>OZ021715.1:12097577-18059180 GCA_963978555.1 Galerucella nymphaeae | reverse complement strand
CGCGTGTTCCGCGTCATCCACCACTCCGCAAACGGAACACAGATCGTCCCTGGTTTTCCTTATCCCATAAGTATATGCCCTGAACGATCCGTGACCCGTGAGGAACTGAGTGAAAAAATAGTTGGTGCGCCTGTGAGCACACCTATACCATTTTCCCACGTCAGGGATCAGAGTCCGGGTCCACTTGGCCTTTCCCTGCTCCAGTACCCATTGCCGTTGCCATTTGTCCAAGCTTATTTCTCTCTCTTCCTCCCTAATAGTATTCAACTCCCCATTCCTTCTGTTATGTATCCTAGTCCTTTCATCCACGAGAATATCCAGTGGCATTACCCCGGCGATTGCCTGGAGCGCAATTGTCGATGTTGTTCTGTATGCGCTACATACTTTAATGAGTGGCTTCCTCTGCGCTCTCAATATCAGATCCCGATACTTTTTCATTCTCAGCACTTCTCCCCAAACCGGTGCCCCGTATAAAAGTACAGAATGTACTGTTTCTAGTAACATTCTCCTTTTTTGTAGTCCTGGACCACCTACATTGGGCATAATTTTTTGTAAAGAGGACATTCTGTCTTCCGCTTTCCTCACTGCCGCCTCCAGATGTTTTGTGAATCGCAGTTTATCGTCTAGGGTGATGCCTAAGTATTTTACCGTTTTTTGGGGAATAATTTCTATTCCCCTAATTTCAAATTTGATTCTTTCCCTGTCCCTTGGACCTTTTAATATAATTGCCTCCGTTTTGTTAAAGGCTAACTCAAGGTCATTTCCTTCCACCCACTTTGTGACCGCCTCCAATTCCATGTTTGCTCTTTTGATGAGACCCCAGTTTGTTTCATCTTCTATGAGAATTGCGAGATCGTCCGCGTAGGCAAACGACCTCACCCATTTTCTCTGCTTTCTTTCTAGTACGCTATTATATAATATATTCCACAGCGTTGGTCCAAGGACCGAACCCTGTGGCACCCCGCTGTAAACATTTTTCTTCCTCTTTCTACTTATATTTATACTCCTATCAGATAGATAGTCTTTAATTATATTCACTATGTATCCGGGAGTGTTTATCTCCTCTAGTCTAGTTATTATTCGTCCCCAATTTGCCGTGTTGAATGCGTTTTTTATATCCAATAATACTAGAACTGCCCACCTACGCCTGCTTGCTCTTACCGCTTCTTTAATATCTTTCGCGGCATCGATTGTTGACCGTCCTTTCCTGAACCCATATTGGGAGTCTGATAGTATTCTCTCCTCTACAAGGAACTGCTCTAACCTTTTTTTGATTAGAATCTCAAAGTATTTCCCCAAGCAGTCCAGAAGGCAGATTGGCCTATATGACGTTGGAAGATCCGGTGGCTTACCCGGCTTCAAAAGCAGCACCAAATTCGCCTCCTTAAACTCCCTGGGGAATACCTGATTCCTCAATAATCCATTGAGCATATCCACCAGTATTGTAGGTTTTGTTGCAGCCAGGATCTTAACAGTCTCTGGCGGCAAACCATCTGGTCCTGGGGCTTTTCCTTGCTTTAGATCTCTCCCTGCCTCCTGTATTTCGTTCTCTGTGAACTCTACAACGTGGGCATTTGTTTTTTCGAAAACATTCATTTGTTTTCCTGGGAATAACAGCTCGGCTGCTTCCCATCTCTTTTCCTCTTCTAAATTAAACGGAACCATCATCTTCAGCGCCTTCGTGGCTATTGTGTATGCCTCCCCCCAGACGTCGTTCTCTAAATCCGCGCATATTGCCAGCCATCTATCCCTTTTCGCCTTCCATATTGCTTTTTTCAAATTTTTCTTATAATATTTATATTGTTGTAATGTTTCGTCTCCTTGTCTCCTAGTGCTCCTTCTCCTGAATTGTAAGCATGTCTGTCTTAACTCTGCTATTTCTTCGTTCCACCAATATGGTTGGTGCCTTAAAGTTTTTTGTTCATTTCTCGCTGTATTGTACGCTTTTTTCATTATTTCCCTCACTAGACCATACGTGTGTGCAGTTCCTTCGTCCATATTACTAATTTCTCTAACAAAAGTTTCTCTGTTAAAAGTATTGTCAATGCCATTATTAATTTTCTTAATATTTCCCACTCCTATATCGTAAGTTATATAACGGTGGAACGTGAACAACTGATCATCCAGAACCTCCCAGTTTTCAATTTTTTGACCCATTCCTTGACTGGCCAAGGTGACGTCGATGTGTGATCTGCAGTTCCCTCTGATGAAAGTGGGTTTATTGTTGTTCATCGTCAACAGATCACATTGGGCCATCCACTCATTCCACAACTCCCCCTTTTGGTCGTTTTGGGGTGACCCCCACTGTACAGACTTCGCGTTAATGTCTCCTGATATGATAATATTTTTCCTTGTCATTGCAGTACTCATAATTTCTTCGACAGTCTTTTCGTAATCACCAAATTTAATGTTCGGAGATATGTAACATGCTATCAACGTGAAATTTTTTAATTCCATTATTATGTGTCCATCTTTCGGTATAATAGTTTTCACGCCCATATTCTTGTTCCTACATAGGACCGCCACGTTTTTTTTCTTATCCTGTATCCATCCACCCCCAGAAGTAATCTTTTTGTTCGGTTCTGGAATGATCAGAAGGTCTACCTCCAGGCTTAGAGATTTAGCATAAACAAGATCGTGCGCTGCCTTCGCCCTCCCTACGTTCACTTGCAGCACTTTAATTTCCGATTTCCCATTTTTTTCATTTTTTTGTGCCATTACGTACAACAGCTACTGTGGGGAAATAATCCCCCCCTAAGTGTACTAGTACGGAGAATAACCAATCAATTTTAGCATGAATTAGCAAATAAATTAACACATAAATACCCACGTCACCCTCCAGATAGATATATAAATAAATAAATATATAAATAAAAATACTTAGTAGTATATTAAAATGCTTGAGTATAATTGGCAACACGAGTATATATAAAAACATATGTAGGAACAAGACCCCAAATATAAATAAAACTCTGTGTATAAATAAAAATCTATGTATAAATATAACTCCATGTATAAATAAACCTCCGTGTACCCGTAAAATTCTGTTTATAAATAAAACTCTGTATATATAAAAAACTGTATGTATAAATAAAACCCAATTTATAGTTGTAATGTCTACGAAAGTTTCTGTTACCTCTTACCATACACAATTTCTCTATACTGAGGGCAATCCATACGATCCATGCGATGACCCGCTGCCTCGCATGATCGGCATTCAGGTTCCGCTTTGCAGTCCTGAGCCCTATGTCCCTCCCTTCCACAGTTCAGACATTGTCCAGACCTGTCTGGTCCTTTACACTGGTGCGTGGCGTGTCCATAATCAAGGCATCTGTAGCACCTAAGTGGTGTTACCCTTTCCCTGACTCTGCATGAGGACCATCCCAGTTTAACAGATCTTACCCTTCTGATGACATTTGCCACTTCCGGTGATACTGCAAATGTGCCGATTTGTCCGCCGTATCTTGTATTCCGGATGCCTTTTACCTCTATATCCTCCCCCCTAAGGCCCGTTCGATTTTCTATCGCCGTTTTGATCTCCCTTGATGTTATTGCCGGGTCCAGGTCCAGGACATTGAAGTTAACTTCTCTTCTCCTGACAGCGACTGAAACGTCCTTTACCCTTTCCTTTAGTTCCGTTTTCAGTTTCTCCGCTGTTCCCTTCCCATTGAGACGTACTATAAGGTCCCCGCTATTTGTTTTAGCGATGTTGTTGACCTTAATACCCAGGGCCTGAATGTCGACCTTGGCTCTCATATCCCTGAGCACCTCAGCATACGGTCTTCCCCCTGTTTTAACCAAGACTGATTCTCTATTTATTTTACTGCTTCTTGCCACCCCTTGCAGCGCGTTAACCGCAACCCTATAGTTAATCCTCCGCCCTCTTCCAACATATTCTAGCACCATTCTGAAGTAAATTGGATCCGCACTCTCCATAATCAAAACATTCACATCGGATGTGGCTTTCACCACACTCTCTATCCTTTCTTGTAAGGCCCTTACCATGTCGAATACTTGTTCGTTGTTCATATCCTCCTCGACCCTTGCTACGAAATGGTGCCATTCCTTACGGAATTTGGAGGTTTGGGCAACGTTCTCTACTTGTTCTATCTCTCCCCCCCTACAACTTTCCGCCATTTCCACTATTTCTCCCCTACCCTCCTTCAAATTTTGTACTAGCTCTGAGGGAACCTTATCCGGGTCTATGATAACCACGCAATTCTCTCTATGCATTGCCTCCCAGTGATCCATTTGTTTGAATGTTGTGCATTCAAACACCTCCTCGTCCCAGTTCACTTCTGAAATCTCCATAAATTTTTGAAAATTCCCTCCCTCTTCTATTTGTTTCTTTAACTTCATTACTCTTTCCCTCGCTTTCTCTCTCTCCCACTCTGCCTTACATCCTGCGCATTTTGGTATATCTACCTTACTTCTGTCCCCTTCCTTCCCGATGCCTCTTTTAGTCACCGTTCCTATTTCTCCTATGATCCTTTTCAAGTCTCCATCCTCTATACCCAATTCCTCATGTTTCCGCTTCAGCTCCTCCAGCTTTCTACATATTGTTTCCAGTACCGTTTCTCCCTTATGTTCTCTGCTTTCGTTTTGTCTCTCTTTTTTTCTCATTGTTCTTTCCGATGAACTCATCCTCTTCCTCTTCTTGCTGACTGTGTCTTCCTCGTCGTCAAACAATATTGACCGAAGGACACTGTTATAAATCTCCTCTTCTTTTGCCAACTCTTCCCAATTTTCTTCCACGTCAGGTATTTCTTCCTCATCTGAACCTACTGAGTTATCTATGAGAGTCGATTGCTTCCTCACAACCTTGACCTCAGTCGACCTGTCTAGCCTTGTCCTCTTGTGCCCTGCCAAAAGTTCTTCCTCAAATCTCTTCCTTTCTTCTTCCTCTATTCTCTTGTTTTCTTCGTCTTTTTTCTTGTTAAAATCGTCCATGTGAATCCCACGAGTAGGGTCGAAAGTATGTCCGGCGAGGCAGTGCGCCCTTACCTCGCTAAGGCAAAATACAATAGGGTTTCGCCAGGTGCCCCAAGGGGATCGTTCGCGGTGCTCTTACCCTCACACCTTCCATACCCTCGGCACGATGCCTTACACCTTAGTAATGGGGATTTTTTATCGAGGTTTACTCCTCTAGGCTTTTTTCACGGTTGCCTCCGGACGCAGTAGCTACCATTGCTTAGCTCACCCAACATAGCTGCCTCCCCTATGCTGTTGGATTTTTTCTCGAGGTTCACTCCTCTATTCCTTTTGATCCGCGAGCAATTATTCGCTGGATCCTTATTTATTGCTTATCCCGAGGGCTGGTTGGTCATGAGGCTCTTACAGCTCAGGAGAGCACGAGTCCCATAACTAACCACGCCCCCTGGAGACACCCTATGAGCCATTGGGACGCGCCGTGTCGGGTGGAAAACCCCCTCCCCGGAAACTTGTATGAGAGATTAGGGGTGAATCACTTCCAGCCTCTCCCATCCAACCTCCCGAGGCACGGAACCTAACCTAACCTAACCTAACCTAACCTAACCTAACCTAACCTAACCTAACCTAACCTAACCTAACCTAACCTAACCTAACCTAACCTAACCTAACCTAACCTAACCTAACCTAACCTAACCTAACCTAACCTAACCTAACCTAACCTAACCTAACCTAACCTAACCTAACCTAACCTAACCTAACCTAACCTAACCTAACCTAACCTAACCTAACCTAACCTAACCTAACCTAACCTAACCTAACCTAACCTAACCTAACCTAACCTAACCTAACCTAACCTAACCTAACCTAACCTAACCTAACCTAACCTAACCTAACCTAACCTAACCTAACCTAACCTAACCTAACCTAACCTAACCTAACCTAACCTAACCTAACCTAACCTAACCTAACCTAACCTAACCTAACCTAACCTAACCTAACCTAACCTAACCTAACCTAACCTAACCTAACCTAACCTAACCTAACCTAACCTAACCTAACCTAACCTAACCTAACCTAACCTAACCTAACCTAACCTAACCTAACCTAACCTAACCTAACCTAACCTAACCTAACCTAACCTAACCTAACCTAACCTAACCTAACCTAACCTAACCTAACCTAACCTAACCTAACCTAACCTAACCTAACCTAACCTAACCTAACCTAACCTAACCTAACCTAACCTAACCTAACCTAACCTAACCTAACCTAACCTAACCTAACCTAACCTAACCTAACCTAACCTAACCTAACCTAACCTAACCTAACCTAACCTAACCTAACCTAACCTAACCTAACCTAACCTAACCTAACCTAACCTAACCTAACCTAACCTAACCTAACCTAACCTAACCTAACCTAACCTAACCTAACCTAACCTAACCTAACCTAACCTAACCTAACCTAACCTAACCTAACCTAACCTAACCTAACCTAACCTAACCTAACCTAACCTAACCTAACCTAACCTAACCTAACCTAACCTAACCTAACCTAACCTAACCTAACCTAACCTAACCTAACCTAACCTAACCTAACCTAACCTAACCTAACCTAACCTAACCTAACCTAACCTAACCTAACCTAACCTAACCTAACCTAACCTAACTAAAGATACCTAACCTAACCTAACCTAACCTAACCTTTTTTTTTTTTTTTTTTTTTTTTTTTTTTTTTTTTTTTTTTTTTCTCCCAGAGGAAAAGGGGAAGCTCTTACCAGCCTGACTCAGCAGCTGGGATGTGCAATGCTGCTGAGTGCTGTGTGGGGCTCGCACCCACTAAACCCCCACCTCTTTTGCTACCAGCATACTTCCGGAAAAAGGCATTGCCCATAACTTCAGAAGTAGCCGTAGATACAAGGAATATCTTCAATTCTCCGCCCTGTCTCTGTCTTCAATTTCTTTTCTTTCCATAATATTGCAGATAAATGCATACATTAGGTTCCACTTTTCCGGGTCACTTGTCATGATTTCCACTAATTCATCCGTTCCTGGGAAAATACCCATACTTGCTGTCACTTCCTCTCTCTCTATCGACCATCTACTGCATTCTTCATACATGTGTTCCGGACTATCACAGATTCCGCACGTATGGCATAAATCAGTCGTGGTTTTGCCAATTCTCTTTGTATAAGTCCCAAAAGATCCATGCCCGGTTAGGTACTGTGTAAAATAATAGTTCGTTCTTTTGTGCTTACACTCTATCCAGTTTGGGATATTCTTGATAAGCCTCCGAGTCCACTTCGCCGTTCCACTGTTTTCTGTCCATTGTCGCTGCCATCTCCCAAGTGTTTTTTTCCGCGCCATCCTTCTGTTTCCAGGAAGCCTCGTTCCTATTTTGTATAGCATACAGATCTCCGCTGACATCAGGTCCAATGGCGGAAAGCCCGATATTACTTGAGCCGCATCCGCAGATACTGTTCTGTAGGCCGATATCACCCTCAGTAATCCCTTTCTCTGTGTGCTTATAAGTTTGTCACGATATTTTTGAATTTTAAGAACTGCTCTCCACACTGGGGCCGCATATAAAAGGACGCTATGCATAATAGTGCAAAGCACCTGTCGCCTTGCATAGTTCGGTCCACCGATGTTTGGAAGGAGTCTCCTCATAATTTCCGTTTTTCTATTCGCCTTCTCTATGCAATAATCCACGTGTTTGACAAAAGATAATTTTGGATCTAGTAACACTCCCAGATATTTGAGCGTTTTTGATGGCTTGACCATGTTGGCCTCTAGTCTGATCTGAAAGTTTTCCCTGTTCCTTGGGCCTCTGAGTATTATCAGCTCAGTCTTCTGGGTGGCAACCTCCAAACCCACTGACCTCATCCACTCCAGGACCCTTGCAGATGCGCGTTCAGCCTTTCTTATTACTTCATTTTTATCATCTCCTTCAATGGTAACCAATAGGTCATCCGCATAGGCGATCATGCCCACTTTTTCTTCGAGAGGCAGTTTGAGAACCCCCTCATACAGTACATCCCATAATTTGGGGCCTATTATTGATCCTTGTGGGACCCCCATTGTGCACTGCCATTTAACAGAGCCTGCTTCCACCCATCTATCTCTAAAGTAGTCCTCAACCATCTCCACCAGGTATTCCGAACACTCAGCTTCTCTAAGTTTGTCAATGATTTGATGCCATCTCGCAGTATTGAAGGCGTTTTTGACATCTATAGATATGACCAAAAGCCATTTGCTATGAGATTTGCTGACCCAGTCAGTCAAGCTCAGCATCGCTGTTATTGTGGACCTCCGCTTCACAAATCCATGTTGATTCGGGGAAATGACTCCCTTTTCCTCTAGTTCTTCATCCAGCCGATTCATGATCATTTTTTCGAATAATTTGCCAAATGTGTTCAATAGGCACAGCGGCCGGTAAGATGAAGATACATTGATGTCTTTTCCTTTTTTTGGGATCAACACCAATCTAGCCCTTTTCCAATACTCAGGAAAAGTTCTTTCTCGAAGCATCGAGTTGAACATGGAGAGTACCTCGTCCCTTTTGTGATTACAGACTAGTTTTAGAGTTTCCACTGACATCCCGTCTGGGCCAGGCGCCTTACCATTTTTCAATGATCCAAGGGCACTCATTAGTTCATCTATTGTGAAAGGGGGAGCAACTACTTTAGGACCTTCTCTTTTTTTTATTCTTCTTCCGCCCTTTGGGAATAAATCTGCCACTATTTCTTTCCTCCGTTTGACCGTAAGAGAGAAGGGGGTGCTTTGAATTTTTAACTGTCTTGAGACTATTTTGTAGGCCTCTCCCCAGATGTCTTGGTTCAGATCTTCCAAAAGTGCTTTCCATTTTTGTTTCTTCGCTCTGTTGATTTCATTTTTCAGCAATTTTTTGGTTTCTTTCATGGTAGTGTCTAAAAGTTGTCGTTCCAGCTCTCTTCCCGCTCTCGTGTATTCCCTCCTTCGTTTGATGTATTCTTTCCTTAACTTCTCAATTTGGTCATTCCACCAGTAGGGAAGCTTCTTTCTCTCTCTGTTTGCCCTTATCCACGATTCTTTCATGGCGTCTACAGCTTGCAGATATATGCTGCTTCCTGTCCGAGAGCTGGCTATTTTGCTGATAAAAACTTTCTCGTCTATCATGGGCCTGCCATTCGAAGTTTTCTTTTTCAGTATTTTCCCAGTGTTTATATCATAATAAATATGCCCATGATGTGTGTACGGGTTTTCATGTGCCACTCTCCAGTTTCGGATCCTTGTAGCGAAATCTGAGGAAACCAGCGTAACGTCTATGTGCGTCCTGGAGTTATTTCTGATGAACGTTGGGCTGAAGTCGTTCAGAGCTATCAAGTCAAACTGAGCCATAAGCTCTTCAACATGTTCTCCTCTGCGGTCATTTATCGGAGATCCCCAGAGATGCGACTTAGCATTTATATCACCCATGATGATTTTTCCCCCAATCTTTGTAGATGAGTCCTCAAAAACTTCGTCGATTCTATCCTTGAAACTCTGCAGGCTGATGTTTGGTGAAATATATACTGCGTATATGTGCACTCCTGGTATCTCAATATACACATAGTTATTATTCTTTGTTATTCGTTCTATTTCCACATTTTTGTTAAGTATCATGACCGCTACATCTTTATTACCGTCTGTGTACCATCCATCCTTCGCACATATTTTCTTGTTTGGTTCAGACACCACTACAAGGTCCGCTTCATACGTGCTAGCTGCTGCCCATGCCATGTCGTGCGCCATTTTCGCTCTTCCTAAATTTGTTTGCAGTATTTTATGCATAATAAATAACCTACCCTAAACCTTAACCTACTTAAAATTTCTACTTAATGTAACAAAGTTTAGCTACCCAGTAGTTTGTGCAGGACTGAATCAGAATCTTCCGCCTGTTCAGTAACTACCGGGGTCTTCGGGGACTTGCTCATGACTTCTATTTCTCGGACAGTTTCACGCGCACTCTCAGCGATCTTATCAAAAGCATCCCAGTACGGATCTTGCCCAGACTCTGGTCTAGTTTCCGTATCCATTTCAGCCTCTTTTACAAGTGTCTTTTCCTCGGGCATTTCGGCCTCTTCAGTCGATGTCTTCTCAGCGTCCCTTTCAACCTCTTCTATAGCTGCCTTTCCTGTGGCCGTCGTTGACTGTCCTTTATCAGCTGTACTGTTAACTAGCCCGCTTTCTGTGTTTGTTATCTTCCGGGCTCTTGCCTTATTGAGGGCTTCCTTAAATTTGGGGCATTTCATGCTTCCATATCTATGATTGTTGTCCTCCTCACATATCATACATTTTTCCAAATTTTTACATTCCCTAGATGTGTGGCTTCCCTCCCCACATCTATAGCATAGGTTTCCCCTCGCTTCTCTATTACATTCCTTTGTGCCATGGTCGTATCCCCAGCACCTCTTGCAATTTGCAACATTCACTCTCTTTTCAATTAGGCACCTAACAACGCCTATTTTGATGCGCTTCCTATCAACGAGTCTGTCAGCGTCTGCTTTGTCGAGGGTAACCGTAATCGCAAGCGTGTTATTCGCTTGTGGCCTCAGTTCACTAATTCTGTTTCCAGGATTCCATGTCCCCAAGGTCTCTGTGAGGGACCTTATTACTTCTTCTTTAGTGACCTCCATATCCATACCTCTTATATGCAACGTCTCTTTATTTTCTCCTCCCAGCTGCCTTACCTTGACATCAGTGCCAGACTGTTTCAATAGCATTTTTAGGCTGGTCATTTTTTCCTCATCCCTATCCATCGTGATGAGTAGTTTCCCGTCCCTTGTGCTTCGTATTGTTCTGATTATGTCGCTTGTCTCCCCATCCGTGGACTTCACTACTTTTTTGACTGTATTTAGGATGTCCTTATAGCTCCTGTTTTCCTGGTTGACCACTATGCCATATGAGTTCCTTTCTTTCCTTGCCGTACCCGTATTAGTTGTCCGTTTTGTTTCGTATATCTTTGCTCTAATTTCCGTATCATATAATACATACTCCATCATTTTCCTTAGGGTGTCGTTCGGCACCACATTTGTCTGTTGTATGAGGAGCAGCCTTTCGGCTGCTGCCTCATTTCTCACTCTGTTAGCCTGTTCCCATAGGTTAGATGTTGTGCCATCCAGGGTCACTTTCATTATGCGGCTGGTGATTTCTTGAGTGCCAGTATTTGTTTTAATCTTGGTATATTGTTCCAATGTATCCAGAGTTCATATTTTTAAGCTGTGGGAACTTTTCCGTATATACGGCAGCCGGGCCTTTATCTAGATTTTCGTCCTTTTTAACAAACAACAGCTTCATGATGTTTTCCTCCTCTCCGAGTGGATGCTCTTGTGTAATTTCTGTGTGTTTGTAAACCTGTTCTGGCCACTTCAGGCTAGCGATGCCTTCTAGAGCTTCTAAAGTTTTCGCAGCCCCGTGTCCCTCCAGACTGTCTAGGGTTCCTTCTTCGACTGTTTGTGTACCCATGTCTCTCTTCTCATTGCTCTGCCTTTGTGTTTGGCAGTCCACGTCTATTGTAACTTTTTCCACTGGCTCCCATTTGTTCTTATCCAGCCATTCTCTTATGGAAACCCTATTGAGTAGTTCTATTCCTTTTTTCATATTTTCAACTGATTCTTTGATTCCTTTTAATGTGTTAGGACCTGCACTGATGTTACTTGCTCTTATGTGTTTTATCATTTCCCCCATGTGTCTGTTAAGCCTCTCGATTGCTTCGTTTATGGTAAATACTTCCGAGCTTTCTTTCCTTTTGTATGGTTCATCGCTCATCAAAATCGAGGTGTCCGTTAATTTTCTTTTAGCTTTCCTCTGTTCAGTGTTGAGCGAATTACATCTTTGTAATTTGCTCACCATATTCAACCTGCTGTGCAACAGCGTGTCTTTGCCTAAGTCTCTTTTATCTGTTTTCACACTAGGTAGGCTGCCCTCCCCAGTTGTGTCAACCGTCTGTTTGTCTTGTTTTTGGTTTTGATTTTCGTTTTTTTCGTTCATTTTTTTCCCACGAGTAGGGTCGAAAAATATGTCCAGCGAGGCAGTGCGCCCATACCCTGCTAAGGCATTCCTTCAGCTTTCACCTCCGGCTACCCCGCACGTCCTCGCCATGACGGCGGGGGGCTGCTCGCGACCCTCTTCGGGGGGCCATTCATCCATCACCGCAGTTTCCCAGGCTTAGATTCCGTTGGACCCTTCTGTCTGGGTTACCATACCATAGCCGAGTGGTCCCCGCTTTTCGGCGCCGGGAACTCGCCGTTCGCCCTCCAAATCTGGTAGGACCTGTCAGTGTGTTCGGAAGTAACATGGGCCCGTTGGATCTTCTACTGGTATTTCTTGGTGCTATCTACTCGACATCAATAGCCTCACCAGTGCCCCACTGACCGTTTTTTGAGCTGTTTCTTAGCTTCACTCTTCCTCTCCCGTCCTTACGGCTCGAGAAAGGAGGAAGTTACTGAGCCACTCCACCTACGACAAGGTCTTACAGCTCCTAGGAGTGGAACCTAACCTAACCTAACCTAACCTAACCTAACCTAACCTAACCTAACCTAACCTAACCTAACCTAACCTAACCTAACCTAACCTAACCTAACCTAACCTAACCTAACCTAACCTAACCTAACCTAACCTAACCTAACCTAACCTAACCTAACCTAACCTAACCTAACCTAACCTAACCTAACCTAACCTAACCTAACCTAACCTAACCTAACCTAACCTAACCTAACCTAACCTAACCTAACCTAACCTAACCTAACCTAACCTAACCTAACCTAACCTAACCTAACCTAACCTAACCTAACCTAACCTAACCTAACCTAACCTAACCTAACCTAACCTAACCTAACCTAACCTAACCTAACCTAACCTAACCTAACCTAACCTAACCTAACCTAACCTAACCTAACCTAACCTAACCTAACCTAACCTAACCTAACCTAACCTAACCTAACCTAACCTAACCTAACCTAACCTAACCTAACCTAACCTAACCTAACCTAACCTAACCTAACCTAACCTAACCTAACCTAACCTAACCTAACCTAACCTAACCTAACCTAACCTAACCTAACCTTTTTTTTTTTTTTTTTTTTTTTTTTTTTTTTTTTTTTTTGTAGGGGTGGAAACGCTTTATGCGCACCAGGTACAGGTTCTGCCTTTCCCTGGTAGTGTGAGACTCCTTATACTCACTAAAACCACCCCTTTTGTTCTGATCTGCTCCCGGAACCGCCTTATCAGCATACTCAGGACCAAATCATTGTCTTGTTTATTTTTTTTATTCTAATCTGTCTGTTTTAAGATTAATTCTGCTGCGATTCTCTTTCTTCTTTTTCTTTTATCTGCATAATAGTTGTTATATGTTCAAATCCCGTATCATAACTTTCCTTGTCCACTAGCATAGCATTTAGTAAATTGTTTTTGTCGGTTATAATCCCTAACTTAATGTTCATCTGGGCACGTATTTCTGTAAATCTCGGACAATAAAAAATAGTGTGTTCCGCCGTGTCCGTGTCGTTACAATATATACATAGTGCATTTTCTGCTTTGCCGATCCTTTTTGTATATGTTCTATATGATCCATGGCCAGTTAGAAATTGAGTGAAGAAGTAATTTAACTTACGAAACTTACAGTTTAACCATTTTTTCACCTCCGGTATGAGTTCCCTTGTCCAGTCCGCTTTGCCTATAGCACTCTCCCATTCTCTCTGCCATATTTCCGTGGATTTACTCTTTTCTTCCTCCTGGTATTCCCTAGGATCGTTTCTCCTGTACATCCTCGTTCTTTCATCCGCTAAGATGTGTATAGGGACTTCACCACATATCACCTGTAGGGCAATCGATGATACTGTTCTGTATGCGCAAGAAACTCTGATAAGTATCTTCCTTTGGACCTGCTCCATCCTGCCGCGGGTATTTGCGTGTTCGAGCGCTCTCGACCATATTGGTGCCCCGTACAGTAATATCGAGTTTATCACTCCCGCTAACAGCTTCCTCTTATAAAAAGAAGGGCCACCTATATTTGGTAAGATTCTACTTAGCTTGTTAACCCGATCTTGTGCTTTCTCACATGTAAGCCTAATATGTTCTGTATATCTGAGTTTTTCATCAAGATTTATGCCCAGGTATTTTACTCTTTTTGAGGGGATTATTTCGATGTTATTCAGGTGGAATCTTATATGTGCCCTGTCCCGGGGACCTTTCAGTATAATTGCCTCCGTCTTGTGGTTTGCTAACTCTAGACCATTTTCCTTTATCCATTTATCAACCTTTCTTAGTGTGGAGTTACCTCTTACCGTGAAATCCAGGGAATTGTCGCTTTCTACGTAGATTGCAAGGTCATCAGCAAAAGCCACCAGTTCCACTCCTTTTGGGGTTTTGATTCTCAATATTCCGTCGTACATAATATTCCATAGTGTCGGACCCAGAACCGATCCCTGTGGTACCCCGGCTGTAACATCCATTGTTTGCTTTGGGTTTACTATGATCCTTCTTGATGTTAAGTAGCTCTTTATTAGGTTGATCATATATCTAGGAATTTTCATTTTTTCACAGGACCTGATAATATGCGGCCACGATGCGGTGTTAAAAGCATTTTTAATGTCTACTAGTATGAGCGCTACCCAGTTTGCCCTAGTCTTTCTAACCTTCTCGTCAATGAATTCCACTGCCATGATTGTAGATCTTTTCTTCCTAAATCCATATTGACGTTCCGATATCAGATGCAACCTCTCCAGTTCATTGTCCAAACGATTTTTAATTATTTTTTCCAACAGCTTAGCCGTGTAATTTAGCAGACATATAGGGCGATAGGACGAGTTCTTGTCCAGCTGCGTGCCTTTCTTCCAGATAAGAGTTAATTTGGCAATTTTAAGGTCTTCCGGAAATGTTTGCCTCTTCATTATGTCATTTAGAGCTTGTACGAATAACTCTGGTTCGGCTTTGACTGCTTTTTTTATAGTTTCCGGTGTGATTTTATCCGGTCCTGGTGCCCTGCCACTATTCAGCTCTTCACTGGCTTTCATTAACTCTTCAACAGTTATAAGGTCTAACTCTGCTACTGGATCTATGTCGTATGTCTCGTTTGGCTTCAGAGGAAACAATTGCCTTGCTATTTCCGATCTTTTTCCTTCTGCTAGCGTGAATGGTGTGAGCGTCTTAAGTTCTCTCAATGCTATTTTGTAGCCATCCCCCCATATGTCGTCATTCAATTTATTTATAATATCGTTCCACATCATTTTTTTCTGTGCAGAGATCTCCTTTTTTAATGTTTTTTTTGCGGACTTAAAATTTTCTATATACATATCTACACTTCTTCCTTTTTTTTGGGCTCTTACCAGTATCCTTCTCTCGGCTATACATTTTTTGCGTAGTGAGCAGATTTTTTCTGTCCACCAATACGGCCTTTTGTCAACATATGTGGTTACCGACTTTGTAGATTTAATTATCCAGTTTGTAATTTCCTTATAACTTGTGTCCGTATTTTTTTTCATCGCCAGATCCTTGAATTTATGTACATCAAAACAAGACGTGATATTTACATTTTTCTGTGTTTTATCATTTCCAAACCTTACTAGTATAGGTCTGTGGTGTGAGAAAACTACAGAGTCTATGACCTCCCAACTATTTATTTCTGCCGTCATCTTTGGATTTGTCATGGTAACATCGATATGACTGAAGGAGTTTCCCCTGATGAAGGTCGGACTACGTCGGACTACCGTCGTTTATGCATGTCAGGTTTTTTTGTGAAATGCCTTCTTCCCACATCTCTCCTCTCCTGTCAGTACTGGGTGAGCCCCAGAGCGTGGACTTGGCATTTAAGTCTCCCATTATTATAGTGCTCCCCGCATTTCCTGTTAATTCGTCCATTATGTTTTCCAAGATGCTACAGTATTTCCTGTTGTCAATGTTGGGCGATAAGTAGCACCCGATAATTGTGAAGGTTTCAAAGCAAATTACAATATAACCTGCCTTTCTCTTGACTTTATTAACCCCTATGGTTTTGTTGTGTATTGCTATTGCAACATCCCCCTCATCGTCTTGTATCCATCTTCCCCTACCGGTGATTTTTTTGTTAGGTTCTGAAATTACCGAAATGTCAATATTTTTTTCCTCGACCATTAGTTCTACTATGTCGTGTGCTGCTCTGGCTCGTCCGATATTTATTTGTAGAATGTTGAATTTGCAGCTTAATTTTCAGTCTCGCTGCTGTTGAGCAGTGCATCTAGGCAGTTTTCGTCACTGTTATAATCGTCCATGTTCTGGACTGTTTCTTTGGCACTCTGGATAGGGTCATCAAACACCTCTTCGTACATATCGTCCGTTTTTTCTTTGTCTGTTGTGTCTTCCTCTAATTTATTCTCCCTCTCTTCGCTGTGCCTTACTTGGTCTACCGTAGATCTCCTACTAGTTCTCCTGTGTTCTGCTCTGGCGTTTTTGAGTGCTATTTTGAATTTCTCGCATCTGGCAGTACCGGCGCGGTGGCCGTCTGCATTGCACACCGGACAGAATTCTGGTCCCACGCAATCCTCCGGCTTATGTCCTTTATTGCCGCATTTATAGCATGCTTCTCTTCTGTCGAGTCCGTTACAGAATCTGGTCTCATGATCATATGACCAACATCTGCCACACCTTGGGACTCTAACGCGTTTTTCGACGCGGCACTTCGCCAGGCCTATCCTGATGTGTGGCTCATCTATGATCTTTTGGATGTTGTCTTCACTCATCGATATAGTTATCGCCAGCATATTGGACTGGATTGGTCTAAAGTTTCCAATCTTATATTCCTGCTTTAGTCCCCCAATCTTTGCTTCCACTGCTGCAATAATCTCCTCCTTGGTCGTTCCTTCCACCATGCCTTTAATGTGAAGTGTACCCCATTTTTCTTCGCCGATTTCTCTCGCCTTTACGTTTTCTCCACCTTGTGTTAATAGTTTTCCAATTTTTTTCAGAGCATCCCTGTCTTTCTCGATTGTGAGCAACAGCTTCCCATCTTTCGTGCTTTTAACACTCCTTATTTTCTCCGCCTCTGGTTTGCCTTTTACAACCTCATTTACCACTTTGAGTATGTCCTGATAGTTTCCGGTTCCTTTTGACACTACCATACCATATGTCGGCCTCTCTATTTTGATTGCCGGTACTACTCTGTGAGTTGTAGTAGTAAAGATAGTGGCCTGTACGCTTGTCCCTTTTAGCGCGATCTCAGCTATCTTTCTCAATTTCTCCACCGGCATACTATCTATATGATGCAGCGCCACTTTATTATCAGTCCCTGTCTCCTCACTGACTTTTTTTATTTTGTCCCATATGTCCTCTATATTTCCATTATGTTTTATTTTTATTATTTTCCTCCTACTTTCTTCATCCTTTCTGGATCTGATCCTGGTAGTACATTCAAGTACTTCAAAATCTTCCTGCATTTCGGACATTTCCGGAAACGTCTCCTTGTACAACTTCTGGATGCTTTTTTCCATATTTATGTCCTTTGGATCCACCCAAACCACTTTGGTTTCGAAATCCGGTCGGGTAATTGGATTACCTATGGCTACTTTGGTTCTTGCGAACGTACTTTCTGTCCATTCTTGATCTATGATATTTTTTAACTGATCTAAAGTTTCAATGTTATCTGTGTTTTGTATAATCTCTTTCCTCCTATGCCATGAGTCTGTTTGCGTCGCTATAGTACGGGTCTCTACCTTCTTTTCTATTTCCTTTAAGCTGTCATTGCATTCCGTGGTGGTTTGCGTGGATATAGTAGCGGAGATTTTCTCATTTACTCCTGTAATCGCTGAGTGTTTTACAGGAGAAGTTTGTGCACACTCATCGAACATCATTTTCTCCTCTTGCTCATACTTATTTTCTTCCAGCCATGCTCTTATAAGTGTTCCATTGTACTCTTTGGCATTTCTCGCCAGCTGTCTCACAATATCTTTGATTTTCAAATGGGTGTTTGGTATTTCGATGATTGCTTTTTCCATCTGTCCCGCCAGTCTAATGGTTTTACTGATAGCCTCGTTTAACAGGAAGGTTTCTGCCCTCTCCTTTTTTTTGTATATTTTGTCTGTACTGACTTCCATCTCTGCCTTCCTTTTACCGTACTCAATTTCTGGTAATGATTCTCTTCTTTGTCTGTTGTATATCTCTTTTTTGGTACTCTTTATTATACCTTTGTCTCCTCTTCCAGATATTTTGACCTGGTCGCCCGCCGTAAGGTCTATGCTGACATTTTTTTTATCCATATGAATCCCACGAGTTGGGTCGAATGTTTTGTCCAACGGGGCAGTGCGCCCTTACCCCGTCAAGGCTTGAATCCCCTCCGGTTTGCCACTTCCTTCGGGCATCGCTCCAGACACGCCTATGACCCCCGGTGCCATGCATCCCTTCGGCGCGATGGTGCTACACCTTGGGATTAGGGGGATTTTTTACAGCTGGTTTACTCCATCTGGACTCTTCTGTCTGGGTTACCATACCATAGCCAAGAGGTCCCCGTTTTACGGCGCCGGAAACTCGCCGTTCGCCCTCCGTTTCTGGTAGGACTTGTCAGTGTGTTCGGATGTAACTTGGGCGTGCTGGATCTTCTACTGGTATTTATTGGTGCTACCTACTCGGCATCAGTAGCCCCACCAGTGCCCCACTGACCATTTTTGAGCTGTTTCTTAGCTTCACTCTTCCTCTCCCGTCCTAACGGCTCGAGAGAGGAGGAAGTTACTGAGCCACTCCACCTACGACAAGGTCTGACAGCTCCTAGGAGTGGAACCTAACCTAACCTAACCTAACCTAACCTAACCTAACCTAACCTAACCTAACCTAACCTAACCTAACCTAACCTAACCTAACCTAACCTAACCTAACCTAACCTAACCTAACCTAACCTAACCTAACCTAACCTAACCTAACCTAACCTAACCTAACCTAACCTAACCTAACCTAACCTAACCTAACCTAACCTAACCTAACCTAACCTAACCTAACCTAACCTAACCTAACCTAACCTAACCTAACCTAACCTAACCTAACCTAACCTAACCTAACCTAACCTAACCTAACCTAACCTAACCTAACCTAACCTAACCTAACCTAACCTAACCTAACCTAACCTAACCTAACCTAACCTAACCTAACCTAACCTAACCTAACCTAACCTAACCTAACCTAACCTAACCTAACCTAACCTAACCTAACCTAACCTAACCTAACCTAACCTAACCTAACCTAACCTAACCTAACCTAACCTAACCTAACCTAACCTAACCTAACCTAACCTAACCTAACCTAACCTAACCTAACCTAACCTAACCTAACCTAACCTAACCTAACCTAACCTAACCTAACCTAACCTAACCTAACCTAACCTAACCTAACCTAACCTAACCTAACCTAACCTAACCTAACCTAGCCTAACCTAACCTAACCTAACCTAACCTAACCTAACCTAACCTAACCTAACCTAACCTAACCTAACCTAACCTAACCTAACCTAACCTAACCTAACCTAACCTAACCTAACCTAACCTAACCTAACCTAACCTAACCTAACCTAACCTAACCTAACCTAACCTAACCTAACTAAAGATACCTAACCTAACCTAACCTAACCTAACCTTTTTTTTTTTTTTTTTTTTTTTTTTTTTTTTTTTTTTTTCTCCCAGAGGAAAAGGGGAAGCTCTTACCAGCCTGACTCAGCAGCTGGGATGTGCAATGCTGCTGAGTGCTGTGTGGGGCTCGCACCCACTAAACCCCCACCTCTTTTGCTACCAGCATACTTCCGGAAAAAGGCATTGCCCATAACTTCAGAAGTAGCCGTAGATACAAGGAATATCTTCAATTCTCCGCCCTGTCTCTGTCTTCAATTTCTTTTCTTTCCATAATATTGCAGATAAATGCATACATTAGGTTCCACTTTTCCGGGTCACTTGTCATGATTTCCACTAATTCATCCGTTCCTGGGAAAATACCCATACTTGCTGTCACTTCCTCTCTCTCTATCGACCATCTACTGCATTCTTCATACATGTGTTCCGGACTATCACAGATTCCGCACGTATGGCATAAATCAGTCGTGGTTTTGCCAATTCTCTTTGTATAAGTCCCAAAAGATCCATGCCCGGTTAGGTACTGTGTAAAATAATAGTTCGTTCTTTTGTGCTTACACTCTATCCAGTTTGGGATATTCTTGATAAGCCTCCGAGTCCACTTCGCCGTTCCACTGTTTTCTGTCCATTGTCGCTGCCATCTCCCAAGTGTTTTTTTCCGCGCCATCCTTCTGTTTCCAGGAAGCCTCGTTCCTATTTTGTATAGCATACAGATCTCCGCTGACATCAGGTCCAATGGCGGAAAGCCCGATATTACTTGAGCCGCATCCGCAGATACTGTTCTGTAGGCCGATATCACCCTCAGTAATCCCTTTCTCTGTGTGCTTATAAGTTTGTCACGATATTTTTGAATTTTAAGAACTGCTCTCCACACTGGGGCCGCATATAAAAGGACGCTATGCATAATAGTGCAAAGCACCTGTCGCCTTGCATAGTTCGGTCCACCGATGTTTGGAAGGAGTCTCCTCATAATTTCCGTTTTTCTATTCGCCTTCTCTATGCAATAATCCACGTGTTTGACAAAAGATAATTTTGGATCTAGTAACACTCCCAGATATTTGAGCGTTTTTGATGGCTTGACCATGTTGGCCTCTAGTCTGATCTGAAAGTTTTCCCTGTTCCTTGGGCCTCTGAGTATTATCAGCTCAGTCTTCTGGGTGGCAACCTCCAAACCCACTGACCTCATCCACTCCAGGACCCTTGCAGATGCGCGTTCAGCCTTTCTTATTACTTCATTTTTATCATCTCCTTCAATGGTAACCAATAGGTCATCCGCATAGGCGATCATGCCCACTTTTTCTTCGAGAGGCAGTTTGAGAACCCCCTCATACAGTACATCCCATAATTTGGGGCCTATTATTGATCCTTGTGGGACCCCCATTGTGCACTGCCATTTAACAGAGCCTGCTTCCACCCATCTATCTCTAAAGTAGTCCTCAACCATCTCCACCAGGTATTCCGAACACTCAGCTTCTCTAAGTTTGTCAATGATTTGATGCCATCTCGCAGTATTGAAGGCGTTTTTGACATCTATAGATATGACCAAAAGCCATTTGCTATGAGATTTGCTGACCCAGTCAGTCAAGCTCAGCATCGCTGTTATTGTGGACCTCCGCTTCACAAATCCATGTTGATTCGGGGAAATGACTCCCTTTTCCTCTAGTTCTTCATCCAGCCGATTCATGATCATTTTTTCGAATAATTTGCCAAATGTGTTCAATAGGCACAGCGGCCGGTAAGATGAAGATACATTGATGTCTTTTCCTTTTTTTGGGATCAACACCAATCTAGCCCTTTTCCAATACTCAGGAAAAGTTCTTTCTCGAAGCATCGAGTTGAACATGGAGAGTACCTCGTCCCTTTTGTGATTACAGACTAGTTTTAGAGTTTCCACTGACATCCCGTCTGGGCCAGGCGCCTTACCATTTTTCAATGATCCAAGGGCACTCATTAGTTCATCTATTGTGAAAGGGGGAGCAACTACTTTAGGACCTTCTCTTTTTTTTATTCTTCTTCCGCCCTTTGGGAATAAATCTGCCACTATTTCTTTCCTCCGTTTGACCGTAAGAGAGAAGGGGGTGCTTTGAATTTTTAACTGTCTTGAGACTATTTTGTAGGCCTCTCCCCAGATGTCTTGGTTCAGATCTTCCAAAAGTGCTTTCCATTTTTGTTTCTTCGCTCTGTTGATTTCATTTTTCAGCAATTTTTTGGTTTCTTTCATGGTAGTGTCTAAAAGTTGTCGTTCCAGCTCTCTTCCCGCTCTCGTGTATTCCCTCCTTCGTTTGATGTATTCTTTCCTTAACTTCTCAATTTGGTCATTCCACCAGTAGGGAAGCTTCTTTCTCTCTCTGTTTGCCCTTATCCACGATTCTTTCATGGCGTCTACAGCTTGCAGATATATGCTGCTTCCTGTCCGAGAGCTGGCTATTTTGCTGATAAAAACTTTCTCGTCTATCATGGGCCTGCCATTCGAAGTTTTCTTTTTCAGTATTTTCCCAGTGTTTATATCATAATAAATATGCCCATGATGTGTGTACGGGTTTTCATGTGCCACTCTCCAGTTTCGGATCCTTGTAGCGAAATCTGAGGAAACCAGCGTAACGTCTATGTGCGTCCTGGAGTTATTTCTGATGAACGTTGGGCTGAAGTCGTTCAGAGCTATCAAGTCAAACTGAGCCATAAGCTCTTCAACATGTTCTCCTCTGCGGTCATTTATCGGAGATCCCCAGAGATGCGACTTAGCATTTATATCACCCATGATGATTTTTCCCCCAATCTTTGTAGATGAGTCCTCAAAAACTTCGTCGATTCTATCCTTGAAACTCTGCAGGCTGATGTTTGGTGAAATATATACTGCGTATATGTGCACTCCTGGTATCTCAATATACACATAGTTATTATTCTTTGTTATTCGTTCTATTTCCACATTTTTGTAACCTAACCTAACCTAACCTAACCTAACCTAACCTAACCTAACCTAACCTAACCTAACCTAACCTAACCTAACCTAACCTAACCTAACCTAACCTAACCTAACCTAACCTAACCTAACCTAACCTAACCTAACCTAACCTAACCTAACCTAACCTAACCTAACCTAACCTAACCTAACCTAACCTAACCTAACCTAACCTAACCTAACCTAACCTAACCTAACCTAACCTAACCTAACCTAACCTAACCTAACCTAACCTAACCTAACCTAACCTAACCTAACCTAACCTAACCTAACCTAACCTAACCTAACCTAACCTAACCTAACCTAACCTAACCTAACCTAACCTAACCTAACCTAACCTAACCTAACCTAACCTAACCTAACCTAACCTAACCTAACCTAACCTAACCTAACCTAACCTAACCTAACCTAACCTAACCTAACCTAACCTAACCTAACCTAACCTAACCTAACCTAACCTAACCTAACCTAACCTAACCTAACCTAACCTAACCTAACCTAACCTAACCTAACCTAACCTAACCTAACCTTAACCTTTTTTTTTTTTTTTTTTTTTTTTTTTTGTAGGTGGAAACGCTTTATGCGCACCAGGTACTTGTTCTACCTTTCCCCGGTAGTGTGGGACTACCCCTTACGGCTACCCACTAAAACCACCTCATCCTCCCTAGAGCCCGGGACTGTCGTGTAGACTTGCATCGGGCAGTAGGGTCTGCCTATTCTCGGTTCATCTCCCTCTCCTCCTCCGCCTTCTTGGTCATAACTTCCTTGATGTACGTATGGCCCAGCTCCCAATTTCCTTTCG
Organism: Galerucella nymphaeae; assembly: GCA_963978555.1. Taxonomy (NCBI): domain Eukaryota; kingdom Metazoa; phylum Arthropoda; class Insecta; order Coleoptera; family Chrysomelidae; genus Galerucella; species Galerucella nymphaeae. The sequence goes on along the minus strand of OZ021715.1, from coordinate 18,035,888 downwards.
ACTTCATCATCCAGGATATGAGGCCCCCTGTTGTCATTCGGAGCCCCATGGCCAACTCCATCCTCGACCTCTGCTCGCCCCATCGGGGGCACCGCGACATAGTATGCTCCGGATCGTCTATCTCTTCGCAGTAATCGCAGCGGTCAGTCTCGGTCTTCTTGATCCTATGTGTGTATGTCTTGAAGCTGCCGTGCCCCGACAGTACTTGCGTTATATGAAAGTCTGCTCTCTTAAACTTGCACGCCACCCAATCCCTCACGTCCGGAATGATGGATTTCGTCCATTGTGCTGCATTGGCTTCCGCCTCCCATCTACGCTGCCACCTTTCCAAAGTCTCCAAGTTCGCTGCTCTCTTCCGCGCCTCAGTGACCGGTTCGCCCCCCAAGGCCAGTCCTCTTCTTTCCTCGATTATTTCGTCAATGGGCGGTATTCCTGCAATCACTGCGCTGGCCACCGCCGAGACCGTCCTGTAGGCACATATAACTCGCAGAAGCATCCTCCTCTGCAGTGCAATAAGCATTGCTCTGTACTTGCTGACGCGGACCACTTGGCCCCAGACTGGCACAGCATAGAGTAGAATCGAAGCGACGACTCCATATAGTACCCTCCTCTTGAAGTACCCAGGTCCCCTCAAATTAGGTAGGATCCTCGTAAGCGCTGCCACCTGCCTACTCGCTTTCTCACATGTTCTTTTAACGTGCTCACCAAATATAAGTTTGTCGTCTATATGGACGCCTAGGTACTTCACCGCCTTCTTCGGAACTATCTCCTGATCGTCGCATCTGAAGACCACGTCGCGTCTGTCCCGCCGACCCTTCAGGATCACGACCTCCGTTTTCTCCGGGGCGATCTCCAATCCTACATCCTCCATCCATGAGTTAATCCTCATCAAGACCACCTCCACCTCGTTCATAAGCGCCTGGGCATCCTCTCCGTATATCACGAGGGCCAAGTCGTCCGCATAGGCCACCTTCTCGCATCTCGGCCCCACATCCAGCTCGAGAACACCGTTGTACAGGACATTCCAAAGTAGTGGTCCGAGGACTGATCCCTGTGGAACGCCCTGCGATACCGGGGTCTCCCTTCTTCCAACCACAATGCTTCTGTCGCAGAAGTAGTCCTTCACCGTGTTCAGTAGATACTCGCTGACCTCCATTTCCTGGAGTACTCGGATAATTTGGCTCCATTTGGCGGTGTTGAAGGCGTTCTTGACGTCCACAAACACCGCCGCGCTCCACTTATGTGTTCCTCCGCTCGCCAGCCTGATCAGCTCCCCTATAGCGCCCACCGTTGACCTCTTCCTCCGGAACCCGTACTGCCTCTCAGATAGCAGACCTCTGTCCTCAAGCTCGCCCTCCAGTCTACCTTTCACGAGTTGCTCGAAAAGTTTCGCCGCAGCGTCGATTACGCAAATGGGCCTGCATTTCTTTTTGGCAGGGTCCCCTTTGGGTATCAGGCATACCCGCGCTTTTTTCCACTCCCGCGGAATGTCCGCTCTCCTCAGAATGCGATTAGCCATGTCCAATAGGAGATGTGGTACCTCCTCTGCAGCTATTTTCACACTCTCCGCCAGTACCCCGTCCAAGCCAGGAGCCTTGCCAGCCTTCAGCCTTGAAGCCGCGTCTTTAAGCTCCTCAAGCGTGAATTCCGTCACGTTGTCTGTCGCCACTTTAGTGAGGTCAGCCCTGTCTGCGGTTGCTGGAAATAATTCTCTCACAACCCTAATCTTCTCTGTCTCCGGCATCTCGTACGGCGTCAGCATGCCTTTGAGCCTGTTGGTCACGATCCTGTATCCCTGCCCAAAGGGATCCTGTTCCAATTCGCTGCAGAGCATCCTCCAGCTTTCCTCCTTGGACCTACGTATCTTCCTCCTTAGCTGGCGCCTTGTGTCTTTGTAGGTCGCTTCCACACGCTCGATCTCCTCCGCCAGTGCCCCTCCCGCTCTCATCCTTGTCAGACTTCTGCGTATGGAAACGCAGGACCGTCTGTTCTTCTCTATCTCTTCTGTCCACCAGACAGGCATCTTCCGGATGTGGGTAGCTCCCCTTCGGCTGCTCCCGCTCTGGGCAGCTTTGATTATGCCCACCACTTCCCGTGTGGAGACCGGATGTCTTGGGGCCATCGATTTTAGCATGCTCCTAAGTGCCTCGTCATCCATAACCACCTTACCGCCTCCGCTACGCATCCTGCTTTCATCAGCATCTTCGACCTCGATTATAACATACCTATGGAGACTAAGTGATTCCATATCATCCAGGACTGCCCATCTCCTTACTTTACCAGCGAGCCCAGTGGAGCAGAACGATAAATCTATGATGGACTTCTGGTCCCTTCTCACAAAGGTAGGAGTCGTTCCCCTATTCAGGATTACCAGTTGCTGCGCCATCAGGCAGTCCGACAGGTAGTCTCCGCGCTGGTCCTGTCTATCCGAGTTCCATAGTGCCGCCTTTGAATTAAAATCCCCCACAACCATAACCTCCCTACCCTCGTTCTGTATGTCGTCCATCAGGTCGTCGATATATTTCCTAAACGTCTCGAAGTTTACGTTGGGCGAAATGTAGCCGTTGTACAAGGTGAACCTCGCTAGTCTTAGCTTCGAGTAGCCCCTCCTAAGAAAGTGTTCCACCACCCCGCACCTGCGGTTCCTGCAGTACAGGGCCGTACTTTCCTCCTCGTCGACCATCCACCTTGCATCCCTCCTAGTCTGGGCCCTGTTTGGTTCTTGCGTTGCGATAATATCAACGTTGAAAGTGTCCGCTGTAGCTCTGGCTAGGTCTTGCGCCCTGCCCACCCTATCGACGTTTATCTGTAGAATCTTTAGTGGCATTGTAGTTATCTGGCCTAGTCGCGTTCGCTAACGCGTGGGGTGGCCCCCCCTGCTGTGCTGGCTCTCCTCGGAAGTAGCCTCTGCCTCCTCATGGAACCTAACCTTAACCTAACCTAACCTAACCTAACCTAACCTAACCTAACCTAACCTAACCTAACCTAACCTAACCTAACCTAACCTAACCTAACCTAACCTAACCTAACCTAACCTAACCTAACCTAACCTAACCTAACCTAACCTAACCTAACCTAACCTAACCTAACCTAACCTAACCTAACCTAACCTAACCTAACCTAACCTAACCTAACCTAACCTAACCTAACCTAACCTAACCTAACCTAACCTAACCTAACCTAACCTAACCTAACCTAACCTAACCTAACCTAACCTAACCTAACCTAACCTAACCTAACCTAACCTAACCTAACCTAACCTAACCTAACCTAACCTAACCTAACCTAACCTAACCTAACCTAACCTAACCTAACCTAACCTAACCTAACCTAACCTAACCTAACCTAACCTAACCTAACCTAACCTAACCTAACCTAACCTAACCTAACCTAACCTAACCTAACCTAACCTAACCTAACCTAACCTAACCTAACCTAACCTAACCTAACCTAACCTAACCTAACCTAACCTAACCTAACCTAATCAATAATCGATTATCATTCGATCGATAATCAATTATCATTCGATCGATAATCGGTTATCATTCGATTGATGATCGATTATCATTCGATCGATAATCGATTATCATTCGATTGATGATCGATTATCATTCGATTGATGATCGATTATCATTCGATCGATAATCGATTATCATTCGATTGATGATCGATTATCATTCGATCAATAATCGATTATCATTCGATTTATAATCGCTTAGGTTGATAAGTGCGCGTTGATACACTACACAATAACTAGAGAGCACTTGCGCACTCTGACACTGATGACCCCTAGCCTATAAACTACGCATGTGCTATGTAGTGCGCATCGATACATTGCTTAATAGATGGAGAGCTAACCTAACCTTACCTAACCCAATCAAAACGTTCCATTCAAAAAAAAATGTAAGTTTGTGCTGATGCGTGATTAAGGAACACCCTGTATAAACGAGTTTTTTAAAAATGTGCCCTAAATAAATGTATCAGCTTACACAAAACCTCAAAGTTTTATCTCGAACCACAACGAGATGTAATCCTCCGATGTCAGAAGATTGCCCAAACATCATTTTAAAACACCCTGTATAAAGTATAAATGACGAGATAAATGCAATGAATATGGTATTATAGTAACCGGAAAAAGTTGGTTCCTTATGAAAATTTTATTTTTTTCAACCCTCGTAATGTTAGTCAATTCATATTTGATCCCGACAATATGAATTGTCCGATGTTGCCAATATGAATAGAGACTACCGAGAAAAGCAATTAAAAACTCGTTATGAACCGTCGGCGCGTTTGTCCTGAACCCCTTTATTTACATTGAGTTAAACGGAAAGTGGACCAGTTGATGGACCAGACATACACTGTTTCGAGACGGGACTTATAAAAAAAAAAAAAAAAAAAACAGGATGCTTGGTGGATTTTTTCCTCTCTCTTTCTCTTCTCTTCTCTTCTCTTCTCTTCTCTTCTCTTCTCTTCCTTCTCCTTTTCTTCTCTTTTTCCTGCATCCGCTTATTTCAAAGATATGACAAATAAATTTTTTGGAAGGGGGGGAAAATTTAGTGACAAAGAGATTTCGATATACCCCTCCACGTGGGCATCTTGAAAACATTTTATTCGAAATTTTTTTTTCGAGACTCACTTATTTTTGACTAAACCTGTATATTTTTTCAGGTTGACCCCCTTTTTTATGTCACCTAAGGTGTAATATTTTTTTATACGTACACCACTGGATAAAAAATTTTAAAAATCAGCTTGTCGAATGTCAAATCAAATTATTCATCTCTTTTAAAGCTGAAAACATTAAATTTTTTATAATTTCAACTATTTTGAAAAGTAAATGAGCTGGATCCATCAATTCTATATAACTTTGTAGAATTTTACGAGAGTGTTGGAATTCGGAAACTTTTTAATTTTTTATATGCACGCCATTCATCTTTAAATTCTATGCTGGCCGGCTTGATATCCCCACTTTGCGATAGCCTTTACCAGCAACCGTTTTGCGAGGGAAAAAACACCACGCAGGGGAGAACGACCGCCGACCGCACCCCCGTCCCTTTCCCTTTACAGTCATTAAAAACCGAATGCATGGTGAGCACGTGGTAGATTGTGCAGTTAACTATATATTCCTAGACCACGAGGTGGTGAAAAGTATAATAAGTTAAGTTCTTCCGTATGTTTTTACAACTAAATTTCCTTCCTACAGTAATTTCTAATACCTATAAGTTCTAAACACATCACGTAGTGAATACAAGTTGTTTTAAATATATATATATATATATATATATCAGTGTTCTTGTGTGCATTCTTCAAGGAAATCCATGGTAACCTTAGTATTAACTTTTAAGTTGTATGTTTAATTGGAAGATAAGAATTACAACACCACCAAATCAACATATATGTAATTGTTGCTCAGTTCTTGGAAGACATTGAGCTTTCGGTCCTTCGAAAACTTTAAACAAATAATATATGTTTCAATCTGGTAAAAGTGTATTATTAAAGCATCATCCTTATATCGTTTAGAACCAGTGACCAGAGCTGCTTTATTGAAGGAGTGATAAGTTACGCAACTTATTTGAAATTTATACAGAGAGACATATACCTATAAACGTTCTAAATATCATTTGAAAACACCCTGTATAAAGAATAAATGTCGAGATAAATGCAATGAATCAATATATGGTATTATAGTAATCGGAAAAAGTTTGTTTTCTCATGAACATTTTATTTTTTTTCAACCCTCGTAATGTTAGTCAGTTAAATTTGGATATGAAATATAATTATGAAGAGTAGTGAAGAATATAAAAGTTATACATCTATATTATGTTAAATTTTTATAATGTTGATATAATAAATATATGTTTAATAGATTTTGTTTAGTGAATTTTTATTTTATTTAAAATATAATTACTACTTACTGTTTTATTATTTATTTGTTTAGGGCTCTTTCAACTTATTTCAGTACCTCGGCTACAGCTCAATAGATGGCATAGACTTTTCAACTAAATTTAATATTAAATTTTATTTATTAATAATTTTAATAACACACAGGATTATGAGTAAGGCCTTTATTTTCAACAAAATGTTTTCAAGGATAATTAAATAAGCATGGCATTCAGATTAGTAAACAATTTAATTAACTCAACGTATAAAACATGAGGACATAAAATGGAGGAAATTACAATAATAAAATTTTAAATGTGATTTAATAAGATATAAGGAAGTATGATTTCCACGTGGAAAATTATGAAAAAACTAAAATTATTGAAAAACAATTGTAATGAACAATTTAAAAGTAAGTGAATAAATCTAATAACTAATTATAGCACTTTTAGATGTGAATTTATGCCCAAAGAAGTAAGGATAAGTTATTGTTTTCATTATTAACATAAGTAAAACTTAGAAATACAATATAATATCAGGAAGGTAGTGACTCAACATAATTATCATACAGTCTTCAAAATATTATCAGAAGGAGCAGAGTTTTTAGCAAGGTATTCCAGTTGTTGATAAAGAAATGTTGAGAGAAATGTTCACTAGATATTTCATTATTTCAATTTGCATTGGTCTAATAGCACACCTATATGTAGCCAGCTACCCAAGTCCATATATTTTTATGAATAACACCTCACACAATATTAAAACTGCATAATATGAAACAGAGATACAAATGAAATGGAGCATCATATTTCAACTTCCCAATGTATGATTGTGTAGGAAATAGACTCTTTATATCACAACACTATTCAGATTACAGCATTTAATGCTGTATGGATATTGGATTCTTTTTACCATAAACTCGTGCAGTGTTCTAGAGGCTCTAGACTCTAGAACATAGGATGCTTTTCATATAACCCTCTTCTATGTAAAATCAAATAATGTTAATTCGAATAGAGAATGCTTGGTTACTATTTCTTCTTGTATCTTATCCATAGTTTTTCATAAATAAAAATTTATATTAAATACAAGCCTTTAATTTTTTTAAATAAATATTTTTGACTTAACCTCTACACGAGGCACAGACCAACAAAAAAGAAGAATTGTCAATCTAACATCAAATTGACTTTTCTAGCTTTCGTGAAGTAAAGAAAAAAACTACAGTTTGGCAACATCACAATATTTTGTTTTGCTACGTCATCGTCTTTTTATCGTAAAAATCCCATAGCTGGTATTGGAGCTGGTATTTCTTTGATATTCATATGGACATTGCGATTATATTCGTAGCCTCTATCTCAACATCTCGCAAATTAGTCTGTCTCTTTTTTGTTCCTGAAAAGCAAGAGGAAATTATTACATTCAGAATTAATTGCTATTTACTTACCTTTTGTATTCACTCTTGTGAAGGTGGAATTCATTCTTCAAATGGAGTAAGTAGATGTTCAAATCAATCACCTACTTATATATTATGTTATCTCTTCTTGATTTATCTCTCCTCCACTTTGTTCCTTGTGCTTGAACTAGATCTCTTAGTTGAGGTTTTTTCAATTGTCTTCACTAAACCACCACTGTTTTGACTGCTTTTTTTCTACAACCCCTAAGAATGTTTTACAACATAAAAAAATACATAGTAACTAAAAAATTCATAGTACCTTGAGCTTGTGTCTTGTTCAGCCTCTCTTCAGATATATTATATGAATGGGTACTTGGAAATTCTTTAATTGTCAATATTCTGTAAGGGCAGCTTTGATGATTATTAACACATCTGAAATTATTCTCAAGAAATTCTTATCTGTTCATTTTGGCTTCTGGTACAAGTCTTTCAAAAACCATTAGTCGTCATTTGAAAGCATCTCCTCCACCTTCTCTAGTACTTAAATTTTCTATTAATTATTTTTTTCATTTTTTACATATTTTAAAGATATGTTAGGTTAGAATATTCTTCTTTTCAAATAGGTATCGTCTACAGATCACAATAATTCACAAATCTGACATCTGTCAATAAAAAGTAGGCAACCAATCCATAAAAATACATGATTGCCTATAAAATTGCAGACCTCGTTATTCTTCTTCTTTTTTTAAATGTGGTGTCCACAGGTCACAATAACTTCCAGAAATGTCAATCACAGATCTATAAATTCATAGATTTGACATCTGTCAAAACAAAAGCCTTGATTTTTGATTACGAAAAAGAAGAAGTTGAATGACAGCTGTTTTCCCTCGTTTTTGTAGATGATTCGAATGGAGATAATGTCTTTTGTATAAATTAATACAGCTTATGATCGTTATCAAGTATTCAATATCCCCTGGATTCTCTATATAACACACACACAATATCTTCGAGACACAAATAAAATTCAATAATTGGAGAAAGAATTGATACAACCAAAAGTCCGTCTACTTTACCTCAGGCCAATCATTAATATAAGTACCTAGCTACAATCGATTTGCCTTTTCATCTGTTTTCTTGCCTTTACGTGACTCTACCCTTTCCATTCTTCATGTTTGATTCTTTTATGTCCATGCTGATATTGATGATCTCCCTATTCACCTACACCACTTCGATTTCACTTCACGACTTCCCTATATTCCTCTGTACAAAAAAAGATATTTGTATGCGACACAGTCTTTAGTAACAGTGAAAATTTTTTGATTTTTCAAAAACTCCATTGAAATTTACATAACTTTGAATTCATGCATAATCACTAAAAATAAAAGGCATTTTACTTTGTTGTTATTGGAATGTAATGGAGCTTCACTTGGTACGAAACTACTTGGAGTGGAAGTAGTAGCTGGCATCGGAGCTGGTATTTCTTTGATATTCATATGGACATTGCAATTATATTCGTAACCTCTATCTCTACATCTCGCAAATTAGTCTGTCTCTTTTTTGCTCCTAAAAAGCAAGAGAAAATTATTACATTTAGAATTAAAAGCTATTTACCTACCTTTTGTATCCACTCTTGTGAAGGTGGAATTCATTCTTCAAATGGAGTAAGTAGATGTTCAAATCAATCACCTATCTACATATTATGTTATCTCTTCTTGATTTATCTCTCCTCCACTTTGTTCCTATTTTTTTTTTATCAAGAAGTTCATGTTCTCTGTACATCTCCAGAGCCAAAGGCTGAAGCATTTCCCCATTCCTTTTCTCTAGCTTCTTTTCTCATTTTGTCAGATGGTGTCTTTTCTTTCCTCTGTCATATGATTCTCTATCAGAAAGTCTGGTACGTGTCTTCAACTCTTGAATTACAAGTAAAATGGGAGATCAATTAATAATACTCCCACATTCTTCTCAAATTAAACTTGTAAAAGTCATTAGATTTTTTAATAACAAACCCTATGAAAGTATGAAATTTACCTTTCTTTGTGCTTGAACTAGATCTCTTACTTGTGGTTTTTTCAATTTTCTTCATTAAGCCACCACTGTTTCGACTGCTTTTTTCTACAATCCGTAAGAATGTTTTACAACATAAAAAAATACATAGTAACTAAAAAATTCATAGTACCTTGAGCTTGTGTCTTGTTCAGCCTCTCTCTTCAGATGAAATATCATATAAATGGGTACTTGAAAATTCTTTAATTGTCAATATTCTGTAAGGGCAGCTTTGATGATTATTGACACATCTGAAATTATTCTCAAGAAATTCTTATCTGTTCATTTTGGCTTCAGGTACAAGTCTTTCAAAAACCATTAGTCGTCATTTGAAAGCATCACCTCCACCTTCTTTAGTACTTAAATCTTAAATTTTCTATTAATTATTCTTTTCATTTTTGACATATTCTAAAGATATGTTAGGTTAGGATATTCTTCTTTTTTAAAGAGGTATTGTCTACAGATCACAATTAATTACAAATCTGACATCTGTCAATAAGGTAGGAAACCAAACCATAAAAATACATGAATGCCTATGAAATTGCATACCACTTCATTCTTCTTTTTTTAAATAGTTGGTGTCCACAGATCACAATAATTTCCAGAAATGTCAATCATAGATCTATAAATTCATAGATTTGACATCTGTCAAAACAAAAGTATTGATTTTTGATTACGAAAAAGAAGAAGTTGAATGACAGATGTTTTCCCTCGTCTTTGTAGATGACTGGAATGGAGACAACAATGTCTTTTGTATAAATTAATACAGCTTATGATTGTTATCAAGTATTTAATATCCCCTGGATTCTCTATATAACACACACACAATATCTTCGAGTCACAAATAAAATTCAATAATTGGAGAAAGAATTGATACAACCAAAAGTCCCAACGGTTCTGGTCGACTTAGCGACCCTCGGAATTTTATGATAATTTTAAATTTGTTTGAAAGCTTACCTTAAATAAAGCAGATTAGAACAAAAATTTTCTTGGATCATCCAGAAATTACTTCAAAAATCACGATTTTAGTTCAAAAATTGGTACTTTTTCAACACTAATTTATGCTATTTCACGATAAATATTTTCACTGCAAACAATAAAAGTTATTATCTTGAACTGAATTTGAATCTGTTTCACAAAAAAAACCGGAAGAAAATACTTTAATTTCACTAATTTTTAGAAACATTTGTGAGCATAAATATTTTCGTTTGACACTTAAGCTTATAAAATGACTCACTAAAATCTTATGTCTAGATATCCCAGGTTCACAAATTATGATCAGGTGATACACCTAACGTCGTTGTCAAATGGTCTACTTTTTCTTTCAGCTGAATTATTTATATTAATGTTATAGATTAGGTACATGAATATATAACAATATAAAATTATTTGCATCTATAATCATGAAAATTTAAATAATAAACATTCTTTTAATGTAGTGATTACCTTATATTTGTTCCATACATTGAATAAATGAGATTAAAACAAACTTTTTGCTGGCCCACAGTCTGTTTCTTTTATCACGAATTTTAGTTCAATATGATAGAGGTTATTTTTTCTTTTCTTACCTTGCTATTTCATTTGTAGAAAGCTTATTGTATAGAAACTTTTCTCAATTCAAACAATTATCACTCACATTCATAATGGAATCAACAATAAACGACAGATTAAAAATCTCTTCTAGTGATTTTCACACATTATCGATTTGTTTTGAAAAGTTTGTAGGCAAGATCCTCTCGTTTCGGGGTGCGGTTGCGCCAATTAACAGCTGTAGTAATCTGCGCCTGCGCCCGTTACACGCCGCGAAACTTTGATTTAGGTATTCAATAAATTATTCCTTTTCTTCCAACGAAAATACTCGTGAAGACTCCTTTGTTATTTCTAATTGCATTTTTCTTCATACTGTTGAGTTTTATTTGATCTGTATAAGTATTTAATGATATTCTGTTACACTTTGATCTGTGTCAGTTGGTCGGGAAGCGATATGTGTTGAATTAATATAAACATTTTTTGCTCTAGTAGAAATCCCATTAAGTCAGTCATTTTGAGGTGAAGAGATGAAGAAAGGGGAAGGAACATACATATGTATTCCCTTCCCCTTCCAAAAAAGTGTCTAATAATTTGTATTCCACATGAAATTCGCGCGCGCGAATTGCGAAACGTCGACCCGGCGCGCTCGCTTCGCTCGCAATATCAATGTCTATCTATATACATACATATGTATTCCCTTCCCCTTCTCAAAAAAAGTGTCTAAAAATTTGTATTCCACATGAAAGCGCGCCGGGTCGACGTTTCGCAATTCGCGCGCGCGAATTGCGAAACGTCGACCCGGCGCGCTCGCTTCGCTCGCAATATCAATCAGTCAACCTAGATCTCTAAATTAGAAAATTCATTAATAAGTATACTGACTTTCTTTACCCTCTTTATAAAACATGAAATTAAAATCATATGATATACATGTCTATCTATATACATACATGTATATTCCCTTCCCCTTCTCGAAATTTTTTTCCACTCCCATCCTATAACTTGTTAATTGAGTGACAATTTTCAGTTTCATAATAATACTCATTATAACACTGGTTTTGATTATAAAACTGAAAAATTGACCAATGAAAATCTAGATTTCCAAATACCCAAGTATGCAAACACAATATTTTCTGTAGAATGTTTGACAGTTCGACAGGTTTAATCTTTTGCTTGAGTTTTCAAAAGAAATGTCGAGGACCAGTCCAAAAATTCTCAATGACCAAGGTAAATACATATTTAAACTTATTAATTTTTGTTCAAAATAGATTACTAATTTTGTTCACCTATACCTACCCTTTATGGTACAGTTCAAAGATGAAATAATAATGTGGTTCCGTGGCGCAGCCTGTAAAGGCGCCACATAAGATTTTATACAAATTGTGCATGCCGGGTTCGAGTCCCGAGAGGTACGTTTTTTTTAAACTTTTTTTTAAATCAAATTTCTTTTCCTAGAAAAAAAGTGTATGTAACTCTCATGTAATGTTTATTAATACATCCTTAGGCTACGTATTATATGTTGATTTTTTATCGTTTAACATAAGCTCAGTCTAAGCTTTTTATATTCAAAGGTTAACATGAATAAATCAATTCTTCTTTTCTCGTCTGATCTATCGATCGTTTTATGAAAACTATATTTTCCCATATATTTAAGTGAAAATTTGTCGAATGTGAAATAATATCAATATAAATATAAAATACTATGTTCTTTATATAGGACAAATATTTATATACCTACTTATCGGGACATTTAACGTTAATTTTTAACTAAAAATCACGAAAATATACGTTTTCCATTTTTACTCTAACCATATATAAAATAATTATAGTCAGTACCTATGGAACATACAATATTAAAATATTACTTCCAAAAAGTACATTTTGAATACATATATTTTAGATAATAAATACTAAGTAAGTACATCGGTGTTATGTGAGAATCAAATATAAATCTAAAATCTTGGTGTTATTTTCAAGCCGTAACGAGTTAGCGAAATAAAAACTGGCAGCATAGCTCATTCGCCGCTCCTTCTAAAATTTGTGACCATTCGATATCTAGACATAATTGTCAAAAAATGTCAAATATTTACGAAAAAATGGCGGATTTTAGCATTTTCAATTGCGATTTTCTCTCTCAAAAGTGGATGATCCAAGAATTTTTTTTTATTAAAACGTTCTATATCCATAGGGCTTTCTATTAAAAAAAAAATCGTTGCAAAATTCCGAGGGTCGCAAACCTTACCGGACCCGTCCCAACTATTTTACCTTAGGCCAATAATTTATAAGTACAAGGTACCTAGCTACATTTGATTTGCTTTTTCATCTTTTTTGGCTTTACGTGATTCTATTCTTTCCATTTTTTTTTCGATCAAGAAGTTCACGTCCTCTGTACATCTCCAGAGATTTAGCAAAAGTCTGAAGCCTTTTCCCATTCCTTTTCTCTAGCTTCTTCTCTCACTTTTTTCAGATGGTGTCTTTCCTTTTCTCTGTAATATGATTCTCAGAAAGTCTGGTACATGTCAACTCTTGACTTACAAGTAAAATGGCAGATCAATAAATAATATTCCCACATTCTTCTCAAATTAAACTGGTAAAAGTTATCTGAATTATTAGATTTTTAATAACAAACCCTATGAAAGTATGAAATTATCTTTCCTTGTGCTTGAACTAGATCTCTCAGTTGTGGTTTTTTCAATTTTCCTCACTAAGCCCCCACTGCTCTTACTGCTTTTTTCTACATCCGGTAAGAATGTTATACAACATAGAAAAATACATAATAACTAAAAAATGTATTCATTCATTTTTTAATTTCTTGGGAAATTAAACCACAATATTTTTATATGTCTGTTAGGGAATGAAATTAATTTTTACCTATTTTTTCTTGACAACGATAGCTGGAACGCTACCGAAACGTTGAAATAAAGAATTTAAAAATATTGTGGTTTAATTTCCCAAGAAATTAAAAAAAAATAATGAATAATATCCCGCAAGGAACATACAGAAGATAAAAAAATTATGGTACCTTGAGCTTTTGTCTTGTTCAGCCTCTCTCTTCAGATGAAATATTACATAAATTGGTATTTTATAGGAGCTTTGACGATTGACACCTCTGAAATTATTCTCAAGAAATTCTTCTGGTGGCTTTGGTTCCTAGCCATTCAAAATATCAAAATATTTTCAATACAGATATAAAATTCTATCATTGATGGAAGAAGATAGAACAAAAGTCAAAAAGACGCTCTATCTTGTATTTTATGAATGTTTTTTTATTATACAAACTCTATTAGCTCAGGTCCAATGTAATCTCTACTTCCGGGTATTGTTAGAATAGAATATCATTAAAAATGATGTATACAAATGCGCGTTCTACAATAAACCGTTATAAACTACGCTTGAGCTATAAAGTGCGCGTTGATACACTGCTCAATAACTAGAGAGCGCCTGCGCGCTCTGGCACTGATGACCCCTAGACTACGCATGTGCTATGAAGTGCGCGTCGATACACTGCGCAATAGCTGGAGAGCTAACCTAATCTGACCTATTAATTAATTAATAATAATTAATTAATAAATAATCGATTAATAATCGATTCAATAATCGATTAATAATCGATTAATGATCGATTAATAATCGATTAATGATCGATTGATAATCGATTAATAATCGATTGTGAATCGATTCATGATCAATCAATCAATCAATATGAATTATGGATCGATAAATGATCGACTCCTAATCAATCAACGATCGATTATTATACATTATGAATCGACTGATGAGATGATCGATGAGTAATCGACTGATGATCGATGAGTAATCGACTGATGATCGATGGGTGATCGATTCTAAATTGATTATGGATTGATTATCAATCAATTCTGAATCTATTATTTACGAACACACATCCATTATTAATCGATTATCAATGGAACATCAATCGATTCATGATCGATCCCTAATTAATAGATTACTTACTTACTTAGTTCCAGGGGGTCAAGTTTTGAAATATTTCACAAGTGAATTAGCCAATATTTCGATCAACCCAAGTTTTGAACTAATTTCATTTGTGAAATAAATTCGAATTCGAAAATATTTCACAAATATAATTCGGATGCTGTCAAGCTGTCGAATTGCTCTTTTCACATGCGAATTATTCAGAGATTTTAGAATCGCCGGAGTTTGTGTTGTGATTTTCTATATATTTCACGTAAATTTTCTTGTTTTTAAACCTAGTTTGCAATTATTAAGCCTGCTATTTGGTATTTATTATAGTTAAGTGAGTAAGTGACAGTGACCCGAGAACGTTTTTTAAATGAAATGGCCAATTTGGAGGAACCGCAGCAAATAGTGGTAAACAACGTAGTGGACCTAGTTGGATATACTTTATTATCAACAAGAACAGTACTAGGTACATCTTTTTAGGAAAGATCCTTTCATCCTGAGTGATCGCCAGCTCCTTGAAATTTATAAATTACATAAGGATGGTGCTTGTGAACTAATAAATTTATTAGAACCACATTTGGCAGCTCTTTCAAGAATATCAGCTATTTACAAAGCTACTAAGGAATAAAAAAGTATATAACCAAAATAAGATTCTAGAACTATTCTCAAATTTCAATATTATTTGTAATAATGACATAAGGAGTTATTGTCAACAATATAAGTTAACCTTAGAATTGTGTGAATTTAGCTTGAGTTGAAGTGATTCCAAGTTTGTAACTAACTAAGTTCTTTTTCTTTTTAAAACCTACTGATCTGTTCTTTATTAACAAACAGTCATTTTCTTCTTTTTCTAGATTTTGTTATATCTAAGCGATGTTGTCAAATTAAAAAAGTCTATTGAATTCGATATAGTGAATTCATTTCATTTCATTATAAATTTCATTTCACTTCTCTTGAAAACTAGGTATTGCATTTCACTGGTGAATTGATAATCGAAATATTTCGCATATAAATTGATTTTCATCTTATTTCAAAACTTGACCCCCAGGTTCCGGTCACATAGCCCGTCTCTCATTCACACATGAGCCGGTAACATATGATCCGACACACCGGTTCCGCTAGCATCTGTAGGGTGGCCCAAACAATTTATTTTGAATTGCTTCATTGTACAAATTAAAATTGAATTGATTGATCTGTGAAATAAGTGGTTGTTATTATGTAGTTAGGTTTGTATAAAGGCTTGTGCTGTGCTGCAAATTCTAAAAAAGTGCGCATGCGCGGTGAATGCGATGTGTTCTTTTTTTTGGAATGTGCAGTTTGAACATAGCGCGCATGCGTTCTGTTGCCATTGCGCAGTGTATTATCGCGCACTTTATAGCTCATGCGTGTTTCATAGGTTAGGTTAGGTTCAGATTGCGCAGGCGCTCTTTAGTTATTGTGTCGATTACTCATCGATCATTTATCGATCCATAATTCATATTGATTGATTGATTGATCATGAATCGATTCACAATCGATTATTACTCGATAATTAATCGATTATTACTCGATAATTAATCGATTATTACTCGATAATTAATCAATTAGCAATCGATTATTAATCGATTAATAATCGATAAATGATCGATGAGTAATCGACTGATGATCGATGAGTAATCGACACAATAACTAAAGAGCGCCTGCGCAATCTGAACCTAACCTAACCTATGAAACACGCATGAGCTATAAAGTGCGCGATAATACACTGCGCAATGGCAACAGAACGCATGCGCGCTATGTTCAAACTGCACATTCCAAAAAAAAGAACACATCGCATTCACCGCGCATGCGCACTTTTTTAGAATTTGCAGCACAGCACAAGCCTTTATACATACCTAACTACATAATAACAACCACTTATTTCACAGATCAATCAATTCAATTTTAATTTGTACAATGAAGCAATTCAAAATAAATTGTTTGGGCCACCCTACAGATGCTAGCGGAACCGATGTGTCGGATTATATGTTACCGGCCAGGCTAATGTGTGAATGAGAGAAGGGCTATGTGACCGGAACCTAGAACTAAGTAAGTAATCCATTAATTAGGGATCGATCATGAATCGATTGATGTTCCATTGATAATCGATTAATAATGGATGTGTGCTCGTAAATAATAGATTCAGAATTGATAATCAATCCATAATCAATTTGGAATCGATCACCCATCGATCATCAGTCGATTACTCATCGATCATCAGTCGATTACTCATCGGTCATCAGTCATTAATAATAATTAGGTTAGGTTAGGTTAGGTAAGGTAATAGACATGACTTTTCTATATTCCACAAACCATCACATACAGACATTATAATTCATAATAGTTCAGTCCACCTAGTCAGTCATAAATTAGCAGCTTTCAATAGTATGATACATAGACTTTTAACAGTTCCATTCCAATAGCTGTTAATAATAATCACGATCCAAATTCAATATCATAAATAAAAAAATACGAAAACATACTCTAGCTAGAACAAGTAGTTCCTTCTGATAAAAACAAAAATAACCAATTTAGAAGCTTAACATACTTTGGAATACCATCCTTGAAAATCAAATCATTTATAGAAACTTTAGACTTCAATATTTGCTTCGGAAACGACAACAATTCATCCAAATTCATTAAAAACAACAAATCCAAATCCTCAAAATTAAATAAATAAGGAGTATATAAATTAAAATGTGGTAATGACAACTGTGATAAAATTAGTATAGGTAGAACTTTTAGGAATTTTAAAACTAGAATTTCAGAACACAAAAGTAGCTATGACAACCAAAAATCAGATTCCAACTATTCAAACCTCTTTCGATTCAAATTTTGAAATATTTCATAATAGAACCTAAATCCTTCAAATTAAATATATCAGAAATCCTAGAAATGAATAAAAACAGATATCCAAATAATCTTCTTAACGACCTACTGAACAATTCTCCCTTACTAAACCTTTTCACCTAGAAAGGTTCCTATAGGGTTGGTTTCCAGGTAAACTTGTAAATAAAAATGGATGTCTGTGTAAATTAATAGTGAAATGAGTGGTTGTTATTATGTAGTTAGGTATGTAAAGGCTTGTGCTGTGCTGCAAATTCCAAAAAAGTGCGCATGCGCGGTGAATGCGATGTGTTCTTTTTTTGGGAATGTGCAGTTTGAACATAGCGCGCATGCGTTCTGTTGCCATTGCGCAGTGTATTATCGCGCACTTTATAGCTCATGCGTGTTTCATAGGTTAGGTTTGGTCCATATTGCGCAGGCGCTCTCTAGTTATTGTGCAGTGTATCAACGCGCACTTTATAGCTCATGCGTGTTTCATAGGTTAGGTTTGGTCCATATTGCGCAGGCGCTCTAAGTATGTTAAGCTTCTAAATTGGTTATTTTTGTTTTTATCAGAAGGAACTACTTGTTCTAGCTAGAGTATGTTTTCGTATTTTTTTATTTATGATATTGAATTTGGATCGTGATTATTATTAACAGCTATTGGAATGGAACTGTTAAAAGTCTATGTATCATACTATTGAAAGCTGCTAATTTATGACTGACTAGGTGGACTGAACTATTATGAATTATAATGTCTGTATGTGATGGTTTGTGGAATATAGAAAAGTCATGTCTATTACCTTACCTAACCTAACCTAATTATTATTAATCGATCAATAATCGATTATTAATCGATTGCGAATCGATTCATGATCAATCAATCAATCAATATGAATTATGGATGGATAAATGATCGACTCCTAATCAATCAACGAACGATTATTATACATTATGAATCGACTGATGAGATGATCGATGAGTAATCGACTGATGATCGATGAGTAATCGACTGATGATCGATGCGTAATCGACTGATGATCGATGAGTAATCGACTGATGATCGATTCCAAATTGATTATGGAATGATTATCAATTCTGAATCTATTATTTACGAACACACATCCATTATTAATCGATTATCAATGGAACATCAATCGATTCATGATCGATCCCTAATTAATAGATTACTTTCTTACTTAGTTCCAGGTGGTCAAGTTTTGAAATATTTCACAAGTGAATTAGCCAATATTTCGATCAACCCAAGTTTTGAACTACATAATTTCATTTGTGAAATAAATTCGAAAATATATTTATATATTTTCGAATCAATTCAATAATCGATGATTAATCGATTATTAAATCGATGATTAATCGATTATTGAATCGATTATTAAATCGATTATTAATCGATTATTATTCGATTATTATTCGATTATTAATCGATTATTAATCGATTAATAATCGATTATTAAATCGATTATTGAATCGATTATTGATCGATTATTGAATCGATTATTAATCGATCATTAATCGATTATTAATCGATCATTAATCGATTATTCGAATCGATTATGATGACTGAGCACACACAACCCAAGTTTTGAACTACATAATTTCATTTGTGAAATAAATTCGAAAATATATTTATATATTTTCGAATCAATTCAATAATCGATGATTAATCGATTATTGAATCGATGATTAATCGATTATTGAATCGATTATTAATCGATTATTAAATCGATTATCAATCGATTATTGAATCGATAATTAATCGATTATTAATCGATTATTGAATCGATTTTTAATCGATTATTGAATCGATTATTAAATCGATTATTGAATCGATAATTAATCGATTATTAAATCGATTATTAATCGATTATTAAATCGATAATTAATCGATTATTGAATCGATTATTAATCGATTATTAATCGATTATCAATCGATTATTAATCGATTAATAATCGATTATTAAATCGATTATTGAATCGATTATTAATCGATTATTGAATCGATTATTAATCGATCATTAATCGATTATTCGAATCGATTATGATGACTGAGCACACTTCAACTACAACCTCCCATTTCTTCATCAAATTATTTATACACAGACACCCACATTTATCAATAAGATTTACCAAGGACTATGATTGAATCGGATAATAGTTAAGACTGGAAGAGGTCCACTTGCTTATTGTTGGTACATCTGCATTTAATAACAGTTAAATTCATAATATTTTCAATACAGATATAAAATTCTATCATTGAAGGAAGAAGATAGAACAAAAGTCAAAAAGACGCTCTAGCTTGTATTTTATGAATGTTTTTTTATTAAACAAACTCTATTAGCTTAGATACAATGTTATCTCTACTTCCGGGTATTGTTAGAATATCATTAAAAATGATGAATGATACACATGCGCGTTCTACAATAAACCGTTATTTATAAACTACGCATTAGCCATAAAGTGCGCGTTGATACACTGCACAATAACTAGAGAGCGCCTGCGCAATATGGACCAAACCTAACCTATGAAACACGCATGAGCTATAAAGTGCGCGATAATACACTGCGCAATGGCAACAGAACGCATGCGCGCTATGTTCAAACTGCACATTCCCAAAAAAAGAACACATCGCATTCACCGCGCATGCGCACTTTTTTCCCAAGAAATTGAAAAAAGAATGTTTAATTTTATGGTTTGGTTGCCTACCTTTTTGACAGATGTCAGATCTATAAATTTAGAGATCTATGATTGACATTTCGGGAAATTATTGTGATCTGTGGATACCACCTATTTAAAAAAGAAGAATATCCTAACCAAAAAAATCTGTAGAATGTCAAAAATGAAAACAAAAATTAATAGAAAATTTAAGTACTAAAGAAGGTTGAGGAGATGCTTTTAATTGACGTCTAATCGTTACTGAAAGACTTGTAACTGAAGCCAAAATGAACAGATAAGAATTTCTTTAGGATAATTTCAGAGATGTGTCAATAATCATCAAAGGTGCCCTGGGTGCCCTTACAGAATATTGACAATTAAAGAATTTTCCAATACCCAATTATATGAAGAGAGAGGCTGAACAAGGCACAAGCTCAAGGTACTATACATTTTTTAGTTATTATGTATTTTTCTATGTTGTATAACATTCTTACGGGTTGTAGAAAAAAGCAGTCAGAGCAGTGGTGGCTTAGTGAAGAAAATTGAAAAAACCGCAACTGAGAGATCTAGTTCAAGCACAAGGAAAGATAAATTTCATACTCTCATAGGGTAAAAAAGAATGAATAATATATCACAAGGAACATACAGAAGACATAAAAATATTTAAATACCTATGAAATTGCATGCTTCATTATTCTTCTTTTTTAAATAGTTATTGTCCATAGATCACAATAATTTCCAGAAATGTCAATCATAGATCTATAAATTCATAGATTTGACATCTGTCAAAACAAAAGCCTTGATTTTTGATCACGAAATAGAAGAAGTAGAATGACAGAGGCTTTCCCTCGTTTTTGTAGATGATTGGAATGGAGATAACAATGTCTTTTGTATAAATTAATACAGCTTATGATCGTTATCAAGTATTCAATATCCCCTGGATTCTCTATATAACACACACACACACAATATCTTCGAGACACAAGTAAAATTAAATAATTGGAGAAAGAATTGATACAACCAAAAGTCCGTCTATTTTACCTTAGGCCAATAATTAATATAAGTACAAGGTACCTACCTACATTTGATTTGCCTTTTCATCTTTTTTCTTGGCTTTACGTGATTCTATTCTTTCCATTTTTTTTTTGGATCAAGAAGTTCACGTCCTCTGTACATCTCCAGAGATTTAGCAAAAGTCTGAAGCCTTTTCCCATTACTTTTCTCTAGCTTCTTCTCTCACTTTTGTCAGATGGTGTCTTTCCTTTTCTCTGTAATATGATTCTCTATCAGAAAGTCTGGTACGGAGTGGTACGTGTCTTTAACTCTTGACCTTCAAGTAAAATGGGAGATCAATTAATAATATTCCCACATTCTTCTCAAATTAAACTGGTAAAAGTTATCTGAATTATTAGATTTTTTAATAACAAACCCTATGAAAGTATGAAATTTACCTTTCCTTGTGCTTGAACTAGATCTATCAGCTGTGGTTTTTTCAATTTTTTTCACTAAGCCACCACTGCTCTGACTGCTTTTTTCTACATCCGGTAAGATTGTTATACAACATAGAAAAATACATAACTAAAAAATTTATTCATTCTTTTTTTAATTTCTTGGGAAATTAAACCACAATATTTTAAATTTTTTATTTCAACGTTTCGGTAGCGTTCCAGCTACCGTTGTCAGGAAAAAATAAGTAAAAATTAATTTTTATCCCTAACTGACACAAATTTTTTCCGTTGTATTGTGGTTTAATTTCCCAAGAAATTAAAAAAATAATGAATAATATACCACAAGGAACATTCAGAAGATAAAAAATTTATAGTACCTTGAGCTTTTGTCTTGTTCAGCCTCTCTCTTCAGATGACACATCTGAAATTATTCTCAAGAAATTCTTTTGGTGGCTTTGGTTCCTAGCCTTTCAAGGAAGAGGTCCACTTGCTTATTGTTGGTACATCTGCATTCAATAACAATTAAAGTCAAAATATTTTCAATACAGATATTAGCTTAGGTCCAATGTTATCTCTACTTCCGGGTATTGTTAGATTATCATTAAAAATGATGTATACACATGCGCGTTCTACATTAAACCGTTATAAATTACGCATGAGCTATAAAGTGCGCGTTGATACACTGCACAATAACTAGAGAGCGCCTGCGCACTCTGTCACTGATGACTCCTAGCCTATGAACTACGCATGTGCTATGAAGTGGGCGTCGATACACTGCGCAATAGCTGGAGAGCGCCCGCGCACTCTGGCCATAACCTAACCTATGAAACACGCATGAGCTATAATGTGCGCGATAATACACTGCGCAACGGCAACAGAACGCATGCGCGCTATGTCCAAACTGCACATTCCCAAAAAAGCACACATCACATTCAACTCTTGACTTACAAGTAAAATTAATAATATTCCCACATCCTTCTCAAATTAAACTGGTAACAGTTATCTGAATTATTGGATTTTTCAATAGCAAACCCTATGAAAGTTGTGGATTTTTTCAATTTTCTTCACTAAGCCACCACTGCTCGGACTGCTTTTTTCTACAACCGGTAAGAATGTTATACAACATAGAAAAATACATAATAACTAAAAAATTTATAGTACCTTGGGCTTTTCTCTTGTTCAGCCTCTCTCTTCAGATGAAATATTACATGATTGGGTACTTGAAAATTTTTTAATTATCAATATTTTATAGGGGAGCTTTGACGATTGACACATCTGAAATTATTCTCAACAAATTTTTTTGGTGGGTTTGGTTCCAAGCCTTTCAAGGAAGAGGTCCACTTGCTTATTGTTGGTACATCTGCATTTAATAACAATTAAATTCAAAATATTTTCAATACAGATATAAAATTCTATCATTGAAAGAAGAAGATAAAACAGAAGTCAAAAAGACTCTATAGTATTTTAGGAATGTTTTTTTATTAAACAGACTCTATTAGCTCAGGTCCAATGTAATCTCTACTTCCGGGTAATGTTAGAATATCATTAAAAATGATGTATACACATGCGCGTTCTACAATAAACTGTTATAAACTACGCATGTTCTATGAAGTGCGCGTCGATACACTGCGCAATAGCTGGCGAGCTAACCTAACCTAATCTAACCTTACCTAAACCTAACCTAACCTAACCAATTATTCGATTAATAATCGATTATCATTCGATAAATAATCGATTATCATTCGATTAATAATCGATCATCATTCGATTGATAATCGATTATCATTCGATTGATAGTCGATTATCATTTGATTAATAATCGATTATTGTTCGATCAATAATCGATTATTATACGACCATCAATCGATGAATAATCGACTATTATTCGATTATCAATCAAGAATAATAAAAAATTTGTTTACTGGAACGATATGTATATGACATTTTAGCTTGCTTCACTGGTACTACGAGACAATTGATAACATCAACTCAATACATAAATATATCAAATTCACAGTAGAAATTGAACAACACAAACTTTCTAAATCCTATAATTTCAAATATAAATAATAGACATGACTTCTATATTTCATAAACCATCACATACAGACATTACAATTATTCATAATAGTTCAGTCCACCAGTCATAAATTAGCAGCTTTGGATAGTATCATACATAGACTTTTAACAGTTCCATTGAATATTGACAATTACAATAAAGAACTAAATATAATAAAACAAATAGCTGTTAATAATAATTACGATCCAAATTTAATTGACATTATCATAAATAAAAAGATACGAAAACTAACTCTACAAGTATTTCCTTAAGCCCAAATAATTTATTTTGAATTGCTTCCTTGTGCAAATAAACAATTGAACAGTTGGCTTACAGTTACTTGTTTCATACCCTGTATGTTTAATAATTTGTAAACATTTCACAACACATTCAACAATATGTCATTGATTATGATTTTCAGGTTAAGTGTAAAATAATAACATTCAACTAATATTAGACAAACGTAAAACAGCAGAATACGTCACAGATTATAACGTAACGGAAAATGATGACTGAGCACACTCCACCTACAACCTCCCATTTCTTCATCAAATTATTTATACACAGACACCCACATTTATCAATAAGACTTACCAAGTTCTATGATTGAATCGGATAATGGTTAAGACTGGAAGAGGTCCACTTGCTTATTGTTGGTACATCTGCATTTAATAACAATTAAATTCAAAATATTTTCAATACAGATATAAAATTCTATCATTGAAGGAAGAAGATAGAACAAAAGTCAAAAAGACGCTCTATCTTGTATTTTATGAATGTTTTTTTATTAAACAAACTATTAGCTTAGGTCCAATGTTATCTCTACTTCCGGGTATTGTTAGAATATCATTAAAAATGATGTATACACATGCGCGTTCTACAATAAACCGTTATAAACTACGCATGTGCTTTAAAGTGCGCGTTGATACACTGCACAATAACTAGAGAGCGCCTGCGCACTCTGGCACTGATGACCCCTTACCTATAAACTACGCATGTGCTATGAAGTGCGCGTCGATACACTGCGCAATAGCTGGAGAGCGCCCGCGCACTCTGGCCCTAACCTAACCTATGAAACACGCATGGGCTATAAAGTGCGCGATAATACACTGCGCAATGGCAACAGAACGCATGCGCGCTATGTCCAAACTGCACATTCCCAAAAAAAGCACACATCACATTCAACTCTTGACTCACAAGTAAAATGGGAGATCAATTAATAATATTCCCACATCCTTCTCAAATTAAACTGGTAAAAGTTATCTGAATTATTGGATTTTTTAATAGCAAACCCTATGAAAGTATAAAATTTATCTTTCCTTGTGCTTGAACTAGATCTCTCAGTTGCGGTTTTTTCAATTTTCTTCACTAAGCCACCACTGCTCTGACTGCTTTTTTCTACAACCCGTAAGAATGTTATACAACATAGAAAAATACATAATAACTAAAAAATTTATAGTACTTTGGGCTTTTCTCTTGTTCAGCCTCTCTCTTCAGATGAAATATTACATAAATGGGAACTTGAAAATTCCTTAATTATCAATATTTTATAGGGGAGCTTTGACGATTGACACATCCGAAATTATTCTCAAGAAATTCTTATTTATTCATTGTGGCTTTGGTTCCAAGCCTTTCAAGGAAGAGGTCCACTTGCATATTGTTGGTACATCTGCATTTAATAACAATTAAATTCAAAATATTTTCAATACAGATATAAAATTCTATCATCGAAGGAAGAAGAAAGAACAGAAGTCAAAAAGACGCTCTATCTTGTATTTTATGAATGTTTTTTTATTAAACAAACTCTATTAGCTCAGGTCCAATGTAATCTCTACTTTCGGGTATTGTTAGAATATCAGTAAAAATGATGTAGACACATGCGCGTTCTACAATAAACCGTTATAAACTACGCATGAGCTATAAAGTGCGCGTTGATACACTGCACAATAACTAGAGAGCGCCGGCGCACTCTGTCACTGATGACCCCTAACCTATAAACTACGCATGTGCTATGAAGTGCGCGTCGATACACTGCGCAATAGCTGGAGAGCTAACCTATCCTATCCTAACCTAACCTAACCAATTATTCGATTAATAATCGATTATCATTCGATTAATAATTGATTATCATTCGATTAATAATCGATTATCATTCGATTAATAATCGATTATCATTCGATTAATAATCGATTATCATTCGATTAATAATCGATTATCATTCGATTAATAATCGATTATCATTCGATTAATAATCGATTATCATTCGATTAATAATCGATTATCATTCGATTAATAATCGATTATCATTCGAATCATAATCGATTATCATTCGATTAATAATGCTCTGATTGTCATTCGATTAATAATCGATTATTATACGACCATCAATCGATGAATAATCAACTATTATGGGATTATCAATCAAGGATAATTAAAAATTTATTTACGTGATAATACACTGCGCAATGGCAACAGAACGCATGCGCGCTATGTCCAAACTGCATATTCCCAAAAAAAGCACATATCAAATTCAACTCTTGCCTTACAAGTAAAATGGGAGATCAATTAATAATATTCCCATATCCTTCTCAAATTAAACTGGTAAAAGTTATCTGAATTATTGGATTTTTTAATAGCAAACCCTATGAAAGTATAAAATTTATCTTTCCTTGTGCTTGAACTAGATCTCTCAGTTGTGGTTTTTTCAATTTTCTTCACTAAGCCACCACTGCTCTCAGCTCTGACTGCTTTTATTTACAGCCCGTAAGAATGTTATACAACATAGAAAAATACATAATAACTAAAAAATTTATACAGGGTGTCCCACGACGAGTGAAAACTATCTGTATATGGCAAAATACTCATAGTAAAATCACGAAAATTTCTACGTTTGGGTTTTCGGATACGATCTTTTCAACTAAAATATTTTCAAAGATGGCCTACTTCCGGTTCTACCGGAAGTCGACTGTAACTTTGTTATTTTAAATGGAACACTTTGTACATTAATACATTTCTAGAATCTACGTGAAATTTTGGTATACTTTTGCCTGAAAACTTTTTTCGAAAAATGCATACTTTTTGAGTTATTGATTATTTTGTAAGAAATTTGACCGTTGAAGACCCTTATAAATTATTTTTTTACGAGAAGACCCTTGAAGATATGAAAATGGTCTCTGTTCGGTTGCCTTAAGCAAGGTCAAGCGTATTCGAATCCATGTTGAAAAATTTTTCATTTTACTATGAGGATTTTGCCATATACAGATAGTTTTCACTCGTCGTGGGACACCCTGTAGTACCTTGAGCTTTTGTCTTGTTCAGCCTCTCTCTTCAGATGAAATATTATATAAATTGGTACTTGAAATAGCATTAATTAGTGTTGAAAAAGTACCACTTTATGAACTAAAATCGTGATTTTTGAAGTAATTTCTGGATGATCCAAGGAAATTTTTGTTCTAATCTGCTTTATTTAAGGTATGCTCTCAAACAAATTTGAAATTATCTAAAATTCCGAGGGTCGCGAAGTCGACCAGAACCTTCTTTAATTATCAATATTTAATAGGGGAGCTTCGACGATTGACACATCTGAAATTATTCTCAAGAAATTCTTATTTATTCATTGTGGCTTTGGTTCCAAGCCTTGCAAAAACGTTGTCATTTGAAAGCATTCACTTTAATTTGGTTTCATTACAAAGATTATCCTTCAGACATTTATCCATCTATCACAATTATTATAGGTTAGGCTATTCTTCTTTTTTAAAAATTTTATTTTGGTTCCTTAATCAGTTAAGTTGGGAAAAAGGTAGCGCAGATTGTATTTGGTTACTTAATTCAATTTCTTGAAAAAAGGTAACGCAGATTTCAATTTGGTTTCTTAATTCAATTTCTTGAAAAAAGGTAACGCAAATTTCATTTTGGTTTCTTAATCAGTTACGTTGAAAAAAGGTAGCGTGAGATTAATTTTGGTTTCTTAATCAGTTACGTTGAAGAAAAGGTAGCGCGAGGTTAATTTTGGTTTCTTAATCAGTTACGTTGAAAAAAAGGTAGCGCGAATTCAATTTTGGTTTCTTAATCAGTTACGTTGAAAAAAAGGTGACGCGAATTTTATTCGGTTTCCTAAAAAAAGACCACGCAAATTTCATTTTGGTTATAGTTTTATTCAATACGGAGTAACCAAATTAAATTATACTAGGCTATACAATGAAAATTTCATGTTATAAGAGTTAAAAACATCAATTTAATTTGTTATCATATACACTCACAAAAGGCTTGGTTTTTGATCACGAAAAAGAAGAAGTTGGATGACAGCTCTTTTCCTTCGTTTTTGTCATGTTTTTGTAGATGATTGGAATGGAGATAACTATGTCGTTTGTATAAATTAATAATTAATTAATACAGCTTATGATCGTTATCAAGTATTGATAATTCCCTGGATTCTTCGATATACCTAACCTAACCTAACCTAACCTAACCTAACCTAACCTAACCTAACCTAACACACAATATTTTCGAGACAAAAATGAAATTCAATAATTGGAGAAAGAATTGATACAGCAAAACGTCCGTCTATTTTACCTTAAGCCAATAATAAATATAAGTACAAGGTACCTAGCTATATCTTATTTGCCTTTTTATTTTATTTTCTTGGCTTTACATGATTTTACTATTTCCATTCTTCATGTTCGATTCTTTTATGTCCCCATTCACCTACATCACTTCTATTTTATTTCAAGACTTCTCTTCTCTATATTTCTCTGTACAAAAAAAGACATTTTGCATGGACAGTCTTTCTTTCCATTTTGCCATTAATGTTACCATATAGCAGTAGGTTGTCAAAATATGGTGCGACGGTCCTTAATATAAGTGAAAATTTGAGATTTTTTAAAAACTTTATTAAAAATTTAAAAATAACATAACTATAAATTCATGCATAATCACTAAAAATAAAAGACATTTTACTTTGCTGTTATTGGAATGCAACGGAGCTTCACTTGGTATGAAACTGTTTGGAGTGGAAGTAGCAGCTGACATTGGAACTGGTATTTCTTGGATATTCATAGGGACATTGCGATTATCTTTGTAATCTCTCTCCTCCGCTTTGTTCCTATTCCTTCTCAATTAAGAAGTTCGCGTTCTCTGTACCTCTCTAGCATCTTCTCTTACCCTTGTCAGATGGTGTCTTTCCTTTTCTCTGTGGTATGTTTCCTATATTTGTCTCAAAAATGACTTTTGACCATTCTTTTCCTCAAAGTAAACTGGTAAAAGTTATCTGAAATATTATATTTTTTAATAGCAAACCCTATGAAAGTAAAAACAGAAAATTTATCTTACCTTGTGCTTGAACTAGATCTCTTTGTTTTGGTTTTCTTCACTAAGCCTCGAACGTAGGTACTTACCACTACTCTGACTGCTTTTTTCTACAACCAGCAAGATTAATGTTATACAACATAAAAAGAAATACATAATAACTACAAAATTTCTCGTACCTTGTGCTTGTGTCTTGTTCAGCCTCTTTCTTCAGATGAAGTATTACATAGATGGGTAGTTGAAAATGATTTGTAAGTATTCTTTAATTGTCAATATTCTTTAAGGGAAGCTTAGATGATTGACACATCTGAAATTGTTATTATCTGTTCATTGTGGATTTGGTTCCAAGTCTTTCAAAAAAGATTAATCGTCATTTGAAAGCATCTCCTCTACCTTCAGTACTTAAATTTTCTATTAATTTTTCTTTTCATTTTTTACAAATTATTAATTAGGTTAGGTTATTCTTCTTTTTTAAATAGGTGGTGTCCACAGATCACAATAATTTCCAGAAATGTCAATCATAGATCTATAAATTCATAGATCTGACATCTGTCAAAAAGGTAGGCAACCAAACCATAAACATACATTAATGCCTATGAAATTGCATACCTCATTATTGCTTATAGTTTTATTTAATACGGAGTGACCAAATAAAATTATACTAGGCTATACAATAGAAATTTCATGTTATAAGAGTTAAAACTATCAATTTAATTTGTTAACATATGTATAAACTCGCAAAAGGCTTGGTTTTTGATCACGAAAAAGAAGAAGTTGAATGACAGCTCTTTTCCCTCGTTTTTGTAGATGATTGGAATGGAGATAACGAATGTCGTTTGTATAAATTAATAATTAATTGATAGTTTATGATCGTTATCAAATTGGATTCCTCGACACAACACAATATTTTCGATGCATAAATAAAATTCAATAATTGGAGAAAGAAGATACAGCAAAAAGTGCGTCTATTTTACCTTAAGCCAATAATTATTATAAGTACAAGGTACGTAGCTACATTTGGTTTGCCTTTTTATCTTTTTTCTTGGCTCTACATGATCCTACTCTTTCCATTCTTCATGTATTTTCATAAGCTTCCAAAATTTTATCCCATAGGTATCAATAATTTTTTAAGTTGTCACCTCTTCTATCAATTTCTTTGAAATTTTAAAGTACTATAATTATGTTATCATAAGATTTTAATACTTTCCTTCTACTTTTAAATCCATATTACGGTAAATGTATTACAAAAGCATGAGTTTGTGAATGATAATGGGTAAAAATCAATAAATTGCAATGTTGGCAAGCCTTTTTTTATCTACGATGTGAAAAAATTGAAATATTGAGAAAAACAATGTTGCCAAACTTTTTTTTATACAAAAAAAAGATAGTCGTTATTTGAAAGCATTCCGTTTTCCTTGGTTTATTACTTAGATTTTCTATTAATTTTTCTTTTCATTGAATACATCATTAACAATTTTTATACGTTAGGTTATTCTTTTTCAAATCGGTTTCTTAATTAAATACATTAAAAAAGAGGTAGCGCGAATCTCATTTGGTTTTTTAACTCAATATCCTAACAAAAGGTAACGCAATTTTCATTTTTGTTTCTTAATCAGTTATGTTAAAAAAAAGGTAGCGCAAATTTCATTTGGTTTCTTAATTCAAAACTTTAAAAAAAGGAAACGCAAATTTCATTTTGGCTTCTTAATCAGTTACGTTGAAAAAAAGGTAGATAACGCAAATTTTTTGAAAGTTCAATTCAAACACGCTGGGGCGTGCTTTAAATAGGTAAAATAAGGGTTCACCAATAAAATAAATAAATCGAAACGTCCTGTGCATATTTTATTATGAATTTTATAACAATACTTAATCTTTAATGAATAAACTGAAAATTGAGTGTCTCTTTACCTTTCTCTATTTTTGCTCTCTGTCTTAAACGCATACTAATCTCCATTGTTAATACTATAACGCTTATAATAATTCCTATTAATAACATTGATAAGAGAGGGTAAAAATAATCTAAACTGAGACTTGTTAGAGATAACTTTGAATGAGCTCCTTCGGGCTTTTTGGGATGCCAAAATCGTATTTCTCTATTTAAAATTCCATATTCTGCTAATCTTTGTAGGCTAAAAATAAGTAGGTACTTAGGTAACTTTATTCATTTCAACTGGAAAAGCGAATTATTCTAATACAAAATACAAATTACAAACATCAATCATATTGGTGGCAAAAAATAGATCTTTAAAGAATTTTTACAAAAAAAAATAGTATATTACGTAACACGAAGTCGTGCATCGGGCTTACAACTCGTCTAACGTACTATACTTTTTCTACGCGCATTTATTTTCTTCCATTAAATAAAAACTAACGCAATTATTTATTTATTCGGATACAATCATTTTTTGCTTAAGAATTGACAATATAAACGACATAAATGACGTTTATTTTCATATCATGCTACTTAAGAAAACGTGTCCAATTTTTTAAAGAAAGTGCATAATGTGCTGCCTACATTTAGGAGCATCACTCTTACAATCCTATTCTCGTTAATGCTGAAAGTTTTTATATTTTTCTTTTTCAATTGACTAAATGTGTGTAAATAGACCAAATAAAAGTCTCACGTAAATAAAAATTTTGAGTGTTAAACCCAAAATTTCAAGTTTTCTTCTCAAAACGCACGTGTATGTTATGAGATCTCATTACGCGCATGTCCTTTACAAGAATTGTTGACAGTGCGATTTGTGACGTTAACAGACATGAGCGTAGAAAAAATAATCCAAAATATTACACTAACAATACTCACCAAGTATTAAACATATCTTTAAAGGGAGAGCTTTTCTGTAGATTAAAATACATAGGTTGCGACATATACATTGGTACTTCTCGCAATTCGTTAATTATTCTGTCAGAAAATGTTTTCGTAATTATAGGATAAGCAGTAGCTAGCTCTACGTGAAAAGCATAACCCCCTTCTCTAACCCTCAGAAGACCATCTTCCGCACTAAAAAAATTTGACGAAGAATTTTCTTTACCTATTATTTTTGTCATATACAAGTCCCTAGTTGGCTTATTTGTAGTATACTAAAAGAATTCACTCTTAAAAATGAATGTTAATAATAATTATCGTCGGTATGACTAACTCGTAAATAATCCTTTGTATATAATGTATCTTCACATCCCACTTTTAATTTTGAATGAAGAATGTTTTCAATGGATTTGATTTCGGTGTTGGGTTTTGTTAGTAAACTAGATACAATACTAGCAGAATAGAATTGATATATCAGTAAAGAGCATATAAACATAAAAAATATTGTTATTCTTCCAGAAATAAAACGTGGAACACCGTGAATACCTGAAAAAATTAAATACAAAGTGTAATATGGTTCATACAACAGCCTTTTTTTTGGTGTGCGTCATCGTTTGTGACGTATATTCGGGTTTTGGGTATGTCGTTTATTTTATTTGCTATTTTGACACATATCTAACCCTAAATTTGATAAATAAAATCATCAGGATCGCATTCAGCAAAATTCGACAAGGTTACGAAATTAATAGTTACCAGCTTCTTTTTCTAACTGAAAATACTTGAGAACTTTCAAAATGCCAATGTTTTCCGTGTATCTAGGCATATTTTTGTATTATTCGAGTAAATATAACAATAATATTCATATTTCCTTTTCATAAATAATAATTGACCGTGAACAACAAAGTACAGACCTGACAAGAACTGTCAGTGGGACAGTAGAAAAAGATGTCAGACACATTGACAATGCGAAAGGTATATCTGCATGCCTATTTTAAATAAAGACATTTTTCACGATTGATAGGTCGCGCTTGCGCTTGATCTGAACATCAACCAATCAAATTTTGGTAAGTCAATGATTAGGATTGACGTTTGTAATAAATTTAAACGAATCATTATTGCGATATTTTGATTAGGATTAATCAAAATCAAAGACCTGACTTTTTTTGCATTTCTTTCCACGTAATGTGTTAGAAAGACATTAACAAACGATGACGCACACCAAAAAGGCTGTTGTATGAACCATAACAACTAATACTTGAAAAAAAAAATCGAATTGGTTTTTTAAATTACGTGAAAATGAGACTATAATAATTTAAAAACGTTAAGATTATGAGTTTTAATGACACAAACTTGTACCTTGTTGACAAAAAACTCCTAAAGTACTTAATAAGAAATAGCTCCAGCTAATTTCAATATGCTGTCGTACATTATTATGTTTTTCAATAATATTGGTAAACTTTAAAAATACAATAGTCAACAAAAAAATAAACAATAAGCAAAACCATACAGACATGGTAAAAGGTTTTAAAAATACATCTACCCAGTTTACGGTTTTCTGATCTCTGAATATGAAAGCAGCTCTGAAACAAAACAAGAGCCCAGTTATTCACACAGACAAACCTATTTAGGTTAGTATATCAGCAATAAAACATGTAGATCTGCAATTACTACTACTAGTTAGCAGCACCATTGCGTATTCAGACAGCCTATGCCATAATTAGTCTAGGTCCCTAATAACAAGCATTTATCAACGAATATTTTACCTCAAAGTCCATGTTTGTCTGCCGAAATAAAGAATTTTAGATCTGTCCACTCGATAAAATAGAGGTGAACTTCCATAGTCAATCAATTTTCGTTCTAATTGTCCAGCCATACCATCGAAGGTACCGTCATTTTTCAAGTAACCCCACGATTTGTATCTTGAAATCTCCGATCTATTAATAAGTATTACAGATTCTTATTATTCCGAAAATATACTTGTACATGTAAATAAATGACTTACGTGAAATTATAGTAATTTACACATGAACTGATAAGCTCGTAATGGAATCTATTGAATGTATTTATATCTGGATGTTCTTTGCTACGTAAATAGTCCTTTAAAGTTTCCTTGAACTCTACTGGCAACTAAAAATTGAAAATATGATAATCTATTGGTAGGTATTTCAAATTAAGATTGTAATGCTATATACGAGCGACCGGCCTGCGGGGACACTACCACACTGATTTATAACCTTACTTTTTCTGATCATATTGATTTCATTACTTTGTTTTCTGTCGATCGTGTACTATTAACGTTCTAAAAATTTGACAAAATCATACATTAATGACCCCTATTAATGCATGATTTACCGTAATCAACGATTTTCTTTAGGCAACTCAACGCACATCTTAAGTACATAATATTTATATTGACAGTTACCTGTGTTGTAGGCAACCAAACATACAATAACGTCTTCAAAAAATGAATCATATAATAGTATAGAATACTTCTAGTTTTTGACTGCTTATACATATGAAACAATTATTTTTAGTTTTTAAATATTGCTAAAAACAAATACAGTCGACGGAAAAGCTTTGTAACTAACACTAGTATTAAAAAGGGCAATTAACAATCTCGAACATAAACGCGTTAATGGCCCTCATTAATACACTAGTTGGTTAAATAACTATTTTCTCGTTTTCAGATTATTTGAAGCGTGGTTTAATCCCTTTAAACTTTGTTAAAACTGTGATTATAAGAGCGAAGTTCGGAAAGGTTGCTTTCCCTTTAAAAAGGTAATTTCTTAACATTGAATTATAAGTATAATCCAATAAAAAAGGTTCAAAAATTGATGGTAATCAAACGATACGAAACTGTGGTTAGAAAACAATGTGGTAGAACATTATAGAGACACCAGAGTGCGTATTGCTTCACTTGAGATGCCAATACAATCAAATTAATTCAAAAAAATAATTATTCTTACTACTACGATGGTCTTTAGTATAACTCCTGTCATATTCTTTCTAAGCCAATATTTATATTCTTCCTTTTTAATACGAAAACCTAAATTTTTATTATATTCTCCCAAATTTATCGTTTTTAAATCTCCTCCTTTTGTCGATGCTGGATTGTAAATGTCTTGTACTTTGTAGAAACTATCGTTATTTTTGGGAAACATGATGTTAATGTCAGCATTTATATACAACTCAACATTTTTAAACATGTTTGAAAAATTGGGATTCATCGTTATTATCAACCAATGAACATTAACATTAAAGTAATTATTCCATCCGCACTAAAAAAAGTATATTATATAAAGTTATACTTGATTTTTCGATTAGACGGTAAAGTGTTTCTAATGACCCATGTAAAAAATAAACCTGCAATAAAAACGGTATTAGAACGTTTTGATCACAATCTCCATCAAGAACGACTCCAATATGACTTTTATTTGCTTGTAAAAACCAAAACTTGTCTGTGCTTTTGATGTGTTGAACGTTCACAAATGCTAAATTCTGATTTCCAAAAGCGAGAGATTTCGCTAATAAAAAATATTCTGAAAGTAAAGAAGAGTAAAATAGCTTCTTTTTTAAAAAAATTTCGAAGCATATATAAATAACATTTTTCTTTTGATTTTTTGGTAAATTTCACTTTTGAATAACCCTGTTGGAAAATTTTGCAGTTTTTAGAACAATTCCCTCATAATATTTTATCACAATTATATATCTTATATTAAATTTGATTGATTAATTCTTTTTTCCGTCGACCGTGTATTAACATGTTAACGTTCTCAAAATTAGTCAAAATCATACTTTAATGACCCCTATTAATGCATGATTTACATTAATCAATTATTTTTCTACAGGCAACCCAACGCACATCTTATACATTATATTTATATTGACAGTTACCCGTGGTATAGGCAACCAAACATACAATATTACCTTTAAAATGATTTCCAGTATAGAATATTAATTCTAGTTTTTGACTTAACTATAGTTTTAATTTATTATTTTACAAATTTATAATAATTATTAGTATTAAGACATCCAAAAAAGAAAAAAATTAATCACATTTAAGAAAAAAATAAATTATTTTCAAATTGTTCCAAGGAACGATTACCTACCTCTGTCGGTAACACACCCTATAATAGTACCGTATCTAATCATTTTTTCTTTAAAATAATCTTTGACAAATTCGACGTCGATAAATCCGTTTACTAAGAAATCTATCAAAATTATATTAAAAATATATGCTAATTTTACTAAACGACTTAACTGCATTTTGTATATTAATGCACAACACAGAAATCACCTTAATTGTGTCGTTTACTTACTGAAACTAACAAAAAAATATTGTGTGTGAGTGTGACAATAAAATTACCTATAGGTAATATCTTTCATACTTTTAATAATATATTCGATCATTCGATGTGGTTTGCCAAGCATAATGGAGAGCATGAATTTTTAAATATTATGCTCAATTTGATTGACGTTGAAATGGAAACAATAATTTTAGAAACTTTATTTTTTCCCTTTTTCTAGAAATTGCTAATTTAACCACATAAGTTGTAGCCTAAGAACATGTCAATGATAACTATCCACATCCACCCCACATAATTATGAGACTGAGGGGTGTAGTTTTGTGGTTTGATTTCACAAAGTTGATTTGGCAGCGACCTTGGAGAGCGACACGTGACACATCAAATAATATTCAGTATGGTGTTCAAGTTATCAAGTTCAAAGGCAAACAAAAATATGGTTTTGGATTTGGTTTTGGTCTATTAAATAAAGATAATGTCTATCATAATATATGGTCAATCATGTCAATGTTTTAGTATATAAAAGGGTGTTTATTTTGGAGAAAGATGATTTTATTTGGCTTGGATTGTCCTGTGTCGTGATAATAATAATAATAACAAACAAAAGGTTAGTTTTCAAAAACTTTTGAGTTGCATAATATCTAAATTTTGGACTTTTAGCTTTATTGCTATATCTTTTTCTATTTAAATAAGCTAGAGATAATGATGAATATGCCTTATTGCCAAGAGAAACTATTATTTCAATATAGAAATGATTTAAAATTACATCTTTTACAACACACATATTATTTAAAAATAATTTTCATTCATTCAAATTACACTCCAAAACTAAATTTAATCTTTTTACCATGGATGTAC
This sequence comes from Galerucella nymphaeae, assembly GCA_963978555.1. Classification (NCBI taxonomy): domain Eukaryota; kingdom Metazoa; phylum Arthropoda; class Insecta; order Coleoptera; family Chrysomelidae; genus Galerucella; species Galerucella nymphaeae. The sequence goes on along the minus strand of OZ021715.1, from coordinate 17,998,813 downwards.
TCATTCAAAATGGAATAATTAATAATTTACTCGATCACAAAATGTCAATGGTATACCATACATTATGATCATTACAAAAAGAGCTTTTCTATCTCGTCAAACAATGAAGGTCTTTAAAAAACTACAATATTTACAATAAATCGACGAAAAAAATGTTAAACGCTGTTTAGCATTGAATCATAACGGGGGTTGTGTGTGGGTTGTGTTTGTATTTGTCATAGATGTGTTTGTTGTGACGTGACAAAACCACGACAAAACTAATCAAAGAGGGCAGCCATCAGCCATTTGTTTGTTTTTAAAACTGACCAGCTGCAGACCTACAGGCATGGAGAATAGAGATAAGGAGCACAAACTCTGTGTTATAAAAAGTGACCATCGAATGTCTGAAATTGTGATGGCGCTAGTGTAGCAAATTGGTCTGATTTGTTTAGTTGGAATGTCATGGTAAATTATTTAAGGTTATGTAAATGGGGATGGTTTGTTTATTTTAATTAGGTTACATTTTATGCATGGTTTTAGCAAATTTTAAGGAAAAAATAAGTAGCTGGTGCTATGTTTGGTTAAAGGTAAGTTTCTTCAATATTATTATATAATTTTGTTGCAAAATAGTAATGAAAACAATAGAAATTTTACACTTCTACTTTTTATCTGAAATATGTACCCATAAGTAACTGATTCATTATTTATGATGTTTTAGACAGACGATGCTCCGAAAAAGGTGATGAGTAAAATTAAAATCCACAGAGAATTTTGGTCACTGTGCGGTAGCAATTGAGTCCATTTGTCACATCAAAAAGTTTTAAGTGCTGATTGAAATGGAATCAAATGAAGAAAATACTCCTCTTGAATAATTCCAATTATATGGTCTTGACCAACACCAATTTTTGTTTCAAGATGGTAAAATATACAAATTGTGATTGGCTTAGTTTTCATCATGTTCTATAATTGAGTATTATATATTTGTGTTCAAAGCTCGGTTTGAAGTAGAATTTAGAAATGAACCAAAACAGTTCGAAGAAGGTGTGGTAGTGTATGGGCATGCAAGAATTGTTTTTATATAAATTGTAATCAATATGTTTAGTAAAATAGATCTGACTACATATAGAAAGAGTTTAATTCACAACTCATAATATCAATTATAGTTGAAAATAATAGCATCAATTAACTCTTAATTTTATATAAAAAGTGATTGGTATTGGTATATGACCTTTCTTGAATCTAGCTCAACCAGTGTTTCTTTGTCAAACCAGGCAATGTTTAGATTTCCCTTGCTTACAGTACAAATATTGGTTCAGTTATGCTGAGTTATGTTAGTAAATGACAAATATGTACCACCTCCCAATTAATTCTAATGAATAAAAATTCTTGACAATTTAGATAAACAGCTTTTCTTTAATCCCCTCTGATACCCAATTATTAATAAAACTTCAATTTACTTTGAAAAGGTTGAATATCATTTTTAAACACTTAATTATCTGTACATTAAATAGTAAATACAATCATTTTCTCTTCTATTGAAAATAGAATTAGGTAATTAATTTTTAATGAAAACATATGTACTTTTCGAAGAATTTATTGATTAAAAAAAAATATAAACAAATGTATTCATAAGATAATAAGCATTCATTTTTTATTTACTTAATAGACATCAAGATAATAGGATCATACTATTATAACACCTTACAAATTTGGAAATTACTTTTCAAAGAGTAGACCGTTCACTAAGAAGCAGCATATACTTCTCAGGATATATGCCCGAAAGAAAATGAATTACACTTCTAAATTAAACAGGGTATATGTACAAGATAGAACCTACCATTTTACAATCACTTGTATCCAAGTTTTGGCGTATGTGCAAATTATCAGTACAAGGTAAATATCATCTGTCCAGAAGCTCTGAGAGCATAATTCTGTACTGGAGATAATTTGAACTTGCAGTTAGGTTATCAGCATATCAATTATTATTGTATGATAAATGTATGAAATTTTCTTGATGTAGATCTGTTGTACTTGATATTGCTGTTCGTTTTTACAGGGACTGCAGCATTTGCTGTTCATTAGTGATACTTGCTTCCATGAAAGTAAACAGGTGATCGTTGGCGAAGCTTCATTATTAGTGACATTCTTTCTGTGGGGGATATCTTCAATATGAGCCTGTTCTTATATTATTTTACGATCCTCTTACTCTTTAAAAGTAGTGTGACCAATATAATCATTTGCTTCATTCCTTCCAATGCTAAGGTTAACGTGAATATATTGTGAATATATTTTACGAACTGTTGTCCAGAAACACTACAGAGATCGCGCTGAATATTTTCCATCATTTTAATATAGCTTGATATTTTTTCATAACACACGTTTTTACCATTTTACCATTACAAAAGTAAACAAATTAAAGTTAGGTTAACTTGATTGGCAAACTTCACTCTTTATCTAGACCAATTTGCTACTCTCGCGCCATCTACTATTTGTGCTTACCGCTGGCCACTTTTTCGACATTTTTCCTATATAGTCAGATGCAGTCTTATCATGCGGGTCTTACGATTCAACAAAGACATACTCACAGTTTTTGTTTTCTTTTATTGCGTTTAATTGTAACTTCCAAATGAAATCCGTTAGATAAATAAGACAGACTTATGGAATTTTGACGGGAAAAAGAAGGATATGTATTTAATTTTCAGCGATTCTAAAAAGTCTCACCAGCAAAGTTTTTATTTAAATGTCAGTTTTGTCACTTTGACATTTCAAAGTGACAATATGAATAATAAGTGACAATTTTCCGTTTTTTTTGTATCCTAAAGCAAAAAAAAGGGTACTCAGTTCGATGGATTATTTCGAGAATGAAGGAAGAAATGGAAATTCGTCAATCAGTGTAATCTCACATTTTGGTAACCTCTGTGTTTTCTGATTTGATACATATGGTTAGTGACCTTTGAACCCGCACGATAAGAGTGCCTTTGACTATACCAGTTTGTGCTCCTTATATCTAGTCTCCATGCCTACAGGGTAAATTTTATTGTTACCCTGAACCACAGATAAAAACAATTTGGATTGCATAATAGAACCAAAACAGAAAGACATTTATTGCGCATGTCAAGTAAATAAATCAATATAAATAAAAAGGGTTTGAAGCAAAAATGTAATATCGAACTCAACTATTAAACAATTAATTTAAACCATAAAAATGAAGTTACACACTACAAGATACACGGTCATTTTGTCCGTTCAAATTGCATTAATAATTATTGACTGGTTTATAAACTTATTTTCAATATTTAATAGGAATAGCAATGCGAAAATGTTGATTATGTTCATGTAAGTCTGTAAAAATATATAAATATTTCTAACTAATTTGTAATATTTTTAGTGCACAAGATGCTTGTCTCATACTAGCATTATCAGTATTATTACTAACCTTTTTTTCTACTTATGTCTTCCAAGTAAGTATACAATTAATAGTTCATCTCAACAACTAAGTACAAAATTTCACTAAAATCCAATATTCCATTCAGTATATTGCAAATTTGGAAAAAACATTTGTAAAATAATATTGCCATCTTTTCAATTTACTAGGTAAAGGCCTAGATTTGCATGGTAATTGTGCAGAACAGGTACTTCTTGATTTATGCAAAAAACTTTGTGTCAATCTATGTAGGAATGGCTTTGTATATAAAGTAACATTTGGCTGCAAGACGCAAAAAAAAGAAAAAGAATTAGTATCTAAAAGCCCAAAATCATATATTTCCAAATAAACCAATAATCCAACGAAATTTAAAAAAAAGTGCAAAAGCTATTCTATGAAAAATGTAAGTTAGGTTTAGGTATATGTTCACAAATTCAATTCATATTGCTTACCGATCAACCAACACAGATCAAAGTGTATGTCTACCTGTTCCGCATAATGACCAAATAATAATTACTACAGAGAATACTTTTAAATATCAAAAAGAAGGCAGGTAGGAGAAGCCTACTTTGTGAGGAACCTCCAAAACAATAAGTATGTTTGCGATTTTGGATAATATAAAACAATATTTTTTAGACAGGACTAGTATATTTACTGTATGAAAAATTTCGCACAACTCTACTTGTGTGTATGTTGTATTTCATCCTAACAACTGTGGTTAATGTCTGGTTATTAATATTGCGGTGGAATAATGTGAGAAATTCTTGGAACATTATATTCGTCATAATGTTTATCACTCAAAGATTCAGTAAGTACATTATACAAATCAAGTATATATTATTAAAAGCTAGTCAATTTACAAAAGAATAAACAATTAAAAATTATTCAAGTCTGCTGGTCATAACATGTTCAATTATCAAGTGTGTACATACTTAACAACCTTTCTAGCCATATGTATAGTCAAAGGCACTCTTAACGTGCGGGTCATACGATTGAACAGTCATACTCACAGTTTTTGTTTTCTTTTATTACGTTAAATTATAACTTCCAAATGAAATCCGTTAGATAAATAAGACAGACTTATGCAATTTTGACGGGAAAAAGAAGGATATGTATTTAGTTTTCAGCGATTCTAAAAAGTCTTTCACCAGCAGAGTTTTCATTTAAATATGTCAGTCATTATGAATAATGAGTAGCAATTTTCAGTTTTTTTTTACTTAGTTCGATGGATTATTTCGAGAATGAAAGAAGAAGTGGAAATTCGCCAATCTGCAGTGTAATCTCACATTTTGGTAACCTCTGTGCTTACTGATTTGATATATATGGTTAGTGACCTTTGAACCCGCACGTTAAGAGTGCCTTTGACTATAGTATTAAATCTTGTTTGACACAATATTCTTCGACCATTTGGTCTTATTCACTTACAATGACCACTCTTCCTGCCATTTTCCCTCTCCTCTACTCTCATAAAACTGGTCATATATTTTTTTTCACACTGGCACGGTAGGTACTAGCGATTACTCCAAGAGCTTTTGTGCAGCGCTCTTCTCTTAAACATGCTGGAACCCCCGATACCTGCCATAACCTTCTGCAGTGCAGATTTTCTTCCTTCGGTTTTCTTCATCAACTGACAGAAATCTAAACAATATCAGAACTGAAACCACCAAACCTTTTTTGCATTTTGCGTCAATTCTTGCAGAAAACTGTTGAATGTATTCAGTTTTATATCACAGCTTTGAGAAGTAGAAACTTTAATTGACGAGAACAAAGTATTGAGAGGAAGCTTTTTAATTTTTTTAGTGTCAACAATTTACTACTACTATTATAAAAGAGCAGCTTTACGCATAAGTGATCCTAGATTTTATGAAGACATGGATATAGAAACAGAAAAACCAAAAACTATTTCAGCAAATAATTAAAAGAAATATTTATCAAGTTGAATAAAGGGTGTGTTTAGAAACCAACGCTCGATCATCCTGATGCACTTGTGTGGTTCTTCTACTTCATGAAAATGTTGAATAAATATGTAATTTAACTCTGAAGAAATATATAAATATACTCGTGTTTTTGTAAAATGCATTTTTTGTAGTATAATTGTGAATTTTGGCATCGTTACCCAGACTGGATGACAAACGACCACTATAGTTTGTTTTGTTATACAGGGTGTTTCAAAAAAAGGTAACACCGTCTCTAGGATAGGTAAAGAACTGAAAAATAATTGGGGTTTGCTTAGTAAAATTTTTTTCTAACGCCATAAATAAAATAAAAAATTACACATTTCTTACGATTTTGCCGAAACTACTGGCACCATTGCAATGAAATTTTATACGAATATGTTTTGGAAGCTGATATATCCCATGAATTTGTTTTTATAACTAACTCTCATAGAGGGCGCTAGTTAGACGATTCATACAACGTATTATTCAACATAACTTTTTTAAGGGTAGAATTATTAGTCAAAACTCCAAGTGAACATAAACATCGTTTAATTTTACACCAAAAAGGTACTCTTGGTAAAACTCGATATTATGTACCGTTTTCGGAATATTTTGATTTGAAAATTATGAAGTAATAACCGCTCCTGGTATAAACTAATGATAAAGTTCGCTTTTCTCTAAGTTAAAACGGTACATAATATCGAGTTTTACCAAGAGTACCTTTTTGGTGTAAAATTAAACGATGTTTATGTTCACTTGGAGTTTTGACTAATAATTCTACCCTTAAAAAAGTTATGTTGAATAATACGTTGTATGAATCGTGTAACTAGCGCCCTCTATGAGAGTTAGTTATAAAAACAAATTCATGGGATATATCAGCTTCCAAAACATATTCGTATAAAATTTCATTGCAATGGTGCCAGTAGTTTCGGCAAAATCGTAAGAAATGTGTAATTTTTTATTTTCTTCAACGCCCTTTATCTTGAAAACGGATGGCGTTAGAAAAAAATTTTACTAAGCAAACCCCAATTATTTTTCAGTTTTTTACCTATCCTAGAGACGGTGTTACCTTTTTTTGAAACACCCTGTATTATTATAGGTAGATACAACATAAATGGAAATAAATATGTAATTTATTCAACACAAATTACAATAAAATTTTCAACAAAAAAAAAATACACATACAAACTGTTGTTGTTTTTTGTATTTAACAAAAAATATATTCTATGACTAAAACAATAAATATGTAAAATCGTTCCACTTTCGTTTTAAAAAATCCATTCATTTGTTGAACGTTTATTGAATATTTACACCATTTTTAATAATAATCACGTATTGCTAATCGGAATCTGTCGGCAGATAAGCGAACTTATTATTGGCGGTAAAATTGGGAGGTTCTGGTTCAGTCAATTTTGGCAATTCTTTTTCATGTCTTTCCCTGCGAAAAAAAAAAAAGAAATAAGCGAAGGTAATTAGAAAGATAATCAAAGTTTTATTTAGCTTCATTTTATTGTTCCACCAATACGGTGTAAACAAAAAAATAGATTATTGTTAATGATAAAAAGGTCTATAAAATTTAATTAAAATCTGCTTTTTATATTTTGACGTCACTAGTATAAGTTGAAGAAAGGTTAGTTACTCAAATGGACGAGTTCTATACAAGGGAATTGCTACCAACATAACGACAAAAAAATACTGAAAAAGGTTAGTCGCATAAGGAAGTGTTTTTTCCAATCTATGTTTAGTTTTTCTTATTTATTTTAAGTCCCTTTACCACCCATGTTGTACCCAAAAAGTTTGGAGGTATTTTTAGTTTGGGGTATTTTGCATCTTACAGTTGACGAAACACAAAGAACACAAACAAATCCAAATAAACATGTTTAGACAGCTGTCATTAGTTGTTTGTCAACTGTAAGATATAAAATTCCCCAAGCTAAATAGACCTACAAACTTCTCGGGTAAAACTCCAAACTTTTCGGGTACAACATGGGTGGTAAAGACAATCAAAACATATAAGAAAAACTAAACATAGATTGGAAAAACTACTTCCTTATATGCGACTAACCTTTTTCAGTATTTTTTTGGTCGTTATGTTGGCAGCAATTCCCTTGTATAGAACTCGTCCATTGAAGAAAAGTTTAGGTTAGAGTGACAGTGAGCTGTTTGCATTAACATGTAGTCTTATTTGAATGTTTGATTAGTTCGAGTTCAAGCTTTATTTCTCTTACTAATAAAACGCTTTTATTCAAAATTGAGAGATGGGATGTCAGATGTCAATATTTTTGACTTGAACAAGCTCAAGCTAATGCATGGATCAGCAAGTGAAGACTACTTCATATTTAAATTAGTGACGTATACCATTTCAAGTTTTGTATAGTTTAGAAATCACGAAAAACAAATGAACTATGAAATGAACAATAAAATTTTACCTTTTTTCTTCCCTTTTCGGTTTTTCAGACTTATCTTGTTTATGCTTATTGTCAGACTTGTCGGGTGATCTCTGATCATTCCTACTAGACAATTTTCTGTCATCATCTGAAAATAAAAAGAATAAAAATTTACATTAAACACATTTTATAGAAATAATAAGACTTGTACTTTGAAACTTACAACTTTTCTTGGGAGGACCATCTTTAGTATCCCTATCTTTATGAGGACTATCCTCTTGCTTACGTGGAGGTCGACTCCTTTCTTTGTCAATCTGAAAAAAACAAATAAATAATAAATATGTATACAGACTACTTCCGCCAAGATTTATCTCATGAATGAATAGATGGTACAAAGTCTACTCTATACCACTTTAAAGACACTTTAAACAAATACTTACACTGACACTTTTCTTTTCGCCACCATCTTCTGATTTCTTTTCTTTTTCTCTGTCTTTACTACTATCCCGTGGTTTATCAGCTTCTCTTGCTATTTTTTCTTCGATTTCTCTTTCTCTTTGACTCGTATCTACAGGTTTTGCGCTGCCGAATATAGAAGCTGAAGGCACTGATTCTTTATTTACAGGTACATTTTCTACTGGTTTTGTTCTTGGTGCTAATACTAATTTTGGCCGTTCCCTTGGCTCCGCTTAAATAAAAAATTATTTATTTCAACTTTTCAGTTGACTAGAAGACGCAATAATTGGTAGTAGTGAAAAATCATTATATTATGCCAGAGTTGTTAGAAACTAATGATAGACTGCGAACTATAGAAGAGGACCGACTGATATGAGACACCCAAGTGTCACCATGGAAAGCCAAGGAAAACTTTTAATGAAAGTAGTAAACAAAATGTTCCAATAGACAGAATTTTAACATCGAATAATTAAAAAAATAAAAATTAATGGAAACTATGAACAGACCTGCTATTTTTACTAGCGTGGACATGAAAAAATTGATTTCAAAGTTAGTTTGCGAATCAGTAAATACCCATATTATGATGCGGTATCAGGCTTAGGTATAAATTTGAAAATGATATGGATAAACAATGAGATTTACCTGGAGCATAAAGAGGTTTATAAAATGTTTGAACAATTCTAAAATAGAAGAGACTTATCATCACTTTCATATAAAAGAACTGACCAGTAGAACAGAATACGATATGTTGAGGCCCTTAAACGGTACAGCTGAGCAAAATGATACTTGTGAACATCAGACAGTTTGGAGGTAGTTTGAAATGATTTATTAATTTTCAAATAATAATTCTTAGTGTGGATTTATGCAGACACAATTAACAATTATCAATGAACAATTAACAATTATCATTTAACAATTAGTAAAACTACCATAGTTTATGCAGACACAATGGACGAGTTCTATACAAGGGAATTGCTGCCAACATAACGACCAAAAAAATACTGAAAAAGGTTAGTCGCATAAGGAAGTGTTTTTTCCAATCTATATTTAGTTTTTCTTGTATGTTTCGAGTGCCTTTACCACCCATGTTGTACCCAAAAAGTTTGGAGGTATTTTTAGTTTGGGGTATTTTGCATCTTACAGTTGACGAAACACAAAGAACACAAACAAAGCCAAATAAACATGTATAGACAGCTGTCATTAGTTGTTCGTCAACTGTAAGATATAAAATTCCCCAAGCTAAAAAGACCTACAAACTTCTCGGGTAAAACTCCAAACTTTTCGGGTACAACATGGGTGGTAAAGGGACTCAAAATATATAAGAAAAACTAAACATAGATTGGAAAAACCACTTCCTTATGCGACTAACCTTTTTGAGTATTTTTTTGTTCGTTATGTTGAGCAAGATGAGACTTTTTTGCTTTTAATAATGATGCTGACACACAACACAACCCTAAATCAACCACTTTTTCATGAAAAAAGTGAGATAAATTTCAGGACCTGCGTACTAGTTGCGCACTAGATGAAAATTCGGTACAATTAATTTAAGAAGATAAAAGTTGGCCAACTTCGCAATTGTTAATTGATAAATGATGTGTGCATAAATGGAGTCATAGTGGAATGAGTAGTTCAACTTATAATAGATAATTGTTAAATGCTAATTGATAATTGTTAATTGTAACTGCATAAATCCACACTTAGAGATTGGTTTTATACACGTAAATTAATTTAAAAAAATGAAGAGACTTCACCTTAAAAGTAATCGACATAAACTGTTATACACTCGACAGAAGCAAACAAGTTCATATGTCACTGTAATTGTATTTTTGTAATAACAATCGATATTTTTGAATCGAAAATCAATCAACAGTGTTGTATCATAAAATATAATATGCATACTTAATATTGTATCCTCAACTTTCGGCACAGACAAAATTACACAAAACCTTTCATCTGTTTCCTAGCGGGAACTTATTTTCTACCCCTACTTAGTATTCTGGCACTCTAAACAAGTATGTTTACTTGAATGAGCGTGGCGTCGGGGTAACGTTTGGTCCAAGTTAAAACAAAAAAGAAATTATACTTACAAGATGGTGGTTCTGAATCCCGATCATCTCTCCTTGAAAATCCTCTATCTCTGTCCCTATCATCTCTTCTGTCACGATCCTCGAACCTTCTTCCACCGAATCCGCGTCTGTCATCTCTGTCGTCATATCTACCACCACCACCACCACCACCTCTGTCTGAATCACGGTAGTTTCCTCGGTCACGATTAAATCCTGAAATAAAAACGGAGGGGTCAAGTAACTAGGATCAATATTTGTGACTACTAAATAAACCTCCATAACCATACCAGGTATGCTGGTGGAATAGAAATTATCATCAAATTTGACATAGTTATGGTAAAAATGTAATCTAACCTCTATCCTCTTTGTTTTGTCTATCCCCATCTCTCCATCCTCCCGATCTGTCATCGTTATTATCTCTTCTAAATGAATCTCTATTACTATCTCTGTCTCTGCCAAAATCTCTATTATTGTCTCTATCACGTCCATAATCTCGATTGCTGTCGCGATCTCTCATTCCTTCTCGCGTAAAACTTTTATCATCTCTGTCACGCATTCCTTCCCTTGTAAAACCGCCCCCTCCATCTCGGTCTTTATCTTTATTAAAACCAGAGCGACGATCGTCTGAATCTGTTGTTGTTGTTCTTGGACCGGATCGCCAATCTCCAAATGAATCACTACGATCTGACTGTCTATCGCGATTCATATCCATACGACCTCCTCCTCTTCGTCGGTCATTTTCCATATTTGATGATACTTCTATCCTCATTCTTCTACTTTTTAGTGTCTGTAAAAAAAATAAATTATACGAATATATATTAATATGACAAAATAATAATACTTACTGTGTCGCGCATTACAAGTGCATCTAACAAACTTTCCCTATCTTCAAATTCTATGTATCCATATCCCTTAGATTTTGATTCGCCTCCTCTGTCATCTTTAGGTATTCGCATACTCGCTATCTGAAATAAGAATGAGTTCGTTGTATTAAAAAAAATAGGAAGATACTTTAAAAATAATACATTGTTGTGTGTCAATTCTATTACCAGTATTAGATGCCTGGAAACTCAGTAAATATGCATATTAAAACATTGTCAATCGGTGAAAAGTAAATTGCATTTAGGAAATGTTTGATGAAATCAGGCATAGGTGAAAAAAAAACTTGAATTTGTCACTTACCCTCATGTTATTGAAAAATGCTGTAATTTCTTCTTCGTCCACATCATAAGGCAAATTGGAAAGGTAAGCACAAAATGGTGGTTCTGTAGGAACCTTGTCACTAATATCGTCATAATCTCTAGAAGCTTTTGGAGCAGTGGGTAACACTACATTGACAGGTTTTCTCAAATCATCTTAAAAACATTAAAAATATAAAAAAATTAAACCATGAAAATATATTGCCGTGTTGATTGATTCAACAAAATAAAAAAATCAGTACTTGCTCAGAAAAAAATGAATGGTCTGCGACAGATTAGTCTGAATTGAGTTCTGGAAACAAATGAATATTTCCAGCCTACAGATTGTACTCAAAATGCCAGCTACAAGAGTTTTCAATTGACAAGTAGCAGCCCCTATGCATTAGCAATCCTAGGTTTTACTATTTGTCAACATGTTTCTGGTGCCCTTGCCTTGTGTCACCACAAGCCCCCGGCTAGAGGGTGATTGCCTTTCTCAGACCTTCCCGTAGCAAAATGTAGTAACTAGTACTCTGTGTGTATGCGCCAAGTGCAGGATTATCGCAGACCAATAATTTCTGTTTCAACAAGCAATTTCATCATGATTAAAATTTAACACTAGGAAGGAAATGATAATGTTATCCTTTCAAGATAAATTATTAAATATTGTTAAAAATTAAAAAATTCTTTTTGGGTTCATTATTATGTAACTAATTGCTTCTCCAAGTTGCCAGCCAAGCTTAATTGTAATTGTTACATTTCTCCCCATAGACAAAAATTGATTGAAAAGGGATTTTTTAAGATAATTCTTGAGAGATACATGAATATTCAGGTAATTTGGTCCATCAGTTATTAAAATCCTAGGATTTTATAAACAAGTTTCAAGTTTATTGCATGCTTTTTTTGAAAAACAATATTTTTTTCAATATAATAGAGAAAGTCTGAACAAAATGTTAAATAAATATACAGAAAGGAAAAAATTTGCAGCTTGGGTGTGTCATAGGCATTTTTTACATAGAATGCTTGATGTTGATGATTGCATACTAAATAAAGCTGAACACTACTATAATCTAGAGTAATTCAATTATTTGGATGATAAACAATAACAAATCTTTAAAAGAGCAACTAAATTAATGTTATTGTTTAGTTCCTACTTTTATAATTATTTATAAGCACAATGATCCTAGATATTCAAGTTATAACAGTAAGGGGCAAGGATATTATCGGCATTGTAGTACACTAGTACATAAATTATTCCAATGTAATATCCAATTTACAATGATATTTACTTTAACAGTTCCAGCCAAAACAATTAGAAAGAAAATTCATATTACATACGTAATACGGATATTTTAATGTAAAAATTGGTTAATGCAAATGTATCAACTTATAAATAAACACCGGTGTATACAATGAATACTATAAGCAATATGGTAGAATAAAAAATACCTTACCATAATCCTCTACCTCATCGGCCCAATTGAGATTTGATTTACGAATAGGTTGTACAGGAATCGATCCAGAAGTTTCTTGCAAAAAATCTGTAAGAGCCAAAGTTTTTCCTTTGGTTTTCTTTCCCTTTTTTCCTGTAAAAGAAAAATGCTTTCAACACGAGGACAAAGTGAGGTTCGATATTATAATCTCCTTTAATGCGAATGCAATTATCAGAAATAAAGACACTAATCGACATTTTTCAAGTAATAATAAACAATTACTACAGCTAATAAGATAATTTAAATAAAAAATTTACGGCAATTCAACTAACCTGATGCCATGTTTGAACGAAAGAGAAATGGCAGATAATGACGTCAGAATAAATGACGTGTATAAAAAGGAAATTCCGGCGGCATCAGTTGCACCAACTTTTAATAAGATGCGTTCCGGTCTTGACTTTAAAGCAAAAGCAAAAAATACAATTAGTACCTGTATTTTTAGTACTATAATATCATAAATAATTTGAATAAACATAACCATTATACTTATACTTTCATCGGGCTTCGGGTTTATACCCATCACTGTTTTGACACAGCACAGCACTAAAACCATAGAGAAATATTTTTTATTTGTCTATGACTAAAACTGTTTTGCCATTTTGCCAAGTACTTACCGTAGACAAAATAAAAAAGTATATTATTATATTTTTCTATAGTACTTTTGATTATTTATGATTTTGGCTTTCATTTATTTTAATTTACTTTCTGTGCAATTGTGCATATCTATGGTCTATGGTAATAATTAAAAATGTTTTATAGAGTAGTGGCAGCACTGTTATGGAACAGTCAAATCAGTCAATACGATTGTCTTTGTCCACCGTTGTCAACAAATCAACAAATAAAGAAGTTTGACCTGTTTGACATAATAGTTAAATATTATTTAATTCCGTTAAAGGAATTTGTTGTTATGAATTTAACATTCAACTCTAACTTGAATTGTTAAATTTAGTGTATACAAAAGAAAATATGGAACCTTCAGATTTAATTGCTGCAAAGCTTGTGCTAGGTATGCTTGGCGCGAAACTAGTAATTTTATAGAATAATTATTTTATTTTGATTTTAGGATATCTAAGATCAGCTAAATGTAAACTAGCACAAAAAGAATTTCTTAAAACTTCCTCCCATCTCAGACATCTAGATTACGCAAAAACTAAATATATGCCAACCAGGTTCCTTGGTCAGACCTTAGAGGATATTTTAGTAGAATATTTCCAAATATCTCAGATTAGTATGAGCACATCTATTTTTATTCATTCGTACATGTTTCATTTGCCTTATATTTTAGTACAAGGAAGATTAGAAGCTACAAATTTTTACAATGAGAATCATTCAAAGACTTCTCTACAGGAACAGCTATTGTATTTACTCAACAATAAAGTCTCTTTGAGCCGTGCATCAACGCCTATAGCCAGGTAATATGAGATTAACGAAAAACATTTTAATTATTTAATCTATGGCATAGATATCTAATTTGTACCTAAACATGTACAATGGTCAAATTTCCTGTCATTTTTGTTAGACTAGCCAAAGGTTATATGTAATTTTACAATATAAGCTTTATTTTTTCTATTATTCCAAGAATAAAATTAATTCTAGTACTCCATATGGATCCAGTGGTAACTACATGAGCCCTAATCATAGTGATCTGGAAGCAACACCTGTACATACACTTCCAGGAAATGCTGAAAGTGAGGATCCATTCAATTCAAATGCTAGTCCAATTAGAAAGCTGAACAGTAGTTCTGAAAGGCATTCTCCTTCTCCATCTAGGATTTCACCCATTGAAAAATCACAAACAGAAATATTTGACACTGAGGTAAGTAGAAATATATATGTATTGTTGAGGTTTAGGCATATTTATTGGAACATTTTTTGAGAATATACATTATTTTTCATTTGTAAACTATCAAGTTTCTTTGCATATCTTTGACCAGGTAATATGAAGAAAATTGAAGTGTTTGTTGGGTTGTTATACTTTATTTGCAAAATATACCATACTATGTTAATTAGTAACATTGGTAACACTGACAGTACATATATTCATTTTTGATTTTGCTTTAAACTTTTGGTGCTTTTTTGCAAGTTGTTTTGATGACGAATACACAAATAAACTCACAAAGGAATAGAGAAAACTATTCAGCTATTATGTCATAAATTAAACTTTAATACTGGTTGTACTTAGGTATTGGCACAAAATTTAATGGATAATAAAGAGTTCCAAGAAAAAATTGCACAAACAATTAATAAAGTAGTTGAAAGGCAATACAAAGAGAGAAATTCGGGAGAACTCGATAAAACTGTAAAATGCGCAGTAGAAGAGGCGCAAGCTGATCCTATTTTTGAAGATCTCCTTCGGGAAATAATGGGTACGTATTAAAGCAGGGATTTTTCATGTGTTCACGAGCGAACGATGAGTGATGAGTGGTTTATTTATTTGTAAAAATTTCCTTCTCTCATTGGCATAACCAAATTTTCATATATTTGTAAAAGTATCAATATCATGTGGAAAAGATTGAATTTTATCAAGGTACTTATTAGCGAAAATTTCCATCTAGTTATTTGTGTTTATACTACAGTTGGCAGTACCCAATACTACAGGATAGTTTTTTTTATAAATGTATTAAAGCATAGAACGCGTTAATACTGTGGCCCATTTATTGTTCCATTTTCTTTGTCAAGCTAGTGCTGTTTTAACAATATTACATTTTTCAGGATCGTCTAATATTTTAGAAGCAAGTAAACAGTCAGAACTTGTGAATACTACAGCCAGGTATATAAATATATATTTATTACTTTAGCAATAATTATATTATTATTAACAATATTTTAGTAGCAAGGACAAGAGAAAAGATTGTTTAGATGTTGACACATCAGGCACTAATAATAAAAGCGAACAAGTACAAAGTGATACTCAAAATTTAAATGTTAGCCAACCTGTTCAACCTGATAAAGAGGCAAGTATTGATAGTATGAATACAGTAGAGCCCCGATTATACGTTAGTGCCACGAAAAAGGGATTTTCACTTAGAGATTTCACAACGCTGACCTTTGCCAATACCTACATATTCTTTGTTAACAGTGGTAATGTTACGGTACAGTATATTGTTTTCTTGTTAACTGATCTTTATTTTGGTGATTTAGATAGAGCAAAAGTGTCTGTACTGTACATATTTTAAAAGTTTTACATGTATTTTTTTGGCATTTTCACTACATTTTTAGTACGGGTTAAACGCGGTGACCTTGCCACCCAATTCCTTGAATAATCGGCGCTCTACTGTATGTGGATTATTTTTTGGTTAGACCACTTGAAATAAAAATTTTATTATGAAGTACTAACATTATTTTAGCTTAACTTTCAAGTTGCCGACTTTTTTCTCATTAATAAAGAGTCGGAGCAGTATTCATAGTCATAAATTGTTCTCATACTGAAATTGTTCCTATATGTTTTAATGTTGTTAAATTTTGGTGGCATTTGAAGAATTGTTTTTATCAAACTTTTTTGTTTCGTGGGCAGTGAATTGACCTATTGTTTATAATAATAACACAATAATATTCAATAAAATCGAACATTCTAAAAGTCTCAATTTACAAAATCAAAATATATGCTTCAGTTTCTCTTGAATTTGTAAAAAACTAACTGTTACTGTTAGAAAATAATTACTTTAAAATAGCGTATGGATCTAGTATATTTGACGACTATCACTATATCCAAATAATTGGATATGTATACCAAACAAATTTTTAACGTTTGAAATAATGTTTGTATCTTTTGTAAACATAAAAAATTACAGATTTCAATAAAGTTATATATTATGTCATTGTAAAAAATATTAACTTTTGTGTTTTCTTGAATATAGTCTCCTCAAATGCCAATAACCATGTTGCAGCCCATTTTGTCCTATGATAACACTTTCGATAATTACGTTATTTCAAATAACTGCAATCTTGTCTCAAGCAACACGTGTGTACCAAATTCAGTATTCATAAATACGGTGACTGGACTGCTGATACCTTCCGTTCCTACTACAACTGTTAATTCTACCAAACCAGTGATATTGCTCAACAAACCGGCTCCAGCTACCGCTCCAATTGCTTTGACGGAATATGATATTATGAAGATGCCAATAATTTTAAATGATAACGATGGTGTGACGTCTGCTGTTGTAGATACTGAAGAAAAGAAAAAAGGTATTGTATCTATTTATTTCTTGGTTTCAAAAAAATATGCTGTCCTCTTTTTAAATATAAAAAAGTTGATGTATTTCCCAGCAGTTCTTTCAAGTAGGTAAATCTACTATTTAATGACACATACCATTAATTTGTATTTGATGAAAATTTAATATCAACTTCACAAGGATTTCATATTTTCTGCTTTATCAAATTATTTATTAATGCATTAGACTGTCTACTCGGCGAAAAAAAAGTCTGTCTCTTGTCATAAAGCGCCATCTAGCGTACGTTTTTAGTTACTGTGCTCATGGTGATGTTCTGGTTTCCTTTATCTATTATTGTTGTATGTATGTATGTATGTATATTTGGGGTAACATTCACTGAGACCTAAAAGATCTGTTGTGCCCCCTTACTTCTACTTAGTTTCTAAGGAGAGTCTCTGAAACTAGTAGCTCCTTTAGTCCTATTTCCCGGAGGAATTTTAAGATATATGCAGGCTTCAACTTAGGTAAATGTTCCTCTTCTATCCAGTAATCTCCCAGGTACTGTGCTCTAGGATTCTGGAGTGCTGTGCAGTTGGAAAGTATGTGGATGGAGGTTTCTTCTTCCATGCCACAATATCTGCATTCTCCGTCCACTATTCTGAGCATTTTTAGGTGCCCATTCAGATGACAATGTCCCGTTAGGATCCCTGTTAAAACTCCTAGCGCAGTCTTGCTTTGACTTATGCATTCATTTGATCTCCGTAGGTTGTAGTCACCCAGGAGAATCTTTGATTGTCTAAGCCCTACTAGATCTTTCCAATGGTCAGATCTTCTCTTTCTTTCGGCTTCGCCTATTTCTTCCAATATTACCTTGGAGCTGATTCCGCAAAAAGGTTCAGGCCCCCAGAAGGGTATTTCAGACCCCCTCTTTGCTAGTTCATCTGCTATTTCATTTCCTTCTATTCCAGTGTGTCCTGGAATCCATAGTAGGGTAACTATATTGTTCTCGCCTAATTCATTTAGTTTGTCTAGGCATTTCCAAACCATTTTAGAACTGATTACGCAAGAGCTCAGTGCTTTGATGGCTGCTTGACTATCTGTCATTATGATAATCCTTTGTCCTCTGTATCCTTTATTAAGATTGAACTGGGCGCACTTTCTTATGGCGTGGATTTCCGCTTGAAAGATACTTGGGGTTTTTCCCAAGCTTTCGGAGTGTTTGGTTCCTGGCCCGAACACTCCTATCTCAGTTCCTCCTATTCCCATTCCTTCTTGTTGCTGAATTCTGTAACGAATTTCTTCGAAAAGTTGTACTTTCTCATCATACCGTCTTGTGGCATGTCCCAGGTTGTCTGATTTCTAAGAAGTGAAGAGGTGATTTTTCTTTTAATGATTCCCTCTCTACTTAGTCTGTATCTTGTTTTTTCTGCAACACTTTCCACTTGTTAAATTGGTTCATAACATTTCTTACCTACCTTATTATTGTCCTTGTTTAAATTTAACAATTTCATATATTTTATAATTTCTAATACATTTATTTATTCTGTATAGGACCTGAGAAACCGAAAATGCTTTTGCCCCAGCCAACAATACAACTAGCACCAGAAGCATCAGACAGTCTAAAAAATTATTTTAAAAACTATGCACCCCCCGAGAATCTTTCCATTGTTGAAGACAGTTCTGCTTTAGTTAACAAAGAAGTATCTGCATCGAGTTTGGTTCCAACTGAAAGTTCTTCTAAGAAAAAAACAGGATTGAAGAAAGTTATCTATCCAAAAGCTGTAAGAAAGTCTCCGAGACCTAAGAGAAGAGCAATCCCAACTTCTCAATTGAAAAAAACTGATCATGTACAACCTACTGAAGCAGTTACAACTGAATCCAACAAGAATGAAAATCAAGATATTAAAGGTAGCTCAAATTCACCAGAGAAGATTGTTACACCCTTACCTTCAGTCAATGTTAAAAAGCCGACTCCTAAAAGTAGTTCTCACGTCCGTAACTTGAATTTTTCTACGCCTCCCAAATCCCGGAGGAAATCTGATGAACAAACAACAAAAAAAACCCAAGCGGTGAAAACTCTTTTTATCAAAGCTTGGGACTCTGATCTTAGAGCCAATGTACCAGAAGACAATAAAGATTCAGCTTCTAAAATGCAACGAACATCAAATGTAGGCAAAAAAACAAGGAAAAAAAATAAAACCGATCCTAATGAGGTTACAGAAAAGGAAGTGCTGTTATTAGAAGCTGCCATAAAGACACCTTTAAAAAATAGAAACACTGAAAATATGTCGAATACAGAAGTCTTGGATGATGATAATAAATTGAAATCTCAAGTAAAAACCATACTTTCTCCCTCTAAACTACCTAATATTAGCAAAAATATTCTAGAAACAAATAAATTTGTTACACCAGACATGCCCAAAGAAAATATAATCCAACAAGTGACAGCAAACAGAAACATCTCGGCCATGCTAGAAACCCCAATAAAGTCCCAACTACCAAACACAACAGGATTATCAACTCCAATTGATATAAATATGGGTAACGTTAGTACAACAACACCTTTCACTAAAATGTTGGAAGCTAATTTAGATCTAAAGGGAATAGACATAGATTCGTTACCAACGCCAAATTTACCGATAACACCTAGTTTTGCTCCTTTCACACCAACAGTCGATCTAACTTCACCCTATTCGAACAGACCTACGGATTATTCAACTGGCAGTTCATATTACCAACCATCAGATAACGAACAAAATAGAAATCTTGAAGCGCATCTAAGAGAAATCGAAAAAGTATCGACAGAAGTAACACTAAACGACCATTTACAGATTTTTAATAAAAATGTTATCGGAAAGAAGAATTTAAATCTAATGAAAACAAGTATGGAAGAGAACGGTTCGTTAGGCAGTTCTAGTAATGAAGAAGAGAGTTCATCAGATGAATGTAACAAAGAAAGCAACGACACTGTTATATTCAAGAGAAAATATGATGCACCAAGAAGAACATATCCGTTAAGAAATCGAACTAAGAGTGTAGAAAAGCCACATTCACCAAAACCACCAATGAAAAGTAAAACTTCAGTAAAAGTGGCAAAAGTTTCAAAGAAGGAAATAAAAAAATCCACAGAAACAGAAAATATTTCTTTTGAAACAACGAATGTCAAAGATATTGCAAATATTTTACAAGCAACTGTAAATAGCGAACCAACTGTAAAAGGAGTAACTCCTTCTCAGCTATCAGTTTTAAAAGATCTAGAAAATAAACGTCTGAGAATGGTCAACTCTTTAAAACCAGGAGCTGAAACTAATACAATTAAAAAGACACCTAACAGCAAATTTAAAATAAAACCCATAGCCAAAGTATTTACAACGAAAAAGAATAGAAAGTCCGATTCACCAAAAAAAAAGAAGAAAATTAAAGACATTGATATTGTTTTGAAAGATTTACAAACTAGTGATGATTCTGATATAAATATATCTCTTAGCGAAGAAGAAGATAAAATAGAAAACAAGTTGCTGAATATAGATAAAGGTGATAAAACAGCATCGGATGTTGAGGCGCAAACTTTAATAGAAGGTTTAAAAGAAAGAGGAATTCATTTAATGCATAATAAAAGTCCAAAAAAGAAAAATGTTGATGGTGAAATTGAATTGAACACTGGCGGTACACAGTTGGAGATGTTTGATAGAGACTTTTTCGATATGGTTAGCCTCGATGAATGTATAGTAATTACTTACAACGAAAAAGAAAATAAAAGCAAGAAAGCACCTACCGGTTTGGAAAATATAAGAAAAGTAGAATATATAGGACAACTTTATTTGGAATCTATTGGTGGCGAGATAGAGATACGTTTGAAGGAAACAAATTTTCATACTTTAATCGACCTAAAATCGAAAGATAAACAAAGTAAGACCGATAAAAATGGGGTAAGTGGTGATACAAAGAAAAAACGGAGAAGGAGCGATGAAAATGAAACAAACTGTCTTAAAAAATATAAAAAAGAATCGAAAAGTAAATCAAACAGTGAATGTAGCAATAAATCGAACGAAAAACAATCTGAAAATAAGAAGAATCAACATCGCACATCAGTGTCTGAATCGGATTCTAAAAATGAAACGAAATCTAAAAAAACTGAATTAATCGAAAATAAAAAAGAGATACAGATCAAGGATGTGAAAAATAAAAAAGATTTATGTAACAAATCAGACAAACATCCATTAAAAAATACAATAAATGATACTGACGACAAAAGCTATCAAAAACAATCATTCCACGAAGAATCGATTATGGATAAACCGGAAATTAGAAAAGAAATAAAGAAACAAAATTTCACAGAAGTAAAACAAATGTCCGAACATAAAAAAACGAAGCAAAAATCTAAGGAAAAACAAACAATTGAAATTAAAAAGGATGAACAGATCCCCCAAAGTAAAACGCAATTACTTGATGAACGAGCGGAAAAGAAAACAAGCGAAAAACCAAAACAAAACCGTATGATTACTGAAAATAAAGATCGACTTGCAGTCGCCAAAAATACTTTTAACAATTCTCATTTAAGTGACAAAGATTCAAATCAGTCGGGTATTGACAGAGATATTGAAGACGAGCTTATGAATTTTGCATCTACGGGAAAAGATCAGGATGAGATTTCATCTAAAAGGTAACTATTTTTCAAGATATTCCACGTAGTTATAAAGATTGAAACAATGAATTTTAATATTTAAATGTTTTAGTGTTTCCAAGAAACGAAGATTATCAGATGAAATCTTAACGGAACATTCGTGCAAAAAAATGTTGAAAACATTAGACGTGGACTCGTTTTTAAACAAAATTCATGCCGACACATCCATCGAAGACAGAAAATAAATGATTTCAAATTCTTGACCATATTTTGGGATATTTTTAGTTACTCTGTTTATTTTTGTTTTAATTTACAAAGACTGAAATCCTTTTTTAAATTTTATTAAAAACAATTGTTTGAAGATGAGTTTTTTTTCTATTTCTGCAATTATCACCTTTCCGTAATAATAATAAAAAAAAACATTTACAAATCCGTACACAAATGTCGCGAGGAATTAATGGAAATGTAACCGATGTAAATATATTAACATTTAACCTTACCTACAGATAACCAGGAAAATTAATACAATAGTATATTACAATATTATAGTATGGAATGGCACCATCCATTTTTCACCTTGAAAAAAACCATTTATGTGGATAATACTTTTTTGAATCAATTTGATACCATCATGTAACCAGTCTAAGGAAAGTCCACGCTCATGGATATTATTCGACTACTAGTTTCTTCATATTCCTCACATTACAAAGAGACTTGCTCTTTTCCCCAATAAAATTTTACAATAAGAATACCCTACTTTACTTCATTTTAGTGCTTATTTTGTTTTATTTGCTGTATAAACTCTACTTATAGAATTAACTCTAAACGATTAATTAGTCAAGAAAACATATTCGTATTCTGTGTAAATATTAATTCATTAAAATAGCAGAGCGCTTTACAATCAAACCCTAAACAGGGGATCATTTTAATTTTAATGTAATTTTAATTCATGACGTCAATGTGTTGTCTAAGTTTCTTGTATAAATTACCTGACGAGTAAGCACTGAAGATGGCTTAATAGCCGAAAGTGCTCTGCTATTTTAATAAATTAATATTTACACAGAATACAAATATGTTTTCTTGACTTTTGGAGTCATGTGTACTCAGCTATAAATTATTCAAATTATTAATTAATCTATCCATGTAAAATACTTTGTCCTGATTGACAGGTCAACGCACATCCTAAACCACTGATCAGATAAATCTAAAACTTGATGGTTTCCGAAATTCTATCCCCAAAAGGTGAGAAATGGGGTCAAAGTTTGTATGGACAACATGATTCCTTGTTTCAATCTACTTCAAATTTTGCTTAAACAGAATTGATGGAAGACTCATTGCCTATACTGCTGCTAATATTTGAATGTGGGTCATCTGATACTTGAATTAGTACGATTTACATGCATATTGTCCAGGCTATAGAAATTTATCATTAATAATAAATATAAATGAAAAGAAAATGTTCTGAAAGTACATGAATAACAAATTTATTTGTGTGACTTCAAAACATAAATACTTCTATAATAAGTCTTCTTCCGCTCTTATGTATTCACCAATATCTGCTTGATGAAAACAAACACTACTTAAAGGTTCAGCATGTTTACATTCTGCAGTTGACCTAGCAGCTACTCCAAATCCTAAGGGCAAATCTGACATACTATAAACAACCACTCCTTGGTATTTTTCTGTATTTTCACTTATTCTTCCTAATCCTGATTTTGCAATATGATTTCCATATAGAAACTGTTGTTCCGCTGAAGATTTTAACCAAATTTTACTCTGAAAATCATAAACACAATAATATAATAAAATAAGTCATCACATTTGAGCATAAGTAGCATATTTGTTACCTGTGCATAAGGAGCCAAATAATTTAATGCAGTAACATGTAATCTAAATTTGTTCGATTTTGTAAATTTTCCAAAACATGTTCCAACAGATACTAAGTGTTCATAAGGAATGGTATTAGCTAGCTTCAGTATTTTTTCAGAAATATAATACACTCTATTTTTTTGTTCTCTAAAGCAATATAGACCATCAGGACGTTCTATTAGAAGTTTAACGTTTGGTCCAATACTAAAACAATAGTTACATTGATTATACTGATATATATTTAACATGTTAACAATACCAACTACAATAAATTAGATTTAATTATTAATACAATAATTTCTTGAATATAATTATCTACTTACTATTTGGCTAATTTCTCAAAAAGTAATTTTGTCCTTTCATTAGATAGCCGCTTCATTTTTGTAATATAATATTTAATCCACAAGTAAAATGAGTACGAAAATAAAAAAAAATTTATATTAGATTGATTTTACCATTTACCAGTCTGGATTTTACAGGTTAATGTATACATGCTCACGTGCTCATTTTGGTCTTCACATATCAAAGAGTACAGCTACAGCAAAGCAGTATAGAGAAATATAATTATTTTGTCTATGATATAGATTGTAATTTAGGGAAAAAATAGTTATCCTTTATGCATTAATATGAAAAAGTATAAAGTATTAAAGTATATGCTGATTTTTATTTGTATTTGTACTAGCTGTTGCTATGTAGTTCAAATCGCTTTAAGATAATTTGAAAAAAAAGAAAAAGAAGACCGACTTAACCTACAAATAGTTAAAAAAGTAAAATATAACCCTGTTTTATAAGATGGTTTTATTTAAAATATTTTTTAATTGATCGATATGAAACTATCTATAAAATATATAATGCTTTGCCGATTTAGTTATATTAAAAAATTTAGTGGTCTTCATCTAAAGTATACATCGTATTTTAAAAATGAGAATTTTAAACATCTTCACCTAGGGTATACTTTAATTAATTATATTAATATGTATAAAATATTTATTTGAATTATTTTAGGATCGCTCACTTTAACAAAGAGATCGAAACCGCTGATGTAATACATTCTACACAAGGAGGAGGCACAGAATTTAATAGCAAATCATTGAGTGATTTACACAAAACAGTTAATTTTCGTAAGTACTTATTTAATAAGTGTATCAAAGATAATATTTAGGGTACTCAATTCATATACTTTCGCATGTTATTAATAATTTTTTTTAATATCAATTTTATTATAAATTACCTACTAGCAAATTCAACTAAACCCAAGAGCATTCCTCAAACTCTATATCACATCGTATGATATAGCAATTGTCTTGTCTTATATTTGCAGAAAATGTTACAAGTGACGAAGTACGTTTATTGCTACTTTCCTGTGGTACATCAACATTTAATTCATCTCAAAATGAAAGAAACAAAGCCTGTCAAAATTTATATGAAAATCTTGTAAAATACAATAAATTGGATCTCATAATTTACAATACTTATATTCAAATATGTACTGAAAATAGAACTTTAATAAATGGTCAAACATTTTTGGAAAATTTGAAATGTGAACCTTCTCGAGAAACTCTTCAGCTACTTTTTCAAAATGTTTGTGAATGTGGTGATGTGAATCAAGCTTACATTCTTTTGGAACTAATGAAAAATAAGGAAATATCTATAAATGAGTCAGTTTTTAATGATTTGGTATTAGCACATACCTTAAATGGGTAAGACTTTTTTTAATTTAATATTTGTCAAGTAAACATTTATCAATATATCATAAATGAAAGGGTTTTGTTAATATTTATTCAAATAAGTAATCATTGGTATCCTTTCAGAGGAATAGATGCGGCTGAAAAAGTCTTGAGCACTATGAAAGCTGCACAAATTTTAGAAACACCTGAAACATATTTTGCTATTTTAAAAGGAGTTGTCCGAAATAAAAATGACAATGATTTGAAGATGTTTTTGGAAGAATACTCTATTACACTAAATGAAGATAAACTACTTATTATATTGAAAGAATTAGGCATCAACAATAGTATAAACTGGTTACCAGAGGTAAAAGCAATTTCTTAATAAAAAATTAACCAAAAATGTATTGTATCTACAATAGTTTATTTTTCCTCCAATTGTAACTAAAATGTATAAATATGAATAAAGATTATATTTTTAACACATTTTGTAGTAGGTATATTTAATAATTTTTATTTTAGATGAAACCCCTGTTTAATGATATGCTTATATCAAGAGAATTTATAAATAATTTGAAAAGAATTTGTATACATCTGGTGCACATGGGAAATTCAGATTCAGCAATTAAAATTTTTGATTATTTCCAACAAGAATCGGAGGAAAACAGTGGATTATTTATTTTAGAAGAAATGTTGAATTCTGGTGAAGTAAGTGATCATTAAGACTAAATTGCAGTTATTTAACCATAAAACTACTACTTTTAGCTAAATATTGAAATTGTTTTTAAAGAATACAGTAAATAGTTGTAAATAAACCTCTAAATAGCTAATATTATTTACCATAATCCAATTTATCATTACATTACCATTGGATTAGAAGGTAGATCATATCCTATTTTGTTTCTCTTTGCTCAGCTACTTGTAAATCCCCGTTCAGTGATTTTTGTCATGCTAAGAGATGGAGCTCTTGGGGATGATACCCAATATGTTGAAACCTTAGGTTCATTAACATACTGATGGGGACTTCCAAGAGGATGCACAAAGGTCCTAAGATGCTGTGAGGCTGCCCTATGCTCCCAACCTATCAGATTACTACAAATATTATGCTTGCCTAACTCTGGTAATACTTTTGTAGGATTGTGAAGAAATTGTTTCTGCAGTCAAGTATTTCAGCAACAAAGAGTTTAATGAATATATTTGTGAAAAACTTACTGAAACTGCTTTAAAAAATGGATATTTCAATATTGCTTACAAACTCTTCAAACATTTGAAAGTGATAAGACCACATTTTTTCTGGCCATTATTTCAGAATGCAAAAACAACTGAAGGAGAATCGGGTAAGGTTAATATTCTAATAATCTTATATATTATCTTATTCCGAATTTAGATCAATCTTTACTCTAACAACTTCTGTCATACAACAATTGAAATACAATATCTGGAATTTATAATTTATATATTGTTTGATAATTTAATATTGATTCATTTTGAAGGAATTTTCAATGTTATGGAACTAGCAAATAAAATGAATGTACAGCTAGACTCGGACTCGTTTGAATATTATATAATTCCACACTGCAGTCATGATGATGTGATATATCTGATGGAGAAATTTAAAAGAGTTGGGTTCACTGTAAAATCTATTATTGGTCCATTGTTGCGAGTGTTGTTAAGAGAAGGGAAAGTAACTGAGGCATCAAAAGTATGTAAGTAGATCTAAATTATCTTGTTTTAATAATGTATACATAAAAATGTGAGAGATATCGTGGGATACGATAAGTTCATTTTGTTATATCTGTAGTTGTTTTCAATAGAATTTCATTTATAAGAGTAACTGTAGAAGATTTATTTTATTAACTTATGAAAATAACTTTTAGGTCAACATTTTGATGTACACATTGGTGGTGACAGATTATTTAATTTAATTTGTACTTCATGGAGAACAACCAAAAGTCCAGACTTGATTACTGTACTAAAAAAATTTTATGAATGTAATAAAACAGAAGGAGATTCAGTCGGCGACTTTTTAGTTAGCGCAGTTAAATATTGTAAAACTAAGAAGGATTTCCAAGATTTCTCACAAACTTTAACAGTAAGAGATTTTAAAGATTAGATTTATATCAGTTCACAATATGTTTCTATCAAACTATATTGATTTTAAATTATTTTTAGGATATCATTAGGAACAAATTGAAAATAACTATTACATCTGCAGATATATTACGTGAAATAATGCATAAGCAAGTAAACATAGATAAGGAGTTGGGAGAAGAAATTTTGGATAGCATTGATCAAATTCTAGATTTTAAATTAAAAATTGAAAATGACTATATTCCACATCCAGTAAGTATAGGATTTTTACGATAAAAAGACTTTCCTGCTTATCAGAATAAATAATAATTTACCAACCTTATATACAATGTATCCTCAACAGTCAGGGCAATTTACAGCTAACGGGTTGGCAATACTTCAAGACTTTGTCAAATCAGCTGGTAAAATTCCCCAGTTTGTTTTGACGTTTATTGACATTCGATCACCGTCTGATATTTACAAGTTTTTTGGTGCTTTTAAATTCATTGTTTTTTCAAGATTAAAAAATACAAATATTTTCATAACTAATTATTCAGACAAATCTGCAATGTGTAGTTAATAAAACAAATATTAGTGTCATACCGAGCGTACCGATAGGCAACCCATAATACATAAAACAGAAAAGTGTTGCCTTCCCTAAAGATATAATAAAATTATGATTATTCGAAAATTGAAATTGTTTATATTATATTTATTTTAGCGCGATATGACAATTGATGAATTAGAATGTCATCTAGTAGAGTTAACAGAAAAGGGTTTGGAAACTAGAGGAATTCTCCGACGAATGATTCAGATGCATGTTAGTTTGGGAAATATTAAAAGAGTCGAAGAGCTCAGAAAACAGTTTATAGATTCCGGTTATGAAGAAACGCTTGGCATGAAATCGTCCTTATTGTACAATCTAATTAAAAGTGATAATCTGGAAGCAGCACTAAACGTCTATGAAGAAATTAAAACTATTGATTCAAAATTTTCTATCGATCACTATAAAATAATAGATTTGGCTGCGATATTGGTCAAGCATGACAGAGTTTCAGAAGCTCTCAATTTAATAGAAAGTATCAAAAACAGGTAATGTTATATACATTTTTTTTTTAATAGAAATGATCTGAAAATTGAAATTGACAATTCAATGATGTATAAGCTGTGAATTCTTTAATGAGTGGTTATAAAAAAAAGCTACCCTAAAAATACTATTTGACATATGCTTTGAAACCAAGTTAGTCCAGGGTCGATAATTTTTAAAACCAAAAAAAATCATAATAGGATGAAACCCATTAGAAAAGGAGGGGAATATGAAAAAAATGAAAGGAAAAATAATTTACGGGCGATCTGAGGTTGGGAAGGGGATGGGGGTGAGTTTTTAAGGGTAAAAAACGGTTTTTCTCGATTTCCAGCAAAACTAAAAGTCCTATCGAAAAAAGTCAAATGGAAAAGTTGTAGATAATAAAAAGATCTAAAACTTTTGTATTTACACTTTTTTCACATAACCTCAAAATTTATGTGAAAAATTCAAAAAACCAAGTTTTTGGTTTTTTATTTTTATCTTTTGCAAAAATTTTTTTTTTAACGAAATTTTGTGAAAGCTTACCTTTTTATGTCCCAAATACGCTGTAATTTATTTAATTAAAAATATTTATTTTTTCACCTTATTTTGAATTAATATCGAAAAAACACCCTAATTTTCAATCGAAAATTCACCCGTCAAAATATCAGCTTTTTTCAAAAAGTTGGTGTGGTTTCTGTTCGTTGAAATCTCTACTTTCCGATGGTGAAAAAAAAAATATATGTTACTATGGTAAATCTTCTCAGAAAACGCAAAAATTAAAAAATCTCGAATCCGTTTTTTGAATCATTATGTATAATTTTGAGCAACTTATTAAAATTTACACTTTAAATACTAGAAAAACGTAAGATTATAACATGAAATCTTACATTTTCCTAGATTATAACATGAAATCTTACATTTTCCTAGTAATTAATGTGAAAATTTTAATAAATTGCTCAAAATTATACATAATGATTCAAAAAACGGATTCGAGTTTTTTTAATTTTTGCGTTTTCTGAGAAGATTTACCATAGTAACATATATTTTTTTTTCACCATCGGAAAGTAGAGATTTCAACGAACAGAAACCACACCAACTTTTTGAAAAAAGCTGATATTTTGACGGGTGAATTTTCGATTGAAAATTAGGGTGTTTTTTTCGATATTAATTCAAAATAAGGTGAAAAAATAAATATTTTTAATTAAATAAATTACAGCGTATTTGGGACATAAAAAGGTAAGTTTTCACAAAATTTCGTTAAAAAAAAAAATTTTTGTAAAAGATAAAAATAAAAAACCAAAAACTTGGTTTTTTGAATTTTTCACATAAATTTTGAGGTTATGTGAAAAAAGTGTAAATACAAAAGTTTTAGATCTTTTTATGATCTACAACTTTTCCATTTGACTTTTTTCGATAGGACTTTTAGTTTTGCTGGAAATCGAGAAAAACCGTTTTTTACCCTTAAAAACTCACCCCCATCCCCTTTCCAACCTCAGATCGCCCGTAAATTATTTTTCCTTTCATTTTTATCATATTTTCCTCCTTTTCTAATGGGTTTCATTCTATTATAATTTTTTTTCACTTTTCATTATTTTTAAAGGCTTCTACCCTGGACTAAAGTGTAATACATCTGCCTTTGTAGTATTAGTGTTTGACTCCTTAGATTCTGTGATAACTGGAACTGTAATATATACAATACTGACGATCCTACCCACTTTCCTTTTGCCTCGAACCACACCCCTAGTACACTTGATATTGTAATAGGAAAATCAAATCAAAACACTTAAGATCCCATCTAGAACTCCCACTAAAAATCCTAGCATTAACACATACATACAAAATTCACAACTCCCCAACACTTAACACTTTGTCCCGAGGGTGTAATATTTATATAAACTAATAAAAATAGACTATTTACTTAAAATTTTACATTCATACTTAACAAATAGAAAATTCTACTTAAAAATCAACGATAACACAGCTGCTCCTTCCCTCATCCAGGCTGGAGATCCGCAGGGATCTGTATTACCACTATTAGATTAGATTTGGAGTGGCTCTGCTCGACTTTGACATAGTAGGTCGTGTTTGACTGAAAGGCTTTTAGGGAATAATTTAGCGTAAAGTATAACCAATGTTAATTTGATGACCTATATTTTTAATCCCATTGAAGAAAGAAGCCGCCCAATGGCGTGCATAAATTTTTTTTATAAATTCGAATATTGTGAAATAATGTTTTTCAAATGTAATTCAAATGAATATAGTGGATAAAATTAACCTACATCAAATTTGTAATACAATTTTTTGTAAATAATGCTCATTTAGCCAGACAATCTAAAAAGATTATCTGCCCATCAAGAACCACGAGGAGGTATGAGCTATTCTTACCTCACTCAATCAAGAAATAGATACTACTTTATTATTTTAAATAGGTCTACATATAACTATACAATTAGAATTGCACACGCCTATGAGACTAATGAATGTAAACGAAAGGCTTAGGGTGTAAGCCCATTCAATTTTTTATGTTATAGTGGACCACCTTAGTAGCTACCCGAATTTTTCGATATTATGAGCAATATTTCACTCGGTAACTGGCAGGTGCACCTGCGGTGCCAGATTTTCATAATATATCGGGCATACATGAAGTTGTTATAATTAATTTCTCTTCTTATAACAGTTTCGAGTGACTTTTTTTAATTCTTACAAATAAATTTATATTATGTATTTTTTATTAAATATTTCCAAACTAGTTTTCTAAGAAAATCATGAGCTAACAGTATTTTGAAGTAATGGGAAACATATGTAAAATGAGCACAACAATTTCAGAAAATATATCTGACAACATTGCTTTATTTTATGGTCCTCAAACTAACTTTGGTTATACTTTACCTTTGTCCTGGGGTTTCATACCACCAGCGCAATGCTTGGTTGTTTATCCAATTGGGGGTGCTCTCTTTACTCAGGTATTTAACAATTTCAAAGGAAGGTTCTGGCCCTATCATGACCTGCGTTGCTCCCTACTTGACTATTTCATCGGCCTTTTATTCCTTGGTGCCTGGTACCCAGGCTAGGGTCACTCTATCATGACTACCTAGTCTGTTGAGGACTTTGCGACACTCGCACACCAGATTTGAAGTTATCCGATATACGTGCTGCTGGTTGATCTTCTCTTGTACCCCATATATTCCGGCTCCTACTCCAGAGTCTACCAGTTGAGATTCGCTGTTATAGGAGCCCTACTATCACTATTGCTCTCCCAATATCCCAAAATATATTAACTTCCATGTGTGTTGATCACACCTATTTTATAGCATTAGCAAAGGACCCTAATCATGCACTAACAAATATTTAAACTCACAAATCATCTCATACTTTAACAACCAAAAACTTTACATAATTTCCTCCAAAACAAAATAATTATTACCCAGGAGAAGGTCCAGGAAAAACAGTCCATTGCAATCGCAGCTTTTTACTATTTTTTGAATCTCTCTGTTTAAGTGCATTAAATTTTCCTTGAACGATTTCAAAATCCGCTAATATTTTTTTAGGTTAGGTTTTCTAACGGAGACAGTACAAAGAAATTGTGTACAACTATTGAACGAATTCAAAGATGAAAACGAGCAGATGTCGATGTTTAATTTGTTAGTTAGTAAGGGCTTGTGTAAAATAAACAACATTACGCTTGGACCATTAGTCAGAATATTCTTAGTGAGGTAAGATATTTTTATGATCAAATGTTTTACTTTTAGTCCAGGGTCGATAATTTTTAAAACCAAAAAAAATCATAATAGGATGAAACCCATTAGAAAAGGAGGGAAATATGATAAAAATGAAAGGAAAAATAATTTACGGGCGATCTGAGGTTGGGAAGGGGATGGGGGTGAGTTTTTAAGGGTAAAAAACGGTTTTTCTCGATTTCCAGCAAAACTAAAAGTCCTATCGAAAAAAGTCAAATGGAAAAGTTGTAGATAATAAAAAGATCTAAAACTTTTGTATTTACACTTTTTTCACATAACCTCAAAATTTATGTGAAAAATTCAAAAAACCAAGTTTTTGGTTTTTTATTTTTATCTTTTACAAAAATTTTTTTTTTTAACGAAATTTTGTGAAAACTTACCTTTTTATGTCCCAAATACGCTGTAATTTATTTAATTAAAAATATTTATTTTTTCACCTTATTTTGAATTAATATCGAAAAAACACCCTGTGAGCCTATTTTTGGTTTAATATATGTTAATTGTTTTTATATTAAAAAAAATAATAATAAACGGCGTCACAAATATATTTAATGGGCGATTTAAATCATAATAAACTGGATTTACCAATATTAATCAATTCTACAAAAATATGTGATCGTACTTACTATAATTAGATGATTTAAAATGAAACAATGAACAAATGGAACCTAAAGTATGGCTGAGGTGTCTGAGGTGTGTGGTGACGTGCGATCATGACATACCTGAAAATAAATTGTCGACCTGAGCATTCAAATTCCCTTTTGTTTAGTTCATGACTCAATTTAGTTTAAACAAAAATGCACTGTGTCTGTCACCCACAAGTGCTAAATGTGCTAAGTATGTCAAAACACTCCCTCATAAAAGATTAAGATCAATGAAAAGGTATAACAGGACGTATCACGTGGCTCAAACACTCCACTTCAGTGATACAGGTAATATCAAAGGATTAGGACGTATCACGTGGCTCAAGCACTCCACTTCAGTGATACAGGATACGTGAATCAACTGTACGGCTCAAGCACTCCGCCAGTCATATTATTCACAAAACACGCTACGCGGCTCAAGCACTCCGCAATAGCGCAAAACATGAGTTTGAGATTAACTACTTAAGCACTTCAATTATTTAACGTTATTGTGATTTATATTATCATAAATTTGAAATTATGTAATAATCAGTTAGAAAATAAAGTATGAATAAATGCTATAATAAAACAGGTAAAAGTGAATAGCTCTGTGAGAAGACTCACCTTATTCCCAAGATGTCTCGAAACAATTACACCGACCAGAACACAACCACGAACACAAAATTTATAATTTAACTGGACTAAAACCTATTATACAAAACAGTTCTTTCCCGTGCGAGCGCGAAACTAAACTAACTAAAATGTTTCAACCCCCAATTTAAGTAACCTAGCATTACCACCAAGGTTGCTTAGAATTATCTGTGAAATACGATATTTTCTCTTAACACACATGTTTTTCTTTATCCGTGACCAAAAGCACTTGAATAGTACTACTTTCACTTATTTGTTATGTTGACAAGTTTTCTTAATATATATTTCCTGAACACCAAAGAATAATTTGAGTTACGCATTCCATCAACCCCTGTCAAGTGCAGAGACAACTGACCCATTCAATTATTACCAAAAAAGGGATCGGTTTACAGTGACTTATATTTTTATTTATTAGGGTAATATAACCATTAACTGCGTTTGTGTTTCGTTCTGGTGGTCTTTTCGCATTATGGGATGCTAAATGTATCCCTTTTGTTGAAATTATTAAGTTTAAAATATACACTAAAAAAAAAGGTTCTTACAACCCTAATTTTCAATCGAAAATTCACCCGTCAAAATATCAGCTTTTTTCAAAAAGTTGGTGTGGTTTCTGTTCGTTGAAATCTCTACTTTCCGATGGTGAAAAAAAAAATATATGTTACTATGGTAAATCTTCTCAGAAAACGCAAAAATTAAAAAAACTCGAATCCGTTTTTTGAATCATTATGTATAATTTTGAGCAATTTATTAAAATTTTCACATTAATTACTAGGAAAATGTTATAGTCTAGGAAAATGTAAGATTTCATGTTATAATCTTACGTTTTTCTAGTATTTAAAGTGTAAATTTTAATAAGTTGCTCAAAATTATACATAATGATTCAAAAAACGGATTCGAGATTTTTTAATTTTTGCGTTTTCTGAGAAGATTTACCATAGTAACATATATTTTTTTTTCACCATCGGAAAGTAGAGATTTCAACGAACAGAAACCACACCAACTTTTTGAAAAAAGCTGATATTTTGACGGGTGAATTTTCGATTGAAAATTAGGGTGTTTTTTCGATATTAATTCAAAATAAGGTGAAAAAATAAATATTTTTAATTAAATAAATTACAGCGTATTTGGGACATAAAAAGGTAAGTTTTCACAAAATTTCGTTAAAAAAAAAAAATTTTTGTAAAAGATAAAAATAAAAAACCAAAATCTTGGTTTTTTGAATTTTTCACATAAATTTTGAGGTTATGTGAAAAAAGTGTAAATACAAAAGTTTTAGATCTTTTTATTATCTACAACTTTTCCATTTGACTTTTTTCGATAGGACTTTTAGTTTTGCTGGAAATCGAGAAAAACCGTTTTTTACCCTTAAAAACTCACCCCCATCCCCTTCCCAACCTCAGATCGCCCGTAAATTATTTTTCCTTTCATTTTTATCATATTTCCCTCCTTTTCTAATGGGTTTCATTCTATTATAATTTTTTTTCCCTTTTCATTATTTTTAAAAGCTTCTACCCTGGACTATTTTCATCACTGTTGCAAGTGGCAACTAAATATCTGTTTGTATCAATCTAGTGTATGAACGAAACATTTAGAGAACTTAAATAAGAATTGATGTATTTCAGGGGTGATTTAGAAAATGCCATTAGTAGGTATTGTACTATTGCTGAAAAATATAACTTTGTACCTCTACAATTTGAAGTAATAAGAGACATAGCCAAGTCACATAATGAAGAATTACTTCAGAAAGTATTAGATACTACAACGAAGATACGCGGTCCAATTTCAACTCAAGTCGTGTTGATAGCGGTATTTGCTGAACTTGGAGAAGAGAGCATTTTAAGGAAGCTATTCGCGGTATGTTATGCTTTATTGTGGTATAATTTTACAGTTTATGAAGTGTATTATCACGTGCTGTTAGAGTGCTGACATTACTGTTAAGGTGGGATTATACAACAAATAAAATAAAATAAGGAACTAATTAAAATAAGTACAAAAAAACATTGTTTATACAGATGAATAAAATAAAATAAGAAGTAAGAGTAAGCCAATCAAACTGCAGCTTTTTTGACAATGACTTTGTTTGTGTTTTGTGCAAGTTTAGTGAATTCCACTTTTTGTTTAATATTTTGTTTAATATTTCTATCATCCATCTCAATCGCAAGAAAATTTAAATTAAAGTAAACAAATAAATATTATATTTTTAGGTTACATGTTAGATATAAATAATTGGAACCTCAGAACATTTGGAACAGAAATATCAGGGTCATGCGCATTATCGGTTTCCAAACAAATTAAAATAAAACAAAAAGATAAAAGTCGGCCATCTTTTGTACTAATTCTTATTTACTATTTTACCTTATTTCTTGTATAAACGCTTTCATAAAGATGCTTATGTTCATCTTTATTATTTTAATTTATTTGATTCCTTTTATATCCCACATTAAGAGCCAATGCGCTCTGATTTACCCGCGTAAGATTGGAAAGCTTCGAAATTTGGAGGAGGACAGACTCTGATTAAAATCCAAGCGTTAAACAAGGCGAGAGTCAGTCAGTACACTCCGTGCAAAATATATATGTACTCCGTAAGATGTCGCTTCAGACCGTAGCATTAAAATTCAAATTCTTACGCACCTTCAATCACATTTTTCTCATTAATTAATAAACATAATGATTCCAAATTTTGACAGTATATTACTAGTGTGTAGCTTCGGAGACGATGCATATTTATTACTGCACTGATAAAATATTAACAAAATTTATTTCAAATTTCACAGCACAGAAATTTTTTTTCCATAAAATAATATGCATCGTCTATTCACTGTAATGGTTCATATAAACCCTGAAATTTTGAACGTATTATCTTAACTAATAAGGGAGAAAAATGTGTTTGAAGGAAAAATCACTTATTTTTCAAATTTAAAGCAAATCTTAAAATAATTTCTATTTCTGTTCATACAAGTTTATGTATTGAGTAAATACCTATCAAGTTTCAATCAACAACAAAAAAACACATTGGTCTTTTAGTACATTTTAGCTTTTTTGGCGAGAGCGCACACAGCCCATTGCCTCTTAACAAAAGAGATTCTTGCTTGGATAAATTTGATAACTGTACTTGCTCAGAAAAGAAAGTAGTTGAATCTGTTGCACCTACGTCTGTTATATTTTCTATTAAAGGAGTCGTCATATTTTAGCAGTTTCAGTAGATGTAGATTCATTGATAGTCATATTGTTAGTATTGAAAAGTTTATTAGGGACATTTATATTATTGACATTGACAGCTGTTAACAATTTATTTTCATACTGACATATTATAATGGTGGTGCTTATCATAGATAAAAAACTACTTATAGATGGGAAACTGACCCGTGGCGCCCTCTATTCATACGGGTGGCGCTACCTTGAGAGTCCCGTCAGTACCTCTGGCACAAATCAGGTTGTGAACTTCGCTAACAGCAGAAAAAGAAGATTCCTGTAATTTTACAGTTTCTTGCGGTATATTCAAAATTACTGTAATTTTACTTTTATTGCAAAATGACATTCACGATCCATTTTTTGATATTTCATTTAAAATTACTCAACATTATATTAATATTACAATAATAACAATGAAAAGTCAAGTAAAATTAAATGAAATATCAAAAAATGGATCATATAATGCCTGAATTCCGAAAAATAAAGCAATAATCATCAAGTTTACATATTTTATTGAATAAAAAAGTATACAATAAATGAAACGTATCTCATAGTCCAGGGTAGAAGCCTTTAAAAATAATGAAAAGTGAAAAAAAATTATAATAGAATGAAACCCATTAGAAAAGGAGGAAAATATGATAAAAATGAAAGGAAAAATAATTTACGGGCGATCTGAGGTTGGGAAGGGGATGAGGGTGAGTTTTTAAGGGTAAAAAACGGTTTTTCTCGATTTCCAGCAAAACTAAAAGTCCTATCGAAAAAAGTCAAATGAAAAAGTTGTAGATAATAAAAAGATCTAAAACTTTTGTATTCACACTTTTTTCACATAACCTCGAAATTTATGTGAAAAATTCAAAAAACCAAGTTTTTGGTTTTTTATTTTTATCTTTTACAAAAATTTTTTTTTTTTAACGAAGTTTTGTGAAAACTTACCTTTTTATGTCCCAAATACGCTGTAATTTATTTAATTAAAAATATTTATTTTTTCACCTTATTTTGAATTAATATCGAAAAAACACCCTAATTTTCAATCGAAAATTCACCCGTCAAAATATCAGCTTTTTTCAAAAAGTTGGTGTGGTTTCTGTTCGTTGAAATCTCTACTTTCCGATGGTGAAAAAAAAAATATATGTTACTATGGTAAATCTTCTCAGAAAACGCAAAAATTAAAAAAACTCGAATCCGTTTTTTGAATCATTATGTATAATTTTGAGCAATTTATTAAAATTTTCACATTAATTACTAGGAAAATGTAAGATTTCATGTTATAATCTGGGAAAATGTAAGATTTCATGTTATAATCTAGGAAAATGTAAGATTTCATGTTATAATCTTACGTTTTTCTAGTAATTAAAGTGTAAATTTTAATAAATTGCTCAAAATTTTACATAATGATTCAAAAAACGGATTCGAGTTTTCTTAATTTTTGCGTTTTGTGAGAAGATTTACCATAGTAACATATATTTTTTTTTTCACCATCGGAAAGTAGAGATTTCAACGAACAGAAACCACACCAACTTTTTGAAAAAAGCTGATATTTTGACGGGTGAATTTTCGATTGAAAATTAGGGTGTTTTTTCGATATTAATTCAAAATAAGGTGAAAAAATGAATATTTTTAATTAAATAAATTACAGCGTATTTGGGACATAAAAAGGTAAGTTTTCACAAAATTTCGTTAAAAAAAAAAATTTTTTGTAAAAGATAAAAATTGAAAACCAAAGACTTGGTTTTTTGAATTTTTCACATAAATTTTGAGGTTATGTGAAAAAAGTGTGAATACAAAAGTTTTAGATCTTCTTATTATCTACAACTTTTCCATTTGACTTTTTTCGATAGGACTTTTAGTTTTGCTGGAAATCGAGAAAAACCGTTTTTTACCCTTAAAAACTCACCCCCATCCCCTTCCCAACCTCAGATCGCCCGTAAATTATTTTTCCTTTCAATTTTATCATATTTCTCTCCTTTTCTAATGGGTTTTATCCTATTATGATTTTTTTTGGTTTTAAAAATTATCGACCCTGGACTATCAAAGACAAACAGGAAAAAAAATAAGTGTTAGGAATTCAACAATAATGCTGGGAAGTTCAAAGTTGTGTGGAAGAATAGCTGCTACTTCTGTCACTTTCTATTTGATGGAACATGTTTTGAAATGAAGATAAAGCTTACCGTATGCACCTCACATTACAGTCTTTCACAAAACATATTCTTGAAATTGTCTCTTGAAATAAAAGTCCCACTATGAACAAACAAATAAGCAGTTGTCAGGTTAGGATGTCAGCGCTAATATGTATGTGGAAGAATCTGCAACTACCACTAATGGCGTTACAGTTTTCATCAAATTACACATTTTAGTACTGACGGGACTTTTTATGTGGCAGCACCCATGCGCCTTCAGAGATCCCCTACCCTGGTGCTTATTTGTCGCCCTAGCGTGGAAACGGCTAGCCTTAGAAAACGTAACTTTCTCGTTTCCGTAAAGCTGGTAAAATTCAACTTCCCCCTTTATTTAGTATTCTTAAATTTCAGACTACAAAAATTCCAATACAGAATGAATTGAAAAAAAGATGCGAAAGATGGATCAAAGAAGGAAAATCGAACGCGTTGTTGACGTTAGCAAATAGTTGCGATAGGCTATCAGCAGAAGTTATCGATATTAACTTCATATACCAATGTATAATTAAAACTTTTGGTAAGTACCTATGTTGTTCATAATACTGTAAAATAAATAAATAACAAAAACAATCTTAGACACGTCAAAAAACTGAACCCGTCGCCCAATGCGGGCGGGTAGAGCTGTAAGTAAGTCAGTTGACTGATATTGATTCATCCAGTGGCGTTGGTATTGTCAGTAACCTTTGTTTTTTCAGTTTTACTTTATAAATTAGGTATAGTACGCCATTGGTTCGTTTATGACAGATATGCGCCATGTTTCCTCGCCTCTCACCCCGTAGCATCAGATAAACTTGCCAAACTATAACTTGTCTTATTTGTTTCAGCTGTCAATAACGATTGTGCGGGTGCTGTTAAATTTTATGAACAATTAATAGACAAAGACGTACGCATCGATAGGAAAATACAAAATGATTTTTACGCATTGTTCAAACAACATAAATATTCAGTGCCAAGTAGTTTAAAAATTTATAATAAAGGAGGTTGAAAACTTTTTTTTATGAAAACCATTGCATTTTTATTGAATCATTAATAATATATAGACCAGATTCACACCGAATTTATATTATCTAAACTAAGAAATCTAAAAAATATAAAGTATTATTACAGAAAACTGTAATACTTTCTTATATAATAAAGCGAGTTACCAACAGATATCAAAGAACATTAATAATTCTAACGCTTTATATGGTTTCCAGCAACTGCAAAAATAATTGTAACGGCAGCTGCCACTACAGCATCTTCTTCATCACTCATAATTGAAAATTCTAATGACGCAAAACGAATTCAAAGTATTTTCAGTTTTGATGTCGGCGATGTATGTCGGTCAACACGTTCACATAATACTGACGATGTGGACGAGTTGAAAATCGAACATGTCGAATGAGATTTGTCGATCAACACCATTCGACATAATGTGGACGCGGCTTTAGAAAACATTTAAATTGTGTTAAATTTTCTGCTGAACTGTGATTATTCTGAAGTAAATAAAGTACATGTTTTACTAACAATACTAACATACCTAACTCATTCAGGTCACTGACTAAAAATCTTGAAATGATGGAAAATAAACAAATTCGATTCATCTATTTTATTTTTAGCTGAATAAATGTTTACAAAAAAAAGTATGTCCTCTTTGTTTTTCATTTCTAATTCTGGTTTTGTTTGTTTCTAACCAACACACCTACAACTACTGCTATGAAAGATATTGAAATTCGGTTAGTTGTATCATTGTCTAAAAAAATAGACAAGCTATATGACAAGCAGCAGACCACGCGATATAATCGTTCAGGTTTATGAAATTTGACACTCTACAAAAAAGGACTACCCAACGTGAGTACTATTTCCCCTTCTATTGTCACTCTTGATGGATAACTTGCTTAGCACTCTCGAATGAAGAGGGGTTGAACTGGTAGCATATAGTATCCTCCAAAAGACGTTGGACGATGTGATGATCGTTAGACCAATTATCACATATGGAGCTATTGCTTTACAGTGAACGGCCCAAGCAAAGCTCTCTGGTTTTCAGGGACAGGCAAGACTCTCCTCAATAGGAGAACTCAATGAGGTATTGCTGGTCGGGATCCTTGGCCTTTCTGGAAGGAAACAAGAAGGCAGTCTCTCTTGCAAGGGAGGGTGCCGTACGTGTTTCTATTGAACCAGAACCTACTTTTGGCATCGCAATAAGTTTTGCCAAACAAACACTCAATACCTGGACAACAATAAGTGCTTTAGACTTCTAGCATAATTTACCAGGATTGGTACATTCAAAGGCTTTTATACATCCTTCGAAGAATGTCTCCAAACAAATGTTAGACTATAGCAGGCATGACCAGGACCGGATCTACAATGGGGCATCCGCGGACCCTGACCTTAGGGGCCCCCTGGCAGAGAAGAAAAAGGGAAAAATATTTTGCCCTTTCTGGACATATTTAAAACAACAACGCCATCGAGTTAATGTTTTCTACCCGATGATAGATATAGTAGTTTATCTAACTAGTGCGGAAAGTGATACTTTTCCGCACGCTATTGCAGATGGCCGAACGACGCTAGCGGAGTTCGGCCAGCAATCGCGTGCGGAAAAGTTACTTTACGCACGTGTTAGATACACTATTTTTTCAACTAGCATCCGGAAAAAAACCCAAAAGTTAATATGAAGAAACATTTATTATTAAATACATATCAGCAACTTAATTATTATTATTTGGCACCCATTTGATAAGGCTCTTATCAGGAACATGAAAATTTTTTTTATCAAAAAATTATTGCAGATTTCTAAAATTTTTTTTAACTTTTCAGTCATTTGGTTAACTACAACCATAGAAATACATTTTTTAAATATTCAAATGTCAGTATACTCCCCAAAAACAACAAATTTACTTCCCGCACTAGTGCGGAAAAGTGACATTTTCTGCACGCTTTTTAGGGCGGAAAAGATTCACTTTCCGAACGCTAGCAGAAAAAAATATTATCGCAACTTGAATCTAGGTTTGTTGGAATGAAAAATGTTATAAAATCCTGCAACCGCAGTATCTAACAAATTCATCCAAGAGCGAGTTGGAGCAAGTAAGAAGTATTTGTTTTCCAAAACTTTTTCGAATGATGTGTCAACTTCCTTTTCCTCTCAGTTGCTTTCTGCACGGTCAACATTTTCAAAGGAAATCAATTCAATGAAAGATACAAAGAGCTATCCCGTTTCTTGATAATTCAAAATGCGTTATTGTTGTCCAGTTATCCAGATGTGTGCACAGCACTTCTGATGTTTCTAACTGTCCCTATCACTACTGCGAATAATTCTGAACGGACTTTCTCTGAATTAGTTAATCGAAAACTATTTGCGTACCTCAATGGGACAAAATAGACTTAGTAATTTAGCGATACTGTGCATTGAAAATCAAAGAGCGCGCAAGATTTACTTTAATAGGGTAATAAAATAATTTTCTTCTGTTTCTTTCTGCGTTTGTAACAAAATTTCATAAGAGCATTTGCAAACATTCTACATGTAGGATATTGCCTGGAGATTATAATAACTGTTTCTACAAGTTGTGAACAATAAATATCATCTTTAACAGAAAACTGTCGTTGTTACTCAATATTTATACGATATTATCATAACAAGTGATTTTAATATTGGGCCCCAAATTGTCTTTTGCCCCGGGGCCTTTCCAACTCAAGTTCCGGCCCTGGGCATGACCTACATTGTCTAACAGGCCTTTTTACAGGCCACTGTCATCTGAATGGTCATATTCTAAAACTTACATTGTCGGAATATCAGACTTGCCGTATTTGTCGGGAAGATGATGAAATAGCAGAGCACATGGCCTGCAGCTCGAATCAGGTATCTGATGTTTGGCAGGATCTCTCTTTCGCCATCTGAGCTGAAATATCATTCACCAAGTAAACCAATCGACTTTGTTAAGAAGCTGAGTTTGGCGAAATCTGAGTCACAACAGACTCTTGCGAGCCGAAGGGGTGGGCCTTAAAGACCCACTCACCAAACACCTAACCTAACTCTACGTGAGCTATAAAATTCCAAAGCATAACACAATGTTTTTCCTTATAAATATATGTTAATTATCAATACGGTACATCTTAATATAAATATGAAGATTTCACACTTTGAGAAACTTTGTCCATAATATTTTCAGTATATATTTGAAGAAAAATTTTTTTTTTTGAAAGTCTGGTACTCAGCCGAGATTTATTTTCGGTTTATGGATATAACTACACGAATTTCGTTCCTGGCTAAGCTACCGAACAGTAGGCGGCCACCTGGTCTGCTTAGTGGTATAAATGTAGATTCCGTATCCACATTCACTGCTTATAGTTCAAACGATTTTAACAAATTGGCGAAACAAGCCGCAGGTGGATACTCTGCATGCTTACAGATTGAACGATCTTCTTAACCTTGGTGGATTTTTAATGATGTCCTCTAATATGGAACCTTGTAATAGACAAACTGATAATGAGTTTCAAAGAGAAACTGTATTATCTTTGTGGCATAGAGATCGAAGCCGTAACCCATATAATATTATATCTGACTATGAGGCACTCGATTCAAGGAGATAAATAGGAGACAAAATGGAGGAAATGAGCATGGAGATAAGGAAAACACGTGAAGAACAAAAGGAGTACAGAGAAGAAATGAAACAATTGAGAGAAGAAAATGAGAAACTAATCAAAGAAAATGGAAATATGAAGAAAACAATAACCAATATGGACCACATATTGGAACGACTGGAAAACGAAAAAAGGAGAAATAATATGGTGGTAGGAATAGTGACAAATAACCCAGAG
The DNA here is from genome assembly GCA_963978555.1 of Galerucella nymphaeae. Lineage (NCBI taxonomy): Eukaryota > Metazoa > Arthropoda > Insecta > Coleoptera > Chrysomelidae > Galerucella > Galerucella nymphaeae. The sequence goes on along the minus strand of OZ021715.1, from coordinate 17,955,269 downwards.
GAACTACGGAATGAGATGAAAAACTTCCTAGAAGAAGAATTACAAATAAAGATAGCGGTAGAAAGCTCAGTAAAGTTAGGAGACAGAACATGTTTAGTAAGACTGATCAACCAAGAAGAGAAAAGACGCCGGTGTATCTATATCCATGCTATGTTGTTCTTTCCCACTTTAAGTTTTTTAAATCTATGCCTATATTGTCTTCTAGAAGGTATAGGGATAACTAGGTGGGTGGATTGAATGTGGGAGTAAAGTACATAATAAGCCAACGGGCTGCAGTACGAAGCGGAATTTGACGTGTGCAATGCACGCAGAAGGGATGGGATAGTGTTAGGTTGGGTTGATGTTTGTCAGTAAAGTTTTTGGCAACAAGTTTGGTTACAAATTTCCTCGCCTGACGTCCATTCAACGAAGTAATATTACGGTACAGCGTTGACGGTACGCTCCATGTGAAACGACACCAAAAGTGACGCACCCTTAAAATTTCGGTTATTGCCCAAGTAAAACTTAGTAATTTGAAGTTGTTAGTGCCAACTAAATATTTAGTCTACTTATACAATAAAATATTAGTCATTTTAAACCAGAGTATATTATGTTTCTAATTATATGATAACAATATTTATACTTTTATATTTTATACAAAATAGAACCAAAATCTATTAAAATAAGGAAAATATTTTCACTCCTTAAACTTCTTCATGCGTCACCGCCACTCATCTTATTAAGTAGAGTAATAGTTACAAAATTTGTTACATTGTTTGAATAATAATTGACTAAATTCTTTCATAACTTTACAAGACGAATTATTAGAAGTGGATATTATACAGTATATTCATTTGAAAAGGTTCACCTTAAATATTAAAACAAAACGCAGTGTTAGAAAAAAAATGCCTAAGACTGAACTAAAAAGTGCTCGAGAAGGCTTAAAGTTGTTTTCGGAGATATTTAGAGAAGAATTTTGGTTAGAATTGGAACTGTTGAGATATCAGTGCCTGAATGTTAAAGGTGGTCATTTTGATTATAACAGTTTGTCTTCAATTTATTTGTATTTATTTTTATCATATCCTTCAAAGAATTTAACAAATACCGAGACATCTTAATAGTGTAAGAGATGTTAATTAAATAATAAGGCAATAAAAAAAAGCAAAAAATGTGATTTTTCTACATTCATGCAAAAAACAACACTTTTGTGAACCACATTTAATGCAAAAAGTGGTACTTTTTTGCACTAGTGCAATAAAATATTTTATTGCACTCATCTGTCATTCTTGTGTCAGTTTTGTGATGATTTATGACAAACATAAACATTTAAATTAAATAAAAATCCATAGCAAGTATCTGATCCTGCTTTAATACAACAATAATATATGTATATCTTACTACTTAGTCTCAACGAGTTATAATTATTGCAAAAATCTTTAATTATTTAAAATTTAAATGGTCAAGGCGAAAACCAGCTATGATTGAGTACTGACAAGGTGGAGGCCATAAAGATACAAAAAAAGAAGAACGGGTTGACTTTGATTAGGTTAGGTTAGGTTCTTAACATATTTATATTCTAATTTTCCAATTTTTGCATGAATTTAGAAAAAATATTGTATACAACTCTTGCAAAACGTGTTTTTTGCACTTGTTGCAATGTCAATGAGGTGACTTAACGACATTTGAAGAAAATTAAGGGATATCAGTAGGAGGGAAAGAGGGAATGTGACATTTATCAAATTAGGTGTCTTCCCCTAGTGTTCACGCATTTCTTTCTAGCACATTTCTGAAATAATTAAAGTGGATCCTTTTCAAATGAATCCAGTGTATATAAAGGCCAAGACAAATTTTGTAGGTATACGTATTCTAAAATAAAAATTGTTAAGTTCGGGTTAACAACATTTAATATTAAAGTATTGTGTTATAAATATTATAGTAAATTATATCACTGTTATAAATAAGTATTATTGCAAAAGAAATCAAATTTACACACTTTGTATGAAAATAAATTACAATCAAAGCGTAAATGAACTAAATGAACAGCCGGTCGAATTTAGTTTGAACTTCAGCTCAGCGACGCTCACTAATGCGCACTGGTCATATCTGAGCGTTTACTACCACGCTTCGCGCAGTTAGCTAAGATTGACGGGGATCACGCTATATTTGGCCGGTTGTATATTTTTAGATTAATTAAAAAATTAATATATTTACGTTCTAACAAATTATGGTAATATAATGTGGGTATTTGAACTATCTGGGTTTACTGTACAATATAAAATTACAATCCTTCCAATATCCACTTCATGAAGATCAATTAAATCGTTTAAAATACTCAGTCTGTAAAAAAAGAATATTTACAATCTTCAACTAATATTTTTTTCCATGGAACAGGGTTACTAGAAGGAGGTACTACATATATTTGTTATTATATTCGAAATGCATCCCATTTTTTGTGCTAATAATGTGGATGTACATCCCAAAAAATAAAATGTATATATTACCACTTTCTAACTACTCCAAAGTTATAATAAGCAGGCACTTTTTTCAACTATTTATCCAATTTATAACGAACATCAAATGATTTTATAAAAATACAAAAATTATTTATCCATCTGATGAAAAACTGCTTCTTTTCGAACCAGAATTAAAATCTGGCAAGTCTGGAGGCAGAACCAACGGTGTCACTGGACCATAAATTCTTTCTTGTTCTTCTAATTGTTGAGCAAATGCTTCCTCCAATTTCTGAAATTTTAAAAACAAATTAAAAAAAACAAGTACATTTATTAAAAAATCTACATATATATATATATATACACAGTGTGTTATTTATAAGATGCGACATAGGGATTCCTGTACAAAACTGTGAAACGCGAGCTAACTTTTTTTACCAAATAGCGTTCATAAAAAAAATAACATATTTGGAAAGGTCGTTGAAAAATAAGTTCAGATGCACTTTTAATTTTTTTAAATTCGTTCTGGTTTAATAAATAAATAGATAGCCACAGGTTAGGGACACGGGAAATTTGAAAATTAAGACTGCTGTGGTGAAATTTTTTTCTTTTTGTTTTTAGTTCTTTTTTCACAATTTTTGAAACAAATAACTTTGCTTTGAGTTGTTATGAATATACATTCGTTTAGTTAGTGCTTCGTTTTGCAAAATTATTGTTTAGCTTTACAACAGACCTATTAAGCAAAGATAGGAAAACTATCAGAGTCGTAGTAGGTATGTTAATATGGAATTGTATGCTTAACTGCAAGCGGTCTATTATCAAACAGTGACATTTTTTGTCGTACTTTTTTGTATAATTCTTGATTGGCAAAAGTACTATCTACCATGCGACAAATAATGTCACTGTTTGAAAATAGAACATCCTATATGCCAGTGCAAGGAAAGTGGTCGTCGTCTTCCAGATTTAATAATTAAACAGACTAGCAATGTTAAGACTAAATAAGTTCATCCCAGTTTTCGCAGGTCTATACAGGGTGATTCATAAGTAATGGGCCAAATTGTAAATCTACGTTCAGAAGGCCAAAATAATGATATTTTCATTAACAATAATAAGACCCTTACTGAGGTACATGATGTTGAGAAAAATAAAATAGTTTTTTGTTCTGTTTTATTTGCATAATCTTGGACTAATTATTATTTAATTGAAATTTGTCAGAAATGAATAAAATTATGGTTGTTTTTTAAAAGAGGATTATTTTTATATAAAACGTGGCCCAAAAAAATTTTTGTCTCGTGCTTTGTAAATGAGCTCAATAAATTTAGATTTTTTAACGATTGTAACGACTTCTGGTCAGAAATTGGACGTTTTTTAGAAAAATTTCTGCCTACGACAAAAGAACCTCCGTGGGGGCTGGTCAGTGGCGTTACGTAATTCAAGATTTTGGTCAGTTAATGTTAGAAAGTGCAAATAAAAATTGTGTGAGTGAAATAAAAGCTTGTATACAAACCTGAAGTCAATATATCTTCTGAAACAAGCAGTGAAAGGATGAAGCAAACAAAAAACAAACAAACAATAGGAAAAAACAAAACGAACATTGGAAGAAACAATGGTTTGTTTATTTTTTTTTATTTCCAGACATATTTGAATGTGGTCAACGATTGGAGCAAACTAATTTTACCTATAAAGTAGACTTTAAGCATTGCTTATACAGTCAAATAGTTTTATGAAGTTTTGAAAGAAGAGAAAAACATTTTAAGTAATTTTATTTTATAATCAATGAATATTTTTGTATCTAACATAAATTGTACTAGAAGAAATCTTCAATTAATGATACTAAGATACCTTTTAAATTTATACCTCTCTCTCCAGTTTACTTTTTAAACTAATAACTGTTCCTATTTTCGATATATTCTTAATTTAAAGTTTAGTTGATTGAAAAATACAAATACTAATTTGAAATTACTTTTTCGTTAATATCCACATGTACTTGAACGGAATCAATGCAAAGTGGGGAACGCTCAAAACGTAGGGAATATTTAAAAACGAACTCAAGTTTTTGTGCGGTGGCGACAACTAATCTACTTCGTTGTACATTGTTTAATTTTAGTTTGAACGTTGCCTTTGGCTTTTTCATGTCCTTTTTGATGATATTCGTTGATCTATACCAAAGAGGATAAGAAAGAGTTCAGTTTTCATGGAATTTAATAATTTCGAATGCAACCAGTGATTAAATTCGTAAAATTGTGTTCTATGTATTTTAAAACCCAAATTATTTTAATTGTGTGGATAGTTTTTGGTTTAGATATGTCTTAAACAAATTATATTTTTTTGCTGTAATTACTTCTGTTTCAAGAGCCATAAAAAGTTCAACTTAGCAACAAGCAAATTTCTTATTATTTTTATGACATAACGACGCCGTTTCCAATCCAAGTGATGACTGAAGCCCGGCTCGTCCACTTAAACTAGCGTTAGCTGTTTCAACATACTATAACCTCATTTAAAAACCAGGAGGAGTGATTTGAATTTAAGTTGGCAATTCCGTAGACCTATGATTGGTTAGATACCACCCAGTTTTACACAACACTTTTTAGCATTGACATTAGCTGATAATTTAAATTAAATCTTCTTTTTTATTTCATTCACTTGCATTCAGTTATTTGCTACTTAAAAACAGCCATATTAGAGTAATGTCTACGTTCTAATATTTCAGTTTGAATACGAAACAGTTAAAAGTTTTACATGTGACTGAATACCCGTCTGATTAATACTTGGGTATAAAATAATTCACTAGACAGACGAGAAGTCGACTTATGACTATGCGTGGCTGATTTTTTCATCAATCAAGGCATATTTAATAGATTTGGAACACGACTGTTGACTACTTTTTCGGAACACGCCTTTTAGTAACTAATCTGGTAACACTCCTTCTGGTTTTTAAATGAAGAAATTCCGAGGCACCATGTCCGCAATATTTTTATCGCGTTGGGCCCTGCCTAAGACGCCGACTACAAATATCCGGAATTGTAGGTATGAAACTTTCCATGCGGAAGTGGAGATGCGTCATTTCGATGAAGAAGTTGAAAGACCAAATACATCCATAAACGCACTGGGAAACTGTTACAGGGTCACGGCAACATGGATACAAGGACACGAGGGTCAAAAGAACAATGGAATTGCTAGACAAAGCTCATTAATGATATTTATTGGATCAAAACCCTTCTGTGTCGACGCAAAATCAGTAATAAACTAGAAGAAAATAGGAGGCTCCGATTTTTATACAGGGTGTTTCAAAAAAAGGTAACACCGTCTCTAGGATAGGTAAAAAACTGAAAAATAATTGGGGTTTGCTTAGTAAAATTTTTTTCTAACGCCATCCGTTTTCAAGATAAAGGGCGTTGAAGAAAATAAAAAATTACACATTTCATACGATTTTGCCGAAACTACTGGCACCATTGTAATGAAATTTTATACGAATATGTTTTGGAAGCTGATATATCCCATGAATTTGTTTTTATAACTAACTCTCATAGAGGGCGCTAGTTACACGATTCATACAACGTATTATTCAACATAACTTTTTTTAGGGTAGAATTATTAGTCAAAACTCCAAGTGAACATAAACATTGTTTAATTTTACACCAAAAAGGTACTCTTGGTAAAACTCGATATTATGTACCGTTTTCGGAATATTTTGATTTGAAAATTATGAAGTAATAACCGCTCCTGGTATAAACTAATGATAAAGTTCGCTTTTCTCTAAGTTTGCCATGTAAAATTGACATTTATTGATTGATTATCATTAGTTTATACCAGGAGCGGTTATTACTTCATAATTTTCAAATCAAAATATTCCGAAAACGGTACATAATATCGAGTTTTACCAAGAGTACCTTTTTGGTGTAAAATTAAACGATATTTATGTTCACTTGGAGTTTTGACTATATTTCTACCCTTAAAAAAGTTATGTTGAATAATACGTTGTATGAATCGTGTAACTAGCGCCCTCTATGAGAGTTAGTTATAAAAACAAATTCATGGGATATATCAGCTTCCAAAACATATTCGTATAAAATTTCATTACAATGGTGCCAGTAGTTTCGGCAAAATCGTATGAAATGTGTAATTTTTTATTTTCTTCAACGCCCTTTATCTTGAAAACGGATGGCGTTAGAAAAAAATTTTACTAAGCAAACCCCAATTATTTTTCAGTTTTTTACCTATCCTAGAGACGGTGTTACCTTTTTTTGAAACACCCTGTAGAATGGCAAGAAATATCATTAGGACAGATTTAGGCGAAACAGTTCATTAGAGAGCATTCGCAAAAACTTACGCGTCAGGCCTAATAAAACTGTCAAAGCCGTAAAAGACGCTAAGTTGATTCACAGTTATACGTTTTTTGTCGGTTTTGTGACAGTCCATGAAAGGAGCGGAGGCACCTCGTGGAACCAATTTGTTGCAGGATTAACTATATGTAGACACACAAGTTATTAAAACATTTGTGGGATCACAAAGACATAGGTTACTTTAAAAAGGAGAAAAAGGATGACTCAAGGAATCAAGTAGCTTCACTTGTCGAGAAATTCGCAGAAGGCTACAAGAAGAAGATTTTTATACAAATGAGTGCACCACATTGCAAAGGTTTGAGTTTTTTTAAAGCCCCAATGCACAAAACCAACTTTAGTTATTCTGATATGGCAAACTACTTCCTCCCTCACCTTGAATTAAAATGATAAAGTGGTAAACTTTATCGTTTATCTTGTCAAGCAGATCATGCGCATGTTTGTTTAAAAAATGCACAATTCAAGAGTTTGTCCGGCAATTTCTTTACCCACCTTGAAAGATAATTAGCCTGTAGCAACGTGTATGTAAATGTAGGATGTTTGTGGCTTCGACTTAAATAATTTTCCAACTATAATCCGATATGATTTTTAGACTTTTATCTATGCACATGTGAGTATTTGGTTTCATAATTGTTAAAATCTCTACAAATATAAATATCATCATTGATAAAAATTACTTTCAAGTTTCTTTCTATCTTCAATGACAACATAAAACTAGATAATTGATTACCGATTGGGTTTAAAAGAAACAAACCAAACGGGAAAGGAGCAACAAAAAATTAAGCTGTGGAATCATCTTTTCGAGCTGGAGGAGAAAAAGCGAAATTCTTTTCAGATATAATTCCCGTGCTCCACGTCCTTTGATGACCCCAACTATGTCTATGACCCTCGGACAAAAAAGGGCTTGACGGTACTGACGATGCAATTTTATCATCATTAACACAGGATTTAGTATCAGTACTACTGTCGGGTACGTGGTCCGTCGAAGAAGAACCAGATTCTGGGAAAGAAATTTTTGGGAGGTGACTGGAATATTTGGCTGAACGTATTTCTCTGTACAATTCTTCCTCGAGTTTCTACAATAAGTTCAGTGCTATGTTAGTAGAGCGTGATATACAAAATTAATATACAAATATGGAAATTCTTATACTATATTATACAGGATATTCTAAATAAATTGTTACTACTTGTTACTCAATATCTAAAATGAAAATGTTCAATTCGCACATTATCTGCCACGCGCTTTGTCATAAATATTTCGTGAGGACAAAAAAAATACTAAAGTGCTATTGTTTCCACTACAATCTGTGGAGTTCACAATTATTGCATCTTCTAGCTAACTGAGAAGTTGAATTTCTCTATTATTGATTAATAATTTTTTTCTACATTCATGCAAAAAACAACACTTTTGTGAACCACATTTAATGGAAAAATTGGTACTTTATTGCACTCATCTGTCATTCTCGTGTCAGTTTTGTGATGATATGGCCGTTTGCACCAATTGATATTTAAGTAGACTTAAAGTTAAGTGGCGTTTTAGGAAAGTTTTGCTTTGCACCATGAACAACTTGTCATTTAAAGCTCCACTTAGCTAAGCTTAGAAAATCGCTCGCTTAAACTCCACTTATCCTCAAAGTGGAGATTTCTAACCTAACATTATTGTGTTTTGATTGATATATGTCAATTATTTTTCTATTTTCGGGTTTTCGTTTTGCGTACTTCCTATTTCAGGTGTGTTTCTTTATTTTTGAAGGATGTTTATGGAGGTTAATTGGGAGGAATGGATATTCCCGAAAATGGATTTCCAAGAAGACGGTACAATCGTAATCGTAACTATTATGAAGAATTGGATGAAAATATTAGCAATTCTTTTTCCTGACCTGTATAATTTGACGATCTGATTTTCTTATTTTTAACTGTGTCCATTATAAGCAATTTTCTTATTAAGAAAACAAGAATAAAATCTTTTGATTTTCACAAATTCAAAAATTGACGCTTAACTGTTTTACATACATTATTTCAAACCACAAAAACGAAAAATCACCAGAAACCATGGGGAAATTAATAAAACTCAACTTAAAAAGCGAGGTTGACAAATGTATTAAACACTTAGCTAAGAAGCGGAGCAAAAACATTGGTGCAAATGAACTTTCACTAAGCGACCCTTCAATTTTAAACTCGCCTTAGTTATTCTTAGCTTATGCTTCTATTGGTGCAAACGGCCATTAATGACAAACATAAACATTTAAATTGAATAAAAATCCATAGCAAGTATCTGATCCTGCTTTAATACAACAATAATATATGTATATCTTACTACTTAGACTCAACGAGTTACAATTATTGCAAAAATCTTTAATTATTTAAAATTTAAATGGTCAAGGCGAAAACCAGCTATGATTGAGTGCTGACAAGGTGGAGGCCATAAAGATACAAAAAAAGAAGAACGGGTTGAGTTTGATTAGGTTAGGTTCGGTTCTTAACATATTTATATTCTAATTTTCCAGTTTTTGCATGAATTTAGAAAAAATATTGTATGCAACTTTTGCAAAACGTGTTTTTTGCACTCGAAGTGTTGTCCAACTCGGCCTAAAGACCTCGTTGGACAATTTCACGTCGCGTGCAAAAAACACTCACTTTTTGCACTTGTTGCATAAATAACTATTTCCTATTATTAATAATGGACTAATTCAAATATTTTAAGAATCCAGAGATAGTAGTGCAACAAAAACTTATGCGACATAATTTTGTATAACATATTTGCTGCTTGAAATTACCTATTAATATAAAATTATTTGAATAAAAATGACATTAGTTTAAAATTCGCGCTCAGCAGAGAATGTGTTTAAAATCTATTTCAATTAGAGTTTTTGTACCCTGCCTAAATAGACTCTTGACGAAAATACCAAATCACTTCAAACTTATAACCTATCATTCTTCTCAACTTTCTTTCCATGTGTTTTAGCTAGCACATTCATAACTACTGGATTAGGGTTTGGCAAAACCAGCTAAGTCATGGCCATTTATAAATCCATGCTATCCACACAGCAAATTAATATCGAAAGGGGATATAGAGTACTAAAAGATCCGAATACTCTTCAACAATCAGGAAGCACTAAAATCCTTACTAAGCCACCAGGGGCTCGATTCTCGACTTTTATTCACATGGGTGAAAAAAATGTCCACATGGAAATATCAAATTCGGTATTCTCCATAGAACCACGTGAATATTTTCACACAAAAAGTCACGAATATTTTCACATGGTAAATGACAATGTGAATGTAGTTTCCAATGGAATTACTGTAATACAACATAACCAATAACAGAGACAACCCTGTCAATAACCAAATAATATTCATACACGTAAATGTTCAATCTGACTTTCTCAGCAGTAGCACATCTTGCGTTTGGTGTTTTTTATTGTTTTTAAACTTCTAATGGAGGAAGCTATTCTACTGCATCATTTGGAAGTTTTGGAAGAGGTGGAAATGCTAGAAAATAATCCACCTAGAGATTTTTGGTCAAGGTGGAAGGACATAGCAGGAGATCCTTTCATAAACCTTAGTGATAATCAGTTTATAAAATTATTTAGATTGTCAAAAAAGTGAGTGCATGAACTGCTAGCAGATCTTGAAACTGTGATTAGCATGTTTTTTTGTGTATCGGAGACATGTCCAGTTTGCCTTCTATTTTTTGAAACTGAAAACTCATCCGCCATAATTCTTTATTATTCTCAATTCTTCAGTTTCAGACGTTTCAGTTAATTTATTTTGTTCATTTTGATGTCAATAGCCCAGGGATCTCAACACAACAAATCCAAAATGATGAAACAGGATTGGTCAATATATTTTTAATATTAGACATACGCATCAAGATCATATCCATTGGAAAATACATTCCACTATCACCGAGAATACCGTTTCAAACAAGCATGTGAAAATAAGTAGTGGAATAATTTCACATGTGAATCTTTTCACATGAGGTAGAGAATCGAGCCCCAGATCAGATCCAAACTGGACTGTCTACAAAAAATCTTGTCTCTGACAAATCAGAATCTGTTATAAAACTTTTTATAACTGTCAATTGTAACTTCCATGCATTTCTCAGGGTCGTTTGCACCGGTCCACCTTAAATGTTCATCTCATCTAAGGTCTACTTAAAGTTAAGGTGAACCTTAAACTTTAGATGGTTTGCTAATCTGCTACTTAATGAAATCTTAGATAAGTGGCGAGAAGCTATGGCAACACTGAGAAAGCTACAGACATTCAAGAGATATTTGTGTTAGTTATCGAGTTTGATTTCACGAAGTTTGATTGTTGATTCTTTTTGTGACTGATGGTTTAATAAAAATGAATATTAATAATTGTAATGATAATAATATTAGGAAAAAGAGGACTCCAAATTTCACTGGACGAGAGAAGACAGCTCTTTTAAACCTAATATTTAATCATAAAACAATTATTGAAAATAAAAGGACCGATGCAATTACCTGGCGTGAGAAGGAAAACGCGCGGATTAAAATAACTTCGCTATTTAATAGCCAATCTCTGGAATACCACGGACAAAAGAGTCGTGTTCGATTTCTACCTCAATTAGGTTCAAAATGTTTAGGCAGGTAGGTTTTGTCACCCCAAATCGCGAAAAGAATGTCAAATCATCCCAGCTGTTGAAATATTCATTTCTATGATAAATCCTTCTGGGGTTTCCATGAAAGATCAAGTTAAGATCGTCTTAATCGTCATCGTCATGATCAAATAAATTATTCATAATTATTTTTTCAATAAATAATGAAGACAAGCCACAGCTAAAAAAAGGAAACCACCACAACAACAACACGCATGTCAAATAGTAAACTTACTGTCAGATTGAAGTTTAGATGACATTAAGGAGAACTTTAAGCGGCACAATTCTTAGGCTTAACTAATTATACCTTAAGGTACACCTTAAACCTCAGTTGATAACCCGTGCAAACCAAATTGTTATATTAAGGTCACCTTAAAGTTAAGCTTCACTTATCTTTCGCTAAGTATAACCGGTGCAAATGGCCCTAATTGATATTATGACAATTGACATTTTCCGTTTTGAAATAGTTTCAAAACAGTTTGTCAGGAAAAAATGCCTCAAGGATTTGAAAAAATTTAATGTTTGAAAGTACACACATAATACAGTACCAACAAGGACACAAAAAGTCTAAAAGCTGAGGTGACGGGTTAAGGACTAAATGCCAAGAAAAACTCCTACCAAAAATAACCCCTCCAATATTATCTCTAGCTTATGTTCCAAACATATCCTAGAATTGAATTCAATTATTATAAAATAACAAGAACAAACCTAACCACAACCTAACCTTTTTCAATTAAACAAGGCTTCTCTTTCTGATTTAGGATACAATTAAACGGCATCGAGGCAGCATATACACATACAGCAATAGCAATGACTAACCAGTAATGCAGAAAAATAACAATCAACAACTCAACTATACTAGACTCAAAAGTACACTAAATCTACCTGTTAGGTCATACCACTTACTGCACTCATCAAATTTAAAGAGCGCACACATACATTGACATTATACTGATAAGTCGTAGGTATGAAGGTAATATTACGATTGACTTAAACCAAGTAATAGACTTGTATCTTGTCTCAGATATATTTTCAGTTGAGGATATTCTTGGAACAGGATTTTATTGGCTGGGGATTATGGGAGGGGTTTTTGTAGGTCTGGAATATTTATTTGGACAGGATATTTAGTCGTACAAGTGAGGTGCCAGCTATATTTTAATTATAGATGATGAAATCAACACAATCCCAAAGTTTATTGAAAATTAGGATTCGTTGGTATACATTTTTACATTCCTAATGAATAAACTTACAATTCAATTATACTCTCTGGATTAAATAGTCCAGGGTCGATAATTTTTAAAACCAAAAAAAATCATAATAGGATGAAACCCATTAGAAAAGGAGGGGAATGAGATAAAAATGAAAGGAAAAATAATTTACGGGCGATCTGAGGTTGGGAAGGGGATGGGGGTGAGTTTTTAAGGGTAAAAAACGGTTTTTCTCGATTTCCAGCAAAACTAAAAGTCCTATCGAAAAAAGTCAAATGGAAAAGTTGTAGATAATAAAAAGATCTAAAACTTTTGTATTTACACTTTTTTCACATAACCTCAAAATTTATGTGAAAAATTCAAAAAACCAAGTTTTTGGTTTTTTATTTTTATCTTTTACAAAAATTTTTTTTTTTTAACGAAATTTTGTGAAAACTTACCTTTTTATGTCCCAAATACGCTGTAATTTATTTAATTAAAAATATTTATTTTTTCACCTTATTTTGAATTAATATCGAAAATTCACCCGTCAAAATATCAGCTTTTTTCAAAAAGTTGGTGTGGTTTCTGTTCGTTGAAATCTCTACTTTCCGATGGTGAAAAAAAAAATATATGTTACTATGGTAAATCTTCTCAGAAAACGCAAAAATTAAAAAAACTCGAATCCGTTTTTTGAATCATTATGTATAATTTTGAGCAATTTATTAAAATTTTCACATTAATTACTAGGAAAATGTTATAATCTAGGAAAATGTAAGATTTCATGTTATAATCTTACGTTTTTCTAGTATTTAAAGTGTAAATTTTAATAAGTTGCTCAAAATTATACATAATGATTCAAAAAACGGATTCGAGTTTTCTTAATTTTTGCGTTTTGTGAGAAGATTTACCATAGTAACATATATTTTTTTTTTCACCATCGGTAAGTAGAGGTTTCAACGAACAGAAACCACACCAACTTTTTGAAAAAAGCTGATATTTTGACGGGTGAATTTTCGATTGAAAATTAGGGTGTTTTTTCGATATTAATTCCAAATAAGGTGAAAAAATAAATATTTTTAATTAAATAAATTACAGCGTATTTGGGACATAAAAAGGTAAGTTTTCACAAAATTTCGTTAAAAAAAAAAAAATTTTTGTAAAAGATAAAAATAAAAAACCAAAAACTTGGTTTTTTGAATTTTTCACATAAATTTTGAGGTTATGTGAAAAAAGTGTATATACAAAAGTTTTAGATCTTTTTATTATCTACAACTTTTCCATTTGACTTTTTAGTTTTGCTGGAAATCGAGAAAAACCGTTTTTTACCCTTAAAAACTCACCCCCATCCCCTTCCCAACCTCAGATCGCCCGTAAATTATTTTTCCTTTCATTTTTATCATATTTCCCTCCTTTTCTAATGGGTTTCATTCTATTATAATTTTTTTTCACTTTTCATTATTTTTAAAGGCTTCTACCCTGGACTAAAATAAGATTGGCAGAAAATAGATTTGGTAACTAAATATCGTATTTATACGAGATTTTCATTAAAAAGTAAAATATAGTATAAAAATTTCCATAACAATTACTGCAAACAATATTTTGCAAGGTGAGTAAATAATTAGTAATCGACAAAACTAAATGAAATCATAAATAGCTCAAAATAAATAAATACTGTTTATTGGTATTTACATACCTGTTTCCTAGGTTTTAGTTTCCCCTTCCACTCTTTTAGTTCGATGCTAAATGCTTCTTCCCGTTGCTTTAATTTGAGATGTTCATGTTCCAGTAACATCTTTCGTTTTTCATTTTGAAGTTGCTCGAGCTCCTTGATCGTTGCGTCACTCATAGCTCTCAATTCTTCCAGCTGACGTTGATGTTTCAATTCGAAACGTTGCTGTTCAGCCTGATAACGCTTTTTCTCTTTTTCTTGAAACTTGAAAATAAAACATTTCGATTGAATTCCCATACTTTCTACTATAGTCTATTTCAGAAAGGTATAGAGTTCGGAGGACTTTTTAGTTTGGGGTATTTTGCATCTTACAGTTGACGAAAAACTAATGTCAGCTGTCAACACATATTTGTTTGGTTTTGTTTGTGTTTCTGGTACTTATATTGGATACTAATTTCTGTTCTAACTTGGTTTGTTATTTGTGAGACTCTGATCTACTTTTATTATTGCAAATACCATCGAGAAGAAACAAATATGTTGACAGCTGTCATTAGTTTTACGTCAATTGTAAGATGCAAAATAACCCAAACTAAAAATACCTCCAAGCTCTTGGAGGGACTTAAAACATAAGAAAAACCAAAAATTGATCGGAAAAGCCACGTATTTTTTGTTTGTTATGTTGGCAGCAATTCTCTTGTTTAGAACTCGTCCATTATCAATATCTTTTCATAATTGTACAATTTTTTGAACTTACCTCCTTGAATCTATTTTTTTCTAAATCCGGATCACTAGCTCCAGATATGGATATTCTCATAGATTCTCTAAACATGGCCTCCCTAGCTTTCATTTCCGCTCGTATTCTCTTTGGCAGAGACCTTTTTTCGATTTGTTGTTTCTTTAATAATTCCTCCTCTTTTCTGGCAGCTCTTCGCTTAATTTGCTCCTTCTCTTTCTCGTGCCTAGTTAACATTTGATGCCTCTGAAAAATAATAAAAATTTATAGACGTACTGTACCACGTCTTTATGCAACACACAATACTTTTGGTTATGCAACACACTTAACAATGAAGCGTATATAGTGTTACATATGTCATCATCATGCAATCGTACAATAAAATGTTTAAAAGGGATTTAATACTTTGTAAAAATTTACTTCTATCATGGGCGTACGATAAAATTCTTAAAGAGGGTTCATTTATTTGTAAAAAATTGCATTTATGATCAAATCTTAATTAATTGATGTTTTCACTTATTTCCCATGACTGGAAATGTAAAATGAGTACCAACAGTTGCAAAGTTAAAGTGTTGCTGCAACCTAGTATTGTTTCTATATTCCACCATCCTCCTTGATTAAGTAAAATAATGGTAATAGGACATAAAAATGTTATTTACCGACCAATTTTGAATTTATATGTATTACCTGTAAAATGAAAATTTCCTTAATCTGTCGTTTGATCAGCTGATGTTTTTCATGTATGTGCTTTTCTTCCAGCTCCCAAAGAGCAGCTTCTCTAGTTCTTGTTAATTGATGTTTTTGTTGAAGGAATTGCCGTTCCATAAGTGCTATTTTTTCCCTATGAGAATCGCTAAGTCTTCTCAACGAAGTTTCGTGATTTTCATTCAATTTTTCTAAAAAGCCTTTTTCTCGTTCTAAATGTTCAGCATCCATTTTATCTTTTCTAACTTTAAATTCGTTTTTACGTCTTTCCTTAGGTAACATTTCTATCTCGTATTTAAGTAGTCGTAGCTCTGCTTTAAGACTGTCTCTAAATTGTTTCAGATCTCGCTCCTGTTCGGCTCGGATTTTTTTCGAAGTCGCTCGTAAATCTGCATCTTGTTGCGCTTCTGCTCTTTCTATTTGCATTCTTTGTTGTTTACTCAACATTTCCAGATCGTTTTCGTATGTTCTTTCAAGGTTTTGTCTTTCTTGTTCAAACTTTCGATCTTGTTGTTCGATGGCTACTTGCTCTTTTGTTGCTAAATCTTGGAACTGCTTTTGTTCTTGCTTTTGCAAATATTTCAATTCTCTGAGTTCTTGTTTTCGGTCACTATGAGGATCACTAAGATTATAGTTTTCCTCATCTCCGTATATAACTTTACTAGTAGTTGTTGTTATAAGAACGCCATCTATTACGAATTTCCTAGTTCTTTTTCTAGTTTTGCGATTTTGCATGGCTATCGTTTCTAGCTTGGATTTTGGCGGTTTTCGCAATACAACAGCATTATCTTCATTTTCGTCTAAATCTGTGAAATAAAAAGATATTTTTTAGATATTTACTGAGGGATTCAAGAATAAAAGGAAATAAAACAAAATGAAGTAGCAAAGAAAGCGACTGAAACATTCTCTTGGGATCCAGAACCTTTTTGCTTTATCAGCTAAAATGTAATAGAACGCTAAAAGAAGAGATGTGACCGTCGAAAAAAACTATTAAGGTTTGGACAATCAAATATATCCTGGGAAACCTGAGTCAGCACCAACGACCTATTATTATAAAATAGACTAGCCTTGTTAACATTTTGGTTGTCCCAAACATATTTAGGGCGAGACTCTTCTTACATGATGCCAAATTTCTTTTAACAAAAATGGTAATTGATGAATATATTCAAGATTTGAGCAGTATTTTCTGTTTACAAAGTAAGAAAAAAGTGGGAAGCATTAGGTATGACCAATTGACCAACCCACGGTCCAGCTCACTTAGTTTTTTCGGTTAGGATTTTTCATGATCTATCAATGCCATAAGTAGAATAGTTTATAAATTTTTAGTTTGGCAACTTCGAACTACTTCTGTCATTTTGGTGAGATCTGTCAATGAGATTTTAATTATAATAATTGTGTTTTTATTAGATATATCATTGATATTTGTATATTCAAGTGCTTTTAAGACATTTATGATGGTGAGAAAATGTGTAGTATGTGAAAATAAATGGAATAAGAATGATGAACGATCGTTCCATAGGTAAGGTTATATTAGCACAAGCGTAGTATAAGTATAAGACAAGGGATTCAATATTTGTTTTCATAATAATATTGTTTATTTTTTAATTATTAGGTTTCCCTGAGATGCTGCTCGCCGTGAAATTTGATTTTTGAATGTATTTTTGGTAGAAGATGACATTTTCAAAGTTAAAGTTGCTTTGTTGTGTTCTGACCATTTTTTCAAAACGGACATATTTGCTAATTTAAGTGGCAAACATGTTTTGAAACATGATGCTACACCTTTGAAGTAAGTAGTATACTTGGTATTTTTGATTTGTAACTGTGTACACTTCAAGTTAGCACAGAAATTATTACATTTTTCTTTAAAGGATTCTGGAAGATGAGGCTCAAGACAACAGGACTATTGGACTAACCTAACCTAACCTAACCCTCCATCCAGTTACAACAAGGTAACTTATCTGTTGTAATTGAAAGGTCTATTTCATGAACCATTTGAAATCTTTTTTGAGTTTGTTGAAGAATAATGAAGATTCATTTTATTTAAATATTTTCATACAATTGTGTGTTCTAGTTATTTTATTTTGTAATATGATTGTGAATAATTCTTAAGAACAATAAATATTAATATTATGATTATTGTTATAATTATTCTATCTAATTTTAATACATTTATTTATTGCTTAGTTTTGTAAAATCAATATAAAAAAAATGAAAAACCCATCCATATTATATTAACATATTCATAATCTGTAGTGCAAAACTTGTTTTATGTTAAAAGTCCTTTATAGGTATCCTTCAAGTAAATTGCTTGTTTTTAATATAATTTCCACTTATTCAAATGAAAATTAAATAAGTTATCTACATCATTTAGTCTATAAAAGTAATTTTCATAAAATGGTTTAAATGAACCCTTCGACATGATACGCTACTGTGCATTGTACTCGCCCTGATTTATGTTGCGACCAAAACAATGTATAGGTAATAATGTGTGATGGCTGGTCTATTTTATAATAGGTCGTTGGTCAGCACCTTAAAATACAGTCCTAGGTTTTCGTGAACACGCAATATATAATTGGCAACATGAGAAGTAACGATTTTCTAGATCCAATCCTCATTTTGATATTGTTTAACCTTGTGACCTATTGGATTAATTCCAATTGGCCACAGAACCGTTCTAGGTATCGTTAATGAAAATTCTGTATTTCTTTTCCGTTCCAACTCACTGTAGTATCGTTATAGGGATGGTACAAAAACCACGACTCCCAGTTCCCAACCGTTTGTGACCTCTCTACTATGAACAAGCCTTATAAATAAATAAATAATTTCTTTTCAATAGATTGTCAAAAAAAATCCCTAAAAAAGCATTAAAACCAACCTATATATTAAATGTCACCCTTAAATGCATCTGAAAAAATTACTAGAAGGATTAAATGGGACAGAATAAAAATTCGGGAAAAAAGGAATAACAGTTTAATAAAAATATATATTTACCATTTGATAGGAATCGTTTATCCTCTTTTTCATTGCTTCCTCTACTTTCTTGACTAGCTAAAGAAATACTTTCAATATCAGACTGTTCAATACTTTTACTGGCTCCTGAAATAGGTCTTCTGTGCGAATCGTTGCTACGGACTGATCCACAATCACTATGCGATCTAAAAAATTGTAATCGTAATCTCAGACTTAATATGTTTGATATTCAATTATGAAATCTAATTTGTTAAAATCTACATAATATTCAAACTTAAGAGTTTTGACGCATTTCGCTAACACAGTAGTGCCTTAATACTAAATGATACGGATATTTAACAATAAAATATTATTTAGTATCAAGTATTAAGGCACTGTATAAATAGAAAATTTCTCATTATACCTCCATTCGTTTGAAAAAGATACTGTGTTAGCGAAACGCGTCACAACTTTAAGTTCAAATATAATGTAGATTTAAGAAATTAAAATTGTTTGATTTCATAATTTAGTATGGATCTACATCAAGTAAAAGCCTCATCTATTCAATATTTTTGATAAATTATAAATGAGTAAAGTACGAATTTTGTCAGGAATAGACCGCATTATGCGTATGCGAGAGATGCCTGCTCAGCACAATAATTAGGCGCGGCTGCAGAAACTTTCAAGTTTGCGTATTTATTGCTCAAAAACTATGATACTTAGAATAGTCATTCTTGTTTTAAAAACTTCCTTGGAGCTTTAGCTTTATTTGGTACGCAGATAGCTTGGTACAATTTTGAAAAATAAAAAAGTTTCTCGATTACTGAAAATAGTGCTGCAAAAAAAAAATAGAGATGTTTTCTCCAATTTTACAAAAAAAATAAGTTTTTTATACAAATGAAACTAACACAGTAATCTTCGCTCATGTTTCTTCTGTCGATAAAAAAAAATTTTTTGAAAATATCTTGTTTAGTTCCGGAGATATCGCGAGTTTGTGTGAAAAAGTAATAAAACATAATTTTGACAGATTTTTGACAAATTTGTGTTTGTACCTTCAAAAAAAAAATTGAAACCTTTTTGCTCCTGTTTCAGTCCACTATCAATTTACCAAATTTTTAGTGTCTGAAAAGAATCTCGCGACTAAAAATACATTAAACACCAGCTTATTTATATTAATGTACCGGGTGGTCCAATAAGCCGATCTCTCGGTTATATATAAGAAACTATTCATGTTATAACTTCAGGAGAAAAAATTCCTTAGTAAAAGTGGCCAAGAGAAATTGCTGGAAATAACTTTCAAGTTTCTAGGTTAACCGGTAATATTATTTAAATAAACTATAAGTACCACTATAAAATCCTAAGTGTTTAATGTATATTCAGACTTGGGAATGTAGACATAGGTGGAAGAAATTGATTTTATTTAAAAAAAATTCACCTTTCCCCAAATTTCCTATCCATTATCAGATTCGAAAGCTGTATCTCGGTTCCGAAACTGTACCCAAAACATAATTTTTCTAATAAAAACGGCAACTATTAAGTTGGTTTGTAATGGTAAAATAAAAGTAAGTAGGTAATGTAGACAATGAACTATTATGAAAGGTGGACAAATTCAAATAATCACTAAACCAATTAGATTGCGAGCATAGAAAAACATTAGAAAATCAATTTCTGAACAATTCAATTAATCTTCTTAACATAATTTAATGTACATGTTGTGTACATATACGTGAATGGAACAGATACATTTAACGAGGCGAACATAACTTTTTTTAAACTCAATTACGTGGTTGTCCACTTTATAGTAGCAAAATTTTAAAATAAAATGTAGGTTTTCGTTAAATTACTGATAATATTTTGAGCTTGGCAACGCTGCTTTGGATAATTTGCTGTCAATTTAAGCTGATTTACAATTTATCTGCAGTAATTTGATTCGGACACCGCATTGGTTGATAATTTTATTTTGAAAATTACTTAATGCAAGTTTTGAACTAATATAATTAATTGACTCTTAAGATTTATAGAAAACATGTTGTTAAAATATAATGTTGCATACTCAAAGAGTAAATATAACAAATTCAATATATTATAGTCTCATGTGAAATTACCTTTAGAGATGACATCTGGTAAAATACTCGATGAACTACAATTGAAATATGGCGTGAGTAGGAAATTCAAAAAATGAATGATTTCGTTTCATACCTTTTCGACAAAATAACAGACGAATATTATTTTTTATTGAACGAATGTTCACAAATTATTATGTAGAATGTGACCTGTACATGGGTTTTCCAAGTGCTTACAGTAAAATAATTAGGGTTAATGTGATTCAATCCACTGTTAATACTACATTTGTATATGCAGGTTATAATCTGTGGGTCTAACTTATTCTCTTACATAACTATTTTACATTATATGATTCTTCCATTATTAATAAGGTGTGAATTAAGAAATTGATATTCAAAAGTTCCGCCATTGCCAAATTGTGCAGCCTTAATGTATAGTTCCAAATATGCTAATAAAAAATACGTTTGCTAAAATATCCAGACTACTATTTTAATTTTTTGCTTCTAAAACCTCAAGGTACAAGTCCGATGTTTATTGGTATATGGATACCTTGGACACGACTCCTAATTATGGCGTTGCAATATACAGGGTGTTCCATTAAAAATAGTTGAAAATTTCAATGTCGAAAAAGGCAATTTTTTCACTCCCACTGTATAATTGTAGACAAAATTTGGTACCGACTAGAAAAAACTTTAGGCCAAGAGAAAAGGGATGGCGTAAACCGCAGGCGGCTAACACAACTGGTATAAAAGTTATAAGCATTTAAAATGGGTCACTCTCGGCTGGGACACTTTTTTATATTAATTATATACATACCTATCTGACATTGCGGATTCAAAACTATCGGCATACATTTTTCCATTCAGTGATTTCTTATAAATATCTTCACGGCTGTGAGAATGAACGACTTGACCGTTCATCCTCGGTTTCGTATCCATCGATTCACAGTTTGAACCATCCAAAATAATGTTGTGAGTACCCTTAAAATCGTCTCCGTAGTCACTTTTAGTACTACCCGTTTTCCCGGACGATGTGTTCGATAAATCACTAATAGAACCTCGATAATCTGCCGATTTATCACTTAAATACGACGTCGAATCTTTAACTTGAACTTTTTCTTCGTCTATCTTCACCACCGAAACGTGACTGGTATCCAAGAGTCTCGAATTCTCCTCCGAACCATCCAAGCCGGAATCGTTTATAACATAACTCGAATCCGTTATCATAACCTCACTTTCATCCAATTTTTTCGCCTTTAGAGGTTTGTCACGGAATTCCGTGGGCGGAGGGTATTCGAGCGAATCGAGCGACGGGCAGAATTCGTCATCCGATGATTCTATGTGAGTTTTATTCGTTTCGTTTGCTACAATCACTACCTCGCTCGTACTGTTGCTTGGAGATGATGAGGAAGCTCTCGGAGGAAGAGTATTGTCGATTAAAACAGGAGGATGTGTCGTTACTACCGTTACCTGAAATACATATAAATGTGATTAATGTGTAAAGTTTACTTATTAGTCCAGGGTCGATAATTTTTAAAACCAAAAAAAATCAGAATAGGATGAAACCCATTAGAAAAGGAGGGGAATATGATAAAAATGAAAGGAAAAATAATTTACGGGCGATCTGAGGTTGGGAAGGGGATGGGGGTGAGTTTTTAAGGGTAAAAAGCGGTTTTTCTCGATTTCCAGCAAAACTAAAAGTCCTATCGAAAAAAGTCAAATGGAAAAGTTGTAGATAATAAAAAGATCTAAAACTTTTGTATTTACACTTTTTTCACATAACCTCAAAATTTATGTGAAAAATTCAAAAAACCAAGTTTTTGGTTTTTTATTATCTTTTACAAAAATTTTTTTTTTTAACGAAATTTTGTGAAAACTTACCTTTTTATGTCCCAAATACGCTGTAATTTATTTAATTAAAAATATTTATTTTTTCACCTTATTTTGAATTAATATCGAAAAAACACCCTAATTTTCAATCGAAAATTCACCCGTCAAAATATCAGCTTTTTACAAAAAGTTGGTGTGGTTTCTGTTCGTTGAAATCTCTACTCTCTGATGGTATGAAAAAAAATATACATTACTATGGTAAATATTCTCAGAAAATGCAAATAATGAAAAAAAACTCGAATCCGTTTTTTGAATCATTGTGTATAATTTTGAGCAATTTATTAAAATTTACACTTTAATTACTAGAAAAACGATAGAAAAGATTATAACATGAAATCTTACATTTTTCTAGTAATTAAAGTGTAAATTTTAATAAATTGCTCAAAATTATACACAATGATTCAAAAAACGGATTCGAGTTTTTTTTCATTATTTGCATTTTCTGAGAATATTTTCCATAGTAACATATATTTTTTTTTTCACCATCGGAAAGTAGAGATTTCAACGAACAGAAACCACACCAACTTTTTGAAAAAAGCTGATATTTTGACGGGTGAATTTTCGATTGAAAATTAGGGTGTTTTTTCGATATTAATTCAAAATAAGGTGAAAAAATAAATATTTTTAATTAAATAAATTACAGCGTATTTGGGACGTAAAAAGGTAAGTTTTCACAAAATTTCGTTAAAAAAAAAATTTTTGTAAAAGATAAAAATAAAAAACCAAAAACTTGGTTTTTTGAATTTTTCACATAAATTTTGAGGTTATGTGAAAAAAGTGTATATACAAAAGTTTTAGATCTTTTTATTATCTACAACTTTTCCATTTGACTTTTTAGTTTTGCTGGAAATCGAGAAAAACCGTTTTTTACCCTTAAAAACTCACCCCCATCCCCTTCCCAACCTCAGATCGCCCGTAAATTATTTTTCCTTTCATTTTTATCATATTTCCCTCCTTTTCTAATGGGTTTCATTCTATTATAATTTTTTTTCACTTTTCATTATTTTTAAAGGCTTCTACCCTGGACTATATAACATTTTACCTGACTAATATTTGATGCTAAACTATTCGATGTATCTGGCATATTAGAATTAATGGTAATGGTTGAAGTATTCTTGTTTCTTTCAGATTGTGGGGTGGACAGAACTAAAAGATTCAAACTATCATCGGGTGTAGTGGCATTGGAACTGGTTACAGTGACAACATCTCCAACTTTATCTAAAGGCGCGTCTCCTATTTTACTATTATCTATAATCGTCGTTTTTTCAAATCTCTCACGGGATAGTCTTTTAATTATGTGATTTTCTAAAGCCTGTTTTATCTCAGATATCTTGCTGGTCGTATCAATTTCGTCGTGTTTTTCCTTTTCATTTTCTTCAGAACTTTGTTTTTCCAAATTTCTAGTCGTTGACGGTTTTTCTGTGGACGTCGATTGTTGTTCTTCATTAGTTTTAGCCACTTCTTGTACTTGAGGAGGGAAGTTTTGCAAACGAGGTGGACTAGCATCAGGCGGCGTATCTGGAGGAGTAATAGGCGAGGATGGTGGTGTGGGTAGGGTGGGAAACGCTACAGGAGCTGGTGGTGGAAGTGGAGCTGGAGATTTTTCCTTTTCAGGTAGAGGCGATTCTTTATCTGAAGACGTAGAACTAGTAGAACGTTGTGTTTGTAGAGGAGGAGGTGGTGGAGCTTTGCCTTTATCCCGAGAAGTTCTTCTTTGGATTTCTTCTTTCTTGTCAACCTATAACATGATATTCATCATACTTTAAAATTAAATTAAAATTGAAAATACTCACTTGTTTCTTTTCCGTAATATGTGATGTTGCTATAGTTGATGTGATTGGTGTAGATTTATCTTCTTCCGCAATAATGGGTTTTTTAGATTCCTTTTCTTTTTCATTTGTCATTTGAGGTTGATTAGGTGGTGGAGATGCGGGGATGGGTTCAAGGGCTGAAACAAAAGCGTTTTTTCAATTAATTTATTATACAGGGTGTTTCATTGGGAAAGGGCCTAACTTTAACTGTAGATGGGGATCACTTTGGTGGTTCCAAAAACCTATATTTAATGTGTCTGCTGCACTTTATAACCGAGATACAGGGTGTTTTATAAATTTATCCTATTTCTTTCGAACCTCATAACTTCCGAGTTACCCTGTATATTATTTTGAGATTCGGTACACGTAATAACCATTACCTAGAGACTCCATCAAAAGCATCTCCAAAAAGATAATGCAGGTCCGGATTAACAAAAAATTTCAAAACTCGTCTTTCCTAAAAACAACAACCTGTATATAGATTTTTTGAAAATTGCTCTTCATAATTGGAGAGGGTATAAAAAATCGAATCTACTTATTTCGTTTTTATTTTTCCGCAGACAATTTTACTACCAAAAATTTATGCACGTTTTTGGGGTTAACAATGGTATCGGAGAGGTTTTTTGCTTGAAATGAAATCCATTTAATGCATCTAGAGAAGCATCCTAGAAATTCAATTGAGTTTGTATGTTTACGAGTACAGACCACTAAAAAATGTGATTACAGAGCCGTACTTAGGACATAACCATTCAATATGTTTCGAATATCTCGAACACCCTGTAGGAGGATATGTATCTGGAAACTATGCACTTCTACATTTAGAATAACAAGAGTAAAATACGAGAAATGAATTTATACTTCAAAAAACGTTAAAAGTACTCGTTTGGACAATGTTGTTAGAATTTCTTGTTTTCTGTTCATGTCAATTAATAAAACTAATAAAAATCTCTCCGTTTTTTTAAGTATAAATTCATTTCTCGTATTTTACTCTTGTTATTCTAAATGAAGAAGTGCATAGTTTCCAGATACAAATTCTTATACAGGGTGTTCGAAATATTCGAAACATACTGAGTGAGTATGTTCTAAGTACGGCCCTGTAATCACATTTTTTAGTGGTCTGTACTCGTAAACATACAAACTCAATTGAATTTCTAGGATGCTTCTCTAGATGCATTAAATGGATTTCGTTTCAAGCTAAAAAATAAAAAAAAACCTCTCCGATACCATTGTTAACCCCAAAAACGTGCATAAATTTTTGGTAGTAAAATTGTCTGCGGAAAAATAAAAACGAAATAAGTAGATTCGATTTTGTATACCCTTTCCAATTATGAAGAGCAATTTCCAAAAAATCTATATACAGGGTGTTGTTTTTAGGAAAGACGAGTTTTTAAATTTTTCGTTAAGCCGGACCTGCATTATCTTTTTGGAGATGCTTTTGATGGAGTCTCTAGGTAATGGTTATTACGTGTACCAAATCTCAAAATAATATACAGGGTAACTCGGAAGTTATAAGGTTCGAAAGAAATAAAATGAATTTATAAAACACCCTGTATCTCGGTTATAAAGTGCAGCAGACACATTAAATATAGGTTTTTGGAACCACCAAAGTGATCCCCATCTACAGTTAAAGTTAGGCCCTTTCCCAATGAAACACCCTGTATAAAACAAGTTAATCGAAACAAATATATTTTTCAACATTTTCCAAGGTAGTAGTATATGTAGGAGCCATAATTGTTAAGACAATGGATACATTTTCTAATAAGAGTAAAATTAAATTGTAGGAAACAATAAACCGTTCAGTTGCCATCTTCACAGATAGTCAAAATGCACTAAAAGCACTCGATTCCAGGCTAGTATGGAAAGCTAAACACACTCGGAGACCATATGAAGGTTAAGGAGACGTAAGAAGTAGCCAGACAAGATACATCAATGCTATTCATTGGACTAGAACCAGTCTGCAACTCCCAAAAATCGACAATAATCACATGTGGGTGGCTCAGAAATTTCACCAGGACGGAGACAAACTAAACAATTCATTAGAGGACATTAGACAGACGAAACAGTTTATAGTCCAGGGTAGAAGCCTTTAAAAATAATGAAAAGTGAAAAAAAATTATAATAGAATGAAACCCATTAGAAAAGGAGGGAAATATGATAAAAATGAAAGGAAAAATAATTTACGGGCGATCTGAGGTTGGGAAGGGGATGGGGGTGAGTTTTTAAGGGTAAAAAACGGTTTTTCTCGATTTCCGGCAAAACTAAAAGTCCTATCGAAAAAAATCAAATGGAAAAGTTGTAGATAATAAAAAGAGCTAAAACTTTTGTATTCACACTTTTTTCACATAACCTCAAAATTTATGTGAAAAATTCAAAAAACCAAGTTTTTGGTTTTTTATTTTTATCTTTTACAAAAATTTTTTTTTTTAACGAAATTTTGTGAAAACTTACCTTTTTATGTCCCAAATACGCTGTAATTTATTTAATTAAAAATATTTATTTTTTCACCTTATTTTGAATTAATATCGAAAAAACACCCTAATTTTCAATCGAAAATTCACCCGTCAAAATATCAGCTTTTTTCAAAAAGTTGGTGTGGTTTCTGTTCGTCATTATTTGCATTTTCTGAGAATATTTACCATAGTAATGTATATTTTTTTTCATACCATCAGAGAGTAGAGATTTCAACGAACAGAAACCACACCAACTTTTTGTAAAAAGCTGATATTTTGACGGGTGAATTTTCGATTGAAAATTAGGGTGTTTTTTCGATATTAATTCAAAATAAGGTGAAAAAATAAATATTTTTAATTAAATAAATTACAGCGTATTTGGGACATAAAAAGGTAAGTTTTCACAAAATTTCGTTAAAAAAAAAATTTTTTGTAAAAGATAAAAATAAAAAACCAAAAACTTGGTTTTTTGAATTTTTCACATAAATTTTGAGGTTATGTGAAAAAAGTGTATATACAAAAGTTTTAGATCTTTTTATTATCTACAACTTTTCCATTTAACTTTTTTCGATAGGACTTTTAGTTTTGCCGGAAATCGAGAAAAACGCTTTTTACCCTTAAAAACTCACCCCCATCCCCTTCCCAACCTCAGATCGCCCGTAAATAATTTTTCCTTTCATTTTTATCATATTCCCCTCCTTTTCTAATGGGTTTCATCCTATTATGATTTTTTTTTGTTTTAAAAATTATCGACCCTGGACTATTATTAGAAGTCATTCATGTTAATTGGGCACCATAAGATTAATAGGAACATAACGCTATTGGGCTAAACAGAGCATGCTGTACTGATGACAGCTGCTAATATTATTGAAATTTGAGAAAATGGAACTTTTAAGTTTTGAAGAAATTACATTTCAGAAGATATATTAATCTTCCTTGTTTGATGGGTTTCTCAGGGTGTGTGACTTACCACTGATCTTTCAGGAAGTATTTAAACGAAAGATCCAATTCATATAATTCATAAAACGCTGAAAGAAAAGTATAAAAAATACTTATAGTAAAGTATATTAATTTTCAGAAATAATTATGAATTCACCAAGTTGTATTGTATCTATATCAATTATTTCATGTATCAAAATTACACTAGTAAAAATCAAATTTAGTTAATTAACGTCAGTATTTCTATAAAAATAAAAATATCACAAAAATTACTATTAAAAAATATTACAATACCTTTACTATCAACTTCGTTGCTTTTTACAGATGTAGAATCATCTTCGATGTCCAGAGGCACTTGAGATGTTCGGTTGTCCTGAAAATATTTAAAAAATTAATTTTATCATTTAGGTACTAAAATAAAGGGCAATTCAAGAAATGTATCGAGGACGTTTAGTTAAATTTTTAGACATTTCTAAGAAAGAAGGAAAGAAAAATGATAAAACCGATAAAGTCCAGTTTTGTTATTAATGTATACCATGAACAATTGCCAGTAAATAAAATCTTGCATCCCATAGTTGATAAAAAAAATGGGGAAATGTAAATCATATAATATCTGGAGGATAGAAGTGGATATTTTTTAATAAAACATTAACAATAAATAGAAAGAAAAAAAAATGGTACAATTTCAACAGGCAAATATATGTGTATATGTATGTGTCCATTATTTGCGGTTTGCTCATATTATGCAGTATGGACATAAGGACCTTTTAGTAATATAAGTAACACAGTTAATTATATATTCTTTGCATTTTTACACTCACCATTATAATATATACTGTACACATTTTTTCCGATCAAATATATTAAAAGAAATATTAAAATATTAATCATTATATAAGGTAATATTTCCCATTGGTAGAAAATTTTTAAAACATCAAACATTTTGGATATGAAAATAAAAATCTAATCTTTGTTACAAAGCCTTTTTTTATAATTGATATCAACATCATTAAGTTTCATGTAAAATAAATAATTACTATTTTTAATGGTTATCGCTCAATTTTAATTTTTCAAAATATTTAAAGAGTACAAAAGGGATAGGTATTTATAAGCCATCTCACTTCATAAAAAAAAACAGTCAAAAAACTGAGAATAGCATAACGAGAGCAATGAAAAAAGCTAACAAACTTGAAAAAAGGGGTCATTCTGAACCAAGTCAAATTATTGATATAAAAAAACCGTACAAGTACGAGGATCTGCAAACAGCTAGATCAGGGAGCAATATAAAAATCACTAGGGCAACATCCAAACTCAAAAGTGTAGTTAACATGCCTGAAACATAATAGTGGATCTGCTCACTCTGAAGGTGACGTAGAACTGAGTAGGATTGTGAGAAAAAATGGGAAAAATGATAATAAAACATTTTTTTATATCTCGGTTATAAATAGTCAAAGTCTGACTTATAAAAAGTTAACCTATATCCGTTTCCTGATGAATCACCTAGAATACATTGATCATATTTGATTTAATTATATTATAGTCTAGCAAAAAATAAAGCGCGTACATATATAGACCTACATAATAATTTACTAAAGCAGGGTTTATACTTAAATAGACTGTTTCATTAAAATATATTAAATACCAATGACTATTTTAAAAAATATTTAAATCTCCGATAAGGTAGGTTGGTTTTAAAATAATACAATGTGAATGTCTATTACACTCCAGTCTATTTTCCTCCCAACATTTTAAATACAACAATTTAATAATAGCAGCAATGATAATGCATAGCAAAAAAAAAGTTCTATTTAAATATTATAATCTTATATATTTAGAAGATATTCAAAGTGCAATACTAAAAACTGCTACCGTTGTCAAGATAAAATGGGTAGAAATTAATTTTTTATCCCTATCTGACACAACGGAAAAAATTTGACAACTAAAAACTGCCTTGACATCTATCCACTGTAAATACACGGTATCAACTTAACAAGTCGTTTCTACCCAGTAAAACCGGATGGCAAACTGGTTGTGTAATATGCACTATAGAAACTTTTGGACATACGACTATCTGACAAGAGATAATTTGCTTAATTCGATATAAGCCATCTTAAATAGCCATATTCACAACGAATAAATTGGAGTTCAACTTTGGGAAAATAGAATACTACAATATTGAAGGAGTTGCATCCTTATAACATATCCAAACATCAAGAATCAATCAAATATTTGGTATATAAAATCCAGCCTAGAAATTTGGATGAAAAGTATATCTAGATCTGACACATCTTCATCTAGCGATTTCTAA
Source organism: Galerucella nymphaeae (assembly GCA_963978555.1). Taxonomy (NCBI): domain Eukaryota; kingdom Metazoa; phylum Arthropoda; class Insecta; order Coleoptera; family Chrysomelidae; genus Galerucella; species Galerucella nymphaeae. The sequence continues at coordinate 17,925,169 of OZ021715.1, read as the reverse complement.
CTAATGATGTTAATCAATTAGACTCTTCTCGTAACAAAAAAACAAGAAATTAAATATTCAATGTTATAAAATCGTTATCTTTTTTCGAATTTACTCAAAAATTGATAAATTCAGTCTGAATGAAACAGTCTATATACAGGGTGTTTCAAAAAAAGGTAACACCGTCTCTAGGATAGGTAAAAAACTGAAAAATAATTGGGGTTTGCTTAGTAAAATTTTTTTCTAACGCCATCCGTTTTCAAGATAAAGGGCGTTGAAGAAAATAAAAAATTACACATTTCTTACGATTTTGCCGAAACTACTGGCACCATTGCAATGAAATTTTATACGAATATGTTTTGGAAGCTGATATATCCCATGAATTTGTTTTTATAACTAACTCTCATAGAGGGCGCTAGTTACACGATTCATACAACGTATTATTCAACATAACTTTTTTAAGGGTAGAAATATAGTCAAAACTCCAAGTGAATATAAATATCGTTTAATTTTACACCAAAAAGGTACTCTTGGTAAAACTCGATATTATGTACCGTTTTCGGAATATTTTGATTTGAAAATTATGAAGTACCTAATAATCGCTCCTGGTATAAACTAATGATAATCAATCAATAAATGTCAATTTTACATGGCAAACTTAGAGAAAAGCGAACTTTATCATTAGTTTATACCAGGAGCGGTTATTACTTCATAATTTTCAAATCAAAATATTCCGAAAACGGTACATAATATCGAGTTTTACCAAGAGTACCTTTTTGGTGTAAAATTAAACAATGTTTATGTTCACTTGGAGTTTTGACTAATAATTCTACCCTAAATAAAGTTATGTTGAATAATACGTTGTATGAATCGTGTAACTAGCGCCCTCTATGAGAGTTAGTTATAAAAACAAATTCATGGGATATATCAGCTTCCAAAACATATTCGTATAAAATTTCATTACAATGGTGCCAGTAGTTTCGGCAAAATCGTAAGAAATGTGTAATTTTTTATTTTCTCCAACGCCCTTTATCTTGAAAACGGATGGCGTTAGAAAAAAATTTTACTAAGCAAACCCCAATTATTTTTCAGTTTTTTACCTATCCTAGAGACGGTGTAACCTTTTTTTGAAACACCCTGTATAAATAAATAAAAATTCAAAAAGACAGTACAATATTATTTCCTCACCTCAGCGATAATATCAGGCAAAGGGGGACCCGGAGAGCCGCATGCATAAGAAAATCAAGCATATTATATTACCGACAATACAGTCATAAAGAAGTTATTCAGGGAGGAAGCCTTATTGAACAGGTAACTAGAAATTTGTTTCTCAATTATTGTGTATATTTATTACAAATCGCAAATTATATAAATTTTAAATGATGAAATAATATCAAGAAATTTATTTCAAACATTGGACCTGTTCAGACCTCCCAAATTTTCAATTGGTAATTAGGGGTTCTATAAAAATGTAATAAATATTATTTAATAAAGGTTTAGGGATACATATCAAATAATTTGATAATACTGTATGTTATTGTAAGTAAGGTGTACTTTTTTAGGCAAATAAAAATTTCTCTCTATTTAACTTCCTTATGACAATTTACAACTACTGCTTCTATGAATACTTGAACATGTTTGGCATTTATGTAAAAACTTACCAATTCTTTGATAAAGTTCTTTATGTTTTCGATGTTTCCTACCACGCTAAGCATGAAAGTATTTAAAAACTAGTTAAGAATGTGTTTATGCAAGAAAATCGGATCAACTACGGCGTCAAGGTTGACTAAGAACACTCAATCACTAAGTAATTAGGATGTTTAGAATTTGTAATAAAAATCAAGACAATATCCGAACGTTGTATGTTCGTAAATAAGAGAAACCATAAAAATACTCACTTCTGGGTCATCTTCTGTAAGTTCTTCTTCCACAACTTCTGCTTTGTACTCTAATAATAAGTCACGGACGGGTTTTGAATCTAAAGTACAATTGATAAAAGGGTGTTTTAGGAGGTCCTCGCAACATGGTCTTTTCTGGGGATCCTACAATCAAGAATAATAATCAGTAAACATTGTTAAAATCTTATATAACATTAATATTACTTTTATAAGCGCCTTTGCCAGAAAATCATTAAAATCTTTTGACCATTTTGAAGGCTGTTCTAATTTGGGCGGATCGGATTTCTGAATCTTGAGCAAGACCCTCATGGGTGACATTTCATGGTTAGGTGGTTCCATTTGGGCAAACTCGATTAGCGTTATACCCATTGACCATATATCTACCTTATAATCATATGGATTGTCTCGGAAAGTTTCACACAGCACCACTTCTGGAGCCATCCAGTATGGAGTACCAATGAATGTGTCATGTTTTTGGAGCGTATTTTTGTTTTTAGCGGAAACACCGAAATCAGCTGGAAGGAATTTTTATCATTAGATTTTTTTATCATACTAATAATAACTATAATATAGCGGCAACATAAATACAATCATCTGTGAAAATTTCAACTGTCTAACTATCACGGTTCATGAGATACTGCCTTGTTAAAGACGATAGATTAGTAATAGGGTCCGTTTATTACCCTTTGAGTATGGAGCCCTAAAAATGTTTTAATTTATAGGGAATTGAAGTCCCTCTATCATCTACCAAGTAACACCTAATATACTTTCATATATATTTATTATTTATTTATTTATTTATTTACGGGCAAGCCCATTTTAGGTATAAATTACAATTTTAAAATTATAATTAAAATAAAATGAAAAAATATGGAATAATTACATGTCATACAATAAAGAATAAGTAAAAAAGAGGTTAAAAATTTAAATATTTAAAAAGACAAAAGACAATAGACAATAAGCATAAATAAAGCATTAACATTAAAACATTAAAGCTCGGTATTCAGTAATTGAGTTTTAAAGTGATGAAAGGGGGTGTTAAACATCTCAAGATCATTATGAGTATTGGCTAATCTTAACATTCTTGGAATACAGCTATTGAAAGTATTGTTTAAACAATAAAAAGGTACATAAAATGTTTGTTGCTGTTGGGTTGATCGGGTTTGAACATGAAGATTAATTTTTGCTAGAAGTTCAGCACAACTGCATCTGCCATTGATAATGTTGAAAAGTAATGTCAGGTCTCTCTGTTTCCTCCTAGTTTCCAAGGAGGGGATGTTCAGAAAATGCTCTAAAAATTCATAATCGCAAAAGATACCCAATTTATAGGCCATGTATCTAAGAAAATTGTGTTGGACATTTTCAATGTTCCTGCTGAGTCTTTTGTAATGAGGAGACCAGACAGAAGAACAATAATCTAGATGGGGTCGGACAAGTGAACAATAAAGGACTTTAATTGCAGATGTGTCAGTAAAATCGTGGGTTAGCCTTTTGATAAAACCTAACATTTTCATGGATTTATGGATAGCTGTAGGTATGTGTTGATTGAAGCTTTGAATACTTTTTTTTCAATATATTTGGACCAATTTAATTGCCTAGACTAGGCAAACTATAAATAGTAATGTACACACTAAAATTTAGTTTTCAATAATCATAAATCTCATTCATAAAATAAATATAATTTAAATTTCTAGTTATAGAATGACATCATCTAATCCGCTGATATAATGTTAAATGATGAACACATATTACTTAATTTAAAATGTTTGGATTATCTCTTCATTGTTCTACTAAAATAAACAGATATAATATTTAGATTATCAAGTATTTTAGGTGGAATTTGCGAGTCTGTTGAAAATACCAAATCATAAGTTTTAAAAATATCCGTAAAATAATAAACAATATTTGACAATGATCTGAATGCACTTTCGTGTACCTGCAGTGAGCGATATTGTTTAATTAGATTGAAATAATGGAATGTTAAGATATCTAGTTAGAAAATATTATTCAACAAAATGATAATGAGTTAATTATATTAATTAGTTTATTAGTGTGTGCTCCTTTGTGAAAATGCATTTTAAATATGAGTGTAGTTTTTGATAATTATTTCTCTAAAGATCATATTTACATTATTATTTCACGGCTTTGTGTTAAAGTCACTAAATTAAGTCATTTCAAATCAGGTAAATATCATTGAACTTGAGTTTACAGATATTTATTCTGCAGCCTACTTATAGCTATTATTAATTTCTTGAGAAATGTTCAAAATGAAAACAAATATATTAGGAAAATATTTAGTTGTGATGTGTATATATAGTATTGTTATTTTGTTGGTTTTTAATAGGAAATTAAACCACAATGTTTTATATCTTCATTTCCAACATTTCAGTTTACAATTATCAATAGTATTCCATTTCTTGAATATGTCCCTATTTGATTCAATAACTAAACAATAAATAACAAATTTTAAAGTTTAAGATTTAAAAAATGTGTTGTCAAATTTTCATAATATCCATTCTCAGTAAATATCTTTGATAAAAATTTATTTTGATTATATTTATTTTAGAAATATTGTAACTAAACCGTTTGTTCCTATTTTTTTTTGTTTTAAAATAAAAGTGTTGATCAGTTTGTAGTTTTGTGTACCTATTCAAGTGTGTAAAGGTTAACAACAATTCCAACAATAAATCATAAGAAAACCTTGTAAAAACTTTTGATACTATACTGATTACGAAGGAAATTCATTATTGGAAATGTATTTTGATTTTCAATGGTTTAAAATAAATAAGTTACAACATTCATAAGAAAATTAAAAAAATTGTAGGCGTAAGATTTGAGTGTGTGTTATAGTGGTAATTTTTTTTATTTGTTATATTGTTATACAGGGTGTCCCAGCCGAGAGTGACCCATTTTAAATGCTTATAACTTTTATACCAGTTGTGTTAGCCACCTGCGGTTTACGCCATTCCTTTTCTCTTGGCCTAAAGTTTTTTCTAGTTGGTACCAAATTTTGTCTACAATTATACAGTGGGAGTAAAAAAATTGCCTTTTTTTGACATTAAAATTTTCAACTATTTTTAATGGAGTCGTAAGATTTGAGTGTGTGTTATAGTGGTAATTTTTTTTATTTGTTATATTGTTATACAGAGTGTCCCAGCCGAGAGTGACCCATTTTAAATGCTTATAACTTTTATACCAGTTGTGTTAGCCACCTGCGGTTTACGCCATTCCTTTTCTCTTGGCCTAGTTTTTTCTAGTTGGTACCAAATTTTGTCTACAATTATACAGTGGGAGTAAAAAAATTGCCTTTTTTTGACATTAAAATTTTCAACTATTTTTAATGGAGTCGTAAGATTTGAGTGTGTGTTATAGTGGTAATTTTTTTTATTTGTTATATTGTTATACAGAGTGTCCCAGCCGAGAGTGACCCATTTTAAATGCTTATAACTTTTATACCAGTTGTGTTAGCCACCTGCGGTTTACGCCATTCCTTTTCTCTTGGCCTAGTTTTTTCTAGTTGGTACCAAATTTTGTCTACAATTATACAGTGGGAGTAAAAAAATTGCCTTTTTTTGACATTAAAATTTTCAACTATTTTTAATGGAACACCCTGTATATTGCAACGCCATAATTAGGAGTCATGTCCAAGGTATCCATATACCAATAAACATCGGACTTGTACCTTGAGGTTTTAGAAGCAAAAAATTAAAATAGTAGTCTGGATATTTTAGCAAACGTATTTTTTATTAGCATTTGGAACTATACATTAATAAAGAAATTAATATTAATCTAAAAAAACTGCTGTATATGTTGACCATTCTGTTCTACGCATTTATGAAGTCGGACCATTAAATGGTTGAATGAATTGTGTAACATATCTTGGGGAATCGCTTCAATTACTGCACGAATATTCCCCTTAAGATCATCCAAATTGTGTGGAAGGGGGTTATGGCACCTATCCTTGACATAACCCCAGAGAAAAAAGTATGGAACTGTCAAGTCAGGAGAGTACGGTGCCCATTCTATAGGGCCAGTTTACTGTGGATACCTAGTTACGTTTTTTTTATACGTTTGTTAAAATATCCAGACTACTATTTTAATTTTTTGCTGCTAAAACGTCAAGGAACAAGTCCGATGTTTATTGCTATATGGATACCTTGGACATGACTCCTAATTATGGCGTTGCAATATACAGGGTGTTCCATTAAAAACAGTTAAAAATTTCAATGCCGAAAAAAGGCAAATTTTTCACTCCCACAGTATAATTATAGACAAAATTTGGTACCGACTAGAAAAAACTTTAGGCCAAGAGAAAAGGAATGGCGTAAACCGCAGGTGGCTAACACAACTGGTATAAAAGTTATAAGCATTTAAAATGGGTCACTCTCGGCTGGGACACCCTGTATTTGTATATGAAGTCTTGGAAATAATTATTATTAGGGACAGGATTTTTACCTTTTGCCTCCAGTAGTATAGCGGAGCTGACAGATACAGTTTTTTTAAATTTATTATTGGAGAAATAATCTTAAGCTCAATAAATTTTAAAGTTCTCTGCAGTTTATTATATATTATATATATCTAATCATAAAAGTGTTTGAAGATCACATTTGATGGCTATCAAGACACTCATATTAATGTCTTTATAGCCATCAATATATGAATGTTCTATAAATAGTGACATTTATAAAAGACTTACCTAATTTAACTCCTCCTGCCATGGTGAGTAGCACATTTCCAGCCTTTAAGTCTCTGTGAATAACATGTGATTTGTGTAAAAATTGCAGTCCTTTACACATATTTTGGCACACATAAGCTATCTGAACTTCGTTGAGAGGTTTTTCTAATTCAGTCATAATACTGTCCAATGCTCCACCATCACAGTATTCAATAAGCAACCACAGTTGTTGCTCTTTTTGAAAAGCTTCATGAAGTTCTACTATATTAGGATTTTTTATTTCAGATAAAATATCAATTTCTATCATGAAATCAGAAAGATCATCTTCACCATCTAACCTACACATTTTGGCAGCTGCCAACTGTCCTGTGTGTTTGTGTTGAGCCTTGTATACTTTACCATAAGCTCCGTCTCCCAATTCTCCTATCATGTCCCAGAACTCTTCTGGGTCACACTCCATGCGCACATTATTATACACTTTTTTCTTTTTTGCATCATTGCCACCGAAGTGTAGAACTTTTTTAATGTTATTGAAAAAAGACATGATTATAATTGTCCACTTAACACAGATTTGAGAATAACACCAGTTCTTACTACATTATCACAATTAAAGGTTGGCCAATTTTTTTTTCAAAAACAGTAAGTAGTTGTCTGTTTCCACTTCACATTATCTAAAAAAAAATTGTAATTAATATTGTTAATTATAACCAGATATCTTGTTTGATGATTTAACAATATTCATAATATTATATCATAATTGACATAATTTGTCCAAAATTTTCACAAACAGTTTCTAAAAAGGTAAAATATCAAATATTATAAAGTATTAATTTTTGTATAGATAGTCAATAAACCTAATAATATAAGCTAAATTAATTAATCAGAAACTATCAGGATAAAATTAAAAGAAAGGGTTACCATGTGTGCAAACTCAGTTTCATAACTAATTGGGAGTTGAAAAGTTACAAATCATATAAATTGATAGATTTTGCCCAGACAATAATTGCCTAAATTAATACTTTTTTTTATTTTACTACAAAGTAGTTGATAATATCTACATATTATGTATATATTATTACCAGTCAGATAACACAACATGCTGAAAAAACAACTAGTTTTTTCAAGTGATAATAAATTTTTTACAACTATTACTTTATAAGTCTGATTTTCAATTTTTAATGTTATGTGTGCTGATAAATTAAAAAGATGTGTCGTTCCTAAATATAAATATGTTCCTTGTGGCGTATTATTATTCTTTCTTGTAATTTTTTTTGTAAATTAAACCACAATATTTTAGGTTTTAGATGTTGAATGGATCTTGAAAGACAACAAATTTTTTACAGTCTAAAACTAAAATCTAATTGATTGTCGAGTTGTCAAATTATTATGTAGTGTCAGAAATGGAACAAAAATTTTAAAAACCTAAAATTATCCTTGAAAAGCTACCAAAACATTGAAATAAGAATATAAAAAATTTTGTGGTTTAATTTCCCAACAAATTAATAAAAAATAATTATCAAAAAATATGATTTCTTAGGATTGAGGTTTAATTGTTTATGTGACCAGTTAATAATAAATATTAGTAATGTCCACTTAGATATGAATTTTACATGTATTATATCTTAATGTAGATACCCGTTTACTTTTTCGAGTCCAGGATTAGTCAGTTGAAAACTTTATTTACATTTTCACTATGGTTTATTTGACAAAAGTTAAGTAATGTAGAAAAATTTCCTCATTTAACCAAAATTATATGTTAAATAAGCAGTTTTGTTACTTTTTTTTTATCCCACCCAATGCTTCAATTCCCTTCTAATCTCGTAGGATATCTAGTTATAGCAAATTGCTTTTTTTACTCAATTTCAAGGACATTTCCTATACAGTAACTGAAAAATTTCTCCTTATTAGTTTGTCAGTAATTTATACCTATTTATTCCATATTTCATTTACCATAATAAATGTTTTCAGATACCTCAGTTTCATACTATTAAAATTCATAAATATATGTTTATACTTATAGTTGTAGTTCCCTTGAGTGTAATACAATATGAAAATAAAATAATGCTAGTTGAGTCTTTTTACCAAATTCAAGAACCAACTGTTATTGTTTATAGCTTATGGATGTCATCAAGCTAATTCAGATACCTATCTAGTGTATTTGAGTATCAAAAGTTCATTATAAAGAGATACAATGTATATTGATAAATAAATAAACTTAGTTATATAATTTATTGAATTCCAAGGTACTACTAATAGTACTAATATAATTTAAATATTTAAATTATGAATGACAGCTAACTCAATGTAGAAAATTGTCACATTTTATTACATGAATTACTTAAAACATAAAAACATATACAAGTCAAGTGTACATATTTTAATTCACTATGGAAACATATTTTTCAATCATGTTTAATGCATAATTTTATAAGCCCGTACATTATTGACAACTACTGTTTGTGAAATTTCACCTATGGAACAATTATTACTAGGTACCTATTTGGAGTTATCTGAGATATGCCAAATAAATATACAATATTACGGTTGTATTCAGTGTTTTGAATATTACATAAACATTAAAAAAACTAAGCTGATAAAAGAATTTTATTTAGGTATAGACCATATTTAAAGTGAACATCTCATGACTAGTGAAAGGAAATGTCAGATCCACAAGTTTAGAACCAACTACCTGTCTCGATCGATAAATATAAATAGAAATTTGTATTTACTTACGACATTAATTCTATCATCACTGGTTTAACTAAGAAATGCGGTTATTTATTTAGGAACAGTAGATAAACTAACTATTTTCATCCGATTTGTATATTTTCCTCTCTACAGTCGGCCATGCCAATTTTTACCTTGTTCCCAGCCCCGTTCCCCGCAAAACATACAACGCCTGAGATGACATCATTGTTAACTCTATCTTCATATTTCAGGTCGGAAACTATATGGTTGTAGTATGTAGTCCGTTTTATTTCAAATGTAAACACAGAAATATCTATAATAATTACTGTTTTTTTTGTAATTGAACTATATACCTATTAAGCAAAGTATAAATTGAAACTGGTCATTGGTAACAAAGTTTAGGATATTTTCAATTTATATGAAAGTGTTTAAGTTTTTCTACATTCGGTGATGTATCAAAGATCTCTTTAAATTTGCCGTGGACATGCGTGGTGAGACTGGTGAGAGAGCAGGTAGAAGTTTGTTTGAATAAAATGAAATGTAACTAGCATTTGACAATGACAAGTTGACATTTGTTTTTTTGACATAACTACCTGACAAAACTAACCTATTTGTTTATAATAAAGTCAATACAAATAAATAGAAAGAAGTAACATTCTTTCAGGTTGAGGCAATTGAACATTGCATAAACAAAAATTCAATAAATTATTTATTATTACAGAAAATATGTCTCAACCTCAAAGTCGAAGTATATGGGCAATGATAATTAGAAATTTTCTTAATTCCATAAAACCCAGACAAATTCGTGGAACCCTCATTGGTACAGATTATTTTGGTAATAAATATTATGAAATACCAGCAGATCCTTCAATTGGTAAAAGACGCGATAGTCGATGGTTCGATCCTCCAAAAAAAGATGATTTTATGCAAGAAATGCCCGCCGAATGGGAATCTTGGTTGAGGGGAAGAAGAAAGCATCCACCCACTGAAGAAGAGGTGATGAAAAATGTAGCCATAATGCAGATGAAAAAGAAAAATGCCATCGAAGTGGATGCAAAAGCAGGTAAAATGACACCATTGACCAAAGGCTATGAAACATTTCCTAAAAGACATGAATACGAATCTATACCTGGAAAAAGAAATGATGATACCTAGTCACTGGTTACCTATAAATTAGTTTTGAGCGTTTTGTGTTATTAACTTAATAGACATTGTTTGATAAAAATATATTTTGGATAACGGTATTATTTTATTTCAGTTCACAAACTGTTTAAATATTTAAGCTCAGCCTTTTGCTGTATATTTACTCTCTACCTACATCCCCAATTATATCGGATATTCAATTGATTATTAGTAGAAAATATCAACTTTATTTTAAACATGAAATTAAGATGTTCTCCTTTTAGGCGAGCGGCAACCACCCCTAAAATGATATGGTAGTGACCAGATCACTTCTAATCGCTAAAAACCTTGTTACTCTATGTTTTCGAGGGTGCTGAATACGAATATGACGTTTGTTTTTTTCCAAAATTGGGGGAACATTGTTAAAATCTACAATTAAGTGAAAAATTAGAAAAAAAAAAAGATTTCGCGAATATCGAACTTCAACTCGCTGCCATTCACGGAATAATAAATATTTTTCCATAAAAATTTTATCACACATTTTTGAACTCATTTGCAAGGCAGTAAAACATACCCGAAATTTCTAAAGCGACTTCTCACCGCTGGGGAAATTTTGGAAAATTTTTTACTACCTTTTCTTACTTTGTGCATACTTTTGCAAAACTTGAGTGACAAAGTTTTTAATTTTTAATTTCTACATATGTAGTCTCAAAGTGTATTATATAAGGAAGTTTTTCAGAAAATATCAAATGTTTATTTCTAAAAATGAAAATTATACAGCGTCTTAAACCTCAGCGTTCAATTCGCTCGACGCTTGCACTGGGCGCATTTCTCTTGAATTACATGCAGTGAGCGAATAATGAATCTAAAATTTTTTATTAATATTTCTTTTTTATAAACAATGATATCAATAAGAATAAAATTCAATATTTTTTAAATCTGAATACTCATAAGATCAATATCATTGGTGTCCAATTGTTTTACTTGTAATTATTGTATTGTTAATTTCATCTAAAATATAAATTAATCGTAATGAAGTGATTGTTCGTAACAACAAGTACTGATTTAATAATAACCATAATTATTAGTGCATGGTCATGAAAGTGAGATAATTGTTTTATTAGAGATCTTTTAATATAAAATTTTTTCAAGTTGGTATTTCTAAAAAAAGGGTGATCTTTTTGTTTGGGGTTTAAGTCCCATGCACCAATCTGCCATATTAGAAATTAGCAGATAATATAGGTAATTCAGAATAACTGTGTTCTGCAGGATACGACGTCATCGCTGTTTTTTATCGATAAGAAGACTGCATACGTAGCGTTAAAAAAGATGAAGAATTGACTGATCTTGCTAATCTATGTTAGTAATTTTCTATCTGTGTTGTACGATTCACGTAACAAGTCTAAGGCTATTCGCACAGATATTAACTCATCGAGATATAATTTAGCTTTATTGAAAAATTCATGTATTGATAAGTTACCACCTTCTAAGCCTGCATTAGGAAAACACATATTGATAGGCATTTGACAAATCAACGAATGGAATCAGGTGACATTTTCCACGATTTTCACAAAAAACTTGGAATAATATGGATGGTTGATCGACGAGGGGAATGTAATACCTGAATTTTACAAAGGATTATCAGCGATGGAATATTCACAAAATTGCTTCTGTTCTTGTGCTCAAACATCTTCTTGCTCTACCGACGTGTGCCCTTGTAAAAAATCTAGTTTTGAATGCTGTGATTTATGTAGTTGCCGAGATTCATATATTAATAACGTAAATGTAATTTATAATGAATGTACATTGTGAATAAATTTTTATATTTATACATGGTTTCCTACTAGTATTTATTGTATCATTGTTTATAAAAAAAATTATTAATAGAAAATTTTAGCCTCATATTATTCTCTACACTGCATGAAATTCAAGAGAAACGCGCCCAGTGCAAGCTTCGAGCGACTAGAACGCTGAGGTTTAAGACGCTGTATAATTTTTATTTTTGCCAAACAACATTCGAAATTTTCTGAAAAACTTCCTTATACAATACACTTTGAGACTATATATGTAGAAATTGGAAGTTAAAAACTTCGTCACTCAACTTTTGCAAAAGTATACACGAAGTCAGAAAGAGTGGTAAAAAATTTTCCGAAATTTCCCGAGCGATTGGAAATTGCTTTAGAAATTTCGGGTATATTTCACTGCCTTACAAATGAGTTCAAAAATGTGTGATTACATTTTTATGAAAAAATATTGATTATTCCGTGAATGGCAGCGAGTTGAAGTTATTCGATATTCGCGAAAAATATTTTCCAATTTTTCACTTAATTGTAGATTTTAACAACGTTCCCCCAATTTTAGGAAAAAACAAACGTCATATTCGTATTCAGCACCCTCAAAAACAGAGAATAACATGGTTTTTAGCGATTAGAAGTGATCTGGTCACTTTTTCGTTTTCTAAACGACTTTTTGGGGGTGTGCCGCTCGCCTATTTACAAATACTTTCACTAACCTCGTGTCAGTTTTACCTTCAGTCTCTTAAGAGGATAACTTGGTTATCGAAACTCGTGTAAGATATATAGTGGTAGTGTAAACAGTGTCACATATCGCCAACAGTTCTAGAATAATCTACTTAGGACAAAAATAGGAAAAGTGCATCTGCTCTCTCACTGAAGAGATTTTCACTTTGGGCAATTCCTGGTAAAAGAAGCAGAAAACCCCCTCAAATCACTCACTTGATAGAAGGAATAGGATTATGGGGTTTGCTTCCACTGAGCACACAAGGAAGGGAATGGCAGTGATATAACACTGAATAGTTTGTTGTAACAGGAAACATTAAATAAACAAATTGTTTACTAGGTACTACAAATTGTATTTAATATTATATTTACAGACAAATAGAAAATATACATAAAAATATCAAATATACAGAGATTATAAGTCACAACAATAAATTAACAAGTTTATAATTAATTTTAAAACTATGTTTAATCAATTTAAAAATACGTCTATTTTCTCAAGGTTCCCAGAACTTGATAAAATTTTTCAACTCGTTTCTAAGTTAAAATAACGTTGCACTTATTCACATATAAAGTTTTTATTATGATTTCTGTTAACCTGAAAAATCGCTATGATCAAACAATGTTTGGTCGTAAAGCGATGCTTGCACCATTCTTCCTCCGAAATACCTCCCGTTTAGAATGTCTCTCGCCCTCTCAGCAGCTGTAACAAAATAAAAAATTTGATATTTTTTAAAATCCAATTTTGATCAGTCAACTTGTCGTAACAAGTTTGGCGTAGAAAATGAAAAACCATTGGAAATATTAATTCTCAAGTGGTGTAAACAACATTCAGCATACAAGGAAGCCTATTATTAGTTTATACCAACGACCTATTATAAAATAGACTAGCCTTGTTTACATTTTGGTTGTCCCCAACATATTTAGGGCGAGACTCTCCTTACATGATGCCAAATTTCTTCTAACAAAAATAGTAATTGATGAATATATTCAAGATTTGAGCAGTATTTTCTGTTTGAAAAGTAAGAAAAAAGTGGGAAGCATTCAAAATAGGTATGACCAACCCACGGTCCAGCTAACTTAGTTTTTTCGGTTAGGATTTTTCATGATCTATCAATGCCATAAGTAGAATAGTTTATAAAATGTTTAGTTTGGCAACTTCGAACTACTTCTGTCATTTTGGTGAGATCTGTCAATGAGATTTTAATTATAATTGTGTTTTTATTAGATATATCATTGATATTTGTATATTCAAGTGCTTTTAAGACATTTATGATGGTGAGAAAATGTGTAGTATGTGAAAATAAATGGAATAAGAATGATGAACGATCGTTCCATAGGTAAGGTTATATTAGCACAAGCGTAGTATAAGTATAAGACAAGGGATTCAATATTTCGCCGTGAAATTTGATTACTGAATGTATTTTTGGTAGAAGAGGGCATTTTCAAAGTTAAAGTTGCTTTTGAGGCTCAAGACAACAGGACTATTGGAGCAAAAAACCCTCCATCAAAAACAAGGTAACTTATCTATTGTGATTGAAAGGTCTATTTCATGAACAATTTGTAATCTTTTCAGTTTGTTGAAGAATATTGAAGATTCATTTTATTTAAATATTTTCATACAAATGTGTGTTCTAGTTATTTTATTTTGTAATATGATTGTGAATAAATCTCAAAAACAATAAATATTAATATTATGATTATCGTTATAATTATTCTATCTAATTTTAATAAATTTATTTATTCCTAGTTTTGTAAAATCAATATAAAAAAAAAACCTTTCCATATTATATTATTCATAATCTGTAGTCCAAAACTTGTAAAGAACCCTGTAAAGAGATGTTTAGTACTCAATCGTGGAATACATTCAACGAATGTCCGACTATTGAGCTGTGAGAGGAAATTCGCTAGAATTCATTATATCAATGAGTTATCAATGTTTTTCGAAATGCTCACATTTTTAAAAAAGTCAGCATAACTCGGAACCCTCTGTATTTAGGTATAGGGAACCATTATGAAACATCACTTTATTTTTTGGGTGCAATCAGAAAATGCAATCAAATATAGGGTGTTCCATAAGAAAAAATATAACTTCGATACGCCACACTTTATTGGGACATCCTGTATATTTCAAAATAATTTTAAAATGTAGCCTATATGGATGTACAAACTACTAAGGTGACAAACATTTCAAATTTCTAACCGTTTCGCCATAAACCTCCGTCCCGTTAGTCGTGATTCACCCTGTATACAGATAGCGAAAAAGCTTATCGAACCATGCAATTTACACAAGTGCAACAAGGAAAATATGGAAAAAAATAGCTTGAAGGAGAGAGAAAGAATAATTGGGCGTGGTCCTCGAGGGTGTATACTCGTGCACTATTAGGTAAAACTGAACACTTTCATCCGGCAACAGTGTCCTTTACAGAGAAAATTCACTAGTTGGTGGTATTCAGTATGTTCCCAACATGTAAAGGACACTGTTTAGTTTCACCTAATAGTGCACGAGTATACGTAAGTATACACCCTCGCTGACCACGCCCAATTATTCTTTCTCTCTCTTTCAAGCTATTTTTTCCATATTTTCTTTGTCGTACTTGTGTGAATTACATGGTTCGATAAGCTTTTTCGCAATCTGTATAGCATACATACAATAAATCAAATACCCCATAGATTATGAAATTTAAATATTTTTGAGTAGCCTAGACCACACTGCTGTATTGTGGTGGAATTAGTTCCACCTAGAGATCCCATGGTGATTGTTGTAGGTACATAAAAATGCTAAATATCAAAAATATCGAACGTTAATACTAACCTAAAGTTTCTGTGAACTCCACGAAAATTTTAACAACCACATCGGAATCGTCATCATCTTCAGACTGCTTCTCGTTATATATTATAACCCTTTCTACGGATCCAAATTTACTACATTCTTCTTGAATTTCTTCTTGCAACATTTCATCTACATCTTCTGGTCCCACCATGTTTCTGTAATTAACAAAATAATTTAGATATGTTACATGAAAATAATTAAAAACTAACCTTAAAATGACAACTTTAGAATCAACTTTTCTCATCAGTTTTTGCATTACAAAGTGTCTGGCATTTTGTCCTTTTATAGACATATTTTCTTGTTGTTGCAAAGTCTGCGGTTCACTTTGATCTAGCAATTTCTTCTGCAATTGTTCCTGTTGTTTTTGTTGTGCTTCTTGTACTTTTTTCATGGACTCTTTAGAAGGAGGTTGACTAATAGTGGGCGTAACGATCGTTGGTGGGGGCACTACAACCTGAAAAACAAATTATAGTATATTATTCAACGAGGATGGTTATTATTCACGTGTAAGTATAAAGTGGTAAAAAAAACAATTTAATACGTTCATTTGCTATCTATAGGTTTCAATTTTGTGGTTAATTAATATTGTAGTGAATTATTGTAGGCTCTGATGATGCGGGGCCCGTAGCAATTGCTACTCTTGCTGCCTCTATCTATGATATGAACTTATAACGCATAAAGCACAAAGGAAATCTATTTTCAACTGAAACGGAAAAATAATTTTACTTACTTGCGGTGGAGCGATTAAAGGTGCAACAATAGAAGTCTGTGATGTAATTTGAGGTATGGCAATACCAGGAGGCGGAATGGCTGCAGGTGCAACACCACCTGTTGAACCTACAGTTGGCATGGTTACAACGGGTTGAGCAATGCCAGGCATTCCTACAGCCTGAGTCGGTGTTGCTGGAATTGTTGGTGATTTGTTAAGATTAGGTAATCCTAGTGCTGCAGCATTACTAGCTACAGCGTCCATCGCTTGGATCTTTGCAGTTGCAGCAGCCGCAGCAACTAAAACAAAAAAATTATTTTATATCGGTCTTAGTTTAAAAAAAAATAGTATACCAATATTTACCTGCTGCCGCTGTTGGTAGAACACTTGATCCCGAAGATGGTCCCAATAAAGCGTTAGGAGGTGTAATAGCTCTACCCACTCTTAGGTACTGACCTCCTAAATCGAATAAATTCATACTGGCGATAGCTTCATTGGCAGCTTGAGCAGTTTCATATTCGATGAATCCATAACCTTTGTGTTTGTTTCCTGAACTACCTTGAGCCAGTTTACAATAGATTATAGGACCGAATGCTTCAAATACACTGAAATAAAATATTAAATATTTTAAATAGTATGAATGTCTGCGTTTTTTTTTTAAACTTAAGAAATCAAAAGTGAATAGACATCTCTGGATAAAATATATTTACGAAGTTCAAGTTTGAAATGTATACAAGCATTTATTAACATTTTTTTGTTATTGATTATTCTTAGGGTATCCCAAGGCGGGGCGTGTGATAGTGGACACTAGAGGGAGAAGGTATGGGACGGAGGTTGGAGTGCCCAAGGGCTCGGTTCTGGGACCGACGCTTTGGAAGTGTGTGTTTGATGAGGTTTGTGGGATAGCATGTGAAGAGGGATGTGAGATTACGGTGTATGCGGACGATGTCTGTCTGGTATGTACGGCAAAGGGAGAGGTGGATATAGAAAGAAAGGCGGAGAGGATGTGTAGGAAGATTGTGGAGAAGATAGAGCGTTGTGGACTGGAAGTGGCTGAGGATAAGACTGAGGGACTATTGGTGAAGGGGCGGAGCAAGGCAAGGGAGGTGGGGGTGATGGTGAAGGGAAAGAAAATTCGGATGGAGGAAGCCGTGAAGTATCTGGGGGTGTGGTTGGATAGCCAATTATCCTTCAAAAGGGATGAGTATGAGGGCGCGAAAAAAGGAGCGATTGGGAGCAGGAGAAATTGGGTGGACCGGAAATTTGGGGAGGTGAACTACTTCTTGACGCAGGTGCTCACAGGGCATGGGTTACCTCCACAAGATTGGGAAAAGAGAAACTGGAGTGTGCGAGAGATGTGAAGTGGAGGATGATGTGGGACATGTGTTTAGATGCTGGAAGAATGAGGAAGTTGGAGAGTAAACTGGGAGAGGCGGTGTATTGGGAAAATATGGTGGAGATTATGTTGAGGGGCGAGGAGGAATGGATGGAGATAGGTGGCGTAGTGGAAAGCATGATAAGGGAAAGAGAAGGACTCGCTATGGAATGAGAGAGGTGGGAGTGAAAGGAGGAAGATGAGGGAGAGTGTGTGAGGGACCGCCGCCCATCTTGAAGTATGCTAGGGTAGTGATTCCAAGGCGGGAGTAACGGCGAGTTTGAGGTGGGTTTGGTTGGTAGGCATCTCCGCGGGGATGAGTCCAACACTGTCTGGGTAACGTCCCAAATGACACTTGGCTAGAGTATATTTTACAATACCAGGTGAAGGGTGACAGAAAATGGCATCTAGACTAATTTGTAAGAGCTGAAAACGTTAGCATAACAAAATAAGGTGAAGCTAAGCTTGATACGAGATATCCAGATTGAGAGAGTTGACCAGCTTGCAAAAAGACTGTCAGATGACAAATAAGTCAAACCAAGATATATACTTGGTACATCAAAAAAACAATAGTACGGGAATCTGTAAAGAATTGGATCAGGAAAGTGAACATCCCAAAGCTACATACCTTTTGATATCATCTTCTACTAAATCTGGATGTATAGATGCAACGTAAATTCTATTATACTGTTTGGCTTCTTCTTGAATTTCGTCTATAACATTTTGTGCTTGTGGCATATTACTAGGTCTTCCAACGACTTTGATATTTCTACCGCCAATCATAACGCCGTTCATTTGTTCAAGTGCTAGTTGTGCTGCTTCTGGAATTTCGTACTCGACGAAGGCAAAACCTTTATGTTTTTGTGTCACTGGATCCCATGACATATTTATGGATTTTATCGGACCAAACGGTAGAAAAGCCTGCCTGATAGTATCTTCTTTTAATTCGAAGCTTATGCTGCCCACATATACCCTAAGTAAGAAAATTTAATCAATAAGATCAATACATTAAATGATAATTAATAATTAGTCTGGGACAACCTGTATAGAGAAAATTAACCAGTTATTCTTGTGACAATAGGAAAATTAATTTCAATAAAAACCCTAGTTTACTTTATATTGAAAATGTAATACCGATTAGTAGTATAAAAATGATTTTATGCCCAGGGATTTAAAGAAAAGCTAAAATAGAATAAATAAAGGTAATTCTAATTAGTTTGTGATGAATAAAACCATAAAAAATGTGTAAAAAGTATACTATATTTTAGAAAGTAACTAATAAATTTACTAGTTATTTTATGTCTTAAAATATTGTCCCTAACACATGCTAAAAGTGCCTTTGCCGCACTCGAATACATGTCCGAACTGAAGACGAACTCACCTGCGGAAAAGTATCACTCTCCGCACTAGTTAGGAAAATAACTAATACGATCCAGTGAAAATCAGATCTTATCAGCTAAATGTTCATTAGCCGGAGAAAGAATTTCCTCAACAACTTCTTTGTATAAGTCGTTATCATCATTTTTTCAAGGATCAATAATTTAAAATAATTCATCAAGAAATATTGCGGTGGTATAAATATAATCAAAAATTGTTCGAAAATAAAACAAACTTGAAAAAAATTGGTCTCTATTCCTTACCGCCGTTTGCACCAATCAAACTTTGCGTTTGATTGCAATGAAATAAAACTAATTTCAAAATATCTTTGTGTCTTAATGGTTAGTTTTTTTCCTGTAGTAGTTTTAGTATGCGGTCTTCCCTTCAGAAGATTATTTGGTCTAGCATGTGGAGCCCGCTGGAGCTTGCGACGCAGCTTGCAAGCACAACGTAGAGCGCTCAAAATTTGGATTCTACGCAGTTTCGCTCGTGCAAAAACATTGTGGACATCCCTATTCTATAAAATCCTACGTCCTAAACATGATTTGCGCGAAAACCGTTCTGAATTTTCAAAATTTAAAAATACCACTCTTTCACTTGCCGCTCAAATAAACAAAATTCCAAGTTTTTTTCGGGAAAAATTTTGAGTTTATATAAATCGACAGATAGACCAAAAATAAAATTAGGTAGATTTTGTAGGTAGTAAAACATTTACATAGACTTTGTCTAAAAATAAGTAAAAATTTTACCTCCTTACAAAAGGTATCTATAGTATTCTACTCGCAATTTATGACCAATATTCACTCTGGTGACTCGGATGACCGTCACCCATCGTGAATAATGGCTATCATAAATTGCCTAACCGAAGCTAACCTCATACCCAAATTACATAAAACAACCAATTTTCAAAAAAAATTATATAAAAGCAAATTACCAAATTCAAAAAGCAAATTTGGATTTAACAAAACAGCCTGAATGTCGGGAAGGGACAATATTTGTATAAGACAGATTGAGCTAAACCGTACATTTTTGAGGGAATATAATCTAGATTAGATATTGGATATTCTCAGTATATACAATGTGTCACAAAAATTTTTACACAAATAGAAGAACTTCTCTATTAGTGGTTAATAATTTTTTTCTACATTCATGCAAAAAACAACACTTTTGTGAACCACATTTAATGGAAAAAGTGGTTCTTTTTGCACTAGTGCAACAAAATTTTTGTTGCACTCATCTGTCATTCTTATGTCAGTTTTGTGATGATTTATGACAAACATAAACATTTAAATTAAATAAAAATCCATAGCGAGTATCTGATCCTGCTTTAATACAACAATAATATATGTATATCTTACTACTTAGTCTCAACGAGTTACAATTTTTGCAAAAATCTTTAATTATTTAAAATTTAAATGGTCAAGGCCAAAACCAGCTATGATTGAGTACTGACAAGGTGGAGGCCATAAAGATACAAAAAAAGAAGAACGGGTTGACTTTGATTAGGTTAGGTCAGGCTCTTAACATATTTATATTCTAATTTTCCAGTTTTTGCATGAATTTAGAAAAAATATTGTATGCAACTCTTGCAAAACGTGTTTTTTGCACTTGTTGCATAAATAACTATTTCTATTATCAAACTAGGTCAATAATAGACTAATTCAAATATAAAACTTGTGCAGTATAATTTTGTATACCCAGAAGATTGTCTTTAACATACATGCTGCTTGAAATTACCTATCAAGATGGAATTATTTGAATAAAAATACCATTAGTTTAAAATTCGCGTTCAACCAAAAATGACTGATGATAATATAGAGAGTGCGTTCATAATATATCGAAAACTGACAGTTTACTTGTCAGTCAGACGACGGGGTAAACGCTTATCTGAATTATTTAAATTTTTGTCTTAAATTTGGCTAGTAGTGGAAAAAATTGTATATACACCAATGTAATGCGGGAAAAGCGACAATACAGAAAATGATCACTTTCTCCGTTTGTATAAAACTTGTTGGAACACACTGTATATTTAGGATTCGAAAACGTAGACGCAGTTTATGACTAAGCAATTCGACATTATGGTCCGTCACATAGGGCACGTTGTATCAAACACCTAAACTCGGTTAACTGATGTTTAGACTGTGAGATTGTTGTATTTATTATCAATATCTTCTCTCTAGGAGCGCTGTTCCATGGCCCGAGAATCGGCACCCAGATCGGTTCATAAATGCCAGTTGGTATTAATGTTCAAACCTGCCTCAATACAATATCAGTTTGCGTGGAGTGTTCTAGTCATAGAGATACTACAGATAGAGGTATAGATAGATGCAGTCTTATCATGCGGGTCATAAGATTCAACAAAGACATACTCACAGTTTTTGTTTTCTTTTATTGCGTTTAATTATAACTTCCAAATAAAATCCGTAAGACAGACTTACGCAATTGTAACGGGAAAAAGAAGGATATGTATTTAGTTTTCAGCGATTCTAAAAAGTCTTTCACCAGCTAAGTTTTTATTTAAATATGTCAGTTTTGTCACGTTGAAGATCCAAAGTGACAATATGAATAATAAGTAGCAATTTTCAGTTTTTTTTGTACTTAGTTTGATGGATTATTTCGAGAATGAAAGAAAAAGTGGAAATTCATCAATCAGTGTAATCTCACATTTTGGTAACTTCTGTGTTTTCTGATTTGATTGGATTTGATACATATGGTTAGTGACCTTCGAACCCGCACGATAAGAGCGCCTTTGACTATAACAAGCTATTGGGCGCTGTTTAAGTGGAAATGTCCGTCTGAACTCCGGTAAGAGAGAAAGAGGCAGACGATCAAAGGTTTTTCTGACTTTGTCTGTGTATATATACTGAGTTATTTATAAGATGCGACCTTTCCAAATCTGTGTCGCATCTTATAAATAACACAGTGTATAGCATACACGATTTTAGAGAAAGACAGCCTAAACCTCCTACTCTGTATATCTCTTACATTGCCTCTATCTGTAGTGTATCTATGGTTCTAGATTAAATTAAAATACAAGAATCCGCGTATAAAAGAACATAATATAAACATAACAGCCTTATTCATAGTCATATTTAGTGGTAACACACCACTAACATCCCACTAAAGAAATTCGTATTCATAGACGTATTTAGTGGCTACTAAGATCTTACTAATTTTAGTGGGCAATACATTTCTTGTGACGTTACAACGGGTATTTAAGTTACTTTTATACCTAACCTAAAAAGTCAACAAACGTCAAGCACGTAAAATCGAGCGTTTACTTCGTGTGTGTTACTGTATAGGTACCTATCTTCTACATTTGTAAAATATGGAAATAATTCCTCATGTAAGTATATATTTTGATTGGCAGTATCTGCAGAATATTTAATCAGTTAATATAAATTTCTTCTATAGAAAAAGACCCCGGTCACAAAATTGGAACAATTATCAAAAGGATCTATAATTGAATTTTTAAAAGGCGATATCCCCATTATCGAGAACAAAACCTCTATTTTGCAGTCTATCATTTGTTATAATGTTATGTATAATTACAACTGCAACTATAGCTGCTTTTGTTGTATCCAAATTTATGTTTATCCCATTAAAAAAACATCTAAATTTATTTTTCATTACACCAAATACTCTTTCAATAATGTTTCGGGTAGATATGTGTTGCCTATTATATCTTTTTTCTGCCTCATTTCTTGGATTCAATAATGGCGTTTTTGTAAAATACTGTTTATTGTTATAAACAACCAAAGGATTTTGCTTTTCCAAGTAAACTTTCGGATTTCGGATCAATACCTAATCTAACAACCACTTCTTCAGATACTTAGCCTCTTGCTTTGCGGCATCCGACCATCCAACAACCAACATCTCAAATACAAAATAAAATTTCCATTGTTGCCGCATTCATTTTTCTGCTAATATTATTTTAACTAGTGGGAAAAAAATATGCGACTATGAATAGGAAACGTTAGTGGCTTGTTAGTATGATGTTGGTGGCCACTAACTAGTGGTGTTTTAACATTATTTTAAGTAAACGATTATGAATAAGGCTGAAACTGTTTTTTTTTTATAAAAGTTTCATTTTATTGCTTTTGTGGTGCAATCGGAGGATGGAATTTTATTTTTACATTTTTTGAAATTTTGTTTGTTTTATTCCCCAGAAATAGTAATTGTTATAACCTAAAAAATTGCTAACACCATTTTGCTGCACTTTGTAAAAAAAAATAATATAAATAAAAGAAAAAAAATGTCATATTATGAAGTGTAATAAGAATTTACAAAATGCAACAAAAATGTAAACATAGGGTGCTAACCTGCACATGAGAGCGAGAGCCTGCTGCCTCTGGATAAGATTCCTCTGACTAGCCTCTTGCTGCAACAGAGGACAACAGTCACGTCACTATTTTTTTTACAAAATCATTTTACCCTTTTGACCAAAATTTACTATTATTGTTGACAAAAAATATTGCTATTTGAATAACACACCAAATTTGTTTATTTACGGTAAATTTTGGATCAATTAAAATGGAATGTAAAATAAATGTTATTATTAAAAGTATATTTTATCCAAAAGAATGAAATTTTATTCCACAGAACTGGATACTAACCCAACCACTACAAACATACGTAATGGATATTGAAAAGTTCAAGGATGAAGATGATCACATTGGGGATGTACCTGTAGATCTAGAAAACAGGAGAAAATTTAAAATTTGCGAATTTAGCGTTAGATGACTTAAACAGGCTCATATTAAAGACAATAGAGGACTTGGCTATTAGATAGTGAGGGACATTTTTAAAGAACTTGACTACAACGACCAGGCGTGATCTATTCTAAGTCGGCTGCGTATTGGACGATTCGCAATATAATATCAAATTGTCTAGATTATCCAATGTTCACGTGATTTTACTTAGTGAGTTTTTTATTGAGAAGAAACAGGTATGGGATAGGATGGCGTGCGTGCTCTAGCTGAATGTACTGGAAGACCAAGAGCCAAAAACAAATACAATGTACAATGATTAGACTGGGCTCGTCGATGCTATTCGTTGGATGAGCTCTTGCAGAAAAAACTATATAAAATAGGGTATCCAACAAATCTATGGACAAGACAAACAATTCATAATAGAACATTATTTTGCCTTCGGTAAACTTAAAGAGTGAAAATGTGGTGTGTTTGCTAAATGGGCACTACAGGGTGTCCCAGCCGAGAGTGACCCATTTTAAATGCTTATAACTTTTATACCAGTTGTGCTAGCCACCTGCGGTTTACGCCATTCCTTTTCTCTTGGCCTAAAGTTTTTTCTAGTTGGTACCAAATTTTGTCTACAATTATACAGTGGGAGTAAAAAAATTGCCTTTTTTCGACATTAAAATTTTCAACTATTTTTAATGGAACACCCTGTATATTGCAACGCCATAATTAGGAGTCGTGTCCAAGGTATCCATATACCAATAAACATCGGACTTGTACCTTGAGGTTTTAGCAGCAAAATATTGAAATAGTAGTCTGGATATTTTAGCAAACGTATAAAAAAAACGTAACTAGGTATCCATAGTAAACTGGCCCTATAGAATGGGCACCGTACTCTCCTGACTTGACAGTTCCAGACTTTTTTCTCTGGGGTTATGTCAAGGATAGGTGCTATTACCCCCTTCCACATAATTTGGATGATCTTAAGAGGAATATTCGTGCAGTAATTGAAGCGATTCCCCAAGATATGTTACACAATTCATTCAACCATTTAATGGTCCGACTTCATAAATGCGTAGAACAGAACGGTTAACATATACAGCAGTTTTTTTAGATTAATATTTATTTCTTTATTAATGTATAGTACCAAATATGCTAATAAAAAATACGTTTGCTAAAATATCCAGACTACTATTTTAATTTTTTGCTGCTAAAACTTCAAGGTACAAGTCCGATGTTTATTGGTATATGGATACCTTGGACACGACCCCTAATTATGGCGTTGCAATATACAGGGTGTTCCATTAAAAATAGTTGATAATTTTAATGTCGAAAAAAGGCAATTTTTTTACTCCCACTGTATAATTGTAGACAAAATTTGGTACCAACTAGAAAAAACTTTAGGCCAAGAGAAAAGGAATGGCGTAAACCGCAGGTGGCTAACACAACTGGTATAAAAGTTATAAGCATTTAAAATGGGTCACTCTCGGCTGGGACACCCTGTATTATAAGTATTAATGTGAACTATAGACAACATGTCACAATTTTAAATTGCACATTCTGTTCAAATCAAATAGATTTATTAGTTCAATTCGCATTTCGGATATTTGTAATACTTTTCCTGTCTCTTGTTAGTTTACATCCAGTTCCTCAATAAATTTTATCAGAGGTTGAATATAGCAAGTTTATATAACAAGTGAAATAATTGTACTGCTTTTTTTTATAATAATTTGCAATGTGTTTTGTCAACAATAATATTTAATAAGTACTTTATTGTATCAAAAGGGTTATTAGGACGCAATAATAATAGGGGGGGCGAGCTCTCGCCCCCTAGGCGGGCGTGTGCGGTATATCTACACACTAACCTGCACATTAACACAAGTACTTGATGTCTCTGGAAGGTTTTATTTTTCTGTGGAGTAAAGTTTCATTAGTGTTTTTGGATCTAAATCAATTAGCAAACAATTCAAGTTTATTTTTCTCGTTCTATTGTTATTTACCAAAACTAAACAACAAATATGACCAAAACAAACAACCTAATACAAGATGGATCTCTCAGGACGCCTATTCTTGAAATAACGAGAGGGAGGGAGAGCTCCCTTATTTCAACTCCCCAATAAAAAACCGTTATATTCTTGAAAAATGAAAAGTACCGGAGAGTAGCGATGAGGGAGCAAGATCGGGGAACAGCGTTGCCAGTTGCCTTGACCAATGAACTTGTAGAAATTTTGACAGACATTTAATTCATCGATAACCTCACTATTTACTATATTTGTTTGGTTGATATAATTGAACAAGATATGGATGTTAAAAGTAAACAGTTGAGTCCTAAACAAAAAGAAACTTTGTTTACACGCGGTTTGTATGTATAGAGCAGAGGTTCTTGTGGGTTGAAATAGAAAAGGGGTGACAATGTCTATTATGTTATGACAGAGGTCTTTATCGACTCTAAATAACTGCACAAATTTTTTGTCTCAAAACACCCCTACCAATACCCACTTCTAACGCCTCCTCAACTGCATTCTCGTTAATTATTTTATTCCACAGCATTAAATTGAAATCTTCAACATTCATTTTGAACCACAGTCAATCAAAACAAAACAATTATAGAGGTTAGGTCAAATACTCCTTTTTGCAATTCTCTCACTACCTAGTAGGGGAACTTCGAGTTCTCTTGGGAGATGCTCCCTGCCTCAAATTTATTTCAAGAATGCACATTTAATCTTTTTAAGAGAACCACACCTACTTCTCTCGCAAAGTTCTACTCCCTGAAATTCAAGAATAGGCACCCAGAAGATGACTTCGCATATACTTAGTGCATGAAAAATAAAATTTTTTTGTAAAAGTTATGGCCGAAAAACTGTTGCGTTTCACGTGCTCCAAGCTGCATCGCAAGCTCGAGCGGAATCTTCACAAATCTAGGAAAGTAGTTTAAAAATTTAAAAAAGTAAAATCTGAGGTGGAAATCTTTTCCATTTCACGACAACTTTCGACCTAACTTCCCCAGACTATATTGAAGATGTACTAGCAGGTATTCTAGGGACTCTTAAGGTGGCCTAGTGTGGGTTTAGCGGTATCTTTGGAGCAAAAATAAACTTAAATTTTGAATAAACAAAATAAATTACCTGCTGTTGATATGCAATGGTCTGCTTCATAAGTACCATTCTGATACTTTGCTCCATTGCATATTTTTTTGCTTTATTAACGGCATCGGAGTCGTCAGAAGATAATTTTGGAAGTGCACCACCCAAGATTCCTGCTATTGTACTGCTACGAGCACCAGGACCTATAAGAGATATTTCAACTAACATTTGGTATTTTTTGTCTATAAAAAATTTTGTAACAATTGGAAACAAAGCGATTAAAAAAAATCTTAGGCAGAAGTTAAAATGTTACTTTTAATCCAATAGTAACAAAATGATAATTTGCAATCAACTAAAAACGTTGTATTCTTAACTCGCAATGATAGTTTTCTTAAATTCCCTATTAAAATTTGCTTCTAACCACACTATCTGCACAAGAGCAGTCGTTTCTGATTTTAAAGGTAGAGCTAGTTGATTTTATTATCGATTATGAAAATCCAGAGGGCAAGTATCAGCTTTAGAGTAATATTTGAAGAAATAAGCAACGCCGAAGACAAGAGAAGATCTGATATATAGTAGAGCTCAAACCAGAGAGCGCTTATGTCGGCCTATCGGAGAGGTCTTCGGTTTTTTCTCACTTGCTTTGTTTTCACCCTTTTTTGTCTTTTTTTTTCTTCCAAATTATGAAGTCAAACATCGCAAAAAAGCTACAACTTCTCCGGTGTCCGTTGCGTTCTGGATTTTAAAATGTTAGGTTAGTTCTATTAGATTTATTTATATTTTATTAATTTAGATCTTTGCTAGAATACTGTTTAGTTGTCCATACCAATTTAGTCATGTTTAGTTCGCGATGAAAGGGTGATGATCCAACCACCGTAATCCCATGAATTTTTGCAGTTTCATCAACTTCATATATGGTATTTGGAATGGGATCCAAGTACCTACCATTACCAGACTTGGAAAGAATACCATTCAATGGTACACAGATGGCTCAAAAGCAATAGGAGGAACTGGGATAGGAGTGTTCATAGCAGGATACAAACACTCTTGGGAAAAACCCAAGAGCAGAGTACCTGGGATATTACTGGATAGAAGAGAAACATTTACCCAAGCTGAAGTCTGCAGATATCCTAAAATTCTTCCAGGAAATAGGACAAAAGGAGCTACTAGATTCAGAGATTCTCCTTAGAGATTAAGTAGCTACTGCTACTACTACTAAGTTTGCAGGCGAGCCTTGTCCTGGACAAACTCAAGCCAAGGTACCGGCACTGAGGTCACCGGCGGGCCCATTGTGCCATTCCTGCTACCTAGACATCCATGAAGCCGAGCCCTTCTATAAAGGCCACAACCTTTTTCAATGGATGCCTGCTTGTGTCTCCAGGGGCCATAACAGGGACTCCGAAGATTCGCCTGCGTAGTGCAGCCCAGTGTGGACACTCTAAGAGATCAAAGTGAGGGGGCACAATAGATCTTTTAGGTCTCAGTGAATTTTTTATTTTTTGGGTACAGGACCTTAAGAATTATTATAAAACAAGTACAAATCTAAAATATATCCAAATAATTGTTTATCTACAGGGCGACTGCCATTATTAGCGTCAATTTGTCAACTGGTGGACATGCCCTATTTAAGTAGTTTATTTAATAATTGAAGGTTATAATAATTTACTATAAATACCTGTAATAACTTCTCCGGTTTGGGTTAAATCATAGATATACTCGAATCCATCA
The DNA here is from genome assembly GCA_963978555.1 of Galerucella nymphaeae. Taxonomy (NCBI): domain Eukaryota; kingdom Metazoa; phylum Arthropoda; class Insecta; order Coleoptera; family Chrysomelidae; genus Galerucella; species Galerucella nymphaeae. Next base: position 17,896,483 of record OZ021715.1, on the reverse strand, counting down.
CATAGCCCTAAAACAAATATAACTTGTTAAAATAAAATAAATAAAAAGAGATTTACAATCATCATTTTGCAAATAAATAAAGGTTTATGAAAAATAATTTGCGTACCTATGTGTTTATTATAAATTTAAACTTCATTATAAAAATCTATATTAATATTGTAGTGTATCAAATTAAGAGTGAGGAAAGTGGCATTTTTCACATCATTCTATCGAACGACAATAAAAGGATGGAAGAACCAGGGAACATGGAATAAGTTGACATCTTTGTGAATTTATATAGAGTTAGTATAAAGTATGGAAACCCTTAAGTATCTCCTCAACCGATATTTTTAAATGAAATTGCTCATCCCCTTCTAAAAGAATCCAAGGAATTCAAAAATTCTATCAAATTGAATGTACAATTTCCGGTTAAACCGGATATGCATATAAACTTTGTTATTTTAAATAGAACACCCTGTATATTTTTCCATTTTTGAATTCCTTGTGGAATTCTGCATACAGTGAAACTTTCCGTTAATTCTTTTTTTGAATATTTGAGGCTTTAATTAATAGTTTATCGTTTTTGACTTAGTTATCCATGGATGAAATGTCAATCGGTGAGTGAGGTAATAGTTTATTGTTTTACGAGTGACGAAAGTAATTTTGATGTAATTTCTGCTTGTATAAGTCTACCTTAATAGGTATTAAAATTATTTTTAAAGTTGAGGTTCGATAATCGATGAATTTGTAAACAATTTTACCTAGAGTCATCATAAACCTTTATTTTTAATTTCATTTTGAAGATAATTAGAAAGTTATTTATACAGGGTGTTTCATTGGGAAAGGGCCTAACTTTAACTGTAGATGGGAATCACTTTGGTGGTTCCAAAAACCTATATTTAATGTGTCTGCTCCACTTTATAACCGAGATACAGGGTGTTTTATAAATTTATCTTATTTCTTTCGAGCCTCATAACTTCCGAGTTACCCTGTATATTATTTTGAGATTTGGTACACGTAATAACCATTACCTAGAGACTCCATCAAAAGCATCTCCAACAAGATAGTGCAGGTCCGGCTTAACAAAAAATTTCAAAACTCGTCTTTCCTAAAAACAACACCCTGTATATGGATTTTTTGAAAATTGCTCTTTATAATTGGAAAGGGTATAAAAAATCGAATCTACTTATTTCGTTTTTATTTTTCCGCAGACAATTTTACTACCAAAAATTTACCGTCAAGGTTATAATTTATGCACGTTTTTGGGGTTAACAATGGTATCGGAGAGGTTTTTTTTTATTTTTTAGCTAGAAATGAAATCCATTTAATGCATCTAGAGAAGCATCCTAGAAATTCAATTGAGTTTGTATGTTTACGAGTACAGACCACTAAAAAATGTGATTACAGGGCCGTACTTAGAACATACTCACTTAGTATGTTTCGAATATATTTCGAACACCCTGTATAAGAATATGTATCTGGAAACTATGCACTTCTTCATTTAGAATAACAAGAGTAAAATACGAGAAATGAATTTATACTTCAAAAAACGGAGAGATTTTTATTAATTTTATTAATTGACATGAACAAAAAACAGGAAATTCTAACAACATTGTCCAAACGAGTACTTTTAACGTTTTTTGAAGTATAAATTCATTTCTCGTATTTTACTCTTGTTATTTTAAATGTAGAAATGCATAGTTTCCAGATACATATCCTTATACAGGGTGTTCGAGATATTCGAAACATATTGAATGGGTATGTCCTAAGTACGGCTCTGTAATCACATTTTTTAGTGGTCTGTACTCGTAAACATACAAACTCAATTGAATTTCTAGGATGCTTCTCTAGATGCATTAAATGGATTTCATTTCAAGCTAAAAAATAGAAAAAAACCTCTCCGATACCATTGTTGTTGGTAGTAAAATTGTCTGCGGAAAAATGAAAAGGAAATAAGTAGATTCGATTTTTTTATACCCTTTCCAATTATGAAGAGCAATTTTCAAAAAATCCATATACAGGGTGTTGTTTTTAGGAAAGACGAGTTTTGAAATTTTTTGTTAAGCCGGACCTGCACTATCTTGTTGGAGATGCTTTTGATGGAGTCTCTAGGTAATGGTTATTACGTGTACCAAATCTCAAAATAATATACAGGGTAACACGGAAGTTATGAGGTTCGAAAGAAATAGGATAAATTTATAAAACACCCTGTATCTCGATTATAAAGTGCAGCAGACACATTATATAGGTTTTTGGAACCACCAAAGTGATTCCCATCTACAGTTAAAGTTAGGCCCTTTCCCAATGAAACACCCTGTATTTAACGTCGAATGATTACCTATGACGTATACGTATTGCAAATAAAATTTTAGCAGGTATACAGTGACGAATATAAAATAGATTATCTGTCTGAAATATGACTAGCTAAATTTAAAAATATTTTGGCTTCTACAGTCTTCCACAAAAGGAGCGCAGGAGAAATCAATTTTTTTATGGAATGGTATAGGACACTATGGGATCACCTGGTTCATCTAGTACGGACTAGTTTTTGGAGGATTTATTAAATCAAAAGTCTACAAATCAAGATAACATGAAAGAAAGATTTCGGTAAGCATTCAGACTCGTGACGCCTGAGATGCTGCAAAATATTGCAGATCGTTTTCGAAAAGACTGGAGAAGTGCATTTGAACTAGGCCATCTACAAATTTGAGTTCAACAAATGGTGAAAATAGTTATTTTCTCCGATTGGCAGCAAATATTAATTTTGATTGGAATAGAATATATAGTCAGATGCAGTCTTATCGTGCGGGTCATACGATTCAACAAAGACATACTCATAGGTTTTGTTTTCTTTTATTGCGTTTAATTATAACTTCCAAATGAAATCCGTAAGATGAATAAGACAGACTTATATGCAATTTTGACGGGAAAAAGGAGGATATGTATTTAGTTTTCAGCGATTCTAAAAAGTCTTTCACCAGCAGAGTTTTTATTTAAATATGTCCCTCTTGTCACTTGACAATATGAATAATAAGTAGCAATTTTTCGTTTTTAGTGTATCCTCAAGCAAAAAAATTTTACTTTGTTCGATGGATTATTTCGAAAATGAAAGAATAAGTGGAAATTCGTCAATCAGTGTAATCTCACATTTTGGTAACTTCTGTGTTTTCTGATTTGATACATATGGTTAGTGACCTTTGAACCCGCACGATAAGAGTGCCTTTGACTATACTTGTATCGATGTTTCACTGGTCATTAAGTAAGTCAATGTCGAAAATTGTATTTACATTACTCAACAAGTTTTGAGCAGTCCGAATAGTAAGAAACTGCCAAAATATCACCACCTTTCCACTAAAAAAAATGTATTTCTGTATCATCCTTTTGTTTGGAAGACTGTAAAAGCCAAAATAATTTTAAAATGTAGCTTAAATAGTGTCATATTTAGGTCCCTAGTGATTTTTGCATCGCATTTCAAATGCCTAAGATGACTTTAAGCATTCCTTACGAAAATTTTATCTCTTAATTTTTACCTAACAATGTTGTAAACCGGGGATCAGAAAATTAATCGGCCGTAGTTGTCATGGCATCTTTAAAAAATTAAAAATCTAGAGCTCATAAAGAAGGCAACATCAAACCTAGCTAGACCGGCGAATGCAGATTTTGAAATAAAAATATTTGTCCACGAATGTCCATAAAATTAGCCTCAACAACCCAGCCCAATCAGATCTAAAATACTAGGAAATTTGGTGCTTTTTATGTGCTAATTAGTTGCCCAAATCGGAAATTTGTTGCTCATATGGCAACCGAGAAAATAATGACAATGCTAACGTTTTACAAAAGTTAGCCTTGTCATATAATATTACACGGTAAAATCATACAAATACACCCCAAGAATTAGTTGTTAATTAGTTGCTCCATGATCAATGATCAGAACAAATAAATAATAGAAGAAAAGTGAATTTAGATAAACTAATTTTTCCAGAGAAACTCAAAACCGTCTGAGATGACCTTGAAAAATTAGTTGCTTCATCATAAACAATGATCAGAGCAATTAAATAATAAAAGAAAAGTGAATTTTGAGATTGCTTGAGATGTTTTTGAACCTATTTAGGAAATCGAGATATTTAAAACTCACTTTTCTTCTATTATTCAGTTGCTCTGATCATTATTTATGAAGCAACTAATTAGAAACTAATTTTTCATGGCTATCTCAGATGTTTTTGAGTCTCTCCGGAAAAATAAGTTGATCAAGTCACTTTTCTTCCAATATTTAAATTGCTCTGATCACTTTATATGGAGCAACCGAGGGAGCAACTAATTTTTCAATGCCATCTCAGACGTTTTTGAGTTTATCCGGAAAAATTAATCGATCAAAACTAACTTTTCTAACATTATTTAATTGTTCTGATCATTGTTCATGGAGCAACTAATTCTTGGGGTGTTTTTGTATGATTTTACCGCGTAATATTATATGACAAGGCTAACTTTTGGAAAAAGTTAACACTGTCATAATTTTCTCGGTTGCTATATGAACAACAAATTTCCGATTAGGGCAACTAATTAGCACATAAAAAGCACTAAATTTTTAGGTATCTTAGATCTGATTGGGCTGGGTTGTTGAGGCTAATTTTATGGACATTGTCCACGACCACTTTATGATTGCCGGCAAAAGCGAAGACGATATACAATATGTATTTTGAAACTACACTATTAGTTTGTAGTGTAGTTGACGAGTACACTGCGCGTTTATGGGTCCAGTGGATAGCCAGGACTGGCACTAGTCCACAATCATAAGAGATAATTCAATAACTAAATTTTAAAATACCAAAATAAACTGTTATACAGGGTGTATTATGAGGAACTGTACATACTCCTACCTCGTATGATAACCATTTGACATTCCCCATAAAGGTCTCCATATGAGGTACGAGAATGTACAGTTCCTCATGATACACCCTGTATTTCTTAGCGATTCAATATAAGCTCTACTCTACCTGTCGGCATAAAACAGTACATTGTTTTAATCCCCAATTTTCTTAGCCAAAAGTTTTCCATAGTTTGACTCGATCCAACCCAAAAGTTACCCTAGTATAAATGTGCATGCGAAAAAAGTTACAACCTGGCTGCAATTAGATATCGTCAGAAGCCGTTGCTTTGTCATAATATTCGGTTTTGATTAGTAAAACGATGCCGATTGTGTATTCAAATAAATGGGGGCCATTTCGAACATCTAATAAAAACTACACATTTGAAATAAATAAGATTCAACCAAAAATTTGGGAGCCTCAAAAAACTTAAAAATTTATTGACTTTAATTTTTATTACTCAAAATTTTTGAAGCTTAATGAAAAATAGGCCGTATCTCAATAAAACTTGATAATTGTAAAAAGTACTAGGGCGCAAAAAAGTTCCAAAAATAATGTGTTTGAATAATGGTGCCACAAAAAGCATTAAATTGTAACGTACACAAAAATTTAGGGGATCTCAACTCCCATAAATTTTCAACAGGGTGCAATAATTCCTTAATTTTTTGTTTAAGATGCCACTTGTCAACTTTCATTATAATATGTCAAACAATTGTCGAAATATTTGAAAAAATCTGTTTCCATTTGGTAACTTCGAAGGGTTGTAACTTTTTTCGCATGCATATTTGTACTAGGGTAACTTGGGTTGGATCTTGTTATATTTAGCCCCAGAATATGTGGTATGATTTATGACCTGCCTTTTTATTACACCCTGTATATATTCGTGGTTGGTTCTAAAAGTATTTGTATTTATTGCGGAATTTCTGATTTGATTTGTTAAAAACATAACAAGTAAATCAAAATTCAATAAAATACCATTCTTATTATATTTGTCGACAATTCAAGGATAAACTTCAAGAGATTGCAATTTACTTATGAAATGTATTCACCGTTTCACAGTACCCGTCTCAAGTCACTTACCCGACTTTCAAGCCGTTACAAAGTGGAAAGAAATTTGGCAGGACTGAGAAACCGAAACCCGCAGGAAAATAATTTTTCCGTGCATATTTGAGCCATTTTAATGTACACAAAATTATTTATTAATAAATGATTTCCTACTAATAAACGATTTTGGTATAGGCAACTAAACATACATGCTTGTATAATTAGCCAAATAAAATTTATAACCATTTTAAATGAGATACTTTTCACAGGGACACCTATGCAGTCCACCTAAGTTGGACTAATGGGAAACTTTTTTATTGTTGGTTTTAGGAAAAAAAGTTATTCTTCATTAAAAGTTCTGCATTATCTAAAACCTAAAATGCAATCATTAGATGTTTCTTATTTTGAGCCGTATACGAGGTTTGTTAAAAAATATTAATCTTACTCAAGAGTAAAGTACCTTTACTTTTCACAATACAGAAAAATTGTAGAAAGTAAAGTTGTTTAAAATTAAAAGTTATATCCAAATATGCAATTAAAGCTATTTAGCATGCAACTATTAACCAATTAAGGGATGCAAAAGCGTTTCCTACATGTGTGGCACACAACTGGTTTTCGCCTACCAAATAAACCAAAAAATACTTTGCGCTAAGAATATTTCCCTGTTTGGCTGAAAAAATACTTTCCGTCTTATTTTTGGTGTCTCTTATGATTTGTTTTTTGGTAAGAAGGAAGAAAAAATAGTTTGTGGTAAGCTAGGTACAGTTATATGTCAGAACATGGTTACAAATTTGTTAATTTTAAAACTAGTGCACAACTGGGTAGTTTATTCACTTTTATTTTAATTTTCATCTAAAATTAAAATTCAATTTAATTGATCCAATTTTCGTTGCCAAATTTCTTTCAACCCTGTTAATCGATTCATAGGTTATCATAATTGGTTATTGTTCAAATCTGAAATATGTAATATATTACCATAAATATTATTAAAAACAATTGGATTGGGAAATCACATTCATTCATTGCTTTAACGTTTGCGTAATATTATAATATTTAGAAAATAGATGAGATCGTTATTATTATTTTGTTTCTGGTTCTTCTGAAACACAAAATAAAACATAAAATCAAAAAACAAACTAAGTATGTACATTTTTTGAAGATCTGGCAATGTCGTTATCCATCTGGTGGCTCAACTCATGCCTCTAGAAACCGAAAATCTCGCAATACGTAGCACCTATTAGCATCTGGAAACATAAAAAGAAAATAGAGATGTCTAAGACAACCGGCATTTCCTTATGGGAATTACAGAAGTATTGTAAAAGTATGAGTTTTATGTAATGATAGAATATTTTGTATCAATGAAAATATAAAATTTATATTTGTAATAATTCATTTTTAATTCTGATGCTTTAAAACTCAAAAAAAATTGAAATTCATTCCTAAAATATTCAAAGTAACACCCCTGTTCTAATACAATGCATAATTTATGAAAAAATAGATTTGTGCATGTTCTATAGAGTGTACCAACAAAAACAAAAAAATGAATTCATAAGCAGAAATTACAGCAACAATATATGTTCACAGATTATACAGTTCTGTGATTTATACTTATTGAAAATAAAATAAATTGTTTATAAAATATCTTCCTTGTGGTATATTTTTTTCACGTATGTTTCAATAGCACTCCAGTTTTCACTTCCAGACAAAAAAAACTGAAAACAGGCCTTTATATGTTTGTGCTGTTAGAAGATCCACATAAGTACCAGACAAATATCTACAGAGCCTTAGAAGTAGAAGCACTAAATGTTTTCATTGAGGTTTTCATATAACATCAAATTGTAGAATTAGGGTATAGGAAACATTACGTGAAGAGTGTTTAGTATTTTTTAAAGATGTTGAAAAGGGGAAAATATAAAAGGTGATCCATTTGAGAGCGAAAGAGCTGACGAGAATATAAATATCATCAAAAGATCAGCAATATCACAAAACCCTGACAAACTGAAATTCATTTAAATTGTTCCATAAACAAAACTCAATCTGTATAGATAACAATATACATTAGGTCTGTTCCAACAGCAATCAGAAACTGTCACAGAACAGTCAACCATTACAATCAGTGAGGGGAATTACTGCAATGTAAACTCCTTGTTTGCTATGACCAGTTATTTTCTAATCATTTCTAACAGTTTCTTACTGTGGTTGGAGCAGACCTACTATCACCCAAATAAATAAGCAATTTTTGAATTCTAAATAACTTTTTAGGAATTTTTTTCACAGGAATTATTAGTCAACATCGAGGTCAACATAGCCTCCCTCAATAAACAAAAAAATAGATTTACAAAACTGTGTTTAAAGGTGTATAGCCTGTTTTATCTAAATTTGAACTGATATGCCCTTTTATTAAATGAACTATTCAAAATACTCTGAAATTCACATATAAACGAAAAAAATAAATACACCTTTGGAGAAAAACTTTTAAAAGTTCAACCCTTTAAATCTAATCTTGATGTCCAATTGGGGATATGTTAAGTTCTTATTCATGTGAAAATAAAATAAATCCCCTTGAAAACAAAAAAGTAATTCAGAATTGAGGAATGGATTTTGGACATAAGTATTAAAAAAAAAATCAGCAGAATGCCAAACTTCATGAAACAATCAACCTTCTTCTGTAACTCTAATAGAAATGAGTCAAATCAGATAGAAGTCAAGCAGACAAATAGCTTTTCATGTAATGATGTAAAAATAACATTTTAATATTGGAATGTCACTAAGAATGCAGCTTTTCACTTGACAGCTGCTCAAAAAACAGATATCTTTGGATGGATTTTGTTCAAAAAATGAAATTCAAGAGGAATTTGATGCCTTCATCTCTACTTCAGTTAGAGAATAACACAATATATTTTAGTTTTTCAGAACTTGTTGTATTTTTGTACTTATATTTAATATTGGTTAACATGGAGGGTCTCTACGCTACACTAGTGGGTCGATTCTGTGCATGTCTGTAAGAAAATCTGTAACTATACCATAGAGAAATATAACTATACAGTACAGAACTTTCGTTATCTACAGATTCGTAAGCTCTTACGGAAAACACAGAATCGACCCATAGGTTACCACTTGTTTCGACTTATTAATAATCTTTTTTAAACAAAGAAAGCACTAGTTAGAATTCTCAATTTTACTTAGTTTAAAAGTGATTTCAGAACACTAATGAAATGTACACAAACAAACTGGACAAATAGTATATATTGTCATATCTTGTTAAGCAAGCAAACTTCTTTCTTAGTGAACTGATAAATATTGTTTGTTTTGATTTAAATATACACTGAAATAAAAATTAGAAAATGCCAGTGTGATATTAAAAAAAAAGTAATACATGCTGGGGCCTGAAAACATTATTTTCTTATAATAAGGATCCAAAATAACAATTACAACTAAGAACTTGTGCCAGCTAAATAAACATTTATAAAGGAATGAGTTTCAATTTCTTCATGAGGTTATTCAAAAATATATAATATCAATAGTGTGAAATATACAAATTACTCATACTTCCATACATATTATTTATTTAGGTGTGTCTCATACCGTGTAGCTTACTGCTACAGTATTGTCAGTAACAGCTATGCCAAGACTCCATTGAGGCAACCAGGCCGATCTCATTCTGGAACATCTCAAGCAAGACATCTCACATTAATATCTTGTCACAAATATTCAATCTCTCATAACATAATACAACTCAATTTCAAACTTACTTGCTGGATCAATTGGCATATCCTGTGCTTCTTCTGTTCCAGGAGCAGGAGGTTCATAATCCATAGGATCAAATTCTGATTCTGGTTTACTTACACATTCCAATTCCGATGTATCTAATTGTTCTGGATCAATGGGTAGGGACATTTGATGGGAAGTAGGATTGAGAGGGACAGAATTTATTTGCATTGAAGCTATAGGAAGAGGAGGCATTCCTATAGTTTGAATGCCTGGTGGAACCATTGGTGGAGGAGGAACAGGAGGTATCACTGATGGAGGTAAACCAGGAAGAGGAGGTAACAACGGAGTTGGCGCATTAACACTTTGAGGTGTTGGAATCTAAAAAGCGATTAATATTTACTAACTGGAATATGTTTTTATCGAAAAAAATATAGAATGTTACTTACGGTTTTGCTCGATGCACTCATCATGAGGCGTTGTTGCTGGAAGGAGGTCATCATCTTGAAATAAATTTTAAAATAAAAACGAATATTATATTAAATAGTAAATTTCCGTACACCTGAGATTAATTAGAAACACAAAATGGCGATGCTAAATTTATTACACCACTCTGCCACAGTCTACAAATCGTTTATCGTAGAATAGACAAAAAGCAAAGCTCTAATATTCCGATCATAGACAAATTCCGACAACTAACGAAAAACGAAACACGAAACGAAGACGAAGCGCTCTGCAATGACAGATGACAGGATAGCCAAAAGCTGCGTTCTCCTTATCTCCTCTACCACTACTGACGCACTGCGTCATTACGATAAAAGATAAAGTAAATTCAACATCTCTAAACTCTATTATTATTATTATATATTAAAATAAACTGGAACATCCAAATTCCAAACGCGTAAAAACATCCTATATGTGATCCGTGGTTGTGTCCGTGGTTTAGTTCACACAAATCTCTATGGTTCAAATTCCTGTAGGTGAACTTTACTGTGGTTTAATCCAGGCTTAAACCATAGAGTAACGAATCTTAAACTTTAGTTATTTTGTCATTTGTGCATGCTTCTATGTTTCTAACCTCAAATATTTGATCAACCTTTTATCTCTAAAGCACATCTAAAGTAAAACAAGAAACTTTCTTTATAAAATGAACATAGATGTGAGGTATGATGTATTTAAGGTACGTTTCAAATAATTACCAAATAATACGAGAGTTATACAATATATTCGTAAACAAACAAACTAACTAACTTATTTTCGACCAGACTCAACGATAAACGATGAATTAAAAATCAGTGGACTATTTAAAAACACAGGTCTAACAAAGTAGGTGCAGAGTCTGCACTGCAGACGGGTTTGTCAATTAAAACAAAAACATTATTATAGTGTGTTCAAGCCTCCAAAACAGCATTTGTTATAATTGTTATCAACGGCAACTATTTAGGAGAAAGCCACTTGAGTATTTTAAATATTACAAGATAAATGTGGATGGTACATACACACATACATGGTACCTTGTAGCAAGTAATTTTATCAATGTGTGAATATAATATGAACTAAAAATCTTATTACTGCTTAAATTTATAATGTCCAATGTGTAGGATATTTCCAAAAACAGAAACACTCTAACATAGGTATTCTGCATAGTAAATTGGAAACTATTTGGTTAAAATAATAATCAAATTGCATTAAAATGATTGGTGATTTAAATACTGTCCCTGGTTAATGAATTAGATATCCTTTAACAACCAATATACATTTTTCTATAGGGTAAAGGTGTGTATGCAAAAAAGCAGTTATTAAAGGATACTGTTATTTTTGAAGAAGATCCTTTGGTATCATGTCAGTTGTCATGGAATGCTGCATATGGTTATTTGGCATGTGATCATTGTTTAAGGTAAGTTTATGAGGTATTTACGGAGCTTTCAAATAACTTAGATATAGTGGCAATATATTTATTGTATATTGTAATTGTATGTTTATTAAATTTAATATAAACAGAGACTTTAATAGGATTTCTAAGGATGTGATATTGAAAATAATTTAGTAATTGCAAATGAGGAAGGTTTAAAGAGTTATTAGGTATTCTATAGTCAAGGAATAAGAACTTATTTAGTTGAGATGCTAAGCTTAAGATACGTTGGGTTGGGAACAACTAATATTTTGAAAGATTTTTAAATAAAAAATTAATAACTTAAACTTACTTAAAAATAGAACATTTTCTGCTCAAACTTACTTACTGAAAAAAATCGTAACCTTGTTTTTATTATCAACTTTTTAGACCCTTGGAAACAGCTCAAGAGAATGCTTGTCGGCTATCTGGACAATTGGTAGAACTACCTTATCCAGAATGCTGTACCACCGATAAAAGTAAAATAACCTCTTGTCCAGATTGTCTTGTAAAATACTGTTCTGATGAATGTAAGACAGAAGCATTTGGTCAATACCATAAAACACTTTGTCTTAAAACACATGCACAAAATGGTTCTCATCTATTGGAGCAATTAAATGAAGCTTGGAAGTATGTAGGAATATTAATAAATATCTAACATGCTTGATTAATAATTTACAACTTTTTAATAAATTGCTAATATACCTAATTATTGTTTTGTATATTTTTAGAAAAGTACATTATCCACCAGAAACAAATAGTATAATGTTAATAGTTCGATTATTAACTAGAATAATACAGGCTCCTAATAAAGAAGTTGCCATTGCACAAACCCTTGAGTTTTGTCATAGAACAACCGATGAATCCGAGGATTTGGCTCATAAACTTCTAGGAGAAAAATTTTCCGATCAAATAACCTTATTACACAATCTCTTGATCGCAGCAATACCCACTGAAGGTATTGAACAACTTTTAACTTATGATGGTTTCTTAAGTTTGTTGGCATTAATAGGTAAGTTTTAAAATGAATATAATTATAAAGGAAAAGAACAAGCTTGATTATCTAATAGATTGGGCTCCCAGTGAATATTTCGCAGAACTTCTGGTATCTCTTTACAGAGATAAAATAAAATTGTTAAAGAGTCTTCAACCAGTTTTTGGTCCTGCCACTATGTTTATTTACTATTCAATTTTCATTCCTTAGCTAAAACAATTGAAAAATAAATTTAATTCAAGTGCTTGTACAAGGTATCTCTCCTTATAGGATGGTTCTGCTTTTTGTGAGCCTAAAATGTTTCCTACCCATCCCTTACATCAGTTTAAAAGCAATATTTATAAGCTCAATATAATTCAAGATTATTTTAAATTGAGACTGAGAATTGTAGGTATTTTATTATTTTCACAACAGCAATAATAATGTCAGTTCTTTTGGTCATGCCATGTACTTCATATATTACAGTGTGACCCATTTTTAATGGAAACACCCTTATAAAAATATAAAAAGTTGTATACAGATTTTAATTATTATTTTTTTTTTAATGTCAAGTACTAAAAGGTCTACCTTGAGGCAAAATTTGAAATGTTTATTCCAATTTTCAGGGCATATTACGATATTTTTTCTTAGTCGAAAATCGAGATTTTTTATTAGCGATTTTTTAATTGAAAAAATCACTACGCCACTGGATTCAGAGTGCCTTTAAACAGGTGTCACCAAAACTTTATGAAAAAATATTTATTAATAACAAAGTTATGACAACTCAAAAATTCGAAAACTCACACAGCTAATAGTCACAAAAAACACCCTATATCAACAGCTATAGCCATGAGAATATTTTTTTATGATTTCAACAATAAAGTGATGCCAAATGAAAAAAAAAAATAGCGTAAATATAGGCATGATGACAGTCACTAAGAATCACTAAAATATTGATTTGATATAATTATTTAAGATACAGAGATTCTACAGAAATCACTTATTTTTCATTTTCATGTGTGATTGCATTTATTTTAGTAAAAATATAAGCACAAAATTTAACCATCCGCCATCTTATCTCAAACACCAATCAGTGACGTCATATTTTCGCAAGTATCTATGATCCGACCCGAACCAAATCCGAACATCTGTTTTGTCGTCTTTATATTATCTATGGTTTTGTATTTCCTTTGTTGCTGTTGGCTTTTCTTGGTTCATGTGATATTTTCTCGTTATAAACTGTTAAGTACCTCTGTTTTTTATCGCCACAAAAAGCCGTTTTTGAAATTATGTATATGTATCAAAATAAACTTTTAACCTGCAAGCTGTCAAGTGTTTGAAGTTTGACTTTGACGATTTCACTACATGACACAGATCATAGATAACCTATCGACAGTTGACACTGTTACCAATTGATGATGTCATAGACAGACGCTATTACTGTTGATATAGGGTGTTTTTTGTGACTATTAGCTGTGTGAGTTTTCGAATTTTTGAGTTGTCATAAATTTGTTATTAATAAATATTATTTCATGAAGTTTTGGTGACACCTGTTTAGAGGCACTCTGAATCCAGTGGCGAAGTGATTTTTTCAATTAAAAAATCGCTAATAAAAAATCTCGATTTTCGACTAAGAAAAAATATCGTGGTATGCCCTGAAAATTGGAATAAACATTTCAAATTTTGTCCCAAGTTAGACCTTTTAGTACTTGACATTCCAAAAAAAAAATAATTGAAATCTGCTTACAACTTCAAATTTTAGGGGGGTGTTTCAATTAAAAGTGGGTCACACTGTATATACTAAGTCAATTGTATCTATGAATGAATGAATGTGTTTTAAGGTACTAATGGGCAAGGAGTTGGCACAAGCCCAATAGCTAGTTGGGCCAATAAGGTAGAAAATGTTTCACTTGAAACTAAAGACAAAGAGACCTTCGATTCTTTCCTAGATCAACTGTACCAACAAATGGATGAAAACGTTGGAGATTTTCTTAATAGTGAAGGAGTTGCACTTTACACATTACAAAGCTGTTGTAATCATAGTTGTGATCCTAATGCCATAGCTAAATTTACTAATAATAACCATAGGTATGTATACAATAAGAATTATGGTTCGTTCATACATAAGTGAATAATAGCCATTATATGCACTATTTAATGGGAAACTTTCAAAAATTTATATTATATTAATTTAGTAAAATGATGTTGGTTAATTTACGAAATGAACTTTTGAAGGATATCCTTGGTAGCAACAAGGGATATAGAAGACGGAGAAGAAATTTCTATAAGTTATTTAGACGAATGTGTATTAACAAGGTCTAGACATTCCAGATGTAAAGAGCTGATGAACAATTATTTGTTTGTCTGCCGATGTGAGCGATGTAACAATGAATCTGATCAAATCGATAAAACAAGCGATGAGGAAGAGGAAGACGACTCGATGAGTGATTAAAATAGTATAAACTGTAAAGAAATTAATATTGAAATATTGTCAATTAAACTGTAAAATTGATATTTTCAACCCTTACTACGTTCAATCTTCCTATAAATCTAAATTGAAATCAATCATTTGTATCCTTTACTACCACTATTAGCAACAAAAAGGTATGCAACTGAACAAGCATGAACAATACATGTTTGATTGCATACCCATTAGAGAGATGTGGTAATTCACTAGTAGATGGCGACACCAAACAGAATCGGTGAAGGTTATTTGGATCATAGAACTAAATTGTTATAGATCTATATTGACACAGAGACAAAATATAATAGTTCTCTATGGTAGGTTATCTGTGATCTTCATGATTGTCATTTTTGACATAAAAATATAATGTTTAGGAAGTTTCTGTATTAATTGTTGTAAAAGAATTGAGGAAAAATGGCCAAGTATTTTGGCATAGATCGTGCTTTCAATTTCTTAAAAACCATTAAAGATGCAGGGGGCATTAAAGCTTCTCTATATAAACTCTATAGGTTTGTAGATGTATATATTATGTAACTGGTATTTGCACTAAAGATCTATTATTTTAGAATGGACAATTTGAGGCCAGGTACACTTGTGGGTACAGATAAATATGGAAATAAATATTACGAAAATCCAAGTTACTTTTATGGTAGAAATAGGTGGATTGAATATGCTCCTTATTATGGTAACTACAATTGTATACTTCAAATCTGTTGTTATTGTCCAATAAAACTATATAGTTGATATTACATTAGATCA
Organism: Galerucella nymphaeae; assembly: GCA_963978555.1. Taxonomy (NCBI): domain Eukaryota; kingdom Metazoa; phylum Arthropoda; class Insecta; order Coleoptera; family Chrysomelidae; genus Galerucella; species Galerucella nymphaeae. The sequence continues at coordinate 17,880,800 of OZ021715.1, read as the reverse complement.
GGATGTCAAGTCGCTAAGAACTATTTTAGTACATATAATTTTCATAGCCCTTTTAGGATGACATGACACCTTGTATGATACATTAGAAGTATTATACTTTGTGCATGAAATTTAAGCATTTCCATGCAATAAAATATACCTACAATTTTAAATAAAATAAGTTATATATTTATTTATTTAGGCTTAGAATATGATGGAAGCCAAGTTCCTGCTGAATGGTTTGGTTGGTTACATTATAAGACAGATTTATTACCAAACCAGGATAAGTCTCGTCCAAAATATAAGTGGATGTCAGATCATACAGAAAATTTAAGTGGCACACCAGGGCAGTATATGCCTTATTCCACTACTAGACCTAAGATTGAAGCATGGGTTCCACCGAAATAATTAATTTAAATTTGTGTTGCAGTGGGTGTAATATGCTATGTACAAAAATAAAATATATTGAATTAACTATATTTTTTTGTGTGTGTATTCCTGAAATTATACAACTAATCCTGATTTTTTGTGTAAAAAATTTCAGTTGAATGGTGCTAAAACATGAAGATTTCAATAAATGAAACAATATGGATATTATTTGCTCAATTTGTTGCAGAATTTTAATACATAGATTCTTCATCGACTCTTGTAAGTCAGCAATAAACTAGGTATATTTCTAATCTTATAAATAAAACAAATACTGGGGGGTTGATAGTCCCGTGTAAATTTCAAATTCGCATCTACGTACTACTTTGGCCTTGTCTAAATTAGATTTCCAGTTACAGTCAGTAGTTCGTTTACATCTGATAAAGTCCACAGATATAGATAACCGCCACCATAACCTCTATGATGCCAGAATGCAGAATGTTGTCTTGCCAACCGTCAATGCTGTGCCAATGTAAACTATCAAAAGAATCAAAACATTGGATTTTATTTGAAAGATGTGAAAAAGTATTCTCTTATGATTTAAGAGTCTCAAGACAAACTAAAATGAATTTCTCATTGTGGTGGATTTTTACGTATTATTTTCGTTCAGTAATTAAATGGTTTCTGAGAAGAACAACAGGACTATGTGAGCTGCAACGAATTTGTTATGGTGAGGTAGTGGGTGCCCCTCGAATAAAAAGTGTAGAGGATTGTTTGTGTATGTCTAAATCGAAACAAATAAAACAACTTATCCAGCACCTCAACGATCTCGCAGATACTAATGAATTCTCATCTTCAAATCATGAAGAGGTTCTAAATAGAGCAGTTAGAGTTGTATTGTTGGTCAAGAAAATTGATCCAAGAATACATTTTCAATTTGTTAAAAGTTTTGGAACATGTGTTAAACAGATTTGGGGTTACAGACAACTCATTGCTGAAGTAGAACAATTAAGGACTACTCCTTATGATAGCGATGATCCAGAACATGAAAAAAAATTACAGAATCTATGGATAAATCTCAAGCCTGAAGAACAACTTGAAGGTAAGAATGAATTAAATAAAAATGTACATATTACATGAAGCAATGAACTTCAACATAAGATTTTTAATAGCATGATTTTTCTGTTTCTAGGAAGAGTTACAAAACAGTGGCAAAATATTGGCTTTCAAGGTGAAGATCCAAAAACTGATTTTCGAGGGATGGGTCTGTTAGGTTTAGAAAATCTATTGTTTTTTGCCACAGTACATCGTTCAGCAGCTCAACATGTTCTAAGTCACTCTTATCATCCTAAACATGGTTATTGTTTTGCTATTGTAGGTATAAATCTTACAAGTTTGGCATGGACTTTATTAAAGGAAGGTACTGCAAAAACTTACATATATAATAATTGTGTAAGTGTACATTCAATAACACTATTTCATCATTTTTATAGTTATCTGTTTTATGAATTTGACAGATTTTGGATGGAATGTAGGCCTAAAGATATTATGGAGTTTTCTAATATCAAAAATAAATTTGAAAAAAATATTAGATCATATTTACAAGATTCAACTACTGATTTCAGAATTGGTGTTACTGTTAATAATGTGTAAAGCTATTGGTTAGCTTATTTTTTCTCTCATTGAAACAATCAACAGCCTTAGCTTTTATCAAATGCACAGAATGTTCCTTATTTGCAATAGAATTGTCTAATAATAAGACCTTTTTTATATTTAGTTTCCTAATCACAGTTTTCTGTAACAACTGCAAATGTATTTCAGACCTTCTGGAAGGTCCCTGTTTAATTTGGAACTGTTATTCATTGTCTGTTGTGGCATATAGCCCAACAAGTGAATATTTACTATTTGAAAAGTCATTTTCAAATTTGTGAGGTGTTATATGATGCGTATTATACTATTATCTAGACATCTTTATTTATACTTCTTCATTCTTGGTGTTGGTTTTTAATACAATATGGGTTTTGAGGACTATTTCACTATGCTATTTATACAATGAAAAAGTAGAACCATTATAAAGTTTGTATAGGGAATAAATGAACCAATATTTAGGGTAAAAAAGATTTACTATCATGTCATATTGTCACACCAATCCGCATATTTTATCCATTATGTCTTATTTTCATGATTAATTTATGAAAACAAAACTAAAGCATTTATTTTTATAATTTTTGTAAATAGTTTATTTATTTTATTTATTAAACATAGGATTTTTTGTCTTCTGACTATTTAAATATGATTATTTTTATAATAATTTTATATAATGTATTAATTAAAAACTAGTCTGTCTTGAAGAGCAACATATTTTACGATTTGTTTTTAATAAAATGCTTGAATGCAATTGTATTTTTTTGACAACATTCTTTGTACTACGACTTAGTAAGGGTGCTAAAAATACTGATAATCAGTGAGAAGCTAGCTCCTAGCTCCAAACGCAGAACTGCGACAATTGACTGAACCGGCACAGATGTGAACTATACGGGGAGGGAATCGAATTCTAAAAATTAGGAAGACTTATATTTGAGCACTTATTTTATTTAAGAATTAAATCAATAATATTATATATGGAAAAAATTGTGTTTTCACCTATAAAACCCAATATATTAACAGCAAAAAATGTTTCTCTTCTGTATCTACAAATAATGATGTTCATTGCAAAAAAATCAGGAATAGATTGATAAACTGGTAGTATTTAGCCTGTTATATTCAAAAGTTACTGACAAACAGGGTGGGAAAAAAAAATAAAAGTCAGATTTTTGAACAAAGATACTTTACTTTATTTTGTCTCCTGTATCTACAAATAATGATGTCCATGGAAAAAAAAATCAGAAATAGATTGATAAAAATGTAGTCTTTAGCTTGTAATCTTCAAAAATTACTGACAAACGTTCCAAAGGTTAGAAAAAAAATAAAAATCAGATTTTTGAATGAAGATACTTTACTTTATTTTCTCTCCGTATCTACAAATAATGATGTCCATGAAAAAAAAAATTCAGAAATAGATTGATAAAAATGTATTCTTTAGCTTGTTATATTCAAAAATTACTGACAAACGTTCCAAAGGTGAGAAAAAAAAATAAAAATCAGATTTTTGAATAAAGATACTTTACTTTATTTTCTCTCCTGTATCTACAAATAATGATGTCCATGGAAAAAATATTCAGAAATAGATTGTTAAAAATGTATTCTTTAGCTTGTTATATTCAAAAATTACTGACAAACGTTCCAAAGGTGAGAAAAAAAATAAAAATCAGAAAAAATAAAAATCAGATTTTTGAATAAAGATACTTTACTTTATTTTCTCTCCTGTATCTACAAATAATGATGTCCATGAAAAAAAAAATTCAGAAATAGATTGATAAAAATGTATTCTTTAGCTTGTTATATTCAAAAATTACTGACAAACGTTCCAAAGGTGAGAAAAAAAAATAAAAATCAGATTTTTGAATAAAGATACTTTACTTTATTTTCTCTCCTGTATCTACAAATAATGATGTCCATGGAAAAAATATTCAGAAATAGATTGTTAAAAATGTATTCTTTAGCTTGTTATATTCAAAAATTACTGACAAACGTTCCAAAGGTGAGAAAAAAAATAAAAATCAGAAAAAATAAAAATCAGATTTTTGAATAAAGATACTTTACTTTATTTTCTCTCCTGTATCTACAAATAATGATGTCCATGAAAAAAAAATCAGAAATAGATTGATAAAAATGTGGTCTTTAGCTTGTTGTATCCAAAAATTACTGACAAACGTTCCAAAGGTGAGAAAAAAAATAAAAATCAGATTTTTGAAAAAAGCTACTTTACTTTATTTTCTCTCCTGTATCTACAAATAATGATGTCCATGGAAAAAAAATCAGAAATAGATTGATAAAAATGTAGTCTTTAGCTTGTTATATTCGAAAATTACTGACAAACGTTCCAAAGGTGAGAAAAAAAAATAAAAATCAGATTTTTGAAAAAAGCTACTTTACTTTATTTTCTCCCCTGTATCTACAAATAATGATGTCCATGGAAAAAAAATCAGAAATAGATTGATAAAAATGTAGTCTTTAGCTTGTTATATTCGAAAATTACTGACAAACGTTCCAAAGGTGAGAAAAAAAATAAAAATCAGATTTTTGAAAAAAGCTACTTTACTTTATTTTCTCCCCTGTATCTACAAATAATGATGTCCATGGAAAAAAAATCAGAAATAGATTGATAAAAATGTAGTCTTTAGCTTGTTATATTCGAAAATTACTGACAAACGTTCCAAAGGTGAGAAAAAAAATAAAAATCAGATTTTTGAAAAAAGCTACTTTACTTTATTTTCTCTCCTGTATCTACAAATAATGATGTCCATGGAAAAAAAATCAGAAATAGATTTTTAAAAATGTAGTCTTTAGCTTGTTATATTCGAAAATTACTGACAAACGTTCCGAAGGTGAGAAAAAAAATAAAAATCAGATTTTTGAAAAAAGCTACTTTACTTTATTTTCTCCCCTGTATCTACAAATAATGATGTCCATGGAAAAAAAATCAGGAATAGATTGATAAAAATGTAGTCTTTAGCTTGTTATATTCGAAAATTACTGACAAACGTTCCAAAGGTGAGAAAAAAAATAAAAATCAGATTTTTGAAAAAAGCTACTTTACTTTATTTTCTCTCCTGTATCTACAAATAATGATGTCCATGGAAAAAAAATCAGAAATAGATTTTTAAAAATGTAGTCTTTAGCTTGTTATATTCGAAAATTACTGACAAACGTTCCAAAGGTGAGAAAAAAAATAAAAATCAGATTTTTGAAAAAAGCTACTTTACTTTATTTTCTCCCCTGTATCTACAAATAATGATGTCCATGGAAAAAAAATCAGAAATAGATTGATAAAAATGTAGTCTTTAGCTTGTTATATTCGAAAATTACTGACAAACGTTCCAAAGGTGAGAAAAAAAATAAAAATCAGATTTTTGAAAAAAGCTACTTTACTTTATTTTCTCTCCTGTATCTACAAATAATGATGTCCATGGAAAAAAAATCAGAAATAGATTTTTAAAAATGTAGTCTTTAGCTTGTTATATTCGAAAATTACTGACAAACGTTCCAAAGGTGAGAAAAAAAATAAAAATCAGATTTTTGAAAAAAGCTACTTTACTTTATTTTCTCCCCTGTATCTACAAATAATGATGTCCATGGAAAAAAAATCAGAAATAGATTGATAAAAATGTAGTCTTTAGCTTGTTATATTCGAAAATTACTGACAAACGTTCCAAAGGTGAGAAAAAAAATAAAAATCAGATTTTTGAAAAAAGCTACTTTACTTTATTTTCTCTCCTGTATCTACAAATAATGATGTCCATGAAAAAAAAATCAGAAATAGATTGATAAAAATGTGGTCTTTAGCTTGTTGTATCCAAAAATTACTGACAAACGTTCCAAAGGTGAGAAAAAAAATAAAAATCAGATTTTTGAAAAAAGCTACTTTACTTTATTTTCTCTCCTGTATCTACAAATAATGATGTCCATGGAAAAAAAATCAGAAATAGATTTTTAAAAATGTAGTCTTTAGCTTGTTATATTCGAAAATTACTGACAAACGTTCCAAAGGTGAGAAAAAAAATAAAAATCAGATTTTTGAAAAAAGCTACTTTACTTTATTTTCTCCCCTGTATCTACAAATAATGATGTCCATGGAAAAAAAATCAGAAATAGATTGATAAAAATGTAGTCTTTAGCTTGTTATATTCGAAAATTACTGACAAACGTTCCAAAGGTGAGAAAAAAAATAAAAATCAGATTTTTGAAAAAAGCTACTTTACTTTATTTTCTCCCCTGTATCTACAAATAATGATGTCCATGGAAAAAAAATCAGAAATAGATTGATAAAAATGTAGTCTTTAGCTTGTTATATTCGAAAATTACTGACAAACGTTCCAAAGGTGAGAAAAAAAATAAAAATCAGATTTTTGAAAAAAGCTACTTTACTTTATTTTCTCTCCTGTATCTACAAATAATGATGTCCATGGAAAAAAAATCAGAAATAGATTTTTAAAAATGTAGTCTTTAGCTTGTTATATTCGAAAATTACTGACAAACGTTCCAAAGGTGAGAAAAAAAATAAAAATCAGATTTTTGAAAAAAGCTACTTTACTTTATTTTCTCCCCTGTATCTACAAATAATGATGTCCATGGAAAAAAAATCAGAAATAGATTGATAAAAATGTAGTCTTTAGCTTGTTATATTCGAAAATTACTGACAAACGTTCCAAAGGTGAGAAAAAAAATAAAAATCAGATTTTTGAAAAAAGATACTTTACTTTATTTTCTCTCCTGTATCTACAAATAATGATGTCCATGGAAAAAAAATCAGAAATAGATTTTTAAAAATGTAGTCTTTAGCTTGTTATATTCGAAAATTACTGACAAACGTTCCAAAGGTGAGAAAAAAAATAAAAATCAGATTTTTGAAAAAAGCTACTTTACTTTATTTTCTCTCCTGTATCTACAAATAATGATGTCAATGAAAAAAAATTCAGAAATAGATTGATAAAAATGTAGTCTTTAGCTTGTTATATTCAAAAATTACTGACAAACGTTCCAAAGGTGAGAAAAAAAATAAAAATCAGATTTTTGAAAAAAGCTACTTTACTTTATTTTCTCTCCTGTATCTACAAATAATGATGTCCATGGAAAAAAAATCAGAAATAGATTTTTAAAAATGTAGTCTTTAGCTTGTTATATTCGAAAATTACTGACAAACGTTCCAAAGGTGAGAAAAAAAATAAAAATCAGATTTTTGAAAAAAGCTACTTTACTTTATTTTCTCTCCTGTATCTACAAATAATGATGTCCATGGAAAAAAAATCAGAAATAGATTTTTAAAAATGTAGTCTTTAGCTTGTTATATTCGAAAATTACTGACAAACGTTCCAAAGGTGAGAAAAAAAATAAAAATCAGATTTTTGAAAAAAGCTACTTTACTTTATTTTCTCTCCTGTATCTACAAATAATGATGTCCATGGAAAAAATATTCAGATATAGATTTTTAAAAATGTAGTCTTTAGCTTGTTATATTCAAAAATTACTGACAAACGTTCCAAAGGTGAGAAAAAAAATAAAAATCAGATTTTTGAAAAAAGCTACTTTACTTTATTTTCTCTCCTGTATCTACAAATAATGATGTCCATGGAAAAAAAATCAGAAATAGATTTTTAAAAATGTAGTCTTTAGCTTGTTATATTCGAAAATTACTGACAAACGTTCCAAAGGTGAGAAAAAAAATAAAAATCAGATTTTTGAAAAAAGCTACTTTACTTTATTTTCTCTCCTGTATCTACAAATAATGATGTCAATGAAAAAAAATTCAGAAATAGATTGATAAAAATGTAGTCTTTAGCTTGTTATATTCAAAAATTACTGACAAACGTTCCAAAGGTGAGAAAAAAAAATAAAAATCAGATTTTTGAAAAAAGCTACTTTACTTTATTTTCTCTCCTGTATCTACAAATAATGATGTCCATGGAAAAAAAATCAGAAATAGATTTTTAAAAATGTAGTCTTTAGCTTGTTATATTCGAAAATTACTGACAAACGTTCCAAAGGTGAGAAAAAAAATAAAAATCAGATTTTTGAAAAAAGCTACTTTACTTTATTTTCTCTCCTGTATCTACAAATAATGATGTCCATGGAAAAAAAATCAGAAATAGATTTTTAAAAATGTAGTCTTTAGCTTGTTATATTCGAAAATTACTGACAAACGTTCCAAAGGTGAGAAAAAAAATAAAAATCAGATTTTTGAAAAAAGCTACTTTACTTTATTTTCTCTCCTGTATCTACAAATAATGATGTCAATGAAAAAAAATTCAGAAATAGATTGATAAAAATGTAGTCTTTAGCTTGTTATATTCAAAAATTACTGACAAACGTTCCAAAGGTGAGAAAAAAAAATAAAAATCAGATTTTTGAAAAAAGATACTTTACTTTATTTTCTCTCCTGTATCTACAAATAATGATGTCCATGGAAAAAAAATTCAGAAATAGATTGATAAAAATGTAGTCTTTAGCTTGTTATATTCAAAAATTACTGACAAACGTTCCAAAGGTGAGAAAAAAAATAAAAATCAGATTTTTGAAAAAAGATACTTTACTTTATTTTCTCTCCTGCATCTACAAATAATGATGTCAATGAAAAAAAATTCAGAAATAGATTGATAAAAATGTAGTCTTTAGCTTGTTATATTCAAAAATTACTGACAAACGTTCCAAAGGTGAGAAAAAAAAATAAAAATCAGATTTTTGAAAAAAGATACTTTACTTTATTTTCTCTCCTGTATCTACAAATAATGATGTCCATGGAAAAAAAATTCAGAAATAGATTGATAAAAATGTAGTCTTTAGCTTGTTATATTCAAAAATTACTGACAAACGTTCCAAAGGTGAGAAAAAAAATAAAAATCAGATTTTTGAAAAAAGCTACTTTACTTTATTTTCTCTCCTGTATCTACAAATAATGATGTCCATGGAAAAAATATTCAGAAATAGATTTTTAAAAATGTAGTCTTTAGCTTGTTATATTCGAAAATTACTGACAAACGTTCCAAAGGTGAGAAAAAAAATAAAAATCAGATTTTTGAAAAAAGCTACTTTACTTTATTTTCTCTCCTGTATCTACAAATTATGATGTCAATGAAAAAAAATTCAGAAATAGATTGATAAAAATGTAGTCTTTAGCTTGTTATATTCAAAAATTACTGACAAACGTTCCAAAGGTGAGAAAAAAAAATAAAAATCAGATTTTTGAAAAAAGATACTTTACTTTATTTTCTCTCCTGTATCTACAAATAATGATGTCCATGGAAAAAAAATTCAGAAATAGATTGATAAAAATGTAGTCTTTAGCTTGTTATATTCAAAAATTACTGACAAACGTTCCAAAGGTGAGAAAAAAAATAAAAATCAGATTTTTGAAAAAAGATACTTTACTTTATTTTCTCTCCTGCATCTACAAATAATGATGTCAATGAAAAAAAATTCAGAAATAGATTGATAAAAATGTAGTCTTTAGCTTGTTATATTCAAAAATTACTGACAAACGTTCCAAAGGTGAGAAAAAAAAATAAAAATCAGATTTTTGAAAAAAGATACTTTACTTTATTTTCTCTCCTGTATCTACAAATAATGATGTCCATGGAAAAAAAATTCAGAAATAGATTGATAAAAATGTAGTCTTTAGCTTGTTATATTCAAAAATTACTGACAAACGTTCCAAAGGTGAGAAAAAAAATAAAAATCAGATTTTTGAAAAAAGATACTTTACTTTATTTTCTCTCCTGCATCTACAAATAATGATGTCAATGAAAAAAAATTCAGAAATAGATTGATAAAAATGTGGTCTTTAGCTTGTTATATTCAAAAATTACTGACAAACGTTCCAAAGGTGAGAAAAAAAATAAAAATCAGATTTTTGAAAAAAGATACTTTACTTTATTTTCTCTCCTGTATCTACAAATAATGATGTCCATGGAAAAAATATTCAGAAATAGATTGATAAAAATGTGGTCTTTAGCTTGTTATATTCAAAAATTACTGACAAACGTTCCAAAGGTGAGAAAAAAAATAAAAATCAGATTTTTGAAAAAAGATACTTTACTTTATTTTCTCTCCTGTATCTACAAATAATGATGTCCATGGAAAAAATATTCAGAAATAGATTGATAAAAATGTGGTCTTTAGCTTGTTATATTCAAAAATTACTGACAAACGTTCCAAAGGTGAGAAAAAAAATAAAAATCAGATTTTTGAAAAAAGATACTTTACTTTATTTTCTCTCCTGTATCTACAAATAATGATGTCCATGGAAAAAATATTCAGAAATAGATTGATAAAAATGTGGTCTTTAGCTTGTTATATTCAAAAATTACTGACAAACGTTCCAAAGGTGAGAAAAAAAATAAAAATCAGATTTTTGAAAAAAGATACTTTACTTTATTTTCTCTCCTGTATCTACAAATAATGATGTCCATGGAAAAAATATTCAGAAATAGATTGATAAAAATGTGGTCTTCAGTTTGTCATATTCAAAAATTACTGACAAACGTTCCAAAGGTGAGAAAAAAAATAAAAATCAGATTTTTGAAAAAAGATACTTTACTTTATTTTCTCTCCTGTATCTACAAATAATGATGTCCATGGAAAAAATATTCAGAAATAGATTGATAAAAATGTGGTCTTTAGCTTGTTATATTCAAAAATTACTGACAAACGTTCCAAAGGTGAGAAAAAAAATAAAAATCAGATTTTTGAAAAAAGCTACTTTACTTTATTTTCTCTCCTGTATCTACAAATTATGATGTCAATGAAAAAAAATTCAGAAATAGATTGATAAAAATGTAGTCTTTAGCTTGTTATATTCAAAAATTACTGACAAACGTTCCAAAGGTGAGAAAAAAAAATAAAAATCAGATTTTTGAAAAAAGATACTTTACTTTATTTTCTCTCCTGTATCTACAAATAATGATGTCCATGGAAAAAAAATTCAGAAATAGATTGATAAAAATGTGGTCTTTAGCTTGTTATATTCAAAAATTACTGACAAACGTTCCAAAGGTGAGCTAAAAAAATAAAAATCAGATTTTTGAAAAAAGATACTTTACTTTATTTTCTCTCCTGTATCTACAAATAATGATGTCCATGGAAAAAAATTCAGAAATAGATTGATAAAAATGTAGTCTTTAGCTTGTTATATTCAAAAATTACTGACAAACGTTCCAAAGGTGAGAAAAAAAATAAAAATCAGATTTTTGAAAAAAGATACTTTACTTTATTTTCTCTCCTGTATCTACAAATAATGATGTCCATGGAAAAAATATTCAGAAATAGATTGATAAAAATGTAGTCTTTAGCTTGTTATATTCAATAATTACTGACAAACGTTCCAAAGGTAAGAAAAAAAATAAAAATCAGATTTTTGAAAAAAGATACTTTACTTTATTTTCTCTCCTGCATCTACAAATAATGATGTCAATGAAAAAAAATTCAGAAATAGATTGATAAAAATGTGGTCTTTAGCTTGTTATATTCAAAAATTACTGACAAACGTTCCAAAGGTGAGAAAAAAAATAAAAATCAGATTTTTGAAAAAAGATACTTTACTTTATTTTCTCTCCTGTATCTACAAATAATGATGTCCATGGAAAAAATATTCAGAAATAGATTGATAAAAATGTGGTCTTTAGCTTGTTATATTCAAAAATTACTGACAAACGTTCCAAAGGTGAGAAAAAAAATAAAAATCAGATTTTTGAAAAAAGATACTTTACTTTATTTTCTCTCCTGTATCTACAAATAATGATGTCCATGGAAAAAATATTCAGAAATAGATTGATAAAAATGTGGTCTTTAGCTTGTTATATTCAAAAATTACTGACAAACGTTCCAAAGGTGAGAAAAAAAATAAAAATCAGATTTTTGAAAAAAGATACTTTACTTTATTTTCTCTCCTGTATCTACAAATAATGATGTCCATGGAAAAAATATTCAGAAATAGATTGATAAAAATGTGGTCTTTAGCTTGTTATATTCAAAAATTACTGACAAACGTTCCAAAGGTGAGAAAAAAAATAAAAATCAGATTTTTGAAAAAAGATACTTTACTTTATTTTCTCTCCTGTATCTACAAATAATGATGTCCATGGAAAAAATATTCAGAAATAGATTGATAAAAATGTGGTCTTTAGCTTGTTATATTCAAAAATTACTGACAAACGTTCCAAAGGTGAGAAAAAAAATAAAAATCAGATTTTTGAAAAAAGATACTTTACTTTATTTTCTCTCCTGTATCTACAAATAATGATGTCCATGGAAAAAATATTCAGAAATAGATTGATAAAAATGTGGTCTTTAGCTTGTTATATTCAAAAATTACTGACAAACGTTCCAAAGGTGAGAAAAAAAATAAAAATCAGATTTTTGAAAAAAGATACTTTACTTTATTTTCTCTCCTGTATCTACAAATAATGATGTCCATGGAAAAAATATTCAGAAATAGATTGATAAAAATGTGGTTTTCAGTTTGTCATATTCAAAAATTACTGACAAACGTTCCAAAGGTGAGAAAAAAAATAAAAATCAGATTTTTGAAAAAAGATACTTTACTTTATTTTCTCTCCTGTATCTACAAATAATGATGTCCATGGAAAAAATATTCAGAAATAGATTGATAAAAATGTGGTCTTTAGCTTGTTATATTCAAAAATTACTGACAAACGTTCCAAAGGTGAGAAAAAAAATAAAAATCAGATTTTTGAAAAAAGATACTTTACTTTATTTTCTCTCCTGTATCTACAAATAATGATGTCCATGGAAAAAATATTCAGAAATAGATTGATAAAAATGTGGTCTTTAGCTTGTTATATTCAAAAATTACTGACAAACGTTCCAAAGGTGAGAAAAAAAATAAAAATCAGATTTTTGAAAAAAGATACTTTACTTTATTTTCTCTCCTGTATCTACAAATAATGATGTCCATGGAAAAAATATTCAGAAATAGATTGATAAAAATGTGGTCTTCAGTTTGTCATATTCAAAAATTACTGACAAACGTTCCAAAGGTGAGAAAAAAAATAAAAATCAGATTTTTGAAAAAAGATACTTTACTTTATTTTCTCTCCTGTATCTACAAATAATGATGTCCATGGAAAAAATATTCAGAAATAGATTGATAAAAATGTGGTCTTCAGTTTGTCATATTCAAAAATTACTGACAAACGTTCCAAAGGTGAGAAAAAAAATAAAAATCAGATTTTTGAAAAAAGATACTTTACTTTATTTTCTCTCCTGTATCTACAAATAATGATGTCCATGGAAAAAATATTCAGAAATAGATTGATAAAAATGTGGTCTTTAGCTTGTTATATTCAATAATTACTGACAAACGTTCCAAAGGTGAGAAAAAAAATAAAAATCAGATTTTTGAAAAAAGATACTTTACTTTATTTTCCCTCCTGTATCTACAAATAATGATGTCCATGGAAAAAATATTCAGAAATAGATTGATAAAAATGTGGTCTTTAGCTTGTTATATTCAATAATTACTGACAAACGTTCCAAAGGTGAGAAAAAAAATAAAAATCAGATTTTTGAAAAAAGATACTTTACTTTATTTTCTCTCCTGTATCTACAAATAATGATGTCCATGGAAAAAATATTCAGAAATAGATTGATAAAAATGTGGTCTTTAGCTTGTTATATTCAAAAATTACTGACAAACGTTCCAAAGGTGAGAAAAAAAATAAAAATCAGATTTTTGAAAAAAGATACTTTACTTTATTTTCTCTCCTGTATCTACAAATAATGATGTCTGTTACGTTCGTTGTTTATCTTGATTGCGAATTAATAGTCTTTTGTTTTACTTTGGTTTTATTTACACTATAAACTATAATATACAAATATACAAAACTAACTAACTCTAACCCCGTTTTCCTCGTGGCCGTTGACAGCTGTCTCCTGGCTTGTTTCCCGGGCTGTTCACCCTTGCCCTGGTTGCCAGTTCTCAACTTGTCACATTCCACTAAAGGTCTATCATACTACACCTCCCTTCTTTTATTACTATGTACTATTATTTATAAGTTTCACTTAACTAAAATAAACTAGAAATACTTAAACTCTTAATTGATATAATTATCCAAATGCTTAGGTGGATGTACGTTACGCCTAGGTCTATTATTAGTTTTATTTACAATAGTTGTCTTTGGAACCGGCTTAGCAATATTCGAATCTCTAATGAGAAATTTGCGGTTGCGTTCAATAACGCTACCGTTATCTAATATCACTTTATAGGCTCTTGGTTTCTTTAGTCTTTGAATGACCCTACCCGATTGCCAAGCTGACTTATCTTGATTCTGAACTCTTATTTTTTCACCTACATTAAACTCTTCCAGAACTTTGGAACTTCTATCATAGTAGCTTTTTTGTTTTTCCTGCCTTTGCCTAAGACAGACTTTCACTTTATTCCCCTCTTTTTCAAACCAATTGAATTTAGGAAGCAAGCTATTAATTTCCCTATTATAAAGTAAAAATGCTGGTGACGGAATATTATTGTCTACTGGGGTTGACCGGTATTCCAACAGACAAAGATAGGGATCTTTATTATCATAGTCACATTTTTTCATGAGATTCTTAAAAGACTGAATGGCACGCTCTACCATGCCGTTAGATTGAGCAAAAGTTGGGCTTGAAGTGACATGTTTAATTTCCCAATCCTTAACAAATTTTTTAAAATGTTCTGAACTAAAATTAGTACCATTATCTGATCTCAAGAGAGATGGTTTCCCATGGGTAGCAAATATTGATTTCAGGGCATTGATTGTATGAATACTGTCTAATTTATTTAGTGGTCTAGTTTCAATAAATTTTGAATAATAGTCAATCACCATGAGATAATTTTTACCGTTGAACTGATAGACATCAGTTCCTAGACAGTCCCAAACCTTATCAGGCACCTCAGAAGGAATAAGTGGTTCCTTAGAGTTTGAATTTCTAAAGTTTAAACATGTATGACAGTTATTCACATACTCTTCTATCTCAGAATTAATTTTTGGCCAATACAAAGCTTCTCTTGCCCTAAGTTGACACTTTACGATACCCAAGTGATTGTAATGAATTAATCTAAGCATCTCTTTTCTTAATGTAGTTGGTACAATGATTTTATTACCTTTAAACAGCACATCATTTACACTGATAATTTCCTCCCTGTGAACCCAATACTTTTGTAGTTCATCATTTAATTTATCTTTATTTTCAGGCCAACCCTGTTTTACTAATTTTAAGAGATCAGTTAAAGTTTCATCTTTCAATGTCTCCGCTTGAAAAACTTTGAATTTGTCATCAGATATTGGAAGAATTTTCTCAATTAAGTCAACATGTGCCTCAATTTCACTTACTGTCAACTTGTCAACCTGGGTTAAATTGTCATTCAAAAAGTTACGAGATAAATAGTCTGCAATTACCAAATCAGTACCCTTCTTGTACACAATTTCGATATCATATAACTGTAACTTGATTAACATTCTTTGTAGACGTAATGGAGCATTAATTAAAGGTTTTTTACAAATAAATTCTAATGGTTTATGGTCGCTCTCTACTACAACTTTTTTGCCATAAATATATTGGTGAAATCTGGTACATCCAAAAACAACCGCGGCCATTTCCTTTTCAATCTGAGCATAACCCTTTTCAGTTTCTGTTAAAGCTCTAGAGCTGTAAATGACTGGTAAATTATCTTGTAGAAGAGTAGCACCGAGGCCATTTTGGGATGCATCCACAGACACCACCATTGGTTTATTTGGATCAAAATATTTTAGTGCTGGAGTCGAGGTCAATGCTTGCTTAATTTTATTAAAAGCTACCGTATGGTTATTATCCCACACAAACAAAGAGTTTTTATTTAAAAGTTGCCTTAGCAATGAGGTTTTTTCAGACAATCCTTGTACAAATTTTGATACGTAAGTTACTAAACCTAAAAATTTCTCAATATCTTTTTTGGATTTAGGAATAGGTACCTCTAAAATACTCCTAATTTTATCTTGATCAACTTTGACTCCAGAACTAGTTATTATGTGCCCTACAAATTTTACTTCACTTAAATTAAATTTGCATTTTTCTTTATTAAATTTGATATTGGCTTCTTGAGCTCTTTTTAATACATTTTTTAAGTTAAAATCATGAGACTCTTGGTCTTTCCCGAAAACAAGTAAATCATCCATATAACACAAAATTCCAGGTGTGTTCTCAAAAATTTGTTTAAAATTTTTATAAAAAATTTCTGGTGCTGAACTGATACCAAAAGGTAGCCTTTGGAAAACATACCTTCCAAACGGACTAGAAAAAGTACACAATTTACTGCTTTCATCATCCAGTGGTATCTGATAAAAACCCATGTTAGCATCAAGTATGCTAAATACTGTAGCACCTGCTAGTTCAGCTAACAGGTCCTCAATTGTTGGCATTTCAAAAAATTCTCTTTTAATTACTTTATTTAATTCTTTAGGATCTAGACAAATTCGAATTCTGCCTGATGGTTTTTTAACAACTACCAAAGGATGGCACCAGTCCGTTGGTTCATCAATTTTTTTAATTATTCCTATCTGTTCTAAATTGTCAAGTTCATTTTTGAGGTCATTTTTGATCGAATGAGGGATTTTTCTAGCATGGTAATTTACAGGTACAGCATTTTCCTTAATTAATATTTTATATTTTACATTTTTAATACAACCTATACCTTGGAAACAGTCTTTAAATTCATTTAATAACTCATATGTTTTAACTTCATTTAATCTCTTAATTAAATTTAATTTAATACATGCTGCTAGGCCTAATATCGCTGAGCTGTTCTCAATATCAACTACATAAAATTCGAGAACATATTTCTCAGATTTATTTTTAATATTACAAAGTAACTTACACATTCCTAAAAGCTTAATTTTGGAGCCATTATAGTTTACCAGTTTTATATTTGATTTTTCCAATTTAAGATTAGGGATATTTTTGAACAAATTATTTGGAATGATGTTGGCTTGTGCCCCAGTATCTAATTTAAAAGAAATGAATACCTGTTGATCATTTATTTGCAGCACTTCAACCCAGTCTTGTTCATTTGATTCACTTGAATTTACAGTCCCAATAAACAAACACTCTTCACTGTTCTCATTATTCTCTTCATGGCCATTTGATTTAGATTCTTCCACCATTTTAATCTGCCTAAATTTACACATTTTTTGGAAGTGATTCTTATTTTTGCATTTAAAACACTCAGTTCCATATGCTGGACATGCGTTTATTTTGTGGTTCCTACCACACCGAGTACATTTGAGTACATAATTTGTATTTTTATTACTTTGGCCAGTATACCTATCTTTCCCATTTCTATAACTTGGTCCAGCTCTATCCCCTTGGTCTGCGTTATTTGTAGTTGAACTTCCTGTGTTTGCCTTTGAAACTCTGGCGACTACCTGGGTACATTCTGCATTGAGATCCTTAAGTTGTGTTTTTGTGCATTCTGCTGATCGACAAATTTCTAAACACTTATTTAAATCTAATTTAGTTTCAGTCAATAGCCTTTCCCTCAATTTGTTATTTTCTATGCCACAAACAACCCTGTCTTTGATTAAGGAGTCTTTCAATTTACCAAACTCACAAGTTGCTGCGAGAGCCTTAAGTTCTGTGACATATGCATCGATATTTTCGCCCGGTTTTTGATTTCTAGTGTTAAACTTGTGCCTTTCGTAAGTAACATTCACTTTGGGCAAAAAATAATTATTGAATTTGTCGATAAGTACCTCAAATTTATCCACTTCTGTTGATTTCAAGTCGAAAGTATTGTATAGGTCTAACGCTTCCGGGCCCATACAATGCAAAAGCAGATTGCATTGCCGTTTTTCGTCTGCTTCTGTAAGTCCGACTGCTGATATGTATATTTTAAAACTTTGCACAAATTTACTCCACGAATTTGCGCCATTTGTTACACTGAATTGTGGCGGTTTAAGTTCGATCATTGACTGCGCCATGTTACGTTCGTTGTTTATCTTGATTGCGAATTAATAGTCTTTTGTTTTACTTTGGTTTTATTTACACTATAAACTATAATATACAAATATACAAAACTAACTAACTCTAACCCCGTTTTCCTCGTGGCCGTTGACAGCTGTCTCCTGGCTTGTTTCCCGGGCTGTTCACCCTTGCCCTGGTTGCCAGTTCTCAACTTGTCACATTCCACTAAAGGTCTATCATACTACAATGTCCATGGAAAAAATATTCAGAAATAGATTGTTAAAAATGTATTCTTTAGCTTGTTATATTCAAAAATTACTGACAAACGTTCCAAAGGTGAGAAAAAAAATAAAAATCAGATTTTTGAATAAAGATACTTTACTTTATTTTCTCTCCTGTATCTACAAATAATGATGTCCATGGAAAAAATATTCAGAAATAGATTGATAAAAATGTGGTCTTCAGTTTGTCATATTCAAAAATTACTGACAAACGTTCCAAAGGTGAGAAAAAAAATAAAAATCAGATTTTTGAAAAAAGATACTTTACTTTATTTTCTCTCCTGTATCTACAAATAATGATGTCCATGGAAAAAATATTCAGAAATAGATTGATAAAAATGTGGTCTTTAGCTTGTTATATTCAAAAATTACTGACAAACGTTCCAAAGGTGAGAAAAAAAATAAAAATCAGATTTTTGAAAAAAGATACTTTACTTTATTTTCTCTCCTGTATCTACAAATAATGATGTCCATGGAAAAAATATTCAGAAATAGATTGATAAAAATGTGGTCTTTAGCTTGTTATATTCAAAAATTACTGACAAACGTTCCAAAGGTGAGAAAAAAAATAAAAATCAGATTTTTGAAAAAAGATACTTTACTTTATTTTCTCTCCTGTATCTACAAATAATGATGTCCATGGAAAAAATATTCAGAAATAGATTGATAAAAATGTGGTCTTCAGTTTGTCATATTCAAAAATTACTGACAAACGTTCCAAAGGTGAGAAAAAAAATAAAAATCAGATTTTTGAAAAAAGATACTTTACTTTATTTTCTCTCCTGTATCTACAAATAATGATGTCCATGGAAAAAATATTCAGAAATAGATTGATAAAAATGTGGTCTTTAGCTTGTTATATTCAATAATTACTGACAAACGTTCCAAAGGTGAGAAAAAAAATAAAAATCAGATTTTTGAAAAAAGATACTTTACTTTATTTTCCCTCCTGTATCTACAAATAATGATGTCCATGGAAAAAATATTCAGAAATAGATTGATAAAAATGTGGTCTTTAGCTTGTTATATTCAAAAATTACTGACAAACGTTCCAAAGGTGAGAAAAAAAATAAAAATCAGATTTTTGAAAAAAGATACTTTACTTTATTTTCTCTCCTGTATCTACAAATAATGATGTCCATGGAAAAAATATTCAGAAATAGATTGATAAAAATGTGGTCTTTAGCTTGTTATATTCAAAAATTACTGACAAACGTTCCAAAGGTGAGAAAAAAAATAAAAATCAGATTTTTGAAAAAAGATACTTTACTTTATTTTCTCTCCTGTATCTACAAATAATGATGTCCATGGAAAAAATATTCAGAAATAGATTGTTAAAAATGTATTCTTTAGCTTGTTATATTCAAAAATTACTGACAAACGTTCCAAAGGTGAGAAAAAAAATAAAAATCAGATTTTTGAAAAAAGATACTTTACTTTATTTTCTCTCCTGTATCTACAAATAATGATGTCCATGGAAAAAATATTCAGAAATAGATTGATAAAAATGTGGTCTTTAGCTTGTTATATTTAATAATTACTGACAAACGTTCCAAAGGTGAGAAAAAAAAATAAAAATCAGATTTTTAAGAAACTATCCTGTGTGTATCCTGTTTGTGCGGAAATTTACATCGGGCTAGTGTAGGTAGAGGAAATTCGTTTGATGATTGGGTACAGTGTTCGTTTTGCAATCGATGGGTTTATTATTTATGTATCAAAAATGTGAATGTTGATGAAACGCGACGATTAGACGTGCAATTTCCGGATGATTTTATTTGCGCGGTTTGCGAAAATAATAACAATCGCTTACCATTATTATAGTTGGCCGGAATTTCATTCTAGGAATATGCATAACGTTTTTGTACTCGTTATCGCGTAATCGTCAGACACTTGGAGAAAAAACTCCAGAAGTCTTGAACAACAAACTATTGTTCAAGATAAATGCGCCAGTGTCTTCTTGTACAATTTTAGTACTCGTCATGCATGACTATATTCAATAAGATTCTTCAAATTGCTCTTTCTAATCTATACTTATTGCACTATGAATCTATTATTCCAGTTTTAAAGTAATTTATTTTTTCAATAACGAACGAATGCATGTTTTTAATAATCGTGGATTAGGCCTTAAAGGGGAAACCACGTAAAAAAAAAGAATCGAATCCTCTACTTCCTGGGTGATGTGGAAACGAGGATACCTTGATCTGTCATGCTATGTATGTATGTGTGTGTGTTTGGGGTAACATTCACTGAGACCTAAAAGATCTATTGTGCCCCCTTACTTCTACTTAGTTTATGAGGAGAGTCTCTGAAACTAGTAGCTCCTTTAGTCCTATTTCCCGGAGGAATTTTAGGATATCTGCAGGCTTCAGCTTAGGTAAATGTTCCTCTTCTATCCAGTAATCTCCCAGGTACTGTGCTCTAGGATTCTGGAGTGCTGTGCAGTTAGAAAGTAGGTGGATGGAGGTTTTTTCTTCCATGCCACAGTATCTGCATTCTTCTTCCTCCACTAATTTGAGCTTTTTCAGGTGCCCATTCAGGCGACAATGTCCCGTTAGGATCCCTGTTAAAACTCTTAGCGCAGTCTTGCTTTGACTTATGCATTCATTTGATCTCCGTAGGTTGTAGTCACCCAGGAGAATCTTTGATTGTCTAAGCCCTACTAGATCTTTCCAATGGTCAGATCTTCTCTTTCTTTCGGCTTCGCCTATTTCTTCCAATATTACATTGGGGCTGATTCCGCAAAAAGATCTGTCATGCTAAGAACCAATTGTATTGGACATTAATAAACTCGTGTATACAGGAGAGAAGATAAAGTAAAGAATCGTTTTTCAAAAATCTGATTTTTATTTTTTTTCTAACCTTTGGAACGTTTGTCAGTAATTTTTGAATATAACAAGCTAAAGACTACATTTTTATCAATCTATTTCTGAATATTTTTTCCATGGACATCATTATTTGTAGATACAGGAGAGAAAATAACGTAAAGTATCTTTATTCAAAAATCTGATTTTTATTTTTTTTCTCACCTTTGGAACGTTTGTCAGTAATTTTTGAATATAACAAGCTAAAGACTACATTTTTATCGATCTATTTCTGAATATCTTTTCCATGGACATCATTATTTGTAGATACAGGAGAGAAAATAACGTAAAGTATCTTTATTCAAAAATCTGATTTTCATTTTTTTTCTCGCCTTTGGAACGTTTGTCAGTAATTTTTGAATATGACAAACTGAAGACCACATTTTTATCAATCTATTTCTGAATATTTTTTCCATGGACATCATTATTTGTAGATACAGGAGAGAAAATAACGTAAAGTATCTTTATTCAAAAATCTGATTTTTATTTTTTTTCTCACCTTTGGAACGTTTGTCAGTAATTTTTGAATATAACAAGCTAAAGACTACATTTTAAACAATCTATTTCTGAATTTTTTTCCATGGACATCATTATTTGTAGATACAGGAGAGAAAATAACGTAAAGTATCTTTATTCAAAAATCTGATTTTTATTTTTTTTCTCACCTTTGGAACGTTTGTCAGTAATTTTTGAATATGACAAACTGAAGACCACATTTTTATCAATCTATTTCTGAATATTTTTTCCATGGACATCATTATTTGTAGATACAGGAGAGAAAATAACGTAAAGTATCTTTATTCAAAAATCTGATTTTTATTTTTTTTCTCACCTTTGGAACGTTTGTCAGTAATTTTTGAATATAACAAGCTAAAGACTACATTTTAAACAATCTATTTCTGAATTTTTTTCCATGGACATCATTATTTGTAGATACAGGAGAGAAAATAACGTAAAGTATCTTTATTCAAAAATCTGATTTTTATTTTTTTTCTCACCTTTGGAACGTTTGTCAGTAATTTTTGAATATAACAAGCTAAAGACTACATTTTTATCAATCTATTTCTGAATATTTTTTCCATGGACATCATTATTTGTAGATACAGGAGAGAAAATAACGTAAAGTATCTTTATTCAAAAATCTGATTTTTATTTTTTTTCTCACCTTTGGAACGTTTGTCAGTAATTTTTGAATATAACAAGCTAAAAAATACATTTTTAACAATCTATTTCTGAATATTTTTTCCATGGACATCATTATTTGTAGATACAGGAGAGAAAATAAAATAAAGTATCGTTTTTCAAAAATCTGATTTTTATTTTTTTTCTCACCTTTGGAACGTTTGTCAGTAATTTTTGAATATAACAAGCTAAAGACTACATTTTTATCAATCTATTTCTGAATATTTTTTCCATAGACATCATTATTTGTAGATACAGGAGAGAAAATAACGTAAAGTATCTTTATTCAAAAATCTGATTTTTATTTTTTTTCTCACCTTTGGAACGTTTGTCAGTAATTTTCGAATATAACAAGCTAAAGACTACATTTTTATCAATCTATTTCTGAATATTTTTTCCATGGACATCATTATTTGTAGATACAGGAGAGAAAATAACATAAAGTATCTTTATTCAAAAATCTGATTTTTATTTTTTTTCTCACCTTTGGAACGTTTGTCAGTAATTTTTGAATATAACAAGCTAAAGACTACATTTTTAACAATCTATTTCTGAATATTTTTTCCATGGACATCATTATTTGTAGATACAGGAGAGAAAATAAAATAAAGTATCGTTTTTCAAAAATCTGATTTTTATTTTTTTTCTCACCTTTGGAACGTTTGTCAGTAATTTTTGAATATAACAAGCTAAAGACTACATTTTAAACAATCTATTTCTGAATTTTTTTCCATGGACATCATTATTTGTAGATACAGGAGAGAAAATAACGTAAAGTATCTTTATTCAAAAATCTGATTTTTATTTTTTTTCTCACCTTTGGAACGTTTGTCAGTAATTTTTGAATATGACAAACTGAAGACCACATTTTTATCAATCTATTTCTGAATATTTTTTCCATGGACATCATTATTTGTAGATACAGGAGAGAAAATAACGTAAAGTATCTTTATTCAAAAATCTGATTTTTATTTTTTTTCTCACCTTTGGAACGTTTGTCAGTAATTTTTGAATATAACAAGCTAAAGACTACATTTTAAACAATCTATTTCTGAATTTTTTTCCATGGACATCATTATTTGTAGATACAGGAGAGAAAATAACGTAAAGTATCTTTATTCAAAAATCTGATTTTTATTTTTTTTCTCACCTTTGGAACGTTTGTCAGTAATTTTTGAATATAACAAGCTAAAGACTACATTTTTATCAATCTATTTCTGAATATTTTTTCCATGGACATCATTATTTGTAGATACAGGAGAGAAAATAACGTAAAGTATCTTTATTCAAAAATCTGATTTTTATTTTTTTTCTCACCTTTGGAACGTTTGTCAGTAATTTTTGAATATAACAAGCTAAAAAATACATTTTTAACAATCTATTTCTGAATATTTTTTCCATGGACATCATTATTTGTAGATACAGGAGAGAAAATAAAATAAAGTATCGTTTTTCAAAAATCTGATTTTTATTTTTTTTCTCACCTTTGGAACGTTTGTCAGTAATTTTTGAATATAACAAGCTAAAGACTACATTTTTATCAATCTATTTCTGAATATTTTTTCCATAGACATCATTATTTGTAGATACAGGAGAGAAAATAACGTAAAGTATCTTTATTCAAAAATCTGATTTTTATTTTTTTTCTCACCTTTGGAACGTTTGTCAGTAATTTTCGAATATAACAAGCTAAAGACTACATTTTTATCAATCTATTTCTGAATATTTTTTCCATGGACATCATTATTTGTAGATACAGGAGAGAAAATAACATAAAGTATCTTTATTCAAAAATCTGATTTTTATTTTTTTTCTCACCTTTGGAACGTTTGTCAGTAATTTTTGAATATAACAAGCTAAAGACTACATTTTTAACAATCTATTTCTGAATATTTTTTCCATGGACATCATTATTTGTAGATACAGGAGAGAAAATAAAATAAAGTATCGTTTTTCAAAAATCTGATTTTTATTTTTTTTCTCACCTTTGGAACGTTTGTCAGTAATTTTTGAATATAACAAGCTAAAGATTACATTTTTATCAATCTATTTCTGAATATTTTTTCCATGGACATCATTATTTGTAGATACAGGAGAGAAAATAACGTAAAGTATCTTTATTCAAAAATCTGATTTTTATTTTTTTTCTCACCTTTGGAACGTTTGTCAGTAATTTTTGAATATGACAAGATAAAGACCACATTTCTATCAATCTATATCTGAATATTTTTTCCATGGACATCATTATTTGTAGATACAGGAGAGGAAATAACGTAAAGTATCTTTATTCAAAAATCTGATTTTCATTTTTTTTCTCACCTTTGGAACGTTGTCAGTAATTTTTAAATATGACAAGCTGAAGACCACATTTTTATAAATCTATTTCTGAATATTTTTTCCATGGACATCATTATTTGTAGATACAGGAGAGAAAATAACGTAAAGTATCTTTATTCAAAAATCTGATTTTTATTTTTTTTTCTCACCTTTGGAACGTTTGTCAGTAATTTTTGAATATAACAAGCTAAAGATTACATTTTTATCAATCTATTTCTGAATATTTTTTCCATGGACATCATTATTTGTAGATACAGGAGAGAAAATAAAGTAAAGTCTCTTTATTCAAAAATCTGATTTTTATTTTTTTTCTCACCTTTGGAACGTTTGTCAGTAATTTTTGAATATAACAAGCTAAAGACTACATTTTTAACAATCTATTTCTGAATTTTTTTCCATGGACATCATTATTTGTAGATACAGGAGAGAAAATAACGTAAAGTATCTTTATTCAAAAATCTGATTTTTATTTTTTTTCTCACCTTTGGAACGTTTGTCAGTAATTTTTGAATATGACAAGCTAAAGAACACATTTTTATCAATCCATTTCTGAATATTTTTTCCATGGACATCATTATTTGTAGATACAGGAGAGAAAATAACGTAAAGTATCTTTATTCAAAAATCTGATTTTTATTTTTTTTCTCACCTTTGGAACGTTTGTCAGTAATTTTTGGATATGACAAGCTAAAGACCACATTTTTATCAATCTATTTCTGAATATTTTTTCCATGGACATCATCATTTGTAGATACAGGAGAGAAAATAAAGTAAAGTATCGTTTTTCAAAAATCTGATTTTTATTTTTTTTCTCACCTTTGGAACGTTTGTCAGTAATTTTTGAATATAACAAGCTAAAGACCACATTTTTATCAATCTATTTCTGAATAATTTTTCCATGGACATCATTATTTGTAGATACAGGAGAGAAAATAAAGTAAAGTATCTTTATTCAAAAATCTGATTTTCATTTTTTTTCTCACCTTTGGAACGTTTGTCAGTAATTTTCGAATATAACAAGCTAAAGACTACATTTTTAACAATCTATTTCTGAATTTTTTTCCATGGACATCATTATTTGTAGATACAGCAGAGAAAATAAAGTAAAGTATCGTTTTTCAAAAATCTGATTTTTATTTTTTTGCTCACCTTTGGAACGTTTGTCAGTAATTTTTGAATATGACAAGCTAAAGGACACATTTTTATCAATCTATTTCTGAATATTTTTTCCATGGACATCATTATTTGTAGATACAGGAGAGAAAATAAAGTAAAGTATCTTTATTCAAAAATCTGATTTTTATTTTTTTTCTCACCTTTGGAACGTTTGTCAGTAATTTTTGAATATGACAAGCTAAAGACCACATTTTTATCAATCTATATCTGAATATTTTTTCCATGGACATCATCATTTGTAGATACAGGAGAGAAAATAACGTAAAGTATCTTTATTCAAAAATCTGATTTTTATTTTTTTTCTCACCTTTGGAACGTTTGTCAGTAATTTTTGAATATGACAAGCTAAAGACTACATTTTTATCAATCTATATCTGATAATTTTTTCCATGGACATCATTATTTGTAGATACAGGAGAGAAAATAACGTGAAGTATCTTTATTCAAAAATCTGATTTTCATTTTTTTTCTCACCTTTGGAACGTTTGTCAGTAATTTTTGAATATGACAAGCTAAAGACCACATTTTTATCAATCTATTTCTGAATATTTTTTCCATGGACATCATTATTTGTAGATACAGGAGAGAAAATAAAGTAAAGTATTTTTATTCAAAAATCTGATTTTTATTTTTTTTCTCACCTTTGGAACGTTTGTCAGTAATTTTTGAATATGACAAGCTAAAGACCACATTTTTATCAATCTATATCTGAATATTTTTTCCATGGACATCATCATTTGTAGATACAGGAGAGAAAATAACGTAAAGTATTTTTATTCAAAAATCTGATTTTTATTTTTTTTCTCACCTTTGGAACGTTTGTCAGTAATTTTTGAATATGACAAGCTAAAGACCACATTTTTATCAATCTATATCTGAATATTTTTTCCATGGACATCATCATTTGTAGATACAGGAGAGAAAATAACGTAAAGTATCTTTATTCAAAAATCTGATTTTCATTTTTTTTCTCACCTTTGGAACGTTTGTCAGTAATTTTTGAATATGACAAGCTAAAGACCACATTTTTATCAATCTATATCTGAATATTTTTTCCATGGACATCATCATTTGTAGATACAGGAGAGAAAATAAAGTAAAGTATCTTTATTCAAAAATCTGATTTTTATTTTTTTTCTCACCTTTGGAACGTTTGTCAGTCATTTTTGAATATAACAAGCTAAAGACTACATTTTTATCAATCTGTTTCTGAATTTTTTTCCATGGACATCATTATTTGTAGATACAGGAGAGAAAATAAAGTAAAGTATCTTTTTTCAAAAATCTGATTTTTATTTTTTTCCCACCTTTGGAACGTTTGTCAGTAATTTTTGAATATAACAAGCTAAAGACTACATTTTAAACAATCTATTTCTGAATTTTTTTCCATGGACATCATTATTTGTAGATACAGGAGAGAAAATAAAGTAAAGTATCTTTTTTCAAAAATCTGATTTTTATTTTTTTCCCACCTTTGGAACGTTTGTCAGTAATTTTTGAATATAACAAGCTAAAGACTACATTTTAAACAATCTATTTCTGAATTTTTTTCCATGGACATCATTATTTGTAGATACAGGAGAGAAAATAACGTAAAGTATCTTTATTCAAAAATCTGATTTTTATTTTTTTTCTCACCTTTGGAACGTTTGTCAGTAATTTTTGAATATGACAAACTGAAGACCACATTTTTATCAATCTATTTCTGAATATTTTTTCCATGGACATCATTATTTGTAGATACAGGAGAGAAAATAACGTAAAGTATCTTTATTCAAAAATCTGATTTTTATTTTTTTTCTCACCTTTGGAACGTTTGTCAGTAATTTTTGAATATAACAAGCTAAAGACTACATTTTTATCAATCTATTTCTGAATATTTTTTCCATGGACATCATTATTTGTAGATACAGGAGAGAAAATAAAGTAAAGTATCTTTTTTCAAAAATCTGATTTTTATTTTTTTCCCACCTTTGGAACGTTTGTCAGTAATTTTTGAATATAACAAGCTAAAGACTACATTTTAAACAATCTATTTCTGAATTTTTTTCCATGGACATCATTATTTGTAGATACAGGAGAGAAAATAACGTAAAGTATCTTTATTCAAAAATCTGATTTTTATTTTTTTTCTCACCTTTGGAACGTTTGTCAGTAATTTTTGAATATGACAAACTGAAGACCACATTTTTATCAATCTAGATCTGAATATTTTTTCCATGGACATTATTATTTGTAGATACAGGAGAGAAAATAAAGTAAAGTATCTTTATTCAAAAATCTGATTTTCATTTTTTTTCTCACCTTTGGAACGTTTGTCAGTAATTTTCGAATATAACAAGCTAAAGACTACATTTTTAACAATCTATTTCTGAATTTTTTTCCATGGACATCATTATTTGTAGATACAGCAGAGAAAATAAAGTAAAGTATCGTTTTTCAAAAATCTGATTTTTATTTTTTTGCTCACCTTTGGAACGTTTGTCAGTAATTTTTGAATATGACAAGCTAAAGGACACATTTTTATCAATCTATTTCTGAATATTTTTTCCATGGACATCATTATTTGTAGATACAGGAGAGAAAATAAAGTAAAGTATCTTTATTCAAAAATCTGATTTTTATTTTTTTTCTCACCTTTGGAACGTTTGTCAGTAATTTTTGAATATGACAAGCTAAAGACCACATTTTTATCAATCTATATCTGAATATTTTTTCCATGGACATCATCATTTGTAGATACAGGAGAGAAAATAACGTAAAGTATCTTTATTCAAAAATCTGATTTTTATTTTTTTTCTCACCTTTGGAACGTTTGTCAGTAATTTTTGAATATGACAAGCTAAAGACTACATTTTTATCAATCTATATCTGATAATTTTTTCCATGGACATCATTATTTGTAGATACAGGAGAGAAAATAACGTGAAGTATCTTTATTCAAAAATCTGATTTTCATTTTTTTTCTCACCTTTGGAACGTTTGTCAGTAATTTTTGAATATGACAAGCTAAAGACCACATTTTCATCAATCTATTTCTGAATATTTTTTCCATGGACATCATTATTTGTAGATACAGGAGAGAAAATAAAGTAAAGTATCTTTATTCAAAAATCTGATTTTTATTTTTTTTCTCACCTTTGGAACGTTTGTCAGTAATTTTTGAATATGACAAGCTAAAGACCACATTTTTATCAATCTATATCTGAATATTTTTTCCATGGACATCATCATTTGTAGATACAGGAGAGAAAATAACGTAAAGTATTTTTATTCAAAAATCTGATTTTTATTTTTTTTCTCACCTTTGGAACGTTTGTCAGTAATTTTTGAATATGACAAGCTAAAGACCACATTTTTATCAATCTATATCTGAATATTTTTTCCATGGACATCATCATTTGTAGATACAGGAGAGAAAATAACGTAAAGTATCTTTATTCAAAAATCTGATTTTCATTTTTTTTCTCACCTTTGGAACGTTTGTCAGTAATTTTTGAATATGACAAGCTAAAGACCACATTTTTATCAATCTATATCTGAATATTTTTTCCATGGACATCATTATTTGTAGATACAGGAGAGAAAATAAAGTAAAGTATCGTTTTTCAAAAATCTGATTTTTATTTTTTTTCTCACCTTTGGAACGTTTGTCAGTAATTTTTGAATATGACAAGCTAAAGAACACATTTTTATCAATCCATTTCTGAAAATTTTTTCCATGGACATCATTATTTGTAGATACAGGAGAGAAAATATAGTAAAGTATCGTTTTTCAAAAATCTGATTTTTATTTTTTTTCTCACCTTTGGAACGTTTGTCAGTAATTTTTGAATATAACAAGCTAAAGACCACATTTTTATCAATCTATTTCTGAATAATTTTTCCATGGACATCATTATTTGTAGATACAGGAGAGAAAATAAAGTAAAGTATCGTTTTTCAAAAATCTGATTTTTATTTTTTTTCCCACCTTTGGAACGTTTGTCAGTAATTTTTGAATATGACAAGCTAAAGACCACATTTTTATCAATCTATTTCTGAATTTTTTTTCCATGGACATCATTATTTGTAGATACAGGAGAGAAAATAAAGTAAAGTATCTTTATTCAAAAATCTGATTTTTATTTTTTTTCTCACCTTTGGAACGTTTGTCAGTAATTTTTGAATATGACAAGCTAAAGACCACATTTTTATCAATCTATTTCTGAATTGTTTTTCCATGGACATCATTATTTGTAGATACATGAGAGAAAATAAAGTAAAGTATCTTTTTTCAAAAATCTGATTTTTAATTTTTTTTTTGTCACCTTTGGAACGTTTGTCAGTTTGTGAATAAAGATGTTATTTTCATCATTGGAACAAATCTGTTGATAATATCGGAATTTAACAATCAGTGAATGGAACTCAATTGTTCTGAACTATCAGATTAATTCTATATCCTAATACGTCTCTGAACTAGTTCAAGATTAATTCTAGAACGGTTCTGAACTGTTTCTGAAGCCGTCCTGAACTAGTTCCAGATTAGTTCTGAACTAGTTCAAGATGAATCATAGGACGGTTCTGAATTAGTTCCGGATTAATTCTAAGACTGCTCCGAACTAACTGAGAAACGTTCTAGAATTAGTTACGAATTTGTTCGCATTATAATATTCTGCAATCGGTTTTTTAAATAAACTTCTTTATAATGGAAGCCAGTTACATGGATAAAAAATGTCGCATATAGAAGTAAAAGCTTCAGTAACCGACTGAGAGATGTTAGCACTAGGTTAAAAAAATAGAGACCAATTATTCAAGAAACAAACTGTCTGTCTATCAACCTTAGAGCTTCAGCCATTGACTGAAAGATGGTAGCACTATCACAATTTATTATTACTTGAAATTCAACAAGAGGATACTTTTCGTAACAAAATAAAATATTTTTCGTTATTATAATTCGTATTAGCTTAGTGGTAACAAAAAAATTGAGACTAATTAAAGAATCAAGCTATGTCTATATCTATAAAAATGAAAACTTCAGCCACTGTCTGAGAGATGGTAGCACTAGTTACAATTTATTATTATTTTCAATTCAACAACAGAATACTCTTTATAATTTATAGCAAAATGAAAGAGTTATTAAAATTTGTATTTAAGTTACAATGGTAACAAAAAAACACAGATTAATTCAAAATTTTAAAAGTCAAACTATGTTCGGTCGTCTGCTGGACTTCGTCAAGTTACAGGGGGTTCAAAAATGTCCGGAATTGGTCCAAGTAAAGCCAGTGGCGTAGCTAGGAACCAAGGGCCCTGGGGCAAATTAAAAAATGGGGCCCCACTGCTATGTAAACTGATTATGTTTTATCAAATAAAAATATGAAATATACAAATACTTTAAAAAGATAAGCTACTTAACTTCTTAAGCTCTTTTTGTGCACTGCAGGGCAGGTGATAAAAATATTAAACAGTAACAACATAAATTACAATTATTAATACTTGGTGTAGGTTTGGCTAATAAAACGAAATAGAGAAGATTCAAGGGTTTATTATATAAAGGTCGGGCCTACCAACTGACTAAATAACAATTATATTTACAATTTTTTCCCAGCTTTAGTTTTCGCAAAAGTATCAATGACTTCGTCTAAATCCAGGCATTTATGTAAGCCATTGGGCGGCTTTTTTCTTCAATGGGATTAAAAATATCGGTCATCAAATTAACATTGGTTATACTTTACCACTGTTGCCATTTAGCCGAAATCTATAGATTTGACACGACTTATTGACTTAACGGACATCAATATGAGTGGTAAAATCAAATAAAATTGAACCACTATATTCTATATTGACCAGTACAAAAAAGTTTATTGACATTAGCTTACTTACCCCTGATACACCGTTCTCGAAAAAAAAAATCTTTCGAATTCACAATAAAACGCACATCGATGAATAATAAAACACACATATCACTATCCGTCAAATTGACAACACTGCCAACCTACAGAAAGAAATTAGGGGAATTCCCTAGGCATAACTTTTGAATTTCTCTCAACTGAGTTTTCATGATTAAAGTGGGGTTGCAACCTGTCATCTGCTAAGGATTCGAGGGCCCCGGGGCACTGCCCCGCCTAGCCCATAGGCAGTTACGCCACTGAGAAAAGCATGTTATTCTCGTAAATTTTTCCGATAGTGGTTGCTGCATTATATGTCAACTCTGTCAGTGGAATGGGAAAAACCAAGCTACCCCAGATTTATGTTTGTTTTCCCATTCCAATTTTGTTCATTTTCGCGAAATAACGAAAGCTTTTGCTTGACTTGGCAAGGCTTTGCCACTAGATTATGCCAGTTGTAAAGTTAAAATACGGTTAATCCTACGACTCCACGTAGTTATAAGTTTCCTGATCTTCGGAGTTTGTGGTTTTATTTAAATCCATTGAAACATATTTTTATGAGGTTATAAATAAAAACTCTTTTTTGTTGGTAATTCATTTATATGACATCACAGATTTCAATTGACAGAAAATACTAATCTTTACAACTTTTATTATGTAGATGCCATAAATTCTACATAATAGTCGTTATCTAGTTCAAAGCAAACGTGGAATTGATATTATTAAAAATCGTCTTACACACATAGTCGCACGTACCGTGTTCGATCCGTGATCATCGCTCGGTGGAAAAATGATACAATGTTATACATATAATAACATTAGTTTACAGTCGACAGAAGCAAACATGAGCCCTGGTGGGCGTGTCCATGTCGCTGTAGTTGTATTATTTTAACAAATTACTAATGTTCGTTAACATTAGCACCTGATTGGTTCGTTGCGATGAAATTCTTTTAGTTCGCATATTTTCCGGGGCTCATGTTTGCTTCTGTCGACTGTAGATATCATAACCGAGCACTTCAACATTACACGTTTCTTCCACAACATTCGACCAACACACGGGTCGGACACGGTGCCGTTCTGTGTGTTTCGGTCTTAATAGAATAATAGCTTATTCCGAGGTTGTCCCTTCATTTTAGCTTGTGGCTGTAATAATTTTTTTAAGAATTCTTAAGAGTACAACTGACAATTACAATACATCTAACTCTGGTTATGTTGCAGCTTATTCAGGGTGATCTTCAAGTATTGCACATAGAAATATAGGGTTGTCCAAAAAAAACCGGAATTTCCTTTTTTATTGATATTTTTTTTTTATTTATAGGTCGATTTTATTGATGTCGGTTTTGTTTAAAAGATAATTGATCAAGACACACTACAAATCTAATATTTCGCGTTTTGTTTAAAAAACAAAATGGCGGACACATCCAAACTTTATCAAACTTTAAAACTGACTGGACATTTTTTGTTTCGCACTGTATATGTTTGCGAATTATTTTACGAAAGTTCAGACATTTGTGAATGTAACGAGAGGTCAAACATAGAAATCGGTCAAAAATTGTCTGATGTATGGCTCGAAAAAAACAAGTATTTTATTACATAGTGAATTTTAATTTAATTTAGCCATACATCAGACAATTTTTGACCGATTTCTATGTTTGACCTCTCGTTACATTCACAAATGTCTGAACTTTCGTAAAATAATTCGCAAACATATACAGTGCGAAACAAAAAATTTCCAGTCAGTTTTAAAGTTTGATAAAGTTTGGATGTTTCCGCCATTTTGTTTTTTAAACAAAACGCGAAATATTAGATTAGTAGTGTGTCTTGATCAATTATCTTTTAAACAAAACTGACATCAATAAAATCGAGCTATAAACAAAAAAAATATCAATAAAAAAGGAAATTCCGGTTTTTTTTTGGACAACCCTATATATTATTACAATATTAACTTCAAAATATTGCGATTAAAAAAATCTGGCTTTAATAACAGCTTTTTTTAAATATTTTCCACGTTTGCTTTGATTCCAAATCGAAAGATTATTTCTGAAAAAAAATTAAAACAATCAACATTTGTGCTAAGTGATAACGGCAAGGAATCTCGCCTTATTAAGGAATGTTACAAGTTTTGCGCATTTACAATATTTATAAAAATATACAATGTACTGCTTTACAACATATGTCTATTTTTCTACAGATGTTTAAGCATTTATTTAATATAAGTGTATTTCTTTTTCTAAATACCAGAGCGGTTTGACAGAAGAGTGACTTTTCAATCAAAAAATAGCTAATTTATCTAACAAGTGCGGAAAATGACTTTTTTCTACTAGCGTGCGGAAAGTGATTCTTTTCCGCACTAAAAAGCGTGCGGAAAGTGATTCTTTTCCGCACTAAAAAGCGTGCGGAAAGAGTCACTTTTCCGCACTAGTGCGGAAATTAAATTTGTAGAGTTTTTGGGGAGTATACTGACATTTGAATATTTAAAATATGTATTTCTATGGTTGTAGTTTACCAAATGACTGAAAAATAAAAAAAAAATTTAGAAATCTGCAATAATTTTTTGATGGAAAAAACATTTTTTTTTTCAAAAAATTGTCATGTCCCTGTTAAAAGCCTTATCAAATGGGTGCCAAATAATAATAATTAAGTTGCTGATATGTATTTAATAATAAATGTTTCTTTATGTTAACTTTTGGGTTTTTTTCCGGATGCTAGTAGAAAATAGTAGTTTACCTAACTAGTGCGGAAAGTAATACTTTTCCGCACGCTATTGCTGGTCGAACTCCGCTAGCGTCGTTCGGCCATCTGCAATAGCGTGCGGAAAAGTATTACTTTCCGCACTAGTTAGGTAAACTACTATTTCCGTACGAGTCTGCCGTACATTTTTCGCAAGTGTTAGGTACAATAGTTTTTCTACGAGCGTGAGAATTCACTTATTCCGAGCAAAATAATTTTAGTGATGCACTGACAGTTTTCTGACAATACCGGTTTATTATTAATTTGACATATTGGCGTGGAAAAAATCAATTTTCCACACTAAAATGTGTGTGGAAAATTCAATTTTCCGCCCGCTCGTAGAAAAAAGTTACTTTATTGTAAAATAAATATATTATTTTTCAGCATAATCTCCTTTTAACTCACCACACTTAGTCCGGCGAGTTTCCAATTTTTTCTACCCACCAAGCTGATTTTTAAAGTTTAAAAACTGAGAATAATCGGAGGGAACCAGATCAGGTGAATATGGCGGATTAGGCAATAAATCATCAACACAGTTATCCCAAAACACTGTTGCCATGATTTTATCAGCCGAAAAACAGTTTTTGCTTTCCATCGTTTTTCTGCGTGAAAAATAATGTTTACCCACTATCACTACCCACAGTGGGCTTTTGCGCACTCAAATTACTTTTATTTTGGTGTGATCGTAGAAAAATCTTGTGTGTATTTCGTTCAGAAAGTCCTTTGGTAAACGAAAACAGTAGAGAGAAAGTTGCCGACCTTTTAAAATTCACTTATCCGTCAAACCGCCCTCGTAACCATACAATTTTATTTAGACGATCTAAAATATGTAAGGTCCAAGTAAAGTAATGATACATTACAAATATTATTATATTATTATTAAATATGAATCGTCCATAGAGTAACATACAAGTAGAAAAAACTAGTGATCTAAGCTGCTACAGTAGTTAGCCAAATACTAGTAAGCTTATTGCATTTTGTTACTTGACTAGTTTTATAGTAAAAATTTCATTTAAATCTTAGACATTGTTTAAATGAAACAAAAAAAAAAGAAACTTGTGAGTTACACGTACAATATGTAGTCAAAAGTTTTAATTTATGTATTGTGTGGGATACTCAAATTATGCTTACAGATGGTCCATGTATTCATTACAAATATCAATCTATGAGGAGCCACCCGTAAATTACGTTCACACGAATTTTAAGACTTTTTACCTCTCCTTGATGCGACGTTGCACTTTCAGAACTCTCTAAGAGTTGAATGTTGTTGCGAGGGAAATAATCTCATAACGAGAGAGTTAAAGTGATAAATATATAGGGTTGTCCAAGAAAAAACCGGAATTTCTTTTTTTATTTATAGCTCGATTTTATTGATGTCGGTTTTGTTTAAAAGATAATTGATCAAGACACACTACTAATCTAATATTTCGCGTTTTGTTTAAAAAACAAAATGGCGGAAACATCCAAACTTTATCAAACTTTAAAACTGACTGGAAATTTTTTGTTTCGCACCGTATATGTTTGCGAATTATTTTACGAAAGTTCAGACATTTGTGAATGTAACGAGAGGTCAAACATAGAAATCGGTCAAAAATTGTCTGATGTATGGCTAAATTAAATTAAAATTCACCATGTAATAACATACTTGTTTTTTTCGAGCCATACATCAGACAATTTTTGACCGATTTCTATGTTTAACCTCTCGTTACATTCACAAATGTCTGAACTTTCGTAAAATAATTCGCAAACATATACGGTGCGAAACAAAAAATTTCCAGTCAGTTTTAAAGTTTGATAAAGTTTGGATGTTTCCGCCATTTTGTTTTTTAAACAAAACGCGAAATATTAGATTAGTAGTGTGTCTTGATCAATTATCTTTTAAACAAAACCGACATCAATAAAATCGACCTATAAATAAAAAAAATATCAATAAAAAAAGAAATTCCGGTTTTTTTTGGACAACCCTATAGTATAGCTCGTTTTTCATACGCCATAAATCTTTTAACACCCCAGGTTTCTTCTCACACTATATCACATTTCAATTATACCCTACCCTACTTTAAGGTGTGACGTAATCTATGAAAGACCCCTAATAACTTTTCATTTATTCCACATGAACAGTTCACCATGTCTTATAAGGTTAAAATTCAAAAAGGTTAAAAAAACCCCAACAAAAGATTGCATTCGGTGAATAATTACCATCATGAGACTATACAGGGTGTTTCAAAAAAAAGGTAACACCGTCTCTAGGATAGGTAAAAAACTGAAAAATAATTGGGGTTTGCTTTGTAAAATTTTTTTCTAACGCCATCCGTTTTCAAGATAAAGGGCGTTGAAGAAAATAAAAAATTACACATTTCATACGATTTTGTCGAAACTACTGGCACCATTGTAATGAAATTTTATACGAATATGTTTTGGAAGCTGATATATCCCATGAATTTGTTTTTATAACTAACTCTCATAGAGGGCGCTAGTTACACGATTCATACAACGTATTATTCAACATAACTTTTTTAAGGGTAGAATTATTAGTCAAAACTCCAAGTGAACATAAACATCGTTTAATTTTACACCAAAAAGGTACTCTTGGTAAAACTCGATATTATGTACCGTTTTCGGAATATTTTGATTTGAAAATTATGAAGTAATAACCGCTCCTGGTATAAACTAATGATAATCAATCAATAAATGTCAATTTTACATGGCAAACTTGGAGAAAAGCGAACTTTATCATTAGTTTATACCAGGAGCGGTTATTACTTCATAATTTTCAAATCAAAATATTCCGAAAACGGTACATAATATCGAGTTTTACCAAGAGTACCTTTTTGGTGTAAAATTAAACGATGTTTATGTTCACTTGGAGTTTTGACTAATAATTCTACCCTAAACAAAGTTATGTTGAATAATACGTTGTATGAATCGTGTAACTAGCGCCCTCTATGAGAGTTAGTTATAAAAACAAATTCATGGGATATATCAGCTTCCAAAACATATTCGTATAAAATTTCATTACAATGGTGCCAGTAGTTTCGGCAAAATCGTAAGAAATGTGTAATTTTTTATTTTCTCCAACGCCCTTTATCTTGAAAACGGATGGCGTTAGAAAAAAATTTTACTAAGCAAACCCCAATTATTTTTCAGTTTTTTACCTATCCTAGAGACGGTGTTACCTTTTTTTGAAACACCCTGTATACAGATCACAGTGATCAAATGATGATGATGTACATTATACACTTTGTGGTAAAACTGAGTTTTATTGAACCTTTTTCTATTAATTATTTATATTTACAATTTATATCTTGCCGACTCAATCTAGGGGATTATTAGATTTTTAAAAGTTTTATTCTCGTTATCAGTCAGAAACTAGATGGTCAATAACAATTTGTGTAACACTTGTCGTGCTTCAGACCAGTTTGTCAGAAACATCATTTTAAAAAGAAGAAATGAGTTTAGTTCAATGTAAGATTATTTTGAAAATGACATAAGAGTCACTGTAAATAAAATTCTATAAGGAGTTCGGCCAAGCAGCGGAGCATGTATAGTTTGGAGTATTTTGCATGGGTGCGTTCGAAAACTTGGTGTGTCGTATAAAAATCACACAGTAGCCGTTCGAAAAATCGGAGTGTATACAAAAATAGTACGCACAGTAATAGTTCAAAAAGATGGTTGTCACATACTGGTGCGCGCACCAAACACTCTAGTCCCGACTAGGGTGAAATTTAAGCTGACAAATAAGTCACATATATGACAGCTTAAGCATTTGAATTTATTCTGCCGAAGGAAAAGTATGGAACAAGTTACATTGGGGAAAGGTAGAAAATAAGCAGGATTCCAATGGCAATTGGTTAATTTTGGACAAACTTTTTTATTAATTCCAACATTGGAGTCTCATTGTCTTATCTTCACTATAGAAGCTTTAGTCACTATTATTATTATTCATAATTATATTTTCTGCAAATCTTTTGGAGGTAACCCCAGCTGCAGCCAAAATGCATTTTCTTTTTAAACATTTTCGCTGCTCGTCCATTCCTCAAATCAATTCAAAATCCAAGAAAATATTCAGAGAAAGATTTGATGATTTGAATGACTGAATCTATGGACTGAATTTCCAATTTGATTTGTCAACAACCAAACAAACATAACCTTGAAAAATGTTTGACATAACACACTCCATAACCGTTCGAAAACTTAGAGCGAGCTTAGCACACCGGAGTGAGTTTTTACCCCCACTCCTTGGAATAATTTTCATACCAACAACCAGCTTCTCGAACGCAGCCCATCTTACAGTTGTCGAAACACAAACAAACATGTATTGACAGCTGTCATCAGTTGTTCGTCAACTGTAAGATGTAAAAAACCCCAAACTAAATAGACCTGGAAACTTCTCCCGAAAAGTTTGAAATTTTACCGGAGAAGTTTGAAGGTCTATTTAGTTTGGGATATTTTACATTTTACAGTTGACAAACAACTAATGACAGCTGTCAATACAGGTTTGTTTGACTTTGTTTGTGTTTTACCAACTGTTAGAAGTGAAGGAAAAAAACTATAAAATGCCAAAACCCCAAACTAAAAATACAAAACAAGAAAAACTGAACATAGATTGGAAAAACCACTTCCTTATGCGACTAACCTTTTTCAGTATTTTTTTGGTCGTTATGTTGGCAGCAATTCCCTTGTATAAAAGTCGTCCATTAGTGAATAAAGGATAATAAAGACTTTGTGGAATGGTAAGAGAAGGTCCATTCACATACTTGCCGTATGTATAGCACTACAGAAGCCCAGGGAGCAACACCAGGTACTGCGAGAGTAAATAATCTAGGACACTACTGGATAGAAGGGGAAGAAATTGAAGACTGAAGATATCCAAGAAAAAGGAAAAACGACTCGACTCAGGATGTGAGTAGAAGAAGAGGACATAATGGAAATTTTAGGTGTCAGTGACTCGGACTTAAATTGGTCTGTAGGGGGTAAGCATAAGAAAAAGTGAAAACTCTTAGATTTGCTCCAAATGATCCGACTTTCCTTCTGTATGGATCGAGTAGTGAATAATTCTTAAATATGGCAAATACAATTCCTAAGCGAACAGTTGTCAGGTGGTAGGTAAAGGGCTATACAGATGGTTTTGACGGTTGGTTGCAGACCGAAAGAAAAGAATCGATTAATATTTTCCAGATTATCGTTAAATGTAAAGTTGTGTGCTTCTCGTGCGTAAAAGAATTGCGTTATCAGTACCGAGTCTTAGAAATCTCACGAAGTTTGTTTATTCTGAATTTGCGGAGTGGCATGCTACGAATCTATCACAATTCGCAGATACGGGTTACAGTTAGACATCACCTGTCACGGTCAAAACAAACATAACTGACGTCGCTTGTCACTTGTCATTTCATCAATTTGATAGTTAATGATTAATCCCACAATATTTTGATACATACACATTAAAAGATCTCTTTATTTAATTTTAAATAAAGAATTCGATAAATATTTAAAGCATTGTAAAAATTCAACTGATTACACTTGAAATATTCAAATTTGCCTTTATGTAATCTTTGACATTATCTCTAATAACGCTTTATATCAAGAGTCGCCCAATTTGGGTGAATCTACGAATAACAAAATAAAAAATTACTTTAAATGCTAGGAAACAGTCATACAGGAGATAAGTTGTTGACACACCTGATTGTATACCAAATGATCACCGGATATCCTCCTCATTTTCAACCCTTTGGAATCACCTCGAGGCTTGTCGACTATTTTAAGTTCGATTTGAAGACCTCCCTCGTATTCGAGGCTTAGTCTATCACTGAGTTCTTCGGAACTAAGACACGTTTTCGGTGGAATTTGGTCGTTGATGGTTTTTTTCACCATTTCTAATATATCCGTCGATTGTAATTTGGAACATACTTCGGATAATTCGAATTCGTAGGATCCTGAATTCTTATGCAGATTCGTTTCTACTGGAACCTGACAAAGAAGGCTTGGAGCTTCACAATTCTGAAAACAACGAAAACTTCAGGACTAGAACTAGAAAATAATCAATGGATGACTTTTAACTAAAAAATAAATAAACATAAAATAAAATGAAAAAATCCTCACATACACTTTCCAGTGACTGAGATTTATTCCAATTATTGATGCTGCTCATTTTGAGGTTCTGAAATATCTGAAAGTTTTCCGTGCCTTCGGCGTTTCTCAATTCTTGATCGATTGTAGCAAATGCGTCAATCGGTCTGTGTCTTATATCATTATCGAAAGCATGGCTCGATTGAGTGTTGGAACTTGAGCTGGGGCTCTGGTTTC
The DNA here is from genome assembly GCA_963978555.1 of Galerucella nymphaeae. Taxonomy (NCBI): domain Eukaryota; kingdom Metazoa; phylum Arthropoda; class Insecta; order Coleoptera; family Chrysomelidae; genus Galerucella; species Galerucella nymphaeae. The sequence goes on along the minus strand of OZ021715.1, from coordinate 17,840,132 downwards.
CGATGCTCAAACTGCAAAAAAGTTATCAATAATATAATTTAAGGTAAGATATTTTTCAAAATTGTTTGTGAAAATTTACCATTGAGGCGGGGTTGCAATGGTAATGAATTAAGTAATTTATTCCAATGTTTGCAACACCTTTTTTTATACAATGTGTTATTTATACATTAGACTGAACTCCTCTATTGCGCCAGGTATGATCCTTTTGTTTAAATAACTAGTGCTTTAGTTAATCATCTGCTTGGACATGCCACAAGACGATATGATGGAAAAATATAACTTTTCGAAGAAATTCTTTAGGGAATTAAGCAACAAGGAGGAATGGGATCCAAATACCATTACCAGACTTGGAAAAAATGCCATTCAATGGTACATAGACGGCTCATAAGCAATAGGAGGAACTGAGATAGGAGTGTTCGGGCCAGGGATGAAACACTCTGTAAGTTTGAGAAAAACCTAAGCGGAAATCCACGCCATAAGAAAGTGCGCACAGCTCAATATTGATAAAGGATACAGAGGACAAAAGATTATCATAATGACAGATAGTCAAGCAGCCATTAAAGCACTGAGCTCTAGCGTAATCAGTTCTAAAATGGCTTGGGAATGCCTAGACAAACTAAATGAATTAGGCGAGAACAATATAGTTACCTTACTATGGGTTCCAGGACACACTGGAATAGAAGGAAATGAAATACCTTTCGGGGGGCCTGAACCCTTTGCGGAATCAGCCCTAATTTAATATTGGAAGAAATAGGTGAAGCTGAAAGAAAGAGAAGATCTAGTAGGGCTTAGAAATTATGGGTTACTACAAACTGTTGAGATCAAATGAATGCACAAATCGAAGTAAAACTGTGCTAAGAGTTTTAACAGGGATGCTGACGGGACATTGTCGCCTGAATGGGCACCTGAAAAACTCAAAATAGTGGAGGAAGATTGCAGATATTGTGGCATGGAAGAAGAAACCCCTATCCACATACTTTCGAACTGCACAGCACTCCAGAATCCTAGAGCACAGTACCTAGGAGATTACTGGATAGAAGAGTAACATTTACCTAAATTGAAGCCTGCAGATATCCTAAAATTCCTCCGGGAAATAGGACTAAAGAAACTACTAGTTTCAGAGACTCTCCTCAGAAACTAAGTAGAAGTAAGAGCAAAAAAGAACCACTTTTTCCATTAAATGTGTTTCACAAAAGTGTTGTTTTTTGCATGAATGTAGAAAAACATACATATTCATCTGCTTTCACATACTGGATAATTATTGCTTCTTTTTTCGATGTCCTTTTAATTGCTTAGGTATTTTAAAAGATATATCTGACTGTATAATTAAATCAATACAAAACAACCAATTACGAAATATAAAATTTCTCCCTAGGACTAGGACTAGTGTCATTATTGTAATGCCATATTGGGAAAAGTAGAATTCGACAGATGGCGCTCCGAAATGTCATCTTAGCAACGAGTAAAACAAATCAGCTGCCGTATAAGCCCTTTGATATTTAAGTGGTTTTATTTTGCTGTTTTAGTTATTTTCAGTGTGTGGTTTGTGAAAATTTTGCTTTTTCTTTGATTGTGCTTTATTATTTTGTGTTGTTAAACTAAATTTCGACTCCTAATATTTTTATTTTTGGAGTAATAGGTATGGTTGATATTTGTCAAAAATAAAACAAGTTTAGGTCTGATTTCGTGTTTTTATTTTATTTTTGATATAGTCATATCTACAAAAGTTACAGGGAATGTACGTTTGTATTGAGTAATATTTTAAATCCTTACTGATTTATTTTCTCTATGTTTTTGTAACTATGGATTAGGTATACAATGACTATTCATAGTTTATTTGAATTTGTAAATGCTGAGCCTTCTTCTTGGTGCATAAATGAGGGACAGGCAGTTTTAAATGCTGGCCATATATTTTTGCATGCTACCTATAGAGGAAATAAGTGACACTTTCATAAAAGTGTAATGAAAACAAAAAATAGAATAACATAACCTTCACCATAATATCTCTGATTATATACAGGGTGTTTCATTGGGAAAGGGCCTAACTTTAACTGTAGATGGGGATCACTTTGGTGGTTCCAAAAACCTATATTTAATGTGTCTGCTGCACTTTATAACCGAGATACAGGGTGTTTTATAGTTTTATCCTATTTCTTTCGAACCTCATAACTTCCGAGTTACCCTGTATATTATTTTGAGATTTGGTACACGTAATAACCATTACCTAGAGACTCCATCAAGAGCATCTCCAAAAAGATAATGCAGGTCCGGCTTAACAAAAAATATCAAAACTCGTCTTTCCTAAAAACAACACCCTGTATATAGATTTTTTGAAAACTGCTCTTCATAATTAGAAAGGGTATAAAAAATCGAATCTACTTATTTCGTTTTTATTTTCCCGCAGACAATTTTACTACCAAAAATTTACCGTCAAAGTTATAATTTATGCACGTTTTGGGGGTTTACAATGGTATCGGAGAGGTTTTTTTTATTTTTTAGCTTGAAAGAAATCCATTTAATGCATCTAGAGAAGCATCCTAGAAATTCAATTGAGTTTGTATGTTTACGAGTACAGACCACTAAAAAATGTGATTACAGAGCCGTACCTAGGACATACCCATTCAATATGTTTCGAATATCTCGAACACCCTGTAGAAGGATATGTATCTGGAAACTATGCACTTCTACATTTAGAATAACAAGAGTAAAATACGAAAAACGAATTTATACTTCAAAAAACGTTAAAAGTACTCGTTTGGACAATGTTGTTAGAATTTCTTGTTTTCTGTTCATGTCAATTAATAAAATTAATAAAAATCTCCCCGTTTTTTGAAGTATAAATTCATTTCTCGTATTTTACTCTTGTTATTCCAAATGAAGAAGTGCATGGTTTCCAGATACAAATTCTTATACAGGGTGTTCGAAATATTCGAAACATACTGAGTGAGTATGTTCTAAGTACGGCCCTGTAATCACATTTTTTAGTGGTCTGTACTCGTAAACATAAGAACCCAATTGAATTTCTAGGATGCCTCTCTAGATGCATTAAATGGATTTCATTTCAAGCTAAAAAACCTCTCCGATACCATTGTTAACCCCCAAAACGTGCATAAACTATAATTTTGACGGTAAATTTTTGGTAGTAAAATTGTCTGCGGGAAAATAAAAACGAAATAAGTAGATTCGATTTTTTATACCCTTTCTAATTATGAAGAGCAGTTTTCAAAAAATCTATATACAGGGTGTTGTTTTTAGGAAAGACGAGCTTTGAAATTTTTTGTTAAGCCGGACCTGCATTATCTTTTTGGAGATGCTTTTGATGGAATCTCTAGGTAATGGTTATTACGTGTACCAAATCTCAAAATAATATACAGGGTAACTCGGAAGTTATGAGGTTCGAAAGAAATAGGATAAAAGTATAAAACATCCTGTACCTCGGTTATAAAGTGCAGCAGACACATTAAATATAGGTTTTTGGAACCATCAAAGTGATCCCCATCTACAGTTAAAGTTAGGCCCTTTCCTAATGAAACACCCTGTATAAGAATATAACCTCAGAAATGATGACAGTTGAGTTGAATAGAAAAACACAGTTTTAAGCTTGTCACTGACACAAAATTAAAGAAATAAAGTACGAATTTACGTTAATTACGTTGACTTGCATATCATACAAAAACAATGCAAAACGAATTGTTTTACTCGTTGCGACAGTTACATTTTTTTCCGCCAGAGGTCTCATTGAATTCTACTCCGCCCAATTCTCGTAGAAATCTACCTTAGATACACAGAGCGCTCGAAATGCCGTTAGCAACCACCTTGACTTAAAGAACAAACACATGTAATCGTAGGCAGGAACATGTTGAGCATTTTTTATGTAAATTAAATTTAGCTGTAGCCAGTTATTCCAGTTAATTTTCATCATTTACTTTGACAATAAAGACGCATCTAAAGCAGAACAAACCTCCTTCAGCCCACGAAGTAAAAACTTATAAAAAACTCACTTAACCTTAAATTTTAAAGTATAAAAAGTTACATACCTATCGTTCGATAAGGAGTCGTCGGAATAGCAGGAACTTTTATCCGAGTTTCGTCTAGGTAGAAACTCTTCGTTGGAGCTTATTTGAGCTTCAATTTCCTGTCTTTTTACTTCGTTTTCTTGGCTGGTTTTACGACCGATTCCACGAGTTATAGAAGGAGAGTTATCCGCTGGCTCGGATATAATAAACTGCGGTATTTTTTGAAGTCTCTGGTTATCTAGACTATCCATAGAGTCTTCAGAGGTATCCGAACCGGCAACGAGTGTTACTTCACTACCTGAAAGAAATATTTAAATTAACAGCTTCAAGATAAAAAAAAATAGTGTCAATTTTTTGGATTCAGATTAATCGAGTCTTACCTAAAACATCTGTAACAGATATTTGTGGATGCCCTTGTTCGTTCTTAACGCAGCTTTGAACTGGTATTTCTTCTTGAATCATATCCAATCCAGGACTGCCTGGATTACTAATAGGTGAATTGGTTAGACTCCTATGACCATGAATATTTAGAATATGTAGGTAATTTTGAGGAGGTGCCTGTCCACTTATATAAGACAGGTTAGTGGAAAATGATGTGTCCATTTTGGAATCATCGTGAAGCTGCTGATTGCGCATTTCAAGTTGAAGGTTACTCGAGGGAATGCCTTGGGTTATTGAACCTGTGCTTGCTGTGTTTAAACCGCTTATTCCTAAAACGTTTAGATAGACTGAGACAATAGCAAACTCACCCAGCATATTTTGAAAAAGAAATTCACGCAATGGAAATATGGATAGAAGCTTTCAAAGGTAGAATCTCAAATAGTCAAACAACCATAATTAAGCTAATATTGTATCAAGTTTGAGATGGTTTAGAACAGCACAGTTGTGGATACCAGTCCACGCTGGTTAACAAGGAAATGGCTCCTGTGAGCTCCGAAACGTTTTGCAAGGTTGATCTTAGCGACTTCAGGGCAGAATTGAAAAGAAAGCAAGAAAATTACAAGGATTATCGCTGGAAAGGTCTTAACCAGTATCTCTCAGAGCTTCAATATGTACTGTTAAGCCTTGAATGCGACAAACTCTCACTAAAAAGACTTCTCCACTGCTCTGGAGGCGCGAGGGTGCCGCCACATAGAGAATCCCGTCAGTACAAAAATTTCGAATTTAATGAAAACTGTAACGCCGTTAGTGGTAGATTCTTCCACATATACATACAGATTGCGAAAATTACATCGGAATCCTCGCCTCAGATTACACAAGTACGACAAGGATATATGAAAGAGAGGGAAAGAATAATTGTGCGCGGTCATCACTTAGGGGTGTATACTTATTTCCCGAGGCTGGCGGAATGTTCATTGCCCCCCTACCCACCAACTAGTGAATTCTCTCTGTAAAGGACAATGTTGCCGGATGGAAGTGTTTTATTTTACCTATTGTGCATGACTTCGAAAAAAATTCAACGAAAACGAGAGAAAAATATCATTTGTACAAATTAATCTGCGCTTCTGGCAACAGTGGTTAAAATAAGATGGCCGACTTCTGGTTCTACCGGAAGTCGACTGTAACTTTGTTATTTTAAATGGAACACCCTAAATATTAATACATTTTTGAAATCTACGTAATATTTTAGTATACTTTTGTCTAAAAACTTTTTTCGAAAAATGCACACTTTTTGAGCTATTGATTTTTTTGTAGAAAATTTTACCGTTGAAGACCCTTATAAATTATTTTTTTACTAGGGGACCCTTGAAGATATGAAAATGGTTTCTCTTCGGTTGCCTTAAGCAAGGTCAAACGTATTCGAATCTATGTTGAAAAATTTTTCATTTTATACAGGGTGTGTATAAAAAGTGTTCAAAGTTTAACTTCATAAATATCAAATTTCTTCATTTTTTTAAATAGAACCACCCTTTTTTTCTATTTTAATGCATTGAGGGGAAAAAATAAGGCAAGTTCATGTATACTTTCCTATACCTAAACTTTACCGTTATCCAGATATTAAATGTTTTCTGTAAATTTTTTGAGATGCAGGTGTGGTTTAAATTTTGATACAAGCATTAAGGAATAAAAATTATTATGTGAATTTACCTTTAACACAGGGTAAATATGACAAAGTTTTTACAAGAACGTGTGCTTTATTTGCAGTAAGATATCCAGATAGACCGCGATCGAAATCGCACATTGTTAAAAGAATACTTAACAATTTGAAGCTATTCGGTTCATTTTAAGCAAAAGTTAATCGAGTTAAACCATTTGTGAGAATAATAAGATATGCTACAAAATTTTATGGAAAATTAAAAGCCAAAGAAAAATAGTCCGATGTTTTAAAGTAAATGTTTAAAATTGTTTCCTTGAACTTCAATGCATTTTTCAACCCTTCTCAGTATACCTTCATTCGTCGCACGGCTAATCATCATCTCAGAAAGGGAATTGAAGGAATTTCGAACTGTTAGCTCAGAATCTTCTCTAGATGTTAACTAATGTCAGTTAAATAAGTGTCATTTATTACAAAGCCTACTGAAAGTATACATGAAAAATTTAAACTTGTTAAAAAATATAATAACAATTTAAAACCTCAAATATCCCAGAAACGACTAAAAGTTGGAATAGGATTAATAAAAACAATTTGATTTGATTTTTTTTATAGACAGATGAATAAAAAGACTTTTTTATTTCTTAGTGCTTGTATCAAAATTAAGACCACACCTGCATCTCTGAAAATTTACAGAAAACATTTAATATCTGGATAACGGTAAGGTTTAGGTATAGGAAAGTTACATGAACTTGCATTATTTTTTTCCCCTGAATGCATTAAAATAGAAAAAACAGGGTGGTTCTATTTAAAAAAATAAAATTTGATATTTATGATGTTAAACTTTGAACACTTTTTATACACACCCTGTATAAATTGGAAAATTTTTCAACATAGATTCGATTACGTTTGACCTTGCTTAAGTCAACCGAACAGCAACCATTTTCATATCTTCAAGGGTCCCCTCGTGAAAAAATAATTTATAAGGGTCTTCAACGCTCAAATTTTCTACAAAAAAGTCAATAACTCAAAAAGTGTGCATTTTTGGAAAAAAGTTTTTAGGCAAAAGTATACTAAAATATTGCGTAGATTTCAAAAATGTATTAATATACAGGGTGTTTTATTTAAAATAACAAAGTTACAGTCAACTTTAGGTAAAACCGGAAGTCGGCCATCTTATTTTAAAATATTTTAGTTGAAAAGATCGTATCCGAAAACCCAAACGTAGAAGTTTTCATGATTTTACTATAAGTATTTTGCCATATACAGATAGTTTTCACTCGTCGTGGGACACCCTGTATAGACATTTAGAGCAAACGGTTGTTTTATTTTTGGTCCAATATAAGTTTTTTAATTAATATTTAGAGTTAAATTTTTAGCAAGTTTGACTTTGTTTACATAATAATTATGTAATTATCTCTTAAGTGATCATCGGTTGTGGGCCGAGGTGACCTATGAAATCGAAATGACAGACAAGTACCAGATTACTTTGTTATAAAATGGCAGAGACAACACCGAGACGTACAAGTGCATTGAAAAATTAGTTCTGTGAGAACATAAGAAGAATTACTTATTTGATAAATTGTACCTTCCTAAATACGCCTTTGTTTAAAAGCCATAAAGGTACATGGGGTAGTACGAGTCGATAATCTCGAGTTCGTCACTTTATTGTGTTTTTACCAAGAAGTTTTTACAAGCACCAAGAAGAAGATGGAAGATTCCTACCTTAAAACCCCAATAAATTGTTGTAAGTTCACAAATTTTGGATAGTGGAGGAATGAAAATGGAGAAATTCACTAAATATCTCACCCTTTCTGTGATTAAAGCTCAACTTACCTTGGGTAATAGACGATATGCTACTTCCTTGCGAACTTTGCCCATACCCTCCAAACACCGGCGACGCATTGGGGCTTAGCAGTGGATTTAAAATTGGTGAATTACTGCCGGAATATAAACCTAAATTCGGCACTTGAGTGTAAACTGTGGGACAAATAGGTGATGACGTTAAATTGGTAGTGGTATAAGGCGATGAATGTAACGGGCTTCTATTCAGAGAGTCGAAAGAGTAGGTGGGACTGCGATTTGAAGCTTCGTAGGGACCGTAGTTGTGTTGTTGATAGTTTTCAGGTGGTAGACCCAACGTCGGATCGATATTTGTTGAAAAATTTTGAAGGTCATGGATGGTAACGGATTCTGGGAGCGTTTGGTAGAATTGGTGTATTGGCGACGTACACTCGGACACGTGATGACGTAAAGGTTGCTCGGACATAAACTTTTGGTGAATTGGAGACCCTAAAACATAAGTGAGTTTAAAATGATTTCCTTTTGCACATATTTTACTCATCTAGTTTACCTGGAATAGATCTAGGTGGACTGTTTCTTGCAGAAATCCCTCTTTGGAGCCGTTGTTCTTGTAAAGAAGAACGACTGCTTCCTGCAGAGCCTTCACTGCCTCTTCTAACTGGAGAAAACCTTTCCACTGATTTCTGTTCTCTCCCTAATCATACAAAAATCTTTTTTCAACTTTATGTTATGAAAAATTTATTTATTAATAATCAGATATCTACAATTTGTAAGCATTTACCTGATTGACTGAAGGTTATGGTTCGAGGGACCACTCAATTACCTAATTAGCACTAAATAGCGTGCTGAGATCAAACTTTAGTTGTAAAATAATATCAAAATATAGTAAAAGCAATAAAAAGTTTTAAGCCACAAAATGTACCTGGGATTGAAATTGATGGATGCAGTCCAGGAAATTTCAATTTTTAAACTTATATAAAACGCAAAAAGGTTTTAGTGGAATCTGGCAGGGAAAATCCTGATCTGGATGTACACTTATGAAGGTGTTGGGAGGAGTAGTAGTGAGGATAAGATAAAATCTCTACAAAATTCGAATACTAGCCTGTATATGCATTAGAAGAGCAATGAGAACATGTCCAATGGCATAAAGGTTGAATAAATAAACTATGAGTCCATGGGGAAAAAGTTGAAACAGCAATAAATACTTTCAGAACGATAATTTACCATGCCACCAGCGGTTCCAGCACTATGTCGTTCATTTTCCCTTGTGCAGCAAAGCGCAGTGGAAAACTGAACATTTTATTTTTTACCCCCTAAAAATGTGATGTGAAACTGTACAACGTTTGTTACATTTGATAATAATAGAATCATAAGAGATCGGTCCAAACCCTATGACGATCAAAAATAATCCTTCCGAAAATTTAAGAAAATTTTTGAACTCTTATTTTCTACCATCTAAAAAGGTGATTTGAAACTGTATGGCATTTCTTTCTGCAGATTATACAACATATCATTAAATATTTGACAGTTGTGTGAAAAGCCGTGGGGAGTTTTTTATTTTTCGAGATTTTCCAAACTCAAAAAAGGACATCTGAAACTGTACGGCATCTATTAAATCCTAAGGTATAGCTTGGCAAGTTTATCTGATCCTGTGAAAGAAATGCAGTCGAAAATATTCGATATTGCCACGTTCAACTATGGAAAAGTAAAGTATGTATTGATAATAATTAGAAAATAGACTTTTTATTATCAACAATATTAACAATATTATTAAACGTTAATTCTTTAATATGCTGGATTACTTGGATTTTGTCTATTAACATTATTTTTTCATTAAAATATGAACACTTTTCCAAATTTGTTATAGGTTTCTTCAAGGTCTGGCAGCATTGTACGAAAACCATAATTACTGTAATACCGGCGGCCGTTAATCACCAATATAATAACCGGTGATAGAGAAACTAAAAACTGCTGGTCCACCGTAAAAGCTGCTACTCCAGAGAACACCTTGGTGCCGAGTTTCACGAGCCGGAACCTGGAAAAGTAGAATTCTCCTGGTGTGTCCCTGAAAATAACAGGAAGGCAGCGTAGCTGGCTGTCACCACCCACGAGTACGTGGGAAACAGGAATCAACGACTCCTGTAAGAAAAGTCCGAAAGGATAGATCCGGCCTCCGCTGCTATCAGTTGTTGTTGATAATGAGAGGTCTTTATGTGTAGGGTTACGTCTGGTACAAGGTTCAGGATAAGTTATTACTACTAATTTTACTAAGTAGTTTTTAGGGAATACCTGTGTATGAAAGCAAACTAAACGTTACCGAATTTAAATGGGTTTATTAAAAAAAGAGAATAGAAAAATGAGTAATAAAATATAATAATAAAACTTGATATAAATTAAATGATTAAATGATAATATTAATACAAAAAAATAACTATGATAATAAATTCAGTTACTTGAAAATATACGAAAAAAAAACGTAATTAAAGGTTACGGGTATGAATTTAATAACCAACATTAATAAATTATCAATTTTCTCGAATTTGAGGATTACGACTGAATCCCTTATTTTAGCAAATATATGATTAAATTAAATATCTGTAAAACAGTTAGTATAAGATCAATCAGACTCACCAAGTGCAGGTAGGATGCTCTCCAATGATGCTGGAGACTTCTTATCCGGCTTATTAACTGACACCAACACAGTATCGGATAGGGTAGACTTTTTATCGAACCTGTTTGCCTCTAGCAAATCTTATTTGGCCGTTCGCTACCCTCTTTACCGAATTACACTTTAAGCGCTACAGTAGACGCTCTCTCGAAGAAATTACTCCGGTGTCGAAACGAAACTTATTTTGACTCCGCGCTACTTTCGTCTTACAAGTCAAAATATAACTCTGGATTTTTCCAGATGACCGCTAACCGCGAACACTATGAGGCAACCGCTCGCAACCGTGCTCGGGACCCAACTGCCTCGCCGTTTTTTCTATCTCCTCCGGCTTTGGGCAATTTTTGCCCAGTCAGCTTTTCACCACTTTTTCATTTCTAGCTTTCTTATTGGACACACGTGTACTTTGTAACCCACGATCGCTTTGCTTCATCAGCGAACTCGTGTATTCCAAACTAGGTTTCCTTTTGGGTTACTTTGTAATTGTGTCATTGTGCATTATCAGCATTGTTTAGTCTGATTGAACTTTGCTACGTTACTTTAATATAAACTATATTTTTATGAAATTAATTTTGTAAGGAATATACTTTAAATTTGTTATACTGGGTGATGTTTTCCATCATTCCACCCTTGGTACTTATTACATTACCACACCCTCCGAATTATATAATTGGTTCGTCAGTTGACTGATATTGATTTATCCAGTGTCGTTGGTGTATTGTCAGTGACCTTTGTTTTTTCAGTTTTACTTTATAAAATAGGTACAGTAGGCCATTTGTACGTTTATGACAGATAAGCGCTATGTTTCCTCGCCTCTTACCGACGCCCCGTAGGCTCAGATAAACTTGCCAAACTATAGTATGTTTAGAAGTTTTTATTTCACCTCTATGCACTCCATAAATTATATCTTGTGCTAAAGATTCAGCTTGTAACTTTAGTCGAGGATTTTTAATGTTATCTGTTTTGCCACCAGAGCAGGGTACAGTAAAAAACCATTACTTCCTATTTTAAGATATCAGAAACCCTGGGACCTGTGCCACAAGATGTTATGATTAAAAAGTATAACTTCCCAAAGAGATTCGATACAGAATGAATGGTATACCAATACCTATACCTACAATTTTTTATTTACTATAGGTGCCAATTAAGCAATGATTTTTCGTGAAAAAAAAAACCACCACCGAAACCAGACTTGTTTGATTTTCGAAGACTCTGTAGGGCATTATAATTTTATACTACTATTATCTTGACATCTATTGATAACACGCTTTACTTAAATATGACAATTATTACAGGAAACTTCAATTAAGTAAACTATGTAAATTAGTTGAGACTCGCCCTGTATTCGGTTTCTTAGATCCATGACTGACGTGTGGTTGTAACAAATTAATTTCATTAAGTGTAGTTTAAAGTATACGGGTAAGAAGGGGTCAGAACTTTTTAAATACATTGTACAGAGTGTCCCAAATTGGTGTGTTTTAAGCAGGGTATCTCGTAAACTAGAAGAGATAGAAGAAAAGCAGCTGAGATGTTATGACTTATATTTCTGTTAAAATAACGATAGCCTTTAGTAACTCCCTGCAGTTGAAAGATACTGGGCGATTATTGGAAACTGTCGAAAACTACAAGATACTAAAACTGCTCAATCAAGAAAAATATTAAAAAAATTTATAAAAACTTTTGATAGTTATAATAATAAAAAGTTCAGTGGCGAACAGTTTTTTTTGTTAGGGGACTCACAAAGGAAATATGATGCAAACTTATGTTGTTTTAAATGGGACACCCTGTATATTTTAACGTTTTTCGTTGACTTTTTCCCCCCCTAACAAAAAAATTCTTTGCGCCGCTGAACTCTAATATTATATTTATCAAAAGTTTTTATAACGTTTTTTAATATTTTTCCTAATTAAGAAGTTATAATAGTCCCTTGTAATTTTCGACAGTTTTCAATAATCGCCCTGTATCTTCCAACTGCAGGGAGTTACTGAGAATTTAATTGGGCTATCAGCCTACCGTTACTTTAACAAAAAAAGAAGTCATAGCATCCTAACTGCTTTCCTTCTATCTCTTCTAGTTTAGAAGATACCCTGCAGAACAAACCAATTTGGGACACCCTGTACAACTTACTATAACTATATATCATTGCAAGCTAAATTCAAATTTCGAATGATCTGCGAATAATTTGATATTTTAGGCCGGTAAAAATTTTTGATTTGATTTATAAGACATTGAACTTTATCACACTAATGAGTCACCCTGTATAATAATTTAGTGAAAATCCACTCAAAGATTAGCTAACCAGAAAAAAAAATTTTATACCAGAACACATAAAATGGGTGAAAATTGTTTAAATTTAATCCGCAAAGAGTATACAACTAATTAGTATATTCTTCAACTAGTGTAGAATGATGGATATTATTCACGAGGATGAAGTTTTGGAATCATCCAAGTGAATAATAGCCATTCTACACAAGTAAAAGACTATACTTTATTTATGACTGTTGAAAAATGGACCCTTTTTAAGTAACATTTTTGTTGAGTAACTGGAAGTCAAGCCCCGAGAGTAATGATCCATTACACACGACTATGTTTAGTGCAATGTTTGAATCAGACTCGCCATGAAATGTCATAATTTGACTTTGACAGTATATTTACCTACCGAAGGTGATTTAGAGCTGAATTTTTGTTACAATGGATACAGAAAGTGAAAACGAATTCAACAGAACTAAACGATTTCCTGAAAAGCAAGATTGACATAAACCATTAAGTTTCTTCAATAAAATATCTCGTTCGTTTCAATTGAATGGTGAACACCCAGTCATAGAAAAAGTATAGTATTCTACTTTCGTGTAATGGCTATTACTCATTAGAATGATTACGACATTCGCCTGAGGCTCACGTCGCAAACTTCATTCTCATGAGTAATAGCCATCATTACACGCTCGTTAAATAATATACTAATTTATAGTTTGGTTTATCATTACTAGATGTGTTTACAGTATAAATTTAATATAGAACCTCTATATAAATGTTTCAAGCGTTGTGACAACCTACCTTGTAGTTCTTGGACCGTTGGCAGGGGAGGTTTGTGCCTGGAGTGTTTACGTGTAGGCAATATAGTGGGCATGTAATTGCGGTTCATGCGTGCTTCTACTTCCATTACGACTTCGGGAGGAATTACTAACAAAATACGCATGCAAAATTATAAAAAAAAATAACAAAACAAAAAAAAATAGCATAGCTCATTTACAATAAAATAGCAAAAATAAAAAGTTACAAAGTGACGTGTTTTCTAACAAATAGGAAATAGTGATTAGGCGCCAAGGTAGAAAAGTGAGATATTATTGAATTCATTATTTCATATACAGGGTGTCCCACGACGAGTGAAAACTATCTGTATATGGCAAAATACTTATAGTAAAATCATGAAAATTCCTACGTTTGGGTTTTCGGATACGATCCTTTCAACTAAAATATTTTCAAAGATGGCCGACTGTAACTTTGTTATTTTAAATGGAACACCCTGTATATTAATACATTATTGAAATCTACGTAATATTTTAGTTTACTTTTGTTTAGAAACTTTTTCGAAAAACGCACACTTTTTGAGTTATTGATTTTTTTGTAGAAAATTTGACCGTTGAAGACCCTTATAAATTATTTTTTTACGAGGGGACCCTTGAAGATATGAAAATGGTTTCTCTTCGGTTGCCTTAAGCAAGGTCAAACGTATTCGAATATATGTTGAAAAATTTTTCATTTTATACAGGGTGTGTATAAAACGTGTTCAAAGTTTAACTTCATAAATATCAAATTTCTTCATTTTTTCAAATAGAACCATCCTGTTTTTTCTATTTTAATGAATTCAGGGGAAAAAATAAGGCAAGTTCATGTATACTTTCCTATACCTAAACCTTACCGTTATCCAGATATTAAATGTTTTCTGTAAATTTTTAGAGATGCAGGTGTGGTCTAAATTTTGATACAAGCACTAAGAAATAAAAATTATTATGTGAATTCACTTTTAATACATGGTAAATATGACAAAGTTTTTACAAGAACATGTGCTTTATTTGCAGTAAGATATCCAGATTGACCGCGATTGAAATCGCACATTGTTAAAAGAATACTTAACAATTTGAAGCTATTCGGCTCATTTTAAGCAAAAGTTAATCGAGTTAAACCATTTGTGAGCACAAAATTTTATGGAAAATTAAAAGCCAAAGAAAAATAGTCTGAGGTTTTGAAGTAAATGTTCAAAATTGTTTCCTTGAACTTCAATGCATTTTTCAACCCTTCTCAGTATACCTTCATTCGTCGCACGGCTAATCATCATCTCAGAAAGGGAATTGAAGGAATTACGAACTCTTAGCTCAGAATCTTCTCTAGATGTTAACTAATGTCAGTTAAATAAGTGTCATTTATTACAAAGCCTACTAAAAGTATACATGAAAAATTTAAACTTGTTAAAAAATATAATAATTTAAAACCTCACATATCTCGGAAACGACTAAAAGTTGGAATAGGATTAATAAAAACGATTTGATTTGATTTTTTTTTAGACAGATGAAGAAAAAGACTTTTTTATTTCTTAGTGCTTGTATCAAAATTTAGACCACACCTGCATCTCTAAAAATTTACAGAAAACATTTAATATCTGGATAACGGTAAGGTTTAGGTATAGGAAAGTATACATGAACTTGCCTTATTTTTTTCCCCTGAATGCATTAAAATAGAAACAGGGTGGTTGTATTTAAAAAAATGAAGAAAGTTGATATTTATGAAGTTAAACTTTGAACACTTTTTATTCACACCCTGTATAAAATGGAAAATTTTTCAACATAGATTCGATTACGTTTGACCTTGCTTAAGGCAACCGAAGAGAAACCATTTTCATATCTTCAAGGGTCTCCTCGTAAAAAAATAATTTATAAGGGTCTTCAACGGTCAAATTTTCTACGAAAGAATCAATAACTCAAAAAGTGTGCATTTTTCGAAAAAAGTTTTTAGACAAAAGTATACTAAATATAACGTGGATTTCAAAAATGTATTAATATACAGGGTGTTCCATTCAAAATAACAAAGTTACAGTCGACTTCCGGTAGAACTGGAAGTCGGCCATCTTTGAAAATATTTTAGTTGAAAAGATCGTATCCGAAAACCCAAACGTAAAAATTTTCATGATTTTACTATAAGTATTTCGCCATATACAGATAGTTTTCACTCGTCGTGGGACACCCTGTATAATGGCTAAGATGGAGTAAGATGATGATCGCATAAATATACATTTTACTTAAAAACACATGTAACTATTTTATAGAAATCTCTACATACATTGACATATTATTTCTAAAACAAGTGATGGATGACAATTGACATTTAGTCGCTATTTCGCGATACTACAGTAGTTAACCCATTTTTTGTTAGAAAACAAATCAATATGTATATAAATTGGTAGTGACGACAACAAAATAAATAATGCACATGAAAACACTCTATATTTAAGCAGTTATTTCATTATTTACCTGGACGTTCCGTAACAGTAAGAAGACCTGTACGTCTCACGCGAGCTCCAGTAGATGGAGCTGAATGCATACTATGGATATCTTCTGGATTTGGCATTGTATGCCTTTGAGTGTTACCTCTACTTTGCATATACCTTTGAGAAAACAAAATTATGTTCATTAAATATTTATACAGGATGGAACAGTCGAATAAAATGAAGTTTAAGTGTATTTTAAATCTTTTTACGCTTTGAGAAACTCAAATTTTCAATTTCGTTTCGACATTTTCAACATGATTTAGAATAAAATAAAGCAACCAAAACAGTATAGAAATTTAATATGATGATTATATATAAAATTGGTTTATCCATTTCCAATATAACAACAATTACTCACCTTGCAACTGCTAATTCATCTAAAATTTGTTGATTGTGCTCTATCAGTTGTGTTCCTGTACCGCTACTACTTAAACTAGGATTTCCACTGGAACTTGTGGACTGGTCATGAGAACCAGGAGCTCCCCACGCCATGTGTAAATTAGCTCCACCGTCTGTAAAAATTTGTTGAGCTAATTAGTGAATAAGTTTGATCGAAAAGCTATTATGAACTCAAAAATGACATCAAAAATGTATGCGAAAACTGAGAAGAGCTTGAGTTGTTTTGGATCAAAATAAATAACATGACACTGCAGCATCAAATATTAGGGAAGGGTGCAGATCGAAAAGCTTTTATGAACTCAAAAGTGACATCAAAAATGTATGTGAATATACTGAGAAGAGCTTGAGTTGTTTTGGATCAAAATAAATAACATGACACTGCAGCGTCAAATATTAGGGAAGGGTGCAGATCGAAAAGCTTTTATGAACTCAAAAGTGACATCAAAAATGTATGCCAATATACGGAGAAGAGCTTGAGTCGTTTTGGAACAAAATAAATAACATGACACTGCAGCATCAAATATTAGGGAAGGGTGCAGATCGAAAAGCTTTTATGAACTCAAAAGTGACATCAAAAATGTATGTGAATATACTGAGAAGAGCTTGAGTCGTTTTGGATCAAAATAAATAACATGACACTGCAGCATCAAATATTAGGGAAGGGTGCAGATCGAAAAGCTTTTATGAACTCAAAAGTGACATCAAAAATGTATGTGAATATACTGAGAAGAGCTTGAGTCGTTTTGGATCAAAATAAATAACATGACACTGCAGCATCAAATATTAGGGAAGGGTGCAGATCGAAAAGCTTTTATGAACTCAAAAGTGACATCAAAAATGTATGTGAATATACTGAGAAGAGCTTGAGTTGTTTTGGATCAAAATAAATAACATGACACTGCAGCATCAAATATTAGGGAAGGGTGCAGATCGAAAAGCTTTTATGAACTCAAAAGTGACATCAAAAATGTATGCCAATATACGGAGAAGAGCTTGAGTCGTTTTGGAACAAAATAAATAACATGACACTGCAGCATCAAATATTAGGGAAGGGTGCAGATCGAAAAGCTTTTATGAACTCAAAAGTGACATCAAAAATGTATGTGAATATACTGAGAAGAGTTTGAGTCGTTTTGGATCAAAATAAATAACATGACACTGCAGCATCAAATATTAGGGAAGGGTGCAGATCGAAAAGCTTTTATGAACTCAAAAGTGACATCAAAAATGTATGTGAATATACTGAGAAGAGCTTGAGTTGTTTTGGATCAAAATAAATAACATGACACTGCAGCATCAAATATTAGGGAAGGGTGCAGATCGAAAAGCTTTTATGAACTCAAAAGTGACATCAAAAATGTATGCCAATATACGGAGAAGAGCTTGAGTCGTTTTGGAACAAAATAAATAACATGACACTGCAGCATCAAATATTAGGGAAGGGTGCAGATCGAAAAGCTTTTATGAACTCAAAAGTGACATCAAAAATGTATGTGAATATACTGAGAAGAGTTTGAGTCGTTTTGGATCAAAATAAATAACATGACACTGCAGCATCAAATATTAGGGAAGGGTGCAGATCGAAAAGCTTTTATGAACTCAAAAGTGACATCAAAAATGTATGTGAATATACTGAGAAGAGCTTGAGTCGTTTTGGAACAAAATAAATAACATGACACTGCAGCATCAAATATTAGGGAAGGGTGCAGATCGAAAAGCTTTTATGAACTCAAAAGTGACATCAAAAATGTATGCGAAAACTGAGAAGAGCTTGAGTCGTTTTGGATCAAAATAAATAACATGACACTGCAGCATCAAATATTAGGGAAGGGTGCAGATCGAAAAGCTTTTATGAACTCAAAAGTGACATCAAAAATGTATGTGAATATACTGAGAAGAGCTTGAGTTGTTTTGGATCAAAATAAATAACATGACACTGCAGCATCAACTCCACATATTGGCCTAGAACCCACATCATTTGGCACATCATTTGGGTCACTTAATCTGAAATTATGGGAAATCAAAGCTGACTGGGTCAAGTAAAGACAAGGAGATATGTTCATGCACCTCGGAAAAACTTTCAACACAAAACTGAAACACCACTTGATATGAATAGGAACAAAATCAGTATAATAACGGTTTTACTCAATGGTCACAGTCCAATGTGAAGAGACCTGCACAAAATATAACTTGTAGATAATGTAATAAAGGGACAGAAACGACAAGTCATAATTAGACGACTGAAATAGTGTAGTACCTGAAGAATACAACATCCAATATACATGAGTGACACATGACATGAAAGACTCAAAAAGCTCAAGCATTCGTTAGGAAGGAAAATACTTTGGACATGTCATTTTAACAGGGATCCTAACGGGATATTGTCGCCTGAATGGGAACCTGAAAAACCTTAAAATACATATTTGCGAAGTACGCAGCAATTCATAATCTTAGATCACAACTTCAAGGAAATTATTGGATAGAAGGACATTTACCTAAAATATCCTAAAATTACTAGAGAATTGGGTCTAAAGGAGCTACTAGTCGCTGAGAGTTTCCATATTTGGGTCACCTATTTAGAAAAAAGAGCAGAACTGAAAATAATGTGTCTTACCTGAAGCTCTTCTGCCGAATCCACCAGCAGCACTCAACACCACAGGCGGTTTCAACAAATGAGGATCTTTTCCTCCGAAATAGTGTGGATTTTGTTGTGCTAGCGTTGTCAAATTTAGAGGAAGATTTGTGTTAGGAAGCAGTTTAGCACCATTTGGATTATGTTGGGGATGAGCCATGTAATGAGTTTCCAATACCTTTAAACAAAACAAATAATTTATATTTCAACAATAAGAAGAAAATTTACTATGCAATTAAAAATGTAATAAAATATTTGAATATAATAGTAACCTGTTCATGTGCGGGATCTCCTGGACCGACAGTATGCCGCCTCACAGTCAAATATTTATCACCTGAAGAATGACAACTACCGTAACCAGTAGATGTGGATGCTGTAGATGGAACTGCCATGGAATAAGTTTCGTCGTTGGTGTCCATATCTACTTCGCCATACTACAAAATTTACTTCTTTAATAATAACAATAATTTTCAATATATCCAAGTTAATTTAAAGTAAAAGGTAGAAAATTTCAACCTATACAATAAAGCTATGAGGATATTGACATAAAAACTCTTTCAGAGGTAACAGTCCAAGTAGAAACAGAAAATGAAAATAAATATTGAACGGGAAACATATAAAAGGTTGACTAAATGTCCATCTGTAGTGAATGGACCGACTCAAATGGAACTGACACAAGGATACCCCCATACTAAGAGTTTACTGTTAGAAAAGGAATTCTCATCGAGGCTGTTGAAACTGGGTGAGAGAAATTTGAAGACAGTTACCGACCTGGTGACCGGACACTGTACCCTGAAGAAGCATTTGCACAGGATGGGCAAAGTTAGTGAATCTATGGGAAGAAAAAGTGAACACTACGATGAAACACCTTCACATATACTCTGCTTATGTGAGAACTTACAAGGACTCAGACGGAAGCACTTTGGAGTGGAAATAACACAACCACAACTACTCAGGATCCCTCCAGATAAACTGGTGGTCTATATAGAAGACACGGAGCTTCTGGAATGGAAGTAGGTGGATAACATGGGTTTAGTGGTACAAAGATTCAGTTCAAGTGCCTGGGCTGTTGACTCTAACCCATACATATGAATGAATGTAGTGGATGGAACATTTTTATAAACAGCGCCAAAAGTTATTAAAGTAGAATAGAGAAGTGAACAAAGAAAGAAAATGTATGTAAGTATTTAACAAACAGTGAACTTAGCAATATTAAAAGCTAAATTCAATTTAATTTTAGAACAACAACATAGGGTGTCCCAAATAAGAGCGACTGATTTTAAACATGAATACCCAGCTTATTAATTGCTCCAAAGGAATGGGGTTTTCACTAGTTTATCAAAGATATTTTTTTAGGCTTGGCTGGTATTTGATCTCATCAACACAGGGTGTTTCACTAATGCTGGTCAAATTCAAAGGGGAAAATATGTATTATTTTAAATATATATATATATAATTTTTGATCTCATTCGAAAGAGCAATCATTCTTCTTTCCAAAAATGTATAGTTTTTTATATTTTGTTCTATTAACAGAAAAGATATTCGAGGTTTTATGTAGTAGTACATTTTTAATATAAGCAGTTTTATATGAACGTATTTTGATGCCTAAAATCAACTTAGGCAAGCCTAACAATTTAGCTGAACTAAAGGAACATTATTCAAAACATTCCGCAAAAAATGTTGGAAAATGTTAAATTTCGCTTGCAGTTATGCATAAATGAAGAGGGTAGGAATATGCAGCATTTATTGTAACTTTTTTGTTCTTCGTTCTCTACATGTATTGAATAATGTTATTGTTTTATTACTAAATAAACTGTCAGATTTGTTGGCAATTATATACATAATTAAAAATGCATATTGCAGAAAACCACGTGTCCCTAGATAGCGCTGAATTTTTCAATATTTATGCTATAGGGGGTGAACAACAAAGCAGTGTGCAGCACGTGATGAGCGCGTGGGTGGGCAGCAGCCTGTAAAAATGTTTGATGCTGTTTATCATAGATAACCTTATTATTGTTTATTCTGTTTAGTTTTTTATGTGGTTTTAGCAGGCTTTTCTTTATTTCGGTTATTTTCTAAACAACAAAATTATTCACCTTTATTGAATTTTGAAAGAAAATTCACAGATGTCGCCCACTTTCGCCAATTACATGAAACCGCCTTGAATTATTTTGTTATGTGTCAAACGGTCGCCAGCATAAGTTGATTTTAGGCATCAAAATACGTTCATATAAAACTATTAATGAATCCTCGAATATCTTTTTTGTCAATGAAACAAAATATAGAAAACTATACATTTTTGGAAAGGAGAATGACAGCTCGTTCGAATGAGATCAAGAATTATAGGGTGTTCTATTTAAAATGATACATATTTTCCCCTTTAAATTCGACCAACATTAGTAAAATACCCTGTGTTGATGAGATCAAATGCCAGCCAAGCCTAAAAAAAATCTCTTTGATAAACTACTGAAAACCCCATTCCTTTGGAGCAATTAATAAGCTAGACATTTATGTTTAAAATCAGTCACTCGTATTTGGGACACCCTGTATAATTACTGTACTAAAATATTGTTACGCGAGTGCCCCAGCGAAATTCCCGTATGAGACGACTATGACTGTGTGCGCTCACTAATCGAGAATGATCGAGACTGCCTTCCCCTCCCGCCGCTACTAGCCGAGAACATTCCAGACACTCGTCACTAGAGAGATCTAGTCTATATAGCGCCTCCGCCAGAACGACGAGAGCTTTCTAGAAATCTACCTACGCGATATAAATACATGAGCATCGCTGCACAGGGAATCAGTCATCAGAATAGTTGAGATATAGTCACATAGATGGACAGTTAGTGTTTATACTGAAGGAAAGCGATCGATAGAGTGTTTATTCAGTGGCGTTCATATAAATTAGTAAATTAAGGACAGTAGTACATATAAATCTGTAAATATAAATTAAAATAAACGTTACAATATGTAAATAACAAAGGTAGAGGTTGTCATTGTAACTTCGGGAAATATTTCCCAATACAGAATTTCTACCAGCTTCAGAATCGTCTCTGCAAAACTTATGGCTTGCATTTCATTGTAAACTCAACATCACTCCCAAACAATTCTGTTTTCCTTGTCACTAATTTTTCTTAAGTTAATTATTTATTAAATTTATACCTTTTCTAAAAGCTGATTTTCTTGATCTCCAGCTAAATACACTGCCGGTATTGTCGGCATCGAAACAAAAGGAGACCCGACTTCATCCGGAACGCCTTCGTTGGAACATTTCAATCTATCAATCGAATCGTCGTTCATTTCTCTTAGACAATTTTCATTGAAACTCTCTCTTCTGAAGTTGAACGGTTCTTGTGTGTCTTGTTTTAAGCGAAGACCATCAGAACCGGCTGCTATTAATTGAGTAGCTAGGCGGTTTTCGTTGAAAGATTCACTCCTTTCGTTTATTTTCACTAACTTGTCTTCTGAAAAAAAAAAAATTAATTAAGCGATAAGTTATCAACTACTCTTGGGAACATCTTTAAGAGATGATGTCTCTAGAATTTCCAGGGGTTCCCTATATGGGATGATGATATTCACCCCCAATTAGTGAATACGTTATTTGGTGTTGGGCTATTCAATATCATTTAGAGTAAAGACTTCCTCGTGCTTTTCACTGCTCTGGTAATGCCAAGCAGAACTTTTGCTCTCCTCCAGCAAACTATCTTCTTTCCCTGATCAATGGAAGGAAGCTAGGGTTGTTCCACTTTTTAAGTCAGGTGACAAGTCTCTAATTAATAATTATCGTCCAATATCCATTCTGTCCAATTTTTCAAAACTTTTTGAGATGGTGGTTTATAATCGTTTATATCCATCCATTTGTGGCCTTATCTCACCTGCACAACATGGGTTCCTCAACAAGAGGTCAACTGAGACCAACTTACTTCTTATAGCCCAAGAAATATCAGAAATAATGGATGCCGGTAAACAAATAGACGTAATTTACACTGATTTTTCAAAGGCCTTTGACAGAATGGATCATGGGATTTTAATCGAAAAGTTGAATCAGTTTGGTTTCTCTTCCGGTTTGTTGAAGTTCTGTCAATCTTTCCTTCATAACAGGTATCAATTTGTTTTTTATAATGGTCACTCTTCAAATAAATATATTAGTGAGTCAGGTGTACCGCAAGGCTCAAACCTTGGACCATTGTTGTTTCTTTTATTTATTAATGACCTGGAAGTACACTTGGATTCGGGTAGACTCATTTATGCAGATGATTTGAAAATTTTTCTTCCCATAACATCCATAGACAGTTCCTTAACACCGAAGCATCGAAATTGTATGGATTTGTGATTAGAAACTGCCGTGGATTTAAGGACATTTGTAGTTTAAAAATAATGTTATATTTTTCGTACATACGCTCTAAGTTAGAATATTGCTCTATTATATGGGATGCCTATTACAATGTTCATATCAACAAGGTTGAGTCGGTTCAGAAAAGGTTTTTAAAATATTTAGTTTTAAAGGTTAGTGGCATTTATCCACAGAGAGGCTCTGATTATCAGATTTTGTTAGATATTTTTAATTTTGAAAGTCTTGAATTTCGTAGAATTTGTAAATCATTATCCTGTTTATATGGGTGCTTGCACAATTTAATCGATTGTTCAGACCTGATATATAGAATTAATTTTAACGTACCACAGTTCTACAATAGACAACATCTACCTTACTATTGTGATTGGTCTCGAACAAATGTTTTACTTCATTCAACAATTAATGTTATGTGTCATAATTTTAATTTATTGTGCAACACATGCGACATTTTTATAGATAATTTTAAAATTATTAAAGCTTGTGCTACAGAACGTTATACAACGGGTGGGAATTAAACTCACTTTAAAAAAGACTAAAATCGCCTTAAAAAGAAACGAATAAACATTAAAAAAAATCTTTAAAACATTAATTAAAGGTGATGCACATAAAATAATATATGCCACTCTTGATAGACCAAATGCACTTTAAGAAAATAACATTAACGTATATTAAATCTGCTACAACATGAAAATAACAGACTTAACTTATTGTGATAATTTTCGACTCTAAAAAAACTTAATTCACTTTAAAATATTGTATCACGCTCTTTAAAAACGGTTTGCACACTAAAATGATAGATTGCACTTTGAAACGATAGATTGCACATTGAAGCGTGAGTTCCTAAGAGAACGACTTCCTGTAGGTCAGTTTTTAGAAGTTTTGAGAGTTTCTCTGGTTGAAAAATGGTCGTACGAACGCAATCCACAAAATCCCAATAGCAAACCGTTTGCTACAACTATAAAATTAACAACAAAAATTTGGACAGAAGCTTATCAATGGGTGAAATTAAAACCGAAGTTGTTTGAAGAGAAAGAAGATGACAAAACAATTTTTTATACAAAATCAAGTAATGATACAGATGTCTTGACCCAAGAAGATGTACAAATTTGGAAAGATACCAATTTGAAATGGGAATGTTTTGATAGTTTTCGTAAATCTCAGAAGATAGAGAAAATAACGTTGTATTCTGAAAATGATAACGTGACGTCTCGGTGCACTTGCTCAAGTTTTTTGAAACAGTACATATGCGAACATTCTCGCCCATCGAAGCGAAAAGTGTACCCCTCGGTCGAAAAAGGAAGAGAGGACGGCCAGCTTTAGCAAAGAAGGCTCTAATAATTCAATAGTATTTTTTCCTGATTCGTCTGTATTTGCCATACATTTTTTCTTGTTTATTTTTGCCATACTTTTGCCAGTTTTGCCATACTTTTTTTGTTCATACAATAATACATAATTATGTAACAATTTTTTACATTTTGTTGTGTATTTTCTTAATAAAAATGTATACATGTGTACTTCTCTTAAAGTTTACTAGGTGTTCCAAATTCGGACCCAATCCAAAGTGCAATTCTGTTATTTCAGAGTGGATATATTCTAATCCAAAGTGCGATTCTATCATTCTGTAGTGGGTAAGGTTAAAATGTACCAAATCCAATGTGCGTTTCTATCTTTTTAATGTGATTAAGACTAAAGTGAAGATTTAACTAATGCAGAGTGTAAACTAAACGTGCAATTTTGTAGTTTGTAGGCACAAAGTGAGAAGTATTTTTCAAGAGTGCAATTATATATTCCCCTTATTTATACAACTATATGAAATGTGTTTTCTTGTTTTTGATTTATTATTTCTTCTATTCTTAATTAAATTAAAGGTTTCTTCTGTTATTATATAATCATTGTTTTTGCTCTGTAAAGGGATTTGTATAAATCTGTTGGGCAATAAAGGCTATTATTATTATTATTAAACTATGGTTTCATAAGTGATTGTATGTCTTATCACAGTTGTAAATCCCCTCGGATCATATTTACTAGGTTTTGTTCAAAACTCTTCTGCATAGTCACAAAATCCTAGTAGTATGTGTGTTGGTCTATTACCATTGATCTTAGGTCAATTGGCCAGCTTATTGTTTCTTAGTTTATTTTCTCAAGATGTGTCTTCCAGTTTAGTTTGGAATCAAGAGTCACTCCCAGATATTTAACAGCTGGTGAAAACCTTTACAAAGTTAATTTTGAAATAAAATCAAAAGTCTTATACGAGTTATGGAAACAAACAGAAGTATTTGACAGATTTTTAAATAAATAAACTCACCGGATTCTATTTGTTCGTCGATTTTCTGTTCCCTTCTCTGTTCAAGAACTTTCGACTGGAAATTGATAGTTCTTTGATGTAATTTATCAAGCAACAGGTTGTAAATAGCATAGATGTGATCAAACGAATTAGTCTTCAAACTATGCACAATCATATTTTGATTCAAGTTAGGTAATTGTAACATGTGATCTATAACTGTTTTATTCAACTGCAAATCGTTTTCCATTATAATATCTTCAACGGGAGGAACGTCGTTTAACCATCGGTGTTTCAGTATCTGTGGAATTCTCAGTCTTTTTTCTGGATCTACCACTAACATGTGTCTGATTAAATGCTCACATTCTACAACAGTAATAAAAAAATTAATTAGCAGTTAACAGATTCCAAAATCACTATAAATATAATTAGGTATGTATATGAAAAATAATATACCTTGTGACATAAAATAAGGTATTCGAAATTTTCCTTCTATCACCACATTTCTTAAGGCATTTAACGTTGGACCATCGAATGGAAGGGAACCGCAAACCAAAACGTAAAGAACTACACCTAAACTCTGAAAATTAAATTGATAGAATCTTTATTTTGCTGTTTCAATCATAGACAAAATAAAAAGAGACGGATTGAAGCATAGGTGGTATACAGCATAAAGTTTCTGCGCAGTATCGAGTCGCTGCGGTCGCGAGAACTACAAGACTTTTTACAGAAGGGAAATGGAATGAAATAGTTTAAAATATTATAAATTACATTACACTGCAATATTTATCCCTCAATGTCGATAAATATTATGAAATATCCTAGTATATCAATTTTTAAGTGATTAAAAATGAAAATATACAAAATCAATCATATATTGGCTAGTGTGAAATTAAGCTTCTGCTTGTCAAAGTGAAAGTGTCAACAAAATGATGAGTATGATTATTTTACTTATAGATTTATTTAGGATTTTAGCACAAAACAGTCTAACCTATAGAAGTGAAAGTCTAATAGGATTATCTAGAATGAAAAAATGAGATGTCAAACCCATCCACCTGGGTGCCTATTCTTGAATTTCAGGGAGTAGAGCTTTGCGAGAGAAGTAGGTGTGGTTCTCTTAAAAAGATTAAATGTGTATTCTTGAAAAAAATTTGATGGAGGGAGCATCTCCCAAGAGAACTCGAAGTTCCCCTACTAGGTAGTGAGAGAATTGCAAAAGGGAGTATTTGACCTAACCTCTATAATTGTTTTGTTTTGATTGACTGTGGTTCAAAATGAGTGTTGAAGATTTCAATTTAATGCTGTGGAATAAAATAATTAACGAGAATGTTGAGGAGGCGTTAGAAGAAGTGGGTATTGGTAGGGATATTTTGAGACAAAAAATTTGTGCAGTTATTTAGAGTCGATAAAGACCTCTGTCATAACATAATAGACATTGTCACGCCTTTTCTATTTCAACCCACAAGAACCTCTGCTCTATACATACAAACCGCGCTTAAACAAAGTTTCTTTTTGTTTAGGACTCAACTGTTTACTTTTAACATCCATATTTTGTTCAATTATATCAACCAAACAAATATAGTAAATAGTGAGGTTATCGATGAATTAAATGTCTGTCAAAATTTCTACAAGTTCATTGGTCAAGGCAACTGGCAACGCTGTTCCCCGATCTTGCTCCCTCATCGCTACTCTCCGGTACTTTTCATTTTTCAAGAATATAACGTTTTTTTATTGGGGAGTTGAAATGGGGGAGCTCTCCCTGGGAGCACTCCCTTCTCGTTATTTCAAGAATAGGCGTCCTGAAGCGCTAGTCGCAATTGAGTCGTCGAAAAAGGCAAGGCAGCTGAGGCCAAGAAACATACTAAGGGAAAAAGAATTTCAGCGTTCGTAGTGGATGGGTTCAGAACTATTTCATAGCGATTTTTTTCAATGGAAGTTTGTTCATTTGAATTACTAATGCCTGTTTCCACTAACCATTTCCTAAAGTGAGATAACACCTAAAGCGAATTTGGGAATTCCTAAATGCAATTTACATTTTACCACGTGTTAAGTAATACCTAAGAGTGATAATATTACGTATTTCCCATCACATTTGATCAAGTTTTTTCCACTTTTTCATGCTATTTTTGTTATAATTTGTTTTCACAATTTTCAATAATACAATACTATGATTAGTAGAAAATTTCTTGAGGAAACAGCAATGATGAAACTCAAAATCTTTTCTTTTCGTGCTAAAGGCCTGTTTAGACAACTCAATTGCAACTAGCGCTTCAAGTGGATGGGTTTGAAACCTCATTTTTGTATTCAAGGTCATCCTATAAACTTTCACTTCTATAGGTCAGACTGTTTTGTGGATTTAAATGTATTGCAAAAAATTGTGATAGTAAATATTTTTGGCTACTTTGTAGTAAAAATAAAACATTTTTCAAACTTCCATCTGATATTAATCAAAGTAAACAGTGGTTCATAATTTTAGGATTTCTTTCTAAATCCAAGGATCAAAGGTTGTGTAAAGATCATTTTGATAATAATGCATTTACATGTTTATTTTGAAAAATACTTATTAGATTAACGAGACAGGTGGGATAGCTGGAGAATACCAATATGGGTTTAGGAAAGGAAGATCTACGACAGATGCTATACATATACTAAAACAAATTATAGAAAAGGCTAACCAATACAATATTGATTTTGAAATTCTTTTTATAGACTTCCAGCAAGCTTTCGACTCAATCCGGAGAAATCAATTAATAAAATCATTAAAAGAACTGGGGGTATGTGATAAGCTGAGAAGATTGATAAAAATGACATTAACAAAAACAGTAGCGGAGATAAAAACCCAGAAAGGAATAACAAGAAAATTTGGATATAACAAAGGAGTAAAACAGGGTGATTCATTGTCAGCGACACTTTTCAATTTGGCTCTAGATTATGTATTGAAAAAGATAAGTAAAGGAAACTTGAGAACAAAGGGAGGTCAACTAATAGCATACGCTGATGATGTTGCGCTAGTGACAAAAAACAGGAAAATTATGGAAGAAATGCTAGAAGAAATAGTGAGAGAAGGAAAAAAAATTGGTCTTAAAATAAATGAAGATAAAACAAAGCTATTGAGATTCAAAAAGAAGTGTGAATATAAGCATATAAAGATTGGAAATTATAAGTTTCAAGAGGTAGATAAAATGAAATACTTGGGTATAACAATATCTAATGACGGAGACAAAGGAACAGAAATAAAAGAAAGAATAGCAGCCTCAAATAGAGCATTCCATGCCAATAAAAAGCTATTAAGAAGCAAACTAATAAGTAAAAAGACGAAAATGAGGGTATACAAAACAATTATTAGACCTGTAATGATGTATGGATCAGAAACATTAACAATGACCAAAAAACATCAGGAAGATTTGAGAATACAAGAGCGTAAGATATTGAGAATGATATTAGGAATGAAAAAAGTTGGAGATGACTATAAAAAACGAACAAACGTAGAATTGGCACACGAAATAGGCAAAGATATAGTACAAAAAATTAAGGAACAGAGGATAAAATGGTTGGGACACATATGGAGGGCAGGTACAAAGTCAACAATATTTGCAATGATGGAATGGAAACCTTGTGATAAGCGAAAGAGAGGAAGACCTAAAACTACGTGGTTACAGGAGGTTATAAGTGACCTCAATAGCATAGGAATAAGGCAGTGGAAAGAAAAAACAAAAGATAGGAAAAAATGGCGTCAGATTGCAGAAAAAATATAAGGAAATGAAGGAAGAAAAGGGGATTGATCCACCCCAAAAAAAAAAAAAAAAAAAAAAAAAAAAAAAAAGGATTTAGAGAGCTTTTTAAAGCGGCGCTACCCCCTCGGGGGTGTTAAGCCAATATATATATATATATATATATATATAGATTTGTTTTACCTTTGCAAGAGAACTAGTAAACAAAAATAATTCTTTATTATTTGTAATTTATGGTAAAGTATAACCAATGTTAATTTGATGACCCATATTTTTAATCCCATTGAAGAAAGAAGCCGCCCAATGGCGTGCATGAATTTTTTTTTATAAATTCGAATATTGTGAAATAATGTTTTTCAAATGTAATTCAAATGAATATAGTGGATAAAATTAACCTGCATCAAATTTGTAATACAATTATCAGAAATAACAGAATTTTCATTTTCCAAACACGCGTATATATTTAAAACAACGCGTTGACACTGAACATGTAAATCTTTGTTTTTAAATTCAGCCCTATCATCATTTATTGCTAAGTCATTTACTTGTGGCGCCAAATTATTAGATTCCCGCGCTTCATCTTGGACTGTCGTTTCAAATGGTCTCCAAAATGCCATTCTAATTAATTAGAAATTATTTATATTCTCAAAACTTACCCTAACGTCTACGAACAAATAAATATTATATTAATATCAATTCACTCAATATAGGTATTATTATTTCATTAAACTCACTCAACCAAGAAATAGATACTACTATATTATTTTAAATAGGTCTACATATAAATATACAATTAGAATTGCACACGCCTATGAGACTTATGAAACTAAACGAGTGGCTTGCACCCTAATCCCATAAATTTTTTTATGTTAGTGGACCACTTTAGCAGCTACCCGAACTTTTCGATATTATGAGCAATATTTCACTCGGTAACTGGCAGGTGCACCTGCGGTGCCAGATTTTCATAATATATCGGGCATACATGAAGTTATTCTAATTAATTTCTCTTCTTATAACAGTTTCGAGCGACTTTTTTTAATTCTTACGAATAAATATATATTATGTAATTTTTATTGAATATTTCCAAACTAGTTTTCTAAGAAAATCATGAGCTAACAGTATATTGAAGTAATGGAAAACATATGTAAAATGAGCACAACAAATTCAGAAAATATATCTGACAACATTGCTTTATTTTATGGTCCTCAAACTAACTTTGGTTAAAGTATACTGGATTTTATTTATTTTGTTTCAGACCTGTTCCTGTCTGGGGAATCTACTTTCCAACTCCTTTGTATTGAAATTTTTGCAGTTTTTTTGAATAATTTTGAAATAATGTGCAATTTGATGTGATATTGGATTAACTTTTCTAAATATAATGTAAGTAATGAAAGTAAGTATGTTCTTTTGAGATTAATAGTATATAAATGTTTCATAAATTGATAATATAGATGTAGATTATTTGTCATGTTATTATCTGCAGTTTAATAAAAAATTTAAATTTGTGTTGATTTCTCATTTATCTAAATAATGCGTCCTAAAATTGTTTATTAAATTATAATCATTAGAAAAAATGGAATATAATTTTATGTTTTGTAATGAAATAATTATATAATAAACAATTTCAAGACAAATTGTAAAATTTACCTACCCACAATCCAAACTAACCAATTTAAATATCCCGCCTTCAAAAATTAGTTCCAACACCCCTTCGGGGAGCGCTTCAATCAACGTGATGCCAACTGTTACTGCAGGGTTGACAACTCTCATTTTATTATATTTCTCTATGGATTGAGATTTAGTTAAGATCAAATAGGCACTGTATTTTTCTACCTTTTTCATATAATAATGCACACAACCAAAGTCAATTAAGTTAGGTTAAGAGGCTAGTAGTGAGTGAGAAAAATGTTGTTTTTATTTACAAAACATTAACAATCAATTAAAACAGAAACAGTTCCATGATCATATACACATACAATTTGTAATACATACCCAAATGTCTGCCTTAGGCCCATCATATTTGAGGCCTTGAAATAATTCCGGTGCTGCATATGGAGGAGATCCACAAAACGTTGATAGTACACAACCTTCAGTGAATTGATTACTAAATCCAAAATCGGCCAGCTAAATAAATAAAAACAATACAATTACAAAAATGTTTACTTTGGAAGCCTTGTGGATATTGTCTTTTATGTTCAAACCAACTGTCACTAACATGAGAAGATCTCTGACTCCATCCTCGAGTAACACTGCTACAACTAAATGAATCAATATTTCACATAAATTTGTATATCATGAGAACATATTCACTGATTGAGTGAATATTATCATACCATCTAGGAAACACCCTGTGTTAATAATCATAGGTCCGAAATCATTCTGTGGAATCAGAAAGGATTGCATAAGAGAGGAAATCGGGAACTGGCTAGATAAAGAGCACCATTTCGAATTGAGGCTATTAAAACTGGGTAAAGGACATTTGAACAAAGTTATTAACCTAACCTGGTCACTATATCTTTAGCACAAATCTACACAGTGAACATACTTTGGATAGGAAATAAAATAGCCATTAGAACTACTGAAATTCCCATCAGTGAAAGTAGTAGCTGATATAGAAGTCACAAAGTACCTTGGCTGTTGAGCAAAACTCAAACGATTGGAGGAATCGTCTTTTAGCAGACTTATTAGAGCTAGTGAGATTGATCGCTAAGATTTATCTATGTTATTATTAAGTGATAACAATCCTACAGTTCAGAAAACAATATTAGGTTGTGTTTAACACTATTTAGATTAAAGTATTTAAAAAGCACATATGCAGTTTCTACCATTCTGTTTCACGAGGTAAAAAATTGTAAATCCTGCAAAAATATCAAGTTTCATATACTGTATTTTTGGTTGGATTAGATTTTGAGACTAAGGGAATGATAAAAAAAAATAGTATGTCAAAAAAATAGTCTACAATTTCAAAATTTGCTTCCTATAAAATTTTATAGAGGATTATATAATATATTAATTGGAAAAAAATAAAAATAAATATCTACTTACTTTGATATCGAGATTATGATCTAAAAGTAAATTTTCAGCCTTTAAGTCTCTATGAACTACCCCCTGAGAATGGCAATAGCTTACGGCAGATACAATCTGATTGAATATCCTTTTGGCTTCTGGTTCTGTCATTCTACCTTTGGCAACCAGATGATCTAAAATAAAGTAATATTTTGAAAATAAAAAAAAGGAAAAAATAAATGTTTTATCAACAATTTAAGGTATGGGAATGCCTAGGCCATAATTACATTACTGTAGGTTCCATAATACAATAAAATCGAAGAAAATGATTAATAATGGAAAAGGGGGACTGAAATACCACCCACTCTAGATTGGTTTCAATACACTCTCCAGAGAGGGAAATGTTACATTGTCTGTTGTTGCTAAGTCTGTATATTTTATAATGTTAATAATGAAAAAAAAGTAAGTAGAATTATATAAAACCTAAATACATTGCAGAGAAAGACTAAAATATAAAACCTCAAGTCAGTGCCATTAAAAATAACTCGTTACAGCTTGTATAAAATATCTTACCAAATATTTCTCCTTTGCTAGCATATTCAGTAACCAAATATATAGTTTGATTCGTTTCCATAAGCTGATACAGCCGTGTGATGTGGGGATGTTTTAATTTTTTCAATATAGCAGTCTCTCGAAATATCTTTGTCAAGTTTTCTTCATCTAAGACAGTCTTATCAATTATTTTGATGGCCACCTAAAATAAATTACACATAATTAATTGAAGCTTGTTTAACGAAAAGACATTTTTGATATGGACAACCAAATACTCAGCAATATTAACAAAAAAAGGCACAAGACCGACTTCTATAAAAATAAATATTCTTAGTTTTTATACAGGGTGTTTCATTGGGAAAGGGCTTAACTTTAACTGTAGATGGGGGAATTTCTAGGATGCTTCTCTAGATGCATCAAATGGATTTCATTTCAGGCTAAAAAATAAAAAAAAAAACCTCTCCGATACCATTGTTAACCCCAAAAACGTGCATAAATTATAACTTTGACGGTAAATCTTTGGTAGTAAAATTGTCTGCAGAAAAATGAAAAGGAAATAAGTACTATACTAGATATCTTTATTAATCATAAGTTATAATGTATTATTATGCACTTATATAAAAAAACATTCAGAATCTATAAATGTCATAGAAACCGCGAGTTCTCTCGCTGATTGCCGATGTTTTGGCTCCGTTTTTTAATACTGGCATTTGTCATCTCCCTCTTTTCCACGGCTCCTTGCCCAGCAGCATCATCCGTTAGCTTTCAAAGATAATAATCTATAATAGATCCCATTCGCACCTAATTCATTAAACATTCCCCAGGAATTTGTGTAGTAATATCCCTGAAAAGTCAGCAAAAAAACAGGGTCACATATTGATGGCTTTACGCAAAAAACTAATTAACTTAAGAGTAGGAAATAAAATCTATGTACACTTATGCATTCGTCTCTCATTCCTATTTACATCCATACACTCTCTCCCATTCACTCCCAGTTGTAGTAAGTGATTTATGTACATATGTACAAAAGCAGAGGTATTATTTAATTTGTTTTTATCTTGGTCTAAGTTCCATTTGAAGGCTGGCGTGCAAGAGGCTATAACCATTTATGCGACTTGCGCGAGAGTTTGCTATTTGATTATATAAGCTCTCTGGGAGACAGTACTTGTAGTACCTTTCTGCCAGAGAGGTTACATAATCAGTAATCGTTGGCATAGCTGTCTTTCTGTGAAGCCATATGTTGTTTGGAAGTCTGTTATCAATTAGACAAGGAAATAAGTAGATTCGATTTTTTATACCCTTTTCAATTATGAAGAGCAATTTTCAAAAAATCTATATACAGGGTGTTGTTTTTAGGAAAGACGAGTTTTGAAATTTTTTGTTAAGCCGGACCTGCATTATCTTTTTGGAGATGCTTTTGATGGAGTCTCTAGGTAATGGTTATTACGTGTACCAAATCTCAAAATAATATATAGGGTAACTCGGAAGTTATGAGGTTCTAAAGAAATAGGATAAATTTATAAAACACCCTGTATCTCGGTTATAAAGTGCAGCAGGCACATTAAATATAGGTTTTTGGAACCACCAAAGTGATCCCCATCTACAGTTGAAGTTAGGCCCTTTCTGAATGAAACACCCTGTATATTGAAAAAAAAAGGACTCAAGTTGTGAAGCGGAGGGAGAAGTTTTAAGGGCAGTTAATAGCCCTTATTAATATTTCACATCTATATTTTTTAATATCATGACCCCACATTTGTAAGTGATATGAGTCCATTATCACTTGCCTCTTATCTTGCCTCTTATTGATGGTACAATATTTAAATCCCATTTGATAAATAAACATTAAATTTATAAAGTCAAAATATGTTCCCTATATGATAAGTCACTTACTCAGTTGCTTTTTAAATAATTCAACTGATGCACTGTTCATTATCTTCCTCAAATTTCCCAAAATTCAATATTTTTTTAATAAATTGAAATAGAGTGTTAGTAATAATTTAACAGTGGATAAAGGTAAAAAGCGATAGTTTTAAAGAAACAAATCAATAACTTGGTGTTGAAATTAATTAATTACTACTTGAAATATTATCACAAAAACAATTATGTAACTTAAATTTTGTTACCTATGTTAATTGGATTTCTATTGTAATAAAATATTTAAAATTTTTAAATAGGGATGTCTTAAAAGTGGCACATTATTCATTGAAGATAATAATTAGAATAGATTACATTGATTTGTGAGACATAAATATTTTGGCTACAATTAATAATCATAGATAAAGCAATAATACCACTTATCGATAAAAAGGAACAAAAACAAATCCATACTTGATACATAATTTAATAAACTAGCAAATAATTTGATTAAAAGTTACAACACAACCAAAGTTTATATGATAATGATTAATATAGCAGTTTTTATGGGATAGCATAGAGCGAGGCATAGAGGATAGAATGTAAATTTCAATATACTATTATGTCAGTAATGGAAAATACAGGGTTAGTCATGAAGAATTGATCACCCCGAAGCACTGAAGTGGTGCCTTCTAAAATCCTCCCAGGAGCCATTCAAATATTACATAAAGACTTTGAGGAGGGCTGGAGTTTAAGCATTGTTTTTTTATGAGATGGGGGTGAGATGGTCAAAGCTAGTTTATACTTTTCTACACATATGGCAACCCACACATTGTCTATGTTGGGATTTCTACAAATAAGGAACATATTTAAATACTTGTTTAGAACAAATTTCACATGCTATTTACTATTCTAAATTTTTTCCAAAATAAGTCAAAACCTTGTAGTTAATTATAGTTCACTGGACCCAAGAACTTTGTTATTGAAATGAAACATATGTCAGATAGCTGAATTTGAGAATTTTGTAATGGAAGGTAGTATCAATTTGTAAGCACTAGGTACACTTGAGTGCACAGTATTTTGTTAAATAGGAAATTTAAATACCACTCTGTCAGGTGATTTCATTTTACATTTTAGATTCAACAATACCAATATATTATTTCAGAATTTATGAATTATAGATTTAAATAAAAAGATAATGGATAATATATGCTAATTGGCAAATAAGGTGAAGATACGAGTGAGAAGCTAGCTCCTAGCTCCAAACGCAGAACTGCGACAATTCACTGAACCGGCAACAGCGCACAGATGTGCTGGGTTATAATTCAACTGATGATCAGTAGTGAACTATACGGGGGGGAATCGAATTCTAACAATTAGGAAGAGTTATATTGAAGCACTTATTTTATTTAAGTATTAAATCAATAATATTATATATGAAACAAATTTTGTTTTCACTTATAAAACCCATTATATTAACAGCAAAAAATGTTTCTCTTCTGTATCTACTAATAGGTAATGATATCCATGGAAAAAAAATCAGAAATAGATTGATAAAAATGTATTCTTTAGCTTGATATATTCAAAAAGTTTTGACAAACGTTCCAAAGGTGAGAAAAAAAATAAAAATCAGATTTTTGAGAAAAGATACTTTACTTTATTTTCTCTCCTGTATCTACAAATAACGATGTCCATGGAAAAAAAAATCAGAAATGGATTGGTAAAAATGTATTCTTTAGCTTGTTATATTCAAAAAGTTTTGACAAACGTTCCAAAGGTGAGAAAAAAAATAAAAATCAGATTTTTGAGAAAAGATACTTTACTTTATTTTCGCTCCTGTATCTACAAATAATGATGTCCATGGAAAAAAAATCAGAAATGGATTGGTAAAAATGTATTCTTTAGCTTGTTATATTCAAAAAGTTTTGACAAACGTTCCAAAGGTGAGAAAAAAAATAAAAATCAGATTTTTGAGAAAAGATACTTTACTTTATTTTCTCTCCTGTATCTACAAATAATGATGTCCATGGAAAAAAAAATCAGAAATAGATTGGTAAAAATGTATTCTTTAGCTTGATATATTCAAAAAGTTTTGACAAACGTTCCAAAGGTGAGAAAAAAAATAAAAATCAGATTTTTGAGAAAAGATACTTTACTTTATTTTCTCTCCTGTATCTACAAATAATGATGTCCATGGAAAAAAAAATCAGAAATAGATTGGTAAAAATGTATTCTTTAGCTTGATATATTCAAAAAGTTTTGACAAACGTTCCAAAGGTGAGAAAAAAAATAAAAATCAATTTTTTGAAAAAACATACTTTACTTTATTTTCGCTCCTTTATCTACAAATAATGATGTCCATGGAAAAAAAAATCAGAAATAGATTGATAAAAGTGTATTCTTTAGCTTGTTATATTCAAAAAGTTTTGACAAACGTTCCAAAGGTGAGAAAAAAAATAAAAATCAGTTTTTTGAAAAAACATACTTTACTTTATTTTCGCTCCTGTATCTACAAATAATGATGTCCATGGAAAAAAAAATCAGAAATAGATTGATAAAAGTGTATTCTTTAGTTTGTTATATTCAAAAAGTTTTGACAAACGTTCCAAAGGTGAGAAAAAAAATAAAAATCAGATTTTTGAGAAAAGATACTTTACTTTATTTTCTCTCCTGTATCTACAAATAATGATGTCCATGGAAAAAAAAATCAGAAATAGATTGATAAAAGTGTATTCTTTAGCTTGTTATATTCAAAAAGTTTTGACAAACGTTCCAAAGGTGAGAAAAAAAATAAAAATCAGTTTTTTGAAAAAACATACTTTACTTTATTTTCGCTCCTGTATCTACAAATAATGATGTCCATGGAAAAAAAAATCAGGAATAGATTGATAAAAGTGTATTCTTTAGCTTGTTATATTCAAAAAGTTTTGACAAACGTTCCAAAGGTGAGAAAAAAAATAAAAATCAGTTTTTTGAAAAAACATACTTTACTTTATTTTCGCTCCTGTATCTACAAATAATGATGTCCATGGAAAAAAAAATCAGAAATAGATTGATAAAAGTGTATTCTTTAGCTTGTTATATTCAAAAAGTTTTGACAAACGTTCCAAAGGTGAGAAAAAAAATAAAAATCAGTTTTTTGAAAAAACATACTTTACTTTATTTTCGCTCCTGTATCTACAAATAATGATGTCCATGGAAAAAAAAATCACCTTTGGAACGTTTGTCAAAACTTTTTGAATATAACAAGCTAAAGAATACATTTTTATCAATCTATTTCTGATTTTTTTTTCCATGGATATCATTATTTCTAGATAC
Source organism: Galerucella nymphaeae (assembly GCA_963978555.1). Classification (NCBI taxonomy): domain Eukaryota; kingdom Metazoa; phylum Arthropoda; class Insecta; order Coleoptera; family Chrysomelidae; genus Galerucella; species Galerucella nymphaeae. Next base: position 17,801,947 of record OZ021715.1, on the reverse strand, counting down.
AGGAGAGAAAATAAAGTAAAGTATGTTTTTTCAAAAATCTGATTTTTATTTTTTTTCTCAACTTTGGAACGTTTGTCAAAACTTTTTGAATATATCAAGCTAAAGAATACATTTTTACCAATCTATTTCTGATTTTTTTTTCCATGGACATCATTATTTGTAGATACAGGAGAGAAAATAAAGTAAAGTATCTTTTCTCAAAAATCTGATTTTTATTTTTTTTCTCACCTTTGGAACGTTTGTCAAAACTTTTTGAATATATCAAGCTAAAGAATACATTTTTACCAATCTATTTCTGATTTTTTTTTCCATGGACATCATTATTTGTAGATACAGGAGAGAAAATAAAGTAAAGTATCTTTTCTCAAAAATCTGATTTTTATTTTTTTTCTCACCTTTGGAACGTTTGTCAAAACTTTTTGAATATAACAAGCTAAAGAATACACTTTTATCAATCTATTTCTGATTTTTTTTTCCATGGACATCATTATTTGTAGATAAAGGAGCGAAAATAAAGTAAAGTATGTTTTTTCAAAAAATTGATTTTTATTTTTTTTCTCACCTTTGGAACGTTTGTCAAAACTTTTTGAATATAACAAGCTAAAGAATACATTTTTATCAATCTATTTCTGATTTTTTTTTCCATGGACATCATTATTTGTAGATACAGGAGCGAAAATAAAGTAAAGTATGTTTTTTCAAAAAACTGATTTTTATTTTTTTTCTCACCTTTGGAACGTTTGTCAAAACTTTTTGAATATAACAAGCTAAAGAATACACTTTTATCAATCTATTCCTGATTTTTTTTTCCATGGACATCATTATTTGTAGATACAGGAGCGAAAATAAAGTAAAGTATGTTTTTTCAAAAAACTGATTTTTATTTTTTTTCTCACCTTTGGAACGTTTGTCAAAACTTTTTGAATATAACAAGCTAAAGAATACACTTTTATCAATCTATTTCTGATTTTTTTTTCCATGGACATCATTATTTGTAGATACAGGAGAGAAAATAAAGTAAAGTATCTTTTCTCAAAAATCTGATTTTTATTTTTTTTCTCACCTTTGGAACGTTTGTCAAAACTTTTTGAATATAACAAACTAAAGAATACACTTTTATCAATCTATTTCTGATTTTTTTTTCCATGGACATCATTATTTGTAGATACAGGAGCGAAAATAAAGTAAAGTATGTTTTTTCAAAAAACTGATTTTTATTTTTTTTCTCACCTTTGGAACGTTTGTCAAAACTTTTTGAATATAACAAGCTAAAGAATACACTTTTATCAATCTATTTCTGATTTTTTTTTCCATGGACATCATTATTTGTAGATACAAGAGAGAAAATAAAGTAAACATCGATATAAAATGTAATAATTCATACGATTATTTTGATCAAATGGAAAACAAAACAATACGTGAGTAATCACGTTTGATGGTAATTTTTTCTCAAAATAAAGCAGAGAAAAGTAGATATTTCATAATTATGTAAAAGATTAAACCCATACGCTTTATAACAAATGCCCCTCGTAAATACGGTCGGCTCTCAGCGCGTGAACGGTCGAGCGGTGTTGCCAGATCAATTTCACCCGTTTGGAGCTAGGAGCTAGCTTCTCACTGATGGTGAAGATTGGCCTTTGTAAACATTAATGAAATTAACAGAGTGTTCATTTATCTGGGTTACAGAAATCTGATAATCTCAATAAGCTTGAAACCTTTGCAATGCTATTTGCAGAGTTTACTATTCTGCCAACTGAATCAAATTTTATTAATTTTTCAGAATCCAAATCAAGTTGTCCTTGATATTGCAGATTAATGATTATAATACATAACCTCGAAATAAATGTTTAAACATTATTAGCAAATAACAAACATGAATTTTCAGTTTAAATATCTATTCAAAAAATTTGATGTACATTGGAAATGATAAAACAATGTTTTTCCTGCTGCATAACATTCAAGATTTTGATGACTCTTGAAAGCAATCACAATTAATAACAGCATCAGCTGTTTAATGAAATTTGTTTGTTAATGTTATTAGTGCGACATAAAGTACAAAATTTTAGAAAATTACATGCATTTTGACATTTGAGATGTTGATATTGGGATCTTTAACAAACCTTAGTTCGTGTGACAATGTGAGTGGCCAACTTGACTATGGCGAAATTGCCTTTACCAATAGTTTTTTCAAGTTCATAATAGCCTACACGCACTAATTTATCCACTGGAAACGTTTTTCCCGACATTTTCACTAATTTATCTTAATCAGTCATCGCCACATATAAAAACACAGAACACAAAACATTATACCAAAGGATCTACGAAACTACTAGATTACTAGATCTTAGTACATATTTTCGCATGTAGACCTCGCTCTTCATTTACGTCATGATAGATTGACGTCACAGATGCATGGGGTTATAACAACATTAATTCATTTTGTGCATTTACCTTTTAATCTCTATAAATTATTTTTGATAATATTCCATGGAAATCTAATCTATCAAAATCTATTTGGTATTCCAGAGGCTTATATTATGTCTTCTACAATAACGTTAAAATATTTTATTTATTAATGTATATTTGGTTGCATAAAATCGGAAAACATTTCTTATAAATTAAACTTTTTATATACTTTTCTTTTAGATTGTTGACGAGATGGATTGTTTTGATAAATTTTACTTTTAAACTGATAATTTCAAGCTTTTGTTCATTGATGTTGACGATTTATAGTTGCATGTTGCCATTGAACACGAGCAAATTATTATGCATATAATATTATTATAAATGATTATAAATAAGATGATTCGTTATAGTTATAGTAGTTATCACTTACCAGCCCCTACGGGGTTGTGTTGTGGCCCCTACCACACTCAAGCTTGTGCATGCAAATATTAAACCCATGTAGTTAAGAAAATAAATAAGGTTATGATAATACTTTACCAAATAATATAAGAATAGAAATTTTGATTTATTAATAGGGCTCTTCCTATAATATATTATTATACATTTTTTAATTGAAGCAGTTAGAAAATAGTTATTGTAAGCTCTATTTTCAGTATAATTTTGGCGAGCAGTGTATATCGACAAAATAAGCAAATATTAGAAGGGATAGTTTACCTTCTTCGGTCTTCCTCTAATCACTGGCCTCTTGCTTTGCAGCATCCGGCCAATAACCCACCTTGATTAGCTGCTGTGATTCACGGAAAGAAAAAAGACTATTCTTGTTTTTCTTTGAAAGGGGATAATTTACCTGCCTTATACAGGAGAAATATTTTTTTATAGGTTTATAGACAAAGTAAAAAAATATTTTATTTTTCTTTGGCTTTTACCGCCCAGTCCAGTTTATGGCCTATTCTCTTTCTTTGTCTATGGATGGTTAGCCAGTACGACCATAGACCAAATACGGTTTGAGCTAGTAACAGAAAGCAGAAGAGTTTATCCCAGGTTTATCCATAGAAAAAGTTTATCCTCGAGCCCTTGTCCTCGAGCATTCTCAAGATTGTTATTTATCAATCAATTTAAAATGGGATGCCATACAAAAAAATATCAAGAAAAAATAATAGATTTTCAAAATCATTTTAAAACCCATAATAAGTACAAAGAGCATGTAGGACATTCTTCTAAAGTTCATTCAGTCGGGTGGAGTTGTGATGGCAAGAGATTAGCATCCGGCTCATTTGATAAATCAGTTTGTGTATATACTTTGGACCGAGATAGACTGGTAAAAAATTAGTATTATATTTGATAAAGGTGAAAAAATGGTAATTCTGCCTATCAGGTGGCTAGGTAGCTTAGTTCTTGATGTATGAAAACCTTTTTAGTGAATTGATAGACATACTTGATAGACTAATAAGGTACTTAGTTGTTTGAGATAAACAAACTGGCTTGTGGACAAAACTATTATTACATTATTAGCTGTTAGCTTAATCGGTGGTTTTATTACAAAATAATTGTATTTTGAGCAAGTAAGAAAACTGAAATTGACATAATTTTCATAGAAAGAAGCACCTGTTCCGCAAATTGTATTCATCAATTGATCATTGACCTCATTCTGTAAATATAGTGTTATATTTGCAAATCACTATATTACCATTTCAAATTGATTCAATATATGTATCTCAATTTTTCACCTCGATCTATTTAAATATTTTTTAGAATAAAGAACATGTGTTCAAAGGACATGGAGGATCAGTTGATCAGTTGTGTTGGCATCAAACTCATCCCGATTTACTTAGTACAGCTAGCGGAGACAAATCTGTCAGAATTTGGGATACAAGAATACAAAAATGTGTCACTACAATTAATACCAAAGGAGAAAACATTAACATAACTTGGTCACCGAACGGTAATGCTATAGCAGTTGGAAATAAGGAAGATTTGGTAACTTTTATAGATGCTAGAACATACAAGATTGAAGCTGAAGAACAGTTTCATTTTGAAGTTAATGAAATATCTTGGAACAATACAAGTAATTTGTTCTTTTTGACAAACGGCCAAGGCTGTGTTCATATATTAAGGTAAGTTTACTTCATAAATATTTTAAGTTTTAACGATAAACATTAATGACATCTACATAAGTTCACCATTGCTTTTTTTTTAGTTATCCTGACTTGAAGAGACAACATATTTTGAAGGCACATCCAGGAACTTGTATTTGTATTGAATTTGACCCAACTGGAAAATATTTCGCTACTGGTAGTGCTGATGCATTGGTGTCTTTATGGGATATTAATGAATTAGCATGCAAAAGAGTTTTTACAAGGTAAGAACTATGATATATTTTTAAATCTTATAAGTTATGAGTTAGACTATATTATATGTGAAAGGAATTGATTATCTTATATTTATGAGGTTTTTATATGAAACATAAACTACAAAATTTGTAGAAACAATTTTGTCAGTTGGTGATTTTTATAGATAATTTTAAAGTTATTAAAGCTTGTGCTACTGAACATTATACAACTATGTATATGAAATCTGTTTAGACCAGGGGGTGTATTTTCGTTCTCAGTCGAAATATTTCATGTTCGAAAGATTTCGAATGAAATAATTCGATTGATATTGGCCTGACGTATTTTAGAGACGTCATCGAATTAAAATTTGTATGCGGAATTGAAATTCGAATGACCATACGTGACAACGTCGGAATTTATACGGTACCAACTGTAAAGTTCTAATAACCCTGCAATATTCCTGCCTTGTGTTTAAAGTTTGAAGTTTTGATGTGTCAGTTTCAATAATTATCAAAATATACATTTCACTGCAAATCAAAAGGAACATCTTGCTGCCTTCCTCCCAGATCACCCAGAGCTATAAAGTGGAAAATTTACTAAAGAATTTAAATTCAAAATGGCACAAACATTGTGGGAAAAAGTAAGCAATTCCCTAAATTCTCTTGCCTTGTTTAATCTATAAATTTTTATGAATTTATTTTCTACAAGACTTTCAAACGGGTCAATTTGCTAGTTTAATACTCGACCATGTTGTGCCAAGTTTTCGGCCTCTTCAAGTGCTTCTATAGCCGCCAAATTGATTATCGCATAATCCATTATTAATATATAACATATATCAAAATTATACATTCTTTTTTTAATTTCTTGGGAAATTAAACCACAATATTTTTGAATTCCTTATTTCAACGTTTCGGTAGCGTTCCAGCTACCGTTTTCAAGAAAAAATAAGTAAAAATTGATTTTTATTCCCAACTGACACAACGGAAAAAATTTGACAACTAGACAATCAAAAATATTTTGAAGTTTAAGACTGCAAAATTTTGTTATCAAATTTTTATTAAGGTCCATTCATAGTAGATCATATCCCCGGTAAAATGTCAAATGAAATATTTCATTTTATGACATTCCAACGATATGATTCGCGAAATTTTTTCCGATAGTGGGCGCTGCAGTGTATGTCAAAGTTGTCAGTGGAATGGGGAAAACAATGCTAGCCCAGATAAAATATTGTGCTAACCCCCAATTGTTTCAATACACGTACTGTAGTGGCGATTTGGTTTGTTTTCCCCATTCCAATTTTGCTCGTTTTCGCGAATAGTCTACTAGAAATGGAATCCAGTGAAGTGCACGTTCCAGGAACGGTTTTTAAATTGGGATAGCGCGTTTTTTCGCTTATATTGGAAATGTTGTTAATAAAACGCGTTTCTTGATACTTTTTTTGTTTATGAATATTTAAGTTTTCAAAATATGTATGTATACTCAGTTTTGTGATTTTATGTATTGAATTGTGTATCGATTAACAACTATTCAAATTATAAATCATAAGAAAACCTGGATAAAAACTTATGATGCTATCCTGATAAAGCAGGAGTAATTGTACAACACTGATTCGGCCGCATTTTCGCGATTTTAACATGGGAATCTCCATAAGGAAATCTAAGATCTGAAAAGGTCGGAAATTTACGCTAAAAGTGTAATATGCATGCGCTCGTACAGGGTTGTTAAAAAGTAACATGAGGGCTACAGGGTGGATGGAAAGTAACATGAGGGCCTTATTATATACAGGGTGAGTAACATGCCCGAAAATACAGGGGGATGCTCGAAAGGCCTTAACGACTTCTATATACAGGGCGGATGAAAAGTAACATAAGGGCCTTAACTATTATATACAGGGTGAGTAACATGCTCGAAATGCCTTATTATATACAGGGTGGATGAAAAGTAACATGCTCAAAATGCCTTAACGTCTATCAGGTATATACAGGGGGAGTAACATGCTCGAAAGGCCTTATACAGGGTGAGGCTCGAAAATACGGGGTGGATCAAAAGTAACATGCTCAAAAGGCCTTAACGCATATTATGTACAGGATACACCAAAAGTAACATGCTCGAAAGGCCTTAGCGTCTATTATATTCAGGGTAGATCAAAAGTAACATGCTCGAAAGGCCTTAACGACTTCTATATATAGGGTGGATAAAAAGTAACATGCTCGAAAGGCCTTATTATATACAGGGCGGATCAAAAGTAGAAGTTCGCCCAAAGTTCGAAATGCCTTACGAAAATTATATACAAGGTGGATCAAAAGTATCTTAGGCTTAACGAGTGGTGTGTGGGGAGAGTGAAGTGGAAATGTCAAAACGAGTCCACGAGGGAAGTCAATCAAAGAAGAGTTTTGCATATATACAAGGGGTATTGAAACAGAGCGACCTCTATGAGACATTACGAATACCAATATACAGGGAAGTCAATCAAAGAAGAGTTTTGCATATATACAAGGGGTATTGAAACAGAGCGACCTCTATGAGACATTACGAATACCAATATACAGGGAAGTCAATCAAAGAAGAGTTTTGCATATATACAAGGGGTATTGAAACAGAGCGACCTCTATGAGACATTACGAATACCAATATACAGGGAAGTCAATCAAAGTAGAGTTTTGCATATATACAAGGGGTATTGAAACAGAGCGACCTCTATGAGACATTACGAATACCAATATACAGGGAAGTCAATCAAAGTAGAGTTTTGCATATATACAAGGGGTATTGAAACAGAGCGACCTCTATGAGACATTACGAATACCAATATACAGGGAAGTCAATCAAAGAGGAGTTTTGCATATATACAAGGGGTATTGAAACAGAGCGACCTCTATGAGACATTACGAATACCAATATACAGGGAAGTCAATCAAAGAAGAGTTTTGCATATATACAAGGGGTATTGAAACAGAGCGACCTCTATGAGACATACCACGTGAGATTATAAATGGCTCAGTATTTGAAGCATTCTTAGAGCATAACATAAACGTGATACGTCATAGGTGAAGATAATTTCTATTCTTGTTATAGGAAATATTCAATTTCAATAAAAACCAATTACCTACTCTAAAATGTTTATTAAATCTACAGTATTGTTTATGTTAAAACTATTTAGGATGCATAATTTCTATAAGTTTTTTGCAAACTAGACGCATATATAATCGAAAGCAAATATCGATAAATCATAGTTAAGAGGAATCTTAGATTTTTAACAATTTTTCATTAATCCAATTAACAAGAGTTCGTTATTGAATAGTAAGGGTAAGGTGTTATCCAGGAACCAAGTAACGTTCTCAGGGCTGAGGGCAACAATGTAATATAAAAGTTGATGAATATACAGAGTGTTTTAATAAAACCAATGTTTTTCAGAAAAAACTTTATTTATAATGATAATACAGTATTTGAAAACCAGTGACGGAGGCGTTGTACATTTCTTTCGGTACATGAATATACTCCAGTGGCATGGTGGGGGTTTGAATAGCGAGCGAGGAGTCACGTAAAATGTCACGTTGTCACGTCAAATGTCACGTTGTCACGTTAAATGTCACGTTGTCACGTCAAATGTCACGTTGTCACGTCAAATGTCACGTTGTCACGTCAAATGTCACGCTGTCACGTTAAATGTCGCGTTGTCACGTCAAATGGAACTTCATATTTGATGGTGGTGAAAAGCTCAAGTTTGGATGGATCAAGTTCAGGCGATTGAACTAGTCTATGGTATTAACACAATTAGACATATACTAGGTATTACCCAGATGTAGGTAGGTAGGTCCACTATGTTATGGTATATGGTCTTCTATCACCGGTAAAAAACACCCAGACTATAATTGATATTATATTACGTAAATATTTTAGCTACAGTTTCATGAATATTGTCGCGCACTTTCAATAGATGTTTCGGAGCTTCAGCGAAGTATTCAATCGTAGACTCGTTCACCATAAATTTTTCATAAATACCAACCATGACTATATCTTCGAGAGTCTTGCACCCAAATTCATCTTTTCTATGAGTAACTTCTAGATTATGGGGTGTGTGGTGTTGTATAACAGCTAGGGTGGGGTCATAGATTATATCATTGTGCTCTATCCAGAAATGTGGTGTAATTTCCATACCATTCGAATAGACCTTTGTACCCAGACATAGTTTGGTTGCTATTCCATATTTTGCAGCCACTTCATGGAAAATTAAACTTCCCGCCAAACACACACCACAATAGCCTGCTCGAATAAACTCCTGCTCGATACAACATTTAATGAGTTTGAGTTTAACGTAATCACGCTTGGGATCCATGTCTACTCACGTCAAGTGATAAATGATGAATGATGAACTGTCTAGATATGTTAACGCTTTCAAGCCTTCATCAACCGAACGATGCAAAATTCTTCTATTTCGAAGTAACTAGATACCCAATCAGACACTATATATGCATGCTGTATATGTTGAAAGAATGTTTCAACTTAGTGTCTTTACCTCATTTTGATACATCCTATATATTTTTGAAGAGAATGTTTCGTATAGTTAACATTTATCAACGAATCTAAATGAAGTTAAAAGAATGTTTCAACTACTTGATGTTTTTGATAAATCCTGTATATGTTTGAATGTTTCGTTTAATTAACTTTTATCAACAATGAGTAAACAAAAGTGGAAAACAAAAACATGTTTTTGGAGTTTTGCCTGTGTGTCTGGTTACCGGTGATAACTGACAATACCGATATTAAATAATCTTATCGTTGTGTGTGTGAATTGTAGGTGAGAATCTTAACATTACCGTTCGAAAGATTTAAAAAATTATTCACCGAATGAAATAAAACAGATTTCACATATTTATCAAAACACTGCAGGGTCGTTAATAGCATAAAGCGAGGGTAAATTTTTCGCCGTTTCGTTTCCTGGAATTACAGTGGCTAGAAACATTCAGTTAAATCTACCTCAAAATATTAAGATTAACGCCATGTTTCAGACGTATACTGACCAAAGCTATGTGTTGTTTAATCAAACATCCTTTGTACTTTTCGATAATATAAACTCAGTTTTTCGGCATTCGGATGGAAACCTTTATTTCTTGAAAGGAGATGTTTATTACAAGTACAACGAATTTTATAGAAAAGTTATTAACGCAGGAAAATTTAATTGGAATATGTTTAATGTACCATGTCCTGATACCATTTTACTAACTCAACTTAAAACAATGTTGTCGAAACTAATATCATATTATCATTAAAAAATATTTAGCAATTCTAAGTATTATTTATATACCTAAACATAAGTTATATACACCTCAAAAGAAATAGTTTATCCTAGCGATTTACTCCATCATCCTCAGCTTCAGATGTTCTGCTTTTATTAAAAATTCAATCATAATTAAAAGTTGTAGTTTTAATAAATAAAACCAACTTTCGAAAAATAGGTGAACCCTAAATAGATATAGAAACCTCAAACACACCAGCAAGATAAACCCACAGAATTGTTTATAATATTCAAGTTAGACGATTTTGGAAACTTTAAAAATAGTAAAATTATTAAAAACGTTGCATGTGTGAAAATTACTCAAATAAATGAAAATTATAACACACCACCCCCAAATAATAATTTGAGACAATACATATTCAAATATAAAAATAAATGATGATTTTGGAAACTTTAAAAATAGTAAGATTATTAAAAAACGTTATAGAACGCCAAAAAATTACTGAAATAAATGAAAATTATAACACACCCTCTCTAATAATAATTTAAGACAATACATATTCAAATATGAAAAATAAATAGTAAGATTATTGAAAACGTTGTATGTGAGGAAATTACTGAAATTATAGAAATATAAAAATAAATGACGATTTTGGAAACAATAGTAAGATCATCAAAAACTTTATCAATCTCAAAATCAATTAGTATCAAGAGGTACATACCCTTTCAATAAAAACTCAATCATTACAGTAACTGCTTGTTGTAATAAAGTTTAAACACTCTAGCACAAAATTGGAAGAATCATGACCCAAGATAACATCCCATAGCTAGATCTCTAATAAATACATATACGTATTAGCGAATCAAACTATGAAATATAACTTGAACATTTTAGTAATGGTTAAGAATTTAACGAACTACAAGAATATATTTTTTATGTGTCAAGGGACGAAAGTTTTTTTAATAAAATTCACACGTATACTGAAGACAAAAATTCTACAACAAGCAGTTGCGATAAGATATAAAACCACAAAACTAGCATTGGCGTAGATATAAAAATTATTAATTTTATGTGGGAATCGGAGTAATTAAACAAAAAATTTGTATATATCTGTTTATTTAATCTTTTATTCTTTATTTTTTGGTGGAGTCCTCCTCGTCCTCCTCTGACCATTCATCCTCATCTGATAGACAGGTGCAGCGGTTTTTGCATTGGCAATTTTCGAGAATTCGGCGATCTCTCGCCGCCTGCCTCTCCTTCTCCTCCTCGTAGTCTTCAAAACAGATGCATTCGCCTTTACATTTACACATCTGTAAAAAACAGTTTTATTTAGCAAACACTTGGATATGATTTTCTGATAAATATATTTATAAAAAGCGTTTTTAAAAAAAAATAAATACGCCCGCTATGAAATCTAAAGTTTATGGTTTATACTGGAGCTTTAAAAATAATATTATTTTTACGATGAATGTAGGTAAGTGATCATACAAAAAAGATGTGGTTTAACTCTAAAAAAACAATATATTTTTTAGATGAAATAATAAGAAGGCGTGTGAGAAACCACGTCGCAGGGTTTGAGCGAGTAAGTTTAAATATAGTTCTAATAAAAAAAATAAAACAATCATTATTTTAGAATCTTCCAATAATAATTTTAGATGGGACATCCCCGTACCCGTCTAAGAGACCACCAAACTGTTGGGCATTGGGGACCGTAGGGTGGTTCTATATTTATATGAGAACTGCACCCACGGTTATATATGTATGGAAAATGTTGTAACAAGGTTTTTTTATGTTTCAGAAGAATAAACTACAACGGAAGAATCTTGAAGTTAAATTAAGCAAAAAAAATAGGTGATATATTCACTTTCTTTTTTTGCCACTTTGAAATGATGCTTTTCCATAAGAAATAAACGATTTTAAAATAAATATCCATATAAATTCTAATAAAATTAGAAGCAGAAGTAAATTAAATTAAATTATGAAAATATACTTACAATTTCCAAGTCGTCACTAAAAATTGAAAAAAATAAAATATATATTGGTTAAATATATTTATCTATATGATTGTTTTTCAAAATTGTTATTAGACTAACCGCAGAGGTTTACCTTATAGAAAAAATCACCCGTTATACTCATATTGATTTTTGCTGTCGACTAGAACAGACTTTTATTTTATTTTTTTCAATTTTTAGTGACGACTTGGAAATTGTAAGTATATTTTCATAATTTAATTTAATTTACTTCTGCTTCTAATTTTATTAGAATTTATATGGATATTTATTTTAAAATCGTTTATTTCTTATGGAAAAGCATCATTTCAAAGTGGCAAAAAAAGAAAGTGAATATATCACCTATTTTTTTTGCTTAATTTAACTTCAAGATTCTTCCGTTGTAGTTTATTCTTCTGAAACATAAAAAAACCTTGTTACAACATTTTCCATACATATATAACCGTGGGTGCAGTTCTCATATAAATATAGAACCACCCTACGGTCCCCAATGCCCAACAGTTTGGTGGTCTCTTAGACGGGTACGGGGATGTCCCATCTAAAATTATTATTGGAAGATTCTAAAATAATGATTGTTTTATTTTTTTTATTAGAACTATATTTAAACTTACTCGCTCAAACCCTGCGACGTGGTTTCTCACACGCCTTCTTATTATTTCATCTAAAAAATATATTGTTTTTTTAGAGTTAAACCACATCTTTTTTGTATGATCACTTACCTACATTCATCGTAAAAATAATATTATTTTTAAAGCTCCAGTATAAACCATAAACTTTAGATTTCATAGCGGGCGTATTTATTTTTTTTTAAAAACGCTTTTTATAAATATATTTATCAGAAAATCATATCCAAGTGTTTGCTAAATAAAACTGTTTTTTACAGATGTGTAAATGTAAAGGCGAATGCATCTGTTTTGAAGACTACGAGGAGGAGAAGGAGAGGCAGGCGGCGAGAGATCGCCGAATTCTCGAAAATTGCCAATGCAAAAACCGCTGCACCTGTCTATCAGATGAGGATGAATGGTCAGAGGAGGACGAGGAGGAGGAGGACTCCACCAAAAAATAAAGAATAAAAGATTAAATAAACAGATATATACAAATTTTTTGTTTAATTACTCCGATTCCCACATAAAATTAATAATTTTTATATCTACGCCAATGCTAGTTTTGTGGTTTTATATCTTATCGCAACTGCTTGTTGTAGAATTTTTGTCTTCAGTATACGTGTGAATTTTATTAAAAAAACTTTCGTCCCTTGACACATAAAAAATATATTCTTGTAGTTCGTTAAATTCTTAACCATTACTAAAATGTTCAAGTTATATTTCATAGTTTGATTCGCTAATACGTATATGTATTTATTAGAGATCTAGCTATGGGATGTTATCTTGGGTCATGATTCTTCCAATTTTGTGCTAGAGTGTTTAAACTTTATTACAACAAGCAGTTACTGTAATGATTGAGTTTTTATTGAAAGGGTATGTACCTCTTGATACTAATTGATTTTGAGATTGATAAAGTTTTTGATGATCTTACTATTGTTTCCAAAATCGTCATTTATTTTTATATTTCTATAATTTCAGTAATTTCCTCACATACAACGTTTTCAATAATCTTACTATTTATTTTTCATATTTGAATATGTATTGTCTTAAATTATTATTAGAGAGGGTGTGTTATAATTTTCATTTATTTCAGTAATTTTTTGGCGTTCTATAACGTTTTTTAATAATCTTACTATTTTTAAAGTTTCCAAAATCATCATTTATTTTTATATTTGAATATGTATTGTCTCAAATTATTATTTGGGGGTGGTGTGTTATAATTTTCATTTATTTGAGTAATTTTCACACATGCAACGTTTTTAATAATTTTACTATTTTTAAAGTTTCCAAAATCGTCTAACTTGAATATTATAAACAATTCTGTGGGTTTATCTTGCTGGTGTGTTTGAGGTTTCTATATCTATTTAGGGTTCACCTATTTTTCGAAAGTTGGTTTTATTTATTAAAACTACAACTTTTAATTATGATTGAATTTTTAATAAAAGCAGAACATCTGAAGCTGAGGATGATGGAGTAAATCGCTAGGATAAACTATTTCTTTTGAGGTGTATATAACTTATGTTTAGGTATATAAATAATACTTAGAATTGCTAAATATTTTTTAATGATAATATGATATTAGTTTCGACAACATTGTTTTAAGTTGAGTTAGTAAAATGGTATCAGGACATGGTACATTAAACATATTCCAATTAAATTTTCCTGCGTTAATAACTTTTCTATAAAATTCGTTGTACTTGTAATAAACATCTCCTTTCAAGAAATAAAGGTTTCCATCCGAATGCCGAAAAACTGAGTTTATATTATCGAAAAGTACAAAGGATGTTTGATTAAACAACACATAGCTTTGGTCAGTATACGTCTGAAACATGGCGTTAATCTTAATATTTTGAGGTAGATTTAACTGAATGTTTCTAGCCACTGTAATTCCAGGAAACGAAACGGCGAAAAATTTACCCTCGCTTTATGCTATTAACGACCCTGCAGTGTTTTGATAAATATGTGAAATCTGTTTTATTTCATTCGGTGAATAATTTTTTAAATCTTTCGAACGGTAATGTTAAGATTCTCACCTACAATTCACACACACAACGATAAGATTATTTAATATCGGTATTGTCAGTTATCACCGGTAACCAGACACACAGGCAAAACTCCAAAAACATGTTTTTGTTTTCCACTTTTGTTTACTCATTGTTGATAAAAGTTAATTAAACGAAACATTCAAACATATACAGGATTTATCAAAAACATCAAGTAGTTGAAACATTCTTTTAACTTCATTTAGATTCGTTGATAAATGTTAACTATACGAAACATTCTCTTCAAAAATATATAGGATGTATCAAAATGAGGTAAAGACACTAAGTTGAAACATTCTTTCAACATATACAGCATGCATATATAGTGTCTGATTGGGTATCTAGTTACTTCGAAATAGAAGAATTTTGCATCGTTCGGTTGATGAAGGCTTGAAAGCGTTAACATATCTAGACAGTTCATCATTCATCATTTATCACTTGACGTGAGTAGACATGGATCCCAAGCGTGATTACGTTAAACTCAAACTCATTAAATGTTGTATCGAGCAGGAGTTTATTCGAGCAGGCTATTGTGGTGTGTGTTTGGCGGGAAGTTTAATTTTCCATGAAGTGGCTGCAAAATATGGAATAGCAACCAAACTATGTCTGGGTACAAAGGTCTATTCGAATGGTATGGAAATTACACCACATTTCTGGATAGAGCACAATGATATAATCTATGACCCCACCCTAGCTGTTATACAACACCACACACCCCATAATCTAGAAGTTACTCATAGAAAAGATGAATTTGGGTGCAAGACTCTCGAAGATATAGTCATGGTTGGTATTTATGAAAAATTTATGGTGAACGAGTCTACGATTGAATACTTCGCTGAAGCTCCGAAACATCTATTGAAAGTGCGCGACAATATTCATGAAACTGTAGCTAAAATATTTACGTAATATAATATCAATTATAGTCTGGGTGTTTTTTACCGGTGATAGAAGACCATATACCATAACATAGTGGACCTACCTACCTACATCTGGGTAATACCTAGTATATGTCTAATTGTGTTAATACCATAGACTAGTTCAATCGCCTGAACTTGATCCATCCAAACTTGAGCTTTTCACCACCATCAAATATGAAGTTCCATTTGACGTGACAACGCGACATTTAACGTGACAGCGTGACATTTGACGTGACAACGTGACATTTGACGTGACAACGTGACATTTGACGTGACAACGTGACATTTAACGTGACAACGTGACATTTGACGTGACAACGTGACATTTTACGTGACTCCTCGCTCGCTATTCAAACCCCCACCATGCCACTGGAGTATATTCATGTACCGAAAGAAATGTACAACGCCTCCGTCACTGGTTTTCAAATACTGTATTATCATTATAAATAAAGTTTTTTCTGAAAAACATTGGTTTTATTAAAACACTCTGTATATTCATCAACTTTTATATTACATTGTTGCCCTCAGCCCTGAGAACGTTACTTGGTTCCTGGATAACACCTTACCCTTACTATTCAATAACGAACTCTTGTTAATTGGATTAATGAAAAATTGTTAAAAATCTAAGATTCCTCTTAACTATGATTTATCGATATTTGCTTTCGATTATATATGCGTCTAGTTTGCAAAAAACTTATAGAAATTATGCATCCTAAATAGTTTTAACATAAACAATACTGTAGATTTAATAAACATTTTAGAGTAGGTAATTGGTTTTTATTGAAATTGAATATTTCCTATAACAAGAATAGAAATTATCTTCACCTATGACGTATCACGTTTATGTTATGCTCTAAGAATGCTTCAAATACTGAGCCATTTATAATCTCACGTGGTATGTCTCATAGAGGTCGCTCTGTTTCAATACCCCTTGTATATATGCAAAACTCTTCTTTGATTGACTTCCCTGTATATTGGTATTCGTAATGTCTCATAGAGGTCGCTCTGTTTCAATACCCCTTGTATATATGCAAAACTCCTCTTTGATTGACTTCCCTGTATATTGGTATTCGTAATGTCTCATAGAGGTCGCTCTGTTTCAATACCCCTTGTATATATGCAAAACTCTACTTTGATTGACTTCCCTGTATATTGGTATTCGTAATGTCTCATAGAGGTCGCTCTGTTTCAATACCCCTTGTATATATGCAAAACTCTACTTTGATTGACTTCCCTGTATATTGGTATTCGTAATGTCTCATAGAGGTCGCTCTGTTTCAATACCCCTTGTATATATGCAAAACTCTTCTTTGATTGACTTCCCTGTATATTGGTATTCGTAATGTCTCATAGAGGTCGCTCTGTTTCAATACCCCTTGTATATATGCAAAACTCTTCTTTGATTGACTTCCCTGTATATTGGTATTCGTAATGTCTCATAGAGGTCGCTCTGTTTCAATACCCCTTGTATATATGCAAAACTCTTCTTTGATTGACTTCCCTCGTGGACTCGTTTTGACATTTCCACTTCACTCTCCCCACACACCACTCGTTAAGCCTAAGATACTTTTGATCCACCTTGTATATAATTTTCGTAAGGCATTTCGAACTTTGGGCGAACTTCTACTTTTGATCCGCCCTGTATATAATAAGGCCTTTCGAGCATGTTACTTTTTATCCACCCTATATATAGAAGTCGTTAAGGCCTTTCGAGCATGTTACTTTTGATCTACCCTGAATATAATAGACGCTAAGGCCTTTCGAGCATGTTACTTTTGGTGTATCCTGTACATAATATGCGTTAAGGCCTTTTGAGCATGTTACTTTTGATCCACCCCGTATTTTCGAGCCTCACCCTGTATAAGGCCTTTCGAGCATGTTACTCCCCCTGTATATACCTGATAGACGTTAAGGCATTTTGAGCATGTTACTTTTCATCCACCCTGTATATAATAAGGCATTTCGAGCATGTTACTCACCCTGTATATAATAGTTAAGGCCCTTATGTTACTTTTCATCCGCCCTGTATATAGAAGTCGTTAAGGCCTTTCGAGCATCCCCCTGTATTTTCGGGCATGTTACTCACCCTGTATATAATAAGGCCCTCATGTTACTTTCCATCCACCCTGTAGCCCTCATGTTACTTTTTAACAACCCTGTACGAGCGCATGCATATTACACTTTTAGCGTAAATTTCCGACCTTTTCAGATCTTAGATTTCCTTATGGAGATTCCCATGTTAAAATCGCGAAAATGCGGCCGAATCAGTGTTGTACAATTACTAGCAGGTAATTGATTATTGGAAATTTCTCTTTCTAACATTGGTAACCAAATTTGACTACATTCGGCTGAAATACTAGCTACACATTTATCTGCATTTAGTTGTATTAAAGCACTTTCTTTGATTTTTCGTCTTTTATTATTGGTTTCTTTTAATATTATTTTTGATGAATCCCATTGATTCATCAAAAATAATATTAAAAGAAACCAATAATAAAAGACGAAAAATCAAAGAAAGTGCTTTAATACAACTAAATGCAGATAAATGTGTAGCTAGTATTTCAGCCGAATGTAGTCAAATTTGGTTACCAATGTTAGAAAGAGAAATTTCCAATAATCAATTACCTGCTTTATCAGGATAGCATCATAAGTTTTTATCCAGGTTTTCTTATGATTTATAATTTGAATAGTTGTTAATCGATACACAATTCAATACATAAAATCACAAAACTGAGTATACATACATATTTTGAAAACTTAAATATTCATAAACAAAAAAAGTATCAAGAAACGCGTTTTATTAACAACATTTCCAATATAAGCGAAAAAACGCGCTATCCCAATTTAAAAACCGTTCCTGGAACGTGCACTTCACTGGATTCCATTTCTAGTAGACTATCATATCGTTGGAATGTCATAAAATGAAATATTTCATTTGACATTTTACCGGGGATATGATCTACTATGAATGGACCTTAATAAAAATTTGATAACAAAATTTTGCAGTCTTAAACTTCAAAATATTTTTGATTGTCTAGTTGTCAAATTTTTTCCGTTGTGTCAGTTGGGAATAAAAATCAATTTTTACTTATTTTTTCTTGAAAACGGTAGCTGGAACGCTACCGAAACGTTGAAATAAGGAATTCAAAAATATTGTGGTTTAATTTCCCAAGAAATTAAAAAAAGAATGAATAATATACCACAAGGAACATACAGAAGATATCAAAATTATAATATCAACAAACAACAATCATAACCTTACCAAAGTTAAAGTCAAAATTTAAAGTCAGAAAAGTCAGAGAATCGCCTTTGCGCATGCTCAAAACTCAAATTCGTACACGGATTTTGAATTCGATTGGTTCCAACCCAGTCGAAATAAATCGATCGAAAAATTTCGCATACGGACCAATTTCTATTACACGAAAATACACTTTTTGCATTTCATTCGAAAATTTGACGTAAGGTCGCATTCGAATCAAATTCGATTGAAACGAAAATAACCCCACTGGGTAGATAATTTTTAAAATGGTAGAAAGTGAAAAAAAAATATAGTAGGATGATACCCATTGGAAAAGAAAGAAAATATAACAAAAACGAAAGGAAAAATAAATTACGGACGATCTGAGGTCGGGAAGGGGAAGGGGGTGAGTTTTTAAGGGTAAAAAACGGTTAATCTCGATTTCCGGTAAAACTGCAAGTCTTATGAAAAAAAGTTGAATGGCAAAGTTGTAGGTAATAAAAAGATCCACAACTTTTGTATGGACACTTTTTTCACATAACCTCAAAATGTATGTGAAAAATTTAGGTTTTTTTGTTTTTATCTTTTGCAAAAAAATTTATTTTTTCACGAAATTTGGTGAAAATTCACCTTTTTATGTCCCAAACATACAGTAATTTTTTTGATTTAAAATATTCATTTTTTCACCTTATTTTGACTTAATATCGAAAAAGCACCCTAATTTTCAATCGAAACTTCTCACGTTTAAAAAAGTTGGTGTGCTTCCTATTCGTTGAAATCTTTACTTTCTGATGGTATGAAAAATAATATGGTAAATGTTCTCAGAAAATGCAAATAATTAAAAAGAGTCGAATCCGTTTTTTTGAATCATCATTTATAATTTTGAACAATTTATTAAAATTTACACTTTAATTACTAGAAAAATGTAAGATTATATAATTACTGTATGTTTGGGACATAAAAAGGTGAATTTTCACCAAATTTCGTGAAAAAATAAATTTTTTCTACTAGCGTGCGGAAAGTGAATCTTTTCCGCACTAAAAAGCGTGCGGAAAGAGTCACTTTTCCGCACTAGTGCGGAAAGTAAGTTTGTAGAGTTTTTGGGGAGTATACTGACATTTGAATATTTAAAATATGTATTTCTATGGTTGTAGTGTACCAAATGACTGAAAAATTAAAAAAAAATTTAGAAATCTGCAATAATTTTTTGATGAAAAAAATTATTTTTTTTCAAAAATTTTTCATGTCCCTGGTAAAAGCCTTATCAAATGGGCGCCAAATAATAATTAAGTTGCTGATATGTATTTAATAATAAATGTTTCTTTATGTTAACTTTTGGGTTTTTTTTCCGGATGCTAGTAGAAAAAATAGTGTACCTAACACGTGCGTAAAGTGACTTTTCCGCACGCGATTGCTGGCCGAACTCCGCTAGCGTCGTTCGGCCATCTGCAATAGCGTGCGGAA
The DNA here is from genome assembly GCA_963978555.1 of Galerucella nymphaeae. Lineage (NCBI taxonomy): Eukaryota > Metazoa > Arthropoda > Insecta > Coleoptera > Chrysomelidae > Galerucella > Galerucella nymphaeae. The sequence goes on along the minus strand of OZ021715.1, from coordinate 17,781,699 downwards.
AAGTATCACTTTCCGCACTAGTTAGGTAAACTACTATTTTTGCAAAAGATAAAAACAAAAAAACCAAAATTTTTCACATACATTTTGAGGTTATGTGAAAAAAGTGTCCATACAAAAGTTGTGGATCTTTTTATTACCTACAACTTTGCCATTCAACTTTTTTTCATAAGACTTGCAGTTTTACCGGAAATCGAGATTAACCGTTTTTTACCCTTAAAAACTCACCCCCTTCCCCTTCCCGACCTCAGATCGTCCGTAATTTATTTTTCCTTTCGTTTTTGTTATATTCTCTACCTCTTCCAATGCTACTATATTGTTTTTTGGTTCCAAAAATTATCGACCCTGGTCTAGTTTTCTTGTTTTTGATTTATTATTTCTTCTATTCTTAATTAAATTAAAGGTTTCTTCTGTTGTCTGATTCAATTTTCATATTAAATTTTCTACTAATTTCAATTTAATCCCCAATAACAATTTGACTATTCAACCATTAAATTGTCCGCTCTTTTTTTTATGGGTCCCATCATTTGTCACTGCAAATTATTTATTACATTTTATAATAATTCTCGCACATTAGGAATCATAATAAATATTTACTATTTTTTTATTAAGAATGGATTGGCCTGTAAGAACTATCTCATTCAGCTATGACGGACAATTACTAGCGTCAGCATCTGAAGATTTATTAATAGATATTGGTTTCGTGGAAACAGGCGATAAAATAGCAGATATTTCCGTCGAAGCTGCTACTTTTACAGTAGCTTGGCATCCCTCTACTTACTTACTGGCTTATGCTTGTGACGATAAGGATAATTATGACAGGAAAAGAGATGCCGGAAGTTTGAAAGTATGGGGATTTCCCAATGATTAGTTTATTTTCATTATGTATTATAATATCAAATGTTTTTAATAAAAACAAGTTTTATATTTTTTATAATTATAATATAATAATTCTTCTGTAAGTACGTGTGTATGTTATTGAACTATACCTCATTTAAAAACCAGGAGGAGTAATTTGAATTTAAGTTGGCAATTCTGTAGACCTTTGATTGGTCAGATTCCGCCCAGTTTCACACAACACTCTCTAGTATTGACATCAGCTGATAATTTCCATTTTTGATAGTTCTGACAGATAAATATAATTAATTTTGTCATCGCATCCGCTCTTGTTATTTTATTATTTTCACTCAGTTTCTTTAAAAACTTCAGTAAGGAATTGTATTGAATATCTGCAATTATGGATCTTTCTTTATCGAGTGCCAGTTCTTCGCTCATTCCGATAAAACAATGTAAGGTAATTTAGGACCGTCAAAAATCAAATACAACTTATTTAAATAATCTACTGAACAGACGAGAAATCGACTTATGGCTATATGTGGCTGGTTTCTTGATCAATCAAGGCATATTTAATATATTTGGAACACGACTATTGACTACTTTTTCGGAACACACCCTTTAGTAACTAATCTGGTAACTTTTAGTGGTGTGAATAAGGCTTTTCAATTCATTCCTGGTTATTAAACAAACTTTAAAAGGCTGGACCGCTTTTGTGAATTATTTTTCTGCTTGTTTAGATAATTGGTACCAGCAGGTGGCGCTCTCATCCCTTTAGGCTTGTCCATTACATTCAAACGCCTGTAATTTCACATTCCATTTGTTAAGGTGTCAATGCCATGGAGTGCTTTACAGATATTGTTGATAAAAATAAAAAATACTGGAAAATAGTAGCTAGCACTACTAGTGGTAGACATATTTGGCATTTGCAACAACTAGCAATAAGTCACAAGGCCAAACAATGATGAAATATAGTAAAATATGGCTGGTTAAACTTGAGAAATGAGGTGTGTTTTTTTTGACTGAGATCTCAGTTCACTTCAGTAAAAGTGATCTGAGATAAAGTGATGTGAGTACTGAGTAAGCACCAAAAAGAACAACCTATTCAATAGAGGAGTTCAATCTAAGGTCAGGGGGTCAAGTTTTGAAATATTTCACAAGTGAATTAGCCAATATTTCGATCAACCCAAGTTTTGAACTAATTTCATGTGTGAAATAAATTCGAATTCGAAAATATTTCACAAATATAATTCGGATGCTGTCAATCTGTCGAATTGCTCTTTTCACATGCGAATTATTCAGAGATTTTAGAATCGCCGGAATTTGTGTTGTGATTTTCTATATATTTTACGTAAATTTTCTTGTTTTTAAACCTAGTTTGCAATTATTAGTCTGCTATTTGGTATTTATTATAGTTAAGTGAGTAAGTGACAGTGACCCGAGAACGTTTTTTAAATGAAATGGCCAATTTGGAGGAACCGCAGCAAATAGTGGTAAACAACGTAGTGGACCTAGTGGAGGATGATTTATTATCTGTTTAGTATTAGTTCAATGTTCTTCAATTTTTTTATGTATTATGTTGGAAATTTTATGTTAGTGGCAACCTCGCATTTTGTTGATCGACCTGCACGTGCGCGCCTCGACTGCACCCTTCTACTGCGAGAGAGGCAGAGGGATGATTTTAATTTTGGTATTCGTTAGCGAGTTGCTGCACTTGTTGTTCAAAGATACATTGTGTGATTACTTATATATAACATGCATTTAAAATAAATAAAATTAACTTAAAACTGTGAACAAGGTGTTGTTTCCAAACCACATTAACTACACGTCTCGAAGTTCATGTTCGAACAAATTCGACAGAGAAGCTGACGAACAAATGAACATTATCAACAAAAACAATACTACATCTTTTTACGAAAGATCCTGAGTGATCGCCAGTTCCTTAAAATTTATAAATTACATGAGGATGGTACTTGTGAACTAATAAATGTATTAGAACCTCTCATTTGGCAACTCTTTCAAGAATATCAGCTATTGACAAAGCTAAGGAATAAAAATGTATATAAACAAAATTAGATTCTAGAAATATTCTCAAATTTCAATATTATTTGTAATAATGACATAAGGAGTTATTGTCAACAATATAAGTTAACCTTAGAATTGTGTGAATTTAGCTTGAGTTGAAGTGATCATGAAGTGATTCCAAGTTTGTAACTAACCAGGTTCTTCTCCTTTTTAAAACCTACTGATCTCTTCTTTATCAACAAACAGTAATTTTCTTCTTTTTCTAGATTTTGTAATATCTAGGCGATGTTGTCAAATTAAAAAGCTCTATTGAATTCGAAGTAGTGAATTCATTTCATTTCATTATAAATTCCACTTCTCTTGAAAACTATTAGGTATTGCATTTCACTGGTGAATTGATAATCGAAATATTTCGCATATGAATTGATTTTCATCTTATTTCAAAACTTGACCCCCAGTATAGCAAAAAAAATGGTTTTTTCTGACAAGAACAACAGTTAAGGTCTACTGTTTAAAACATAAGAAAAGAAAGAAAATGACTTTTTAGTTGAATACTCAACATATCAGTGGCCCATAATTCTAGGAACTCTTGGCATGTCACCATTTCATTTCTGTTATTCACTCTCTAGCTCTGTCACATCTCAAATGTCAGTGAAAAAATTAAAAAAATAGAGACTCAGCTAATTAGAAATGCTACAAAAATCTAGTCGAAAATGGACATACACAGTTAAACGAATATCAACAAAAATAAATATAACTGATATTTGACATAACTAGTGACTGAATAACATAAATAAAATGATGACATGCCAAGAGTTCCCAGAATTATTGGCCACCAATATGTTGAGTATTCAGCTAAAAAGTAATTTTAAATTTCAAGATATACGCTTCAGGGGTGTATTCATTATTTTAATAAAGTAATGTAGATGTTCGCATTGATAAAAAACTTGCAAAATCTTATATTTTGAACGGAGGACCTTGACCTATCTGGAATATCTCCGATAATCATGCTTCAAGTCATTTTTGGTTGAGCGAGAATTTTAAACTAATGATAAAATAATTTTATCTTGACAGGTAATTTCAAGAGGAAAATATGTTAAAGACAATCTTCTTGGTATACCAAATTATGGTGCACAAAATATTTGAATTTGTCCATTTGTCTATCCAATAATAAATAAATTGAACTCCTCAGTTGGATAGAAGAATTTATGTATTTTTTTGAGGGGTAACATTCACTGAGACCTGAAAGATCTATTGTGCCCCCTTATTTCTACTTAGTTTCTGAGGAGACTCTCTGAAACTAGTAGCTCCTTTAGTCCTATTTCCCGAAGGAATTTTAGGATATCTGCAGGCTTCAACTTAGGTAAATGTTCCTCTTCTATCCAGTAATCTCCCAGGTACAGTGCTCTAGGATTCTGGAGTGCTGTGCAGTTGGAAAGTATGTGGATGGAGGTTTCTTCTTCCATGCCACAATATCTGCATTCTTCTTCCTTCACTATTTTGAGCTTTTTCTGTTGAGACTCTTAGCGCAGGCCGCAGTTTTAGAGAAGCAATAATAGTCAACTTCTCAGCTAGTAGTGGAAAAAATTTATTTTCCTTTAAGGATCTGCGGGAATTAAACCTTGTGTTAAATGTATTTCATAAGGATAAAGTATTTGTGATTTTTTAATACTCCTGTTTTGAAGATTCCTTTAACTGATACAATGATAAAAAGCCTGACACTTTATTATAATAGTCATAAAAGAAAAAAAGACAAATACATTTTTTAAATTTACAAATAAATGTAAAAATATTTTGTACAATATAGGAATAAGTGGTTCAAAATTATATATACTAAATTAATTTCTAGAGCCAAAAATACTTTTTTCAAAAATTGAAAGTGAATAATAAAGGTACCTACATACGATCCTTTGAAGAAATGAATTGAAAACCTTATTTTTCCAATAAGTAAAAAAGATTAAGGAAATTTTTTTAATAGTTACAATTTAAAAAAATCTGTTAGGCAATAACCTTCCCTTATCTTCCAAAACTACATTCATATGGGACGAAATTAATGAGATTAATTATCCTATAATATCTTATAATTATTCTCAAAATATGAACTACGGAATAAAAACCATTTAAAGGGTTATATCTCCCTTACTATTCAGATTTAGAAAAAAGTGATACCCTTATATTCTTTACCGTACTATCAGCTCTGAAAATTAATAATATTAATTCTGCACCACTTTGTATATAATATTATATTATTAAACGAGCAATTTATGATAGCCATTATTCACGATGGGTGAAGTCGCCCGAGTGAATATTGGCCATAAATTGCGAGTACAATACTATACTTTATCCACGACCCTTAATGTCTTTATTATATAAAAGTCGGTAACGATTTGGTATTACTAACCTCAAAATGTCATGGTAGCTACTGTGGTAGCTACATAAAATAAAATAATTTGACATATATAGAGATGGGCGATACTGTGTAAAGTATCAATACAACGTACCGTTAGAAATATATTGTTTTGAAATACTTAATACTAGAAAATATCGTTATGAAAAGGATCAATACTAAAAATTACAATATTTTATCGATACGATATATTTCAGAAAAAAATTTCCTCAACAAAATACTCAGAATTAATACTTTATTTCATATTGTACCCCCCATCTAGTCAGTGTATTATGAACCATAATACACTCCAGTGTATTATTATAATCATAATTCACTTTAGTAGATATATGGATACTATATGCCTTTTGCAAGAAGGTAAAATGTCTTATTATTAGGTGGTCGTGGACAAAAAAAATTATATGGTTAATTCATCACTATCCATGTCACCGACCATACTTGTATACACTACTTCTTTCTTCTCCGCTACTCCCAAAGCATGATTATAAACATAATCGTAAACTAGCTCCCCATTCGTCGGTTTTTTGCCATAACGGACGAAATTTTCTTGTTTGAATTTACCCATTTCCTTCAATATTTTATTCGATAACACATTATATTCATCCATTTTTCTAAATAATTTATTTCGTAAGGCGACTATTACCATCAAAATTAAGATTAGTAAAATTATAATTGTACCTACAAATATAACCAGTTCCCACAATTTTATATTATTGTTATCGTCTAAAAAATAGTTGATATCGAATTTTTTGTCTTTCGGCACAACTTTATCTAAATTTATCTTGAAAGATTTGTCGTCCGGCGGTTGCCTTGTGGACACCCATATGTTTACTTGATCTGTACACCATGTATCTTTAAATTCTTCGACTTTGTCAAGTAACTTTAGTTGGTAGTTTTTACCTTCATAAGAAAATGTAATGTACTTTACTGGTGGATCGATACTAAAAGTCCATTCTTCCATTATTCCATCGTATAGGTATTTAAAATTCAGAGGTTCCCAAACTGCACAAATATTACGGTCCTTTATATAACACTTTCCCTCTGTTAAACGACAACTACCATTGATAAGTGATGTTAAGTATTTAGTATCCATTCCTATGCCCACACTGTGGATAAAGACTTCGCGACAAAGGAAATCCAACTCCCTAAGAATTGTTTGATTTGAAAAGTTACTCTTTTCAATATTTTTGCTTAGATTCGTAGTACATGATTTTCTAATTGGACACGCATAATACACAGTGGTACTAGCATTTAACAATACAAAGTATTTTTGCTCTGGTTTTATCAAAATTCGATCACAAGACACTGGTGAATTCAGAAAGAAAGCACCAAGGAGCAGCACAAAGCAAACGATCATTTTTTCGAACTGACTGATTCTGAATCGTGTAAATAATTTCATTTAACAAAAGGATGATACAAAACCGCAATGATGGTATGTTGGTCATAAGTTGATATGCAGAAGGAAATTCATGATGCAGAGTTGAGTTAATTTGATAAAATTTTCATCTGCTATAGAAGAAAGAAAAAAATGTTTTAAGAGTTGTTTTTGTTTTGCCTATATGCTTTTTTCTATTTGTGTAGCGGTCGTACGTATATATACAGGGTGTCCCACGACGAGTGAAAACTATCTGTATATGGCAAAATACTTATAGTAAAATCATGAAAATTTCTACGTTTGGGTTTTCGGATACGATCTTTTCAACTAAAATATTTTCAAAAATGGTCCACTTCCGGTTTTACCGGAAGTCGACTGTAACTTTGTTAATTTAAATGGAACACCCTGTATATTAATACATTTTTAAAATCTACGTAATATTTTAGTATACTTTTGTCTAAAAACTTTTTTCGAAAAATACACACTTTTTAAGTTATTGATTTTTATGTAGAAAATTTGACCGTTGAAGACCTTTATAAACTATTTTTTTACGAGGAGACTCTTGAAGATATGAAAATGTGTCGCAACCACGACTATGTAAAAAAGGTATTTAAACGATTAACGGCTCTTCTTCCATTAGTATGATAATGTTGAACGTCCAGGAATAATGTAAAACTTATGAAAATGATAACTCAAAACCAAACGTAGATTTTATTACATATTTTTAAAAAGTCATTCTGACATTTCAATAAATAACAAAACAAAACATCTACATATATTGCGTTGCTAACCAGAGTCAACGCATGTGATTTATATAAATAAGTATAAGATACAATTATTATTATTCATGCTACGAAAAATCATTCCTTCATTAGTATTAGCACAAACCACAAAGCACATAAACATTAATACCCAGTTGATGATTTTATTACCATGAAATCTCAACATACTGGGGGCTCAACAAAGAAAACAATTATAAATAATAAATCAATAAAGTGATATTTTGGATAACACATAGGTGATGGATGCATACTCAAAGCTTAAGAAATAATACTTATATGTATAGTAGTTAAGTGGACTGTATTTCAAAGTAAGGCAATGTTAATATGGATGGATTCACTCATAATGGGAGAAACTAAAAAAAAAAATCCTCACCAACCGAGGATGATAAACTTGGAAGTATAGTGTTTTCTGAGGTGTTGCCTTTTAGCATCCACAGTAGCCATTGGTCACCGTGCAGAATATTAATTATACCACCAAATCATCAACACAGCGGCAGGCAATGATCATCAATAATCACACCAGAATGAGTAAATAAATGAACAGGGTTAATTATAACAAATTACATTATATTATATCAGTATTAGTTTCATCAGGAGCATGTAAATTGTCACTAATGGGAAGAGGCGCTATTTTTACTATAGGCCTTATGTACATACCAGAAGACGTTCGAACCTGCACAGCACGAATCTTTCCATCTTTCCCAGTTATAATATCCGTTATTCGTGCTAATGGCCATTTTAAAGGTGGTGAGTCATCATTTTTGACTAACACCATTTCATTTACTTTGAGATCTTTACACAAGACTTGCCATTTTGGCCTATTCTGAAGTTGGTTTAAGTAATCTACTGTCCAACGCTTCCAGAAGGTTTGTTGCGACATATGGTCCTTCGAGTAAGTGAAAAAGTCCTTACTCACCTTGAATGTTTGTGGAGATCTTTATACCTTTTCACAACTTGAGAGAAATGGAAGAATACAACTTTTGTTAGTGGAATTGCAATTAAGTACTTCAGAAGATTTTAGTGGATGAAAATTGAAGACGATAGTCAGAAACTAAGAAAAATCGTGAGTTTTGAAATTTTTTTAGGAGAACATTTTTTATATCTGAGCATTTATTTTCCAAGTATTATTGATATCAATGTTACCATTTTTGGGCGTGTATGTCCTGTATTGCTTTATTGTATTTCAGGTAATTCTAAGATAGGAATAATACCTATATAAAACGTTCTTTTGTCGTTCTAATCGAAAGAGAATTTGTGAATTTAGAACTTTTTATTGCATCTTTAAAAGCAAAAAACTAAGCAAATGTTCTTTCAAAAGTAGTATTTACTATTGCTCAAATATAACGTTGTATGATCGGTAGTGAATATATATTTATCGGTTAAAGAGACTATAGGCTTCAAATACCTATTTTTTGTTAAATTGCTCTGTTACTGTAATATTCATAAATTTGAATTCAATTGGTGTTCGAATTGTATATTAAAATGGAGTCACTAGTAAAGCAGCGTGCTTTGTGCAAAGGTCATTTCACAAGAATCAATAATTGGTTCGATAAGTTTAATTTAATAGAATTTGATAAAAACGCATTTCAACTTAGACTTAATACTTTGGAGATTCAATTTGCTAAATACGGAGAAATTCAAGACTCAATTGAGTCTTTACTAAGTGATGAAACAACAGATATTGAGAATAGAGAATCTATGGAAAATAAGTTTTATGAACTCAATTGTAAATTGCAGCAAGCAATAGTACGATTAGATAATCCCATGAATGCGAGTGTTATCAATAGTGGTCAAAATGTTAATCATGGTACCAAAATTAAATTGCCATTTATAAATATTAAAACTTTTACAGGAAGTTATGAAGAGTACCACGGCTTCATAGATTTATTTAATGCATTGATTGTGAATAATAGTAGTTTAACCTCAAATGCAGAGAAATTTTTTTACTTAAAGTCTTACTTAAGTGGTGAACCATTAAAGCTAGTCGAGAATGTACAAGTAACAGAGCAAAATTTTGAAACCGCATTAGAATTATTGAAAAAGCGGTATGATAATAAAAGGCAAATTATTTCTGCTTTATTTAATGATGTATTAGGCTTAAATACAATTAGTAAATGTAATGCTTCAATGTTACGACAATTCACCACCACTGCCAAAGCAAAACTCAATGCACTACTTAATTTGAACATAAAAAAAAATGATTTATTTGATGCGCTACTTACTCATATTTTAAAGCAAAAATTAGATTTCAACACAAAACGCACATTAGAGGAAAGTGAAATGTCAACAGATTTTATTTCATACGATGCCTTTTTTAATTTTCTTGAAAACAGATGTAACATCTTGGAAAATTTAATAAGCCAAGACTCGAAATCTTTCCAAAATAGAAAATTTTCACATAGTGCAAATGCATCAAATTCACATACAAACACAGTATCACTAACTTCACAACATAATGCTCATTCACATCAAAAATCACATTCAAACCACAAGCAAAATAAGAATCACAATAGTTCAGAGAATGATAAACTACATTCTCACTCTAGCTCTTCTAGATCAGAATATTGTTACTTTTGTAAATGTTCAGGTCATCGTATATATTCATGCCCAAAATTTGGAGCGATGTCAGTTAAGGATAGGCAACAATTTGTTAAAGATAATAAGATGTGTTTTGGATGTCTCGGATACAAACATTTGCTTTCAAATTGTTTATCATCAGGTTCATAGTCAATATGCAGGAAAAAACATCATGTTCTCCTTCATTCGCAATTGGAAAGTACAGAAAGAAATGTAGGTATGGAATCTTTCTCCCATCAACCACATACTAGTCAAAATAGTAATCAGTCATATACGGATAGCCAGAGTAATTTGCCGCATAAAAATGAAAGTAACTCAAATTATAACGTTTCTCATTTGTCAGCATTTAATTTAAATGGTAGTCATGTTCTTTTAGCTACTGCTACCATTCAGTTATACTCTCATAAAGGACGTCCTATTATAGCCAGAGCTTTGTTAGACTCTGGAAGTCAAAATTCATTTATCTGCTCTTCATTGGTAAGTGAATTGCAGTGTAATACATATAATCAACCATTAGAAATTTCAGGTATTTTCAATGAATCTAAAAGTATAAATTTGATGACAGATATTAAATTTCACTCATTGGTTGATCCGTCAAGAAGCTTTGAGACATCATGTGCAGTAGTAAATAAAATAACTCAACAGCTTCCCCAATTACACGTGGACATGAATTTAATCCACTTACCTAAGCACTTTTTAAATTGCCTGGCAGATCCTGAATTTTTTAAACCGTCAAACGTAGATATTCTTCTGGGAGCAGACATCTACTATTCTCTATTAAAACCCCATATTCACAAACTTGGAAATAATTTACCTATTTTAATTGATACATACTTAGGATGGGTGATTTCAGGTATAGTTCCTCCTCATTGTCTCAAAACATGCACTACTTCCACTCCTTATACCTATTCTTTTCATATTATGTCTCCATCGTGCCCCCCAGAAGAGTTGTCTGTGGATGCGCTATTGGAAAAATTTTGGGTACAAGAAGAAACTACCCCTGTTGCACACAAGTCAGAGGAAGACATTATGACAGAAAATTTATTTAAATCAACTTTGAAAAGATTGAAAAATGGAAGATTTCAAGTTGACCTACCTTTAGTAAATCTGGATGCGCACAAAGAATTAGGAGATTCTTTTGTGACAGCCAAAAATCGTTTCTTATGTTTAGAAAAAAGACTTTCTAAAGACCATGGTTTGAGATCAGAATATAGAAATTCGCTTTTAGAATATATTGAGCTAGGTCATGGAAAAATGGTGCCACTTTCTCTCCATAATGTAGAAAATGAACACAATTACTTCGTGCCTCATTTATGTGTTTTCAGGGAATAGAGCTCCAGTACCAAGGTCAGAGTTGTTTTTGATTTTTCAGCTAAATCTTCTACAGGACTATCATTGAATGATGTGTTATTAAAAGGATCTAGAGTACAACCTGAACTTATAGACATTTTAATTCGTTTTAGAAACTTTAAATATGCTCTGACTGCGGACATTGAAAAAATGTACCGGCAGATTTTAGTCAATCCTAAATTTCATTTTTTACAAAATGTTTTATGGAGAGATTCTCCCAATGATATTTTTTCTTGTATGCAGCTTCAGACAGTGTCCTTTGGTCAAAAAAGTGCGCCTTAGAGCCTCCGTACACGGACCACATTTTGCGGTCGACCCGACCACAGAATTGCAGTCGCGTTTCGGCGAACTCAAGCTACCCATAAGAAATACTGTACCATACGTACACGGGCGTTCACTGCAGTCAAAACGGGCGTCTGCAGTCGACCTGCAGTCGCTCTCCGCCGAGTGGTCGCTGCTGACTCCGCCGTACACGAACCACATTTTTGTGGTCGTATGGACCGCGTTGCGCCGAAGTCATTTGTACCTAGCAAGTGTATCGAAAAGTTGTTTGCCATGGAGACTATTTTCTGTGATGTGGTTGCAGTCGCTTCAACCACACGTGCGGTTCATATGACCGCAAGTCGACCACAAAAATGTCGTTGGTTCGACCGCAAGGTGCAGTTGACCTGACCACATTTTTGTGGTTGTCTCGACTGCAGAAATGTGGTCCGTGTACGGCCGCTCTTACTTAGCCTGTAGAGTCCTTAAAGAAATTGCTTTAGAAAATGATCAATGTCCTGAAGTTCAAGCAGCCATTTTGCGTCAAACGTATGTAGACGATATTCTTACAGGAGCTGATTCCATTCATGATCTAGAAAAACTTCATCTGAACCTGATTAGAATTCTTGGAAATTATGGTTTCAAACTTCATAAGTTTTGTTCAAATTCCTTAGAAATTGGGGTAAATCATTCCTTCCAAGCTCCAACTTCTAAAGACTTAAACCTTGAGTCGTATCCTTGTAAAGTTCTAGGAATAAAGTGGAATCCCACAAATGACTTTTTCCAAGTGTCTTCCCCTTCGTCAAATTTAGATATCGATCCAACAAAGAGAAACATTTTGTCATCAATTTCGCAATGTTATGATCCCCTTGGTCTTGTTAACCCAATTATGGTTATTGGCAAGCTGATTATGCAACAGCTTTGGCTGCTGAAACTTTCTTGGGATGAGAAAATTAGTGACCCCATAATACTCAAAAATTGGCAAACTTTTGTAGACAGTATTTCATGCCTCAAACAACTTCAAATTCCCAGATATACCCTTTTGGATAAAAAAGTCTTCAAATTAGAAATTCATGGTTTTTGTGATGCTAGTTCATTAGCCTATGGGGGTTGTATTTACTTACGAGCTATTTATGTTGACAATACTGCTTCTTCTCAACTATTAATCTCAAAATCAAAAGTAGCTCCTTTAAACAAACCTATAACCATTCCTAAACTTGAGCTTTGTGCCATGGTTCTCCTTGCCAAATTATATTCGCGTATCACAGACATCATCACTCAACAGCTCAATATTTCCAACTCAATTCTGTGGTCCGACTCGACATAAATTAAAAATTTGTTATTTAGATGTTTTTTTTTAAATCTTCAATTTCGTGTTAAGATTAAAGGTATAGAACAGGTTTTCAGTTTGCCTCAAAATCCAACCCAAACTAGTGCCAACTCTCCACTAATAGTATATTATTAAACGAGCAATTTATGATAGCCAATATTCACGATGCGGCACAAGCCTTCCGAGTTAATATTGGCCATAAATTGCGAGTAAAATACTATTCTCTGTCCACGACCCTTAATTTCTTTTTTCTACAAACGTGTTAAAAATGCCATTTTTAGCACTCCATAGAAGCCTTAAAAATGCAACTTTATGGCACTGAGTGCCTTATAGTATATTATTAAACGAGCAATTTATGATAGCCATAATTCATGATGGGTGACGTTTGCGTCACGAGCCGCAGGCGAGAGGCGCAAGTCACCCAAGTGAATTATGGCCATAAATTTCGAGTAGAATACTATACTTTGTCCACAACACTTGATTTCTTTATTAAATAAAAGTCAGTAGCGATAAATGAGTCAGTAGCGATAAATGATAAATGATAAAAATGAAAGGAAAAATAATTTACGGGCGATCTGAGGTTGGGAAGGGGATGGGGGTGAGTTTTTAAGGGTAAAAAACGGTTTTTCTCGATTTCCAGCAAAACTAAAAGTCCTATCGAAAAAAGTCAAATGGAAAAGTTGTAGATAATAAAAAGATCTAAAACTTTTGTATTTACACTTTTTTCACATAACCTCAAAATTTATGTGAAAAATTCAAAAAACCAAGTTTTTGGTTTTTTATTTTTATCTTTTACAAAAATTTTTTTTTTTAACGAAATTTTGTGAAAACTTACCTTTTTATGTCCCAAATACGCTGTAATTTATTTAATTAAAAATATTTATTTTTTCACCTTATTTTGAATTAATATCGAAAAAACACCCTAATTTTCAATCGAAAATTCACCCGTCAAAATATCAGCTTTTTTCAAAAAGTTGGTGTGGTTTCTGTTCGTTGAAATCTCTACTTTCCGATGGTGAAAAAAAAAATATATGTTACTATGGTAAATCTTCTCAGAAAACGCAAAAATTAAAAAAAACTCGAATCCGTTTTTTGAATCATTATGTATAATTTTGAGCAATTTATTAAAATTTTCACATTAATTACTAGGAAAATGTTATAATCTAGGAAAATGTAAGATTTCATGTTATAATCTTACGTTTTTCTAGTAATTAAAGTGTAAATTTTAATAAATTGCTCAAAATTTTACATAATGATTCAATAAACGGATTCGAGTTTTTTTAATTTTTGCGTTTTCTGAGAAGATTTACCATAGTAATATATATTTTTTTCTTCACCATCGGAAAGTAGAGATTTCAACGAACAGAAACCACACCAACTTTTTGAAAAAAGCTGATATTTTGACGGGTGAATTTTCGATTGAAAATTAGGGTGTTTTTTCGATATTAATTCAAAATAAGGTGAAAAAATAAATATTTTTAATTAAATAAATTACAGCGTATTTGGGACATAAAAAGGTAAGTTTTCACAAAATTTCGTTAAAAAAAAAAAAAATTTTGTAAAAGATAAAAATAAAAAACCAAAAACTTGGTTTTTTGAATTTTTCACATAAATTTTGAGGTTATGTGAAAAAAGTGTGAATACAAAAGTTTTAGATCTTTTTATTATCTACAACTTTTCCATTTGACTTTTTTCGATAGGACTTTTAGTTTTGCTGGAAATCGAGAAAAACCGTTTTTTACCCTTAAAAACTCACCCCCATCCCCTTCCCAACCTCAGATCGCCCGTAAATTATTTTTCCTTTCATTTTTATCATATTCCCCTCCTTTTCTAATGGGTTTCATCCTATTATGATTTTTTTTGGTTTTAAAAATCGACCCTGGACTAAAAACCTTCGCTAGCCATATCTTCACTCAAAAATTATAACGGGTTACTGAACTATAAACTGTAAATAAAATATTTTCTTCTAAATGTTTTAAAATATCCTCGGAAATATCGTATATTTATGTCCACTTTACGTTGACTTTTAAAAATTAAAAAAGCACACACAATCACTTAATGGTCTCAAACAAACATATTAATGATATTTTTCTACATTCATGCAAAAAACAACACTTTTGTGCACCACATTTAATGGAAAAAGTGGTACTTTATTGCACTAGTACAATAAATATTTTATTGCACTCATCTGTCATTCTTGTGTCAGATTTGTGATGATTAATGACAAACATAAACATTTAAGTTAAATAAAAATCCATAGCAAGTACCTGATCCTGCTTTAATACAACAATAATATATGTATATCTTACTACTTAGTCTCAACGAGTTACAATTATTTCAAAAATCTTTAATTATTTGAAATTTAAATGGTCAAGGCTAAAACCAGCTATGATTGAGTACTGACAAGGTGGAGGCCATAAAGATACAAAAAAGAAGAACGAGTTGAGTTTTATTAGGTTAAATTAGCTTCTTGACATATTTATGTTCTAATTTTCCAGTGCTACGTCACACGTATTCGGAAATCCTCGGGTGTTGGTCGGAAAGTGCATTGAAATTTGAATTTTATTGAAGTGAAAACTTCTTTAGCGGCGCTGAGCACTTTTTTTTGTATGGGTAAAAACTTTCAAACTAGCGTCAGGGTCACGTGATGCTGATCGAAAAAGCGTGAGATCGAGGAGAAGGGAGAGGAACTAGTATCTCCCACTCTTTATACCGTGCATGAGTGTGCTGCGCGAATGACCGTGTGTGTTTATGTACAGCGTCCCACGCGTATTCAATATAAACTTTGCAGACGATAAAAATCAATCATTAATTGAATTTTTAAATAATGAATTTGGTTTAACTATGTCAAATGATCGCAATTTTAGCACAACGAAATACAAAACTACTATTGATGCGGTCTTTATTAGACACTTAAATAGGTTCGAATCAAAACTGTTTGTTTCTTACTTCAGTTATCATAAACCAATTGTATCAGTTGTAAAAATTTGCGATGATGATTCTGATAATAACGATGGTGTAAAAGTCGTCGAAATTATGGATGGAAGTTGATTTTTCTGAGAGATAAAATTTAATGTAATATATAAATAACGATATAATATTATAAATAACAACATATAATAGTATTTTATGCAACGAACATGTATTAATGGCCATTACATGAAAGTGGCATACAATATTTTTTCTACTCCGATTAGATAAATCAATTTTAAATATAGTTACTTTTGAAAATAAAAATTATTTGACAGCTATCAAATTAAGTGTCACTTAATAGGTCTGTTCGCCTGCAATAAAAGTGTAGCACTGAGCTATAATTTTGAAGAATTCAGATCTATCTGTGAAAAAATACGTGTAAAATTACTAAATTTGGAAACATCTATGTATATTGCATTTGAAAACTATACAAGAAGCATTAAAACATAATTAAAATAAAAATAAATAAATTCCTATAGCTCAGAGCTACACTTTTATTGCAGGGAACAGACCTAATATGATTAATTTTAGAAATGTCAACCAGGTGCGAATGTCGCATTCCTATTGGCTTAAAAATCTGTATCATAATGAAAATCTGTATCATAATGGATCTCATTATGATACAGATTTTAGTCTTTTAATAAGTATATTATAAAACAGGAGTAGAAAAATTGTCATATTTGTGTACGATAGCGCAATAAATAAACATTGTATTCTACCTCATAAATGATAGTACTTTTATACTTATAATTAAACACAACGTTAATATTGAAGTTTTCACTTCTGCCGGCACTCCCGGAGTGCTACCTTTTTTTTTAAAATTTGGAAGTTATTTGAAATGGAAACTGGTTTATTTCCTATTATTAGTTATTTTTGATATCAACTTTACTATTACAAATTAATATCTAAGCAAAATATGAAATATGCGTGTACCCTATTATGAACCATAATACACTCCAGTGTATTATGAACCATAATTCAGGACAGTAGGGTACCATACATCTTTTGTTAGGAGGTAATAAAATATTGACTTATTATTAGGTGGTCGTGGACAAAAGTTTATACATTCAATAAAAAAATAATTAGGTAGGTAAGTCATTTACACATATCCAAATATGCATGAGGAAGACTTCTTGATCTGAAACACTCATTCATTGATGGAGACAGACTAAATTTTTCAAACTCACAGCTATTACATCTTCTCAATGGTACTGACGACTGAAAAATTTCATCTTCACAGTCCAATTTTCTCCATACAGTAGGGTGATTTGGTGGTAGCGGTGGTGGCTCATTATACAAACGATTTTCAGAAACGTTATAAACTACATTAAAAGCTCCTTCACAATCACTCTCTGAAATCGTACTCAATTTTCTACTTTTGGTAAGTACACGCTCATAATGCCTCGGAGACAGATATCCATCGCTGTTGGAATACAGCGATTGAACAGAGGATATATAACGTTTATTATTTTTAACGTCTGATTTTGCTCCTACAAGTTTCGGATGGCGTTTAATCGTGCAATACATAATAGCCACAGTTAGAGCTATTATTACAAGAACAATAACAGTATAGAGTACAAGTACTACTGTTTTATCTTTGTTTATTATCCAAGGTGTGTCGTCCCATTTACAGCGAACTGACAAAACCGTGCAATCGAATGGTGATACTGTGGTTTCGTTTTGTTTTAACAAACATATTATATAGTTTTGACCGTATTGTAGATGTTTTAAGGTAACTATTTCTTCAACGTTATATCTACAACCGATTTCCTTGTGATTATTGACATTAAACCAAATCATGTAGTCGGTGTGTATTGAGTTACGAAGTTTGATTTCGTAATAAGGAGTGTCGTCTATCTCGTAGAAATCGTAGATGATAGTACCATTTCTTACAGATACTGTGTAGCTGTAAATTCTATTACTTTCTGCCATGAAAGGGAGTCTTATCGAGCAATCGCTGCAAGTTATATTTATATCGTTATCGGTAATTGATGGTTCTGTGGAAGTGATTATAGTATTTTCTGTAGTAGTGACTGGATTTGTTATTGTGGTTTTTCTGGGAGTTGTTATGGTTATATTAGAGTTTGGTGTGGTAGTTGGACAGAATTCGACCTCTGTGTAATTTTTTTCTCCTTGATTAGTCGAACACAGAAACGGTATGTTACCACTGTTGAAAAAATTGAAAAGTTCTCTTTCATAAAATTCTTTTAGCCACAATAAATCACAGTCACATCGCCACTGGTTGCCTGATATATCGATAAGTCCTGAAAAAATAGTATATTATTAAATGAGTAATTTATGATAGCCATTATTCACGCAAGTCACTCGAGTAAATATTGGCCATAAATTGTGAGTAGAATACTATACTTTGTCCACGACCCTTAATTTCTTTATTAAATAAAAGTCAGTAAATAATTTGACATATATAGAGATGGGCGACGTATAACAGGGTTTTCGGTATGTCGTTTATTTTATTTGCTATTTTAACACATATCTAACCTTAAATTCGATAAATGAAATCATCAGGATCGCATTCAGCAAAATTCGAAAAGGCAATGAGATTAATAGTTACCAGCTTCTTTTTCTAACTGAAAATACTTGCGAACTTTCAAAATGCTGATGTTTTTCCGTGTATCTAGGCATATTTTTGTATTATTCAAACAAATATAACAATAAGATTCATGTTCAATTTTCATAAATAATAATTGACCGTGAACAACAAAGTACAGACCTGACAAGAAATGTCAGTGGGACAGTAGAAAAAGATGTCAGACACATTGACAATACGAAAGGTATATCTGCATCCTATTTTAAAAAAAGAAATTTCTTCCGATTGATAGGTAGCGCTTGCGCTTAATCTAAACATCAACCAATCAAATTTTGGTAAGTCAAGGATTAGGGTTGACGTTTGTAATACATTTAAACGGTTCAATATTGCGATATTTTGATTAGGATTAATCAAAGACCTGACTTTTTTTCCATTACTTTCCACGTAATGTGTTAGAAAGACATTAACAAACGATGACGCACACCAAAAAGGCTGTTGTATGAACCATATTATATGAACTAAGTAGATAGAGCTATACAGGTTCTGGATCACTACTTCGAAAATGTCCGCTGGTGGCGCTGAGAGTGGCGCGGCAAATTTGAATGCGCGACGCGGCATTTTAGGCCGCCATTTTTAGTCCGCTAGTTGTATATTTAAAAATCCGAAAAAACTTCAGTGAGATTCGATCTCACAACCTACGCGTCTATAGCAAGGCATTCAACGTTACCGCCTCGCGACGGATACCGGCGCACCGCCTGTGTTACCACGGACGAGACCCTTCCCACGGTGTGTCGTGCGAGTTGGTCCGTGTCCGACGCTACAACGCGCACCGTGGGAAGCCAGCATTAGATGCAATTTTGCGCGCACCGTACGCTTCTTGGTGTGACGTAATCGAGAACCGTTAGGATGATAAGGCGGCGCTAAAAAGATTTAACAGCGCACTGTACGCTTCTCACTGTAAATTGTGACGTAATCGTGAAAGATCCGTTAGGATGATAAGGCGGCGCGCCACGGGACACCGCTTCAAACATCACTCGTGCCACTGGAGTGCACAGACCACCTACAACCAGTGGAGTGTTCTTTTGTAATATGTCTTCAGAAGAGTACAGTCATCTGAGGAGTTCGAATATTGGTAAATTAAATAAAGACATTGCTTTTTACAATGATAAAAGTGAGGTTATGAATCAACTGGAAAATCTTAGTTTATCTGGCTGTATTTGTTTTAATTTTAAAAATATTTTTAAATATACAACTAGCGGACTAATAATGGCGGCCTAAAATTTACCGCGCCACTCTCAGCGCCACCAGCGGACATTTTTCGAAGAAGTGATCCAGAATCTGTATAGCTCTATCTACTGAACTATATGACGGTAATCGATTTCTTTTTTCTTTTATTTGCCTGTAACTTTTTAATATTATTTTAAATATGTAGAATAAATTTACCAGTTGAAGCTGAAGAGACAATTGGATCGAAAATTCCTTCTGGCAATGTTTGCAGTTTATTCCCATTTATCAATAAGGAGTTCATGGTGGTTCTATTACCTGCAAATGTTTGCCTTTGCATGGTCTTGATATAACTACTGGTTAAAAAAATTTGTAAGACGTTGGATAAATCAGTAAATGCATAATCATCTAAAGATGAAATATAATTATACCTCAAGTCCATCAATACCAAAGACTTTAGTGTTGATAAATTAGTTCCTGTTAGATTAACCAGAGCCTGAAATTATTAAAAAAAATTGTTAATGAACAAACGTGCCTTCCTTCCTATCTACAGTGTGATATAGAAAACAGTCCTTGTGGTATACCCATTGTTTAGTTTGTTTCTCAATTGAGTTATACCTTTTTGAATATTTTTGCTTTCTACGTTTGGTACCCCACCTACTAAGCAAAAACACTATCGAAACATGGAAAATAGAAATTTTCAAAAATGTCGTGGTTCAATTTCTATTAAAAGAAACCAATCAAAGTACAGAAGATATTAGATAGATAATAGTATATTTACCTGAGCATCAAGAATACATCTGTTTAATTGAAATGAACTTAAGGTGTTGGATAACGGTTGTAAAACCCCAAATTCAAAACCAACAGATATTAGATCATCTGATCTAAATTCAAAACCAGTTAGGCTGCTACCTATAAAGGTATCTTTTCCAACATTATTAACATTAGTGTTTTCTAGAACCAATCTAGATAGATTTTGAAAAGGTTTTCCACTGAAAGAACGTTCTCCGATATAATTCAATGCAGATCCTTTTATTTCCAAGATAGTTACGTCCAGTGAAAACCCCTTGAGCCAATTTGTCTGAATTCTACCGTCGTCATATTGAATATTTTCAAGTATCAGATGAGTGGCACTATTTTTACATATCTAAAATCAATTTATAAACAAGCTGATCATTTCCAATGGTTAAATACCTGCATTGCAATTTTGGAAAATGTAAAAGTTACGAGAGGGTTTAATAAGAGTAAAGTTATCTATACACAAATAGTCTTCTTTGGCGAGAGCTTCCCAAGGTCGCCTAGAGTTATCATAGCAAGACTGTATCCTTTGATTCCATCCAATTCCTAAGGGATTGAGCATGGGTGTAACGTTTGGTAGTTCCCCAATTTGGTACAGGCATTAATTTTGCTTTTGGTGGGAATTGACGCTTTATGAGGTCTCCTCATACCATGCATACTATTTTTTCAAAAAAATATCAACTTCACTTTTAAAACGACTTTAAAAATCATAAAATTTGAATGACCGCCAAATCGCGCTTTACGTCATAAAGATGGCTGCCCCAAACGTTTACGTCACTCTTTGTTTACATTCTTATTCGTGTATCGTGTATCGCGCTCTGAGATTTTGTGACCTAATTTGTTTCTGAAAGCTTTAAAAATGGATAAAGCCAAAAAAAACTTCACATTCCAAGTGTTGCATTGTTCCACAGTGTAAATAGACGTCTATTAAAACTCCAGACTAAACATATTTTACTTTACCTGGTGGCGCAAGCAAAATTGCACTTAAGACATTGTGGTTGCAAGCTATGCGTCGGAATAAAGACAATATTTGGACAAATACATTGCTTTTGATGGTGAAGAGCAATTTAATGTAAGTGCCTAATTCTGTGTTGGTAATTTTGCTTCTTTAATAATAGTTGGAGGTTATGTACCTATATGCTTAGGAATAAACCATAAAAACATTTTTTTCTTATGACCACACATCAGGTTTCCAATGAAAATGTGCAGAAATTCAGTGGTTTACCAGTGGGTACCCGGAAAGCACGATTAAGTCGTTTTTGAGTATATTCGAAAGAAAAATAGTGGAAACGGCTCGTGAGACAGTGGCTTTCTTATACGGCGTCGAAATATGGTTGGTATATATTATATAATAATACATAGTTTAAATCTTGCTTACGAAAATGCTCCTTTTATTTCCTCTGCATCAAAGCAGCTGTTTGACTTAATAAATTCAAGCAACATAAATGAGTATACTTTGTGCAAATTAACAGTTTGTGGTTTTATAAAACCTTCGCTAGCCATATCTTTTCTCACAAAATATGAAAGAATCCTCACTGAACTAGTAAATAAAATATTTTCTTCTAAAGGTTTCAAAATATCCTCGAAAATATCAAATATTTATGTCCATTTTCCACTTTACGTTGACTTTTGGAAATAAAAAAAGCACACACAAACACGTAATGGTCTCAAACAAACATATAAATGATATATTTACGTCGATCAAGCAATTAATAGTTAATTGAAATACACTATAAACACAAAACTACACATAACCTAGTGCAATACCGGCCATTTTGACAGAAGTAATAACAAAGTGTGACATCACACGTATTATCGGTAGCGCTCGGAAATACTCGGATGTTGGTCGGTAAGTGCATAAAAATTTGAATTTTATTTTAAAATTTAGAAGTAATTTAAAATAGAAACTGGTTTATTTCCTATTATTAGTTATTTTTTATATCAACTTTACTATTACAAATTAATATCTAAGCAAAATATGAAATATGCGTGTATACCCCAACGACCTATTATAAAATAGACTAGCCTTGTTTACATTTTGGTTGTCCTCAACATATTTAGGGCGAGACTCTTCTTACATGATGCCAAATTTCTTCTAACAAAAATAGTAATTGATGAATATATTCAAGATTTGAGCAGTATTTTCTGTTTGAAAAGTAAGAAAAAAGTGGGAAGCATTCAAAATAGGTATGACCAACCCACGGTCCAGCTAACTTAGTTTTTTCGGTTGGGATTTTCCATGATCTATCAATGCCATAAGTAGAATAGTTTATAAATTTTTAGTTTGGCAACTTCGAACTACTTCTGTCATTTTGGTGAGATCTGTCAATGAAATTTTAATTATAATAATTGTGTTTTGTTTTTATTAGATATATCATTGATATTTGTATATTCAAGTGCTTTTAAGACATTTATGATGGTGAGAAAATGTGTAGTATGTGAAAATAAATGGAATAAGAATGATAAACGATCGTTATATTAGCACAAGCGTAGTATAAGTATAAGACAAGGGATTCAATATGTCGCCGTGAAATTTGATTTTTGAATGTATTTTTGGTAGAAGAGGGCATTTTCAAAGTTAAAGCTGCTTTTGAGGCTCAAGACAACAGGACTATTGGAGCAAAAAAACCCTCCATCAACAACAAGGTAACTTATCTATTGTAATTGAAAGGTCTATTTCATGAACAATTTGTAATCTTTTCAGTTTGTTGAAGAATACCGAAGATTCATTTTATTTAAATATTTTCATACAATTGTGTGTTCTAGTTAAGTTATTTTGTAATATGATTGTGAATAAATCTTAAGAACAATAAATATTAATATTATGATTATCGTTATAATTATTCTATCTAATTTTAATACGTTTATTTATTCCTTATTTTTGTAAAACCAATCCATATTATATTATTCATAATCTGTAGTCCAAAACTTGCTTTATGTTAAAAGTCCTCTATAGGTATCCTTTAAGTAAATTGCTTGTTTTTAATATAATTTCCACTTATTCAAATGAAAATTAAATAAGGTAGTCTATAAAAGTAATTTTCATAAAATGGTTTAAATGAACCCTTTCGACATGATACGCTACTGTGCATTGTACTCGCCCTGATTTATGTTGCGACCAAAACAATGTAAAGGTAATAATGTGTGATGGCTGGTCTATTTTATAATAGGTCATTGGTGTACCCTATTGTCGAAGTCGTTAGGTCGTAGGTGTCACTTGTCTACTATCAGTGCAGATTGTTATGTTTTTGCCAGACATTCATTTTCTGGTTAGTTCTTTTGTGGCAATTGAGATACCAGCCAGTTCCGTTTCAACCACGCTGGTATTGTTTCCTATTCCCCGCTTAATCCCTAGGCTTAGTACACTGGAGTAAACTCCACATCCTGAGCCTCCTTTCATTTTTGAGCCATCTGTATATATGCGTGTATTGCATTTGCAGCATATTTTGAAAGAAATATTTTGGTTAATAACTCTCTATCCGCTTTACCTCTACAAGATGTTGGATTGCGGAATTACCAATGACGTTATTACTTTAATTTAGATCACTCTGTATAAATGAGTTTTATTGTATAGTCATAGAATTACCTTAATTACTCTACTATTATTATTTAAACAGAGTGTTCTTTACTCACTTTAGAATAATCGTAGTCAACGATTTCTTGTGTGGTTATACCTTTACATGTGATTTGACAATTTTGGTAACCATTTTGAATAGAGCATATCGTTCCCAATCGATTATTATTGTTATTCAATTTTGTTTTTGGTTCAAGTACTGGAAATGTAGAAGAGCAATTTTTTATTCTATGTTCGTCTACGTCAAATATATCCAGCGTGTTATCCAATATGATTAATACGATGCAGATACAAAAGAATACGCAGGTCCCTGATATAATTAGAAATCTCCATCTATCATGTTCTTTTCTATTTTTCCTGAAAAAAAATTGACTTATTGTGATTTATTTATACAGAGTGAGTTTTTTTGTTGCAGACAACCTAACCATGAAAAAAAACAGGGTGTCCCATTTGAAATAATGAAGATTCGACACTCACTGTATACAAAATTTAGTCTGTTGTTATACAGGGTGTCCCACGACGAGTGAAAACTATCTGTATATGGCAAAATACTTATAGTAAAATCATGAAAATCTCTACGTTTGGGTTTTCGGATACGATCTTTTCATCTAAAATATTTTCAAAGATGGCCGACTTCCGGTTCTACCGGAAGTCGACTGTAACTTTGTTATTTTGAATGGAACACCCTGTATATTAATACATTTTTGAAATCTATGTAATATTTTAGTATACTTTTGTCTGAAAACTTTTTTCGAAAAATGCACACTTTTTGAGTTATCGATTTTTTTGTAGAAAATTTGATCGTTGAAGACCCTTATAAATTATTTTTTTACGAGGGGACCCTTGAAGATATGAAAATGGTTTCTCTTCGGTTGCCTTAAGCAAGGTCAAACGTATTCGAATCTATGTTGAAAATTTTTTCATTTTATACAGGGTGTGTATAAAAAGTGTTCAAAGTTTAACTTCATAAATATCAAATTTCTTCATTTTTTTGAATAGAGCCACCCTGTTTTTTCTATTTTAATGCATTCAGGGGACAAAAATAAGGCAAGCTCATGTATACTTTCCTATACCTAAACCTTACCGTTATCCAGATATTAAATGTTTTCTGTAAATTTTTAGAGATGCAGGTGTGGTCTAAATTTTGATACAAGCACTAAGAAATAAAAAAGTCTTTTTCTTCATCTGTCTCTAAAAAAAATCAAATCAAATTGTTTTTATTAATCCTTTCCCAACTTTTAGTCGTTTCCGAGATATTTGAGGTTTTAAATTGTTATTATATTTTTTAACAAGTTTAAATTTTTCATGTATACTTTTAGTAGGCTTTGTAATAAATGACACTTATTTAACTGACATTAGTTAACATCTAGATTGTGAGCTAAGAGCCGTGCGACGAATGAAGGTATACTGAGAAGAGTTGAAAAATGCATTGAAGTTCAAGGGAGCAATTTTGAACATTTACTTTAAAATATCAGACTATTTTTCTTTGGCTTTTAATTTTCCATAAAATTTTGTAGCATATCTTATTATTCTCACAAATGGTTTAACTCGATTAACTTTTGCTTAAAATGAACCGAATAGCTTCAAATTGTTATTAAGTATTCTTTTAACAATGTGCGTTTTCGATCGCGGACAATCTGGATATCTTACTGCAAATAAAGCACATGTTCTTGTAAAAACTTTGTCATATTTACCATGTATTAAAAGTAAATTCACATAATAATTTTTATTTCTTAGTGCTTGTATCAAAATTTAGACCACACCTGCATCTCTAAAAATTTACAGAAAACATTTAATATCTGGATAACGTTAAGGTTTAGGTATAGGAAAGTATACATGAACTTGCCTTATTTTTTTTCCCCTGAATGCATTAAAATAGAAACAACAGGATGGTTCCATTTAAAAAAATGAAGAAATTTGATATTTATGAAGTGAAACACTTTTCATACACACCCTGTATAAAATGAAAAATTTTTCAATATAGATTCGAATACGTTTGACCCAGCTTAAGGCAACCGAAGAGAAACCATTTTCATATCTTCAAGGGTCTCCTCGTAAAAAAATAATTTATAAGGGTCTTCAAATTTTCTACAAAAAAATCAATAACTCAAAAAATGTGCATTTTTCGAAAAAAGTTTTCAGACAAAAGTATACTAAAATATTACGTAGATTTCAAAAATGTATTAATATACAGGACGTTCCATTTAAAATAACAAAGTTACAGTCGACTTCCGGTAGAACCGGAAGTCGGCCATCTTTGAAAATATTTTAGTTGAAAAGATCGTATCCGAAAACCCAAACGTAGAAATTTTCATGATTTTACTATAAGTATTTTGCCATATACAGATAGTTTTCACTCGTCGTGGGACACCCTGTATTTTTGGTAGGTACAGGTAAAATGATGAAACTTTTATTTGAAACTTTTTTTTTGCATTCCCGTAAATAATGAAAATAAGTGGGGGTCAAAATAATGAGAAAATCCCTGTACACGATACTGTAAGATAATTCTCAGGACTACTTTTTTTTCTACAATTTTCGATTGAATTTAATATTTACTTACTTTAAAATAAGATCGTACATGCTTTTGTTTGGCACAAAATCACAACATAAAATATTATATCATGTTCAATCTGACAATACACAAAATTCAATAATGCAATACTGAAGTGGTATAAAATCTGAAAATAAATAAACGAAAATCCACACTAATGTAATTGTTATGTTTTTTTCCGATATTTTCATGTGACAAAACGATCGATACCATTTCTAATTAAGTTAATAATCTCTTGGTTTAAGCTTTGCAATTTTTTCAGTAAAATACCTGGTGATTGTTATTTCTTTGTAGATTGAAAATATCGGTTAGTCACTAAAATGTGTATTCGTGATATTTAACGTGTCTGTTCTAAATCAAGATTAGATACTGACTTCGAAAAGCTTGCCTGGCTTGATGGTAAATTCTAATCAAAGAGGTGTAAAAGGTGTATTCAAAAACAAACAAGATGTTGCACATTAAATCGGTTTGACAGAAAAGTGAATTTTTAAAAAAACTTAACCTCAAAACCATTAAACTTGATGGGAATAAGATTAAATGGAGATTAAATGGGAGATTACTGGATAGAAAAGGGACATTCACCTAACCTGAAGCCTGCAGATATCCTGAAATTCCTCCGGGAAATAGAACTGAAGTACCGGGACAATACTAGAAGAACACATATTTTTCATGAGTTTTGATAGCATATGACACCAGAGAACATATTTGCTGAGTTCATATGCAAGGAACAGTTATAAGTGGACCTAGAAAGGAACTGTCTCTTGGTCAATACACAACTGTGTTTCAAGAAGAGACGATTGCTGCTATAACCTACATTGATGAAAACATCAGAAGAGGATAATCCGGACAAAAAATTCAAAATTTTCACTGACAAACAGGCTCTGCTTGAAGCTACCAGTAATCCAACAACTAGGTCTAAGCTGGTAAAAAACTTTAAAGAATCCTTTAACATGCTTGCAAGAGACACCAAAGTGTCTCTAACATGGATGCCGGCACATGAGGAGATTGCAGAGAATGAAATGGCAGACAGCTCCGGAACCGAAACACCAACTCAAATGGAGGCTGACACAAGGTCACCTCAATTCTAAGAGTCTACTGAATAATTTAGACAAGGAACTCCCGTCCAGGCTGTTGAAGCTGGGTAAGAGAAATTTGAAGACAGTTACCGACCTGGTGACTAAACACTGTACCCTGAGGAAGCATTTCCACAGGATGAGCAAAGCTTGAGTAAACCTATGTGCAGAAAATGTGAACTCTAGGATGCTTCTAGGAGAGCTTACAAGGACTCAAACGGAAGCACCTTGGAGTGGAAATAACACAACCGTCAAAACTAGGTACTGAAGATCCCTTCATATAAACTGGTGGCCTGTGTAGAAGTCACGAAGCTTCCGGAATGGAAGAAGTTAGATAACATGGGTAATGGTACAAATATTTAGTTCAAGTACCTGTGCTATTGTCAACCTGTATTGACAGCTGTCATTAGTTTTTCGTTAACTATAAGATGTAAAATACCCTAAACTAAATGAACCAGCAAACATGGGTGTTGAAGGTGACTCAAAACATAAGAAGAACCAAAAATTGATCGAAAAACCCACTTCCTTATGCGACTAACCTTTTTAGTAATTTTTTGTTCGTTATGTTGGCAGCAATTTCCTTGGATAGAAGTAGTCCATTCACTCACTTGCTCATCTTGGTTTGTCCACACGGCGTTAGTGCAAGGCAGGCTGTGTGGCAGGTACCGTTTTCGAGTGGTGGAGGAGGCATATTGACAGACAACTTGCCTGTATTTACAAGCGTGGTCTTCCACACTGCCCTCGTGTGAATGCGACTTTAATGCTTGTGTATTAATAACCCTCATTATTATCACATGATCGTTGCATAATACTATTGAAGGCAACAAAAAAATCTCATTACTATACACTATTTGGCATTCAAATTATATTTATATCAATTTGAGTAATAAAAAATTACGTTGTTTGACCTAATCATTTTCAATCTGTCTCGCGTTTCCTCTCTTTTGAAAAGAGTAATAAATGACGGAAATTTTAAAAATCAAACAATGCTAAAGGATGTTATATGTACACATAGGCTGTTTACATTGTACATCAATAACTTAATTACACAGAGTGGTCTCAGGAAAACGTAAAAATTCCATTTTCATAAAATATCACTTAGTAGCTAGTGTAGATGAAATGCTGGAAAAGCTTATGAATACAAATAATTAATGTAAGGTCAAGTCAATGGTCACGTATAGTTCAGCAGTCTGGTGGACCAAAGGTCTGCAAAAGACAGCTAGAGCGAAGATGCAAGGCTTGCAGCAAACAGCATGCCTGACCATTACCAGAGCAATGTCATCCACATCAACGGTGGCTATGGAAGCCCCCTTGCAACTTCCTCTCCACGTTCATTTGGAGAAGGAAGCCAGGAGAGCGACTCATAGCATGTTATCAGGAGAGAGGCTAATAAATGGAGAGGCTCTGGAGGATTAGTGGGGATTGTAGAGGGAAAAACAAAATCACTACATTCTGTCACAAAAATTGACGTAGACAAGCCCTTTAAGATCCTTATTTCCACGAGATACCAATGGGATAGCGAAGAAATCAACTTCCCAGATACGAATTACGTGATTGCTGACGGATACAAAGCCGAAAACGCTAGAGTGGCGGTCATCAGCAGAAAACCCAAAGCTGAAATCACAGCCAGCCAGGGCAGGTACGCTACCGTCTTTCTGGCAGAAGAAAACCAACACTCTGGCAAAAAAGGGATCAGAGACTCTTTTCATCGCACCTGAACCATTTTTTGGCATTGCGGAAAGTACTGCTATATCAGCCATAGCTACATGGGCGGAGTGGAAAGTCTACACTCTGGGCAAGCATACCGGGTCTCTCTCCCTCAAAAGCGTTCATATACTACCCCTCGAGCACAAAAAATAAGCAGATCCTGGAATGGAGTAGAATGTTAGCATTCTGTCGGGACTGCTCACAGGACATTGTCGAATAAATGACCACATAAAGAAGATGAGACGGTTCTATAATTTGGGAGACGAATCTTTGGAGCACAAATTATGCTCAATACTGCTCATGCCCAGCTTTGAGCAGGGTAAGGTATAATGTATTCGGTTTTAAAAATATCAACAAATACAACCATGGACTTCGTCAGAAGCACAGGCTTGTGGGGTTTGTAATCCCTAGGAGTGAGTCACAATAGAGGTCGCTGTGGAGGTGGCCTTAAAGCCCCACTCAGATAAAACCTAACCTAACCTAAAAAGGCGGATTTATACCATTTTTTAATTTTGAAAGTTCTAGAGTTTTAGAAGGTTTTTTAAGAAATATATCAAGGGATGTAGTATTCTTCTTTTCTCTTTTTTTCTGTGCACCGGACACTTTTTCAGTGACATTTTACCCTAGAAGTATTTTTAGATTTTTAAATTTTTTTACAATTAGGTAACGTGCTCGCCTACTAAGGCCACTCACACAGGTACAGTAAAGTATACAATAAATATATTTATATTTTGTGGTATAGCTGGACATCTTTCAGGAACTTGAGAACGGTGAGGACATTATCTGGATTTCCGAGTATAACTTGAAGACTTTCTTTTAGGTTGAGCTGTTGTCTTCTAGCTGTGTGTGTACTGTTGGCATTCTAAAATAATGTGTTAATGGTAGCCATGTGTGAATCTAGTGTGACCGATTCTATCATATTTCTTTTCACGAAAGATATAAAATTAATAAAAATTACTAACAAATTAGCAGTACACCGGATTTTATGAACGAGGAATTACAATGATCAACAAAAACTGAAGTGCCTTACCTACACAAGGGATGAGAAATCATTTTTTACAACATGTCAACTATAAAGATAAATATAAATGTGCGAGACACATGTTTGTAGTGTGGGTATCTGTGAAGTATGAAATAATTGAAATTTTCTCTAAAAACATCTAAAAGAGATAAATTTCCTTAGAGGTCAGTGACAGTCGGTCTTGTCTTGATTTATTTAGAATAGAAAACGAAAAGTAAATTGTGAAGAAAACCGCATGCAGTGGCGCCGCACAAAATTTAGTGTTGACATTTTAAAAATTTGATGCTATTATAAACATCGTATTTCCATTTTTTTTTCTAAGAATTTTCGTATTGATACTTTCTATTCAAAAGTATTTACAATTTGCTTAAATGCAATGACAATAATCTGTATAATCCCTATTTGAACTAAATGTCTTTGTAATGACACCTAACTACTTATTTACGATTTCAGATAATAAATTATAATTTAGAATTAAGGAAATAGAATACTCAATTGATCGCAGACGTTTTTGTGTCATATTGTGGATAAATTAAAAAACGATAAAGTTGAAATCAGTTGTTGTATTCTGACAAATGTGTTATAGCTTACTCATATTTTCTCATTGAAAACAGTCTATAACTATTAGCACCGTTATTCAGTATGCTGTTAGGTACCGATACTGTCATTTTATTGTTGATTGTTGCTATCAATGTAAAAAGTGGACAACCCACGACACTTTATCACACATATGTTGCATAACTGAATGTGAGTATTGTGAATACAATTTGCCATTTTGGTTATAATCTTGAAAGTTTTTAGACGTTGTTTTCACTCTTTCGATCCATTAAGTAGTTTTCCTATTTATTTAATGAAAATACTTAAAAAAAAGCTTATAAGTATGATTGAGTAAGTGAAAAACAGCTTATATTGGCACTCCGTTGGAGAAAATTTATGATAGTCATTATTCACGCTGGGTGACGTTTGCGTCTCGAGCTTCAAGCGAGGGGCGCAAGTCACCCGAGTTAATATTGGCCACAAATTTCGAGTAGAATACTATACTTTGTTCACGACCCTTGATTCGCTCGTAACAATTTGGTATTACTAACTTCAAAATTAATAAATTTCTGCAGTAGGTAGTGGTAGGCATAGATGTACATAAAATAATTTGACATAATATATAGAGATGGGCGATACTGTGTAAAGTATCAATAAGCGTACCGTAAATATATTGTTTTAAAATAGTTAATATTAGAAAAGTATCAATTTCGATATTTTATCGATACGATATATTTCAGAAACAAATTTCCTTCACAAAATACACAGATTTAATAGTTTATTTCATATTGTACCACCATCTCTAGTCATTGTATTATCAACCATAATACACTCCAGTATATTATGAACCATAATTCACTCTGGTAGATATATGGGTACCATATACCTTTTGTTAGGAGGTAAAATATTGACTTATTATTAGGTGGTCGTGGACAAAGTTAATAATTTAGTGTGTAAGACGCCAAAGTGCATTTGGATAATAAAAATCAACAAACAACACATTAAAAACAAATAAGAGAAGCTATAAATTATTATTCATTCAAATAGTAAACAGTAACCAGTACAAATTTTATGAGAATAAACATGAAAACGACAAATTAATCAATTAACAAAAGATAAGATAAGGAAAATAAAAATAGTGGTGGTCAGACAATCAGTAGGTACATCTCGATCATGGGAAAGACAGGACATGAGCGGTTTTAAATGAAAATTGAGAGTTAAGATGAAATTGTCAAGAAAAGAGTGATTGGAAAGATGAGTTCAAGGAAATAATCGTCAGAAAATCATAAAAAAGAGCATTGTAGGTATAGAAATAGAAGAAAACAGAATCTTTGATAGGACTTAGAAATACGAGGATTTTAAACTAGAAGAGAAAACGTGTCCGATAAAATTGAACAATGCAGATAATAAATGGACTGTTAAGCAAAGTAAGCAAGACAAATTCAAAGTATTCATTCAAGATTAGAGATAGATAGGAAAGATAGAGAAATGCTGAAGATAATTTGAATAAGCGCGAATGAAGAAAATAAAAAAATTGTATATTGAAAAATGTGACAGAGGAGTGGAAATGGAAATAGATTAATAAAAGGTAAGAGTGATAGGGGGTCAAAAAACTGAATGAAAAAGAGGACATTGATGAAATAAGAAGGGAAGAAAAGGATCAGCGAATATTAAGCTAGATCATGAATTTAATTGTAATGGTATTTGTGAAAATATTCATAATAATAGATACAAGAATTGCTAAAAGTGATGGGGGATCAAGAAACAGAATAATAAAGAAGACCTATATGAAAAAAGAAGAGAAGAAAAGGATAAGCGAATACTAATATTTGTAATAATACTTGGACAAAGTATAGTATTCTACTCGCAATTTATGGCCATAATTCACGCAAACGTCACCCATCGTGAATTATGGCTATCATAAGTTGCTCGTTTAATAATATACTATATTGCACTCATCTGTCATTCTTGTGTCAGTTTTGTGATGATTAATGACAAACATAAACATTTAAATTAAATAAAAATCCATAGCAAGTATCTGATCCTGCTTTAATACAACAATAATATATGTATATCTTACTACTTAGTCTCAACGAGTTATAATTATTGCAAAAATCTTTAATTATTTAAAATTTAAATGGTCAAGGCGAGAACCAGCTATGATTGAGTACTGACAAGGTGGAGGCCATAAAGATACAAAAAAAGAAGAACGGGTTGAGTTTGATTAGGTTAGGTTAGGTTCTTAACATATTTATATTCTAATTTTTCTAGTTTTTGCATGAATTTAGAAAAAATATTGTATGCAACTCTTGCAAAACGTGTTTTTTGCACTCGAAGTGTTGTCCAACTCGGCCTAAAGACCTCGTTGGACAATTTCACGTCGCGTGCAAAAAACACTCACTTTTTGCACTTGATGCATAAATAACTATTCTACTTTTTTACTTTATCCTATTATAAAAGCGTGTTTTTTATTTTTTTAAACTATATTTATTTTACACACTGTTTGTAAGAAAAGCGAGAATATTTCCAATAAGAAATCTAAAAATACATTATCACAGAAAAAAATCACATTGTAAATGTCCCACCGTGCTCAGCGGGTATTCCCTCAGTCCACAGCGTCTACACAATGATCCTGTTGCTCACCCATCGGTTCTCCTGTTGGCAGTCAGTTCGTTCCCGTAGTGGTAGTGGTAAAAATTGTTTAAACGTGATGCGCTCCAGCTACCGTGTTCAGAACCGTCGACCACTTTTGTCGGGTAACAAGCGAATATCGGTCTTAAGTTTCGTTTGAATTACGCTGCGAGATACACCGTTTACCGCATGTGCGATTTCCGCGGCGCATGTCGTTTGTTTGTCACATGACAAGGTTTGTAAACACCGATTGAGTTTGATATTTGACGTTAATTTCCAACATGGCGTGTACTGTTATCAGTGATAAACACTAGAAGGTAAGTTTTTAATTAATTTTATGTTTATAAAGGAATTTAAACGAATTAAATTCTATAAATTTCTATCCCATGATTTTTCGTTCAATGTTAGGTAAGCTGTTGTTTTCAATTTATTGTTTATATTGCTTGAAATAGTCGATAAATCGATCGTTTCACCTGAAATTTGTGCTTAGGTGGCTAGGCAGGAAATTATACGCATAAATATACGTATGGTTAATTCGAAAATTTATCGCGCTCTCTGTAGCAACGAAATTTTATAATGGTCATTGAAATAGACCTTGGCGCATATTGTTTCAATTGTGTCTTTAAATTTCTTGATAATCCTTTCGTAACTCAAGTTGTTTTGTCAATAAAAGAACATACATTTTTAAAACAATTTAAGGCACCTTAGAAACAGAATAGTTTAAGCGTTGTAAGCTAATTTCCCGTGTGGTTTTGATACGCTGGTTGCGCTATATAAAAGTAGACGATTTTTTTTTGTTTTGATTGCAATAAATGTTTATATAAGCGGTTTTTGATAGTACTAGAATTATTGCTGCATTGTTTATTTTTTTTACTAAAATGTTTAATAAACTTAATCCAATTAGGTACTTACTGTTATTATACTTAAATGTAGGTAATAATCCTACCTTAATGTCTTATAGAGAGGGCAAGGGCCGTTTATGTCCGCCCTCCTTACTTTATCGATATGATTTTATTCTGAAATATTTGTCCTTGTCCTTTATATAAAACAATGAACAATTTTAAAAGATATAGTTTGTTTATTAGTATACAGGGGAATAAACTTTGCTTTGAATGCCTTCTTTAATGCAAATTTAATTATAATATCAGATACCTACATTTGAATATTTCATAATATAATTTTCGATGGTGAAAAATAGATAAAGTCTACAAACCTTTTTAGTCCCATTGCTTGTCTTAAATAATTCTTTATTATTTTATTTTTTGAAAACCATCTCTACCCGCTACCTACTCTCACAGGTTATGTTTTAAAAAATTCGAATAGAGGTGTCAGTATGGCCAACAAAAAGTGGTTTTTTTCTGACATGAACGACAGTTAAAATCTACTATTTGAAACATAATATTTTTAATGTTTTCTATCATTGCGAACATCTGTATTGCTTTATTTTAAAAGTTATTATTATAATCTGCAACTGCATATTTAAACGTAGTTTTCAATTCTGATCAACTTTTTTCAATAACATTTTTCGATATTGTCAAATTTAAAGGTACTTTACTATTGAGTAGAATTAATATTTTTTTGACAAACCTCGTATAATGGAAAAAATTGATATCTGATGATTTTACTTTAGGTTCTTGAACATGCATAACATTTTATGGAGAATACGTTTTTTTCCTAAAATTGATAATAAAAAAGTTTTCTATATGATGCGAACTTAAGTGGACACAGTGTATACATATACAGGGTGTCCCACGACGAGTGAAAACTATGTGTATATGGCAAAATACTCAAAGTAAAATCATGAAAATTTCTACGTTTGGGTTTTCGGATACGATCTTTTCAACTAAAATATTTTCAAAGATGGCCGACTTCCGGTTTTACCTAAAGTTGACTGTAACTTTGTTATTTTAAATAAAACACCCTGTATATTGGTACATTTTTGAAATCTACGTAATATTTTAGTATACTTTTGTCTGAAAACTTTTTTCGAAAAATGCACACTTTTTGAGTTATTGATGTTTTTGTAGAAAATTTGACCGTTGAAGACCCTTATAAATTATTTTTTTACGAGGAGACCCTTGAAGATATGAAAATGGTTTCTGTTCGGTTGCCTCAAGCAAAGTCAAACGTATTTGAATCTATCTTGAACATTTTTTCATTTTATACAGGGTGTGTTTAAAAAGTGCTGAAAGTTTAACTATTTTTGTCAATGACACTTTAGAAAAAATGATTTTCATAATTTTAAATCGGCAATTTCTAGAGTTCTTCATATAATATCCTTCTTGGTGCGTGTCATCGAATGTGCAATCGCGACTTATCAATTATTATTATTCAAAATAGGATGCAGACGTACCTTTCGTAGCAGCAATGTTTCTTACGTGTAAAATGAAATAGATAATTTTAATCTTTCAATTATAAAATACCCAAACGACATGCTATAAAAACTTAAAATGTCTGTGCACTCGCACATTATAATAAGAACTAGAACCAATAGATTCGGAGAAAAAAGAATTAAATACAATATCCTGTGAGATGTCATAATAGGCTGGTCACACGTTAAGAATAATTGCGTGAATTATACTCAATGTTTTAGTAGGCTGATGTCATATTATGTTGTACACATTGAAGATTACTAGTAAGTTTTTAGTCTGCTGTCGTTTTCGCGTTAATTTGACTATAAATACTAGTGTCGTTGAATGTAATTGCTCACACTAAACTTAGAAACACCCTGTATTTTACTAATACCACTTATACTTTTTAATTTTTAATTGAAATATTGACATGTACAGACTTCTATATTAACCAACTAGCCTTAATGAAATGTAGATATTTAGAGATATACAGGGTGTTAAGCATGAAATTTTAATTTTCGTTTTTTACAATAACTTTAACGCTCAAAATATACCTCTTTACATTTAAAAACAACCTGCCAATTGTCAAATCAATTTATTCATCCATTTTAAAGTTATCAAATAAAAACTTTTGAATTTTTATAACTTCAACCCCCCGTATTTCTTAAAGTGAATGAGCTGGACCCCCAATCATTATATCATTTTATCCAATTTTACGAGAGGTATCTACATGCAAACGTTGTGTCATTTGAAAAAACACCCTGTATATAAAATATAAACCGCAATATTTTGAAGTGAAGATTGTACTGTACATCTATGTACAATTACTTAAGGACCACCCTGTATAGTCAGTTTACAAATTTATTTAAAATTCAAGAATATATCTTCATGAATAACAAATTTCGTAGTAGCAAAACATCATTTAAATTTCCCAGGCAATATAAAGATTGACTAGAATAGTTAAAAATTAGGTTATGCCACGTGCAAAAGCGGTAAAAATTTTTCAACGAGACAGAGGAAGCCTTATACGCGCATTTATCCATGTTCAGCTCTCAGAATTAACGTCTTCTGTATTTTATGTACAAAAATGAGGAAATTAAGTTTATAATGGGTGATTCATTGGGAAAGTTACATACGCTAACTACAAATACGGTACACTTGGGTGATCTCAAAAACCCCGTACTTGATGGGTATTACTATTTTAATAACCAAGATACAGGATGTTTTATCTATTTTGCCAAACTCTTTCTTGGTCTGTAACTTTTTTACCACATGGTATATTTTCTTTAAAATTGGTATACGTATTTACTATAAAGTGTCCAAACCATCAATTTATTTGATATGAGAAAAATCCAGTTCTGGATTAAAAAAAAATTATAAAATATAATGCGTTAAAATATAGATATACAGGGTATCGAAAAAGTCTGGCAACAAGTCATTTTATTTGGAAGGAATAAACACCAAATTATTAATTTTAGGGTTATGAAATTATGTTAATAATCAAAATCCTAGATAACAAAAGAATTAACGTTTGATCATATTGTTAATAATAAAAAGTTCATTACCAATTATTATTACTTCATACTTAGCACCTTAGCTTTTTAATAGTTAAATTTTTTTCGCATTTACATTAAATTTGTACTTGGGTTGGATCGAGTTATTCTTAGCCCCAGAATATGTAGTATGATTTATGACTTGCCTTTTTGTTACACCCTGTATATTCCTTTCTCTTCCAGATCAGTAGGACCTGGAATAAGATTATTAAACTGCACAATGAATAATCCTAATATTTTTTAAAAATCGGATCAATTAATACGAATATAAAAAGAATGTTTATAGTTTTCCTATACCCATGGTAATACCCGAGGTAATAACTACCATTAATTATAATTATGTAAAATTTTTTATAGAAGTATGAGGAATATAAATATGATATTTATAGTTCTTCATTATTTATAGGTTGTAGAAAAAATAGCGTATGCAACTCTCATGTATCTTACAACTGTATACTTATAACTTATATTACTGATGCCTAAAGTCAAACTTAGCTAGTTTTCATATACGAATTATATTATAGCCTTTGCAAGTTCTAAAGCTGTATGTGTGTACAGGGTTATTCATTATAAATTACCCACCTCCTGCCATCGTTATTATTGCTTTTACAAAAAAAAAAGGTTTTTCATAAAAATTGTTTGGTTACAGCTGAATTTTCTTAATATGCTTCCAAAAGTTCAGTAGCGTTCAAATTTACGGGGATACAAAAAATTATAGTTTTTTTTTAATGGAATATCCTATATATTTTTACATTTTTGGAATGGTATTTTTTTCTGATTTCAAAAATATACTATATGTTACCCTTTTAGAATGATTGAATGCTGAAAATTTTAATTTTAGTAATATATATGAAAAAGAATTTATTGAAATAAGCTGTGAAAATGACACCTATGTTCGATAATTGACATTTTTCTGATAAAGTAATTGAAATGGTTTACAGTTAGGTGGAAGATATTATTAATAATAATCATAATATACAAGTGATTAAAGAAAGGATTCAATCTAAAATTAATAAACTAAATGAAAATAATGAAGTCATCTGCAATATGTTATTATAAATAATATAATAATGGTGGAATATATTTTTGAGTTATTATTCATAAATTTTCTTCAATAAATCTTTGTCTTCTGTTTTGTACTTATATATATTTAACTGTTAACCATTTTAATTACTTTATCATAAATATGTCAATTATCGAACATATTAGTCGTCATTTATTTCATAGCTTCAATAAATTATATTTTTGATATTTACAGTAATTTTCAACATTTATTAACTCAAAAACAGTACCAGGTAGGGGTAACATATTATACATTTTTGAAATGAAAAAAAGACCACCCTAAAAATATTATAATATACAAGGTATCCTATTTAAAAAAAGGTATTATTTTTATCCCTTATTTGCACGCTACTGTACTTTTGATAGAATATTAAGAAAATTCAGGGGGATTTTTTTTTCTTAAAGCAATAACAACTATGATAGGGGGTGGGTAATATATTATAATATGTCCCCTTATTAAGTTGGAATCACATTGGAAACTTTTTTATTATTAATTTTGGGAAAAAAAGTTTTGCATTATCTAAAACCTAGAATACAGTCATCAAATATCAAAATTTTTAGTCGTATACGAAGTTTGTCAAAAAATATGGGTTTAACTAAAGAGTAAAGTACCTTTGAATTTGATAATACCGAAGAATGTTACTAAAAAAGATTGATCAAAATTAAAAACTACGTTCGAATATTATGTAGAAAAATTTGTTTGTTTCTAATATTAATATTATGCTGGTTTTATAACTTTTTTTTTTTATTTAGAAAAAAAGTCGCATCCACCGAAAGGTTATTAGCGACGGAACTTGAAAATATAATATAAGCAAAGGTATAATATATGATCAATATTGTTACAATTTATATAGTATATCAGTTTCTTTCAAAAATTTTATCAAGTTATTAAGTGGACAATTTTCACCGAGAAGTTGCTTGAGATTACTTGGCAACTGACATGCTATGCGTTGATTATTAAAATTGTTACAATGAACCAAAATATGTTCCACAGTCAAAGTTGTGTTGCATTGTTCACATCTGGGCCGAGCATTTTGAGAAAATAAATAAGAGTGAGTTAGTCGAGTGTGTCCTAAACGTAACCGAGAAAGTATTATTTGTTTGAAACGATTTTCTGTTTGAGGTAAACACGCTACCACCGATTTTTTAATTTGACTCAGCTTTGATGAACTACACTGCCACTCACACTGCCACAAACCTTGTATACCATAAAAAATTTGATATTTGATTAGATTTTAAATATAATGCAGAACTTTTTATGGAGAATAACTTTTTTACCTAAAACACCAAATAATAATCAACCCAAGAAATTCACCAGATGTAGGTTTTTAAGTCGACCCG
The DNA here is from genome assembly GCA_963978555.1 of Galerucella nymphaeae. Taxonomy (NCBI): domain Eukaryota; kingdom Metazoa; phylum Arthropoda; class Insecta; order Coleoptera; family Chrysomelidae; genus Galerucella; species Galerucella nymphaeae. Next base: position 17,741,817 of record OZ021715.1, on the reverse strand, counting down.
CTCCTTATCTCAAATAAACCACTTGCCCTTTTTATACAAAAAAAAACACATTTTAAAAACGAAAGCCAGAAAGATAACATCTCGAATTGTACTCTTAAATTCAAAAAAAATTTTACACTCAACACTCTTAACTCACTCTTTCTTACGGTTGTAGAAAGCAAACTTTATACGCGAAGACGGTATTTTAAATCTTCCCCTCTATCTCAAGACTCCTTCTAACGTGCTTTATAATCATTATTGTATAGTAAATAGTTATAAATATCGTGTAAACCTGACTATACTCGATAGTCGAAATTCTGTAAAGTGAGTCAGAGCTATGTAATCAACACTTTGGTTAAAGCGCAGTTGCCATATGTATTCTAGAGAGAAATGCTTTTTATTTAGGACTATTAAGAGCCCTTCAAAAATGATGCGCTCATGAAGTTCGCTTCTGCAACTGATTTTATGGACAGTAAGAGCGATGAGTCACTGTACAGAATTTCGACCATCGAGTATAGTGTATTATTTTGCAGCTTAATGGTTCCACACTATTAAATTGTTTATTATTCAGTGCCTAAAATTAATAATAAAAAAGTTTTCCATATGATTCCAGCTTTGGGAGACATATTGTATAAAGAATAACCCTATACGTAATTGTGTATATGGGGTGATAGTCTCAGAGAATGGTTGCTTCTTTAGTCCTACTTTCCAGAGGAATTTCAGGATATCTGCAGGTTTTAACTTAGATAAATGTTCCTCTTCTATCCAGTAGTCTCCTAGGATTCATAATCCTTGTTTATAATAATAGAAGGATCCAGCAATAATAAAAACACTATTATTTATTATTTATTTTAATAGAACATTATTTTAGATCAAACTAAATATTATTTGTAATTCTCCCTTCATCTTCTACCATTTTGATTATACACAACAATACAACTTGCTATGGCTGAATAGCTGTATCGATCTAGGCGTCTCCTTTCTGTTTTTTCTTCTGATGTTATACTGAAAAAAAAACCAAGGTGATGTATCGATTTCCACTATTTTTTCCAGAAATTCTATAGGTATGTTGAATACATCTCTTTAAACCACTTAAGTCGAAATGAATTCTATAATATTTGACTGGAATCAAAAGTTAAACGCTTGTTGTGGCAATAAAATATGCAGTTTGTAGTAAAATGTTATACAGGGTGATTACAAAGTAATCTAAAATATTGTTGTGAAACCCGTTTGTGTTTATTTATTTTTTATTACAATAATTTAGAATCCCTAATAATTTATAAATACATACACAATTTTTGTTTATTTTTGCTTAATTGTAACAATTGTCATTTAAAAAAATGAAGAAATTTTATATTTATGAAGTTAAACTTTGAACACTTTTTATTCACACCCTGTATAAAATGGAAAATTTTTCAACATAGATTCGATTACGTTTGACCTTGCTCAAGGCAACCGAACAGAAACCATTTTCATATCTTCAAGGGTCTCCTCGTAAAAAAATAATTTATAAGGGTCTTCAACGGTCAAATTTTCTACAAAAAAATCAATAACTCAAAAAGTGTGCGTTTTTCGAAAAAAGTTTTTAAACAAAAGTAAACTAAAATATCATGTGGATTTCAAAAATGTATTAATATACAGGGTGTTCTATTTAAAATAATAAAGTTACAGTCGACTTCCGGTGGAACCGGAAGTCGGCCATCTTTGAAAATATTTTAGTTGAAAAGATCGTATCCGAAAACCCAAACGTAGAAATTTTCATGATTTTACTATAAGTATTTTGCCATATACAGATAGTTTTCACTCGTCGTGGGACACCCTGTATTTAAATATTCATACCTTGGAAAAATAATGTTGATAGACGAAATCCAAGTAATCAAGTACATTGAAGAATTAATGTCTAATAAGATTGTCAATATTGTTGATGAAAAAAAGTCTATTTTCTCATTAATATCAATACATACTTAGTACTTTACTTTTCCTTAGTTAAACGTGGCAATTCAACTGCATTTCTTTCACAGGTTCAGATAAACTTGCCAAGCTATAAGTACTTTATGTTTTTCAAACTTTCTTAATCCAACTCTGCTTTTTCTTAAGTTGATTCATTGTGGAACATAATGATGTTGCTACCTAATTAAATGTTATCTTATCTGACCACTTTTATTTAAACTGATTGAAATATCGGTGAAAATTCCTCACATGTGATTTTTAACCAATCAGAACGTGTATTTCAGATCACCATCACAACGGATAAATTTTAGTAGAAATTTTTTCCTGGTGGGTACCAAACAGCGAATTATACTGGAAATTTTTTTTGAGGTTTATAATGACAGAATATTTTTTTAACAATCTAATTTTTATTTTTTCACATGATAATTTTGATTCATTTCAACTACAAGGTTAGATATTTTCTAAATTCTTTGGACCATTATGACCAATATTTATATTAAAACCGCAATTATTATATTCTATGTTTTGCAACTATGTAGTGGAAGACGAAAATTGATGTTGTTGGGAATAAACATTTGGTGTGGAATTTTCTTACCGAACATCACACGAGGTCCAATTAAATCAGAAAATTTTTTCTCGCTCATGAATATTTCAAGAAAATTATCAAAATATTCATGAGTTCAAAAAAATTATAACTCAAGTATTAAAACATCCAAACCCTTGCTATAACATGTATGTGTTTAAAAAGCAATAAAGTAATTATTATTATTAATAACAGACCGGTAGCCCGTGTCACGTGTCATTTTAAATGATGGTCGTTTTCACCATCGTGTTGTTAACAACAATTATAATAGAATAAGACTACTTCCAAAGACCAAAACTTGCTTATCGACGCAATATAAATTCCAATAATCATCAGGATAGTATGTTGAGTTTTTACCCAGTTTTTTTTTAATGATTTCTTGTTAACCGATACACACAAAACCACAAAACTGATTAACACATTGTTTTAAAACAAATATAATTATTTCTCATGATAATAAACGCGTTTTATTACCATAACATTTTTAAAATGGATCAAAAAAACGCTATCCTTCAAAAAGTAATATTCTACAGGGTGGTCCGTAAATAATGGACCACAGTGAATTGGAAGATTCTTTGCCTAAAAATATTACAATCTGATGCAACTTCCTTCAATAAAATATTGATGATAAAAAAGATACAGGGTGGCAAAGTTGAGATGTTTTTTTTCAGTGAATATCTTCCAATTTACTGAGAAAAAACATTTTTGACATTTCAACTTTGCCATTCTGTATCTTTCTTGTCATGAATATTCTGTAAAAGAAAGTAGCGTCGGAATGTTATATTTTTAGACCAAGAATCTTCCATCCACTTTGGACCATTACTTACGGACCACCCTGTATATCTCCAATTCTACAAAAAATATCTCTATTAGTTAGAGGAAGTTGTAAATTGTATAGATTTGATTTTTTCAAAGAAAGTATATGTACCTACATATAGAAACGGATTTGTGAGAAAATTTCTCTCGAGCTTGCGATGCAGCTTGCAAGAAAAGCTTAGAACACGTGAAATGCAACAGTTTTTCGTCCATAACTTTTTTATCTTCAATTGTACAAAAAAAATTGCAGTTATCAAAATTGTAGGGAACTTTCTACTCTATAAGACGATGTAATGCAATTTAAAAAAAATTTTTCAACCCTTAATTCCAATGAATGATTAACAATACCTGTATCATTTTAATATATAATACATTGTAAAATTTGAACAATTTTGTATTGTTATGCCTGGTGTATCTTTTTTAGATACGTTTTCATGAATTCTGGAGGAGTATTTTTAATGTCCGATTTGGACAACTTTTTTTCACCTTGGCTCATGATTCCTAAAATAATACTTACTAGGTTAATGTTTTAATAATTAATAAATTAAAACAAATAATGGAATAGATTTTATTATTATTAAATGTGGTTCGGGGTGCAATGCTCAGGGACACTTAGCTTTCGCCATTGTATCCCTAATGGAATAGATAATTTACTTACTTTTAGTTTAAATTTAAGAATAAAAAATACAATTAAGTTGAATTGTCAAAAAAAGTTGACAGGTCATAGGTAGCTTTGTTTAACATTTTGGTGCGGAAAAGTGCCATAGCGTGTACTTTTCGCATTACTTTTACAACGGTTATCAAAAGAATTGAGAAAAGGCCTGATTTGCGTATAAAAATTTGTGTAGAAAAGCGTGTTTTGCATAGTGGTTGTAGGAAAAATTATTTCCTAACTTGCCTACCAAGTCGGTGCTAGTAATTGACAATGCTCCTTATCACAACGTTCAAAAAGATAAAGCACCTAATTCTAATAGCAGGAAACAAGTTACGATAGACTGGTTGAGATTTGAAAATATTTACTTTTACATACTCAAGGTCTATTTATACAAGATTATTAAACGTAATAAGCTAACAATTATAACATATAAGACACAATATGGCCATAATACATTACGATTGCCGCCATACCACCAAGATAGGAGTGTTCGGGCCAGAAACTAAACACTGAAGGCTTGGGAAAAACCCCGAGTATCTTTTAAACGGAAATCCACGCCATAAGAAAGTGCGCCCAGCTCAATATCGATAAAGGAAACATAGGACAAAGGATTATCATAATGACAGATAGTTAAGCTACCGTTGAAGCACTGAGTTCTTGTGTAATCAGTTCCAAAATGGTGTGAGCATGCCTAGACAAACTCAATATAGTTACCTTACTATGGATTTCAGAACACACTGAACTAGGAGGAAATTAAATAACAGATGAACTAGCAAAGATAGTGACTGAAATATTTTTCTGCAGGCCTGAACCCTTTTGCGGAATCAGCCCTAATGTAATATTGGAAGAAATAGGTGAAGCCGCAAGAAATAGAAGATATGACCATTGGAAAGGTCTAGTAGGGCTTAGACAATCAAAGAGTCTTCTGGGAGTCTTCAAGGTAAGGTCTACGAAGAACTATATGAAGAAATAAAGGCAGATCCAATACTGGGAATGCCAAAGGATCAGATTGCCCCACAATATAGTTTTAAAAACGAATATAGAATTTTCATTCCTGAGAGAAAGGACTGGGAAGCAGGGCCGCCCATAATGGCGAATCTCAACTGGTACACTGATGGCTCGAAAACAGACTCTGGAGTAGGAACCGGAATATACGGGGTACAGGAGTAGATCGCGATCTCTCTAAGCCTAGGGAAACATGTTACTGTCTTTCAGGCAGAGGTAATAGCGGTGCAATGCTGTACAGAAGAGTTGATAAGACGGGAGGTGAATAACCAAAGAATCGTCATCTACTCTGACAGCCAAGCAGCACTAGGCGATACGCTCATATAAGATAACATCAAATCTGGTGTGGGAATGTCGCAAGGCCCTCAACAGACTAGGTAGTCATAATAAAGTAACCCTAGCCTGGGTACCAGGCCACCAAGGAATAAAAGACAATGAAAAGGCCGATGAATTAGCCAATCAGTGAGCAGCGGAGGTCATGATAGGGCCAGAACCTTCCTGTGGAATTGCTAAATGCCTGAGTAAAGGAAACATCCACAAATGGATAAACAACCAGGCGTTGCACTGGTGGTATGGAACCCCAGGACAAAGGCACGCTAAATTATGCCTTAAAAGCCCTTCGGTCAAACTGTCACACGACCTACTACGTCAAAGTCGAGAAACGACGAGGATAATAGTGGGAATGCTTACAGGGCACTGTAGGCTGAGGAAACATGTGCATACAATTGGACTAGCAGAAGACAGCCGATGCAGGCTCTGCCAGGAAGAAGACGAAACCGCGGAGCACCTACTTTGTGAGTGTGAAGGCCTAGCAAGGTTGCGGTTTTACCTATTCGGAGAAGAGCTACGCAAAGGAGGCGGTAACCAGGCTATTAAGTCTAATAAAAAGAATAAAGCTGGATATCGAGCTCTAATATAGGGAGGACCACAATAGATCTGCAAAGGTCGCAATGGGATAGGACAAAGAGCCACTCCAATTTTAATCTTATCTAATCTTCTGGGTGACTACAACCTGTTGAGATCAAATGAATGCAAAGTAAAACTGCGCTAAGAGTTTTAACAGGAATCCTAGCGGGACATTGTCGCCTGAATGGGCACCTGAAAAAGCTCAAAATAGTGGAGGAAGAAGAATGTAAATTATGTGGCATGGTAGAAGAAACCTCCATCCACATACTTTCCAACTCTATTAAGACATAAATTTTATGTGTGTTTACATTAACATAAATCACTCTCTGACATAAATATCATGCAATAAATGTCAGATGTAAACGTACATAAAATTCTCCGGCTTCTTTTTAAATAGTCAATCAGTCAATCTCTATTATATTATCGTTGAATATTTTTGATCAATATTGGTTACTATTTAATGTTTTTTAATAACTAAGTGAAATTTATGGCGATATAATAATTGAGTGGTCCTTTTTATACATAATGTTAAACGGAAATAATTAATGAAAAGTATAAATTACCTTGTCGTTAAGATGCTTAATCTAAACTCTCCATCTACACGCAACTTTTTTGAACTACAGTTATTATTCAAGCTGCAATAATTTTATGAGCACAGTGAACGTGCTAAATATTTTCGGTTTATTGTGATAATGAAACATCTATAGTACAAGATTTGTGTTGTTCTTGACGACCATTCGTTTTTTGGGACGTATACGCTTGATAGGGTGCGATCATAACATCCGGCATTATTGCAATCTCACTAGTTGCAGAAATCGGCTTGTAAATTAACGTTTTGTGAACTTAAAATGAAAAACTTGGACCAGGGTCGATAATTTTTGAAACAAAAAAAATAAGAGTAGAATAAAACCCATTAGAAAGGGAGAAAAATGGGATAAAATTGAAAATAAAAATAAATTACGGGCGATCCGAGCTCGGAAAGTGGAAGGTGGTTAGTTTTTAAGGGTAAAAAATGGTTTAACTCGATTTCCGGCAAAACTACAATTCCTATGGAAAAAATTTAAATAGCAAAGTTGTGAGTAATAAAAATCTCTACAACTTTTGTTCATACAATTTTTACACATAACCCCAAAATTTAAGTGAAAAATTCAAATAACTAAGTTTTTGGTTTTTTATTTTTATCTTTGAAAAAAAATATTATTTTTTTCGAAATTTCGTGAACACTCATCTTATGATGTTCCAAACCCACTGTAATTTATTTGATATAAAATATTTCTTTTTCCTCCATATTTTGACTTAAAAAAACACCCTAATTTTCAATCGAAAATTCTCGCGTCAGAATATCAGCTTTTTTCAAAAAGTCAGTGGGATTTTTGTTCGTTGAAATCTCTACTTTCTGATAGTGTGAATAAAAATATACATAACTATAGTAAATGTTCTCAGAAAATACAAAGAAATGAAAAATCTCAAATTCGAATTTTTTTTAATAACTATGTACAATTTCATCTAAAAATTGTGATTGCTGCAATGTTTTTCACTTATAATTGCACGAGAGGTTAATTTGGATTGTTTAATGAGAAACTGTTGCCTAGCAATTAGACGAGAAAAACTGTCAACAGTTTTTCGAGTCAAATTGCTGAAGGAAACAGTTAAGAAGTTGAGTAACACAAATTTACCCGATATCAATACAAACATCGAGTGTAATTCGGCAGGACAATTCAATGGGTCGGCTCATTGTTAGTGTTTAGAAATTCAATAAGTAGTTGACAATGCATGTCAGACTATTTATTATGGTTACCAGCAATGCGATATTTGATGAACAAATGCATAAGTAAAAAACCACAAGTGCATTTATCAACAGTAAAAACACAAGAGCTTTTTTTTATTGGATAAATTTCTCTTTGCAACGAAACAGTTTTGCCAATCACTAATTTTATCTGTCAGTTTTTCGAGCCAAATTAGTGATTGGCAAAACTTTGAGTTGAAGAAAAATTTATCTGGATGAAAGAAAAGCTGGAGTGTTTTTTGGCAAGATAAATTAACAACAAAATATATCGATGAACAACAACAATAATTATCTCATTGTCATTGTGTAAAAGTGACGTCCGCTTACTAGAATTGAGGAAGAGAGGTTTTTATCGCGATAAAAAAGGATGCACCTTTTTTATCGATGTCAAAGTGACAATAACATTTCCAGATATATGATATTTTAACATTGGAGTTAATTTATCGCTGTAATAAGGGCCGTTAACGTATACAATTTGGGGTTAACTTCCGCCCATAATGCCCGGTTTTATAAAGTAGAGTTAAATATCTCGAGTTACCTCGAGGATTAACTCTCAGGTTAAAATCCATAGATCTCTGTAAAAATATATAAAACAAGAAAACTTCGGTCCATAAAACAGAGTCCACAGTGTCTTCTATGATTCTAGTGCAACCTATAACCTCACATTTTTTGTTAAAAGTGGCATGGAAAATGTTGTAAATATATGAGCTATCACAAGCTCAATAATATCTTCAGTTGATTGTTTAGATAAACGGAAACGTGCTATGAATTCTTTATCATTCCAGTAATTTAAAGACTCTATTCTATTTTTAAAAACCCTAGGTTCTCGAGGTGCCTCAACCATTTGAATAATATCTTCCTCATCATCTGTTAGGAAGTCATCAAAAATTTCAAATATATCTCTCACTTCATCCATGTCCACATTGAAAATGTATATCATAGAACAATATACTTATCGGACATTTTAGCATTTTGCTCATGACAACCGCTAATTTGAGAGTTAACCCGAGCCAAATGGTGGGGCAGGGTTAACTCTAACCCCGCTTTATAAAACGGTCAAAGGGTTAACTCTCGGGGCAGGGGTAACCCATTGACCGTCATAGGGATAAATCTCGGGGCAGGGGTAACCCGAGATTATAAAACCGGGCCTAACCGCGGTTAAAATAGAAGTTAACTCAAGGTCACAGATAACTGCAACTTATAAAAGCGGCGTTTCAGCTAACTTTCCGATGTCAAAGTGACAATTGCACTCACTGTGGCATATGCGATTTTTTATACATGAGTTGAATTTTCACTTATAATTGCACAAGAGGTTTGTATTTTATCAAAGGTAATACCACGAGTGCTTCAAATTTTATCGATAATTTTTTCTTTTCCACGAAAACTTGTTTATTTGGCAAAAATATGAAAACAAACCGATTTGATAAAATCACGACTCCGTTAGGAGGAGTGATTTTATCTAAATTCGGTTTGTTTGAATGTTTTTGCCTCAAATAAACAAGTTTGAGTGATGAAAATAAAAAATTATGTGATAAAATTTGAAGAGCGAGTTGTATTTGGGAAGATTATTTTTTTCAACAATTTAAAAGGATTTTTGAAAGCGCTTTTAGTTGTCAATAATGACAAATTCAAAGTAAAATTTTGACGTTTCGATGTAAACAAGGTTTTATCGATGAGGAAGCATAATTATCAGTATAATACCGAATGATTGGCTAGAATAATGTATTGCTATTGGTTAAAACCACCAAAATGTTAGATTTTGACAAGTGAAAAAAATAATCGGGTAAATTTGGATTGTTTAATGAGAAACTGTTTCCTAGCAATTAGACGAGAACAACTGTCAACTATTAAAAACGCGACACCGAAGGTGGAGCGTTTTTAGGTTGACAGTTTTTCGAGTCAAATTGCTAAAGGAAACAGTTTAGAAGTTGAACAACACAAATTTACCCGATATCAATACAAACATCGAGTATAATTCGGCAGGACAATTCAATGAATCGGCTCATTGTTAGTGTTTAGAAATTCAATAAGTTGTTGACAAACATGTCAAATTATTTATCATGGTAACAAATGCATAAGTGAAAAAACCACAAGTGCATTTATCAACAGTAAAAACACAAGAGCTTTTTTTTTATCGGATAAATTTCTCTTCGATACGAAACAGTTTTGCCAATCACTAATTTTACGAGAAAAACTGACATGATAAAATTGCGACACCGAAGGTGGAGCGATTTTATCCAATGTCAGTTTTTCGAGCCAATTTAGTGATTGGCAAAACTTTGAGTTGAAGAGAAATTTATCTTATAAAAGAAAAGCTCGAGTGTTTTTTGGCAAGATAAATTAACGACAGAATATATCGACGAACAACAACAACAGTTATTATCTCATTGTCATTGTGTAAAAGTGACGTCCGTTTACTAGATATTGAGGAAGAGAGGTTTTTATCGCGACAAAAAAGGATGCACCTTTTTTATCGATGTCAAAGTGACAAAAACATTTCCAGGTATATGACATTTTAACATTGAAGTTAATTTATCGCTGAAAAAGTTAAAGCTAACTTTTGCCGGTGTCAAAGTGACAATTACACTGAGGCATATGCGATTTTTTATACATGAGTTGAATTGTCAGTTGAAAAGTTTATTCATTAAATTCGAATCGCATTCATGTCATAGAAAATCTCATCAAATATAAATATGCCTGAAAATAGTACTATTGAAATAAGATACTTCATTCTAATTACCTTATTCATTTTGAAATTCTTAGAAACGTTAATCTTGTTCTATCTTAAATTCTAATTACTTATCCATTAGTTTTTGTGTCTTTGATGCAGGCATTTCTTTATCGTTAGATTCGACAAACCTTTCCAACTCTAGATGATCTTCAAAATCTTCAAGACCATCACCTTCTTCGTCTCCAATGTTATTTCCAGTCTGCATTGATTCTTCATTAACAATTTCATCTGAATCATTTACTTCCTCGTAAATTTTTTGCTGCACACTTTTTCGATAAAATTGTAGGTACATGATGATAGGAAAAAAATTCGAATTCGAGTTTTCACTCTCTTTTTCATTAAACAAAAATTAAAAGTGCAATTGAACTAATTTTTCAACGACCTTTCCAAATCTGTTATTATTTTTTATGAACGCTTGGTAGAAAAGTTAGCTCGCGTTTGACATTTTGTTCACTTGAAGTGAAAATTAATACTTCTGACAAATTGAAATGTAACCATTAATTGAATAGCTATTAAACACTCTTTAACTTTATCACGTAATAAACAAATTAATATTCAAATTAACATAAAAAAATCTTAGCATTTATCCGGAATTGACAAAAAATGATGTAACTGCATATGAAAAACGATACTAATGAAAAAAATTTTGAAGGTCGCAGAAATTTATTGTAAAAACCGATATCACAATAGTGATTGGTAAAAGTGAACCTGACAAGTAATTCCTAATAATTGATATAAAATCTGTGATTTCTCAAATAACTTAATTGTTTTTAAATATACAGTGCGTTTAAAAATGTATTATCACCACGGATTTTGTTTTCAAAACATAAGCATATAGTATTTCTGTTCGTTTAAATAAACATTAGTTATTTTCGAAAATTATAGATAAGCACCATTCCTCATAACTAATAACTGTACAAACATTTTAAATACTGATAGAGTAGCAAAACTTTTTTATTAATTTATGTTTTAAATACTATCCATTAATTATGATTATTATAGCTAACAGAATCTTCATAAATTTATACCAATCGTGAATATAATTAATGGTAATTAACAGACTATAGACATCTAGCATTTAATTTTATAGCATTTTAAATCCCTTTTTCCTAAAACAACTATGCAAAGCACGCTTTTCTACACAAATTTTTATACGCAAAGCAGACCTTTTCTTAAATCTTGATAACCGTTCATTAATAAATGTGGTTGTAGAAAAAATGTTGTACGCAAATCACTTCTCCCACTCGCTAGATTTGCATCACTCGCCTTTCTTATGTTCTCGTGGGAAAAGTGACACTTTGCACACTAGTTGTACAACGGTTAATGAATTACACTTCAAAGTAAAACGAGGTTAGTACAGGCTGGCAAATTAATTTTGGTAGTCGAAAGTTTGGCAACGTCCGATGCGTCGCTTACAACGTTGTCAAGTTGTATTTCTTACGCATCGTCAAATGCCAAAATTAATTTGCCAACATGTATATTTATAGCCCAGGAAGTAGTTGCTGCTTTTTAGTTGAACGGTCACTGTTTTTGAAAAGTTTTATTGAATACTTTAATTTTTTTTTGTTTTTTTTTCAGCGCCCTGAAGTAGTGCAGGATCGCTATACGAAACATTGGTATGTATCTTTTTCATTTCATTGTGTTATTGAAAATTTGTGAAATTTTATCCAAAATTTAGAGTAGAGGAAATAAGAAATTCTAAGGCAACATTGCACATTTGTACTAGGATAACTTGGGTTGGATCGAGTTATTTTTAGCCACAGAATACGTGGTATGATTTATGACCTTTCTTTTTGATGCACCCTGTATAGCTATGCCTAGCAATACAGTTTTGCAAGTAGAGTGAAACTTGTTCAAAATGCTAAAATCAACTTGTATCAAATTTTCACCACTACCCTTTGAAAATTCCTCCTACATTTCTCCAAACAATATACAGGGTGTTTTCAAATGACACTTACAACGTTTGCATGTAGATACCTCTCGTAAAATTGGACAAAATTATATAAGGATTGGGGATAAACATTTAAATGACATATTATCAGAAAGGTACACCACTGGATAAAGAATTAAAAAATGTTTTTCCATCAAAATATGCACTTCTACATTTAAAAAAAAACCTGCCAAATATCAAATCAATTTATTAATTCATTTTAAAGTTATCAAATTAAATTAAAAGTAAATAAGCTGGACCCCTCAATCGTTATATCACTACAGCGGCGCTGGAAACAATGCTAGACCTTCCTCCACTACATTGTCATAATGTGCGAAGCAAGGGCAGCACTAACCCGACTGGAAAAAGCATTAGACCATGATGTGGCACATGGGAGAGGACACACAGAGATAAGGCATGTGGGTGATGACATTTTCAAAATGCCAACAGACCACATGACTACCAAATATATCTTTCGCAAGATCTTCGAGATTGTCATCAAAGATCGAAAGGAGCTTGAGGAAGAGAACGCACCACCACTTAGTAGAGCGAATGAACTGATCTGGTATACAGACGGATCAAAAAATGAACTCGGCACCGGAGCGGGCATATACAGCAAGACGAGCAAATATGAAGGAATCGTCTCGCTAGGAAAATACGCCTCTGTATTCCAAGCAGAGGTTTGTGCAATACTTGCGTGTGCAAGGGCTAACAGTATGAGAGTCTACAACAACAGGCAGATCAGGATCTACAGCGACAGCCAAGCCGCCCTTAAAGCACTTCAGAGCTATAAGGTGACATCTCGGCTAGTATGGGAATGCGGCGAAGAACTTAGAAGACTGGCGACTCGGAACAGTGTAACACTGGAGTGGGTACCAGGTCATAAAGGAATCGCAGGCAATGAAAAAGCTGACGAACTCGCGAGAGTAGGATCGTCAACTCTGATGAACGGACCCGAACCGGCTGTGGGCATCCCCAGATGCTTAACGAGGTCATGGTTAAAAGGGTGGTTGAAAGAACAACACAAGAAACACTGGAAGAATACGACTGGGCAAATACATGAGAAAAATTCATAAAAGAACCATCAGAAAAAGTAGCGAAAGAACTGCTCTCAATGAGCAGGAACAAACTGCGCACCACTACGGGGCTACTTACGGGACATTTCCCACAAAGGAGCACCTAAACAAAATAGGGCTGTACAACGGAGACCTTACATGCAGAAGATGCAAAAAGGATACCGAAACAGCTCTGCATATACTATGCAACTGTGAGTCGCTGGACCACAGAAGGCAGAAACTGTATGGCAGAACTCAAATGACTCCAGAAGACTTCTACAATCAACCAGCTAAGAACCTGTATGAGCTAATACAGGGAACGGATTGGCTGAATAGGTTGTAGTCAGAACACTAGGAGTATCCACAATAAGCCCAGGAGGCTGAGGTGGTACCGGCGAAGGGACGGCTCCGAAGGAAAAAAAAAGAAGAAGCTGGACCCCTCAATCGTTATATCATTTTGTTCAATTTTACGAGAGGTATCTACATGCAAACGTTGTGAGTGTCATTCGAAAACACCCTGTATACACAACATTTTTAATGTACAACAGTATTTTTTGAAAAGTAAATCAAAGCAACTAACACAAGAACGGTCCTAATGAAGCTTACCAACCGGTCTATAAACAAATAAAAAAAAACAAAGACATTTCAATGTGTGATATTATTTATTTATAAATAATAGATGAAACATTGGGGCCTGAATAACCATTAGCATTTATTTGAATGTCGAATATAGGCATGTTTATTGTCTTATTAGTTTCCATCTTTTATTACATAAACTGCTTTCGATCTATCTGCTAATCAAAATAAATTAGAATGTTTATTGAAGTCCACCCACCTATTATAAAAAAGATATAAAAATAAAATAAACAATAGCCAATTCAAATAAATAATTATTAAAAATTCATTTCAATAATTAAAATATTTGTTCGATTTTTTTCATGCGTAGAACATATTATTCGTATTATGTTTGCGTGTTCTCTAGCTATGTATTATATAATTAGAGTGCTATATTTTATTGCACGCGTCTAAAATTTTTTCAAAAAGATCGGAAGGTGAACTGTGTAAACAGAGTGTGATTGAATACATATATTACTTGTACAATATACAAGATTTTATCTACATCAAAGTTATATATTGTTTTTTATAAAAGAAAACTTTTTATGATTCATACTAACGGAAACCCTTTTACTTTTTTTAACTTTTTTATTATATCAATACAGGGTGTACCACGACGAGTTAAAACTATGTGTATATGGCAAAATCCTTTTAGTAAAATCATAAAAATATCAACATTTGGATTTTCGGATTTTTTTATCTGAAATATTTTCAAAGATGGTCGATTTCCGGTTCTACCGTGTTCTACCGTCTTTGTTATTTTAAATAGAACACTCTGTATATTAATACATTTTTAAAATTTACGTAAAATTTTAGTATACTTTTGTGTGGAAGCTTTTTTCGAAAAATGCACATTTTTTGAGTTATTCATTTTTTTCTAGAAAATTTGACCGTTGAAAACCCTTATAAATTATTTTTTCACGAGGAGACCCTCAAAGAAATGAAAATGGTTAATGTTCGGTTAAATATCAGACATATTGGAATTTATGTTGAAAATTTTTTCATTTTATACGGGGTGTGTATGAAAAGATTTCAAAGTTTAACTTCATAAATATCAAATTTCTCTACTTTTTAACACGCTCTTATTAGCTTCACTTGTATGTTTGTTTGTATATATGTATGTTTGTAATTCTCATCTGGCAGCTGATGTGGCAACTCGCTACACCCCACTCCGTTGGGCGGAGTCTGTCGGAGTCAGGCTCCTCACACGAATTATACTTGGAGACAAAAATTATAGCGATAGTGTAATTTTGTGCTGACGAAGTATTTATTTATCTAAGTATGTATTTCCGACAATTAAAAAGCTATAATTAAGATGCTGGATATACATGATAAATAGAGAAATTGATTTGGATAAAATCATTGAATCAACAAAGTATTCTAATTGAATTAATATTAAATTCAACTTAAATGAATTTCAAGTTCAACTGCGAAATAAAATCGTTAAAGTCTAGATTATTTTTTATTAAAATTTATCGCTGCTTATTTTCTCTTTAGCTCGAAACAACTTTTACTACTGTCCGCCCTCTGTTGGGGAGTCCCTATACTACCTGTTTCAGTATCACTTTAAAATTTGGCACCTTAAATTTTATTGTCGAAATCTAAAAAGTGGAAAATAAATATAGTTTGAAAAAAAACTAAAAAACACGCTTTTATAATAGGATAAACTAAAAAGTTGAAAATAATTTTTTCTACATTCATGCAAAAAACAACACTTTAGTGAACCACATTTAATGGAAAAAGTGGTACTTTATTGCACTAGTGCAATAATAGTATTTTATGCAACGATCATGTAATGATAGCCATTAAGACACGAGCATATTGTAGGATACGAAACGAGCCGCAGGCGAGTTTCGTATATAATATGCGAGTGTATTAATGGCCATTACGTGAAAGTTTCATACAATATTTTTTCTACTCCGATTAATAACAATTATTTAATTGATAATTATCATTTTTTATATAAAAAAAGAACAATCAAAGGAACTTCAACAAATATTTGACAGTTGTCAAATTAAGTGTCACTTAATAGGTCTGTTCGCCTGCAATAAAAGTGTAGCACTGAGCTATATAATTTTGAAAAATTCAGGTCTATCTGTGAAAAAATGCGTGTAAAACTGGTAAGATTGGGACTATCTATGTATGTATATTGCATTTGTATACTGCAAGAAGCATTAAAACATAATTGAAATTAATAAAATCGTATAGCTTAGTGCTACACTTTTATTGCAGGGAACAGACCTGATATAATTAATTTCAGAAATGTCAACCAGGTATCCATGGCTATATTAAATATTGTGCGAATGTCGCATTCCTATTGGCTTAAAAATCTGTATCATTATGAAAATCTGTATCATAATGAATTTCATTATGATACAGATTTTAGTCTTTTAATAAGTATATTATAAAACAGGAGTAGAAAAAATATTTTATTGCACTCATCTGTCATTCTTGTGTCAGTTTTGTGATGATTAATGACAAACATAAACATTTAAATTGAATAAAAATCCATAGCAAGTATCTGATCCTGCATTAATACAACAATAATATATGTATATCTTACTACTTAGTCTCAACGAGTTATAATTATTGCAAAAATCTTTAATTATTTAAAATTTAAATGGTCAAGGCGAAAACCAGCTATGATTGAGTACTGACAAAGTGGAGGCCATAAAGATACAAAAAAGAAGAACGGGTTGAGGTTGATTAGGTTAGGTTAGGTTCTTAACATATTTATATTCTAATTTTCCAGTTTTTGCATGAATTTAGAAAAAATATTGTATGCAACTCTTGCAAAACGTGTTTTTTGCACTCGACGTGTTGTCCAACTCGGCCTAATGACCTCGTTGGACAATTTCACGTCGCGTGCAAAAAACACTCACTTTTTGCACTTGTTGCATAAATAACTATTTTTGTTTATTAATTTATACATTAAAATTATTTTCTACTTTTTACTTTATCCTATTATAAAAGCGTGTTTTTTAGTTTTTTTTTCAAACTATATTTATTATTTGACTTTTGAAATATATTTTCTCACAATACCAACTTGTTAATTTTTTTCAGATAAATAAAAAATCACTTAAATCCATAAAATATACTTAATTTTATATTTTGATCTAACAAAATTTTACTACATACTTACTATATAAATAATTCCTACCTTTTTATATTGTTTTCAACCAAACCTTACGTTGAAACTAAAAAAATAATCCATGATAATTGACTTTGATAACCCGAGTAGTATATGAGCTATTTTAAATTACAAATGTAGCCCTAGTATGGAATACAATGTTCATGATTTTAATATTATTCGTTTTAGTCTTGAAAACAATTAAAATGTTAATTACAAACAAAATATATTCCAAAATTATCGTGTTTACTTGAGCTTTTACTTCAAACACAAATTAACCTTCTCATTAAGTACTTATTATCGGTACGTTATCAGTGTTCAAAGATTAGAAACAAAATAATATCTTGGTTTTCCAGCTCGTGTTTGAAGTAGTTTATATAACGGCATTGAGACAAATTAATGCTACTTCAAATAACTACATAATGGGTGCAAAAATATTTTTGTGATTTTTGGGTCTTAAGGAACAAACAAAAAAGTGATGGATTTTTTAATAACAATAAATTGTTTGTCCTATACAAACTTCTCCTATAATGACTTAGGAATAATCCAAGGAACAAAAATACAAAACGTGCCGACGAAGATTATCAGACTGGAGTAAAAATAAATTATAGTATAAGTAAAAGATATAGTGAACTTTATCTAAAAGGTTATCCTCTTCAGTTTTCAGGAGCTAACTAAAAATTTTTTGTTGAATTTGAAAAGAAATAATTCACTTAAACATATTCTTACATTTTAAAAGTTTATTTTAGACTAAATAATTCGGTATTTACATTAGAAACACTAAATAATAATAATAATAAAGGTAAGTAAATAATTAATATTAGTAAATTTTGTGAAATCAGTTCCAAAATGGTGTGGGAATGCCTGGACAAACTAAATGAACTAAGCGAGAACAATAAAGTTACCTTACTATGGATTCCAGGACACACTGGAATAGAAGGAAATGAAATAGCAGATGAGGGGTTTGAAAAACCTTTCTGAGGGTCTAAACCCTTTTGCCTAATCAGCTCCAATGTAATATTAGAAGAAATAGGTGACAATTGGAAAGATAAAGCAGGGATTAGACGATCAAATATTCTTCTGGGTGACTACAACCTGTTGAGATCAAATGAATGCATAAGTCAACGTGAAACTGCGCTAAGAGTTTTAACAGGGATCCTAACTTGACATTGTCGTCTGAATGGGCACCTAAAAATGCTCAAAATAGTGGACGAAGAAGAATGCAGCTATTGTGGCATGGAAGAAGAAACCTAAATCCACATACTTTCCAGCTGCACAGCACTCCAGAAACCTAGAGCACAGTACCTGGAAGAATACAGGATAGAATACCTAAGTTGAAGCAGATATCCTAAAATTCCTCCGCGAAATAGGACTAAAGGAGCTACTAGTTTCAAAGACTCTCCTCAGGAACTAAATAGAAGTATGGGGGCACAATGGATCTTTCAGGTTTCAGTGAATTTTACCCCAAAAAATATACATAGGTACATACAAAACCAGCAAAGCATCAAAATAGTGAGTTTTTGACTCATAGTAGAGAACGAATTGTGCCATTATGTTGAAGTTGTTGGAACCAGCGAAGTAATACCATAATTTGGAGCAAAAACCTTTTTAAAAAAATTCAAATCTTCGTCGTTTTTCAATTTATAGCGTTAAAACTCCTTCCAAGTCCTTTGTAGGTATGCACTTTAAGAGCGCGTAAAGCAGGTATCATGGGACCACTACTTTTTTTCCACTACTAGCTGTGAAATTGACAATTATTGCTTCTTCTAGCCAGCTGAGAAGATGAATTTCTTTATTAGTGGTTAATAATTCTTTCTATTATTAACCTAGGTCAATGATTGGCTGAATAGGTTGTAGTCAGAACACTTGGAGTATCCACAATAAGCCCAGGAGGCTGAGGTGGTACCGGCGAAGGGACGGCTCCGAAGGAAAAAAAAACCTAGGTCAATAATGGACTAATTTAAATGTTTTGAGAATCCAGAGATAGTAGATTAACAAAACATAATTTTGTATACTCACATATTATTTCTTCTTCTTGAAATTTCCTTTCTATATAAAATTATTTGAATAAAAATGCCATTAGTTTAAAATTCGCGCTCAATCAAAAATGACTGATGACATAAGGAGTACGTTCGTAATATACCAAAAACCGACAATGTACTTGTCAGTGTCTTCTAGCCAACTGAGAAGCAGAATTTATCTACGTCGAGGAATATTTTTACCTTCAACGTTATCAACAGATTTTGAAAATCGTCGCTATTGATGGAATCTGGTAGCTAACCTAGGTCTGATTACCGGCGCCTTAACCTCTACAAACAAAAGCCAGGATAACAGAACTATTCTTGAAAATCATACGACCCCGTGCGGTCTCAATCGACTAATTTTTAAACCTACATATGAACGTTCAAAATTATTGCTTTGTTGCCAGCATTATTTGAATCAAAATATCTACTTTTTGGTTATTTTTGTCCTTTTAATATGTTTAGTGAATCAGCTAATATAAAAATTGAATAAAAAGAGCCCCCACAAACTGCATGCTCACAAGCGATGGTCATATGAAATCCTGGAGTCCCTATCTTTGTCAATTCGTACTTCCTCCCGTAAATCCTTCATAATTTAGAGCCAAAAATAATAGTTCTCGATGTCCATAATAAAACACAAATTAAAAAAACACTGAAAACCAGTAAAATCACTCAAACTCTTCAACTCTATGTACATGAATTTAAGATTCAAAGAAACAGAAAACTGACAAAATAATTACGAAATGAATAAAGAAATAGTAATTATATAGTACTTTTTTTTTAATTATTTCCATATGACAAAAACAGCGCAAGCGTCAATTCATTTGACTCTGCTCCCCTTTTTCGCACCATGCGATCCGGAACGTATGACTTTTATGATAATATCGGATCACGGGCCAATAATATAACGTCGATCGCCTCATGTGATCATTTGCCATAAATCTATGCCGCTCATCGTTCAACAATAGATCATAGACGTCCTGGTGGACGTATTAAGCCACGTCCACATTAGTAGTTACATTGAAGCAGTACTAAAAATCACCACTTATCCGTATACGTATCGCAATGCGCATTTGCAGAAGCGATACGTGGGTTTCGTTACGTTACGTGAAACGTATCAATGCGTCACACGTAGGTACTTAACGTACGTATTGTTTTATTGTGTTCCGTGTCGCGTTTTTCAACGACCAAACATCAAAAGTGATGTATGCATTTAGAAAGACTATTTTTTAGTGGATGTCAATTTAATAGTGTCTCACTTTTTTTTAGGTTGAAAATGAAAACACAAGTATGAAGTTACGAACGTATTTGCTTTATACTTCTTTTTGATTAATCACGTATCTCCGTTACGTTACGTATACGGATAAGGATAAGTGATCTATTTGAAGAACTGCTTCAAGTCCTAAGTAAAAAATATTTTCGACCACAAAGTTCATTTGTCAATTTCTCTTTGGAATTTGATAAATTGTTTGTTATACGACTTAAATTTTGTCAACGTATGTTATAAAACTACTCCATATTTTTATTTGATAAACAATTATAATATTGTAACACAAGCCTTTGACCTGCCTTCAACATAAATGTTTGATGTTTATTTTGAATACTTATAATATATTTCACAATGCCAGAAGACCAGTGGTTATTATTGATAAATACCTATTTGTTATTATTAACAACGTAAGACATTAAATATTTGTTTGTTTTTCTATCTATGCACACCATAAATTAAATGTTGATATTTTGCTAAAATAAGTTGGTCAAATTACACATTATACAGTTTTATTTATAAGAAGCGACATAGGGATTCCTGTACAAAGCTGTCAAACGCGAAATAACTTTTTTATTAAATAGCGTTCATAAAAAATAATAACATATTTGTGTTTATTATGAAAGTATTGTTTTACAGGGTATTACTGAAGTTAGTACCAAAAATTATTAAACTAATTTTTGAAAATTTATAAAAATTTGACGGTTCATAAATACCATAATAGTAGTTTACCTAACTAGTGCGCTCCGCTAGCGTCGTTCGGCCATCTGCAATAGCGTGCGGAAAAGTCACTTTACGCACGTGTTAGGTACACTATTTTTTCTACTAGCATGCGGAAAAAAAGTTAACATAAAGAAACTTTTTTTTATTAAATACATATCAACAGCTCAATTATTATTATTATTTGACATCCATTTGATAAGGCTTTTACCAGGGCAAAAACAAATTATTGATAAAAATGTTTCTTTTTATAAAAAAATTATAGCAGAATTCTAATGAATTTCTTAATTTTTCAGTCATTTGTTAACTACAAGCCTACAAATACATATTTTTTGAATATTCAAATGTCAGTATACTCCCCCAAAAACTCTACAAATTTACGCACGCTTTTTAGTGCGGAAAAGTAGAACTTTCCGCACCCAAGTAGAAAACAGCTATTTGTATTACTAGGGAGGAAAGTGCCGCAGTATGTAGGGGAGGAAAAGGCACTTTACTCCCATGTGATACATATGATTTTTTCTCCTGAAGTTGAAATTTGTATTGAAGAACTACCTTGAAGTACCATTAATGTTTGATTTTTACCAAAAAAACAGGATATACAGGATGTTCTAGAAATTATGGAGACAATATGAATATAATGAATTCACAAGTTTCATCGTTTACAACTTACTTGAAATGAGAGGGAGGAAAAAGACTTTCCTCCCTAGGGAGGAAAGTACTTTTCTTCCCTAAGGAGAAAAAGTATGAGTTTCCTCCCTGATTTGACGGAGGAAAGTGTGTAATTTCTATAGTGGTAGGAGGAAAATACATTTTCTGGCGTTAATTCAATGGTTGATGATGCAATCCATGGGAACAATTGATCAATAGTC
Source organism: Galerucella nymphaeae (assembly GCA_963978555.1). NCBI lineage: Eukaryota > Metazoa > Arthropoda > Insecta > Coleoptera > Chrysomelidae > Galerucella > Galerucella nymphaeae. Next base: position 17,719,799 of record OZ021715.1, on the reverse strand, counting down.
TCAATCTAAGGTCAGTGTGGCTAACAAAAGGTGGATTTTCTGACAAAAATGGCAGTTAAGGTATATCATTCATACCAAGATTAGGGCCTGTTTTTGATTATTGCGAACATCTATATAACTTTATTAAAGCGTATCTCTTGAAATTAACAATGACTTTTCAGCTGAATACTCAACATATAGTTCTAGAAACTCTTGGCATGTCACCATTTCATCTCTGGTATCTGTCACTAGTTATGACAGATGTCGGTAATTAGAAAAAAAGAGATACAACAAACTAGAAATGCTATAAAAATCTAATCGAAAATAGACATACAAAATTAAACGAATACCAACAAAATTAAATATAACTGACATTTGACGAAACTAGTGACAGAATAACAGAAATGAAATGATGACATGCCAAGAGTTACTAGTATTATTGGCCACTTATATGTTGAGTATTAAGCTAAAAAGTCATTTTAAATTTCAAGTTATACTCTTCGGGGTGTATTCATTATTTTAATGAAGCAATATAGATGTTCGCAATGATAAAAAACATGCAAAAACTTTATGATTTGACTAGTAGACATTATCTGTCATTCTTGTCGTAAAAACCACTTTTTGTTGGCCACACTGACATTACACTGAACTCCTCTATGAAAAATGGAATGTAATTATGACCGTACACCCTTTTTGAACCATACTACTGCATGGTGTTAATAAAGGGAAATAATTTTAATAACTTACCGCTACAAATATAACGTACCAGTTTAATTTTAGATCCAGATAATTTTATGTTCTTTCGAAACTGATTTAATTTGTCAATATGTTTATTAAATGTGTTTATACACATTAAACTTATCTTATCTGAATGTTATCAAAGTTCAAAGATTAAACAAAGAATATATCAGTTCTCTTGTTATTTTCATAGCAGTCTCCGCATTATTATTAAATGTATCGTTTCTATTGGAATTAAATATATACACGGTAGGCCAATTATAATTTGGAATGAAGATTTACTACAAAACACTCACTACGTTTTGACATAATATTCTTACATATGTATGTCAGATTATATATTATATATGTCAGATTAGGACCATATTTAAGTTAATTTTGAAATATATACAGGGTGGTTAATTGATAGTGACTGCTGTTCATTTTTGTGGAAAAAATTGCGGTATGCATTCTTTTTTTGTTTGAAAGCAGTATTTGAATCGTTTATTTCGTTCTAAAACAAGAACCGCATGCAAATACACCATTTTGTCAATTACAAGATATTCCTACCATACTATGGTTAGTCTTGAGGAAATCTTGCTCTGTAAATTTTTTGCCTTAAAATTTTAACCAGAGATCAGAGATATTTTCTCCTAAAGATATTTCATCTTGTCCTGGCATCTTACCGGAAAATCTTTCTCTATGGAGTCTTTTTTCCAAGTGTGATCTTATTCGATGAAATTTTATCCATTTTGTCTTGGGAATATTTGTATTACAGGTATCTTGTTCGATAATAATTTGTCTAGTTGTAAGATGTCTTGGAGACATTCTGTCGTGGGTTATTTTGCTTGGAGACATTTTGTCTTACTGATTCATTGCTTTGTGACATTTTGTCTTGAGGATATTATTTTGCCTTGGTGATATTCTAGCTTGGGGTTATTTTGTCTTGTGAATATTTTTGTCTTAGGAGTATCTTGTTCGATGATATTTTGTCTTGGTTAGGACAAAATACCTGTCCAGAAATAATTTCTCTTGGGGATATGTCTTTAAAGTATCATGCCTTATGGATTTTTTTGTCTTGAAAGTATCTTGTTCGTAATATTTTGTCTTGGCGATATTTTATCTTATAATTTTTTTTATATTGGAAGTATCTTGTTAAGTAATATTTTGTATTGTGGATATTTTTGTCTTGGGAGTATCTTGTTCGATGATATTTTGTCTTGGTTAGGACAAAATACCTGTCCAGAAATAATTTCTCTTGGAGATATGCCAACAAAGTATTTTGTTTTATGGATTTTTTTGTCTTGGAGGTATCCTACTCGGTAATATTTTGTTTTCTGCATATTTTTATCTTGATGGTATCTCGTGCGGAGATATTTAGTCAGGAGAATATTTTGTCCTGGGGAAATTTTGTTTTATGGATTTTTTTGTCTTGGAAGTATCTTGTTCGGTAATATTTTGTCTTGGATATTTTTATCTTAATCGCATCTTGTCGGGAGATAACTTGTCTTGGGGATATTTTGTCTTGGTGATATTTTATCCAGTAATAATTTCTCTTGGGGATATGTTTTTGAAGTATTTTGCCTTATGGATTTTTTTGTCTTGAAAGTATCTTGTTCGTAATATTTTTTCTTTTTTTTTGGATATTTTTGTCATAATGTTATCTTGTCCGGAGATAATTTATCTTACGATATTTTGTCTTGGGGATATTTTGTCTTGACGATATTTTATCTCATGAACTTGTTTGTCTTGGAGGTATCTTGTTCAGTAATATTTTGTCCGAAGATATTTTATCTTATTGGCGTTTTGTACGGGGATAATTATTTGTCTAAGGTATAATTCCAAACTCTATCTTACGTATTGTTAAATTTACATTCTAACTAAGGAAATATTCATGCAAAATACTGTGGACTTCACAAGCATTTCTATTCAAATAAATAACTATGCGTACAAACAAATTTTTGACGTTACTCTTATTTTATCTTCTGGTAGTGCCCTAGCAACTAGTTCACATTAACAGACTAACATTTTAATTATTTCTCACCAAGAACTAGTTACATTACTATGGCATCCACGTAACCTTATACCACTCTTAAGATATGATTATTATTACTCGTATAAGACTGGATGTACAGTATATTATATCAATTTGAATAACCTCATGTCTTCGTATTATGAAATAATATTTCGTTCAATAAATTAATTATCATGAATGTTTCTATATAAATAATAAGACGTGGAAATTTACACAAAAGCTATAAATTTTCCTTATCTTTATGGTGTTTTTTTTGCTTATTGAATTGTATTTGCGAGGAATAAGAAAAAACTAAAGAACAATGTATTCAAGATTAGCTGAGTGTTGTTTGAAGGTTTTTCGAAATTAAATTAATTTGAACAGGTAATAAAAACCGATTTAAGATAAACAATATATATAGTATATAGTATAAAAAATTTTATTTGAAGTTGAAAGAGAGTGAGAGTGAGTGAAAGTGAGGGAAAATGATAAAGATAGAGTGGGCGAGAGTAAAATTGAGAGTGACACTGACACTGAGTGAGAAAGTGAGGTTGAATGCATGTGAGTGACTTTGAACCCGACAGAGTGAAATAAATTGATTGAGAATGAGTGAGATTAATATTAAAAGTGAGCAAAAATGAGTTAGAGTGGAGTGAGTATAATTAGGTGGGAGCGAGGAAAAGCGAACGCGACAATCACATGCTGGAAAAAGGCCCTTACATATGATTTGCATACAATATTTAATCGAAATACTACATAAAAATTTGAACATTTTCTGAACGAACTCGAAATTGTGTCTGAAGTACAATACGTGGAGCCACAATCTGCAATGTCTTTCAATGACATATTGTATAATGGCAACCACCAGCAATACCTATCCATACGATTACCTTCCCTATTTCTTCCCTTCCTTCCTTCCTCCCTTCATTCATTTCTTCTTTCCTTCCTTCCTCTTTCCTTCATTCTCTTCTTCCTTCCTTCATTCTCTTCTTCCTTCCTTCCTGGACGCCTATTCTTGATAAAACGAGAAGGGAGTGCTCCCAGGAAGAGCTCCCTCATTTCAACTCCCCAATAAAAAAACGTTATATTCTGGAAAAATTAAAAGTACCGGAGAGTAGCGATGAGGGAGCAATATCGGTAAACAGCGTTGCCAGTTGCCTTGACCAATGAACTTGTAGAATTTTTGACAGACATTTAATTCATCGATAACCTCACTATGATTGGGATTTTTACGATAAAAAGGAGATGACGTCACATTTAGTTACTTTCCTGCTTATCAGAATAAATAATAATTTACCAACCGTAAATACAATTTATCCTTAACAGTCAGTGCAATTTACAGCTAATGGGTTGGCAAAACTTCAAGACGTTGTCAGATAAACTGGTGAAATTCCCCAGTTTGTTTTGACGTTTATTGACATTCGATCATCGTCTAATATTTAAAAGTTTTTCTGGTGCTTTTAAATTCATTGTTTCTTTGAGATTAAAAAGAAACAGTTATTTTCACAACTAATTATTTACGCAAATCTGCAGTGTGTAGTTAATAAAATGCCGAAGCAGCTGAACAGTAAATGTCAAGAGGTGGTAACATCTTTTTTAAGGTATTTTGAACCAGATTGCCGAAATGAGGGCCCGCTTTCCCCGCTTACTATTGAGAGACGTAAGTAATAGTATTCGATGTTTTTATTCATTATTATTAATATTATTGTTACATAAATGTAAATGTCAATCTAACATATCAGATCGACTTTACTAGTTTTCGTTAAGTAAAGAAAAAAACTACAGCTTGGCAACATCACAATATTTTGTTTTGCAACGTCATCGTCTTTTTATCGTAAAAATCCCATATTTACTATATTTGTTTGGTTGATATAATTGAACAAAATATGGATGTTAAAAGTAAACAGTTGAGTCCTAAACAAAAAGAAACTTTGTTTACGCGCGGTTTGTATGGATAGAGCAGAGGTTCTTGTGGTTTGAAATAGAAAAGGGGTGACAATGTCTATTATGTTATGACAGAGGTCTTTATCGACTCTAAATAACTGCACAAATTTTTTGTCTCAAAACATCCCTACCAATACCCACTTCTTCTAACGCCTCCTCAACATTCTCGTTAATTATTTTATTCCACAACATTAAATTGAAATCTTCAACAATCATTTTGAACCACAGTCAATCAAAACAAAACAATTATCAATTATAGAGGTTAGGTTAGGTACTTCCTTTTGCAATTCTCTCACTACCTAGTAGGGGAACTTCGAGTTCTCTTGGGAGATGCTCCCTGCCTCAAATTTATTTCAAGAATACACATTTAATCTTTTTAAGAGAACCACACCTACTTCTCTCGCAAAGTTCTACTCCCTGAAATTCAAGAATAGGCACCCTGCTTTCCTCTTTCTTCCTCTTCCTTCCTTCCTCTTTCCTTCATTCTTTTCTTCCTTCCTTCCTTCCTTCCTTCCTTCCTTCCTTCCTTCCTTCCTTCCTTCCTTCCTTCCTTCCTTTCTTCCTTCCTTCCTTCCTTCCTTCCTTCCTTCCTTCCTTCCTTCCTTCCTTCCTTCCTTCCTTCCTTCCTTCCTTCCTTCCTTCCTTCCTTCCTTCCTTCCTTCCATCCTTCCATCCTTCCTTCCTTCCTAGACTTGTAATGTAATAAGCCATCTCCCAGACTTGAAGTAATTATTATATTATTATTATATTATTGTTTTTCACATTAAAAAAAAAGGTTTTGTCTAAATTTCTCGAAATTGAACTTATTTTAAGATCATTACACTTTTTAAACTACCAATACCAAATATTAACTTAACAGCTATTATTATTATTATTATAGTAACTTGTTAAATGTTTCTAACGTTACGTTTGATGTAGTATTGTTTAACAAATAACACTATACGAAATACGCTATATTAACTGTATCTGAAACGGTAGACAGATGTGTCTGCTGCTTTATTTATTAATTTTCAGACACTTGTCAAGTGATATAGTTGGAACAATCAATTTCATAAATGTATTTGAAGAAAAATTAACACAGTCACAATTTTATTTTATTTGTTAATTCAGATTTACTGTAAGAATACTATTTGTGTGTTGACAAGTGGTTAGCACTTCTTGAAACGGATATTTGGTTTGTATATTTTATTTTTAAGTAAAAAAGAATATTAAATAAGACAGTATTACAGTTTCCTGTGATAATACTTTATAAAAAAGAATAAGTAATCACCAAAAAATATTTCCATTTAAAGTTGAAAAATGTGATGAATCACATGCAAAACAACAAATTTTTTATATTTTTTATATTTTATTTTTTCAAAAACTGTCACATTTCTCTTGAATTCGTTGCTGAAAAGTCTCGCAATAAGGAATTATCTTTGAAGCGAATAAAGTTAACTTTCGAAATGTTTACCATCAGATCTCAGAGAGTAGCCTCGAATTATTTTGAACAAAATGGGAGAGCTGGAAGATGCAGGAGCTGATTTACAACAACTTATAGATTATTAAGACTTTTGAGAGTTGCTCGAACTAGAAATGATTCACAGAGTCCCTAGACACTTAGCCATTATATAGAGGAAAGTTAAACTAATTAATTGTACTGAAATAACTTTATTTAAAAAAATTTGAAGTCAAATTATTTCACACAACCCTAAAAAACACTTTAGAGCACACAAAATGAAAATAAATTACTAAATAAAAATGACAATAATGGCCGTTTGCACCAATTGATATTTAAGTCGACTTAAAGTTGAGTGGCGCTTTATGAAAGTTTTGTTTTGCACCATGAACAGCTTGTCATTTCAAGCTGCACCTATCTAAGCTTAGAAAATTGTTCGCTTATTCTCCACTTATTCTTAAAGTGGAGATTTCTAACTTAAAATTCTTTTGTTTTGATTGATATATGTCAATGTTTTTCCCCTTTTTGGGTTTTCGTTTTCTGTCTTCCAATTTCAGGTGTGTTTCTTTTAATTTTTGAAGAAGGATGTTTATGGAGGATGATTTGGAAGTATTGGATTTTCTCGAAAATGGATTTCCAAGAAGACGGTACAATCGTAAAAACTATTATAAAGAATTTGTTGAAAATATTAGCAATTCTTTTTCCTGAACTGTATAATTTGCCGATCTGATTTTCTTATTTTTTACTGTGTTTTCCATTATAAACAATTTTGCTGGAATTGCTGCCAACATAACGGAAAAAAAAACTGAAAAAGGTTAGTCCTTGAGCTAGTCGCAAAAGGAAGTGGTTTTTCAATCAATTTTTGGTTTTTCTTATACGTTTTGAGTACCTTTACCACCCATGTTGTACCCTAAAAGTTTGCAGGTCAATTTAGTTTGGGGTATTTCACATCTTACAGTTGACGAAAAACTAATGACAGCTGTCAACACACATTTGTTTCTTTTCGATGGTATTTACAGTAATAAAAGTAGAGTCTCACAAATCACAAACAAAGGTAGAATAAAAATTGGTACCCAATATAAGTACCTACCAGAAACAAAAACAAAGCCAAACAAATATGTGACAGTTGACATTAGTTTTTCGTCTATTGAATAGTGGTCCAGTGACCAGTGACTTATCCTGCACTCGCGAAATAATTTTGGTGCGCGGTCTATAATAAATAGTCTTCACCACCATGGTGTATCTATAATGATGTACTATTGTTCTCTTTCCAAAAATAAAAGCAATAACAACTGTAACGCTAGAAAAATGAAATATAACATTAACATGAATAACTGATTATTTTTTTCAATAACACCTTATAGACCAGGGTCGATAATTTTTGGGACCAAAAAAAATTATAGTAGCATGAAACCTATTGGAAGAGGTAGAGAATATAACAAAAACGGAAGGAAAAATAAATTACGGGCGATCTGAGGTCGGGAAGGGGGAGGGGGTGAGTTTTTAAGGGTAAAAAACGGTTAATCTCGATTTCCGGTAAAACTGCAAGTCTTATGAAAAAAAGTTGAATAGTAAAGTTGTAGGTAATAAAAAGATCCACAACTTTTGTATCGACACTTTTTTTACATAACCTCAAAATTTATGTGAAAAATTCGAATAATCGAGTTTTTGGTTTTTTATTTTTATCTTTTGAAAAAAAATTATTTTTTCACGAAATTTGGTGAAAACTCACCTTTGTATGTCCACATACAGTAATATTTTTGATTTAAAATATTCATTTTTTCACCTTATTTTGACCTAATATCGAAAAAGCACCCTAATTTTCAATCGAAAATTCTCACGTCAAAATATCTGCTTTTTTGAAAAAGTTGGTGTGTTTCCTATTCGTTGAAATCTCTACTTTCTGATGGTATGAAAAAAAAATACATTACTATGGTAAATCTTCTCAGAAAATGCAAATAATGAAAAAAACTCGAATCCGAAATTTTTTTTTTGAATCATTATGTATAATTTTTAGCAATTTATTAAAATTTACACTTTAATTACTAGAAAAATGTAAGATTTCTTGTTATAATCTTACGTTTTTCTAGTAATTAAAGTGTAAATTTTAATAAATTGTTCAAAATTATACATAATGATTCAAAAAACGGATTCGAGTTTTTTTCATTATTTGCATTTTCTGAGAACATTTACCATAGAAATGTATATTTTTTTTATACCATCAGAAAGTTATAGACATTTCAACGAATAAGAAACACACCAACTTTTTCAAAAAAGCAATTTTGACGTGAGAATTTTCGATTGAAAATTAGGGTGCTTTTTCGATATAAGGCAAAATAAGGGAAAAAAAATGAATATTTTAAATCAAAAAAATTTCTGTATGTTTGGGACATACAAAGGTGAGTTTTCACCAAATTTCGTGAAAAAATAATTTTTTTGCAAAAGATAAAAATAAAAAACTAAAAACTCAGATATTCAAATTTTTCACATAAATTTTGAGGTTATGTGAAAAAAGTGTCGATACAAAAGTTGTGGATCTTTTTATTACCTACAACTTTGCCATTAAACTTTTTTTCATAAGACTTGCAGTTTTACCGGAAATCGAGATTAACCGTTTTTTACCCTTAAAAACTCACCCCCTCCCCCTTCCCGACCTCAGATCGCCCGTAATTTATTTTTCCTTCCGTTTTTGTTATATTCTCTACCTCTTCCAATAGGTTTCACGCTACTATAATTTTTTTTCACTTTTTACCATTTTAAAAATTATCGACCCTGTTCTATTACCAATAAAAAATTAATATTCATCACTTTTCCCGAAACCATAATGCCTGCTTATAATAAAAAATATTGGCTAACTTTTCATTCAGGCAAATGACATAATGAAAGGTCAGTACAATAATGATGTACCTACTCGTACATAATTTATTGGTCAAGCAATGGATAAAGCAATCGATAAAGCTCCATTTTATCTTGGAAGGTCCGTAATGGACTTGTCCCATTTCATTAATTTACATTGAAAACGAAAGGTACGTTAACCTAAATAAAAATTCCGGAAGCAAGCCATTATTGATTATACAGTGTGGAACAGCCAAATGGAATAAAAAATTCGATAACGAATAAATAAAGAGCGTGTTGGGAAAATCGCTTGGACACGTCGATTTGTATTTTATTATTTTATTTCATAAAAAATGTAAATAGAAACAAAAAAACATTAATTTCGATTTAAAGGAATGCCCACACTGGCGCGAATAATTCGGCGCGACGGCAAAATTTTCGCCTTGCGAAATATTCGTCGACTCGAGGTCTTCGGCGTATAACGAGGAGCAACAAACCGGCGCGAAAATTTCGCTTGACGACAACGAAACTGCAGCGAATTTTATTTATTTCGCGACCAGCCGCGTTTTCTATCGTTTTCGTTGCGAAACAAAGATGTCTGCCACTGAAATATTAATAGAGTTTGTAAAGAAATATCCGATTTTATACGATTTAGCCCATGAAGATTACAAAACTATAAGAAAGAAAAATAAGTTATGGGATGAAATTGGGCAAGAGATGCATATTAAAGGTAGGTAGTAGGTATTTAATTTTGAAACCTCTAAGGTAGCCAATAATAGTAATGCTTCTTCTTCAGAACTTGAAGAATCCATTTTTTTAGATATCAAAAAAATATATCTTATGAAATTTTCGCGAAAATGTTATAGGAGATAGGAGAAAGACGAATTTTGTTACTGGCTATGTCGCGAATATTCGCACAAATGTGATAGGAGAGACGAATTTCGATACCGCCTATGTCGCGAAATATTCGCTTCGTTATCGCGGCGTATTAATTCGCGTCAATGTGTGCAAGCCTTAAGAGATGTGCAAAATGCGAACGTCTTCACATCTCAGGCGTCACTGATCTAATCGCGAACGTGATTCGTCTTATTAAGTCATCTAAGTTGAGTGGTTTAGTTGGGTATACAATACTTTTGACATATCCTCACAAAAATAAGTCTGATGGCGTCAGATCAGGAGATCGTGCTGGCCATTGTATCGATCCGCGCCTCCCTATCCACCGATTTAGAAAATTTTGGTTCAAGTACGCATCTAAAAATACAAATCGAGGTGTCCAAGCGTTTTTTCCAACACGCTCTCATTTATTCGTTATCGAATTTATTCCACACTGTATCTGTCACTGTTAGAGGGCGTAGTATCATTTGGAAGGGAACTCAATGCCTTATAAAATTTCATACCAGCGTTTCTGTTGTGTTTAACGGTCACTAGGTGGCGAAGATTGAACAATTATTGTTTATGCGCTGCTATATTTTTCAGTCATATACCTACTTACTTGAAAGAGGATGGAAGTTGAAGAAAAACTGGTGAAAATCGTATCTCAATATCTTTTTTCTAATAGAAAAACTAAGAAAAATGCGAAAAATTATTTTGACAATCTAAGTACGTACCTATCATTTTGAAAATAATCAACAATATTAATGAAGTGACAAAATGAAAAAAACAGCAGAAATAATAGTATATTATTAAACGAGCAATATGATCCAAGCCGCAATTTACTCGACTGAGTATTGGCCATAAATTGCGAGTAGAGAATATGTACTTTACTTTGTTCACGACCCTTAATTTCTACTAACCTCAAAATGTTGCGGTGGCTACATGAAATAATTTGATATATTATAGAGATGGGCGATACTGTGTATCAATACAACGTACCGTTATGAATATATTGTCTTAAAATATTAGAAAATATCGTTATGAAAAGTATCAATAGTAATGATTTCAATATTTTATCGATACGATATATTTCGGAAACAAATTTCATGAACAAAATACACAGATTTAATAGTTTATTTCATATTGTACCCCCATCTCTAGTCAGTGTATTATGAACCATAATACACTCCACTGTTTTATGAACCATAATTCACTCTGGTAGATATATGGGTACCATATAACTTTTTGTGGTGGAAATTTGAGGTGATTCTTCTAAATCGATTGCAATATTTTGTTTAACAGTTTCGTTCGTTGCAGTCCACGGTCTTCCAGGTTTCAGCAAATTTTTCACCAGCCTAGTTGTATTAAAACGTTGTAATGTTTTAGTTACTGTTAGGCGTGATATAGGATATCTCTCCGGGTGTAAATTATTAAAAATATGACACACTTCTTCATGAGTTCTAATACGATCACCATAACCGATCATCATTGAAATTTCAATACGCTCATCTTCACTTAATTGAATCATTCTAAATTGTAAAATTTATTTCCGTCAATTACATTTTGGAGCTTGGAGAACAAAAGACGTACTAAACAGTACTCTTTCATTTATTACTATGCATACAAACAACATCAGTTAGTTTATCTAAATAGTTTTTTGCTCTAATGCAAACAACTCAAAGGAGGTTGATTGAATTGGTACATTCCTCGTTTTTACAAATTTTTTTACACCAAACCCAGTATGTATAAATTCAAAATAACAAGCTCTATCAAAATTTGTGAAAATATATAGGGTGTCACATTTAAATTAAAGAAGTTGATGGTATTTCCGGTTAAAACGGAAGTATGTTATTAACAAAAAAATGTACATCCGATGCATTTTGTTCCATTGCACTTACCTGCAAATTTTCATTGCTATAGTTCTTCTCGTTTAAAAGATATTCACTTGGTTCCATACTTTATTCCAACCCTGTATTTGAATGGTAATGGTATTATGGTTCTATTGTCCTCACTACCTGCGGTTCACTATTGGGAAAAGTAGAATTCGATAGATGGCGCTCCGAAATGTCAATGTGATCCTAGCAACGGGTCAAACAAATCAGCTGCCGTATAAGCTCTTTGATATTTAAGTGGTTTTATTTTGCTTTTTCTTTTATTGTACTTTAGTATTTTGTGTTGTTAAACTAAATTTAGACTCCTAATATTGTTTATTTTTGGAGTAATAGGTATGGTTGATATTTGTCAAAAAAAGTACGAATTTACGGTAATTACGTTGACTTGCATATAATACAAAAACAATGCAAAACGAATTGTTTTACTCGTTGCGACAATCACAATTTTTCCGCCAGAGGTCTCATTGAATTCTACTCCGCCAATCTAGCAAAAGTTGCTAACTTAACACTCATTTACCTAAATGAAGAAGCGCTTAAAATCCTGTTTTTAAATTTATAATGAGCTCTTTAGTTATCAATATGACAAAAATACACTATAAGGATGATTTTGATACACGATTATAATTTTGTAAAACAGTTGCAGAGAAAGTTAGGAGGGTAAACAATTTCTGGTGATTACATTAACCAATGATCTGTTTTAAAATATCATATTAAGTTGTTAAATTGTATAATTATCTACCTTTCTTCTATTTTCATACAAGCACTAAGGAATAAAAATTATTATGTGAATTTACTTTTAATACATGGTAAATATGACAAAGTTTTTAAAAGAACATGTGCTTTATTTGCAGTAAGATATCCAGATTGACCGCGATCGAAATCGCACAGTGTTAAAAGAATACTTAACAATTTGAAGCTATTCGGTTCATTTTAAGCAAAAGTTAATCGAGTTAAACCATTTGTGAGAATAATAAGATATGCTACAAAATTTTATGGAAAATTAAAAGCCAAAGAAAAATAGTCTGATGTTTTGAAGTAAATGTTCAAAATTGCTCCCTTGGACTTCAATGCATTTTTCAACCCTTCTCAGTATACCTTCATTCGTCGCACGGCTAATCATCATCTCAGAAAGGGAATTGAAGGAATTTCGAACTCTTAGCTCACAGTCTTCTCTAGATGTTAACTAATGTCAGTTAAATAAGTGTCATTTATTACAAAGCCTACTAAAAGTATACATGAAAAATTTAAACTTGTTAAAAAATATATTAACAATTTAAAACCTCAAATATCTCGGAAACGACTAAAAGCTGGAATAGGATTAATAAAAACAATTTGATTTGATTTTTTTTTAGAGACAGATGAATAAAAAGACTTTTATTTCTTAGTGCTAGTATCAAAATTTAGACCACACCTGCATCTCTAAAAATTTATAGAAAACATTTAATATCTGGATAACGGTAAGGTTTAGGTATAGGAAAGTATACATGAACTTGCCTTATTTTTTTCTCCTGAATGCATTAAAATAGAAAAAACAGGGTGGTTCTATTTAAAAAAAATGAAGAAATTTGATATTTATGAAGTTAAACTTTGAACACTTTTTATACACACCCTGTATAAAATGAAAAATTTTCAACTTAGATTCGAATACGTTTGACCTTGCTTGAGGCAACCGAACAGAAACCATTTTCATATCTTCAAGGGTATCCTCGTAAAAAAATAATTTATAAGGGTCTTCAACGGTCAAATTTTCTACAAAAAAATCAATAACTCAAAAAGTGTGCATATTTCGAAAAAAGTTTACAGACAAAAGTATCCTAAAATATTACGTAGATTTCAAAAATGTATTAATATACAGGGTGTTCCATTTAAAATAACAAAGTTACAGTCGACTTCCGGTAGAACCGGAAGTCGGCCATCTTTGAAAATATTTTAGTTGAAAAGATCGTATCCGAAAACCCAAACGTATAAATTTTCATGATTTTACTATAAGTATTTTGCCATATACAGATAATTTTCACTCGTCGTGGGACACCCTGTATACTGATACAGTGAAACAATCTTTGATTATAATTATAATTTGAAAGAATAATCCTGAATAATAAATTGAAAAATATATATAGATTCACTGTGTATGGAATGATATAATGTGAAAAATCAAGTCCTACCTTCGTATTACATGCTAAAAAAACACTATTTACAAAATAATATTCTACCAGTTTATCCTTAACAAAAAAACTGAAATTAAAATGAAGGTCATTTTAAAATAATTACCGACAAATGGGATTCGAACATGAAAAAAAGGTTGTTAGATAATACAATATTGAAAATAAAGAGTGTAGAAATGTAATTGGCATATTTGTGACGTGGAAATTAATCGGTAGTAATATATAATATTTAAGCATCTACGTTATTTTATAACCAGTCATTCAGGAAGTAGTATATTATACACATCAAGGTGGTGAAGACTATTATTATTGACCTAGTGCCAAAAATTATATCGCGTGGGGCTTTGCCATGAGGCGGAATAAGTTGCGAGGCTTATAAATGTCCTCACTTGAAAATAATTGACATTATACACTATTACATGGGCGATGGGTTAAAATGTCAGCATTGCTCAAACAGAGCTCACTGCTATTTACATACATCGCCGCAAAAGAAATTACCAAAAGAAACACCACAGGTACCTAATAAAATTCACATCCCTAGGGATAATAGATGAGCACTAGTAGCCATGAACAGACCACGTATCACATCAGGCCTAGTACTGGAGTGTCCCCTGTTCCTGATCGACCTAACAACGAAATCTCTCTAGGCTGCATCAAGGGTCACGTCCCTGATCGAAGCCTGTAGCAACAATGAAATCACTCTAGGCTGAATCAATGGCCATAGTAAATCGAAAGGTAACCACATTGCCGACTCACTAGCCAGGAAAGGAGCCTACCAAAAACTCTTGGGACCTGGCACTTTCATTGGTCTGTCAGCGTCAGCTATGATTGACCTGATAATGGAACACTGCCTTGAAAAAGTTTAAGGGTAGATGGGACAATGCAGAAGGCTGCAGGATTGCTAAGGAACTGCTTCAGAATCCAGACAGAAAAGTAGCCAAAAAATACGTGACTATGAACAGAGAGGACCTCCGGAAAGCCACGGGTATTCTGACTGGTCACTGCCACCTACGAAAAACACCTCTACAGACTGGGTCTGTCTGAGAGTTCACTTTGTAGAGGATGTGAACAGGACATTGAGACTTTTGATCACATTCCATGTGAATGTCCGACACTCTTCTGTATCCGGCGAGTACAGGCCAACACAAGCCAGCATAAGAGAGCCTACTTCCAGCGACGTTATCGCCTACTTCAAACAAGTAGGCTGGATGACGAGCTAGAAGGAATTCTGAATCTCAGAAGGATGCACAATGGGCCAACTGTAGCCTGTGCTGTGGGGTCACCCTCCCTTAAAATTCTTACAGATACACTATTACAGCTGTATTGCGTTCACAACACAACACCTTGAGTGTAAAAGCTATAGTTATACACCACAGCGCTCACAAACGCACCACGAGAAGCGTTTACCCCGTCGTCTGACTGACAAGTAAATAAGTTTTTGTTGAATTTCTATCCAATTCTTGAAACATTCTAACTTGTCCATTATTGACCTTGGGATTACACTATTACAGCTGTATTGCGTTCACAACACAACACCTTGAGTGTAAGAGCTATACTTATACACCAAAGCGCTCAAAAACGCACCACGAGAAGCTTTTTCCCCGTCGTCTTACTGACAAGTACATAAGTTTTTGTTGAATTTCTATCCAATTCTTGAAACATTCTAACTTGTCCATTATTGACCTTGGGATAATAATAGAACCAATGATAGAGAAATTCAACTTCTCAGTTGGCTAGAAGAAGCAATAATTGTCAACTTTACAGCTAGTAGTGGAAAAAAATATAAAATTGAAATTTTTGGAGTATTCTTGGCAGGATTATTTATGTATAACTTCATTTAGCACTTTTTCATTTTGTTTCAGTGCCTCATGCAGAATGCTGGACAACAGTACGGCCAAGGAGGTGCTCCCTCCCATCAAACAGCACCTTTCAGCGGCCACTCTGAATCTACGGTGAGTTTTTTTCGATATATGCAGTTCAATTCTTACAACTACAAGAAAAATAAATAATTTGAAGAGCCATAATTTTTGAGATTTACAGAAGAAAACTTTTGGTGGTTCGAATATAATAAAATATTATAGCTTCCTTACCCCTTGTAAACAAACTATCGCTATCGATTCGACATATTATGCATAAACGCAGAAAGATTATCTATTGTTCTCCAATGCGCATGTAGAAAAATAAAAACCTGGTTATTAATAAAATTTATTTGAGAAATATAAATGTATAGTTCCGTCATTATGACCTATGGGTATTATATTAATTTAAAAATATGGATTCAGTTCTGTAAAAACCGTCTTTGGGAATAGTTGTATTTGTGAAAGTTTCGTGAAAATGAGCAAACTTTGTACTAAACGGTCCATTTAGTCCGAAAAAACGATTATTTTAAACGTATCTCGGTATGTACAGTTAAAAAATATCATGTCGTTAAACCCGTGTTCCTCTAGTGGTTACTGTTTGCAAAACAGTGTTGACAATAGTATAGAAAAATGTGCACCGAGTGGGAAAATACGAAAACAAGAAGCATATCTAGTTGTAAGCGAACCTAAGGGGAAGCCAGAACAAAAAATGAAGAAAACCGGTGAATTTAAAATCAGCGCTTATAGAAAATACTTCCATTCGTTTTATACAGGGTGAGTCATGATGAACTGAACATACTAAAAGCATTAACCGGGATACGGAACGAGCCAAAGGCGAGCTTCGTATGTTTAATTACACGAGAGATGCTTACACTATTTTTTCTACGAACAAGAAATTTGTTTTGAAAAAATATAAATAAAAAAAATGTACTAACTGGGTCTCGAATTCGGCATTTACAGATCGAAAACAACATTATGCCTCGCCTTTGCTCACTGTGCTACGGTGCCACATGTCATTGTTAAACTAATAACAAAGCGATTACGGGTATGTTTCTGTAATACAAAATTAGTAATAAATAATTTTAAACAAAAATTATTTGTTTAAATATGTTCAAGTATTTTTGTCAAAGATTCTACAGAAAGTATTGGTTCTGCCTACTTGGTTATTTGAAAATCTAGATTTCTATTGGTCAATTTTTCAGTTTTATAATGAAAACACAAAATGTCTACTTTATTATTTGGCGAATGCGCCGGGTGACATTAAAATATTTGCTTCGTATTATAGAAAAGATTATTATAATAGTTCAATGAATGCAATGAAGTACCGTTATCAAGAATTTTTATTCGATTTAATTGATACTTACAAAAATAAATAATCAATGATAATATTTCAAAGTGCAGGAATTCCCAATAGAAACAAAATTAAAAATTATTAGGTACTTATTTTAGATCTGATTTTGAATTATTCATTTGCTGTAGCTGAATATACAGGCTGTAACAAAAAGGCAGGTCATAAATCATACCGCATATTCTGTGGCTAAAAATAACTCGATCCAACCCAAGATACCCTAGTACAAATAATGTGCATGCGAAAAAAGTTACAGCCTGGCTGCAATTAGATATCGTCACAAGACATTGCTTTTCCAGAATATTCGGTTTTCGTTAGTAAAATGGTGCCCACTGTGTATTTTAAAAAAATGAGGGCCATTTCGAACATCTAATAAAAGCTTCACATTTGTAAATAAATAAGATTCATTCAAAATTTGGGGCACTCGAAAAACTTAAGAATTGTTTGTCTTTAATTTTTGTTACTCGAAATTTTTGAAGCATAATGAAAAATTATAGGCCGTATCTCGATAAAAACTGATAATTGTAAAAAGTACTAGGGGGCAAAAAAGTTTCAAAAATAATAATAATGTGTTTGAATAATGGTGTCACAATAAGCATCAAATTGTAACGTACACAAAAATTTTGGGGATGGTTTAGGGGATCTCAACTCACATAAATTTTCAACGGGTTGCAATAATTCCTTAATTTTTTTTAAGATGCTTTTATCATGGGAAAGCCACTTGTCAACTTTCATTATAATATTTCGAACAATTTTCGAAATATTTGAAAAAATCAATTTTCATTTGGTAACTTCGAAGGGCTGTAACTTTTTTCGCATGCACATTTGTACTAGGGTAACTTGGGTTGGATCTAGTTATTTTTAGCCCCAGTGTACTTGTCAGTCGCTTCTCTGAATTATTCTCAATTTTTGTCTTAAATTTGACTGGTAGTGGAAAAAATTGTATATAAACCATGGTGGTGAGGACATTTATATCCCTCGCACCCTATTCCGCTCGGGGCAGAGCCACTCGCGAAATAATTTTGGTGCTTGGTCAATAAAAGTAGTCTTCACCTCCTTGGTTTGTATACTTAAAAATTGTGGCGTTTAAAATGATTCATTTTCCAATAGTAGCTACCATGAGTTGTAATTTTTGTAAATGATTTCGTAAATTTTGAGTACAGCTCTGGTATACACATGTTGATGGATTATTGCATTCCAATACTCCATGTACTTGAATAGGATTTATTTTTGTTTATAGACATCCGGAGGAAGTATAACAAGCTCCCTTAGACAATTCAGAAGAAAAAATGAAGATAAACAGAATCATTCTGAAAACAGCAATCCAGCTGCTCCAACTGAAAGTCATGTCGCAAGAGTAGCACCCCACAGTCATTATCCACCCAGATCTACTGCCGAATGTTACCGATATCCACCTCAATATCCAGAATATGGGTAAGTAGGTAATAATAATTATTGTAGATAAATCTCGTAACTGGAACTGTGTTATTGACTATTTGGGAAGGAAGCGTTCCAGGAGGAGTGTCCATAGTTTTTGTTTTGTTAACCGGGAACTAAAATGTATTCTTTTGATCTCGATGAATCCAAGCCGTAGATAATGATGTTTTCTGATTTCTGATTTGTGGGAGTTATTTTCTTATCATTTTCATCTTTTTTTATTTGAATTCTGCAAAGCATTGATGGAAATCTTTGCCACGATAGTATTTTTTATTCTGTAATTTGATCACTATTTCATGGAATAGATTTTTGGAAATACGGAAAAGTTTCAGAAAATTTAAACAAAACTTCACTTCTCATTTCTATTGTAGAAGCCACGTGCTTCGATGGCTGTTGGGGATTGACAACCATTTCAGTTAAAACCTGGACTTTTACATCTTTCCCAATTTTCGGCTGCCCAGACTTTGGAGCTGTCGCTTCAAATTTGTCTAGTAAGGAACGAGACATTGTGGACAATTTTGAGCTAAAATTTAACGTTAATGCAGGTATTAAAAAACACGACAGCAACTGATTTAAATGATTATTATTTTGAAACTATTGAACCTCCTCCTCCTTCAAATCTAAGGAATGTATTGAGCATGAAAAGATGTTCAAAATGAGGTATTACTCGACCCCCATTTCCAAATGCCCGCTCTTATCACAAGATCTAAAAAACTGACTTGACTTGACTTCGGCTTGAGATAGAATAAAAACATTAAATTCCCGTATTGACCGTACAGAGTGTCCCAAATTGGTGTATAACATCCTGATAACATCCATCAATAGTTTATTTGCACTGTAGCTCCAACCATTGGAAATAGATACATAATATGTTATATCAGGTGAACTAGAATTGAAAAAGGAAACGAAAAACGTCAAAATGTTTGCGTTATATTCCCTTAGTGAGCCCCCTAACAAAAAAATCTGTGCGCCACTGAACTCTTTATTATTATATCTATCAAAAGTTTGCATAACATTTTTTAATATTTTTCTCAATTAAGAAGTTATAGTACCTTGTAGTTTTCGACAGTTTTCAATAATCACCCTGTATCTTCCAACTGCAGGCTAGTTTACGAGATACCCTGCACAACACACCAATTTGGGACAAACTATACCTGATTAAAAATGAAGTAGGTACTTATAATAGTAATAACCACGGCTAATACTTTTATGGCTTTATTGCATGTCATTACCCCTCTCAGATCAGGTCAGCTTCTTAAATGTTGAAATAAACTACACCTATACAGAATAATACAGAGTGAAAAAATATATATTGCAATAATTAAAATATTAAATATCTGTTTTATTTGTAGCTTACAGCAACCTGTTAAATACTCCGAAATATCCGAACCACATCCTCAGTTACAAGAACACGTTTCACCGTCGGTAATACAGAAAGCGAAGGGTAAAGAATACATGGAGATGTGTAATATACAACAGCAGCATATGCAACCCACCTATGAACACCTGAACGGTCAACAGAACTATCCTGATTCAAATATTCATCCACATGCTCAATATATCCACAAAGAACCACAGGTAAGAAAGTTTGAATGGGTAGATTGATCTATATAAATATGTAGATGGTTTTATTGGGTTCGTCTAGCGTTGCCGGAAAATCAAAACATACATGGTGTTTCTAAATTTAGGAGGTGATTGCGTCAATTAATATTAAGACGAAAAGATTTTCAAAAATGTCATTTATGAAAAAATACACTATTGGGACGCCAGTTCAGAACGCCCAGTTCATATACAAGCAAACAATTATTCTCTTCACTCTGTAATTTCTCAAGCAAACAAAAAAAGGTAAATTAATTTGAATGAAGTTATTTTTGTCTAAACTAACTACATTTGAAACTTAGCTCATTCTTCACTGAATACCCTGTATAAATGAGCGCGTCCCTAGAAACAGTGACTCAACTTCTTACACAAGATTTTAATCCTGTCTTACTAGTGGTGAACAAAACAAATTCCTCTTGGTGCTGTTGATTTAGCCTGTTACTTACCAATCCTGTGTATTGAAGTTATGACATAAAGGAGATGTCTCCTGGTGACCTGTTCACCTTCCTGAGAAGGACAGGATGGACGATGACCTAGGAGGACAACTCCTCGGGAGGATGTACAATGGGTCATATGTGGCCTAAGTGCTGTGAGCCTACACTCACCCTCCCTACTCTACAGATACAGATACAGAAGTTATGACAAATGGTCTCTTCTTGATTTTAGTTTTGTTCTTCATTTGGTCTTGGTCAGGCTAGTGCTTGACCTTTTGAACATATTACCATGTCTTATTAGTTGAAATAGTCAGTATCATGTCAGTAAACTTACAATATTTTTTGTTACAGGTTCATCCCACTTACAAACAAGAATCTCAATACTTTCCAAAGGAACCTCAATACTGCCCGCAAACTCCCCATCAAATTACAAAATATAATATACCTGCACCTGTTCGAAAATATCCTCAGGAGAATGATTTTTTGTCAAAATTACGACGGATCCATCCCTCAATGGCAAGATCCATAATGAGTGACCATCATTTGCAAGAATCACAAAATTCATATCAACCCATGGATCAAAATAGAATATATCCACATCACCAAAACCAAAGGTAATTAAACATGCTTTGAAAATGTTAATACACTTCTTTTTGGATCACAGTAAGCGGTTCTAAAGTGCTAAATTTCGCCAAGAATATAATGTCACTACATGTTAAAATGTGAGGTTAAGTATCATGGATCTTAAGTATCTTGAAATGCCAAGCTAGCTGAGAAAAACGAAGCAATAGAGTTATCTACTTACCCTTGGCGTCTAGAGTTCTAAAGTCGGCTTGCTCTCAAGAAAAAACACGCAAAAATAAAACCAAGTGAATATTGAATGACATAGGCAAGTGCATAATGTGAGCAGGGCATATTCTGTTTCCCTACTGTGCAATACGCAGCCGATTTAGAATAGATCACGCGTGGTAATTGTTTACATGCGGTTTTTCTTTCAGACTATAGGTAGCTTCAAATAGAGGTTACAGAAAATTTCAGGGGTCTTGTTGAATTTACTCCAATTAACTAATTACAAAACTCTAAGAGTTCATCCATACCTCATACCATACCTTTGAGTTTCATTGAACCCTTTATTTAATTACAAAACTCTTAAATCAATTTCAGGTACGCCAATTACCCATCTAGCATGCAAAACAACGGTTATCCCCACGGATATGTACAATACACAAATTACAATTGTAGCTACAACAGACCACCACAAATGGCACCTAGATTCCCTTCGGTCAATCCTCACGAACGAAGCATGTCACCAAGAAGAGGTTATCCTGATCAAATGGGTTTTCCAATGAACTACGGCAGTATTCCTTCCCAAAAAATCCCAACTGGCTACTCTCAGTACAATGCTCCTGAATATGCTCAACACTATCAACACAGGAGAGCGTCCATGGCGCAAGATTACTATCAACAACATTGCAGGTGAGCTAATTCTACGGTTGGTATAAGTGTATACAATAGAGGAGTTCAATCTAAGGTCAGTGTGGCCAACAAAAGTGGTTTTTCTGACCAAAATGACTGTTGAGGTCTATTTTTACTTCCATGCTTTCAGTATGTTCACTTCCTGGTCCAACACTCCTTTGCCAGACCATTCTATTGCTTTTGAGAACGGTATAAAGTGTGTTATGATAAAGCTGCTTTCTACTATTTGTTTGCAGCATTTTAAAATATATCATTTTTTTTCCAGCCCTGCTCAATATTTGGCACCTCACCAAATACCACCTCCAGATATTGCTGAAGGCCGAGTGACAGTTTCGGACAATATAAAACATTATATAGAAAATTGGGCAGATGAAGAAACCGCGACGGAAATGAATCTACTCGAAATGCCCAGGATATGTAAAGAGAGTATCAGAGGACGAGAGGATCAATCTACTGAAACTGTCTATATGATAAATGCATCGGAGCTACAATATTTAGAAAATGGGTTATTAACGTCTGAAAATGGAATGACTGTACCTGTGGTATGATAATTTATTCATATTTTATTAATAATAACTGCACTGATTATACAAGGTAGTAAAGGTGGGAATTATTAACAAAATTTGGCAGTTAAAAATGCTTACAAATGATTTTTCCTCCTCTTTCTATAGAATGTGCACACATTCCTTCCTCATATCAAGGAGGAAATTCATAATTTCCACTCTAGGGAGGAACGTACACACTTTGCTACAAAGGGAGAAGAATTTCTTTATTATAACCTTCGCATCATATTTTATTTCACATCATATGTTGACAAAATCCAAACTCTCTTGGCCATACATAAGCTGGAAATTTTTTTACCCTCATATTAATTTTTATCCCTAGCTTATCAACCCTTAGTATCACTTTGATTTGTTTTCGGATGAAAAACATTATCCAAAGAATGCATCCAACCTGCCTTCATATGTTGGGCATTGTGGAATAGCCTCACTCTACTGGTTCTATATTTGGTTGGAGAAACTTTTTATGATTATGTCTCTTTTAACACGCCACTTTGTAAGCGCCTTCTTTTAACTCAATTGACAGGCATTGAAAATGTCACTTTCATAATGGCAGCTGTTCAAAATTATATTTTTCTACTTCCATCATTAATACCGCATCTAAAACACATCTTCGACATTTGCAAAACGTTACTTTGTTCACGACCACCTAATAATTAGTCAATATTTTACCTCCTTATTACAAAATTATATGGTACCCATATATCTACTAGAGTGAATTATGGTTCATAATACACTGGAGTGTATTATGGTTCATGATACACTGACTAGAGATGGGGTACAATATGAAATAAACTATTAAATCTGTGTATTTTGTTCAAGAAATTTGTTTCTGAATTAGTATTGTTACTTTTCATAACGATATATTCTAATATTAAGTATTTCAAAACAACATTTTGAGGTTTGCAATACCAAATTGTTACTGACTTTTATTTAATAAAGAAATTAAGGGTCGTGGACAAAATATAGTATTCTACTCGCAATTTAAGGCCAATATTCACTCGGGTGACTTGTGCCCCTCGCCTGCATCTCGAGACACAAACATCACCTATCGTGAATAATGGCTATCATAAATTGCTCGTTTAATAATATACTACTAAACACTAGTGTTTAAAGTGCGATAAGTCACATCTCGTTTATCTTTTGTTTCTTAAACGTCACATCAAGTGTATCCTCTGCAATTTCTATTTAATATTCCGTGATAATTTTGTAGTTCTGTCATTTTATTTTTCAACTACACGTCAGTCATTGTCTGTCATCTTGTGAATATAATTAAAATATAACATCAATTAGGTTTTTCTTTTTCCTGTGGGCGTAGAAAAAGTATAGTGAGCACCTAGAGTGCTCACTTGTTCCATGAAGAAAACTTGTGACTAAAGTAAAACGTTTTTGACATTTAGTACTTAATATACTATTGTACTGATATTCTTCATCTTTATTATTTCAGATGACTTCTGAGTCCGGTCAATATATAATTAAAAGTGGAGTTTCTTTGGAGAACGGACCCGAAATGGTAAGGATAGTGGAGAAAAGTAGTCAAGTAGAGATAGATCCAGCAACTGGTGAACGAGTGGTTAATCTTCATATAATGGATTCGGTAAAACCAGACTGCATGTTAAACAATAAACTTAACGAACACCAACAAAGATCCGTTGAAAATCTTTGTTCAGATCCAGAAAAACCTCGAGTAGTAGTCCATCAAAATACAGTCGTGTCATCTGGAATGCAAAATAGAAATGCGAGTAAAGATACTGAAGAAACTTTGAAACTGGGAACTAGCTTACCACTGATCAGTGATACACTAGAAGAACTTGATAAAACAATCATACACGACAGCAGAAAAGAAACGGTGGATAAAAACTGCTCGCCTATCAATTTAGAAGAAATTGAAAAATATAGAGAAGAAGTAACAACAGAACCGATTAAATCACCAGCAGACTGTTTAGTGGAAGAAATTGCTAGTATCCAAGAATTGTCCGATTCCCATAATAATTTGGCTTTTGAAGATGCTCACATAAATTTAACAAAGACTGATATAATAACGGATAATCAAATTGGACATTCTCAACTTGAAGATCCGCACAAAGACATTGATATACTATTAGATGGTACTGTTAAAGATACGGCAGTAGTGTCCCAACCCCAGATAGTAAATAATTCCAAAATAGTTGAAGATAGTGTTAACATATCAAAAGAAGAAAAATCAATATCCGAAAACACCTTAATTAATGAGACTGAACAACAATCAACTAGTAGCGATAGTATTAGCGAGGAAATTAATAAAATAGAGCATAACGAAAAGGAAAAAAACGACAGTAAAACAAATTCCGACGATACAAACGACCAAGAGTTATGTTCAATTGTTGATACAAATAACACCGACAAACAAGAGGTAATCAAGTTAAAAAGTGAAAAAATAGTAACAAAACGATCGAGACGAATTTTTTCAGTTGACGATATCATCAACAACATTGGAAACAAATCGAAACCGAAAAAAACCGATAATTTATCTCGCAGATACAGTCTGAAAACAACCAAAGAATTTTTGGAAATGGAAATTACCAATACCTTCAAATCCACAGGACTGTTCAATAACCAAAGTAATAATTTAAATAAAACAATAACTAAGAACGATGATAAGGATGTTGATCGTTCAAAAATTGAGGTTGTAAATAAAGATAATGTTGAAGAACAAAGTAATGGAGTCAATTTTACCAATACTTCTGTTAATGATAATGAAAATATAGAAATGAAAAACGACCACTCTGGTACGATAAAGAAATTAGAAAATGAAGTTGCGACCCAACTGTCTACTGAACATACCCTAGAAATTGAAAGTGAAAAACAGGAGATTCCAAATCCTGAAGAAAAAACAAACGATATAGTCCCTAAAGACGATATTGTATTGGACACAAAAAATGTTAATTATCAGGAAATCATCTTGGAGTCTGCTGGTATCAATTCACCAGTTTCAACTAAGGAATGTGCAGTTTTTGAAGAATTATCTGATCTCACCGAAGCATCATCTACACACAATATTAATACAAATGAAGATGCCTCCGTAGAACCAAAAGTACCTGATCAACCAGAAGTGCAATATCGTAATGTTATAAGAGTAGAAGAATCTACTGTCCTGCTTGAAATCGCCGGAGAATTAGTCGAAATAAATGTCAACGTAGTTAATGGAAAAAACATAATAACTGTTGTACCCCTGTCAGATACAGCAATTGTTGATTTTAACGATAATTATGAAACGTCAGAAACTTCCGACGCTACAGATCCTTTGAAACTTGATGAATTACCGCAACAACAAGAAACTTTAGCGGAAATTGTCGATGTAAATGTAGAATCTGAAATCGTGGAAACCACCAGTGAAATAATAATCGGTATGGACTTGAGCTTGGAAGAAGAAATTAAATTGGACGTTGATCAACCTCCAATAATTTTCACAAAAGCTGCTAAAAAAGCCTACGATTGCGATCTACAAATACCTTCTATAACTACCAGTGGGGACGTTTCGGATACTGCTAGAGTGAAAACGTACAATGCAAACGATAAAGTTAGTTCGAGCAAAGAAAAAATTAAAAAGAAGTCATCAAAGTTATCTAATCGAATAGTAAGCAAAACAGATGAGAAATCTTTGATCAGGGATCTTGTAGCTGCTAGAAATAAGAAAAAATTACAATTAGAAACTGTTGATAATGAAGAAGAAGAATTTGTCCCTTTCAAAGATCTAATTAGGGCTAGAAAACTGAGAAAAATTAAATTAAAAGAAATGAAAAACAATGAAGATTCAAAAGTTGATTCGACTATTAAAATAGACGAAAGCAATAAAGAAACTGATAATGCGATGGAGACAAAAACTTTGGTAGATAGTATGGAAAAATTACCCGAAGAAAGCGGTAATAATAAGAAAGAAGAAGATGTTGAATCGGTACCACAAGTAGTGATAGTTCCAAGTGATGTTGAAAAATCAGAAGACCCTAATTTAAAGAAGCAAAACGGAAATTTATCGAAATCTCAAGTAAAGAAAAAACTTAGTCTTGAAGAATATAATAGAAGAAAAAGAAAACTGCAGAATAATGAAAAATCGGAATCAGCTGAAGAAAAAAAATTAAAAATCGATCAATCAGTGGAATCTAGTCCGATTAATCCAGAAAAAATTAAACCCCAACGAACGAAATCTTTGGACGATTTAAATTTGCTCAAATCAAAAGAGACTCACACTAAAAGAAAGCTCAGTCTGGGATATTCACCTGTGAAACAAAATCATTTCGATTGGGAAGAAACGCAATCCCCAAAAGTCAACGTTAATCAAAATAATCAAGATAATAATAAACTATGCGAGTTCAAAGGTCTCATTAACGAAAACAATAAAAACAAACCAAAAATTTTGATAGACGTTAACGATTTTGATTGTAAACCGAAGACTGAAATTTCCGAGGATGAAATCCTTCAAAATTATAAAGATCAAGTGGAATCCAAATTGAATACTTTAAATTTTCAAATTCCTAGACCCGTTAAATCGTTGGAACGACAAATAGTTGATCCTTTTTCGAAACCCGAAACGAATTGTTTGATAGAAAGGTTTTTGAAAAACGAGAAGCTTAACGGACTGGAAATGGAAAAAATCAGGAAGATAATTTCTTATAAGAGGTTGATGCAGCAGCTGAAAAAAATTAAGTCACATGATCTCTCGAGGACGACGTCGTCTTTGAACCCAGCTTTTGAAGCCCGAAAAGAACTTAGCGAGAAACAAACTAAGCTACTGTTGAAAAAAGTGAGTAATTATTTTTTATATTCAATGTATACTCTTTCTATAGTCAATGTTAGGACATTAAAAAAAAGCAAGGTTGTCAGGCATCTGTATCTGTGAAATAGTGAGAGTAAGTGTAGACTCACAGCACTTAGGCCACGTGTGATACATTGTAAATCCTCCCGAGGAGTTGTCTCCCTAGGTCAGCGATGGCAAACCTATAGCAAGCAAAAATTTTGATGGCACGCACAAAAACAAAATTATTTTAGAAAGATTTGCTAGCGTCGATTCGGTCTGCCCTCTCGCGCAGCGCAAAGAAAGACAGAAAAGGGAAAGAAATGTCTCCTGCGTGCTCTCTCTCTAGGTTCGCGGTTTTTACATGGCATAGATAGCCGGTGCGCGTCCAGTCAATTACACCGAAGAGTCATCCGTCAGTCAGTAGTCTCTTGTCGCATCTATAAATCTTAACATTAATTTTGATGACACGGTTATTGCTTTATTAAAAACGGTAAATTTTCATTGCAAATTGGGTAAATAGAGAAGCTAACTTTGAATTCGAACACGTTTGACCTGGAACAATTTTTGGGCACCTTGCCTATTCAAGAAAGAATTTTTATGACTTTGTGGCACGGTTCACCATCCCTGCCCTAGGTCATCGTCCACCCTGTACTTCCCAGGAAGGTGGACAGGTCACTGGGAGACATCTCCTTTATATCGGCAGGTGTAGGCCAAAACTCACTGAACACTTATTGGCGATAACTCTGGACTCTCGCATAAAACATGCCTGAAAGTTCCATCTTCACCTTCACATATCCTGCATAGAGGTGTGTCCACTAGCCCCATAGTATGGCGGTGTTTACTTAGTTGACAGTGGCCTGTCAGAAATCTCACTATTGAACGTAGGTTTTTCCTGGTCACCGCCAGCTTCTCAAGGTCGCCCAGGGTGATGCTGGCAAGACTGCATCCTTTGATTCAATCCCATCTCTCAAGGGATTGAGCATGGATGTAACGTTTGGCTAGCTCTGCAATAGGGTATAGACATAAATTTTGCTATTGGTGGGAACCGACGTTTTATCAGGTCTCCTAACACCTGGCATGCTTATTTTTTCGAAAAAATATCAACTTTAATTTTAAAACGACTTTAAAAAAATCATAAAATTTGAAAGTCTGCCAAAACGCGTTTTACGTCATAAAGATGGCTGTCCCAACCGTTGACGTCACTCTTTTACTCGTACTCATTTACATTCTTATTCGGAAATATCGAATATTTATGAACACTTCCCACTTTACGTTGACTTTTAGAAATTAAGAAAGCTCACACATTCACTTAATGGTCTCAAACAAACATATAAATGATATTTTTTGTCGAATAGTTAATTAAAATACAATAATAAACAAAAAACTACACATAACCTATGCATTCTTCTTCTTCCTTTCTTTTTTGGGCTATATCCTGAGGGATAATTTACCCAAACCTATGCATTACCGGCCATAGCAAAAGTAAAAGTGTGACATCACACGTATTATCGGTAGCGTTCGGAAATCCTCGGGTGTTGGTCGGAAAGTGCATTAAAATTTGAATTTTATTTTAAAATTTGGAAGTAATTTGAAATGGAAACTGGTTTATTTCCTATTATTAGTTATTTTTGATATCAACTTTACTATTACAAATTAATATCTAAGCAAAATATGAAATATGCGTGTACCCTATTGTCGAAGTCGTCACTGGGTCCTAAAATTTTTAGTCTAGCCGCTTCCCTAGCTAAAGAGTCGGCAATGCGATTTACTCGTTTCGTAACCTGCCCTATCGTGCTAAATTTTGGTGGCCTCTAGTACTAGTCCAGATTTACCGTTTACTGTTCAAGGCTAATAGTGCTTGTATACTGTCAGCGCAGTTTTTACCAGAATTTCCTTTCCAGGTTAATTCTTTTGTTGCAATTGAGATACCAGCCAGTTCTGTTTGAACCACGTTGGTATTGTTTCCCATTCCCCACTTTTCCTTAGGCTTAGTGCTTTGGTGTGAACTCCACATCCTGAGTCTTCTTTCGTATTTGAGCTATCTGTATATATACAGCATATCACTTTGTGTTCTGTTTTCGGTTCTCAGGCATATTCTCTAAAATTGCCAAGCTCTCTATACAAATATTTTCTCTACTTTAGTAAACCGCTCTTAGAAAGTTACTTTGAAAATGAGGAAAACATAATTATAACTTCATGTTGATATACTTAAGAAGATTTTGAAGAGCTGACAACATGGCATCTTAAACAAAATAAGATCTAAACTCAAGTGAATAGTTTTGTTATTTAATTACTTCAATGTGTTGTTGATAGTATATTTTTTAACAAGTATATAATGATGGCTATTAAAAACTGGTGAATAATAGCCATTATATGCGAGTAGAAAACTATATTTTGTCCATGACTATGAGTTACCTGTATGTATGTATGTATTTTTGGGGTAACATTTTAGGACATCTGCAGGCTTCAACTTAAGTAAATGTTCTTCTATCCAGTAATCTCCCAGGTACTGTGCTCTAGGATTCTGGAGTTCTGTGTAGTTGGAAAATATGTGGATGGAGGTTTCTTCTTACATGACACAATATCCTCTTCCTCCACTATTTTGAGCTTTTTCAGGTGCCAATTCAGGCGACAATGTCCCGTTAGGATCCCTGTTGAAACTTATGCATTCATTTGATCTCAACAGGTTGTAGTCACCCAGAAGAATCTTTGATTGTCTAAGCCCTACTAGATCTTTCCAATGGTCAGATCTTCTCTTTCTTAGTTACCTGCTTTAGGTATAATTTTTTTGTCTACTATTCGAAATAGACCAAGCAATAAAGCATCAAAATAGTGAATTTTTAACAAAAATCTTGATAGAAAACGGACTTTGTTATCTAGTAAATGACACTACGTAGTACGAACCTGATATTTTGGACTCGCAAATGTTTTACAAACCTTAGAAACCATTTTTTTTAGTTTTTTTTTATTATTAACACTAAAGCTTTGGAGGCCTAGAGTTAGAAAACGAGGACATGTTTTTAAAAGTATTTATGAATCGTTTGTCCTATTAGCACCGAGTCACCTTGAGTATTTTCTTCAAATAGTTTATCATTTCTAGGTATCAGAAAAGAAAAGAAGCCGTTTCAGAAATTTGCATTCCCATTCAGACATTGAAGCGGACCATAATTGTCGAGAAAAAACGAGATGTAGTGGCGACTATTCAGTCGTCCAGTCAAACTGTTTGGCGGGAGTGGTGCCCAAACTTATTATCAAGAGGAAGACTGAGATGCCTTTGCCGTTCGTTAGGTTAGAAAGGCTAGATCTTGGCTTGTTCGACGAAAAAAACGGGAGATACGCCGTTTGAAAAAAGTTTTTAACTTTTGATTTTATAGTGAGACAGGGACCAAAAATACCAAAGTAAATATACGTTGTTGTCTGTTTTAATTTAATGTTTATAAATAGTTTTTATAAAGTTATTAAATTGTAGTTATAATTTATTGTTTGGTTTTTGGGAATGGGACACTGTCAAAATAAAGTTGAAATGTATATTATAATTAAACAAAAATTAGTGGCTTTATAAAAAGATTTGATAAAAAAAATGAAATTGGTCAAAAGAAACCTTTACAAATACAAAAAAACTGGTCCACCTAAAATTTTGCCGAAGTTCGTTGTCCAAGAACTATCGTAATTCTCCATCGAGTTCAATTATTTCTACTCCAAATTGTAGATAAATTCTTAGATATTAAGACTTGATCCAGAAAAGTTTTCTAAAAGTAATGGTGTCTTATTCATACAGGGTGAAAAATAACCATGTATTTGTAGTCCAATTCTTAACACCTTGTGGAATAGTTCGGTAAATTTGAAGAGTTTACGCTTAGTTTATTACAAAGACCATCTATTCCGCCATCTTTCAGTTTTTATTATTTTCATCTTAATTCCTTTTGAAGTTACACGCATTCAAATAAAATTCTGGAATTTTATAAACACGATTAAGGAAGCTGTAATTCTCTATGCTCCATTTGTTGGGAATGACTATTTTAATGAACGACCGCATGTAGCAAATATTGTTAAGCAATATTTGGATGAGGTTGATATGCAAAGATAAGAATTGCCTGCATTTATTACGGATCGAAATCTGATTAAACATCTGCTGTAGGATGAAGTGTACAGCTATTTCTTGTTTAAAATTCCTGCTGAATATGAAAGTATTACAAATAAAAATTTTTCCCTAAAACAATTCCAGGCTTTTATTTGAATACGTGTATCTTTAAAATAAATTAAGATATCAGGATGGAATAAAAACTGAAAGATGGTGAAAAGAATAGACTTTGTGATAAACTTAGCTAAAATTCTACAAATTTCCAGAACTGTTCCACAGGGTGTTATGAAATTGGATTACTTTTCTGGAGCTGGTCTTAGTATCTCAGAATTTATCTACAATTTGGCGTAGAAACAATTGAAATCGATGTTCTTGGACAACTAACTTCAGCAAACTTTTAAGAGGGCGAGTTTTTTGCCGCTAAGTGTATATTTATTAGATGGTGCTAGAGCGCATCAGCTAACAAACGTGTTCGAATTCTCTTCCCCACATTTTTTGTAATAAATTTACTTGTAAATAATAAAAATCAAAAAATTATATACTTTTCAACTTTATTTTAAAACAGATGCATTTATAGATTATTATTATTATTGTTTGGTACAGATAATACTATTATTTTTATTTGTTTTTATATATTATTTGAATGTTCCTATGATATTAAACTAGTGAATTAAGAAATGTAAAATAGCCATATTTCATTTGAGACAGATGCAGTTTTCCATTCGTCAATTCAGTGAATTGAGACCATTAACAAAATATTTTACTAACATTCATTTATAATTATTCAATTTATCCTCTAAACAGCCTTATTCCAACATTCCAATGAAGGGACCAAATATTTTAAAATACTAACAGAAACTCGCAATCATAATTTTATACAGGGTGTTTCATTAGGAAAGAGCCTAACTTTAACTGTAGATGGGTATCACTTTGGAGCTTCCAAAACCTATATTTTAATGTGTCTTCTGCACTTTATAACCGAGATACAGGGTGTTTTATAAATTTATCCTATACGCCATACGTTTAATTTTTTAAATTTCTCGTTCTTCAGCCCGTATTGCTATCTATCTCGTATTTGCATTTGAAAATGGAGTTCGATCTTTTTAAACATAACTATCCATTTTTTTTATGAAACCAGAACGAATTTAAGGAAATTAAAAGTACATTTGAACTTATTTTTCAACAACCTTTCCAAATCTGTTATTTTATTTCGTGAACGCTATTTGGTAAAAAAGTTAGCTCGCGTTTGACAGTTTTGTACAGGAATTCCTATGTCGCATTTTATAAATAACACAGTGTATGCATTTCGCAAATATTCGAATTAAGGTTTTATTCTTTCAGTTCACCGAATATACGTTCTTCTTGCTCCACTAGATTCAGCATTATGAGGCAGTTCTGTTAGAACACCTGTCAAAATTTTTATAGCAGTGATACTCTGGCTTGAACATTCATATTTCCTCTTCTATGATTATATTTGACTGGTCCCTCTCTTTGCTAGTTCACCTGCTGTTTCAATTAGATCTATTCCAGTTAGTCTAAGATCCGCATTGTTTTCGTTGGTAGACAAACCGGCGAAATTAAAAAAAAAAGTATACAATTCCAAATTATAATTAAAAATTGCATAATCAAATTATGTTCAGAAAATTATTTCATTAAATAAAATATTATTTTCATATGGTTGACACGTGTGTGAAGGACGACTAGTTCCGGTCTTGGACTAAGTAAACTTTATATTGGATTGGTTCAGTTCTTTAACGTATTACCAGAGGTATACGCTGTCTTTTTCTTCCTTCCTTTTCTTTTTCAAATAGCTCCTTGAATTTCTTTCAGTATTTGACTGATTAGTTTCTTCCTCATTCTTCTTCATATTCTTTGCACTAGTCATCACTTAAAATTTTCTATTTGCCGAGTTATTTTTTCCAAGAATTTATTTTCTCTTGTCTATCTATGGTTCCGACCATGTAGCGATCCATTGCTCCATCACTCTTCCTGTTGGTTGCAGAATATTTATCAATAACTATTTTCACTTTACCGGTGGTCTACTATTGTTCTTTCATGTATCACTGTTTCCATTTATAGTCAATAAAATGCCTATGCAAAAAATAATCTATTTAAACATTATGGTTCGATTCCTTAACAATTCTTTAATTTCTACTGTACTCAAAGTACAATTAATTGAATTGAATTATGGAAATCTGTGCGGTTCTTGATTATTTTCAGTAATGTTTTTCTTGCACTATAATTTACCTAAATAAATCACAGATAATTCCTTAAAAGTTGGTAAATTTGTTGTAATTTATAAAATGCAGAGTTTAAAAAACGTTTTTTTCTCAAAAAATATTCCTATTTAAAGTGTGAAATTGAAAATATTCTAATTCTTTGCAAAGTGTACAAATATGATTATCAAGATTGAAATTAGAAGAATATAACCTTTTGTATTATAGGGTGTTCAACTAAAAATTGATACTTCTTGTATAATATAACATAGCATAGCATGTCACTTATCCATAGTACCTAAAATAACATGGTGAAATGTATAGTTGAACATCCTATTATATACCTTGGGTTATTCATAAAAGATTTTCTATAATTGTCAAATTAGGAAATTTTGATTCAAGTTCAGTAACTGCTTTTAATTTTCATCAGTACATATTTTCCGTTAGTATGAAGTTTAAGAAGATACAATTAATATTAATATTAGACAGGAAAATTTAATGTAACGCGTAATTTTTAACTTCAAACCATAGATAACTTCAAACTCAAAAGTTCTTCGGCGTTTCGCGGTTTTCTACTGAACGGAAAGTTATATTTAGGTCGTGTTTGCATTTTCTCCAGCTAGACAACAAAAATAAAGTGAAACATGTTCAAAACTATTGTTTCCATCAAAAAATATGTCATGTGTCAGTTGATTTTTCAATGAGGTCAATAATTCTGTCATCTTGGGAAATTAATTGAAATAATATAATATATAATTATATTTTTTTCCTGCTAGCGTAGAAAAAGTATAGTAAGTAACATTTTAGTCGCTCGTTTTGCAAGGAAAAAGTACGTCAAAATAAAAATATTCTTGTGAAATTGCCTTTTTAATGATTTGTCACACTTCTCAGTTTAAATATTATTGCAGACAACTGTAATGGAGAAATGGTACATTGATAGTTGATGATATCATAGGAATCAATAACTGAATTAAAGATCATCCACTTTTTACATTTTTCACACAAAAATTTATCTTTTATGTAATGTTGATAAAAATTAATGTTTTTGCGATCGTCTTTGCAATATTCCAGTTTATCTTAAGCTTAGTCCATTTTAAATAGGTCATTAGAAAGTTATCGACTAAGGGCCGATTGCTGAAGTGAATTCAGTTTTTGCTATTATTTTATTTTTGTGTGTGCCTTACTAGTAACGCCTTATTATACACCGCTATTAGTAAACTGATTGTGCCTTTATATCGAACAGATAAACTTCATTTTCAATCGGCTAAGTATGTACTAGTCCAGGGTCGATAATTTTTAAAACCAAAAAAAATCATAATAGGATGAAACCCATTAGCAAAGGAGGGGAATATGATAAAAATGAAAGGAAAAATAATTTACGGGCGATCTGAGGTTGGGAAGGGGATGGGGGTGAGTTTTTAAGGGTAAAAAACGGTTTTTCTCGATTTCCAGCAAAACTAAAAGTCCTATCGAAAAAAGTCAAATGGAAAAGTTGTAGATAATAAAAAGATCTAAAACTTTTGTATTTACACTTTTTTCACATAACCTCAAAATTTATGTGAAAAATTCAAAAAACCAAGTTTTTGGTTTTTTATTTTTATCTTTTACAAAAATTTTTTTTTTTTAACGAAATTTTGTGAAAACTTACCTTTTTATGTCCCAAATACGCTGTAATTTATTTAATTAAAAATATTTATTTTTTCACCTTATTTTGAATTAATATCGAAAAAACACCCTAATTTTCAATCGAAAATTCACCCGTCAAAATATCAGCTTTTTTTAAAAAGTTGGTGTGGTTTCTGTTCGTTGAAATCTCTACTTTCCGATGGTGAAAAAAAAATATATGTTACTATGGTAAATCTTCTCAGAAAACGCAAAAACTCGAATCCGTTTTTTGAATCATTATGTATAATTTTGAGCAATTTATTAAAATTTTCACATTAATTACTAGGAAAATGTAAGATTTCATGTTATAATCTAGGAAAATGTAAGATTTCATGTTATAATCTTACGTTTTTCTAGTAATTAAAGTATAAATTTTAATAAATTGCTCAAAATTTTACATAATGATTCAAAAAACGGATTCGAGTTTTTTTAATTTTTGCGTTTTCTGAGAAGATTTACCATAGTAACGTATATTTTTTTTTTCACCATCGGAAAGTAGAGATTTCAACGAACAGAAACCACACCAACTTTTTGAAAAAAGCTGATATTTTGACGGGTGAATTTTCGATTGAAAATTAGGGTGTTTTTTCGATATTAATTCAAAATAAGGTGAAAAAATAAATATTTTTAATTAAATAAATTACAGCGTATTTGGGACATAAAAAGGTAAGTTTTCACAAAATTTCGTTAAAAAAAAAATTTTTTGTAAAAGATAAAAATAAAAAACCAAAAACTTGGTTTTTTGAATTTTTCACATAAATTTCGAGGTTATGTGAAAAAAGTGTGAATACAAAAGTTTTAGATCTTTTTATTATCTACAACTTTTCCATTTGACTTTTTTCGATAGGACTTTTAGTTTTGCCGGAAATCGAGAAAAACCGTTTTTTACCCTTAAAAACTCACCCCCATCCCCTTCCCTACCTCAGATCGCCCGTAAATTATTTTTCCTTTCATTTTTATCATATTTCCCTCCTTTTCTAATGGGTTTCATTCTATTATAATTTTTTTTCACTTTTCATTATTTTTAAAGGCTTCTACCCTGGACTATACCTACTGTATCTTCATTCATGTATAATAATAATAAGAAACTTGAATCGAAATTAAAACCTAAAATGTAAATAGATATATGGAAATTCGAGGCTGTTAATTTGTTAATTGAATACTGTTTGCCAGTTTCAAATACAACTTAGATGTTAAATACATTCCTAGACTATTTTCATGGTGGAAATGTCAACTGTTATAGAATAAATTATTTATTAATAGTTTTATAGATATATTGATGTATAAAAAAACATTCCAGTTTATTTTAATGTTCCAAGTGTTGAAAGTAAAGTGTTAAATGCTTGATATTTTTTTCTATTTTTTCAATATACAGTATGTTCGAAACACGCAAATTTTTTCAATCGCAGCAAACTTTTTTATTTGATGTTGAATTTCAGCAAATTTTGAAAAATATTGTGAATAAATATGCAAGTATAAGTGTCCCTCTTCTTTACATTAGCCTCCTATGTGCTACACACCACAACTTTTGGCAAAATTAATCAAATAAATTCGGAATATTTTTGTGAAATATATGCATTACAAATATACTTTGCAATATCCAATAAGTTTATGGTAACAAGTGCTGCTATTGATGGAAGTATAGATGATTATCGTTATAATTCCACTGAGAACTAAAATATATATTGGCTCCTCCTTACTTCTACAGTGTCGGAAAACAGTCTCAGATGCGAGTACTCGCTGGCGATTGTTGACCTTGAACTGGAATATATTTTAAATTTAAACATTTACATGCAATGTAAATTGTTTGGGGAATCTTCCCAGTTCTCGATTTCCCCTTTTATGTATGTAATCGTGATTCCACAAGGAAGTCAGCTTTAAAACCATCTTCAACTGGCTGGTCCACTATTTCGACATTACCTGCAATACCCTTATATTAAAGACACTTTGTTGGCCCTTGCCAGTTTGCTGAGGGATTCTTCATAGTTTTTTACCAGTCTAGAACTAGTTAAGCTTCTCCTGATGTTTTCATCAATACAGGATATGGTGGCAATCATCTATGCTTGAATCACATACTTACATTAACCAATGCTAAGGGACATTCTGTATCTAGGTCCATTTATACCAGCCACAATGCAATTGTTTGTCTCTAAACTATCGGTGAACCAGATGATTTCTCCATCGAATATGTTCTCCGATGTCATGCTATCAAATTCATTTGAACTATGGGTTTATCTAGTATGGTAGTTGCAACAGTATATTCTTCTCAATGTTGTTGGGGTACTTTTCATGGGGTACTTTCATGTTTCATGATTTCCGATCTCTAAAAGGTTATTTTTTCAATTATTCTTTCTCCACTGTATTCTGTTTTTTCTGCAACTTTCCATCACCAACGAAACAAAAATATTAACTCAATGCTTATCATCTTGAAAAACTTCAGACTTAGACCACGATTGAAATATTTTGTTGATTACTAATTGTAAAATTTATTAAAAATAATTGTGTTAATTTTGACTAAAAATATATTGAATTATATTATTGTATCAAGCATACATTATCAACGTAATAACTAGAGCATTATGGAACTTTTCTTTTTCTATTATGAGGTTTGTTGGTTAAGTCATAGGAAAACTTGTAAATAACATTAAGGGGGTGTCTTATTTCTAGTCTGTTGTGTACAGAATTATAGCAATTATGTATATAAAAATATAATCTCTAAGTTTTGTATATTTTTATTTAAAATAAATATAACATAAGGACATTATTTAATCGGTTTTTATGAATATGTTACAGTTTTTCTATGATAATCGGTTGCTTCATGTCTTTGTGCTTTTTATACAAAATTATCTCCTGTTAATTGAGATTAGAGTTGAATATAGGATTAACTTGGAAAAGTAGAACATTTTTTCGCAGTTTGTGCCATCATTTTATGCTCCAATATAATGGAAACTCATGTAGTTCTATTTGTACTAATTGGTAACTGTTTCTTGAACAAATAAGTTTGCAATGTTTAAAAATAGTTATTTGTGTATTTAGAGCGTAAAGTAACATATTGTCTCTCGCAAAAAGCGGCAATTTCACTTTACGCTCGAAAACTCATTTAATTTTATCTACATTCGCTCGGTAATGGCTAACTACTACTTAGTCATTTTAGGCGCGACTGTAGAAAAATATTTTAAATTTTTAATTAATCATTGCCTAGCCCAGAACTCTAATACTGCTATTAGCTATGATATGCTGTAACAGTTATGTAAACAATATATAGTTGAGCAAAAATTGTATATTTCCAAAATCTTTGAAATTTGCAGCTTCAAAAAAGTGATAAAAAACAAAGCCATTGTGCCTTTTTACATCGGACGTACCTACATTTTTAATTATCTCATCAAAATTCAGTTCGTTATCAGATTCTTGTGAATATTTTGAAAATTAATTGATATGGATAAAAACATTCGCAATGGTTTTTTTTATTTCACAATCTGCCAAGAATATGAAATTATACTATTAATACAAATGGGGAAAATGTTTATGAATAGCTTGTTGATACCTAAATTTTAAGACATTGCCTGTTGTCTTAGTAATAGAGTCTGAAAAGAAAGAAGAAGTACCTAACATGTGTAAGTTATCACTAAGTTACCATTTACAAAAATTTCTTACAGAATTATAGTATCTTTGTGCTAGAAGTGGAAAAATTTCACTAATTTTTAAAGTTGAGATACCAATTTTTTTTAATTGAACTTATAATATCTCGAAATTTGAGTAATTTTGTATTTCCTAGTATTATTTGTTACCATACATACTGAAACGAATTGATGTCTATTCGTTTTGGTTTGCTAGAAAAACTTTTAGATATAATGTGAGTGCCTTAGCACCGATATTGACTGTTATTTTTGTACCAATTTACTGGTAAATTGTATATTTAGCACTGTGTTATTAAAACGGTTTGAAAAATTTGGTCTATTTTTTTAAACAGTACTTCATTATGTTATGTAAATTCCATCATGCTTTGAACCTTTAGTCCAGTGGTGTTTGGAGAAGACAAAACTTGAGAAATTAGTGTTGTTAAGTTTTATTTGCAGTAAGTAATCATACCATAAGATATATTATCCGATATCTAGTTATACCATGATCAAACCTCACAGAGATGCATTTTTGCCAGGGCCTAGGAGGGTTTCTGACTGGTCACTGTCAACTAAGGAAACACCCCCTTACCATTGGGCTAGTAGACACACTTCTATGCAGAATATGTGAACTGGAAGAAGAAACTAACAGTCATGTCATATGCGAGAGCTCTGAGTTACCGTTAATAAGAA
The DNA here is from genome assembly GCA_963978555.1 of Galerucella nymphaeae. NCBI lineage: Eukaryota > Metazoa > Arthropoda > Insecta > Coleoptera > Chrysomelidae > Galerucella > Galerucella nymphaeae. Next base: position 17,680,183 of record OZ021715.1, on the reverse strand, counting down.
AGAGTGTGTTCGGAGAGTCTTGGCCTACACCAGCCAATATAAAGCAGATTCTTCTAATTATTTCTCGTCCCTTTAACATGAAAGGAGCCCTATACAACTCAAAACAAAGAAGAACATGCCATTTAAATAGGGCTATGTATAAATATACCATACATAGCTGCAAGAGATTTCCGTTACAAACATCACGGGTAAAAATGTATGCATCTAAATAATAGCATTACTAGTAATGTGACTAATGTCGCTGTGCCTTTGTTAAAGCGACAAACAACAAAAGCATAATATATATCAAACTTAGGCCAACAAAGTGCCTTTAAATATTAAAGTAGGCTTAAAGTTGAAAAAGTGGTCCCATAATCGTACTTTAAGATAAAGTAGTGCCTAAAGTTTCCTTTAACTTAAAGTGCGCATTTCTAAACTTTACAGAAGATAAAGTGGCTTTAAAGCAGACATAACCTAATTTTCTCCATATTTTTTGACAATCAGGCTGAATACTTCTGAATACTACTGAATACAAATGATGAACATGCTTGATAGTTCTTCCAGCTCTAGTTCATCATCCGCTGACGAAGTGATTTATTTGGAAAGAATAAAAAATTATTCAAAGAGAAAGTGTCACTTGAAAGATGTGATGATGCTGACTTTTTTGATCGCCAAAGCAATAATTTTAGGTTAGATAACTGAATTAAATAGTGTCTAAGGTATCGAAAAACAAATTTCAGGGCTGCCAGCTTAGCTAAATGCTACTTGAAACGCAATTATTTTAAAGTCGTCTTGAAGGATACTTTAAGATAAAGTCTACTTTTACTAAATGCACTTTAACTATCGAATTATGAAACCAGCCCTTATAGATACATATAGATTTTGAGTACATAAAAAACTGATGATAGAAAAATATGGATATTTTTGAGAACCTATATTGCAAATATGGAATCAAGAGTTCATCTTGGACGGGAAGAAAATAATATGCCAATTGTGTGCTTATGTGTCCTCAGCCTACAATATCCGGTCAGCATTCCCACAATCATCCTCGTCGTTTCTCGACTTTGATTTAGTAGGTCGTGTGACAGTTTGGCCGAAGGGCTCTCTATGAATAATTTAGCGTGCCTTTGTCCTGGGGTTTCATACCACCAGTGCAACGCCTGGTTGTTTATACTCTCTTCACCTAGACATTTAGCAACTCCACAGGAAGGTTCTGGCCCTATCATGACCTCCGTTGCTCCCTGCTTGGTTGATTAATCGGTCTTTTCATTACATTTCATTTTTTGATAACCTAAAACCCAGGCCAGGGTCACTCTATTGACTACCAGCTTGGCTGTCGGAGTAGATATATGCGAAAACAAATTCCGATTTTTTTTGAATCCAGGTCTTTCATTCATTCAATAAAATAAATTCTTAACAAATAATGTATAACTTGAATAAACCTTGTGAAGCACTCCAAAGCAATGTGAACTCCTGTGTATGAATAAATCATTTTTATTTTATTAGACAAAAAATAGCACGCAGTCTGGTCGCATTGAGAAAAAATTCACAAGTCTAAGGAAAGTGACAAAAGTAAAACTTTTTATCATCCAAATAAAAACATGTCGATGGCTTACTGCGTTTTTTGGAAAATTTGCGCCAGTTTTTTTATAAATTAATATTCACGCTTTACATTTTTTTTATATAAAATACACAATAAGAATTTGGGAAGTGCAAAACTTGTACATATAAGGTGTATTTATATTGCTAGACTTTGTGTATTGTACACAAAATTATAGCATTAACTAAAAGAGAAAATTTACATTCTCTAAAAATATAATTATAAAAAGTAACCTAAAAGAGAGGTTTCTTTATATATTCTGACAGTAAAAATACTGCCCCCAAGATTTGCCGCCCCGGACAAAGGTCCGGGTTGTCTGACCTGCTGCTATAAAGCTCATAAAATATCTACTACAAGCCAGGTAAAAACAACGTTTTGGTACTGCTGGAATTTCACACAAACAGAACATCTTATCGCTATAACTTTTAAATCCGAAAATGGTGAGCAAGAGAGGTCCAACTATAATTTAATACTGATAAGTTCTCTATAAAATGTTACTTATTAGTTAACAGATTGGTGACAACAATTTCTGATAAAGTTGTTAAATGGTGGTTCTTTTAGATGACTGAGTGGACAATAATTTTTACAAAAGATCTAACAATTTTTTGCTGGGAAAAAGCGTTGGGAAACTTTTCAAATTGTTATGTTTTGGAAACTCACTATGAAATACCAGAAGTTGAGGTATACATCCTAATTTTTATTGTTCCTTTGATCATACGGACTAAGAAGAGTTGAGACACAAGTACCAATTTTCCGCAAAATAAACAGTTATTCAGGGAATGGTTTTAATAAATTAAGAGAAGACCAAGGGCATGCGCCCTTTTGGAACGACATATATGAAGGATCTGCGTACAAAAATCAATAAAGCTGTGAAATGTGCCTCGGGAAATCAAGGATATCCATCCGAGAAAACCACAAATTCTTACAGAATATACCTTATAATGAAGAGGTAGAAGTATTATAGTGAGTTAAAAAAAAGTGAAATATTCTCCGTTTTAGTTGTCCTCCATAGAAATTGTTTTAGAAATGATAAAACTCAAAGACACTTTGATTGTTCTATTAACACAGTTACCGATATTCCAAAAAAACAAACAGTTTTTTATGAAAGTGTGACAAAAAGTTAAAACTTCGCAAATATGATTCGATGCATAACTATAAGGGTTATTCTGTTATTAATTTCTTTCAAGTGTTGTACTTTTCAAAAACCAAACATGGACAATAAAAGGCATGATGTTTATGTAGCTGGATTCTTTCCTTACGGAAGAGGAGTGGAAAATTCAGATACAGGTGAGAAATTTTAAAATATATTGAAATTTAGTTCATAGTTAACATATAAATAAATAAATAGATCAAGCAAATAACAGTTGTCTTGTAAATAATAAATTTACGCTATTAAAATATTGGATAAAACTTTGCAGTCTTTTGGGATCAACAGTTTTTCTACCTCCTGTGGTCTCACAGTTGCATAATATATGCAGAGCTGTTTCGGTGTCCTTTTTACATTTTCTGCATGTAAGGTCTTCTTCATACAGCCCTATTTTGTTCATTTGCTTCTTTCTGGGAAAGTGTCCAGTAAAAAACCCCCTTATGGTGCGTAGTTTATTCCTGCAGTTTCCTGCTACTTTTCCGATGGTTCTTTTATTAATTCCTTACCACGTGTTCGGCTCGGCGTATTCTTCCAGTATTTATTTTGTTGTTCTTTCACCCACCCTTTCAACCATGACCTAGTGGATCATCTAGGGATGCCCACAGCTGGTTTGGGTCCGTGTAACAGGGTTGACGATCCTGCTCTTGCCAATTCGTCAGCTTTTCCATTGCCAGCGATTCCTTTATGACCTGGGACCCACTCCAGTGTTCCGAGTCGCCAGTCTTCTAAGTTCTTCGCCGCATTCCCATATCAGCCGAGATGTTACCTTAGAGCTCTGAAGATCTTTAATGGCAGCTTGACTGTCACTGTAGATTCTGATCTGCCGGTTGTCGTATGCTTTCATGTTATTCACCCTTGCACATGCAAGTATTCCATAGACCTCTGATTGAAATACCAAAGCACATCAAGTGAGTCGATTCCTTCATATTTGCTCGAGTCGCTCCGGTGCCGAGCTTATTCCTTGATCCGTCTGTGTACCAGATCAGTTCTTTCGCTCTACTCTCTTTCTCAAGCGCCTTTCGATCTTTGATACAATCTCGAAGTTCTTGCGAAAGATATAATTATTTATTTATTAATAAACGGGATCACCCCCTTGTAGAAAACATTTATAAATAAAGATAAGTAAAAAACTATACAATTCACTTTGTAGTTACAAATCTAAACAAAAACATCAGAAATACACCATTACTATAACATAATACGATGAAATGACACATAATGTAGTAAATTGACACACTAAACACCAAAATAATAAAATAAAATGATAATAATACGAAATAATAAACATTAGCTCATTGAAACTCTTAAATTTCTTTTGAAATTATTCAATGAAACTCCAGTAAAGTTATGCCCCAAATGACAATATTGTAACGTTTATTTTAATTTATATTTACAATTACTTAATTTATATTTACAGATTTATATGTAATACTGTCCTTAATTAATAATTTATATCATACACTAAACACACTAACTATAATTTATATGAAAGTCACTGAATAAACACTTTATCGATGCGCGATTGTATAAACACTAAATGTCCATCTATATGACTATAATAATATGACGACTGATATAATGTGTGCAGCGATGCCGTCTATTTATATCGCCCGTTGGGTATGATTCTAGAAAGCTCTCGTTCTATCGAAGACGTTGGATGTACTAGAACAAGTGGGAGGGCGAGGGGTAGGTAGTCTCTGGATTGCTCTCGACTAGTGACGGGGGAGCGCAGGGTAGGTAGAGGAGTCATAGTCGTCTCATGCGGGAATTTCACTATGAATTTCAATATGAATTTACTGACCGAGCAAGCCGTGACCCCGAGCAAAGATAACCATAATTGGTACTGTTAAAGGGTACTTTCAAAAGGTTGTAACTACGAGTGACTCTACTGGGAATTTTATAGGAAAACAATGTAAGAAGTTCTGGACACGAGATAGTGCCCGAGATCAACTTGAATAGTACAGTAAGTTCCGTGTAGGTTCTTTTATTTTCCAAAGACATAATGTTAATACTGTCCATGATATTATTGTACCTATAATCACCAACTGGGATATGCATTTTGTAAGCTACATGCCTTAGAAATTTATGTTGAACTTTTTCCATAGAAGATATATGTACCCTATAATATGGGGACCATATTACACATGCATATTGAAGGAGAGAGCAAACTAAACTATTATAAAGAATTGTCACAGCCTTCACCGATAAATCTTTGGAATTTCGCATTAAATTGTGGTCATGTGGTTTGTTGGCATTTTAATCATTTTACTTAACATTTCATCCTCATTTTCAAGTCTCATACCTACATTTATTTTGTACCTCTCAACAATCTTCAAAGTGGAGGCTAGTGATAACTGGTGAATATAGTATCCCGTTTCGGGTCACAAATCTAACTTTTCTTAACTTCACGCTCAATTGATTCCTTAACAGATGTCTGAAACACAATATTCTGTTACTAGCGAACCTCATTTGAATGGAATGAGAAGTAAATTTACGAATTGTTAAATTGCGCACATTACCATCACAATACGTTTTATGTTACGTGTTACGTTTTCATGTTTTAGGTCGAGGAGTAATGCCGAGTGTTAAACTAGCATTGGATCATGTTAACGAACATTCTTCTGTTTTAAGAAGTTATAGACTGCATATGTGGTGGAACGATACCATGGTAAGACAATTTTCTAATTAACTGTAATAAAGTAAATAACTATAAAACCGAAATGGTTTTTTGGCACTATAAAATTTCGGTTTGTGGTGAGGATCTCACTGGTATCCTTCACTGAAGTTAATAGCAAACCAGAATGGTCGGTGCAGATATCCCAAGAAGTAGTTGTTGTTGCTTTTTATATGGTGATTGGTCAATGTTTTTTGAAAATTAATATTGATATTTTAATACTATTGTACTAATATCTTTGGAGGATGAGCATGAAACATTTTATGAGGTCGGGAAGACAGTTGCGGCGGATTTTGTGTTCGATAAGTCCGTTCTCTGTCATCCCATCCTTATTTTTTGTGTAATACTTCACACGTTGAATATGTGTTTGAATGCAAAAAAGATATACACTGTGTTATTTATAAGATACGATATAGGGTTTCCTGTACAAAACTGTTAAACGCGAGCTAACCTTTTACCAAATAGTGTTCACAAAAAATATAATAACAGATTTGAAAAGGTCGTTGAAAAATAAGTTCAATTGCACTTTGAATTTTTTCAAATTCGATCTGGCTTTATAAAAAAATGGATAGTTATGTTTAAAAAAGTCGAACTTCATTTTCATATCACTTTCAAATGCTTTAAACCGAGTAGGAACTAGCAATACGGGTAGAAGCACGGAAAATTTAAAAGTTGAAGTATTATGGTTCGATTCGCCGCTGTGGTGAAATTGTTTCTCTGTTTTTAGTTTTTTTTTCACAATTTCAGGAACAAATCAGTTCGTTTTATTTTGAATCAAATGTTTTTGGACAAAAATTGTGAAAAAGAACTAGAAAGAAAAAGAAAAAAAGGATATTGAACTTTGAGCACTGTTTTCCACGCTTCTAATGATCGAATCTGAAAATTTTTTCAAAATACATTATTTTTTGAAGACAAACGTTATCAAATTATTAATGAATCCAAATTTTTTTTTACAGTAAAACTACAACTTATTATCCTATGGATTACAATAAACCGTGTATAGAAAGCATTAATGTTCATGAAATGAGAAAGATTGGGAAAAATATACAGGGTGTAGCAAAAAGGCAGATCATAAATCATACCACATATTCTGGGGCTAAAAATAACTCGATCCAACCCTAGTACAAATGTGCAAAAATTGAGAATAATTCAGAGAAGCGTTTATACTGCCGTCTGACTGACAAGTACACTGAGGCTAAAAATAACTAGATCCAACCCAAGTTACCCTAGTACAAATGTGCATGCGAAAAAAGTTACAGCCCTTCGAAGTTACCAAATGAAAATTGATTTTTTCGTGGCTTACTTATGATAAGAGCATCTTAAAAAGAATTGAGGAATTATTGCACCCCGTTAAAAATTTATGGGAATTGAGATCCCCTAAGCCCCCCCAAAATTTTTTTGTCCGTTACAATTTAATGCTTATTGTGGCACCATCATTCAAACACATTATTTTTGAAACTTTTTTGCCCCCCTAGTACTTTTTACAATTATCAGTGTTTATCGAGATACGGCCTATTTTTCATTATGCTTCAAAAATTTTGAGTAACAAAAACTAAAGTCAATGAATTTTCAAGTATTTCGAGGGTCCCAAATTTTTAATTGAATCTTATTTATTTACAAATGTGTAGTTTTTATTAGATGTTCGAAATGTCCCCCATTTTTTTGAAAACACAGTTGTCACCGTCTTACTAATGAAAACCGAGTATTCTGGAAAAGCAATGGCTTCTCACGATATCTAATTGCAGCCAGGTTGTAACTTTTTTCGAATGCATATTTGTACTAGGATATCTTGGGTAATATCGAGTTATTTATAGCCCCAGAATATGTGGTATGATTTATGACCTGCCTTTTGCTACACCCTGTATATTGTGCAATTTTGTTCTCAGGTGCTGGACTACTATATTTTCATATATTATGAAGTCCTTATTGTTATTCTAATTATGTTTGTCGCTTGAAACACCATTTTGCAAAAATTATTTCGGTTTTTCAAAAATTAAAGATTGAAATTTTGTTTTAAATATTGCATTACGTCTTCTTTTAGCGAATAAAATTCTCTACAAGTTTGATGTCCACAATTTTTTTTACAATCAAATCTAAAAAAGTTATAGACAAAAACTGTTGTATTCCACGTGCTTGAAGCTATACTTGCAAGCTGCATCGCAAGCTCGAGAGGAATAATCTACTAACAAATCTTAGGAAGTAGTATTACATATACTTTCGTTCGAAAAAGTGAAATCCCTAGTAAAAATATGAATTTTTAGTCATATTCTCTTTTAATTTGCAGTGCAATGCAGCTGTAGGTGTGAAAGCATTCTTTGACATGATGCACAGTGGTCCCCACAAATTAATGTTATTTGGAGCAGCTTGCACTCATGTCACAGACCCAATAGCTAAAGCTTCCAAGCACTGGCATTTAACTCAGGTGAGCATCAGATGATTTGTAGCATCCACTAACATTTGAATACTTAAAAAAATATTAATTTTCAGTTGTCCTATGCTGATACCCATCCAATGTTCACCAAGGAAAATTTTCCAAATTTCTTTCGAATAGTGCCGTCAGAAAACGCCTTCAACTCGCCAAGACTGTCACTTTTAAAGGAGTTCAATTGGACCAAAGTTGCCACTATATATCAAAATGAACCACGATATTCGTTAGCTCACAACAGGTAAGTGAATATCGAATTAAAGTAGCAGCAGCAGCAAGAGAATATGCAGAGGAGTGTATAATGTATATCAAAATATCGTATGAGCTAGCCAGTTCTTTTTAATACCCAACACCGAAATCTGCCACGTTCACACATAAAGCAACACATAGGAACATTATGTTTATGTTGCTTGTTCCTGGAACTTGTTTCTAAATGATGCCAAAAGTTTATTCAAGTTCCTCGTTGCTTATTGTTGAAGCAACACAACGTAAAATTCTTAAAAATGAGTTACTTTGGTGTGAACAGAATATTTATGGAACTTTCGCTGTTGTTTCTGTTTCCATAAACAGCTTGCGATAACCAGCAATAAAATGTTCCTTTGCGTTTCGTTGGTGTGGACATGGCTTAAAAATCTCTACTGTCGCTGAAATGCTGAAATTTTTTAAGCGATCTGAATGAACATTTATTGTTTTATTGCTGTTTTAGCTTAGTGGCGGAACTAGACACAATGGGATATCAGGTTTTAGAAACTCAAAGTTTTACCAACGAAGTTGTTACAGCCCTAACAAAGCTCAAAGAAAAAGACACTAGGATAATATTAGGTAACTACAACAAAGTTTATTTTCAAGTTTTTCGGGAATTTTGGTATTTTATTTAGTTGTTTTCGAACAAAAAAATAGGGACCTGCTAGAAGCATTTTGTTGGTCGGTGATAAAATGAAGAAACTCTCAGTTTTTGAAGTGTTATCCATAAGAGGCTGTACAAAACTGTCAAACGCGTGCTAACTTTTTCACCAAATAGAATTCATGGAAAATAATAGCAGATTTGGAAAGGTCGTTGGAAAATAAGTCCAAAAGAATTTTTAGTTTTCTTAAATTCGCTCTGGTCTGAAGAAAAAATTGATAGTTATGTTTGAAAAAGTCGAACTCCATTTTCTTACCACTTACGAATATTTCTAACCGGGTAGGAGATGGCAATACCGGTAAAAGCACAAAAAATTTAAAAGGGGGCTTTTGAGGTTTGTTCAAACAAAGTTATATTTCCATAACCTGTAATTTTCCAATTTCTTCACTACATTTTCTCGTATAGCCACCCCCGAGCAATCCCAGGTAATTCTAAATCATGAATTAAATTCGGCCTTTCCGAGGAAAAGTTTCACAGAATTTCCAAATGTGTTTAATTTAAACTATATATTCGATAAATACATTTTTAATTTGATGTTAACCTACAAAATGTGATAACGTTACGCTACTGAATCGAAGTTGAATATCAATTTCACAATATGGCGCTGGTTTTGACAATAAATTCGCGCAATCAACTACCTGCAGGTGGGTTCTCCTTACGTGAAACGGAGTCCACCGATTTTCACCGTTAGATAACCTTGAATAATTCTTAGACTATTTCTTTTGATATTTTTCTGCATCTGTTTTTTTATCTCGTATAATTTACAATGTTTTCCACTATACAGGATGTATCAAAAAGGCAGGTCATAAATCATATCACATATTCTGGGGCTGAAATTAACTCGATCCAACTCAAGTTACCCTAGTACAACCCTTCAAAGTTACCAAATGAAAATTGATTTTTTCAAATATCTCGACAGTTGTTCGACATATTATTGATATTGTAATGACAAGTGGCTTTCTTATGATTTAAGCATCTCGAGAAAAATTGAGGAATCATTGCACCACGTTAAAAATTATGGGAATTGAGATACCCTAATCCCCCCCACCAAATTTTTGTTTACGTTACAATTTAATGCTTGTTGTGGCACTATTATTCAAACACATTATTTTTGAAACTTTTTTGCCTCCTAGTACTTTTTACAATTATCAGTTTTTATCGAGATACGGCCTATTTTTCATTATGCTTCAAAAATTTCGATTAACAAAATTTAAAGTCAATGAATTTTTAAGTTTTTCGAGGGTCCCAAATTTTTGATTGAATCTGATTTATTTACCAATGTGTAGTTTTTATTAAATGTTCGAAATGGCCCCTATTTTCGGTACTGGTTTACCAACGAAAACCGAATATTCTGGGAAAGCAATGGCTTCTGACGATATCTAATTGCAGCCAGGCTGTAACTTTTTTCGCATGCACATTTGTACTAAAGCGACTAAAGTAACTTGGGTTAGATCGAGTTATTCTTAGCCCCAGAATATGTGCTATGATTTATGACCTGTCTTTTCATTACACCCTGTACATATAAATTAAATTTAGCTTGTACCAAAAATCTATATCAACGTAATAATGTAGTATAACAAAAAATAATTTGAAAAACTCCATAATTTAGGTAATTTTAACGAGGTTTGGGCTCGCGACATATTTTGTGAAGCCTACAAATTGAAAATGTACGGTAGAAAATACCAATGGATCATAATGGGTAGTTATAGTTTCGAGTGGTGGAAAAAGCCTGATCCTGAATTTAATTGTACCCTAGAAGAACTCGAATCTGCATTACAACAAACTATTTTGACTGATCTTCTACCTTTATCGACGAGCGGAGAAATCACTATATCTGGAATAGTAAGTGACACGTTTATTTTAATTTATATTTACAATTACTTGATTTATATTCATAGATTTATATGTACTACTGTCCTTATTTAATAATTTATATCATACAATTAACACACTAACTATAATTTATATTATAGTCCCTTAATAAACACTTTATCGATGCGCGATTACTTTCCAGTATAAACACTAACTGTCCATCTGTATGTCTATATGCCGTCTATTTATATCGGCCGTGGGGTAGATTTCTAGAAATCTCTCGTTCTGCCGAAGACGATAGATGGACTAGAACTCTCTGGACGAGTGGGAGGGCGAGGGGTAGGTAGTCTCTGGATTGTTCTCGACTAGTGAGCGGAGGAGTCATAGTCGTCTCATACGGAAATTTCACTGGGGCACTCGCGTAACATTATTTTTTATCTATTTTCAAAATTGGGATTTAATTACTAATTGGCAAGTTTTGGTTGACATGAAAATAAAAATGAGAAAATATAGCATTTACTCCTGCTAATCTTAATGCATACAAGGTGTGTTCAAGATTAAAGTTAGGTTGGTTTTCTCAACAAATATTATAGTTCTTATCAAAGTATCTCTCCTCCGCGCTTTCTCCACATTTCGCACTTCTGAAATACACGTTTTGGTATGACCTTGAGTTCTTTCAGCAATGTGGTTTTTATTATACAGTGTGTCTACTTAAGCTGGACTCATATGGGAAACTTTTTTATTATTGGTTTTAGGAAAAAAGTTATTCTTCTTAAAAAGCTCTGCATTATCTAAAACCTAAAATGCAATCATTAGATATTTCTTATTTTGAGCCGTATACGAGGTTTGTCAAAAAATATTAATCTCACTCAAGAGTAAAGTACCTTTATTTTTCACAATACAGAAAAATTGTAAGAAGTAAAGTTGTTTAAAATTAAAAGTTATATTTAAATATGCAATTAGATCTATTTAGCATGAAAATTAAGATTTGGTGATTATATACGTTTTACATTATAAAGTATTTGTAATCGTAAATAATCACCAAATCTTAATTTTCATGCTAAATAGCTGTAATTGCATATTTGGATAAAACTTTCAATTTTAAATTTTACTTCCTACAATTTTTCTGTATTGTGAAAAATAAAGGTACTTTACTCTTGAGTAAGATTAATATTTTTTGACAAACCTCGTATACGGCTCAAAATAAGAAATATCTAATGATTGCATTTTAGGTTTTAGATAATGCAGAACTTTTTATGAAGAATAACTTTTTTTCTTAAAACCAATAATAAAAAAGTTTCCCATATGAGTCCAACTTAAGTAGACACATTGTATATGGTATTGGTTTAGGCCAAAAACTGATAAAAAGCAGATATTATGTTAATATAATTTTTTTTTAGACCGCTGATGAATATAATATGGAATATGAAACAAGAAGAGGGGACGAATATTCCAGGTTTCACGGTTACACTTACGATGGCATTTGGGCGTTAGCCTTAGCAATTCAAAACGTTGCTCATAAAATAAAATATTTCAGAAGAAATGAGTCTGTTGCTGATTTTCGGTACAGGGATCCAATATGGGAAAGACTATTCTTAGATGCTTTACATAATACTAGTTTTGAAGGTAAAGTTGTTTATTAATAACACAAAAATAAATAATAGTCAGATATCGCAAGCATTGGTGTGACTTTGATTTTCATAGCATACCTACCACTAAATTAAACTGCCGGCGCTGGAAAGTGAACTATAGTTTATTTACGATAAAAAGAAGATGACGTTGCAGCCAATCTTGAAACTCGAGTTCCCGAAGTTTTATTGGATGCTTGCTTCATTGACAGTTCGTGGTTTACGTTTTCAAAAAAAAATAACTAAAAGAATAACAATTTATATTAACCGATTGAAAATATTTCAGGAGTCACTGGACCTGTGAGATTTTATGATAACGAGAGAAAGGCGAGTATACTCTTGAAACAGTTCCAAGAGGGTAGTGAAGTGAAAGTTGGTGAATATAGTGCTGCTACTCAGCATTTAGATCTTACACTTGGAAAGCCTCTAAAGTGGATAGGAAAGTGAGTAAACTTTTATCAAAGATGTTTATTATAAATACTGTAATTTTTGGTAAAGAAACATTATATTTATTAAGAGAAGTTGAATTCCTTGATATCATTCCTAATGACAATAGTGTAGTGAAAAAGGGGCAAAAAGGTTTTAATCTTTTTTTTGAATGTACAACCTCATGTGTTCTTTACAATATGATAGAGTGGGTCCCTGGTCATCTGAAATCGGCAATTTAAGCAACATTTAAGCGGAGATTACTGCGCTAGTTTCATTAGTATAGAAAACCTAGTTTTTTTTTGTAAAATTAAATTGAATCTCGTTGCAAACATCATCTATTAACCATGACACAAATTTTAGCAGCTCACTAGGTACTTGGTATTCAAACTCTGCCTGATTCATATCATCCGTATTTGGAAGATTGCTTTGTGGAATATCAAATTCTCTAATTTTTGTCTTTGAAATACTCGCCGTTCTCTTTAATAACGAAATGTTCGTTCGCGTTGATTTTGTAAGATTTTGTAAGGCAGTGGAGTTTGAGCTGGTTGAGTATGAAAATACAATTTCATCCCTTGATGGTTGCAGATTTATTTTGACAAGCTGTGATATTTCGTTTACGAATGTACTGACGATTACATTTATTATTCATTATATGCAAAATCTTTTGAGCACAAATGTCTTTTCCTTTTTCTGCAGCACATATAATTGTATTTAATCCTTTCAATCTCGGATTTTGCGTAACAAGTTTGTCTTTTTCTTACAAAGTCTGACCACAAAATAAACACTCCATCGTTCACCAAAAAAGTTCAGTAGTCATACACACATCCAAAATAATATTTACGTTAGCAGCTGAGTCAAGTTATCGGCCAAATTTGTCAGGAATAGACCGCATTATGCGTATGCGAGAGATGCCTGCTCGTTAGAAAGCACAATAATTAGGCGCGGCTGCAGTAATTCTTGTTTTAAAAATTTCCTTGGAGCTTTAGCTTTATTTGGTACACAAAAAGTTTAGCAAAATTTTGAAAACCAGAAAAGTTGCTTGATGAGTGAAAATAGTGTTACAAAAAAGTAAAGATAATAGTTTTCTCTATATCTTGTTCAATTCCGGAGATATCGCGAGGTAGGTATGTGTGGAAAAGTAATAAAACATAATTTTGACAGATTTTCGACAAATTTCGCAGTAAAAAGTGTTGTCCCTATTCAAAAATGCTGTAATTGCCGATTTCAGATGGCCAAGGACCTACTCTATCATATTATAGAGAACACATGTGGTTGTACCTAAAAAAAAGCGACATTTTCTCCGGTTTTCAGTCGACTACAAGGGAATATTATAATAACCCGGTAGTGAGAGCAAAAATAACTTAACGATAAATAATACAGCAGGCAACAGTGATTAAGTCGGATGGTGAAATAATAAGACTGATGAGACTTCTTAAAAGTCACTAAGTCACTCACTGGGGAAATGTGGGATGGGATTAGGTATACACCATCCCAGTAAGAGCAGCAGTCAGCTATAGTTATCTTGTGGAGACTAAGCAAAAATAATCACTGATATCTATTTTTTATTTCAGGCATCCACCCAAGGATAGAACTTTAGTGATAATAGAACATACCAGGGTAAATAAGACTGTCTACGCTATTTTAGCAACGTTGGCAGTTTGCGGGATAATAATGGCAATAGTTTTCTTGGCGTTCAATATAAAATATCGGAATCAACGATATATCAAAATGTCCAGTCCCCAACTGAATAATCTCATCATAATTGGATGTATGTTAACTTATACCAGTATTATATTTCTAGGATTGGATTCGGGATTGTCAAGTATAGGTAAGAAAATATTTTATTTCAAATGTAATCGTCATTTAAACTTGTAATACAGCATGGCCATTACCGGAGCAATGTCATCCACACCAACTGCGGCTATGGGAGCCCTCCTGCAACTAACTCCTCTCCACATTCATTTGGAGAAGGAAACCACGAGCAGCTCATGAAATGCTATCAGTGGAGAGGCGAATAAATTATGAGGGATCACTCAGGATTTATGGGGGAAATACAAAATCACCACATTCTTGGGACGTCGTCGGATTTTTCTGTCACTAAACTTCACGTGGACAAGCCCTTTTTTCTTATGCACATTTGTACTAGGATAACTTGGGTTGGATCGAGTTATTTATAGCCCCAGAATATGTGGTATGATTTATGATCTGCCTTTTTTACACCCTGTATACATCAGTGAAGTTGTTAAATGGAGTTTATAAGTAATTTCACGTTACTATTCTATTTTATGAAATGTATTTAATTTCAGAGGCTTTTCCCTACATTTGCACTGCAAGAGCTTGGACTTTGATGGCAGGATTTTCATTGGCGTTTGGAGCAATGTTTAGTAAAACATGGCGGGTACATTCTATATTCACAGATGTGAAGTTAAATAAGAAGGTCATTAAAGATTATCAACTATTTATGGTAGTTGGAGTACTTCTTGTAATTGATTTGGTGATAATGACCACATGGCAATTTGCTGATCCGTTTTATCGGGATACCAAACAAATGGAAAGATATGTAAGTAAAGTATAGAATAGACATATTTTTGCTTCATGGAAATTTATGAATATTTTGAAAATTACTGCTTATTGCTTTTGGGTGTAGTAATACCATATACCTTTTGTAAGGAGGTAAAATATTGACTTATTATTAGGTGGTCGTGGACAAATATATTTATTCAAAATAGTCAAGATTGTAAAGTCAAATGTCACCAAAATTAGCTTAAGCAGTGGTCACAGTCTTCACAAGAACTGAAAGTGCCTGTTACTCTATCCTTTGGTCAAAGAACTTTAACCAATGGTTATAAAGAAGCAAGCGGCCATAGAGCAGCAGACCTCTTGTCAGATCTTGTTAACCATAACTAGAACTCGTGACCAGAGGTGATAAAACCGGCCCTTACTCCATGGTTCCTCATTTAAAAACCAGGAGGAGTAATTTGAAAAGCTTTCACATCACTAATGCCCGGTTTTATAAGCTCGGGTTACCCCTGCCCCGAGAGTTAACCCTTTGACCGGTGGGTGATACAGCGTTTTATAAAGCGGGGTTAGAGTTAACCCTGCCCCACCATTTGGCTCGGGTTAACTCTCAAGTTAGCGGTTGTCATGGTCAAAATGCTAAAATGTGAAGATAATATCATATCCGATATGTATATTGTTCTATGATATATATTTTCAATGTGGACATGGATGAAGTGAGAGATATATTTGAAATTTTTGATGACTTCCTAACAGATGATGAGGAAGACATTATTCAAATGGTTGAGGCACCTCGAGAACCTAGGGTTTTTAGAAATAGAATAGAGTCTTTAAATTACTGGAATGATAAAGAATTCATAGCACATTTCCGTTTATCTAAACATTCAACTGAAGATATTATTGAGCTTGTGATAGCTCATATATTTACAACATTTTCCATGCAACTTTTAACTAAAAATGTGAGGTTATAGGTTGCACTAGAATCATAGAAGACACTGTGGACTTTGTTTTATGGACCGAAGTTTTCTTCTTTTATATATTTTTACAGTGATCTATGGATTTTAACCTGAGAGTTAATCCTCGAGGTAACTCGAGATATTTAACTCTACTTTATAAAACCGGGCACCAGATTAGTTACTAAATGGCGTGTTCCGAAAAAGTAGTCAACAGTCGTGTTCCAAATCTATTAAATATGCGTTGATTGATGAAAACATCAGCCATAAGTCGACTTCTCGTCTGTCTAGTAGATTATTTTATACCAAAGAACTAATCAGACGGGTATTCAGTCACATGTAAAACTTTTAACTGTTTCGTATTCAAACTGAAAGATTAGAACATACACATTACTCTAATATGGATGTTTTTGAGTAGCGAATAACTGAATGTCAGTGAATGAAATAAAAAAGAAGAACCAATTTTCTAACAAAGCCTATATCGTTTTAAATCTTCGATAGCTTGTGACCACCATATAGACAGATGCTGTCATGTTCAGAACTATCAAAAATTTAAATTATCAGCTGTCAATGCTGAAGAGTGTTGTGTGAAACTGAGTGGAATCTGACCAATCATAGGTTTCTGAATTGCCAACTTAAATTCAAATTACTCCTCTTGGTTTTTAAATGAGTTATAACATAGGCTGGTAATTGAGAAAATTATTAATCATTACTGCGCCTGTTTTTTTCTCAATTTTATTTTCTTTTTGCTTATACTTTTCAGTATCCAAATTTTCAATTTCTTGATTTATTCTGATCTTGCTACTTTTGTGTAGTTTGTTTAGCGTTTTATTTCACTTAACTCTGTTTATTCAGAATGAAGTGCATTTGACATTTATATTGAAAAATAACATAATATATATTTTTCAGCCTCATCCCTCCAATGAAGATATTATTATTATCCCCGAAAATGAGTACTGTGCTTCGGAGCATCAAACAATTTTTGTTGGATCTATCTACGCTTACAAGGGGATTCTAATGGTAAATATTTTGTCATATGATGGTCTATTAACAATAAAAAAACGATTACTTTGCATAACAAAATTTTGTGACGTTGCCAAACTGTAGCTTTTTTCATTACTTTAAGAAAACTTTGAATGTCAGTCTGTAGCTCTTTTTTTTATTGATCTCTGCCTCATAATTCATGTAATGCAGGTCCTTAGCTATCGGAAACTTCATTATTACATACACAATATATCCGTGAAGAAAATTAATATTGTTCTCAAAAGTCCTTGCAAATAATAGTATCTGAATCAATCAAAATCTAGTTCAAACTTTCCATCTTTTAGATTTTTGGTGCTTTTTTGGCATGGGAAACACGACACGTATCAATTCCAGCACTCAACGATAGTCGACATGTGGGCTTATCGGTGTACAATGTTGCCATAATGTGCATTTGCGGTGCTGCTGTAGCATTAGTACTAGTAGATCATCAAGACGCTATGTTTTTAATAATAGGTAATATATCACTGTCTATAACTGAATTGGTATTTTTCTAAAATAATTATTGTTTTTCAAGGTGTTTTTGTGATGTTCTGTACTACAGCCACACTATGGTTAGTGTTTGTTCCAAAATTGTTGGAGTTACGGAGAAACCCTGCAGGATCAATTGATAAAAGATTTCGTCCAACTTTAAGGCCGATGTCGAAAACTCGGAGAGATTCTAGTGTTTCTGAACTAGAGACAAAAATTAAAGATGTTAAAAGTTTAAACTCGAAGTATAGGAAGACACTTTTGGATAAAGAAACTGAATTGCAGGTTTGTAAATGGATATATATTGGAGTTAACAGTCAGGAAGACTCAAAAAGATCTACTTTTCTTTTAACCCTCGAGGATATCAGAAAAGAACGTAAATTATTATACCATGACATCAAAAATCGTGACTTGGTCACATAAAAACGAACCTTAAGACATAACCAATCGGTCAAATTTTATCTAATGATTAACTACAGTATAAACAAGTCCTTTTCCTTGAGAGATTCGCAGAAATTTTTCTTCTATCAGCAGTTCCACAGGTCTTATGTCCTAGAGGATTCCGTGCTATGAACTCCCCAACTATGGGAATGGAAGTTTCGTCGACCATATGTATTTTTGTAACTTGATAGGTCCCAGTTCCTCAGAAGTATTTTTGACTGTCTTAGCTTTACTAGATTTTCCGAGTCTCTACTTCTCTCAAAAGAGCTCCTCAACCTAAAAAGGGTGCTTTAACTGATTGCACAAGAGCTTAGTAGGTAGCTGCTCGATTTTCATATTTGAATAATTCATTGCAAAGCAGTTCCACCGGTATACTATTTACTCCTCTAGTACCTTCAAATACTTACAAAAGACACAGTTTGTCACTGCGCCCAAAATCTGCGCGTATTTATTGTTCTATGCATGTGCAAGGGCAAACAACAAGCAGATCAGGATCTACAGTTACAGTCAAGCTGCCCTCAAAGCATTTCAGAGCTCTAAGGTAACATCTCGGCTGGTAAGGGAATGCGGCGATCAACTTAGAAGACAGGCGATTCGAACAGTGTAACACTGGAGTGGGTCCAAGGTCACAAAGGAATCGCTGGCAATGAAAAAGCTGACGAGCTGGCAAGAGCAGGATCGTCAACCCCGTTGAACGGACTCGAACCAGCTGTGGGCATTCCCAGATGCTCACCTAGGTCATGGTTAAAAGTGTGGGTAAAAGGGAAACACATGTGATTGAATTTATGGAAGAATCTTCAGAAAAAGTAGCGAAAGAACTGCTCTTAATGAGCAGGAGCAAACTACGCATCATAACAAAGCTACTTACTGGACACTTTCCCACAAAGGAGTAGACCCCAAATTACTCCAGAAGACTTCTACAACCAACCTCTAATAAGAATCTGTATGAGCTAATACAGGAAACGGATTGGCTAAATAGGCTGTAGTCACAACACCAGAAGGATCCACAATAAGCCCTGGAGGCTGAGGAGGTGTCGACGAAGGGATGGCAACTTTTGAAAAAAAATCCAACAATGCAATCCATTGAAAAAATTGTTGAGGTGGCCATGAAGGGGAGGGGGTTGAAGTTATAACGTTATAAAATATGAGCAAAAAGACGTCCCCTTTTATACGTATTTTGACGTGTTTTTTAAATTTTTGATAAAGGTAACGTCTCTAAAATTATCTGGGATGGATAGTTTTCATTGAGATGCTCTAAAATTGAATCTACACATTTTTGTATTTCAGGCTCTGGTTAGACGATTAGGAATCGAAGCCAATGATATTTTAGACTCTAAAACAGATTATGTGAGTGAAAATAATCGATTATCTGTACCATTATTAAGAAAAGAACCTCCAAGTGCAACTGAAACTAGCGATTTGACCTCTTTGTGCAGCCTAAGTTCTCAAGATTATGCCACACTACAACGTACTGATAGTAATAAGTAAGTATATTGTTGATAATAAGCAGCTCTTATTATGAAATTACAATCCGTGAAAAGAGAAAGGAAATTTTTATATTTTTGTCGATGTGTTTATTTCCATAAATCTTTTTAACGAATTGAAAACTGTTTTAAAAAGAATAAGAACACATAAAAATGGGCACATGTACACAGGAACTTGATCTAAGAAGCCTGTTTGGCTCAGTCATGGTTTACTTGAGAAAAAAAGGATATCACCTAAACTATATACGACACCGTATATTCCTGTCACTGTCACTGTCATTGCTCAGGAACGGTGCAGTAGCCCTACTTGAATTCTGCTAAAACTTAACAACTTAATTTTAAGGTACAAATTTCAACTATCGGAAATACTGCACAGTTCCTATACCTCCATCAAATGAAACGTTCTATTAAGAACCGCTAAATTTTGCTGAATGACAATTTGAAGATTTCCTAATTTTTTTAAGAAATATGAATAAGTGGCGCCTCTTATTTTTCAAAACACTCAGGTATCATCTCTTTATGGTATTTTAAGTAAGGCTAGAACCTTCGCAATTCTATGTTTTAACGCGCAACATCTATAGTTAGAATTTGTTTTCATTCGTGCCCCACGTTGGGCGCCAACGAAACAAATATCAACTATCGATGCATCTGTTACAGAATTGAAACAAAATTGTATTTCATATCAGTAACCTTGGTTAATATTGAATAGATGAGGCTTTTACTTGATGTAGATCCATAGTAAATTATGAAATCAAACAATTTTAATTTGTTAAATCTACATTATATTAAAACTTGAAGTGAGGCGTTTCGCTAACACAGTAGCTGTGTCAAACGAATGGAGGTATAATGAGAACTTTTCGATTTATACAGTGCCTTAATACTAATTTCTACTCACAATGAGTTGAATTATTTGCTAGCCACAAATGAGGAAGTTCAAGTAACAAGTCTTTTGAACAAATACTCAGGATTGTTGGGCATTATGACGATTAAATATAATTTTTCAGGAAAAAGAAAGTAGACAGTGAATCTCAAAAAGAAACCAAATCGCTTCAAGAAGCTTCTCTTCCTACAGATCCCCAGCCCGAAACGCAAAAGCAGCTGAATGGTACAATAAAACAAAGTAGCGAAAGTTATGAGCATGATAATAATTTCAATGCAGTAAAAGATACACCAAAACCAGAATACGATCAATCGTTTGATTACCAGCAAAATGAATATATGAAAGATAATATTAGGACGAAAACCCCCACGTTTGAAAAAAGGTAAGTTTTAAAATTATATCAGGAACATGAAAATAGTTATGGCACGTTCGGAAATCTGTATTTTAGAGCATCAAAATGTGTCGAGCCTGAAACAATGACGATAGTCAGAAGAAAATCAAGCGTGAAAGCAGAATATCTGCCAGAACAAGAGGAAAAACCCTGCCATAAAAATATCGTCCCAAATAATCGAACACCGAAGAAAAAAGCAGAGTTCGGAACACATGTTGTAACCAAAAGTGAACTTTGGGATACGGGAAGTCAACATAGGTGTATAAAAAGTCATCAAAAAAGTAGTAGGGTTAGCATACCCCAGGAAGAAGGTGAGTTTCAGCTGTAAAGTGTAAATTTGGTGTAATTATCCACTTTGGTACCATCAATGTGACACTATTGAATTTGAAATAAAAAGTTGTTTAATTTGAGCTAAGTTTGATCCTCACTTACACTGAATTTTTTTCATTGTAATGACGTCCACGCTTCTATGATGACGTCACAGATACCCTATATACCTCGGATGAAATTACTGTAGATCCCAAAAAGGATAACCAATTTTCAAATGAACCTATTCGTTAATTTCTGAGTAACATCCTGTGAAAAATCTTGGGACGCCCTGTATATTAGGTAATAGTCTCCACCACCTTGGTGTATATACAGTTTTTTCCACTACCATCTGTGAAATTGACAATTACTCCTTCTTCCAGCTAACTGAGAGGCTGGAATTGCTCTATTAGTAGTTAATAATTTTTTCTATTATTAACCTTGGTTAATAATGGAGACCCTGTATATTGCAACGCCATAATTAGGAGTCGTGTCCAAGGTATCCATATACCAATAAACATCGGACTTGTACCTTGAAGTTTTAGCAGCAAAAAATTAAAATAGTAGTCTGGATATTTTAGCAAACGTATTTTTTATTAGCATATTTGGAACTATACATTAATAAAGAAATAAACATTAATCTAAAAAAACTGCTGTATATGTTGACCGTTCTGTTCTAAGCATTTATGAAGTCGGACCATTAAATGGTTGAATGAATTGTGTAACATATCTTGGGGAATCGCTTCAATTACTGCACGAATATTCCTCTTAAGATCATCCAAATTATGTGGAAGAGGGTTATAGCACCTATCCTTGACATAACCCCAGATAAAAAAGTCTGGAACTGTCAAGTCAGGAGAGTACGGTGCTCATTCTATAGGGCCAGTTTACTATGGATACCTAGTTACGTTTTTTTATACGTTTGCTAAAATATCCAGACTACTATTTTAATTTTTTGCTGCTAAAACCTCAAGGTACAAGTCCGATGTTTATTGGTATATGGATACCTTGGACACGACTCCCAATTATGGCGTTGCAATATACAGGGTGTTCCATTAAAAATAGTTGAAAATTATAATGTCGAAAAAAGGCAATTTTTTTACTCCCACTGTATAATTGTAGACAAAATTTGGTACCAACTAGAAAAAACTTTAGGCCAAGAGAAAAGGAATGGCGTAAACCGCAGGTTGCTAACACAACTGGTATAAAAGTTATAAGCATTTAAAATGGGTCACTCTCGGCTGGGAAATATCGAAAACTGACAGTGTACTTGTCAATCAGACGACTATTTACTAATAGATTATGTAGTGCCTGGTCGAAGATTTCTTTCTTACATTAAATTAAACAAAGCCTTGTCATTCTTTCGGACCTCTGGGGAAGATCAATGAAAGTAATAACAAATTATTTTCTGGCTTAATTAACATTGAAGGAATTTACCGGTGTAATTCTTAGCTTGGACACGTCGATTTGTATTTTAAAATGTACATATTTTCAATTTTTGCTAATAAATCCGGAAGTTAGTATTAGACACTGGCACACCCTATATAATTTTTTTGAAATGCTCATTAAAAAATACAAATCGACTTGTCCAAGCGTTTCTCCCAACAGGACCTTATTTATTCCATTTGGCTCGTCCGCACTGTATAAGGTTTCTATTGATATTATTAATTGTTAATATTTTCTTGCAGGTGATACGCACATGCACAGAACAGTTTCAGAACGAAATCGATACTCTCAAAAAGAAAAACGTGACATGTCGCCGAATCCTAAAAATCCACAGGAGCAACAACGACTGCCCACAAATATATACAATCAGCAATGCAACAAGCTGGGATACTTCCAGAGTACACCGAACGTACATTCATTAAAAAATACTCGAACTCCAAAACGGGATAAATCGATGTGCAACGCAAATTCAGAGAGTGAACTTTTAGATCAAGAAATATTACCTATTTTCCAAAAACTGCTCACGGAACGAAATAAAAGCCAACCAAATATAGACTATTCATTTGGTAGATCGTGTCCTAATATTTCTATAAAGTGCGATATTGTTGAGTATTTGTAAGAACCATCCGTCGCAGTAGTCTGTGATTTATTTTCGTCTATATAAATTGTTCAGTAAAGTGCGAAATGCACCCTCTTCCCGGACGCTTTTTCTTTGAGAAAGTACCATTTCTAAGCCTAGGCCGGAAAGAATCAAGTCCTTACCATAGCAATGAAATAACGACTGACAGTTCATATGAAATTAGTTGTCAGAAGTTTGCCTGTTTTTTTGAGCGCAATAAAATATGGAGAGCAAATTGATTCGAATTTCAATATAAATATCAATATAAATAAGAATCAGAATGTATAATAAAGAAATGTGAGGTGTCAATGATTTGTTATTCTAAACGGTTGCTGAAAAAAAAATTGTCGGCCTCTCTAACGTTCGGCCATCAAACATTCAGACTGGCCACAAAAAGTTATACTTTTACTCCTAATAAAACAATATAGGTACTATTTTTGGACTCTGAATTTCTATTCGACCAAAAAAACCTATTTTCTGGCCTTGTTACGTAAATTACTATTTTCACCTTGGTGTGTATTACCTATTCCAAAGATTTGTTTATTTGTGCAATTCCCCAATTCATGAACTTATTACGCACCCTTATTATAAACAATTAAACCAACTTATGAATACTGTTTAGTTGAATGTGAAAATAAAATTCATGAACTCCTAAATACGAATTTTTAATTTGCATGATTACCCCAATTTTAAACGTAAGATTGAATGAGATTTTCATCCGTTGCTAAAATAGTGGTGAAGATGAACATTATGTTGAGATTTAATTCTGATAACAAATAATCACTTCCAGTGGGATTTCTGACTGGCCACTGTCAACTAAGGAAACACCTCCATACTATGAGGCTAGTGGACACACCTCTATGCAGGATGTGTGAACAGCAAGATGAAACAGTCAGGCATGTCCTATGCGAGTATCCGGAGTTATCGTCTTGGCCTACACCTGCCGATATAAAGGAGATGTCTCCCAGTGACCTGTCCACCTTCCTGAGAAGGACAGGATGGACGATGATCTAGGAGGACAACTCCTCGGGAGGATGTACAATGGGTTACATGCGGGCTAAGTGCTGTGAGCCTACATTCACTCTCCCTACTCCACAGATACAGAATCACTTCGAAAGTGATAGTTCATAAATTCATTGGGTTGGTCTCAACTGACTGAATCTTTGCACCATCACCCATGTTCTCTACCTACTTCCCCTCCAGAGCCTTTGAGAATTCTATTGAGTCCTTGTAAGTTCTACAGGAACAGAGTATATCTGTAGGTGTTTCATCGTAGTTTACATTTTCGGCACATAGGTTCATCAACTTTGCCCATCATGTGCAGTTGCTTCCTCAGGGTACTGTGTCCAGTCACCAGGTCGGTAACTGTCTTCAAATTTCTCTTACCCAGTTTCAACAGTCTGGCCGAGAGTTCCTTGTCTAACTCTTAGTATGGAGGTGTCCTTGTGTCAGCCTCAATTTGAGTAGGTGTTCCTTAATTAGCCAGTTCCCGACTTCTCTCTTATGTAATCCTTTGTGATTCCACCAAACGGACCTGTAAACGCTTCTTTAGAACCTTCTCCAGCTAGTTGCTCTTCCCTGCAATCCTGCAATGTGCCGGCACCCATATTAGAGACTCTTGCCATCATGTTAAGGGATTCATTGCAGTTTTTTACCAGCTAGTGATAATAGTTGTTGGATTGGTGACAGCTTTAAGCAGAGCCTGGCTGTCAGTAAATATTTCAATTTTTTGACTGGTACATCCTCTTCTGATGTTTTCATCAATGCAGGCTATAGCGGCAATCGTCACTGCTTGAAACACTTGTGAATTAACCAAGGATGAGAGACAGTCCACTCATACCAGCCCAAGTGCCATGGTTTGTTTTGGATCCATCGGTGAACCAGATGATTTCTCCAGAATTACATGGATGCATCACCAGTGATAATGATATTGACTCGCTTCCGGTGTCATGCTATCAAAACTCATATAAAATATGTGTTCATTTAGTATTGCCACAGTTATTTCAGTTTGTCCTTCTTGAACATTGTTTCATATCACCGCCTTCGCCTTACATAAAGTTCCAAGGGAGGAAATCCAACAAAGGCTTCCATTGATTTCATCCCTGTGCTATTTATTGCACCGGTAATACCAAAGAGAGCTTGTCTTTGGTTTTCATTTAATATGTCCACTGTTGAGGAAACTTCTGTCCTCCTTCACCAGACTATTGTTCCATAGGTGATCGTTGGTAAAGTCAGTGAACCACCTCAGGTTACACCATTACTCTTCTAAATTGCTAGAAAAGCCTAGTAATAGTTTCCAGATGTGTCTTCACATGTGATGGTTGTCTCTTTCGTTATTGAGCGCGAATTTTAAACCAATGTCATTTGGACTCAAACCATAAAACCCCCTTTCCAATTAAAATGTATTTTGAATAAAACTCAGGTAATTATTGGATTAAAACAATTTTCACTATTTGATTTCAGTATTTTCTATTTTCAATAACCTATGGCTTCTACAAAAAGAACAAAATCACATAAAAATGTATCTCATTCAGGTTTTCAAAAATTGTACAGCTACAATAACATACGATGTGATGCTTCCAATAATAAAACCCATCATTGTGGAGTTGATAACAAAAAAACCCGATGCAGAAAAACAGGGTCTTCTATTCACTGTTTGTTCAATTAAAAATTTCAATTCTTCGATGGTCTCTATATTATACGGATTGTTGTTGTCCAAACTGCTTAATTTTTCATAACATATACTGATCGTTTTATTGGTTTCTTCTATTAAATACTCACCCGCTAATGCTAGTGCCGTAATTTTTATCTAAAACATACAATAATTATTTCTTTCGATTCACATAAATGTCTTGAGAGTTTTTCCAAATAAAAATTAATAACTACATTGTTAAAAATAGTTGTTCCACGGAAAAACATATGTCATTTGTGATGCAAAGTTTTGTTTGCTACAAAACCTCCTGCAATTTAAGACATTGAAAATCCGCTTCATTTTATAGTTTATTTTATGACGAGGGGACATTTACTGAGACCTAACTGATCCATATTGTACCTCTATTATGTTTCTGATTAGCGTCTTCGAGATTAGTAACTTTTTTGTCCTATTTCACAGAAGTAAAGCTGTGCAAAAATTAGCACAAACAAACAAATGTTGTTTTCAATTAATGTATTCGCGTCGGTATGACGGGCTCTAAGTCACACTACGCTATCGCCTCCTTCCTTTTTTATCGACTATGGCAGAAAACAGGAATTTTTGTGGAATAATTCGACTGATGTTATTCATCTGACACGTTCTATTTACGCCCATGTGATTGAGCCGTCGGTGCCAGCGCTATAACCATCATCTTCCTTTTTTTGATTACGTAAATTGCGATACTGTTAAGGATTATGGCTATCTCAGTAGAGCTGTGTTTAATCCCATTAACGAGGAGATATACGTTTCTCTTATATCCTTGCAGCTATGATCTTTTATTTATCCCGGCCTCTCTTTTGTTATAGTTTTCCATTCTTTTCTGTCTCTGAATTTTAATTTCTGGCCTCCGATCTATTTTTAATTTTAATGTCTTTATAATACAGTCGACAGAAGCAAACATGAGCCCCGGAAAATATGCGAACTAAAAGAATTTCATCGCAACGAACCAATCAGGTGCTAATGTTAACGAACGAACATTAGTAATTTGTTAAAATAATACAACTACAGCGACATGGACACGCCCACCAGGGCTCATGTTTGCTTCTGTCGACTGTATGTATCTTCCTCTACTTGATCCCACCATTGGCTTCGTGGACTTCCCCTTGCTCTCATCTTTAATGAAACCCATGTTGTTATTCTCTTTAATATTTCTGTTGGTGCTCGTCGCATAATATGTCATCCACTCCAGCCTCCTCGCTTTAACATATTGGACTATATTATTTCTCCCCCGGTTTTCTTTCCTATTTCCATTTTCTTCTCAAGCCTCTATCTCCATCTCTTATTATGTCTCTTTCCTTTCTAGTATTTTTAGATTTTCTTATCCATTTTTGTTCATAGCTGTTATTTAGAATTCGTGTGTAGTAACTGGTCTAATCAAAGTTATTTTTTTTATGTTGGATTTAGATTTCAATAGTTCCTTATTTATGCCAAGGATAAAGTTTCCTTCCACCATTCTTTCTTTTATCTTGTCTTTACTAGTTCTATATAATATGTTACTAAATAATTGAAGCTTGATACCATTCCAAACTTATAATTTTTAATTCTTGAGTGAGTATAAGTCATTGTTTTCATTTATTCGTAGCTTGAATGTGCCAAGAATTCTAGTTTATCTACTGCTTTTATCAGCTCGACTCACGATGACGAGGTCACCGTATATGTGGTTATTTGGATCTCGTTCACGATACCCACTTTTCTCGCTTCTCTCTTGTATCCCTTACGATGGATTGAAGTACTAGGATCTGTATCTGTATATATAGAATTAATAGGGAGGGTGAGTGTAGGCTCATAGCACTTAGTGCACGTGCAACCCATTGTACATTCTTTCGAGGAGTTGTCCTCCTAGGTCATCGTCCATCCTGTCCTTCCCAGGGAGGTGGACAGGTCACTGGGAGACATCTCCTTTATATCGACAGGTGTAGGTCAAGACTCACCGAATACACACTCTCTTATTGACGATAACTCCGGTCACTCGCATAACACATGCCTTTTAACATATTTTGCATATATGTGTGTCCATTAGACCCATAGTATGCAGTTGTTTCCTCAGTTGACAGTGTCCAGTTGGAAATCCTACTGTTAAACGTAGGTTTTTCATGGTCATCGCCAAACATATCATCGGCGCCAGCTTCCCAGGGTCGCCCAGGGTGATCCTGGCAAGACTGCACCTTTTATTCCATCCCATCTTCAAAGGGTTTGAGCATGGCTGTAACGTTTGGCTTGTTCCCCAATTATCGAAGTCATTAGGCTGTAGGTGACACTGGGTACTGAATTTTTTAGTCCGGCCGCTTCACTGGCTGAAGAATCGGCAATGTGATTACCTATACTCCTGTCGTGCCTTTAAACCCACCTCAGGAAAATATTGTTATCTGCCGAGGCGTTAGCTAAATCTTGGTGGCACTCTAGTACTAGCCACGATATAACACGTTGTCTAGGTACTAGGATAAACAGTGCTGGAGAAATTTAGTCTCTTTAATTGTTAGACCCCTTTAGTGTTTTGTACGGTAATTTCTACCAATTTCCTAGGTTTTTTGGGATTCCCAGAATTTTTAGTGATTTCATAACCTTCAGTCTTATGATTCAGTCAAATGCTTACTTGAAGTGCTTGAAGTCTATAAAAAGGACGTGTAGATTAGGGTGGAACGAAAAATGATATTTTTGAATTTTTAAATGTAATGGTGATAAAAAGTTGCCTTTTGCCTTTGAAAAGAAACTGTTGAAATTTGATTTTAATATGAATATTTTTTGAGGTGCCACGAATCAAATGTGCTTCTCTGTATATTATCTGATGAAAGGAAACACGTTAGAGAGCTAGGACTTCGCAGACTTCTGAAGGCAAGATCAGAAAACGTAAATTTTTGACCCCCAAAATCAATTTTCAGGCTGAAGACTTTATTGATATGATTGATTGATTGGACTTAACAATCACAGAGCCTCCGATGACCAAACACGTAACTGATGAGGCTTTGAAAGGGTATATCAATGAGGCAAAAGGACATAGTTTTCGAATTCAGTCGATAGACTTTCCTCGTTTTCCCTGCCTCACTCAAGCCGTGGAAATAGTGATTAAACTTGTAACATAGTCATATTGTAATTTAAAAGCTATTATTGAGCACCATTTCTTAGGTAAAGTTATTGATATCATTGAAGTTTCTGAGGTGAATTTTCTGTTCTGATATTTAATTCTCATTTATTTGACGTTTTTGGACAAATCATCAAGAAATTACAAGTATAATGAATATGTCACTACTTATCCTTATGCATTTACTTTTTTTACAAAGAAAACCGTTTAAACTGTTATTTTAAAATATATTGAAAGAACAGAATGGGCAGATTTTTTTTTCATTTTTTTGGAAAATTTTGATTTCCTTTAAAAAAAACCTCATTTTTAGAGCTATTGCGGCACCTCAAGATATAGATATAAAAAAATTAAAATTAATAGTGTTGTTTGTGATACAAAGACGCAAGTTTTGAATGCTATTAGAATGTTTTACGGTAAAAAAATATGTTGCCCTATAACTTCGTTCCACCCTAGTGTAGATCAGTATTGTCTATTCGGCAAATGGACTAATTCCTGTGGTCATAGATTTATAGGAAAAATAACATCCCATTCTTTTTGTAATTAATTGAAATTTTAGATCTCATTCTTGTGCTTATATTTTCTCAAACTATCATTTACTTTCTATCCACTAAATATTTTCAAAATTGAAATAGGAAAAATCTACTTACCAAATTTTCAACAATCCACATTACACTAACATATATCAAATTTTGACTCGTCTCATCTAAAATAGTATGACTCGCAATAATTACAACTATTAATAATACCATCAAATAAGAAAGACAAAAAAGTATCATGAATAATGTCAAGAAAAGTAGAGAAATTCCATATAAATCGTTGACCAATTCCACTGATAGGCATAGTTCACTATAAAGTTTATTAATGTTTTTGAGTTCCAGCTTTGACTTTGTCATTTTCATTGCATTAACTTTTGGACCGTGCATTTTAGACGGGATATAAAAAAAGGGTGATTCATTTACATTTCTCAGCCTTTTGTTTAAACATGCAAATTTCCTTCTTATTTCTGTTGCCAACCACACCCAAAACATTATAATAATGGTGATTTGAAAATACATTAAATTCCGAATATAGTAGTGTTGATAAGCATCTAGCGATTCTGCTTTATTCCAAGAATATCCATCAAAAATTAAAATTACCAAAACTACCACATGTGCAGCTACTAAATCAATCGATAATCGAGTTGAACTCAACTTAGTATTACAAAATCTATCAACTTTTTGCAAAATATCGAAGATTTCATGCAGTTTATGTGGATAACGTAAAACTACTCTGATTTCTGTTACAATAACAGCAACTGCTAAGAAGAAACAAGATATTTGATCACATATTCGTATCATAAGATTCAATGTTTTATACTGCACCACATAAACTTTACTCCAAGCAGAATGACCATAAGCAATAATTAACAGTAACATCATGAGTATACAGTAGTATTTTGAAATCTTTAAATTCGGACTTGGCGAAGAAATTCCTATTATAGCGAAATAACTTAATATTATATTTAAGTTCTTATTCAAGTTTTTATGCACCATAGTGCAAACGAGAACGATTCGTGACTGCTTATGTTATTCCTAACTGTACACGACCTATTGACGAGTATGCATTTTTAATGTAGCAATTGGTTTTATTAATCGTACACGAAACTTCTGTCCAATTTATTTATTTCGAATAATGTCATCAACTAATTTATTGCTACTATAAATTTGAATTGTTATCTTGACTAACTTATTTCATTTTGTTATAATAAGTTGAAGATTACGATCTTCTATGTGAATTTGATGATGCTGCAAATACAGGATGTATTAAAATCCCTCTTCTGACGCCACTAGAATAAGTTGAAGTTAGTTAAATATTTCGACATGGAAGAAAATAATCATAGGAAACGTTAGTTACCCAATTTAAAGAAATTTCAATATCATTGTCATAAACAAGCTCAATAATTCCAATGAAGGAGAATTTTGCGGTTAGATCGAGACAAAACTTTTTACCAAACAGAATTTTCAATATTTGGAATGATTTGGACAGTGAAATTGTTTCAGCAACAAGTGTCAACATATTCAAGAATAGACTAGATCAGTGTTACTTATTCAATAACTTTTAGAGCTTAATCGTAATTTTCTTCTCCTCTCATTTGTTTGTTCACTACTAGTAGGTATTTCTTTTGAATTGTATTTTTTTTTTCTTGGGCATAATAGGAGCCAGCTCCTCTGCCCTCATTTATTTGTAATAATAATAATAATAAAGAAGAAACAGAACGTGGTGATGAACGTGCTGACGAAAACGCCAGAGAATATTCTGCAAACTTCTCCAAACGAATTACAGAACATCCAGTACCAGCAACGGATATGAAGTCGAAGCTTAAAAAGACAATCCGTAGTTTTTGGCAATGCAAATGGACAGCGTCACAAACCAAATTAAGAGCAGTTAAAACATCGACATTACCATGGACATGTCTACCACCTTCAAGAAAAGTAAAGACCATTCTTACCCGGTTAAGAATAGGTCACACAAAATGCACCCATGACTACCGACTCAACGGAAACCATCCCCCAAACTGTGAAATGCATTTTCTAGTGGAGTGTCCTAAATACAACAATGAAAGACAAATATTCACCTCTCAGTGTACTTTGTTTAATATTCTAGGTGAAAACTGCAAAACTGAAAATGTGATTAAGTTTTTAAAAGACACAACTATGTATTCCCAAATTTGAATTAATGTTGAAATCAATGTTAACAACCAATAAAGTACCGCTGCTAATAACCCTTAGTGGTTGATGCTGATAAATTAAATTAAAAAAAAAGAAGAGTGTATCTACAACTTCACATTTAAACTAGTGACGTATCTCTGCATTATAAGTTGCATAATGTAAGTTAATTTAGGTTTCCATTTTTTATGTAAATCTAAAGACTAGATTTAAAATAATTTTTTTTTGAATGTCCCATTTGTCACTTTATATATTGTGTCTATAAAGTATCATTACAGTTTCCTCTATGTGAATTTGATGGTTATAAAGATTGGGTAATTATAATTGTGCGATATCAATCTATTGTCATCCATCACTTCATTTGAATAATTTAAAAACATTGTGGTATAATTTTCCAAAAAAATTAAAAAGGAAAGAATAAATGATATACCACAAGGAACATACAGAAGATATTCATTTTCTTAGTCTCAGAAACTATTTCCCTATTTCTCGGAGGAATTTTAGGATATCTGCAAGCTTCAACTTAACTTAGATAAATGTTCCTCTTCTATCCAGTAATCTCTCAGGTTCTGTGCCCTAGGATTCTAAACTGCTGTACAGTTAGAGAGTATGTGGATGGAGGTTTCTTCATACATGCCACAGAGTCTACATTCTTCTTCCTCCATTATTATGTGCTTTAATTACTAGTCGTTACTTCTACTTAGTTTCTGAGGAGAGTCTCTGAAACTAATAGCTCTCTTAGTCCTATTTCCCGGAGGAATTTTAGGATATCTGCATACTTTTACTTAGGCAAATGTTCCTCTTCTATCCAGTTGAAAAACTGCATTCTTTTTTCAGGTGCCTATTCAGGCATCAATGTCCCGTTGTAAACTCTGTTGAAACTCTTAGCGAAGTTTTACTTTGACTTAACATTCATTTGATTTCAATAGGTTGTAGTCATCGAGAAGAATCTTTGATTTTTTTTTTTTTTTTTTTTTTTTTTTTTTTATTTAGAAAAAAAGTCGCATCCACCGAAAGGTTATTAGCGACGGAACTTGAAAATATAATATAAGCAAAGGTATAATATATGATCAATATTGTTACAATTTATATAGTATATCAGTTTCTTTCAAAAATTTTATCAAGTTATTAAGTGGACAATTTTCACCGAGAAGTTGCTTGAGATTACTTGGCAACTGACATGCTATGCGTTGATTATTAAAATTGTTACAATGAACCAAAATATGTTTCACAGTCAAAGTTGTGTTGCATTGTTCACATCTGGGCCGAGCATTTTGAGAAATTAAATAAGAGTGAGTTAGTCGAGTGTGTCCTAAACGTAACCGAGAAAGTATTATTTGTTTGAAACGATTTTCTGTTTGAGGTAAACACGCTACCACCGATTTTTTAATTTGACTCAGCTTTGATGAACTACACTGCCACTCACACTGCCACATATTAATCACTTTCGTTTCAAAAAAGGATTTTAAGTCACTGGCTACACATTTTAAGACCGATTCAGCCGTTTCGCTACAAACTGCTGTTCGCGCACTTTGGTCAGCTTCTTCATTCCCCTGAATACCTATGTGGGAAGGTATCCATAAAAACTGTATTGTTCTTAATGTATCTTGAGCATGTTGAAGTTCGCATTTAATTAGTTTTTCTACAGGGTGATTTGGATAAAGTCGTTGAATAGAGAGAAGTGTGCTTAGTGAATCGGTAATAATAAGTGCTTTAGACAGGTTGGTATCATTGATGAATTTTATAGCACGATAAATGGCATATAACTCAGCAGAGAAAACGCTAAAATAAGCAGGAAGTTTAAACAGAAATTTGTTATTTTGAGTAATGATGATTTGATTGTCTAAGCCTTAATAGATCTTCTCTTGGTTCAATCTGTATCGACATTTAATTGCGGTTCTTGTTTATTTATTTTTTATTTAAAAAAACTTTTATATCCCAACCAAATTGTTTGTTATTTTTATTATTCATTCAGTTTGATAAACAAAATCTACAGTACCTGATTGTTTTTTAATAATATGAAAGAAAACAAATAAAACGAAATTACCACATAAAAACAACAAACTTTGGATGAAATATGACTGAAACGGTCTTAGCGACACGAATATTTACATTATTTTCGTAAACACCCCTAGAATTTTGTAAGATAAATAATATTGACCAGCCCTTTAAAAGTTGTGTTCTGTCCACGGCACTACACAACTCCCTTTTTAGGGTTCCAGAGACAGAGGGTGAAAAACGATCACTTCTTCTAAGACTGCCGTGTCCGTCCGTCCGTCTGTCCCCAGACTGTATCTCATGAGCCGTTAGAGTTGAAATGTTGATATTTACACAGATGATGTGTATTTTTGTTGCCGCTATAACACATTCTAAAATCAGAATAAAATAAATATTTAAGAATCACGTTTTTTTTTGTTACTTCTTTAAGTTTTAATCCCCAAATTTCAAGTCCATCTAATCTTTCCTGATCCCAATCGCTCCTATTAACGTGCCCTCATACTCCTCCCACCTTTTCTTCAATTCCTACTCCATCCATTCATACCTCATTTCTGGTCTCAACCCTCCAGCGTTTTTGTCTGGCTCTAGCCATGACGTCCAATGGATAGGACCAAAAATGTTATTGAGATCTTTTTATTCGTTTATGTTTTTGAGGACTTTTTGAATTTTTAACTCTCAAAAATCCCCTTTAAGTACACCAATGACTTTCATGTTTTGAAAATTAAAGTACATTGATCTAAGTGAATATTTTTGGAGGATTTTTTTTTGCATTGGCCTCATCTTTTTTCATGAATTTTACAAATTACAAACACCCTTAAAAGTCCCCTTCTTAAGCCCTCATAAAACACTAAACAGATTCTAAAATTCTCAGAGAAAATAATATTAGATACACCATGGATACACCATCAAAATATACATAAATAATAATTAAAACAAGAAGAAATATTAGTAGATGCGTACACAAGACTCAGGAAGAACAAACTGCTATAAATTGACATGTACAAACCTGTAAAAAATAACTGCCAGACAAAGGCGAGGTATACTGACATGAAAGCATTAATTGCATCAAGCACTATGAAATAAGTTTTTCCTAGGATATATTTTATAGTTTCTCCTAGGATAAACTAGTTTGACCTGAAATATTAATTATTAAAATCCGGCAAAGCTTTTGTTCATCCTGAGTGCGTTAGGATAAACAAAGTTGGCCTATGAGAAACTGGTTAATCCGAACGCACTTGGGACAAACTAAATTGTCCTAGGACAAACTGGTTCGTCTTTAAAAACGGTTTGGCCTGTAACATATACACTCAACCAACTTACGAACCTTTGGAACAAAGGCAATGGACTTGGTAAGACTGTCTCCCTCAGGGCATGGTCATCTATTTAGTACCTACCCAGGTTCATAACTAAAATTATAGAAATGAAAATTACAAAAGAAACCTTTTTGGGTTTTCCTGCTTTGGTCTTCAGGATGGAGGCTGTTTTGGCTCCAAAGGAATGGATGACAGCACGATATCGACTATAATTATCTTGAAAGGCTTATACGAATCAAATGAAAAAGGAAACGCCAGCTAAGCCTAAGGATCAAGTGGAGAATGAGAAACAATACCAGCGTAATTCAAACAGAACTGGCTGGTATCTCAACTGCCACAAAAGAACTAATTAGAAAAGAAATTTCTGACAAAAACATAATAATCTGCACTGATAGTAGAGCCCTATTAGCCTTGAACAGACAACGTGTTATATCGAGGCTAGTACTAGAGTGCCACCAAGATTTAGCTAACGCCTCGGCAGATAACAATATTATCCTGAGGTGGGTTAAAGGGCACGACAGGAGTAAGGGAAATCGCATTGCCGATTCTTTAGTCAGGGAAGCCGCTGGACTAAAAGTTCTTGGACCCAGTGACACCTACGGCCTGATGACTTCGACAATTGCGGAACTAGCCAAACGTTACACCCATGCTCAATCCCTTGAGAGATGGGAGGGAATCAAAGGATGCAGTTTTGCCAGGATCACCCTGGGCGACCCTGAGAAGATGGCGCCGAAGAAATACTTGGCGATGACCAGGGAAAACCTACGTATAACAGTGGGATTTCTGACTGGCCACTGTCAACTAAGGAAACACCTCCATACTATGGGGCTAGTGGACACACCTCTATGCAGGATGTGTGAACAGGAAGATGAGACTGTCAGGCATGTCCTATGCGAGTGTCCGGAGTTATCGTCGATAAGAGAGTGTGTTCGGTGAGTCTTGGCCTACACCTGCCGATATAAAGGAGATGTCTCTTGGTGACCTGTTCACCTTCCTGAGGACAGGATGGACGATGACCTAGGAAGACAACTCCTCGGGAGGATGTACAATGGGTCATATGTGACCTACGTGCTGTGAGCCTACACTCACCCTCCCTACTCTACAGATACAGGAAACGCCAGAACAATAGTTAATATTAATAATTGTGAAATCAACAAATGATTTACTTTTAAGTTTAGACTACTTGACATCACTGAGGAGGGATCAGTGACGTCACGTTTTAAACTTTTTTAACAATTTTTTTCTTGGGAAATGAAAATAAAAGCTAATTGTAGTATTATGGATCATTAAAATTAATACGTACAATCTGTTTGGAGCTCAAGATTAATATCATAGCTGGAGCTTATGTGTTTTTTGTAGTTTGGGATGTTTATTAAATAAAAATTGTAAATAGAAAAATTTATTCTAAAATACAGTTAGTACCTACATACAATTTACCGTTACATTACATTATCAAAATAGAAAACCATCTGAATTATTCAACATTTTATAAATACACCAAACCAAATCGATCTCGTCAATTATTATAAAATATCTTCAATTTTCAACAAAAATTTATTATAAATTTCAGAATAGTTGAAAATAACATTTTTCATGTCAAAAAACTATTTGTACTAATTATTTAAAATATATTATGAAAACACAGCACCTTAGGTTATATTTTAAAATGAATTTACTAAAAAAACCTACAAAGTAAGAATCTTATTGATTACCACGTAAAATTTATATATCCAACGACAAATGTTTAGGATTATTATTTTCATCAGCCATCTTGATAGTTGTCCATAATTAAGGAATTCCAAATAGAAATTACTGGATTTTACTTTTCAAATGTCAATTCAAAATATACTTGCAGCCTTCAAGCATGGGTATAACTAATATACAAATAAATGTAACAGATGAAATCAGTGAGATTAAAATATATAAGGATAAAATGTATTAAATTTATGTCACTGTGTGTAAAAAATTTGGCCAGTCCTTTTTATCTTTAGGAAGCTATCAAAAGAAATCTTTCAACGCTGAAGTTTTTTCATCCTATACTGGAATTTTAATTATTCCATTTGATTCAACAATTATTAAGAATATATTATTCGGATGCCTGCTACATTTTGTTTTAGTTCTCAAAATTTTTGTATAGTGGAGTTACCTCTTGTATTAATTTGAACACAGAGATAAGGCCTCTCTTATTTTATCGTGAACTGATGAGCTCTGTAAGCATCTTAACCTCTTTAGGCTTCTATATATTATGATCTACTGTCTCGTCTTCCTGTTCATAGCCTCATTATTCGAGAGTGAAGAGTGAAAATATTATACGTTGTTGCAAAACGTAGATTTCGCTGATACATTGTTACTGGCTAGTTTGCAGTATTTTTTGTAGTTCCAGTCTTTTTTCAACTCATTTTTCCCGTTCTAAATACTACTAAAAATTGCATTGACAGGACAAGCAGGTTGAAAATGTTCTTAAGCTGCTGCCTTTCTACCAAAAGTTACTATAATTCTCCCTAGAATTGTAGCTTGCATGCAATAGAAATGGCACCAAACAGATAAAATTGCAAGTGCATCAAATTGTAGAAACTAATCAGCTAGATCTCATGCGCATGCTTTTGGTCAAAAATATTTCCAGCCCAATTAATTTTGTGTCTAGATGAATAGGAGAACGAGTAGTAATAGAAAGGGGAGGTAGCGGTCGATATAAATTTCATGATTTCACAGTTCAGTTCAATTTAATTTAATTTTGAATATTTTCCAATGTTCACTGTTAAATTTCAAATGAGCTCGCATTTTGGAAAATTGGTTCGTTATATGTATATAGTTTATGCTTTATAGGTAATTTCAGTAATTAATTCGTACCAACTATGAGCGGTGCGTCCAAGAGCAGTATATTGATTATTAAAGTTCATTATAAATCTATTTTACTTAGTAGATATTGGAAAAAGCTGGTCCAATAATTTCTTCCATTCCATAAATTTGATTAACATAAAACTACCAGATTCAGTGTGTCCCAAAAAGTTTTATACAAATGGGGAAGGAAAAGTTTATTTTACATTTCACAAAAAAAAAATTCTTGATGAAAAACTCTTATGCATTACTTGTAGATCCGTTATTTAGTGGGAATTTTTAAAACATTTATTGGAATACAGGGAAATAAAATAAAAAATAATGATTTGAAGTCAAAGTGAAAAACTTTCAAACTGTAGCGGAGAGTGAAATATGAATTTAAATTATTGTTAAGCACGTTAAAAATTGATAGTTGAAAATGGAGTACGAAACTTGTTCCTAATAAGTACGTACATTCCCTTATCATTACAAATATCAACAAAAAAGACAGAATGATTATAAGAATGTTAAAAATGGGACCACCTGCTTGAGAATTATGTTACAACTCTCACCAACATCTAGGTAGGAGAAATTTGGTGACTGGACAGTGTACACTGAGGAAGCATTTGCACAGGAGGGGAAAAGTAAGTGAACCTATGTGCAGGAAATGTGAACTCTACAATGAAACACCTACTCACATACTCTGCTTCTGTGAGAACTTCAAGGACTCAGACGGAAGCACTATCACAACTACTGAAGTTACCTCCAGATAAACTGGTGGCCTAAATAAAAGACACGAAGCTTCTGGAATGGAAGTAGGTGGGTTAGCATGGGTATAGTTGTACAAAGTTTCAGTTCAAGTGCTTGAGCCCAACCCAAAGGTATGAATGAAAAATGAGGCACATTTTCACTCTCACTAACTTTCAATAAA
Organism: Galerucella nymphaeae; assembly: GCA_963978555.1. Lineage (NCBI taxonomy): Eukaryota > Metazoa > Arthropoda > Insecta > Coleoptera > Chrysomelidae > Galerucella > Galerucella nymphaeae. The sequence continues at coordinate 17,641,501 of OZ021715.1, read as the reverse complement.
ATCTGAACACTATTGAGTTTCAAAGTATTTACTTCATTCAATTTTCGATTTTTCCTGTACCAATTCTACCAAATTTCAGAAAATTTTGTATTTTAAACACAACTCATGCAGTGCTTTCGATCAAGAATTTATTTGTGAGATACTTAAACTTTCTGGGACGCTCTATATATATACTTATGTGAGTAAGTTAGTGCTGCTAACGGCCTCTCAAACCCTTTATTCCTAATTCTAGTCTATTTTTATATAAAAACTACTTAAAATAAAATTTTTTTTCTTTTGAGCAAATATGTTTTTGTTCAAGCGTTTTATATTTACATAAAAATTCATTTGAAAAGTAGGTATATGCAATTTTAGTTTCTTATGTTTAAAAATAATTATCACACTTGTAAACAAATCTTTTATTCGTTGCTTAAAAATTGTCATGTGGTCAAAAATACTTAATTATTGATATCCTATTTATAGGAACCGTAGAAAAAATATAAATTATACTCTGTTATGTGAAAGAAATGTCAATTTTACTATTATTCTAATTGATTATAAAGAGGGTTCAAAATTGTAAGAAGTAATTAATATATACGCAATAAAGATTACAGCGTTTTGTTAAATGATGATAATGGCTGTGAATTGGACAGTTTAAAAAATGTTTCCTCGAACATTTGAGGAAATTTTTCAGTGTGAAAAATCAAAGTATAAAATTGATATAAAAATATTAATCACTTTGTACACTTTTGAAGCTGTAGTACAAATCCCTAGGGATTAACTAGCAGTTTTGAAAAATTCACAACTGCTAACTATTTCAACTAATTGGAAGATCCATAATATTGTCTCTTCAATTACGTATTGTGGATATAGGACATTTTTCCTGAGAAATAATAGTCTAATATAAATTGTATAGGTTTTTTTCCAAAATACAAATGATAACATAAACAACTCCAAAGTATTACTTCAACGTTTTTAGAATTCAGAACTGTTGCTTTATGTTGAGTTATGTTTCATAATAAAACTTTCCATCTATGATTGCTTTTCTTTAAATAGTTTTTTCATTTGGCAAGAATATTTAAAAACATGTGGGCTTCAATTCCTGTTATACTGTGCAGTCCATCGATTAAGTTTAAAACACAACAGAGGAAGTAACTTCGCAGTTAGTAGCCAACGGCGACGACAAAGTTAATTTATAACAAAATCAATTGCAATATAACGCTACAAATCGTGCAATAGTGCAATTTTAAAGCTGGGACCACTACAACTAATTTAAAATTCCGGAAAACTCAAATTGTTTGAAGCATTGCTATTGGTTGTGATGTAGAGCAGTATAATGTGTTGTTCACTCGACTGAAACTGTGTCCATGTATTTTATGCTTCTTTCTGGATTATCGAACTTTGTAAAACTTTGTTTTTGTCTATAATATTTTTAAACTGAACTAAACTTCCAGTCCAAAAAATACCATATTTGTTCACATAATCTCTTCAGTTTCGAATATTGTTACAGCTTCATAATATATATGTATATTGCACTGTAGTGAAAAGAAATTAAATATTCAAAGAAACTTTTGAAATATACATAGCTTTTTGAGACACGTTTTATCATTTTGATGTAAAATCATTGGTGACAAATAAAAACACCTACAATTTAATGATGTAGTTTGAGAAATGCTTCCAAATATTTTGTTTGAAAAGCCCCAAAAATCCCTCAAATTGGCATCACTGGCATCATCGTTACACAAGTATTGAACAGCAGGGCTCACTCGCTTTGGAGCTCACATACTCAAAAGCTATAAAGCTACCGAGATTTCAAAACGTATTCAGTCGAAGCAGACTGTCTCAGAAATTAGTTAAGTCCTTCTTGATGGTCTTTCTTCCAATTAGAAATACTAAGACAGACGACGTTGAAATGTTGAACAGCAGGACATAAAAAAATCTAAATATTGTACAATATGTTAAAGATCAGAGCGAGATGATATAACTTTAAAATAAATTATCTATGGTATCAAAATATTTTTGAAAAAATCGTATACCGTTAGAATTACAGTATGAAGAATATTTAAAATATATGAACAATTTCGTAAAATATAGTTTATTTATTTAAAAACCAAATTCTCAGGAAAAACTATCCAAAAATCTCAACGTTCTAATAATTTTCAACCACCTGATTTAAGTATTGTCTTTTTGTTATTGCTAATTTAATATTTTGGAACATTAGCCATTGGTAGATCCTTTGCTTTGTTTGGAGTTCCGACATGTCCCGGTGCCAACTGAAGTGAGCTGAGTCTATTCGCTCCTCTCACCAGCCTCCAGATGGCAATTATTAAAAGGACGGCTCCTATGCAGAACAACGCAACTGTTAGAACTATTTTTGCAATTGGTGGAACTGTTGTTGCAAGTTTCATCAGCCCTGTCATTTCTGCAGGAAGTGATTCCAAGCCCTAGAAGAATAAAAAAACATGTAGTATAAGTATAAAACACTTATTTAAAATCCTTTCCACTTTTTGCATCTTTATTAGCCTGTGAATACGTTTTATCCAAATTAACATGATGAGATGAGTAGCAAATTGTGTCAAATTTACTTGGCAATCTCTTAGATTGTTTAACAACTACTTATTTCATGAACATCCAGCCTAAAGGAATAAGCAAAAGAATGGAAAGTCTATAATGAATTTAGATAAGAGTAATTCAACAAAAAGCATATACATATGTCATATGTGGATACTAGTACACAAGCTGTATAATTTAATTTAAAAAAACAAGTGTGGGAAACGGTAGCTAGAATACCAATCTTTTGAGTGATGAAGAGATCCTATTAGCACATTTAGGGACAGACTAGTGCTCCTACATTAAGTGGAAAAATAAAGTGTTTTCCTGGAGCACTGGGAATCTATTTTCCACTTGGATCGCTTTACACCTAACCGTTTCTGTTTCTGTACTTGTGAAACGAACTGAACCAAAGAAGTAAAGTTTCCCGCACAGCTTCTACAGGATCTAAGCTGACACCTGTGTGACCCCGACAGGCTGGAGGCTGGGATAAGGCATGGTACAAGTGGAGAGAACAAAATGCGGAAACTGTAAGCAGAAGCTGCTCAAGAAAAAAGCAAAATGAAATAATGCAAACAAAGACACAATTTATGTATAACCTGAATATTCATGACCTTTTAACTAAAACAGGGAATATGTATTTGTAGCATAAGGATCAAGCTGGTAGAGGATATAAGGAAAAAAATTAGTAGCCTTTAGTGACAATTAACTGTGGGGGAAACAAAGTTTTGGCTTTACCTATTTATAAGAAACTCTGACACATTTTTTTTTATTGCTGGTCATTATAATGAATGTGACCAAAACTTTGGTTCTATAGAAGTTAATTGAAAAGAAACAGTGGTAAAGGGTCGTGTACATCCCTGAAGAGTCCGAATTCTCTTCGCTCCAAATTAACAAATCACTTAGGTGAAAAGTGCGTTATTATTGTATTTATGTTCTTATTCTCTACAATTCATATCTTTTGACACAATAGGCCGTATTCATAAAAAAGAGGATTTGCTTTTACTTGCAGAAATCGAAGCAATACTTTCACATTATATTCATAAAAATAAGATGGAAAAGGATTTTTGGTATTTATAAACAGTAGCATTTGCTTTAAAATAAAAGGATTTGCTTCAGAAAATATGCATCTAGTCGAGAGAAGCTTCTATAATTAATGATTATCTACTTCAAACGTTTATATATACTTGTAGGGCGAAGGTGTTTAGTTGTGAATTGAATTTATTAAATTTAAATTTTTCATGACAGATGTGGTGCACGTACGCGCACGAAAACTTTACAAAGAAAGACGTACTACACGTGAGTGCGACTTTCGAACCCTTTTTCGGTTTGACGAAAATAATGTACAATGGTTAGCAGAGTATTTTATCGGCGAGAATTTGGAAACTAGAGGAGGCGCGCTTTCGCCAGTACAAAAAATGAAAATATTTTTACGGTACATGGCAGATCCGGGCTTCCAGAGCGGTATCGGTGAGGAAATGGGATGTATACAGCCTACAGTTTCCAGAATCGTCCGTACCACTCTCGGTCTCATTGTGTACAAAGCAGATGAGTGTGTATACGTGTGTACCTACCTACCTATATAAAGGAAGAGCTTATAAATACGAAGTAAAGCAAAACCTTTTTCTTTTACCTTTTCCTTGTGAGCTCTACCTTTTACTTCTACCGTTACCTTTGAAGGTACACAAAGAACACTTCATTTTTATAAATACAGCCTAATAACGATTACCTACTTAATAATCTTCCTTGTTATCAACAAAAAACTACAAACTAACTTTTTTTGTTTTAAATGTTCATAACAATTTCGTGAACAGAACATATGTGAGTCGAAAATATATGAGATCCATACATAATGCCACAGTACGTTTTCCACTAGGACTTTTGTCATAAAAATTCACCTTTCACCTACTGTCTATACCAATTTATTCTGCAATGCACTATAATATCATGTTTTCGATTGCGGTGTGGAAATATCTATAAATTTCATGAATAATTTTACTGAATATTAATTAATATACTTACTTCTTCGAACCACATAATAGGGAAGACGATATCCGGGAAAGATGCGACTTGTTTTATATCTACTACTTGAGATACAGCCAAGTTGATTTGCACACGTGCTTTTGCAGACATAGCAGAACCCATTTCCTATATAAGCAAGAAAAAAATTCATATCAATACAATAATTAAGCATTCCAAGGTTATGGAAAAAAATACAGTTTCATAACCAGTTTTTTTTCATCTTTGTATAGTCAATGAATTCTTTTACCATCCAGATGTTGAAGAATCTGCTATTATTTATTTATTTATGCACGAATCTCTTCCATGCTTGTCCATATTGTGTCCATTTCCTTTTATCGAGTGTACCAGGGTGTATCTTAGACTATTCAGGTGAGTAGCAACACATCTTGAAAGCATTATACCGAATAACCGAATACAAGAAATTGAAGCGTAATTATAGAAAACTTACAGGCTGAATATCCATATAAAAAGTGTGTTTTTCTGGATCAGGTGGAGAAATTCCTTCAACGGCCGTTCTGTATTTGTCATCAGCTAAGTAGAAATGTGGGAATGACAGTAGTATAGGAGAATCTGGAATCAGAAACAAATGTTGAATTTTATGATTTCTTTATTCTAGCATGACAAATGTTGTGAAGTAAAATACGTACCATATTGACACAGGGATACATTGAAGAATCCAGATGGTGTGCATGGTGGCCCTTGAGGACAGAAGCAGGCGTTGTCCGGATTTTCTTCTACGCTTCCAAAAACATTTTTAGGTGGACTAAACCTATAAGCTGGTACTTCGTTACTGCTTGAAACCACTTCTTTTTGGAAACTATAAAGGTAAATTTGGAATAACACGAAAATAAATCAGTACTAATAAGGCATGTTAATTATAGTATCCTTTATTGGCTAATATATGGCAAAAATATTGATTTTATAGTAGATCTAGACCGTAAGGGGTTTGATTGAGTAATAATCAAGTGAATTGACAGTTGCAGTAGAGAGAACTGAGGCTGTACATTCAAAGACTATTATCATCATTATATGCTGATAATCTTCAAGTCTCGGAATTTCCATCTGTTAATATGAAAGACGTTCAAACTATAACTCCCAAGGTATTCAGATGTATTATAGGCAATCTTAATCATGTTACTTAGCATGGCCTCACAGGACAAACAAATTAGGACAGCTGGTCAGTTTTGGTAAATGTACAAAACAATTGCGCAATATTTAAGTTTACCGTATCCAGAAGAATATGAAGGTCACACGTTTCGACATACATTGGCATTGTTTCCAGTTAATTCGGGTGAAGAGACTCTTTAATTGAAGAAATATGGAAGATGGGAGCCTATCGCTGTTGTAGAAATCTATTTGAACGGTTCTCTTGATGCAAAAGTGAATTTCACAAGAGGTTGATGTCAAAAGTTTTTTTTTAATCTTCAGCTTCTTACAAGAATTAATCAAAAACAAATTTGACTTGGAACATCAGTCTTTTTGATATTCACATTCACAAAAATATGAAAAACTTAATCAAGAAAAAGAGTTTTTCATATTGTAGCTATTTTAGACAATCAATTATTTGATTTCAGATAAAATTTGGATGAGTTTGTTTGAGATTAACATCAACTTAACGTTAATTGACTCTTACAAAGGAAGACAATCATATCAAGATATCCTGTGACAGTTCGTTAGTAAAATATGGCACAATCCGATTGACCAAATCCTCAATTTCAATAAAAGATGAATATCTCTATCTAAGCGATAAGAAGCTTATAGTGGATTGGCTATTTCAATTTCAATGCAGTATTTCTATAAAGCTGAGTTTTTGGAAAATAAAAAGTAAGGGGAGAATCTCGGGGAAAAGGGGTAGAGTTGCAGTGTACCAGTGACGGCTCTTCCATTACGTCAGTGACATCCCAATAATTTGAAAAAATAATTGAATAAGTATTGAAAAAAATAAAATATAACTACCGTACAAATAGTATAGTATTCTTTTTAAATAAAATTCACCTAAAACGTTTCAAAACCCCTCCTGACCTGTAAACGTTATTCTGCGAAGTAGTCGGCGAAAATTGAAATGAAACAGTTCAGTCTAAGGTCAGCATGGCCAACAAAAAGTGTTTGACAAGACTGACAGTTGAGGTCTACCGTTCAAAACATAAGATTTTGCATGTTTTTTATCACTGCGAACATTTATATTGCTTTATTAAAATAATGAATACACCCCCGAAGCGTATATCTTGGAATTTAAAATGACTTTTCAGCTGAACACTCAACATATCGGTGGTCAATAATTTTAGGCTAACTCTTGGCACGTTGCTGCGCGTTGTTTTTGGAAAAATTTCCGCCTACGATTAGGCCTCCGGTCTGGTCAAAGTACCTATAGCCCCCCATAAAATTAACCACTATCCGCTACTGAGGTGTAAAGTGTTTCTCTCGCAATCCGTGGGAAATTGTGACTCATTCATCACATTAACTTCATTCATTACAAATATTACGAGCAATTAGTCATACTTTTACTAAATTAAGGTTAATTTATATGAGTTGATTAAGCAATAGATATTAATTCAGGTAAGTATCCATTCAATCTGTTCAAACTGTATATTTGATAAAAAAATTATATTAGAGGTCAATGTTAACGATATAGATTGATTTTAGCTCATCCATTATAAAAACAGTTTTACTCGTGACAAAGTACCGATACAGAGACGTTCCTTTATCTTATGTCATTTGTTTGCTGTTATATTTTGCCGCCTAAAGACACTACACATTGCCGCAACTTTCCGTTGGCAATGCCAGCGACTCTAAAGTCGTCTACATATGTATGTGTTAGGTTAGTCGCCCAATGTTCACAGAACAGGGCGATCCCGGAATAGATTTGTCAAATCAACAGCTTCTCGGTCATGATTTGAAGCAAGGTAAGAGTTAATGAATGTTTAATAGAGGAGTCCAGTCTAAGGTCAGTGTGGCCAACAAAAAGTGGTTTTTTCTGACAAGAATGACAGTTAAGGTCTACCGTTCAAAACATAAGATTTTACATGTTTTTTATTATTGCGAACATCTATATTGCTTTATTAAAATAATGAATACACCCCCGAGGAGTAAATCTTGAAATTTAAAAACTTTTTAGCTGAATACTCAACATATCGGTGGCCAATAATTCTAGGAACTCTTGTCATGTCACCATTTCATTTATTTTATTCAAGTCACTAGTTATGTCAAATATGTCAGTAATATTTATTTTTGTTGATATTCCTTTAATTGTGTATGTCCATTTTCGATTAGGTTTTTGTAGCTTTACTAATTAGCTGTAACTCAATTCTCTAATTACTTTTATCACTGACATTTGACAGAGCTAGTGACTGAATAACAGAAATAAAATGGTGACATGCGAAGAGTTGCTAGAACTATTGGCCTCTGATATGTTGAGTATTCAGCTAAAAAGTCATTTCAAATTTCAAGATATACGCTTCGGGGGTGTATTTATTATTTTAATACAGCAATATAGATGTTCTCAATGATAAAAAACATGCAAAATCTTATGTTACGAAAAGTATACCTTAACTGTCATTCTTGTCAGAAAAAACCATCTTTTGTTGGCCATACTGACCTTAGACTGAACTCCTCTATTGGGAGACCAGAAAACTGTCACGTATAAAGGATAGTTAACCTAGGGCAGAACGTATACATGCTGTTTAGGTAAATAAGTGAGTACACTGAAACTGAGAAGATATAACCATGTAATGTCATGTAGATGTTTACGAAATAAAATAAAAGATTTGAAAATAACATGGTTTTATATTCTTAGTCTTATTTTTAATTTTTTCTTGCATGAATCCACCTCTACCTATAACCAAATGAAAAGAAGAATAACTGATATTTGACAATTACTAGATACACATAATATTTCAAATGCTTGGCAACATGCTCCAGTAATGACAGATGTCATGGAAAAGGTTTTTAATACTGTACGGTCTATATACTCACACTAATGGCAATCTTCGGCATAGATCTTTATCAAACAAGTACAATGTGGTATTTTTAGTCATATGTGGAGGGAATATGGAGCCGTCTGATGCCTCTAAGCTGTTACATTGATCTGTAGCGTAGTGAGGAAGTTTATTGATTCCATTTACATTATCGATAAGACCATATTTTGTGATATCACCTACTCCTGTATGTATAGTTACGTTATCTTCGGAAGTTCCATTTTTCTAAAACAATTACAAACAGTTCACAAACGGGTTAAGATTGAAATCGATTATTTTATACTAGCATACGTTTTGTTGCTCTACGTCTATAGTTTTCAAAACAATTTTCAAATTTAAAATCGGACAATCGACAATGGATCCAGACATCGTATAGAAAAATTGAAATTGAAGTTTCAGTTCGTGCAATTGAAAAATGAGGAAGAAATGATTTTTTTAATGACTAGTTTTCCGGTTTTTCCTGATTTTCTCGGTTCCCAATTATCCGATTGACTTGCCAAGCCATCATTTTGTCCGTATTTTAATTATCTACAATTTATCAATACATACATAGTAATTTTTCAATTTTTGCTTTCAATAATTTGTTGTTCGTTTCGTAGTATTTATGTATTTGCTTTATTAATAATGTGTTTTTGTTTAATTATGTAGGTACTCAAATACTTATCGGTGAAAAAAGAGTTTGTGTACCTCAGGATCAACTATGAATGTGCATATTTATTAACAGCTTCACTGTTTTTCTTCACAATAACTTTGTCAAGATAATTAGTATAGTATTTAGATAGAACTGCAGACGTTTTAAAATCGATTTAGCATACAATTTTAAGAAAATTCTAAATTGCGTGAGAAGTATAGTACCTAGGTATAGGACACCCTTATACCATTCGGGAAAGAAATTTCTTTTTGAACATGGTGAATTATTAAAATACAGGGTGTTCCATTTTAAATAAGCCCGATATTACACATTGAATGATCTAATAATTCAACTGATAATTCTGAACACCCTGTAAAGAGATGTTTAGCGTTCAATCGTGGAATACATTCAACGAATGTCCGACTATTTAGATGTAAAAGAAAATTCGCTAGAATTTGTTATGTCAATGAGTTATTAATTTTTTTCGAAATGTTCACATTTCTTAAAAAAGCATAACTCGGAACCCTTTGTATTTAGGTATAGGGAACCATTATGAGACAGTATTTTATTTTTTTGTAGGCAATCAGAAAATGCAATAAAATATGGGGTGTTCTATGAGAAAAAATATAACTTTAATACGCCTCACTTTCTGTATGTTCCTTGTGGTATATTATATTTCTTTTTTTATTTATTTTTATTTATTGGAACATCCTGTATATTTAAAAATTATTTAAAAATGTAGCTTATATAAATGTACAAACAGTGACAAACATTTCAAAAGTTTTACCGTTTCGCCATCAACCTCAGTCCCGTTAGTCGTGATCCACCCTGTATAAATGCATCATCCGTTTACTACTAGGATTTTTGTTAAAAATATTTACCTATTGCTTGGCCTATAATATGGTGTAAAAGAGTTAAATAATGTGTATCAAATACTTAAAGCCTCAACTTATTCAGAATTATAATAATCCAACTCAATATTATTTGTATGAAAAGCCAGATCTATGAAGTATTTGAACCGATATAGCACATATAAAGGAGAACAGATACGAATCCCGGCAAAACATCAAAGGATTTTCAGCTCCGACTTCAATGACCTTGGACCTTCAACTCGGCATGGCCGCGATGTTGCCAGTTTTAAATATTTTCAGAATTTCTAACCAAATTTCAATGTTGACTTGGGGACAATATCAGTTTCCAGTCCCGGTTCTTTACTTTTCTTTCCGAATAAAATACTAATGTACACTATTTTCAGTTAATATTACCACAACCTACAATCGATTAGTCAAATAACACAAATAATATCGCGGATTGACAACCTTCAAACAGCGAAGCAAACTGAAGTGTCAAAAATGGCGTTTTGGATTTTGATTTTTGAACCAAGCCGACACAGTTATTGTGCATGGTTGCCAAAGATGGTTAGTGAAAAAAGTATATATTTATGGTATGAATTTTATACATTATAACCTTTAAAATTGTAGAATTCTTTTAATGTTAATGAAATTGATTTAAAACAAGTAATTTTCGAATATTTATATCTGTATAACTATCACACAAAAAATAATGCTCATAGAATATTCGACCTATGATCGTGAATTGAGGGAAATATTATGCAAATTGATAACCCTGTTGAAAAGTTTCGCGAAGCAGCCCGAACGGAGTCGACATACGACGATGGACCTTTAAATGGGTATGCCCACCCATCTCTCTCTTTTTCACTGTTCTCTGTGAAGCTTTCGCATTTGTTCTATTTTATAATCTGTGGATATAGTATGTTATCCCAAATGCTTCCATATATTTTCATTTAGTTAAAAAAAGATACAAATATGAACAATACCCACAAATTTTTATATTATTGTACCTTGTAAAGAAGACCAAATTCTTCGTATGGCAATTTTTGTTCTTTAGGAACAACATCTTTGGCTAGTTTCAATAATGGATCTTCGTAACCCCATAGCAGTTGACCAACGGATACTTCTACGAAAGGTTTGATCTTCAGAATATCCATTATACTTGCCATGGCTAATCTTAAGAATCTAGCTGCGTGCTTGGACTGTGAAGTAGCGCTCTATAAAAGAAAATAAGTAAATGTTTTTTTTGGTATATATTTTGTATATAAAAAGATATATAAAGCTATACAAAAATTGATTATTGTTCAACATTGGAAGCGATATTTAATTTAAATGGACCAACAGATTTTTCACTTGGTCTTTCTTGGAGAAATACTTCCTTGGATACTCTATTCTTAGGAGTTTATATCTCAGTGCTTCACAAGACATGTCACAAATTGTAGATGAATGAATAATAATAAAATACAAAGGGACCAGCTTTCGTTTAGCTGGAACCAGTTATGTAAGAAATATTTGCTTATTGACCATGGGGAATATTTTTCAAACAGAAACTAGATTTTTTCTTGCGGAAATGCATAATTTTCATTTTTCCGACTTTAGAATAGCTGAAACCAGTTACAAGAAAATACGTTTCTGTTTTACATGTTAGACAATTTTCTAAACACAAACACGCGAAAAACTTCTTGCGGAAATATACCATTTTCATTTATTGACAATTCAACTCATGTATAAAAAATCGCATATGCCTCAGTGTAATTGTCAATTTGACACCGGCAAAAGTTAGCTTTAACTTTTTCAGCGACAAATGCACTTGTGGTTTTTTCACTTATGCATTTGTTACCATGATAAATAATTTGACATGTTTGTCAACAACTTATTGAATTTCTAAACACTAACAATAAGCCGATTCATTGAATTGTCCTGCCGAATTACACTCGATGTTTGTATTGATATCGGGTAAATTTGGGTTGTTCAACTTCTAAACTGTTTCCTTTAGCAATTAGACTCGAAAAACTGTCAACCTAAAAACGCTCCACCTTCGGTGTCGCGTTTTTAATAGTTGACAGTTGTTCTCGTCTAATTGCTAGGAAACAGTTTCTCATTAAACAATCCAAATTTACCCGATTATTTTTTTCACTTGTCAAAATCTGACATTTTGGTGGTTTTAACCAATAGCAATACATTATTCTAGCCAATCATTCGGTATTATACTGATAATTATGCTTCCTCATCGATAAAACCTTGTTTACATCGAAACGTCAAAATTTTACTTTGAATTTGTCATTATTGACAACTAAAAGCGCTTTCAAAAATCCTTTTAAATTGTTGAAAAAAATAATCTTCCCAAATACAACTCGCTCTTCAAATTTTATCACATAATTTTTTATTTTCATCACTCAAACTTGTTTATTTGAGGCAAAAACATTCAAACAAACCGAATTTAGATAAAATCACTCCTCCTAACGGAGTCGTGATTTTATCAAATCGGTTTGTTTTCATATTTTTGCCAAATAAACAAGTTTTCGTGGAAAAGAAAAAATTATCGATAAAATTTGAAGCACTCGTGGTATTACCTTTGATTATTTTTTTCACTTGTCAAAATCTGACATTTTGGTGGTTTTAACCAATAGCAATACATTATTCTAGCCAATCATTCGGTATTATACTGATAATTATGCTTCCTCATCGATAAAACCTTGTTTACATCGAAACGTCAAAATTTTACTTTGAATTTGTCATTATTGACAACTAAAAGCGCTTTAAAAAATCCTTTTAAATTGTTGAAAAAAATAATCTTCCCAAATACAACTCGCTCTTCAAATTTTATCACATAATTTTTTATTTTCATCACTCAAACTTGTTTATTTGAGGCAAAAACATTCAAACAAACCGAATTTAGATAAAATCACTCCTCCTAACGGAGTCGCGATTTTATCAAATCGGTTTGTTTTCATATTTTTGCCAAATAAACAAGTTTTCGTGGAAAAGAAAAAATTATCGATAAAATTTGAAGCACTCGTGGTATTACCTTTGATAAAATACAAACCTCTTGTGCAATTATAAGTGATAAAATATATTGTAGATTTAGATTGATACGAACTTTAATAAGCGACTCTGTAAAAAGGCATGTACAAAATCGTTCAAGTATTGCCGGGAGATGGTTACCAGTGCTTTTACTTCAATACTGGCATCTTTTCCGAAAATTGGAGGGTCAGGAATCATAGTGCAGGTTTGTGTCTTGAGATTTTAAGCGATATTAAGCTGATAGGAATAGATATTATTCATTGATCTGTGTTAAAGGTCGGGAAGAGGATTAAACTTAACTTAATATTTTTAGGTTTATATTTTAATAACACATTAACAAATTGAATGAAAGAAATTTTTATTTTTAGATTGACGAATCGAAATTTGGGGAAAGAAATTTTTATTTTTAGATTGACGAATCGAAATTTGGGAAAAGGAAGTTTTCATTTATCTGCAAGGCACCACCATCTGTACAAATAACACCTGGTAACATATTTCCGCAGAAGTTCTTTTGCGTAGTTATGTTTAGGAAAGTGTTTGAAATATAAAGCATAAAAGAGTGTTCATGTAACTTATTCTAAAGTCGGGAAAATGATGCATTTCCGTGGAAAATTTTTTGTGATTTTGTTTGGGGAGGCATCTTCACAATAAAAAAACAAAAATTTTTCCCTAAACTTGTTTCAGCTAAAAAAAGTTCAACCATACAAAGTATCAAAATTGTCTAGAGGTTCTTATTACATAGAAAATATGTAACTTTAAAATAAAATACACGGTGTGTTACGTCTATATTATATAACAGTATTTTTAATGAGAGATATAATGGAACTATCGTAATAGAAAGTAATTTTTTTTGTGAAATAAATAAAAAGAATTGAGAAGGTTAATTCTTGCGTGTACATCCAATGGCAATAGCCATACGCTTGAAGAAAAAATTGAAAATTCCTGATGCACTGCATGAGCAAGTAAAAGTGGTTGACAACATAAACAAAATTGCGATCGTACTATTGTTCTTAGTCACAAATTTATCACGTGTATTGAATATTTTAGGGAATTTATTAAAGTGATAAGAATAAAACTGAGTAGACAATAAATAATCACACATACTTTCGATAATAAAAGAATTTTGCAACGTCACATTTTATTAGTTATTGTTTTATTGAAGAAGATAATAATTGGAAGCATTTAATTGATTGGATGGGTGCTAATAGGAAATGATTATTTGAAATTGATAAACTGCGATTGCCAAAAATGGGCTTCTAGTTATTTTCTTGGAGTTCAATTATCTTACAATAATCCAACAGGGTCAATTTTTTGACCACTGGCTATGTAGCGCAGCGCATGATATCGTTCGAAAACATGAAAAATACCATTTTAGGCCACACATTTTGGACATCTACGGGAATGTTGCGGAATTAGCCAAATGTTACACCCACACTCAATCCCTTAAAAGATGGGACCCTGTGAAGAAGGCGCCAAAGAAATATCTGGCGATGACCAGGAAAAACCTACGTTTAACTGTAGGATTTCTGACTGGCCACTGTCAACTGAGGAAACACCTCCATACTGTGGTGCTAGTGAACACACATCTATGCAGGATGTGTGGACAGGAAGATGAAACTGTCAGGTATGTCTTAAGTGAGTCTGTATCGTTAATAAGAGAGTTAGGCATTGCTAAGTATTAAATTAACGCATGGAGTCAAAATTTTACCCCCCGGTCTGTTATTTTCGACTCTGTAGAAGAATAGGGTCAGTCAAAATAGCGTAGAATAAAAACAATTATCAAAATATGGAAAACTATAGTAATTTACTTTTTCTAGTGTCATTGTAATTATAATATAATGATAATGAACATGATATTTTAGTTTTCTACACTTTGATCTGTGTCAGTTGGTCGGGAAGCAATGTTGAATTGAATTATAAGAATACTATTATTATTACCATTATTTATGGAATAGTATATTATACACCAAGGTGGTGAGGACTATAATTATTGACCGAGCACCATAATTATCTCGCGAGTGGATTTGACCCGTGCGGAATATGGTGTGACAAACTAGACAAATTACGTACAAAAATTTGAAATAATTCACAACCGCACCACGAGAAACGTTTACCCCGTCGTCTGTCCCCCGTCGTCGTCTGAGTTCATTATGGACCTAGGTTAATAATAGATAAAATTATTATTAATCACCAATAAAGAAATTCAACTTCTCAGTTGGCAGAAAGAAGCAATAACTGTCAACTTCACAGGCAATAGTATATTATTAAACGAGCAATGTATGATAGCCATAATTCACGATGGGTAACGTTTGCGTCACGAGCCGCAAGTCACCCAAGTGAATTATGGCCATAAATTTCGAGTAGAATACTATACTTTGTCCACAACACTTGATTTCTTTATTAAATAAAAGTCAGTTACGATTTGGTATTATACTAACCTCAAAATGTTCTGACAGCTACATAAAAATATAATTTGACATATATAGAGATGGGCGATACTGTAGAAAGTATCAATACAACGTTCCGTTATAAATATATTGTTTTAAAATACTTAATATTAGAAAATATCGCTATGAAAAGTATCAATACTAAAAATTACAATATTTTATCGATACGATATATGTCAGAAACAAATTTCCTGAACAAAATACACAGATTTAATAGTTTATTTCATATTGTAGGTACCCCCATCTCTAGTTCATAATACACTGTAGTGTATTATGGTTCATAATTCACGACAGTTGATATATGGGTACCATATACCTTTTGTTAGGAGGTAAAATATCGGTTTATTATTAGGTGGTCGTGGACAAAAATATTTTATTCCTAATTATGTTTATTCAGCACTAAAGTCTATTTTTGTGAATGAGATAGTAATGGAATAATGAATCATACTTATGAAGTATTATTACAGAAAACTGTGATACTCTCTTATTTAATAAAGCGAGTTACCAACAGATATCAAAGAACATTAATTAATCTAGAATAATGAATGTTCTTTGATACTAATCATACTTATTTTTGTGCGGCGCCGTTTCATCCGTCGCGCTTTTTTTGTTTTGCGTTATTTTTGTGGGTCGTTATTTTGTCGTGAGATATTTTATCTGACGCTAATAAGCTACAGAGCCGTTAATTTCATGGAAAATATTAGTCACTTGATTGATATTCATGTTTACAAACGTTTTCCGAAGAGAAGGATGACATTCTTCGGGAAATAATGTGTTTGATTCCATCACACGCAAATATTAGTTGATCTTCATTAAAAGAAATGGTTGGGTTAGGTTAGGTTAGTTTTTTTATGATATTCATGAACGGTTGAATTTCGAACTTTTTCCAACAATTCATTTGATAATAATAAATAAAACACAATTTTAATTTTTTATTTCCAAAAACTCATAGCTCCTTAATAAAGGGAGTACGGCACATATTTTATAATAGTTATTTATGTACCAAAGCAGTAAACAGGCGAGTCAGATAAAGACATTTTACTGGCGTGGTGCATAAAAAATTTTATCGCCAATTGCTTACAATTTAGAATATAGAAAACTGAGGTATATTTCATTGCCCATTTTATTATGACAAAGTAAACAGCAAATATAAAATAAATCTACTTATTATTTGTTATATTTAAATTTAAGGTACACCCTGAAGCATTATAAAAGTTGATTCCTGAAGTCAAAGAAGTTCCAACTATAATTTGTTATAAATAAATCGTAAAAAAACTATTATCGAGCCATGGAGAAGTGTGTCACTGACAGATGATTTTCTAGTAATTTCAAAGTCAAAATGCTGCCGCATATGTCACTTTACCTGCCGCAAATGCGCAGATAAAGAAAAGGAAGGTAAACTGTTTGTTTACTAAATCAATCTGATAATAAGCGGGTTTACTGCGGATTTTTTTCTACGACCAACTGGATAAATATTCATTTTATAACCGTAACTTCAATCATAAACGAGCACATTTTGTACAGAATTTCATTTTTGCATCGGCTGCTAGGCAAGTTGCTAAGCAGCAACTACGCGGGCTTGTCAGATTATGACGTCCAGCGACAAATTGATGAAATGTCAGCAGATCGGTTCTGTCAAATTTGTAGTAGGTAACGAGTAATTTCATAGTTATTTTCTATAAAAATACATTTTCATATGCTTCTATTTCCGTGTACCTATTAGAACTATTCACATATTTCTCCAATTTATATTTTAATTTTGATAGAAAGCTCATTAGCGGCGGATTCGGAGTAATGAAATATTATCAGTTTATTCCTTTCAATGTTTTTGCACTGTTTGCATCTATTAAACGTGAACGATATGTTGTCATAAAAAATGTATAGTATGCAACACGCAACAAAATGGTCATTTTTCACTTGTATGAATTGCAGCACTTGCTTTCGGCTCGTGCTACAAATTTCATACTCGTGCAAAATGGGCATAATTTTGTGCTCATTGCATAATATTATATTGGTCCCTCTATACTCCCATATTATATTGGTTTTTTCTAATCTTCGATTGGATAGTTGGGTGGGTCCTTGGCAATGGTTAATATCTGAAGAATCAACAATTGGATTTTCATGTTTTTTTCCTAATGTATCTATAAGATTGAGCTATTAGCTTATTCTTGAAAATATCACTTCTCACCAATATTCATCAAAAAATAATGTTCATCATTCGCCTCGTAAATTATTTATAGTAATAAACAATTGAAAATTGTAGGCGTCTGAATGTCATTGGCGAATCTAAAGGTATCAGAACCCGATTTTCATGTCATTCATCCCTACCAATTGTAAATCTAACCCATAAAGGTGTCACACTTACAAAAATGTTTATTAAAATCGGTTTAAGTGCTCAGCAAAAGTTCAGTGACATGTACATCAAATAGTATATATAAAGATAAATATCGCATTTTATACCCTGTTAAAGGCAAATAATGTTGGAGATGCATTGTAAATTATGTACTAAGCGGTTTGAATTTATGCAAATAACCTTCACATGCGAGTCGATGGCATTGATATGTTCTGGGTATTAATACGTTGTATGTTTGAGATCTAAAACTGGTACAGTGGAATCGAATATGTCAATAATAACATAATAATATTTTGGGGGTTTGAGGAAATTTTATTTAAAAAAAGGTTCAAGCCAGGAATAAAATACTTGTATTTAATCATTAGCATGGATGATTATTTAGAAGAGCTGACTGACGATGCATATTTGTCACAATAGGTTTCAATCAACGACCTATTATAAAATAGACCAGCCATCACACATTATTACCTATACATTGTTTTGGTCGCAACATAAATCAGGGCGAGTACAATGCAGTAGCGTATCATGTCGAAGGGTTCATTTAAACCATTTTATAAAAATTACTTTTATAGACTAAATGATGTAGATACCTTATTTAATTTTCATTTGAATAAGTGGAAATTATATTAAAAATAAGCAATTTACTTGAAGGATACCTATAGAGGACTTTTAACATAAAGCAAGTTTTGGACTACAGATTATGAATAATATAATATAGATAGGTTTTTTTTATATTGATTTTACAAAACTAAGGAATAAATAAATGTATTAAAATTAGATAGAATAATTATAACGATAATCATAATCATAATATTTATTGTTCTCAAGATTTATTCACAATCATATTACAAAATAAAATAACTAGAACACACAATTGTATGAAAATATATAAATAAAATGAATCTTCAGTATTATTCAACAAACTGAAAAGATTCTAAATTGTTCATGAAATAGACCTTTCAATTACAATAGATAAGTTACCTTGTTGTTGATGGAGGGTTTTTTGCTCCAATGGTCCTGTTGTCTTGAGCCTCAAAAGCAACTTTAACTTTGAAAATGCCCTCTTCTACCAAAAATACATTCAAAAATCAAATTTCACGGCGACATATTGAATCCCTTGTCTTATACTTATACTACGCTTGTGCTAATATAACCTTACCTATGGAACGATCGTTCATCATTCTTATTCCATTTATTTTCACATACTACACATTTTCTCACCATCATAAATGTCTTAAAAGCACTTGAATATACAAATATCAATGATATATCTAATAAAAACACAATTATAATTAAAATCTCATTGACAGATCTCACCAAAATGACAGAAGTAGTTCGAAGTTGCCAAACTAAAAATTTATAAACTATTCTACTTATGGCATTGATAGATCATGAAAAATCCTAACCGAAAAAACTAAGCTGAACCGTGGGTTGGTCATACCTATTTTGAATGCTTCCCACTTTTTTCTTACTTTTCAAACAGAAAATACTGCTCAAATCTTGAATATATTCATCAATTACTATTTTTGTTAGAAGAAATTTGGCATCATGTAAGATGAGTCTCGCCCTAAATATGTTGGGGACAACCAAAATGTAAACAAGGCTAGAGTCTATTTTATAATAGGTCGTTGGTTTCAATTGAATTAAATCCAATAGTACCTACAGTATTTCAAGAACATCCAAATAATATCGAGAAATGATAAATTTGTACATGTTTTTATATCAATTTTCTTGGATTACAGAAGCAATAAAACTGTAAGGTTATAGGCAATCACTTGATGTTAACAATTTTGACCTGGTAGATCACCTGAACATTGGATTAACAAATCCAAGTAGTATCAAATTGTAGATTGATTGAATATTTATCTGATTTTGGAAGCTAAATAGTCTTAATTCTATAGCTACTAGCTCAATGGACGTTGTGAGTTCACAAGATGGGATAGTTGTATTTGCAAAATTTACTCACCAGCATAGGAATATTCGGTACAACCACCAGGTCATCTTGACTACCATTTGATGCAGATGCATCAAACCGGTACATTTTCTGTATATTGAAAGTTAGGGTCCCATTTTTGTGGAATGTTACATTTTTTCTCTCCCAATTTTCTCTGAAACAAAAAAATTATTATTGATCGGACTAGTTAATTGAATGAAGTTTGATAAAGTTCAACGTTGATATTTTTCCAGTTTCCACCAACTCTCACGGACGAATTCTTAAAAAGATATATAAATAAATTTGGGCTCCAGAAATCAAGACTGCAGTAATCAAAGTTACTGGATTTGAAATGGTTTGATTGAGTCAGGTTTTGGGTCTGTGACCCTCCACTCCACTAATAAAATCCTGAGGGCAAAAAAGAGTAAAGTGGACAAAATCTTTTTTTGGTTGAGCGAGGTTGGCATTTTAATTCAAATAGTTTTATATTGATAGCTAATTTTAAGAAGACAATCTCCTAGGTATACAAAATGATGCTGCACAAGTTTTTGTTGAACTACTATCTCTGGTTTCTCAAAATATTTAAATTAGTCAATTATTGACCTAGGTTGATGATAGAAAAAATTATCAACCATTAAGAGAGAAATTCAACTTCTCAGTTGGTTACAAGGAGCAATAATGGTCAACTTCACCGCTAGTAGTGAAAATATTGATTGTTATTTATTTGGAAGAACTGGTCGAATGTTATTCACCCTGTATAATAAAGTTTCAACCCATAAAATGAGATATTAGAATAAAAAATCATGATTTTCTCATAATTTATTCAAATGTTAATAAATACAGTGTGTCCCAAAAAGTTTTATACAAACGAAGAAAAAGTTTATCATTTCATACTCACATTTCCTACTGTACATTAATCTAACAATTGCTGACGTGTTTATTGCAATAATCTTTTATCTGGAAAAATTACTAATCTACAAGTGTGCATAATTTTTTGCTACTTAATAACAATTTCAATGAACATTTTGCTCTCCACTACAGTTTGAACGTATTTTACTTTCACTCCAAATCATCATTTTGATTTTCCCTGTATTCCAGCCAATGTTTTAAAAATTTTGTACTTGATTATGGATCTACAAGTCATGCATAGCTTTTTATCAGGAATATTTTTTTTGTGTGAAATGTGAGATAAACTTTTTCCCCATTTGTATAAAACTTTTTGGGACACACTGTACATATATAAGTTTATGGTCGCACTGTATATTAAAATTGAAGTACGTACGTTTCCATTTTCGGTACTGTTTATTTCCGTGAAATCTGTATAATAAATTTTAGAAAGTCTTTTTCTTAATAAGCATGCAAAAAATATCAAGTTATATAAGTAGCACAAATTTCATCAATACTAGCCGAAATCCAATCATTCAACATATCATAATGCTCATAAGTGTGTTATTCGTGGCATTATAATATTCTGTTATATAATCCACGGAAGAACCAGTACCGTAAATTGGTTAGTGCGGTTTCACATGGTCAGAGTTTCCGCCGTTTAGTCGAACAAATAACTATTTACAGAGAAGCACACACCTTCCATGAAAGAGACTATGCCTTTTCATAGTGACGAGCGCGAGAGCCAGACAGTGTTTAGCGGTAAACAGTGAAAAATTCTTGTATTAGAAATGTTATGTCTAGCTGGACAACTTTAAAATCTAGCTACGCTCGCGCTATTTAGTTTCTATACAGGATGTCCAGAAATTTTCCCGCCCAACGGAAACTACAGTTACTAAAAGTGAATTTAAATTGATTTACCTCAAATAACTTAAGTCCAAAAATGCTTCCTTTGAAGAAGACGCCCTCGAATGAGTTTTATTCAAATTATTAGAAAATACCGTTACTTAAAATATTCAAACTTAGTATAATCAATAAACTGTTAAAAACCAGTCGTTCGCTGTGAATAAATTTTTTCAGATCTATCACAAGCGTGTCAGTCGGAGGGCCAACAGGTATTTTTATTTAAAAAAAATTTATTTTCAAGTTTTTTATGTATTCGACACCAAATTTGGAAAATTTTCATAAGAAATATTCTTTCCTTTCAATTAATGCATATCATGAAGCGTTACCTTCAGTAACTGTAGTTTGCGTTTGGCAGGAACGTTTCTCAACACCTTGTACAGAGATTGAATGGCGCGAGCGCAACTATACAGGGTGTCCCACGACGAGTGAAGACTATCTGTATATGGCAAAATACTAATAGTAAAATCATGAAAATTTTTACGTTTGGGTTTTCGGATACGATTTTTTCAAATAAAATATTTTCAAAGATGGCTGACTTCCGGTTCTACCGGAAGTCGACTGTAACTTTGTTATTTTAAATGAAACACCCTGTATATTAATACATTTTTGAAATCTACGTAATATTTTAGTATAATTTTGTCTGAAAACTTTTTTCCAAAAATGCACACTTTTTGAGTTATTGATTTTTTTGTAGAAAATTTGACAGTTGAAGACCATTATAAATTATTTTTTTACGAGAGGTCCCTTGAAGATATGAAAATGATTTCTCTTCGGTTGCCTTAAGCAAGGTCAAACGTATTCGAATCTATGTTGAAAAATTTTTCATTTTATACAGGGTGTGTATAAAAAGTGTTCAAAGTTCAACTAAATATAAAATTTCTTCATTTTTTTTAAATAGAACCAACCTGTTTTTTCTATTTTATTGTATTCAGGGGAAAAAATAAGGCAAGTTCATGTATACTTTCCTATACCTAAACCTTACCGTTATCCAGATATTAAATGTTTACTGTAAATTTTTAGAGATGCAGGTGTGGTCTAAATTTTGATACAAGCACTAAGAAATAAAAATTATTATGTGAATTCACTTTTAAATCGTGGTTAATATGACAAAGTTTTTACAAGAACATGGGCTTTATTTGCAGTAAGATATCCAGATTGACCGCGATCGAAATCGCACATTGTTAAAAGAATACTTAACAATTTGAAGCTATTCGGTTCATTTTAAGCAAAAGTTAATCGAGTTAAACCATTTGTGAGAATAATAAGATATGCTACAAAATTTTCTGGAAATTTAAAAGTCAAAGAAAAATAGTCTGATGTTTTAAAGAGAATGTTCAAAATTGCTCCCTTGAACTTCAATGCATTTTTCAACCCTTCTCAGTATACCTTCATTCGTCGCACGGCTAATCATCATCTCAGAAAGGGAATTGAAGGAATTTCGAACTCTTTGCTCACAATCTTCTCTAGATGTTAACTAATGTCAGTTAAATAAGTGTCATTTATCATAAAGCCTACTAAAAGTATACATGAAAAATTTAAACTTGTTAAAAAATATAATAACAATTTAAAACCTCAAATATCTTGGAAACGACTAAAAGTTGTTTTTCAGAGACAGATGAAGAAAAAGACTTTTTTATTTCTTAGTACTTGTATCAAAATTTAGACCACACCTGCATCTCTGAAAATTTACAGAAAACATTCAATATCTGGATAACGGTAAGGTTTAGGTATAGGAAAGTATACATGAACTTGCCTTATTTTTTTCTCCTGAATGCATTAAAATAGAAAAAACAGGGTGGTTCTATTTAAAAAAATGAAGAAATTCGATATTTATGAAGTTAAACTTTGAGTCTTTTTCTTCATCTGTCTCTAAAAAAAATTAAATCAAATTGTTTTTATTAATCCTATTCCAACTTTCAGTCGTTTCCGAGATATTTGTGGTTTTAAATTGTTATTATATTTTTTAACAAGTTTAAATTTTTCATGTATACTAATGGAACTTTCTATACTGAACTGATCACAGTCAACACTCACTACACCAACTCAAACACTTCATACAGTCTTTCGCACGGAATAAAATAAAATTCGCTCTTAATTATTCCAATACACTTTGAGAAACAATATTTTTTAAATAGAGAATGGAGAGTTTTTAAACAATATAACACAAGCCTATACTTACATTTAAAAAATTAGGTGTTCAAGGTATGGATCGCATTTTCACTTTGAAGAATGACAATTTATAAATCAAATTTGTCGTGCCTTTCACAAATATGGGCAGTAACCTTTTATACACTGTTTATAAGTATCAAATGATTTATATTTCCCATAAAAACACCTTCTTATTGACATAATAATGATTGATTGGAAACATTTATTTTCCAATTATTACTTTTTTTTATAAAATTGAAAACTTTCATGATATCCAGAAATAATAAGAAAATGTTAATTTTGCCCTACACTTTATGATTATTTTTGCAATTTAGCATCAACGTAATGCGAAAAAGAGATCATTTTTTGCCTGTAACATTTCTTAGGGGTAATGATATGCAGATTGATTAGCGACTCTTTTAAAAGCTATGAATAATAATTGTCACAGTAAAATTAAGGAATATGAATAGTACAATATTTGAGTGTTAAAGATAAATTAGGACAATTATTATACCGAGTGCAGATAAGTTAGTAGACATGAAGTAGTAGTGTGTATATAAATATAGTTTTTCTACATTCATGCAAAAAACAACACTTTTGTGAACCACATTTAATGCAAAAAGTGGTACTTTATTGCACTAGTGCAATAATAGTAGTTTGTGCAACTAGTGTGGATATGATGGCCATATCGCACGAGGACGAAGTTTGAGCACGACGCCGTAGGCGGAGTGCTCAATCGTTCGAGTGCGATATGGACAATCCACACGAGTCGAACAGTATATTTTTTCTACGACCCACTTGAAAAATCTAGAAAATAAAAATTTTAATAAACTGTAATCTCTACTGTAATACAACTTCAATCTCAAAATTTTTAACAATTTTCATAATTTTACCAATCAATATCAAGCGGAATAATTATTTAAAAATAAAATTAAAAAAAAAAAATTTCTACTTTGAGAATCGAACCCTGTACCTAGCGCGCAAAAACCTAATATGCTAACAACTCGACCACCTAGGAATGTTTATGTTGATATCTATAACGTCACATGAATTACAAAATTTTATAAAAGCTGACGTCTATCAAAAGTCCTCTTAAATACCCATTTTATTCTGTTTTCAGTATTTGTCGTTAATTTATATGGATTATTTTATTTATGTTTATTATTGTTAATAAATATTCTTGATCCAGTGCTTCTAGGGAAGCCTTTTTTTAGATAAGTTATTTTGACGTTTCTTTGAAATTCAAAGAAGGGGAGTTGACAAATACTAATCGTGAATGCTGATTGGTGGATTTCATATACGTTCTAGGATGTATATGAATATATACGTTCAGTTAACTGGTATGGCCTACATTTCCATTCTGTAAACTGTGCAAAAAATGGATAATATACATGTGGGTGTAGAAAAAATATTTTATTGCACTCATCTGTCATTCTTGTGTCAGTTTTGTGATGATTAATGACAAACATAAACATTTAAATTAAATAAAAATCCATAGCAAGTACCTGATCCTGCTTTAATACAACAATAATATATCTATATCTTACTACTTAGTCTCAACGAGTTACAATTATTTCAAAAATCTTTAATTATTTGAAATTTAAATGGTCAAGGCGAAAACCAGCTATGATTGACTACTGACAAGGTGGAGGCCAAAAAGATACAAAAAAGAAGAACGAGTTGAGTTTTATTAGGTTAGATTGGCTTCTTAACATATTTATGTTCTAATTTTCCAGTTTTTGCATGAATTTAGAAAAAATATTGTATGCAACTCTTGCAAAACGTGTTTTTTGCACTCGACGTGTTGTCCAACTCGGCCTAAAGACCTCGTTGGACAATTTCACGTCGCGTGCAAAAAACACTCACTTTTTGCACTTGTTGCATAAATAACTATTAACATAGTATGCAATTATTTTTTGAATAAACCAACAGAAATTAGCCATATTGAGCGTATAATTCTATCCCACGGTGAAAACTGTTCCAATGAATAAGAAAAATGTTCCAATACTATAACAATTCTTGTATAAATTGACCAAAATAAGTAGTAGTGTTCGCAATCAGGTCAATGTAACCAACAACAGAAGAAAATTATCATAATTACTATGGAAATGGGAGTAAAAGAAAGCGATGAACTTTTAAATTATTTTTACAAGTATATTTTAGTTCGATTATTCATTTCATACATGAAATTATGAGGTTTCCATCATTTTGACCGATAGTAATACATAGTTTCATCTATAATAACTCTTCTCCACGACTAAATAATAACGCACAAATTATTTTTACATATTTAGCTACATAATGATATATATTCTTAGCACCGATGAATAATAAAAAAGAATTCACTCTCTTTAGCCAATCACATTCTATTTTTATCAGAATTCACGCTTAAATGAATTAAAATGAATAAATCAAATCGCCTCTTTCAAAACGTCAAATACCAAATAATGCAAATCAATTCTGACAGCGCGTCGTTAGAAACGTCAAAATAATGATAGAATCATAATTTTACGTATTATTTAGACAAAAAATGTACAACAATGGTTATATTTAATTATAGCTCCCAATTATCATTTATAAATGTGAGGGTTTCGATTAAAACTGTATGTTACGTATCCCTTTTTGAAAATAAACATGCTCTATAGCCTAGTGGTAGAAATAGTTGACTCTGGCGCGGACGATTGGGGTTCGATCCTCACTGGAAGCTTTCTTTGTTTAGTCGTGGAGAAAGTATAGTCTTTCACTTGTGTAGTATGGCTAATATTCACTTGGATGAATCCAAGACTCACTCGCTGCGCTCGCTCGTTTTGTAAACTTCATCCGCGTGAATAATAGCCATCATTCTGCACTCGTTGAACAATATACTAATAATTTATAATAGGTTTTAAAATAGTGAAAAGAACTGTAAGTAAATACAACCCGTGCCCATTGTAAATTTCGAAATTGACACCCTGTATAGGTATATTAATGTGGTTATAGGTATGTACTACTGATGTTATGTGGAAAAATACTTCAAGAAGCTTAATTATAGTATATTATTGAACGAGCAGTTTATAATAGCCATTATTCAAGATGGGTGACGTTTTACCCGAGTGAATATTGGTCATAAATTGCGAGTAGAATACTATACTTTGTCCACGACCCTTAATTTCTTTATTGAATTAAACTCAGTAACGATTTGGTATTACTAACCTCTAAATGTTGTGGTAGTGTATTATAAACCAAATAATCGACTCAGTAGACTTGAAATCAAATATTGGAGTGCAAAATCATTCAATTGCAAATATTGTACAATGCATATCCTGAAAGTTTAGTCATTCTGATAAAAGTCAAAAAACAACCTACATAAGATAGCTCATATCTCTGTAGCCAAGGTAGGTTCTAATAGTAAACACTAGCTACATGTTCAACGGCTTTTATTATTCATTCCTAAGGGGAATTTGCTAACGGGATGAAGTGAAAAAAATTAAATATTATTTTAAAACAGTATTCAATATTATTGACCATATGATATTGAAAGAAATTTATATTTCATAAAGTTATACTCACATGTATACATAAGGTCCTAATTCGTCTACAATTGGTTTCGATCCATTATTAAGGAACTCGTCAGCATTGGTAACATTGTATATATATACTTTTATTCTGGGTTCCACTGGTGGTTTTGACCACCATTTGTACGTTTGGGATCCTTCTTTTAATTTTATTTGCTGTAAAAAAAATGATTAGATTAGATATTTGATTTTTTATGGGTACAATAAAATTCAGTAGGTATTATCAATTGCGTTTATTTAAAAAAGTAATAATACAGCTCTTTGTTTTTTTATAAAACTTGTTTAAATTACGGGGTGAATGCTATTAACAGTTTCAATTTAATAGTGTGGACTAAATTCGGTTTGTTTGAATGTTTTTGCCTCAAATGAACAAGTTTGAGTGATAAAAATAGAAAATTATGTGATAAAAATTTGAAGAGCGAGTTGTATTTGGGAAGATTACTTTTTTCAACAATTTGAAAGAAATTTTGTATTAAATGTTCGATATTCTCTTGGGTGACAAATTCAAAGTAAAATTTTGACGTTTCGATGTAGTTTCGACAAGGTATTATCGATGAGGATTCAGAATTCGTAGGCCGAATTATCAGTATAATACCGAATGATTGGCTAGAATAATGTAATGCTATTGGTTAAAACCACCAAAATGTAAGAATTTGACAAGTGAAAAAAATAATCGCTGTAATTTGCTCCTAACAAATTATCAGTGTGATTTTGATGCTATTGGTCGATTTGAACTTTTTTCTCATCATAATTGGCTGACAGGATCGCTTAAAAAATAATCACTACCAAATACTAGAAATTATTTTGATGTATATATGTTGTACTTACCGAATTTATAACTAGATTAACCCAACTATTGAAGAAAACTGCTACTATTATACCAAAAAATAAACATCCTAGTGATATCGCTACCACAAACCCTGAAATAAAAAGAAAATTTGTTAAAATAATTCCACAAAATGTGAGTAGGTGCTTAATATTAAATGTCATTTGGGTCGAGCAAAAACAAAAACATCATCACCCTTTTTCTTGGAATTATTGAGGACATTTTCAACCGCTCTCCTGTATCTGCATAATAAATCAAGCTAAGATGTATTTTCAATGGGAAAAAGGGCATATGAGTCAATCCAATAAGGTTGAAGAATCCCAGGAGGCGAGCATAACTTTCAATGGCCAAAACACCGCGAAATTTTTCAGTTTCTTTTGACAAGGTAAACGCTTAAACCCAAGATAAACCGCGGAGACATATTTTTAACGTTGATTTGAAAATAATAATATAAATAAGGAGATAGCATAGTTTCGGGTGTTTTATGATATTGGAAATTTTCTCAATACAGGGTGAATCAAGACTAACGGGACGAAGGTTTATGGAAAAACGGTAAAAAATTTGAAATGTTTGTCACCTTGGTAGTTTGTACATCCATATAGGCTACATTTTAAAATTATTTTGAAATATACAGGATGTCCCAATAAAGTGTGGCATATCAAAGTTATATTTTTTCTTATGGAACACCCTATATTTGATTGCATTTTCTGATTGCACCCAAAAAAAAAGTACCGTTTCATAATAGTTCCCTATACCTAAATACAGAGGGTTCCGAGTTATGCTGACTTTTTAAAAAATGAAAGCATTTCGAAAAAAATTAATTACTCATTGATATAATCAATTCTAGCGAATTTCCTCTCACAGCTCAATAGTCGGACATTCGTTGAATGTATTCCACTATTCAGTACTAAACATCTCTTTACAGGGTGTTCAGAATTATCAGTTGAATTATTAGATCAATAAATGTGTTATAACGGGCTTATTTCAACTGGAACACCCTGTATTTCAATAATTCATCATATTCAAAAAAATGTCCTCTTTCGAATGATATTAGGGTGTTCTATACCTAGGTACTATACTTTTCGCACAATTTACAATTTTTTAAATTGTATGGTAAATTGATTTTAAAACATCTGTAATTCTCTCCAAATTTTGTACTTGACAAAGTTATTGTGAAAAAAAACAGTGAAGCTGCTAATAAATATGCACACTTGTAGTTCCTGTGGTACACTAACTCTTTTGTTGCCGATAAGTATTTGAGTACATAATAAAACAAAACACATTATTAATAAAGCAAAAAATACATAAATACTACGAAACAACAAATTATTTAAAAAAAAAATTGGAAAATAACTATAATGGATGTTCGAAGTGCTTGTCATCTTATGCAATGCAACACGTGATTCTGGCTTCAAACTATGTACTTACATTATTCATACATACCGGGTGTTATAGACGCGAAAGCGTCCGAAATTATTAATTTCATATTGTAGGATATTTTCATTATAACCCCATTCGAAGAAATCCATCTTGGTCAGTTCTGGTGACCTAGCTGGTCAATTACAAGGACTTCCCCTACCTATCTATTTATGTCTTAATTTTCTATTAAGTGAGAAAAGTGATCTGAAGCTACGTCTAATTGTAACCACATTTTCTTTCTGATGCTAAGTGGTAGATTTTCGAAAAGGATCTATGTATTCGCTTTATGAGTTTTTGTTTTATTATGTACTCAAATACTTATCGGTAACAAAAGAGTTAGTGTACCACAGGAACTACAAGTGTGCATATTTATTAGCAGTTTCACTGTTTCTCTTCACAATAACTTTGTCAAAATAATTAGAATAAAATTAAGATAGAACCGTAGACTTTTTAAAATCGATTTAGAATACAATTTTGAAAAAATTGTAAATTGCGCGAAAAGTATAGTACCTAGGTATGAATATGATGACTTATTAAAATACAGGGTGTTCCATTTGAAATAAGCCCGTTATAACACATTTAATGGTCTAATAATTCAACTGATAATTCTGAACACCCTGTAAGGAGATGTTCAGTACTCAATCGTGGAATACATTTAACGAATGTCCGACTATTGAGCTGTGAGAGGAAATTCGCTAGAATTTATTATATCAATGAGTTATTAATTTTTTTCGAAATGGATACATTTTAAAAAAAAGTCAGCATAACTCGGAACCCTCTGTATTTAGGTATAGGGAACCATTATGAAACAGTACTTTATTTTTTGGGTGCAATCAGAAAATGCAATCAAATATAGGGTGTTCCATAAGAAAAAATATAACTTTGATATGCCACACTTTATTGGGACATCCTGTATATTTCAAAATAATTTTAAAATGTAGCCTTTATGGATGTACAAACTACCAAGGCGACAAACATTTCAAATTTTTCACCGTTTCGCCATAAACCTCCGTCCCGTTAGTCGTGATTCACCCTGTATAAACAGTTTTTTAGTTATTAACTGGAAAGTATTTATTTCAACTTAATTTGCTAATATTAATTGTATTTTTTTATCTGCTAATACAATTTTTCCAGACGTAGCGTATAAAACAACATCTTTTTTGTATAAGAAAGTACGAAACATGTGAGTCTAATTTTGTTCTTAAAATTATGAGTTTGTAAAAATATATACAAATATGTAAAAATTAAATATTATGATATAATTTATGATGGATAAAATATGGAAATAACTTCATAATCGTGACCGTGATAAAATACCGTTAAACTGAAGATTTTCATGTGGATATTCTGCTAATGAATACCGAACACCTACATTCACAATGAATATTAATCTAGGTCGAAGAAAACAGCATAAGATTTCTCTGCAAAAGCAAAACAATTCGTAGGTATACCTCTTTTGTATACAAATCCGATGCAATGTTTCACCAGTGGTTATACGCATAAAAATACGAGGTGTGGCTAATATACTATCATAACTCATTTGTCAAGGTATGGAAAATTTCAATTCTGATCAAAAATGCAAAACGTATCGTGTAAAGAAGTGACTTTATCGCCTAAAAGTTTGATCGTAGAGCAGTTAAAAACGGTTGGAAACTATGACTCATGCGCAGTGAACAAAAGCCGTTCACGAAAAACTCTGAAGTCGCCCAATTTCCAGCCGTTGTATGTATGTATGTATGTATTTTGGGGTGACTAAGACCTGAAAGATCTATTGTGTTTCCATATTTCTACTTAGTTTCTGAGGAGAGTCTCTGAAACTAGTAGTTCCTTTAGTCCTATTTTCCAGAGGAATTTTAGGATATCTGCAGGCTTCAACTTAGCTGAATGTTTTTCTCCTATCCAATAATATTGTGCTCTAAGTTCTCTCGACTAATACTTCTGCGTCGTCCGTTTACTCCGATACCAAATGTAGTTTTATTCTGACGCAAGGCAAGCGTTCAGCAAAGCAGAATTAACTGTGGGCTTAACTTGTTGAATTGTTCCATTTTTTTTTTAGTTAATTATGGTAAAATTTTCCCATAAGGAAGAAAAACCTCATTAAATTTGGTCAGGAACAACCTGCCTCAAATATTCTTTGACAGAGACATTTTGGAAGAAATACATACAACGAACAAGTCACCAGTCGTCAGTCGGAATACATATATATTTTAACACTCCACTCACAAAAGCAGACGGGAGTCGAAGTAAGCAGATTCTGTCGTGAGCTTACCTCAGGCGCAGCGCACTGTTCTAACAATCTGTAACTGTTTACATGGCTAATTTAATTACTTTAAACTCTTTTTTACAGTGTAAGTTATTTTGACATTTTTACAGTGCGACATAGGTGCTAATACTGTCAATAATGTCAAATCAAAATCACCTACTCTAGGCTGTCTGCCAACTGTCGGCCAACAATGTGATACAATTTTCTTTGGAGGCCTACAGGTTCCCCTTCACTCCAGGATACTGCTATTTCAAAAATTTCTCGTTTTGTTAGAACATTAGAACTCATCTTGCTTTTTTCTGGGATTGCTTGTAAAATTTTGCGTTTTGTGTCCCGTGCATTTTTCGCTCCCTTAAGCTGTTTATCCGTGGACGAATTAAAAATTTTGCCATGATCTTTTCTTTTGACATTTTTGTTCCAAACCGTTTTGACTGCAATCTCTTTATATAATCTTCTCTATTTTTCTCCTTCATGTTAAATGCCCAGTCACACGAGATAAAAGCTAACTCTTCAGTAGAAGTTTCTACAAAGAGTTTATATACAGAACATCGCAAATTGTCGCCAAATTGATGTAGTTGAACAAGCAGTATTGCGAGGCATATTATCATTGATGACTTTTTCAATTTCTCCACTCAAAGACTCTCCAAATCGCGTGACATCTTAAAAAATTTGCGTACAATGCTAATTGTCATTCTTCCAAAAGTTAGGTTCCGTTATTGTGCTGGAAAAGTTAGGTTAAAACTTTTATGCTGTCATAATGACAAAATCACGCGACTTATGGAATTTTAAAATAGAAATATCTGAATTTAATTTCCAAAATATGACCGTTGGTGGAACAAACCCCAGTCTTTAAATCTTGCGCATAATATTATATTTGTTTGAGTTGTACTAGGTAGTTGAACGACCTGGTTGCGTTCGCTCGTTCGTGTTAGATAAAATATACATTCCTTACTGTATTACAATCGTATGCGACCTACACAAATTTAGCATCTCATGCAACTCTTATATAACTAATTATAAGTGAAACAAATAAATGAATAAATTGATTATTGCTCATTTTGTCAATACTGAATTTATGTGTTACTTTATGTACCGGGTGTCCCAATAAGAATGGCTCTCGGCAATATCTCGGGAACCGTTTCGGGAAAAAAAAATTATAACAAAAGTGACCTCGAGAAAAACCTGGAAATTATTTACAGAGTTGTAGGTTCACCTCCAGAGGGCGTTATTGAATAAAAAACATTTTAAAAGCCAAATTTTAGAAAATATGCTTAATTAAGAAGCATGACAAAAACAATTTTCGTATTCCTTAAGAAATTTTGCGTTTATTTAATATTGCTAGTTTTATTCTAACCATTCAAGTAAGAGGTAGGGGAGAGTGGGAGCTTTGTTATGGAAAAACGACCATAACTCCGATTTTACTTAGCCGATCTTTGCAAATTTTGTCTTGATGAAAAGAGACCATTCTAACAGTTATATTCTTAATTTCACTTGATAAGTAACGTGTCCATTAGATGGCGTTATTTAGAGTTTTGTAGAAATCTAGTTTTCTTTGGAAAATATTAAATAGAAGCATTCATTTTTAACTAGGGATTATAAAAGTGGACAAAATTAGCAACATAATGGCGAAAACCGCACGTCGTTATCTTTTTCCTATCCCGAGATATCTTATAAAACGCGTAAATGTTGGGAATTTCTTGTCAACCTCCAATAGTTCAAACAGAACTGGCTGGTATCTCAATTGCCACAAAAGAACTAACCAGAAAAGGAATTTCTGACAAAAACATAATAATCTGCACTGATAGTAGACAAGCCTTATTAGCCTTGAACAGACAACGTGTTATATCGAGACTAGTACTAGAGTGCACCAAGATTTAGCTAACGCCTCGGCAGATAACAATATTATCCTGAGGTAGGTTAAAGGGCACGACAGGAGTAAAGGAAATCGCATTGCTGATTCTTTAGCCAGGGAAGCCGCTGGACTAAAAATTCTTGGACCCAGTGACACCTACGGCCTGACGACTTCGACAATTGCGGAACTGGCCAAACGTTACACCCATGCTCAATCCCTTGAGAGATGGGAGGCAATCAAAGGATGCAGTTTTGCCAGGATCACCCTGGGCGACCCTGGGAAGATGGCGCCGAAAAAATACTTGGCGATGACCAGAAAAAACCTACGTATAACAGTGGGATTCCTGACTGGCCACTGTCAACTAAGGAAGCACCTCCATACTATGGGGCTAGTGGACACACCTCTATGCAGGATGTGTGAACAGGAAGATGAGACTGTCAGGCATGTCCTATGCGAGTGTCCGGAGTTATCGTCGATAAGAGAGTGTGTGTTCGGTGAGTCTTGGCCTACACCTGCCGATATAAAGGAGATGTCTCCTGGTGACCTGTTCACCTTCCTGAGAAGGACAGGATGGACGATAACCTAGGAGGACAACTCCTCGGGAGGATGTACAATGGGTCATATGTGGCCTAAGTGCTGTGAGCCTACACTCACCCTCCCTACTCTACAGATACAGAACCTTCAATAATTAGACTAGTTAGCCTCAACGGAAATAAACAAATGAAGTCCTGATAAAAATGTTTCACAGTGGCCTATCTGCAGTAATTAAAGATTGTGGAAAAGAGCTCTTACCATCAAGATAAAATTTGCAAAGATCGGTCAAGTAGAATTGGAGTTATGGTTTCCATAACAAAGTTCCCACTTTCCCCTACCTCTTATTTAAATAGTTAGACTTAAAACTTGCATTATTTACGCAAAATTTTTTGAGAAATATGAAATTTGTTTTTGTTATGCTTCTTAATTAAGCATATTTTCTATAATTTTGGTATTAAACTTTTTTTTATTCAATAATGCCCTTTGGCGGTGGACCTGCAGCTTTGTAAATAGTTTTAAGTTTTTTCTCGAGGTCACTTTTGTTATAAATTTTTTTTTCTCGAAGCTGTACTATATAATCGGTTCTCGAGATATTCTTATTGGGACACACGGTACGCACTGTATATTGTGGTCCTCAACATACAGTCAAAACACCTTAGTGTTGAGAGTTCCTTATTATTCGACAAATCTTGGAAATATTCTATCGTAATATTCTCAAAAAAACGAGTTTATGCCGTTTTTTAACCTCCATTCCATTAATTTTTGAATTTGGCTATTTTTGCGATTTCCGTTATATTGGTTGGAGTTGAATCCATTTTACTGTCACTCGACTCTTCTTAATATTCACACATACAGGGTTGGAATAAAGTATGGAACCAAGTAAATATCTTTTAAACGAAAAAAACGATATTCATGAAAATTTGCAGGTGAGTGCAATGGAACAAAATGCATCTGACGTACATTTTATTTGTTGATAATAAAATTCCGGTTTAACCGGGAATGCCATCAACTTCTTCAATTTAAATGGGACGTCCTATATATTTTTACAGATTTTGGAAGAGATTGTTATTTTGAATTTATACAGTGAAAAAAATTTGTAAAAACTAGGAATAACTCACTGTTAGTTGTATAATAGGTGTACCGGGTGGCCAACTAAGAACGGCCGTCGGCTATATCTCAGGAGTGGATTATACCACAGGAAAATTTTCATGACAAAAGTGGCCTCGGGAAAAGCCTGGAAATTATTTTCAGAATTGTAGGTCCACCGCTAGAGGGCGTATTTGACAGTTGAAATTTTAAAATAAGAATTTTTTCAAAATTTACCCCATTAACGAGCATATTAAACATTATAATCAGATTTATCGACAATTTTTATTTGTTATAGTTTGTTAATAGTTCAGATTTTTCGATTTATCGCATTATTTCGTACTTATTATTACTATTATTAGTAGTATTACAATCAGGTGATCTAGTGGTAATGGCAACCATGACAACAGTTTAAATTACTTTTAAATTTCTGTAGACCGATGTAAGGTCTTTTCATTCAGGTTAAATTTAATAATTTCTGTTAACGCGAACCAGCCTTCTAGACGTTGGAAGAACAATTCTTGCCATTTACCTGTTTCTTACGATATCTCAAGATAGGAAAGAGATATTGCCTTGCGGTTTGCGGTGTTTTATTACAAATTTAGTCTACTTTCCAATGACTCACTTCAATTTGTATGCTCCCATTTAAAATGGTTACAAGAAAACATATTATTTGAAAAATATAAAACAGCGCCATCTAGCATTCATGTTATCAATGAGATTGCTTCATATTTACAAATTTCCGATTGATCAACAAAAGCTCTTTCAAACAACATCAAGTTTATTAAAATTGGTGAAGCAGAACCGAAATTACAGGTGTTTTTTCGTAACAAGGTTTCCACTCTCCCCCACTCCTTATTTGAAGAGATAGGCCCGTATGCACCGTCAACAAGTTTTTTAGCTAAGAAAGGTTTTTCGACTTAAGTCGAATTTTTACAATTCACCGTCATAATAAACTATTTTAAGCTTTCCTAAATTTAAGTCGTGCATTTTGTCGACTTACGACTAAGTTGATCTTTGTGTGGAGAGAAATAGGTTAGGTTATTCCATGGTATATTGTCATTGTGTTGTCATCATAGATAACCTTTCATATTGTCCTTACAAAAAAGGTGACATTATTTCTGTGAAAATTGTTTATTAAATTTTGCATTAGTAGAAATATTAAAATAATGGAAGTCGACCCATTTTTAATAGATGATGATCTAGATATAATAGATATTATTGACTTTGGTTTTCCTCGGAGATTTTATGTTAGAGAAGATTTCTTTGATACAATGGACAATTTCTCTTTCTTTCGAAGGTTTCGTCTAAGGAAACCTACAGTTTTGAATGTGCTAGAACAATTCTAAGTTGGAGCGATCACCGTGTTAAATCAAAAATCAAATTTTAACAAAATATAATGAGAGAAATAAATTTCCACCACGACCTGAATGATGACAAATAGCAAAAGTTTCAAACTGTGGTTTCAAAATCTGTAACTAATGGTAAACATCATAACACAAAATTTCCTAAATATTGCATCGTTGCCAATAGCATTATTCTCTTAGCTAAGATAACTTATTTCGATGACGCTGCATTAGAAACTTTGTCTTAACTTTAAGATCAACTTAACAAAGTTGAACTTATACGTTAAACGGTGCATACAGGCAATAGACTTAAACTTGTTATATCAAAAGTATGCAGAATTTGTCGAGGAATCTGATTATAATGTTTAATATGCTCATTAATGGGGTGAATTTGGAGAAAATTCTCATTTTAAAATTTCAACTGTCAAATACGCCCTCTAGCGGTGGGCCTACAATTCTTTAGTTGGCCACCCGGTACATTTCAATATTTTAAAATAATGAGGAACAAAATTACTTCAAATGTATAAAATGCTCCTATTAACAAATTCTTTAGTCATTCTTTACAAGACTTCTTCACGTATTTGTTCACATTCATCAGTAATTCTTTGTCTCAATTTCTGTAAGTTATTGGGACGTCTAACGAAAGCACGTCGAGATATTGTGACATGGAAGAAGAAACCTCCATCCACATACTTTCCAACTGCACAGCACTCCAGAATCCTAGAGCACTGTACCTGGGAGATTACTGGATAGCAGAGAAACATTTACCCTTAGCTGAAGCCTGCAGATGTCCGAAATAGGACTAGAGGAGCTACTAATTTCAGGGACCTTCCTCAGAAACTAAGTAAAAGTAAGGGGGCACAATAGATCTTTCAGGTCTCAGTGTGTGAATGTTACTCCAAAATACATACAACGTAAGCATTTAATTTTAGATAACCCCAAAGGAAAAAATCTAGCGGGCTAAGAGGAGTCTGAGGAAGTACCTAAGGATATACAAAGGAAATGATCTCTACCAGATATTTTACTGTTTTAAACGAAAGTATATTATGTAGTATAGACTACTTTTCTTGACTTGTGAGAAGATTCTGCTAGAGCTTGGAGCAAAGCTTGAACCACATGACCACAGTGTTTCATCAATAACTTTTTTAGATTTGATTCATGATTGTACAAAAAGATTGTGGGCAATGAAATTTGTAGGGAATTTTTTACTCTATAAAATGATGAAATGCAATATTTGGAACAAAATGTTTTTTCAACCCTTAACTTCTGAAAACGACGACGCATCCAGACACGCTGAAAAACTAACCGTCGCCTGGCGTCAACTCTTCTCGCATATAAAAAGAATAAGAAGAAATTCTTCTGTACCAAGTTTCAGCTCTTGCAATAAAATTGAAAAATGACAAAGATGAATTTTCAGAAAAATGACTAATTTTCCGCTTATTCCTGATTTTTTTGGTTCCCAATTATGCGATTGACTTGCTCGACCTCTCATTTTGTTCGTATTTCAATTATCTACAATTTATTCCCACATACCATTGAAATTGCTTCAGTACGTTTCACGCTATATGAATAAAATAAAAAACAAAAAATATAGGATTTCTTACTAGGTACTATATACTTAGCCTATTTGTGGACTAGCTACACTAATTTAAGCCACGCGTATTTTCTTGTAAATATTATAATATTGAAGGTCAGTTAAAATTGAAGAAAATTGTTCACATAAATTGTGAATAAAAAACATGTTTTTCAAAAATTTTATTCCCTCAATTACTCATGTTATTTTTATCTCCAAATCTAACACAATTAAGTAAAATACTGGAAAATTACTAAGCATACTGAATACCTTTGATCTTGAGGTATAATCGACAATATTACTCACAAATATTGCGATTGAAAACGTAAGTTATGAAAGGATGCCATTGTATGCATTTAAATGGAACAAGTAACTTATTGCATTGCTGCGAGACATTGAAACGGGTTTTATTTTAATTTATTTCACGTTCTTATCAATGTCTGTTGATTCCAACTGAATACTGATTTACAAATACAAGGAAAACTACCTAAACATACAATATGTGAGCACTTTCTATGAGTTTATTACTAAAATTAGTTTAAAAATGAGATCCTGGAAATGATAGTTATCAGATTAAAATGATTTATCTACAACTGTCATGTAACGGGTACGATTTTACACTATTTTCAATGTCATAATGACGTATGTTACCGCACTAGTGCGTTTTTTAATACATTACTGCACTAGTGCGTGACTTTTCATATCTAAAATGTCCACACCTGGGGCATTAACTAGTAATGTAGAGGACCATCTCCAAAAAAGTGGCCGATGTACTGATTTGGGTTTGTGATTTTGGGAAATTTAGCGCCTTTTTTGATGAGAGTTGCATATAAAGATTTACAAATGTTACCTAATCTTCTATTACTACAAATCATCTTTGCACAATATTTTTTGTAATAAGAATTTGCACTAAAACAACACAATTTTTATATTCCACGTCCTTCACTATAACTTGTCAGTTCGGCATGCCCCAGCCACACCACTTTATACAATTATTTTAATGTATATGTAATTTCAATCCATAAAACAATTTCGATCCCCCAATAATATTTACTCAAATGAGGATTATTTTGTTATTGTTGTAAACTCAAATTGACGCAATTATTTTGCTAACATGCTAGTAGCATGTTCAATTATTGTTCAAGTTGAATTGTTACATGGTAATGAAATTAACCTTAAATGTCTTGTCTTACCATTATTTATAATATTTTTAATAGGAACTTTAGACGGAAACTACATGTTGAGGTTAATATATTTTTCAGTTTATCGCAATATGCTGTTAGAATATATGCAAGATATCTACCCCATTTTATACAGACGCTTTCAAGATGGAAAATGGAGTAGGCGCCTCCGTTATTGCACCTACCTCTTAAAATCAGACTACCACCCATTTTACCAGCAATTTTTAATACTTGCATATATGTATGTATGTTTTTTTTTGGGTAACATTCACTGAGACCTGGAAGATCTATTGTGCCCCCTTACTTTTACATACTTTCTGAGGAGAGTCTCTGAAACTAGTAGCTACTTTAGTCCTGAATATCTTCTGTATGTTCCTTGTGGTATATTATTCATTCTTTTTTTAATTTCTTGGGAAATTAAACCACAATATTTTTAAATTCTTTATTTCAACGTTTCGGTAGCGTTCCAGCTACCGTTGTCAAGAAAAAATAAGTAAAAATTGATTTTTATCCCTAACTGACACAACGGAAAAAATTTGACAACTAGACAATCAAAAAAATTTTGAAGTTTAAGACTGCAAAATTTTGTTATCAAATTTATATTAAGGTCCATTCATAGTAGATCATATCCCCGGTAAAATGTTGAATGAAATATTTCATTTTATGACATTCCAACGATATGATAGTCTACTAGAAATGGAATCCAGTGAAGTGCACGTTCCAGGAACGGTTTTTTTATTGGGATAGCGCGTTTTTTTTCGCTTATATTGGAAATGTTGTTAATAAAACGCGTTTCTTGATACTTTTTTTGTGTATGAATATTTAAGTTTTCAAAATAAGTATGTATACTCAGTTTTGTGATTTTGTGTATTGAAATGTGTATCGATTAACAACTATTCAAATTATAAATCATAAGAAAACCTGGATAAAAACTTATGATGCTATCCTGATATCGCAGGTAATTGATTATTGGAAATTTCTCTTTTTAACATTGGTAACCAAATTTGACTACATTCGGCTGAAATACTAGCTACACATTTATCTGCATTTAGTTGTATTAAAGCACTTTCTTTGATTTTCCGTCTTTTATTGTTGGGTTCTTTTAATATTATTTTTGACGAATCCCATTGAATTTGATGACCCTCTTCCCAAGCATGTTTGCAAATAGCTGACTTAAAGAATTCCCTATCTTTGATATATTTTTTGTGTTCGTTTATTCGTACTTTCAATGGTCTAGGTCTAGATGTTTCACCTAAATAAAATTTGTCGCATTCACACGATATTTGATAAATGCAGTTTTTTGAAGATTGTTCTTCATTCTTTGGTTTCGTTTTTGTTAGTATTCATCTCAATGTATTATTCGATTTAAAACTAGTTCTAATATTAAATTGATTACCAATTTTTTTAATTCTTTCTGATAAACCCTTAACATAAAAAGAATTTAAAAATATTGTAGTTTAATTTCCCAAGAAATTAAAAAAAAAGAATGAATACTTTAGTCCTATTCCACGGAGGAGTTTTAGGATATCTGCAGGCTTTAATTTAGGTAAATGTTTCTCTTCTATCCAGTAATCTCCCAGGTAGTACTGTGCTCTAGGATTCTGGAGTGCTGTGCAGTTGGAAAGTATGTGGATGGTGGTTTCTTCTCCCATGCCACAATATTTACATTTTCCTTCTTCCACTATTTCGAACTTTTTCAGGTATTCGTTAGGATCCCTTTTAAAACTCTTAGCGCAACTTTGACTTATGCATTCATTTTGATCTCAACAGGTTGTAGTCACCCAGAAGACTATTTGATCGTAAAAGCCCTACTATATCTCTCCAATGGTCAGATTCCTGCGAGTAAAATGTCATCTTAGTAAAGCGTAAATTAATGTGAAAGAATACTTTAATTGAAAATCGGAGAACAAAGGAAGTACTACTTCTTTGGTTATATGCCACGAAGGACGTTGAATGTCACATCAAAGTTGAGCGCAGCTGGTATCTGCAAGATAGAACCAACCATTCTGGTTTGCAATTCGGAAAGACAATTTTTTATGGTCCGGTTTCGGCACATTTGTGATCTATTTATAGCAGGCTTTACTAAAATGACATTTTATTTGCTGAAAGCTATTAATAAACTAGATAACATGAAATGGTTTTAATTTCGTTAAAATACATTTTGATGCTTTGAAGAAAAACTTTCATCACGTATTCGCGGAAATATTCAATATTTAGTTTGTGAAAATTTCTTAAAATGACACAAAAATAATTTTCAATGATGATTAAAGGAATATATTGAAATAGGTGATAATAAACCGAAATTTTTCCAAATTAAATACCAATTAAGGTTGTTTACAAATAATAAGTCAACTAATTATTGATTAACGTTTTGAATATATTAAAGTCAAGTTACCAAGGCTTCGGAATTAAACCATAATAAATTTGATAAAAAATTCCTGAATTAATTTCGCATTACTTCATAGCTATTTCCGCAGCGGCAGTTTGTATTGAAAAAATTTCCCGATAAAAGTTTACGTCAAGAAATCTCATCGTTTCAAGTTTATTAGACTGTTTTGTGAGACAGTTTTGTGGTTTTGTGTTTATTTTTATTCATGACAAGAGCTGTCAGTGGGACATTAGAAAAATATGTCAGACACATTGCCAATACGAAAGGTACGTCTGCATCCTATTTTAAACGTTGTAATTTCTCCCGATCGATGTCACGCTTGCGCGTAATCTAAACAACAACAAAAGTGAAAGATTAGGGTTAAGGTTTGTAATACGTAATCAAGTGACATTTTGACAAAGTAATAGATCCTTTTGACATAAAAATGTATTTAACGCTTCTCATATCGCTTCTAGAAATTCCTGCTGTTGAAATAGAGAAAGCTTCAATGTTGTTATGGTAAAATTACAGATTTTCGTATTAGTAGTATAAAAAATTAAGATCTTTTAACCGTTGTTACAATTTACTGTGAAATGAACCACTTACCCCAAATTATTTTCATTTTTTTCGTGAGAGCCATACTGAGGATCGTAAATTAAAATTCAACACACTTAATGAATTCAGCCGCATGTCAATTTCAAAGAACTCAATTATTACAATAAAAACACGCGTCACATTGAAACAAAAATTATTATTTAAATGACAAATTGTGTACCAACAAAAAACGTACATAGTTAATAACAAAATAAAGTTGGACATTACATTTTTCTATTATTAATAGTTATTTATGCAACAAGTGCAAAAAGTGAGTGTTTTTTGCACGCGACGTGAAATTGTCCAACGAGGTCTTTAGGCCGAGTTGGACAACACGTCGAGTGCAAAAAACACGTTTTGCAAGAGTTGCATACAATATTTTTTCTAAATTCATGCAAAAACTGGAAAATCAGAACATAAATATGTCAAGAAGCTAATCTAACCTAATAAAACTTAACTCGTTCATCTTTTTTGTATCTTTATGGCCTCCACCTTGTCAGTACTCAATCATAGCTGGTTTTCGCCTTGACCATTTAAATTTCAAATAATTAAAGATTTTTGAATTAATTGTAACTCGTTGAGACTAAGTAGTAAGATATACATATATTATTGTTGTATTAAAGCAGAATCAGGTACTTGCTATGGATTTTTATGTAATTTAAATGTTTATGTTTGTCATTAATCATCACAAAACTGACACAAGAATGACAGATGAGTGCAATAAAATATTTTATTGCACTAGTGCAATAAAGTACCACTTTTTCCATTAAATGTGGTGCACAAAAGTGTTGTTTTTTGCATGAATGTAGAAAAAATTCATTTATGTTTTTGTTGTATGACGTAAATGATGATTCTAAGTGATTCTAAGAACAATAGCCATTAAGCTGAGGAAGATTCCAATTTGGATGAAAATTAGAAAAAAGGAGAATAAACTAATTAACATTCAACATCAATTTAGTGAATTGTTTTTGAAAAAAATGGTTCTTTAAATGTAGGGTTTAATGCAAAACAGAGCCAAACAAAAACTTCATTAATTATATCGGAATAAAACAAGTATTTCCTTCTCACTAAATACTTTTAAATTAATAATGATTAAATTAATATAATAATACCCCATAACAATAATATTAATAATTCAGCTAACATAATTTTTAGAAACTTGACAATACCGTATGTTAAGGGTTAGGTTAGGTTAGCAGGACTCCTAACGGGACACTGCTGTATGATGAAACACCTCCACAACTTAGGAGTAGAGGAAAGTTCCCTATGCAGGGGTTGCGGCATGACTGACGAAACGTCAGTCCATGTTCTCCTAGAGTGTCCACACTGGGCTGTACTACGCAGGCGAATCTTCGGAGTCCCTGTTTTGGCCCCTGGAGACACAAGCAGGCATCCATTAAAAAAGGTTGTGGCCTTTGTAGAAGGGCTCGGCTTTATGGATGTCTAGGTAGCAGGAATGGCACAATGGGCCCGCCGGTGGCCTCAGTGCCGGAACCTTGGCTTGAGTTTGTCCAGGACAAGGTTCGCCTGCAAACTTAGTAGTAGTAGTATGTTAAGGGTTTATCAAGAATTAGGAAAATTGGTCAATTCAATATTAGTACTAGTTTTAAATCGAATAATACATTAAGATCAATACTAACAAAAACGAAACCAAAGAATGAAGAACAATCTCCAAAAAACTGCATATATCAAATATCATTTGAATGCGACAAATTTTATTTAGGTGAAGCATCTAGACCATTGAAAGTACGAATAAACGAACACAAAAAATATATCAAAGATAGGGAATTCTTTAAGTCAGCCATTTGCAAACATGCTTGGGAAGAGGGTCATCAAATTCAATGGGATTCATCAAAAATAATATTAAGAGAACCCAATAATAAAAGACGGAAAATTAAAGAAAGTGCTTAATACAACTAAATGCAGATAAATGTGTAGCTAGTATTTCAGCCGAATGTAGTCAAATTTGGTTACCAATGTTAGAAAGAGAAATTTCCAATAATCAATTACCTGCGTTATCAGGATAGCATCATAAGTTTTTATCCAGGTTTTCTCATGATTTATAATTTGAATAGTTGTTAATCGATACACATTTCAATACACAAAATCACAAAACTGAGTATACATATTTTGAAAACTTGAAAATTCATACACAAAAAAAGTATCAAGAAACGCGTTTTATTAACAACATTTCCAATATAAGCGAAAAAACGCGCTATCCCAATA
This sequence comes from Galerucella nymphaeae, assembly GCA_963978555.1. Lineage (NCBI taxonomy): Eukaryota > Metazoa > Arthropoda > Insecta > Coleoptera > Chrysomelidae > Galerucella > Galerucella nymphaeae. The sequence goes on along the minus strand of OZ021715.1, from coordinate 17,596,976 downwards.
AAAACCGTTCCTGGAACGTGCACTTCACTGGATTCCATTTCTAGTAGACTATCATATCGTTGGAATGTCATAACTTGAAATATTTCATTTCACATTTTGCCAGAGATATGATCTACTATGAATGGACCTTAATATAAATTTGATAACAAAATTTTGCAGTCTTAAACTTCAAAATTTTTTCGATTGTCTAGTTGTCAAATTTTTTCCGTTGTGTCAGTTAGGGATAAAAATCAATTTTTACTTATTTTTTCTTGACAACGGTAGCTGGAACGCTACCGAAACGTTGAAATAAAGAATTTAAAAATATTGTGTTTTAATTTCCCAAGAAATTGAAAAAAGAATGAATAATATACCACAAGGAACATACAGAAGATATTAAAAAAGAACTTTACAGATTCCAGAAAACACACACGTCAAAGTAGAGTTCTTGTGGGTTCCTTCCCATGTAGGCATACCATTCAATGAAAAAGCTGATGAAACTGTACAGCACACTGTAGGAGACGAAATTGAACCAGTTCTAAAGCAATTATAAAGGATATTGTATGGAATATCTGGCAAAAAGATGGAAAGAAACCAATTCTCTATGTACTTGAAGGAATTATGCCATCATAGGACACGCGTGTTCTGGAGGACATCTTGTGATTTAAATAATTTATTGCACCATTAAGGCAATACATCAACTATAATAGTTATTTATGCAACAAGTGCAAAAAGTAAGTGTTTTTTGCACGCGACGTGAAATTGTCCAACGAGGTCTTTAGGCCGAGTTGGACAACACGTCAATTGCAAAAAACACGTTTTGCAAGAGTTGCATACAATTTTTTTTTTAAATTCATGCAAAAACTGGAAAATTAGAATATAAATATGTTAAGAGCCTAACCTAACCTAATTAAAGTCAACCCGTTCTTTTTTTTTTGTATCTTTATGGCCTCCACCTTGTCAGTACTCAATCATAGCTGGTTTTCGCCTTGACCATTTAAATTTTAAATAATTAAAGATTTTTGCAATAATTGTAACTCGTTGAGACTGAGTAGTAAGATATACATATTTTATTGTTGTATTTAAGCAGGATCAGATACTTGCTATGGATTTTTATTCAATTTAAATGTTTATGTTTTTCATTAATCATTACAAAACTGACACAAGAATGACAGATGAGTGCAATAAAGTACCACTTTTTCCATTAAATGTGGTTCACAAAAGAGTAGTTTTTTGCATGAATGTAGAAAAAAAATATAATATTATAAAACAAAGTCCTACGCCACGTCTACCTGTCACTTTGTTCGCGATAAACTCAAAAACTACTTCACCGATTTTCATCCTGTTTTCACCAATGGATGAAATGACTGTCGACGAAGGTTTTAGTTGATTACTTTTTCCAAGTTATTGTTAACATTGGTTAAAATATCACGATATTTGTTGGAAGTGTCGGAAAAAAAATCCATCGGGGTGCTTTCAACGAAAACGCTGCCTATACCCCTTTTGAGATATAACAAATTAGTGAAATTGTGTAGGGGTTACTGGAATAGAGAACACGGGCGAATACGGGGTGGGCTGCTAGCGATGAATAAACGTATACTTGATTATGAAATCAAACAGTTTTAATTTGTTAAATTCTACATAATATTTACACTCTATGTGAGCAATAATTGCCAACTTCACAGCTAGTAGTGGAAAAAAATAATTATATCTTCTCTGTTTTTTTTTTCATTTTATTTTCCTTTTGCTTACACTTTTCAGTTTCCAAATTTTCAGTTTATTGATTTTTTTTGACCCTGCTACTTTTGTGTCGTTTGTTTAGCATTTTATTTCAGGACTAAATGAATAAAACACCCTGTATCTCTGTTAATAATTATGTTCCAATCAACCAAGTAGCTATATTTGGAACCACCTAAGTGTCCTCTACTTACAGTTTGTCTATGGTGGTTTAACTATGAAACACCCTGTATTATCAGGTCTGTTAGTGTAGACTATTATTTTAAATAACCACTGCTAATACTGCAGCCTCATATCGCAGTAGAAATATTGTCCATTTGAAAGCCACTTCACATACAAATTTAAGTATAAATATACAATTTTTAATTTCATCTGGACTTTAACCAAATTATATTGTGTCCTTTCACAATCATTTATATGCACGAAAAAATATGTAAACGGTCTTGGCAAAGGCTATTACTATCAGTTAATGATACAGCTATCACCAAGGTAAGTACACGAGAACTTAAATTAAATTAATAATAAGCTAAAATCTGTCCTTAACAATTCAAATTAACCAGAAATATAACAAAATGTGTTAATTGCATAATGAGTGAATAAATTAAATAATATCTAATATTATTGTTCTTAAATATTTAAATTAGCACTTATGTAACCGACACTCGGCTCGGATTATAATCAGTCATTTTTGTACTTTTCAAGGTCTCAAATAATTGACAAGGCTGAGAATAGTATAAGATTTTATAACTTGAATTTAGTTTTTCGTTAGCAAAAAACCTCTTGGTTGAAACAATTCATTCAGGGTGATTAATTACTAGAATCCTGACACCTAATTATGAAGATTCAACCTCAAACACCTAAATAAAATGTAGCTGCTTACTTAGTTACAGGGTGTTTTGTTGAAATATTTGAAAGAAAGTTTGCCAATTGAATTGAACTGTGTTTGAATGGCTCTTGAGTGGTTGAGTAATTTTTCTCATAAATCAATAGAGAGTATAACTATAATAATATACATATTATAGAATATTCTTAAAAGAATATCATTTTTAAATAAAACAATTATAATTTTATGGTTTGGCAAATGCTTTCGCTTCCGTGAACCAGTTTAAAAAAGTAAACTATCATAATTATTAACAAAAGCGTAAAAGCAATGAAATTCTATCATAGTATTCAACCGTTTTCAACTTTTTTGCATATTTAAAGTTTACACAACAGCCAACTGTAAAAAGAACACGGTAAAGAACAACAGCTGGTATATTAAATAATTGAAAAGTATAATAGTGTTACGTTTATTTTAATTTATATTTACAACTACTTAATTTATATTTACAAATTTATATGTACGGTCCTTAATTTACTAATTTATATTATACACTAAACTAACTAACTACACTAATTTATATGAACGTCACTGAATAAACACTTTATCGATCGCTTTCCTTCAATATAAGCACTAGCTGTCCATCTATGTGACTATGTCTCAACTATCTGATGACTGACTTGTTCTGATGACTGACTTGTTCTGTCGCCGGCGCTCTGGAATGTGCTCGTAGTCTCTGGAATGTTCTCTGCTAGGAGGGGATGGCAGTCTGAGCTCATTCTCGATTACTTAGTCATAGTCGTCTCATACGGGAATTTCGCTGGAGAATTCGCGTAACAATAGGAATCGAAAGGCAATTTTCACAGTCTTAATATTGGTTTTAATGCAAATCTTCTTAATATTGTTCTCACATTGTGGCCTGGTTTGAAATAACTGGAATAATTTTTGTGTCAATATTACCTAAATACCTGGCTTCAAAAAAATCTTGCAGCTTCTGTTTCAGTTTTTTTCAGAAAAAAAAGACTGAAAATAACTTATATTTTTTGTATCCCCTTAAATTTGAACGTTATTGAACTTTTGATGGAATATTGGGAAAAGTAGAATTCGATAGATGGCGCTCCGAAATGTCAATGTCATCCCAGCAACGAGTAAAACAAATCCCTTTGATATATAAGTGGTTTTATTTTTCCGTTTTAGTTATTTTTAGTGTGTGTTTTGTGAAACTTTTGCTATGTCTTTGATTGTGCTTTATTATTTTGTGTTGTTAAAATTAATTTTGACTCATAATATTTGAGCTGAGCCTTCTTCTAGGTGCATAAATGAGGGACAGGCAGTTTTAAATGCTGGCCATATATTTTTGCATGGTACCTATGAAGGAATGAAGTGACACTTTCATAAAAGTGCAATGAAAACAAAAAATAAAATAACATAATCTCTTCCATAATATCTCTGATTATATAATAATGATGACAGTTGAGATGAATAGAAAAACACAGTTTTAAGCAGAGGTCTCATCGAATTCTACTCCACCCAATTGAGAAAATTCAGCTGTAACCAAACAACTTCTATATAAGACTTTTTTTTGTAAAAGTAATAATAACGATGATAGGGGTGGGTATTTTATAATGAATAACCCTGTACATATCGAGGCTTTGTCTTCCTCGAGTATAAAATCCTTCTCCTGTTGGAAGACTAGTGGTTATTTCCTCTCAAAAATATTCCTCGAACAAAGTTTACCTGCAATCAACGTGAAATAAACAACACATTTCAATGTTAAAATCACATTTTTACAGTGTCAATCAGTCACAATCATCCACAAATCGGTAAATAGCTCCCCAATCGCTCAAATTGATTCCTTCCTTGAACGCCTTGAAATCCCCTATGTCATTAGTCATTTTAAGTTGAGCGCGAACTTCAAGCTGATGGCATTTTGAATCAAGTACTGTACACTCACTAGATTTGCGACACAAACTTCTGCATCCGTGGGAAAAGTGACGCTTTGCGCACTAGTTGTACAAACTACTATTTCACCTTAAGCTTCTCACAACTCTCATTATGCGATATACCTAATATTAAAATGCCACATCACTGAAGAGGTCAATAAATTCAATAAACGGAATAATATTGGAACGTAAAAAAGTCATTAATTAACAATTTTCTTGGTTCAACAAATGTTACTATCAATAAACGTATTTCCAAAATATATAACTATCATGTATTGATAATAAAACGAATTTTTGAAAATCAATTATTTTATCAAATAGTTACCACCTCTATGTTTTCTGGAGCTCACTGAATTTTCATTGGACAAACTACGTATCAACTGCCCACGAATGTATAAAATCACAAGTTATGTTGGAGGAACTGTACACATATTGTTAACATTAATAATAATGTATTGAGCATTGAAAATGAGATAGTCGATTCAAAATTAGTACATTGTTTACCGGGTAGGAAAAGCTTAACATTCCTGGACGACTGTGAAGATTGCGCAAGCCGAGACTTAGCAACACAGAGTACAGGAATGTGGCTTTTCCTACGAGGTAAACATACTATTTTTCCGCAAATCGTTTAAAATTCGACAGATATTGATTGATTAAAAAAAAAACGCGATAATTTTATTCCCAAATAAATGGTGCTTTGAAATTCCTAATAAAATTACTTGGGTTACTATGGAAACGTATTGAGGTTGAATTGTCAAACTTGACGATTATAAATTTAATTGCTGGTGTTCTCGAAAGTAAAATGATAAGTGATGATGAAATTTCCATTCCTGGGACTCCTCCAGAGCTGGTTGAGGCAGTGAATACTGCTTCATTAGAATTATTGCCAAAGAAATCAAGAGAAAATTACGAAAATGCATACAGACGTTTTATGGATTATGTAGAACACTAACAACTGTACGGAAATATCATTTCCTTACAGTAAGGAAATGACATTTCCTCACAGTAAGGAAGTCCTGACTTTTTCTTCAAGAAATTTTGACAGGAATGTCAAAATTTCCTAGCGATTTGCGGAAAATTGTTTTTCCACTACTAGCTGTGAAGTTGACAATTATTGCTATACTCCTAGCCAACTGAGCAGTTGAATTCCTCTATTATTAGTTAATAATTATTTCTATTATCAACCTGGGTCAATAATGGACAAATTCATATGTTTTTCGAGTCCAGGGGTAGTAGTTCAACAAAAACTTGCGAAATAGCTATTTGTGTATTAATAGCGGAAAGTGATACGCGTCGCGCGGCAACGCACTTTCTGCTCGAATTGCACACAATATTTTTTCTACGACCACCTTATTTTTAAACAAATAATTAAAAAAAACATGAAAAGTACACTTTATTAGAATGTGATGTTGAAAACATGTAACAATTACTTATTATTTTTATTTATTGCTTACAATATTAAAGTTGAATGTACAGTTTTGTCCGTATAAATCAAAACTATGAAAATAGGAATCTGCGAAAACGATCAAGAAAATTGTCAATCTTAACAACGTTATATTTGTAATAAGCTGTAAATATTAATTTTTATCTTGAACTAAGAAATAAATCCTCCACTGTAGTATTGATTCAAAATAATATCAATGTATGAGGTTTAAATTATTTTTTAAATTCAATAAAATTAAACATATAAAATATACACCTCCGTCTATGCGAGCGGAAAAGTACGCTCTAGAGCGTGAATAATGTCAATTATGACAGATCGCGGAAAACATCAACTTTGCGGTTAGATTTGAGTGTGCAAAAGTCTACTTTGGGTAGTGATCGTAGGAAAAATAATTTTGTGTATCCAGGAGACTGTCTTTAACATATTTGGTGCTCGAAAGAAGATGAAATTATTTGAATTTAAATGCCATTAGTGTAAATTTCGCACTCAACCAAAAATGACTGATGATATACGTTCATAATCTATGGAGCGAAAACAAACAGTATACTTGTCAGTAAAACGACGAAGAAATCGCTTCTCGTGTTGCGTTTGTAAGTGCTGTGGTGTATAAATATAGTTTTGTACACTTTCTAATGGCCTGAATTTCAGCTAGAAAAATACCCCCTTCTACTGTTTTTGAATCGTCTGTATACCATTGGACATTGGAGGCATTTTTTCCAAGTCTGGTAATGGCCACCCTTCCTATCAAGTGACACTGTCCTATCATTACCTTCAAGACCAGAACGGCCAGGGATCCAAACAGATAATTTATAATCCATAGCCGAGGATTTCTACCTTGTTCCAATAATGGTAACCTCATATTAAAAATCTATGGGGAAAAATATGAAAAACCAAAAAAAAATGTATATTCACGATGTGTCCCGTTATTAAATGTAAGACATTGACCCATTTTAAACTATGAAATGAGCCCACAATTCACTTTTGAACTATATATTTTGTTCTACTTTAGTTGGTGTGAATCAGTTCCTCGGTTTTCAGTGTCCGAGTTAGATTTTGTCACAAAATAAGGTCAGACTGGTCACGATTGACTACCGAAGCGAAATATATCAAAACATTTTATGAAATTGAAATTTCTACAATGAAAATTAGTGGTTTGGTATTTTGCTTCTTGAATGAGTAAAAAGGATACAAGAGTATCAAACGTTAACAAGTAGGTGTATTGCATATTACGCAGAAGTACCGGGTGGCCGAACGAAAACGAAACAAAACCATTATCAGGAATAAGCCTCTGCGGGGGTAAACATAAACTAAAAATATTCGAATCGATGTCGAGGAAAAGATTAGACTGGTTTTTGGTGCAACTAATTAGGTAAGCAGCGATAACGTCAATAGCTCGGAATCCGACAGTGTACGTGTCAGTCAGATGACGGGGTAAATGCTTCTCGTAGTGGGTTATGGTGTAGAGTGTGAAGTATATATCAAATGTTTCATGAACGCATTTCTATAACGCTTACGCCCGGTTTCACAATGTCAAGTTATCGTGAGGTTAACAAATAACCCTCAAAACAAGTGTTTCACATTGTTCAGTAAAGGGTTCAAGTTATGGTTAACCCTCAGAATATTTAACCACCAGAAAATCTAGTGGTAATAATAATATCCTGGAGATTTTAACCTAACAATTAAAGCTATTGCTGCATTTATTTGCTTATTATATTATTACTTCTGCCAAAAAAAATTATACCCAACTACAACTTCCCAAATACGAGTGAATAAATTTAATAGGTTAACTCCTCCTTCTTTTTTTCGATTTCGAATGTCACTAACCATAAAATCTGATCATTATACCTAATCTGCTACCAACTGAACAAAAATTACTACTTAACTTCCGATCAGCTAACCTATAGACGAACTGACAATTGTGGAACGGTATCTGATTATCTGATGGTAACCTTTTACCCGAGGAGCTAACCCGACATAGTGAAACCGGCTGTTACAGCCAAGGTAATGTGTTGTGGGCTTTTGAACAGAACTGTACAGGTGAAGTTGATGAATACAAATAAATTTAGAAGTCGTTAGCTGAATATAAGTAAAGAGATTTTTTATGTTCATATAAAAAAATCTTCAGGGTACTGGACTTATAGACTGAAAAAAAATGTTTACTATTCACTTGTGTTTATGTTCTTAGTGGTCCTGAATAAATCTTGATGATTTATGTCCAAAACTAAGCAGCGTTATACCTTCTGTATTACACTGTGGGAAGTTATATCTTGTTTATTGATAAATAAGTAGAAACATTTTAAAAAAAATTAGCAGATTCATTGATAATAATATAGTTTTGCAATCAGTACTTATGCAGTATTCCATCCAATTTCGGAATATTTTGTACAGGGTGTCTCAAATTGGTGTGTTTTGCGCGGTATCCCGTAAACTAGAAGAGATAGAAGAAAAGCAGTTGAGATGTTATGACTTCTTTTTTTGTTAAAGTATATAGCCTTATTAAACTTTTGGTAAGTCCCTCCAACTAGAAGATACAGGGCGATTATTGAAAAATGTCGAATACTTCAAGGTATTATAACTTCTTAATTAAGAAAAATATAAAAAAAACGTTGTGAGAACTTTTGATAGATATGATATGGGGGAGTTTAATGGCGAACAGAATTTTTGTTAGGGGTATCATTTAGGAAATATAATGCAAACTTATGTTGTTTTAAATGGGACACCCCATCAGAAGTTTTTATAACGTTTTTCATATTTTTCCTAATTAAGAAGTTACAGTACCATCTAGTTCTTAACATTTTTCAATAATTGCTCAGTATCTGCCAACCGCATGGAGTTACTGAAGATTCAATTTTACAAAAAAAAGTCATAATATCTCAACTGCTTTTCTTTTTCTTCTATCTCTTCTTGGGACACCCTGTACAAACAAAAAACCATATTTTTTTATTTTAGAAAAAAAAAACAGAAATAATATCGACTTGTTGAGAAAAAAAAAAGGATTATAATTTACACGTTTAATTCAAGGTGGAATCAAGGTGTACTAGTTGAACAAAAAATCTATAAAAAAAGGCTAATCTTTCAAAAATAATAATAAGAAACCTACCTTGAAGTTTAATTTTGCTAATTAAGCTTTTATAGAAGCTTACACATCCGATGAATAAATTTCAATTTCAAGTATTTTTAAATTTAAACATTGCCTCAAAATTTTTTTCCAGTTGAAGTTGACAATTATTGCTTCTTCTAGCCAACTGAGAAGTTTAATTTTTCTATCAGTGGTTAATAATTTTTTTCTATTACTAACCTTGGTCAATAATGAACAAATTCAAATATTTTTAGAATCCATGGGGCAGTAATTCAACAAAAACTTGCATAATACCTAATTTTGTATACTGAGGTTATTGTGTATACGTATTTTCTGCTTGAAATTACCCTTTAATATAAAATTATTTGAATGGAAATACCATTAGTTTGAAATTCGCGCCAACAAAAATTGATTGACAGACAATCTCCTGGGTTTACAAAATTATGTTGCACAAGTTCTTGTCAAACCTATATTTTTTGAAAAGTTTAATTTGTACATTATTGACCTAGGCTTGGAAAAATTATCAACTACTAATGGAGAAATTCAACATTTTAGTTGATTGGAATACGCAATAATTGTCAACTTCACAACTATTATAGGAAAAATAATATTTTTTCTTCAAGCGTATAATAATAACTATATTACTTTTTGCAACTCAGACCGTAGAAATATCCCATTATTTTACTAGTACAAAAATTAATTTTCATTATTGTACTAATAAAATAATGGGGCGTTGTAATCAAGTAGGTAGGAACTGTCATTTTTAAACTTATTTAATTTGACGTTTGTCTGTTTTGAAAATTTTGTGAAAAATGTCTCAAGAATTGCAATGTACGCCTCCGGAATTAGTTGAAATAGCTAATTCCAGTATTGATACTTAATTGGCAAGAACAACCAAGTAATAGTTCTGGAATCGCTGACATAATAATCGACAATCAACTTACTAATAATATGATGTATACCAATGACAAAATTGTAAATGTCGAAGCTGAAAGCGGTGGCAGTGGCTTAAATTTAAACAACTGCAGTATACAAAACTGCACATTTAATATTACTGTTAATAAATAGGTAACACTTTATGTAATTTTTCGTTTGTATTAATTAAATAGTTGAGATATAAACAAAGCCTTCTATATTTTTTATAAAATGCATATTATTATTACGCTTGAAGAAAAAATAGTATATGTTACTCGGAGCAGAAGGCCCATTATATGTTTCGCCCAGTTTGCACAGCCTCGGCTAGCGCCTCGGCAGTGCAAGAATCTGGGCTCAACAATAATGTTGGCCTTCTACTCCTAGTAACATAATATACTATTATTGGATCTGTTGTAGTCATATAATTTGACCACAAAATAAATAATAGTGAACCTTTTAGATTAGATTTAATGATGTGGCTAATCAGCCTATTCCACTGAGACCTTTTTAGATCTATTATGGTCCTATGGATCTAGATTACATTCCACAGACTTTTTCTTTTATAATAAAGCAACTATTTATTATGGACCGTTTCATAGTACATTTTTTTTTGGTGAAAATATTATTAACTTTAGAAATACTTACACCACTTCCTCAAGAAAGCACTTGATAACTTTGCACATAACTTCTCTCTTCCTTTCATTTTGTTAGTGTTTATTTGGTAAAAAGATTTAATACACTATAAGCACTCCCGTCAAACACTGAAAGTGGCGTCAAATTCACTATTGTTCTTACCTAGAACAAAAATAATTATTAAAATCAATTGAAAGTGTAAGTACGTAATTGAAATTTATCTTTGATCAACCAAGATCTGTAGCATAGTGAAGGTTTCCTATCCTTTCTTTAAGTTTGTCACATAACCAAAGACCGTTTGTTTCGACTCAAGAAACAGGGATCTTATACGTGCTTGCAGCACGTGGAATGCAACCGTTTTCCATCCATAACTTTTTTAGATTGATTTGTACAAAAAAATTGTAGGCATCAAAATTGTGGTGAATTTTATACCCTGTAAGATGAGGTGATTGAATATTTGAAAAAAAATTTATTAACCCATAATTTTTGTAAAATTGAAATAATTTTTGCAAAATAGTTTTTTAAGAAACAAACATAACTAGAACAACAATATCGACTTTCTAATACATGAAAAGATAGTGGTCCAGTACCTGGAAATGTTGTTGTTTTTAGATTTTGAAAATGGAAAAATGGCGGCCCTAGAAAATTTCACAATATGTATTTTTTTCAATCTTATCTCATATCATGAACAGGAGTTTTGGGAGGAATAACAATAAAATGGGAAAAATACCATTTTTCTCCGTTTTTCTTCAAATTGACGATGAAAAATTTTTTTTTTTGATATTGCCTCACGTCATCTCATATAGTATACATTTTTCTACAAATTTGATGCCAAAAAATTTTTTGTACAATCAAATTTAAGCAATTTATAGACGAAAACTGTTGCATTTCACGTGCTCCAAGCTTTGCTTTCAAGCTGCATCGCAAGCTCAAGTGGAATCTTCTTACAAATCTAGGAAAGTAGTCTATAAATACTACAGATACTTTTTCTTTAAACGTAAAATCTTTGTATAAAATTTAGAGATAATTGCAGATGTTTGAAAATCAATTTATCATACAATTTAGGAAAATTTAAAATTGCATGAAAGGTATAGGACACCCTTATACTATTCGTAAGAACACATTTCTCCAAATTTGATGAATTATTGAAATATAGGGTGTTCTATTTGGGATAAGCCCGATATTACACATTAAATAATCTAATAATAAAACTGTAAATTCTGAACACCCTGTAAAGAGATGTTTAGTACTAAATCGTGGAATACATTCAACGAATGTCCAACTATTGAGATTTGAAAGAAAATTCGATAGAATTTGTTACGTCAATGAGTAATTAATTTTTTTCGAAATGTTAAAATTTTTAAGAAAATCAGCATAACTCGGAACCCTCTGTATTTAGGTATAGGGAACCATTATGAAAGAGTTTTTCATTTTTCAGGAACAATCAGAAAATACAATAAAATATAGGGTGTTCCTCAAGAAAAAATCTAACTTTGATACGCCACACATTATTGGAACATCCTGTATATTTCAAAATAATTTTAAAATGTAGCCTATATGAATGTACAAACTACCGGAGTGGAAAACTATTCAAAACTTTTTCCGTTTTGCTATAAACCTCCGTACCCTCAGTCATGATTCACCCTGTACTCTTATTTGTATCGTAATTTGCTACAGCCGCTTTGTGACAAGTTGTCAAGTTTTTATTTCAAATTTTAAACTTTCAACACCCTATATCTCTGTGACATCCCTTTACGGATTTTTATATTAAAATTTATCAATTCATGAGGTTTATCCGTGCTAGAACATTGTCAATGGAATATTGTAACACTCAGTTTATTTAAGTAATGATTTCAAAAATGAAAAAAAAATGTATTGCGCTAAGACATGAGTACCTTGGAACACCTCTTTAATGGTGAATAAATGTAATGATTCAAGAAACTGGAGATAGATATATTTTTATAAGAAACTTGTTTCATTTAAAATTGCATAACCAGTTTAGCAAACTTTCCTTCACCTTTGTATTAGTTTAATTAGCGAATAAAATTCCCATGCATACTCTACTGAAAATTATTAATTTTTGCTTGTGTATAACTTATATTTTATTAATTTGTTCTTGGATCGAAATACAGAGTGTTTCTAAATTCATCCGACAAAATTTAAGTGATTGCTCGTATGAAAAAAACTTCTCAAAAGACTAGAGTGACTAGAATAGGGTACAGGCAAAAATTTTGCTATTGGTGGAAATTGACGCTTTAGCAGGTCTCCTAACATCTTGCATGCTTATTTTTTCAAAAAATTTTAACTTCACTTCTAAAACGACTTTAAAAATCATAAAATTTGAAAGTCCGCCAAAACGCGTTTTACGTCATAAAGATGGCTGTCCCAACCGTTGACGTCACTCCTTGTTTACGTTCTTATTCGTGTTTCGTGTATTACGCTCTGAGTTTTTGTGACCTAATTTGTTTCTGGAAGCTTTAAAAATGGATAAAGCCAAAAAAAACTTCACACTCCAAGTTATAAGTTTGTCCTTTCACAAAACCTTCGCTAGCCATATCTTTACTCACAAAATATGAAAGAATCGTCACTGAACTATTTTCTTCTAAAGAATCTGAAATATCCTCGGAAATATCGAATATTCATGTCCACTTTCCAGTTTACGTTGACTTTTAGAAATAAAAGAAGCACACACAAACACATAATGGTCTCAAAAAAACATATAAATGATTTTTTCACGTCGATGAAGCAATTAATAGTTAATTAAAATACAATATAAACACAAAACTACACATAACCTAGTGCAATACCGGCCATATATTGACAAAAGTAATAACAAAGTATGACATCACACGTATCATCGGTAGCTCCACTGTCTAGACAATGGTAGCTCTCAGAAATCCTCGAATGTTGGTCGAAAAGTGCATTGAAATTTGAATTTTATTGTAAAATTTGGGAGTAATCTCCAATGGAAACTGGTTTATTTCCTATTATTAATTATTTTTAATATCAACTCAATACAAATTATTAGGTTCGTTCCAACCAGCAATTCTGTTATCGTACGTAACCAGTAGTTTAAATATTTAATGCGCATGCGTAAGAGAAATTAGTAAAATTACTGGTAATCTCTTACCAAACGGTTGGAACGTATTTTGAAATAGTTTGGTAGTTGCAATGATTCTGACTCACACAGAGAAATATTTATTTCTCAATATAGACGCACACTTTATTGTACCTACATAAAAAAATAAAAGTGTAAAATCAACACATTTTATTTGTAATTATAAAGCCTTTAGACTTGAAAATACATAAAACTAAATACAACGAACTTATAAAAACCAAAATAAACACTTTCAACCTAAAAATATCAAATTAGTGAAACTTAATACTAATAATGTCACCTATATCAAAATATCACAATAATAGAAGTCTCTGTAACCTTAATAAATGGCAAAATTATGTGTATGTTCTATTTTGACTATTTTTCAATTACCTATATCATAAGTAGCAGCATATAAAGTGGATTCGGTCTCCATTCTTCCCTTTTTCATTTTATCAACGACTACACAAAGAAACAGTCAGTAAGAAACGGTGCACACTATTTTCAAAACAGTTCCAAAACTAAAAATTCACTTTTATATCATATTTACACTTTCCATAAAAATACAAATTTGACAGTTTAAGACGAAAATGTTGCCATTGCGCATGTATCTCAATTTCAGAACTATCGATACTCGCTATCAAGCAAGAATCGTTTGAACGGTAATTTTACTGGTCCACAAACGGGATGGAACAGAGAACTGATAGTAATCGATAGTTCAGAATCAGTAATTTCAGGTGGTTGGAACGATTTTTCTCAACTGCGCATGTGTATTAGTAATATTACTGTAAATTACTGGTGGTTGGAACGAACCTGATATCTAAGCAAAATATGAAATATGCATGTACCCTATTGAGTATATACATTTTTTAATTTTATAAAAGCTAAAAATTTAAAACTGTAATTTTTGTGCACTCGCCATGGACTAACCACCGGTATTTTCCAACTTTCCTGTTACATTATACAGGGTTAAAATTAGCAGCCCTCAGTTAATTTTTTTTTGGATGAATTTTTATGAAAAAAAATTTTTATTCTCAAGTTCCTGTTAATATTTATATAAACCTTTACCACAGATTATGAAAGAGAACAGATACGAATCCCGGCAAAACATCAAAGGATTTTCAACTCCGATTTCAATGACCTTGGACCTTTAATTCGGTATGGCCGCGATGTCGCCAGTTTAAAATTTTTTTTGGATTTCTTACCAAATTGCAATGTTGACTTGGGAACAATAACAGTTTCCAGTGCCGGTTCTTCACTTTTCTTTCTAAATAAAATTTATTTGGACAGTCTCTGTATGAACAATACACTCCCCCGTGATGTTTATTCATTTTATAAAAATAATATACTAATGTACACTATTTTCAATTAATATTACCACAATCTACAATCGATTAGTCAAATAACACAAATAATATCGCGGATTGACAACCTTCAAATTGAAGTGTCAAAATGGCTTTTTGTATTTTGATTTTTGAGCCAAGCCGTCTCGGTTATTGTGCATGGTTATCAAAGATGGTTTGTGGAAAAAAGTATATATTTATGGTTTGATTTTTATACATTATAATCTTTTAAATTGTAGAATTCTTTTAATGTTAATGAAATTGATTTGAAACAAGTAATTGTCGAATATTTGTATGTGTATAACTATCACACTAAAAATAATGCTTATAAAATATTTGATGCATGATCGTGAATTGAGGGAAATATTATGCAAATTGATAACCCTGTTGAAAAGTTTCGCGAAGCAGCCCGAACGGAGTCGACATACGACGATGGACCTTTAAATGGGTATGCCCACTCATCTCTCTCTTTTTTACTGTTCTCTTTCAAGCTTTCGCATCTGTTCTCTTTTATAATCTGTGCCTTAACCCTGTTCTGCGACTATGGACTGTTTGGTTCACTGCGTATGCTTCATTTGTATCTTATTACCGGGTGGCCTGGTCACAATTTTTTCCTTCTTTGTCTAAATACATTGTGAAAGACAAATAAGAGATAAGAATTTTTTGAGGCACCCTACCTCCGTTTTCCGTTTATTATAGGCGCTTTGTGCTATCAACTTCCTTGAAACGAACTATAGCTCAACTGAAATTTTGGAAAAAAAACACAGTCACCACCTTTTAAGGGTGATATCTCGGCAGGGTTTGGGACTGAATATTCTGTCTAAAAATATCCTGCCAAAAAAACCACAACCATCCGAAATATCCCCTACCAAAAATAACCCCTTCAATATTATCTTTAGCTTAAAAAAACGTTTTCCAAAAATATCCTTGAACTGAATTTAATTATTATAAATAATATTTGGAAACTTTGAATTAACAAGCACAAACCTAACCACGACCTAACCTAACCTAACCCTTTTCAATTAAACAAGGCTTTCCTATCTGATTTAAAATAATATTCAACGGCTTCGTGATAAACAAGATTTTTATTGGATGGGTGCGATGAATGTATTAATGCACATCAAGTTATTCAAGAAGGAGAAGGGAGTGTAATTGAATTCACCTTGTACCTTGTCTCAGATATACAAGGTGTCCATCTATAAATTGACACATTTTAACAACTTATAACTCGAGAACGGAAAAAGATATCGACATGCGGTTTTCACTAAACTTCCTAAATTTACTTCTAGTTTCTGTTGACATTGTTGCCGCATGTAATTTTTTTCTGGAAATTGACGAAAAAAAAATTAAGGTTTTTGAACCAAAATTGTGATCTTAGATTAAATAGGACACCCTGTAATTCTTAAAATTTTTGAAAAGGCCATTTCTTCTTCTATCCAAAAATGTATACATTGCTGGCATTCACCCACGTTTTTAGGGAATAATTTACTTTTTCATGAAATCAATTCCAAATCTAAAGGACCACATTCTAACAACTTAAAACTATAGAATGAGACAAGGTATTGATAATAGGTTTTACTGAAATTTTTAAAAATGTTTTAAATTGTATCTAACGTGGTTGCCAAATGCCAAGTCTCAAACGTCTGAAAGTTCCTTTAAAAATTTAATTTTTCAAATTCATATTGAGGGCTTCTTGCGAACAAAACTCCTATTTCTAATAATTATTTGCAAACCTTCATCCATAAATTATCATTTAAAAGATTATCGTAAGCATTTTCAGTACACATTTTCTATTTAATGTACTCATTTTTGTAAATTGACTCCCTATTCTCCTGAATTGACTGTACCGGATTTTTTTTTATGGGGGTACATTAAGGACAGATGCTACGATCCAACACCTTCAAATTTAGCAGAACTGAAGAATAACATAATCAATGTGTTTAATGTAATTACTCCAGAAATGCTCCAAAATGCATTTACACATTTTTTATTGCGCTTACATACATGTATTGAACAAAATGGAGGTCATATTCAACAATTACTTTATTAATGTGTGTTTTTTTATTTTTAAGTAAAACCTATTTTCGATACCTTGTCTCATTCTATAGTTTTAAGTTGTCAGAATGTGGTCCTTTAGATTTGGAAGTGGTTTCATGAAAAAGTAAATTATTCCCTAAAAACGAGGGTGAATGCCAACAATGTATACATTTTTGGATAGAAGAAGAAATGGTCTTTTCAAAGGTTTTAAGAATTACAGGGTGTCCTATTTAATCTAAGATCACAATTTTTATTCAAAAACCTTAATTTTTTTTTCGTCAATTTCCAGAAAAAAATTACTTGCGGCAACAATGTCAACAGAAACTAGAAGTAAATTTAGGAAGTTTAGTGAAAACCGCATGTTGATATATTTTTCCGTTCTCGAGTTATAAGCTGTTAAAATGTGTCAATTTATAGATGGACACCTTGTATTTTTAGTTAAGGAAATTCTTGAACAGGATTATATTAGCTGGGGAGATCATGGGAGGGGTTCTCATACGTCAGGTATATTTTTGAACGCTGTTTTTTTGCAGGATTTTTAGTCGTGCTACCATCTTGGAAAGGGATTGGCTAAGGAAATTTTGTTATAGAGATGACTCATCTTAATTTCATACAACCAATCACTTCCTGAATTTAGTCCCATGAATTTAGAAACACCCTGTATATTTTATAATTGATATGTTAATTGCAAATAATTACCTCTAGAGCTTGGTTATTCACGGAAGAAAAAATTCAATAAAAAAATATTAATTGACCAAATACTTTGTCCCCAATAAATAGAATGGCATGTAAGATCTTACATAACACCAATTACGTTTATTATTTGCATGTATATGAAATATTCCAATTCTCAACATATTTATTGTGAATATTTTTGAAAAATACAAGCTTCAATTTACCTGAAGAAAAATTTGAAGAAAAATGTGAATAAAAAATAATTAGTGAATTAGTAAATTCTTTGGATGTCTTAACAACGATAATTATTATAATTTTGCAGAATAATGAAATAAAACGATAGGTTAGTCAAAAACTAGAAGTATTCTATACTAGGATTCATTTTTTGAAGACGCTATTGTATGTTTGGTTGCCTACAAAGTGTCAATATATAAGATGTGCGTTGGGTTGCCTGCAGAAAATCGTTGATTAATATAGATAAATCATGCATTAATATCGGTCATTAATGTATGATTTTGTCTAGTTTTGGGAACGTTAAAATCATATGTTAATACACGGTCGACGGAAAAGGAATAAAAATTGAATGAACCGTGGAATAAGTAAACAAATCTAAATTTGTTGTATGTAACCATTGTGTCTATAACCGTTATTGACCTAGACTTCTACCAAGAACAAACATAACAGTCATTTAATATTAAAAACATGCGTTATTTGTTGTTGATATACGACAAACATAATGATTTAAGATCTTCAAAAATTGTACATTATTTATTTTTATTTATGAAAAAACATGCATGAATGGCGAAGGAAAAGTTTCACTCTATAAAGTCATGGACAAAATTAGACAAAATCATACATTTATGCCCCCCCCATTAATGCATAATTCACCTATATTAATCTACGAATTTCTTCAGGCAACCCAACCCACATCTTATATATTGACATTTTGTAGGCAACCAAACATACAATAACGTCTTCAAAAAATGTATCCTACTATCGTTTTATTTTATTATTTAACAAAATTATTAGTATACTATTTATGTTAGCCATTATTCACGATGGGTGATGTTTGCGTCAGGAGCCGCAGGCAAGGGGCGCAAGTTACCCGAGTGAATATTGGCTATAAATTGCGAGTAAAATACTATATTTTGTCCACGACCCTTAATTTCTTTATTAAATAAAAGTCAGTAACGATCTGGTATTACTAACCTCAAAATGTTGTGACAGCAACATAAAATAATTTGACATATAATATAGAGAAAGGCGATACTGCAACGATCATATAATGATGCTAATTAATACAAGAATCAACCAAGTTACGAAACGAGTCGGCAGGCTTCGCATGGTTAATGCAAGTGTACTAATAACCATTACATGGGAGTTGCATACACTATTTTTACTACGAACAAGAATCATAGTCATTTTGGAAGCTACTTTCAACAATATTCAATTACCTATTTGGTACTTGTATTATAAATATCTCTTCACAGAAGGTTGTTCACAAGTAGTTATTTATCTCAATTGAAGATTATGGAGTTGGGATCTCACATTTCCTGACGGATTTCACCTCAAGTGTTCAGACTATACAAATAA
Organism: Galerucella nymphaeae; assembly: GCA_963978555.1. Classification (NCBI taxonomy): domain Eukaryota; kingdom Metazoa; phylum Arthropoda; class Insecta; order Coleoptera; family Chrysomelidae; genus Galerucella; species Galerucella nymphaeae. Next base: position 17,577,681 of record OZ021715.1, on the reverse strand, counting down.
AAATAATCAAAGAAACTGCTTATATAGTTATATTTACATATATTGTTTTCAAAAGGCTCAAGTATTGTTGCATGTTAAATTATTGAATAATAATCCAACTATTGTTTTTTAATCATTTCATCACATCTTGGGAAATAAAATCCCATTTAAATATTGCGTAATTGAGATAACGTAACAGCAATGCAGAATGCAAGGCTACCTGTCATATTTTGTTATGGTACAATAGTTCAAAATTGATATACAAAGTGAAAGTGCCAACCTATGATTTTGGAGTCTACAAATTCAACAAAAGTTTAAAACTTACCTATGAATATTCCACAGTTCCCTCAAATTGTAGTATATTATTAAACGAGCAATTTATGATAGCAGGCGAGGGGCGCAAGTCACCCGAGTGAATATTGGCAATAATAAATTGAGAGTAGAATACTATACTTTGTCTATAAGACACTTAATTTCTTTATTAAATAAAAGTCAGTAGCGATCATTTGGTATTACTAACCTCAAAATGTTGTGGCAGCTACATCAAATAATTTGACATATATAGAGATGGGCAATACTGTGTAAAGTACCAATACAACGTACCGTTATAGATATATTGTTTTAAAATACTTAATATTAGAAAATATCGATATGAAAAGTATCAATACTAAAAATTACAATATTTTATTGGAACGATATATTTCAAAAACAAATTCCCTGAACAAAATACACAGATTTAATAGTTTATTTCATATTGTACCCCCATCTCTTGTCGTGAATTATGAACCATAATACACTCCAGTGTATTATGAACCATAATTCACTCTAGTAGATATATGGATACCATATACCTTTTGTTAAGATGTAAAATATTGACTTATTAGGTGGTCGTGGACAAACAGTGTTTATTTATGCTGAAATGTCTGAAGCCTTTTCATACGACTGGAGATGAATGGGTCTGTTCATGATTTAAAACCAATTCAATGTTTCAGTTGATACAACGTAATTTCACTTAAATATGTTCACTTGATCTTTTATGAAGATTATCTAGATGACGAATAAGAAATAACAATGTTATTACTGACGTAAAAATCCACTCATTTGCATGAGATTTAAAATTCATACTCGTATCGAAGATTCATATCGTTTCTAGAAATAACAAATTCAGTGAAAAACCGCATTTCAAATGATCGACGAATTACAAGAAAAAATGACATGATTTCATCTACTTTGTACATCGTTGAGAGAATGACAATAATTTTGTTCTTTGATGGTACTGGTGCTATAAAAACTGGCAAATGAGTAAACTTGGTGAATGATGAAAGTAGATTTGGTAATTAACCTCTTTACTGATTTCACTAAATAACGGGGCACCAGTATTTCTTCTAGTAACAACAATTTAAAAAAACAAACATGTACAGCTACTAATTATAATTTTCAAACCAATATACAGGGTGATTACTAAGTGTCTGTATCATAAAATAACCAGAAAGTTGATTTAAAAATTGTAGCCAGTTTCAAGCTTCATATTTCAAAATAGTTACTATCTAACCAGTTACAAGTTACAAAGATAAGCTCATTTTTCAAACAACACCCCAAATTTCACCGAAATCTGCTTTACTTGTCCATTTTTACAATAATATGAAGTGGTAATTTGTTGTACAAAGTTTTTTTTGAAAAGTTTCCAGTTCTTGTCAAAACTGTAATAAGTTCAATGCTCTGTATAATTTTAGTAGATATGACTGAAATAATAATAATCTTCTGAGACTTTTAATTGTTATCAAGATTTGTAAACACGAATTTTTTCGCAGATATTCATTAAATCAAATAAATGGTGAGTTCATAATTTTATTAGTAATTTTAAGTGATTCACTTTGTATTTTATATCATTGTTCCTTCTGAAACGTCAAAATAAACGTATAAAACAACACTGTGGTAATATTTTCCATGAATAATGACTCTATTATTATTGCTTTGGGTCATAATTAACTCGTACTCCAATTCAAATGTATCTGATTTGTTTTAGATTTATTATGCTGCTATTTTGATTCAGTCAGTGCTGGTCTCACTTATTAATTTTAAAAACAATGCCACAAAAACTCTCCCCCGCCAACAGTATTTGAGGTGAACTGTTTGAACTGTTCGATAATTTTTAAGACCAAAAAAAATTATAGTAGGATGATAACCATTGGAGAAGGTAGAGAATATAACAAAAAAGAAAGGATAAATAAATTACGGGCGATCTGAGGTCGGGAAGGGGTAGGGGGTGAGTTTTTTAGGGTAAAAAACGGTTAATCTCGATTTCCGGTAAAACTGCAAGTCTTTTGGAAAAAAGTTGAATGGCAAAGTTGTAGGTAATAAGAAGATCCACAACTTTTGTATTGACACTTTTTTTATATAACCTCAAAATTTATGTGAAAAATTCGAATAACCGAGTTTTTGGTTTTTTATTTTTATCTTTTGCAAAAAAAAATTATTTTTTCACGAAATTTGATGAAAGCTCACCTATGTATGTGCCAAACATACAGAAATTTTTTTGATTTAAAATATTCATTTTTTCCCTTATTTTGCCTTAAATATCGAAAAAGCACCCTAATTTTCAATCGAAAACACTCACGTCAAAATATCTGCTTTTTTAAAAAAAGTTGGTGTGTTTCTTATTCGTTGAAATTTCTACTTTCTGATGGTATAGAAAAAATATACATTACTATGGTAAATGTTCTCAGAAAATGCAAATAATGAAAAAAACTCGAATCCGAAAATATTTTTTTTTTGGATCGTTTTGTATAATTTTGAGCAGTTTATTAAAATTTTCCGAAGGTAACTCAGGTATATAAGTAATCTTAAAATGGAAATAAATAGGTCTCTACGCATATAATTTAAAAAAGATTCGAAAACTTTCTCAAAATGTTGTAGATGTCTTATCAAATATTAACTTTATTAACTTATTTGGTTGTTCATTATAGTAGTATAATAATCGATTAGCAGTTTTTTTGTTAATCAATATAACATGAAATCTTACGTTTGTCTGGTAATTGAAGTGTAAATTTTAATAAATTGCTCAAAATGATTAAAAAAAATTCTCGGATTCGTGTTCTTCTCATTATTTGCATTTTCTGAGAACATTTACCATAGTAATGTATATTTTTTTATACCATCAGAAAGTACAGACTTCAACGAATAGGAAACACACCAACTTTTTTAAAAAAGCAGATATTTTGACGTGAGCATTTCTGATTGAAAATTTGGGTGCTTTTTCGATATTTAAGGCAAAATAAGGGAAAAAAATGAATATTTTAAATCAAAAAAATTTCTGTATGTTTGGGACATACAAAGGTGAGTTTTCATCAAATTTCGTGAAAAAATAAATTTTTTTGCAAAAGATAAAAATAAAAAACCAAAAACTCAGTTATTCGAATTTTTTACATAAATTTTGAGGTTATGTGAAAAAAGTGTCGATACAAAAGTTGTGGACCTTTTTATTACCTACAACTTTGCCATTCAACTATTTTTCATAAGACTTGCAGTTTTACCAGAAATAGAGATTAGCCGTTTTTTACCCTTAAAACTCACCCCCTCCCCCTTCCCGACCTCAGATCGCCCGTAATTTATTTTTCCTTCCTTTTTTGTTATATTCTCTACCTTTTCCAATAGGTATTATCCCACTATAATTTTTTTTCACTTTTTACCATTTTAAAAATCATCCACCCTGGTCTATAGTGTTTTTATATTATATAATTTTTTTATATTTGGTAGTGAATTTTTATCTCACATTTTTTCTATTTCCAAATTATGTTGCTCTGCCCATGGAGAAGAATGAAGTTTGTATACATCTCTCTCTAGAATAAATAGTTTGTTATTCTATAACCATAACCATAATAATTATACTGGTTGGCTATTATTCACAAAGGTACGTTTATGTCTCGAGTCGAAGGTGAGTGATATAAATCACGGTAAGTGTAGAATAATAACCTTTGGATGCTTTGTATATACTTAATATCGAATGATTACAAGTTACAGTGAGTATTTAAAAAAAACTAGTTTTCACTGAGCTATACCATATTAAGTATTGGAAATTTATTTGCTGATAAGAAGTCAAACAATTTGTGTTTTTTATCAACAACTTTGTCAGTACTTTAAAATGAATATAAATATTTGTGAACAATGTGATGGGTTAATTAAAATTGTTGGAATATGATATTTTACATACTATACAGAACATTTCAATGAAAACTACTGTAGTTAACAACAAGGCTATGGAAGATGCCCTTTCAGAAGAACAACAGTCTATACAGGATGTCCCGTAAATTGCAGGCATGATAAATCGTTAAAAAACATTTAGAATATTCAAATACAACTTTTTCTGCACCTTCTCAGTTTGTGAAATACAGGATGTTGAAAATAAAAGGAACAGAAGAAATATACATTTTATTTCATATCCTCCCGAGGGAAGAAAGAACAAATTTGAAATTTTTTGTAGGTTATTGTTTCTTCAAAATACATCAACGATATTAATTATGTCGAATTATAATAAGCCAGTAGCGTAGTACGAGGGGTTCGTAAACTTTGATTGTACCATATTTTTGAAACACCTTTTATTTAGACCTAAAGACTTTTGTATGCGATTCTTTATCAAATTTCCTACATAAACAGTATTTTTTGTTAAACTCGATTCAAGATTTTTTACTTTTTATAAGCCTCGCTCCGTATCGGGGCATAGTCCCTCGTGAAATAATTTTGGTGCTCAGTTAATAATAATAGTCTTCACCAACTTTGGGTATAATTTAAGGGAAAATTATTATCCAGGCGAGTAGTAACTTGTTTTGTTTTTCCCTTGTATTCGACAAAATCCGGCTCGAAGGACCATAAAGGTGTTGTGGAGGATTGAAACATACCCGAACAAATCGGGTGGTATATAGATTGATATTGGAAAAGTTTTCTATGCGAACTTGTGTGGACATACTGTACAATTAGAGCCACGTATTCGTCGATCCAGAATGGAGAGGAGTCAACGAAGTAAAATATAGAGGGATTTAATGAAAAAATTATAACGAAAAGAGTGTTTGAAGAAATATAGAAAGAGATCAAAGGAGAAGGAAGGAAGGGGGAGAGGAAAACTTTAGATGGAGACTAGAGAGAAGCGTCAAAGGAGAGAAACAAAGTGAGGATGGGATGGAATCAAAATATGTGGAATCTTGGACAAACAAAAAATTGCGGAGGAAGCAGAAGAGAGGGGTGATAAGAAAATACTGAATTGAAGATAAGACAACTTGGAAGAAACGGAATTTCGGAAGTAAAAACAATATACACTGTGTTATCTATAAGATGCGACATGAACAAAGCTGTCAAACTTTTTTACCAAATAGCTTCCATGAAAAATACTGACAGATTTGGAAAGGTCGTTAAAAAATAGGTTCAAATGCACTTTTAACTTTTTTAAATTCGTTCTGGTTCAATGAAAAAATGGATATTCATGTTTCAAAAAGCCGAACTTCATTTTCATAACACGATTGGATAAACTTTGTCGATTACGTGATGGCTGACTTGGTAGTGCAGGGGATAATTTAAAAGTTAAACCTGTAGTATGTTGGATTGGTTCTCCGCTGAGATGAGATATTTTTCTTTTTGGCAAAAAATTTATCTCTTATATGACATTTTTGTACAGGAATCCCCATGTCGCATCTTATAAATAACACAGTGTATGAAAACTGTTGAACAGAAACATTATATATTATTTCGATAATGACAAAACAAAACCAGGTTGTGGATGAAAAAGTATAGTTATAAATAAATTAGGTATTTGATATCAAGTGATAGAAACATACAAAACTCATTCACTAATCTAGTACACTTTCTTGTTATTACTGTACATTGAGAAATAGGAAAGGAGAAAGCGTTTTTTATTTTCGCTTAACTTACTATACTGATGAATATGTTTGGAAATCATACGTCGATTTCGAAGAAATAGCCGCATTAGAAACATGTCGTTAAACATTTTTTTGTTGGAACTATTCCGATTTGATTTTTTTCCTCTTTAATTGATGTTTGCACTGTTGATTATTTTTCAAACAAGCGGTCAAAGTTTATTTCACATAACAATCAAGAATAAGTGACCAGTTGTAATTATTTTTCCAAGGTTTAGGATGGAATTATTGAACAAACATTCGAAAAAAAAAATGAGTTATGGACATTATCATTAAAAATATTATGGAACTGCTAATAACTTAAATTCGAGGGAAAAATTTAATTACATTCACATGCATATACAGGGTGTTCACAAAAGTACGCGGCATATGAGCAACTTTTTTATGTAGGCATAACAACATAATATGAGAGGGGTCAACGGAGTAAAATAGAGTGAAATAAAGAAATTTAACGAAAAAACTATTATGAAAAGAATGTTGGGAAAAATATAGAGAAAGATCAAAAGATATTGAAGGAAACTCTGGATGAAGACTGGAGAGGGGCGCCAAAATAAAAAGATGGGATGGCATGGAAAACGTGGGACCAAAATATGTAAGATGTTGGAAAACAAAAATTGCGGAGGAAGTATAATAGAAAGGGATGATAGAAGAAACTAAATTGAAGATGGGACAGCTTTGGAAAAACAGATTTTCGAAAGTGGGAACAGTATATAAAAATTGTTGAACGAAAATAAATTTCGGCAAATGCAGAATGGAGAGGGATTGAAGAAGTAGAATATGGGAGATTTCATGAAAAGTGAGTGCTTGAGGGAAACTAGGAAAAGACGAAAGAAGAGAATGAAGAATACAGTGAATGGAAAATGATGGAAAAGCGACAAAGGAGAAAACAATTAGCTATGGGATGACATAGAAAAAAACTAGTTACCAGAAAAACAAGATATCGAAAATCTCGAACGAAGGAAATTCTGGAAGAAGCAGAATAAAGGAAGGAAAATGTTGAATAAGAGTGACGGATTTTCGGTAGTGGAGATGAAATGGTAAGGGATCAAATAAAATATGAAGGGATTCAATGAAAACGATGATAAAAAGAAAGATGAAGGAAAATCAAAAGTGGGGAGAGGGAAAGGTGAATGAAAAATGATCAGTAGATGAAAACTAAAAAGTTAAAACAAACAACTAAAATAGAGATGGGATGATAAAAAAACTGCACCAAGAGTTTTAACAGAAATGTGAACGGGACATTGTCGCCTGAATGGGCACCTGAAAAAGATCAAAATAGTGGAGAAAGCAGAATGTAGATTTTGTGGCATGGAAAAAGAAACTTACATCCACATACTTTCTGATTATACAGCAATTCAGAATTCCTGGGCTAAGTTCCTGGAAGATTTCTGGATAGGAAAGGAATATTCAATTAAGTTCAAGTCTGGAGATATCCTGAAGTGCCTCTGGAAAATAGGACTAAAGAAGCGACTTATAGTTTGAAAAAATTTCAAAATCTATCACCAATCCAAACTTAACTTTGAAAGGATTGAAAATATCAAAGAACTGTAGGTGCCATTTTTTGAATGGCGTCAAATTTCGTACAAGAATATGCCTTCATTATTATTCCTTTATTGTTTTATTGCTTAACTTATACTATTCTATCAGTACCTCTACAATTACTTCAGAGTTGAATGGGAGAGCAGAAATAACAAAAAAACAAAAAAATATCTGGTATTTATTTCAATAACATACAAAACTTTATCTCTTAATAGTAATAATTAAGGTTTTTCCGTTTTAAATGTTTATAACAAATGACTGAACAGCATTTGCGTGTCCAGGGTATAATTATCAAAATGATACTACGCAATGTCCGTTTCCTACTAGTATTTTTGTCAAAAATTACTATACTCGCATACTCCGTTGCCTGGCCTATTAAAAAAGAAGATCCATCAGTCATCAGTCACCCAAAGCCTTGAATTATTTCATATTTTTTCTTATTTAATAATATTTGCTGAATAAACTCACCTTTAATTTTATAAAATTATTTTTAATCATTGAATATTATTAATTCTGAAAAAGTTATATAAAAAATAGTCCTCGTATGCCACCAAACAATTCAATTAAGTGGAAGTACTCCGGTCAGATAGGAGTTGAATAATAAAATAATCTGTGTTGGTACCATTTTAGTTTGCATAACCCGTCTAGAAAGTTTCACCGAAGTAAGCCAACTCAAATGTTTTATTTTATGTAATAATAATGCAGTAATAGAATTCCACGATATTTCACACTACAATATTATTTATACAATGAGTCGTATTTCTTTGAGAAAACCAACCATTATCCTTTTCTCAATAGACGTGAAGGTTTTAACTTCATCAAATAACTGTATTTTAACAAAGAAGAGAATGATTTTCACTTACATATGCGTGTTTTCTCAGCTGTTTGAAAATTATTATACATATTGGTTACCGTGACGAGTACTGTAACTTTGCTGCAAAATTAGTAACATCGTTATTATTGCTTTTAGAAAAAAAGTTCTTTGGTTACAACCGAATTTTCTTAATATATTCAGTAGCGTGCAAATTTAAGGGGATACAAAAAAATAACAGTTTGTAACAAGTTGACAATGTAAAAATCGTCGATTTATTCACTCACAATAACTTAAAGATATAAAATGGTTATAAAAATAAAGGTACAAATAAAAATGAGAAAAGTCGGTAAAATGAAAAAGAGTCTAACGTGTTTACTCTTTAGAACTAATTAGCACACCTAGTACACTACCCTAACGGACAGTTCAAAATGCGGGTCAACCAAAAAGCGCAGTTGCCAAGTTAAATTGATTATCGGGAATCTTGCTACACGTTATTTTTCAAACGGGATACTCTCTACATCTTCACATTTTTAATTTCCTTTTATTCTGATTTATATAATATATATAAATATAATATTTTACCCCTACCTTGTACAGTTTTCAAGTTTTTAATTGTTGAAAATCCTAGTTTTAGTAATTACGGTGAATATGAAAAAGATATAGACCAGGGTCGATAATTTTTGAAACGAAGAAAAATAACAGTGGGGTGAAACCCATTAGAAGAGGAGAAAAATGTGATAAAATTGAATAAAAAGATAAATTACGGGTGATCCGAGCTCGGGAAGTGGAAGGGGGTTAGTTTTTAAGGGCAAAAAATGCTTTATCTTGATTTCCGGCAAAATTATAATTCCTATGGAAAAAAGTTTAATGGCAAAATTGTGAGTAATAAAAAGCTATACAACTTTTGTATCAACAATTTTTACACATAACCTCAAATTTTATAGTTCAAATGTTCAAATAACCAAATTTTGGGTTTTTTATTGTATTTTTTTCGAAAAAAATATTTTTTTTATGTAATTTCGTGAATACTCACCTTATTATGTGCCAAACCTAATTTAATTTATTTGATCTGAAATATTTCTTTTTTCACATTATTTCGATTTAATATCAAAAAAAAGTTTCAATCGGAAATTCTCGCGTCAGAATATCAGCTTTTTTCAAAAACTCGGTCGGATTTTTGTTCCTTAAAATTTCTATTTTCTGATAGTGAGAATGAAAATATACATATAACTATGGCAGATTTTTCCACAAACTGCAAAAAAAATGAAAAATCTCCAATTCGAATTTTTTTAATCACTATGTACAATTTTATCTAAAAAAAATGTGACTGCTGCAATTTTTGTTCAGTTAAAAAGTTTAGTCATCAAATTCAAATCACATTCATTTCATAGAAAATCTCATCAAATGTAAATATGCATGTAATCGAACATTGAAATAAGATACTTCATTCTAATTACCTTATTAATTTTAAAATTCTTTAAAACGTTAATCTTGTTCTATCTTGAATTTTAATTACTCATTCATTAGTTTTTGTTTCTTTGATGGCATTTCTTCATCGTTAGATTCGACAAACTTTTCCAACTCTAGTTAATCTTCAAAATCTTCAAGACCATCACCTTCTTCGTCTCTAATGTTATTTCCAGTCTGCATCGATTCTTCATTAACAATTTCATTCGAATCATTCACATCCTCGTAGGTTTTTTTGTAGCAATCACATTTTTTCGATGAAATTGTACATGATGATTAAAAAAAACTCGAACTCAAGTTTTTTTAAATTTTTCTTTGCATTTTCTGAAAACATTTACGATAAGAATGCAAATTTTTTCCACACACTATCATAATATAGAAATTTTAACGAACAAAAATCCCACCAACTTTTTGAAAAAAGCTGATATTTTGACGCGAGAATTTTCGATTGAAAATTAGGGTGCTTATTTGATATTAAGACAAAATAAGGTGAAAAAAGAAATATTTCAAATCAAATAAATTACAGTGTATTTGGAACATAATAAGGTGAGTATTCACGAGATTTTATGGAAAAAATACTTTTTTTTTTAAAGATAAAAATAAAAATCCCAAAACTTGGTTATTTGAACATTTGAACTATAAAATTTGAGGTTATGTGTAAACATTGTTGATACAAAAGTTGTAGAGCTTTTTATTACCCACAACTTTGCTATTTAACTTTTCTCCATAGGACTTATAGTTATGCCGAAAATCAAGATAAACCATTTTCCACCCTTAAAAACTCAACCCTTCCCACTTCCCGAACTCTTATCATATTCCCTTCCTTTTCTAATGGGTGTCATCCTACTATTATTTTTTTTCACTTTTCACCATTTTTGATTTTCTTAAGGTTTCGACACTGGTCTAATAATATATAATTCTGCTTCCAGGGAAAATCCACCAGACTCACTAAAACTACTAGAATCAAGTTTAGTGAATTCGTAGAGATATAAATTGATAAGAAAAATACCATAATCCATTGACTATTTAGTTTCAGCAATAAAGTGAGTATGTAGCGGTATTTTTTCACGAAAAATTAATATTCATAATAAACTGTATTTTCGCGAACCATATCACATTTTTTTCTTTTGAGAATTTCCAGTTTCATCAATCTCGTGGGCTCAAGTATTCAACCATCTAATCAGGTATAATATCTAACGGCGAAGAAGATAAAATATATGCAGGCCACACGTTTCCGTTCTGACCGTTAAGTGAGTATTGTCAAAAAAAAAGTTTCATAAGAGTGGTCAACGCTGTTCAGGACATCGAACTTTTTATGCTCTCACGAACAACGATGAAAACATTGGATTGATCAGGGAAATGCGGAAAATATGAAAGAACAATACCTACACAATTTTGGAAAACATTTATTTACGCTTTCACTCATGTTAAAAAAAAAAAAGCATATTGCGAGTTCTATTGAGAATAATAAAATGGGTAAACCGTCGGCGAAAATCTTGTACACCTATTTCCACATTTGAAAAAACTTCCACAAACTTCCAAAAACTCATATCCGATGGTTAAACCACCGGCAAAAATTTTGTACCCTCACTTCCACATTTGAGAAAACTTCCACAAACTTCCACACACCTCAATATATTTCCATCAAATTCCCACTGCGGTGTACCTACGTCCTACACCTTCTTTCACTTGTGGTTCGCCTCCTTTCCCGCTCTTTATATTTATTTTGTTCGGTTCAAAAGAAACAGGGTGTCTTATTATATTCCGACGACTCCAGAGAATTAGATACGGTTTAAAATTACCCTATATTTGCTATAAATGGCGTACTTCCGGTTTTCCGATATGAAACTGACATGGTTCCAGTGGACAATAGATGTTATTTTTCGAATGTGACACTCTGTATATTGAGCAATATCATAAAAGGCACACGATTTCACTTGATAACGGTACTTTAGAGGCCACGTGGTTAGCGGAGATACAGAAATTTAATTGCATTATTGCTATAGTTAATGTCTTATCCACATAATTTATTTTATGTGCAAGGAAAAACAATATAGGTATTTAGATGCACAAATTGATCTTATGTTCCGATTTGAAGACGATTATTCAAAAGACAGTTTAGCCTGCTGCTATAAATAAAATCATCCCTGTGGAGTAATGATATCTTATTGCGTAATTTGATATTCATTTCTGAAACAGCTAAGATGTGATGACATTGGATTTTCAGGAAAAAGTTAACTTCTTTCCAGAATTTGTTGAAGAGGATCCAATATTCCAAAAATTCCACTTCAAATTGAGAAAATTATGACACAGGAATAGTATTTGAACAGAAATTTGTGCAACAAAATTTTTTATACCCAGGTGATTGTCTTTAACATAATTTGCTGCTTGAAATAACCTATCAAACTAGTTTGTCCTGGGAAAAACTGATTTCGTAGTGATACCATTAATGCAAATTATTTTTCAAATTTTTATCACACAAAAAATTGATTTTTTTAATTGAAATAAATGCGAAATTGATATTTGAAAATTGGATCGGATGTATTTTAACTCTTTGGAACTAAATATGTAAAAATATACAGGGTGTCATATTTAAAAATCAAAAATTCATTTTCTGTTGAACTGGAAGTTGTCAATTCTAAATTTTGATGTAACATATAATAGTTTGTCAAGTATTACCAAACCGAATTCAAAAGTTATAGGACTGTCCCTTAGTGGTTGAGCCAACCGGTATATCAAAAATTGAGATCTGTTCATTCGTTTATTTTTTACTTTTTAAATTTTCAACTCTCTTGAAAACCCCCTTAAAGTCTCGCTTAAAGTACACCAATGAGTTCGATGTTTTGAAAAATAAAGTACATTGATCCAAGTGAATATTTCTGGAAATTTTTTCCTCTTCTTTTCTCATGAATTTTACAAATTTCAATCACAATTAAAAGTCCCCTTCCTAAGGTTAATATCTCACTTGATGTGCTTGATAATGAATATAAAAAGTAAATGAATAAAACCCTGATAAAACACTAAACAGATTCTAAGACTCTCGAAGAAAATAATATTAAATACACCATCAAACTGGAGATAAATAGTTAAAACGGGAAGAAATATTAGTGGATGCGTACACCAGGCTCACAAAGAACAAACTGCTATAAATTCACATGTACAAGCCTGTAAAAAATAACTGCCAGACAAGAGCAAGGTACTGATATGAAAGCAATAATTGCATCAAGCACTATGAAATAAGTATATCCTAGGATGAGATAAACCTGGAATATTAAATAATCAAATCCGGCAAAACTAGTTCATCCTGAGTGCGTTAAGATAAACAAGGTTGGCCTAGGAGAAACTAGTTTATCCGAACGCACTTTGGACAATCTAAATTGTCCTACTACAAACTAGTTCGTCCTAAAAACGGTTTGGCTTTGGCTGGTAGCATATTGTTACGCGAGTGCCCCAGTGAAATTCCCGCATGAGAAGACTATGACTCCTCCACTCACAAGTCGAGAATAATCGAGACTACCCACCCTGCGTTCCCCCGAGAACTATCCAGAGACTACCTCCCCCTCGCCCTCCCACTCATCCAGAGAGTTCTAGTCTATCCAGCAGACGAGAGATTTCTAGAAATCTACCCCACGGGCGATATAAATAGACGGCATCGCTGCACACATAGTTAGTTAGCTCGGAGCAAAGCCACTCGCGAAATAATTTTGGTGTATAATATATTATATCCTATTTTCTAGTATTCAAATTGTGCAGAAGTGAGAAACATTGTTGCAATACATATTATTATTCCAAAACATTCATAGAAAAAAAACCTTGATCCACTTCAAATTCACTTTATGCAAGAAAGTTGAAATATATTTGAGTTCAATAGCAAAAATTTTGTATTCAGTACCACTTTTAAATTATGATCTTAACGGTTGATGATACAAAGTCGCGACGACTTTTGATCAAAAGGTCGACACTCACAACATATTCGAATTTTAAAACAAACTCTTGGAAAGCAGTTTCTCATAAAATGAGTGCAAGGTCATTTGCTAAGACAAGAATTTTTATTAATTAAAATATACAGTGTATTCAAGGACTAACGTAAATATCCATAATTGATTATTAAACAATATTTATAGTACCTAGTTTCCTTTGACAATTCAACAATAATCTTTTCAAAGTATTATTACAGTAAACTGTAATATTGTCCTATTTAATAAAGCTAGTTACCAATAGATATCACAGAATATTAATTATTCTATCGCTTTTTGAATATATTTTTCAAATACATTTACTGTTCAACTAAGTAGAACCAGCTACTTCCCGGGCTATAGGCCCCGACGGATATTGGATTACACTTGTAACTTCTTCTTAGTCTTTGAAAAATATATTATCGAGTATATTATATATAGAATAATTAATAATCTGTTATATCTATTAATAATCTTTTTGTTAATTATTTCAGGCAATTATTTCACAAGACTTATCAATAAAATTTGTCCCATTCCTAGGATTAGGCGAAACATCTAGACAATTGAGAATACGAAAAAATGAGAACAAATAGTATGTTATGAAGTACAAAGCGTCAAAAACATAACTTTAGTCACAAGTTTTTTGAGGCACAAGTGGAGCAAACCGGAACGAATGTTTTATGAAACGAAGAGACAAAATTTATAACGCTCATTTGCCTAATAGCCAGAAAGTGATGTGTGGTATTTTTAAAATATATAGTACCTAACTACCGCACATCCTCTCCATTTCCCTCAACCCCACCGTCAGCTGTTACCGAGGCTGTTACTGGCAAGGAACTTCCCGGTGTTAAAAAGTCTTACCAATCTACAAAGCTTGAAGAATAGAAGCTCACGAGAATATATGTGGTTTAATTCCCAAAAACAGAACACAGAGCCAGATGCTGCAAATACAATACGCATATATACAGATGGCTCAAAAATGAAATAGGGCTCAGGATATAGAGTTTACTCGAGAGCACTAAGCCTGGGGGTTAAGTGAAAAATGAGAAACAATACCAGCGTGGTTCAAACAGAACTGGCTGATATCTCAATCGGGGCTATACTCGATAGTCGAAATTCTGTAAAGTGAGTCAGAGCTATGTAATCAACACTTTGGTTAAAGCGCAGTTGCCATATGTATTCTAGAGAGAAATGCTTTTTATTTAGGACTATTAAGAGCCCTTCAAAAATGATGCGCTCATGAAGTTCGCTTCTGCAACTGATTTTATGGACAGTAAGAGCGATGAGTCACTGTACAGAATTTCGACCGTCGAGTATAGTACTAGACTGCCACCAAGATTTAGCTAATGCCTCGGCAGATAACAATATTATCCTGAGGTGGGTTAAAGGGCACGACAGGAGTGAAGGAAATCGCATGGCCGATTAATTAGCTAAGGAAGCCGCTTGACTCAAAATTCTAGGACCCAGTGATACCTACGGTCTAACAACTTCGACAATTGCGGAACTAGCCAAACATTACACCCATGCTCAATCTCTTAAGAGATGGGATATAATCAAAGGATGCAGTCTTGCCAGGATCACCCTGGCCGACCTTGGGAAGCTGGCGCCGAAGAAATATTTGGCGATGACTAGCAAAAACCTACGTAACAGTAGGACTTCTGACTGGCCACTGTCAACTAATGAAAAACCTCCATACTATGAGGCTAGTGGACGCACCTCTATGCAGGATGTGTGAACAGGAAGATAAAACTGTCAATAAGAGTCGAGTGTGTGTTCGGTGAGTCTTGGCCAACACCTGCCAATATGAAGGAGATGTCCACCTTCCTGAGAAGGATAGGATGGACGATGACCTAGAAGGACAACTCCTCGAGAGGATGTACAATGGGTCACATGTGGCCTAAGTGCTGTGAGCTTACTCTCATTCTCCCTACTCTAAAGACACAGATACAGAAAAGAATGAATATACCACAAGGAACATACAGAACATACTCCGGTTATTTCGAAAGAAATTCATTAAGATAATAAACATTGCGCTCCCCACATACACCTCTATCTTAGAAATTTCTGTAGCGTTCTGATTAATGTATAGTTTGTCTTTTTTTCGTCATTTTTTAAGACCGATTTTACAGTCACAAAATGGCCCTTTTTATATATCGAGCGTATATGGCAGCACTGACAAAATCTGGTGACATTTAGATTTGGCTTGGTACCGTATCGCTAAGAATCTTTGTATATGCTGTTAATTGTTTCATTCTGTTAAATTAATGTATCATGTAGGTATTACACTTCCACTTAAGCGCAACACAATGCGATACCAAATAATAATTCAATCTGGAACTTAATTTCTAGGAGACCTCAATAATTAGTTCAAAAAATACGGTTCAACGCGGACTATATATCATAGTCTTTTTATGATTACTTCATTTTAAGACTGTATCAAAGTGAACGATACAAACGAGAACAAGAAATTTAAGCCAGTAAAATAAAATTACAAGCTTTTTCCTCCAAAATGGAAAAAAATTAATGTGTGATCTAAGAGGGATAAACCACCGGCATAAATCTTGGACATCCACTTCCACATTTGAAAAAACCTCCACATTACTTCCACCATACTTCTACGAAACTTCCACCAACTCCCCCCCAACACTGTTTTCAAGTTATTTGACATGTAAGAACCCATGCAAACTTTTTGTGATGCAACACTCTTTCATAGCGAGCACAAAGATTTTTAATTTTTGAAAACACTCGAAAGCATTGATATTTATATTTTACTTGTATGGTTTAACACCCTGTACATCGGAAACTCAAGAACCAACTACCCATGTTCAAACGAAATTTTACGCCAATATTTCCGCTTTTTCTACACTCGCTCTCAGTTTGTAACACCCATTCATTAACACCCTGTACAACGACCCATTCAATACCTCTTAATTGGTTATTTTCACTGCATTTCATTTAATTAAACTGAAAATAAGTGATTTTGGAGCACCGTGCACCCTGTATATACTTCCAATCGAGTTATGCAGATGGATTGGATTATTTCAAAAACAACTACTATGCAAAACACGCTTTTCTAGACACATTTTTATACGCAAAGCAGTCCTTTTTTTAATTCTTTTGATAACCGTTGGAAAAGTAATGCGAAAAGTACACGCTATGGCACTTTTCAGCACCGAAATGTCAAACTTCTTTTGACAACACCACCTAATAGAGAATTTCTGATTGGTGTACAAATTCTAAATTCAAACCAAAAGTAGGTAAGTGAACTGTATTTCCTTCATTAATAAATGCGGTTGTAGAAAAAATATTGTGTACAACTTGTACCCAAGTCACTTCCAAGTGCGCTAGTTATACAAACTACTATTATTCATATATTTTTTTGTAAACCTAACGGAAATCGAAATATTACAAATAATATTAGCAGGTTACGTTACTTTAAGTACACACTGTATACTTCTATAAACTTGCAGTAATCTGAAGCAACTTGAAATTTCTTATAGATATTAATGCGAGCATAAATATTTTCCCAAAATATAATAAATGTCATTGCAAAGCCATTGCTTTCTTAAGACAATATTGGTAGAAAACATTCTTTTTATTGTTGTAGTTTAGCGGAACACTTTCTATTTTTATATTACCTTCACCGAAATAAATCCATTACTATAAGTTGATTACTGAATTTCAATGAAATTTCTGTTGAACAGAAATGTAATATAACCACAATAAACAGCGATATTTTCACTCCCCGCCACCAAGACTTACTTCGATTTTAAGTTGTCTTTGCACTTCACTCTCACAATAATGTCGCGAGCCACTTTTTCAAAAATTTCACCTCCGGAGTCTATACGAGTGGAATCACGCACACAACTGTCGTCTGGTTCCGGTGTCCAGTCTAACACTAACTACGTACTACGTTTCTCAAAGATTAAAGAACAAGCGGTACACCTGATCGAAGTACGACGCCCCACTCTATCTATTTTACACACGCAGTGGTCATTATGATCAACAACACTGTAAGTACTTTATGGAAACCAATTTGATGAATGATTGTTGATAGGGTAGATGAGGGCCATTTGTGGGACAGGTAAAAAAAAGAAAGTTGGATGACAAATACATACTTACTACTTATATGTAACAAACTTTCTTCTTCATTTGGCAATGTCAATGATGTAATTATACCATTTGAAGCCAATGGTTGTATCCCGTCCTTTATTATATGTATTCTCTATTCAACATTTCATATTATATTTTGCTACTAAAGTTCATATAAAAACCTTCTTGGTGTGCATCATCGATTGTTAATGTCTTTCTAACACACTACGTTGTAAGAAATGAAAAAAAAAGGTTAGGTTTGTGGTGAGTGGGTCTATAAGGCACTCCACTGCGACTGGCAAGAGTCTATTGTGGCTCAAACCTATTCAGATTTCACCAAAGAAATTCAGCTTCTTAACAAAGCCACAGGCAAAAATAATATGTTCTACTGTTTCATCATCTTCCAGACAAAGACGGCAATTTGGATCTTTTGACAGTCCAAGTTTCAGCGCATGATGGTTCAGATGACACTGGCCTGTTGAAAGAGCTATCAGACAACCTAGGTCATGGCTACTATGTCTAACATTTGTTTGGAGACATTCTTCGAAGGATGTATAAAAGCCCTGGAATTAACCAATCCTGGTACATTATCCAAGAGGTCTAAAGCTCTTCTTGCTGTCCAGGCATTTAGTGATTGTTTGCAAAACTTATTGAGATGACAATTGTAGGTTCTGGTTTGATAGAAACGCGCTCAGCTCCCTCTCTTGCAAGAGAGTCAATCATCTCGTTTCCTTCCATGCCAGAATGACCAAGGATTCAGACTAGCAATACTTGATTTAGTTCTCCTATCGTGGAGAGTCTTTTTTGGCAGCCAGAAAAATTTTATTGTTCTTTTTATGAGATTTCCTCGCTACAATTTCACCAGAAACGAAGCAATGGCGTCAATTTCCGCGGGAAATACGATTGCATAAGAAATTTCTGTACTAGGTCTGCGCCAGAGCCCGAGCCTGAGGGTGTTTTTGAGCCGTCTGTGTTCCAAAAGTTGTCTAGGCTTGACCTATCAATCGGGAGGAATTACACCGATCAAAATAGGATGCAGAAGTACCTTTCGTAGCGGCAAGGTGTTTCTAAGATTCCAAGAAAAACTTGTTTGGATATCACTAACTTAGACAGTTTAAATGAAACACCCTGTATGTTTTTATAATGTCGGATACTCTTCTCATTGAGAGCACCTTGAATTGCCATAAAACAATATATTTCGAAACATACAGGGTGTTTTATTTAAAGTGTCTAAGTTATTGATCTCCAAAAAAAAACCACTTAACTGGCAACAGCGTGAAAAAATATTTAAATTTCTGAAGCCGTTCAGTCGAAACAGCTTCTCGAAATCTTAATCGGTTTCCAAGTTGTGGGCAGTAATAATTCAAATGATCACCCAGCTAATCTCAAATTTGGTAAATAAAATTATCAGGATCGCATTCAGCCAAATTCGAAAAGGCATCAGCTATCAACCTTAGCAGCTCTTTGACTGGAATCTTTGGATGATATTTAACGACGTTTGTTTTGAAAAATCCCATAGAAGGAGTCCATAAGTCCAGATAAGTTTGAGCATCGTTTTGTATAGCAGGATTTTATTATGGAGAGAGAGTTTTGATCGTCGATTTACTAGCCAGTACATCTGTCGGAACTTAATGTCAAGATGTTATCTTTACTTTTTTATATGTTTCTTCCTTGTAAGACGTTGGTCCAGATGGATACCAAGATATTTTGCCTCTTACATTGTAGGTATACATACGTTATCCATCCTCACAGGTGGGAATGTGTTGTGACGCGTGGTAAATGTTACTTAGACTGAAATTGTTTTGTTTATTTCAGTTATCCATCGTTATCCATCCTCACAGGTGGGCATGTGTTGTGACGCGTGGTAAATGTTACTTAGACTGAAATTGTTTTGTTTATTTCAGTTCGTCATTGTGTATACCATTTATTGAATATGTTGAGGTGATTTTGCATATTTTGAGATGCTGTTGTAGGGTCTTCATCTACTGAAAGTATCGCCACATCGTGGGCAAAGGAAGCAATTGTGGTGTTGTTGGTTTCAAGTATATCGGACGTATACAGTAGGAAGAGCAGGGGACCTAGAACACTACCTTGTGGGTCTCCAAATTTTATGCTGGACTGTTGGTTATCGAATTTTACGGAGAATGGATAATGGAAGAAACTTTATCAAACGCTTGGGAGATATCTACAAACACAGCCTTGCTATATCTGCATCAAATTAATAATTACCAGCTTCTTTTTCTTACAGGCATATTTTATAATATTTAAATAAACATAACAGTGAGATTAATTTGCACTTTCCATAAATAATTGATCGTAAACAACAAAGTACAGATCTAACGAGAGCTGTCAGTGGGACATTAGAAAAAGATGTTAGACACATTGCAGCTACAAAAGGCACGTCTGCATCGTATTTTGAATGCCCGATTGATAGGTCGCGCTTTCGCGTGATCTAAACATCAACCAATCAAAATTTTCAAGTCTAAGATTAGGGTGACGTTTGTAATACGTTTAAACAATTCACTATTGTGATATTTTGATTAGGATTTATCACAAACCTTCCTTTTTTCCAATTCTTTCAACGTAATGTATTGGAAGGACATCAACAATCGATGACGCACACCAAAAGACTATTGAATGAACTATAACAACCAATTTTCCAGGGAATAAAGTGACAATTTTCGGTTTTTTGATCCATCCTACTTTATATGGCGCCACTTTTGGTTTCTTGTTACAGTTATTGCCAAAAAGTATACTTTGTATTCAATTATTTCATTTTCTCGTACAAGTTTGTTGTTTATAAATGTTTTTTTTTTAATTATAATAATTATTGAGCCGGTATATAAATGCTTACGTCAAAAACAACCTTAGACGGGTTCCAGTTTTACAACCATGTAAAGTGTCATCAATACTTCAAGACCTTCAACTTTCTTACACAGTTTCTAATTAAAATATTCATTGTGTATAGCAACAATTATAATACAATCAACACCAATTATTGGTTTATATTTTGAAATAAACAAATTAACGTTAATCCTAAATTCAACATTCCTAGATTTGAATATCCCGATCATAATAAATTATATAACTGTTTTTGGGCTCTTTGCAAAATTAAGTTAAGAAAGAATTCAAGATTGAACTGAATAATAGTTATTTATGCAACAAGTGCAAAAAACACGTTTTGCAAGAGCTGCATACAATATTTTTTCTAAATTCATGCAAAAACTGGAAAATTAGAATATAAATATGTTAAGAACCGAACCTAACCTAATCAAAATCAACCCGTTCTTCTTTTTTTGTATCTTTATGGCCTCCACCTTGTCAGTACTCAATAATAGCTGGTTTTCGCAATAATTGTAATTCGTTGAGACTAAGTAGTAAGATATACATATATTATTGTTGTATTAAAGCAGGATCAGACACTTGCTCTGGATTTTTATTTAATTTAAATGTTCATGTTTGTCATAAATCATCACAAAACTGACACAAGAATGACAGATGAGTGCAATGAAAATTTTATTGCACTAGTGCAAAAAAAAACCACATTTTACATTAAATGTGTTTCACAAAAGTGTTGTTTTTTCATGAATGTAGAAAAAGAAAATTAAGCTATATATAAAAAGAAAAAAAAATTGGAAACTCCCTCACATAAAACCGACCCGCCCTTGCTTCAAATATAGCTGCATATCTTTGGTTCGTTGAGCGTTTTCGAATAAAATTTGAAAATTATCAAGAAAAATAACAAAATAGCACATTTAACAACAGAAATAATATTACAAATATGTGAGAGATGCGAGTTTTAAGGAAATACATTGTTGTCATATCATATTTTATCATTAGGGACTAAATACCGAAGAAACTTATACAAAATTTCAGGTTACTTTTCCTATTATTTAATTTTAGAGTGACCGAGTTCCTGAAGATCATACTAATCGAAATTTCATAATTTCTGCTCTTATTTTTGAGTTCAATGTAGTCTTATACAATAAACAACTTATCAACATAATTTTATGCCAGCAACTGGAAAAAAATTACAATGTGGCAACGATGTTAAACATCATCTATATGTATTATTATTGCAAACTTATTGTAAATGAACTTTTATATCAGTCAATTTTTGTTCATAAAACAAAAGCACACATAGTTTCAATAGATGAGTTCAGTGGTTCAGTCTAAGATCAGTATGGCCAACAAAAAGTGGATTTTTCTGACAAGATTGACAGTTAAGGTTTACTGTTCCAAATATAAGATTTTGCATGTTTCTTATCATTGCGAACATCATGAATAATGAATACTTTCCCGGAGCGTGAATCTTGAAATTAAACATGACTTTTTAGCTTAATACTCAACATATCGGTGGCCAATAATTCTACAAACTCTTGGCATGTCACCATTTCATTCCAGTTATTCTCTCACTAGTTATGTCAAATGTCAGTTTTATTTATTTTTGTTGATATTTGTTTAATTGTGTATGTTCATTTTCGAATAGATTTTTGTAGCATTTCTAATTAGCTGTATCCCCATTCTTCTAATTACTTTTCTCACTGACATTTGACAGAGCTAGTGACTGAATAACAGAAATGAAATGGTGACACGCCAAGAGTTAGCCTAGAATTATTGGCCACCGATATGTTGAGTATTCAGCTAAAAATTCATTTTGAATTTCAAGATATACGCTTCGGGGTGTATTCATTATTTTAATAAAGCAATATAGATGTTCGCAATGATGCAAAACATGCAAAATATTATGTTTTTAATAGTAGACCTTAACTATCATTCTTGTCAGAAAAAAACACTTTTTGTTGGCCACACTGACCTTAGACTGAACTCCTCTATCCCAACTAATGGATTCGATCGCTCTGGAGCACAATATGTATCTGAAAAGAATCGTGTGGCTAAAAATACAGTAGACAGCCACAAAGTGTCTTGTCTGAATGCGCTGTTAAACACCGCGTATGGTACTTTATGTGTCTACGCATGGGGACGCACGAGGAATACTTGCATTGGGGCGCAGTCAGTAAAATTCGGTAATTTTGGTTATCATGCCTCTACTAATTTTGGTTAAAGACATTACAGGTATTTTATTATTAATATTTTGATGATTTTATGATAAGTATGACGAATTTTATATTAACAATAAACACAAGGAGGTGAAGTTTTTAAGTTTCTATTGAAAGAAAAAAGAAGACGAAATACATTAAATTTTGAAATGGCAGTCCTAACTGGTTAAAATCAGAAGAATTATATTTTTATTTTGCTATTTACGTCAAATGCCCTTATAAGTAATTATTATTGCTTCATATTTCGTAATAATCTCGCGCAACTTTCGTAAACTTATTTCGAAATGACAATAAACCTAATGGCATTGGTACGTTTTCTGATATTCATGTAAATTAACTTTTAATATTCTTTTTAATGGAATTACCTTTAAATCATTTTAAATTTCTGGTTTTCCACAAGAACCAGAAATATTTATTTACATCACTAATTATTCTAAAAATTATGTGAGAAGCTTCAAATTCCATGGAATGTTTATTTAATATTTGAAAAACATTCATTACAGTCTTCAAATTTTCCGTTAGATGATGTTTACATAATGTGTATAATATGTTTATTTGCATGTTCCTTATTATGTTGTTGAATAAACGTTTATGTTTCTATTTATATCAATTATTATAAAAAAACATTCAAGCGGCACTATTTATATTATATTTTCTACATTAATATAAATAGACTCATTCACACGAGACACAGATAAGGAAAACGTGGTGTTTAATGTATTTTTATCCACGCGATTTTTTTCCGACACTAGAAAGGTCTTGTCTGAAAGTGCTCTTTTGGTTTTATTGCATCTCAAGCCTAAGTAAAGTCATGTCAGATTCTTATATCGTGAAAAGAACTATACGAAGATATTACAGTTCATTTTTAAATCATGGTTTATGCAATAGCCTTTTTGGTGTGCGTCATAACCGGGTATGTCTGCATCCTATTTTGAATAAGGAAATTTCTCCCTATTGATAGGTTGCTCTTGCGCTTGAGCTTAACCAATCAACCAATCAAATTTTGGTAAGTCAATGACAATGGTTGACGTTTGTAATACATTTGAACGGCTCATTATTGTGATATTTTGATTAAGATTAATCACAGACCTGCTTAGAAAGACATTAACAATCCATGACGCATACCAAAAAGGGTATTTCTGTTTTTTGTAGTGAAAAAGGAAATTGGTAGGTAGTGTAGTAATATAGACCAATCAATTCATATTTTACTTGTCACATGTTATCTACATGATCATGAATAAATCCTTCAGTGGTATGGGGTTGCTTTGACATTATATTCTTGTGGAGAAAATATTTTGTTATTATCCAAAATCCACCTTTTGCCTATGATGGCATAGTGAGCGGTCACCTATGCTGGCATACCTATCATACTATAATAGACGACAGGGTATGAGAGGTATGCCATCATAGGAATCTGTTACGTTTAATTTCGAGAATATTTATTTTGCTACTTTGTCTTTTTAATCCTCATGTTGTTGTTTATGAGAATTTTCCTTATTTTGTTACTTTTTCTTCAAATAAAACTACTTTTGAATCGAATGTATGGTATGACATCGTAGGTTCTTGCATGCTCTAATAGCATAGATCAATAATAAACATAAGCAACCTCTCCCTGATAGAGATCAAATTAAATATTTTAGAAGCCCTTGAGATAAATAAAAACAAATATTTAGATAATCTTCTTAACGACCAAATAGATATCAACAATTCTCCTTTTTACCTAGAAAGGTTCCTGTAGGATTGTTGTGAATGAATTTCCGGGTAAACTTGTAAAATACTCCAGTGAATCCCCACATTTCTTCCCTTTTTATTTTTTTTCTTTGTGAAAAGAGCATAATTTTATTGTTAATATCCGTATAATTTAGTATTAAGGCAATGTATACGCGTCACAACTTCAAGTTTAAATGTAATGTAGATTTTAACAAATTAAAACTATTTATTTCATAATTAAGTATGGATTTACATCAAGTAAAAGCATCATCTATTCAATTTTTGTAAAATAAATTGTACATTTCAATCTGCTGAGTGAAAACTGTTACCCCGTATTTCATTTCATCTATTTTTCAAGTTACGGTGACATTCAAATTATCTATCTATTCGAAAAACTGAAACTCGCTAATTACTTCAGCTCACCTATACGTTGTCTCCTGCCGAACCACCTCATTTTGATTGATTAATGTTGAAACTGCTCCTAATAGCTAGTCAACCAACAATACAGTTGATGATTCCACTGCTTTGTATTATACCACGAGATTTACGGATACGGTTTGTAATGGCAAACTTCTTGATTGCAGTTGTATTTTTATCTGTAAAACAAAAATAAACACATTAAAGTTACAAGGAGTTATTGAAGTTTTATTAGGTACATAAGTGTACCTATAATTCTATTTAAGACAAAATCACTGATATTTTAGGAGAAATGTTGGATATGATAATATACATTTATATTTAAAAGTATGTCAATTCATATATTTTTTCACAACAACCTCGATAAATGTTCATAAATGTTCATTTTATAACTTCAGTCATAAACAAGCACTTTTTGTACAGAATTTTATTTTTGCATCAACCGGCAAGTTGCTAAGCAACAAATGCGATTATTTCGTGATGTAGACCAAGGCCGAAGCCTTCAAAAATGGTAAAAAGTGAGAAAAATACTAGAAGGATGAAGCCCATTAGAAAATGAGGGGAATATAATAAAATCGAGTTGGGAAGTGGGAGGAGTTGAGTTTTTAAGGGTAAAAAAGTACTGTGGAAAAAGTTAAATAGCAAATTTGTGAGTAATAAAAAGCTCTACAACTTTTGTATCCACAATTTTTATACATAACCTCAAAATTTTATGTTTGATTGTTATTGTTATTTTTATCTTCATGAAAAAAATACTTTTTCATGAAATTTTGTAAGCACTCACCTTAATATGTTCCAAATACACTGTAATTTATTTGATTTGAAATATTTTTTTTTTCACCTTATTTTGTCTTAATATCAAAAAAGCACCCCAATTTTAATCGAAAAATCTCGCTTCAAAATATCAGCTTTTTGCAAAAAGTTTGGATTTTTGTTTGTTGAAATCTCTATTTTCTGATAGTGTGAAAATTAATATGCATTACTATAGTAAATGTTCTCAGAAAATGCGATAAAAAAATTAAAAACTCAAATTCGAAATTTTTTTTAATCGTTATGTACCGGGTGGTCCAATAAGCCGATCTCTCGGCTATATATCAGAAACTATTCATGTTATAACTTCGGGAGAAAAAATTCCTTCGTAAAAGTGGCCAAGAGAAATTGCTGGAAATAACTTTCAAGTTTCTAGGTTAACCGCTAGGGGGCGTAACCTGTAAAGAAAAATTTAAAAACCAGTTTTCTGTGGAATTTGCCCAATTAAACCGAGTGTTGAATAAGAAAAAAAGAAAGAGGACTGAATTCCGCACAAATATGTTTTAGAGCTTTTTTCTCAATTTTTCCAAATAAAGGGTGGGGGAAAGTGTTTTTGGATAAACACATATAACTTTGGTTTGAATCAACCAATTTTAACGAAATTAGTGTCATTAGAAAGAGGGTGGATACATTAATAACATCTACTATAAAACAATTGTAATTCGTTTCAATTGTCAATACTATATACTTAGATACTTATGTTTATGCGTTTTTATTTATATCTCGATTTCGACAAAAGCTATCAACATGCGGTTTGCGCCATTTTGTTGAGAATTTAATACAGTTTCATTATAATTCACAATAATTAGGTGTTTCCATTAAACATTTTCAAGAAAAACGAATTTCAATTTTTTTCATTCGAAATTACCCTATACCTATGACAATTGAAACGAATTGCAATTGTTTTATAGTAGATGTTATTAATGCATCCACCCTCTTTCTAATGACACTAATTTCGTTAACATCGGTTGATTCAAACCAAAGTTATATGTATTTATCCAAAAACACTTTCCCACTTTCCCCCACCCTTTATTTGGAAAAATTGAGAAAAAAGCACTTGAACAGATTTGTGCGGAATTCAGTCCTCTTTTTGTTTTTCTTATTCAACACTTGGTTTAATTGGGCACATTCCACAGAAAACTGGTTTTTAAATTTTTCTTTACAGGCTACGCCCCCTAGCGGTTAACCTAGAAACTTGAAAGTTATTTCCAGCAATTTCTCTTGGCCACTTTTACCAAGGAATTTTTTCTCCTGAAGTTATAACATGAATAGTTTCTGATATATGTATAGCCGAAAGATCGGCTTATTGGACCACCCGGTACATGAATTATGTATAGAATTTTCTGAAGAATCCAAAAAACTAATAATATACAGGTGGTTGTATTTAAAATAAGAAAGTTGGTATCGGCCACTATCACATGACACACCCTATATCATTATTTTTTGGAAAAAAATCGCAACCAAAAATACAAATCGATGTGTCCAAGCATTTTTCCCAAAACGCTCTCATTTATTCGTTATTGAATGTATTTCATTTGGCTGTTCCACACTGTATAAAAAGAGTCGGGCTTAAGAAAAATATTTTAAATGTCGGAATAAATATCAAATTTGAACTTTCATATATTTTTTTATCAAAGTGGAGGTGATTACAAACTTCAAGTTCCATTCAATATAATGATATAAGTAGATTTCACAAAGTAAGGATCCAGGCAGAGATCGGCTTATTGGACCACCCGGTACAATATTTCATCTAAAAAATGTGATTGCTGCAAAAAAACTTACGACGATGTGAATAGATGAAATTGTAAATGAAGAATGAATGCAGACTGGAAATAACATTAGAGACGAAGACGAAAAGACGAAAAGTTTGTCGAATCTTACGATGAAGAAATGTCACCAAAGAAACAATAACTAAGGGATAGGGGATAGGTGATTAGAAGTTCGTTTTTAAGAATATTATAATGGATAACGTAATCAGAATGGAGTATCTAATTTCAATGATTTACATGTATATTTTTACATTTTATGAGATTTTGTATAACAGGAATGTGATTCGAATTTTGATATTGATTTAGATTTGACACCTCCGAACATAATAGAAGCAGCGAAGGTAAAAACACTGAATTTATTACCGGAAATGTCGAAGAGTATGTATTAACGCGCTTTTATAACCCTTTTTTGAAATGGAAGGTAAATCAAAGAACAAAGTCGTGTATTAAACGTGAACGATATGATGTCATAGAAAAATAGCCATTTTGTTCTCATTGCATGATATACTATTATGAAAGCTACTATTAATAGTATTGTATTAAACGAGCAAATTATGATAGCTATTATTCACAATGAGTGACGTTTGCGTCACGAGCCACAGGCGAGGGGCGCAAGTCACCCGAGTGAATGCTGGTCATAAATTGCGAGTAGAATACTATACTCTGTCCACGACACTTAATTTCTTCATTAAATAAGAGTCATTCATTAAATGATATAGATATACAATGTCCGCCATAAAGTTGGAACCATTATGGGAATTTTTTTTATTATTGTAGTTAAATAACAGCTTTGGATAGCAATTATTTCTGCTTCTGAAATTACTTAAAATGCGCCAAGTCGCCAAGTTTACAGGTAACATCTGCCAAGTTCGTAATTTTGGAAAAAATGTCTTAAAACGGGTCAATTTGTTAAAATTTCGAAAAATGTTACTTGGAAATTATCAATAGTATAATACCCCTAGGGTCTTGATAATACCGAGATAATTTTGTCATAGAGAATGCTGAAAGCGTGTTGCTTGATAATAGCCCAAGGCCGCAGGCCGAGGGATATTATCCTTGAGCAACTCGCTTGAAGGATTCTCTATGACAAAATTTTGAGTATTTATCAAGGCCCGAGGAGTATTCGATAAGATAATTTTTTACTTTGTAGATATCAAAAAATTGATTGTCAATCTGACGTTTAATTATTTTAAATACACAATTTATTAGTTTTAATCAGTTTGACGTTTAACCAAACTGAAAACACGACATGTAGGGTATTATCGCTGTAATCCAGAGGTGATTGGATGAAATTTGACACATGACTTAAAATTAAGTAATTTGATTGGTTACTATATTTAGTAAAAAATTATCATTCTTATCACATTTTATGCTTATGTGCCGATTTTAAGGAAGAAATTTTGATGTTCAATAAATTTCATATTTTCGTACTTTTTAATTCACCCTCGTATCTGGCTACTTTTAAATCATTTGAAACTCTTTGAAGTAGTATAAAGGCATTGCATATTGTGATCATAATATTCGTACGTAAGCTGGTTTTGAAGATTATTGATATTTTCAACTAAAAAAGAAGTAGTCTCTGGATTATTTCCCAAATTTCAAAAAAATCAGAAATTGTTTTTCAACTTTTTCTTTATCTAACTTTAGTTGTAAAGTACCTGTCAACTTGGCGCATTATAAGTTATTTCAGAAGCAGAAGTAATTGCTATCCAAAGTTGTTATTTAACTACAATAATAAAAAAAATTCCCATATGGTTCCAACTTTATGGCCGACATTGTATGATACCTCAGAATAGCAAAATTTCACACATTGTACGATTCAGCCTTTAGGCTGATTACAATCGTTTATTTGGTATAATAAACGCTGGAAAATACTGTCTCTGCGAATTTTTATTTATGTAGTATCAAGGTCAGTTCAGTAACTAGTTTCTGCAGATCAATGGTAGATAAAAAATAAAAATGTTCATGCTAAATGCTACTATCGTACGTTTTTTTTTCTACGTTTATTTTGTTTTGAAACAAATTGTACTAATCGTACGTGTTTAAAATAAGAATATCTTATTCAAAGGACAAATAGGTCCGTGACCTACCTTCGCTAAATAATACTTTCGTAATTCTAAAACAAGTACACCTCCCGAGGAGTTGTCCTCCTAGGTCATCGTCCATCCTGTCCTTCTCAGGAAGGTGGAAAGTTCACCAGGATACATCTCCTTTATATCGTCAGGTGTAGGCCATGCATGTATTGAAATTACAGATAACTAATAATAATAATAAACAAATTGAGGTTTTTTATTATGTCTAGATATTATATTATACAGAGTGAGTCATAAGTCATGAGGAACTGTTTACTGTACTATAATACTCTCCTCTTATCGTGTTAAAGCTTTTATGCGAAATATCAAATTACCTTTGAAAATGCCTGATCCACTTTTTAGGCTCAAATATACAGGGCGATATATATAGGTCATAACTTTTAAGCGATTACATCATTAGACTCCGTTTCACATGACAAGTAGCCACGTGAAGTTAGCCAATTGTCTTGATCAAAAATCAAAATCTGTCATAATTAATTTTGTTAATTGAACGTATGAATATTTTAATGATACTAATGTCGGTTTGTACTAATAGGAGCATAAGCTTAGAATATCTATGACGAGTTTAAAATTTAAGGGTCACTTAGTTGAAGTTCAGCTGTACCAATGTTTTTGCTCTGCTTCTCATGGCCGCTTACACCAATTGATACTAGTCGACTCAAAGTTAAGTGCCGCTTTAAAATAGTTTTGTTTTGGACCATGAACAACTTGTCATTTTAAGCTGCACCTAGCTAAGCTTACAAAATTGAACGATTATTCTCCACTTAACCTCAAAGTAGAGATTTCTAACCCAACATTCTTGTGTTTTGATTGATATATGTTAATGTTTTCCCTCTTTTCGGGTTTTCGTTTTCTGTCTTTCAATTTAAGGTGTGTTTTTTTCAATTTCTGGAGAACAATGTTTATGGAGGATGATTTGGAAGTATTGAATATTCTTGAAAGTAGATTGCAGCTGCTTCTCTGTATCTGTATCTGTAGAGTGGGAAGGGTGAGTGTAGGCTCACAGCACTTAGGCCACATGTGACCCATTGTACATCCTCCCGAGGAGTTGTCCTCCTAGGTCATCGTCCATCCTGTCCTTCTCAGGAAGGTGGAAAGTTCACCAGGATACATCTCCTTTATATCGTCAGGTGTAGGCCAAGACTCACCGAACACACACTCTCTTATTGACGATAACTCTGGACACTCGCATAGGACATGCCTGACAGTTTCATCTTCCTGTTTTCACATCCTGCATAGAGGTGTGACCACTAGCCCCATAGTATGGAGGTGTTTCTTTAGTTGACAGTGGCCATTCAGAAATCTCACTGTTATACGTAGGTTTTTCCTGGTCTTTGCCAAATATTTCTTCGGCGCAATCTTCCCACGGTTGCCCAGGGTGATCCTGGCAAAACTGCATCCTTTGATTTCCTCCTTTCTCTCAAGGGATTAAGCATGGGTGTAACGTTTGGCTAGTTCCGCAATTGTCGAAGTCGTCAGGCCGTAGGAGTCACTGGGTCCAAGCATTTTTAGTCCAGCGGCTTCCCTGGCTAAAGAATCGGCAATGCGATTTCCTTTACTCCTGTCGTGCCCTTCAACCCACCTCAAGATGATATTTTTATCTGCCGAGGCGTTAGCTAAATCTTGGTGGCACTCTAATACTAGCCTCGATATAACACGTTGTCTGTTCAAGAGTTCAGAGCTAATAGGGCTTGTCTACTATCAGTGCAGATTATTATGTTTTTGTCAGAAATTCCTTTTCTGGTTAGTTCTTTTGTGGCAATTGAAATACCAGCCAGTTCTGTTTGAACCACGCTGGTATTGTTTCCTATTTCCCACTTAATCCTTAGGCTTAGTGCTCTCGAGTGAACTCCACATCCTGAGCCTTTATTCAGTTTTGAACCACATGCATTTGTACCGATTGCAGTTGGTTTTCATCGCACTAAAGATGGCTTTCCATAGTGGTCGTTGAAAAACTACTATTTTACACATATTTCGCGTAGATACTTAAGACTCATCTTTCCACATCCATCTCTACATGATAATTTTTCTAACTTGAAATATATTTTATGACCGGATGAATTCATGATAAGTTTCAACCGAATCTGTCAGTTTTACAAAGTTATTTATTTCAGGAACGTAACCATGTCTTACATTTTTCCATTACAATTATAATTGAAAGAAAAATTTGAATATTCAAATTTGACTGAGTACTTCCTATTATTTAGTTGAGCTAAACTCACCTGTACCAGAACGTGAACAGCGAAACACTTTTATATTATCAGCGACCAAAAATACTAAAATACAACCCAAACAGGTACCACAATATATTGAACCGAGACTGGAAAAAATAAATAAAAACAAATTGACTAAACCAAAAGCGCGCGACTGCCGGACACTTGATTCGTAGCCGATAACTACAAAACTACCCGATCAACTAAGTACTGAAGTACTCTTACTTCGCTCGATTATAGAAATGTGCTGTCATTGACAATTATTACGTAAATAAAAAACAAAGCCACTAGATGAATTGCGACATATAACGGCTATGCAATTGTTTATATGCAGTTATTAGATTGTCATTTCTATTTGGAACATGACGCGGTGATTGGTATCGTTTACTCTCACTAGTACTTTGATACAAGGAATTTCAAAACTAACAAACCAATATTTTTTTATTTCAGTTCAGAAAGTGATAATTATTATAACATTTCATTATCTGTTTTTTACTAACGTGCGTTTTACCCATTTTTCCGCACGCATTTCAGTTTTGAAAATATATGGACTAATAGTTATTTATGCAACAAGTGCAAAAAGTGAGTGTTTTTTGTCCAACGAGGTCTTTAGGCCGAGCTGGACAACACGTCGAGTGCAAAAAACACGTTCTGCAAGAGTTGCATACAATATTTTTTCTAAATTCATGCAAAAACTGGAAAATTAGAATATAAATATGTTAAGAACCGAACCTAACCTAATCAAACTCAACCCGTTCTTCTTTTTGTATCTTTCTGGCCTCCACCTTGTCAGTACTCAATCATAGCTGGTTTTCGCCTTGACCATTTAAATTTTAAATAATTAAAGATTTTTGCAACAATTGTAACTCGTTGAGACTCAGTAGTGAGGTATACATATTTTATTGTTGTATTAAAGCAGGATCAGATACTTGCTATGGATTTTTATTTAATTTTAATGTTTATGTTTGTCATTAATCATCACAAAACTGACACAAGAATGACAGATGAGTGCAATAAAAATTTTATTGCACTACTGCAATTAAAGTACCACTTCTTCCATTAAATGTGGTTCACAAAAGTGTTGTTTTTTGCATGAATGTAGAAAAAATAAAATATTTTATTGCACTCATCTGTCATTCTTGTGTCAGTTTTGTGATGATTAATGACAAACATAAACATTTAAATTGAATAAAAACCCATAGCAAGTATCTGATCCTGCTTTAATACAACAATAATATATTATGTATATCTTACTACTTAGTCTCAACGAGTTACAATTATTGCAAAAATCTTTAATTATTTAAAATTTAAATGGTCAAGGCGAGAACCAGTTATGATTGAGTACTGACAAGGTGGAGGCCATGAAGATACAAAAAAAGAAGAACGGGTTGAGTTTAATTAGGTTAGGTTAGGTTAGGTTCTTGACATATTATATTCTAATTTTCCAGTTTTTGCATGAATTTAAAAAAAATATTGTATGCAACTCTTGCAAAACGTGTTTATTGCACTTTTTGCACTTGTTGCATAAATAACTATTATCTACTAATATGACCCAAAAACCGTTGCCGTCAATGTCATCTTCATGCTACCTGCAACCGATGCCATCATCATGGACGTCATCTACTCACCGGTTAACACCAAATACCTACACTGGACCGGCAATTTTAACTAATTTACAGAATGCAACAAATTGTGTTTTCAATATTGATAGTAATAATAATAAGTAGTTTTCAGTTGAAGTTCTATGAATGTATGTTGTAATGAAATAATTTTCGAAAAATGGGCTGGTATACTTCATATTCGGTCGTAGAAAAAATAATGTACCTAACTTAAGCGTGAAGTGTCCTTCCCGCCCTTGACGGTTCCGCAATGGGACAGTAGAAAAAGATGTAAGACACATTGCCAATGCGAAAGGTATGTCTGCATCCTATTTTTGATAAAGAAATTTTTCCCGATTGACAGGTCGAGCTTGCGCTTAATCTAAACATCAACCAATCAAATTTTGTAAGTCAATGATCAGGGTTGACGTTTGTAATACATTTCAACGGTTCATTTTTGTGATATTTTGATTAGGATTAATCACAGACCTGCCCGTTTCTCCATTTCTTTCGATGTAATGGCTATTGAATGAACCATACCACTAACGGTGCTACAGTTTTCATTAAATTACAAATTTTAGTACTGACGGGACTATCTATGTGGCATCACCCTCTCGCCTCCAGAGATCCCCTACCATGCTATACATAATCCGATTTTTAATGTCAATTTAAAAAATAATGACCCATAGTTATTCATTACATATTATTAAATGAAATTTTTATAGAAAAGTTCTCACCAACAATTATTTTGTAGGATAAAAAATCATGTAACCATGACAGTAAAGTAATTTTTCAGGCATCATAATCTTCTTTCGGCCTGAAAAATGCCACTTCACCGTCTGGGTCATGCCGTGGGTAATAAAGGGGCGTCCATGAATTAGGTGGTGTGTTTGAGCACCGGATAATAACGTTGGTTTGAGGTAGGGAGAGGATCGAGTCGAACCTCATTTAATCTTACTTTGGAGAAATGGGTGTCTTGGCAAATATCACGTTATTTTTTTTTATAAAAAAACAATGTAAATGTGAAATTGCGTCAAATTTCAGTAAAATGGAAATAAAAAACGTGTCATGGATAAAACCTGACAAAAAAAAAATATAATTTATTGTTTACAATCACATGTGGATATTCCGATGTATTCAATAACTAGTTTGACGAATTTTTGAAGTGTTTCCTCCATTTTTTTAGTTGCTTCCAAGACCTCTGCATGGTTAGGAACTTTATCAGAATCCCAATCAAGTATACATTCGTTGGTGATAAGACTAAATGCGAAGACGTTCAAACCGGAATGCTTAGCAATTATCACTTCTGGGACGGTTGACATACCCACTGCATCTATTCCTACAGTTTGCATTAGTCTTAATTCTGCAACCTAAAACGGATAAATAATGAATATCTACTATTAACTATTATTTCCATATAAACATCTATCATGTCGTATACTGAATAAAATTTATCCCTGTAACATTCATCGGACTCTATCTTTAATACTTTCTGAGGGTTGGGTTGACTACACGAACACGATGAACATGATTCAAATGCTATTGATGATCTTGATGATGATCACTACGAATATGATAGCGACCATGCAGACGAAGATAATCATAATGATCATTTAGACAAAAATGATAATAAGGATCTCGATGATAAAAATGACAAATCGATTGGAGTTGAATATAGCGAGGAGCAAGATGATGGGGATGATGAGGAATTAGAGCCTATAGAGGATGGCGATGAAGGTACAGATGAAGAACCGGGAGATAAAGATGAAGAAGAGGATAATTTAAATGAAATAGATGATGAGGATGAAGGTGACAATGATGAGAATAATGATACCATAGAAGAAAGTGAGTAGTCTAGAGAAGTTGCTGCTTCTGAGGAAGATTCCATTTCACTTGAATGTCAAGGACACCTCTATACTTAGAGTCTATTTAAAAAGTTAAACCAGGAACTCTCGTTCAGGGTGCCTATTCTTGAATTTCAGGGAGTAGAACTTTGCGAGAGAAGTAGGTGTGGTTCTCTTAAAAAGATTAAATGTGTATTCTTGAAATAAATTTGAGGAAGGGAGCATCTCCCAAGAGAACTCGAAGTTCCCCTACTAGGTAGTGAGAGAATTGCAAAAGGGAGTATTTGTTTTGATTGACTGTGGTTCAAAATGAATGTTGAAGATTTCAATTTAATGCTGTGGAATAAAATAATTAACGAGAATGTTGAGGAGGCGTTAGAAGAAGTGGGTATTGGTAGAGATGTTTTGAGACAAAAAATTTGTGCAGTTATTTAGAGTCGATAAAGACCTCTGTCATAACATAATAGACATTGTCACCAATCAAATATAGTAAATAGTGAGGTTATCGATGAATTAAATGTCTGTCAAAATTTCTACAAATTCATTGGTCAAGGCAACTGGCAACGCTGTTCCCCGATCTTGCTCCCTCATCGCTACTCTCCGGTACTTTTCATTTTTCAAGAATATAACGTTTTTTTATTGGGGAGTTGAAATGAGGGAGCTTTTCCTGGGAGCACTCCCTTCTCGTTATTTCAAGAATAGGCGTCCAGGCGATTGAAACTGGGTAGAAGAAATGTGAAGACAGTTACCGATCTAGTGACTGGACACTGTACCCTAAGAAAGCATTTGCACAGGAGGGGAAAAGTTAGTGAACCTATGTGTCAAAAATATAAACTCTACTATGAAACTCCTTATCACATACTCTGCTACTGTGAGAGCTTACAAAGACTCAGACAAAAACACTTTGGAGTGCCTGGACTTTTGTGCGCCCAGCTCAAACGTATTTATGGTGAACATAGAAGCTGGCTTCAAGCGTTGAATAAGGTCACCTGATTCAATTTCAACCAAATTACTTTCTTAAATTATTGCAGTGTCAAAGCTAAACATTGATATTAGTTTTACCTAACTGAAAGGCACGTGAAGTTTTCCAACCATCTCGCGCAGAAATCAAATAGTAGCAAGTGTCACAAACGTTTTTTTAGTCACAAGTGGAGCGATGCGGAACGAGTAGCTTATGGAAGGAGAAACGAAAAAGGTTAGGCTGTTGATGAACATCAACTCAAACTCGCCAAATCTACTGACAAATTGCTGACTGAGGAGACTAAACCAAATTCTACTATTCCTCAATCCTGTAAATTG
Organism: Galerucella nymphaeae; assembly: GCA_963978555.1. Taxonomy (NCBI): domain Eukaryota; kingdom Metazoa; phylum Arthropoda; class Insecta; order Coleoptera; family Chrysomelidae; genus Galerucella; species Galerucella nymphaeae. Next base: position 17,541,097 of record OZ021715.1, on the reverse strand, counting down.
AACCCTGCACATTTGGCTACTTGAGTGGGATACTCACAAACAGCATATCAATACCGTATTTTGAAATGAATTGAGTTATTTTTCTGGATAGTATACATACCGTTTCGTAATTTGGTCCTCCAACAGATGCATATACACCTTGGTGTACTCTATTTTCGATTTTCAATGTTTTTGCGATTTCAAGTGCTGCTTTTATAATATTTTTATCATAAGCATCATTCATTCCTGGAAATCTGGTACCGAAAACATCTTCATTAGGTCCTCTTAAAGGGTTGTTACCAGCAAATCCCAAGAAATTGACGTGGTCTTTTATCAACATTATGTCTCCCAGTTTGAAATTTTGATTTATTCCTGAAATATCAAAATGAAGCTCACATCATCCAAAATGCTGGATAGGTCAGTGTATTATGGACCATAATACACTCCATTGTATTATTAACCATAATTCACTCTAGTAGATATATGGGTACCATATACCTTTTGTAAGGAGGTGAAATATTGACTTATTATTTGGTGGTCGTGAACAAATTTATGTAATGCTTGAAATTTGTCTAGAGAGGTTTTTTTTGGATGAAAAATCCATTGAAACAATCCGTTTTTGAATAAAATAATGTTTTCTCCCCCAAATGGAGTCATGAAATTTTCGGAAATCCAGTATTCAAAATTGAATCTGCCCATATATCTTGGCTATTATGCTAGATAGAACGTTTTAGTCTCCGGCAATAGCGGGAAGTTTTACATAGGTCGGTGAATTTTGAGTTCTAAGTCTAAGCAATAGGAAAGTTGGCGGCAGCCAGTTCATATAAAATATTTCCACACCTACCACTTCTTGCTCTAAAATTTCCGACAAAAAAACGGTTTCCGACAAAAAAAATGCTCAAAATTTGTCTATAGAAGTTTTCTTGGATGTAAAATTGACTGGAGCAGCCTGTTTTTGTATAAAATCATTTTTCCCCCTACAAACGGAGTCATGAAATTTTCGGGAATCCACTTTTTAATAAGAGTCTTCTTTCTAGTCTTCGTTCTCAAATTTTACATGAGTAAGTGAATTTTGAGTCCATAAATCCAAGCAATAAGGAAGTTAGCGGAAGCCAGTTTATATTAAATTTTTCCATACCTACCCCTTCATTTCCGACAAAAAAAAGGTTTTCGACATAAAAAATGCTCAAAATTTGTCTTGAGGGAGGAGCTATGCTAATGATTGTCGCCTGAATGGGCAGTTGAAAAAGCTCAAAATAGTGGAGGAAGAAGAATGCAGATATTGTGACATGGAAGAAAAAACCTCCATCCACATACTTTCCAACTGCACAGCACTCCATAATCCTGAAGCACAGTACCATTTCCCCACATTTTTATGGAACAATTCCAACCAAATTTTGGGTAGTCGAAATGGTTCCCCATGGTCAAGAAGCCTGGCATATTTTTTTGGAATAAAGTGATTTTTTCCATGGGATTTGTTGAGTTTTAAATGCTTCCTAACTCTCTAAAAGTATAAGGATCTCAAGGTTAGGAGTTGATCTCGTGTGTAACACTCGCACGCAGCCCAAAGGTCTTTATTATGGCTACTTCAACAGCAGCACAGCTGCAAAAAATGTGTGTTTTTTACCACCTCTTCTCTGTCCTGATTATATCTTGGCCTGCAATGTCCACTGAGAATTCCAGTTACAGTCTTGATCTCCTCCCTGTTCATAATAATAAACCTTTTTTTTTAAATTTCAAGCTCCCTTGATAGAAGGCATGGTATCAAGACTTGGTATCTCCCCTGTCAAATTTGAAAGGATTCCTAGTCAAGGCTCGTGACCTATGACATACCTATAAACTTTAATCAACCTTTTTTCCTGCAAATTGGTCTAGCACTTCGATTGTTCCCAGTTTAATTGAGGAGTAGTGTATTTTATCCCAAAATCAAGTTAGTTATTAGAATTTCAAGTTATATCAAATGCTACAGGTACTTACCTCCAGCTGCATTTGTTACTATAAGATGCGTACAGCCTAACAATTTCATAATTCTGACAGGCATACAACATTTCCATAATGGATAACCTTCATAAAAGTGAAACCGTCCTTTCAAGCAGACGATAGGAATATTGGACAAAGTACCAAATACCAAAGTTCCTCCATGTCCTTGGACAGTACTAACGGGGAAATTGGGAATTTGTTCATACGGTATCGAAACTGGATTTTCAATAGTATCTGTGATTGGTCCTATGAGTAGTAAACTATATTAGTGGACTGAAAAAAGGGCAAAAAGGTTTTACATTTTTCTTAGACACATCCACATGTGCTATCTTCACAATATAGATAGAGTAGGCCATATGAAATCTGCAATTACAACATTTTTTAATTATGAAATAAAACAATTGAATCAACATTATATTTAAACTTGAAATTGTGACGCGTTTCGCTAACACAGTAGCTTTATCAAACGAATGGAGGTATAATGAGAAATTTTCAATTCATATAGTGCCTTAATACTAAATTTTACGGATATTAACAATAAAATTATGATCTATTTAGGTACATGGAATTGAAATAAAAAGGAAAAAAAATGTGTCTAAATATGGGATTAACTAAAGTATTCAACAAGTTCACCTGAAAATTCATTCACAACAATCCTACAGGAACCTTTCTATGTAGAAAGGTTTAATAAGGGAGGATTGTTGATATCTATTTGGTCGTTGAGAAGATTACCTGAATATTTGTTTCTATTTATCTCTAGGGCTTCTAAAAGATTTAATTTGAAGGATTTAGGTTCTATAAGCAAAATTTCAAAATTTGAATCGATAGAGTGTTGGTTTGCTAATAAATGATTTGAGTAGCTGGAATCTGATTTTTGGTTGTCATAGCTACGTTTGTGTTTTGAAATTCTAGTTTTACAATTCTTAAAAGTTCTACCTATATAAATTTTATCACAGTTGACATTACCACATTTTGATTTATAAACTCCTGATTTATTTAGTTTTGAAGAATTGGAATTGTTGTTTTCAATAAATTTGGATAAATTGTTATCGGTTTTGAATCAAATATTAAAGTCTAAAGTTTCTAAGAATGATTTGATTTTTAAGGATGGTATTCCAAAGTATGTTAAGTTTCTGAATTGGTTATTTTTGTTTTCATCAGAAGGAAATACTTGTTCTAGAGTATGTTTTCTTATCTTTTAATTCATGATAATGTCTATTAAATTTGGATCGTAATTATTATCCACAGCTATTTGTTTTATTATATTTATTATATGGTTACCTTACTATGGATTCCAGGACACACTGGAAATAGAAGGACATGAAATAGCAGATGAACTAGCAAAGCTGAAATACCTTCCTGGGGGCCTGAACCTTTTTATAGAATCAGCTCCAATGTAATATTGGGAGAAATAGGTGAAGCCGAAAGGAAAAGGAGATCTGACCATTAGAAAGATCTAGTACTTAGGACTCTGACAATCAAAGTTGTTTTAAAAATTTCCTTGAAGTTTTAGTTTTATTTGGTACGCAGATACTTTGATAGAATTTTGGAAAATAATGAAGTTTCCTGATTACTGAAAATAGTGCAAAAAAAAAGTGAAGATTACAGTTTTCTCAAATTTGACAAAAAAAACTAGGTTTTCAATACCGTGAAACTAACGCAGTACCTTGAACCTAATTGCTGATTTCAGATAGCCTGGGACCAACTCTATCATATTGTTAGAAGCACATCTGGTTGTCCCTAAAGAAAATCGAAAAGGAATCGACTTTTTCTCCGTTTTTCAGTCGACTATTCATGACTATCAATTTTATTTATTGTTTATTAATTATGTCAATAAATTTTGTTACTCACCTAAACCAGATCCACATATGACGGCAACTTTAGGTACTATGGATACTTTAGACTGCAAGAATTTTGTTATGGATAACAAATCGTCATGACTATATCTACAATATCAAGACGCGTTGTTACTATACTAAACTAGTTTTATCAAATTTTCAAACCAATGGATTTTGAAGAAAATACAAACCACGTGACTGAAGAAAGTTATTTATGACAATGAGTGAGGTTTATTCAACATCAATGGCAGAGGTGAGGAGCAAGTACTTCTTTCGTTAAGTAGCGATGAATAGCTTTCTGTAGGCGACAGTTTTGATTGGAAAACAAAAATTATGGAAACTTATGCTTGAAACATGGAAAAAAAAGTCTGAAAAGTTAAGTATCAAAAACATATGAAACACCAGTGCAGATGCTACAAAGAAAGTACTATTAAACAATAAATATAAAAACCAACAGACTCATCGACATTGTTGGGTGAAGGACTCAAATCGAAAACAACTTCAAGGTAACCAAGAATTAAGAGAAGAGAGTTCGAAGACCATCACAACATAAGAATTATAGATAACGATAAAAATTCTTGAGACGGCCTTTGATAATATTGTAAACTTACCCGGCGAGGCAAGGAAGCAGTGAACTGCAAAGTACGCTATTTTCAACAGGAATTGAATGGAAAATTGACGGGATATATTGAGTACAATCCCATATTTTTTAAGACCAGACAAGCAGGCGCAAAAGCCTTGGCCAGGTGGAAATGGTTGTTTAGGAACAGCAGTGAGAAGATCTTTGTCCCACTCGTCTCTTTTTGTAATTATCGGAAAAAAAGGAATACCAATCCAGAAATCACAAATGACAGGATTGTTTTGGTGGTTCATTCAAGTTGGAGAAAAGGAATTCGGTACAATGGAGTCTACAGCATGTCAAAATCGATGAATCTCTCGACAGAAATAATTGGTGTGAACTTTCTCTTCCGATTCTATTCAATATATGATGTTCAATTTAGTTTACAGATCCTACTGGATACAAATGACCAAAAAATATTCGACAAACATATTTTTCTACAAACGTGTTAAAAATGCCATTTTTAGCACTCCATAGAAGCATTAAAAATGTCACTTTAAGGCACTGCTGGTAAAAGTGAATTGTCAAATTTTGAAAGCAAACGTCAAAATATTTAGATTTTATTTATTCATGAGATAATTTTGAGTACTTCTTGGAAAAAAAATGTGGAAGGATATTTATTATACTTTAAGAGGTTTTCAGAATACTTTAACGTAAAAATAAAAATCTATGCAAGAGGCCTATTCCCTAAGAAAGTTTCACGAAGCCCTTTAAATTTGACGTCACACGAAAACACAATAAAATTGGTCGTGACGTCACAAGGTACACCTGTCGTCCGCTAAATGTAAACTTCAAATCTGGTTTCCCGTTTATCCATTTTAAAAGCATTTTTACTTGAAATATGTTAGCATCAATTTATTGTTTAATAGTGTTTACTGTTGTGTTTCTTTGTTTATCGTTAATTTTAAATATTAAGATGTCTGAAGGATTTTTAAAGGCACAATCTGATAATTTACCTCTGGGTCCTTTTTCGGAGTTTTTCTTCAATGGGTAGCTTAATGAATGTTTTTCCAAGAGTGGAGATTGTTGTACTTCCACAGCCTGGCACGATACAATAACGATAAACCATTTTTTCTCAAAAAATCACCAAAAACAACGTCAAAATTAACTTTGATAGACGTCAAAACTTGGCATAAGTACCTTGTGACGTCACTGTTGCATAAAATGTGTTTTTGGCGGCATTTTAGTCGTTTGAATTTCAATTATTTATTACGACTTTAATATCAAACAAAATTTGAAAATATTCCTGTGGGATGATATTTACGTATAATTGATCATTTTAATGCAATAAAAAAATTATCTGCAAGGGGCCTATTGAAATTTGAGTGTTCGTGGAGTGCTTCAGAATGTGTTCAGGATAAAAAATCCCGTGTTCGAGGAAGACTTAGATTCAATTTCGAGCATGCTCGGAACGTGCTCGATGAATACTAGGATGATAGCTGGGGTTTTTAGTTCCGAACAGATTATAACCTCAAAATTTTGATTGTATGCGGTTGTATGACTCTATAGTGGTTTGATTACTTTTTAATTTGCGTTTGAAACTTCAAAAAACTTTTGGATTATTTATATTTTAATGATAAACAGTGTTTGTTGAGTTGTTTGGTTTTTTTTTTATTTTTACTTCATTATAGACTTCTTTTTTGCACATTTTGTGTTAACTCAACTTCATGTCACTTCAAATTCGCGTTCGCGCTACCTTTAAAATTCGGAATTAGTAGGCACGCCTGCGCATTAAAGAAATCCGGTATGTACTCGGTTTGTGCTCTGGATGTGTTCAGGATTTGCTCCGCGAAAATAACTAATGTAACATCAACCAATTTCAGGCGAATAATCATAGATAACCGGTAAGTACCAAATACCAAATAGCAAGTTATTTACGTGGGTTTTGAAAGTGACATTTCTTGGTTAATGAAGGAATAGGTTGGGTTAGGTTAAGTTAGGTTAGGTTAGGTCAGGCTAGGTTAGGTTAGGTTAGGTTAGGTGTTTGGTGAGGTTAGGTTAGGTGACTGCCCTGGGGTTGTTGTGGGGGGTGGTTCAATCGACAATCCTGTATGGTGCATCTGTTTGGGGCGGTATGATGGAGATCGCTAAATACAAACGGATGCTGAACAGTGTGCAAAGAAGGATGCTCCTTAGAGTGATATCTGGGTACCGAACAATATCAGCAGAAGCTGTACAGGTAGTAGCCGGGATACCCGGCCCCATGGATCTGCTGGTATGGGAGAGGGGAGAAATACATAGAAGGGGCAGGGAACATAAGGATGACATTGAAGAGGAGGTGAGGAGGAAAATGGCAGGACAGATGGAACACAAGTCAGAAGGGTAGATGGACTAAGTCACTAATAGAAGACTTAGAAAGCTGGACTCTATGTCGCCACAGGAAGATAGACTATTATGTAACGCAGGTTTTGACCGGGCATGGCTCTTTTAGGAAATATATAAGTCGGAGGACGATAAATGCATCTACTGTGGAGACAGAGACGACGTCCAGCACACAGTTTTCTATTGTCGCAGATGGGAGCAGTACCGAAACCGATTGGACAGGGAGATAGGAGAGGAGATAACCAGGGCCAACATGATACAGATGATGCTGAAAACCGAAGGAAACTGGGATGCCGTTAGGACGTGCCTTAGAGACATCATGACTGCAAAGGAGAGGGAAGAGCGTGCCCATCAGTGATGGCGGAAGAAGATCTCTGCTCTGAAGACATGCCTTAACGGTGATTCCAGGGCCGAGACGAGAAGCGGTGTGAAACCGAGGTGGTTTTAGTGCGGTCGTCTGAGAGAGACCCTGCCAAACATCAGATACGACATAACACGTATTCAGCAGGAAATTGATAATCTATGTTGATGATCATGCAATATTTTTTTCAAATCATATATTTGAAATTTCAATATAATTAGTATAATTACAATTAAACTTACTGGTTAAGATTTGGATCAGGATTATTCTGTCCAGACATTTTTCATGGATGGAAGTTGAAAATAATGGAATCACACTAATAAATGTAGTACTGATTCAACTTGAAATTTTAGATACAAAAAACAATATTTTGAAATTTTGACAGTGAAAACTGCCACCCTAAATTAGTCTGTCACCTTTGCAGATTTAGAGTCACCAGTGGCAGCACTGGAGGGATTAGGTACATGGTATATGAATCGATTTTCCATTAGACCGTGGCTTTGAACGTACCTTATCAAAATAATATTAATTAAAAGATATGTATGTAAAGCTAAATTTGAAATGCCCAGCACTATGGTGAAACGCCTCAGATGCGATAATTTCAGTGAATTAGGTATGGTTCATACAACAGCCTTTTTGGTGTGCGTCATCGTTTGTTAATGTCTTTCCAACACATTACGTGGAAAGAAATGCAAAAAAAGTCAGGTCTTTGATTAATCCTAATCAAAATATCGCAATAATGAACCGTTCAAATTTATTACAAACGTCAATCCTAATCATTGACTTACCAAAATTTGATTGGTTGATGTTCAGATTAAGCGTAAGCGCGACCTATCAATCGGGAGACATTTCTTTATTTAAAATAGGCATGCAGATATACCTTTCGTATTGTCAATGTGTCTGACATATTTTTCTACTGTCCCCCTGACAGTTCTTGTCAGGTCTGTACTTTGTTGTTCACGGTCAATTATTATTTATGAAAAGGGAATATGAATATTATTGTTATATTTATTCGTATAATACAAAAATATGCCTAGATACACGGAAAAACATTAGCATTTTGAAAGTTTTCAAGTATTTTCAGTTTAGAAAAAGAAGCTGGTAACTATTAATTTCATAGCCTTGTTGAATTTTGCTGAATGCGATCCTGATGATTTTATTTATCAAATTTAGGGTTGGATATGTGTCAAAATGGCAAATAAAATAAACGACATACCCAAAACCCGAATATACGTCACAAACGATGACGCACACCAAAAAGGCTGTTGTATGAACCATACACTGAGCGTCATATAAAACTGGTACAACTATTATAAACAAAAATAGTGTTTTTGTAGTTGTGTAAATTGATCTTTTGAAAAGTGTCAATGCCAAATCAGTTGAAATGATATAGGGCAGTGATGCCAGCGCAACGAAAATGTCGGTAGATGTAATGATGGAATTAAATTCCGGTAAGCAATAAAACAAGTATAATATAAGCTACAGATAGTTCGTTATTTATTCTGACGAAGCTTAAACCAATATAATCCACTTAACTATATATTATTGAATTCATATATCTGATGTGAATGTTATCTCTAATAAGTATTCACCCTTTTTTACCACTTTTCAAAACTAAATTTGCTCATAACTCGAGTAATATGATAGATAAAACGTTCTAGTCTTCGGCAATCGATTTAGTGGAAAATTTTACATATTCAAGTGTATTTTGAATCCATAATTCCGACCAGGAAAGGAGTTAGCACAATGCAGTTTACATTGAATATTTCCATACCTACCCCTTGCTTCAAAATTTTCGACAAAAAATACGTTTTTGACATAAAAATTGCTCAAAATTCATCAGGAGGGGTTTTTTGGTGCGGAAAATCGACTGGAACAGTCTGTTTTTGTCTAAAATCATTTTTTCTCCTCCAAATGAAGTCATGAAATTTTCGAAAATCCACTTTTCAAAACTAAATTTGCTTATAACTCGACTAATATGATAGATAAAAAGTTCTAGTCTTCGGCAATCGATTCAGCGGAAAATTTTACATACTCCAGTGTATTTTGAGTCCATAATTCCAACCAGGAAGGAAGTTAGCACAAGGCAGTTTACATTGAATATTTTCATACCTACCCCTTGCTTCAAAATTTTCGACAAAAAATACGTTTTTGACATAAAAATTGCTCAAAATTCATCAGGAGGGGTTTTTTGGTGCGGAAAATCAACTGGAACAGTCTGTTTTTGTCTAAAATCATTTTTTCTCCTCCCAATGAAGTCATGAAATTTTCGAAAATCCACTTTTCAAAACTAAATTTGCTCATAACTCGACTAATATGATAGATAAAAAGTTCTAGTCTTCGGCAATCGATTCAGCGGAAAATTTTACTTATTTTGTTGTATTTTAAGTCCATAAATCCGACCAGGAAAGAAGTTAGCATAATGCAGTTTACATTGAATATCTCCATACCTACCCCTTGCTTCAAAATTTTCGACAAAAAATACGTTTTTGACATAAAAATTGCTCAAAATTCATCAGGAGGGGTTTTTTGGTGCGGAAAATCGACTGGAACAGTCTGTTTTTGTCTAAAATCATTTTTTCTCCTCCAAATGAAGTCATGAAATTTTCGAAAATCCACTTTTCAAAACTAAATTTGCTCATAACTCAACTAATATGATAGATAAAAAGTTCTAGTCTCCGGCAATCGATTCAGCGGAAAATTTTACATACTCCAGTGTATTTTGAGTCCATAATTCCAACCAGGAAGGAAGTTAGCACAAGGCAGTTTCCATTGAATATTTCCATACCTTCAAAATTTTCGACAAAAAATACGTTTTTGACATAAAAATTGTTCAAAATTCGTCAGGAGGGGTTTTTTGGTGCGGAAAATCGACTGTAACAGTCTGTTTTCGATTAAAATCATTTTTTCTCCTCCAAATGAAGTCATGAAATTTTCGAAAATCCACTTTTCAAAACTAAATTTGCTCATAACTCGACTAATATTATAGATAAGAAGTTCTAGTCTTCGGCAATCGATTCAGCGGAGAATTTTACATACTCCAGTGTATTTTGAGTCCATAATTCCAACCAGGAAGGAAGTTAGCACAAGGCAGTTTACATTGAATATTTCCATACCTACCCCTTGCTTCAAAATTTTCGACAAAAAATACGTTTTTGACATAAAAATTGCTCAAAATTCGTCAGAAGGGGTTTTTTGGTGCGGAAAATCGACTGTAACAGTCTGTTTTTGTCTAATATCATTTTTTCTCCTCCAAATGAAGTCATGAAATTTTCGAAAATCCACTTTTCAAAACTAAATTTGCTCATAACTCGACTAATATGATAGATAAAACGTTCTAGTCTTCGGCAATCGATTTAGTGGAAAATTTTACATACTCCAGTGTATTTTGAGTCCATAATTCCAACCAGGAAGGAAGTTAGCACAATGCAGTTTACATTGAATATTTCCATACCTACCCCCTGCTTCAAAATTTCCGGCAAAAAATCATTTTTCAAATAAAAATTGCTCAAAATTCGTCAGGAGGGGTTTTTTGATGCAGAAAATCGACTGCCACAGTCTGTTTTTGTATAAAATCATTTTTTCTCCTCCAAATGAAGTCATGAAATTTTCGAAAATCCACTTTTCAAAACTAAATTTGCTCATAACTCGACTAATATGATAGATAAAAAGTTCTAGTCTTCGGCAATCGATTCAGCGAAAAATTTTACATACTGCAGTGTATTTTGAGTCCATAATTCCAACCAGGAAGGAAGTTAGCACAAGGCAGTTTACATTGAATATTTCCATACCTACCCCTTGCTTCAAAATTTTCAACAAAAAATACGTTTTTGACATAAAAATTGCTCAAAATTTGTAAGGAGGGGTTTTTTGGTGCGGAAAATCGACTGGAACAGTCTGTTTTTGTCTAAAATCATTTTTTCTCCTCCAAATGAAGTCATGAAATTTTCGAAAATCCACTTTTCAAAACTAAATTTGCTCATAACTCAACTAATATGATAGATAAAACGTTCTAGTCTTCGGCAATCGATTCAGCGGAAAATTTTACTTATTTTGTTGTATTTTAAGTCCATAAATCCGACCAGGAAAGAAGTTAGCATAATGCAGTTTACATTGAATATCTCCATACCTACCCCTTGCTTCAAAATTTTCGACAAAAAATACGTTTTTGACATAAAAATTGCTCAAAATTCATCAGGAGGGGTTTTCTGGTGCGGAAAATCGACTGGAACAGTCTGTTTTTGTCTAAAATCATTTTTTCTCCTCCAAATGAAGTCATGAAATTTTCGAAAATCCACTTTTCAAAACTAAATTTGCTCATAACTCAACTAATATGATAGATAAAAAGTTCTAGTCTCCGGCAATCGATTCAGCGGAAAATTTTACATACTCCAGTGTATTTTGAGTCCATAATTCCAACCAGGAAGGAAGTTAGCACAAGGCAGTTTACATTGAATATTTCCATACCTACCCCTTGCTTCAAAATTTTCAACAAAAAATACGTTTTTGACATAAAAATTGCTCAAAATTTGTAAGGAGGGGTTTTTTGGTGCGGAAAATCGACTGGAACAGTCTGTTTTTGATTAAAATCATTTTTTCTCCTCCAAATGAAGTCATGAAATTTTCGAAAATCCACTTTTCAAAACTAAATTTGCTCATAACTCAACTAATATGATAGATAAAACGTTCTAGTCTTCGGCAATCGATTCAGCGGAAAATTTTACTTATTTTTTTGTATTTTAAGTCCATAAATCCGACCAGGAAAGAAGTTAGCATAATGCAGTTTACATTGAATATCTCCATACCTACCCCTTGCTTCAAAATTTTCGACAAAAAATACGTTTTTGACATAAAAATTGCTCAAAATTCATCAGGAGGGGTTTTTTGGTGCGGAAAATCGACTGGAACAGTCTGTTTTTGTCTAAAATCATTTTTTCTCCTCCCAATGAAGTCATGAAATTTTCGAAAATCCACTTTTCAAAACTAAATTTGCTCATAACTCAACTAATATGATAGATAAAACGTTCTAGTCTTCGGCAATCGATTCAGCGGAAAATTTTACTTATTTTTTTGTATTTTAAGTCCATAAATCCGACCAGGAAAGAAGTTAGCATAATGCAGTTTACATTGAATATCTCCATACCTACCCCTTGCTTCAAAATTTTCGACAAAAAATACGTTTTTGACATAAAAATTGCTCAAAATTCATCAGGAGGGGTTTTTTGGTGCGGAAAATCGACTGGAACAGTCTGTTTTTGTCTAAAATCATTTTTTCTCCTCCCAATGAAGTCATGAAATTTTCGAAAATCCACTTTTCAAAACTAAATTTGCTCATAACTCAACTAATATGATAGATAAAACGTTCTAGTCTTCGGCAATCGATTCAGCGGAAAATTTTACTTATTTTTTTGTATTTTAAGTCCATAAATCCGACCAGGAAAGAAGTTAGCATAATGCAGTTTACATTGAATATCTCCATACCTACCCCTTGCTTCAAAATTTTCGACAAAAAATACGTTTTTGACATAAAAATTGCTCAAAATTCATCAGGAGGGGTTTTTTGGTGCGGAAAATCGACTGGAACAGTCTGTTTTTGTCTAAAATCATTTTTTCCCCTCCAAATGAATTCATGAAATTTTCGAAAATCCACTTTTCAAAACTAAATTTGCTCATAACTCGACTAATATGATAGATAAAAAGTTCTAGTCTTCGGCAATCGATTCAGCGGAAAATTTTACATACTCCAGTGTATTTTGAGTCCATAATTCCAACCAGGAAGGAAGTTAGCACAAGGCAGTTTACATTGAATATTTTCATACCTACCCCTTGCTTCAAAATTTTCGACAAAAAATACGTTTTTGACATAAAAATTGCTCAAAATTCATCAGGAGGGGTTTTTTGGTGCGGAAAATCAACTGGAACAGTCTGTTTTTGTCTAAAATCATTTTTTCTCCTCCCAATGAAGTCATGAAATTTTCGAAAATCCACTTTTCAAAACTAAATTTGCTCATAACTCGACTAATATGATAGATAAAAAGTTCTAGTCTTCGGCAATCGATTCAGCGGAAAATTTTACTTATTTTGTTGTATTTTAAGTCCATAAATCCGACCAGGAAAGAAGTTAGCATAATGCAGTTTACATTGAATATCTCCATACCTACCCCTTGCTTCAAAATTTTCGACAAAAAATACGTTTTTGACATAAAAATTGCTCAAAATTCATCAGGAGGGGTTTTTTGGTGCGGAAAATCGACTGGAACAGTCTGTTTTTGTCTAAAATCATTTTTTCTCCTCCAAATGAAGTCATGAAATTTTCGAAAATCCACTTTTCAAAACTAAATTTGCTCATAACTCAACTAATATGATAGATAAAAAGTTCTAGTCTCCGGCAATCGATTCAGCGGAAAATTTTACATACTCCAGTGTATTTTGAGTCCATAATTCCAACCAGGAAGGAAGTTAGCACAAGGCAGTTTACATTGAATATTTCCATACCTTCAAAATTTTCGACAAAAAATACGTTTTTGACATAAAAATTGTTCAAAATTCGTCAGGAGGGGTTTTTTGGTGCGGAAAATCGACTGTAACAGTCTGTTTTCGATTAAAATCATTTTTTCTCCTCCAAATGAAGTCATGAAATTTTCGAAAATCCACTTTTCAAAACTAAATTTGCTCATAACTCGACTAATATTATAGATAAGAAGTTCTAGTCTTCGGCAATCGATTCAGCGGAAAATTTTACATACTCCAGTGTATTTTGAGTCCATAATTCCAACCAGGAAGGAAGTTAGCACAAGGCAGTTTACATTGAATATTTCCATACCTACCCCTTGCTTCAAAATTTTCGACAAAAAATACGTTTTTGACATAAAAATTGCTCAAAATTCGTCAGAAGGGGTTTTTTGGTGCGGAAAATCGACTGTAACAGTCTGTTTTTGTCTAATATCATTTTTTCTCCTCCAAATGAAGTCATGAAATTTTCGAAAATCCACTTTTCAAAACTAAATTTGCTCATAACTCGACTAATATGATAGATAAAACGTTCTAGTCTTCGGCAATCGATTTAGTGGAAAATTTTACATACTCCAGTGTATTTTGAGTCCATAATTCCAACCAGGAAGGAAGTTAGCACAATGCAGTTTACATTGAATATTTCCATACCTACCCCCTGCTTCAAAATTTCCGGCAAAAAATCATTTTTCAAATAAAAATTGCTCAAAATTCGTCAGGAGGGGTTTTTTGATGCAGAAAATCGACTGCCACAGTCTGTTTTTGTATAAAATCATTTTTTCTCCTCCAAATGAAGTCATGAAATTTTCGAAAATCCACTTTTCAAAACTAAATTTGCTCATAACTCGACTAATATGATAGATAAAAAGTTCTAGTCTTCGGCAATCGATTCAGCGAAAAATTTTACATACTGCAGTGTATTTTGAGTCCATAATTCCAACCAGGAAGGAAGTTAGCACAAGGCAGTTTACATTGAATATTTCCATACCTACCCCTTGCTTCAAAATTTTCAACAAAAAATACGTTTTTGACATAAAAATTGCTCAAAATTTGTAAGGAGGGGTTTTTTGGTGCGGAAAATCGACTGGAACAGTCTGTTTTTGTCTAAAATCATTTTTTCTCCTCCAAATGAAGTCATGAAATTTTCGAAAATCCACTTTTCAAAACTAAATTTGCTCATAACTCAACTAATATGATAGATAAAACGTTCTAGTCTTCGGCAATCGATTCAGCGGAAAATTTTACTTATTTTGTTGTATTTTAAGTCCATAAATCCGACCAGGAAAGAAGTTAGCATAATGCAGTTTACATTGAATATCTCCATACCTACCCCTTGCTTCAAAATTTTCGACAAAAAATACGTTTTTGACATAAAAATTGCTCAAAATTCATCAGGAGGGGTTTTCTGGTGCGGAAAATCGACTGGAACAGTCTGTTTTTGTCTAAAATCATTTTTTCTCCTCCAAATGAAGTCATGAAATTTTCGAAAATCCACTTTTCAAAACTAAATTTGCTCATAACTCAACTAATATGATAGATAAAAAGTTCTAGTCTCCGGCAATCGATTCAGCGGAAAATTTTACATACTCCAGTGTATTTTGAGTCCATAATTCCAACCAGGAAGGAAGTTAGCACAAGGCAGTTTACATTGAATATTTCCATACCTACCCCTTGCTTCAAAATTTTCAACAAAAAATACGTTTTTGACATAAAAATTGCTCAAAATTTGTAAGGAGGGGTTTTTTGGTGCGGAAAATCGACTGGAACAGTCTGTTTTTGATTAAAATCATTTTTTCTCCTCCAAATGAAGTCATGAAATTTTCGAAAATCCACTTTTCAAAACTAAATTTGCTCATAACTCAACTAATATGATAGATAAAACGTTCTAGTCTTCGGCAATCGATTCAGCGGAAAATTTTACTTATTTTTTTGTATTTTAAGTCCATAAATCCGACCAGGAAAGAAGTTAGCATAATGCAGTTTACATTGAATATCTCCATACCTACCCCTTGCTTCAAAATTTTCGACAAAAAATACGTTTTTGACATAAAAATTGCTCAAAATTCATCAGGAGGGGTTTTTTGGTGCGGAAAATCGACTGGAACAGTCTGTTTTTGTCTAAAATCATTTTTTCCCCTCCAAATGAATTCATGAAATTTTCGAAAATCCACTTTTCAAAACTAAATTTGCTCATAACTCAACTAATATGATAGATAAAAAGTTCTAGTCTCCGGCAATCGATTCAGCGGAAAATTTTACATACTCCAGTGTATTTTGAGTCCATAATTCCAACCAGGAAGGAAGTTAGCACAAGGCAGTTTACATTGAATATTTCCATACCTACCCCTTGCTTCAAAATTTTCGACAAAAAATACGTTTTTGACATAAAAATTGCTCAAAATTCATCAGGAGGGGTTTTTTGGTGCGGAAAATCGACTGGAACAGTCTGTTTTTGTCTAAAATCATTTTTTCTCCTCCCAATGAAGTCATGAAATTTTCGAAAATCCACTTTTCAAAACTAAATTTGCTCATAACTCAACTAATATGATAGATAAAACGTTCTAGTCTTCGGCAATCGATTCAGCGGAAAATTTTACTTATTTTTTTGTATTTTAAGTCCATAAATCCGACCAGGAAAGAAGTTAGCATAATGCAGTTTACATTGAATATCTCCATACCTACCCCTTGCTTCAAAATTTTCGACAAAAAATACGTTTTTGACATAAAAATTGCTCAAAGTTCATCAGGAGGGGTTTTTTGGTGCGGAAAATCGACTGGAACAGTCTGTTTTTGTCTAAAATCATTTTTTCCCCTCCAAATGAAGTCATGAAATTTTCGAAAATCCACTTTTCAAAACTAAATTTGCTCATAACTCGACTAATATGATAGATAAAACGTTCTAGTCTTCGGCAATCGATTTAGTGGAAAATTTTACATACTCCATTGTATTTTGAGTCCATAATTCCAACCAGGAAGGAAGTTAGCACAATGCAGTTTACATTGAATATTTCCATACCTACCCCCTGCTTCAAAATTTCCGGCAAAAAATCATTTTTCAAATAAAAATTGCTCAAAATTCGTCAGGAGGGGTTTTTTGATGCAGAAAATCAACTGCCACAGTCTGTTTTTGTATAAAATCATTTTTTCTCCTCCAAATGAAGTCATGAAATTTTCGAAAATCCACTTTTCAAAACTAAATTTGCTCATAACTCGACTAATATGATAGATAAAAAGTTCTAGTCTTCGGCAATCGATTCAGCGAAAAATTTTACATACTGCAGTGTATTTTGAGTCCATAATTCCAACCAGGAAGGAAGTTAGCACAAGGCAGTTTACATTGAATATTTCCATACCTACCCCTTGCTTCAAAATTTTCAACAAAAAATACGTTTTTGACATAAAAATTGCTCAAAATTTGTAAGGAGGGGTTTTTTGGTGCGGAAAATCGACTGGAACAGTCTGTTTTTGATTAAAATCATTTTTTCTCCTCCAAATGAAGTCATGAAATTTTCGAAAATCCACTTTTCAAAACTAAATTTGCTCATAACTCAACTAATATGATAGATAAAACGTTCTAGTCTTCGGCAATCGATTCAGCGGAAAATTTTACTTATTTTGTTGTATTTTAAGTCCATAAATCCGACCAGGAAAGAAGTTAGCATAATGCAGTTTACATTGAATATCTCCATACCTACCCCTTGCTTCAAAATTTTCGACAAAAAATACGTTTTTGACATAAAAATTGCTCAAAATTCATCAGGAGGGGTTTTTTGGTGCGGAAAATTGACTGGAACAGTCTGTTTTTGTCTAAAATCATTTTTTCCCCTCCAAATGAAGTCATGAAATTTTCGAAAATCCACTTTTCAAAACTAAATTTTCTCATAACTCAACTAATATGATAGATAAAAAGTTCTAGTCTCCGGCAATCGATTCAGCGGAAAATTTTACATACTCCAGTGTATTTTGAGTCCATAATTCCAACCAGGAAGGAAGTTAGCACAAGGCAGTTTACATTGAATATTTCCATACCTACCCCTTGCTTCAAAATTTTCAACAAAAAATACGTTTTTGACATAAAAATTGCTCAAAATTTGTAAGGAGGGGTTTTTTGGTGCGGAAAACCGACTGGAACAGTCTGTTTTTGATTAAAATCATTTTTTCTCCTCCAAATGAAGTCATGAAATTTTCGAAAATCCACTTTTCAAAACTAAATTTGCTCATAACTCAACTAATATGATAGATAAAACGTTCTAGTCTTCGGCAATCGATTCAGCGGAAAATTTTACTTATTTTTTTGTATTTTAAGTCCATAAATCCGACCAGGAAAGAAGTTAGCATAATGCAGTTTACATTGAATATCTCCATACCTACCCCTTGCTTCAAAATTTTCGACAAAAAATACGTTTTTGACATAAAAATTGCTCAAAATTCATCAGGAGGGGTTTTTTGGTGCGGAAAATCGACTGGAACAGTCTGTTTTTGTCTAAAATCATTTTTTCTCCTCCAAATGAAGTCATGAAATTTTCGAAAATCCACTTTTCAAAACTAAATTTGCTCATAACTCGACTAATATTATAGATAAAAAGTTCTAGTCTTCGGCAATCGATTCAGCGAAAAAATTTACATACTCCAGTGTATTTTGAGTCCATAATTCCAACCAGGAAGGAAGTTAGCACAAGGCAGTTTACATTGAATATTTTCATACCTACCCCTTGCTTCAAAATTTTCGACAAAAAATACGTTTTTGACATAAAAATTGCTCAAAATTCATCAGGAGGGGTTTTTTGGTGCGGAAAATCGACTGTAACAGTCTGTTTTTGTCTAAAATCATTTTTTCTCCTCCCAATGAAGTCATGAAATTTTCGAAAATCCACTTTTCAAAACTAAATTTGCTCATAACTCGACTAATATGATAGATAAAAAGTTCTAGTCTTCGGCAATCGATTCAGCGGAAAATTTTACATACTACAGTGTATTTTGAGTCCATAATTCCAACCAGGAAGGAAGTTAGCACAAGGCAGTTTACATTGAATATTTTCATACCTACCCCTTGCTTCAAAATTTTCGACAAAAAATACGTTTTTGACATAAAAACTGCTCAAAATTCATCAGGAGGGGTTTTTTGGTGCGGAAAATCGACTGTAACAGTCTGTTTATGTCTAAAATCATTTTTTCTCCTCCAAATGAAGTCATGAAATTTTCGAAAATCCACTTTTCAAAACTAAATTTGCTCATAACTCGACTAATATTATAGATAAAAAGTTCTAGTCTTCGGCATTCGATTCAGCGGAAAATTCTACATACTCCAGTGTATTTTGAGTCCATAATTCCAACCAGGAAGGAAGTTAGCACAAGGCAGTTTACATTGAATATTTTCATACCTACCCCTTGCTTCAAAATTTTCGACAAAAAATACGTTTTTGACATAAAAATTGCTCAAAATTCATCAGGAGGGGTTTTTTGGTGCGGAAAATCGACTGGAACAGTCTGTTTTTGTCTAAAATCATTTTTTCTCCTCCAAATGAAGTCATGAAATTTTCGAAAATCCACGTTTCAAAACTAAATTTGCTCATAACTCGACTAATATGATAGATAAAAAGTTCTAGTCTTCGGCAATCGATTCAGCGGAAAATTTTACATACTCCAGTTTATTTTGAGTCCATAATTCCAACCAGGAAGGAAGTTAGCACAAGGCAGTTTACATTGAATATTTCCATACCTACCCCTTGCTTCAAAATTTTCGACAAAAAATACGTTTTTGACATAAAAATTGCTCAAAATTCGTCAGGAGGGGTTTTTTGGTGCGGAAAATCGACTGGAACAGTCTGTTTTTGTCTAAAATCATTTTTTCTCCTCCAAATGAAGTCATGAAATTTTCGAAAATCCACGTTTCAAAACTAAATTTGCTCATAACTCGACTAATATGATAG
The DNA here is from genome assembly GCA_963978555.1 of Galerucella nymphaeae. Taxonomy (NCBI): domain Eukaryota; kingdom Metazoa; phylum Arthropoda; class Insecta; order Coleoptera; family Chrysomelidae; genus Galerucella; species Galerucella nymphaeae. Next base: position 17,521,558 of record OZ021715.1, on the reverse strand, counting down.
ATAAAAAGTTCTAGTCTTCGGCAATCGATTCAGCGGAAAATTTTACATACTCCAGTTTATTTTGAGTCCATAATTCCAACCAGGAAGGAAGTTAGCACAAGGCAGTTTACATTGAATATTTCCATACCTACCCCTTGCTTCAAAATTTTCGACAAAAAATACGTTTTTGACATAAAAATTGCTCAAAATTCGTCAGGAGGGGTTTTTTGGTGCGGAAAATCGACTGTAACAGTCTGTTTTTGTCTAATATCATTTTTTCTCCTCCAAATGAAGTCATGAAATTTTCGAAAATCCACTTTTCAAAACTAAATTTGCTCATAACTCGACTAATATTATAGATAAAAAGTTCTAGTCTTCGGCAATCGATTCAGCGGAAAATTTTACATACCCCAGTGTATTTTGAGTCCATAATTCCAACCAGGAAGGAAGTTAGCACAAGGCAGTTTACATTGAATATTTCCATACCTACCCCTTGCTTCAAAATTTTCGACAAAAAATACGTTTTTGACATAAAAATTGCTCAAAATTCATCAGGAGGGGTTTTTTGGTGCGGAAAATCGACTGGAACAGTCTGTTTTTGTCTAAAATCATTTTTTCTCCTCCAAATGAAGTCATGAAATTTTCGAAAATCCACTTTTCAAAACTAAATTTGCTCATAACTCGACTAATATGATAGATAAAAAGTTCTAGTCTTCGGCAATCGATTCAGCGGAAAATTTTACATACTCCAGTGTATTTTGAGTCCATAATTCCAACCAGGAAGGAAGTTAGCACAAGGCAGTTTACATTGAATATTTTCATACCTACCCCTTGCTTCAAAATTTTCGACAAAAAATACGTTTTTGACATAAAAACTGCTCAAAATTCATCAGGAGGGGTTTTTTGGTGCGGAAAATCGACTGTAACAGTCTGTTTATGTCTAAAATCATTTTTTCTCCTCCAAATGAAGTCATGAAATTTTCGAAAATCCACTTTTCAAAACTAAATTTGCTCATAACTCGACTAATATTATAGATAAAAAGTTCTAGTCTTCGGCATTCGATTCAGCGGAAAATTCTACATACTCCAGTGTATTTTGAGTCCATAATTCCAACCAGGAAGGAAGTTAGCACAAGGCAGTTTACATTGAATATTTTCATACCTACCCCTTGCTTCAAAATTTTCGACAAAAAATACGTTTTTGACATAAAAATTGCTCAAAATTCATCAGGAGGGGTTTTTTGGTGCGGAAAATCGACTGGAACAGTCTGTTTTTGTCTAAAATCATTTTTTCTCCTCCAAATGAAGTCATGAAATTTTCGAAAATCCACGTTTCAAAACTAAATTTGCTCATAACTCGACTAATATGATAGATAAAAAGTTCTAGTCTTCGGCAATCGATTCAGCGGAAAATTTTACATACTCCAGTTTATTTTGAGTCCATAATTCCAACCAGGAAGGAAGTTAGCACAAGGCAGTTTACATTGAATATTTCCATACCTACCCCTTGCTTCAAAATTTTCGACAAAAAATACGTTTTTGACATAAAAATTGCTCAAAATTCGTCAGGAGGGGTTTTTTGGTGCGGAAAATCGACTGTAACAGTCTGTTTTTGTCTAATATCATTTTTTCTCCTCCAAATGAAGTCATGAAATTTTCGAAAATCCACTTTTCAAAACTAAATTTGCTCATAACTCGACTAATATTATAGATAAAAAGTTCTAGTCTTCGGCAATCGATTCAGCGGAAAATTTTACATACCCCAGTGTATTTTGAGTCCATAATTCCAACCAGGAAGGAAGTTAGCACAAGGCAGTTTACATTGAATATTTCCATACCTACCCCTTGCTTCAAAATTTTCGACAAAAAATACGTTTTTGACATAAAAATTGCTCAAAATTCGTCAGGAGGGGTTTTTTGGAGCGGAAAATCGACTGGAACAGTCTGTTTTTGTCTAAAATCATTTTTTCTCCTCCAAATGAAGTCATGAAATTTTCGAAAATCCACTTTTCAAAACTAAATCTGCTCATAACTCGACTAATATGATAGATAAAAAGTTCTAGTCTTCGGCAATCGATTCAGCGGAAAATTTTACTTATTCCATTGTATTTTGAGTCCATAATTCCAACCAGGAAGGAAGTTAGCACAAGGCAGTTTACATCGAATATTTCCATACCTTCAAAATTTTCGACAAAAAATACGTTTTTGACATAAAAATTGCTCAAAATTCGTCAGGAGGGGTTTTTTGGTGCGGAAAATCGACTGTAACAGTCTGTTTTTGTCTAAAATCATTTTTCTCCTCCAAATGAAGTCATGAAATTTTCGAAAATCCACTTTTCAAAACTAAATTTGCTCATAGCTCGACTAATATGATAGATAAAAAGTTCTAGTCTTCGGCAATCGATTCAGCGAAAAATTTTACATACTCCAGTTTATTTTGAGTCCATAATTCCAACCAGGAAGGGAGTTAGCAGAAGGCAGTTTACATTGAATATTTCCATACCTACCCCTTGCTTCAAAATTTTCAACAAAAAATACGTTTTTGACATAAAAATTGCTCAAAATTTGTAAGGAGGGGTTTTTTGGTGCGGAAAATCGACTGGAACAGTCTGTTTTTGATTAAAATCATTTTTTCTCCTCCAAATGAAGTCATGAAATTTTCGAAAATCCACTTTTCAAAACTAAATTTGCTCATAACTCAACTAATATGATAGATAAAACGTTCTAGTCTTCGGCAATCGATTCAGCGGAAAATTTTACTCATTTTCTTGTATTTTAAGTCCATAAATCCGACCAGGGAAGAAGTTAGCATAATGCAGTTTACATTGAATATCTCCATACCTACCCCTTGCTTCAAAATTTTCGACAAAAAATACGTTTTTGACATAAAGATTGCTCAAAATTCATCAGGAGGGGTTTTTTGGTGCGGAAAATCGACTGGAACAGTCTGTTTTTGTCTAAAATTATTTTTTCTCCTCTAAATGAAGTCATGAAATTTTCGAAAATCCACGTTTCAAAACTAAATTTGCTCATAACTCGACTAATATGATAGATAAAAAGTTCTAGTCTTCGGCAATCGATTCAGCGGAAAATTTTACATACTCCAGTTCATTTTGAGTCCATAATTCCAACCAGGAAGGAAGTTAGCACAAGGCAGTTTACATTGAATATTTCCATACCTACCCCTTGCTTCAAAATTTTCGACAAAAAATACGTTTTTGACATAAAAATTGCTCAAAATTCGTCAGGAGGGGTTTTTTGGTGCGGAAAATCGACTGTAACAGTCTGTTTTTGTCTAATATCATTTTTTCTCCTCCAAATGAAGTCATGAAATTTTCGAAAATCCACTTTTCAAAACTAAATTTGCTCATAACTCGACTAATATTATAGATAAAAAGTTCTAGTCTTCGGCAATCGATTCAGCGGAAAATTTTACATACCCCAGTGTATTTTGAGTGCATAATTCCAACCAGGAAGGAAGTTAGCACAAGGCAGTTTACATTGAATATTTCCATACCTACCCCTTGCTTCAAAATTTTCGACAAAAAATACGTTTTTGACATAAAAATTGCTCAAAATTCGTCAGGAGGGGTTTTTTGGTGCGGAAAATCGACTGGAACAGTCTGTTTTTGTCTAAAATTATTTTTTCTCCTCCAAATGAAGTCATGAAATTTTCGAAAATCCACTTTTCAAAACTAAATCTGCTCATAACTCGACTAATATGATAGATAAAAAGTTCTAGTCTTCGGCAATCGATTCAGCGGAAAATTTTACTTATTCCATTGTATTTTGAGTCCATAATTCCAACCAGGAAGGAAGTTAGCACAAGGCAGTTTACATTGAATATTTCCATACCTACCCCTTGCTTCAAAATTTTCGACAAAAAATACGTTTTTGACATAAAAATTGCTCAAAATTCGTCAGGAGGGGTTTTCTGGTGCGGAAAATCGACTGTAACAGTCTGTTTTTGTCTAATATCATTTTTTCTCCTCCAAATGAAGTCATGAAATTTTCGAAAATCCACTTTTCAAAACTAAATTTGCTCATAACTCGACTAATATGATAGATAAAAAGTTCTAGTCTTCGGCAATCGATTCAGCGGAAAATTTCACATACTCCAGTTTATTTTGAGTCCATAATTCCAACCAGGAAGGGAGTTAGCACAAGGCAGTTTACTTTGAATATTTCCATACCTACCCCTTGCTTCAAAATTTTCAACAAAAAATACGTTTTTGACATAAAAATTGCTCAAAATTCGTCAGGAGGGGTTTTTTGGTGCGTAAAATCGACTATAACAGTCTGTTTTTGTCTAAAATCATTTTTTCTCCTCCAAATGAAGTCATGAAATTTCCGAAAATCCACTTTTCAAAACTAAATTTGCTCATAACTCGACTAATATTATAGATAAAAAGTTTTAGTCTTCGGCAATCGATTCAGCGAAAAATTTTACATACTCCAGTGTATTTTGAGTCCATAATTCCAACCAGGAAGGAAGTTAGCACAAGGCAGTTTACATTGAATATTTTCATACCTACCCCTTGCTTCAAAATTTTCGACAAAAAATACGTTTTTGACATAAAAATTGCTCAAAATTCATCAGGAGGGGTTTTTTGGTGCGGAAAATCGACTGGAACAGTCTGTTTTTGTCTAAAATCATTTTTTCTCCTCCAAATGAAGTCATGAAATTTTCGAAAATCCACTTTTCAAAACTAAATTTGCTCATAACTCAACTAATATGATACATAAAAAGTTCTAGTCTCCGGCAATCGATTCAGCGGAAAATTTTACATACTCCAGTGTATTTTGAGTCCATAATTCCAACCAGGAAGGAAGTTAGCACAAGGCAGTTTACATTGAATATTCCCATACCTACCCCTTGCTTCAAAATTTTCAACAAAAAATACGTTTTTGACATAAAAATTGCTCAAAATTCGTCAGGAGGGGTTTTTTGTTGCGGAAAATCGACTGTAACAGTCTGTTTTTGTCTAAAATCATTTTTTCTCCTCCAAATGAAGTCATGAAATTTTCGAAAATCCACTTTTCAAAACTAAATTTGCTCATAACTCGACTAATATTATAGATAAAAAGTTCTAGTCTTCGGCAATCGATTCAGCGAAAAATTTTACATACTCCAGTGTATTTTGAGTCCATAATTCCAACCAGGAAGGAAGTTAGCACAAGGCAGTTTACATTGAATATTTTCATACCTACCCCTTGCTTCAAAATTTTCGACAAAAAATACGTTTTTGACATAAAAATTGCTCAAAATTCATCAGAAGAGGTTTTTCGGTGAGGAAAATCGACTGTAACAGTCTGTTTTTGTCTAAAATCATTTTTTCTCCTCCCAATGGAGTCATGAAATTTTCGAAAATCCACTTTTCAAAACTAAATTTGCTCATAACTCGACTAATATGATAGATAAAAAGTTCTAGTCTCCGGCAATCGATTCAGCGGAAAATTTTACATACTCCAGTGTATTTTGAGTCCATAATTCCAACCAGGAAGGAAGTTAGCACAAGGCAGTTTACATTGAATATTTCCATACCTACCCCTTGCTTCAAAATTTTCGACAAAAAATACGTTTTTGACATAAAAATTGCTCAAAATTCGTCAGGAGGGGTTTTTTGGTGCGGAAAATCGACTGTAACAGTCTGTTTTTGTCTAATATCATTTTTTCTCCTCCAAATGAAGTCATGAAATTTTCGAAAATCCACTTTTCAAAACTAAATTTGCTCATAACTCGACTAATATTATAGATAAAAAGTTCTAGTCTTCGGCAATCGATTCAGCGGAAAATTTTACATACCCCAGTGTATTTTGAGTGCATAATTCCAACCAGGAAGGAAGTTAGCACAAGGCAGTTTACATTGAATATTTCCATACCTACCCCTTGCTTCAAAATTTTCGACAAAAAATACGTTTTTGACATAAAAATTGCTCAAAATTCGTCAGGAGGGGTTTTTTGGTGCGGAAAATCGACTGGAACAGTCTGTTTTTGTCTAAAATTATTTTTTCTCCTCCAAATGAAGTCATGAAATTTTCGAAAATCCACTTTTCAAAACTAAATCTGCTCATAACTCGACTAATATGATAGATAAAAAGTTCTAGTCTTCGGCAATCGATTCAGCGGAAAATTTTACTTATTCCATTGTATTTTGAGTCCATAATTCCAACCAGGAAGGAAGTTAGCACAAGGCAGTTTACATTGAATATTTCCATACCTTCAAAATTTTCGACAAAAAATACGTTTTTGACATAAAAATTGCTCAAAATTCGTCAGGAGGGGTTTTTTGGTGCAGAAAATCGACTATAACAGTCTGTTTTTGTCTAAAATCATTTTTTCTCCTCCAAATGAAGTCATGAAATTTCCGAAAATCCACTTTTCAAAACTAAATTTGCTCATAACTCGACTAATATGATAGATAAAAAGTTCTAGTCTTCGGCAATCGATTCAGCGAAAAATTTTACATAATCCAGTGTATTTTGAGTCCATAATTCCAACCAGGAAGGGAGTTAGCACAAGGCAGTTTACATTGAATATTTCCATACCTACCCCTTGCTTCAAAATTTTCAACAAAAAATACGTTTTTGACATAAAAATTGCTCAAAATTCGTCAGGAGGGGTTTTTTGGTGCGTAAAATCGACTATAACAGTCTGTTTTTGTCTAAAATCATTTTTTCTCCTCCAAATGAAGTCATGAAATTTCCGAAAATCCACTTTTCAAAACTAAATTTGCTCATAACTCGACTAATATTATAGATAAAAAGTTTTAGTCTTCGGCAATCGATTCAGCGAAAAATTTTACATACTCCAGTGTATTTTGAGTCCATAATTCCAACCAGGAAGGAAGTTAGCACAAGGCAGTTTACATTGAATATTTTCATACCTACCCCTTGCTTCAAAATTTTCGACAAAAAATACGTTTTTGACATAAAAATTGCTCAAAATTCATCAGGAGGGGTTTTTTGGTGCGGAAAATCGACTGGAACAGTCTGTTTTTGTCTAAAATCATTTTTTCTCCTCCAAATGAAGTCATGAAATTTTCGAAAATCCACTTTTCAAAACTAAATTTGCTCATAACTCAACTAATATGATAGATAAAAAGTTCTAGTCTCCGGCAATCGATTCAGCGGAAAATTTTACATACTCCAGTGTATTTTGAGTCCATAATTCCAACCAGGAAGGAAGTTAGCACAAGGCAGTTTACATTGAATATTCCCATACCTACCCCTTGCTTCAAAAATTTAGACAAAAAATACGTTTTTGACATAAAAATTGCTCAAAATTCGTCAGGAGGGGTTTTTTGTTGCGGAAAATCGACTGTAACAGTCTGTTTTTGTCTAAAATCATTTTTTCTCCTCCAAATGAAGTCATGAAATTTTCGAAAATCCACTTTTCAAAACTAAATTTGCTCATAACTCGACTAATATTATAGATTAAAAGTTCTAGTCTTCGGCAATCGATTCAGCGAAAAATTTTACATACTCCAGTGTATTTTGAGTCCATAATTCCAACCAGGAAGGAAGTTAGCACAAGGCAGTTTACATTGAATATTTTCATACCTACCCCTTGCTTCAAAATTTTCGACAAAAAATACGTTTTTGACATAAAAATTGCTCAAAATTCATCAGAAGAGGTTTTTCGGTGAGGAAAATCGACTGTAACAGTCTGTTTTTGTCTAAAATCATTTTTTCTCCTCCCAATGGAGTCATGAAATTTTCGAAAATCCACTTTTCAAAACTAAATTTGCTCATAACTCGACTAATATGATAGATAAAAAGTTCTAGTCTTCGGCAATCGATTCAGCGGAAAATTTTACATACTCCAGTGTATTTTGAGTCCATAATTCCAACCAGGAAGGAAGTTAGCACAAGGCAGTTTACATTGAATATTCCCATACCTACCCCTTGCTTCAAAATTTTCGACAAAAAATACGTTTTTGACATGAAAATTGCTCAAAATTCGTCAGGAGGAGTTTTTTGGTGCGGAAAATCGACTGTAACAGTCTGTTTTTGTCTAAAATCATTTTTTCTCCTCCAAATGAAGTCATGAAATTTTCGAAAATCCACTTTTCAAAACTAAATTTGCTCATAACTCGACTAATATGATAGATAAAAAGTTCTAGTCTTCGGCAATCGATTCATCGAAAAATTTTACATACTCCAGTGTATTTTGAGTCCATAATTCCAACCAGGAAGGAAGTTAGCACAAGGCAGTTTACATTGAATATTTTCATACCTACCCCTTGCTTCAAAATTTTCGACAAAAAATACGTTTTTGACATAAAAATTGCTCAAAATTCATCAGGAGGGGTTTTTTGGTGCGGAAAATCGACTGGAACAGTCTGTTTTTGTCTAAAATCATTTTTTCTCCTCCAAATGAAGTCATGAAATTTTCGAAAATCCACTTTTCAAAACTAAATTAGCTCATAACTCGACTAATATGATAGATAAAGAGTTCTAGTCTTCGGCAATCGATTCAGCGGAAAATTTTACATACTCCAGTGTATTTTGAGTCCATAATTCCAACCAGGAAGGAAGTTAGCACAAGGCAGTTTACATTGAATATTTTCATACCTACCCCTTGCTTCAAAATTTTCGACAAAAAATACGTTTTTGACATAAAAATTGCTCAAAATTCATCAGGAGGGGTTTTTTGGTGCGGAAAATCGACTGGAACAGTCTGTTTTTGTCTAAAATCATTTTTTCTCCTCCAAATGAAGTCATGAAATTTTCGAAAATCCACTTTTCAAAACTAAATTTGCTCATAACTCGACTAATATGATAGATAAAAAGTTCTAGTCTCCGGCAATCGATTCATCGGAAAATTTTACATACTCCAGTGTATTTTGAGTCCATAATTCCAACCAGGAAGGAAGTTAGCACAAGGCAGTTTACATTGAATATTTCCATACCTACCCCTTGCTTCAAAATTTTCGACAAAAAATACGTTTTTGACATAAAAATTGCTCAAAATTCGTCAGGAGGGGTTTTTTGGTGCGGAAAATCGACTGGAACAGTCTGTTTTTGTCTAAAATCATTTTTTCTCCTCCAAATGAAGTCATGAAATTTTCGAAAATCCACTTTTCAAAACTAAATTATCTCATAACTCAACTAATATGATAGATAAAAAGTTCTAGTCTCCGGCAATCGATTCAGCGGAAAATTTTACATACTCCAGTGTATTTTGAGTCCATAATTCCAACCAGGAAGGAAGTTAGCACAAGGCAGTTTACATTGAATATTTCCATACCTACCCCTTGCTTCAAAATTTTCGACAAAAAATACGTTTTTGACATAAAAATTGCTCAAAATTCGTCAGGAGGGGTTTTTTGGTGCGGAAAATCGACTGTAACAGTCCGTTTTTGTCTAAAATCATTTTTTCTCCTCCAAATGAAGTCATGAAATTTTCGAAATTCCACTTTTCAAAACTAAATTTGCTCATAACTCGACTAATATGATAGATAAAAAGTTCTAGTCTTCGGCAATCGATTCAGTGGAAAATTTTACATACTCCAGTGTATTTTGAGTCCATAATTCCAACCAGGAAGGAAGTTAGCACAAGGCAGTTTACATTGAATATTTTCATACCTACCCCTTGCTTCAAAATTTTCGACAAAAAATACGTTTTTGACATAAAAATTGCTCAAAATTCATCAGGAGGGGTTTTTTGGTAAGGAAAATCGACTGTAACAGTCTGTTTTTGTCTAAAATCATTTTTTCTCATCCCAATGGAGTCATGAAATTTTCGAAAATCCACTTTTTAAAACTAAATTTGCTCATAACTCGACTAATATGATAGATAAAAAGTTCTAGTCTTCGGCAATCGATTCAGCGGAAAATTTTACATACTCCAGTGTATTTTAAGTCCCTAATTCCAACCAGGAAGGAAGTTAGCACAAGGCAGTTTACATTGAATATTTCCATACCTACCCCTTGCTTCAAAATTTTCGACAAAAAATACGTTTTTGACATAAAAATTGCTCAAAATTCGTCAGGAGGGGTTTTTTGGTGCGGAAAATCGACTGTAAGAGTCTGTTTTTGTCTAAAATCATTTTTTCTCCTCCAAATGAAGTCATGAAATTTTCGAAAATCTACTTTTCAAAACTAAATTTGCTCATAACTCGACTAATATGATAGATAAAAAGTTCTAGTCTTCGGCAATCGATTCAGCGGAAAATTTTACATACTCCAGTGTATTTTGAGTCCATAATTACAACCAGGAAGGAAGTTAGCACAAGGCAGTTTACATTGAATATTTCCATACCTACCCCTTGCTTCAAAATTTTCGACAAAAAATACGTTTTTGACATAAAAATTGCTCAAAATTCGTCAGGAGGGGTTTTTTGGTGCGGAAAATCGACTGTAATAGTCTGTTTTTGTCTAAAATCATTTTTTCTGCTCCAAATGAAGTCATGAAATTTTCGAAAATCCACTTTTCAAAACTAAATTTGTTCATAACTCGACTAATATGATAGATAAAAAGTTCTAGTCTTCGGCAATCGATTCAGCGAAAAATTTTACATACTCCAGTGTATTTTGAGTCCATAATTCCAACCAGGAAGAAAGTTAGCACAAGGCAGTTTACATTGAATATTTCCATACCTACCCCTTGCTTCAAAATTTTCGACAAAAAATACGTTTTTGACATAAAAATTGCTCAAAATTCATTAGGAGGGGTTTTTTGGTGCGGAAAATCGACTGGAACAGTCTGTTTTTGTCTAAAATCATCTTTTCTCCTCCAAATGAAGTCATGAAATTTTCGAAAATCTACTTTTCAAAACTAAATTTGCTCATAACTCGACTAATATGATAGATAAAAAGTTCTAGTCTTCGGCAATCGATTCAGCAGAAAATTTTACATACTCCAGTGTATTTTGAGTCCATAATTACAACCAGGAAGGAAGTTAGCACAAGGCAGTTTACATTGAATATTTCCATACCTACCCCTTGCTTCAAAATTTTCGACAAAAAATACGTTTTTGACATAAAAATTGCTCAAAATTCGTCAGGAGGGGTTTTTTGGTGCGGAAAATCGACTGGAACAGTCTGTTTTTGTCTAAAATCATCTTTTCTCCTCCAAATGAAGTCATGAAATTTTCGAAAATCTACTTTTCAAAACTAAATTTGCTCATAACTCGACTAATATGATAGATAAAAAGTTCTAGTCTTCGGCAATCGATTCAGCAGAAAATTTTACATACTCCAGTGTATTTTGAGTCCATAATTACAACCAGGAAGGAAGTTAGCACAAGGCAGTTTACATTGAATATTTCCATACCTACCCCTTGCTTCAAAATTTTCGACAAAAAATACGTTTTTGACATAAAAATTGCTCAAAATTCGTCAGGAGGGGTTTTTTGGTGCGGAAAATCGACTGTAATAGTCTGTTTTTGTCTAAAATCATTTTTTCTGCTCCAAATGAAGTCATGAAATTTTCGAAAATCCACTTTTCAAAACTAAATTTGTTCATAACTCGACTAATATGATAGATAAAAAGTTCTAGTCTTCGGCAATCGATTCAGCGAAAAATTTTACATACTCCAGTGTATTTTGAGTCCATAATTCCAACCAGGAAGAAAGTTAGCACAAGGCAGTTTACATTGAATATTTTCATACCTACCCCTTGCTTCAAAATTTTCGACAAAAAATACGTTTTTGACATAAAAATTGCTCAAAATTCATTAGGAGGGGTTTTTTGGTGCGGAAAATCGACTGGAACAGTCTGTTTTTGTCTAAAATCATCTTTTCTCCTCCAAATGAAGTCATGAAATTTTCGAAAATCTACTTTTCAAAACTAAATTTGCTCATAACTCGACTAATATGATAGATAAAAAGTTCTAGTCTTCGGCAATCGATTCAGCAGAAAATTTTACATACTCCAGTGTATTTTGAGTCCATAATTACAACCAGGAAGGAAGTTAGCACAAGGCAGTTTACATTGAATATTTCCATACCTACCCCTTGCTTCAAAATTTTCGACAAAAAATACGTTTTTGACATAAAAATTGCTCAAAATTCGTCAGGAGGGGTTTTTTGGTGCGGAAAATCGACTGTAATAGTCTGTTTTTGTCTAAAATCATTTTTTCTGCTCCAAATGAAGTCATGAAATTTTCGAAAATCCACTTTTCAAAACTAAATTTGTTCATAACTCGACTAATATGATAGATAAAAAGTTCTAGTCTTCGGCAATCGATTCAGCGAAAAATTTTACATACTCCAGTGTATTTTGAGTCCATAATTCCAACCAGGAAGAAAGTTAGCACAAGGCAGTTTACATTGAATATTTTCATACCTACCCCTTGCTTCAAAATTTTCGACAAAAAATACGTTTTTGACATAAAAATTGCTCAAAATTCATTAGGAGGGGTTTTTTGGTGCGGAAAATCGACTGGAACAGTCTGTTTTTGTCTAAAATCATCTTTTCTCCTCCAAATGAAGTCATGAAATTTTCGAAAATCCACTTTTCAAAACTAAATTTGCTCATAACTCAACTAATATGATAGATAAAACGTTATAGTCTTTGGCAATCGATTCAGCGGAAAATTTTACTTATCTTGTTGTATTTTAAGTCCATAAATCCGACCAGGAAAGAAGTTAGCATAATGCAGTTTACATTGAATATCTCCATACCTACCCCTTGCTTCAAAATTTTCGACAAAAAATACGTTTTTGACATAAAAATTGTTCAAAATCCGTCAGGAGGGGTTTTCTGGTGCGGAAAATCGACTGGAACAGTCTGTTTTCGTCTAAAATCATTTTTTCTCTTCCAAATGAAGTCATGAAATTTTCGAAAATCCACTTTTCAAAACTAAATTTGCTCATAACTCGACTAATATGATAGATAAAAAGTTCTAGTCTTCGGCAATCGATTCAGCGGAAAATTTTACATACTCCAGTGTATTTTGAGTCTATAATTCCAACCAGGAAGGAAGTTAGCACAAGGCAGTTTACATTGAATATTTCCATCCCTTGCTTCAAAATTTTCGACAAAAAATACGTTTTTGACATAAAAATTGCTCAAAATTCGTCAGGAGGGGTTTTTTGGTGCGAAAAATCGACTGCCACAGTCTGTTTTTGTATAAAATCATTTTTTCTCCTCCAAATGAAGTCATGAAATTTTCGAAAATCCACTTTTCAAAACTAAATCTGCTCATAACTCGACTAATATGATAGATAAAAAGTTCTAGTCTCCGGCAATCGATTCAGCGGAAAATTTTACATACTCCAGTGTATTTTAAGTCCCTAATTCCAACCAGGAAGGAAGTTAGCACAAGGCAGTTTACATTGAATATTTCCATACCTACCCCTTGCTTCAAAATTTTCGACAAAAAATACGTTTTTGACATAAAAATTGCTCAAAATTTGTCAGGAGGGGTTTTCTGGTGCGGAAAATCGACTGTAACAGTCTGTTTTTGTCTAAAATCATTTTTTCTCCTCCAAATGAAGTCATGAAATTTTCGAAAATCCACTTTTCAAAACTTAATTTGCTCATAACTCGACTAATATGATATATAAAAAGTTCTATTCTTCGGCAATCGATTCAGCGGAAAATTTTACATACTCCAGTGTATTTTGAGTCCATAATTACAACCAGGAAGGAAGTTAGCACAAGGCAGTTTACATTGAATATTTCCATACCTACCCCTTGCTTCAAAATTTTCGACAAAAAATACGTTTTTGACATAAAAATTGCTCAAAATTCGTCAGGAGGGGTTTTTTGGTGCGGAAAATCGACTGTAATAGTCTGTTTTTGTCTAAAATCATTTTTTCTCCTCCAAATGAAGTCATGAAATTTTCGAAAATCCACTTTTCAAAACTAAATTTGTTCATAACTCGACTAATATGATAGATAAAAAGTTCTAGTCTTCGGCAATCGATTCAGCGAAAAATTTTACATACTCCAGTGTATTTTGAGTCCATAATTCCAACCAGAAAGAAAGTTAGCACAAGGCAGTTTACATTGAATATTTTCATAGCTACCCCTTGCTTCAAAATTTTCGACAAAAAATACGTTTTTGACATAAAAATTGCTCAAAATTCATTAGGAGGGGTTTTTTGGTGCGGAAAATCGACTGGAACAGTCTGTTTTTGTCTAAAATCATCTTTTCTCCTCCAAATGAAGTCATGAAATTTTCGAAAATCCACTTTTCAAAACTAAATTTGCTCATAACTCAACTAATATGATAGATAAAACGTTCTAGTCTTTGGCAATCGATTCAGCGGAAAATTTTACTCATTTTGTTGTATTTTAAGTCCATAAATCCGACCAGGAAAGAAGTTAGCATAATGCAGTTTACATTGAATATCTCCATACCTACCCCTTGCTTCAAAATTTTCGACAAAAAATACGTTTTTGACATAAAAATTGTTCAAAATTCGTCAGGAGGGGTTTTTTGGTGCGGAAAATCGACTGGAACAGTCTGTTTTCGTCTAAAATCATTTTTTCTCTTCCAAATGAAGTCATGAAATTTTCGAAAATCCACTTTTCAAAACTAAATTTGCTCATAACTCGACTAATATGATAGATAAAAAGTTCTAGTCTTCGGCAATCGATTCAGCGGAAAATTTTACATACTCCAGTGTATTTTGAGTCTATTATTCCAACCAGGAAGGAAGTTAGCACAAGGCAGTTTACATTGAATATTTCCATACCTACCCCTTGCTTCAAAATTTTCGACAAAAAATACGTTTTTGACATAAAAATTGCTCAAAATTCGTCAGGAGGGGTTTTTTGGTGCGAAAAATCGACTGCCACAGTCTGTTTTTGTATAAAATCATTTTTTCTCCTCCAAATGAAGTCATGAAATTTTCGAAAATCCACTTTTCAAAACTAAATCTGCTCATAACTCGACTAATATGATAGATAAAAAGTTCTAGTCTTCGGCAATCGATTCAGCGAAAAATTTTACATACTCCAGTGTATTTTGAGTCCATAATTCCAACAGGAAGAAAGTTAGCACAAGGCAGTTTACATTGAATATTTTCATACCTACCCCTTGCTTCAAAATTTTCGACAAAAAATACGTTTTTGACATAAAAATTGCTCAAAATTCGTCAGGAGGGGTTTTTTGGTGCGGAAAATCGACTGTAATAGTCTGTTTTTGTCTAAAATCATTTTTTCTCCTCCAAATGAAGTCATGAAATTTTCGAAAATCCACTTTTCAAAACTAAATTTGTTCATAACTCGACTAATATGATAGATAAAAAGTTCTAGTCTTCGGCAATCGATTCAGCGAAAAATTTTACATACTCCAGTGTATTTTGAGTCCATAATTCCAACCAGGAAGAAAGTTAGCACAAGGCAGTTTACATTGAATATTTTCATACCTACCCCTTGCTTCAAAATTTTCGACAAAAAATACGTTTTTGACATAAAAATTGCTCAAAATTCATTAGGAGGGGTTTTTTGGTGCGGAAAATCGACTGGAACAGTCTGTTTTTGTCTAAAATCATCTTTTCTCCTCCAAATGAAGTCATGAAATTTTCGAAAATCCACTTTTCAAAACTAAATTTGCTCATAACTCAACTAATATGATAGATAAAACGTTCTAGTCTTTGGCAATCGATTCAGCGGAAAATTTTACTTATTTTGTTGTATTTTAAGTCCATAAATCCGACCAGGAAAGAAGTTAGCATAATGCAGTTTACATTGAATATCTCCATACCTACCCCTTGCTTCAAAATTTTCGACAAAAAATACGTTTTTGACATAAAAATTGTTCAAAATTCGTCAGGAGGGGTTTTTTGGTGCGGAAAATCGACTGGAACAGTCTGTTTTCGTCTAAAATCATTTTTTCTCTTCCAAATGAAGTCATGAAATTTTCGAAAATCCACTTTTCAAAACTAAATTTGCTCATAACTCGACTAATATGATAGATAAAAAGTTCTAGTCTTCGGCAATCGATTCAGCGGAAAATTTTACATACTCCAGTGTATTTTGAGTCTATAATTCCAACCAGGAAGGAAGTTAGCACAAGGCAGTTTACATTGAATATTTCCATACCTACCCCTTGCTTCAAAATTTTCGACAAAAAATACGTTTTTGGCATAAAAATTGCTCAAAATTCGTCAGGAGGGGTTTTTTGGTGCGAAAAATCGACTGCCACAGTCTGTTTTTGTATAAAATCATTTTTTCTCCTCCAAATGAAGTCATGAAATTTTCGAAAATCCACTTTTCAAAACTAAATCTGCTCATAACTCGACTAATATGATAGATAAAAAGTTCTAGTCTCCGGCAATCGATTCAGCGGAAAATTTTACATACTCCAGTGTATTTTAAGTCCCTAATTCCAACCAGGAAGGAAGTTAGCACAAGGCAGTTTACATTGAATATTTCCATACCTACCCCTTGCTTCAAAATTTTCGACAAAAAATACGTTTTTGACATAAAAATTGTTCAAAATTCGTCAGGAGGGGTTTTTTGGTGCGGAAAATCGACTGGAACAGTCTGTTTTCGTCTAAAATCATTTTTTCTCTTCCAAATGAAGTCATGAAATTTTCGAAAATCCACTTTTCAAAACTAAATTTGCTCATAACTCGACTAATATGATAGATAAAAAGTTCTAGTCTTCGGCAATCGATTCAGCGGAAAATTTTACATACTCCAGTGTAATTTGAGTCTATAATTCCAACCAGGAAGGAAGTTAGCACAAGGCAGTTTACATTGAATATTTCCATACCTACCCATTGCTTCAAAATTTTCGACAAAAAATACGTTTTTGACATAAAAATTGCTCAAAATTCGTCAGGAGGGGTTTTTTGGTGCGAAAAATCGACTGCCACAGTCTGTTTTTGTATAAAATCATTTTTTCTCCTCCAAATGAAGTCATGAAATTTTCGAAAATCCACTTTTCAAAACTAAATCTGCTCATAACTCGACTAATATGATAGATAAAAAGTTCTAGTCTCCGGCAATTAATTCAGCGGAAAATTTTACATACTCCAGTGTATTTTAAGTCCCTAATTCCAACCAGGAAGGAAGTTAGCACAAGGCAGTTTACATTGAATATTTCCATACCTACCCCTTGCTTCAAAATTTTCGACAAAAAATACGTTTTTGACATAAAAATTGCTCAAAATTCGTCAGGAGGGGTTTTTTGGTGCGGAAAATCGACTGTAACAGTCTGTTTTTGTCTAAAATCATTTTTTCTCCTCCAAATGAAGTCATGAAATTTTCGAAAATCCACTTTTCAAAACTAAATTTGCTCATAACTCGACTAATATGATAGATAAAAAGTTCTAGTCTTCGGCAATCGATTCAGCGGAAAATTTTACATACTCCAGTGTATTTTGAGTCCATAATTACAACCAGGAAGGAAGTTAGCACAAGGCAGTTTACATTGAATATTTCCATACCTACCCCTTGCTTCAAAATTTTCGACAAAAAATACGTTTTTGACATAAAAATTGCTCAAAATTTGTCAGGAGGGGTTTTTTGGTGCGGAAAATCGACTGTAACAGTCTGTTTTCGTCTAAAATCATTTTTTCTCTTCCAAATGAAGTCATGAAATTTTCGAAAATCCACTTTTCAAAACTAAATTTGCTCATAACTCAACTAATATGATAGATAAAACGTTCTAGTCTTTGGCAATCGATTCAGCGGAAAATTTTACATACTCCAGTGTATTTTGAGTCCATAATTACAACCAGGAAGGAAGTTAGCACAAGGCAGTTTACATTGAATATTTCCATACCTACCCCTTGCTTCAAAATTTTCGACAAAAAATACGTTTTTGACATAAAAATTGCTCAAAATTCGTCAGGAGGGGTTTTTTGGTGCGGAAAATCGACTGTGATAGTCTGTTTTTGTCTAAAATCATTTTTTCTCCTCCAAATGAAGTCATGAAATTTTCGAAAATCCACTTTTCAAAACTAAATTTGTTCATAACTCGACTAATATGATAGATAAAAAGTTCTAGTCTTCGGCAATCGATTCAGCGAAAAATTTTACATACTCCAGTGTATTTTGAGTCCATAATTCCAACCAGGAAGAAAGTTAGCACAAGGCAGTTTACATTGAATATTTTCATACCTACCCCTTGCTTCAAAATTTTCGACAAAAAATACGTTTTTGACATAAAAATTGCTCAAAATTCATTAGGAGGGGTTTTTTGGTGCGGAAAATCGACTGGAACAGTCTGTTTTTGTCTAAAATCATCTTTTCTCCTCCAAATGAAGTCATGAAATTTTCGAAAATCCACTTTTCAAAACTAAATTTGCTCATAACTCAACTAATATGATAGATAAAACGTTATAGTCTTTGGCAATCGATTCAGCGGAAAATTTTACTTATCTTGTTGTATTTTAAGTCCATAAATCCGACCAGGAAAGAAGTTAGCATAATGCAGTTTACATTGAATATCTCCATACCTACCCCTTGCTTCAAAATTTTCGACAAAAAATACGTTTTTGACATAAAAATTGTTCAAAATCCGTCAGGAGGGGTTTTCTGGTGCGGAAAATCGACTGGAACAGTCTGTTTTCGTCTAAAATCATTTTTTCTCTTCCAAATGAAGTCATGAAATTTTCGAAAATCCACTTTTCAAAACTAAATTTGCTCATAACTCGACTAATATGATAGATAAAAAGTTCTAGTCTTCGGCAATCGATTCAGCGGAAAATTTTACATACTCCAGTGTATTTTGAGTCTATAATTCCAACCAGGAAGGAAGTTAGCACAAGGCAGTTTACATTGAATATTTCCATCCCTTGCTTCAAAATTTTCGACAAAAAATACGTTTTTGACATAAAAATTGCTCAAAATTCGTCAGGAGGGGTTTTTTGGTGCGAAAAATCGACTGCCACAGTCTGTTTTTGTATAAAATCATTTTTTCTCCTCCAAATGAAGTCATGAAATTTTCGAAAATCCACTTTTCAAAACTAAATCTGCTCATAACTCGACTAATATGATAGATAAAAAGTTCTAGTCTCCGGCAATCGATTCAGCGGAAAATTTTACATACTCCAGTGTATTTTAAGTCCCTAATTCCAACCAGGAAGGAAGTTAGCACAAGGCAGTTTACATTGAATATTTCCATACCTACCCCTTGCTTCAAAATTTTCGACAAAAAATACGTTTTTGACATAAAAATTGCTCAAAATTTGTCAGGAGGGGTTTTCTGGTGCGGAAAATCGACTGTAACAGTCTGTTTTTGTCTAAAATCA
Source organism: Galerucella nymphaeae (assembly GCA_963978555.1). Lineage (NCBI taxonomy): Eukaryota > Metazoa > Arthropoda > Insecta > Coleoptera > Chrysomelidae > Galerucella > Galerucella nymphaeae. Next base: position 17,502,412 of record OZ021715.1, on the reverse strand, counting down.
TTTTTTCTCCTCCAAATGAAGTCATGAAATTTTCGAAAATCCACTTTTCAAAACTTAATTTGCTCATAACTCGACTAATATGATATATAAAAAGTTCTATTCTTCGGCAATCGATTCAGCGGAAAATTTTACATACTCCAGTGTATTTTGAGTCCATAATTACAACCAGGAAGGAAGTTAGCACAAGGCAGTTTACATTGAATATTTCCATACCTACCCCTTGCTTCAAAATTTTCGACAAAAAATACGTTTTTGACATAAAAATTGCTCAAAATTCGTCAGGAGGGGTTTTTTGGTGCGGAAAATCGACTGTAATAGTCTGTTTTTGTCTAAAATCATTTTTTCTCCTCCAAATGAAGTCATGAAATTTTCGAAAATCCACTTTTCAAAACTAAATTTGTTCATAACTCGACTAATATGATAGATAAAAAGTTCTAGTCTTCGGCAATCGATTCAGCGAAAAATTTTACATACTCCAGTGTATTTTGAGTCCATAATTCCAACCAGAAAGAAAGTTAGCACAAGGCAGTTTACATTGAATATTTTCATAGCTACCCCTTGCTTCAAAATTTTCGACAAAAAATACGTTTTTGACATAAAAATTGCTCAAAATTCATTAGGAGGGGTTTTTTGGTGCGGAAAATCGACTGGAACAGTCTGTTTTTGTCTAAAATCATCTTTTCTCCTCCAAATGAAGTCATGAAATTTTCGAAAATCCACTTTTCAAAACTAAATTTGCTCATAACTCAACTAATATGATAGATAAAACGTTCTAGTCTTTGGCAATCGATTCAGCGGAAAATTTTACTCATTTTGTTGTATTTTAAGTCCATAAATCCGACCAGGAAAGAAGTTAGCATAATGCAGTTTACATTGAATATCTCCATACCTACCCCTTGCTTCAAAATTTTCGACAAAAAATACGTTTTTGACATAAAAATTGTTCAAAATTCGTCAGGAGGGGTTTTTTGGTGCGGAAAATCGACTGGAACAGTCTGTTTTCGTCTAAAATCATTTTTTCTCTTCCAAATGAAGTCATGAAATTTTCGAAAATCCACTTTTCAAAACTAAATTTGCTCATAACTCGACTAATATGATAGATAAAAAGTTCTAGTCTTCGGCAATCGATTCAGCGGAAAATTTTACATACTCCAGTGTATTTTGAGTCTATTATTCCAACCAGGAAGGAAGTTAGCACAAGGCAGTTTACATTGAATATTTCCATACCTACCCCTTGCTTCAAAATTTTCGACAAAAAATACGTTTTTGACATAAAAATTGCTCAAAATTCGTCAGGAGGGGTTTTTTGGTGCGAAAAATCGACTGCCACAGTCTGTTTTTGTATAAAATCATTTTTTCTCCTCCAAATGAAGTCATGAAATTTTCGAAAATCCACTTTTCAAAACTAAATCTGCTCATAACTCGACTAATATGATAGATAAAAAGTTCTAGTCTTCGGCAATCGATTCAGCGAAAAATTTTACATACTCCAGTGTATTTTGAGTCCATAATTACAACCAGGAAGGAAGTTAGCACAAGGCAGTTTACATTGAATATTTCCATACCTACCCCTTGCTTCAAAATTTTCGACAAAAAATACGTTTTTGACATAAAAATTGCTCAAAATTCGTCAGGAGGGGTTTTTTGGTGCGGAAAATCGACTGTAATAGTCTGTTTTTGTCTAAAATCATTTTTTCTCCTCCAAATGAAGTCATGAAATTTTCGAAAATCCACTTTTCAAAACTAAATTTGTTCATAACTCGACTAATATGATAGATAAAAAGTTCTAGTCTTCGGCAATCGATTCAGCGAAAAATTTTACATACTCCAGTGTATTTTGAGTCCATAATTCCAACCAGAAAGAAAGTTAGCACAAGGCAGTTTACATTGAATATTTTCATAGCTACCCCTTGCTTCAAAATTTTCGACAAAAAATACGTTTTTGACATAAAAATTGCTCAAAATTCATTAGGAGGGGTTTTTTGGTGCGGAAAATCGACTGGAACAGTCTGTTTTTGTCTAAAATCATCTTTTCTCCTCCAAATGAAGTCATGAAATTTTCGAAAATCCACTTTTCAAAACTAAATTTGCTCATAACTCAACTAATATGATAGATAAAACGTTCTAGTCTTTGGCAATCGATTCAGCGGAAAATTTTACTCATTTTGTTGTATTTTAAGTCCATAAATCCGACCAGGAAAGAAGTTAGCATAATGCAGTTTACATTGAATATCTCCATACCTACCCCTTGCTTCAAAATTTTCGACAAAAAATACGTTTTTGACATAAAAATTGTTCAAAATTCGTCAGGAGGGGTTTTTTGGTGCGGAAAATCGACTGGAACAGTCTGTTTTCGTCTAAAATCATTTTTTCTCTTCCAAATGAAGTCATGAAATTTTCGAAAATCCACTTTTCAAAACTAAATTTGCTCATAACTCGACTAATATGATAGATAAAAAGTTCTAGTCTTCGGCAATCGATTCAGCGGAAAATTTTACATACTCCAGTGTATTTTGAGTCTATTATTCCAACCAGGAAGGAAGTTAGCACAAGGCAGTTTACATTGAATATTTCCATACCTACCCCTTGCTTCAAAATTTTCGACAAAAAATACGTTTTTGACATAAAAATTGCTCAAAATTCGTCAGGAGGGGTTTTTTGGTGCGAAAAATCGACTGCCACAGTCTGTTTTTGTATAAAATCATTTTTTCTCCTCCAAATGAAGTCATGAAATTTTCGAAAATCCACTTTTCAAAACTAAATCTGCTCATAACTCGACTAATATGATAGATAAAAAGTTCTAGTCTTCGGCAATCGATTCAGCGAAAAATTTTACATACTCCAGTGTATTTTGAGTCCATAATTCCAACCAGGAAGAAAGTTAGCACAAGGCAGTTTACATTGAATATTTTCATACCTACCCCTTGCTTCAAAATTTTCGACAAAAAATACGTTTTTGACATAAAAATTGCTCAAAATTCGTCAGGAGGGGTTTTTTGGTGCGGAAAATCGACTGTAATAGTCTGTTTTTGTCTAAAATCATTTTTTCTCCTCCAAATGAAGTCATGAAATTTTCGAAAATCCACTTTTCAAAACTAAATTTGTTCATAACTCGACTAATATGATAGATAAAAAGTTCTAGTCTTCGGCAATCGATTCAGCGAAAAATTTTACATACTCCAGTGTATTTTGAGTCCATAATTCCAACCAGGAAGAAAGTTAGCACAAGGCAGTTTACATTGAATATTTTCATACCTACCCCTTGCTTCAAAATTTTCGACAAAAAATACGTTTTTGACATAAAAATTGCTCAAAATTCATTAGGAGGGGTTTTTTGGTGCGGAAAATCGACTGGAACAGTCTGTTTTTGTCTAAAATCATCTTTTCTCCTCCAAATGAAGTCATGAAATTTTCGAAAATCCACTTTTCAAAACTAAATTTGCTCATAACTCAACTAATATGATAGATAAAACGTTCTAGTCTTTGGCAATCGATTCAGCGGAAAATTTTACTTATTTTGTTGTATTTTAAGTCCATAAATCCGACCAGGAAAGAAGTTAGCATAATGCAGTTTACATTGAATATCTCCATACCTACCCCTTGCTTCAAAATTTTCGACAAAAAATACGTTTTTGACATAAAAATTGTTCAAAATTCGTCAGGAGGGGTTTTTTGGTGCGGAAAATCGACTGGAACAGTCTGTTTTCGTCTAAAATCATTTTTTCTCTTCCAAATGAAGTCATGAAATTTTCGAAAATCCACTTTTCAAAACTAAATTTGCTCATAACTCGACTAATATGATAGATAAAAAGTTCTAGTCTTCGGCAATCGATTCAGCGGAAAATTTTACATACTCCAGTGTATTTTGAGTCTATAATTCCAACCAGGAAGGAAGTTAGCACAAGGCAGTTTACATTGAATATTTCCATACCTACCCCTTGCTTCAAAATTTTCGACAAAAAATACGTTTTTGACATAAAAATTGCTCAAAATTCGTCAGGAGGGGTTTTTTGGTGCGAAAAATCGACTGCCACAGTCTGTTTTTGTATAAAATCATTTTTTCTCCTCCAAATGAAGTCATGAAATTTTCGAAAATCCACTTTTCAAAACTAAATCTGCTCATAACTCGACTAATATGATAGATAAAAAGTTCTAGTCTCCGGCAATCGATTCAGCGGAAAATTTTACATACTCCAGTGTATTTTGAGTCTATAATTCCAACCAGGAAGGAAGTTAGCACAAGGCAGTTTACATTGAATATTTCCATACCTACCCCTTGCTTCAAAATTTTCGACAAAAAATACGTTTTTGACATAAAAATTGTTCAAAATTCGTCAGGAGGGGTTTTTTGGTGCGGAAAATCGACTGGAACAGTCTGTTTTCGTCTAAAATCATTTTTTCTCTTCCAAATGAAGTCATGAAATTTTCGAAAATCCACTTTTCAAAACTAAATTTGCTCATAACTCGACTAATATGATAGATAAAAAGTTCTAGTCTTCGGCAATCGATTCAGCGGAAAATTTTACATACTCCAGTGTATTTTGAGTCTATTATTCCAACCAGGAAGGAAGTTAGCACAAGGCAGTTTACATTGAATATTTCCATACCTACCCCTTGCTTCAAAATTTTCGACAAAAAATACGTTTTTGACATAAAAATTGCTCAAAATTCGTCAGGAGGGGTTTTTTGGTGCGAAAAATCGACTGCCACAGTCTGTTTTTGTATAAAATCATTTTTTCTCCTCCAAATGAAGTCATGAAATTTTCGAAAATCCACTTTTCAAAACTAAATCTGCTCATAACTCGACTAATATGATAGATAAAAAGTTCTAGTCTTCGGCAATCGATTCAGCGAAAAATTTTACATACTCCAGTGTATTTTGAGTCCATAATTCCAACAGGAAGAAAGTTAGCACAAGGCAGTTTACATTGAATATCTCCATACCTACCCCTTGCTTCAAAATTTTCGACAAAAAATACGTTTTTGACATAAAAATTGTTCAAAATTCGTCAGGAGGGGTTTTTTGGTGCGGAAAATCGACTGGAACAGTCTGTTTTCGTCTAAAATCATTTTTTCTCTTCCAAATGAAGTCATGAAATTTTCGAAAATCCACTTTTCAAAACTAAATTTGCTCATAACTCGACTAATATGATAGATAAAAAGTTCTAGTCTTCGGCAATCGATTCAGCGGAAAATTTTACATACTCCAGTGTATTTTGAGTCTATAATTCCAACCAGGAAGGAAGTTAGCACAAGGCAGTTTACATTGAATATTTCCATACCTACCCCTTGCTTCAAAATTTTCGACAAAAAATACGTTTTTGACATAAAAATTGCTCAAAATTCGTCAGGAGGGGTTTTTTGGTGCGAAAAATCGACTGCCACAGTCTGTTTTTGTATAAAATCATTTTTTCTCCTCCAAATGAAGTCATGAAATTTTCGAAAATCCACTTTTCAAAACTAAATCTGCTCATAACTCGACTAATATGATAGATAAAAAGTTCTAGTCTCCGGCAATCGATTCAGCGGAAAATTTTACATACTCCAGTGTATTTTAAGTCCCTAATTCCAACCAGGAAGGAAGTTAGCACAAGGCAGTTTACATTGAATATTTCCATACCTACCCCTTTCTTCAAAATTTTCGACAAAAAATACGTTTTTGACATAAAAATTGTTCAAAATTCGTCAGGAGGGGTTTTTTGGTGCGGAAAATCGACTGGAACAGTCTGTTTTCGTCTAAAATCATTTTTTCTCTTCCAAATGAAGTCATGAAATTTTCGAAAATCCACTTTTCAAAACTAAATTTGCTCATAACTCGACTAATATGATAGATAAAAAGTTCTAGTCTTCGGCAATCGATTCAGCGGAAAATTTTACATACTCCAGTGTAATTTGAGTCTATAATTCCAACCAGGAAGGAAGTTAGCACAAGGCAGTTTACATTGAATATTTCCATACCTACCCATTGCTTCAAAATTTTCGACAAAAAATACGTTTTTGACATAAAAATTGCTCAAAATTCGTCAGGAGGGGTTTTTTGGTGCGAAAAATCGACTGCCACAGTCTGTTTTTGTATAAAATCATTTTTTCTCCTCCAAATGAAGTCATGAAATTTTCGAAAATCCACTTTTCAAAACTAAATCTGCTCATAACTCGACTAATATGATAGATAAAAAGTTCTAGTCTCCGGCAATTAATTCAGCGGAAAATTTTACATACTCCAGTGTATTTTAAGTCCCTAATTCCAACCAGGAAGGAAGTTAGCACAAGGCAGTTTACATTGAATATTTCCATACCTACCCCTTGCTTCAAAATTTTCGACAAAAAATACGTTTTTGACATAAAAATTGCTCAAAATTCGTCAGGAGGGGTTTTTTGGTGCGGAAAATCGACTGTAACAGTCTGTTTTTGTCTAAAATCATTTTTTCTCCTCCAAATGAAGTCATGAAATTTTCGAAAATCCACTTTTCAAAACTAAATTTGCTCATAACTCGACTAATATGATAGATAAAAAGTTCTAGTCTTCGGCAATCGATTCAGCGGAAAATTTTACATACTCCAGTGTATTTTGAGTCCATAATTACAACCAGGAAGGAAGTTAGCACAAGGCAGTTTACATTGAATATTTCCATACCTACCCCTTGCTTCAAAATTTTCGACAAAAAATACGTTTTTGACATAAAAATTGCTCAAAATTTGTCAGGAGGGGTTTTTTGGTGCGGAAAATCGACTGTAACAGTCTGTTTTCGTCTAAAATCATTTTTTCTCTTCCAAATGAAGTCATGAAATTTTCGAAAATCCACTTTTCAAAACTAAATTTGCTCATAACTCAACTAATATGATAGATAAAACGTTCTAGTCTTTGGCAATCGATTCAGCGGAAAATTTTACTTATTTTGTTGTATTTTAAGTCCATAAATCCGACCAGGAAAGAAGTTAGCATAATGCAGTTTACATTGAATATCTCCATACCTACCCCTTGCTTCAAAATTTTCGACAAAAAATACGTTTTTGACATAAAAATTGTTCAAAATTCGTCAGGAGGGGTTTTCTGGTGCGGAAAATCGACTGGAACAGTCTGTTTTCGTCTAAAATCATTTTTTCTCTTCCAAATGAAGTCATGAAATTTTCGAAAATCCACTTTTCAAAACTAAATTTGCTCATAACTCGACTAATATGATAGATAAAAAGTTCTAGTCTTCGGCAATCGATTCAGCGGAAAATTTTACATACTCCAGTGTATTTTAAGTCCCTAATTCCAACCAGGAAGGAAGTTAGCACAAGGCAGTTTACATTGAATATTTCCATACCTACCCCTTGCTTCAAAATTTTCGACAAAAAATACGTTTTTGACATAAAAATTGCTCAAAATTCGTCAGGAGGGGTTTTTTGGTGCGGAAAATCGACTGTAAGAGTCTGTTTTTGTCCAAAATCATTTTTTCTCCTCCAAATGAAGTCATGAAATTTTCGAAAATCTACTTTTCAAAACTAAATTTGCTCATAACTCGACTAATATGATAGATAAAAAGTTCTAGTCTTCGGCAATCGATTCAGCAGAAAATTTTACATACTCCAGTGTATTTTGAGTCCATAATTACAACCAGGAAGGAAGTTAGCACAAGGCAGTTTACATTGAATATTTCCATACCTACCCCTTGCTTCAAAATTTTCGACAAAAAATACGTTTTTGACATAAAAATTGCTCAAAATTCGTCAGGAGGGGTTTTTTGGTGCGGAAAATCGACTGTAATAGTCTGTTTTTGTCTAAAATCATTTTTTCTGCTCCAAATGAAGTCATGAAATTTTCGAAAATCCACTTTTCAAAACTAAATTTGTTCATAACTCGACTAATATGATAGATAAAAAGTTCTAGTCTTCGGCAATCGATTCAGCGAAAAATTTTACATACTCCAGTGTATTTTGAGTCCATAATTCCAACCAGGAAGAAAGTTAGCACAAGGCAGTTTACATTGAATATTTTCATACCTACCCCTTGCTTCAAAATTTTCGACAAAAAATACGTTTTTGACATAAAAATTGCTCAAAATTCATTAGGAGGGGTTTTTTGGTGCGGAAAATCGACTGGAACAGTCTGTTTTTGTCTAAAATCATCTTTTCTCCTCCAAATGAAGTCATGAAATTTTCGAAAATCCACTTTTCAAAACTAAATTTGCTCATAACTCAACTAATATGATAGATAAAACGTTATAGTCTTTGGCAATCGATTCAGCGGAAAATTTTACTTATCTTGTTGTATTTTAAGTCCATAAATCCGACCAGGAAAGAAGTTAGCATAATGCAGTTTACATTGAATATCTCCATACCTACCCCTTGCTTCAAAATTTTCGACAAAAAATACGTTTTTGACATAAAAATTGTTCAAAATTCGTCAGGAGGGGTTTTCTGGTGCGGAAAATCGACTGGAACAGTCTGTTTTCGTCTAAAATCATTTTTTCTCTTCCAAATGAAGTCATGAAATTTTCGAAAATCCACTTTTCAAAACTAAATTTGCTCATAACTCGACTAATATGATAGATAAAAAGTTCTAGTCTTCGGCAATCGATTCAGCGGAAAATTTTACATACTCCAGTGTATTTTGAGTCTATAATTCCAACCAGGAAGGAAGTTAGCACAAGGCAGTTTACATTGAATATTTCCATCCCTTGCTTCAAAATTTTCGACAAAAAATACGTTTTTGACATAAAAATTGCTCAAAATTCGTCAGGAGGGGTTTTTTGGTGCGAAAAATCGACTGCCACAGTCTGTTTTTGTATAAAATCATTTTTTCTCCTCCAAATGAAGTCATGAAATTTTCGAAAATCCACTTTTCAAAACTAAATCTGCTCATAACTCGACTAATATGATAGATAAAAAGTTCTAGTCTCCGGCAATCGATTCAGCGGAAAATTTTACATACTCCAGTGTATTTTAAGTCCCTAATTCCAACCAGGAAGGAAGTTAGCACAAGGCAGTTTACATTGAATATTTCCATACCTACCCCTTGCTTCAAAATTTTCGACAAAAAATACGTTTTTGACATAAAAATTGCTCAAAATTTGTCAGGAGGGGTTTTCTGGTGCGGAAAATCGACTGTAACAGTCTGTTTTTGTCTAAAATCATTTTTTCTCCTCCAAATGAAGTCATGAAATTTTCGAAAATCCACTTTTCAAAACTTAATTTGCTCATAACTCGACTAATATGATATATAAAAAGTTCTATTCTTCGGCAATCGATTCAGCGGAAAATTTTACATACTCCAGTGTATTTTGAGTCCATAATTACAACCAGGAAGGAAGTTAGCACAAGGCAGTTTACATTGAATATTTCCATACCTACCCCTTGCTTCAAAATTTTCGACAAAAAATACGTTTTTGACATAAAAATTCGTCAGGAGGGGTTTTTTGGTGCGAAAAATCGACTGTAACAGTCTGTTTTTGTCTAAAATCATTTTTTCTCCTCCAAATGAAGTCATGAAATTTTCGAAAATCCACTTTTCAAAACTAAATTTGCTCATAACTCGACTAATATGATAGATAAAAAGTTCTAGTCTTCGGCAATCGATTCAGCGGAAAATTTTACATACTCCAGTGTATTTTGAGTCCATAATTACAACCAGGAAGGAAGTTAGCACAAGGCAGTTTACATTGAATATTTCCATACCTACCCCTTGCTTCAAAATTTTCGACAAAAAATACGTTTTTGACATAAAAATTGCTCAAAATTTGTCAGGAGGGGTTTTTTGGTGCGGAAAATCGACTGTAACAGTCTGTTTTCGTCTAAAATCATTTTTTCTCTTCCAAATGAAGTCATGAAATTTTCGAAAATCCACTTTTCAAAACTAAATTTGCTCATAACTCAACTAATATGATAGATAAAACGTTCTAGTCTTTGGCAATCGATTCAGCGGAAAATTTTACTTATTTTGTTGTATTTTAAGTCCATAAATCCGACCAGGAAAGAAGTTAGCATAATGCAGTTTACATTGAATATCTCCATACCTACCCCTTGCTTCAAAATTTTCGACAAAAAATACGTTTTTGACATAAAAATTGTTCAAAATTCGACAGGAGGGGTTTTTTGGTGCGGAAAATCGACTGGAACAGTCTGTTTTCGTCTTAAATCATTTTTTCTCTTCCAAATGTAGTCATGAAATTTTCGAAAATCCACTTTTCAAAACTAAATTTGCTCATAACTCGACTAATATGATAGATAAAAAGTTCTAGTCTTCGGCAATCGATTCAGCGGAAAATTTTACATACTCCAGTTTATTTTGAGTCCATAATTCCAACCAGGAAGGAAGTTAGCACAAGGCAGTTTACATTGAATATTTCCATACCTACCCCTTGCTTCAAAATTTTCGACAAAAAATACGTTTTTGACATAAAAATTGCTCAAAATTTGTCAGGAGGGGTTTTTTGGTGCGGAAAATCGACTGTGATAGTCTGTTTTTGTCTAAAATCATTTTTTCTCCTCCAAATGAAGTCATGAAATTTTCGAAAATCCACTTTTCAAAACTAAATTTGTTCATAACTCGACTAATATGATAGATAAAAAGTTCTAGTCTTCGGCAATCGATTCAGCGAAAAATTTTACATACTCCAGTGTATTTTGAGTCCATAATTCCAACCAGGAAGAAAGTTAGCACAAGGCAGTTTACATTGAATATTTTCATACCTACCCCTTGCTTCAAAATTTTCGACATAAAAATTGCTCAAAATTCGTCAGGAGGGGTTTTTTGGTGCGAAAAATCGACTGCCACAGTCTGTTTTTGTATAAAATCATTTTTTCTCCTCCAAATGAAGTCATGAAATTTTCGAAAATCCACTTTTCAAAACTAAATCTGCTCATAACTCGACTAATATGATAGATAAAAAGTTCTAGTCTCCGGCAATCGATTCAGCGGAAAATTTTACATACTCCAGTGTATTTTAAGTCCCTAATTCCAACCAGGAAGGAAGTTAGCACAAGGCAGTTTACATTGAATATTTCCATACCTACCCCTTGCTTCAAAATTTTCGACAAAAAATACGTTTTTGACATAAAAATTGCTCAAAATTCGTCAGGAGGGGTTTTTTGGTGCGGAAAATCGACTGTAACAGTCTGTTTTTGTCTAAAATCATTTTTTCTCCTCCAAATGAAGTCATGAAATTTTCGAAAATCCACTTTTCAAAACTAAATTTGCTCATAACTCGACTAATATGATAGATAAAAAGTTCTAGTCTTCGGCAATCGATTCAGCGGAAAATTTTACATACTCCAGTGTATTTTGAGTCCATAATTACAACCAAGGAAGAAAGTTAGCACAAGGCAGTTTACATTGAATATTTTCATACCTACCCCTTGCTTCAAAATTTTTGACATAAAAATTGCTCAAAATTCGTCAGGAGGGGTTTTTTGGTGCGAAAAATCGACTGCCACAGTCTGTTTTTGTCTAAAATCATTTTTTCTCCTCCAAATGAAGTCATGAAATTTTCGAAAATCCACTTTTCAAAACTAAATTTGCTCATAACTCGACTAATATGATAGATAAAAAGTTCTAGTCTTCGGCAATCGATTCAGCGGAAAATTTTACATACTCCAGTGTATTTTGAGTCCATAATTACAACCAGGAAGGAAGTTAGCACAAGGCAGTTTACATTGAATATTTCCATACCTACCCCTTGCTTCAAAATTTTCGACAAAAAATACGTTTTTGACATAAAAATTGCTCAAAATTCGTCAGGAGGGGTTTTTTGGTGCGGAAAATCGACTGTAATAGTCTGTTTTTGTCTAAAATCATTTTTTCTCCTCCAAATGAAGTCATGAAATTTTCGAAAATCCACTTTTCAAAACTAAATTTGTTCATAACTCGACTAATATGATAGATAAAAAGTTCTAGTCTTCGGCAATCGATTCAGCGAAAAATTTTACATACTCCAGTGTATTTTGAGTCCATAATTCCAACCAGGAAGGAAGTTAGCACAAGGCAGTTTACATTGAATATTTTCATACCTACCCCTTGCTTCAAAATTTTCGACAAAAAATACGTTTTTGACATAAAAATTGCTCAAAATTCATTAGGAGGGGTTTTTTGGTGCGGAAAATCGACTGGAACAGTCTGTTTTTGTCTAAAATCATCTTTTCTCCTCCAAATGAAGTCATGAAATTTTCGAAAATCCACTTTTCAAAACTAAATTTGCTCATAACTCGACTAATTTGATAGATAAAAAGTTCTAGTCTTCGGCAATCGATTCAGCGGAAAATTTTACATACTCCAGTGTATTTTGCGTCTAACCCGCCTAACCTAACCTAACTCAACTAATATGATAGATAAAACGTTCTAGTCTTTGGCAATCGATTCAGCGGAAAATTTTACTTATTTTGTTGTATTTTAAGTCCATAAATCCGACCAGGAAAGAAGTTAGCATAATGCAGTTTACATTGAATATCTCCATACCTACCCCTTGCTTCAAAATTTTCGACAAAAAATACGTTTTTGACATAAAAATTGTTCAAAATTCGTCAGGAGGGGTTTTTTGGTGCGAAAAATCGACTGGAACAGTCTGTTTTCGTCTAAAATCATTTTTTCTCTTCCAAATGAAGTCATGAAATTTTCGAAAAACCACTTTTCAAAACTAAATTTGCTCATAACTCGACTAATTTGATAGATAAAAAGTTCTAGTCTTCGGCAATCGATTCAGCGGGAAATTTTACATACTCCAGTGTATTTTGCGTCTATAATTCCAACCAGGAAGGAAGTTAGCACAAGGCAGTTTACATTGAATACTTCCATACCTACCCCTTGCTTCAAAATTTTCGACAAAAAATACGTTTTTGACATAAAAATTGCTCAAAATTCATTAGGAGGGGTTTTTTGGTGCGGAAAATCGACTGGAACAGTCTGTTTTTGTCTAAAATCATCTTTTCTCCTCCAAATGAAGTCATGAAATTTTCGAAAATCCACTTTTCAAAACTAAATTTGCTCATAACTCGACTAATTTGATAGATAAAAAGTTCTAGTCTTCGGCAATCGATTCAGCGGGAAATTTTACATACTCCAGTGTATTTTGCGTCTATAATTCCAACCAGGAAGGAAGTTAGCACAAGGCAGTTTACATTGAATATTTCCATACCTACCCCTTGCTTCAAAATTTTCGACAAAAAATACGTTTTTGACATAAAAATTGCTCAAAATTCATTAGGAGGGGTTTTTTGGTGCGGAAAATCGACTGTAACAGTCTGTTTTTGTCTAAAATCATTTTTTCTCCTCCAAATGAAGTCATGAAATTTTCGAAAATCCACTTTTCAAAACTAAATTTGCTCATAACTCGACTAATATGATAGATAAAAAGTTCTAGTCTTCGGCAATCGATTCAGCGGAAAATTTTACATACTTCAGTGTATTTTGAGTCCATAATTACAACCAAGGAAGAAAGTTAGCACAAGGCAGTTTACATTGAATATTTTCATACCTACCCCTTGCTTCAAAATTTTTGACATAAAAATTGCTCAAAATTCGTCAGGAGGGGTTTTTTGGTGCGGAAAATCGACTGGAACAGTCTGTTTTCGTCTAAAATCATTTTTTCTCTTCCAAATGAAGTCATGAAATTTTCGAAAATCCACTTTTCAAAACTAAATTTGCTCATAACTCGACTAATATGATAGATAAAAAGTTCTAGTCTTCGGCAATCGATTCAGCGGAAAATTTTACATACTCCAGTGTATTTTGAGTCTATAATTCCAACCAGGAAGGAAGTTAGCACAAGGCAGTTTACATTGAATATTTCCATACCTACCCCTTGCTTCAAAATTTTCGACAAAAAATACGTTTTTGACATAAAAATTGCTCAAAATTCGTCAGGAGGGGTTTTTTGGTGCGGAAAATCGACTGGAACAGTCTGTTTTCGTCTAAAATCATTTTTTCTCTTCCAAATAAAGTCATGAAATTTTCGAAAATCCACTTTTCAAAACTAAATTTGCTCATAACTCGACTAATATGATAGATAAAAAGTTCTAGTCTTCGGCAATCGATTCAGCGGAAAATTTTACATACTCCAGTGTATTTTGAGTCTATAATTCCAACCAGGACGGAAGTTAGCACAAGGCAGTTTACATTGAATATTTCCATACCTACCCCTTGCTTCAAAATTTTCGACAAAAAATACGTTTTTGACATAAAAATTGCTCAAAATTCGTCAGGAGGGGTTTTTTGGTGCGAAAAATCGACTGCCACAGTCTGTTTTTGTATAAAATCATTTTTTCTCCTCCAAATGAAGTCATGAAATTTTCGAAAATCCACTTTTCAAAACTAAATCTGCTCATAACTCGACTAATATGATAGATAAAAAGTTCTAGTCTCCGGCAATCGATTCAGCGGAAAATTTTACATACTCCAGTGTATTTTAAGTCCCTAATTCCAACCGGAAAGGAAGTTAGCACAAGGCAGTTTACATTGAATATTTCCATACCTACCCCTTGCTTCAAAATTTTCGACAAAAAATACGTTTTTGACATAAAAATTGCTCAAAATTCGTCAGGAGGGGTTTTTTGGTGCGAAAAATCGACTGCCACAGTCTGTTTTTGTCTAAAATCATCTTTTCTCCTCCAAATGAAGTCATGAAATTCTCGAAAATCCACTTTTCAAAACTAAATTTGCTCATAACTCAACTAATATGATAGATAAAACGTTCTAGTCTTTGGCAATCGATTCAGCGGAAAATTTTACTTATTTTGTTGTATTTTAAGTCCATAAATCCGACCAGGAAAGAAGTTAGCATAATGCAGTTTACATTGAATATCTCCATACCTACCCCTTGCTTCAAAATTTTCGACAAAAAATACGTTTTTGACATAAAAATTGTTCAAAATTCGTCAGGAGGGGTTTTTTGGTGCGGAAAATCGACTGGAACAGTCTGTTTTCGTCTAAAATCATTTTTTCTCTTCCAAATGAAGTCATGAAATTTTCGGAAATCCACTTTTCAAAACTAAATTTGCTCATAACTCGACTAATATGATAGATAAAAAGTTCTAGTCTTCGGCAATCGATTCAGCGGAAAATTTTACATACTCCAGTGTATGTTGAGTCTATAATTCCAACCAGGAAGGAAGTTAGCACAAGGCAGTTTACATTGAATATTTCCATACCTACCCCTTGCTTCAAAATTTTCGACAAAAAATACGTTTTTGACATAAAAATTGCTCAAAATTCGTCAGGAGGGGTTTTTTGGTGCGGAAAATCGACTGTTACAGTCTGTTTTTGTCTAAAATCATTTTTTCTCCTCCAAATGAAGTCATGAAATTTTCGAAAATCCACTTTTCAAAACTAAATTTGCTCATAACTCGACTAATATGATAGATAAAAAGTTCTAGTCTTCGGCAATCGATTCAGCGGAAAATTTTACATACTCCAGTGTATTTTGAGTCCATAATTACAACCAGGAAGGAAGTTAGCACAAGGCAGTTTACATTGAATATTTCCATACCTACCCCTTGCTTCAAAATTTTCGACAAAAAATACGTTTTTGACATAAAAATTGCTCAAAATTCGTCAGGAGGGGTTTTTTGGTGCGGAAAATCGACTGTTATAGTCTGTTTTTGTCTAAAATCATTTTTTCTCCTCCAAATGAAGTCATGAAATTTTCGAAAATCCACTTTTCAAAACTAAATTTGTTCATAACTCGACTAATATGATAGATAAAAAGTTCTAGTCTTCGGCAATCGATTCAGCGAAAAATTTTACATACTCCAGTGTATTTTGAGTCCATAATTCCAAACAGGAAGAAAGTTAGCACAAGGCAGTTTACATTGAATATTTTCATACCTACCCCTTGCTTCAAAATTTTCGACAAAAAATACGTTTTTGACATAAAAATTGCTCAAAATTCATTAGGAGGGGTTTTTTGGTGCGGAAAATCGACTGGAACAGTCTGTTTTTGTCTAAAATCATCTTTTCTCCTCCAAATGAAGTCATGAAATTTTCGAAAATCCACTTTTCAAAACTAAATTTGCTCATAACTCAACTAATATGATAGATAAAACGTTCTAGTCTTTGGCAATCGATTCAGCGGAAAATTTTACTTATTTTGTTGTATTTTAAGTCCATAAATCCGACCAGGAAAGAAGTTAGCATAATGCAGTTTACATTGAATATCTCCATACCTACCCCTTGCTTCAAAATTTTCGACAAAAAATACGTTTTTGACATAAAAATTGTTCAAAATTCGTCAGGAGGGGTTTTTTGGTGCGGAAAATCGACTGGAACAGTCTGTTTTCGTCTAAAATCATTTTTTCTCTTCCAAATGAAGTCATGAAATTTTCATAAAATCCACTTTTCAAAACTAAATTTGCTCATAACTCGACTAATATGATAGATAAAAAGTTCTAGTCTTCGGCAATCGATTCAGCGGAAAATTTTACATACTCCAGTGTATTTTGAGTCTATAATTCCAACCAGGAAGGAAGTTAGCACAAGGCAGTTTACATTGAATATTTCCATACCTACCCCTTGCTTCAAAATTTTCGACAAAAAATACGTTTTCGACATAAAAATTGCTCAAAATTCGTCAGGAGGGATTTTTTGGTGCGAAAAATCGACTGCCACAGTCTGTTTTTGTATAAAATCATTTTTTCTCCTCCAAATGAAGTCATGAAATTTTCGAAAATCCACTTTTCAAAACTAAATCTGCTCATAACTCGACTAATATGATAGATAAAAAGTTCTAGTCTCCGGCAATCGATTCAGCGGAAAATTTTACATACTCCAGTGTATTTTAAGTCCCTAATTCCAACCAGGAAGAAAGTTAGCACAAGGCAGTTTACATTGAATATTTTCATACCTACCCCTTGCTTCAAAATTTTCGACAAAAAATACGTTTTTGACATAAAAATTGCTCAAAATTCGTCAGGAGAGGTTTTTTGGTGCGGAAAATCGACTGTAACAGTCTGTTTTTGTCTAAAATCATTTTTTCTCCTCCAAATGAAGCCATGAAATTTTCGAAAATCCACTTTTCAAAACTAAATTTGCTCATAACTCGACTAATATGATAGATAAAAAGTTCTAGTCTTCGGCAATCGATTCAGCGAAAAATTTTACATACTCCAGTGTATTTTGAGTCCATAATTCCAACCAGGAAGAAAGTTAGCACAAGGCAGTTTACATTGAATATTTTCATACCTACCCCTTGCTTCAAAATTTTCGACAAAAAATACGTTTTTGACATAAAAATTGCTCAAAATTCATTAGGAGGGGTTTTTTGGTGCGGAAAATCGACTGGAACAGTCTGTTTTTGTCTGAAATCATCTTTTCTCCTCCAAATGAAGTCATGAAATTTTCGAAAATCCACTTTTCAAAACTAAATTTGCTCATAACTCAACTAATATGATAGATAAAACGTTCTAGTCTTTGGCAATCGATTCAGCGGAAAATTTTACTTATTTTGTTGTATTTTAAGTCCATAAATCCTACCAGGAAGAAAGTTAGCACAAGGCAGTTTACATTGAATATTTTCATACCTACCCCTTGCTTCAAAATTTTCGACAAAAAATACGTTTTTGACATAAAAATTGCTCAAAATTCATTAGGAGGGGTTTTTTGGTGCGGAAAATCGACTGGAACAGTCTGTTTTTGTCTAAAATCATCTTTTCTCCTCCAAATGAAGTCATGAAATTTTCGAAAATCCACTTTTCAAAACTAAATTTGCTCATAACTCAACTAATATGATAGATAAAAAGTTCTAGTCTTCGGCAATCGATTCAGCGGAAAATTTTACTTATTTTGTTGTATTTTAAGTCCATAAATCCGACCAGGAAAGAAGTTAGCATAATGCAGTTTACATTGAATATCTCCATACCTACCCCTTGCTTCAAAATTTTCGACAAAAAATACGTTTTTGACATAAAAATTGTTCAAAATTCGTCAGGAGGGGTTTTTTGGTGCGGAAAATCGACTGGAACAGTCTGTTTTCGTCTAAAATCATTTTTTCTCTTCCAAATGAAGTCATGAAATTTTCATAAAATCCACTTTTCAAAACTAAATTTGCTCATAACTCGACTAATATGATAGATAAAAAGTTCTAGTCTTCGGCAATCGATTCAGCGGAAAATTTTACATACTCCAGTGTATTTTGAGTCTATAATTCCAACCAGGAAGGAAGTTAGCACAAGGCAGTTTACATTGAATATTTCCATACCTACCCCTTGCTTCAAAATTTTCGACAAAAAATACGTTTTTGACATAAAAATTGCTCAAAATTCGTCAGGAGGGGTTTTTTGGTGCGAAAAATCGACTGCCACAGTCTGTTTTTGTATAAAATCATTTTTTCTCCTCCAAATGAAGTCATGAAATTTTCGAAAATCCACTTTTCAAAACTAAATCTGCTCATAACTCGACTAATATGATAGATAAAAAGTTCTAGTCTCCGGCAATCGATTCAGCGGAAAATTTTACATACTCCAGTGTATTTTAAGTCCCTAATTCCAACCAGGAAGAAAGTTAGCACAAGGCAGTTTACATTGAATATTTTCATACCTACCCCTTGCTTCAAAATTTTCGACAAAAAATACGTTTTTGACATAAAAATTGCTCAAAATTCGTCAGGAGGGGTTTTTTGGTGCGGAAAATCGACTGTAACAGTCTGTTTTTGTCTAAAATCATTTTTTCTCCTCCAAATGAAGTCATGAAATTTTCGAAAATCCACTTTTCAAAACTAAATTTGCTCATAACTCGACTAATATGATAGATAAAAAGTTCTAGTCTTCGGCAATCGATTCAGCGAAAAATTTTACATACTCCAGTGTATTTTGAGTCCATAATTCCAACCAGGAAGAAAGTTAGCACAAGGCAGTTTACATTGAATATTTTCATACCTACCCCTTGCTTCAAAATTTTCGACAAAAAATACGTTTTTGACATAAAAATTGCTCAAAATTCATTAGGAGGGGTTTTTTGGTGCGGAAAATCGACTGGAACAGTCTGTTTTTGTCTGAAATCATCTTTTCTCCTCCAAATGAAGTCATGAAATTTTCGAAAATCCACTTTTCAAAACTAAATTTGCTCATAACTCAACTAATATGATAGATAAAACGTTCTAGTCTTTGGCAATCGATTCAGCGGAAAATTTTACTTATTTTGTTGTATTTTAAGTCCATAAATCCGACCAGGAAAGAAGTTAGCATAATGCAGTTTACATTGAATATCTCCATACCTACCCCTTGCTTCAAAATTTTCGACAAAAAATACGTTTTTGATATAAAAATTGTTCAAAATTCGTCAGGAGGGGTTTTTTGGTGCGGAAAATCGACTGGAACAGTCTGTTTTCGTCTAAAATCATTTTTTCTCTTCCAAATGAAGTCATGAAATTTTCGAAAATCCACTTTCCAAAACTAAATTTGCTCATAACTCGACTAATATGATAGATAAAAAGTTCTAGTCTTCGGCAATCGATTCATCGGAAAATTTTACATACTCCAGTGTATTTTGAGTCCATAATTCCAACCAGGAAGGAAGTTAGCACAAGGCAGTTTACATTGAATATTTCCATACCTACCCCAATTGTTTCAAAATTTTCGAAAAAAAATACGTTTTTGACATAAAAATTGCTCAAAATTTTTCAGGAGGGGTTTTTTGGTGCGGAAAATCGACTGTAACAGTCTGTTTTCGTCTAAAATCATTTTTTCTCCTCCAAATGAAGTCATGAAATTTTCGGAAATCCACTTTTCAAAACTAAATTTGCTCATAACTCGACTAATATTATAGATAAAAAGTTCTTGTCTTCGGCAATCGATTCAGCGGAAAATTTTACATACTCCAGTGTATTTTGAGTCCATAATTCCAACCAGGAAGGAAGTTAGCACAAGGCAGTTTACATTGAATATTTTCATACCTACCCCTTGCTTCAAAATTTTCGACAAAAAATACGTTTTTGACATAAAAATTGCTCAAAATTCATCAGGAGGGGTTTTTTGGTGCGGAAAATCGACTGGAACAGTCTGTTTTTGTCTAAAATCATTTTTTCTCCTCCAAATGAAGTCATGAAATTTTCGAAAATCCACTTTTCAAAACTAAATTTGCTCATAACTCGACTAATATGATAGATAAAAAGTTCTAGTCTTCGGCAATCGATTCATCGGAAAATTTTACATACTCCAGTGTATTTTGAGTCCATAATTCCAACCAGGAAGGAAGTTAGCACAAGGCAGTTTACATTGAATATTTTCATACCTACCCCTTGCTTCAAAATTTTCGACAAAAAATACGTTTTTGACATAAAAATTGCTCAAAATTCATCAGGAGGGGTTTTTTGGTGCGGAAAATCGACTGGAACAGTCTGTTTTTGTCTAAAATCATTTTTTCTCCTCCAAATGAAGTCATGAAATTTTCGAAAATCCACTTTTCAAAACTAAATTTGCTCATAACTCGACTAATATGATAGATAAAAAGTTCTAGTCTTCGGCAATCGATTCATCGGAAAATTTTACATACTCCAGTGTATTTTGAGTCCATAATTCCAACCAGGAAGGAAGTTAGCACAAGGCAGTTTACATTGAATATTTCCATACCTACCCCTTGCTTCAAAATTTTCGACAAAAAATACGTTTTTGACATAAAAATTGCTCAAAATTCGTCAGGAGGGGTTTTTTGTTGCGGAAAATCGACTGGAACAGTCTGTTTTTGTCTTAAATCATTTTTTCTCCTCCAAATGAAGTCATGAAATTTTCGAAAATCCACTTTCCAAAACTAAATTTGCTCATAACTCGACTAATATTATAGATAAAAAGTTCTAGTCTTCGGCAATTGATTCAGCGGAAAATTTTACATACTCCAGTGTATTTTGAGTCCATAATTCCAACCAGGAAGGAAGTTAGCACAGGGCAGTTTACATTGAATATTTTCATACCTACCCCTTGCTTCAAAATTTTCGACAAAAAATACGTTTTTGACATAAAAATTGCTCAAAATTCGTCAGGAGGGGTTTTTTGTTGCGGAAAATCGACTGGAACAGTCTGTTTTTGTCTTAAATCATTTTTTCTCCTCCAAATGAAGTCATGAAATTTTCGAAAATCCACTTTCCAAAACTAAATTTGCTCATAACTCGACTAATATTATAGATAAAAAGTTCTAGTCTTCGGCAATTGATTCAGCGGAAAATTTTACATACTCCAGTGTATTTTGAGTCCATAATTCCAACCAGGAAGGAAGTTAGCACAGGGCAGTTTACATTGAATATTTTCATACCTACCCCTTGCTTCAAAATTTTCGACAAAAAATACGTTTTTGACATAAAAATTGCTCAAAATTCATTAGGAGGGGTTTTTTGGTGCGGAAAATCGACTGGAACAGTCTGTTTTTGTCTAAAATCATTTTTTCTCCTCCAAATGAAGTCATGAAATTTTCGAAAATCCACTTTTCAAAACTAAATTTGCTCATAACTCAACTAATATGATAGATAAGAAGTTCTAGTCTCCGGCAATCGATTCAGCGGAAAATTTTACATACTCCAGTGTATTTTAAGTCCCTAATTCCAACCAGGAAGAAAGTTAGCACAAGGCAGTTTACATTGAATATTTTCATACCTACCCCTTGCTTCAAAATTTTCGACAAAAAATACGTTTTTGACATAAAAATTGCTCAAAATTCGTCAGGAGGGGTTTTTTGGTGCGGAAAATCGACTGTAACAGTCTGTTTTTGTCTAAAATCATTTTTTCTCCTCCAAATGAAGTCATGAAATTTTCGAAAATCCACTTTTCAAAACTAAATTTGCTCATAACTCGACTAATATGATAGATAAAAAGTTCTAGTCTTCGGCAATCGATTCAGCGAAAAATTTTACATACTCCAGTGTATTTTGAGTCCATAATTCCAACCAGGAAGAAAGTTAGCACAAGGCAGTTTACATTGAATATTTTCATACCTACCCCTTGCTTCAAAATTTTCGACAAAAAATACGTTTTTGACATAAAAATTGCTCAAAATTCATTAGGAGGGGTTTTTTGGTGCGGAAAATCGACTGGAACAGTCTGTTTTTGTCTGAAATCATCTTTTCTCCTCCAAATGAAGTCATGAAATTTTCGAAAATCCACTTTTCAAAACTAAATTTGCTCATAACTCAACTAATATGATAGATAAAACGTTCTAGTCTTTGGCAATCGATTCAGCGGAAAATTTTACTTATTTTGTTGTATTTTAAGTCCATAAATCCGACCAGGAAAGAAGTTAGCATAATGCAGTTTACATTGAATATCTCCATACCTACCCCTTGCTTCAAAATTTTCGACAAAAAATACGTTTTTGATATAAAAATTGTTCAAAATTCGTCAGGAGGGGTTTTTTGGTGCGGAAAATCGACTGGAACAGTCTGTTTTCGTCTAAAATCATTTTTTCTCTTCCAAATGAAGTCATGAAATTTTCGAAAATCCACTTTCCAAAACTAAATTTGCTCATAACTCGACTAATATGATAGATAAAAAGTTCTAGTCTTCGGCAATCGATTCATCGGAAAATTTTACATACTCCAGTGTATTTTGAGTCCATAATTCCAACCAGGAAGGAAGTTAGCACAAGGCAGTTTACATTGAATATTTCCATACCTACCCCAATTGTTTCAAAATTTTCGAAAAAAAATACGTTTTTGACATAAAAATTGCTCAAAATTTTTCAGGAGGGGTTTTTTGGTGCGGAAAATCGACTGTAACAGTCTGTTTTCGTCTAAAATCATTTTTTCTCCTCCAAATGAAGTCATGAAATTTTCGGAAATCCACTTTTCAAAACTAAATTTGCTCATAACTCGACTAATATTATAGATAAAAAGTTCTTGTCTTCGGCAATCGATTCAGCGGAAAATTTTACATACTCCAGTGTATTTTGAGTCCATAATTCCAACCAGGAAGGAAGTTAGCACAAGGCAGTTTACATTGAATATTTTCATACCTACCCCTTGCTTCAAAATTTTCGACAAAAAATACGTTTTTGACATAAAAATTGCTCAAAATTCATCAGGAGGGGTTTTTTGGTGCGGAAAATCGACTGGAACAGTCTGTTTTTGTCTAAAATCATTTTTTCTCCTCCAAATGAAGTCATGAAATTTTCGAAAATCCACTTTTCAAAACTAAATTTGCTCATAACTCGACTAATATGATAGATAAAAAGTTCTAGTCTTCGGCAATCGATTCATCGGAAAATTTTACATACTCCAGTGTATTTTGAGTCCATAATTCCAACCAGGAAGGAAGTTAGCACAAGGCAGTTTACATTGAATATTTTCATACCTACCCCTTGCTTCAAAATTTTCGACAAAAAATACGTTTTTGACATAAAAATTGCTCAAAATTCATCAGGAGGGGTTTTTTGGTGCGGAAAATCGACTGGAACAGTCTGTTTTTGTCTAAAATCATTTTTTCTCCTCCAAATGAAGTCATGAAATTTTCGAAAATCCACTTTTCAAAACTAAATTTGCTCATAACTCGACTAATATGATAGATAAAAAGTTCTAGTCTTCGGCAATCGATTCATCGGAAAATTTTACATACTCCAGTGTATTTTGAGTCCATAATTCCAACCAGGAAGGAAGTTAGCACAAGGCAGTTTACATTGAATATTTCCATACCTACCCCTTGCTTCAAAATTTTCGACAAAAAATACGTTTTTGACATAAAAATTGCTCAAAATTCGTCAGAAGGGGTTTTTTGTTGCGGAAAATCGACTGGAACAGTCTGTTTTTGTCTTAAATCATTTTTTCTCCTCCAAATGAAGTCATGAAATTTTCGAAAATCCACTTTCCAAAACTAAATTTGCTCATAACTCGACTAATATTATAGATAAAAAGTTCTAGTCTTCGGCAATTGATTCAGCGGAAAATTTTACATACTCCAGTGTATTTTGAGTCCATAATTCCAACCAGGAAGGAAGTTAGCACAGGGCAGTTTACATTGAATATTTTCATACCTACCCCTTGCTTCAAAATTTTCGACAAAAAATACGTTTTTGACATAAAAATTGCTCAAAATTCGTCAGGAGGGGTTTTTTGTTGCGGAAAATCGACTGGAACAGTCTGTTTTTGTCTTAAATCATTTTTTCTCCTCCAAATGAAGTCATGAAATTTTCGAAAATCCACTTTCCAAAACTAAATTTGCTCATAACTCGACTAATATTATAGATAAAAAGTTCTAGTCTTCGGCAATTGATTCAGCGGAAAATTTTACATACTCCAGTGTATTTTGAGTCCATAATTCCAACCAGGAAGGAAGTTAGCACAGGGCAGTTTACATTGAATATTTTCATACCTACCCCTTGCTTCAAAATTTTCGACAAAAAATACGTTTTTGACATAAAAATTTCTCAAAATTCATTAGGAGGGGTTTTTTGGTGCGGAAAATCGACTGGAACAGTCTGTTTTTGTCTAAAATCATTTTTTCTCCTCCAAATGAAGTCATGAAATTTTCGAAAATCCACTTTTCAAAACTAAATTTGCTCATAACTCAACTAATATGATAGATAAGAAGTTCTAGTCTCCGGCAATCGATTCATCGGAAAATTTTACATACTCCAGTGTATTTTGAGTCCATAATTCCAACCAGGAAGGAAGTTAGCACAAGGCAGTTTACATTGAATATTTCCATACCTACCCCTTGCTTCAAAATTTTCGACAAAAAATACGTTTTTGACATAAAAATTGCTCAAAATTCGTCAGGAGGGGTTTTTTGTTGCGGAAAATCGACTGGAACAGTCTGTTTTTGTCTTAAATCATTTTTTCTCCTCCAAATGAAGTCATGAAATTTTCGAAAATCCACTTTCCAAAACTAAATTTGCTCATAACTCGACTAATATTATAGATAAAAAGTTCTAGTCTTCGGCAATTGATTCAGCGGAAAATTTTACATACTCCAGTGTATTTTGAGTCCATAATTCCAACCAGGAAGGAAGTTAGCACAAGGCAGTTTACATTGAATATTTTCATACCTACCCCTTGCTTCAAAATTTTCGACAAAAAATACGTTTTTGACATAAAAATTGCTCAAAATTCATCAGGAGGGGTTTTTTGGTGCGGAAAATCGACTGGAACAGTCTGTTTTTGTCTAAAATCATTTTTTCTCCTCCAAATGAAGTCATGAAATTTTCGAAAATCCACTTTTCAAAACTAAATTTGCTCATAACTCGACTAATATGATAGATAAAAAGTTCTAGTCTTCGGCAATCGATTCATCGGAAAATTTTACATACTCCAGTGTATTTTGAGTCCATAATTCCAACCAGGAAGGAAGTTAGCACAAGGCAGTTTACATTGAATATTTCCATACCTACCCCTTGCTTCAAAATTTTCGACAAAAAATACGTTTTTGACATAAAAATTGCTCAAAATTCGTCAGGAGGGGTTTTTTGTTGCGGAAAATCGACTGGAACAGTCTGTTTTTGTCTTAAATCATTTTTTCTCCTCCAAATGAAGTCATGAAATTTTCGAAAATCCACTTTTCAAAACTAAATTTGCTCATAACTCGACTAATATTATAGATAAAAAGTTCTTGTCTTCGGCAATCGATTCAGCGGAAAATTTTACATACTCCAGTGTATTTTGAGTCCATAATTCCAACCAGGAAGGAAGTTAGCACAAGGCAGTTTACATTGAATATTTTCATACCTACCCCTTGCTTCAAAATTTTCGACAAAAAATACGTTTTTGACATAAAAATTGCTCAAAATTCATCAGGAGGGGTTTTTTGGTGCGGAAAATCGACTGGAACAGTCTGTTTTTGTCTAAAATCATTTTTTCTCCTCCAAATGAAGTCATGAAATTTTCGAAAATCCACTTTTCAAAACTAAATTTGCTCATAACTCGACTAATATGATAGATAAAAAGTTCTAGTCTTCGGCAATCGATTCATCGGAAAATTTTACATACTCCAGTGTATTTTGAGTCCATAATTCCAACCAGGAAGGAAGTTAGCACAAGGCAGTTTACATTGAATATTTTCATACCTACCCCTTGCTTCAAAATTTTCGACAAAAAATACGTTTTTGACATAAAAATTGCTCAAAATTCATCAGGAGGGGTTTTTTGGTGCGGAAAATCGACTGGAACAGTCTGTTTTTGTCTAAAATCATTTTTTCTCCTCCAAATGAAGTCATGAAATTTTCGAAAATCCACTTTTCAAAACTAAATTTGCTCATAACTCGACTAATATGATAGATAAAAAGTTCTAGTCTTCGGCAATCGATTCATCGGAAAATTTTACATACTCCAGTGTATTTTGAGTCCATAATTCCAACCAGGAAGGAAGTTAGCACAAGGCAGTTTACATTGAATATTTCCATACCTACCCCTTGCTTCAAAATTTTCGACAAAAAATACGTTTTTGACATAAAAATTGCTCAAAATTCGTCAGGAGGGGTTTTTTGTTGCGGAAAATCGACTGGAACAGTCTGTTTTTGTCTTAAATCATTTTTTCTCCTCCAAATGAAGTCATGAAATTTTCGAAAATCCACTTTCCAAAACTAAATTTGCTCATAACTCGACTAATATTATAGATAAAAAGTTCTAGTCTTCGGCAATTGATTCAGCGGAAAATTTTACATACTCCAGTGTATTTTGAGTCCATAATTCCAACCAGGAAGGAAGTTAGCACAGGGCAGTTTACATTGAATATTTTCATACCTACCCCTTGCTTCAAAATTTTCGACAAAAAATACGTTTTTGACATAAAAATTGCTCAAAATTCATTAGGAGGGGTTTTTTGGTGCGGAAAATCGACTGGAACAGTCTGTTTTTGTCTAAAATCATTTTTTCTCCTCCAAATGAAGTCATGAAATTTTCGAAAATCCACTTTTCAAAACTAAATTTGCTCATAACTCAACTAATATGATAGATAAGAAGTTCTAGTCTCCGGCAATCGATTCAGCGGAAAATTTTACATACTCCAGTGTATTTTGAGTCCATAATTCCAACCAGGAAGGAAGTTAGCACAAGGCAGTTTACATTGAATATTTCCATACCTACCCCTTGCTTCAAAATTTTCGACAAAAAATACGTTTTTGACATAAAAATTGCTCAAAATTCGTCAGGAGGGGTTTTTTGGTGCGGAAAATCGACTGTAACAGTCCGTTTTTGTCTAAAATCATTTTTTCTCCTCCAAATGAAGTCATGAAATTTTCGAAATTCCACTTTTCAAAACTAAATTTGCTCATAACTCGACTAATATGATAGATAAAAAGTTCTAGTCTTCGGCAATCGATTCAGCGGAAAATTGTACATACTCCAGTGTATTTTGAGTCCATAATTCCAACCAGGAAGGAAGTTAGCACAAGGCAGTTTACATTGAATATTCCCATACCTACCCCTTGCTTCAAAATTTTCGACAAAAAATACGTTTTTGACATAAAAATTGCTCAAAATTCGTCAGGAGGGGTTTTTTGTTGCGGAAAATCGACTGTAACAGTCTGTTTTTGTATAAAATCATTTTTTCTCCTCCAAATGAAGTCATGAAATTTTCGAAAATCCACTTTTCAAAACTAAATTTGCTCATAACTCGACTAATATGATAGATAAAAAGTTCTAGTCTTCGGCAATCGATTCAGCGGAAAATTTTACATACTCCAGTGTATTTTAAGTCCCTAATTCCAACCAGGAAGGAAGTTAGCACAAGGCAGTTTACATTGAATATTTCCATACCTACACCTTGCTTCAAAATTTTCGACAAAAAATACGTTTTTGACATAAAAATTGCTCAAAATTCGTCAGGAGGGGTTTTTTGGTGCGGAAAATCGACTGGAACAGTCTGTTTTTGTCTAAAATCATTTTTTCTCCTCCAAATGAAGTCATGAAATTTTCGAAAATCCACTTTTCAAAACTAAATTTGTTCATAACTCGACTAATATGATAGATAAAAAGTTCTAGTCTTCGGCAATCGATTCAGCGGAAAATTTTACATACTCCAGTGTATTTTGAGTCTATAATTCCAACCAGGAAGGAAATTAGCACAAGGCAGTTTACATTGAATATTTCCATACCTACCCCTTGCTTCAAAATTTTCGACAAAAAATACGTTTTTGACATAAAAATTGCTCAAAATTCGTCAGGAGGGGTTTTTTGGTGCGAAAAATCGACTGCCACAGTCTGTTTTTGTATAAAATCATTTTTTCTCCTCCAAATGAAGTCATGAAATTTTCGAAAATCCACTTTTCAAAACTAAATCTGCTCATAACTCGACGAATATGATAGATAAAAAGTTCTAGTCTCCGGCAATCGATTCAGCGGAAAATTTTACATACTCCAGTGTATTTTAAGTCCCTAATTCCAACCAGGAAGGAAGTTAGCACAAGGCAGTTTACATTGAATATTTCCATACCTACCCCTTGCTTCAAAATTTTCGACAAAAAATACGTTTTTGACATAAAAATTGCTCAAAATTCGTCAGGAGGGGTTTTTTGGTGCGGAAAATCGACTGGAACAGTCTGTTTTTGTCTAAAATCATTTTTTCTCCTCCAAATGAAGTCATGAAATTTTCGAAAATCCACTTTTCAAAACTAAATTTGTTCATAACTCGACTAATATGATAGATGAAAAGTTCTAGTCTTCGGCAATCGATTCAGCGGAAAATTTTACAGACTCCAGTTTATTTTGAGTCTATAATTCCAACCAGGAAGGAAATTAGCACAAGGCAGTTTACATTGAATATTTCCATACCTACCCCTTGCTTCAAAATTTTCGACAAAAAATACGTTTTTGACATAAAAATTGCTCAAAATTCGTCAGGAGGGGTTTTTTGGTGCGAAAAATCGACTGCCACAGTCTGTTTTTGTATAAAATCATTTTTTCTCCTCCAAATGAAGTCATGAAATTTTCGAAAATCCACTTTTCAAAACTAAATCTGCTCATAACTCGACTAATATGATAGATAAAAAGTTCTAGTCTCCGGCAATCGATTCAGCGGAAAATTTTACATACTCAAGTGTATTTTAAGTCCCTAATTCCAACCAGGAAGGAAGTTAGCACAAGGCAGTTTACATTGAATATTTCCATACCTACCCCTTGCTTCAAAATTTTCGACAAAAAATACGTTTTTGACATAAAAATTGCTCAAAATTCGTCAGAAGGGGTTTTTTGTTGCGGAAAATCGACTGTAACAGTCTGTTTTTGTATAAAATCATTTTTTCTCCTCCGAATGAAGTCATGAAATTTTCGAAAATCCACTTTTCAAAACTAAATCTGCTCATAACTCGACTAATATGATAGATAAAAAGTTCTAGTCTCCGGCAATCGATTCAGCGGAAAATTTTACATACTCCAGTGTATTTTAAGTCCCTAATTCCAACCAGGAAGGAAGTTAGCAAAAGGCAGTTTACATTGAATATTTCCATACCTACCCCTTGCTTCAAAATTTTCGACAAAAAATACGTTTTTGACATAAAAATTGCTCAAAATTCGTCAGGAGGGGTTTTTTGGTGCGGAAAATCGACTGTAATAGTCTGTTTTTGTCTAAAATCATTTTTTCTCCTCCAAATGAAGTCATGAAATTTTCGAAAATCCACTTTTCAAAACTAAATTTGTTCATAACTCGACTAATATGATAGATAAAAAGTTCTAGTCTCCGGCAATCGATTCAGCGGAAAATTTTACATACTCCAGTGTATTTTAAGTCCCTAATTCCAACCAGGAAGGAAGTTAGCAAAAGGCAGTTTACATTGAATATTTCCATACCTACCCCTTGCTTCAAAATTTTCGACAAAAAATACGTTTTTGACATAAAAATTGTGCAAAATTCGTCAGGAGGAGTTTTTCGGTGCGGAAAATCGACTGGAACAGTCTGTTTTCGATTAAAATCATTTTTTCTCCTCCAAATGAAGTCATGAAATTTTCGAAAATCCACTTTTCAAAACTAAATTTGCTCATAACTCGACTAATATGATAGATAAAACGTTCTAGTCTTCGGCAATCGATTAAGTGGAAAATTTTACATATTCTAGTGTATTTTGAATTCATAATTTCGACCAGGAAAGAAGTTAGCTCAATGCAGTTTACATTGAATATTTCCATACTTAACCCTTGCTTCAAAATTTTCGACAAAAAATACGTTTTTGACATAAAAATTGCTCAAAATTTGTGAGGAGGGGTTTTTTGGTGCGGAAAATCGACTGTAACAGTCTGTTTTTGTCTAAAATCATTTTTTCTCCTCCAAATGAAGTCATGAAATTTTCGAAAATCCACTTTTCAAAACTAAATTTGCTCATAACTCGACTAATATGATAGATAAAAAGTTCTAGTCTTCGGCAATCGATTCAGCGAAAAATTTTACATACTCCAGTGTATTTTGAGTCCATAATTCCAACCAGGAAGGAAGTTAGCACAAGGCAGTTTACATTGAATATTTCCATACCTACCCCTTGCTTCAAAATTTTCAACAAAAAATACGTTTTTGACATAAAAATTGCTCAAAATTTGTAAGGAGGGGTTTTTTGGTGCGGAAAATCGACTGGAACAGTCTGTTTTCGATTAAAATCATTTTTTCTCCTCCAAATGAAGTCATGAAATTTTCGAAAATCCACTTTTCAAAACTAAATTTGCTCATAACTCAACTAATATGATAGATAAAACGTTCTAGTCTTCGGCAATCGATTCAGCGGAAAATTTTACTTATTTCATTGTATTTTAAGTCCATAAATCCGACCAGGAAAGAAGTTAGCATAATGCAGTTTACATTGAATATCTCCATACCTACCCCTTGCTTCAAAATTTTCGACAAAAAATACGTTTTTGACATAAAAATTGCTCAAAATTCGTCAGGAGGGGTTTTTTGGTGCGACAATCGACTGGAACAGTCTGTTTTCGTCTAAAATCATTTTTTCTCTTCCAAATGAAGTCATGAAATTTTCGAAAATCCACTTCTCAAAACTAAATTTGCTCATAACTCGACTAATATGATAGATAAAACGTTCTAGTCTTCGGCAATCGATTTAGTGGAAAATTTTACATATTCTAGTGTATTTTGAATTCATAATTTTGACCAGGAAAGAAGTTAGCTCAATGCAGTTTACATTGAATATTTCCATACTTAACCCTTGCTTCAAAATTTTCCACGAAAAATACGTTTTTGACATAAAAATTGCTCAAAATTTGTAAGGAGGGGTTTTTTGGTGCGGAAAATCGACTGTAACAGTCTGTTTTTGTATAAAATCATTTTTTCTCCTCCAAATGGAGTCATGAAATTTTCGAAAATCCACTTTTCAAAACTAAATCTGTTCATAACTCGACTAATATGATAGATAAAAAGTTTTAGTCTCCGGCAATCGATTCAGCGGAAAATTTTACCTATTTCATCATATTTTGAGTCCATAATTCCGACCAGGAAAGAAGTTAGCACAATGCAGTTTACATTGAATATTTCCATACCTACCCCTTGCTTCAAAATTTCCGACAAAAAAATCATTTTTCAAATAAAAATTGCTCAAAATTCGCCAGGAGGGGTTTTTTGATGCAAAAAATCGACTGCCACAGTCTGTTTTTGTATAAAATCATTTTTCTCCTCCAAATGAAGTCATGAAATTTTCGAAAATCCACTTTTCAAAACTAAATTTGCTCATAACTCGACTAATATGATAGATAAAACGTTCTAGTCTTCGGCAATCGATTTAGTGGAAAATTTTACATATTCCAGTGTATTTTGATATTATAATTTAGACCAGGAAAGGAGTTAGCACAATGCAGTTTACATTGAATATTTCCATACTTACCCCTTGCTTCAAAATTTTCGACAAAAAATACGTTTTTGACATAAAAATTGCTCAAAATTAGTAAGGAGGAGTTTTTCGGTGCGGAAAATCGACTGGAACAGTCTGTTTTTGATTAAAATCATTTTTTCTCCTCCAAATGAAGTCATGAAATTTTCGAAAATCCACTTTTCAAAACTAAATTTGCTCATAACTCAACTAATATGATAGATAAAACGTTCTAGTCTTCGGCAATCGATTTAGTGGAAAATTTTACATATTCTAGTGTATTTTGAATTCATAATTTTGACCAGGAAAGAAGTTAGCCCAATGCAGTTTACATTGAATATTTCCATACCTACCCCTTGCTTCAAAATTTTCGACAAAAAATACGTTTTTGACATAAAAATTGCTCAAAATTCGTCAGGGAGGGTTTTTTGGTGCGGAAAATCGACTGTAACAGTCTGTTTTTGTATAAAATAATTTTTTCTCCTCCAAATGATGTCATGAAATTTTAGAAAATCCACTTTACAAAACTAAATTTGTTCATAACTCGAGTAATATGATAGATAGAGCGTTCTAGTCAGAAAAAAAAGACTCACAAATTCGAATAGTTTATTCAGGCAAATATAACTACAGCTAATTAAGTATTTAACATTGTTTGCTAAACAATATACAGATTCGGCAAATATGTAAATTCAATTTGAAGCATCTCATAGAGGAGCAACAATACCGACGCTGGGAGCACTCTACCCTTAACCGGAAATTTTGACTAACCTACTAGTATTCCACCCAGTAGTAGCGTTCTTTAACGAGCCCAGCATCCATGGAGTCGGGACCTCGGTTTTACTTCTCCTCCGAAAGACCACAGAAAGGTCATATGAAACATAATTATTTCCCGAATCTGTATATTTGAAAATTAATATGTCCAAGAGTACTTCAAGTCGAAATATTTTTTAACATCGTGTAGTATGAGAACGACGACTGAACAATCTGCAACGAAAATTGTTGTTAAAATATTCATATCAAACATAGTATACTTTATATTGATTATAAACGCAATTACACACTTTTGTTTGAAATGTGTCACTACAATGGATAAATGTGGGTAAAATTAATTTGCATTGTTCCACCTTAACATAACAGTATGGTCAAGGACCCTTTGAGGATTGAAAAGAAGGAAAGATCAGAAATCCATGCCGCAAGAAACACTCAATATATAGGTAAGTTAACAAATATATGAATGTACGACCCTCGTGAATAGGATGCACGTGCTTATCTTCGATGGCCACACTTGCGACAGCAGCTTTGCTTTATAATCGACATGGAAGAACCCAAGGGTGAGCTTGCGTAAGATAAATTGCCGCTACGAAGGGTACGTCTGCATCCTATTTTGAATGAGGCGTAACTTACTTAAAACTTACTCTGTAATTGAAATTGTATACTAATATCACGAGAATTTCAGATCAAAATATTTTTCAACATCGCGTAGTATAAGAACGATAACAACAAACTTGTTGAATTCATAAATAATACAAACTTGAGTTGAGATTTCTGGGAGTGTTTTTCTTAAAATTTTTATGACCCACAATTTTATAATAGATTGAAAATGCCATTTCAGTTTCGATTAAAATCGCACATATCTTTACACAGACACGTATTGAGTATTTTTTTTATATACAGGGTGTCCCACGACGAGTGAAAACTATCTGTATATGGCAAAATACTCATAGTAAAATCATGAAAATTCCTACGTTTGGGTTTTCGGATACGATCTTTTCAACTAAAATATTTTTAAAGATGACCGACTTCCGGTTCTACCGGAAGTCGACTGTAATTTTGTTATTTTAAATAGAACACCCTGTATATTAATACATTTTTGAAATCTACGTAATATTTTAGTATACTTTTGTCTACAAACTTTTTTCAAAAAATGCACTTTTTGAGTTATTGATTTTTTTGTAGAAAATTTGACCGTTGAAGACCCTTATAAATTATTTTTTTACGAGGGGACCCTTGAAGATATGAAAATGTTTTCTCTTCGGTTGCCTTAAGCAAGGTCAAACGTATTCGAATCTATGTTGAAAAATTTTTCATTTTATACAGGGTGTGTATAAAAATTGTTCAAAGTTTAACTTCATAAATATCAAATTTCTTCATTTTTTTTTATAAAACCACCCTGTTTTTTCTATTTTAATGCATTCAGGGGAAAAAAATAAGGCAAATTCATGTATACTTTCCCTAAACCTTACCGTTATCCAGATATTGAATGTTTTCTGTAAATTTTTAGAGATGCAGGTGTGGTCTAAATTTTGATACAAGAACTAAGAAATAAAAATTATTATGTGAATTTACTTTCAATACATGGTAAATATGACAAAGTTTTTATAAGAACATGTGCTTTATTTGCAATAAGATATCCAGATTGACCGCGATCGAAATCGCACATTGTTAAAAGAATACTTAACAATTTGAAGCTATTCGGTTCATTTTAAGCAAAAGTTAATCGAGTTAAACCATTTATTAGAGTAATAAGATATGCTACAAAATTTTATGGAAAACTAAAAGCCAAAGAAAAATAGTCTGATGTTTTAAAGTAGATGTTCAAAATTGCTCCCTTGTACTTCAATGCATTTTTCAACCCTTCTCAGTATACCTTCATTCGTCGCACGGCTAATCATCATCTCAGAAAGGGAATTGAAGGAATTACAAACTCTTAGCTCACAATCTTCTCTAGATGTTAACTAATGTCAGTTAAATAAGTGTCATTTATTACAAAGCCTACTGAAAGTATACATGAAAAATTTAAACTTGTTAAAAAATATATTAACAATTTAAAACCTCAAATATTTCGGAAACGACTGAAAGTTGGAATAGGATTAATAAAAACAATTTGATTTGATTTTTTTTAGAGACAGATGAAGAAAAAGACCTTTTTATTTCTTAGTTCTTGTATCAAAATTTAGACCACACCTGCATCTCTAAAAATTTACAGAAAACATTCAATATCTGGATAATGGTAAGGTTTAGGTATAGGAAAGTATACATGAACTTGCCTTATTTAGGAAAAATGAAGAAATTTCATATTTATGAAGTTAAACTTTGAACACTTTTTATTCACATCCATTATAAAATGGAAAATTTTTCAACATAGATTCGAATACGTTTGACCTTGCTTAAGGCAACCGAAGAGAAACCATTTTCACATATAAAAAATTTATAAGGGTCTTCAACGGTCATATTCTCTACAAAAAAAATCAATAGCTCAAAAAGTGTGCATTTTTTGAAAAAAGTTTCCAGACAGAAGTATACTAAAATATTACGTAGATTTCAAAAATGTATAATAATATGTTCTATTTAAAATAACAAAGTTACTGTCGACTTCCGGTAGAACCGGAAGTCGGCCATCTTTGAAAATATTTTAGTTGAAAAGATCGTATCCGAAAACCCAAACGTAGAAATTTTCATGATTTTCCTATAAGTATTTTGCCATATACAGATAGTTTTCACTCGTCGTGGGACACCTTGTATAATGTTAACTGAACACTATCATCACCTTCAAAAACACCTCTAAAGATAAGTTGAAGAATCCTAAAGCCTTAAGCTGTATTGGTCGTTGAGTATTTTGTATAAACATCACCAGATCTCGTTTGAAACATTTTTTTGCATCCACCCAGGGATGAAAATATGCTGCTATAGGGATGATTTCACTCTGCAAAAAAAAAACAAAAAAAATTGAATGAAATCGTTTATTTACAACCATATACAGGGTGTACCTCCCAGGTTTTTCGTACGAAACTCAAGGACACCCTGTATATGCAATTTTTTCGTGTATCTTCATAGAGGTGCACAGCACGCATAAATAGGCTTAGTGTTGGTAGGTACGTACCTTCCTTCTTATTTGTGATGAAAACCAAGACGGCACTAGAAGTAAATTAAAAATAGCCATTTGATAAATAACTAGAAAGAAAAATTCAAACGTATTGGGGGCAGCCTAAAAAAATAATTGGTAATTATTCCAAATTCTTGTCTTGAATATTAATTTTTTACCGAAGTTAATAGAAATAGAGTCATGCATAATCCACTGGTTGTTGCGAAGAATTGGAAAAAATATATTTTGCTGAATACTTTCTCACATTTTTTGGCAAACCTGAAAATAATTTTACTATTGAATGATGGGAAATTTGACCACATGCTTTTTTTGAGTTAGTAAACTCAAAATTTATTGAACTAATTTGGAAACAAAGCGTGCATTATCAAAAAGCATGGGTAATAAGTAATCACTACCAAAACTTCAATATTGTAGCCAACAATTATGGAAAAATTGTCAATTAAGATAACTATTCTGCGCACGCTGCACCCTATTTTTGGGTGTTCATATGATTGGTGGCGAAAAATCTAATTTCCATCACATACCATCACTAAGTAAGTTTCTCTACCATACAGTTCCCTTGTGCCAGCTCCCCTTAAAATAGTTCCTGTGGTGGAGCTCCTGATATACATCTGTATTTGTAGAATAGGAAGGGGGAGTTAAGGCCATTTGTGACCCATCGTACATCTTCCTGATGAGTTATTCCCATAGGTTTTTGTCCATTCTGTCCGTTCCAAGTAGCTGGGCATGTTACTAAAGTACAACTCCCTTATATGTAGGCCAAGAATTACCAAACACACATCCACTAGTTTACAATAACTCCGGACACTCGCATAAGACATGCCTGACAGTTTCATCTTCCTGTTTACACATCCTGCATAGAGGTATGTCCACTAGCCCCATAGTATGGAGATGTTTCCTCAGTTGACAGTGGCCAGTCAGAAATCCTACTGTTATACGTAGGTTTTTCCTGGTCATAGCCAAAAATTTCTTCGGCGCCAACTTCCCAGTATAATTTCTATGTAGAGAGCTCCTGGAAGGACAATTCCCTGAGCTTAATTCCTGAATGACATAGTTTCCGCAGCAGTTTGTTGAATTCTCAAGGCTTCTTTCCACTTACATGTAGCAGAGTTCAAAAACCGTTGAACTACCAAGAATTTTTTGTTTCATTGACGCCCAACGCCAAGAGTTCAACTCAAGCCGGCTACTCACTACGCGATACTTGACAAGTACTGGTACTTGATCATGTACATGTACAAGTTCAAGTATGGTCGATACATTATGCGGCTACTTGACAATTGCAAATTTTTGCGGATACTGCAAGTACTTGTGAAAGATAATAACAATCATGGAAATTGGTAGTGAAACAGAGGCAAAAGTAGCAATTGTTGTAATGAGCAGTGCATATCTTTTAATTCGTGTAGCATTGGGTGATGGTGTATCTGCATATCAGATATATGCTATCTTGGAATGTGCGCAGATAAACCTAGACAGAGGTTATGTGGATCGACGCATAACCATATACTCCGACAGTCAGGCAGCAATTAAAGCCCCAGCAACTCAGGACTCGCTAGTGAATATCGAGAACGACTTGCTAATCTTGCAAGGCGCAACGTGGTGCGGCGGACGAAACGTCAGTCCATGTTTTCCTAGAGTGTCCACACTGGGCTGTACTACGCAGGCGAATCTTCGGAGTCCCTGTTATGGCCCCTGGAGACACAAGCAGGCATCCATTGAAAAAGCTTGTGGCCTTTATAGAAGGGCTCGGCTTTATGGATGTCTAGGTAGCAGGAATGGCACAATGGGCCCGCCAGTGGCCTCAGTGACGGAACCTTGGCTTGAGTTTGTCCAGGACAAGGCTCGCCTGCAAACTTAGTAGTAGTAGTAGTAGTATTTACTAGTTTTTTACTTGTACAAACTTGTCGAATAAGTGTGGCGCTGCTACTTGACTCGCTACTTGTTGCCTTTGACTTTGTTCAAGTGGCTCGCCGATTTTCATGTTAGCTTCGTACACACTACTTGAATTATGCCAAGTACTTGTCAAGTGCCGCGTAGTGAGTAGCCGGCTTTATATTTCAAAACATCGTCAACGTTACCGACATAAGTGATTTATCAACCTACCTCTGGATTCTCTGATGATCTTCAATATAACTCTTCATACTTGTTTCAGATCCGCTATATAGTTTGTGACAAAGAAAATCACATTGTATACCGATAAAAGTGAATAAGCCTGATGCCAACACGTCAGTTTCAATATTAATCATTGACTCGAAGTATAAAGCAACTGCCTGGTAAAGATACATCAGTTGGTGTATTGGTGTTTGAGATGCGTTAAAAGGGTACCAAGCAGCTAGCGGTAGACCACCATTTTTAGAATAAAAAATAGGAGTTGCAACAGCGAATATGCTAGACAATAAAGATACGGTTGTTAGAGCACGTTTTACCTACAACAAAATAATTATGGGGAAAATGAGACACTATTGGGATTGGATATTGAGGAAAAATGATTAGGCCAAAATGGACACAATTGAGATTTGAATCTTTGCAGGTGAAAAAAGAGTGTAGAAATCAAAGGATAAGAGTAGTGACAAAAAAGACTGATAACGAGGAAACAATTACATAGTATGGATGAAATTGAAACATACAAAATAAAAAAAAGCGGGTAGACTGAAAAGGAAGTGGATAGGCCAACTAAAAAATGATAAGGAATATGAAAGGATTTGGAAAGATTAGCAAGATACAGAAAAGATTGGGTACAAGAGGAAACGAAATCTTCTATCTACTATCTATCTATCTACTATCTATCTATCTACTACTAATCTACTTACTTTTGTGTAAAACATCAAACTCTTTTCTGCAATTAACTTAGTTTCTTTATCGATAGGCTGGAACTTTGGATTATTTAAATTTTCGAATATCGATACTAGATCCTTTCTTTCTTCGAAAAGATAATAAGCTCTTATATTCGCCATCATGCAAATATTAGCGATGAACCCATTGCCTGAACAAAGAAATCAATTCGAAGGCTGCAATTTTGAATATTTTTCACAATGTTTCATAATATGTATATGTACTACGCAGTTTCCACTTAAATAATTGCAATGATTTGAAAGCTCTAACCCGGTGGTGGTACCCACCCTTTTTTCAGTCTAGACTCCTTTTGGATTTGTTACTAGCTGGCGACTCACAATAAAAAAATATTCATTTTTCATAGTATAATATAAATAAAAATGAAAAATTGTCCAATGTCATCCTTAGTATTTCTGGCATTTGTTTTAATTTGCGAAACCAAAAAAAAAACACTTTCACTAAGATAGGTAGGTAGAGGCAAATGGTACTTCGAATTCATAATTATGTTCTTTGGTGACAACGGCTTTGTTTATTCCGACAACTTCATGTAGTTAAATTTTCTGCCACTTTTGGTTTTGTCTACTCTGAAATAAACTTGTGTTCCAAATTAAGTGCTCTTTTATTGTGTGAACATAACATTTTGGCGACGAAGATGGTATTATCGTAAACGCAAACCCCGATGGTCTCGAGATACAATAGTAGAACGCTTGGGTTCCAGACTGTACACGATTTAAGACAAAGATATTTTGCATGCTCGCAGCGTTGACCAGATCATCGAGTACAACCTTTAGCTACAATGGTGCCTCATTGACTTTCTTAAGATCCAAAATACAACCCAAGCTACAACGACATTGTCTTAGATGATTTCCTTGCTCAAGAAAACAGGAACCACCCTCAGCCCCGAGATGAAGTTCAAGGTGCTCTGCAGTTCCAGCCGGGTGTTCCTCAAGAACCGGAAGCTCAGCTTCCATATGTCCCTGTTATTGAGCAGCCTCTAATACTAGTTCCTGTCCCAGAGATCCTATCCCAGATGTCCAGCCTAACCCAATTGTTCAACCCTTTTCTGGTTTTCCTCGAGAGCAAGTCCCAAGATCAAGAAATTATGATGATATTCCGGTTGGCCCCTAAGCGAAACAGAGGGGTGAAAATTTTTGAGGAGGGATCAAGACCTGTTAGGTCTAAACGACCCGTTGAACGTATGACTTATAAATGATTTTGTTTTGTTGATTTCATATAAACTAATTGTTACCGTATTCCAAAAAATTTGAGAGGGAAGAAATGTTATAATATACTTCAAATTCAAAATTGTGTTCTTCCGTGACAACAACTTGGTTTATTTTGACAACTTCATGTAGTTGGATTTTCTGCCTGTCACTTTTAGTTTTGTCTACCCTAAAATAAACTTGTGTTCCCAATTGAGTGTTCTTCTATTGTGTGAATATAACAGTAATAGTTCCTGGAGAAAAGAAAAGGCGATATTGGGATAAGGCCGATTAAATTATATTCGATGAGGTGGCTGATCGGCCGTACCACTGCGACCTTTTTCGATCTATTGTGGTCCTTTGAATCTAGATCACATTCTCAGTCCGATTCTTTCAACGTGGCTAATCGACTGAATATCTCATGTAATTTCTTGCCGGTGGCTTCCCAGTGCCTAGTACAAGTAACCGCAGGCAATCACACTATAGAATTTATTCAGCAGTTTCCACTCATAGGTGGAAGAATCTGCACATGGCTTAATCTGTCAACCTTATTCCATTTGCGTGTCTGTTATGCTTTGACAGTTTTCCTGTCTTTGCTTATCAGGATTGTTGTAAAATTTGGAGAAAGTCCTTCAAAGAACTGATCCATTTGTCTTTTTTCTGGTGATATTACCCACCACTATAGATATTACTGTGACACCCTTTTCCTTGATTATATTGATAAGCGGCTGACCAACATTTAGTCAGAGTTTCCTTCTGGAAAAGAAGCTGTAGAATCATTTGTAGGATCTTGAAATTCATTCGGCAATTTTTACTGAAGTTTTGGCAACATTTGAGTGGGTATGGAATGGAGTCCCTTGAAATTGGAGAGAAAAAAAAATTTTCTTGAAATTATGTTTTGTCGGCAACCCGTCCGGGATATACCCACTTCCCGGACGCTTTTTCTTTAAGTAAGTAGCATTTCCCGGCCTAGTCTGGAAAGTAGGTACTTTCTGGCCTAGCCGAAATAAGCTCTGTGCTAAGTGAAGCTTACGTACAATACTTCACTTCAATGGACAAAGCTATGCTCAACATTTCGTGCAATGAAAATAAGCTAAATTTTTTTAAACCTGACTTATTTGTTAAGCCAAGGTAGTGCAATCGGTTATACATTGTTCAGGATATCCTCCACAAAGAGATTCGATTCTTACCTGCAAAATCCTGGACGCTGTGACATTCGAAAAGGATAAAAAAATATTCGCTACAATTTATAGCCAGCATTATCGGGAAAAAAACAAAAACGCAATAAGCTGCAAATAAATTGGGATATTTCATTTTCTTGATCGGAATATAAACTCCATGGTGATTTAACAGATTTATATCACGTTCGTAAAACTTACGGAAATCTAAAAATAAGCTGCTTTCGCTCATCTCGAAAACTAATGAGATTATTCTGGTTGAAATTCTCCTTTTATACTTTCATGCTCTTAGCCACTTATCCAAAAGTAAGGGTGTAATTTTTATTTCAAATTAACCTATTACAGGAAAAACTTGTAGTGTTAAATATTCAATTGCTACTTATTCAACACCAAAAAAAGTCTTTTTAGACATTTAAAGTAATTTTACAAATTATATAATTTTAGTTCTTATGGAATAAATGGAAATTAGATTAATTTTTATAGATGTCTGATGGACGTATGTTAATGGACATACGATGTCCACTTTTTCTCCATGGACGTCCAGTAGACTCAGCTGCTGACTTGCAGAATTCTTGTGCTTAGTTTTAGCTTTTGAGCTTTGCCGAAAGCGTCCAATATTAAAAAGAAAAGAAGAATTTAAGTTGACAGAAATAAGTCAGATTTGCTTTGAATTGTCATTTTCAGTATTAATTTGAAAATTCTTTTGAAATTTTAGTATTTAAAATGGGTTCATCAATCAAAGACCAGCTAGATAATCAAAAACCGTTAAAAGTGGAATACGAAATTTCTATGGTATCGTTATTGGGTGGTAAGTGTATAATTTCTATTTTATAAATGTTTCTACAGAGCGCAGTTGAATTATATTGCACACAATTGAATGTACACCACTGTACCAATGATTAAAACATGTTTTCCCACGGAAAAATGCTCTCTCACATTCAAAAACATATAAATTCATCCACCCATTTTGAAGTCAAGACATTCGAACTTCCATAACTCCAGCATCTCGTAATTCGAAGAATAAGTAGGCCACTTGTGACCCATTGTCTGTACATACTCCCGAGGAGTTGTCCTCCTAGGTCATCGTCCATCCTGTTCTTTCCAGGTAGGTGGACATTTCACTAGGATACATTTCCTTTTTATCGGCATGAGTCACCGAACACTCTCTTATTGACGATAACTCCGGACACTCGCATAAAACATGCCTGACAGTTTCCATCCTGTTCACACATCCTGCAAAGAGGTGTTCCACCAGTCCCATAGTATGGAGGTTTTTCCTTAGTTGACAGTGGCTAGTCAGAAATCCTTCTGTCAAACGTAGGTTTTTCTTGGTCATCGCCAAATATTTTTTCGACGCCAGCTTCTCAGGGTCTTCCAGGGTAGTTCCGCAATTGTTGAAGTCGTCACTAGGTCCTAAAATTTTTTGTCCAGCCGTTTTCTTGTCTACAGAATCGGCAATTACCTTCACTCCTGTCGTACCCTTTAACACACTTCAGTACTTGACAGAGTAACTTGAATGTCCGGTTTCGTGCCATCGGTCGCATTTAATTAGTGTTGTAAATTATTCAAATGTGAACGCACTGTATATAATGAAAACTGTCAGATTAGTAATACGTATTTTCCTTCCCTTTCAGCCACTGTTGGATTGACATTGTTTTTAATTTGCTGCTGCTGTGGAACTGGTGGAAATCGAAGGTCAACTTGAAAATAAATATCCCATTTTATGCTCATTTTATGTAATAAAAGTTCTTGAATGATGTGACATATTATTTTATTTGGATTCATAAAAAAAACACAAAAACATATTTACGGCATTCTTTCCACCGTTAATAGCCAGAGTCATAACATAAGTTCCAATAGATACTTTGAATGTGAAGAATAGAGCTTATATAAAAGCTGCAATGGGATGTTTAACTTCAAATGTTGACCCCATGTTTCATGAGTATGGATAAAATAAAAAGGAAAAAATTTTTTCCTAAATATGGAATCAACGGAAGTATTTAACAAGTTTACCTGGTAATTCATTCACAACAATCCCACAGGAAACTTTCTAGGTAAAAATATTTGATAAGGGAGAATTGTTGATATCTGTTTGGTCGTGAAGAATCTGAACATTTGTTTTTATTCATCTCAGAAAAATTTAATTTGAAGGATTTAGGTTCTATATGCAAAATTTCTGTTACAGTTGCTATAACCACATTTTAATTTATAAACTCCTGATTTATTCAGTTTTGAAGATTTGGATTTGTTGTTTTTAATGAATTTGGATTTGTTATCGGTTTTTAAGCAAATATTCAAGTCTAAAGTTTCCAAAAATGATTTGATTTTTGAGGATGGTATTCCAAAGTATGTTAAGCTTTTAAATTGGTTATTTTTGTTTTTATCAGAAGGAAATACTTGTTCTAGAGTGTGTTTTCGTATCTTTTTATTTATGATAATGTCAATTAAATTTGGATCGTAATTATTATTAACAGCTATTTGTTTTATTATATTTAGTTCTTCGTTTTAAGTCAATATTTAATGGAACTCTTAAAAGTCTATATATCATACTATTGAAAGCTGCTAATTTATGACTGACTTGGTGGTCTGAACTATTATGAATTGTAATATCTGTATGTGATGGTTTGTGAAATATAGAAAAGTCATGTCTATTATTTATATTTGAAATTGTAAGGCCTAGAAAGTTTATAGACTTATTTTGTTGAATTTCTACTATAAATTTGATATTTTTATATATTGAGTTAATGTAAATGATGAAGTTATCTAATTGTCTCGTAGTACCAGTGAAGCAAGCTAAAATGTCATCTAGACATATCGGTGCCAGTAAACAAATTTCCCACTAAGGGCGAGTTGTATCAAACACCTAAACTCGTTTTAATATTAACTGATGTTTAGACTGTGTCTGATTGATGTATTTATTATCAACAATTACATCAGTCTAATCATCAGTCAACATTAAGTTTAGAGTTTATGAATCATCTTTTTTATATTATCCATGAAAATTTCTGATAATAGGGAACTGAAAGGGTTTCCCATAATCATGTAGCCCTTGTAAACTTTAACAAATTGAAATTGTTTTACTTCATAATTCAGTATGGATCTACATCAAGTAAAAGCCTCATCTATTCAGTAATTCTTCAACCTAGGTCAATTATGGACAAATTCAAATATTTTAGGAATTCAGGGATAGTAATTCAACATAATTTTGTATATCCAGGAGA
The DNA here is from genome assembly GCA_963978555.1 of Galerucella nymphaeae. NCBI lineage: Eukaryota > Metazoa > Arthropoda > Insecta > Coleoptera > Chrysomelidae > Galerucella > Galerucella nymphaeae. Next base: position 17,458,421 of record OZ021715.1, on the reverse strand, counting down.
CTGTCTTTGAAATATTTGTTACTTGAAATTACCTATCAATATGAAATTATTTGAAATAAAATGACATTAGCTTACAATTCGCGATCAATCAAAAATGACTGATGACATAACGAGTACGTTCAGAATATATTAAAAACTGACAGTTTACTTGTCAGTCAGACGACAGGATGAGCGCTTCTAGTGGTGAGTTTGTGAATTATTTTTTATTTTTGTTTAAAATATGGCTAGCAGTGGAAAAAACTGTAAGTACGCCATGGTGGTGAAGACATTTAAAAGCCGTGCACCTTATTCCACTCGGGGCGAAGCCACTAGCGAAACAATTTTGGTACTCGGTCAATACCTGTTAATAGTCTTCATACCACCTTCGTGTATAATATACTATTCCCTTATTTCTGGTGTTCATAATATAAGTTTTTTTGGTAAGGTAGGTGAGAAAATATATTTTTTAAGTTGATTATACCATTTATAAAAGATTCTTTTTCAGTTTTTATCAATTTAAAACATGATTAATACGAATAGTGCACATTTCAATCAGCGAATATATTAATGGACTAGCATTTTCTCCAATTAAATAAACGTGGAAATAAAAATAACTGATAAATAATATACAAGATGATTTCATATAGGTTGATAAGAGGGCACAACAGCATTCAAAATATTTCTGATGAGTATATCAAAATATAAACTCGGCAATCAATAATTTTTATGTTATAAACAATTGATTAGGCATTGGGAATTGATAGGTCAACAAAAAAACAGGTAACATTCTATCTGCGGATGAATTTATTCCTACTTTAAATTGCGTGTTCAAACAACAGTACTCACCTTATACGATTGCGTACCTGTTTAAAAATGGCGATGTCAAGTTGTGGCGAGATACAAAATTCAAATATGATGCAAGTATTCGATGAAAGGGTGAAAAGAATAGTGGAGGAGTGCTTTGAAGTTGCTTTAATTTTATGTAATAAGGAAATGGATGAGTTTAACGCATCAAAGGTAATAATCTTACTTTTTCGTGTGAAAAAATAAATAAATACATCTTTGTGAATTCTCGTATACCATTGCCTAAAAATATATTGAACGAAATTTCAGATTCTCCACGAAAACTATATATTTTTTCGCTTATATTTTGAATCTCCCTTTCCGGCTTCCCACTTCGCCCACTTTACAAGAACTTGTAACAATTTTATACCCGATGTAACTTCTGAATGAAAGGTACGATTCGAAAAATCTATGCAGGCTGTTTTTTTTTTAATATTTGTTTCGCAATTTTGGAAACCGTGAAAGTTACGAGATACCGCAAAGGAATAATTATCTAGCGCTCCATCAGTTTTGGAAAATATTTTTCAAAAACAGTGACCAAGAAGCAAAAACAAAGAACTGTGATAATACTTTATTGTTTCAAGTCCACGTGTCTTGTCAGATTTTACAAAATATAACCACAATGGGTGGTATGAATAAAAACAAAGTATATGCTAACACTAGAAGTATTAGCATTTTCTATAAAGTAGGTACCTACTTCGAAACTAAGAAGAAACTACATTGCAAAGTAGATACTTTTAATTTTTCCGGAAGTTACTATACTAAGTAGCGCTCGAGTGAAAATGACTAAAGTATTTACTGCAATTTGGAGTAGCGACTTCTTACAGCAAATACTTCGATTTCAAGAAGAAATTGTAGTATTTGCTCAACGTTAGCCAAGTTGGTATAATAGCAGCTTCTTGAGAATTCTTCGGTTAAATTTGTTTAAAAATGGATGGATGGAAGGAAAATATACAGTGCAACGACACGTTAATGATGATATTTTGTATCATAAAATGTTCTGGTAACAGAAAATGAGGTGGCAGGTGTCATTTTTTTATCCAGCAGTATCTTGAAATCTCCTAGGATTATAACAAATGCTAATTGTATATTTTTTGGGATTCTTCTTGACAGGGCATTTCTTCATCTGAAGACATTCTACTCAATCACGAACACTGTTTATAACTTTCAATTGACAAGAAAACTAGCAAATAATATTTCAGGTAGTCTTGAAATTTTTTTGTAACAACAATGATGGAAAAGAAAATCTAATAAACTTGTCATGACCTGCTCCCCTAGCAGAAGGAGTGGAAGTTGCTGCACGTGTCGAAGCATGTACTACGGGCTAAAAAGTAGATACTACAAGCAGTTTAGTAAATACTTCAACGTTAAGCAGATTCTACCGGAACTGACCAGATGCTTCATGATGGAGCATATACTTTGAAGTAGATCTTTGAATTTGTAGTATTAGCTTAGCATGCACTTCGTTTTTATTCATACCACCCAATGTTTTCACATTATTGTGACATTTGGTAGCTCCCAAATGGGAGCAGTGCAATATTCATTTCACATAAGTGTCAATTAGTTCAATAAGTCTGAACACGACCCTTGCGGAACACTCTCCAAATCTAGTAACTTTTAGTGGTGTGTTTGAGGTTTCTTAAAATGCTCCTCTTAATTTAAAAATAAGGTATAGTATGGTTCTAGTTTTTGACTTACATATCGTTCCATTTAATTATTCCACAAAGTTATAGTAGTTATTAGTGTTATGACATCCAAAAAAGAATTTAAGGAGAACGGAAGCAGTAACATTTGAACCAGCGACCTTCTGTGACATTTCCATGTCATTATTTATTTTTGACAGTACTTACCTATGTAACAAATGAAAAGTTGTAGGTTAAAATATTGAGGAAAACGAATACAACTTAAGTCGACCAACTTACACGAGTATTGAAAAAGCAATTAACAATTTGGAACATTAACTTGATTAATAATGGCCCTCAATAACATACTTGTTGGTTGGCTAACTATTAATTATTAAATAACTGTATTGACTGTTTAACATTTATTTCTAACACGCTGTTATGGAGGGTTATCCCACTTTTTAAGATACTAGACGTCCGTGTATAGAACAAAATACATTTTTCAATAAATCCTTACCTGATCGACGAATCAGGCTTTCTTTCCATCTATTCATTTAGCTTTAAACAATATTATTGTGCCATGGAAGAAGAAACCTCCATCCACATACTTTCCAGCTGCACAGCACTCCAGGATACCAGAGCACAGTACTTGGGAGGTTTTTGGATAGGAGAGGAACATTTACCTAAGTTGATGCCTGCAGATATCCTGAAATTTCTCCGGGAAATAGGACTAAAGGAACTACTAGTTTCGGAGACTCTCCTCAGAAACTAAGTAGGAGTAAGGGGGCACAATAGATCTTTTAGAAGAAACGGAATTAATACAAGCAGTGCCTGATTTAACAGAAGTTCTCCTGTCGATTATCCGAATAATGGTTGAGTGGGCCTTAAGGTCCAGGGTAGAAGCCTTTAAAAATAATGAGAAGTGAAAAAAAATTATAATAGAATGAAACCCATTAGAAAAGGAGTGGAATATGATAAAAATGAAAGGAAAAATAATTTACGGGCGATCTGAGGTTGGGAAGGGGATGGGGGTGAGTTTTTAAGGGTAAAAAACGGTTTTTCTCGATTTCCAGCAAAACTAAAAGTCCTATCGAAAAAAGTCAAATAGAAAAGTTGTAGATAATAAAAAGATCTAAAACTTTTGTACTCATACTTTTTTCACATAACCTCAAAATTTATGTGAAAAATTCAAAAAACCAAGTTTTTGGTTTTTTATTTTTATCTTTTACAAAAATTTTTTTTTTTTAACGAAATTTTGTGAAAACTTACCTTTTTATGTCCCAAATACGCTGTAATTTATTTAATTGAAAATATTTATTTTTTCACCTTATTTTGAATTAATATCGAAAAAACACCCTAATTTTCAATCGAAAATTCACCCGTCAAAATATCAGCTTTTTTCAAAAAGTTGGTGTGGTTTCTGTTCGTTGAAATCTCTACTTTCCGATGGTGAAAAAAAAAATATATGTTACTATGGTAAATCTTCTCAGAAAACGCAAAAATTAAAAAAACTCGAATCCGTTTTTTGAATCATTATGTATAATTTTGAGCAATTTATTAAAATTTTCACATTAATTACTAGGAAAATGTAAGATTTCATGTTATAATCTAGGAAAATGTAAGATTTTATGTTATAATCTTACGTTTTTCTAGTAATTAAAGTGTAAATTTTAATAAATTGCTCAAAATTATACATAATGATTCAAAAAACGGATTCGAGTTTTTTTAATTTTTGCGTTTTCTGAGAAGATTTACCATAGTAACATATATTTTTTTTTCACCATCGGAAAGTAGAGATTTCAACGAACAGAAACCACACCAACTTTTTGGAAAAAGCTGATATTTTGACGGGTGAATTTTCGATTGAAAATTAGGGTGTTTTTTCGATATTAATTCAAAATAAGGTGAAAAAATAAATATTTTTGATTAAATAAATTACAGCGTATTTGGGACATAAAAAGGTAAGTTTTCACAAAATTTCGTTAAAAAAAAAAAATTTTTGTAAAAGATAAAAATAAAAAACCAAAAACTTGGTTTTTTGAATTTTTCACATAAATTTTGAGGTTATATGAAAAAAGTGTGAATACAAAAGTTTTAGATCTTTTTATTATCTACAACTTTTTTATTTGACTTTTTTCGATAGGACTTTTAGTTTTGCTGGAAATCGAGAAAAACCGTTTTTTACCCTTAAAAACTCACCCCCATCCCCTTCCCAACCTCAGATCGCCCGTAAATTATTTTTCCTTTCATTTTTATCATATTCCCCTCCTTTTCTAATGGGTTTCATTCTATTATGATTTTTTTTGGTTTTAAAAATTATCGACCCTGGACTATTATGGACGCACGAAGCAATGTGAAAAGGGATTGGTCAAACTTTTGATGTGTCCCTGATCGAATAATTAAAAGCAACCATATTATGACTGTTACAAGAGTGATGAGTTACCTACCGTTAAAATAATGAGAAATGAATTGATAAAATGCCCTCCATAATGTAAATTGCTGTAAGAAAACGATTCAAAACTGGATTCAATTTTTTTTTTGGTTTCCGAAGAATTGTTTCATGCTTGTTATAGGATTTATTTTTTTTATTTTTTAATAAAATTCAATTTTGTTTATGGTTTCTGCTTTGAAATTTCTGTTTTCATAAAAAATACAAAAAGGGCTCAGTTCACATCTGGTATCTCGTTCAAAGCTCTTCCATCAAGTACATGAAATCAAATATAGAAGTATGTTTGGTAAGTAGACAAAAATAATATTATACCTCTCAGAGTTTAGAGGGGATATACGATCAGATACCTGCTTTATAAGTATTGCGTTGATTATACGCTCTTAGAAAGTTAACTATCTCATTCAATTTGATTCGAATAGAGCAACAAGTGGTAGATTTTCTCCAAATTCAATAATAAATTTGTAAATTCACACAGCTTTCTTATCCGTTTCCAGATATTTGACATTTTTGCTCAAATCTTCACAACAGCTAATGTTTTGAACACTGGATATTGGCCTTTCTTCACTGCTGTTAATGGACAATGCTTGTGTGTCTGTGGACGTTTTGGGATACCGTGTAGACATGTCAAAAATGATAGCCATTGGATAGACATGCAACCCATTGCGCACGATATCGGTTCTGCAGTATTTTATCCAAAAAGATACGGACCAATTTCATTACAGGTGAATTATTTTTATTTATTTCCATACTGCTTGAAATGTTTTGTGTTGTTTTGCTAACGGGTTCTATTCAAGCCGCCATTAAAGCACTAAGGTCTTGTGTAATCCAATCCAAAATGGTGTGGAAATGCCTAGACAAACTGAATGAACTAGGCGGGAACAATATATTACTATGGATTCCAAGACACACTGGAATAGAAGGAAATGAAATAGCAGATGAACTAGTAAAGGGGGGGCTGAAATATCTTTCTGAACCCTGTTGTGGAATCAGCTTCAATGTAATATTAGAAGAAATAGGTGAAGCCGAGAGAAAGAAACCACTGGAAAGATCTAGTAGGGCTTAGACAATCAAGTCAAAGTAAAACTGCGCTGAGAGTTTTAACAGGGATCCTGAGGGGACATTGTCGCCTGAATGAGCACCTGAAGAAGCTCAAAATAGTGCAGGGAGAAGAATGCAGATATTGTGGCATGGAACAAGATAAACCTCCATCCACATACTTTCCAACTGCACAGCACTACAGAATCCTAGTGCACAGTACCTGGAAGATAACTAGAAGAGGAACATTTACCTTGAGTTGAGCCTGTAGATATCCTAAAATTCCTCCGGGAAATAGGACTAAAGGAGCTACTAGTTTCTGAGGCTCTCCTAAGAAACTATGTGGATGTAAGGGGGCACAACAGATCTTTCAGATCTCAGTGGATGTCACCTCAAAAAAATACATAAATACATACATCTGTTCACGGGTTCAATTGAATATATCCACATTCAAGACATAACATCTCAGGAAAAGGAATGAGTAGTCTTGAGGACTGCAGACAAAATTGAAATACAAATAAATGTTTTTGCTTATTTTTTATTCCCCTAAATTACATAGTCCAGTATTTTATAGCCCATCATAAAAAAATTCTAATCAATCAATTTGAAGAGATGGATAGCTGACTTTCTCACCTCAAGACAATTTTGTGTGCGCGTCAATACAACATTTTCTCCGTTAAAACCTGTTTTAAGTGGAGTTCCGCAAGGATCTGTTCTGGGACCTTTGCTGTTTCTGTTATATACAGCTGATCTACCTGGACATATAACAAATAACTGTTCTTTTTACGCAGATGATGCTAAAATATATGCAAACCCTATCATTAATCACCTGTCTCTTCAATCAGACTTAAGTGCAGTGTATAAATGGTGTTCCGACTGGTTATTACCGCTAAATTTAAATAAATGTGTAGTCCTACATATAGGTAAAAACAATCCGAATCTGTCGTACCACATAAACAATCACGTGTTAAAGACCGTATCATCGCAATGTGATCTCGGTGTTATTATAAACAAAGACTTGTCCTGGTCTGAGCATATTCTCTCAGTATGCAAGAAGAGTAACTCTCAAATATTTTTAATATATAGATCTTTTGGTAAAGTGTCACCGTCAACATTTATCAAGCTATACACGACCTATGTACGTCCTCTTATGGAATACTGTGGACCTGTATGGTGTCCTGTTTCAACATCTGATCATAATAGGCTTGAAAATGTGCAAAGGTTAGCCACAAGACTTATTCCTTATGGCCGAATACGACCTAGTTATGAGCAGCGCCTTGATTCAGCCAAACTAACGTACTTTAGTGAACGCAGACAACGTGGCGACTTGATAGTTTTATATAGAGCTATATTTAACATGTTTGGTACTAATATGTCATCCATTTTTACTTTAAATCCTGATATTCGATTAAGGGGGCATCCGTATAAGTTGAAGAAGGAGCTGTTTAGAACTAGAAACAGACAAAATTTTTTATCGAACAGAACATTTTCGCATTGGAATAATTTACCTAACAGTGTGGTCTGTGCACCGTCTGTTAATGCTTTTAAAAACCATTTAGACCAATTTGCTCAGCATTCTTAATTTTTAATTTTGAACATGTATCTTCATTTTTTGTTTTTATTGCCTATTTACAGCATGTGATACCAATAGCATAGATTTTTGTTTTGTTTTTTGTCTCTTTTTTTTCAACTCATTTTTGTTATATGAGCTTTATAGAACCTCGGTTCTCTGCTCATAATTTATTGTAATAATAATAATAATAAAATTGATCCCTTATGAAAATATAATTGTACTTCAATGGTAGATGAGAATTTTTTGCATTATAGTCCAATATTTTGATATTACTGAAATAATGATTCCCTCAATATTATATCGTTTTCAAAATATCGAATTTATTATAGGACTACGAAATTTTCATAAAACCACTAGATGAACATGGACATTACAATATCGGTATCATCCTTAGTATACAATATAAAAAAAGCGAGCGTGGTAGACCACGCCGAGAAAAAAATACGAAAGATAAACTACAGAAAGATGACAATAAAAAGTCCTATCCAGTTTCAATATTTTCCAGGTATGTATATAAAAACGTATATTCAAGCTCCAATCGCTTAAGCTTGAGATATATCTATTTATCACAGTTGATTGCGAGTACCTAATACAGGTGGGCAAATTAGGGGCAAATTAGTTGTGGCACTTGGCGACGGGATAACAACTTTGTAAACGCATGCGACGTACATTTCGCATGTTTTAAGCGAAACGAAACTTACGAATTCTACCAGCAAAGTGAGTCTGCTTGCAATCCGCATACGTCTTTGCTACGGCGCATCGAACGTTGCCAAACTTCCGACTGCCAGGATTAATTTGTCAGCCTGTACTATATTTTACAGTTGATAAGTCCTTTTATCCAATCGTACGTGCCTCAGACATAAACAAACCTATATTTATTCATACATGATAGATCGGTGAGAAATATTCAAAATACCCAAACGCAACTTGTCTCTAACCTCATTAGTTTGTGAGATACATGATGTTTGAAGGCTTAACAAATTTTATTTCATATCTTCTCGGGGGATGAGAGTACAAATTCAAAGTGACCATCATATCTTCGAATGTTTAATATGCTAACGAATAACGTCCCTTCGACGGCATCACCTCAGCCTTTGTGGACTTATTATGGATCCTCATAGTGTTCTGACTACATTTTTATCAGGAGATGAATATTGTCCAGCTAGACATTTCCATCAAATTTAATACACATGCAACAATTTTCATCGTTATTATGATGAATGTTAAGAAACTTTGTGTGAGACTAATATAAGTATAATAGGACATGACAAACACATTTAAGTTGGAATTGTATTCAACACTTTTATCAGATTGGAGTAAGCAATTTAACTTTCGAATTGCTCACCGCTTAGTGAAATTACAATGTAGAGTAATCATGCGAAAAATTTTCTAAAGAAGACTTAAATCGAAAAACTTTTTTGATTATTATTAGTTATAACAAATCTTCTAGGAGCCAGTGAAGTTTCCTAGTTTAAGATCTATTCCATGCAGGGTCTAATTGAGTCCAGATAGCTGTTTTGAAAGGCAGGAGCGTCTCATATGTGAAGGAAACTTCTTCTTTTCATGAATTGAAGTTGAAAATATATTCAATTCACTTGATAGATATTCCATCTCCAAATGCCACAACTTGGTTATAATATAGAATGGACAACAAAACTTGTGGTCCGGTTTCGGCATGTTTTCGCCTCATCAGTGCCTACGAGCTAATTGTGTTGAATATCTAGTAGATATGCCAGCCTTGTTTGACTTTGAAGTGTAAAAGCTCATTTTGGTATCTTTTTGTCCCTCCCACCCCCTTCTAAGGTCACACTTTCGAAGTTTAATTATAGAAAACACCCGCCTCAAGAAAATTCAATTTACTCCAAGTGATTGCCGTTATTTTTGAATTAATTAGGCTACTCCCTTGACTGAATAACACATTTATACATGGTGGAGCATTAGAAACAGTTCACATCAAATATTATTGGCGGTGGAGGAATTTGCGGCAAACCTTAAGACACGTCGATTTTGTTTTAGAAAGGGACATCTTTTGATAGTTAACTTATGGTTGTACGGTCATCCTAAGGGGATGACTACCCCTTCAAGAATCTTTAATGGCATAGGGGGTCGATTGTCACATAATTTGAAAGGTATTTCAATTCTCTTAAGAAACATGCTAAAATTTTTGTTTCAAGTCTTGAAATTAATGACAATAACCAGCTGGAAGTGTGAGTGGAAAAAATAAGAAAAGTTTTAATTTGAGTAAGTCTTCAAATTCCTGAATGGGCACTTGAAAAATTTAAAAGTAGTGGAGGAAGAAGATTGCAGATATTGTGGCATGGAAGGAAAAAACCTCCATCCAAATACTTTCCAACTGCACATCACTCCAGAATCCTAGAGCACAGTACCTGGGAGACTACTGGATAGAAGAGGAACATTAACCTAAGCTGAACCCTGCAGATGTCCTAAAATTCTTCCGGGAAATAGGGCTAAAGGAGCTTCTAGTTTCAAAGAATCCCCAGAAACTAAGTAGAAGTAAAGGGACACAATAGATCTTCTAGGTCTCAGTGAATGTTACATACATACATACAAGTATGTTCAGAACTGTTTCGAACACTTTGTAGCATAACAGGAGTTATTTCACCACATACTACAGTTATCTGGTGGAGAAGATCTTCAGAGTTCGATTGCGTTCCATGAGCAGCACTTTCAAAATAACCTCATGAGAAAAAGACCAAGAATGATAAATTAGAATTGGGGTCCTATTCAATAGAACCTCTTTTACCTCTTCTACACTCTTCCACACTTCCAGCTGGTTTTTGTCATTAATTCCAGCTTTTAACACAAAAATGCTGGCATGTCTCGAAATACCTTCCAAATTATGGGACACACGACCCTCCTGCCATTTAACATTCTCGGAAGGGGTAGTCAACCCTTTTAGGGGGATGACCTTACAACCATAAGTTGACTAGCGAAAGCTGTCCTCGAAAACAAAATCGACGAGGTTTGCCGAAAAAAACTCCCCCGTCAACAATATTTGAGGTAGACTGTTTCTAATACGCCACCTTATATACAGGGTGTTTTCAAATGACACTTATAACGTTTGCATGTGGATACTCCTCGTAAAATTGGACAAAATTATATAAGTATTGAGAGGTCCAGCTCATTCACATTCCGAAATACAGGGTGTTGAAGTATTGAAAAATTAAATGTTTTTATTCGATAACTTTAAAATGGATGAATAAATTGATTTGACATTTGGCAGGTTGTTTTTAAATGTAAAAAGGCATATTTTGATTAAAAAAAACATTTTTCATTCTTGATTTGAGTGTTTTTCACGTGAAAAACACATAACCTTCACATATCGAAAACTGTGTAGCTTTCAAGATACGAGTACGTTTTCATTAAGTCTGCAGCGTAATTTTTTAATAATAAAATGGAAAAAATAATTTTTTTGTATTTTTTTCAATAACCTTCAAACTACTAATGGTTAAAATATGTATCAGAAACTAATTTGTGAAGCAGAAACTCATCTTAAATATTGTGAGAAGACTCCCAAAAATATTTGTACAAACTTGTGCTTCTATTATTGAAAATGATGTTGCGAACTTCATGAAAACATTGAATATCTTGTAAGCTACAAATTTTTTTGATATGCAAAGGTCATGTGTTTTTTACGTGAAAAACCTTAGGGAATACAAAATCAAATGAGAGTAGCCACAAATGCCAGTGGCGTGAAAAATGAGAGGAAAAAAGTGACATATTTCCCCAAATGTACACCACTGGATCAAGAATCGACAAATGTTTTTTTATCAAAGTATGCCTTTTTACATTTGAATACAACCTGCCAAATATCAAATTAATTTATTCATCCATTTTAAAGTTATCGAATGAAATCATTTAAATTTTTATAGGATATATTTCGAAAAGTAAATAAGCTGGAGCCCCCAATCCTCAAATCATTTTGTCCAATTTAGCGAAAGGTATCTACATGCAAGCGTTGTAAGTGTCATTTGAAAACACCTTGTATAAAGAATATCCATACAGTGTGTCTAATAATTTTTTTTGTTCTAGATTTTATGCAATGAACCAATACTATGCACCGTTTTTCACTATAACCTTCAATCCAAATCCATTTTTCAATGATTTGTATGGTACAATTTTCAAAAACTTGCTTCAACTGCGATCTCAACAATTCCCCTCTAGTTACAGAGAGCAGCGTCAAACTTGGTGCTTAGCTAACAGTCAAATGCCTTCTTTCACATTCATTCCGTATTATGTAAATTTGCCAGTTTTCAAATTTCCAACGCAACTACATGCTTTCATTCAACCACCACAAAAATGCAAACCTATGGTGATGATACATAAAAGTGTGCAAACTGATGAACAAAACGTACCTGAAGCTGCAAGTAGTGATTTTCTGCGAAAGTATAGCACTCATGAGTCACATGCAACTTTACAATTATCAGGAGCATCTTTAACTACTGTCAACACACAGGAGACAGTTAGTTCTGAGCAATATAAGACTCATTGGCCTTCAGCCAGTAATACTGTGGTCAATCAATTGTTAAAGTATACCAATACCATTTCAACTACTGCTAAAATAGACCAAACTTCTTCTCAAAAGACTGCTACAAGTGAATCAATCAGCGAATCATCGGTTAACTCCAAGCATGATTACTCGTACTTAGGTCTGCCTAGCTTGACTTCCAACCTGAACGTCTCAAATATTTCGCAGAATACTCAGGAACAGCAAAAAAATAAAATAGATGAATATTGGTATACAAATTTTCCAGCGTTGAAGACTTTGCCTCCCACGTTTATGACAAAAAGTGAAATTGACGATGAGTTTGAACTTATTGAAAGTGTCATAGCGAAGGATATACTGGAAGATGACGGAAATTTGGATTGGTGGAATAACAGCAAACAGTGAATATTTTGAAATTGAATAAAATGTATATTCGATATTTTGTTATTTATAATAATTTCCTTGAGATCTATTGGAGTTGGAAGAGTCCCTTTTTTTTATATCTGTTTCTATTTCATGGGCATAATAGTTATTTTCCTAACTAGTGCGGAAAATGATACTTTCCCGCACGCGACTGCAGTTTACCCGAACGACGCGTAGAAGAGTTCGGTGAAGCGGTCAAGTGCGGGAAAGACACTTTACGCATGAGTAAGGAACATTATTTTTTCTACGACCGTATATACCGAAAGTATAACAACCCATTTTTCAAAAATTATTTCATTTCAACAAAACTTTAACTAGAAACTACTGATTATTATACGAGTAAATATAAATATTAAAAACACAATTTGTTGCATTCTGTAAATTACTTAAAATCGCCAGTCCAGTGGAGTTGGTGTTAGGGTTATATAAAAATATCTTCATTATTTAATATTTTCAAAAATGAGAAGTGCAACAAAAAGCTAGAAAAGATGCAGATTTTATTCAATGGACGTATTTCATCTAATAAGCCTATTAGCAAGCAAAAGATGCATAAATTCACTTTTAAAAATAAAATGCGTGCGGGAAAGTGGGCTTAAACCAACGACCTATTATAAAATAGACTAGCCTTGTTTACATTTTGGTTGTCCCCAACATATTTAGTGCGAGACTCTTCTTACATGATGCCAAATTTCTTCTAACAAAAATAGTAATTGATGGATATATTCAAGATTTCAGCAGTATTTTCTGTTTGAAAAGTAAGAAAAAAGTGGGAAGCATTTAAAATAGGTATGACCAACCCACGGTCCAGCTAACTTAGTTTTTACGGTTAGGATTTTTCATGATCTATCAATGCCATAAGTAGAATAGTTTATAAATTTTTAGTTTGGCAGCCTCGAACTACTTCTGTCATTTTGATGAGATCTGTCAATGAGATTTTAACTATAATTGTGTTTTTATTAGATATATCATTGATATTTGTATATTCAAGTGCTTTTAAGACATTTATGATGGTGAGAAAATGTGTAGTATGTGAAAATAAATGGAATAAGAATGATGAACGATCGTTCCATAGGTAAGGTTATATTAGCACAAGCGTAGTATAAGTATAAGACAAGGGATTCAATATTTCGCCATGAAATTTAATTACTGAATGTGTTTTTGGTAGAACAGGGCATTTTCAAAGTTAAAGTTGCTTTTGAGGCTCAAGACAACAGGACTATTGGAGCAAAAAACCCTCCATCAACAACAAGGTAACTTATCTATTGTAATTGAAAGGTCTATTTCATGAACAATTTGTAATCTTTTCAGTTTGTTGAAGAATAATGAAGATTCATTTTATTCAAATATTTTCATACAATTGTGTGTTCTAGTTATTTTATTTTGCAATATGATTGTGAATAATTCTTAAGAACAATAAATATTAATATTATGATTATTGTTATAATATTATTCTATCTAATTTCAATACATTTATTTATTCCTTAGTTTTGTAAAATCAATATAAAAAAAAACCTATATTCATAATCTGTAGTCCAAAACTTGCTTTATGTTAAAAGTCCTTTATAGGTATCCTTCAAGTAAATTGCTTGTTTTTAATATAATTTCCACTTATTCAAATGAAAATTAAATAAGGTATCTACATCATTTAGTCTATAAAAGTAATTTTCATAAAATGGTTTAAATGAACCCTTTCGACATGATACGCTACTGTGCATTGTACTCGCCCTGATTTATGTTGCGACCAAAACAATGTATAGGTAATAATGTGTGATGGCTGGTCTATTTTATAATAGGTCGTTGGTTTAAACGCACGGTCGTAGAAAAAATACATTGTGGTTTCAATATACGTGGTGATACAACCGCGGCAAACTACAAACGACACAATATATTGAATAAAAATTTTCATCGCGACTCGGATTCAAACCTGTGACTACAACTACAAGTCAGAGCACCAAACCATTAGGCTATGAAGACATATTATGTCAAGGTTTTGTATATATGGGAGTAGATCGTATTACTTGACTGCAGTTTCTTATCTAGTTTGTATGATAAATGTCAAAAGCAGAAGTGACATTTTAAATAATTAATTGCTCATTGCAAAAATTTCAATAACTATATTGGTTTGATAGATATTACTAGGATGTTTAATATTTGATGTGAATCAGACAATGAATTTAATACATAATTTGTTTAATAACGTATATAAGAAGTAATAAGCTATATAAATGTAATAAACTATAGTGTTTTAGTTTGACAAAAAATGTATACCTAAACAGGTAATTCATAGTCGTGGACAAATTATAGTATTCTACCCGCATATAATAGCTATTATTAACTTAGGTGAATATTAGCCATCATTATATGCTTGTTGGATAATATACTAATATCAGGTGAATGAGAATTGGAAAAGGAAACAAAAAACGTCAAAGTATACAGGGTGTCCCATTTAAAACAGTTTTTTAAGTGAGCCCCAAACAAAAAAATTCTGTGCGCCACTGAACTCTATCATATTTTTTCCATAAGTTTCCATAACGTTTTATTCATATTTTTCTCAATTAAAAAGTCATAGTACCTTGTAGTTTTCGACAGTTTTCAATAATCGCCCTGTATCTTCCAACTGCAGGGAGTTACCAAAGATTTAATTAGGCTATCGTTACTTTAACAAAAAAAAAGAAGTTATGACATCTTAAATACTTTCCTTCTATCTTCTAGTTTACGAGATACCCTGCATAACACACCAATTTGGGACACCCTGTACGTATAGTTTAATTTATATCCCATTAGCACAAAACGCTTTTTGCATCTTTTTTTCCTCACGATATGGCTCATTCCAAATAAAGTTACATGCAATTTTCAAAGACAATATACAGGGTGTGCCTTTTAAAAATAAAATGTAAGTGGTAGCTACCACAACAGGGCTGTCAAATATGAGACATTTTTTATAATTCATCAGGAAGGTATCTACTTTGATGCTATTCAATTTAGTTTTTTTCATTTATCAATTATCTTGTCAAATAAGCGAGATACCGCCTGTATACGATAACTTGGGACACCTGGTATACAGGATGAATCACGATTAACGGGATAAAGATTTATAGCGAAACGGTGAAAGTTTAAAAATGTTTGTCGCTGTAGTAGTTTGTACATTCATATACACCATTTTAAAATTATTTTGAAATATACAGGATGTTTCAATAAAGTGTGGAGTATCAAAGTTATATTTTTTCCTACGGAGCACCCCATATTTTATATATTTCAATGCATTTTCTGATTGTTTTTCAGAAATAAAATACTCCTTCATAATGGTTCCTTATACTTAAATACAGAGGGTTCCGAGTTATGCTGACTTTTTAAAAAATGTAAACATTTCGGAAAAGTTAATAGCTTATTGATATAATAAATTTTATCAAATATTCTCTGACAGTTCAACATTTTTCGTTGAAGATTGAGTGCTAAACATATCCTTACAGGGTGTTCAGAATTTTCAGCTTCATTATTAGATCATTCAATGTGCAATATCCAGCTTATTTTGAATAAAACACCCCTTATTTTAATAATACACCATGTTAAAAAAAATAACCTCTTCCGAATTATATAAATTTTCTATATTCCTAGGTATTATACTTTTCGAGCAATTCACAATTTTCTTTAAATTTTATGCTAATTATCTTTACATAATATGTTAACTGTGACTTTTTGATATTTCACATCACTTTGGAAGCACTCTGTATAATTCATAAGATAACAAATTAAGAAAGCATTTGAAAGGTATGCACGCTATTGAGTATGTGCCATGCCAGATAAAAATGATAAATAAAGCTATGCTTATAAATAATAACGTTGATTAAATACCATTGGTGAATGAATTCGAAATTGTTCACTATTATTACCATGATATGTAATCAACATTCGGGAATTTGTCTTACCAGCGTATTTTTTCGACTGAGGAATGTATTTATCATTTAATTGATTGAAAAGCAAGTTATTATGATTAAATTTCATGAAATGTACCTGTGTAACTAATTACGAATGGTATAATTTTGCTTGGAAACTTCAATTCTGAAACTTCAACTTCACTTTGGAATCACTGCCTGGATCCTTACTTTGTGAAATCTACTTATATCATTATATTGAATGGAACTTGAAGTTTGTAATCACCTCCACTTTGATAAAAAAATATATGAAAGTTCAAATTTGATATTTATTACGACATTTAAAATATTTTTCTTAAGCCCGACTCTTTTTATACAGTGTGGAACAGCCAAATGAAATACATTCAATAACGAATAAATGAGAGCGTTTTGGGAAAAACGCTTGGACACATCGATTTGTATTTTTGGTTGCGATTTTTTTCCAAAAAACAATGATATAGGGTGTGTCATGTGATAGTGGCCGATACCAACTTTCTTATTTTAAATACAACCACCTGTATATTATTAGTTTTTTGGATTCTTCAGAAAATTCTATACATAATTTTATTCATGTACCGGGTGGTCCAATAAGCCGATCTTTCGGCTATACATATATCAGAAACTACCCATGTTATAACTTTTAGAGAAAAAATTCCTTGGTGAAAGTGGCTAAAAGAAATTGTTGGAAATAACTATTAAGTTTCTATGCTGACCGCTAGGAGGAGTAGCCTGTGAAGAAAAATTTAATAAACAGTTTTTTGTGAAATAAGAAATAAAATAAGAAAAATAGGAAGAGGGCTAAATTCAGCACAAACCTGTTAGTTCAAGTGCTTTTTTTCCAATTTCCTCAAATGAAGGGTGGGGGAGAGTGAGAAAGTGTTTTTGTTTACATACCTATAACTTTGGTTTGAAACAACCGATTTTAACGAAATTAGTGTCATTAGAAAGAGTGTGGATGAATTAATTACATCCACCATAAAACAATTGCAATTAGTTTCAATTGTCAAATATAGAGGGTACCTACTATCGAAAGGAAAAAATTGAAATTTGTTTTTCTCAAGAATATTCAATGGAAACACATAATTATTGTGAATTATAATAGAGCTAGATCAAATTCGTAACAAAATGGCGCAAACCGCATGCTGATAGCTATTCACAAACTCGAGATATAAATAACAACGCATAAACATAAGTAAGTACAGTTGACTCACCCTGTATTATGACTTAAAATCAAATATGGGAAAAAAGGATCATACAGATATTTCGATCATTAAAACCATTTTGTTACGAATTTAATCTAGTTCTATTATAATTTACAATAATCTTGTGTTTCCATTAAACATTTTAATGAAAAATAATTTCAATTTTTTTCTTTCGAAAGTACCCTCTACCTATGAAAATTGGAACCAAATGCTTTTGAATAATAGTAGAAGCAATTAATTCTTCTACACTCTTTCTAATGACACTAGTTTCGTTAAAATTGGTTGATTTAAACCAAAGTTATAGGTATTTATCCAAAAAATTTTTCCCACTTTCCCCCACCCTTTATTTAAAAATATTAAAAAAAGCACTTCGACAAGTTTTTGCGGAATTTAGCCTTCTTTCTATATTTCTTATTTAACACTTGGTTTAATTGGACATATTTCACAAAAAACTGGTTTTTAAATTTCTCTTTACAGGTTACTCCCCCTAGCGATAAACCTAGAACTTGGAAGTTATTTTCAGCAATTTCTCTTAGCCCTTTATACCAAGGAATTTTTTCTCCGAAAGCTATAACATGATAAATAGCCGAGAGATCGGCTTATTGGACCACCCGGTACAATGTCCCATACCTATCTTCAACTGTTTCGGAAATATTAAGTATTTTCAGATGTATTACAAAAATTAACATTAAAGAAAGAAAATTATTTCATTTCACAAATAATATGAAAAAAAAAACAATAAATTTCAATGCGCGCGAACGTCTTGGCAACATTGCTATTCTAGTATAGAAAATGCATCAGATCAGGAGATCATGTTGGCTTTTCTATCGATCCGCGCCTTCCTATCCAGCAAGCCTTATTCGATCTTTCCAATAGCCAGATCTCTTTTTCCTGCTTTGCCTATATCTTCCAATATTACATTGGGGCTGATTCCGTAAAAGGGTTCAGGCCTCCAGAAAGGTGTACCTATTTCAGCTCCCCTATTTGCTGTTTCATTTGCTATTTCATTTTCTTCTATTCCAGTATGGAATCCACAATAAGATGACTATTTTGTTCTCGTCTTTAATGGCTGCTTGACTTTCTGACATTATGACGATCCTTCACCTCCTATATCCTCTGTCAATATTGAGCTGGGCACACCTTTTAATGGCATGAATTTCCACTTTTTACTTGAGAAGTCTCCTAAACTTCCAGGGTGTTTGGTTTTTCGTCCCTTAAATTCCTATCTCAATTCCCTCTATTGCTTTGGAACCATCCGCGTAACAAATTGAATGAGACTTTTCCCAATTTTGTTGATGATATTTTGCATCACAATCCATCTTGTTGCTTAATTTCGTATCGAATTTCTCCTTATAGTTATACTTTTCCATCTCGTGGCATGCCCCAGACTTTCCGATTTTCAAGAAGTGGGGAGGTGAGTTTTTTTTTTAATGATTCCTCCTCTACCTAGTCAGATCAATTGAATGTTATCTTCGCTCTCTTAAAACAGCCCAAATCAAGTGAAGCATAACTCAACTGTTTTCCAAACTTATCAACACTAGAATATGACCGCATTTTAGATAATTTTTATTATGAAAAAAAGTCTAACTTTTATACCTACCATGTTAACCAGTGAACCAGCCCTTACTGATATAAGAGACATCCTGTATAGTTGTTCAATGTTTAGTCCCGGACCTTGTAGGAGTTAAATCCAATTCTGGGCATAATACTGAGTAATGAAATGTAGAGTAGTGGATTGTACCCTAACAAGGTTTTAACAATTTCTTCCACGTAAAATTTTGTTAGCAGAGTAGATATGAGCTTCGCACTCTCAACAACGATTTTTAATTGTGCTTCGCGCAGGAGTATGGATCTGTATTCAGTATACTTTGGTAAGCTGTGGTACCAGGAGAACCATGCTGCGTGTCAAAAAATTGGTTACTGAGAGTTTTGAAGCGGTCTTGCATATTTGTAACGCGACTCTAAAGAATTTTGGTCCGATTAGGGTGAGTGAGTTATAAATTAGTAAGAAAGTTCAAAATTACGGTATATTTCGTGCTAATTTTTCCAATCAATATTTCTATAATTATCAAATAACAAATTACACCATATTAAAATAATATACAATATGTCCCCCTAAGCCGGAATCATATTATCAATTTTGGGAAAAAGAGTTATTCTTCATCAAATATCAAATTTTTCAGTCGTCTACCAAAAAAAAGTTTATCAGGATTAAAGACTACGTTCAACCATACAAGTACATCTATTTGAATTATGGTATGGAAATTTGAGGTTATACTTTCCAAACTTTTAGGGATGATAATTTTGTTACATTTAACAATTTTTAACTTAATATTGCTTCCTGTTTTGGAAAAAAATGGTTGTATTTTTTGCTGAAAAGATTATTTTTGAAATTTTAGTTGAAATATCACCATTGTTACAATAGACAATTTTTAACTTCATATTGTTTTTTATTTTGAAGATGGTTGTATTTTGTTGCTGAAGGTATTACCTTTAAAAATTCAGTTGAAATATCACCAGCACTATTATATATTGGTCCTTAATTGGTCTTCCATTGGTCTCAATTGGTTTTTCATTGTCTTAATTGGGTTTTCATTGGTCTCAATTGGTTCTTCATTGGTCTCAATTGGTTCTTCATTGGTCTCAATTGGTTCTTCATTGGTGTTCCATTGGTCTCAATTGGTTTTTCATTGGTCTCAATTGGTTTTTCATTGGTCTCAATTGGTTCTTCATTGGTCTCAATTGGTTCTTCATTGGTCTCAATTGGTTATTTATTGGTCTCAATTGGTTATTCATTGGTCCCAATCGGTCCTTCATTGGTCTGGGCTTATACACCACATTGGTCTCGCGGCTCATTGGTCTCAATTGGTTCCTCATTGGTCTCAATTGGTTATTTATTGGTCTCAATTGGTTATTCATTGGTCTCAATCGGTTCTTCATTGGTCTGGGCTTGTACACCACATTGGTCTCGCGGCTTACCTTTCGACACTAGACAATCCGCAGTTCAAATTTAATTGAATATGAATTATTATTCTTCCAGATCCAAGACATGCTGTCCCAAATACTTCCCACAGCATATTTTTTAGATACTGGGTTTTGGCCGTTTTACCGAACTGAAAATGGAAGAAACGTGTGCATATGTGACATATTTAATTTGGAATGTATTCACTCGAACTATTCTCCATCTTCAATAAATGTTGAAGGATTCATGGATGAGTCACGGTATCTTAGGAGTCAAGGGAGTCGAATTGAACTAATAGTAAGTTGAGTTATTGTTTTTACATCAACTAATTAAATTCTACAATTGCAAAAATTATCAAATGGTTGACATCTGCAGGTAGATTAATTTAAAACACACTTTTCAATAAAATGGAGATTTAGGTCACAGCAAAAGAAACTATTGGAGTAAATGGAGTCGTCCTAGAGTATAGGGTGTCCCAAACTGGTGTGTTTTGAAGGATATCTCGAAAACTATAAGAGATAGAAGAGAAGCAGTTGAGATGTTACGACTTCTTTTTTTGCTTGGGTAACAATATCCTAATTAAATCTAAAGTGACTCCCTGCAGCTGGAAGATACAGGGCGATTATTGAAAATAATAATATCAAATAATAATATATCAAAAAATTTATGAAAACTTTTGATAAATAGGGGTAATATAGAGTTTAGTGGCGCACAGATTTTTTTTGTTAAGGGGCTCACTAAGGAAATATAATGCGAAATTATGTTGTTTTAAATGGGACACCCTGTTTATTTTGACGTTTTTCGTTTCCTTTTTCAATTTTAATTGATGTGACATATTGAATATCTATTTCCAATGGTTGGAGCTACAGTGCAAATAAACCATTTATGGTTGTTATCCCCTTGAAAAATTGAACACCCAGTAAAGAAATTCAACATTTTAGCAGAAATTTATTGTTAGTTGTCGAATGGAAAATATCTGAATCATTTCCATTTTCGCTGAGTTAATATTGTGAATATTTATTTTGTTTAAGGAACTGGAAGTTGATGTCAGCATCCCCGACAATTTCAATCACGTGAATATATTTGTTAAATATAGAGTTAAACAGACACGGTATTATGGAAACCATCAACGAGAGAGAATTTTAAAAACTACATTTATCACCGAATTCGGGTAATTGTCAAACACCATAGTCCAGGGAAGTAAAAAATAAGTCCTAGCTTTCGACCTAACTTCCCCGGACTAATAGTCACATTCACTATACAGGGTACAGAATTGTAGTGAGCCTGAACACGTTCAAAAATTCATAAACCTAACTATATTTTATTCGTTGTAGGTGCAAAGTAATACATTTGTCCAACTTCTGCTTGTCGTGCTCCCCACATCCAGTGAAATCCGTTCTTTACAATAACTATTTTGAAAGTTTGGGATTGGAAGGCAACGTCATTTTTCCAATGCAAAAAGTTATGGAATGGAATAAATGTCCAGATCACACAATAATCGTGGATTCTGTTTTGACTCGTGACTTAGTTTTCGCATGTATCAACTGCTGTTCAATCGAGAGCGACGATGAAGAAGATGTCCTAGATTTAACATTGAACCAGTTTGATGATCAGGATTTTTTTGTAAGAAATAATTCAGGATAAGTTTCAATTATATGCTGGTCAAAGTGGACATTTCAGTGTGTTTAGTTTCCTATAAAGTTGAATACCTACTGAGCTGCGTTCGAGAAGCTGGTTGTTGGTATGAAAATTGTTTCAAGGAGTGGGGGTAAAAACTTACTTCGGTGTGCTAAGCTCGCTCTAGGTTTTCGAACGGTAATGGCGTCTGTTGTTTCATGCATTTTTCAAGGTTATGTTTGTTTCGTTGTTGACAAATCAAATTGGAAATTCAGTCAATGAGATCATCAAATCTTTCTCTGAATACTTTCTTGGATTTTGAATTGATTTAAGGAATGGACGAGCAGTGAAAATGTTTAACCTTTATGTGACTGAATAGGTACCCGGGTACCTATTCAGATTTTAGATATAAATACTTTTTTTGTTTAAATTCGTTGAAGTGTGTGATTTCGTGACATTTCTAATCTAGGTTTTTTCTACACAATGTTACAATAGAAATAATATTTTCACGCTATTTTAGAAATAAATAAGGTCCAAAGTTTTTTCACCCAGAAATGACGGTGTAGGTACCTGGGTACCTCTATCAGTTTTAAATGCAAACATGCAACTGACCTGTAACTAGGAATAAATTCAGTTGATGTCGCTGCGCTCTTGCCATTTAAACAAAGTCTTATTTTGTCAAATACAGATAAGTTAGAAATTCATAAATAACGTATTGTGTACCTATAAATACATATATGGAGTTTTTTGATAAAAACAGGTATTTTGCGTTTATATTTCAAATTATTATACAGTAGGTACCCAGGTACCTACGCCGTCGTAAGAAGGTGTTTTTTTTCCCAGTCACATAAAGGTTAAAAAGAAAATGCATTTTGGCTGCAGCTAGGGTTACCTCCAGAAGATTTTTGAGACTATAATTATGAATAATAATAATAGTGACTCAAGCTTCTATAGTGAAGATAAGACAATGAGACTCAAATGTTGAAATTAATAAAAAAGAGGGTGTCTAGGTTTGTCCAAAATTAACCAATTGCCATTGGAATCCTGCTCATTTTCTACCTTTCCCCAATGTAACTTATTCCATACTTTTCCTTTTTTATAATTCATTTAATAATTTAAAATTAATAATTGACATCTAAAAGTTCATATGGGCACAGATTATAAAAGAGAACAGATGCGAAAGCTTGACAGAGAACAGTAAAAAAGAGAGAGATGAGTGGACATACCCATTTAATGGTCCATCGTCGTATGTCGACTCCGTTCGGACTGCTTCGAGAAACTTTTCAACAGGGTTATCAGTTTGCATAATATTTCCCTTAATTCACGATTATAGGTCAAATATTTTATAAGCATTATTTTTAGTGTGATAGCTATACACATACAAATATTCGACAATTACTTGTTTTAAATCAATTTCATTAACATTCAAAGAATTCTACAATTTAGAAGATTATAATATATAAAATTCATACCATAAATATATACTTTTTCCCACTAACCATCTTTGGCAACCATGCACAATAGCCGTGACGGCTTGGCTCAAAAATCAAAATACAAAACGTCATTTCTGACACTTCAATTTGAAGGTTATCTATCCGCGATATTATTTGTGTTATTTGACTAATCGATTGTAGGTTGTGGTAATATTAACTGAAAATAGTGTACATTAGTATATTATTTTTATAAAATGAATAAACATCACGGGGGAGTGTATTGTTCATACAGAGACTGTCCAAATAAATTTTATTCGGAAAGAAAAGTAAAGAACCGGCAATGGAAACTGTTATTGTCCCCAAGTCAACATTGCAATTTGGTAAGAGATTCTGAAAATTAAACTGGCAGCATCGCGGCCATACCGAGTTAAAGGTCCAAGGTCATTGAAGTCGGAATCGAAAATCCTTTGATGTTTTGCCGGGATTCGTATCTGTTCTCTTTTATAATCTGTGATATGGACAGAATAAATTTTAATGCTTAAGCTGTCATATATGTGACTTTTTTTGTCAGCTTAAATTTCACCCTAGTCGGGACTAGAGTGTTTAGTGCGCACAAAAGTGTTCATCTTTTAATATTCATAAATTGGAAAAATTGTGTTAATAGACAAAATCCAAGAAAACAAGCACATTAAAGAATTAACGTTAAATCATATTGTTGATAATAAAAAGTCTACTTTTTAATTATTATCAATACATACCAAGTACTATTGTTATATAGTTAAACGTGGCAATATCGAATGTTTTTTGACTGCATTGCTTTCTCAGGTTCAGATAAACTTGCCAAGCTTTAGTAGTTCTGCAAAATGGCCGATACAGGAATGTGGAATAAAGATTGCCAAGTTTATGGAAAATAAAATCTTTAGAATATCCCAACAAAATAAAAAAAAAACAAAGGATATAAAATTATAATCAACAAGATGCGAGAAATAGATCCAGAAGGTTCTGAAAATAATGTTAAGATAAAGATTGAAATATTGACTCACTAAGGGGATCTTTGAGAGAAAAGATGAAAAAAAATAAAGACATTACACATATCTGGAGTAGAGGCGGTTGATATTTACACACTACACTTGTAGTATTTTAAGTATTTTCTGTTCCTTACAGATCAAAGGATACCAAGCAATGTTGTGGTTAATGCAGTGGGCATTGTAACCTTACCCATTTCGAACATTTTCTACGTGATTTCTTTTCTAAAAGCAAAAATTAACGCCACTGCAGTTATGTCTTTGCGATTGATCGTGAAACAGAGCTGCAGACCTTCATTTTCCGACAGAGTATATGTGTTCATAAGCGGCAATTTTGCACGTACAATTTCTGTAACAAAGGGAAACTAAAGTATTAATCAACATTTTACAGGAAGAGATACAACTCAACCTACCTCATAGATTCACCAAATAATCAAAAAGTAAGTTTGGAATAATTGCTTTGTTCCTAATAGTGTTTCTAATCCATCAAGTCTATATTTGGTTGGTTTGGTTGCGCGTTCACCTCCAGAGGGTATTGTCTTTTGACAGTACTTAAATAATATATATCACAACTTGTTTGTAAAGTAACTTGTCTCCAAAAATAATTATAAACTGAGTCGTTCAACTCTCGAATAAATACCACTTGAAAAATAGAATTATCCATTTCCAGGTTTTAGTGAGAATGTCGTTGAGAGGCTAGGATTTTAACAATGAAAGGGTTGTCTTAGTTGCATCAGGCACGGTCTTCAAAGTTGGCCTTGAGGTAGTTGGACTATTTATGGCCGTTTGCAAGAATAAAAGCATGAGCTTAGAATAGCTATAGCTAGCTTAAAATTTAAGGGTCGCTTAGTTAAAGTTCAGTAGTGTAGTGTTTAATACATTTGTCAACCTCGCTATTTGAGTTGAGTTTTATTAATTTCTCTATGGTTTCTAGTGATTTTTCGTTTTCGTGGTTTGATTAACATATAAGCTGTTAAAAGTCAATTCTTTGGAAATCAAAGGATTTTATTCTTGTTTTTTTTTATTGTTTATAATGGAAAACACAGTGAGAAATAAGAAAATCCGATTGGCAAATTATACAGTTGAGGAAAAAGAATTGCTAATATTTTCATCCAATTCTTCATAATAGCTTTTACGGTTGTACCGTCTTCTTGGAAATCCATTTTCGAGAATATCCAATACTTCCAAATTATCCTCCATAAACATCCTCCTTCAAAAATTAAAAGAAATACAATTGGAATTGGAAGACAGAAAACGAAAACCCGAAAAGAGGAAAAACATTGACATAATATATCAATCAAAACACAAGAATGTTAGGTTAAAAATCTCCACTTTGAGGATAAGTGAAGAAGCGATTTTCTAGGCTTAGCTAGGTGCAGCTTGAAATGAAAGGTTGTTCATGGCGCAAAACGAAACATCTTTAAAGTGTCACTTAACTTTAAGTCGACTTAAATCTCAATAGGTGCAAACGGCCATCAGTTATAGGGCCGTCGAGCCAACTTTTAACCGTCTTCCTTTTCGAATAGGTAGTATTTAGGCACAAATTAGGTCGCTTAATAATTTCCACATGTAACTGATTTGGCCACCATTATTTGTTCCACGAATCTAAAACTTTGTGACCAGCAGTTATATTACTGGGGACTTTGTATATTATCTTCAAATATAAATGCAGCTATATTGAGGAAAATAGTGAATGGTGATTTTTTGTGAAGCGTTTGTTTTTTGACACAATATTGGCCGTGGTTTATCAAAAAAATGAACTTCGTTGAAGATTTTTGTTCATCTAGTCATTAAAATGTGTAGATATAATATTTGGGTTAAATTTTTGGTTTCAGTGGTTCAAGAAATTTTTTTTAAAGGAGCCGTCCCCCCTTCTCCAGCAACAGCGCAGCCTCCTGGGCTTACTGTGGATCCTCCTAGTGTTCTGACTACATACAGCCTATTCATCCAATCCGTTCTCTGTAGGTATACAGCCTCATTGCTGGTTGGTTATAGAAGTCTTCTGGAGTCATTTGGTCTACCATACAGTTTTTGCCTCCTATGGTCCAGCGTTTAACAGCTGCATAATATATGCAGAGCTGTTTCGGTGTCCTTTTTGCATCTATGTACATCCCCATATTGTTCAGGTGCTCTTTTGTGGAAAATTGTCCTGTAACAAGCTCCGTTATGCTCTTGCTCATTGAGAGCAGTTTTTTCCCTAAATTTTCTTCCCATATCTTTGCCTGGACGTATTGTTCCAGTGTTTATTGGATTGTTTTTTCACCCACTCTTTCAACCATGATCTAGTGGAGCATCTGGGAATGCCCACAGCTGGTTCAAGTCCATTCATCTGGGTTGACGATCCTGCTTTTGCGAGCTCATCAGCTTTTTCATTGCCAGCGATTCCTTTATGACCTGTGACCCACTCCAGTGTAACTCTGTTCCGGGTCGCCAGTCTTCTAAGTTCTTCCCGCATTCCCATACCAGCCTTAGAGCTTTAGAGGTAGCTTAGCTGTTCAAGAGATAGTCACTTTTGGAAATGTCAAATTTTCAGTGGCTGGTCCTTGTATGGTAATAAGTTATTCAAGATTTGGATACTTCATTTATCTACACTACGTGATAATTATCGTTTGAAGATTCAGCAACTTTTTTTCCGAACCTCGTATTATACAGCTTTCAAAAGTTACAATACCTTTTTTTTTCCAATCGAGGTAATTCCAAGTTATTCCACAATTTTTACGTTCCATATAGCAAAGAAATCGATTGTGGCTTTTACGCGCGCGAGACATGCGGCTCCAGCGTGTTTGCTAGGTTTCAGGCTTTTAGTATTTCATCCCTCAGTTCGTGTGCGTTTGTTATCCTCATCGCTTCATCCCGTTCCCTTTACAGTGTCCAATTCGACGAACATGTTTGGTATGTTTCGGTCGATTGGTGCGTCTCCACAACCGATTTAGACCGTGCTAAATGCTTAATTACTATTTCTTTAATTGAATTTATATGTGAAATGCAGCTAAAGTGCTTAATTTAGTCGTCTAAGTCCGAAAAACTGTGATAATGAATAGCTCTATATTTATGTTATTTATTGGTGTTTGTTTTTTGGATTACGTTTATAGTTTTTCGTTAAATCCCGCTGGGTACGGTGGGAATGGTGATCCGGCTCCCGGTCGTTCCCCAGGGCCACCGGTTCTCGGTAAAACAGATAGTGAATTAGATAGCTTAAGTCGCGAATGTCAGCTGGAAGGGACGATTAAGGATCAAGATGAACAGTTAGTTGAGTTCACATTGTTCCATAAACTTTTCAAAACTTATGTTCTAGTTCCAGATATCACTTATCAAGGTAAATGGATAAATATAATTGATTTTTAACATAATATTATGCAGAAAAATAATAAAAGTGAAATGACCTCTTCATGAGCAACATTCTTCAACGGTCTAGAACCGAAAAGGCATTCTTAAAACCATTAGTTAGGGTCCTGGGTATAATATTTTGCGATGGGTGAACCGCTAAAGAAATTAGTTCACAAATTGAAGGAAATACATTGAAAATACAAAAAATAATCCAAAAAATACTAGTATCATTAGGAAATACTCTTGAAAATACAAGGAAAGTGCAATGCAGTGGAAAATACAGAAAATTCATGTAGGAACATTTCTTAATCGTATAGTGATGTGAATATAGTATATTGTGCAACTAGTGGGAAAAGCTCAATTGCTTTTCCCACGTGTTGCACACTATACTTTTTCTACGACTGCAAATTCATGGATAATTTAACAATTTTAAAGTAGTATATTTTAAACAAAATAATAAAAAATAAAAAAATGGTACCAAATTAATGGATAATTCAACTATTTTAACGAAAAATGATAAAAAATTAAAAAAAAAGGTACCAGGGTCGGGACTCGAACTCGGGACGCTTGCGTTGCTTTCAAGGACGTTAGCTACTGAGCCAAACCCGCTTACGTTTAGTGTAGATTTAAAGTAGGTAATTATACGAGACTTCAACCTCTTTAAATTATACCAAATTTACTCATTCAAAATATACAAAAAATGGTATTTTTAATTATTTTTTTTATATTGTAACACAAAATTTAGTTGAAATTTCTTTAAGCTTACAGAATCACCTTCTCTCTACTTTTAAAACACTACCATTTGGGTACTTTTAACGTTTGACGTTTTATGACAGGAGTCCAAAGCATTCTATAATCGAGGATTGTGTTGATTTTTTCTCTGACGTACCGTGGCCCAAGCCGTGGGAAAGATTTTTTCCCACGGCATAGGCAAAGTGACATTTTGTAGTTTCGTAAATTGTGGGAAAATGACTATTTTCCATAGCAGTCGTAGAAAAAAAATTTTTTTGAAGAAAATACTTGAACAATACCTGGAAAATACAGAAAATGGTGTATAGATTTCTCTTCAGTGGTTTATCCCTCGATATTTTGAAAATTCTAGGATACTCAATGATAATTTGATTTGATATTTCAAATATCATCGTCAGAATGATGATATTTTTAGAAGTTACATTCGATGTAATGTCCACTAGACCCGTAGTCCATGGCACGTGAAGGACTCATTATTTTAAACGGAACTTGTTCTCACCATGGAGTTTAATGTTGAAAACAAGTACATTGAGGTTATTCCCCCAGAACCAAACTTGCTTAACGATGCTACAGGAGGCATTAAAAATCACATTTGATGTGTGCCACTAATGTTTCCAACAAGGGCTTTTACTTGATGTAGATCCATACTAAATTATGAAATAAAACAATTTTAATTTGTTAAAATCTACATAATATTTCAACTTGAAGTTGTGACGCGTTTCGCTAACACAGTAGCTTTATCAAACGAATGGAGGTACAATGAGAAATTTTCAATCTATTCAGTGCCTTAATATTAAATTATACGGATATTAACAATAAAATTATGATCTATTTACACAGAACTGAAATGAAAAGCAAAAAGAATTTGTCTAAATATGGGATTAGCTAAAGTATTTAACAGGTGTATCTGGAAACTTATTCACAACAATCCTACAGCAACCTTTTCTATATAAAAAGGTTTAATAAGGGAGAATTGTTAATATCCTTTTGGTCGGTAAGAGGATTATTTGTTATTATTTATCTCTAGGGCTTCTAAAAAATTTAATTTGAAGGATTTAGGTTCTATATGCAAAATTCAAAAATTTTAATCGAAAGAATGTTGTTTTGCTGATAAATGATTTGAGTAGTTGGAATCTGATTTTTGGTTGTCATAGCTACGTTTGTGTTCTAAAATTCCAGTTTTAAAATTCCTAAAAGTTCTACCTATATAAATTTTGTTACAGTTGTCATTACCACATTTAAATTCATAAACTCCTGAATTATTTAGTTTTGAAGATTTGAATTTGTTGTTTTTAATGAATTTGGATAAATTATTAGACACTTTTAGCTTGTCATAAGTTTTTACACGTATCCGTATCCGTATTGGAGTTACGTTGACGTGAAGAAATTGTCAAGAAAACCCTTTTAGCAGAAAACGACGAAAACGTGTCGTTTCATTCTGTTTTTAATGATACGATGGTAATTTGAACGACCTATTTTTGATGCATATTAAACAAAACCAATATCAAAGAAGAAGACCTGTAAAATAGCACTAATAGCACGTAATAGTGACGTACAGTCGACAGAAGCAAACATGAGCCCCGGAAAATATGCGAACTAAAAGAATTTCATCGCAACGAACCAATCAGGTGCTAATGTTAACGAACGAACATTAGTAATTTGTTAAAATAATACAACTACAGCGACATGGACACGCCCACCAGGGCTCATGTTTGCTTCTGTCGACTGTATACGTAACAATACGTTCAACGCATCGTATCGGCTGAGACGTAACGGGTCTACACATGCGCAGTTCGTTACGTATACGGATACGTGAGAAATTTGAGACAAGCTAAAAGTCTTTGTCATCGGTTTTGAAGCAGATATTCAAGTCTAAAGTTTCTAAAAATGATTTAATTTTTGAAGGATGGTTTTGCAAAGTATGTTAAGCTTCTCAATTGGTTATTTTTGTTTTTATCAGAAATAAATACTTGTTCTAGAGTGTGTTTTCGTATCTTTTTATTTATGATATTTAGTTCTTTGTTGTAATTGTCAATATTTAATGGAACAGTTTAAAGTCTTACGTATCATACTATTGACAGCTGCTAACTGACTGGGTGGACTGAACTATTATGAATATTGTAATGTCTGTATGTGATGATTTGTGAAATATAGAAAAATCATGTCTTTCAGAAATTTTATAGACTTATTTCGTTCAATTTCTACTCTAAATTTGATATTTTTATGTATTGAGTTAATGTGAGTAAGAAGTTATCTAATTGTCCCGTAGTACCAGTTTATCAAGCTAAAGCTAAAATGTCATCTACATATCGGTGCCAGTAAACAAATTTTTCACCAGGGGGGTGTTCATGAATTGGCTTATCATATGAGATTATTGTGTTCTATTTAGGATTAACTTGATTATGATATACTGGGTGAATCACGTCCAACGGGATGGAGGTTAAAATAATTGAAATGTTTTTCATTTTAGTAGTTTGTACATTCATATAGGCTATATTTAAAAATTATTTTAAATATACAGGATGTTTCGATCCCCTATATTTTTTTGCATATTCTTATTGCCACTGGAAAATGAAGTTCTCTTAAAAAATGGTTTCCCATACTGAAATACAGAGGGTTCCGAGTTATTCTGACTTGTTGAAATAATATGTGAACATTTCGAAAAAAATTAATAATTCATTGATATAACAAATTTTAGCGGATTTTCTTTTACATTTTAATAGGCGGACATTCGTTGAATGTATTCCACGATTGAGTACTAAACATCTCTATACAGGGTGTTCAATTTTAGATCATTCTATATGCAATATCGGACTCAGCCACTACAAGTCTGCGTATTTATTAGCAGATTCACTGTTTTTTTTACAGCAACTATGTCAAGATAATTAATATGAAATTTAGAGAGAATTTCAGACGTTATAAAATTGATTCAGCAGACAATTTAAGTAAATTGTGAATTTCACGAGAACTACCTATAATCCCTATGTATATACCATTATATCTACCATTCGAAAGATAAATTTTTTGGAACATGGTGAATTATTAAAATAGAGGATTTTCCATTTAAAATAAGCCCGGTATTACACATTGAATGATCTAATAATTCAACTGATAATTCTGAACACCCTGTAAAGAGATGTTTAGCGTTCAATCGTGGAATACATTCAACGAATGTCCTACTATTGAGCTAGAATTTTTTATATCCATGAGTTATTGATTTTTTTTTATTTTTAAAAAAGTCAGCATATTCGGAACCCTCTGTATTTAGGTATAGTAACAATTATTAAACAGTATTTTATTTCATAACATAACATAACAATCATAAAATGCATTGGAATAAAGGTTGTTCAATAAGAAAAAATATAACTTTAATAAGTCACACTTTATTCTTAAGCAATAAAAAAAATATCGAAAGTTAGGTACTTCATATTTCATTAATAATTTATGAAAAAAGTTTTTCTGCTGGAAATATTATGATATGTAGCATTTTTTTATTATTTTTGTGAAACTCTAATTGAATTCTTTCTTTTACGTCTTTTTTGATCTTTGCTTTTATTCGATAAACAGATTTAATGACCTTCTGTTAATAAAATTCATTGATGTTACATCTTATAACTTTGTTTTTTTATGTGCTTTTCGAAGATAAGTATCATAACTGTTGTGAGAAACTGAAGTTTTTGAGTCTTGGAAAGATTCGTTATGTATTATTCAATGCAAGGAATGAGATAATTTCTGGACAAAGAATACTTAAACTGGAAGATTAGAAAGTGAAATTACAACTAAAAATATTTGCTTTGGAAATACATTTTTCTAAAT
This sequence comes from Galerucella nymphaeae, assembly GCA_963978555.1. Lineage (NCBI taxonomy): Eukaryota > Metazoa > Arthropoda > Insecta > Coleoptera > Chrysomelidae > Galerucella > Galerucella nymphaeae. The sequence continues at coordinate 17,425,947 of OZ021715.1, read as the reverse complement.
CGCAATACCAAAAGTCGCCATTTTGTAATAGAATACTTTCAGCGAAAATGTGATTTCTGTCACCAGTGACAGAAAGTATCATAACGTTAACGTTCGTCGCTAGTGACGAAACTTGAATTTATGTTTTCAATTACTTGCCTCCCTCGTATATAATGTTTTGACGACTTTTTTTTATTAATAAACAAAGATAGGAATCATTCCTTTAGTAAGAATGCATTTTTTAGCTTTTGGTTAATTAAAAAGCAAAAAATAGAATTGTGAAAATACCATGGGATTTAAATCAATTTATATCTAGTTGCTAGGTTCCATAAGTTTGCACACTCGGTTTGACATTTCTCTTTAATTAATTACACTGAAAGCATTGTTAGTTTCTTAAGTAAGTTATCATGATTTTCGACAGTATAGGATAAAAAAATCACCCAAAATTCAAACGCAAACAACAACACTAACTTAACAATAAAAACAATGATAAACAAAACCTTAACTTCAGAAATCCGATGCGATTTGTTTTATTTTTCCAACTGCGCAGGGCAATTAAGTGCTGTATTAACAATAAAACACGGTATTGGGTTTGTTCCAACCGCAGTCAGAAACCGTTAGAAACTATCAGAGAATAGTCGACCATTGCAATCAGTGATAGGAATTACGCGGAAATAACTCGTTGTTGCTATGACCAGTTATTCTCTGATCGTTTCTGACTGTTTCTGACTGCGGTTGGAACAAACCTATTATAGCAGTAGAGACAGTGAATCGCGCATTTGATAAACGTCAAAATACCGCAAACGTATGTATGTATCTGGGGAACATTCACGTAGACCTAAGAGATCTATTGTGCCTCCTTACTCCTTCTTAGTCTCTGAGGAGAGTCTCTGAAACTAGAAAGAATTTCAAGATATCTGCTGGCTTCAACTTAGGTAAATGTGCTCTTCTATCCAGTAATCTCCCAGGTATTGTGTTCTAGAATTCTGGATTCTCCATTCAGGCGACAATGTCCCGTTAGGATCCCTGTTAAAACTCTTAGAGCAGTTTTGCTTCGACTTTATCTCTTTATCTGTAGTCACCCAGAAGAATCTTTAATTTTCTAAGCCCTACTAGATCTTTCCAATAGTTGGATATTCTCTTTCTTTCTGCTTCACTTATTTCTTCCAATATTACATTGGGACTGATTCCGCAAAAGGGTTCTGGCACCCAGAAAGGTATTTCAGTCCCCCTCTTTGCTAGTTCATCTGATATTTCATTTCCTCCTATTCCAGTGTGTCCTGGAATCCATAGTAAGGTAACTATGTTGTTCTCTCCTAGTTCATTGAGTTACCGCAAACGTAATTATCGCAAAACTATTTTTCAGCTAGCAAATATCTCTCTATTTTTCATTAACGCTATTTGGTGAAAAATTTAGCTCGCGTTTGACAGTTTTGTACAAGAATAATCACTATATCGCATCAACATTGGAGAGGGTGGCTGATCGGTACATAAAGGAAAAGGTTGGGCTAAGGTATCCCTTGCACAACAATCAACATGCGTTCAGGTGTGGCAAGTCAACTGAAAGTGCCTTACACCAACTGGTAACCCAGGTGGAGAAGGCGCTGGAAAATGGCATGATCGCCCTGGGAGCATTTTTGGATATACAGGGGGCGTTTGACAGCACCCCTGTAGAATCTATTTGTAGGGCTGCGACAAATCATGGAATAGAGCCAATGATCACTCACTGGCTTGGGGCCATGTTGGGCAATCGTACAGTAGAGGCCACATGGAAGGACCATGTGGCAAAAGTGATCGTCGCTAGAGGATGTCCGCAAGGGGGTGTTCTCTCGCCCACATTGTGGAACCTAGTCATTGACGAGCTAATAACTCTTTTAAACGGTGAAGGCTTTCTAACGATAGGGTATGCCGATGATATCGTTGTCCTTGTTGTTGGAAGGCATATTACCGTTCTCAGGGACCTCATGCAAAGGGCTCTGAATAGGGTACATGGGTGGTGTAACGAACACGGACTTGCAGTAAATCCTGCCAAGGCTGAGATAGTTGCTTTCACCAAAAAAAGAGGTGTAAGACCTGAGGGTCTGAATCTTGATGGAGTACCACTGCCTGTGGTTGAGCAGGTGAAGTATCTGGGAGTGATCCTTGATAAATCACTGACATGGAAGGCTCATCTTGACAGTCGCCTAAGCAAGGTGACAAACACGTATTGGGCCTGTAGGAGAGCCATTGGTCCGAAGTGGGGACTGACCCCCAAAACGATCATATGGTTTTATAGAGTGATCATGCTGCCTATGCTCACATATGCGGCTCTGGTCTGGTGGCCGAGGGTAACCTTGGTGACGGCTAGATCGCAACTGACACGCCTTCAAAGGGTGGTCAGTTTGGGGGCAACTGGCTGCATGAGAACTACACCAACTGCTGCGATGGAAGTGATCCTTGGTCTTCGGCCTCTTCACCATGTGATCGAGGCTGAGGCGGGGAGGGCTTTTCTGCGCTTAAAACAGCTGGGATACGTGCGAAGAGGGGAAGAGTGCAGGCACGTCAAGAAGCTCCGGCTTCTGGAAGATATTCCAGTTCTGGCTCGAGCACCTGACGAATGCCTGCGAAAGTACTACTTCGCAACTCCGTACAGGACCATGATCCGGGATAGAGAATCCTGGGAAAAAGAGAGGAATACACAGCCTAATGGGACTGTCTGGTACACAGATGGCTCATGCTCCGGTGATAGAGCAGGGGCTGGAATTTACTCTAGGAACCCAAGAACACAAGTTCGTGTACCATTGGGTGATGGTGTATCTGCATATCAGGCCGAGTTATATGCTATCTTGGAATGTGCGCAGATAAACCTAGACAGAGGTTACGTGGATCGACGCATAACCATATACTCCGACAGTCAGGCAGCAATTAAAGCCCTGAGTGGGTGCACCAGCAACTCAGGACTCGCTAATGAATGTCGAGAACGACTTGCTAATCTTGCAAGGCGCAATGTGGTGCGGCTAGAATGGATTCCAGCCCACTCTGGTTTTGAAGGCAACGAGATGGCGGATGCACTGGCTGCGGAGGGGGCGGCAGCTCCCTTCTGCGGCCCGGGCCCGACCTTGGGCCTAACAAAACAAAGAATACGCAAGGAGTCGAAGAAGTGGCTGAAGAATCAGCACCTCGCTCATTGGAATGCTCTGCAGGGTCCTAGGCAATCCAAACTTTTACTGAAGGGATGGACTGATGGACACACTAGAGCAGCTACTGAACTACCAAGAAGTAGGCTAAGGAAGATAGCAGGACTCCTAACGGGGCACTGCTGTATGATGAAACACCTCCACAACTTAGGAGTAGAGGAAAGTTCCCTATGCAGGGGTTGCGGCATGACTGATGAAACGTCAGTCCATGTTCTCCTAGAGTGTCCACACTGGGCTGTACTACGCAGACGAATCTTCGGAGTCCCTGTTTTGGCCCCTGGAGACACAAGCAGGCATCCATTGAAAAAGGTTGTGGCCTTTATTGAAGGGCTCGGCTTTATGGATGTCTAGGTAGCAGGAATGGCACAATGGGCCCGCCAGTGGCCTCAGTGCCGGAACCTTGGCTTGAGTTTGTCCAGGACAAGGTTCGCCTGCAAACTTAGTAGTAGTAGTAGTATATCGCATCTAATAAAAAACACAGTGTACAAAAATTTTGATGGCTCTAATATTAATTTATCTGTGATTTTTTTCATCTGAATATATAGCACTCTTATTGGTTTTAAATATTGAACTATTTCTGTACATGAAATATTACTCCAATCTGTACAATTCTGTTGTTCAGTATGTTTGATTGTCGCTATTTCTCCAATTATTACCTAATCAATTTGCATCGGGTTTCGTCGAACAAAAAGTCACCAACTAATTTATGTAATAGGATCTCGTAATAATAATAGCGGCCCACTTTCACCGAAAGCAAAGTTATTATTTTGACGAAAACATAATATTGACCTCGTATTGAAGTCAGCTTTTGAAGTTTCTTTGTTTTGAAATAATCAATAAAGCGTTGTTGCCGTGGAAAGGGTTGGCTTTGTTATGTTGAACAAATGTATGCGGTATACCTAATGGTTTTTTTTTATTCTCAATTGTTAGTGTGTTGATTGTATAGGGGAAATTACAATACAGACTGTCCCACGACGGGCTTAAACTATCTGTATATAGCAAAATACTTATAGTAGAATCATGAAAATTTTGACGCATTTTGGGATACGAACCTTTTGAATAAAATATTTTTAAAGATGGCCGATTCCCGGTTCTACCGGAAGTTGACTGTAACTTTGTTATTTTAAATAGAACACCCTGTATATGTTTATACATGTTAAAAATTTACGTAAAGTTTCAGAGTATGATTTTAACTGAAAACTTTTTTCGAAAAATGAATACTTATTGACTGTTGCAGACCCTTATAAATAATTTTTACGAGGGTAGATAAAAATGGTTTATATTCGGCTGTTTTTAGCTAGGTCATACGTATTTAAATCTATGTTACACTCCATACAGGGTGTGTATAAAAATGCTCAAACTTTTTTTAATTTCTTGGGAAATTAAACCACAATATTTTTAAATTCTTTATTTCAACGTTTCGGTAGCGTTCCAGCTACCGTTGTCAAGAAAAAATAAGTAGAAATTAATTTTTATCCCTAACTGACACAACGGAAAAAATTTGACAACTAGACAATCAAAAAAATTTTGAAGTTTAAGACTGCAAAATTTTGTTATCATTTTTATTAAGGTCCATTCATAGTAGATCATATCTCTGGCAAAATGTTAAATGAAATATTTCATTTTATGACATTCCAACGATATGATAGTCTACTAGAAATGGAATCCAGTGAAGTGCACGTTCCAGGAACGGTTTTTATTGGGATAGCGCGTTTTTTCGCTTATATTGGAAATGTTGTTAATAAAACGCGTTTCTTGATACTTTTTTTGTGTATGAATATTCAAGTTTTCAAAATATGTCTACTCAGTTTTGTGATTTTGTGTATTGAAATGTGTATCGATTAACAACTATTCAAATTATAAATAATAAGAAAACCTGGATAAAAACTTATGATGCTATCCTGATAACGCAGGTAATTGATTATTGGAAATTTCTCTTTCTAACATTGAAAGAACCCAATAATAAAAGACGGAAAATCAAAGAAAGTGCTTTAATACAACTGAATGCAGATAAATGTGTAGCTAGTATTTCAATCGAATGTAGTCAAATTTGGTTACCAATGTTAGAAAGAGAAATTTCCAATAATCAAGCGAGGGGCTTGTTGTAACAGGGGTAAGTAGTAACAGGCCCTTTTCACTAGGATCTTAAACGCTATTAAAGTATTTCTTTGACTCGATTTAATCTATAAACCGCGCCGCATCATGTTGCCATAGCCAATGTCCCGCCGGCCGGTGCATTGAGGGGAAGTGTGCACGTGCTTCATTTCTGCCAGATAATATAAAATTGTACTGTCGTGAAATTTCGGTTTGCGTATTTAATATTGACTAATTTCAAACTTTCTATATCTTATTTCCATTCAAATTGATAATGTGAAACAGTTTTTATGATTGCTAAATTGTTCAAATAGTTATCTTGATAAATGTTGAAAATCATACCAAAGGGTTAGTTGTAACAAAATCCCGGGGCTTGTTGTAACGTGTTACTACATGCCACCAAATGTTGATTCTTACATAAGTATAATACTTTGTTAGATAGCTATTAAGAAGAGATAATTACGAGCATACCTTGAATAATTAAATTTCTTACTGTGATTTAAAAGTGCCATGATGATTATAAGTAGTGTTTAACTAAATAAAACTGTTAATTACTCAATTTTTAATTGTTGATTACTAAAAAAAATGTATTTGAGTTGATTTTTGATAAGAATTACGTAATACTTACTTTAGAAAGGTGTCAATTTAAAAAAAAAACAAAGAATAAATGATTAGAGGTATTATTGTCGTTACTACTTGCCCCGGTAGATGTTACAACTTGCCCCAAGCAGGAGGTAAGTTGTAACACCGCACTTCTTCTAGAAAATAATTGATTGTAAAATAATGACCAATAGTTATGGTATTATTTTTACTTGATTTGGTAGAGGAAGAGTTACAGTATTCATCCATCTTTATTTAGTAGAAATTTAATCAATAGATTTCAAGATACAGGTAACGAAATGTGCTTTCGAACCTCGACATTACACAAGTACGACAGAAAAACAGCTGAATGAGAGAGAAAGATAATTATACGCGGTCATCGAGGCATGTATTTAATTCCAGTTAGGGTGTGGTCTATTTACGATAGTGACCGAATGCTCATTGCCCTATTGTTTCAACCGCTATTGCCAGAAGCGCAGATTAATTTGTACAAATGATATTTTTCTCTCGTTTTCGTTAACTTTTTTTGAAGTCATGCACAATAGCTAAAACAAAACACTTTCACTTGGCAACACTGTGTTTTACAGATAGAATTCACATTTAAACTGCTACAGAGACAAACTGCTATTCCTAGGTCTTTTCGCTACAAACGTTGATCACGTTGGAAGCGCATGCCATTGTATTTGAAAACAAAACATTTACAATTATGCCTTCATTAACATACCTACTTAACCTGCGAAAAAGTGCAAATTGTAAGATGGTATTTTGGAGGTCATTCGGCTAATGAAATCGTTAATTTGTTTATTGTGGCATTTGAAAATCGCCCAATTCCTTCAAAGTCAACAATTATTGTGAAAATAATTGGTAATTTATTTTTCCAATTTAATTTATTAATGGAAGGGATTTTTAGTTTATTAATTGTGGTTCTCTAAAGAAATACTGTTTCATTTTCAAGTTACAATGGCTAAAATAATATCCTATTGTAGTTAGAAATTGTCAACTTGGTCTGAAATGATCATGTTGACAAAAATTAATTTTAAGATTTACAGGTTACGTAATAACGATTGTATTTTTATATTTCTTTAACGCCCTCACTCCTTCCGTGTTGGGAGCATACTGAATTACCATTTACCACCACCAACTAGTTTAAATAGGAGGGCAATGAGCAGTCGGGATCTCTCGGGAATGAGCTAACGCCTTCTAAGGTGAAACAAAGTGATGATTGTTCAGAATTATTCTTCCTCTCTCTTTCATATATCCTTGTCGTACTTGTGTAATTCGTACCTTGGTTCCAAAAGAGATTTCGCATGCTGTATATTAGTTTTGATGAAAACTGTTACAACAAGCCCCTCGCTCCCCTATTTACTTGAAATATCACAAATAACAATAGGATTGGATCGATTGTTGTGAATAATTGGCTCATCTCCAAAATGTTTTAAATGTTAAATATGGCAATCATTCAATTTGTGTAAGAATTTCATAACACTGATTTTGATGTCTGAATATAACCTACAAATAATGCTGCGCATAAGCAGGTCGTTTGCGATTGTTACCTGTCAACAGATATAAAATGTCTAATTTGTTTCCCGTCACAAAAAAATTATAATATTAATTATTATTAATTAAAATTGTTATGAAACATAATACAATTTTGATTATAATGGACTAAACAATTTGAGTTAATCCCAAATTAATTTCACCCAAATAAGTATGATCAATGCAATTTGTTATTAATTTATACATTCGCGAGTATAAATACATACCACCGGTTATGAAAACAAATTATTTCCGAACAATTTCAGAAATTATTTCCCATCAGAACTCGTTATCCAACATATTAATTAATAAAGCATTCAAAATGGATTGAACTTTTTGCTTCCGAATGTAAATGTCCTCAGCTACTACTTCTCTACTGTCATAAAATCAATAACTCGATAATGGAAACATCAGTTTATACATTTTTCAATGAATTCCAAGCTTTAACAATTTCAAATTCAGTATTCATCCCATCAAAAGCATAAAATTTATATTAACAATAATTGAGGTCTGCTTTTTATAAATTTGGTACATTTTTTCCGACATTCAGTTATGAATGGTTTTTGTTTAGGTCAAATATGAGTTGATAACCTAATATTGTATATCATCAACATAAAAACCGATCAAAATGAGATACCAGCTATGTTTGGTTAGACACTCAGGTTGTGGCACTCGTGGTTGCAATGGGATGCAAGTTTCTAGTCACAAGGTCGGTAAAAGGAAATCCAAGTCCCAAGATTTTGCTCATTATTTTTCTGCATCACCAGAAAAGCCTGGTGGCCCTGATAGTAGTGGTTTCCAGATGGGTTTTATAACTCAGTTTGAAATCAAGGGTCACTCCCAGACATTCAACTTCCTTGGATACTTCTAGTTCTTATCCGAACAGCATCACTCTACCCTGTGGAAGAACTTTTCTATTAATAGAAATAGCTAGGTTTTTTTTCGGATAAACTGGAAGGACCTCTTTGGGGCACCATTTCTCCACAATTCCTAGTGTTTCTTGCATGACATTAATGATTACCTCTGGGAATTTCCCATTGGTGGCAATAACTATGTCGTCTGCAAAGCCCTGCGTCCATACACCTTGATCATTCTACCTGCAGATCAAGTTATCTAGAATTAGGTTCCATTAAAGTCGTGGAAAACTCCACCACCAGTTGTCATAACGGTGAGAATTATCATCCTCTATTATTGAGGGAACTGCAAGGTTGAAAATATTGTTTTATAGACACAAGGATGGGCTGATCTTGGAGATATTTCCAGACTCGTGCTTTATTCAAAAGTAGTACAGTGATATGAGCTTAAAACTTGAAAAAAACAGCTTTCTTTGTCCTTGTACATTGCCATATTACCTATGGAGTTGTGGTTTGGGGTCTATAAATCTTCGTAACTCAAAATAGACAATTAGGATTTTATGTGTCAGTTTTCGGAATAAAATTTAAATTTCAATGCACTTTCCGACCAAAACTCGAGAATTTCCGAGCGCTTCCGATAATACGTGTGATGTCACACTTTTGTTATTACTTCTGTCAATATATGGCCTGTATTGCACTAAGTTATGTGTAGTTTTGTGTTTATATTGTATTTTAATTAACTATTAATTGCTTCATCGACGTGAAAATATCATTTTTATGTTTTTTTGAGACCATTACGTGTTTGTGTGTGCTTTTTTTATTTCTAAAAGTCAACGTAATGTGGAAAGTGGAAATGAATATTCGATATTTCCGAGGATATTTTGAAACCCTTGGAAGAAAAAATTTTATCTACTAGTTCAGTGACGATTCTTTGATATTTTGTGAGTAAAGATATTGCTAGGGAAGGTTTTGTAAAAGTACAAACTGATAACTTGCCCAAAGTATACTCATTTATGCTGCTTAAATTTATTAAGTGAAATAGCTGCTTTAATGCAGAGAAAATAAAAGGATTTGAAGCATTTTCGTAGGTACAATGTATTATACAGGGTGGGGCAAACTTCTGACATCGGAGGATTACATCGTTGTGGTACGAGATAAAACTTCAAGGTTTTGTGTGAGCTGATACAGTTACTGAGGGCACATTTTGAAAATTCTTTCGTTTCTACAGGGTGTTCCAAAACCACGTAGCAGCACAAACTTACATTTCTTAAATGGAACGTACTATATTTTGTTCAAGAATCAAAAAGATCTCACCGAGAGCGTTACAAAAATATAGCATATATTATATGGGTGTTTTAAAAAGATATGGCCAATTATTGATAAAAAAGACCTCCTCTTTAACACTCTTTTAGACAGTAAATCAAAATAAATCAACAGGTCTTTGTATTCAATTGTCATTCACATATCATTGGCTGTGCTCAGTATCAATTACTTTTTTTATCTGTGGCTTTTTTAATACAGGGTGAAACAAAACGCAAATCAAGCAATATCTCAAAAATTTAAAATGAATCACCCTATAAGTCTTTTCACAATTTGTTAGTACAATTAATAATCTTTCAAACGATATAGCACATTTAGGGTATAAGTTGATGGAAAACCGTAAATATTGTATGATAATGATCAAAAACAAGTATTTTACGTACACAAATTAAATGGTTTCAAACTTTTACATGCAACGTGTAAGGCATAAATTTTAATTGTAATTTTGGATGCATCTACAATATTTAATCACTGGGCTACTGTCAAAATAGTATCTACTGATAACTGTCAAAGAAATATTGCTGTATTCTCCGTTTGTGTTCATAGGTTTAAATAATAAATAACTATAATGAATTTTTCGCAGGAAGACATGATCAATATGATTTATGTGCTAGGAGAATGTATACTTTAGAGTATATCGTGAAAGATATCCCAATCGAAGACATCCAAATGAAAGAGCTTTCTTAAGGCTTAAGGAAAGAATCGACACATCAGGTAATGTTTCCTATCAACCTCATGCTCTTCCAAAACGTGTTTTCAATGGAGACAACAACTTTTTAGTAATGACAAATTTTTGAACATTCCCCTAACACGTAAATTATATTGATCATGTCTTCCTGCAGAAAATTCATTATAGTTATCTATTATTTAAACCTAAGAACACAAACGAAGAATACAGCAATATTTCTTTGACATTTATTAGTAGATACTATTTTGACAGTAGCCCAGTGATTAAATATTGTAGATGCATCCAAAATTACAATTACACTTTATGCCTTACACGTTGCATGTAAAAATTTGAAACCATCCAATTTGTGTACTTAAAATACTTGTTTTTGATCATTATCATAAAATATTTACGGTTTTCCATCAACTTATACCCTAAATGTGCTATATCGTTTGAAAGATTATTAATTGTACTAACAAATTGTGAAAAGACTTATAGGGTGATTCATTTGAAAAATTTTAGATATTGCTTGATTTGCGTTTTGTTTCACCCTGTATTAAAGAAGCCACAGATAAAAAAAGTAATTGATACTGAGCACAGCCAATGATATGTGAATGACAATTGAATACAAAGACCTGTTGATTTATTTTGATTTACTGTTTAACAGAGTGTTAAAGAGGAGGTCTTTTTTATCAATAATTGGCCATATCTTTTTAAAACACCCATATAATATATTAGAATGCTATATTTTTGTAACGCTCTCGGTGAGATCTTTTCGATTCTTGAACAAAATATAGTACGTTCCATTTAAAAAATGTAAGTTTGTGCTGCTACGTGGTTTTGGAACACCCTGTAGAAACGAAAGTATTTTCAAAATGTGCCCTCAGTAACTGTATCAGCTCACACAAAACCTTAAAGTTTTATCTCGTACCACTGACCACAACGATGCAATCCTCCGATGTCAGAAGTTTGCCCCACCCTGTATATAATATATACTAATCATATTTCGACGCTATATAAGAAAGTCACTGTCTCACGAGCCGTTTCCACTATTTTTCTCGCGAATATACTCAAAAATGACTTAGTCGTGCTTTTCGGGTACCCACTGAATTTCACTACTGTTGAATAATATTTCTGCACATTTTCAGTGAAAACTTCATGTGTGGTCGTGAGAAAAAAATGTTCTTATGGCTTATTCCTAGACATATAGGTACCTACATAACCTCCAACTATTAAAGAAGCAGAATTACCAACACAGAATTGAGCACTTACATTAAAATTTAAAGCTTCCAGAAACAAATTGGGTCACGTCAACGGTTGGAGCAGCCATATTTATGACGTAAAACGCGTTTAAGCTGATCAAATTTCATGATTTTTAAAGTCGTTTTAAAAGTAAAATTAACATTTTCTCGAAATAATAAGCATGCAAGGTGTTAGGAGACCTGATAAAGCGTCAATTCCCACCAATAGCAAAATTTATGCCTGTACCAATTCTAAACTTTTCCTTTCAATATTTTTACTTTCCTGGTCTATATTGGGATCCAAAAAAGTTTTTATTCTGTAACAAAACATTCAGATATTCGTAATTACCGCACAAGACAAGCATGTAACATTCGTACGAATCGTTTTCGTCTGACACGGTAACAAAAGAATTCACTCAACTTAAAATCCGACTAGCAGAAATGGAACGGTTGAGTTTGAATAACTTTAAAAGAAGTTCAAAAATGGATTTATCCGATTTGGTTTTTAGTCTGCCATCTGGTACATTGAAAAGTCTTAGAATATTTTAAATATTTATAAAGATAGATCAAAAGTTGTCGTGAAATGGGAAATATTTCCACAAAAGCACTGATTATAAAAGAGAAAAGATACGAATCCTGGCAAAACATCAAAGGATTTTCAATTCCGACTTCAATGACCTTGGACCTTTAACTCGGTATGGCCGCGATGTTGCCAGTTTAAAATATTTTCAGAATCTCTTACCAAATTGCAATGTTGACTTGGGGACAATAACAGTTTCCAGTGCCGGTTCTTCTCTTTTCTTTCTGAATAAAATTTATTTGGGCAGTCTCTGTATGAACAATACACTCCCTCGTGATGTTTATTCATTTTATAAAAATAATATACTAATGTACACTATTTTCAGTTAATATTACCACAACCTACAAGCGATTAGTCAAATAACACAAATAATATCGCGGATTGACAACCTTCAAACTGAAGTGTCAGAAATGGCATTTTGTATTTTGATTTTTGAGCCAAGCTGTCACGGTTATTATGCATGGTTGCCAAAGATGGTTAGTGAAAAAACGTATATATTTATGGTATGAATTTTATACATTATAATCTTTTAAATTGTAGAATTCTTTTAATGTCAATGAAATTGATTTAAAACAAAAGTAATTGTCGATTATTTGTATGTGTATAACTATCACACCAAAAATAATGCTCACAAAATATTCGACCTATGATCGTGAATTAAGGGAAATATTATGCAAATTGATAACCCTGTTGAAAAGTTTCGCGAAGCCGCTCGAACGGAGTCGACATACGACGATGGACCTTTAAATGGGTATGTCCACCCATCTCTCTCTTTTTTACTGTTCTCTGTCAAGCTTTCGCATCTGTTCTCTTTTATAATCTGTGACCAAAGTTTACTTTTTTAAACAAAAGTATACATTTCCAATAATAAAATGGAACAAAAGTGTAGTCTTGGGCACTTAAACTCAAAAATATTAAAACTTAAACTTGGAATTTGAGCATTTCACACGTCTTATAGCCCAACCAATGATGATAATGTTAAAGTGTTGGTGGGAGCCGCAAAGAGCAAAGATGGCCTGATTTAGCCAGCTACTGGAAAGTAAATACCAATGCGGAGTTTGAAGTTATACACTGTGGCATTTACAAAAGTAGATTTCTGTCAATATATTTTGAAAATATGGTGGAGGAACTGGAACTCCCACCAAAATTTAGAATAGGGTGAAAAATTCATAACTATAAAATTAAAAACTGCTCGTCAACTTTTACTGGCACATTTCCAGCAGGGAAAAAATAGTCGAAAATGCACAATACTCACGCTGGTAAGTTTGAAGCATTTGAAGTTGTTTGACATTTTTAATTCTTTGAAGAAAAATCTACATAGGTCGGAAGTATAGTTTGGCAAGTTTATCTGAAGCTACGGAGCATCGGAAGAGGCGAGATATCATGGCGCATATCTGTTATGTACGTACCAATGGCGTACTGTGCCTATTTTATGAAGTAAAACTGAAAATACAAAGGTAACTGACAATACCAACGCCACTGGATGAATCAATATCAATCAATTGACGAAGTAAAAGGGAAGAACACACGCATGCGCTTTTCAATAAGAAGTTAGCTGTCATAAATATAACCAATTATGTAATTCGGAAGGTGTGGTTATTATGGTTTTCGCACAACGTTGCCAGAGCTTGAAGAAGTTCATAACAAATTTGGAAAAGTGTTCATCTTTTGATATTTATGAATTGGAAAAATTAGATAAAATCAAAGATATCAATTACATTGGATAATTAACGTTCGATCATATTATAACTATTGTTAATAAGAGGTTTCTATTGTCTTTTGATATTTTTCCTTTTAATATGTATTATATTTGTTGAAAGATATAAAATTAATACTTAGTCATAAGCTCGTGCACGACCACATCTGGTCTTAGCAAGCATGTACAACAAATGTTTGATTGTTCTTTTGACATAGTGTTATGAATAAAGATTATTATTATTATTATTAATAAAAAGTCAATTTTCTAATTATTCTTACTACATACTTAGCACCTTAGCTTTTCCATAGTGGAACTTGGCAATATCGAATGTTTTCGACTAAACTCCTTCCACGGCTTTAGATAAACTTGCTAAAGTTTAGATACCTCGTTGAATTATTCTTTAAGCTATTATTTCGAGTTTTTTCTTTATAGTTTTATATTATTCAGATTCGTAAGGTTAGTTCATGATAATTAAATTCCAGTTAAGAACACCAGTAGAAATTATACAAAGTGGCCCAAAAGACTGGAAACGTCCAATTATCTCGTAAACTGCTGCTAGTCCTAATTGTACAAAATTTGGGGCAAATCTATTTTGGGATAAATAGATACCTACTAGATTTGATAATTTCAATATTGCCAGATCTGTTGTTTCTTTTATATTATTAGTAGCTTTTGTTTTTCAAATTCACCATCCTGTATATTCAGTAACTTTTCACAAAACAGGTTGATTCATTAGCTTTTTTGTAACCAGTTCAGGCCCCTCCAACTCATTCCAGAAATATTTTGTAATGAGGACAGAAACTTTCTATTCATTATTTGTGCCCAATAAAAATTCTGCGCAATTTCAGGTGGTGTCCAATTAGTACTTCATTATTATCTTCATTTTCAATTGAACTTTTTAACTTGAGATTTACTCTCCACTCAGTTAATTAATGGTCATGGACGAAAAATGGAGTGAAAATGTCATAAAGAAAGATTCATCCATACAATCATGTGTGAAACTGTGAGGAAAATAATGGTGTTGCCAACGCTTATCTATAATTAAGTCCCTTATGTGCAGAGTTTATCAAAAGCACAAGACTTACCAACATATTATCACTGAAGGTCTTTAACTATAATAGTTATAAAAACTATAGCATTTCTGTGAAAAAAAATGTAGAGGGTGCTTTTTTTCCACCTTAAGGTTAATTTTTATTCCAATGTGATATAAAATTCATACAATTTAGTTAAAAGCAGCATATTAACCTGGTCTATTTTTATATGTGCATTCCTTTCTATACACTTTTGTTCGGCTATTAGTTTGTATACATTGTCTGCACGCAATTGCTGCTTTTATGGCGCTTCCTTCCACGAAACAGGAAAAAGCTTTTGTTATAAAACTGTCTGTTAATAGGTTCTTGCCTCTTGAAGCTGCTGAATGTCTATAACAAATTAATGACACATTTCCCTTGTTCATTTATTCAAGAAAAAAATATGTCCGTGAGTTGAAACATGTTCATAACTTATGATTGAACTGTGATTGCCGGTGGTCTTTGGGAAATTTTTTTTAAAACTTATAAAGCGATAGAATAATTAATATTCACTTATAATTGCACAAGAGGTTTGTATTTTATCGGGTCAATTTGGATTGTTTAATGAGAAACTGTTGCCTAGCAATTAGACGAGAAAAACTGTCAACTATTAGGTTGACAGTTTTTCGAGTCAAATTGCTAAAGAAAACAGTTTAGAAGTTGAACAACACAAATTTACCCGATATCAATACAAACATCGAGTGTAATTCGGCAGGACAATTCAATGAATCGGCTCATTGTTAGTGTTTAGAAATTCAATAAGTTGTTGACAAACATGTCAAATTATTTATCATGGTAACAAATGCATAAGTGAAAAAACCACAAGTGCATTTATCGCTGAAAAAGTTAAAGCTAACTTTTGCGGGTGTCAAAGTGACAATTACACTGAGGCATATGCGATTTTTTATACATGAGTTGAATTGCCTGTGATATCTATTGGTAGCTCGCTTTATTAAATAAGACAAGATTACAGTTTTCTGTAATAATACTATTAGTGGACTGAAAAAGGAGCAAAAAGGTTTCAATTTTTTTTTTGAAGGTACAACCACATATGGTCTTTACATAATGATAGATTAGGTCCCTGGCCATCTGAAATCGAAAATTACAACATTTTTTAATAGGGACAACAATTTTTATTGCGAAATTTGTCAAAATTATGTTTTATTACTTTTTCAAACATACCTCGCGAAATCTCTGGAACTAAGCAGGATATTTTCAAAAAAAATTTTTTAATCGACAGAAAAAACATGCGAGCGAAGACTACTGTGTGGAGACTACCGAGTTGTACCACGCTTACCTGACATAATCTGGCAGCGTAAAAGGTTGCCCTTTTTTGACCACCGAGTTGTACCACGAAATTGAAATCAGGTAGTCTAACATATTTTACATTATTCTTAGTAATTCTCTAATGACCTTTTCTCAATAAGTGAAACTTTCTATAACACCACCACCAATGTCGAAGTTTGAATTTTTCTTTCTAACCTAACCTAACCTAACCTAACCTAACCTAACCTAACCTAACCTAACCTAACCTAACTTTTTTTCTCTTGAAATATTTGACAAATCGCCCGATGATGAGAGAGTAATACAATTTTGTGATTACATAGTTGAAAATTATATATCAGAAGAAGCTAAATTTCCTCCAAAAGTTTGGGCATGTAACACAAATAGCATGTATCGGTCTACCAACGCTTGTGAATCATTTCATTCTTTATTAAAAAACAGTTTTTATTCTCCTCATCCAAATATATTTATTTTTGTGGACATGATAATAAATATACAAAATGAAACATTTGCAAAAATTAAGACTGCCAATGAATCAACAATTATAAAAAAATTTAAATCTGTTACTAGAAAGAAACATGAGTATATAACTTCTAAAATAAAAGAATTAAAAGAAAATAAGATCACCAAATTTGATTTTGTAAGATCTTTAAGCTATTATTATTTGCCGCAGTAGTACAAGAGATCTTAAATTGTAAAATTAATGTTAATTTGTCTGTATATTTCAAAACAAATTTTAAAAATATATCTTTTTTGTATTATATTATCGATTTGTATAAATAATTGTATAAATAAATGTGATAAAACTGTTTAGATTGTTATTTTAAACCGTTAATCCTCTCTAGAAATATGGTGGTACAACTAGACGGTAGGATTACATCTACCTGGTGTCCCGTGGTACAACTCGGCGGTCCCGTACTGTGTTAGTTTCATTTGTATAAAAAACCTAGTTTTCTTGTAAAATTGGAGAAAACTCTAATCTCTACTTTTTTTGCATCACTATTTTCAGTAATCGAGAAACTTTTTTATTTTTCAAAATTTTACCGAACTATCTGCGTACCAAATAAAGCTGAAGATTCAAGGAAGTTTTTAAAACAAGAATCACTTTTCTAAGTATCATAGTTTTTTAGCAATAAATACGCAAACTTGAGTTTCTGCAGCCGCGCCTAATTATTGTGCTTTCTGACGAGCAGGCATCTCTCGCATACGCATAATGCGGTCTATTCCTGACAAATTTGGCAGATAGCTTGATTCAGCTGCTAACGTCTTTGTTTTAACTGCGATTAGGTAGATATTATTTTGGATGTGTGTATGTCTATTGAGATTTTTTGGAGATTGAAAGGATCAAATACAATTATAATAATATGTGCTGCAGAAAACAAGGAAAACTTGTGCTCAAGAGATTCTGCAGTAAAAGGAAGACATAGGAGGGAAGGTTGAAGTAAAATGGTGAATTGATTCTAGGCATCAAAATACGTTCATATAAAAATACTAATTCAAAATGTACCACTACATGAAACCTCGAATTCCTTTTTTGTTAAAGAAACAAAATATAGAAAACTATACATTTTTGGAAAGGAAAATGATTGCTGTTTCGAATGAGATCAAGAATTATAAGGTGTTCCATTCGAAATAATACATATTTTTCCCTTTCAATTTGACAAACATTAGTTTAACACTGTGTTGATGAGATGAAATGCCAGTCAAACCTAAAAAAATCTCTTTGATAAACTAGTAAAACAAGTGAAAATCCCATCTCTCTGGAGCAATTAATAAGCTAGACATTTATGTTTAAAATCAGTCACTCTTATTTGGGACACCTTGTATTTTGTGAACTAATAAATGTTTGTCTGCAAGTCTTATGACATTTTACTTCAACCTTTCCTTCTAGAATGTCTTCCTTTTAATACAAAATCTTTTAAGCACAAGTGTCTCCTTTTTTTTCTGCAGCACATATAATTGTATTTAATCCTGAGTTAACTGTATAAACCCTCACTTCGTGGAATCTACTCATCATATGGTTTTAAATGAAACTAACTGTTTCTAAATGACTCCACAATATATTTGAAAAAATGTGTAAATTGCAAGTAAATTATTGACAATTGTTTCGATAAATATATCATCATCAGAATGACAGAAGTTACTTTTGACATGATGTATACTTGATATATATTTGGCTAGTCCAAATAGTGCCTATCTAGTGATTGACTTAATATATATGAATAGAAAAAAAGAAAAGAAGAATTTTCAAATAGTAGCTTTGATATTATTTGCCCTATGGGGATATTCTGGATATCTTTGTCCCATTTAAGATCAGTATAACTGTGCAATGATATAGGAAACCAGGAAAACTATATCTGCTGATCTTTACAATTATTACTTAAGAAGACAGTTTAATAATGGAGAACTTCCTAGATTCAGCTGTTCATTGAGGACTTCATATTGTGGGTCTGTTAAGTGTCTTCTAATTTCTAATTCTTCAAGGAAGTCCAGTTCTTGCTTCCTATCACAAACATGTAGTATTTCTGGTTCTGTGTTAGGTGTTACTGAATATTTAGTGTCAAGTAGGTGTTTTGCATAATGTGATTTAATCCTTTCAATTTTCAATCTCCAAAAAATCTCAATAGACATACACACATCAAAAATAATATCTACCTAATCACAGTTAAAAACAAAGACGTTAGCAACTGAATCAAGTTATCTGCCAAATTTGTCAGGAATAGACCGCATTATGCGTATGCGAGAGATGCCTGCTCGTTAGAAAGCACAATAATTAGGCGCGGCTGCAGAAACTTTCAAGTTTGCGTATTTATTGCTCAAAAACTATGATACTTAGAATAGTGATTCTTGTTTTAAAAACTTCCTTGAATATTTAGCTTTATTTGGTACGGAGAAAATTTGGTAAAATTTTTAAAAATGAAAAAGTTTCTTGTTTACTGAAAATAGTGCTGCAAAAAAAGTAGAGATTACAGTTTTCTTCAATTTTACAAAAAAACTAGGTTTTTATACAAATGAAACTAACACAGTAATCTTCGCTCATGTTTCTTCTGTCGATTAAAAAAAAAATTTTGAAAATATCTTGTTTAGTTCCGGAGATATCGCGAGGTATGTGTGAAAAAGTAATAAAACATAATTTTGACAGATTTTTGACAAATTTCGCAATAAAAAGTGTTGTACCTATTGAAAAATGTTGTAATTTTTGATTTCAGATGGCCAGGGACCTACTCTATCTTTTTGTGAAGACCACATGTGGTTTTACCTTGAAAAAAAATCGAGAAAGAAGCGACTTTTACTCCGTTTTTCAGTGGACTATATGTATAATATACATTTTGTGAAAAGAACCAATCTTAAGTAATATTGTGGCATGAGAAATATTCTCCAAATCCTCTGTAATAAATGATGGTGTTCTGCAAGGTGAACCACTTATTTCTTCTCTATTCATTGCTGATATTGATGACTACTTCAGAAAATCGGATTTGGTTGGAATTGATATTAATAAAAGAAATGATTTGTTACCTCTATTTCATGCAGATGATTAGGTTATCCTTGCTGACCATAAAATAGATCTAGCTGAAAACTATAAACTCTCGAGCCTTAACAAACTCACTCCTGACAATTCCAAATTTAAAATGATGTTTTCCTTGAAAGGCGGTAATTGAAAAACAAAGAAATTACAAAATTATCTAAGGAAAAATAAGGTATTTGGAAAATATATACGACTAGGTACTACACATTTATTGCTTAAAAACATCACTACATGAAAAAACTGTCTTACTGCAATGAAAAGTAGAAAATATTGAAAATGGAGTGTTCTATCGAGTTCAACACAGAGTACCTTTTAGTAAGAAAATTTAATACAAAAGTCTGCAGGCCCTCAGTACAGGGTGTTTCAAAAATATGGTACGATTAACATTTCTGACGTTTCCGTTCCCCGCCACTGGCTTATTAGAATTTGATAGTATTGATACTGTCGATCTGTTTTGAAGAGACAATAACATTCAAAAAATTTCAAATTTGTACCTCAATTTCTCGAAAAGATATGAAATAGAATGTGTATTCTTCATACACCTTTAAGCAGCCTGTATCTCACAAACTAAGAAAGTTAGAAATTGGAATTTTTAATATTTCTCAACGATCTATCATCACTCCAATTCACGGTACTTTACGGGACACCCTGTATAAATATTGACCGGTGGATGAAAGATACTAAAATTCCAAATATTTCCCCTAATAAAATTGATAAACCTTTTTTCGATTCTTGTCAAATCAACTGGATTGGAGGAGTGAATTTATAACAAGCATATGGATTCTCGCATCTAAAAAATAAATTTCTCCCTTATACACATTCTACGTTTTCCGACAAAGGAACAATTACTCCATTTGCTATATAGTATCCCGATTCCCGACTGGCATTGAATTACACTTCCACGGAAAGCGCAACGGAATCTCCGATATCCCTTTTTGTTTGTTATTTAAAGTGGTCCGTATAACTTACAAATTGGGTTCGAGGTATTCACACCAGAAATTCTAAAGTTATGGATACACAACCCTCAATAGTTAACATAACCAAGTTATGATCTGGCACATCACATTGTGATTAATATACAGAGTACTCAATAACAAACACTATCGATTCCCAGTCGATTCAACGAGCAAAAATAGTTATTTGTTTGACTAGGCAGCAAAGTAGTAGATTGACCAAGGCAGTCAATCTACTTTGCTGCCAAGTTGAACATATAATTTTTCCTGCGATTGTTCATGAGGATATTGTATTTGCAAATTATTACAATTCTCACAATCTCTTTATTTTGGTTGGTTGCTATGGAAATGTATAATCACAGGCAGCAAAGTAATCACTTTCGTGCCTAGGCAGCCTAGACAGGAGAAGTAATACTTTGCTGATTGATATCAGTCAGCAAAATTAATATTTGCTGCCAATCGGAGAAAAATATATCAATCAGCAAAGTATTACTTTTCCTGCCTAGGCAGCAAAGTTGTTACTGAGCTGCCTAGACACGAAAGTGATTACTTTGCTGCCTGTGATTATACATTTCCATAGCAACCAACTAAAATAAAGAGATTATGGGAATTGTGATAATTTGCAAATACAATATCCTCATGAACAATCGGAGAAAAAATTATATGTTTAACTTGGCAGCAAAGTAGATTGACTGCCTAGTTAAACAAATTACTATTTCCTGAAACTATTAGACCATAATCCACTTAACAGACATGTGTTTTTTGTTTCTTCAAAAAAACTTTTTTGGATTCCTCTAGCACCATGTCAAAGTATACATCGTATTTAAAAAGTACATTTTGCTTGAAATTGTTGCCATTTTGGCCCAGGAGATCGTATCGGAGCAGTTTTTTTTTTCAAAATGCGATTTCTCAAAAACGCTAACTCCGATTAACTCGAATTATGGATATTTTGTTCTCGTATATACAGGGTGTTTTCAAATGACACTTATAACGTTTGCATGTAGATATGAAATTGAACAAAATGATATAGGGATTGAGGGGACCAGCTCATTTACTTTTCGAAATATAGGGTGTTGAAGTTATAAAAATTTAAATGTTTTTATTTGATAACTTTAAAATGGATAAATACATTGGTTTGATATTTGGCAGGTTGTTTTTAAATGTAAAAAAACATATTTTAATGGAAAAACATTAGTCAATTCTTGAACCAGTGGTGAACATTTGGAAAAATATGTCACTTTTCTCCTCCCATTTTTCACGCCATTGGCATTTGTAGCTATTTTCGATTGATTTTGTATTTCTTAGGGCGAGTTGTACCAAACACCTAAACTCGGTTTAATGATAACTGATGTTTAGACTGTGTCTGATTGATGTATTTATTATCAACAATTACATCAGTCTAATCATCAGTTAACATTAAACCGAGTTTAGCCGTTTGGTACAACTCGCCATTAATGTTTTCCACGTGAAAAACACATATTTACATATCAAAAAATTTGTAGTTTTCAAGATATTTAATGTTTTCATGAAGTTTGCAACATCATTTTTAATAATAAAAGCACAATTTTGAACAAATATTTTTAAGAGACTTCTTCCAATGTTCAAGATGCATTGCTGCGTCACAAATTAGTTTCTGATACATATTTTAACCATTAGTAGTTTGGAGGTTATTGAAAAAAATACAAAAAAATTATTTTTTCCATTCCATTTTATTATTGAAAAATTAGGTTGCAGACTTCATGGAAACATTAAATATCTTGAGAACTACAAATTTTTTTATATGTAAAGGTTATGCGTTTTTCACGTGAAAATCATTGAGGAATACACAATTTATTCAAAATAGCTACAAAGGCCAGTGACGTGAAAAATGGGAGGAGAAAAGTGACATATTTTTCCAAATGTTCACCACTGGTTCAAGAATTGACTAATGTTCTATTAAAATATGTCTTTTTACATTTAAAAACAACCTGCCAAATATCAAACCAATTTATTTATCCATTTTAAAGTTATCAAATAAAAACATTTAAATTTTTATAGCTTCAACACCCCGTATTTCGAAAAGTAAATGAGCTGGACCCCTCAATCCTCATATCATTTTGTCCAATTTTATGAGAGGTATCTACTTGCAAACACGAAAATGTCACTTTTTCAATTTTTTCACGTAGTTTTTGGCTTCTAGCGCGAACTGTCACCAAAGTACTCGTCTAGAAATTCCAGAATCGACTTCTTTGTCACCTCGTCCATGATTATCTAGACTTGTACTTCGATAAGCCATTTCCCAGACAAACTAAATCTTCACGTATACTCTTTCCCTTTCTTTGAAATCACTTGCATGGCTTGTTTGTCCTTGTGATATAAATAAATCTTCAAACTGAATTTCAGCATACCTATAATAAATTTTCCCACGAAACAATATTACATGTTGCCAAGGGGGAAAGGTCACAGCTGTTCAGTTCTGAAGGAAACAAAGAAGTTGATTGAATGTTCATGTTAACAATATATTAAATATATTCCTGTTATACTTTCAGAATGATCGATGCTACTTACAAGATGGAAATTATTCAACGTTGATCTCAGTTCTTCACAATCAAAATATTTTCCCAATCAATTCTCCACTCTTTAAAGTACCTAATTTGTGGTAACATTTCTTCTCAGCATTTCATGAGTATTATATCATTTTTGATCCTGCTTCGTGTCTTCTATTTAGGTCACTAATTCAACTAGTTTCCTTCACGTTGTTTTAAAATTGTATTAAATTAAATATCTTCAACTGGATAGTGATTTTTATGTGAATGTGACTACATCTTTTCAACCACTCGGTATAAAATAGCAGAACCCAATATTTTCTGAAGCCTCAATACCCCCAATTCAAATCTACCATTAGATAGCCAAGAATCCATTTGAAAGAAAAAAATTAGTTCAGTACGCAAAACTGTAGAGTTTGTGGTATAAAAAGATTTTCCAATAATTTTATATTTTCTTCAATATTTGTCCGGTCCCGAACTTTTGCCGACCCTGTATTATAAGTATTACAGGTGGCGGCCCTAGTATATTTGTTACATTCGTTAATTTTAGAGATTGGAAAGCAGTGAGACATGATAGTGGGATAATAAACCACTTATCTCACTTGAAAAAAGTGGGATAAATAGTCTCTATCTCACGGGTGTTAATAAAGTATTCTTGTAATTTTTATTTTTGTGGAATATTTTCAATTTCACACTATACATTTATCTTGTATAAAAAGTCTGCGATCGGATAATCGTACTTCTCATAACCACCCTTTATTTTCTCCAGTGATATTCGTCCTCAACTATAAATATAATTAATAGTACATTTAATATTCAAATTATATGCAAAGCTTTCGTAACAAACTTTCAACGTATTTATCCCAGGCAAAGCTTAGATAACTCAGAAAGTTTAAAATATGTTCCCAGTTGAACCTTGGTTAATAATGAGAATATGAAATTACATAAATATTCAAGCTGCTTTGCGACAAGCTTATACTTTCTGTACATATATTGGAGACGTTAATAGCCATGGTACGTTTGCGCGCGGCTGGTGTAAACCCCGAAGTAGGAGTGGGTCAATTGAGGCTAACCCTATGGCAAGAAGCGCTTACTGCGCTACCTCTGCTGCAGGCAGCCAATGATGCAATTGAACCCAGATTTGTGTTTAATAAACCCTACAAAATACAAATGAAGCAGAAATCGACCACCGTGAACTGTAGTGTAGTGAATTGGTAGAATTCAAATATCTCGAAAATCGTTAATATTTTGAAGATCAAAGGAGTATACATTTCTTCTACAGAAATGATGAGGCTATCCAAATTAAATAATTAATTTGTAAAATAATGAGCGATAAAAAATTTGTAGCTGATTTCATGTAATTCACATGGCGCATGTGGCGACATCTACGAGTTAACTTAAATCCTCTCACACATTCTTGTTAACCCTTACAAAAACTAGTTCATACCCAATTTTCAAGTCATTATGTAGAAAAGTAGCTGATCTATTAACAAAAATGTATTTTATTTTTTTTTCGCTTCAACATCCTGAACCTCAGTAAGGAGCAGACTAAGACCCATTATTGTTAATGAAAATATTATTATTTTGGTCTTCTGAACGTAGATTTACAATTTGGCCCATTACTTATGAATCACCCTGTATACAGATGGCTTAAAAATGAAAGGAGGCTCAGCATAGGGAGTTTACTCCAGAACACTAAGCCGAATAATTGAGTGGAGAATGGGAAAAAAATACCAGGGTGGTTCAAACAGAGCTGGCTGGTATCCCAATTGCCACAAAAAAAATTAATTAGAAAAGGAATTTCTGACTATAAACTGCACTGACAGTAAACAAGACCTTGGCTTGGCAATCCTGGGAAGCTGGCGCCGAAGAAATAGTTGGCAATGGCCAGGAAAAGTCTACGTTTGATAGTAGAATTTTTGACTGGCCACTGTCAAATGAGGAAACACCTCCATACTATGGGGCTAGTATACACACATCTATGCAGGATGTGCGAACAGGAAGATGAAACTGGGAAGGGGAAGGACAGGAAAGACGATGACCTAGGACCTAGGAGGACAACTCCTCAGTAGGATTGTCCAGATTACATTGAAAGAGGCTTCTTCATGAAACTTGGCAATTTGAGTTTTTCTCCCCTACCTGTTTGCTTAAACTGGAAAAAGTTGTAGTTTATTTAATGGGATATAACATTTCTATAAAACATTTTACTACTATCTGATATCAATTTTCGTCGAAATTCAATTGGAACGAAACCCTTTCAAACCCTTTCTAGTTCTACCC
Source organism: Galerucella nymphaeae (assembly GCA_963978555.1). Taxonomy (NCBI): domain Eukaryota; kingdom Metazoa; phylum Arthropoda; class Insecta; order Coleoptera; family Chrysomelidae; genus Galerucella; species Galerucella nymphaeae. Next base: position 17,400,563 of record OZ021715.1, on the reverse strand, counting down.
TTTCAATTGATATAGATTACATAGCCTTAATTGATTAAATTTGAGATTTTGTGCTATTCAATATACATAAAGTTAAAGTGTTTGAATTTTGATACCTCTGCGTGACCTGCATACCTACATATTGAATCAGTCGTTGGGGTAAACAAGTTATTCATATCAAAATTGAGGAGGAGAACATAAAACGAGAACTACGGAATTCCGGAGCAGTCAGTGTCCGTGTTTTACAAGATTCAATAAAATTTACATGTGGACTAGGCATAAATATTTCAATCTCGTTTCTATAAAGGATACGTACAAGGAACGAAAAAATAATATTGTATTCGTAAACAGCTCGTGTATTATGTTCTTTATAATATTTAACATTGAATTTACTATTAATTTTCGAAGGATGGATGGAAAAAGTAGGCATTACTTATCACTGAAATAACAGACATAATATATAAATGAAAAAATATAATCATCACATTCACCTTTCCCCTTAAAAGATACCCAATACTTTTTAATGATTAATGAACAACACGTTATTATTGGATTAATCCTTCACTCTCTTGATTAGCTTGATATGCGCGTTACAAAGTATTGAATGCAGAAATGAGATTTACTACATTGATTTTATTGTATTCATGCAAATTTGCAGCCTCTCAACTATATATTAATAAAAGTGGTAAGTTAACAGTATATTATACACCCAGGTGATGAAGACTGTTACTGACCGAGCACCAAAATTACTTAGCGAGAGGCTTCGCTTCGAGCGGAATAAGTTGCGAGGCTTATGAATGTTTTCACCTCCATGGTGTCGACTGACTGGCAGGTATACTGTCAGTTTCCGCTCCATATATTATGAACGTACTCATTATGTCTTCAGTCATTTTTGGTTGAGCACGAATTTTAAACTAATGTCATTTTTATTCAAATAATTCTACCTCGATAGGTAATTTTACGCAGCAAATATGTTAAAGAGAATCTCCTGGGTATGCACAATTATGTTGCACAAGTTTTTGTTGAACTTCTATCCATGGATTCTCAAAACATTTGAATTTGTCCATTATTGACCCAGGTTAATAATAGGAAAATAATTAACCACTAATAGGGCGAGTTGTACCAAACACCTAAACTCGGTTTAATGATAACTGATGTTTAGACTGTGTTTGATTGATGTATTTATTATCAACAATTACATCAGTCTAATCATCAGTTAACATTAAACCGAGTTTAGGCGTTTGGTACAACTCGCCCATAGAGAAATTTAACTACTAAGTTGGTTAGAAGAAGCAATAATTGTCAACTTCACAGATAGTAGTGGAAAAACAATATTATGGAAAAACTAACTGGAAAGTAGTTTCAATAAAAGAGAATTCATATTGTTTATCATTTTTCTGTACAGTGTGGTACATTTAAACTGTTGTTTGTATGATATATCTAGTCCAAAAGTGATGATTTAAACAGTGAACATTTTTTTTTCGATTTTTTTCCTGTTCCATTTGTATAACCCGCCAATTTTTCGACGAATAATCTTAAAATAGTTGAGTACTATCGCTTTTCCACAAAGTAGGTCAAAGAATCGTGTCCCCATAGCTCACCGAACCCAGCTTCTGGTGTAAATACTCCATGTTGTGATACACCCTTTTCATAAAGTATACTAAAAGCTTCACACATTTTTAAACAGGAGAGATTGGGTGAACAGAAACTTCGGGAAGGTGAACTACTTCTTGACGCAGGTACCCACAGAACATGGGTCGGGAGTAAGTTACCTCCACAGGATTAGAAAACGGGAGACTGGGGTGTGTGATAAATGTGAAGTGGAGGATGATTTGAGACATGTTCTTAGATGCAGTAAAAACAAGGAAGTTATTAAAAACTTGGAAATAAACTGAGGAAGGCAGAGTGTATGGGGAATATGGTGGAGATAGTGTTGAGGGGGGAGGAGGAATGGACAGCGATAATTGGCGCAGCAAAGAGCATGATTAGGGAAAGAGAGGGACTCGATATGTCATGTGAGAGGTAGGAGAGAAAGGAGGGAGAGGATGACGGTGAGTGTATGAGGGACCGCCGCCTGGTCTCTGGTTTGGGCCCAGTCGATTCCTATCTCGACCCGAGAAAAAAATGAAAAAAAAGCATTTTTTCAAGTGACGAAAAAGAACCCAATAAATCGAATGTGTTTGTCAGGATAAATGTTATTGATAAATTCTTCTTTGAAGCCTCTCGATGATTTTTATTCAATGGTTAAGGCTATCATTCCAGATAGGAATTTGAAATTACATTGTTTTGAAATCCCACATGACGAATTTTGCTTCTTTATAATAAAAACTACTTAACCAGCATAGAGAAATGAACTCGATTTCTTAAATTCCAAATAAAATTGGTGAATATCTGAATTTTGAGATGTAAACTGGACCCACCTTCAGAAAAACGCTGGCCGATTCATCAGAGAATACTGGAATTTACGTCTCAGCTCTCAAAAGACATGGCGGATGAAAATTGCGGAAATTTATGTAACGAGGAGCGTTAACAATAAAATGTAAATTGCAAATAAAATTTTATACAATATAACGAAGTCAGAACTCTCCTGCGGTACTTCAAAAGTAACGTAAAACTTGGTTGAAGATGAGGAAATTATGGAGTCAGAACATTTCATACAAATGAAGAAAAACGGGAAAACTTCATCCAAACAGTAATTTATAATATAATTAATAAACTGATATATACTATGTGTTATATATAATAGAAAACAGAAAAAAGCAGCCCAGTGGCGTGCATAACATTCCTTTATAAATTCGAATATTGTACTTGATGATTGGAGATATCGGCCACCTGTAGCTGCGGTGTCAGATACTTAAAATTTTCTCAAGCATACAAAACTAGCTTTCTGAGAACATCACGAGCTAACAGTTTACTGAAGTAATTGGAAACATTTGTAAAGTAAGCTCAACATTTTTGGAACATCACTTTATTTTATAATCATCACACTGACTTTAGATAAACTGTACCTTAAAGCCGAACGATTCCAAAAAAAGTATCACCATAAACTTCGTCAGAAGCACAGACTTGTGGGGTGAATTGTTATTCCTAGGGGTGAGCCACAGTAGACCTGAAGAAGGTCGCAGTGGAGGTGACAAGAGCATTGATTCTTTTATCTTCAACTAGCTGTAAATACAATTCAATAAAATATTGAGTGCCGGAAAACTTTCCCGGTTTTAGCGTTTGAAAATTGCACCAAGCAACTTTTCAATATACTATCAAGGACATAGGAGAGTCGAAATAATTGTGAGCATGACTTCTTATTTTGTGTTGGAAGTAATAAGAAAACTGTAGTTATTATCGATTTTAACTTTTGTCCTATAAACGAAATATACGTTGAATTTCTAGAGCAAGTTGGTGCTTTGCCAAAAATGATGAAAAATAGAAGAGTCAATTTGGCAGTATCTCTTTGGCATTACATTCTATTCAGTAGAGTTGATAGAAATCTGGAATCGTATGAATAATTGATGTTCGCGTAACAATATGCTTTTCCTGAGTTCGACTATAATATTTTTTTCACTTTTGAAAATTAGTGAATTAATTTTTTCTACTATCACGCAAAAAACAACACTTTTGTGAAACACATTTAATGTAAAAAGTAGTCCTTTTTTGCACTAGTTCAACAAAATTTTTGTTGCAATCATCTGTCATTCTTGTGTCAGTTTTGTGATGATTTACAATTATTGCAAAAACATTTGATTATTTAAAATTTAAATAGTCAAAGCGAGGACTAGCTATGATTAAGTACTAACAAGGTGGAGGCCATAAAGATACAAAAAACAGAAGAACGGTTTGATTTTGACTTCCTAACATATTATATTCTAATTTTCCAGTTTTTGCATGAATGTAAAAAAAATAGTGTATGCAGCTCGTGCAAAACGTGTTTGTTATTCAGTTCACAAGTGGTGGTACAATGAAAATTCTCTTCAAAGGGCGCGAGCTCCCTCCGGTGGAACTTCGATAAATAAAAATTAGGTTAGATGGTCATAAAGTCACTATAGTTTAGCTGGAGAGTTTCTGGGCATCAACAACGTCGAAAAAATACAAAATAAGCATATATTCAATTAGAATTCTATTCAAGAAATTAAAAATTATTACCTACAGTCTAGTCGTGTCTCAATTACATAATAGGTTACCGCCTGAACTTTCTTTTATCTCCATATTACTCCCAACGGATGGAGCTTACGTTTCTCAAGAGTTCACGTATTTGATAAACATTTCCCATGACACTTATTTCTTTTCGAAACATCTTTTTATTTTATTTTGTGCTAATATTCGGAACACACCATAGGGTTGATTATTCATGACATATCTTCATAAATCACTCAAACATCAAACCAAATTAAATCACGAACGTGGATTAAGGGAAAAAACTTCATACACTATACAATATCCAGCAGCAAAGATAATTTCATACCAACGACCTATCATAAGTCGTTGTTTCATACTGAATTGCAAAATATGACTATTTATATAAGAATTTGATTTCAATTTCTTGAAAAGTGCCCCAAGGGCAGCTTGACTCTCATGTAATTTACCCTTGCACATGCAAGTATTGCGTATACCTCTGCTTGAAATACCGAGACGTCTTTACCAAGCGAAACGATTCCTTCATATTTACTCGACTTGTTGTATAATGGTGAGTATCTTTCAAGCTGAGTACACATGACTGAAAAATCAAGAAAACAGTTTTTTTGTGTTCTGTGAAAAAATTAATTTTAAAGCAGAAAGAGCTTTGCAATTTTTTGAAATTAAATTTTTACACAGACTACAAAAAACTGTTTTCTTGACTTGTTGTATATGCCCGCTTCGGTCTTTTTATGTTTATACAGAATTTATTCGATTCCTCCTTTAATTTTTTATGTTTGTTGATCTTCTCTTTTTGCTTTATAGCCAGTTCAATCTTGCATGATTCTTTGTCCCAACTTCATTATCACATTCCTCATCTTACCATACCTTATTCGCTTTTAATGTAAATGACACTAGTGTCACGCTTTACTAAAATGACAAATGTTCAGGAAACTGTAATGAAGTGTCACCTTATTCAATTATTTTTTCCTCTTCAACATCAAAAGATTTTCGTCGAGCTTTACTTCCTATTGAATATTCTTTGGCATGAGTTTAAGTAGGTATAGTTTGTCAAAAGTCAATTATTGCTACAGACTGGTCACCCTGCAATTGATTAGAATGAAACTGATGGTCCATACGCTACAAAATTCCAGATCCATTTTCTCACTTATCAATTAACTAAAGTTACTAGCCCTTTCTTCAGTTTTGTTAGGGCCAAACTTTTACTATTGATAAATTCCTAAACTGCTTTTCTCTGGTGATACAATATGACTAATCTAACAAGTTAGTTATGAAATGAATTGGTTAGTTCACGTCTTTATAATATATCAGCGTTATATAATCCTGACAAAACCTTCCTTAACTCAAGTTTAAATTGATATTAAAAAAAACTTTGCGTATAATTATAGCAGAGCCATCACGACCCCTTTTTATTCATTATAGTTCACTAAACATCCTAAATTAGATTCTACCTGCATAAATCCTGTCTTAGCTGTCCAAGACATAATCTTAGCTCACTACTTTGTTTGATAATACTACAACATCCTTGTTTTTGCACTTGAAACTTTATTAATTTTAATCTAACATCCAACAACCACTTCTGGGTTTGATATATTGGGGCCATTGCTATCCCTAAGCTCTCTAGTGAAACGAAAGCAATTTTGAATAGTAACTTCTTCTCTTCTCCACCTCCTTTAATTGAATTTATCAGTTGATATTTCATTGTAATAATTTATTCTAATATATACGTCAAAATAAAGGTTTTAACCTCTTCAGCACTTTTGGGATTTTACTTAGACCGCTTTCAGACGGGACACTTTGTGGCTGGCTACTAGTAGTGTCGGGACACGCGTTTCCAAGTGGTTCCATCTATGGTTGTATGACCAATGAATATTTGAAAGAATATTTGTATTGATTTGAATCATATTTCGCAATTTGTATATTGAAAAAGCAATTATTTATGTTTGATTTATAGATAGAGGTTCATTTCAATTGTGAATATTTGTAACAGTCGAATTGATGTCTGAATGATTCTCATATTAAAGGTAGATTATAAAAACTGCTGACATTATCAATTTGTAAAATTCGTCAAGCAAAAATCATTTTTGCATTTAGGAAATTGTTTACATACCCTTCGCAAACAGAATTGAATGTCCATCCTCGCTGCTTTAATTGAAGAGTGTTCCCATCCAAATCAACTATCGCGCAATTTCAATTTATTCAGTTAAAGCATCAAGCATCCTTCAATTAAACTATGATAAAATGACGTTCAATAATACCATAGAATCCATCTCGATAGAACCAACATTTCTTTCCCTCGGTTGTTCCACTAATCGGTTTCCAAGATTTGCGTTTCAGGTCTTGAAGTTTTAACAGGCTTGCGTCAAATTATGTTAGTGAAAATAGCTAATTGTAGTCCACTAATAAGTTTGTGAAATGCGGCTGAAAACATTCGATGTTGCTATGGGAAACCTGAAGTACTGAGTATGTAGTGATAATGATTAGAAAGTAGACATTTTTTGGAAAATCTTTTAAATATTTGGTTAAATAAACACAATTTTCACAATCAGTTCTCGTAAACTTTTTATTCATAAGAATGACAGTACAAATTACTTAATTTTCTAATACTTCAAACATGACAAGTTATTTTTATATAAGAAATAAAGACGGCGTGAACATTGAATACTTGAGTTTTCTATCAAAATCTTCACCTAAGCGACTACTCCAGCTTTCTTTCTACTATCCCTGAACTCTTAGAATATTTGAGTTCGTCCTAGGTTGATAATGAAAAATTATTAACCACTAGAAGAGAAATTCAGCTTCTCAGTTGGTTGGAAAAAGCGATAGTTGTCAACTTTACACCTGTAGGTGGAAAAAATAATATTTACTTTGCAAAGTTTAGCTCTGCAGCATAATTTAAAGGGAATATACGATTAGATAGCTGCATTAAAAGTAGATATCTCAGAATATTAATTATTCTATAGCTTTTTGAAAAATATTTTTTCAATGACATTGACAGTTCAACTAAGAAAAAACAACAACTACCTTGTACTGATAAGGCGCAAATACTACTGGTCTACAAGTTATGTTGTCACTTCTAGCTGTAAGCCAGAATAGTTGTAGATCTGCCAACCCCGTTTGACTTTGCAGTGTAATCCAATATCCGTCGGGGCTTATAACCCGGGAAGCAGTTGTTTCTTCATAGTTAAGCGGTCACTAATATTTTACAAAAACTTATAAAGCGATAAAATAATTACCTAATATTATGTGATATCTATTGCTAACTCGCTTTATTAAATAGGACAATATTACAGTCTACTGTAATAATACTTTTTATGCACTTAAAAGTCTCACGTCAACTATACAAATATTATCGTCTACTAACCGGGATGAAACATACTTAAATACGTAGTTTTATATCCTTGTTTACTTGTTTTTATAGAGTTTGGAAAGAAAAAGGAAAAAGAACTTGTTCAATTAACCTCTAAAACGTAAGCTCGATCGGTTATCCCCTCACACAAGAGTCAGTATTTTAGCGATTGCAGGAAAAAGAGAGCACGTCGTTTCTTACCGAGAAAAACAAGAATTACGGTTTCCACATTCAATAGATTTACCTTGTAATTTGTGGTCCCGACCACTAAGAAGTAACTGTGAAAATTGCATGAAGATACCTGCGATTTCTTAGCTTTATTTGTTTTTAACAGCTTTAAAGTTTTGAAATAGTATAGTTTTTCTCCGATCGTGGGAAAAGTTGCTAAGCAATTAGGAAATAACAGTACGGCAATGTTACAAATGAATTGGGTACTACAATAAAATGAAACAAAGTTTTAATTTTTATATTGATGAAGCTGTTATAAAAAAAGTAAAAGTAACATCTAATTTATCGCGATATTCTTGAACGCAAATCAATAGTTGTTAATATTTACACTCATTGTACAGCATGTACAATTTGTAAATTGTACTGGAGGACAACGAGAATTTATAGACATTGAAGCTGAATGGTTAATGGATTCTATATTTCAATATTAACATAGAGAAACATATCTAAACTCACTTGACTACATTTCGAATGGAATAATTTTTAATTGATATTTCAAATGTAAATCAACGATCGAAGGAAAAATAGTATGTATAATTATGGAAAAAGCATATTCCGAAACTCATGACGTATTACCAGACTCGTAATTATCACTTTCGTTTGGTGATATGATGCTTTTCCCACTAATTATACAATAAACTATTACCTAACTAGTGCGGAAAGTAATACTTTTCCGCAAGCTAATGCAGCTACCAGCAATTGAGTGCAGAAAAGTCACTTTACGCACGTGTTAGCTACACTATTTTTTCTACTGGCATTCGCATTCGGATATAACCCAAAAGTCAACATAAAGGAACATTTATGATTAAATACACATCAACAGCTTAATTATTATTATTTGACATTTGACATTTAGTGCGGAAAAGTGTCGGAATATTTTTGAAATAAACCAAATAAAAATCAAATCCCATGGAAAAAATAACTTTTGTCCACGACCACCTAATAATAAGTCAATATTTTACCTCCTAATAAAAGGTATATGGCACCCATATATCAACTGTCGTGAGTTATGGTTCATTATACACTGTAGTGTATTATGGTTCATAATTCACGACTAAAGATGGGGGTAAAATATGAAATAAACTATTGAATCTGTGTATTTTGTTCAGGAAATTTGTTTCTGAAATATATCGTATCGATAAAATATTGGAATTTTCAGTATTGATACTTTTCATAACGATATTTTCTAATATTTAAGTATTTTAAAACAATATATTTATAACGGTACGTTGTATCGATACCTTACACAGTATCGCCCATCTCTATATATGTCAAATTATATTTTTATGTAGCTGTCAGAACATTTTGAGGTTAGTAATACCAAATCGTTACAGACTTTTATTTAATAGAAGAAATTAATGGTCGTGGACAAAGTATAGTATTTTACTCGCAATTTATGGCCAATATTCACACGGCTGACTTGCGCCCCTCGCCTGCGGCTCGTGACGGTTATTGTCTTGTTGACTTATTCGCTCTCTTATTAAGTTCTGCATATATTTCAACTTCTTCTGTTAAGATACTTCCTAGGGTTCACTAAAAACTTTTCTCTGATTATAGACATGAAAAATCAGATTTTCATCATCGCTTTTTCCAATCATAACAAAATCACTTTCAGACTAATTTTAATAATAAAATAGGTAAAAGAGGAATTTCCATAAGGCAAGTTATTTAAACTGTTATTAAAGGTAAAACTTTCGAGAACCATAATGCCGCTCCATTATTATAAACCTCATCTGTTCTGTTGAATCTCATTACTTTTGAAAGTAGCAGTATTAGCTTCTAGCTGTCGGCAGGTAGTTTAATTCTCGTAACTTCCAACAAACCACGGAAACATGGAGGAGGAATGTGTTAAAATGTTCATTCCATTAGACGCTTCAGCTTATTCTATATGGCTTTTGAAACTGAAATACATCAACAAAGTCATGAGAGTTGTCAGTAGCTTTATTCAAAAATTTCAAATAATATTATGTTACAGTAGAAACTTTTGATGTTCAAAGAGACTAGATGGAGAGGCCACAATGTTCTGTTTGTTTTTAGTGTCAGATCGTGGGTGTGCAATTATTTAACACTTTTCGAGCGAATCTCCATTTTTAATACTATTCGATGGAATAATTAGTTTTGTGTAATTATTTTTGCCACTTTGACTTTTTTTGTATCCATAACTTCTTCATTGTCAGTTATGTGAAATCCAAGAGAAACGCGACCAGTGCAAGCGTCGAGCGAATTGAACGCTAAGGTTTAAGACGCTGTATAATTTTTGTTTTTGCAAATAAACATTCAAAATTTTCTGAAAAACTTCCTGATATAATACACTTTGAGACTACATATATGTATAAATTAAAAATTGAAAACTTTGTCACTCAAGTTTTGCAAAAGTATGCACAAAGTAAGAAACAGTGGTAAAAAATTTTCCAAAATTTCCCGAGCGGTGAAAAATTGCTTTAGAAATTTCGAGTATGTTTAACTGCCTTGCAAATGAGCTCAAAAATGTGTGATAAAATTTTTATGGAAAAATATTGATTATTCCGTGAATGGCAGCGAGTTGAAGTTCGATATTCGCGAACATTTTTTTTATAATATTCACTTAATTGTAGATTTTAACAATGTTCCCCCAATTTTGGAAAGGAACAAACGTCATATTCGTATTCAGCACCCTCGAAAACAAAGAGTAACTTGGTTTTTAGCGATTAGAAGTGATCTGGTCACTACCATGTCATTTTAGGGGTGGTTGCCGCTCGCCTAAGATGACTTCGCCCATGGTAGAGAGGGGTTCCTGGGGATGAAAAGGAACATTGAAAAAGATTCATTCTAGACACAAGGTCCGAAATCCTTATTTTGTGGAATCACATAAGAGGGGAAGTCGGGAGTTGACTAGTTAAGGAACAACAACTCAAAAGGAGGCTGACACAAGGACACCTCCATACTAAGAGTCTACTGAATAAGTTAGTCAAGAAACTCTCGTCCATGCTGCTTAAACTGGGTAAGAGACATTGAAGACGGTTACCGACCTGGTGACTGAAGAATCATTTGTACAGGATGGGCTAAGTTGGTGAACCTTTGTGCACATATTCTGCTTCTGTGAGAACTTACAAGAACTCAGACAAAAGCACTTTGGAGTGAAATTAACACAACCTTCACAATTACTGAAAATCCCTCCAGATAAACTGGTGGCCTGTATAGAAAACAGGAAGCTCCTGGAATTGATGATGCAAAGATTCAGTTCAAGTGCCTGGGATGCTGAGCCCAACCCAAACGTATAAATGATTGAATGAATATTGAACACAAAATAATTTGCCAATAAGCAATACAGCACTATCTCTTCCAGCAACATGTCTATTCAAAGAATTTGAGTGTTACAGGAAGCTTCATAATCTGGGAACTTGCCTAGAAACTTGTGATGCCCAGAAGCTTCGACTTCAAATGCAATTATGTGAAGCAAACTGATTACCACTCTGTCGTGATATGAAATTCAAATATTTGAAATTCCGACTGATCTCCTGTTTAACATAAAAAGTGAATAATTCAGTGTTAGCGAATAAATGGTCTGTCAGGTTTTTAAATAGGTATAATATTTTGTAAAAGGGTGTTTATTTTATATTCAAACTAAACACCCCTAAAAGTGTTTCAAGCAAGTGAAATGGAAGAGCATACTCTCCATTACATTTGAATAATATGAAAAAAGAAACGAGAAAAATATTTCTATTATATGTCTCGCTTTTATTATTTATTGCTGTCTTCCCTATCACCAATTATACCCCAGAGAAGTAGTTCCCGAATTTATTTCAAATTTCCAGCCCTTGGGGAGGCTCAGGATCCTCGTCCGTGTTTGATTTAAGGGATTGTTTAATCTCAGGAAGAGTTATCTAAGTAGCATGTAACGTTTACGACCTAACCAAAGGCTCGGAGTTAATTTGCATGCCAAATCTCTTTGTCAATATTCCGACATAATGTCGGAATTTACTGGGTTTGTAATAAAAGTTGTGTGTTTTGGTTTTTATATGTTTGAAATTGTCTTGAGGGGTAAGCTTCAAAGTCGTTTATTTGTACCTATGTTCAAAAACCGATGAACTTTCCGTACGATTTACCGGGAGTCTGATTGAGAGAGGTAAGCCAGTATTTCAGAAACTATTTATTCCGCAGCTAAAATGAAAACACTGTACGACAAATTTGCATACAATAATCAATGCCCATTATCATGATATAGAATATGAAGTGGAGGATGAGATCAGACTAATGCCAAATTTGTATGCAAATAGATGAAAGAAAAATCATTTTTCAGGATTAATGATGTTTTATACTAAGCTTTGGTTAGTTTTGATTTATTTTCAAGGGTTGAAACATTATCAAATGGAATTCCAAAGCATTAAACAATCATTATTTCACTTTGATAATTTCAATGGTTTGACTCTGTATTTGAACGCGATAAATTTCGGCATAACTGAGCTGATTTTATGTTTTCATCGCAATAGACTAAGAAGTTTGAATACAATTTATTTCTAGAAACTTTATTAGGGTTCGCTGCGAATACTATCAATGTAATGTAGTGGAAAATGGAAATATTTCAGTTAGAAAGATCGTATCCGTAGTCCAAATGTAAAATTTTTTTATAATTTTATTATAATGCATTTTACATTTAATATTTCCATACCTTTCTCTAGCTTCAAAATTTTCGACAGAAAATACGTTTTTGACATAAAAAAATGCTCAAAATTTGTCTAAAGGAGTTTTTTGGGATGAAAAATAGACTAAAACCATCCGTTTTTGTATAAAATCATTTTTTCTCCTCCAAATGGAGTCTTGAAATTTTCGAAAATCCACTTTTCAAAACTAAAAGTGTTCATAACTCGACTAATATGATAGATAGAACGTTCTAGTCTTCGGCAATCGATTTAGCGGAAAGTTTTACATACTCCACTGAATTTTGAGTATATTATTATGGATAATAAGGAAGTTAGCAGAAGCCAGTTTATATTAAATATTTCCATACCTACCCCTTGCTTCGAAATTTTCGACAAAAAATACGTTTTTGGAATAAAAATTGCTCAAAATTTGTCAGGAGGGGTTTTTTAATGCGAAAAATCGACTGCCACAGTCTGTTTTTGTATAAAATCATTTTTTCTCCTCCAAATGGAGTCTTGAAATTTTCGAAAATCCACTTTTCAAAACTAAATATGCTCATAACTCGACTGATATGATAGATAGAACGTTATAGTCTAGAAATTATCCCTTGAATCAACAACTAACAACAGAAAGCAAAAGATTTTCTACATGATTTAGAACGTCTGCTAACATTTATCCATAAAACGAGCAATAAAATTCACTCGAACTAAGCGTCTGTATAATTTCAAGGTCCCTCAGATTCTAAGAAAAGATTATTCTACAAAAAATAAATTGAGTTTGAGTTCAAAACAGCGCATAATGCGAAAATATAGTTCAATATATTCATAAACCTATTTTTTCCAGATTCTTGATATTAATAGCGATGAAAAAAGACAACCAAGCCTCTTTTAGCCTTCAGCTTAATCATCTGTTTTGTTTGCTCATGAATTTACGGATAATGTATATTATATTGCGAAGCATACCAATCCTATTCCTATTTTTCCATCGATTTTTTCTAAAAAAGGTATAGTGGACTGAAAAAGGGGCAAAAAGGTTTCAATTTTTTTGTTGAAGGTACAACCACATTGTGGTCTCTACAAAATGATACAGTAGGTCCCTGGCCATCTGAAATCGAAAATTACAACATTTTCTAATAGGGACAACACTTTTTATTGCGCAATTTGTCAAAAATCTGTCAAAATTATGTTTTATTACTTTTTCACACATGCCTCGCGATATCTCCGGAAATAAACAAGATATTTTCAAAAAATCTTTTTTAATCGATAGAAGAAACATGAGCGAAGACTACTGTGTTAGTTTCATTTGTATGAAAAACCTAGTTTTTTGTAAAATTGGAGAAAACTGTAATCTTTACTTTTTTTGCAGCACTATTTTCAGTAATCGAGAAACTTTTTTATTTTTCAAAATTTGACCAAAATATCTGCGTACTAAATAAAGCTAAAGCTTCAAGGAAGTTTTTAAAACAAGAATCACTATTCTAAGTATCATAGTTTTTGAGCAATAAATACGCAAACTTGAAAGTTTCTGCAGCCGCGCCTAATTATTGTGCTTTCTAACGAGCAGGCATCTCTCGCATACGCATAATGTGGCCGATAACTTTGATTCAGTTGCTAACGTCTTTGTTTTAACTGCGATAAGGTAGATATTATTTTTGATGTGTGTATGTCTATTGAGATTTTTTGGAGATTGAAAGGATTAAATACAATTATAATATGTGCTGCAGAAAAAAAAGGAGACACTTGTGCTCAAAAGATTTTGTATTGAAAGGAAGACATTCTAGGAGGGAAGGTTGAAGTAAAATGTCATAAATCTTGCAGACAAACATTTATTAGTTCACAAGATACAGGGTGTCTCAAATTATAGTGACTGATTTTAAACATAAATGTCCAGCTTATTAATTGCTCCAGAGAGATGGGATTTTCACTTGTTTTACTAGTTTATCAAAGAGATTTTTAGGCTTGGCTGGCATTTCATCTCATCAACACAGAGTGTTAAACTAATGTTGGTCAAATTCAAAGGGGAAAATATGTATTATTTTGGATGGAACACCTTATAATTCTTGATCTCATTCGAAACAGCAATCATTTTCCTTTCCAAAAATGTAAAGTTTTCTATATTTTGTTTCATTAACAAAAAAGGATTTCGAGGTGTCATGTAGTAGTACATTTTGAATTAGTAGTTTTATATGAACGTATTTTGATGCCTGGTAAAATTTTGAAAATATCTTGTTTAGTTCCGGAGATATCGCGAGGTATGTGTGAAAAAGTAATAAAACATAATTTTGACAGATTTTTGACAAATTTCGCAATAAAAAGTTTTGTTCCTATTAAAAAATGTTGTAATTTTCGATTTCAGATGGCCAGGGACCTACTTTATCATTTTGTAAAGACCACATGTGGTTGTACTTAAAAAAAAAATCGAGAAGGAAGGGACTTTTTCTCCGTTTTTCAGTCGACTAGTAATTTAGTTCCTACAAATAAAAGTTGTCAATTATCCTGAGTTACTTTAGTAATAAAAGAGTAACAGTAACAGACTGGAATCGAACTACTGAAATTTGGCAAACTATTAACTGAGGCTAGCAAGCAAGAGAGACGCTAGACAGTTTGTCTTCGAGGTGCATGCTTATTACATTTTTTAGTCGACCCTCACAAAAAAATTACCAATTTCCGCATGGAAAATCAGTTACTTTTTAAGGGTTTGCAAAAGATACCTTTAATCTATCCATGTCAAAGGTATGATACTATTTTAAACGCCTTACAGAGTCTTTGAAAATCAAAGAACAAAGACCGTTCACTTAGAGCAGCAAATCACTTTCCTCGCTCAAAGCAATAGGTAGATATTTTTGACAAGAATTCTAGTAAATATAAAGTACATTGCGTGGTATCATTTTGTTTAGTTTTTTCGCAATTGGAATTTTATTTTTTTCATATGATAATTTTCATCGTGTTTGGATGCGTCGCCGATTGTCCGCTTTAAAATTTCAAAATGGTTTTCAAAAGTAGACGTAGACGTAGAGCAACAAAACGTATATTTCCCATTTCTAAAATAATGTGAAGTCGGCCAAAAACGCCCGAGAACACCGCTTTAAATAATCTAGCAAGCTAAGGGCTATTATTGACACTAACATATTAAATACCTATTTTTTCTTATCACATTGTATTATTTTTTTTATTCATGACACAGAATAATAGTGTTTTTATTGCCAACACCTTAAATTCTTCCTAATATTGCTATTGATTTTAATTTTTTTTGTCACGATATTTCTTAAAATAGAGCAGGGTTTCGCATTTCCTTTTCTAGTTGGAAAAAAAAAGTTTATTATTAGAAACTTTTAGGTCATAGATGACGTTAGCGATCTTTCTTGGAGCTGACAACGAGAATAGAGATATTATGCAATTTTTATTATCAAAACTGTATTGAATAATAGTGCCACAATAAGCAATAAATTGTAACTTACACAAAAATTTGGGGGGGGGGTGTTTAAGGGAATAAATATTTAACAGGGTGCAATGATTCCTTCAAGATGCTCTCATCATAAGAAAGCCACTTGTCAACTTTCATTGTAATACGTCGAACAACTGTCGAAATATTCGAAAAAATCAATTTCCGTTTGGTAACTTCGAAGGACTGTAACTTTTTTCGCATGCATACGTAACTTGAGTTGTATCGAGCTATTTTTAGCCCTAGAATATGTGGTATGATTTATGACCTGCCTTTTTGTTACACCCTTTATAATAATATCGTTTGTATGCTGCTTGTGGTTTACTTATTTTTATATTTTGAATTATACATCAAACCACAGTTTTTCCGATATTTTCTCATCAAGAGCAATTGTGTTTTCTAGACTCCGGTCCCTATATGACACTAACGAAAAATTCGGAAATTATAGCGTGAACTATAATAAGTTTTGAATTGTAATTTTGTAAAATTTTTCAGATCCATTCACAGTTAATCACATCCTTGATAAAAAGTGAAATCCTAAGTATATTATACACCAAATTGGTGAAGACTTTTTATTGATCGAGCACCAAAATTATTTCGCGAGGGGCTTTGCATTGAGCGTAATAAGATCTTGTGAATGTCTTCACCACTGTGGTGTATGAACATTTTTTTCCACTATTAGTCCAATCTGAGACAGCACAGCGCTCACAATAAACGCAACATGAGAAGCGCTCACCATGAAGAATGTGTTATCGGTTGCCTTCGTTGTAGTCACCTGTCATGTCATGTGAAGCGGGATCACCCGTTCAACCAACATTATAAATTGAGAATTTCATATTTAACGTCGAAACTTTTAAGAAATAGAAAGCCAGTAATGAAAAAATGCTATATGATTACTGGTAAAAAAGAAGAATCTTGACAATTAATAATAACTCACTCCTTTACCTCGGCGCATACCTATTTACTATCTCCTTATTCCGATAATATGAATATTATTGATTCCAAGACCACGGCTGATATAAAACAGAACGATTTTATAGAATAACAAAAACAGAATTAAATGTGGATTCATGCAGACACAATTAACAATTATCAATTAGCATTTAACAATTAACAATCATCAATTATAAGTTGAACTACTCATTCCACTATGACTCCATTTGTGCACACAATTAACAATTATCATTTATCAATTAACAATTGCGAAGTTGGCCAGCTTTTAGCTTCTTAAATTAATTGTACCGAATTTTCATCTAGTGCGCAACTAGTACGCAGATCCTGAAATTTATCTCACTTTTTTCATAGAAAAGTGGTTGAATTAGGGTTGTGTGGCAGCATCATTATTAAAAGAAAAAAAGTCTCAGCTTTTGCAATTCTACTATACATCTTCAAAATTGTTCCAATAGACATGAAAATATAGGGTTATTGTAAATGTAAATAACCAGAATCTAGGGCTTGTGCGCGTGCTTACTATTTTCTCCTAATTTATAATTGTGTCTGCATAAATGATGGCAGTTTTACTAATAGGCATGATGACTGATTTTGGAAAACTGCTCCACGATGTTTTCACGTATATATTTTATCTACAATAAATGTTATTTCTGTAAGAAAATATGTTTTTAAAGGAAAAATTCAGCTTTTAAAAACACATTTTAAATTATGCGCCAAAACGCTAGAATAGTAATGGCGTCTGTCTATGACATCATCAATTCGTAACAGTGTCAACTGTCGATAGGTTATCTATGATCTGTGTCATGTCGTAAAATCGTCAAAGTCAAACTTCAAACACTTGACAGTTTGCAGGTTAAAAGTTTATTTTGATACATAAACATAATTTCAAAAACGGTTTTTTGTGGTAATAAAAAATAGATACTCAATAGTTTATAACGAGAAAATATCACATGAACCAAGCAAAGCCAACAACAACAAAGGAAATACAAAACCATAGATAATATAAAGACGACAAAACAGATGTTCGGATTTGGTTCGGGTCGGATCATGGATATTTGCGAAAATATGACGTCACTCTCTTCTGATTGGTGTTTGAGATAAGATGGCGGATGGTTAAATTTTGTGCTTATATTTTTACTAAAATAAATGTAATCACACATGAAAATGAAAAATAAGTGATTTCTGTAGAATCTCTGTATCTTAAATAATTATATTAAATCGATATTTTGGTGATTCTTAGTGACTGTCATCATGCCTATTGTTAATTGTTCATTGCTAATTGATAACTGTTAATTGTGTCTGCATAAATCCACACTGAAAAAAAACTAATCAGTAATTTAACATAGACGTCCAACGCTCTCGTTGGTGGAATATACTAATGGCATTTGAGGGCAGCTACCGTCTTTATTGATTAAAGCATAAAGCAGGTCATTATTAAGCGCTTCAGGTAGGTTCACGTGTGAGTATGGGAAAAGAATGGAATTCATTTTAATGTTTGCGAGTTTGTAGCTCTCATTATTGCTACATTTTTTCCTAATATTTATGCCGTGATCACACTGTTTTTTTTTTCATTTGAAATTTGAGATAACAGATGAGATATTTTAAAAGGAAATAAACTATCTATCTTTCTATTATGAACCCTTTTACCTATTTAAAGCACGCTCCAGCGTGTTTGAAACGAACTTTGAAACGAACTTTAAGACACGCGCGTTTTTTAAAGTTACCATGGCAACAACATTAACATCTCGAGAAACGAGGTGTAATGATGGTGTAATGTCTAATGGTGTAAATGACAATTTTTTTATTATTGATTTGACAGAAGTACTTGGTAACGTCAAAACCTTTATTTAAACAATTGGGCGGAGTAGAATTCAATGAGACCTCTGGCGGAAAAAATTGTAACTGTCGCAACGAGTAAAACAATTCGTTTTGCATTGTTTTTGTATTATATATGCAAGTTAACGTAATTACTGTAAATTCGTATTTTATTTGTTTAATTTTGAGTCAGTAACAAGCTTAAAACTGTGTTTTTCTATTCAACTCAGCTGTCATCAGAGATATTTTGGAAGAGTTTATGTAATTCTATTTTTTGTTTTCATTGTACTTTTATGAAAGTGTGACTTATTTCCTCTATAGGTACCATGCAAAAATATATGGCCAGCATTTAAAACTGCCTGTCCCTCCTGTTTGTACCTAAAAGAAGGCTCGGCGTTTACAAATTCAAATAAACTTTGAATAGTCAGTGTATACCTAATCCATAGTTACAAAAACAAAGAGAAAATAAATCGGTATTAGATATTCAAAATATTACTCAATATTAACGTACCTTTCCTGTAACTTTAATAAAATAAAAACAGACCTAAACTTGTTTTATTTTTGACAAATATCAATCATACCTATTACTCCAAAAATAAAAATATTAGGAGTCAAAATTTAGTTTAACACAAAATACTAAAGCACAATCAAAGAAAAAGCAATATTTTCACGAAACACACACTGAAAATAACTAAAACAGCAAAATAAAACCACTTAAATATCAAAGGGCTTATACGGCAGCTGATTTGTTTTACTCGTTGCTAGGATGACATTGACATTTCGGAGCGCCATCTATCGAACTCTACTTCTCCCAATATTTAACAATTTCAATTTTATAAATGAAAATGGAAAGTGCAGGTGATATTGTTTGAAATATTAATATTTCGATTTTTCAAATTGGAGGAAATGTTAGTTAATTTGATACTATTAACATTTCCATGACAACGCAAGGTAAACTAATGTCATTGTTTTTATTTGTCTTCTTTGTATAATGGGATTGGAATATTTATAGATGAAAAAATAGAAAGTAGGGATTTCAAGATGATTACAATCCTGTCAGCCAATCGTGATAAGAAAAAAATCCAAATCGACCAATGGCATAAACATTACACTGAATTTGTTAGTAGCAAATAGTAGCGATAATTTTTTGCTTGTCATCTATTAAAACTATATTTTTGTCACGTGTTCAAAAATGGCCAATTAGCGATAAATTACACTGATAAGAGCCCTATGGGCACTTTTTATACCACAAATTTCACTTTTACTTAAACTTTAATTTAAAAATATCCTACAATATACAAAGCGTTCCAGTTTTGTGTACCGGACTAATTTTTTTTCATCTAATGGATCTTTGGCTATCCAATGGCAGGTTTGAAAAGATCCCGTTCTATGCCTTCAGGGTTTCAGGATTCTGCTATCCTATAAAAGGTTAAAAAGATATAACCAAAAATCACAAACATTTTATGAAATAAAAAACAAGTACTTAGTACTTTTAAACATTATAAAACTTGAAAAAATATATTAATTATTAATCTTTATGAACTGGAGTGGAATTGAATATCTCCTTCAAAACATGTCCGAAATTTTGCCGGACTCTGTATAATGTAGATACCTTTTCCACAATACTTACCCTGTTAAGTACAAAATATTTTTCAAATGTGGCCATTATCAAACTACATTTGCCAATTAGATATAATAAATTCAAGCCTATACGTTGGGCCAGCCTGTATATTTCAACAGTTTAATTTGTTAATTAATTTCTCAATTTCATCGACTACTCACTGTTTACTGCACAATAAAGAATGTATGAAGTTCTATTACTATATCCTCAAGGCCAGATACAGGGTGTTTCATTGGGAAAGGGCCTAACTTTAACTGTAGATGGGGATCACTTTGGTGGTTCCAAAAACCTATATTTAATGTGTCTGCTACACTTTATAACCGAGATACAGGGTGTTTTATAAATTCATCTTATTTCTTTCGAACCTCATAACTTCCGAGTTACCCTGTATATTATTTTGAGATTTGGTATACGTAATAACCATTACCTAGAGACTCCATCAAAAGCATCTCCAAAAAGATAATGCAGGTCCGGCTTAACAAAAAATTTCAAAACTCGTCTTTCCTAAAAACAACACCCTGTATATAGATTTTTTGAAAATTGCTCTTTATAATTGGAAAGGGTATAAAAAATCGAATCTACTTATTTCCTTTTTATTTTTCCGCAGACAATTTTACTACCAAAAAATTTACCGTCAAAGTTATAATTTATGCACGATTTGGGGGTTAACAATGGTATCGGAGAGGTTTTTTTTATTTTTTAGCTTGGAATTAAATCCATTTGATTCATCTAGAGAAGCATCCTAGAAATTCAATTGAGTTTGTATGTTTACGAGTACAGACCACTAAAAAAATGTGATTACAGAGCCGTACTTAGGACATACCCATTCAATATGTTTCGAATATCTCGAACACCCTGTAGAAGGATATGTATCTGGAAACTATGCACTTCTACATTTAGAATAACAAGAGTAAAATACGAGAAATAAATTTATACTTCAAAAAACGTAAAAGTACTCGTTTGGACAATGTTGTTAGAATTTCTTGTTTTCTGTTCATGTCAATTAATAAAATTAATAAAAATCTCTCCAAGGTTCAAATTTGGAACACAACTAATTCAGTATGAGAAGCAAGAAACAGCAATATCAGTCTCTTACCCCAGACTAATTCCGCCAGGAGCCGTATTCTTGATTAAGCGTGTGTATCTTTCCGAGAGAACACATATTTGTTTTTGTCACTCCAGTAACAGAGTAACCAAGCGGAATGAAGACAAAATATTTGTTTTCTCGTTAAGATCTACTCTCTAAATCAAGAATACGACCTCGGGAGTAACACTATGTAGGATAGAAAATCCCCACTTTTCACTGTTAAGTGGATTCTCCAAGTTCGCGTTCGCACCTTTTGGAACTAAGCGATTATGATCGATAGCAAATAAAGAAAAAGAGGAAATGGAAATCGGAGAATGTTTCTTTATTATTATTTCTTTCCAAATTCTCTCGTGAAAGTACATATCATTTATTTTTATTGCAGTCTTTGAGATTTGAACATTTCCGAATCACGGTTGGTAGTTTTAGGTAATGATACTTGGGACAGTTCCATAATTAACACTGTATTTGTTACAGTAACCATATGGTTATATCTCATTACCAATAACAATATGGTAGATTAGATTAGATTAGATTGAAATTGGAGTGGCTCTTTGTCCTATTCCACTGCGACCTTTGCAGATCTATTGTGGTCCTCCCTATATTAGAGATATCCAGCTTTAGTCTTTTTATTACACTTAATAGCCAGGTTACCGCCTCATTTGCCTTTCTGCCTTCGGTTTTCCTTCTCCGAATAGGTGAAACCGCAACCTTGCTAGGCCTTCACACTCACAAAGTAGGTGCTCCGCGGTTTCGTCTTCTTCCTGGCAGAAGCTGCATAGGCTGTCTTCTGCTAGTCCAATTATATGCATATGTTTCCTCAGCCTACAGTGCCCTGTGAGCATTCCCACTATTATCCTCGTCGTTTCTCGACTTTGGCGTAGTAGGTCGTGTGACAGTTTGGCCGAAGGGCTTTTAAGGAATAAATCAGCGTGCCTTTGTCCTGGGGTTCCATACCACTAGTGCAACGCCTGGTTGTTTTTCCATTTGTGGATGCTTCCTTTACTTAGGCATTTAGCAATTCCACAGGAAGGTTCTGGCCCTATCATGACCTCCGCTGCTCCCTGCTTGGCTAATTCATCGGCCTTTTCATTGTCTTTTATTCCTTGGTGGCCTGGTACCCAGGCTAGGGTTACTTTATTATGACTACCTAGTCTGTTGAGGGCCTTGCGACATTCCCACACCAGATTTGATGTTATCTTATATGAGCGTATCGCCTTAAGTGCTGCTTGGCTGTCAGAGTAGATGACGATTCTTTGGTTATTCACCTCTCGTCTTATCAACTCTTCTGCACAGCATTGCACCGCTATTACCTCTGCCTGAAAGACAGTAGCATGTTTCCCTAGGCTTAGAGAGATCGCAATCTTCTCCTGTACCCCGTATATTCCGGCTCCTACTCCAGAGTCTGTCTTAGAGCCATCAGTGTACCAGTTGAGATTCGCCATTATGGAAGGCCCAGCTTCCCAGTCCTTTCTCTCTGAAATGACGATTGTATATTCGTTTTTAAAACTATATTGTGGGGCAATCTGATCCTTTGGCATTCCCAGTATTGGATCTGCCTTTATTTCTTCATATAGTTAACAATATGGTAGTTTGGGATCGTATTCTGCTTAGACTACAATAGCAATATTGGTTACGAATTATATTAATAGCAATATCGTCATTGCAATGCGATAAATAACGCTTGAATGCTATATTATTGAAGCGCCCAGATCATACAACGATTTCAAAACAAAATACTGAGGAATATCACCTACTATCCTTGGTACTGCCGAAACAGTGACCTCCACCGGGACCTGAAAATTGACACTGTTAACCAACGATGGCCAAGTTAGCCAAGAGTCATGAACAGCAACTACAGAACATGTGAATGTTGAGGCCATCCAGCTCGTCGACAACACCAACAAGACGAGAAGTCTCAAGAGAACAAAGCCCTTTAAGGTAGTTCAGTAGATAAGTGTGAGTGTGAAGCAGAGTACAGTGCAGTGCTTAAACATTTAGTGTTATTTTCTATTTTTATTAGAGCCTAAGTTGAGTAAGACCTTTGGTATTGGGATTGAAATTAGTAAAATGAGTAAAATTGCTCACTCACCGGCGAAGAATTGTGGAGCATGGAAATTTGATAGACAGACTCTGTTCTAAAGTCCAAGTGTTGAACAAGTTTGAAGCGAGAATTTTCGTGAAGCACTTAGTGAGCTCTAATATTCTTTTGAGGAGAAAAACATAAGTTTTTAACATTCTCTCTGTAAAATTGAAGGGTGAAAAGATATTCACAATAAACGTTTTTTTCACCTTTCTTACCTCGTCAATAATTTTTCTGCCACGTTTTTAGAGTTCGGGGTGAGTGTATCTTATTCTACATCAATTTTGGCCAAATGTCAAGCAAGATCAGCTGCCAGAAGGAAAGCATTGAAATTTGAAAAATGGTTATTTTCAGGTTATATATTATGGACTATTGACAGCCGGAAGCCTCTTCGCTCATATATATGGAAATTTTCATATTTTCAGTTTCACGGTAAAGTTAAAAATCTTAATTGAAATTATTGATTTTCGGACCAAATAGACTTGTATATATTCGGGAAAAAGTGAGGAAAAAAGTTATATCGTGTTAAGTTATACTTTTTTCTGTGACGGGAAAAAAATTGACATTTCATCTCTGTTGATAGGTAGCAAAATATAACTTATCACGAAATTACTTTATTCCCCGGGATAAAGGTGAGTACACAACCTGATTTGTGCTAGAGGTACGAACGGGACTCTCAATGATACCACCCGTATAAATAGAAGGCACCATGGGTCAGTTTCCCATCCATAAGTATATTTTTATCTATGCCGGAAGGTACGCATTTTTCGGACTAGGCCGAGAAATGCTATTTTCTCAAATAAAAAGCGTCCGGTGAGTAAACACATCCTAGACAGTTGCCGAAAAATACATTTTCTCCAAGATTTGAGCACTTTTTGCATATATTGCCAATTATCTTGAAATCGCTGGACAAATGCTGGGACTGTCGTTCTGCATAAATTCAATTATGTGGCTTAAAATCATACATGTCTTAAATTTCGAAAGTATTTGTGGGCAAAACCGATGTAAAAATAACTAACTTAGAATTCTACACTCGCCCCTACTCTTTATCATAGTGAAATAATGATTAAATGGTTCCATTCAACATTATAATACATCATTTCTTGTGGTGGGAAGTTATTGAAAAAAAATGAATTGGAGAGATTCTTGATAGATGGCGCTAGTTATAGTATATACCAGCATCGTCCTCACTATAGGGTACTTGTGTAAGTGTCCAGATAAGGGCGAGGATGGTGGAAGTTGATGCCCCAATGCCCTAATGGGCCCACGACGTAACACACCCTGGTAACCACAGTTTGTACAAGTGGCCCTTGAAGCTGGAAGTTTGATTTGAAGCCGACTCAACCTTCAAATAATCGCTCAAGCGAGTTTAAGTGTAAATGGTACACGACCAATTTAGTTAAGCCGATATCAAACTAAAGTAATTAGAATGTTGGATCATATTCAACATGCACTCATGAAAAATCGATGCAACGCGCGTATTCACACAGTTCAAGGTCGATGCAATAATTTAATTTACTGATCAGGAACTACACTCGTAATTTTCCTTTTCCACCCCTTCTGCTCATTAAACTCATACAATTCTCTCGAGATCGATGAAATACTGAGGAATGAAATTACGTAAGGTAAGTTTATTGACCTTCGACCCCATTCACTTGGTTTTATCGAGTGCACTTCCATGGAAACTTCCAATTACGAGTCCAAGTATTATCGGACATCAACATACAATATTAAGACTCCTCGCCACAAAATGTTTTATGAATTTAAAGACCCTGTAGAGTGTGTACCTACTCCTATTTCACGTTGAACTTGATAGGTAGCTCAATACATCAAATTGTATTGAATATCGTTATATGAATTTACGATACGAATATAGTACAATATTTTACCTACTACCAATAATGTTAATTATTTACTCAAAATTAGTCAATATTCCTGAGATTAATGAAATGAAAAAGAATATAAGCGATTCGAAGACTGGAGCATTCTGCAAACTGTCAACTTTGACACGCTCATTCCAAGTAATTTCACTTTACCGCACTAGCACAGATTATAAAAGAGAACAGATGCGAAAGCTTGACAGAGAACAGTAAAAAAGAGAGAGATGGGTGGACATACCCAGACATACCCATTTAAAGGTCCATCATAGTATGTCGACTCCGTTCGGGCAGCTTCGCGAGACTTTTCAACAGGGTTATCAATTTGCATAATATTTCCCTTAATTCACGATCATAGTTCGAATATTTTATAAGCATTATTTTTAGTGTGATAGTTATACAGATACAAATATTCGACAATTAATTGTTTTAAATCAATTTCATTAACATTAAAAGAATTCTACAATTTAAAAGATTATAATGTATAAAATTCATACCATAAATATATACTTTTTTTCACTAACCATCTTTGGCAACCACGCACAATAACCGTGACGGCTTGGCTCAAAAATCAAAATACAAAATGTCATTTTTGACAAGTCAGTTTGAAAGTTGTCAATCCGCGATATTATTTGTGTTATTTGACTAATCCCTTGTAAGTTGTGGTAATATTAACTGAAAATAGTGTACATTAGTATATTATTTTTATAAAATGAATAAACATCACGGGGGAGTGGATTGTTTATACAGAGACTGTTCAAATGAATTTTATTCGGAAAGAAAAGTGAAGAGCCGGCACTGGAAACTGTTATTGTCCCCAAGTAAACATTCCAATTTGGTAAGAAATTCTGAAAATATTTTAAACTGGCAAAATCGCGGCCATACCGAGTTAAAGGTCCAAGGTCATTTAAGTCGGAATTGAAAATCCTTTGATGTTTTGCCGGGATTCGTATTTGCCGAGATTCGTATCTGTGATCTGTTCTCTTTTATAATCTGGGGCACTAGTGTATTTATTCTGATAAACAGGAAAGTTACTTAGAATGACATTACCGTCTTTTTATCGTGAAAATCCTATAATACCTATCGGCATATAAATTTGCTGAAACAAACACTTCAAATTTGTTAGACCTTGCATATATAATTCAAATGAATGCATTATATGCATTGACTTTTGGCTGTTCACCAAAAACTCAAGAGTTATGCTTCTGCTACGTACACTGTTAAAAGTTGGCAATACTCACAATAATAATTCATACAAAAACGTTAAGCAAAAGGAATCTAATGGATTTCCATATTAGAACAGCGCTTGTATATTCTGTATATTCTGAAACGAAGATATGATTTATATTTGAATGATGTTATCGGTATTTTGGAAAGAAAGGAATGTTTGAGTTTAAAAAACTTCATTCGAATATGGATATTTGGAAAATAAAATTACCAGTTTTCTTATTAAACAGTACAGGGTTATTCATTATAAAAATGTACCAGCCCTTATCATAGTTATTATTACGTGAACAAAAAAATGTTCAAATAAAAGCTCTGTGGTTATAATAGTTATTTATGTACCAAGGCAGTAAAGTGATTCTTTATCGGACGAGTCTGAAATTATGAGACGAGCGAAGCGAGGCGAATAACGGGCGAGTCCGATAAAGACACTTTTCTGGCGTGGTGCATACAGAATTTTATCGCCAACTGATCAGAATTCGGAATATAAGAAACTTAGGCATATTTCATAATAGGGAGAAGCGTGACACTGACAGATAATAATTTTCGAGTAATGTCAAAGTGAAAACACTTCACCTGATGCATATGTCACTTTACCTGACTCATATGTCACTTTACCCGACTCATATGTCACTTTACCTGCCGCAAGGCAGATAATAGTATATTATTCAACGAGCGTGTAATGATGGCTATTACTCATGAGAATGAAGGTTGCGACGTGAGCCGCAGGCGAACGTCGTAATCATTCGAGTGAGTAATAGCCATTACACGAAAGTAGAATACTATACTTTTTCTATGACTGAGTGTTCACTTATCAATTCAAACGAACGAGATATTTAGAGAATATTTTATTGAATAAACTTAATGCTTTATGTCAAACAATTCCATTTTGAAAGCTACAATGAATATTGTTGAATATTGCGTACAATATTGATCGTGAAATTTGAGCAGTTGAATTCGTTTTCACTTTCTGTATCCATTTTAACAAAAAGTCAGCTCTAAATCACCTTCGGTAGGTAGGTATAGGTACTGTCAAAGTAAAATTATGACATTTCATGGCGAGTCTGATTCAAACATTACCCCCAACATAGTCGTGTGTAATGGCATTCTTTGACGGTGATTGGCCAGATAGTCGTGTGTAATGGATTATTACACACGGGGCGTGGTTTGTTTTGTGTAATGCATCCAGTTACTCAACGAAAATGTTACATAAAAAGGGTCCATTACTCAACAGTCATAGAAAAAGTACATTATTGGTATAAGGATAAGGTAAACTGTTTGTTTACTTCCGGAAATCAATCTGATAATTGACGACTTTACTGACAGTTGGTGATAAACTAGTTTTACTATAACACAAACAAAAGTACAGTGGCGTGCATAGTTTAGAGACGCCCAGTATATTATTGAAATTTTGAAAAGCATATTTTGGAACAATATAAAATTCATCAGGTGGAAAATCTACTCCATCTTTAAATCTACCAACGATTGTGATGGTGCTCTTCCTCGAAGTAAAGGATCACTCAACTCATTGGTTAGGAGTAATGGTAGGTGAATTGATAATCTAATCACTACGGCTTGTGAGTGTATGCTGAACTATTGTATAAAAGATTGATTTCCCATCTCGTCAGCGTTGTATGTCGGCAAAATATTATCGCAACACGTTCCATGCATTTCGATTTGGATAGAGCTGATGTCGGCGGCGATATACAGTTTGTTAGATACGCCTTCATTTCCTCAATTTCCATGCCTGACAGGGAAATTAGATTGTGTTACATGGTTATTGAGATATTTAGAGGTATCGTCAACATGAATCAGCGATTTAAGTAATAGATAAAGTATCATTATAGTAAAGTTACGTTCCATTTGGCGCCCAACGTGTTATTCACTATATAAGTTTATTCATTATCATAAACAATTACAAAATAATTATAGAAACAAGATTACAAAGACAAATAAAATGATTTTATGAGAATAATGACAAACAAACCGATTTACCCACTAAGGCAATGCCTGAGTGTGGGGAAACTGAGGCATGGTGGAACATATTTTAAATTATTTTATCTACAATAAGAATTGATTTGTATAATGAAGAGATGTGACGTCCCAATGATTTTTTATTCCACACGGTTGCCAAAAAAATATAAAAAATATAACACGCCCGAAAATTTCTTTTTTTGGACTCACTGACTTCAAGATTTTTGTCAGTACCTCCAAAAAAAAATTTAAAATTTTGATTAGACTTATTTTGAATGAAAGAATTGTGGTATTATACTTACTATTTACAAATTTGTTTACAACGTTATAGTTGTATACGAATGAAAATTTTGTAGAATGAAAATAAAATGCTCTTGGGTAAACTCACCGTAGTCTTTTGCAAATAGACAAATGAGAATGCAAATATAGCAAAACAAACAAAACAAAGCAGGTCTTTATTGTTACGAGCAAATGATCTGAATCTTTGTCAAGAATACATTTGTATGTGTTTGAATTTCAAGGGCTTTTCTCCACAAATGGTCAGTTATTGCTTTTCTTGGTGATATCAACATTGTCTTCCACTATTTTCTGATCGATCTTTTTTTGTTGATATCAAATATATACTGTTTTTCGTTGTATAGTCCCAGATATACAGAGTGCTTCTACTTCCTTAGACCACCAAGCTCCGAGATATCATACCCAAATTATGCTAAGTAGTAGTGGGTATTTGTTAATGTAAACTTTCATTTTATTATCGAGATTAACCCGGGCTTTTGACCCAGCACATGTAAACTTCGAGCGTGTTTCTCTCACACAGCAAAGATTTAAAGCCGCGTGGTCAATTGTGGGCACCAGTCTGCTTTCCAATTTTGTTTTTCGACGAATACTCAATAAATATCAAATTAACCTTGATTAATAACCACTTTTCAATAGTTCAACCTCTAAATAAAGATCATGCCTAACCAGTTCATCCCTAATTGAAATAAAAATATTCCCCAGTATTTTCTTAGGATCCCTGTTGAAACTCTTAGCGCAGTTTTACTCTGACTTATGCATTCATTTGATCTTAACTGGTTGTAGTCACCCAGAAGAATCTTCGATTAGATCTTTCCAATGGTCAGATCTTCTCTTTCTTTCGGCTTCACATATTTCTGCCAATATTACATTGGGTTTGATTCCGCAAAAGGGTTCAGGCTTCAGGTTTCAGTCCTCCTCTTCGCTAGTCCATCTGCTGATTCATTTCTTTCTATTCCAGTGTGTCCTGGAATCCATAGTAAGTAACCTTACTATGGATTTGTTTTCGCCTGGTTCATTGTATTTGTCTAGGCCTTCCCACACCATTTTGAAACTGATTACACAAGAGCTCAGTGCTTTAATGGCTGCTTGACTATCCGTCATAATCCTTTGTCCCCTGTATCCTCTATCACTATTGAACTGGGAGCAATTATTATGCCGTGAAAGATACTTGGGGATTTTCTTAAGCTTTCAGAGTGTTAGAGTATTATACTATTAGATTACTTGACCATAGAGTTTATCAATTTGCTAATATTTGAGATATTGAAGACAATACAGATTCCTTACAATCAAGAGGATAATAATTTATGTGTTTATGATGTGTAATGCTTTTCTTATTTATTTAAACTGTTTTGGGATGAAATTATACGCTCATTATTGCTAATTAATACTGGTTTATTAAGTACTTACACACTATAATAAACTTAATTTATGTACATGATACTTAATGTCTACTAATTTATCTACACTCGGTATAATAATTGTCCTAATCCATTTTTATCACTCAAATATTGTGCTATTTATATCCACTCACTTTATTATACTGAACTGTTTACCGATTCATTGTATACTGGAAAACTGTTCGATTCACTCAAAACCCGCATATATAGTCCTTCGCAACTCTAGAACCTTCTTGAATTCATCGCACCTCTGCGCGCACTCCATAATTCCCGAACAGTCGGGAATATCGCATTATTCTTTTAAAGAATCTTCCAGAATCGCAATTGGCAAAAGTTATAGTTCACGACAGGACCGGTTTCTGAATCACTAAGTTTGTAGCAATAATAACATCTTAAATATAAAGAGTGATACACTAAATTGATACTAGCTCCATACAACCAAAGAATATTCCTCCTACTGTATATAACGCAAAGTTTCTTCGTGATAAATATCAAATTAACCTCAATTAATAACCACTTTTCAACCAGCGGCCTCGAATTGCGGACCGATTACCTGATTTTAATAATTCCGTACTCGAACTGCGGACCAAACCAAGAAGACCCCTCTTTTAAAAACCATGAATTGCGGACTAAGCTTAAGTTTATACAACTAGGGTAAAGGTAAGGTGTAAAAAAGGTTAGGTTAGGTTAGGTTAGGTTAGGTTAGGTTAGGTTAGGTTAGGTTAGGTTAGGTTAGGTTAGGTTAGGTTAGGTTAGGTTAGGTTAGGTTAGGTTAGGTTAGGTTAGGTTAGGTTAGGTTAGGTTAGGTTAGGTTAGGTTAGGTTAGGTTAGGTTAGGTTAGGTTAGGTTAGGTTAGGTTAGGTTAGGTTCATGGTAGGTTGTATGCTGGAGTCTGAGGAAAAGTGGGAAATATTGAGAGGTTTCTTCAAAGCGGTAATGGGGCAAAAGGAAATCGAGGAAAGGGCTTCACAGGAGAGGGAGAGGAGGGAGCGGGAAATCGATAGTCTCCAATAAAATGGGGTCATAATTTATTTATCTAGTTGGTATATGTATACACTTTTCTTTTAAATGTAGTCGTTTCTATTAATCTGGATAGGTATAGAAATTTTCTTTGTTTTTGTTTTAAATAAATTTTTATCGGAATTTTACATTAAATGTTGTTTACGATCCAAGGTAGGTTTTATATTTATTTTATTTTTGTCAACACTCATGATATTGCCCCTATGTAGGTTAGGTTAGTAAACACTCAAATACCGACATATTAATTTGATGCTGACGACAAGACATTCAGTTAAATAATGAAGTTTTGGATATTTTAATCATATCACATAAAGGGCGTTACATTTAAATATTCATTCAGGTAGATTAGGTATTGATAGCGTATAATAAAAGTATAGGTTTTTCCCAATTAGTGGGCAGGTAGATTTCAGGTGGCCCTTTCGACTTGGTCCGCAATTCATGGGTCATTAAAAACACATGACAAATTTTGAAAATCATTTATGGTTTTTGGTCCGCAGTTCATGTACGCCCTTTTCAACAGTTCAACCCCAAAATAAAGGTCATTCTTAACGAGTTTATCCATAATTGAAAAAAGAAACTTTTTCAAAGTATTCTCTCCAGCTTTCAACTTGTTCCTAACTCGCCACATTATTACGTAATTAACAAAATTGACACTTCCACTCTTTTTCAACATGTTATCGTCGTTCAAGCAACAGAAATTACCAATTAGAAACACGAAACCAATTAAAATAAAACAGGGAGTTTAATTAATTTATTGATCAAACACGTAAAATCACCCTTTTAGGATGAAGTCTAGTCCAAAGAGCCACATTTTCATTAGCTCGCTTTCTTGTTGTATTTTTCGACGGGCTGGAACATAAGTAAGAATTTGATAAGTGTGAAATGAAAGATGGAAAGAATTTGAGGAAAAATGGAGAATATAATCGATAAAACGTTTTGACATACATAATGGTCGATGAACTTCAGCTTGATTGATGAATTGCTATGTCGACGTTTCCATAAATATGATTTTGATCAAAAGGAATGAAATTTTATATTTTCAGTCGTCTTACTATTGAGACGGGGGCTGGAGCGGCGGTCTCCAGCAGGAAACCCAGATTTGAAATCACAACCAACTTGGGCAGGTACGCTACCGTCTTCCAGGCTGAAGTATACGCTATTGAACTGCCTGCAAGGGACCTGATGAATCAACCTGTTGTGAAAAATAACATACACATCTTGTCAAATAGCCAGGGTGCTCTTAAGGCACTAAGCTCGAACAGGATAAAATTTAAGATGGTATATAACTGTCCATGACAATCCCTTGAAATGATAGGCAAGGAAAACAAAGTCATTTTGACCTGGGTGCCGGCGCATTGAGGAGTGGATGGAAATGAGGAGATCGATACTCTGGCAAAAAAGGGATCAGAGACTTTATTTATCGGTCCTGAACCATTTTTTGGCATTGCTGAAAGAACTGCTCGATCAGCCATAGCTATATGTGCGTAGAGGAAAACCTACATGTACTGGGCAGACTCTCACTCGAAGGCTTTATTACACTACCCTTCTAGTACAAAAAATGAGCAGATCCTGGAATGGTGTCGAACAAACCTACGCATGCTGTCGGAACTGCTTACAGGACATTGTAGACTAAATTACCATCCAAAGATGATTCTGGTTCAGACCTCGGACTGTAGATTCCGTAATTTGGAGGACGAAACTGCGGAGCATAATATACTCGTGCCCAGCCTTGGGCAAGGTGAGGTATAATATATTCCAATTAGTACCTTAGAGCGACTTTAAAAAAGTATTATCAAATACAACCATAAACTTAGTTAGAAGCACAGGTTTGTGGGGTGAATTGTTATCCCCAGGGGTGAGCCACAATAGACCTAGCGAAGGTCGCAGTGGAGGTTTCGCCCAACTCACATAAAACCCAACCTAACCTACTATTGAGACACAATAACAACACGACAATCAGTGTTTGCAGATCCTTAATAATTTTTAAAATTATTTATACTCATTATTATCAAGTGGCGCCTTTTCTAGTTATTTTGTTAGTTAATAGGTCATTCTTATTTCACCCAAACAAATAAAGCTAATTGTTCATAATTTAATGCCATATTTGTTAGAAAATTTATAAAAATTCTTGAAAGCTTCATAATTATCATTTCTATATCGACTTATTTTTCCATCTCACTCAAACAAATGAAGCTAATTGCTCATAATTTATTGCCATATTTGTGAGAAAATTCATGAGAATTCTTAAAAGCTCTACAATTCTCATTTCCATATTGACATATTTTTCCATTGAATAGTGAAAATAATTGAAAACGGTTAGTTCCATTTGTGGAAGTGACACTTCATTATTAAGTATTTTAAAACAATATATTCATAATGGTACGTTGTATTGATACTTTATATATCTACCTATGTCAAATTATTTTATTTAGCTATCACAACATTTTGAGGTTAGTAATACCAAATCGTTACTAATTTTTATTCAATAAAAGAAATTGAGGGTCGTGGACAAAGTATAGTATTTTACTCGCAGTGTATGGCCAATATTTACTCGAGTGACTTGCGCCCCATGCTTGAGGCTCGTGACGCAAACGTCACCCATCGTGAATAATGGCTATCATAAATTGTTCGTTTAATAATATACTATTTTGTACTGTATACCATCCCTGGATTCTCAAAATATTTCAATTATACAAAGAAAGAAATTTAACTTCTCAGTTAGCTAAAAGAACATTTAAAAGAGCAAGCAATAAAAATGTCTTATTAGAGATGCTCTAAATGGACTCAAAAAGGCATCGATTTAAATGTTTTTGTACGTAAATTGACAGATGAGTGCAACAAAGAATTAATTTTTCCACTAAATAGAGTTAAGTTTGGTTTTTTGCATGCACATAGGAAAAATGGATCGAAAATGGATCATAGTTTATGAAAAGTGAAAATCGAGTACTGAAAAATGGAAAAATAATTCTTAATTAAATAATAAAATGGTTAGGTAACGAGTGAATTTATAAAAATAGCGTGGGGTGCTGTATATTAATCGTTGTAATTTCTCACCAGTTCTATTCCGAAATGCAGAATTGGTGAAGAACTAAATTATAGTGAAAACCACCCCACGTTATCTCCCTTATGACATCAATTTTCTTGTTTAGGTACTATTTTATTCCTAAATTAGGAGTTATTTTCAATTTTCTAGTTCGATTACCGAAAAATCGCGTTTTTCATCACAATGTTCCGGTAGCATTTCTCTATTATTAAAACTCGTCAAAATTAGTGTTTGTGCCATAGGTTCATATTTCAACTCAAATAGGCTTTCGGTCATGAAATATTGACACAATTTATAGACATTAAGCAAATACCTTCCAGTATTATCTAAATCTGGCTCCATACCCTTATTGGAATTAGAATAATATCAAATGATTAATAGCTTTATTGGCTGGATAATATATTGAGATTCTTGCAGAATTTCGATATTGGTACGCTTCTCAACTGTTGAGTTTAGTAAGAAAGGAGCACCAAGTTGATTGATGACGGTGATTAATTTGAAAATAATTCAGGAGAAAAAGCAATTTCTTTTACAATCTTGAATTTTCTTTTCAGTTGCTATTAACGTTGCTATACACATTTATTGGTATAGGGTCTATTCTGTAACTAATCCTTTAAAATTAAGATGCCTCTTAAAAACAAGCTTTTAACGGGTCCTTATAAATTTCTTGTTAAAATGGCTTCTGAATTTTAGAGGAAGAGTTACAGAATAGGCTCCATATAGCGCCATCAGCATTTTCCTTCTCCGGCAGACTGATTTTTGGTGTACAGATAGTAATAAACACAGACAAGTAGATATGTTTCCAAAGTGTCAAATTGCACCGCGTATTATGCGTATTATGGTTAACCTATACCTACATCCTTGACTACATATTGTGAAACGCAAATTTTGTCGGAACTGTTGGATACTTCTTAACCATGGGGTAACCTATTATTGTGAAGCTGGTTGTAAGACAGACCTCCACCAAATAAATAAAAACTACAAAAATTTCAGCTATCAAAAATAGAAGAATTTTAGTTATCAAAAAAAGAAACATTTTGGAAATTCTTGCTGGTGACTGAGTTTTCTTCAACGACAATAGGTCGCATCGACAAGTGGAAAAATTGAAACGGCGTTTTGTTTGTGTTTGTGTAATGAATGGAAAGTGCTTGTTCGAGTGGAAACCGCAGAATTCATTTTTCAGCAGAACACGCGAGTCGATTTTTAGTTTTAGTTTGGTGCAATTCGAGTTTATTCTTGAAACTGAATTGAATTTTTTGCTCCTGTTTTTGATACCGTAACTATATTATAGTAATGAGTATTATGTACAGGGTGTCCAAAAACTCTATTGCCAAATGGAAACTACAGTTACTAGAAGTTATTTGAAGTCGATTTAGCTCAAATTACCCAAATCTGAACCACTTTTGCCATTAAATATGTTTCACAAAAGTGTTGTTTTTTGCATGAATGCATGAAAAATGATATTTCTCCACGACTAAATAATAACGCACAATTTATTTTTACATATTTAGCTACATAATGATATATATTCTTCACACCAGTGAATAATAAGAAAGAATTCACTCTCGTTAGCCAATCACATTCTATTATTATCAGAATTCACGCTTAAATGAATTAAAATGAATGAATCAAATCGTCTCTTTTAAAACGTCAAATACCAAATAATGCAAATCGATTCTGACAGTGCGTCGTTTGAAACGTCAAAATAATGATAGAATCATAATTTTACGTATTATTTAGAGAAAAAATGGATAACAGTAATTATATTTAGTTATAACTCCCAATTATCATTTATAAATGTGAGGGTTTCGATTAAAACTGTATGTTACGTATCCCCTTTTGAAAATAAACATGCTCAATAGCCTAGTGGTACAAATAGTTGACTCTGGCGCGGACGATTGGGGTTCGATCCCACTGGAAGCTTTCTTTTTTCAGTCGTGGAGGAAGTATAGTCTTTTACTTGTGTAGAATGGCTAATATTCCCTTGGATGATTCCAAGATTCATCCACGTGAATAATAGCCATCATTCTGCACTCGTTAATAAATCACAATATTTCGAACTGATAAAAGCTTTCTTGTTTTTTGGTATAATCAGAAACGAAGTTTTTCATTGTCATGAAATAATAAATCATCAAACTTCATTAAATTCTAGTTCTGTTCTTTGATATCCTACGACTTCTTGATTACGAATGAAAATGTTATAGTGAGCATATGCTCCCCGGGAAATTGATGACGTGGATAAATTGGTTTCCCAGTAGATGCTGCCTACCTACCTGTTTTCATATAGAAGACAAAACATGATGAATTACATTCTCCTCCGCACTGATGGAAGCTGAGAAACATTTTCCAGGTTAAAACCGGGTATGATGGAAAGTCTACGCATTTTGGTGATATGAAAAAGCAATTTTATATAATCACAGGGACAGTTCAGTACCTATAATGAAATTTGGATGATTCACTTATTCACTATCTTTGCTCAAATTAAACGCAAATGAAAAACACTTCACGTACGTGTTAGATACACTACTTTTTCTACTACCCAAAAAGTTAACATAAAGAAACGTTTTTTATTTATACAAATCAACAAATTAACTATAATTATTTGACATTCATTCAATGAGACTTATACTAGGTCCATTAAAAAATTATTGAAAAAAAATATTTTTTTTTATAAAAAATTCGAATGAATTTCTAAATTTCTTAGACATTTGGTAAACTACAATCATACAAATACATATTTTAAATATTCAAATGTCATTATAATCCCCAAAAACTTGACAAATTTACTTGACTGTTTCCGCACTGGAAAGAGTGCGTATAAGTAAATTTCTCCGCACGCCAGTAGAAAATAGTATATTACGTAACGAGTGCGGAAAGTGACATTTTTCACACGAGTGGGAAGTATTAAGCCGAATGAGACAACCCTACGAGTGTGGAAAATTACTTTCGCACAAGCTATGTCCACTATTTTTCCTACGTCCACGCGATATACTTTTACCGAATCAGGCATGTACAATCTTGAATTTTTATGTGGATGTAAGTGGTTTTACATGTGTATTATTTGTAATTACAGTAATTATAGTTTTGATCACTTACCTTTGAAAGTGGCCCAGAAAATTGTGATTTTTATGCGATGAAAAAGAGCTTTTAACAACGAACAATAATTGGAAACAGAACATCGGAAATAAAACTATTTTTGTTACAAAAACATTGCGATTTAGAATTCATTCATCATTCATTTGAATCACTGTAAAAATTAAAAGTTAAATTATATGGACAAATGAACTTAGGAAATGC
The DNA here is from genome assembly GCA_963978555.1 of Galerucella nymphaeae. Taxonomy (NCBI): domain Eukaryota; kingdom Metazoa; phylum Arthropoda; class Insecta; order Coleoptera; family Chrysomelidae; genus Galerucella; species Galerucella nymphaeae. The sequence goes on along the minus strand of OZ021715.1, from coordinate 17,363,135 downwards.
GCATGTGACATATACATACTCGTGTGAAAAATATCACTTTCCGCACACGTTACGTAATATACTATTTTCGTACGTGTATGAATAAATGCCACTTTCCATAGATCTAGACAGTGCTATATATGTCATTTTTCTATGTGATCGTGGGAAAAAATAATATGTCACGATGACACGCAAAATTTGGACGTCAGATAGCCTTCAATAGTTTATAAGCAACCAATGAAGCAGCGTGATTGACGAACCACAAATTACCCACAGCGAAGTTAATTTACGAAACACAAATTTATTACCCACAGCGAAGTTCATAAGTCTAGCAATGGAGATTACGTATATTGTGGGATTGGCAAGCCTGCCCAAATTAAATTTGTTGAGTATGTATGAGATTTATCCAAAAACAGTTATATAAAGTTAAACACATTTTTGTTGACTTCTTTCACAATAATAACTCAGTTTGAAAACTAGTTACCATAGTCTTAACATTTTGTTGTTTGTTCCAGTTGTTCTGGCGAAGAAAGTTGCGAGTACAATTGACTTCATAATAAGTTCGTCAATCGATGGAGTTTTCTTTGGGGAGTTTTCAACGTATCAAGAATGCGGGCCGCATATTATTAGGAATGAGCTCACGTCTGATAGTCTAGAATTAAACTGGACGTTTCATTCCAACAGAGACAACAAAAGATCGAATGTTACGTTTCAGTAAGTATGATTATTATTTTTGTCAAATTATAGAGCATTAGCTGCGAAAGACATTGGCTCTGTACGTCTTGAGTCAGAGGGGAAGCTCATGTTGAAAGAGTAGTGTTCATTTACATGGACTATGAACCGACATACCCTGTGTAAATTTGAAGGAGTTCAGTTTAAGGTCAGTGTGGCCAACAAAAAGTGTTTTTTTCTGACAAGATTGACAGTTGAGGTCTACTGTTTAAAACATAAGATTTAGCATGTTTTTTATCATTGCGAACATCTGTATTGCTATATTGAAATAATGAATACACCCCCGAAGCGTATATCTTGAAATTTAAATTGACTTTTCAGCTGAATAATCGATATATCAGTGGCCAATAATTCTAGGAACTCTTGGCATATCACCATTTCATTTCTGTTATTCAGTCACTGGCTCTGTCAAATGTCAGTAAAAAAGTAATTAGAAGAATAGAGATACAGCTTATTAAAAATGCTACAAAAATCTAATCGAAAATGGACATACACAATTGAACAAATATCAACAAGAATAAATGAAACTGACATTTGACATAACTAGTGACTGAAAAACAGAAGTTCCTAGGATTATTGGCCACTGATATGTTGAGTATTAAGCTGAAAAGTCAATTTAAATTTCAAGATATACGCTTCGGGGGTGTATTCATTATTTTAATAAAGCAATATATATATATGTTCGCAATGATAAAAAACATGCAGAATCTTATGTTTTAAACAGTAGATCTTAACTGTCACTCTTGTCAAAAAAACCACTTTTTGTTGGCCATACTGACCTTAGACTGAACTGCTCTATTGTAGTAAGACGGTTTTATTAAATCGATAAGATAGGCGTGGGATTAAATTTTCGAAAATACAGGATGGTCCGGAAGTAATGGTCCAAAAGGAAATGGGAGATTTATAGCCCAAAAATATCACAATCTGACGCAACATCCACAAATAAAATATTGATGATAAAGAAGGTACAGGGTGGCACAGTTGAACTGCCAAAAGTGTTTTTTCTCAGTAAATTGGGAGATTTTGGATAGACAAACGAAAAAATTAGAAGGGTCTTAGAGCCTGAGAAATTATAATAGGTTATTTATTTCGATGTATTATCTAGAGGGCGCCACAAAGGCTATGCTGTTAATGTAACTGTGCGATTCTTATTTATCGTTAACGGTATCTCTCTAATTATTGGAAAATATTGAAAATATGTTCTTCATTTTGTAAACCTTAGCAAGAACAGGTATAAGTTGATTTCTCAAAAAAGTTGAATAACTGATTTTTTCTTCAAAGAAAAAACGGCCATTGATTCTGTCATTGATGATCCCTGCCCATACATTAACTTTGTGAGGATATTGCGTGCGAGCCTCAGTAATCCAATGACCTTCTCTTTTTCTTGACTCCAATATTTTCACAATTCCAACGATTCACGGTACAATGTATAAAAAATGTGGCTTTATCGGAAAAAGGGATTTGATTGATGAAAAGTGGATTTCGAATACAAAAATCCTGCATAAATTCAGAAGATTGAAGCCGGCGATCGGGAAAGTCACCGTTTTATTTCTGATGTAGTTTTCATACGCAGCTTATTTCCAAAAACGTCGAATAATATTGTTTGAGGATGTTTCCAAAATAAACATTCTCCTAGAATTGATATCAACAGATCGTTTCCTTATTCCTATAGGGTTTATAAATTTTCATTAAATTTTCAATTACTTAGATAACCTTTGTTATTTACGGTGCAAACTTCCAGAGTTTACCTTGCTTTTCCCGTTTTGTTGAACTTTAGTTTCGTATTTTTCTTATAAAATTGGAACGCGGTATTTGTCAGAATTTGAAGGGTGGGTGACCCCACAGGTATTACAATAAAAGCTTCCTGCTTGAGTTTGGTCACGAATTTTAAAAACAAATAATATTATACAGCGTTGCTGAAAAGTCTTGCACCAAGGGATTATTTTTGAAATGAATAAAGGGGAAGTTATGAAACTCTAGGACGATGAATGAGACTCTATTTTGTATATTCTAGAGGAAATGTGATATGTTTTTGACGTCAGCGTTAAGCGTACGGTCGCCATCTTGTATTTTGTTCGTTTTCAATAAAGTTTTTCATTGTTAAATAAACTAGAAGCTTATTTTTATAAATGTAGACTATACCGCTTAATTGATCATTTCTATCACCACCCAAGTTTTGGTACGAACTTCTGGGACACCCTGTATATTCCGTCAGTTTAGTTTAGCCCGATACGTTATGTGGGTGAAATTTTTATATTCTGTCCACTTTTTTTAGGGTCAATTGGGGAAAATTTTAAGATAAACAACGGTAATTTATCTTTATCTGCTGCTTCGCTATTCATTCCAAAATAAAACCAATCAAATAGATTATATAGCAAGAATGTTTTTTTAACGGTGATTTTCATTGAATTTCAGAGTGGAGTACTCTCCCAACAGAGACCCTTTCGTCTACAGACTGATTTATGTGATCCCTATAAGGCAAGGTGAGTCTTAGGATGATTAAATTTTGTGTGGGAAGTACAGTCGACACAAGCAAACATAAGGCCAGGAAAATATGCGAACTAAAATAATTTCATCGCAACGAGCCAATCAGGAGCTAACGTTAACGAACGAATATTAGTAATTTGTTAAGATAATCGAAATAATATGACCGAGTGATTTCATCAATAAACATCATTTTATTAATTCTGTATCAATGTTGTCAATGCAGGAATGATTATCTGATTTTCAGACAATTTCACTAATTTGGATTTAATAGTTTTAAGAAATATTTTGCAAAAGGGATATATAAAATGGCTGATATTTCAAGGAACTTTCCATACAGACTGTGGTCGAAGACTTTATTTGGGTAACCAATGTGTACTGTGTGTACCGGGTGGCCAGCTAAGAACGGCCGTCGGCCATATCTCAGTAGTGGATTATACCTCAGACTCGGGAAAAAAATTTTCATGACAAAAGTGGCCTCGAGAAAAGCCTGGAAATTAATTTCAGAATTGTAGGTCCACCGCTAGAGGGCGTATTTGACGGTTGAAGTTTTAAAATAAGAATTTTTTCAAAATTCACCCTATTGACGAGCATATTGAACATTATAATCAGATTCCTCGACAATTTCTGCATACTTTTGATGTGGCAAGTTTAAGTCTATCTCTTCAAATAAGGAGTGGGGGAGAGTGGGAACCTTGTTACGAAAAAACACCTGTAATTCCGGTTCTGCTTGACCGATTTTAATAAACTTAATGTTGTTCAAAAGAGCTTTTATTGATCAATCGGAAATTTGTGAATATGAAGCAATCTGATCTATAACATGAATGCTAGAGGGCGCTGTTTTATATTTTTCAAATAATGTGTTTTTTCGTAACAATTTTAAATGGGAGCATACAAATTGAAGTTCGTCATTGGAAAGTAGACTAAATTTGTAATAAAACACCGCAAACCGCAAGGCAATATCTCTTTCCTATCTTGAGATATCGTAAGAAACAGGTAAATGGCAAGAATTGTTCTTCCAACGTCTAGAAGGCTGGTTCGCGTTAACAGAAATTATTAAATTTAGCCTGAATAAAAAGACCTTACATCGGTCTACAGTAATTTAAAAGTAATTTAAACTGTTATCATGGTTGCCACTACCACTAGATCACCTAAATGTAATGCTACTCATATTCACAAATTTCCGATTGATCAACAAAAGCTCTTTTGAACAGCATTAAGTTTATTAAAATCGGTCAAGCAGGTTCAACAAGGTCAACAAGGTTCCCACTCTCCCCCACTCCTTATTTGAAGAGATAGACTTAAACTTGTCACATCAAAAGTATGCAGAAATTGTCGAGGAATCTGATTATGATGTTCAATATGCTCGTTAATGGGGTGATATGGGGAGATATGGCCGACGGCCGTTCTTAGTTGGCCACCCGGTACTAAGAGATCGTGATGGGTTAAAAATGTGCAGGCCCTCCGGTTTTGCGGTGGTGGTCTCTTCTTATTGATTTTGTTTTATGTTCGATTTTTTTATTGTATAAAAAATGTTGTTTTTACACTAATTTCTCACTAGCAGAGGTTTTTTTTTTCTTCTTCTCCTACTACTACAATACTACGCGTATGCTGAAAATTCCAAATTCAAAAAGCGCGCGTCTCGAACGCCAGTTCATACCAGTACCCAAAGTAGGCACTAGTGGTAACTTTGCGCCACAAAATGCTACACGTTCAACATCTCTCTTTTATCCATTTCTCTATGATAAGGCCAATATACGAAGTCAATTTAGAATAGATCACGCATGGTCTTTCTTCACATGCAGTTTTTCTTCACATGCAGTTTTTCTTGGCATTGATCAAATTATAGAGAACCTGCATGACACTGTTCATGATGGTGGAATTAAGCATCTGCTTTGTGAAATAAATTTGATATTATACTAGTTGCTATACTAGCTGCTATACGGATTTAAAATAGAGCCACTTTGAGTTCATCTGCAATTATTAACCGTATAGATATGTGGACATATTAACTGAGACTGATGCATATATCTTATACATAGATTTTTATTCACAAAAATCACTCTCTGCATAAATATCATGCAATAAATGGCAGATGTAAACGTGCCTTTAGAGCACAAAATTTATAAGCATAATAATAGTTTCTTCTCAGCCAAAGCAAAGTCATGATTGTAACTTAAATCTAATATTATTTCCAGACTGTCAGTTACAACTGATAAAAGACGAAGCTGACGTTTCAAACCACGACCTTCCACATACGTCTATCGATTGCCAAGTGTGGTTTCCTTCGCAAAATAGCAACGGACATGGTATTATTATAGAGCTGACGCGACTCAACGTGCCTTGTACAAGAGGATTTGTTGATTTTCCAAGTCTCAACAGTACTCAACATCCCTTTAGCGAAACTACAAGTAAGATTTCTTTCACGGTATTTATTTGATATTATACAGTATGACTGGAGGTCCACCGGCGAAATTAAACACGACCTATCAATAATTATAAAAAGTGAATATTAATCTTATTGTTATATTTATATAAATAATACAAAAATAGGACTGGGTACACGAAAAAACATCAATTTATATTATAGCCTTATCGGTGTACGTCATCGATCGTGACGTATATCCGGTTTATTTGTTATTTTGACGTACAGATGGCCTTGAATTTAATGAATAAAACCGTCAGGATCGTATTAAGCAAAATTCTAAAAGTCTATGACATTAATAATTACCAGGTTCTTTTTCTAACTGAAAACACTTGAGAAATTTCAAAATTCTGATGATCTAGCATATATTTAGGCATGTCGAATTATTTAAATAAGTATAACAATAATATATGAATATTTACTTTTCATAAATCGTAATTGACCGTTAACAACAAGTACAGACTTGACGAGAAATGTCGTAAGACGTAAGACACATTGCCGCTACGAATGGTACGTCTGCATCCTATTTTGAATATGTAATTTTTCTCGATTCGTAGGTCACGCTTGCGCGTAATGTTTAGTTCATGACCGTTTCCACCAATAGAAGCATAAGCTTAGAATAGCTATGGCGAGTTTAAAATTTAAGGGTCGCTTAGTTGAAATTCAGTTGCACCAATGTTTTTGCTCTGCTTCTTAGCTAAGTGTTCAATACATTTGTCAAACTTGCTATTTAAGTTGAGTTCCATTAATTTCTCTATGGTTTCTGGTGACTTTTCTTTTTTTTGGTTTGAAGTAACGTATAAGCTGTTAAAAGTCATTTTTTTGAAAATCAAAGGATTTTGAATGAAAAAATTGTTGATAATGTTTATAAAAAATGAGAAAATCAGATCGACAAATTATACAGTTCATCAGAAAAAAGAATTGCTAATATTTTCATCCTATTCTTCATAATAGTTTTTACGGTTGTACCGTCTTCTTGGAAATCCATTTTCGAGAATTCTTCTTTAAAAATTAAAAGAAACACACCTGAAACTGGAAGACAGAAAACGAAAACCCAAAGAGAGAAAAAACGACACAAGAATTTTCGGTTAGAAATCTCCACTTTGAGGATAAGTGGAGAGGAAGCTAGCGATTTTCTAAGCTAAGCTAGGTGCAGCTTAAAATGACAGGTTGTTCATGGTGCAAATCAAAACTTGCTTAAAGCGCCACTTGACTTTACGTCGACTTAAATATCAATTTGTGCGAACGACCATTAATCAAATTTTTTAAGTCAAAGATTGTGGTGAACGTTTGTAATACATTTTAACGGTCGATTTTTATGATATTTTGATTAGGATTATTCACAGACCTGCCTTATTTTTTCCAATTCTTCCAACGTAATGGACATTAACAATCGATGACGCACATCAAGAAGAGTATGATGAACTCTATCCTTCCTGATAGATAATTTACACCAACTATTCCTTCAATATTCTCTACCAGAATTTCTCTTTCATTAGATTGTATAATTCCATTATTATACTAGTAATTTGGTTTTCCAATTATTTTTCATTGTCCTTCACTTATGGAAAGTTAGATTGAAATTATGGATAGGAAAAACAGCGAAACTAATTGGTTTCTCGCTATTGTTCCAGTTTATTTTGATTTCATCCAAAGTTTCCCCATCATTAGCAGTAAACTTTGCTAATGACTTTAGAATTTAAAACGTGCCCATTGATTATGCCTCGTTTTCTGCTTCGTCGATCACATAGTATTTCAGTTACCCACTCAAGTTTCTATCAGCAGAAGTTAATGACGTTGAAATTATATAGTTTCTTTGATATAATAAAGTTAATCCTTCATCCTACGACAACATAGGAAAGTAGCGCATATCACATTATTCACTCCCAAGCAGAGGAGAACAAAGCAATAATCAACAGCTGGTAACGCGGAAACTGGAAGAAAAAAAGTATTCAACTAGGTGAAATTAAATTAACATCACCTAAATTGAATTGAAAAACAACATAAGATTCAATTCACGGTACACAAACAGAACATGCATAACAGAAGACCATACAGGTCTTCACGCTATCACAAAGACAAACATTCACGAACAATTAACTGCATATTCAGGAAAATGCAAGATCTGTTGGTCACAAATTATTACCAGGACCTCCTCCAATAAGTCAAGGACACGGTTATGCCTACAAAAATCCTTGTGTAGATATGGAGAAGCAGATCCAATACTGAGAAAGCTGATGAATCAGATCGCCCAACAATATAGCTTTAAAAGTGAACACACAGTATCCATTTCAGATAAAAAGAACTGGGAGCAGGACCTCCTATAACAGCAAATCCCACTGGTACACTGATGGTTCTAAAGCTTTGGAGTAACAAGAAGCGACTGAGGTTATGATAGATCCAGAATCTACCTGAAGAATTGCTTAATGCATCACTTAAAAGAGCATCCACAAATGGATAAACAATCATATGTGACTCTCCAAAAGCCCTTTGGCCTAACTGTCACACGAACTACTATGGGATGATAGTAGTGAAGCTGATCGGACATTATAGGGGGAGAAAGCATATTCGTACAATTGGCTTAGTAGATGACAGCCTATGTAGGTTTTTCCAGGCAGAATGCGAAACCTCGGAGCACATATCTGTGAGTGCAAATGCCTAGTAAGGGTGCGGTTTAACCTGTTCGGAGAAGAAAAACCGGTAGCAGAGTGCTACGCAAGAGAGGAGGTATACAGGCTAATAGGTCTTGTAAGAAGAATGAAGCTAGGTAACGAGAACTGAATATAGGGAAGGTCTCAATAGATCTACGAAAATTGCAGTGGGATGGGACAAAAATCCACTCCAATCTCATTTCATTTATTTATTTATTCATGTGATTACAATATCCTATGACAAGACCAATCACAGGATAATAAAGACAGAAGGGACAAAAAAATAATACAATGCAGCATTTCTGATAAATCTATTTGTTTAAGGTCACTTCCATTTTAATGAGAATAAGTAAGCACTCATATACAGCTAGGCATTCACAAAAAGAAACTTACACAAACATTATATTAAAGGGAAGTCTTGCCTATGAAAAATCTCGGATAAAAATCCGTTTTATTTTAATATAATCCAAATTTTAGACGATTTTGGTCAAATAACGTTTTCAGCATAATTGACTATTTTTATCATAGCTACTACCAACCACATTTGATACCTTTCTTCTATTATTATGTAATGAGCTTCACATTAGAGGACAAAAGATTATCATAATGACAGAAAGTCAAGCAGCCATTAAAGCACTGAGTTCTTGCGTAACCAGTTCCAAAATGGTGTGGGAATGCCTAGACAAACTTAATGAACTAGGCGAGAACAATACCCCACTATGGATTCCAGCAGCAGATGAACTAGCAAAGAGGGGGTCTGAAATATATTTCTGGGGGCCTGAAACTTTTTGCGGAATCAGCCTCAATGTAATATTGGAAAAAATAGGCGAAGCTGGAAGAAAGAAAAGATCTGACCAATGGAAAGATCTAGTGGGGCTTGGACAATAAAAGATTCTTCTGGGTAACTACAACCTGTTGAAATCAAATGAATGCATAAGTCAAAGTGAAACTGCGCTAAGAGTTTCAACAGGGATCCTTACGGGACATTGACGCCTGAATGAGCACCAGAAAAAGCTTAAAATAATAGAGGAAGAAGAATGCAGATATTGTGACATGGAAGAAAAAACCTCCATTCATACTTTCCAACTGTACAGCACTCCAGAATCCTAGAGCACAGTACATGGGAGATTACTGGATAGGAGAGGAATACTTACCTAAGTTGAAGCCTGCAGATGTCCTAAAATTCCTTCGGGAAATACGACTAAAGAAGCTACTAGCTTCTGAAACTCTCCTCAGAAACTGAGTAGAAGTAAGGGGGCACAATAGATCTTTCAGGTCTCAGTGAATGCTACCCGAAAAAATACATACATAAAACAGTACATAGTTCGCCATCCACGCACATTTGATTGATTGATTTTGGATTAGTCTTGTTCTCTCTGCATCACTTCCCTCTACCATATATTATGTAAATTTCAAAACCACCACCATGCCACTACCATCGCTATCGTTTGGTATGTTTTCATTTCTCTTGTGAATCATATACAGTCTTTGAATTCTGGAGAGGATGTCTCTCGTCATCAATATGCTAGTCCTACTGCTCCAATCAATGATTCTGTAGGTGATAAAGAGGTTCACCCAGGCTGGGAGACAACCGCAATTCAGGACCCTTGTGCTACAACCCCAAAGTATCTCTACCATTCTCTTGCAGCTTACGTAACAGCTATTAATGGGTTTTGGATTGTCATCTGAAACTTTTCATCACTAAAAATTATCTACGGAGTAACCCGTCCCAATTTACTTATACAAAATGTCACATTTGAAACATTTACCTCATCATTGTTAACTTGCAGCCTTCAACAAAGCTCGAACAAAATTTTTTCTCCAACTTCTTTCAATCGTAATAATTAATAATAACAGAAACTTTTTTTTCCAGTGCGCCTGAAAAGTCACCAGTCAACCGTTCTTTGTGGAAAACTAGAAGAACTATCCGAGGTCGATCGACACGTGTATTTTCCAGCTTCGTCTGCTTTGTTCCGTATTCCACCTACTATGTATTTGCGAGGAAATCCCATATTTTCGATATCGTACCATTTGGTCGATTATTGTCACAACGTTACCTTTTTCGCCCGAAATGGATCCTTCGAGTTACAGCCTAAAGAAAAGTTGCAGTGTAGTTTTAAAATACATCTTCCTTATGGAAACAGAGTTGCTCTTAAACTGTGGCCTGGAAACAGTGAAGCTACAGGTTGGTGATAAAATAGTTATCATTAGAATTGTCATGAGTTCAATTATTCAATAGTGATTTTTCTGTAGAAGTGGCTATATCTTTCCAAACACTTGGTATAGGACAGCAAAACCCTATATTATCTAATGGCGTAAGACGTGTTCTTTTTAAATCTGTCAATAGCCAAATATATATATATAATATCTGAGCTACTACTAGAGTATCACCAAGATTAAGCTAACTCCTCGGTAGATAGCAATGTTATATTGAGGTGGGTTGAAGGACACGACAGGAATAAAGGTAATCACATTGCCGATTCTTCAGCCAGAGCTGATTCTTTAGTTGGACTTTAGCTGGACTGAAAAATTATGGACCCAGTGACACCTACGGCCCAACGACCTCGATAATTGTGGAACCAGCCAAACGGTACACCCATGCTCAATCCATTAAGAGAGAGAAAAAAATATTTGGCAATGACCAAGGAAAACCTACGTTTAACAGTGGGGTCTCTGACTGGCCACTGTCAACTGAGGACACTTCCATGGTATGGGGCTAGAGGACACACCTCTATGCAGGATGTTTGAACAGGAACATGAAACTGTCAGGCATATCTTATCATCAATAAGAGAGTGTGTGTTCGGTGTGTCTTGGCCTACACCTGCCAATATAAAGGAGATGTCTCCCAATGATCTGTCTACCTTCCTGGGAAGGACAGGGTGGACGATGAGCTAAGAGGGCAACTCCTCGGGAGGATGTACAATGGGTCACATGTGGCCTAAATGCTGTGAGCTTACACTCACCCTCCCTATTTTACAGATAGAGATATAGCCAAAGATACATTTGAAGCAAAAAAATTCGGTACGCAGAACTGGAACACACTGGATATTTTAGAATATTTCTAAATTGTGGTTCAAGCTGAAGTGAAATTTGTAGTAGGAAAAGATTTTTCAAAAATTTCATATTTTCTAAAATGTTTGTCCTTTTTTTATTTTCTAGGGAAATCAAACCATAATATTTTTAAATTCTTTCATTCAACGTTTCGGTAGCGTTCCAGCTACCCTAACTGACACAAAGGAAAAAATTTGACAACTAGACAATCAAAAAAATTTTGAAGGTTAAGACTGCAAAATTTTGTTATCAAATTTTTATTAAGGTCCATTCATAGTAGATCATATCCCCGGTAAAATGTAAATGAAATATTTCATTTTATGACATTCCAACGATATGATAGTCTACTAGAAATGGAATCCAGTGAAGTGCACGTTCCAGGAACGGTTTTTAAATTGGGATAGCGCGTTTTTTCGCTTATATTGGAAATGTTGTTAATAAAACGCGTTTCTTGATACTTTTTTTGTTTATGAATATTTAAGTTTTCAAAATATGTATGTATACTCAGTTTTGTGATTTTATGTATTGAATTGTGTATCGATTAACAACTATTCAAATTATAAATCATAAGAAAACCTGGATAAAAACTTATGATGCTATCCTGATAACGCAGGTAATTGATTATTGGAACGCTACCGAAACGTTGAATTAAAGAATTTAAAAATATTGTGGTTTAATTTCCCAAGAAAATAAAAAAAGAATGAATAATATACCACAAGGAACATACAAAAGATATGTTTGTCCTGTTCCGGACATTTGCCGAACTCTGTATATTTACATAACTGCGTGGTAGTTTTATTCAAAAGTAGGATATATTTCACCTTAAGCTAGATAACATTGTGAGATTAAATCGATGCTGACCTTTTTAGGTTCTCCTGAGACGGCTGTCAACTTTCAAGACCTTAAAAACGGCAAAGAAGAATGCGATGGACTTCTCATTCAACTTCAGGACGGGAGCTCGTTTTGGGCGCATTGTACGAAACCTGGAGATGGACAGAGACAAATTGAGATTGTTTCCAGAGAAAATAAAGTGGTGAGTAAAATATGGACTTGGAAATTATGTTATATAAAAAAGGAACAAGGGCAAAGGAGTTCCGAACAAAATTGGATTTTTTGAACGGACAAAAGATTTTCACAAATTTCTTTTCCAAATTTTCTCAATTGAATAAGTTATTAGTGCCTGAACAATTCTAATATCATGTATAATGAAATAAAACAATTTAATTTGTTAAAATTTTTTTTACAGATTTTGAAAGTTATAATTCGGACATCGACCACCAACAGCGGTAACTTTGGACTGAAAATGTCATATCGAGCGGAACCGGTAGAAAGTGTGGTGGGAGTATGTGACTTTGGTTGGGTGGAGATAAGTCCATTTTGTATCGGTGGGATCGGGGACTTGAAATTACCGTGGGCACAAGCGGAAGCCGAGTGCGCTCGAAAGGGGGGTCACCTCGCGAGTATACCGACGAAAAGGCATCAACAGCTGCTTGATAATATTATAATTAATAGGTAAGTCCTACATATACTTATAATACTGTATTCTTCAACGAGTGCAAAATGATGGCTATTATTCACGCGATGAAGTGAATACTAGCCATTCTACACAAGTAAAAGACTATACTTTCCCCACGACTAAAAAAAGAAAGCTTCCAGTGAGAATCGAACCCCAATCGTCCGCGCCAGAGTCAACTATTTCTACCACTGGGCTATAGAGCATGTTTATTTTCAAAAAGGGATACGTAACATACAGTTTTGATCGAAACCTTTATATTTATAAATGATAATTGGGAGTTATAACTAAAAATAACTATTGTTGTCCATTTTTTCTCTAAATAATACGTAAAATTATGATTCTATCATTATTTTGACGTTTCAAACGACGCGCTGTCAGAATCGATTTGAATTATTTGGTATTTGACGTTTTGAAAGTGACGATTTGATTTATTAATTTCAATTCATTTTAGCGTGAATTCTGATAATAATAGAATGTGATTGGCTAACGAGAGTGAATTCTTTTCCATTATTCACTGGTGTGAAGAATATTTATATCATTATGTAGCTAAATATGTAACAATAATTTGTGCGTCATTATTTAGTCGTGGAGAAAAACTTTTATTCATTGCCTAAGAAAAAGTTCACATAATTAAAACCAATTTCTCTTAACACATTCTCTTAGCATAAACCAAGATTTTTCTTTAACCTTCAATGGAATGTCACTAAACACTTTATTAATATCAAGGTTTTCCAAGTCATGTCCTCCTTCTTTAGCGTTAACAATTAGATTGTGGAACGAAAATGCGTGATCGAATTCGTATCTCGACACAGATTTCATTTCATACAAAAAAGTATCGTATGAAAAAGGACTTACATCACAATTATGTTTTTTCAATACTGTTAGTAAATTTTCATGATAATATTCTAATAAATAATCTAAATCACTTTCCAAAACTTGTTGTTTAACCGATGACCACAAAAAGAAAAATATATCCTCTGCTGGAGACCCGTATTGGTAGTCCTGGAAATCCACCAATTTATTCCTGATTGGTTTTCCATTTTCAAACTTTTGCATTGTGTTGTTCGTCCAAGCATCCGTGTGCAGTAAACAAGCAAATGGCTCATTAATTGGAGGAAAAGGACTCAAACCCCAGCCTACAAATTTTTCAGATAAATGAGCCAGATCCTTATTCTCTTCGATTATCATCTTAAAAACAGGAATAAGATCCTGATGTGGTGGATTGAAACGTTTACAATAAGGTTTTATTTTCTCTTCAAAAATGTCAGGATTTTTGAGTTTGAAAGCCAAGGATACTCCGTGTAGAAGAGCTAAGTCGTGCAAAATTAGTTTCGCTGTATCCAAATCCAAACCTGCTCTTTTGTCCGAATTTTTAAAACCTAAAAAATATAGTTATTGAAGTCCATATTTACTGTTAAATTGAAAAAAAAGCTGGCTTACGTTAAGAAAAATATCCTAACGAAGGATTCGGATAAGAAGCGACTAAATCAAAAGTGTTTTCTATTAAATCCAAAGGAATATAATGAGAAGTGCAGGAAAATTGTATTGGAAACTTTTTCAGCATAATCCGAGGCATAATCTATCAAATTGTTATCACTAGTAATACCACTAGAGGTCAAATTATTTGCGATTATTTTTTTCACTTGTCAAAATCTGACATTTTGGTGGTTTTAACCAATAGCAATACATTATTCTAGCCAATCATTCGGTATTATACTGATAATTATGCTTCCTCATCGATAAAACCTTGTTTACATCGAAACGTCAAAATTTTACTTTGAATTTGTCATTATTGACAACTAAAAGCGCTTTCAAAAATCCTTTTAAATTGTTGAAAAAAATAATCTTCCCAAATACAACTCGCTCTTCAAATTTTATCACATAATTTTTTATTTTCATCACTCAAACTTGTTTATTTGAGGCAAAAACATTCAAACAAACCGAATTTAGATAAAATCACTCCTCCTAACGGAGTCGTGATTTTATCAAATCGGTTTGTTTTCATATTTTTGCCAAATAAACAAGTTTTCGTGGAAAAGAAAAAATTATCGATAAAATTTGAAGCACTCGTGGTATTACCTTTGAAAATTTTCTCAGGCTCATAAATATTTTAAAAATTATCATTTTAAGTGGACTGAAAAAGGGGCAAAAAGGTTTGGTTTTGAAGGTACAACCACATGTGGTCTTTACAAAATGATAGAGTAGGTCAACATCTGAAAGCGAAAATTACATTTTTTGATAGGGACAACACTTTTTATTGCGAAATTTGTCAAAAATCTGTCAAAATTATGTTTTATTACTTTTTCACACATACCTCGCGATATCTCCGGAACTAAACAAGATATTTAAAAAAAAAATTTTTTAATCGACTGAAGAAACATGAGCGAAGATTACTGCGTTACTTTCATTTGTATAACAAACCTAGTTTTTTTGTAAAATTGGAGAAAACTGTAATCTCTACTTTTTTTGCAGCACCATTTTCAGTAATCGAGAAACTTTTTTATTTTTCAAAATTTTACCAAATTATCTGCGTACCAAATAAAGCTAAAGCTTCAAGGAAGTTTTTAAAACAAGAATCACTATTCTAAGTATTATAGTTTTTGAGCAATAAATACGCAAACTAGAAAGTTTCTGCAGCCGCGCCTAATTATTGTGCTTCCTAACGAGCAGCATGAGTTGATTATTCATGAGCGAAAAAAATTTGATTTGACAGAAATACACGTTCTGATTGGTTAAAAATCACAAGTGTGGAATTTTCTGAAAAATTCCGTGGTTCAAAATGTAAAAATTCCCGTCCTAGCAGCCACAGCGAATGAATAAGTGGAAAAAAATTGAAAAAATAGCTGTTATTCAAAAGAAAAATACCAATGCAATTTATAAAGCAATGTAATCCACTATTTGCCTTATAATAAGTTTTTTATTCACTAACTGACTGCAACAAATATAGTCCTATGCCACAAAAAATTGTTTAAGAATGTTTTCACTTATACTAGAAGTCTACAGCTATCGTATGCCATGATTTAATCAACATTTTTTTTTTGGATTAACTGGCTCATATGTTAGTTTAAAAAAGTGGTTCAAATTTCAACTTAGTAATAATTGAGATATCTGTGCAGTTTTCAATTTTATTTTAAATATGAAAAAACCCACTAGAAGTACACGACTTTTGGCGTTTTGAACGTTCAATTCGGACCATTTAATACTGATTTATTGAATCCCAAACTTGATCAACTATTCTCGGCACGATAAATTCAATACTTTCCGAGTAAAGTTCGAAAACAAGTCAAAAAATAGGCCGATTTTTGGTTGTTGTTGGACTTTGAACTATTTTTGTGCAATTAGCACAGCCTAAAAACCGATGGAGGCAACGGATTATCATTAAACATGATATTTTCAAGGGATTCCATAAACAATCTCGCCTACAACATTCACAAACATGTTTTAATAATTTTGGAGCTAACCCGACTAACTATTACTACTACTAGGTATGCAGGCGAGCCTTGTCCTGGACAAACTCAAGCCAAAGTTTCGGCAATGAGGCCACTGGCAGGCCCATTGTGCCATTCCTGCTACCTAGACATCCATGAAGCCGAGCCCTTCTATAAAGGCCACAACCTTTTTCAATGGATGCCTGCTTGTGTCTCCAGGGGCCCAGTGTGGACACTATAAGAGAACATGAACTGACGTTTCGTCAGTCATGCTGCAACCCCTGTATAGGGAACTTTCCTCTACTCCTAAGTTGTGGAGGTGTGGAGGTGGAGCCTACTCCTTGGTAGTTCAGTAGCTGCCCTAGCGTGTCCATCAATCCATCCCTTCAGCAGAAGTTTGGATTGTTTAGGACCCTGCAGAGCATTCCAATGAGCGAGGTGCTGATTCCTCAGCCACTTCTTCGTCTTCTTGCGTATTTTTTGTTTTGTCAGGCTCAGGGTCGGGCCCGGGCCGCTGAAAGGAGCTGAGCTTTGTCATTTCCTTTACAACGTTAGGAGTCTCTAAAAAATATCCACCGCGCACGTATTCCTCGAACATTAAAAAATGTCCCATAATTTTACAACCAATTTTTCAGTCTTGTTGCTTCCATTTGTCATGAAATTATCTCGTTTATATCAATGTCCAAGGGAAATTACTACGGATACTAACGTTCCAAACAATGTATAATTAAATAATGCTAATACCTACCAATTACTTGTAAATTTTCTAATATTATAACAGCATCATCGGTTATTACATCATCGTCTCCAGATATAGTTTTTCTTGTTGCGTAACATTTTGGAAAGCAGTCGATAACATCTTCAATTCCCAATGATCTTTGAAATTGTTGTAATGTTGGTACGATAACTTCATAAAAAGCCATTTCACTCGTATAAGTCTTCTGTACTCGAAATATTTTTCTAAACATTTCCGATTCCGGAAGAATTTTCGCGACGGCAAACATTTCTTCATTTTTGCCGTGCTTGTCTTCGAGTATAAAATCCACTTTTAACATTTCACTTCCAAAGTTTTCACCCTTCGCTAAAAGTCTTGTTACTTTTGGTTCTCCCATCACCTTTTTTGGACTAAAGGTGGCAGATAACAGAGCTGTTAGTTCTTGAATCATGATTCACACGCACTGGATATTTTCACTTCTCTGTGCATCGGAAAAACGGTTGAAATGTTTAATGGTTTGATACTTTACATAACGTATCATCTAATCGCAGCCTTGTGATAACAAATTTCCTCTATAGTAATTGATAATAAACGATTTCAATTAATTCTGTCCACGACCACCTGATAATAAGTCAATATTTAACCTCCTTACAAAAGGTTTATATGGTACCCAGAGTGAATTATGGTTCATAATACACTGGGAATGGAGTGTATTATGATTCATAATACTCTGACTAGAGATAGGGGTACAATATGAAATAAACTATTAAATCTGTGTATTTTGTTCAAGAAATCTGCTTCTGAAATATATTGTATCGATGAAATATTGTAATTTTTACTATTGATACTTTTTATAATGATATTTCCTGATATTAAGTATTTCAAAACAATATATTTATAACGGTACGTTGTATTGATACTTTACACAGTATCGCCCATCTCTATATATATCTCAAATTATTTTATGTAGCTGTCACAACATTTTGAGGTTGGTAATACCAAATGATCGTTACTGACTTTTATTTAATAAAGAAATTAAGGGACGTGGAGAGAGTATAGTATTGTACTCGCAATTTATGGCCAATATTCACTCGGGCGACTTGCGCCTTGCGACTTGCGGCTATCATAAATTGCTCGATTAATAATATACTAATATTTCCATAAGCTTTGTTATGTGAATAGAAATTCATTAAATCAATCAATTATTAAAAAGAACATGCTGATAAGTATTTGAAGCAAGCAAATGCTGACAGGTACACTAATCTAACACTTTACATGAATGTGTTATAGGCTTTTATCTACGACCACCTTTAAAATTAGGCATTTACGAACCAAAAAAAATGTGTGAAATCAAACATTATACAAACGTTATTTCTAATGTTTGCGTAAATGTTGTTGCTTTGAATTTAGTCGTTTGTTGTATAAACTTTTGTGCTATAAGTAAATTAGACAAAAATGTCAGACAAAGTGGAAAATATTTTCTGTTTTATCTAAAATTTCAATTACACTTATTTTGAATGAAAGAATTTGAAAAAGAATGCATCTTTTGGATTGCACAACTGAAATTATAATTTGTTGTATATATAATATAGTACCTATATACAGTGTGGAACAGCCAAATGGATTCGATAACGAATAAATGAGAGCGTGCTGGAAAAAACGCTTGGACACTTTGATTTGTATTTTTAAATGCGCATTTTTTCCGAAAAAAATTATACAGGGTATGTCATGCGACAGTAGCAGATACCAATTTTCTCATTTTAAATATGTATATTATTAGTTTTTGGATTCTTTAGAAAATTCAAGACATAATTTACCTATATTCAACTGTTTCGAAATTATTGAGTGTTTTCTGATGTATCACAAAAATTAACATTAAAAAAAATTATTTTATTTCACAAATTCGCTACATTACACTCAGTACTTATCAATCATTTATCATTATTGTGTTCCTTTTTACTGATATGAAATTAAGAAAATACAAAAAAAATTTTGTTCATTTTCGTATAAAACTCGTAGCCTTAGCATTAGCAGCAGGTTCATTTAACAGAAATGCACACAATAACCATTCTCCAAATGATTGGTTATGGAGATAACACACGGACACGAATGGAAGTTTCTCGCTAATCTCACGAAAAATTTCCAAATTTGCCGCATATATCCCGAAGAACAATTAGCAGAATAGAAAAGTAGTTTCGCAAGCTTGGTCATGTAAGACAGACGAAAAAAGTAGTTGCCAATAACTAAGCGATGATACGAAATTGTTATGCTTGAGTTTCAAGAAAATCCACATAATTCTGGTCGAAAGCATCCTCATTGTTCAACATTAGCCACACATCAATTTTTCGAATAATAAATAAAATGATGCCAACTCAGGAGCTAATGGAAGACGATTTCGACAGGAGAACGTATTTTGGTAAACAAATGATGGAAATGCTAGATCGGTCATGTTAATCGTCAAAATTGCCGCTATTGGTCTGATGAGAATCCTCACTGGATGAGAAAGGAACATACGTAACATCCTGAAAAAGTTAATGTTTGGGCAGGAATTGTTGGAAATCATATCGTGGGTCCCTTTTTCATTGATGGCAACTTGAATGGAGATTAATATTTGAAACTGCTCCAAAATAATGTCGTGCCAACTTTGACAAACTTATATCCTGATTCACCAAACCCACAAGTTTCTGGCAATATACTATGCAGATTTCAGCAAGATGGGATTCACGCCCCATTACCAAATCAATGCCCATCAGTAACTGAATCAAAATTCTCCAAATCGGTGGATAGGGAGGCGCGGATCGATTGAATGGCCAGCACGATTTCCAGATCTGTCGCTATTAGACTTCTTTTTGTGGGGATATGTCAAAAGTATTGTGTACCAAAGTAAATCACTCAACTAAGATGACTTAAAAAGACGAATCAGTCACGCCTGAGATGTTGAGTAGCGTTAGAAGGAAACATATGCATACAATTGGACTAGCAGAAGACAGCCTATGCAGGTTCTGCCAAGAAGAAGGCGAAACCGCGGAGCACCTACTTTGTGAGTGTGAAGGCCTAGCAAGGTTGCGGTTTCACCTATTCGGAGAGGGAAAACCGAAGGCAGAGAGCTACGCAAAGGAGGCGGTAACCTGGCTATTAAGTATAATAAAAAGAATAAAGCTGGATATCGAGCTCTAATATAGGGAGGACCACAATAGATCTGCAAAGGTCGCAGTGGGATAGGACAAAGAGCAACTCCAATTCTAATCTAATCTAACGTTAGAAGACATTTCTATATCACATTAGCATGTTGCCAAGATGTTCGCGGCGAACATTTTGAACAGAAATGTAATGACTTCCTAGAATTATTGGCCACTGATATGTTGAGTATTCATCTGAAAAGTTATTTTAAATTCCAGGATATACGATGCGGGGGTGTCCCTATTCATTATTTCAATAAAGCAATATAGATGTTCGCAAAAATAAAAAACATACAAAATCTTGTGTTTTAAACAGTAGACCTTAACTGTCGTTTGTGTAAAAAAAACACTTTTTGTTGTCCATACTGACCTTACACTGAACTCCTCTATTAGTACGTTCTAACGGGACACGCGTTTCAAAGTGTTTCCATCCATTTTAGCATAACCGATGAATATTCGTAAAAAATTGTGTTGTGTTGAATTAGATTCACGTGTACAACTAGTAACATGTGTGGAAGGTTCTTTATTAAGGGACACATTTTGTGTCTGGAATATTGATTCTGGTTGCCGGCCACAATGTTTTCGTCTGCAAAAAGCGCTCTGGAAAGCACAGATTTCCAAAATCGCCCTGTACTAAAATAATTGAAATAGCTTATAGGAATCTTTGGCAGCTTTTCACCCCGAAATAAAACACACTGTACAGAAATACTTGAACTGAGGTGAAATAGTTACTTGCTTAACTAGGCAGCAAAGTAGTAGATTGACTGCCGAGGCTGAATTCAGCTAAGGCAGTCAATCTACTTTGCTGCCGAGCTGAACATATAATTTTTTCTCCGATTGTTCATGATTTGTGGAAAAGTTTTGATAAATATAGGAACTAATTATGAGACGAATCAAACTGGTAATATAATTAATGTAGAGAGAACGGTATCTGAGGCAAGAAAAGGTGGCCTATTCGTTCAAAATTGTAGTAATTTTACCATCAATGTTGATAACAACTGAACATATGTTTTTAAATTCTTGTTTTATTCCAATTGAGTATAACCACTTTGCTGCCTAGGCAGGAAATAGTTATTTATGAACCAAAGGGCGCAATTAAGGGCTTTAACCACGCAAAGGGCCACAAACACCATTTGCGCCTGTGGTACATACAAGATTTTATGTACGATCGCGAGTAATTATGTAATTCGGATATTATTCAAAAAAAAAATTAGAATGAGTTGAAGATACACCTGCTTTCAAAGTCAAACAAGCAACAAAACTGGTGGTTGTTTGTAAAAATTTGACACACCCTCAAAATCAAAATAATAGACAGCTATGCATAAATTACCATTAGAAACTGCGGCTTTAGCAACCAAACAAACAATAAATTATTTCTGTAATATATTGTTGTGTGTGAAAATGGATTCATCCAGCGAAAATGCAAGATTCCTACCAGAAAATATTATGGAGTCAGTAGCAAAGGCCACATCCGAATTATTACAAACAAAGTCGAAAAGCAAGTACATGCAAGAATTTCAGAAATTTTCAAATTGGTGCAAGGAGCAAAACGTACTTTGTGGCCCGATCGTACATAAAGTGATTGATTGATATGTGTCATCAAAATTAATATTCGCTGCCAATCGAAAAAAAAATATTTATTTATTGCCTAAGAAAAAGTTTACACAATTAAAACCAATTCCTCTTAACACATTCTCTTAGCATAAACCAAGATTTTTCTTTAACCTTCAATGGAATGCCATTAAACACTTTATTGATATCAAAGTTTCCAAAGTCAAGTCCTGCTTCGTTAGCGTTAACAATTAGGTTATGAAACATAAATGCGTGATCAAATTCATATCTCGAAACAGATTTCATTTCATGCAAAAAAGTATCGTATGAAAAAGGACTTACATCACAATTATGTTTTTTCAATACTGTTAGTAAATTTTCATGATAATATTCTAATAAATATTCTAAATCACTTTCCAAAACTTGTTGTTTAACCGACGACCACAAAAAGAAAAATATATCCTCTGCTGGAGACCCGTATTGATAGCCTTGGAAATCCACCAATTTATTGCCGATCGGTTTTCCATTTTCAAATTGTTGCATTGTGTTGTTAGTCCACATATCCGAGTGCACTAAGCAAGCAAATGGCTCGTTAATTGGAGAAAGAGGACTCCCTCCCCAGCCTACAAATTTTTCAGATAAATGAGCCAGGTCCTTATTTTCTTCGATTATCATCTTGAAGAGAGGAAGAAGGTTTTGTTTTTGTGGATTGGAACGTTCACAATACCGTTTTATTTTCTCTTCAAAAGTATCGGGATTTTTGAGTTTTAAAGCCAAAGATACTCCGTGTAGAAGAGCTAAGTCGTGCAAAATGAGTTTCGTTGTATCCAAATCCAAACCTGCTCTTTTGTCCGAATTTTTAAAACCTGAAAAATATAGTGGTTTGAATTTTACATTTACCCTCAAATTGGAAAATTAGTAGTTTACCTAACTAGTGCGGAAAGTGATACTTTTCCGCACGCTATTACAGATGGCTAGCGTCAATACAAATTAGTATTTAGAAAAATCCGGTTTGAATTAATAAAATTGCCATTTTATGATAGTAAGTAGACACTATCGTTGCTAGGTGGATGTTGAAAAACGTAAATGTCATGAAATCACAATAATTTTTATTATGTGTCAATGTTAGAAGTCAAAATGAACAGAAATTTTGGAAAACCTGACGAAATTATCGAAAAAACTAAGAAAGCAACTGAAAATCTTTTGCCCAAAAAGTCTAAAGAAGCTTACGACGTCAAATACGAAAAGTTGGAAATTGATAAAACTACGTAGAAGATGTTGATGAAAATTATTTTCCTCTATCCCCGCGCGGGCCTTGATAGATAAGGCTCGATAATTTTTGAGACCAAAAAAAATCATAGTAGGATGATACCTATTGGAAAAGGTAGAGAAAATAACATTAAAAAAGGAAAAATAAATTACGGGCGTGGGGGAGGGGGTGAGTTTTTAAGGGTAAAAAACGGTTAATCTCTATTTCCGGTAAAACTGCAAGTCTTGTGAAAAAAAGTTGATTGGCAAAGCTGTAGGTAATAAAAAGATCCACAACTTTTGTATCGACACTTTTTTTACATAACCTCAAAATTTATGGGAAAAATTCGTATAACCGAGTTTTTGGTTTTTTATTTTTATCTTTTGCAAAAAAAATTTATTTTTTCACGAAATTTGATGAAAGCTCACCTTTGTATGTCCCAAACATACAGAAATTTTTTTGATTTAAAATATTCATTTTTTTCCCTTATTTTGCCTTAAATATCGAAAAAGCACCCTAATTTTCAATCGAAAATTCTCGTCAAAATATCTGCTTTTTCAAAAAAGTTGGTGTGTTTCTTATTTGTTGAAATCTCTACTTTCTGATGGTATAAAAAAATATAATTACTATGGTAAATGTTCTCAAAAAATGCAAATAATGAAAAAAGCTCGAATCCGAGAATATTTTTTTTTGAATCGTTATGTACTTACTTATAATTTTGAGCAATTTATTAAAATTTTCCGAAGGTAACTCAGGTAAATAAGTAATCTTAAAATTAATAGGTCTCTACGCATATAATTTAAAAAAAATTCGAAAACCTTCTCAAAATATTGTAGATGTCTTATTAAATATTAATTTTATTAACTTATTTGGTTGTTCATTATAGTAGTATAATAATATTTCGATTAGCAGTTTTTTTTGTTAATCAATATAACATGAAATCTTACGTTTGTCTGTTAATGAAAGTGTAAATTTTGATAAATTGCTCAAAATTATACAAAATGATTAAAAAAGAATTCTCGGATTCTCATTATTTGCATTTTCTGAGAACATTTACCATAGTAAAGTATTTTTTTTATACCATCAGAAAGTAGAGATTTCAACGAATAAGAAGCACACCAACTTTTTTGAAAAAGCAGATATTTTTACGTGAGAATTTTCGATTAAAAATTAGGGTGCTTTTTCGATATTTAAGGCAAAATAAGGGGAAAAAATGAATATTTCAAATCAAAAAAATTTCTGTATGTTTGGGACATACAAAGGTGAGTTTTCATCAAATTTCGCGAAAAAATAAATTTTTTTGCAAAAAATAAAAAACCAAAAACTCGATTATTCGAATTTTTCACATAAATTTTGAGGTTATGTAAAAAAAGTGTCAATACAAAAGTTGTGGATCTTTTTATTACCTACAACTTTGCCTTTTAACTTTTTTTCATAAGACTTGCAGTTTCACCGGAAATAGAGACTAGCCGTTTTTTACCCTTAAAACTCACCCCCTCCCCCTTCCCGACCTCAGATCGCCCGTAATTTATTTTTCCTCTCTTTTTTATTATATTCTCTACCTTTTCCAATGGGTATCATCCTACTATAATTTTTTTTCACTTTTTACCATTTTGAAAATTATCGACCCTGGTCTATGAAGTGAACTGTAACTTGATAATTTTGACGTTTCACGTGAATATTTTAATTGAACGTCAGTGTTACTTTCTCCTATTTTTCTGGTTCATTCGATAGTCGAAAAACAGTTCTGAGTCACACCTGCAGAAAACGCTTCAAGTCGATACATAAAGTTTTTGGTACAAGGAAAAGACTGTCACAGTTTCTCTTTGTACTCATGGTTATACGGTTAGGTAAGGAAATAATGGAAAAAAAATTAGATCCCAGGAAATGTTTTTTCTATCAGGATGGCGTTCCAGCACACTATGTTGCTCCTGTACGTGACTTTTTAGATCAACATTTTTCTCACACATTGGATTGGTGGAAGAGGTTCCATTGGATAGCCCCAAATATTGCCTGATCTATCACCGTTAGACTTTTCCTCATGGTTATTTGAAAAGTGTTGTTTACAAAACGCAACCAAACTGTTCAGAAGAAAACTTCCCGGAACTTACACTTCAAGTTGGTTTTGTCATTAATTTTAACATTCAACACAAAAATGTAACCATGTCTCTAAAAATAATCTAAATACCTACCTTCCAAATTATATGCCACTTGACCCCCCATACCATTAATAATACTCGAAGGGGTAGTCACGCCTTTTAGGGTGATAACCCCACAACCATAACTCAACTATCAAAAGTCGTCCCCCTCGAAAACAAAACTTCGTTTCTCGATGTTTGCCGCAAAAACAATATTTAGGGTGAACTGTTTCTAATGCGCCACCTTGTATAAAAATGGTACAATGCTTATACCTACCTATTACGTGTAAATTTTCCAAGATTATTACAGCATCTTCGGTGATTATATCATTGTCTCCAGATATATTTTTTCTTGTTGCGTAACATTTTGGAAAGCAGTCGATAACATCTTCAATTCCCAATGATATTTGAAATTGTTGTAATGTTGGTACGATAACTTTATAAAAAGCCATTTCATTCGTATAAGTCTTCTGAACTTCAAATATTTCTCTGAATATTTCTAATTCCGGAAGAATTTTCGCGACGGCAAACATTTCTTCATTTTTGCCGTGGTTGTCTTCGAGTATAAAATCCACTTTTAACATTTCACTTCCAAAGTTTTCACCCTTTGCTAAAAGTCTTGTTACTTTTGGTTCTCCTACTACCTTTTTTGGGCTGAAGGTGGCAGATAACAGAGTTGACAGTTGTTGAATCATGGTTGAAACGCACTATAGATAATAATTTTTTCTGTGCATCCGAGATATGCTTTATAGCGAATGCTTCACATTTATCAGGCATATCTGCTTGATAAATGGATTATTTAATCGTAACCTTGTGATAACAATCATATCTAATCTCTTTCAATCTAGTCTCTTTTAAGTCATTTATCGTGAATACAGATAATTGATTTGATTTAAATAATAAAATATAATAGCAGGAGAGCTCGCACCAATTTTTGGGTAAACCCCTGAATTTTTGAGAATATATTTTTCTCCTCTGAAATGACATTAAAAGCGGCCTTTTAATGACACCTGGCAGGCTTAGACGTTGTTAGGTTAGGAACTCTGTCCATTACCCTCCTTTCCAGTGAAATTAACAACTTTAGTATCCACACTTGATACTCCGGAAACGACAGAAAATAATAGGTTTGTTCCAACAGCAGTCAGAAACCGTCAGAAACTATCAGAGAATAGTCGACCATAGCAAACAACGAGTTATTTCCGCGTAATTCCTATCACTGATTGCAATGGTCGACTATTCTCTGATCGTTTCTGACTGCTGTTGGAACAAACCTATAGTATCGCCGATGTTCGACTTATTGGCTAGCGAGTCCTCAATATAGCCCTCCGCGACAGCGGTACACTTCCATCCTCCATGCTGCTTCAACATTGTTATGGCCCTCCCAAGTGCTGTGAGCCTACACTCCCTACACTCACCCTCCCTACTCTACAGATACAGATGTCCCCACCAGAATGCACCAGCAGCGTGGCCGAAGTTCTGCGACAGCAGTGCCCGGTATACTCTTTCGCATGGGATAGTCCCAAAAAAGTAGCAATTTTTCTGGCATTTCACCGAATTTATGAATACTTATAGAAGACACGCCGATTATTTGAATTTGAGGGTCTGGAGGCTGCATATTTTCTGTAAACGCTTAAATATTCCGTTACTACGAAAGATCTTGATCTTTTGGTCTTAGTATTTGGTAGCATAATTAGTAATTTGTCGCCCATATCATTTATATCATATGTTCTCATTTGCAAAAGCTATAAAAAAAGCAATAAGTACAACCAAAAATATAAATTGAAAGTTAGTTCTTTAATAAATAATGAATCATTTTAAATATATTCCTACCTTCGTACACAAATACAGTTCATCTGATAAAAATTTCTCGATTTCTTCTCTTTGAAAAACTCGGGATTTTTTTGCATGGAAACCGTCTGACTGGCGTTTCAAAAAAGCCCGTAACTTCAGGTATTTTGCCAAATCAATGTTATTGCTTATGTTCAGGGTAGCTTTCAACATCGAATAGGTAGACCATAACGTTGAAGGCTTCATTTTCTTTGAAAGATCGGAAAAATAGACAATCAGCATATTTTCAGAGAAAGATTTTATATTTTTCTTCTATCTATATTCCATGAATCTGCTGTATGTGAGTTCTTGATTTTTCCGGTAAAAGGTTAAATTCCACATCTCGCGCCTTGTTTCTTATCTCAGGTGGTGTTAATTGCATCAATTCATCCTCACTTTGCAGTGAATCCATTTCTAGTGACATAATTATAATATAACCTCAATGTTTTCACAATATTGTGACATTTGGTAGCTATGTTCGCCATTGTCTGGTCTCATGTCATGGGTCCAATTACGATTTGGTATTCAGAAATGCTTTGATCTCTTATTGGCCACGACAAATGCGAGCTGTACAATAGATATTTTACATAAGTGTCAATGAATTCAATAAGTCTGAACACGACCCTTCCGGAACACTCTCCCAATCTAGTTACTTTTAGTGGTGTGTTTGAGGTTTTTTAAAATGCTTCTCTTAGGGCGAGTTTTACCAAACGCCTAAACTCGGTTTAATGTTAACTGATGATTAGACTGATGTAACTGTTGATAATAAATACATCAATCAGACACAGTCTAAACATCAAATATCATTAAACCGAGTTCAGGTGTTTGGTACAACTCGCCCTTAGTTTAAAAACAAGTTATAGATCGCACCGTTCCACATACACTCTAGATAGTGCTCTATTTCTATATTGTTACTAATGATAGAGAGTGTTTATTGAAACACTCTAAAATATAAACATACAACTAACTATGGCCTATCCTCGATAATGTATCAGTCAATAATAAAAGCAAACAGCATATCAACCCACAATACAATAAACAATAAATGTTAATGCAATTTGTAATGATATAATAATACCAAACAATTTTGAACAAAATACACTTAAATTGAATTAAATGATTATTGCTATATAAAAATAATGATAAGCGCAGGTGATAAAATCGAGTACCTTATCTGGTATTGTCGAACAGTTTGGTAAATAACTAATTTTAATCAGAATTTATTAACAGAATAAGTGGCCTATTGGCATCGTAATTTTACTGATTATAGAATGAAGTATTTGGAAAAAATCTAATTTAGTGGTACAACGAGAATTCTGACAATTTTTTTTTAGAATAATTTAAGGCTGCTGAACACGAAAATAAAAAATAGTATATTAAAGTATAAGTGGATATTATAAGGTCTTTAAAACACGCGGAGTGCTCGAAATAGAGCGAGTGTTTTAGAAAAAAGTTATCCACGAATACTTTACGCTATTTTTTTTATTGTTATTATTGTGAATTTTGTGAATTTAAAAAAAAATTACAAGGGATATTGATTGAAATTCTATCAATACCTAATTTCTTAATATCTCTTATTACTTTACCTTTACTTTAATAAGTCAAACTGCGAATAATAGTATATTATTAAACGAGCAATTTATGATAGCCATAATTCACGATGGGTGACGTTTGAGTCACGAGCCGCAGGCGAGGGGCGCAAGTCACCCAAGTGGATTATGGCCATAAATTGCGAGTAGAATACTATACTTTGTCCACGACACTAAATTTATTTATTAATAAATAAAAGTTAGTAACGATTTGGCATATTACTAACCTCAAAATGTTGTGGCAGCTACATCAAATAATTTGACATATATAGAGATGGGTGACAGTGTATTATGAACCATAATTCACGACAGTTGATATATGGGTACCATATAGGAGGTAAAATATTGACTTATTATTAGGTGGTCGTGGACAAAAACAATGAACCCGCGTCGCTTAACAAAAATGAGTTTGTTGGTTTCTTCTATGGTTTATTCTAGAAAAATAATTCACAATTTGTCTGATATAAAAAAATCTCTGTCAAAGTTTTGAAATTCATCGTTATGATATTTGTGAATTTAGCATAGATTTCATCTCAATTACTGATAATTACCTAAAATATGTGGATTGAAACCCACTGGTTGTAGTCACCCAGAAGAATCTTTGATTGTCTAAGCCCCACTTGATCTTTCCAATAGTTGGACTATATTACCTTTCACACAATTTATCTGCGTGAAATTGTAAATAAAGTTGATAAATGTAAAAAATTTTTCAATATAAATAAAAAGAGTATCTAAAATTTTTAAAAACGATTCATACCTCCATGATATATAAAGCAGAGGGTGAGTTGAGCATAATCCCAAATTTTTATGCCAATCAATCAGAGACGAAATCATTTTTTAAGGATTAGTGATTTTTTTACATTAAGCTGTAACAGGGGGCTGCTTTTTAAGGGTTGAAATATGATGAAATTGTATTCCAAAGCTCAAAACATTCATTATTCAACTTATCCAAACCAAATCTTATCCATTTTCAGGTTTAAAATGTTATTTAATGATTTTTGACAAATAAGGATAGCTTTCACCCCTAAAAACCGTTTAGCGCCCTTCAGTTTGATATAGATTTTGAACCTTCGGCTATCACATACCTAAAATTTCAAGTCAATCCATGCTGGACGAAAAAATTGCGAGGTTTTACCTTTTTTTGAGCTTCATTCCCTGTACTAAAATATAGGGTGTCCCATAAGAAAAAATATAACTTTGATACGCCACACTTTATTGGAACATCCTATATATTTCAAAATAATTTCAAAATGTATCCTATATGAGTGTACAGGGTTTTTCATTATATATGGACTCTTCTATATCTCACTTATTATTTGAGGCAGATAAAAATGTTTCAAATATGAGTTAAATGGTTATTAATGTAGTTTTTAAAATTCAACAGAAATATCATACAGGATATCCCTGAAAAGAGGGTCAGGGTCAAAGTGTTCTTTCTCAAATGGGACACCCTATATATTTTCATATTTTTATTTTGTTCACTTCAATCCGAATTCAGCAATATATAATTGTTATAGTTTAGGAAATATAGTCATTTAAAAATCCTTTTCTGTAGGATGAAAACCAACTATAGACATTGGTTAGGCCATGAAAGCATTGTCATATTCAAGTAATATTTGACAAGTAGTTATTTGCACCATTATAAAACATTGTATTTGATAGTTTGATATCCTTCAGCATCCCCCACAAAAAAGAATCTAAGAGAGTTAGGTCAGGGCTATTAGGAGGCCATAGAATTGTCCCATTATTTCCGATCCACTCTGGAAACTGATTGTTGAGATGTTCTCTCACCTTTAATACATTATAGGGTGGGGCCCCATCTTGGTGCCAGATCATGGTATTGAATTGGTCAGCTGTAAATTCATCTCGTAGTATTTCACTTATTTTTGGGTATTATGCAGTTTAGGCAAGTTCTTCCTGTTAACTTATAATTGAAAAATATTGGCCCAACCACTTTATTCTGGAATATTCCACACCAAACTTTAAATCTTTTCATAATCTGTATACCGCATTCTCCAAACTATCAAATACAATGTTTTATAATGGTGCAAATAACTACTTGTCAAATATTACTTGAATATGACAATGCTTTCATGGCCTAACCAATGTCTATAGTTGGTTTTCATCCTACAGAAAAGGATTTTTAAATGACTATATTTCCTAAACTATAACAATTATATATTGCTGAATTCGGATTGAAGTGAACAAAATAAAAATATGAAAATATATAGGGTGTCCCATTTGAGAAAGAACACTTTGACCCTGACCCTCTTTTCAGGGACATCCTGTATAATATTTTTGTTGAATTTTAAAAACTACATTAATAACCATTTAACTCTTATTTGAAACATTTTTATCTGCCTCAAATAATAAGTGAGATATAGAAGGGTCCATATATAATGAAAAACCCTGTACAAACTACTGAAGGACAAACGTATGTATCAAAGTTTTTAGCGTTTCGCCATAAACCTCCGTCCCGTTAGTCGTGATTCACCCTGTATATTGTTAGTTATATGTTTCTAAGTACTCAGTTAATAATATGGTTTGCTTAGCACGATATAAGTGCGCTCTTAGTAGCTATTGGTTAGAATGCTGTTATCGTGTTTATTATTAAGACTGATACTATTTTTAATAATATTAAGCAAAAATAGTTATTTATGCAACAAGTGCAAAAAGTGAGTGTTTTTTGCACGCGACGTGAAATTGTCCAACGAGGTCTTTAGGCCGAGTTGGACAACACGTCGAGTGCAAAAAACACGTTTTGCAAGAGTTGCATACAATATTTTCTCTAAATTCATGCAAAAACTGGAAAATTACAATATAAATATGTCAAAAACCTAATCTAACCTAATAAAACTCAACCCGTTCTTCTTTTTTGTATTTTTATGGCCTCCACCTTGTCAGTACTCAATCATAGCTGGTTTTCGCCTTGACCATTTAAATTTTAAATAATTAAAGATTTTTGAAATAATTGTAACTCGTTGAGACTAAGTAGTAAGATATACATATATTATTGTTGTATTAAAGCAGGATCAGGTACTTGCTATGGATTTTTATTTAATTTAAATGTTTATGTTTGTCATTAATCATCACAAAACTGACACAAGAATGACAGATGAGTGCAATAAAATATTTTTTAAGCGAGTGTCACAAAAAATGAAGTTTTACGGATCTATTAACGTCCCTAAAGTGTATCTTTTTTGGCCGCTTTTTTACTTTACGGCCGCTTTTTTACTTTACGGCCGCTTTTTTACTTTACGGCCGCTTTTGCAAACAAAGTCATTATGAGGGCAACCTACTAGAAACATTTAATTTGCTTATTTGAGTTATTTCCACGTCCGATATTAAGATTGTCAAATTATGAAGGCGGCCTACTAGACACACTTAATTTGCATGTTTGAATTATTTACCCATAAAACAAAAGGAAAGGTTCCGTTGCCAGGCTGTTTATTTACAAGCTTTCCGTTTCTGTCAGTGAAATGAAATGTAAAATAAATAACTAACAAATAATAAAAACCACATTTACGGTGTATACTGTGATAAAAAACAGTTAAAAAGAAAAATGAGTGACAGTGATAGTGACAATCCAGCTGAAATTTATGAAGCCGCCAATGCAGCGACTCTAAATTTATTACCTGAAAAATCCAGGCAGATTTACTTAAACCAGTATGAGATTTTTATGGAATGGTGCAACATACATAAGATTAAAAAATTAAAAGAAGAAGTACTTCTCGCATTTTTTCTGGAAAAGGCCAAGGTTTCAAAATCATCAACATTATGGTCCGTATACTCGATGTTAAAATCAACAATGGTCAAAAATAACATTGATATCAGCAAGTTTTCAAAACTGAATGCTTTTTTGAAAAAGCAAAATGTGGGTTACGAAGCGAAAAAGTCGGCAGTTTTTACAAGAGACGATATCAATAAATTCTTAACAGAAGCTCCAGATAAGAACTACTTAATGTGGAAGGTAATAAAACACAATATTTTTAAAGTTCATTGTTCTTATAACTATATTGTAATATTTTTAGGTTTGCTTGATAATTGGATTGACTGGTGCTTGTAGGCGAAATGAACTAAGGCAGTTGTCTATAAATGATATTCAAGACAAAGGAAACTTGTTAGTAATCACAGTCCCGGAGACAAAAACCGGTAAAAAACGAGTATTTACAATAACTGATGAAATAATTGAAAATATAAGTGCCCTACAGCTGATTCGAAAATACTTAAATTTACGACCTTTCAATGTACGTCATCAAACGTTTTTTATAAATTATCGCCAAGGAAAATGTTCTACACAAGTTGTTGGTGTTCATACCTTTGGAAAAATACCATCACTTATTGCACAGTATCTACAATTACCAAATGCTAATAAGTATACGGGTCATTCTTTTAGAAGAAGTTCAGCCTCTCTCTTGGTTGAAACAGGGGCTGATATTTTAATGTTAAAAAGCCACGGAGGTTGGAAGTCTAACTCTGTAGCAGAAGGCTACATTGAAGATTCCATTTCAAGAAAGAAGGAAATTTCAAATAGAATTCTTGCAGGAGGAAAAGGTACTTCAGGTATGCGTTCTTCTGTTCAAAATAATTCCAAAGAAATTGAATTAGATGGTACTTCAGTAAGCAGCTTTCCAGCAAGAACCATTGTTACGGAAAATCAAGAAAATGAAATGTTTGTTAACAATGTCATGTCTAAAAGTGGTATTACATTTTCAAAATGTAGTAAATGTACATTTAACATAACAATTAATAGCAAATAATGCCCTAATTTATTAACTTCGTTATGACCCAACTTCTGTTTATCATACTTACTGTAAGTAATTCTGTACACATCTTTGTTACTTAATAATACACTTTTCATTTGGTTAATAAAAATTTGAATCTAATCTTCCAGTTTCGTCTCTGTTTAGAAACAAAATTGTAAAAAAAAGTTGTTACCTATTTGATGAGACACTCGCTTAAAAAATTTTGTGTGCACCTCGGCCGTATGATATTTTTGGCCTCACCTGAAATTTGCTTGGCCTCGGCTACGCCTCGGCCGCAAATTTCAGATTCGGCCAAAAAAGATCAACATTACGGCCTTGGTACACAAATAACTATTTTCCGCAAACGTCAAAAAAAGTAGACATTATTAACGTCAATTCATGATGTTGAAGTATGATTTCACAGACGCCACTTTTTTGTACGGCCGTGAGCGGACAAAAAAGTACTTTTTTGTACGCTGACGGCCGTACAAAAAAGTAGAAATGTCAACAAGGTCGGGCGGTGTACAGTTGGGTTCTGAATCCGACATAATATTATCTAAAAGAAAATTTCAGTACATTTTACTACAACAAACGAAATTTTGATGCTCAAGTACTTACCAAAAATGCACTATTGTTGTTTTAACTCACAATATTTCTGACATTACAAAAAAATATTATTGAACTGTCAAATTTGTTTTTGACTTGGCAATCACAAAACCAGTAACCACGGAAATGTAGTGCGCAGTTTTATAATTATTATTCTCTGAATTTATCAACTTCGTTGCAATCGTTTTGAATTATTATTTAAATATTAATTAGTTCTATAGTCTGGAAGCCGTTTGCGGAAAAAATAGCATGTTTCATTCGGAGCAAAAGCACTTTTTGTGGCTCGTCTGAAATTGTCGGCCTCACTAACGTTCGGCCATCAAACATTCAGACTCGCCACAAAAAGTTATACTTTTACTCCTAATAAAACAATATACTATTATTGCACTAGTGCAATAAAGTACCACTTTTTCCATTAAATGTGGTGCACAAAAATGTTGTTTTTTGCATGAATGTAGAAAAAATAAATTAAATTTGGTTGAAAACTGGTTTGTCGGCATTTTTCCACTTATCCCATCAAATATTTGCACTATTCAATTAAAACACAAAAGTATCTATATCTTTTCAAAAATATGTACCTACATAGTTAAATACTGATTAGATATATTACCAGATAATAATCACTCAGTTTCTACAATCTTTGAAATATTGCATAATATTTCACTAGATGTGCATACAGCCAAAATGATCAGAAATTTGTCAACTCTTTTAAATAATAAATTCACCTCGAAGAAGATTGTTAAAGATGTAGCGGTATCAAAACTCCTGGCCAAAGGAGAGAACTTTGGAAGTGTTATGCTTAAACTAGATTTGATACTGGAAGACGAAAAAGGAAACGAGCAAAAATTATCCGCCGTTGCTAAAACTCTACCGGAATCCGAAGCTTTCAGGAAAATTTTTTACATTCAAACCACGTATACAAATGAAATGGCGTTTTATGAAATCATAGTTCCAAGCTTACAGCAATTTCAGAATGAATTGGGAATAGAAGATGTGATAAATTGTTTTCCCAAATGTTACGCGACAAGAAAAAACTTACTTGGAGACAGTGATGAAATTACTGAAGACGCTATAATTATTCTGGAAAATCTAAATGAATCTGGTAAGTTTTAAAACGCATTAACTCATACTGAATTTCGCAGAACTTTTCACCGGAAACTTTTCAGATGAAAATCATGATTAGATGAAAATCATGATTCACTTAAGTACATTTCCCCCACTTTGTCATATTTCAGTAAAGCTTGTTCTTAATAGGCAAAGCCAAAGATAATATTTCAATTATATTACAAGCCTCTCACACTTCTCACCTAATCCAGACAGCTCTCGACTCCCCAGCAGATCCAGATGACCCCAGATACATATCCTCTTCCCTTTCTTCATGGATCCTTAACATATCCTTAAAGTAAGAACTTAGTAACATTCCCCCCTCTTTCCTTAATATTTGCCCAGAATAATGTGACTTCTGTGATCTGTTCGAATAACAGAGTGGATGGATCACACCTTGGTTAACACTTCGCACCTTTGGTTGGTTGGTGGTTGGGTTGGGTTAGGTTTGGTTTGGGTAGGTTGGGTTTGTTTGGTTAGGTATGGTTAGGTTAGGTTTGGTTTGGGTATATTGGGTAAGGTTTGGTTAGGTTGGACTAGGTTTGGTTAGGTTGGGCTAGGTTTGGTTTGGTTAGGTTTGGTTAGGTTAGGTGGCGTTACTAAGCTTGAAAAATGAAAAAATATGAGATAGGAAAATATTCGAACCGGCGTAACTTTTGCCCCCGACGTTTCCGCAGGTGGAGACCGGTGTCATTCGACTCAGCTCGTCAAGCCCTTTCTAATGATACCACTTTTGTCCCCATCCGTCACTTTATCTAAAGTAAAGGGACGCCTTCATTTTTATTTAATACTTAATTATTCCACATTTTCATGGTTATGACTTACGTTAAAATGATCCTCACAAACAAAACAGACGGTCTTTGACGAAATAACTGAAGCATCTCTTCCTGCAATCTCCAACCACTGTTTTCTTATATCAGGGTCTTTAGGTACAGAAATAAACTTTTTTTGAGGCGCGGTCACAGTAGTGTTTTTACAATCCTCTATTAAACAATATTTATAACTTTTCCTTCTTTTTCGGTCCATCTTTTTTTCCATAAATATCAGAAAAAATAACGCAAAACACGAAAAGAAATTCAAAAGTAAACAACTTAACCACACTTTACAGTATTCAAACAGCAAAACTATTGTGACAGCTGTCTCCTGTTCGGCTCACTTCGGCTGGTAAAGGTCAAGTCGCTCGGGATGCGGTAGGCGGAGCGACAAGACTACTGACGTCATAAAAAATCAGCGCGTTCTGGCGCGCTATTTAAATAGAAAATTTTCAAAGTTGGTTTTGGGAACTTTCCCGCTTAGTAAAAAATTTGAAAAAAATTTGGAGTACTTAACTGAGGCCAGACAATCTTCTAATGGTATTTAAAAAAAATTGTCAAATACCCTATTGGATGCGGTAGACTAAGTAATTAACTTTCTTAAAAACGATGCTGGGGCCTTCCCAGTTTCGTTACACCTCTTGAGAAGCTTGTTGTGTGATATGCAGGTCGAGTCAAGCCTTCACTCTATATTAAATTTGCTGAGCTTCAAACTTTCACGACCAAAATTGTGGACCTTTTACAATGTTTCTTCCAAGCTTCTCCATGTGCATGGGAGGTAAACGTTCTTTTGCTTCTTCACCAGGAGGAAGTCTCCCGAGAAGATCTTGGAGAAGCTTAATTTCTCCGCCAGTGACTAGCATAGAAGAACTATAACCGGTTTGTTCGTGTTCAGGAGGGCTAGTGGAGATTAAGAGACTAAAGTGTCCCAATTATTTTGGTGTTCAGGAAATTTTGAAAGAATTTGGCATATAGTTTTATCATTTCATTGAACTGGTTGAACAGTTGTAGTGTGAGTTTTCCCGATATCTTATGTCTTCATCAACTCCTGCTATA
Source organism: Galerucella nymphaeae (assembly GCA_963978555.1). NCBI lineage: Eukaryota > Metazoa > Arthropoda > Insecta > Coleoptera > Chrysomelidae > Galerucella > Galerucella nymphaeae. The sequence continues at coordinate 17,326,297 of OZ021715.1, read as the reverse complement.
ATTCGGATTCAAAATTTCGTCCTTGATCAGAATGCAATTCCAGAGGGACTCGCAATAATGTTGGTTACAAAAACCTCTGCTTCTATAGTCGCTTCTTGATAAGAAAAAGGTACTATAAGTGAAAAATCAATCAACTATCAGGTATTCGTTTCTTTTTTCCGTCAAAAGACATGCACTGAGAATATCAAGTCTTTCATAAAGCTCACCGGAAGGATACTTCGGCATCTTGTTCAGGACCCTTTCTACTTTCACACTTATAACATTTCTTGCACCAATCTTCCACACCCCGTCAACAGTTGACCCAATAATATCCTCTAAAAAATCCAATATGTATGTTGTTATAGGTATCTAGTCTTACAAAAATGAATAATCAACGGTCAACCTAGGGTAAGCCACGATTCTTTTATGAAGTACTATCATTATTTTCACTTCTTTTATCATTTTTTCATCAAGTTTTTGGTACGAAACTAGTGATGAGCAAATGCAAGACCAAGACCCGGTTAGTCTTGGTCTTGGTCTTGTTCATGCATACAAGGTCTTGGTCTTGCAGTCAAATAAGCGGTCTTGGTCTTGGTCTTGCAGGGTCCAGTCTTGGTCTTGGTCTTGCAAGACTCTTGCAAGTCCTGCAGTTTTTTTGAAGATTTTTTCTGGAGTCCATTTTTACAAAAAAATTAATAAGAAAAAATAGTTTCTAAAATAATTAAAAGTTAAGAAAGGGACAGTCTTTCTCATTATAAAAATTTTGTTTTTTTTTATATTTAATTGTAGCGTTAAATCAAGTATAAAAAATGTTTTATTCATGTTGACAATTTTTTTAGAATATAGTTTGAAACGATATGCTTTTATTAGTATTGGACAAAAGAAAACAGATTTTTAAATGTTATTACGGACATAATATGCCCTTTAAATTTTAATTGTAATAAGATGCATATTCTAATAATATAGAAATGTTAATCGGTTCACTTTATAACTTTTAAAAAAGAACTTTATTTTCAAATTACAAAAGATAAACTGATATTTGGATTTTTACAAATAATGATTTTATTAACAAACTGTTATTATAAAGATCTAATTGTAAAAAAGCGTGAGAACACATGTTGAGCTAGAATTTATAACATTTAGTTGCTGACTTTGCAGGTTGTTGTCCTGTGTCAACCATGTCGTCTATTAAGGCTACATGTCTCCTCCCTCCTCTGGTGATGACTTCGTCCTCGAAGTCTTGGAACCATCTCGGAGTAAATCTTCTAAAATTTGGATTTGGGCTGGCTGCAATTTTTGACCAAAAAGGATTTTCGAAATTCTTTTTCTTTTCCTTAAAAATAATATCAACAAAAATGCTAAAACAAACATTAGTAAAATAATAGATGCAGCACTAAGTCCGGTAGAAATTTGAGGTAAATTTTCTAAAGGCTCTATTGGTTGAACTTGTCCGTGGGTTTCGGGAATTTTCAACTTTTCTAACTTGATTTCATGGTCCGGTGTAAGCTTCATCGGTACGACTTCCGGGAATGAAATTTCTTGAACGGTTTTCTTTGTGTAGAGGATACCTTCTATAGAAATTGGTTCATCAATTAGCAGGATACTGGTTGATTGGATAAATAGATCTCCAATCTTGATAGGGTGAACTATTCCTATCAAAATAACTTGTGAAGTTTCTTGCACGAAGTTTTCTGTAGCTTTACATTTTGTGCAATTGTAAATATTGGGAATTGAGCATTTGGATGCAACATGATTTGTACAAATAATGTTATCGTCTCGGCCAATACAATTTTCGTACCATTTATTGTTGGCGTAGAAATGGGCAGGTGGCAACATAATTATGTGATCCTTATTAGGTATAGGGTAAATTCGGAATGTAGGATAGGAGCTAGTGCGAAGGATTGGGATTTTGACTATTATGAGCATTGTTTTTGGAGTAACGCAAATAAGAGATTTAGAAGATTCAATAAGTTCATAGGGGTGTTCGTCATTGACGAAAAGGGCTTCTCTGGAATAGATATGAAGAAGATTGTCTTTTAGGGTTTCTAGTTCCTTTAAAGTGAATAATTCAATATTAGTTAAATCTAAGTGTGAAAGGGTAATTGTTCTAATTAGTTTCAAAATAAATTCATTTATACTTTGGAGGTTAAGTATTTCATTATGTAGGGCATTATAACCATCAAAATCAGCGGATAGTTTATTAACTGCAGCTAAAAGTGTCATACTATTGTTATTTATTTTCGTTAATAATCTATTAAATCTAGTATCTAAAGATTGTCCAAATGAGATTCGATTATTAAATTTCTTAATGATTTCATTTTCTTTTAATTCTATAGCTATTATGTGAGTTTTTAACAAGTCTAAGTCTGAGTCGTCAGGGTTACCTGTTATGTATTTTATTGCTGTACCAAGGAAATTAAAAAGTGCTTTCTTTTGTTTTCTTGTTATCTTATGAAGATCGTCATAAGTTTGTTCGCGTAAGTGATTGTATTGAGCGTATAGGAGTGAGAGGGGTCCGTTTTGAATAGGCATTTTAAAGAAATTATTTAGATTAGTATTTAAAGTTTCTGATAATAAGTCTAAATCTATATGTAAAATGTGTCTATGATAATGTGAAATTTCTCTGGATTTTCCCAATTCCTCGGCATAATAACCATTATTAGGAATGCTCTGGATCTTGAGAAGATGTCCCTGGGATAGGGTTATCCTGTAAAGAAGTTTTGTCTTGAGCTTTTTTATCAGTCAGTTTTCGAATTCTTTTAACAAATTTTAAATGAGTACTGGTTAATTTTTGATTTTTGGTTTTTCCGATGATTTTTGTTTTATTTTGTTTTTCAGGACGAATAGTTGTATATGGTGCTTGTAATTTAGGTCTATGCTTTTTCTTGGATACGTACAAAGTTTGTGCAATATTTATATCAGGTATAATTTCGGCATTTTTATTTTGTTCATTTAAAATTTTCTCTCTTTTTTCTTTTTGTTTATTATATAAGTCCTTGATAAAGGGTTGTAGTTCGTCTTTATGTCTTTGATTGTATGTTTCGTATACCGGAAGGTCAAAATCAAAATGAATCTCTTCGGCGTATGGGCCGTATAAAATTGAAAAGGGAGAATAATTGGTTGCAGAATGAATTGATTGATTATAAATTAGTATGGCATGAGTAAAAATATCATCTATTGGATCATTTGGATTTTGTTCTTTTAAGGTTCTAATTTTTTCGGAAATAGTCGAATGAAATCTTTCAACTGGGGAGTTTGAAGAAGAATTGTTCACTGTTGTAAAATGCATTTCAATTTTATGCATTTTCATGAATTCTTTAATTAGAGAGGAGTTAAATTCAGTACCGCTGTCGGATACAATTTTCTTGGGATAATTATGATGTGCAAAATAATGTCTTAATTTACTTAATATTGAGATTGACGTTTTGTCAGGTATTTTATAGCATTGTCCATATTTCGAAAATGAATCCAAAATTGTTAAGTACAGGTTTTTATTACAATGAAATAAATCTATGTGCAAAATATCAAAAGGTTTTTGACCAAGAAGTGGTCCCAGTTGGGGAAGTTTATAAGGGTGTCTTTCATATTTGTTTTTTAGGCATATTTCACATTTATTAATAAAGTTCGAAATTGTTGTTTGCATAGAAGGCCAGTAAAATTGATGTCTTAAGTGTTTGTAGGTTTCTACTATTCCGTTATGATTTTCGGAATGGTATTTTTTCACGCACTCTATTTGTCTTTGTTCGTCTTCAATGTCCTGTAACATTGTTGTACAAAAAATAGCTTTAACAGTTGAGTCTAAATTTTCTCTAAAGTAATTGCAAATGAAAGGTCTGTATTCTTGGTCTATTTTTATTGAAAACTTTTTATTTGGTCGTAGAATTTCTTTAAAAACATCTAGTATTTCAGATTTCCAATTTTCATAAGTTAAATGTATCGTGTATCTATGTTTATTAAAAATTTTCTTATAAGTAAAATCATAATTTTCCGATTCGGTAATAAATATTAATTGATTTGTTGATAAATTGATGGGTTCTTCGGAAATGAGAATCCCTGTGATTGGGTTTTCAACTGCAGTGTGTATTGTATTATCAGATGATTGATTTTCATCTAAATTTTCGAGAAATTCGTCTACATCAAAAACGTCATTTATATCTGGAGGCTCAGCGCAATTTGAATTGTCCGTAAGGGCATTTATGTTAACTCTAGAAAGACAGTCAGCTACTTGGTTTTCTTTACCTACTTTATATTTTACTTCAAAATTATAATCATCTAATTTAAGTCTCCAGCGTGCTAACCTAGAAGTGGGGTCTTTTATTTTATAGATCCAAACAAGAGGGTTGTGATCTGTTTCGATGAGAAATTTTTGTCCGTATAAATATGGACGAAAATGTTTACAAGAGTCGACAATCGCTAATAATTCTTTTTCAATTGTTGAGTAGTTTTGCTCTGCAGAATTTAAAGTCCTAGAATAATATGCAATTGGGTGATTATTTTGAGAAAGTACAGAACCAATAGCTACATTCGAGGCATCTGTGGTTAGTACAAATGGTTTTGAAAAATCGGGATATTGAAGAATGGGGGCGTTAATCAATAATTGTTTGCATTTTTCGAAACATTCTAAATATTTAGGATTAGTGGGGTCGATTATTGTTCCTTTTCGAGTACATCTAGAAAATGGGGATGTGACTTTGGCGAAATTCGGGATAAATCTTCGATAGTATCCTATAAGTCCTAGAAATGATTTAATTTCTTTTAATGTTTTCGGCAAAGGAAATTTTTGTATAGCTTCTATCTTACAAGGGTTCGGTTTGATACCATCGACGGTCACTAAGTGGCCAAGAAAAGAGACTTCTTTTTTCAGAAATTCGGATTTGTCCAATTGAATTTTAAGATTATTTTTTCTAAAAACATCAAAGATAGCGGCAATATGAACAAGGTGTTCATGAAGAGATTTTGAGAAGATAATTACATCGTCCATATAAACAAAACAGGATTTATATAAGAAGGGCCTTAAAATGTTATCCATTAATCTTTCAAATGTTGCTGGGCTATTTTTTAGTCCCATAGGAAGTTTCGTGTATTCAAAATGACCATGTGGTACAGTAAAAGCTGTTTTTTCGATAGAATTTGGATGAAGTTCGATTTGATGAAATCCTTGGGCTAAATCTAAAGTTGTAAAGTATGTGGCTTTACCTAAATTATCTAAAATTTCATCAATTTTGGGTATCGGATATTTATCGTCTATAGTATTTTCGTTAAGTTTTCGGTAATCAATTACCATTCGGAATTTTTTCTGACCGGAAGCATCGGCCTTTTTTGGGACAATCCACACAGGGGCGGAATATGGAGATGTAGAGGGTCTTATAATATTATTATCTAAAAGCTTGTTTACTTGTTTAACAATTTCTTCTTGCATTATTTTGGGGTGTCTGTAACTTCTAACATAAATAGGGTTTTCGTTTCGTGTTTTAATTTCATGTTTAATAGCAGAAGTAAAAGTCAGTTTGGATTTGTCGTTATAAAATAAATCTTTAAATTTCCTACACAAATTTTTAATCTTTTCTTTTTCTTCAGAATTTAAATGGTCTGTTCGAATAGCAGACTCATCAAAATTGCACGTGGGATTTTTTATCTCATAATTTTCTAAGTTATCTACTAGTACTGTTTTTATGTTAACGGGTGTTTGAAATGTAATATCGTCTATAAAACCATGCTTTACCGTGTGAAGAGACTCTGGAATTTTTATATTATTAACTACTGTTTCCGGGAATACTATATCACCACTGCTTATGCTAACAGGAATTTTATTATATAAGGTTTTAAATGGAATTGTTATACTTAAATTTCTTAAGGTTAGAGTTTTTGTGGAATAATCTAAAATTGCATTAAATCTTTCTAAATCAGAATTACCGAGTAAAATATCGAAATTTTCACTCCATTCAGCAATACGAGCATCAATAAATTCGGTTATATTGTATTCTTTAAATATAGGAGTGTTAATATTTTGATTGCACTTATGGGTTAATTTCATAGAAGTTAGTGTGAAAGGTTTTTGATAAATATGAGATTTGTCAAAAAATTTTGCGGCTTTTGGAGAGAGAATAGTATTAGATCCACCTGAATCTATTAAAACTTTTAATTTTGATTTTGGCATTATGAAAAAAGGTAATTGGGGGTATTCTCGAATATTATTTATGTTTATACAGGGGGTGGTTGTTTTTCGGAAGGGTTCTCGTGAAAATCCTGAAAATTTTCTTCATCGAAATTTTCAATTTCCTCATTACTTGAAGAGTTTATATTGAAATTATGTGTCCGTCTCGTGGACATACTCATGGGTTCATTTCTGCTTTGAATTGTTTGTATACCACTCATAGGAGAAGAATAATTTGGTTGATGCTGGGTGTTTCTATTTTGAGATCTATTAAAGTTTGGAGCATTGCTTCCAAAATTCGAAGGATAAAACAAATTTCTTTGGTTATTGTTTTGGAAATTATTCTTTGGAAAATTGAAATTTTGTTGTGAAGTATTACGAGGGGTCGGCGAAGAGTTCATTGCCTGTGAAAAATTTCGCGGAAAATTATTGTTCGAATTGAAATTACGTTGCGTGGGATTATGGGGCTGTGTCGAAAAGTTGCTAGATTTATTATTAAATCGATTTTGAGCGGGACCACTAGAATTTTGTCTAGCGGAAGACGGTCCTCTATTTTGTTGTTGCTTTAAAAAATTCATATATTGTTGCTGATTTTTGTGATTATCGTATGCTATACACTTTTGAAGAGCTTCTTCAAGAGAAGTGATTTGAAAATGTGACAAATATTCACAGTAAGGTTCATTGATACCTGAGCAAAATGTTTTAAGAGCCATATTCTTAAAATAGGGAGTTTTAAAATTGACAGTTTCAATATTATTGTTTAATGTAATATGTTGGAGTAAATCGTTTAGGTTATTTGATATTCGTTGATGATATTGGTCATATGTCTCGTTAAATTTTTGAACTGTTGTCGATAATTGCGTCACTAAGATGTCCTCTGAACGTCGGTCGCCGTACTTAGCTAATAAGGCCGGTCGTACGTCTGTCCAAATAGTCTTATTAGAATAATTTAAAAAATCTCTTGGTTCACCTTTGATACGGGATAAAATATTAGCATTCAAAATAAATTCTTGAGCTGGAGTGAGCTCCTGAGTTACAAGAAACGCTATTAAATTATCGGCTGATTTTATGAAAGTGGAGAGATTGTCTCCAGAAGTAAATTCGGGCAAAGTAGCACAAATGCTAGAAATATCACTGTTACTCATAGGCATATTGATTATTGAATTATCTGATAAATCTAATGTACTATTACTACGAGAAATATTTATGGAAAGATTATCAAAAATTAAATGCAAATTTTCCCTAGAAATATCACTAAAAATGCTCATAAAGGAAAGAAAGGAAAAATCACTTACAAAAGGATGATCACTGATGATTTCCTCAGCATGCTCTTCTTTCTCTTCCCAGGTTCGTAGGACTCTCGTCAAACACTTGAAATTGACCAGGAAACGGGTGGTTTCTGTACGAGGATCCTGTTCGCAGCGCCAGAAATGTTAATCGGTTCACTTTATAACTTTTAAAAAAGAACTTTATTTTCAAATTACAAAAGATAAACTGATATTTGGATTTTTACAAATAATGATTTTATTAACAAACTGTTATTATAAAGATCTAATTGTAAAAAAGCGTGAGAACACATGTTGAGCTAGAATTTATAACATTTAGTTGCTGACTTTGCAGGTTGTTGTCCTGTGTCAACCATGTCGTCTATTAAGGCTACATGTCTATATAAAGCGGCAGCCTAGGTTCTTTATAATATACACAGTGACTCAAAAGTATTGCACAAAAACTTGAGGTGGGATTCCTTGGGTTTAAACATAAATACAGGGTGTCCCCGTTCAACTGGTCAAAACTTTCAGGGTGTATTGAGGGACCCTGGAGAAGTAATTTGAGATAGGACACCTATGGCCGGAAGTGTGTTGTTTCCAAAATACGGGGTGTTAGAGTTATACAAAAAAAGTTAAATTTTTCCTTTTAAATTGAAAACGATTTTACCGATTCTATTGAAATTTTTAGGATGTGAAGTTGTGTTGCCAATTTAAAACCAATTGAAATTAATTAAATTTGTCCAGGGCCGGACTTAAGGGACAGATGTAAATTTTTTTGGAAAAAATATGGTACGCCACTGTTTTAAAAAGAAAAAAATATATTTTTTATCCAAATGTCCATCAAATTCTCTACAAAAAGGCCCTTTGAGTTTTTTCTTCCTGACGCACCGCTTTCGAGTAAAAAAATAAAAACCATAAAATTGTGCTTCAAATATTCTTTACCTGAAATTTTTAGTTTTTGAAACACCCAATTTTCCTCTTACCATATTAATAAAATAATTTAATACATTTTATTATCATTTTTAAGACAAATACTTTGTGTTTTTAATGCATTTTGACATATTTTTTACACCTGTTGGTACAGATTTTTGTTGTAAAATTTCAACACCCTGTATTTTGGAAACGGCACACTTCCAGACATAGGTGTCCTATCTCAAACTACTTCTCTAGGTTTCATTAATATACCCTATAAATTTTGACCAGTTGAGCGGGAACACCCTATATATGAAAAAAATACTTCGTTGAAACAAGCAGTTGTGGTCAGTATATGTTGGGGAGGGGGAGGGTTTAAAATGATCTGCTCATCTTTATTTTTCGGTTAAAATGTTTAAAAAACGCAAGACCGCAAGACTCTTGCAGGCTTAGTCTTGGTCTTGCATAAATCTTGCACTGCTCAGTCTTGGTCTTGGCCTTGCAGCCTGAAGCTAGTCTTGGTCTTGGTCATCACTATACGAAACCATGTGACATTCTGTATACAAAGATTACATCCTTACCAAAATCTGTGGGATATTGGAAAGTTGTACTTTCTTTTGAAATTATTTGTATTGAGAAATACATGGTGTCCAAAAACAAAAAGAGGTTTATTTATTTTTGTTAACACTTCTTCCGGCAGTGCTCAAGATTGCCGATTTGCTTATTTCTATCTAAGTTAAATCACTATTTGTAGGCTTTAGAAACTCTGACCGAGCCGTTGGTTTGGATTTGGATACAACCAAGTTAATTTTACGAGATCTGGCACTTTTCCATGGTGTATCATTGGCTTTCAAAATGAAGCATCCCAAAAAGTTCGAAGAAAATGTTAAACGTTTCTGCGTACCTTTCAAACCATCACATCAAAACTTGATGCCAGTGTTGAAAATGGTTATTGAAGAAAAAGAAGATTTGGCTCATTTAGCACAAAGATATCAAGCCTGGGGCTTGAGCCCACGCTCTCCAATAAACGAACCATTTGCTTGTTTAATACATACGGATTTGTGGACTAACAATACGATGCAAAAATTTGAAGGTGGCAAGCCGATACTCAACAAATTCGTCGATTTTCAATTTTACCAATATGGTTCCCCAGCAGCTGATGTATTCTTCCTTTTATGGTCGTCCGTTACTCGCACAGTACTGGAATCTAATTTAGATCATTTATTGGAATATTACTTTGAACAACTACATGCAGTTTTGGAAAAACATGATTGTACCATCCCATCTTTAACGTACGAAATATTTTTGAAAGAAATGGTCTCAGTTTCCGAATATGAATTCGGACATGCTTTTCTGTTCCACAATTTGATTGTGAACTGCAAAAAAGGCGGTCAGGATTTGGAAAATCCTGATATTAAGCAGATGTTCAATGATATCCCATTGGAAGTCAAACAAAAGTCTTGGTATATGCTAAAAGAATGTGTACAGAGGGGCTGGTTCAAATAGCAACTTTTCTATTTCTATTAAAGCTACGTATATTTTGTCTTCACAATTTGCCATATTATAAAATATATATCCTTTAACTTATTCGTGACAAACAATTAATTACACTCTTCCCAGACTGACTGTGATACGACCCTGTGAATTTTACTGTGTATATGTCGACTTGAAACGTCTGGAGAAAGATCTCTTAGCATTTTAAAGAGGATGGACAATTATTTACGAAATGCTAATTTCTGACGCAAGATTGTCTAGTTTAGCAAGCTTTGTAGCTGAAGCTGAACTTTATAATAACTTGAACTTTGTTGAACTGATTGAAGAGTTTGCAACTCATGAAGCTTGAAAAGTTTGGAGTTTAGGTATGAAATTATATGGTTTATTTGTATTTAGCTGAACAAAATACATTATTGTAGTTCATTTTGTCATTAACGTGCGTTAATACTTCACAAATCTACATTCTAAATTGAAAATAATGACTTTTTCACTTCTAAGAGTAATAGTTATTGACTTTTCACCTGCATGGGGTGAAAAAGCCGCTTTTTCACCACACATAATATATCAAACTGAGCTGAATATTAACTTCTTAACTGGCAAGATTATACAAACTTGTGATTTTGAAACATTCAAGTGTATACATGGAATCATTATTTCAAAGAAAGTCAAACCACAGATTATAAAAGAGAACAGATGCGAAAGCTTGACAGAGAACAGTAAAAAAGAGAGAGATGGGTGGACATACCCATTCAAAGGTCCATCGTCGTATGTCGACTCCGTTCGGGCTGCTTCGCGAAACGTTTCAACAGGGTTATCAATTTGCATAATATTTCCCTTAATTCACGATCATAGGTAGAATATTTCATAAGCATTATTTTCAGTGTGATAGTTATACAGATTCAAATATTCGACAATTACTTGTTTCAAACCAATTTCATTAATATTAAAAGAATTCTACAATTTAAAAGATTATAATGTATAAAAATCATACCATAAATATATACTTTTTTTTCACAAACCATCTTTGGCAACGATGCACAATAACCGTGACGGCTTGGCTCAAAAATCAAAATACAAAACGCCATTTTTGACACTTCAGTTTGAAGGTTGTCAATCCGCGATATTATTTGTGTTATTTGACTAATCGATTGTAGGTTGTGGTAATATTAACCGAAAATAGTGTACATAAGTATATTATTTTAATAAAATGAATAAACATCACGGGGGAGTGTATTGTTCATACAGAGACTGTCCAAATAAATTTTATTCGGAAAGAAAAGTAAAGAGCCGGCACTGGAAGCTGTTATTGTCTCCAAGTCAACATGGGAATTTGGTAAGAAATTCTGAAAATATTTCAAACTGACAACATCGCGGCCATACCGAGTTAAAGGTCCAAGGTCATTAAAGTCGGAATTGAAAATCCTTTGATGTTTTGCCGGGATTCGTATCTGGTTCTCTTTTATAATCTGTGGTCAAACGCAAATTGATTTTCATATTGATTTTTGAGGTTTCATTTATTTCAAAATAGCCCTTTGAAAAATTTGAATCTTGCCATTTTCGGTTAAATTTTAGAAAATACATCCCGGTTGCAGGGGCCGCTCGAAAAGCCTTGTCTATGGCCTCCAGTATCTTAAATCTCCCACTGCGACTATAAAATTGGAATTCATGGCGTTTTTTTTTCTCCAGTCTTCACTTCACCAGCTAAAGACACATTTCTGAACTACTGTTATTTCATTGTACCTTTCTTCTACTGAGTGATGGAGCGAAGACTACTTTATGTAGAAGCAAAGATTGGCGGCAAATCCATTATAAAGCAACTCTTTTCACATACATGTGTGTAGAGTTGCCTACGAGTATGAACAGAAAATGAAAAATCCCAATTATTAAAAACATAACAAGCAGAAACAAATTTTTAAATTGGAATATGTTCGTGATTTATCAAAAATTTTAACACCATAACACATCTCCATTTTAAATTACTTTTCTCAGGAGATTGAATTATATTTTCTTGAAATTTCATTTTATTTGTATCAGTTTTTTCTGGAAAGATTTCAAAAAGATCTGTTAGGGGCAGCACTGTTGGGAGGGGGGGAGGAGGTACAAAATACAAAAAACAAGTAGAGTTTGTTCAGCCATCCTTTGCCGTTACGTCATAATCGTTGACATCTTCTGCTGTTTAACGATTGTCTTTTATTAATTGAAGGTTATTTCACACTTAACCTCAAAATTATAATCAATGTAATATTTGTTAAAAATTGTTTTCAAAATATGACAACAAATAAAATTTTCATCGACATCAGTTGAGAAATACGTTAATGACGTCAAAATTCCATCTCATCCATTTCATGGATGAGGTATCAAGATGGACAATCTATGACGTAACGGCAAAGGATGGTTGAACAAACTATATCTCGTCCTGAGAGGTGAGCTGTGTGCTTCTTCGTTTGTGACGTATATCCGGGTTTTGGGTATGTTTTATATTTTATTCGCCATTTTGACATAAAGCTACCCTTAAATTTGGTGGATAAAATCATCAGCACCGTATATTGGGAAAAGTAGAATTCGATAGATGGCACTCCGAAATGTCAATGTCATCTCAGCAGCGGGTAAAACAAATCAGCTGCCGTATAAGCCATTTGATATTTAAGTGGTTTTATTTTGCTGTTTTAGTTATTTTCAGTGAGTGTTTTGTGAAACTTTTGCTTTTTATTTAATTGTGCTTTAGTATTTTGTGTTGTTTAATTAAATTTTGACTCCTATTTTTATTTTTGGAGTAATAGGTATGGTTGATATTTATCAAAAATATAACAAGTTTAGGTCTAATTTCGTGTTTTTATTTTATTTTTGAATAGTCATATTTACAAAAGTTACAGGAAAGGTACGTTTGTATTGAGTAATATTTTGAATCTTTAATAACGACTTATTTTCTCTTTGTTTTTGTAACTATGGATTAGGTATACACTGACTATTCAAAGTTTATTTGAATTTGTAAATGCTGAGCATTCTTCTAGGTGCATAAATGAGGGACAGGCAGTTTTAAATGCTGGCCATATATTATTGCATGGTACATGGTACCTATGGAGGAAATAAGTGACACTTACATAAAGGTGCAATGAAAACAAAAAATAGAATAATATAACCTCTTCCATAAAGAATATAACCTCAGAAATGATGACAGTTGAGTTGAATAGAAAAAGACAGTTTTAAGCTTGTCACTGACACAAAATTAAACAAATAAAGTACGAATTCACGGTAATTACGTTGACTTGCATATCATACAAAAACAATGCAAAACGAATTGTTTTATGGCCACTTGCACCGTCATTATAACAGTGGTTTGAAATTTAACTATTAGTTAACTTTGAATTTTAGTTTGCATCGCGATTTAAGCCACGGTTAAACTCTTCTAAACCACTGTTAAACTAAGCCACTGATTTTGGAGGCTTAAATTGATTATTTTTTTCACTTGTCAAAATCTGACATTTTGGTGGTTTTAACCAATAGCAATACATTATTCTAGCCAATCATTCGGTATTATACTGATAATTATGCTTCCTCATCGATAAAACCTTGTTTACATCGAAACGTCAAAATTTTACTTTGAATTTGTCATTATTGACAACTAAAAGCGCTTTCAAAAATCCTTTTAAATTGTTGAAAAAAATAATCTTCCCAAATACAACTCGCTCTTCAAATTTTATCACATAATTTTTTATTTTCATCACTCAAACTTGTTTATTTGAGGCAAAAACATTCAAACAAACCGAATTTAGATAAAATCACTCCTCCTAACGGAGTCGTGATTTTATCAAATCGGTTTGTTTTCATATTTTTGCCAAATAAACAAGTTTTCGTGGAAAAGAAAAAATTATCGATAAAATTTGAAGCACTCGTGGTATTACCTTTGATAATACCCTACATGTCGTGTTTTCAGTTTGGTTAAACGTCAAACTGATTAAAACTAATAAATTGTGTATTTAAAATTATTAAACGTCAGATTGACAATCAATTTTTTGATATCTACAAAGTAAAAAATTATCTTATCGAATACTCCTCGGGCCTTGATAAATACTCAAAATTTTGTCATAGAGAATCCTTCAAGCGAGTTGCTCAAGGATAATATCCCTCGGCCTGCGGCCTTGGGCTATTATCAAGCAACACGCTTTCAGCATTCTCTATGACAAAATTATCTCGGTATTATCAAGACCCTAGGGGTATTATACTATTGATAATAAACCACAGTAATATGAATTCTAACCTAAAAAACACACAAAACTGATGTGTCTAACTTCAAAAAAGTACTATGTGCGCTCGAGTTAGTTTTCAGTTTCTAAAAAATGAATTTTTGGGAACACGACAACGACATATTATTTGAAGATGATATGGATATATTGGATATAATTGATATGGGTTTTCCACGAAGGGTATATGATAGAGCCAACCACTTCCACAACATGGATAATCTAATATTTTTCAAGAGATTTCGTCTCTTGAAACCAACCGTTCTTTATCTGTTTCTTTGTTTTCAATAATGCTTTTGTATTTTGATATGATATCAATGAGATGGGATTTTTCATTTGGTGAGAAGTTTATGTTCGCACCCGTTTCGCGCTGGTGGAGGTTGAATCCATCATTACTTACGCCTACCCTTGTGCTCCAGAAATTGGGAACACTTTATTCCGCTAACCTGAAGCAAAAATTTCACCAAAATATGAAATACCGGCGACTGCCAGAAAATAAATAATTTTTCTAACCTCAAAATTTTATTGTCTGACTGAGACAGTCTCAGACTGAAGTTAGGTGTTAGTGCCAACCAATTGTAATTTAGCAAAACTTCCCCAAATTGATTAGTTTATTTTAACCAAGAACCCTTAAATTACGGTGCAAGTGATTGTAGTTTAATCGATTGTTTAAATTTTAACAGTGTGTTATTTTAAACAGTGAGTTAGCGAATACGGTGCAACCGGCCATTACACGTTGCGACGATTACAATTTTTTCCGCTAAAGGTCTCATTGAATTCTACTCTGCCCAATTCAGAAAATTCGAAAAGACTTTGAAATTAATCAGCTTCTTTTTCTTACTGAGGAATACTTGAGATCTTTCAAATTGCTGATGTTTTTCCGTGTATCTAGGCATATTTCTGTATTATTTAATAAATATAACAATAAGATTAATATTCACTTTTCATAAATAATATTCGACCGTAAATAACAAAGTACAGACCTGACGAGAACTGTCAATAGGACAGTAAGAAAAGACGTTAGACACATTGCCGCTACAAAAAGTACGTTTGCATCCTATTTTCTGCGATGTTATTCGATACTTGTGAATATAGCAACCATGATTAACGGCTTATAGCACCAAATGTTTCTCAAAAAACAATCGAGAGTAGGAAAAGGGGGTTGGTAACACATTTTAAAATTCATTTAAGCGATTATTTCCTATAAAAGTTCCGTGAAAAACAATCTACAAAACCTATCTATAACGAGTATAAATAACAAACTAGTTTTAATTGATATATAGCTGAAGCCGCAAACTTTTGCAAGACTCCAAAAGTTGATTTAGAGATTAAAATCTAAAATATGTAGCACTTGAGAATAAATTAATGTCTGATCTTCAAAACTTTCAAATTAATGTATTTCCTTTACTAATGGGATATTATAAATCCCCAGTTTCCATTCTTCTAGGAACGGGTATACGAAAGCTTAAAGTTGTTTGCTTCCTAGAAACTGCTAAATTGACTAAGATAATCAAAACAATGGAGATCTATCTTCATTCCAAGTATAAGCCGTAGTATAAAATATTAACTATCCAATCTACATTTGGAAATGCTACATCCATCTCTTTACATTTCACTAACGTTTTCCATTCTGTGGACAAGTCTTTTCTTTCCTTGAAGGCTTCATAATTTTATAAAACAGCTTAATGGTTCCGTGCATATCTTTTTCCATTTCATGTCCAAAATCTTCCCAAGATTTTTGTTTCTTCCTTGGCCGTTTGCACCAATTTATATTTAAGTCGACTTAAAGTTGAGTGGCGCTTTGAGAATGTTTTGTTTTGCACTATGAACGCAGCTTGTCCTCTTAAGCTGCACCCAGCTAAGCTTAGAAAATCGCTCGTTTATTCTCCAATTATCCTCAAAGTGGAGATTTCTAACCGAAAATTTTTGTGTCGTTTTTCCTCTTTTTGGGTTTCCGTTTTTTGTCTACCAATTTCAGGTGTGTTTCTTTTAATCTTTGAAGAAGGATGTTTATAAAAGATGATTTGAAAGTATTGGATTTTCTCGAGAATGGATTTCCAAGAAGACGGTACAACCGTAAAAACTATTATGAAGAATTGGATGAAAATATTAGCAATTCTTTTTCCTCAATTGTATAATTTGCCAATCGGATTTTCTTATATTTTACTGTGTTTTCTATTATAAACAATTTTCTACACGTCTAAATAATAACGCAATATTTAGCTACATAATTATATATATATATATCCTTCACACCAGTGAATAATGAAAAAGAATTCACTCTCGTTAGCCAATCACATTCTATTATTATCAGAATTCACGCTTGAATGAATTGAAATGAATAAATCAAATCGTCTCTTTTAAAACGTCAAATACCAAGTAATGCAAATCGATTTTGACAGCGCGTCGTTTGAAACGTCAAAATAATGATAGAATCATAATTTTACGAATTATTTAAAGAAAAACTGGACAACAGTGGTTATATTTAGTTATAACTCCCAATTATCATTTATAAATGTAAGGGTTTCGATTAAAACTGTATTTTACATATCCCTTTTTAAAAATATACATGCTATATAGCCTAGAGGTAGAAATAGTTTACTCTGGAGCGGACGATTGGGGTTCGATCCTCACTGGAAGCTTTCTTTTTTTGGTCGTGGAGAAAGTATAGTCTTTCACTTGTGTAGAATGGCTAATATTCACTTGGATTATTCCAAAACTCACTCGCTGCGCTCGCTCGTTTTGGAAACTTCATCCGCGTGAATAATATCCATCATTGTGCACTCGTTGAACAATATACTATTCTTATTTAAAAAACAAGAATGAGATCCTTTGATTTTCAAAGAATTGACTTTTAACAGCTTTTTTCTACAACCACTATGCAAAACACGCTTTTCTACACAAATTTTTATACACAAAGCAAGCCTTTTCTCAATTCTTTTGATAACCGTTGTAAAAGTTATGCGAAAAGTACACGCTATGGCACTTTTCCGCACCGAAATGTCAAACAAAGCTTCCTATGACCTGTCAACTTTTTTTGACAATTCAACTCAATTGAATTTCTTATTGGTGTGCAATTTTTAAATTCAAACTATAAAACTCCCGTTTTATAATATACTTATTAAAAGACTAAAATCTGTATCATAATGAAATTCATTATGATACAGATTTTCATTATGATACAGATTTTCATTATGATACAGATTTTTAAACCAATAGGAATGCGACATTCGCACAATATTTAATATAGCCATGGATACCTGGTTGACATTTCTGAAATTAATTATATTAGGTCTGTGGCCCTGCAATAAAAGTGTAGCACTAAGCTATACGAATTTATTTATTTTAATTATGTTTTAATGCTTCTTGCAGTATACAAATGCAATATACATATATATTCCCAAATTTAGTAATTTTACACGTATTTTTTCACAGATAGACCTGAATTTTTCAAAATTATATAGCTCAGTGCTACACTTTTATTGCAGGCGAACAGCCCTATTAAGTGACACTTGATTTGATAGCTGTCAAATAATTTTGATTTTCAAAAGTAACAATATTTAAAATTAATTGAACTAATAATTATTGATTGAATAATTTTTATTAATCGGAGTAGAAAAATCATTGTATGAAACTTTCATGTAATGGCCATTAATACACTCGCATATTATATACGAAACTCGCCTGCGGCTCGTTTCGTATCCTACAATATGCTCGTGTCTTAATGGCTATCATTACATGTTCGTTGCATAAAATACTATTTTCTACTCCTGTTTTATAATATACTTATTAAAAGACTAAAATCTGTATCATAATGAAATTCATTATGATACAGATTTTCATTATGATACAGATTTTTAAGCCAATAGGAATGCGACATTCGCACAATATTTAGTATATAGCCATGGATACCTGGTTGACATTTCTGAAATTAATCATATTAGGTCTGTTCCCCGCAATGAAAGTGTAGCACTGAGCTATACGATTTTATTTATTTTAATGATGTTTCAATGCTTCTTGCAGTATACAAATGCAATATACATAGATATTCCCAAATTTAGTAATTTTATACGTATTTTTTCACAGATAGACCTGAATTTTTCAAAATTATATAGCTCAGTGCTACACTTTTATTGCAGGCGAACAGACATATTAAGTGACACTTAATTTGATAGCTGTCAAATAATTTTGATTTTCAAAAGTAACTATATTTAAAATTGATTTAAGTAATAATTATTGATTAAATAATTTTTATTAACCGGAGTAGAAAAAATATTGTATGCCACTTTCATGTAATGGCCATTAATACACTCGCATATTATATACGAAACTCGCCTGCGGCTACAATATGCTCGTGTCTTAATGGCTATCATTACATGTTCGTTGCATAAAATACTATTATTGCACTCATCTGTCATTCTTGTGTCAGTTTTTTGATGATTAATGACAAACATAAACATTTAAATTAAATAAAAATCCATAGCAAGTACCTGATCCTGCTTTAATACAACAATAATAGATGTATATCTTACTATTTAGTCTCAACGAGTTACAATTATTTCAAAAATCTTTGATTATTTAAAATTTAAATGGTCAAGGCGAAAGCCAGCTATGATTGAGTACTGACAAGGTGGAGGCCATAAAGATACAAAAAAGAAGAACGGGTTGAGTTTTATTAGGTTATATTAGATTCTTAACATATTTATGTTCTAATTTTCCAGTTTTTGAATGAATTTAGAAAAAATATTGTATGCAACTCTTGCAAAACGTGTTTTTTGCACTCGACGTGTTGTCCAACTCGGCCTAAAGACCTCGTTGGACAATTTCACGTCGCGTGCAAAAAACACTCACTTTTTGCACTTGTTGCATAAATAACTATTATTAATCATTAAAATATTAACCTATTAATCATTATTTTAGGAATCATTAACCAAGATGAAAAATTTATCTTTTGAGTTGTCCAATTCGGACCTTGAAAATACTAAAGCTACTGTATTTCTTTCATTAATAGATGTGGTTGTAGAAAAAATATTGTGTACAACTTGTACGCAAATTACTTTTCCCACTCGCTAGATTTGTACAACTAGTGCGCAAAACGTCACTTTTCCCACGAGCGCAGAAGTTTGTGCCGTGAGGCGAGTGCCGAAAATCTAGCGAGTGGGAAAATGATTTGCGTACAAACTGTACACAATATTTTTTCTACAACCACATTTATTAATGAAAGATACAGTACAGTAATTCATAGTGTTATTTTATTCAAACTTTGAACATATATATAAATAAAAAATACAATTAAGTTGAATTGTCAAAAAAAGTTGACAGGTCATAGGTATCTTTGTTTGACATTTCGGTGCGGATAAGTGTCTTCTTTGCGTATAAAAATTTGTGTAGAAAAGCGTGTTTTGCATTGTGGTTGTGGGAAAACTACCATTAATAGGTACGTTACTTCAAACCGCAAAAACGGAAAGTCACCAGAAACCATAGAGAAATTAATAAAACTCAACTTGAATAGTGAGGTTGACAAAAAATATTAAACACTTAGCTAAGAAGCAGAGGAAAAACATTGGTGCAACTGAACTTTTTAACTACTTGCTTGCTAATTTGACATGTATAAAATTTGATAAAAATAAAATGATCAGAATCATATTCGAGAAAGGTATGAAATTAATAGATACCTGATCCTTTTTTTAACTTTCAAAATGCTAATCACAAAACAGTCTGACCTATAGAAGTGAAAGTCTAATAGGATTATCCAGAATGAAAAAATGAGATGTCAAACCCATCCACCTGAAGCGCTAGTTGCAATTGAGTCGTCGAAATAGGCAATGCAGCTGAGGCCAAGAAACATACTAAGGAAAGAAGAATTTCAGCGTTCGCAGTGGATGGATGGGTTCAGAACTATTTCATAGCGATTTTTTTCAATGGAAGTTTGTTCATTTGAATTACTAATGCCTGATTCCACTAACTATTTCCTAAAGTTAGATAACACCTGAGAATTTAGGAATTCCTTAATGCAATTTACATTTTACCACGTGTTAAGTAATACCTAAGAGTGATAATATTACGTATTTCCCATCACTTTTTGATCAAGTTTTTTCCACTTTTTCATGCTATTTTTGGTATAATTTGTTTTCACATTTTTCAATAATACAATACTATGATTAGTAAAAAATTTCTTGAGGAAACAGCAATGATGAATTTCAAAATCTTTTCTTTTTGTGCTAAAGGCCTGTTTAGACAACTCAATTGCAACTAGCGCTTCAGGTGGATGGGTTTGAAACCTCATTTTTGTATTCAAGGTCATCCTATAAACTTTCACTTCTATAGGTTAAACTGTTTTGTGATGCTAATGCTTTTCCGTGTATCTGGGCATATTTTTGTATTATTCGAATAATAGTCCAGGGTCGATAATTTTTAAAACCAAAAAAAATCATAATAGGATGAAACCCATTAGAAAAGGAGGGGAATATGATAAAAATGAAAGGAAAAATAATTTACGGGCGATCTGAGGTTGGGAAGGGGATGGGGGTGAGTTTTTAAGGATAAAAAACGGTTTTTCTCGATTTCCAGCAAAACTAAAAGTCCTATCGAAAAAAGTCAAGTAGAAAAGTTGTAGATAATAAAAATATCTAAAACTTTTGTATTTACACTTTTTTCACATAACCTCAAAATTTATGTGAAAAATTCAAAAAACCAAGTTTTTGGTTTTTTATTTTTATCTTTTACAAAAATTTTTTTTTAACGAAATTTTGTGAAAACTTACCTTTTTATGTCCCAAATACGCTGTAATTTATTTAATTGAAAATATTTATTTTTTCACCTTATTTTGAATTAATATCGAAAAAACACCCTAATTTTCAATCGAAAATTCACCCGTCAAAATATCAGCTTTTTTCAAAAAGTTGGTGTGGTTTCTGTTCGTTGAAAAACGTAAGATTATAACATGAAATCTTACATTTTCCTAGATTATAACATGAAATCTTACATTTTCCTAGTAATTAAAGTGTAAATTTTAATAAATTGCTCAAAATTTTACATAATGATTCAAAAAACGGATTCGAGTTTTTTTAATTTTTGCGTTTTCTGAGAAGATTTACCATAGTAACATATATTTTTTTTTCACCATCGGAAAGTAGAGATTTCAACGAACAGAAACCACACCAACTTTTTGAAAAAAGCTGATATTTTGACGGGTGAATTTTCGATTGAAAATTAGGGTGTTTTTTCGATATTAATTCAAAATAAGGTGAAAAAATAAATATTTTCAATTAAATAAATTACAGCGTATTTGGGACATAAAAAGGTAAGTTTTCACAAAATTTCGTTAAAAAAAAAAATTTTTGTAAAAGATAAAAATAAAAAACCAAAAACTTGGTTTTTTGAATTTTTCACATAAATTTTGAGGTTATCTGAAAAAAGTGTAAATACAAAAGTTTTAGATCTTTTTATTATCTACAACTTTTCCATTTGACTTTTTTCGATAGGACTTTTAGTTTTGCTGGAAATCGAGAAAAACCGTTTTTTACCCTTAAAAACTCACCCCCATCCCCTTCCCAACCTCAGATCGCCCGTAAATTATTTTTCCTTCCATTTTTATCATATTCCCCTCCTTTTCTAATGGGTTTCATTCTATTATAATTTTTTTTCACTTTTCATTATTTTTAAAGGCTTCTACCCTGGACTATATTCGAATAAATATAACAATAAAATTAATATTCATTTTCCCAATCGATTGAATGAATGAATTATAATCGATATTCCTTCCTCTCTATTTTGAAAAATATGAAACGTCATCCTGAATTTTGAAGTTTTTTTTTTATTCAACATGTTTATCAGTAGTATATCTTCCTTAAGAGGAAACACACTCATCTTACCCACTGGATATGGATTTTTACCAGAAAAAATACTCATAAACATATTTCAATATTTTGACGAAACTGAACTAAGAACAATGATAATTCCAGTATGTCAACAATGGCGAACGGCTGCAGAACATCCAAATCTTTGGAAAACATTGAAATTCCAAGGATTATCAATAAGTACCTCAGTTATTTGCAACAAAATAAGACAATTTAACAAAGCGGAGAATATATTCATTAAGGAAATTAAAGAGCCACTTACAGCTTTGAGGCAAATATGTCGTAATGCTCAAAACTTGGTGAAAATCAGTTTAAGATACTGCCATGACATTACCGAAGATTCTCTTAGATATTTGATAGTTTCGTGCAAGTCATTGAAGAGTTTGGACTTGAAAGGCACAACTTTTAAATCTCTTATATTTTGTGAAGAGCTGGCTTATTGCCAATCTTTATCATCCATTAATGTTAGTGAAAACCCTTATTTAACAACTTCGCACATCACCTCAATGGTTTTGAACTGCCGGAATTTGACAGGTTTCCATGTCTCAACATTTCAGCCTATTAACAGAATTTATCTAACAGATGATGATATTTATTTTCTATTGAGCCACACTGCTAATAACTTGCGAAGTCTATCATTAGACTGTTCTAATTTAGGCAATGGTAGTTTTTCTTCTATTTTACAATGCAAAAAGTTGGAGTATTTGTGCCTGAATTTCGCTTATAATTTTGAAGGATACGAATTTCAAAACTTATGGAGAACATTGAAAAATGTCCGGACTTTGAAGGTATGTTTATTATTGTATTTGACACTCATGAAACATTTCTTGGGCATTGAAAAAACTTTTTGCTCTGGTCGATTTCTCGACTCTCGGAATTTTATAATTTTGAATTTGTTTGAAAGCTCACCTTGAATAAAGCAGATAAGAACAAGAATTTCGTTTGTTCATTCAGTAACTACTTCAAAAATCACGATTTTGGTTCAAAAAAAGCACTATTTAAGCCTATTTTCACGATAAATATTTTCACTTTAAACAGTTAGGGCCAGTTTCATAATCAACTTAAAGTGCCTTTAAATATTAAAGTTGGCTTAAAGTTGAAATCGTCCTTTAAGATAAAGTAGTGCCTAAAGTTTCCTTTAACTTAAAGTGCGAATTTCTAAACTTTACAGAAAATAAAGTGGCTTTAAAGCAAACATAACCTAGTTTTCTCCATATTTTTTGACAACCATGCTGAATACTTCACGAAAAAATGATGAACATGGTTGATAGTTCTTCCAGCTCTAGTTCATCATCCGATGACGAAGTGATTTATTTGAAAAGAATAAAAAAATATTCGAAGAGAAATTGTCACTTTGATGATGCTGACTTTTTTGATCGCCAAAGCAATAATTTTAGGTTAGATAACTAAATTAAATAATAGTGTGTAAGGTATCGAAAAACAAATTTCAGGGCTGCCAACTTAGCTAAATGCTACTTTTATTAAAAGAAGGTGCTACTTTCATTATGAAACGCAATTATTTTAAAGTCGCCTTAAAGTCTACTTTTACTAAAGGCACTTCAACTATCGAATTATGAAACCGGCCCTTAAGGTTATTATCTTGAATTAAATGTCATTATATCCCATGAAAAAAAGCTGGAAGAAAATACTCAAAATTTGCCAATTTTTAGAAATATTCGTTAGCAAAAATATTTATTTCTATATTCATGCAAAAAACAACCCTTTTGTGAAACACATTTAATGAAAAAAGTGGTTCTTTTTTGCACTAGTGCAACAAAATATCTGTTGCACTCATCTGTCATTCTTGTGTCAGTTTTGTGATTATTTATGACAAACATAAACATTTAAATAAAATCAAAATCCAGAGCAAGTGTCTGATCCTGCTCTAATACAATAATAATATATGCGTATATCTTACTACTGAGTCTCAACGAGTTACAATTATTGCAAAAATCTTTAATTATTTAAAATGTTAATGTTCAAAGCGAAAACCAGATATGATTGAGTACTGACAAGGTGGAGGCCATAAAGATACAAATAAAGAAGAACGGTTTGAGTTTGAGTTACCAACATAATATTATATTCTAATTTTCCAAATTTTGCATGAATGTAGAGAAAATAATGTATGCATCTCTTGCAAAACGTGTTTTTTGAACTTGACAATTTCACCTCGCGTGCAAGAAACACACGTTTTGCACTTGTTGCATAAATAACTATTGTTTGACACTTATAAACTTTTTTCTCCCCTATTTTTTGGAGAATTAAACCACAATGTTTTTCAAACTTTAATAGTTATTTATGCAACAAGTGCAAAAAACACGTTTTGCAAGAGTTGCATACAATATTTTTTCTAAATTCATGCAAAAACTGGAAAATTAGAATATAAATATGTTAAGAACCGAACCTAACCTAATCAAACTCAAACCGTTATTCTTTTTTTGTATCTTTATGGCCTCCACCTTGTCAGTACTCAATCATAGCTGGTTTTCGCCTTGACCATTTAAATTTTAAATAATTAAAGATTTTTGTAATAATTGTAACTCGTTGAGACTAAGTAGTAAGATATACATATATTATTGTTGTATTAAAGTAGGATCAGATACTTGCTATGGATTTTTATTCAATTTAAATGTTTATGTTTGTCATTAATCATCACAAAACTGACACAAGAATGACAGATGAGTGCAATAAAGTACCACTTTTTCCATTAAATGGTTCACAAAAGTATTGTTCTTTGCATGAATGTAGAAAAAAAAAACATTATGGTTCAATTCTCCAAAAAATAAGATATTTGAATGGCCCCAGCACTACATTTATCGTATTTTCCATTTCAGATAAGGTTTGGTCACCAAATAACCGATGCTAATATTATGAATCTTTTCAAGCAAGGAACAGACTCACTATCCAAATTGGAAGTTGCTGATTTCACAGGTTGCTCTAAATTGAGCAATTTCGGCATACAAGCTCTGGCTCAATGCTGCACCAATTTGAAAAAGCTGATACTTAGGAACTGTAAAAATATCTTCACAGTGGAGGAGTTGCTTTCAAAATGCTCTACTTTGGAAATACTCAATATAGCATTCTGCAAGAATCTTTTTATTCACAACATCCCTCAATTGGATAATTTGAAAATTTTATTTATAAGCGATGAGAAAAATTTCAAATATTTCGCAAATTCCCTTTTGAGTAAAAATAGGAAATTGAAAGTTAAACTGTGTAGCTCTGAGTTCAATAAATGTTTCAGAAATATTTATAACTGTGGTTTAATTTTTTTTGGGTTCTTTATTACGAATATACAGGGTGAACCTCGACCAATGGAAAAAAACTTTACAGTGAAACGTAGAAGTTTTTAAAGGTTGGTCACTTGGGTAGTATTTACTATACAGGGTGATTCATTAGTGCGATAAAGTGAATAGTGGAAGATATTTGAATGAAATTTTGATCGATTGTAGCCAGCTTAAAGGCTCATATAATAAAATTAGTCGCAATTGTACAGCGTGCTCCAGAACGCCGTGCCTAACCAGAATAGTTTTCGTGATATTTCTATTTTGTTATTAAACATTTTATTTCCAATAAAAAACCCAATGAAAAGCTAATAATAAAATTAATTAACATGTTAGGAAAGTGTGTTAACTTGGAAAAAGGTTTTGAAAGGTCGATAACAGTACCACCTCACATGCAGATGGATCATATTTCTGTCTAAATGGTTAAATTAGCACCATATCATCATAAGCGTTGTTAGTCATTAAAAATGTAAGTCGATCTTTTCAAGACCGTCTCCAAGCCTGTATAAATGTAAAGGGTGGTCACTTCAAGCATCTTTTATAACTTTGTCGTTGATTTTTTCATAAATTTCAATATTGCTGTAACTATATTTGAAATTAATTAAAGTAAATAATTAAATTGTGTTAAAATAATGGATGATAACGTAGAATTTTCTCTGACGCCTCCAGAAATCAGAGAAAGAGCCGAAAATAACATATTACCAGAAAAACCCAAAAAAACTTATAAAAAATTATACAATTTATGGATTGGAGAGACACAAAAAATTTAACATCGTTTTCTGGGAATGTTTTAATAGTTTATTTTGAAGAATAACAAAGAAAAATAAATGATAATTATTGATTAAATAATTCTTATCAATCGGAGTAGAAAAAATATTGTATGCAACTTTCATGTAATGGCATATTATACAGGAAACTCGCCTGCGGCTCGTTTCGTATCCTACAACATGCTCGTGTCTTAATGGCTATCATTAAATGATCGTTGCATAATAGTAGTTTACCTAACTAATGCGGAAAGTGATACTTTTCCGCACGCTATTGCAGATGGCCGAACGACGCTAGCGGAGTTCGGCCATCGGCCAAGGCTTTTACGAGGACAAAATTATTGAAAAAAAATGTTTCTTTTTATAAAAAAATTATAGCAGAATTCTAATAAATTTCTTAATTTTTCAGTCATTTGTTAACTACAAGAATACAAATACATATTTTAAATATTCAAATGTCAGTATACTCCTCAAAAACTCTACAAATTCACTTTCCGCACTAGTGCGGAAAAGTGATTCTTTCCGCACGCTTTTTAGTGCGGAAAAGTATCTTTCCGCACGCTAGTAGAAAAAATACTATTAACGATAACATGCACGTTAAGGGAACTCATAACATACACGTGCGTTTTGAGGAGAAATCTTAAACTTCTGGATTCAAATAAATTACAATCAAATTTTTATTTTTGTAAGACTTCATTTGGCCTATTCACACAAATTTAGTCAATTGAAAATCATGGAAAAAGCGCATTATGCAATTTCTTTAAAAATAGGACACGTTTTCTCAGGTAGCATGCTAAGGAAATAAAATGTCATGTCATTTATATCGTCAATTTCTTGAACGAAATATGATTGTATCCGAACATTTTCTCAACTTTATCTACAAAATATGTCTGATAGTAGTAAAAGTGATGAAATTATGAGTACTCCACCGTAGATTTTAGAAAAAACTCATAATTTGTTACCGCTTGAATCCGAAGTCATATTAAATAATTGAGGACGCACCACCACTTAGCAGAGCGAATGAACTGATCTGGTATACAGACGGATCAAAAAATAAACTCGGCACCGGAGCGGGCATATACAGCAAGACGAGCAAATACGAAGGAATCGTCTCGCTAGGAAAATACGCCTCTGTATTCCAAGCAGAGGTTTATGCAATACTTGCGTGTGCAAGGGCTAACAGTATGAGAGCCTACAACAACAGGCAGATCAGGATCTACAGCGACAGCCAAGCCGCCCTTAAAGCACTTCAGAGCTATAGGGTGACATCTCGGCTAGTATGGGAATGCGGCGAAGAACTTAAAAGACTGGCGACTCGGAACAGTGTAACACTGGAGTGGGTACCAGGTCAGAAAGGAATCGCAGGCAATGAAAAAGCTGACGAACTCGCGAGAGTAGGATGATGAACGGACCCGAACCTGCAGTGGGCATCCCCAGATGCTTAACAAGGTCATGGTTAAGAGGGTGGTTGAAAGAACAACACAAGAAACACTGGAAGAATACGACTGGGCAAATACATGGGAATAAATTCATAAAAGAACCATCAGACAAAGTAGCTGCTCTCAATGAGCAGGAACAAACAACGCACCACTACGGGGCTACTTACGGGACATTTCCCACAAAGGAGCACCTAAACAAAATAGGGCTGTACAACGGAGACCTTACATGCAGAAGATGCAAAAAGGATACCGAAACAGCTCTGCATATACTATGCAACTGTGAGTCGCTGGACCACAGAAGGCAGAAACTGGATGTCAGAACTCAAATGACTCTAGAAGACTTCTACAACCAACTAGCAAAGAACCTGTATGAGCTTATACAGGGAACGGATTGGCTGAATAGGTTGTAGTCAGAACACTAGGAGTACCCACAATAAGCCCAGGAGGCTGAAGTGGTACCGGCGAAGGGACGGCTCCTGAGAAAAAAATAATAATTGCATTGTTTTTTTATTTAATGCAAGAAAATGAATGGTGGTAGAGTCCACTACGCACTGACGCGTAATGGGTTACTTACAACTCCTGCTACGTAATATACTAATTATTTGCTATATAATTTCCTTACTATACCTTCTATGCCAGATTATTATACTATTTGTTAATATATCCACTCTATATTATTGCGCTTATCTAATATGGAATTAATATTAATATTGATTTTATGTAGTATGTTTGGAATTTGATGCATTAATTGCATTATACATATTAACATGAGAAAAATTTCCCGAAAGTTAGTCCTGTACTGTTTTTTTTTTCACAAATTTGTTTGTTACAGCCCTGGCTACGATGATAGTAATGCTTATTGGATCGGAGCCTCAGATAAAACTAATGAAGGAGACTTCAAATGGTCAGATGGAAATCCTTTCTCCTACACCAGTAAGTTATCACACAAAAATTTTCTTTGTATTGTTAAGATTGTAATTGAAATAATTTTCACGAAAAAATATTGCTACCATTATGTCAAAAGAATTTTTGGTTAACTACGTTCATAGCTGCCTTACATGATAGAATGATGTGTAATAAGTAGAAGGATGAAAGATGTCACTGACAGAATATGTCATATTCTATCCAGTTTTTATTCTTTACTGGTAAACAACATCTTATAGTTGGACTTCGATTAGTAATAAGTACTTGATATTATCTAAAATGCCATCGTTTTGTACTGTTGTTGAGTGTGGTATACGGAGAAAAAGTTCAACTCCTACTAATTGATTCGTCTGCCCTCCAGCACAATGTGGCTGACCTGTCAAGGTCACGTCTTCTTAGTGATGAGCAAATGCAAGACCAAGACCCGGTTAGTCTTGGTCTTGCAGTCAAATAAGCGGTCTTGGTCTTGCAGGGTCCAGTCTTGGTACTATACCCTATAAATTTTGACCAGTTGAGCGGGAACACCCTGTATATGAAAAAAATACTTCGTTAAAACAAGCAGTTGTGGTCAGTATATGTTGGGGAGGGTTTAAAATGATCTGCTCATCTTTATTTTTCGGTTAAAATGTTTAAAAAACGCAAGACCGCAAGACTCTTGCAGGCTTAGTCTTGGTCTTGCATAAGTCTTGCAATTCTAAGTCTTGGTCTTGCATAAGTCTTGCACTGCTCGGTCTTGGTCTTGCATTTTCTGCAAGACCAAGACCACAAGACCAAGTCCAGTCTCGCTCTACCCTCATCAGGACCTTGTTTCTGAAAAACTGGTCATAGTAAGATCATAAAATTTTTTCAGTTTATTCACCATTTCAAGCTTATTACTGATATGAATTGATCATTTTGACGGATCGAATTATAAAATACAGAATGATTCAGAAAAAGTGTGTTTTCTCTAATTTTTGTCGGTTTAATAACAAGATTTATGTGCAAATCACCCTGTATTGTAAGAAAAGTACCAATATCTAGGTAACCAATACGTTTTCAACATTAAAAACTAATTTTGAAATACATGGTGTAACTTATTTATTTCATATTGAAAAAACTAATTTCAGGTTGCATTAAGAATCACCCTGTATGGGAATACCTCCAGAATTAGTATATTTGATGCCAGAACATTAAATATGAATTATAATATTCATAACATTTGACGGAACGCCACTTGTCATAAGAAAAGCGTGTGGTCTTTACAGTGCAACTGTCCGTGTTCCTGTACAGTTTTGTAGTTTTGTACAGGAGTCCCTATGTCGCATCTTATAAATAACACACTGTTTATCATCACGCTCACATGTATGACGTTAAAAATAAAAAAAGGTGAACTGCCGAAGCACAAATTTGAAAATAAAAACCTGTTTACGAAATCATTAATTTGTTCCTTCAATTTGGACCATACTGTATTTTTTGCTAGTAAATTTTTTGTATTTCAACAAAATTAGTAAGCTATTTTTTTGAATAGATATAAATAACTTGGCTATAAACTCAAATAACATTCACAGAGTAGACAAAAATACACTTTAAAAACTTAAAGTGGGTTAAGTATTTTTTTTTTCAATAAAATAGTTTATAAATATTTTAGGCTACATAAGTGAATTTCTCTCCGAATTCCTTGAAATATAATGGGAAAAGTGGATTAAATACAAAAATATAGAATAAAATAGCATGAAATGTAGCGAGTGTGATAAATAAGATGGTTCACTTGGTTTTTAAAATGTTTAGTATTAAAATAGAGTGTATATAATTTACATATTTCTGAGCAGCTCAATTTTCATAAACATAAAAATTAATGTATCATGAACAAACCAAAATTAGTTTGCAACAAACCAGAAATGGATCGTGAACGAAATAGTATATTACGTAACGAGTGCGGAAAGTGACATTTTTCACACGAGTGAAAGTATTGTCTCAGGAGGCGATAGCTGAGTGAGATAATCCCACGAGTGTGAAAAATCACTTTCGCACAAGTTATGTACTCTATTTTTCCTACGACCACGCGATATACTTTTACCGAATCAGACATGTAAAATCTTGCAATTTTATGTAGATGTGTATTTGTATTCAGTTTATATAGTTTTGATTAGTTACATTTGTAAGCGGCCAAGAAAATTGTGATTTTTATGTGATGGAAAAGAGTGCCTTCATAAAAAAGTTAGAATAAATATTGGTAAAAACACAAAATATTACGAAACTATGTCTTGTGCTGAAGATTCAGCTTGTAACGTAAGTCGAGGATTGTTTTGCCACCAATTAGCGAAAGAGGAAAAAATTCAACCAAATCTATACTACCTGGATTCACTAGATTTCTGATGACCTTTTTTGAGTAGGAGAATCTCGGGAAATAAAAAAATTTCCCAAGGATTCTCTAACTTTTTTGGGAGACGATTCATTTGCTTCCATGTATTGTAACAGGAATATTGAAAAAACACCTGTTGTTAGTTCTTGGGTGAACTTTTTTTAGCTGAAACCAGTGTAAGGAAAAATTTCTGTTTTTTTTTATTATGAAGATGCCACCCCATTTTCATTCATCATTTTCCAACTCGAAAATAGCTGAAACTAGTTATACCTATATGAAACCAGTACCAAAATTAAATTTGTTTTTTCAGTAAGTATATAGCATAAACACAGAATCACAAAAAATGTTTGCGGAAATGCATCATTTTCCCGACTTTAGAATAAATGAAATCAGTTACATGAAAACTTTTTTATGCTTTATATTTCAAACACTTTCCTAAACAT
This sequence comes from Galerucella nymphaeae, assembly GCA_963978555.1. Lineage (NCBI taxonomy): Eukaryota > Metazoa > Arthropoda > Insecta > Coleoptera > Chrysomelidae > Galerucella > Galerucella nymphaeae. Next base: position 17,295,195 of record OZ021715.1, on the reverse strand, counting down.
AACTACGCAAAAGAACTTCTGCGGAAATATGTGACCAATGACCCTCCATAACTTGTCCACGATTGTACTTCCTTTTCCCAAATTTCGATTCGTCAATCTAAGAATAAAAATTTCTCTTTTTCAATTTGTTGATATGTTATTAAAATATAAACCTAAGAATTTCAAGTTGAGTTTAATCCTCTTCTTGACCTTTAACACAGATCAATGAATAAAATCTATTCCTATCAGCTCAATATCGCTAAAATTCTCAAGACACAAACCTGCACTATGATTCCTGACCCTCCAATTTTCGGAAGAGATGCCTGCATTGAAGTGAAAGCACTGGTAACCATCTCCCGACAATACTTGAACGATTTTGTACATGCCTTTTTACAGAGTCGCCTATTAAACTTCGAATCAATCTAAATCTACAATATATTTTATCAATAAATGAAAATGGTATATTTCCGCAAGAAGTTTTTTGCGTGTTTGTGTTTAGAAAATTGTCTAACATGTAAAACAGAAACGTATTTTCTTGTAACTGGTTTCAGCTATTCCTTAAGTCGGAAAAATGAAAATTATGCATTTCCGCAAATAAAATCGAGTATTTCTGTTTGAAAAATATTCCTAATGGTGAATAAACGAATATTTCTAGTTTCAACTAAACGAAAGTTGGTCCTAGTCCATTGTGCACAAAAATGACGGAATTTCAAGTTTCTAGCTTAACTGGAATTTTGAAAAAAAAAAGAGTTAAAACTCATTTCTAGTCACCACTTTTTAAGAGGTGATATCTCGGAAAGGAACTGGCTGAGGAAATTTTGTCATAGGAAAGACCCATCTTAATTTCATACGAGCAATCACCTCCTGAATTTTGTCACATGGATTCAGAAACACCCTGTATAAGTGATTTTCATGCCATTCCATATTTGGTGAATGGTGAATTCTAGACTACTTCCTACAACTTTAATTTCAATAAAATATGTTGTCGAAAATGCTTGCAAACCTTCCCTTTTGGCTGTAAAACGAATCTATTCAAATAAACAAGCTTTCACCAAACTATTTTTGTGTGAAAATCAGTGTGAAACAAAACGCAACGTTATGCCAACAAAAATATCATTTTATAATATTTTTGTACAAATTTCCTAATCTAATATTAACCACATGAATCAAAAGTTCACACATCATAGTAAAATAACAAAAATAATACAGCAGTGCAAAAAGGTTCACATAAACTATTCGAAATATTTTCGAGGCATACAAACTATTTTAATTACCCAACCATAGGTCTGAAGTCAGACAAAGACGACTATGTTTATTAAAAGAACCAACATCTGTGAACTAGCTAAAACTTTCTGAATGTGTAACCATATTAAGAAGTGATCTATTTTTAACTTGAAGTTCAACACAGTAAATATTACCGAATTACTACAACAGCCGGTATGGATGGATATATAAAAAGGACCAATAGCTATTTCCAGCTTTCGGTTAAAAATATCTTTCGTGACGTGTTGATGATCTTTGGTTACCTCTTCCATAACTGAACATTCTTATCAAGTCGGTTTTGTTATTATGAAAACTATATTTAGATCTCACATGTGAATTCATATTGGGAAATGTTATTTTTAACTATTGTCGGGGTTCTTGGAAAATAAGGGAAATGATTGAGATTTTATTAAAATTAAATTTGAATTTAATTGTATATTGTATATAGACTATGCCAAAATTTTATTACAAAAGAATTACAATAGATATAATAATATAACATAACATCATTATTCTCCTTTTTCGATAACTTAATAAAGAAATAAGAAGCAGGCGTGTTACTAGATAGGATTTATTTACCTGCCCAGTTACAATATAATTAAATATAACAAATAATAAATATAATTTTTAAGGTGTTATGATCTTAAATGTCTGTCTGGCAGTAACAACCACGGTCGCATAATTAATAATAAAATGAGCTGCAAAGATGGAATACAGTATAAACAACATGATAAATAGCTTATTAGGTATCGTTTCATTGTTATAAACAAATAGCTTAGAAGCACTTGCGGTGAACGATTCCAGGGCCGGATTCGTCGTATTCTTGTTTGGAGATCCACATCTGTTGGAAGGTGGAAAGGGAAGCCAAGATGGATCCACCGATCCATACGGAGTATTTCCTTTCTGGGGGAGCGATGATCTTGATCTTGATGGTGGATGGAGCAAGAGCGGTGATTTCCTTTTGCATACGGTCAGCAATACCTGGGTACATGGTGGTACCTCCGGAAAGAACGGTGTTGGCGTACAAGTCCTTACGGATATCAACGTCGCACTTCATGATGGAGTTGTAGACGGTTTCGTGAATACCGCAAGATTCCATACCCAAGAAGGAAGGTTGGAAGAGGGCTTCAGGGCAACGGAATCTTTCGTTACCGATGGTGATGACTTGTCCATCGGGTAATTCGTAGCTCTTTTCGAGGGAGGTTGAAGCAGCGGCGGTGGCCATTTCTTGTTCGAAGTCGAGGGCAACATAGCAAAGTTTTTCTTTGATGTCACGAACAATTTCTCTTTCAGCTGTGGTGGTGAATGAGTAACCTCTTTCGGTGAGGATTTTCATGAGGTAGTCGGTCAAATCACGACCGGCCAAGTCCAAACGGAGGATAGCGTGAGGAAGAGCATAACCTTCGTAGATTGGTACGGTGTGGGTGACACCATCTCCGGAGTCCAATACAATACCAGTGGTACGACCGGAAGCGTACAAGGAGAGTACAGCTTGGATGGCTACATACATGGCTGGGGTGTTGAAGGTTTCAAACATGATTTGAGTCATCTTTTCTCTGTTGGCCTTTGGGTTGAGTGGAGCTTCAGTAAGAAGGACTGGGTGTTCTTCTGGGGCAACACGGAGTTCATTGTAGAAAGTGTGATGCCAGATTTTTTCCATATCATCCCAGTTGGTGATGATACCGTGTTCAATTGGATATTTCAAAGTAAGAATACCTCTTTTGCTTTGGGCTTCATCTCCTACGTATGAGTCTTTTTGTCCCATACCAACCATGACTCCCTGATGTCTTGGGCGACCGACGATTGATGGGAAGACGGCACGTGGAGCGTCATCTCCAGCAAAACCAGCTTTGCACATACCGGATCCATTGTCAACGACAAGAGCCGCTACATCGTCGTCACACATGTTGTCTTCTGTGGTTTATCACTGCTCACTAGACAGAAAAACACAGCTAATAAGCTTGATTGCGACTGAATGCTTAAAGCGCGGACAAACGGTTTTATACCGTTCAACGACAGTGGCGCAGATGCGTTACTCAAATTTTCGCTTACCAAATCTCGACATTATTTCTACAAATACAATGAATGTACTTGGAGCGATATACAGGTAGGTGCGAAAAGTTCTCACTTCATATTAGTTTCAAATTATAATAATATTCACTCGTTTAGATATTTTTTATCATATATTAGGTAGAAAAAGCTAATAAAAAGTTAAGAAAAGCTTCATTATTGAATAATTTTTAAACTTTCCACAATAAAAAGTTTTATTTTACTTTCATAGTCTTTTAAAATGGTTTTTGGGTGAAAATTATCTTGAACAAATAAGATATTGACATAAGTTTTCTGGAAAAACATTCGAATCAAAGTTCTTATAATAATATTGTTATACAAGGTGATTCAGTATATTCTGACAGACTTTAAAAGCTCTTATCTTCCAAAAAAAAGTGCTCTTTAACCCAGTTTCCACAATAGCAAGTGAATTTGTTAAGCAACAGTTTGGAAAGGATTGGATTTATGGAAGGGAACTCAAATTAGATGATTCAGATCTATATTTTTTAATATATGAAAGATAGAGTGTAAAACTATTTAGGAATCGACAAATATATGACAGGTATAATAGAAAATATTCCTCCTGAAATGTTTTCTGCAATATACAGTAGTACAGCTCATTAATTTTATTTATTAGCTAATAAAATTGTCAATTCCAACTCTTTATAGCCGAATTATCACAATTTCCTACTTGAAGTTCTCTTGTTTCTCGATTTTATACTCCAAAGTAACTTTACAAAGTAAAAATATCTACCTTGTAGGATGTTGTTAGACATACAGAGTGTCCCTTACAAAAAATAACTCCCAGAATTGTGAAATATCAATTTGTCAATACAAAACTCCATTTTTAAGATACAAATGTCTAATAGCATATGTGACTATGTGCACTGGTGCGCACTCATCTCGACGTTTCAAAATGCAGTGCAGCTCTTTATGTTCCCACTTTTCACCCGAATGTCATGCTTGAAAATCCATGTTTTGGGCTAAGTACATAGCAATTTTTTCACCGATCGAAGGATGTTCTGGAACAGGAATTTTTAGCATTGTACTTGAACATTACTCAATATTTTTAATGATTAATAATGTACACAGTCAAACGTGAAACGTCAAACACATTTCACGATCTTTGCAAAAGAAAGAAGACAGGCACCATGCTATTTTGCAACGAGCTTCTCTTCAAAACAAAATACGTTATGTCATTTTGAATGTTTATTAAAATTATATTTGGAAATAATGACAGTGAATGCATCGTAATCGGCTGCTACCACAAGGCTCACATCAGATCAATAGACAAAACACTAGCCCAGTCGAGTTAGCTCAAAACCGGGCCAAGATTTACAAAAAAATTTAGCAGCAATTTTTCTCCGGAATTTCTTGGGGGGACGCTGGCATTATAAAATTTAAAAAGTTAGGGTACCAGATTTGTTGCATCCGCCATATTGATTTGAAAGGCTTCTTTTTGTTTCTTGAATAACTCGTTTATTTTCAACTTGACACGGAAAATGGTTATTACAAAAACTGTTTGAAATTAAGTTTGCCACCGTTGTGGTTCTCATCAATTTTTTCATAGGATTGATTTTTGATCGCTCCGGTAGCGCTGGAATGAGATGATACAAATATTTGTACTTAGAATTGATACCATTACTTATATTTTAAATTAAATTCAATGGGAACTTTCAAACATTTTCCACAGTAAATCGTATACACAACAATATATTATTAACTCCAATTCCACAAAGTTTGTTTGAGTGACATAAATTACCATAAGTGGAATAGAATGCGATTTTCACTGCCAATATGAATACATGACAGTTTTACAGTTCATTGGAGTCATTCTGTAAGCAACTATTTAAGTTTATAGCATAGTTGAAAGCTCGACAATTTGCTATCACCAATATTCTTTTCTCTATGCATGATAAGCTTCAAAAAATTAACGATAAACTCTTAATTGGACACGATACTTCTTAAATTCAAATCCGAATTTTGACTTTGTGCAGATTGGGACATTTTTAATAGCGAAAACTTCGTCAAACTTTTGGAATTGATCCTTATTTTAGCTTGGCGATAAGGAGTCCTTAGCTTTTTCGTTTCAAAGTCGGTTTTTCCACTACCTTATGGGCATCTATTTTAAAAGGAGAGCAAGGTTATGTATCAACCTAGTTATGTAGGTATATTTTTTTCAATTTCCATCTATAAGAATTATGCTTTTTGTTGTGCGAGATTTGCTAAAGCCACTTTCAGACTGATCTTGATGTACCTACATTCCATACAACTTAAAATTGATGAATAATATAAAGTACAGCTCCTTTTTGATAATAATCGGCAATTTGAAATGAATAAATAATAATAAAACTTGAGATAATGACGAACCTGTACTGATATTTTCTTTAATTTCTAAAAAATATATCTTGTCCTGAAAGGTCTGCTATTATGAAATAAAAATCTGGTTTTATATCTTCTAGGTACCTTTTCAACCCATTATGCACAAAATCATAATACTCTTCAAAATTTGCCATTTCAAGCAATATTACTGGAAATTATCCTAAGAAGTTTTAGGGAAAAAAAGCCCTGAATAATTTTACTATGAAATACGATTTTATTTCAACATTGCACCAAAGTCTAAGGTACTCAGCCTGAACACTGGACCTCTCAGGTAGCAAGCGCAGATTCACTGAATCAAAAAGGAACCCAATTTGCTTCCATTGGTTCAAAACCATTCGGTGGAATGAAAATCAAAAAGCAGGTACTTTATATAAAAAAGAAGAAGGTACCGCGAATAGTGGAACAATATATTCTCGAAATAAACCATTGTAAAAACTCACAGAGATAGCCAGAATAGGCGAGACAGCCAGGATTCTTGCAGACTCAACAAATACTTGATAAACATTGGCTTGGCATATATAATTTTCTCCAAGAAGGTGGGGAAGCCTCAGCACATATACTGTGCTACTGCAAAGGACTAGGCTGATATTTTCTAATACAAGGTGTTCCAGGAGCTCCTACCAAAAACTTGGGAGGTGATAGGAAGACTTTCATATAAAATTTTTTCTTCATGCCCTTCGTTAACGAACTATAGGGCTCTAAAGTTGAGGACAGAAATGAATTTTTTATTTACAATTATTATTGAATGGTTGATTGGAAATTGGTAATATTTGAACACCATAATTGCACACTTTGATAAACAATTCAACAACATACTTGTGATCTCAGGTGCCGAATAAGTTAAATTTTGGATGCGCCATTTTTTTGATAAGTAATTTTTTTCAGTTGTAAATGCAACAATTGGCTTTGTTGAACATTTTTGAAGATATCAAGTACTCTTGTGACATCTCGATAACATTAACGGTTTAAGAGATAAGGGCAATTTTATGTCTTACTGCACACCTATTAACTTTTACTTTGTTTTACCATAAAAAACTTTATTGAAAACGAACATTACTTCAATGAAAGTGAAAATAGCAGCAAAGCCCTGAAAATGAGCTACATTACATTAACAGATTAAAAAAACGAGTGACCAAGTAATTAACGACATTAAAAAAATCGAAACGGTTTGAAAGAATCACAACAAATGTTTAATATGGTCTCATCTTACATCCACACATTTCCTCAATCGTCTTGTGAGATTTTTATTAAAGTTTATTGAAGTAATATTGGTTTTCAATGAAGTTTTTTATGGTTAAACAAAGTAAAAGTTTATTTTCATAAATGTAGGCTGTACCTATTTATTAACAATTTACTAATAATACAGGATGCTTCAAAATAAATGTGAATGCGCCAATAGGTGTGCAGTGCGACATAAAATTGCCCGTATCTCTAAAACCGTTAATGTTATCGAGATGTCACAAGAGAACTTCATATCTTTAAAAATGTTCACAAATCCAATTTGTTACATTAATAACAGAAAAAAATTTCACTTGCCAAAAAAATGGCGCATCAACCATTCAACTTAGAATATTACTCATTTCCAATCAGCCAATAAATAATTGTAAACAAAAAACAATTTTTGATTCCCAACTTTAGAGCCCTATAGTTCGTTAACGAAGGGAGTAAGGGAAAAATATTATACTAAATACCATCATTATTTTTCTTCTTTCTATCACCTCCCAAGTTTTTGGTACGTCGGAGACACCTTGTATAAAGAGAACCTAGAGAAATGATCATATATCAACCCTAATCTCTATCTCGAAATATTTAAATCATCCAAAAAAAGAATTACCAAATCGACATGATTGTTTTGTCCACCAACCAACCTTCAACATTGAAAAAACATTTAAATTTTCAATTAATTCAAATAAAAATACATAACAACATTAAATTATTAATTCACTTTGTCTCAAAAAATTGCTAAATATGGAAAATATTTTTTGAAAAATCTCAAAGTTAGACATCAAATATTGTAATTCATATAATATTTACTCCACTCATACAATAATTGTAATAATAATAATAATATATCATCATAATACCAGTTATAATTTGAAAATTACTAGGGGTAACTTAATCATACATTATATTTTTATTTTCAAGTAAATTCGATCCAAAATATTAAATATTTGAAAACCTATCCCGTGGTAGGTATCGTTTCCCAAAAGTTCCGCCTATGGTTCAAGTCCACTACCCGAAATAACGCGTACCATCCATGTATGGTTTGGATGGAAAAGCGACGCAGTCGCAAGACGTCTCCCAAATAAGACAAGTAAGCGGGTCGTTAGTGGGAGGTGCGTCGCGTCGGCAGTGGATTTCATAAACGTGGACGGTCGAAAATAGCATCTACCTATCCAAAAATGCATGGAAGCCTGTTCCTTTCCCGAATCTCAAGCGATTCGAGCACACGATGAGAAAAGTTGTTTTTGTGTTTGCTTTTCTTTTTTTGTTAGTTTTTTGAGGTGTAAGTATGATGTTTTGAAAAAATAGCAGAGCTCTGGAAATAGTTATTTCAAATTATTCACATTATTTCAGTTCACTACAAAAATATAGAGATTTTTCTTGCCAATATCGAGTGCTTAAATCTAAGCTTAAATATTGAGCTTTTTTAGAATATTTTGGAAATTTTGCTTCGATCAGAATGAGTTGAGACTTCGGACTTGAAAAATACTGTAAAGTTCGAACTCTCAACAAACTATGGCCTCAGTAATGAGATGGTAGATAAGGTTCCTAAGACAAAGCCAAATCAACTTTGAGATTTAAATGGAGTTTTTAGCTCTTTCTCTGGATTATTTTCTGAACAGATCTTTCTTAGTAGATAGAAAACCGTAAGGTAGACGGATTAGTTCACCTTTACTGTGTAGTTTTTGTGTTTGTTTCTCTTTTCTGTTAGTTTTTTTTGAGGATGATGTTTTAGAAAATAGCAGAACCAAAATTCAAGAATCATTTTCAAAATTGAATAATTTCATTTAAAAATGTATCCATTGGAAAAAGGAAATGGTTATTTCTTATTATCCATATTAGATTCAGTTTCAAAACCATCATTTGGAGGTATACACTGTGTTATTTATAAGATTCGATTTATCAAATAGCGTTCATAGAAAATAATAACAAATTTGGAAAGGTCGTTAAAAATAAGTTCAAATGCACTTCTAACTTTCTTAAATTCGTTCTGGTTCAATAAAAAAATGGATAGTTATAATTAAAAAAGTCGAATTCTAATTTCATACCACTTCCGAATACTTTTAACCGTGTGGGAGAAGCTACACGGTTAGGTGCACAGAAAATTTAAAAGTTAAACCTGAAGTTTGGTGGTCCGATTTGCAGTTGTGGTGATTTTTGTTTCTAGTTCTTTTTCCCAATTTTTGTCTAAAAAACGTTTAATTTAGAATAAAGCAAAGTTGTTTGTTTCAAAAACTGTGAAAAAACAACTGAAAACAAAAAGAAAAAAATTTCTTTCCGTTCTAATGAAATTTTGTATGTGTGTTTGAGTAATTGACTGAATGGTTGAGAATCACAATTGGTCCTGATAGGTAGTGCTGCAATTAAGTTTATTCTGAACTGCACCCCAACAGTTGGTCCGATTTAGTTGACATTTTTCATAATATTTTTCAGGTAAATTCATTTAAAAAACGAGTTGAATTGGCAAAAACACATTTGTTTCCACGAGAAGTTGCAGGAAAATTCAGGACAGTAGATTTTTGGTTAACATATTTCTTTTTTATTCAGGAAATTAGGTTTTTTGGTCAACATATCTCTTTTTTATTCAAGAAAGTAGGTTTTTTGGTCAGCATATCTCTTTTTTATTCGATAAAGTAGGTTTTTTGGTCAACATATCTCTTTTTTATTCAAGAAAGTAGGTTTTTTGGTCAACATATCTCTTTTTTATTCGAGAAAGTAGGTTTTTTGGTCAACATATCTCTTTTTTATTCGAGAAAGTAGGTTTTTTGGTCAACATATCTCTTTTTCATTCGAGGAAGTAGGTTTTTTGGTCAACATATCTCTTTTTTATTCAGGAAAGTAGGTTTTTTGGGTAACATTTCTCTTTTTTATTGAAAAATTAACAATACTATTCGATTTTTCTACTCGAAATAAGTAGCAATGTGATTAATTCCAATCAAAATCTGAAATTGTCGATATAATAAAACTGGGTATTAGTATGGGATAATGTCTGCCGAGTCCTCTAGTGATTTATATATTTTTATTTCTCGTGTTTCCTTTGCCTCCAATAAAGGGTTATATCGAACTTGGAAGTGGCTTAACCACAAATAAACTGTTTTGATTATCTGACAGATTTAAGCCGTTCTTTCTCCGTCTCGTGGACCAATATATTATATTTCTATTGTCGAAATACTATTTTCTCGTGTTTCCTTTGCCACTAAAGGGTTTGGTCTAACTTGGAAGAGGCTTAACCCCACAATTTGTTTGATTACCTGACAGATTTCAGCAGTTCTTCCACCGTTTCGTGAATCAATATATTTTTGTTTTGTCAAAATACTAGTTTCGCGTGTTTCCTTTGTCCCCAATAAAGGGTTGTGACGAACTTGGAAGAGGCTTAACCACAACTTTTTTGATTATTTGACAGATTTAAGCCGTTTTTTTTCTGTCTTTTGGACCAATATATATTTTTATCAGAAGGTTCCCTTAACTTGAAAAATGCTTGATTGCCCATCCGAATCGCACCGCTTTTTATAAACTGGCCATGCCCTAAACGTTTCGTCCATTGAAATACCAAGTACATGTTATCACCGAATTATTATTCGGTAATGTTATGAATACCTTATTTTCTCTTCACTGTTAGGTACTTTGCTTGTTTCTGTATCAATAAAGGTTTTGTTTTAAGTATTTTGTTTTAAGTATATACCGACTCATCATTTTGTTGTATATACTAAATCCTAAGTGATATACAGTCACTGTTTTCTTCTTTATTAACCTCTAACTTATCAATTGTTAATTAAAGGGGATTCAACAAAAACCCAGTAGTTTTCCGTAACCTCCATCTGAGGCTCTCTGGAATTTTCGACGCTAAATCTCAAGGAGCCGTTGAGCAAATCACGTTCAAAATCTGACTCCCAAACATTCCGTTGTAGGATTTTATATTAAGGGTTACCCGTAGTGTTCGTATTCGTATGGTGGAAGATTGGTTACACGTTAAGTTTAAGAGGTTGAATACCATGACTCAACCATAGGGTTTCCAGTGTTTGGAAAGTAGGAACACTAACCCAAAATAATAACAGTGTTCTTACACTCACAATAAATTTGCGTGTGTTCTCTATTCGTGGAAATAAAGCTCAACTTTAATTAATTTAATTTAATTAATGACCGCGTTTAAAATGTTTCAGTTGAAATAGCAGCACCCTGTATACAATGCTATATTTAAAGTATTTTTTTACAAAAATAGCACTTCTATCCCATCATTATATTTTTGCAAGTGTATTTTATCTTATCCCATTCATCTTGATAATCTCAACACTTGAGTCTGTAAGTAGTTGTTATTGAGCCACATTTTTTGGCCAAGCAATAGTGGAATTCGCCGATATTCCCTGGCGTTTTTGGCCGACTTCGCATCACTTGATTTTAAATCAAGAATATACGTTTTGCTGCTCTACACTCACACTTTTCAAAACCTATTTCAAATATAAAATCCGACAATCGACCACGCAACCAGACACGCTGAAAATTATCATATGAAAAAATTAAAATTGCAATAAAAGTAACCGTCACTTGTCGTCTAATATTATTTTTGTCTACTTACCAAACATAGTTCTATATTTTATTTCATGTAATACCAGACGTGAACTGAACCGTTTTTTGTATTCCATTCGATTTTTAAAAAAAAAAAAACGGAATTTGAAAGCAAAAACCATAAACAAAGTTGAATTTTATTAAAAAATAACATAAAACCACTACACTCTTTCTTTATGAGACCAACGACTAAAACAGGTGGTCAACTTTTCGTAAAATTACCCTCTCTAAATAGTTATAGTTCAGTCAACGAGTAAAAAATAATAGAAAATTAAAATTTGATATTTCTATTTCTTCTTTAAAACGATATATAAGGTATTGTTAATCGTCTCGTGTTATGTTCTAGATGTTTTCAATTATGAAAATAGATTAATATTGTTCAAAGCTTGATGTTTTTATATTCGAAAAAGAACAAATATATTTTAGATTGAAGGAAACCATGAATCTATGGAAAGAAAGCTCAAGTCGTCGATCAGGTAAAGATTTATTGAAAAATGTATTTTGTTTTATACATCAACGCTAAGTGTCTTAAAAAGTAGGAAAGCCCTCCATAACTGCGGGTTAAAAATAATCGTTAGACAGTCAATACAGCTATTTAATAATTAAAAATTATTGAAAACATTTCATCCATTATTGGTTTAAATTATAATATTAAATGAATCTATCGTCAAATAATAGTATAATGGCTATTATTCACACGGATGAAGTTTCCAAAACGAGCGAGCGCAGCGAGAGACTATACTTTCTCCTCGACTAAAAAAAGAAAGCTTCCAGTGGAGATCGAGCCCCAATCGTCCGCGCCAGAGTCAACTATTTCTACCACTAGAGAGCATGTTTATTCTCAAAAAGGGATGCGTAACATACAGTTTTAATCGAAACCCTTACATTTATAATTGATAATTGGGAGTTATAACTAAATATAATTACTGTTGTCCATTTTTTCTCTAAATAATACGTAAAATTATGATTCTATCATTACTTTGACGTTTCTAACGACGCGCTGTCAGAATCGATTTGCATTATTTGGTATTTGACGTTTTAAAAGAGACGATTTGATTTATTCATTTCAATTTATTTAAGCGTGAATTCTGATAATAATAGAATGTGATTGGCTAACGAGAGTTAATTCTTTTCCATTATTCACTGGTGTGAAGAATATTTATATCATTATGTAGCTAAATATGTAAAAATAATTTGTGCGTTATTATTTAGTCGTGGAGAAACATAAATTAAAATAATGACGACTATGACAGTATTGATCCACAATAAGCACAGGAGATTGGGGTGATGCCCACGGTTTGTGGGGTGATGCCGGCGAAGGGACGGCTCTTTGAAAAAAAAATAAAGAATCAGTCAAACAAAAAGCCGGCAACTTTAAGTTTGCATATTTTTTACGTATAAGTATAGTTAGTTTCGGCTATTGCAATTGGGAAATGACGAAGATATGAATTTCCAAAAAAATGACTAGCTTTCCAATTTTTCCTGATTTTCTTGGTTCCTAATTATCCAATTGTCTTGCTCGACCCCTCATTTTTTTCATATTCGAATTATCTACAATATATCTGTACACACCATTAAGAATGCTCCAATACGTTTCACACTATATGAAAAAAATAAAAAGTAGGTATTTTTCGTTTTAAATGTTTATAACAAATAACTGAACAACATTTGCGAGTCCAAAACCTATCAAAACGGTATTACGCAATGTCTTTCATATGTTTTCCACTAGGATTTCTGTCTCCGTTGCTTGGCCTATTTATGAATATAGTAGGAAGTAATTTTTCGAGTTAACTTAGATATTATATTTCACTCGTCGTGTGAGAAACACTATGTATCGGTTACCTTCCACTTTTTGCATAAACGCGTTTAATAACAGCATGACTCATTTGAGTTTACAACGAATTATTTTTTAAGCTCACTAAAAGTATTAATATAGCCAAATAATGAGAGAAATCAGTGTAACTACGACTAACACCTGTGACGAATACATCAACACATATTTTGTTGGCATACCGAAACGGTAGATTTATAAAAATTAGTGAAATTTATTTATACATTGAAACAGGAACCCAATGTTCTTTTTTAAAAAGTTATCCGTTGAGATATAAACGGCTGGTTCTTGATAAAAAAATTGGAATTTATGTTGATTTTGTAGCATGCCGTTAGGCGTTTTTCGTTTTGAAAATATTTTATTTCGCTACCTTGGAGATTAGATAAGGAGAACGAACTTATACGGAAATATTGACAAAATCTGACCTTAAAATGGGGTTTTTTGAGTTGTTTCCTTGGACTAACTATCGTTTAGTTGAAACCAGTTATATAAGAAATATTCGTTTATTTACCATTAGGAATATTTTTCAAACAGAAAGACTCGATTTTTTTTCTGCTGAAATGCATAATTTTCATTTTTCCGACTTTAGAATAGCTGAAACCAGTTACAAGAAAATACGTTTCTGTTTAACATGTTAGACAATTTTCTAAACACAAAGACGTAAAGAACTTCTCGCGGAAATATACCATTTTCATTTATTGATATAAAATATATTGTAGATTTAGATTGATTCGAACTTTAATCGGCGACTCTGTAAAAAGGCATGTACAAAAACGTTCAAGTATTGTCGGGAGATGGTAACCAGTGCTTTTACTCCAATACTGGCATCTTTTCCGAAAATTAGAGGGTCAGGAATCATAGTGCAGGTTTGTGTCTTGAGATTTTAAGCGATATGAAGCTGATAGGAGTAGATATATTATTCATTGATCTGTGTTAAAGGTCGGGAAGAGGATTAAACATAACTTATTATTTTTAGGTTTATATTTTAATAACAGATCAAGAAATTGAATAAGAGAAATTTTTATTTTTAGATTGACGAATCGAATTATGGGAAAAGGAAGTACAATCGTGGACAGTTATGGAGGGTCATTGGTAACATATTTCCGCAGAAGTTCTTTTGGCTGAAGTTTCGTTTAGCCGATATCAGTTACATAGAATATTGGCATATATGATGCTTTTATATAAGAAAGCTAGCACTACATAATTTGATTTTTGCCGCGGAAATTCTACGTTTCTGAGAAAACTAGAATTTTTTATTTTTCTATTTATAAACTTTACGGTGTTTTTAATATTTTCTTCATTATAGAATGATGCAAAAACATTCAATATAACGACCCGAACTAATTTTTATTCGGAAATGTATTTTTATCACAATAATTTTCATTGATTTTTCCGGGTTTAGAAAAGCCGAAATGTGATAGGAAGATAAAAACTACATATTTTTGTTTGATTAATAATTTGATATAACTATATAACTTTTTCTGCGGAAATTTATCATAAGGGTGGTATGGATTATCGTTTTTATTGCTTTGTTGACAATTTTTTTTAAATTTTCATATTTTTTATTGACCATAGCGAAATTAAGTTGATAAGAATAGATATTATTCATTGATCTGTGTCAAAGGTTGAGAAGGGGATCACTGCATAGTGGTGAAAGAACGCATTTCCGCGCATTTTCATTTTCATATCGGTGTTTAAAAATAAGTCTACAATATAAAATAACATCAATTTTCCATGTATCCCATTTCGTCACTTCTAAACCCCATCCAAAAAATGGCAACAGCGCATTTCCGCGGAAAAATTTTTTCAGTAATATAGATACTACTTCCTGAGGTACCTAAATGACAAAGAAATTTTTTTTTAACAGATTTCTGCTAAACGAAACTTGACCCGTTCTTTTGCTTAGTTATGTTTGGGAAAGTGTTTGGAATATAAAGCATAAAAAAGTTTTCATGTAACTGGTTTCAGTTATTCTAAAGTCGGGAAAATTATTCATTTCCGCAAAAATTTTTGATGATTTTGTGTTTGTGCTATATACTTACTGAAAAACCAAATTTTATTCTGAAACTTGTTTCATATAAGTAACTATGTAGTTTCAGTTATTTTCGAGTCGGAAAATGATGCATTTCCGCGAAAAAAATTTTTCCGCAAATCGCTAGGAAATTTTGACATTCCTGTCAAAATTTCTTGAAGAAAAAGTCAGGACTTCCTTATGATATTTCCGTACAGTTGTTAGTGTTCTACATAATCCACAAAACGTCTGTATGCATTTTCGTACTTTTCTCTTGATTTCTTTGGCAATAATTCTAATGAAGCAGTATTCACTACCTCAACCAGCTCTGGAGGAGTCCCAGGAATGGAAATTTCATCATCACTTATCATTTTACTTTCGAGAACACCAGCAATTAAATTTATAAGCGTCAAGTTTGACAATTCAACCTCAATACGTTTCCATAGTAACCCAAGTAATTTTATTAGGAATTTCAAAGCACCATTTATTTGGGAATAAAATTATCGCGTTTTTTTTTAAATAAATCAATATCTGTCGAATTTTAAACGATTTGCGGAAAAATAGTATGTTTACCTCGTAGGAAAAGCCACAAAAGAGCTTTCACGTAGCAGAAATTTGTTGCTGCCGGTTTATTAATTTACCAAAAGGCAATTGATGATGCATGAGTTGTAATGTCAAACAAACCGATTATGTGGTTCTTTATTATTCTGGCACACTTTATGAATTTTTGCTTCTTATTTTGTTACTCTGAAAGATTTCGCGAGAATTTTTGGTTGTGTCATACAGCACCTGCAGTCACTTGGGACCTCAGTAAATGAGCAGCACCGGTTCTGGCTCATGGCGGAGGCGCTAACATGGGAATCTCCATAAGAAAATCGTTGAAAAAGCTAAGGTTTGAAAACGTTAAAATTGACTTGTAAGGTGGGTTCACACCGGCAACCGGACTGCAACCGGATGGCAACTAATCGCGGAGAACAACGTCTCGTTGGAAAGGCCTTAACGTCTAGTGTATTTGAAAAATAATAGAAAAATTCTACCCCCGTTAATCCCCCACGCATCATCCCTCTTACTAAAAGTTAACCAATCATAGCAAACGACGTCTCATTGGAAAGGCCTTAACGTCTAGTGTATTTAAAAAATAATAGAAAAATTCTAACTACCCTCGTTCATCCCCCACGCAGCACCCCTTTTACTAAAAGTTAACCAATCAAACGACTTCTCGTTGGAAAGGCCTTAACGTCTAGTGTATTTGAATAATAATAGAAAAATTCTAACTACCCTCGTTCATCCCCCACGCCCTTAACTATTATATACAGGGTGGATAAAAAGTAACATGCATGCAAGGCATAAATGTCTATTATATACAGGAAGGATAACATGCATGCAAGACATAAACGTCTATTATATACAAGGTGAGAAACATGCTAGTTCGAAGGGCCTTACGAAAATCATATACAAGGTAGATCAAACGTATCTTAGGTTTAACATGAGAGTGTAGCGGGAATGTCAAAACATGTCCATATACATGGAGTATCTGAAGAAGTGCACAATGGCCTCAAACGTCACGCTGTCACATCAAACGTCACGCTAATGTTTTCATGAATGATTTCAGGTATAAAATAAATAACTGGATAATAATTTCCAAAACGCTAGAAACATTATAAGCCTTGTTTATGACGAAAAAAGTGACTATGTTCTCCCCCACTTCATTAGACTGGATTATTGTGACAGGATTTTAATTTTGCTCTTGTTATTGGGCTATTCAAATATTAAAAAAAATATTATGTAAAATGGCATTGATTTCTTCAAGAAAGTCGAACTTTTCACTTTTTTCCGCTCTTTCCAAATGCGGTATGATTCATTTTCAAGGGTATAGTTTTGAGGTTAGGTTAGGTTCCTAACTGGAACTGCATTCTTTCACATTAAAAAGATTGATCAATTGGACATAATCAAGTGAATATACGTGTGCCAAATTTCAAGAAAATGTGGTAAGAAAGTTACGGACCAATAAAAAATTGAGTAAGTAAATAAAAATTCTGCATCTTTATGATTCAAATAGTAAAACCCATCAATTATATCTTCCACCATAATTTCTCCTGACCACTTGGACAAACGAAATCTGAATATAAAATCGTGATTGTCAAATTTTTGGAAATGAACACGTCTTGTACGAATAATTTTTGGTTGTCACTGCTATGGGCATCAGCATCGTAATTCTACATATTTCTTATTGTTTGTAATTGGAAATAACAATATACAGTTTTAAAATTTGATATTTCCTTGGTTAGCACAGTTACTCGTACTTTAGATTGCAGTTGAATTTTCCAATGGTTAACCTATACTTACACCCTTGTGGAACGCAAATTTGTCGTAACCGTCGGTTACTTTTTCAACCATGAGGTAACCTATTATTGTGAAACTGACTGTTAATGGGTTAAATTGATTCTCAAATTCGTTTTCATATCATTTTATTGAATAAATAAATTTCCAAAACATGTTGTATGTGTTTTATTTAGCGGGAAATTATAAAACATTTTCTACCAAGCGCTGGAGTATTATCAACTTTTTTTGACAGTATTTTTTACTTTCTTCGACTTATTGATGATCTAGCTCAGGGATGGCGAACATTTTTTGATGTCCGTACCACAAAGTCATAAAAATTCTTCCTTAAATAGGCAACGTGCGCCAAATTTGAAAATGCTCAAGTCAAACGTCAAATTGAAAGTTTCTTTCCTAATAATCTAATTAGCAATGAAAATTTACGGTTTTCAAAGAAGCAATAACCGTTTCATCAAAATTAATGTTAAGAATTTGATCAAAATTAATGAAATAGATAGCACGCACTGCGCAGGAGACATTTCTGTCCATTTCTGTCTTTCTTTGCGCTGCGCGCAAATGAGTCGATGCTCACAAATCTTATATTTATTATATAATTTTATTTCTGTGCGTTCCATCAAAATTTTCAAACTGGTCACTTGTGGCACGCGTCATAGACTTGCCATCCTTGCTTACTTGTAGCTGAACATTGTTAAATCCAGAATTTAAAAATTATGAATTTTTGAGTTCTGTTTTCCAAACCCTTTACAACGAAGTATAGCACGACTCCCCTTGCTTTTTGAAAAAGCTGAGGAGGTAAGTCAAGTGTAAGGGGTGGAAGGAATGACACTTTTTTGTATGCTACAAAACACCTGACAGGTCCAAAGATTTTTCATCTTTGTACCTATTTAATAACGGAATTTCCTAGGAGGTCTAAGACTTAATATCCACACTGTATGTATGTGATATCAAATATTATAACTCACTTTTATATGGAACAACATTGGTCTGAGTTTAACTATCCTGTTTTATTATCTTGCTAGTACCAAACAGTAAATCATCTGTAAAAAATATATAGAAATGAAATTAGAAGTTTAACAACATTTCACAATTTTGAATAAAGCAAATTGCAAAAAATTATCATTTTTATATAGTAAATTAAAATATAAACATTGAAACGATTAGTACATCCTTTCAAGGAGGCGCCTAGAATATTCCATGTAAGTGCCACCAACGTTGTGCATATATGCTTTATCGCATGTGAGTAACTCTTGTTTGGAAGAGAACATTTATCCAATCAGTTATTGAATTGAAACAAGGAATACAGCATTTTGAATATTTATGCCCTTCAGTGCAAAATCGTTTAGACCAATTAGTCTAACATCGTTTTTGCTCAAAACGATGGAAAAAGCTATTGATAATTATGTAAGAACGAAAATCCTAGGGAGACTTCCTCTTCACCCTCATCAGCTTGCTTAAAGGTGAAGCTGACCTCTGGATACTACTGTGGTACAACTGATGACGAAGGATATCCGAGGTGCTCTAGATAGCCAAGAAAGTCATGAGGATGTCAAAAAAGCATTAAAAAGAAGAGGTGTAGACAGTAGAATAAGCACTTAAGTATTCTTGTGTCAGTGTCAGTCTCAACCATTGAACTTGATGGGAGCGAGGTTGAATGGAGACAAAAAGTAGCAGCTCCAATGTAATATTGGAAGATTCAGTAGGGCTTAAACAAGATAATCGTAGATTCTGTGGGGTGACTACAACCTGTTGAGTACTCTTATGAATACTAATAGTTTTAAAAGGGATTATAACGGGTCTCTTGAATAGGCACCTGGAAAAGCTTGAAATAGTGGAGGAAAAGAATGTAGATTATGTGGCGTGGGAGAAAAAACATCCATTCAAATATTTTGCGAGTTGTACAGCAATGCTGAGTACTGGGGATCTGAGAGATTATTGTATGAAAGAGATACATTCACCTAAGTTAAAGAAGGAATGGTATCCGTTCTTTCCAGACTTGGAAAGAATGCCATTCATTGGTACACAGACGGCTCAAAAGCAATAGGATGAACTGGGATAGGAGTGTTCGAGCCAGAAACCAAACACTCTGGAAGCTTGAAAGCAGTTTAAGGATTATCATAATGACGGATAGTCAATCAGCCATTAAGGCACTGAGCTCTTTTGAAATCAGTCCCAAAATGGTGTAGGAATGCCAAGACAAGCACAATGAACTATGCGAGAACAATTTATGGATTCCAGGACACACTGGAATAGAAGAAAATGAGATAGCAGATGAACTAGCACAAAGGGAGACTAAAATACCTTCCTGGGGGCCAGAACCCTTTTGCGGAATCAGTCCCAATGTAATATTGGAAGAAATAGGTGAAGCCGAAAGAAAGAGAAGATCTGACCATTGGAGAGATCTAGTAGGGCTTAAACAATCAAATATTCTTCTGGGAGACTACAACCTGTTGTAAAGTAAAACTGCGCTAAGAGTGTTAACGAGGATCTCAACGGTACATTGTCGCCTGAATGGACACCTGAAAAAGCTCAAAATAGTGGAGGTAGAATGCAGATATTGTTGCATGCAAGAAGAAACCTCCATCCACATACTTTCCAGCTGCACAGCACTCCAGAATTCTAGAGCACAGTACCTGGGAGATTATTGGATAGAAGATGAACATTTACCTAAGCTGAAGCTTGCAGATATCCTATAACTCCTCCGGGAAATAGGACTAAGCGAGCTACTAGTTTCTGAGACTCTCTTCAGGAACTAAGTAGAAGTAAGGGGCACAATGGATCTTGTAGGTCTTAGTGAATGCTACCCCAAAAATACATACATACCTCAGTTAAAGCATGCAGATATCTTTAAATATTTCCAGGAAATAGGACTGAAGGAGCTATTAGTCTTTGAGACTTTCCTCGGGAACTAAATAAAGATGTTCACCCCAATATACATACATAGTGTGCATGGCTTATAAAATAGAGTTGGATTATTAAGGGTATTTGATGTTGGAAACAACTGAATTGGTCTATTGATTTATTAGGTACCTAAAAAGTTATTCCTACGTTGGAGATTTGTACATAAATTCGCTTATCGATCGAACAGATTATTTGTGTGGGAATGTGTGGGAAGCACTTTAATAAGAGAATCCGTCCAAAACATAAACCTTATATAATTCAGGTAAAAGTGGACTAGAATATTCATATATAACTAATTATTCCATTCCATTGTTTGAAGTTTGAACAAGAGATAAAACTGGAATATTTGAATCTGTTTCGTATTTTGGAAAATAAAAGCTTTTATAACGAACAGCGAGATAAACAATTTCCATGTGCTGTTCATTTATGTAACGTTCGATGTGTGAGTGTAGTCGTTTACTTAAAATAATGTTAAAACACCACTAGTTAGTGGCAACCAACATCATACTAACAAGCCACTAACGTTTTCTATTCATAGGCGCATATTTTG
Source organism: Galerucella nymphaeae (assembly GCA_963978555.1). Taxonomy (NCBI): domain Eukaryota; kingdom Metazoa; phylum Arthropoda; class Insecta; order Coleoptera; family Chrysomelidae; genus Galerucella; species Galerucella nymphaeae. Next base: position 17,274,105 of record OZ021715.1, on the reverse strand, counting down.
TTCCCACTAGTTAAAATAATATTGGCAGAAAAATGTATGTATTTGAAATGTTGGTTGTTGGATGGCCGGATGCCGCAAAGCAAGAGGCCAAGAATCTGAAGAAGTGGTTGTTAGATTGGGTATTGACCCGAAATCCGAAAGTTTACTTGGAAAAGCAAAATCCTTTGGATGTTTATAACGATAAACAGTTTTTTACAAAAACGCCATTATTGAATCCAAGGAATGAGGCAGAAGAAAGATATAATATGGCACACATATCTACCCGAAACATTATTGAAAAAGTGTTTGGTGTGATGAAAAATAAATTTAGATGTTTTTTTAATGGGATAAACATAAATTTGGATACAACAAAAGCAGCTATAGTTGCAGTTGTAATTATACATAACATTATAACAAATGATAGACTGCAAAATAGAGGTTTCGTTCTCGATAATGGGGATCTCGCCTTTTAAAAATTCAATAAATAGATCCTTTCGATAATTGTCCCAATTTTGTGACCGGGGTCTTTTTCTCTAGAAGAAATTTATATTAACTGATTAAATATTCTGCAGATACTGCCAATGAAAATATATACTTACATGAGGAATTATTTCCATATTTTACAAATGTAGAAGATAGGTATACAGTAACAAACACGAAGTGAACGCTCGATTTTACGTGCTTGACGTTTGTTGACTTTTTAGGTTAGGTATAAAAGTAACTTAAATATAGTCAAAGGCACTCTTAACCATCTCTTAACGTGCGGGTTCAAAGGTCACTAACCATATGTATCAAATCAAAAAACACAGAGGTTACCAAAATGTGAGAGTACACTGCAGATTGACGAATTTCCACTTCTTCTTTCATTCTCGAAATAATCCATCGAACTAAGTACAAAAAAACTGAAAATTGCTACTAATGATTCATATTGTCACTTTGAATTGTCAAAGTGACAAAACTGACATATTTAAATGAAAACTCTGCTGGTGAAAGACTTTTTAGAACCAATTGTCTGGTGGAGATATGTAGACGATATCTTCGCAATATGGCCCCATAATTTAATATCTCTTAATGATTTTTTAAAAAATATAAATGAAAGAGAGGAATCTATAAAATTTGAAATTGAAATTGAAAATAACAATTTTTTGCCATTTTTAGATGTTCTTATTAATAAAACATCTACAGGGTATGAAACAAGTGTATACCGCAAACCAACACACACTAATAGATATTTGAATTTTAACTCTAATCATTCTATAAGCGTTAAAAAGGGGATAGTAAAATCTTTATACGATAGGGCCAGAATCATTTGTTCTAGTGATGATCAATTTACAAAGGAGAAAACTTTTTTAAAAGATGTTTTAAATAACAATAATTACCCTGCAGAATTTGTAAATAAGGAGATTAAGCATATAGAGAGGGACTCATTGTTAATACCCCATAACAATAATATTAATAATTCAGCAAACATAATTTTTAGAAACTTGACAATACCGTATGTTAAGGGTTTATCAGAAAGAATTAAAAAAATTGGTAATCAATTCAATATTAGAACTAGTTTTAAATCGAATAATACATTAAGATCAATACTAACAAAAACGAAACCAAAGAATGAAGAACAATCTTCAAAAAACTGCATATATCAAATATCATGTGAATGCGACAAATTTTATTTAGGTGAAACATCTAGACCATTGAAAGTGCGAATAAACGAACACAAAAAATATATCAAAGATAGGGAATTCTTTAAGTCAGCTATTTGCAAACATGCTTGGGAAGAGGGTCATCAAATTCAATGGGATTCGTCAAAAATAATATTAAAAGAACCCAATAATAAAAGACGGAAAATCAAAGAAAGTGCTTTAATACAACTAAATGCAGATAAATGTGTAGCTAGTATTTCAGCCGAATGTAGTCAAATTTGGTTACCAATGTTAAAAAGAGAAATTTCCAATAATCAATTACCTGCTTTATCAGGATAGCATCATAAGTTTTTATCCAGGTTTTCTTATGATTTATAATTTGAATAGTTGTTAATCGATACACAATTCAATACATAAAATCACAAAACTGAGTATACATACATATTTTGGAAACTTAAATATTCATAAACAAAAAAAGTATCAAGAAACGCGTTTTATTAACAACATTTCCAATATAAGCGAAAAAACGCGCTATCCCAATTTAAAAACCGTTCCTGGAACGTGCACTTCACTGGATTCCATTTCTAGTAGACTATCATATCGTTGGAATGTCATAAAATGAAATATTTCATTTGACATTTTACCGGGGATATGATCTACTATGAATGGACCTTAATAAAAATTTGATAACAAAATTTTGCAGTCTTAAACTTCAAAATATTTTTGATTGTCTAGTTGTCAAATTTTTTCCGTTGTGTCAGTTAGGAATAAAAATCAATTTTTACTTATTTTTTCTTGAAAACGGTAGCTGGAACGCTACCGAAACGTTGAAATAAAGAATTCAAAAATATTGTGGTTTAATTTCCCAAGAAATTAAAAAAGAATAAATACTTATCCTTCTTTTTCCCGTCAAAATTGCATAAGTCTGTCTTATTTATCTAACGGATTTCATTTGGAAGTTATAATTAAACGCAATAAAAGAAAACAAAAACTGTGAGTATGTCTTTGTTGAATCGTATGACCCGCACGTTAAGACTGCATCTGACTATACCCGTTGTAACGCCACTAAGAAATGTATTGCCCACTAGAATTAGTAAGATCTTAGTAGCCACTAAATACGTCTATGAATACGAGTTTCTTCAGTGGGATATTAGGGGTGTGTTAGTAGCCACTAAATATGACTATGAATAAGGCTGCAAATGTCTCAATAATATTTATGGAAAAAAATATATATTGCTAGAATTCTCAATAAGTTTGAAATTTTTCCAATTTCAAACAATTGGTAACGCCATCGTTTAGAAGTACAATCAGTATTAATTTTGTTGGAAAAGTAAAAATGTATTTTGTGTTAATTTTAAGGGCGTGCATAAATTCGACGCTAAAATTTCGCTTAATCTTTTTCTCACTTTATGTACCTGCTTGTAGACCCTTAAATTCGACACTAGGTAAAGTATAACCAATGTTAATTTGATGACCCATATTTTTAATCCCATTGAAGAAAGAAGCCGTCCAATGGCGTGCATAATTTTTTTTTATAAATTCGAATATTGTGAAATAATGTTTTTCAAATGTAATTTAAATGAATATAGTGGATAAAATTAACCTGCATCAAATTTGTAATACAATTATCAGAAATTACAGAATTTTCTTTTTTCAAACACGCGTATATATTTAAAACAACGCGTTGACCCTGAACATGTAAATCTTTGTTTTTAAATTCAGCCCTATCATCATTTATTGCTAAGTCATTTGCTTGTGGCGCCAAATTATTAGATTCCCGCGCTTCATCTTGGACTGTCGTTTCAAATGGTCTCCAAAATGCCATTCTAATTAATTACAAATGAATTATATTCTCAAAACTTACCCTAACGTCTACGAACAAATGAATATTTTATTGATATCAATTCACTCAACTCCACGAACAAATAAATATTATAGATATTGATATCAATTCACTCAATATGGGTATTATTATTTCATTAAACTCACTCAACCAAGAAATAGATACTACTATATTATTTTAAATAGGTCTACATATAAATATACAATTAGAATTGCACACGCCTATGAGACTTATGAAACTAAACGAGTGGCTTGCACCCTAATCCCATAAAAATTTTTATGTTATAGTGGACCACCCTAGTAGCTACCCGAATTTTTCGATATTATGAGCAATATTTCACTCGGTAACTGGCAGGTGCACCTGCGGTGCCAGATTTTCATAATATATCGGGCATACATGAAGTTGTTCTAATTAATTTCTCTTCTTATAACAGTTTCGACTTTTTTTAATTCTTACAAATAAATTTATATTATGTATTTTTTATTAAATATTTCCAAACTAGTTTTCTAAGAAAATCATGAGCTAACAGTATTTTGAAGTAATGGGAAGCATATGTAAAATGAGCACAACAATTTCAGAAAATATATCTGACAACATTGCTTTATTTTATGGTCCTCAAACTAACTTTGGTTAAAGTATACCTCTACTAATCATTCTACCTGTATTATTTTGCTGTTGACCCATAATAAAGAATAGTTCTTATTTATACATACATTTGTTGTATTATACAATACATTATACAATACATTTCAGATATCTATAATACACAATAATATTGGTAATCGAAAGAGAATGAGAAATGAAAATCGCATAGGTAGTTATAATTTATATAGGAGAAAAATATAAGTGATAATATATTTAATATTTAGAAATAAAAATAAACTATTTGTTCAGATTAGAATAAATATGAGCAGCAATCTAGATATTCCATTTAAATTGTAACTTTTTTCAATCAACGGTTGAACTTTGAAGTTTCACATATTATGATCCGTTTGAAATTGGATTAAAACATTGAGAAACAAAAATATATTAGGATGGCTGGCATAGAAATTAGAATTAAATCTTGAATGGAATGATTCGCATGCATTGGTGGTTCTTTCGATGCTGTCGCTGCACTCTGCCCATAAAAAAAAATTGAAAATGAAAAATTGGCTTCTTCAGCGATATAATTGTCTACCAAATAATCTGCATATTCTGTTAATCTGTCATCTACAGGTTGAAATTCAGCTAAGTCAAAACTGAAACAATCGCCAACATCGGCAGTATATTATTTGAGTATATTATTTGAGCCATCTCCCTATCTCACATTCTTCGTTTTTGTATTCGGATTCAACAATCAGAACTTCCTTCCCACGTTCACTTATAACTTTCTTCATTTCCATTATTTCACTTTTTCACACAACTTCTTCCAAATATTCATTTGAACTAAATGAATTATTTTCTAACAAAATTTAAAATATTTAAACTTTACCAGAATCGAAATTCCCAAAAGTTGTTATCAAATATAAGCTTAATCCTTAAAGGACATAATCCTTCCGGCAGCGTCCAATTTAAGGGTTAGGGTAGTTAGCGACCAATTTAAGGCCGCCCATTATTAAATAGCAATACTTAGGTAAACATTGTGGTCCAGTCGGGTTAGCCCAAAAACTATCAAAACATGGATGTGGGAGCAGTAGGCGAGATTTTTCATGAAATCCCTTAAAAAACATCATGATTAATGATAATCCGTTGCCTCAACCGGTTTTTAAGATGTGCTAAATGCACAATAACAGCTTAAAGTCAAAACAACCAAAAATGGGTCTATTTTCCGACATGTTTCCGAATTTTACTCGGAAAGTATTGAATCTATCATGCGCCGCATGGAGTCATATTGATCCATGTCTTTAGAATATAGGAAAAATATTGCAATGCTTGTCTGAATTGATAGGTGTATCTGAACAAAAAAAGTTTTTTGCGATGGTCAATCTTCAAATCAATTTTTTTTACAGATTGGTTTCCAGGCTGGGCACAGCATGGCCATTACAACAAGCAGCCAAACGATGACGGCCTTAGTGACCAAGACTGCGTCGAGGTTCGCAGAAATTATCTACTTCCCGTTTCATCGTCTCGCTTGGCCACCACGTTCATGTGGAATGACAGAGATTGTTCTACAGCCAATTATTTTATTTGTGAACGACTGTTGAACAATGGTAAGTGATATTTAGCTATGACAGCGAAAAGGAAGAGTGTCGCAGAGGTGATTCTGTAAGATTATAATCTACCATCGGTAAAATTTACCAGGATTGATTTATTGGAATGCCTTTGAACGTAATGAAATAAAAAAATACCAATTTGTTGAAATATACATAATATTCAAACTTTAAGTTGTGACACAGTAACACAGTAGCTTCATCAAACGAATGGAGGTATAATGAGACATTTTCAATTCATACAGTGCCTTAATACTAAATTATACGGATAGGTATAAAAAAATGATCTATTTACATGGAAATAAAATGAAAAAATAAAAAATGTGTCAAAATATTGGATTAACTAAAGTATTCAACAAGTTTACCTGGAAACTCATCCAAACAATCCTACAGGAACCTTTCTAGGTAAAAAGGTTTAATAAGAGGGAATTGTTAATATCTATTTGGTCATTAAGGAGATTATCTGAATTTTTTTTTATCTCAAGGGCTTCTAAAAGATTTAATTTCAAGGATATAGGCTCTATATGCCAAATTTCGGACGCATCCCAACTCGATCGTGCCCACTAATCCCTTAAAAGGTACAAGAGTAAAGGTCTCAATAATCTGTATACCTAACTCGTGCTCGATTGAAAAATTTACTGTTCAAATTAACTAACCTAACCTAACCTAACATTTACTTTCGTTAAAACAGTATCATGGTATAATAGTATTAATAATATGTAGGTAGTTCTAAGTTTTTTATGTGCAATATATTTAATTAATACGTTTTATAGTAGTTTTATTTCAAATAAATGACAACTGTGTATGTAGGTCTTGAATATTTAATTATAATAAATAAGAATTAAAAACCGCAGTTCCGATGCTCCCGGGCACGAGTTGGTGTATTAATTTTCTACCTGGTTTTTGAACGGGCACGAGTTGGTCAGTGATTTTCGGGGCCAGGTAATAACGGGCACGAGTTGGGAAACGCCGCAAATTTCATAATTTGAATAGAAAGAGTGTTGGTTTGCTAATAAATGATTTGAGTAGTTGGAATCTGATTTTTGGTTGTCATAGCTACGTTTGTGTTCTGAAATTCTACTTTTAATAAAATTCCTTAAGAGTTCTATCTATATAAATTTTGTTACAGAGTTGTCATTACCACATTTTAATTTATAAACTCCTGATTTATTTAGTTTTGAACATTTGGATTTGTTGTAATGAATTTGGATGAATTGTTTCCAGTTTTAAAGCAAATATTCAAGTCTAAAGTTTCTAAAAATGATTTGATTTTTGAGGATGATATTCCAAAGTATATTAAGCTTCTAATTTGGTTGTTCTAGAGTATGTTTTCGTATCTTTTTATTTATAATATTGTTAATTAAATTTGAATCGAAAGATATGAATTGGGGTGAGTTAGTTAGTTCAATATTTTAAATATTATTAATTAGTTCTGTTGAGTTTTTAATTGAAAATTTAGGTTTCAATGAACAATATTTAGAAATTATATCTGTTAGAAATTTTAAATGACGGTGCTGTTAAAAAAGAAACAACCAGTCCAATTGGGTACCCTTCTTTATGGAGTTTAATTAATGAATAGAGTTCAGGGTGTTGTGGATTTGGTAAAAATAATTTGTGTTTTTCTTTGTCGCTTATTATTGAATTGGAATTATTCACCGCAAATTTTATTTGTTCAGAAATTTAATAATAGGATCTTTTTAAAGAATCTCAAAATTTCCGGCGTGGCCTCTCCTTTATATAGACTCAATAAATTGAATCTGGATCCCTGGAAAATCTGGTATGGATGGCAATGAAAATGCAGACTTCCTTGCTGGGGAGATGATTTTATTTGACCAGAACCTTTAGCTGCGTACCTCACTAGGATTTGCAAACAAACACCAAATACTAGAAGAGTCTTGGACTCTCGGCATAATTTACCGACATTGTGTGTGTGTGAGGTTGTGATATTGACTGCGGATCCTTGCATTTACCGACATTGTTTTATTTAAGAGCTTCTATACATCCTTCTTAGAATCTATAAGATAAAATAAAAGAAACGGACTGGCTAAATAGGCTGTAGACAGAATACTAGGAGGATCCACAAAAATATACTGAGGTGGTGCCGGCGAAGGGCAGATCTCGTAGTAAGTTTTTCAAAATCAATCTCACGGAATAACTTTGTTGATCCATCTTGTAACAAAGGAAAAGATATTTAGTTTTGTTTTACTGTTACAACAAAAATAAATACTTAACCAGTGATTTTATTAGTAGGGTGGAGCTATAAAAATTAAATATACTTTTGTTGTTATTGATTTTATTTCACAATTATACAATCCCTATATTATTTACATTAATATTCAGTCTCAATGGTCTCTTCTCCAAACTATAATACATAATGCATAATACATCAATCAAAATGTCAACGGCTTTCATAATTATGACAAAAGGCCACTTTCCATGAGGATATTGCTTCTAGGACAAATGATGCTTCAACTTACTCACTTCAACTAATAGCTTCGGCAAGATAAGACGAATTGACATGAAAAGAAAGCATTGGACCCTCAACCCTTATCCATTATTCATATCCTGATAAAACTTGTGAATCATCTAACAATTGAAGCAGGGTTTCTAGATATGATATCGATTTCACAATATGAATTGGTTAGAGAGAAAATTTGTGGCAAGTTTTGATATCATCCCGTCAACAACTCCACACTCAAATCTATTTTGTAATTTTTACAAAACTCGAATACTCGTTCATTTTAAAATAATCATCCTATATGTAAATAAAAGAGGAAGAAAATGGGATATTCCTTCAACTATTCAAGATATATTATTAATTAATTATTATAACTACACATTCATTCTTAAGAATGCATTCTAATTCCAGAACCCCTTAAGACTGACATCTTTTCCCACGATTGTAACAGAACTGTAATACTATCCAGAGATCATCCCAGAATGTCAGTTGCAAGTCCTGGATTCCCTAGGCAATATCCAGATAATGCAAACTGTGACACCGACATAATCGCGTCCTCTGGATTCAGAATTATTTTGGATTTTGAAGAACTAGTACTGGAAGAAGAGGATTCGTAAGTTAATATTTTTTAATAATCTTTATACTGTAGCCTATAGTTTTTCAACAAGTGCAAGCTATAAGGGATGTAGGGCAATATAACTGAAATGAGAATTCATGAATATATACTGTATTATTTTATAAGATGCGACGTAGGGATTCCTCTACAAAACTGTCAAACGCAAGCTAACTTTTTTACCAAATAGCAGATAAGGAAAAAGAACTAAAAACGAGAAGAAAAACTTCACATTGTAAGGTTTAATCGAACCGCCATACTTTTTAATTTCCCGTGTCATCAACCGGTTAGCTATGTCCTAAGCACTTGTTAGTATTCGAAAGTGGTATGAAAATGGAGTTTGACTTTTTCAAAGATAACAATTCATTTAATTATTAAGCCAGAACAAATTTAAGAAAATTAAAAGTGCATTTCAACTTTTCAACTACCTTTCCAAATCTATTATTATTTTATACAAACGCTGTTTGGTAAAAAAGTTAGCTCACGTTTGACAGTTATAAAGAACCCAGTGAATAAAGGTTGCAGCTCCACAAAACAGCTATTTATGTAACAAATGTGTAAAGTAGCCTTTTTGGACGAGTCAGTCGTAAAAAAAGGCCTTTACAGGTAATCAATTGTATTTATATTCAAGTACCCATTTAATATTTTCAGGAAACTGTGATGTTATTTTAGATTAGGAAGAATAAAATGATAATATATTCCGAAAATGTTCTAGTGGCAGATTACCTAAACTTCAGTTTTTTGATAAAGTTTTCGATAGTAAAAAAAATATATTGTATGCAATTCGTGTCTGGTTGAATGGTGTAGAATGTGGTAGAATGGTGACGGCAATATTTTCATTAAATAGCTCATTATCCAATACCCCTCCATGCCAATTTTCATAATTCAGATACCTTCAGTTCTCGAGATATTTCTAATTGATCGTTTATCTGCTGCACCCTGTATAAATTCGATATTTTTCGGATGCACTTATCCAACTTCACGGGAATTATCTTTTGTGTTTGTTCTGTAGCTTTTTTCATTTTTCAGATGTAGCTACGACTTTCTTCAGATTCTTGAAAATGCAGGAAACGACACTTCCTCTTCAATGAACGGCTCTACTCCCAGTAGGCGCCTCTGCGGTGATTGGAGTTCCAAACTCAAATTGTTAAGATACGTTAGCCGATCCTCCAGATTGAAATTGAGGTTCAGCTCCGATTATTCGCACCATTTCGGTGGATTCAAAGTTCGCATTTCCATAGAGAACGGTAAATAAGTTTGCTATTTTAATAATAATATTGTACTGGGATTAAATAACCCTCATTATATATTATTGCCGTTTTTATTTTTTGGGGAATTAAACCACAATGTTTTTAAAATATTTTGTCTACTAGCGTGCGGAAAGATCCATTTTTCCGCTTCAAAAAGCGTGCTTTAACGCCCTTTATCTTTTTTCACAGCAATATTTTCTTAAGGTATATTTTCCTATGTAGGGGTTGCGGCATGACTGACGAAACGTCAGTCCATGTTCTCCTAGAGTGTTCACACTGGGCTGTACTACGCAGGTTGAATCTTCGGAGTCCCTGTTTTGGCCCCTGGAGACACAAGCAGGCATCCATTGAAAAAGGTTGTGGCCTTTGTAGAAGGGCTCGGCTTTATGGATGTCTAGGTAGCAGGAATGGCACAATGGGCCCGCCAGTGGCCTCAGTGCCGGAACCTTGGCTTGAGTATGTCCAGGACAAGGTTCGCCTGCAAACTTAGTAGTAGTAGTAGTAGTAAGGTATATTTATTTGGTCCCATCGCTATATTTTGGTCCAAACAATCTACCTTAGGCGGCTCGCATACCAAAGCAATACGCAACTAGCAACAGGCAACAAGCAATAAGGGATGATATTGTCGATACATATTTCACATATTCACATATCGGGGTTCGTACACCGACACAACGTGATATCGTTATCGCCGGTCCAGGGCAATCTATGTTGCTAGCGACACGGCGTGCGTGTTGAAATACAATATAATTGCCTATTTGTTGTCAACATTTACAAAATATAGGTTGGTTTGTTTTTATTTTTGGACTCATCCGATAGCAGTACCGAAACTGGGTGGGATGAACCTTTAATTCATTGGCCCATAAACTTGCTCCATGATTCTTGAGTACTTTTAAGGAAGGATGAATCCAATATCGTCTTCGTTTCCTATTTCTCCTTCGCCTATACTGCCACATTATAACTACTTCAACCTCATCAGACGACGACATTTGAGACTAGTGATTTTATCAATATTTATTAATTTCGTCTGCGCGATCAACGAAATTCTAGAATAAGCAAATAAGAAATTTTATTGATTTGGTATGCGAGATCAACGTAACATATATTGCGTGTTGCTTATCGTCTATTGCTAGTTGCTCATTGCTATTGCTTCGGTATGCGAGCCGACTAAAACCTTTGTCCCAATAGTTATGAATCACCCTTTATATTCAACAACGTACATCCAATGTTCATGGATGTTTGGACTTAAAAACGACGTCCAAAGAACGTATCATTTTAATCTATTGTAGTCTATTGCAATATGCAAATTATTTGAAACAAAATCACTAACTGTTATCCCTATTTTCTTCAGCTTTTCAATGCGCAGACGACCGTTTTGTTGCATTCAACAACTCTTGCTACCTCATCGTCAGTTATCCGGAAGTAACTTGGAATACGTCACAACAAATTTGTCATGGAATGAAAGCAAATTTAGCATCAGTATTGAGTACGGAAGAAGAACGTTTTATTGTATCTAGTATACGTAGAGCACCTGAATACCGTACAAGTGCAATATATTGGTAAGTTATTAGTAGCATGATGCAGCAGATTTCACAATCTTGGAGCATTTTGTATAATAGCCTGCTTTGGAATAATAATATGACGGTTGCCTTATAAGTGTTGCATATACCAGCACCAACATAGTTGGCGCCCGTTGGAAAATATGAAAATTAATGGCCGTTTGCACCAATAGAAGCATAAGCTTAGAATAACTATGGCGAGTTTAAAATTTAAGGGTCGCTTAGTTAAAGTTCAGTTGCACCAATGTTTTTGCTCTGCTTCTTAGCTAAGTGTGTAGGTTAGCTACTAAATCAACACTCGCTGCACATGATTCTCCCAATATTTCTAAAGAAATTTGATCTCTTGAATTGTGTCGTTATTTTTTTGAAAGTAGTAATCAGGAAGAACGTATGATTTACAGGTTAGGAGCTATTTCAACCTCGTCTACCAATTTTGAATGGATCGATGACTCCCCCATGACTTACACATCGTGGCTTCCTGATTCCGCGCCTACCGATAACGATTTGCTCAGACACGTTGAGGAGCTGACATGTCTAAGCATACAATGGACGCCGATGACGGGACCGTCACTGAAGAACGGATTTTATTGGAAGGTGAATCGATGCCAATCCTTAGGTTTGTTCAACTAACTTCATTCTTGTTTCACGCTAATTCGATTTCTACAAATAATGATAATAATAATAACCCTTCTTAGCGCATCAGGGCCTTATTTAGTCCATGTCCTCCTCTGACGAACCCTGGTATGGGCGATAGTGTGTCCAAGGAGCCACATATTTAAATTCAATTTTTTAACACAAATTTGATGGTTTGGGCTTCATGAATAAGGGCGCTGAGGAAGTGGGATGTCAAAAAATAGAGTTTGTAGCTTCATATCACTAGAGCGTACCAATTCTTTTTACTAAAACTCAATTCATCGTGATCATGACATCGGAGACCCCATGGGTATCTTTTCATACGGTTCAGATGGGTTGAGAAGGCTTTATTCTCGACAATAATGACATCCTCGCACTTCGGAACTCCCCTGTCCAAATTTGGAATATTCTGGACTCTCTGCACTCCCCTGGGAAAGACGCAAAAGCGACCTGGTCCAAAAAACGGATTTAGGGCACTTCAAAACCCACGAATAAAACATTTGGCTATCTATTTACCACTTGTACGGAGAAAACTTACTGAGTTTTTTTGTCCACAATAACTCAATGCATATATTGCAATATGTTTCGTTTTATGACCTCTTCGTGGTCGGTTACCTTAATTTCCTATGCGTCATTTTAGGTGTGAACCGTGCGTTTTTGATTGGACACCATACTGGTTACTTTATTCATTCACCACACCAACACCCAACGTTAGGTGTTGATGTAGTGAGTGTGTACAGTTTCCAGTGCCAAGTATCGCCAACGGTTCAAGAATTCCATACTTAGATTCAAATATCATTTTTCGAGCTGTTTAAATTGTCAATTGAAGAAAATCTTGCAATAAGAGATAATCTTTCAAATTATGAAATGAAACAATTTTAATTTGTTAAAATCCACATAATATTTCAACTAAAAGTTGTGACGCGTTTCTCTAATGGTGGGTTTATACACTTTACTTAATTTTAGTTTAGACGTAAATTTAGTGTTAAATTTAGACTTAATATTATCAAAGGTTAAAGTGTTTATACAGAATTTTAATTCATATTTTAATTTACTGCTACGCATGCGTATAAAATGGGATTTGGGGATTTTTATACTTAGCATTTGACATTTGACACTAATTCTAACTTGTTTCGTGTTTATGTGTTTATTATTATCACAGAGTACATGTTATTATTGGCAAAGGCTATTTTTTATCAAAATTATAATGATACGCAAGAACAAGAGAGCGATGGTTTGCCTAACAGCACTTTTGCTGTTGAGTTCTTGTCATGTTTATGTATTGTTGGTAAATTTTTTTCATGGACGTGGCACTCTGTCATTCAGCGCATGTGTATATCAACAAAATTTAGTTTTATCTTTAAATTTAGTGTGAAGGTTTCAATTATTGAGTACTTTCAAGGTCAACCCTTACATTTAACACAAACGCAAATTATGACTAAACCATCCTATTGAAGTATATGGTTTTTAAAATTAAGTCTAAATTTAACACTAAATTAACGTCTAAACTAAAATTAAGTAAAGTGTATAAACCCACCATAACACAGTAGCTTTGTCAAACGAATGTCTGTATGTGATGGTTTGTGAAATATAGAAAAATCATGTCTATTATTTATATTTGAAATTGTAAGGTCTAAGACTTATTTTGTTCAATTTCTACTGTAAATTTGATATTTTTATTCTTTGAGTTGATGTAAGTAATAAAGTTATCTAATTGTCTCATATTGAAAGCCCTTGAGATAAATAAAAACAAATATTCAGATAATCTTTTCAACCACCAAATAGATATTAACAATTCTCCCTCATTAAACCTTTTTACCTAGAAAGGTTCCTGTAGGATTGTTGTGAATGAATGTCCAGGTGAACTTGTTAAATACTTTAGTTAATCCCATATTTAGTCACATTTTTCATTTTATTTCCATGTGAAAAAATTATAATTGGAAATTTCTCATAATACCTCCATTCGTTTGACAAAGCTACTGTGTTAGCGAAATTCGTCACAACTTAAAGTTGAAATATTATGTAGATTTTAACAAATTGAAATTGTTTTATTTCATAATTCAGTATGGATCAACATCAAGTAAAAGCCTGATCTATTCAATAATCTTTCAACATTTTCTGTTTGTTAGGTGGCTACATCTGTAAGAAACAGCTCCAGCTTATGGGTGGATCAATAAACTACAATCAGACAATTAATGGAACTGAGGGATCAATTACTTCCCCAAACTACCCCAACAATTATTACAATAATTTAGATTTTTCAATAAAAATCTCAGGACCGGATAAAACACGAATAGTTATCAAATTCATTTACATACATATAGAAAGCCAATTGGAGTGTTTGTACGATTACATCGAACTTAAATCCATTGACAAGCAGAAACTGAATATTTTAAATGATGCCATGCGTATTTGCGGAAATCACGAAAGAGACATGGATCGATTCAATTTCGTTTCAAAAAGTAACGAAGTTGATATTAAATTTTATTCTGATTATTCCATCTCCGACAAAGGATTTTCTTTAGTTTGGTATGCGGTAGACGTTTCAGCTTGTCCTCTTCAAACATTAACTGCCAAAGAAGGTATTTTGATAACTCCGAACTACCCAGATTTTCTCCTGGCGAATCTAGATTGCACGTTTACCATTCTGGCTCCGAACGGTAGAAGAATCTGGTTAGAATTTTTTTCCGAAGAAAATAGTGCTTCAGAAATTGTCAGTCAATCGGAAGATTTTAACGTGGAAATTATGTTGGGTAAACATACTTCTGTACATCGACCATTCGAAATAGGTAATCTTTTGACTGAAGGTATTTTTGTATCTAGAGATGAAAAAATGAAACTTAAATTACATACCGGAGATCATCCTCTTGGACCTGGATTTCGTGCATCATATAAAATAATTAATACAGTAAAAGAAGAAAAAGCAATTATCTTAGGAAACTATTCATATGGATTATTATACCATCTGAATTACCCTGACAGACCTCCACCGAATACAGAATTTTTGCAACATTTCATAGCTCCTCTAGGAAGTATCATTTTACTAGAACTTCACGACGTAAAATTATTCGATACAGAGTGTATCGACAAAACCAGCCAGCTAGAAATTTTTGATAACTATTCTGATATTAACGGAACAACTTGGAAACTGTGTCACGATCCTCGAATTGATGATTCTCTTATGCCCAATTCCCCTATATACATTTCATCGTATTTGAATACCATCCACTTGAAACAAATGCATGGACCACAAGGAATTCCTTTAAACGGTTCGCTCAAAGTACAATTTGATGGAAACTACAAGAGTAAATTGATAAACTATAAAGAATGGAAGGTAGAGACGTGTAATCCGAATCCCTGTCAAAATGGAGGGAAGTGTATTGTTAAGAATTCAACAAAATTCTGTCAATGTACGGGGTATTATACAGGTTAGTATATCCATTATGTAAGTTCCTATTCTAAGTAGCATTATAATATCCCAGGAAAGTACCTGGGGGCCGGATTCTTGACTGAGGGAGTAGAGCTTACCGGGAGAAAAAATATGTCTTCATCTCTCTTGTTCCCTTCGTTATTATACTCTGACGAAGACAATAGTTATTTGTTTAACTAGGCAGCAAAGTAGTAGATTGACTGCCGGAATTCAGCCAAGGCAGTCAATCTACTTTGCTGTCAAGTTGAACATATATTTTTTTCTCCGATTGTTAATGAGGATATTGTATTTGCAAATTATTACAATTCCCACAATGTCTTTATTTTGGTTGGTTGCTATGGAAATGTATAATCACAGGCAGCAAAGTAACCACTTTGCTGCCTAGGCAGGAAAAGTATTACTTTGCTGATTGATATCAGTCAGCAAAATTAATATTTGCTGCCAATCGGAGAAAAAATATTTGTTCTCACGGGAATATTCACTACATAGAGTAATAAATAGAAGAGAGATGTTGAACGTGTAGTGTATTGTGACACAAAGCTACCACTAGCGCCTACCTTGGCTACTGGTAGAAACTAGCATTCAAGACGTGCGCTTTTTGAATTTGGAAGTTCTCAGCATACGCGTAATTTGTATTAGTAGGAGTAGGAGAAAAAAACTCTGCTAGTGAGAAATTACTATGAAAACAACATTTTTCATACAATAAAATATCGAAAATAACACAAAAACAGTCAATAAAAATAAAATAATCCACACTTATACACCAATCTACCTGGAGACATCTTGAAGCACACACCAATATCACACGAACAATGTTCGAAATACCCCTTTTACAGATAACTAGAACCAGTGGCAGCTCCTCGAAGGAGGCTACGGAGGCTCAGCCTCCTCAACAATTTATCCAGCAAATAGCACCAGAAATATTTTATTGATTATTCTTCATTTCATTTCTCGTTTAACTGAAATTTCTTAATTTCACAATGAATTCCCCGTTTACACTACTTATTTTTGAATCTGACAACAGAGACCGGAGGCTAGACTCCACTAACATTTCTATCGAAACAGGTGTTGCTCAACACAGTTGCCGTTTTTTCTATCAGTCCAATTGCTAATACCGTAAAAATAACGGAAATGGCAACACCCTCAGGAGGCTAGCTTCTCTCGGCTGCAATGATATACGAACTGATACGAACCACGAAATACAGAATACGAGGGTGAGCTCGTGGGTGGTTGTTTTGTTTCATACGATTAGCGGGAATAATTAAGAGACGCCGCGCGAATTAAGGTTAGAATTTTTAGTTTGTTCGGAAAATTAATAAAATTTAAAATGAATTCGATCTCTCGTGCTAGTGATTTAGTTGCTGAATTTTTAGAAAATCCATTTAGTAAATTAACATACGACCAAAAAGTGTTTTTTAAAAATAAACGGCCCCTACCGGATTTAAAAAATCTAGTGTTATCAGGTAAGTATCAAAATCGATCATTTAACACTGACAATTATAAAAAATATTTATGGTTAACGGGATCTGAGGTACACAATAAATTATATTGCTGGACTTGTTTACTTTTTACAACAGATAATTCTTCATATTGGGGGCGCTTGGGTTATAATGATTTAAAAAATTTATCTCGTGGTCTAGACAGACATAAAAAATCACAAGAATATATCACATCGAGTATTAAGTTTGAATTAATTGGCTGAATAGAGTATATATTGAAAAAAACGTTTTATGTCCAGCCTCCTGTCTTGAAAAGTTCACGAGCCGCCACTGACTAGAACTTTCACCACATCTTTCTTATTGTCTGCAAAAAAATCGATAAGAAAAAAAATATTGTTTCAATTATCTCACTTTTTTAACTTACCTATGATGAGTTATAATAAATCCTATGATAATATAATAGGTGCCTATATTAAAGATAATCAATTTGAATGGAAAAAGGCCAATAAGAATTAAATGAAAATAGATATTGTAAAGTTCAGTGCGAAAGGTAAATCAAAAGGCAGTGTCTGTAATAAAGTTCAAATTTATTGTGGCTTGAGATTAAGAGGTTCTAAAGCTTCACATACGTCCATCGAAAACGAATATTATAATGATTCCCACTAGGTATTCTCAAAGAACCACTTAACTGTTATACCGGAGTTAAGGATCGGGTTTACACATAAAAATAAGATAATTATAGTTAACAAAGTTCTAATGAAGGAACGATAATGTACAATCATTTACTGAGTCCGAGTATCGAAGCATTCACTTACAAAGAACAAACAACCGAGTTGCTTTTAGGGATTTTACATACCGGCGGTACGAAAAGAAAAGTTCTACGATAAGTAGAGTTTGGCAACGCCGCGTGGGTTAACCGATCTTCAAAATCGGAGCGAAAATGAGACCATGCCATCAAACATTTACTTATTTGATTGGAAATATAAAAGGTTGGCTTTTACCTGTATTGTCCAAATTGTAGAAGCACTACACTATATTATTACAATAATATTTCAAAAAATTATAGGCGTGTTTGCCCAAAAGAGTTAATTAGCACCAAAAGATACTGGAGAGCTCATGTTTCTTCGGCTTCTTGAACTGGAGTGGGAAGATCACACGGTGACTGGCTCGTAGTTCGAGTTGCTCCCGCATGAGTTTTGAGATTTAAATTGTCTTATTCATAATGCGGGCAGGAATTTTAAAATATAAAAGAAAGTATGAGAATAATTACATGAGTTAAAATATGGATTTCAACAGATATCATATAGATATGTTTAAAAGTGACTTCAAATGACTAACCTCAAATTAGAATAATATTGACAATTTTCGTGTGGTTAGATGCGGGGTTTGTTAGTTCAGTTAGTCGCTGTGATGCGCCATACTCAACTGGCTGCGCACAAACTTTGTGCCAGTTTCTTCCATACGTATTAAAACCTCTCTTTCATTTATTACTCTATGATTCACTTTCTCGGTCAAGGATCAGGTTATTGGAATGTTTGGCATAATACAGGGTATATTCCTAGAATTTACCGGGTGTCCAAATAAGAATGGCTCTAGGCCATATCTCGGGAATCGTATTATTGTACAGCTTCGAGGAAAAAAATTAACATAACAACACAAAAATAACAACAGTGACCTCGAGAAAAAAAGGGAAATTAGTCAGTGAACCACCTCAGGTCGTAGTCTCCAGGTTTTGCTCATTAGAAGCTTCTCGTATTATGTCTCAGAATAAATACATCAAGTACAAGTACAACAAATCTTTTCATACAATTCTTATTTCATATTTCAGGTATATTTTGCGCCCTCACAAAATGTGATATGGAACCTTGTGCATTTGGAACTTGCGAATTGGTAGATACCAGTTATAAATGTCATTGTAAACAGGGTTACGTGGGAATCTCATGTGAGCAGAAACGACGACCTTGCGAAGGAAATCCATGCGAAAGTCGAGGTATCTGTATTGAAAAAGGAGATAACTTTCAGTGCCAATGTCATGCTTGGTGGGAAGGGCAAAGGTAATGAAACTTTTTATTTTGAATTCAAGAATATATTAAGCGAAATTGGTTTTGCGAAAAACTTGTATTGACATGTGTCCGGATACTATTTCGTTGAAAGTGGAGAAAATTTTCGTGTATATCGGTTTTTTCGTAATGCACAGCTTTTAACGCAAAATGCTTATAATCCTAGCCTGAAACCACTGAAACTCATGTCCCAAATATCCTGTCACAAAAACTATTGACACTTTCGAATTTTTCGGCCTCTCTAAATTCGTTTTAGTGGTTGTTTAATGATTTATAGCACATTTTTGCTGATTAAAGTTTTAGTAAAGTTCTCTGCCTAATCCAGTGTGTCATCTGATTCTTCTTATACTTCACATTTTCATTGTGACTCTTCTTTCTCTTATCTTTACAAGTTTTTCTCTCTCTCTATCGTGTATTTTGAAACACATCCAACACTGTCTGGGCAATTCTTCCTGTAAACACCTGCAGAAATTGAAATTATCCCATGAGAGCTGAAAATTCATAGTGAGTTTTTGTATTTGCCTATAATGCCTATATCTACATTAGAATACAACACTATAGCACCATAAAGTAGAATTGACTGAATCACACAAAATAGGGTTTATTTTGGTCCCTTTCCAATTCTACTATCTTGGTAACCATTTTTATATGGTCCCACTCATTCAATATAATGCTTAGATAATTTGGGTAATTCTGATGATGTATCAGAGTGCCAAATCACTCGAATTAAATACAGATCTGCTTCTATTGATATATCACTATTGTTGTCTGAGTGGGGTATATTTAGAACCATGATTGAGGAGTAGTTGTTGCTTCTTAGTAAAAGTTCTTTTTTTGCGCCGAGATGAGAAACTCATGTTCGACTGGGTCCAAACCAGTACCCAGACAGTGTTGTACTCATTCCCAAAGGTATGCCTACCAACCAAACCCACCTCAAACTCGCCTTGGAATAGCTACCCTAGCATACTTCAGGACGGGTGTCAATCCCTCACACACTCTCCGTCATCTTCTTCGTTCTATCGCTCCTACCTCTCACATGCCATATCGTGTCTTTCTTTCTCTAATCATGCTCTCTTCTGCGTAGAAGGTCTGCTGTTTGGAAATAATTCTCAAGAAATTCTGCAAGGCGTTATTAGTAACTGAATATTATCTTCAACATCCACTATATCTTATTACTTTGTAGATGTGAGAAGAGGATGCTGCATATTCCCTATAAACCACTCAGTGAAAGAATGCTCCACGAACCTTTCTGGTTGGGTCTTATGACGGTTTTTGTTGTTATGGGAGTTATTGGATTAGTGTGGTGTGCAAAGAGACATTTTCCAGAAAAAATCGAAAAGTTATTGGCTGAGGAGGATAGTAGGAATAGAGGCACAGGTGAGTATTACAACGAATAATTTTATAACCACTATTAGAATTGGAGTATAAGTCCAAAGCTGCATAATCGTCTATACAGTGTACATTGTAAATCTCACTTTTACAAAAAAAGCTCCAGTATTACCCTCTTAGATACTACAGTAAAAGTCAAGAATTTTTCTCGTTTCGTGACTTTAATTCAATTGTTGCTTTCGTTTATTTGGGCTTCAAGCATTTGTGCGTGACGACTCAGTCGTCACGACTTTTAACTGGATTTATAAGCTTGGCGTTCGCGCTGGCGTCCGCCGTCGGCAGTTCGTGGCAGCGACATTGGCCATTTACAAACTTGCCGTTGGCCGTCACGAAAACTATCATAACCTCAATTTAATGTGTCATATCCATATAAAACTAACAAACTGCTTGTTCAAACAATCACAATCAAATGACAATAAATGGCATTTCACATATGACGTACACCAGGTGACAGCTAAAAATGCTACGAACGGTGAACGGCAAAACTTAAAGTTCATTTAAGTCGAACGGCAGCCAACGGCGGACTGCAACGCCAACGGTAGATATAAATGGTCTTACGGATTTCTGTACTTTTAACTAGGGACGCTAGCGCGAACGCCAACGCCAACGACGAACGCCAAGTTTATAAATCCAGCTTAAAGCAAAACGAACCCGATTTTTAGGATCCTCAAAACCACTATCTGATATTATTCATAAATTTAGAACTTAGAAGAACAGTTTTCGATTATGATATTATTGATAATATAATTTTGCATATTTAAATATTTCCAGTAATATTTAAATCGTAATCGGTACAATCTTAACCCTTAAATAAACGTCAAACCGGACAAACGTCAAACATTTAATGTCTCTTGTGATGTCCCTGGCTTGAAGTTCATACTTTCCGGTAAGTGCGAAATTCAGTCACTACGAGCTGCTACTCAAAGATAATATTAAAACACAGACTGCTACTAGCAGCCAAAAGTAAATAATCGAAAACACCTAATATGTACATGGTCTTTTGTGTCTTGTGTTGTGTCAATGATTGTATTCAAAAAGCGAAGCGTCATTTTATGATTCTGTCACCATTGAAGTTCGTAGTCATTATCTTCATTTTAATGACGCGCAAGCTCTGGTACCCAGGATACCATAACTCATCAATGCGCTCAAGGTACCTATGCAATCCCATACTACCCCCGACTTGACCCTATCGGAATCAAGTAACTTGGTTTGCTTCCCTACCTGATTTAGTTATATTAACACCATAATATATCGTGGCCGTTGTATCAATGGGCCGCCCCATTGAGACTTCCCCTAGCATTTTTGTCTTTCGGCCTTTTACTGTCGTCTTTTTTGAAAAATTCATAATTTGTGGTTCCTGAGCATTTACTGTCAGTCTCTCTTTTCAGCACAAATTATCAACTAATTTGAAGCTGTTCTGTAATGAGGTCATATACTAAAGTTTTCCTCCATCGTAGTGGTGATAGCTCTATGAAGAAAGAAGTTTTGGGTGGAATTTTTTGAGAGTGCCCTCACTTCTTGGCTAATGAAATTGAATTAGATTGAATTTGATCAGTCTAATCTAGTCTACCCCTTAAGCTTTGCCATACTGTTAAGCTTACAGTGCCTGTTAACAGTCCTACTACAACTTTGACAGTTTTAAAATCTTTGCTTGTCAGGCCTGTCGAAAATGTCTTCTAAACTGTCACTCACTCTAGAGATTTTTGTGTTTCTGGAGTAACTTTGGGTTCCGGTTTTTTTTGTTTTGTCAAACTATTTTCCTTCAATTTCTTGTCATTAAAGAGTCCTACTTATAAAATTGAATTTGGTAGGGTGTCCCTATCAATCAAATCAATCAAACGTTTCATTATTTTGACTAAAATTAATCACAGACCAACCTTTTTTTCCATTTCTTCCTACGTAATGTGTAAGAAAGACAATAACAATCAATGACGCTCAACAATTAAATTGAATGAAGTAAGATGTCAACAATAATCCAGAATATTTATTGAGATACTCACTTTAATTCTTTTCCAGCGTCCTCTGTACGAAGTTCATCTGTGAGGGAACAATTAGCAGCATCATCTGGAGGCGGTACGGCCAGCACACCAAATCAGAATTCAGGTCCATCTACACGATCGCTCTTCGGCCGACTGGGTATTCGAAAGCCGTCAATTCTAAGCCTCACCAGCCCACACGCCAGCGGCTATGAGGTTGCCACAGCTCGTACTTTTAGTTTGGACGATTTGTTAAAACCTCTCCCAAGACGTAAGGCCCGATTGTGGCTTTGTCAACTAATACTATCTCTTTGCTAAATATCCTCTTTTCACACATTTCTCTCCGTACTGCCTTTTTTTCTAGTTCAGCAAACAGAAATTAAAAACAAATGTTGTGTAAATATTAGCGTATAATTTAGTTATGTCGTTTTTGGTAGCCAAGTTAATATGGTATAGTCAACGCAATACTTATAATGCGGCTACCTTATCGTATAACCTCTTTAAGTTAAGTTGCGGGGCTAAGCTATGAGAGGTATTAATATTATTCTTGTCTACTAACCAAATATAAATCTATATTTTGTTCCATGTAATTGATGGAAGGGCTTTCGGTTTAAATAAGATTCCAGATCTGATGTGAACTGAGCCCTTTTTGTATTCCATTCGATTTTTTATGGAAAACGAAATTTCAAAGCAGAAACCTTAAACAAAATTAAATTTTATTAAGAGATAACAAAAAAAAGGAATTCTATAACAGAAATTACACAATTCATCAAAAACCATAAGCAAAATTGAATCCAGTTTTTTAATCCAATTTTCAATCGTTTTCTAACAGCAATTTATATTATGGCCAGCATTTTACCAATTTATTTCTTATTATTCCAGCCATAGGTAAATCATTACTTACTCTTGTAGCAGTTGTTGGGACGTTACACCCCTGAGTTTCGTTTTTCTTTGTTGACTTCGAAGGACCACCCTTTGCAGGGACGATTACTAAACTTGATTTATTTTACACAACAAACTATTTACTTTATTTAACATGAACAAAAAAAAACATAAACATTGAACATAAATGCAGTTACATAAATTTTAATTACTTAAAGTGTCTTTTAACCACTACCTCGTGGTGAGTACTGTTTGCTACTGACTGTTTTTCGCGTAGGTACTTCACTTCACGATCTCCTTTAGGCGGCGGTGCCGTATTGATTTAAATTAATTTTAATTTGGGGACTGAACAGCAGTCATTTTAATAGTTTGATCAGAGACACATCTAAAGGTTTGGTCAATCCCTTTTCACATCGCTTCGTCCATAAGGCCCATTCGGATAGTTGACAGGAGAGCTTCTGTCAAATCAGGCACTGCTTGTATTAATTCCGTTTCTCCATCGAATCCAAGCTTTTATAGTAGATTCTTATACACATTAAACCATGTTTTCTCTGCTTCCAAATTAAAATGTCGTCGAAACCCGAGTCGAATCCTGTTTTCACTACTCGCACTATTACTAAAATTATTACTTTCATCATCATTATTTAAACTCTCGTCGTTGTTACACACAATATTTCCAAAGGACGCCACATTGTAAATATTTATTTTTCAAATAAAAATATAATTGCTAATAAATCTGCATATATGTATACTTATACTTACCCTCAGAAAAATATTACACTCTTACTTGATGAGACTACCGACTAAAGCGTCAAAAGGTGTTTGCTCCTCGTAAAATAACCCTCTCTGAAAGATAGTTATAGTTCAGTCAAGGATGTGAAAAGTAATTGATATTTCTATTTCTTCTTAATAAAACGATTTACATATAAGGTAGTATTAATCGTCTGGTATTATGTTCAAGATGTTTTCAAATATGAAAATAGGTTAGGAGGTTAATATTGTTTAAAGCCAAAGCTGGCTTGGGTACCTATAGTCTAAATTTAAACACACAAAGTGAGTGCTTATGGAACGCCTTTTTTGAAGACGGATATCACGATTTTAATAAATTAAAAATACTAGAAGGCTGCAACTATCATATACATTGATATTGTCAACAATTTATCCGGCTTGAACTACTCAGTGGTTTGTTTCAGGCAGTGTTTCTAATTCCACCTTGATAACAATAATTAAGATATCTTTTTTTGATAAATATGATTGAAATTTCGAATTATCTACCTAAAGGGCTTGGAAAAACGACAATAATTCAATCCCAAACTTGATCCAGGTTTCTCAGCAAACAAACAACAATCTATTCTGGATAAGAGCGAGTGGATGATATTGTCCTTCCAAATATTTGAATTTCTTCAATATTCTCCAATATTTGCTTTTATTTCTGTAGCTGAACTTTTCTCGTGAATCAACAGGCAATTCAAATAAAATAAGTCAACCAATTGACATTTATTGAACACAAAAATGTATTGTGAAGTAAAACTGTACATAAAAATCCATTTTTTTCCGATATTTTGTCATGTCAATACTCAAATTCTCTGCATGGTGTTATTTAGTCTCATTTGACATATATTTAAGCTCAACCCCATCAGTATATACTTACTACAGTTTACACTAACAATAACACTACACATTACACATACACCTAACCTTACGCACGATATTCAATAACTTTCTCATAGCTTCGTCCATCTGAAATCTAATTGATCAAAATACATATATACTTACATATTTTTTCCATCAATTAGAAGGATATTTCTATACAGGGTGTATCAAATAGGCAGGTCATAAATCATATCACCTATTCTTGGGCTAAAAATAACTCGATCCAACCCAAGTTACCATAGTGCAAATGTGCATGCGAAAAAAGTTACATCCCTTCGAAGTTACCCAATGAAAATTGATTTTTTCAAATATTTCGACAGTTGTTAGAGATATTATAATGAGAGTTGACAAGTTAAAACAAATAAGGAATTATTGCACCCTGTTAAAAATTTATAGGAGTTGAGATCCTTTAAACTCCCCCAAAATTTTTGTGTACGTTACAATTTGATGCTTATTGTGACACCATTATTCAAACACATTATTTCTGAAACTTTTTTGCCCCTTAGGACTTTTTACAATTATCAAGTTTTATTGAGATACGGCCTATTTTTCATTATGCTTCAAAAATTTCGAGTAACAAAAGTTAAACTCAATGAATTTTTAAGTTTTTGGAGGGTCCCAAATTTTTAATTGTATCTTATTTATTTACAAATGTGTAGTTTTTATTAGATGTTCGAAATGGCCCCCATTTTTTTGAATACAAAGTCGGCACCGTTTTACTAAACGAAAACCGAATATTCTGGAAAATCAATGGCTTCTGACGATATCTAATTGCAGCCAGGCTGTAACTTTTTCGCATGCACATTTGTACTAGGGTAACTTCGAGTTATTTTTAGCCCCAGAATATGTGGTATGATTTATGACCTGCTTTTTTGTTACACCCTATATAAATAAACTCTTTTTTTTATGAACATATTGGATTGCCTGTTTAAAAACTGTAAAGAAAACTATTCTTCTGTACTTATCTGTTGTAGAAACTGTACCTTCACTCTCCTGCGTGTGGCTGGTAGGTTGCACAGTATAAAAATATATCATGGCACTATAATAAAGCTATTTATGTTGTACATGTACAGCACTTATTATGTAAATGTTTACTTTTATTTAATTCATCATCTCGATAGTAAGTCGAATGCTAGGAGCAAACAACCATTAGTCAAAGATCTTCCATGAAGAGAAATTATAATAGGTTTGTTCCAACTAAGAGGAATGATGCGTACATGAACGTCACGATCATACGCATAACAAAATTTCTGTTCCAACAAGTTCCGACAATTCCACGGACTGATAAAAATGCGTTCCAATAAAAACTGGACACGTTTAAGAACGTGTCGGCGAAAGATCATAATGAAAATTAATATTTCTAAGCAAAAAAAATAGAAACAAACTGGATCAATCCATGTTGTCATAATGTGCAGAACAGCTAATGAAAACTTTATTGTATGTCAGGATTTCCAGATGTTGTATGTTAGGGATTATACAGGGTGTCCCACGACGAGTGAAAACTATCTGTATATGGCAAAATACTTATAGTAAAATCATGGAAATTTCTACGTTTGGGTTTTCGGATACGATCTTCTCAACTAAAATATTTTCAAAGATGGCCGACTTCCGGTTCTACCGGAAGTCGACTGTAACTTTGTTATTTTAAATAGAACACCCTGTATATTAATAGATTTTTGAAATCTACGTAATATTTTAGTATACTTTTGTCTAAGAACTTTTTTCGAAAAATGCACTCTTTTTGAGTTATTGATTTTTTTGTAGAAAATTTGACCGTTGAAGACCATTATAAATTATTTTTTACGAGGGGACCCTTGAAGATATGAAAATGGTTTCTCTTCGGTTGCCTTAAGCAAGGTCCAACGTAATCGAATCTATGTTGAAAATTTTTCCATTTCATACGGGGTGTGTATAAAAATTGTTCAAAGTTTAACTTCATAAATATCAAATTTCTTCATTTTTTTTTTAATAAAACCACCCTGTTTTTTCTATTTTAATGCATTTAGGGGGAAAAAATAAGGAAAATTCATGTATACTTTCCTATACCTAAACCTTACCGTTATCCAGATATTGAATGTTTTCTGTAAATTTTTAGAGATGCAGGTGTGGTCTAAATTTTGATACAAGAACTTAGAAATAAGAATTATTATGTGAATTTACTTTTAATACATGGTAAATATGACAAAGTTTTTACAAGAACATATGCTTTATTTGCAGTAAGATATCCAGATTGACCGCGATCGAAATCGCACATTGTTAAAAGAATACTTAACAATTTAAAGCTATTCGTTTCATTTTAAGCAAAAGTTAATCGAGTTAAACCATTTATGAGAATAATAAGATATGCTACAAAATTTAATGGAAAATTAAAAGCCAAAGAAAAATAGTTTGATGTTTTAAAGTAAATGTTCAAAATTGCTCCCTTGAACTTCAATGCATTTTTCAACCCTTCTCAGTATACCTTCATTCGTCGCACGGCTAATCATCATCTCAGATTTCAATTTGATGCTGTGGAATAAAATAATTAACGAGAATGTTGAAAAGGTGTTAGAAGAAGTGGGTATTGGTAGGGATGTTTTGAGACAAAAAATATTTAGAGTCAATAAAGACCTCTATCATAACATAATAGACATTGTCACCCCTTTTCCACTACAAAACCCACAAGAACCTCTACTCTATCCATACAAACTCCGCGTGAACGAAATCTATTAAAGTTTCTTTTTGTTTAGGACCCAACTGTTTACTTTTAACATCCATATTTTGTTCAATTATATCAACCAAACAAATATAGTAAATAGTGAGGTTATCGATGAATTAAATGTTTGTCAAAATTTGTGCAAGTTCATTGGTCAAGGCAACTGGCAACGCTGTTACCCGATCTTGTTCCCTCATCGCTACTCTCCGGTACTTTTCATTTTTCAAGAATATAACGTTTTTTTATTGGGGAGTTGAAATGAGGGAGCTTTCCCTGGGAGCAATCCCTTCTCGTTATTTCATGAATAGGAAAATATTGAGTTCTTAAACATACTTAAAGAGTTAACAAATGGATCAATATTATATTTATTAAACCATCTTAAACCTCTAGAAACAGGTGAGTTGTAACCGTAATTTGTGTTATGATTTTTTATTGAAAATAATGAAGGATTTCTAGTTCTATGGGAATGTAACAAGAAGGTTAATTTGATTCAAAAGATTTGGACAATCGGCTCCACCAGATATGATTTTATAAATTAATATCAAATCAGAGTGAAAACGACGTTTTTATAGAGGCTATTTTGTCTCTCAACTCAAGCATTGTTTATATTAGAGCAATGTAGCTATATTTATTTTCCCAGAAACATTTCTTACTGCTTTTTTTATTATTGCTTCATCTTATGTCAATTATCTTGGCTAATGGTTGTTTGTTAGAAGCTATCATATTTCATTTTGTGTTCCTAGTAAAAACCCATAATTTCGTTGTATTTAACATCCATACATAATAAAACAAAAAGCTACAATTAACTTTTTTCCCATTAATGAATCTTTCTGATTTATTTAGGTACTCCCTCTCCAAAGAAAAAAAGAAATAACTCGACACCAACGAAGAAAAATATAGCAGACAAAAGACAAATTCTACAGCAACTAGTTTCTCCAAAACCTAACACTAAAAAAGTTAGTTTGGGGGAGCTAATACAGCTGAGTGAAATAAAACCCGATATTATAAAAGGTGACATTTGCAAAGACAAAGAAACTAAGTTCGATGACGATGCTGTACAAGCTGCTCTTATCGATCCAAAACTAGAAAAAAAAGTCACTTTCGCTAGATTGCTTAACAAAGTGTCAGCAGAGATGAGTTCAGGAAGTGAAATGGAATTAGGAATAATGCAGACCAACCGATTAGGATGTATGTTTGCGAGACCTTCAAGTACACCTCCGTCTCCAAGTAAAAACGCAAGATCTCCAAACAGCACTTCCAGTAACCAAGGTAGTGATTCGTTCACTAGCTCAGATCTAGGTATCCCCAGTACTTTGAGTACAAGTATTTCAGATTTGCTGATCAACAGGAGACACAGCAGACTTCCGAATGGTCGCCAGAAACCAGCCAGCGCTGATTCTATCCTAGCGATGTTTCGAAATTTTTCATCTAGCTCTGCAGCAGCAAATTATCCATCATCTTTGAAGATAACACCTTCGACGACGCCGACAGCTTCAAGTCCGCAAGACGATATCGTTGGCGATGATGATTCATCTACATCTTCTATACATACGCCGGTCTCGTTTTCCAGTGGAATTTTAGAAAGTCCCGTTTTGCAACGCCGCAATTCACAAGGTACTATCGAAGTACCGGTACTTGATCCATTGAACGCACACAAGTCATCTAGTAGCGGAAGCAATTTGCTGCACCCACCAACTATTTTGTTGGAAATACCAAGCACAATCAACAAGTGCCTTTCACCAATTAGGGAAATGCCCACTCCTTTACCCTCACCGATGCCTTCGCCTGCTTTGACTCCCTTAGCAACCAGACGCAGTAACCCTTCATCGTCTTTGGATGATGCCGAGTTGAGCGATGACAGGATCTCGGTTGAAATACCGAATGTTTCTATTAGTACTGATGTAGATGATGACGATATTCTTTGTCCTGATATAGCGATAGATCCTCAAGCTGAAGACGGTCTTATACTAGAAGAGGCTGCAGCGATGCAACAATCTGTTCTATACAGATCAAAGGTAATTATTATGAAAGTATACACCAATAAGATAATTAGGAATCCATATTATCAATGAAACTAGTTAAAACCCGGTTATATGTTACCATAGTTCAGTTGGATTTTTTCAGACAAAGCAATCAATAAATCATTCCAGATTAACTGAAAAAGATATGTAAATATTTGGATCGAGAGATAGTGGATGCCTGGAAAGTTTTCGGGTTTTGGAAATTAGTGTTTTATAGATATACCATTACCTACAATTTATGTACTCACATTTTTTCATAAAGTCAACAGTATCTGTATCTGTAAAATAGGGAAGTACATCCTCCTAGGTCATCGTCCATTCTGTCCTTCCCAGTAGCGTGGAAAGGTCACTAGGAGACATCTCCTTTATATCAGCAGGTGTAGGTCAAGATTCACCAAACACACACTGTCTTATTCACGATAACTCCGGACACTCGCATAAGACATGCCTGATTATAGTTTCATCTTCCTCTTCCCACATCCTGCATTAAGGAGTATCCATAGTATGGAGGTGTTGACAGTGGCCAGTCTGGAATCCTAATGCTAATCGCAATCGAAAACTTCACACACCAGGATTTCATCTACATCAGCACTTTAGGCCAGACTTTCTGTAACAACAAGCTTTCTGAAATCCTTTATGGCATTTGCAAGGTATCCGTTCCAACAAGCTTTCTGGAGCTGGGGGCTCGAGTGTGGCCCATTTCTTTCATTTCATCCCAATGCTCCGCAATTCAATGCTATTCCTGTGAAGGTCTGGCCACTGGCCTTAGTAAGTGGTTGCTGTAGTTGTTGGAAAACATTTTTAATCATTTCTCGTAGTTCTGGGATAATCGCAGATGGGTCTTCCGAGTGAAATGTTCTTTGTTTGCATCTGGTGGCGTCAGTTCAGGTGAATGACATTTTATTTATTGTATTATGGAAATTCTGACAGGTAGTTCTGGACTGCTCGCTGGTCCATCTTGTTGGAACCATTGTGTGCACGTGCACACCTTTTGATTTCGAGAGTGTCAAAATTTCTTTATATCCCTCCCAGTAGCTTCATCAAACGAATGGAGGTATAATGAGGAATTTTCAATTTATACAGTGCCTTAATACTAAATTATACGGATATTAACAATAAAATTATGATCTATTTACTTGGAAATAAAATGAAAAAGGAAAAAAATGTATCTAAAGGTGGGATTAACTAAAGTATTCAACAAGTTTATCTGAAAAATCATTCATAACAATCCTACAGGAACCTTTCTAGGTAAAAAGGTTTAATAAGGGAGAATTGTTAATATCTATTTGATCGTTAAGAAGATTATCTGACTATTTGTTTCCATTTATTTCGAGGGCTTCTAATAGATTTGATTTAGCTTTTATATGCAAAATTTCAAAATTTGAATCGAAAGAGTGAAATGATTTGAGTAGTTGGAATCTGATTTTTGGTTGTCATAGCTACGTTTGTGTTGTGAAATTCAAGTTTTAAAATTCCTAAAAGCTCTACCTATATAAATTTTATCGCAGTTGTCATTACCACATTTCAATTCATTTAGTTTTGGAGATTTGGATTTGTTGTTTTGTCCACGACCACCTAATAATAAGCCGATATTTTACCTCCTAACAAAAGGTATATGGTACCCATATATCAACTGTCGTGAATTATGAACCATAATGCACTACAGTGTATTATGAACTAGAGATGGGGGTACAATATGAAATAAACTATTAAATCTGTGTATTTTGTTTAGGAAATTTGTTTCTGAAATATATCGTATCGATAAAATATTGTAATTTTTAGTATTGATACTTTTCATAGCGATATTTTCTAATATTAAGTATTTTAAAACAATATATTTATAACGGTACGTTGTATTGATACTTTCTACAGTATCGCCCATCTCTATATATGTCAAAGTATATTTTTTTGTAGCTGTCAGAACATTTTGAAGTTAGTATAATACCAAATCGTTACTGACTTTTATTTAATAAAGAAATCAAGTGTTGTGGACAAAGTATAGTATTCTACTCGAAATTTATGGCCATAATTCACTTGGGTGACTTGCGCCTCTCGCCTGCGGCTCGTGACGCAAACGTCACCCATCATGAATTATGGCTATCATAAATTGCTCGTTTAATAATATACTATATAATGAATTTGGATAAATTGTTATCGGTATGTTAATCTTCTAAATTGGTTATTTTTGTTTTTATCAGAAAGAAATACTTGTTCTAGAGTGTGTTTTCGTATCTTTTTATTTATGATATTGACAATTAAATTTGGATCGTAATAATTATTATTAACAGCTATTTGCTTTATTATATTTAGTTATTTGTTGTAATTGTCAATATTTAATGGAACTGTTAAAAGTCTACTTATCATACTATTGAAAACTGCTAATTTATGACTGATTGGGTGGACTGAACTTATATGGATTGTAATGTCTTTATGTGATGGTTTGTGAAACATAGAAAAATCATGTATATTATTCATAAGTATTTGAAATTCCAAGGTCTAGAAAGGTTATAGACTTATTTCGTTCAATTTCTACTGTAAATTTGATATTTTCATGTATTGAGTTAATGAAAGTAATGAAGTTATCAAATTGTCTCGTAGTACCAGTGAAGCAAGCTAAAATGTCATCTACATATCGATGCCAGTTATCAAATTGTTTACCAAGGGGGTGTTTATGTTAGCGAGACGCGTCACAACTTTAAGTTTCAATATTATGTAGATTTTAATAAATTAAAATTGTTTTATTTCATAATTTCACAAGGAATCTGTTTGTTTGTTGTTTATGCTGTTTATTTTGGCAGATACCGTTATATTATAGTATAATGTAATATCCATAGAGTTAAAATTCAGATTAATTCCATAATTCACAATATAATCAGTTAAAACCAAATGCCACAGGTTGTATGAATAATGAGTAATGACCAAAACACGCTGAGCTTGCCAAAACTATTGACTTTGTGGAAAAAAAAAGTGGATGGAAAATTGTAGGTAGTGGTCTCCAATTCCATTTTGTAGCTAAATAGGTTAGAAAGAAAGTATTTAACAGAAAACTGCTCTTGTGCGCAATTTTTCTAATACGAAGTTGAAAGCAGCAAAAATAAAAGGTGGTGATCGAAATTCGCGAAGAGCACTCCAAAATCTATAAAATTACTAACTTTCAAAAAATATCCATGCAAAAAACTGAATTCGCGTAACATAAAGCTTCTAAACAAGGTTGATTCGTTTGTAAAAATTATTATATCATGAGCCAATTTATTTTCATTCATATTATTTCAATTCAGCATTCTCTCTCTACCATAGAAACAGATTTGGGATTTTTTTTTGTCAACTCTCTTCGTTCCCGAGATAATGTAAGTTTCAGAATTGACCAATTGTATAAATAATTCTTTTTTTTATTGTAGAATCGACCAGTACCAATTGGTCAGTCACAAGAAAGAAGCAAACCCACGATAACCATCACCATAGATCCACCACCACTTTTAATTCCAACACTAATTGTGGAAACTCCATCACCAACATTTCCAAAACTACCTTCACCAACTTTTCCAGGCTCTCCTCCTCCTCATAGAGCATCATTATCAAATACCACGTGTTTTCATTTCCCGTCACCGAAGCAGTCCAGAAAACTGCTGAAACATTTCGATAAACCCACTTCGTTAGATTTACCTTGTGCCCCACCAATGATAACAATTACATGTAACATGAGCGAAATAGAATCAGATACAGAATCGATATCACCAGCGGTTAAAACATTAGCAAGCTTGGAAGGTACATCTACAGGTATGACTTACTTGAGTCCATTTTCAATAAATCCAAGAGGAGAACATGCAACATCCGAAAGTAATCTGAGTAGTTCTGGATACAGTTCTATGGCAAGTCCAGGACCTTCCAGATGCAGTTCCAACAATCCTTTATGTCCTACAGAAATGGATGACCAGGGATCTGGTGGATTTCATCGAAGGCAATCCTTAACGCCAGTTATAAAATTAAATCCCAGTACATCTAATACTAATCAACAAAGTGGTTCTCAGGAACGGTGCCGGAGATCTGATTCAGAAACATTATCCGATGATGCTCTTGCAGAATCTAATGATGAGGGAATCGGTACAGATCATCTTGATGAGAAAATTGATGAAGGGGAACTGAAAAGTGCTAGGGAGCTAGAAGTTTTCATGGTTACTGAAACTGAAAACTGCAAGACTCTACTCGACATACCTGTAGTTCCCATACCAAAAGTTGTTAAATGTCTTAGTTTGGAAGAAAACGTTGACAGAATACAACCTTCAACAATCAACAAAAATTCTTTACAATTGCCGTCAATAGTTGTGCAATGTGAGTCTCCAGGATGCGACAAGCATCTTAGTCCGATGAGTTCGAGAAGTGAGAGCCCTTTAAGTGATCGTACGACTGGTTTGGGAAGATTTTCTCCACAGTTTTACGGCAGAAACAAAGACATCTTACCTTTTACAGATTCAGATGGGTTATACGATTTTCCAAGCTCAGACAAAGTGAACATAACGTCATGTGCACATCATAAAAAACCCTGTAGAAGAAGAGAAAAAAAAGTCTCACGTAATTGTAAAACGACTAGTCCCACCAAACATTCACAACCAACTTTTTATAGTCACTTAGATATTCCCAATAAGGATATGTATAAAGTTCCGCCGCCTAGAAAATTAAGTCCAAAACGTAGAATAAATCGTTCTCAGGTAGTTAGCTCATCTTCTAGTTCTGATAGTATAACTTCTACCATTGAAGAAGTGAGATTGTCCTCTTCCAGTCCCAGTCCAGATACCATTCGCTGGTCGTCGCCTGTTTCCTGGATGGGAGAAAGACGGTCAAAATCTGGAGAGAAGTTAGTCCAGGTGAGAATATTTTAATAAAAAAATTACTTTTTTATTTACAACTGAACATACTTGTGAAAAGATTCCCATGGGGAGTATCAAATGACAATAAATGTTGTGCTCCACTTCCTCTTCAAGATATAGGACGAGGGCACAGATTATAAAAGAGAACAGATACGAATCCCGGCAAAACATCAAAAAATTTTCAACTCCGATTTCAATGACCTTGGACCTTTAATTCGGTATGGCCGCGATGTCGCCAGTTTAAAATTTTTTTAGAATTTCTTACCAAATTGCAATGTTGACTTGGGAACAATAGCAGTTTCCAGTGCCGGTTCTTCACTTTTCTTTCTGAATAAAATTTATTTGGACAGTCTCTGTATGAAAAATACACTCCCCCGTGATGTTTATTCATTTTATAAAAATAATATACTAATGTACACTATTTTCAGTTAATATTACCACAATCTACAATCGATTAGTCAAATAACACAAATAATATCGCGGATTGACAACCTTCAAATTGAAGTGTCAAAATGACGTTTTGTATTTTGATTTTTGAGCCAAGCCGTCACGGTTATTGTGCGTGGTTGTCAAAGATGGTTTGTGAGAAAAAGTATATATTTATGGTATGATTTCTATACATTATAATCTTTTAAATTGTAGAATTCTTTTAATGTTAATGAAATTGATTTGAAACAAGTAATTGTCGAATATTTGTATGTGTATAACTATCACACTAAAAATAATGCTTATAACATATTCGACCTATGATCGTGAATTAAGGGAAATATTATGCAAACTGACAACCCTGTTGTTTCGCGAAGCATCCCGAACGGAGTCGACATACGACGATGGGCCTTTAAATGGGTATGTCCACCCATCGTTAACTATACGAAAACACAAGTTATTGAATAATTTTGCTTAAAATCGAAATGTTAATATCTACTACTGAAAATTATTTTGTTAATAATTCCAACCTTTATTTATTTCAGAATTTATCAGAAGAAGAATCTTTTCCTCCAGCCAAGTCACCAGATTTTACTAAAATCCATTACGGCAGTCATCAAAAACTTAGTAGACTACGAGCAATAAGTCATCAAATAAGGTAATCTCGATAATTTCTATATTCTTTTTCAAACATAACTAAGTATCCATTTTTCCATTGAACAAAACAAATTTAAGAAAATTAAAAGTGCATTTGAACTTAATTTCCAACGATCTTTCCAAATCCGTTATTATTGGTGCTCCATGTTCGAAACAACCCCCTGATGACTTCGAAAATTACGGAACTATAGCAAAAGTTACACCCATGCTCAATCCCTTAAGAGATAGGATTGAATCAAAGGGTGCAGTCTTGCCAGGACCACCCTGAGCGACCCTGGAAAGCTAGCGCCGAAGAAATGACCAAGAAAAACCTAAGTTCAACAGTAGGATTTCTGACTGGCTATACTATGGAGCTAGTGGACACACCTATGCAGAATGCAGGAACAGGAAGATGAAACTGTCAGGCATTTCTTATTCAAGTGTCCGGATTCATCGTCAATAAGAGAGTGTGTGCTCGGGTATATCTTGATGCTGCTGATATAAAGAAGATGTCTCCTAGTGACCTGGACAGGAAAACACCTCGAGAGAATGTACAATGGGTCAAATGTAGCTGTGCTGTGAGCCTACACTCAATCTCCCTACTTTACAGATACATATAGGTCATTAGAGAAACGAGGGTAATGAAAAAGCCAATGAACTTGCTAAAAACGTAGTATCGGGATGTGTGAAAAACTGGATCAATGAGCACCACAAAAATTACTGGCTTGATCACTTGTAGTAGGTGTTTCAACGCTTCAACTATTACGTTGTTTTTTTTTAGAATTTTTTTGGCATCACATTTTTTTCAATCATCATTGATAATGGTGTCTATGTTTTGGTTCAGGTTTTGTTCACTTTCAGGTTCTTAAGGCGATTGGAGCAGAGTTTGAAACGACGAGATCGAATGGCATGTCCTTCAGACAGTTTCGATAGCGACGACGAATCTCCTAGAGCGACATCTCCTCTCCTACAACCATCACGAAGCAACAAAGTAGAAATCAGGAAAAGCAGCAGTATAGGAAAATTACAAGGAAGCAATAGCGAAAAAAGAAGAGGTAAATACACAATTCCACAAGAGCAATCGTCGTTGAAGGTTGTTATGACGGGAAGTGGATATTCTGAATAAATTAAGAGGGTTTGAAATTTAAATTTAGTAACAGATAAAAACATACGAAAGAACCCTGGTTCATTTTGCGACAAATCAATAGTTGAAAGGTATTTTGAATTTTGCATGAGTTTTGGAGTGAAATTTGTCAATTTGTTTTCTTCTGCAAAACTTTGTTATGAAATAAAACAAAACTTCTGGACAAAATTCGTCCAAATCACTATTAGACGTGGAATAACCTTCCTGTAATTCATCTACAGCCTTACTTTATACGAACAAAGATTAATTTTTATATTTAGCCCCAAAAATATACAGTGTGTCACAAAGTTATCTACAAATGTTTGAAAAGTTACAAGAAAAATATTTAGATAAAAATATCTACATGTTACATGTTAATCCATAACCAAGTAGAAAAGTTTCAAGACATTGGTTCTAATACTTTGCTCATTTGCTTATAATTTTTTAATGCAAACTGTATATTTAAGATAAATATTCTCAAATCTGAGTTGAACACAAGATGGTATTAGTAGGGAACATTTATTGTAATAAAATATAATATTTATAAGAATATTTATTGGTGCAATATATCACCTTACACAATGTCTAGATGGATAATCAGTTATTGGTTTGAAATAATCCATTGATCTTGTAAGTAAACTGAAATTGCACTTTTATTAATCAAAACTGTTTTGAATGATTTCTCGTGAAATAATCGAAAAGCTTACATTTTTGGGCCCCTTTTGAAGAATATTACATTTAAATTTTCCAAAAAACGAGCTTTTCCTTAATATCAAATTTCTTTTTTCCGTTATGATGAATATGATTTTACATAAATGTGGAAATCATACAAATATGTCCTCCTAAGCTGGAATCAAATGGAAAACTTTTATATTATTAATTTCAGGAAAAAAAGTTATTCCCCATGAAAAGTTTTGCATTATCTAAAACCTAGTCATCAAACATCTAATTTTGAGGTCTTATATACGAGTTTAAAATATTTAGTAAAATTTGTTTGCTTCCTATTTTGGTTTTATAACTTCAGTATTTGTATTATTTGCAAAATAAATGAATATATGCACTTATTCCGCGTTTTGAATGCAATTTTATTGACAATTCAACTCATGTATAAAAAATCGCATATGCCTCAGTGTAATTGTCACTTTGACACCGGCAAAAGTTAGCTGAAACTTTTCCAGCGATAAATTAACTCCAATGTTAAAATGTCATATACCTGGAAATGTTATTGTCACTTTGACATCGATAAAAAAGGTGCATCCTTTTTTATCGCGATAAAAACCTCTCTTCCTCAATTTCTAGTAAGCAGACGTCACTTTTACACAATGACAATGAGATAATTATTGTTGTTGTTCATCGATATAATTATTCTGTCGTTAATTTATCTTGCCAAAAAACACTTGAGCTTTTCTTTTATTAGATAAATTTCTCTTCAACTCAAAATTTTGCCAATCACTAAATTTGCTCGAAAAACTGACATTAGATAAAATCGCTCCACCTTCGGTGTCGCGATTTTATCATGTCAGTTTTTCTCGTAAAATTAGTGATTGGCAAAACTGTTTCGTTGCAAAGAGAAATTTATCCGATAAAAAAAAAGCTCTTGTGTTTTTACTGTTGATAAATTAACTTCAATGTTAAAATGTCATATCCCTGGAAATGTTATTGTCACTTTGACATCGATAAAAAAGGTGCATCCTTTTTTATCGCGATAAAAACCTCTCTTCCTCAATTTCTAGTAAGCGGACGTCACTTTTACACAATGACAATGAGATAATTATTGTTGTTGTTCATCGATATAATTATTCTGTCGTTAATTTATCTTGCCAAAAAACACTCGAGCTTTTCTTTTACAAGATAAATTTTTCTTCAACTCAAAGTTTTGCCAATAACTAAATTGAC
Source organism: Galerucella nymphaeae (assembly GCA_963978555.1). Lineage (NCBI taxonomy): Eukaryota > Metazoa > Arthropoda > Insecta > Coleoptera > Chrysomelidae > Galerucella > Galerucella nymphaeae. The sequence continues at coordinate 17,235,447 of OZ021715.1, read as the reverse complement.
TCGAAAAACTGACATTAGATAAAATCGCTCCACCTTCGGTGTCGCGATTTTATCATGTCAGTTTTTCTCGTAAAATTAGAGATTGGCAAAACTGTTTCGTTGCAAAGAGAAATTTATCCGATAAAAAAAAAGCTCTTGTGTTTTTACTGTTGATTGTGGTTGTGGTTTTTTTAATTATGCATTTGTTACCATAATAAATAATTTGACATGTTTGTCAACAACTTATTGAATTTCTAAACACAAACAATGAGCCGATTCATTGAATTGTCCTGCCGATGTTTGTATTGATATCGGGTAAATTTGTGTTGTTCAACTTTATTCTAAACTGTTTCCTTCAGCAATTTTACTCGAAAAACTGTCAACCTAACAGTTGACAGTTTTGTCGTCTAATTGCTAGGCAACACTTTCTCATTAAACAATCCAAATTTACCCGATAAAATCCAAACCTCTCGTGCAATTATAAGTGAAAAACAACATCAAAAATCACGTACTACAAAAAAAATAAAATGTTTATTCAAAATAGAAATATTGATAATAAATAGAATAATCTTAAATTTCAATTTACAATAGATGTACTTGTATATTTGAATGTATCTTATAATCCTTATCAACTTTTTCTAGTAACATTTTTCGACGTTGTTAAATTTAAAGGTACTTTACTCTTGAGTAAAACTCATATCTTTTGACAAACCTCGTATAAGATCAAACAGTTCGATATTTGATGCTAAGGAATCTTTTAGATGATGCAGAACTTTTCATGGAGAATAAAGTTTTTTTCCTAAAATTAGTAATAAAAAAGTTTTACATATGATTCCAATTCAGGGTGACATATCTATTGTATTATTTATCATCATGCTCATGAATAAATGGCATGACTATGTTATTGTAAATTGTGAATTGCGTTTTTGGATCGCGAGTGTTAATTTTTCGAGCTGACAGACTGTCTACTAGAACAAAGAATTCCTACTTTTGTGGGAAACCGATTCAAATAACGCAGCTTATAACCACAAACCACCTATTATGAGTCTGGGTGAACTGTGCTCACAACTGACTATGAGACGCTGGTTTAGGCTTTTTTAAATTTCACTTTCCTTGTAAAATATTCTTATCCATTTAACTGTTATATAATTATAATCATGTGATTAATACAAAAAATCCTTCTTATTTATATTGAATATCTACTTCTTATAGTCAATAACTGGAAGGCCAATATTGAGAAGAATATAATATTAACTTCTAGCTGTTTGCATTGTATAGAGAGAAAAGATACATATTTGCAAAATTTTGGTGAATTTTATGAAAATAAAGCATATATTTTTTAATATAAACTCACTATTTACGGCCTATTGTTTGCTATGCGACGAAAGTAACTCTGAAATCCACAGTTTTAAAGATTAACATATACAGGGTGTCCCACGAGGTTTTGGCCAGTTTACAGATTACGAAAAAGCTCATCGAACCATGCAATTTACACAAGTACAACAAGGAAAACATGGGAAAACAGCTTAAAAGAGAAAGAATAATTGTGCGTGTTTAGTGAAGTTCTATACTTATTTCCCAAGGCTGGCGGAATGATCATTGCCACTCTATTTTCAACCGTTGCTGCCAGAAGCGCAGATTAATTTGTAAAAATGATATTTTTCTAATTTTGACATGTAAAGTGACACTTTTTGAAACTGATTGACTTTAGGTTTGTTCCAACCGCAGTCAGAAACCGTCAGAAGCGATCAGAGAATAACTGGTCATAGCAAACAACGAGTTATTTCCGCGTAATTCCTATCACTGATTGCAATGGTCGACTATTCTCTGATAGTTTTTGACGGTTTCTGACTGCGGTTGGAACAAACCTATTATAAAACGTCTTACTTTTTGTAACTAGTTGCATAAAGTAAAATTTTATGCAACTGGTGACGAAAAATGTATTTCAAAATTAGTGACAAAAAGAATTATTCTATTTATTGAACTGTTATAATACAAGTTAAAAACAAATTATAAATTAATTAATTATTATAAATATTGATAACACAATTAATGCAATTATTCACTCATTTTTCCAAATAAAACTTAAAATATATCAATCTCGTTGAAAACCTTCCGTTTAGACTTTCTTACAAAATGTCAAACTGACAACTAACATGAAGTAACAGCAACAAACTAAATTTATGTTTTCCAAATTTTTATCAATTATATTAAATTTCATTTTTTCATTACTTTCTTCAAAATTAGAAAAAATCTTGTATGCAATACGTTACGAAATGAAATTTTGTGTAACTTGTGAGTTACACAAAATTAGGCATTTCGTAACTGATGGCATGAATAGCTATTTTGTTTCTTTTTTTTTGAACTCATGCTTAATAGGTGGAACTAAACACTTTCACACGAGCTACATAAATAACTACCTATTTTAACGGTAAGTATATCAATAAAAAAAAATTAATAGTTGCAAACAATAAGTTGTAAATGTGATAGTTATTGTTAATATACGAAGAATTGTGGATACTCTATAAACATCGAATAATTTTTAAATTTAATTTAAGATTAAACCTACAATATTTCCGAAATAAAAATGAGGTGAACTTTTTTTAAGCTGAAACCAGTTTAAGGAATAATTTTTGTTTTTTCATTATTAAGATGCCTCCCCAATTACAAAATCACAAAAAAAAATTTTCCGCGGAAATGCATCATTGTCCAACTCGAAAATAACTGAAACTATAAATTACCTATATGAAACAAGTTTCAAAATAAAATTTGTTTTTTCAATACCGGGTAGTGACTCGACCATAGGATTTTAACATGGGAAATCAGAAAATCCTAAATATTTGCTTCCCAGCAAAAGAAAACCTAATGAAATTTTGTGTGGACGTAAAGTACATTATTTCTGACAATATTGCCATAAAATACTCAATGTTTAATAGCAAATAAGTTTAAAAATTAAGAAAATAAATTTAAAAAAACAACCTGTAGGTATTGGAGTATTTGAATTTGACAACTGCAGTCGTAGTCTGTTATACCGCAGAGATAGAAGCGGTTGGTTCCTACGCGGATGGCCCGGGTTCGAAAATAGTATAATATTTCTTTTTTTTAATTCAATTCAAATACTTTAATGACAGGTTGTGTTTTTAAATTCATTATCCCAATTTTCAAACTTATTTGCTATTAAACAGTGATTATTTTATGACAATATTGTCAGAAATAATGTACTTTACGTCCACACAAAATTTCATTAGGTTCTCTTTTGCTGGGAAGCAAATATTCAGGATTTTCTGATTTCCCATGTTAAAATCCTATGGTCCTAAGGTCGAGTCACCACCCGGTATAGCACAAACACAGAATCACAAAAAATGTTTACGGAAATGCATCATTCTCCCGACTTTAGAATAACTGAAACCAGTTACATGAAAACTTTTTTATGCTTTATATTTCAAACACTTTCCTAAACATAACTACGCAAAACAACTTCTGCGGAAATATGTGACCAATGACCCTCCATAACTTGTCCACGATTGTACTTCCTTTTTCCAAATTTCGATTCGTCAATCTTATTCAATTTCTAGATGTGTTATTAAAATATAAACCTAAAAATATTAAGTTTTTAATCCTCTTCTCGACCTTTAACACAGATCAATGAATAATATCTATTCCTATCAGCTTAATATCGCTTAAAATCTCAAGACACAAACCTGCACTATGATTCCTGGCCCTCCAATTTTCGGAAGAAATGCCTGACATTGAAGTAAAAGCGCTGGTAACCATCTCCCGACAATACTTGAACGTTTTTGTACATGCATTTTTACAGAGTCGCCGATTAAAGTTCGAATCAATCTAAATCTACAATATATTTTATGAGTAAATGAAAATAGTATATTTCCGCAAGAAATTTTTGGGTGTTTGTGCTTAGAAAATTGTCTAACTTGTAAAACAGAAACGTATTTTCTTGTAACTGGTTTCAGCTATTCTAAAGTCGGAAAAATGAAAATTTTGCATTTCCGCAAATAAAATCGAGTATTTCTTTTTGAAAAAAAATATTCCCTATAGTAAATAAACGAATATTTCTTACAAAACTGGTTTCAGCTAAACGAAAGTTGGTCCTAAAAATGTCACGAATCAAAACTATTAAATTATTTATGAACTTTTTGTTAAATGCTCAATTCGTGTAAAGCGACTGCTTTAAGAAATTGCACATCGAGTGCTTACCCATTTTTAGCTCATTATAGGCCTTATTTGATAACACGTTAGTATACAAGTATTTCAAAAACCATATGCCAAATATATTTCCTCTTAAGTTCATTTGACAGCCAGTAGATTTATATTCTATTGCCACTGATCAAACCTTCATGATTATTTTAATATTTATAATAAGTAACTTCTGTTGAGAAATTATAAATAATGTTTCGCATAATAGAGGAGTTCAGGTTCAGTCCAAGGTCGGTGTGGCCAACAAAAAATGGTTTTATCTGACAAGAATGACAGTTAAGGTCTACCATACAGAAAATAAAATTTTTACATGTTTTTTATAATTGCGCTCATCTAAATTACTTTATTAAAATAATGAATACACCTCTTGTGTTTCCACAATAAAATTAATAATCCTGATGTGATATTTGGCATATTGTTATTTTCCACCAACTATCATCAAAATAAAATCCCTAAATAAATGTATAAAAACTTGTCCAATAATGAAGGTAAAAAATAATTGTAAATAATATTTTGAATGATAGAGTATTTATGCTGTTCTAGACAGTGCGATAAAGGCTTGTATATGAGACTGATTTTCTACTAAAGTTTAAACTATTTCTTGTTATAAATATAGCTAGTGATGCACTCTCTTTCATTACTGTTACTCCTTTCACCCACATGTATTGTTAGATTTTATTTTAATAATAAGGATTATGCGCATTGTGGTGGTCCGATAATTTTATGTATGTACCTACCAAAGATGAACCAAAATAATAATAATATAATAATAATACAAATTCAACAATTAATTATGCATTTAACTGATTTTTAATTTAATTTTATATTGTAAGTTCTTTTTATTCAAGATTTGAATAGAATGACTGAATAAATTACTGTATTTCTTTCAATAATAAATGTGGTTGTAGAGAAAAATATTGTGTACAACTTGTACGCGAATCACTTGTCCCACTCGCTAGATTTGCACTTATTTCTGCGCACTACTTGTACAAACTACTATTGTCTTCTAGCGTGCGAAAAAAACACCCTGTATAATAATTTTTGACAAAGTTATTGGATGGAATATGCCATAAGCTAATAATTGGTTTTACAATGAATCTTATAACTTTTTGTATTAGAACTTTCTTGGGATACTACATCGTATTTCATTTTCACCTTAATTTTAACCATTTTTTTATAATTTGTTGCAAATTTTCTCCAAGTCTAATTAAAAGTGATAAGTAATTTCTAAAAATGTATAGTTGATCAAAGAAAAATCGTTTCGTTTCCTAATATGGAAATTTCCAAAATGCATTCACGTTTTTTACAAAAGAAAAATATCGGACCTCACAAACTTTGAAATCTTCTCACACAAATAAATTGAAAAAAGAAATATTCTGATGCTAATTGTATACAAACAGATTACAGAGAATATTTTAAATTTATTTCTTGTCGACCTAGTAATCCTAATAAAAAAAATGGGTAGTGATTCGGAAATTGATAATTTTTGTGAATACCTGTCAATTGTCTTAGGCCAAGCAACGGAGCAAGCGAGTATAGTGATTTTTGACAAAAACCCTATTGGGAAACGGATGATGCCATCATATAAAGGACAATGCGTATGTATGTATTTTTGGGGTAACATTCACTGAGACCTGAAAGATCTATTGTGCCCCCTTACTTCAACTTAGTATCTGAGAAAAGTCTTGAAATTAGTAGCTCCTTTAGTCCTATTTTCCGGAGGAATTTTAGGATATCTGCAGGCTTCAGCTTAGATAAATGTTCTCTTCTAGTAATCTCCCAGGTGCTCTGCGCTAGGATTCTGGAGTGCTGTGCAGTTGGAAAGTATGTGGATGGACGTTTCTTCTTCCATGCCTCAATATCTGCTTTCTTCTTTCTCCACTATTTTGAGGTTCCTCAGGTGCCCATTCAGGCGACAATGTCCCGCTAGGATCCCTGTTAAAACTCAGCGCAGTTTTGCTTTGACTTATGCATTCATTTGATCTCAACAGGTTGTAGTCGCCCAGGAGAATCTTTGATTGTCTAAGCCCTACTAGATCTTTCCAATGGTCAGATCTTCTCTTTCTTTCGGCTTTACCTATTTTTTCCAATATTACATTGGAGCTGATTCCGCAAAAAGGGTCAGGCCCCCAGAAAGGTATTTCAGACCCCTCTTTGCTAGTTTATCTGCTATTTCATTTCCTTCTATTCCATTGTGTCCTGGAATCCATAGTGAGGTAACTATATTGTTCTCGCCTAGCTCATTTAGTTTGTTTAGACATTCCCAAACCATTTTGGAACTGATTACGCAAGAGCTCAGTGCTTTAATGGCTGCTTGACTATCAGTCATATTGATAATACTTTGTTTTCTGTATCCTTTATCAATATTGAGCTGGGCGCACCTTCTTATGGCGTGGATTTCCGCTTGAAAGATACTTGGGGTTTTTCCCAGTTCCTTCTATTGCTTTTGAGTCAGCTGTGTAACATTGAATGGCATTCTTTCCAAGTCTGGTAATGGTATTTGGATCCCATTCCTTCTTGTTGTGACAATACGTAGTCATCAATCATTTTGATATGTTTTGGACAAGCAAATGTTGTTCAGTCATTTATTATAAATGATTATAACAAATTACTGCAAAAAGGCTTATTTTCTTAGTTTTTTCACATAGCGCAAAATATTCTAAGGATTCTCAATGGTATATATAAATAAATTGTATAGATAATCGAAATACGAATAAAATGAGGGGTCGAGCAAGTCAATCGGATAATTTGGAACCGAGAAAATCAGGAAAAACCTTCAAATTAGCCATTTTTTTTATTCATATTTTTGTCATTTTTCAATTGCAAGCACTGAAATTTGGTACAAAAGAACAAAAGAAGTTCTCCTTATGCCCTTTATACCTTTATATGCGCGAAGAGCAGACGCCAAGCGACGGTTAGTTTTATCGCATGTGGCGTTTTCGACTAGAATTTTGTCAAAAATATTCACCTAGTGCTTGGCGTACACAGTTTTTCGTCATCGACACGTAAATAATTATACAGTAAATTTATTTTTGCGTGAGAAGACGAAACTATCATTTGACCAGTAATTTTGTATGTTGTAATGAAAACACTGTGATAGCTTTCTGAATAATTGTCACTTTCAGAACGGTGTACTTTTACAGCAATATATTAGTGGGAGCAAGAAGTCTGTTGGCACAATTTAAGCAATTCAATATACTCTGTACGTATATTGCACTTTTCCATTGGACCAATCAGCTGAAAACCAGACTGTTCACACGACGTTTTGACCTTCGAATATCTCGTAAACTGTCCACACGACAACCGTAAAAATTATCATCTGTAAACAGTGATACTTAGGTTAGATTAGGTTTTATTTTTTTGAACCATCTTCGAAAATGTATTCGTATGCGATGAATATTTCTATTGGCAACACCGCAAATTCGATCATTCCACATGATTCAATTTCTCGCTCATCAAGTTTTTGACTTTTTCAACCAATTTTCGGTTGTCACTTGTCAGTGTCAGAATGTTTCGTTATTGTTAGTAGGTATAATCTGCAGTTGGAAATGGAAAGTGAGAAAAAAATTGAAATATGCAGGATTCGTTTCAGCTGGACAAAAAAAAAAGAGTTAATTGAGTTCAAGGAAGAATATCCGGAATAATTAAAATCTGGGAACCGATAATTCCTTAAAGGGGTTTTGAAAAGGATGGTACACTCTATTTTCTCTATCCGCCAGAATTTCAGCATCTTCCAATAAGAAAATTCAAGCCTACCATTATTCACAACACATTCACAATAGAAACCATATAAAACAACAAACTGACAATTCTACACAAAAATAAGGTTATAACCGTATACGAAGTTTGATATTCGAATGGTGCATACCCACACGAATCACCCCATGCGAAACAAATCGTGCACAAAGCCTTCGAAAATACAGATAACACGCTGTACAATTGCGACTCAATTTAAAATATGAGTCCCTAAGCTGGCTACATTCGTCAAAATTTAATTCAAATATCTTTCACTTTTCACAAGATATAGGACTGTATATCGCACTAATGAATCACCCTGTATATTGAGTCGTGATTCCATCGAAATCGGCAAAGCCGATGGAGTCCAATCTCCATATAGCCATTAGGCAATGATATAGCTGATTTGTTTCCACCAAATCTTCATTTTAGTCACTTGACGTCAAAATGCTTAGTCCCCACATTTGAAAGCTTTCACCTTTTTTTAATTATTTACTGAAATGACATTGCAAATAGCGAGTTTTCTTTTCAATCTTCTGAGCAAATTCCATCTGCTGTCTCTCGTTTTCTTCTTTGTAACATGGCTATAAATTGGCAATCTCTCATTTTATTTTGAGAACGATATAGGGACATAACCTGGTTGTATACAGTGATGGGCAAATGTGTGGAACCAAGTAAATATCTCTGGAATTATTAGAGATATCAAAATGAAATTTGGAAGGTGGATACTACAGTAGATTGGCTAACTTTTTTCATATTTTTTAACAATTTTGAATTTTCGGTTTCACCGGAAGTAATGTAGATCTTAAAATTTGCAATGGAACACCCTGTATATTATTTCAGTTTCTGATGAAACATTTTATTACGAATACAAAAATATCGGGTTCGATATTTTTTATTTCAATACCTACCGAGATATTAACAGAAAAGCAACTAAGGAAAGGAAAAATTTGATGGTAGCTAGTAGTCCACAAAGTTCGTTGTGAAGTGACAGTAGTTGTCCAAACGAGTTATTAGTGTTTGTATTTGAACGTGAAAAGATTACATTGTGAATTTGATAGTGAAATGGCCGAATTAAGTGAAAGAGAAAGAATAGAAATTCACAAACCGACTTGCCTATTGTCAAGAAGTAGACGGTGCTCAGTTTCGACATCTGATACATTAATTTTAGCTTAGTTAAGTTCCAATGTTTTGAAAATCAATTAGTTTCAGTCAAGGTTTCAGTTAATATTTATGATTATTTCTTAAATTGATATTAGATTTTTCCTTCCCTTAGTTACTTTTCTGTTAATATCTCAGTAGGTATTGAAATAAAAAATCTCGAACCCTATATTTTTGTATTCGTAATAAAATGTTTGATCAGAAACTGAAATAATATACAGGGTGTTCCATTCCAAATTTTGAAATCGACATTACTTCCGGTTAAACCGGAAGTTCAAAATTGTTAAAAAAAAATGAAAACAAATAGGCATTCTACTGTAGTATCCACCTTCCAAATTTCATTTTGATATCTCTGATAATTCCAGAGATATTTACTTGGTTCCACACATTTGCCCATCACTGTATTTATAGTCCGGTTCATTAATCAAAAACTACCTATTTTCGCAGCGCAGTACACATTTCCACAATAAACTAATTTCACAACACACCCAACACCCAAGGTGCACCCAAGTCGCAAATAACCTAATCTCTGATTCATCTCATATACTTTTGATAGCTCTTCGTTCGGTAAACCAATCGTCTTCTTATGGTCCCGAGATTCTGGCATCTTTCAAGTTATTTGTGTTTATAGCATCCCAGCCTATTAGATATCAGATATCACATTTTGGAAAACCATATCTCGACATTGATTGATCTTCAAATTTCTCAAATGGAATATATCCTACCATTATTCATGTTCATGCATATTTTTAAAGCTATCCAATATTAATTTTTTTTATGTTTTCAATTTATCAATTCTATATCTGTATAGAAGAGTCATTATGGATTGTCTCCAAGTCAAAGACATACAAATTATAATGATTTAAAATTTTAAAAAACTCATTGAAATTTGAAAACAGGAATTTCATCACATTTTGGGTTGCATTTTGAATATTGCGAGATGTAGGTACCTACTGGTAGGCTGATTGGTCTAATTTCCTTATTAAGTCGTAACTTTTAGATAAAAAGTCTTTCAATTATAAGTGTTTATATATTCATGAAAACGAGCACATATTTTATATGTAATTTATTTGCTGTGCTAATACATATTTAAAGAATAAATTGCTTGTTTGTTCAAAAACGTTTTCTTATACCCCCAGGGTGAAAAATATTGTTGGGACTTGACCATTTCAATGGTCTAATATGTAGAATGCTGGTAGCCCATAAAATTATTCCATTATAAGTAATCACTTCTTCATAATACAAAGAAAATTGAATCAGATTCTCGAAAAAATAACTAAGTGACAAAGAAAGGTAAACACCCAGTATTCTGTACTTTATTTCAATAATTCTTTGCAGGTAAACTTGCTTTAAGTCGAACAAAAAATGATTGAATTTTCAGCCTAATCTGCGGCGTATCAGACCCGTTTTTTATGACAAATTTTACGAGTTTTATTCACAATTTGGGTATCTATATCGTTAGAAAATTGGTAGCAAAATGCTTTACTTCAACGACCAAGATGCCCCGTGCGCGAAGACTAGCTTGTGTATACCAGTCATAGAGTAATACATAAAGGAGAGAGTTGAACGTGTAGCGTTTTGTGACACAAAGCTACCACTAGCGCCTACCTTGGCTACTGGTATGAACTAGCATTCAAGACGCGCGCTTTTTGAATTTGGAAGTTTTCAGCATACAGGTAATATTGTATTAGTAGGAGTAGGAGAAAAAAACTCTGCTAGTGAAAAATTACTATCAAAACTACATTTTTCATACAATAAAATATCGAAAATAGCACAAGTCAATAAAAATGAAATAAAAACAGACAAACAAATAATCTACACTTATACACCAATCTTCCTGGAGACATCTTGAAGCACACACCAATATCACACAAACAGTGTTTGAAATACCACCTATTCACATAAGTAGAACTTTCAGCACATCTTTCTTATTGTCTACAAAAAAATCGATAAAATGAAAAATATTGTTTCCATTATTTTATTTTTTTAACTTACCTACGATGAGTCAATAATAAATGCTATGATAATAATAGGTGGCAATGTTAAGGATAATCAATTTAAATGAAAAAATGCCAATAAGAATTGAATAAAAATAGATATCATATAGATTTGTATGTTCAAAAGTGACTAACCTCAAATTAAAATTGACTGACAATTTTCGTGTGGTTAGAGGCGGGGTTTGTTAGTTCAGTTAGTCGCTGTGATGCGCCATACTCAACTGGCTGCGCACAAACTTCGTGCCAGTTTCTTCCATACCTTTTAAAACCTCTCTTTTATTTATTCCTCTATGATCCCAGCCATGCTCTCCCATCGAAATCACAGCGCCGAAAGCATTTTCCGCGCACATTCCCTCTTCTACCGGAGAAGGAAGGCGAAGAAGAGGTCGTCCCAGAACAAGATAGAATAAGGAGGTTGAAGAGGATCTTCGAAGACTTAATTTTACAAATTGGAAAGGTAAGACAAGGGACAAGGTGAGATGGAGGCAAGTCGTCATCGAAGCCATGGAAAAGTAAAGTTGTTAACTGTAAATGGTGCAAGAAATTTTGAAACGAACCCAAGTGGTGGGCACTTGCATAGTCCATATAATTGCGGTATTGCTCAGGTTAAATATAATATTTAATTTAACCCGAAAATGAGGAATCAGCACCTCGCTCATTGGAATGCTCTGCAGGGTTTTAGGCAATCCAAACTTTTACTGAAGGGATGGACTGATGGACACGTTAGAGCAGCTACTGAACTACCAAGAAGTAGGCTAAGGAAGATAGCAGGACTCCTAGCGGGGCACTGCTGTATGATGAAACATCTCCACAACTTAGGAGTAGAGGAAAGTTCCCTATGCAGGGGTTGCGGCATGACTGACGAAACGTCAGTCCATGTTCTCCTAGTGTTCACACTGGGCTGTACTACGCAGGCGAATCTTCGGAGTCCCTGTCTTGGCCCCTGGAGACACAAGCAGGCATCCATTGAAAAAGGTTGTGGCCTTTGTAGAAGGGCTCGGCTTTATGGATGTCTAGGTAGCAGGAATGGCACAATGGGCCCGCCAGTGGCACACCCTGAGGGTGTGTTGTAACTCAGCAGGTTAACCCACTGGTCACTGGACCAATGGTTAAACCACGTTTAACCACTTCTCAGTAGTTAAGCCTTTTTGCGTTGTAACACAATATTTGGATCTAAGGTTACGTAACCACTGGATCTCAGTTGACATTTCGACTTTTCGTTTCCGTAATTGTCATTTACATTATTAAGTGATTCAGTTTCATAGACGTATTTGAATACTTTGGTATGAAGATAAATGAAAACGGAAATGAAGATATTGGAATAAATTAAAGGATCATTAGCACATAAAAACGGTATCAATCATTATCAAGATTATTTATAGGAAGAAAGGAAATCAGTGCAAATACCACAATAATAATAATATACCACTAGGAACATACAGAAGATACCAAAATTACAGTTGGTATATAAAAGTTTATCAACCAATCTTTTTATGGAAGTGATATTGTTACATAAATATAAAAATCGAATCCAAGCAATAGAAATGAAATATTTGCGGAGAGTGAAGGGTATAACACGAAGAGATCGTATAAGAAATGAGAATGTGAGAAAGGAACTGGAAGTAGAGCCAATACTCCAATTACCTATTATATTAAAAAAGCTTAAGTGGTTAAGACACTCAACAAAAATGAGCAGCATACCAGCCAGGTATGTGTGGGAAGCACGAATTATAACAAAATGAAGAGAGAAAGACCTAAAAAAACTTGCAACCAAGAAGTTGCAGAGATGATGTAAAGAAGAAACATGAAATGGAAGTAGCAAAAAAAATGGACTTATTTCATCTACGAACAAAATATTTAGATGTAGATACCTACCGTTACACTTTCGAGTATAAAAGAGGTTTTTGATTATATGCAAGTAAAATAATTTGTCTTTAAGCTTTTTATAATAAATAAAGCTATTTCAGTTCAATTTATTAGTTTTAATCTCCTCTATACCTATAATGAGAAGAAGAGAGAAGTTTATAGATGCTCTTGGAATCATTTCTAGTTCGAGCAACTCTCCAAAGTCCCCATTATCTGTAAGTTCTTGTAAATTAGCTCTCGCTTCTTGCAATTCGCCATTCTTTTCAAAATAATTCGCACTAAATGTTCAACAGGATAAATATATCTCTATATTCATTTTTTTCACTTATCAATGGAAATCCAAAATAACTAAAACGTCAGTTGCAAATCTAAATTGTCAAATTGAAGCAGACAAATAGATAGAACAAGTAAAATTGTATTGTTCCGTGTTTGATCATAGGTTAACTCATAGATAAAAAACTACTTATAGATGGGAAACTGACCCGTGGCGCCCTCTATTCATACGGGTGGCGCTACCTTGAGAGTCCCGTCAGTACCTCTGGCACAAATTAGGTTGTGAACTTCGCTAACAGCCGAAAAAGAAGATTCCTGTAATTTCACAGTTTTTTGCGGTATATTTAAAAGTACTGTAATTTTACTTTTATTGCAAAATGACATTCACGATCCATTTTTTGATATTTCATTTAAAATTACTCAACATTAGATTGATATTACAATAATAACAATGAAAAGTCAAGTAAAATTAAATGAAGTGTCAAAAAATGGATCATATAATGCCTGAATTGCGAAAAATAAAGCAATAATCAGCAAGTTTACATATTTTATTGAATAAAAAAAGTATACAATAAATGAAACATATCTCAATAACAAACAGGAAAAAAAATAAATGTTAGGAATTTCAACAATAATGCTGGGAAGTTCAAAGTTGTGTGGAAGAATAGCTGCTACTTCTGTTACTTTCTATTTGATGGAACATGTTTTGAAATGAAGATAAAGCTTACCGTATGCACCTCACATTACAGTTTTTCACAAAATGTATTCTTGAAATTGTCTCTTAAAGTAAAAGTCCCACTATGAACAATAAAATCTAAATACGAATACTCAACACACACAAATAAGCAGTTGTTAGTGGTTGTCAGGTTAGGATGTCAGCGCTAATATGTATGTGGAAGAATCTGCAACTACCACTAATGGCGTTACAGTTTTCATCAAATTACAAATTTTAGTACTGACGGGACTTTTTATGTGGCAGCACCCATGCGCCTTCAGAGATCCCCTACCCTGGGTTAACTCTCCAAAATCTGATGGTAAACTTTTCGAAGGTTAACCAGTTGGTGAACGTCTAAAATCTCGTGTTACAACAACCTTTTGAAGTTAACCAGTTGTTAACTATAACAATGGTTTAACCTACCGAGTTACAACACACTCAGTGCCGGAACCTTGGCTTGAGTTTGTCCAGGACAAGGTTCGCCTGCAAACTTAGTAGTAGTAATAGTAGCCCGAAAATAAGGAAAAAGGATATAATAAAAATAAACATCAAAAAACATTGCATTGTTAAATATATTTTCTCGTTACTGTAAAGTTTAACATTGTTGGTTTTAGAAGAAATTCCCATGAAAATAAATAACCTGATAATCACTTTTCTGAACAAGAAAAGTACTAAAGAGTATATTACAAATTATTTTTTCAGAGAGAAAAAAATGTTAGCAGTTTTTACTAATTTATTTTTTTCAGCCTATGTACAGCAAGATACACAACTCAAACTCAAAAAAAAAAGAAAAATTGAAAGATATTACAAAATAATATATAGAACATGCCGCTAGTTGCCCATCAGAAAGTTGAAGTCATACACGTTGTTGGATTCTCGATACTGATTTGATCAGACAACGCAAAATTTCATATAACCGCCATTTTAAAACATTTTCAGATGCATTAAAGAATAAATAATTTCATAGATGAAAATATAAACTCAATTAATCCGCGTGGCAAAAATTCAAAACTAAAAACTCCGATCAATCAAATAATAATAAACCACTCCGTATGACTATGACACATTGTATGACTTTAACTTCCTATTCGAGAGCCCACATATGGGTTAAAGTGTGGCTGGTAGCTTAAAAAAAAAACAAAAACAAAAAAAAAACAGAAAGCATAAGAATTATTCGTCTAAATTTTGAGAGAGTAAGAAGTTGGCAGCCAAATTTTCATTTTTTTCACATGCAAAATAGGCCTGCACTACTAAGTGTTCCGGGAAGCCTAAGGCTTTCAACCTTTCAATAGCATCTTTATCTTGTGGAGTTACTTGGATCATGCCTTGTGGAGGACCTCCTGTGGCTGCTTGAGATCCTAACGATCCGCCTGAAATAAAATGTACAGTTGAAACTCTGAATATTTACCATTATTTAACGGAAAGTTAAATGGCAGTATACTATTTCTACATTCGATGCCAAGAGAGATGATATTTTTAATCCCATACATGGAAAACGCCACCCAATAAATATATCTTTTGTTCTGTCAAATTAATATATAGGCCATTTAATAACCAGGAGGAGTAATTTGAAAAGCCTTACTCACACCACTAAAAGTTACCAGATAAGTTATTAAAGGGTGTGTTCCGAAAAAGTAGTGAACAGTCGTGTTCCAAATCTATTAAATATGCCTTGATTGATGAAGAAATCAGCCACCCATAACCATAAGTAGATTTTTCGTCTGTTCCTTAGATTATTGATACTTATTGTAGATATAAGATGAATATATTTGGTTTTTGACGGTCCCAAATGACCTTACATTGTTTCACAAGACAAAGTGAAAAGCTGGTACTCGAAGTAGACTGATTTATAATTGCATATATATTCAATACAATTGCTTACTGAAGTTTTCAAAGGAACAGCTCCAACGAAACTGAGTGATAATAATAAAATAACAAGAGTGGGTGCGATGACAAAATTAATGATATTAATCTGTAAGAACTGTCAAACATGAAAATTATCAGCTGATGTCAAGACTAGAGAGTGTTGTGTGATACTGGACGGAATCTAACCAATCAGAGATCTACAAAATTGCCAACTTAAATTCAAATTACTCCTCCTGGTTTTTAAATGAGGTATAGGAAATTAAAATATGCATAGATACAAAACTCATATTGGTAAATAATGCTCAATTAAACAGACAATTTAAAAAACAGCACGATTCAGTTATAAAGTTGGTACTATAATGTATTGTGATAGTAAAACCCGTAAACAATCCGTTATAGTGTATTTTTATCATATTGATAGCTAAAGAGCTCATTATAAGTTTAAAAACGAGTCTAAAACACTTCAGAGTGATTCAAAGAATTCTTTTTAATGTTAATAAGCGTTCAGTTCGAGGGGGTGACCACTCAGTCAGAAAATGTACATGTATTGCCAAAATGATGCGATTTCCTGGCAATCACTCGGATTTTTAGCGAAAAACGTGAAAACATTAAATATATTGAAAACTACACATTTTTTGATGTGCAAAGGTTATGTGTTTTTTACGTGAAAAACATTGAGGAATACAAAATTAATTGAAAATAGCTACAAATGCCAGTGGCGTGAAAAATGGGAGGAGAAAAGTGACATATTTTTCCAAATATACACCACTGGATCAAGAATTGACAAATGTTTTTTTATCAAAATATGCCTTTTTACATTTAAAAACAACCTGCCAAATATAAAATCAATTTATTCATTCATTTTAAAGTTATCAAATAAAAACTTCAACACCCCGTATTTCGAAAAGTAAATGAGCTGGACCCCTCCTTATATCATTTTGTCCAATTTTATGAGAGATATCTACATGCAAACGTTGCGTGTTATTTGAAAACACCCTGTATAAGAATGATTTGTAGCTTGAAAAAAAGCTGATTTGTTAATAGTTTGCAGATGATGTACTCAATCAAAATTCCATTTGCAATTGGGCGGAGCCTATGAAAGTACTATTTTCTAGTAGTAATAAGTACTGGGTGGGCCAAAAAGTAGATCTCTCGGCTATATATCAGAAACTACTCATGTTATTACTTTAGGAGAAAACATTCCTTGGTGAAAGTGACCAATAACCTGGAAATATCTTTAAAGTTTCTAGGTTTAACGTTAGAGGGCGTAATAGGTAAAGAAAAATTTAAAAACTAGTTTTTGTGTAAAATATGCCATAAAATAGTGTCAAATAAGTAAACTAGAAAAAGGGCTAAATTTCGCACAAATTTGTTTATGTACTTTTTTTTATTTTAATAAATAAAAGGTGAGAAAAAGCGGGAATCAACCGAATTTAACGAAATTAGTGTCATTAGAAAGAGTGTAGATTAATTAATTAGGTACATCCACTATGAAAAAATTGGAATTAGTTGTAATTGTTATAGGTAGAGGGTACTTTCAAAAGAAAAAAATTCAATGGACACCCCTACTTATGGTAAATTATAATGAAACGATTAAATTCATAAAAAAAATAGCGCAAATCGAATGTTGATAGCTTTTGTCGAACTCGAGTTATAATTAAAAACGCATAAACATAAGTATAGTTGACTCACCCTGTATTATCACTTAAAATTAAATATAGGAAAGAAAGATAATACTGATATATTTGTCATTAAAACCTATTGTCCAATTCAATGTTCAAATTTGTGCGAAATTTAGCCCACTTTATAGTTCACTTATTCAACACTTGGTTTAAATGGGTATATTTAGTCCAGGGTAGAAGCCTTTAAAAATAATGAAAAGTGAAAAAAAATTATAATAGAATGAAACCCATTAGAAAAGGAGGGAAATATGATAAAAATGGAAGGAAAAATAATTTACGGGCGATCTGAGGTTGGGAAGGGGATGGGGGTGAGTTTTTAAGGGTAAAAAACGGTTTTTCTCGATTTCCAGCAAAACTAAAAGTCCTATCGAAAAAAGTCAAATGAAAAAGTTGTAGATAATAAAAAGATCTAAAACTTTTGTATTCACACTTTTTTCACATAACCTCAAAATTTATGTGAAAAATTCAAAAAACCAAGTTTTTGGTTTTTTATTTTTATCTTTTGCAAAAATTTTTTTTTTAACGAAATTTTGTGAAAACTTACCTTTCTATGTCCCAAATACGCTGTAATTTATTTAATTAAAAATATTTATTTTTTCACCTTATTTTGAATTAATATCGAAAAAACACCCTAATTTTCAATCGAAAATTCACCCGTCAAAATATCAGCTTTTTTCAAAAAGTTGGTGTGGTTTCTGTTCGTTGAAATCTCTACTTTCCGATGGTGAAAAAAAAAATATATGTTACTATGGTAAATCTTCTCAGAAAACGCAAAAATTAAAAAAACTCGAGTCCGTTTTTTTAATCATTATGTAAAATTTTGAGCAATTTATTAAAATTTACACTTTAATTACTAGAAAAACGTAAGATTATAACATGAAATCTTACATTTTCCTAGATTATAACATTTTCCTAGTAATTAATGGGAAAATTTTAATAAATTGCTCAAAATTATACATAATGATTCAAAAAACGGATTCGAGTTTTTTTAATTTTTGCGTTTTCTGAGAAGATTTACCATAGTAACATATATTTTTTTTTTTCACCATCGGAAAGTAGAGATTTCAACGAACAGAAACCACACCAACTTTTTGAAAAAAGCTGATATTTTGACGGGTGAATTTTCGATTGAAAATTAGGGTGTTTTTTCGATATTAATTCAAAATAAGGTGAAAAAATAAATATTTTCAATTAAATAAATTACAGCGTATTTGGGACATAAAAAGGTAAGTTTTCACAAAATTTCGTTAAAAAAAAAAATTTTTGTAAAAGATAAAAATAAAAAACCAAAAACTTGGTTTTTTGAATTTTTCACATAAATTTTGAGGTTATGTGAAAAAAGTGTGAATACAAAAGTTTTAGATCTTTTTATTATCTACAACTTTTCCATTTGACTTTTTTCGATAGGACTTTTAGTTTTGCTGGAAATCGAGAAAAACCGTTTTTTACCCTTAAAAACTCACCCCCATCCCCTTCCCAACCTCAGATCGCCCGTAAATTATTTTTCCTTTCATATTTATCATATTCCCCTCCTTTTCTAATGGGTTTCATCCTATTATGATTTTTTTTGGTTTTAAAAATTATCGACCCTGGACTAAAAAAACTGGTTTTTAAATTTTTGCTTTAGAGGTTACGCCCCCTAGCGATTAACCTAGAAGCTTGAGAATTATTTCCAGCAATTTCTATTTTCTCCTAAGGCTATAACATGATTAATTTCTGATATATAGTCGAGAGATCGGCTTTTTGGACCACCCTGTATAGTCAGATGCAGTCTTATCATGCGGGTCATACGATTCAACAAAAACATACCCACAGTTTTTGTTTTCTTTTATTGCGTTCAATTATAACTTCCAAATAAAATACGTAAGGAGAATAAGACAGACTTATGCGATTTTTATAGGATAGAAAAGGATATGTATTTAGTTTTCAGTAATTCTCAAAAGTCTTTCACCAGCTAAGTTTTTATTTAAAAACAATTCAAAGCGACGATATGAAACAATTTTCCGTTTTTTTGTATCGTCAAGCAAAAGAAATGGCACTTAGTTTGATAGATTATTTTGAAATGAAAGAAAAAGTGGAAATTCTTTATTAAAAGCTTACCAGTAGGAATATTTCCACCACCAGTCGTTGCAGCACCAGGAGTAGGTTCATTGAGCATCCTAACAAAAGACTCTTGATTTTGGGATATTAGCTGTAATAAAGCGGGATTGGTTTGTCCGATTTGTTGCAACACTGCATTAAGAAGTTGCGGATTTTGTTGAATTACTTGTCTCATCTGCTGGAATTGAGGTTGGGTTCTTAAAAATGCAAGAGGATCATCTGTATCAGATTGTCTTTCATCTACACCTGATAGATCAGCGGTTTCATTAACCTGAAGCAAAAAAATATAATAAGATAACGTTTCGTCAAATATTATTTTCAAATACTACAGTTTCGGATAGGTAATGTTTAGCTGCTCAAACTTACAATCGTATTTAGAAATGACAAAAGTAAATTCCTTTTACGTTTAAAGTAGATACTGTAGATACACTAGAAACGAGTTAAGTAATATTGACAAATGACAAGTGGTCCAAATATACAAAGGAGGTTCCATGGAAATTTGAAAACCACTAGTAACTGCACTAAAATTATCAGCAATTAGGACTAAACACACTAAGTGAATAAATCGAGGAATAAATGTAAAGAATGTAGATTCACCTTAAGAACCGTTTTACAAGTACGAGAATTATTGCGAAATTTACTCTGAAAATTACTCTGGTAATTTTCATAAGAATTTTGGAAACATTTCACTACTTGACTGTTTTACACATAATATTTTTACCACTATAAATTTCATAAGAATTCATGCCATACGACTGCGCAGTGAGATTGTTTTTGGGATAAGTTGTCATGGTTACGATTTACATATTGAAATTTCTGAATAATCAGCTGTATTGGAACCATTTATTTGATTGATTATTTATTTTATTAAATGAGATTTGCGTTTATGTCAAGGTTTTGGCTTTCCTAAATGAAAAAAACGACAACAAATAATGACACATTGACGCCATTATTGTTTTTATTCTATTTTTGGCTTCTGCGTCGATTCTCACGCACTTTCTAAAAATATAGAACATGTCAATATTTTTACTCCGAAAATTTTGGCAATAATTCTTTGACGTGTAAAACAGCAAAAATTATTCTTATGAAAATTTTCAGAGTAAATTTCGCAATAATTCTCGTACGTGTAAAACGGTTCTAAGAGTAATTGTATACTCAATTGTATAGAACATGACCTTACTGTAAATATGTACTTAAATCTTAAAGTAAAACTGTCCAAAACAACTGTAAAATGTGTATTGCGTAAGCTTAAGTAATTATTAAATAAAATCAAATTTTACTCACAGCTTCTTGATCATCCATTGGGGGTATACCGTTTATCAAATATTCTACTGCTCTATCTGGATTATTAAAACTAGCTCTTAATGCTTGTTCTACTTGGTCTCTCCCATAACCCATGTCTATTATATTTTGTACCATCGTTTCATATTCATCACCCATCAGTAAAGTAGATTCAGCTGCGCTTCCTATGGTAGATGGTGTAGCAGATGTTGGTTGAGCTGCTGGGGTAGTTGTTATTTCTTCAGTAGCAGCTTGAGTTGGCAGAGAGACTGGAGTTGCAGGAGCACTGGAAAATATTACCATAAAAAACTATGAAACAATTTATAATGATCAATTATTTAAAAATAGAAACGTTAGTTTAATACATGAACAATAATGTATTTTAGTAGCTTTTACTCTATAAAATTCAGCAAACCTTGTAGCAACTGAGTTTCCATCTCCACTTTCAGTTTTTTTAGGTGGTTGTTGTTTTGGCTTTGTAACCATTACCACAATAAACTTTTTTTCGTCGATATTATAATCCGATAAAACAGTTTCATCAGTAAGTATTTTGCCTGTAAAACAACAAATATAAGCTTCAAATATGAGAAAAATAAACAGTTACTTCTAATAACCTGCATAAATCAGTCTCTGGTAATCAGAAGGATAGTCTTTTCCTTTTTCCGTTTCAATTTTTTGTTTGAGTTGTTTAACCTGGAATATAATAAGAAATAATAATTCAACACTTCTTTGTAACATAAAATTTACAATACCGTTTCAGTCGGTTCTATATCTACAATAAATGTTTGCTGTTGAAGATTTTTCAGAGTCACCTTCATTTTGCTTCTATAAAATTAATAAAACAGTCTTAAATAAAGTAAATAACTATCTTCAGTAATTTTCGTTCACTTTTCGCTATTATCGGCTAAATACTTATGAAAGATGATAAAGCAGAACTGATAAATTTGGCGGCCATATTATAGTGACAGTACAATAGTTACAAGATGCGTTGTATTTGTCACAATCAGCTTAGAATGAAAAGTACAGAATGACAAATGAATGATTGTTTAGCTATATCATAGAACTATAAATCAGAGTAAATTGTAAATTACATCAGGAAAATCCTATTGATAATTTTGATGTGAAACGGTGTAAAACTGTTCTAAGAATACACAGAAAACGTTTTTTTATAACATTTGGAATACCAAATGGTGGTTGCATGACGAATATAACGACTTGCTGCGGCACCCAATAATGATGATTGTCTTCATCCGTTATGGTGGTTGCATAACTAATATTTACGAATTATCTCTCTTTATAGTTGATCTTTTTTAACACTCAACTTAATTAATTAACTAAACGGTTAAGATGTTATGGAAATATGAGGAATTACATGGGGATTATCAATTATTAAGCTTAAGCTAGCGATTTTTATTTCCAAAGTGGCAGCAATGAGTGGATAGTTATGTTTAAGAAAATCGAACTCAATTTTAATACCACTTTCGAATACTTTCGAATACTTCCAACCGCGTAGGAGGTAGCCAGACGTGTAGGTAGAAGCACGGGAAATTTGAAAGTTAAACCTAAAGTATATCGGGTATAAATTTGTTTCAAGTATGTTGATGTCTAATAGAGCCAACGTAATGTGAAAGACATTAACAAATCGATGACGCGCACTAAAAAGGCTATTGAACGGACTATACCTATGTGAATATATTCGTTAAACATATTCCGATATATTAAACCATTGAAATGTTTGTATAGTCTGTTCTACATCTTGGAACTCACTCGCCTTGTAATAAATGTTTCTAACTAATTGAACTGCAGTAACTTTTATATTAAAAAATCCTTGATATTTGAATTAAGATGCTATAGCACGTATTTCGCTTTTTAAAAAAAATTTCAGCTTCAGTATTTTGTGCGGTGATGAGTTCGTAAGCTTCGTTTTTAAGTGCTGCGGTAGAAAGTAGGATTAGAAGAAAAAATTTTTCTTTAATACAAAATTTTATTCAGGCTTATGCTTAAAAGTGCGTAATTTATTGTTATTTCATGATATTGTATAAATGTGGATAATATTTTTTCAAAATATCAACCCTAGTTTTAGATAATTTGTGAAAAAAAATTTACTCTTAGGTACTTGTATTAGTCAAAATTCCTAATTGAAAAAACCAAATACACATTTCTCCAGGTTAAGAAGCGTGTTTTTGCTTCAGTCGATTTCATTAGATAATGAATATATTATTCAACTGTTCCTTTAAGGTGAAATGATACAAGTTCGAATTATGTGACTTTTTAAGTAGGTGTTCTTAATTTTTGGTAAGTCTCAAATATCGTATATTAGATTTGTGTGAAGATTCCGCTGGAGCTTGCGCTGCAGATTGCAAGCAAAACTTAAAATGCAACAGTTTCTCGTCCATAACTTTTTTGGATTTGTTTGTACAGAAAAATTGTAGGCAATAAAAATGTAGGAAATTTTATAAAAAAAAAAAATTCAATCCTAAATTTTTGAAAAATTTGGAATAATTTTTGCAAAATAGTTTTTCAAGCGATAAACAAAAATAGAATAATAACAATAACGACTTTTTTATACATGAAAATATAGTAGTTCGGCACCTTTAAACGTTGGTGTTTTTAGATTTTGAAAATTCAAAATAGCGGCACTACAAAATTTCACATTATTTTTTTTCAATCTTGTCTCATTTCAAGAATACGATACGCAGTTTACTGCAATCGATAGATAATAAGTTGTAGTTTTGTAAAATAACATTTAGAATAGATATATTCTTCAACAAGTGCAGAATGATGGCTATTATTCACGCGAATGAAGTTTCCAAAACGAGTGAGCGCAGCGAGTGAGTTTTGGAATCATCCAAGTGAATATTAGCCATTCTACACAAGTGAAAGACTATACTTTCTCCACGACTAAAAAAAGAAAGCTTCCAGTGAGGATCGAACCCCAATCGTCCGCGCCAGAGTCAACTATTTCTACCACTAGGCTATAGAGCATGTTTATTTTCAAAAAGGGATACGTAACATACAGTTTTAATCGAAACCCTTACATTTATAAATGATAATTTTGAGTTATAACTAAATATAACTACTGTTGTCCATTTTTTCTCTAAATAATACGTAAAATTATGATTCTATCATTATTTTGACGTTTCAAACGACGCGATTTGTATTATTTGGTATTTAGGCCAAGCAATATAGCATGCGAGTATAGTAATTTTTGACAAAAATCCTAGTAGAAAACGGATGATGCCATCGTAAAGAAAACATTACGCAGTATCATTTTGATATGTTTTGGACATGCAAATGTTTGTCAGTAATTTGTTATAAACATTTAAAACGAAAAAAACCTCCTGTTTTTGGTTTTTTTCATGTAGCTTAAAACTTACTGAAGCAATCTCAATGGTATATATAAATAAATTGTATAGATAATTGAAATACGAACAAAATGAGTGGTCGAGCAAGTCAATCGGATAATCACGAACCGAGAAAATTCGGAAAAACCGGAAAATTACCCATTTTTAAAAAAAATTCATATCTTCGGCTGTTTTCAATTGCAAGAACTGAAACTTCGTACAAAAGACGTTCTTTATATGCCCTTTACATGTGCGAAGAGCAGACTCCAAACGATGTTGCAATTTTAATTTTTTCATACCATAATTTTCAACGTGTCTGGATGCGTTGTCGACTGTCCGATTTTAAATTTGAAAATGGTTTTGAAAAGTGTGAATGAAGAGCAACAAAACGTATATTCTCGATTTTACATCAAGTGATGCGAAGTCGACCAGAAATGCGAGGGAAAATCGACGAAAATGGCAGAGAGCTGGAGAGCGGAGGAGTAGTGGGGAAGCGGCAGCTTTCTCGGTTCGTAATTTTATTATCCGATTGACTTGCTCGACTACATGAAAAAAACCAAAAAAAGGGGGTTTTTTTCGTTTTAAATGTTTATAACAAATTACTGAAAAACATTTGCGTGTCCAAAACATATCAAAATGATACTGCGTAATGTCTTCTTCACGAAGGGATCATCCGTTTTCTACTAGAATGAACGTTTTAAAAGAGACGATTTGATTTATTCATTTTGATTCATTTAAGCGTGAATTCTGTTAATAATAGAAGATTGGCTAACGAGAGTGAATTATTTTTCATTATTCACTGCATAGTGTGAAGAATATATATCATTATGTAGCTAAATATGTAAAAATAATTTGTGCGCTATTATTTAGTCGTGGAGAAAAAAAATTCTACGTTATTTCTTACGAATTTTACTAAAAAAATGTTTGTCTTCGTTTTTCTTAAATCTGACTTTAAAAATATGATTCATGGATTCATCAATATTAAGAGAAAAAATTTTTCAGTTTCGATCATCAGGAGCAGAGAAAACAGTGCTCAAAGTTCAATAGTCACTGATTTTTTCAAATATTCCAATACGTCATCTTATAGGATATAAAATTCCCTACAATCTTAATGCCCACAATTTTTTTGTACAATCAGATCTGAAAAAGTTATGGATAAAAAACTATTGCATATCACGTGATCCAAGCTTTTCTCACAAGCTGCATCGCATGTTCGAGCTCACAAATCCAAGAATATACTTTAGTTTAAAAGAATGAAATCTCTGGTGGAAATATTTTCAATTTCACGACAACTTTCGACCTTACTTTCCCGGACTATATGAAGAACCTGTCTGATCTTGATAATTACATACTAGCGTCCTTGGTAGCGAAAATTAGCATCTACTTTGTGAGATATCTATGTATTTTTGTGGTAACATTCACTGAAACCTGAAAGATCTATTGTACCCCCTTACTTCTACTTAGTTTCTGAGGAGAGTCTTTGAAACTAGTAGCTCCTTTAGTCCTATTTCCCGGAGGAATTTCAGGATATCTGCAGGTTTCAACTTAGGTAAGTAATCCTCTTTTATCCAGTAATCTACCAGACACTGTGCTCTAGGATTCTGGAGTGCTGTGCAGTTGGAAATTATGTGGATGGAGGTTTCTTCTATCATACCACAATATCTGCATTCTTCTTCATCCACTATTTTAAGCTTTTTCACTATATTAATTTGTATCACATTTGAAAAACATTATTTCACAATATTCGAATAATATAAAAACAAAATTTATGTACGCCATTGGGCTGCTTTTTCCTTAAAATGAATTAAAAATATGAGTCATTACATTAACATTAGTTACATTTTACCAAAGATTACAAAAATCCAATCATTCAATTAATATTCTACAGTTATTAAATATCCAGTAATTATTATTGAAAAATGTTAAAAGCAGACTGTCAACAATCATTAGGTGTAATAACTATGTTTGTCCACGACCACCTAATAATAAGTCAATATTTTACCTCCTAATAAAAGGTATATGGTACCCACATATCAACTGTCGTGAATTATGGTTCATACAGTGTATTATGAACTAGAGATGGGGGTACCTACAATATGAAATAAACTATTAAATCTGTGTATTTTGTTCAGGAAATTTGTTTCTGACATATATTGTATCGATAAAATATTGTAATTTTTAGTATTGATACTTTTCATAACGATATTTTCTAATATTAAGTATTTTAAAACAATATATTTATAACGGTACGTTGTATTGATACTTTCTACAGTATCGCCCATCTTTATATAAATGTCAAATCATTTGATGTAGTTGCCACAACATTTTGAGGTTAGTAATATGCCAAATCGTTACTGACTTTTATTTAAAAAAGAAATTAAGTGTCGTGGACAAAGTATAGTATTCTACTCGCAATTTATGGCCATAATTCACTTGGGTGACTTGCGCCCCTCGCCTGGGGCTCGTGATACAAACGTCACCCATCGTGAATTATGGCTATCATAAATTGCTCGTTTAATAATATACTATTATTACTAGAATTGTTTGTCACTTATTGGGAATTATCTAATTATTTATAAATATAATAATTTGTATAGGCACAAAAAAATCACACATGAAACTATTATACAAGCCTTTCAAATATAGGTAAACAGTCACATTTTGTTTATGCCTTACGAAGTACAGGCAAATAGAAAAAAAAGAGCTGTCACATTTACTTTTCTAGTTTCCTTTGAACAAAGAGAAAATATACACGCTGGCAACATCACAAAATTTTGTGTTTTTTTTTTATCAAAGGTACCACGAGTGCTTCAAATTTTATCGATAATTTTTTCTTTTCCACGAAAACTTGTTTATTTTGCAAAAATATGAAAACAAACCGATTTGATAAAATCACGACTCCGTTAGGAGGAGTGATATATTCTATCTAAATTCGGTTTGTTTGAATGTTTTTGCCTCAAATAAACAAGTTTGAGTGATGAAAATAAAAAATTATGTGATAAAATTTGAAGAGCGAGTTGTATTTGGGAAGATTATTTTTTTCAACAATTTAAAAGGATTTTTGAAAGCGCTTTTAGTTGTCAATAATGACAAATTCCAAGTAAAATTTTGACGTTTCGATGTAAACAAGGTTTTATCGATGAGGAAGCATAATTATCAGTATAATACCGAATGATTGGCTAGAATAATGTATTGCTATTGGTTAAAACCACCAAAATGTCAGATTTTGACAAGTGAAAAAAATAATCGCGATAAAAAAGGATGCACCTTTTTTATCGATGTCAAAGTGACAATAACATTTCCAGGTATATGACATTTTAACATTGAAGTTAATTCATCGCTGAAGAAGTTTCAGCTAACTTTTGCCGCTGTCAAAGTGACAATTGCACTGTGGCATATGCGATTTTTTATACATGAATTATTGAATTGTCGGAATTAAACCATAATTGACTTATTTTTAAATTAGACTGTAATAAATAAATTTTCGGGAAAGGGGAGTAGGTAACTTTCACGTGGTTGTTTTAAACTGCACCCTCGTCTATCTTTTGAATTTGATGGTATTCGCAGTGTGGATTGGTCATTAACTTCTAGTTCACCCTGTATTCTTTTGTTCGGTATATTATAATGGTAATTCATTAACCTTCCAGAAATCACCGAGCTATTATCCAGTAGAATATATTTATTTTTGTAATACTAATAAATATTCACTTGAGCTTTAAACTTGTTTTTTAATCACCGTTGCCAAGTTGTGCCATCTAATTATTGTCCGATAAAATGCTTAACGCTAAGTAATATTATTAGTTTGTTTTTAATTTGAATGATGTATTTTACCTTCAGTAATAATTAGAGGATTTCGTCATATAAATAGTGGAAGAATTTTCAACAAATCTACATAAATTTTTAAATATTTTATAAGACCCACATATTACAGATTTAGCTAATTAAAATTCAATTTGAAAAGATTGGAGGCCAGCTCACGTTGCGTAATCAAATATAAGTTGTATATAGGCTCTTTCTCCACGACTAAATAATAACGCACAAATTATTTTAACATATTTAGATACATAATGATATATATTCTTCACACCAGTGGATAATGAAAAAGAATTCACTCTCGTTAGCCAATCTCGCATTCTATTATTATCAGAATTCACGCTTTAATGAATTAAAATGAATAAATCAAATTGTCTCTTTTAAAACGTCAAATAATGCAAATCGATTCTGACAGCGCGTCGTTTGAAACGTCAAAATAATGATAGAATCATAATTTTACGTATTATTTAGAGAAAAAATGGACAACAGTAGTTATATTTAGTTATAACTCCCAATTATCATTTATAAATGTAAGAGTTTCGATTAAAACTGTATGTTACGTATCCCTTTTTGAAAATAAACATGCTCTATAGCCTAGTGATAGACATAATTGACTCTGGCGCGGACGATTGGGGTTCGATCCTCACTGGAAGCTTTCTTTTTTTAGTCGTAGAGAAAGTATAGTCCTTTATTTTCTGTATGTTCCTTGTGGTATATTATTCATTCTTTTTTTTTAATTGTTTTGGAAATTAAACCACAATGTCTTTGAATTATTTATTTCAACGTTTCGGTAGCTTTCCAGCTACCGTTGTCAAGATAAACTGAGTAGAAATTAATTTTTATCCCTATATGACACAACGAAAAAAATTTTCACTTGTGTAGAATGGCTAATATTTACTTGGATGAACTTCATCCGCGTGAATAATAGCCATCATTTTGCACTTGTTGAAGAATATATATATACTACTATAGGAAAATATTGTACGAACCAGAAATAGGAATATAATAGTATAAGTTCCAGTACTAGCTGTGAATTTGACAATTATTGCTTCTTCTAGCATACTGAGGAGTTGAATTTTTCTATTAGTGGCAGTGTACTTTGGTATTCAAATTTAATTTGTCCACGACCACCTAATAATAAGTCAATATTTTACCTCCTAACAAAAGGTATATGGTACCCATATATCTACTAGAGTGAATTATGGTTCATAATACACTGTAGTGAATTATGGACTAGAGATGGGGATACCTACAATATGAAATAAACTATTAAATCTGTGTATTTTGTTCAGGAAGTTTGTTTCTGACATATATCATATCGATAAAATATTGTAATTTTTAGTATTGATACTTTTCATAGCGATATTTTCTAATATTAAGTATTTTAAAACAATATATTTATAACGGTACGTTGTATTGATACTTTACACAGTATCGCCCATCTCTATATATGTCAAATTACATTTTTATGTAGATGTCAGAACATTTTGAGGTTAGTAAAACCAAATCGTTTCAATCTTTTATTTAATAAAATAAATTAATGGTCGTGGACAAAGTATAGTATTCTACTCGCAATTTATGGCCATAATTCACTTGAGTGACTTGCGCCCCTCGTGAATTATGGCTATAATAAATTGCTCGTTTAATAATATACTATTTTCTAGAGGTATCTACATGTAAGTGTCCCCTGTATAAGTAGGTACCTACCTAGTATAGAAGTAAAGGTTAACCCCTCTCATGCGCAACTTTTGACATTCATCAGAAATTAAAATATAAAATTATTTTTCTGTTTGTATTATGTTCAGTTATCTTCAAAAATTGAGAAAAAAAAATTAAAATTAATATTGGAACATTTTATAGACATTTTTTCCTGTGTCCTTATATGGGAACAAAATCCCTGAACTCTACTTTACCGACGTCCCCTTATGGGGACAGAAAATTTAATGCAGATTATTATTAATAAATAATTCAAACAGAGTATAAATCATTTTATTATTATGAGAAATGTGAACTAATTAAGGAAATAATCTTAAAAACACTGAAACATGGAAATATGATATAGTCAAATTATAATTCGATGGAAATTTTCACATTTTTGATAATTACTTGAAATTGTTGAAGCGAAATGTATTAATATTAATGTTTCGAGTAGATAAAAAGTTATTTGCGTCTCATAATAAGGTTTTTGTGAATTTTGGTAGAGAATGTCCATATTTAAAATCAAATTGACCATGAAGGATTTACAGAGGGTGTTGAGGCAATATTTTGTTCAGATAGTCAACTAAGTGATTATCATGGGAAAATAAAACTTTCCATATGATCTTCAATAACAGTTTGAAAAGACGTTCATATCTTTAAATTTCGCACCCAACCAAAAATGACAAATGACATAAGGAGTGCGTTCATAATATATCGAAAACTGACAGTGAACTTTTCACTCGATGACAGGGTAAACGCTTCTCTGAATTATTCTAAATTTTTGTTTTAAATTTGGCTAGTAGTGTAAAAAATTGTATATACACCATGGAGGTGAATATATTTATAAGCCTCAAACCTTATTCCGTTTCACCACTATTATTTTATTGCTTTTGTTTTTATTTTTATATTATATCTGTTATTTGGTAATAACCACTTTTATTGTGGAATTCCTAGCTTTGTGAAATCTATTCATAAATTCGGTCGACAAAAATAGTATATTATTAAACGAGCAATTTATGATAGCCATAATTCACGATGGGTGACGTTTGCGTCACGAGCCGCAGACGAGAGGCGCAAGTCACCCAAGTGAATTATGGTCATAAATTTCGAGTAGAATACTATACTTTGTCCACAACACTTGATTTCTTTATTATATAAAAGTCAGTAACGATTTGGTATTATACTAACCTCAAAATGTTCTGACAGCTACATAAAAATATAATTTGACATATATAGAGATGGGCGATACTGTAGAAAGTATCAATACAACGTACCGTTATAAATATATTGTTTTAAAATACTTAATATTAGAAAATATCGCTATGAAAAGTATCAATACTAAAAATTACAATATTTTATCGATACGATATATGTCAGAAGCAAAATTTCCTGAACAAAATATACAGATTTAATAGTTTATTTCATATTGTAGGTACCCCATCTCTAGTTCATAATACACTGTAGTGTATTATGGTTCATGATTCACGACAGTTGATATATGGGTACCATATACCTTTTGTTAGGAGGTAAAATATCGGCTTATTATTAGGTGGTCGTGGACAAAAAAACAAATAGCAAAAATTATCGAAAATTTTGTAGTTTCCATGCAATATATTGTGAAACATTTCCGATTTTTGTTTATGTCAACTATTTTCTGTTGATTTCTATATATCATGAACATTCTTGACAATACTTTGTTCACGAGGGTTTAGGTTGTATTTTGATTGTTGCTTATAAAAACATTGGTTGGTTAGTCAGACTTACACCTTGCCGCCAATTGGCAATTCAAATTTTGCCGCCGCCACCGACTTCTACAATTAAGTAGATGATGCAATCTGAAATCATAACATCTCTGCTAGAGTTCATTCAACCATCCTTTGCCGTTATGCCATAATCAGTTTTTTGCTGTTTTACGTTTGTCTTATATTAGTTGAATGTTATTTTACACTTAACCTCAAAATTATAATCAATGACATAATATAATATGAATTGTTTTCAAAATATGACAACTGAATCACAAACTGAATTGTCAAATGTAACAGATAAAATCTACATCGACATTAGATAAGAAATGTTAATCATGTCATAATTCCATCTCATCCATTTCATGAATGAGATAGCGAGCTAGACAATGTATGACGTAACGGCAAAGGAGGGTTGAACAAACTCTATCACTCCTATCGATTTATTTATTTCTGTTTGATCGGTTCCCCGCTATGGTTCCCCGTGATAAATATCAAATCTCAGTTAACTGATCCAAACATTGAAACTGTTTAATATAATACATTTCCTGTTTAAGATAAGTAATTTAAATATATTACAAAAATTAGTTACATTTTATAATCGAGTTGTTTCACACGTGTAATTTTGAATAAATATGTGGGAAGATTTTTATGTTTTTGAATCATGTGGTACGTAAATTTTGTTTACCTAATCGCATTATAAGAAAAATGTGGTAAGAAATCAAACCACAAATTCTTGGGACGAAAATAACTTGATTGAACGAAGTACAGTACAAACTGCACAATAAAAAATCGTGATTTGAACTGAAAAGCTGCAATAAAAGTTGATAGAGAGAGATATGGGATGTTAAACATGAAATTAAAATTTTTGGTTTTTACAAATAGCTGCCGGAACTTTCAAAAAAATAATGAAAGGTAAAGAAAAATAATAGTAGGATGAAACCCATTAGAAAAGAAGGGGAATATAATAGAATCAAAAATAAATGGACGCACACGAATAGCGCCAAACTAATCCTCAGGTAGAATTGCAGTTATGGAAGGACTTAATCTCTTGCTGAATTGCGCCGGTTATAGAGATCATCGTTTTATTAGGAATTAACGAATCTTATTTAAAAGTAAACATTTCTGAAAATATTATGATAACTCCTAATTGTCTTCTAACAGGAGAAAGGGTAGCAAATTATATCAATTTTATTTTTAGTTTTACGTTTGCGTTTGAGTAAGGTGGTAAAGTTTAAAATCAATTAAGTTAACCTAACCTAACCTAACCCAACCTAACCGAATAAAAATTGGCGTTCAATAACAAAGTAATTAGATAAAAATTATTTTGGCGCAGTTCGGACTAGGATTAAACCAAGTAAGCAGGTAAAAAAAAAAATGGCGCAGTTCGGGTGAGGGATTATATCCTCAAAATAAATTTGGCGCAGTTCAGGTGCACCCAAATAAATTACGGGCGATTCGGGTTCGGGAAGTGGGAGGGGTGTGTTTTTAAGGGTAAAAAATGGTTTATCTCGATTTCCGGCAAAACTACAAGACCTATGGAAAAAAGTTGAATGGCAAAGTTGTGAGGTATAAAAAGCTCTATCCACAATTTTTATACATAACCACAAATTTTTTGTAAAAAATTCAAATAAGCAAATTTCGAAATGTTTCAATTTTATTCACTTTCAATACGCCATAAATATTTAAGATTGAAACAGGCAGCTAAGTGGTAAATTAACAATAATTACTTTTCATTCAAAAGTATCATAGGAAGAAAAAATGGATATTATTGTAAAAACAGCGGCTAAAAATTGAGTGCCCACCTTAGGACATGAAAAAAATCTTACTTTTTCCAAAACGTGTCAAACAGGTGAATATTTTCTTAAGACAATTTTTGTAAATTTCAAAACTTGCCTTCCAGATGGTGTGCAATCCGAAAAACGCATTTCTCTCCAGGTTCTTCCATTTAAAATAAGTGTAATCAAAATTTTAAATAAAACAGAAAATATTTTCCACTATGTCTGACACTTCTGTTAAATTCATTGAGAACGCAAAAGTTTATACAACAAACAACTAAATTCAAGGCAAACGTTGCTAAAAGGAGTTTCAAAATGAAAACCCCATTTGAAAAGCATTTGTCATTCACGCACACTTTTTGGGTGTTATAATAAAAGTCCCATATAAAAAGCGTTGTTCATTTACTCACGTTTTTTAACGTGTGTTTAATGTATGATTCCACACATTTTTTTGGTTCGTGAATTCCTAATTTTAAAGGTGGTCGTAGATAAAATCAAAATTTTGATATTTGATATCTTCTTTTCAAATAACTCACCACATCGTGGACTTTCCTTTACTCAAACATGATTTTATTGACTTTTTTCTAAAAAAGAAATTAGTTACGCTTTAATTTGAAAAATAAAAAGTCATTTAGTCATCAGCCCATGTTGATGATTGTTGTATTAATTTATTTGATAAATATTTGGTAATTTCCTAATTCCTAATCAGTAATATAGCAAAGATTATTTTAAATAATTAAAAAAAGATGATAGCCTTGAAATATACGCAAGTCCAAAAAATCTTCACCTAGGTATATGTATATAAAATGAAATTGACTTGAGTTTATTTGAATTGCATAACAACACACTTTTAATGGCATAATTTCAATATCGGTATTATTATACAGGACTGCTCAAGACATACTTAAACCATCAAAAATAATTTATATCCACTAGTTAGGTTAGGTAAGGTAAGGTAAGGTTAGATTAATTTAGGTTGGGTTAGGTTAGGTTAGGTTACGTTAGGTTGGGTGAATATTTTTTGACATTTCTGTGTAAGATTCTCTTCATAAAATGTTCTTCTAGCTTTGATGAAAAATGTCAAAAAATATTTAAAACAAAAAATATATGGTTCATTCAATAGCCTTTTTGGTGTGCGTCATCGATTGTTAATGTTTCTAACACAATATAATGTCTAAAGAAATGGAAAATAGGGCAGGTCTTTGATTAATCCTAATCAAAATATCACAATAATGAGCCGTTTGAATCATTGACTTACCAAAATTTGATTGGTTGATGTTTAGATTAAGCGCACGCGCCCATAAATCGGGAGAAATTTCTTTGTTTAAAATGGGATGCAGATATACCTTCCGTATTGGCAATGTGTCTTACATCTTTTTCTACTGTCACACTGACAGTCCTTGTCAGGTCTGTACTTGGTTTTCAATGTAATGTGAAATTTTTGAAAACTTGTAAACTAGTCACTTTTCCCACGAGCGCAGAAGTAAGGCGTGTGCCGCAAATCTAGCGAATAGGAGTGATTCGCGTGCGAGTTGTACACAATATTTTTTCCACAACCACATTTATTAATAAAAGAAATACAGAAGTTTATATAGTTATTTTATTTAAACTTTGAATAGGAAGAACTTACAATATAAAAATAGATAGAAAAATCAGTTGAATGTATAATTAATTGTAAAATTTGAACAATTTTGTATTATTATTGTTATTTTAATCTTGGTTTATAACTCCTAAAATATTGCTCAATAGTTTATGTTTTTATAATTAACAAATAGTTCACTTGCTTTTGGTTCGAATTTAAAAATTGTACACCAATGAAAAATTCACTATAAGATTGAATTGTCAAAACGATTTGACAGATAGATAGCTTTGTTTGACATTTTGTTGCGGAAAATCGTGTACTTTTCGCATTACTTTTTCAATGGTTATTACCAGAATTAAAAAAAGGTCTGCTTTGCGCTTAAACATTTGTGTGGAAAAGCGTATAATTGCATAGTGGTTGTAGGAAAAACAACTTTGAATCTATCAAAATGTAAAATATAAACAGATGGTTCTTTGTTTCTCCGAGTGTGGAATCGTAGTCGGCGGCTCAAAAAACTCTCACCCTAACTTTTGTGAGAATTTATTAGGTATTTCTTCGATACTTGCATTTTCGAATTATTTTCCAATATCATGAAAATTTTCACTCCATTGATTGGATTATGAATTGCCAAACAACTAAAATCCCTCTTTAAAACGAAGCTTGTGTCGTAAACAAATTAATACAGCAAAAAAGAAATTGTTTTAATACAAGCAATTATACAAAAATACTGCTACTTCAACTCACTTATCTTTTGACAAGACATTGAAAAAATCGTAATAAATTAAACAAATAGGTACATATAATTATTTTTCACACACAACCTTCAACAATCTTCAAACACTCACTGTTCCTTCAAGTGTTCAACGTACTGTACAATATTCCTCCGGGTATTACTTAAACGTATTTTACAAATTTTTTCCACACCATTATAATGATCGAATTGAAATAACAATTAATTACCCATTAAATTTGTCAAATCTCTTGTCAATAGCACTTTGGAACGAAGTTTAGATAAACCTTAGGACTAGTAAAGGGTGAAATTGAAAATGTACATTCTAGTAATACTTTTCTTGGTTTTTTTTCAAGAAGAAAGTGCG
Source organism: Galerucella nymphaeae (assembly GCA_963978555.1). Taxonomy (NCBI): domain Eukaryota; kingdom Metazoa; phylum Arthropoda; class Insecta; order Coleoptera; family Chrysomelidae; genus Galerucella; species Galerucella nymphaeae. Next base: position 17,199,523 of record OZ021715.1, on the reverse strand, counting down.
TCTGTGATTCGGCAGGATTTGGTTTGCACGGATTTTAAATCGTATTCAAATTTTGACAGAGATAAAAATTGTTACTACAATCCGGATTTGGATTCTACACCAGTAAGTTAATTTTTGAATTCTACTTTTTTTAACTAGTGCGTAAAGAGTTTTTTTTTGTGACGGGAAAAAAATTTTACATTTTATCTCTGTTGACAGGTGACAAAATATAACTTTTTCTTCAACCATCAAAAAATGTTGACATTTTTGTACTATTTTCAGGTGCAATTCCCTCACCGTACAAAAATTCGCTCGTTGCTTAGCATAGATAATAGTATATTATTAAACGATCAATTTATGATAGCCATTATTCACGATGGGTGTAGTCACCTGATTGAAATTTGGCCATAAATTGCGAGTAGAATTTGTCCACAACACTTAATTTCTCCCTTAAATAAAAGTCAGTAACAATTTGACGTATTACTAACCCTCAAAATGTTGTGGTAGTTATACATCAAATAATTTGACTTATATTGGGCGGAGTAGAATTCAATGAGACCTCTGGCGGAAAAAATTGTTACTGTCGCGACGAGTAAGTGTGGATTTATGCAGACACAATTGACAATTATCAATTAGCAATAAACAATTAACAATTATCATTTAACAATGAACAATTAACAATTATCATTTAACAATTAGTAAAACTGCCATAGTTTATGCAGACACAATTATAAATTAGGAGAAAATGGTAAGCACGCGCACAAGCCCGAGATTCTGGTTATTTACATTTACAATAACCCTACATTTTCATGTCTATTGGAACAATTTTGAGCAAGATGAGACTTTTTTGCTTTTAATAATGATGCTGACACACAACATAACCCTAAATCAACCACTTTTTTGTGAAAAAAGTGAGATAAATTTCAGGACCTGCGTACTAGTGGCGCACTGGATGAAAATTCGGTACAATTAATTTAAGAAGATAAAAGTTGGCCAATTGTTAATTGATAAATGATAATTGTTAATTGTGTGCATAAATGGAGTCATAGTGGAATGAGTAGTTCAACTTATAATTGATAATTGTTAATTGTTAAATGCTAATTGATAATTGTTTATTGTGTCTGCATAAATCCACATTCGTTTTGCATTGTTTTTGTATTATATGCAAGTCAACGTAATTACAATAAATTCGTAATTTATTTGTTTAATTTTTTGTCAGTGACAAGCTTAAAACTGTGTTTTTCTATTCAACTCAACTGTCATCATTTCTGAGGTTATATAATTATATAATCAGAGATATTATGGAAGAGGTTATGTTATTTTATTTTTTGTTTCCATTGCATTTTTATGAAAGTGTCACTTATTTCCTCTATAGGTAATATGCAAAAATATATTTAAAATTTAAGGGTAGCTTAGTTAAAGTTCAGTCGCTCCAATGTTTTTGCTCTATTTCTTAGCTATACCCTGTTTTTAAACTAAGAGGAGTGATTTGAATTTAAGTTGGCATTTCTGCAGGCTATTTATTGGTCAGATAGCCGCCCGTTTCACACAGATCTTTTGATATAACTGACAACACTATTTGTCAGTTTTGACATTTATGTTTATTTACATAAAAGTATTCCATTCTTTACTACCACTTTTGCGCGTTTGCTGTTCATCATTCTGTTTGCGTTTGCTATTTCATATTGTGTTTGGACTTATTACCTCATATTATTGTATTTGTGTTGTTTTGTTGTATTGGTTTGTTACTTACGTTACGTTACTTACGTTTGTTATTTACGTATTTTTTCAAATCAAAACCTGTTTAGCTTTATTTTGTGCTATACCTAAACGTCCAATGTAAATAAAGGATAATTTGACATAATATAAACTAATTGTATATTTTATACATTTATACTCAAATTATCAAATGGTCATTCATAAAATTTCACATAATATAACTACAATGTTTTCACAATAATGTGACATTTGGTAGCTGTGTTCGCCATTGTCTGGCCTCATGTCCTGAGTCCAATTACGATTAGGTATTTACACATACCCTGATCTCTCATTGGTCGCGACAAATGCAAGCAGTACAATAGATATTTCACATAAGTGTCGATTGGTTCTATAAGTCGGAACACGACCTTTTCGGAACACTCTCCCAATCTAGTAACTTTTAGTGGTGTGTTTCAGGTTTCCTAAAATACTCCTCTTAGTTTAAAAACAAGGTATAAGTGTTTAATACATTTGTCAACCTCGCTATTTGATTTTAGTTTCAATAATTTCTCTATGGTTTCTGGTGACCTTTCGTTTTTGTGGTTTGATGTAACGTAAGCTGCTAAAAGTCAATTGTTTGAAAATCAAAAGATTTTATTCTTGTTTTTTTAAATATGAAAATTGTTTATAATGGAAAAAACAGTGAAAAATAAGAAAATCAGATCGGCAAATTATACAGTTTATCAGGAAAAAGAATTGCTAATACTTTCATCCTTCATAATAGATTTTAAGGTTGTACCGTCTTCTTGGAAATCCTTTTTCAAGAATATTCAATGCTTCCAAATTATCCTCCATAAACATCCTCCTTCAAAAATTAAAAGAAACACAATTGGAATTGGAAGACAGAAAACGAAAACCCGAAAAGAGGAAAAACATTGACATAATATATCAATGAAAACACAAGAATGTTAGGTTAGAAATCTCCACTTTGAGGATAAGTGGAGAATAAGCGAGCGATTTTCTAATAGCGTTTTCCATTGGCATGCACTAAGTTGACACCGAAATATAGTTTTAAATTTTTGAAGCAGATGTTCGTTTTTTAATAATTAGTTCTTCTAATTTGGTATCATATCCGAAGATAACGATGATAATAATAAAAAGGCTACTGCTTTTCTTCCGAACTCGCACCGTTCATCATTCGCCGCCCTTTTGCACTCTTGCACTATACTCGAAACTACCTCCTGAGCAGGTGCCGAAAAAATTGCACTCAGTGCACATTTGCTTGCACTAGTTTTCCAATGGAATATGAAACACTGGTGCAATGCAGCCAATGGAACACAAACTTTGCACTCAGTTCAGTTTCAGTGCACCCTAGTTTTGCCAATGGAAAACGCTATAAGCTTAGCTAAACCTTGTTTTTAAACTAGGAGGAGTATTTTAGGAAACCTGAAGCACACCACTAAAAGTTACTAGATTGGGAGAGTGTTCCGAAAAGGCCGTGTTCCGACTTATAGAACCAATTGACACATGTGAAATATCTATTGTACTGCTCGCCTTTGTCGTGACCAATGAGAGATCGGGGTATGTGTAAATACCTAATCGTAATTGGACTCAGGACATGAGGCCAGACAATGGCGAACACAGCTACCAAATGTCACATTATTGTGGAAACATTGTGGTTATATTATGTGAAATTTTATGAATGACCATTTGATAATTTGAGTATATAAATTAGTATAATATGTATAAAATATACAATTAGTTTATATGTTAAATTATCCTTTATTTACATTGGAAGTTTAGGTATAGCACAAAATAAAGCTAAACAGGTTTTGATTTGAAAAAATACGAAGATATTGTAGGTACCGTAATTTGTGTAAAACTATTATTAAAAATAAAATTTTACTTATTAACTTATAAACTTTGCTCCTCTGTCAGCGATAAATGATCCAAACTTAATAATTTTCTTTGTTTCGGGGGCGAAGAAAGTCCACTGGAGTACAATATTTGTCCATATTCAAAAAGTAACAAACCAATACAACAAAACAGCACAAATACAATAATATGAGGTAATAAGTCCAAACACAATATGAAATAGCAAACGCAAACAGAATGATAAACAGCAAACGCGCAAAAGTGGTAGTAAAGAATGGAATACTTTTATGTAAATAAACATAAAAGTCAAAACTGACAAATAGTGTTGTCAGTTATATCAAAAGATCGGTGTGAAACGGGCGGCTATCTGACCAATAATTAGCCTGCAGAAATGCCAACTTAAATTCAAATCACTCCTCTTAGTTTAAAAACAGGGTATAGGTGCAGCTTACAATGACAAGTTGTTCATGGTGCAAAACAAAACTTTTTTAAAGCGCCACTTAACTTTAAGTCGACTCAAATATCAATTGGTGCAAACGGCCATTAATATTAGAAAATATCGATATGAAAAGTATCAATACTAAAAATTACAATATTTTATCGATACTGTTCAGCTGCTTCGTCAATTTATCAACCACACGTTATAAGAATAACTGCATTAAAAAAAACTTGTTAGTTAATACTAGACAATGATCGAATGTCAATAAACGTCAAAACAAACTGGGGAATTTCACCAGTTGATCTGACAACGTCTTGAAGTTTTGCCAACCCTGGCTCTGGCTGTTAAATTGTATTTACGGTTGGTAAATTAATATTTATTCTGATAGGCAGAAAAGTAAATAAAAATGACATCATCATCTTTTTATCGTGGAAATCCTATATTATGCATAATTGAAATTTCAGGAACAAATAATCAACAGATATGGATTTGATTTGAGCGAGCACACAGTTACTACAGAAGATGGGTATATCCTAACAATTTTTCGAATTAGTTCGCAAAACGATAAAAACAATAATAGTCAAAAACAGCCAGTGATATTACAACATGGTATTTTTGTGGATGGACGAACCTGGTTTATTTCTGGAAACAATTCTTTGGGTGAGTAGCTTTTTGGGACTTCTGGATCCATAAAACTATTGTATAACAATATAGCGAGACCCACATTCGCATAATAGTATGTGAATACTGTATGGGTTATGAGATATTTAGAAAAAGTTGGGATAACAGAAATAGTACATTGTTTACCGGGTAGGAAAATCTTAACATTCCTGGACGGCTGTGAAGATTGCTAAGTCGAGGCGCAAACCGAGACTTAGCAACACAGAGTCCAGGAATGTGGCTTTTCCTACGAGGTAAACATACTATTTTTCCGCAAATCGTTTAAAATTCGACAGATATTGATTGATTTAAAAAAAACGCGATAATTTTATTCCCAAATAAATGGTGCTTTGAAATTCCTAATAAAATTACTTGGGTTACTATGGAAACGTATTGAGATTGAATTGTCAAACTTGACGCTTATAAATTTAATTGCTGGTGTTCTCGAAAGTAAAATGATAAGTGATGATGAAATTTCCATTCCTGGGACTCCTCCAGAGCTGGTTGAGGCAGTGAATACTGCTTCATTAGAATTATTGCCAAAGAAATCAAGAGAAAAGTACGAAAATGCATACAGACGTTTTATGGATTATGTAGAACACTAACAACTGTACGGAAATATCATTTCCTTACAGTAAGGAAGTCCTGACTTTTTCTTCAAGAAATTTTGACAGGAATGTCAAAATTTGCGGAAAATAATATTTTTGTACCTGCAAAAATAAACATGAAATTCCGAGTGTCGCGAAGTCGACCAGAGCCCAGCCGCATATACAGGGTGAATCACGACCAACGGAACGGAAGTTTATAGTGAAACGGTAAAAGTTTTGAAATGTTTGTCACTTTAATAGTGTTATTAATTTAACTTAATTAGTAATTTAAATTCAGTAATATGAACATCTTTTATTAAAATATACTTAACGACATTTTTTCATTTTATGTCAAAAAAAAATACTGTCAATAATTCTAAAACAAACAAACAAAATTGAAAATATCTCGCGCGATGGAGACCAAGTCCGCTAGATAACATACAAAGTACAAAGTCTTTGAGGCGTTTTAACATACCCCCCAACTTGAAGTCACTAGGCTTCAACCTAAAACAACACTCAATAATTAAGTTTATTGTTCATTCTAACGGTAATGGGCAAAGCTTTTGAAAACCGCGTTTTATTAACCCAGAATCAGTCTTAATGGTTGCCACTCGCGGTATTTCATCCTTTCCGCAATGAATTTCTAGGACTCTACCAAGTTTCCATCGACCAGGCGGCAAATTTTCTTCTTTTATGATAACAAGATCATTTTTCTTCAGTGAACTTTGGTTAATCTTCCATTTCACACGCTTCTGAAGTTCTGAAACGAACTCCTTGCTCCATCTTTTCCAAAAATGAAATTTCATTTGCTGTATGTGTTGAAATACGGAGAGGCGATTTACAGGAATTGTACTAACGTCGTGTTCTGGTACTGAATTGAGCGGCTTTCCGACTAAGAAGTGAGCTGGGGTTAAAGGTAAAAGATCACCAGGCTCAGAAGATAAAGGAGAGAGGGGTCTTGAATTGAGCACAGCCTCGATCTGTATCAAAAGTGTATACAAGCATTCAAATGTTAAAGGCGTTTCACCGATCACCCGTTTTAAGTGATGTTTGGTACAGCGCACACCCGACTCCCACAGCCCACCGAAATGTGGTGAATACGGAGGAATAAATTTCCAAGTAATACCATCATTTGATATTTTATTTACAATAAATTCTTGATTTGACTTGATAAAATTACCAAATTCACGCAGCTCTGAACTAGCTGCTACAAAGTTTTTTCCATTATCAGAAAATACTATGGAAGGCTTTCCGCGACGTCCACAAAACCTGCGGAATGACATTAAAAAAGATTCTTTAGAGAGGTCTGATACCAACTCCAAATGGATTGCTTTAGTAACAAAACAGACGAACAAACAAATGTAAGATTTTGAAAACCGAGAAGAACGACCAATTTTATTTTTTATTAAAACTGGCCCTACATAGTCTACCCCAACAACCTCAAATGGTTGCCTTGATTCTAAGCGCTCACGAGGCAGTTCGCCCATTATAGGTGCAGAAGGTTTTGCATTATACCTAAAACATCGAATACACTCATGCACAATTCTTCTTGCCAATGATCTGCCATTTACTGGCCAAAATTTATTTCGTACATTTGCTAGCAACTGCTGGGGACCACAATGCAATGACAATAGGTGCTCATTTTTCAAAATTAGTTTTGTTAAGTGATGCTTTTCTGATAAAATAATAGGATGTTTTTGTTCATACTTGAAATTGGAAGATCCAAGACGACCTCCAACCCTCAAAATACCGATTTCATCCAAAAAGGGATTCAAGGAAAGAATTTTACTATCATGAGGGACAAACTTTTTTTCTCCAAGTTTCCTAATTTCCTTAAAAAAGGTTTCCTTTTGAGAAATTTTAATTATGACATTGAATGAGTTATTTAATTCTAAAACACTAAGGGGGCCTAATGAGCGATTTTCTTTTGACTGTTTATAGTTATTCTTCCATCTCAACATATACGCAACCACTCTTTTCAATTTTGGCAATGAAGAGAAATTATTAATGAATGTACATTCAGTTATTTGTTGAAATGAAAAAGTATTAGACCTGCGCATATCCGGAAGATTATTTGATTTAACAGTAGTGATGGGCCAGGATTTTTTTTCGTGCATTAAAAACTTTGGACCGAACCACCATAAACTTAGACCTTTGATTTCACTTGGTTTGACCCCTCGTGTCAAAACATCTGCAGGATTAATGTCGCCAGGAATATGGTTCCAAGAATAGGCCGAAGTAATATCTTGTATTTCTGCAATGCGACTGCTCACAAAAGCTTTTAACATACTTGGCTCTGTCTTTAACCATCCTAGTGCTACCGTCGAATCTGACCATAAGAATTTTGCGTTAAATGATAACTTAAATGATTTAACGACCTGCTCTGCCAACCTTGAAACTACTAAACACCCACAGAGCTCTAATCTGGGAATTGTTATTGTTTTTAGCGGCGCAACTTTTGTTTTAGCGCACAACAATTTTATGGTTACATTGCCATGCTGATCAATTGATCGGATATAAATACATCCACCATAAGCACGCTCGCTGGAGTCCGCAAAACCATGCAGCTCTATCCATTGGGGATTGTCACAAATAACATGTCTATCAATTTCTAGACTATTCAGTAAAGGAAGTTCTTCGCTGAACATTGCCCAAACTGTATGCAAATGTAATGGAATACCCTCGTCCCAAGAGATTCTCTCCAACCATAACTTTTGCATTAGAATTTTCCCAATAATTATGCATGGACTTAAGAGTCCAAGCGGATCAAATACTTGAGAAATTCGTGATAGAATTTCCCGTTTCGTTACAGGTACGTTATTTTGTTGTTCACTAATTTTATACATTAACTTATCTAAGGACGGGTTCCAAATTAAGCCTAATGTTTTAGAATTTTCATTTTCACTTAGGTTTACTATTTTAGCATTTTCATTGCCACCGGGAATCTGTTTCAAAACCTCCGGACTATTTGACATAAATTTTCGAAGATTAAAGCAACCCTGATGCAAAATATTGGATACGCCAATGCATATGCGCCCCGCTTCTTCAACTGACTCACAACCAGTAAGCAAATCGTCCACATAAAAATCGGACTTTATAATTTCTGAAAACTCTGGGGCCACCTTTTCATTTTCTAATGCAAGCTGGTAGAGACAACGAATCGCTAAAAATGACCCGGAAGTAGTACCATAAGTAACCGTCTGAAGTTCATATTTTTCAAGAGTATCACTAGAATTAAATCTCCACAGAATTCGTTGCAAAGGCAAGTTTTCGCTAGAAATATTCACGTTTCTGTACATTTTTTCGATGTCAGCGGAGACCACAATACTATGTTTCCGAAATCGTATTAGAATTGACAACAGAGTGTCTTGTAAAGTAGGGCCAATAGGCTGTAAATTATTCAAAGAATAGCCAGAGGATGAAGGTGCAGATGCATCGAAAACAGTTCGTAATTTTGTCGTTAGACTGTCCTCGCGGAGGACACCGTGATGTGGCATGTAATATGTAATTTTATCATCTTTCTCATTATCTTCAACCTTTTTCATATGTCCCATTGTAATATATTCTTCCATAAAATCGCAATACAATTTTCTAAAAACTGGATCTGTTTGTAATTTATTCTTTTCTAAGTTTAGAAAACGAATTTTAGCTTGACTGTACGACTCACCAAGTTTTGAAATAGAATCCTTTAATGGTAATGAAACAACGAAACGACCGTTAGGTAAACGCTTGAAATTTTCCACAAAATGCTTTTCGCACATAGAATCTTCCTGGGACAAAGGTTTTACATCAGGTAATTCCTCAATTTCCCAGAACCGAGATAGTTGATTCTGAATATTCATTTCAAAATTATGTGAAAAATTGCATGAAATAGAACAAGTCTGAGCTTTGGCTACAGGACCAGACACGATCCATCCAAGTCGAGTTTTCTGTAATATTGGTTTATTGTTACCTAATATATGCTGACCGTTACTTAATAAACGCCAAAATAAGTCCGCACCTATCAACATATCGACCTTTCCAGGCACATAAAATGTTGGATCAGCTAGTTTTATATTTACAGGAATATCCAACTTATTCACATCAATTTTTATGCTTGGTAGATTTTCCGTAATCTGAGGCAATACAAAACAAGTAATATTTTCTGAAAAGTTGTAGTATTGCGACTTCAATGAAACATTGCATTTTAAATCGATACTAGATAGAGTACCATTAAGACCTTTTACGGAAATGTTAGTTTTTTCCACTTTTAGACCCAACGTATCACATAATGCTTTTGAAATGAAGCTCGACTGGGAACCGCTGTCAAGCAGTACTCTAATAGCATGCAATTTTCCATTTGCGTCTGCTATGTCTATAAATGCCGTGGACAAGAGTACACCATCAACTGAACCACTTGCCGAAAGAGCATTGGTACCAGGATTCTGATTTGTGGTTACTGGGTCTGACTGTACAGTATTAGCTGTATTATTAGCATGAGTAATATTTTCTGAAATTGAGTGATTTTGGTTAAAGCCTGAGCTACTTTCGGAATGTAGTAAAGTGTGATGTTTTCTATGGCACTTTCTACACAAAGAATTTCTACAGTTTTTGGATATGTGTCCAAAACGCAAGCAATTTAAACACATTCTAAGAGAAACCACCTTCTTGCTCCTTTCCTCATTAGATAACCTCAAAAACTCCGAGCAATTTTGAATAAAATGTGAGCCCTTGCATAACTGACAAATAGGGGAATAAGACTGAGAATTAGAACCTTTCTTATCGACGTTGTCTGTAGACAAAAAACCCCGAGTTACATGTGTCTTACGCTTTTCGATTAGTTTGTCCGTATAGCGCGTATCAGTAGAAACATTATGCTCAAGCGATTCTAGGAATTCTGCTCTCGATTGTAGGAAAATTTTAAAGTCTTTAAACGTTGGAACAATACCTTTACTTGTTTTCAATTTCTCCCATTCAAATTTAGACGATTTGTCCAATTTTTCTGAAGCTAACGCAATTATTAATACATCCCAATTTTCTGTAGGCTGTCCCAACTGTTTCAAAGCTCTTAAGTTTTTCATAAGTGTATCACTTAAAACTCTAAGTTCAAGCGAAGAATCTCTTTTCACCTGTTCGATATTAAATAATGCTTTGACATGGTAATCTATTAACAATCGAGGACAGTTGTACCGTTCAGTAATGCACTTCCATGCCGTGGCATAATTTTGAGCACTAAACTCCATGGTTTTGAGAATGTCGGCGGGAGCGCCTTCCAAAGATGCGCGTAAATAATGAAATTTTTGTATGTCACTAAGTGTTTCATTATTATGAATCAAGGATTCGTACGTGTCACGATATTCTAACCACTCTAGATTTTTACCCTGAAACGTGGGTAGAGAAATTTTAGGCAGTTTTACCAAGTTAGTCAAGTTTTTTTGTTCACTATGATGACTAGGACCACTATGGTTGGATACAGATGAAGTATCATTGTTTACAGTTAACTGTGACATTAAATTCTTTACCAAACTCAATTGATCATAAAAGTTACTTTCAAACTGTGACCTTTCATTAAATTCTACTTCTAATTCTTCATCTGCATCCTCACCAGTAATATTATTTTCAATATGCGATTGAATCTCGTCAAATTCATGAATAAGCGTTTGATATTTCTCCGATCTTTCTTTAATATTTATAGCCTCAATATCTGTAATATCCATAATGTTTTTTGTTAAAAACGGCGAAATGAATTTAGAAAAAATTGTAACTTTGCTTTTTATCCCACGTCTTCTACGTTTGAGTTCGTCGGTAGACATTTTGTACTTTAAATTATGTTTGACTTTACAGAAGTGGTAATACTTATAAGTATTCTGAGTAATTTCACTATTTTACACAAGCTTGATACACTCTGATACAAACCGAAACAGTAATCAATTGAAGATCTTACCTGGGACTAAAAGAAAAAAGAAAAGGATACTCTACTTCTTAGCGGACTTTACCGCGTACTATTCCTGTTTGTATTTTTATTGTAAATGGAGTAGAACTTCAGTGATAGCGATCGTCGAAACCAAGCACCATTCCAGGCTAGATTTGCAGGCAGCGACAAATTGCGTAATATTGTTACACTTTTATCGGAGAATAGCTGTATTTTTCACAATATACTGGTTAATATCCGGCTCTCGAAGGACCATTTTTGTTATTAATTTAACTTAATTAGTAATTTAAATTCAGTAATATGAACATCTTTTATTAAAATATACTTAACGACATTTTTTCATTTTATGTCAAAAAAAAATACTGTCAATAATTCTAAAACAAACAAACAAAATTGATTATTTTTTTCACTTGTCAAAATCTGACATTTTGGTGGTTTTAACCAATAGCAATACATTATTCTAGCCAATCATTCGGTATTATACTGATAATTATGCTTCCTCATCGATAAAACCTTGTTTACATCGAAACGTCAAAATTTTACTTTGAATTTGTCATTATTGACAACTAAAAGCGCTTTCAAAAATCCTTTTAAATTGTTGAAAAAAATAATCTTCCCAAATACAACTCGCTCTTCAAATTTTATCACATAATTTTTTATTTTCATCACTCAAACTTGTTTATTTCAAACAAACCGAATTTAGATAAAATCACTTCTCCTAACGGAGTCGTGATTTTATCAAATCGGTTTGTTCTCATATTTTTGCCAAATAAACAAGTTTTCGTGGAAGAGAAAAAATTATCGATAAAATTTGAAGCACTCGTGGTATTACCTTTGATTATTTTTTTCACTTGTCAAAATCTGACATTTTGGTGGTTTTAACCAATAGCAATACATTATTCTAGCCAATCATTCGGTATTATACTGATAATTATGCTTCCTCATCGATAAAACCTTGTTTACATCGAAACGTCAAAATTTTACTTTGAATTTGTCATTATTGACAACTAAAAGCGCTTTCAAAAATCCTTTTAAATTGTTGAAAAAAATAATCTTCCCAAATACAACTCGCTCTTCAAATTTTATCACATAATTTTTTATTTTCATCACTCAAACTTGTTTATTTGAGGCAAAAACATTCAAACAAACCGAATTTAGATAAAATCACTCCTCCTAACGGAGTCGTGATTTTATCAAATCGGTTTGTTTTCATATTTTTGCCAAATAAACAAGTTTTCGTGGAAAAGAAAAAATTATCGATAAAATTTGAAGCACTCGTGGTATTACCTTTGAAAATATCTCGCGCGATGGAGACCAAGTCCGCTAGATAACATACAAAGTACAAAGTCTTTGAGGCGTTTTAACAAATAGTTTGTACATTCATATGGGCTACATTTTAAAATTATTTTGAAATATACAGGATGTTCCAATAAAGTGTAGCGGAAATAATTATTTTCATGAAATAGTGTATTATTACTAAGTTTTTTCAGCATTTGTCATCGCAAGAAATGGATTTGATTTGTGGATTCCAAATTTTAGAGGAGGTCCATATTCCGACAAGCACATAAACCCATCAATAAGTCAAAAGGAGTATTGGAAATTCAGGTGAGATATTGTTTGAATATAATATGAAAAAATTAACCTAAAATGTACTCATGTGCAAAAATGGTATTGGTTTGTTTTTTGAGATTTTGCAAGTTCAAAAATCGTACGTACACAACTGAGAAAGTACCTACTAAAAATAAAGGTAAAGAAGTTTATTTAAAAATCGCCCTTCGCCAAGGGATTTACAAAATTAAGACCAAAATTTATTTCGTAATTTTCTTCGTATGTCTGTAGCAGATTTTGCTTAATGCCTCATAAAAGCTGAACTTCGCCTTTTATTTTCAATTAGTGAATCTGTTTATATTTATTCTATTGTAAAACATTTATATTTTGAAAAAAATAAAGACAATTATTATTATTATTATCAATATCAACTATTGGTTAGGTTAGGTTAGATAATATCGAGAGTAGATACAAATTTTCTAAAGAGTATTTCTGCTAGGGAAAGAAACAGTCGAACATCCATATAGCTACTAAGCTCGCCTCGTGTTTTCGAACAAACCCTTTGAAGTACCGACTAGTCTCGGAACCCAGAGCGAACTGAGAGCTGATCTCGAACTGGTTCGCGAACTCGCGTATACACCAAGTTCGGAAAGTGTTCGGAAACTATTCGTGAACAGCTCGAGAACTTGGTCTGTACCCTGCTTTAGATTAATTTTTTAAACAAATTCACATCTATTTTTAGCTTCCACGAAATAGGTGCATACGATTTACCAGCAATTATAGACCATGTTTCAAACACAACAAATCGCACAGATATTCTTTATATAGGACATTCTATGGGCTGTACCACGTTTATGGTCTATTCAACAATGAAAGAGGATCACGCCCAAAAACATATCAAGGCTGTATTACACTTAGCACCCGTAGTTTACTTCGAACATCCTCCACCAATACTACAATTAGTAATTCCCTTTACTGACATAATTAAGGTAAGCTTTGAGATCATTATTGCTCACAATGCTCACCTATATTAAGTACCAAGTGTCAAAAACGTTTTTTTACTCACGAGTTTTTTGAGGCACGAGTGCAGCGAAACGGAACTGGAAACTTTTCCCAGAAGAAAGCGCCAAAATCAAAAATTACGTAATAAACTGCCACAAAGTCAAATTCCTTATAAAATTATCTTTTCAATGATGTGTCACACTTGGTACTTTCTTTATTTCAATTTTACAGATATCGACAGATGTCCCCCTTGAAATAAAAGTTTATATCTTTCCGCATTTTCCTCAAAAAAACATTTGTCTTCAAGATAAGCGATGGCTTCGTTTTAGGTGCCGCACCCTGTATTTCGGACAACATATTACTCCATCAATTATCACGGATAATCATTTATAGAAGAAAAATAATTTTATTTCACGACAACCTAATAATAATTCAATATTTTACTTTCTTACAAAAGGTATATGGTACCTATATATGTACTAGAGTGAATTATGGTTCATAATACACATAATACACTACAGTGTATTATGAATCATAATTCACGACAGTTGATATATGGGTACCATATACCTTTTGTAAGGAGCTAAAATATTGAATTATTATTAGGTGGTCTTGGACAAATATGTACCTACTATTATTTCACAACTTTTAGAATACCTTGGATTCACTCCATATTTATGCCATAGGAAAAGAAATTAAAAACATTATATCGAATTTGGGTATTACAAGTTACCCTGTAGTTGTTGGATACGAGATAGGGGCTGCAATTGTATCTGGATTCGTTGCCGAACAAGTTAGACCGGTAAGTGAGACACTTAAATTGAAAAATAAATTCAAAATCGTCTCCAATTTCTTTGAAATTTAATGATTTTTTAAAAAAGTTTTATAATTGTTTTGTCAATGTGTTGTCGATTTTTTGTTGGATTTGGTTTTGGTTTTTTGTAGATACCTGACGAGTAAGTTATTATTCACAATTCCCTAGGTATCTTATTAAATTATAACTACTTACTTGCACTGATGATGGCGTGACAGCCGAAAGCGCTTTGCAGTTTTGACAGAACGGAAATAAGAAGAAGAGAACGGAAATAAATTAAACTACAGAACCAACGAACTTAATGGTTTGTGGTTTGAAAAATTAAAAATGTTACACAGAATACAAAAAACTGTTTCCTTGACTTTTATTGGTCAAAATAGCAAATAAAATAAACCACATACCCAAAACCCGGATATACGTCACAAACGATGACGCACACCAAAAAGGCTGTTGTATGAACCATACAATGATAGCAGAGGTGCTGCAAGCGCTTTGTCTACGTGTGAAGATGGCAGCCGCTGACAAAAGGATCTACTCATTTCTAAATATTCGTTTGTTTTCTGAAAATAAATTTGTATGATATCAGTAAAAATGAACACTAATTACTTTCGTCAAACTTCATGGTTTCATTTTTAAGTTTTAATTTTTGCCCAAAAACATAAAAAATCTGTTCTCGATATCTAAACTTGTTCGCTTCTTGCTATTCTGCAATGTGTTTGTTGATAACAAATTACTGTACCTGGTAGTTGCTTCATGAAAAAATTATTTATAATAATTCCTTCCTTATTATTATATTATTATTTTTTATTTTACAGGACTTAGCACCATTAATCATAAAAAACTTTCCTACCGAAACATCCATAAAAACTTTAGCACACTTTTCTCAAATAATCCAAAAGCATGGTAGATTTCAACAATATGATTATGGTTTGGAAAATTTGATCAAGTACAAATCTTTCGAGCCTCCGCAATATGAAGTAGAGAAAGCCAAGATCCCTACCACCATATTTGCAGGTGTGGAAGATCTTTTATCTGAAATACGGGTAAGCAGTGAAATACTTAAAAGTATAAACACAAGTTCATTTTTGTTGAAGTGTTTTTAACAGAGCTGTTGAGAGAAAATATGATGAGACAGAGTGAAAGGAGAGAAATAGTGTGATGAAAAAATAAAGGGAGATGGTTTAAAGATGAAAAAACAGTTGAAAAATATTGTGAGAGATTATACAAATGGAAAAAAATGATATAAAAGAGTGAAAGAGGGAGATTGGGAATTCTAGAAACAGGAAAGAAGATTGAAAATGCTAGAAATAAACGAACAGGGTTTGAGAGGCACGTGGCAATTAGATATTAAAAGAAAAAAACTATTGTGAGAGATTATACAAAGAAAAAAATTGTTAAAAGAGAGAGTGAGTGGAGTAGAAGATTGGAAATGGAAGAATAGATATGGGAGCAGCAGCTAGAAAAAAACGAAGAAAGGCTGAGAGACAAGGGGCAGTTAGACATTCATAAGAAAAGAAGTGTGGAAAAAATAAAGAGAAAAAAGAGAACAAGAAAAAAGAATTGGACGGAGGAAGAGAAAGGAGATAATTGGTAGGAGATAGAAGAATATTGATGTTAGAAGTTACTACAGAAATGAAGGGGCGGTAGAATATACAAATAGTCAAGAAAGAAAAAAAAAGAGTGAAGGAAAAAAGTTGAAGAAGTCAGAAAGAGAATGAGAAGGTGAAAGAGAGAGTAATTGTCTATTTCTACTGTACATTATGCTTAAAAAAAGCAGTATTTTCCGCATGAAAATATTTATTTTTCTGTTTTAGGACGTACAAAAATTTTATGATCATATTACAGCACCAAAGAATATGCGTGTTTACAATCTTTCACACTTGGATTACGCATTCGGCAAAGATCCTACCAAAGTATACAAAGATATTATAGATACACTGATTGTCTTTGAAAATAATAGTACTATTAAAGAATATTAAGAACTTACAAGTGATTTAATTTCAATCGAACTTTTTTTACAATTGTATATCACTCAATTAAGTTGAGAATTTTTGAAGCGTTACCCATATAAGATACTAACTACCTACCACTACACCAAAGGGCAGATCCAGAATTTTTCTCTGGGATGGGCACAAGGAACGAACGGAGGAAAAACCAATGATAACTTTTAGGAATAAACTTAAATTATCATTTCTCAAGTTTTTTCCCACAAGTTTAAAATATGTATTGGAAGGTTTTGAAAGTGTCAAAACAATTACAGCTAGAAATAGATTTTCATTCATATTTTCCTACAACCACTATGCAAAACATGTTTTTCTACACAAACTTTAATACGCAAAGCAGGCCTTTTCTTAATTATTTTGAAAACCGTTGGAAAAGTGATGCGAAAAGTACACGCTATGGCCATAAATGTGGTTGTAGAAAAAATAATGTGTACCACTTGACGTTCCGGGTTTGATCATACGTACATATTTATAGAAAATCCTGAAATCCGCCCTGAAAATATTCTTAGTGCTGGTAATAAATACGAAATATCTCAAAAAATATTTTATTTCCATTTTCGAAACATCATTGGTATTAGACTTCATTTCACGTAGAAGAGAGCCACTTGAAGTTGCAGTCATATGCGCGAACTCGTGTCAAAACCAGTGCCCTATCGTGAAATTAACATTCGATTTAGTAGCGCAACGTTATCACAATTTGTATGTCAACAGAAAATAACAATTATCCCTCGTATGTATAGTTTAAATAAAATATATTAGGATATTCTTTGGAACTTTTCGCTTTTCACATACAATAGACACTAGTATATGGAAATACTGCGATTGGTGCTGTTTGTAGCGCAAATGTCATGAAACGGCCGTTTTTAAGGCGACATAGATAAACAAGACAGATTTTGATTTCTGCGCAAGACAATTGGCAAACTTCACGTGGCTTCTTCCTATATGAATCGGATTCTATTTATATACACAGTAAAAATAAATACCTATCCACAAGTTGATAAAAATAGTAAATCATACACCAAATTGGTGAAGACTACGATTATTTACCGAGCATAAAAATTATTTCTCGAGAGGTTTTGTCTAACCTAACCATAGGAAGACATTTATAAGCTTTGCACCTTACTTCGTCCGGGACAAAGTCACTCGCGAGATAATTTTCATGCTTGGTCAATAATAATAGTTTTCACCACCTTGGTGTATAATATACTATCATTAATAGATAAATATTTAATTAATTAACATTTATTATGGACTAGTGTTTTTTTCAAGAACTCAAGTTAAGTAACATGGCCAATTTGCCAGGCTGGTAGTGCACAAGGCAAAGTAAGCTGATAGTGTACGAGGGGAAGCCATATGATAGTATTTTACCTATTTAGTGCGGAAAAGTCACTTTATGCACGTGTTAGGTAGACAATTTTTTCTACTTTTCGGAAAAAAATTTCTTGTTGATATGATTTTTGTAAGTATACGTTTCAGAGGACTGTTAAGACTATTTATTTTAAAGGGTTCCCGTAAAATTCCAAGAAGGGTGTCTGGCAACGGCGCTAGTGATGAGCAAGACTGGTCTTGGTCTTGGTCTTGCAGAAAATACAAGACCAAGACCAGGACCGAGCAGTGCAAGACTTATGCAAGACCAAGACTTAAAATTGCAAGACTTATGCAAGACCAAGACTAAGTCTGCAAGAGTCTTGCGGTCTTGCGTTTTTTAAACATTTTAACCGAAAAATAAAGATGAGCAGATCATTTTAAACCCTCCCCCTCCCCAACATATACTGACCACAACTGCTTGTTTTAACGAAGTATTTTTTTCATATACAGGGTGTTCCCGCTCAACTGGTCAAAATTTATAGGGTATATTAATAAACCTAGAGGGGTAGTTTGAGATAGGACACCTATGTCTGGAAGTGTGCCGTTTCTAAAATACAGGGTGTTGAAATTTTACAACAAAAATCTGTACCAACAGGTGTAAAAAATATGTCAAAATGCATTAAAAATACAAAGTATTTGTCTTAAAATTGATAATAAAATGTTTTAAATTATTTTATTAATATTGCGAGGGAAATCGGGTGTTTCAAAAACTAAAAATTTCAGGTAAAGGTATTTGAAGTACGCAATTTTATAGTTTTTATTTTTTTACTCGGAAGCGGTGCGTCAGAAAGAAAAAACTGAAAGGTTTCTTATTCATTTTTTTGTAAAAATGGACTCCAGAGAAAATCTTCAAAAAAAGTGCAAGACTTGCAAGAGTCTTGGCGCAAGACCAAGACCAAGACCGCTTATTTGACTGCAAGACCAAGACCAAGACCTTGTATGCAAGAACAAGACCAAGACCAAGACTAACCGGGTCTTGGTCCTGGTCTTGCATTTGCTCATCACTAAACAGCGCTTTTGTCATTTGATAGCCAAGCTAAAGACCAGCTTTAATAAAAAAGAAGAGAAAGTTGTAGAGATAAAAGAAGAACATTTTGTATTCGATGGTAAACTACATACCCACAAATCACTCTATACATGAACTGTCTTTGGTTTCTAGCATGAAATTATTATCAGTTATTGAAAATTTTACTGGCAACGAGAACGGCTAGAAAGCAAAAAGTTCTATCACATCAAATAACATTATTGACAATAAATTATTTGGTTTTTGAAAGGGCTCACTCAAATCCTTCAATACTTCTTTGGTGTAATCTAAAAAATTCTGTCATATAAAGATTGTTAATTTTAACTATTTCAAATACAATCAAACAATTTATCCTACTTTTTGTGGTTTACCATTAATTTCTGAATCACCAGCAACATCCAGATATGCCCTTTTGGGTAATTACCATTATTATTTAAAGGCACACTTTAACATCTCTTTAAAAATAATAGTTTTAACAGGCCATTTTAATGGAATCCCTCAAAATTTTAAGTGAAATGTGGTTAGTGAATACTGATTTGAAGTTAGTGCCGGTTAAATTTTTAACGGCTTCTAAATTTTAGAGCAAGAGTTACAGAATAGCCCCATTTATTGGCTTGTTTCCTACAAGCCTCAGAATATAGGTACTCATCCATTGAAACTACATGGTACAAACAGAGATAATGGTGCAAATACGACTGACACAGCTTGGAAAATATAATAAACCGTCAGTCGTTTATGACTGACAAGGCTTGAAACTTGTAGATAGTGAATAGTTGGAGAAAAATATGATGAATACGTTCCGGTAGCCATAGTGTGCTTTAGCAGAAGTAAAATTTCGTATTTCAGAACCTTTTTTGCAATTGTTGTTGATTTTTAGTGTACAGGTAGAAATAGGTAAACATATACAAGAGGATATGATGTTTCCAAAATGTCAAATTGAACCGCATATTATTTTACAGCCATTTGTAACTGTCATTTTCACGTTTTCCTCTTATGTTTTTTCCCTCGGGGTTTGTAAAATAAGATTCGATTGAAAAATAATTATATGTTGTGATAATTATTGATGAAAGCTACCAATAAAAATGACTTCCGTATCACTGAGCAGTGGCGTAGCGTGCCATCTTGGCGCCTGGGGCGGGAGATCCCTTTTGTCGCCCCCATTCTATAGGTGCTTAATTAAAATTAAATTTCACAGGCAATGAGGTACTTTTTATTGAAGGTTAAATAGGATGAGCGGTTTTACAAGCGGATTCTACGGGCCTTATGAGCAGCGAAGTCAGAAATAACTTCGTCAAAATCAATATTAGCAGCCAATTCTTGTTCAATCGACAATATAGCCAAGTTTGATAGTCAAGCGGAGCTCATAGTAGATCTGTGGTAATTTTTTATTAGCTTCAACTTCGAAAAACTTCTCTCACAACTTGCAACACTAATCACTAAAGTCAAATATATGCGAATCAAGATGACTATATTTGGAACCGAAATTCCAAGATTCAGTTTTTGAATGAACTGGAGGAGCTTCCTTTGCCACTTATATCTTCCTCTGATTCAGAACAGGAAACAAACTGCTGGAGACGCTTCCGCTCCATCTGAAACTCGTCCTTGTCGATGTCTTCTAATACATGAGAAAGATCACACTCGAACATTGCTGTCCAAAAGTTTCACTGGCATCAAAAATCCGAACTTGTCCGATATTTCTGGAATTGCTGGAATCGAGTAGTCATTTCTTGAATGATCTAATGATGTGAACACCTCTCGACGGATTTCCTGCTCGTGAGACAAATCTGCATCTTCAGAAGATTCATCGCCATGCATGCGTTTTTTTCCTACGAATTCTTAAAATGGAGCATTATAGTGTGTCTGCTGACACATAATGAATCATAGATCATATCTCAATCCGCTTCACCGGCGACATTTTGTTGCCCCCGCGGACTGCCGCCCCCTCCGCCCCACCCACGCTACGCCACTGTCGCTGAGCTACTGTTGATCGATGATTATGTAATTTGTTAATTACGCTGTTAACTCTTCAACTATTCCACTTGATTCCACTTACAGATTCCATCTCTGGTACATAATGTCTGTGAGCGAGAACGAATGATTTCACGAAACGCCGAGACCATAGAGGAATAAATAAAAGAGGGGTTTTAAAACATATGGAACAAACTGGCACGAAGTTTGTGCGCAGTCAGTTGAGTATGGCGCATCATAGCGACTACCTGAACTAACAAACCCCGCCTCTAACCACACGAAAATTGTCAATATGTCAATAATATTATTCTAAATTGAGGTTAGTCACTTGTAGTCACTTCTGAACATATCTATATGATATCTATTTTTATTTAATTCTTATTGGCCTTTTTTCATTTAAATTGATTATCTATAACTTTGGCACCTATTATTATCATAGGATTTATTATTGACTCATCATAGGTAAGTTGAAAAAGTAAAATAATGGGAAGAATATTTTTCTTTTTATAGATTTTTTTGCAGACAATCGGGAAGATTTGCTAAAAGTTCTAGTTATGTAAAAAAGTGGTATTTCAAACATTGTTCCTGTGATATTGGTGTGTGCTTCAATATGTCTCCAGGTTAATTGGTTTAGAAGTGTGGATTACTTGCTTGTCTGTTCTTATTTTATTTGTATTGACTGTTTGTGTTATTTTCGATATTTTATCGTATGAAAAATGTTGTTTTAATAGTAATTTCTCGCTAGAAGAGTTTTTTTTCTCCTACTTCTACTTATACAATATATTACGCGTATGCTGAGAACTTCCAAATTCAAAAAGCGCGTGTTTTGAATGCTAGTTCATAACAGTAGCCAAGGTAGGCGCTAGTGGTAACTTTGTGCCACAAAACGCTACACGTTCAACATCTCTCCTTTATTTATTACTTTATGGCCGAGACACGGCCTGTCTTGAAATTGTCCATTCAAAATTGCATGAACAATAATTTTTTATCGATAACTTTGGAGCTAATTAATATTTTTTAACGTACAAAGTCTAGTTTTGTAGGTCTTTAGAAGGGGAATAAGAAAGTATCTAACTTATTTTTTGAAAACCCCCAAAGAACAACGTTAAGATGACATTCACAAATGGCTGTAAAATAATATGCGGTGCAATTTGACTCTTTGGAAACATCATATTCTCTTGTATGTATTTATTACTACCTATACAAAAAAATTCAGCCTGCCGAAATGATAAAACAAAAAATGGTCATCCTTAAAATTCCGTATGAATACACTGAAGCTACCGAGTTAGCGAAAGGCGTCACAAGTAAAGTTATTGGTTAACATAAAGTGAAGATTTGAAGAAGTTAAATCGTTTTATTTAATCTTGTCAGTATGGATTTTCATTAAGTAGAATCCTCATCCATTCAACATTATTTCAAGGTTAATAAACTTGGTAACATTTTAGTTGTTCGCAGTTAAAGGAACTATTTTAAAAAGTTCACCCGAAAATCACTGTTTATCACGCATCAAGCGTTTATTTCAGCTAAAAACTATTGTTTATTGGGTTCAAAAGAATTCACAACACTATTATAGCTCGGCCTAGTGGCATCTTCTAAAGGAAAATCGTATTCAGGAATTCGAAACGCTTGTCTCAACTCCTGCCACTGTTCATTGTTGAAAGACTTCATAAAATTCAACAGTTTTATCCCAGGAATTTCTTGTAGCTCTTCCTCGCCCACATTATAATCCGGCTCTACATTTGGTGAATAGAATTTGGATGGTAAAGACCAATCGTCGTTATACTTCGTATTTTCATTGGTAGAATCCAATCCTACTAAATTGTCAGGTTGAGGAGCTAATAAACCGGCTTCTCTAGGATCTGGACTAGTTGGCTCTACGTATTTAGGATAATTTGGGGTTGTTGCTTTAAAATCAGAATGGAAATTAACAAGTGTTTCTTCTGGAGCAATCAGCCCGACATCAATAGGATTGGGACTCGAAGACTCTACAAAAGTTGGATAGTTGGGAGTTGTTGCTTTAAACCTTGACTTAAACGCAACTTTATTCACATCTTTCGGAGGTACCAATCCAACTTTATTTGGATCGGGACTGGTAGGATCAACGTAGGCAGGGTATTGCGGTGTGGTTGCATTAAATTTCGATTCAAAGTTAACTTTTTGGTTGTTTCTATTATTGTCTTTAGGTGGAAGTAGTCCAGCTTCTTGAGGATCCGGACTAGTAGGATCAACATAAGTGGGATATTGTGGAGTTGTAGCCTTGAAGTTTGAATAGAAGTTTGTGGCTATATTTTCATTAACCTCATCGTTATCTCTTGGTGGTAAAACTCCTACGTCAAATGGATTAGCGCTACTTTGTTCTACAAAACTAGGATAATCAGGTGTAGTTGCTTTAAAATTAGATTCAAAGTTCACTTGCACTCTATTTTTATTTTGTCCTGTTTTGCGTGGTGGCAATATACCAGCTTCATCTGGTCTAATACTTGTAGATTCAACTGAGGAAGGATATTGAGGGGTGGTAGCTTTGAAATGAGATTCAAAATTTACAATTCCTTGAGGGGGAAGTAAACCAATTCGGTACGGATCTAGGCTAGTAAGATCGATTGTTTTAGGGTAAACAGGAGTAGTGGCTCTAAAGTTTGATTTGAAATTTTGTTTAGGCTGGCTATCTTCATCAAATCCTTCCAGTTTTTCTCGAAGAGACTTAGACAATTCATCTTCCGATGGGTATTGAGGAGTTGTAGCTTTGAAGTTTGAAGGAAAGTTAACTTTGAATGATCCAATGTTGTCTTGTCTGCTGATACTTTCTTCATCCAAAACGGCTGGAGGTAAGAGTTCTAGCGACAATTCTTGGTCCTTGTGAGACAAAGATGCTTGAGGATTGATATTGTAGGAAAATTGTGTTGTATCCTCAACATCTTGTGGGCGGACTGGAGTTGTTTTGAAGTAGGTCTTATAACCTCCTGCCAGATTATTTCCTGCAGAAAAAATAATTTGAAATATAATGAAGATTTAAACAAGTTAAAGTGTTTCATTTTATCGTTTAATATGGATTTTCACCAAGTTAAAGCCTCATCTATTAAATTTTTTACACCCAATAAATTTCTTGTCAGAAAGTTTGAATATCGAATTGCTTGTAACTTACTACTTTTAGTAGAAAAATCAATAGCTTTGCCTCTGATTTTCAATGTTTGAGCATTTTGCCGATTGTATTGGTCATTTTTCGTAGTTGGTTCGGTAGTTGATGTCTGTCTGTTAGCTGGAGCGGACCAGTAGCTTGGAGGGAAATAAGTAGGTTGATCTGTAACACTTTCATCTTCACTTTCAACACCTACGAAGTCTCTAGGTGACAGATTCTGCTCGCCAGTTCTAAAAATAAGGTGAATTTGTGAAAATAGTTTTTAGTTTCGGATAATGGTACTTAGCAGAGAACCATTGTGGAGAATGATGAAATGTAAATAGTTTTTGTTAATATTTCACCACAAATGTAACAACATAAAGTTTATAAATAATTATTTATGCAACAAGTGCAAAAAGTGAGTGGTTTTTGCACGCGACGTAAAATTGTCCAACGAAGCTTTTAGGCCGAGCTGGACAACACGACGAGTGCGAAAAACACGTTTTGCAAAAGTTGTATACAATATTTTTTCTAAATTCATGCAAAAACTGGAAAATTAGAATATAAATATGTTAAGAACCGAACCTAACCTAATCAAACTCAACCCATTCTTCTTTTTTTGTATCTTTATGGCCTCCTCCTCAATCATAGCTGGTTTTCGCCTTGACCATTTAAATTCTAAATAATAAAAGATTTTTGCAATAATTGTAACTCGTTGAGACTAAGTAGTAGATGGAAAAAGTGGTTCTTTTCTGCACTAGTGCAACAACATTTTTGTTGCGCTCATCTGTCATTCTTGTGTCAGTTTTGTGATGATTTATGACAAACATAAACATTTAAATTAAATAAAAATCCAGAGCAAGTGTCTGATCCTGCTCTATTACGACAATAATATATAGGGTTGTCCAAAAAAAACCGGAATTTCTTTTTTTATTGATATTTTTTTTATTTATAGGTCGATTTTATTGATGTCGGTTTTGTTTAAAAGATAATTGATCAAGACACATAAATTAAATTAAATTAAAATTCACTATATGTAAATACTTGTTTTTTTCGAGCCATTTTCGAGTCAGACAATTTTTGACCGATTTCTATGTTTGACTTCTCGTTACATTCACAAATGTCTGAACTTTCGTAAAATAATTCGCAAACATATACAGTGCGAAACAAAAAATTTCCAGTCAGTTTTAAAGTTTGATAAAGTTTGGATGTGTCAGCCATTTTGTTTTTTAAACAAAACGCGAAATATTAGATTATCTTTTAAACAAAACCGACATCAATAAAATCGACCTATTAATATCTATATCAATATCAATAAAAAAGTAAATTCCGGTTTTTTTTGGACAACCCTATATTTATATCTAACTACTTAGTCTCAACGAGTTACAATTATTGCAAAAATTATTTAAAATTTAAATGGTCAAAGCGAAAACTAGCTATGATTAAGTACCGACAAGGTGGAGGCAATAAAGATACAAAAAAAGAAGAACGGTTTGAGTTTGACTTTATAATACATCCTGCCAACTACCAACTGAATCTTTAGCTGAAATGAGTTATCCCAATAGGAACATCTACACTATGTTCGTCAGATGTACTTTCAATCATGCCACCGTAAATTAATTCTTGGTCACTCTGTAGAAATAACTATAATTACCTCATACAGTATTTAAATACCTTTCAAATAAGGTATCACAAGACCCACATTTCAATTCAAGAAAATCAACAATCGCGTTACAACGTTAAAACTGGTCACGTCACTATATTCGCATATTATCAAAAAAATCAGAATTTAAAATTAAAAATTGACCTATTTCAGGATTTTTGTGTTCTTTTGCAAAATATGAATTTTCAATTTAGCTGCGATTAAGCAATAGGTATACAATATGTCCTCTTAAGCTGGAATCATATGGAAAACTTTTTTATTATTTTTTTTAGGAAAAAAAGTTATTCTTCATAAAAAGTTCTGCATTATCTAATACCTAGAATATAGTCATCAAATATCAAATTTCTCAGTTGTATACGAGATTTGTCAAAATTATTAGTTTTACTCATGAGTAAAGTACCTTTAAATACAGGGTGTCCCACGACGAGTGAAAACTATCTGTATAATATGGCAAAATACTTATAGTAAAATCATGAAAATTGTTACGTTTGGGTTTTCGGATACGATCTTTTCAACTAAAATATTTTCAAAGATGGCCGACTTCCGGTTCCACCGGAAGTCGACTGTAACTTTGTTATTTTAAATAGAACACCCTGTATATTAATACATTTTTGAAATATACGTAATATTTTAGTATACTTTTGTCTGAAAACTTTTTTCGAAAAATGCACACTTTTTGAGTTATTGATTTTTTTGTAGAAAATTTGACCGTGGAAGACCCTTCTAAATTATTTTTTTACGAGGGGACCCTTGAAGATATGAAAATGGTTTCTCTTCGGTTGCCTTAAGCAAGGTCAAACGTAATTAAATCTATGTTGAAAATTTTTTCATTTTATACAGAGTGTATATAAAAAGTGTTCAAAGTTTAACTTCATAAATATCAAATTTCTCCATGTTTTTAAATAGAACCACACTGTTTTTTCTATTTCAATGCATTGAGGGAAAAAAATAAGGCAAGTTCATGTATACTTTCCTATACCTAAACCTTACCGTTATCCAGATATTAAATGTTTTCTGTAAATTTTTAGCGATGCAGGTGTGGTCTAAATTTTGATACAAGCACTAAGAAATGTTCTACCGGAAGTCGGCCATCTATGAAAATATTTTAGTTGAAAAGATCGTATCCGAAAACCCAAACGTAAAAATTTTCATGATTTTACTATAAGTATTTTGCCATATACAGATAGTTTTCACTCGTCGTGGGACACCCTGTATAACAATCTCGAAGAATGTTACTAAAAAAGCTGATTGGAATGAAAAGCTACGTTTAAATATGTTTGGTAATTTAAAATTCAGATTCAGGGGGTACATTTTGTGGACACCACTCCCTACTTTAAAAAGCTCCTGATTTTAGATAATAGGAAAAAACAACCCCAAGAAATCATCAATACCGGCGACCTTCTAAGATTATCTGTTTCACGTAGGTATTCATAGACGCGACTAAATCGACAACTGTTAAATGATAAATCTACAAAAACCTACCTTTATTTGTGCTTAGTTAAAATGGTCAAATTCAACGATTAGTTATTGCACAATAAGTTATGTAAGCAATCACCGAATATTCATTAATTTTTTCAAATCTGTAGGTGGCATAAGCGTTTTATAAAGAAGTTGTAGGCAGTGAGCTAGAAATGTTTGCATAGTCTCCAATCCTATTCAAATATAACTAATCAAATTGCAATTAATCTCTGTGGTAGGTTTTTTAATGATCGTACAGGCTGTGTCAATTTGGATGGATTTGCAGATACATAGAAAATTAAAAATAAATTAGTTGAGATATACTGGCAAGTTTTTTGTTAAACAAGCCATTAGGTATCCAGGTTATCAGTGTGTTATTAAATTTGATTTTCGAGATATAGGATGATTTCCCAGACTAGAACCAAACTGCTATCTCATATGAACCTATAGAAAAGAATAGCATTTCAAAAACTCTTCAGCTGAATGAAAGATGTGCGCTGTTAAGAATTCCTTTAATTTCATTTTGAAGGATGGCCAAGCGCTCACTCATTTCAAGTAGCATGATCAACCAAATTAATATTTACCCTGCACACTTTGTCTGAAAACTTTTTTCGAAAAATGCACACTTTTTGAGTTATAAATTATTTTTTTGCGAGGGGACCCTTGAAGATATGAAAATGGTTTCTCTTCGGTTGCCTTAAGCAAGGTCAAACGTATTCGAATCTAGGTGGAAAATTTTTTCATTTTATACAGGGTGTATATAAAAAGTGTTCAAACTTTAACTTCATAAATATCAAATTTTTTTTGATACAAGCACGAAGAAATAAAAGTCTTTTTCTTCATCTGTCTAAAAAAAATCAAATCAAATTGTTTTTATTTATCCTATTCCAACTTTTAGTCGTTTTCGAGATGTTTGAGGTTTTAAATTGTTATTATATTTTTTAACAAGTTTAAATTTTTCATGTATACTTTTCGTAGGCTTTGTAATAAATGACACTTATTTAACTGACATTAGTTAACATCTAGAGAAGATTGTGAGCTAAGAGTTCGAAATTCCTTCAATTCCCTTTCTGAGATGATGATTAGCCGTGCGACGAATGAAGGTATACTGAGAAGGGTTGAAAAATACATTGAAGTTCAAGGGAGCAATTTTAAACATTTACTTTAAAATATCCGACTATTTTTCTTTGGCTTTTAATTTTCCATAAAATTTTGTAGCATATCTTATTATTCTCACAAATGGTTTAACTCGATTAACTTTTGCTTAAAATGAACCGAATAGCTTCAAATTGTTAAGTATTCTTTTAACAATGTGCGATTTCGATCGCGGTCAATCTGGATATCTTTCTGCAAATAAAGCACATGTTCTTGTTAAAACTTTGTCATATTTACCATGTATTAAAAGTAAATTCACATAATAATTTTTATTTCTTAGTGCTTGTATCAAAATTTAGACCACACCTGCATCTCTAAAAATTTACAGAAAACATTTAGTATCTGGATAACGGTAAGGTATAGGTATAGGAAAGTTTACATGAACTTGCCTCATTTTTTCCCCTGAATGCATTAAAATAGGAAAAAACAGGGTGGTTCTATTAAAAAAAATGAAGAAATTTTATATTTATGAAGTTAAACTTTGAACACTTTTTATACACACCCTGTATAAAATGAAACATTTTTCAACATAGATTCGAATACATTTGACCTTGCTTAAGGCAACCGAAGAGAAACCATTTTTATATCTTCAAGGGTCCCCTCGTAAAAAAATAAACTTTCTACAAAAAAATCAATAACTCAAAAAGTGTGCATTTTTCGAAAAAAGTTTTCAGACAAAAGTATACGAAAATATTACGTAGATTTCAAAAATGTATCAATATACAGAGTGTTCCATTTAAAATAACTAAGTTACAGTCGACTTCTGGTAGAACCGGAAGTCGGCCATCTTTAAAAATATTTTAGTTGAAAAGATCGTATCCGAAAACCCAAACGTAGAAATTTTCATGATTTTACTATAAGCATTTTGCCCTAACAGATAGTTTTCACTCGTCGTGGGACATCCTGTATACGCGGGTTTTTAAGTGAGTTGAATAGTTTTCCAGTATAAAGTGAGTCGGTATAAATAGTGCAATACCTATTTAACTATTAACGATAAATTAGGACAATTATTATACAGAGTGTAGATAAATTAGTACACATTAAGTGGTGTGTACCTATATTAATTAAGTTGAGGTATTATAGTGTGTAAGTGTTTCTTCAATAAACCAATAGTAATTAGCTATAGTGAGCGTATAATTTTGTCCCACGATAAAAACTATTTAAATAAATATGTAAAACATTACAATAATTAATGGTTCAAGTTATATGACTTTTCCATCAATAATAAGGTATGAATTGAGAAACAAATATTCAAAAGCTCCACCACTGCCAAATTATACAGCCTTAAAATAACTACATTCCATAAAAATGCAAATAGCAAAAATTATTTCTCATTACCGACCTGTAAATAATATTGTGCTCCGTGAGGTTAGTCGGAGCGTCTAGCAAATCAGGTCTGGGAGTCCTCGAAAATTGATTCGATCCGGAATTTTCAAGAAACAGTTTATTCCTTTGTCCTATTAAAAGGTTCGCACTGTAATCTTCTGTAGCTCTACTGCAGTTAACCATGTACCAGTGATCGCATATCAACATTCGTTGTTGGAAGAGAGTGGCGTTCGGGCATGTGTAACTGAACTTCCTACCAAGACCATCACACATATGATACACCTAAAAATATAAATTTATCGCAATTTTTTTATCAACTTTTGTCTGAGTGAATCTGCATATTAAAAGACGTTGTGTGAGTTGTCTTTTTTGGTTTGTTAAACGTCTGAAGGGTTCAGAATTGCTTGAAATAGGTTTATGTAAAATCCTAGGGACTAATGACCTGATATGAAAAGTAGAATCATTACTTCCTCCAACAAACTGACGAAATAATCGTGGAAGAACCGAGTAAAATTTTGTGCTATACCCACAAGGGTAACCAGGATTTGAAATTTATTCTGTTTTTCTATTCTCAGGCCAGGTGTTCATTCAGCAGCTCCTCGCCAAGAGAACACTCGCACATCCCTTTAACGTTACCTCTTAAATTGAATGCTCCCGAATGGATCAGCAGCCTTACAGTGGAAATTATTATTATTACTGTGTAATTGATATTCAAAAATTTTAATTTTTTTTCGATGCAGCATGCAAAAAAGTCGACACTTCGGCTTTCATTATTTAATTTGTAATTACCTGACAACCTGTCGTTACGTCTGCGTAGTAACCAGTAGCTCTTCCGGAACAAGAGAATGAAGTTCTGGGAATCTGGAAGCAATAAAGACTTGTAAAATAATTGAAATATTTAAAGATGGAAGCTATACACTATCTATACACTGGGGTATTTATAAGATGCGACAAAGGGATTCCTGTACAAAACTGTCAAACCCGGCCTAAATTTTTTTACCAACTGAGAAGTTGAATTTCTCCATTAGCGGTTAATAATTTATACAGCGACAGTCAGGTAGCAATTGAAGCCCTGAGTGGATATACAATCAACTCAGCACTTTCTGACGAATGTCGAGAGCGACTTGCTGACCTTGCAAGTCAGAACACAGTGCCGCTAGAATCGATTTTGGCCCACTCCGGTTTTGAAGGCAATGAGATAGCGAGTGCACTGGAAGCGGAAAGGGCAGGAGCTCCTTTCTGTGGCCCGGGCCCGACCCTGGGCGAAGCAAAAGAAATAATACGCAAGGAGACGAGGAAGTGGCTGAGGAACCAGCACCTCGCTCATTGGAATGCTCTGCAGGGTCCTAGACAATCCAAACTTCTACTGAAGGGATGGACTGATGGACACGCTAGGGTAGCTACTATACTACCAAGGAGTAAGCTAAGGAAGATAGCAGGACTCCTAACAGGGCACTGCTGTATGAGGAAGCACCTCTACAACCTAGGAGTAGAGGAAAGTTCCTTATGTAGGGGAAACGTCGGTCAATGTTCTCTTAGAGTGGGCTGTACTATGCAGTCCCTGTTATGGCCCTGGTGACACAAGCAGGCATCCACTAAAAAAGGTTGTGGCCTTTATTGAAGGCTTCATGGCTCTCTAGGTAGCAGGAATGGCACAATGGGCCCGCCAGTGGCCTCAATGCCGGAACCTTGGCTTGAGTTTTGTCTAGGTCAAGGCTCGTCTAAACATTTAGTAGTAGTAGCCCAGGTCAATAATGGACAAATTCAAAAATTTTGAGATTCAGGGATAGTGGTTCAACAAAAATTTGTGCAGCATAATTGTGTATACCCAACATATTTTCTTTAGCGTAACAATGTCAAGTGATGAGAGTTCGTTGATTTTTATTTTGACGTTTATATCAAACTTATGAAGAATTAAATGTATATCGAAGTGTCTGTCTTAAAAAAATCAAATCATCCACACCCTCGAACCCAACGAGATTGCCCAGTGCACACCCTATATAACAACGGAAACACAAAAATTCTTTATTATGATGGATCTTTACAAATACTTAAGATAATACTCTATTCGAATTTTTTCAATTAATAGACATATTAAATTATTAAAGAATATTAAATAAAGAATACCAAACACCGAGAAATACAAACCAATTTAATTCGAAAAATCCATAAATTACCATTAATAATAATGCAGCATGAAAGACTCGAAGCATGAATCAATTTCATGCTATTATCGGATGCTTCATGATGACTGTCCCGTCTAATTATGGATCAATCAATGAAAACTCTTTAATTTGTTTTCAGCCGTGACAATCGGTGTTTACTTCGTTCGATTGATCTTTACCATCAATCACTTCCTCAATTAGACCGTGTAGGTAATTGGTATGTATGTTAATATTTAATTATTTAATTTCCCAGTACTAAGTGATACATCGAAGATGTACGATTATTGTAGAAATCGCATTCTTCGAACAGACAAATTATATGGCATTGAAAAGTGAATAAACAGTAGGCTCGTATGCAATTTTGCGTAGTTGCATGTTAATTAGGTGTGTAACCAGTAGCGTATTTAGGAAGGGTGTCTGAGAGATCCAGGACCATTTTGATAAAAAAAAAACTTATTTCAATGAATTGCAGAAAATTAAAATTTTCTAAACTAAAATAAAAGTTAAAATTATCGCTATTGGTGACACAAATGCATAAATAGGCTATAGCTTATTATGAAATTGAAAAATGAGAAGAAAACGAGAATAAATAAAAACAAAAAATTAAGATACATGTACAAAATAAAAAATTAGGAATTGGTCAATTTATACAGTGCCTTTTAAGGATATTAACAATATAATTATTATCTATTTACATGGAAATAAAAATGAAAAAAAAAGTGAAAAAATGTGTATAAATATGGGATTAACAATCCTAAAGGAACCTTTCTAGGTAAAAAGGTTTAATAAGGGAGAATTGTTGATTTATTTGGTCGTTAAGAAGATTATCTGAATATTTGTTTTTATTCATCTTAAGGAATTCTAAAAGATTATTTTTTTTTATTCAAATTAACGTGCTCGGCTACTATCGCCACTTGCACGGGAGCGGTTACAATATATCATTTATAAAATACGATAATACACACACAGTAAGTAACACAAATGGTTTATACTTTTTGGTAAAGCTGTACGTTTTTTAAGAATTGGAGTAGGGAGGTTATTTGTTCTGAGTTGTTGAGGATTTCTCTGTAGTTTTGGCTCAGTTGTAGCTGTTGTCTTTGAACGGTGTATTTGTGACACTCAGTCAGAATATGCTTTATGGTTAGATTACAGTTACAGCTGGAGCATATGGGTCTGGGGGTAGTAGACATCAGGTATCCATGAGTAAGTCTTGAATGGCCAATTCTCACTCTTCTTATCACAGCTAACTCTTGCCTTGAGAAACTTGCAAAGCAGCTAGGTTGGGGGTGGCCAATTGAACGCTGTATTTGACGAAGGGCTGTGTCAGCAGTGTCCCAATGCTGCTGCCAGGTTACCTTGGATTTTCTTTTGAATAGCGATTTTAAATCCTTTCCAATAATTATATTGTCGGTGACGGTGTTGTGGTTGCGATTTTTGCGTGTTGGTCAGCAAGTTCGTTGCCCTCGATGCCAATGTGGGATGGTAACCAGATTAAAGTAACTGCTATTCCTTGGGATGAGATAAGTTGGTAGGAGTCATGTATAGATTGGACAATGGGATGGTCGGTAAATATATTTTGGATGGATAAAATTGAAGCAAGTGAGTCTGTACATATGGCTACGTGTTTATGAGGTGGAGAGATTGAAATAATGGCCTGTAGAATGCTGAATAATTCACCTGTGTGAACGTTACAAGTTGATGGGATATGGGAAGATTTTATGGCAATTTGCGACGTTGTTACAGCGCAGCCTACGCCTGTTTCATTTTTGGATGCATCAGTGTATAATACCAGGTCATATTGGTTACGATGTATTATGTCGTTAAATACATTTTTAATTAATTGTTTGGGAGTTTTGTGCTTGTCATATCTCATAAGGGATGTGTTAAATTTAAGAAGGTTGGTAGTCCATGGGGGGGAAGAGGGAATAGGAAGGTGACTAGTTTGTTGGAGGTTAACACCGTCAATTAGCTGGGATAAGATCATAGGGACCGGTTTTAATAATGGTATGGTTGAGAAGTTGTGGGATTTGTTGGAAGTTGATGTGAAAAGTGGGTAGACAGGATTAAGGGGGTTCGACGATACGGATGCAGCATAAGAAGATTATTTGATTTGAAGGATTTAGGTTCTATATGCAAAATTTCAAAATTTGAATCGAAAAAGTGTTGGCTTGCTAATAAATGATTTGAGTAGTTGGAATCTGATTTTTGGTTGTCATAGCTACGTTTGTGTTCTGAAATTCTAGTTTTAAAATTCCTAAATGCTCCACCTATATAAATTTTGTTAAAGTTGTCATTAGCACATTTTAATTTATAAACTCGCCAGATTTGGTTTTGTTGTTTTGATTTGATTTTTAAGGATGGTATTCCAATGTATGTTAAGCTTCTAAATTGGTTATTTTTATCAGAAGGAAATACTTGTTCTAGAGTATGTTTTCGTTTGGATCGTAATTATTATTAACAGCCATTTGTTTTATTATATTCAGTTCTTGGTTGTAATTGTCAAAAACCATCCTTTACCGCATTTGCGGCAAGTTATCGTAATTTACCTACGACTCCCCCTGTAATCAGTCAATAACACACAGTCGGCACCAATGTAATGTCTTCTATTACGCACGGTAAAACGCACAACTGTAAAGTAAATCGCACGGCTTCCCTAGCAACTGTCAATCGCTTTGTTAATTAAATTTCAATAAATAATATCATAGAATGCTGGAAGCTTCATAACCTATTATATAATCTTTAATATGTGCAGTCGTGACTACTGGTGCACGTTTCCCCAAGAATTTTAGATTTTGCGTTTCAATATTGTAGAATTTCAACTGGTATGGAAGAAGAAACCTTCATCTACATACTTTCGAATTGAACAGCAATTCAGCACCTGGGATATTACTGGATAAAATAGGGACATTTACCTAAGTTGAAGCCTGCAGATATCTTAAAATTTCTTTGGGAAATAAAACTAAAGGAGCTACTAGTCTCTCTCTGAGACTCTCATCAGTAGCTAAGTAGAAGTAAAGGGCACAATAGTTCCTCTGGGTCTTAATTAATGTCAAAATACATACACACAAGAGGGACACAAACTGAAACCTAAGATTCTATCGAACAAAAAGGTCTAGGTATATTGAAGAAAGGGAGTATCGAGTATCTGGGTCTCAGTGAATGTCAATTGACCCCAGTTCACACATACGAACAAGGGAGCAAATTTGTAATGACTTCTGAAGAGTTAAGCTTTCAATTATTCAGATATCACAAATTTTGGTTTTAATATATTTTTTTATTGAAATTAATTTATATGGTAGAAACACTAGATGGTTGAAGAATTGAAACAAATTAAGAATCTACTTTCATGATAATAACCCGAACCAAACTACGCAATTAGTGGAAATAAATAGTTTATTATTCAACGAGCGTGTAATGATAGCTATTACTCATGAGAATGAAGTTTGCGTAATGTTTCGAGTGAGTAATAGCCATTAAACTAAAGTAGAATATTATACTTTTTCTATTCAATTCAAACGAACGAGTTAGGTTAGGTTAGGTTAACAAATATTCAGATAATCTTCGTAACGACTAAGGAGGGCTGTAAGAAGGAGATGAATCGACATAGGCGTATTTTGAAATTTCTGGCACTACTTTCATGTTCGTTCAAGTTTTTAACGCAGGTGGCGCATAGTTCGATGTGATGCTACTTTATCGTTGTGTTGTATTGAAAGTTTGATGATTTGCGAGATTTTTTTAATAAAGTCTGGTGAACATTTGAATCTTTCAGTAATATTTATAAACAATGAGTGATAAAAAAGTGAATAAAGACGAGTTTGTTTTGTTCCGGGATGTAGGACGGGTTATTCTTCCGCAATAAAAAATCCAACAAAATATATATTTTCTGTATGCTATGCTTTCTCAGAAATAGTATGTCATTAGCATTAGGAAGATTTTGTTGTTGTAATAATCAATAATTTTTACGAATTCTACGATTGTTTTATTATGTTTTTCACTGAGGGGGTTTAAATATCAAAACCTATTTAAACTTAAAGATCTTAGTTATTAATTTTCGTTGAAACTATTATGGTTTACCTAAAATATATAATTAGTTTAAAATAAGTATTTAATGCTATACAGACATTAAAACAAATTGGCGGAAAGACATAATATAAAATCAATACTTCCAAACTGGTATAATATCCTACCACATCCCACCTTTTCTACATAGACCGTAAAATCGAATTCTGTTTTGCAAAAAACCCTAAAACGACATATTATTCGATTTTTTAACAATGTATGTATATATAATCACCCATGTACCAAATTTGCAGTTAAAAGCTCAATTCATTCAAAATTTGAAAAGTTCTCGAGAGAACTAACGACAAATTTTTCTGCTCGATTAAATTAGTTTTTTCACACATTTTGGGACATTTTATGCTTAAATAGCACAATTTGTGATGTGGAAGTAATAAAAACTACTCTCTACCATCATTTTTTTAATATTATATTGTCTTAATGCACTTTATTATTTTTTTTAAGTTAAAGCGGTACAAGTTTCCTGTTTTCCAATGCCCAATAAAAATTAAACAAATGTATACAAACAACGTCAAAAATGATTCATTGCAGCTACCAGGCCTTTATTTTGAAAATACAAAGAATACTTCAGTATTAACAACCTATTTTTCATGATAATTTTCATTTGCGCTCATAATTCTCATAAGAAACCATACTTTTTAGGAATCACTTCAAACACTTGCGCCTCTAGCGGTGGTTTCAGAAATTTCAATTACGAGCCATATTTCAGTACCATTTCGTTAGCATTGCGATTTAACTCCTTCTTACAGCCCTCCATAGTAACGACCTAATAGATATCAACGCGCAATTCCTCCTATTAAACCTTTTTACCTAGAAAGGTTCCTGTAGGATTGTTGTGAATGAGTTTCCAGGTAAACTTGTTAAATACTTTACTTCACCAAAACAAAAGTGATGCAGATAAGTAAAAACAGTACAGAAATGAATATTGCAATAGATGGAACAAATATTGAGCAGGTGAAAAGCTTCAAATACTTAGGACTAGAAATTCAAGAGAACGGAAAACAAGATATTGAAATCAATAATAGGATACAAAACACTTTGAAATCATACTATACAATGAACAGGTCATTTATAAATAGGAAAGAAATATCAAAGAAAGCGAAAATGAATGTTTATAAAACCATATTCAGACCA
Source organism: Galerucella nymphaeae (assembly GCA_963978555.1). Classification (NCBI taxonomy): domain Eukaryota; kingdom Metazoa; phylum Arthropoda; class Insecta; order Coleoptera; family Chrysomelidae; genus Galerucella; species Galerucella nymphaeae. The sequence goes on along the minus strand of OZ021715.1, from coordinate 17,162,554 downwards.
TTCCTTACATTTGGATGCGAATCATGGGTACTCACACAGCGACAAAAGAGTCAAATTCAGGCCGTAGAAATGAAGTATCTCAGAAGAGTCAGGGGTGTCACAAAAAGAGACAAAATGAGAAACGTAAAAATAAGAGAAGACCTGGAAATAGAGGCACTGCTGGATTGCATTGAAAAACGACAACTTAGCTGGTGGGGGCATCTCCAAAGAATGGATAAAGAGAGGCCTGTCAGGCAAGTGTGGGAATCTAGGATACAAAGAGCTAGGAAAAGAGGAAGACCGAAACAAAATTTGGATGGAGTAATAGGAGAAATAATGAAGAAAAGAGAGACAACATGGTTAGCGGCCAAGGCACTAGCAAATAACAAAAAAGAATGGGCAAATTTTGTGTACATACACTGAAAAATATTGTTAACAATATAGGCATTAAAATATACCCTACACCATTAAATGGTAACAGGGATTTTGATTATATATATTTGATTATATATTTATTTCATAATTCAGTATGGAAATACATCAAGTAAAAGCCTCATCTATTCAATAAAATAATCACCTATATTTTATAAGCTTTTTACATCATTTAACAACCATTTCGTGGAAGACATATTTCGTCTATTTAAATATCAATATTAAAATGCCTGTCATTATTAGTGCTAATAGTTAGCAAGCGTAGATATATAAAAATATGGAAGTGAAGTGTTTTTTGTTGAATGATATTATATAATTTATTTTTTTGGTCGAGATAAGAATCACGTTTATTTGGTAATGCTTCTTTACCTACTATTTTCACATAATTTTGAATGACTGTGTATTTATAGAATGTTTAATAAGTCACGATTGTTCAAACTGATTATTATGATATTATTGTAGAAATATCGATAGTGGTTTAGTTTTATATAACATCCAAATAACAATATCGAGACATCAAGAATGTAAAAAATAGTTCGTCTCACGATAATATCGCAATTATTGTTTCTAATAACATTCCATTGAAACGGAAAGTAACAAGTAACACAATTATTGTAGGTATCTTCTTGCATATTGTGTTATTTATAAGATGCGACATAGGGATTGCTGTACAAAACTGTCAAACGCAAGCTAACTTTCCTTCCACATAGAATTTAAAAAAAAAATAGATATTTGTAAAAGTTGTTGAAAAATAAGTTCAAATGCAGTTTCAATTTTTTTCAAATTCACTTTGGTTTAATAAGAAAATGTTTAAAAAAGTCGAACTCCATTTTTATATCACTGTCAAATACTTCAAAACGTCCCTTAAAGTCATATTACATACATTTTTCTACTCCTGTTTTATAATATACTTATTAAAGACTAAAATCTGTATCATAATGATATTCATTATGATACAGATTTTTAAGCCAATAGGAATGCGACATCCGCACAATATTTAATATTGCCATGGATACCTGGTTGACATTTCTGAAATTAATTATATTAGATCTGTTCTCTGCAATAAAAGTGTAGCACTGATCTATACGATTTTATTTATTTTAATTATTTTTTAATGCTTTTTGCACTATACATTATACAAATGCAATATACATAGATATTCCCAAATTTAGTAATTTTACACGTATTTTTTCACAGATAGACCTGAATTCTTCAAAATTATATAGCTAAGTGCTACATTATTATTGCAGGCGAACATACCTATAAAGTGACACTTAATTTGATAGCTATCAAATAATTTCGATTTCCAAAAGTAACTAATTTAACTAATAATGATTGATTAAATAATTTTTATTAATCGGAGTAGAAAAAATATTGTATGCAACTTTCATGTAATGGCCATTAGGTAATACACTCGCATATTATATACAGAAAGAACAAGGGTTCTTCTTGCAAAAGTGGTTCATAAAACCTTAATCTCTTTCGTGCCATTAAAATTAAACGCACTCCACACTTTATGGGACTTGAAGAGTTCCTTTATTTTTGACAAAGACCAAACTGTAGAGTTTGTTCAACCATCCTTTGCCGTTACGTCATAATCGGTGACGTATTCTGCTGTTTTACGTTTGCCTCATAGTTATTTTTCACTTAATCTTGAAAAGCATTCATCAATGTTTGAGGGTTATTCGGATAGAAACATTTTTGCTAATTATAGAAACATACAAATTTCTCACTGTACCTACTATAGTATATTATTCTTCGGTAGGTAGGTATACTGTTAAAGTCAAATTATGAGATTTCATGGCGAGTCTGATTCAAACATTGCACTGAATATAGTCGTGTGTAATGCCATTCTTTTACGGTGATTGGCCATAAAGTCGTGTGTAATGGATCATTACACACGGGGCGTGACTTGTTTTGTGTAATGCATCCAGTTACTCAACAGTAATGTTACATAAAAAGGGTACATTTTGCAATAGTAATTTTCACTAGTAATATCACTAGAGGTCAAATTTCTAGAAATTTTTTAAAAATAATCATGAGCGACAAAGAATTTCTTTATTCAGTTTGAACTCGTGTGGTGTTCGGTAAGTAAACGTCAAAAAATTTCCAGTATAACTCGTTGCTTGGTACCCACCAGGAAAAAATTTCCACTAAAATTGATCCGTTGCAATGGTGATCTGTCAAAAATACACGATCTGATAGATTAAAAATCACAAGTGTGGAATTTTCAGTGTAATTGACTATTTTTGAACACGTGACTAAAAATACACAGTTTCAATAGGTTTAAATGTCAAATGAAAAATTATCAAATCAACAATTTATTTTCACTTTTCAGCCTGCTTTTTTTATTTACTTATAATTGATGATGATGATGATGCCACATGACCGACCATATTACCAATATTACCACTAATCATTATACCGTAAAAGTTCTTGATCTAGAATCTCCAGGTCAGCGTATCTACTCTCGAGTACGGTCGCTTCGTCGCGTCAACAACTGGAGCCAAATAAGAACCGCATTTGAAGGCCGGATTACGTTCGCTATTGATCATTTCAATGATACATTTGTTTGGGTGATACACACACTGTGAAATTTTATTCAAAAATTTGTTTTTTATATTTCTTGATTATTATTTCAGGTGCTTTATCAGTGCTCCCGGCATTAGAGTAGCTTAAAAAAATATTCTACAACTTTTGTATATCACTTATTTGGAAATGGTTGGGCAAGTTTTGCTCCGTTGAAATGAAAAAGATTGTCACTTCTACATGGCTGAACTGATTTTCAAAAATATAGACTCCATACTTACAGAATTGAAGGTAGATTCCAAAAAAAAATTTCACGACACTTTTAATCCTTCAATCTGCAACTAGAGGGCGTTGTGTAACGCCTAGCTCTATTTATTATTTTTGCTGAGAAATTTCAAATTGAATGTTATAACACCAACTAGCTTACAAAAAGACAAATTAAAATTACTCATTAATCTGTCAAAACTGTGAAATTAACATTGATCTTAATTTCAGCAAGGGAAATACTGCTTCCTGAATTTTTTATACCCTCGTGTGTGGCCACCAAGGTCACCAGATCTCACAGTTTCAAATTTTCACTTATGAGGAAAAATCAGTATTCGTTTTTAAGGCCCGTCCAACTACAGAGCAAGCACAATAATTAGGTTTTTTCGTAAACTTTTGTTTATGTATTTGTTTTTGTTGATATTCGTTTAATTGTGTATGTTCATTTTCGATTAGGATTAGATTATTGTAATATTTCTAGTCCTTCTCTTTTCTTCTAATTACTTTTTCCACTGACATAACTAGTGACTGAATAACAGAAATGAAATGGTGACATGCCAAAAGTTCCTAGAATTATTGGAAATCGATATGTTGAGTATTCAGCTAAAAAGTCATTTTAAATTTCAAGATATACGCTTCCAGGATGTATTAATCATTTTAATAAAACAATAATGATGTTCGCAATGATAAAAAACATTCTTATTTTAATTTCTTGGGAAATTAAACCATAATATTTTTAAATTCTTTATTTCAACGTTTCGGTAGCGTTCCAGCTACCGTTGTCAAGAAAAAATAAGTAGAAATTAATTTTTATTCCTAACTGACACAACGGAAAAAATTTGACTAGACAATCAAAAATATTTTGAAGTTTAAGACTGCAAAATTTTGTTATCAAATTTTTATTAAGGTCCATTCATAGTAGATCATATCTCTGGCAAAATGTGAAATGGAATATTTCATTTTATGACATTCCAACGATATGGTAGACTACTAGAAATGGAATCCAGTGAAGTGCACGTTCCAGGAACGGTTTTTTTATTGGGATAGCGCGTTTTTTTCGCTTATATTGGAAATGTTAATAAAACGCGTTTCTTGATACTTTTTTTGTGTATGAATATTCAAGTTTTCAAAATATGTATACTCAGTTTTGTGATTTTGTGTATTGAAATGTGTATCGATTAACAACTATTCAAATTATAAATCATAGGAAAACCTGGATAAAAACTTATGATGCTATCCTGATAACGCAGGTAATTGATTATTGGAAACTTCTCTTTCTAACATTGGTAACCAAATTTGACTACATTCGGCTGAAATACTAGCTACACATTTATCTGCATTTAGTTGTATTAAAGCACTTTCTTTGATTTTCCGTCTTTTATTATTGGGTTCTCTTAATATTATTTTTGACGAATCCCATTGAATTTGATGACCCTCTTCCCAAGCATGTTTGCAAATAGCTGACTTAAAGAATTCCCTATCTTTTATATATTTTTTGTGTTCGTTTATTCGTACTTTCAATGGTCTAGATGCTTCACCTGAATAAAATTTGTCGCATTCACATGATATTTGATATATGCAGTTTTTTTAAGATTGTTCTTCATTCTTTGGTTTCGTTTTTGTTAGTATTATTCGATTTAAAACTAGTTCTAATATGGAATTGATTACCAATTTTTTTAATTCTTTCTGATAAACCCTTAACATACGGTATTGTCAAGTTTCCAAAAATTATGTTAGCTGAATTATTAATATTATTGTTATGGGGTATTAACAATGAGCCCCTCTCTATATGCTTAATCTCCTTATTTACAAATTCTGCAGGGTAATTATTGTTATTTAAAACATCTTTTAAAAAAGTTTTCTCCTTTGTAAATTGATCATCACTAGAACAAATGATTCTGGCTCATTGTTAATACCCCATAACAATAATATTAATAATTCAGCTAACATAATTTTTAGAAACTCGACAATACCGTATGTTAAGGGTTTATCAGAAAGAATTGAGAAAATTGGTAATCCGTTTTTGGCCGATATCTGCCAAAATATGACATTCAAAGAATTTTTTATTCGGTGAAAAATGGAGATAAATTCATTATCTGCGTTACTAGTAACAATTGTCGTGCGTTCGATGACATTAACTGCGAAACATTTAGCAATGACATCGAAGAATAAGATGACTCGATCGGAATTCGACATGACACAAGATTCCAATCAAAACAAAGGTCGCAGTATTTAAATAACTCCACCACCATCCTGCGAACCGAGTGAAATATTTTAAAATTTATTTATCCAATAATATTTTATAGCGCTTTGTTTAAACCGGGCGATACACTTTTTTAGTTATGTAAATACGCCTACGCAATGTGAATGGATTTGACCTACAATAGAAAGAAAGGAAACCGCGAAGAAGATCTATCTTAATATACCTATTTACTTCGTTGAATAAGACGTAAGATTGTTTCGTATTATACGGTTATTAGAATTTTACAAGGAGAGCAATCACTCCTAAGTCAACAATTTGTATAGAAAGAACTGTGTCATTTTTTTACCATCCTTTAAACACCCATTATAATCTGTTATTTAATGTTAGTCGAGACGTTTAGCCCAGAGGTGCAGTTTTTTTATAAAACACAAGGTGTGTTTGTAATATAAGGTCGTTTTGTTTGTGTTAGAAATACGGCGTCAACATCTAAGAACCGTTTTAGACGTACGAGAATTATTGCCAAAATTTTCGTAGTAAAAATATATATTTTTATGACAATAGACTGGAAAGTGCGCGAGAATCGACGCAGAAGCCAAAAATAGGATAAAAACAATAATAACGTCATGTGTCAATATTTGTTGTCGCTTTCAACAATTAATTATTTATTCAGAAAAGCCAAAACTTTGGCATAGCTGCAAATTTCAATTAATAGTATAAATAATCAATCAAATAAACCGTTCAAATACAGTCGACAGAAGCAAACATGAGCCCTGGTGGGCGTGTCCATGTCGCTGTAGTTGTATTATTTTAACAAATTACTAATGTTCGTTCGTTAACTTTAGCACCTGATTGATTCGTTGCGATGAAATTCTTCTAGTTCGCATATTTTCCGGGGCTCATGTTTGCTTCTGTCGACTGTACAGCTGATTATTTAGAAATGTCAATATTTGAATCGTAATCGTGACAACTTATACCAAAAATAATCTCACTGCGCAGGAGTATGACATGAATCCTTATTAAATTTTTAGTGGTAAAAATAGTATGTGTCAAACAATCAAGCAGTGAAATGTTTTAAAAAATTCATATCAAAATTATCAATATTATTTTCAGAATAAATTTCGCAATAGTTCTCGTACGTGTAAAACGGTTTTAAGAATATATTATTTGAATTTTTCGGTGTTACAAGCCTGGAGACTATTATAGTGATTTATTGTATGAGTGTGTTAGATAGTGCTCCATCCACGCAAAAAAGTCTAAACTCTCGAGCTTAGTGGATAAGACGCAATTAAAACATTAGTACAATAAGTACAACGTTTTATTCACAATCAAATTATTTAAAATCAGGTTTCATCAAAAGGTGATTGAACATTTCGATCTGAGAGCCAGGAAGTAATTTTAAGAAATTGGGAGGTGTTAGATATATAGATAGATAGATTTTTTTGGGTGGCTCTTGGCTTATTCCACATGTCTATTGTGGACCTCCAAACTCTAGATTACAGATATTGAAGTGTATTTGTGCATTATTTAGTCCTTTTAAGCGCTTTTAAACTGTTTTCAACGATTTCTCGCGATTTGTTGAAGATCTAACTGAAATAGAATGGAAAATAGTCTAATTTCGAGCTAACTTTTGTTTTCTACAGTATTTTGAAGCGTAATTGTGCATTATTTAGTCCTCTCATGTGCTTTTAAACTGTTTTCAACTATTTCTCGTGATTTGGTCAAGATCTGACTGTAATGGAATGGAAAATAGTCCAATTTCGAGCTAACTTTTGTTCTACAGCATATTGAAGTGTATTTGTGCATTATTCAGTCTTTTTAAGCGCTTTTAAACTGTTTTCAACGATTTCTCGCGATTTGGTGAAGATCTAACTGAAATAGAATGGAAAATAGTCTAATTTCGAGCTATCTTCTGTTTTCTACAGTATTTTGAAGCGTAATGGTGCATTATTTAGTCTCTTTTTCAAAATTTTATTAGAGTGGAGACTGAACCTTTCATATACCTTTCACCAAAGGCTTTTCTTCGTCATGTTTTGTCACCTATAAGAAGAAACGGGAGAATTCATTCTATGACAGTGCGATAGCCTGACAAATGTGCGGTATTTTGCATTAGTCGGGCTATCGCACTTTCATAGAATGAATTCTCCCGTTTTTTCTTCTAGGTGACAAAACCTGCACATACCTACCCCCGTTTGTCAATCCACATCAGCTCTTTAAATGCCTATTGAGGTTACAATTCTCCGTTAACAGGCCCACTGTAGCTTTAACTTCAACTTTAACTTTTCCATCTTTGGCTATCAGATCTGCTGTAAATTTTGGCGAGTGTTCTAATATGAACTGCTTCGCTTGCCTCTGTCCTGGTGAGTTCCTCCACCCACTTCTTTGTCTTTATTCTTGTTACAGTTTTTCTAAAGCCGCTGAAAGATTTCGGTCCAACGAATGACGAGGTACTCTGTGGTTGCTACTTAAAAACCGGTGGTTCATTATTTTCAATGAAAGCCGTTTTCACTGTCGGGTTTAATGTGAAAAACAAGTAGAATGAGGCTATTGCCCAAGACCCAAAGTAGTTAATCGAAGCTACAGTGCACATTAAAAATGTCTGTATTTTCTTTTACAGATTAGATTAAATTAGATTAGAATTGGAGTGGCACTTTGCCCTATACTGCGACCTTTGCAGATCTATTGTGGTTCTCCCTATATTCAGAGCTCGATATCTAGCCTTATTCTTCTCATTTACTTATTAGCTTAGATACCGCCTCCCTTGCTTGGTTCTCTGTCCTCAGTTTTCCTTCTCCGAGTAAGTGAAACCGCACCCTTGCTAGGCCTTCGCACTCACAGAGTATGTGGTTCCGTCTTCTTCCTAGCAGAAACTGCGTACAGCGTACTGTAGGCTGTCATCTGCTATGCCAATTGCGTGTTTATGTTTACTCCGTTCACTATATCCGGTCAGCATTCCCACCATCATCCTCGCCGTTTCTCGACATTGACATAGTAGTTCGTGTGGCAGATGGGCCGAATGACTTTTAAGGAAAAATTTAGCGTGCATTTGTCCTGGGGTTTCATATACCACCAGTGCAACGCCTGGTTGTATATACTCTCTTCACCTAGACTTTTAGCAACTCCACAGGAAGATTCTGGTCCTATCATGACCTCCGTTGCTCCCTGCTTGGATAGTTCTTCGGCCTTTTCATTTCCTCTCATTCCTTGGTAACCTGGTACTCGGACTAAGCTCACTCTATTATGACTACCTGGTCTGTTGAGTGCCTTGCGACACTCTCACACTAGATTTGATGTTATCCGATATGAGTGTATCGGTTTTAGGGCGGGTTTATCAATGCCCAGTTAAATCTTTCAGCTACGTAGCCTCAAGAGATGGGAGGAAATCAAGGGCTGCAGTTTTGTCGGGATCACTCTGGGCGACCCTGGGAAGATGGCACCGAAGAAATATTTGGCGATGATCAAGAAAAACCTACGTATAACAGTGAGATTTCTGACTGGCCACTGTCAACTAAAGAAACACCTCCAAACTATGGGGCTAGTGGACACAGGATGTGTGAACAGGAAGATGAAACTGTTAGGCATGTCCTATGCGAGTGTCCGGAGTCAATAAGAAAGTGTGTGTTCGGTGAGTCTTGGCCTACACCTGCCGATATAAAGCAGATGTCTCCTAGTGACCTGTCCACCTTCCTGAGAAGGACAGGATGGACGGTGACCTCGGGAAGATCTACAATGGGTCACATGTGACCTAAGTGCTGTGAGCCTACACTCACCCTCCCTACTCTACAAATACAGAAACGTAGCTCTCAGCTATCTCTAGCCGCCAGTCAAAGTCTCAATATTTAGCAGTAATAACCAGTTGAAACACCATTTATACACTGCACTTAAGTCTGATTGAAGAAACAGGTGATTAGTGATAGGGTTTGCATATATTTTACCATCATCTCCGTAAAAAGAACAGTTATTTGTTATATGCTCAAAGAGATCAGCTGTATATAACAGAAATAAGGATGGTCCCAGAACAGATCCTTGCGGAACTCCACTTAAAACAGGTTTCGCGTTGGAGCCCAGTCAAAAGCGTTGGCAAAATCAATATCAAGATAAATAATGAATGTGGGTAAACCGTTATCAAAGGCAATAGTCCAATCATTTACACACAGCAAAAGATTTGTTAAAGTTGAACGTCGTTGTATGAAACCATGCTGCTGAGATGGTAGAAATGAAACATTTTCACATATAATTGATTCCATAACCTTGCAATCAATAGGGACAAGACTGATTGGCCCATAACTGTCAAGTTTATTGCCTTTTTTGAATATGCGAGAAGCTGAGTCAGTTTTTCATACGGGAGGTAGTATGTGAGTCTTGAAAGAAGCATTCTTTATACGTGATATGGGAATTGACTTCAAGCATTTCTTATGGGAACCACTCGCAAATTGTTTTTGCTGCCAATACAAGCGCAAATCTGTTAATTTTTTTGTTTTACACAACTTAGAGAAAGGTTTTGAAATAATGTTCCAACTACAAAGCCCCCAGTCTAGATCTGTCTAGATTTTCAGACTTAGTTGACTCCTCGATAATCTTAGCCGTCATTATGCCAAAGCTTCTTCAGATGTGAAACTCCCCCAATAAATGATACAATAAGAATTATTTTTTTTATCAAAGGATAGAGATAATTTTACCCAAAATAAGCGCGACGACCCATCACTGTAATGGAACGCCTTTGATGCGATAATTACAGTCAAGCAGTGTCGAACGTGGTTAGTATATGGATGAGTGCCCATGCCAAGCAAGATCGTCGTATAGGGCCTGTACAGCCGTCAGTGGAATAGCATATCGTGGGCATTATACCAATGAGCACGAGGTAGGTGGATATATGCCGTCTTTCGGAGGAGACGTAAAACCGAGGACATGAGTCCATGGATGTTGGGCTCGCTAAAGAACGCTACCACTGGCTGGAACACTAGTGGGTTCGCCAAAAAACTCAACCTAGTGTGAGAAATCTTAACACTTCTAGTGTAGCTTTGTAAAACAGATCGTCTTGAGATATACACTTACATCATATAATGTCTAAAGACAAGGGCAATTAATACTCTGAAGCAAGAATTTAAAAGGAAATTAGTTTAACCATGGGTATGCCACAACTTCCTGTCTATGTGGGTTTAAATATCACATAACAAGTGTGAATTTGTTCATGTTACCTTAAAATAATTAAAAGATGTGAATTTATATGTTTTATCATGATATATAGGTACAAAGTCGAATCAATTATTATGTTATAAATAAAAGGAGATGCAAGGTTGATGAAAATCGTTATGGTAAATAATAGATTTATTTTCCGAATCGTAATAACGTCTTATTATCTAATTAGTTTGTGGGTGTTTGAAAAATATTGTTAAAAAATACGGATCTTGCTGTTTTGAGTGGGACTTGCTAAATGAATTGATGTCTCAAGACATTTTTGGTAGGTAATAAAAAGTAATATATAAATACATAAAAAATAATATATAATCATTCCTAAAAAAAGAAAAGCCTACAGTGAAAAATATTTTCTCGCAAAACCTAGATCCAAGATATCATTATCAAAACATTGTTACAGCCTTATTAGGCTACTGTAATTGTATCAGATTTCTTAATCGATGGTATGTTGGAAGACTATCCATTTATTATTTGCAAGAAACTGCCGTGGAGGTGACAGCACTTAATCCTGAAATTTCACTGTCTAAAATTTCAATTGATATTTAAATTTTCTTGTTGATACAATCTTCCACGTGTCCTTCGGCCACAGTCGAAGATTTCCATCCTCCATGTCGTTTCAAAACACATTTATCGGCACTCGGAGTGTGGCTGATGTTCTCCGAAGACGATGACGTTTGTAGAAAAAATTTTGTTTGCATCTCATGCGCGAAATACTTTGGTGATCTCGACTATTTAATTCAACTGCACCTTACCATTGGAAAGATGTGGTACGGCTTATACAATCAAAGATTATTTTGGGTAACTACAACCTGTTGAGATCAAATGAATGCATAAAGCAAAGTAAAACTGCGCAAAGAGTTTTAACAGAGATCCCAACAGGACATTGTCGCCTGAGTGGGCACCTGAGAAAGCTCAAAATAGTGGAGGAAGAAAAATGTAGATTTTGTGGAAGTAGAAGCCTCCAACCACATACTTTCCAACTGCACAGCACTCCAGAATCCTAGAGCACAGTACCTGGGAGATTACTGGATAGAAGAGGAACATTTACCTAAGTTGAAGCCTACAGATATCCTAAAATTCCTCCGGGGAATAGGACTGAAGGAGCTACTAGTTTCAGAGACTCTCCTCAGAAACTAAGTAGAAGTAAGAGGACACAATAGATCTTTTAGGTCTTAGTGAATGTCACCCCAAAAATACATACAAACATACAACTTTCTACAACCCTTTGAAATACCAAGCACGGAAAACAGAGTCATTTTGACCTGGGTGTCGACACATCGAGGAGTGGAGGTCAATGAGGAGGCCGACACTCTGGTAAAAAGGAGACCAGAGATTCTATTTATCGGACCTGAACCATTTTTGGGCATTGCGGAAAGCAATGCTGGATAAGCCATAGCTACCTGGATGGAGAAAAAAAACCTTCACGTACTGAGCAACTTCGCCAGAAGCACAGGCTTGTGTGGTGAATTTTAATCCCTAGGGATGAGCTTCAATAGACCTAACGGAGGTCGCAGTGGAGGTGGCGAGAAGGCCCCACTCACATATAGATCCTAACCTAAAGCCGGCTACTCACTACGCGGGACTTGACAAGTACTTGGCAAGTAAATTATGAAATAAATAGCTATTTGTATTACTAGGGAGGAAAGTGCCACTTTTCCTCCCGCAGGATGTAGTTTACTGCACGACGCGACGCGTCACTTTAAGTTCAAATATAATGTAGATATAACAAGTTAAAATTGTTTTATTTCATAATTTACTTGTCAAGTCCCGCGTAGTGAGTAGCCGGCTTAACGTTGGGCAGTGTATTAGCATTGTTTAATAATACAGAGTTTTATTGAACAATGATATTATGTGACATATCGCAGATTAATAAACATGGTTTTCCGCAAATCGCTAGGAAATTTTGACATTCCTGTCAAAATTTCTTGAAGAAAAAGTCAGGACTTCCCTACTGTGAGGAAATTTATAAAGCATCAAGTTTGACAATTCAACCTCAATACGTTTCCATAGTAACCCAAGTAATTTTATTAGGAATTTCAAAGCACCATTTATTTGGGAATAAAATTATCGCGTTTTTTTTAAATCAATCAATATCTGTCGAATTTTAAACGAATTGCGGAAAAATAGTATGTTTACCTCGTAGGAAAAGCCACATTCCTGGACTCTGTGTTGCTAAGTCTCGGCTTGCGCCTCGACTTCACTGTCGTCCAGGAATGTTAAGCTTTTCCTACCCGGTAAACAATGTAATATTTATCAAGAATATACGTGAATAAAATGGTTTCATAATAAGTATACGTACTCTCGATATTTCATTGTATCTTACCTACCTACGCAGATTGTTCACATTTCTCAATAAATATTCATAGTTTATGTATTACCATTAATTCTATAATGCTGTTCACTTTTTTGTAAAGATTAATACGGATAAAAAATATATCAGTCGATATAGAGAGTGCGCGAAAGCGGAACGAAAATAATAATGAAACTTAGTATAATAATAGAATATTTTAATGCATGATGTGAAATTTTGAATCTTACGGATATAAGGTGAGAAAAAACTGATTAAAAAATGCATTGCCGGATATTTTCTAACAGTCTAAAATGTTTTTATGCACGATTTGAACATCTAATCGATACGTGTCGCTGATTAAAAAAAATGTTTAACACAATGCTGACCAATATCCAATTGCTCACGTTTTTTTTATTGAAAGCTTGTAATCACTTTAATATTGTGTTTGTTTTGACCGGTCATTTTTTATATCTACCTGCAACCATGGAAATTAAAGCGTCAATGTAAGAGTGTTAAGTCTGTAATTTTCTAGCTCACGATTGTGAAAGTGTTGCTAATAAGAGGTTGTAGGTGTTATTGAGTCGATTAAACTTATTTTGAATCCAACAGAGTTATACTTGCGAGTTAATTACTTGTTATTATCAATAGATAGTCACCAATTATTTTAGTAAACTTTGTATAAACACGCAACGAGAAAAACAAAGTGGAAATGATAGGAAAACATGGACCAGAAAATATACGTCGTCTACACTCAACTCAAATTAATTTTGGCAGTTGACGAGGTGCAAGAAAGCCATACAACTTGACAACGTTGTAAACGCAATTACCATTGAAATTGTCTATTTCCGAAAAAAAATTTCAATATAGAATGAATAGAGCTGTTGAACGATCTTCGATTCAGTGTGAAAAACATCGTTTGGCTTTTCCATTATATTATCTTTAACCAATAAGCCGATTCCAATTAGGCCGTAATGTTCTAGTAACGCAAATTCCATATAATTATGAAGATTTTCTCATGTCTTTTCATTTTCAAACTGAAATACTCTAGATCCGTGACTTCTGTTTCCGTCCAACCAAAAGAAAGAGAAGATCTGACAATTGGAAAGATCTAGTAGGGCTTAGACAATCAAATATTCTTGCACTTAGGAATTCTTAATTCTTTTTAGGTATTACCTAACTTCAGGAATTGGTTGGTGAAATCGGGCATTACTCTTACATTAACTGTAAATTGTCTTGTATATTGAGGATAATAGTTATTTATGCAACAAGTGCAAAAAGTGAGTATTTTTTGCACGCGACGTGAAATTGTCCAACGAGGTCTTTAGGCCGAGTTGGTTTTCGCTTTGACCATTTAATTTTTAAATAATCAAAGATTTTTGCAAAAATTGTAACTCGTTGAGACTAAGTAGTAAGATATACATACATTATTGTTGTATTAAAGTAGGATCAGATACTTGCTATGGATTTTTATTTAATTTAAATGTTTATGTTTGTCATAAATCATCACAAAACTGACACAAGAATGACAGATGAGTGCAATAAAAATCTTATTGCACTAGTGCAATAAAGTACCACTTTTTCCATTAAATGTGGTTCACAAAAGTGTTGTTTTTTGCATGAATGTAGAAAAATTGTATTTACGGTTGGAAAATTTTTATTTATTCTGATGAGCAGGAAAGTAACTAAAAATGACATCATTGTCTTATTATCGTAAAATTCCTATACACCAGTTTTTTCAACAGTTGATATCTGGTAGTAATCCAGCTTTAGCTTTCAATTCTATCTTTTCTCCATATGAATCTTCAACACCAATTAAATTGAATATCACCTACATATGATTCGCAATTTATATAATAATTCTCAACAATACACAAAAAGAGAAAAGCGACGTAAAACCTTAAGACAAATTCTCGAAAAATTAGATGAATTCACCGCACCGAATGCCACGATGCGCTGGACTAAATGCAGCGAAATATCCAATTAAAATCACTGCTTACCTTTAGACAGTCAATGGGGAGAACAGTGCAACGCGGGTGTTTGAAAGAGCTCGTAGAGCACGTTCGTATGACCCAACTATATTAAATTTCATCAATCGCATCAAATAGGTTCGTTATTTCACTGGTGGAATTAACTTACGCATGGCCCGCATTTAGCTTTTTACCCCGTCGTCCGAATGACAAGTAAACTGTCAGTTTTTGATATTTTACGAACGTTCATACACAAGTTTTTGTTGAACTATTATTTCAGGATTCTCACAATATTTGAATGTTATTGATCTAGGTTAATAATAAAGAAAAAATTATTAACCACCAATACAGAAATTCAACTTTACAGTTGGCTAGAAGAAGCAATAATTGTCAACTTCACAGCTAGTAGTTGAAAATTTTCTTATAAATTTCGTATTTTGATAAAAGAAAATATTTTAGTAAGGGAGAACTGCAACGCTTTTGCATTAGCCGCCACTGTACTGACCTAGCGCAATCAAATATTACCTCACTGGGTTGTTTAAAGAGAATGTAATACAAACATCTCAATTAACTAATTGCGACTTTCCATTCTATATACAATTGTTTAATTTCTTTCTACTAAACATTTTGATTACTCACGACCAATATGATAAATGTTTAAAAGCTTGTTTGTTCAATATAAATGTGGTTGATTAATATAGTTAGTGGTGTGGACAACATAATATTTATTCAAATTAGTAACGAATATTAATTATGCAATTCTAATTGAAATATAATATATAAATATTTCGCAAGTTGGTAAGATGATAAGGATCGTGATTAATAGGATTGTATCCCATAATAAAACATAACCAGAAAATAGGATAGAAAAATTGATTCATCAAGTCAAGTCCTACCAAATTTTTTTTTCTTTCTGTACATACATAGTAGATTATCTACATCCAGAGACGTATACAGTGATGGGCAAATGTGTGGAACCAAGTAAATATCTCTGGAATTATCAGAGATATCAAAATGAAATTTGGTTAGGTTAGGTAGATACAACAGTAGATTGCCTATTTGTTTTCATTTTTCTTAACAATTTTGAACTTCCGGTTTAACCGGAAGTAATGTCGATTTCAAAATTTGGAATGGAACACCCTGTACATTATTTCAGTTTCTGATGAAACATTTTATTACGAATACAAAAATATCGGGTTCGAAATTTTTTATTCCAATACCTACCGAGATATTAACAGAAAAGTAACTAAGGAAAGGAAAAATTTGATGGTAGCTAGTAGTCCACGAAATTCATTGTGAAGTGACAGTAGTTGTCCAAATAAGTTATTAGTGTTTGTATTTGAACGTGAAAAGATTATATTGTTTTAATTTGATCGTGAAATGGTCGAATTAAGTGAAAGAGAAAGAATAGAAATTCACAAACCGACTTGCCTAGGGAAAAATCTAATATCAATTGAAGAAATAATCATAATTATCAACTAAAACTAAGTGATTTTCAAAACATTGGAACTTAACTAAACTAAAATTAATGTATCAGATCTGCAAACTGAGCACCGTCTACTTCTTGACAATAGGCAAGTCGGTTTGTGAATTTCTATTCTTTCTCTTTCACTTAATTCGGCCATTTCACGATCAAATTAAAACAATATAATCTTTTCACGTTCAAATACAAACACTATTAACTTATTTGGACAACTACTGTTACTTCACATTGAATTTCGTGGACTACTAGTTACCATCAAATTTTTCCTTTCCTTGGTTACTTTTCTGTTAATCTCTCAGTAGGTATTGAAATAAAAAATATCGAACCCGATATTTTTGTATTCGTAATAAAATGTTTCATCAGAAACTAAAATAATATACAGGGTGTTCCATTGCAAATTTTAAAATCGACATTACTTCCGGTGAAACCGGAAATTAAAAATTGTTAAAAAATATGAAAAAAGTTAGCCAATCTACTGTAGTAACCACCTTCCAAATTTCATTTTGATATCTCTGACAATTCCAGAGATATTTACTTGGTTCCACACATTTGCCCATCACTGTATAGGAGTTACCGTGACCTTGGCGGAATTCTTTGACTTTTCCGACCACACCGGTAGGTTTGGAATGTATGGAATACCCTCTATCGAAAACGGGTCCATCCAAGAAAATTTCACAAATTTAAAGTGTAATGTATAAAGTTTAGAGTTTTTCTATTGAAGAATCTCGCTTCTTTGAAATACCAGTCTTAAAGTGGAACTTGCTCTAAAAAATTTGCTGATTTTCGGCGGCATAGCGGCCATTTTATGACTGATTGGGTGAACTGAACTATTATGAATTGTAATGTCTGTATGTGATGGTTTGTGAAACATAGAAAAATCATGTATATTATTTATAAGTATTTGAAATTGTAAGATCTAGAAAGTTTATAGACTTATTTTGTTCAATTTCTACTGTAAATTTGATATTTTTATGTATTGAGTTAATGTAAGTAATGAAGTTATCTAATTGTCATATTTTTTACTAAGGGGGTGTTTATGAATTATCTTTTCTATATTATCCATGAAAATTTCAAATTTGACCGATCATACGAGTACTGTTAATTTTATTCAAAAAATTCACAAAATTTGGTTATGGTGAATGACTAATATTGCATCCAAATCGAATCGAATTTCAAGGTTGATATTTGAATAAATAGAAAAAGGTCATGGAGCAAATTAAAATTAGGCTGTGAAGCAATACCGTTATATTGATTTATTACTATAGGTAGATTTTGACCTACATCAACTCCGAAGGTATATTACTAATAAAAATCAATCTTTTTATTCAACAATTGAAAGTAATTGAAATAATTAGTTTGCATTATTATAAATCACTTATATTGCATCAGTAGACTTATTATACGAGCTGATTTTGAAAACTTAGCAATTAGATCTACAATCACCAGCCAAAGTAAGCTTTTACACAACCGAAATTTTTCATAAGAGAGGAGTTCATTCTGAGGTCAGTGTGGCCAACAAAAAATGTAAGGTCTACTATTTAAACATGAGATTTTTGCATGTTTTTAATCATTGCGAACATCTATTTTGCTTTATTAATAGTTATTTTTGTATCTAGTGCGCGAAATGCTACTTTGGTGATCGAGAACTGATTGTCGAGATCACCAAAGTATTTCGCGCATGAGATGCAAACAAAATTTTTTCTACAAATCTCAAAATTATTGTTCTAAAATAAGTAACATGCTTAGCTTGATATGATAAATAGTATTGAACTGGCTTAAACTGTTTTTCCAAATCAAGTAATTACTTAATTATTGTTATAAGTTACCCAACTTTATCTTAAATTAATAAATAAATGATTTCTTGGATTTTTGCTTTATTGCGGAACATAAAGGTTGAAATATAAAAAACCCATATGGTTTACATGCAGTATGCGAAGTAAGTATTTCGCACACTACTTCGCGCACGGTGTCATGGTAACAAGGAGAATGAAAAAAAGGGTCACTTCGCGTACTGTTGTCAATGCGCGAACCTTGTCATTTTTTGACGTTTGTAGAAAAAATTATGAATACACCCCCGAAGCGTACATCTTGAAATTTGAAATAACTTTATAGCTGAATACTTAACATATCGGAGGAACTTCTGGCAAGTCACCATTTCATTTCTGTCACAAGTTATGTCAAATATCAGTTATATCATTGTCTAATATTTCTTATATTAGACAATGGATATATTGATTTTTGTTGATATTCATTTAATTTTGTATGTCCATTTTCGATTAGATTTTTGTAGCATTTTTAGTTAGCCGTATTTCTATTCACTTTTTCCGCTGACATCTGACATAACTAGTGTCAGATAACAGAACAAAAAGAGTTCTTAAGATTATTTGCCACCGATTTGTTGAGTATTCAGCTATAAAGTCATTTTAATTTTCAAGATATACGCTTCGGGGTGTATTCATTATTTTATTAAAGCAATTTAGATGTTCGTAATGATAAAAAACATGCAACAATCTTATGTTTTGTTGGCCACAATGACCTTAGACTGAACTCTTCTATTGAATGTTATACAGGATGTCCCACGACGAGTGAAAACTATCTGTATATGGCAAAATACTTATAGTAAAATCATGAAAATTTCTACGTTTGGGTTTTCGGATACGATCTTTCCAACTAAAATGTTTTTAAAGATGGCTGCAACTTTGTTATTTTGAATGAAACACCCTGTATATTAATACATTTTTGAAATCTACGTGATATTTTAGTATACTTTTGTTGGAAAACTTTTTTCGAAAAATGCACACTTTTTGAGTTATTGATTTTTTTGTAGAAAATTTGACCGTTGCAGACCCTTATAAATTATTTTTTTACGAGGGGACCCTTGAAGATATGAAAATGGTTTCTCTTCGGTTGCCTTAAGTAAGGTCAAACGTATTCGAATCTATGTTGAAAAAATTTTCATTTTATACAGGGTGTGTATAAGATGTGTTCAAAGTTTAACTTCATAAATATCAAATTTCTCCATTTTTTTAAATAGAGCCACCCTGTTTTTCCTATTTTAATGCATTCAGGGGAAAAAAATAAGGCAAGTTCATGTATACTTTCCTATACCTAAACCTTACCGTTATCCAGATATTAAATGTTTTCTGTAAATTTTTAGAGATGCAGGTGTGGTCTAAATTTTGATACAAGCACTAAGAAATAATAAGGCAACCGAAGAGAAACCATTTTCATATCTTCAAGGGTCCCCTCGTAGAAAAATAATGTATAAGGGTCTTCAACGGTCAAATTTTCTACAAAAAAATCAATAACTCAAAAAGTGTGCATTTTTCGAAAAAAGTTTTCCAAAAAAGTATACTAAAATATTACGTAGATTTCAAAAATGTATTAATATACAGGGTGTTTTATTCAAAATAACAAAGTTGCAGTCGACTTCCGGTAGAACCGAAAGTTGGCCATCTTTGAAAATATTTTAGTTGGAAAGATCGTATCCGAAAACCCAAACGTAGAAATTTTCATGATTTTACTATAAGTATTTTGCCATATACAGATAGTTTTCATTCGTCGTGGGAGAACCTGTATAGTTTTACCTATTATGCATGACTTCGAAAAAAAGTCAACGATAACTAGTCAAAAATATCATTTGTACAATACAAACTGATATGCGCTTCTGGCAACAGCGGTTAAAATAGGGGCGCCAATCATCAACATTTGGCCACTGGTTTCTGGAATTAAGTACACTCCTTGATGACCGCGCACAATTATTCTTTACCTCTCTTTCAAGCTTTTTTCTCATATTTTCCTTCTCGCACTTGTGTATGACGGAGGTTCCAAAAGCATTTCCGCAATCTTTATACGGATTACAATTATTTGCCGAATCTGTGTACCTACCTACGCACAAGCGATAGGTTCCTTCATCTACGCTTTTTTTATTGAATTTCAACAAAAACTGCATAAAAACAAAGTATTATGTAATATATTGTACTATTATAATAATTAATGTTTATTTTACTCATTAGGTACCTACTCTACTGATGTGTTATTTTATCATCAAAGACTTTTTTTGTAAATTTTAACGTAACTGAATGTTAAGCAGGATTTGGTATTTTTATAAAAGTTATGACTCAGTCCGAAAAACATCTTCATGCAAATACGAACATAATCATTAAAATAGTAAATGTCCTCAAATATTAGTACAAAGATTCCGGTACAGATTTAGAGATGAGATCACCAATGTTTTGTCAAAAACACAAAACCATTCACAAGTCTATTACTTATTCATGTTTTAATAGTATTGGGTGGTATTTAGTTGCAATATTACGGAAATTTAAATAATATGATTGTAGCTCTTAATTCAATTTGTGGTTTCGTGTTAAATACATTTTTAAGGAGCTGGTAGATTGTTAATTCACCAGTTCTTGATAACGATAAATCATCAGCAATGATTCACTGAGTACTTAAAAAACTGTTTTATTCAAAGTCGTTGATCAGCTGAAAATATTTATTCCAATTGGTGTGACACAAAAATATTAAGTTATCTGTAAAAATAGTGTTACGCGAGTGCCTCAGTGAAATTCCCGTATGAGACGACTATGACTCCTCCGCTCACTAGTCGAGAACAGTCCAGAGACTACCCACTCCTCGCCGTCCCACTTGTCCAGAGAGCTCTAGTCTATCCAGCGCCTTCGGCAGAACGAGAGATTTCTAGAAATCTACCCCACGCGCGATATAAATAAATGGCATCGCTGCACACAGGAATCAGTAGTCAGATAGTCATATAGATGGACAGCTAGTGTTTATATGAAGGAAAGCAATCGTGCATCGATAAAGTGTTTATTAAGTGACTTTCATATAAATTATAGTTAGTGTGTTTAGTGTATGATATAAATTATTAATTAAGGACAGTATTACATATAAATCTGTAAAAATATGAATTAAAATAAACGTTACAATAGTCTTCTTCTTGATAGTTTGCAGCATGAAAAGAAGATGAAAAGAACGACTAAAATATTAACCATAATTTTGGTGTAACAGAAGTAAAATAAAAAAACACTCATTATACTAAATATTCAATTTGGTTGAAAATTAGAATATTGGTTGTTGGGACGATAATTTAAAATGAAAATTTTTTAATTAAATTCAAATAAAACAGAGATTTTCCAGAGAGAATTTAAAATTATCAAAATTGAATAAAGTAGTACAGGAAACAAACAACAGAAAATATTTTCCATTTTTATATCCCCATTTCACTTAGCTCAGGCAACGCGAATGAAAGACTTCTATACAAGGGAATTGCTGCCTGTAAGATTTCTTAAGACATAACCAGTAAGAAGAAATTATCTAAAGGGAACGGACGTACTGCTTACTCTATCCAAATTTTACTACACTTAGTATAAAAATAAGGTTTGGAGATTTAAAATTATAACAAACTTTTATTGAACTGACAATTCTAATAATTTTTAAGACAAAATTACCAAAACTCACTCTCCTAAAAATCTTATCTATAAATATTAACTATAAACTTGAACATAACATCGAACACTGCCAACATAATGAACGAAAAATTACTGGAAAAGGTTGGTCGCATTTGGAAGTGGTTTTTCCGATCCATTTTTGGTTTTTCTTATATGTTTTGAGTCCCTTTACCACCCATGTTGTACCCGAAAAATTTGGAGGTATTTTTAGTTTGGGATATTTCGCCTCTTAGCCGGCTCGCATACCGAAGCAATAGCAATGAGCAGCTAGCAATAGACAATAAGCAACACGCAATATATGTTACGTTGATCTCGCATACCAAATCAATAATATTCCTTATTTGCTTATTCTAGAATTTCGTTGTTTGCGCAGACGAAATTAATAAATAATAATAAAATTACTAGTCTCAAATGTCGTCATCTGATGAGGATGGAGTAGTAATAATGTGGCATTATAGGCGAAGGAGAAATAGGAAACGGAGACGATATTGGATTCATCCTTCCTTAAAAGTACCCAAGAATCATGGAGCAAGTTTATGGGCCAATGAATTAAAGGTTCATCCCACCCAGTTTCGGTACTGCTATCGGATGAGTCCAAAAATAAAAACAAACCAACCTATATTTTGTAAATGTTGACAACAAATAGGCAATTATATTGTATTTCAACACCCACGCCGTGTCGCTAGCAACATAGATTGCCCTGGACAGGCGATAACGATATCACGTTGTGTCGGTATACGAACCCCGATATGTGAATATGTGAAATACGTATCGACAATATTATCCCTTATTGCTTGTTGCCTGTTGCTAGTTGCGTATTGCTTTGGTATGCGAGCCGCCTTACAGTTGACGAAACACAAACAAAGCCAAACAAACATGTATTGACAGCTGTAATTTATAGTTGTTCGTCAACTGAAAGATGTAAAATACCTCAAACTAAATAGACCTGCAAACTTCTCGGGTAAAACTCAAAACTCAAATTTTCTGGACTCAAAACATATGAGAAAAACCATAAATTGATCGGAAAAACCACTTCCTTGTGCAAATATAACCTTTTTCAGTATTTTTTTGTTCGTTATGTTGGCAGCAATTCCCTTGTATAGAACTCATCCATTGTCAAATCAGCTAGCGAACCACTGAAACATATCATGAACTAAAAGCCCGTCCCATTCATTTTACATTTTTATTCACACTCCTCTCAGGAATTCTGCGTTTGAAGGTATAAATTGCCAGTTTAATCGACGGAGAAGTATCAATTCGGAGTTCCAAGTCGCCCCAATCTACTTCCCAAACTTCAACGGCACTTAAAACTTCAGACTTCAGCCTTTCGAACACCAACGAAATAAGAAGCCAACTTAGTTATCTTGGTTTGTACTCAAAAGCCTAGGCACTTGAGATACATCTTTAAACCATTTTCCATGCTAACTACTTTCATTCCAAAAGCTTCATATCTTGTGTGCAGGCTATATAGGCTAGTTTGACTGAATTTTCAGTAGTTGTGATGATTTTATTATTTTCTCTTCCAAGGTGCTTCCGTCTGATTCCTTGTATCAACCTCCATTTGAATTGGTGCTCTTTTACCAGTCGCTTCCCGATTTCCTCCCTTGTGCAATTATTTGGAACTCCACAAAACAGTTCTGGACTTATAAAGTATTCTTTAGATTCTTCTAAGCTACTCATAGCATTTCTCTTGAAATAGAAACTTCTAAGTTCTTCACCGCATTCTCTTACCAGTCGAGATGTTACCTTAGAGCTCTGAAGTGCTTTAAGGGCAGCTTGACTGTCACTGTAGATCCTGATATACCTTTTGCTGTAGACTCTCATGATATTTGCTCTTGCACATGCAAGTATTGCATAGACCTCTGCTTGAAATACTGAGGCGTATTTGACAAGCGGAACGATTCCATCATATTTGCTCGACTTGCTGTATATGCCCGCTCCGGTGCCGAGCCCATTCCTTGATCCGTCTGTGTACCAGATCAGTTCATTTACTTTACTGAGTGGTGGTGCGTTCTCTTCTTTAATCTCCTTTTGATCTTTGATGACAATCTGAAAGTTCTTGCAAAAGAAACATTTGGTGATGATGTGGTATGTTGGCCTTTCAAAGATATCGTCCTCCACATGCCTTATTTCTGTATATCCTCTTTCATGTGCCACGTCATGGTCTAATCCTTTTCCCAGTCGGGTTAAAGCTGCCCTTGCTTCGCACATTATAACACAATGTAGCGGAGGAAGGTCCAGTGCTGCTGTAGGAGTAGTTCTCGTTGCATCTGTAATGCCAATGCATGGAAGTCATTGGATCTTGCATAGTTTCAGTATCGCATAGATTTGTCTAATCTTCGACCACCAGATCAGAGAAGGATATAAATTTGTTTTACTTTATCATGTATGTAATAATTATAAGTGACATTTTTGATAAAATCATTATGTATTCAATTAATTTTATCAATTGGCACATGGTATCTATTAAAATGTATTCCAAACAAATTCAAAATTATTATCTACTAATTAATCAAAATAAAATCACGTTTTATAATGTTTGCAAATTCCCACACTCGTTCCAATTAAAGTTGTTAATGTTGTTTAATCATGGTAATTATTATGTTATTATGTACTTTAATTTAAAATATAATATTGGTCGTCTTCATCTGTTGAATCTTTTGCCAAAAAACATTCTGCTGAATGCTTAGAAACTTTCATATTAAATTGAACTACAATTGCCAAAATATTTGTCGCAATTAAGAAATAAATGGTTTATATTATCATCGTGACACGCTTTCGAATCTTTCGCCATAATTGTTAATTTTCCCAGCTAAGCCCATTTACCACTTTGTTATAAAGACAATAATTTGTCAAATAAAGAACTAAAAACAAAACAAAAACTCCACCATAGCGGAGAATCGAACCGCCATACTTCAGATATAACTTTTAGCTATTTCCACATGGTTGAAATAATTCGAAAGAGGTATGAAAATGGAGTTCGACTTTTTAAAAACATAAACCAGAGCGAATTCAAGAGAATTAAAAGTGCTTTAAGTTTATTTTTCAACGACCTTTCCAAATCTGCTATTATTTTTTATTAACGCTGCTTGGTAAAAAAGTAGGCTCGCGTTTGACAGTTTTGTTCAGGAATCCCCTTGTCGCATCTTATAAATAACGCAGTGTGTGATGTCTTCATAGCCTGATGGTTTGCTGCTCTGAATTGAAGAAACGAGGAATTATAGTCATTGGTTCGATATCCAAATCGTGGTGTAAATTTATTCAATATATTGTGTCGTTTGTAGGAATAATCAACAGTTATTACACAAGTCGTGGTAATTTTTTGATAATTTTAACTAGATGCACGAATCTTAATTTGTTACTATGGAAATCTCAAGAGTGGACGAAGTCCACGAGTGGGAGTTCCTAATAACAAGTGCTAATCTAGTTGGAATTATTTAAAAAAATTATTACTACGATTGTAACTCGGCGTGATAGTTTTTCAAAGTATTAAGCAAATATTATCTAAGTTTTTTATTAAACAGGTTAACACACTCCAAATTTTTAACTTCAAATAAAAATGACATTGACAAATGTCCGGTACCCAATGGCTTACGCATTCATTCAAACGAAAAGATCCAATCAAATAACGTGAAAAAATTATCAGTAGTAATAGCCCTAGGGTCTTGATAATACCGAGATAATTTTGTCAAAGATAATGCTGAAAGTGTGCTGTTTGATAATAGCCCGAGGCCACTGACCGAGGGATATTATTTTTAAACAACACGCTCTATTAAGCATTATTTAAGGAATCATGAACCAAGATGAAAATAATTTCTCTTTTGAGTTGTCCAGGCATGATGACTGATTTTGAAAAACTGCTCCACGATGTTTTCACGTATATACTTTATCTACAATAAATGTTATTTCTGTAAGAAAAGATGTTTTTAAAGGAAAAATTCAACTTTTAAAAACACATTTTAAATTATGCGCCAAAACGCTAGAATAGTAATGGCGTCCTTCTATGACGTCATCAATTCGTAACTGTGTCAACTGTCGATAGGTTATCTATGATCTGTGTCATGTAGTAACATCGTCAAAGTCAAACTTCAAACACTTGACAGCTTGCAGGTTAAAAGTTTATTTTGATACATAAACATAATTTCAAAAACGGTTTTTTGTGGTAATAAAAACAGAGATACTTAATAGTTTATAAGGAGATTATATCACATGAACCAAGAAAAGCCAACAGCAACAAAGGAAATACAAAACCATAGATAATATAAAGACGACAAAACAGATGTTCGGATTTGGTTCGGGTCGGATCATGGATATTTGCGAAAACATGACGTCACTCTTTTCTGATTGGCGTTTGAGATAAGATGGCGGATGGTTAAATTATGTGCTTATATTTTTACTAAAATAAATGTAATCACACATGAAAATGAAAAATAAGTGAGTTCTGTAGTATCTCTGTGTCTTAAATAGTTATATTAAATCAATACTTTGGTGATTCTTAGTGACTGTCATCATGCCTATTCAGACAATGAATATACTCAAGTTAATGTATTTCTTTCATTAATAAATGTGGTTGTAGAAAAAATATTGCTTACAACTTGTACGCAAATCACTTTTCCCACTCACAAAAGTGATTTGCGTACAAGTTGTACACAATCTTTTTTCTACAACCACATTTCTTAATGAAAGGAATACAGTAATTTATTTAGTCATTCTATTTAAATTTTGAATAGAAAGAACTTACAATATGAATTTAAATAGAAAAATCAGTGAAATGTATAATTAATTGTTGAATTTTCATTATTATTATTATTTTGGTTCATCTTTGGTACATGAAATTATCGGACCACCACAATGAATGAGTATTTTCAATGCCCGAATTGGACAACTCAGAAGATAAATTATTTTCATCTGGGTTTATGATTCCAAAATAGTGCTTAATAGGTTAATGTTTTAATAATTAATAAATTAAAATAAATAATGATATGGATAGTTGACTTACTTTTAGTTTAAATTTAAAAATTGTACACCAATAAGAAATTCAATTAAGTTGAATTGTCAAAAAAAGTTGACAGGTCATAGGTAGCTTTGTTTGACATATCGGTGCGGAAAAGTGCCATAGCTTGTACTTTTCGCATTACGCAAGTTTTACGTATAAAAATTTGTGTAGAAAAGCGTGTTTTGCATAGTGGTTATAGGAAAAAAAACTAAATTGATCGCTCTGCATATATTTGTGAATATTTGTTTAACATTTTGCTAAATTGTTTGAAAAATAATCACGCCGAATTACATCCGTGGTAATAATTTATAAATAACTTTGATTTTCAAATACTTTGTTAGGCGTTATATTATTACCTTTGACATCTATTGAATGTTGAAATAAATACCATTCAAAATACAATAATGCAATTAGTGGTAATAAAAAATATAACGAAATGTAATTTATAATGAATGTAACAGGAAGACGTTTCTCAGTATATTCCTAAAGGTGTAATACATTTGTTGTATAATCGGTTTATTTTGTATTAATTATACGATTCCTATTCAAAAATTTAGTGTATAGTGAGAAAAATTTTAAGATCGTTAAATTTGAGAATTAGTTTCAATAGTAAAAGCAGTTACATCATTAAATTCTTTTTAATGGTTTTAAATAATATACGAGCTATTCTTCGCGTTATCTGGATTACCTGAGAATATTCTTACGAAATGTACTTATAATCGTTAATAGAACTAAATAAAAATTGCAGTTCACTGTTTTGATGCTCAATTTATTGCTTTGACCACTACGAAGGCCGTAAGACCTTCATCTCTCCAAAAAATCATTCAAATGGTAGAGGCAAAAAAACTATATATCTGTATCTGTAGAGTAGGGAGGGTGAGTGTAGACTACCTGTACTTAGGACATATATGACACATTCTACATCTTCCCGAGTAGTTGTCCTTCTAGATCATTGATTCCCCAAGTTGTCCAGGTGGACCCCCAGGGGTCCACGGGAGCCCGACAGGGGTCTACGCTTGCGTGGAAAAAAAATGAGGGTCCACAACTCGTTAAAGGGGGTCTATAAAAATGTATTAGGTGACCCGACTTGACTTCTCCTATGAATATAGGGAGACAATATTATAAGAAGCTAAGCAACCTCATGAATTTCAAAGCAGATATTGCGTATTTGACAGATTTCTTCAAAAAATTCAATGAACTCAGCCTACAGTTACAAGGGGACAGCCTCAATTTGATAAAAACAAAAAATGAAATTTCAGCTTTTCTTGGTAAACTGAAACTTATGAAGCAAAATATTGGTCGACGTGAATTTTCCCAGTTTCTTGTACTGTGAGTCAATCTGAGAATACAAAAAAGTAAAGTAGGAATCCAACTGTTGGATGAAGACGCTTTTTAGACTGGCCTTGAAACTTAGCTTAAATGACAATACTCACAGCATAATCAAAGCAATATAAATTCTCACCTTTTTTTCGAAAACTTTTAACTCATAGTTGATTGAAAAATAGCCACAACACAGATTTACATAGACATATACTTTTTTCGGGTTTTGGAAACAAGTTAGTAAATGTAATAGCTGCAGGGGGTCCACCAGATCCAGCAAAATGTTTAAAGTGGTCTATGAGAAAAAAAAGTATGGGAACCTCTGTTCTAGATCATCGTCCATCCTGTCCTTCTCAGGAAGGTGGACAGGTCTCTAGGAGACAACTTCTTTATTCCGGCAGGTGTAGGCTAAGACTCACCGAACACACACTCTCTTATTGACGACAACTCCGGACACTTGCATAAGACATGCCTGACAGTTTTATCTTCATGTTCATACATCAGGTATGACCACTAGCCCCATAGTATGGAGGTGTTTCCTTAGTTGACAGTGGCCAGTCAGAAATCCCACTATTATACGTATGTTTTTCCTGGTTATCGCCAAATATTTTTTCGGCGCCAGCTCCTCAGGGTCACCCAGAGTGATCCTGGCAAGACTGCATCCTTTGGTTCCATCCCATCTCTTAATGGATTGAGCATGGGTGTAACGTTTGGCTAGTTCCGCAATTGTCGAAGTTGTTAGGCCAATGGTGTCACTATATAGTCTAAAATGATATTGCCAGCAAAATCGTTCTCGACTAGTAAATATTACTTGAATAACTATTATATTACATCTTTATACTATCAAAAATCAAATCAATCGTAAGAATGTACCTCTTAATAACATCAAATCATCTTCAGGTAGGTATTACGGAAATCGGTGACGTTCACTAACAATCTAAAGTGTTATATTTATTGATGATACAAAGCAAGGTAACTGGATCTTCTCAAGTTTAAATGTCAAATAAAAAAAATGTTCAAAAATTAAGCTGACCTTCTCATTACATCGAAGTTTCCACATTTTTACATCTAAAATAATATTGTTTGAACCAGTATTACAGATATAATCGTGTCGGCGTAAATAAGACATGTATAAAGAAGGAACTGGTGTATTGAAAGCGGTGAAAAGAAAACCATCACGGTTTGAAATGTCAAGGAAAAAATGTTAAGTACTTATATTTCTAATAGGTACATCGCAAAATGAACTAATCTATATATTTTATTGTTACTTTGTTTCACGAAGTAACATTTATAACAGGGTGATTAGATGAGACGGAAACAGAGCTATTACCAAAAGATGACTTAATAGTCCAGTCGGGTTAGTATTTATGGTGGATTTAAGAGCAGTAGGCGAGATTTTTTATAGAATCCCTTGAAAATATCATGGTTGATGATAATTCGTTGCCTTCACCGGTTTTTAGTAAGTGCAAATTGCACAATTACATTTTATAGTCAAAACAACAAGACATTTGGGACACTCTGTATAATTAAATACACGTGGTTCACCTCCTGAGAATATGCAAGTATATCAGCAAATTCCTAAATTAGTGTAACCTAATTGATCAAAATTTTCACTTTTCTAAAACTGTTCAAAAAAATATCAATTATAAGTTTTGATTAAAATATTATTAGGTACTGTCTTTGTGTCCAATTAAGTTATTTATAGAATGAGATTAAACAAGATAAAAAACATTTTAATGCAAAGTAATTAAAAATAAAATAGATCTCAAGGTTTAAATAAATATATGCTAATTAACTAGGAAATATCAAATACTACATGCGGATGATCGGAGCAGTTACAAAGTTGAATCACGGAATCGAATATGTACACCATTGGAATTATAATTTAGAAATATCTTTGATGTTATATTAGGACGTAGACAGTGAGAAATAATTCACGGAAGGCGATTATTTTACACGCTGCTTTATTTTGAAAATGATTTTGTAATGATCACACAATTTTTTAAAAGTTCCGAATCTAATGAGCCCTAAATAATTTATCGGTGCCCTCGATGAGATTCTCTTCAAAATGGCCCCTATTTACTAGACTAGTTTATTTCATCATTATTTTGAATGTTCCAATCACCAAACCGTCATTCCTATAATTATTCACTGCAGGGATTACACGAAATGAAGGTTGATGCATAATTATTAGCGTTTATTGAAATTTAAAGACAGTTATTAAGCGACAGAATAAATGTCATATTTATTAAAATATAATCTTATAATTTATATAATTATAATAATTCCGAAAATATTTATGACAAAATCGATTAAAATTTTTGAAGAATGAGTACTTCCAGAAACCACTAATACCTAGTGCAAGAATATGAAAATTTTAGAATAAAGGCCGGATCACACTTAGCTGCATAGTGCCGTGCAAGAATAGCTCAATGTATATAGGGTGTCTCAAAATTGACGCCCGTCCTTTCAGAATATGAATCGGGGGGCTAAAACGAATTAAAGCGTAAGAATAAAAAAATTGCGTTATGTCCATGGTTACAGAGCTATTGACAAAAACAAAGATCTAACATTCAATGTTATTATTTCAAAACTTGACACCCTTGTCGAGAATACGGCCCCAGGATTTTGTCTTTAAGGTAAACTTCAGTCGTGCGTCAAATTTAACACACACGCAATTTTTTTTATAAACCAGACATATCATAAATATCGCTATTTACCATAAAAATTAGAATCCAAATTCGCTAATTCATTTATACCCACTCAAAATCAACTAGCAATGAAGACCTTGATCTTCGTTGTGGGTTAAGATTACGCCTACCACCATTTTATTTTTTAATAACATTTATTTTATCAAATATTAGTCATCGATAGCGTAGTTTTGATTATTAAGGGCTGGTTAATCAATGCTTGGTTAAAAATATTGTAGCCTTTGGCTGAATCTTAGCTGTCGACAAACTGTTTATCAGCTGCTGACAGTCAAACTGTGTCGTGGACAAAGTATAGTATTCTACTCGCAAATTATAACCAATATTCAATCGGGTTACGTCAACCATCGTGAATAATGGCTATCATAAATTGTTCGTTTAATAATATACTATTTTCCACTTCAAGCCAAATATATGGCCAATTATTATTTATGAAAAGTTAATATCAATCTTATGGCCATATTCTCCGTTTCAAGCTTAAACTACAATTAGTTAAGCCAGGCTGAAATGTAAAGCTCGGCTTAAAGTATGTTATCATGTACCGTAGATAAATAAATGAGGCTTTTTTAAGCCATAAATAAATTTGACATCTCCCCAAAATCTTGAAATGTAAAGTCAACCCTATCTAGAAAATGTCAACAAATGTCAATTTCGTTTCCTACAAGTTTCAAAAGAATGCATTTTTTTTATTATAATTAAACATGAATTCAATTTTTGATGAAAAAGTTAAGGTGAGACGAGTTCCGAATTAGTACTGGAAAACTTCACGACAGGACATCTTCTTCTCAACAAAATAGGGGCACTGCTAGCATAAAACATTGAAGCAGTTATGCCCGATTGCACCACCTTGGCTTAACAAGTAAGCAGGCTTAAGAAATTAAACTCGCTGCACCGTCATCAAAGTGAAGCTTATATGCACGAAATTTAAAGCCCAGCGTGGCCGGGTCCGGTCACTTGAGCGAACGTTGTAGAAATCCTCTCAGGTATATTCATTCCCACTAAAAGGGTACTGGTCACTTGAGCGAAAACGAGGGATTAAAATTTAATCGTAAAACAAGGATGCCGCCTTTCTCACAAATACGTACATCAAACTACTACTTACTTATCCAAATTTAATACGTAAAACAAGGATGCCGCCTTTCTCACAAATACGTACATCAAACTACTACTTATCCATGCAAATATAATACGGAAAACAAGGATGCACCCTTTCTCACAAATACTTACATGAAATTAGTACTAATTTTTTCAAATTTTAATACTGAAAACAGGGATGCAGTCTTCGCTTGACTGACCCAACATCGAAAATAAATTTTCGCTCAACTGTCCTGTATTATTAGAGAAGCCATGTTGATTTCTGAGAATTTTCGCTCAAGTGTCCAGCGTCCACCGTGGCGTGTCCGTTAAAAAATTATTATAACTCGACTTTTTTGAATAAATCGATACCATTTTACATAATATTTTTTTATATTTTAATAGCCTAGTAACAAGAGGAATATTGAAATGTCACAATAATCGAGTCCAAAACATTATTATTTTAAAAGTTATTATTAATCATTTTTTGGCGGACGCGCTACAGTTATTGTCTCTTCACAGCTACTAGTGGAAAAAAAATTTTATTCGGCGTATTTTTCCGATATTTTGATAAGTATAAATAGATAGACAGTAAATCATAAAGTTC
The DNA here is from genome assembly GCA_963978555.1 of Galerucella nymphaeae. NCBI lineage: Eukaryota > Metazoa > Arthropoda > Insecta > Coleoptera > Chrysomelidae > Galerucella > Galerucella nymphaeae. The sequence goes on along the minus strand of OZ021715.1, from coordinate 17,130,038 downwards.
ATATTGCCTGTTTGTTTGAAAGACATTTTGAAGCGTGTTCACTAAGTTCGCACGTCATTCTTCTCGTGAAAAAATGATGTTACTCGATACCACGTCAGGGTCACCAACGTCGTGTTTAGGAGCCGACTAATTATTATTACAATATAATTAGATATTTGAATGAAATGCTACTTTACAAGAAGATTTATTGATAGTACAATTTATTGATACCGACAGGAATACGAACTAAAGCTGATTGTTAAATAGGAGTAGCCGATTGTTCTTAAGTAACTGAAAGTATTATTGGATTTCATTATTTTTTTATTAAATAGATCAGTAAAATTTTTGTTTGCTTTCGAAATTTCTATTAGTCCATTATCTATGCTGCGACAAATCGCTGTGAGAAGATGTAAAGGATTTTTGTTTTTGCAATAATAGGTAACCATGGTAAGTGCTGGGACAATGATAATGAATAGCCCTGTACAATCAGCACCTCAATAGCTTCTTGTTGCGACTCATCCAGGCATAAGGGAACTTCGTAAGAAAGCTGGCATTTCATAATCTCACAATGTGAAAAAAATTTGTGGTTGAAGATAAAGCATAGGTACTTGAAGAAGAAATCCTTCCTGTTGGTGGACAAGACCATGGATTTTAAAAAGAGACAGCCAAGAAGCCCCAAGATTAGTTATTTTATCAATCGGTTTTCGAGTTTTTTTTCCAAATAAAAAGGTTTTTGTGGAAGACAAAAAATGTATCTATCTTCCGTATTTTCCTTGTGGTTTACTCATTATTCTGTTTGTTTACTTTCATTTCATACATTCTGGTATTACCTTGGATAAAAAATTTTCGTAAAATTTTAATTTTTCTATTGGTGAATCCTTTTACCTATTTGAAGCACGCCCCAGCGTGTTTAAAACGAACTTTTTCAACGAGCGGACGGAAAATTGAATTTTCCACATACATTTTAGTGTGGAAAATTAATTTTTTACACGACTGCTATGGAAATAGTCCTTTTCCCACAATTTACGAAACTACAAAGTATCACTTTGCCTAAGCCATGGGAAAAGTTGCCCAAGCCGTGGAAAAAAATCTTTCCCACGGTTTGGGCCACGGTACGATAGAGAAATAATCAATACAATTCTCGATTATAGAATGCTTTGGACTCCTGTCATAAAACGTCAAACGTTAAAAGTACCCAAATGGTAGTGTTTTAAAAGTAGAGGAGAGAAGGTGTTTCTGTCAGCTTAAAGAAATTTCAACTAAATTTTGTGTTACAATTTAAAAAAAATAATTAAAAATACATTTTTTGTATATTTTGAATAAGTAAATTTGGTATAATTTATAATATTTAAAAAATTAAGCTTTTCCCACTAGTTGCACAATATACTATTGTCCTCGGTGCATTGTAGCTCTCGGGCTTCAAATTGCATCTCTGCCAAAATAAAGCTTTTCTCTCACTTATAGTATAATGTACTATCAATTGTACTTGAATAATTATTGTGGTCTGACTTGATTTTTTATTGAACCCTCTGATTGGATTCTAACCACAATTATTTATACAGGGTGATTAAAAATATAGGCAAAATAGGCAGGTCATAAGTCATACCATATATTCTAGGGCTAAAAATAATTCGATCCAACCCAAGTTACCCTAGTACAAATGTGCATGCGAAAAAAGTTACAGCCCTTCGAAGTTACCAAATGAAAATTGATTTTTCCAAATATTCCGACAGTTGTTCGACATATTATAATGAAAGTTGACAAGTGGCTTTCTTATGATAAGAGCATTAAAAAAAAAATAAGGTATTATTGCACCCCGTTAAAAATTTATGGGAGTTGAGATCCCCTAAACCCCTTCAAAATTTTTGTGTACTTTACAATTCAATGCTTATTGTGGCACTATTGTTCAAACACATTATTTTTGAAACTTTTTGCACCTTAGTACTATTTACAATTATCAGTTTTTATCGAGATACAGCCTATTTTTCATTATGCTTAAAAAATTTCGAGTAACAAAAATTAAAGTCAATGAATTTTTAAGTTTTTAAATTTTTGATTAAATCTTATTAATTTAAAAATATGTAGTTTTGATTGAATGTTCGAAATGGCCCCCATTTTCTTGAATACACAGTCTGCACCGTTTTCCTAACGAAAACCGAATATTCTGGAAAAGCAATGGCTTCTGGCGATGTCTAATTGCATCCAGGCTGTAACTTTTTTCGCATGCACATTCGTACTAGGGTAACTTGGGTTAGATCCAGTTATTTTTAGCACCAGAGTATGTGCTATGATTTAAGACCTACCTATTTGTTACACCCTGTATATGAATGAACTCATGAAGTTCAAGATAGTGTTTCTGAAGAAAATAACAATCATATTATAACGTGCTTATTTAAATTTGTTCAACCATGATTTTTAATTAAAAAAAAAAAAGAAAAATTAGATTGTAATAGTTTTAATAAAAAAGTGTGAAGCTTAAATTTTATTTTTGTCAAACCAATCGATGACATAACATTAATTTAATGAAATATTTACCTGTTGAGCGCTAAGAAATGCTTTTTGCATACAAAAAATTCCAACCACAAAAATCCAAATCATTTTTTTATCAAAATTCGATCACGCGTAGCGTCTTGAAAAAAAAACTCGCGCACTTCTGTCTACAACAAACAATAAAAACACATTGGATGCTGCCGACTACCACTTTTAACAGATCGTCGCGGAAGACGATCTCCACAACAATATAAATTAACAAACTGTATACGATACGACCGCGAGATCAGAAGTCAGCGTAGATTCGAGTTAACCAGGTCACAAAAACGATGGAGAAGGGACTATGGAGACTACTGATTCTTACGAGCTCGTGCTGCACACTTTTAACACTCCTGCGACCTGGTTATTAAAGGATATAGGATAGTGCTTTATTTACGGGATTCCTAAGTACTGAGAATTTTTAACATTTTGGTTGATTGGAATTTCAAGGAAATTCTTAGGCAACTGTTTCTTTGGTGTGATGATTCACATTCAGGTGTCATTCATTCCGCACTTTGTTTTCTTCAGAGATTTTTAACAATAACCTAGATAGGTATCTACTACTAATTTATACTACTCAACATTAAAATTAGAACCATTTGTGTAAGAGCTTGTTTGTAAAATGATTAACTAGTTATAAGGAGTGTATCAATACAATTTTTCAATGACATTATAAAAACGAAGATTGAGTGAGGACGAAGGATAGGTGCAATAACAAATATAACTATTTTTCCAGTACTAGCTGTGAAATTGACAATCATTGCTTCTTCTAGCCAGCTTACAAGTTGAATTTTTCTATTGAATAGTGGTTAATATTTTTTCTACTAGCGTGCGGAAAGTGAATCTATTCCGCACTAAAAAGCGTGCGGAAAAAGTCACTTTTCCGCACTAGTGCGGAAAGTAAATTTGTAGAGTTTTTGGGGAGTATACTGACATTTGAATATTTAAAATATGTATTTCTATGGTTGTAGTTTACCAAATGACTGAAAAATAAAAAAAAATTTTAGAAATCTGCAATAATTTTTTGATGAAAAAAATTTTTTTTTTTTCAAAAATTTTTCATGTCCCTGTTAAAAGCCTTATCAAATGGGTGCCAAATAATAATAATGAAGTTGCTGATATGTATTTAATAATAAATGTTTCTTTATGTTAACTTTTGGGTTTTTTTCCGGATGCTAGTAGAAAAAATTGCTGGCCGAACTCCGCTAGCGTCGTTCGGCCATCTGCAATAGCGTGCGGAAAAGTATCACTTTCCGCACTAGTTAGGTAAACTACTATTTTCTACTAGCGTGCGGAAAGTGAATCTTTTCCGCACTAATTAAAATATGTATTTCTATGATTGTAGTTTACCAAATGACTGAAAAGTTGAAAAAAATTTTAGAAATCTGCAATAATTTTTTTGTTGAAAAAAAATTATTTTTTTTCTTAATTTTTCATGTTCCTGGTAAAAGCCTTATCAAATGGGTGCCAAATAATAATAGTTAAGTTGCTGATATGTATTTAATAATGAATGTTTCTTTATGTTAACTTTTGGGTTTTTTTCCGGAATAGCGTGCGGAAAAGTATCACTTTCCGCACCAGTTAGGTAAACTACTATTTTCTATTATTAACCTAGGTCAATAATGGACTATTTCAAATATTTTGAGAATCCAAGGACAGTAGTTCAACAAAAACTGAAAAATAATGTTAAGTACCCAGGAGACTGTCTTCTCGGCTTGCGCTCGTGAGACAATAGGTACTTCACACTCGTGTGAAAAATGTCACTTTCCCCACTCGTTACGTAATATACGTAACGTATGGATAAAAGAGCTGTCAAATTGAATGTTGAAATGCTAGTCTATTTACCCCGCAAATTCATGTAGGTATATCTCAAATGCGTATTTCTTAAGTTGATTTGTCCAATTTATTACTTTTAATTTTTACAATGATTCAAATAAATAATTAATTCTGAATCGCGATATTTACGTAACAAAAACAGTTTTATTTCTGATGTTCTGTATCTAATTGTTGTTAGTTGTTAAACTTTTTTATAAAAACATTCTTTTTCATCGCATAAAAATCACAATTTTTTGGGCCACTTTCAAATGTAAGTAGGTAATCAAAACTATATAAAGTAATTACAAATACACATACGTAAAACCTCTCACATCTACATTAAAACGCAAGATTGTACATGCCAGATTCGGTAAAAGTATATCGCGTGGTCGTAGGAAAAATAGTGTACATAACTAGTGCGAAAGTGCGTGCGGAAAAGTATCACTTTCCGCACTAGTTAGGTAAACTACAAATTTTCTACTAGCGTCACTTTTCCACACTAGTGTGGTGAGGTAATTTGTTTAGTTTTTGGGTATTATACTGACATTTAAATATTCAAAATATGTACCTCTGTGTATGATTGTAGTTTACCAAATGACTAAAAAAATTAGAAATTCAATAGAATTGTCCTATAATTTTTTATAAAAAGAAAGTTTTTTTCAATAATTTTTTAAAGGCCCTGGTATAAGCCTAATCAAATGGATGTCAAATAATAATAATAAAAATGAAGTTGTTAATGTGCATTTAATCATAAATGTTTCTTAATGTTGACTCTTGGGTTTTTTCCGAATGCTAGTAGAAAAAATAGTGTGCCTAACACGTGCGAAAAAGTTTCACTTTACGCACTAGTTAGGTAAACTACAAATTGATTATTACAATAAAATGAAACAAAGTATAGTTTCAATTTTTATGTTAATAAAGAAATAAAAAAAACATCTAATTTATAATTATTTATTTTATTATTTTAATTCCTTATAAAATACAACGAATCATTCACAAATACAAAACCAGCTTAAAAATTATTTTACTATTGTCATAACAAAGTAATTTCCATGGTTACCACGTCTATATTTGAATATGAACATAGAGAAACCTATCTAAACTCACCTACTTGTTTTCATCTTGTATGAAATATTTTTTAATTAATTTTTTAAATGTAAATTAACGATCGAAGAAAAAATAGTATGTATAAAACGTCCATGATTCAGTTGCTGTGTATTAATTCATAGGCGCCAAGGAAAAAAAATAAATAAAAAAAAATAATTACAAATGATTATATGCTGATGTATTCTTAAAAAGTAATAAAATGCAGATTTCTGCTAGTTGATAATTTATTGTGAATGACCAATAATTTATAACCATAAGGATCTTAAAAATATCTATGTTTTTGCTATATTATAGGTGACAATGAATTTGCTGACATCAGCGCCTACTAACGTTATCATTTTTGTGCTAATAATAAATAATGTAGTGGGATTTTGAAAAGCGAATATCTTTAGACTAATAATAATAATAAGTTCACCTTTTTGTTGCAAAATAGTATATTATTAAACGAGCAATTTATGATAGCCAATAATCGTGATGGGCGCAAGTCACCCGAGTGAATAATGGCCATAAATTGCGAGTAAAATACTATACTTTGTCCACGACCTTTAATTTCTTTTTTCTACATTCATGCAAAAAACAACACTTTTGTGAACCACATTTAATGGAAAAAGTGGTACTTTATTGCACTCATCTGTCATTCTTGTGTCAGTTTTGTGATGATTAATGACAAACATAAACATTTAAATTAAATAAAAATCCATAGCAAGTATCTGATCCTGCTTTAATACAACAATAATATATGTATATCTTACTACTTAGTTTCAACGAGTTACAATTATTGCAAAAATCTTTAATTATTTAAAATTCAAATGGTCAAGGCGAAAACCAGCTATGAGAGTACTGACAAGGTGGAGGCCATAAAGATACAAAAAAAAAGAACGGGTTGAGTTTATTAGGTTAGGTTAGGTTCTTAACATATTTATATTCTAATTTTCCTGTTTTTGCATGAATTTAGAAAAAATATTGTATGCAACTCTTGCAAAACGTGTTTTTTGCACTCGACGTGTTGTTCAACTCGGCCTAAAGACCTCGTTGGACAATTTCACGTAGCGTGCAAAAAACACTCACTTTTTGCACTTGTTGCATAAATAACTATTTTAATATATTTCAATAAATTAAGAGGTACCGTTTTGATAAATGAGTTAATCGCACAGTTAGATCAATAGCATAATTTTTGTGGCGCCCTCCAGAAAATACATCGAAACGGATAACATATTATGATTTACTTAAAACAAACATTTTTGGCACTACAACTTTGCCACCCTGTATCTTTCTTATCACCAATTTTTTATTGAAGGATGTTCAGTCAGATTGTTAATATTTACATTGCACTTCGGTCCATTACTTACGGACCAACCTGTATAAGATTGAAAACTTATTTCGTAATATCATACATATTTGAACCACCCGTGAATTACAAAGTAATTAAGCCAACCAGAATGAGGTTTTAAGTCTAAATTCATAAAATCAACATCATTTCACAATAACTCACTTAATATATTTCAATCTCCTGAGAAATGCTGCATTCATCGGTGAATGTCAACGTTCAAATAAAGTCGTTTAGTGTAGGTATAATATGATGCAGACATTTGCAATAACTAGTATACTTGGCGTAAAAGATATTATGCGAACTTAAAGTTGCCGGCTTTTTGTTTGACCATTTTTTCAATTTTTTTTTATGACCGATTTTTTTTTTCAAAGAGCCGTCCCTTCGCCGGCATCACCCCAGTTTCCTTCTTATTGTGGATAAACACTGTCATAGTCGTCAATATTTTAATTCATATTTCATTAAATATTATAATTTCAACCAATAATGGTTAAAATGTTCTAAAAAATATTTGTTCTTTCTTCTGCTATTGAAAATTCGAATATAAAACATGTAACTTTAAACAATATTAATCAATTTTCATAATTAAAAACATCTTGAACATAATACAAGACGATTAACACTACCTTATATATTGTTTTATTAAGAAGAAATAGAAATATCAATTTTAAATATTTTATTATCCTTCAGATCTTTGACTGAACTATAACTATATCTTTCAGAGAGGGTTGTTTTATGAAAAGCAACCACCTGTTGACGCTTTAGTCGATGGTCTCATCAAGAGTGTTTTTATGTTATTTTTTAATAAAGTTTAATTTTGTTTCTGCTTTGAAAGTTCGTTTTCCTTTCCTTAAAAAATCGAATGGAATACAAAAAGAGTTCAGTTCACGTTTGAAATAAAATATATAATTATGTTTGGTAAGTAGATAAAACAGAATTTAGCTTCGCAACGTAACTTAAAGGGGATATACGATTAGATAGCTACACAATAAGTTTTGCGACTACTATACCTACTTTACTTGAGATACTATGGATATCAATAGATATAAGTGCCGTCAAATGAGCAAAATCCATTTAATAAAGCTTCCAAGTTTATTATTTCACCTTGTATATTAATTGATTCATCAACACTACTATATTAACTGCCTAGTTTCTTATTATTTACGCTTATTGCTATTGTTTTTGTAATATTAAGGCGGAAAATAGTATATTACGTAACGTGTGTGGTAAGAAGCATTTTACGCACGAATGGAAAAGTAATTCCGTGAGTGCGTAAAATGCTCTACAACACCAGTTACGTACTATACTTTACCTACGACTTACTTCTACATGTATTTATACTCTTATTATTGATAATACTTGACAACATCAACAATATTTGGCTATTTCTGCGATTTCCATGATAATATTAAATCCATCTCACTTTCACTCGACATTTTTTAATTGAATTAAGCTTTCCACAAAATACACAAACCATTATAAGTTATAAGGATAATAAAAAAGTGTTTTAAAAGTTTCTTGACAGTTCTTACGCAAATCGCTATTGCTGCCTGTTGAGTATGTAATACATTTATATTGTATGCCAGTGTAGCTTTGTGTAGAGAGTGCGCATGTGCGCCCATATATGGAGAACTTCCGTTTGGTAGCGGTAGCGCTGCGCAATCAACTATGTTCTAGATCAGTGTATAGAAGTACGCCGACCTAGCATGTCATGTTTTATGTATGTTTTCGTTATTAGTAATAAAGCTTATTTTGTGTTATAAAGTATTGTTTACTTTCAAACCACGCACCTTAACATGGTAGCAGAGCGTGGTTGAAAAGTAAAAATTATTAAACAGTATCCTGTGTACGAAGGAAAGCACGTGTGATACAAAATGGCGAGAAACGGTGAAGCAACTGTACCGGTGTTTGATGGAGAAGACTATGGCATGTGGAAAAAACGTGTAATGTTATTTTTGAAATTGAAAAAATGTGATGAAGTAGTTATACGCTCAAAAACGGTAAATGATAAAGAAACCTGGGATGAAAATTACTTGAAAGCTATGAACTACATATATAGTGCTATTTCGAATAAACAACTGGAATTTGTTTGCGATGAAACGACGGCTTATGGAATAATGAAGAAATTTGACAATCTGTACCTGAAAGAATCATCGGCACTCCAAATTATTTGCCGAAATAAATTGGAAAGAATAAGATTGAAAAACTATAGAGACTCGGCGACTTTTTTTGGAGACTTTGAAAAATGTATTAACGAATTAAAAAGTGCAGGTGCAAAAGTATCGGAGAAGGAAAAACTGAACTATATACTAAATACTCTGCCTGACTCATACAGTTATATTGGTGATCTAATTGATACTCTAAAAGAAGAGGACCAAACAGCCGATTACGTAAAAACTAAGATTCAAATGACGGAGATGAAAAATAGAAAAGACGACAATCACGAAAGAAAGTCAAATGTGTTCACTGTAAAAAGTCGACAAGAGCGGAGATGCTATGGCTGTGGTGATGTTGGGCATATCCAAAGAGACTGTAGAAACAGAGGCCAAGCAACAGTTAAAAGAAGCACATGGCGTTCATCGCGTGGACGACGAGGTGCCGGAAAAGGAAGCTACGGAAATGCGCATGACAACTATGGTAGTCAACGCAGGGAGAGTGCGCATGACAACAATGGAAGTCGACGCAGGGGAAGTGCGCATTGCGTGGACCAACAGCAAGAAAGGAGAGATGAAGAAGGAAATAGCGCATGGGTTACAGCAGTTGCCCATCATGCTGCGCACAACGTTGATTTAAATGACGTAAGTGGTAATGATATACAATGGTTGTTAGATAGTGGTTGTACCGATCACATAATTAATGATGAAAAATTATTTGATAAATGTAGTATATTGAAAGAACCTGTAAATGTTTATTTAGGCGATAATAGGATTGTTAAAGCAACAAAAATTGGTAACGTTAAAAGTTTTTTTAATGCATTTGGCAAGAAAAAATTAATTGATATGAAAAATGTTTTTTTTGTAGAAGATATGAAGTCAAATCTAATTAGCGTTAGTAAAGTTACAGAAAATAATACGATTGTTTATAAAGGAAAAATAGCTAAAATTAGCGATATGAAAGGTGAAGTAACAGCTGTAGCGGTTAAAAATAATGGCTTATATTTTATGAAAAGTAAGTTGAATGATAATCTTTCTTGTGTAAATATAGCAAATAAGAATATAAACAATATGAGTGAAAAAGAAAAATGGCATAGGTTGTTAGGTCATGTAAATTTTAAATACTTAGAGGTTTTGTCGAAAAATCAGCTGATAAATGGTATTCCAATAGAGCTTGAATCTGATTTTATGAAATGTAAAACATGTATAGAAAATAAAATGAGTAATGTTCCATTTAAAAATAATAGGGAAAAGGCAAAAGAAATTTTAGAAATCGTTCATACTGATGTTTGTGGACCGTTTACTACTACAGGATTTCAAGGAGAAAAGTACTTTGTTTCGTTTATCGATGATTACAGTAAAATTTCTAAAGTGTATGTTATGAGATCCAAAACAGAAGTGTATGATTGTTTTGTTCAGTATGTGAATGAATGTGAGAATTTGACAGGAAAAAAGGTTAAATTTTTGAGATGTGATAATGGCACAGAATATTTGAATGGTAAGATTTACAGTTTCGCTAAAGAAAGAGGCATTGTTATTAAAAATTGTCCGGCTTATGTTCATGAATTAAATGGAACAGCTGAACGTTTCAACAGAACGATTATGAATATGTCACGTTGTTTATTAGATGAAGCTAACATACATAAGAGATATTGGCCCGAAATTGTCTGCGCGGCAACTTATTTAAAGAATCGAACGTTAACAAACACGATTGAAAGAAAAACACCCTATGAAATATTTTTTGGTAAAAGACCCAACGTGTCAAACTTGCGTTTATATGGGAGTAAAGTTTTTGTTAGAAAACCTGAACAGAAAAGGATTTCTAAATGGGACAAAAAGGCTGATATGGGTATTTTGATTGGTTATAGCGAAGTAGGGTATCGTGTGCTTTTAAATAATCGAGTCATAGTGGCTAGACACGTAGATATTGTCGAGGAGAATGTAAAATGCATAGGTTTAGGTGAAGATGAATTTGAATGTTATAACGCAGACAGTGAAGGGGAAGTTGTAAGTTCTGATCAGGAAAGTATGAATGAGAACATTGGAGAATTTGAATCTTCGAATGAAACAGCTCGTAGATCTGAGAGGTCAAGAAAAACTCCACAGAAATTTAAAGATTATGTTGTATACAATAGTAGTATTTTTGTAAATTTTTGTAGCACAAATGTACCAAGTACAACTGAGGAGGCGTTAGAATCAGAAGAAAGTCGATTTTGGATAAAGGCTATGAATAAAGAAATTGATTGTTTAAATAAAAATAATACTTGGAAGCTAGTCGAAAATGTAAATAATAATAAAGTTTTGGATGTAAAATGGGTATATTCAAAAAAGGCTGATAATACCTATAAAGCAAGGTTAGTTGTTAGAGGTTTTCAACAAACTGGTGAGATTGACGATGTTTATGCACCTGTAGCCAAAATGCAAACTCTAAAAATCTTACTGTCATATTGTTGTCAAATGGGCCTACGTATTGAACAGATGGATGTAGAGACAGCATTTTTAAATGGTGAGGTGAATTCGGAAATATATGTTAAACAGCCAAAAGGTTATGAAGATGGCTCAAGCAAGGTTTGTAAACTAAGAAAAGCCTTATATGGGTTAAAAGAAAGCCCGAGGGCTTGGTATGATTGTCTTGATAAATTCTTGGAAAATATTGGTTTTGAAAGAAGTAACATTGATTCTTGTTTATATGTACTTAAAGACAGAAACAATACTATTTATTTGTTGATCTATGTTGATGATTTATTAATTTGTGGTAAAGATATAGACTATGTGAAGAAAATTAAAAATTTGTTATCTGAGAAGTTCAATATGAAAGATTTAGGTAAGATTAAAGATTATCTGGGAATAACTGTAAGTTTTGATGTATATGGTAATAAAATGGAGTTGAGTCAAACCAAATATATTGAGTCATTAGCTGGAATTTATAATATAGAGAATAGTAAATTATTTAATACACCGATGGAAGTTAATTTAAAAATTGAAAAGTCTGATAATTGTGAGAAAAATCTAAAATATAGAAATTTGATTGGTGCATTATTATACATAAGCTCGGCTACAAGGCCTGATGTAAGTTTTAGTGTTAATTACTTGAGTAGATTCCAAAATTGTTACAATGAAACACATTTCAAATATGCTTTACGAATTTTGAAGTATTTATATGCAACAAAAGATTTGAAACTAATTTATAATAAAAATGAAAATGTCAATGTTGTCGATTGCTATGTTGATGCCGATTGGGCTGGAGACAATATAGATAGAAAGTCCACTACTGGTTATGTAATTAGACTATTCGGTAATGTGATATATTGGAAATCGAGAAAACAAAAATCTGTAACTAAGGCTTCGACTTTTGCTGAGTATGTAGCGTTGTCAGAAGCCGTAAGTGAATTGAAATTTGTGAAAGAATTATTGAACACTTTCAATGTTAGATTAATAAAACCAATTGATATTTATGAAGATAATTCTGGTGCAATAGATATTGCAAAAAATGGTAATTTTACAAAAAATTCGAAACATATTGAGGTTCATTACCATTATGTACATGAATGTGTAGAAGAAGGTATTATTAATATTATTAAGATAGATACGGATGAAAATACTGCTGATATTTTCACGAAGGCCCTTTGCCGAGAGAAATTTGAAAAATTCCGAGATTTGTTGAACCTAAATTAATGTAAGTACAATATAAATGTAAGGAGGCGTGTTGAGTATGTAATACATTTATATTGTATGCCAGTGTAGCTTTGTGTAGAGAGTGCGCATGTGCGCCCATATATGGAGAACTTCCGTTTGGTAGCGGTAGCGCTGCGCAATCAACTATGTTCTAGATCAGTGTATAGAAGTACGCCGACCTAGCATGTCATGTTTTATGTATGTTTTCGTTATTAGTAATAAAGCTTATTTTGTGTTATAAAGTATTGTTTACTTTCAAACCACGCACCTTAACACTGCCTATACCTAAATTTGATGTATTGACGGCTTATGTCAGATTTTTGAATAAAATGGCGACGTCTATTGACAGTTGCTAAGATGTTGCTAGGGAAGCCGTGCGATTTACTTTACAGCTGTGCGTTTTTTTTACCGTGCGTAATAGACGTCGTTACATTAGCGCCGACTGTGTGTTATTGACTGATTACAGGGGGGGTCGTAGGTAAACATTATTATCACTAAACGTGAGTTTACATGCTTCCACACCAAACTTGAATTAATGATTATGTAGAAGCGTCACTTCACTTTGCTCAACCTAAAAATGTACCAAATGAACAATAATAATGACAGTTTATCTTCATTTTCCGCGTTTAAAGAAGCCTTGGAAAATGCATGTTCTTTATTTATGGTACTAGACAATGGGATCATGATGTTAATTTGAAAAGAGAGGAACAAGGCGAATTTCATAGTTTGTTTCAAGAGTTATTACAGACTGATGAAGATCGCTTTAAAATGTTTTCTCCACATATTTATCTACATAATATATTCTTCACACCAGTGAATAATGAAAAAGAATTCACTCTCGTTAGCCAATCACATTCTATTATTATCAGAATTCACGCTTAAATGAATTGAAATAAGTATAAATCAAATCGTCTCTTTTAAAACGTCAAATACCAAATAATGCAAATCGATTCTGACAGCACGTCGTTAGAAACGTCAAAATAATGATAGAATCATAATTTTACGTATTATTTAGAGAAAAAATGGACAACAATAGTTATATTTAGTTATAACTCCCAATTATCAATTATAAATGTAAGGGTTTCTATTAAAACTGTATGTTACGTATCCCTTTTTGAAAATAAACATGCTCTATAGCCAAGTGGTAGAAATAGTTGACTCTGGCGCGGACGATTGGGGTTCGATCCTCACTGGAAGCTTTCTTTTTTAAGTCATTGAGAAAGTATAGTCTTTCACTTGTGCAGAATGGCTGATTCACTTGGATGATTCCAAAACTCACTCGCTGCGTTCGCACGTTTTGGAAACTTCATCCGCGTGAATAATAGCCATCATTCTGCATTCGTTGAAGAATATACTATTACTTATACTCAGCCCTTCAATTGGATAGGCTACATTTAAATGTTAATCAGCTCAACTTTCTTTTTAATTGAACATCTAAGCATTTTTCTACATTCACCTTATTTTAAATAGATAAGTTACACAATTAATTAATCGTTCTTGAAATGGTTCATTATGATTATTCAGAGTTATCAAACTTTCATTTATATGCCAAGATTTCTTTGGGATGGGCTTTGTTCGAGTAATTTTTTATCGTTTTCAATCGAAAGGTATCAAAGAATCTTAACGAAGTAAAATGTTTAGGACATAAATAGGTTACATATATCTCATAAGAAATGTTAATATTGTATTGTTATATCCATTTTCTGATGCGTAACAGATGAAATATTCGACCTCACAATATAGATGGAAAGGTTAAAAAATCAAATTACAAAATACAATTAAATAATTACTAGTGACATTTACAATTATTCATGTATGACGATGCAATCTTATTATATCTTCCTACACCTAGGTATACGCAAATGAGCGATTTACAAATCGTTTACTATTACACAGTAACGTTATTGTTATTCAATTTGCAGGAAAATATCAAAAACAAAAAAGATGCGTTCGTTATATGCGTTCGATCAATCTTTTTAGTCTGAATCGTTTATGTTTATTACATGTAGAGGAAGGGGCTAGGGATAGACGGTCCGGTAATTCTATATTAGATCACCACGCAGTGCTCTTCATGTGCTCTTTACCTCTGCTCTTTACTATCTATTTAACAGATACAAAAGAACTGACAAAAGTAGTCAAATTTACATGCTTGAAGGACCGTCGTAACAGAATAGAAAGAAAATTTCTTTGTATGTTAGGAACACAATTAAAGCAGTCTAACACAAAACAGTGTAAAGTTTGGACTGTTTTGTGTGTTAGACTGCTTTGTGTTCCTAGCATACAAAGAAATTTTCTTTCTATTCTATTACAGAGTTCACGTTCTGTATTAGCCAAAAAAAGTACATTATTCATAAAAGTCATATCTAGCGGAAAGGGGGTTTAGCCATAGAGTAATAAATAGAAGAGAGGTTTTAAAACATATGGGAGAAACTGGCACAAAGTTTGTGCGCAGCCAGTTGAGTATGGCGCATCACAGCGACTAACTGAACTAACAAACCCCGCCTCTTACCACACGAAAATTTTCAATATGTCAATTGGGAAAAGTAGAATTCGATAGATGGCGCTCCGAAATGTCGATGTCATCCAGGCAACGAGTAAAACAAATCAGCTGCCGTATGCGCCCTTTGATATTTAAGTGGTTTTATTTTGCTGTTTTAGTTATTTTCAGTATGTGTTTTGTAAAACTTTTGCTTTTTCTTTGATTGTGCTTCAGGTATGTTAAACTTTTTAAATTTAAATTTTAGACACTAAAATATTTTTATTTTTGGAGTAATAGGTGACACTTTCATAAAAGTGCAATAAAAACAAAAAATAGAATAACATAATCTCTTCCATAATATCTCTGATTACATAAGAATATAACTTCAGAAATTATGACAGTTGAGTTGAATAGAAAAACACAGTTTTAAGCTTGTCACTGACACAAAATTAAACAAATAAAGTACGAATTTACGGTAATTACGTTGACTTGCATATGTTTATTGTTTTACTCGTTGCGACAATTACATTTTTTTCCGCCAGAGGTCTCATTGAATTCTACTCCGCCCAATATCATAGAGTAATAAATAAAAGAGAGCTGTTAAGTTAAGTGTTAAGTTACCACTAGCGTCTACCTTGGCCACTGGTATGAAATAGCATTCAAGACGCGCACTTTTTGAATTTTCAAGTTTTCAGCATACGCGTAGTTTGTATTAGGAGGATAAAAAGAGAATAAAAAAACTCTGCTAGTGAAAAATTACCATCAAAACAACATTTTCCATACAATAAAATATCAAAAATATATCGAGAAAAATAACGCAAAAACAGTCAATAAAAATAAAATAGAAACAAACAAACAAATAATCCACACTTATACGCCAATCGGTTGCATTTTGTAAACAACGTACACTCGTTAAATACCCCCTTAATAAAAACCTCTACAACTATCTCATCCCAGAAAATGATTTTCTTTCCAACAGGATGGCTCTCCACCTTCTGTATATGACTTTTTCCCGCACATTGGATTGGTCTAGGGCAGTCTTTCCCAACGTGGGCGATAACGCCCCCTTGTGGGCGCTGCAGGCCTGAAGAGGGGCGGTAAGAGACCCAGAAAAAAAGGGGGCTTTGGGGTCGATTTCTAATTTCATCTAGGTACCTAGCTAGGAAGACTCTTAGACACCGACTGAACTCTCGGCTCTCGACTACATCCTGTGAACATCAACTAATATTAATTAAGATATAGCTCAGACCTGTATAAATTGTTCAACGACATAAACCTCCAACTGCAAGGCGATGAACTAAATTTAATTAAAACAAAAAATGTCGTTGCTGCTTTCGCAGCCAAACCTTGTGTTATCTATGAACTTGACAACAAACGAAGAAATAAAAATCAAGTTCAAAAATGGATATTAAGAATTTTGGGTATCAACAAACTTATTGGACAGCATCAGATTCAACCTTCACATTAGTTTTTATATAAGAATTGATTATGTTTGTTTTATTTTCAATAAAAGATAGTCTGTCCGAATACTATAAAGTTGCGTTTCAATAATCAGTTATGAGTACTTGGCGTTTTTTAAGTATGTTTCAAAAGGGCCGGGCGTTAAAAAATAATTAATTCTTAAAGTGGGCAGTAGACAAAAAAAGGTTGGGAACCCCTGGTCTAGGGGTTTGCCGCAGAAAACAAAAACCTCCCCCGCCAACAATATTTGAGGTGGACTGTTATACTTATAATACGCCACCCATATAGTCATATGTACCCTTCATTCTGGATTTATTTTGTTCCTAGTAGCCTCGGCATGGCATTTTTCTCTATTACTCTGAGATTTTCTTCGTCTTCAACAGTTAAACTCATCGTTTCAATGACACGCTATTACTGCGATGGTAGTATTACAGATTTATGTTTATTTTACTGATGCATTTGTCCATCAGTAGTTTTTTTTTTTTTTTTCCATTTTGGGAGCCGTTCAGATGCCGGGAGCACTGCAGCCTATTGGCTTATTGTACTCTGCTCCCATATTTAGTCCACCCATCCAGTTATCCCCGTACCCATCAGTAGTTTCTGATAATACCAATACACTTTGTGTCCAGCTATTATTCTACCAAAAGTTTTTTTTGGAATTCTTCATGTTACTCTGTTCATTTATGTAGTAATTTATTTAAGGGATAGTTTTTGGACATTTTATATTAAAAAATAGTCATGAACAAAATATATTTATTCACAATATATAACAGCATATATAATAATAATAATAATGGATCAAAAGTTAATTAACTGGCGTACTAGGTGTTCTACTAGGAGTTAAATTAATCAATTTATTACTATTTTCCGCAAGTTCGGATATGGAAACTCTACCTCTTTGTTTGATAAATTTAGCAACTGCTTCCATTTCTTCAGGAGATACATAAATGAATTTACCCCTGTCATCAATTACACCTGTTAAAATGTCATCTTTTTGTAAATCTTTTATTCTATCGATAGCTGCTTGTGTCTTAAGTTTAAAATGAGCTGCTAAATCTTCAATTACAACGACTTTGTTGGTTTTTATATAATTAACAAATTCTTGTAACAAATTTTGGTTGTCTCCATCTTCTCCTTCTTCAAATCCTTCCTCTTCTATGGAGAATGCTTCTTTCATTTTCAAATACTCTTCATGTTCACGCTTTTCTTGCTCTTCTTTTGATTTTCTTTGTTCTTCTTCTAACCGTTTTTCTTCAGCTTTTTCTTTTTCTTCTGCCTTTCTTCTATCTAATTCTTCTTGTTCAGCTTTTTTCTTTTTTTCGGCTCTGATAAGTTCTTCTACTTTTCTTGCTGCCTTTTTTTCAGCTTTGGCTTCTAATTTTGCTCTTTTTTTAGCACCTAGCTTGGGATCTATAAGATCTGCATCATTATTTTCGATCTCATTGTCTCCCTCTTCCTCGTCCTCTTGTAAATCTTGATTAGCTAAAAAACAAGTCATAATGAATGTCTATATTGCATTAATGACATTAAAAAATAATATGGAAAATACTACAAAACTGTGCATTACTCTTTAAACTTCAATTCTTTCAAGTAAGCAAATTTCTTGATGTACATACCATTTGCTCTTAGGCGAACACCTCGGTTTCTAGCAATCTGAGCTCTTCTAGGTCCTCCATCTCTTGCTCTATTACCTACTGGTATATTCCTATTTGGAGCTAAAATCAATAAATTAGTTAACAAACTATGTTAACCATATATTGTCTAATGTAGAAATTACCTTGGACTTCTGGCTTTTTTTTAAGATATATAGTTAATCCAATAATTAGTGTCAATAGTACAGCTGCTAATGCTACTAGCAAGCCAACTTCCATTATTAACAAATTAATTTTTCTTCTACTGCGTTTATCCTTTCGAACAGTAAATATTATAAACAACAAACATATGTTTTGTGTTTCTAACCTAACATTCCTTTATTGACATGTTCATGTTTCTGACATTTGGCAGAGAATGAGTTAGTCCGTATATATCTATGGAATTTCAGTGCGGTGTTCAGCTCTGGGACTCACGCACTGAATTCTACCGGTTGTTTTCTACTTATAAGCCATTTTTTTGCTGTTTAGGGCGAGTTGTACCAAACGCCTAAACTCGGTTTAATGTTAACTGATGATTAGACTGATGTAACTGTTGTTAATAAATACATCAATCAGACACAGTTATCATTAAACACTAGATGAGTACGATAATTACGCACTTTTCTAACTTTTCAACCCGAAGCGTCTTTTAATTTAGAAAAGTGTGGGATTTTCTGAATGAAAAGACGCTTCGGGTTGAAAAGTTAGAAAAGTGCGTAATTATCGTACTCATCTCGAGTTTAGGTGTTTGTTCTTTTTTTAATTTCTTGGGAAATTAAACCACAATATTTTTGAATTCTTTATTTCAACGTTTCGGTAGCGTTCCAGCTACCGTTTTCAAGAAAAAATAAGTAAAAATTGATTTCTATGGGACTGTCAGTTAGGAATAGAAATCAATTTTTACTTATTTTTTCTTGAAAACGGTAGCTGGAACGCTACCGAAACGTTGAAATAAAGAATTCAAAAATATTGTGGTTTAATTTCCCAAGAAATTAAAAAAAGAATGAATAATATACCACAAGGAACATACAGAAGATATTTAGGTGTTTGGTACAACTCGCCCTTAGTTATTTTCAGTGTGTGTTTTGTAAAACTTGTGCTTTTTCTTTAATTAGGCTTTGGTATTTTGTGCTATTAAACTAATTTTTGACTCCTAATATTCTTATTTTTGGAGTAGTAGGTATGGTTGATTTCTGCCAAAAATAAAACAAGCGTTCGGTTAACTGTTTAGTTTTAGGTCTGATTATTTCTCTATGGAATTCAACGCTGAAAAATGATATTTAATGCATGAAGTACACAACGATAATATATTTCTATGGCAGAATCCGAGTTTTTTTCTATAACCTGCGCTTTGTGTTCTGTGTCGTGTGTCAATGTTTAAAAAATAATGAATTCATAGATATTCTCTATGAAATTATGATAATAATTGGACTTTAAACTTTACACTTACTTTAAACACTATTATGAACTTGAAATCTAAAATTACATCATTGAGTAAATTGTGTATATAGTAGGTTGAGTGTCGGTGATTGTGCAGAGTTCATTTTAATAGACATTTGTGTGAATAATACAGATCTCTAAATAAGTGGGTACAAACTTCTCAAAAATGATAGCATTAAATTGGCCTGCTCTTGGTTTTACACTTTTACCCAACCTTGGTGGAATCGCCGGTGGTTTTATAACAAAAAGTAGCATTAAACCATGGTATGAGGATTTGAAGAAACCAAACTTCAAGCCACCAAATTGGGTGTTTGGTCCCGTTTGGACTACCTTGTATAGTGGTATGGGATATGCCTCATACTTGGTTTACAGAGACGGGGGAGGATTTAATGGTATGTGATAATTAAATTAAATACTTGACCTCACCTTCAATCTCACTTTCTACAATTTAGGTCCAGCTAAGCTACCACTGATCGTTTATGGAGCTAATTTAGCAGCTAACTGGGCTTGGACACCAATATTTTTTGGCAAAAAAGACTTGAAATTGGTAAGAACAACAATATTCCAAAATAAAGCCAAAAATTTATGTTTCCATTTGAAGATACATCAATAAATTATAGTATTTTTCAGGCTCTATATGAAATACAACTTGTAAATGGTACTGCTCTTGGCATGGCTTACCTTTTCTACAAAATCAATAATTCAGCTGGCTATCTAATTGTACCATACTGTATATGGTTGAGTATTGCTACAGCTCTGAATTATTGTATTTGGAGGGACAACAAACTGAAACCTGCACTGAAAGACAAATAATTACAGTTTAGTTGTTAACTATGGTCATTTGTTTAGCATAATCTTTTTCACTTTAAAGGTAAAAATAAAACTTACTTTCAAGAACTAATAATTGGTAATTTAAATGTTATAAAAAATTATACGTTGAAGGATTCTGTGACTTGAAATTGTCAAAATGCTAATTTTAATACAATTTTTGCTCCTTTGTGGAAGTTTTAAAATATGTCAATGTTTTCAAATAATAACATTATTTAAGGAAAAACAAATCGTTTTATTCAACCTCCAATCATTGTGGAACTAAACTTAAGAATTTCCAAAAATGGTATTAACCACTCTTTGTTATATTTAAATGAAATAATAGAGATAACTTATTTCAATTATTTTTTTTAACTATTAGGGATACAATAAAAATCGGTTATGTTGTTTTTGTCTGCCAGTCGACTAACTAAACAGTGGAGAAGGGCTGGGTTTCTCAAAACAAAAAAAACTGACCACCCTGTACAAAGTAAAAATATATATAACCTTAATGGTATAAAAATTCCCAATTGATGATTAATATTTTCACTATCTAAGACGTGTTCCTATACATATTATAGACAAATATTGACTTGACATTTTATATAATAAATGAGATAAGATTTACAATTCTACAGTGTGTACATAAAGGAACGTAACTTGCTGATATTTCGATTTCCGTTGGGTTTACAAGGAAAAATTATGAATGAAAGTTTTTTCAAATAGTGCAGTCCATCTGCATAAGTATACAGGGTGCACCGTTGCACCAAAATAACTCATCATATTTTCCAAATGGTGCACCATGTATATTTTTCCAGTTTTTTATAATCTATTAAATTACAAATACAACCGTCAAGATCGCACAATTCTAATCACATTTTTTCTACAGTTATTGAGAAAAATAAAGTATATGGGAACGTTTTTATTACCAAAATAATTAACAGAAACAAATAACTAATCTTATTTAATGAGATGTTCGAATTATCTTCCTTCTTCTATTTGACAGTATATAAGTCGATTATAAAAAGATGATATTCTATTACGCAATTGCTGATTTGTTATTTGATAAGATGTTATACAGTATTGTATTTCTCCAGTTCATCCAAATTACCTATCGGGTTTTGTTATACACAATGTTTTCCAGATATCCCCATTGAAGCAACGGTGCATGTCTGTATACTTCTAATCGATTTATACCCATGGTCTGGATTATTTGAAAAAAACTTTTGTCCACGACCTAATGATAAGTCAATATTTTACCTCCTAACAAAAGGTATATGGTACTTGTAAACTAATAAATCTGTGTAAAATACACAGGAAATTTGTTCCTGAAATATATCGTATCGCTACCACAGTACATTTTGAGGTTAGTAATACCAAATCACTACTGGCTTTTATTTAATAAAGAAATTAAAGTGTCGTGGACAAATTATAGTATTTTACTCGCAATTTATGGCCATATTCACTCGGGTGACTTGCGCCCCTCGCCTGCGGCTCGTGACGGAAACGTCACCCGTCGTGAATAATGGCTATCTTAAATTGCTCGTTCAATAATATACTATTACCCATCATTTTTTTTATGAACTAACGGAAATCAGAATATTAGCAAGTTACGTTACTTTATGTACACACTGTATAAATGGTATTTATAAACTGAAGTACCATTACATAAAAACGGTCAAGGTGAATTCACTCTCTATGTTCTTAATCATTTCACCCAACTTTGTTGGAAAAGCTGGTGCATTTGTAGTGACAAAAAATATTAAACCTGTTGAAGTATGTATATCAAAAATTATTGCTCTTAGCGCCCTCTATAGGTATATTATTGTATGTGTAGTGGAATAGTAGTTTTCTGCATAGTACAGCTTATATTTTCTTGTGTCCGTTGTCAGTAGTTGTTGAGAAGTATGTGATCTGTGGTTGAGAAGCCGAAGTGCACATAGCCTTTATTTTTCCACTCCTAAATTCCAACAAAACCATGGTATGGCACATTGAAAGATTTTATGATAGTGGACAGAGCATAGAGATATTAGTTCATTGGCTCAACAGGCAGCTGAAGTCGAGGCCAGTCGTTGAATAGTGGCTGATGATCATCATGAGCATGTACGTTGAATACATGTGGTCTTAAAATAAACAAAAGCTAGTTTAATTTTCTAAAACCGCTCGGACCTTGATATCACATAAATTAGTGCCAAATAAGTTATATTCGCATTACACTTTAATGTATATGATTTCATAGATAATGGCACCTTAGTGCGCGAGTGCGAATCGCACTTGGCCGGTTATTTATTTACTTGTGTCGACAATAGAGGGTGTAGGCATTTTGAGCTCGACATTCAGAGTTCTGTGGTCTTTCTTTGGAGTTCGAAGAGCAGTTTCCTTTTTAAATATTGTGAATGAATCATATCAGATAGTGAAGACACTAAGTACTGCTTTTATGGAGCCTGAAGACGTCCAAAAAAAAGAAGCACACTATTGCATCCAATAAACAGCAGCCAAGAAACCAAAGAAAAAGAAGAAGCCCGTGAGGCAGTCTGTCTAATACTACCTAATCTACAATGCACACAAGTTTCTAGGCTACAGTGCTACAGAAGGCACTCTCAAACGACCACCATAAGAGTATCGACAATCTGTAGAGCGAAAAAGACGACAAAGTCGCCGGCCTCTAAGGTAGCGCTGAGATTCTTATGGAAATTCCTAACCTAACCAACTTTTTAATATCTGTACTCTAATCCCTAAGCTATTTTATTCTTCGGAAGTTTGCATAGGCCCAGCATATATCTTGTGGTGTAAGTAGATCGTCTGATGTCTCGCTATAACTTTAAGTATAACACTGAAAAGCGGCCCAGATTGTCTTGAATAAAAAAAATAATCTCGAATGACTGCAATAAACAAACTTTATATATGGAATTGTCACAAACATTGTTAGTACATTTCTGAAGAAGCTTATCTAAGTAAATAGTTTATACCGGTATTCACTAATTGTATATTTAATTAAAATATAGATTATTTCTCCAAAATATAATTAATCTCCCCGCCAAGGAGCGCTTACTAACAATATTCCTTCGGTCGAAAAAAAGCAATTTCCTTCTTCTGGCCTAACTGCCTGCGGTAGTTGGTAATTTCTTGACAAAGACATACTTTTATTACCGCTACTTAAATTTTCTTGTCTTTGTCCGATTATTTCGATGAGATTTGGAGACATTTTACATTTAATATCTTCAGGACGAAATCCTCTAGCATCTATAAGAAGGTCAAATCTGTCACTGTGAAAAAACACAGCATCCATTTTGGGAATAATAGTCTTTTTGTTCGATTCGGTATCTTGTGGTATCGATATATCAGTCCAGTCCACTCCAAACTCTTTTAGAGTTAATATCGCTCGACTGAAACACTGATCCTCTATGAAAGACAAACACTGTTTTATAGGAACTTGCAATTTTGACGATTTCCACACCCAAGTCATAGTTTAAGACATTTTTAAGTAATTTTTTCTTTTTTCTTGATTGATTTCTTTTTTGATGTTTTATTGTCAATGTGGATTATAGGTTAGGTTTTTTAGAGTGAAGTTTCTAACAAAATACAGCTGTTAACAGGGCAAGTGCTTGTTACCTCATCTGATAATCGACCTTGAGATAGGAAAGCATCTTGTCATGATTTTGTCCAAGACTATAGTCAAAGGCACTCTTAACGTGCGGGTCATACGATTCAACAAAGACATACTCACAGTTTTTGTTTTCTTTTATTACGTTTAATTATAACTTCCAAATGAAATCCGTTAGATAAATAAGACAGACTTATGCAATTTTGACGGGAAAAAGAAAAGGATATGTATTTAGTTTTCAGTGTTTCTAAAAAGTCTTTCACCAGCAGAGTTTTTATTTAAATATGTCAGTTTTGTCACTTTGACAATTCAAAGTGACAATATGAATAATAAGTAGCAATTTTCAGTTTTTTTGTACTTAGTTCGATGGATTATTTCGAGAATGAAAGAAGAAGTGGAAATTCGTCAATCTGCAGTGTAATCTCACATTTTGGTAACCTCTGTGTTTTCTGATTTGATACATATGGTTAGTGACCTTTGAACCCGCACATTAAGAGTGCCTTTGACTATATTTCATAATTTTAACATTTTACGTGTGCCTCTTCAAGTATAATATTCACCCGTGGATAATGAGTGTGAATAATGGAAGCGCATATTAATTTGTACAAATGATATTTTTGACTCGTTATCGTTGACTTTTTTTCGAAGTCATGCATGGGTAAAACTAAACACTTCCTTCATTCTCTCTGTAAAGTACACTGTTGCCGGAAAGTCAACGATTACATGTCAAGAACTATGTGTACCTAAAGAAATAGTAATTTGTACAACTTGTACCGAAATCACTTTTCCCACTCGCTAGATTCGCGTTATTTTTCCTACCATACAATCACTATGCAAAACATGTTTTAGTAACAAAATAGAAATATTTTAGGTACCTGAAAAGGGTTTAGTCTAGTGAAAGAACGAGAAGATCTGATCATTGGAAAGATCTAGTAGGGCTTAGACAATCAAATATTCTTCTAGGTGACTACAACCTGTTGAGATCAAATGGATGCGTAAGTCAAAGTAAAACTGCGCTAAGAGTTTCAACAGGGATCCTAGCAGGATTGAAAAAGCTCAAAATAGTGAAGGAAGAAGAGTGCAGATATTGTGGCATGGAAGGAGAAACCTCCATCCACATACTTTCCAACTGCACAGCACTCCAGAATCCTAGAGCACAGTACCTGGGAGATTACTGGATTACCCAAGTTGAAGCCGGCAGATATCCTGAAATTCCTCCGGGAAATAGGACTAAAGGAGCTACTAGTTTCAGAGACTTTCCTCAGAAACTAAGTAGAAGTAAGGGGGCACCATAATAGATCCTTCAGGTCTCAGTTACTGTTACCCCAAAAATACATACATACATCCAAGGGTCTAGTCACAAAATAGGAAGACAAGAAATTTATAATAAATATAAGTATACAAAACTAATAATTTTCCACAAATTCCCCCCTCTACATACAAACAAATACCAGCAAAAATAATATTTTTTAATTTCAAATTATTTATTTTCAACTCTACCTTAACAGGACAACCATCGAGGGATTAACCACAGTCTGATATAGTGTACGAAAAATTTCTTCTTCTGTTTTATTTCCTCATTTCCCATTTATTTCCTAAAAATTCCGAATTTCCGAAATGCATTATATTCCCATTCATTTCCTCCGGAAATCTTCGCATTTCCCCGAAATGCCTCTAGTTTCCATTCATTTCCCCAAAATTCCTCGAAATTCCCAGTGATTCTTTTATTTTATTCATTTAATTCCCTTCATTTTCCATTCGAAACCAATAAAGTCCAGAGGACTTCAGTCTAAGGTCAGTGTGGCCAACAAAAAGTGGTTTTTTCTGACAAGAATGACAGTCAAGGTCTACTATTCAAAACATAAGATTATTCATGTTTTTTATCATTACGAACATATATATTGCTTTATTAAAATAACGAATACACCGTCCTAAAATTTAAAATGAGTTTTTAGCTGAATACTCAACACATCGGTGGCCAATAATCCTAGGAACTTCTGGCATGTCACCATTTCATTTCTGTTATCCAGTCACTGGTTATGTCAAATGTCAGTTATATTTATTTTTGTCGATATTTGTTTAATTGTGTATGTCCATTTTCGATCAGATTTTTGTAGCATTTCTAATTAGCTGTATCTCTATTCTTGTAATTACTTTTTTCACTGATATTTTTTGACATAACTAGTGACTGAATAACAGAAATGAAATGGTGACATGCCAACAGTTCCTAGAACTATTGGCCACTGATATGCTGAGTATTCAGCTAAAAAGTCATTTTAAATTTCAAGTTATACTCTTCGGGGTGTATTCATTATTTTAATGAAGCAATATAGATGTTTGCAATGATAAAAAACATGCAAAATCTTATGTTTTAAATAGTAGACCTTAACTGTCATTCTTGTCAGAAAATACCACTTTTTGTTGGCCATACTGACTTTAGACAGAACTCCTCTATTCATAACATTGCGTTACCAGAGGCGTACCCAAATATCATATGGAAAAAATGTATTTTTAATTCAAAATAGACAACAATGGATTGTAATCATGCATATATATTTTTTCTCTATTCATTAATTGCGAAACTATGACGATTTCTTGACTGATTTTTTAAACATTCTGAAAATTTATTAAACAATGCCTGTTCATTTCCTCGAAATGCACCTATATTTCCTCCATTTCCCCCGAGATTCCTCTATTTCCTCGGAAATTCTCGAAATACCCCAAAATTCCTCAAAATAACCCGAAATTCCTTCATTTCCTCGAACTTCCCCAAATTCCCCAATTTCCTCGTTATTTCCCACAAGGTGTACGAGAAATTCTGTGGTTAACCCCTCGACAGCCATTAATCGCTTACTTCGTCACTCTCCATATATCATGATTGTGCGAGATTGAGTAACATCATAAATTATCAATCAATTATTTTCTGTACACGTGGAATTCTCCATACTATTATGGGTTTTCTTGTGTTTTTTCAAACTACTTGAATCATAAAATTGTAACAAACAAATCGTACACTTGTATGGTCTTTCATTGGTATGAATTCGTGTATGAGCCCTTAAATTACCATTCTGTGTGAACGCCTTTCCACA
This sequence comes from Galerucella nymphaeae, assembly GCA_963978555.1. Taxonomy (NCBI): domain Eukaryota; kingdom Metazoa; phylum Arthropoda; class Insecta; order Coleoptera; family Chrysomelidae; genus Galerucella; species Galerucella nymphaeae. Next base: position 17,102,942 of record OZ021715.1, on the reverse strand, counting down.
AAAACTACACTTATATGGTTTTTCTCCAGTATGTGTTTTCAAATGACTTTTAAGATGTCCCACTTGGATGAAACTTTTGTTGCACATCTCGCATTTAAACGATCGTTCATTTTTGTGCATTAACAAATGATTTCGGTGAGCTGCTGGTTGCCGGAAGTTTTTGCCGCAGTCCTTGCAGTTTAAAGGTTTTTCTCCTGAAATTGTAAACACTATAACTTGCAACAACAAACTATTGATTTATAAAGAATTCCACCACTTCGTAAGCATGTTTCACATTTTAAAAATGTCCCCTTATTGTTCAACCTCCTGGAATATTTAAAAAATATTGTACCTGTATGTATCCGCGAATGGACTTGTAGATGATCTTTTTGCATAAACTCTTTTCCACAAACCGTACAAAGAAACGTTTTTTCCCCAGAATGAATTTTCATGTGGTTTACCAGTGCTTGTTTTGAAGAGTACATCTTTAGACACACTTCACATTTGAGATCTAGCGGATTTTCTGGACGTTTTCTGGGGTAACTTTTTGCCTTTTTTTCAGTTTTTTCACGTTCGCCGTTTTTAATTTTATGGCGCATATCGTGGGCATAATAAGTTGAATATTTTTTAAAACTTGATCCACAATAATTACAAATGTAAGGACGTTCACCTGTGTGGACTCGAAGATGTTCTGTTATTCTTAAAAATGTGGCAAACTCTGAAAATAAAACATTTACAAATACACAGAATTATTGTTAATTTATTAATTTTATACAGATATACTGTAACTATCAAATGTTGACAAAAGTTTGGAATATTTAGCTTAATTAAAAAAAAAACGAAATAGAAGCAAAGACAATTCATAAAAAATGTACATATTTATTTATTGACAATTCCCCCAAACTATTAATGGCAGATATATAATTTCAATTTTGAATTTTACTTAAGAAAAGTTATATGAAACACTATTTTCTTTTTCTACTGTAGAACTTACTCATTCCCAAGTAGAAGAACATTTGCTATACCTATCTATACAGTTGCTAAAAAAGTATATGTAACTAATGAAAATGTTTGCTTACCTTTACCACATTCTTCACATTTAAAAGGTTTTATACCTTTATGAACTATATTGATGTGTCTTCTTAAATTTGGAGAATGCATGAATGTTTTTAGACATATTTCACATTCATAAGGAACTGCCTTCCTATGTGCATTGTTGATTTTTTCCAATAAATCTTTTTTTTTAACTTGCTTTGATACTTTTGTTTTTTTGTAAACTTTTTTACCAAAATTTAACAATTCACTTTTTTGATCTGAATTATTTTCATAGCAATCATCTGATACATTAAGATCAATATTTTCAGATTCATTGGGCTTTTGCTTGTTCCATTCCAAGGTTTTTCGGAGATAAGCATCATTAGCTTTTACAGATTCAATAAACATTGAAATATCTTTTACTTTAGACGAACAATCTTGACAGATTTGTTGCGGTAATTCGTCATTCAAATCAATCTAAAATGTAGATATGTACAATTTGAGCTACAATAAACCAATAGCAATACTTTATATAGTTTAATAAAATACAGATGAAATAATTAGGAAGGAATTTATAATGGTATTATATATTTCTTTAAAATTTTTGGAATTGTAGTTACTGTTTCAACCATTTTTGGATAAAAGTTAATACAAACCTGTATATTTACAATTTCTTTTAAAATTTCTATAAAATTATTTTCCAGCTGAGTTACAGTTACATTACATTCATTAAGGCAACTACGACATATCTTCATAAATTTTTCAATATTAATTTCTTTTTTTATAATATTTTCCATATTGTTTTGAAATTATTATATAATATATGGTTTGGAAGAAATTTAAAAAGTTTATTGTTGACAAAATAAAAACAGAAACTGATTGATGTTATTGTTACGTTCTCTTCTTCTTTTTTGTTGATGCTACTGTTGATCATATAACCTACTCCGTTGATGTGTTAATAAGCTGGAAGGAAAAAAGTTTTAAATTTCTTTCATAGATAAATTGATTTTGTTTTTATTTCTCTAGGCAAGAGCATGGCAAGAGCTTTGCTCTAGGAGATAGTTTTTCCCATAGACAAAAAGTATTTCTCTATGGTTTCCCCTCTATAATTGTGGGTAGGCAATACAAATTACATATTTCAAATTACCGTGGACAGTACAGGAAACATATTTATAAATATCTAAATCAAATGGCGATTTGTATTCCAAGTTACCTGTAATGGAGATTTGAGGCTATTCCCATATTTATGTTGGTTGATTATTTAGTTTAGCTCACATAATAGGCAGGCTTAAATTATTTGGGTAGGTACAGTCTTCTATCTTCTGACCAATTTATATTATTATTTTTGACCGATAATTTAAAATTTAAAACTGATTATGAGGATAAAGTGCGATGCTATTGCCATTTTAGACAAAGAGTACACCATCTAACTCGAATATGTGTACTCTGTGTTTTAGATCACAGTAGTCATTACCATTAATCAATACATTTCCTAACTACATAGCCAGTGTTTTTTTCCTACTATTTTACGATATTTCAAGTTTTTTAAATTGATTGTGGGACAACCATGAGGCTTTTGCGATATTGTCAACCTTCAACCGGTCATAATTTATTATATAGATTTCAACAATTCTCCCTTATTAAACCTTTTTCCCTAGAATGTTCCTGTAGGATTGTTGTGAATGAATTTCTAAGTAAGCTTGTTAAAAACTTTAGTTTAGTTAATACCATATTTAGACATATTTTTTTTATTTTTTTATTTTTTCTACTCCTGTTTTATAATATACTTATTAAAAGACTAAAATCTGTATCATAGTGATATTCATTATGATACAAATTTTTAAGCCAATAGGAATGCGACATTCGCACAATATTTAATATAGCCATGGATACCTGGTTGACATTTCTGAAATTAATCATATTAGGTCTGTTCCCTGCAATAGAAGTGTAGCACTGAGCTATACGATTTCATTTATTTTAATTATGTTTTAATGCTTCTTGCAGTAATAGATAGTCCCAAATTTAGCAATTTTACACGGATTTTTTCACAGATTAACCTGACTTTTACAAAATGATATATAGCTCAGTGCTACACTTTTATTGCAGGCGAATAGACCTATTAAGTGACACTCAATTTGACAGCTGTCAAATAACTTTGATTTTCAAAAGTAACTATATTTAAAATTAATTAAACTGAATAATTAAATTGTGTTAAAATAATTCTTATTAATCGGAGTAGAAAAAATATATTGTATACAACTTTCATGTGATAGCCATTAATACACTCGCATATTATATACGAAACTCGCCTGCGGCTCGTTTCGTATCCTACAACATGCTCGTGTCTGACTATCATTACATGATCGCTGCATAAAATACTAATTATTTCCATGTAAATAGATCATAATTTTATTGTTAATATCTGTATAATTTAGTATTAAGGCACAGTATAAATTGAAAATTCCTCACTATACTTCCATTCGTTTGATAAAGCTGCTGTGTTAGGGAAATGTGTCACAATTTTAAAGTTTAAATATTATGTAGATTTTAACAAATTAAAATTGTTTTATTTCATCATTCAGTATGGATTTAAATCAAGTAAAAGCCTCATCCATTCAATTTTTCTAAGCCAACTTGTTTACACCTAGCTTATCGTCGACTCCATTTCACATAAGTAGCCTCGACATAAAATATTATGTTGAGATTCTCTGTACCAACTATCAAGAGCTTACCCAACACCTAGAAAGAGAGCTGAATAGAGTTTTTTATCCCAGCACTTTTCAATGGTTGAATGTTTTTATCTAAATAAGAATTGATGTCTTTTTAGTGACAGTTTTTGAACAATTGTGGATTAATTCATAGAAGATAAACTTACCTTTATGATTTGACTGAAGGATGTTTTTCTGGTTTTGCTAACGACATAATCAAAGATGACGTTTATACATCGAATATTGCCAATGTTTGAAAATTAAATATGAATGTGATACTTACTGAAATTTTTATTACAGTTTAAAATATGATATAAAGTACATTAAATCGTTCAGTAACAAAGAGCTATTAGGCGAACCTTTTGTATCCGCTAGTTTCTAGACTAGAAAAATGGTAATATTTCTTAAAAGTGTATAATATACTCGTATTAAAGTACTAAAAAGCACATGGAATCAAAACATTCTGATAAGTAACAATATTAAACATCAATAACAAAACTAAAAATACCTATAACAAAATAAATAGATATGAATTTGCGTTTTAAATTAATACAATTAATATTAAAATTGAACACCATAATACTTTTAACCTTTGGGTATCATTTATTTGACGCTAGTATATTTTTTAGATAATACTAGAATAAGATCGAAACCAAGCAGATCCATATAATTTCAAGTCGACACTTGCGGCAATTTGGGTCATGAACTGTTGAAGTGTTTCAAGAATTCTTCTCTTTATTGTAAAAACTAGAGGCGCCTCATCTGGTAATTTTGTAAGTTCATACGTGATACGGTTTTTCATCAAAGTCACATTTAATAGAACGTCGACAGAAATGAATACAAGCAGTAAATCGTATCAAGTATCAATATGAGCAAATATTAAATGCATACTTAAGACAGTCTAATCGACAAGTTCTGAAATGTTTTCTCTTGATAAAGCTCCCAAAAATATGAGCGAGCGCTCATTTGATTCGGAATGACATCTAGAAAAATGTATAGAAAGTATAGCATTTATTTTTTTGTTCATTATCCAGGATGTTGGCCTTATTTTACTTGTTTTTCACATGAAACTCGATGGTGGCAGCGAATTTCATTCTAACTATTGAAGCCTGTGTGAAGTTGTGAAGGATTCAGTGAAAGAATAGAGCATAGAGTCAGTCAAAAAAGTGCCGCCCAAAAATATTTAAACTTCATTATTTTAATACTGCGACCAGCTGACAGAGATCAAAGTGTAACTGTCTATAACAATATCAGAATATAAGAACAACAATCAATATTTTTCATCATAATAGAAGAGTTCAGTCTAAAGTCAGTGTGGCCAACATAAAGCGGTTTTTTCTGACAAGAATGACAGTTAAGGTCTACTGTTCAAAACATAAGATTTTGTATGTTTTTTATCATTGCGAACATCTACATTGCTTTATTAAAATAATGAATACACCCCGAAGCATAAATCTTGAAATTTAACACGACTTTTTAGCTGAATACTCAACATAACAGTGGCCAATAATTCTAGGAACTCTTGGCATGTTACCAATTCATTTGTTATTCAGTCACTAGTTATGTCAAATGTCAGTTATATTTGTTTTTGTTGTTGATATTCGTTTAATTGTGTAGATCTATTTTCGATAAGATTTTAGCTGTATCTCTATTCTTCCAATTACTTTTTTCACTGACATTTGACAAAGATAGTGAAACTGGACGGAATCTGACCAATCAAAGGTCTACAGAATTGACAACTTAAATTCAAATTACTCTTCCTGAGCCACTTTCGGGTGCATCACGTAGAGCACTCCGGAGCTGCTCCGTAGCACTTCGGTTCTACTCTTGCCCGTTCGGGTTCTTGAAGTATGGCGCTCTCGGACCACTCCAGGCTACCTCGTCCCTCTCCCTTGATGCACCTACCGTTTTCAAGGAGTTTCAAGATCTTAAACGTCAAAATGTTGTTTTTGTAGGTTATATACGGCTTTTATGAATAATTATTGTTAATGTTTATAAAAGTTTTATTTAATATTTATTGTGAACGAAATTGAATAAACTACAGTTCAGAAGTAAAAACGTATTGCCAAAAAAATAAATAATTAACCATAGATAAAACCATTGTATCATGGATGAAAAGGGGATAAAACTCTAAAAACATGGAGTGACATTTGATATTTAAAAAGTTGGCGGTCAATGGTCATGGTTCTGGAGCGTTTGGGTGCACGAAAATCAAGAGTACTCTTCAAATCACCGGTGCATAGTACACCCGAAAGCGGCTCTGGTTTTTAAATGAGGTATAACCTAACCTCACAACTGAACTTCCATTTTTTTGTAGGTAGGTAGTATTTGTCGCTCATGAGACATCCACACTTTCTGTTCTTTTAAAAAATACATTATTTAAATTAACAAATAATAAAATACAAGTATTGGCAAAAGGTAATATTTTAAAATACATCGCGGGCAAAAATAAACAGTACCTTAATTTATAAATATAAATTTAACATTGTCGTATAACCTCAATTATCTTTTACATAACATTCCTATTGTTTGATTGTAGTTTTTGGCTTTTGCTTTTTTTCGGTTTTTTTTTATTACATCCGTAGTTTTATGAGTATTGTTAATAGTATTTATAATACAAATTTATGGCGATAGTTCAGTTTTCTGCCACAGGATAAAGTATCGCTATATTGAAATACAATTCATGTGTTATCTGACCCATTTTCTACGATTTTAATTGGCTGAAATAGATTAGTAGAGTCTATCAAACTGATGACAGTTCTATCACCGCAAGCTAATATGTCATTGTTTTTTATTACAACCCACTAATGAAAAATATCAGTAGGTACCTACTGTCAGTTTTGACATTCAAAATATTGCTGCGCAAAATAGACGAGTTCTATACAAGGGAACTGCTGCCAACATAACGAATAAAAAAATACTGAAAAAGGTTAGTCGCATAAGAACCGTTTTACACGTATGAGAATTATTAAGAAATTTACTCTGAAAATAATATTGGTAATTTTCGTATGAATTTTGAAAAAATTTCACTACTTGACTGTTTTACACATAATATTTTTACCACTAAAAATTTCATAAGAATTCAAGCCATACGCCTGCGCAGTGAGATTGTTTTTGGGATAAGTTGTCACATATTGACATTTCTAAATAATCAGCTGTATTCGAACCGTTCATTTGATTGATTATTTATTCTATTAATTGAGATTTCCAGTTATGCCAAGGTTTTGGCTTTTCTGAATAAATAATTAATGGTTGAAAACGACAACAAATATTGACACATGACGTTATTATTGTTTTTATTCTATTTTTGGCTTCTGCGTCGATTGTCGCGCACTTTCTAGTTTATTGTCATGAAAATATATATTTTTACTCCGATAATTTTGGCAATAATAATTCTTTAAAGTGTAAAACAGCAAAAATTATTCTTACATAAATTTTCAGAGTAAATTTCGTAATAATTCTCGTATTTGCAAAACGGTTCTGAGGAAGTGGTTTTTCCAAACTATCTTTAAATTTTCTTATGTTTTGAGTCCCTTTACCACCCATGTTGTACCCGAAAAGTTTGGAGTTTTACCCGAGAGATTTGCAGGTCTATTTCGTTTGGAGTATTTTACATCTTACAGTTGAAACAAACAACTAAGGACAGCTGTCAATACAGGTTTGTTTGGCTTTGTTTGTGTTTCGCCAACTGTAAGATGCGAAATACCCCAAACTAAAAATACTTCCAAACTTTTCGGGTACAGCATGGGTGTGGTGAAGGGACTCAAAAAAATATAAGAAAAACTAGAAATAAGGATGGCAAAAGAGATAATAAGTAAAACTGACACGCTCAGAAGTTATATCATAGAGTAATAAATAAAACAGAGATTTTAAAACGTTGTGAAAATAATTCAACCCCTTTTAATACTCATCGTGGTCCTATACTGAACTGAAAATTATAAAATAATTTTGGAGAGCAAGTCAAAAAATAATAAAAATGTTCGGTACTGTTTGTTTTGGCACACACTGTACATAATAATATCTAGCTACAACAAAATCACATGGTGTATATATTTTTAATATGTTTCTAGAAAATACATAATACTTGAATCATATCACTGGTGTTAGAAATAATACATGTATAATCATATAAAAAAATAAGTTATAAATTATTTTAACAAATATAATAATAATATAAAAATAAAAAAATCTAAAAAAGCTGCGTAAATGATGAAAGTGATTGTATATCACAAAAAAGGCATTATAATCGTCGGTTCGCTAGTTTGGAATTTTATTCTTCGACTAAAAAGTCGATTTAGCGGACTTCACAGCTGATCGGTTCCTAAGGAAAGAAAAAATCAGTGAGTTGTTTAAATGCGTTCAGTTCCACACTTGCGTGTATGATGGTGAATTACGGCAGGCGTTTTTCACAGCTCTTGCGGAATTTCCAAAATTTATTAAAATTTTGATTTGCGTTAGACTTAAAATCCACTGCAAAAATTTAATTACACTGGAACTTGAAAATAGGAAAATTTATAACGAATTTATAACATTTAATGATTTTCTTTTAAATGTAGGATTTAGTAAATTATATTCCTATAAAATGTATACAGGATGTTGTTTATACAGGGTGTTTTCAAATGACACTTAGAACGTTTGCATGTAGAAAACTCTCGTAAAATTGGACAAAATGATGTAAGGATTGGCGGGTCAAGCTCATTTACTTTTCGAAATACGGGGTGTTGAAGTTATAAAAATTCAAATGTTTTTATTTTATACATTTAAAATGGATGAATAAATTGATTTGACATTTGGCAGGTTGTTTTTAAATGTAAAAAGTCATATTTTGATGGAAAAACATTTGTCGATTCTTGATCCAGTGGTGTACATTTGGAAAAATATGTCACTTTTCTCCTCCCATTTTTCACGCCACTGGCATTAATTTATAGCTATTTTTAATTAATTTTGTATTCCTCAATGTTTTTCACGTAAAAAAACACATAGCCTTTACATATAAAAAAAATGTGTAGTTTTCAAGATATTTAATGTTTTCATGTAGTTTGCAACATCAATTTCAATAATAAAAGCACAAGTTTGTACAAATATTTTTGAGAGTCTTCTCACAATGTTTAAGATGCATTGCTGCTTCACAAATTAGTTCCTGATACATATTTTAACCATTAGTAGTTTGAAGGTTAACAAAAAATATAAAAAAAGGTATTTTTTCATTTTATTATTAAAAAATTAGGTTGCAGACTTCACGAAAACATTAAATATGTTGAAAACTACACATTTTTTGATATGTAAAAATTATGTATTTTTTACTTGAAAAACATGCCCGTGGCATGAAAAATGGGAGGAGAAAAGTGACATATTTTTCCAAATGTACATCACTGGATCAAGAATTGACAAATGTTTTTTTATCAAAATATGCTTTTTTGCATTTAAAAACAATCTGCCAAATGTAAAATCAAATTATTCATCCATTTTAAAGTTATCAAATAAAAACATTTAAATTTTTATTATTTCAACACCCCGTATTTCGAAACGTAAATGAGCTGGACCCCTCAATCCTTATATCACTTTGTCCAATTTTAAGAGAGGTATCTTTATGCAAACGTTGTGTCATTTGAAAACACCCTGTATATTTGTAATCAGGAAATGCAGGGATACTCAAAACTTTAAAAAAATACATGGTGTACCAATTTGAAATATTGAAGATGCATTTTATTCGGTACTCCCTTTATATAAAATTCAGTCTGTTGTTACATTTTTGGTTGGCACAAATAAAATAATAAAAGTTTTATTTCAAACTTTGTTTTTTGTATCTCCGTAATTAATGAAAATAAGTGGGGGTTAAAATATAATGGGAAAAAATTTGAATTATTATTCACTTATAATATTTAAAATTACCGTTTTATTACTCTCTCGTAGTTAAAAATAGACTATAATATACAGGGTGTCCCACGACGAGTTGAAACTATATGTATATGACAATAGTATATTGTGCAACTAGTGGGAAAAGCTTAATTTTTCTCACGAGTGTTCGTTTGTGGTACGAATCTGAGGCGAGTGCCGCAGCACACGAGTGAGAAAAATTAAGCTTTTCCCACTAGTTGCACAATATACTTTTTCTACGACTGCAAATTAATGGATAATTTAACTATTTTGGAGTAGGTGATCATACGAGACTTCAACCTCTTTAAATTATACCAAATTTACTTAGTCAAAATATACAAAAAATGTTTTTTTGAATATTTTTTTTTCAATTGTGACACAAAATTTAGTTGAAATTTCTTTAAGCTTACAGAAACACCTTCTCTCCTCTACTTTTAAAACACTACCATTTGGGTACTCTGTACTTTTTAACGTTTGACGTTTTATGACAGGAGTCCAAAGCATTCTATAATAAAGAATTGTGTTGATTTTTTCTCTAACGTACCGTGGCCCAAGACGTGGGAAAAAAATTTTTCCCACGGCTTGGGCAAAGTGACACTTTGTAGTTTCGTAAATTGTGGGAAAAGGACTATTTTCCATAGCAGTCGTAGAAAAAATACTTACCTTTAGTGAAATTATGAAAATTTCTACGTTTGGGTGTCCGGATTCGAATTTTTTAAATAAAATATTTTCAAAGATGGCCGACTTCCAGTTCTACCGGAAGTTGACTGTAACTTTGTTATTTTAAATAGAACACCCTGTATATTAATATATTTTTAAAATCTATGTAAAATTTTAGTATACATTTATCCAGAAACTTTTTTCGAAAAATGCACACTTTTTGAGTTATTGATTTTTTTGTAGAAAATTTGACCGTTGAAGACCCTTATAAATTATTTTTTTACGAGGAGACCCTTGAAGATATGAAAATGGTTTCTATTCGGTTGCCTTAAGCAAGGTCAAACGTAATCGAATCTATGTTGGAAAATTTTCCATTTTATACAGGGTGTGAATAAAAAGTGTTCAAAGTTTAACTTTATAAATATCAAATTTCTTAATTTTTTTAAATACAACCACCCTGTTTTTTCTATTCTAATGCATTCAGGAGAAAAAAATAAGGCAAGTTCATGTATACTTTCCTATACCCAAATCTTACCGTTATCCAGATATTAAATGTTTTCTGTGCATTTTTAGAGATGCAGGTGTAGTCTGAATTTTATTTTGACCCAATGATACAGGCACTAAGAAATCAAGAAGATTGTGTAAATTTCCTTTTAATACATGGTGAATATGGCAAACGGGTCAAAATAAAATTTAGATGAAACCTTCATCTTTAAAAATTTACAGAAAATATTTAATATCTGGATAACGCTAAGGTTTGGGTATAGAAAAGTATACATTAATTTGCTTCATTTTTTACCGCTGAATGCATTAAAATAGAGAAAACTGGATGGTTTTATTTAAAAAAAAAGAAAAAAATTGATATTTATGAAGTTAAACTTTGAACTCTTTTTATACACACCCTGTATAAAATGAAAAATTTTCCAACAAAGATTCGATTACGTTTGACCTTGCTTAAGGTCACCGAACAGAAACCATTTTCATATCTTCAAGGGTCTCCTCGTAAAAAAAGAATTAATAAGGGTCAGCAACTGTCAAATTTTTTACAAAAAAAACAATAAATCAAAAAGTATGCATTTTTCGAAAAAAGTTTCCAGACAAAAGTTTACTAAAATTTTACGTAAATTTTAAAATTTGTATTAATATACAAGGTGTTCTATTTAAAACAACAAAATTACAGGTCATCTTTGAAAATATTTTAGTTAATAGGATCTTATTCTTAAACCCAAATGTAGAAATTTTCGTGATTTCACTACAAGCATTTTGCCGTATACAGAACTCGTCGTGGTACACCCTGTATAAAATTTAATTTCTTAATACTCGTAGATTAGTCGGAATTTAAGTCCAGTACCTCCTGGCAAGGACCTGAAAATCTTTTTCCGCCAACTCCCGGCAACTTTTCAATACTAATGTTCTTGAAGAAGGGGAAGGGATATATTATCCACCCTTCAGGAAGGGATAAATAATATAAAATACATATGGCGTTCCATACCCTTTAACGGATTAAATTAAACCACGACGCCACTCACCGGTTAATTTAATTAAATCCTGCTCAGGGACTATAGTTTGACAAGTTTATTTGAGCCTACAGGGCATCGGTAAGAGGCGAGGAAACAAGGCGCGTATCTATCAAAAACGTACCAATGGTGTACTGTACCTATTTTATGGAGTAAAACTTGAAATACAAAGGTTACTAACAATACCAACGCCACTAGATAAATCAATATCAGTCAACTGAATAAGGGAAAGGGAAGGACACACGCATGCGCTTGCCAATAAGAAGTCAGCTGTCGATGAAAATCACCAATTATATAATTCGGAGGGTGTGGTTATTATGGTTTTCGCACAACGTTGCCAGAATGCTCTCAACTGCATTCCTTTCCGGGCTTCAGATAAACTTGCCAAATTTTAGTCATCACCTTTTTTTTTAATAAACAATAAATGTATCAAAACTACATGATTTTTTTTTAAATAAAAATCACTTACCTATAATTATGCATATCAACGGTAACTTTAGTAGCTTGTTTATATTTTCCTTCCTGTTCTAATTTAGATGTTAAAGTTCTTCCCATCGAGTGCGAAGGCAATTTTACAACCATATGGTTACTTTCCATTTCCTTCCGGATGACATCTGCGACTATCGACTTTATTTGTGGACAAATTCCAGGCGGGGCATAGTCTTGAGTTGTTTTCAACGGCATATCCAATTTCAAATCTAATACATTCTCTCCCTATAAAAAATATAACGAATAATCATACTAGAAAGAATCTTGCGAATAAGCTTAGACTCAGAAGAACAGACCAAGTACGGTTTCTATCTGGACCTCCTTTGATCTTTGACAGACAGAATTTAAATGACACTAGACATTTGACAGTTGTGAACCTAAAATTAGAGCTGGCAACTGCTTCCTAACGACATGAAAAGAAACAACAATCTAGGCAACGTCGAAATGTCATCCTATTTTCGATAGACTGTCATTGCGCACAAAAGCTGCGCGTAAGTATTTATTGTTCTATGGCAATAAGAGAGAGAGAGATAATTTTAAAATGAATGTTAGAAGGACTTACTCTATATTTAGCCGATGTGGTGCTCGTCTGAATGGCGGTATCCGAAATCGGTCGTCTGTAATTGTGAGCCAATGGTCTATCGGCTGGATTAACTCGAATTTTTTCCTTTCTTAATATCCAATTATCGATATTTTCATCGAACTGAGCCAAATTAATCAATCTCGATCGTTCTTCCGTCGGTACGAAGTTATCGATTATTAAAAACAATTTTCGTAAGTTCCTAGGAAAAATAAATATAAAAATTCCACCACAGCGGCGAATCGAACTGCCACTACTTCAGTTTAAACTTTTAAATACTGGATGGAACCTCTGCTTAATATCAAATGATATTTTAGTGACATTCAATGACGTATTAATTACTTACATTGCAGCTTCATCGTTTGCTTCTTCTATTTCTTGTCTATCTTTAAAGTAAACTTCGTGATTATCTCGAATCTCCTGTCTAATAGACTGTAATTTGTTATTGAGTCGTTTAAGTTTTTCTCTTTTGAAATCTACTTGTTGCTGCAAACTTGCAAATACTTGTTTCAATTCAGTGCAAGTTTCTTCTTCCAACTCCAATTTTTGTTGCATTTCTATTTCCATTTTCTAAAAAGAAAATGTATATAACGACACTAATGTTTGGCAAGTTTATCTGAACCTACGGGGCATCGGTGAGAGGCGAGGAAACATGGCGATTATTTGTCATAAACGTACAAGTGGGTACTGTACCTATTTTATAAAGTAAAACTGAAAAAACAAAAGTCACTGACAATATCGTCGCCACTGGATAAATCATTATCAGAATAAAACCACTTAAATATCAAAAGGCTTATACGGCAGCTAATTTGTTTTACTCGTTGCTAGGATGACATCGACATTTCGGAGCACCATCTATCGACTTCTACTTTTCCCAATAGTGCTGAAAATATGTGTCAAAGAGCAGTGAAATGTTTACAAAATTCATATTGTTACGCGAGTGCCTCAGTTAAATTCCCGTATGAGACGACTATGACTCCTCAGAATGATCGAGACTACCTACCCTGCGTTCCCCTGCTACTAGCCGAGCACTGTCGAAAAGACTACCTACCCCTCGCCCTCCCTCTCGACCAGAGAGATCTAGTCTATCTAGCGCCTTCGACAGAACGAGAGATTTTTAGAAATCTACCCCACGCGCGATATAAATAGACATCATCGCTGCACACAAATGTCAGTCGTCATATAGACATGGTGTTTATATTGGAAAGCAATCGCGCATTGATAAAGTGTTTATTAAGTGACTTTCATATAAATTATAGTTAGTGTGTTTAGTGTATGATATAAATTATTAATTACAAAGGACAGTATTACATACAGGGTGGGGCACTATGAACGAACTATTCTCTGGCGTCTTAACGGCAAATAAAATTAGACGTAGAATTAAGTAGATTACTTAGGACTATAATTTAAAAATATTTTGGAATATACAAGGTGCTCCAAAAAAGCGTGCCGTATCAAAGTTAGGATCTTTTAAATGGAACACCCTGTATTTTATCACATTTTTAAATTATACTATTAAAAATAATGTAAGTTCATTAACATATCCCTATACCTATCTAGTTCAGTTTCCAGGATATAAATCGATTTTACATAATTTGTAGACCCTCCGAAAATATACAATATCTTCAAAATTTTAACGAATAACCACATTTGCTTCACACCATCTCACTAAAAGCTTTTGACCTTTTGTTTCCAATATTTACTGGTATGCTATAATATACAGGGTGCTTTTAATATGACCGTATAACACCAATCATTTAATACATAAATTTATGGCTTAATTTAAATAGAACGCCCTGTATCTGTTGGATCTGTTACACGTGGGAATTTATTGGTATTAGGATTCCCTATATCTAACTCTGATAGTTTTCGAGAAAATTTAAATTTGTTTTTTAATGGTCAATTATTTGCTGACATGTAGGTACCTAGTTTATACCTATGACATGATATACCGATTGTATGATTTATTATTGATAGATTAAAGGTTTCAGACAGTAACACCAGAAATGAACAGAATGAACAGAAATGAACAATAACTTTTTTAAAAGATTTCTTGTATCCAACATGATGAGTGTCACTTTGAACACCTCTAAATTTTTTGTAGTTATTTTTTTATAATTTTAAAGCTTAATGTATCTGTATGCACTTAATAAAATTCTTATTTAAGAGACCTTTAATTTATCAATAATAAATTTTAAATGTTCAAAAACTTTCCATCGGTGTATCATGTCATAGGTATAAACTAGGTACCTACATGTCAGCAAATAATTGACCATTAAAAAACAAATTTAAATTTTCACGAAAACTATCAGAGTTAGATATAGGGAACCCTAATACCAACTGAAAGGTAATAAATTCCCACGTGTAACAGATCCAACAGATACAGGGTGTTCTATTTAAATTAAGCTATAAATTTATGTATTAAATGATTGGTGTTATACGGTCATATTAAAAACACCCTGTATATTATAGCATACCAGTAAATATTGGAAACAAGAGGTCAAAAGCTTTTAGTGAGATGGTGTGAAGCAAATGTGGTTATTCGTTTTTATTTTGAAGTTATTGTATATTTTCGGAGGGTCTACAAATTATGTAAAATCGATTTATCCTGGAAACTAAACTAGATAGGTATAGGGAAATGTTAATGAACTTACATTATTTTTAATAGTATAATTTAAAAATGTGATAAAATACAGGGTGTTCCATTTAAAAGAACCTAACTTTGATACGGCACGCTTTTTTGGAGCACCCTCTATATTCCAAAATATTTTTAAATTATAGTCCTACGTAGTCTACTTAATTCTACGTCTAATTTTTTCTAACTTTATTTGCCGTTAAGACGCCAAAATATAGTTCGTTCATAGTACCCCACCCTGTATAAATCTGTAAATATAAATTAAGTAATTGTACATATAAATTAGAATAAACGTTACAATACAGGGTGTCGCAGCCGAGAGTGACCCATTTTAAATGCTTATAACTTTTATACCAGTTGTGTTAGCAACCTGCGGTTCACGCCATTCCTTTTCTCTTGGCCTAAAGTTTTTTCTAGTCGGTACCAAATTTTGTCTACAATTATACAGTGGGAGTAAAAAAATTGCCTTTTTTCGACATTAAAATTTTCAACTATTTTTAATGGAACACCCTGTATATTGCAACGTCACAATTAGGAGTCGTGTCTAAGGTATCCATATACCAATAAACATCGGACTTGTTCCTTGACGTTTTAGCAGCAAAAAATTAAAATAGTAGTCTGGATATTTTAGCAAACGTATTTTTTATTAGCATATTTGGAACTATACATTAATAAAGAAATAAATATTAATCTAAAAAAACTGCTGTATATGTTGACCGTTCTGTTCTAAGCATTTATGAAGTCGGACCATTAAATGGTTGAATGAATTGTGTAACATATCTTGGGGAATCGCTTCAATTACTGCACGAATATTCCCCTTAAGATCATCCAAATTGTGTGGAAGGGGGTTATGGCACCTATCCTTGACATAACCCCAGAGAAAAAAGTATGGAACTGTCAAGTCAGGAGAGTACGGTGCCCATTCTATAGGGCCAGTTTACTATGGATACCTAGTTACGTTTTTTTTATACTTTTGCTAAAATATCCAAACTACTATTTTAATTTTTTGCTGCTAAAACGTCAAGGAACAAGTCCGATGTTTATTGGTATATGGATACCTTGGACACGACTCCTAATTATAACGTTGCAATATACAGGGTGTTCCATTAAAAATAGTTGAAAACTTTAATGTCGAAAAAAGGCAATTTTTTTACTCCCACTGTATAATTGTAGACAAAATTTGGTACCAACTAGAAAAAACTTTAGGCCAAGAGAAAAGGAATGGCCTAAACCGCAGATGGCTAACACAACTGGTATAAAAGTTATAAGCATTTAAAATGGGTCACTCTCGGCTGGGACACCCTGTAATATGAAAATTACCAATATTATTTTCAGTGTAAATTTCGCAATAATTCTCGTACGTGTAAAACGGTTCTAACTCAATGACCAGTACAAAGAAACCAGAAAATTACTCACCTTTCTAGCTGCAATTTGAGTTCTCTGCTGTTCAAGTTTAATTTCGTTTTCGTTGACACTATCCACAATATTCTTTCCACCGTGAACCATCTGTTTTTCCAAATTTTTCAATTTTTTCGCCAACTCGTCCACTTCCATTTTACCAAGTTCCAGTTTCTTTTCTTTTTCTTCTGCATCTACTTCTTCTTCGCTATCACTTTCGATGAGACCGTTATTTTCAATGTTGGTATTAAAGTCCCCGTTACTTTTCTCCATTATCAATTGTTTTAGCCTTTCAATTTCTTCTTGAAGTCCCAATAGTTGACCGTCTTTTATATCTTCATTCTTGATTGGAGTATTCTTGATGGATTTTGCTCTGTAGGCATATCTAAAATGAAAAAATAAATAATTTAAAAGAATAATATAGAAAATAATAAATATATTACCTCAAAGTGACGATCGTTTCTTCGTAATTCATATTGGCTGGCCCAATGTTGGCTATCATTATGGTTTTACTGTTACCGCCAAGAGAATCTTGTAAAAACCTTGTCAATTTAGAATCTCTGTAAGGTATGTGAGCTGAATTTTCGGCCAAGGCATATATTACATTGCCTATAAACAAGAAATCAAAAATTTGAAAAGTAATAGCAAAGTAGACCAGGGTCGATAATTTTTGAGACCAAAAAAAATTATAGTAGGATGAAACCCATTGGAAGAGGTGGGGAATATATCAAAAACGGAAGGAAAAATAAATTACGGGCGATCTGAGGTCGGGAAGGGGGAGGGGGTGAGTTCTTAAGGGTAAAAAACGGTTAATCTCGATTTCCGGTAAAACTGCAAGTCTTATGAAAAAAAGTTAAATGGCAAAGTTGTAGGTAATGAAAAGATCCACAACTTTTGTATTGGGACTTTTTTTACATAACCTCAAAATTTATGTGAAAAATTCGAATAACTGAGTTTTTGGTTTTTTATTTTTATCTTTTGCAAAAAAATTTATTTTTCCACGAAATTTGATGAAAACTCATATTTGTATGTCCCAAACATACAGTAATTTTTTTGATTGAAAATATTCATTTTTTCCCCTTATTTTAACTTAAATATCGAAAAAGCACCCCAATTTTCAATCGAAAATTGTCACGTCAAAATATCTGCTTTTTTAAAAAAGTTGGTGTGTTTCTTATTCGTTGAAATCTGTACTTTCTGATGGCATAAAAAAAATATCCATTACTATGGTAAATGTTTTCAGAAAATGCAAATAATAAAAAAAATCAAATCCGAAAAAATTTTTTTGGATTATTATGTATAATTTTGAGCAATTTATTAAAATTTTCCGAAGGTTACTCTGGTATATAAGTAATCTTAAAATAGAAATAAATAGGTCTCTACGCATATAATTTAAAAAAGATTCGAAAACTTTCTCAAAATATTGTAGATGTCTTATTAAATATTAAATTTATTAACTTATTTGGTTGTTCATTATAGTAGTATAATATTATTTCGATTAGCAATTTTTTGTTAATCAATATAACATGAAATCTTACGTTTTCCTAGTAATTAAAGTGTAAATTTTAATAAATTGCTCAAAATTATACATAATGATTCAAAAAATTTTTTTTCGGATTTGAGTTTTTTTCATTATTTGCATTTTCTGAGAACATTTACCATAGTAATGTATATTATTTTTTATACCATCAGAAAGTAGAGATTTCAACGAATAAGAAACACACCAACTTTTTTAAAAAAGCAGATATTTTGACGTGAGATTTTTCGATTGAAAATTAGGGTGCTTTTTCGATATTAAGTCAAAATAAAGGGAAAAAATGAATATTTTAATTCAAAAAAAATTATTTTATGTTTGGGACATACAAAAGTGAGTGTTCACCAAATTTCGTAAAAAAATTATTTTTTTGCAAAAGATAAAAATAAAAAACCAAAAACTCAGTTATTCGAATTTTTCACATAAATTTTGAGGTTATGTGAAAAAAGTATCGATACAAAAGTTGTGGATCTTTTTATTACCTACAACTTTGCCATTCAACTTTTTTTCATAAGACTTGCAGTTTTACCAGAAATAGAGATTAACCGTTTTTTACCCTTAAAAACTCACCCCCTCCCCCTTCCCGACCTCAGATCGCCCGTAATTTATTTTTCCTTTCGTTTTCGTTATATTCTCTACCTTTTCCAATGGGTATCATCCTACTATAATTTATTTTCACTTTTTACCATTTTAAAAATTATCGACTTTGGTCTAAAGGTAGAAGGATGATTACAAGAAAAATCCCGGATCATAAAAACAAGTTCAGAAAGATCTTAGCCCATATACCTAGTGGTTCGTAACTCCTTTCCTTTCCACTACATATGGTACAGAAACAACAAGATATAGACTGAGTAGAGGGAGTTGTTAAAAAAACATATCACTTTTAAGATTCCTGGTTCATAATAGAGGATGGTAAGTATATGATGATAAAATATAGCTTTTCAAAGAAATATCAGTTATAAGAAAGAATGGGATCCCAACGCAACGTACCTTTTCAGTATTTTTTTTGCTGTAATTGATACGAGGGTTGATAGAAATAAATTCAGATGGGCAGGTGTAGGTTCTTAATATTTAATAACTTGGAAAGCAAAGTTATTACTGAACAAAAGGGGATTCAATGAAACTCTAAGTTAAAGGTTATACCAAAGTCTATATATTCAATAAGTCAGACCACTCTCTCGACGACCCGAGAATCCCCCTCCTGCCGTCACTCACCCTCTCAGCGGCAAAACTCACAGCCGCTGTGGATTTATTGATTTTTCAGTTCTGTTTGACTTACACGGTGGTGTAGCAGAGCGTTGTATCGGGTGCGCCCAAGAAAGTGATTTTGAATTTCAATTTGTGCGAACGTTATCTGCTGTGTTTTTGATTGTGTGCGATGCCTTCTTATGGAAATTATTGTTGCGTGTCAAGTCAAATTTATTTTATAATATCTCTAGAGATCAAATAGTGGGTTTTGAAGAACTCCACAATAAGAAATCCACAGCTATTGCCACAAGTGCATTAGTCATTATGATATTAAGAGGCATATCACACAGTTGGAAACAACCTGTTTCATATTTTTTCACACAAAACTCAACAAGTGCAGAGGATTTGAAAGAAATAATATTTGAGGCAATTAAGAAACTAAAGAACTTGTGTAGGTTTTAATGTTCTTGCCGTAACATCGGACCATGGTCCCAACTTTTCTCGGAATAGGAATGAACTTGAAGACCAAGTCGTCTACTATAGCATTTTCGCATCCTTGCCCAAACTTCCCATGGGAATACCTGCTGTCCTTATATACAAGGGTGCGAATCTATTATACACTTAAATTTGCAAATTCCTCACTAAGGACATTTATAAAGAATAAGGAACATCCTAAATTGAAAATCTTGAAAAATTTATAAATATTCAATTATTTATTAATTTTTAAGAATGTACATAATACTTATTTGTTTGTTAATATTTATTTATTCAATACAACGCTACAGAGTACACTCCAAATGGACTTGACCTAAATAATTGTTCATTTGTATCCGTTTTGTCCCAAGTAGATGTTAAACTATGTTATTTCTTTTAATAATGATTATATCAACACAAATGTTCATTCTGTATTAGTTATTAAGAATTATCAGATATACGCTCGGAAGTTTATGTTTATGATTTTTTTTCATTCCATTCCTCGGTTAAAACAAAATTTCTAAAAAGCTACTTAGCAATAATGGTAGCTATTTTTTATATATTATATATAATTTATATAAATTGCCAATATTTCTCAAAACAAGACTAAAGTCAACATATTTTCTAATTGCACCCGGTAAATTCCTTCACAAATGAATTCACCGTCCGTCCCCTCGTATACTACCAAAAACAGGTGTCGCACATGATATACGACTCCCAGCAAAAAATGCCGGCGTTTTCCGACGATCAAACGAGTGGTCTGACTTATTGAATATATAGACTTTGGTTATACTTTTCAAGTACCCAATTACAATATAAAAGTGGAAAATAAATAAGACAAACGTACAAATATTTTAAGTACATTTTAGTAGATAAACTAAGACAGTTCCATGACGATTATAGGGAAAACAATGTGTTAGAGAGAGAGAGAAAGGGAATTGAGGATATATTTTTGTAGGGGACTGTGTAATATGTATGATATAAGAGGACTGGTCAAAATACCGAGGTATGTGTGTGTGTTTGTGTGATATATTGCTTGGCAAGTTTATCTAAACCTCTGAAAGGAATGCAGTGGAAAACATTCGATGTTGCCATGTTTAACTATGGAAAAGTAAAGTACTAAGTATGTATTGATAATAATAAGAAAATAGACTTTTTATTGTCAACAATATTAAATTATATGATTAAACGTTAATCTTGTTTACTTGGATTTTGTCTATTATTAACTTTATTTTTTTAAGTTATGAATATTAAAATATGAACACTTTTCCAAATTCATTATGAACTTCTTCAAGCTCTGGCAACGTTGTACGAAAACCATAATTACCACACCCATTTTTATCGACAGCTGACTTCTTATTGTCAAGCGCATGCGTGTGTTCTTCCCTCTCACTTCGTCAGTTGACTGATATTGTTGAGTTGGTATTGTTAGTTACCTTTAAGTTTTTTCAGTTTTACTTTATAAAATAGGTACAGTACGCTATTTGTGCGTTTATGACAGATAAGCGCAATGTTTTCTCGACTTTTACCGATGCCCCGTAGGTTCAGATAAACTTGCCAAACTATAAGTATGCGATAGTTTTGCGTAATATGTATGTTATACGAGGTCTAGTCAAAATTGTAATAGGGGAAATTTGCCTATTTAAATTCATTGGGTTTGACATTTTCCCCATTTGAAACGTCAAACGTTACATGACGCGTCAAATGTCAATCTTGCGTCTGATACGTCAAACGCCACGTGATACATAAGTTTTGATATACAATGATATCCCTCAGAGTGTAGTTTTGTGCATCAAGTTGTAATACGGGGTAGCTTGAAGTTGAAGCGACACACCAATTGTCAATAATATTATATATAGTTTGGCAAGTTTATCTGAACCTACGGGGCAGCGGTAAGCGGCGAGGAAACATGGCGTTTTTCTGTCATAAACGTACCAATGGCGTACTATACCTATTTTATAAAGTGGAACTGAGAAAACGAAGGTCACTGACAATACCAAAGCCACTGGAAAAATCTTTACTTTTCCATAGTTAAACGTGGCAATATCGAATGTTTTCCACTGCATTCCTCACACAGGTTCAGATAAACTTGTCAAACTATAATTTTTCAACGTTTTTGATACATTTTTCTATTCCTAAATATCCTCCAAATTAATTATAAATTCTAGAATCATTAGAGGAGGCTCATTTAGTCAGAGTCAACAGTCAGACTGTACATTAAAGGGGATGTTATCCCCTTTGTAGACATTATCTTCGGCTGTCCAGATGGAGACATCTTGACAGTTCCAGCATCCTTTCACCTATCTACACGCCTTTTATTTAACGCTCTTTTGACAGCCTTTTGCGGAAGATTTTCAAAATCTCCAAAACTACCAATCAACTTATTGACAACATATTTTTATATTTAATATAAACAATATAACGGTGCGTTTTCTTACTTACTTACCTAACGAAGAAAGTGCCTTATTAATTTTAGTAGCTTCTTTGAGTCTATCCCCCGTAGCACCAGTTTTTGACTGCCTCTCGCTACCGGCTAAATCAACCAAGTTTAATTTTCCAACTTTCATAGTTTTTGAATGTTCTTCAGCCATTTCGATAACAATTTGAAAAATTGCATGAGATCGAGAACTATGTTCGTTCATGTTTGTCATCCCAGTGGTACGGTTATGATTCCCTAATCTCATCGCTTTCAACATATCTTTGGCGCTTTGACATGTTTGAGAATAAAGATTGGTTACTACAACTCCTTGGCCGGTTATTTCACGCAGTTCGTGTGTTTTGGTACTTTTGATTTTTAGTAAATCTCTGGAAAATATCGGAACCAGCATTAAAATTGCAAATATTAAGACGGATGTAGTATTTATTATACAGTGTGTCCACGGAGAAGTGTACAGTGCAACATTAAACAGACATGATGGCAAATTTTTTGAAAATAATTGTTTTTAAGGAAAAATTGTTGACAATGCAAAAATAAAATTTGTCCACGACCAACTAATAATAAGTCGATATTCTACCTCCTAACAAAAGGTATATGGTACCCATTTATCTGCTACTATAGAGTAAATTATGGTTCATAATACACTGACTAGAGATGGGGGTACAATATGAAGTAAACTATTCAATCTGTGTATTTTGTTCAGGAAATTTGTTTCTGACGTATATCGTATCGATAAAATATTGTAATTTTTAGTATTGATACTTTTCATAACGATATTTTCTAATATTAAGTATTTTGAAACGGTACGTTGTATTGATACTTTACACAGTATCGCCCATCTCTATACATGTCAAATTATTTTGTAGCTACCACAACATTTTGAGGTTAGTAAAATGATCGTTATTTACTTTTTTCTACTCCTGTTTTATAATATACTTATTAGAAGACTAAAATCTGTATCATAATGAAATTCATTATGATACAGATTTTCATTATGATACAGATTTTTAAGCCAATAGGAATGCGACATTCGCACAATATTTAATATAACCATGGATACCTGGTTGATATTTCTGAAATTAATATTAGGTCTGTGGCCTGCAATAAAAGTGTAGCACTGAGATATACGATTTTATTTATTTTAAATACGTGCTTCTTGCAGTATACAAATGCAATATAGGTACATAGATAGTCCTGAATTTAATAATTTTACACGTATTTTTTCACAGATAGACCTGAATTTATAAAATTATATAGCTCAGTGCTACACTTTTATTGCAGGCGAACAGACCTATTATGTGACACCTAATTTGACAGCTGTCAAATAATTTCGATTTTCAATTCAATTTAAATTAGCTGAACTAAATAATTATTAATTAAATAATTTTTATTAATCGGAGTAGAAAAATTATTGTATGAAACTTTCATGTAATGGCCTTTAATACACTCGCATATTATATACGAAACTCGCCTGCGACTCGTTTCGTATCCTACAGCTCGTGTCTTAATGGCTATTATTACATGTTCGTTGCACAAAATACTATTATTTAATGAAGAAATTAAGGGTCGTGGACAAAGTATAGCATTCTACTCGCAATTTATGGCCAATATTCACTGTATGTAGCTACCACCATAGATAACATAATACAGCAACATTTTGAGGTTAGTAATACCAAATGATCATATTTATAAACTATTACTTTTTTATCAATAAACACGTAATAACCTAAAACTAACTTTATTCTATGCTTAAACCATTAGTTTGACAGATAATATGTTATTAATAAACGTATATTAGGACAAGGAATAGGTTACTCCAAGTTTAGTCTAGGACTAACTTTGGAAGTAATTTTAACCTAAGGTAATAGGTAGTTTAAGCTCGTAGTAACCTTCGACTAAATATAATTTTAGTTTTGTTAAACTGTTTTAAACTAATTCGAAATTTAGTTTATCGTTTTTGTATTATTAGGTTGTATTATTATTCACTTTATTATTATTAACCCGTAACCCGTACAGAGCCACTTTCAGGACATAAGTCGTACAGTGGGGTCTGTGAGACAACTAGCTATATATACATATATATATTTTGGAAAGTGTGTGAAAATGGTTCGACTATAAATATAAATATATTATGAGATGCCCTATGTGGAAACTTTATGAAATTAAGTCATATTTTCACGAAAATATTCAATTTATTCTTGAAAAGTCAAAATTTTAAAATATTTTGAATTTACATGTTTTTTTTCTCAAAATGTAATAAAAACATACCAGACCGCTTTTATCTGTAAAGAAGCTTGATAAACAAGAGTATAACAAAAAGATATTCTTTAATTTTTATCAAAAATTACAAAAATAACAAGCTTCATTTTAGAGGTCAATTATACACTCTTTACATATTTTAAAGGTGCACTCAAAACATACTGGGCTCTTATACATCACACATAAGTACTGGGTCTTACGTTTAAGTCTTTTAGGACATGTATAACACACTTTTCTTATTTCTAAACGTTCTTCCTGATTCATATTTCATATTTCACGATTTCTTAAAAAGTTACTTAACCCGTACCAAGGGGTCTCACAGACAATTTTGTACTTTAACTCGAAATAATTTACGCGTACGTTCACCTATATCGCTCAAAATCTACAAGCGCACTGCTGTTGGCCCAACTTAAAAGTAGATGGAACGGCAGGATGATATAGGAAGAAGTATGGGAGCAGGAATGCGTGACTTGTTGACAAGTGTCTCACAGACCCCATGATACGGGTTACGGGTTAAGTTATATTTATCAAGTATTTGCTTTCGTACAGTGAGTACCTAGTAATTATTTTGTGATGGGAGGAAGATGATGATGATTTGAGAATCTTAGAAGAATTGAAATAAGCATAGAATATTCGTCTGATCAGAAAAATTAAATTTTATAAAATTAGAAACATTGTTTAAAGAGAAATTTGAAGAAAAAGTAATTATTTAAATAATTCTATTATCTAAAAATAACTATTAACAATAAAAAAACGTGAAGAAAATTAGGAAAAACTACTTTTAACACAAAATACAAACTGGAGCGTTGAGTGAATGTTTTTACAGAGAGAGAACTATAAGATAACTTGCTATTTTTTAAATAAATGAACAAAGAAAGCACTGAACACACAACTGTCACAATAAAAACATAACATAAACATATATCACCATAACGTCACTTTATTAGTCAATTCCTACCATAAAACTGTAAACAACTGTAAGTATTCCTTAAGTCATGTCCAAACCCAGTACCAAGGAGAGAGTAACTATTATCTCCTTTATCAGAGTTTATTAATAGCATTTGTATTACTTCTTTAAACCTACGCTAGTCTCAGAGTAACTAGTCTTTGACTAGAAGTGAGATATTTTTATTAATAAGACAGTTAGAATTTGTCAAAAGTTCACTCCAGATCATTTAGCCTAATAATTAAGTTGGGAATGGGCCTGGTATCTCAATTGTCACAAAAGAACTAACCAGAAAAGGAATTTAAAAAAAATATATATCATTGAACAGACAACATATTTCATTCAAGACTAGTATATTAGAGTAAACTAAGCCTTTTCTTACCTTATTTCTTCCATATATATTTCCAAATATTTAACGCTAACTAAAAATTCAACTCCGGTTTTTCTGTCTATATGGGACCAAATTTGTTCAAATGCTCTTGGTATAATACCTTTATCTTCCCCATCGCAGCCCTCCATTGTGTAAGTCTTTCCTGTTCCCGTTTGCCCATAGGCAAACACACAGCCATTGTATCCTTCAAGGACTGAAGCCACTAACGGTCTAACTGTTTCATCATACACGTTTTGTTGTGTAGAACTGAAAGATTCAATATTTAATTTAGGAGTGAATTTATTTAAAAATATGATTAGAATGAAATACTATCCAGTGTGTACTATACTTTTTCTATGGTATGCCTAACACACGAAAATTTCGAATCAAACATTTATTTATGATAATGATTTATAAAATGTTGGCAATTATTTATAACTATACTCTTATCCATGTTTTGCAGTCGTTCAATAATATGCGGTGAATGGTGGGATACTTAAACTTATATTTTTGGACATTGGTATTTTCAATGTAGGTAAATGAGCAAGCTTAGTGATGAAGACACTTTTAGTATTAACAATATGGAATCATATTTTATGAAGCCTATTTTGCCATCAAACAGAAACCTTCATATTTCAGAATGAACATACCTAATAAACGTTATAATTTTAAAATAATTAAAATCTCAATTTGCATTTGTTACTCTAATTTGGAGTTAATTATTTTAATATATTGATATGCAAATGCATGTTTAAAAAAATTTTCAGCTGAGTTGAAAAAATATTTAAAAATCTAGTTTAGTTTATTAATATATTTCAAGGTAATGTGGATATTTTTAGTTTTCGGAGGTAATTTGAGATTAAATTTTTTTCATATGTTTGTAACAATATTATTAGAACTATAGATTTATGATAAAATTGTAAATAATCTTGTTTGGATTCAAAAAAATAAATATTTATTATTATGAAGACTTGATATGATTGACTTTGTATAAACCTAAAACCACTTCTTGCTAAGGAATTGAGCAGGTCATTACTCAGATATGATTCCCTTTCACTATCAGTAAATTAAATTAAAACAGCCATAAAAAATGTACACCTGATTCAATGACATCTTTGTTTATTGAAATTTACCAAATGGATTAAATTGGTAAATGGTTTTTGTTGCACCTGAGATGTGAATGAATCTGGTATATCAAATTAAAGTGCAAGTTGAAGCACATCGAATCAACCAATGATACTTATAAGACAAGGCTATACAATACATATTGTTTTAGCTGATAGAAGGCCTTTAAAAATAAAAAGATTGTCTTACCATTCATCATACACAGAATCATATGTAAATATTTTATTTTTCTCATTATCACTTCTTGCCTTTAGGTTTTCAACTTCAATAACTCCCCTAGAGGAGTACATCTTGACTACACTGGAGCATTTTGATTCAATTTCTTTATCACTGAGAGGTCTACATCGGACAACAACTTGAACCGATTCATTACTGTTGTTTCTCTGAAAATTATAAAATATGATAAATTTATTCTTTGGAATTAAAACAAAAATTTCACCTCCATAGTATAATTTTCATCATCTGAAGTCATCATCATTTGTAAATTTCAAGGTTATAAAATATTTGTTTCAACAGCAGAGAGACGATGAATACAAACCATTAGGATTGCATTTATGTTGATATTGATTATTTGAGAATTTGTTATTTAAATTATAGTGCCATTTGCTTATTTTTTATGTCAAAACATCTATTGGCAAAACCTCGAAATTCAATATTAAAGTCAATCGATCTTACAGGTTTCTGTGCATTATTATCGTTTTTCTAACCAAAAAATTTCTTCTGTTATGCGGGTTATGAGCTACAGAAATAAATCTTGGAAACGCTATCTATAAAACCGTAGAAATAAAAACAGTTGTGGTTTTACGTTTTACTTCATTACTTCACTTCCCAAAAAAAACTAAAAGAAGACAAAAATAATAATGAATATCTATTTTTCTATTACGTTTTACGTTTGGTCGGTTTTGTATTTAATTTATTTCCGTATGCTCCAAGGACAGAAATAAGTGTTTATTTCTGTGGTGCAGTGCAGTGTAGCACATAGACAAATAAAAAATTATATTTCTCTATGGTGTAGCAGTTAGCTCAGGACGTGACATTCGACAAACGACAATTGACAGTCGTTGTCAGATCTAGACATCTAGAAATTCTCGTTTTTGCGAGAGGATAAAATTTCGTTTAAAATAAGGTAAATGGTTCTATAAACTGGTTCCCGAGAATTAGTTAGATTATATAAATCACCGTAAGTATTTCAACATATTTCACAAAGCGTACTTTTCTCGTAGTAACAATTTTTTATTTCGTTGAATTACCTCATCTTAAATACCTCCACATTTTGACGTTCTATAATGACAATCCTTTAATAATAAATTTCTTCGCCTAGGAGGAGTTTTTTGTTTATTTCAATTACAATGTAACCATTACAATTCAAAAAAAATGTGCAGCAATAATTTTCTATCGCTACGTAATTTTTATTGAATTCAAATTTTTTAGATGTCTGGATCAGCACATAGGCACAGATATAAGAACGCTGCACTAGATAGTGTGGAATTAAGACGGCGTAGGGAAGAAGAAGGAGTACAATTAAGAAAAGCAAAGAGAGATCAGCAATTAAACAAGAGGCGAAATGTTAATGTTAACCAATTATTACCAGAAGATGATCCACTTCAGGTATGTACCAAGACTTCTACATCAAATATGTGATATGTTTTTTAATAGATGCTGCTCTTTTACAGTAATGTTTAGAAATATGAATTTTATAGGTAGATGCTGATAGCAGTACATCTCCAACTGCTGCATGGATAACGCAAGATATGATACAAGATTTATATAGCGTAGATCCAGAGCAGCAGTTGGCAGCTACACAAAAATTTAGAAAGTTGTTAAGCAGAGAACCAAATCCTCCAATAGATGAAGTTATACAAACTGGAATCGTACCCAGATTCGTTGAATTCTTGCAAAATTCTGCCAATTGTACACTACAGGTATGAAATAGAATTATAAAAATTGAGTGCTATTTTTGTTATTAAGAGAGTGTAATGATTTTTAAATATGGTTATTCTAAAGAACACAACCTCCAGTTGAGAAGCATTTTCAATTTATTTTAGTTTGAAGCAGCATGGGCCCTAACTAACATAGCGTCTGGAACATCCCAACAAACCCGGATGGTTATTGATTCAGGAGCTGTACCAATATTTATATCACTTTTAGGAAGTCCATATGAAGATGTTCAGGTAAGTTTTTTCGACATTGTTTAACACTATATTTGTTATAAATTAACCTTTTCTACAGGAACAAGCAGTGTGGGCGTTAGGAAATATTGCTGGTGATTCTCCTGAGTGCCGTGACCATGTTCTCGACTCTGGTATTCTAGTACCGCTTTTACAGTAAGTTGCACACTTTCTTTATTCAAATTACGTGAACTGACACCTTACCTTACCGCTTGTAATATTAGAATGTATTGTTTTGTTATGCAGACATCACAAAGTTCTATTCCGAATGTTTTTTGAAGTATTACTCGTTTCTTGCTTATGATTGTTGTGGGATCCTAAATTTGGCAATTTGATTTCACTTTAGATGAATGGGCAGAAGTTGACATTCTGTTTGATACATTGGAAAAGCTTTTGGTATAGAAATTTCATTCACATGACGTAGTGGACAATCTAGTGATATTTAATTTGTCAAATTGTATAAAAATTAATTTTTATTCTAGATTACTCGGAAAATCCACCCGTTTAACGATGACAAGAAACGCGGTTTGGGCGCTTTCGAATCTTTGCAGGGGTAAAAGTCCTCCACCCGATTTTGTCAAGGTATCTCCTTGTTTGCCGATTTTATCCAGACTTCTCTTCCACACAGATCCCGATGTACTAGCAGACGCGTGCTGGTCTTTAAGTTATTTATCTGATGGGCCTAACGAAAAGATTCAGGTACGTTTTTTTATGTTACAATATTGAAAATTCACTAGCTCTGTCCATATTTAAAATACTTTTGTTTTGTTTTATAGGCAGTAGTGGATGTTGGAGTGTGCAGACGCTTGGTAGAGCTACTGATGGCACAACCTTCTAATGTAGTATCCGCTGCACTTCGAGCAGTAGGTAATATTGTAACCGGTGATGATGTCCAGACTCAAGTTATTCTCAATTGTTCTGCGTTACCGTGTCTTCATCATTTGCTTTCTTCTTCTAAGGAATCTATAAGGAAAGAGGCGTGTTGGACTATTAGTAACATAACTGCTGGTAACAGACAACAGATACAGGTAATTAAATTATGAAATTTACAAAAATTATTAACATATTTGACTTATGCATCGAGAAGTGTGTATTAACAAGTGCCAAGAGATGGTGGATACATTTTTAGAAAAGTCTAGTCTAGATCTAGGTCCAGATATAGCTAGAGCTTTGGAAACTGTCAATATTGTGTCAATACAATATAGGGCTCTCTTACGTTATTGTAAGTTGAGGAAACTTATAATAGTATAGTTTGTGCAAGTTTATCTGAAGCTGTGAAAGGAATGCAGTGGAAAACATTCAATATTGCCATGTTCAACTATGGCAAAGTGAAGTACTGAGGATGTATTGATAATAACAAGAAAAACTTTTTATTGTCAACAATATAATTAAACGTTAATTTTCCAGATAAAATTACCAAACATTATATTCTTCCACGAGTGCATAATGATGGCTATTATTCACGCGGATGTGGTTTCCAAAACAAGCGAGCGCAGCGAGCTAGTTTTGGGATTATCCAAGTGAATAATAGCCTTTATACACAAGGACTATACTTTCTCCACGACAAAAAAAAACCTCCAGTAAGGATCGAATCCCAATCGTTCGCGTCAGAGTCAACCATTTACACGAGCACATTTATTTATAAAAATGTTAAGAGGAAATACAGGGTGATTCATTAGTGCGATAAAGTCCAATATCTTGTGAATGGTTAGAGATGTTCAAATGAAATTTTGACCGATTGTAACCAGCTTAGAGACTCATATTTAAACATTAGTCGCAATTGTACAGCGTGTTCCAGAACGCCGAGCCAGATCAAAGTTATAATTTTTCAAATAGGACACCCTGTATTTCACTTCAAATTTGAATTCTACTTGACTTCGCTATTACAATGATATAATATTGTAATGGGTTATACAGTTTATTTGAAAAGTTCTGACCACTTTTTCCTGTAAATCGTAATGACTTCAACGCCTTGTATACTTTAAACTGCACAATTTAAAATTAATCTTTTATAGCCGTTCGACTGTGATAGTCATCTAATACTAAAATTTAATCGAACTGATTCGATATCTTGCACGACGTTTTGGAACACGCTATACAATTGCGACTAATTTTAGAATATGAGGAGGTCAAAATTTCATTCAAATATCTTTAACTATTTACAAGATATTGGACCTTATCGCACTAATGAATCACCCTGTATATACTTATAATCGAATCCCTCATATTCATAGCTGAAATTATTACATTGGAAATTATAATTTTTTCTCTAAATAAATAATAATAAATTGTTTATCATGGAAAGCACAGTTAAAAATAAGAAAATCAGGTCGGTAAATTATACAGTTCAGGAAAAAGAATTGCTAATATTTTCATCCAATTCTTCATAATAGTTTTTACGGTTGTACCGTCTTCTTGAAAATCCATTTTCAAGAATATCCAATACTTCCAAATCATCTTCCATAAACATCCTTCTACAAAAATTGAAAGAAACACACTTGAAATTGGAAGACAGAAAACGAAAACCGGAAAAGAGGAAAATCATTGACATCCATCAATAAAAACACAAGAATGTTAGGTTAGAAATCTCCACTTTGATGATAAGTGAAGAATAAGGGTCGTTTGCACCGATCAACCTTAAATCTTCATCTCATCTAAGGTCTACTTAAAGTTAAAGTGAACCTTAAACTTTAGATGGTTTGCTAATCTGCTACTTAATGAAATCTTAAATAAGTGGCGAGAAGCTATGGCAACACTGAGAAAGCTACAGACATTCAAGAGATATTTGTGTTATCGAGTTTGATTTCACGAAGTTTGATTGTTGATTCTTTTTGTGACTGATGGTTTAATAAAAATGAATATTAATAATTGTAATGATAATAATATTAGAAAAAAAAAGGACTCCAAATGTTACTGGACGAGAGAAGACAGTTCTTTTAAACCTAATATATAGTCATAAAACAATTATTGAAAATAAAAGGACCGATGCAATTACCTGGCGTGAGAAGGAAAACGCGCGGATTAAAATTACTTCGCTATTTAATAGCCAATCTCTGGAATACCATGGACAATAGAGTCGTGTTCGATTTCTACCTCAATTAGGTTCAAAATGTTTAGGCAGGTAGGTTTTGTCACCCCAAATCGCGAAAAGAATGTCAAATCATCCCAGCTGTTGAAATATTCATTTCTATGATAAATCCTTCTGGGGTTTCCATGAAAGATCAAGTTAAGATCGTCTAAGGGTGTGTTGTAACTCGGTAGGTTAAACCATTGTTATAGTTAACCACTGGTTAACTCCAAAAGGTTGTTGTAACACGAGATTTTAGACGTTCACCAACTGGTTAACCTTCGAAAAGCTTACCATCAGATTTTGGAGAGTTAACCTATGATCAAACACGGAACAATACAATTTTACTTGTTCTATCTATTTGTCTGCTTCAATTTGACAATTTAGATTTGTAGCTGACGTTTTAGTTATTTTGGATTTCCATTGATAAGTAGAAAAAATGTATATAGAGATATATATATTTATCCTGTTGAGCATTTAGTGTGAATTATTTTGAATAGAATGGCGAATTGCAAGAAGCGAGAGCTAATTTACAAGAACTTACAGATGATGGAGACTTTGGAGAGTTGCTCGAACTAGAAATGATTCCAAGAGCCTCTAGAAACTTCTCTCTTCTTCTCATTATATAGAGGTGATTAAAACTAATAAATTGAACTGAAATAGCTTTATTTATTATAAAAAGTTTAAAGACAAATTATTTTACTTGCATATAATCAAAAACTCCTTTTATACTCGAAGGTGTAAGGGTAGGTATCTACATCTAAATATTTTGTTCGTAGATGAAATTAGTCCATTTTTTTTGCTACTTCCATTTCATATTTCTTCTTTCCATAATTTCTGTAACTTCTTGGTTGCAAGTTTTCTTAGGTCTTCCTCTCTTCATTTTGTTATTATTCGGGCTTCCCACACATTCCTGACTGGTCTGCTGCTCATTTTTGTTGAGTATCTCAACCACTTAAGCTATAATAATTGGAGTATTGGCTCTACTTCCAGTTCCTTTCTCAACACACCCTAAATCGTCATGAACAAAATTATTCTTAATTATTTTTTTAATAAACAATGAAGACAAGCCACAGCTAAAAAAAAGGCAAATACCACAACAACAACACGCATGTCAAATAGTAAACTTATTGACAGATTGAAGTTTAGATTGGTTTAGATGACATTAAGGAGAACTTTAAGCGGCACAATTCTTAGGCTTAACTAAGCCATACATAAGGTACACCTTAAAACTCAGTCGATTACCCGTGCAAACCAAATTGTGATATTAAGGTCACCTTAAAGTTAAGCTCCACTCATCTTTCACTAAGTATAACCGGTGCAAATGGCCCTATGTGAACGATTTTCTAAGCTTAGCTAGGTGCAGCTTAAAAGGACAAGTTCATGATGCAAAACAAAACAATTACATTTTTTAATAGGGACAACACTTTTCATTGCGAAATTTGTCGAAAATCTGTGTTGTCCCTATTAAAAAATGTTGTAATTGTCAATTTCAGATGGCCAGGGACCTACTCAATCATTTTGTAAAGACCACCTTAAAAAAAAATTTGAACCCTTTTTGCCTCTTTTTCAGTCCACTATTAACAGTTTATAAAATTAACACATTTTTAAATTTCATCAGGCTGTTATAGATGCCAACATATTCCCAGTGCTGATTGAAATTTTAAGCAAAGCCGAATTTAAAACGAGAAAAGAAGCCGCATGGGCTATTACCAATGCAACTAGTGGAGGTACCCCGGACCAGATCCGTTATTTAGTTAATCAAAATTGCATTGGACCATTATGCGATTTACTAACAGTCATGGACGCCAAGATAGTTCAAGTCGCTCTAAGTGGTTTAGATAACATTTTAAGGCTAGGAGAACAGGATGCTAAGATGCAAAACGGTACCAATCCTTACGCAGTGCTAATTGAAGAATGCTATGGTAAGTTTTGATTTCATATTATTTTAAAATGTTGAATCGAAAAATTCTTAAAACTTTTTCATTTTAAAAAATTGAATAGATGAGGCTTTTGCTCGATGTAGATCCATACTGAATTATGAAATCAAACAGTTTTAATTTGTTAAAATCTACATAATATTTCAACTTGAAGTTGTGACGCGTATACATTGCCTTAATACTAAATTATACGGATATTAACAATAAAATTATGATCTATTTAGATACATGGAATTGAAATGAAAAAGATCTGGAAACTATTCAATTCCACAGAATGAAGGTCATTTTGAGCAATTTTTGAAGGTTGAACTTTCTTCGTTTGGACAATGTTAGAATTTCTTGTTTTCTGTTCATGTCAATTAATAAAATTGATAAAAATCTCTCCATTTTTTGGAGTATAAATTAATTTCCCGTATTTTACTCCTGTTATTATAAATGAAGAAGTGCATAGTTTCCAGATACATATCCTTATACAGGGTGTTCGAGATATTCGGAACATACTGAATGAGTATGTTCTAAGTACGGCCCTGTAATCACATTTATTAGTGGTCTGTACTCGTAAACATACAAACTCAATTGAATTTCTAGGATGCTTCTCTAGATGCATTACATGGATTTCATTTCAAGCTAAAAAATAAAAAAACCTCTCCGATACCATTGTTAACCCCAAAAACGTGCATAAATTATAACTTTGACGGTAAATTTTTGGTAGTCAAATTGTCTGCGGAAAAATAAAAACGAAATAAATAGATTCGATTTTTTATACCCTTTCCAATTATAAAGAGCAATTTCCAAAAATCTATATACAGGGTGTTGTTTTTAGGAAAGACGAGTTTTGAAATTTTTTGTTAAGCCGGACCTGCATTATCTTTTTGGAGATGCTTCCGATGGAGTCTCTAGGTAATGGTTATTACGTGTACCAAATCTTAAAATAATATACAGGGTAACTCGGAAGTTATGAGGTTCGAAAGAAATGGGATAAATTTATAAAACACCCTGTATCTCGGTTATAAATTGCAGAAGACTAATTAAATATAGATTTTTGTAACTACCAAAGTGATCCCCATCTACATTTAAAGTTAGGCCCTTTCCCAATGAAACACCCTGTATGTAGAACTTTTAGGATTTTTAAAACTAGAATTTCAAAAAGAAAACGTATCTATGATAACAAAAAATCAAAATCCAACTACTCAAATCATTTATTAGCAAACCAACACTCTTTCGATTCAAATTTCGAAATTTTGCATAGAGAATCTAAATCCTTCAAATTAAATCTTTTAGAAGCACTTGAGATTGCTGCGGTTGGTGTTAATCTCATGGCTCCTGTATGGTAAAACAATCCAATCGCTGTATTTGTTATAACTTTTGAATGACCGTTGCTTATAGAACCTTCGGTTCCCATGCAATTGCTCCATACGTTAACATGGGTCTTATTATTGCAGTGTAGATCCAGGTGACCACACGGGATGACAGACCCCATGTATGTCCCACTGTCCTCCGACACTGCTCATAAGCCACATATGCTCTTTTTGCTCTGCTGTGTAGATGAGAGTTCCATGTTAGTTTCCTGTCGAGGGTAATACCAAGGTATTTCACCTCTTCCGAAAAGTTTAGATTGCTTTTGAAGATTTCGTGAGGTTTTAAACCCGATAAACTTCTTTTCCTGGTGAAAAGGACCATCTCAGTTTTCCTGAGATTGATCGACAGTGAGTGTTCCTTACACCATGTTTCAATTAATTTAATCCCATCCTGCGCTCTATCGCACAGTCTGCAAGATAACTATGTCATCTGTTTAAGCAATTGTGTAGAATCCATTTTTGTTGAGGTGATTAATCAGGTTGTCCAGGACTATGTTCAACAGAAGGGGTGATAAGACTCCTCCTTTTGGACAATTTTTCACCTTTCGGGCCGTTTAACCCACCTCAGGATAATATTGTTATCTGATGTGGCGTTAGCTAAATCTTGGTGGCACTCTAGTTGTCTGTTCAAGGCTAATAGGGCTTGTCTACTATCACTGCAGATTGTTATATTTTTGCCAGAAATTCCTTTTCTGGTTAGCTCTTTTGTGGCAATTGAGATACCAGCCAGTTCTGTTTGAACCACGCTGGTATTGTTTCCCATTCCCCACTTAATCCTTAGGCTTTTGCTCTCGAGTAAACTCCACATCCAAGCCTTCATTCATTTTTGAACCATCTGTATATATTATGCGTATTGCATTTGCAGGATCTGGCTCTGTGTTCTGTTTAATTTTTTTTAGGGTTTATTGAACACAAACCTGGGTTCAATAGCATCATTGACATGAACAGAATTTCTTAATATGTCATCAAATCCCAAAATCAGGAACAAAGCTGTGAATTTATTCAAATGTATTTTTCTTTTTATTTAGGTCTAGATAAATTGGAATTCCTCCAGTCTCACGAGAACATAGAGATTTACCAAAAAGCATTCGACATTATAGAACATTTCTTTAGCACGGAAGAAGAGGACTCGAACTTGGCTCCATCAATAGATACAGACCATCAACAATATCAATTCAGCTCCGATCAGTCAGTACCAATGGGGGGTTTTCAATTTTGAATTAAATATAATTAGATCCGTTTTAAAAAGTGCCCATGTTGAAAACAATTGAAACAAAAGAAAAAAAAAAGAAAAAACAAAACGAAATTGATACAAAAGAAACATTCGAAAAAATAGGAACCCGCGTTCCTATTTAATGGGTGACTAGAAGTGCTGTGAGTTGGTATCAAAATTTTTTAATGTTATTTAAGTGAATTACCTCACAATTAAGCGTAAAATGTAATAAAAAGCTTAATCTTTATATAATTTTTTTGTTATTGGACGTGTTCGAGTATGGTTCGCCAATTTGGAAAAATTATCTAGTCGGTGAAACATGAGTAAATTCTTTTTTTTTTAACCAACAGATCGTTGCATTTTTTTTCTACAATCACTATCCAAAGTGGGCTTTTCCACATACTATTTTATCCGCAATCTGTCATAATTTGACAGTGGTAACGAGTTTGCATTATTTTATAAATAGAGGAGTTCAGTAGAAGGTCAGTTTGGCCAACAAAAAAAGGTTTTTTCTGACAAGAATGACAGTTAAGGTCTACTATTCAAAACATAAGATTTTGCATGTTTTTTATCATTACGAACATCTACATTGCTTTATTAAAATAATGAATACACCCCCGAAGCGTAAATCTTGAAATATCGGTGGCCGATAATCCTAGGAACTTCTGGCAAGTCACCATTTCATTTCTGTTATTCAGTCACTAGCTCTGTCAAATGTCAGTTATATTTATTTTTTTTGATATTCATTCAATTGTGTAGGTCCATTTTCCATTAGATTTTTTCAGCATTTCTAATTAGCTGTACCTCTATTCTTCTAATTACTTTTTTCACTGACATTTGACATAACTAGTGACTGAATAACAGAAATGAAATGGTGACTTGCCAAGAGTTCTTATAATTATTGGCCACCGATATTTCAAGATATACGCTTCGGGGGTGTATTCATTATTTTAATAAAGCAATATAAATGTTCCCAATGATAAAAAACATGCAAAATCTTATGTTTTGAACAGTAGACCTTAATTGTCATTCTTGTCAGAAAAAAAACCTTTTTTGTTGGCTACACTGACCTTAGACTGAACTCCTATATTCACGTCACGCTCGAGATCGTGTGCATCAACGTTAGTATTTCAGGTTAGAATAAAAAGTTTGTTCATTGGTTTCTTTGACTCCAAGCAACAGGTCAATATTTTTGTCAAAAATCCTACTAGAAAACGGATGATGCCATTAATATACAGATTGCGAGAAAGCTTATCGAACCATGCAATTTACACATGTAGGTACGACAAGGATAATATGAAAAATATAGCTTGAAAGAGAGAGATTGAATAATTGGGCGTGGTCAGCGAGGGCGTATATTTGTTTCCCGAGACTGGCCGAATGTTCATTCCCCCCTTTTTTTAAACGCTGTTGGGAACATACTGAATACCAACAACTAAATTCTCTCTGTAAAGGACACTGTTGCCGGATGAAAGTGTTTATCTTTACCTAATAGTGCATGAGCTCGAAAAGCAGTCAACAATAACGAGACAAAAATATCATTAATTTGCGTTTCTGGCAACAGCGGTTAAAAAAGGGGGGCAATGAACATTCGGCCAGCCTTAGGAAATAAGTATACACCCTCGTTGACCACGCCCAATTATTCTTTATCTCTCTTTCAAGCTATTTTTCCATATTTTCCTTGTCGTACTTGTGTAAATTGCATGGTTCGATAAGCGTTTTCGCAATCTGTATAGTACATTATATCATTTTGATATGTTTTGGACACACAAATATTGTTCAGTAATTTGTTATAACCAAAAAACTATTAAAACCTCATTTTTTGGGTTTTTTCATGTAGCGTGAAACGTACTGAAGCTATCTCAATAAATCTGTGGTAGGGATAAATTGTAGATAATTAAAATACGAACAAAATGAGGGGTCGAGCAAGTCAATCGGATAATTAGGGACCGAGAAAATCAGGAAAAAACCGGAAAATTGGTCTTTTTTTGAGAATTCATAAGAGAATTCATTCGAGAATTCATAATCTTTGTCATTTTTCAAATGCTAGATCTGAAACTTTATAAAAGAAGTTATTCTTATGCCCTTCAAAAGCGCGAAGAGCAGACAGTTACTTTGATCGCAATTGAAATAATAAGTTTAGCGTGCCTGGATGCGTTTTTCGATTGTTCGATTTTGGATTTGAAAACAGTTTTGAAAAGTATAGGCGTAGAGCAACAAAACTTATATTTTCGATTTCTATTAAAATAATGTGAAGTCGGCCAAAAGCAACGCTTAAAACGAACGAATACACCGAGCGCTAGCGTGCTTTATAGCGGTATTCACGGACGTTTTTGGCCGACTTTACATTATTTTAATAGAAATCGAAAATATACGTTTTGTTACTCTACGCCTATACTTTTTTCAACCTATTTTATGCAGGTAGAGAAGATAAAACATGAAGAAAGCCATAGATAACAAAAAAAGCATAGGTATAGGTAACTGAAAAAAGAAGAAATATGACCTCGTTCACTCGAAGAGAAGGCCAAAAAAAAATGTACTAATTGTATTTATTCCCTGGACGAGTCCCTAAAAAAAGAGAATAAATATACCGTTGCCGTACACCTGTCCAAGCTCTAAATTACAGTTTCCATTTAATATTACACTTAGCTTCTATTAGTTCCTATATAAATCTATAGGTAGACAACGGTCGCCGCAACCACAAGATGTCTTCCATTAAAAAGGTCTATTATCCGATTGACTTGCTCGACCTCTCATTTTGTTCGTATTTTAATTAACTACAATTTATCCATACATACCATTGAAATTGCTTCAGTAAGTTTTACGCTATATAAAAAAAAATAAAAAATAAATAGTTTTTTTTTCGTTTAAAATGTTTATAACAAATTACTGAACAGTGTTTGTAATGCAATGTCTTTTATATGATGGAATAATCAGTTTTCTATCAAGATTTTAGTCAAAAATTACTATACTTGCATGCTCCGTTGCTTGGCCTAATATGGTAACAAGTTCAGCTTTTAGTTGTAATTTGAATAGACCAATTTCAGAGAGATGGATTGACGAGGCATTCATTCGGTTCTTTGGGTTTGCTTAAAACACGTTCACATGTTTAAGAACAAGAGTTGAACATGAACTGCAAACTTGAACTGAACGTTTCATATACAGAGTGTTTTCAAATGACACTTACAACGTTTGCAAGTAGATACCTCTCGTAAAATTGGACAAAATGATATGAGAATTGAGGGGTCTAGCTCATTTACTTTTCGAAATACAGGGTGTATTGAAAAATTAAATGTTTTAATTTGATAACTTTAAAATGGATTGATAAATTGATTTGACCTTTGGCAGGTTGTTTTTTAATGTAAAAAGGCATATTTTGATGGAAAAACATTTGTCGATTCTTGATCCAGCGGTGAACATTTGGAAAAATATGTCACTTTTCTCCTCTCATTTTTCACGCCACTGGCATTTGGCACTGGCAAATCCTCTTATAATTTTGTCCAATTTTACGAGAGGTATCTACATGCAAAACGTTGTAAGTGTCATTTGAAAACACCCTGTATATAAAAACTAAGAAAGAAACGCTACCGAAAAGTTGAATTAAATAATACAGGGTGTCCCAGCCGAGAGTGA
This sequence comes from Galerucella nymphaeae, assembly GCA_963978555.1. Taxonomy (NCBI): domain Eukaryota; kingdom Metazoa; phylum Arthropoda; class Insecta; order Coleoptera; family Chrysomelidae; genus Galerucella; species Galerucella nymphaeae. The sequence goes on along the minus strand of OZ021715.1, from coordinate 17,062,352 downwards.
CCCATTTTAAATGCTTATAACTTTTATACCAGTTGTGTTAGTCACCTGCGGTTTACGCCATTCCTTTTCTCTTGGCCTAAAGTTTTTTCTAGTTGGTACCAAATTTTGTCTACAATTATACAGTGGGAGTAAAAAAATTGCCTTTTTTCGACATTAAAATTTTCAACTATTTTTAATGGAACACCCTGTATATTGCAACGTTATAATTAGGAGTCGTGTCCAGGGTATCCATATACCAATAAACATCGGACTTGTACCTTGAGGTTTTAGCAGCAAAAAATTAAAATAGTAGTCTGGATATTTTAGCAAACGTATTTTTTATTAGCATATTTGGAACTATACATTAATAAAGAAATAAATATTAATCTAAAAAAACTGCTGTATATGTTGACCGTTCTGTTCTACGCATTTATGAAGTCGGACCATTAAATGGTTGAATGAATTGTGTAACATATCTTGGGGAATCGCTTCAATTACTGCACGAATATTCCTCTTAAGATCATCCAAATTGTGTGGAAGGGGGTTATGGCACCTATCCTTGACATAACCCCAGAGAAAAAAGTCTGGAACTGTCAAGTCAGGAGAGTACGGTGCCCATTCTATAGGGCCAGTTTACTATGGATACCTAGTTACGTTTTTTTTATACGTTTGTTAAAATATCCAGACTACTATTTCAATATTTTGCTGCTAAAACCTCAAGGAACAAATCCGATGTTTATTGGTATATGGATACCTTAGACACGACTCCTAATTATGTTGCAATATACAGGGTGTTCCATTAAAAATAGTTGAAAATTTTAATGTCGAAAAAAGGCAATTTTTTTACTCCCACTGTATAATTGTAGACAAAATTTGGTATACCGACTAGAAAAAACTTTAGGCCAAGAGAAAAGGAATGGCGTAAACCGCAGGTGGCTAACACAACTGGTATAAAAGTTATAAGCATTTAAAATGGGTCACTCTCGGCTGGGACACCCTGTATAAAAAATATTGTGGTTTAATTTCCCAAAAAAAATAATAAAAAGAAAAATAGTTTAAAATAAAGGTTAATATACCTTGAATCTAAAAATATACAGTGTCCCATTCAAAACGAACGTCTACTGAAACCGGAAGTAAAAAAAGAAAATATTCTCTTCAAGTAAATCACCCTTAAAAGCGACACAAAAACCAATTTCCACTTTTCAGATGTCTTCATTTATGTAGATCATTCTAATCGACGGTTTATTTGTCGCGCCCTGTATATAATCATTTCCCGGCTATATAAATAGATTTAGTACGCGATTATTAGAGTACCTACAGTCGACAGAAGCAAACATGAGCCCAGGTGGGCGCGTCCATGTCACTGTAGTTGTATTTTTGTAGTAACAATCGATATTTTGAATCGATAACCAAATATCGATACCATGAATGTCAACTATTATGCAAACAACGTCAAACTTGCTAAAAATTTAACTCTAAATAATTTATATTGGGCCAAAAATAAAATAAAATGATCCTCGCATTGACAAAACTGATAAAAGTAAAAATAGATGAAATTATGAATGATGATGAAATCACTCGGTCATATTATTTCGATTATTTTAACAAATTACTAACCTTCGTTCGTTAACATTAGCTCCTGATTGGCTCGTTGCGATTAAATTCTTTCTTCTTCTTCTTGTCGTTTTATGGCCTCCGCCGTTACAGCATATGGCCAGCGCAGGTTTATGTAATCGGGAATGCTCTTACTTAAATTCTTTTAGTTCGCATATTTTCCGGGGTTCATGTTTGTTTCTGTCGACAGTACTAGAAGATAGAAGTAAGCATAGATTTTCAATTTGTTGCTTATAGAAGGGAAATAAAACCATTCAAATTAGGCGGACATATTTGTGACACTTCATAGATAATGAATATTTTTATAACGATACACGCAAGTATCTTGAAAGTTTTTTTTTTTAATTTTTTGTTTTGTTTTATATTGTCATTATTATTTAACGACGAAAATCTTTGTGATAAAATTAAACATTTTATTTATATGCAAATGCTTGAAAATGAAAATTTAAGTTGCAGATAATTTCCAAAAAAGCATGTAATAATCAATTAGTACATTTTCAAGTTTTGATAAAACTGTATAAATATTATTTTTTGTTTTATTCAACTGTAAGAGTAAAGCCCTGTAGGTGTTTTGAAAAATAAATACATGTTTAGAAAAAAAGGTCTCCCATTAATTTTTAATAACAAATAATGCAAGAGTAATAATTATCACCAAATTTTTTATTGTACCTTTCTTTAACCTTTCGGTCTTTCAGTCCCTTATATTAGATTATTTTTATTACAGTGCGCTTAAAAGTGACGTGTTTTGACTGGAATTTGTGAATATTGTGATTAATTTGACAAACTCTTGTTTGTTCGTTGGAATACTATAAGAAACGGAAGGGTCTCTCTCCGTCGGCTCTTTGATCTGTGTCAGACAGGATTTAAATGACACTTGACAGTTGTGATCCTAAAATTAGAGCTGGCAACAGCTTCCTAACGGCATGAAAAGAAATAACAATCTTGGCAACGTCGGTAGACTGACACTGCGCGCAAAAGCTGCGCGTACTTATTGTTCTATGTCAGGAGACCCTTCCGATTGTTATACTATTGGGAAAAGTAGAATTCGATAGATGGCGCTCCGAAATGTCAATGTCATCCTAGCAACGAGTAAAACAAATCAGCTGCCGTATAAGCCATTTGATATTTAAGTGGTTTTATTTTGCTGTTTTAGTTATTTTTAGTGTGTGTTTTGTGAAACTTTTGCTTTTCCTTTGATTCTGCTTTAGTGTTTTGTGTTGTTAAACTAAATTTTGACTCCTAATATTTTTATTTTTGGAGTAATAGGTATGGTTGATATTTGTTAAAAATAAACAAAGTTCAGGTCTGATTTCGTGTTTTTATTTTATTTTTGATATAGTCATATCTACAAAAGTTACAGGGAAGGTACGTTTGTATTGAGTAATATTTTAAATCTTATTCTTATTTTCTTTTTGTTGACCATTCAAAGTTTATTTGAATTTGTAAATGCTGAGTCTTCCTCTAGGTGCATAAATGAGGGACATGCAGTTTTGAAGGCTAGCCCTATATTTTTGCATGGTACCTATAGAGGAAATAAGTGACACTTTCATAAAAGTGCAATGAAAACAAAAAATAGAATAACATAACCTCTTCCATAATATCTCTGATTATGTAAAAATATGACCTCAGAAATGATGACAGTTGAGTTGAATAGAAAAACAGTTTTAAGCTTGTCACTGACACAAGATTAATAGTATATTATTAAACGAGCAATTTATGATAGCCATAATTCACGATGGGTCACCCAAGTGAATTATGGCCATAAATTGCGAGTAGAATACTATACTTTGTCCACGACACTTAATTTATTTATTAATAAATAAAAGTCTATGACGATTTGGCATATTACTAACCTCAAAATGTTGTGGCAGCTACATAAAATAATTTGACATATATAGAGATGGACGATACTGTGTAGTAAAGTATCAATACAACGTACCGTTATAAATATATTGTGCGTCATTTGGGCCTGCCGTATGTATCAGTTTACCATTGTTTAGTGTTGTTTTCATTTTGCTTTTGGTTCCCATGGTAGTTTTTTTCATCGAATAGAATATATATTATGCAAGTTTTTAGATCTTCAGTAAGGTAAGTTAACATAAGTAACTGTAATTTAATAAAAAATATGCATATATTGTCTTTTATTGAATTGTTAGTCAATGTGAAGCTTATATTTCCTATCTCCTCGTATTTTCTATATACAGGGTAGTGAGAAAGTGGCACCAAGTCATTTTCTTTAAAAAAAATAAACATATAATCATCAACAGTTGACACTTGACAATAATCTGGTGGTGAAACAGTAAAGATAAACACCATGGAGACTATACTTATCTCCCTGATAAACAAACTATATTAATCTCAGTGATGGGTATTAACCGGTTAATAATTTTGTTAACCGGTCAATGGTTAATAAATAAAATGGTTATTAACTATCAATTATTAACCAAAAAAAAAATTTTATTAGATATTTGTGTTCTGCCTATTAATACAAAATGTTTGACATAATTTAAGCTTATATGAGATGTTAACAAAAGCTCAAGAATTCAGATGTCATCGACAGTCACGGACGTAAGGAGTCTGCAAAGATCAGTTCGCCAACCTGTGATCTTTGGGGACCATGGTAACGTTTTCTGCTTGCTGCACCTTTCGGGTTACCTTTTTGGTGCGAACTTTTTCAGTGTTAGCATTTTCTGCTTACGTCTAATTTGCTCTCAGTGCGCACCTAGGGCAACTTTATCGACACTGGCTCCGGGAGTCGGTGCATTAGTTCCAGTGCGAATATGGCTGATGTTTATTTACTTTTTGTGAAGAGTTTTTAGAATCCTTTTCATCTGCTATTAGTGATGATTAAATACAATTTCTGATAGACAGATAATGTCGAAAATAAACCACGGATTGAGGGTTGTGTGAAACCTGTTGTGAGAAATAATATTTTCGGTTTCCATACTAATTTTAGTTTTTATTAACATTAAATATTGTAACTTGATTATTTTGTGTTGAATGTGGCAACACTGCTCACATGTAGTTTTGTGGTAATGTCTTCTAAATGTACATGTTAAGTTTTAAGTTTTGTTCTGAGTAGTGAAGTAGGCAAGTTGCTTTTGTAACATATAAATAATGTTAAAAGGAATCTGTAAATATATATATTGTAAATAGACCATAGTGCATTATTAAACATAATAGAAGAAAGTGACTGGGAGAAAGATGAAACAATAAAATAACAGGTTATGGGCCCAGTGAGAGCAAAAATTGAAAGAAATAGTATTTAACTAGAAAGTCGATAACTAGAAAATGGCGACTGTAAGTAATATGAGCGGGAAAAACATTTATAACGTCGATCTATTAAACAATGAAAATTTTAATACTTGGAAATTTCGAATGCATGTCTTGCTAGAAGAGAAAGAGGTACTTGATTTTATTAAAAATAAGTTTAAGACAGAGGATTACCCCGATGAAAAGAAACTAACTGATGCAAAGAAAAAGGATAATCGATGTAAATCATATATAGTCCAAAGTTTAGAAGACAGTCAGATAGAATTAGTAAGAGATAAAGAAACAGCATATGATATGTGGAAGAGTCTTGAGGATAGATACGAGAAAAGAGGTATACCGGGCCAGTTAATACTAAGAAGGAAGTTAATGCAGATGAGATTGACAGACATTAATAATTTGGAAGCATTTTTATTAGAATTTGATGAAACCCTAAGACAGCTAAAGAGCACAGGTGCTGAAATAAAAGAACAAGATATCATTTGCAACTTGTTGTTGGCAATGCCAAGTTCCTTTAACACTATAATATCGATTTTAGAAAATATGCCAACTGACGAGCTTACATTGGAAGTTGCAAAGTCAAAATTGAGATCCGAAGTTGAAAGAAGAAATGCTACCACTACTAGTAATCTAAAACTTAGAAGTGACACTCAAGATAGAACTGCAGCCGCATTTCACTCCAACCCACTTGTTGTTTGCTACAAATGTGGAGAAAAAGGCCACTATAAATATGATTGTGTTCAGAGAATGAATAATGAACAATATAAAAGAGGAAGTCATACTAGAGGTAGATTTAGAAGAGGAAATAGCAGGTGGAACAATCATTCTGGAAATCATAGAGGTAACCAAGGCTACAGAAGCTATGGAAGAGGATACAGAGGTAATAGTCAAGGAGTAAATTCAGATAGAAGTGGAAACTACACTGAAAACCAAGAGGAAATAGAAGGTCAGGGTATTTGTTTTTTATCTGGAAATAATGATTGTAATCTGGTAACTAACAATAATGAAATTGTTTTCTATATTGATTCTGGTTGTACTGACCATTTGGTAAACAGTGACAAATATTTTACAGATCTAGTTTATTTAGACAATCCTATTAATATAGCAATAGCGAAAAATAATAATTTCATATCAGCAATAGCAGTAGGCAATATTAAAGTAACTAGTAAAGTTTATGGTAAAGACATACAATGTACTATAAAAAATTGTTTTTATGTACCCAATTTGCGTAAAAACCTTTTATCAGTTAAGAGATTGGAAATGGCAAATTTGAAAGTAACTTTTGAAAATGGTCAAGTGTTTTTATATGATAATGCAAATTTAGTAGGTCTAGGTAAGCGAAATGGTTTGTATGAAATTATATTTTATGTAAAAGAAACTGAATGTTTAAATGTTGAAACAAACAGAGAAAATTTTATGTTATGGCATAAAAGGTTGGGTCATATGTGTCAGTCTAATTTAGAAAAAGTAATAAAGAATAACATGTTACAGGGTATTGAAAATGTTAGTTTGAGTAAAATTGATTTTTGTGAGGCCTGCATAAATGGCAAGATGACTAGACAAAAATTTGGTACACGCACTAAAGCTAAAAGAATATTGGAAATTGTACATTCAGATGTAGCCGGGCCTATTACACCAATTAGCCATGACGGTGGTAAATATTTTTTGTCATTTATAGATGATTTTTCAAATTTTATTATTTTATACATTATTAAAGATAAAAGTGAAGTGTTTAGCTATTTTAAAGAATATATTAATATGGTACAGGCAAAATTTGGTACTAAAGTGAGTAAATTAAGGTGTGACAATGGCAGGGAGTATATAAGCAATGATATGAAACAATTCTGTAAGGAAAATGGGACAACAATAGACTACACTACACCCTATACTCCAGAATTAAATGGAAAAGCAGAAAGATATAACCGATCATTAGTTGATAAAGGAAGAGCTATGATAGAAGAATCTAAAGTACCTAAGTTTTTCTGGAATGAGGCCGTTAGGGTAGCTGCATATATTTTAAATAGGAGTCCAAGTAGCAATCTAGATATGAAAACACCAGCTGAAATATGGAATGATAAAAAGCCAAATGTTAGCAATCTGAGAGTATTTGGAACAACTGCATACTCACACATACCAAAACAATTGAGAAGCAAGTTTGATAAGAAATCAAGAAAGTGTATAATGATGGGATATTCACAAACTGGATATAGACTTTGGGATATTGAAAGCCACAAGATTATAGTATCAAGAGACGTCATATTTAATGAGAAGGAATATTTATATAAGAGCAACAGCATATCAATTGAATCGGAACATATTGAAGAAACAAATGAAGAAGGAGAAATTGAGACAGAAAATGAAGTTGAAGAAATAAAAGAAAATGAAGGAATATCCGTTATAAGAGAAGAAAAAGGAAGAACGAGAAAGTTACCTGAGAGATATAATGATTACGAGATGTATATGGCTTTTGATTGTTTATCATATGTTGAAGATACACCCGAATGTATAGAAGAAATTGAAGGAAGAGAAGACAAGGATTTATGGTTAAAAGCAATATCAAGAGAAATACAGTCAATAGAAAATAACAAAACATGGATAGAAGTGACAAAGCCAGCTGAAACTGAAATACTAAGTACGAAATGGGTATTTTCGAAAAAGCCACATGAGGAGAATATTGAAGAAAGATATAAGGCTAGACTGGTTGTGAGGGGGTTTGCACAGAAAGATAGTTTTAACTATGATGAGGTATATTCACCAGTTGCGAAACTAAGTACAATACGAACACTTCTATCAGTAGGTAATCAAAGAATGTATAACTTTATTCAGTTGGATGTACGAACAGCCTTTCTTAACGGTAAGCTAAAAGAGGACATTTACATTTTTCCGCCAGAGAGGGTTACATGTAAGAAGGATAAAGTATTTAAGTTGGAAAAATCATTATATGGTTTGAAGCAAGCTGCAAAGTGTTGGAACAACACAATCAACGATTTTTTAACAAAAGTTTTGGGCTTTAAAAGATGTGAAACTGATTATTGCCTATACAAGAGAAAATCAGGAGATGATATTATATACATTTTAATCTATGTGGATGATTTTATTATAGCAGGAAAGGATATGGAAATAATTACAGAATGTAAAACAAGATTGATGGAAGAATTTGACATTAAAGATAAAGGGAATCTAAAGAATTTTTTAGGTCTTGAAATTGATTATAATAAAGAGGAAGGAATTTTGAAGATAAGTCAAAGCCGGTATGTGATGGGAATACTTAGGAGATTCAATTTTGAAAACTGCAATGCTTGTGATACGCCAATTGATCCAAAGCTAAAATTAAATTTGAATAAAATAAATGAAGAAGAAAAGAAGCCAATTAGACAATTGATAGGATGTTTAATGTTTTTGATGTTAGGGTCAAGACCAGACATAAGCTATGCCATAAATTACTTCTCAAGATTCCAGAATAAGAATTCAAATGAGGTATGGATGCATTTAAAGAGGATATTAAGATACTTGAAAGGGTCTGTGAATGCTTGTTTAAAATATAATAGAGGTGAAACTGATCTACCCTTAGTTTGTTATGTAGATGCTGACTGGGGAACAGATGTTAGTGACAGGAAGTCAACGTCAGGATATTTAGTAAAAGTTTTTGGGAATAGTATTGCTTGGATAACACGTAAACAGGGTTGCATTGCATTATCAAGCTCAGAAGCCGAACTTATAGCATTATGTAGTGCTGTGCAGGAATGTTTATGGTTCAGGAAACTATTGATAGATATGGAAATAGAAGTTAAGCATTTCAAGGTTTTTGAAGACAATCAGGGATGTATTTCGTTGATAAAAACCCCTGAAAACAACAAACGAGTCAAACACATCGATCTAAAATATAACTTCGTTTCTGAACTTTTGAATAATGACATCTTAATTTTGGAATATATAAATACAAAATACCAAATTGCGGATTTTCTGACAAAAGGTCTTTACAAAAAGCAATTTTATTCTAACTGCATTGATGTTGGTTTAGAATATGTTAAGTTAGGTTAGGCCTTGTTTCATTATAGTTAGGTTAGGTTAAGTTATTTGTTAGTTAGATACATATGAATCACTATTATGTTGTTTAATATTATTATTATTTTATGGTATTTTTAAGGTGGTAAATCATATTAGAAAGACATTAAGAGAGGGTGTTGAATGTGGCAACACTGCTCACATGTAGTTTTGTGGTAATGTCTTCTAAATGTACATGTTAAGTTTTAAGTTTTGTTCTGAGTAGTGAAGTAGGCAAGTTGCTTTTGTAACATATAAATAATGTTAAAAGGAATCTGTAAATATATATATTGTAAATAGACCATAGTGCATTATTAAACATAATAGAAGAAAGTGACTGGGAGAAAGATGAAACAATAAAATAACATTTTGTATTCTATTTTTCCTAGATTAGGAACTAAGACAATAATTTCTATTTATTGCTTTTGTAGAGGTGTTAGCGAAATGTAGCTGTCAGATATCTCTGCAAGTGCCCTGAACAGAGCTTTCGTTTTCTGCTTGATATGTCAATCCCTCGGATAACCGGATAACCCGCAAAAGTGCATGACGTCACATGCTGCACTTAGTGCGCGCTTGCATCTTTTTGATGTCATTCTTATTCAATTTTTCTTATCTGTGGTTTCAAACCGCCGAACAAGAAATTTCAATCCCATGGAGAATTCGTTTATTGTTTATGCTGAAAGTAGAGAATAATTTAATAATAACAATTTAACCTTAATCACCTTGTTGAGAAGCACGGTTTGTAGATTATTATATCTACAAACCGTGGTTGAGAAGGAGAGACGACCAAATACCTACGTATATAATAAGCAATCGAGTGCAGATGGCGCTAGCAGCGTTAGTTGTCCTTTTTTACTGATTAAATTTCAATTAAATCTAGAAATAAAATACTTATTATATAACCTACTAACTCAATAAAACTTCTACCTATGGTGTTCTTTTCCACACTCCTTATTGGTTTAGGTACAATAAGTTGTATTTATTGTCAGGTTCACCTACAATGTTCCATAAAATCATACAGGCATATAATTAGAAACCAATTTAATTGTTTTTATGTAGCTACTTCTAAAACCTCCTTTAAACGATACTTATATATCCAAACCAGAGAAGCACAAATAAAGCTTGCCCCTGATCTGATATCTGTTAAAAGTACAGTGCTGTTTTCTTTGTTCTTTGCTTTGACCATTGTCTAATATAAAGAAACTTTGACGTAGTATTATATTTTGATACAAATATTCAATTCTCACTGTGAAGTTTTTTGTACCTACGCCTATGTAATTACATATGTAAGTATACTTTTATGTGGAGACATTTTAAAAGTTTTGTTTTTAATTCTGCATTGATTAGTAGTCGAAAAGAGTTTATTGAAAAATTTAAATAGATAACATTTTCAATAAAAATATTTACTTTAAATTTTAGTAGTCATATTGTTACCGCGCATCACCGTTGTCAGATTTCGTTTTTTGTCGTTACATAGCATACATTCTTCTTGCTTGAAATTACTCAATTTATCAGAAAAATAATAATATAGAATACAATTTTCTGTGAATATTTTGTCATTTGAAATATAAATTATGTACCAAGCTATTATGGATACTTAATTAAATCATTTTCAACAGATATTTATATCAAAATAAACATACCATATTTTTAGTTGAAAGAATCTAGCAACGTCGACGCGCACATCGTGAAACCATTGAGTTGACCGCGCATGCGTTTAGATGTGTAGAGTGGTGGATAAAATAATTATTATCAGTTCCTTCTTGAAATGAAAATTTTGTCGTTAGTTTTAAGGCAATACGTACATTTAGGCCTTTTTCAATCTTCAACGTTATTTTTTTAAATCATCATCCAATCTCTCATTTTAATAAATATAAAGACAATCGTATAGTCGGATTTAATGAAAGCTACGGGGTCCTAGATAAGTGTTCAACTGTTCAACAAACAAATTCAGGAAAGTTCGATGGAAAAAATGTATTGCTCAAATACTGTCTAAAATGTTCTAAGGTAAGCTTATTGCTGTATTTGTTATTATCGTATCGAGTTTTATCGAAAACCAAGTTTATGTTTTGTAAATATCCTAACAATGGGTATTTAGCAACAGTGTTGACAGAATTTATTATCTAACTCCTACAAGAATTTGGGAAAACTCGAGTATTTTCTTCCATGTAGAATTTAATTAGTAATCGAGTATTGTATGATTTACTATGGATACAAACTATTGGCATAATTATGCCTATTATTATCGAAAGTATCACATTATTTATGGATTGTCGCCAGTTTAAATACGTAAAAAGATAAAATAAAAATTCTACACAGGTCTAATAACGAACATTTTCCGGGTTCACATTCAGATATCTGTACATGTAGGCAGATTAATAAGATATTTGATTCCCACATACTATACTTAAATTTTAAATTATTTTTATTTCCTACTTGTTGAGTACTATTCAGTCTCATAAAACTTGTGTAATTTTATGAAAAAGTTGAAGCTCAAGCCTCAAAATGATGTTTTAGACATAAACACAAAAAATTTGACCTCACACAAAGAACACATTTGTACATACAGTTTAAAGTGTGTTTCAGTGATACTAAGTATATAATTTTTAAACCTACTTTTCTTGTGGCACTATTTTTGAAAACAATTTACCTATAAATTTATAGTTTTGATATTTTATATAAGTAAGACTGCTCTTTTCAAAGATATGCAATAGATAATAATTATGTACCCATATTTGTTATAAAAGAGACCTATCTGTATTTATTTTACAATGATCAAAAATATATTACAAGCAGTAAAACTACAATAAAGATATTGGTGACATATTGAGACAAATGCTTACAATGTGATGAATATGCTCTACTTATATGTACATGTATAGTAATACCTAGTAGTTTATTTGATCACTATAGGTAAAGAGTTACATTTGTGACAAGTCATTATATAAATTAGGTACAATTACAAAGAAATAGGTATAATTAAATTGATAAAATAGGTATACAATTACATAATTTAAAACTATCATGGAAACACTTGAAATATATAATATATATGCATTTGCAAATAATTTTTTTTCAAATACATTGTAAATAACCAACATGTATTAGGTAGTATGTTATACACAGAATTGCGATAAGTAAGACTTCAGTTCACAAAGTGTGGCCCTAATTGAGAGGTGATTCTAGTAGGATCATTGTGAAAAGTAGAATTGGTTTGATATGAATCTTTTCTGGTTGTATTAGCTATTGCCTAATGATAGGTAAACTAGAACAGAAAACAGAGGAAATTAGCGAACTGTGTTATATGGAATTCCATGAGGTTCAATTTTGGGACCAATTCTATTTGTAATCTCTATCAATGATATTTTCATTTATTTACTACCTGTTCTGTGTATCTGCTATAAAGATGACATCTTTTCATTCATAATTCTCTTCTGAATATTTTATTTCTAAATACAATTTAGTACTAGGATGGAGAAACATTTTTCAAGTGTTTCTATTTAATAATAGATTTTTTATAATTCCTTCGCTCATTTGATAAAGCTACTGTGTTAGTGAAACACGTCACAATTTTAAATTGTACATTAGTTCAAATATAATGAGGTTTTAAACAAATTACCACAATTATTTTATTTCATCGTTAATTATAATAATCTTTTGCCTTCTATGGTGTGAATTTCCACTAGAAAGATGCTTTTGGTTCCTGGATTGTACATTACAATCACAGTTTATTTTATTATACTAATTTGTAATTTAAGTAGATAACAAACAATAAGAGACCTATCATAGAACTGATGCCTACCTACTTGTACATTGGATTTAATGCCTGATTTAGGTACCAAGAATTTATAGTTCAAAGCACATCTAGCTAGGATATTCTGGTGGTTTTTGTATTTTTTTCTTCTGTATGCTTTTTATGGGTCCACTTACTATGTTCAAAATATTATACTGTTGGCTTTTGTCTGCAACAAAACTCCAATTATCGATTAGGACAAAATATCCCAAACATAACATATGTTCAGACTGGGTCACTATCTTTGTACTGAAGACACAATTTCTATAAAAATTGGAGTAGATTGAAAATAAGTTATAGAAAATTTATGGACAATATTTTGACATACATGCCACTTCCAATTATACCGAAAATGAACGACAACTTAGGTATTTAAATTTACCACCCTGTATATTATTAGGTAACGTAATTGTTAAGTAATTGTGCATAAAAGTACAGGGTGTCTCAAATTGGTGTGTTTTGCATCTTAATACTAAAAAACCACCATCATATACATCAAAAAGCGCTAGAGTTATTGTAAAAACCGAAAATCAAAATTTAATGTTCAACACCCTGTATCTCTCTTAATATCAGCATTTTATTAAGGCTAGTTGGTTTAAATCGCAATATTTTAATGTGAAGATTGTACTGTACTTCCATGTACAATTACTTAAGGACCACCCTGTATATGCAAAACATAACAGACAACCCTCGTATGTACATTTCTACATTTGATAGCAGCTATAGTATAGTTGATGTACAAAAAAAAACGATATAATAATAATATGTCAGTCACAAGAGACTGTATAACAAATTTAACACCTAAGAACCGTTTTACACGTACGAAAATTATTGCGAAATTTACTCTGAAAATAATATTGGTAATTTTCATATGAATTTTGCGAATGCGCTGTAAGATTGTTTTTGGGATAAGTTTTCACGATTACGATTCGCATATTGACATTTCTAAATAATCAGCTGTATTCGAACCGTTTATTTGATTGATTATTTATTCTATTATTTGAGATTTGCGTTTATGCCAAGGTTTTGGCTTTCCTAAATAAAGAAAACTACAACAAATAATGACACATTGACGCCATTATTGTTTTTATCCTATTTTCGGCTTCTGCGTCGATTCTCGCGCACTTTCTAGTTTATTGTCATAAAATTATCATTTTTAATCCTAGAGTTTTGGCAATAATTCTATGGCGTGTAAAACAGCCAAAATTATTCTCATCAAAATTTTCAGAGTATGCAATAATTCTCATACCATACGTGTAAAACATTTCTAATACGTAATCGATCACTACTTGAAAAAAATATACTTTTAACGACTTTATTATCTATCACCTACATCCGAGTTACACTTATCTTAATTATAGGTTACAACATTTAACTTTGTTACCGTTAATGGATCAAATTTCTTCATCCTGTGATTAAAAGTTTGAAGATTGATATCGGTATCGGTAGAAGGTAATATAGGATTAATCTATACACTGTGTCGCATTAAAAAATCAGACACACTTATATTTTTGATGTTTCGAGAATTACAGATTCGGATTTTTGTAAAATCATACAGGTTGATAAGTCACATTTTTTTAAATAATCAACTGTTTATAAAAAATTGTTTAAAACCTTATGTTTACCCCACATGTATATATTTTTGGGGTAACATTCAATGAGACCTAAAACATCTGTTGTGCCCCCTTACTTCTACTTAGTTTCTGAGGAAAGTCTCCGAAACTAGAAGCTTCTTTAGTCCCATTTCCCTGAGGAATTTTAGGATATCTGCAGGCTTCAACTTAGACAAATTTTCTATCCAGTAATCTCCTGGGTACTGTACTCTAGGATTCTGGAGTGCTAGGCAGTTGGAAAGTATGTGGATGGAGGTTTCTTCAATGCTATGAAATCTACATTTTTGTACCTCCACTATTTTGAGCTTTTTCAGGTGCCCATTCAGGCGCAGTTTCACGTTGACTTATGCATTCATTTGATCTCAACAGGCTGTAGTCGCCCAGAAGAATCTTTGATTGTCTAAGCCCTACTAGATCTTTCCAATGGTCAGATCTTTTCTTTCTTTCGGTTTCACCTATTTCTCCCAATATAACATTTGGGCTGATTCCGCAAAAGGGTTCAGGCTCCAGAAAGGTATTTCAGCCCCTTTCTTTGCTAGTTCATCTGCCATTTCATTTCCTTCTATTCCAGTGTGTCCTGGAATCCATAGTAAGGTAACTATATTGTCCTCGCCTAGTTCATTGAGTTTGTCTAGGCATTCCCACGCCATTTTGGAACTGATTACACAAGAGCTCAGTGCTTTAATGGCTGCTTGACTATCTATCATTATGATAATCTTTTGTCCTCTGTATCCTTTATCAATATTGAATTGGGCGCACTTTCTTATGGCGTGAATTTCCGATTGAAAGATACTTGGGGTTTTCCCAAGCTTTCAGATTGTTTGTGGAATACTCCTATCCCAGATTCCAGTTCCTCCTAATTTCCTACATACCAAAATTAGCATTTTTTCTCAAGGGTTTTTTTGGGACGATAAATCGATTGGCACAGTTTGTTTTTGTATAAAATCATTTTTTCTTTTCCAAATAGCGTCTAACTAACTCGACTAATACGGTGTATCATGAGGAACTGTACAATGTACATACTCCTACCTCGTATGGAGACCCCTATAGGTAATGTCAAATGGCCATTAAAAAGTGTCTGCTCATATTTTAATAATATACAGAGGGAATTGTGAACTTTGACTGATATTTCTTTTGATCATAACTTTTGAATGGTAATTTCGATTTGTCTCATATTTTGGCAAAACGTTAAACTACTATCACCTCCTTACAAAAGGTATATGGTACCCATCTATCTACTGTTGTGAATTATGGTTCATAATACACTGGAGTGTATTATGAACCATAATTCACGACTAGAAATGGGGGTACAATATGAAATAAACTATTAAATCTGTGTATTTTGTTCAGGAAATTTGTTTCTTAAATATTTCGTATCGATAAAATATTGTAATCTTTAGTATTGATACTTTTTATAAGGATATTTTCTAATATTGAGTATTTTGAAACAATATATTTATAACGGTACGTTGTATTGATACTTTACACAGTATCTCCCATCTCTATATATGTCAAATTTTTTGATGTAGCTGCCACAACATTTTGAGGTTAGTAATACCAAATCGTTACTGACTTTTATTTAATAAAGAAATTAAGTGTCGTGGACAAAGTATAGTATTCTACTCGCAATTTTTAGCCAATATTCACTCGGGTGACTTGCGCTATCATAAATTGCTCGTTCAATAATATACTATAGATATTTGATTTAGTCTAGTAAGAAGTATAATAATATATTATTCAACGAGCGTGTAATGTTGGCTATTATATAAACACTTGAGTGAATAATAGTCATTGCATGCGAGTAGAAAACTGAATTTTGTTCATGACTATGAATTTTTGTCCAAAATATCACATATATCTTCATAGACTGATGATTTACGGCTCTCCAAGCGAAGAGTTTTAGACATAAAATCGATTCCCCGTCGCGGTGTAATTTTTTTTATAAATGTATAATCTTCAATATACACTGTGTTATTTATGAAATGCTACTTAAGGATTCCTGTACAAAACTGTCAAACTAGAGCTAACTTTTTTACCAAATACCCTTCATGAAAAACAACGACAGATATCGAAAACATTAAACCTCAATTACGACTTTTAAATTATCCCGTACACTACCATGTCAGCCATCACCTGATCGATAAGATCATCCAAAAGTGGTGTGAAAGTGGAGTTCGACTTTTCAGTATCCACTTCTATAATTATTCACTGGTGAATAATGTACGTCATTATACTTATATACACACACGTAAAATCTGAAAATTATCAAATAGTCTTGGACAAAACAATTATTTTCATAATACAACTAAGCAATTATAAAATGTGTCCAAACTCAACTCGTCCTTCGTCCAATCGAATCCATTGCCCTATTCAGGCACAAACCTCTCTATTTTTATACTTTATTTTTCACCATTCCTCATGAATAAAAATCAAGTGGTGTAACATCGGGAGACATCGAAGACCACTGTTAACAGGATTTCAATTTAAGGTCAGTGTGGCCAACAAAAAGTGGTTTTTTCTGACAAGAATGATAGTTGATGTATACTGTTTAAAACATAAGATTTTGCATGTTTTTCATCATTGCGAACATTTATATTTCTTTATTAAAATAATGAATACACCTCCGAAGCGTATATCTTGAAATTTAAATTGACTTTTTAGCTGAATACTCAACATATCAGTGGCCAATAGTTCTATGAACTCTTGAAATGTCACCATTTCATTTCTGTTATTCAGTCACTAGTTCTGTCAACTGTCAGTGAAAAAAGTAATAAGAAGAATAGAGATACAGCTAATTAGAAATGCTACAAAAATCTTATCGAAAATGGACATACACGATTAAACAAAAACAAATATAACTGACATTTGACATCACTAGTGACCGAATAACAGAAATGAAACGGTGACTTGCCAGAAGTTCCTAGGATTATTTGCCACCGATATGTTGTGTATTCAGCTAAAAAGTCATTTTAAATTTATTTCAAGATCTACGCTTCAGGGTTTATTCCATTATTTTAATAAAGCAATATAGATGTTCGCAATGATAAAAAACATGCTAAATCTTATGTTCTGAATAGTAGACCTTAACTGTCATTCTTGTTAGAAAAAACCACTTTTTGTTGGCCACACTGACCTTAGACTGAACTCCTCTATTCTCTAGTTATCTTGGTATTGTGGTTTAAAATTTATGATTTTCCCATTATACTAGTACTTAATGAATAATTATTTGAGATACAAAAAATTTATAATTTCTTTTTGTTTCAGTTAATAAATTATATAAATTGAATATATTCAAAATTCCGGAACGATGGTTTCAACAAGGCAAATGACGATAGGGAACAACGGGGCTGGTGAAGGTAGCCAGTCCCCAAGTAGTGAAGGACCTGCGAAATTTACTAGGAACAGCACGAGTACTACGACTACTGTTACCGCTGGTTGCAGTAGCACTGTGCAATACAGTAGAGTCCCTTCATCACCTGTGCAATCAACATACCTTCTTGATTTACCTCAAGAAATTATAGAGAAGATATTTAGTTACTTAAGATTTAAGAATATCTGCCAGATGAGATTGGTAAGTATTGTACAGTTTATTTTATTTATTTTATGGTGTAACATGAGATCGTTCAAAAACTTGGGAAAGACTAAAAATAATGATGGTATTTCATATCAAATTTTTTCTTCACGCCCTTCGTTAACGAAATATAGGGCTCTAAAGTTGGGGAATGGAATGTGAAATATTTTATGTGTATTGCGCAAGCTTGGTACTGTCTTATGGGTCACTTGTCGCCTGAATGGGCTCCTGAAAAAGCTCAAAATAGTGGAGGAAGAAGAATGCAGATATTGCACAGCACTCTAGAAGCTCCTAGAGCACAGTATCTGGCAGATTACTGGAAGAAGAGGAACATTTACCTAAGTTGAAGCCTGCAGATATCCTAAAATTCCTCCGGGAAATAGGACTAAGAGAGCTATTAGTTTCCAGAGACTCTCCTAAGAAACTAAGTACGAGTAAGGGGGCACAATAGATCTTTTAGGTCTCAGTGAATGTTACCCCAAATATACATACATACATGGATCACTTGATAATCCAAAATACAGGGTGTCCCACGACGAGTGAAAACTATCTGTATATGGCAAAATACTTATAGTAAAATCATGAAAATTTCTACGTTCGGGTTTTCGGATACGATCTTTTCAACTAAAATATTTTCAAAGATGGCCGACTTCCGGTTCTACCGGAAGTCGACTGTAACTTTGTTATTTTGAATGAAACACCCTGTATATTGATACATTTTTGAAATCTACGTAATATTTTAGTATTCTTTTGTCTGAAAACTTTCTTCGAAAAATGCACACTATTTGAGTTATTGATTTTTTTGTAGAAAATTTGACCGTTGAAGACCCTTATAAATTATTTTTTTACGAGGAGACCCTTGAAGATATGAAAATGGTTTCTCTTCGGTTGCCTTAAGCAAGGTCTAACGTATTCGAATCTATGTTGGAAAATGTTTCATTTTATACAGGGTGTGTATAAAAAGTGTTCAAAGTTTAACTTCACAAATATCAAATTTCTTCATTTTTTCAAATACAACCACCCTGTTTTTTCTATTTTAATACATTTATGAGAAAAAAATAAGGCAAGTTCATGTATACTTTCCTATACCTAAACCTTACCGTTATCCAGATATTAAATGTTTTCTGTAAATTTTTAGAGATGCAGGTGTGGTCTAAATTTTGATACAAGCACTAAGAAATGAAAAAGTCTTTTTCTTCATCTGCATCTAAAAAAAAATCAAATCAAATTGTTTCTATTAATCCGATTCCAACTATTAGTCGTTTCCGAGATATTTGAGGTTTTAAATTGTTATTATATTTTTTAACAAGTTTCAATTTTTCATGTATACTTTTAGTAGGCTTTGTAATAAATGACACTTATTTAACTGACATTAGTTAACATCTAGAGAAGATTGTGAGCTAAGAGTTCGAAATTCCTTCAATTCCCTTTCTGAGATGATGATTAGCCGTGCGACGAATGAAGGTATACTGAGAAGGGTTGAAAAATGCATTGAAGTTCAAGGCAGCAATTTTGAACATTTACTTTAAAACATCAGACTATTTTTCTTTGGCTTTTAATTTTTCATAACATTTTGTAGCATATCTTATTATTCTCACAAATGGTTTAACTCGATTAACTTTTGCTTAAAATGAAACGAATAGCTTCAAATTGTTAAGTATTCTTTTAACAATTTGCGATTTCGATCGAGGTCAATTTGGATATCTTACTGCAAATAAAGCACATGTTCTTGTAAAAACTTTGTCATATTTACCATGTATTAAAAGTAAATTCACATAATAATTTTTATTTCTTAGTGCTTGTATCAAAATTTAGACCACACCTGCATCTCTAAAAATTTACAGAAAACATTTAAAATATACTAAAATATTACGTAGATTTCAAAAATGTATTAATATACAGGGTGTTCCATTTAAAATAACAAAGTTACAGTCTACCGGAAGTCGGCCATCTTTGAAAATATTTTAGTTGAAAAGATCGTATCCGAAAACCCAAACGTAGAAATTTTCATGATTTTACTATAAGTATTTTGCTATATACAGATAGTTTTCACTCGTCGTGGGACAACCTGTATATCTTTTAAGGACACACCTTCATCACAATATTATCCAAGCCTGGTTTTGGGTTTTAATATTTTTCTTTTTCTTTATTTTATCTTGGTGTGATCGTAGAAAAAATCTTGTGTGTATTTCGAGCTATTTTAATATTTAACTTTATTGCCCTAGGTGGTCGTAGAAAGAAAATTATACAAAGTAATGACATTATTTTAACACCACCTACTCATTCCCAAGTTTTGTCCTCTCATTATTGGGACGCCCTGTATATAAGATATGCTGGAAGTTTTGAATATAATAAATTTACAAGTTGACTTGAAAGTACTCTCCTTCCCTTAGTTGACTACCTGCTGTTTAATAAAAAATATCCATCAAAACATTTAAAATTACGTTTTTAAGTATTTTCTACAAAACAATCAACTTGTAAACATGTCTGGAATTTAATATCTTTTTAATTGAATAACAAATAGACTAAAAAATGTTTTTTAAGCTCGGCTTTGTACTTTTATATTTTCACACCTCATTTATTGAAGGTTTTGTCATGTAAACGCCGCAATGCTGCTCGTTCGGACGTAACGAAATCGACATTTTTACCAAATAGGCGTTTGCCGTCGGTGTTTCTCACACAACATATTGTTTGTTTTTTACTTAGCCAGTGACATTTTTCAGTGATGGTCTATTTTTTTTGTAAGATTGTTGTGATTATTCTAAAACTGACAGTCTGAGCGAGAAAAAAATGCTATTTATTATAATAAAGAAAATAGTTATTTATGTAAGAAGTGCAAAAAACACGTTTTGCACGAGTTGCGTACAATATTTTTTTTACATTCATGCAAAAACTGGAAGATTAGAATAATATAATATGTTGGGAACTTAACCTAACCTAATCAAACTCAAACCGTTCTTCTTTTTTTTGTATCTTTATGGCCTCCACCTTGTCAGTACTCAATCATAGCTGGTTTTCACCTTGACCATTTAAATTTTAAAGAATTAAAGATTTTTGCAATAATTGTAAATCATCACAAAACTGACACAAGAATGCACTAAAAAAGAACCACTTTTTCCATTAAATGTGTTTCACAAAAGTGTTGTTTTTTGCATTTATGTAGAAAATAGTTATTTTCCTAACAAGTGCGGAAAGTGATACTTTCCCGCACGCGACTGCAGTTGAACCGAACGACGCAGAGTTCGGGTAAGCGATCAATTGCGGGAAAGACACTTTACGCATGAGTTAGGAACATTATTTTTTTCACGACCCTGTAAACAAAAAAGTATACCAACCCATTTTTCAAAAATTATTCCATTTCAACATACATATACAATACTTTTACTAAAAACTACTATACTTTCACTAAAAACTACTAATTATTATAAATATTAATATTAAAACACAATTTGTTGCATTCTGTAAATTACTTAAAATTGCCGGTCCAGGAGTTATTTGATGTTAGGGTTATATAAAAATATCTTCATTATTTTATATTTCTAAAAATGAAAAATGCAACAAAAAGCTAGAAAATATTTATTTATTTATTTTTTATTTATTCATCTGTAGTCACAATATTTATAACTTCCGGAGTAAAAAAACTATCTAATAAGGTCAAAATTTGCATAATTTTACTTTCCCGCACTAGTTTTACTTTCCCGCACTCATTTATTACTTTCCCGCACTAGTGCGGGAAAGTGAAACTTTCAAAACTAAAATGCGTGCGGGAAAATGGGTTTAAGTGGACGGTCGTAGAAAAAAAAAATTATGTAGCTTTATTCAAAACTCAATAATTGGCAACTAAAAATTTTCGTACAAGAGTTTACGAGTTAGCCAATCAAAAATAAAACAAAATTACTCTCAAAAACCTACTTCAGAATCATTTAAAGAATTCCTGATTTGTTCATAATTAGAAATGCCACTTCCTTTCATAACTTTTTCATAAAAAGTAGATGCTTCTTCTGCTACTTGGTTATAACCCATTTTCTAAATAATGATTGAATCTGAATGCGCTCTTACGAAATGGACAAGTTCTATACAAGAGAATTGCTGCCAACATAAAGAACAAAAAAATACTTAAAAAGATTAGGCGCATAAGGAAATGGTTTTTCCAATCAATTTTTGGTTTTTCTTGTTTTGAATCCCTTCAACACCAATGTTGTACCTGAAAAGTTTGGGGTATTTTGCATCTACAGTTGTCGAAAAACTAATGACAGCTGTCAAAACATATTTGTTTGGCTTTATTTGTGTACTTATATAGGATACTAAATTTTTATTCTAACTTATTTTGTAATTTGTGAGACTCTGATCTGCTTTTATTATTGCAAATACTATCGAGAAGAAACAAATATGTGTTGATAGCTGTCATTAATTTTTCGTCAACTGTAAGATGTAAAATACCCCAAACTAAACAGACCTGCAAACTTCCTTATGCGACTAACCTTTTTCAGTATTCTTTACATGAATACATGAACTTGCCTTATTTTTTTCCCCTGAATGCATTAAAATAGAAAAACAGGGCGGTAAAAGTTTAACTTTGAACACTTTTTATACACACCCTGTATAAAATGAAAATTTTTTCAACATAGATTCGAATACGTTTGACCTTGCTTAAGGCAACCGAACAGAAACTATTTTCATATCTTCAAGGGTCTCCTCGTAAAAAAATTTTCTACAAAAAAATCAATAACTCAAAAAGTGTCCATTTTTCGAAAAAAGTTTTTAGACAAAAGTACCTATACTAAAATTTTACGTAGATTTCAAAAATGTTTTAATATACAGGGTGCTCCGCCTAAAATAACAAAGTTACAGTCGACTTCCGGTTCTACCATCTTTGCAAATATTTTAGTTGAAAAAATCTTATCCGAAAGCCCAAACGTAGAAATTTTCATGATTTTACTACAAGTATACAGATAGTTTTCACTCGTCGCGGGACACCCTGTACTGTATAATATTAATGAGAAATTTTGTTGTAGGTGTGCCGTACTATAAACCGCGTATGCGAACAAATTCTCAACTCGAACTTTTTACGTCTACAAAATCAAATGCTCCAAAGGTTCCAAGAAATCAAAGCCAAAATGCCTCGAAGGGAATCAGCTAGACGTAGCCATCATCTTGCCTGCGAAAGCGACATTATAGAAACCTTACATATGCGACTGACACTATTACAAATGTCTTTTGGAAAACACATCGAACGAAAACATTGCTGTTTTTTTCCAGGAGACATTTTAGATGAAGTCCACGATATTTTACATTATATTAAAGTTACTCCTAAATTAGACCTGCCTTATAAAGTTACTGATGAAATGTTTGACTTATCCACAATGGCCATGGAGTACTTCAAGGAAAAAATCGAACCGAATTTACCCGAAATCGCCTATTTTAGTTCAGATTTTTTAAGTTTTCCTGGAAGGTTTGCTAGTAAGTGACACAATAAGTAGTATTATTATAGCATCTCCCTGTATTATCTCAACCTAACTAATTTTTTTTGTATATCCAAAGACTTTGAATTTGGTATAGTCGATTCCTAGAAATGCTTCCAAGGCTACTTCTTCCATTCATTCATACGTTTGGGTTGGGCTCAACAGCCCAGCCACTTGAACTGAATCTTTGTACCATTATACCCATGTTATCCACCTACTTCCATTCCAGAAGCTTCATCCAGTTCATCTGGAAAGATCTTCATTAGTTGTGATAGTTTTGTGTTATTTCCACTCCAAAATGCTTCCGTCTGAGTTCTTGTAAGTTCTTATCGAAGCAGAGTATGTGAGTAGGTTCACTAGCTTTGTCCATCCTGTGCTTCCTAGAGGTACAGTGTCCAGTTACCAGGTGGGTAACTGTCTCCAAATTTCTCTTTCCCAGCTTCAACAGCCTGGAAGAGAGTTACCTTATTCAGGAAACTCTTAGTATGGAGGTGCTAGCTACTTCTTTATGATTCAAACTACTTTGGAGGCCTAAAACCCGTTAATGAATTTAATTTTTTTTATTTAGTAACTTTCTGTTTGTTCAAAATTGACCTGATTTCAGATTCTTCTTCTCTTTTGGCGGAAACGTCCAAAGACAGCGGTC
Source organism: Galerucella nymphaeae (assembly GCA_963978555.1). Lineage (NCBI taxonomy): Eukaryota > Metazoa > Arthropoda > Insecta > Coleoptera > Chrysomelidae > Galerucella > Galerucella nymphaeae. Next base: position 17,038,360 of record OZ021715.1, on the reverse strand, counting down.
ACGCGTCTACGGATGAACTAGAAAGTGGAGAAGACATGGTAGAGACGATTCCACAGTCGAATATGGTATTGCGTAAACGAATTAGAAAAATTAAACAAGGTATGAAACGGTACAATAGTCAACTTAGTTTGTTGCGCCAGGATTTGAGGTCGTGTAGAAAGAAAACGTCCGATCAACAGAAACAGATATCCGAACAACAAAAACAACTTGCCGATCAACAGAAGCAAACGCTTGAATATGCCACTCGTTTGGACGATTATGATAAGAAAAATGAAGAGATCTCCCGTAAGTTTAGTAAGTATTGTAAGATATCGAATCCGAGCAAAATTTATCGTAAAAAACCCGCGGAATATTTTGTAGGTACCATTAGATTTTATTTATCATCATCATGATTATTGATTTTCAAAAATTTATGTTTACTCGATGTTCTCCCATTATTCAAATTCACCAAAATAGTGTCAATGCATGAACTTATAGCTTGGCAAGTTTATCTGAACCTGTGAAAGGAATGCAGTCGAAAACATTCGATGTTGCCACGTTTAACTATGGAAAAGTAAAGTACTAAAAAAATATTAACAATATAATTAAACGATAATTGTTCAATGTGTTTGATTACTTGGATTTTGTCTATTAACTTTATTTTTTCAAGTTATGAATATTAAAATATATTGTTATGGGTTTCTTCAAGCTCTGGCAACGTTGTGCGAAAACCATAATAACCACACCCTCCGAATTACATAATTGTGTTGGTATTGTCAGTGACTTTTGTTTTTTCAGTTTTACTTTATAAAATAGGTACAGTACGCTATTTGAACGTTTTTGACAGATAAGCGCCATGTTTCCTCGCCTCTTACCGATGCCCCGTAGGTTCAGATAAACTTGCCAAACTATACCAGGTTGCGATCAGGTCAACAATTTTCGTCGCGTCATCGAAATCTGTATGATTGTAATCGGTCCGATTTGGTGGGAACTCGGCCTAAAAGTATGTTCAAGATGAAGACATCATCAAAGTCATTGAAAAATTCGTAAAATTTTGATAAATTTGCCATTTAAATGATCTAAGATAATTTTATACAGGGTGTTTTCAAATGACACTTAAAACGTTTGTATGTAGATACCTCTAGTAAAATTGGACAAAATAATCTAAGGATTGAGGGGTCCGGCTCATCTATTTTTCGAAATACGGGGTGTTAAAGTTATCAAAATTTAAATGTTTTTATTTGATAACTTTAAGATGGATGAATAAATTGATTTGATATTTGGCACGTTGTAAGTGTCATTTGAAAACACCCCGTATATGTAATTTTTATAAAAACGGATTATTCAAAGTGCTTATCCCATACTGATCCTTTAAGAAATCCATAGCAATTTTTAATTTTTCTCTCCTAACAGGTACATTGCTTCAAGAATTGAATAAATGCAAAACGGAGTTGCAGTATTGGAGATGTAGATCACCAACTACGCCACCATTTTGTAATAATTGTGGTAACGCCATCGGTCCTCAACCAGAGGAACTCCAGGCTCTCATGAATCAAGGGGTTAACCCCGAAGGATTAGGTAAGAATAACACATTTTTCAGGCATTGCAAAGATTGCTATCAAATGAAGTTAACTTTTAGCGCAGTTTTACTTTGACTTATGTATGTATGTAGCTCCTTTGGTCCTATTTCCCGGAGGAATTTTAGGATATCTGCTGGTTTCAATTTAGGAAAATGTTCCACTTTTATCCAGTAATGTCCCAGGATTCTGGAGTGCTGTGCAGTAGGAAAGCATGTGGATGAAGGTTTCTTTTTCCATGCCACAAAATCCAACTTCTTCCTCCACTATTTTAAGCTTTCTCAGGTGCCCATTTATACGGAAATGCCCCATTAAGATCCCTGTTAAAACTCCTAGCTCAGTTTTACTTTGACTTATTGATTCATTTGATCTCAACAGGTTTTAGTCACCCAGTAGAATTTTTTGATTGTCTAAACCCTACTAGATCTTTCCAATGGTCAGATCTTCTCTTTTTCTTCGCTTTACCCCCATTTCTTCCAATATTACATTGGAGGTAGTCCCGCAAAAGGGCTCAGGCCCCCAAAAGGGTATTCCAGTCTCCCTCTTTCCTAGTCCATCTGCTATTTCATGTCTTCTATTCCAGTATATCCTGGACTATATTTTTCTCGCTTAGTTCATTGAGTTTGCCTAGGCTCACTATTTGGTCTATTATTTGGCCTACCATATGGTCTTCTATTCCAGTATGTCCTGGACTATATTCTTCTCGCTTAGTTCATTGAGTTTGCCTCACTATTTGGTCTATTATTTGGCCTACTATATGTACTTAGTAACTTCATTTTCATAGGTATAGAAGCAGTATCCGATGTAGGAAACTTGGAAAATGTCGAAGCTTCTAAATCAATCGAAGAAGATCCAAAACCATTTGAGAAAAAATGTGTAATGACGGACCAACCTAGTACATCCGTAGAACCAATTCCCATAAAAGCAAAGAGAAAAGTAGAAGAAGAAATCGACGAACAGCCAATAAAGAAAACTCGACGGTTTACGAAAATACGCAGCAAACGCAGTGCAAAAATTTAAAAAATGTTTATTATGACATTATTACTTTAATTCAAGGGCATACAGTTTACAGAATATGCTTCATTATCGTAGTTGATGTGTAGCAGACCAGTTATGATACTAAAACATAGAATAGAGAGTTTTAGAAGTTAGGGTAAGTGAACGATTTCAGCTTAAAGGATGTAATAAGGGTACTCGGAATCAAAATTTTTATAAATACGCACACTATATAAATCAAAAGTTTGTAAAGGATTGTCGAAACATTTTATTTTTGATTCAACATTATTTCTAAACGTTACATATTGATTTAAATTGTTCGCAGTATGTTTAATGTCAGTTATTATCTCTTCGTGGTGGGTTTATGTTCATGTATGTATTTTTTGGGGTAACATTTACTGAGACCCAAAAGATCTGCTGTGTCTCCTACTACTTCTACTAATTTCAGGATATCTGCAGGCTTCAACTTGGGTAAATGTTCCTCTTCTATCCAGTAATCTCCCAGGTACTTTGCTCTAGGATTCTGGAGTGCTGTGTAGATGGAAAGTGTGTGGATGGAGATTACTTCTTCCATGCCACAATATTTTTTCGTTTTCTCCACTATTTTGGGCTTTTTCAGGTGTCCATTCATGAGGAAATCTCCCGTTAGGATCCCTGTTAAAACTCTTAGCGCAGTTTTACTTTGACTTCAACAGGTTGTAGTCACCCAGAAGATTCTTTTATTGTCTAAGCCCTACTAGATCTTCTCTTTCTTTCAGCTTCACCTATTTCTCCCAATATTACATTTGGGCTGATTCCGCAAAAGGGTTCAGACCCCCAGAAAGGTATTTCAGTCCCCTCTGCTAGTTCATCTGCTATTGAATTTCCTTCTATTAAAGTGTGTCCTGGAATCCATGTTCTTTCCTAGTTCATTGAGTTTTTCTAGGCATTCCCAGACCATTTTGGAACTGATTACACAAGAGCTCATTGCTTTAATGGCTGTATGACATAGAGATATTTGGTTCAATGCAATATCATAAAAAATCATCACATACAGATTGCGAAAATCCATTCGGAACCCTCGTCGTTTCACAAGTGCGATAAATAAGCTTGAAAGAGAGAGAAATAATAATTGTGCGCGGTCATCAAGGCGTGTACTTAACTCCAGAAACCAGCGGCCGAATGTTGATTGCCTCCCATTTTAACCGCTGTTGCCAAAAGCTAATCAAAGCCAATCATTCTCTCTGTAAAGTACACTGTTGCCGGATGAAAGTATTTAGTTTGACCTATTATGCATGACTTGGAAAAAAAAGTCAACGATAACGAATCAAAAATATCATTTGTACAAATTAATTTGGCTTTTGGCAACAGCGGTTAAAATAGGGAGAAAATCAACATTCGGCCACTGGTTTCTGGAATTAAGTACACGCCTTGATGACCGCGCACAATTATTCTTTATCTCTATTTCGCGCTTTTTTTCGCACTTGTGTACGAAGAGGGTTCCGAATGGATTTTCGCAATCTGCATATCTTCATACCCTGATGGTTTATAGCTCTGATTTGGTGAAATGAGGAGTTTTAACCATACGATTGAATCTCTGTTGTGGTGAAAATTTTTATTTAATATATTGTGTCGTTTATATGAATAATCTTCAATCTAATTATGTGTCATGTGACCTTTTTATTATCCACGCAATTTATTCACTAATGAATAATGTACGTCATTGTACTCGATGACGCACGGGTGAAATGTTGAAATTATCTAATAGTCGTGGACAAAAGACAGAATGAATATTAAAAGCGATAATTAGAAGCGATCTTTCAAAATTTGAACTGAAACTTTCATATACTCATTTTTTAATTAGTCCATAAAATTATTCCATAACGAGAATTTTTCAATTAATGTACAAAAGAGAAAACGTAGTTCCATTCGCGCTAAACCGTCTGGAGTTTGAGTTATTTTGACAACCTATGACATTTATTCAATACGTTAACCTTACTTTTTAACTTCTTAAATCATAGATGCAGAAAGTTACATGATAAATCTTGCTATAAACCCACCATTAAGAAAAAGAGAACGGAAATACCGAATTATATAGTTTGGCAAGTTTATCTGAACCTACGGGGCATCGGTAAGAGGCGAGGAAACATGGCGTATATCTGTCATAAACGTACCAATGGCGTACTATAGCTATTTTATAAAGTAAAACTGAAAAAACAAATTCACCGACAATACCAACGCCACTGGATGGATCAATATCAATCTATTGGCGAAGTGAGAGGGAAGAACACACGCATGCGCTTGCCAATAAGAAGTCAGCTGTCGTTGAAAATAACCAATTATGTAATTCGGAGGGTGTGGTGATTATGGTTTTCGCACAACGTTGCCAGAGCTTGAAGAAGTTCATAACAAAATTGGAAAAGTGTTCCTATTTTAATATTCATAACTTGAAAAAATAATGTTAATATTGTTAATAATAAAAAGTCCATTTTCTCATTATTACTACATACTTGGCAATATCGAATGTTTTCGACTGCATTCCTTTCACAGCTTCAGATAAACTTGCCAAGCTATACATATTCTTTTTTAAATATTTATTTTCTCAGTTTAACTTGTGATAAATAATTTATAGAAAAAAGTATCTTCTAGTCGCTTCCATTTTATACGATAGAAAATATTATTTTTATAAAATGTATTTTTTTAACCAACCTTACAAACATTTTAAATATACCCTAAAACTCACACCTTCAAGCTTTTATCGTTTTGTGATGTAGGGATTTTCGACAAAAAAAAAACATCGGGAGACTGGTTACATGTGGAAATATTCGCCCCCTCCCATCGTTCCTCTCATTTTTCTAGTTGTAGCTTTACCCTCACGCACTGCAAATCTTCTTCAAAAAAACCTCCACCTCTCAAAAGTAACCAATGATATTCTTTTTGTAAATTTGGGGAGATTTAGTGTTGTACAGTTGGCAAATAAAAAATAATGGACGAGTTCTATACAAGGGAATTGCTGCCAACATAACGAACAAAAAAATACTGGGAAAAGGTTAGTAAATTTTTTGTTTTTCTTATACGTTTTAAGTCCCTTTACCATCCAAGCTGTACCCGAAAAGTTTGCAGGTATATTTAGTTTGGGGTTTTTTACATCTTACAGTTGGCGTTAAACTAATGACAGCTGTCAACAATGTAGAAATTTTATCTGTCAACTGCACAAAACTAATATGATTCTCCCTATATTTTGACATATTGAATATCGTCACATTTGACGTAGAAAGTACAATAACGAATAATCAGCTTTAAGAAAAAAATATTGCAATCACTGACTGTTGTATATTGTCTATATCCTCTGTATATTTTAATAAACGAAAGTTTTGGGTAATGAAATGACGGAGGATATGTCTCAAGTGTCCATATTTTTGTAGCCAACACAAACCGCGTGTCTGGACAAAAAAAAAATGTTATTTGATTCAATTATTACTGTATTAAATTTTGTTGTGAATGAGTTAGATGGACAAAATTTTCAAAAAATGGGATTATAATAAGAATTTTGATATACGTAGCTAATTATAAGACGAAAAAGAATTTTATTTAGAACGATAAAAAAGCAACTGGAACTATTATTATTTATTAATATACAGGGCGTTTCAAAAAAAAGGTAACACCGTCTCTAGGATAGGTAAAAAACTGAAAAATAATTGGGGTTTGCTTAGTAAAATTTTTTTCTAACGCCATCCGTTTTCAAGATAAAGGGCGTTGAAGAAAATAAAAAATTACACATTTCTTACGATTTTGCCGAAACTACTGGCACCATTGTAATGAAATTTTATACGAATATGTTTTGGAAGATGATATATCCCATTAATTTGTTTTTATAACTAACTCTCATAGAGGGCGCTAGTTACACGATTCATACAACGTATTATTCAACATAACTTTTTTAAGGGTAGAATTATTAGTCAAAACTCCAAGTGAACATAAACATCGTTTAATTTTACACCAAAAAGGTACTCTTGGTAAAACTCGATATTATGTACCGTTTTCGGAATATTTTGATTTGAAAATTATGAAGTAACTAATAATCGCTCCTGGTATAAGCTAATGATAAAGTTCGCTTTTCTCTAAGTTTGCCATGTAAAATTGACATTTATTGATTGTTTATCATTAGTTTATACCAGAAGCGGTTATTACTTCATAATTTTCAAATCAAAATATTCCGAAAACGGTACATAATATCGAGTTTTACAAAGAGTACCTTTTTGGTGTAAAATTAAACGATGTTTATGTTCACTTGGAGTTTTGACTAATAATTCTACCCTAAAAAAAGTTATGTTGAATAATACGTTGTATGAATCGTGTAACTAGCGCCCTCTATGAGAGTTAGATATAGAAACAAATTCATGGGATATATCAGCTTCCAAAACATATTCGTATAAAATTTCATTGCAATGGTGCCAGTAGTTTCGGCAAAATCGTAAGAAATGTGTAATTTTTTATTTTCTTCAACGCCCTTTATCTTGAAAACGGATGGCGTTAGAAAAAAATTTTACTAAGCAAACCCCAATTATTTTTCAGTTTTTTACCTATCCTAGAGACGGTGTTACCTTTTTTTGAAACACCCTGTATACAAATTGCGAGAAAGCTTATCGAACCATGCAAATTACACAAGTACGACAAGGAAAATATGAAAAAAATAGCTTGAAAGAGAGAGAAAGAATAATTGGGAGTGGTCAGCGAGGGTGTATACTTATTTCCCGAGACTGGCCGAATGTTCATTACTTCCCTATTTTAACCGCTGCTGCTAGAAGCGCAGATTAATTGGTACAAATGATATTTTTTGTCTTGTTATCTTTGAATTTTTTTCGAGCTCATGCACTATTAAACACTTTCATCCGGCAACAGTGTCCTTCACATGTTGGGAATACCACCAACTAGTGAATTTTCTCTCTAAAAGACACTGTTGCCGGATGAAAGTGTCTAGTTTCAACTAAAAGTGCATGAGCTAGAAAAAAATTCAATGATAACGAGACAAAAATATCATTTCTACAAATTATTCTGCGCTTCTGGCAACAGCGGTTGAAATAGGGAAGTAATGAACATTCGGCCAGTCTCGGGAAATGAGTATACACCCTAGCTGACCACGCCCAATTATTCTTTCTCTCTCTATTTTAAGCTGTTTTTCCCATTTTTTCTTTGTTGTATTAGTGTAAATTGCATGGTTCGGTAAGCTTTTTCGCAATCTGTATATTGGAACTATTTTTTGAAAATATTGTTTTTACTAAAATTTATAAATTCAGTACCTAATTTAGTTGTAATATAAAATTGTGTTTTTTACGGTCGTAACCAAATAGAGTTTAAGTGAATTTATTAGTTAATTTCATATTATATTATATTAAATTGAATTGTAATATTAATTTTTTTTTTATTAGGATTTTAATGAAATTTTCTTAAATTGAATTTAATTTGGACTTTTAAACTCACGGAAGAACTTAACAAAATACATATTATTATGTGTAATTTTTCTCATAATTTTATGTACAAAAAAAAATTGCAATCTGTCCGGTCCCAATTTTTTATAAAAAAAATATAATTAGGTAATGAACAATTTAAAAAAATTTTAAAATATTTTTGTGAGAAAAATTACAGACATTTTTATTTAATTTGAATAAAGTGTCCTTTTGTTTATCTTTAATGACTAGAATAGGAGTGATAGTAATTATATTATACAAAAAGAAAAAAATTAAAATTTTTGTCTATTTTCAAATTGATTGTACTATGTACTCTATATTTTTATTTACTTAATAAATTATTTGTGTGACTTGTATCTTTGCGTATTTCCGGCCACTCTGTTCGTCATTTTTCACAAAAATAGAATACTCGAATTGGTATGAAGGACAAAACTTGAAATAGGTAATTGTTTTGTCCTTTCCAGTGGTTTGATTAGCTCGGCACCACCAGTCAGTCTTCGAGTCCTCGGCATCTCAGCCTTTGAAAATAATATTGGTAATTTTCATATGAATTTTGAAAATAAACTAGAAAGTGCGCGAGAATCGACGCAGAAGCCAAAAATAGAATAAAAACAATAATAGCGTCAATGTGTCATTATTTGTTGTCGTTTTCTTTATTTAGGAAAGCCAAAACTTTGACATAAACGCAAATCTCAATTAATAGAATAAATAATCAATTAAATGAACGGTTCGAAAACAGCTGATTATTTAGAAATGTCAATAATATGTACATCGTAACCATGACAACTTATACCAAAAACAAGCTCACTGCGCAGGCGTATGTCATGAATTATTATGAAATTTCTAGTGGTAAAAATATTATGTGTAATATTATTTTCAGAGTAAATTTCGCAATAATTCTCGTACGTGTAAAACGGTTCTTAGCTGTACCGTTTATGTGAAGAAACCACTAGGCCCTTCTTAGAGAAATATTGTCCTAGTTTTGGGATACTAAAAAATGACTAAAATTTGTAATAAAATAATTGACGATTACAAACCAATTGGGAAAAGTAGAGTTCGATAGATGGCGCTCCGAAATGTCAATGTCATCCTAGCAACGAGTAAAACAAATCAGATGTCGTATAAGCCCTTTGATATTTAAGTGGTTATATTTTGCTGTTTTATTTATTTTCAATGTGTGTTTTGTGAAACTTTTGCTTTTTCCTTGATTGTGCTTTAGTATTTTTGACTCCTAATATTTTTATTTTTGGAGAAATATGTATGGTTGACAATTGTCGAAAATAAAACAAGTTTAGGTCTGATTTCGTGTTTTTATTTTATTTTTCTACATTCATGCAAAAAACAACACTTTTGTGAACCACATTTAATGGAAAAAGTGGTACTTTATTGCTCTAGTGCAATAAAATTTTCATTACACTCATCTGTCAGTTTTGTGATGATTAATGACAAACATAAACATTTAAATTAAATAAAAATCCATAGCAAGTATCTGATCCTGCTTTAATACAACAATAATATATGTATATCTTACTACTTAGTCTCAACGAGTTACAATTATTGCAAAAATCTTTAATTATCTAAAATTTAAATGGTCTAGGCAAAACCCAGCTAAGATTGAGTACTGACAAGGTGGAGGCCATAAAGATACAAAAAAAGAAAGAAGAACGGGTTGAGTTTGATTAGGTTAGGTTCGGTTCTTAACATATTTATATTCTAATAATCCAGTTTTTGCATGAATTTAGAAAAAATATTGTATGCAACTCTTGCAAAACGTGTTCTTTGCACTCGACGTGTTGTCCAACTCGGCCTAAAGACCTCGTTGAACAATTTCACGTCGCGTGCAAAAAACACTCACTTGTTGCATAAATAACTATTTTGATATAGTCATATCTACAAAAGTTACAGGGAAGGTACGTTTGTATTAAGTAATATTTTAAATCTTTAATACCGACTTATTATCTCTTTGTTTTTGTAATTTTGGATTAGGTATACACTGACTAGTCAAAGTTTATTTGAATTTGTAAATGCTGAGCCTTCTTCTAGGTGCATAAATGAGGGACAGGAAGTTTTAAATGCTGGCCATATATTTTTGCATTGTACATATAGAGGAAATAAGTGACACTTTCATAAAAGTACAATGAAAACAAAAAATAGAATAACATAACCTCTTCCATAATATCTCTGATTATATAAAGAATATAACCTCAGAAATGATGACAGTTGAGTTGAATGTTGAATAGAAAAACACAGTTTTGAGCTTGTCAGTGTCACAAAATTAAACTAATAAAGTACGAATTTACGGTAATTACGTTGACTTGCATATAATAGGGCATGTCCACGACAGCTGACATTGACAATACGACGGTGGTAAAACAATAAACAATAGACACGATGAAAAATTATCAAACAACTATTAACCTATATTATATAGTATTAAATATGCAAGCTCAACAATTAAAATAACTTTAAAAGTACACTGAAGCAAAACCAACTAAACTCAAACACGATCTAACATTATGAAGCAGCATTAACCTCACTATAAGTACCACGTGGCTTTGTTTATTGTTTTACCACCAGCTAGTTTGTGACGTCACGTGGACATGCCCTATACAAAAACAATGCAATACGAATTGTTTTACTCCTTGCGACAATTACAATTTTTCCCGCCAGAGGTCTCATTGAATTCTGCTCCGCCAAAAGAAAGTTCAATTCACATTGGATTGTACGCTAAAATCATGGAGCTAATATTAAGAGGAGATGACACAGTCGACTATCTTATAATAAGAAAGTGGTATCACATTATAGACATTGTGATGGTAGCAATATGGCGTCGACGGCAGAGCCGGACTATTTAAATTTCCAATCATCAAAAATATTTCCACTAGTAAAATTCTTTTTCACCTGTGCACACTATCATCCTTTTGACAAGACTTATGTTGGCTGCCAAGAACCTCTTTTCACAAATTTCAACGACATATCTCTAATTATTTAAATATAGAAAACTTATTTGTGCACAAAGGAATATATTGCAATACAGTCCTGTTTCGATTGTTAACAAACCTATGATATGTTGTTCTTGATGATTTTCTCGTATTTACACTGTCTACTTGTACAACTTCGTAGAGCACAAGAAACCATTATTGTTCAATCAATAAAATAGGAAAAACGACACTAACAAAAAGAAAATCAAAAAAATTTACAATTCACATCCACAAAACAATACTAATGTCAAGTTGACAAGTTAGTGGTAGTAAAATGGCGAAACCGATACCACTTTTATGACATGCGTAGCGACTCCTTTTAAATACTAGCTCCATGGCTAAAATAAAGGCGAAGGAACTTATTTTAAATGACTGGGGTCTTTGCAACTCTTAGCATCCACAACTTGAAAGTATTTTAATCCACGAAGGGCTCATGTACGGAAACTGCAACAAATCGGCAGGTGAATAAAAGTGTAATGAAAGGATGTAAAAATATATTTCAAATTAATCAAAAATTACATAACAACGTCAATATAAAATTTGTTAAAGTCAAAATCTAAAATAATTTATATATCTCTAAACTAAAACTAACAATAATTATAGCAATTTTGTTCATTTTTTTTTTATTTCAACTAGGCATTTTCAATATTTCAACCTTGTCAACTTTTTATAGTTAAAAAATATTAACCAAAGATAAATAAATTCTTATTTTACAAGAACTATTTCATACAAAAAAAATTTAATTACATAAAATATTGCAACAATATAAGGTTTGTTCCAACAACAATCAGAAACTGCCAGAGGCTAGTTGTTGCTGACAGTTTCTGTTTGTTTTTAGCAACAGACAAGAAAAATATTCAGCAAATGGTGCTGACTACACAAATACGACAAGTATCAGTACATGAAGTTGAAAAAAAACTGTACAATAAAAAATAAATCGAGGATCAATCTTTCTAGAGCGAATTAACAAAATAATTACACACAGCTTTACACTTTTTCTACTACCATTGGACTTGTACAAGAGGGACAAATTATTAGAGGAGCATCTAGAAGAGCACTTTTGGCTTTTTTGAATAATTGCGAACAATTCATACATTGATAAGCCAAATTATTATCATCAGTCTTCGAATTTGAATTTAAAACACTATCAATTTTACCTCTAACATCAACATAAAACGATTCGATTTCTTCTAGATTCAACTCGTAAATTCTCAGCTTTCTATCACGTCTAAGAGTATCAAATTCTAATTTGATTCTATCACTTTCATCACATTTTTCACACGATATTATAGTATTTATATGCCACCTAGCTTTTTCTTTACTTGTAGTGACATCCCTTTCAGATATGTGGCTCTCTGTTACTACTACAAATACCTGACTACCGTCTCCAATATTAGTTGCAAGAAACATACAATCTTCTCCACCAGAGACGACATCTTCTCCATCTGAATCATCTGAAATTTCACCATTTCGACCATCGTTAATTGAAATATCAATTTCGGCTGTTTCAAAGTCTTCATTTTTGGGCGATTCTTCACTAAAAGTGGACATATCAGCAGTATTATATTCACTTTTTTGGGTAGTATCCGCTGGGTCTATAGATTGATCGATAGGAGTTGAGGATAATATTGTTGCTTTTTCAAAACCTAATACATCTTGTACCATCAAGCCTGAATGTCGATAAAGCCATGATTCTCCATATTCTTCTCTAAGCTGTTCTACCTAAATAAACAAAAATTTATTATTACAGATGTGATATAGTGCAAAAGACTTCAATTTGAATGAAAAATTCAACATTTGGAGCTTTAAAAAGGTTTGAAAACACTTCAGGGAAAATATTTCCACATTTTGTGTTTTCATCTGTATTTAAGTGGAAGAGAATTGGAAATGGTCCAATTGGAAGCTAAATATCATTCAACAAACTTTTCCTAGTAGTAGTAGTAGATGAAAATTTATAGATTTTTCATTTAATTCTCTTAAAAAATATAAATGTACGAACCTGTTTTTTTATTTCTAAGTGCTGCGAAGATTTAGGAGGTGTTAATATAGGTTGAACTTCCTTAACGACATCACTTTCTTCAATAATCACATTTCGAATTTTCTTTGGTTTTTCATGTATAGATCCAACTGACGAATCCAGTGAGTTGGTTGATGGGAAAGATGTGTGGAGTGTATGTGTAATAGGGTGAAAAGATCCAGTTAGTGCTTTTTCAGATTTACTTAAAATATTTCCATCCAACAAAAATCTAATTGTTGCAGCATTTTTATTTAAATAATTACATGATAATTGCCTGTGGTGGGGATGGAATCCCAATGGATTTCCTTGTAAATTTAATGATTGAAGTGAGATTAAATGAGAAACTGAGACCAATATTTTATGATCCAGTAAACAATTATATCCTAAATCCAATTGTTGCAAATTTGAGAGTGTAATTAATCCTTGAATATTTTCAATAAAGTTGTTATTTAAAACTAATACTTGCAGTCTATTTCGAATTTGACCCTTAAAAGTTGGTACACTATCTAATTTATTATAAGACAGATTTAAATATTTCAAATTTGGCAATGTATTTGTAAAATTTACTTTCCCAAGTTGATTATGGCTTAAATCTACAGTGTGCAATGATAAAGTACGTTCAAAGCTATCATTAATTTCTAAAATATCATTGTGCGTAAAGTTAGCAATTTTCAACTCATTCCAATTGAAAGACTGGCTGTTGTCACCACCACATTTTTGTAAAACATCACTTATGGACTTCAAACTCTTACAGCAAGTCAATTCTTGAATCTGAGATCTAAGTTTTTGTAGACCTGTCACAAGATTAATATCCAATTTAATAATCTCCAATATTTTGATATTTCTAAATTTTGACAAGTCCACTGTATTATAGTCTTTAGTTTCGTCGGGAATAAGTTTTAAGCTAACAGTCTTGTTAATCAAATCTAGTAAGAATCGAGTATCACTGATAAGATTACTTGTTGCATTACTTATTTGAACAATATGAAAAGAAGTTACATCTTCCTCGTTTGCCTCAACAGCGTGGTTTAATTTATTCAAATAATTTGCTGATAAGCACAGCTTTCCTTTGCCATTAAACACGTCACGACCAGGGAGCCGCAAAATATTAGCTAAATGTATTATCTCAGCTTCCATTATTCATTTTTATTCAAAAGTATTTCTTCAATTTGCACAATGGTTAATATTTATAAGTTAGACACATGTCAACATGACACCATGCCATGCCATATGATTTTGATTTTTGACAGTGACAAAGGTTGTCCTGGATGGTGACCATAGAATAATGTTTACTAGTGGATGGTGACAAGTACGTTTATTTATAAGACTGTGGTTCCTATAAATATGAATGAATTGATTAATGATTAAATTGATAAGGAATATAAGGGTAAGTGGATAAGATAAGAGGAAGAGACTTTTATCAACAAGTATGCTGAAAATGTTTGATGTTGTAGCAGACCATAGCAGACCGTAGATCATCTAGCATTTCCAAATGGAGCTACCGAGTAATAAAGAAGAAGAGAAGAAGAAATAGTCTGAAATAAGACAAAAAAAGTTATATTATTATTTTTAAAATATTTAGATAATTTTAAGACCACAATAGTTTTATTGAAAATTATCCGTAAGTTTTTCTAGCATAATTATTTTGGAAAAGTTTTTGTTTCTGATTTTACAGAAAATGATGCGATATGAAGAAGAAAATGAAAAATTGGCAGATACTTCTCCCTGTGCTGGAGTACGTGCCGACTTAAAAATGTGTTTATTGGAAAGTGAATGCTGTAAATTGGTAAGACAATTCATAAAGCAAGCTTCTATTAAATTGTTGGGTATTATAAAAAAATATCAAATTTTACCATACCTACCAATATTTGATTAATATGTAAATAGATAATTTAACATTCTACTGGCAAAGACAAGGCAATTTTTATAATCAGTGAATAAAGAAAATGGATATGGTCATTATGGTACGTTGGGCAATATTTAATACTGAAATAAATTACATTTTTACTGTACCAACACTTACACTTTTCACCGAGTCTTTTCACTCTCTGCTGCATCTTTTGATAACAATTGAAATAATTAATAATAATAACTGTAGAGGCAGTAGTGGTTTGTTACACTAAACAAGTAGGCAAAAAATACAAATCAATAATGAGAAGCAAAAACCAGCATCATATTATTCATAATGTCCATTTAAAAAAATTGTATTTCAATTCAGTTTTGATTCTACAAACTGAAATGTTGCTAGTTGCATTTATTAATGTACTTATAATACATTATAATTTTTAGCAAAAGAGAACTCCCAGAGAATGTTTAAAGGCAAATGATGGTTCTGTTCCAAGTGAATGCCAAGTTCTACGAAATACTTTTTTTGAATGTAAAAGATCACTGGTAAGCTAACCATTAATATACAGACTGCTTCACGAAGAGCTTACACTATACATTGAAGACTACTCACATGATTTCTTATTAACTTTTTGGATTCTACATTTAATTCTATACCATAACCCCATTTAACTTTGCAGTATATCAGTAGAACCAACCCCATTTTAGTTATTGCTTCTTAGTGAACTTTGATTGCTCTTTGATTTTTAAAGATTCTGTAATAAATATAAATTGAAATAACATGTTACTTTCATTTTAGCTGGATGCTAGACAACGATTTAGAGGCAGAAAAGGATATTAACAAATCAATATTTTAGTTCGTTATTTAATTGTATAAAGTTGTTTGAGAGTTATAGTGATTGTATATTATGTAGTTTGATTAATAAAATACAATGACCAAGAAGATAACTGTTTTACTTGAATTTAAATTAGATTGTCATCGGGACTGCCGACAAAAGTGAAATCACGAGTGCAATAAGATTGTTCAACATCTACGTTGATTGTTTAGCTTGGCACCAGCAGTCAGAGGATTCTAGTCTTCAGTATTGAGGCTTTTTGTGCTCTTAGCTATGCCGTTTATGTGAAGAGAATAGTAGTCCTCATTCTGCTGAACGGTTTTTTTCACTAGGTCCTTTTTTGGAGAAATCCTTCCTTGGATACTCAATTCCAGGAAACTTTATTCCAATGAAATAATGCATCACATTTGAAGATGATGTGAAAGACTGTTTCCTCCTCTTCCTTGCACAACCAACATACATATAGTTTCCTCTCTATACAGGGTGTTCCCTCTTGACTGGTTGTTGTTAATTGTGGCCAACATGTAATCAGTTCTCATAAAAAAAGCGAGTTTGTGACTGCAATGTCGTCCACCCCAAACTACTGCTCAGAATGAGGCTGGACATGGTAGATGACCTCGTGGTGAAACACAAAAAGGCCAAGTCGAAAGTGCCGATGCCAAAAGGAAGGGAAGAAGAGAGCAAATGGCCGACTTCCGGTTTTACCGGATGTCGACTATAACTTTGTTATTTTAAATAGAACACCCTGTGTAATAATACATTTTTGAAATCTAAGTAAAATTTTAGTATACTTTTTTGTCTGAAAACTTTTTTAGAAAATCATATGCCTGTCCGAAAAAAAATCAACGATAACGAGACAAAAATATCATTTGTACAAATTAATCTGCGCTTCTAGTTGCAGCGGGGGTATAATGAACATTCGGCCAGTCTCGGGAAATAAGTATACACCCTTGCTGACCACGCCCAATTATTCTTTCTCAATCTTTCAAGCTGTTTTTCCCATATTTTCCTTGTACCTACATGTGTAAATTGCATGGTTCGAAAAGCTTTTTCGCAATCTCTGTATGTTGCTTATCCGGCCCTTAGTCCGCTCCGTACAATATCGGGCTTGGTGCGTAACATACAGTCTGTTCGCTGAATCTTTTCCCATGTATGAAATGATTCACATACTACTTTTGTATTACTTACGTCTCTTTCCTACTCACAGAATCTTAACCCCCGAAATGAAACCAAATACTTTGTTTACAACTACGACCTACGTGTAATTTAATGTATTGATGTATTGCGTTTGTATATTAATGATGACGCATGGGAAAAGATCCAACGAACCAACTTTATGTATGGCGTTATAGGAAACAAAAAAAAAAACACGAATTTATAGAAAATAATTTAATTATACAACATAGTTTGTAGATCTGCAATCGTTAATTCCTTCCTAAAACTTATATATTAATAACAGCACTCGAAGCAATTTTATTTGTCAATTGCTTGCACTTATAAACTGATATGTGTTGAGATACAAAAAATTTATTGCTATCATTTTGAAAAATAACATTTATTTTATATTAGCAAGCAGTATTTGGGAAGGTTCACTTTAATCTTAATAGTATATCAAATAACAAACACAGAAAGAAATTTTGTACGTAAAATTAATGAACACCGGTCGTCAATATTTTGAACATTAATATTATGAATCGGTGATTGTTACAATGATTTCTGATCATGGATTAATGTTTTAGTACACTGAAACAATGAATGACCTAACATTAAGCAATAAACGAAAAACATCAAAAATTGATTATTTTTTTCATTGGTGCAATGAAAAAGTTCATTGAATCAACGTTTGAGAATTATTAAATTGATGTTGCTCGTCTTTAAAACAATAAATTTTTGTTATGGATTTACGAACAGAATACATATAAACACCATAAACGGTATTCATTGTTTCAATGTTACTAAACGTTAATATTACGAACTTGAACATTAACTTCTAATAAGGCGCTAAAATCAATGATACTTGTTCATAGGTCCATAACTAAAAACATTAATATTACGAACAGCTTACATGGACTCAGAATAGGGCGCGAAAGTTAATGTAAACCGTTCATAGATCCATGATTGTAATCATTAATATTACGTAAAGGCGTACATAGAAAACAAAATACGTGACCATTTTCGCGCCTAATATTTCAGTCTTTTTGTTTCTCGAGAGGGTTAACCACAGTCTTGTTGTGCTCCGTTGTGAATTTTGTGTGATTTGAGTTTTTTAGTGGGTAAAATTGTGCCATTTTATTGAGGATAGACTATTTACTATTTTTTCAACGAATAGACAATATCTTCATATTGCAATTGTGAGTACTCTTTTAGTTTTCTTTTTGTAGTGAACTTATTTCAAATATTCATTTAGGTACATATTGGGGGGAAATCCACTCACACAAAATACACAATCAAAGATTCCCAGGAGTCATTTTTGTTTTGTACGAAGACTCAACAAGAAGTAGAGGACCATATTGCTAACCTGAAGATTTGAAAAATGTCTATTCAGCTTATTGTGTACTGGTGAAGACATTAACACAATTCCAAATATTTTCGTCAACTTTGAAGACATTGGATATAAATTTCTCCATATTCTTAAGGCAGTAGACATATTATTATGTTTTGAGATTATTTTTCTTATATAACTTTGACTTTCCTTTGGAAAGCAAAATATTTTGGAACTTTCTAGAAAAGTCATTTTGTAGACATGATGTACCACTAGAAAGCCAAAAGTTCATAAAATGTGTGAATTTGTAGTAAGTGAATAGAAAATGCGAAAAGTAGTTAACATTTTCACTCTCTAGGTAGGTATATTATATTTTTTATACAGCGGAAATATATTGAAAATACAAAAATTGTTTGTCAATATAACATGTTACACCTAGTAGTAACTTTTGTTTAAAAACAGAATTAAAGAAGCAAATTATCATGAAACCCTCTTGGGGGAAAAATAAGTACTTATTATATAATTAAAAGCTATTTTTGGGACTGTTTTACTTCTTTGTATTCTTATTTGCAGATACAGGTTCTTACATCAAATCAATGGACATATAAGATAATTTTCAGCCACTGTTGCACCTTAAAACTAAAAAAAAATATTGCATTGTAGTACTACCACATTATTTTTATGTTCGTAATATTAATAACCGGTGAACATCGATCAATGTTTATTGTACATTGATTTAACGTACAGCAATCATAAACTAATGGCCGGTGGTCATGGATCCATCCCACTAAGCAAGAAACATCATCGTTACGTTGAGTTACGTTATTTTCAAGTAACTTGGAAGATGTCCTCCCTTAAATATCTAATTGACGCAACTGGTACGATTTTGTGTTACGTTGAAATTAGTTATGTTTTTGGAATGTTAAATGTAAGCATATGATTCTAACGTTACCAACAAAACGTGCTAGACACGTAGCATTTATGGTGGTTTAAAAAATATTTCAGTCTTACATCGCCGACATGTTTTTGGGTCAACTTCTTTGTTACAGAGAAATGAAATGTAACACAAACGTAACATTCTTGTTAATCTAAAAAACGTTTATTTCAGTTGTATCAGTTTCGTTGATGTATTAACTTGTTTGAATCACAAATATCAATACACCAATATTTTCAAGTGAAGTATAAGTATGTATTGTCCAATCTTAAATATATTGTACAAGTTTTTCAACCTGACAAAACAACTATTCACTTCTCTATCACTAGGGCAATCCCGGAACGAGCCCTATACGTGATAGTAGGTGAAGTCGAACATTAAGTGCCGCCACTTCGACAACCATAACCTATAAATTATAATACCAAAGTATTCCAGTCTTTGAATATAGTGTTTTATATTCGAAGATTCCAGCCAGCGCCTGAATAATTATATCATATTGTTCGTTTTGTGCATTTGCATTCATTCCTTTTAAAAACTGTGTTTAGAGTAGAGGAACATGAATCGTAAAGTAAGTACAAAATTCTTTTATTCGTTAGTTTACCTAATTGTAGGGAAAGAATCTCCTGTTTTCACTCCAACTTATATAATTATTATCATATGCCACATCATAGAATGCGATTATAAATTGTTAAATAGGTCAGTAGTTAGTTTAGTTAGTTAGTTTTTAGAAATACTTGACTTTGATAAACTTGTGAATACCTGTAACGTCACAGCTAAACAGATAGTAGGACACAAATTCTCATGGAGAATCAGTAACATGTTTGGATAAGATTGGTCAATATTTTCTTTTCATAGTTATAGATATTTCAACAACATGTAAAATTTGAGATTAATATTTAGTAGACCCTTCCATGTAACAAAAGTGCAGGTTAATAAAACAAAATAGTATATTATGTTACTAGGAGTAGAAGGCCAACATTATTGTTGAGCCCAGATTCTTGCACTGCCGAGGCGCTAGCCGAGGCTGTGCAAACTGGGCGAAACATATAATGGGCCTTCTGCTCCGAGTAACATATACTATTTTTTCTTCAAGCGTAATAATGATTAAAAAGAAATAAGAAAGTACCTACCTTTGTTGCTAAATAAACATTATTTGGTGCATCCTTGAGAAATTTATCAAATTGATCTTGTGTTAATACTTTTGATTTTTTCGGTGTATAATTTTCCCCTTGGCGCTTTATAAATGCAATTAATTTGCTATATTTTTCTATTTTAACATTATGTTTAATGTTTAATTGACTTTTAATCATTGAATACTGTGCCCATAGAGTAGAACTTTTAAACTTTCTGGACAAATTCGTGAAGTATGCAAGCATAACGTTTTCCGTGTATTGCTGTACATTATATTCATTGCACCATTTTAGAAATTTTTCGTATGCTAAATCATACAGTTTACGCGACTTCGTTGGAATTAGAGTTTCAATACTGGAATTAGCTATTTCAACTAATTCCGGAGGCGTACATTGCAATTCTTGAGACATTTTTCACAAAATTTTCAAAACAGACAAACGTCAAATTAAATAAGTTTAAAAATGACAGTTCCTACCTACTTGATTACAACGCCCCATTATTTTATTAGTACAATAATGAAAATTAATTTTTGTACTAGTAAAATAATGGGATATTTCTACGGTCTGTGTTGCAAAAAGTAATATAGTTATTATTATACGCTTGAAGAAAAAACATTTTTCAAACTCCACTTGAAGTGTAGGTACACTGGAAAATCATGTAACAGGACTGCATAGTCTAATGTATTGTTCTTGTTTCTAAAACAAGATTTATTTTCCAGTATAATAAATATCTACAAGTGTCCTGATGGAATGAACCAGAGTTCACAAGTAGAGGCTTGGCTGTAACTTTTCATTATAAATTGGCAATACATTGTTCCTGGACGGGCCCAAAAAATAACTTCAAGATTAAAAGACTGCAAGATAATCAATATTTCAAAAGGTTGTAGGTATATTGGACAATTGACATTTAATATTCACCTAATCATTGATTTTATCCCTAGATGCAGTGCAGTGATAAAGAATTTGAGATCATAACCATGGATTGGTTCCAACAAGCCAACCAACGGCTCAAGCTAGCAGAGCTTCAGCAGAGGAATTGGTAAATATACAAATTTTTGAACAATATTAGTAAACATTTACAATGCATATTTTTGAAATTCTAATATTTGATTTATTTTTCAGAGGTGTGCAGCAGATGCTTTACATAAATCTTTTTATATATACATAGGTATTTATATACATAAGTAAAATGGAATATACTTTTTATTTCAAAATACAGTCTTATTATTTCGATTTAGAAGCGTTACATGAATGTAACGTTTTAATCATTCTGCACTAAAAAAAACATCTCAAAAATGTAACTAATATGTTATAGCTTCGAAACAAAAACGTAACTTTAGTCACATAATCGTAACGTTAAAATTACGAGGTAACTGGAACATTCCAAGAACGGAAATAATATGTTATAGTTTTGTAACAAAAACGTTTATTTGTAAACGTAACTGGGACTTGGTCATGTTTGCGGACATTTTACGTAACTATGAACATGAAAAGGACGTAACAAATCTTTTTTGAATAACGTAACAATGTAACTTTCAACGTATCAGTAACGAAACTGCGATGTTTTTTTGCTTAGTGGGATGCTTTTCGTTTATTGTGTTAATGTATGTGGTTCGTTATATTAATAACAGGAAGTCATAGATCCATGTTCCTTATTCATTGATTTAATGTACATTGAACATAACTTGATGAATAAAAAAGTTAACGTACGAACGTTCATTGTATTAACGATATAGCTCATCGGCTGAAAATTAATGTTGATGTTCATTGATTTGATGTACTTTTTTATTAATATAACGTACCTTTTTTGTTCAGTGAATAACAGAGCCAAAACTCCACTACAGGGTGATCAGTTACGGGTAGTGAGCGGCCATATCTCATTTATAATTGAAAAAAGATTCATGATAAAAGTCGCCAAGAGAAATTGCTGGAAATTATTTTCGAATTTGTAAAACGTCCGCTAGAGGGCGACTACACGTTATAGAATATATTTTAAATAAAGATACAAGTGAACCATCCTGTAGGATTTGTTATTTTAATCATTATATAGATCACAGATTCATTATTGCAATCTACAGTTTGTATTTACATTTAAATCCCTTGAGTCAAGCTTAACATTTGAAATACATATTTATTTATAAAACAAACAAATGTAGCAACGAAAATTAAAATAAAAAATATGCAAATTGCAAAATTATTATTTGAAAATCCTATTAATATCTATTTTTGAAAAATTCTCCTAATTTCTAATAATCACATATTGTATCCGATTGTCAAAAGGGTTACTAATAATTTGTTGATGTTATAGTACCTACTTAGTTTACCTAACTAGTTCGGAAAGTGATATGCGATTTTATATACATGAGTTGAATTGCCATCATTAAATTTTAATTTCTATAAAAATGTGTGTTACAGAGTGTTCTCCCTGGCAATTTGCCCAGGTAACTCAGTCTTTATTTCTACTCGCTGTAGCAGTGTGATCCTCCGGTGTTCACTTTGCACGTCGATCGACTGTCCGTCTAGGTATATCTCTGGCAGATGTAGCACTGTGTCGGTCCTTTTCCTCTATTCAGTTATTTCCATTTCATCCTTAACTTTATGTGTTGGATTTTCCTTATTTTTCCTTTGAAATATCGTAATGCTTCATCCACGATATGGTATGTTGGGATAGTTAGCAATAAATTCAATGCATTGTGAAGACTAGGCATGTAAACTCGCTCCAGGAGCTTAGCGAAGTTAATCTCAAAGAAAAGTCCAAATGAATTGGCCATAAACCATATTCTAGTATCTTATATCGTGAAAAAGCTTCAACGTTACCGATAGATTTAGGAACATTTCAACACTACTCTATTTTAATAGTAACCCCTGTAACTATTTAAGTAGTAAACTGACGAGCGCAAAACGAAATACAACCATTGTAATACAGTAGAAATCTCCATGAGTACAAACTAATAAAATAAATAGTGCCGCAATTTGGAATACTGTGGAATAGAGAAGTTATCTCTAAGGTCAATGTGGCCAACAAAGTGTTTTTTTTTGACAAGAATGACAGTTCAGGTCCAAGATTCAACACATAAGATGTTTCCATGTTTTTTATCATTGCGAACATCTATATTGCTTTATTAAAATAATCAATACACCCCCGAAGCATAGATCTTGAAATTTAAAATGACTTTTTAGCTGAATACTCAACATATCAGTGGCCAATAATTCTAGGAACACCTGGCAATGCACCATTTCATTTCTGTTATTCAGTCACTAGTTATGTCAAATGTCAGTTATATTTGTTTTTGTTGTTGATATTCGTTTAATTGTGTATGTCAATTTTCGATTAGATTCTTGTAGCATTTCTAGTTAGCTGTTTCTCTATAATGTAGGAAGCATTATTGACAAGTCCAGTTTAATATTTGTAAATCTGCTTGACAAATTGCTATGAGGCACATTTTGAACATCAGGGCTATTCGTTAAGCAAAGTTGTTATGGATAGCATCTGTAAACTGTCGTTATGTTCATGTTATGTTCAAGGTCAGTTGCTAAGCGCGAAATTGGTATTCACTAGTTAAGTAAAGTCGCTATAAAAGTTGCTATGCATAATGACAAGAGGCTATGAGAAGCAGTTCACTGGCAACTGCTCCAGAAGTGTTTGTTAACGAAAACCACTTGAGTCTTTGACCGTTTGCACCAATAGAAGCATAAGCTATGGCGAGTTTAAAATTTAAGGGTCGCTTAGTTGAAGCTCAGTTGCGCCAATGTTTTTGCTCTGCTTCTTAGCTAAGTGTTTAATATATTTGTCAACCTCGCTATTTATGTTGAGCTTTATTTATTGGAGGTTGTTATCATAACAACAATTACCAACCGAGTATTAGAGAATACTAAAATTTAGCAAATGGTTACTAAGGTCATTAAGTTGTTAGCAGAGTTACTATGGTTAACAACTGCGATAACCACTCTACTTAGAGAATAGCTCTGTATAACTATAATTTAAGACTTTTTATTTTCAGTATTGTTTACTTTGGCGCATAATCTATTTTGAAATTTCTACCATACTTCTAAATAATATATTATTAGAAATATTTTGACATCATACTTTGATTTCGTTTTATCACCTTCTAATTAAAAATATATAAAAACAATATATACCGGTAAAAAGTTGTCATGTCATTTTAATGACTTTATTGACGTCAATTTACTACCATCAAATTGTATAAATAGATATGTAAAAGTTATTACAATTGGACCCATTTTCATTAGAATGTTTGTATTGGCCTAAATATTCCGGTGTAGCCAGTCAATCTTGCTCTTAACGCAGGTAATATTAACGCACAAACAGTCACGTCATCCACTAAATTAGCACATTCGCATAGTAAAATGTACATTTTGTCGCCTTTCGGACTAAGCGATTTATGAAGAGATATCCTTCTTAGACCTGCTTCTTGCGGTAAATATCGGTAAATCATTCTTGCACCTAAAACATAAATAATATATCTAGCATAACATGCTCTACACCACCGTACACAAACTACCGACAAGTAAATTCACTTGCGTCGGAACGTTTGAAAATTTTGGTACATCTTTTCTCTGGCGCCTTGCACGTCTGTATCCCTGTACTCAACACTTTCTCGATTTAAACTAGCCAGAACTCGCCAGACGATAGGAGGGGTAAGGAAATTTTCGGTAACCCCTAAATCGACGAAGTGAATTTACTTGTCGGTAGTTAGTGTACGGTGTCTACACCTACGCTGTGGTGTAAATGAAGGAGTGACTATAATTATTTGTTTGATTGCAAATAATATCATGGGGGCTTCTAAAGGTCGATTCCCACCTAAGCGTCGCGTGCGGCGGCCTCGAATTGCGGACCGATTACCTGATTTTAATAATTCCGTACTCGAACTGCGGACCAAACCAAGAAGACCCCTCTTTTAAAAACCATGAATTGCGGACTAAGCTTAAGTTTATACAACTAGGGTAAAGGTAAGGTGTAAAAAAGGTTAGGTTAGGTTAGGTTAGGTTAGGTTATTCAGTTAAATAATGAAGTTTTGGATATTTTAATCATATCACATAAAGGGCGTTACATTTAAATATTCATTCAGGTAGATTAGGTATTGATAGCGTATAATATAAGTATAGGTTTTTCCCAATTAGTGGGCAGGTAGATTTCAGGTGGCCCTTTCGACTTGGTCCGCAATTCATGGGTCATTAAAAACACATGACAAATTTTGAAAATCATTTATGGTTTTTGGTCCGCAGTTCATGTACGCCCGTCGCGTGACGTAGCGTCATTGTATACAGGCTATTTCCACCTGCGCCATTTGGAAGCAGCAGAAACGAAACAGATGCGTTTGAGTGTTAATGTGACATTAGTGCGGACATGTTTAGTGACTCAACATCCTCATCGTCGGACGATTTCATGTTTGTCGCTGCAGTATGTAACGAACATGAAGAGAGAAAGAGAAAAAAGAAGCGACAATATTGGGTTCACAATATATTTCGAGCAAGGCTTGAAGAAGGCGAATAAAGGAGTTCAGTCAAAGGTCAGTGTGGCCAACAAGAAGTGGTTTTTCTGACAATAATGACAGTAAAGGTCTACTGTTCACAACATAAGTTTTTGCATGTTTTTTTATAGTTGCGAACATCTATATTGCTTTATTAAAATAATGAATACACCCCCGAAGCGTAAATCTTGAAATTTAACATGACTTTTTAGCTGAATATTCAACATTTCTGTTATTCAGTCACTAGTTCTGTCAAATGTCAGAGAAAAAAGTAATTAGAAGAATTGAGATACATCTAATTATAGAAATGCTACAAAAATCTAATTGATAATGAACATACACAATTAAACGAATATATATCAACAAAAATAAATATAACTAAAATTTGACATAACTAGTGGCTGAATAACATAAATGAAATGCCAAGAGTACCTAGAATTATTGGTCACCGATATGTTGAGTATTCAGCTAAAAAGTCATGTATTCATTATTTTAATAAAGCAATGTAGATGTTCGCAATGATAAAAAACATGAAAAATCTTGAACAGTAGTCCTTAACTGTCATTTTTGTCAGGAAAAAAAGCACTTTTTGTTGGCCACACTGACCTTAGACTGAACTCCTCTATTCCACACACTATTCAAGCGACTTCAGCTAGGTGCACGTAAATTTTACAAGTATTATAAGGCTTGCACACATTGACGCGAATTAATACGCCGCGATAACGAAGCGAATATTTCGCGACATAGGCGGTATCGAAATTCGTCTCTCCTATCACATTTGTGCGAATATTCGCGACATAGCCAGTAACAAAATTCGTCTTTCTCCTATCTCCTATAACATTTTCGCGAAAATTTCATAAGATATATTTTTTTGATATCTAAAAAAATGGATTCTTCAAGTTCTGAAGAAGAAGCATTACTATTATTGGCTGCCTTAGAGGTTTCAAAATTAAATACCTACCATTAATATGCATCTCTTGCCCAATTTCATCCCATAACTTATTTTTCTTTCTTATATTTTTGTAATCTTCATGGGCTAAGTCGTATAAAATCGGATATTTCTTTACAAACTCTATTAATATTTCAGTGGCAGACATCTTTGCTTCGCAACGAAAACGATAGAAAACGCGGCTGGTCGCGAAATAAATAAAATTCGCTGCAGTTTCGTTGTTGTCAAGCGAAATTTTCGCGCCGGTTTGTTGCTCCTCGTTATACGCCGAAGACCTCGAGTCGACGAATATTTCGCGAGGCGAAAATTTCGCCGTCGCGCCGAATTTTTCGCGCCAGTGTGGGCATTCCTTTATAGCTTGCTTTTGACGCGTTGACGATCCACACTTGAATGTCGGCATGGAGTCACGAGCGTTTTCGACGCGAGCCAGTCGCATTGAAATTTTGAAGCTCCGTAACGCGAAGCCACGCTTCGTCTAAGTGAAAACCGCGGCATTTATTTACATAATATGTTAACAATTGTAAGCTTCATTTTGAAGCGACGTTAGGCTAGGCGTGTCAATTTGAATCGAAGACGAGGATGATTGCACTGGCAAGAATGCATTTTGTTTAAGAAAATTACTTCTGCATTGGGGTTTTTTCGATTTTTTCTACGAGACTATTTCATAAGTAACAGATTATTCTGCATACACATAGTATATAATGCAGTTCATTTCATAAAATACCTAGTTATTCCATGAAATACCTGATCGTATCCGTTAAAGTGTGTAATATGCTATTAATTTAACACTCTAACTAGTTATTCTATGGAAAAACTAGGTATTCTATAAATTAACCAATGAGAGACAGTTGAAGTGTAAAATAAAGAATTTTTCTAAAATTAAATTGAGCTGATGATAGACAATTGAAATGAAAAAGAAGCAATTTATCTAATTTGTGCAGAGTATAAATGGTATTTATGGAAAGTATTATTACAGAAAACTGTAATACTGTCTTATTTAATAAAGCGAGTTACCAACAAATATCAAAGAACATTAATTATTCTAGCACTTTATAAGTTTTGAAAAATAGACATTGACCGTTTAACTAAAAAGAAACAGCCCGGGAAGTAGTTGTTCGGGTAGTAGTTGCAGCTTCTACTATACTTACCTGTCCAGTACAACCAGTTTCTTTCAAATTTTTCTCTATCATCGCCTTCGAAGACTTTGTAAACAGATACCAAATACCCTGTAGATGAACTATGTGTTTTCAATAGAGACATACCAATTTCATGTACCGGTGGTCGACATATTGAAGCCACTTCGGTGTATAAATCGAGTGTATGTGCAGCTGTATACCTGTTCATTTGAGAAACAAAATAATTTAAAAGAACAAAATTTATTTAAATTAATTCACTCTTTATCTATAAATTTTTCTTAAGCCGTTTACAGACGGTATAATAGGCTTGCCCTGTCATGTGCTTTTAGTCGGCATAGGCGGCAAAAAGCGAACATTATTTGATTATATTAATACCAAAAAACTATAGTCTATATCATAGCTTGATCTATCTATGGTCTCAAGAAAAACCGCACGTAAATAAAGACCACTATAGTCCATTTAATAACCAGAAGGAGTAATTTGAAAAGCCTTACTCTCACCACTAAAAGTTACCAGATTTGTTCCGAAAAAGTAGTCAACATTCGTGCTCCAAATCTATTAAATATGCCTAGATTGATAAAGAAATCATCCACCCATAGCCATAAGTCAATTTCTCGTTAGTTCAGTAGATTATTTAGATGTTATTGTAGATATAAGATAAATGCATTTGATTTTTGACGGTCCTAAATGACCTTAAAGTGAAGCGAAGAGCTTAGTACTAAAAGTAGAAGGATCCATAATTGCAGATATTCAATACAATTGCTTACTGAAATTTTTAAAGGAACACTTTCAACGAAACTGAGTGAAAATAATAAAATAACAAGAACGGATGCTATGACGAAATTAATTATACATATTTATCTGTCAGAACTATCAAAAATGGAAATTATCAGCTGATGTCAATACTAGAAAGTGTTGTGTGAAACTGGACGGAATCTGACCAATCAGAGGTCTACAGAATTGCCAACTTAAATTCAAATTACTCCTTCTGGTTTTTAAATGAGGTATAATATTAATAGTGTATTATAGACTAAGGTGTTGAAGACTTAGGACAATAAGTCTGTTTAC
Source organism: Galerucella nymphaeae (assembly GCA_963978555.1). Taxonomy (NCBI): domain Eukaryota; kingdom Metazoa; phylum Arthropoda; class Insecta; order Coleoptera; family Chrysomelidae; genus Galerucella; species Galerucella nymphaeae. The sequence goes on along the minus strand of OZ021715.1, from coordinate 17,009,491 downwards.
TTTTCGAGTATTTATGTTCATTATTAGAAGGTCATGAGCATTGCAAGCGAGATTGATGACGGCTGCATTACCCAAGGCAATTATTGGAAACGCAGCTTTAATATCACTCACCTAGTTGTTCTTGGGTCGAACTTGCTCAGACTGGCAGTGCGTAGATTATTGTAGAACATCACAGGATTCGTCTGAGACGTATTTATCACATAATATGTTATGAATGGAAACTCGCCTGAAAGTAAAAATAGAGAAGTTCAGTCTAAGGTTAGTGTGGTCAACAAAAATTTTCTGATTTTTTTTTCTGACAAGAATGGCAGTTAAGATTTTTGCATGTTTTTTACCATTGCGAACATCTACACTGATTTATTAAAATAATGAATACACCCCCGATGCGTATATATTGAAATTTAAAATTACTTTTCAGCTGGATACTCAACATATCAGTGGCCAATAGTTCTAGGAACTCTTGGCATGTCCCCAGTAATCTGTTATTATTTTTCATGAACGCTATTTGGTAAAAAAGTTTGTAGAAGAAGGATGTAAGGTACGATCGCTGGTTTGATGAAAATAAGAAATTGAACATTTATTTCTTCTCTACATTTGGTAGCGACATATTTTTCACTTTGAATTTGACCAACATTAGTAAAACACCCTGTGTTGATGAGATGAAATGCCAAGCCTAAAAACATCTCTTTGATAAACTAGTAAAACTAGTGAAAATCCCATCTCTTTTTCTCTTTGGAGCAATTAATAAGCTGGACATTCATGTTTAAAATCAGTCACTCTTATTTGGGACACCCTGTATTTTGTGAACTAATAAATGTTTGTCTGCAAGTTTTATGACATTGTACTTCAACCTTCCCTCCTAGAATGTCTTCCTTTTAATACAAAATCTTTTGAGCACAAGTGTCTCCTTTTTTCTGTAGGTAGCACATATTATAATTGTATTTAATCCTTTCAATCTTCAAAAAATCTCAATAGACATACACACATCCAAAATAATATCTACCTAATCGCAGTTAAAACAAAGACCTTAGCAACTGAATCAAGTTATCTGCCAAATTTGTCAGGAATAGACCGCATTATGCGTATGCGAGAGATGCCTGCTCGTTAGAAAGCACAATAATTAGGCGCGGCTGCAGAAACTTTCAAGTTTGCGTATTTATTGCTCAAAAACTATGATACTTAGAATAGTCATTCTTGTTTTAAAAACTTCCTTGAAGCTTTAGCTTTATTTGGTACGCAGATAGTTTGGTAAAATTTTGAAAAATAAAAAAGTTTCTCGATTACTGAAAATAGTGCTGCAAAAAAAGTAGAGATTACAGTTTTCTCCAATTTTACAAAAAAACTAGGTTATTTATACAAATGAAACTAACACAGTAATCTTCGCTCATGTTTCTTCTGTCGAATAAAAAATTTTTTTTGGAAATATCTTGTTTAGTTCCGGAGATATCACGAGGTATGCGTGAAAAAGTAATAAAACATAATTTTGACAGATTTTTGACAAATTTCGCAATAAAAAGTGTTGTCCCTATTAAAAAATGTTGTAATTTTCGATTTCAGATGGCCAGGGACCTACTCTATCATTTTGTAAAGACCACATGTGGTTGTACCTTAAAAAAAATTGAAACCTTTTTGCTCCTTTTTCAGTCCACTAGTAGAAGTATCTTGTGTGAACTATTAAAATACTAAATTTACAATAAAAGCTTCGAAGGACATGTGACTAGTGTCACGAAACTTTGGAGGTGAAATATTAAAAATGAAAAAACCTTGTCTGTAAAAATATAATTAATTTAATGAACTAAACAAATAATGGAGCAGCAGGAATTGCTAAAGACTAACATTAAAACCACATGATAAGCTTTCACAGGAAATGGTTCTTAGACTACAAAGTAAACCTTCAAATTATATGCAATGCGAAACTATACAATAATTAGCAATGTTCGAAATTGAATATATAAAATATTCACACAGTAGGTAATTACAAATAAAATATCTTCAAACAAAAGGTAGAACAACCAGCAACCCTGAAATTGTTGGGGCTGATGGTGATATTGAAGTTGCACTTTTAGAAATTTCTCGCATGTAATTTTAACTTTGGAGATGGTTTAATTTTTATACAGATTGCGAAATTTACATCGGAACCCTCGCCTCGTATTACACAAGTACGACAAGGATATATGAAAGAGAGAGGAAGAATAATTGTACACGGTCATCACTTTGTTTCACCTTAGGGGTGTAAACTTCTTCCCGAGAGTTACCGAATGCTCATTGCCCCCCCCCCTATTTCAACATTTTCAACCGCTATTGCCAGAAGCGCAGATTAATTTGTACAAATGATATTTTTTCATTATTGCGATATTTTGATTGGGATTAATCAAAGACCTGCCCTTTTTTCCATTTCTTTCCACGTAATGTGTTAGAAAGACATTAACAAACGATGACGCACACCAAAAAGGCTGTTGTATGAACCTATAACACATGGTAACACATTACAAGAATGATCGTAGATCGGCGATCGGGCAGGGTAGTCATTTGAAACTATTCTAGAAATTTTGTGAATTTCTACAAAGTTAGCTAACGTTTTTGAGCTACAATAGATTCATAGGAATCGCAGTGGTCCTGATAGACCCAAATATACCAAAAATTTAACCTAACTTAATACTTTAATGCCTTTTTTTAAATTAAAATTAAATTCCATACCACTTCTTTCCATATTGGCAAGTAACATTCCCGTAACCGCCGTTTTTGCTTGTGCTATATCATTAACTAACTCTCCTGCGATTACCCTTTGCTTCAATAACGGTTGAACTAAAGGAGACTCTAAAACAGGATCGACTGGTTCCAATGGACTCATTAAATGACATAAGACACATAACTTCGGATCAGGTACCTAAAACGATTATACTTTATTATAGTAGGTATTTCTTTTTTTTAGGTTTTTAAATACATTACCTCCATAACATGAATATTTCCTTTTTTATCTAAACTATTATTATTTACAGGTTTCTGAAACAAAAAAGTGAAGGTTAAATAAAGCTAACTCTGACCATAGAGATAGGGGAGCGAGAGGCTGTTTGTAACAGGGGTAAGTAGTAACAGGCCCTTTTCACTAGGATCTTAAACGCTATTAAAGTATTTCTTTAACTCGATTTAACCTATAAACCGCGCCGCATCATGTTGCCATAGCCAATGTCCTGCCGGCCGGTGCATTGAGGGGAAGTGTGCACGTGCCTCATTTTTGCCAGGTAATATAAAATTGTACTATCGTAAAATTTCGGTTTGCGTATTTAATATTGACTAATTTCAAACTTTCTATATCTTATTTCCATTCAAATTTATCTATCTCTGATAATGTGTAACAGTTTTTATGATTGCTAAATTGTTTAAATAGTTATCTTGATAAATGTTGAAAATCATACCAAAGGGTTAGTTGTAACAAAATCCCGGGGCTTGTTGTAACGTGTTACTACATGCCACCAAATGTTGATTCTTACATAAATATAATACTTTGTTAGATAGCTATTAAGAAGAGATAATTACGGGCATACCTTGAATAATTTAATTACTTACTGTGATTTAAAAGTGCCATGATAATTATAAGTAGTGTTTAACTAAATAAAACTGTTAATAACTTAATTTTTAAGTGTTGATTACTAAAAAAATGTATTTGAGTTGATTTTTGATTACGTAATACTTACTTTAGAAAGATGTCAATTTAAAAAAAAAACAAAGAATAAATGATTAGAGGTATTATTGTCGTTTTTTTTTTGTCGTTACTACTTGCCCCGGTAGATGTTACAACTTGCCCCAAGCACGAGGTAAGTTGTAACACCGCACTTCTTCTAGAAAATAATTGATTGTAAAATAATGACCAATAGTTATGGTATTATTTTTACTTGATTTGGTAGAGGAAGAGTTACAGTATTCATCCATCTTTATTTAGTAGAAATTTAATCAATAGATTTCAAGATATATTAGTTTTAATGAAAACTGTTACAACAAGCCCCTCGCTCCCCTACCACAGATACGTGCAGCAAGCCAGATCGAAAAGTAGGAGTTTCGAGCTGTGTTTCTCTAAAAGACAAAGACAAAAAACACTCTGATAGTCTGTCTCTGTCTTTCTCACCGGAGTTCATACGCCCGTACCCACTTACACAGCGCCCTTTGGCTTTTTGCATCTATCTGTAGTATCTCTATGGTTCTGACTAAATTTTCTAGTAGTAGCCTATGGGGTGTACAGTTGCATGAAAAATAATGACACTCATTTGTAGCTATTCTGCTTGCATATTTTGAAAACATTGTTGTACCTATAATAGTATAATTTTCAACGAGTGAAGAATGATGGCTATTATTTACGCGGGTGAAGTCTCCAAGTGAATAATAGCCATTCTACACAAGTAAGGGTATATTATTGAACGAGCAATTTATGAAAGTCATTATTCACCATAATATTGGCCATAATTTGCGAGTAGAATACTATACTTTGTCCACGAACCTTGGTTTCTTTATGAAATAAAAGTCAACTAAATAATGCGAGTGTGGAACGGAAAGTTTTCATTGAACGTCATTAGGTATTACTTATTTATTTAGATTTTCTTGAATAGCTTTATCTTGTTTTTATTGAACACCATTATTGCTGAATTCAATGAATTCATCGTTGCAGTAACTGTAAATGAACGGTTTATCTGCCTCACCTTGTATATCGCTGTTACAAATTCAGTAACTCAAAAGCCGGTCCTGTCACGAACTTTAAATTTTGGCGAATGAGCTGGTTTTATTCCTGAATGTTCTTGAAATTCCAAATACGTCGAAAATGGTGAGATCGAGAAGATTGTTGACTTGTGAAGGACTATATATACGCGGGTTTTTGATTTTCAGAAATAGTGCAGTGCTGAAGTGTTAAAGATAAATTAGGACAATTATTATACCGACTAGATAAATTAGCAGACATTAAGTGGTGTTTATATAAATTAAGTTTGAAAATTGAATAAATGAGGCTTTTACTTGATGTAGATCCATACTGAATTATAAAATAAAACAATTTTAATTGGTTAAAATCTACATAATATTAAAACTTAAAGTTGTGACGCGTGACAAGTATTTCCTTCTGATAAAAACAAAAATAGCAAATTCAGAAGCTCAACATACTTTGAAATACCGTCCTTAAAAATCAAATCATTTTTAGAAACTTTAGACTCGAATATTTGCTTCAAAACTGATAACAATTTACCCAAATTCATTAAAAACAACAAATCCAAATCTTCAAAACTAAATACATCAGGAGTTTATAAATTAAAATGTGGTAATGACAACTGTAACAAAATTTATATAGGTAGAACATTTAGAAATTCTAAATTAGAATTTCAGAACATAAACGTGGCTATGACAACCAAAAATCAGATTCCAACTACTCAAATCATTTATTAGCAAACCAACACTCTTTAGATTCAAATTTTGAAATTTTGCATATAGAACGTAAATCCTCTAAATCAAATCTTTTAGAAGCCATTGAGATAAATAAAAACAAATATTCAAATAATCTTCTTAACGACCAAATAGATATCAACAATTCTCCATTATTAAACCTTTTTACCTAGAAAGTTTCCTGTAGGATTGTTGTGAATGAGTTCCCAGGTAAACTTGTTAAATACTTTAGTTAATCCCATATTTAAACACAGTAGATGTACTAAGACAGTTCAACGACCAGTATAGGGAAAACAGTGTGTTAGAGAGAGAGTCATGGAGTCAATGAGTGTGAGAGAGACATCGTTCGCCATTTTTAGTCTGCTTTGGGCATCATGAGGCGCCCGCGAATTTAATATGCATGAGAGATCATGGCATATGTAAGATGTATTGCTATGAACACGTAGGTTCGGGGTTCGATCCACACTCAAGTCAAAGTTTTTTTGAAATTAAATTCGCGGGCGCCTCATAATGCGCGAAACAGACTAAAAATGGCGAACGATGTCTCTCTCACACTCATTGACTCCATGACTCTCTCTCTCTAGCACACTGTTTTCCCTATACTGGTCGTCGAACTGTCTTAGTACATCTACTAAACATTTTTTTCTCTTTTTCATTTTATTTCCATGTAAATATCCGTATAATTTAGTATTAACACAATGTATAAATTGAAAATGTCTCATTATACCTCCATTCGTTTGATAAATATACTGTGTTATCGAAACGCGTCACAATTTCAAGTTTAAATATAATGTTGATTCCAACAAATTAAAATTGTTTTATTCCATAAATTAAGTTCACATAAGTAATAAACTAGTATTAATTAGCCATACTAAGCGTCTAATTTTATTTAGATAAATAAGAAAAACATTACAACTATTTAACTATAATCAAATTCTAAGTTTCTATGAGATATAATTGCCCTAGTAATTTTTCAAACTTAATTAGATATCGGTTATAAATTAAATTGCCTTTATTTAGAAAAAATAGTCGGCTTCCTTTTGATACAAAAAGTTCCAAGAACCCTCTTTCCACCGTCGACATTGATTGATGCGTCTTCAGTAATTTACTTTTCAAGAAACTTATGAGCAAAACTTTTACATGAAATGCCGAAATTATTTCCTGGTCTTACATAAAACGTAAAATAACTTTTTCAATTTCATTTTTCTCCACTATATCGTTGATATTTTAACACCCGGAAGCTTAAACTTATACAAATGCTTCTACTCTATTTCACGACTATACGCCTGTTTCGGAATAATAACGATGACATAAACTGAATTTAGTACGAATGTTCTGAAAGCTCCACGAATATTAAACCCGATCATTTGTTATACAAATTATGCCTTTTTTTGCGTTTTTTATCGATATTTTTGGTCGAAATTGTGACTGTATTCAATGATACTGAAAAAGAAATTGAACAAAACTGTATGACAGTATTAAAAATAGGTATTCAATTTATGTCAAAATTTAAAAATTTACGTGAGTAACAGTGAACAGTTGGGCGGAGAAGAATTCATTGAGACCTTTGGCGGAAAAAATTGTAATTGTCGCAACGAGTAAAACAATTCGTTTTGCATTGTTTTTGTGTTATATGCAAGTCAACGTAATTACCGCAAATTCGTACTTTATTTGTTTAATTTTGTGTCAGTGACAAGCTTAAAACTGTGGTTTCCTATTCATTTCAACTGTCATCATTTCTGAGGTTATATTCTTATACAGTGTGTCTACTTAAGTTGGACTCATATGGGAAACTTTTTTATTATTGGTTTTAGGAAAAAAAGTTATTCTTCATAAAAAGTTTTGCATTATCTAAAACCTAAAATGCAATCATTAGATATTTCTTATTTTGAGCCGTATACGAGGTTTGTCAAAAAATATTAATCTTACTCAAGAGTAAAGTACCTTTATTTTTCACAATACAGAAAAATTGTAGAAAGTAAAGTTGTTTAAAATTAAAAGTTATATCCAAATATGCAATTACAGCTATTTAGCATGAAAAGATTATTTACGATTACAAATATTTTATAATGTAAAACATAAATAATCACCATTTTTTAATTTTCATGCTAAATAGCTGTAATTGCATATTTGGATATAACTTTTAATTTCAAACAACTTTACTTTCTACAATTTTTCTGTATTGTGAAGAATAACTTTTTTTCCTAAAACCAATAATAAAAAAGTTTCCCATATGAGTCCAACTTAAGTAGACACACTGTATAATCAGAGATATTATGGAAAAGGTTATGTTATTCTATTTTTTGTTTTCATTGCACTTTTATGAAAGTGTCACTTATTTCCTTTATAGGTACCATGCAAAAATATACGGCCAGCATTTAAAACTTCCTGTCCCTCATTTATGCATCTAGAAGAAGGTTCAGCATTTACAAATTCAAATAAACTATGAATAGTCATTGTATACCTAATCCATAGTTACAAAAACATAGAGAAAATAAGTCGGTATTGAAGATTTAAAATATTACTCAATACAAACGTACTTTCCCTGTAACTTTTGTAGATATGACTATATCAAAAATAAAATAAAAACACGAAATCAGACCTAAACTTGTTTTATTTTTGGCAAATATGAACCATACCTATTACTCCAAAAATAAAAATATTAGGAGTCAAAATTTAGTTTAACAACACAAAATACTAAAGCACAATCGAAGAAAAAGCAAAAGTTTCACAAAACACACACTGAAAATAATTAAAACAACATAATAAAACCACTTAAATATCAAAGGGCAAAGGGCAAAGACCACTTAAATATCAATACGGCAGCTGATTTGTTTTATTCGTTGCTAGGATGACATTGACATTTAGGAGCGCCATCTATCGAATTCTACTTTTCCCAATACAGTGCTTGTTTGTGTGTGTGTTTTTTGAAGGATGAAGTTACGCGCCAGGGACCCAATTCTTGAAATGAATCCGTACACGGATTTGGCAATATTCGGAAGAAATTCGAATGAAATTAAGTATTTGTATTCTTGAAATCAGTATGCAACTTTTGTTATACGAATTTGATATCGAATGGGTCAAACTAGGCGAATTTAATTTCCGTATACGAATTAAAATGTTCCAAAAACCTCTAACCACACTTTTACGGATGTTTTTTTTATTTCAACTTGCTTTCTTTTGTATTCTTTTGAGTTTTTGTAGGTGCCCATATATACTTGTGAAAAATGCACAAATATATCGTTTTATGTGGAAAAACGGTTCTGATGTAAATATAGGACTAGCACATTTTATATTCAATTTCAAAAAGTAATTTTAAACAAAAGTATGTATTATGATATTTACTTTTCTTAATTTGTCCTATGGCATTTAATAAACTTGCCAAATCCATCCACATTTCCTTAGCTGAATATAATTGGAGGTGGTCACTCATAAATTGTACTTATTTTCTCTGGTCCTTTAGTCATCGTTTTCTCAAGTGCACGATCCATGGTTGAACATATAAGTCTGAATGAACGATTGGGGATAAATTAAAGACACAAGCAAAAAAACGTGAACAAAATGTGGAAAAATGTTGGTTTATTTGCTTTCTATTCTAATCACATCGTACATTTGTTTTGGCAACGTACGAAAAAGAAGAAAATATGCTGAGAAAGTTATCCGCCGAGATATTACCCAAACTGTTTATTCGAAGAAAACATCCGTATACGGAAATTTTTCCGCATACCATTCAAGAATTGAGATTTACGTTCTTATTCGAATCTTTTATTCGAATTTAATTCGTATGCTACCAAAATCCGTATAATTTCAAGAATTGCGTCCCAGAACAGATTGCTCTCCGTTGAACGCGCGGTGATCGAAGCTTGCCTGCAACGTTGAGAAAACGCTGAACTGTCAATCACGATAATTGCCAAACGCCAGACTTGCTTTAATATCGGAAATATGTATGTATTTTTAGAGTAAGGTTCAAAGACAAATGTGATCTAGGCGTTCCTACAGGGGGGCACGGTAAACCATGGCCCACCCTAATCGGTTCACCACAATTCCTCAAATTTATCAAAAACACTTTTTCATTCTTGAAATAAATTGCGAGAAAGCAATGTTGCGGAGGACACGGCTGGCTCTCTGTTTTTTCATCAAAAGATTCCGACTTGAAATTTGGCCCCTCCAAATAAAAAAGTCTACGCACGCCTATAATGAGCTCTTCAGCTATCATTATGATAAAAATACACTATACTACAACAGATCGCCACAAAAAGTGACAAGTAGGTAAATTTAAAAAATTTATTTCCGTTTTTTATACCTACTGGTATTGGGACTCCCGCTGGCAGAAACCTATCAAGACTATGAACGGGAATAATAAAGCAGTCCTTATCCAATCCAGAGAGGGTTCTTTGAGTATCTGCATGGCTCCCTTCGTTTCCGTAATTGAAGCTGACCTGAAAATATAAATATAAAATGACAAAATGTTAAAACACGTCTAGTTCTGGAAAAAAATATGATACTATAAAAGTAGGAACTGGAAATAGAACGGAGATTTTCGTTAAAAATAAATTGGCCTGACATTTCAACGGTTCATAACCGTTGCAAGGAGATTTGGCAAATCTACTGGAAATTTTTTCGATCATTCAGGGTCACCCATTCGTCGCTTTTCCCAAAATATAACAATATGAAATATATAACTTTCATTCCTTATGTTGGGTAAAAGCAGGTAAAAGGATAAATAATATACAGAGTTGATCTTGGACCTTGAATAAAGATTTATTTGGAAAACCTTCAAGAGTACCTAATAAAGAACAAAGCCAAGAAAACAGTTTTTTGTATTCTGTGTAAGAAATTTAATTTAAAATCGCACAGAATACAAAAAATTGTTTTTTGACTTTTTAGTCATGTGTACGCAGCATAAAGATATTCACCCTAATAAAGAACAGCCTTGAAATGGAGTAATTTTGAAAATACTATGGTTTATTCAATAGCCTTTTTGGTGTGCGTCATAATTTGTGACGTTTATCGGGTATGGGTATGTTATTTTATTTGCTATTTTGACACATATCTAACCTTAAATTAATTTGATAAATAATAATTGACTAATTAGGCAATCCAACGACCTGTCAAATTCAATTCCAAATGACAGTGGATGGCACACATGTACGTAAACAACCGTTTGAGCTTAGTGAAAAGAGTGTTTTATATTCGTATTTTCTAGCTAGTTTTGTTGTTTGTTATTTCTCCAGTGTTTTTAGAGATCTTTATTATTATTATTATGCCTGTGACTTGTATTGTTGTTAACTGTGGATCTCGAGGCGATCGTGACAATGTGTCGTTTTATAGAATTCCCAACATACTCAGTTTACCCAATAAGCCACATAAAAATGAGTTATCGAAAACACGCATCCATAAAGCGTGATGATTTAACCGAATCAAAGCTAAAACTAAAATATCAGAGAGTCTGCAGCAAACATTTTATAACTGGTAAGTTTCTAAAACTTTATGGAAAAGTAACTGTTAGGTATATTTTATTTTGAGAAACGTATCTATTATACAAGACTGAGATGGAATATAATTTCGAACACTTACGGTGTTAGTTATCCGATCTCTATCACCGTTGTTCAGATCCTCTGGTTTTTAGGATCCAAACAATAAAGTTTCACGAACTTGTCGTGAGTTACACGAAACTCTCGATTGAGAGAATGTGTTTCTAACTTGAAATAAAGATTGGAGAATCTTTAAAACATATATTTGGGTACCAGAATCAAAAACTAAGACTCTGGCAAACTAATAGGAACAATACTTAAAATATTATTTTTTGACACTGACACTTACAGGAGAATGATATCCTGATTTTTTTCAAATTTATCAAATGTGACAGTGAGGGCATCTAGCCGTGTTTTAAGTTTAAATACATTAGTTTCTGTATCTACATTTTCTTCTATCCACTTGTAGTGTCGAGTAAATGCACCTTTGTTATTTTTTAAAGCTTTCTTTAGAGCATCCATTTTCTGAGTGTATACAAATTTCAAAAATATGAGTATTTGCTAGAAAGGAAGAATAGTAGGTATATTTTTGTGGAAAGAAAATGGATACCTTAGAGTATTACCGAAAGAGATTCTACGTTTGGTCAAATAAATAGCGTTACAATAAATTATGTAGGTGATTATGAATACAAGTAACTAATTTTTATACAAAAATACAGAGAAATATGGGTGTCTGTTAGATGTAAGAAATCGACAGGTCTAAACACGTTTTGTGATAGGCACTAAAAATATCAAATATACAAAGAACAAATGATAACTTACAAAAAACTATTCGTCTAAATTTTCAAAGGCAATTTTTTACCTTAAACTTCCTTTGGAGATAATTTTGAAGGCAGTTTTTTACCTTAAACCTCCTTTGGATTTGGTTAGATTTTGGTGACTGCCTGCTTTCACCTTACAGGCTGTGGAGATACGGCTAGCTGTCTGCTTGATGTGAAAAAGGTAACGTGGATAGCTTCTTCAACGTTGATTGTAAAGTCAGGTATTTACCCGGGCGAAGTGGACTATACGCGAGCACTTCTATCAAATTGTTGGCTTGAGAGATTTCTTTCTTCGAGAGAGCTGTCACTAGGTTTTCAAATAAATCCGTTTCGAAGGACCAATTAATGTTCAGATCCTCTGGTTTTTAGGATCCGAACACTAGAGTTTCACGAACTTGTCGTGAGTTACACGAAACTCTCGATTGAGAGAATGTGTTTCTAACTAAAAAATAAAGATTGGAGAATCTTTAAAACATATATTTGGGTACCAGAATCAAAAACTGAGATTCTGGCAAAATAATAGGAACAATACTTAAAATATTATTTTTTGACACTGACAATTACAGGAGAATGATATCCTGATTTTTTTTACAAAATATAACACACTAAAACTTAACTTAACAGGTTTCGTCTATATCTAAACTAAACTACTCAACATTTTTGTAACATAACATGAGATGTCAAATGATCAATCTAAAAGTGGTTGCAAGTTCGGTTGCTTTTTGACATCTTGTGAAAATGTTTTTAATTCAGTTTAAAGAGATTTGAACAACCGTCCTCATAGAATATATAATATACGACCGAGGTGAAGAGTGAGGAGGGCTGTTTGGGATTTGGATAGTTGAAACTTAAAAATGTTTAGTCTAGAAATAACCATAATACTGAATCGAGTAGAATAGTAAAATTTAGAGACAGTGTCACGGAGTTTTATTGATCATTATAATATTGTACCCAACTATAATAGAATCTTATATTAATCTTACATAACTTTCTTCTGTGTTTTGAAAAAGGAAATTTTAGTGGTGTTAGTCTCTTAATACATTTTTATGATTAATAGGTGAGCCTGCATTATTGGAGAACAAGGATCATCCAGATTGGGTTCACTTTGTGTGCCAACCAACGTCAATTTTGTTGACATTTCTATCACGTGGTTTGGATTGCCTAATTTGCTATTTTGACACATATCTAACCTTAAATTTGATAAATAATAATTGACTAATTGAATAATTAAACAAAAAAGTCAAGACCTGACAAGAACTGTCAGTGGGAAAGTAGAAAAATATTGCTAATAGGAAAGGTATGTCTCCATCTCATTTCAAACAAAGAAATTTCTCCCGATTGATAGGTCGCGCTTGCGGTTAATCTGAACATAAACCAATCAAATTTTGGTAAGTCAATGATTAGGGTTGACGTTTGTAATACATTTAAGCGACTCATTATTGTGATATTTTGATTAGAATTAATTACGGACTTGCCCTTTTTTCCATTTCTTTCGACGTAATGTGTTAGAAAGAAATTAACAATCGATGACGCACACCAAAACGGCTATTGAATGAACCATAATTTCCGTTACCGTTCTCTCTAAGTATCTATTCTTCAAATTAATTGGGGAACGCTTAATATTAAGGTCCTGATTGGGCCAACTTAAGTTCGACTTAGTTTAAAATCGCCGTTGACAAGTGATTTGATTTTTTTATGGTTGACATTCTTGAAGATTCCTAGATGTCCTTGAAGTAATAGATTTCGACTTCCGGCATGCTTCAACTAGATATTGAACTAAGACATGAAGTCATAATTGTTACTATTTTTGATTCCAAAATGGAATAGCTTAGAACGAAAGTTTTCGTGAAATGGAAAAGATTTCCATCAGAGATTTCACTTTTTCAAACTAAAGTAATATGTAGTAATTATAGACTACTTTCCTAGATTTGTGAGAAGTTTCCTTGCGAGCTTGCGATGCAGTTTGCAAGGGAAGCTTGGAGCAAGTGAAATGCAAAAGTTTTTCGTCGATAACGTTTTTAGATTTGATTGTACAAAAAATTGTAGGTATTAAAATTGTAGGGAATTTTATACACTATTATATGACGTATTGCAATATTGAGAAAAAAATTTTCAGCCACTAATATTTGAAAAGTTCAAATAATTTTTGCAAAATGGTTTTTTAAGCGACAAACATAATTAGAATACAAATAACGACATTCTAATACATGAAAATATAGTATTCCAGCACCTGAAAACGTTGGTGCTTTTAGATTTTAAAAAGTCAAAATAGCGGCCCAAAATTTCACAATATACTTAAATATTTTTTCAATCAGTCTTATTTCAAGAACATAATGCTTGGTATCGATAGATATAGTAAGTTGTAGTTTTACCAACAATAACAAGAGGATTGAAAGAAAAAAAAATTAAAGTCTATCTAATGTTAATTTGATGACCCATATTTTTAATCCCATTGAAGAAAAAAGCCGCCCAATGGCGTGCAAAAATTTTTTTCAATAAATTCGAATAATGTTTCTGTTCGTTTTCGCTTTAAAGAATGATCCGTAACAGTGCCTAGTTTAATTACATTATAAATCGTTGTAATCCCGATTTTCATCCATTCGTGAATTCTCGAGATAACCGCATTATCAGAAAATACAGAATTTTTTTTTCAAAACACGCGTAGATATTTAAAACAATGCGTTGACACCGAGCATGTAAATCTTTGTGTTTAAATTCGGCCCTATCATCATTATCTTGGACTATTGTTTCAAATGGTCTCCAAAATGCCATTCTAATTAATTACAAATGAATTATATTCACCAAACTTAACCTAACGACTACGAACAAATAAATATTATATTGATATCAATTCACTCAATAAATATTATATTATTAATTCATTAAACCCACTCAACCAAGAAATATATACTCCCTACTATATTATTTTAAATATACATATAAATATACAAACAGAATTGGCACACACCTTATGAGAGTAAAAAGGGTTTGAAGAATGCATTCACCCTATCCCATAAAATTTTTTATGTTATAGTGGGCCGCCTTAGGAGTGACCCAAACTCTTCAATATTATAAGCAATATTTTACTCGATGATTGGCGATATTGGCCACCTGCAGCTGCGGTGGCAGATATTCAAAATTTTCTTAAATATAGGCATACATGAAGTTGTTCTAATTAATTTCTTTTCTTATAACAGTTTAGAGCGACTTTTTTTAATGCTTACAAATAAATTTCTATTACGTATTTTATGTTAAATATTTCCAAACTAGCTTTCTAAGAACATCACGAGCTAACAGTATACTGAAGTAATGGGAAACATATAGTGAGCCCAACAATTTCAGAAATTTTATTTGACAGCATTGCTTTATTTTATGGTCCTCAAACTGACATTGGATAAACTCTACATAATTGTGCGAATTGCTTTCTCCGCTCCTAGTGATCAAATCTGTATTTTTTTTTCGAAAATACGTGGTTTTTAAAGACAAACATTTTTACCCTGTTCGTATCTCATATTCGTGTTCACCACCCTCAAAAATTAAATTCAAATTGTTTATAGCATTTAACAAGAGATGGGTCATTTTTTTTATTTTCTAGACTATTTGGTGCTGTCCCGCTCCTCTTTATTGCCTTTCGCGGTCATAAATATTTAGTGCAAATTAATAAGAAATCACAAAAAGTGAATATAAAAATTTCAAATAAGATTCACCTGTCGATTTGGAGTCATTTTCGCAGGCACTTGACCAGGCCACTTCATGAGAGAGACCGATGGGCTCCTTACCACAAGAGGTTGAGGTAGATCGGACTCCGTCATTGCGGGAGAGATGGTTGACTGCATCGGCAGCGGTTCACCCCCCGCCCCAGTCATAGGACCGCACCGCGGCTCTGAAAGAGAATACAACATGAATTAAGAATTACAAAGGAAGTGTAAAAAGATAAAACTTGCGTATAATACATTGCAGGTTCTTATATCACTCTTAATTATCAAAACTTGCACTTGTACATAAGTATATAAGTAAAATATATAAAATGCTTTGTTCTGAAAGAGCGATCAATGCTTTGCTGGTGGTAGAGACCATCAGAGACTTGGAAGGTGTGTTTTATGGGAATGGAAAACGGGAGCAAAGTTTATATGGGACAATTTGTATCAATCTACTTCAAATTTTGCATAAACAATTCAACAGAGGACATGCTTCGTATATTAATGAAACTACTCGCCTAACGGGGTTAAAAAGGGGTACCTAGAGAGTTATTTTGGAAGATTGCGAAAAAGATAGTCTTTGTGATAAACTCTACAAATTCGACTTTATATACATGTTTTTTTGCTCCTGTATAAATAAGCTTTCAATATTTTTGGAAAGTGTGTTTTAATACGAAAGAATTTATCTACAATATGGCGATAAAAAATTACGAAAGTTATTGAACAACGAAATTTTAGGTGGCTGTTGAGTTGAGTGTATTTTTGGTTCGAATATATTTTTTCACTTTCAAAATGTTTGCCACTGTATTTTCACTACAATTTTTTTGCATCAACGATTTCCTTTTGCGTAATGACATTTTTGTTGGTACTTCGAAGTACTACGTTGTGAGACAAAATAGCAAAATTTAATCAGAGTTTTGAAATTGTTCTCCTTCTGTAGAATAATTGTTATTTATGTACCAAGGGTAAAAAATAGTATATTATGCAATGAGCACAAAATGGGCATTTTGTTGCGAGTTGCATACTATGCTTTTTCTATGACAACATATCATTCACGTCCAATACACGCTAAGATGTTTAAGCCCTGAGGGCGACGTCGCACGAGGTACATACAAACTTTTTTCTACTAGCGTGCGGAAAGATCCACTTTTGCGCACTAAAAAGCGTGCGGAAAGAGTCACTTTTCCGCACTAGTGCGGAAAGTAGATTTGTTGACATTTGAGGAGTATACTGACGTTTGAATATTTAAAATATGTATTTTGTATATCCAAGTTTACCAAATGACTGAAAAATTTAGAAATTTATTGGAATTCTGCTATAATTTTCATATCCTTCAATAATTTTTTAATGTCTGGTGTAAGCTGGTATAAGCCTCATCAAATGATTGTCAAATAATAATAAATATCTGACATTTCTCATCTGTCACATTGAATCAACAAAGAAAAAATAATCCTGTCAGTCAATACCACGTCAATACTATACGTTATCAAAACCAATTTTACCGTCGCAGCTTTTTCTAAGAAATAATTTATCCATGGATTCTTCAGATGAAGATTTGCCAGAGTCAGATTTGGAATCAGCCAGAGCTGCAAACTTGGATCTATTACTATCAAAATCTCGTCAAAGGTATGAAAATGAATAAATTTGCAGAATGCAACAAACTGCACATTTAATATTGATATTAATAATAATTTATTTGATAAGTATTAATTTGATAAGTATTTTATAGATCTTTTTTTATATCAACTTTTGGGTTTTTTTCCGCATGCTAGTAGAAAAAATAGTGTACCTAACACGTGCGTAAAGTGACTTTTCCGCACGCAATTGCTGGCCGAACTCCGCTAAAGCGTCGTTCGGCCATCTGCAATAGCGTGCGGAAAAGTATCACTTTCCGCACTAGTTAGGTAAACTACTATTATGTCATGTTAGCAAAGTCTATATATTCAATATATAGACTTTGATGTTAGTTTATTATTGCAATCAAATCACAATACAAATATTTGGAAAAATCCGGTTTGAATTAAGAACATGATCATTTTATGTAGACATCTATCATTGCTAGGTGAATGTTTACAAACGTAAATGTCATAAAATCAAAATAACTTTTATATGTGTCAAAGTTAGAAGAACGAACGAAAATTTTGAAATTTCTGACGAAATTATCGAAAAAGCAAAGAAAGCAACTGAAAATCTGTTGCCAAAAAAGTCTAAAGAAGCTTACGGCATAGAATACGAAAAATTGGAAATTGGATGCAAGCAAACTATTATACATAGGAGATGTTGATGAAATAGTATATTATTCAACAAGCATATAATAATGGCTATTAAACGAAGGTGCGTTTATGTTTATGCGAGCCGCAGGCGAGTGACATAAACACCTAAGTGAATAATAGCCATTATATGCGAGTAGAAGACTATACTTTGTCCACGACTATGAATTACCTGTTTAGGTAGGTATGTATTTTTATCTACAACTGCGATCTACTCCTATATACAGAACCTTGATAATATCGTTGAAATAGAGGGGCAATGAGCAGTCGGTAACTCTCGGGATTCAAATTCACTCCTCAGCTGGAATTAAATACACGCCTCGATGACCGCGCATAATTATCTTTCTCTCTCTTTCAGCTGTTTTTCTGTCGCTCTTGTGTATACAACGATGGATCGTTAAGGATTTACGCAATCATATGTTTCTATGGCCTGATGGTTTGGTGCTCTAACTTGGAAAAGCGAGGTCGTAGGTTAGAGTCCGGGTCTTGCTCTTGATGGAAATTTTTAATTAATATATTGTGTCGTTTGTAGGAATAATCTTCAATATAAATTATATGTCATGTGACCTTTTCATTATACACACCTATTATCCACGGGTGAATTATGTACGTCATTATACTTGTTATAAAATGTTAAAATTATCAAATAGTCGTGGACAAAATTATTTCTCTTTATGCTCGCACGGGTATAAAGTACGACATTAGATAGTTGGTAGCTAAGCAATGGAAACACAATAATAAACTAGTATGACATGAAGCTATTTATGTATAAATACTGATTTAAATTTGTATTACAAGCTTTGCACATGTATATAAATCCTATTAAATATAATGAAATAAATTGGATTTTTCTTATGCATTTCGCATTTCAATGGAAATTGAATTATATAACAGAGATTTTGTGGTGGTACGAGTATACAGCATATTAACTCTAACACGTGGTATACCGTATACCCGATATAGTTAATTTTATAGGAGACTTAAAATATGCTTGAGTTCAGAGAGATATTGTCGAGAATATTGTCAATTGCAATTTTATCGCATACGGTGCGGTAGCGGTAACGGTCTACCTAGAATTTATTTGGAAATAAGAGCTATTGCCATCACTATAATTTGATAACGAAGAGCTGATTTATGTAGGTAGTGACATAATTGTTATGGAAAGGATGGGTTTGTTTTTGTATAAAATCATTTTATCTCCTTCGAAATTTTCGAACATACACTTTTCAAAAGTAAAAGTGCTTATAACTCGACTAATATGATAGATAAAATGTTTTAGTCTTCGGCAATCGATTCAGCGGAAAATTTTACATATTCCAGTGTATTTTGAGTCCATAATTCCGACCAGGAAAGAAGTTAGCACAAAGCAGTTTACATTAAATGTTTCCATACCTACCCCTTGCTTCAAAATTATCTACAAAAAATACGTTTTTGACATGAAAATTGCTCAAAATTTGTCTGGAGGGGTTTTTTGGTGCGAAAAATCAACTGCAACAGACGTTTTTGTATGAAATCATTTTTTTTCCTTAAAATGAAGTCATGAAATTTTAGAAAATCCACTTTTCAAAACTAAAAGTGCTCATAACTCGACTAATATGATAGATAAAACGTTCTAGTCTGCGGCAATCGATTCAGCGGAGAATTTCACATATTCCAGTTTATTTCGAGTCCATGATTCCGACCAGGAAAGGAATTAGCACGATTCAGTCTACATTAAATGTTTCCATACCTACCCCTTGCTTCAAAATTTTCGACAAAAAATACCTTTTTGAAATAAAAATTGCTCAAAATTCGTCTGGAGGGGTTTTTTGGTGCGAAAAATCGGCTGAAACAGTCTGTTTTTGTGTAAAATCTGTTTTTCCCTTTCAAATGGAGTCATGAAATTTTCGAAAATCCACTTTTCAAAAATAAAAGTGCTCATAACTCGACTAATATGATAGATAGAACGTTCTTGTCTTCGGCAATCGATTCAGCGGAAATTTTACATATCTCAGTGAATTTTGAGTCTATTATTCCGACCAGGAAAGAAGTTAGCACAAAGCAGTTTACATTAAATGTTTCCATACCTACCCCTTGCTTCAAAATTATCGACCAAAAATACGTTTTTGACATGAAAATTGCTCAAAATTTGTCTGGAGGGGTTTTTTTGTGCGAAAAATCGACTGTAACAGTCTGTTTTTGTATAAAATCATTTGTTCTCCTCCAAATGACGTCATGAAATTTTCGAAAATCCACTTTTCAAAGTGTAAGGCCCTTGATAAAATATGAAATAAAGTATTTCTATATTACATTCTTTCAATATCCAATGAAGTCGTTTCAGAAGCCGGTATAGGTATATTAATCATAAATATGATAAACTCTTCTTATTCAACAGGTGACTAACAAGTAGGTACATTTGACTAATAGATACATTTTGTAGATCGGATTACTCAGTAGTAATTTACGATTGGGTCGGGTCGGGTAATGTAGTCGATATTCATTTTATTATTTCAGTTCGTGTATAGTCAAGTGTTTAGTGAACTTTAGTGAAGTGTATAGTGAAGTGTACCTATGTGAATTGTATACCTACATGGAAGGCGTGGATTAGAGCTTGAAACATTCTCCCAATAGGGTAATTATTTATTATTCCCTACTTTTTTTATTCTTTGGATTGTATTAATTTTTTTAAATAAATTTCTAAAATTTTTAATAAAAAAGAATTTCAATTGTATATTTAATTTTGAAACGGTATTTGTTAATTTGGTTATTGGTATTGATATTTTGTTCATTTATAATCCATTTTTTATAACAAAGTATCCAAAAGCCGGCCTCATATTCCTATGACAAATAATAATTGTTCTTATATAAGAAGTGAATCTTATATTGAAGCTGCTATGGGAAATATCACTTGTATATATACTGGATGGTGTTTGAAATGTGTTTCATTTTTTGTTCCAGGGAATCTGGAGTGTACATGAATGGTGTACCTATATGGAATCACTGCAATCCAGGGATTAGAGCTTAATACATTCTTCTAGAGGGGTAGGTTTCCATTTTACTTACTGTTTATCATTAGTATTGAATAAATACAATATTTTTGTATCATTTTATTGTTTTTTTATACCCAAATACTCGAGAATGACAAATAAGGGTTCTTATATAAGAAATGAGTCATGAGTCATTTTTTTTCCAAATCACTTATCAATTTTACATTAACATTTCAATAATTATTCTATTTTTTGTTTCAGGTAACATAAAGTTATGTCTACCTCAACGTGAGTACATTTAATGTCTAGCATGCATCATATATTTATGTTTGTATAATGTATACACCTGTAATATTTGTGCCTATGAATGCCTATATAATATTTCATGTACAAAATGTACAGTTATTCGAACCAACATATTTGACTTTCCCTGTATATAAATAAATAAGTTCCCATATTTTCCTAATATTATCTAGCATTTTTTTTAAAAGTATCGGAAAACAATGGTAAGTTATGTAATTTGAATTATTATTTGTATATTATCCTCCTTTTCTTTTTAGGTACATTTTTCAAAAGACATACATTTGTTGCTGCTCACATTTACTCAATAATATCCTAGCATAGGTAAGGTCCTGTTTCCTGATCCTGATTTTTGTTGAATTTTTTTAATTTTGTTTGATTTTCTGTTACAGAAATTGTCTATTTTTTACAGATCTCATAGTTTCCATCGAATTTTTGTCGAATTTTTTAATTTTGTTTGATTTTCTGTTACAGAAATTGTCGCCCAGTAGATCTGTCAAAATATCGTGAATGCCAACATTGTTATGTGCAACTATTTTTGGATTTTAATCAAATTTTCAGTGAATTTTTTAAATTTTGTTTTATTTTCTGTTACAGAAATTGTCGCCCAGTAGATCTGTCAAAATATCGTGAATGTCAACATTGTTATATGCAACTATTTTTGGATTTTAATCAAATTTTCAGTGAATTTTTTAAATTTTGTTTGATTTTCTGTTACAGAAATTGTCGCCCAGTAGATCTGTCAAAATATCGTGAATGCCAACATTGTTATATGCAACTATTTTTGGATTTTAATCAAGTTTTAGTGAATTTTTTGAATTTTGTTTGATTTCCTGTTACAGAAATTGTCGCCCAGTAGATCTGTCAAAATATCGTGAATGTCAACATTGTTATATGCAACTATTTTTGGATTTTATTCAAGTTTTTATTGAATTTTTTTAATTTCGTTTGATTTTCTGTTCCAGATTTTTTATTTTGGACTTTTTTGAAACGACAGAACTTTTTTTCAGCCTTATTCATTTTTAATTTCTACAGTAGTATGTTGTTGAGTCTTTGCATGTTTTTTTAACTTGGTATTAAAATGTAGATGACCAAGCTTGGTTGTTGTAGGGGTAGATAAAGTAGTGGTGATTTTAGATAATTGATATTTTGAATTTAAAATTTTATATGTAAATATATCGTATGCTGTAATTTGTGAAAAAAAATTGTTTTATTTACATTATAATGTTTTTGTCCTTATAAAAAATGTAGGTACATGTTGATATTTTGTTGTTTTTATAATTGCCAACTTTGTAAATTTTTATAACTGTACTTTGCTAGTAAAGACAAACTTCTAGCAGTGTGCAGCCGGTAGAAGACTTTAAGGGAAATTTTGTCTTGCTTGTGATGTCTTCCCCCGGTGGAGAATGTTTTCGATCGGTTGTGAACATATTTCAACGGTTGATTATATTTTCTGCTGGCTGTGACATCTTCCAAACATGAGGGGAATCCCTCCATCTAGAATCTACAAGGAACAACTTCCATTACCGCTTTTCAAAACTAAAGATGCTCATAACTCGAGAAATATCATAGATAGAGCATTCTAGTCTTCGGCAATCGATTCAGCGAAAAATTTTACATACTCCAGTGGGTTTTGAGTCCATTATTTTAATCAATAAG
Source organism: Galerucella nymphaeae (assembly GCA_963978555.1). Lineage (NCBI taxonomy): Eukaryota > Metazoa > Arthropoda > Insecta > Coleoptera > Chrysomelidae > Galerucella > Galerucella nymphaeae. Next base: position 16,986,882 of record OZ021715.1, on the reverse strand, counting down.
AAAGTAAGCAGAAGCCAGTTTATATTAAATACCTGTTTTTGACATAAAAATTGCTCAAGATTTGTCTGGAGGGGTTGATTGATGCGAAAAATCGACCGGAACAGTCTGTTTTTGTATAAAATCATTTTTTCTCCCTCAAATGGAGTCATGAAATTTTCAAAAATCCACTTTTCAAAACTAAAAGTGCTCATAAATCGACTAATATGATAGATAGAACGTTCTAGTCTTCGGCAATCGATTTAGCGGAAAATTTTACATATTCCATTGTATTTTGAGTCCATAATTCCGACCAGGAAAGAAGTTAGCACAATGCAGTTTACATTGAATATTTCCATACTTCAAAATTTTCGACAAAAAAATCATTTTTCGAATAAAAATTGCTCAAAATTTGTCAGGAGGGGTTTTTTGATGCGAAAAATCGACTGCCATAGTCTGTTTTTGTATAATCATTTGTATATATCATTTTTTTCTCCTCCAAATGAAGTCATGAAATTTTCGAAAATCCACTTTTCAAAACTAAATTTGCTCATAACTCGACTAATATGATAGATAAAACGTTCTGGTCTTCGGCAATCGATTCAGCGGAAAATTTTACATATTGCATTGTATTTTGAGTCCATAATTCCGACAAGGAAAGAAGTTAGCATAAAGCAGTTTACATTCAATATTTCCATACCTACCCCTTGCTTCAAAATTTTCGACAAAAAATACGTTTTTGACATAAAAATTGCTCAAAATTTGTCAGGAGGGGTTTTTTGGTGCGGAAAATCGACTGGAATAACCTGTTTTCGTCTAAAATCATTTTTTCTCCTCCAAATGAAGTCATGAAATTTTCAAAAATCCACTTTTCAAAACTAAATTTGCTCATAACTCGACTAATATGATAGATGAAACGTTCTAGTCTTCGGCAATCGATTCAGCGGAAAATTTTACATATTCCAGTGTATTTTGAGTCCATAATTCCGACCAGGAAAGAAATTAGCATGAAACAGTTTACATTAAATGTTTCCATACCTACCCCTTTCTACAAAATTTTCGACAAAAAATACGTTTTTGACATAAAAATTGCTCAAAATTTGTCAGGAGGGGTTTTTTGGTGCGGAAAATCGACTGGAATAGTCTGTTTTTGTCTAAAATCATTTTTTCTCCTCCAAATGGAGTCATGAAATTTTCGAAAATCCACTTTTCAAAACTAAAAGTGCTTGTAACTCGATTCATATGATAGATAGAACGTTCTAGTCTACGGCAATCGGTCAAGCGGAAAATGTTACATATTTCAGTGTCATTTGAGTCCATAATTCTGACCAGGAAAGAAATTAGCACGAAGCAAATTACATTAAATGTTTTCATACCTACCCTTTGCTTCAAAATGTCACCCATCGTGAATATATTATGGCTATCATAAATTGCTCGTTTAATAATATACTATTAAATAACAAAGCAGTTATAAAAATAATACATTATATTATCGATTAGTGTAAATAGAAAAACTATTAAGTTGATTTATTTAAGTTAATATAATTCACGTAAAATAAATAACAATTAATCAAAAGAAAAATAAAGTGTGCGAAAGAGGTTTATAAAATCATTTAATTGGGCCAAACTGTTCGAATCCCCAAATTTATGTATATCTAAAATTAGAAAATTGAAATAATACAAACCACGTGCTCTAAATAAAATTAATAATCTGACACACAGTGTAAGATTAGTGATCCTTTATTCCACTCATGTGTTAGTAGTTAACAAATCTTCAACAATTAACCACATTATTATTACCTACTCCCAACAGACCGGACCGGACCGAGCCAAAAATAAACGATACAAACAGGCAGGAATTTTTACGAATTTGGCACCCAAAATAAACTCACTGTCAACATCGCGTCATCATAACACTACAATATTTTAATATATATTTTTTCCGGAATACAATACCCGATGCTACAATGCTATAAAAGTTTTCATACCTGCGACGTTTTTCGTGTTTTATAATGCTGTGATCTAAAATTGGGTGCTCGTACACGGTCACTTTGAGCACTGTCACTGTTCAGTTTTTCGACGTAGTAAATTTAACTGTGTCTATATTCGTAAATTTTAATAAATTGGTGCAAGCCAAGATTTACTATTTTGTATTTTCGATGGAACGCGTCTAGGCCATGTCTGTGATATTTATCTATAGCCAATCACTGTTTAGTGGGAATCTTGGCGAATGGACGACGATATTATTTTTCTAATTTTTTGTCGCGTTATTTTTTAATAATAAAAATTAAATCACATCTAGATAAACAGTATAAAAATAAACTTATCTACGATCACTTTTAAAATTAGGCATTTATGAACCAAAAAATGTGTCACATAAGAGGTAATAACCGTGGCGCGTCCGCCGAAAAGTTATTATAATAATAACTTTTAAAATAATAATGTTTTAGGCTCGATTATTGTGACGTATGATTTTAAATTTGCTCTTGTTATTGGGCTATTAAAATATGAAAAAATATTGTGTAAAATGGTATTGATTTCTTCAAAAAAGTCGAAATTTTCCTTTCGGTACCATTTTCTTATTTGTTTATGGAACAATTTTAACTAAATTCTGGTAGTCGAAATGGTTCTCCATGGTCAAGAACCTTTGCATATTTTTTAGGAATGAAGTTATTTTTTCCATGGGATTTGATTATTTAATTGGTTTATTTCAAAAATATTCATTCAAAACTATGCATAACATATTGTGTACCAGCGTATTCTCAATACATGCTGAAAATTTAAAGTAAAAATATCAAAATAATTATGGTTTCAGAGAAAATGGTACCGCAAGAGGAAATTTTCGACTTTTTTGAAGAAATCAATACCATTTTACATTAACATTATTTTTACATATGAATAGCCCAATAACAAGAGCCAAATTGAAAACATTATTATTTTAAAAGTTATTTTTATAATTATTTTTTGGCAGACGCGCCACGGTTATTGCCTCTTAAAGCATGCGTAAATAAATAATTTTTTCTCCGATTGGCAGCAAATATTAATTTTGCTGACTGATATCGATCAGCAAAGTAATACTTTTCCTGCCTAGGCAGCAAAGTGATTACTTTGCTGCCTGTGATTATACATTTCCATAGCAACCACTTTGATGCCTGCAAAGTGATTATACTCAATAATTGGAATGAAACATTTGACGTAAACATTTATTAATTGTTGTTATTTACATTAATGGTGGAATTACTACAATTTTGAACGAGTATCCCTCCTTTTTTCTCCCCGGATACCGTTCTCTCTATATTAATTATATTACTGGTGCTTCCAGTATGAACTTATAATATCTTGTTGTTCGAAAACTCGGGACTTCTTTGCCTTGTAGCCTTCAGATGACCGTTTTAAATATGCCCGCAACTTCAAGTATCTTCCTATATCTACGCCATTTTTAACATTTATACTTGCCTTCAACATGGAATATACAGACCAAAGGGTAGAACTCTTCATTGTTTGAGATAATCCAGCAAAATAAGCAAGTAATACATTCTCCGAAAAAGTCTTCACATTTTTCTCCATGCAATAATCCATCAATCGTTTATAATTTCTTTCATATTTTATCCGAGACTTCTGCGGCAACAAATTCAACTCTATATTTTTTGCCACCTCCCTTATTTCTGGAGGAGTAGGTACTTCCAGGTCGCTATCACTGTCCATTATATATAATAGGTTCGTTCCAACCACCAGTAATTTACAGTAATATTACTAATACACATGCGCAGTTGAAAAAAATCGTTCCAACCACCTGAAATTACTGATTCTGAACTATCGATTACTATCAGTTCTCCGTTCCATCCCGTTTGTGGACCAGTAAAATTACCGTTCAAACGATTCTTGCTTGATAGCGAGTATCGATAGTTCTGAAATTAAGATACATGCGCAATGGCAACATTTTCGTCTTAAACTGTCAAATTTGTATTTTTATGGAAAGTGTAAATAGGATATAAAAGTGAATTTTTAGTTTTGGAACTGTTTTGAAAATAGTGTGCACCGTTTCTTACTGACTGTTTCTTTGTGTAGTCGTTGATAAAATGAAAAAGGGAAGAATGGAGACCGAAACCACTTTCTATGCTGCTACTTATGATATAGGTAATTGAAAAATGGTCAAAATAGAACATATAGTCAAAGGCACTCTTAACGTGCGGGTCATACGATTCAACAAAGACATACTCACAGTTTTTGTTTTCTTTTATTACGTTAAATTATAACTTCCAAATGAAATCCGTTAGATAAATAAGACAGACTTATGCAATTTTGACGGGAAAAAGAAGGATATGTATTTAGTTTTCAGCGATTCTAAAAAGTCTTTCACCAGCAGAGTTTTTATTTAAATATGTCAGTTTTGTCACTTTGACAATTCAAAGTGACAATATGAATAATAAGTAGCAATTTTCAGTTTTTTCCTACTTAGTTCGATGGATTATTTCGAGAATGAAAGAAGAAGTGGAAATTCGTCAATCTGCAGTGTACTCTCACATTTTGGTAACCTCTGAGTTTTTTGATTTGATACATATGGTTAGTGACCTTTGAACCCGCACGTTAAGAGTGCCTTTGACTATACACATAATTTTGCCATTTATTAAGGTTACAAAGACTTCTATTATTGTGATATTTTGATATAGGTGACATTATTAGTATTAAGTTTCACTAATTTGATATTTTTAGGTTGAAAGTGTTTATTTTGGTTTTTATAAGTTCGTTGTATTTAGTTTTATGTATTTTCAAGTATAAAGGCTTTATAATTACAAATAAAATGTCTTGATTTTACACTTTTATTTTTTGATTAATGTTAATATGTAGGTACACTAAAGTGTGTGTCTATAGAAAAATAAATATTCCTCTGTTTGTGTCAGAATCGGTGCAACTATACCAAACTAGTTCAAAATACGTTCCAACCGTTTGGTAAGAGATTACCAGTAACTTTACTAATTTCTCTCACGCATGCGCATTAAATAGTTCAATTACTGGTTACGTACGATAACAGAACTGCTGGTTGGAACGAACCTATAATTTCAAATAATATACCGATATTTTTTTGCTGTCAGTAATTTCATGAATTGTCAAACTATAATTATTATGGACATTTCCATAGCAACCAACCATTCCAACAACTGCCAACAACTGCGATTTCTATCAAATTTTATTTTAATTGAACAGATTGTGGAAATTGTAATAATTTGCAAAAAATACAATATCCTTCTATATCATTATGAACAATCGGAGAAAAAATTATATGTTCAACTTGGCAGCAAATGAATTCAGCTTCGGCAGTCAATCTACTACTTTGCTGCCTAGTTAAACAAATAACTATATTTTACGTAGCGAGTGCGGAAAGTGACACTTCCACGAATGTGAAAAATCACTTTCGCGCAAGTAATGTACACTATTTTCCCTAAGACCAAATATTTAATATGATGTTTTTTTTGAAAATAATGTTGAAATTCACTTTTCAACGAGTTACGTATCCTATTTTTCCTACGGCCATGAATATTTTAAAACTACCTTAGGTTTTTGTTTTTAAAGATCACGCGGTAAGTTTACGAAATATGATGGTTTTATTTATTTGAAAACATCAATAACTGTACCCAACAACACATGATTACTTTTTTTAGAATCCAGTATTGTTCTCGCTTAGTTCATTGAGTTTGTCTAGGCATTCCCACACCATTTTGGAACTGATTACACAAGAGCTCAGTGCTTTAATGGCTCCTTGACTATCCTTCATTATGATAATCCTTTGTCTTCTGTATCCTTCATCAATATTGAACTGGGCGCACTTTCTTGTGGCGTGGATTTCAGCTTGAAAGATACTTGGTGTTTTTCCCAAGCTTTCAGAGAGTTTGCTTCCTGGCCCGAACACTCCTATCCCAGTTCCTCCTATTGCCATTGAGCCATCTGAGTACCATTGAATGTCATTCTTTCCAAGTCTGGTAATGGTATTTGGATCCCATTCCTTCTTGTTGCTTAATTCTGTAACGAATTTCTTCGAAAAGTTATAATTTTTCATCATACCGTCTTGTGGCATGTCCCATGTTTGATTTCTAAGAAGCGAGGAGGTGTTTTTTTTAAATTATTATTATCTCAACTTAGTCTGTATCTTGTTCTTTCTGCAACACTTTCTAACACCATATGTAGAGGGATGAGGTTCAGAATCACTTTCATGGCTGCCGTTGGGCATGTTCTCATTGCTCCTGTAATGCATATACAGGCTTGTCTTTGAATTTTGGATTTATAATAATAATTTTTGTTATTGAAGTTTTTTCTTAAATGGATACATTTTTGAGAAAATTCTGCAAATAAAAAAAATGACAAATCGAGCACGATTAATACCAGATCTCTATTCGTTTCAGAGATATAGTCTGGTTAAATTAGTCTGAGATATCCTGTAGTGCCACTCTTAAAAATTAAGACCGAATAAAAAAAACATTTTTGATGGTTGGAAAAAAAACGTATTCTTTGCGTGCTTGATCGTAAGTACTCAAAATCAATCATAATATCGCATGCAATAGTGTACATGTTTCAATAAAATATAATGTTTCCAAACACTTTTATCGACAACTTAAGAGAATATCAATATCACAGAATAGATTAATACTGTAACGTTTATTTTAATTTATATTTACAACTACTTAATTTATATTCACAAATTTATATGTACTACTGTCCTTAATTTACTAATTTATATTATACACTAAACTAACTAACTACACTAATTTATATGAACGTCACTGAATAAACACTTTATCGATCGCTTTCCTTCAATATAAGCACTAGCTGTCCAATGTCCATCTATGTGACTATGTCTTAACTATCTGATGACTGACTTCTGTGCAGCGATGCTCATATTTATATGGCAAAGGGTAGATTACTAGAACACTCTCGCTGTTCGGTCGCCGGCGAATGGAATGTGCTCGTAGTTTCTGGAATGTTCTCGTAGGCTAGTAGCGTAGTCTAAACATTCTCGATTACAGTCATAGTCGTCTCATACAGGAATTTCACTGGGGCACTCGCGTATCAATACGTATTAAAGGCCAGTTCTACAATTTTCGTACAAACATGGTATTCGCTATACTTGATATTGAGCCACAATGGACGAGTTCTATACAAGGGAATTTCTGCCAGCGTAACGAACAAAAAAATACTGGAGTCGCATAAGGAAGTGGTTTTTCCAATCTATTTTTAGTTTTTCTCACATGTTTCGAGTACCTTTACCACCCATGCTGTACCCGAAAAGTTTTATTTAGTTTTGGGTATTTTGCATCTTACAGTTGCCAAAAAAGTAATGACAGCTGCCAACACACATTTGTTTGGCTTTGTTTGTGTTTCTGATACTTATTTTGTATACTAATTTTCATTCTACATTTATTTGTGATTTGTTAGACTCTGATCTGCTTTTATTAATGCAAATACCATCGAGAAGAAACAAATATGTGTTGACAGCTGTCATTAGTTTTTCGTCAACTGTAAGATGTTAAATATCACAAACTAAATAGACCTGCAAACTTCTCGGGTGAAACTTCAAACTTTTCGGATACAACATGGGTGGTAGAGGGACTCAAAACATATAAGAAAAACTAAAAATAAATTGGAAAAACCACTTCCTTATGAGATTAACCTTTTTCAGTATTTTTCCGTTCGTTATGCTGGCAGCAATTCCCATTTTCTACATAAGAATTATAGTAGAGGCCAAATAATATTGCGTTCAAAAATTTTGTGACAAAAATTATGAAAGAATCAATAAAGATAATAATGAACAGTGAACACACCACAAACAACATACAAAAGATATCTACAGTAAGTATTATTGGACATAGCGAAAATAAAATAGGTACCGAAAAAGTTTGAACTGATTATTTTTTTCACTTGTCAAAATCTGACATTTTGGTGGTTTTAACCAATAGCAATACATTATTCTAGCCAATCATTCGGTATTATACTGATAATTATGCTTCCTCATCGATAAAACCTTGTTTACATCGAAACGTCAAGATTTTACTTTGAATTTGTCATTATTGACAACTAAAAGCGCTTTCAAAAATCCTTTTAAATTGTTGAAAAAAATAATCTTCCCAAATACAACTCGCTCTTCAAATTTTATCACATAATTTTTTATTTTCATCACTCAAACTTGTTTATTTGAGGCAAAAACATTCAAACAAACCGAATTTAGATAAAATCACTCCTCCTAACGGAGTCGTGATTTTATCAAATCGGTTTGTTTTCATATTTTTGCCAAATAAACAAGTTTTCGTGGAAAAGAAAAAATTATCGATAAAATTTGAAGCACTCGTGGTATTACCTTTGATAATATTTATACAGGGTGTCCAGAAACTATCCTGCTAAGCGGAAACTACAGTTACTAGAGGTGATTTTAAATCGATTTAGCTCAAATATTCAAACTTGGTTTAATCAATAAACCAGTTGTTCACTGTAAATAATTTTTTTTTCAAATCCATCACAAGCGTGTCAGTCAGGGCCGGGGAACAACAGGTATTTTTGTTAAAAAAATTTATTTTCAAGTTTTTCATTCTCTCTCGTGTTTAAAATCGATATTATGAACCGTTTTCGAGAAAAGTAAATTTAAACTTTTTGTGTGTTTCTTACATAAAATCATGTTGTTTGTTATTCTATACCCTCACGAAATAAAATTACTTTAAAATTTTCAAAACAGTGCAGGCAACTTAATAATTCTGTACAATTTGTTGATTTTTCAAAGCCAACTTGATATTAAAGATACAATTTTATAATCCAACAGGATTTTATGTAAGAAAAAAAGAAGAGAACATTTTTCTATGAAAATTCCACACATGTGATTTTTAACCAATCAGAACGTGTATTTCTAACAGATCACCATCGTAACGGATAAATTTTAGTAGACATATTTCCTGGTGGGTACCAAACAACGTGGGTACCGGAAATTTTTTGGCGTTTATAATGATATTATATTTTTTTTACAATCTAATTTTTATTTGTTGTTTTTTTCTGAAAGTGGAACTACAAACACACAAACAAACGTGTTAGTGAAACCTTCAATGTTATAAATATAAAGCAATCGTTCTGACAGACCTGTATGTAACCTAGCTCTTTGCATTCTTTGGGCATTACCTGTAGAATCAAGTCCACCTGTAAAAGATGACTAAATTTAGCGTAAACTTAGAAACAGACGTCATTTTCAAAGTAATCGGAAGTATTAATATAAATTTTAATTCAATGTTTGATAAAATTAATCATGTGAGTAGAAATCACTGATTTATCCAATGGTCTGGTAAAATATATCAAAGTTAAAATAGACCTCGCACAGATTACGATGTACCCTCGGCGTCATATAAAACTGATACACCTTTTTTCCCTATGTAAACCAAACTTAACTAACCGAAATGACATGTGTCAAATTTGTCAAAGCGCATTATCCACGATGTTAGCCCATTTAAATGAATTTGATTGAATGCGAATAATTTCCATAATAGAGGAGGCGCGGTTGGTCCATTAGACGATTTGTCCAAGAGTTTAATGGAAGCAAAACCATGATTCAAAACATCAAAAAAAGGTAAGGTAAAATGTTAGCATAAAAAGAGGAACTAAAATCAATTTCTTACCGACATGCAAAAATTGCAGTAAACTTATCAATAATAATGGGGGTATGACAAGTTATTAATTTTTGAATGTTAACTTTCATGGCTTCTATGCTACCATGATCTATGATCTATTTGTTAGTTCATTCACTTGAAATGTTTTAATTCTGAATTACGTGGATCTCGTGTCTAAATCTGAAACTGTAAACTTTTCTATTGAAATTTGAAATTTTGTTGTTATTTTTGAAATTTTATGGCAACAAATTCACAATTCTTCAAATCAGGTTTTCTAATTGTTACTATTTTTGCTTATAACACTTGTACTAATTTTATATGACGTGCAGTGTACTGATGAGGCGGAAGTACGCCGAATCTGGTTATATCGTGAAGAAATCCCAGCCTTGCTTAACTTGTAGCTGTAATTCATTGTCTGTCGGGGCACATAGCCAGAAAAGTAGATGTTTGCTCTTAGTGAACGGTTTAATTTATGGAAAGTAATTTTCCAATTTGTACGACGTTATAATAGTATGATACGACATCTAATTTTCACAGAGGATAATGTTACCCCGTACATCCAAACCTATAATATCGTCCACTTAATAGTTCGGGAAGTGACTGGAAGGGAGTAGGATATAAGCCAAGAAGCTGTAGTGCTCCAGATATGAGGACGGTTTCCAAAAAAAATATTTTGTTGCCAAAACACTCATCGATAATCTCTATCGTAAATTGAATGGCGCATCATCAAATATTTATAATGACTTTGGAAACATCCTGAATAAGGGAACTTTAGTGCTTGTTTTAAGGTATGTAACCTGTAAGAAACAGTATTAAAATATCGTAATATTATTGCTTTTTTACGTCCAAATTATGTCTAAATACTTCCAAGAAAATTACTCTGAAAATGACTTCAAATAAAGCTTAATCTTCAGTTATACAGAACATAAAAGTGTGCCAAAAATCATTATTTCAATAGAATTTATTTTTTAAACCCAAACCTTGTGGAATCTACTCATATTACTCTTTTAAATATGGAGCTAACTGTTTATAATCGAATCCACTATTTAATATAAAAATCAATGGAAATTCTAAAATATTAATATACAGTGTGACCCATTTTTAATGGAAACACCCCCATAAAATTTGAAGTTGTAAGCAGATTTTGATAATTTTTTTTCAAATGTTAAGTATACTAAAGGGTCTACCTTAGAACAAAATTTGAAATGTTCATTCCAATTTTCAGGGCATACTACGATATTTTTTCTTAGTCGAAAATCGAGATATTTTATTAGCGATTTTTTTATTGAAAAAATTACTACGCCACTGGATTCAGTGTGCCTCTAAACACGTGTTACCAAAATTTCATGGAAAAATATTTATTAATAACAATGTTATGACAACTCAAAAATTCGAAAACTCACACAGCTAATAGTCACAAAAACATTCTATATCAACAGATTTGGCCATGAGAATCTTTTTTTATGATTTCAACAATTTATGACAATAAATTTGTTATTAATAAATATTTTTTTCTCCGATTGGCAGCAAATATTAATTTTGCTAACTGATATCAATCAGCAAAGTATTACTTTTCCTGCCTAGGCAGCAAAGTGGTTACTTTCCTGCCTAGGCAGCAAAGTTATTACTTTGCTGCCTGTGATTATACATTTCCATAGCAACCAACCAAAATAGAGATTGTCGGAATTGTAATAATTTGCAAATACAGTATCCTCATTATGAACAATCGGAGAAAAAATTATATGTTCAACTTGGCAGCAAAGTAGATTGACTGCCTTAGCTGGATTCCTAGCCTCGCTACGCTCGGCTACGAATTCAGCTTCGGCAGTCAATCTACTACTTTGCTGCCTAGTTAAACAAATAACTATTCCATGAAATTTTGGTAACACGTGTTTAGAGGCACACTGAATCCAGTGGCGTAGTGATTTTCTCAATAAAAAAATCGCTTATCAAAAATCTCGATTTTCGACTAAGAAAAAATTGGAATGAACATTTCAAATTTTGTCCCAAGGTAGACCTTTTAGTACTCGACATTTCAAAAAAAAATTATTGAAATCTGTTTACAACTTCAAATTTTAGGAGGGTGTTTCCATTAAAAATGGGTCACACTGTATATAATCTCCTTTATATCGGCAGTTGTAGGCCCAGGTTCTCAGAACACACACTCTTCATGTTCATTTATCCTACGTGGAGATGTATCCACTAGAATTAGTTGACAGTGGCCAGTCAGAAATCCTACTGTGTGGGTTTTTTTCTGATGGAAATCGCCAAGTATATTTTCGACACCATCTTCCCAAGGTTGCACAGGGTGATCCTGGCAAAACTACATCCTCTGATTTCATCCCATCTCTTTATGAATTGAGCATGGGTGGTGAAGTGACTTCTTTTGACTTCTAAGTGAAAATTCATGTTGGAAAACAGTTATCTTTTTTTATCTTTGATTTCTTTGATCTAAATTTTGGTCACAGATAAATTCATGCGGAAATTTTGTGTTATTTTCTAGTATTTACCGTATCAACAATCATATTATACTATCTTTTGTATGTTCCTTGTGGTATATTATTCATTCTTTTATTTTTTATTTTTTGGGGAATTAGACCACAATGTTTTTAAAGTATTAAGAAATAAATACTTTAAAAACATTGTGGTTCAATTGCGGGGGGTTTAGGGGATCTCAATTCACATAAGTTTTTAACGGTGTGCAATAATTCCTTAATTTTTTTTTAATGTTCTTATCATAAGAAAGCCACTTGTCAACTTTCATTATAATATGTAGATCAACTGTCGAAATATTTGGAAAAATAAATTTTCATTTGGTAACTTCGAAGGGCTGTAACTTTTTTCGCATGCACATTTGTACTAGGATAACTTGGGTTGGATCGAGTTATTTTCAGCCATAGAATATGTGGTATAATTTATGACCTGCCTTTTTGAAACACCCTGTATACATATGTTCCACTCACTGTAAAATATTGGAAGAGTTCCTGATTATGGCACAGATTTGTTTCTGTTTAGTCACCCTATATACTATTGAGATTCAAAGTATTCACTCAAAATATAACACAGACACGATTGTTTGTCAGTCGATTCCACAAACAATAGACTCGCAACACGACAAATAACCAACTGATGTTTACTTCTAGTAAGGATTCATCATGTTTTAGAATTTTTTAAAAAGTACAAAAATACACAACTACTTACAGTTCGCTATATACTTATTTTATTTATGAACGTAAAGTGCCTATAACTGCGTGAGTGATTATGTTTGTATAGTGTTAAACTGATTCATTAGCTACACTTCAACTTATAGTGCTGCAACTAATTGAGCGTCTACATAGAAAATTTATAGAGTATATAATTCAAAAGTTCACTATATTATTACACAGGTAAAGTGTTTGACGAATCAATTATGACGGAAACTATGGAGTGCTGATTTGGTTTAAAAAAAGCAAAGTGAAAATATATTGTCTTTTTAATTTTAACTCCGTGATTATTCTGTTGAAGAATTAAGCCTGGAAAAGAGAGGAGGTAATATTAAAACGTCTCGTAATGTGACGGAAGGTTTATAGTTGAACCACACAAAATTTTAAATTACGCAAAAAGTGACTGAAATTTGAATGAAAACCTGAAGGAATTATAGAGGTTGCTGGAATGAAGACCAGACAAAATGGGGCTGTATAACGATGACCTCACATAAAGAAGATGCAAAAAAGACACTGAAACAGCTCTGCACATATTATGCAATTGCGAGACGCTGGAACACAGGAGGCAGAGACTGTATGGTAGACCCCAAATGACTCCAGAAGACTTCTACAGCCATCCAGCAAAGAATCTGTAAGAGCTAATACAGGTAACGGATTGACTGAATAGGCTGTAGTCAGAACACTAGGACGATCCACAATAAGCCCAGGAGGCTGAGGTGGTGCCGGGAGGACGGCTCTTTAAAAAAAATGAAGAATCATTAATTCCTACGTTTATATTCTACAGTGTGACCCATTTTTAATGGAAACACCCCCATAAAATTTGAAGTTGTAAGCAGATTTTGATAATTTTTTTTTTGAAATGTCAAGTACTAAAAGGTTTACCTTAGGACAAAATTTGAAATGTTTATTCCAATTTTCAGGGCATATTACGATAATTTTTCTTAGTCGAAAATCGAGATTTTTTATTAGCGATTTTTTTATTGAAAAAATCTCTACGCCACTGGATTCAGTGTACCTCTAAACAGATGTGACCAAAATTTCATGGAAAAATATTTATTAATAACAAAGTTATGACAACTCAAAAATTCGAAAACTCACACAGCAAATTTTCTGTAATATAATTTCCAAGATTTAAATTGAAAAATCAATTAGGTCTTAGTTCTAGTTAATTTACGCCAAACTTGAATGTAATTCCGTTATTTTGATTAAAGTTATTTGTTTTCTTTTTCATCTGGCGTCACTTTATTGTTGAAATCATAAAAAAAGATTCCTATGACTAGGTATATCTGTTGTTTTTTGTGACTATTAGCTGTGTGAGTTTTCGAATTTTTGAGTTGTCATAACATTATTATTAATGAATATTTTTCCATGAAATTTTGGTCACATCTGTTTAGAGGCAATCTGAATCCAGTGGCGTAGTGATTTTTTCAATAAAAAAATCGTTAACGAAAAATCTCGATTTTCGACTAAGAAAAAATATCGTAGTAAGCCCTGAAAATTAGAATGAACATTTCAAATTTTGTCCTAAGGTAAACCTTTTAGTACTTGACATTTCAAAAAAAAAATTATCAAAATCTGCTTACAACTTCAAATTTTATGATGGTTTTTCCATTAAAAATGGGTCACACTGTATATAGGCCACTCAGTTTAATTGGAGGGATTCACAGTTGTTGTGATTATTTGTTTTTCATATTAATCTCGATAATAAAAACGGATTCCATTCAAAATGAGGCCTTAACTGAAAATTTCGAGAACCAAATTCAACATAAAAGATAGGAAAACCTTAATTAAATACTTCCTTTTCAATTTACATGTATACGGTCCTATACCGTAGCCTTCAGGATACCCCAACAAAAGTTTTAAGTTCTCTGCTTCGAGTCACATGAAAGAAAAATGTTAACCAATTCTCCAATAGGCATACACACACACATACCCACTTTGTACAGTGCTTGAATCTATTTATTTTTTATTCTTTCAGACATTTTATTTTATGAGGAACTATATTTCAGAGTGTAAGAAAATAAATGTTTTAACAAACATTTAAAACCGCTGTATCATCAACCTTTTTTAGAAAGAGACAGTAGGGCATACGTTCGTTACCTTACAGCTCATAACAAAAACAAATCATGGCGCAAGCGCTGTAAAATTGATAACAACAAAAAATCTATATTGATTGGGTTATAAATAAATTACTGTGCAGCTTGTGTATAGTAAGCAAGTGTGAATTCAATTGTGTGTATAAGTGAGGTAATTTACCATCTTCATCACCGGCACCAAGACTACAACGAGGTGGGCTGAAAAATAGGTGTGTCCTATAGTGGTGTTCCTCCATTGCAGTATAACCTTGCTCTCTACTTCTTTTGCTGGTATGTCGACCAACAGTAGCCTTGTTTCCTTTGATAGCCGTTACTCCGGCTTTTTGCTCCCCGAAGGTCTTCCTGAACATCAAATTCATTTTGGCAGATGGAAGTTACTACCTGAAACAACGATAAAAAGTTACTACTTCTGTTCCATGATAAGTGAAACTTCTAAAATTAAAATGAGTTCGTAAATAACAAAAATTGGAAATAAATTCCGAAAAACAACTTAAAATGCTAAAGCTAGAAAATTAATTAATTTAAGGTCAAAATAGTCCTCCTTGTTAAGTCAAGCAATAACTGGATCTATTGAACAAATATAATATTGTATCTCTGAGCTGATTTGCTGTAATGTTTGCACAATGCTGGACAATGTTTACCCTTAATTCTATAAAATTTTAAGCCCATTGAAAATGGTGCCGATAATTTTCATTTTTCAAATAACTCCAATTTATTTACAAATTTATTTTGACTGCAGCCTATTGGCTTATTGTTTTCTACTCCCACATTTAGTCCACCCATCCAGTTATCCCCGTACCTTCGAGTAGACAATATAGGATATTGGATGTGTGTTATATACTTCAGGTGGCAAATATTGGCCTCTCTGAAGATTGCCCGTCTCCTCGAGTCCAGTGCCTCACAGACAGACAATATATGGGTCACGGTCTCGGTCTCCATGCCACAAAGTCTGCAGCTGAGGTCCCCGTTGTATAGCCCTATTTTATGCAGGTGATCTTTTACCGGGGTATGACCCATTAGATAGCTGGTAATAATTTTTAGCTTATTCCTACTGATATTCAGTAGTTCTTCCGCTCGCTTTACAAATGTGTCACCTATGAAGGTTTTACTGTGTACCTGCTTTGGAGTGTTCCTCCAATGAAGTCTATGTTGGCTTTGTACCCATTTTTGTATTTGCCCTCGGACTACCTTCTTTGGGGTCCCAAGAGCTGGTTCTGGTCCAACATATGCTGTTGCTGAACCTCTTCTCGCGAGTTCATCAGCTTGTTAATTTCCAGAAATACCGTTATGTCCCGGCACCCACACTAATCTTACTTTAATGTGGTCTGCTAGTTTATTTAGTTCTTTCTGGCATTCTTCTACTAGTCTGAATGTTACCTTGCGGCTATTTGAAGCAGCAAAATGGCTGCCTGGCTGTCAGTGCGTATGTTTATCCTATGAGTGTCAGACCTATGTTTTTAATTTTGACATATTCTAGGATTTGAAAAGCTATGGAATTGAACTCAGTACTCTGACTGCTGTTTAATGATTGTCATGGCTCATGGCAAAGCTATTATTACTCTATAGCTATGTTAGTCGCTTGATATTTGTCGACTAGTTCAAAAGCAGTTTTGATAAAATGCTTAAAATCCCTATGTTCCGTTTTTTATTGCATGTATCTGTATATCTTCATAGCTTAATGGTTTACGGCTCTGACTTGGTGAGGTGAGAAATTTTTGACATAGGATGGAATCCCTGTCGTAGTGAAAACTTTTATTCAATATATTGTGTCATTTGTATATAAGAATAATAATCAATAAATGTTTCATGTGATTTTTTTATTATCCACACCACTGGTGAATAATGTACGCAGTTATACCACAGATTATAAAAGAGAACAGATACGAATCCCGACAAAACATCAAAGGATTTTCAATTCCGACTTCAATGACCTAGAACATTTAACTCGGTATGTCCGCGATGTTACCAGTTTAAAATATTTTCATAATTTCTTACCAAATTGCAATGTTGACTTGGGGACAATAACAGTTTCCAGTGCCGGTTCTTTACTTTTCTTTTTGAATAAAATTTATTTGGACAGTCTCTGTATGAACAATACACTCCCCCGTGATGTTTATTCATTTTATAAATATAATATACTAATTTCCACTATTTTCAGTTAATATTACCACAACCTACAATCGATTAGTCAAATAACACAAATAATATCGCGGCGGATTGACAACCTTCAAACAAAAGTGTCAAAAATGGCGTTGCGTTTTGTATTTTGATTTTTGAGCCAAGCCGTCACTGTTATTGTGCACAGTTGCCAAGTATGGTTTGTGAAAAATAGTATATATTTATGGTATGAATTTTATACATTATAATCTTTTAAATTGTAGAATTTTTTTAATGTTAATGACATTGATTTAGAACAAGTAATTGTCGAATATTTGTATCTGTATAACTATCACACTAAAAATAATGCTTATAAAATATTCGACCTATGATCGTAAATTCAGGGAAATATTATGCTAATTATTGATAACCCTGTCGAAAAGTTTCGCGAAGCAGCCCGAACGGAGTCGACATACGACGATGGACCTTTAAATGGGTATGTCCACCCATCTCTCTCTTTTTTACTGTTCTCTGTCAAGCTTTCGCATTTGTTCTTTTCTATAATCTGTGGTTATACTTGAAAAAGCACACTTAAAATGTTAAAATCATCTAACAGCCGTGGACAAAAATACTTATATATTTAGTAATAAATATCCGATCTGGACAGTGATTTATCTAAAAGATAGTTATCGATCTTCGAAAACACCCTACAACCATTTAACTTCTCATATTCAACACGTATTCAACGGAACATTAATGGAATTGTTCATAGACTATACTCGAGACTATACTACAAGTTATTCTTTCAGATCACGCACCAGACATTATATGTTTGCAGGAATCAAACTCAAAGGCCAATGAGATATACAGTTCAAAACATTTTAATATGAACCGCAAAGACCGAGCAGATGCTACTTACGTCTTTGGATATTAATGAATAAATCGATATTTTCCGAGAGCTTTGATTGAGTTAATTGACCAGACTCTGACACCTCGAATTATTGCGGGCTACTTCAACAGTCAATATAATATTAGTCCAATCAATCTGTTGGAGTTTCTATGTTAAAATGCAAAAAGCAAGAAAAAAATATGCACAGATAGGTCGTGGGTTTAAAAAAAATAGCGTTTAACGCAGTAGCAAATTCAAATAAGAATAAGTGCAAAAAAATTTCGCAAAACTGGAAAAATAGAATTATTACACACCCAGGTGGTTAATAGTATTAATATTGAACGAGCACCAAAAAGTAAGGTGCGAGGCTTAAAAATGTCTTCACCACCATGGTTTATGTACAATTTTTTCCACCACTAATTAAGAATAATTCAGAGAAGCGTTTACCCCGTCGTCTGACTGACAAGTACAGTGTCAGTTTTCGATATATTGTGAACGCACTCCTTATGTCATTAGTTATTTTTGGTTGAGCGGGAATTTTAAGTGTGTGTCATTTTTATTCAAATAATTTCATCTTGATAGGTAGTTTCAAGCAGCAAATATGTTAAAGACAACTCTCCTGAGTATACAAAATTATATTGCACAAGTTTTTGTTAAACATACTATCCATGGATTCTCAAAATATTTGAATTTGTCCATTATTGACCTAGGTTAATAATAGGGAAAATTATTAACCACTTATAGAGAAATTCAACTTCTCAGTTGACTGGAAGAAGCAATAATTGTTAGTTAGTAGTGGAAAAACGTTTTTTTGCGTTAAAAAAAAACTACAACTCCTAGAAGAAAAAGTTGAATGAGAAATATGTACACTCACCGGCACGAAAAACGGAGCAGTTGAATTTTTTTAAACAAACTTCAGATTTGAACGCTTTGTGATGTTTTATTATTATAATATCTTACACACAAATAAAACTTTTTAAAATATTTTCCAACAATAACTGAACATATATTTAAAAAAAAATAAGAACAATTTAAAAAACGAGAACAATAAACTTTTTGTAGCAATTTAAGAAACCAGAACGAAAATAAATTTCTTATGTGTCATAACGACTGAAACAAGTTGCTATCCCAAACTTTGGATCCGCATTATTGATAACGGGTGTTGCCCCCACGTGCTCGAATTAATGCCTGCATCCTTCTTGGCATACCTATTATCAAGTGCCGAATGTCCGCTTGTGGAATAAGTTCCCATTCCTCTAAAAGAGCTTTTCGCAGCTGATTTAAAGTTAAAGAAGCAGGAACACGACTTCGCATTCTTCGCCCAAGCATGTCTCAAACATGCTCTATGGGGTTGATATCTGGGCTTAACGCTGGCCAGTTCATAACAGAAATGTTTACCTCGATTAAATATTGTTGAGTGATTCTCGCAGTATGAGCTCTTGCATTATCATGTATAAGAAGAAAGTCATTTCCAATAAAATCAACATAAGGGACAACAAAATCTTGAACGTCCTCAATGTACCTGGAAGCAGTTGAGGAGTCTCTCGGAAGGATGTACAATTCTGTGTGTGCCTCCAGAGAAACTCCGGCCCACAGCATAACGGATCCGCCTTGATATCCTATCCTAGGGCTGAAGGTACATTCAGCAAAACGCTCTTGTGGCCTTCGCCATACTCTCTCACGACCATCTGGTGACCGTAAACTAAATCTGGACTCGTCAGTAAATAAAACGTGCCCCCATTCATTTTCACCCCAGTGCTCATGAATTCTGGCGAACTGAAATCGTGCATGGTGCCTAAGACGTTCTGGGCCTGTCGCAGGTCTACGACTGGTTAGGTTTCTGTATGGTTAGGTTGGCTTCCCTGAGTCTTCGCCTCTGTCCGCTCGCTTACGTTAGTTTGCCGGACGTACTGAAGTTGATTTCTGATTTCAACAGCTGTAGCATGACGATTTCGTAGACTTTGTAAGGTGATAAAACGATCATCACGAGAGCTAGTTCTGCGTTGAGGACCAGTTACAGGTCGTCTATTGTTATTTCCCACGAATTATACATACTATTTTTTCTTCGATCGTTAATTGACATTTGAGAAATTAATTGAAAAATATTTCGTTCAAGATGTAATCAAGTAAGTTTAGATAGATTTCTCTATGTTCATATTGAAATATAGAAGTGGTGGTTACGAGATAAACCAAACAATTAGCCATGCAGCTTCAACGTTGTACAAACTGTACAATAAATGTAAATATTAACAACAATAAATGTGTGTTCAAGAATATCGTTATAAATTAGATGTTTCTTTTATTTCTTCCATAACAACTTTTTCAATATAAAAATTAAAGCCATACTTTGTTACATTTTATTGTAATAATCCATTTTTTGTAACATTACCGCACGCTACAGCAGTGTGGTAAGAATATTTCCGCACTGTTATATTCTAATTGCTTAGCAACTGCCCACTATTCGGGAATGTTGAGCTTTGTGCATGGAAAACAGATCAAAATAGTGTAACTTTTCCCACGATCGGAGAAAAACTATTTAAAAAAAAAATTTTTTGAGGTTAAATTTTGGCGAAAAATAGTGTTTTGGTAAATGGATTCTTCCTGCCCTTGTGCTTCTACACAGAGTTCATCGGAAGCTCATTTTATTCGTGAAGACTTATTGATGAATAAAATAACATTGGATCTTTTATTATCCATATCCTTGAATTTTTCAAGGAAAATCGAAGCCCTAGCTCTAAAGCAAATAATAATTTTAAGAAAATACAATTTTCGACCCTAAAAACTGCCAGAGGAAGAATTTTATTTCCATAAACCAACTTAACTGTACCCTATTTTCGATCAGCTCAAAAAACAACATTAAAAGGAAATATAAATGATTGAACAGCGACATGAAACATATCTTAAAGCTGATCAAAAAATAATGTACTGGAATAACCTTTCATGCTTCGAGCGTTCAGATTGGAAAGTGTGTTTATTTCCATATCTGCCTGGATAAGGTGGATGAAAGGAAAATATCCATATACAATTTTTGAGTATATTTCATTTGAGGCCTTTTAATGCCGTATGAAAGTAAGTGAATATCGTCTTCTGGATCAGTCCATATTCACTATTTTACTAATAAAAGTCAGGTTTTATCAAAAAATTATGATTATTGCTTTATAATAAAACTGGGCATTGAAATAATAATAAAATTTCGCAGCCTTCATATACACAGTCAGATTTTATGAGGTGGCTCTTGGCCTATTCCATATTGCGACCTTTTCAGATCTAATGATCTTATTAGCGTGGAGACTGAACCTTTCATATAGCTTTCTGCCAATGGCTTTTCTTCGCCTAATGCAAAAAACCGCACATTTGCCAGACTATCGCACTGACATTGAAAGTGTTCCACAGTTTCCTCCTCTAGGTGATAAAACCTGCCAATATCTTCGTTTCCCAACCCCATCAGCTTTAAATGCCTATTGAGCTTACAGACCGTTAACAGACCCACTACAGCTTTGACAGTTTTTCTATTCTGCTGTAAAAGTGTTCTATTATTTTAAACTGTTTAGCTTGCCTCATACCTGGTGAGCTCTTCCGCCATTTCAGAGATTTGTGGGCGACCCACTTCTTTGTTTCATTTCAATTCTTGTTATGGTTTTTGCTGCGCTGCAGAAGGATTCCGGCCCAACGAATGGTATTGATGAGCCTTGTTTGGCCATTTCATTCGCGTTTTCGTTGCCCTTATGACCCTTGTGTGCTACGCTCACCAAGTGTGTTTAGGGTCCGCACACAATTCCATACTAGCTTAGAATTGACCTCTACAGAGTTGAGTGCCTTTGGTTGTCTGTTAAGATGGCACTTGAACGATATGTTCTCTTCCGCCTTTCAATTTCTTCCACTTAGTGGTGAGTCGCCGTCATTTCCACCTGGAAAATTGTGACATTCCTTGAAAGGCTCTTTTTTGATTTAGCCTAAGGTTTCCCAAAGTAGTGGTGGGTGGGAGAACTCTTTCCTGTAGGAATCCTCCACCTGCTATTGCTTTGATGGTAGATTGACCCAGAGTGAATGTTACTATCCTGTTCTCCAGGGTGACCTTTATCAATCTGCATATCACAGTAGATTGCCTCAACTACTCATTGCGTTTATCAATGAGTTGGTAGTAACATTATTGAATGCTCCCTCGACGGCAAGAAACGCGGCCATTGTTATTTCTTTGTCTTCCATTGACTTTTAAATAAGCCTATTCCTATTCAGATCATCCAACGCTGAGTCCGTAGATTTTCCAGGTTGGTATGCGTATTAATGATTACTTAGAGGGTTATCTTTTAGCACTTCGACTCTTATGTACCTGTCCAAAAGCTTTTCTACCGTTTTCAGTAGAAAGGAGGACAAGCTTATTGGTCTATATGACTCAGGTGTTAGGTCTAATATTTCACTTACTTTATGTAGACTTTAACCTTTACTATACATACCAAGCTTGCCTCCTGTTAACGAACTTGACCTCTGATTTTATCTACTCTATGTAATAGATACCAAATGTATAAATATAGAGAACATCACCCTGTATAACAAATTCTATGGAACGTAGCAAAGTTCGAAATTAGACATAATGAAGGATGATAAAACAATCAAAAAGTACCAAGGCACAAAATGAAAAAAGTCTGACGGTAAAAAATGAAAAAAAAACTACAAATGTCGTGTGTTTTTTGATACATATAGGAGAAAATAACGTTTGAGTACTACTCAAGTTTCCGACGACCACATTTCATATTCTGCTTAGATATTAATTTGTAATAGTAAAGTTGATATCAAAAATAACTAATAATAGGAAATAAACCTGTTTCCATTTTAAATTACTTCCAAATTTTAAAATAAAAATCATATTTTCATACACTTTCCGAGCGCTACCGATGACACGTGTGATGTCATAGCTTTTTATTACCTACTTTTGTCAATATGGCCGGTCTTGCAGTAGGTTATGTGGAGTTTTGCGTTTATATTGTATTTTAATTAACTATTAATTGCTTCATCGATGTGAAATTGAGACCATTACGTGTTTGTGTGTGCTTTTTTTATTACTAAAAGTCTCGTAAAGTGGAAAGTGAACATAAATATTCGATATTTCCGAGGATATTTTGAAACCTTTGGAAGAAAATATTTTCTCTCCGATTGGCAGTAAATATTAATTTTGCTGACTGATATCAATCAGCAAAGTATTACTTTTCCTGCCTAGGCAACGAAGTGGTTACTTTGCTGCCTAGGCACGAAAGTGATTACTTTGCTGCCTAGGCACGAAAGTGATTACTTTGCTGCCTGTGATTATATATTTCCATAGCAACAAACCAAAATAGAGATTGTCGAAATTGTAATAATTTGCAAATACAATATCCTCATTATGAACAATCGGAGAAAAAATTATATGTTCAACTCGGCAGCAAAGTAGATTGACTGCCTAGTTAAACAAATAACTATTATTCACTAGCTCAGTGACGAATCTTTCATATTTTGTGAGTAAAGATATGGCTAGCGAAGGTTTTGTAAAATCACAAACTTATAAATTGCCCAAAGTATGCTGCTTGAATTTTTTAAGTCAAACAGCTGCCTTAATGCAGAGGAAATAAAATATACCAACCATATTTCGACGCCGTATAAGAAAGTCACTGTCTCACGAGCCGTTTCCACTATTTTTCTTGCGAATATACTCAAAAATGACTAAATCGTGTTTTTCGGGTACCCACTGGGAAACCCCTTAATTTCACTCCTGTTGAATAATATTTCTGCACATTTTCAGTTGAAACTTGATGTGTGGACGTGAAAAAAAAAGGTTTTTATGGTTTATTCCTAGACAAATAGGTATATAACCTCCACTATTGAAGAAGCAAAATTACCAACACAGAATTAGGCACTTACATTAAAATGGTCATCAGAAACAAAAGCAGTAGTATTTGTCGAAATATTGTCTATTCCGACGCATAGTCTTGCAATCACAATGCCATTCTCTTAAGTGCATTTTTGCTTGCGCCACCAGGTAAAGTAAGAAATATTTTGTCAGGAGTTTTAATAGACGTCGATTTACACTTTGGAACAATGCAATACTTGGAATATAAAGTTTTTTTTTTGGCTTTATCCATTTTTAAGGCTTTCAGAAACAAATTAGGTCACAACTCAGAGCGGGATACACGATCCACGAATAAGAACGTAAACAAGGAGTGACGTCAACGATTGCAGCCATCTTTGTGACGTAAAACGCGTTTTGGCGGACTTTCAAATTTTATAATTTTTAAAGTCGTTTTAAAAGTAAGGTTAATATTTTTTTGAAAAAATAAGCATGCAAGGTGTTAGGAGACCTGATAAAGCGTCAACTCCCACCAATAGCAAAATTTATGCCTGTACTCTATTAGTTCTTAATGGTATCTAAAACGCCATCGTTTTTTAGTTTTGTAAAGTGTGGAATGGGGTGAGGTATATTTTTCTCGATTTCCGGGTGTTTCAACCCAGTGACTATTTAATTGATTCCTTTGTGCATCTGAAACCGTTGCTCTTGACTCACATAACTCCTCTGTTGATTGCTGTTTTCGTTGTCTGACATTTTAATTACTATTTAATTCAGTTCAGAGAGTTTACTGACTGCGCCATGTGTTATTCATTACATTGACATTGTTCTACAAAGTTTGTATAACAACCAATTGATTTACGACACAAGTCAAAACACACAAGCCAGGGTTGTCAGCTCGATTTTTATTTTATGAGCGAATATCTATTCAGTGAGGTCACAGATTATAAAAGAGAACAGATACGAATCCCGGCAAAACATCAAAGGATTTTCAACTCCGATTTCAATGACCTTGGACCTTTAACTCGGTATGGCCGCGATGTTGCTAGTTTAAAATATTTTCAGAATATCTTACCAAATTGCAATGTTGACTTGGGAACAATAACAGTTTCCAGTGCCGGTTCTTCACTTTTCTTTCTGAATAAAATTTATTTGGACAGTCTCTGTATGAACAATACACTCCCCCGTGATGTTTATTCATTTTATAAAAATAATACACTAATGTACACTCTTTTCAGTTAATATAACCACAACCTACAATCGATTAGTCAAATAACACAAATAATATCGCGGCGGATTGACAACCTTCAAACTGAAGTGTCAAAATGACGTTTTGTATTTCGATTTTTGAGCCAAGCCCTCACGGTTATTGTGCATGGTTGTCAAAGATGGTTTGTGAAAAAAAGTATGTATTTATGGTATGATTTGTAGACATTTTAATCTTTTAAATTGTAGAATTCTTTTAATGTTAATGAAATTGATTTAAAACAAGTAATTGTCGAATATTTGTATGTGTATAACTATCACACTAAAAATAATGCTTATAACATATTCGACCTATGATCGTGAATTAAGGGAAATATTATGCAAATTGATAACCCTGTTGAAAAGTTTCGCGAAGCAGCCCGAACGTAGTCGACATACGACGATGGACCTTTAAATGGGTATGTCCACCTATCTCTCTCTTTTTTACTGTTCTCTGTCGAGCTTTCGCATCTGTTCTCTTTTATAATCTGTGGTGAGGTGGTATACAAATTTCAGGGAATTATAATGAAATAATGATGTATTTAAAATATGTACTTTCATTGAACAAAAAAATTGCTTATTTCCAACAAAATTAAACAAACAAAAACATTTCATTTTCATAAAATAAATAAGGTAAACATACGAAAAGATATCAAAAAAATTAAAACCGTTTCTAGGGAAGAAATTAGGGTGAAATAGACAAATAGAATATAGAAAATTATACAGGGTTAATCACGACCAACGGAACGAAGGTTTATAGCGAAACGGTGAAAGTTATGAAATGTTTTTCACTTTAGTAGTTCGTACCGGGTGGGCAAATAGGAACGACTGTTGGCCATAACTTAGGTTCGGATTGTAGTACAGCTTTGGAAAAAAATTTATAACAAAAGTGGCTACCGCTAGAGCGTTATTGAATCAAAAAGATTCAAAAAGCCAAATTTTAGAACATATGCCTAATTAAGAAGCAGAACAAAAACAATATTCGTATTCCTCAAAAAAGTTTTCATATGTATAATATATTTGATTGCAAATTTTAGTCTAACTATTCAAATAAGAGGTAGGGGAGAGTGGGAACTTTGTTATGGAAAAACGATCATAACTCCGATTCTACTTAGTCGATCTTTGAAAATTTTGTCTGGATGAAAAGAGCCCTTTTCCACCATTATAATGGATATATACTCAATTCCATTTAATAAGTGATGTGCTCGTTAGAGGGCGTTATTTAAAGTTTTTTATAAATTTAATTTTCTTTGGAAAATATTAAATAGAAGTCATTTTTAACTAGGAATTATGAAAGTAGACAAAATTAGCAGCATAATGGCGAAAATTGCACGTCGATATCTTTTTCCAATCCCGAGATATCTTAAGAAACGCGTAAATGTTGGAGATTTCTTGACAACATTCAATTAAACTAGTTAGCCACAACGAAAATAAACAAATTAAGTCCTGCTAGAAAAGTTTTACACTGTCCCATCTACAGTGGTTCTTATTTGCCCACCCGGTACATTCAAATAGGCTACATTTTAAAATTATTTTGAAATATACAGGATGTTCCAATAAAGTGTAGCGTATCAAAGTTATATTTCTGCTAATAGAACACCCTATATTTCATTGCATTTTCTGATTGCCCCCAAATTGACTTTCTATATAACCAAAATACAGAGTGTTCCGAGTTATGCTCACTTTTTTAAAAATGTGAACATTTCGAAAAAATTATTAACTCATTGATATAACAGGTTTTAGTGAATTCCCTCTTACATCTCAATAGTCGGACATTCGTTGAATGTATTCCAAGATTGAGTACTAAACATCTTTTTACAGGGTGTTCAGAACTATCAGTTGAATTATTAGATCATAAATGTGTTATAACGGGCTTATTTCAAATGGAACACCCTGTATTTCTAAAATTCATCATATTCAAAAAAATGTCCTCTTTCGAATGATATAAAAGTGTCCTATACCTAGGTATTATACTTTTCGTGCAATTTACAATTTTCTTAAATTGTAGGGTAAATTGATTTTAAAACATCTGTAATTCTCTCTAAATTTTATACTGATTATCTTGACATAGTTGTTGTAGAAAAAACTGTGAAGATGCGTATTTCCTTTATCTGCTTTAGTAAAAATGAGATTATTTGAATTTGATTTTTGTTGAATTGACTTGACAACTAATAATTCAAAATTGGGTTTGTTATAAATGACAAATTCTTTTTTAAATAATTTCATTTACAATTTGATTTCTGTTTCTAAACCTAGATAGTTTATTGAAGTTATCACATGTTCATTTGTATTGTAGAATTAACTATAAAATAGGTAGTTGCGCGCAATTGTCATTGCCAAAAGAAAAAAGTAGTTAGGTACACGTATTTCTGGAGGTGATGATCGATGTGAAAAGGAAGTATTCTACCTAGAATATTTAAAGAAACATCCAATTCATCGTTCTATTTATATAGCACCGATCACAAAATCAATAAAATATTAAATCGAATGAAACGAACTTAAAACAATGAAATAAATTGCGAATAGTCTCGTTGGTATGAACAAGCCACTCACTTTCCTTGTCCCATTTAAACCAAAATTTCTTATACCACAATATTAATTTTTCAATAATCATAAGAAAATTTTTCAAATACCGTTCAGTAGGAGAGTTTTCTATTATTAAACAAAAAAATTTATCAGAGATGTTTGAGATGTTTCAAATTTTAATTTTTGGGTTATTATTATAGGTTTGTTCGTAGAAAGAATTTCCAATCGATTGGAAATTTCTCAAACTGTGATATTCCGTTTGTGATTCGTTGTAATCGATGGGCAATTGATTTATGTCAGTGATGTATTTGATAAAAATGAATTAAAAGCTCTCCATCACTTGAAAAAAAAGCCTGAAATATTGTCATAAATCTGAAAAAATAAGAAATAAATAAATAATTTTGTAATGTGTGCGTCATTTTTTGGACATTCTAATAAGAATTCGGTAAGGTTAGGTTAAGTTAGTGCCATATTTCTATAAAATTTAAATTTTCACACAGCACGGCACTGTTTTTGGAATCAGTGACCCTTGCTGTGTGTGTTGCTATCCTTGTTTTGAAATGAGAGAATGGATTTAGATGCTAGTTGTAAAAAAAGTGTGTTCTATTTAGTGATAGAAAGGCCGAAAATAATAAAAGTAGCAGAATTCCGAATAATAATCAAATATTCTTTGCATGTCTAATTTTAATAAATCTCTAAGAAGGGCGAACGGCGAAATGAACGTCAAGTTTATAATTCGGGCTACAAGATCGATTAAACAGAACTGGAATTACAAACAGTTTTCCATAACAAGGTTAACATTTTCCCTTGCGAAATGGAAAATATGAAAAAATTTTTGTAAAATTGTATTTAAAATTAACATTTTCACTCTTGGTATTCAATTACGATCTATAACTATGGATTTACAAAATCTGTGAATAATTGCCAGGTTTTTGTCGCCAATTAATTGAAAATATTTTTGTCTTCAAGTTGTACACTGCGCGTCATATAAGTAGAACTGGTACAACTATTATAATCAAAAATAGTGTTTTTGTAGTTGTGTGAATTGATCTTTTAAAAATTGTCACTTATAATTGCACAAGAGGTTTGTATGTTATCAAAGGTAATACCACGAGTGCTTCAAATTTTATCGATAATTTTTTCTTATCCACGAAAACTTGTTTATTTGGCAAAAATATGAAAACAAACCGATTTGATAAAATCACGACTCCGTTAGGAGGAGTGATTTTATCTAAATTCGGTTTGTTTGAATGTTTTTGCCTCAAATAAACAAGTTTGAGTGATGAAAATAAAAAATTATGTGATAAAATTTGAAGAGCGAGTTGTATTTGGGAAGATTATTTTTTAAAAGGATTTTTGAAAGCGCTTTTAGTTGTCAATAATGACAAATTCAAAGTAAAATTTTGACGTTTCGATGTAAACAAGGTTTTATCGATGAGGAAGCATAATTATCAGTATAATACCGAATGATTGGCTAGAATAATGTATTGCTATTGGTTAAAACCACCAAAATGTCAGATTTTGACAAGTGAAAAAAATAATCAGTATAATACCGAATGATTGGCTAGAATAATGTATTGCTATTGGTTAAAACCACCAAAATGTCAGATTTTGACAAGTGAAAAAAATAATCGGGTAAATTTGGATTGTTCAATGAGTAACTGTTGCCTAGCAATTAGACGAAAAAAAAAAAACTGTCAACTATTGAATTCGCGACACCGAAGGTGGAGCGTTTTTAGGTTGACAGTTTTTCGAGTCAAATTGCTGAAGGAAATTTAGAAATACTGTGATATTGTAATAAATACAAAAGTATTACATTGTTACAGGTTCGAATAATTTTTTAAATAAAATTTGGTTGGTTTATTAAATGACTGACTTGAAAAAGGTAAGACAAAGATCAAACTGTTGTAGAAAAAATAGAAAATGGAAGACCAGTTTTAACTGAAATGGAGCTAGACAAAGCTTTTACTGACTATTCATAGGAAAATCCCTTCAATACGGCAAGACATGCAATAAATGCAGAAAGCAACAGTAACAACAGAATTAAGAAAAATTAGAAAACCTTATTTAAAAAATATGTGAATTTGTAGCCATAAAATTTCAAAAATAACAACAAAATTTCAAATTTCAATAGAAAAGTTTACAGTTTCAGATTTAGACACGAGATCCACGTATATATTTCAGAATTAAAACATTTCAAATGAATGAACTAACAAATAGACCATAGACCATGGTAGCATGGCAGCTATGAAAGTTTACATTCAGAAATTAATAACTTGTCATACCCCCATTATTGTATTATTGATAAGTTTACTGCAACTTTTGCATGTCTTGCGGTATGAAATAGATTTTCCTTTAAGTAATCAGTTAATGCTTCGTCTTGCTCCACAATAGTTATAAATGGTCTTCTAGTTCCCTTTTTCTCCTAACAGTTTGATCGTTATCCCACCTTTTTTTAATGTTTTGAATCTTGATTTTGCTTCTATTAAACTCTTGGGTAAGTCGTCTAATGTACCAACCATCCTCTATTTTGGAAATTATTCGCCTTTTATCAAATTCACTTAAATGGGCTGGCATCGTTGATAATGCGCTTTGACAAATTTGACACATGTGACTGTTTGTCATTTTAATTAGTTAACTTTGGTTTACATTGGGAAAATAAAAGTGTACCCGTTTTATAAGAACGGTTCCTGAACGAGAGATTCTTATAGTAACACTTTCAATCGATCTACCAAAATGCAAAAGTCATTAACACTTTTTCGTAATCAAGTTCAAAGAGTATAATTTGCTGGCCTGTCCGTTATTTCGTGATAATTTATCACAGAAAAGTTATTATTTGACTAGTGTAATACCACATTTCCACTATAATTAGGACACTGTAATTGGAATATGTCCAATGTAAATAAATATCCAGTATATCACAAAGGAGCGTAGATTTACAAAAATAATTATTTATTGTAACTCAACGTACGATATAACAGAAGAAGCAAATAAACCAACTTAAATACCACCACTTAATAGTGTGGAACTAACAAATGAGATTATTTACTCAATTTCTACTGATAAGATCACCTACTATGAAACAATTTATTTAATTTATTTATTTATTTTACGGGCAAGCCCAATTCCATATAAAAAAAGTGTGAACATGATTTTTTTTCAACCACAAACACAATATAGGAAATAATAATATAATACAATGACAAAAATGAATGAATACAATAATAAAATAGTTATTTATGCAACAAGTGCAAAAAGTAAGTGTTTTTTGCACGCGACGTGAAATTGTCCAACGAGGTCTTTAGGTCGAGTTGAATAACACGTCGAGCAATAAACACGTTTTGCAAGAGTTGCATACAATATTTTTTCTACATTAAGAAGGAGATGAATCGACATAGGCGTATTTTGAAATTTCTGGCACTACTTTTATGTTCGTTCAAGTTTTTAACGTAGGTGGCGCATAGTTCGATGTGATGCTACTTTATCGTTGTGTTGTATTGAAAGTTTGATGATTTGCGAGATTTTTTTAATAAAGTCTGGTGAATATTTGAATCTTTCAGTAATATTTATAAACAATGAGTGATAAAAAAGTGAATAAAGAAAGAGTTTGTTTTGTTCCGGGATGTAAGACGGGTTATTCTTCCAATAAAAAATCCAACAAAATATATATTCTATGTATATATCTTCTGTATGTTATGCTTTATTAGAAATAGTATGTCATTAGCATTAGGAAGATTTTTTTTTGTAATAATCAATAATTTTTACACGATTGTTTTATTGTTTTTCTTTGAGGGGTTTTAAATATCAAAACCTATTTAAACTTAAAGATCTTAGTTATTAATTTTCGTTGGAACTATTATGGTTTACCTAAAATATATAATTAGTTTAAATTAAGTATTTAATGGTATACAGACATTGAAACAAATTGGCGGAAAGACATCATATAAAATCAATACTTCCAAACTGGTAATATCCTACCTATCCTCCACCTTTTCTACATAGACCGCAAAATCGAATTATGTTTACCAAAAAACCCTAAAACGACATATTATTCGATTTTTTAACAAGAATATTGTATGTATATATAATCACCCATGTACCAAATTTGCAGTTAAAAGCTCAATTCATTCAAAATTTGAAAAGTTCTCGAGAGAACTAACGACAAATTTTTCTGCTCGATTAAATTAGTTTTTTCACACGTTTTGGGACATTTTATGCTTAAATAGCACAATTTGTGATGTGGAAGTAATAAAAACTACTCTCTACCATCATTTTTCAATATTATATTGTCTTAATGCACTTTATTATTTTTTTTAAGTTAAAGCGGTACAAGTTTCCTGTTTTCCAATGCCCAATAAAAATTAAACAAATGTATACAAACAACGTCAAAAATTATTCATTGCAGCTGCCAGGCCTTTATTTTGAAAATACAAAGAATACTTCAGTATTAACAACCTATTTTTCATGATAATTTTCATTTGCGCTCATAATTCTCATAAGAAACCATACTTTTTAAGAATCACTTCAAACACTTGCGCCTCTAGCGGTGGTTTCAGAAATTTCAATTACGAGCCATATTTTAGTACCATTTCGTTAGCATTGCGATTTAACTCCTTCTTACAGCCCTCCATAATTAGAATATAATATGTTGGGGACCTAACCTAACCTAATCAAACTCAAACCGTTCTTCTTTTTTTGTATCTTTATGGCCTCCACCTTGTCAGTACTCAATCATAGCTGCTTTTCGCCTTGACCATTTAAATTTTAAATAATTAAAGATTTTTGCAATAATTGTAACTCGTTGAGACTAATTAGTAAGATATACATATATTATTGTTGTATTAAAGCAGGATCAGATACTTGCTATGGATTTTTATTTAATTTAAATGTTTATGTTTGTCATTAATCTTCACAAAACTGACACAAGAATGACAGATGGCACTAGTGCAATAAAGTACCACTTTTTCCATTAAATGTGGTTCACAAAAGTGTTGTTTTTTGCATGAATGTAGAAAAAAATTTACCAAAAAAATGGCGTATCCACCATTTAACTTAGTCGATGCATGAGCTCACAAGTATGTTGTAGACTTACTTGTATATCACTCCAAAAAGTGTAAAATTATGATGTTCATTTAACGGTTAAAATATTACTAATTTCCAATCAGCCATTTAATAATTCTAAAAAAAAACAATTTTTCATTCCCAACTTTATAGCCCTATAGTTCGTTAATGAAGGGCGTAAAGAAAAAATTTTATATAAAATACCATCATTATTTTTAGTATTTTTATCACCTCCCAAGTTTTTGGTACGAACTCATGGGACACCCTGTATATGTACTGAATAAGTTAACTAATAATTAACTAAATAAATTATTCCTCAGCCTATTATTAGTTATTGATACGAAAGAAAGAAAAAGGTATACTGGTGAAATTCCCGAAGCTGCACACAATACTATGGGTTTCCCCTTTACGTTAAGAATATAATTGGCAACAAAACAATTTCAAATTTACATATGCGCACTATACTCACAACACAAACACGTCACATTTTCAAATAACACCCCGTGTACACAAAAACATCAACAAAATAATTCAATAAGAAAGCAATTTATAAAATACGCTACCTTTACGTAGTTCTAAAACAATAAACTTTAAAAAATTGTTTCATTAAGGCCCAAAGTTTGCCGGTACACGCATAAATAAAAATCCCGCTCGCACAACTTCACTATTTTTTTGTCTCGGATGCGGATTTGTGACTAGCAAGCGCATGGAAAAACTGGAAACACTAAAAAGTTTCCTTTCGCTGCCAAGCCGCGTTGAAAGCATACGGCATACTATTTATAAAAGGTGCGCGAAGATTGTTGTATACACACACGAATCTGACATAGGACTATGTTGTGAGTATGTATGGGTCAGTTGTTAAACTACTATTAGGCAGGTGTATATTGATTTCGTAGTTTTGATTTTTTTTTTACTTTCCCTGAATTTTTCAAGGTAGAAGCAGGACGGGAATCAGGAATAAATGTGCTATAGGTACTGGTATAATAGTATTTTTCCTACTCCTGTTTTATAATATACTTATTAAAAAACTAAAATCTATATCATAATGATGTTCATTATGATACAAATTTTCATTATGATACAGATTTTTAAGCCAATATAGGAATGCGGCATAAGCTCAGTGCTACACTTTAATTGCAGGCGAACAGACCTATTAAGTGACACTTAATTTGACAGCTGTCAAATATTTGTTAAAGTTCCTTTCATTGTTCTTGTTTTTTATAATAAATGATAATTATTAATTGAATAATTCTTATTAATCGGAGTTGAAAAAATATTGCTTGCAATTTTCATGTAATGGCTATCATTACATGATCGTTGCATGATAGTATATTATTATTATTCCGTGAGTGCGTAAAATACTTTACAGTACGAGTTACGTACTATACTTTACCTACGACCTACTTCTACTTGTATTTATACTCTTATTATTGAAAATACTTCCATCTCACTTTCACTCGACATTTTTCAATTGAATAAAACTTTCCACAAAATACACAAACCAGTTATAAGTTATAGGGATAATAAAAAAGTGTTTTGAAAGTTTCTTGACAGTTCGTACGCAAATCGCTATTGCGGCCTACTTAAGTTTGATGTTTTGACGCCTATGTCATATTTTTGAATAAAATGGCGACGTCTATTGACA
Organism: Galerucella nymphaeae; assembly: GCA_963978555.1. NCBI lineage: Eukaryota > Metazoa > Arthropoda > Insecta > Coleoptera > Chrysomelidae > Galerucella > Galerucella nymphaeae. The sequence goes on along the minus strand of OZ021715.1, from coordinate 16,952,694 downwards.
GTTGCTAAGATGTTGCTAGGGAAGCCGTGCGATTTACTTTATAGCTGTGCGTTTTTTTTTACCGTGCGTAATAGACGTCATTACATTAGCGCCGACTGTGTGTTATTGACTGATTACAGGGGGGTCGTAGGTAAAATACTATCATGCAACGATTATGTGATGATAGCCATTAAGACACGATCATGTTGTAGGATACGAAGCGAATCTCAGGCGAGTTTCGTATACAATGTCCGCCATAAAGTTGGAACCATATGGGAATTTTTTTATTATTTTACTTAAATAACAACTTTGTATCGCAATCAGTTCTGCTTCTGAAATAAATTAAAATGCGCCAAGTCAAAGTTGACAGGCAACATCTGTCAATTGTCAAGTTCGTAATTTTGGGAAAAAATGTCCTAAAAACGGCTCAATTTGTTAAAATTTCGAAAAATGTTACCTGGAAATTATGATTCTAATCACATTATGTGCCGATTTTGAGAGAGATATTTTGATGTTCAATAAATTTCATATTTTCGTACTTTTTAATTCACCCCCGTATCTGGCTACTTTAATATCATTTGAAACTCTTTAAAGTAATATAAAGGCTACCATTCCATTGCATATTGTGATCATAATATTCGTATGTAAGCTAGTTTTGAAGATTATTGATATTTTCAACTAAAAAAGAGGTAGTCTCTGGATTATTTTCCAAATTTCAAAAAAACAGAAATTGTTTTTCAACTTTTTCTTTATTAAACTTTAGTTGGCTATTAGAAAAATGGTTTTAATTATAATCTGAATATCTTAACGCATAACGACTACTTCAAAATTACAAACAATAAATAGATCATGGACCAAGGATGTACTGATTTTTTGTACATAAGTTCCTTTAAAGTGGTACAATCCACTCCCGAGATATGGCTGACGGCCGTTCTTAGTTGGCCACCCGGTATAGTGTACATCATTTTTTTCTAATACTTGTGCATCATTGTGGTCTGTTTTTTTTTAATATAAATGGATAATAAAAAGAATTACATATAAATTTATCCAAAACATAATAATTTATTCAAACAAAACATACATTTCATGTTTCTTCATTATTTTCATCTTCTTGATCACCTTCGCTATCCACATAATTACTTTCATCTGAATCATCTTCGCTCGATGTTGAAACATTTTCCGATTTGTTTTCTTGTTTGGATACGTACCTGAAACAAACCAAGAATCTTTTTATATTTTTCCAAGAAATTTATGACAATTTGGCAAACCTATCTGAAGATACACGGTATCGGTAAAGGATAAGGAAACAAGGACGATAATCAATCAGCATTCCCATCATCATCCTCGTTTTTTCTCGACTTTGACATAGGTTGTGTGACAGTTTGGCAGAAGTCCTTTTAAGGAATAGTTACCACCTGCAAAACGCCTGGTTGTTCATCTATTTATGGCTCAAGGAGCCATTAAAGCACTGAGCACCAAAATAGTGTGGAAATGCCTAGAAAAACTCAATGAACTAGGCGAGAACCTTACTATGGATTTCAGGACACATTTGAATAGAAGGAAATGAAATAGCAGATGAACTAGCAAAGAGGGGGACTAAAATACCTTTCTGGGGGCATGAACCCTTTTGCGGAATCAGCCTCAATGTAATATTGGAAGAAATAGGTGAAGCCGAAAGAAAGAGAAGATATGACCATTGGAAAGATCTAGTAGTGCTTAGACAAACAAAGATTCTTCTGGGTGACTACAACCTCTTAAGATCAAATGAATGCATAAGTCAAAGTGAAGCTGTGCTAAGAGTTTCAACAGGGATCCTAACAGGAAATTGCCGCCTGAATGGACACCTGAGAAAGCTCAAAATAATGGAGGAAGAAGAATGCAGGTATTGTGGCATGGAAGAAGAAACCTCCATCAACATACTTTCCAGCTGCACAGTGTACAGCACTACAGAATCCTAGAGCACAGTACCTGGGAGATAACTGGATGGAAGAGGAACATTTACCTTGTTGAAGCCTGCAGATATCCTGAAATAACTCCGGTAAATAGGACTAAAGGAGATACTAGTTTCAGAGACTCTACTCAGAAACTAAGTAGAAGTAAGGAGGCACAATAGATCTTTCAGGTCTCAGTGAATGTTACCCCAAAAAACACATACACATACATACATCTATTTATGTATGCTCTCCTTATGCCCGATTGCACCACCTTGGCTTAACAAGTAAGCCAGGCTTAAAAAATTTAACTTGTTGCAACGTCATCAAAGCATATGCACCAAATTTAAAGCCTAGCTTTGTCCTTAGCTTATTTTTCAAGCGGTAGATATGCGATTGCGCGTTCATTGTATTCTGACGTTTTGTGACGTTTCCAATTTGCTTGGACGTTTCTAATAGTATAACCTAATTTTTAATTTGGTTTGGTGTGTAGAAACAACAATGAATTTAGAAGAAAATCTTGATGAAGAGCTAGAAATTTTAGATTTCCTAGAAAATGGTATTCCAAGGCACATTTATTTTCGAATTGACCCGTTTCACAATTTAATTCTTTGAATTCCTTATCAATTTTCTTATTTCTTCCTTTTTCATCCATGTTACCGCGTCTGTCTTTTTGCATTCTATAATTCCTTTATATTTTTTAACTAAGTTCAGGCAAAGCATTTTCTCTTCTGAAGTAAAATTTGCCGACCGAATTCTTTTTTCACCTTCCATTGCAGAAATTATTTAGATTAATCAAAAGTTAACAAAATTAGGAAGTTGTCAGATAAAATACTGGTATTGCCAACCAAAATTATGAAAATCTAGTAAAAAAAATGATGCCATTCAAGTAAAGACATACGATATTGTACGTAAGCGTGGCTTTACTAAGCGTAACATGGTGCAATGAGAGATTGGAATTATTATTAAGCTGCACTTTGTTAAGCCTTTCATTTAGGCTAAACTGATGCAATCGGGCATTAGTGAGGCAAAAAGCAGTCTAGGAAAGTTCTGTTCCTATCATGACCTTAGTCGCTCCCAGCTTGACTAATTCATTGGCCTTCATGGTAAATAGGTGGTTTAAGTTTGAAGGAATTCCCAGGATAACATTTTTTACCGTTACAAACGCTGATTAGTTTCATAATATTCATCATGTTTAGAAGAAGCTGTTGAAGAATTTACCGGATTTTCCACGGAATTCACGAACATGAAATTGTTTGTACCAAAAATGTCAAGTAGTACGAATTAAACGCAACTTACCTTTCTACTAATTTCTCTAACTTCTCCTGTCCTTCTACATAATTATTTTTTAAAACTGTACCTAATGTGGGATCTAGTTTAGCTGGATCTTCAGTATCCTTCAACAGCATAATGTGGCTATCATATAGTTCTTTTCGTCTTCTGTTTTGTAACAGTTCACCTAACCTTTTGAAGCAATGAATACCTGTAATTTTAAAAGTACTTAGTAGTTTTATAAAAGGTCGATGAATGCAGAAATAAAGGGAAGACTCTTTTAAAAATTCTAATGTACGTCTGGGCCGGTATTCTCAACTCGCTCCTCTCACAGCGAGCGATCCATAAAGTGAGTGATTTGATTGGCTGCGAATGTAGTATTTGTAGATTCTCATATACCGCTTCCCTCGGAAATCTCTTAAATAATGTGACTACAATTATAATTCATTTGTATACAATTATAATTATCATGCTTCAAACAAAATTAAAGGTTATAATTGTCTATTTACATGCGAATCATTGACATATAATAATATTATGTCAATGTTCTTCCGAAGAACCGATTTTCGACTGCTTTTGCGCAGTCCCATTTTCGGCCATATTGTTCGCTACAGCTGACCGTATATTTACACGAACCATCTTAAATCCGCGCGTTTATCTGATTGGTTAGAAAGTTAATATGGCCGATCTTGAGAAAGATTTGCCATTGGTCGGTGAAAATGGATGCGCAAGAACACACCTTGTCTATCCTCATTATGACGGTTGAGTGAACTGTACTTACTTTCTTTTTTTATTGTTTCTTCGTTCAATTCCAAATTATTATCTTTCGCAACTTTTTCTATAAATTTTTCCATTTCGTAATAAGACGGAAATTTTCTGTTATTGTACTTTTTGCTAATGGCTCTGTTGATTTCGTTGTACTCTGAATTAACAAAATCTAATTTTGAATAAGTCAATCGACCATTGTGAGGATTTTTTTTTATTAACTGACAATACTTCTTATATAGCTTATTCAATCGACTAATATATCTGAAAAGAAGAAATTATTCTCTAGGTCACTTTCACCAAGGAATACTATAACAATCGGAAGGGTCTCTTGCCATAGAAATATATAATAAGTAGGTACGCGCAGCTTTTGTGCGCAGTGAGAGTCTATCGAAAATGGGATCACATTTCGACGTTGCCTAGATTGTTGTTTCTTTTCATCTCGTTAGGAAATGTTAGGAAGCTGTTGTCAGCTCTAACTTTAGGATCACAACTTACAAGTGTCATTTAAATTCTGTCTGACATAGATCAATGGAGCCGACGGTGAGAGACCCTTCCGATTGTTATAGTATTCCGTGCTTTTACTATAAATATTTTCCCACAACCTTGGACAAACTTTTCCGGTTAACGCGTTCAATGCCTGTATATTTAATAAATACCTGTCTAATTTCAAGTAAGAAGAATTTTCTTCTTGATCAAAATCGAGTTCTTCTTCTTCCAGACGCTTTATCATTTTAATCAATTGTTTGATTGTTTTTTCTAATTTCCGTATAAGTGGTATATGATGCATTTCCACCTCTATGCTATCAGTATTAACAAGTTCTTTCAAATGTTGGTAAACATCATTGAAACCTTTCACTGCTAAAGTAGCATTTTTTTCAGCTAGTTGGGTACATGAGAGTAAAAGGTTTTTGAAACTAGTCGAGTCTCCCAGAGTTCCTTCACATTTACTATAATAGTTCAATAGTAGTGGAATTTTTTGTTTAACTATCGTGTATTTTTCATCCTGAGTTTTTTCATCAATTATTTGTAAGAATTTACCGAACAGTATGGTATTCGGTGGTTTGCTAGCTTTCGAGGAACAAGGTTGGGGTTGATCTGAAAACAAATTTACAAATCAATATAAAACAGAAGTAACATAATACTTACATGAAAAAGGCGGCACCATGGACAAAATAAAAAAAGAGACGGATTGAAGCATAGGTGGTATATGGCATAACGTTTCTTCTGCGCAACCACCCGCGCATTGAGTCGCTGCGGTCGTGAGAACTACAAGACTTTTTACATAAGGGAAATGGAATAAAATGGTTTAAAATATTATAAATTACATTACACTGCAATATTTATCCTTCAATGTCGATAAATATTATGAAATATCCTGATATATCAATTTTTAAGTGATTAAAAATGAAAATATACAAAATCAATCATACATTGGCTGGTGTGAATCTGGCTTCTGCTTGTCAAAGTCAAAGTGAAAGTGTCAACAAAATTGTGAGTAGGATTATTTTACTTATAGATTTATTTAGGATTTTAGTTCTAATAAAGGAAATAAAAGTAAGTGAACTTTCAAAATATTTTCACCAGATATGATTTGTCATAAATGTATTGCAAAAAATTGAAATGGTAAATATTTTTGGCCACTTTGTAGTAAAAATAAAACATTTTTCAAACTTCCATCTGATATTAATCAAAGTAAAGTAAATAGTGGTTCATAATTTTAGGATTTCCTTCTAAATCCAAGGAACAAAAGTTGTGTAAAGATCATTTTGATAATAATGCATTTACAGGTTCATTATGCAAAATACTTATTAGATTTGTTTTGCCTTTGCAAGAGAACTAGTAAACAAAAATAATTCCTTTTTATTTGTAACTTAAGGTACATACTGCATTTTATTCATTTTGTTTCAGACCTGTTCCTGTCTGGAGAATCTACTTTCCAACTCCTTTTTATTGAAATTTTTGCAGTTTTTTTGAATAATTTTGAAATAATGTGCAATTTGATGTGATATTGGATTAACTTTCCTAAATATAATGTAAGTAGTAAAAGTATGTTCTTTTGAGATTAATAATATATAAATGTTTCATAAAATGATAATATAGATGTAGATTATTTGTCATGTTATTGTGTGCAGTTTGATAAAAAATTTAAATTAGTGTTGATTTCTCATTTATCTAAATAATGTGTCCTGAAATTGTTTATTAATTATAGCCATTGTAAAAATAGAAATATAATTTTATTTCTTTTAATGAAATAATAAAATTATATGATAAACAATTTTCAGACAAATTGTAAAATTTTCCTACCCACAATCCAAACTAACCAATTTAAATATCCCGCCTTGAAAAATTAGTTCCAACACGGCGGCACTACATGGCCTAAAGCCAACAGACAACACAAAAAGCAACTATTGCCCTCTGCAGAATGTATGGGAAAAACTGGGAACTTATGCAAAAAATTGCCCTGGTGCTATTGAATTCTTCAAATAAACAGCTGAGGTGTGGAGGACTCTAAGCCCCAGAATCATGTAATCTAGATTCAGAGGACCACAATAGATCTGAAAAGGTCACAGTGGAATGGGAGAAACCTAGCAAGAGTTTACATTAAAATCAATAGGTGGTTATCTTCAGAGGATAACGCACTCTATAATATTGGGAACAACTTTATATTATAAAATATATTACAAAGGGGCAACTATACAGAAATATAATATAATGAGTTGTCAACCCTGCAGAAACAGTTGGCATCACATTGTACGAAGCGCACCCCGAAGGGGTGTTGGAACTAATTTTTGAAGGCGGGATATTTAAATTGGTTAGTTTGGATTGTGGGTAGGTAAATTTTACAATTGTTTATTATATATAATTATTTGATTACAAAAAATAAAATTATATTTCATTTTTTCTAATGAAATGATTATAATTAATAAACAATTTAAGGACACATTATTTAGATAAATGGAAAATCAACACAAATTTAATTTTTTTATTAAACTGCACATAATAACATGACAAATAATCAACATCTATATTATCAATTTATGAAACATTTATATATTATTAATCTCAAAAGAACATACTTTTACTACTTACATTATATTTAGGAAAGTTAATCCAATATCACATCAAATTGCACATTATTTCAAAATTATTCACATAAACTGCAAAAATTTCAATAAAAAGGAGTTAGAAAGTGGATTCTCCAGATAGGAACAGGTCTGAAACAAAATAAATAAAATGCAGCACCTCAAGTTACAAATAAAAAAGAATTATTTTTGTTTACTAGTTCTCTTGCAAAGGCAAAACAAATCTAATAAGTATTTTTCAAAATAAACATGTAAAAGCATTATTATCAAAATCATCTTTACACAACCTTTGATCCTTGGATTTGAAAGGAAATCCTAAAATTATGAACCACTGTTTACTTTAATTAATATCAGATGGAAGTTTGAAAAATGTTTTATTTTTACTACAAAGTGGCCAAAAATATTTACTATTACAATTTTTTGCGATACATTTATGACGAGTCATATCTGGTGATGATATTTTGAAGGTTCACTTACTTTTATTTCCTTTATTAGAACTAAAATCTTAAAAATAAAACTATAAGTAAAATAATCCTACTCACCATTTTGTTGACACTTTCACTTTGACTTTGACAAGCAGAAGCTAGATTCACACCAGCCAATGTATGATTGATTTTGTATATTTTCATTTTTAATCACTTAAAAGTTGATATACCAGGATATTTCATAATATTTATCGACAGTGAAGGATAAATATTGCAGTATAATGTAATTTATAATATTTTAAACTAATTTATTTCATTTCCCTTATGTAAAAAGTCTTGTAGTTCTCGCGACCGCAGCGACTCGATGCGCGGGTGGTTGCGCAGAAACGTTATGCCATATACCACCTATGCTTCAATACATCTCTTTTTTTATTTTGTCTATGGGGGCAACACATTTATGTGCTAATTATCTTTTTTTAATCAGCTGGACGCTGGTTAATATAATCATAACCATTAATAAATGACTGATAGTTCTGGTAAATTTGTCATTAATAAAAAAATGGAAAAAACAAATTAAGATCCTTTGAAATATACCTATATCACTGGTATCATCTATTTGATTTTCTTTACTTGAAGTTTCTCCTTCACTATCTGCATCAATAATTTCACAAGAATCTTCTGATTTTTTCATTAACTCGTCATCATCAACAGATTCATTATCAATATCAAGAATTTCTATACTTTCGCTTGCAATATCATTTACTTCAGAAATATCTTCTCCGTCATCCACTATTTGAATTACGTCATTGTTTTGAACGTTTTTGTCTAAATTCTTATCCTCAGTTGCCTTTCCGTTAACACAATCTACCTATAACATTAAAATGTTAAATTAATATATGTCATTAAAAATACTAGATGATTAGGGTATAATCCTGGCCTTAGACTTTGTTTGGAGCCTACATACTGATGGATTATTTTGATGCAAAACAAGCAGATACCTGTTCCTGTGAGTTAACCTTCAGTCACTAAAGATTACTTGGTTAGCACAACACAAATAGTTAAAAGCGTTAGTGTAATCTGTATTCATTATCAAGTATCACCAACAGTTCCTGAATCCACAACTCAGATGAGTAAATAGATCAGACCATACAGAGAAAAATAACTTAACATATGAGAAATGAATTTTGGATTTCTTTTAATCATTATCGGAGTTCTTGATTGATACAAAAACCATTTTCCTATACAGATTAAGTCACTGACACAAGCTGGTATCCTATATATGAATAACAACTTTGTTTTTGTCAATGTTCAGCATATAAAAGTTTGTAATAAAGGCAGAACATGAGCTGTAGTTAAGGGTAGCTAAAGCGTTTCCTGCATGTGTAACACACAACTGTTTTTCACCTACCAAATAAATAAACAAAAAATGGGAAAATATAACAAAAAACTTTGACATACACTGACATACTTTTTTGGTGAGGTAGGCGAAATTAGTAGTTTGTAAAGCGCAAAGTTAAACATGCAATCACTCACCAAAGATACTGAGCAATCTCCTAATACACTTTTCAAAATACTCCCCTTCTTGTTGTTGACAGGTTTACAATTGTTAACCTACCGAGGAATGGAATAAAGTATAAAGTTTGTTTGCAAATGTTAAATTATTATTTCTATTTTGTACCTTTTTTTCCATTTCCTTTTTATTTTCACTATCGCTGTCATCTTCTGAGGATGAAACATTTATATAAACTATATCTTGTTTTGTACATTGTTTCTTTGGAATTTTTGTAATGGATACATTTGGTAAGAGGATTGGCTTTATTCTCTGTAAAAAAATTATTTTATTTCATGGATTATGATATTGTTTGTTACAAAATTAGATTCGATGACTCTAGTTTAATTTAAGCTCAAAAAGGATAATAAAAGTTGAGTATGCCAACAAATGAGCGCATTTGCTGCTGTTTGGCATTTATTTATTAGTTTTGAAAATAAAATACATTAAATTTGTCCCATATATATTTAAATTAATTTATTCATGAATATACATATCAAGTTTTTAAATTGCTGGAATTAAGGATTGGAAAAATTCAATTGTAAACTGTATTTATTTGCAAAACCTCCTTGTAATCCTCGAAATTCAGACACTGTTTGTTGAATAGAAACCAACATTTTACCTGATTGTAATGCAATATCTTCAATATGGATATTAAATTGAAATGTCCTCAATAGAGTTAGCTAATTTACATGAATCATGTAAGAAACCTAGTAAGACAAGGAGGAAAAACTGAATATATTTTAGAGAGAAGCTTGGGACTATTACATATTCCATTCAGTATATTGAAAAGCCAAGTGAAAAGCTGTATTAGATCTGTTTGTTTTTTGTGAATCTCTAGGGTAGTGATGTTTAAGAAGAGCTCTAAGATATCATAATGATGGTAAACATGCATATTTTAGGCAAGGTATCTCAAAAAATTGTTTTAAACTTTTAGTTTCACTTTATAAGTAATGTAATACTGAGACCATACTTGAAAAAAATAATCTTGGTGTATTCTGATCAGAAGCCAATAAAGTCATAATAACAGTAATATTAGTAAAATCACAAGTGGTCCTCTTTATAAAGCCTATCATTTCTACTGTAATCAAAACCTATTGGGATTCAAAATATTTACTATTTGATCTACCATTGATTGACAATTACAGTATTACATTATTACCTTTCTAGGAGGAGATGTGCATTCCTCCTCATCGGATGCTAAACTGATTATTTCATCCATAAAACAAGTATCAACACAACAAACAATCAATTTTTAAATTAAACCAACTTTTTAGTCAGTTTAGATTGAGGAGGTTAGAGTTGTCAGAATGTCACGTAAATAACTAACTGACATCTGAAGTCTGAAGTTTTGTTCCATACCATACGAGAAATATTTTGTCTATGGTTCCAAAGAAATAATCATTATATTATATTTCTCAATGGAAATAATATACAAATATATGATTTTTGTATTTGTTTTGTTTCAATAAAAAAGATCATTACTAAACAACGACACAACCTAATTTCAAATTTAGCCAAATAATTGTTTCTCTTGTCAACGGAAAGTTGGTGGACATGCATTGGAAAGAAAAGAAGAGAAGAATAACCTATATACGTACATCAAATTGACAATTTCTAAATTTGGAATTGCAAAGTTTAAAGTGTTCAAGCATTGAAATGACTTCAACAAGCAGTAAAGGTACATTTCAACCAGACTCCGACGTTCATATTACATATGAAGATCAACAGAAAATCAATCGATTTGCTAGATTAAATGCTAAACTGGAAGACTACAAAGACGAAATTAAACTAAAAGAAAATGATCTGAAGAGCATTGAAGATGCATGTGATGAAATTGCTCTTTTTGATGAAGAAGAACAAATCCCGTATCTAGTAGGTGAAGTATTCATCTTCCAAAATGTTGAAAAAACTCAAAAGTGTTTGGAAGACACAAAAAATAAAATCGATGATGAAATTAAGGAGTTGAAACATAAGTCTAGTGGTGTTAGAGAAATAATGAGTGATTTGAAATCTTATCTATACGGAAAATTCGGAAGCCATATTAATCTTGAGGCAGATGAAGAATAATTGGAGTTCTTTATTTAGAAATCAGAACTTGTACAATAAATTATTAATTTTTTTATAATCTTTGATTAATTGTAATTCAGTGCTCAAAATACTAAATTATCGAATCATTTTGGATGATCACTATTTTAAAAAGCTTCTCCTCCTGTTAACAATTATAATCCTTTGACTGTCAATCTTTTCATGCAATACATCACTTGAATGTAATGATGATTGTTATTCAATATATGAATCTCGATATGAGTTAATGAAGAAAAAAACAAAGTTATAAAAATAATTTATTACTTAAACGTAAAAGTGCACTTTTTACTACGTAGCTAAATAGATATTAATTATAACAGTGAACATAAATATTTATTCCTCTACTTAATGTAACAATTATCTTAAATTAACAATTTTTTGTGTAACTGGAGACGGAATTAAATATTTCAAAACTTTAGGCATGTGTTGTAATTTTTCCATTATTGCTCTTGGAATAACTTCGTTATCCGTGAAAGTAGACATATGACCATCCATGTACTGAAATTTCACACGATGTTTTCCTAAAAATAAAGACATGCTGTTAAATGAACATAATATGGAAAAATTATAATCAAAAGATGCTCAAAAGTAATGAAAGGAAACTGGGATAGGAGAGGTAGGGCCAGGAAAGCTTAGAAGAAATAAGCAAAGCTGGAAAAAAGAGAAGATCTGACAGTTGGAAAAATTTAGTAAGGCTTGGACTACTTAGTCATACTTACCATCTACCCACAGTTGAGTTCCATCTGGAAATTTCACTTGTACCTCTCCATTAGCCAACTGGGAAGCAGTACCAACTCCTGGTACTGTAACTTTCTTTTCTCGCACATTAGAATTATTTCCAAAAGTCGATCCAGCATTTGTACCAGTATATGACATGGTAAACGAAGGCTAAAATTTAAAAAAAAATTATTTTTCAATATATATGAACATACAAAATTATTATTAACTCACTATTCTTTGCTGTTGGTTTTCTTTATCAAACGAATTCATCGAAGATGGTTTCCGACCAATAATAACAGGAAAAGAAGAACGAGGTAATGTAGAGAGCGTTTTTTCCAGTAAAATACAGTAATCGTAAGAATCCAGACAGTGCATCCACATCAAATCTAATGTACCACTTAAACTGGTACATTCGGTTTGATTGACAAACACGAATTTATTTCCCGAAGCATCGATCAGTGTTATTCCTTCCGTGGTCGATTTAGTTACCTTACCGCCTAAAACAAAGATACTTAGAAACGTTTTACACGTACGAGAATTGTTGTGAAATTTACTGTGAAAATAATATTGGTAATTTTCATAAGAATTTTGAAAACATTTCACTGTTCGACTGTTTGACACATTATATTTTTACCACTAAAAATTTCATAAGAATTCATACCATACGCCTGCGCAGTGAGATTGTTTTTGGGATGAGTTGTCATGGTTACGATTTACATGTTGACATTTCTGAATAATCAGCTGTATTCGAACCGTTTATTTGATTGATTATTTATTCTATTAATTGAGATTTGCGTTTATGCCAAGGTTTTGGCATTCCAAAATGAAGAAAACGATAACAAATAATGACATATTGACGCCATTATTGTTTTTATTCTATTTTTGGCTTCTGCGTCGATTTTCGCGCACTTTCTAGCTTATTGTCATAAAAATATTGACATGTTCTATATTTTTAAGAAAGTGCGGAGAATCGACGCAGAAGCCAAAAATAGAATAAAAACAATAATGGCGTCAATGTGTTATTATTTGTTGTCGTTTTCTTTATTTAGGACAGCCAAAACCTTGGCATAAACGCAAATCTCAATTAATAGAATAAATAATCAATCAAATAAACGGTTTGAATACAGCTGATTATTAAGAAATGTCAACATGTAAATCGTAACCATGACAACTTATCCCAAAAACAATCTCACTGCGCAGGCGTATGTCATGAATTCTTATGAAATTTTTAGTGGTAAAAATATTACGTGTCAAACAGTCAAGCAGTGAAATGTTTTCAAAATTCATATGAAAATTACCAATATTATTTTCAGAGTAAAACGGTTCTTAGTGTAATTGTTAGGAACAATATTTTTTGTACGAGTGAAAAAGTCTGGATTAAATTGGAAATTCGGCCTATTTCTGTTACTTAGGAAATTTTGTTAAAAATGTCAAGATTTCAACTTTATTTTAATTCGAAACAAAAAACAATACAGTGGACTTTCGGTAATATGGACCAACATTTTGCAGGACAATGTCGGAACTGTCGAATTTAATAGATTATAGAGTACAGTACACTTATAACTAGATAAAAATATATCAACTTTTGGTCAGAAAATTTTTTCCTCACTTGTTAGGTAAATAGATATAAATGAATTTTAAACTTACCATCGTAGAAACAAGCTTCGAAATCCGTTAGATTTTCCATCAGAAAACATTTAGCTTTATCGGTGTAATAAGTGACTTTTGGAGTTTTAGCTCGGACCAATTCTATAAATTTTTTTGCATAAGAATATTTCTTCCAATGTTTTTCAGGTAAATTTTCTAATCCAAATATCTTGTCCGCGCCTTGGACTGGTACAGGGATCGGTTCTTCTTCAAGAGGAACTCCCTTAGTCCCTTCTAGCTCATATAAAACTATTCTCATTCCATCTGGTGATATTCTAAAATAAAATTACCATTTAAAATATTCAGTGATTTTCTACATTGTGTCGATATACACAGGTTGGTAAATTAATTTTGGCAGTCGGAAGTGTCCTTTCGCAACCTGCCAAATGTCAAATCAATTTATTCATTCATTAGACCAGGGTCGATAATTTTTGAGACCAAAAAAATTATAGTAGGATGAAACCCATTGGAAGAGATAGAGAATATGACAAAAACGAAAGGAAAAATAAATTACGGGCGATCTGAGGTCGGGAAGGGGGAGGGGGTGAGTTTTTAAGGGTAAAAAACGGTTAATCTCGATTTCCGGTAAAACTGCACGTCTTATGAAAAAAAGTTGAATGGCAAAGTTGTAGGTAATAAAAAGATCCACATTTTTTGTATCGACACTTTTTTTACATAACCTTAAAATTTATGTGAAAAATTCGAATAACTGAGTTTTTGGTTTTTTATTTTTATCTTTTGCAAAAAAATTTATTTTTTCACGAAATTTGGTGAAAACTCACCTTAGTATGTCCCAAACATACAGTAATTTTTTTAATTTAAAATATTTATTTTTTCCGCTTATTTTGACTTAATATCGAAAAAGCACCCTAATTTTCAATCGAAAATTGTCACGTCAAAATATCTGCTTTTTTAAAAAAGTTGGTGTGCTTCCCATTCGTTGAAATCTGTACTTTCTGATGGTATAAAAAAAATATACATTACTATGGTAAATGTTCTCAGAAAATGCAAATAATGAAAAAAACTCAAATCCGAAAAAAAATTTTTTGAATCATTATGTATCATTTTAATGAATTGCTCAAAATTATACATGATTAAAAAAATTTTCGGATTCGAGTTTTTTTTTTATTATTTGCATTTTCTGAGAACATTTACCATAGTAATGTATATTATTTTTTTTCTACAAACGTGTTAAAAATGCCATTTTTAGCACTCTATAGAAGCCTTAAAAATGCAACTTTATGGCACTGAGTGCCTTAAAATGTTTATGGCACTGCTGGTAAAAGTGAGTTGTCAAATTTTGAAAGCAAACGTCAAAATATTTAGATTTTATTTATCAACATTAATATTAATAGTACAATTTGTGCAATTTGACAAATTAATTTCCTGCACTGCTGTTTTACCATTTTCCGTGGTTAAGGAGGAATGATGCGCAGAAAAAATGGAATTTCCAGTCGAGGTTGACGCCACAATATCAAATCAACAATGGTTGCTAAGGTACATAATAATACAATACAAAATTATCTCCTTTGGATGTATTAATAAAATTATTGCATTTTTTGAACGTTTGTAGAAAAAATATTGTATGATATACGTGTTAAAAGTACCTTTTAAGGCACGCATGTGAAGATTTGCAATTCATATATCATAAATAACTATTATACCATCAGAAAGTAGAGATTTTAACGAATAAAAAACACACCAACTTTTTTAAAAAAGCAGATATTTTGACGTGAGAATTTTCGATTGAAAATTAGGGTGCTTTTTCCATATTTAAGTCAAAATAAGGGTAAAAAATGAATATTTTAAATCAAAAAAATTACTGTATGTTTGGGACATAAAAAGGTGAACTTTCACCAAATTTCGTGAAAAAATAAATTATTTTGCAAAAGATGAAAATAAAAAACCAAAAACTCAGTTATTCGAATTTTTCACATAAATTTTAAGGTTATGTGAAAAAAGTATCGATACAAAAGTTGTGGATCTTTTTATTACCTACAACTTTGCCGTTTAACTTTTTTCCATAAGACGTGTAGTTTTACCGGAAATCGAGATTAACCGTTTTTTACCCTAAAAACTCACCCCCTCCCCCTTTTCCGACCTCAGATCGCCCGTAATTTATTTTTCCTTCCGTTTTTGTTATATTCTCTATCTTTTCCAATCATCCCACTATAATTTTTTTTTCACTTTTTAGTAAATGAGCTGGACCCCTGAATCCTAGAGGTATCTACATGGAAACTTTGTAAGTGTAATTTGAAAACATCCTGTATGTATAAATATTATGTTTCAAAATCTTACCTCATAACTTCGCATACGTAATCCTTCTTCATGCTACCTCGTTTCTTGATAAATTCCACACAAACTTCACCGTCTTTTAATATACTCAGCACGGCATTTTTCGTTTGATGCCTGGTCGGTTGTAAGCGTTCTGAACAAAGTGCTGTTAAAGGAGTTTTGGCAGTTTTGAACTGTTTCGGGCTTCTATCTCTTACATATTTTTCGGTTTGATTGATGTCTTTCCTAGTATTTCCTTCACAATTATAAAGGTAATTTAGGTTTTCTTTAAATGGTGGGTCAGAATGATGTGAGTGTATTGACGGTGGGTTGCATTTTGGTTCACAATAATTGTATCCTGAAAAAATACATTTTTTCTGTGACGGGAAAAAAGTTTGACATTTTATATCTGTTGACAGGTCACAAAATGTCACTTTTTATGAAATTACTATTTTCCCACGGGAAAAAAATGAGTACTATTTTCCCACGGGAAAAAAATGAGTACTTTTTTCCCGGATATAAACACATAATAATTTAATTTTAGAATATTTTATTATACAATAAAGTTACATTTCCTTTATATCAAAAGTACAATTATCAAATGTGCATTGCATGAAAGACACGTTCCTTAAACCATTCGGTGCAACAGACGAATTTTCTTGTGTTGAAATTATATTTTTTTCTGTCATCACAACTCCCGTTGATGTATTTGGTCTCAAATCCGGTGTGTCACAGAAAAAAATTGTGTATTATACACGGGAAAAATACTAGATTTTAGCTTTCGGTTTTTTGTCAATACAACCTCAAGCTAAAATCTAGTACTTTTTTCCCTTGTATAATAAATAACTATTTTCTACATTCATGCAAAAAACAACACTTTTGGAAACACATTTAATGCAAAAAGTGGTTCTTTTTTGTACTAGTGCAACAAAATGTTTGTTGCACTCATCTGTCATTCTTGTGTCAGTTTTGTGATGATTTATGACAAACATAAGCATATAAATAAAATAAAAATCCAGAGCAAGTGTCTGATTCTGCTTTAATACAACAATAATATATGTACAGTAAAATAAATTGACCTTTACCCTGACGTCACTAACAATGAACAGTAGTAAACACAAACTTTATATAGCTCATCCCTTTCTACTGACAGTAAAACCACATCACACAATATACGTACACTTGTCTTTCAAGCAATGACAAACGCTCTTTTGTAACTCTAATTATGACCTCCAAATGTTGAAAAGAGATAGCACCAAAAACGATTAATCGGTTGTATTCATAAGAATTTATTTTGACCTCATATGACAACTGTCATTAAGTCATTATTTTGATACATCGAGTTTTGTTCGAAGCGTTTTATCATTTGCATTCAGATAAATTCTATAAAATCTGTTTTTTTGAAAACCTCTAATTTGTTATTTTCATTTTACGGTAAGTACAAAATTTATTATTTTGCATTTAGGGCCATTTGCACCGGTTATACTTAGCGAAAGATAAGTGAAGCTTAACTTTAAGGTGACCTTAATATAACAATTTGGTTTGCACGGGTTATCAACTGAGGTTTAAGGTGTACCTTAAGGTGTACTTAGTTAAGCCTCAGAATTGTGCCGCTTAAAGTTCTCCTTAATGTCATCTAAACTTCAATCTGACAGTAAGTTTACTATTTGACATGCGTGTCGTTGTTGTGGTATTTTCCTTTTTTTTAGCTGTGGCTTGTCTTCATTATTTATTGAAAAAATAATTATGAATAATTTATTTGATCATGACGATGACGATTAAGACGATCTTAACTTGATCTTTCATGGAAACCCCAGAAGGATTTATCATAGAAATTAATATTTCAACAGCTGGGATGATTTGACATTCTTTTCGCGATTTGGGGTGACAAAACCTATGCCTAAACATTTTGAACCTAATTGAGGTAGAAATCGTACACGACTCTTTTGTTCGTGGTATTCCAGAGATTGGCTATTAAATAACGAAGTTATTTTAATCCGCGCGTTTTCCTTCTCACGCCAGGTAATTGCATCGGTCCTTTTATTTTCAATAATTGTTTTATGACTAAATATTAGGTTTAAAAGAGCTGTCTTCTCTCGTCCAGTGAAATTTGGAGTCCTCTTTTTTCTAATATTATTATCATTACAATTATTAATATTCATTTTTATTAAACCATCAGTCACAAAAAGAATCAACAATCAAACTTTGTGAAATCAAACTCGATGACACAAATATCTCTTGAATGTCTGTAGCTTTCTCAGTGTTGCCATAGCTTCTCGCCACTTATCTAAGATTTCATTAAGTAGCAGATTAGCAAACCATCTAAAGTTTAAGGTTCACCTTAACTTTAAGTAGACCTTAGATGAGATGAACATTTAAGGTGGACCGGTGCAAACGACCCTTAGTGAATATTTTCAACTTAACCTCACTTCTTAGTAGACAGTGACTGAGTTATGACTGAGTTTTCGTGTAACGGGAACATTTATGTTAAATTTATAATGGTTAACCAAAGTAAGAATTACTTTAACAGCCAAGAGATAAGGAAGAAACTTGCATGTACACTTATATCCTTCTATAAAAAGGTTTATAAAGGTAGTGGTGTTTCTTCAATGAATATTATATTTAATATAAATATTTATAGTTCATTTTATTAGGTACACACATTCATCTTTCTCAATTCTGTGTGTGAATTCTTACAGATTATGACAAATGTGTTTCCTTGTGAGCAAATTAAACAGTATTTTACTTTGTTTTAGAACATGCCAGGAAAAATGCTGAAATCACAAGCACAAGAACTTGTTTTAAACTTGTGTGACTATTTCAAAATGGAAAAACTGAATGGGGGACCTTTTGATATTTCGAATGTTCAAGAGGTAAAATCTAACTTCTCATACATATTATAATGTTATTAAAATAATTTTTCATTTTAGAGAGTAGCAGCAGCATTGAAAATATCAAGATAAACAGTTTATGCCATTAGAAAGGAGAAGGAAAATAATCCTAGTTTTTTGTTACAAAAGAAGAGCAAAACTCGCAGTAAACCTGATGGCAGTAAAATGGCTATACGCATTACCATATATGAGATATACAAAGAATGTGAGTATATATTTTGTATAATAACATTTTAGCAAGCTAGTGAAGATGAGTTTAAATTAATTAACCAATGAGTAATACAAAATATAAGTACCTATAAGTATTAGATAGATAGTAAATAATAATTATTAATTTTCAGGAAAACCAGTAACCTTTTGAACATTAAATTGTGAGATAAAGTCCAAGGAAATAGTCACATGTAGTACAACATCATTAAGCACATTGTTGAAAGAAATAGGGTTTAAATTTAAAAAAGATGATAACCGAAGAGCCCTTATTGAACGTAACCATATTGTTTCACTCAGAGCTTGCTTCTTGAGAAAATATATGGAAAATTTAAATAGTGTTTATCCAAGGGAAGTAATATTTTTAGATGAAACATGGATTTATTTCAAAGGAAATAAAATAAGAAGTTGGCAAGACAATAATATCAAGTGTTTGTAAACCTGAAGGATATGATGGAAAAAGATTTATTATTGTTCATGCAGGTTCTTCAAAAGGCTTTGTTACAGAAGCAAGTTTGGTTTTCTGTTCAAAGTCTTTAACCATTGATTATCATGGAGAAATGAATAGAATATTATTCACTAAATGGATGAAGACACAGGTACTGCCTAATTTAGAGGAACCATCACTTATAATAATGGACAATGCACCATACCACAGTGAAATTTTAAACAAACAACCATCTACATCAACAAGTGGAAATTGCCAGTTGGTTGAGAGAAAATGAGATTACTTTTTATCCAAAAATGACAAAACCAGAGTTATTACAAGTAGCATAGAAAGCAAAATGTTTATATTATAGATGGAATAATAAGAGAACATGGACACAAAGTATTAAGGTTACCACCATACCACTGTGATTTTAATGCCATTGAGCTAATTTGGGCTAATTGTAAATTGAACTACAATAAACATATTGGTAGAGATGGATCCAGTGACGAGAAAGAAGTAGAAATGTGGAATGAAGCTTTAGAGCAATGTACACCATACATGTGGGCATAATGTGTGGACCATACTGAAGCACTTATTAGAAAGTGGTACGATAGGGAAAAAGTTATGTGTGATATTGAAGTGGAGCCACTAACTCTTAATGTAGGTGACAGTTTCTCTTCAGAGTCTGATGATTATTAAATATACTTATATATGTATTTGTATGGTAAATTTCAAAATGACAATAAATGTTTAATTGAATACAAAACTTTATTACTACCCATGAATTAATATTTTTTATTATGATAACCAATGGCTTTTGTTAGCCTTTAATTATGTGCTGTTTCAAATTTGAATAGATTCATTCAAAAGAAATATTCGTATAAATTTCTACTTTCGTTAATGGTTACAGAATACTTTTTTCGTGTATCAGATCTATAAAGAAACATTCCGCTTATCCCTTAGTTTTCCGTCACTTATTTTATATCTGATCCACTGATCATTATCAAAGTTTGAATAATAATATATATTTGTAACCTATAATATTGTTATTGAAAATTGAGTATTATAGTAGCAGACAAAATAATTTTCACTAAATATTATAGGAATATTATCTAAATTTTCGTCTATTTTGGAACAGTAATAATTGACTTCAACCAACAGCAATGTTTAGTTATTTATAACGCAAAAAAATACTGACAAAATAAACCATTAGTGTACGTATTTACGCACACGACAAAGTAACAGTAGCCATTTTTGACTCCTTGATTCATTTCGTGAGGTTAGTAGGTGTGACGTCAGGGTAAAGGTCAATTTGTTTTACTATATATCTTACTACTGAGTCTCAACGAGTTACAATTATTGCAAAAATCTTTAATTATTTAAAATTTAAATGGTCAAGGCGAAAACCAGCTATGATTGAGTACTGACAAGGTGGAGGACAAAAAGAAGAAGAACGGTTTGATTAGGTTAGGTTTCCAACATATTCTAATTTTCCAGTTTTTGCATGAATGTAGAAAAAATATTGTATGCAACTCTTGTTGCATAAATAACTATTTAGTTACAAACTCTTAACGCAAACCGTTCTTCTTTTTTTGTATCTTTATGGCCTTCACCATAGACAAAATAAAAAAGAGACGGATTGAAGCATAGGTGGTATATGGCATAAAGTTTCTGCGCACCCACCCGCGCATCGAGTCGCTGCGGTCGCGAGCACTACAAGACTATTTACATAAGGGAAATAGAATGAAATAGTTTAAAATATTATAAATTACATTACACTGCAATATTTATCCTTCAATGTCGATAAATATTGTGAAATATCCTGGTATATCAACTTTTAAGTGATTAAAAATGAAAATATACAAAATCAATCATACATTGGATGGTGTGAATCTAGCTTCTGCTTGTTAAAGTCGAAGTGAAAATGCCTGCACAAAATGGTGAGTATGATTATTTTACTTATAGATTTATTTTTAGGATTTTAGTTCTAATAAAGGAAATAAAAGTAAGTGAACCTTCAAAATATCATCACTAGATATGACTCGTCATAAATGTATTGCAAAAAATTGTAATGGTGAATATTTTTGGCCACTTTGTAGTAAAAATAAAACATTTTTCAAACTTCCATCTGATATTAATCAAAGTAAACAGTGGTTCATAATTTTAGGATTTCCTTCTAAATCCAACGATCAAAGGTTGTGTAAAGATCATTTTGATAATAATGCATTTACATGTTTATTTTGAAAAATACTTATTAGATTTGTTTTGCCTTTGCAAGAGAACTAGTAAACAAAAATAATTCTTTTTTATTTGTAACTTATGGTACTGCATTTTATTTATTTTGTTTCAGACCTGTTCTTGTCTGAAGAATCTAGTTTCTAACTACTTTTTATTGAAATTTTTGTAGTTTTTTTGAATAATTTTGAAATAATGTGCAATTAGTTGTGATATTGGATTAACTTTTCTAAATATAATGTAAGTATAGTAAAAGTATGTTATTTTGAGATTAATAATATATAAATGTTTCATAAAATGATAATATAGATGTAGATTATTTGTCATGTTATTATGTGCAGTTTAATAAAAAATTAAAAATTTGTGTTGATTTCTCATTTATCTAAATAATGTGTCCTGAAATTGTTTATTAATTATAATAATTTCATTAGAAAAAAATGAAATATAATTTTATTTTTTGAAATGAAATAATTATATATAATAAACAATTTTTTAGACAAATTGTAAAATTTACCTACCCACAATCCAAACTAACCAATTTAAATATCCCGCCTTCAAAAATTAGTTCCAACACCCCTTCGGGGTGCACTTCGATCAACGTGATGCCAACATTACTGCAGGATTGACAACTCTCATTATATTATATTTCCCTGTGGCCTTCACCTTGTCAGTACTTAATAATAGCTGGTTTTCGCTTTGACCATTTATATTTTAAATTATCAAAGCTGAGACTAGAACCGTTTTACACGTACGAGAATTATTGCGAATTTTACTCTGAAAATTTTCATAAGAATAATTTTGCTATTTTACACGTCATGGAATTATTGCCAACATTTTCGGAGTAAAAATAGATATTTTTATGACAATAAACTAAAAAGTGCGCGAAAATCGACGCAGAAGCCAATATATATATATATATATAAAACAATAATGGCGTCATGTGTCAATATTTGTTGTTTTCTTTATTTAGGAAAGCCAAAACCTTGGAATAACTGCAAATTTCAATTAATAGAATAATTAATCAATCAAATAAACGGTTCCAATATAGCTGATTATTCAGAAATGTCAATATGTAAATCGTAACCATAACAACTTAGCCCAAAAACAATCTCTTTCAGGGGTTCCAATGTAATTTTCGCAATCTGTATATTATTGCTGTATTAGAGCAGGATCTGACACTTGTTCTTGTTTTTTAATTTATTTAAATGTTTTTCTTCAGTCACCACTTCTAATTTTTATATGCAAAATGGTAAACAACTTCTTAGTAATGCAGCATAACAATAATTTTTTCTAAAAGTCAGCTCAACAACTTTCCAATGTATTTCTTTTGATAAACATTTAAACTTTTCCAAATTTTTCTTTCATATCTATTTCTATTATGACATTCAAAATTTCATAACAAATAATTAAAAACATTTACCTCCAGGATCGATAGGTATATTATGTCGTTCCTGACTACAGCTGGTTATGCCTGAAACGACCCCACTACAGCAAGATCTCCTGTCTTCGTGATTACACCGACATGTCGATACCTGCGAGCAACATTTCGAGGTTTGCTCTGTAGGTCTGAAATTTTTCCAAGTGGGTAAACCTTCGCAACTGTATACACGAAGTCGTTCCATATCTGTAACAAGAAAAGTGTTTTTCTTTATAAAACCTGCGAATAACAAGAAGCATACCTATTATTATTATATTTACCTGAACAGAATTGGTTGTTTGAATAGTTATTTTGAAGCGGCAAACAATCACTGTTTGTTTTTCTAGCGTGATTATTAGAAGAATAAATATTATTAGAATATGGCAGTGAAGTACAATCTCCGAATGTGCTATCCCTTTTGCTTGACATTGTGTGGATTCCACTATCGTTGGTAACATGTGTGGAAAGTATCTAAAAAAAAAGTGGAAAATAAATATAGTAAAAACCACGCTTTTATAATAGGATAAACTAAAAAGTAGTGGTACAAATGTGGGCTGCTTTTTTTTAAAGAACAGATATATGGAGCACCCCACGCTTTTTCCCCAATAATACTATTTATTGTTTATTAATTTATACATTAATAGTTATTTGTTTAACTAGGCAGCAGAGTAGTAGATTGACTGCCGAGGCCGAGGAATTCAGCTAAGGCAGTCAATATACTTTGCTGCCGAGTTGAACATATAATTTTTTCTCCGATTGTTCATAATGATATAGGAGGATATTGTATTTGCAAATTATTTCAATGGGCTTGTTCAAGAAAAAAGTTTTAATTCAAAAATAGAAACTAGAACTCAGTTTAAACGGATTCCCAAAATTTTAGATTTTTCTGCGAACGTTTAAGCCCTCAAATTAATTAAAGAAATTGTTTGTTTATTGCATTATATGTTTTGTTTTGTAAGAAACAAAACGCTGGACTGTTGATCGAGCTGTTTCTTTATTTTATTATATACCTAATGAGTGAGAAAGAAGTGGTTAACAAGTACTGTTTGGTTCCCGACATTCCTAGCACATCCAAGAATGCACCAGAAAAATATATGTACCTACATTTAAATAATGAACAGTGGAAAAGTTACTAAATCCTGTAGTAATAGCGCGATTTTTTTACTGTCAAAAACGCTTAGTTTTTACAAATTAAAGCACAGTAATTTGTCATTGGGCTCAGAAAATAGAACCCCTGGAGGAAGACAAGTAGAGGAGGAAATCAATGGATATCACACGAATGGAGTCTATAGGTATCTCGCAAAATAAGGGTTCAGGCTTGCATTAAGGCTTAGTACGTTCCAAGGCGATTCAATGCGGAGGCGAAAAATGGCTAAAAAGAGAAAAATGAAGAAATCGCGTTTGGAAAAATACGAAAACCCATCAACGAAGAGTTTTCAATATCCACTAGAGGTTCATCTTTTACATAAACTTCGTCAGATTTAAGCTTGCCAGATCCGAATAACTTATTTTATTCAGACATTTATAGGTCAGAAGAAATACAAAATATTGAACATTTTAATCGATACAAAAAAAATCCCAAGCTTCATCTAGGAGTTCCGAATAATTCATTATTTGTTGTGAACTTGTTAACTAACAAATGCGAGCTAGACAAGCTTGATATCTTTTTAACGTTGAAAAATATCAAACTGAATTCACCGTATGGGATATTAGCAGACGATTTTGGGATGCCACTTTCCAGAGTATGTAGCATTATACAAAAAAGTATACCGTTATTAGCCATTCATGCATTGGATGCTCCTCTCTGGAGTTAAGAACTTCATATTCCCTACATAGGGAGTATTATAGATTTTATGAAATTTCAATTCAAAAACCAAGTGTAAACTCTTTATTATTTTCATTAAAGTAGTCCATCACCATAAAGATATCGGGTTCAGGTAAATTTCCAAAATCTCCTTCAATAAATCCGGTATCTAAGCACTGAATACATCTTCAATAGCAAAAACCACTAACTTTTTTGAAATTTGAAGATATTGCAGCTGGAACAACTTTCTCATGTAAAACGCAGCGGTGTAATGCCGAATATCATACCCCGACATGCAATGTGACGTCACAGTCCGCTCTGCCGCTTTTTAAGGGAGCTCCATTTTCGAACTTTAATATCACTAAGTAATGGAGAAAATTTAAGAGCTGAAAATTTCACCTTTTATTTTGATGAATCAGTTTTACAAAAAAATGTGAAAAAAACCGAAAAAATATTTCATTGATAACAAGCCCATTCCCACAATCTCTTTATTTTTCCTGTAGTGTTCAATTAAAATAAAAATTGATAGAAATCGCAGTTGTTGGAATGGTTGGTTGCTATGGAAATGTCCATAATAATTATAGTTTGATAATTCATGAAATTTCTGACACTTGTGCGAAAAAATATCGGTATATTCAAATTATTATATAATGGAAAGTGTAGTAATTTTACCATCAATGTTAATAACAACTAAACATATGTTTTTAAATTCTTGTTAAAAGTGTTATGTAATAATTGCTAATAAATGTTCACGTCAAATGTTTTATTCCAATTGAGTATAATTACTTTGCTGCCTAGGCAGGAAAAGTAATACTTTTCTGATTGATATCAGTCAGCAAAATTAATATTTGCTGCCAATCGGAGAAAAAATTATTTTCTACTTTTTAGTTTATCCTATTAGAAAAGCGTGTTTTTTTGATTTTTTTCAAACTATATTTATTTCCCACTTTTTAGATTTCGACAATGAAATTTAAGGTGCCAAATTTTAAAGTGATACTGAAGCTGGTAGTATAGAGACTCCCCAACAGAGGGCGGACAGTAGTAAAAGTTGTTTCGAGCTAAAGAGAAAATTAGCAGTGATAAATTTTAAAAACAATCTAGACTTTAACGTTTTTATTTCAATGTTGAATTTAAAATTCATTCAAGTTGAATTTAATATTAATTCAATTAGAATACTTTGTTAATTCAATGATTTTATCCAAATCAATTTCTCTATTTATCATGTATATCCAGCATCTTTATTATAGCTTTTTAATTGTCGGAAATACATACTTAGATAACTAAATACTTCGTTAGCACAAAATTACACTATCGCCACAGCTATCGCTATAATTTTTGTCTCCAAGTATAATTCATGTGAGGAGTCTGACTCCGAGAGACTCCGAAAAAATAGTTGCGACGATGCCACAGAATGACATCATGAAAATATCGTAAAAGAAGACGGGGTTGAGAGTGATCCTTGTTGATTATTCGATGCTTTAATATAAATACGCCCAACGCAGTGGGGTGTAGCGAGTTGCCACAACAGCTGCCAGATGAGAGTTACAAACATAAAAAAAAACATACAAGTGAAGCTAATAAAAGAGTGTTAATTAAATGCGTGACCAAGCAGTCTCACTGGCGAGCGATATTACCTAAGCTGGGAGATAAAGTAATGCTACCAAAATGACAATAACTGTTCCTGCAAATATTGCAGAGGCGTCACTCTATTACACTTACTGTGTGACCATTCAAATTCCGAAACATTTTATGAGTCCAATTCTTGGAAACTGATCAAGATATCGAGTTTGGACTGAACGGCTTTAGAAATTAGAAAAATTTTCACAAAGTTCCCAATTTTTTTACTCTAGACACAAGGATAAACCATCACTGTATATTTAACAACTTTTGTATAAAAAATTCATGTAGGTTAATAATTATTTTTTCTACTAGCGTGCGGAAAGTGAATCTTTTCCGCACTAAAAAGCGTGCGGAAAGAGTCACTTTTCCGCACTAGTGCGGAAAGTAAATTTGTAGAGTTTTTGGGGAGTATACTGACATTTGAATATTTAAAATATGTATTTCTATGGTTGTAGTGTACCAAATGACTGAAAAATTGAAAAAAGATTTTAAAAATCTGCAATAATTTTTTTTCAAAAATTTTTCATGTCCCTTGTAAAAGCCTTATCAAATGGGTGCCAAATAATAATAATTAAGTTGCTGATATGTATTTAATAATAAATGTTTATTTATGTTAACTTTTGGGTTTTTTCCGGATGCTAGTAGAAAAAATAGTGTACCTAACACGTGCGTAAAGTGACTTTTCCGCACGCTATTGCTGGCCGAACTCCGCTAGCGTCGTTCGGCCATCTGCAATAGAGTGCGGAAAAGTATCACTTTCCGCACTAGTTAGGTAAACTACTATTTTCTACTAGCGTGCGGAAAGTGAATCTTTTCCGCACTAGTGCCGAAAGTAAATTTGTAGGGTTTTTGGGGAGTATACTGACATTTAAATATTTAAAATATGTATTTCTATGGTTGTAGTTTACCAAATGACTGAAAAGTTAAAAAAGTTTTTAGAAATCTGCAATAATTTTTTGATAAAAAAAAATTATTTTTTTCAAAAAATTTTCATGTTCCTGGTAAAAGCCTTATCAAATGGGTGCCAAATAATAATAGTTAAGTTGCTGATATGTATTTAATAATAAATGTTTCTTTATGTTAACTTTTGGGTTTTTTTCTGGATGCTAGTAGAAAAAGTAGTGTACCTAACCCGTGCGGAAAAGTATCACTTTCCGCACGAGTTAGGTTAACTACTATTATGTATTTTTCTTAAAGTCAAATAATACTGTTACGCGAATGCCCCAGTGAAATTCCCGTATGAGACGACTATGACTCCTCCACTCACTAGTCGAGAATCATCGAGACTACCTACCCTGCGCTCCCCCGCCACTAGCCGAGAACTAACGAAAAGACTACCTACCCCGGGCCCTCCCACTTGTCGAGGGATTTCTACTAGAAATCCCTCGACTAGAAATTTTCTAGTCTATCCAGCGTCTTCAGCAGAACGAGAGATTTCTAGAAATCTACCCCACGCGCGATATAAATAGACGGCATCGCTGCACACATAAATCAGTCGTCATATAGATGGAAAGCAATCGCGCATCGATAAAGTGTTTATTAAGTGACTTTCATATAAATTTTAGTTAGTGTGTTTAGTGTACTGTATAATATAAATTATTAAATAAGGACAGTAGTACATATAAATCTGTAAATATAAATCAAGTAATTGTAAATATAAATTAAAATAAACGTTACAATATTTATAAAACTTACCCGGCCTCTTTTGATGAAAGGATGCTCTAAAATTTGTTCCAATTTCATACGATCTTTTGGATTTTTTTGAAGTAAACAATTTATCAGGTCTTTAGCTTCTGGTGAAAGGTAATTAGGTAATACATAATTGGACATTACCACCTTTGTTAGGGTACTTTTTACACCAGGTGTATCAAAAGGTGGCGAACCAACTAAAAGAGTGTATAAAAGACATCCCAATCCCCATACGTCAGCCTCTAATCCATGAGATCCTCTGGAAGCAACTTCGGGAGATATAAAATTTGGTGTTCCACACATGGTCATGTGTTTCTCATCCGGTTTGGTTAATTGGGTTGCTAGTCCAAAATCAGCAATTTTCTAAAAAAATTCTTCTTAGACTTGCATATTGAAATAGTACAAGTCATTCGCAACTATTTGATGAAACTACATTCTAACAACTGGGGTGTTACGTTCAAAAATATGTGTTTAATATAAAAGCTTACCACTTGCATGTCTTTCGTAAGTAACAAATTTGATAGCGATAAATCCCTGTGTAAAATCTTATACGAATGGAGATATCTGATTCCTTCTACTACTTGTCCCATAATGCAACTAACTTCATTTTCTGTAAGATGCTGAAATAAAACAATTAATTCAGATAAATTACCAAATTTAGTTTCTGGTAGTGCATGATTTAGTGTGTAATGCAGTTAATGTATTAAGATTACTTACCTTTTCTTTTATATGTTTTTGTAATTCTCCATTGTTACAAAGCTCTAGCACTAAATATACATAATTTATATCTTCAAAACATTCATATAATTCTAAAATTGATGGATGTTTCAGTCTTGAATGTATTGCTACTTCCTGTTTTACTCTGTTTACCATTCCAGTGGCCTGCATAAGCTTTTTATCTATCTGAAGTAGAATAAAACAATAGTTTATTGAAGAATAATTTGAAAATCTGTACCTACCATCTTTATAGCCACTTCAGTGCCAGTCTTTAAACATTTAGCTCTATATACAGATGCAAAACCACCTTTTCCCAATAAGCTATGTACTTCATAGTCCTAAAATTAGAAAAATCAGATATTTTAAAATTTTTACTAAAGTGATTTACTACCTCGATCTTTTTGCCAAATGAATCCATTTAAAATTATCATATATACACCTAAATACGACTGGACAAAATTGGCATACGGTGATTTTATATTAATATGTTAAACGAAGTTCGAATTTTGTTTATAACTTCTATTTACATGCTAAAAACTAATATATAAACAAAAATTTAAATAATGGTTACAACTGTTGACAGTACAGCATCGTCTTCTTCTATTTTTCCTCTTTTTCATAGAGAACTATGCTCTTTTTTTAAATTGTAGTGGTATGCGTGTGAGGAGTGGTATTAGAGGTGGCCTTTAGTGGTAGATTCAAAAAATGTAGGATTATAGAACTATATGTAGAATGGGTGGATGGGGAACGATTTAAATTTAAATTTTAAATCACTCCTCAATTGCGTGTACAGAAATTGGAAATATCCGAAGACCATCTCAAAAATATCATCTACAATTGAAAAACGGAAATTTGGATGCAACTGAATGATAAATTATCAGTTTGTCAAGGGGTCGAGCTGATGCACGCAAAATCGGGGTATAACAGCACTTGACCCCATAATAATGAGACCAATGAGACTCAGAGGCGTGATATTTCATCGATATTTGACATATGACAGCTGATTTAGCATGTTAGAATTTTTATGCTGCATCCCAAAGCACAGGGGCATCCCTTCATTATCAGGACCAGTATGGAATCTCCAAATAAGTTTGTCATTGCATGTTGTCCTGATTAAAATCATGCTTCTCATCCACCGACATATGTGGAGAGCATGATTAGAAAAAGATAAGGAATGTGATAGAAGAGGGAGAAGATGACGAAGAGTGTGCTGGTAGGAATTCCCTTGAGGATGAGTCAAACACTGAATCCTGGATAGTTTCTGCATTATCTTTAACATGAAAGAAGACAAAATTATCGGCCTGAATAATTTTTCCTGGAAATATAATTATGTTCTGGTTTGGGAATCAAAACGATACGGGATCTTTTTTATATAGTTATATAATGTAATATTTTGTCTATGGTAGGTAGTACTGCACTGGTGGTAGCATGGGTGGTAGTTGCACAGATAACAGATGTTACATAGCAAATACACGATACACAAAATGAGAGTGACAGGAACAGGCAATGGAATTACATCGCTACACTGCCTACACCGGGTGTAATTTTGAACAAAGATGTATTTATACAGTTCCAATCAGGTTCCAATGTATCACACAAAGAATTCATCTCATGTTTTCACCGAACTAGGTTTCTTATGCACTTGTCCAAGGCCACCACAGTGCTGTAGGTGGCCTTGACTTGTCCCAAAAATAATTGACATTTGACATTTTACCTTCTGTTCAACAATCTGTTCTGTGAAACTATTACATTTGTTTTTGTTAAATCATATGATATTTGTACTTATCATTATTTTAATGATTTGTTTGTAGCAAATATTTAGATAGTAGATTATAACATGCTATCATTTGATTATCATTAACTAATATCGAACATACTTTAATTAAAATAACCTAATATTTTTGTAATATTAAATAGGTAATAATGCCCCGTGAACATTCTGATACAGTGGCAAATAACTCTGGTAAGTTTTTATTTTTGCTTTATTGATAAATAATTCACATTAAATGCGTTTTATCTCATAAGTTTATATTTAGTGTATTAACTAGGTATTCACTTACGTTATTTATTATACACTATGAAAAAAGAATAACTATACTTTAAAAAATCAGTTTCTCCAGTAAATATCATATCAGAAAAGGCTAGTGTGATTAATGGCATTTGCTATTTACTTAAACATCACCCTCATCTGAAATTGTCTTGTTTCATACTGTGTCATGTAATATATTAATATTTCCTAGTATTTTTTCTTGGAGAAAAGGTTTGTGTGGTTGGATATACTATGAAAATTTCTCATTATACCTCCATTCGTTAGACAAAGCTACTGTGTTAGTGAAATGCGTCACAACTTTAAGTTTGAATATTATGTAGATGTTAACAAATTAAAATTGTTTTATTTTCTAATTCCAAAAAGTATAGTTTATGAAGAGAATATTATATAATAATTCTCGGAATACATATATTTTGCTTTACAGCGTTAATTTTTTTTTGTAGAAGAAGATGAAGAATTAGAAAGTAAAACATCATCAATAAGCTACAAAGATCGCCGCAGGGAAGCTCATACACAAGCAGAACAGAAACGACGAGATGCCATCAAAAAAGGATATGACACTTTACAAGAGCTGGTTCCAACTTGTCAACAGCCAGATGTTTCAGGTAAACTTTAACACACTTGTCCTGGAGTCCTGGACACTCAATAACGAATTTTTAATTTCTCCCATATGTGTTCAAATGATAGTTATTTTTTGGAAAATATAATAAAATTGTACTTCTTTTTTATTTTCAAAATTCGACCATTACATGAACATACTCTTTTAAATAGGTTTGATTGGGTCATCAGTTTTTCAATACATCTTGTTAAATATTTGCATTAAGTAGGTTCTGATACATCCCTTACGAGTCTTGATTCTCCGTATTTCTTTTCTTTTCTGCTTATCGTAGATTGAGATACACATTTATGATCTGCAAACAATTTTTTTTAATTCACCTTCATCCCAATTGATAATATCTACATAATTTTAGGTTATAAGCTGAGCAAAGCAACTGTACTTCAAAAATCCATAGATTATATACAATACCTACAAATGCAAAAGAAAAAACAAGAAGATGAACGTAACGCTTTAAGAAAAGAAGTTATTGCCTTGAGGATAATGCAAACCAATTATGAACAAATTGTTAAAGCTCAACAATCCCAACCTGGACATACCGAAACTAGAGTTTCAGATGAAGTGAAGTTTTCAGTGGTAAGAGTAATTTGCCATTTTTCTAAACTAAATATTCAAACTTTTTTTTTTTTGACTTGAAGCAGGAAACAACTAAAATTTTAACAATTTTGACACACATACATTATTTATTGTTGGATAGAATGAAAACAATGTTCCAGAAAAACTATGTGACTTCACACACTTATGTCAGTTGTCATAATATCAATGAGAAATGCATGGAAGTAACAATTGACAGTTAAAAACAGTGTGTCTGCCTCTTATACTGCCTAACTTATACCTTTACAATCCATCTATTTTATTTTGTCTCTGGTATCATCATCTTTTTTTTTAGTTTCAGGCAATAATGGACGAACTTTTTTCAACGTTTAGTGCTGTATCTGTGAATAATTTTTCCGATTTGTCGGCTGGTGTATTTAGTTGGTTAGAAGAATACTGTAAACCTCAGACACTTAAAGACACCGTATTTCAAGTTTTACGTATGCATAATACAAAAATGCGAGGATAACAACTAGTGTGTTTCAATCATATGGGGTAAGATATAATAATTTTACAGTCCTATAAAATTGCCTTTCAGATTCAGGACTCTTTAGTATTTCCCGAGGAGAATCTAAATAAATTCAAACCAAGAAAATTCGTGAAGTGTTAGGTTAGGTGGTTCTTTTTTCTTCTTTATTGGTAATATACCAGAGCATCTATTGAACAATTACAGCCAATTCCACAATCGGTGGTAAACTATTAGGATTAAGTAACCTTAACCGATACATGTAAACATATTTTTCATAACTTCTTTTCTCTTCGCCGTTTCCAAAATTTGAGCACAAAAATAATGTTTCCAACCTAACACATAAATAAACAAACCTAACTTCAGTCTAGACTTACATCATAAGTCATTCGTTTGTGTAACTACACTGAAAAGCAGCTGATTCAAAGTGCAGTGTAGATTACATGGGACAACAAGAAACAGACGAATAGACTAAGTGTGTTGTTCTATGTCAAATGAAAGAAAAAAAGGAAGAAGACCTTTAGAGGTTATGGTTACAGTTAGGGCGCCAATAGTTTCAATAGATGAGTTCAGTCTATGGCCAACAAAAAGTGGTTTTTTCTGACATGAATGACAGTTAAGATCTACTGTTTAAAACATAAGATTCTGCATGTTTTTTATCATTGCGAACATTTATATTGCTTTATTAAAATAATGAATACACTCCTGAAGCGTATATCTTGGAATTCAGTGGCCAATAATCCTTGGAACTTCTAGCAAATCACCATTTCATTTCTATTATTGTCACTAGTTATTTCAAATATCAGTAAGTTATATTATGTCCATTTCCGATCAGATTTTTGTAGCATTTCTAATTAGCTGTATCTCTATTCTTCTAATTACTTTTTTCACTGACATTTGACAGAACTAGTGACTGAATAACAGAAATGAAATGGTGACTTACCAAAAGTTCCTAGGATTATCGGCCACTGATATGTTGAGTATTCAGCTAAAAAGTCATTTTAAATTTCAAGTTATACTCTTCGGGGTGTATTCATTATTTTAATGAAGCAATATAGATGTTCGCAATGATAAAAAACATGCAAAATCTTATGTTTTAAACAGTAGATCTTAACTGTCATTCATGTCAGAAAAAAACCACTTTTTGTTGGCCACACTGACCTTAGACTAAACTCCTCTATTTATGATAGATCCAGTTATATAAGGATGTGAAAAAGAAATATTTGGATGTGATTTTAGAAAAAACCTTTTTCCACTAATAAATAATAACGCACAAATTACATACAGGGTGATTCATTAAGAATGTCCAATCTCTGAACTGTAGATTCTAGACCTCAAAATATGATGATTCTGCTCAACATGCCTTATGCAAATATTGCTAGTTTCCGAGATACGGGGTGTTCAAAGTTTAAATTTAATTTTTGATTTTCGCAATAATTTTTTAGGTTTTCACAATTTCTCTTTGAAAATTGGCAATTTTACGTTTTTTGGCATGAGGAATCATAATTTGCACTCTAATTGAACATTGCTAATAGAGGGCGCTAGTTACACTTGTTTGTGTTAATTAAATCAAAGTAAAATTGCTACAAAAAAAAGTTACTCTTCTTTGATTCGTGTAACTCAATCGGTTATCAAGTTATTTGCTTCTAGAAAGTTCAATAAATTTTAATTTTTTCATAGAAAAATTTTATTTTTCCTTAAATATGTAACAAAAACAAATTTGTAAACAAAAATAAAAAACTTCAAAGCAAATGCTCAAAATGCCCACCATTTACTTCAATACACTTTATAATCCGCCCCGTATCTCGGAAACTAGCAATATTTGCATAAGGCATGTTGAGCAGAATCATCATATTTTGAAGTCTAGAATCTACAGTTCAGAGATTGGACATTCTTAATGAATCACCCTGTATATACCGATAGTGAAGATTTGCTATATGTACGCCTTCCGCTGCGCTCGCTCGTTTTAGAAACTTCTTTAGCGTGAATAATAGCCATCATTATGCACTCGTTGAAGATTATACTAAAATGTTCAGAAAGTTTTGGAGTATACCTAACATGAGTATTTATTATTTCAGGTATTGGTGCAGTGTGTTTTACCTATTTGAGTTGTTTTGTTGATTTTTTTAACGTTTACTTATTTTTAATACAATTAGTTTGTTGTAAAGTGATATATGTATTTTGATTATTATTAATAATTATTAAAGACTATTATAACAATTACTTTATAATTATGAAACGTAGGTTAAAATAAATAAATTATTAAAGCTTGAAATTCTTGAGATTACTTTGAACCGCTATTGAACTTGGTTTACTGCATAAACCTTCTCCAGTCCTGGAGGAATCGGCGCATGAGTACCAAAAATTATTCCACCTTCATTTTTTTATGCGATTCTCTTCAAATTGTCCTACTGATGATATAAATACATGCTGCCATGGTGTCATTATGTTCAAACCAAAATTGTTTAAGCAATTTCATATTCTTGCAAAATTGGCATCATTTTATGCATTTTTCATGGGTCGAAAGTACCGGAATTTGAGATTTTTCTAACATTTAAAAATTCATATCTCTAAAAATATAAACTTTATCCTGAAAAATTATAGGACTTTTTATTTTTTGGGACAATGTTTTTAAAATATTCATTTCAACGTTTCGGTAGCGTTCCAGCTACCGTTGTCAAGATAAACTAAGTAAAAATTAATTTTTTTATCCCTATCTGGGGAAAAAATGTGACTATAAAAGTTTCATATAATCTAATTCTATTGATTCCCATTGTAGGTACGGTCTACACACTTTGTTAAACATTTCCTTTCCTGTATATAAATCCCGTTTTGTACGTACTAGAGTACAAAAATAGAATAAAAACAATAATGGCGTAAATGTGTCATTATTTGTTGTCGTTTTCTTTATTTAGGAAAGCCTAACTGCAAATCTCAATTAATAGTAATTTATGCAACAAGTGAGTGTTTCTTGCACTCGACGTGAAATTGTCCAACGAGGTCTTTAGGCCGAGTTGAATAACACGTCGAGTGCAATAAACACGTTTTGCAAGAGTTGTATACAATATTTTTTCTACATTCATGCAAAAACTGGAAAATTAGAATATAATATAGGATTTTTACGATAAAAAGACGATGATGTCATTTTTAGTTACTTTCCTGCTTATCAGAATAAATACGAATTTACCAACCTTGAATACAATTTATCCTCAACAAATCGGGCAATTTACAGCTAACGGGTTGGCAAAACTTCAAGACGTTGTCAGATAAACTGGTAAAATTCCCCAGTTTGTTTTGACGTTCATTGACATTCGATCATCATCTAATATTAACAAGTTTTTTGGTGCTATTTCAAGATAAATATAATTATTTGGGCAAATTTGCAGTGTGTAATAGTTAATAAAATGCTGAAGCAGCTGAAGAGTAAATATCAAGAGATAGTACCTAATAACTTTGTTAAGCTATTTTGAACGAGATTGCCGAAATGGGTTCCCGCTTACTGCTGTAAGAGACGTAAGTAATAGTATTCGCTGTTTGTATTCATTATTATTAATATTATTGTTATATAAATGTAAATGTCAATCTAACATCGGATCGACTTTTCTAGTTTTCGGTAAGTAAAGAAAAGAAATACAGCTTGGCAACATCACCATATTTTGTTTTGCAACGTCATCGTCTTTTTATCAAAGGTAATACCACGAGTGCTTCAAATTTTATCGATAATTTTTTCTTTTCCACGAAAACTTGTTTATTTGTCAAAAATATGAAAACAAACCGATTTGATAAAATCACGACTCCGTTAGGAGGAGTGATTTTATCTAAATTCGGTTTGTTTGAATGTTTTTGCCTCAAATAAACAAGTTTGAGTGATGAAAATAAAAAATTATGTGATAAAATTTGAAGAGCGAGTTGTATTTGGGAAGATTATTTTTTTCAACAATTTAAAAGGATTTTTGAAAGCGCTTTTAGTTGTCAATAATGACAAATTCAAAGTAAAATTTTGACGTTTCGATGTAAACAAGGTTTTATCGATGAGGAAGCATAATTATCAGTATAATACCGAATGATTGGCTAGAATAATGAATTGCTATTGGTTAAAACCACCAAAATGTCAGATTTTGACAAGTGAAAAAAATAATCGTAAATAAACTATATTTTGGGAACCTAACCTAACCTAACCTAACCTAATCAAACTCAAACTAGTGATGGGGTACTCGAGTACAAAGAATCGGAATGTACTCGATTCCCAACAGTACTCGTTAGTATTCGAATACTCACTGTGAAGTATTCCAATACTCAGTACT
The DNA here is from genome assembly GCA_963978555.1 of Galerucella nymphaeae. Classification (NCBI taxonomy): domain Eukaryota; kingdom Metazoa; phylum Arthropoda; class Insecta; order Coleoptera; family Chrysomelidae; genus Galerucella; species Galerucella nymphaeae. The sequence goes on along the minus strand of OZ021715.1, from coordinate 16,915,918 downwards.
CGAATATGTTTTCATGGAAGGCAAAAGATAGACTGTACGGGACAAGGGCGCACTTGATGATTTGAATGAATAACAAAATTTCATCAACATATATTCAAACTTATACTCAAAACAAATGAAAAAAAAACTTCAACAACAAAAATAAAATATCACTGAAAACGAGATCATCCATGTGATACGTTAGTGACTGAGTATATTGAAAATTATAACCGAGAAAAAAATGGGGTGCGAAGATGTGGAATCGATTAATTAAATAAATCTTCATCATATTTCGTTAAAATTTTATATATAAATAGTGGGAGAGTATTGTCATAAATCATCACAAAACTGACACAAGAATGACAGATGAGTGCACTAGTGCAAAAAAGAACCACTTTTTCCATCAAATGTGTTTCACTAAAGTGTTTTTTTTTGCATGAATGTAGAAAATAGAATAAATAGAGAGTTTTTCAAGCCGCTTAAAAAACACCACTACCGACTAACGCTATTTGACAATTTTGTCATAAGGTATGTCACTTAGCGTATACCGCTCCCGTACACCACCGGTATCTTACGGACGGTAGACATAGCGGTTGCATTAACGGAAAGACAAAATTTCATAAGAATTCATGCCAAATTCTTATGAAAATTACCAATATTATTTTCAAAGTAAATTTCGCAATAATTCTCGTACGTGATAGTTTTTATATTGTAATTAAATAGACAGTGAAGTTTTTATTTTATTTATTCGACTTATCAACAAAATATTTTTATATCAACCATGACTACATATATTTCATTTTTTTATAAACTATCTAAGCACAAAGACACTAAATCATCTCAACAGTAGCTTGATTCACATTATCAGACATGCAACGACACGACAAGGACCGACTAAGACACGACAAACCATTCTTCTTAGATAAATAAATATCGAGGTACACACTAACCGACAACGACGCGGCAACGACACGTAAAGGCAACGACGCAGCGGACCGACATTCTTGGCAAGAATGTTTTTCGTGTCTGTGCCTGTACGTGACGGGTACTTGCTGGATAGTGTGAACAGTTTATTTGGATTTTTGCGATACTTCAGTGAATTTTGAGGATTTGTATTAATATAACAAAATGGATACTGAAAAATTAATTGAATTTGTTCGTGAATATCCGGAACTGTATGACAGGTCACATAATAAGTATAGTGACAATAACAGTAAAGAAGCAGTATGGGCAAAAATAGGAGAAATATTGGTAAAATTTTCTTTCGTCGTCTGTCAGTTCTTTATATAAAGTATGATATTCTCCTTCAGTTTTACGTTTTTGTAACATTTTATGCACCCATAATCGTTTTTGTTTCTTCTTTGCAACTTCGTCATCTTCATCAAGCAATACAGCCATTATAGCTAGATCCTTATTACTAAAATTTCTAAACATGACATACGTGCGTTGCTCACTTTGTAGCACTACGCTTCTAATTTTGTTTAGCAAAAACTAATTTATTACAAACAACCCGTCGAGATGTCGAATACCTGTCGTATAATGTGAATTGCTGACAAAACTGTCGTGTCTTTGTCGGTCCTTGTCGTGTCGTTGCATGTCTGATAATGTGAATCAAGGTTCGGTTCTAAGTCGTAAATATTTTGTAAAGATGAAAAAATACCAAAAAAAAATACAACAAAATATTATATTACCTTAAAATTTATATTATATAACAGGATATTCATTAGCAATAGTAGTAAAATTTAATAAAGAACAGCTGGTGTTACTTCTCGTATCGCAGAAAATAGATTTGACCATATTTGTAAAAAACATGGCGTACAGCGGCTTTTCCGTATATCTTTCGTAGTGATCCAAAGAATCTTGTAATTTTAACGTTAAACTGTCGTAATTCTTTTTCACTATCTCTAAAATTTGTTCTTCGCTCGGAGTTGATAAATTTGCGGAAGTCAACCATTGTTCAATTTTCGGGTTAAAGTGTTTGATAATTGCTCTAACATTAAAAAGTGTATTGTTGAGTTTAAGAGCATCTTCCTTGAAGTCCCCATCTCCACTTGAATATCTTAAAGCTAAAATCGTTATCAATATATTATTTATAACTATACAGGCTGTCCTCAAATGACAACGTTTGCATGTAGATACCTCTCGTAAAATTGGACAAAATAATATAGGGATTGAGGGGTCCAGCTCTTTTATTTTTCGATATACGGGGTGTTGAAGTTATAAATAAATTGATTTTATATTTGGCAGGTTGTTTTTATATGTAAAGGCATATTTTGATAAAAAAACATTTGTCAATTCTTGATCCAATGGTGTACATTTGGAAAAATATGTCACTTTTTTCCTCTCATTTTTTGTTAGGAAGCTGAATTTGTTTGGTGAAATCTGAATAGGTGTGAGCCACAATAGACTCTTGCCAGTAGCAGTGGAAGGCCTTATAGACCAACTCACCACAAACCTAACCATAATCTAAGTGGTAGGTATTCAAAGGCAAGCCTGTTTAAGTATCACAGGAGCCATGAAAACGACTCCGACTGCGGCCCTGGAGGTAATACTAAACCTACCACCATTGCTTATTTATATCATTCAGTGAAATGCAAGATCTGTTAGTCACACGACCTCCTTCGATAAGTCAAGAACGCGGTAATGCCTACAAAAAGCTATATGAAGAAATAAAGGTAGATCCAATACTGGGAATGCCAATGGATCCGATCTCAACTGGTACACTGATGGCTCTAAAACAGTCTCTGAAGTAGGAGCCGGAAAATGTGGGTTACAAAAGAAGATCACGATTTCTCTAAGCCTAGGGAAACTGTCTGTCAGGCAAAGGTAATTGTGATGCAATGCTATGCAAAAGAGTTGATGACAGCCAAGCAGCACTAATGAATGAATGAATGAATTAGACAAGCAGGGAACAACGGAGGTCATGATGGGACCAGAACCTTCCTTTGCAAGTTCTAAATGACTAAGTAAAGAGAGCAACCACAAATGGATAAACAACCAGGCGTTGCGATGGTGGTGTGAAACCCCAGGACACGACTTATTTAGTCAAAGTCGAGTGATGGTGGGAATGCTGACCAGTCATTGTAGAGTGAGGAAATATGTGGCATAGCAGATGACAGCCTATGCAGGTTATGTTATGTCAGGAAGAAGTCGATACCGCGGAGCACTTACCGAGGGCAGAGGCATTCTTTCCAAGTCTGGTAATGGTATAAGGAATGGGATCCAAATACCATCACCAGACTTGCAAAGAATGACATTCAATGGTACACAGATGGCTCAAAGGCAATAGGAGGAACTGGGATAGGAGTCTTCGGGTCAGGAACCAAACACTCAGAAAGCTTGGGAAAAACCCCCAAGTATCTTTCAAGCGGAAATCCACGTCTTAGGAAAGTGCGCCCAGTTCAATATTGATGAAGGATACAGTGGACAAAGGATTATCATAATGACAGATAGTCAAGCAGCCATTAAAGCACTGAGCTCTTGTGTAATCAGTTCCAAAATGGTGTGGGACAAACTAAATGAGCCAGGCGAGAACAATATATGGATACCAGGACACACTGGAATAGAAGGAAATGAAATAGCAGATGAACTAGCAAAGAGGGGGTCTGAAATACCTCTCTGGGGGCCTGAACCTTTTTGCGGAATCAGCTCCAATGTAGTATTGGAAGAAATAGGCGAAGCCGGAAGGAAGAGAAGATCTGACAATTGGAAAGATCTAGTAGGGCTTAGAAATCAAAGATTCTTCAGGGTTCCTAACGGGACATTGTTGCTTGAATGGGCACCTGAAAAAGCTCAAAATAGTGGAGGAAGAACGCAGATATTGGGGCATGGAAGAAGAAACCTCCATCCACATACTTTCCAACTGCAAAGCACTGGGAGATTACTGGATAGAAGAGGAACATTTACCTAAGTTGAAGCCAGCAGATGTCCTAAAATTCCTCCGGTAAATAGGACTAAAGGAGCTACTAATTTAAGAGACTTTCCTCAGAAACTAAGTAGAAGTAAGGGGGTGCAATAGATCTTTCAGGTCTCAGTGAATGTTACCCCAAACATACATACATACCGAGAGCAGAGAGCTACTACACAAGGGAGGCAGAATCCAGTCTAATAAGTCTAATAAAAAGAATAAAGCTGGATATCGAGATCTAAATATAGGGAAGACCACAATAGATCTGTAAAGTTCGCAGTGGTATAGGACAAAGAGTACATTTATATTCCGAAAAAAAAGGGGATAATTGAGGCATTCTATAGTCAAAACTCACTCTGTATATACAGGGTGCGCCAATTATTTCCACTCGATCTCTAGCACCGAAACTAAAAGAGGTATCAACAAGATTTCTTGTAGGTTTATACGGTGTCACTCGGACTACAATTGTAAAATATTTTGATGTATACAAGGTGGCTAATTTTTGTGGAATGAAAATTAATTCAGTTTTTTCTGTATACGATTATGTCTTCTGATTCTACTTAATATTAGCTTTTCGGTAGTTTTTTTAATTTGTAAATCCGACACGGCGTTGACAAGTTCTACTTATTAAAAATTGTGTAATAGTATATTATTCAACGAGCGTGTAATGATGGCTATTACTCATGAGAATGTAGTTTGCGACGTGAGCCGCAGGCGAACGTCGTAATCATTCGAGTGAGTAATAGCCATTACACGAAAGTAGAATACTATACTTTTTCTATGACTGAGTGTTCACCTATCAATTCAAACGAACGAGATATTTAGAGAATATTTTATTGAATAAACTTAATGCTTTATGTCAAACAATTCCATTTTGGAAGCTACAATGAAAATTCGTTTATTGCTTACAATATTGATGGTGAAATTTGAGCAGTTGAATTCGTTATCACTTTCTGTATCCATTCTAATAAAAAGTCAGCTCTAAATCACCTTTGGTAGGTAGGTATAGGTACTGTCAAAGTTTAATGATGACATTTCATGGCGAGTCTGATTCAAACATTACACCGAACATAGTCGTGTGTAATGGCATTCTTTGACGGTGATTGGCCAGATAGTCGTGTGTAATGGATCATTACACACGGGGCGTGGCTTGTTTTGTGTAATGCATCCAGTTACTCAACAAAAATGTTACATAAAATGGGTCCATTACTCAACAGTCATAGAAAAAATATGTTATTTTTCATTTAACGTCAATTATTAAAGTAAATAGTAAAGTTAGATGTCCAAAACCCTATATTTTTTTAATGTGTATTAAGGAGAGCTTCTAACTGGAGAAAAATATACAGGGTGTCCCATTTGAAAAAAAATTAAGTTATTGCAATTTGAAAACTAGACTATTTGCACGCCATCGACAAACACCCTGTGCAACAGGTGAGGATGTTGGGGTAATTATTGTGGTAGGTGTATGTTTCATTTACATCATAGTAGCCTTTTGGAGGAATTTTTGAAAAAATGTGTTTATTGTGCTTATATTTCTGAAGTGCTGTTTTTTTCATTAAATCTGCTTATAATAGGAATAACTTGTCAACGCCGCGTCGGATTTACAAATTCAAAAAACTACTGTAAAGCTAATATTAAGTAGAATCAGAAGACATAATCGTATACAGGGTGTTCAATTAAAAAAAACCAAATTAATTTTCATTCCACAAAAATTAGCCACCTTGTATACATCAAAATATTTTACAATTGTAGTCCGAGTGACACCGTATAAACCTACAAGAAATCTTGTTGATACCTCTTGCTAGAGATCGAGTGGAAATAATTGGCGCACCCTGTAGATTTGGTACATAATGGAAGTAACATCGATAATGAATTTTGTGGACTTATATTTTATTATCAAATACTTACCCATGGAATAAATATTATCAAAAACTTGATGCATTCTGATAACTTCGTAATACAATTCGTCGTAACTGCCGGGGGTTGGTAAAAAATTGTCACCATAAGTAATAAAAAAGTTAAGTAAGTTAACAACCTTGATCGATAGATCGAATATGTTGACTTTTTTTCCTAAATAATTTTCATTTTGCAAAATAAACCTCAACAGCGCTATTAAAGCGGTCCAAAGATCTTTCCATGAATAATTCAATCGAATGCGACATTTTTTCTGATGACAAAGAATTCTTTGAATAACTCCTGTACATAGAAGGTATAATTCCATCGGAAATTTTTTCATCATGTGACTCAAAATAAATTCAACCAACAGATCTAGAAAAAAAAAAAGAAATACAACGACAGTCAAATGCTTGAAAAAAATATTTTTTATTTATACTCTCGACCTGGAGGGGTTTCTTGGGTCAAAAAATCGACTGACAGTATTTTTTTTTGTGTAAAATCATTTTTTCTCCCCCAAATGGAATCACCCCTATATATTTCTTAACTTTTAACACCAACATGATTTATTTGAAAGAAAAACCCAAATAGGCGAGCGGCATACCCCCAAAAAGTCGTTTAGAAAACGAAAAAGTGACCAGATCACTTCTAATCGCTAAAAACCATGTTACTTTATGTTTTCGAGGGTGCTGAATACGAATATGACTTTTGTTTTTTTCTAAAATTGGGGAAACATTGTTAAAATCTAAAATTAAGTGAAAAATGAGAAAAATTTTTTTTCGCGAATATCGAACTTCAATACTGATTATTCCCTGAATGGCAGCGAGTTGAAGTTCGATATTCGCGAAAAAAAAATTTTCTCATTTTTCACTTAATTTTAGATTTTAACAATGTTCCCCCAATTTTAGAGAAAAACAAACGTCATAATCGTATTCAGCACCCTCAAAAACATAAAGTAACATGGTTTTTAGCGATAAGAAGTGATCTGGTCACTACCATGTCATTTTAGGGGTGGTTGCCGCTCGCCTGAAAGCAGATATAGTCGGAATGTTATTATAAAAAATTTTTAAATAAAGGCACTAAATTAATGAAAATCAATGGTTAAAGAAACGATACGAAATTGAGGTTAAAAACTAGTTTACATTAGAGCCACCAGAGTACGTATTGCTTCTATTGAAATGCCAAATAATGTACAAGGTACCCTAAATCTAGTAACTTCTTGTTTTATAAATTTTAAAAGTAAATGTTAGAAAAAGTAAAAGAAATTTGTGATATTTTTCCGGTTATATTTATTATACAGGGTGTTTTCAAATGACACTTATAACGTTTGCATGTACCTTGTTGAATAAACTTAATAATTCCTGAGACTCTACAACAGACGAGTGTACGTGGCAACCCTGTGAATGTGTTCACCCTCGTGCCCAGTGCTTGTGCGCGAGAGACATTAAGATCTGACTTCTTGTTAAAGAGACACACACATGTAGTCATTAACAGAATAATTATTATTGATATTTCTAAACATTATAAACCATTAAAAATTCAAAATACAGTCCACTTATTGTCACCCAGTGATCCATCTTACAACATACCTCTCGTAAAATTGGACAAAATGATGTCAAGGATTTGGGGGTCCTGATCATTTACTTTTGGAAGTAAAAATTTAAATGTTTTTATTTGATAACTTTAAAATTGATGAATAAATTGATTTAATATTTGGCAGGTTGTTTTTAAAGGTAAAAAGGCATATTTTGATAAGAGAACATTTATCAATTCTTGATCCAGTAGTGTACATTTGGAAAAATATGTCACTTTTATTCTCCCATTTTACACGCCATCTGCATTTGTAGCTATTTTCAGTTAATATTGTATTCCTCAATGTTTTTCACGTAAAAACACATAACCTTTACATATCAAAAAATGTGTAGTTTTCAAGATATTTAATGTTTTCATGAAGTCTGCAGCCTAATTTTTTAATAATAAAATGAAAAAATATTTCTCTTGTATTTTTTTTAATAACCTTCAAACTACTAATGGTTGAAATATGTATCAGAAACTAATTTGTGAAGCAGCAATCCATCTTAAACATTGTGAGAAGACTCTCAAAAATATTTGTCCAAACTTGTGCTTTTATTATTGAAAACTAGCTGACCCGGCGAACTTTGTTCCGCCTTAATGGCAATAAATAAGCAGATTGTGTTCTTTTTTATTGGAAAAAACACAAAAAAATTAAATACCTACATTAATCATTCATTATTATTTCTGTATTTTAGTACATAGGTTGCTCTTCACTTAAGTATCTTGTGATACACGACATTTTTTGTTTTATTATCAGGCGCAAAAACAAACAACGCAGATGGTCTTCCGACCCGTGAACATGCCACGTATAATTGACCATGGGAAAAACATGAATGTTCTAGATTTAAACCACAAACTTTTAAGGATTGGCCTTGTGATTTGTTGATGGTCATGGCAAATGCAAGACGTATCGGAAATTGAAGTCTTTTAAATTCAAACGGCATATCGGTTGGGATCATCGGGATCCTCGGAATACGAACTTCCTCACCTTTGAATTTTCCTATCATTATCGTAAATTACATTGTTCATCAATTTTCTAACCACCAAACGAGTACCGTTGCACAGTTTTGGTTGGTTTATGTTTCGAAGCATGATTACTACGGAGCCAACCTTTAGGCGTAAATTGTGCGGTGGTAAGCCAGGCACGTCCAAAGAGTTTAAAAATTCAATTGGATGATGTCATTTGGAAACAACCATTGTATTTTCGAGTGTTTGCAAGAAAGTGGCGTGATTCTTGTGTTTCGCCACAAAGCAATGAATACAATGGCTCATGTGGCGGAGTCAACAACGACAATTTCACTTTACCATTAAGGCAGCATAATCCAGCCGTTTCTCCGGAAAACTTTAATGCACCACAATACTCACAAACAACGTCCATTTGCCCAATGCAAACGCTAGGATGCAAGCTGTAATCATTGCTGCAATCGTATCGAAACGCTGCTCGATTGAAATCAGCACTGCGTCGCAAATTATCTATTTGTTGACCTCTGTTGTTCGCTCGACGATTCCGCATTGCCAACCGAGCTGTTTCACGGGCTGCTTCACTTTGCTCTCGTGATTGAGAAGCACGAAGTCGAGCCATACTATCGCGGCGCTGTTCACGTGCAATTTCTTGTTCTTCTTCAGTCCTTTCATTTGCAGTATTTCGTATTCTTCTTGCATTACGGCTTTGTCGGGAAAGATTCGTTTGTCTTGCTCGCGGCATTATTAATTGAATTTCACGTCACTTCAATTCACCTATTATTATAAATTTCAACCATACCGAGTTTTATAGTTCACTTGATTTCTTACAAATATCAAATTGTCATCTATACGTCATTACATAGCTGTCATTTGCGTTTTGTTATCTCAAGTCTGATTCTTTTTTGTTATACCACGTTTTATAGTGATTGACGTTTCATGTCAAGTCCCACGGGAACGCTGTCGAACGGGATAAAAAGTATCTTATGTCCGTCTCCTGGCTCTAAGCTACCTCCCTACCAATTTTCACCAAAATCTGTTTTGCCGTTCTTGAGTTATAAGTGGTGTAACTAACACGACTTTCTTTTATATATATAGATGATGCTACAAACTTCATGAAAACATTAAATATCTTGATGACTACAAATTTTTTTATATGTAAAGGTTATATTGTGTTTTTTACGTGAAAATCATTAAGGAATACAAAATTAATTAAAAAATAGCTACAAATGCCAGTGGCGGTATAATGGGAGGAGAAAAGTGATATATTTTTCCAAATGTACAGGGTTTTTCATTATATATGGACCCTTCTATATCTCACTTATTATTTGAGGCAGATAAAAATGTTTCAAATAAGAGTTAAATGGTTATTAATGTAGTTTTTAAAATTCAACAGAAATATCATACAGGATGTCCCTGAAAAGAGGGTCAGGGTCAAAGTGTTCTTTCTTAAATGGGACACCCTATATATTTTCATATTTTTATTTTTTTCACTTCAATCCGAATTCAGCAATACATAATTATTATAGTCTAACCTTAACAGTTTAGAAAACATATTCATTTAAAAATCCTTTTCTGTAGGATGAAAACCAACTATAGACATTGGTTAGGCCATGGAAGCATTGTCATATTCAAGTAATATTTGACAAGTAGTTATTTGCACCATTATAAAACATTGTATTTGATAGTTTGATATCCTTCAGCATCCCCCACAAAAAAGAATCTAAGGGAGTTAGGTCAGGGCTATTAGGAGGCCATAGAATTGTCCCATTATTTCCGATCCACTCTGGAAACTGATTGTTGAGATGTTCTCTCACCTTTAATACATTATAGGGTGGGGCCCCATCTTGGTGCCAGATCATGTTATTTAATTGGTCAACTGTAAATTCATCTCGTAGTATTTCACTTATTTTGGGTATTATGCAGTTTAGGCAAGTTCTTCCTGTTAACTTATAATTGAAAAATATTGGCCCAACCACTTTATTCTGGAATATTCCACACCAAACTTTAAATCTTTTCATAATCTGTATACCACATTCTCCAAACTATCAAATACAATGTTTTATAATGGTGCAAATAACTACTTGTCAAATATTACTTGAATATATGACAATGCTTTCATGGCCTAACCAATGTCTATAGTTGGTTTTCATCCTACAGAAAAGGATTTTTAAATGAATATATTTTCTAAACTGTTAAGGTTAGACTATAACAATTATATATTGCTGAATTCGGATTGAAGTGAACAAAATAAAAATATATAGGGTGTCCCATTTAAGAAAGAATACTTTGGCCCTGACTCTCTTTTCAGGGACATCCTGTATAATATTTCTGTTGAATTTTAAAAACTACATTAATAACCATTTAACTCTTATTTGAAACATTTTTATCTGCCTCAAATAATAAGTGAGATATAGAAGGGTCCATATATAATGAAAAACCCTGTACACCACTGGATCAAAAATTAACAAATATTTTTTAATCAAAATATGCCTTTTTACATTAAAAAACAACCTGCCAAATGTCAAATCAATTTATTCATCCATTTTAAATGTATAAAATAAAAACATTTAAATTTTTATAACTTCAAAAAGTAAATGAGCTGGACCCCCCAATCCTTATATAATTTTGTCCAATTTTACGAGAGTTATCTACATGCAAACGTTGCAAGTGTCATTTGAAAACACCCTGTATATCGTTTGTCTCAAGCTTCAGTCGACCGAAAATTCAACCTACTGTTATAAAACTGGCCATGTAAATGTAACTTACCTAAAAGGGTACATATTAAAGGTTGGCTGGATGTAGTTTTATCAGCTGATAATTTACGATGTCTCATTGGAAAACGATGTAATCGAACTTTAAATGCCAAAGTTACATCATGCATTAGCGAATTAGCATACTGATCTTCAGTTATACAACTAAGTATAAGAAAACATAACTTTACAGTATGTGTTCCCGCTTCAGTCTTTGTATCTTGCATCACAATTGAACTTAAAAATAAAATAGATTTTCTTTTTTTATAAAAAGCCAAGTTTTATGAAAATATGCCTAACTAAGAAGCATAACAAAAACAATATTCCTATTCCTCAAAATATTGCAAATTTTGTCATTGGTTTCACAATTTTTTTAAATTGATCACCTTGTATTTTATATCGGTAAATAAAAGTTACCTAACTATACTTCAAAATATACAGGGTGTCCCACGACGAGTGAAAACTATCTGTATATGGCAAAATACTTATAGTAAAATCATGAAAATTTCTACGTTTGGGTTTTCGGATACGATCTTTTCAACTAAAATATTTTCAAAGATGGCCGACTTCCGGTTCTACCGGAAGTCGACTATAACTTTGTTATTTTAAATGGAACACCCTGTATATTAATACATTTTTGAAATATACGTAATATTTTAGTATACTTTTGTCTAAAAACTTTTTTCGAAAAATGCACACTTTTTGAGTTATTGATTTTTTTGTAGAAAATTTGACCGTTGAAGACCCTTATAAATTATTTTTTTACGAGGACACCCTTGAAGATATGAAAATGGTTTCTGTTCGGTGGCCTTAAGCAAGGTCAAACGTAATCGAATCTATGTTGAAAAATTTTTCATTTTATACAGGGTGTGTATGAAAAGTGTTCAAAGTTTAACTTCATAAATATCAAATTTCTCCATTTTTTTAAATAGAACCACCCTGTTTTTTCTATTTTAATGCATTCATGGGAAAAAAATAAGACAAGTTCATGTATACTTTCCTATACCTAAACCTTACCGTTATCCAGATATTAAAGGTTTTATGTAAATTTTTAGAGAAGCAGGTGTGGTCTAAATTGTAATACAAGCACTAAGAAATAAAAATTATTATGTGAATTTACTTGGTAAATATGACAAAGTTTTAACAAGAACATGTGCTTTATTTGCAGTAAGATATCCAGATTGACTGCGATCGAAATCGCACATTGTTAAAAGAATACTTAACAATTTGATGCTTTTCGGTTCATTTTAAGCAAAAGTTAATCGAGTTAAACCATTTGTGAGAATAATAAGATATGCTACAAAATGTTATGGAAAATTAAAAGCCAAAGAAAAATAGTCTGATGTTTTAAAGTAAATGTTCAAAATTGCTCGCTTGAACTTCAATACATTTTTCAACCCTTCTCAGTATACCTTCATTCGTCGCACGGCTAATCATCATCTCAGAAAGGGAATTGAAGGAATTTCGAACTCTTAGCTCACAATCTTCTCTAGGTGTTAACTAATGTTAGTTAAATAAGTGGCATTTATTACAAAGCCTACTAAAAGTATACATGAAAAATTTAAACTTGTTAAGAATATAATAACAATTTAAAACCTCAAATATCTCGGAGACGACTAAAAGTTGGAATAGAATTAATAAAAACAATTTGATTTGATTTTTTTTAGACAGATGAAGAAAAAGACTTTTTTGTTTCTTAGTGCTTGTATCAAAATTTAGACCACACCCGCATCTCTAAAAATTTATATAAAACATTTAATATCTGGATAACGGTAAGGTTTAGGTATAGGAAAGTATACATGAACTTGCCTTATTTTTTTCCCCTGAATGCATTAAAATAGAAAAAACAGGGTGGTTCTATTTAAAAAAATGAAGAAATTTGATATTTATGAAGTTAAACTTTGAACACTTTTTATACACACCCTGTATAAAATGAAAAATTTTTCAACATAGATTCGATTACGTTTGACCTTGCTTAAGGCCACTGAACAGAAACCATTTTCATATCTTCAAGGGTCTCCTCGTAAAAAAATAATTTATAAGGGTCTTCAACGGTCAAATTTTCTACAAAAAAATCCATAACTCAAAAAGTGTGCATTTTTCGAAAAAAGTTTTCAGACAAAAGTATACTAAAATATTACGTGGATTTCAAAAATGTATTAATATACAGGGTGTTCCATTTAAAATAACAAAGTTACAGTCGACTTCCGGTAGAACCGGAAGTCGGCCATCTTTGAAAATATTTTAGTTGAAAAGATCGTATCCGAAAACCCAAACGTAGAAATTTTCATGATTTTACTATAAGTATTTTGCCATATACAGATAGTTTTCACTCGTCGTGGGACACCCTGTATGGAGTATTTCTATTTTATGGTAAAGGCCAACAATAATAAATTTACCCAACAGCTATTCTAAAATTTATAATAAAATCGACAACAAACTTATAAGAGATGCTCAAAGTGACCACCTTTTTCATTTATACACGCCTGGAGACGGTCTTGAAAAGATTGACTCGCATTTCTAATTACTAAAAACGTTAATGATGGTATGGTTCTAATTATACTATTTAGAAGAGCTACCTAAGAAACCTGATCCATCTGAATGTGCTGTGGTACTGTTATCGACTTTTTAAAACCCTATTCTAAGTTAACACACTTTCCTAACATGTTATTTGTTCTGAATTAATTTTATTATCTGCTTTTTATTGATTTTTTTATTGGAAATAAAATTTTTAATAACAAAATAAAAATATTACGAAAACTATTCAGTTTGGGTACAGGGAATGCCTTGCAGTTCTGGCGAACTCGTGGCTGCTTTCACGCTGATAAATTTTGAAATATACTCAAGTAACCTTAATTTACCGATATAAGATAAAGGATGTCACATTTAAAAAATATATAACTTTGATTTGGCACGGCGTTCTGGAACATACTGTACAATTGCGACTAATTTTAAAATATGAGCCTCTAGGCTGGCTACAATCTGTCAAAATTTCATTTAAATATCTCCAACCATTCATAAGATATAGGACTTTATCGCACTAATGAATCACCCTGTATACCAGTGAGTCAAACAATAAAAAAATAAATCTAATTTATATTAATGGTTAATTAATTCTTGCTATATTAATATTTTTTTGTGGAATTAACATAGTGAGAGTTCAATGATTAAGTAATTTTTGTAAAAAGAAACTTACCAGTATTGGAAAAATGTAACGAGCAAATTAGAAGGTTGTGTTGTGATATCAAAAGTAGCTGGTGCCGATGATAAATCTGGAACACCTTGTACATTGCTTAAAGTATTATTTGGAGATGGAGGTGAGCTTGAATCAGTCTGTGTTTGTGCTAAGGTAGTAATAAAATTCCTATTCAAATGAACAGCTTCATAAAAAGCCAATAGAAGTGCATTATTTGCTCTAACCTGTTGCATCCTAAAACCTAATAATTTAGTATTAAAATAGCATAATATTGTGTAACAAATGATTGATGAAAATTGACGCAGAAATGTAGTGTCAAGAGCCAAAAAAGAAGAAACAAAAGTGTGAGAAAACAAGTGAATATAAGGAAATAAAGGTAAGAGAACCTTTAAAATGTCATCACCGAGTATAATTAATTCGACATAGTTGTATTGCAAAAAATTGTAATAGTAAATATTTTTGCCCACTTCGCAATTTGTAGTTTAACAAAACAAAAAATTTCTATTTGATAAGCAAAGTATTGAGTGGGAAGTACCAGATAATTTTTTTCCGCTTCAGTTTGTTTTGTAATTAAAAAATTGTTATTAGGCATTGAAGGAAAAACTGAACTGCTAGTGTATAGAGGCATTGTCTAATATAAAGTTTATTAGACACAGATAAAAAATTATAAGTTTTTTCTTAATTTTTTTATCCTGACCAATAGAAAATATCTTAATTCCTGTTAAAATTGATACTAAATAAAACCCGTGCTAAAACCGCACAGGTCCCATTCAGTTTCACTTTGATATTGGGTTGCTTCTAAAATAGAGTGACTTCAACAGGGCACATACCGCACTATAGACTTAATTACTTCAAATGGGAGCCAATTAAATCATTGAGTTTGATGTGCACAAGTAAAATGAGGCTATTCCTCAAGGACCCAAACTGGACAATCTGATGCTACAGTGGACATTGAATATGTTCACTGCAACTCGCCGCATAGTTGGATGCCTTTTTTGGGTACTACTTTTTATCTAAAAACAACATGGCATACAAATGCAAGTAATATTAGGGTTTGATAAGCAAGAGATGAAAACTAACAATTAACTCATGTTAAATTTGTTAATCATGTTCCAAATACGATGAATAGGTTATAATTAAGAACAATGGAAGTATTACTGCATGCTTACTTAACTTTTTTAGCAACTTTTAAACCTTGCTTATCAATTGGCATGTTTGGGTCTTTGATAATAGCCTAATTTTACTTGTTTTTCACATTAAATTTGATGGTGAAAATGGCTCCATTTGAAATAATGAAAACTATGTGTATCACCCATTTATATCATTATAAAAAAGTTACAAACTACAAAAAATGTGATTCTCATACCTCCTTCTTCTGATATGAACATATTGCCAACAATATTTGTGAGTGACGTCAACCAGGAAGAATTCTGGTTTTCAGCATGATCTGCATTGTATTGATTACAAAAATCTGATAATGAAGATGTGATTACTTGTCCATAGCCATTCAAAGCAAGTTCATCATCCAAAATTGACAATTTTACAACATAAGAATTTGTTGCATCATACTTTCTATAATTTACTAGAAGAGTGATTATTAAAACAACTTCATACCCATGTCGCTGTCTTGTAGGAACATCACATAATAATTTAACAAGACAATCAAAAATAGGTGTTATCATTATATATTCTATTAAAGTATTTTGATTGATAGAATCAAGTCCTGTTGTTAAAATCAATATTACTTTAAGGCAAAGTGCTTTAACAGCATCTGTAGAATCTTCCCCTAAAAGTAAAAAAACTGAATATAAAACATTTGTAAATCACCTTTTACATGTATAGCATACTATCGAGTGCTTTGATTGTCTTAAGTTACTTAAGAGAGGTTTAATAGAAGATATTTTATATTCATACCTTCAAGAAAAGTCTGGCACATCTTTAATAATTTTTGTGTCCTTAAAATGACATTTTCAAATCCCATTAAATACTCAATAGCATCTATTTGAGAGTCTAGCCCTTTTTTAAAAATAGAATGTAAAAGTGCACACAAGGTTAATAATCCATATGCAACCCTAATATTCTGTTGGTCCAAAATTTCAATACATTGGTTAAGTAGAAGATTTATATTTTGTTTAGCTATTTGAAGTTGTTCAGCTGAAAGTTTCTGTATTTCATTTTCTATGGTCGCAACTTTAGGCTTAAGAAGAAAGAATTCCTCCCAGAAAAGAGCATTTTGGTGAGATACGTCTTCACCTTTTAGAAGGCATTCATATATTTGTACAACTTTTTCTTTGAATTGCCGTTTGGAACCAGATCCACTACGTTTTCTGGTCGTCATTATAAACAAGTAATAGTTTATTTAGGTGTGTCTGAATATATATTTTTCATAATTACTAAATATCAAATATATTTTATTTTTAGGTTAGGTTTGCTACTTGAAGGATTCTTCTTTTTCTTTGTCGTTATGTTGACGTTTTTTTCTCTTCTGTTCTTTTGGGTCTCAGACATCCAGTACTACAATATTCAGCTACTCCACACTCATCTTGACTGTTTAATTTTTTCTTTATGAAATCAGCAAGACTCTTCCATTTATATGGTATTTTTCTGAGGAGGCTTGAGTTATTCTGGTGAGCTTTTTTACACATAAAAATTTACACTTTCCAAATACAGATACATTTTCAACCTTAGAAGGACAGGTTATTTTTCAATAATTTGGAGCACTGTTCAACCTTTTGTTGGTCCATTGTTGAATGGAAAAATGAAACAAGACATGATATTTATATAAAAATGTTTATTGCAGTACAATATTATATAATGAGGGGATTTCTTCTTTTACATTTAGGGTTTATTTGCATCATTATTACCTCTTTGTTTATAATTTCCTTTTCTACGAAATTGTAAGGCAAACGATAAACAAGCAACTACAAAGAATATGCAATAAAAAACTCCCATGGCTAGAGCTGGATTTCCATAGTCGAAGGTTAAGTTGTCGGTTTTTAGGAAACCAAAACTTTTTAGATTATTAGTTCCGTTTGGAGGAGGACATGGTAATTGCACTATAATATCTTGATGCTGAATCTGAAAAAAAAAACGTATACATTATATAGACAGTTAGGAAGGTTTATACCAATATTGTACACAATAAAATGAAATTTGGACAGGGATGTCTCACCCTTCAATTTTAACTTCCAGAATTTAAAAAAGTAGGGGAAGAGACTTCAAATGGTTAGGTTAGGTGCGAGAGGGAACAGATGTCTGTGAACCCCCTCAAAACCGTAATAATAATTCCCTTCACAAGGTGGAAAAAACTACAAAAAACTCCGCCAGGCAATTTTAGGCGACGTGAGCGGAGGTGAAGCATCTATGAGTAATCTTGGATAAACAACTCACACGGAACGCCCACTTGGAAAGAGTTATTAACAAAGCCAGATTATCCCTTTGTAATCTCATAGAAGGGTATGTAGAAAATCTTGGGGTATGAACCCCAAACAGATTTACTAGATTTACCAAACAATGGTCAAGTAAATGGTCACGCATGGCTCAGCAGTCTTGGTGGATCAAAAGGTATGCAAAAGACAGCTGGAGCAAAACTGCTTGCAGCGAACAGCATGCCTGGCCATTACCGGAGGAATGTCATCCACACCACGAAATACTATAACAATCGGAAGGGTCTCTTGTCATAGAACTATAAGTACGCGCAGATTTTGTGCGCATTGACAGTCTATCGGAAATAGGATCACATTCCGACGTTGCCTAGATCACGCCTAGATTGTTGTTTCTTTTCATGTCGTTAGGGAGTGTTAGGAAGCTGTCTATATGGAAGCTGTTGCCAGCTCTAATTTTAGGATCACAACTTCAAGTGTCATTTAAATTCTGTCTGACATAGATCAAAGGAGCCGACGGAGAGAGACCCTTTCGATTGTTATAGAATTCCGTGTCGAATGATGGTTTTAAATCAATCCACCTACCTGTTTATTTCTGCACACTGTACTTATTGTATTCTGCAAACTCTGTATAGTTTCCTGAGAAAGTTCTCGATTAACTAAATACGGTATTAACCAACCGGCAGGGTTAATATTTTGTATCCACTGTGCATAACTCGGAATATCTCTAAGATGTAGTACGTAACCTGCAGTTATAAATAAAGCTGATAGAATCGTACCACAAAGTATCGTTGCAGTTTTGTTTAAGGGTACTAGATAAATAAAAACAGTAAAGAATATTTGGATGCAGCTTAGATACAGCAACATCATTCCTAAAACAAAAAAAAAAGAAATTAATATTTTCTACTTCCGTTACTAAAACCAGGGTAGGGGATCTCTGAAGGCGCATGGGTGCTGCCACATAAAAAGTCCCGTCAGTACTAAAATTTGTAATTTAATGAAAACTGTAACGCCATTAGTGGTAGTTGCAGATTCTTGCACATACATATTAGCGCTGACATCCTAACCTGACAACTGCCGGACAACCACTAACAACTGCTTATTTGTGTGTGTGTTGAGTATTCGTATTTAGATTTTATTGTTCATAGTGGGACTTTTACTTTAAGAGACAATTTCAAGAATATGTTTTGTGAAAGACTGTAATGTGAGGAGCATACGGTAAGCTTTATCTTCATTTCAAAACATGTTCCATCAAATAGAAAGTAACAGAAGTAGCAGTTAAGCTGGATTTATAAACTTTGCGTTCGCCGTTGACGTTGGCGTTCGCGCTGGCGTCCGCCGTCGGCAGTTCGTAGCAACGACATTGACCATTTATAAACTTGCCGTTGGCCGTTACGAAAACTATCATAACCTTAATTTAATGTGTCATATCCATATATTGAAACAAACACAATCAAATGCCAATGTGACATTCCACATACGACGTACACCAGGTGACAGCTAAAAATCGTTTTGATTGGCTCTTCAGACTTGCTACGAACGGTGCTACGAACAGCGAACGGCAAAACTTAAAGTTCATTTAAGTCGAACGGCAACCAACGGCGGACGGCAACGCCAACGGTAGATATAAATGGTCTTATGCCCGGTTTTATAAGTTCGGGTTACCCCTGCCCCGAGAGTTAACCCTTTGACGTTCAATTTAGATCCTTTGACGGTCAAAGGGTTAACTCTCGGGGCAGGGGTAACCCGAGCTTATAAAACCGGGCATTAGGGGTTTTTGTACTTTTAACTAGAGACGCTAGCGCGAACGCCAACGGAAACGGCGAACGCCAAGTTTATAAATCCAGCTTTATTCTTCCACACAACTTTGAACTTCCCAGCATTAGCTGCGTTCGTTATTTGCATCGCAGAGGCGACAGATTTTTGGACACGTGATCACAGATTAATCTGAGCAAATTGCGATTAACGAACGGTCCGACCAACGAACTTCTAACCTCTTTTTTTACTTGTGTCATAACTTTTTCATTTATGGACTACGATTTTTTTGCTTGCTCTTTTCGTTCTTCTAGTGTTATAAAATTTATTTTTTTATTATTTAGGGATTACGATTTTTTTGCTTGCTGTGTTCGTTCTTTTAGTGTTTTAGAATTTATTTTTTGATGATTTACGGCTATGTCAATCCCTGAGGCAATTTTGGTCGCTATTCATAGTCATCAAATAATATTTGATGACGATGATGAGGAGGAACAAGGTCCTGTTGCAAAGTCTGAGGGCTATGCAGAAGAAATTGTGCCACAGTTCTCTAATATGCAGTTCAACATAACCTCATAACATGACAGATAAACAGATTAATCTTTCTCGTCGGTCAAAATATTCCGAGCAAACAGATTTACATCCGACTGATCTGAGCGGAATTACCGAACAGTTCAGATTTACCTCCCCTACCTCTAGATGTAATAAACGAACGATTCAGACTAAAAAGATTGATCGGACGCAAATAACGAACGCAGCTATTATTGTTGAATTCCTAACATTTATTTTTTTCCTGTTTGTCATTGAGATATGTTTCATTTATTGTATACTTTTTTTATTCAATAAAATATGTAAACTTGATGATTATTGCTTTATTTTTCGCAATTCAGGCATTATATGATCCATTTTTTGACATTTCATTTAATTTTACTTGACTTTTCATTATTATTATTGTAATATCAATCTAGTGTTGAGTAATTTTAAATGAAATATCAAAAAATGAACCGTGAATGTCATTTTGCAATAAAAGTAAAATTACAGTAATTTTGAATATACTGCAAAAAACTGTAAAATTACAGGAATCTTCTTTTTCGGCTGTTAGCGAAGTTCACAACCTGATTTGTGCCAGAGGTACTGACGGGACTCTCAAGGTAGCGCCACCCGTATGAATAGAGGGCGCCACAGGTCAGTTTCCCATCTATAAGTAGTTTTTTATCTATGACTAAAACCGCATCTAAAATTCAGTATTGACATTCACAAAACGTCACTTCAAACCAGTGATGGGTATTAAACCGGTTAATAATTTTGTTAACCGGTCATTGGTTAATAGGTTTGTTCCAACCGCAGTCAGAAACCGTCAGAAGCGATCAGAGAATAACTGGTCATAGCAAACAACGAGTTATTTTCGCGTAATTCCTATCACTGATTGCAATGGTCGACTATTCTCTGATAGTTTCTGACGGTTTCTGACTGCGGTTGGAACAAACCTATTAATTGGTTATTAACTATCAATTTTTAACCAAAAAAAATAGTTTATTAGATATTTGTGTTCTGTCCATTATTGCAAAATTTTTGATATAATTTAAGATTGTTTGGGATGTAAATAAAACCTTCACTAGTTCCAGAATTCTGAAGTCATCGACAGTCGCGGACGTAAGGAGTCTGCGCAATGCTATTTAATAGACTTGGGAAAAATTACTGCACAAACTCCTGGAAGTCCGCGATGCATTTTTAAGTGGCAGCCTAAATTGTTAACCGTGGTTAACTCCAAACAAGTTTTAACGTTAATAAATCAGGCATGATCGGTGAATAAGTTGAAAGAAATTTGCGCTATAAGCAAGTCACTAGGGTATGGCACTCTGAATGCGCGAGAGTGCTGCCTCCAAGACAGTCCCGTCACTCCTAAAACTGCTAATTTAATGAGAACTGTAACGTTAGTAGTAATTGCAGATACTTTCATATATTTCACTGCTGATAAATTTTGGCAAGTTTATCTGAAGCCGTGAAAGGAATGCAGTCGAAAACATCCGATATTGCCACGTTCAACTATATAAAAGTTGAGGTCCATTATGTAGTGATAATAATTAGAAATAATTGAACTTTTTATTATTAACAATATGATCAAACGTTAATTCTTTATTGTGCTTGTATACTTGTAAATTTTTTTCAATCTATAAATATTAAAAGTTGAACATTTTTCCAAATTTGTTCTGAACTTCTTCAAGCTCTGTCAACGTTGTGCGGAAACCATAATAACCACACCCTTCGAATTACATAATTGCTTTTTTTCGACAGCTGACTTCTTATTGGCAAGCGCATGCGTGTGTTCTTCCCTCTCCTTTCGTCAATTGACTGATTATGATTCATCCAGTGGCGTTGGTATTGTCAGTGACCTTTGTAATTTCAGTTTTAATTTATAAAATAGGTACAGTACGCCGTTGGTATGTTTATGACAGATATGCGCCATGTTTCCTCGCCTCTTACCGATGCCCCAAGATAAACTTATCAAACTATAGTTTATCTCTGTGAGTCACACAACATATTATATGTAAATTTTGTATATTCTAAACTTACCAACATAAATATAAAATCCATCGTAGTTATTCAAATTCTGCATATACAGTCCGCTCATCGAATAACTTGGCACAACATAAACCAACCAGGCAAACAATGATGGAAACAGGTTTATGATCGACTAAAAATCAAAAAGTAACTAGCTTATTGTGATGGTAAGTATATACTTGTTTAAAAAAAAATTAATGTTCATGTATGGTGAATGAAGATGGGATGAAATCAAGGGATGCAGTTTTGCCCTGGGAAGAGTTTGGTGTTGAAGAAATACTAGGCGATGACCAGGAAAAATCTGCGAAACAGTTAGTCATGTCCTATGCGAGTACCTGAAGATATTGTCAATATGTATGTATGTATTTTTGGGGGTAACATTCACTGGGACCTGAAAGATCTATTATGCCCCCTTACATCTACTCAGTTTCTGAGAAGAGTCTCTGAAACTAGTAGCTCCTTTAGAGTCCTATTTCCCGGAGGAATCTTAGGATATCTACAGGCTTCAACTTGGGTAAATGTTCCTCTTCTATCCAGTACTGTGTTCTAGGATTCTGGAGTGTTGTGCAGTTGGAAAGTATGTGGATGGATGTTTCTTCTTCCATGTCACAAAATCTACATCCTTCTCCACTATTTTGTGCTTTTTAGGGTGCCCATTAAGGCGACAATGTCCCGATAGGATCCTTGTTAAAACTCCTAGTGCAGTTTCACTTTGACTTATGCAGTCATTTGATCTCGATAGGTTGTAGTCACCCAGAAGAATCTTTGATTGTCTAAGCCCTACTAGATCTTTCCTATGGTCAGATCTTCCCTTCCTTTCGTCAATAAGAGAGTGTGTGTTCGTGTTGGCCTACACCTGCCGATATAAAGCAGATGTCTCCTAGTAACCTGTCCACCTTCCTGAAAAAGACAG
Organism: Galerucella nymphaeae; assembly: GCA_963978555.1. NCBI lineage: Eukaryota > Metazoa > Arthropoda > Insecta > Coleoptera > Chrysomelidae > Galerucella > Galerucella nymphaeae. Next base: position 16,893,045 of record OZ021715.1, on the reverse strand, counting down.
AATGGACGATGACCTAGGAGGACAACTCCTCGGGAGGACGTAAAAATGGTTACATATGGCCTTAACTTACCCTCTATTCTCTACAGATACTTTGGTGGAGAAAAAATGAAGAATATTTTTACCAATTAAAAATTAGTTTTTCACCAAAATAAAACCTACCTTAGTGATAATATATGTCATTTTCCCGTAAAGTCCATCTTTAATATCTCTTTCCACAACCTTTCGATTTCTTCTAAGTTCCGTAATCGTCATAGCCAACAGCAATGGCCAATGTACAACGCACATCACACTGTAGTGGTAGCCCTGTCTGTCATTTAGCATTAACTGAGAATCTGATGAAGGAATGTCCCAAAATATTGTGCCTAGTATTAATGACAAACTGGCTGAAAGGATAATGACACTTAACCAATTTAAAAATGTCGTTGATTGTGTATAAATAATGGATTTCCTGGAACAGAAATTGGAAATTAGGGAAACTCTAGCAATATTAAGGAATATAGGGCATGGTATATTTAGATATTGTATTGATATCTAGTTAGCCTAGATCAGTTCCATGCATAAACAAAATATTGTGAAGATATGATCGATGACATTATTTTATCAGACCGTCAAATTGGACTGAAACGGATATCTGAAGCACTGAATATTTCATTCGAAAGTGCTCATCATGTAGCTCACGTTAATTTGAACATGAGAAAAATTGCTGCAAAATGGATCCCCAAATGTTTGAATGTTGACCAAAAGCGTGCAAGGGTAGAAGCATTACGTTCGATCTGTGCTCGATTTGAAAGCGATGTAGACTTCTTAAACCGAATTGTTACTATGGATGAGACTTGGGTACATTTTCACGATCCATATCTAGTTTTCCAAGACCTAAGAAGTTTCGTGTTCAAAAATCTACGGGAAAAGTTCTTGCTTCAGTTTTTTGGGATTGCCATGGAGTAATCATGATTGATTTCTTAGAAAAGGGTAGAAAAATAGCCGGAGATTACTATTCGACATTACTTATCACTCTACGGGAAGAAATTGAAGAGAAAAGACGCAGAAAACTATCCAAAGGTGTTTTGTTTTTGCAGGACAACGCCCCTGCACACAAATCTCATGCTGCCATGTAAAAAATTTTTGATTTAGGGTTTGAATTACTAGAATCCCTTATACACCAGATTTGGCTCCGTCCAACTATCATCTCTTTACTAAACTGTAAGTTTGAAAGGTGGTAAATTTTCTTCCAGCTAGAAGGTAATAAAAGCTGTGGAGGTCTGGTTTGCAGAGCAAGAAGAGACATTTTTTTTGAATGGTCTAGAGACGTTGCAGGTTCGATGTAATAAATCTATCCAATTACGAAGAAGAATATGTTGAGTAATAAAATATTTTACCTTCGACCCCCCCCTGTAATCAGTCAATAACACACAGTCGGTGTTAATGTAATGACGTCCATTACGCACGGTAAAAAAAACGCACAACTGTAAAGTAAATCGCACGGCTTCCCTAGCAACATCTGCAACAGACGTCGCCATTTTATTCCAAAATATGACATAAGCGTCAAAACATCAAACTTAAGGAGGCCGCAATAGCGATTTGCGTACGAACTGTCAAGAAACTTTTAAAACACTTTTTTATTATCCTTATAACTTATAACTGGTTTGTGTATTTTGTGGAAAGTTTTATTCAATTAAAAAATGTCGAGTGAAAGTGAGATGGATTTAATATTATCACGGTAATCGCAGAAAATAGCCAAATATTGTTGATTTTGTTCAAGTATTATCAATAATAAGAGTATAAATACAAGTAGAAGTAGATCGTAGGTAAAGTATAGTACGTAACTCGTGCTGTAAAGCATTTTACGCACATTTTACTTTCCGTAACTTTCCATTCGTGCGTAAAATGCTTCTTACCACACACGTTACGAATTAAACTATTGACATCGAAATTTTGTTTATTTCTATAGTAGACTAAGAATTTTTCAATATACATAATTAACTTACGTGAACAAAATAAAAGCAGCTACAATACAATTGGAATTTCTCACGCACATCGGTAGACTAGAAGGTGGTCCTGGATCGCTTAAAGGTTCATGTTTTTGTCTAAAAATTTCCGCAAGTTGTTCTATTCGTTGTGATGATTCTAGCATGGCCTCTGCAGAAAGATCGTCCAAAGTGACGAGGTCGACTAAAAGCAAACAATCGTTGACAAACACCAAGAAGAGAAGGTATTATATGAAGTACACTAGGTAACATATTAAGCTACCACTGTGTCATCTACACTTACGATAATAATCAGAAGGATTTTTATACGAAGGGCACGGATATTCAACTAAGGCAAAATATGGCAACATATCTCTTCTTTTTCCACTATACATAGTTCGTCCAGATGACACAAGTAAAATTCTTGATAACATTGTGAAAATTTCGTAGGTCGGCGGATGCATAGTCAATATCACTATTCTTCCCAAAGAACTGCCAGCACCACCGTTTGCCCATTGCTTTAAATATTCTACAAGGAAGAATGTGTCGAAAATGTCCATGCCTTTAGTGGGCTGATCTAGTACCACTATGTCAGTGTCGAGTATTAAGTGGCAGGCAACGTTCAGTCTTCTTCTCTCGGAAATTGTCATTAAAGATACTTTCGTATCGCGGACTTGCTCCAAACCGAGGTCTTCAATTATGACGTTTATCTGGAATAATTAAAAATATCTATTAACAAAAAATCCCTACATATTTGGATATCACGTGAAAAATCTAATATCAAATTTACAGTAGAAATTGAACAAAATAAGTCTATAAACTTTCTAGACCTTACAATTTCAAATATAAATGATTTTTATATATTTCACAAACCATCACATACCGACATTACAATCCATATAAGTTCAGTCCACCCAGTCAGTCAAAAATTAGCAGCTTTCAATAGTATGATACATACAGATACAGTTCCATTGAATATTGACAATTACAACAAAGTACTAAATATAATAAAACAGATAGCTGTTAATAATAATTACTATCCAAATTTAATTGACAATATCATAAATAAAAAGATACGAAAACATATTCTAGAACAAGTATTTTATTCTGATGAAAAATAACCAATTTAGAAGTTTAAGATACTTAGGAATACCATCCTTAAAAATCAAATCATTCTTAGAAACTTTAGTTTTGAATATTTGCTTCAAAACCGATAACAATTTATCCAAATTCACTGAAAACAACAAATGCAAATCTTCAAAACTAAATAAAGTTTATGAATTTAAATGTGGTAATGACAACTGTAACAAAATTTATACAGTGTGTCGCATTTAAGATGAAGACACCCCCATATAATTTCACTGTTTGAAAGATTACAGATTTGAATTTTCGCAGAGTCAACTAAAATCTGAACTTTAATCTCAGCCTAAGTACTATGATTTCACAAAAAGGATTACATTTCCGATATTTTGCTTCGCGTTAAAAATATCGAGAAAAAATATTCGAGTGAATTGTTCAGAATATCATTTCAACCGCACATACCGAAATTCATCACAAAATACGCATTTTTAATTTTTCAATTTTTTTGCCCACCCACATTTATTATTACAAAATATTGTTCAATTTGATCAGTATTCCTTCGAAAGTGCTGTATACTCTACTAAAATACCTATTTGAATACATGACACTGTGTCAAGAATTTAATTTCCACGGCACAAAAATATTCTGAACAACTTTTTTCAATAATATTTTTCGATATCTCTAACGCGAAGGAAAATATCAAGAAGCGGTCCTGTTTGTGAAATCGTAGTAGGTTAAGTTTGAAGTTTACATATAAGTTGACTATTTCAAGAAATGTGGCCCATCAACCTCCATGACTCTACAAAAATTCAAATCTGTAATTCTTCAAACAGCGAAAATATGGAAGTGTCTTCATCTTATATGCGACACACTGTATAGGTAGAGCTTTCTGTAATTTTGAAACTAGAATTACAGAACACAAACGTAGCTATGACAACCAAAAATCAGATTTCAACTATTCAAATCATTTATTAGCAAAACAACACTCTTTCGATTCAAATTTTGAAATTATGCATATAGAACCTAAATCCTTCAAATTTAGTCTTTTAGAAGCCCTTGAGATAAATAAAAACAAATATTCAGATAATGTTCTTAACGGCCAAATATATATCAACAATTCTTCCTTATTGAACCTATTTACCTAGAAAGGTTCCTGTAGGATTGTTGTGAATGGGTTTCCAGGGAAACTTGTAAAATATTTTAGTTAATCCCATATTTAGACAATTTTTTTCCTTTTTTATCATATTTCCATGTAAATAGATCAACATTTCTGGTACTCTTTAGTATGGTGTGCCTTTTTGGTATTTAATAACATATACCTAGTATTAAAAACAAAAATAAAAATATCTCTCTTCTTTTAAAAATTTATATTAATTCATTAACATAATAATTACGGAATAAACATTTTTGAAATGAGTGATATTTTTATTTTTGTTTTTGAAACTATTATTGAATACCAAAACGGCACGCCATTTACTTTAGCACCCGAAGTGACAACACTTTATGAAAATAAAAACATCAAACACCTTATCTTCCTTATTATAGGCGTTTTCCTACAACAATTTTGATTCTGCTCTCCTGACTGGCAACTACACGGTTTCTGAGATATGGCCGAGATCTATTCTTATTGGAAAACCCAGATATTATTAATTATTATACAGGGTGTAACAAAAAGGCAGGTCATTAATCATACCACATATTCTGGGGCTACAAATAACTCGATCCAACCCAAGTTACCCCAGTACAAATGTGCATGCGAAAAAAGTTACACCCTACGAAGTTATCAAATGAAGATAGTTTTTTTCAAATATTTCGACAGCTGTTCGACATATTATAATGGGGGCCATTTCGAACATATAATAAAAACTACACATTTGTAAATAAGTAAGATTCAATCAAAAATTTGGGACCCTCAAAAAACTTAAAAATTCATTGACTTTAATTTTTGTTACTCGAAATTTTTGAATAAAATAATGAAAAATAGGCCGTATCTCGATAAAAACTGGTAAAAAGTAAAAAGGGGCAAAAAAGTTTTAAAAATAATGTGTTCGAATAATGGTGCCACAATAAGCATTAAATTGTAACGTACACAAACATTTTGGGGGGCTTAGGGGATCTCAACTCCCATAAATTTTTAACGGGGTGCAATAATTTCTCAATTGTTTTTTAAGATGATGCTTTTATCATAAGAAAGCCACTTGTCAACTTTCATTATAATATGTCGAACAGCTGTCGAAATATTTGAAAAAATCTTTTTTCATTTGGTAACTTCGAAGGGTTGTAACTTTTTTCGCATGCACATTTGTACTAGGGTAACTTGAGTTGGATCGAGTTATTTTTAGCCCCAGAATATATGGCATGATTTATGACCTGCCTTTTTGTTACACCCTGTATAATGAATCACTTACCCTATCCATGGCTTCGATTTTCAAGTATCCTAACTTATCTGTCGGTTTTCTGAGATCGTAATGGAACCTTAATGTCTGTACCACTGTCATGTCTTTACACAAATTTAGATCACTTTGCACATAAGCCACTCTAGATTTCAAAGAGTGAGCTTGAACGTTTTGTCCATTTAAAAATATCGTTCCTAGCACTGGTGTTTGAAATCCCGCCACTACGTCGAGAAGAGAAGTACCTTCTTCTTCGGACGTCGTCATTATTGCCATTATTTCCCCTCCTCTTATTTCAAAAGATATCTCGTTAAGAAGTAGATGTTGACGAGATTTACAACAGTTGTTGGAATTTGGAAATACACCAAGACCATGAACCTGCAAAAAATCGTATGTAATATTGTAGAATTCATATAATAACCTTCTTGGTTTGCGTCATCGATTGTTTATGGTATGAAAGGCAGGTATGTGATTAATCCTGATCAAAATATCACAATAATAATCCGTTTAAATGTATTACAAAAGATACAGAATAAGTAGAGAGGGAATCATTCAAAAAAAAACCCTCCTCACTTCTTAGAAATCAGACAACCTGGGACATGCCACAAGATGGTATGATGAAAAGGTACAACTTTTCGAAGAAACTCGGTTACGGAACTAAGCAACAAGAAGGAATGGGATCCAAATACCATTACCAGACTTGGAAAGAATGGCATTCAATGGTACACAGATGGCTCAAAAGCAATAGGAGGAACTAGGATAGGAGTGTTCGGGCCAGGAACCAAATACTCCGAAAGATTGGGAAAAACCCCAAGTATCTTTCAAGCTGAAATCCACGCCATAAGAAAGTGCGCCCAGTTCAATATTGATGAAGGGTACAGAGGACAAAAGATTATAATAATGACAGATAGTCAAGCAGCCATTAAATCACTGAGCTCTTGCGTAATCAGTTCCCAAATGGTGTGGGAATGCCTAGACAAACTAAATGAACTAGGCGAGAACCTTACTATGGATTCCAGGACACACTGGAATAGAAGGAAATGAAATAGCAGATGTGCTAGCAAAGAGGGGGTCTGAAATACCTTTCTGGGGGCCTGAACCATTTCGCGGAATCAGCTCCAATGTAATATTGGAAGAAATAGGAAGCCGAAAGAAAGAACAGCACTCTAGAATCCTAGAGCACATTACTTGGGAGCTCACTGGATAGAAGAGGAACATTTACCTAAGCTGAAGCCTGCAGATGTCCTAAAATTTCTCTGGGAAATAGAACTAAAGGAGCTACTAGTTTCAGAGACTTTCCTCAGAAACTAGGAAGAAGTACCCTTTACTTCACAATAGATCTTTCAGGTCTCAGTGGTAGGTATTTACAGTTGGGAAAAGAAGCTGATAATTATCAATTCCATAGCCTCTTAGAATTTGGCTGAATGCGATCCTGATGATTTTATTTATCAAATTTAAGGTTAGCTAAATGTCAAAATATCAAATAAAATAAACGACATACCCAATAGCCGGATATACGTCACAAACGATGACGTACATCAAGAAGGATTTTGTATTTACTATACTTACACAGTGTGTTCCAAAAGAAGAGTATGAGAAATTCATTTACCTGCAAATGTGGATACATAAACGTCGTTCCGGACTCTTCATCTTGACTTAGGTAATCAGTACGTAGTACAGAGGGAGGCCCTCTTCTTGAAGCCGGCAAAGAAAAATGACTCTCGGTCTTTGACATTGGCCTTCCAATATGGCCCATCATGCTGAAAAGGTTCGTTGAATATTTTATTATCAAATAAAAAATATAATTTGATCAACAGTTTTATTTCACTCTATAATAATAAATTGTCATTTTGCTTTCGATTTTATTGTTCGTATCTCACAGCTTGTGCTCGCTCAAGAATTGGCATGCTTCAAATTTGAATAATCTGCTTTTAAGAGATCCAGTACTTACCCATGATCAACCATATCATGATGATGTACAAAATCCGCTACACTGTTCCTTCTAGGATCTCTAGACGTATCAATAGTATGATAAGATCGTTGATATTCTGAAGCTAACAGATTTGCTTCTGATATACTTTTATTTCTGTTCCATTGAGTGTTGGATTGTTTGATGCCACCTTGGTGCATTGCTGCCAGCGGTAAACCTGGGCTACCCTAAAAATTAGTGAAGATATTATTATTAATTATTGAGATTATTGATGTTATAAACGTTAACAAAACAGTATGTAGTGAATATCTAATATTAGAGTATAGTCGATTGAATTGTAGTACTAGATGACTATCACAGACGTACGGCTATAAAATATTAATTTTAAATTGTGCAGTTAAAATATACAAGGCGTTGAAGTCTTTACGATTTACAGGAAAAAGTGGTCAGAACTTTTTAAATACGCTGTATAACCCATTACAATATTATATCATTTTAATAGCGAAGTCATGAAGTAGAATTCAAATTCAAATAAAAGGTGTCCTATTTGAAAAATTATAACTTTGATCTGCATCTAAGCTGGTTACAATCGGTCAAAATTTCATTTGAATATCCCTAACCATTCACAAGATATTGGACTTTATCGCACTAATGAATCACCCTGTTTATAATATATACCACTTAAGTTCGCACCATGTGGGAAACTTTTTTATTATCAATTTTAGGAAAAAATATATAGGGTTGTCCAAAAAAACCGGAATTTCCTTTTTTATTGATATCTTTTTTATTTATAGGTCGATTTTATTGATGTCGGTTTTGTTTAAAAGATAATTGATCAAGACACACTACTAATCTAATATTTCGTCCACTTGATTTTGGAAAATGTCGAAAGAAATTAAAATTCACTATGTAATAACATACTTGTGTTTTTCGAGCCATACATCAGACAATTTTTGACCGATTTCTATGTTTGACCTCTCGTTACATTTACAAATGTCTGAACTTTCGTAAAATAATTCGCAAACATATACAGTGCGAATTAAAAAATTTCCAGTCAGTTTTAAAGTTTGATAAAGTTTGGATGTGTCCGCCATTTTGTTTTTTAAACAAAACGCGAAATATTAGATTAGTAGTGTGTCTTGATCAATTATCTTTTAAACAAAACCGACATCAATAAAATCGACCTATAAATAAAAAAAATATCAATAAAAAAGGAAATTCCGGTTTTTTGGACAACCCTATATATAATACATTTTAGAAGATGGTTCAAAAATACGAACATCGAATCGTGTGCGATTTATTTCATCCGAACTAAATCGCATACGAAAAATTTCTATTGATCTCGAAAATACAGACCCTGTTGCATATAAGCAACAAGCTTCAGAAAGTTGTTATAAAATTTTCGAGCATTTACTAATGTTCGAGAGTTATTCGGATAGAAAATTTTTTGCTAATCAAAGAAAAGAAATACAGAGCAAAAACGATTTATTTAAAGGTGCAATACAAAAGAACAATCCAAACTGAATCGTGACATTTTGAAATATTAAATATTTGAAACATCAAAATCGAAATAAATAATCAAATAGGATCAGCAGCACAGTATAATGCTGTTCTAAATATCTTCTGTATGTTTCTTGTGGTATATTATTCATTCTTTTTTTAATTTCTTGGGAAATTAAACCACAATATTTTTAAATTCTTTATTTAAAAAGATTGTGGTTCAATTTCCCAAGAAATTAAAAAAAGAATGCTGTTCTAATTGGTTGTGTTATTATCAACGACCTATTATAAAATAGACTAGCCTTGTTTACATTTTGGTTGTCCCCAACATATTTAGGGCGAGACTCTTCTTACATGATGCCAAATTACTTCTAACAAAAATAGTAATTGATGAATATATTCAAGATTTGAGCAGTATTTTCTGTTTAAAAAGTAAGAAAAAAGTGGGAAGCATTTAAAGTAGGTATGACCAACCCACGGTCCAGCTCACTTAGTTTTTTCGGTTAGGATTTTTCATGATTTATCAATGCCATAAGTAAAATAGTTTATAAATTTTTAGTTTGGCAATCTCGAACTACTTCTGTCATTTTGGTGAGATCTGTCAATGAGATTTTAATTATAATTGTGTTTTTATTAGATATATCATTGATATTTGTATATTCCAGTGCTTTTAAGACATTTATGATGGTGGGAAAATGTGTAGTATGTGAAAATACATGGAATAAGAAGGATGAACGATCGTTTCATAGGTAAGGTTATATTAGCACAAGCGTAGTATAGGTATAAGACAAGGGATTCAATATTTGTTTTCATAATTATATTGTTCATTTTTTAATTATCAGGTTTCCCAGAGATGCTGCTCGCCGTGAAATTTGATTACTGAATGTATTTTTGGTAGAAGAGGACATTTTCAAAGTTTAAGTTGCTTTGGTGTGTTTTGACCATTTTTTCAAAACGGTCATATGTGCTAATTTAAGTGGCAAACATGTTTTGAAACATGATGCTACAGCTACACCTTTGAAGTAAGTAGTATACTTGGTATTTTTAATTTGTAGCTATGTACACTTCAAGTTAGCACAGAAATTATTACATTTTTCTTTAAAGGATTCTGGAAGATGAGGCTTAAGACAACAGGAGTATTGGAGCAAAAAATCCAGTTACAACAAGGTAACTTATCTATTGTAATTGAAAGGTCCATTTCATGAACAATTTGTAATCTTTTCAGTTTGTTGAAGAATAATGAAGATTCATTTTATTTAAATATTTTCATACAATTGTGTGTTCTAGTTATTTTATTTTGTAATATGATTGTGAATAATTATTAAGAACAATAAATATTAATATTATGATTATTGTTATAATTATTCTATCTAATTTTAATACATTTATTCATTGCTTAGTTTTGTAAAATCTATATAAAAAAAAATAAAAAACTATCCATATTATATTAACATATTCATCATCTGTAGTGCAGAACTTGTTTTATGTTAAAAGTCCTCTATAGGTATCTTTTAAATAAATTGCTTGTTTTTAATATAATTTCCACTTATTCAAAGGAAAATTTAATAACGTGTCTACATCATTTAGTCTATAAAAGCAATTTTCATAAAATGGTTTAAATGAACCCTTTCGACATGATACGCCACTGTGCATTGTACTCGCCCTGATTTATGTTGCGACCAAAACAATGTATAAGTAATAATGTATGATGGCTGGTTTATTTTATAATAGGTCGTTGGTTATTATCGAAACTTTTAGCAGAGTTGCTATGAATAACAGCTGCGATAACCACTTTACTTAGAGAATAGCCTTGGGTGCCGATTCTCAGGTCAGGGAAACGCGCTCTCCAATAGAACACATTTTTTGTCTTCGCTTGGTTACTCTGTCATTTCAGTGACAAAGACAAAAGATCTCTTCTCTTGGGGAGCGTTGTTTCCTTGCCTGACAATCGGCACTCTGATCTCATGATAGTAAAATGTTATGTCAAGTAGATTTTTCGACCTCACCTTTCCGGTCTAATATATTTTAATTTGAATGAACGTGAGAAAGTAATTGAGGAAAAATCGATTTATTTTCGTCAACAAATTTGAATGTGAACCTGTACCTGAACATTAAATGATCCATATAAATAATGTAATTGACAAATCTTTTCATAGAGTCCCATTTCAATGATTTTGAAAATAAAAGAAACTGCCTTACCCTTTGATACATATTCTGTACTCTAAAGTCCGGATCGGAACGATATTTCCGGTTATATTTGTAGTTGTTGGTGGTTTCATTATCCGAACTGTCATATCCGGAGCTTCCATCTCGTGGGCCGCGGCTTCCTGGTTTTAAGCTCCTGAGAATCGAACAACGTCATTATGTAGGTACAATAAAATGATTTAGTATCCTGTGCAGATAATTATTTTATTTTGAAGAATGAAAAGAAGTGAATGTTGAATTAATATTTCACCAAAAAGTGTATCACACTTCAAGTGAATTCAATATTTTTATAAATTTAAGGTTAGATATATGTCAAAATATCAAATAAAATAAACGACAGATCAAGAACCCGGATATACGTCACAAGCGATGACGCACACCAAGAAAGCTATTAAATGTACTATATCATTGTTATTTTTTCAAATAAAACTACATATTTTTCTTTACATTTTTGAATTTCACAACATTATTAGACGATTGCCAAAACATTGTTTTTTGTGAGTTAGAAAAACTCAGAATTTTTTCCATTACTAACTGTGAAGTTGACAATTATTGCTTCTTCTAGCCAATGAATAGATGAATTTCTCTATTATGGTTGATAATTTTTTCTTTTATTAACCTAGGTCAATAATGGAGTAATTCAAATATTTTGAGAATAGGGTACAGGCATAAATTTTGCTATTGTTGGGAATAGACGCTTTATCAGGACTCCATAACACCTTGCATGCTTATTTTTTCAAAAAAATATTAACTTTACGTCTAAAACGACTTCGAAAATCATAAAATTTGAAAGTACGCCAAAACGCGTTTTACGCCATAAAGATGGCTGCCCCAACCATTGACGTCACTCCTTGTTTACGTTCTTATTCGTGTATCGTGTATCGCTCTGAGTTTTTGTGACCTAATTTGTTTCTGAAAGCTTTAAAAATGGATAAAACACACAAAAAATTTACATTGCAAGTATTGCATTTTTCCAGAGTGCAAATCGACGTCTATTAAAACTCCAGACAAAATATTTCTTACTTTACCTGGTGGCGCAAGCAAAAATGCACTTAAGAGAATGGCATTGTGATTGCAAGCTATGCGTCGGAATACAGACAAATACTACTGCTTTTGTTTGCGAAGACCATTTTAATGTAAGTGCCTAATTCTGTGTTGGTAATTTTGCTTCTTTAATAGTTGGAGGTTATGTACCTATATATCTAGGAATAAGGATGATTCACATTATCAGACATGCAACGACACGACAAGGACCGACTGAGACACGACAAACCATTCTTCTTAGATAAATAAATATCGAGGTACACACTAACCGACAACGACGCGGCAACGACACGTAAAGGCAACGACAGAGCGGACCGACATTCTTAGCAAGAATGTTTTTCGTGTCTGTGCCTGTACGTGACGGGTAGTTGCTGGATAGTGTGAACAGTTTATTTGGATTTTTGCGATACTTCAGTGAATTTTGAGGATTTGTATTAATATTTTCTTTCGTCGTCCATCAGTTCTTTATTTAAAGTATGATATTCTCCTTCCGTTTCACGTTTCTGTAACATTTCATGCTCCCATAATTGTTTTTATTTCTTCTTTGCGACTTCGTCATCTTCATCAAGCAATACAGTTATTATAGCTAGATCTTTATTAGTAAAATTTCTAAACATGACATACGAGCGCTGCTCACTTTGTAACACTACGCTCCTAATTTTGTTAAGCAAAAACTAATTTATTACAAACAACCCGTAGAGATGTCGAATACCTATTGTATAATGTGAATTGCTGCCGAAACTGTCGTGTCTTTGTCGGTCCTTGCCGTGTCGTTGCAGGTCTGATAATGTGAATCATCCTTTACCATAAAAACATTTTTTTCTTACGAACACACATCAAGTTTCCACTGAAAATGTGCAGAAATTTGAATTCAACAGGAGTGGTTTCCCAGTGGGTACCCGAAATAGTTATTTACCAACAAGTGCGGAAATTGAGTTTTTCCGCACGAGTCTGCCGTTCACCGAACGACGCGTAGCGGAGTTCGGTGAAGCAGCAGAGTGCGGAAAAACATTTTTCGCAAGTGTTAGGTACAATAGTTTTTCTACAAGCGTGAGGATTCACTTATTCACGAGCAAAATAATTTTAGAAATGCACTGACAGTTCTCTGACAATACCAGTTTATCATTAATTTGACATATTAGTGTGGAAAATTTTTTCCACACGGTGCGGGAAAATCAATTTTCCGCACTAAAATGTGTGTAGAAAATTCAATTTTCCGCCCGCTCGTAGAAAAAGTAATTTTTGAGCATATTCGCAAGAAAAATAGTGGAAACGGCTCGTGAGACAGTGACTTTCTTATACGGCGTCGAAATATGGTTGGTATATATTATATATAATACATAGTTTAAATCGTAATTACGAAAATGCTTCAACTTCTTTTATTTCCTCTGCATTAAAATAAGTTTAAGCAGCATAAATGAGTATACTTTGGACAAGTTATCAGTTTGTGCTTTTACAAAACCTAGCCAAATCTTTGCTCACAAAAAATGAAAGAATCGTCACTGAACTAGTAAATAAAAATTTTCTCCTAAAGGTTTCAAAATATCCTCGGAAATATCGGATATTTATGTCCACTTTCCACTTTACGAGACTTTTAGAAATATAAAAAGCACACACAAACACGTAATGGTCTCAATTTCACATCGACGAAGCAATTAATAGTTAATTAAAATACAATATAAATACAAAACTACACATAACTTAGTGCAATACAGGCCATATTGACAAAAGTAATAACAAAGTGTGACATCTCACGTATTATCGGTAGCTCTCGGAAATTCTCGGGTGTTGGTCGGAAAGTGCTTTGAAATTTGAATATTATTTCAAAATTTGAAAATAATTTAGAATGGAAACTGGTTTATTTCCTATTATTAGTTATTTTTGATATCAACTTTACTATTACAACTTAATATCTAAGCAAAATATGAAATATGCGTGTACCCTATTCGGATAGTGGTTCAACAAAATTTTGTATATCCAGGAGATTGTTTTTAACATATTTGCTGCTGGAAATTATCTATCAAGATATATCTATTTGAGTAAAAATGTCATTAGTTCAAAATTCGCGCTCAACCAAAAATGACTGATGACATAATTAGTACGTTCATAATATATCGAAAACTGACAGTGTACTTGTCAGTAAGGCGCCAGGGTGAACGCTTCTCTGAATTATATTTAGTTTTTGTCTTAAATTTAGCTAGTAGTGGAAAAAATGTATATACACTACTCGGTGATTAAGAAATTGATAAGCCTTGCTTCTTCCGCTGAGAAATTCACTCACCTATTGGGCGGTCTCGTAGAAGAATTTCTCCTAAAATGTTGCGGAGTTCCAGAACGGTTAGATTCAATGTGATTGGGAGGAAAAACTCGAGGAAGTCCGAATTTCAGGTATGTGTACATATTCGATCCAAGAGCAGACCTAAAAATACAAATTACAAACCTAATGCAGTGATTCTGAGATAAATGGATAACTGATGTCTCTCAACTGATTACGTTAAAATGAACAAATACAAATTACGAATTGATCATAGCTACGGCGTATTGATAACCGATTATTTTTTACGTATTATTTCCAACCAATCAGAACGATCAATTTAGTTGAGTCACCTTGTAACTTTTTTTATAAAATATAGTAGGTACTTACTTGGGTCCGTAGCGAGGATGTGAGAGAATCGATTGAACAGTAGTGTCACGTAATTGAAAGTTCCCATAAGGAAGTGGGCTTTTGTCCGTCGATCCTAGAGCGCTATCCGTAAAATCCGAGTTTAAGTTTTGTCTGAAAATAAATTTAAACTTTAGAAGAAATTCTGTTGCATTCAAACTAGACAATATTTAGAATTATTATATAGTAGTCTAGTGTGATGATGGACCACAATAGATCTGCAAAGGTCGCAGTGGGATAGGACAAAGAGCCACTCCAATGTTAATCTAGTGTGATGATATTCATTATTTTAGATCTTTAGTAATACTATATATTTCACAATTTCCTCTATCAAGTGCATCGACTTCGTGTAGTATTATTGACCTGTGTATACTGTTCAATCAGCAATAACACTGTTGCTACCTGAAGTACTTTGCGCTGATAGATCGAATTTGATATGATGTTTTAGGTTAAATGGATTATTGTAGATTATTATAATTGGTGCATTCAACTAGTACCTATAGAAGTAAATAAAATGGGGTTTTATAAAAAATGTGTTTAAATTATTAAAGTCAAAATAAAGAGAAGTTAGTTTATCACACTAGCAAATACAGGGGATAGTAATTATCACAAACTTTAAAGTAGTTAATTTGTTATTTAGTACCTAGCTCGTCTCTGAATAATTCATATTGTTATGAACTCAGTGATTCAGAAGCCGGTCCTGTCGTGAACTATAAATTTTGGCGAAAGCGACCTTTCTAGCTAGAAGATTCCATAAGTAACTCGTTGGTTTATTCTCGACTGTTCTGGAAGCGTAGAAAGTAAATTTGGTAAATTCAAGAAGGTTCTAGAGCTGCGAAGGATTAAACAGCGTGTTTTCAAATGACACTTGCAACATTTGCATGTAGATACATGATATAAGGATTGGGGGGGTCCAGCTCATTTACTTTTCGAAATACGGGGTGTTGAAGTTTATATGTTTTAATTTGATAACATTAAAATGGATGAATAAGTTGATTTGACATTTGACAATGGTGTACATTTGGAGAAATTTGTAACTTTTCCCCTCCCATTTTTCACGCCACTGGCATTTGTGGATATTTTTAATTCATTTTGTATTCCTCAATGTTTTTCACGTGAAAAACACATAACCTTATATCAAAAGATTTGTAGTTTTCAAGAAATTTAATGTTTCCATGAAGTCTGCAACCTAAATTTTTAATATCTTCTGTATGTTCCTTGTGGTATATTATTCATTCTTTTTTTAATGTCTTGGGAAATTAAACCACAATATTTTTAAATTCTTTATATCAACGTTTCGGTAGCGTTCCAACTACCGTTGTCAAGAAAAAATGAGTAGAAATTAATTTTTATCCCTAACTGACACAACGGAAAAAATTTGACAACTAGACAATCAAAAATATTTTGAAGTTTAAGACTGCAAAATTTTGCTATCAAATTTTTATTCAAGTCCATTCATAGTAGATCATATTTCTGGCAAAATGTGGAATGAAATATTTCATTTTATGACATTCCAACGATATGATAGTCTACTAGAAATGGAATTCAGTGAAGTGCACGTTCCAGGAACGGTTTTTATTGGGATAGCGCGTTTTTTCGCTTATATTGGAAATGTTGTTCTTGATACTTTTTTTGTGTATAAATATTCAAGTTTTCAAATATGTATACTCAGTTTTGTGATTTTGTGTATTGAAATGTGTATCGATTAACAACTATTCAAATTATAAATTATAAGAAAACCTGGATAAAAACTTATGATGCTATCCTGATAACGCAGGTAATTGATTATTGGAAATTTCTCTTTCTAACATTGGTAACCAAATTTGACTACATTCGGCTGAAATACTAGCTACATATTTATCTGCATTTAGTTGTATTAAAGCACCCGTATTTCGAAAAATAAATGAGCTGGACCCCTCAATCCTTATATCATTTTGTCCAATTTTACGAGAGGTTTAATCTACTTGCAAACGTTGTAAGTGATAGTTGAAAACACCCTGTATGAACGCGTGTTTTTGAGTGAGTCGAACAGTTTTCCAGTATACAGTGAATGAACAGATAGTGAATTAGTGAATATAAATAGTATTAAAAATAAATTAGAACAATTATTATACAGAGTGTAGATAAATTAGTAGACATTAGGTAGTGTGTATATAAATTGAGTTTATTATAGTGTGTATATAAATTGAGTTTATTATAGTGTGTTTCTTCAATAAACCAATGATTAGCCATAGTGAGCGTTTAATTTTATCCCACGGTGAAAATGTTTAAATAAATAAGAAAAACATCACAATATTGACATTTTTTTTTTATTAAAACGATTTGCAAAGACGAATTAAAAATTACTCAATACAAAATAATGTCCACTTATTCTTGCAATCTATTTTCTTTAAATTGAACCAAAAATAATTGGTTGATTAAAAAAAATTAAAAAACATTGGTATACGTCGTCGATAAATATCAAGTATACCAGTAGTCTAGAGATTTGCTTGGATACCAAAGACGAAACATTTTTTAAATGATTTATTCGTAAATCGTGTACATTTCAAATAAATTTCCGCTTAAAGAGAACCACATTTAATTTAAAATTTTATGCTGACTGATTTTTCCGTGAAATCTTCTAAGTTTTGCCTAATCAAATAACCTGTAATTCTGTGAATGAGGTGAAGTTCTAATTAACATTTCTGTACGTTATATAAATTTTTTTTCGATCTATATTTCAGTTTAAATTATATCCCATTCTATAGTAAATTACCGTAGAAATCGTCGTATTCAATTTTGTACATTTTAAAAGCCATTCTTGTATTTAATTAACAATTTGCCGTCTTACAACACTTGAATATTGCTAGACTAATCCTACCGCTAATTGCCATACAAAATTTTAAATTGATTTTTCCGACTGACTAATAATCCATTCTTCACAATAGATTCCAGATAAGCTAGCCACTTACTATGCTACTTTTTACTCCATTTAGATAGAGCGTAATATGTTAGGCCAGTAAATCCTATTATTCAAGAATATGAAATCAAAAGATTAAATAACCGCAACACATAAGTGTATTTTTTCCACTACTAGCTGTGAAGTTGACAATTATTGCTTCTCCTAGCCAACTGAGAAGCTAGTGGTTAATAATTTTTTCCGCAAATCGCTAGGAAATTTTGACATTCCTGTCAAAATTTCTTGAAGAAAAAGTAAGGAAATGATATTTCCGTACAGTTGTTAGTGTTCTACATAATCCATAAAACGTCTGTATGCATTTTCGTACTTTTCTCTTGATTTCTTTGGCAATAATTCTAATGAAGCAGTATTCACTGCCTCAACCAGCTCTGGAGGAGTCCCAGGAATGGAAATTTCATCATCACTTATCATTTTATTTTCGAGAACACCAGCAATTAAATTTATAAGCGTCAAGTTTGACAATTCAACCTCAATACGTTTCCATAGTAACCCAAGTAATTTTATTAGGAATTTCAAAGCACCATTTATTTGGGAATAAAATTATCGCATTTTTTTTTTAAATCAATCAATATCTGTCGAATTTTAAACGATTTGCGGAAAAATAGTATGTTTACCTCGTAGGAAATGCCACATTCCTGGACTCTGTGTTGCTAAGTCTCGGCTTGCGCCTCGACTTAGCAATCTTCACAGTCGTCCAGGAATGTTAAGCTTTTCCTACCCGGTAATCAATGTACTATTTCTATTATTAACCTGGGTCGTTAATGGATGAATTCAAATATTTTGAGAATTCAGGGATAGTAGTTTAACAAAAACTTGTGCTACCTAATTTTGTATACCCAGTAGATTGTTTTTGACATATTTGCTGCTTGAAATTACCTATAAAGAAAAAGTTATTTGAATGGCGCACAACCAAAAATGACTGATGATGCGCTTCTCTGAATTATTTTTAATTCTCAACTTAAATTTGGCTAGTAGTGGAAAAAATTGTACATACACCATGATGGTGAAGACATTTATAAGCCTTGCACCTTATTTATATTTTGGTCCTCGGTCAATAATAAAATCCTTCAGAGAATTCTCAAAACATTTAAATTCGTCCATAGAGAAATTGAACTTCTCAGTTGACTAAAAGAAGCATTAATTGTCAGCTTCACAGCTAGAAGTGGAGAAAAGTTTATTGAACTTTTGGGCTAAAAATCTATTAATTAAAATAAAAAAGGGAAGCTCTACATTAATAGCTTGTTGTGCGTGGATCAAATTACTTGACACAGGATATTCCAGTCGAAGTTGGAAAGAAGTTAATACTTAAATGTGATAATAATTACTTTTTTTGTAGACCAGACTCCGATTTTTTAATAGTTAATGCCTTTACAACTAGCTGGAAGAAGTTAGTTTTATGCACTTTCATCATTTTGCATTAACCCACTTATTTTTTTGGAAATATTCGAACAGATGAAAACCAAAACACAAATCTCCGACCAAGATAATCTAGTGATACTAATTACATTAGACAATCTAATTACTAAGTAAGAATTTACTCTCATTTAGATTATGCGACTTTTCATAGTTAAATTTTTGGCGAAGTCGCCGGGTAGCCCAAAAACTTGGGAGGTGATAGAAAGACTAAAAATAATGGTCGCGTTCATCCCAACAAAGTTGGTCAGGTAGCGATTTTTAGAGTGCTCCATCAGTTTGTAATTCTGCTGAACGTGTTAATAAAACCATATTTGTCAATGTCAATGAATACAACAACAACTCAATTTTATTTGATATATACGTCAATAGTTATGGAATAAGTATTACTTTTAAACATTAAAAAATGGAAATTAATCGCAATAAATTGAGCTTACACCACTTTGGAGCATAATATTATGAAGAGTTAAACGAGGGGTAAACCACTGAAGAAAAATCTGCAGACTATTTTCTGTATATTCCAGGTATTGCTCAAGTATTTTCTTTGTGAAAGTCTTTATTTCTATTAATATATGATTAAGAAATGTTTCAACAGAAGTTTTCTGTATTTTCAATGAATTTTCTCTAATATGTACACTATTTTCTTCAGTGGTTTACCCATAGGAGTGGGGCTTCCTGACACACTATACAATCTATAATTAATATCATGTCACCTCCATCTGTTCATTCATTTTCACTGAAATACAAACTAAAATATCTCCAAACAAAAATATTTTTATTATGTTTTCAGCCTATGACATAAATGACAGTTAATGCATCATCAATCGGTAGCATGTAGCGTATTTTTAGGGCCCCCGCAGACTGCAGACTTTTTATAGGCCTATAGTTTGATCGGCGTCCTAATCAGTACGGAGATGAATGCATATGCGCACACTACAGCGATTCAGTATCGGCCGATAAAAAAGTTTGATAAGCTACCCAATTACATTCAAACTAATCTGTCGGCCAACTATCGGCCGACTGTTTAATCAGTATTGGCGCATACACGCCTGCGCATACATGACGATTGTTTAGTCGGCCGATAGTTCAGTTCGCTCTGTGATTTGGAAGTAATTTGGAATGCATAGTGTAAAATTTTTCACTAAATAATCTATCACTGAGAATGGAATGCACCCAATACTCTCGGAATCTCTTCTTGATTTTCCTTCAACGGAGTATAATGAGGGCAATAATTTTACTGGATAATATTTTCATTGTGTGACCGCTTCAACAGTTGGATAGTCTGCGCCCTGTTCACTAACCAAACTTTTTAATTGGCTCGGTGTGCGCACTTTCAGCCCAACCCCGCTAAACTATCGGCCGATATAAAGTCTGCAGTCTGCGGGGGCCCTAATTCTTATTAAAAAAATGGCGACTGATACCACAGCGCTTAATCTGATCAGTCAACAAAACACGCGTTCAGCAGAAAACTAATGATCGCTACGGTAGCGCTATGTTGTGATGAGCGCGACCAATGATGGTATTTTATATAAAAATTTTTTCACGCCCTCCGTTAAAGAACTATAGGGCTCTGAAGCTGGGAAATTAGAGCCTTGTTTGGCCTGATTTATATGGCAGGAGCTCTTAAGACAAATCATACAAGCTTAGCTGAATTATGAAACTGTTCCAAAAAAGTTTCAGAATGCTTCTATGGTTTTATCTTCCACGAGCCCTTCGATTCGATGACATAATTA
Source organism: Galerucella nymphaeae (assembly GCA_963978555.1). Lineage (NCBI taxonomy): Eukaryota > Metazoa > Arthropoda > Insecta > Coleoptera > Chrysomelidae > Galerucella > Galerucella nymphaeae. The sequence goes on along the minus strand of OZ021715.1, from coordinate 16,872,162 downwards.
GTGGAAAAAAATAGAAAATCATTGGATAAACGCATAAGACAAATATTGGAATTGTTCCAAGGTAACTGTCAATCTAGCTATACACTAGTTGAAGATTGCACCAGTGATGAGATGTTGGAGGTATTTTGGGGTAGATACAGCTTCCGTCAATTTATACCAAGTAAATCTACAAGCTGGACATATTTATGGTTTTTAAAAAACTCTAGTAATCGATGATTTGATATCTGAGTGATAACTGCAAGGTGCTGGGAATCCTATTTTGTCTTCACTGGTTCACAAACTTGTGACATCCTATTGATGGATATATTTTCATTACATTGGGCACACTCAGGCAGGTCTTCTTTGCTTATTAGGAATTTGTGCGTATGTAATCCTATATCGGGGTTATCTCACATTTGTCACCATTTCAAGAAATTTGTTGTTTCTCGAGGTTCTATTTATGTTGGTTTTCTTGAATTTTGGAAGTCTTTTGGTTTAAAACAATGTGTTTTATTTTATAATTTGTCATAAAAATTTTAGGTGTAGATTGGCGAAACTTAACCACCAAATCTTAGTTGCAAGATGGTTGCAAGTATAGGTACCGATTATGGTGAGTCAGTTTTTAAGCATATCCCAAAATATTCGACAATTACTTGTTTCAAATCAATTTCATTAACATTAAAAGAATTCTTCAATTTAAAAGATTATAATGTATTAAAATCATATAATGAATATACACTTTTTTTCACAAACCATCTTTGGCAACCATGCACAATAACCGTGACGGCTTGGCTCAAAAATCAAAATACAAAACGCCATTTTTGACACTTCAGTTTGAAGGTTGTTAATCCGCGATATTATTTGTGTTATTTGACTAATCGATTGTAGGTTGTGGTAATATTAACTGAAAATAGTGTACATTAGTATATTATTTTTACAAAATGAATAATCATCACAGGGGAGTGTATTGTTCATACAGATACTGTCCAAATAAATTTTATTCGGAAAGAAAAGTAAACAACCGGCACTGGAAACTGTTATTGTCCCCAAGTCAACATTGCAATTTGGTAAGAAATTATGAAAATATTTTAAACTGGCAAAATCGCGGCGATACCGAGTTAAAGGTCCAAGGTCATTGAAGTCGGACTTGAAAATCCTTTGATGTTTTGCCGGGATTCGTATTTGTTCTCTTTTATAATCTGTGACAGTACTGTAACTCAGTTTGATTTTAATTCTATGCATTTGATTTGACCAAATACTGTGTATTTTATTCGAACATGAGTGGCATTCTGTAATTTGGTTCAACATCGCTTTTGCTTGAATGAATAAATTGTAGTTTCAGTGCATAATTATTATATGCTTAATAATACGGATATAGGTATATTTCCAATTAAAATTTGACCTAGTTTTAGTATCCGTATCATTATTTTCATTTCAAATTATTAAAACCTTTGGATTTGGAACACAAGGGAAATCAATCCGAGTGTTCTTCAATTTTGCAATATACAGTGTGACCCATTTTGTTTGAAAACACTCCTGTAAAATTTTGAATTTTTGATTCAATTTTGTTAGATCAGTATCAATAACAGTTTTTTGGACACACTTTCATAGCTCAAAGACGAAATCACAAATATGACTATCAAAATTTTATAAAAAAATAAACATAAAAAAATTAAAAAAAAAACTAAAAAACACGCTTTTATAATAGGATAAACTAAAAAGTAGAAAAAATTTTTTCTCCGATTGGCAGCAAATATTAATTTTGCTGACTGATATCAATCAGCAAAGTATTACTTTTTCTGCCTAGACACGAAAGTGATTACTTTGCTGACATGGATACCTGGTTGACATTTCTGAAATTAATAATATTTGGTCTGTTCACTGCAATAAAAGTGTAGCACTGAGTTATACCATTTTATTTATTTTAATTATGTTTTAATGCTTCTTACAGTATACAAATGCAATATACATAGATATTCCCAAATTTAGTAATTTTACACGTACTTTTTCACAGATAGACCTGAATTTTTCAAAATTATATAGCTCAGAGCTAGACTTTTATTGCAGGCGAACAGACCTATAAAGTGACACTTAATTTGATAGCTGTCAAATAATTTTGATTTTCAAAAGTAACTATATTTAAAATTAATTAAACTAATAATTATTGCTAAAATAATTTTTATTAATCGGAGTAGAAAAAATATTGTATGTAACTTTCATGTAATGGCCATTGATACACTCGCATATTATATACGAAACTCGCCTGCGGCTCGTTTCGTATCCTACAATATGCTCGTGTCTTAATGGCTATCATTACATGTTCGTTGCATAAAATACTAAAATACTTATACCGATATTTTTTCGCACAACTGTCAGAAATTTCATGAATTGTCAAACTATAATTATTATGGACATTTCCATAGCAACCAACCATTCCAACAATTGCGATTTCTATCAAATTTTATTTTAATTGAACACTTCTGGAAAAATAAAGAGATCGTGGGAATTGTAATAATTTGCAAATACAATATCCTCATGAACAATCGGAGAAAAAATTATATGTTCAACTTGTCAGCAAAGTAGATTGACTGCCGAGGCTGAATTCATAGCCGAGCGTAGCGAGGCTAGGATTCCAGCTCATTTTGGTTGGTTGCTATGGAAATTTCTAATCACAGACAGCAAAGTGATCACTTTGCTGCCTAGGCAGAAAAATTAATATTTGCTGCCAATCGGGGAGAAAGAACTATATGTTCAATTATATGTACTTTGCTACCTAGTTAAACAAATAATTATTAATGTATAAATTAATAAACAATAAATAGTATTATTGTGGAACAAATGTTGGGTGTTTTTTTAATATGGAGCATCCCACGCTTTTTCCACAATAATACTATTTATTGTTTATTAATTTATATAGGTATTAAAATTATTTTCTACTTTTTAGTTTATCCTATTAAAAGCGTGTTTTTTAGTTTTTTATTTTCCACTTTTTAGATTTCGATAATGAAATTTAAGGTGCCAAATTTTAAAGTGATACTGAAGCAGGTAGTATAGGGACTCCCCAACAGAGGGCGGACAGTGGAAAAAGTTGTTTCGAGCTAAAGAGAAAATTAGCAGTGATAAATTCTAATAAAAAACAATCTAGACTTTATAGTATATTAAACGAGCAATTTATGATAGCCGCAGGAGAGGGGCGCAAGTCACCCAAGTGAATTATGGCCATAAATTGCGAGTAGAATACTATACTTTGTCCACGACACTTAATTTATTTATTAATAAATAAAAGTCAGTAACGATTTGGCATATTACTAACCTCAAAATGTTGTGGCAGCTTCATCAAATAATTTGACATGTATAGAGATGGGCGATACTGTAGAAAGTATCAATACAACTTACCGTTATAAATATATTGTTTTAAAATACTTAATATTAGAAAATATCGTTATGAAAAGTATCAATACTAAAAATTACAATATTTAATCGATACGATATATGTCAGAAACAAATTTCCTGAACAAAATACACAGATTTGATAGTTTATTTCCTATTGTACCAGTACCCCCATCTCTAGTTCATAATACACTACAGTGTATTATGAATCATAATTCACGACAGTTGATATATGGGTACCTTTTGTTAGGAGGTAAAATATTGACTTATAATTGGGTAGTCGTCTCTATATATGTCAAATTATTTGTTGTAGCTGCCACAACATTTTGAGGTTGGTAATACCAAATCGTTTCAATCTTTTATTTAATAAAATAAATCAATGGTCGTGGACAAAGTATAATATTCTACTCGAAATTTATGGCCATAATTTACTTGGGTGACTTGCGCCCCTCGCCTGCGGCTCGTGACGCAAACGTCATAAATTGCTCGTTTAATAATATACTATTAAGTTGAATTTAATATTAATTTAATTAGAATACTTTGTTAATTCAATGATTCAATTTCTCTATTTATCATGTATATCCAGCATCTCTATTATAGCTTTTTAATTGTCAGAAATACTTAGATAACTTAAAAATAAATACTTCGTCAGCACAAAATTACACTATCGCTACAATTTTTGTCTCCAAGTATAATTCGTGTGAGGACTACGACTAGTCTGACTACGACAGACTCCTCCCATCGGAGTGGGGTGTAGCGAGTTGCCACAGCAGCTGCCAGATGAGAGTTACAAACAAACAAACATACAAGTGAAGCTAATAAAAGCGTATAAAAAAGTTTTATCAAGGTTATCACAACATGAATTTGGAAAAAGTGGTATTTTAATTAATTTTTTACGTGGAATGTAGACACATTTTAAAACTGGCAGCATGGTAAACAAATAATCTGTAAAAATATATAGGGTGTCTCATTTAAATTAAAGGAGTTGATAGCATTTCCTGTTAAACCAGAAGTATATTATTGACAAAAAAATGTACATCAGACGCATTTTGTTCCATTGCACTCACCTGCAAATTTTCATAAATATCGTTATTTTCGTTTTGGTGACAAACTTTATACCAACCCCGTATAATGAATCCTGGGAAACAAATAATGCGTTTCGTATAATGATATTTTACTTTAAGCATTATTATACCAAAAACATGCAAACAACTACAAATAGTTTGTTTATATAAATGGTAATATAAATAATCTGGCACGCTTTTCATTATCGAGCTTGTATTTAAACAAACAGCATTTTGAAATTAACCCACTTAACTTTCATATAACAAGGTACTTTCTCACATACTTCTAATAATTAAATTTGTTTTTCCAAACGGAATATGTCAAGCGAAACTTCCATAAAGCTAGTTATATTATATCTGTTATTCTCGTTCTGTGATTCGATCACGATCATGACATTAATAGTAGTTTGTGCAACTAGTGTGGATATGATGGCCATATCGCACGAGGACGAAGTTTGAGCACGACGCCGTAGGCGGAGTGCTCAATCGTTCGAGTGCGATATGGACAATCCACACGAGTCGAACAGTATATTTTTTCTACGACCCACTTGAAAAATCTAGAAAATAAACATTTTAATAAACTGTAATCTCGACTGTAATATAACTTCAAAATCAAAATTTTTAACAATTTTCATAATTTTACCAATCAATATCAAGCGGAATAATTATTTAGAAATAAAATTAAAAAAAAAAAAATTCCTTCATTGGGAATCGAACCCTGGACCTAGCGCGCAAGAACCTAATATACTAACAACTCAACCACCGAGGAATGTTTACACTGATTTTTATAACGTCACATGAAAAATTTTATAAAAGCTGACGTCTATCAAAAGTCCTCTTAAATACCCATTTTATTCTGTTTTCAGTATTTGTTGTTAATTTATACGGATTATTTTATTTATGTTTATTATTGTTAATAAATATTCTTGATCCAGTGCTTCTAGGGAAGCCTTTTTTTCGATAAGTTATTTTGACGTTTCTTTGAAATTCAAAGAAGGGGAGTTGACGAATACTAAACGCGAATGCTGATTGGTGGATTTCATATACGTTCTAGGATGTATATGAATATATACGTTCAGTTAACTGATATGGCCTACATTTCCATTCTGTAAACTGTGCGAAAAATGGACAATATACATGTGGGTGTAGAAAAATTACTTTATAGGATTATTTGTTGTGTTCGACATTATAAACGTCGCTAAGAAACAAGGTCACTGTGAAAATAATGCAAAAGGATATTGTTACAAAAACAGTTTTATGTATCCTGAGTTAGCAATTCATGTATTGTTTCACTAATTGAAATTATATGGTTTTTGTGTATTTATGAATTAACACATATCCACTTTTTTTATTAGAAAATCGTGTATATATATACAGGGTGATATAATAAGCAGATATAGATAAGTAATGATTGTTACCTTCGATCATTAAACAGATAGATAGATAAATAAACCGATTTCCTAGATTTATAAGAAGATTCCGTTCGAGTTTGCGATGCAGCTTGCAAGAAAAGCTTGGAGCATGTGAAATGCAACAGTTATTCGCCCATAGCTTTTTTATATTTGATTGTATGAAAAAATTGTAGGCATCAAAATTGTAGGGAAGCTTATATCCCTTGTGATGCCAAAAAAATTGAAAAAGAATGGTATATTTGAGACGAAAAAAGTCTAAATAAAAACATAACATGACAAATAAATAATAAAAATTGAAGTATATGAGGCGTACCGGGGCTTTTGAGGTTGCTAAATCCGAATCAACATTTTGAAAAAAAAAAAATGGCGGACGAAATACAGACAAAAATATCGAAAAAACAACATAATAAGACGAAAAAATCATCCAAGTTAATTAATAATCAATAATAAGAGGTGAAAGATTCCATAAGACAAAATAGCGGACGAGATACAGCCAACAAAATTTTGAAAAAGCACACGATAAGACGAAAAAACAATTTAAATTGAAATATATGAGGTGTACAGGGGTTTTTAAGGTTGCTGAATCGGAATCAGCAATTAACATTTTGAAAAACAAAATGGATGACGAGATACAGAAAAAATTTTATATTTAGCTGATCTCATTCGCATGAGATTACGATTTTCAGTATAAAATCGTATGTAAGACTGGCTGACAGCTCTGGTCAGATCTAAAAATTTGTTATATTGTGTATAACAATCATATCTATTGATAAAAATACGTTTCAGTACACAATTCGGCGCAATTTTTTACTCACGCTGAATTTAATTGTTTTTTTTTCCATAGATATTGCTTAAACAAATTGAATATTACAATATCATTGATAATTTTTTTTTTCTACATTCATGCAAAAAACAACACTTTTGTGAACCACAATTAATGGAAAAAGTGGTACTTTATTGCACTAGTGCAATAAAATATTTTTTCTACTCCTGTTTTATAATATACTTATTAAAAGACTAAAATCTGTATCATAATGAAATTCATTATGATACAGATTTTCATTATGATACAGATTTTTAAGCCAATAGGAATGCGACATTCGCACAATATTTAGTAATAGCCATGGATACCTGGTTGACATTTCTGAAATTAATTATATCAGGTCTGTGGCCTGCAATAAAAGTGTAGCACTGAGCTATACGATTTTATTTATTTTAATTATGTTTTAATGCTTCTTGCAGTTTACAAATGCAATATACATAGATATTCCCAAATTTAGTAATTTTATACGTATTTTTTCACAGATAGACCTGAATTCTTCAAAATTATATAGCTCATTGCTACACTTTTATTGCAGGCGAACAGACATATTAAGTGACACTTAATTTGATAGCTGTCAAATAATTTTGATTTTCAAAATAACTATATTTAAAATTGATTTAACTAATAATTATTGATTAAATAATTTTTATTAACCAGAGTAGAAAAAATATTGTATGCTACTTTCATGTAATGGCCATTAATACACTCGCATATTATATACGAAACTCGCCTGCGGCTCGTTTCGTATCCTACAATATGCTCGTGTCTTAATGGCTATCATTACATGTTCGTTGCATAAAATACTATTATTGCACTCATCTGTCATTCTTGTGTCATTTTTGTGATGATTAATGACAAACATAAACATTTAAATTAAATAAAAATCCATAGCAAGTATCTGATCCTGCTTTAATACAACAATAATATATGTATATCTTACTACTTAGTCTCAACGAGTTACAATTATTGCAAAAATCTTTAATTATTTAAAATTTTAATGGTCATGGCGAAAACCAGCTATGATTGAGTACTGACAAGGTGGAGGCCATAAAGATACAAAAAAAGAAGAACGGGTTGAGTTTAATTAGGTTAGGCTAGGTTCTTGACATATTATATTCTAATTTTCCAGTTTTTGCATGAATTTAGAAAAAATATTGTATGCAACTCTTGCAAAACGTGTTTTTTGCACTCGACGTGTTGTCCAACTCGGCCTAAAGAACTCGTTGGACAATTTCAGGTCGCGTGCAAAAAACACTCACTTTTTGCACTTGTTGCATAAATAACTATTATCTACAACTGTCATGTAACGAGTACGATTTGACACTATTTTTAGTGTCATAATGACGTATATTAGCGCACTAGTGCGTTTTTGATTACATTACCGCACTAGTGCACTAGTGCGGTGAATTAAATATTCAAAATAACACTGGAAGCTGCATTTTCAATTTCCGAAAGGAGATTGTCTTCGCTTGAACTCATTTTTATAGATTTTTGTTCTTTCAAATTTGAAAATTTGATGACATAACTAATTTATTTTATTTCCACATCCTTATTGTTTGTCTTTGATGATATGGTCACAAAATATGATACACAGTACCTTACGTTTGCAGTCAATATTATTAAAAATACGTTGGATTGGAATTTTTTTTAAATTTTATATTATAGGTACTGTTGATAATATTAATAAACAGTTGTAGATAAAATTTTGTACGTAACACGTGTGATAGGAATTATTAACGCACTTATGTGAATACACGACTCGGCCTACGGCTTCGTCGTGCAAACTTCACATGCGTGCGTTAATAATGTCCATATCCCACTTATTACGTAAATAACTATTAAGGAATTGATTTACGTTAGGTTATAGTATGGTTCATCCAATAGCCTTTTTGGTGTGCATCATCGATTGTTAATGTCTTTTTAACACATTACGTCAAAAGAAATGGAAAAAAGGGTAGGTCTGTGATTAATCCTAATCAAAATATCACAATAATGAGCCGTTTAAATGTATTACAAACGTCAACCCTAATTACCAACTTAACAAAATTTGATTGGCTGATGTTAAGATCAACCGCCACTAGTCTTCAAGCAGGTTCTCTAAGCGGTCTGGAACTTTAACGTCACGTTAACTAAGCATGACAGTTGATTTTTACATTTGATATTTTTCTATAGGAGCCAATATGCTGCTATATGCAATACTTATCTGAATGAAATTAAGGAAATTTTGGTTAAATCTTTGTTTTACTGAATTACATAATACCAATAATTTTCTTTTGTTGCGTTTCATGCTACAGGATGATCTGATAACAATAAGAGCACGAGCTTAAGTAATTTATTCTGCAATTTACAGTTTATTGCTTTCGTAATAAACAACAAACTTAAGCTAATTGACCAATTATTTCAGTTCAGTATTTGTTAAATCTTCAAGATCTCAATCATCACTTTCTACTTGGAGAGTCCAAATAACCACTTATTTTTAAATAAGATCTGTTGAGAATGAAAGGAAAAATGAGTATTTATATATCGGAAATTGGCAACAGTGGTGTTGAAACCTGAAATAATACGTTGATGTTGGTTTAACTGGAATTATCACTCAGACATTGAAATATTCCAAATTTAACATCTTTTGATCCAGTGTTGGTTTTAAAAACTGGATTTATAATAACAATAGTTTTTCCGCTACTAGCGGTGAAGTTGACAATTATTACTACTTCTTCTGGCCAACTGAGATTTTAAGGTCAATAATGGACAAATATTTTGAAAATTCAGAGATAGAAGATTAACAAAAACGAGATAGATGATTAACAAAAACTTGTGCAACATAATTTTGTATACCCAGGAGATTCTGTTCAACATATTTGCTGCTTGAAATTACCTATCAAAATAAATGAATAAAAATGCCATTAGTTCAAAATTCGCGCTCAATCAAAAATGACTGATGACATAAGGAGTGCGTTTATAAAACAGGGTCCTAGGAGCTCGTATCGAAAATTTGGGAGGTGATAGGAAAACTAAAAATAATGATGTCATTTCATATAAAATTTTTTTTGACCTTTGTTTATGAACTATAGGGCTCTAAAGCTGGGAATGAAAAATGGTTTTTCATTTACAATTATTAAATGGCTGATTGGAAATAAGTAATATGACAGTGAATAAACACCATAATTGCACACTTTTTGGCGTGATATACAAGTCTACAACATACTTGTGAACTCAGATATCGACTAAGTTAAATGGTGGATGCGCAATTTTTTTGGTAAGTGAAATTTTCTTCAGTTGTAAATGCAACAATTGTCTTTTGTGAACATTTTTAGGGATAACAAGTCCTCTTGGGACATCTCGATAGCTTTATCAGTTTGAGAGATATGGGCAATTTTATGTCGCACTGCACACCTATTGGCGAATTCACATTACAGGAAGCATCTCGTATTATTTGTAAATTATTAATAAATCGGTACAGTTTGCATTAAATAAACTTCCACTTTGTTTAACCATGAAAAAATTTATTGAAAATGAACATTACTTTGATAAAAGTAAAAATAGCAACAAAACCCTGAAAAATGAATAACTACAATTCATTAACAGATTAAAAAAAACGAGTAGCACAAGTACTTAACGACGTTAAAAAAATTAAAACGGTTTGAAAAAATTACAACAAATGTTCAATATATGCTCCTCTTACATCCACATATATTCTCAATCTCCTAAGTTTAGATCTTTGTTCTTGAAATAACATTCCAGGATTATTTCGGATGTTTTCGCAGTGAAAACGTATATCCTATCAATTAATTCATTTCTTGTATTTACAGGTGTACCTACTGTAAACTAATCTTTCAAGGTAACCCCAAAAGTGAAAATCGCATGGGATGATATCTGGCCCACCCCTTCCAATCCACTTATCTGTCGTGATGTCGTTCCCCATGTAAACCGAACTAATCAAAATGACAAACAGGCACATGTGTCAAATTTGACAAAACGCATTATCACGATGTACATTAGACGACTTACCCAAGAGTTTAATAGAAGCAAAATCATGATTCAAAACTTTAAAAAAAGGTGGGATAACGTTCAAACTGTTAGCAGAAAAAGAGGAACTAGAAGACCATTTATAACTACAGCGGAGCAAGACGAAGCATTAACTGATTATTTAAGGGAAAATCCATTTCATACGGCAAGACATGCAAAAGTTGCAGTAAACTTCAATGCTTCAATAACAACCGCATTAAGAAGAATTAGAAAAACTTATTTAAAGAATTGTGCGGCCGCCCGGAAATACAAACTAAATGAAGAACATAAAAAAGGTAGAATAATATTTGCCTTAAATTATGTTTTAAGCGATACATTAAATTTTGAAAAAGTATTCCAATCACATAATGACGGCCATATTAGAGTTTATAGAACTCCTCGAAGTAGGTTTAATGAAAATTATATTTCTTCTAATGATAAGTCTGGACGATTTTCTGTAAATGTTTGGGCTTGGATGTATAGAGGAGGTTTAGGAATGTGCTGGAGAATCGAAGGAAGATCAAATGCGAGGAACTATTTGGATATTTTAGATGGAGTGATGTTACCATCGGTTAGGGAAATCTTCCCCAATGATAATTTTATTTTTCAGCATGATAATTGCTCAGTGCACACTGCCCGCAGCGTACGCAATTATATTGCTGAAAATAACATTGAAACGCTACCATGGGTCGCTAAAATTCCATACCTTAATCCAATAAAAAATGTTTGGGGGCTTATGGTAAAAAGATCAAAAAAATTAAATACAATTCCACGAAACAAAGAACACTTATGGACACTAATAGAAGAAGCCTGGGAAAGCTTGAGAGAAGATGAACATTTAACATTAAATTTAACTGACTCAATGCCTACAAGATTACAAAAACTTATCAATTATAATGGGGGTATGACACGTTATTAATTATTGAATGTAAACTTTCATGGCTTCCATGCTATCATGGTCTATGATCTATTTGTTAGTTCATTTCTTTGAAATGTTTTAATTCTGAATTACGTGGATCTCGTGTCCAAATCTAAAACTGTAAACTTTTATATTGAAATTTTGTAGTAATTTTTGAAATTTTATGGCTACAAATGCACAATTGTTTGAATCAGGTTTTCTAATTTTTCTCAATTCTCAATTAGTTTTCTGCATCTTTTGCATGTCTTGCCGTATTAAATGGATTTTCTTATAAATAATCAGATAAAGCTTTGTTTAGCTCTATTCTAGTTAAGACTGGTCTTCCATTTCCAATTTTTCCTACAACAGTTTGATCCTTGTCTCACTTTTTTTTTAAATCAGTCATCTAATTAACCAACCAAATTTTATTTAAAAAAATATTCGACCTGTAACAATGTAATACTTTTGTATTTATTTCAATATCACACTATTTTTAAATTTAAGCTAGTTTCTGTTTGTGTATAAATGATATAATAGATTTTTCTTTTTTCCAATTTGTTTTATTGCTTCAAAAAATTTAATTTCATCATTACATATACTAACATTTTTGTTAAGCTGGCATCACTGCCTTAGAAATTATACCATAACTGCTGGTTTAGCATTGACAGTTTTTAAAAGATCAATTTACACAGCTACAAAAACACTATTTTGGATTATAATAGTTGTACCAGTTTTATATGGCGCGAAGTGTACAAAGATCTAATCTTAGAAGATTGAGGAAATGTGTGGATGTAAGAGGAGTCCATATTGAACATTTGTTGTAACTTTTTTAAAACCGTTTTGACTTTTTTAATGTCGTTAACTACTTGGTTACTCGTTTTTTTAAATCTGTTAATGTAATGTAGTTATACATTTTTCAGGATTTTGTTGCTATTTTTACTTTTATTAAAGTAATGTTTGTTTTCAATAAAGTTTTTTACGGTTAAACAAAGTAAAAGTTTATTTTTATAAATGTAGTCTGTACCGATTTACTAATAATTTACTAATAATACAGGATGCTTGCCGTAAGCCGTTAATGTTATAGAGATGTCACAAGAGGACTTAATATCTCTAAAAATGTTCACAAAAGCCAATTGTTGTATTTATAACTGAAAAAAGTTTCACTCACCAAAAAAATGGCGCATCCACCAATTAACTTAGTACCTGAGTTCACAAGTATTTTGTAGACTTGTGTGCACACAAAAAGTGTGCAATTATGGTGTTTATCAACGGTTAACATATTAATAATTTTCAATCAGCCATTTAATAATTTTAAATGAAAAATCATTTTTCTCCCCCCCAACTTTAGAGTCCTATTGTTCGTCAACGAAGAGCGTAAAAAAATTTTTCTATGAAATCATCACCCAAATTTTTGGAACGAACTCCTGTGATACCCTATCGAAATCTGACAGTGTACTTGTCAGTCAAACAACGGGGTGAGCGATTCTCTGAATTATTTTCAATTTTTGCCTTAAATGTAGTTAACAGTTAAGGGAATTGTATAAACACCACGGTGGTGAAGACATTTAGGAGCCTTTTGGTGCTCTCTCAATAATAATAGTCTTCACCACCTTGCTGTTATAATATTAGTATTCAATTCCTTTCAAAAAGTGTATACCCTATGATAACAGTGAATCACAAAACATAACATATACGAGAGCATTGTATGACATGTAGCATAGCATTATACAGTGTGTCTACTTAAGTTGGACTCATATGGGAAACTTTTTTATTATTGGTTTTAGAAAAAAAAAGTTATTCTTCATAAGAAGTTCTGCATTATCTAAAACCTAAAATGCAATCATTAGATAAATCCTATCTTGAGCCGTATACGAATTTTGTTAAAAAATATTAATCTTACTCAGGAGTAAAGTACCTTTATTTTTCACAATACAGAAAAATTGTAAGAAGTAAAGTTATTTAAAATTAAAAGTTATATCCAAATATGCAATTACAGCTATTTAGCATGAAAATTAAGATTTGGTGATTATTTACGTTTTACATTATGAAGTATTTGTTATCGTAAATAATCACCAAATCTTAATTTTTATGATAAATAGCTGTAATTGCATATTTGCATATAACTTTTAATTTTAAACAACTCTACTTCTCACAATTTTTCTATATTGTAAAAAATAAAGGTACTTTACTCTTGAGTAAGATTAATATTTTTTGACAAACCTCGTATACGGCTCAAAATAAGAAATATCTAATGATTGCATTTTAGGTTTTAGATAATGCAGAGCTTTTTATGAAGAATAACTTTTTTTCCTAAAACCAATAATAAAAAAGTTTCCCATATGAGTCCAACTTAAGTAGACACACTGTATATGTTTTACTGCTTACCTGTATATCGACCAAGCATGTAAATCCTCACTAGTCGTTCCACCGGAAAACGTGCGTGATTCTGGATTAGAAGGTACCGAATACTTTCTTTCCATCTCAAAACCCTGCGAGCCACCCCCTTGAGAGGGGGTGCGGCTACGTACCATTTTGTTAATCTATCCTCGAGCTGAAACAAATGAAATATGAGATATTATAAGCTACTTACATAAAATATACCTACTCTGTGTTATTTATAAGATGTGACATAGGGATTCATGTACAAACCTGTCAAACAGGAGATAACGTTTTTACCAAACAGCGTTTATAAAAAATAATAACAGATTTGGAAAGGTCGTTGAAAAATAACTTCACAAGCAGTTTTAATTTCCTTAAATTCGCTCTGGTTTAATAAATAAATGGATATTTATGTTTAAGCTGCAGTTATTTTTCACAATTTTTTGTCTGAAGAACATTACATTTGAAATGAAGCAGAGTTATTGGTTCCAAAAATTGTGTGAAGAAAACTAAAAAAAATAAAAAAATAATTTCACTACAGCGGTTAATCGAGCCGCCATGGCTTAGGTTTAATTTTTTAAATTTTTTGTGCGCCTACCTGTGTAGCTATCTCCTCCAAAGTTAAAAGTAATATGAAATAGAGTTTTTTAAACATAACCATCCATTTTTTTATCAAATCAGAGCGAATTTAGGAAAATTAAAAATGCATTTGAACTTATTTTCCAACAACCTTTCCAGATTTGTGGATACACTAACAGATATACCTTTTTTTGTTGTAATGAACTAGCTTTAATTATTTTTTACAAAAATAACGCTAATGTGAAGGGCAAAAAAGTTTCCCGTACATTTATACCGAATACGTGACCTATGTGGCGCCCTCTAAAAAATACATCAAAATAGGTAGAAAATTATGATTTCTCGTATCTAAAAACCCTTAACTTAAAATATTTGTTTATATACGCCAAAAAGCGTTAGTTATTGTAAAAAACGAAAATTAAAATTTCATCTTCAACGCTCTTATACATCTCTTAATATTAACATTTTATTGAGGCTGGTTGAGTTAAATCTCAATATTTTGAAGTGAAGATTGTACTGTACATCTATGTACAATTAGTTACTCAAGAACCACCCTATATAATATACCAGGTTTAAAGTTTGTAGGTAGGTAGCGGTGTTTTTGAGATATGCTTGAAAAACTGACTTAGCATCATCTTTTGGATGGACATTAAATCACGTCTACTATACAGGGTGTATCAAAAAGGCAGGTCATAAATCAAAACACATATTCTGGGGTTAAAAATAACTCGATCCAACCCAAGTTACCATAGTCAGGGTAGGGGATCTCTGAAGGCGCACGGGTGCTGCCACATAACAAGTCCCGTCAGTACTAAAATTTGTAATTTGATGAAAACTGTAACGCCATTAGTGGTAGTTGCAGATTCTTCCACATACATATTAGCGCTGACATCCTAACCTGACAACTGCCTGACAACCACTAACAACTGCTTATTTGTGTGTGTGTTGAGTATTCGTATTTAGATTTTATTGTTCATAGTGGGACTTTTACTTGAAGAGACAATTTCAAGAATATGTTTTGTGAAAGACTGTACAGTAATGTGAGGTGCATACGGTAAGCTTTATCTCCATTTCAAAACATGTTCCATCAAATAGAAAGTAACAGAAGTAGCAGTTATTCTTCCACACAACTTTGAACTTCCCAGCATTATTGTTGAATTCCTAACATTTTTTTTTACTGTTTGTCATTGAGATATGTTTCATTTATTGTATACTTTTTTAATTCAATAAAATATGTAAACTTGATGATTATTGCTTTATTTTTCGCAATTCAGGCATTATAAATGATTCATTTTTTGACATTTCATTTAATTTTACTTGACTTTTCATTATTATTATTGTAATATTAATCTAATGTTGAGTAATTTTAAATGAAATATCAAAAAATGGATCGTGAATGTCATTTTGGAATAAAAGTAAAATTACAGTAATTTTGAATATACCGCAAAAAACTGTAAAATTACAGGAATCTTCTTTTTCGGCTGTTAGCGAAGTTCACAACCTGATTTGTGCCAGAGGTACTGACGGGACTCTCAAGGTAGCGCCACCCGTATGAATAGAGGGCGCCACGGGTCAGTTTCCCATCTATAAGTTGTTTTTTATCTATGACCATAGTAATGTGCATGCGGAAAAAGTTACAGCACTTCGAATGAAAATTGATTTTTTCAAATATTTCGACAGTTACTTACTTATTATAATGAAAGTTGACAAGTGGCTTTCTTATGATAAGAGCATCTTGAAAACAAAATTGAGGAATTATTGCACCCCGTTGAAAATTTATTTTGAGATCCCTAAACTCACCCCCAAAATTTTTGTGAACGTTACAAAATGCTTATTGTGGTACCATTGTTCAAACACATTATTTTTTATTTTTGAAACTTTTTTGCCCCCTAGTACTTTTTACAATTATCAGTTTTCATCGAGATAAGGCCTATTTTTCATTATGCTTCAAAAATTTCGAGTAACAAAAATTAAAGTCAATGAATTCAAGTTTTCCGAGGATCCCAAATTTTTGATTTATTTACAAATGTGTAGTTTTTATTAGATGTTCGAAATGGCCCCTATTTTTCGAAATACACAAACGGCACCGTTTTTCCAACGAAAACCGAATATTGTGAAAAAGCAATGGCTTCTGACGATATCTAATTGCAGCCAAGCTGTATCTTTTTTGCATGCACATTTGCACTAGGGTAACTTGGGTTGGATCGAGTTAATCTTAGCCCCAGAATATGTGATATGATTTATGACCTGCCTTTTTGTTACACCCTGTATATAGTCTGTGTTTGGTATGAAATTTCCTGGACATCCTCTATATCATGAGTAACAATGAATGAAACTATCTAATTTTTTACTTCTGTACTCAATATACTAATATACTTTAAGCATTCTTATAATGGAGGAAGATAACTGTTATTTTGAAATTGAACCTTATCTTTTTGATTTTTTATTTCCTCGCTGATTAAAAATTCAAATGAGTACCCACATTTGAAAAGTTCCTCGTGTGAAAAAGTACTAGGCTGCCTTATCTGTATTATCCAAATACGGTCTAATAATTAATTTTACAAATAGATGCATATGGCATATTTAAGCGTGTATTTTAGAATTTAAGTGTGAGCTAATAATACACGCCGGTATTCAAAATACCGTTAATAATAGAGTTAACAAGAGAACCAAATTAATAAAGTTCTATTGTATTCGTAAATTCTTATAAATTAACGTTAAACGTTACTGAAATTCACTTCTTGGTGTCTTTAAACTTTGTTGAACTTTAAAGCCCGGTATCCACTTGTCGCATTCGCCCGTATCGTTTCATTTTGTTATGATACGTTTGATAATTTTATTTACGAGCCTATCCGTATCATATTTTAATAGCTGTGAGCTTCTTCATTTTTTCTCCATATAGTGCTGCCAAATGATACCCCATTTTCTTTTTACACTATTCAACACAGCTATCTAGTTTCTTTGCGGTTTCCTCCCAAGCATCTTGCTTTTGAAACTTATTGCAATAAGCTGGATGTTTCGGGTTCTAAGGCAGCTATAAATAACAACAAATTGTTTTTACTATCATCACACAACATACATTAAACTCTCCTTGGCGATAACAAAATAAAAAAGACGCAAAGAAAACATTGCGGCCGGCCCACGTCCACATTCAATTGAATCGAGCACTTGATGTATTGTTTCTTTGATGTTTCGGCAGAAAGCCGTCAAACTACCGATCGCGTTTATTTGAATCAAATTTTGCAACGGATCCCGTATCAACTGATACACAGCGTATACGGGTGTATACAACAAGTGGATACCGGGTTTAAAATTAACTCAGTTTGTTTATGCATATCGTAAAAAAGAACCGTCGCAAGTAGCAGGTAATTGAATTGGGAACATGTTGTAAATATTTTGTTTCTTCGTATTATGTCCTCATATTAAAGGTGAGGGTCGAAATGGTAGATTTTTTCGACAAGTAGCGTTCGGCTGTTGAAATATGTATTGATCATAAGTAATACTCGAAAAAAACACTTATAATGTTTGAAATTTGAGTTGATATTTTGCCAAAGTATATGTTATCGTTTTACGTATATTTTTTTTCATTTTGTTTTAAAAAATTTGACACTTTATATCCTTTTCATATGGTACACGTATGTATGTATGTATTTTTGGGGTACCATTCACTGAGACCTCTTAGGTTAGAATTGGAGTGGCTCTTTGTTCTATCCCACTAAGACCTTTGCAGATCTATTGTCATTGAGACCTTACTTCTACTTAGCTTCTGAGGAGAGTCTCTGAAACTAGTAGCTCCCTTAGTCCTATTTCCCGGAGGAATTTTAGGATATCTGCGGGCTTCAACTTAGGCAAATGTTCCTCTTCTATCCAGTAATCTCCCAGGTACTGTGCTCTAGGATTCTGGAGTGATGTGCAGCTGGAAAATGAGTGGATGCAGGTTTCTTCTTCCATGCCACAAAATCTAAATTCTGCTTCCTCCACTATTTTGAGCTTTTCCAGGTGCCCATTCAGGCAACAATGTCCCGTTAGGTACCCTGAAGAATCTTTGATTTCTAAGCCCTACTAGATCTTTCCAATAGTTGGATCTTCTCTTTCTTTCGGTTTCACTTATTTCTTCCAATATTACATTGGGGCTGATTCCGCAAAAGGGTTCAGACCCTCAGAAAGGTATTTCAGTTCCCCTCTTTGCTAGTTCATCTGCTATTTTATTTCCTTCTATTCCAGTGTGTCCCAGAATTCATAGTAAGGTTAGGTTAAGTCTGTCTAGGCATTCCCATACCATTTTGGAATCGATTACACAAGAGCTCAGTGCTTTAATGGCTGCTTGTCTATCCGTTATTATGATTATCCCTTGTCTTTTGTATCCTTTATCAATATTAAACTAGGCGCACTCTCTTATGGCGTGGATTTCCGCTTGAAAGTTACCTGGGTTTTTTTCAAGCTTTCGGAGTGTTTGGTTCCTGTCCCCGAACATTCCTATCCCAGTTCCTCCTATTGCTTTTGAGCCGTCTGTGTACCATTGAATGGCATTCTTTCCAAGTCTGGTAATGGTATTTAGATCCTACTCCTTTTTATTGCTTTTATTTATACTTTTTCATCATACCGTCTTGTGACAAAAGCGCTGTTGTCAGTCCTCTAAAATTTAATCTTGCAGAATAGCATTTCAACAACAAAATTTTAAAGGCCCATTCAACATTTATTTTCAAGAGGATTAATTACAGAATAGACTCCTAAAAGGGTGAAAATTAGTAATTTGATTCCCAACATTTAAGATGCATCTAATTTTTATGAGTAGGTAATCTAGTTCGCGATTTTTTCAGTTTGTCTTGCCTTCATTAATAATTGATGTCATTCAACTGATTATACAATTTATGATGAAATTGGTCAATAGAAATTACGAATTGATCATAGTTACGCCATATACATAACCAATTATACGCTGGACAACGTGGTTCAATCAATTCGGTTATTTCGGTGGTTCCAACAATGTGTATTGCGATAGCAACCACCTATTGAAGTGTATCAAAAAGTCAGGAAACGTATGCTTCGGAATAGTTTCAAGTAATTGGATTTTTAACTCCAAATTCGCTGAAATCACAGAAGTCAGTATTTATATAAGGATTCCAACAAAATAAAATAATTATTTTTATAGTCAATCGTTAGTGGAGCCGTCAATGGACGAGTTTTATACAAGGGAATTACTGCCCACATAACGAACAAAAAAATACTGAAAAAGGTTAATCGCATAACCAAGGGATTTTTCTAAATTTTTGGTTTTCTTCATATGTTTGAGTACCTTCACTCATGTTGTACCCGAGTTTGGAAGTCTTTTTAGTTTGGGGTATTTTGCATCTTACAGTTGACGAAAAACTAATATCAAGTCACCTTTCAACACATATTTGTTTGACTTTGTTTGTGTTTCTGGTGCTTATATTGGATACTAATTTTTATTCTATCTTTGTTTGTGATTTGTGAGACTCCGATCAGCTTTTATCATTGCAAATACCATCGGGAAGAAACAAATATGTGTTGACAGCTGCCATTAGTTTTTCGTCAACTGTAAGATGCAAAATACCCCAAACTAAATAGAGCTGCAAACTTTTCGGGTACAGCATGAGCGGTAAAGGGACTTAAAACATATAAGAAAAACCAAAAATTGATTGAAAAAACCACTTCTTTGAGTGAATAACCTTTTTCAGTATGTTTTTGCTCGTTAGTTGCGGATAAATAATCACTTTTGACAGTCAAGCTGCCCTCAAAGCACTTCAGAGCCCTGAGGTAATATCCCGACTGAAAATACGGCGAAGAACAGAAGACTGGCGACTCGGAGCAGTATATCGTTGGAGTGGGTCCCAGGTCACAAAGGAATCACTGGCAATGAAAAAACTGACGAACTGACAATAGCAGGATCGTCATCCCTGATGAACGGACCCGAAGCAACTGTGGGCATTCCCAGATGCTCCACTAGGTTAAAAGGGTGGGTAAAAGAACAACACAATAAACACTGGAAGAATACGACTAGGCGAACGCATGGGAAGATATTCATAAGAGAATCAATCATCAGAAAAAGAACAGCTCTGTGCATATTATGCTGGACTACAGGAGGAAGAAACTGTATGGCATGACCCCAAGTAACTCCAGAAGCCTTTTACAACCAGCTAGCTGAGAGCCTGTATGAGTTAATACGGGGAACGGACTGGCTAAATAGGTTGTAGTCAGAATACTAGGAGGATCCACAAAAAGTCCAAAAGGCGAAGGGATGGCTCCTTTTAAAAAAAAACCACTTCACTGCCTTGGTGAATAAATATTATTCATGAAAATTGGAAAACAAAAGAAATGTGAAGTTTTCCATTGTTCAAATTAGCTAGCATTGCTATAAATATTTGTGGTGAAATTTAAATCTTCCTGGACATACGACAAATATTTATCAAATTATTTAATTTTATTGTGAATAAAATCATCAATATAACCTCCAATAAAGGTGGTAATTTTTCATCTGTTTTGGTTGAATATTTAATGTAGAAAAATTGGCGATTGAATGTCCAAAAGTCTACTTTGGATGGTGATATGTTCAGCACATTATCAAGTTTCAGTATTGAAAGTATTAGTAGTATAAGTAAAACTGAATAAGATCATGTATTATGTTTTTATTGTATCGTTCCATTTTCTCAATTGTTACACTCCTTTTGTTACTTGGATATGAGAAAAAATTGTTTAAACTTTTCAAACTATCTGCGAGTTTCATATTAATAATTATAAAGTATCCTGCTTATCGTGTATAGGTATTTATTATCTAAGTAGTGTAGCTTTATTATTATAAATTCCACCTACTTTTGTTACAACTAACATACTTATTAATGGATGTTGGCCTAGTGGCATAAATTTTGATTTCCAAATACCCCCATAATAAGTATAGGGGGGGTTAAATCGTCTGATCTAGGTGACAATTCCAGCATTGAGCCTGGGGGGCTAGTTTTGAAATATTTCAATAATAATATTTCCTATATTTCGATTGATTCAGAATAATCCAAGCTTAGAAATGTGAGAAATAAATTTCGAATTCGAAAAAATTTCACCAATTTAATTCGTATACTCCATAGCTGTCGAAACGCCTATTTCACTTGCGAATTTTTGATTTATTTGGGGTTATTTTGTGTTGTAGTTTTGTCAAATACTTTGTATAGTTTTAACATCCCTCCTTCTAGTTGGTAACTTTTTAGTTACTCTTTTATACTGGTATTTAGTAGTTATTAGATGAGAGTGACGCGAGAATGTTTTATATTTTTTGAATATACAATATGAAGAATACATTTTTTCCCTAAAATTAATAATTAAAAAGTTTCCCATATGGTTCCAACTTACTGAGACATAATTGTACATAGCAAAAATTCCTGTTTTTGAATATAATTTGTAGTTGGCAAATATGAAAGAAACGTAAACTAGATTTTTCAAACTAGATTGGGTCGGTATCGTTTCATTCGAAATTTATTGGAATTAGACCCAGTGCCGAAACCTTCAAAAATGGTAAAAAGTGAAAAAAAAATAATAGCGGGATGGAATTCATTAGAAGAGGAGGGGAATGTAATAAAATCGAAAATAAAAATAAATTACGGGCGATCCGAGTTCAGGAAGTCTATGGTTGGTTTTTTATTTTTATCTGTTCCAAAAAAAAATTTTTTTCACGAAATCTCGTGAACACTTACCTTATGTTCCAAATACGCTGTAATTTATTTGATTTGAAATATTTCTTTTTTCACCCTATTTTGTCTTAATATCAAATAAGCACCCCAATTTTCAACCGAAAATTCTCGCGTCAAAATATCAGCTTTTTTCAAAAAGTTGGTAGGATTTTTGTTCGTTGAAATCTCTATTTTCTGATAGTGTGAAAAAAATATGCATAACTATAGCAAATGTTATCAGAAAATGCAAAAAAAATGAGAAAATTCCCGAATTCGAATTTTTTAATCATCATGCACAATTTCATCGAAAAAATGTAATTGCTGCAAAAAAACCTACGAGGATGTAGATGGTTCAATGAAATTTTCTGAAAACATTTGCTAAAGTTATGTATATTTTCATTCACATTATAAGAAAGAAGAGATTTTAACAAAAATCCCACCAACATTTTGGAAAGAGCTGATATTCTGACGCCAGAATTTCGGATTGAAGATTAGACTGTTTTTTTGATATTAAGTCAAAATAAGGTGAAAAAAGAAATATTTCAGATCAAAATAAATTATAGTGAGTTTGAGACATAATAAGGTGAGTGTTCACGAAGTTTTGTAGAAAAAATATTTTTTCTACTAGCGTGCGGGAAGATCCACTTTTGCGCACTAAAAAGCGTGCGGAAAAAGTCACTTTTCCGCACTAGTGCGGAAAGTAGATTTGTTGACATTTGAGCAGTATACTGACGTTTGAATATTTAAAATATGTATTTTGTATATCTAAGTTTACCAAATGACTGAAAAATTAAGAAATTTATTGGAATTCTGCTACAATTTTCAATAAAGAGGAACGCGTATCCTTCAATAATTTTTTAATGTCTGGTGTAAGCTGGTATAAGCCTCATCAAATGATTGTCAAATAATAATAAACATCTGACATTTCTCATCTGTCAATTTGAATCAACATGCAACGAAGAAAAAATAATCCTGTCAGTCAATACTCTACGTTATCAAAACCAATTTTACCGTCGCAGCTTTTTCTAAGAGATAATTTATCCATGGATTCTTCAGATGAAGATTTGCCAGAGTCAGATTTGGAATCAGCCAGAGCTGCAAACTTGGATCTATTACTATCAAAATCTCGTCAAAGGTATGAAAATGAATAAATTTGCAGAATGCAACAAACTGCACATTTAATATTGATATTAATAATAATTTATTTGATAAGTATTGATTTGATAAGTATTTTATAGATCTTTTTTTTATATCAACTTTTGGGTTTTTTCCCGCATGCTAGTAGAAAAAATAGTGTACCTAACACGTGCGTAAAGTGACTTTTCCGCACGCAATTGCTGGCCGAACTCCGCTAAAGCGTCGTTCGGCCATCTGCAATAGCGTGCGGAAAAGTATCACTTTCCGCACTAGTTAGGTAAACTACTATTTTTTGCGAAAGATAAAAATAAAAAATTAAAAACTTGGTTATTTGAATTTTTCAATTGAATTTAGGGGTTATGTGTAAAAATTGTGAATACAAAAAATGTAGAGCTTTTCATTACTCACAATTTTGCCATTTAACTTTTTTCCATACGGCTGGAAATGGGATTAACCATTTTTTACCCTTAAAAACTCATCCCCTCCCACTTCCCGACCTCGAATCACCCGTAATTTATTTTTCTCTTCAATTCTATCACATTTCTCTCCTTTTTTAATGGGTTTTATCCTACTGTTAATTTTTTTTGTTTCAAAAATTATCGACATAAATAACACCTAAATTACACAGTAACATTAAATTGCATTCGTATTTGATTATAAACTTTTATTTTCAACATTTTTGCAAAACATCCTACTTTCTCATCTAAAGCGGCGGCCAACAATGCAGTGTTTCACTCGAGAGACGTTGGCCCATCAGTCAGTAACCTTCTCAAGGTCTAAGATTACCATCTACCTACCTATAAACGGACTTGTGCGTAACTTGTGAGATTAAGGTTTTTATTAGGTATTGCAGTGCAAAGATTTCCATTAATTAATCCACTTATTCTAGCAGAAACAGAAGTAGAATAATAATATTGATTAGAATATACCAACAAGTATTTTATATTTCATGTTATGGTTGAAATGCCTCGTACCATATTATTATTTTTGTTAGATAGATCGTTGGAAATATAGACATTTAATATTTGGCAAGTGTAAAGCCGGCGCCACACATTCGAATATTTGTGACAAATATTTGTGTATTTGGCAAATATCCGAATATGTGGATGGAACAAATATTTGAACAAACCGGAATATTTAGATAATTGCGACATAATATACAAATATTTTCTGCTCGAAGTCGAAAAGGCGCCAAATACTCTCAACTTTGACCGAACCACATATTTGCACCAATATTCAGATAGTTTTGCGCGCAATTTTGACGGCATCGGCACGTGCTGGTCCTGTTTGTGTATGTTTACTATTGCTTGGTGTTAAAGGAGTCTAATGGCGTCAGATCAGGATATCGTGCTAGCCATTCTATCAATCCGCGCCTCCCTATCCACCAATTTGGATAATTTTGGTTCAGGTACTGCCGGAAATTGATTTGGTAATGGGGCGGTGCTCCATCTTGCTGAAACCATAGTATGTTGGCAGGAACTTGTGGATTTGCTGGATCAGGATATAAGTTTGTCAAAGTTGGTACGACATTATTTTGGAGCAGTTTCAAATATTGATCTCCATTCAAGTTGCCATCAATGAAAAAAGGGCCTACGATATGATTTCCAACAATTCCTGCCCAAACATTAACTTTTTCAGGATGTTGCGTATGTTCCTCTCTCATCCAGTGAGGATTCTCATCAGACCGATAGCGGCAATTTTGTCGATTAACATGACCGTGAAGTGTGATTGTGCTCTCATCAGAAAACAAAACATTTTCTAATTGGATCAT
Organism: Galerucella nymphaeae; assembly: GCA_963978555.1. Lineage (NCBI taxonomy): Eukaryota > Metazoa > Arthropoda > Insecta > Coleoptera > Chrysomelidae > Galerucella > Galerucella nymphaeae. The sequence goes on along the minus strand of OZ021715.1, from coordinate 16,847,049 downwards.
ATTGTTATCTAACATTTCTATCATTTGTTCACAAAAATACGTTCTCCGATCGAAATCGTCTTCCAATAGCTCCTGAGTTGGCATCATTTTATATGGATGCATTTTACTTCCCTTAAATATTCGAAAAATTGATGAACAGTGAGGCTGCTTTTCGACCAGAATTATGTGGGTTTTTTTTTGAAACTCAAGCATAACATCCAATTTCGTATTATCGCTTAGTTTATTGGAAACTATTTATTTTGTCTGTCTTATACTTATATTCTGCTAAGTCGATGTCAATCAATCGCATTGAATATTATAGATTGTTGTTTTTCTGGATGTTTAGGTGTTGTCTTTTGGCTAAGTGCTGCTGAGTAGGTGTTAGTTTGAATAGGACGTTGGCTAGAAGTAAAATCCTTATGCACAGGATTCCCTGCATCTGCACATTGCACAATCTATTCTTGTTTGGATTTTAGTTTAAACGGTGTTTCATACGTCTCAGAAGTCTGTCCTACATGCACAGAAAAGGTTGATATACAACCCGTTCTTTATCAAGACTATTTGATACTGCAGTTGTTGATTGTAACATAAACAAGAAAAATGAATTGAAATTTCAGGTTATAGATACCTTTAGATTGTCCTTATATTGTACTGTGCACATACACAAAACTATTATTATTAACGTTATATGAGGGATCAATTAATAATATAATATTCTTCAACGAATGCATAATGATGGCTATTATTCACGCGGATGAAGTTTCCAAAACGAGCGAGCGCAGCGAGTGAGTTTTGGAATCATCCAAGTAAATATTAGCCATTCTACACAAGTAAAAGACTATACTTTCTCCACGACTAAAGAAAGAAAGCTTCCAGTGAGGATCGAACCCCAATCGTCCGCGCCAGAGTCAACTATATCTACCACTTGGCTATAGAGCATGTTTATTTTCAAAAAGGGATACGTAACATACAGTTTTAATCGAAACCCTTACATTTATAAATGATAATAGGGAGAGTTATAACTAAATATAACTACTGTTGTCCATTTTTTCTCTAAATAAATAATACGTAAAATTATGATTTTATCATTATTTTGACGTTTCAAACGACGCGTTGTCAGAATCGATTTGCATTATTTGGTATTTGACGTTTTAAAAGTGACGATTTGATTTATTCATTTTAATTCATTTAAGCGTGAATTCTGATAATAATAGAATGTGATTGGCTAACGAGAGTGAATTCTTTTTCATTATTCACTGGTGTGAAGAATATATATATCATTATGTAGCTAAATATGTAAAAATAATTTGTGCGTTATTATTTAGTCGTGGAGAAAACACTGTACTGCCAGAGCTTGCCCAGTTTTAATGTAAACACGCTTGCAATAAAGTTATGATATCAGAATAAATTTTATTTGTTTCAATTAAATAATTGTTTTACTTTATCGTATGATGATAATGTTGAAATCAATCAAATAGAATGCCACAACATGCCTTGAAATATTATAATTTTCGATAAATACCAATGTATGTTATAACGGTTAGGTTCGTAGATTTAACAATAAAACTGTCCGTAAATTGTCGATAATTCAAGGTATAAAGTCATCGCTCGTAATTTTAGTGTACATCTATCGAATTGCTTAGCGGTTTTATCAAATTGCGTAGCGGTTCCATCGAACATGAACTGTGACGTTTGTGATGGTTGATAGAATCGGAAATACACATAATATTTTGATAAAATATTTATAATCTTGGTATTTGAGTTGAATATTGTGCACCTATTTATGAAGATTGTTTTTTTTTCAATTTAAAACAAACATTTTTGTGCAAAATGAACAATTTTCTCACCTCTTAGAAACTTGTCATATAATTAAAATAAAAAAAGGCTATACACTGTATCCTCTTAGTATGAAGTAAAGGTTAAATGATGCAATTAAATCCAGGTTTTTGTTTAATAAATCCTACAAAATACAAATAAAACAGAACACTGAGCCAGATGCTACAGATGCAATACGCTTATATAGAGATGGTCCAAAATTGAAAGGAGGCTCAGGATGTGGAGTTTACTCGAGAGGACTAAGCCTAAGGATTAAGTGGGGAATGGGAAACAATGCCAGCGTGGTTCAGCTGGTATCTTAATTGCCACGAAAAAACTAACCAGAAAAGGAATTTCTGACAAAAACATATAATTTGCACTGATAGTAGACAAGCCCCATTAGCCTTGAACTCTTGAACAGACAACCTGTTATATCGGGGCTAGTACTAGAGTGCCACCAAGACTTAGCTAACGCCTCGGCAAATAACAATATTATCCTGAGGTGGGTTAAAATGTCACGACAGGAGTAAAGAAAATCTCATTGTCGATTCTTTAGCCAGGGTACCGCTGGACAAAAAATTCTTAGACCCACGGCCTAACGACTTCGCCAATTGCGGAACTATCCAAACGTTACACCCATGCTCAATCCCTTGAGAGATGGGAGGGAATCAAAGGATGCAGTTTTGCCAGGATCACCCTGGGCGACCCTGGGAAGATGGCGCCGAAGAAATACTTGGCGATGACCAGGAAAAACCTACGTAAGTATAACAGTAGGATTTGTGACTGGCCACTGTCAACTAAGGAAACATCTCCATACTATGGTGCTAGTGGACACACCTCTATGCAGGATGTGTGAACAGGAAGATGAGACTTTCAGGCATGTCCTAGGCGGAGTTATCGTCAATAAGAGAGTGTGTGTTCGGTGAGTCTTGGCCTACGCCTACCGATATCAAAGAGATGTGACTTTTCCACCTTTCTGAGAAGGACAGGATGGACGATGACCTAGGAGGACAACTCCTCGGGAGGATATACAATGGGTCACATGTGGCCTAAGTGCTGTGAGCCTACACTCACCCTTCCTACTCTACAGATACAGAAGTAAAGGTTATTAGTTTTGTTAGCAAATCTTATATTTTCAAGAAAACCATAAAATTTTCATTTTGGCAGGCAAATTTTGAAAATATATATAAAGTATGTATTCTGATGAAATAATAAAACAATTCAACACCTTGTATCTCATCCAGCACTAGACACATTTTTATAAAAACTTTTCTTTTTAAAATGCAGTGTCGAAGCGCCCATTACAATATTTTAAATGACTTGGGAAACACCCTGTATATTGTTCGACTTGTTTTATGAAGTTTAATCCATTTATCGTTTTTATACGTGTCGCTTTATAAAATAGTGCTTCACCTTGGTCAAAATTATATTCCAGGGCACGTTTTTTATTTTTTTCCAATTCCTATGCTAAACAAATTTTAATTTGCAGTTGCTGGCAGCTGATGTTATCGATACATAATTATTATCATAAATAACTCTAGAAGAGCTAATTTAATTTTATGCATTCACTGAAGAACTTATTTAAGATTTTAATTAATTAATTACATATTTTGTTCTAAATCTAAAGAATAAGCACGCGTTTATAATAGCATTACTGTATCAATGAAATGTATTGAGAAAAGTAGAATTCGATAGATGGCGCTCCGAAATGTCAAAGTCATCCTAGCAACGAGTAAAACAAATCAGCTGCCGTATAAGCCCTTTGATATTTAAGTGGTTTTATTTTGCTGTTTTAGTTATTTTCAGTGTGTGTTTTGTGAACCTTGGTTGATATTTTTCTAAATAAAACAAGTTTATGTCTGATTTCGTGTTTTTATTTTATTTTTGATATAGTCATATCTACAAAAGTTACAGGGAAGGTACGTTTGTATTGAGTAATATTTTAAATCTTCAATACCGACTTATTTACCATAAGTTCGCAATAACAAAACATAACCGATAATTTACATCGTTGCCACGTTGTATTTTTTTTCCGGTTGCTAGCATGAAATTATGTTTATGTTGTTTATGGTATAAGATTACATTCAACTTAAAAATAAGAGCTGAAATTATAAAATTTTGATTATTAGCACTTAATCTTGCTTTCTGCCCGAGATTTGCTTATAGGTAGTATACAGACCCTCTCTTAAATCGTACTCTAGCTCGAGACCAACCTAAAGTCCTTACTCTCTAAGATAATAATATTAATAATTTAGCTAACATAGTTTTTTAAAACTTGACAATACCGTATGTTAAGGGTTTATCAAAAAGAATTAAGAGAATTGGTAATCAATTCAATATTAGAAAACAAGCTTTAAATCTAATAATACTTACAAAAAGGAAACCAAAAAATGAAGAACAATCTTCAAAACACTGCATAATATATCAAATATCTTGTGAATGCGAGAAATTTGATTTAGGTGAAACATCTAGAGACCATTGAAAGTACGAATAAATGAGCACAAAAAATCAAAGATAGGGAGTTCTTTAAGTCAGCTATTTGCAAAGATGCTTGGGAAGAGGGTCATCAAATTCAATGGGATTCATCAAAAATAATATTACAAGAACCCAATAATAAAAGACGGAAAATCAAAGAAAGTGCTTTAATATAACTAAATGCAAATAAATGTGTAGCTAGTATTTCAGCCGAATGTAGTCAAATTTGGTTACCAATGTTAGAAAGAGAAATTTCCAATAATCAGTTACCTGCGTTATCAGGATAGCATCATAAGTTTTTATACAGGTTTTCTTATGATTTATAATTTGAATAGTTGTTAATCGATACACAATTCAATACACAAAATCACAAAACTGAGTGTACATATTTTGAAAACAAAAATAATCATACACAAAAAGTGTAACCACAAACGCGTTTTATTAACAACATTTCCAATAAAGCGAAAAAAACGCTATATCCCAATAAAAACCGTTCCTGGAATGTACACTTCATTGGATTCCATTTCTAGTAGACTATCATATCGTTGGAATGTCATAAAATGAAATATTCTATTTCACATTTTGATCTACTATGAATGAACTGTAATAAAAATTTGATAACAAAGCTTTGCAGTCTTAAACTTCAAAATATTTTTGATTGTCTAGTTGTCAAATTTTTTCCCGTTGTGTCAGATAGGGATAAGAAATTAATTTTCATTTAATTCATCCTGACAACGGTAGCTGGAACGCTACCGAAACGTTGAAATAAATACTTTAAAAACATTGTGGTTTAATTCCCCAAAACATAAAAAATGAAAGAATAAGTTCCTTCGTCCTATCTTTAGTGTGTATAATTTGAATTTAGCGTGCGAATTATCACAATTTGTTCTGTCGTGTTCCGTATTCCATATTTAGTTATTTCACTATATAATAGGTTACGCTTGCTGAATAATTTCGCTAAATCAATTGTATAATTTAATATGTTAAATAATATTCTTACACTCTCCTTTTCGCATGATTTATTTATTATAAAGTCATCATCAGATATAAATATAGGAATTAATATAAGTATATAAATCTATATGTACCTACATTATTTCATAAAATACACGATAATAATTGAGAAAACGGTGTTGTATTTACGACTTGCCATATGTTCCAGAGTAAATCAGATTTAAAGAAAAGGCAATACAAGATTATTAGTTTATTAACGGTATAAAAACCGTTTCAAGTTGGAGTTTAGGTCGTCTCAAACAACTGTGAGAGTTTTTGTATCAATTATAATCAAACCGAACCTCTTTTCATTCTTACAAGTGAAACATGCCGTTTTTCTACATTCATAGTATAGTAAAATGAAATATAAAGAATGTTGTAATTATAAATAGAATGATACAGGTTTAGTGATATTCAAACAAGCATATTTTTGGGAACAATTGAAATATGTCAAGTTTTTTTTATACATCTGTTAAGGGGCAATAAATGTGGCGCGTCCGCCAAAAATGATTAAAATAAATTAAAATAATACAGCCTTATTCATAGTCATATTCGTATTCGTAGACGTATTTAGTGGCTACTAAGATCTTACTAATTTTAGTGGGCAATACATTTCTTGTGACGTTACAACGGGTATTTAAGTTACTTTTATACCTAACCTAAAAAGTCAACAAACGTCAAGCACGTAAAATCGAGCGTTCACTTCTTGTTTGTTACTGTATACCTATCTTCTACATTTGTAGAATATGGAAATAATTCCTCATGTAAGTATATAATATTTTGATTGGCTGTATCTGCAGAATATTTAATCAGTTAATATAAATTTCTTCTAGAGAAAAAGACCCCGGTCACAAAACTGGGACAATTATTAAAAGGATCTATTTATTGAATTTTTAAAAGGCGAGATCCCCATTATCGAGAACAAAACCTCTATTTTGCAGTCTATCATTTGTTATAATGTTTTGTATAATTACAACTGCAACTATAGCTGCTTTTGTTGTATCCAAATTTATGTTTATCCCATTAAAAAAACATCTAAATTTATTTTTCATCACACCAAACACTCTTTCAATAATGTTTCGGGTAGATATGTGTGCCCTATTATATCTTTCTTCTGTCTCATTTCTTGGATTCAATAATGGCGTTTTTGTAAAAAACTGTTTATTATTTTAAACAACCAAAGGATTTTGCTTTTCCAAGTAAACTTTCGGATTTCGGATCAATACCTAATCTAACAACCACTTCTTCAGATTCTTGGTCTCTTGCTTTGCGGCATCCGGCCATCCAACAACCAACATCTCAAATACTAAATAAAATTTCCATTGTTGCCGCATTCATTTTTCTGCTAATATTATTTTAACTAGTGGGAAAAAAATATGCGACTATGAATAGGAAACGTTAGTGGCTTGTTAGTATGATGTTGGTGGCCACTAACTAGTGGTGTTTTAACATTATTTTAAGTAAACGACTATGAATAAGGCTGTATTATTTTAAAAGTTATTATTACTGAGTAAGCTCCAAGGTTTATCGATATCTACCTGTATCAGGAGGTTACTGTGGTTGCTAAGGATTGGCTGTGCTCAGTATTAATTACTTTTTTATCTGTGGCTTCCTTAATACAGGGTGAAACAAAACGCAAATCAAGCAATATCCCAAAATTTTTAAATGAATCACCCTATAAGTCTTTTCACAATTTATTAGTACATTTAATAATCTTTCAAACGATATAGTACGTTTAGGGTATGAGTTGATGGAAAACCGTGAATATTTTATGATAATGGTCAAAACAAGTATTCTACGTACACAAATTATATGGTATTGAATTTTTACACGCATCCAAAATTAAGATTAAAATGTATTCCTTGGAAATGTTTAAATTCACAATACATTGCTAAAGACTACTAAAGGTCATTTTTTATACCTTGTAACACAATATACTATAGTCAGTGAAAAGTAAAATATGTCAAGAATGTATAGAATTTGACTTAACTCACCTTCTAAATCATCATATGTGAGCTAACTTTGACTTAATGAAGTATTTTTTGTACTATCTGAAACAAAAAAATTTATAGTTATTATTTTGAGATTCTAAAACGTGGATAGTTGTTGTACAAGTATTGCAAAGTAATTTCAAATGCAATACACTGCTAATAAATATGTTTGTCCACGACCACCTAATAATAAGCCGATATTTTACCTCCTAACAAAAGGTATATGGTACCCATATATCTACTAGAGTGAATTATGAACCATAATACACACTACAGTGTATTATGAACTAGAGATGGGGGTACCTACAATATGAAATAAACTATTAAATCTGTGTATTTTGTTAAGGAAATTTGTTTCTGAAATATAACGTATCGATGATATATTGTAATTTTTAGTATTGATACTTTTCATAGCGATATTTTCTAATATTAAGTATTTTAAAACAATATATTTATAACGGTACGTTGTATTGATACTTTCTACAGTATCGCCCATCTCTACATATGTCAAATTATATTTTTATGTAGCTGTCAGAACATTTTGAAGTTAGTATAATACAAATTATATTTTTATGTAGCTGTCAGAACATTTTGAAGTTAGTATAATACCAAATCGTTACTGACTTTTATTTAATGAAGAAATCAAGTGTTGTGGACAAAGTATAGTATTCTACTCGAAATTTATGGCCATAATTCACTTGGGTGACTTGCGGCTCGTGACGCAAACGTCACCCATCATGAATTATGGCTATCATAAATTGCTCGTTTAATAATATACTAATAATAATTATTCTAACGCTTTATAAACACCTTTAAACAGACTATGTCACACAAACTTGGAGAAAAGTTGTGTTTGGGTGTTTTTAATCATACCTTTAATTCACGGTACACTTATTTACGGGGCACCTTGTATATATTTTGTAAGTAAAAATAATGGAAAGATGTTTAATCACCAATTTAAAACGTTCAAAAATTTCATCAAATATATCAATCAGAAATATGTATAATGTTAACAACATTCCGAATGAGTAAAATCGTGTATTATATACTATCAATTTTATGTGTCGGTTTCCAGCCGCGTTAATCGGAATGTTTACCTCCAAACCGTTTTTTTTTGGTCAATAAATTGTCATCGGTCCTTGACAAGAGTGTAAAAATAAATTTTTAAATTAATCTGAGCGCTTAAAGTGGGTATAAATCGAGTTTAAAGGCTGCGTTATAAATGGAAAACCCTAGGTATATTTCTTTACTTTATTGTATTGTCATCGGTTCTTGACAAGTGTACAAAGTTTAAATTAAATATGTTGAAGCTGTGTTTTAGGTCCGTTTGTCAACCCCTGGTCAGGTGTTGACCTTGAGGGTAGGAAAAAATATGTTCTATCATAATGTGTCGCTAATTTTGACTTCATAGGGTTACTTAAGGTAATAGTTCTCGTAAATGTACCAGTGCCGAAACCTTCAAAAATGGTAAAAAATAATAGTAGGATGAAACCCATTAGAAAAGGAGGGGAATATAATCGAAAATAAAAATAAATTACGGGCTATCCAAGTTCGGGAAGTGAGAGGGTGTGAGTTTTTGAAGGTAAGAAATGGTTTTTCTCGATTTCCGGCAAAACTACAAGTTCTATGGAGAAAAGATAAACAGCAAAGTTGTGAGTAGGTAATGAAAAGCTCTACAACTGTTGTCTTTACAATTTTCACACATTATCTCAAAATTTATGAGAAAAATTCAAATATCAAATTTTCGGTTTTCTATTTTTATCTTTTTCCACTGACTTTTGATGTTGTTTTTAAGGTACTTACCTTTCATACAAAGTTCCAAGTTCCAATGTTTCAAACAATGAATGTAAATATGCAAAAAGGATACCGAAACAGCTCTGCATATACTATGCAACTGTGAGTCACTGGACCACAGAAGGCAGGAACTGTATGGCAGAACCCAAATGACTCCAGAAGACTTCTACAACCAACCAGCAAAGAACCTGTATGAGCTAATACAGGGAACGGATTGGCTGAATAGGTTGTAGTCAGAACACTAGGAGTATCCACAATAAGCCCAGGAGGCTGAGGTGGTACCGGCGAAGGGACGGCTCCGAAGGAAAAAAAAATGAAAAGCTCTACAACTGTTGTCTTTACAATTTTCACACATTATCTCAAAATTTATGTGAAAAATTCAAATAATTCAAATTTTCGGTTTTTTATTTTTATCTTTTTCCACTGACTTTTCATGTTGTTTTTAAGGCACTTATTTTTCATACAAAGTTCCAAGTTCGAATATTTCAAACAATGAATGTACTCCCTTACTAATTATTATTAATTTTTTTGGCTACTCACACAATTCGTTGAATAACAGCAAACCTCTTGTCAGATCTTGTTAACCATAACTAGAACTTTTAATCAGAGGCGATAGAACTAGCATTTAAAGTGGGTCGGCTACAAACAAATACAGATTGCGAAAATTTTATTCGCGACGTACGATTTGTACAAGTACGACATAGAAAATATTTAAAAAAAACTACTTGAAGGAAAGAGAAGAATAATTGTGCGCAGTCAGCGTTTGGCGTGTGTTCAGTTCCAGCTATCAATTTGATATGAAAACAACTTTCAACTTTCAAATCCAAAATAAGTTTACTCATAAGACTTGGACCATCTTGGATCTAGTCTGATTAATAGTAGGTTTACTTTGTTGAAATTTTTATTTTATTATATGAATTTTTCAACATATTTACCATTTGGACTTAACAACGATTTTAAGTTGTTAGTTACTTTTGAAATATTTTACTTTTACAGGAAATCTGGAATATAAAACTGTTTATAGAATTTAAGATATAAATCACATTTGGTTTTGTGATAGTAATTAACAAATTTTTACAGTTTTCTGCTGCGATTTGGGTCAAGTACCTATATTGGTCATAGGGTCGTTCAAGCAGACGGCCACTCTATAACAATCGTAAGGGTCTCTTGCCATAGAACTATAAGTACGCGCAGAGTTTGTGCGCATTGACAGTCTATCGGAAATAGGATCACATTCCGACGTTGCCTAGATCACGCCTAGATTGTTGTTTGTTTTCGTTTCGTTAGGAATTGTTAAGGCGGGTACTAACTAGAGCATTTTTACTCGCACAAACGACTTACGCGTAAAAATGATCAGATGAGGACGCCACGCACATGCGTACGCGTAGCAATTCTGCGCGCACAAACACGATCCGGCGGCTGTCGGTCTTTCGAGAAGATCAAAAGGTTTTCGTGCGCATAACATGCTCAGTGTGGACGTAGTTGTCGTTGTTTGTCTAGTGAACTAAATGAAAATGGCATGGAGCAATATTACTGGAACGACAATTTAAAGGGCACTAATTTTATGCTAAAAATACTTTTTGCGAACAATATAATCGCTTTTGTGTGTGCACGCAATTCGTGCGAGTAAAAATGCTCTAGTTAGTACCCGCCTTAAGGAAGCTGTCTACATGGAAGCTCTTACTAGCTCTAATTTTAGGATCACAACTCTCAAGTGTCATTTAAATTCTGTCAGACATAGATCAAAGAAGCCGTCGGAGAGCGACCCTTCCGATTGTTATAGTTTTTCGTAGTTCAATTTACTTCTTTGGTCAAATAAAAGTTGATAGAAGATTTTAGTCGCTTTTACTATTCAACAGCAATTGTTTAAAATGAAAAGTTGATGTCTTCCGATCTGAGACAGATTGGCATTCGCCGCACAAGTTTTTTCTCCGGAAAATCTATCTTTAAAGTATGTCTTTTTGGAATTTAACCAACTTTTAACTAAATTTTTCATTCATGTCCGCGAAACTGTTAATAACCAATATTTTGGGACACTCTGTGTCATATATATGTGTGTGTTAATTGCGTAAAGTCGGATGTTACTCATATCGAATGGATTTTCATTCATGTGTTTGACACAATAGCTAGAATGAGTAATAAACTGACCCTGAAATTGTACTAAAGCAAAAAACTGCATAGAACGATGTGGTGTTTAGTCAATACTTGTGTAATTATCCCACATTTAAGAAAATAAAAGTGATTAATAACGTTTTCATCGACTAAAATAACATCACTGTTCGTGGAAGGTTGTTAGATGAAACAAGAATATTTAAGATTACAAAATTTAATACCGATGATGATTAACAGAAGTTTTGTTAATTGTGGTATCAGTGAGGTGTTTATCGGAACCACGCTCAAAAGTTTCGTTTAGATGCCAAAATAGGTCTTTAAAAATATGAGACATTAATATTAAGGATGTCCGCATTGCAGCCATGTCTCATGACTCCATTTCCAGATCCTGAACCTGGCGCAGAGCGTGCTTATAACTGTCTTTTCAAAACAAAGCGAGCGCTGTTTTGGTCAATAGAGGAGTTCAGTTTAAGGTCAGTGTGGCCAACAAAAAGTGGTTTTTTTCTGACAATAATGACAGTTATGGTCTACTGTTTGAAACATAAGATTTTGCATGTTTTTTATCATTGCGAACATCTATATTGCTTCATTAAAATAATGCTACAAAAATCTAATCGAAAATGGTCATACACAATTAAACGAATATCAACAAAAACAAATATTACTGACGTTTGACAGAGCTAGTGACTGAATAACAGAAATGAAATTGTGAATTGCCAAGAGTTCCTAGACTTGTTGGCCACTAATATGTTGAGTATTCAGCTAAAAAGTTATGTTAAATTTCAAGATTCACGTTTCGGGAGTGTATTCATTATTTTAATAAAGCAATAATAGAAAACATGCAAAATCTTATGTTTCAAAGAGTAGATCTTAACTGTCATTTTTGCTAGAAAAAACCACTTTTTGTTGGCCACATTGACCTTAGACTGAACTCCTCTATTGAAGCGCCGGTTTCCTATCTTGCAATATGTTAGCCGGAAAAAATTGGAGAGTGTGTCCAAAATAGTTGTTGCCTGCTTAGAGGATATCCTTCAAATCATAGAGGATATCCTTCAAGTATAAGGTAAACATTATAGGTACATTTAAAAAAAAGTATATTCTTCCACTTCTACCTTACACTTTTTCTTCATAACCTTACACTTCAACTTTTTACTTGGTAGGATATCGTTCAGTTTTATACATTACACTCTTATCACATGCCTCTCAACAATAGATCTATTTCTTGAAAGTTTTAATTATTGAAACAATAACCCCAAAAAATCTTCCATAGTACAACAATGACCATATTAAAAATATTTTGAGCAATCTGCACTGCACCTTCACACTTGACTTGCATTTTTAAGATTGAAAGTAGGTTTTTGGGCGTGTTAAAGATTTAATACCATTACCTGATATACGGTTATAAATATGTACATGATTTTTTAAAATATCCAAATAGATCACTGAAGTATGTCACTATAATTTAGTATTTTTTGTTGAAGCGATCTACTCATTGGAATTCTACCTACCCTTTAGGGTTTTGTAGGGATATAAGTAACTAGTACTTGTTGATTTTTATGAATCACTGTTATATACAGGGTGATTCATTAGTGCGATAATCTTGTGAATGGTTGGAGATATTTGAAAAACTATTCAGTTTGGGTATGGGGAATACTCGATAAATTTTAAGGTATAGTTAGGTAACTTTCATTTACTGGTATAAAATACAGGGTGATCCATTGAAAAAAAATTGTGAACCCAATGTATTCGAGTTTGGGCTCACCCTGTATACGGTTCCTTAGATATCGAATCAGTTCGATTGAATTGTAGTACTAGACGACTATCACAGACGTACGGCTATGAAAGATTAATTTTTAAATTGTGCGGCTTAAAGTATACACTCTTTATAACCCATTACAATGTTATATCATTGTAATAGTGAAGTCAAACAGAATTTAAATTTGAAGTGAAATACAGGGTGTATCATTAAAAAGAAATATAACTTTGATCTGGAACACGCTGTACAATTGCGACTAATTTGAAAATATGAGTCTCTAAGCTGGCTACAATCGGTCAAAATTTCATTCAAATACCTTCAACCATTCACAAGATATTGGACTTTATCGCACTAATAAATCACTACGTTTACTGAAAATTTTAGCAATTCTAATTTGTTAAACTGGTCCAGTGATATTTTATACTTATATTGTGGAATCTATTGCTTATCAGTTTCATTAGATAATAACGTGAATATAATAAAAAATTGATGCAATTTTTGCTCACAAGTCAAAACGTTCCACTTGCCTATAAATTACTTTCGCAAGATATTAGCACAGTATATATTAGTATGTCTATGGGTTGAGGTGAGTATTCAATGCCTAATTTTAATTCTATAAAAAAAGAACTGCTTTTTTGTTCAAAATGATTTTGTATTCATTTACATCTTTCAATATACAACAATGAAATGCCAAAACTCTATGTAACTATTAAATCATAGTTTCAATTAAAAATTATGTCATATTCATTTGTTACTATTACTTTCTTTTATTAGTCGTCATTATTATGCCTACGCTTTTTATTATACTTTTACTAATAATCCTTTCGTGGGAGGGTTGTATGTTAAAAATGTCGAACGGAATTTAATGTGGAATGGTGCTGAACTTTACGAGTTGAATGAATTTTTTGATTTGTAAAATATTGTAAAATAATGTCAATGAGTATAATATCTATATTTTTTCTACATTCATGCAAAAAACAACACTTTTGTGAACCACATTTAATGGAAAAAGTGGTACATTATTGCACTAGTGCAATAAAAATTTTATCTGTCATTCTTGTGTCAGTTTTGTGATGATTAATGACAAACATAATCATTTAAATAAAATAAAAATCCATAGCAAGTATCTGATCCTGCTTTAATACAACAATAATATATGTATATCTTACTACTTAGTCTCAACGAGTTACAATTATTGCAAAAATCTTTAATTATTTAAAATTTAAATGGTCAAGGCGAAAACCAGCTATGATTGAGTACTGACAAGGTGGAGGCCATAAAGATACAAAAAAAGAAGAACGGTTTGAGTTTGATTAGGTTAGGTTAGGTTCCCAACATATTATATTCTAATTTTTCAGTTTTTGGATGAATGTAGGAAAAATATTGTATGCAACTCTTGCAAAACGTGTTTTTTGCACTCGATGTGTTGTCCAACTCGGCCTAAAGACCTCGTTGGACAATTTCACGTCGCGTGCAAAAAACACTCACTTTTTGCACTTGTTGCATAAATAACTATTTTCTACATTCATGCAAAAAACAACACTTTTGTGAACCACATTTAATGGAAAAAGTGGTACATTATTGCACTAGTGCAATAAAATTTTTATTAATTTATCCGTATGTGTACGGATAAAAGAGCTGTCAAATTGAATATTGAAATGCTAGTCTATATACCCCGCAAATTAATGCATATATACCTACTGAAAAGAAAACTTTCCGTTTGAAAAACCGGTAAATTTTCCAATATGTAGGTTCATTTTGGTATCTTTTTGCCACCACAAAAAAGATTATTTGTTGTTATTTGAATATGAACACAAAGTTGGAAATCTACAACAAAATTACAGTACCAACTATAACTTATACCAGTGAGAATAGGGTACTGCAGAAAAAGCATGAAACAAAAATAAATGCTGTGGAGAAATAAAATATTTGAGGAGAATAGCAGGTAAAACGAAATGGGGCAAAGTAAGGTACGAAGAAATCTGAAGTATAACAACTAATCAAGACCCAATTATATCAAATATTAAAAATAAACAATGAAACAATTGAATAGATGAGGCTTTTACATGATCTAGATCTACTCAATTAGTAAGATTGAAGCAAGATGGAATGTAGAGACAAGTTTTGGAAATGAGAATATCAATGAAAAGACACAGAGGAAGACCCAGGAGGAAATGGATAGACAAGACTGGAGAAATTTGAAAAAGCATAGGAAAAACATTAGGGGAGATGAAGGCATTAGACAGGGACAGAAAAATATGGAAACAGGAAGAAATCCAATCCGACGCCTAAAAAGACATAAGGATAAGAGAAAGAAAGGAAGTTTCTATTCAAAAGCTTATCGCGTTAAAACATCCCAATAATGTGGGATAGTTTTTTCTGGTGCCGAATTCTACTGCCAAAAGATGAAGTTTCTAGCCCAGGGCATTTAAGAGATATCTTCCCGATTTCACCAACCAATTCCTAAAGTTAGTTAATACCTAAACCGGAATTGAGAATTCCTAAGTGCAATTTGCGTTTCACACAGGCAGACCTAACAAGCTATCCTAACGTTAGGTATCTCCTATCGTCCTTAGGCATTACTTAACGCGTGGTGAAACGCAAATTGCACTTAGGAATTCTCAATTCCGGCTTATGTTCTAACTAACTTTAGGAATTATTGGTTGGTGAAATCGGGCAATCGTATTTGAAAAAACGCGCGCGCTAATTCAATTAAAACTGGAACAACTAGTTTTTTGCATCTGGTGAAATGATAATTTTAATAATTGTCACGCATACTGACAAACAAGGTAATTAGTTTACAAATCGTGACAGCTTTAGTAACCTAATGAATGTTTTGATTTAGGTACTTAAAATTAGAATATCTTTAAATTGGAGCAAACTGTGAACAAATTATTGTATTGCTGACTATCGTTTTTTATACTATGTAAATACAGGGTGCTTCTAAATTCATGCGACATAATTCAGATGATTGTTCGTATGAAATTAAGATTGGTCTTTCCTATAACAAGATACCCTTATCACACTACAAACGTTGAAATGGCCGACAAATGGTAATTCTCGACAAACTTGACGTCTTTATGCTGAAAAATATCCGCAACGAATGAATCCTCATCATTCCGTTTTTTCTAATTCAATTTACGTGCTCGGCAACTATGGCCACTTGCACAGGGCGATTACAGATTACAAAAAGCTGTAGTTAGTACAGATAGTTACAAAACAAAGTTCAACGTTGATAATAGAGTGATATATCTTTTAAGAATTTCAGTGTTGTCTCGATTTGGTTTGGGTCCCCTAAGATGTCTTTCAGAAATTGCTAATAAAAAATCTCGATTTTTGACTAAGAAAAAATATCGTAGTATGCCCTGAAAATTGGAATAAACATTTCAAATTTTGTCCCAAGGTAGACCTTTTAGTACTTGACATTCCAAAAAAAAAAATAATTAAAATCTGTATACAACTTCAAATTTTATGAGGGTGTTTCCATTAAAAATTTTTTGTTTCTGCCTTAACATCCTTGCAAATTTGGCTATTAGAAGTAATTGTGGCAGTAGTAGAATCTGTTTTGGCAATTGGAATAATTTGAAAATAAAAAAGTTTTCAAGTTAAATTTTATTTCGAAAAACAGTTTTGGTATACAATAAAGTTAGGGCTGCTAATTTCACCCCAGTTTAGTCTTTTGCGAGTGCACAAAAATTTCAGAATTTTAAATTTCTAGCTTTACCGAAATTCCAGAAAAAAATATAATAGGAAACACCCATCTTAATTTCATGCGAGCAATGCAATTTTGTAGCAGGAATTTAGAAACATCCTGTATACTGATTGTGAAAATTTCGCCACTTCCTGCACTGAAAGAACAGTTTGGTTACAATCACTAAGACTAATTAACTATCACCAAATCCGTTATTGAAATATGGCTTATTAAACGTTTGTTGGTAAAAAACAAATTATTTGTTTTTACTCTATAAATAAAGAATTATTCACTATTACATAAGAATATTTTCTCATAACAATTAGTTATTAACTATAAATTTATATTTTTTTTTTATTAAAAACTGATTAATCAGTATGAATATATGTTTTTCTACCATACCGAATGCTATTTATTATTACAAAGTCATTGTATATAGTTATTGCATATTCTGTCACTTTTATTCCAAATTGAATTACTATACCCATATATTTGTTCACAATGACAACATGACTAAAGCCACCTTATTGATAATGAACAAATATCTTTCACATTTCGTTACCAATATTTATGGATTGATGTCCAAAAACTTATTTCAGCAACTATAGACTGCCATCATCAGTATTCCCGAAAAGTTATCATGATATTAGCAGATAGTGAAACCATATCAGCATTTGGTGATTTATGCTAATACATTTATTATTTAGAGGATCTTACTGGAGATGGCAACTGCAGTTGATGAAATAAGTGTTACATTTTTGAAAGTTTCTTTTTTTTTAGATTTTAGAGATACCTATTATTCGTTTTCTACACCATTATATACAGATTTTCCAATATATTAATGATAAATTGTTGTGCTTTTCTTAAAATTGTCATATCTACCTAGATGCTGGTAAATGAAACAACAAATCTTTTAATCAAGTGATTTATTTATTTTTTTCATTAAAATTTCAACAAAAAATACAATATAAATATATAAAAAAACTGTGTTTCAAGAAATTCCAGAAACTATCAGTCGTATAAGAAATATTGATTATTCATGAAATTTCTTGCAACACATTTCGAAAAATAAAACAAACTCTAATACCTATGCAGTTATGAAAAACAAATAAAATTCCTCAATGGGATAACAACAAAATAATAATATATCGATCATTCAAATCAATGTTGATACTTTGTGCAAATATGTGTGCAAATGTGTGTGATACAAAATTATTGTACTTTTTTTAAAGAAAAGGTAGGTATACATAGGAACGTAACGATATATACTAACCATTTGAATGTTCATGAAATTTCATGCAACACAACTTGGAAAAAAATTCTTATATTATTATGCAAATATAAAAAACAAATAAAATTCTTAAATGGATAACAACAAACTATATTGATTATTCAAGTAAATTTGGATATTTTGTGCCGCACTATTTAATAAAAAAAAGAGTTACTAGGAACTATGAAATTGTATGAAAATGTCTCACCTCGAATAAATCATAAGATCCTACCTACCTAACATATTATATCTACTAGGTATTTGCTATCCTACTAAACAAAATTATATTTTCACTGTCTATCTACTCACTTTCGAAATTTGCATGCCCCACATTCTTCAATAAAAATGCTTATAGGGGTGCTACTGTAGTCGACACCTCCGTCCGCCATTATTTTGGCAAAATATCCAAATAAAAATACAAATCTTATATCCAGTCGTTGAGAACGATCCAGTTCAAGCACAATATAATCAGTAAACACTGAACTATTTACCCACGCTGCCCACACTATTGCTAATATTATCACTCAACGCTAATATCCAAATATGAATAATAAACAACACTAAACACACTGAGGGAAAGATATTATTTAAGACGATACAGATACACAGCACACGTGCAAATCTTATGGATAAGGGAAACGGAAGCTACATCACATGTGCATCTAAGGCGATGTATGGTCACGCGCATGACTGTTTGTTGATTATAACAAACAAGATTAACTATTAAACAATATTCTGCTCATTTGTATAACGTAGGCTTATAAGAAACAAATGAATTTATTGAATGTTATAATGATACAAAAAGATTTATTAACAGACAGTGTACCATTTATAATAATTATCAAACAAAGTTATAATTACTAATTAAACTTAGTAATTATCATCGCGAAGTTGGCGTATTAGATGATTTGTTTATTATTGAAAAATTTTATTCAAAATAAACAATTATAGCAGAAACAAATCCTCTATTATTTATTAATAAAACAAATCATCGGTAATGATTATAATAAATAAGCTTTTTCAATTATAAATATCAATACATAATTATGAACAAATTTGACATTAACAAACATTCGATAATAATTACTGAGATTTTTCTTTCGGTGTGATAATAAAGTCGCAATTAAAATTCTTTTAACTCTAACTTGAAAAATAATTATAAGCCAGTACACGAACGTTTTTCAATTTGTTGGTTAAAAGATATGCATTATATAAAGTTCGTTTCAAAATATTTGATTTCAACTAATTCTTAAATTTAAAGGATTATCGGAGAAAGTGGTAATTCTAATTTCCTCATTTTTAAAACTAACTAACTAATTTGTAGTTAGATAAATAATATAATTAATTAGAAATACAAGTAACATTGCACTAATACTAATACAATTAATTAACAATAACAATTGAGGCAGAAACAAATGATTCTTCAGTGTGTAGTTTTGAGTTGAAAATATTCCTGAGTAACAGTAAACAAATTATTATTAGTTGAATAGATGAGACTTTTACTTGATGTAGATCCATACTAAATTATAAAATAAAGCAAATATACAAAAATATTATGTTGATTTTAACAAGTTAAAATTGTTTTATTCTATAGTTTATTATAAATTGTATTAAAAAGTAGTAATTTAAATTATTGTTTTTCGGAAACAGAACTATGAATTGCCCAATCAAACAAAAGCTTGTTTAACCAAGTTTAAAAATACTGCTTTAATACAGGGTGTCCTACAAGGTTCTGGTCAGTATATACATATCTCGAAAACTATTTAAACTACAATATTCAAATTTGGCAGTTATAAGCCGTAGGTAGTATTAAGTACACATTTTAAGCAATCAGCTTCTTTGCTACAATACCACCTTTCGGGTGGCGTGGTGGTGATGTCACGTGACCCGAAACGTGACATTGTAGCCAAATAGCTGATTGCTTAAAATGTGTAATACTACCTATGGTTTATAACTGCCAAATTCCAATATTGTAGTTCAAAAAATTATTTTCGAGATATATTACTGACCAGAACCTCGTAGGACACCTTGTATATAGAAATTTTTATTCGCTCTCAAGCCTAAGTAGAGATGAAAATTTGTTATTTCCGAGCACTCGTAATGACTAACCACAGTTATCTTTTCAAAATTCCTGTTACATCATAAGGGAATTAATGAAATAATCAATTCCCAATCAATCCAATATCAAATCTTTATTCCGAGATTGAGTTTAGTGAAATGGAAAAAATTATTCAAAATCCCTCTTTTTAACACGCTTTTATTGTGTGTATGTTTGTTTGTATGTTTATAACTCTCATCTGGCAGCTGCTGTGGCAACTCGCTACACCCCACTCCGTTGGGCGTATTTATATTATAGCACCGAATAATCAACAAGGATCACTCTCAACCCCGCCTTCTTTTACGATTTCATGACGTCATTCTGTGGCATCGTCGCAACTATTTTTTCGGAGTCCGTCGGAGTCAGACTCCTCACACGAATTATACTTGGAGACAAAAATTATAGCGATAGTATTTTTACCAGAGATGTTTCATCCTAGAACCAATAGCTGGATAACAAAACAAAATACTCAATATCTTATATAAAATTGAATAGTTATTTTCTATTGACTTATTAGTTTTTCTGCATAATTATTTATTGTTAATAATATTTCCACATGAAATTAACTATGAAATGAAGCAGCTTTTTAAAAACTAGCAAATGCTATTATTTTTTATGGGTATAGAGCAGACAATAATTAAAATCTTTCTTTTTGGCACTCTATCCGTGAAGACACTGTATATAAATCACAATATGAAAATGGTAAAATATTACTTATTATTTTTACAATGATCCTGTCAGCAAAAAAAATGAAAAAAATACCATACCAACGAATACGATGAAAACAAAAAAGTCATGGTCTCAGTTTGAAGAATTATTTGTATGTTTTCGTTTTTTTTCGGTATATAATATGACCATAAACCATTCGAGGTATATACAATTTTGTTTTGTATATTTTTTAACAATGAACAGGTCATTTTTAAACAAAAATAAATATATTAAAAAAGAAAAACGAAAACGAATGTATACAAACACGTTCTATAAATCCTGTCTGAGACTCATTTTCTGGAAATCCTGAAAAATGGATCAACTATATTTTTAGACCAATTCTCATAATTTGTATGTGAATCATGGGTACTCACAGAGCGACAAAAGAGTCGAATTCAGTCCGTAGGAATGAAGTATCTTAGAAGAGTCAGGGGTGTTACAAAAAAAGACAAAATGAGAAATATAAAAATAAGATAACACCTTGAAAACGACAACTTAGCTTGTGGGGGCATCTCCAAAAAAAAATGGTTAGCTGCCAAGGCACTAGCAAAAAACAAAAAAGCATGGGCAAAATTCGTATGCAGAGAGTAAAATATATTGTGAACAAGACAGACATTAAAATATACCCTAACACTATTAAAATATGATAAAGTGTTTTCAAATGACTCTTACTACGTTTGCATGTAAATACCTCTCGTGAAATTGGACAAAATGATATGAGGATTGGGAGGTCTAGCTCATTCACTTGTCGAAATACGGGGTGTTGAAGTTATAAAAATTTTATTGTTTTAATTTAATAATTCTGTATTTTCCAGGTATTGTCCAAGTATTTCCTTTAAGACGATCTTTATTCCTATTTTCATTAAAAATATGTGATCAAGAAATGCTTCAACAGAAATTTTCTGCATTTCCCATAGCATTTTCCATCTATTTTCAGCAGTATTTTCTAATGATACGAGTATTTTCTGTATTTTCAGTGTATTTTCTTTAATTTGTACACTATTTTCTTCAGTGGTTTTCAGTGGAAAAACATTTGTTAATTCTGTATCCAGTGGTGTACATTTTGAAAAGTTTGTCACTTTTCTCCCCACATTTTTTACGTAACTGGCCTTTGTAGCTATTTTGAATAAATTGTGTATTCCTCAATGATTTTCACGCGAAAAACGCATAACCTTTACATATCAAAAAATTTGTAGTTATCCAGATATCTAATGTTTTCATGAAGTGTGCAACATGACTTTTCAATAATAAAATCACAAGTTTGGATATTTTTTAGAATCTTCTCCCAATATTTAATATGAATTGCTGTTTCACAAACTAGTTTCCGTTACATATAGTCTAACCATTGGTAGTTTGGCAGTTATTGGAAAAATACAAAAAAAATATTTTTCTTTATTATTAAAAAATTATGTTGTAGACTTCATGAAAACATTAAATAACTTGAAAAGTACACATTTTTTGATATATGTGAAGGTTATGCCTTTTAAACGTGAAAAACATTGAGTAATACAAAATGAAATAAAAATAGCTTCAAATGCCAGTTGCGTAAAAAAATGTGAGGGCGAAGGTGATATATTTTTTCAAATGTTCACCACTGGATCAAAGATTGGAAAATGTTTTTTCATAAAAATATGCACTTTTACATTTAGAAACAATCGGCCAAATTTCAAATAAATTTATCCAACCATTTTAGAGTTATCAAATTAAAACATTTAAATTTTAATAACTTTTACACCCCATATCTCGAAAAGTAAATGTGCTTAATCCTTATATAATTTTGTCCAATTTTACGAGAAGGTGAATGAGCTGAGCCTCTCAATTCTTATATCTTTTTGTCCAATTTTACGAGAGGAATCTACATGCAAACGTTGTGTCGATTGAAAACACCCTGTATACATAATATACACATATTTTTTTGACATTTCTCGGCAAAATTTTTGTTAAAAATTCTTTAAACAAAAATGTCAAAAAATATTCACCTCTTGTAATATTAGTGAATATTTGATATGTAATTATTTACAAAAGTTATAAGCCCTTTTCATCAATAAATAAAATGATAGTTATACCTAATTTTATATTATCAAATTTTGCACATGCCGACCTACATGTCAATGTACTTGATGTTAATATTTACCACAAAACTAACCTTTCATATCACAAGATAGATCCAATACGGCTGTTCCAACGAATATTTCCTTTTTTGAATGTATTTCACGGTACTGTTATCTGCTTTCGTTAAACTTTTCAGTTCAAGTTATCACATACGAATTACACTAACCTAAACACCATTTAATAAATTACAGTCATTGATACAGTCGCAAGAAAAAAATTACTACAGCTCAGCTGTATATATAAAAATAACAGAAACAAGTTTTTTCTGTTAGATTTGTAAAAAAGCTAAACGTAACAATGTTCACGAACTCGAGTACCGACGTACTGTAACAATAGTTGGTTCTGACGTATCATGGAATCCACGACAGAGTATACATATTTCCCCAGGCGCGGTGTACGGTAAATGTTGGTGGAAGTCAATTTTGAGGTCTTTCGTATTCGTATGATTAATCCGGGTGGCGATACAAGAACATCAGAAGAAAGAGTTTTATGGCTAATTTTTATCTTTTTTAATGCTTTAAATACCGTAGGATGGCGGTTTAATTCAGTTTTGATAATTTTGAGTAGTTTTCATAATGGAATTAGTATGTCGTATTACTAGTGAGAAATGGATTTTTTCAGATTAGTAAAAGTCCGGGACCGGATAAATATAAATTTTCTGAAAAATTTCTTTGCAACACAAATTTTATTCCAGCTTGAAATTTAATTAGAAAATATTTTGAAATACAGGGTGTCCCACGACGAGTGAAAACTATCTGTATATGGCAAAATTTTCATAGTAAAATCATGAAAATTCCTACGTTTGGGTTTTCGGATACGATCTTTTCAACTAAAATGTTTTCAAAGATGGCCGACTTCCGGTTTTGTTATTTTAAATAGAACACCCTGTATATTAATACATTTTTGAAATCTACGTAATATTTTAGTATACTTTTGCCGAAAAACGTTTTTCGAAAAATGCAAACTTTTTGAGTTATTGATTTTTTTGTAGAAAATTTGACCGTTGAAGACCCTTATAAATTATTTTTTTACGAGGGGACCCTTGAAGATATGAAAATGGTCTCTCTTCGGTTGCCTCAAGCAAGGTCAAACGTATTCAAATCTTT
The DNA here is from genome assembly GCA_963978555.1 of Galerucella nymphaeae. NCBI lineage: Eukaryota > Metazoa > Arthropoda > Insecta > Coleoptera > Chrysomelidae > Galerucella > Galerucella nymphaeae. The sequence goes on along the minus strand of OZ021715.1, from coordinate 16,823,149 downwards.
GTTGAAAATTTTCCCACTTTATACAGGGTGTGTATAAAAAGTGTTCAAAGCTTAACTTCATAAATATCAAATTTCTTCATTTTTTCAAATACAACCACCCTGTTTTTTCTATTTTAATGCATTCAGGAGAAAAAATAAGGCAAGTTCATGTATACCTAAACCTTACCGTTATCCTGATATTAAATGTTTTCTGTAAATTTTTAGAGATAAATCAAATCAAAATGTTTTTATTAATCCTATTCCAACTTTTAGTCGTTTCAGAGATATTTGAGGTTTTAAATTGTTATTATATTTTTTAACAAGTTTAAATTTTTCATGTATACTTTTAGTAGGCTTCGTAATAAATGACACTTATTTAACTGACATTAGTTAACATCTAGAGAAGATTGTTAGCTAAGAGTTCGAAATTCCTTCAATTCCCTTTCTGAGATGATGATTAGCCGTGCGACGAATGAAGGTATACTGAGAAGGGTTGAAAAATGCATTGAAGTTCAAGGGAGCAATTTTGAACATTCTCTTTAAAACATCAGACTATTTTTCTTAGGCCTTTAATTTTCCATAAAATTTTGTAGCATATCTTATTATTCTTACAAATGGTTTAGCTCGATTAACTTTTGCTTAAAATGAACCGAATAGCTTCAAATTGTTAAGTATTCTTTTAACAATGTGCGATTTCGATCGAGGTCAATTTGGATATCTTACTGCAAATAAAGCACATGTTCTTGTTAAAACTTTGTCATATTTACCATGTATTAAAAGTAAATTCACATAATAATTTTTATTTCTTAGTGCTTGTATCAAAATTTAGACCACACCTGCATCTCTAAAAATTTACAGAAAATATTTATTATCTTGATAATGGTAAGGTTTAGGTATGAGGAAGTATACATGAATTTGCCTAATTTTTTTCCCATGAATGAATTAAAATAGAAAAAACAGGGTGGTTCTATTGAAAAAAATGAAGAAATTTGATATTTATGAAGTTAAACTTCGAACACTTTTTAAACACACCCTGTATAAAATGAAAATTTTTTAACATAGATTCGAATACGTTTGACCTTGCTTAGGGCAACCGAAATGTGAACATTTCGAAAAAAGTTAATAGCTCATTGATATAACAAATTTTAGAAAATTTTCTCCTACATATAAATAGTTGAACATTCGTTGAATGTATTCCACGATTGAATACTTAACATCTCTTCACAGGTTGTTCAGAATCTCCATGTTTCATTATTAGATCATTCAATGTGTATTATTGGGGTTATTTTAAATGGAACACCCTGTATCTTATTTAATTCACTATATTCAAAATAATACCCTCTTCCGAATGGAATGAGGGTGTCATATACCTAGGTATTATAATTTTCGTGCAAATTACAATTTTCTTAAATGGTATCCAAAAAAAAAACATCTGCAATTCTCTTTTAATTCCAAAATAATGAGCTTGGCATAGTTGTGAGAAACTAGATAGGTCACGTTTCAAGACACAAAAAATTAGGGTTTTGCCGAGTGGTTGAAAATATATGGCCACTCTCACAGAAAAATCACGTATCAAGCCACACTTCATTGGAACACCCTGTATATATAAAAAACATTTTCAAATTATAGTTCAAGTTGGAGTAGAGTTTGTGTTATAAAAAGATTTTTCAAAGAATTTATATTTTCTCTAATATTTGTCCGGTCCCGGACTTTTGCCGAACTCTGTATAATTTACTATTGTAGTTTCGTTAAAGTTTCCCTTTTTTTATGAAATAAACAAAAATTTTCACAATTTTTTATTGATTTAACTACTTATTAATAGTATGAGAACCAAGTGAAAATACACAGCGAATTACATATAGGACCTCCTTTTCTTATTAGCTCATTTCTTGTTTGGACTTATTAGTAATCTTCAATTAGTACCATAACATTAAATAAAGTTGGTTGATACTTGATAGTAGTAAAAGTGTCATTTGACTTAAGATAACAAACCCGTACATTGAAATCAAAAAGTTTATCTGAAACTAGAATGAGGCTTTTAGGCCGATGAGAAAGTATATTTATGGTAATGTTATTTGCATTCCAGAAATTCTCACAATATACCAGTTGAAATTAAATTTGAAAAAAAACTTTGTCAGGACGTAAAGCCGGCTACTCACTACGCGGGACTTGACAAGTACTTGGCAAGTAAATTATGAAATTAAACAATTTTAACTTGTTATATCTACATTATATTTAAACTTAAAGTGACGCGATTATATTTAAACTTAAAGTGACGCGATATAACAAGTTAAAATTGTTTTATTTCATAATTTACTTGCCAAGTACTTGTCAAGTCCCGCGTAGTGAGTAGCCGGCTTTAGGTTGTGTTTACTGGTTTCTAAGTCCAACACGTCAGTAAGTGATTTACTTACCGTTCAGACCTCAGTAAGTAAATAATAGTATATTCTTCAACGAGTGCAGAATGTTGGCTATTATTCACGCGGATGAAGTTTCCAAAACGAGAGAGCGCATCGAGTGAGTTTTGGAATCATCCAAGTGAATATTAGCCATTCTACACAAGTAAAAGACTATACTTTCTCCACGACTGAAAAAATAAAGCTTCCAGTAAGGATCCCCAATCGTCCGCGCCAGAGTCAACTATTTCTACCACTAGGCTATAGAGCATGTTTATTTTCAAAAAGGGAAACGTAGGTAACATACAGTTTTAATCGAAACCCTTACATTTATAAATGATAATTGAGAGTTATAACTAAATATAACTACTGTAGTCCATTTTTTCTCTAAGTAATACGTAAAATTATGATTCTATCATTATTTTGACGTTTCAAACGACGCGCTGTCAGAATCGATTTGCATTATTTGGTATGTGACAATTTAAAATTTTAATGTGATGTAGCTGCCACAATATTTTGAGGTTAGTAATATGCCAAATCGTTACTGACTTTTATTTATTAATAAATAAATTAAGTGTCGTGGACAAAGTATAGTAGGTACTCTGCTCGCAATTTGTGGCCATAATTCACTTGGGTGACGCAAACGTCACCCATCGTGAATAATGGCTATCAAAAATTGCTCGTTTAATAATATACTATACTTTTTGTTTACTTTATCAATAATCTAATGAAATATGAGGATCAGATAAAAATATCTCAACTTTTGATTAGTTCTGTTAACTTTCCTCACGCTCGTAGAAAAACTCTATTGTACTTAACACTTGCGGAAAATGTTTTTCGGCACTTGTTAGGTAAATAGCTATTAAACTGATAGAGAAATATTAATGTCACTTTTGACTTTACGCTCATTTCGAAAAAATTTAAATTATTATTTGTTAAATTTATTTCAATAAAATATAGGTACATATTATTTCATTAATATCATAAATTAAATGTAGAATACAAAAAAAAAATTTTTTTAAATGTAAATAGTTTGTCGAAATCATAAATTATTGTTTATCAAGCAGCATATTTTTAACCGTGTGCTTAAAGGTATAAAACGAAGTCGCCGTTATATAGGATCGGTAGGAATTATACAATTTCACCAAATTGTAAGTAAAGGAACGTTCAAATATGACGGAAGAATTATTAATCTTTGTCACAGTGTTGTGCCGAATGTTGTGCTCATGAATAGAACTACGGAAAATAATTTTCTCATACAAGTAGACTGGAGTTCTAGTTTTCATCAATCGATAGATGAAAACTAGAAAATGAAAACAAAATAAGTTGTTGATTTTCAACCAATTAAGCTTTTTAAAATAAGCTGAAATATGATCATATTTTTTGCAATTAAAGATGAATCTACAACAAGTATTTTGTATACGTTGAACCTGATTTCTAGAAACATTATCCAAACAAGGGTAATATACAATAAAACAATAATTTAAAATTGAAAGAACTAACGTTTCACAAAGTTTTTTGCGCGTTTTAAAATTTAAAATGTGCTTACTAATGTATAGAACACGCAATCTTGCATAGCATCTTTGCATTAAATATTTTACATGTTTATTAAATCTCAATAACTGATCGATGAATAAACCTAAATTTTTTGCTACATATGATATATCTATTTTTATGCCATCCCATTTAAGTATTACTGAACTTTTTGGTGTGCGTCATCGTTTATGACGTATATCCGGGTTTTCGGTATATAGTTTAATTTGCTATTTTGACATATGTATATTTAACCTTAAATTTGATAAATAAAATTATCAGGATCGCATTTAGCAAAATACGAAGAAGCTATGAAATTAATAGTTACCAGCTTCTTTTTCTAACAGAAAATATTCGACAATTTTCAAAATTTTGTATTATTCAAATAAATATAACAATAAGATTCATATTTACTTTTCATAAATAATAATTGACCGTGAACAACAAAGTACAGACCTGACAAGAACTGTCATTGGGACAGTAGAGAAAGATGTAAGACACATTGCCGATGCCAAAGGTATATCTGCATCCTATTTTGAACAAAGAAATTTCTCACGATTGATAGGTCGCGCTGACGCTTAATCTAAACATCAACCAATCAAATTTTTGTAAGTTAATTATTAAGGTTGAGGTTTGTAGTACATTTGAACGGCTCATTATTGTGATATTTTGATAAGGTCTAATCACAGACCTGCTCTTTTTTCCATTTCTTTCAACGTAATATGTTTAAAAGACATTAACAATCGATGACGCACACCAAAAAGGCTATTGAATGAACCATACTATCAAAATGCAGCAATTCAATAAATATGTATAGTTCATCCATGGATAACCGTTGTATCAACGGTGCCTCACTCTGTATATTTGTGTTTTGTATATATTTTCCAAGCACATACGAATACCCATGAACTGCGATATCCCTTCCCATATCTTATGACAAACCAACGATCAAAACTACTTTTCCATTTCACCTAGACTGTAGAGTCAATTGAAGTTAGTTGGCTTTCAGCTTTACCTACCTGTTGAGCTCGTACAGGTACGACCATTTATAGGAATCACCCAAGCTGAAAGTTAATTAAAGTCGACCAACTAGTTGTTCACGAATGAGATCATGTCACTGATTGAATATTCCATTCGGTCCACCACTACTTTGCGGTACTGATTCAGTAAGAAACGTCAACAAACTGCTGTTTTTAGGGAATGCCGTTGTTATATTTTTATTTGGATAAACACCTGTTGCACGAATTTTTGATTGTTGGACCCTTTTTCTTAGTATATTGAGATGATTTCTAGTGATTATGTGTTGGAGTTGTGCAATGTGTTTTACTCCGGTCAGGTGAGCGAAAAGAATTTTGTATTTTCTATAACTATTGTTAAAATGTTGTTAGATAAAGTACCACTTTAACAGCAGCGATAATTAGAATGTCTTAACTCTTTTTATTCAATTAAATTCACAAATTCAATGAAAGGATTAACAGCAAGTGTAATTTTACTATTTACATGATTAGAAACGTCTTTTTTGGAACACCAGAATTGGTGTACCTACTTCATGCGGTTCATACAAGACCAGATATATCATTTAGTATCAGTTATTTGAGCCAATTTCAGTATTGAGCATTGGAAACATGCAAAACGGGTATTAAAATACTTAAAAGGGACCTTGGACAAAGTCTTATTTTTATGAAATCAGATATAAGTTGGTATGGGTATACAGATGTAGATTTTTCAAATTATACATATAAATGACAGAAAATTGTATTCAGGATTTGTCATAATAATGAGTGATGCTCCAATCTCTTGGGAATCCAAGAATCAATCTTGCGCTGCACTTTCCAGTACTGAATCTGAATATGTTGCTTTTCTTTTACTGAAGCATTTGAAAAAGCCATGTTTTCCTACAACCACTATGCAAAACACGCTTTTCTACACAAATTTTTATACGCAAAGCAGGCCTTTTCTCAATTCTTTTGATAACCGTTGTAAAAGTAAAGCGAAAAGTACACACTCTATGGCACTTTTCGCACCGAAATGTCAAACGAAGCTACCTATGACCTGTCAACTTTTTTGACAATTCAACTTAATTGAATTTCTTATTGGTGTACAATTTTTAAATTAAAATCAAAAGTAAATAAACTATCTATTTCATTATTTATTTTAATTTATTGATTATTAAAACATTAACCTATTAAGCATTATTTTAGGAATCATAAACCAAGATGAAAATAATTTATCTTTTGAGTTGTCCAATTCGGACATTGGAAATACTCTAGTTAATGTATTTCTTACATTAATAAATGTGGTTGTAGAAAAATATTGTGTACAACTTGTACGCAAATCACTTTTCCCATTCGCTAAATTTGCTTCTGCACTTGTGGGAAAAGTGACGCTTTGCGCACTAGTTGTACAAACTACTATTGTTAGTGGTTGTTTAAATATTTATTTATGTAACAAGTGTGTAAAGTAGCTTTTTTTGACGAACGTGAATATTGACAATCACATGAGTTAAAAAAGGCCTTGACACACGAATCGCATTCAATATTCTTTCTACGATCGAAAACTTTATCAAAATACAGAAGTTTCGAAATATTTAGCATTTTATTTTTCCTACACTTTTTGCGAAGTAATCTTCTGAGAGAACCATCTTTATAATTATAATAATGTAAAATAACATCTTAGTTACCTAAAAATATTCAGTACTTAAATATAAATACACTTGGTTGTCCTAGGTATGGTCAGAAGATCTAAATTTAATTTTTAAATGTCAGATTCAATTCACAAAGAAATGTCAGTCACTCACCGCCAACTTATACCTATTTACCGTATTATTTTTAAGTACTCAATAATTATTTAACAATAAATAATAAATATTACGTTACTTTACCGAATTCGATAGGTTTCAATTTCCAATTTATGAAAAAAACTTAGATTTACCCAACTAGCAAAATGGAATTCTAAGAGGACTGAATTGTTGTTTAACTATCGAATAGCGTTTTTTTAAGGACTGTTTGTTTTTATTAGGCCTTTTGTTGCAATAATTTTGTTTTTTAAAGAAAATTGTTGTATTAAATGATTCTATAGTGACTTTCACAATATATCCTATAACGCATTATACGATTATTTCTTTTAAGATGATATAATACCTTATAAGCAAGCTTATACAATATCAAAAATATCATTTTATAAGACTTTTATACCTATTCTATAAGAGTTCTATAATATACTATATAACTAACAGCTACAACGTTATAAAATACTTACATAATCTTGTTTTATTAAAGCTGTATAATGTTGTATAATGAATATTTTATAGCATTCAATTGCGTTGCATTATAAAACACTTTTTTACGTGATCTTTGAACACTATAAGCATTTCTCCTTTATAAATGTCTTATAGGATAAAACTGTGTATGACAGAATAAATTCGTTCCAAAATCTGCGTTTTAAGACTGAAGTCACTTTTGCATTGAAATATTTTATTTTTATGGGTGACACATACAATTAAAGTATTATGAATTCTCAGTGGAAAAAAGTTAACAAACACAGTGGCAATATTAAAAGAGCGTGTAAGAAAAAGTATCAACAAATTCTTGCAAGCAATCCTGAGATTATATGTCCCAATTACAATGAAAGTAGGCCAGATTCGAGCGAGGCTGAGACAATAATTCATTCAATTACACAAGACAAACCCATCAATAATGTTAATAGTTATAATATGGTTGTTCAAAATCTGGAATCTGAGGATACTTCTTTTGATAATGGAATTGATGGTACGACTTCTAGTGACGACGAAGAAAATACAAAATTGCTCTCTGAAACTGAGAAAAAAATTGAAATTAAAAAGCGGCTGATTATTTGGGCAACCTCTTATAATATCACACATTCAGCATTAAGAGAGCTTTCCACTATATGGAATGAAGCTATTCCAAATTTCTTACCAAAAGATCCTCGAACATTATTGAGCACTCCCAAATCGATAGTTCTAGTTCCCTTAGGAAATGGTACTTACTGGCACAATGGCTTTATCTCGATACTTGGTGAGGCACTGAACTCATTGGAGAATATTTCCAACATAAAATCGATTTCCCTCAACTTCAACATTGACGGTCTGCCAATACATAAAAGTTCCAGGTGCGAGTTTTGGCCAATATTATGCAACATTCACGAAATTCCGGAAGTTAAACCACTAGTTATTGGAATCTATTGTGGTACCGGAAAACCTCCACTGAAATCATATCTTCAAAATTTTGTCAACGAAGCAAAGCAACTACTGACTGATGGCATTGTTGTAAAAAGTTCTAATGACAATCAAAATATAGGCGTTAAAATTCGATGTTTTATTTGTGATTCTCCGGCCAGAGCATTTATTAAAGGTGAGTATAGTATATAGTGGTGATAAATATTCTCATTTTTTTTCTTTAATTTACTTTCTCTTTCAAGGAATAGCAAATTTTAACGCCAAGAATGGTTGCAGTAAGTGCACAATTGTGGGCGAATACTCGTATTTGTCTCATACTGTATATTTTCCAAGAACTGGATGTACTTCACGTACAGATGAAGGATTTAGAAATCGTATTTATGGCAGTCATCATAAAATAGATACACCATTAGAGGAACTTTGTATGGACATGATCGAGGATTTTCCTGTAGGTGATTCTTTACACCTTATAGATTTAGGAATAATGAAGAGGTGTCTGATGGGCTGGAAAGACGGAAATTTTGGAAATTATTCTACAAAATGGCGCGCCAACGATATAACTCTAGTCTCTAATTTTCTGTTAAATTGTAAGATACCTACTGAAATTCATAGGGTAGTTCGCGGATTAGATGTCCTTGCTCACTGGAAAGGTACAGAATATCGTACATTTTTATTGTATATTGGCATTGTAATTTTGAAAAAGGTGTTATCTAAAGAGGTTTACCAACATTTCCTTCTCTTATTTTGTGCTGTTACTATATGCTCTTCAAACGCATACAAACACTTTTTGCCTTTAGCGGAGTCATTACTAGACATCTATGTAGAAACTTACAGAGATTTTTATGGTGAAGATTATATGACAAGTAACGTACATAACCTTACACACTTAATTAATGAGGTTAAGAAATTTGGTGTACTTAGTACATTTAATGCATACCCTTTTGAAAACAGACTTTTTTTTATTAAAAATTTACTCAGAAATGGTAATTGCCCTCTAGCACAGGTGGCTAAAAGATTGGGAGAAAGGTTATGTGTTGATAAATATGAAATTAATCCTGTTAATGAATATCCAATTTTAAAAGGTGTTGATGTAAATAATGGGCGTTCTACATCAATTCAGTTTCAATTCAGAAAAAATGATTTTATTGATTTTATTATTGTATAGTGCCGCTAGTCTCACACAACCACGCTAAACAACTGACTTCCTAAATACTCTGAAGCATGGTTGTCACGTTGACCTAAAAGTTTTATAGGTGAAGGAAAATTTTAACGTATTTATTTTATGTGAACCGTCATTCTAGCCTCAGCTATAATAGTCAATTTTATTGCAATGAAAAAGAGATTTGACATTAATCGCCTTTAAGTGGGTAAGTACAGTAGACTATAGTGTACTCTCTCTCTCTCTTTTGCGTTTCAATAATAAAATTAAAAGTGGAGTGCAATTGTTTATAAATGATAAAACACTTTACTTGAAATAGGTACCTTGTTAGTAATTATCAAATTCGGTTGAGGCCAAATTTCGAATAATATGTCAATTAATTATTATCAGCTGGTTTGAAGCTTAATATTAGTATATTATTCAACGAGCGTGTAATGATGGCTATTACTCATGAGAATGAAGTAATCATTCGAGTGAGTAATAGCCATTACACGAAAGTAGAATACTATACTTTTTCTATGACTGAGTGTTTACCTATCAATCCAAACGAACGAGATATTTAGAGAATATATTATTGAATGAACTTAATGCTTTATGTCAAACAATTCCATTTTGGAAACTACAATGAAAATTTATTTATTGCTTACAATATTAATGGTGAAATTTGAGCAGTTGAATTCGTTTTCATTTTCTGTATCCATTCTAATAAAAAATCAGCTCTAAATCACCTTCGGTAGGTAGGTATAGGTAGGTACTGTCAAAGTAAAATTATGACATTTCATGGCGAGTCTGATTCAAACATTACACCGAACATAGTCGTGTGTAATGGCATTCTTTGACGGTGATTGGCCAGATAGTCGTGTGTAATGGATCATTACACACGGGGCGTGGCTTGTTTTGTGTAATGCATCCAGTTACTCAACAAAAATGTTACATAAAAAGGGTCCATTTCTCAACAGTCATAGAAAAAATATATTACACAACAAGTGTGAAAAGTGATTATTTCACATAAGTAGTAGTTTAGCACGAGCCGAATATAGCGGAGAGTGCGGAAACGTAACGAATGCAAAAAATGTACTTTCCAACGAGTTTTGTACACTATTTTTCCTACGACCACATATATTTATACATAATTATATGTCCCTGGTTATTTCTAGCGAGCGAGCTTAAGTATTCAGCTCAGCTTAAAAGAATATAGAGCGAATACGGCTGTTAATGAGTCGCGAAATTTCCACAAATAAAGATACTTTTCTGACAACGCAAGTTTGAGAAAAATTGAAATACTGTCATGAAAAATTTGTTACAATGCTGGCTGTAATGCTTCCAAAAGTTAGGTTCCATTTTGTCTCTAGAAAAGTTAGGGCAAACTTTTTTCGCTGTCATAATGATAAAACACCGAGACATATGGCATTTTTAATGCATGAATTGAATTTACCTTCAAATCACAATGCCATGGTGATATGAGCTACTTTCCAAATGAAAAAACGTGCTTTATGACGTCTTCATACGTGGTCGCAGGAGAAAGTCTTATTAGGTATCATATTATGAGATTTGGCAACCTCTACTTTTCGCGAATCTCAATATGATTATTACTCGTCAGGTTAGTTGTATAGTGCCTACATATTCTTCGTTATAAGACAGTTTTATCGTATACCGTTCCATTTTACAATAAAATATTGTTTAAGGCATTTCTTTGGGATAAAATTGTTGTATTATAAATCGCCATGTTTAAATAGGCAATTCTTGTACCACTATCGCCGCCATTATGAGCAATTGAGTTTGGAAACATGAAACTATATTGAAAAATGTGACTTAATCATGATTTACAAAATTATATGGTGAAAGAATATCTATATGAAGTGATAAACTATTAAAATCATAAAAAAAAGTATTTTAGGATTTTTTATTTTATTATTTTTTTCAAGTATCTACGTGAAATTTAACCAGAATTGAAGCGCTCCATTTTCTTGCCAAATATATACCTATAATCTATCAATAAAATTTGCGGCGCATCAAAATTTGTGCTACTAAACCATCCAAATGATATTATAATTTTAACTATCGATGTCCGTCTAAGCGGCCCGAGTCGTTTCGATAAGTCTCCATTTCTACAAATGAAATATAGGATGCACGTTCCAATTGAAGTATAATTTGGTTCTGATCTTCTTCACTAAAAGATGAAATGCTTTTATAAACTACTACATGACAAAATGTTTCCATTGTCTCGGAATAACAGCATTATAGAAAAATATATTGCATTATACAACCATTTTGTAAGACCTTCATAGTGCCGCTTCAATCCCATTTTATAGATGTGACTACATGACACACTATTGAATCATTTTATAGTAGCTATATAAATGATTATAAGACAGTCGATAAAAAGTTGTATAAATGTGTATTAAACAGTCATATAAGAGTTGTATATGATCATTTTATAGTAGCTGTATAAATGATTATAAGACAGTCGATTAAGGGTTGTATAAATGTGTATTGAGCAGTTATATAAGAGTTGTATAAACTTTTAATAGAACTGTTATACTACCAAACAGTTGTATAAAAATGGGCCCTTTTTAGTTGTATAAGTATCATATAATTGTTTTATAGACCGTTATAAGAATTTTAGTATCCTATAAGATTTATCTTATAGCTGTTTATGCAAGCCTTATAGAATTTAAATTGCTACTTGGGTAATATCCCTTTATTATACCTATATTTTTATAAGACTAAATACCTATAACTACATACATATTGAAATTTTTTCTTTACGCACTCGAAAGTGTGCCTAAAGTATGTACTCTACACACGGTAGTAGAAAAAGAATTTTTTGAAACCAAACCTGTTAATTCTTTTCAATGACAGCCAAAGTGCCAAAAAACTGTTGAAAAATCCTGTTTACCACAACAGAACTAGGCATAGAACATTTCGAAGTATAGACACCAAGTACCATTTGGTAAGGGAAGTAATTGAAAAAAATTGAAATTAAATACATGAATGCTGAAAAAATGGGCTGCATATTTTTTGTATTGAAAATATTGGTCTTCAATAATTGCTGGTTTAAGGGGTAGTGTAATAGTAATTTACCTAACTAGTGCGGAAAGTGATACTTTTCCGCACGCTATTGCAGATGGCCGAACGACGCTAGCGGAGTTCGGCCAGCAATCGCCTGCGGAAAAGTCACTTTACGCACGTGTTAGGTACACTATTTTTTCTACTAGCATCCGGAAAAAACCCAAAAGTTAACATAAAGAAACATTTATTATTAAATACATATCAGCAACTTAATTATTATTATTTGGCACCCATATGATAAGGCTTTTACCAGGAACATGAAAAATTTTTGAAAAAAAATAATTTTTTTTTATCAAAAAATTATTGCAGATTTCTAAAAATTTTTTTAACTTTTCAGTCATTTGGTAAACTACAACCATAGAAATACATATTTTAAATATTCAAATTTCAGTATACTCCACAAAAACTCTACAAATTTACTTTCCGCACTAGTGCGGAAAAGTGACTCTTTCCGCACGCTTTTTAGTGCGAAAAAGATTCACTTTCCGCACGCTTGTGGAAAAAATTATTTTTACTACTAGCGTGCGGAAAGATCCACTTTTCCCGCACTAGTGCCAAAAATTTATTTGTTGAGGTTTTGGGGAGTATACTGATATTTGAATATTTAAAATATGTACCTATTTGTATGGATGTAGTTTACCAAATGACTGAAAAATTGAGACATTTATCAGAATTCTGCTATAATTTTTATAGAAAGAAACATTTTTTTCAATGATTCTTTAATGGTCTTGGTTTGACTAATCAAAAGGATGTCAAATAATAATAATTAATTTGTTGATATGTATTTAATAATAGATGTTTGTTTATCTTAACTTTTGGGTTTTTTTCCGGATGCTAGTAGAAAAAATAGTGTACCTAAAACGTGCGTAAAGTGACTTTTCCGCACGCTATTGCTGGCCGAACTCCGCTAAAGTGTCTTTCGGCCATCTGCAATAGCGTACCGAAAAGTATCACTTTCCACACTAGCTACTTAATATACTATTACCAAACTAGTGCGAAAAGGTCACTTCACGCACGTGTTAGGTACACTATTTTTACTACTAGCATGCGGAAAAAACCAAAAGTTAACATAAAGAAACATTTATTATTAAATACATAGCTATAAATCCGAGTGCATATCGGTTTTGCCAATTGGATAATGTGGTCGCGCCTTAACAAATCAGATATTCGCTAAGTATTCGGGATTTCAACGTAAGTCTGACTTGTTTGCGTAGCGTACAGGTCTTTTTTCGCATGCACATGTACTAGGGTAACTTGGGTTGAATCGAGTTATTTTCAGCCCCAGAATATGTGGTATGATTTATGACCTGCCTTTTTGTTACACCCTGTAGAACAGCAAATCCTAAATTGAAATAACGGTTGTACCCAAAGTCATCGTCATATGATAATGAACTATATTTTTCATTATGGTCTGGTGTGTATTCTGATTATTTATATTCTTTCCCATTTCAGGTGGAAAACGGTTCCTGTCTCCAACGAATGATAGGGAACATTAAAACAGGAGTGATTTTGAAAGATGTTTCAATGGTGGTGCACTCTGGTGAAGTACTGGCTGTATTGGGATCTAAAGGTATAGTATCTTACCAACTATGAAATTTCGGAAATAATTAGCAAAAGTTCAAAAAAGATAAAAACTTTCTCCAATGCAAATGTACTTTACCCACATGTTGCACTCTATATACTTTTTCTACAACTGGAAAAATTTACGGAATACAAGTAAATTAGCTTAATTTTTTTTCCGGCAACAAATCTGAAGTTTCTTTTTCAGCTTTTCCCAATATCTCTGACGGAGTATTAATAAAATCGTCACTAATAGCAGTATCCATATTATTTATTATGTCTTGTTAAACTTGTTAAACATAATACATGGGGCACAAGATAAGATCACGATCTGGTGTGTGGGTAGTCACAACAGAGAGACCTTAGTCTGGGTACCAGGTAAGCAAGGAAGGGCCGATGAGAACTAGTCAAGCAGGGAGCTACAGAGGTCATGATAAGGCCAGAACTTTCCTTGCTAAATTATTGCTCGAAAATCTTTCGGCAAAACTGTCACACGACTTACTATGTCAAAGTCGAGAAACGACGAGGATTATGGTGGAAATTCAGATCGGACATTGTAGGCTCTGCTAGGAAAAAGACTAAGCCGCGAATAGTCTAGGATCCCACTGCAGAATTAGTGCACTCATCGAGTATATGCTATAAACCTAATTTTTACGCATATTTATCATCAAGAGAATAAATATCTGCTAGGGTGCCTATCAAAATGTGGCCGCTAGTATTTTTAATTAATTTTTGGCAAAAAATTTCATTGATTTGTTTTTAAAATAAAATATTGCCCACTTCACAGCAATATATATAAAGACTTTGAAAATTGACGGTTGCCGTTGACCACTTGGCCGCACCTCTTCGCAGCCAGGTGTAAACAGGTATGATTTTGATATATTTTTACGTTCATAACGTACATTTATAATTTATATATCAAATTAAAGCTAATTTTTTTCTCATTATTATGATATATGGTTGCCTACTCAAATCTGGCCGCAAATAAGGGTTGCTGGCTGCTAAAGATGGTAAATATTAAAAGTAGACTGAAAGAGAGCTAGCGCGTAACGTCACCAGTCAGACGAAGACAGCGATTGCGTACGACGTTTTAAAGCCATTGCGCATGCGTCGGGTGCTAGGTTGTCAACTAATTAACAACTAACTTAGAAACCACGCTGTTTTGGGGTTCGTAATATACAACGTTATTTATATTGTTATTTTATTTGTGCATCTACCATTATCAATATATTTGACGTTAAATAAAATTGATAAAGATGAAGGCGTGTTTTTTGTGTAACAAAAAACACAATGTACTTGACTTTAATGATGCATCATTTAAAAAGTGTTCGCTCATGTTATTATTTCGTCGTATGAAAAAATATAAATATCACGACGCTTCATTAACAATTAAATCAACTGATGATTTTGGATATCATACAGAGTGCCTTAAAAAAATTACAGTTTTAAAGCAAAAAGACAAAGAAGAATTCGAAATTTTTTGCAAAATACAAACAGTAAGTGAAATTTTAATTGAACTTAAAAATATTATAGGTTATACGATATTATAGAGACGATATATATTATAAATAATCGAGTTTTTTTATTAAAAATTTTTTTTTTTTAATTTTTCATTATTTATTTTTGTGGAAAAACGTAGAGTGTGCTATGTGATTCCACGAACAAATCTTCCGATAATGACGACGATTCTGATATTTGTTACGATATAGCTCCGATGATAGTGAGAGTGGTAGCTCCGATGATTCAGTTTTTCAAATGAGAGTCACGGAAATAATATAAGATAGGTACATTTTCTTATTTCAATGTTTAATTTACTGGAATGTTCAGTTTATATGTAACAAACAATTAAATACTTTAATAAAATCTAAAATTTTTTCAACCTACTTGCACAATGAAATTTTCTTTTACGTAAGTAACCTTGGTTTTATTTTCCAATATTAATTTTTTAATGTAATTTTTTAATTTGTAATTTTGAAAGAAAGACAATTCTTTTGGAGTATTTATTAAGTCGTCTCTACTATTATTTGAACCAGTGGTTGAGAACACTAGCACCCAATGCATGCGCAATGGCTTTAAAACGTCGTACGCAATCGCTGTCTTCGTCTGACTGGTGACGTTACGCGCTAGCTCTCTTTCAGTCTACTTTTAATATTTACCATCTTTAGCAGCCAGCAACCCTTATTTGCGGCCAGATTCAAGTAGGCAACCATATATCATAATAATGAGAAAAAAATTAGCTTTAATTTGATATATAAATCATAAATGTACGTTATGAACGTAAAAATATATCAAAATCATACCTGTTTACACCTGGCTGCGAAGAGGTGCGGCCAAGTGGTCAACGGCAACCGTCAATTTTCAAAGTCTTTATATATATTGCCGTGAAGTGGGCAATATTTTATTTTAAAAACAAATCAATGAAATTTTTTGCCAAAAATTAATTAAAAATAATTTAATTAAAAATACTAGCGGCCACATTTTGATAGGCACCCTAGCAGATATTTATTCTCTTGATGATAAATATGCGTAAAAATTAGGTTTTTAGCATATACTCGATGAGTGCACTAATTCTGCAGTGGGATCTCGTACTAGAAGCACATTCTTTGTTAGTGCGAAGGCAAGGACACGGCTTCACATACTCGGAGAAGATAAACCGAGCGCAGAGAGCTACGCAAGTGAGGCGGTATTCAGGATAACAAGTTTAATAAAAAGAAAGCTACATATTATCGAGCTCTAAAAAATAAAGGAAGGATCACAACAGATCTACAAAGGTCGCAGTGGGATATAACAAAGATCCACTCCATTTCTAATCTAATCTAATTTAATCTTGTCAAACTTATATTTATTGGAAATTGGGATTTTTATCAAAGCACGATTGAAACTACCTATCAGAAATTAAAAACTAATACAATCTGACAGTTTTGTGACAATTAAGCAAACTAATAATACATTCACTTTCAACTTATTTTGTAAATACTTAATATTGCATAATTTATCTTTAAACTCTATTAAAGGCATTGGTTTATTAGGTAGTGGAAAAAAGGCTCTACTGGATGTAATATCCCGTAGAGCACAAGGTTCTATAAGAGGACAAATCCATCTTAATGGTCATCCAATGAGCATGTGCTTATTTCAACAGAGATGTGCGTATGTCACACATAAATGTGATTTCATACCAGGTTTAACAGTGGAACAGACTTTTTACTACACACCTACAAGGGTAAGTATTTTTCAACATTTCTCCAATCTGGACTTGGAAATTTTCACTATACAGATACATGCAATGAAAAACGGAACATAGGGATTTCAAGCATTGTATCTGAACTGCTTTTGAACTAGTCGACCAATATCAAACATCAACATATTAAGAACACGATTATTACAATTATTGTTCATTTGGACACCTACAGCATATCGTACATCTTCCCAAAACTGCGAAGTCTCTCTCAACTGTGGGCGGTTCTTAATTAACGTCAGACATTCAGTAAACACACCGAATAGAATTGAGGGCAATAATTGCCCAGCATTGTGCAAATATTACATCGGATCATCTCAGAGATACAAGATTATCTTTGTTCAATAACTTCAGTTTTTGTTTGGCTCAATAAAGTTACGAATTGTCTGGGCGCACTAGGGCACACTCTCGACTCATGCTTGTGCGTCGTCTGTTTATGCCGATACCGATCGATACTGTGTAGTTTGATTTGGTCGCAAACTTTCAGCAGAGCAGAATTGAGTAAGCTAGACTTGTTAAATTGTTCTATTATTTTTAAGTTAATTATGGCAAAATTTTTCCCTTCGGAAGAAGAAATCTTAATAGATTTGGTCAGGGAACATCCTATTCTTTGACAGAGACATTTTCAAGGAAGTACATGCAACGAACCAAGTCGCCAGTCGTTAGTCAGAATATCTATCTTTTTTTTTAAATTTTTCTGCAATCACTGCCGCAAATTTGTCGCCAGCCTTGGTAGAACTATTTGAACCTTCAATACATAATTTTTTTAGTTTTACCATTTTAAGTTGTTTTCCAAAATTTATTTCCAATTTGTTTTAATTTAAAGAATTATATTTTGTTTTATTTACGAATTTTTATTTTTGAAGACGTTATTGCCATCGAAACATATTATTTTAAAACGAGACATTTATTGTTAAAGATAATTTAACAATTAATTTTTCAATTTGAACAACATAAAACGTAAACAAATTTGTTTCAATATGTAGAGACAATTAGTACCAGCGTCAAAAGACACTTGAATATTAATTCGCACGCACAGGCCCACATAACCACATAACTATCAAATATTGGAAGGAGGAGAGGCGGTTTTTAGTGGTTCTTAGAGCTGTTCAGCTAAATGCTTGATATTTTTCGAAGGTTCATACAACAGCCTTTTTGGTGTGCGTCATCGTTTGTGACGTATATTCGGGTTTTGGGTATGTCGTTTATTTTATTTGCTATTTTGACACATATCTCACCCTAAATTTGATAAATAAAATCATCAGGATCGCATTCAGCAAAATTCGACAAGGTTACGAAATTAATAGTTACTTCTTTCTCTAACTGAAAATACTTAGGATTGACGCTTGTAATAAATTTAAACGAACCATTATTGCGATATTTTGATTAGGATTAATCAAAGACCTGACTTTTTTTGCATTTCTTTCCACGTAATGTGTTAGAAAGACATTAACAAACGATGACGCACACCAAAAAGGCTGTTGTATGAACCATAATTTTATAAGAATTTTTTGTTGGTGGACTATTTAGATCAGAGAAGACATTAAATACCCATGTTCCATTTTTCACTGCATGTATCTGTTAGTATAATCCCTACAGATTCCTAATAAATCACAACCGAAACAGAACAAACTATATTTTTTTCGTAGTTAAAAAAAAACTATGTTTTTTCATCTTCAAAGTTGTGCTTTTGAATTTTTAATTGCATATAAAAGATGATAAGGTACCTAGTTATATTGATTTTTGATATACAAAACGGAATACCTACAGCAAGAAATTAGTTTTATCGCAATTAGATAAGCGGTGCTGCAGTACATTAAAAACCACAAACAAAAATTCATCATTTAACATGGACTCTCGGTTCTATGGCCTTGTATTTACCAGTTGTCTCGGTCCCTTGTTTCAATATTTTCTTGTCCTTTCTTTACTTTTCTTTTCCTCATATTTTCCATGCTGCCTCCGTGACGCACCTTGTCCGTCTATTGTATCATTTCCAGATTTATTATTTTGAAAACTTTCAGGTGTCTGGATATTTAAAAAAAGCTAAAGTGAAGCAAGTAATGGCTGATTTAGCACTATCGCAGGTGTCCAATAAATGTGTAGAGGACCTGACAAAAAGTGAATATAGAAGACTAATGATTGGTGTTCAGCTTGTGAAAGACCCAGGTAAATGAACGCATATTTGATTCCGATGTGATCATTCCTACTTTGGATTTGGTTATGTTTCGATAATAAAATCAGCGTTCCTAAAATGAAAATATTGCCATTACATTTCTATTGCCCATTAACAAATTGTTAAGTTAGTATTATGTTTTGTAATTTATTGAGGGTCAAGTACACTACAAACTTAT
The DNA here is from genome assembly GCA_963978555.1 of Galerucella nymphaeae. Classification (NCBI taxonomy): domain Eukaryota; kingdom Metazoa; phylum Arthropoda; class Insecta; order Coleoptera; family Chrysomelidae; genus Galerucella; species Galerucella nymphaeae. Next base: position 16,803,669 of record OZ021715.1, on the reverse strand, counting down.
TAAATTTAGTTGTTTGATTTCACATTTAAACATTATTTGATAAAATTAAATCAAAAGATGGCCATGAATCGCTTTTCTTATTATACAGGGTGAATCACGACTAACAGGACGGAGGTTTATGGCGAAACGGTAAAGGTTTTGGAATGTTTGTCACTTTAATATTTTGTACTGGCCGAATGCTCATTGCCCCCTATTACAACCAGTGTTGCCAGAAGCGCAGATTAATTTGTAAAGTATAACCAATGTTAATTTGATGACCCATATTTTTAATTCAATTGAAGAAAGCAGCCGCCCAATGTCGTGCATAAATTTTTTTTATAATTCGAATATTGTGAAATAATGTATACACGCGTATATATTTAAAACAACGCGTTGACACTGAACATGTAAATCTTTGTTTTTAAATTCGGCCCTATCATCATTTATTGCTAAGTCATTTGCTTGTGGCGCCAAATTATTAGATTCCCGCGCATCATCTTGGACTGTCGTTTCAAATGGTCTACAAAATGCCATTCTAATTAATTACAAATGAATTATATTCTCAAAACTTACCCTAACGTCTACGAACAAATAAATATTATATTGATATCAATTCACTCAACTCCACGAACAAATAAATATTATATTGATATCAAATCACTCAATATAGGTATTATTATTTCATTAAACTCACTCAACCAAGAAATAGATACTACTATATTATTTTGAATAGGTCTACATATAAATATACAAACAGAATTGCACACGCCTATGAGACTAATGAAAGTAAACAAGTGGCTTGCACCCTAATCCCATGTATTTTTTTATGTTAGTGGACCACTTTAGCAGCAACCCGAATTTTTCGATATTATGAGCAATATTTCACTCGGTAACTGGCGATACCCTGCAGGTGCACCTGCGGTGCCAGATTTTCAAAATATATCGGGCATAAATACATGAAGTTGTTCTAATTAATTTCTCTTCTTATAACAGTTTCGAGCGACATTTTTTTAGTTCTTACAAATAAATTTATATTATGTATTTTTTATTAAATATTTCCAAACTAGCTTTCTAAGAAAATCATGAGCTAACAGTATATTGAAGTAATGGGAAACATATGTAAAATGAGCACAACAATTCCAGAAAATATATCTGACAACATTGCTTTATTTTATGGTCCTCAAACTGAAAATGGTCAAAATATACGAATGATATATTTCTCTCGTTTTCGTTAACTTTTTTTCGAAGTCATGAACAATAGGTAAAGCAAAACACTTTCATCCGGCAACATTGTCCTTTACAAAGAGAATTCACTAGTTGGTGGGTAGGGAAGCAATGAAAATTCTGCCAGCCTCTGGAAATAAGTATACACCCCTAAGTGATAACCGCGCACAATTATTCTTTCTCTCTCTTTCATATATCCTTGTCCGAGGCGAGGATTCCGATGTAATTTTCGCAATCGTATATTCCTCTATGGCCTGATGTTTTGGTGCTCTGACTTGGGAAAGCGAGATCACAGGTTGGTCTTGCTCTTAATGAAAATTTTTAATTAATATATTGTGTCGCTTGTAGGAATAATCTTCAATATAATTATATGTCATGTGACCTTTTCATTATACACACCTATTATTCACACCTATTATCCACTGGTGAATTATGTACGTCATTATACTTGAAGGAGTACACGTGGAAAGTTGAAATTATCAAATAGTCGTGGACAAAATATCTTTTTTGTACCTGTTTTAAAAATGTTTTTGTATATTTCAGTGGTTTTACTACTAGACGAACCTACATGGGACTTGGACCCACTAAACACGTATCTCATCGTCTCAATACTATCGAATGCAGCTAAAAAATACTGCACTGCAATTATATTGACGATGGAAAAGCCTCGTTCTGATGTGTTTCCGTTTCTAGAGCGCGTTTTATATTTATGCCTTGGAGATGTCGTTTATACTGGAGGAACTAGGCAAATGCTGGAATATTTCAACGCAATCGGTTTTCCTTGTCCTCAGCTCGAGAATCCTCTGATGTATTATCGTGAGTATTTTGTAGAAAGAACATTATTCAGTGTCCTCTTAGTTTGTGTAATTTTGGCTAACGGTGGAAAATTAGTATGGGATAAATAAGGGCCATTGTAATTTTTTCCGATCAATTTTTATGGATCCTCACCAAGAGGGTGAGAAACGAACCCCATTACTAGTACTCTGCTGTCCGTCTGTGGCCAGGCTGTATCTCTTGAACCGTTAGAGTTAGAATGTTTAAATTTCTGATAATGTTATAAAAAAACAAGTACTCAAAATAAAGTGAGAATTCAAAAATCACGTTTTCTTCGATATTGATACAGCAACGAAATAGCTGCCATTTTGGCCCAGTTGAATAAAGCGACCAGACGGGAGATCGCGAGCTAGAATCGTCACTTAATAGTTATTTATGCAACAAGTGCAAAAAACACGTTTTGCAAGAGTTGCATACAATATTTTTTCTAAATTCATGCAAAAACTGGAAAATTAGAATATAAATATGTTAAGAACCTAACATAACCTAATCAAACTCAACCCGTTCTTCTTTTTTTGTATCTTTATGGCCTCCACCTTGTCAGTACTCAATTATAGCTGGTTTTCGCCTTGACCATTTAAATTTTAAATAATTAAAGATTTTTGCAATAATTGTAACTCGTTGAGACTAAGTAGTAAGATATACATATATTATTGTTGTATTAAAGTAGGATCAGATACTTGCTATGGATTTTTATTCAATTTAAATGTTTATGTTTGTCATTAATCATCACAAAACTGACACAAGAATGACAGATGAGTGCAATAAAGTACCACTTTTTCCATTAAATGTGGTTCACAAAAGTGTTGTTTTTTGCATGAATGTAGAAAAAAAATGTTTAGTGACACTTTTGGTATTTAGAGAGTCCTATTAAAAAAATAAAAAAAGGGGATCTTTTTTTAAATTCTCCTCAGAAATGAAATAGAAAATATAATGAAAAGGCCATTATGGAAAGATCACACGAGGGTCGAAACTATTAATTTTTTAACAATATCTACTCTCAACAGTTTGTCTTTCGACCGTTGATAGGCGTTCCAGAGAACGCTTTGTAGAAAGTAACCACCAAATTGCGGCACTTGTTGAAAAGTTCAAAATAGAAGGAGGAATATTTCGCAAAGGTTCAAGTATTATAACTCCGAATCACAACATGGACCATGGTTTGCACGGAAATAAAGTCTCTCTTCTCTATGGCCGACCTGGAAAATGTATTACCGGATGGACTATTTATTCGTAAGTACTTTAACTAGGTGGGTTTTCAAATATTAAAGCATTAGACTTAAAAAGTTCATACAGTTCGAATCTAACCACAGATAACATAGTTATTGGGAAAAGTCGATAGATGGCGCTGCGAATTGTCAATGTCATCTTAGCAACGAGTAAAACAAATCAGGTGCCGTATGAGCCCTTTGATATTTAAGTGGTTTTATTTTGCTGTTTTAGGGCGAGTTGTACCAAACGCCTAAACTCGGTTTAATGTTAACTGATGATTAGACTGATGTAGTTGTTGATAATAAATATATCAATCAGACACAGTCTAAACATCAGTTATCATTAAACCGAGTTTAGGTGTTTGGTACAACTCGCCCTTAGTTGTTTTCAGTGTGTGTTTTATGAAACTTTTGCTTTTTCTTTGATTGTGTTTTAGTATTTTGTGTTGTTAAACTAAATTTTGACTGAGTAATAGGTATGGTTGATATTTGTCAGAAATAAAACAAGTTTCGGTCTAATTTCGTATTTTTGATTACAATTTTTTCCGCCAGAGATCTCATTGAATTCTACTCCGCCCAATAGATGAGAAACTGACGCGTGGTGCCCCTATTTATACAAGTGGCGCCACCTTAAGCGTCACGTCAATTCAACAACAATGCAATAAACTGGGTAGCCATACTTCAAATAAACTTCTTTCCATCCAAACTGAACGTTGTTTCTCATAGCTGGGAAGTTCAAAGCTGTATAGAATAATAACTACTTCAATATCATGTCACTTGTCACTTATGTCACATAAATTTGCAATAACTTGCTCTTAATCTATGCTGATTTCCATAGAAATGTGTGTAATCTCCGATACATAGTACCTATAAGCTAGTCGTAACAGCCTGTATCAATAGTTATTTATATTCTCCTGTTTCTATTTCAGGAGGCTGTTGGCTGCCTCATTGAACTTCAGAAAAGCAGGTTTGAGACAGGAGTTCTTGAGATTGCTGCTACTACCATTATATTTCTTCTTCCTATGGATATTTTATAACGAGATGAAAGTATGATCGCAAGCGTTGTTTCAATAATTCAATATTATTGATTCCATTTTAATTTATAGGAATGGCAGCACACATTTATTTCAAGAAGTGGACTGATTTTCAACTGTTTATCAGCAGTTTATTTTGGCGGGATAGCAAATACTATTTTAATGTGTAAGTATGTGCTTAAAGTTTCTACAAAATCAATTGCTTTTTTGGCTCTCCAATTTTACCGTACGTAGCAGTTATTAGCATCTCCAGCATAGAATTCTTAACATAATATCAGTTTTACAGCAGAAGTAAGGTAAAAATGTGATCCTGAAACAATTTTACAAAATTATCTACTTTATTCACAGGTTCCTGCAAATAAAATGAAATATATTATAGATAGATGTCAAAGGTGATTTTTTTTAAGGAGCTGTCCCTTCTCCTGCACCTCCTTAGCCTCCTGGGCTTATTTTGTTCTGACTATAGCTTATTCAGCCAATCCGTTCCCTGTATTAGCTCATATAGGTTCTTTGCTGGTTGGTTGTAGAAGTCTTCTGGAGTCATTTGGGATCTACCATACAGTTTCTGCCTTCTGTGGTCCTGCATCCCACAGATGCATAATAGATGCAGAGCTTTTTCGGTGTCCTTTTTGCATCTTCTGCATGTAAGGTCTCCGTTATCCACTTATTTATTAGATTTTTGTCCACTTGTCAGAATTTAATTGAATGACTGATCTTTAAGCTACAACCTGTGGCTACAACTACGTCTCCATACTAGTACGTTATCCAAGAATATTTTTGTAATTTTTTCAAATTCTGTATTTCAGACCCGACTTATCGGACACGATATTACCAAGAAACCCAAGAAGGTTTGTATGGAGGAACTTTATTTCTTTTGACTTATAATTTAGTCTCACTCCCATTCTCCTTCATATCTACGGCGTTAGCAACTTTAATTATATTTCCGTAAGTAATATAAATTATGTGAATAAAAATTTCAAATTAGGTAAGAGATAGAGTTTGTTCAACCATCCTTTGTCGTTACGTTATACATTGTCCATCTTGATTTCTCATTCATGAAATAGATAAGACGGAATTATGATGTCATTAACGTATTTCTTAACAAATGTCAATGTAAAACTTATTTGTTACTTTTGACAGTTCTGGGGTGCGTTTAGAAACTTCGCACGGCGCATCCGTGCAATAGAATTTCGTTCAGAAACACAGGGCGAAGTGTGACGTCAGATCTAAAGTTCTTCAGCCGGGTGACAACTGTTCATCCTACTGAAGCAGGGCGTTATGGACGTGTCATGCGCACAACGAATGAACGAAGTGTCACATTCACATTTGTTCGAAAATTCGAATGTTATAAAATATAATTGATAAAACCAACAGCAATGGCAATTGTACCTTTGTTTGCTATGGTGGAAGCAATTACGATGTATACCATTGACCTACAATACTTAACATAAACATAACCTAAATCCTGACCATTACGATCATACATACCCATTCCGTTTATAATTTCAGAGCGTTCTATGGGTGTGACGTCATTGCTATTAACGCTCACCTCCGGGCAAACACAGAGGAAATCTAAACGCACCCCAGTTGTCATATTTTGAAAACAATTCTTAACTTGTGTCATTGATTATAATTTTTAGGTTAAGTGTGAAATAACATTCAACTAATATGAGACAAACGTAAAACAGCAGAAAACGTCAGCGATTATGACGTAACGGCAAAGGATGGTTGAACAAACTGTATAGTAACATTAATTTAGAACTAAGCAGAACTCTTGATTGCTGACACATGAGTAAAGGTAGCTGAAAAAGGAAGAGAATTTTCAAATTCAACGTATTTTAACAAATATTTTATACCGTACAGCTTTTAGTCTATAAAAACAATTTTCATGAAATAGTTTAAATGAACCCTTTCGAAATTACACTTTAATGTGTCTTGTACTCGATTTGGGTCTATTGCTGTCTATGTATATTCACGTCAGCGTAGCGTACGAGGCAAAAATACGATGGAAGAACGTTTGCCTGCTGCAGGCGACGCTTACATTAGTTGGGACCCATTAATAGAGAGTTATTGTAACCACTTTTTCTTCGTCTTTTAATAAAGGATTCCTTTATTTTGACATTTACGCATGCGCATTTGACGTCTTTTATTAAAGGATCTTTAATAAAATAAAGGCAGCCTGTATTTAAATAAAATACAGGATAACTTAACTTTAATTAAAGGATCGTTAATTTTGACGTTTTTGACAATTAAATTGAGAAAAGAAGAAATACTTTCCGAAATTGACAGCGACAATTAAATTAAACCTTACATTATTGATTTGAGTTAATTTCGTTCCCAGTTTCTCCAAGTATTTAATATAAAGAAATGTGCGAAGAACCTAAAAGGTTGCGATTTAACTACCTGTTATGTATTTTTTTTTTTCGGCTCGGAACGTAACTCACATTCTGAACCGAAAGAGAAGAAAATATCTTAGTGTTGAATCAGTTACAATAACTGTATTTTACATACCCTCATTTTCATCCTTTATTACAGGATCCTTTAATAAAAGAAACCTTTATTTCTGTTTTACAATAACTCTCTAATAAAGCGGAATCAGCACGTATCCATGGAGGAGCGTTCTCTCTTACGAGCGTCTCGCGACACTAAGAATTTGGCACGCACTTTACGATTTACTCAGGGGAAGAAAGAATATACAATGGAAAAGATTTTCACTAGAGATTTCAATTTTTTAAACGAAAGTATATTATGTAGTATAGACTACTTTCCTAGGTTTGTAAGAAGATTCCGCATAAGCTTGCGAAGCAGCTTGCAAGCAGAGCTTGGAACACGTGAAATGCAATCGTTTTTGTCCATATTTTTTTAGATATGATTGTAGCAAAAAATTGTGGGTACCTATCATAATTGTAGGGAATTTTATACCCCATAAGATGACGCAAAGCAATATTGGAAAATGTAGTTTTTTTCGACCCTTAATTTTTGAAAAATTGAAATAATTTTTGCAAAATGGTTCCTTAAGCAACAAACATAATTAGAATAACAATAACGATTTTCTGATACATGAAAATATAGTAGTCCGGTACCTTAAAACAAGTGTTTTTAGATTTTGAAAATTAAAAATAGCGTCCCTACAAAATTTCACAATATATATTTCTTTCAATTTTGTCTCATTTCATGAACATTTATGCTATCGATACGCGTTTTACTGCACTCGATAGATAATAAGTTGTACTTTTATAAACAATAACAAGAAAATTAAATTTTTCATGAGTTTTTCTGAAAAAAATTTTAAAACTCAACAAATTTAAAATATGCGCTACATCAATATGCATCTTGTCGTAGATTACTTGGAACATTTGATCATCCTCTGGACTACGTATTCTTCACTCTTATACTATGGGCGTGTTATATTTTCGCAGAACAACAAACAATGGCTATTCTAATGATAGTTAAAGACAGCATGAAAGCTGCTATTTTTAGCATTTATATTACAGTTGTGTGCCTCACTCTCAGTAGTGGTATCTCAAGGTAAGCTATTAAATCATTCAAATTTCTTTAAAAAGTTCCAAGTCCAATATCTCGAAAACTGTAATCTGACAATTAGAATATTTGACAGTTATAAAAAGAAAAATTTTTTTCAATAATTTTTTAATGGGCGTTGATATAAACCCAATCAAATGGATGTCAAATAATAATTAAGTTGTTGAAGTGTTTCTTCATGTTAACTTTTTGGTTTTATTTCGCAAGCTAGTAAAAAAATAGTGTACAGGGTTATTCATTATAAATGTCCCAGCCCTTACCATAGTTATTATTGCCTGAACAAAAAAAGGTTTGAAATAAAAGTTGTGCGGTTATAAACTAATTTTATTATAACATCAACAAAAGTACAGTAGCGTGCGTAGTTTAGGGGACACAAAAAAATTATTCGTTTTTTAAATGAGACACCCTGTATATTATTGAATTTTTAAAAAGGTGTTTTATTTCTGATTTTGAAAATATACCATATCATACCCCTGTCTTACACCGTTCTTAAGATATTGAAGGATAAATATAGAAAATTAAACTAGTTTTTCTGTGAATGTTGAAAAATGGACCCTTTTTATGCATTATTTTTGTTGAGTTACTGGATGCATTACACAAAACAAGCCACGCCCCGTGTGTAACGATCCATTACACACGACTATATGGCCAATCACAGTCAAAGAATGCCATTTCACACGACTATGTTCAGTGCAATGTTTGAATCAGACTCGCCATGAAATGTCATAATTTTTTTGTATCCCCTAAACTACGCACGCTACTGATTTTTTGTTGATGTTATAATAAAATTAGTTCATAGCCACACAACTTTTATTTCAAACATTTTTTTGTTCAGGCAATAATAACTATGATAAGGGCTGGGATATTTATAATGAATAACCCTGTACCTAACACGTGCGTAAAGTGACTTTGCTACACGCAATTACGACGCTTTAGCGGAGTTCGGCCATCTGCAATAGCGTGCGGAATAGTATCACTTTCCGCACTAGTTAGGTAAACTACTAATTTGAAGATAAGCGATCGTTTTTCGGCATGACGTGAATGTTCGACGACGAGTAAACCTACCATTCATTGTCTATGTTTACTTTCCCTTCGAAGTAATAAAGAGTTTTCGAAAACGTACATATACTGAGACGGTAGAGGTTAACATAAATCTAACCGCCCGACTATTTTGACAGATAAACATATAGTTTTCGAACCTTCTGCGCCCCAACGGTAACGGTAACAAAAGTTTTTTTTAGTTACAAAATATTATTAGATTTGTTTCTACTAGCAAAAGGCGTAAATTTGCAGAAATTTGAGTGAATTATGATCCATTTTGAGGGATCTGTAAAGGGTTGTTTGCCAAAATTTTAGTTAGCAAAATCTGATTGTCTTCCTCAAAGAACTGAATCCTACTTCTTTTTAAATTGTTCAAGTTACTACTATCAATTGATAGCATGATAATTATGAATGTGCTATCGCAATTCGCAAAAAAACAGATACCAGAGACAACTTACAGAATACAGACATCACTCATTGAATTGTGGTTACATTTTTCGTCTTTCCGTGGCCTTTTCGTTAATGCAACCGCTAAGTCTACCGTCCGTAAGATACCGGTGGTGTACGGAAACGGTATACGCCGTATGTCCGTATGACCGTATGTCAAAGTTGTCAAATAGCGTTAATCGGAGTGCTTTTTAAGCGGCTTCGAAAACTCTCTATTATCATAATACTTTCCTGTGTGTACTTTTTTGTTTCTCTAGAATCTGGTGTGATTAGCTACTTCACTGATTCTTTCACACTTATATAATGATATATTATTTTCAGATCCATCAAAGGTTTACAAGAATGGCTCTATTATTTAACCTACGCCACTCAAACTCGATACGCAGCTGCTTTCCTAAACAGAAAAGTATTCACCCATCCTTCGCTAAATCAAATATTACCTTTCGATCTTCAACACAATTGCACCAACATGAATTTCGAAACGTCTTTGTTGAATGGAGTTAGCAACTATTATTGCAGATACGCTAACGGGCAGAGTTTTTTGACGGAGAGGTACAGTAGAGATACCACTGATGTTGTTTTCAATGGAATTTTGGAGGAAGATTTGAATATTGGAGCGACGTTTGCTTTTGCTTTGGGAATGATTATTTTTAATTTATTTTTATATTTAATACCCCTTCCCTCTTTTGTGAAAGCCAAATTTAGAGAATAAAAATGAGTTTTATTTATTTTGTTGTCATGTGATATCTTTTATTAAATGACTAGGTTTCTCAACGGAAAGAATTCTCCAATCCACCTAATTATAAATTAATTTGAAAAATGGTAGAATGTTTAAAAGAAAATTTATTGCATACAACTCGTTGCAATGAACAATTAACTGAATAAACCCTCACTATACAGGGTGTCCCACGACGAGTGAAAACTATCTGTATATGCAAAATACTTATAGTAAAATCATGAAAATTTCCACGTTTGAGTTTTCGGATACGATCTTTTCAACTAAAATATTTTCAAAGCGGCCGACTTCCGGTTCTACCGGAAGTCGACTGTAACTTTGTTATTTTAAATGGAACAGCCTGTATATTCATACATTTTTGAAATCTACGTAATATTTTAGTATACTTTTGTCTGATAACTTTTTTCGAAAAATGCACGCTTTTTGAGTTATTGATTTTTTTGTAGTAAATTTGACAGTTGCAGACCCTTATCAATTATTTTTTTACGAGGAGACCCTTGAAGATATGAAAATGGTTTCTGTTCGGTTGCCTCAAGCAAGGTCGAACGTAATCGAATCTATGTTGAAAAATTTTCCATTTTATACAGGGTGTGAATAAAAAGTGTTCAAAGTTTAACTTCATAAATATCAAATTTCTTCATTTTTTTAAATGGAACCACCCTGTTTTTTCTATTTTAATGCATTCAGGGGGAAAAAATAAGGCAAGTTCATGTATACTTTCCTATACCTAAACCTTACCGTTATCCATATATTAAATGTTTTCTGTAAATTTTTAGATGCAGGTGCGGTCTAAATTTTGATACAAGCACTAAGAAATAAAAAAGTCTTTTTCTTCGTCTGTGTTTAAAAAAAACCAAATCAAATTGTTTTTATTAATCCTATTCCAACTTTTAGTCGTTTCCGAGATATTTGAGGTTTTAAATTGTTATTATTTAGTTTAAATTTTTCATGTATACTTTTAGTAGGCTTTGTAATAAATGACACTTATTTAACTGACATTAGTGAACATCTAGAGAAGATTGTGAGCTAAGAGTTCGAAATTCCTTCAATTCCCGAATGAAGGTATACTGAGAAGGTATACTGAGAAGGGTTGAAAAATGCATTGAAGTTCAAGGGAGCAATTTTAAACATTTACTTTAAAACATCAGACTATTTTTCTTTGGCTTTTAATTTTCCATAAAATTTTGTAGCATATCTTATTATTCTCACAAATGGTTTAACTCGATTAACTTTTGCTTAAAATGAACAGAATAGCTTCAAATTGTTGTACTCTTTTAACAATGTGCGATTTCGATCGCGGTCAATCTGGATATCTTACTGCAAATAAAGCACATGTTCTTGTAAAAACTTTGTCATATTTACCATGTTTTAAAAGTAAATTAACATAATAATTTTTATTTCTTAGTGCTTGTATCAAAATTTAGACCACACCTGCATCTCTAGAAATTTACAGAAAACATTTAATATCTGGATAACGGTAAGGTTTAGGTATAGGAAAGTTACATGAACTTGCCTTATTTTTTTCCCCTGAATGCATTAAAATAGAAAAAACAGGGTGGTTCTATTTAAAAAAATTAAGAAATTTGATATTTATGAAGTTATACTTTGAACACTTTTTATTCACACCCTGTATAAAATGAAAAATTTTTCAACATAGATTCGATTACGTTCGACCTTGCTTGAGGCAACCGAACAGAAACCATTTTCATATCTCCAAGGGTCTCCTCGGGAAAAAATTATTTATAAGGGTCTGCAACTGTCAAATTTACTACAAAAAAATCAATAACTCAAAAAGCGTGGATTTTTCGAAAAAAGTTTTCAGACAAAAGTATACTAAAATATTACGTAGATTTCAAAAATGTATTAATATACAGGGTGTTCCATTTAAAATAACAAAGTTACAGTCGACTTCCGGTAGAACCGGAAGGCGGCCATCTTTGAAAATATTTTAGTTGAAAAGATCGTATCCGAAAACTCAAACGTGGAAATTTCCATGATTTTACTATGAGTATTTTGCCATATACAGATAGTTTTCACTCGTCGTGGGACACCCTGTATACTTAATTACCAGAATTTGACTGACTCAGTCAATTTTCCTTTTTTCGGGAAAAAACCTTGAACTTTGTAACGCGTTTTTCTCCTACATGTGGTCTTCTACCACACAAACAGGTCACTACAGACACCCGTAATAGCTTTATTCGGGTTCATACAATTACTGTTTTAAGACTGTCCGGAGTTTGCGCTGTCGAAATTGGCTTGTTCGGGTTTTACCAGGATGGTTCTGGCACCCGCAGTTTGGCCTTCGGGTTCATTTTAGAGCAGTTCTTGGACGGTTCTAAAACCGTCTAAGCCAGTCCACTGTCCCGAGCTAGGACGATTTTCGGATGCTTAAATCATTTGCAAAGGAGGAAGGTGGGAGTTATATTGAAATTTCGCAGAAGCTAGAAGTGGAGGTTTGTTTATTGGGTGCTGTTTCTTTTGGATTTTTTCCAGTTTCTAAATCAAATTTGACATTTTCCAAATGGATACTATTGATTTAGTGGAAATATTCGTACACAGTTCTTCATCATCATCAGGAAGTGAAGACGATGTTCTTCTTGATGTGATCAACAGTCATATGATTCCAGAAAGTTTTATTAAAAACGAAAGCTTTGTAGAAGAGACTGTCCTTCAATATAATGAGAAGCAGTTTGTGTTAACAGGTTAGTTCAGTTCTATGGATCATGTTCAATTTTAAACGGTCCGAAAATAGTTCTTAGGAATGAATAAACTACGCAACTAGTTCTGCGCAATTCCAGATTGGTTCACGGACTGTCCAGAAACAAAAACCCGAATAAAGCTAATATAAAATCCTATAACGGAATGCTCGGGCGCCAGATTTTGATTTTTCCCCACCTCCTTATATTGCTTTACAAAATTTATCATCATATCTACTATCATTTTTGTTGAACTGGCACCACTGTCCTGAAATTAATACCATGACAAATGGTTTAGTGTGGATTTATGCAGACACAATTAACAATTATCAATTATAAGTTGAACTACTCATTTCACTATGACTTCATTTATGCACACAATTAACAATTATTATTTATCAATTAACAATTGCGAAGTTGGCCAACTTTTAACTTCTTAAATTAATTGTACCGAATTTTCATCTAGTGCGCAACTAGTACGCAGATCCTGAAATTTTTCTCACTTTTTTCACAAAAAAGTGATTGATTTAGGTTTATGTTGTGTGTCAGCATCATTATTAAAAGAAAAAAGTCTCATCTTTTTCAATTATACTATATACATCTTCAAAATTGTTCCAATAGACTTGAATATGTAGTGTAGGGTTATTGTAAATGTAAATAACCAGAAACTCGGGCTTGTGCGCATGCTTACTATTTTCTCCTAATTCATAATTAGGCAGTTTTACTAATTGTTAATTGTTCATTGCTAATTGATAATCGTTAATTGTGTCTGCATAAATCCACACTTAGTAGTAATACATTTTGGAAGATACATTTACACAGCTAAAAAGGTACTATTATCAATTATTACTATAGTCAAAGGCACTCTTAACGTGCGGGTTCAAAGGTCACTAATCATATGTATCAAATCAGAAAACACAGAGGTTACCAAAATGTGAGAGTACACTGCAGATTCACGAATTTCCACAAAACTTACATATTTAAATGAAAACTCTGCTGGTGAAAGACTTTTTAGAATCGCTGAAAACTAAATACATATCCTTCTTTTTCTCGTCAAAACTGCATATGTCTGTCTTATTTATCCAACGGATTTCATTTGGAAGTTATAATTAAACGCAATAAAAGAAAACAAAAACTGTGAGTATGTCTATGTTGAATCGTATGACCCGCACGTTAAGACTGCATCTGACTATACTTGTAGTCATAGAGTAATAAATAAAAAAGAGATGTTGAACGTGTAGCGTTTTGTGGTACAAAGTTACCACTAGCGCCTTCCTTGGCTACTGGTATGACCTAGCATTCAAGACGCGCGCTTTTTGGATTTTGAAGTTTTCAGCATACGCGTAATTTGTATTAGTAGGAGTAGGAGAAAAAAACTTTGCTAGTGAGTCTATCTATTAATCTATTAATTTGGTATCATCCAACGATATATTTTTTCAAAATTCTCATGTTCCGTTAGATCCAAACAAAACAGTTTTACTTTCAGTCGTAGCTTTACAGCAAGCAAATTCAAAAACACCTTCATCTTCGCCAAATTCCTCGCCATCTTGCAAAGTAACTGGTAAAGTCTTATTCAAAGTTTCAGGAAGAAATAAGCAGGCTATGGCACCCAAAACCAACAATGTACCTATAATTATTCCAGGAGCAGATTCCCATCTATTGGATAAGTAAAGTATTTGAGGACTGAAGAAACTAGCGGCATATCCAGTTACGTGAATAGCACTAACTCCTTGGCCTCTCACTACTGCTGGTATCAACTCCACAGCGTATTGTGCTCCTGAATTATATGCTACAGTAATTCCAAGTCTAGCTATTATTTTTAGACCTAAAATAAGTACCGGACTGGGAGCAGAGAGTAGTACCTGTAGTGTTCCGGTACAAAAGCTGAATAAACCGGTGAATAATAGTAAACTACTAGCTAGTGCTTTTCTTCCTATTTTGTCTTGAACGACCAGTATAAATAAGCAGGCTGGAAGTATCACTAAAGAGCCTGTTGAGAATACAATGAAAGGGGAGTATCCGATACCGTTAATATTTCTTGATAACGTATCGTAGCCTAAAGTCATTACCATCCTGAAACACAAAATTTGAATTTTAGATTTAATACGGTTAAGACACAATAAGTGGTTACATTATACAGTGTGGCTATTAAGTAATTGTACGTAGAAGTTCAAAATAAGAGAGATACAGGGTGTTAAACATGGAATTTCAAAATTTTTGTTTTTTTAAGATAATTTGAATTATATGTACAAAAATTCAACCTCATAAAATCCGCATTTCTCAACCGATTTTGATTTAATTTTTTTTGTAAGATATTGTTATAATATTGTCTGCCTATATTATTGTCTCCCTATATTCATAGGAGAAGTCAAGTCGGGTCACCTAATACATTTTTATAGACCCCCGTTAACGAGTGGTGGACCCCCATTTTTTTTCCACGCAAGCGTAGACCCCTGTCGGGGTCCCGTGGACCCCTGGTATTTTAAAACAATATATTTATAAAGGTACGTTGTATTGATACTTTCTACAGCATCACCCATCTCTATATATGTCAAAATATTTGATGTAGCTGCCACAATATTTTGAGGTTAGTAATATGCCAAATCGTTACTGACTTTTATTTATTAATAAATAAATTAAGTGTCGTGGACAAAGTATAGTATTCTACTCGCATTTTATGGCCATAATTCACTTGGGTGACTTGCGCCCCTCGCCTGCGGCTCGTGGTGCAAACGTCACCCATCATGAATTATGGCTATCATAAATTGCTTGTTTAATAATATACTATTAATAATAACGACCCGAACTAATTTTTATTCGAAAATGTATTTTTATCACAATAATTTTCATTGATTTTCCCGGGCTTAGAAAAGCCGAAATGTGATAGGAATATGAAAACTACATATTTTTGTTTGATTAATAACTTGCTATAACATTTCTATATAACCTTTTCCGCGGAAATTTATCAAAAGGGTGGTATGGATTATTGTTTTTTTTTTCTTTGTTGACAATTTTTTTTAAATTTTCGTATTTTTTATTGACCATAGCGATATTAAGTTGATAAGAGTAGATATTATTCATTGATCTGTATCAAAGGTTAAGAAGAGGATCACTGCATAGTGGTGAAAGAACGCCTACAATATGAAATAACATTAATTTTTCATGTATCTCATTTCGTTACTTCTAAACCCCATCCAAAAAATGGCAACAGCGCATTTCCTCGGCAAATTTTTTTCAGTAATATATATATAATATATAAGCTTAATCCTTAAAGGATATAATTCTTCCGACAGCGTCCAATCTAAGAGTGTCTCTTGGAGGCTACAGGTAGTTAGCGTACAATTTGAGGCAAGATGGCATAAAGCCTTGTCGCCGTTGTCAATGATTAGATGATGTGATTCAGAATTTTGTATGAATATATTCCATTAGTTTTCCACACTGTGTGATAAATTATTACGGTCAATTTTGATTAATTGTTAAAGTTTCAAATAAATAACCCCAGATCTTTGTTAACAGATAGCTACTTACGATTTGAAAATAAGTATCAACGTTTTCCTTCGAAGTTTAGGAGTCTTTAATAAACCCCAAAGACTCTCGTGTTCCTTGGTGACACTTACATGCTTATCACAATACATTTTAAATCCTTCATAAACTTTTTGATCGACATGTTTTCCATTTATTTTAGCAATTTTTTCGTAACATTTTATAGCTTCTTTAGTTTTTCCTTTACCTATATACCACTGGGCACTTTCAGGTACTGCGAAATAGAATGCAAGGACCAGTAAATGTGGAACAGACACAAATATCAGGAAACATTTCCAAGTTTTCAATAATACTGCTATCCATGGGACTATCACGCATGCTAAACAGTAAAATATACCTATACATAGGTTCAAGCCGAAGGTTCGTAGATCTGGTCGCATATATTCCATCACTGAAAGTAAACATTGTTATTCAAGGGAGACATGATGGATAGATGGAAATGGTACTGACAATTTTGTGAATATGGTGAATGATGTTATTTCATGGAACGTTGCGCTGTAATGCTTTAATCCAGTGAAACAAACACTCTGAAAGCTTGGGAAAGACCCCAAGTATCCACGCAATAAGAAAGTGAGCTAAATTCAATATTGATAAAGGATACAGAAGACAAAGTATTGTTATAATGTCTGATAGTCAAGCAGTCATAAAAACACTGAGCTCTTGTGTAATCAGTTCGAAAATGAAGTGGTAATGCCTAGAAAAACTCGATGAACTATGCGAGAACAATATAGTCACCTTTCTATGGATTCTAGGACACACTGGAATAGAAGGAAATGAAATAGCAGATGAGCTAGCAAAGATAGGGACTGAAATAGCATTCTTGGGGCCTGAACCCTTTTGTCAAATCAGCCCCAATGTATTATTGGAAGAAATAGGTAAAGCCGAAAAAAAGAGAAGATATGACCACATGGGAAAGATCTAGTAGGGCTTATACAATCAAATATTCTTCTGAGGGAGAGAGTTTTAACAGGGATCCTAACGGGACATTGTCGCCTGAATGGGGACCTGAAAAAGCTCAAAATAGTGAAGGGAGAAGAAGGTAGGTTTTGTAGCACAGTACTTCAGAATCTCAATGCACAGCACCTGGGAGATTAATGGATAGAAAAGGAACATTTACCTAAGCTGAAGCCTGCAAATATGCAAAAATTCCTCCGGGAAATAGGACTAAAGGAGCTACTAGTTCCTGAGACTCTCATCAGAAACTAAGTAGAAGTAAAAGGGCACAATAGATCTTTCAGATCTCAGTGACTGTTACCCCAAAAAACATACAAACATCCAGTGAACCCTTAGTAGTCGTAAACTCTTATTATATAAGATATGTTACATAAAACATCCAATATGATAAAAATATAATTCTTCCAATTTGACATTACATTCCAGGTGAGTTATGGAAAAAACATAAAATTTACTCACCAATAATATACATCATGAAAAAATTCGAATCTGTAGCCAAACCAGCTATGAATCTACTGATAGCAAACATTTCCACATTTGTGCTAACAATTGTGGCAAAGTTTCCAATAAATGCTAGTGTATTAGCGATAACTAATACGTGTAGTCTTCCTATAATATCCGCTAATACTCCTAAACATAGAGTACCTATGACGGATCCTATGAAAAATACTGATTGACCAAGAGCTGGCTTCCAATCATTCGAGCAAATCCAGTCGAACTGAAATAATATTAGTTACCCTAATGAGAGTCTTTGAAAATTTATACTTTTCCATCATATACTGGAATCATTTTCAATAATAAAAGCACAAGTTTGGACAAATATTTTTGAGAGTCTTCTCACAATGTTTAAGATGCATTGCTGCTTCACAAATTAGTTTCTGATACATATTTTAAACATAAGTAGTTTGAAGGTTATTAAAAAATTTAAAGAATAGTTATTTTTCTACATTCATGCAAAAAACAACCCTTTTGTGAAACACATTTAATGGAAAAAGTGGTTCTTTTTTGCACTAGTGCAACAAAAATTTTGTTGCACTCATCTGTCATTCTTGTGTCAGTTTTGTGATGATTTATGATAAACATAAACATTTGAATAAAATAAAAATCAAGTGTCGGATCCTGCTTTAATACAACAATAATATATGTATATCTTACTACTTAGTCTTAACGAGTTACAATTATTGCAAAAATCTAATTATTTAAAATTTAAATGGTGGTCAAGGCGAAAACCAGCTATGATTGAGTACTGACAAGGTGGAGGCCATAAAGATACAAAAAAGAAGAACGGTTTAAGAACGGTTTGAGTTTGATTAGGTTAGGTTAGGTTCGCAACATATTATATTCTAATTTTCCAGTTTTTGCATGAATGAAGAAAAAATATTGTATGCAACTCTTGCAAAACCTGTTTTTTTCCTAAAGACCTCGTTGGACAATTTCACGTCGCGTGCAAAAAACACTCACTTTTTGCACTTGTTAAATAAATAACTATTTTGTATCTAGTGCGCGAAATGCCACTAAAATAGTCGAGATCACCAAAGTATTTCACGCATGAGATGCAAACAAAATTTTTTCTACAAACCTCAAAAATATTGTTCTAAACTAAGTAACATACCTAGCTTAATATGAAAAATAGTATTGAACTGGCTTAAACTGTTTTTCCAAATCATGTAATTAGTTAATTATTGTTATACATTAATAAGTAATTAATGATTTCCTGAATTTTTGCTTGATTGTGGAACATAAAGGTCAAAATATAAAAATCCCATACAGTTTACATGCAGTGTGCGAAGTAAGTATTTCGCATACTACTTCGCGCACGGTGTCATGGTAACGAAGGAGAATGAAAAAAGGCACTTCGCATATTGTGGTCAAAACGCGAACATGTCATTTTTTGACGTTTGTAGAAAAAAAAAATTTTTTTTATTTTATTATTAAAAAATTAGGCTGCAGACTTCATGAAAACATCAAATATTTTGAAAACTACACATTTTTTGATATGTAGTAAAGGTCACGTGTTTTTTAGGTGAAAAACAGTAAGGAATACAAAATTAATTGAAAATAGCTACAAATGCTAGTGGCGTGGAAAATGGGAGGAGAAAAGTGACATATTTTCCCACTGGATCAAAAATTGAAACATGTTTTTCCATTAAAATATGCCTTTTAACATTTATAAACAACCTGCCAAATATCAAATTAATTTATCTATCCATTTTAAAATTATCAAATAATTAAAACATTCAAATTTTTATAACTTCAACACTGTATTTTGAAAAGTAAATGAGCTGGACCTCATATCATTTTCTCCAATTTTACGAGCGGTATCTACATTTAAAATTTGAGTCATTTGAAAACACCCTGTATAAGATCCTTTTTGGCCAATAGAGACTTTTGATCAGGGCATCATGATAAATTTTCAGTGTATTCGACTGGAACCCATTTTGCATAAGATTTGTGCGGGGTGGTTTACTATGGAAACAAAATAGAAAGTTACATTACTTCTTGTATTACTCCAGTATAACCATATGTATCTCCATCACTATAATTAAATCCATATTCACACGGTCTGGTTACCGTAAAATTATCAGATACTGATATCACATTGCAGCTGTCTTCACTGAAATACTCGTCTGGTTTACATCGATAATTGCAATTAAATGCTGGTACCACACTGATAAAAGTCTGGCCAAAATAATGAAATGCTGATAATATATTTATAAAACTAAAAAGTAGCATCAATATGATTTGAGCCATACCAAAATCACCAACATGACTTAGCATGGATTCAACGTCAACAAGTTCTTCAGACATTTTTTTCAAATATTGATAATCTACAACAAAAAAATTGACAGTAAATAATTCTTTTGGGTAGGTAGCAAGTGTTGAAAATGTTGATGCAACGATGGCAAAAAAAGTAACATTAACAATTGTCAAATCACCCCTATTGGAAAACTTCTCTGAATTTTTCAACGCATATCTTCTTGTCGTCCCAAGCAAGCTAAATATTCCACTCGGGGGGTTTTAAAGGACCCTGAATCCATTTCCTGGGTCAGGTCGCCCTTGGAACCTTCCCAGAAGTGTGTAAAAGGGGGTCTGGAGGTCCAAAATATGAGATGTGTACAGAAAAGAGTTTGGGCTGCCAAATCGGGGATGTCATTTTTGTCAAGAACCAAGCCTATCAGGAAAGTATGAAAAGCACAAAAAATTAAATACTTCAAAAACCTGGGATCAGTACCGAAAACGAAGAAGAAAATCACCATGAAATTGACAGTAACCGACCATTTCTATTCGCTTTGTAAAAAGTATACATGGTGGCGCATTAGAAACAGGCGATCTTGAAGGCCATTCAACTGAACCTCTTCTACCAATCCAATGTGCAGGTTAATGTTGATCTAAAAAGACACGTACAGGAGATGCATAGTGTGACGGAGCACCATCCTGTTGAAAAAAAATCATTTTCTGGGATGTGATCCTCGCTTTCCATTATCTCCATAATTGCTAAGATTGCCTGATCTATCACCGTTGGACTTTTTTTATGGGATTATTCAATTTAAAACGCAAATAAACTGTTTAGATGATCTTTGCAATCGGATAACTGTGGAATGTGGTGAAATAACTCCTGCTATACTGCAAAATGTTCGAAACAGTGTTGAACAAAGGTTGTATTACTGTTTGGAAGTAAGCGGGTAGCAATTTGAACACTCACTTTGATTGAAACTTTTTTTTATTATTTTTACTCACACTTCCAGCTGGTTTTTGTCATTACTTAATACAAAAATGTTAGCATGTCTTTGAAGGGAATCGAAATACGTTTCAAGCTATGTGACACTCAACCTCCCACGTCATTAAAGATTCTCGCAGGGGTAGTCACTCCTTTTAGGGGGAAGACAGTACTACCATCAGTGAATTATTAAAAGTTATCTCCATCGAAAACAAAATCGACGTGTCTCGGGGTTTGCCGCAAAAACCTCCCCCGTCAAAAATATTTGAGATGGAGTGTTTCCAAACCTCTACCCTGTGAATAATTTTCAATTCATTTTTCCTCAATCTTCAGAGTGGTACCTAAATGTATTAGTAAGAAAATTGTATTTAATAAATTTGGAGCAATGGGAAAATGGAGAGCCAGAATTATAGACAGGACATACATTTATATGTGGGTTATTAGCGACCCGGTACGTTTTACAGTTTGTAAATTAGTTGTTCAGGTTGTTCAGGTACTTAACTAAGGAGTTCACTTTACAGTCATTTCCTAATAAAATTTTGAGGTTCTGAGGTAGATTATGTTTTGTCTCTGTAGTTTGTACTTAGGACAGTCAATTAGAAAATGTTTCCCTGCTATTTCACATATGCACAGATCACATTTAAGTGGTTCCGTTTTCTCGAACAGGTGATGATGGGTTAATACCATTAAAATTTGTTTCTTCAATAAAACATTGTTCAAATCTCTCGTCCGATTGAATTAAATGGTGAACACTCAGTCATAAAAGAAGTATAGTATTCTACTTTCGTGTAATGGCTATTACTCATTGTTGCGAATAATATACGTCATTACCCGCTCGTTGAATAATATACTATCATATGATGCACAATTCGTTTTCTATTTGCATATTTGTCTATAAATTTACTTGATTGATTGGCACATATACCTAGGTTCTGTTTTCCCACTACTAGCTGTGAAGTTTAATCTTTTTTCTATGACTGTTGAGTAATGGACCCATTTTATGTAACATTTTTGTTGAGTAACTGGATGCATTACACAAAACAAGCCACGCCCCGTGTGTAATGATCCATTACACACGACTATCTGGCCAATCACCGTCAAAGAATGCCATTACACACGACTATATTCGGTGTAATGTTTGAATCAGACTCGCCATGAACTGTCATAATTAAACTTTGACAGTACCTATACCTACCTACCAAAGGTGATTTAGAGCTGACTTTTTATTAGAATGGATACAGAAAGTGATAACGAATTCAACTGCTCAAATTTCACCATCAATATTGTAAGCAATAAATGAATTTTCATTGTAGCTTCCAAAATGGAATTGTTTGACATAAAAGCATCAAGTTTATTCAATAAAATATTCTCTAAATATCTCGTTCGTTTGAATTGATAGGTGAACACTCAGTCATAGAAAAAGTATAGTATTCTACTTTCGTGTAATGGCTATTACTCACTCGAATGATTACGACGTTTGCCTGCGGCTCACGTCGCAAACTTCATTCTCATGAGTAATAGCCATCATTACACGCTCGTTGAATAATATACTATTTTCTACATTCATGCAAAAAACAACACTTTTGTGAACCACTTTTAATGCAAAAAGTGGTACTTTATTGCACTAGTGCAATAATAGTATATTACGTAACGTGTGTGGTAAGAAGCATTTTACGCACGAATGGAAAAGTTACGCACGATGCCGCGTAGCGGCGAGTGCGTAATTCCGTGAGTGCGTAAAATGCTCTACAACACCAGTTACGTACTATACTTTACCTACGACCTACTTCTACATGTATTTATACTCTTATTATTGATAATACTTGAACAACATCAACAATATTTGGCTATTTCTGCGATTTCCATGATAATATTAAATCCATCTCACTTTCACTCGACATTTTTTAATTGAATAAAGCTTTCCACAAAATACACAAACCATTATAAGTTATAAGGATAATAAAAGTGTTTTAAAAGTTTCTTGACAGTTCTTACGCAAATCGCTATTGCAGCCTATACCTAAGTTTGATGTTTTGACGGCTTATGTCAGATTTTTGAATAAAATGGTGACGTCTATTGACAGTTGCTAAGATGTTGCTAGGGAAGCCGTGCGATTTACTTTACAGCTGTGCGTTTTTTTTACCGTGCGAAATAGACGTCATTACATTAGCGCCGACTGTGTGTTATTGACTGATTACAGGGGGGGTCGTAGGTGAAATATTTTATTGCACTCATCTGTCATTCTTGTGTCAGTTTTGTGATGATTAATGACAATCATAAACATTTAAATTGAATAAAAATCCATAGCAAGTATCTGATCCTGCTTAAATATAACAATAATATATGTATATCCTACTACTTAGTCTCAACGAGTTACAATTTTTGCAAAAATCTTCAATTATTTAAAATTTGAATGGTCAAGGCGAGAACCAGCTATGATTGAGTACTGACAAGGTGGAGGCCATGAAGATACAAAAAAAGAAGAACGGGTTGAGTTTTATTAGGTTAGGTTAGGTTTTTGACATATTATATTCTAATTTTCCAGTTTTTGCATGAATTTAGAAAAAATATTGTATGCAACTCTTGCAAAACGTGTTTTTTGCACTCGACGTGTTGTCCAACTCGGCCTAAAGACCTCGTTGGACAATTTCACTTCACGTGCAAAAAACACTCACTTTTTGCACTTGTTGCATAAATAACTATTAACCAACTGAAAAGTTGAATATCTCTATTAGTGGTTAATAGTTTTTTCTATTATTAACCTAGGTCAATAATGGGCAAATTAAAATATTTCGAGAATTCAGGGATACTAGTTCAACAAAAATTTGTGCAGCATTATTTTGTATACCCAGGAGATTGTCCTTAACAATTTACTGATTGAAATTACCCATTAAAATAAGAATATTTGGATTAAAATGCCATTAGTTGAAAACTCGTGCTCAAGCAAAAATGACTGATGACATAACGAGTACGTTCAAAATATATCGAAAACTGACAGTGTACTTGTCAGTCAGTCGCTTATTTATTATTATTTTCAATTTTTGTCTTAAATTTGGCTGAAAGTGGAAAAAATTGTCTATAAACCATGGTAGGGAAGACATTTATTTACGACAGGCAGGCGACAGGAGCACTGATTTTGAAATAGCTCCATATTTTTTCCTACTACCTACTGTCTATTAATAAATCAAAACAATTTCCAGAATATGGAGAGAGACTTTTACTTCGGATGTTTAGTTGTGGGTTGCGTCTAATTGCATCGCACTATAAAACAATAGTTTCGCGGTCATGGTCTACACACTATTTTTCGTGCAAACGTTTTTTTTCTTTTATGACGTTTGGAGAACTCCATGCAGCCAAATACTTTGTGTTAGGTTGTATATGGGTTATATATAGAGGTATCATAATATTTGTATTTGACTAAAATTTTAATGAAGTATCATTCAGACCCGATATTGTATTTGTTGTTGACCTACTACGAATTGTAAAAAAATGTATTTTGCCCTAATTTATCGTTAAAATTATCAAACTAGATCATTGTAAATGAATATATTATTGCTATAAAATAAACAGCAGTTCAATTTATTCAACAATATCACATATGGAAATGATATTATGTCCCAATATTATACAAAATATTTTGACAGTTCTTGACAAAATAAATATTAGTTATAATACAAACTGCACAATTAATGTTAATATTAATCCTAAATAATATGAGTACCTAGGCAGTACTTAATGGTATTCGATAAAAAATCATCCTTGGCTTTGTAGTATTTTAGAAATGTCAAAACTGGAAGTGATTCAAATTTGGAAGTGACATTTGGTTTCGCAGCCGTTGCTATCGATAACGGCCGCGAAATACTGACTTCGCGTGCAATTGCACGAAAAAATAATTATAACAGCATAATGAAATGAATATATCGCTTTGTTCTTTTTTATATTCTATTATTACTGTTTTATTAGCTTAGTATCAAGGTTATGTAGATTAAGACTAATTTGACAGTGAGCATCAACTACAATCGAGACATGAACGATATGAAGTTGAATTGTCCAATTACGATATTAAAGCAACATTATTTTGTTACGCTCGTCTGAATGCGCGTTTGGAATTTTAAATAAAATATTAATAATATAAGATCACTCTATATGCAAAATATAGAAGACAATCCTCGTATTTTGTCTTAGTAAGTCTGAATTCCAAGTTAACAGGTCGAATTTGAAAAAATACGACAATTAGTTTCATTTCTGTTTAGGGCTACATCATATTGAAATTTCAGCTAATGAAACAATTTTTCTTTATAACGTGCGGAAAGTAAGTTTGTTGAGTTTCTGGAGAGTATACTGACTGTATGTATGTATGTATATTTGGGGTAACATTCACTGAGACCTAAAAGATCTATTGTGCCCCCTTACTTCTACTCAGTTTCTGAGGAGAGTCTCTGAAACTAGTAGCTCCTTTAGTCCTATTTCCCGGAGGAATTTTAGGATATCTGCAGGCTTCAACTTAGGTAAATGTTCCTATCCAGTAATCTCCCAGGTACTGTGTTTTAGGATTCTGGAGTGCTGTGCAGTTGGAAAGTATGTGGATGGAGGTCTCTTCTTTCATGCTACAGTATCTGCATTTTTCTTCCTCCACTAATTTGAGCTTTTTCAGGTGCCCATTCAGGCGACAATGTCCCGTTAGGATCCCTGTTAAAACTCTTAGCGCAGTCTTGCTTTGACTTATGCATTCATTTGATCTCCTTAGGTTGTAGTCACCCAGGAGAATCTTTGATTGTCTAAACCCTACTAGATCCTTCCAATGGTCAGATCTTCTCTTTCTTTCGGCTTCACCTATTTCTTCCAGTATTACATTGGAGCTGATTCCGCAAAAAGGTTCAGGCCCCCAGAAGGGTATTTCAGACCCCCTCTTTGCTAGTTCATCTGCTAGAGTATACTGATTGACTTAAATATTTAAAATAATTATGTATTTGTATAGTTATAGTTTATCTAATGACTGAAAAATTCAGAAATTTATTAGAATTCTGCTATAATTTTTAATATAAGGAAACGTATGTTTCAATAATTTTTAAATGGAACTGGTATGAGCCTAATCAAATTAAGAATAATAAAAAAAATAATAAGAATTAAGTCATGAAATTTAACAATTTTAATTTGTTAAATCTACATTATATTAAAACTTAAAGTGACGCGTTTCGCTAACACATTATACTCGATTTGAAATTGGTTGATAGTAATAAATCATTTTTAGCAGCCGATTACGTGCCGGTTTGAACCCTATTTACTTATCCGAATAATTTAGTAATCATTATTGTCATAACAGGTAAAAATTCCGGGAACAATTAATACCCGATGTTACTTCAGGTTGTTACGAAAAATTAGGTACCTCTACTTATTGGTATAAAACTGTGAGTCATTTTAAGAGCTAACAAACCTAATGCGAGTATTCTAGGACACACATTTGGGTAATTTTTGAAAATGGAGAGTCTTTCAGGATTTATTCCAGTTAAGCGAGCTGCGAAATCAGCGCTAAGCATTAGTGAAAAGATTATTGGGCTTAATGTATTTAATGCACATCCGAATGTTCACTAAATTATATAATTATTGTGTTTAATATAAACTTAAACCCACCCGAAAGCACGTGCATGAGTGCAAAACATCACAGGTAGAATCCTACCGCTTATTGTTCGAGCCTCGGGTTAAGCTTTGTATTCGACGCCCTTATCAGATCTACAGGAATGGAAAGTTTAATAAATGCAAAAGGGTCTATACTTTCAATGTATATACTATTTAAAACTTGGCAATTTAGGTGGACCACTTTGTATACGTGTTTGACGGATTTTAATGATTTATTACTATCAACCAATTTCAAATCGAGTATAGCTTTGTCAAACTATTGAAGGTATAATGAGAACTTTTCAATTTATACAGTGCCTTAATACTAAATTATACGGATATTTCACAATAAAATTATAATCTATTTACAAGGAAATGAAATAAAAAAGGGAATAGAATTTGTCTAAATATGGCATTAACTATAAAGTATTTAACAAGTTTACCTGGAAAGTCATTCACAACTATCCTACAGGTACATTTCTAGGTAAAAAGGTTTAATAAGGGAGAATTGTTAATATCAAGTTGGTCGTTAAGAAGATTATCTGAATATTTGTTTTTATTTATCTCTAGGGCTTCTAAAAGATTTAATTAAATACAATAAATATTCTTGATCCAGATTGGTAGATTTCATATACATTCTAGTTCTAGGATTTATATGAAATCATATCCGTTTAGTTAACCGAAATGGCCTACATTTTCATTCTGTAAATTGTGCAGAAAATGGATAATATCCATGTAGGTGTAGAAAATAGTAGTTTAAGTATCTAACTAACGCGGAAAGTGATACTTTTCCGCATGCTATTGCGTGCGTCAAAGTCACTTAACGCACGTGTTAGGTACACTATTTTTTCTTCTAGCATGCGGAAAAAATCTAAAAGTTAACATAAAGAAGAAACATTTATTATTACCTAAATACATATCAACAACTTGATTATTATCATTTCACATCCATTTGATAAGGCTTATCAGGGCCATTAAGAAATTATCGTCATTTTGTAAATTACAACCATACAAATACATATTTTGAATATTTAAATGTCAGTATAATCACCAAAAACTTGACAAATTCACTATACGCACTAGTGCGGAAAAGTGATTCTTTCCACACGCTAGTAGAAAATAATAGCTTACCTAACTAGTGTGGAAAGTGATACTTTAGAGTCATTAAAACATTATTGAAAAAATGTTTTTTTTATATAAAAACTTATAGCAGAATTCTAATTCTAAACTACAACCATAGAAATACATATTTTGAATATTCAAATGTCAGTATACTTCCCAGAAACTTAACAAATTTAATTCCGCACTAAAAAGAGTGCTGAAAAGTAAATCTTTCCGCACGCTAGTAGAAAAAATATATTCTAATAATATCTAAGATCAAGCCAATTTCTATCATCTTTTGCCGTATTTATCCTATCAAATTAATTTCTAATGAACTTGAAAACTGTTGAGAATAAGGAAAATAATATTTACCTGATAACACTTTTCGATATTAACAGCTTTATTTGATAAAACTACAAGTAAGACAATCAATATCGGCCTAAAAATATATCAAGAACATAATGATATACCTACTGCTTTTAATTTTCTATATTTAAATGAAACATTCGAAATCACCGACTTCCGTCCTGAAATACACTTTTATTAGTATCCAGATGCAACCACTAATCCAAATATACTGCAATTACACTGGCCGGTATTATTCCATGCACCTTAAAAAATCATTCTTTTTTTATGACTTCCTAATTGTTTATTAATAGATCATTCTATGTATATTATTGATTATTGATCATTCGCTGTAATTATTTGTTTATTAGTGCAACATAGTACAACTTAAAAAAATATTTCATGAACAGGGACGGTTTGAAAATTTTTAAAAGCCAATCTGCTTATCTTTATTTATTAGATACATATAGCTACGCAGTAATAATGGCTACAAAATTATCCATCACTTTTTATTTTTGCCCAGTACACAAGCTGTGTTGACGCTAAAAAAGAAGCAATATACGATAAAAAGACGATAATGTCATTTTTAGCAACTTTCCTGCTTATCAGCATGAATAAATCAACCAACCGTAATTAAATACAATAATCCTCAACAGCCACAGTGCAATTTACAACCAACGGGTTGGCAAAACAACAAGTTGTGCGATTTACTTTACAGCTGTGCGTTTTTTTTACCGTGCGTAATAGACGTCATTACATTAGCGCCGACTGTGTGTTATTGACTGATTACAGGGGGGGTCGTAGGTAATAGTATATTACGTAACGTGTGTGGTAAGAAGCATTTTACGCACGAATGGAAAAGTTACGCACGATGCCGCGTAGCGGCGAGTGCGTAATTCCGTGAGTGCGTAAAATGCTCTACAACACCAGTTACGTACTATACTTTACCTACGACCTACTTCTACGTGTATTTATACTCTTATTATTGATAATACTTGAACAACATCAACAATATTTGGCTATTTCTGCGATTTCCATGATAATATTAAATCCATCTCACTTTCACTCGACATTTTTTAATTGAATAAAGCTTTCCACAAAATACACAAACCATTATAAGTTATAAGGATAATAAAAGTGTTTTAAAAGTTTCTTGACAGTTCTTACGCAAATCGCTATTGCAGCCTATACCTAAGTTTGATGTTTTGACGGCTTATGTCAGATTTTTGAATAAAATGGCGACGTCTATTGACAGTTGCTAAGATGTTGCTAGGGAAGCCGTGCGATTTACTTTACAGCTGTGCGTTTTTTTTACCGTGCGTAATAGACGTCATTACATTAGCGCCGACTGTGTGTTATTGACTGATTACAGGGGGGGTCGTAGGTAAAATATATTATAAATGACCCCAATGATCATTTAATTATTTTGAGTATAAATTAGTATAGTATGTATAAAATGCAATTAAATGTTTATATGTTAATTAATCATTTATTTACATTGGAAGTTAAAAGGTATAGCAAAAAATAAAGCTATTAAACAAGTTGATATCGAAAAATAAGAAAATATTGCTTGATTAGCTTGATGTGAGAATATTATTAAAAATAAGATTTCACTTGTAAACTTCTCTGTCTGCTATAAATGACCCAATCAATAATTTCTTTCCATATCCATATTCAAATAGTTTATTATAACGTAACAGAGCAATACAACACAATAATAAGAAGTAATAAACACAAATACAATAAAAAGAGGTAATAAGCCCAAACACAATATAGAATATCAAACGCAAACAGAATGATTAACAGCAAACGCTAAGAGGTGGTAATGAATTTTGGAATATTTTTATGTAAATAAACACAAAACTGACAAATGTCGTTGTCAGTTGTATCAAAAGAACTATGCGAAATGGGCGGCAATCTGACCAATCACTAGTCTGCAGATGTGCCAACTTAAATTCAAATCGCCCCTCTTAATTAAAAAACAAGGTATAGTTTCAGTATATGTTAGTAGCTGTTTTCGCGGAGCAGATCCTGAACACATCCAGAGCACAAACCGAGTACATACTGGATTTCTTCAATGCGCAAGCGTGCCTACAGACTCATTCCGAATTTTAAAGGTAGCGCGAACGCGAATTTGATGTGACATGAAGTTGAGTTAACACAAAATGTGCAAAAAAGAAGAATAACCTATTGTTGGAGGCTAATTATGAATAAAAACCTCACCTTTTAGCAAATTAAAAACGAAGTCTATAAAGTAAAAATAAAAAAAACCAAACAACTCAACAAACACTGTTTATCATTAAAATATATATAATCCAAAAGTTTTTTAAAGTTTCAAATGCAAATTTAAAACTTATCAAACCATTATAAAGTCATACAACCGCATACAACCAAAATTTTGAGGTTATAATCTGTTCGGAACAAAAAATCCCATCTATCATCCTAGGATTCATCGAGCACGTTCCGAGCATGCTCGAAATTGAATCTAAGTCTTCCTCGAACACGGGATTTTTTATCCTGAACACATTCTGAAGCACTCCACGAACACTTGCGCATGCGTAGTCCCTCCGAATACGTTCAGGATGTGCTCCATGAAAACAGCTACTGTAAATATGAAAAAGACATTCTTAAAGTAAGCTATGAAATTTACAACTATATGTAATTAAGTAACTTTGCTATTTTATTGCTTGGTCTACAATTATGTGTATAGATTTTTAGTGTAGAATGAAATAACAGACAGTATTATATAAGAGTTATTTGTTGTCAGTTGTCTTCATCGCCAAAAATATATTTTTTCAATGAAATGCCACCGTCACGTTATAAGGATATCTCTATCTCTAAATTTCTAATTCTCTAGTCGTAATGTTTTCAATGGCATTTTGGAAAGTGTCCTATTCCATTCTTTTATTTTCTGATGGTGAACTTGAAGAGGTTTGTAACCCTTTGATTCTACTTAATAGTCCAAATAATTGGTGGTAGAAGCCTACAATATATTTTTAACTAAACTATAAGTCCAATTGTTCATTTCATTTATATAACATACCTTTTTGCATTTATAAACAATAAACTTACTTCAAAAAAGGTTTCGTCTATATTTCTGAGGGTTCCATCCATCAATTAATAGCATCTTGCCGAAGTTAGCTGAAAAATTTCTAGCACAGGATGTTCCACTACGTTTTAAAATGGTAGGCAGTAGCTCTGTTTGTATAATCATGGTTATGTAATTTTTTAGTCTTTTATCAATGTCTGCGTTGCCTGAAAAATAAGTAATTGAGATTATTTTTTAACTAGTTGAGTTAATTAAATTTTCACTCACACTCAGCATTTCTTGATTTCCACACCAGTCTCCACGTCGTCTCCAATATTTATGTCAATTATATGAGCATTTTCCAGTGTATCGCAGCTATTTAAAAAACCTATGACCGATACTCTATCTAAAACAGAAAAATGGATAATTGTTTTATGACACAATTAATTATTGATTGATTTGTTCGGCTTTGATGTCTTTTGTTATTACATATAAAAATAACAAGGATAAAATCCATTGAAATTTTTTATTACCTACCAAATAATTCAATGTAAATATCTCTATTTTGAATACAGTGTATTTATTTATTCTTTTGTAGTTGTCTAATAGTAAATAGGTCATGTACGCGATAGTGAAAGATCACGTAAGATGATAATTGACCTAGGGAAGTACGAATATATGCTGATGAAGTATACAAGTGGTCATTCACATCAATAGTTTACATTAATAGACTCACATTCAATATAGTTCATTGTCAATCATCAATATGATATTTTAATTTTTATTATTCATATTATAAGACACAGGCTAAAGTACAGCACTTGTCAGAGTAGTATAATTAGTTAAGTTTTACAGGGTGGTTCATTAGTGCGATAATGTCCTATATTTTGTGAATGGCTGAAGATATTTGAATGAAATTTTGACCGAATGTAGCCAGCCTAAAGGCACATATTTTAATTTATCTAAGAAACCGTATACATGGCGATCTCAAACTCTAATATACATTGGATCACCCTGTATTTTATATCGGTGAATGAAAGTTACTTAACTATACTTCAAAATTTATTGATTATTCTAATGGCAATAATCTGAATACGACCATTTACGACCCTATTGAAATAATTTTTCCTAAAATGAAACCCTAGAACAGTGTCAGTGTCAACAGTGACAAGGCAAGGGCGGGCCTTGTTATTGGGAAAAGTAGAATTCGATAGATGGCGCTCTGAATTGTCAATGTCATCTTAGCAACAAGTAAAACAAATCAGCTGCCGTATAAGCGCTTTAAAATTTTAGTGGTTTTATTTTACTTTTTTAGTTATTTTTAGTGTGTGTTTTGTAAAACTTCTGCTTTTTCTTTAATTGTGCTTTAGTATTATGTAATGTTAAACTAAATTTTGACTCCTACTATTTTTATTTTTGGAGTAATAAGTATGGTTGATATTTATTAAAAATAAAACAATTAACTGTTCAGTCTTAGGTCTGATTTCGTGTTTTTATTTTATTTTTAATATAGTCATATCTACAAAAGTTGCAGGGAAGGTACGTTTGTATTAAGTAATATTTTAAATCTTTAATACGACTTGTTTTCTGTTTGTTTTCATAACTATGGATTATACACTGACTAATCAAAGTTTATTTTAATTTAAGATGCATAAATGAGGAACAGGCAGTTTTAATTGCTGGCTATATATTTTAACCTGGTACCTATAGAGGAAAGAAGTGACACTTTCATAAAAGTGCAATGAAAACAAAAAATAGAATAACATAACCTCTTCCACAATATCTCTGATTATACAGGGTGATTCATAAGTAATGGACCAAATTGTAAATCTACGTTCAGAAGACCAAAATAATAATATTTTCATTAACAATAATGGGTCTACTATCAGTGATAGTAGACAAGCCCTATTAGCCTTGAACAGACAACGTGTTATATCAAGACTAGTACTAGAGTGCCACCAAGATTTAGCTAACGCCTCGGCAGATAACAATATTATCCTGAGGTGGGTTAAAGGGCACGACAGGAGTAAAGGAAATCGCATTGCTGATTCTTTAGCCAGGGAAGCCGCTGGACTGAAAATTCTTGGACCCAGTGACACCTACGGCCTGACGACTTCGACAATTGCGGAACTAGCCAAACGTTACACCCATGCTCAATCCCTTGAGAGATGGGAGGCAATCAAAGGATGCAGTTTTGCCAGGAGCACCCTGGGCGACCCTGGGAAGATGGCGCCGAAAAAATACTTGGCGATGACCAGAAGAAACCTACGTCAACTAAGGAAACACCTCCATACTATGGGGCTAGTGGACACACCTCTATGCAGGATGTGTGAACAGGAAGATGAGACTGTCAGGCATGTCCTATGCGAGTGTCCGGAGTTATCGTCGATAAGAGAGTGTGTGTTCGGTGAGTCTTGGCCTACACCTGCCGATATACAGGAGATGTCTCCTGGTGACCTGTTCACCTTCCTGAGAAGGACAGGATGGACGATGACCTAGGAGGACAACTCCTCGGGAGGATGTACAATGGGTCATATGTGGCCTAAGTGCTGTGAGCCTACACTCACCCTCCCTACTCTACAGATACAGACAGATACAGATAATGGGTCTCAGTCTGCTCCTTACTGAGGTACAGGATGTTAAAGCGAAAAAAATAAAATAGATTTTTGTTGATATATCCGATACTTTTCTACATAATGACTTGAAAATTTGGTATGAGTTTTTGTGAGGGTGAACAAGAATGTGTGAGAGGATTTGAGTTAACATCCTGTACCTCAGTAAGGAGCAGACTAAGACCCATGATTGTTGATGAAAATATTATTATTTTGTTCTTCTGAACGTAGATTTACAATTTGGCCCATTACTTGTGAATCACCCTGTATAAGAAAATAACCTCAGAAATTATGACAGTTTAGTTGAATGGAAAAACACAGTTTTAAACTTGTCAGTATCACAAAATTAAACAAATAAAGTACGAATTTACGGTAATTACGTTGACTTGCATATGATACAAAAACAATGCAGAACGAATTATTTTACTCGTTGCGACAATTACAATTTTTTCCGAGAAAAATGAAAAAAGTTTAGAGAAATGATCTTCGTATATTAAATAAAAAATAAAGGTTGCTAAAATAATTTTAAATAGTACGCCACTGGTAATTTCTCCACCAGCTATTGGTCATATTATTTATTGCAATTGGCCAATCAATTTTATGATTCCTGGCAAAAGTGAATACGATATACTTTGAGACAGGCTATACCAATTTTTGTAAACATGTACATACCTTTTCATTGTGATTACCATTCTTCGAAGGAAAAATCTCAAAAGCTTCAAGTGTTCCAATGCCCAAAAAAATTGAAATTCCTTTTATAGGAACAACAGCATGCCGAAGGAAGTAGGAAACTGTCTGGCACGGGTTGTCCCACATCATTAAGCGATAGGAGGCGTCTATAAATATATTTTTGTTTGCATGTTGTGATATAATTATTTCTGATATTTTCAGTTATAACATCACACTTACTGCGTGGCCTGCGAAAAATAAATAATTAATTTCTGAGGATAGGAAGCCTTTATTGTTTTCCTTAAACTTTTACTTACACTAAACATTTTTCGACTACGACACCCTGTATATATCTATCGTCGTCTCCTTGGTTGATGATAATTTTCCATGCATTTTTGGCATTTCTTGCAACTTTTGGGAATATTGTCGTTAATTTCGATTTGCAAACAAAACTATCATCACCATCTTCTCTGGTATCTAAAACCAAAAAAAACGAATGGAAAATTGTTTATCTCCTACCCACTTATTAATAATTTTTGCAGGAGAATTTCACTTGAAATTTTCCGAAAAACGAAAATAAATTTGGATGTAACCTTTTGTAGGAGTTGGTATAGTCCGGGAAAGTTAGGTCGAAAGTTGTCATGAAATGGAAAAGAT
Source organism: Galerucella nymphaeae (assembly GCA_963978555.1). Lineage (NCBI taxonomy): Eukaryota > Metazoa > Arthropoda > Insecta > Coleoptera > Chrysomelidae > Galerucella > Galerucella nymphaeae. The sequence goes on along the minus strand of OZ021715.1, from coordinate 16,768,687 downwards.
TTTTGCCAGAGATTTTACTTTTTTAAACGAAAGTATATGCAGTATATACTACTAGATTTGCGAGAAGATTCCGCTCGAGCTTGCGTTGCAGATTGCAAGCAAAGCTTGGAGCTCGTGAAATGGAACAATTTTTTGTCCATAACTTTTATAAATTTTATTGTACAAAAAAATCGATAGTATCAAAATTGTAGGTAATTTTATACCCTATACAATAAAAAAAAATCGGCCTTTGCTAAATTGTTTTTTAAGCAACAAACATAATTTTAAGCACTGTTTTTAATTTATTTGTTATTGTTCATGAGACTACAACTTATTATCTATCGATTGCAGTTATAAAAATTTGAATGTTTCAATTTGATAACTATAAAATGGATGAATAAATTGATTTGAAATTTGGCAGGTTGTTTTTAAATCTAAAAATACATATTTTGATAAAAAAAAACAATTGTCAATTATTGATCCAGTGGTGTACATTTGGAAAAATATGTCACTTTTCTCCTCCCATTTTTCACACCACTGGCATTTGTAGGTATTTTTAACTAATTTTGTATTCCTCAATGTTTTTCACATGAAAAACACATAACCTTCACATATCAAACAATTTGTAGTTTTCAAGATATTTAATGTTTTCATGAAGTTTGCAACATCATTTTCAATAATAAAAGCACAAGTTTGGACAAATATTTTTGAGAATGCCGATGTTTAAGATGCATTGCTGCTTCACAAATTAGTTTCTGATACATATTTCAACCATTAGTATTTTGGAGGTTATTGAAATAAATATTGAAAAAAATTTTTTTTCCATTTTTTTATTAAAAAATTAGGTTGCAGACTTCATGAAAACATTAAATATCTTGAAAACTACACATTTTTTGATATGTAAAGGTTCTGTGTTTTCAACGTGAAAAACTTTAAGGAATACAAAATAATTAAAAATAGCTACAAGTGCCAGTGGCGTTTAGAATGGGAGGAGGAAAGTTACATACTTTTCCAAATGTACACCACTGGATCAAGAATCGACAAATGTTTTTTATCAAAATAAGCCTTTTTACATTTGAAAACAACCTGCCAAATGTCGAATCAATTTATTGATCCATTCTAAAGTTATCAAATTAAAACATTTAAATTTTCATAATTTCAACATCCCGTACTTCGAAAAGTAAATAAGCTGTACCCTCCAATTCTTATATCATCTTGTCCAATTTTCCGAGAGGTATCTACATGCAAACGTTGTGAGTGTGAAAACACCCTGTATATTGAAATTTTGTGGGGGCGCCATTTTGAATTTTCAAAATCTGAAAACACCAACGTTTGCAGGTACCGGACTACTATATATCCATGTAATAGAAAGTCATCATTTTCATTCTAACTATGCCGCAAAAATTATTCCAATTTTCCAAAAACTAAGGGTTGAAAAAGATTTTTTTTAAATACTGCTCATGTCATCTTATAGGGCATGAGCTCGGAGAAAGTCAACGATAACGAGACAAAAATATCATATGTACAAATTAATCTGCGCTTCTGGCAACAGCGGTTGAAATGGGGGGCAATTAACATTTGGTCAGCTTCGGGGAATAAGTATACACCCTTGCTGACCACGCACAATTATCTTTCTCTCTCTTTCAAGCTGTTTTTTTATATATTCCTTGTCGTACTTGTGTAAATTGTATGATCCCATAAGCATTGTCACAATCTGTATACTTCCATTTGAAAAAGTGAAATATCTGGTGAAAAAATTTGGCGAAATAACATCTAGGATTATGATTATAAAAATTGAAATAATCGGAATATCTGCCTGTTCTTGGTATTGAAGAAAATATACCTGAATTGAATGGGAGACAAGCTCGGACATGATCTTTTTCGAAAACAGGTAATAACGGCATTAAAACCTGCTGATGTTTTTGAATTATAACATTCCGAAAGTACTTATACTTTTAGAATAGTGAACAAAAACAATAAAAAATCTCAATTTAATTAAATATGTTATTTACGAGGTATTGTCGTTTGGCCATCGATATGCAAAAAGTAAATAAAACCTAATGGGTATGTATACGAGCAGGTGAATCAAAAAATACTTTACCTAAATCTGGTATTGCATCCACTCCGAATAGTTCTTTGCCAATCTGATGCTGTTTTAAGACGTTTTTGAGATGCTCCTCGGGATAACCTTCAAAATCTTCGCAAAAAGTTGCTCCCTCAGCACATGCAGGTGGTTTGTCTAATACAAAGCGAGTTTCTTCCTCAGGAAATATTATTGCTGACCCTGTAAGAGAATTTAATGGAAAAAATATCTAATATATTTGCTTTGTTCAGTGATCCTTACTTGATTTGAGGCTTACTTGACTTAGCTAACAAGATATTTTTGTGATTTTGGATAGTTATACTTACGTTTAACAGTTTTATTCACTCCATTATTGTCCATTGGTTTAGCCATTGTTATCGGAAGCTGCAATATAAAATAGAAATTATTAAATTATGAAATTAAACAATTTTAACTTGTTAAGATCTACATTATATTAAACTTAAAGTTGCTTTGTCATACGAATGAAGGTATGATGAGAAATTTTCAATTTATATTGTGCCTTAATACTAAATTATACGAATATTAACAATAAAATTATGATCTATTTACAAGGAAATAAAATAAAAAAAAAGGAAAAAGAATTTGTCTAAATATGGGAAAAGTTTAAAGACAGTATCATTTTATGAAAATCTACACCGTCTCGGGATTCATTCACTATTAATACAGTCTCAAAATTCAAAGCGAAAAATGTCACATTAAAGGGGCTATAGTTTATTTCTTAATGTCTGACAGCACAGTATCCTCATTAAATATTCAAATAGAAATTTATCTTTTACAGAGTGATCCTAAAAATTTTACAAGTAAATACTAAAATTCTAATGCAAAACAAGTAGGTGTCGTCTGTATTGGTTATCTATACATCTCTGTTTCAGCTCAAAGTACAATATGGTAATAAAACTGAACAATGCCAGATAAACGATAAATATTGCGGCAGTGGCGGAGATTACGATAATAGTTTATTCTACTTATTTAATTGGATTCGGTCGACATTACAGTTGAAATAAAATTCATTGGTTTTCATCCAGTTGACTTTTTAGGTGGAGATATATTTCCATTTTTCCTCTCCCTTAGAAGCCTGTAAATAGTAGATTCACTAACTCCTGTCATATTGGAAGTAGCAGCCGGCATTTGATGTATAACAGCATCATGCACATTTAACACTACAGTCTTCGTTTGTAAGCTAAGCACGCTCTTACACTTTACTGGGGTGAAACTTGAAGACATTTTTCACAACACAGTTAACACTTATGGAACGTAAGCGACTCTGAGCAAAACAAATTATACAAATTTGGGCGAGACCAAGTTTCACCGTATATAAATGCAAAATTTCTAAGTAGTCATTAGGACAATCCCTAGTAGGAATCTATTGTGATGTTTCTTGGAAATTATCATGTTGTTTTAACTAACCGAATTCATATTACCTTTATATATTAGATCGAGTATAAAATTAAATAGTAAATAAATTCCTTAGATGAACGGTGACGCTTATGGTTTACTATCTGACTAGCATATGTGACCTTTTCGCGTGCTGTCAGACAATAAGAAACAGATAGTAACCTTAAAATCGTTCAATTGCTCCTATTAGTTTGAAAACCAGGTGAGTATGTATATAGGATTTTTACGATAAAAAGACGATTATGTCATTTTTGGTTACTTTCCTGCTTATCAGAATGAATAATAATTTACCAACCGTAAATGCAATTTATTCTCAACATCCAGGGCAATTCACAGCTAACGGGTTGGCAAAACTTCAAGACGTTGTCAGATCAACTGGTAAAATTTCCCAGTTTGTTTTGGCGTTTATTGACATTCAATCATCGTCTAATTGTTTTTTGGTTTTTCTAAATGCATTGTTTCTTTAAGATTGAAAAAACAGTTAGTTAATAAAATGCCGAAGCAGCTGAACAGTAAATGTCAAAAGATGGTAATATCTTTGTAAAGCTATTTTGAACGGGAATGCCGAAATGAGCCAAATGGGGCCCGCTTACTACTGCAAGGGAAGTAAGTAATAGTATTCGCTGTTGGTATCCATTATTATTTATATTATTGTTACTTATTTAAAAGGAAATGTCAATCTAACATCAGATTTTTCTAGTTTTCGTAAAGAAAAAGCTAACGCTTGCAACATCACAATATCTTGTTTTGCAACGTCATCGTCTTTTTATCGTAAATAAACTCATAGTAAGATTTATTGTCAAAAAATTACTTCTGTTTAGTATAGTATAATGGAATCGCAAATGTTTTTGGCTGCCGAAAATAGACAGTTTAGTACCTAGCCCTCTTCTAACCACTCTTGTAAAATTGTTATTCTTTTACCTTTCTTTAACGGAGATTTTATGTGACATTTTTTTGATTTATCAGTCCATTCTTTACTTGTTTTTTCATGGCTTTCATACCATGTTTCATCTAGTTATATTATCGTTAGATTTTCCTATCTAACCCTATTTATTATTTCCAGATATTCTATTCTAATACAACCATGTCAGGGCTAATACTTTTATGGATTTATTACATGTCATCATCCCATCTCAAGTCAAGTCAGTTTCTTACATCGTGAAAAGAACTATACTATAAAAAAATACCTATACTTGTTTTACCATCAGGAAAATTATCCTAAACCAGTAAACCATGGACGTACATTTATAGAATTATAGTTATAATAATATAAGTTTATAAATATCTACTTCAGACCTCATGTAATTGATTTTTTTTCTACATTCATGCAAAAAACAACACTTTTGTGAAACACATTTAATGGAAAAAGTGGTTCTTTTTTGCACTAGTGCAACAAAATTTTTGTTGCACTCATCTGTCATTCTTGTGTCACTTTTGTGATGATTTATGACAAACATAAACATTTAAATTAAATAAAAATCCAGAGCAAGTGTCTAATCCTGATAATATATGTATATCTTATTACTACTTAGTCTCAACGAGTTACAATTATTGCAAAAATCTTCAATTATTTAAAATTCAAATGGTCAAGGCGAAAACCAGCTATGATTGAGTTCTAACAAGGTGGAGGCCATGAAGATACAAAAAAAAGTACGGTTTGAGTTTGATTAGGTTAGGTTAGGTTCCCAGCATATTATATTTTAATTTTCCAGTTTTTGCATGAATGTAAAAAAATATTGTGTGCAGTTCTGGCAAAACGTGTTTTTTGCACTTGTTGCATAAATAGCTATTGTCCCTTGATTAATATCAAAATATCTTCTGTATGTTCCTTGTTACATTATTCTTTTTTTTATTTGCTGGGAGACCACAATATTTTCTGTAATAGAAAATCTTGTTTGATTTCCCAACAAATAACAAAAAGGATTAAAATCTAGTTAGTTATAATTCAAATTTCAATGCATGGCAAAGAAGCAAAAAGCCTCATATATTCAATTTACTTAAAATTTTTTCTGTTTAAGAAATATTCAAAACTTTCTGGAATATTCAAGTTAATTTGATGTCACTATTAATAACTTTTTTATCTATCAAAATTTGTTAGTTTGATTATACCAAATAATAGTATTAAGAGAAGAAAGTAGTACTTTGGAAGTCGAGACATAAAGTTGGCAACCCGCCAAGACTACGAAAGGACTTTCTGCTCGAAATACACACAAGATTTTTTCTGCGATCACACCAAAATAAAATTAATTTTTACTTAGCAGTTTCCAGATTGCAGTTTCGTGTATCTATATACGTAGGCAACACTCATTACATTATTGTCAGATATTTCTTAGATTTTCCTATTTCTCATTGAATTATTATGGAAAATACTGTTGGATGCTTTAACATTAAAGAATCAATGAAATATTTATGTATCTACAGTTTATATTAAAATAACTAATAGCTCCCTTTTATCTATAAATAAAATTAAGCGTGCGCCAAAGTTACTTTCTGCTTAAGAGCGCCAATAATGTCAAATTATGACAGATCACGGAAACCATCAACTTTGCGGTTAGATTTGAGTGAGCAAAATCCTGTTAATATCCATAAAACTACTCAAAAATGTAGTTTTATTTGATTCCTTATTAAACCCAGAACCACGCTAAGGCAATGATTAAGTATTGGCCAGTTTCTAAGCGATTATAAAAGGGTCGTCTATTGTTATAACAGGTATACTGGTCGGCGCCACTAAACTTAAAGAAGTGCTTTATGGCTTAAATACCTAATAAATAAATAAGATTTGTTTATTTTATATTTGACAAATAATCAAAGAATCTATATGATTATACACTGTAAAAACTGATATTTCATGTATAACGCACATTCTTCTAAATGTATGGTTGACAATGTTTTACCTAAGTGTAAGCAGGAAATAGAGTTAATTGCTGGACAATGTTCAATGTTCATGCTCTCAATTAAATTGCTCAATTACATATCAGACACAAAAAGAAAAAGCTCAAAAGAGCATTTGACTGAGTACCCACACCATGTGCCCCTATGGAATAAACTATATTGGTTAGGTTTGCCAGAAATTAATAAATTAGAATATATCTTAATATAACTTATTGTGGACTTTAGTAAGAGATGGCGTTAAAAAATCCTCCTTTTCGAGTTTGACATTATTTAGCACTATTTGATGCATATCCTCTAAATTTGCCACCCTTGTCTAACTTCTAGCCCCAAATAAATAAAAATTTCTTCAGTGAAATAAGCGTTTCGACGGCTAAACAGTAGTCGAATTTTATTGGTGAAATTTTTTCGAATTCAAATTTTATTTCACACAGGAGTGAGTATGAATCCAAATGCAAAAAGAACCAATATTTATGAAAGTTATACTACTTCACGCTGATGATGATGCAGACACAATTATCAATTACCAATTCGCAATTAACAATTAGCATTTAACAATTAGTAAAACTGCTATAGTTTATGCAGACACAATTATAAATTAGGAGAAAATAGTAAGCACGCGCACAAGCCCGAGATTCTGGTTATTTACATTTACAATAACCCTACATTTTCATGTCTATTGGAACAATTTTGAAGATGTATAGTAGAATTGGAAAAGATGAGACTTTTTTGCTTTAATAATGATTCTAACACACAATATAACCCTAATTCAACCACTTTTTTATGAAAAAAGTGAGATAAATTTCAGGATCTGCGTACTAGTTGCGCACTAGATGAAAATTCGGTACAATTAATTTAAGAAGTTAAAAGCTGGCCAACTTCACAATTGTTAATAGATAAATGATAATTGTTAATTGTGTGCATAAATAGAGTCATAGTGAAATGAGTAGTTCAACTTATAATTGATAGTTGTTAATTGTTAAATGCTAATTGTTAATTGTGTCTGCATAAATCCACACTTAGAAGAGAAATTATTATAGAATTCTAGAAAAATACACGTCATTAAATTTTTTAACAGTCAACATAAAAAAATTTTTTTGTAATTTTCCAGGAAAGGCTTCAAAAATATTTGCTTGAGACCACTAATGAATGTACTAATATGGTTACTTTTGTGCAGTCTTTTCCATGAAATGGCAATCTCTTCCACTGATAAGGGTAAGCAAGCCATAGGGGCATCATACTCGTCATCTAAAATGATAATTTATACTTGGTATTTGTATTTGTTGAGTAGGGAGGGTGAGCGTAGGATCACAGCACTTGATTAGGCCGTATGTGACCCATTATACAGTACATCCTCCCGAGGAGTTGTCCTTCTAGGTCATCGTCCATCCTGTCCTTTATGTCTGCAGGTGTAGGCCAAGACTCACCGAACAGACACTCTCCCATTGACGATAACTCCGGACACTCGCATAAGACATGCCTGACAGTTTCATCTTTCTGTGTCCACTAGCCCCATAGTATGGAGGTGTTTCTTTAGTTAACAGTGGCCAGTCACAAATCCTACTGTTAAACGTAGGTTTTTCCTGGTCATCGTCAAATATTCCTTCGACGCCAGCTTCCCAGGGTGATCCTGGCAAGACTGCATCCTTTGATTCCATCCCATCTCTTAAGACATTGAGCGTGGGTGTAACGTTTGGCTAGTTCCGCAATTGTCGAAGTCGTCAGGTCATAGGTGTCACTGGTTCCAAGAATTTTTAGTCCAGCGGCTACCCTGGCTAAAGAATCGGCAATGCGATTACCTTTACTCCTGTCATACCCTTTAACCCACTTCAGGAAAATATTGTTAACTGCCGAGGCGTTAGCTAAATCTTGGTGGCACTCTAGTACTAGCCCCGATATAACACTTTGTCTGTTTAAGGCTAATAGGGCTTGTCTATTATCGGGATTATTTATATTTAGGATTATTTTTGGAAAGAGAAAAAAATAAGCTTTTTGTGATGGGCCAGACGACCTTGGTTGTCGTTTGAAAAAATTCAAGATGGCGGCCGTACGCTAAGCGCTGACGTCAAAAACATTTGTCATTTGCTTTAAAATATGCAGAATAGAGTCCCAGAATTACAAAACTTCCCCTTTACGTTTAAGTAAAGTGAAAATAATTTTCCCTTCAAACAATTAATCAAGAAAACAGTTTTTTTGTTTTCTGCACCTGCAAGTGGGTAATAGCTGTTATAATTTAATAAGTTAGTAAATTGTTAATAATTATTACTCACTCGTTAGGTATCTACAAAAAACCAAATTTAACAAAAAATCGACAACACATTGATAAAACAATTAAAACTTTTTCAAATAAAAATCACTTGAAATTTGTTAAAAAAGTTTCCCCTATTTGGGGTACTGTCGTTAACTATTGTGCATTTTTATCTAATAACAAATATATTATACTAATTGTAGAGAATTTTATGGATGGGTATGCAACAATTATTTTACACTCACCATTAAAAAAATTGTAACAAACACAAAAAACAACACGTTTTCACTCATATTTTTATTGTCTTCGAAACCACTACTTTGTCTCATCACTTCTGAATTCTGACTGATTACAGGTATAAAATTGACATCCATTGACTGCATTATTCTTAAATCGCTAATGTCCAAACTTTTGTTTGCCTTTTATCCGATTTCAAGTACCTGCTCAGTAAATCCGTAACTTCCTGAATGAGAATTAGAGAGTCACTACTAACGGGAGGAAGGTATACAGGGTAGCGAAAAAGTCTGACAACAAGTAGTTTTCTTTTGAAGGAATAAACATAAAATTATAAATTTTAGGATTAAGAACGGTATTGTATTCTTCGCTTTTAAAGGGTACTGTCAAAGTTATCTGACGTCAGAACTCAATGTACTGCCACCATCTTAAAGAAAAGCTTATTTCTTCCCCTTTCCAAAAATAATACTAATAAATTTATTTCTTTTTAATTAATTTAAGCGTGAATTCTGAGAATAATAGAAAGCGATTGGCTAACGAGAGTGAATTCTTTTCCATTATTCACTGATGTGAAGAATTTATATCATTATACAGATAAGTATGTATAAATAAAGTATAAATAAAGTGATATTTTACGGGATGAGTAGGCAGTTTCCACGGCAAGTAGTAGGCGAGTCCTGGAAGCCTACGAGTACAATATTTTTTCTGCAGCCGTTTATTAGATAAAATGTTGAAAAATTATAGATATAGGTACTATAAATATTACTTATGTACATACTTATGTACATTAAATGTGCAAATGTGCAATTCGCACTGATTTCATGTGAAATAATTATTTCTCGTCACTTTCGTTGTGGATTTCTATTTCTGGATCGGAAAATTGATGATACAGTGGAACTATCAACAAATTTATTTTGACAAGATATGTTATAAAATGTCCGTAAATGACATTACCTGCTGTAACGTTAATTTTATTCACTCTCCTTATATTTAAATATTTATTAAATTATCTTATGGGTGGCGAGTAGCCAGTCCTTTCTCATGCCCAGCGCTGAGAAATGTATCGAGTTTAACTTTATCTATAGTCGATGAAAGACAAAATTTTAAGTTTATTTGCGGGTCAAATCGATACCGTCTATAGGGAAAATAGTCACTTCGGTTTACTATAAATTATTTGGTTTTCAATTTTAACACAAATGAATGAAGAATCCACTTACGGAATTTAAAATACTTTTTCATTTCCAAACCATGGAGTTTGATACAGATATGCGACGTATGTGCATTATCATTCACATGATTTCATGTTTTATATTTAAACAGAGGCAATCAGAGATTTTGTCTTTTCTGTGACAAAATGTTGAATTAACAACTTAAAATTTATTTGGTGAGAGTTTCACCTAAAACTTTTTTTATCTAAGTGCATTCATGTGAATGGTAAGTAGTTTCGCTTAAATTCATATGTTACATATTTACCTTTGCTTTCCTCAATATATAGTAGCTTTTCTTATTATTTTCTCTAGCGTTCCAGTGCCAGATATATCGATAACGTTTTTTTTATATTTTTTTGTGTTTTTTTTTATCTTTTTGAAGACACTTGATATACCTTTTAATATATTTACCGGCATTAACAATACATTTTTATTGCTTTCCTTCATTATTTTTTTTATAGTAAAATACAGGATGTTTTTTTTTTTTTGTTTTATGAACCACGTTTTTAAATATTCATTTTTCAATCTGTACATCATATAACAACCAGCACCATTTTCATTTCAATCTCCAGATATCCTGCATTTTACTATGTTCATTTAACATATATCTGATTCAAGTGTTCTTTCTAGCACTTTCTTCGTATCTAAGTTATATATATTTTTATATATATAACCACTACTTCTACTATCACTACTACTACAACTACTACTACCACAACAACTACTACTATTAATATGTTCTGGCAATAAACCTCCATAAGACACCGGACCTCCATAAGACACCGGACCTCCATAAGACACCGGATCTCAATGCAGAAGAAACCAGGAAAGTACCGTCACTAAAAATTATTGTTGCAACAAGAATACTAAATACTAATTTTTCTTCAACTGTGATATTTATATTTTTTTTTAAGTCATTATACAACTTGTAAATTTAACAACGTAGTTCATATTCCTTCCCTTCCAACATTTCCAGGTTTGTTGATAGAGAGTGTTGAAACAAGTCAACTAATATTATTCAGGGTGGCGCCCATTTACCTTAACTTTACTTAAATTCCTTAACGTAATTTATTGATTGTTTTGTTAACTTATTAAATTCATTTATTTCAATATAACTTCAATAATTTAAATAAGTAGTATTACCCGCGAACCGGTAAGACTACTCCCTGAATTTTTATTAGTTTGGTATCCGAATTCACGCCTGAGCAGCTCTTTATCTGAGTAGCCGTTACACTGCATAGATATTGAAAAGTATTCCGAAAGTAAAAATTCGTCCCGGAAGTAAAACAAAACATTCCGAAAATACCGTTATGAAAAGTATCAATACTAAAAATTACAATATTTTATCGATACGATATATGTCAGAAACAAATTTCCTGGACAAAATACACAGATTTAATAGTTTATTTCATATTGTGCCCTTATCTCCAGTGTATTATGAACCATAAAACACTCTAGTAGATATATGGATACCATTATACCTTTTGTAGGTAGGTGAAATATGGACTTATTATTAGGTGGTCGTGGACAAATTATAGTATTCTACTTACAATTTATGGCCAATATTCACTTGGGTGACTTGCGCCACTCGCCTGCGGCTGGTAGACTTTATCTTAAAGTATCCTTTAAGACGACTTTAAAATAATTGCGTTTCATAATGAAAGTAGCACCTTCTTTTAATAAAAGTAGCATTTAGCTAAGCTGGCAGCCCTGAAATTTGTTTTATCTACAACTGTCATGTAACGAGTACGATTTGACACTATTTTTAGTGTCATAATGACGTATATTACCGCACTAGTGCGTTTTTGATTACATTACCGCACTAGTGCGGTAATGAGAATCTAGAAACATACTAATACCAGAATTAAATATTTAAAATAACACTGGAAGCTGCATTTTCAATTTCCGAAAGGAGATTGTCTTCGCTTGAACTCATTTTTATAGATTTTTGTTCATTCAAATTTGAAAATTCGATGACATAACTAATTTATTTTATTTCCACATCCTTGTTTGTTTTTGATGATATGGTCACAAAATATGATACACAGTACCTTATGTCTGCAGTCAATATTATCAAAAATACGTTGGATTGGAATTTTTTTTAATTTTATAATATGGGTACTGTTGATAATACTAATAAACAGTTGTAGATAAAATTTTGTACGTAACACGTGTGATAGGAATTATTAACGCACTTATGTGATTACACGACTCGGCCTACGGCCTCGTCTTGCAAACTTCACATGCGTGCGTTAATAATGTCCATATCCCACTAATTACGTAAATAACTATTTCGATACCTTTGACACTATTTAATTCAGTTATCTAACCTAAAATTATTCATTCTTTTTTTAATTTAACCACAATATTTTTGAATTCTTTATTTCAACGTTTTGACATGGCTTTGACGATCAAAAACGTCAGCATCATCATAAATTTCAAAGTGACACTTTCTCTTTGAATAATTTTTAATTTTTTTCAAATAAATTACCTACTTCGTCATCGGATGATGAACTAGAGCTGGAAGCACTATCAAGCATGCTCATCATTTTTTCGTGAAGTATTCAGCCTGGTTGTCAAAAAATATTGAGAAAACCAGGCTATGTTTGCTTTAAAGCTACTTTATCTTCTGTAAAGTTTAGAAATTCGCACTTTAACTTGAAGGAAACTTTAGGCACTACTTTATCTTGAAGTACGATAATGGGACCACTTTTTCAACTTTAAGCCAACTTTAATATTTAAAGGCACTTTAAGTTGATTATGAAACTGGCCCTTATAAAATATTCGACATATTATGCAAATTTATAACCATGTTGAAAAGTTTCGCGTAGCAGCCCGAACGGAGTCGACATACGACGATGGACCTTTAAATGGGTATGTCCACCCATCTCTCTCTTTTTTACTGTTCTCTGTCAAGCTTTCGCATCTGTTCTCTTTTATAATCTGTGCCTTCAATGACGTTAGTAATGACAGAATTTCATATGTGGTTGTGAATAAAACAAAATAACTATTTTTAAACTTTTCCTGTGACAAATTAAATGAACTACTACGGAAGCTATAACGCATTTACAAAACCGCCAGTGAATAAGCCGACCACAGCTGTCTGACGAGCTTCGTACATCAAATTACTCCTTACAGGTTGAAAATTAATATCATTAACAAGAAAAAAAAGCACGGTAAAAATGATCATTTTAGTGCTCATGATTGTAATATCTTCTGTGTTAAGCAAGTGTTTACTAACAGTTAAAACTGGAAATTGGACTTTACTCACACCTCTTCTGTATCCTGATCTCAGTTACCAAGGTATTTTCTACAAGAAGTATGAAAGTACGTATTGTTTCCATAGTATAGTGATTTTGTCAACATTCAAATACATTATTTATAATCAATTTCAATTATTCTACGTAGTCCCTCATGTGTATCGATTTAAAATTATCATTCTACAAGTAGATTTTTTTTACAATAGACATTATCTCTTTGGAAATATGGTTTGTTTGTAGAGATGTAGAGCAGTCACAAACGATTGGAACGTTTGGACGACTCATGCGCAGTTAATGGAAACCGTTCACAAAAAGTCTCTGCGCATGAGACGTCCAGCTTCCAACCGTTTGTGACTGCTCTATAACGAACAGACCTATAATTACATCCTTCAAACTGAAAGAAGAATTGAGATTTATAAGTTCAATCACGTTTTAATTGTGAAAAAAGTGTGTTGCTATTTTCTCACTTCTTTTAAAATGAATGAGTGCTCTCAGACGCGCTCAGCCTCAGAGTAATACTATTATTAATCTGAGAGCTCAACAGTTGAGCAGCAGTTGGGTTTAGAGCCACATTATGAATCTGCCGATAAAGTTGCTGTTAGAAATCGATAGGGTAAAAATTATCTGGCTTGCAGCTACGGCTCATACGAAGTTAAGTATTTTGAATGGATTTTTATCTCCTTGGTAGGTGACAGGTAGAATGCATGGCAACATAGCATTTTTTTTCTTTTTTATCCTCATAGTAGCTTGAATATTATACTATTGCAGGCATTTGTATTAAATATTGTGAATAGACGTTAAAAGTCAAAACATTTTTTTGGTAATTACAAAGTTTTTTTCAATTTCGCTCTACAAAGTACAAAGTCGTTATGGAAAATCAAAAAAGAAACGGGCACCTAATTTTTCTCCTCAAGATGTAAATTTATTGTGCAGTTTAGTTGAAATAGTAGTTTACCTAACTAGTGCGGAAAGTGATACTTTTTCGCACGCTATTGCAAATGGCCGAACGACGCTAGCGGAGTTCGGCCAGCAATCGCGTACGGAAAAGTCACTTTACGCACGTGTTAGGTGCGTTGTTAGGTGCACGTGTTAGTATACCCCCCAAAAATCTTACAAATTTACTTTCCGCACTAGTGCGGAAAAGTGGATCTTTCCGCACGCTAGTAGAAAAATTTTTTTTCGGTAATTGAATCGAAAAAAAAACAGATGCCGTCGCCTACCTGGCAGATGAAAAACGAAGCTAGGGAGAAATTTTCTCCAGATGTGGGGTTGCACCCAGAACAACCTTAAACTTGAGATCAAAATATGAAATTTTTTAAAAAGGACTCACATACTTTGAAGTGTAATCCTGCAAAATCCGTCAGTGCCTATAGCCCTGGAAGTAATTGCTTTTTCTTAGTTGAACGGTCAATGTCTTTGAAAAATATTTTTTACTAGCCCTCACCGTGTAGAAATAATTTTCCAACTCAATATATCAAATTAATAATAAGCCGTTATATTATGGTGGTTGCGAAATGATTTAGTTACCATGTGTTACTAATAATTAGGTATTAGATTTTGACATGTAACTATTATTGTTAATAATATTTTACTTTACCAATAATCTAATAAAATATGTTTCTAAATAAACTATAAGCATTTATAATCAGATGAAAACTCGTGCGGAAGAATTCATTTTTCTACGACTGCTATGGAAAATAGTTCTTTTCCCACAATTTACGAAACTGTCACTTTGCCTTAGCCGTGGGAAAAATTGCCCAGCCCATGGGAAAAAATCTTTCCCACGGCTTGGACCACGGTACGATAAAGAATCAACAGAATTGAGGGAAAAGAATTTTTCCATAACAGTCGTAGAAAACCAAGAATAATATTAAAAAACTGTTCAACAGTAACAATAAATTATAATAATAAATAATTTATAAGTACCTAATTACTTTCCATTGTATTGGTACCTATATTAAAAATATACCACTTTAAAATAGTTGAATTATTTACAGTCGTAGAAAAAGTA
Organism: Galerucella nymphaeae; assembly: GCA_963978555.1. Lineage (NCBI taxonomy): Eukaryota > Metazoa > Arthropoda > Insecta > Coleoptera > Chrysomelidae > Galerucella > Galerucella nymphaeae. The sequence continues at coordinate 16,753,359 of OZ021715.1, read as the reverse complement.
TAGTTTGCAACACGTGGGAAAAGCTTGATTTTTCTCACCAGTTGCACAATACACTATTTCCGCACTTGTTACTAGTTGCACAATATACTATTTCCGCACTCGTTAGGAAAATAGCTGTTTCCTCTCCTCACATTGAACGCGTTACACATTATACAATATAAGTTTATACTGCAAAGGTAGCGATTTTTTAGATTTTCTCAAAAAATTGACTAAACAGCTCCATCTCCATAGTGTGCTTTTTTGAAAAAAGGTAAACTAGGAAAAGAACAAAAGATATCATCTTATACTTATCTGTAGTCTACTCAGAGATCTACTGGATACCCTGTATGAACGATTATTATTAGTTTTGTTTTGATTTTCAGATTTATCAATTGGTACAAATACATTGGAAGAATGTAAGAGTCTAGCAAGAGATATATGGGAAATGGATAAGGAACTTCTGAAAAAATGGTATCCTGGCATAAATTCTCATACTTTTTACCTACAAAACTACGAAACTGTCTTTAAAAATGCCAACTTTTCCTATGGTATTGTAAGGTTTATTTTAATTTATATTCACAACTACTTAATTTATATTTACAGATTTATATGTACTGTCCTTAATTAATAATTTATATCATACACTAAACTAACTAACTACACTAATTTATATGAACGTCACTGAGTAAACACTTTATCGATCGCTTTCCTTCAATATAAGCACTAGCTGTCCATCTATGTGACTATATCTCAACTATTCTGATGACTGATTCCCTGTGCAGTGATGCTCATGTATTTATATCGGGTAAGGTAGATTTCTAGAAAGCTCTCGTCGTTCTGCCGGAGGCGCTAGAGAGACTAGATCTCTCTGTGTGCCGATTTTCGGGCCAGGGAACAGCGCTCTCCGAAAGAAGAGATCTTTTGTCTCCATTTCGCTTGGTTACTCTGTCATTTCAGTGACAAGGACAAAAGATATCTTCTCTCGGAGAGCGCTGTTCCCTGGCCCGAGAATCGGCACCCTGGACGTGTGGGAGGGCGAGAGGTAGGTAGTCTGGAGAGCAGGTAGTCTTCTCGATTATTCTCGATTAGTGAGCGCACACAGTCCTAGTCGTCTCATACGGGAATTTCATTGGGTACTCGCGTAACAGTATGTATTATTATTTTATTTGATAAAATTTTTCTTGTTATTCATCTCATTTATTCCAAAGTAAGTTAAGCCATTAAATTGAAAAATCTACTGTGTTAGCGTAACGCGTCACAACTTTAAGTTTAAAAATATAATGTAGATGTTAACAAATTGAAATTGTTTCATTTCATAACTTAGTATGGATCTACATCAAGTAAAAGCCTCATCTATTCAATTAAGGTTTGTAGTACATTTGAACGGTTCATTATTATGATATTTTGATAAGGATTAATCACAGACCTGCCCCTTTTCCCATTTCTTTCGGCGTAATGTGTTAGAAAGACATTAACAATCGATGACGCACACCAAAAGGCTATTGAATGAACCATAGATAGATTTTAAGAGGTGGCTCTTGACCTATTCCACTGCGACCTTTTTAGATCTAATGTGGTTCTCTAAACTCTAGATGACATTCTCCAGCCTGACTTTTTTTCCAAATTCTATTAGCGTGGAGACTGAACCTTTCATATAGCTTTCTGCCAATGGCTTTTCCTCGCCTAATGCAAAAAACCGCACATTTGCCAGGTTATCGCACTTACATAGAATGTGTTCCGCAGTTTCTTCCTCTAGGTGACAAAAACTGCACATATCTTCGTTTGTCATTCCCATTACCTTTAAATGCCTATTGATCTTACAACGCCCCATTAACAGACCCACTGCAGCTTTAACAGTTTTTCCATCTTTGGCTATCAGATCTGCTGTAAATTTTGGCGAGTGCTCTAATATGAACTGTTTCGCTTGCCTCTCTCCTGTTGAGCTTTTCCACCATTTCAGAGATCTGTGGGGGACCCACTTCTTTGTTTCCATTCTTGTTATGGCCGCAGAAGGGTTCCGGCCCTGCTTGACTTTCTGTGAAAATGGCAATTGAACGATATGTTCTCTTCTGCCTTTCATCATTTCCGTCTGGAAAATTGTGGCATTCCTTGATAGACTTACTGGGAAGGCGCTATCCCTTGCTTTAGCCCTACCATACCGGCTCCCACGCTGTCTATAATGTCCTTGAACCGTCTATATACCTTAAAAATATCCGTATGTACCACTATGGCGTATACTTTACTAATTCTGCCCTTGTGACACAATATATTATTTTTATTATGTCTATTTTATTCCAGGTTACTACTATGATCGCCTGGCCGATCGTCACTTAACATGGGACACTGATCTAAAGTTTCTTGTTAATATTAAAATTCCTGAAGTCGAAGAATCTTATCTCATTGGAACAATAACTAAATTTGTTACTATTCGGCTGAAAAATGGTGCTAATTTCAGCTTGCAGTTGGTTGAAGAGAAAACTGATTTTTGGACCACCAACGAACCATTTCTATTTCTTTCAAATAAATCCAAATCTTTGTTCAGCTTTGAGAACTCGTATCCTTTGTTCGAATTATTTTTAAATAAAACCAATGGCTCTCCTAGCATTGATAAAATCATTGCCAGCAGCACTGATTTACTTGAGATAGTTATAATTTCCGTTATAATAATTATTATTATTGTCGTTGTTTCAATTGGGTGTATTTGTGTATTAAAAATGATAAAACGAAAACAGACCATAGGAAAGTACCATGCATGGTACCTATACAGAAAACAAAAAACACGTGAGGAAAATGATTCAGGTTACTTGGAAGTCGTGGAGTGTGGAGTCGAAAATGTAGAACAGCCTGTCTACGACTACGCGTATTCCACATTCAAACATTTGCAATTATTCGACACCAAGAAAAGTAGAAGATCGGAAGTTATTTATGAACAAATTTCTTAAGCATATGTCAAAAGATTCTGTTTACTTACTATAATTATTTTTTCTACTAGCGTGCGGGAAGATCCACTTTTCCGCTCCCTTTCTAGAGCGGGAAGAAACACTTTTCCGCACTAGCGCGGAAAGTAAATTTGTTTTTAGGGAGTATACTGACATTTGATTGTTTAAAATATGTAGTTTAACAAATGACTGAAAAATTCATTAGAATTCTGCTATAATTGTTCATAAAAAGAAACATTTTTTCAATAATTTTTTAATGGCACTCGAATAAGCTTAATCAAGTGGATGTTAAATATTTATTTAACAATAAATGTTTCTTTATGTCAACTTTTGGGTTTTTTTTCGTATGCTAGTGGAAAAAATTAGGTTAGATTAGGTTAGGTTAGGTTACGTTAGGTGCGTAAATTGACTTTTCCGCACAAGTTAGGTAAACAAATATATTTATAATAGTCGGGAAAGTTGGTACACAAACATCGAAATGGAAGTTGAAATTATCTTTTTAACAATAATGCGAGAAACAACAATGGCAATAGTAGTTTTTCGTGTTTTTCAGGTTTCTCCAAGCATTCATGCCTTGCCTAGGGCTCGCCTGAACATCACTATATGTATTTAATAATAAATGTTTCTTTATGTTAACTTTTCGGTTTTTTTTCGGATGCTAGTAGAAAAAATAGTGTACCTAACACGTGCGTAAAGTGACTTTTCCGCACACTATTTCAGATGGCGAACGACGCTAGCGGAGTTCGGTCAGCAATCAGTATTACTTTCCGCACTTGTTAGGTAAACTACTATTTTATGTTAGGTCTATGTTCACTCTAAAATCACGACGACTACGGATTATCAAATTATGACATCCAGCGACAAATTGATAAAATGTCAGCAGACCGTTTCAGTCAAAGTTTTAGTAGGTAACTATAAAAACTATTAAACTTTCATAAGGTTTGTTCCAACAACCACCTTCTGATTAGTACGTGAACGTTCGTGAACTTATTTATGTACGAATCAAACGTTCGAGAACCTATACGTGAATTAATCCATGAGCATCATACTCTATGCATTGTTGGAACGATTCTTGTAAGTTCAAGTTTTATTTCTGTATGATTTAGGTCTATTTACTTTACCATTACCTAACCTTAAAACATGACAGTTTGGACGAACGGTTCTACCTCCAAATCTCGAAGAAAATGATCGTTCGTTCGTCGTTGTTGGAAGGCATGGAATTGTCGGAACTTGCTGGAACAAAAATTTTATTATGCGCATGATCGTGACGTTCATGTACGCATCATTTCGCTTAGTTGGAACAAACCTATAGTTGTCTTCTATAAAAATACATTTTTATAGGCTCCTATTTCTGAATACCTATTAGAAATAGCAAAGAAGAAGATATTCACATATTCCTTCAATTTATTTATATTTTAATTCTGATATAAACCTCATAGGCGGCAAATTCGGAGTAATGAAATATTATAAGTTAATTTCTTTCAAAGTTTTTGCAATGTATATATGCATGTATTAAACGTGAACGAAATGTCATAGAAAAAATATAGTATGCAACTCGCAACAAAATGGTCATTTTGCACTCGTATAAATTGCAACACCCACCTTCGGCTCGTGCTGCGAATTGAAAAATTTGTAGATAAAATTTTGGAAAACTTCCTATGGCCTGTTTTGTGGGTTCTTCATCAACTGAATAAAGTATTAACACTAAAATTTTAGGACTTTTATCGTCACGACACCAATTCATAAATATCATTAGAAAGCATGTATAGATCCTTATCATGAACAGATGAAAATAATTAAGAACCATTCCAAGGCAATACTCATAATCAAATTAATACCTTGGTTATACCTCATTAAAAAACCAGGAGGAGTCACTTGAATTTGAGTTGGCAATTCTGTAGACCTCTGATTGGTCAGATTCCGTCCAGTTTCACAAAACACTTTCTAGTATTGGCATCAGCTGATAATTTCCATTTTTGATAGTTCTGACAGATGAATAAATTTAATTTGTCCACGACCACATAATAATAAGCCGATATTTTACCTCCTAACAAAAGGTATATGGTACCCATATATCAACTGTCGTGTATTATGAACTAGAGATGGGGGTACCTACAATATGAAATAAACTATTAAATCTGTGAATTTTGTTCAGGAAATTTGTTTCTGACATATATCGTATCGATAAAATGTTGTAATTTTTAGTATTGATACTTTTCATAGCGATATTTTCTAATATTAAGTATTTTAAAACAATATATTTATAACGGTACGTTGTATTGATACTTTCTACAGTATCGCCCATCTCTATATATGTCAAATTAAATTTTTATGTAGCTGTCAGAACATTTTGAGGTTAGTATAATACCAAATCGTTACTGACTTTTATTTAATAAAGAAATCAAGTGTTGTGGACAAAGTATAGTATTCTACTCGAAATTTATGGCCATAATTCACTTGGGAAACGTCACCCATCGTGAATTATGGCTATCATAAATTGCTCGTTTAATAATATACTATTTTTCATCGCATCCGCTCTTGTTGTTCTATTAATTTGCTTTCGTTTCGTTAAAACTGAACATGACTACATTTGTCTATATGGAGGTTACAAGCTATCGAAGATTTAAATCAATGTAGGTTTTGTTAAAAAATTATTTCTTTTTTTTCATTTCATTCACTGGCATTCAGTTATTTGTTACTTGAAAACAGCCATATTAGAGTAATGTGTATGTTTCAATATTTTAGTTTGAATACGAAACAGGAAAAAGTTTTACATGTGACAGAATACCCGTCTGATTAATTCTTGGGTATAAAATAATCTACTAGACAGACGAGAAGTCGACTTATGACTATGCGTGGCTGATTTTTTGATCAATCAACGCATATTTAATAGATTTGGAACACGACTCTGTTGACTACTTTTTCGGAACACGCCTTTTAGTAACCAATCTGGTAACTTTTAGTGATGTGAGTAAAGCTTTTCAAATTACTCCTTCTGGTTATTAAATGGACTATAGCTACGTACATAATCTTTCAAGGGACCATAAATCAAATTAATCTAGATTACCAGACCATGATAACATTTATTGACAATATTATATTATATTACATTTTTTCAAATGAAATTCGTTACATAATTCAACATTATCTCGCCAGGAAATTATAGATAGGTATGACTAATTATTTGCATAAAAAATGTAACAGCAATGGATTTCTTATATTTTTAAATTATCTCAATTTACTATTGTTAAAACATTGATACAACTTTCTACCAAAAAAATATTCATATTGAAAATAATATGCTAGATAGATAACAAAAAATTTTATAATCCAGCCAAATACCACTTTTACAAAGAGAAAATTGTTAACAGGATGGGAACAGTTGGAAATAATGAAGTCGCGTATAATAAGCGTAGAAAAAATAAATGCTCGAGCAGTGGTGTTTCTAGATGTATTTGGGGGGTGAAAAGGGGAGGAGTTTTGGATTATTGCGATTTCCGACGAAAGTTGTCGTCGGAGAGAAAAGTGTACCACAGAAAAGTTGTAGATCATAAAAAGGTATACAACATTTGTAAAAATGATTTTTTCATATAACCTCAAAATATCCGAGGAAAATGCGAAAAACCACTTTTATCGGTTTTTATTGTTCATTTTCACAATAATAATTTTATTTCGACTAAACTTGGCGAAAGTATACCTTTTTGTGTCCGAAAAGTTTACAATTTTTTTCAGATGAAAATATGAAGAGACTTCCGACATAATCACGTTTTCCGGCCCAAAAAAATATTTCTCAAATTAAAAATCTCCTTTGGAAAATTTTCGTAGAGACTTCATTCATGTAGCTACACAATAAGTTTTGCGACCACCATACATGAACTGAAAACCAATAAAGAAACAGGGTACAGTCTAAATAAAAACGCATCAGAGCCCTGGTGAGTGTGTCCATGTCGCTGTAGTTGTTTTTGTAGTAACAATCGATATTTTGAATCGATAACCAAATATCGATACCATAAATGTGAACTGTTAAGAGATATGTAAACAAAGTCAAACCTGCTAAAAACTTAACTCTAAATTTTAATAAAAAAAATTTATATTGGGTCAAAAATAAAATAAAATCATCCTCGCATTGATAACACTGATACAGACACTAAAAATGAATAAAATCATGTATGTTGATGAAGTCACTCGGTCGTATTATATCGATTATTTAACAAATTACTAATGTACGTTCGTTACATTGGCTCCTGATTGACTTGTTGCGATGAAATTCTTTTAGCTCATGTTTGGTTCTGTCGACTGTAGTTTTAATATTTTTCAATAAATAGAGAGGTACCGTTAACGATAAATAAGTTGATCGCACAGTTACTTCAACCTCAAAAAAATACATCGAGATGGATAACATAATTATGATTTTCAGGCCCTAAAACCCCTAATTTGAGATTTTGACGTTTGTATATCCAAAATCTTCCAATTTACTGAGGAAAAAACAATTTCGATATTTGAACTTTGCCACCCTGTATCTTTCTTATGATCAATATTTTATTAAAGGAAGTTGCGTCAGATTTTCACATTTTTAGGCAAATGATCTTCACTTTGGATCATTATTTACGGACCGCCCTGTATTTATTATATTTATACAAATGTAACCGAGATATAAATTTAAGAAATATTTTAACTGTCCGCTAAAAGAAATGACACCATAAATATAGATTATATATGATAAAATAAAGTTGGGTATTCTGTAAATATGTCCGAAATAACACAAATAGTCCCTAATTTTAGAGGGATTGAACACTAGGTATATTATCAAATTTTTTTGCAAAGTCCTTACAAATTTTACAAATTGAATATCATGTTTATTTTAAGATCATGTTATCTAACAGTAAAGAGAAACAGGAAGGATCGAATATTTAAAAAAACAGATAAGAAAGTATAAATAATATCTCTAACAAATTTATTTGCACTCAATCGGAAGTACTCGTCCTTGACTCGATTTGGCGTTGTTTTCTAAGCTTACACAAAAACTAATAATGATACTTGCAGGCATCATACTATATTTTTTCATCTTTGCTATCGATGGTTATTTTATATTTACATAAAAATTTATAAAAATCCTTGGATAACTTGAATAAATAAAATAAAAATTGTATTTTATTTCGTAGGAAAATTCAACATTCGGTTTCAAAGTGTGCCACTATATACCCAATTTTTCTCCTCCCTATATTGTAAACAACGGATGTTGACATTACTTTGAAGGACGTACCTAACAATTACCAAAATTGTATGGATTATTGCCCTTGACGATGGGTTGTAAGTCAACTTACTACTCTTGAGTAATAATAACGTATGCCATATGAAAATCTAATCTATTCAATGATTATTAATAGTAGGTACAATTATTACATTGATTATTAATATTATACAGGGTGTTTTCAAATGACACAGCGTTTGCATGTAGATACCTCTCGTAAAATTGGACACAAAATGATATAGGGATTGAGGGGTACAACTCATTTACTTCTCGAAATACGGGGTTTTGAAGATATAAAAATTTTAATGTTTTTATTTGATAACTTTACATATTAAAAAATGTGTAGTTTTCAAGATATTTAATGTTTTCATGGATTCTGCAACCCAATTTTAAAAATATGTATCACAAACTAATTTGTGAAGCACCAATGCATCTTAAACATTGTGAGAAGACTCTCAAAAATATTTGTCCGAACTTGTGCTTTTATTATTGAAAATGATGTTGCAAACTTCATGAAAACATTAAATATTTCGAAAACTACAAATTTTTTTATGTGTAAAGCTTATATGTCTTTTACGTGAAAAACATTAAGGAATACAGAATTAATTCGAAATAGCCACAAATGCCAGTGGCGTGGAAAATGGGAGGAGAAAAGTGACAAATGTACACCACTGAATCAAGAATTGACAAATGTTTTTTTATTAATATATGCCTTTTCAGAGTTAGAAACAACCTGCCAAATATCAATTTATTGATCCATTTTAAAGTTATCAAAAAAAAACTTTTACATTTTTATAACTCAAAAGTAAATGAGCTGAGCCCCTCAATCCATAGAGTAATAAATAAAAGAGAGGTTTTAAAACATATGGAAAATTCTGGCACAAAGTTGAGTATGGCGCATCACAACGACTAGCTGAACTAACAAACCCCGCCTCTAACCACACGAAAATTGTGAATATTATGTCAATACTTTGAATATATATTCAAAGTGCCAATATTATTTTTATTTTTAAGGTTAGTCACGTGTAGTCTCCATATGATATATATTTTTATTCAATTCTTATTGGCCTTTCTCTATTTAAATTGATTATCTTTAACATTGGCACCTATTATTATTATCATGGGATTTATTAGAACTCATTATAGGTAAGTTGAAAAAGTAAAATAATGGAAACAATATTTTTCATTTTATCGTTTTTATTGCAGACAATAAGGAAGATGTGCTAAAAGTTCTAGTTATGTGAAAAAGTGGTATTTCGAAAATTGTTCGTGTGATATTGGTGTGTGCTTCAAGATGTCTCCAGGTAGATTGGTGTATAAATGTGAATTATTTGTTTTTCTGTTCTTATTCTATTTTTATTGACTGTTTTTGTGTTATTTTTGATATTTTATTGTATGAAAAATGTTTTTATAGTAATTTCTCACTAGCAAAGTTTTTTTTTTCTCCTACTCTTACTAATACAATATTACGCGTATGCTGAAAACTTGCAAATTCAAAAAGCGCGCGTCTTGAATGCTAGTTCATACCAGTAGCCAAGGTAGGCGCTAGTCAGAGCCGGACCTAGGGCGTGGCGAAGGCGGCATTTGTCACGGGCGCAAACGACCTAGGGGCGCAAAATGTGTTCCATTTTGAATTGAGATTTCCTTTTTCTTGACTATCAGTTCTATATCTCAGAGATGAAAAAAAAAGTTGTAAAACATATGTATAAACTCTCCTCCCACTTCTGCGGTAATTCCACCGATTCCGCGAATGACGCCCATGTTGCAGAAAGTATTCCTTCTACTTCAACTGAAAGTACCGAACAAATAGAACTGAACTATTCTATTCCAGACAATTCAGATTCGGACAAAGAAAATTATTCCGAAGAATCAGGAGTTACTGAAAAACCACTTGAACTAGTTGATTTCAATGACCCTACAACATGGCAAATAACGAAAAATAATATCAAAATATTTGTTGAACGGGGACCTGAATGTGGCGATGATCTCAATTTTTATCCTATGAGTGACGGTGATCGACGTTTTGATAAAAAATGGTTCATAAAGGTTTTGCCAAATGGAGATAGGTTGCACAGGAACTGGCTTATTTATTGTAAGAGGATGGATGCTTTATTTTGCTTTCCCTACTCGCTCTTTTCTGGAAAAAAAGATATTTGGACTACAGGTTATCGAGACTGGCAACATCTGAATCCTTCACTTTCCCGTCATGAAGTTTCTTCAAGTCATAGGGAAAACTACATAAAACTGCGAAGTTTTGAACGAATAAAAAAGTTCTTCGAAATATAATCAGTGAATGTCGGATATAAAAAACATGTATTTATTGAAAAATTAATTTCTTCAAGGGCGCATTTTGAAAGTTTGACACAGGCTCTAGAATCCTAGATCCGGCTCTGGCGCTAGTGGTTACTTTGTGCCACAAAACGCTACACGTTCAACATCTCTCTTTTATTTATTACTCTATACCTCAATCCCTATATCATTTTGTTCAATTTTACGAGAGGTATCTACATGCAAACGTTGTAAGTGTCATTTGAAAACACCCTGTATAATATACTATTATTCATTTTAATATATTCAAAATTACTATCGACGGTAAACGTGAAGTGCTTTTCAATCAGGTAAATTGTGTCAAATTACTCTCTCTAGAGATGGAATTTACTAGTCACGGTACAATTTTCAACTTTAACTATAAATAGATTCCATAAGCCTAATATCCATTTTATACCTATAATAATTATTGGCGTCTATTTTATGTATCTCATATAAATATATTGAATAAAAGATTACTATTATATGTATTTAGTCATCACTGAAAGGTCAGTTACCTTCAAAACTGCATACATTCAAGAATATGATAAACCTTTTTTATGCACACACACACCTATTCAGTATTTATTTTGCGATAATAGATTTGTTGAATTGGGTTATTAAGATTTGTCTACAATTATATGCAGATAAATATAAGAATGATTTATTTCATACTTTACTCCCAGGATTTGACAACCATATAGCAGTTATTTTATAGGACAGTCAATAAAGTTATTACTGATAAAAGCTTCTCTTGAAAAGTATTATTTAGAGATATAGTCGGGCAGCTTTTAGCTTAACACTTTCGGATTAGAAGCTCATAGTGATAAGGTGTTTAATGTGTCGAAAATTTTAGCAGTACTCAAACTTTATTTTTAGCTAGTGTCACATTTTTTTATTACTTCAGTGAATCCGTCTTTTTTGCATATCTAGAAGAGAAATATACAGGGTGATTCATTAAGAATGTCCAATCTCTGAACTGTAGATTCTAGAACTCAAAATATGATGATTCTGCTCAACATGCCTTATGCAAATATTGCTAGTTTCCGAGATACGAGGTGTTCAAAGTTTAAATTTAAATTTTGATTTTCGCAATAATTTTTTATGTTTTCACAATTTCTCTTAAGTGCATTTTTGCTTGCGCCACCAGGTAAAGTAAGAAATATTTGGTCAGGAGTCAATAGGCGTCGATTTACTCTCTGGAACAATGCACTTGGGATGTAAATTTTTTTTGCTTTATCCATTTTTAAAGCTTTCAGAAACAAATTAGGTCACAAAAACTCAGAGCGTGATACACGACACACGAATAAGAACGTAAACAAGTAGTGACAACGGTTGGGGCAGTCATCTTTATGACGTAAAACGCGTTTTGGCGGTCTTTTAAAATTTATTATTTTTAAAGTCGTTTTAAAAGTAAAGTTGATCTTTTTTTGAAAAAATAAGCATGCAAGGTGTTAGGAGACCCGATAAAGCGTCAATTCCCACCAATAGCAAAATTTATGCCTATTTTATTTCGCTTGGATACTCTGTCAAGGCAGTGGCAAATACAAAATATCTGTTCTCTTGGAAACCTTCCCCTAGGCAAGAATACTGCCCCATATCGTCTGCTAAGTGTAGAGCCGCTCTATTTCCAATACTTGTTGATCAATAACGAGATTCAAGCTATTTTTTTCTCGTCTTTTGATTATTTGAACAAAATTTATGACATATTGCTTCAACCTTTATTTTAAAAATGAGAGAAAGTTTTCCCTTAAAGGTATTTTCACTTGCTTTTCATCAATTTTTTTGAGTGAATTGTTCTTCGAACTACCCTTATTGTAACGCACATGTTTTGTCTTAACTTATATAAACCTAGATATATATTACATATATATATGTATCTTCAAAGAGAGATTAAGAATAAGCCAAATGATTATTCATTGATTTTTTTGTCCCACATTTTGTAACTGAACAAATAAACCATTTTATCTGTTTTAGATTATAGAGATATGTATTATCTATTATTGCCCACGTAAAATTACCGTGGTTTTAAGTCAGCCTTTCGTCAAAGTCGGTTGATCTTGAAAGTAGTGGTTTCATGTGCTGATTTTTCAGAAAATTAGGAGTGGTAAGTATTAACATTTTGTTTTTATGATCTAGGAGCACTCACTGTATATCTTTATTTTTTTTTATTAATTAATTAATTAATTTTTAAATAATATAGTATATTTTTTGGAAATTATAGGGACTTTTTCTTATTTTATTTTTGAGAATGAGATTTTTTTATTTTTTGTGAAATATACCTACGTAACTTGTCAATGCGTGAACATTTTTTAAGGCTGTATCAAAATAAATTTTCTTTCCCGAAATTTGAAAATATGGTAAGAAGTAAAAAAAATAATAGTAGGATGAAACCCATTAGAAAGGGAGATGAATATAATAAAATCGGAAATAAAAATAAATTAGGGGCGATCCGAGTTTGGGAAGTGGGAGGGGGTGAGTTTTTGAGGGTAAAAAATAGTTTATTTCGATTTTCGGCAAAACTACAAGTTCTATGAAAAAAAAACTGATTGGCAAAGTTGTGAGTAATAAAAAGCTCTACAACTTTTATGTTTACAATTTTTAAACATAACCTCAAAAATTTAAGTGAAAAACTCAAATAACCGTCTTTGGTTTTTTATTTTTAAAAAATGAATATTTTCTTACAAAATTTCGTGAACACTTACCTTATTATGTTCCAAATACACTGTAATTTATTTGATTTGAAATATTTCTTTTTTCTACGACCGTATATATTGTGAAATTTTGTAGAGCCGCTATTTGAATTTTCTAAATCTAAAAACACCAACGTTTTCAGGTACCGGACTACTATAATATTTTCATGTATTGAAAAGTCTTTATTGTTATTCTAATTATGCTTGTCGCTCAAAAAAACCATTCAAAAATTAGGGGTTGAAAAAAAAATTTCCATTATTGCAATACGTCATCTTATAGGGTATAAAATTCTCTACAATTTTGATGCAAATGATTTTTTTCTACATTCATGCAAAAAACAACACTTTTTTCTACTATCGTGCGGAAAGATCCACTTTTCCGCAATAAAAAGTGTGCGGAAAGTAAATTTGTAGAGTTTTGGGGAGTATTCTGACATTTGAATATTCAAAATATGTATTTGTATGGTTGTAGTTTACCAAATGACTCAAAAATCAATGAATTCATTAGAATTCTGCTATAATTTTTTTATAAAAAGAAATATTTTTTTCAACAATTTTTTATGGCCCTGGTAGAAACCTTATCAAATGGATGTCAAATAATAATTGAGTTGTCGATATGTATTTAATAATAAATGTTTCTTCATGTTAACTTTTGGCTTTTTTCCGGATGCTAGTAGAAAAAATAGTGTACATAACACGTGCGTAAAGTGACTTTGGCCGAACTCCGCTAGCGTCGTTCGGCCATCTGCAATAGCGTGCGGAAAAGTATCACTTTCCGCACTAGTTAGGTAAACTACTATTGTGAAACACATTTAATGGAAAAAGTGGTTCTTTTTTGCACTAGTGCAACAAAAATTTTGTTGCACTCATCTATCATTCTTGTGTCAGTTTTGTGATGATTTATGACAAACATAAACATTTAAATAAAATAAAAATCCAGAGCAAGTGTCTGATCCTGCTCTAATACAACAATAATATATGTATATCTTACTACTTAGTCTCAACTAATTACAATTATTGCAAAAATCTTTAATTATTTAAAATTTAAATGGTCAAGGCGAAGACCACCTATGATTGAGTACTGACAAGGTAGAGGCCATAAATATACAAAAGAAGAAGAACGAGTCGAGTTTAATTAGGCTAGATTAGGTTCTTAACATATTTATATTCTAATTTTCCAGTTTTTGCATGAATGTAGAAAAAATATTGTATGCAACTCTTGCAAAACGTGTTTTTTGAACTCGACGTGTTGTCCAACTCGGCCTAAAGACCTCGTTGGACAATTTTACGTCGCGTGCAAAAAACACTTTTTGCACTTGTTGCATAAATAACTATTTTGTACAATCAAATCTAAAAAAGTTATGGATGAAAAACTATTGCAGTTCACGTGCTCCAAGCTTTGCTTGCAAGATGCATCGCAACCTCGAGCGGAATCTTCTCACAAATCTAGAAAAGTGGTCTATACTACATATACTTTCGCTTAACGAAGTAAAATCTCTGGTGGAAATCTTTTCCATTGTATCTTCTTACTTCCCCAGACTATGTCAATTTGTTCATAGGTGTTAGAGGAGGAGAACATAAAAATATATAATTCCAGCACCTTATAACACTACATTTTTTTATGCATAATACGATAGAATTAAAATATTTTCTTTCGATTCCAGATGAAGGTGGTTATTCTAATTCTATGCTTATCCGCCATACAAATTGAAACAACGAAATCAGAACTATGCTACAACAGCAACGAAGAATGCCATTCAACAAACTATCAATCCTACGTTGAATGTATCAGAAGACGTCAAAAAAGATCTACGGACTGCGACTACGATTGCGACAACGGTAACTGTATAGACACATGCAATGAATGCGATTGTGATTCCTGCAACTATAGTAGCTGCACCAATTCCTGTAATAATTGCTGCAATTCTTGTTGTAGCAATTATGTACCTTGTCATACCAACCATTGTTGCCACAAGACTTGTCACTCCCAGTGTACGACATCCTCTTGTAGAAGTTCATGCAGAAAAAATTGTTTCAGCAGCGTCAGAGAACGAACAGGAGGAAATGTAGACGTAGATCAACCAAACGCACAAATTTCTTATCCTCAAAGTAATACTAGCATAAGCAATTTTAATAAGCCCAACATAACAACCATTATCCACTTGAATAATGTCATTAACAACACTAACGTAGTTGACATTCCAATTATTCTTAACAATACCAACAATCAAAATATAACATTATACAACGAAGAAAGCGATCAGTCATCAACAGTAGAGAAATGCTGCACTGTTATCAGTCCAAGACAATGTGTGTCATCTCCGACTCCCAGATGCTTTCATTACAGATCTAAACAGTGCGGTCCATTTTGTACAGCGAATATCGTTCATAAGGAGCAACAGCAAGTATGTTCAGTGAATTATCCTGGTGCTCAACCTGTTTGCTCTCAACAAATAATGTACATTCCTCAACCACAACCCAAATGTAGTTACCAATCACTCTGGCCGTATGTCTCGTGTGGAATACAAAAACAAGAGACTTGTCAAGGATGTTACTCGCATTATACAAATGAAGGTTCGAATAATTATTTAAATTGTCCTTCTCAGTGTTACGATGACGGATTTGGTGCTATGGGTTCGTACTATCGACAAGGACCAGTCTACAGACAGTGGTATTCACACGCGCCATGCTATGAATGTTTGGGTTATCAAAATCCTTACCCAAATTTATACGGTTTTGGTTATCCGAATATCCCAGGTGCGGCTGGAAATTATCCGGTATTTGTTCAAAATTTGCCAATGCAACAAGGAAATGACTCCATGATTTCTGTTTTAAATGTGAACCAACCACAAATGGATCATACGAGTGATCTTGTAGTAGAACCAGGAGAAATAAATCAATTGCAATACGAAAATCAGAATTATGACGGGAGATTGCCAAGAGAAGTGGAAATAGAAGTGAATTATGAACCGTCTTCCAATGCACAGGCGGAAATAAAAATTAATGATAAAAATGTAGCGGATAAACAAGAGGAGAAAAATTGAAAACTTTCTTATTTACATTGTAACACTGCAACTAAATATAAACCATACTATCTTAATCAAATATTTTAACGCAGAAAACAATAGAAATTTCTGCTAATATTTAGTAGTACTTAATATTTTTTCTTGGAATCAATTCAATATTTTTCATTGTTGAAAATATAATAATCTTTTTTGTAAACAATTTTTATATAAAATAATAATCGAAATATTTGAAGAGCAGTGTTTTTTTTGGAAGAGTCATTAAGAAAATGTTTAATATTATTTAGTATTGGAACATGATATAGCTGTTGGATCTTCAATAGCAAAAAAATATACAGGATGTCCAAAAACTGTTCTGTCAAACGCAAACTACTGATACAAAATGTGATTTTATGTCTATCAAACCTAATTAACCTCCATACAAAAGCTCCTTCCAAACAGGCTACCGCTCTTTGCAGACGGCGCAGTTGAGTCAGATTTTTCAAGCACAGGGGATGGTGAGGAGGTTCTCTTGCCGAATCGCGTGTCAAAATAGCGCTGCACAAAAATAACGCAGAGCAAAAACAGCGGCGAACAAAATAGCGACGGTCCAAATAGGCCATAGCCGATGAACAGTATTACTTTTTGAAAACTGATGACTCGGGGTTCTGGTTTGGAACATTTTCTCCTAAATTCAGCTCCTAAGATGCATTGGGGGCATTGCAAACGCGAAAAAACAAGTTTCGGCAGTTTTTTCACTTTTTGGCCTTTTTACACCCATTCCGACAGAATCTGTATTGGAAATTTTTAAAATCCATCCACTTTTTAGAATCGTTCTACACGTACGAGAATTATTGCGAAATTTATTCTGAAAATTATTAATAATAATATAACAAGGGAGTAAGAATAAATTGAAAATAATTTGACAGATTTTTTGAAAACTTGTTGCAAAGCAATAGTTACGAGAGCCTGCTGGGCTCGAGTGGCTATTTTCAAATTGAAATTAAGTGTTTACCCCGTCGTCTGACTGACAAGTACACTGTCAGTTTATGTTTATGAACGCACTCCTTATGTCATCACTCATATTTGGTTAAGCGCGAATTTTAAAATGGCATATTTATTCAAATAATTTTATATTAATATGTAATTTTAAGCAGAAAATATGTTGAAGATAATCTCCAGGGTAAACACAATTATGTTGCACAAGTTTTTGTTGAACCACTATCCATGAATTCTCAAAATATTTGAATTAGTTCATTACTGACCTAGGTTAATAATAGAAAAATTTATCAACCACTAATATAGAAATTCAACTTCTAGGTTGGTTAGAAGAAGCAATAATTGTCAACTTCACAGCTAATAGTGCAAAAAAGTAATTCTCATAGGTACTGATAAGTAGGTATTTATTTTTTCTACATTCATGCAAAAAACAACACTTTTGTGGAACACATTTAATGGAAAAAGCGGCTTTTTTTCACTCATCTGTCATTCTTGTATCAGTTTTGTGTTGATTTATGACAAACATAAGTGACCGTTGTAAAGATAGCAGCCAATTTTAGCTGCAGAAATGCATCTACCCTCCAAATATCAACTTGGCTTCTCGTTTCCTTTGGAAGTTACAAGTTATTTTAGTTTAAGGGGTGACATTTCAACCCCTGTTTCCCATCGTGAGCAAATTTTAAACAAACAGTGTTTTCACCGTTATAATGCATCTACCCTCCAAATATCAACTTGGCTTCTCGTTTCCTTTGGAAGTTACAATTCATTCCAGTCTCAGGGGTGACATTCCAACCCTTATCTCCCATCGTAAGCAAATTTTAAACAAACAGTGTTTCCTCTACACGAAATATGAATCCGATCTTACTAAATATTTTGCACGCCACTGAAACTGCGAATTGAGCAGTTCTCAACATTCCTGCAGCTAAAATTGGCTGCTATCTTCACACCGGTTAGGAAGTGTCTGATCCTGCTCTAAACAACAAGAATATATGTTTATCTTGCTACTCAGTCTCAACGAGTTACAATTATTGCAAAAATTTTTAATCATTTAAAATTTAAAGGTTCAAAGCGAAAACCAGCTATGATTGGGTACTGACAAGGTTAAGGCCATAAAGATACAAAAAAAAGAAGAACGGTTTGAGTTTGAGTTCTCAACATATTATATTCCAATTTTCAAGTTTGAATGTAGAAAAAATATTGTATGCAACTCGTGCAAAACGCTCACTTCTTGCACTGGTTGCATAAATAACTATTCTCGAACATGAATATTTCCTTTTAAACATCGTTAGAGGATAGTTTTTTAATACTCACCCTGTATATAATTGTTGATATGAAACAGCGATTTTCCAGTTGCACTTACTTTTATTATAAACAGATTAATAGTGTTAATTACCTAAAACATTTTGCAAATATTTTCAGATTTTAAATAAAAATACATTTCAACATTAATACTTCATGAAATTTAGCAAATATCCCCACAACATTCTATTTAATAAATTTCATTTGCCTCTCTACATCCCTTATGTAGGTTTCTGGTATATGTATTTCCCTGAAAATAAACAAAATATACATATAAACAAACTGTAGTAGTAGCCAGTCAAAAGTAGTAGGTCATATAAATAAAAAAAGGACTACACTTCATCACGTCGTCGATTTGAACTTAAAGATACAGCTGCAGTTGTTGCCAGGTAACTTATTAGCATACAAACCGTAAAAACCTGAATTTCCTAGGAAAATCTAGTTTTAACTATCGCTCGCAGTCAATTCTAGTTTTAACTAGCATAATTAATTAAAACTAGAATTGTCTTATCTAATAATTTCTAAACATTTTTAGAATATTAAATTCAAAACAGTTGTTACTAGTTCGAGTTAGTTTTTAATAAATCAGTAAATAGTATAATATTCAACATGCGTGTAATGATGGCTATTACTCATGAGAATGAAGTTTGTTTGCCGTAATTATTCGAGTGTTTACCATTCAATTCAAACGAACGATATATTTAGAGAATATTTTATTGAAGAAACAATTCCATTTCGAAAGCTATTAATATGAGAACTAATTTATTGTTCACAATATGGATGGTGAGATTTGCGCAATTAGAAATATTTATACGGGGAGTAGATGAAGATTCCAGATTTAGGTTAAGAAAGTGGTCCGTATATACGAAGCAGGTTCCTGAAATCTAGGACCGCTGAAACTTCTGGCGCAGTCAGTAGGATTGCCATCAAAATAAGGCTCTTTACAAAAAAGTATTATTGGTAGAGGAATTTGATATAAACTCTCGATCTGATACATTTCCCAAAACTGTAGAAAAACCTGTGGTCTACGTTCAGGAAAATCCTTTTTGCTCCACAATTATATTGATGTACAAATGCTTTCTAAAGCTTTATGAAAGTCGTATAGTTTTCACCTTTTTTTAACTCGTTGCATATTCTTTTGTAGAGTAGTGTTCCTACTTACAGCAGTGACTCATGTTACAAAGATCCTCGCGATCCTACTGACTGCGCCACTGAAATTCTCGAAGATATACAGTTCGACCTCAACCACACCGACGAAGAAACTTGTCTCAAAACTTGGCAGAATTTCTACTCTGATAATATTGTGTATTCCCCTCTTTTTCAAATAATAAAAAATAATAAAAAAATTAACAAAGGAAATTGGAATTAGATTCAAAACTTGCCAAAATTATTGAAGAACATACCTTAATTTATCAACCTTTCGCTGTAAATACTCCTCCACGCGCTGCTCTTCACCATCAAACTCTTGTCTTTGGACTTTTCCACCTTCAAACTTTTCTTGTTGATACTGGTTTCTTATTTTTTCTTTCTCATTGATTTGCGTTAAAAGATGTTTTCTGTGCTTCTCTGAATTCTCTTTTCGCTCTTGTTGTTTTCTCATTTCAGCATCAAGAAGCATCTTTTGTCTTGTTAAAACCTGAAACACATTCAAGAAACAATGAAACAGTTCAATCAATAAAATTGCAATAAACCTAAATGGGGGCATATAAAACTTCTCCAGCAAAACACTAGAAGCAATTCAATGCCCATCTAACTTAATTTATCTTGTGTGGCATCGACTTAAGCCCCATTTTTAATTTTCTCCTTAATATCTTTTCTCTATGCGTCTCTGAAGAAGCCTCTAATAGTTGGCACCAATTGATATTTAAGTCGACTTAAAGTTAAGTGGCGCTTTAAGTACCATTTTAAGCTGCACCTAGCTAAGGTTAGAATTTGATTGATATATGTCAATGTTTTCCCTTTTTTCGGATTTTCGTTTTCTGTCTTCCAATTTCAGGGGTGTTTCTTTTAATTTTTGAATAAGGATGTTTATGGAGGATGATTTGGAAGTATTGGATATTATTGAAAATAGATTTCCAAGAAGATGGTACAACCGTAAAATCTATTATGAAGAATTGGATGAAAATATTAGCAATTCTTTCTCCTGAACTGTATAATTTGCCGATAATATTTTCTTATTTTTCACTGTGTTTTCTATTATAAACAATTTTCTTATTAAAAAAAAAAGAATAAAATCCTTTGATTTTCAAAAAATTGACTCGTATATGCTTTTAATACGTTACTTCAAACTACAAAAACGAAAAGTCACCAGAAACAATAGAGAAATTAATAAAACTCAACTTAAATAGCGAGGTTGACAAATGTATTGAACACTTAGCGAAGAAGCAGAGCAAAAACATTGGTGCATTGAACTTTAACTAAGCGACCGTTAAATTTCAAACTGGAAGACAGAAAACGGAAACCAGAAAAGAGGAAAAACATTGACATAAGTATATCAATCAAAACACAAGAATTTTAGGCTAGAAATCTCCACTTTGAGGATAAGTGGAGAATGAGTGAGTGATTTTCTAAGCTTAGCTAGGTGCAGCTTAAAATGACAAGTTGTTCATGGTGAAAACAAAACTTTCTCAAAGCGCCACTTAACTTTAAGTTGACTCAAATTTCAATTGGTGCAAACGGCCATTAGGCAAATCTGCAGTGTGTAGTTAACGAAATGCCGAAGCAGGTGAACAGTAAGTGTCAAGAGATGGTAAAATCTTTAATTTTTAAATAAATATTTTTGACTTACGCCCTACGAGGCACGGACTAATAAAAAAAGAAGAACTGTCAATCTAAAATCAGATTGTCTTTTCTAGTTTTTGTTAAGTGAAGAGAAAAACTACAGTTTGGCAACATCACAATATTTTGTTTTACAACGTTATCTTATTTTTCTCGTAAATAAACTATACTTTATCCTTCGGTCTAAGAGCTTTAACCTATGGTTATAACGAAGCAAGCGGTCGTAGAGCAGCAAACTTCTTGTCATATCTTGTTAACCATAACAAGAACTCTTAACCAGAGGTGATAGAACCGGCCCCTAATGTACTATTATTTTAACAATGAGTTTCAAAAAACTCGTTACTCCCTCTACAATGTGGCAAGTTTCAAATTTGAAAGGAGTCGCTTTTTGAGACATGCTCAATAAATTCATTCAACACCGTCATGTAAAAAAGCTTTATTAGGAGAAACATTTTATTAAGGCTGGATGGACACATTTTGCATCTGTAGTTTGCGTTGGGAGAGTTTTTGAACATCCCATGAATTTCAAATGAATGTCAAATCGCGACACTTGACAGCTGTTAAATCGAAAATTGATTTGAAAAATGCATAGGTATTTGTTTGTTTGAAATTTGATGCATTGTTTCTAATTTTAGTACTTGACAGTGACAGCTGCCAACTAGCTGCGAAATTACCGAAAAAAAATGTCGATCCTAGAATTTTCGAATCATTTCAATATATAGGTACTGAAAGGTTTTACTTCATTGATTAGATTTTTTAGCGAATTCCTAAAATTAAGTTGTATTGTTAAATCTCACTTTTATAAAAGATTCTTCATCTCTTGCTAACGCAACAGCTTGTGCTTTTCTAATATCTTCTACTTGCTTGGCTCTAGATTTTTTCAAATCCTCTATTGCTTTTTGTCTTCTTAATGCTTCCTCTTTTTCTTTTTCACGCCATTCTTTTTCTTTCTACAAAATAGGAAATTCCGTTCAATAACACATTTTTACAAAACTTTATTTTTCAGTCAATCTTGGAAATGGAATGGAATAAATAAATGAAGAGATCAATTCAAAAATAGATCGAGTGGTAGACATCAAAAAAATTATACAGGGTGATTCATCAGTAATGGGCCAAATTGTGAATCTACGTTCAAAAGGCCAAAATAATAATATTCTCATTAACAATAATGGGCCTTAGTCTACTCCTTACTGAGGTACAGGATGTCAAAGCGAAAAAAATTGAACAGATTTTTGTTGATAGCCACATGCGCCATATGAATTAGATGATATCAGCTACAAAGACACAAGCATTTATTGACTGGCATACAATAAATGTGTTTTATTACGTAATTTTTGTATGGTTTCATTTTAATATTATTACCAATTATCAATTACGGTTAGGTAATTGTCAATACTACTTCGACCACCGTGAAATGTAGTGTAGTGGATTAGTAAAATTCAAATATCTCGAAAATCGTTAATATTTTGAATATCAAAGAAGTGTACCTTTTTTCTACATAAATGATGGGGCTAACCAAATTATATAAGTAAGTTGTAAAATAATAAGCGATAAAAAATTTGTAGCTGATTTCATCTAACTCACATGGCGCATGTAGCAACATCTACGAGTTAACTCAAATCCTCTCACACATTCTTATTTACCCTTACAAAAACTAGTTCATACCCAATTTTCAAGTCATTATGTAGAAAAGTAGCTGGTCTATTAACAAAAATCTATTTAATGTTTTCCGCTTTAACATCTTGTACCTCAGTAAGCAGCAGACTAAGACCCATTATTGTTAATTAAAATATTATTATTTTGGACTTCTGCACGTGTGGTGAAGACTATTATTTTTCAACGAGCACCAAAATTGGCCCTGTAGCAGAATAGCGCTGGACAAAATAGCACTGCGACTTATAAATAGCGCCAGTTGAAATATCCTCAAAAAATTAACTATTATAGTAGGATGTGATTGAAAATAGTATATTATGCAATACCGGTTCTGAAACATCGCCATGTGCTGTAACCTTCACGTTGCTTGTTCTTTCGGTAATTACGAGTATATTCTTCGTGGAATAATGAAGCACCTTCTTTCTGAGACCTGCCAAATTGCATTTTTTAAGACTTTGAATGAACATGACTCTGACAAGTAATTGTTTCCATACTTTCGTGAATTTATAAAATATTGTTATAATTTAGTTGTTTACACTTTCATCGGTGTGAGTTGGTCGGGAAGCGATATTTGTTGAATTATGATGGAAAATATTAGTAGTAAAATAGAGAAGCATAACTATTTTTTGGCAGCACTATTTTATGGAGCGCTATTTCGTCCAGCGCTATTTTTGTCCAATGCTATATTGTCCTGCGCTATTTTGTCAGCCGCTGCTTTAACCTACCGCTATTTTGTCACAAGCTGTTTTTGCCCAGCGCTATTCTGCTACAGAGACCCAACATTATCGTCTTCAAACTGTTTACGCTCCATAGACTATGAACGAACTCTTTATGTCATCAGTCATTTTTGGTTAAGCGCGAATCTTAAACTAATGGCATTTTTATTCAAATAATTTTATCTTGATGGTAATTTCAAGCGGCAAATACGTTAAAGAAAATCTTCTGGGTATAAAAATTATGTTGCATATTATTGAACTTCTCTGGATTATCAAAATATTGAAATTAGTCCATTATTGACCTAGGTTAATGATAGAAATAATTATCAACCACTTATAACTTCTTAGTTAGAAACAATAATTGTCAACTTCCTAGCTAGTATAGTGGAAAAAAGCTTACCTGTTCTTGGGCTCTAAGTGCATTCAAATTATCCATTGCAGCTTTAATATTTTGACTTTTTGCTTGATTTTCTATCATCCTCACTATTTCCCTCTCTTTGACTAGTTTGAGAAGAGCTTTTTCATTTTCCAAGGCTTCTTCCCGTTCTCTTTTGGTCCTCATAAAATCTGCAATCTAAGATAATAAGAAATATTATAATTGATTGATAATATCTTATGTTTATTTTCAGCTTTTTCATCGGTAGAAACATAAACTCTTGTTTAAATTGAACAGTAACCTTTGACCGTATACCCGATCGGGTCTTGTTTATATTGGTGCTGATTCCAAAATGCTAGATGTCAATAAAATTCTCCTTACATCACTTTTTAATTTTAGATCATTTGTCTACGCTATATGGAATTCTAGGACGAAGAATGAGAATCTATTCTGCATATTTTAGAGCAAATGCCAAATATTTTTGACGTCAGCGTTTAGCGTATGGCCGCCATCTTATATTTTTTTAATTACCACCTAGGTCGTGTGACCCATCATAAAAAAGCTTATTTTTTTCTCTTTTTAAAAATAACCCCAATGTTTAACTTGACTCAGATATATTCATGATAGAAATTTAACAAAAATATAAAAATTATAATTTTTCCGCAAATCGCTAGGAAATTTTGACATTCCTGTCAAAATTTCTTGAAGAAAAAGTCAGGACTTCCTTACTGTAAGGAAATGATATTTCCGTACAGTTGTTAGTGTTCTACATAATCCATAAAACGTCTGTATGCATTTTCGTACATTTCTCTTGATTTCTTTGTCAATAATTCTAATGAAGTAGTATTCACTGCCTCAACCAGCTCTGGAGGAGTCCCAGGAATGGAAATTTCATCATTTCACTTTCGAGAACACCAGCAATTAAATTTATAAGCGTCAAGTTTGACAATTCAACCTCAATACGTTTCCATAGTAACCCAAGTAATTTTATTAGGAATTTCAAAGCACCATTTATTTGGGAATAAAATTATCGCGTTTTTTTTTTTTAAATCAATCAATATCTGTCGAATTTTAAGCGATTTGCGGAAAAATAGTATGTTTACCTCGTAGGAAAAGCCACATTCCTGGACTCTGTGTTGCTAAGTCTCGGCTTGCGCCTCGACTTAGCAATCTTCACAGTCGTCCAGGAATGTTGCTTTTCCTACCCGGTAAACAATGTACTATTAATCAAAACTGCGTGTTACAGAAATTTATACACTAAACAATTATTTAAGTTGCCGATACTTCATTACAATAAGTGCTAAAAATGATGGCCATTTGCTTGTTGACAATGATACAATCTCTCTTCTAAGCTACGAATAAAATCGTCGATCATTGAAATTAAAGATATGACAGGCCAAGATTTTAGCGGACTTCACCGTCACTTTGCGCGTAGACAGATTATGCAAAAGCAAAATGTAAAGATGGAGAAAATGTCGAAAACTCTCTAAACTGAAATGCCTGCGGAAAAGTATAATTTTTCGCATGCTCAAAGAAAAAAAAAACATTCTTACCCGCATATCCGATATTCGATCTTCTTCTTCTCTTATAGATTTGTAGAGCTCAGATTCTTCGTTCGCTCGTTCAAGGTCATCCCTTAATCGCAATTGTATATTCCTTTTTTCTTTCATTCTTGCTTCTTCTTCTTTTCGCCAAGCTGTAAGTGCCTTGTTCATCATTCGGCTTTCTTCTTCGATTTTTTCAGCTTCTAGTAGCTGGTACATCTCGTTTTCTCGCACTTGCTCTTCTACTTCCTTTATATACCTAGAAAGTTAGTAGTGGGAAAAGTTCATTATTACCATCCACCAAGATATTGACACTCACAATTTATATTCAACGTACCTTTGCTTTTTAAGTTCCGCTTCTGCTCGTCGCTTTGCATCTTTTAGAATATCTTCACGTCGTCTTTGTTCCATCATCAAGTCCAATCTTTGGTTCTCTTCTTGTAGTTGTTTTTCTATTAACTATAAGATTATAAATATTCACTTTTACGTGTTATTGTATGGATATACGTTGAATCTATTCCATAAAGTAATTACTCTATTATCTATTCTATGATTAAGTATTAAACATTTTTCAACCGCCAGTTCATAATTTACATTTTCATTCCTACTAAGATCATTAAATTTGTAATTTAAGGCTCATTTCGAATAGATCTGTAAGCATAGTCGCCCTAGTATATGTATATGAAATAGTAGTATACCCACATATACAGAGGAAGAAGATTTATGGAGATTTTTTTTACCTTTCTTTCGGAAATTTGTGCGTTTCGAATAGCTCGACATTTTGTTGCTAAAATAATTCTGTTCGCCTGCTTAACTTTATCATGTTGTTCTAACATCAGCTCTTCCGCTCTTTTGATTAAATATAGATTCTTCTTCGCAACTTCCGATTCAACCTAAAAATATAATACACTCGAAGTATTATCAAAGATTACAAAAGCGCAGGACAAAATTGCGCTGGACAAAACTGCAGCGGATAAAATAGCGCTGGACGAAAACAGCGACGGATGAAATGCGCTCTATGAAAACAGCGCAGAGCAGAATAGTGGCGGACAAAATAGCACTGGACAAAAAAAGCGGCAGACAAAAAAGCTCTGGATGAAAACAGCGCAGGACAAAATAGTGCTGGACAAAAACAGTGGTGAACAAAATAGCACTGGACATAAACAGCAGCGGACAAAAATAGCGCTGGACGAAAACAGCCCTGGACAAATCTGCGGCGGACAAAATAGCGTTGGACAAAAACAGCGCTGGACAAAATGCGCTGGACAAAAACAGCGCAGAACAAAATAGTGCTGAACAAAAACAGTTGCGGACCAAATAGCACTGAACAAAAACAGCGGCGGACAAATAGCGCTGGAAAAGAAAACTGCCGCGGACATAATAGATTTGGACAAAATTGCGGCGGAAAAATAGCGCTGGACAAAAACAACGGCGGACAAAATAGCGCTGGAAGAAAACGTTTGTGGAGAAAATAGCACTGGACAAAAACAGCGGCGGACAAATAGCGTTGGAAAAAAAACAGCCGCGGACATAATAGTTTTTGACAAAATTGTGGCGGGAAAAATAGCGCTGGACGAAGACATTGGCGGACAAAATAGTACTGGACATAAACAGCAACGGAAAAAATAGGGCTGGACCAAACTGCGGTGGACAAAATAGCGTGGGACAAAAACAGCGGCTAACAAAATAGGCTGGACGGAAACAGCAGCAGACAAAATAGCGCTGGACAAAAACAGCAACGGACAAAATAGCGTTCGACAACATAGAGCTCGACAAAATAACGCCGCACAAAAATAATTATGCTTCATTCAAATAGACTATACAAATAAATTTTTGAACTTTTGATGGTTAGGTTGCTGTCTATCTGGACATTTTCACAAATATTCTCGTATCGCAGCATGAATAATGTTGACAGTAAATAGAAATCAAAATTCTTACATATTTGTTGAAGTAATTATTATGCTATTATGCATTTTATATTTTTTTGTATTTCCACAATTTGTTAAAATTTAAGTAATACTTAAATTATAATTATGCGACTAGTCACTAAAATGTGATTATCTCTGAAACCGTTTCCTACAAAAGTATCGCTAATTTACACAGCAAAAAAATCTATCGTACATTTTTTCCGCGTACGTAGACTATGTGGGGACTTCTACAACATTCAATAGCCTTCTTGGTGTGCGTCATCGCTTATGACGTATATCCGGGTTTTCGGTATATCGTATATTTGCTATTTTGACATTTAGCTAACATTAAATTTGCTAAATAAAATCGTCAGGATCGTATTCCGTCAAATTCGAAAAAGCTATGAAATTAATAGCTACCAGCTAAAAATACTTGAAAGCTTTCAAAATGCTGATGTTTTTCTGTGTATTTTTATAGGTATTATTTAAACAAATATAAAAATATTAATATTCACTTTTCAAAAATAATTATCGACCACAAACAACAAAGTACAGATCTGTCAGTTGGAAAGTAGACGTAACGAATACAAAAGGTACGTCTGCATCCTATTTGGAATGATATAATTTCTCCCGAAAATTTTCCTGCATACAAGTATGTATCTCTATCAATATCAACATTTTATCAAAACTAGTTGGTTTAAATCACAATACTTTAAAGTGAAGAGATTGTGCTTTACTCAATCTATGAACAATTACCCAAGGACCACAATTATAACAATTATTAGTAACCTACCACATCTAATTTGTTTCCTGGTATAGCCTTTTGTATCTTTTGTGCTTTCGATAACTGATTTTTCCTATTGTCACTTTCTTGTTGAATTCGATTTTTTTGCCGTTCGGCTTCTTCAATCATTCCTATTTTGTCTTGTAGAGTCATAACCTAAAAATGACATAATGCGTCCATTGTTATAATTGCATATGATAACAATAGTAACCCAACCTAAAATGGTATAATGAATCCATTACCCATTATATGATTGCAATAGTGACTAGTGACCCACCTTGGCTTCGTATGGAGCCGCTTTACAGAGACACTGCGACCGCTGTATTTTTGATGTTTCAAATAAAAACTACGATACAGGGTGTCCCAGGAGTTCGTACCAAAAACTTGGGAGGTGATAGAAAGACTAAAAATGATGATGGTATTTCATATAAAATTTTTTCTTCACGCCCTTCGTTTACAATTATCAAATAGCTGATTAGAAATTAGTCTTATTTAAACTGTTAATAAACACACTTTTTGACGTGATATACAAGTCTACGTGTGAACTCAGCTGAATGGTGGATGCGCCATTTTATTGGTAAGTGAAAAATTTTTCAGTTATAAATGCAACAATTGGCTTTCCTGAACATTTTTAGAAATATCAAGTCCTCTTGTGACATCACGATAACATTAACGGGCAATTTTATGTATCACTGCACATCTATTTTGGCGCATTCACATTTATTTTGAATGTACGATTACAGCAAGCATACTGTATTATTAGTAATAAATTATCAATAAATCGGTAAAGTCTACATATATTAATTGAAACTTTTACTTTGTTTAACCATAAAAAACTTTGCTTTGTTACTATTTTTACTTTTACCAAAGTACCTATAATGTTCGTTTTCAATAATAGTATATTATTAAACGAGCAATTTATGATAGCCATAATTCATGATGGGTGACGTTTGCGTCACGAGCCGCAGGCGAGAGGCGCAAGTCACCCAAGTGAATTATGGCCATAAATTTCGAGTAGAATACTATACTTTGTCCACAACACTTGATTTCTTTATTAAATAAAAGTCAGAAACAAATTTCCTGAACAAAATATACAGATTTAATAGTTTATTTCATATTGTAGGTACCCCCATCTCTAGTTCATAATACACTGTAGTGCATTATGGTTCATAATTCACGACAGTTGATATATGGGTACCATATACCTTTTGTTAGGAGGTAAAATATCGGCTTATTATTAGGTGGTCGTGGACAAAGTTTTTTATGGTTATACAATGTAAAAGTTAATTTTTATAGACATTTTTTTAAATGGGATACCCTGTATATTTTCTCACCAGCAAACACAGAGTGTGATTCCAAATATTTGTGTAGTGAAAATCACAAGCATGTGTGAACAAATATAGGAAGTGATTCCAAATATTTCACTTACTTTTGCTTGTTTTTTGAGTCGATCAAATTCAGCTCTTGGCAAAATTGCTGAAGTTTTGGTAATAGCTGCATCAGGAACTATTAGGTCTCTGGTGACGTCATTATCAATTTTATTTGATGCTATTTTTCCTTCTGTAGCTCTTAATGGTTTATGATGAGTGTATTTAGTATTAAGCTTAGGATTGCATTCTTGGATGCTGAAACAATACAAGAAGTTTTATGAGTATAAATATTAAATATAAATTATGACTCATTTTTTTTCATTGAAAAATTTTATGGTGATCCATGGTTTATATTGAATTGGAAGATGCACAGCCTCAAAATATTACTATTTGACGCAATTTTTTATTTCAATAATTAGATTTATCAGCAAATGTCTATAATTTTCTTCAAAATGGCATACGGTGCTCTGAAATGAGTGTTAACCCCACCTTTTAACTTCTTTATCCTTTATCTGTACCCATAATATGTTCTCCGGAGTCATACTCATGTGAAATTGTGTTCATGTATAGTAATGCTACAATTATTTCAGTGTGTCCTTCCATAAGTCTCCCGATTTTTGCTTAACAATTGCTATTAATCCCCCGCTTTTACGACCAGTTCCAATAGTGAAAGTCCAACAAGGGCTTCCATTGATTCCGTCCCTGTGTTCATTGCCCCAGTAATACCAAGGAGGGCTTGTCTTAAACGGACCTTACACGGTCAGTATTACTGTCAATACGGAATACTGACAGTATTGTCAATACTGATGACCAAAATATTAAAATATTCGAATAACCGTCAGTACTTAACTTCATTCCATCATTCCACTCCATACACGATCAATATTACTGACAATATTTTTCGATATTGACAGTAATATTGATCGTGTAAGGGCCGCTTTTGGATTGCGGTTATAATGTTCACTAATAGGGACAATTCTGTCCTCCTTCACCAGACTATTGTTCCATAGGTGATCGTTGGTCTTATCACAGTTGTGATATAAAGCCAGTGAACTACCTCAGGACGTTGTACCTACGTTTCGCCATTTTTTTTTTGTTCTGTACTGCCAGAAAAACCTAGACCAATTTAAAGCGAACAGCCGGTTATAACTTTGGGTGAACCCTTTGGTTAACTTTGAAGTCAGCTGTTTCTTGCCAGTTGGACCCTTTCAGAATAACCAAAGTGGATATCGCGTTAATCACAAATGTTATAATATATCCATAACCTTACTTTTAATTAATCAAGTTGACTGCAAAATGGAAATAGAATGGAACTTGTACCGTTAATATTAAATGAGTTTTTTTTAAAGATATTGATATGCTTGTTGTAAATTGGACTAGAGAAGGTATTACAAACAACAAAACATCAAAACACAGGATGACAGCACATGAGACGTATATCGTATATTTTAAAACATAACCTATATGCATTTAATTCAAAACAGCTCCAGACCTGAGTAAATACCGGTCATAACAAATGTCCAATGATGACGACATAAAGGGCCCAACAGTGACGACATATTGAATAACCAGTGATAACTAAAATCGCTAAAGTAATAGGTAAATACCAGTTATAAAAAGTTTTAACCGGTTGTTCGCTTTAAATCGGTTCTACTCGCCCTGGTAGTAATAGTAATAAAAACTGGTGGACCAAATTTGATGAATTTTTTGTGTGACTCCGACAAACAAAAATATTCGGTAATTTATTATTTCCCTATTAATTTGACTACGTCACTGTTTGAAAATTTCCTCACCTGTAATGACCAAAATCTTCAATTTGTTTTCCGAAATCAAGCATTTTGAATTTTTTTCTCTTGTCCTAAAAATAAAATATCGTTTTGGCAACTGTTTCATATCGACCAAACTTTTGAAGCGTTGCCTAGGAAACTTACAAAAAGATTCTTACGTCCTTATATGGAGGTGTGGAATTAAGGAGATATTTTTGGGGCAACAAAATTTAGTACACTGCGACATTCTTTATAAGAAATGTATGATTTTTTTACTCTGTTTTCTAGATGAAAGTTTCATGTTAATTTACTTTCAAATGTGACGCATGGATATTAATTTCACCTTTGATGAAATCTTAAGTTCGGTATTTAGGAGCTTTGGGATTTGGTATTTTGCAAGCTTTTTTTTGGAGAACCATTCATGTCTTCTTTGGATTTATTCTCAGTGAATGGTCTTTGCGCCATTGTTCTGTGATACCAAATAAGTAGACAATTCCAACCTCGCTTTCCAGCATTTTCCTTTTCTTTCTTAATTTTTTATTGAAAAATGTTCATAGATGAAGACGGTGTACTGCGCAAAATCACGGACTATTTCTTAAACAATATATTGTACAGTATAATACAGGATCAGGATACATTGGATGTCAAACAATTGAACGTTTTAGATCTTGTTCAAGAAATTTAACCAAAATCTTGTTCAAGAAATTGCGTAGTCTAAAACGTGCTTTAGAGATTCTTGGATTGTCTTCAATGTTTTGCAAGTAGGTAGGTACTTGTTGAAGACGAAAATTGATGTTGATGGAAATAAGCATAGGTATTTGGTGTGGAATTTTCTTACCGAATACCACACGAGGTCAAATTAAATCCGGAAATAATTTGACCTCAAGTGATATTAATACTTAGTGATAATTTTCTATATCAGAAGTTTTTGTTGATATTTACATCATTGTCTTCTATAGTACCTATTACCAGAAAATATTAGGTTTAAATAAATATTGTATGAAATGTATTAAATAGACGTTTTTTGTCCACGACCACCTAATAATAAGTCAATATTTTACCTCCTAACAAAAGGTATATGGTACCCATATATCAACTGTCGTGAATTAAGGTACAATATGAAATAAATAAACTATTAAATCTGTGTACCTACCTATTTTGTTCAGGAAATTTGTTTCTGACATATATCGTATCAATAAAATATTGTAATTTTTAGTATTGATACTTCTCATAACGATATTATCAATTGAGTATTTTACAACAATATATTTATAACGGTACGTTGTATTGATACTTTTTACAGTATCGCCCATCTCTATATAGGTATGTCAAATTATTTGATGTAGCTGCCACAACATTTTGAGGTTAGTAATATGCCAAATCGTTACTAACTTTTATTTATTAATAAATAAATTAAGTGTCGTGGACAAAGTATAGTATTCTACTCGCAAATTATGGCCATAATTCACTTGGGTGACTTGCGCCCCTCGCCTGCGGCTCGTGACGCAAACGTCACCCGTCGTGAATTATGGCTATCATAAATTGCTCGTTTAATAATATACTATTATTGAAGTAAAAATGATTACACCAATTTTTATATACAGGAACAAAAACTTTTTATTTCACACTTTTCTACTTGCACACAATGCCCACCTTGCTGACACACACTTCCGCGCCTCTTCTTCTTTTTTATTTTTACTTACAGAATACATCGTTTTTCAGGTTTATCTAAAAACTAACAGAAAATAGTTATTTTTCTCCGATCGTGGGAAAAGTTACACTATTTCGACCTGTTTTCTATGCGCAAAGCTCAACATTCCAGAATAGTGGGCAGTTGCTAAGCAATTATAGAGAATAACAGTGCGGTAATATTCTTACCGCACTGCTGTAGCGTGCGGTAATGTTACAAATGGATTATTACAATGAAATGGAACAAAGTATGGTTTTAATTTTCATATTGATAAAGATGGTATGAAAGAAATAAAAGGAATATCTAATTTATAACGATATTCTTGAACACAAATTAATTTTTGTTAATATCTACATTTATTGTACAGTTTGTACAATTTGTAAATCATACTGGAGGGCATAAAGAATTTATAGACGTTGGAGCTGTATGGTTAATTGTCTAATTGTTTGGTTTATCTCGTTATCACTTCTATATATATATTTCAATATGAACATAGAGAAACCTATCTAAACTTACTTGGTTACATTTTGAATGGAATATTTTTTAATACATTTTTTAAATGTAAAGCAATGATCGAAGAAAAAATAGTATGTATAATTCGTGGGAAAAGTATATTCCCAAACTCCTGTGTTACCAGACTCGTCGCTAAGCACAACGTCTGGTAATCATCACAGTCGTTTGGGAATATGATGCTTTTCCCACTAATTATACAATATACTATTTCCTAACAAGTGCGGAAAGTGATACTTTTCCGCACGAGACTGCAGTTGACCGGGGCAGGCGATCAAGTGGGGGAAAGATACTTTACGCATGAGTTAGGAACATTATTTTTTCTACGACCGTATATACCTACAAAAAAGTATACTAATCCATTTTTCAAAAATTATTTCATTTCAACATGTATATATACAAATTTTTAACTAAAAACTACTAATTATTATAAATATATATATATATATATATATATATATATATATATATATATATATATTGAAATAGTATATTATATAATTAGTGGGAAAAGCATCATATTCCCAAACGACTGTGATGATTATCAGACGAGGAGCGTAGCGTCGAGTCTGCTAACACAGGAGTTTAGGAATATGCTTTTCCCACGAATTATACATACTATTTTTTCTTCGATTGTTGATTTACATTTAAAAATTAATTAAAAATATTCCATTTAAGTTGTAATCAAGTACCTAAGTTTAGATAGGTTTCTCTATGTTTATATTGAAATGTAGAAGTGGTAACGAGATAAACCAAACAATTAGCCATGCAGCTTCAACGTCTATAAATCGTTGCCCTCCAGTACAATTTACAAATTGTACAGACTGTACAATGAATATAAATATTGACAACATTAATTTGTGTTCAGGAATATCGTTATAAATTAGATGTTCCTTTTATTTATATCATACCAACTTCATCAATATAAAAATTAAAACCATACTTTGTTTCATTTTATTGTAATAATCCATTTGAAACATTTTATTATTACCGCACGATACAGCAGTGCGGTAAGATATCACCGCACTGTTATTTTCTAATTGCTTAGCAACTGCCCACTATTCTAAAATGTTGAGCTTTGCGCATTGAAAACTGGTCAAAATAGTGTAACTTTTCCCACGATCGGAGAAAAACACAATTTCTTGCATTCTGTAAATTACTTAAAATGTCCGGTCCAGTGGAGATATTTGATGTTAGGGTTATATAAAAATATCTTCATTATTTTATATTTTCAAAAAATGAAAAATGCAACAAAAAACTATAGAGAAGATTTTTTATGAACTATTTCGTCCATATATTTATTTACCTGTAGTCACAATAGTTATAACTTCCGAAGTAAAAAACTATCTAAGGTCAAAATTTGTATAATTTTGCTTTCCCGCACTAGTGCGGGAAAGTGACACTAAACTAAAATGCGTGCGGGAAAGTGGGTTAAAACGCACGGTAGAGAAAAAAAAAGGTTTGAAAGCTCATTTCATATAATTATCAAAAGTATGAGACTTAGGAACTTAAAAAATATTATTGATACTTAAATGTGGATTTATGGATGGATTTATTCTTAGTGAATGGTCTTTGCAACATTCTTCTATAACTATAATACTGAGGGCCTCTTGCATTAGAGCACAGAGTATCTCCTCAAATCTTCTTGTTAGCAGAATGACTAGATCATCTGCATGTTAATTGTGTCTAATTTCAAAATACTTCTCTGTTTATTTATACATTTCTATAATCAAAATCGCTTTTATCGTGCAAGTTCAAAGGTCACTAACCATATGTATCGAATCAAAAAACACAGAGGTTACCAAAGTGTGGTTGACGAATTTCCACTTTTTCTTTCATTTTCGAAATAATCTATCAAAGTAAGTACCATTTTTTCTACTTATAAGGATACAAAAAAAAACGGATAATTGCTACTTTGTCACTTTGAATTGTCAAAGTGACAAAACTGACATATTTAAATAAAAACTCAGCTGGTAAAACACTTTTGAGAATCGCTGGAAACTAAATATACATATCCTTCTTTTTCCCGTCACAATTGCATAAGTCTGTCTTATTCATCTTACAGATTTCATTTAGAAGTTATAATTAAATACAATAAAAGAAAACAAAAGCTGTATGTCTTTATTGTTGAATAGTATGACCCGCATGATAAGACTGCATCTGACTGTATCATATGAATCTTCTCATGAACTATTTTTTTTTACTATTCATTTTAATTTATCGTTCAACTATTTTTGTTTTACACTCAAGTTGACGCCTGACGAATATTTGCAGTTCTGTGCCATAGTCGATTCAGTGCGTGTCTTTATTCAAACTATACCTACCTGAGCCATGTGCCATCAATATTATCTGTTGGATATCTTCTTTGGTAGTTTTTCACAGCATAAAACAAACACTTTATTTATTTGAAAATCTTTTATAATCTTTTTAGGTACGTATTAGTAATTATTTTGCAAAGTTTCAATATATTTACATTACAAAAACTCATACAATATAATTCATACAATAAACTTTTAAGTTTCAAGTAACAATTAATATTATGTTCACAGACTCTTCTAATTTTCAAAATATCGCAATCGTTTTCCAATTCCAATAAATACTGGTCAATTTCTTGTCCGTTTTCAAGCCCCACTAAGCATGTTGCATATTTCAATAAAGTTTGTTCCATAAGAAAGTAAAAGATGTCGGGATTTTCTCCGACCAAAACATGGAGGTCATCAACTGAAAATCATTAGGAAAAGAATGTGTAGATTTATTCATTTTACTAGTAACAAAAATCATTAATTCAACCAAAAATTGTATATTGCGTGACAAGGTATAAAACATCAATATATATAGGTACTCACAATGTAACAGCCAAATATATCGTAAAAAATTGCTCTCTAATTTATTAATTGTATTAACACTAGATATTCGTTGTAATATCTTTTTCAATATATTAATTTCGCCTAAGTTGATCATTGTATAGCCCAGTTTAACAATCTTTTCTCTATCACAAACATTTTCATAATCACAGAGATTCACAGGTGGTTTTAAATCACTCTCAGTTCCTAATATTCTCTTTAGCAAGTTTTCATTCACTTCAAAAGAATATTTTTTTCTCACTTCCAAATGGTATTTCTTTCCAAGTTTTTCTTGGATATTTTCATCTATCAATTCTAAAAGAAGACAATCAAATAGATAAAAAAGTAATATAAAAATAAACCGGCCAAGTGCGAGTAGCACGCGCGCAGAAAGGGTTCATTTATAATCATATAACTCAATATTTATATATGTCTCCTACAAAAATAATATTTCTAAGAATCAAGATTTACTTCTGCCTACTATTAATTGTCCCAAGTGTCTTAATAAATAATAATAAATGATTTCTGTTGTTTAAAATAATTTAGAAAATATTGAAAAAGGAAATTGAAATTGTTTGAATATTAGTTTTAAAAAATACCAAACTGAATTTATTGTCCTGAAAGTCACTATTTAATACCAAAGTGGAATACCTACCTCGTTTTCTAGCATTTTCCTTTTCTTTCTTAATTTTTCTTGAAAAATGTTCAGTAACATTCTTTTGAAATATATTATTTTGATAATTTTCTATATCAGAAGTTATCTTTTTGTTGATATTTACATTATTGCCTTCTATGGTGTCACAAGAAAAAAGTAATTGTTTATAAGCACATTCCATATAATTATCATAAGTATGAGGCTCAGGAACTTCACAAATATTATTGATAAATTTCTAAAAATTATCCAAAATCAAAACTGAACAAATATTTGCAAATTTTGAAACAATCATAAACATTTTCAACTCTACATTCTACAAGCAGTTGCAATTAACTACTCACCAGGGTTTGATGCCTTTTGTCTCTACTAGCACAAGATTTTCGTTTATAGGATTCATAAATTACCTCTGCTAGTTTTTTAGCAATTATTTGGACTGTTTCGTTTTGGTGTTTGGGAAAATCAAAATCATATTCACAGTGTGCCTCATGTTTTAACAGTATTTTAAAAACACCAGCTTCTGTCATTTTTTTGTTAAGCAAACTAAGGGTTGTCTGACTAAAATAGCTTGTTGCATGGATACATTTGTGGATACATTCATTCATACGGTTGTTTGTGTATTTTATTTTTTATTAGGTTAGGTTTTTGCCAATTTTTGACACACATGACATATTTATATATGAATACGACTATTTTGACTTGAGACCCAATAGTACGAGGCCACTGAGGCCAGTCAGTTCGCAATAGAAGAAAGAGAATGACAGGAGTGACAGGACAGCTTATTTGATGTAAATCATATGGAATTGAGCGAATTTATTTGTTATTTATAAGTAAACTAAATATTTATCTTATCATTGCAGGTCATTGCTTATCATCCAGTTTTCAGCTGATACTGTCACTAATAGTCTGTGCCTAGCTTCTTTTTTCATTTATCAATGGTAACATTTTATCATCAGCCGACTTTTAATTTATTGGAATCAGGAATCAGTTCGTAGATAATGAGTGATTACAAAAAATTGAATATCAAACGAGAACCGTTGGAGTCTGATTTTTCCGAGGATACTTCTTTAATAGGCAAAGCTATAGATTTTCAATATGTAGTGAAACCTAAATTAGAACCTAGTGATATTAAGCCAGAAAATGATACTGATGTGGATGGCAAAGTTATTGAATATGTGGAACATTGTGGACTCAATTACAGGTAAATATTAGGTTTTTTATTTCTTCAATATTTACAATTACTACTTTTTGAAACTGACTAAATTTTTGTGTCACATTAACCCCATTTTCATGATGTTTAACTGCCTGGTAATGCCTAAATGATTTATAAGATTAATTATGAACTAGTTGTATCTGAATACCGGTTTTTCCAAAGATTAGTGCCCTGCTTTAATGTGTAATATATTTTTAGTGAATTATATAACTATGTGTGTTATTTTTTATTTAAATCTTTTTTTTCAGTGCTCCTGTCATTACAGAAACATCAAAAACGTACATTTGTATAGAATGTAATGGCATACTCCCGTATGAAAATCATAATGTACATGAAGATTACAAATTTATTATCAGTCAGCAAATCAATGAGGACAACCCCTACCATTGTGAAGAGTGTAACATCTTATTTAGCTTTTCCAACAATGCTCTGCACCATTTATTTTTACACGATAAAAAAACATTCAATTGTATCCATTGTAGTTACACTGGAGATAAACTTATAGAATTGAAGAACCATTTGAAAGTTGTTCATTCTGAAACTGAGAACACATCAAAATCTAAAATTTTCTCATGTCACGAATGTAATTTTAAAACATCTTATCACTTAAAACTGAGTAAGCATATAAGTAGCAAACACGATCGTGCTCAATATTTGTGTAAGATATGTAATAGATG
Source organism: Galerucella nymphaeae (assembly GCA_963978555.1). NCBI lineage: Eukaryota > Metazoa > Arthropoda > Insecta > Coleoptera > Chrysomelidae > Galerucella > Galerucella nymphaeae. The sequence goes on along the minus strand of OZ021715.1, from coordinate 16,714,411 downwards.
TTGGCCGGATAAAAACCATGTTTTACATGAGAAAGTTATTAACATAACTAGAAATCAATTGAGTGAGCAGAATCCTTATGAATGTGATGAATGCCATATAAAGCTAGTTGAATCTGAAGACATATATAATCACTTGAAAGTACATGACATAGGATACTATTGCATTCATTGTGCTTTTAGAACAGACCACTATCCAATTTTCTTACGACATACGCAGAGAGAACATTTAGATCGAGAAGATACTGCTGAGTATGTAGGTGGTAAGTATTATTTTTTTTTATTACGATTTGATATGAAAAATATAAAGACAAGTCGAATTAACATGTTCTAGCTGCAATAGCTGTTTCTAGCGCAAAGTTAGGGATTGCCACTTGAGAATAAATGGTGATTTTACTTATCTCATAAAACACAGAGTTTATCTATAACCACACTTTTAATAGTCTAGTCAGTTTTTCCAGATTCCAAACAGTTGTAGTATAGGTAATATTTGACTTATTATAGGATTTAACCGAAATATTTAAGAGACCTTCCTGATGATTTGAAATTTCATTACTGTCACATTTTTGAATGGTGTCAAATAATTTTCAATTTGATTTTTACTACATTTAAAAAATGTGAAATAGGATTTTCAACAAACGATGTGGTTGTAAATAAAATAGTATACATACCTCGAAGGAAAGTTTTCAATAATATCTCGAGATTATAGGAAACACTTCCCTCCTCGGTATACTATTGTTTCATAAGTATAAGTACTGTCAAAAATAAATAATGACATTGAAATGTCACAGAGATGGTGACTGAGTCAAATGTCACTGCTTTTGTTTTTCTCAAATTCTTTTTTGGATGTCTTTACACTAATAATTATTATAATTTTGTAGAATAATAAAATAAAACGAGAGTTAAATCAAAAACTAGAAGTATTCTATGCTAGGATTCATTTTTTGAAGACACTATTGTATGTTTGGTTGCCTACAAAATGTCATTATGTCAATACATAAAAATATATGCATTGGGTTACCTGCAGAAAAAATTGTTGATTAATATAGGTGAATCATGCATTAATGGGGGTCATTAATGTATGATTTTGTCTATTTTTGAGAACGTTAATATCATATATTAATACACGGTCGACGGAAAAATTATTTTTACTTTCACACACATCACATTTGAATTCAGCAACACAAAATACATAGGAACATGCACATATTTTAGCTTTCAACTAGTTTTGTGCTGTCAAGTATCAAAATAGAGGAGTTCAGTTTAAAGTCAGCATGGCCAACAAAAAGTGATGTTTTCTGACAAGAATGACAATTAAGATCTTATATTTATTTTTGTTGATATTTGTTCAATTGTGTAGGTAAACTTTCGATTAGATTTTTGTAGCATTTCTAATTAGCTGTATCTCTATTCTTCTTATTACTTTTTTCTCTGACATTTGACAGAGCTAGTGACTGAATAACAGAAATGGAATGGTGACATGCCAAGAGTTTCTAGTATTGGCCACCGATATGTTGAGTATTCAGCTAAAAAGTCATTTTAAATTTCAAGATATATGCTTCAGGGGTGTATTCATTATTTTAATAAAGCAATATAAATGTTCGCAATACTAAAAAACATGCAAAATCTTATGTTTTAAACAGTAGATCTTAACTGTCATTCTTGTCAGAAAAAAACCACTTTTTGTTGGTCACACTGACCTCAAACTGAGCTCCTCTATTAGAAATGGTACATCAAATTTCAAATAAGTGTCATAAAATACCGAAGAATATGCACTTTTTCAGCTTTTCCATTATCAATTTAACAGCTACTGTTCAGCTGTCAAGTATCAGAGTTGTTATCAAATTTAAACTAAGCGGTCATGGATACTAGAAACAGAAAAGGTGACATATTCTTCCAAATACATATACACGACTGGATCAATTGAAATAAGGTTTTCCATCAAAATTTGCAGAAAGTAGTACTAAACTACCGAAATACACAAGATTTTTTCTACGATCACTCTAAAATAAAATTAATTTGTACTTAACAGATGTTTCGTGTACCTATGTACATAGGCAACACTTATTACATTAATATCAGATAATTCTTAGATTTCCCTATTTCTCATTGAATTATTATGGAAAATACTGGTAGATGCTTTAACATATTAGAAAACTAAATAAACTATTTATTTATTCTACAGTTCATATCAAAATAACGACTAGCTCTCTTTTATCTATAAATAAAATTGGGCATGCGCCAAAGTAACTTTCTGCTTAAGAGCGCCAGTAATGTCAAAATTGTGACAGATCACGGAAAACATCAACTTTGCGGTTAGATGTGAGTGTGTGAAAGCCTACTTTGGGTAGTGATCGTAGGCAAATTAATTTATTCATCCATTTCAATGTTATCAAATAAAAACATTAAAATTTTCATAACTCTATCACCTCATAATTCGAAAAGTAATTAGGCTAGACTCCTACATGCAAACGTTGTAAGTGCCATTTGAAAAAAAACACCCTGTATAAAAAATTTGTTCCACCCTACATACACATTTATTTGTCATCCTTAGACTCAGAAGTTTCCTGCTACAAATGTAAATTATTGTGGCCGGATTCAAATCATGACGCTCATGTGAATATGTTGAAATTAACTGAAACAGGAGTATCTGAAGATAAGCCATATACATGTATATCGTGTAAAAGATCGATTACTGATATAAAGAAAGCATATTATCACTTAACCAAAAGATGCATTAAAATCAAATGCCACAAGTGTTCATTCGCAGCACTGACCACCACATCAATGTACCTTCACCAACGAAGAAAACACAAAAATCCAAACGAGGTAATTTTTTTATTCCTATTTTCTATATTAGGCTGCTATAGTCAACCTAAAGTATTAATATTATACACTTCACCTAATAATCACTAATAATTTTTCTTTTTTGTGTTCCAGGATGTTGAGTATAAGTACTTTTGTAGTTTGTGCGATTACAAATCTGTGAGTATGTATGGCTACCAAAAACATCAAGATATGCATAAGGAAGAAAGTGAAAAAGTTTATTACTATTGTGACGAATGCGATTTTAAAACTCCCACACAAAAATATATCGGTATCCATAAAAGTAGAGTTCATAGCAAAGAAATAATAACATGTGACAAATGTGGATACATCACAAATTGCATAGTAAATTTGAAGAAACACTCAAGTAGCCACAGTCGAGAAGAAATATATAATTGCGATCAGTGTGTGTATTCAACACACATGAAATGTTATCTCAGAAAACATAAGGTAAGTGAATAGCAAAAGGCATCCAATCATCCATGATCGACTGGGTCTAATCCATGCTAAATATTAGGAAAATAATCACCCACCCCGGAGGTCAATAGACTACTATTAACACAGTAAAAGGATGTCTTCAATGAGGAGGTTTGTCACATGTACTGTGGTTACTATTAGTGTCAAAAACATTACTTTAGTCACGAGTTTTCTGAGGCACGGATCTATACAGGGTCCGGCAAACCTTGTGTCACTCTAACCTTTTTTTTCTCCCAGAGGAAAAGGGAAACTCTACCAGCCTGCCTTAGCAGCTAAGATCTGGGATGTGCAATGCTGCTGAGTACCGTGTGGGGCTCACATCCACTAAACCCCCACCTCTTGTGCTACTAGCTTACTCCCGGAAAAAGGCATTGCACATAACTTCAGAAGTAGCCGTAGATACAAAGAATATCTTTAATTCTTCGCCCTGACTCTGTCTTCAATTTCTTTTCTTTCCATAATATTTGCAGATAAATGCATACATCAGGTTCCACTTTTCCAGATGACTAAGCATAATCTCAACTAATTCATCTGTTCCTGGGAAAATATACCCATACTTTCTGCCACTTCCTCTCTCTATCACTGATTCCGCACGTATTACATAAATCAGTCATGGTTTTGTCAATTATGTTTGTATAAGTCCCAAAAGATCCATGCTTGGTTAGGTACTATGTAAAATAATAGTTTGTTCTTTTGTGCTTACACTCTATCCAGTTTGGGATATCCTTGATAAGCCTCCGGGTCTACTTTTCCGTTCCACTGTTTTCTGTCCATCGTCGCTGCCATCTTCCCATTGTTTTCTTTTCGCGCCATCCTTCTGTTTCCAGGAAGCCTTGTTTCTATTTTGAATAGCATACAGATCTCCGCTGACATCAGGTCCAATGGAGGGAAGCTCGATATTACTTGGGCCGCATCCGCAGATACTCCTCTGTAAGCCACCCTCAATAATCCCCTTCTCTGTGTGCTAATAAGTTTGTCCCGATATTTTTGAGTTTTAAAAGCTACTCTCCACACTGGGGCCGAATATAGAAGGACACTATGCATGATCGTGCATAGCACCTGTCGCCTTGCATAATTCGGTCCACCGATGTTTGGAAGGAGTCTCCTCATAATTTCCGTTTTTCTATTTGCCTTCTCCATGCAGTAATCCACACCCAGATATTTGAGCGTGTTTGATGGCTTGACTATGCTGGTCTTTAGTCTGATTTGAAAGTTTTCCCTGTTCCTTGAGCCTCTGAGTTTTATCATCTCAGTCTTCTGAGTGGCAACCTCCAAACCTACTGAACTCATCCACTCCAGGACCCTTGTAGATGCGCGTTCAGCCTTTCTCATTACTTCATTTTTATCATCTCCTTCAATGGTAACCAATAAGTTATCCGCATAGGCGATCATGCCCACTTTTTCTTCGAGAGGCAGTTTGAGAACCACCTCATACAGTACATCCCATAATTTAGGGCCTTTTATTGATCCTTGTGGGACCCCCTTTGTGCAGTGCCATTTAACAGACCCATCTATCTCTAAAGTACTCCTCAACCATCTCCACCAGGTATTTCGAACACTCAGCTTCCCTAAGTTTGTCAATGATGTGATGCCTCGCAGTATTAGTTTCCACTGTCATCCCGTCTGAGCCAGGCGCCTTACCATTTTTTAATGATACGAGGGCATCCAGAAGCTCGTCTGTTGTGAATGGGGGTGCAATTATTTCAGGCCCTTCTCGTTTTTTTTTTATTTTTCTTCCGCCCTTTGGAAATAAATCCGCCACTATATCTTTCCTTCGTTTAACCGTAAGAGAGAAGGGGGTACTTTGAGTTTTCAACTGTCTTGAGGCCTCTCCCCAGATGTCTTGGTTTAAATCTTCTACAAGTGCTTTAGAATTTTGTCTTTTAGCTCTGTTGGTTTCATTTTTTTGGCAGTTTTTTGGTTTCTTTCATGTTTATGTCCATTTGACGTCGTTCCAATTCTGTTCCCTCCTTCGTTTAATGTATTCTTTCCTCAATTGCTCAATTTGGTCATTCTACCAATAGGGAAGCTTCTTTCTCTCTCTATTTGCACTCATCCACGATCCCTTCATGGAGTTGATCTCTTGCAAGTATACGCAGCTTCCTGTCTGAGAATTAGCTATTTTGTTTATGAAGGCTTCCTCATCTATCGTGGGCCTGCCATTCGCGGTTTTCCTTTTCAGTTTTTTACCAGTGTTTATATCATAATAAATGTGTTCATGATGCGTGTGCCACTCTTCAGTTTCGGATGTGCGTGTGTCTATGTGCGTCTTGGAGTTATTTCTGATAAACGTTGGTCTAAAGTCGTTCAAGGCTATCAAGTCAAACTGAGCAACAAGCTCTTCAACATATTCTCCTCTGCGTTTATTTATCGGGGATCCCCAGAGATGCGACTTTGCATTTATATCGCCCATGATAAGTTTTTCCCCAACCTTTGTTTATAAATCTTTAATAATTCTGTCCTTGAAACTATGCAGGCTGATGTTCGGTGAAATATACAGGGTGTCCCACGACAAGTGAAAACTATCTGTATATGGCAAAATACTTATAGTAAAATCATGAAAATTTCTACGTTCGGGTTTTCGGATACGATCTTTTCAACTAAAATATTTTCAAAGATGGCCGACTTCCGGTTCTACCGGAAGTCGACTGTAACTTCATTTTAAATAGAGCACCCTGTATATTAATACATTTTTGAAATCTACGTGATATTTTAGTATACTTTTGCCGGAAAACTTTTTTCGAAAAATGCACACTTTTTGAGTTATTGATTTTTTTGTAGAAAATTTGACCGTTGAAAACCCTTATAAATTATTTTTTTACGAGGGGACCCTTGAAGATATGAAAATGGTTTCTGTTCGGTTGCCTTAAGCAAGGTCAAACGTATTCGAATCTATGTTGAAAATTTTTCCATTTTATACAGGGTGTGTATAAGAAATGTTCAAAGTTTAACTTCATAAATATCAAATTTCTTCATTTTTTTAAATAGAACCACCCTGTTTTTTCTATTTTAATGCATTCAGGGGAAAAAAATAAGGCAAGTTCATGTATACTTTCCTATACCTAAACCTTGCCGTTATCCAGATATTGAATGTTTTCTGTAAATTTTTAGAGATGCAGGTGTGGTCTAAATTTTGATACAAGCACTAAGAAATAAAAAAGACTTTTTCTTCATCTGTCTCTAAAAAAAATCAAATAAAATATTGTTTTTATTCATCCCATTCCAACTTTTAGTCGTTTCCGAGATATTTGAGGTTTTAAATTGTTATTATATTCTTTAACAAGTTTAAATTTTTCATGTATACTTTTAGTAGGCTTTGTAATAAATGACACTTATTTAACTGACATTAGTTAACACCTAGAGAAGATTGTGAGCTAAGAGTTCGAAATTCCTTCAATTCCCTTTCTGAGATAATGATTAGCCGTGCGACGAATGAAGGTATACTGAGAAGGGTTGAAAAATGCATTGAAGTTCAAGGGAGCGATTTTGAACATTTACTTTAAAACATCAGACTATTTTTCTTTGGCTTTTAATTTTCCATAAAATTTTGTAGCATATCTTATTATTCTCACAAATGGTTTAACTCGATTAACTTTGCTTAAAATGAACCGAATAGCTTCAAATTGTTAAGTATTCTTTTAATAATGTGCGATTTCGATGGCGGTCAATCTTGATATCTTACTGCAAATAAAGCACATGTTCTAGTGAAAACTTTGTCATATTCACCATGTATTAAAAGTAAATTCACATGATAATTTTTATTTCTTAGTGCTTGTATCAAAATTTAGATGAAACCTGCATCTCTAAAAATTTACAGAAAACATTTAATATCTGGATAACGGTAAGGTTTAGGTATAGGAAAGTATACATGAACTTGCCTTATTTTTTTCCCCTGAATGCATTAAAATGGAAAAAACAGAGTGGTTGTATGAAAAAAAATGGAGAAATTTGATATTTATGAAGTTAAACTTTGAACACTTTTATACACACCCTGTATAAAATGAAAAATTTTTCAATATAGATTCGAATACGTTTGACCTTGCTTAAGGCAACCGGAGAGAAACCATTTTCATAAATTCAAGGGTCCCCTCGTAAAAAAATAATTTATAAGGGTCTTCAACGTTCAAATTTTCTACAAAAAAATCAATAACTCAAAAAGTGTGCATTTTTCGAAAAAAGTTTTTAGACAAAAGTATAGTAAAATATTACGTAGATTTCAAAAATGTATTAATATACAGGGTGTTCCATTTAAAATAACAAAGTTACAGTCGATTTCCGGTAGAACCGGAAATCGGCCATATTTGAAAATATTTTTGTTGAAAAGATCGTATCCGAAAACCCAAACGTAGAAATTTTCATGATTTTTCTACAAGTATTTTGCCATATACAGATAGTTTTCACTCGTCGTGGGACACCTTGTATACTGCGTATACATGCACTCCTGGAATCTCAATATACACATAGTTGTTACTCTTTGTTATCCGTTCTATTTCCACATTTATGTTCAGTATCTTTTCCGCTACATCCTTATTACCGTCCGTGTACCATCCATCCTTTGCACATAATATTTTCTCTCTAACCTAACTTAAGCAAAACCAACTTAACTCAAACACATCTATCATTATAAATCAGCATAACCTCACTATAAAGTACCACGTATTCCGACATATACCATATTTTTCCAGTCGTTTTAATGTTTTAGGTTACGATACATTCATCACAACGAGAGCTAAAACCTACTAAAACATATATTTGTGAAGAGTGTGCTAAAGTGTTCGCCGGTCGGCTATCTCTAAACAGACATTTATTTAAAGTTCATAAAAAATCAGTAGATGGGAAAAAATATATTTGTTATCACTGTAACTATGAAAGTATGATTAAGTCCGCATTCATTATACACGTTCGTAAACATTCGACAAATAAAATTACCCGACCATATATGTATTGCGCAAATTGTGATTACAAAACTACGAATAAAACGAATCTCACTCAGCATATGATTAAACACACAGATCCTTCGAAATTGAAGATGCATAAATGCAGTATTTGTTCTTTCGAAACTAAAAGAGCACATACGCTCAGAGCACACATCCAAACTCACTAAAACTGTTTCAATAGCTTTAGTAATATCACAGTTTAATGCTTACGTAAGGCTTTACACTGCGGTAATATGTTGAGATGATTTAGGGAAGTTGTTTTTTCATATTATGAATTTTTAAATAAATACTTTATATTTTTTGTTATGTGTTTTATTTTTGTACCGGGTGGGTAAATAAGATCGGCCGTCTGATATCTTAGGATCGGATTGTCATATACGCCAAGCAATTGGTAAATATTTTTGACAAAAATCCTAGTAGAAAACGGATGATGCCATCGTGAAGAAGACGTTACGCAGTATCATTTGGATATGTTTTGGACACGCAAATGTTTGTCAGTAATTTGTTATAAACATTTAAAACGAAAAAAAACTCCTTTTTTTGGTTTTTTTTCATGTAGCGTAAAACTTACTCAAGCAATCTCAATGGTATGTACAGATAAATTATAGATAATTAAAAAACAAACAAAATGAGTGGTCGAGCAAGTCAATCGGATAATTACGAACCGAGAAAATTTGGAAAAACCGGAAAATTACCCATTTTAAAAAAAAATTCATATCTTGGGTAGTTTTTAATTGCAAGAATTGAAACTTCGTACAAAAGATGTTCTTTATATGCCCTTTACATGTGCGAAGAGCAGACTCCAAGCGATGTTTACTTTCATCGCAATTGCAATTTTAATTTTTTCATACCATAATTTTTCAACGTGTCTGGATGTGTTGTCGACTGTCCGATTTTTAATTTGAAAATGGTTTTGAAAGGTGTGGATGAAGAGCAACAAAACGTATATTCTCGATTTTACATCAAGTGATGCGAAGTCGACCAGAAATGCGAGGGAAAATCGGCGAAAATGGCAGAGAGCTGGAGAGCGGAGGAGTAGTGGTTGATGTAAAATCGAGAATATACGTTTTGTTGCTCTTCATCCACACCTTTCAAAACCATTTTCAAATTAAAAATCGGACAGTCGACAACACATCCAGACACGTTGAAAAATTATGGTATGAAAAAATTAAAATTGCAATTGCGATGAAAGTAAACATCGCTTGGAGTCTGCTCTTCGCACATGTAAAGGGCATATAAAGAACGTCTTTTGTACGAAGTTTCAGCTCTTGCAATTGAAAACTGCCGAAGATATGAATTTAAAAAAAAAATGGGTAATTTTCCGGTTTTTCCAAATTTTCTTGGTTCGTAATTATCCGATTGACTTGCTCGACCACTCATTTTGTTCGTATTTTAATTATCTATAATGGGCTCATTTACATATTTTTTTTTATTTTTCCATTGGGAAGAGCACATCATTTTGAGGCTCTGTGCAAAAAATTAGAAGTCTGTGAGACTTATAAGTCGCCTAAAATTAATTATAAAAATGAAACAGTGCTCCTCTCCGCGATCCTGGCGTGACGTCATCATATATGAAGCATCACTCTATGATATGAAGTCTCACGTTCAGAGAGCGGATACAGCCAAGCGCCGCGGCGATCGGTTTGTTGAATACTTATACTCGACGGTCGAAATTCTGTACAGTGACTCATCGCTCTTACTGTCCATAAAATCAGTTGCAGAAGCGAACTTCATGAGCGCATCATTTTTGAAGGGCTCTTAATAGTCCTAAATAAAAAGCATTTCTCTCTAGAATACATATGGCAACTGCGCTTTAACCAAAGTGTTGATTACATAGCTCTGACTCACTTTACAGAATTTCGACTATCGAGTATAGCCAGTGTTATGTTATCTATGTACTTAGCTAGTAACAGTATTTTCTTTGTCTATTTATTATTATACATTTTCTAATAATATAATCCCTATCGCTATTAAAATTATGATAGTTGTTTAAAGAAATTTGGAGAGTATGCTTTAGTTTCATTAGGGAAATGTGTTGACCATTGAATAGATAGAATGTTCTAGTCTTCGGCAATCGATTCAGCGGACAATTTTACATACTCCAGTGTATTTTGAGTCCATAATACCAACCAGGAAAAAGTTAGTACCAAGCAGTTTACATTGAATATTTCCATACCTACCCCTTGCTTCAAAATTTTCGACAAAAAATACGTTTTTGACATAAAAATTGCTCAAAATTTGTCTGGAGGGGTTTCTTGGTGCGAAAAATCGACTGGAACAGTCTGTTTTCGTATAAAAACATTTTTTCTCCTTCATATGAGTTCATGAAATTTTCGAAAATCCACTTTTCGAAACTAAATTTGCTCATAACTCGACAAATAAAATAGATAAAACGTTCTAGTCTTCGGCAATCGATTCAGCGGACAATTTCACATACTCCAGTGTATTTTGAGTCCATAATACCAACCAGGAAAAAAGTTAGTACCAAGCAGTTTACATTGAATATTTCCATACCTACCCCTTGCTTCAAAATTTTCGACAAAAAATACGTTTTTGAAATAAAAATTGCTCAAAATTTGTCTGGAGGGGTTTTTTGGTGCGACAAATCGACTGGAACAGTCTGTTTTTTTAAAATCATTTTTTCTCCTCCAAATGGAGTCATGAAATTTTCGAAAATCCACTTTCCGAAACTAAATTTGCTCATAACTCGACAAATAAAATAGATAAAACGTTCTAGTCTTCGGCAATCGATTCAGCGCACAATTTTACATACTCCAGTGTATTTTGAGTCCATAATTCCAACCAGGAAGAAAGTTAGCACAAGGCAGTTTACATTGAATATTTCCATACCTACCCCTTGCTTCAAAATTTTCGACAAAAAATACGTTTTTGAAATAAAAATTGCTCAAAATTTGTCTGGAGGGGTTTTTTGGTGCGAAAAATCGACTGGAATAGTCTGTTTTCGTATAAAAACATTTTTTCTCCTTCATATGAGTTCATGAAATTTTCGAAAATCCACTTTTCGAAACTAAATTTGCTCATAACTCGACAAATAAAATAGATAAAACGTTCTAGTCTTCGGCAATCGATTCAGCGGACAATTTCACATACTCCAGTGTATTTTGAGTCCATAATACCAACCAGGAAAAAGTTAGTACCAAGCAGTTTACATTGAATATTTCCATACCTACCCCTCGCTTCAAAATTTTCGACAAAAAATACGTTTTTGAAATAAAAATTGCTCAAAATTTGTCTGGAGGGGTTTTTTGGTGCGACAAATCGACTGGAACAGTCTGTTTTTGTATGAAATCATTTTTTCTCCTCCATATGAGTTCATGAAATTTTCGAAAATCCACTTTTCGAAACTAAATTTGCTCATAACTCGACAAATAAAATAGATAAAACGTTCTAGTCTTCGGCAATCGATTCAGCGCACAATTTTACATACTCCAGTGTATTTTGAGTCCATAATTCCAACCAGGAAGAAAGTTAGCACAAGGCAGTTTACATTGAATATTTCCATACCTACCCCTTGCTTCAAAATTTTCAAAGGTAATACCACGAGTGCTTCAAATTTTATCGATAATTTTTTCTTTTCCACGAAAACTTGTTTATTTGGCAAAAATATGAAAACAAACCGATTTGATAAAATCACGACTCCGTTAGGAGGAGTGATTTTATCTAAATTCGGTTTGTTTGAATGTTTTTGCCTGAAATAAACAAGTTTGAGTGATGAAAATAAAAAATTATGTGATAAAATTTGAAGAGCGAGTTGTATTTGGGAAGATTATTTTTTTCAACAATTTAAAAGGATTTTTGAAAGCGCTTTTAGTTGTCAATAATGACAAATTCAAAGTAAAATTTTGACGTTTCGATGTAAACAAGGTTTTATCGATGAGGAAGCATAATTATCAGTATAATACCGAATGATTGGCTAGAATAATGTATTGCTATTGGTTAAAACCACCAAAATGTCAGATTTTGACAAGTGAAAAAAATAATCGACAAAAAATACGTTTTTGAAATAAAAATTGCTCAAAATTTGTCTGGAGGGGTTTTTTGGTGCGAAAAATCGACTGGAATAGTCTGTTTTCGTATAAAAACATTTTTTCTCCTTCATATGAGTTCATGAAATTTTCGAAAATCCACTTTTCGAAACTAAATTTGCTCATAACTCGACAAATAAAATAGATAAAACGTTCTAGTCTTCGGCAATCGATTCAGCGGACAATTTCACATACTCCAGTGTATTTTGAGTCCATAATACCAACCAGGAAAAAGTTAGTACCAAGCAGTTTACATTGAATATATCCATACCTACCCCTCGCTTCAAAATTTTCGACAAAAAATACGTTTTTGAAATAAAAATTGCTCAAAATTTGTCTGGAGGGGTTTTTTGGTGCGACAAATCGACTGGAACAGTCTGTTTTTGTATGAAATCATTTTTTCTCCTCCATATGAGTTCATGAAATTTTCGAAAATCCACTTTTCGAAACTAAATTTTCTCATAACTCGACAAATAAAATAGATAAAACGTTCTAGTCTTCGGCAATCGATTCAGCGCACAATTTTACATACTCCAGTGTATTTTGAGTCCATAATTCCAACCAGGAAGAAAGTTAGCACAAGGCAGTTTACATTGAATATTTCCATACCTACCCCTTGCTTCAAAATTTTCGACAAAAAATACGTTTTTGAAATAAAAATTGCTCAAAATTTGTCTGGAGGGTTTTCCTGGTGCGAAAAATCGACTGGAACAGTCTGTTTTATATTCAAAGCGGAATACTGACTTTGGTCGGGATACGGATACGTTTAAGTATTGTATACGGAGTAGGGTACATCGGCGGAGACGTAACGGGTCTACACATGCGCAGTTCGTTACGTATACGGATACGTGAGAAATTTAAGACAAGCTTAAAGTTTCTAATTAACACTTAATCCAAGGCCTCCTACAACACAAGGCCGGAATGCTGAAATTTGGCAACTTTGTAGAGCGGGCTGATCAATCTGATCATGTCAGACTTCTATCATGGCGAGACCGTGAAATAATATTTATTTACGTTTATAGTGCCTCTGTATTTATAATTCGTGATATGTAATTTATAATCAGAGGATTGTAATAGTGTGTACAATCTTTTTAAATTGATTTTATGAACTTGGTGCTTGTTATTCGCAGTTAACAGACTGACAACTTCAACATAGGACTTCTGTTTGCATCCGTTTGTTTTTTAGGTAAGATATTTAATAATATATATAAATAAAAAGATTTTAGCATCAGTATAATTTGTAAACATACTCTCTAGTATGTGGACTCATATAAAATATGAAGCAATTAAGGCATAACATGGTAATTGTATCAAATAAAGGATGTTTAAGAATTTTCTTAAACTGATTGAAATTGTTTAAAAGTGACTTGAACCAAGACTAATTTTTGTATTATTACACAATTTCTGATTCTTGTTAAGCCATCAAGCCACATTAAACATACATGAAGTATATAAATTAAGCCAATAAAGTTATTTACTCATAAACTAATAACTCAACTAATAAGTAACACTTCTATTAAATATTTTATTTTGTTGTAGATGTCTGCAAAATGTTCAGTACTAAAGTTGTATAGATTTCAACAGTGAAGGATATATTACAGTAGTTTCCACCCAGTGATAAGCTGAAGAAAGGATCCTACATACAAATTGGGGACTAAGTCAAACTTCAGTGTGTATTAAACTCAGTATTAAATATTTCCCCAAAGATCAAATTTCATTCACTGATGTGTACAAGGATAAGTATGGTGATCTGAAGACATTTACAAGGAAAAGACCTGTGTTAAAGGAAAATGTAATACCACAAATATTTCCCCATCTCTCGAAATATCTTCCTGTGTAGAAGAATCCAGCTGCAAGAAGTAATCCTGGAATGGGAAGAAAAAGGACAGGAACAACAAGAAGAATGGTTAAACAGTGATGTGATAGTGAATTTTTGTGAAGATTAAATCTAAATTGAGTGCTCATTTAGAGAAGTGACTGTCAATAACAAACAAACTGTATATATTTATATTTGATTGGATTTGACAATGATGAACCATATGTCAGGTGTAGTATAAAACTATTTGAATGAATAAATGATAATCTAGGTAAGAATTGAGCATAATTTATCCAGTATTTAGTTGATTTATATTTATTTTAAGGTGATGTCTCGTCAGCTGTAGAGGCTGATTTTATTCATATTTTATATTCTTATCAATAAAATACCTTTTGCAGTATTATTTTCTTTGGTCTACCCATATATATTTCGATTTTTATTCGTTTAAAATGTTTTTTAGCCTGATTTATTTCATATTTCTCAGGCCTACAATCGTTTTCATCGGCCCTCTATTTGAAAGCCGTGCCACGTTGCCACATCTAGGTTTCCGGCCTTGTGTTAGAGGTGGCCTTGCTTAATCCGCTCCGCAATGCGTTCGAGATAGACTTTCTTACTTCAAACGCTCCGGTATCACGTGATTGCTACTCCGCTCTAATGGGTCGATTCTGTGCATGTCTGTAAGCATTTTGTAAGAAATCTGTAACTATACCATAGAGAAATCTAACTATACAGTACAGAACTTTCGTTAGCTACAGATTCGTAAGCTCTTACGAAAAACGCAGAATCGACCCCTTACTCTACTCTATCACCTTATGACCAAACCACAGATTATAAAAGTGTGACCAAACCGAGATAAACAACTCATAGGTCTATGGGTCTAATGACTAATGTCGAGTGTCGATGTCACTTGTTAGTCTGCCAAATGTCTAATCTACTTAGAAATTTTATTTACCGATTGTACAGTTTCCACTTATTTTTGAAAAGTTAAATAAATTCAAATGTCTGGAGTAACTACAGAAGTTGAACCAAGGCTTCAATACATCTTAAACGATGGAAGAATTATTTTGGATTCTTCCGAATTAAATACTGAAGGAATGAGTGACGTAAGTTGGTAAATATACAGTTGGTTTATTAAATATTTGTGATATTAAGTTTAAACTCAAGTGGATATGTTATCAAGGCATTTGAACGTAAAGTAATTTATATTTATTCTCGTATTTATTCAAATGCATTGTAAGATTTATTTTGATAATCTTTCACTTTCAAAAAGTTCATGAAATAATAACATAAAATCAAATAAAAAAATAATAAAATAAACTATTATGTAGGGTACTATTATTCCCTATTATTATTTTTTAAGATAATCTATACTGATGACAATCAAGCTATTATTTTGAATGGTGAAATAATTCAAGAGGATGATACTTCAACATTTATTCTACAGGATGATGGAAGTGACTTGAGTCACTATATTACAAATAATGATACTGAAGGTATTTATATTTATATGATAGTAAAATTGAAGGATTGTTGTCTCTTGCCAGCATGTTAAGGTATTCTTTTCTGTTTTTACCAGCTTAGACCTAGTTGTTTGATTACTGATCATTTACTGATATTCTTTTATATAGCATAAATCATGGTACTCGCTGTTTTAAACTAAATACCATATTATTTTAGGAGAAATATTAATAGCAAACATTGACCAATATCAAGACCCTCAACACATTATTCAATACGTAGATGAAGTTGGCAATATTACAAATGCTGCTGATGTTGTTTACGTTAATGAAGATGGGACTCCTTTAAACGCTGAGGACATATCTTCTCATTATCAAATGGAATTGATGGAAATTGGTCAAAGCACATGTGATGAAGAACAAATCGAAGACAATAGAATTATCAATTTCAAATATATCTCTGGCAAAAAAGGAGATCATTCTTATGACAGCTCAAGTGGCGAAGGAGAAATTAATGCAGCTAAGATTATAAACTTTGAATGTGTACCTGGAGAACATGAAGATAATTCATTTATTGCTATTAGCCCTGCTGATTGGTAAGTAACATTTTAGTGATAGTATAAAATACACAGAAAACCCCATAAAACTTGACCGAACTTTTGAATAAGGTTCTCCTTTTCAGGTACCAATATACACAAGCTAAAGATAGTTTAGGAGTAGACGATTCACCATTGAATGAATACCAATATACAGCAGTTCAAAATAACACTTTATACACCGTTCCATACGAAAATGCAAACACCAAAAATAAAATTGCCTATCAATGTGACTCGCACACTGCCATCACCGGAAAAAACTTGATAACAGGCCAAATTGTAACGTTGGATAGTTACATGGACAAAATTAAAGATCGAATAAAATCGAATCGATCAGTTAATGGAAAATGCCGGTTAAAACATAACCTAAACGCTTTTTTAAATAAGAAATTCAATTTGGGACTTACAGTAGGTGGCAAAAATCTGATAGCCAAAATAATACATGTCAGCTCTAAAGAAGTATTCAATAAAAATCAGGAACAATTAAATGGAATATGTGGACCTGTGGAAAACATGAACGATGTAAAATTAGAAACTGAAGGTAATGTAGATTATTATTTAGTTTAAAACAATTTCAAAATTAGTAGCAATAATTTATATTAAAAGGTGTTTGCAATTAAGGTAGGTCGATGCTGTGAACCATAAGGTTTTGCTATGACCAATCGGTTTTTTATTATTAGGAATTCAATGTTAGCTTTTGGGCGGAGTAGAATTCAATGACACCTCTGGCGGAAAAAATTGTAGTTGTCGCAACGAGTAAAACAATTCGTTTTGCATTGTTTTTGTATTATATGCAAGTCAACGTAATTACCGTAAATTCGTACTTTATTTGTTTAATTTTGTGTCAGTGACAAGCTAAAGTGGGAATTAATAAACTTTACGTTCGCGTTCAGTTCGTCGTTGGCAGTTGGCAGTTCAGTTCAGTTGAAGTTGAACTAAAGGGATCGCACACTTACGTTTATAAAGTCAGTTCGCGTTCAGTTCGCAGTTTCCATTACGTTCGTTACGCTGCGTCCGCGTTCGAGATGACCAAGATTTAAGTTCGCAGTTGGCAGTTCAGATATAAACCAATCAAAACGAAAGTTATGCACCACGTGAGAAACGTCATTTGCAACTGTTTAATTTATGGTACTCTTACTACTGTTTTTTCTTGAAAGCAGCATATAGTAAACATGTTGTAGCAAATTCACTTGAAATTAAATAAATATTTTCATCCATCTTGAACAAAACAAAATATAAATAAAATCAGCTGAGATCTATCAGAATTGTCAATATAATTTTCAACCAATCAAATCCTTAGCTGTCAGCTGAAAGTTGTGAGTTTATAAACGCAAAAATTTACCAACTGAACTGAACTGCAGAATGGAAACGACGTGAACGACGCCAACTGCGAACTGAACGCGAACGTAAAGTTTATAACTCCGCCTTAAAACTGTGTTTTTCTATTCAACTCAACTGTCATCATTTCTGAGGTTATATTCTTATATATAATCAGTGATATTATGGAAGAGGTTATGTTATTCTATTTTTTTGTTTTAATTGTACTTTTATGAAAGTGTCACTTATTTCCTCTATAGGTACCATGCAAAAATATAAGGCCAGCATTTAAAACTGCCTGTCCCTCATTTATGCACCTAGAAGAAGGCTCAGCATTTAGAAATGCAAATAAACTTTGAATAGTCAGTGTACCTATACCTAATCAATAGTTACAAAAACAAAGAGAAAATAAGTCAGTATTGAAGATTTAAAATATTACTCAATACAAATGTACCTTCCCTGTAACTTTTGTAGATAATATGACAATATCAAAAATGAAATAAAAACACGAAATCAGACTTTATTTTTGACAAACTTACTTACCATAAGTACTTATTACTCCAAAAATAAAAATATTAGGAGTAAAAATTTAGTTTAACAACACAAAATACTAAAGCACAATCAAAGAAAAAGCAAAAGTTTCACAAAACACACACTGAAAATAACTAAAACAACAAAATAAAACCACTTAAATATCAAAGGGCTTATACGGCAGCTGATTTGTTTTACTAAGTTTTACTGGGCAAACCAGCAGTATTTGATCGATAGTTAGTTTATCTTTCAACTCTATTTTACACTTCTTTAACTCTTATTTAGTTGAATTGAAAGTGATTATGATAATGGGATTATACAGGGTGGTCCTTAGGTAATTGTACATAGAAGTACAGTATAATCTTCACTTTAAAATATTGCGATTTAAGTCAACTACTTAGCCTTAATAAAATGTTGACGAATATGCGCAAACATTTTATGTTAGAGATTTTTGGTTATGAGAAATCATAATTTTGTATAGATTGGCAAGTTTATCTAAACCTGCAGTCGAAAACATCTGATGTTGCCACGTTTAACTACGGAAAAGTAAAGTACTAAGTATGTATTGATAATAATAAGAATTATTATCAACAATATCAATAATATGATTAAACTTTAATTCTTCAATGTGCTTGATTACTTGGATTTTGTCTTTTAACAATATTTTTTCAAGTAATGAATATTAAAATATGAACAATTTTCCAATTTTGTTATGAACTTCTTCAACCTCTGGCAACGTTGTGCGAAAACCATAATAACCACACCTTCCGAATTACATAATCGGTGATTTTCATCGACAGCTGACTTCTTATTGGCAAGCGCATGCGTGTGTTCTTCCCTCTCCCTTATTCAGTTGACTGATATTGATTTATCCAGTGGCGTTGGTATTGTCAGTGACCTTTGTTTTTTCAATTTTACTTTATAAAATAGGTACAGTACGTCATTTGTACGTTTTTGACAGATAAGCGCCATGTTTCCTCGCCTCTTACCGATTCCCCGTAGGTTCAAATAAACTTGCCAAACTATACCTATTTCGATGTACTATTTTGTAGAGGGCGCCTCATAGGCCACGCATGCGGCATAAATGTACGCAAAGCTTTTTTGCCTTTTACATTATTATTAGCGCTACTTTTGAAAAAAGTAATTAAGGCCAGATCATTACAAAAACAAAAAGGTATACAGGGTGAATCACGACTAACGGGACGGACGTTTATGGCGAAACGGTTAGAAATTTGAAATGTTTGTCACCTTAGTAGTTTGTACATCCATATAGGCTACATTTTAAAATTATTTTGAAATATACAGGATGTCCCAATAAAGTGTGGCGTATCAAAGTTATATTTTTTCTTATGGAACACCCTATATTTGATTGCATTTTCTGATTGCACCCAAAAAATAAAGTGATGTTTCATAATGGTTCCCTATACCTAAATACAGAGGGTTCCGAGTTATGCTGACTTTTTTAAAAATGTGAGCATTTCGAAAAACATTAATAACTCATTGATATAATAAATTCTAGCGAATTTCCTCTCACAGCTCAATAGTCGGACATTCGTTGAATGTATTCCACGATTGAGTACTAAACATCTCTTTACAGGGTGTTCAGAATTATCAGTTGAATTATTAGATCATTAAATGTGTTATAACGGGCTTATTTCAAATGGAACACCCTGTATTTCAATAATTCATCATATTCAAAAAAATGTCCTCTTTCGAATGATATAAGGGTGTCCTATACCTAGGTACTATACTTTTCGCGCAATTTACAATTTTCTTAAATTGTATGGTAAATTGATTTTAAAACATCTGCATAATAAAACAAAAACTCATAAAGCGAATACCTTACATACTACGGAACGAACAACAAATTATTAAAAGCAATAAATGACAAATTACTATAATAGCCATAAAATGGATGAGTGTAAACGTTTGGGTAGGGATGGTGGGCCAATATGTTATCGGCACGTATGTTTTTGACGGATACCTGGACAGAAGAAAATTTTTGAGTTTTTTGGAAAATATCTTCTAGATCTACTTCGAAAACCTACCGCTTAGCATCAGAAAGAAAATGTGGTTGCAATAGGGTATTTTCCTATGAGCGGAAAAAATTAAAAAAGAGTCGGAGCAGGTACTTTGTGATACTATTATGCCAGAAATCAATATTCCACACAAATAAATTAAACCAGTGACTTCTTATTACCTTAACAAAAATGGTAATTTTCAAATATTTACTCAGCGCGGGAAAATATGTGAGTTTATTTTGACGTCAGACGTCTCGTTGCTTGCTTGTTTCTTATAGGCCAGCTCAGGCTGGCGGCCGCGAGTCGAGCCGATGGTTGCCGAAAATCAGCTATTTTTGCAAGTCGCTCGGGATGTGGTAGGCGGAGCGACAAGACCACTGACGTCATAAAAAATCAGCGCGTTTTGGCGCGCTATTTAAATGGAAAATTTTTAAAGTTGGTTTTGGCAACTTTCCCGCTTAGTAAAACATTTAAAAAAAATTTGAAGTACTTCACTGAGGTCAGACAATCTTTTAATGGTATTTAAAGAAAATTGTCAAATACCCTATTAGACTTAGCATCAGATCACTTTTCCCACTCACTTTTCTCCTGCTGTTAGGAATTATCTTAATAAAAAATTAAGACATAAATGGATAGGTAGGGGAAGTCCTTGTAATTGGCCAGCTAGGTCACCAGAACTGACCAAGATGGATTTCTTCGAATGGGGTTATAATAAAAATATCTTGAAATATGAAATTAATAATTTTGGACGCTTTCGCGTCTATAACGCCCGCTATGTATGAGTAATGTAAGTACCTAGTTTGGAGCCAGAATCACGTGTTGCATTGCATAAGATGACAAGCATTTGGAGCATCCATCATAGTTACTTTCCAATTTTTGCTTTCAATAATTTGTTGTTCGTTTCGTAGTATTTATGTATTTGCTTTATTAATAATGTGTTTTTGTTTTATTATGTACTCAAATGCTTGTCGGTAAAAAAGAGTTAGTGTACCTCAGGAACAATGAGTATGCATATTTATTAGCATTATTTCTTCACAATATCTTTGTCAAGATAATTAGTATAAAATTTAGAGAGAATTGCAGATGTTTTAAAATCAATTTACCATACAATTTAAGAAAATTGTAAATTGCGCGAAAAGTATAGTACCTAGGTATAGGACACCCTTATATCATTCGAAAGAGGACATTTTTTTGAATATGATGAATTATTGAAATACAGGGTGTTCCATTTGAAATAAGCCCGTTATAACACATTTAATGATCTAATAATTCAACTGATAATTCTGAACACCCTGTAAAGAGATGTTTAGTACTCAATCGTGGAATACATTCAAGGAATGTCCGACTATTGAGCTGTGAGAGGAAATTCGCTAGAATTCATTATATCAATGAGTTATCAATGTTTTTCGAAATGCTCACATTTTTAAAAAAGTCAGCATAACTCGGAACCCTCTGTATTTAGGTATAGGGAACCATTATGAAACATCACTTTATTTTTTGGGTGCAATCAGAAAATGCAATCAAATATAGGGTGTTCCATAAGAAAAGATATAACTTTGATACGCCACACTTTATTGGGACATCCTGTATATTTCAAAATAATTTTAAAATGTAGCCTATATGGATGTACAAACTACTAAGGTGACAAACATTTCAAATTTTTTACCGTTTCGCTATAAACCTCCGTCCCGTTAGTCGTGATTCACCCTGTATATCTGTTGGTATCTCCAAATCTTACCGGTTTTAGAGATAATCACATTTTAATAATTAACTACATGATTATTATTCAATGAAATTTCGAAAAATGTAGGTAGTGTTTAAGATTTTTTGTTCAGTATTAAGATGAACAGTATTCCATATTATCAAGGGCTCTTGTTCGCACCTGTCCATTGTGCATCTCCGCCTACCAGATATCTGTAGTGTACAAATTTTTTTTAATTTCAGATTGGGGCTTAAATAAATCAAAAAAATCAGCTGATACACCGAAGAAATCAGTTGATGCCAAATTAATGTGCGTCCAAACGAAGCTTCTCTCAAAAAAATCGGATCAATTCCAAAGAATTTCAAAAATTTTGTCCGACCTAATGAAAACCGAAAAAGTCAAAAATCAATTGTTGAATAAAAGTATACATATTGATTTAGTCGATAAATATTGCTATAATATCAAAAATATGGTAGAAAACGTTTCGTTTATAAGTGGTTATATGGAGAAGAAAGTGATTTCTACAAAAAATGAATTGGTTATGGAAGAATGGGTGTTTGTACCCGATACACTTAAAACTGATAATGCAAAGACCAACAGCAAGAAACAATCACAAATAAAGTAAGTAAAACTCACTCAACCAAGAAGTAGATACTACTATATTATTTTAAATAGGTCTACACATATAAATATACAAACAGAATTGCACACGCCTATGAGACTTATGAAAGTAAACAAGTGGCTTGCACCCTAATCCCATAAACATTTTTATGTTATAGTGGACCACCTTAGTAGCTACCCGAATTTTTCGATATTATGAGCAATATTTCACTCGGTAACTGGCGATACCCTGCAGGTGCACCTGCGGTGCCAGATTTTCCAAATATATCGGGCATACATGAAGTTGTTCTAACTAATTTCTCCAACAGTTTCGAGCGAGTTTTTTTAATTCTCACAAATAAATTTATATTATGTATTTTTTATTAAATATTTCCAAGCTAGTTTTCTAAGAAAATCATGAGCTAACAGTATATTGAAGTAATGGGAAACATATGTAAACGGAGCACAACAATTTCAGAAAATATATATGACAACATTGCTTTATTTTATGATCCTCAAACTAACTTTGGTCAAAGTATACCTATATTTTTAATCCCACTGATGGCAAATACCCCCCAATAGAGTGGATACAAATGATGAAATTTTAGGTTCCTTACCAATGTCATCATAGAAATATAAAAAGCACGTTTTAGACTATGCAATTTCTTGAACAAGATTTGGTTAAATTTCTTGAACGCTAGTATCAAACAGCAAATTGCTTCAAAATCGTGGATTGAACCGAAAATTGTCTCGGAAAATAGAGCATGTTCTATTTCTACACAATTTCTAGTCTGGGCGCATGCGCAGTTGGGATAACGCCTTATATCTTATAACCTAACCTAGTTGATCGTCATTGTTTACCATTACTTTCACCTATATTATCGTTTATGTGGCTTGTTTGTTTTTTTAAGGATTTGATTATTATTTTTTCCCTCAATTTATTTTTGACATTTCACTAGAATCATAAAACATTACATTTCTCTTTAACATAGACGAAAACGGTGTACTGCGCAGAATCACGGACTAAAATATTGTACAGTATAATACAGGATAAATTTGATGTCAAACAATTTAACGTTCTAAATCTTGTTCAAGAAATTGCTTAGTCTAAAACTTACTTAATTTTGGTATGAATGACAATTGTCATTTCTAGTATCCATTTAAATATCTGCTTCCGTAGTTTCTTACGACTTTCAGTACATGTGCTCTAGTTATACTGTAACGTTTATTTTAATTTATATTTACAAATTTTTATGTACGGTCCTTAATTTACTAATTTATATTATACACTAAACTAACTAACTACACTAATTTATATGAACGTCACTGAATAAACACTTTATCGATCGCTTTCCTTCAATATAAGCATTAGCTGTCCATCTATGTGACTATGTCTCAACTATCTGATGACTGACTCAGTGCAGCGATGCTCAGTATTTATATGACAAGGTAGATTACTAGAAAACTCCCGGTGTTCTGTCGCCGGCGCTAGGTAGTCTATGGAATGTGCTCGTAGTTTCTGGAATGTTCTCAAGGGTAGTAGCGGAGGGAGGGGATGGCAGTTTCGATCATTCTCGATTACTTACAGTCATAGTCGTCTCATACAGGAATTTCGCTGGGGCACTCGCGTAACAATACCTAAGTGATACTAGTTGTCTTGATTTTTATAACGTAAATTTTGATAACCTTCTAATGGATATCTTTTTGAAACTTTTTAATAATGTTTCTTATCGTATTCATCTTAATGAATACACTAATTTCTGTGGCTAAAACCAATTATGGTTTTTTAGTCAAAACTTTAGTAGTCCCTCGAATTTTTTCGAAACTACAATTTCCTAAAAATTTTCCATTTGGTTTTTTTTTCAGAAAAGAATTTGTCTAAATATGGGATTAACTAAAGTATTTAACAAGTTTACCTGGAAACTCATTCACAACAATCCTACAGGAACCTTTCTAGGTTAAAAGGTTTAATAAGGGAGAATTCTTAATATCTGAATATTTGTTTTTATTTATCTATAGGGCTTCTACTACGAGACAATTGGATAACTTCATTACTTTCATTAACTCAATACATAAAAATATCAAATTTACAGTAGAAATTGAACAAAATATGTCTATAAACTTTTTAGACCTCACAATTTCAAATATAAATAATATAGTCTAAGAGCTAGCAACGTTTTCGAAAGAGAATTTCAGGTAGGCCAGTTTTTAGATATGCTATCTCTCTCACTCTCCCGGACGTCATACGGGTCACCTGGCTGGCGGTAGCGGTTGCGTACATTAGTGCGCATCGTACCTGTACAGGTAAAATATTAATTTTTCAAATAATTTTAAGAAGATTTCTTTTTTTTTTATTATTTTAATTGAATTTTTTGACACATAAATCTATTATTGCCAGACATTTTTATTGTTGTTTAAACTGTGCCAGACGCTAATTTGGAATAAAAAAAAATTTTTTTTCAAAATATTTTAGTATAGCTGAAATTTTAATATGATGTTATTTAAGTATTCAAAAACTCAAAATTAATTTGCCAGGCAATAATTCAATTGATAAACCTTCAGCCAGACCGATCTAAAGCGGACCTTACACGATCAATATTACTGTCAATATCGAAAAATATTGTCAGTAATATTGATCGTGTATGGAGTGGAATGATGGAATGAAGTTAAGTACTGACGGTTATTCGAATATTTTAATATTTTGGTCATCAGTATTGACAATACTGTCAGTATTCCGTATTGACAGTAATACTGACCGTGTAAGGTCCGTTTAAAAGTGAAAAGTAATTGGGCATGTTGGAAGAGTACAGACAGTCACGAGCTAGTTAAGTAAGCGAGATAGACGACAGCAGCTGTTTGTAGTCAAGATGGCGTCAGTTTAGTCACATGTGTGTATTCGTTGCTGTCATTTTTAATGTTTTGAATGAAATTATGTTACAATGGCTAGTGATAAATTAAAATGTGTTTTTTGTAAAGACAAAAATGGAAAAATAATAACTTTTGTAGAAGATAAATTGAAAAAATGTAAAGAAGTATTACGCAAATACGTGTAAATTTTAAACTTAAATATCATAGTGTACAATTACCAGAGCAGGTAAATGACACTGATGGATATCACAGAAATTGTTACAGCAGTTTTATAGCTTTAATGACAAAGAACCGTAATTTATCTGATATTAATTTCTCGTCAACAGTAGATTTTCCCAGCACATCTAGTTCAACAACTCCGATATCAAATACTGCGGTAGACGTTAGCAAAACTCTGCCAGATAATACGTCTCCAAATTTACATACAGAAGTTAATATCCAAGAAATTGGCACTTCTAATGCAATTATTGAGCCTGAAAGTGTGGAAAATATAATAAACAAGTTCAAATGTCACACGAGTTTGTTTTTTTTTGTGGAAAAGATCGCAAGCAATCAAAAGGTAAACAACAAACCTTACACTCCTCGAATGATGCAAAAATTTATAAAAAAAATAGCAAAACTACGATGATGACAATGAAAATGACAGCAGTGATGAAGATGATGATGATGATTATCAAGATCCCTCCGTTTTTTGTGATACAATTATGGATTATTTTTTTCACTTGTCAAAATCTGACATTTTGGTGGTTTTAACCAATAGCAATACATTATTCTAGCCAATCATTCGGTATTATACTGACAATTCAACTCATGTATAAAAAATCGCATATGCCTCAGTGTAATTGTCACTTTGACACCGGCAAAAGTTAGCTTTAACTTTTTCAGCGACAAATGCACTTGTGGTTTTTTCACTTATGCATTTGTTACCATGATAAATAATTTGACATGTTTATCAACAACTTATTGAATTTCTAAACACTTACAATGAGCCGATTCATTGAATTGTCCTGCCGAATTACACTCGATGTTTGTATTGATATCGGGTAAATTTGTGTTGTTCAACTTCTAAACTGTTTCCTTTAGCAATTAGACTCGAAAAACTGTCAACCTAAAAACGCTCCACCTTCTGTGTCGCGTTTTTAATAGTTGACAGTTGTTCTCGTCTAATTGTTAGGAAACAGTTTCTCATTAAACAATTCAAATTTACCCGATAAAATACAAACCTCTTGTGCAATTATAAGTGATTATTTTTTTCCCTTGTCAAAATCTGACATTTTGGTGGTTTTAACCAATAGCAATACATTATTCTAGCCAATCATTCGGTATTATACTGATAATTATGCTTCCTCATCGATAAAACCTTGTTTACATCGAAACGTCAAAATTTTACTTTGAATTTGTCATGATTGACAACTAAAAGCGCTTTCAAAAATCCTTTTAAATTGTTGAAAAAAATAATCTTCCCAAATACAACTCGCTCTTCAAATTTTATCACATAATTTTTTATTTTCATCACTCAAACTTGTTTATTTGAGGCAAAAACATTCAAACAAACCGAATTTAGATAAAATCACTCCTCCTAACGGAGTCGTGATTTTATCAAATCGGTTTGTTTTCATATTTTTGCCAAATAAACAAGTTTTCGTGGAAAAGAAAAAATTATCGATAAAATTTGAAGCACTCGTGGTATTACCTTTGATTATTTTTTTCACTTGTCAAAATCTGACATTTTGGTGGTTTTAACCAATAGCAATACATTATTCTAGCCAATCATTCGGTATTATACTGATAATTATGCTTCCTCATCGATAAAACCTTGTTTACATCGAAACGTCAAAATTTTACTTTGAATTTGTCATTATTGACAACTAAAAGCGCTTTCAAAAATCCTTTTAAATTGTTGAAAAAAATAATCTTCCCAAATACAACTCGCTCTTCAAATTTTATCACATAATTTTTTATTTTCATCACTCAAACTTGTTTATTTGAGGCAAAAACATTCAAACAAACCGAATTTAGATAAAATCACTCCTCCTAACGGAGTCGTGATTTTATCAAATCGGTTTGTTTTCATATTTTTGCCAAATAAACAAGTTTTCGTGGAAAAGAAAAAATTATCGATAAAATTTGAAGCACTCGTGGTATTACCTTTGATAATTATGCTTCCTCATCGATAAAACCTTGTTTACATCGAAACGTCAAAATTTTACTTTGAATTTGTCATTATTGACAACTAAAAGCGCTTTCAAAAATCCTTTTAAATTGTTGAAAAAAATAATCTTCCCAAATACAACTCGCTCTTCAAATTTTATCACATAATTTTTTATTTTCATCACTCAAACTTGTTTATTTGAGGCAAAAACATTCAAACAAACCGAATTTAGATAAAATCACTCCTCCTAACGGACTCGTGATTTTATCAAATCGGTTTGTTTTCATATTTTTGCCAAATAAACAAGTTTTCGTGGAAAAGAAAAAATTATCGATAAAATTTGAAGCACTCGTGGTATTACCTTTGATTAAAAAATCTAACCTTAATTTTCACATAACCATCCAAATTTTTGTTTATTTCATACTTGAGATTGATCATTATATTAATTTTGTATAACAATAAAGTACTATTTTGATACGGTATTGATCCACAAATTAATTTAATAGTTTTTAGTCCTTTCTCTTAAATTTATTGGAAATTATTTCTAGACCAAACAAAATGATGCCACATCATTTTTCACTTTTAGATCGGTCTGGCTGAAGGTTTATCAATTGAATTATTGCCTGGCAAATTAATTTTGAGTTTTTAAATACTTAAATAACATCATATTAAAATTTCAGCTATACTAAAATATTTTGAAAAAAATTTTTTTTTTATTCCAAATTAGCGTCTGGCACAGTTTAAACAACAATAAAAATGTCTGGCAATAATAGATTTATGTGTCAAAAAATTCAATTAAAATAATAAAAAAAAAAAGAAATCTTCTTAAAATTATTTGAAAAATTAATATTTTACCTGTACAGGTACGATGCGCACTAATGTACGCAACCGCTACCGCCAGCCAGGTGACCCGTATGACGTCCGGGAGAGTGAGAGAGATAGCATATCTAAAAACTGGCCTACCTGAAATTCTTGTTTTCTTGACGTTGTTAGCTCTCGTACTAATAGACATGATTTTTATATATTTCACAAACCATCACATACAGACATACAATTCATAATAGTTCAGTCCACCCAGTCAGTCATAAATTAGCAGCTTTCAATAGTATGATACATAGACTTTAACTAGTTCCATTAAATATTGACTTGAAATGATGAACTAAATATAATAAAACAGATAGCTGTTAATAATAATTACGATTCAAATTTAATTGACAATATCATAAATAAAAAATATCTAGAGTCTAGAATAAGTATTTCCTTCTGATAAAAACAAAAATAACCAATTTAGAAGCTTAACATACTTTGGAATACCATCCTTAAAAATCAAATAATTTTTAGAAACTTTAGACTTGAATATTTGCTTCAAAACCGATAACAATTTATCCAAATCCATTAAAAACAACAAATCCAAATCTTCATAACTAAATAAATCAGGAGTTTATAAATTAAAATGTGGTAATGACAACTGTAACAAAATTTATACCGGGTGGTGACTCGACCTTAGGACCATAGGATTTTAACATGGGAAATCAGAAAATCCTAAATATTTGTAACCCAGCAAAACAGAAACTATGAATATTTATAAATGTTTAACAGCAAATAAGTTTAAAAATTTTTAAACTTATTTGCTATTAAACAGTGATTATTTTATGACAATATTGTCAGAAATAATGTACTTTATGTCCACACAAAATTTCATTAGGTTCTCTTTTGCTGGGAAGCAAATATTTAGGATTTTCTGATTTCCCATGTTAAAATCCTATGGTCCTAAGGTGGAGTCACCACCCGGTATAGGTAGAACATTTAGAAATTACAACCAAAAATCAGATTCCAACTACTCAAATCATTTATTAGCAAACCAACACTCTTTCGATTAAAATTTTGAAATTTTGCATATAGAACCTAAATCCTTCAAATTAAATCTTTTAGAAGCCCATGAGATAAATAAAAACAAATATTCAGATAATCTTCTTAACGACCAAATAGATATCAACAATTCTCCCTTATTAAACCTTTTCACCTAGAAATGTTCCTGTAGGATTGTTGTGAATGAGTTTCCAGGTAAACTTGTTAAATACTCATTCGTTTGATAAAGCTACTGTGTTAGTGTTAGCGAAACGCGTCACAACTTTAAGTTCAAATATTATGTAGATTTTAACAAATTGAAATTGTTTTATTTCATAATTCAGTATGTATCTACATCAAATAAGAGCCTTATCTATTCAATTTTGGATACAAATGTTTCAATGCTTACTAATAAATTCATACTATTTATTTTTTTAAACACTTCCCTACTAGCTTCTTAAGAACATCACAAACTAACAGTTTACTGATGTAAGAGGAACATTTGTATAATGACCCTAACAATACTTAATTTTAAAAAATATATCTGGTGACATTGCTATGTTTTTTTTATATTCTTCTTATTTCAGGTATCCGAATATAATAGGTGTAACAGTTGTAACGACGCATAAAAGAGACAAAGATTACGTCAAGATCCTCCTCGACTCAAATATTAGTCTCGATAACCTCCAGTGTCGCCATTGTGGTAAACTATTTCAAACAATAAATAATATGCGAATGCATATTAATAGTGAACATATTATATGCGACATCTGTGATAAGACGTTCGAAACGAGAGAGGTATGTTTGTAATATAATTTGATTTACTTCTTTTAATAAAAATGTTAGGTTGTTCCAAGGTATTGAATAGACGCGAACAAAAAAATACTGGAAAATTTTAGTGTTGTTTATTTCAGTGTTCATGTTTCAAAAGTGCATCAAAAGGTTGGAGCTGCCGATTATACAAAATAGTCGGTATCCAATTTAGGCGAGCGGCAACCACCCCTAAAATGAATGGTAGTGACCAGATCACTTCTAATCGCTAAAAACCATGTTACTTTATGTTTTCGAGGGTGCTGAATACGAATATGACATTTGTTTTTCTCTAAAATTGGGGGAACATTGTTAAAATCTAAAATTAAGTGAAAAATGTGAAAAATTTTTTTTCGCGAATATCGAACTTCAACTCGCTGCCATTCACGGAATAATCTATATTTTTCCATAAAAATTTTATCACACATTTTTGAAGTCATTTGCAAGGCAGTAAAACATACCCGAAATTTCTAAAGCAATTTCCCACCGCTCGGGAAATTTTGGAAAATTTTTTACTGCTCTTTCTTACTTTGTACATACTTTTGCAAAAGTTGAGTGACGAAGTTTTTAATTTTAAATTTCTACATATGTAGTCTCCAAATGCAATAGACAAGGAAGCTTTTCAGAAAATTTCAAATTTTTATTTGCAAAAATAAAAATTATAGAGCATCTTAAACCTCAGCGTTCTAGTCGCTCGACGCTTGCACTGGGCGCGTTTCTCTTGAATTTCATGCAGTGAGTGAATAATGAATATCTAAAATTTTCTAATAATAATTTTTTTTATAAACAATGATACAAAGAATAATAGTAGAAAACAATGTATAAATATAAAAATGTATTCACTATGTACATTCAGCATCAACTACATTTACAATATTAGTACATGAATCTCGGCAACTACATAAATCACAGCATTCCAAACTAGATTTTTACAAGGGCACACGTCGGTAGAACAAGAAGATTTTTGAGCACAAGAACAGAAAAAATTTTGTAAATATTCCATTGCCGATAATCCATTTGATACAATTTGATTTGATACAATTTCAACTTTCTGTTTTGCTTTAACACTGTCACATGAAATTATCAAAAAGTGCTTAACGCTAGTAGCAGGTCGTAGTGACTGAATTTTAAAAGTTGAGATTGTGCCGATTACGATTTAAATATTACTGAAAATATTGAAATACGCCAAATTATATTATCAATAACATAATCTAACTAAATAAACCAAGAAATTAAATTACAAAATTCTTCGACATTGGCACATGACAAGTGGTTTTGAGGTTCCTAAAAATCGTGTTCGTTTTGCTTAAAAGTCGTGGCGACTGAGGCGTCACGCACAAATGTTTGATGCCCAAATAAACGAAAACAACAATAATTACCAACTTTGACTCTATATAAAACGAAAGTAAGATATGAAGTAGGATAGGGTCAAGGTTAGGTCAGGTTCAGGTCAACTGTCAATTGATCAATTCTCAACAGTCAGTCGCATAAGAAAGTGGTTTTTCTTTTATGTCTGAATCCATTTACCACCCATGTTGTAACTGAAAAGATTGGAGGTCTTTTCAATTTGGGGTATTTTGCATCTTACAGTTGACGAAAAACTAATGACAGCTGTCATATTTGTTTGGCTTTGTTTGAGTTTTTGGTACTTATATTGGATACTAATTTTTATTATACATTTATTTGTGATTTGTGAGACTCTGATCTGCTTTTATTATTGCAAATACCATCGAGAAGAAACAAATATGTGTTGACAGCTGTCATTAGTTTTTCGTCAACTTTTCGATGCAAAAAATACCCCAAACTAAAAATATCTCCAAAGTCATGGGGACTCAAACATATAAGAAAAACTAAAAAAAGATTGGAAAAACCACTCCATTATGCGACTAACCTTTCTCAGTCTTTTTTTGTTCGTTATGTTGGCAGCAATTCCCTTGTATAGAACTCGTCCATTGAATTCACATTTTAACTTGACCAAAAGCAGGTTTATAAATAATCGTTTCATCTCAAATGATAATATGTACAAAGCAATATTTATTCTTGGGTTGTTGCGAATTCTAAAACTATTTAAAAAGTGGCTTTATTATTTACTTAACATGATTTGCGTGCACTGTACACTTACAAAGGTATGTTCTCGCTCAGATAGATGTCGTGTGAATCTTTATCGGTATTGTAGGTACAATGCTAAATATACATATAGTACAGGGTTATTAATCATACATGTTCCAGCCCTTAACATGGTTATTATTGCATCATCAAAAATTTTGTCGTATTGAAAGTTGTGTGGTTATAAACTAATTTTATTATAACATCAACAAAAGTACAGCGGCGTGCGTAGTTTAGGGGACACAAAAAAATTATTTGTTTTTTTTTTAATGAGACACCCTGTATATTATAGAATTTGTTTAAAGATGTTTTCTTCCGATTTCAAAAATATACCATATTATACACCTGTTTTACATAGTTCTTAAGATATTAAAGGATAAATATAGTAATTTGATCAAAAGTTACCTACTATAAGAACTGACGGGAGATTTCATCTCCAGTTGGGCCAAATCAATCATCAAAATTGGTAAACGCAAGGCAAGAGATGTTCTGGGTATACTCACCGGACACTGCGAGCTGCGATGTTACACACACAAAACACAGGGACATAGCAACTTGTGTAGATGGTGTGGAGAGGAGGAAGAGACCCCGTGTCATTTCCTATGCAAGTGCCCCAACCTAATGGCACATAGACATAGATGGTTGGGAGCAGCGATCCTGGACTCAGAGTTATTCAAAGAGACTAGCATTGACAACATACTTGCATTTTGCAAGAGTGTTGGCTTTAGTGCACATCTCTCTGAAGCAGCCTAAGCATAGCTTAAGTACGAATCAGGGGGAAAGGGATACAATGGCGAAAGCTAAGTGTCCCTGAGCATTGCACCCCGAATCACTTTTAATAATAATAAAAAAAATACCTACTATAAATATTAAGTGAATATTGTCAGACAGAAATAAAATTTTTGGACCGATATTTTGATTTCAATTCAATTAGAGTTACCTCTCAACCTGAAGTTGAAAATATTCTTGTACCGAATTTTTTAGACGTTCAACTTCAGGATATGATTTGAATGCAGGATGGGAAGCTCTGCATAATGTCCTTCCTATTAAAGAACATTTGAACAATGTATTTTAAGTGTAGATAGGGAATAATGGAACCGTATTATGGCCTCTTAATAGTCCGGATCTATCCACTAGGGACTCTTTTTTTTGGGGTTCCTAAAAGACATAATAAATAATAATAATGACTGTTTGAATTCAATTAGGAATAAATAATCTAAATGTGAGTAATCAAACCATTTGTGATGCAATTCAAAATATAATTAGACGTTTTCATTTATGTATGGAAAATAATAGTGTACTTTCACATCGATCAACTTTCATGGAACAAGTTATTATTTATTTAATATCTTAAGAATGGTATGAGACAGAGGTATGATATGGTATATTTTTGGAACTAGAAGAAAAACATTTTTTCAAAAATTTAATAATATACAATAAAAAAACAAATACTTTTTTTGTGTCCCCTAAACTGCGCACGCCACTGTACTTTTGTTGACGTTATGATAAAATTAGTTCATAATCACACAACTTTTATTTCGAAAATTTTTTTGTTTATGCAATAATAACTATGGTAAGGGTTGGGATATTTATAATGAATAACCCTGTATCCTTTTTTTGGTAAATACAACAATGCTGCTAGTTGTACAAAACGTGTTGAAATATGTAGTTATTTATTTCAAAATTTGAGTCGAAATTATTTTATTTCATCATTCAGTATGGATCTTCATGAAGCAAAAGCTTAATTAAATATTAAAATTACTTGATTATGATGAACGAATTTAATGTTTGTAATATTTCGAAAAAATACTTTATATTTAAAATTTTGAAATTCTGATCCTAATATATTATTTATTATTGACAGGCTTTATTGCGGCATAAACGACTACATCCAAAAAATAGTACAGAAGAAGATTTAAAACATTGCAATGTGGATTATTGCGGGAAATATTTTTTGACCGATTCATCATATCAAAAGCATTTATTGAATCATAAGTTGAACCCCAACAGGTAAAAAAATAAAAAAACTATAAATAGATATCAAAGAACATAAATTATTCTAACGCTTTATAAGTTTTGAAAAATATTTTTCAAAAACTTATAAAGCGATAGAATTATTAATGTTTTTTGATATCTATTGGTAACTCGCTTTATTAAATAAGACAGTATTACAGTTTTCTGTAATAATACTTTAAAAAAATGAACTAAAATAAAAAATGGGCTCGTTTCATGAATTTCAATGAAAATCTCACAAGATATATTGGGTCTCGACCAATGACCTATTATAAAATAGACTAGCCTTGTTTACATTTTGGTTGTCCCCAACATATTTAGGGCGAGACTCTTCTTACATGATGCCAAATTTCTTCCAACAAAAATGGTAATTGATGAATATATTTAAGATTTGAGCAGTATTTTCTGTTTAAAAAGTAAGAAAAAAGTGGGAAGCATTTAAAATGGGTATGACCAACCCACGGTCCAGCTCACTTAGTTTTTTCGGTTAGGATTTTCCATGATTTATCAATGCCATAAGTAAAATAGTTTATAAATTTTTAGTTTGGCAGCCTCGAACTACTTCTGTCATTTTGGTGAGATCTGTCAATGAGATTTTAATTATAATTGTGTTTTTATTAGATATATCATTGATATTTGTATATTCAAGTGCTTTTAAGACATTTATGATGGTGAGAAAATGTGTAGTATGTGAAAATAAATGGAATAAGAATGATGAACGATCGTTCCATAGGTAAGGTTATATTAGCACAAGCGTAGTATAAATATAAGACATACAATATTTCGCCGTGAAATTTGATTTTTGAATGTATTTTTGGTAGAAGAGGGCATTTTCAAAGTTAAAGTTGCTTTTGAGGCTCAAGACAACAGGACTATTGGAGCAAAAAACCCTCCACCAACAACAAGGTAACTTATCTATTGTAATTGAAAGGTCTATTTCATGAACAATTTGTAATCTTTTCAGTTTGTTGAAGAATAATGAAGATTCATTTTATTTAAATATTTTCATACAATTGTGTGTTCTAGTTATTTTATTTTGTAATATGATTGTGGATAATACTTAAAAACAATAAATATCATTATTATGATTATCGTTATAATTATTCTATCTAATTTTAATACATTTATTTATTCCTTAGTTTTGTAAAATCAATATAAAAAAAACGTATCCATATTATATTATTCATAATCTGTAGTCCAAAACTTGCTTCATGTTAAAAGTCCTCTATAGGAATCCTTTAAGTAAATTGCTTGTTTTTAATATAATTTCCACTTATTCAAATGAAAATTAAATAAGGTATCTACATCATTTAGTCTATAAAAGTAATTTTTATAAAATGGTTTAAATGAACCCTTTTGACATGATACGCCACTGTGCATTGTACTCGCCCTGATTTATGTTGCGACCAAAACAATGTATAGGTAATAATGTGTGATGGCTGGTCTATTTTATAATAGGTCGTTGGTCTCGACTAAGTATATGGAACTAATAACACCACTCTACGATTTCAAATGAAAATGAAAAGAAATATTGAAATTTGAATTCCTGTGGTAAACAGTGGTAGGCTAGAGCCAATTGACAAACAAGGAGATTTTGCACTGTTGTCAGAAAGGAAACCTTTATAAATAGACTAGTTATCTTTTTTCTTTTACATCTGTTAAATAGAAACGCAAAGTAATGTCAAAACGTACTCTTTGAAATGATATTTTTTCATCTCCATTTCCTTACCTATTAAAAATCACTTAAACATTTAAGAAGAGACTATTTTCCGTCAAAATTAACCTGATCTGATAATTTCAACCTAACATGACAAATAATAACCTTTTGTATTTTTTTCAGTGTACCAACATTTTCCGATCTAAAGTCTTGTGAAATTTGTGATAATGTTTTTATTGACGAAGACGAATTAGCGGATCACAAAAAAATCCACATAGATAATTTCAGTTTTGTTAAAGAATCGCAAACTAAATATTACGGTTGTGAAATATGTAAACGAACTTTTTCAAGATTATCGAATCTCCAAAGACACGTCGCAATACATAAAGAAGGAGATCAACTTTTCAGGTAAGAACAATGTTCATGATTGGGAAAAATAGATTCCGATAGATGGCGCTCTGAAATGTCAATGTCATCTCAGCAGCGGGTAAAACAAATCAGCTGCCGTATAAGCCCTTTGATATTTAAGTGGTGATATTTTGCTGCTTTAGTTATTTTCAGTGTGTTTTTAGTGAAAATTTTGCTTTTTCTTTGATTGTGCTTTAGTATTTTGTGTTGTTAATAGTTATTTATGCAACAAGTGCAAAAAGTGAGTGTTTTTTGCACGCGACGTGAAATTGTCCAACGAGGTCTTTAGGCCGAGTTGGACAACACGTCGAGTGCAAAAAACACGTTTTGCAAGAGTTGCATACAATATTTTTTCTAAATTCATGCAAAAACTGGAAAATTACAATATAAATATGTCAAAAACCTAATCTAACCTAATAAAACTCGACCCGTTCTTCTTTTTTGTATCTTTATGGCCTCCACCTTGTCAGTACTCAATCATAGCTGGTTTTCGCCTTGACCATTTAAATTTTGAATAATTAAAGATTTTTGAAATAATTGTAACTCGTTGAGACTAAGTAGTAAGATAACATCTGTTATTGTTGTATTAAAGCAGGATCAGGTACTTGCTATGGATTTTTATTCAATTTAAATGTTTATGTTTGTCATTAATCATCACAAAACTGACACAAGAATGACAGATGAGTGCAATAAAATATTTTATTGCACTAGTGCAATAAAGTACCACTTTTTCCATTAAATGTGGTGCACAAAAGTGTTGTTTTTTGCATGAATGTAGAAAAAATTAATTTTGACTCCTAATATTTTTGTTTTTGGAGTAATAGGTGTGTTTGATATTTGTCAAAAATAAAGCAAGTTTGGGTCTGATTTCGTGTTTTTATTTTATTTTTGGTGTAGTAATATCAACAAAAGTTACAGGGAAGGTACGTTTGTATTGAGTAATATTTTAAATCTTTAATACCGACTTATTTTCTCTTTGTTTTTGTAACTATTGATTAGGTATACACTGACTATTCAAAGTTTATTTGAATTTGTAAATGCTGAGCCTTCTTCTAGGTGCATAAATGAGGGACAGGCAGTTTTAAATGCTGGCCATATATTTTTGCATGGTACCTATAGAGGAAATAAGTGACACTTTCATAAAAGTACAATGAAAACAAAAAAATAAAATAACATAACCTCTTCCATAATATCTCTGATTATACAGGGTGTTTCATTGGTAAAGGGCCTAACTTTAACTGTAGATGGGGATCACTTTGGTGGCTCCAAAAACCTATATTTAATGTGTCTGCTGCACTTTATAACCGAGATACAGGGTGTTTTATAAATTTATCCTATTTCTTTCGAACCTCATAACTTCCGAGTTATCCTATATATTGTTTTGAGATTTGGTACACGTAATAACCATTACCTAGAGACTCCATCAAAAGCATCTCCAAGAAGATAATGCAGGTCCGGCTTAACAAAAAATTTCAAAACTCGTCTTTCCTAAAAACAACACCCTGTATATGGATTTTTTGAAAATTGCTCTTCATAATTGGAAAGGGTATAAAAATCGAATCTACTTATTTCCTTCTCATTTTTCCGCAGACAATTTTACTACCAAAAATTTACCGTCCAAGTTATAATTTATGCACGTTTTGGGGGTTAACAATGCATATCGGAGAGGTTTTTTTTTATTTTTTAGCTTGAAATGAAATCCATTTAATGCATCTAGAGAAGCATCCTAGAAATTCAATTGAGTTTGTATGTTTACGAGTACAGACCACTAAAAAATGTGATTACAGGAACGTACTTAGAACATACCCATTCAATATGTTTCGAATATCTCGAACATCCTGTATAAGAATAAGTATCTGGAAACTATGCACTTCTACATTTAGAATGAACAAGAGTAAAATACGAGAAATGAATTTATACTTCAAAAAACGGAGAGATTTTTATTAATTTTATTAATTGACATGAACAGAAAACAAGAAATTCTAACAACATTGTCCAAACGAGTACTTTTAACGTTTTTTGAAGTATAAATTCATTTATCGTATTTTACTCTCTTGTTCATTCTAAATGTAGAAGTGCATAGTTTCCTGATACATATCCTTATACAGGGTGTTCGAAATATTCGAAACATACTGAGTGAGTATGTTCTAAGTACGGCTCTGTAATCACATTTTTTAGTGGTCTGTACTCGTAAACATACAAACTCAATTGAATTTCTAGGATGCTTCTCTAGATGCATTAAATGAATTTCATTTCAATCTAAAAAATAAAAAAACCTCTCCGATACCATTGTTAACCCCCAAAACGTGCATAAATTATAACTTTGACGGTAAATTTTTGGTAGTAAAATTGTCTGCGGAAAAATAAAAAGGAAATAAGTAGATTCGATTTTCCATACCCTTTCCAATTATGAAGAGCAATTTTCAAAAAATCTATATACAGGGTGTTGTTTTTAGGAAAGACGAGTTTTGAAATTTTTTGTTAAGCCGGACCTGCATTATCTTTTTGGAGATGCTTTTGATGGAGTCTCTAGGTAATGGTTATTACGTGTACCAAATCTCAAAATAATATACAGGGTAACTCGGAAGTTATGAGTTTCGAAAGAAATAGGATAAATTTATAAAACACCCTGTATCTCGGTTATAAAGTGCAGCAGACACATTAAATATAGGTTTTTGGAACCACCAAAGTGATACCCATCTACAGTTAAAGTTAGGCCGTTTCTCAATGAAACACCCTGTATCGTATCGATAAAATATTGTAATTTTTAGTATTGATACTTCACATAACGATATTTTCTAATATTGAATATTTTAAAACAATATATTTATAACGGTACGTTGTATTGATACTTTACACAGTATCGCCCATCTCTATATATTATGTCAAATTATTTTATGTAGCTACCACTGACTTTTATTTAATAAAAGAAATCAAAGGTCGTGGACAAAGTATAGTATTTTACTCGCAATTTATGGCCAATATTCACTCGGGTGAAACTTGCATAATGGCTACCATAAATTGCTCGTTCCATAATATACTATAACGCGTTACTTTTTATTTTAAGTAACGCGTCACATATTGAAAATAAAATGTAAAAATGGGATGTTAGTATACGCATTACTGTATTGTTAAATTTTTTTCAGGTGTGCAGTTTGTAGGTGCTCTTACCAGTACATTTCATCTTTAACTAGACACATACTACAAAATCATGTTCAGTTGCAAAGGCCTACGTTTGTTTAAAATGCACAAACAAAATACCACATAAATAATAAGAAACAGACATATTTCTATACCGAATGGAGAGTAAAATAAAGTTGCAGGTCAATCAAAAAATCTTCTTGGGGAAGCACTGCTGAAGCTTATTAACAATTATTGTACAAATAAATTAAACTCGCATTTATAGGAAAATGTTGGCAATATAAAAAATAATAATTTAAAAGTATTTCAAAAATATTGTGTGATATATACTTAGGATATGATTTAATAAAAATTTGTATACATTTTCATTAATTAAATTATCATTTTTTGTTTTAATACTGTGGGATTTAAAGTTGTGGAAAGTTTTCTCTGTTGTCGTGTATAGTGACTGCTGGTCGCCGAATAGAGGAGTTCAGTCTAAGGTCAGTGTAGCCAACAAAAAGTGGTTTTTTCGGACATGAATGATAGTTAAGATCTACTGTTTAAAAACATAACATTTTGCATGTTTTTTATCATTGCGAACATTTATATTGCTTTATTAAAATAATGAATACACCTCTGAAGCGTGAACCTTGAAATTTAAAATGACTTTTCAGCTGAATACTCATCAACATATCGGTGGCCAATAATTCTAGTAACTCTTGGTGTGCCACCATTTCATTTCTGTTAACCAGTCACTAGTTATGTCAAATGTCAGTTATATATAATTTTGTTGATATTCGTTTGATCGTGGGTCATCAAATTAACATTGGTTATACTTTACCACTGTTGCCATTTTAGCCGAAATCTATAGATTTGACACGACTTATTGACTTAACGGACATCAATATGAGTGGTAAAATCAAATAGAATTGAACCACTATATTCTATATTGACCAGTACAAAAAAGTTTATTGACATTAGCTTACTTACTCCTGGTACAGCATTAATTTTTTAACCGTTCTCGAAAAAAAAATCTCTCGAATTCACAATAAAACGCACATCGATGAATAATAAAACGCACATATCACTATCCGTCAAATTGATAACACTGCCAACCTACAGAAAGAAATTAGGGGAATTCCCTAGGCATAACTTTTGAATTTCTCTCAACTGAGTTTTCATGATTAAAGTGGGGTTGCAACCTGTCATCTGCTAAGGATTCGAGGGCCCCGGGGCACTGCCCCGCCTAGCCCATAGGCAGTTACGCCACTGCCCATAAATCAGAGAGTATCGAACGAAATCTAGCTGCAATGAGAGAAGAGCTTAAAATCAGAGAAAGGGAAGGAAAATGATTGAGATTTAGTGCTAAAAATCAAAGAAAAGGAAGGAAAAGGAATTATTTTATATTTTACCAACATCGCTTTCCGAGCAACAGATCAAAGTGTAATTGTTTATAACAATATAAGAAAATGAAAAAATTATTTATGGACCCATAACGCACTAATGACGGTTTATAATAAATACAGAAGACGAGTTAGTGGCTCGAATTATTCTAGCGTAATGTTCCTTAATAATTACATCAATTTAGTAACAACTCCTTTTCTTATATATGCAATTGTTTTTAAAGATTTCTAGTTTATCTTGCCTACAAAACTAGTTTATTAATAAGAAAATGTTTACTTCATGTTTCTGTGACACCCTGTATAAAAAAAACAAACTGTTTACCTTTTAAAAACAAATCACTCAGAAATCTACATCACTTTAGAGATTGATTTTTATGTAATCTCCCACATTTGAACTTTCTTCCTGCTACTAGGTGGCCATAGTAGTAGCTTATTTCATTTTAAAATATATTTTAAAGTGACTACTGGGCCATCACCATAGCACTCACATACTAATAATTCATCAATGAAAGATCACAATTTCCGTCAAAAGACGCATCAGCTTTTATATATTTACATTTATTTGGTGTATCTATTTTTACTATATAAAAATAGTTGTCTCTGCTATTGGAGTAGGTACCTAACTAATCGGTTTTTATTAAAGTAGCATGTATTCTCGTTAGATGGAGTGGTAATTAAAATAGGTGATTATAATAGGTCTATAATCAGTTTTTTATTATTATTTTCGATTTTTACAAAATTTATCAGTTTTCTCAGTGTAACAGCATTAAATGTTACCGAGAATTTGGCATCTTGCATCTAAAACTCGTTTTCTCTTGCGTTGATTTTGGGTATCAGTTTTGACAACATATTGTTCTGGGCGGGAGACAACCCCTTTTTTGAAAACCGAATAGAAAGGATTTTCTTCGACTTTTCCATTACATCAGGAAGCGT
Source organism: Galerucella nymphaeae (assembly GCA_963978555.1). NCBI lineage: Eukaryota > Metazoa > Arthropoda > Insecta > Coleoptera > Chrysomelidae > Galerucella > Galerucella nymphaeae. The sequence continues at coordinate 16,672,767 of OZ021715.1, read as the reverse complement.
AAATTAGTCGCATAGCCAGAAAGTTTTTTTTCTGGAAATATTAATAGTTTCTGTGAGCTAAGTTATTGTTATTCTGCTATCATTTAAATATGACTCACTACGTATTATTTTCAAGTCATACTTTGGTATAATAAGGTATAACTACATTCTTAGGTGTATGCTTTTATTAAAGGTAGGTATAGGATAGGTTCCCAGTTCCCATAGGTAGGTAGGATTCCCACCTGTCCCAACTACCTTCTACCTCTAAAGGTAAGGTAGGTAGCTACCTGAAAATAATATCATAATATTCATAATCAACGATATTTTGTTTTAATTATTATTATCACATAGGTAGGCAATAGATATTTTTTACAATTCAGTTATTGTAAATACTTATACCTACCTACTCTTATTTTCATTGAACACCAATTATTTGTTTATATAAGTGGGTAAATTAATCTATAAAATACGACTCTCGGTTTATTACCCTACCATCTGTAAATCTTCATAATTTATTATTAGTAGATGACGCAAAGGGAAACCTATGACAAACATTTTAAATAATTTTTATGACGCACACCCTAATTTTATGTAAATCTACTGTTACCGCCCTTACAAGCATTTGTTTACAGTACACTCTTCGTCAAAGTTTCATAAATATAACAATTATTTCAAGCTTCTCGAATTTAACCTTCAACGTCGCAAAGCGAAACTTTTTTTTTATTCATTTTGTTTTAAACAATGACGTTCTAAGGCCATTTTATAGGTGTAACAAAGCCGCAGATTTTGTTTTTACTTTTTTAGGTTCGTCTTGGCTCTTGTCAGTTTACTGTACGGACTGTATCAAGCCGGCAAATTGCAAATGGCGGCAATGAAAATCTATAAATAAATATCCAATTTCCAATCGCTATTACGTTTTAGTTCATAAAAAATACTGTTTGGTGAAGTTTTTTAACATTTTATGCAGTTTTACACAAAAATCGGTAAGTCTTTAATACATTACAATAAGAATTAGTGTTTAAAAGTGAGTTGTTTATATTTTAAAATCGTTTCTACACCCCCTGTGAGAGCAAGTAAATATTGTATAACGCTGAAATAAGTTACGACATACGCAACGTTCCTTACATGCTTCTAACATTCGTTCTTAGTCCAACTTAAATGTAGACTTGAGTCTTAGATGAGTTCTGTTAAGCAATATAATTATTTAAGTGATACATTTTGCATTAAAAGTTTTTATCGATCTTTTAAGAGTTTTTTTAGAATGTTAGTGGCATATTAGTGGATTTTTAAAAAGAAAAAGGTAATATTAAAGACCTTCAATCGATAAGTAATGTGAGTAATGATTTATTATTGCTGTTATTGTTTTTGTTGTAATATTTTTTCATGGCATAATTTAAGGGTTAACCAAAATGGCGAGGCGTGCTTTTATATAATGTTTATTTTAATAATTGTTATTTTTAAACGCCACACTATTCCTGATTCATATTTATGTTTAATCTTGCGAGCATGTTTTGTTAAACTTATTTTGTTGAAATTGTCAGATGCTGGAGCTAATTATAACTAATTAATGTTTATTTTTGTGTGGCTGCGCCGCTTCGAGTAGGTCGTGCTAACAATTTATTTAAACCTTAATCTATTTTTTGTAATAAGTATTCCACATTCTATGAGGTTATGTTGTGACGGTAATTTTCTTTATGGAGTTGCTTGTGTTTTGATGATTTTTTTGCTTCTTAAATTTGGCGTATTTTTCGTTAGGTGTTAATAATAATATGCACCCCCTGCTAAGACTTTTTGCATAAAGTACTTAATTTGTTCTTATCTCATTGATTTTTTATCTCACACCTTTTTGTTTTAAAAACAGTCTCAGAGCACTCAGAGATGACAAAGTAGACCTAGAAATTTGATTGTATAACACAAATTTATTATAAATGTTTTTATTTATTTTAAACTTATCAATACAATAAACTACAATCTAAATATAATGTTGAGTATACTAAAAGTATTTAAAATCAACTTCAACCCTTATAGGTACATAGGTAGTGTATAATTATATTACATATTAGATATTAAAAAGCTTATAGATACCTAGATAGTTGCATTAATTTTATCAATTTTTTTATCACTTTTATTTTTTTTTGGTAAGTAGATGATTTTAATTGAAAACTTTTTAATCTTTTGATATAAGATCATTTTTTAGGAAATATTATTGATAATAAATTTAATTTTGGAAAATATTTTTTATATTTTTATTTCAATAACAATGCCCAATGTTAAGGGTTCATCATAAAGCTGACTTTAAATCTACCAATACTTGGAATTTTATCTTAACAAAAATAAATAAAAAAATGAGGAACAAACTTTGAAGATAGAAAGTGATAAGTTCAATATTTGCAAACAAGCTCTATGGAATTCAATGAACATAACATTGAAAGAAACCAAAGGTGGAGTAAAAAATTGATGAATTTGCTTTAATACAATTAACCACAAAGAAATGTTTAGCTAACATTTCAGCAGAATATAGTCAAATTTCTTGAAAAATATAATTCCAGCCCTAACAAAACGAATTATAAATAAAAAAGATAATGATACAATTTCCCAGAATACATCAAAAAGAAAAATAGATAATTTTAAGTGTACATTTTTTTAAAATTTCTTGATTCAAGATAATTTTTTATAAAATAAAATAGCTTAAATTTAATGGCACTTAGAGTATGAATTGGAGTATATATATCTTCGAATAACATTACTATATTAATTAATACTCTGAAATCAGCAACTGTAAGGTATATATAAGTACTTAGTTGAATAGTAGAATATTAGATTCACTTCAGATTTCAAAAATTGACATGAATTATTATCATTGCTTCACTACAAGGCTTTGATTTGACACAAAATGGAAAGCTTTATACAGGCCAAGTGCATTTTTAATGAGTATATATATTTTTGCCACATTTGCAGTAGGTACTTGAGACATTTTGTTAAGATGCATTTTTTTTTAATAAACTCGAAGTACAGTATCTACTTGCAGTAGTAGATAACATGGGAAATGGCACAAAGATTCAGTACATGTGCCAAGGCTGTTGAGCATAAATATTTTATTAATAAAAAAAAACAAATTAGCTGAGCATGTTGTCAACCAGCAGTCAATAAGTAATGGTGGGATAACAAACAAAATAGGGTATACTATCATAGTTTATCGAAAGTTTGTATTTATAGTATGCTCGATATCCTGCTTCTATAAGTTGTACAATTTCATCCCTTTTGTAATTGGTCAAGATATTTAATGATTACTACTTCACTACCTCTTTGCTCTCCTTATTTCTTTGTACTTTCATGTGTATTGTTAAATCCCAATCAATATCTAGTCCCCTTTTTCTGGCTTCTGTTACAATCGTTTGCTACATTTCTTGTACACTTATCTGTGACTAAATCACCAGCATTGCGGATACAAACTGGCAAATGGGCATTGCCAGAAAGAAGAGAACTCTTCATACCAATAATTTTAAAAAGCTGGTGGTTTATAATAAACCTTCTAGGAAAGTTAACTGAACAGAAATGTAACATTTATTACTTCACAAATGAAATTTGTATGACCTGCAAGAATTTGTAATAATTTTTTATTTATTCATTTTATTCAATTATTATCATGATGAAAATATTGAACATAGTAATGGTAGAAACAATTAATTACTTGTAAATAACGACAATTTTTTTTATTTTCAGGTTTAGGACCACAAATATTCTATTATTATTTAAATTATTTTAAATGCCACACTAAAGAAGCTGTTATTACCAACATAACAGAATGGTTACCACACCTCCACAACAGTTCTGTGTTCGATGGAACAGTTACCAGTCAAATCTCCAAAATGCTTTTCCAAAACTACTTACATCAGAACATTTTGTAGACGTAACGTTAGCCTGTGAAAACGAAATGCTTAAATGTCACAAGGTTGTACTGTCTGCGTGCTCAACATATTTCGAAAAATTGCTGTTAAATAATCCATGTCAACACCCTATTATTTTTATGAAGGATATGAAGTGAGTATGTTGATAAAAAACAATACAAATATTATGTAAATTTCTTTAATAGATATATATATTTGACATCTTATATGAATCTTGGAAAATATTGTAATGTTTTTCTTATTTTTGAAAAAACACACTTTTATAAACTTAATTTACATACACACTACTTAATGTCTACTAATTTATCTACACTCGGTATAATAATTGTCCTAATTTATCTTTAACACTTGTTAACAGTTCACTCACTGTTTATCGAGTCACTGTATACTGGAAAACTGTTCGACTCACTCAAAAACCAGCGTATATATAGTCCTTCACAACTGTAGAACCTTCTTGAATTTACCACCTTCCAGAACAGTCGGGAATAAACGCTTTACTCTGTTATGCAATCGTCTAGAAAGGTCGCATTTGTTAAAATTTATAGTTCACGACAGGACCGGCTTCTGAATCACTGACTTCGTAACAATATTTTTGATATACAAAGTGACAAAAATGGCTTTTTCTACTAGCGTGCGGAAAGATACACTTTTTCCGCACTCTTTTTAGTGCGGAAAGAGTCACTTTGTAGAGTTTTTTGGGGAGTATACTGAAATTTCAATATTTAAAATGTTTATATGTTTAAAATGGTTATAGTTTACCAAATGACTGGAAAATCAATAAATTTATTAGAATTCTGCTATAATTTTTTTATAAAAAGAAACATTTTTTAATATCTTTTTATGGCCTCGGTAAAAGCCTTATCAAATGGATGTCAACTAATAATAATTAAGTTGTTGATATGTATTTAATAATAAATGTTAACTTTTGGGGCTTTTCTACATGCTAGTAGAAAAAATAGTGTACCTTATACGACGTGCGTAAAGTGACCTTTCCGCACTAGTTAAGTAAACTACTATTTTGAAATTAAAGCAATGAGATAACCTATAATAGGGGAAACAAGGCTATTTTATATGATCATACTGTAAATATAGTTACAAAACGTACGTTTTGTTTGGTTATTTCGATTGTAAACTGTCAAGTGTCACTACCTTTTTCATACATTCAAAAAAATTCTTAATAAATAATGTATGTATGATTAAAAAAGTGACTTATGGACAAAACTGAAGCACTGTAAACAGTATAGTGTAGAAATGAATTATGGTATGGTATTTCTTGCAAGGTCAGAATATTGCAAATGAAATATCTTGCATGTCGTTTGACATCATGCAATTCTCTTTCATTGCGACATTGCTGCCGATCCAACCAATAGTAGGAAAAAAAGTGTGTATTAACCCAAAAAAATAATATATTGAAACAGAATTATAAAGTTTATTATTTAAAAAGAAAATAAGTGAGAAAAGCAGAGAGACTTTTTATTATTAAATGACAAAAAATCAGTCACCACAACCAGCTGATAGGTATCATTCGATAAGAAATAGTTAGTTGGTAACAGTAGATTTCTCCCTAAAATTGCGCTTTGCAAGCAAAACAAATGGTACCAAACCGATAAAATTGCATCGAATTGCAGAAACTGATCACCTGGATCTTAACTGCTTATGCATTCAATCAAGAAATCTTGCATTGCATCATGCACCATGTCAATTGGCCTTAAGGATTCTTGCTAAAACATAACTAAATGCTTATAACATTACAAAACATTTTATAACACAGTTTTTCATCAATTTTCAAAAAACTGAACTAGCGTCTGTCAAAAAGCGCCCTAAAAATTGATTTTTACTTGAAATTTATTGATTTTTGTGTACCCCTTGCTACCTTTTAGGCCTAGAGCGCTCTACTCCAGGAGACACTGCCACATTGTATAGTATAAGCGTTCAAAAGATACTTGGGGAGGGTACTTTCGACTAGCACTGTATACTATTTTTTAATATTATATTTCTTTTAGATTCACTGAGATGCAATCTTTGGTAGATTTTATGTATAAAGGAGAAGTGAATGTGACTCAAGACGACTTGCCTTCATTGTTGAAATCTGCAGAAGCTTTACAAATAAGGGGGCTGTGTGGATCCGATCAGCTTCTTAACCCTAGTTATTTTAGCAATATTACTAAAGCGACGACTTCCCAGTATCAAGCCAATCCACAAACTCCATCTACTGTAAGTAGTATATTTTTAAAAAATTTATATTATTGTTACAAAAACGTTGATTCTATTAAACACTAAAGTTTTATAGAAAATATTAAGATGCAGATTTTAACGTTTTAAATTTAATTATTGGGATTTTTGGTAGTTCTACCACATGAAATTTTTGGTCGCCACCTCAGGATGTACAAGATACCAAAAATGTCATTCATTTGTGTTTGAAAATGAAAGTTTTCAGTCAATACTTGTTATATTTTCAGGTATACTGAAAAGTATCGTTCACTATACAACCATAAATGCTTTTCCCGTCGCGATCATACGGAAAAAGCCTCTTTTCTGGACTATGTAACGTGTTTTCTTCCTATACGTGGTCTACTACCACAGGAACACGTCACTATGGACACCCTTGACGTAAAATGTCACAACGAAATGCTCGGGCGCCAGATTTTTAACGCAGTTTGCTCCACGGCCCCTTTACCCTCATCGTTAAGAGTTCCAGATAGCCTCATGTGGAGGAGTCTTGTTGAACTTACTTTGATCAACTACTCTCAAATTTACAATAAAATATCGGTTTATTTTCAACTAATGAGTTAATAACGTAGTAAATAGAAATTTTTCCTTTGTTATACGAATAATACTCTGTGGTCTATTGTCGTTATAAATCTATAGGACTGTCAAACTAACGGGGAGAAAAGAAGGGCGGACATAATAATCTGAGCCAGGCTACTAATACCGGTTAAACGAACAAGCGTAACTGAGCCACCTCCAAGTTCGAAAATCCCTTTGGATTTGAAAGGAAAAACAAGGGAATAGAAAAAAAAACAAGTTTATCGGCTTATAAGACAATAAAAGAGCGTTTGGAATCTGCCGGATAAAGGAACAAGCGTAACTGAGCCACCTCCAAGTTCGAATATCCCTTTGGATCTAAATGGAATCCGGAAAATGACACACAAAAATTGTATATTGGTTACTGAGTAAATGGAATAAAGTTATAAATCTGCCGGGTAAACGAACAAGCATAACTGAGCCTCCTCCAAGTTTGAATATCCCTTTGGATTTGAAAGGAATACCACGAGAATAGAAAAAAAAACAAGCTTATCGGCTTATAAGACAAAAAAATAACCTAACCCAACCTAATCCTCGTTTGGAATCTGCCGGGTAAACGAATAAGCGTAACTGAGCCACTTCCAAGTTCGAATATCCCTTTGGATCTTAATGGAATCCGGAAAATGAAACAAAAAATTGTATATTGATTACTGGGTAAAGGAACAGTTATAAATCTGCCGGGTAAACGAACAAGCGTAACTGAGCCACTTACAAGTTCGAATATCTCTTTGGATTTAAAAATTTAAACGGTACACTACTTTTTCAAATAAGAAAATAGTAGTGAGCATAAAACTCGGAAGTAAAATTGAAATATTGATAGGAACTGTATATAAATGTCCGGTAAAGAAAACACATAAAATCGTAACTTCAATAGATAGCCGACCAATTAATTATTTAGCAATAAAAAAAAAACAATTTTTCTAGAACAAATTAACTTTTATTCGACATCGGTATTATTATAAAAAAAAACTAAAACTAGTTACAACTCGAAATCAAAATCCAGAAAGCAAAAAAATAAATAAATTCCTTTACCATTAATAACTAATTACTAAGATGAAAACAAATTTCCTCAAAGCAAATTACAATAATTTAATATTGCCGTTTATTTACAAAAACTGAACAAACAAGTAAAAGTTTTCACAAAAAAAATCAACTGGTCCGGGATTAAAAGAAAAAAATATCAAACTATTACTAGTGTACGGAATACGGAGATACGAAAATTGTTGAATATACGGTGATCATTACAAATATTTTACCTTCTCAAATCGGCTTCAATATTCACCACTGTTAACAAAATAATTATCCGGGAACCGGATCGGAAATTCTCGTACTCACACGGCAAACGGAACTGAGAGCTGAGAACTACGAATACAACTCTTCTGTCCTTTTTATATTCTCATTAGTAAAATTTTATTTAAAAACCACAAAAAAGTTTGTCATATACCAGACGTCTTTCGGAATTAATTAAATTAAATTGAATGGTACATATTATACCAGACGTCCTTTTCGGTTGAAAAATCTCAAATTCAGTAATGACTAAATTTATGATTGAATATAAATATACTAAAAAAACTAAAACTACAAAATTACTGTAATACTGTAACGAGTTATTTAAAACCAATTAGTAAAATAAAATAGTAAAAAAAAAGTTAAAAAAAACCTTAAATCGTTGCAAAAATAATAACTTGTTACAATTGATGAAATATGCTATTCCTTGATTTCCACGTGTGATGATACCCACAAAAATCTAACATATTTTCTTTTTATGTATGTATTTTTTGGGGTAACATTCACTGAGACCTAAAAGATCTATTGTGCCTTACTTCTACTTAGTTTCTGTGGAGAGTCTCTGAAACTAGCAGCTCCTTCAGTCCTATTTTCTGGAGGAATTTCAGGACATCTGCAGGCCTCAACTTAGGTAAAGGTTACTCTTCCATCCAGTAATCTCTCAGGTACTGTGCTCTAGGATTCTGGAGTGCTGTGCAGTTGGAAAGTATGTGGATGGAGGTTTCTTCTTTCATACCACAATATCTGCATTCTCTTTCCTCCACTATTTTGAGCCTTTTCAGGTGCCCATTCAGGCGGCAATGTCCCGTTAGGATCCCTGTTAAAACTCTTAGCGCAGTTTTACTTTGACTTATGAATTCATTTGATCTCAACAGGTTGTAGTCACCCAGAAGAATGTTTGATTTTCTAAGCCCTACTAGATCTTTCCAATGGTCATATCTCTTTCTTTCGGCTTCACGTATTTCTTCCAATATTACATTAGGGCTGTGATTCCGCAAAGGGTTCAGGCCCCCAGAAAGGTGTTTTAGTCCCCTTCTTTGGTAGTTCATCTGCTATTTCATTTCCTTCTATTAAAGTGTGTCCTGGAATCCATGTTCTTTTCTAGTTCATTGAGTTTGTCTAGGCATTCCCACACCATTTTGGAACTGATTACACAAGAGCTCAGTGCCTTAATGGCTGATTTTTTTTATTTTTTTGTGAAACTACATGGTAGAGGGCCAGTTTCATAATCAACTTAAAGTGCTTTTAAATATTAAAGTTGGCTTAAAGTTGAAAAAGTGGTCCCATTATCGTACTTCAAGATAAAGTAGTGCCCAAAGTTTCCTTTAAGTTAAAGTGCGCATTTCTAAACTTTACAAAAGATAAAGTAGCTTTAAAGCAGACATAACCTAGTTTTCTCCATATTTTTTGACAACCAGGCTGAATACTTCACGAAAAAATGATGAACATGGTTGATAGCTCTTCCAGCTCTAGTTCATCATCCGATGATGAAGTGATTTATTTGAGAAGAATAAAAAAATATTCAAAGAGAAAGTGTCACTTTGAAAGATATGATGATGCTGACTTTTTTGATCGCCAAAGCAATAATTTTAGGTTAGATAACTAAATTAAATAGTGTCTAAGGTATCGAAAAACAAATTTCAGGGCTGCCAACTTAGCTAAATGCTACTTTTATTAAAAGAAGGTACTACTTTCATTATGGAACGCAATTTTTTTAAAGTCGTCTTAAAGGATACTTTAAGATAAAGTCTACTTTTACTAAAGGCACTTTAACTATCGAATTATGAAACCGACCCTTAGTGAGGTTGTAATAACTATGAACCCTCTTATTTTAGCCAAAAGTAGGATCTCCAGTTCCAGTTGAGAACAAAATTCAACCAAGTCAAGTACCCATGAACAAAAACTGTGATTCACCAGTAAAAAAAGAAACTAATCAAATAGCGGAAGGTTCTGACAGTGGAAATAATCATTCTTCATCAGAATGTGATTCCAATGATGGGATGTTGCAAATAAAAGGTATCAAACGAAATCTTAAGTATAGTGATCAAGTTTGTTGAAAATATCTTAATGTTTTGACTATTTTTTATAGAAGATGGCGAAGAAGAAGGAGATGATTCGTTTTTTGAAGGTGATACTGAACTAATGGATCAAGAGCTAACGGAGGAGGATGGAACTATCAACACCGACATTAAACCTCAATTTTCAGCTATTGCCAATGTTTCTTGCCAGTACGATTCTTCACAAGGTAAAATTATTTCAATATTGAAAAAAATGTTTTTTCGAATTATTAGGCTTATTCAAAACAATGTGTTGTAATTTATGAAATAAAACAATTTTAACTTGTTGAAATCTACATAATATTTAAACTAAAAGTTGTGTCGCGTTTCGCTAACACTGTAGCTTCATCAAACTCAACAGAACTAATTAATAATATTCAAGATATAAAACTAACTCACTTGTGTAAATTCATATCTTTCGATGTAACAAATCTATTCCCTAGTATACCGCTTGATGAAACTATCACTTTTGTTTATAACTTGCTCACTTACAATAACATTAATCGCATAATACATTCTGATATTATAAATTTAATAAGAGTTTGCTTAAATCAAAATTATTTTCATTTCAATGGAGAGGTTTATAGCAGTAAAGAGGGTTTGATTATGGACAACCCTCTCAGTCCCCTATTAGCAGAAATTTTCATGGTAAAAAATTTGCTTACTGGCACCGATATGTAGATGACATTTTAGCTTGCTTCACTGGTACTACGAGACTATTAAATAACTTCATTACTTACATTAACTCAATACATAAAAATATCAAATTCACAGTAGAAATTGAACAAAATAAGCCCATAAACTTTCTAGACCTTACACTTCCAAATATAAATAATAGACATGATTTTTCTATATTTCACAAACCATCACATACAGACATTATAATTCATAATAGTTCAGTCCACCCAGTCAGTCATAAATTAGCAGCTTTCAATAGTATGATACGTAGACTTTTTCCAGTTCCATTAAATATTGAAAATTACAACAAAAGAACTAAATATAATAAAACAAATAGCTGTGGTTAATTCACCACAATGAAGAAATATCGGCGGGTTTTGTCCTCCTAGGAGAAACGCATGCGTTAATGCCAGGCGCGGATCTGGGAAGATTTTTCGGGGGGGTGGGGTAAATAATTTCATCACTGAATCCTGAATCATTCGTTTATTCAAAAAATAACAAAAAACTCTTAAAACATAAAAATAAAAAAAAAAATTAACTCAAAAATCACAAATAGGTCGACGGACGACAACTGACTGTAAGCCGAACTGGGCCGAACCGAATAAATTCTAGTGGTCGTTCATTTGAACGAACAAATCTTTAATCACTCGGGGGGGGTAATTACCCTATTACCCCCCCCTTTGTATCCGCGCCTGGTTGATGCTATATGCCCGAATCTTAATTTGTGAATCTTCACTGTCAGCCCAGACTTTAGGCTGTTGTTCACTCGATTCCATTCTTGATGCCACATTATTTTCAATAGAGATTTATATTGCCCTTTTATGTCATCTGCCCTCAAAACAGCATCACGGGCTGCTGTATCCGCGTTTTCATTGCCTTCTATTCCGACATGACTTGGTGCCCAAATGAATTTAAAATATTTACCAATATTATTAGAAAATAATATTATCTTGACTAGTGGATCATTTGAAAATGGGTTTGAAATTGATTCGAGGACACTGAGAGAGTCGCAGACGATGGTTTCTTGATTTTGACTTGCCATACTGCAAAACTGGAGTGCCTGCCAAACAGCATAAAGTTCAGCTGTAAATATGGATGCGTAAGGTGACAAAGACCAAGAAAACGTCTGATTATCAACGCATGTTGCACTGCCTGTACAGGTTGATGTTTTAGATCCATCTGTGTATAAAATTGTTGAGTTAGGAAACTCGTGTAAGACTTCCAAAAAGCGCTGTCGGTAGACTAATGAATGGGGCAGTGCAAGTATGATACATAGACTTTAAACAGTTCCATTGAATATTGACAATTACAACAAAGAACTAAATATAATAAAACAAATAGCTGTCATTAATAATTACGATCCAAATTTAATTGACAATATTATAAATAAAAAGATATGAAAACATACTCTAGAACGAAAATTTCCTTCTAATAAAATCAAAAATGACCAATTTAAATGCTTAACATATTTTGGAATACCATCCTTAAAAATCAAATCAAAAAAACAAATCCAAATCTTCAAAACTAAATAAATCAGGCGAGTTTATAAATTAAAATGTGGTAATGACAGCTGTAACAAAATTTATATAGGTAGATCTTTTGGGAATGTTAAAACTTGAATTTCAGAACACAAACGTAGCTATGACAACCAAAAATCAGATTCTATTCAAATCATTTATTAGCAAACCAACAATCTTTCGATTCAAATTTTGAAATTTTACTTATAGAACCTTAATCCTTCAAATCAAATCTTTTAGAATCTCTTGAGATAAATAAAAACAAATATTCAGATAATCCTCTTAACGATCAAATAGATATCAACAAATTCTCCCTTATTAAACCTTTTTACATTGAAAGGTTCTTGTAGGATTGTTGTGAATGAGTTTCCATGTGAACTTGTTAAATACTTTAGTTAATCCCATATTTAGTAGCATTTTTCCCTTTTTATTTTATTTCCATGTAAATAGATCATAATTTTATTGTTAATATCCGTATAATTTAGTATTAAGGCACTGTATAAATTGAAAATGTTTCATTATACCTCCATTCGTTTGAAAAAGCTACTGTGCTTGCCTTGCCTACTACCTGACCCAACTCTGTCACTGTTCAATGCACGTATTTCGTATCTCAATTGATTTAACAGTGAAACTATTTTTTTAAGGATCCGCGAACAGACGAATTCGAAGATCCGACGAAGAATTACGAAGAGCAGCAGAATGTATCACGCGAGGACAAACTTTTCAAACAGTTAGCGATCAATTCAACATCCCCATTTCTACGATCCGCTTCTATATGGCGCGAAAAGGTATTTTACCGAGACGTAAAAGAGGTCGAGCATGTGCGGGTCCGATGGGCATGGGAATGAGCGGGATGCCCCTTTCTACCTCCTATACCTCCCCTGCAAGTCCCATAGGCCCCCCTTACCATATCGTCCACTACAAGTTACCGGCATTAGGAGTGTCGAAATTGAAATAGGCGTAGTTGTAGCTACACGCAATCGAGTTAAGTATTTTAATTTTCGTGTTTTTACTTTTGCCATATTATTTCAAAGGGTTATTATTATTATTGAATAACGCAAGTATTGTCCACTAAATTTACTAAAAGAAATTGAAATAACACCCTGTGTATTGTCAATAGGAAAATTGATAATTTTTAGGTACTTTTTTTAAACAGTGCATGTATTTTTTGCAGTATTTTATCATGTTTTTGTTTAAATATTATTTATTTATTTATTTTACTACTTGATACTTTTAACGCGTCATCGTATACACTGTGTTATTTATAAGATGCGACATAGGGATTCCTGTACAAAACTGTCAAACGCAGGATAAATTTCTTACCAAATAGATTTCATAAAGCCCGCTTTACAGTTCGCATTTCTTCATGTAACATGCAAGATTCTTGATCTAAAGCATACGCAGTAGAGAATAATTTGACAAGTTTCTATTGTCTCAAATCGATTTGGTTTGATTTGTATTGCAGCTCGCTTGCAATTCTGGGGGAAAAAGTTGGTAATTTTTTTATTACCAACAAAACAAAAGTTGATTGGGAACTTCCAAACGCCACATATATAGGTATATACAGGGTGTTTTCAAATGACAGTTACAACGTTTGCATGTAGATACCTCTCGTAAAATTGGACAAAATGATATAAGGATTGAGGGGTCCAGCTTATTTACTTTTCGAAATACGGGGTGTTGAAGTTATAAAAATTTAAATATTTTTATTTTATACATTTAAAATGGATGAATAAATTGATTTGGTATTTGGCAGGTTGTTTTTAAATGTAAAAAGGCATATTTTGATAAAAAACATTTGTCAATTCTTGATCCAGTGGTGTACATTTGGAAAAATATGTCACTTTTCTCCTCCCATTTTTCACGCCACTGGCATTTGTAGATATTTTCATTTAATTTTGTATTACTCCAATGTTTTTCACGTGAAAAACACAATCTTTACATATAAAAAAATGTTTTCAAGATATTTAATGTTTTCATGAAGTCTGCAACCTAATTTTTTTAATAATAAAATGAAGAAAATATTTTTTTTAATAACCTTCAAACTACCAATGGTTAAAATGTGTATCAGAAACTAATTTGTGAAGCAGCAATGCATCTTAAACATTTCGGAGGAAACTCTCGAAAATATTTGTCCAAACTTGTGCTTTTATTATTGAAAATTATGTTGCAAACTTCATGAAAACATTAAATATCTTGAAAACTACAAAATTTTTTGATATGTAAAGGTTATGTGTTTTTTGCGCAAAAAAACATCAAGGAATACAAAATTAATTGAAAATAGCCACAAATGCCAGTGTCGTGGAAAATGGGAGGAGAAAAGTGACATATTTTTCAAAATGTACACCACTGGATCAAGAATTGACCAATGTTTTTTTATCAAAATATGCCTTTTTACATTTGAAAACAACCTGCCAAATGTCAAATCAATTTATTCATCCATTTTAAAGTTATCAAATTAAATGAGCTGGACCACTCAATCCTTATATCATTTTGTCCAATTTTACGAGAGGTATCTACATGCAAACGTTGTAAGAGTCATTTGAAAACACCCTGTATAATAATTTTAATAAAAAATTGGTGTATCAACAATATAAACATCAAATGACACACTATAACCTAATCTTATAAAATAAACTTTAATTTTTTTGTTGGTATCCACTGAAAATTGCATATTGTGTAGTGTAAAACTATTATCAATAGTTGCAAGCAAGACCTTGCAAGGTCAAAGTGTTGCTGCAATACATTGCAAGAAGAATTGCGAACTGTAAAGCGGGCTTAAAAAATGATAACAGATTCGGAAAGGTCGTTGAAAAATTAGTTCAAATGCATTTTGAATGTTCTTAAATTCGCTCAGGCTTAATAAAAAAAATGGATAGTTATGTTTAAAAAAGTAAAACTCCATTTTCATACAACTCTCGAATACTTTTGACCGTGTGGGAAATATCTTCACGATTAGGTGCATAGAAAATTTAAAAGTTAAACCTGAAGTATGGTGGAACGTCCATTCGCTACCATGGTGAAATTTTTTTCTTACTTTCGGTCCTTTTTCACAATTTTTGACTAAAAAACATTAAATTTAAAATAAAGCGAAGTTATTTGTTTCAAATATTGTGAAAAAAGAACTTCACTTCACTTTTTTAAACATAACTATCCATTTTTCATTAAACCAGAGCGAATTTAAGAAAATTAAAAGTGCTATTTTTCAACGACCTTTCCAAATCTGTCATTATTTCTTATAAACGCTATTTGGTAAAAAAAGTTATCTCTCGTTTGACATTTTTGTACAGGAATCCCTATGTCCCATCTTATAAATAAGTTTTGGCAAAGATTGCACTTGACAATCTAAATATTTATCACAATTTTTAAACCTTTAGGTGATCTAGCATTTTAGTTATTCAATTTTGCACTAAATATTTTCCTAACGACGAAAATTGTGGCTGCTACTTAATTTAAACATCATTTTAAATATAAATGTGTTGTATATATATTTTTTTACTAATTAATGTGTTGATAGCTGTGTTTGTTTTTTGCTATTGTCCGAAATGGAATTACGTGTACTTAAAAATATACGATTTTGAAATAATGTGGCAAAAGTATGTTTTTTTTTTTTAATTAAGTTTTGTTGGAATAAATTCGCTAAGCACATGGAAAAACATCCGAGGAGAAGGTTTTATTTATTTAAAGTTTCGAGCTTGAAAATTCTTGTGCTATTTATACAATTGGCCTTTTTAGTATTTTTAAATTGCTTTTCTGGATAGTATTTTATAAAAAATGTTTTTTTTTGAGCAGGATTTCAATTAAAAACATTATTAAAAGTGAACTCTACAATCTTGAAAATGACAGATTAGACTAGACTTTCGGCTTCCCATTTGTTACTAATTTCTAAAATCTATGTGGTAAATTTTTTTGAAAAATGTTGAACGTTTTGGAAAGTGATCCACATTAGGTATATTTTACATACTTGATATTTATTTTCTCAGTGCATTGCAAGCTATAGCAGGAAGACCAAAGTTCTGACAACTTTCGCCGATACGTTGATCGAATTCGGCTTAGATTGATTATAATTTTGTTCAAATGTAACGCAGATCTTTTGGTCTAAATGTTATTGAAACAAATATTAAATGCTAAAAAGTTATATAATTAAAAAATGATCAAACTGGAGGTATAAAAAATATTAATTGTGTAAACACTCCATTTCAAATACACTATTGAAATACAGGAAACAATAAAGCAGGTTAGGTTAGGTTTTATGTTAGTGTGGCCTACTCGTCACCTACAATGCGACCTTCGTTAAGTCTATTGTGGCTCACCCCTAGGGATCAGAATTCACCCCACAAGCCTGTGTTTTTGACGTAGTCCATGGTTGTATTTGGAGGTTATATTGGATACAAATAGAGGAGTTCAGTCTAAGGTCTACCGTTCAAAAAATAAGATTTTGCATGTTTATATCATTGTTAACATCTTTATTAAAATAATGAATACACCCCCGAGCGTATATGTTGAAATTTAAAATGACTTTTTAGCTGAATGCTCAACATATTGGTGGCCAATAATTCTAGGAACTCTTCGCATGTCACCATTTCATTTATGTTATTCAGTCACTAGTTATGTCAAATGTCAGTTATATTTATTTTTGTTGATATTCGTTTAATTGTGTATGACCATTTTCGATTAGATTTTTGTAGCATTTCTAATTAGCTGTATCTCTATTCTTCTAATTACTTTTTTCACTGACATTAGACAGAGCTAGTGACTGAATAACAGAAATGAAATGGTGACATGCCAAGAGTTCCTAGAACTATTGGCCACTGATATGTTGAGTATTCAGCTAAAAAGTCATATTAAATTTCAAGATATACGCTTCGGGGGTGTATTCATTATTTTAATAAAGCAATGTAGATGTTCCCAATGATAAAAAACATGCAAAATCTTATGTTTTGAACAGTAGACCTTAATTGTCATTCTTGTCGGAAAAAAACACATTTTGTTGGCCATACTGACCTTTGACTGAGCCTCTATTGGGTAGTATAATATCCCATTAGCAAATTTTAAATATTCAAAATGTTGGACAACTTGATTTACTAAATTATACTAAAACATTTTTAAGTTATCGAAAATGTTTTTTGATCTTTTTATTCCAATTTATATAAGCCGTAAGAAAACATGATAATTATACAAAGTTTTGTTTTCTCAAGGCCATTATCATATTTTTTTTCAATATGGATGTGTGTTTTTCGACAAATTTGGATTGTAGGCAATATTTAGAATGTCTCATGATATACTCTGTGTTATTTATAAGATGCTACATAGAATTTCCTATAAAAAACTGTCAAAAGCGAGAGATCTTTTTTTTACCAAATGAAAATAATGGAAAATAATGACAGATTTGGAAAGGACGTTGAAAAATAAGTTCAAATGCACTTTTAATTTTCTTAAATTCGCTCTATTTTAAAGAAAAAATGGTTAGTCAAAAAAGTCTTACTCCATTTTCATACCACTTTCGAATATTTCCATCCACGTAGGAGGTGGACATGCAAAGGAAATTTCAAAGTTAAACCTGCAATATGGCGGTTCGATTCACTGCTGTGGTGAAATATTTTTGTTTTTAGTTCTTTTTTCACAATTTTTGTCTAAAAAACAAATTTAATATGAAGCAAAGTTATTTGCTTCCAAAATTGTGAAAAAAGAACCAAAAACATTTCACCACAGCGGCGAATCGAACCGCCATATTTCAGGTTTAACTTTTAAATTTCCTGTGCTTCTACCGGTATGGCCATCTTCTACGAGGATGGAAATACTCGAAAGTGGTATGAAAATGGAGTTCGACTTTTTCAAACATATTTATCCATTTTTTTTATCAAACCAGTGCGAATTTAAGAAAATTAAAAGAGCATTTGAACTGATTTTTCAAAGACCTTTCCAAATCTTTTATTATTTCTTATAAATAACGCCCAGTGACACCTACGGCCTGACGACTTCGACAATTGCGGAACTAGCCAAACGTTACACCCATGCTCAATCCCTTGAGAGGTGGGAGGCAATCAAAGGATGCAGTTTTGCCAGGATCACCCTGGGCGACCCTGGAAAGATGGCGCCGAAAAAATACTTGGCGATGACCAGGAAAAACCTACGTATAATAGTGGGATTCCTAACTGGCCACTGTCAACTAAGGAAGCACCTCCATACTATGGGGCTAGTTGACACACCTCTATGCAGGATGTGTGAACAGGAAGATGAGACTGTCAGGCATGTCCTATGCGAGTGTCCGGAGTTATCGTCGATAAGAGAGTGTGTGTTCGGTGAGTCTTGGCCTACACCTGCCGATATAAAGGAGATGTCTCCTGGTGACCTGTTCACCTTCCTGAGAAGGACAGGATGGACGATGACCTAGGAGAACAACTCCTCGGGAGGATGTACAATGTGGCCTAAGTGCTGTGAGCCTACACTCACCCTCCCTACTCTACAGATACAGAGAAATAACGCATCTTATAAATAACGCAGTGTATAAATTTCTCAATGCAGTATTACAATTTTTGTTTTTATTTGTGAACTGATGATGAATTTTCCATGTGCTAAGTGAATCGAACGTGTCTCGTATTATTTTAATTACCCAGTATTTTCGAAGTTATCGCTACATAAAAATTGCCATAATAGTTTATTATTTTGATCTCTTTTTAAATTTATTTATTTTTTTTTCGTTTTATACATCACCTTAAATGGTAAGTATATTTATTTGCGCCAAATATTTTTGTATTTTTTTGCAATCCCTGAAAATTGTCTTCTTGAAAAAAAAACGGTGTTAGAATGAATAAAATAATGTAGTATGTGAAATTAGCGAATATATGGATTCAGGTGATTAAACAAATCACACGAGAATAGTATTTGTACAAATTTTGTCTGATATTATGTACTTTTAAACAAAAAAAAATCTCAATTTGAAACCTGTACTAGTCTATAAAAGTTTAATTTTTTTTATAAGGTTTTAGTATTCTTTTTGCATTTTACATTATTAGTTCTTAGGTGCTGCCATTCTTTAATTAGATGTTTTTCTTTCAACAATAACTTTTATTCCTTAACAAATTTTCACACTACTACTACTACTACACAATAAAAAGAAACTTATCAGGTATACAGTAAACAGAAAAATCGAATATTTATTTTATTTGAAAAATATACGACTCTAATCAGAAAAGCATTTATTCTTCTTACTATTATTTCATACAGAGCTTATCAAATAACTTATTATAATCTATACTGTACAGATAATTAAAAAGAAATGTCCTATTCCAGAGTTATTTCTATTTCAAAAAACTTTTGAGAAAAGGCTGAAATTTGCGTTAATACCGCCATCTATCCTCACATAATTGTTTTTTTGAAGATTTTTTCGAAAAATTCAATTACCAGATAAAGCTAGAGCTGCTAATTGATTGATTTGCTCAATAAATTCTGTTCATACTCATACTAAAAGGTGAGTAACTAGTCTCCTACAAACCGTAGGCTAGTTGACGGACTGAGAGGATTTTTATTGATGTCTAGGTGCTATGAGGTTGCCTACCATCCGAAACTGTACTGTTAGGTTACATACCCTCCGAAGCTATGCTGTTATTTGTATAGGAAACAATATTTTATTTAGTAAAATAACCAAATTATAATTTAACGAAATACATAAGCGTGAAAAGAATTTATAGCCAGTCCTCGACACCAGTGGTAGAATTAACTCCCACGGGACCCAGGACTAAATCAAGCGGGTACCCACTTAAGGGTGGAGAAGGGCCTGAAATGAGAAAAATTAATAGAAAAACTTCACCAACGAGCTTTATTAACAATAGTGGAATGAAGTTCTTGATTTTTCTTTACCATAATATTTTTTCTCTATCACCAGGCCCCCCGAAACTTCGTGGGGCCCGGTGCTTAAGCCCTTACGTTAATCCTCCACTGGTCGGCACCTCAGTCTTTTTGCTTTTACCAATGTTGATATCAATGTTTATGTGAAGGGATCAGTTGTCTTTTTCAAACGTAAAAGTCTTCGCCCCAGTTTCAAAATTGAATACCCCACAGATTGTTTGGAGCATTCTTACTCTGAGTTTTTCTCTTCTCATGAGTATCTTTGAATGTCGTAGTCCTATTAGATCTTCCCAATGATCAGATCTTCTTTTCGCCGTTGTCTATTTCTTCCGTTCCTTGGTTCCGTTTTCCAAAAGGCCTTACGAAAGATTGTATAGACCCATAAGCATTTTTTTAAATCTATTTGATAATAATTAGTATACCAGGGACCCAATGAACCAGATCGATAGTGTAGTTCCAGCTTTGCTGTTGTAACATTTCAAAAAAATTTTGCTAATCAGTACAACACATACAGATTGAGAAAATCCTTTCGGAATCCTCGTCGTACACTTGTGCGAAAAAAAAGCGTGAAAGAGAGAGAAAGAATAATTGTGTGCGGTCATCAAGGCGTGTACTTAATTACAGAAACCAATGGCCGAATGTTGATTGCCCCCTATTTTAACCGCTGTTGCCAGAAGCCCATATTAATGTGTACAAATGATATTTTTGTCTAATTTTCGTTGACTTTTTTTCGAAGTCATACCTAATAGGTAAAAATAAACACTCTCATCCGGCAACAGTGTACTTTACAAAGAGAATGATGGAAGTGTTTAGTTTTACCTATTATGCATGACTTGGAAAAAAAATCAACGATAACGAGTCAAAAATATCATTTGTACAAATTAATATGAGCTTCTGGCAACAGCGGTTAATATAGGGGGGCAATCAACATTTGGCCATTGGTTTCTGTAATTAAGTACACGCCTTGATGACCACGCTCAATTATTCTTTAACTCTCTTTCAAGCTTTTTTCATATATTTTCCTTTTGGCGCTTGTGTATGACGAGGGTTCCGAAAGGATTTTCGCAATCTTTATGTATTGGTAGACATCAGTTTTCCTTCAAAATGCAGTTAATGGTTTACTAGGATCTAGTCAGTATCGGAAATATATTTACTTTTTACAAGTTTATGGTCAATTTATATACACATATCAACATTGCTCAAGTAATCTACAGCAAATAAATTATCAGTTACAGTAAGGACCAAAAATAACTAAAATTTGATGTACTCTGTATATGAAATTGAACAAACAGGACTTTACAAATTATGTTACATTTTTCTTTTCATTTGAAAACTATAAAAAAATATTTCCCATGTTTTGAAACATTTTGTTTAAAAGTTGGCTTACACAAAATATTTCTTTGATTAATAAATCGATCGCCAATAGTGATATATAATAAATGTATATTTTATGATACTCAGTATGTACTTATAAATAAACGGACTGAGCGAGTGGCAGCATTCATCCTTATATTGGTGGCAGGAAAGTTGTTTAGAACTTATGATAAAAATACAAAAAAGTATCGTTTAGAGTTACTTATCTTAAAAATACAAATTTTAACTGCTATTACTAAAAAAATATAGGGTAATAAAAAACAATAATTATCTGGTACTGAGTTATGGAATACCTTGTAACATTGTCACTTATTTGAAGTATAAAGCTCAAGTTTTTTACACTTTTTATTTATTATTATTATTAAAAAGTGAATAGGATTATGTGGATTGGTCTGGAATCGACCGTTAACAGTTCTCTAGATTTTTACAGATCTTCGGGCAAAATTCTTCTTAGTCTTACTGATAAGTTGTTTTCTATGATCTGGGCATCGTTTTGTTTATTTATTTGAGCGAGTTGTCTCTGATATATGGTATTGTTAGATCTGTGTCATTTAAAAAATACCATGGAGCATTTATTAATAGACGAAGGGATATAGATTGGAAGGACTGTATGATCCTGGTATTAGATGGTATGCTGCAACCCCACAATTCAATACCGTATGTCCATGTAGGTCTTAATATGGTCTTGTAGATTAAGATTTTGCTTTCTGTAGATAGCTGTGACTTTTTGTTAATTGGCCAATACATATTTTTATTATGAGCTGTTTTCTTTTAACTTTAATATGAATTTTCCATGTCAATTCTTAGTCTAAATAAAGATATTTGACCTCTTTGCATATCGTTATGATTACTTGCGGATAGACACACTTTTTGTGGTGAAAGTAATTCGGTTAGATTTATTAGTGTTGACTTCGGCTTTTCATATTTTCAACCATGATTGCAGGAGAGTTAGATGATTTTGAAGCTGTGTTAGGATCAGATCAGCTGTTATAAGCGTTACATTGCTAATTGGTACATCTGCCGTATATAACAAGTATAGGAAAGGGCCTAGGACATTGCCTTGAGGTACTCCAGTTTTAATTTGATGGAAATTTTATACATGAGATCAAAAGTAGCATAGTAAAAGTTGTAAAAGTACATTAAAATGAATGAAAGAAAGCTGACCATTTTAAAATTGATAAAGCAGTATGGTGTTCTGTCTTTTTGTGGTCCTGATATGTTCTTTCTTGAGTTTGAAATTATGTCCTTGCAACTCGCTTAAAATATACTTAGGGTTTTTCAAAAGATTTCAGAGCTGGTTAGGTTTCAGCATTAATCTGGATAAGTTATTTTTCCACGCCGAGAAGAGACGATTGAAATTCTGTCCTTTTGTCATCCTGAAATGTTCTTTCTTTAGTTAGAAATTATGTCACTGCAGTCCAATTTGAGCATTCATCTGGAACATACTACTCTGAGTCTACAGGAATCCGTGTAGAATTCGATAAGTTGGTATCAAATCTCCAGAATGTGTTTTTTGCTGAAGCGCAGATTCTAGCATGTCTTCATCTAATTCTGGGCACTTGACCTATTCTCCATATTTATTAAAGTATCGGTATAACAAACAGAAGTTAGTAAATATTTAAGGTGAATTCTTTTCTTTTTATTTTTTTGGGAAATTAAACCACAATATTTTTAAATTATTTATTTCAACGTTTCGGTAGCGTTCCAGCTATCGTTTAAAAATATTGTGGCTTAATTTCCCAAGAAATTAAAAAGAAAAGAATGAATAATATACCACAAGGAACATACAGAAGATATTTAAGGTGAAGTTTTAGAAAAAAATTTCTTGAAGAGGTACAATTTTCTATTTGATCTTCTGCAAATTTTTTATGTTGAATCATTGGTCATGGTTCCAAGATTATTTTGATATTCAACTAATAACTCATCATTTGAGGTGTAATTATTTTTTCCAAGATGGAATACAACACATTTAAAGTTATTTAATGGTAATAGCCATTCGATTCGTATAGTGATGAGGTATTTTGCAGTGATAGTTACATTTTTAATTTTTTTTTAAATTGCTATCGTACCCGTATGTTAAAATCGAATTTTTAAATATTTTTTGTATTGAAAAAATTCATCAATTATGTCTCACAATTTTTTAAATCTCTTTTTGTTTGAGAAATATTTTATCAATTTAATAACTTGAATCATACTACTTATACTTGTATCTTATGTGTTGAAAAAAAAAACCTTTCAATAGAAAATTTTGGATACAATGGATAATAATTTGTGGTAGTTAAAATGAAATAAATAGGAAATACAAAAAAAATATACGTTAATAAGTTATATTTTGTAATACTCAAATTATATTTTATCATATTTTTGAAACAACTTTTCCCTACCTCACCCGAGCAATATACCTGACAGAACGTTTAATTTTTTACGTAGTTTTATCCGTGAAACGTTTCCCTATTTTAAACGAAACGTTATGCCAGTGATATAGAAATTATTTTTCGATCTGATACATTCTAATTTTTCATAGAAACCGCACTCACCTCATAGAACAATATAAATTTTGATGTCAAATTTTTTGTCTCCATTTAATACCATTGTTAATAAATTATTATTTATATTATATATATGTGTGTGTCGTTTTTATACTTTTGCACATGAACGTAAGAATTAGGACAATAATGTATTGTGAGTTAAATATTGTGCAAGAGTTTCTTGGTCTTTATATTTTGTATTTGCAGATAAAGTTAGTTGTATGTAATTTATAGTATGTTAGACTGGGGCACTATGTATATTTATTTTTCATTTTCCACGGAATAACAGGAAAGTATTGAAATAACTGATAGTAAATTTAAGGACTGATGTTAGCAAACATTTTTTGTGGAGGAATTTTACCTTGTAGACCCAGAAAAATGTCTTTCTTCGCAGTTAGGAATAGATTAAAATTGAACAAAAACTCATAGAAGTGTTGTTCGATTAAATTTCCAAAAATGTTGCCCTCGGTAGGGAAAGTAGTATTTTTTTAAGTAACTCTTCATCAATAATCGCTAACTTCAATCCTCTACCATGACAGTTTCTGCCCCCCTTTTTTAAATGGGAAATATGGGCTTTGATATATCATTTGAAAGGTATCTACAATCTTATATGTTATAGGAAAAGGACTTGCAATAAAAACCTCTATTATGTTACCTGGTTTATGCTGAATTTAATTTTTCCAGATTATTTTAGTTTTTTGTTAGATACCTTATTATTAAATATTCACCTCTATACAAGGTGTTTTCAAATGACACAACGTTTGCATGTAGATACCTTTCGTTAAATTGGACAAAATGATATAAGGAGGGATCCAGCTCATTTACTTTTCGAAATACGGGGTGTTAAAGTTATAAAAATTTAAAAGTTTTCATTTGATAACTTCAAAATGGATGGATAAATTGATTTCACAATTGGCAGATTGTTTTTAAATGCAAAAAGGCATATTTTGATGAAAAAACATTTTTTTGTCAATTCTTGATCCAGTGGTGTACATTTGGAAAAATATGTCACTTTTCTTCTCCCATTTTTCATGCCACGGGCATGTTTTTCACGTAAAAAACACATAATTTTTACATATCAAAAAATGTGTAGTTTTCAAGATATTCAATGTTTTCATAGTTTGCAACCTAATTTTTTAATAATAAAATGAAAAAAATAATTTTTTTATTTTTTTTAATAACCTTCAAACTACTAATGGTTAAAATATGTATCAGAAACTAATTTGTGAAGCAGCAATGCATCTTAAACATTGTGAGAAGACTCTCGAAAATATTTGTCCTAACTTGTGCTTTTATTATTGAAAATTATGTTGCAAACTTCATGAAAACATTAAATATCATGGAAAGTACAAATTTTTTTATATGTAAAGGTTATGTGGTTTTTGCGCAAAAAACATTAAGGAATACAAACATAATTAAAAATAGCCACAAATGCCAGTGGCGTGAAAAATAGGAGAAGAAAAGTGATATATTTCTCCAAATGTACACCACTGGATCAATAATTGACAAATGTTTTTTATCAAAATATGCCTTTTTACATTTGAAAACAACCTGCCAAATTTCAAATCAATTTATTCATCCATTTTAAAGTTATCAAATAAAAACATTCAATTTTTATATCTTTAACATCCCGTATTTCGAAAAGTAAATGAGCTGGACCCCGATCCTTATATCATTCTGTCCAATTTTACGAGAAGTATCTGCATGCAAACGTTGTAAGTGTCATTTGAAAACACTCTGTATAAGCTAATCGATACAACATTGTAGTAGTCTCAGTGATATAAACTGTCAGCTCCAACGAAGACCAAAATTAATTTCAATACTAAATATATTTAAAACGTTCGAGAGGTGAAATGAAATAAAGTTTAAATCAAAATTCCACTCTGTGATTAGAAAGTTCAACTAAAATTAAATAATATCTGATAGACTCCCGATATAAAGTTACTTGATAAATAAAATGCAGGTAGTTCTCTGCTTTCCGATTTTTCTTCTAGATTAGAATATTGTGTTGTGAGCTTTACTTTATGAAACTTTTTATATTTTACACTTATTATTTATTCATAAAGGAAAGTGCAAAAAACCCCATGTTTAGTGTGATGCTTTATTAGTTGAGTGAGATTTATAAAATTATTGCAGGAAATAGTGGAGCATTTGTTTGATAAATTTTCTTAATTCCTTTTTTTTTAAATGGAATTATAAAAGTGTACGATACTTGATATATTCTGCTTATTTTTTAAATAATATTTGAAAGAGCAGCAAAAATTTTTTTGCAATGAATTATTTTTATATTGAATTGACTATTTTGAATAAAAAAAGTTCACACTCATTATCGTATATACTCTGAGAGCATAGTAGTGGGAATTTTAGGATATCTACATTAGAAAATAGATTGATTTTTTTTTCAATTATTACAATCTAATAATTTTCAAAAATTCATAAAAATTCATGGTCAGAAAATACAGCAATGAGAGTAGGAACTTTTTTGATTCAAAATAGTCTAAAGAACATAAAAAATCCAAAAGATATCAATTGTCATTATACACTTTTATTATGAGGTGAACCTCTTGGACTTTTAAAAATAAAATAATATTGCAAACGTATGCGCCACTATGCCCCGCACTAAATCCTTTATTGTCAACTTATTGTAATTACCTACAGGGTTTAACTGTGTAGGATGAAATTTTAGTCGAAATTCTGTTCCATTTTTAATGGGCAAATTACCAAAAATTCGGATTAAAACGAATTAAACAGTAGAAAGATACTAAATTTGAAAATTAAATGAATTTATTCAAATATAAAGAAACGGTTTTCTGATAATGTTTGTGTGTAAATAAAATCAAGTATAAATTTATTTTTTACAAAACAAATATTTCGAAATTGTTTTCAATTCACTATAATTTCCGTATATAATAAAATACACAGGAAAATGATGCATGAGGAGCAGTTTTAAATGGATCGCTTTGTATTTTATTCAATATCTACGTAAACCCTGGGTTAGAAAAAAAATGCACGCAATGGAGTGACTGTAACTTATTTAATTAATTCCAGAAACTACCTAGTAGATGTTTGTCGAAGAAATTTCAAGATATCCGCAGACTTCAAACTAAATAAGTGTCTGCATTGCTTTGCACTGTATTTCAAGTATGCGAATGATGATTTTCTCTTCCATTTCACAGGATTTACATTCTTTTTGCTTTGCCAGGCTTCCTTTCAGGCGACAATGTCCTATCAGGACACCAGTCAAAACTCTCATTGCAGTGTAATTTCTTCCAATAGCTAATGCCACAAAAGGATGTTTCAGTCCCTTGTTTTGCCAGTTCATCTTATATATATATTTTGCCAATATTGATTGATTGATATACTCAGTGAATGTCATACATACTATTGGCTTTCCAAGTCTGGTAATGGTCCCTTGTTATTGAATTCGGTACAGAATTTCTTGGAAAAGTTATACTATTCCAGTAAACCAACCTTAGGCAATTCCCACATTTCTATAAAGCGAAAAGATGTTCGTTCAGTGATTCAATTTCTACTTGGGTTAGAAGGCCCCCCTCTGCGATTTGCAAGAGTCTATTGTGGCTCACTCGTATTCAGATTTCACCAAACAAATTCAGCTTCTTAACTAAGCCGATTGGTTTATTTGGTGAATGATATTTCAGGCCCGAGGGCGAGAGAGAGAGACTCTGCCAAACATCAGATACCTGGTACATATTATATGCTCTGCTATTTCATCATCTTCCAGACAAAGACAGCAAGTCGGATCTTCTGAGTCCAAGTTTTAACATATAATGACTCAGATGACAGTGGTCTGTTAAAAAGCTTGTTAGACAACGTAGGTCATGCCTGCTATAGTTTGGAGACATTCTTTGAAGTATGTATAAAAGCCTTTGAATGAACCACTTCTGGTACATTATTCCAAAAGTGTAAAGCTTTTCTTGTTGTCTAGGTATTTAGTGTTTGTTTGGCGAAACTAGTAGGTTCTGGTCCGGCCTTCTCGTTTCCTTTCATGCCAGGGTTCGAGATCAGCAATACTTTGAGTTCTCCTATTGATGAGAATCTTTTTTGGCAGTCTTAAACCAATTTCGACCTTGGACGGTGAGAGCTAAGTGCTATCATTCTTTCATTTCTATTTAGTCTATATCTTATCCATTCTGACACTGTCTATGTCGGAATGTTGACATTTATATAACCGGCGCTAAAAAATATACCGCAATATCCAGATTCAGGAGGGTGTTCATAAACTTTAACCAATGTAGAATTAAATTTATTTTTTAAACATTTGTCTAAATCATACTATTGTTGAAGGATATTGGCTGAGATAGCATAAAATAATCCTTAACAATTTGATGTGTAAATGATATTGATAGTATTTCTACCTTTAGTTAATTGAATAATATACTGACTTCGATCTTGTCATCATTAAAAATATACATATCGACAACCACTTGTATATTTTAGTATTATGTGAAATTATCGTGAATTTGAATAAAAAATATCGAAAAAATTGTGTTGGAAACAATAGATATATGCATGATAATACGTCATAAGGGAAAAATCAAGTTTTCCGTTTGAACCAACTTGACTTTCCAACTCGTGCTCTCTTAAAACACTTTGTGTGATTTTAGACAAGTTAGTTGAAAAAATACACGTGCAAGTATAACAATTACTAAATTTTGTACATCACATATTGTGGTAGCATGTCCATACTTTTTATTTCAACTACCTTCATAATAAAAATCATGCTTGACTTTTGTTTCCTGTTTAACAACTCAATTTCAAATGTCTTCTCCTATTTTTGTAATAATTGTTGGCTCATATCTGATGCCTTATTGCACCTCCTTGGCATAAGAACCAAGCGACATTTACATACACGAAATTTTAAGCACATCTTTGTCCATTTAAGTTAATCAAGAAAACATATTCGTATTCTGTGTAAATATAATTTATTAAATAGCAGAGCGCTTTCGGCTATTAAGCCATCTTCAGTGCTTACTCGTCAAGTAATACAAGAAACTTGGACAACACATTGACGTCATGAATTAAAATTACATTGAAATTAAAATTAAAATGATCCCCTGTTTAGGGTTTGTTGAATCTAAATTTTGAACATTATTGGAAATTTTCTTGAAATTATTTTATTTTATTTTAAAAAATGAACACGTGTTCGGAGTTCATTTTTTAAAATAATTTCAAAAAAATTTCCAATAATGTTCAAAATTTAGATTCAACAAACCCTAAACAGGGGATCATTTTAATTTTAATTTCAATGTAATTTTAATTCATGACGTCAATGTGTTGTCCAAGTTTCTTGTATTACTTGACGAGTAAGCACTGAAGATGGCTTAATAGCCGAAAGCGCTCTGCTATTTAATAAATTATATTTACACAGAATACGAATATGTTTTCTTGACTTTCGAGTCATGTGTACTCAGCTATAAAGTATTCACCATTTAAGTTAAGACATACGGTATTGTACGTTAAGGTGGCCGTTAAGAATGGCCTATTCATAAGTTTATTTCGTCATTGAATCTACGGAAAATGCTTGAATGTTTTTCACGGTCACGAGAGAGAAGCATGATTTTTATTATACTTTTTTTGTAATTCTCTCAAATTTTTGTTGATCTGAATAAATCTGCAAATTATTATTTGTCAAGACCTTAATTTGTTTGTTTATAATTCACTTTGAGTAGAGTCAAAAAATTTGTAAATCAAAACCTTCAAATAGAAAAATATACCACATAGGTGCCAGAATTCTAATCTTTGTAAAAAAAAATAACAATCGTATTGTATAATTAAACAGAGATTATAGAAAAAAAATGTTTATATAACCAAACATTTTTATAGGTTTTCTCTAATCTCCGTATTCTATAAGACTTTAGCTAAGGAAATAGTATAGATACATTTTTGTCTGATTTACTGTGTTATTTTTACATTTTTTTGTAATTTTGGATCAGTTTTTAGTAAGTTATTTTTTTAGTTGTTAGATTTGTGTACTATAATCTTAGGGTAGCTTCTCTATTAATTTCTTCTCCGTTTTCTGAGTGTATGTTTGACATGTTTTTTCTAAGACACATTTTTTTAGCAGCTCTTTGTTTGGTTCCTTTAACTTTGCCCCTTGTAAAGTATATTATGTGTAAAAGTGCCATTTACAATATATTTTTCTAGTTAAATAGAGCGCTTATGTCTTGTGACTTAGACACTATATTATTATACAGTATTCAGTCGTAAATATACAAGTATTATACAACAAGTACTTTGTTAGTTTACTTTTTATTAACCTCTACCCACTACAGATAATATGGTAACCATTGAAATCCCAAAACTATATGGATTCGATTTTTTTTCCTCTAAACATCACTTCCAACCTTCGGAACTGCTATCTGCGAGGATTTTGCTCAAAGGCCCTCCATAAAATATTGTAATTTTTATTATTGATACTATTCATAACTATATTTTCTAATATTAAGTATTTTAAAACAATATATTTATAACGGTACGTTGTATTGATACTTTACACAGTATCGTCCATCTCTATATATTATGTCAAATTATTTTATGTAGATGTCACAACATTTTGAGGTTAGTAATGTAATACCAAATGATCGTTACTGACTTTTATTTAATAAAGAAATTAAGGGTCGTGGACAAAGTATAGTGACGCAAACGTCACCCATCGTGAATAATGACTATCATAAATTGCTCTTTAAATAATGTACTATTAATTATATTCACAAGATGACAGACAATAATGGACGTGTCATTGAAATGACACAGAGCTACAAAATTATCACGGAATATTAAATATGAATCACAGAAGACACACTTGATGTGACTTTAAGAAAGCACTAGTGTTTAAAGTGAGGTTTTGCGAATGTCAAACCCGAGTTTTGGATGCGTTTTTAGTGACGGAAGTAGAAAAATGCGTATGAATGTCTCGGATCCATAAACGACCTCGACAACAAAATACCTCACTTTTCTACCTTGGCACATAATTACTATTTTACCCACTATCAGTTCTCTAGAAAAAATGGAAAAATACATCCACATTGACAAAACATTGACACTATTTTAATGAAATGTGGTATTACTAATTATTCAAATAATTATTCTATTTTTTTTTAACAGTATAAAAAAATATAATCACCGATAAGAATGATAATACATTCAATATTTTATTTTCACGACGCAAGGCCGATAATAAAATTAAGTTATACTTTGTGTGGAATATTAGTAGAACTATGTTGCTTTTAGTGGCACTATTTGTTTATTTAAGTAAGTTACATATTTATTGTATATTTTTAAATGCACAGTAATTTGAAAAAAACGATAATGTGAATACTTAATGGTATGTACTTTAAAAAAACAATATATTATCAAGTAATATAATAGCTGCAGCTGCAAGATGCGCCTAATAATTTAAATAGTAAGTATATTATTAAACGAGAAATTTTTGATAGCCATTATTCACGATGGGTGACGTTTGCGTCCCGAGCTGCAGGCAAGGAGCGCAAGTCACCC
The DNA here is from genome assembly GCA_963978555.1 of Galerucella nymphaeae. Lineage (NCBI taxonomy): Eukaryota > Metazoa > Arthropoda > Insecta > Coleoptera > Chrysomelidae > Galerucella > Galerucella nymphaeae. The sequence continues at coordinate 16,641,268 of OZ021715.1, read as the reverse complement.
GAGTGAATATTGGCCATAAATTGCGAGTAGAGTACTATACTTTGTCCACGACCCTTAATTTCTTTATTAAATAAAAGTCAGTAACAATTTGGTAATACTACCTTAAAAATGTTGTGACAGCTACATCAAATAATTTGACATATTATATAGAGATGGGCGATATTGTGTAAAGTATCAATACAACGTACCGTTATAAATATATTGTTTTAAAATACTTAATATTAGAACATATCGTTATGAAAAGTATCAATACTAAAAATTTCAATATTTTATTGATACGATATATTTCAGAAACAAATTTCCTGAACAAAATACACAGATTTGATAGTTTATTTCATTTCATATTGTACCCCCATCTCTAGTCACCTATGTAACGAAATATTGTGAGTGTCGAGTTGTCATTCTGGTTGTCATGGCGTGAATTATGAACCATGTTCTTTTTATTAGACAATGATAATACACTGCAGTGTATCATGAACCATAATTCACTCTATGGGTACCAGCTTTTATTAGTAGGTAAAATATTGACTTATTATTAGGCGGTCGTGGACAAAAATATAATTAGAAAGCTTCACTGTATGCAGAATTTCACAAAGAATTCAAAAATATGAAAGTATACAGGATGTTCTATTTAAAATAAAAAAGTTGATATGCTTTTCCGGTTTAATAGGAAATGCTGGTACATCAAAATAAGAGTAAAAAGGAAGGAATAACATACAGGAGATATCAAAATTTGATAGTATTTTTGAATTCCTTGGATCCTCTTAGAATTGGATGAACAATTCCATTTAAAAATATTAAACCGTTGAGGAGATATTTAGGCGGGGTATCATCTGTTAAGTATTTATGCAAATATCTCGGACTTTCCCGGATAATGTGCCCAATGACGCAACAATGCGTTTTTGTTTTTTAGCAGTAGATTTCTGACCTGTCAAATAAGTCAGATTGTATGTAACACCGTAATTGTAATCAGCATAAAAAATTAATAAAATGTTCTTAAATTCACAACAAGTGAGTTTATATACAAATATCATACACGTTTAACATAAAACATTACAGACACTGTATAGAGTGTCAAAAAAATTAGTATTTAAATCATGATAAGTGACATGACGCTAGAAAGGACAATCATGTAATGAAATTCAACCATTATACAAAGTGTTGTTGAATTTAACTGTTGTGCGCTTGTGATTATTTTTTTCAAATTTGACATTTTGGTGGTTTTAACCAATAGCAATACATTATTGGTCTTGCAGAAAATGCAAGACCAAGACCAAGACTAGCTTCAGGGTGCAAGACCAAGACTTAGAATTGCAAGACTTATGCAAGACCAAAACTAAGCCTGCAAGAGTCTTGCGGTCTTGTGTTTTTTAAACATTTTAACCGAAAAATAAAGATGAGCAGATCATTTTAAACCCTCCCCCTCCCCAACATATACTGACCACAACTGCTTGTTTTAACGAAGTATTTTTTTCATATACAGGGTGTTCCCGCTCAACTGGTCAAAATTTATAGGGTATATTAATAAAACCTAGAGAAGTGGTTTAAGATAGGACACCTATGTCTGGAAGTGTGCCGTTTCTGAAATACAGGGTGTTGAAATTTTACAACAAAAATCTGTACCAACAGGTGTAAAAAATATGTCAAAATGCATTAAAAACACTTGAAAATGATAATAAAATGTATTAAATTATTTTATTAATATTGCAAGAGGAAAATCGGGTGTTTCAAAAACTTAAAATTTCTGGTAAAGAATATTTGAAGCACAATTTTTATTTTTTTACTCGAAAGCGGTGCGTCAGAAAGAAAAAACTCAAAGGGCCTTTTTGTTGAGAATTTGATGGACATTTAGATAAAAAATATATTTTCTTTTTAAAACAGTGGCGTACCATATTTTTTCCAAAAAAATTTACATCTGTCCCTTAAGTTCGGCCCTGGACAAATTAAATTAATTTCAATTGGTTTTAAATTGGTAACACAACTTATTATTTACATCCTAAAAATTTCAATAAATAGTTATTTGTTTAACTAGGCAGCAAAGTAGTAGATTGACTGCTGAGGCTGAATTCATAGCCGAGCGTAGCGAGAATTCAGCCAAGGAAGTCAATCTACTTTGCTGTTAAGTTGAACATATAATTTTCTCCGATTGTATTGTATTTGCAAATTATTACAATTCCCACAATCTCTTTATGTTGGTTGGTTGCTATGGAAATGTATAATCACAGGCAGCAAAGTAATCGCTTTGCTGCCTATGCAGGAAAGTAACCACTTTGCTGCCTAGGCAGGAAAAGTAATACTTTGCTGATTGATATCAGTCAGCAAAATTAATATTTGCTGCCAATCGGAGAAAAACTATTTTTTCTTTTATTTATTTATTTATTCAACGGTCATACCATTTTAATACAAAATTAGATTAAAAATTAGATTAAAAGTGGGTGAATACAAAATGCAAAATACCACAATGAAAATACAATACTAAAAAAAAGCACAAAATATAACATGAAATCAATGAAATACAATTTAAAATACATGAAACAAAATATTACAATTTAAATTACCCATGATGAAAATTTAAGGTTTTTGTCTGTTTTTTAAAAGTAGGAATTCGAGGTATTAAAAAGCTCTATACTAAAATTAATTATTATTATTATTCATTTTTTTGTAAAAATGGACTCCAGAACCTAACCAAGAATGGACCCTGCAAGACCAAGACCGCTTATTTGACTGCAAGACCAAGACCTTGTATGCAAGAACAAGACCAAGACTAACCGGGTCTTGGTCTTGCATTTGCTCATCACTAGGCATGATACTGATAAAACTGCTTCCTCCAAATTTTATCAAATAATTTTTTATTTTAATCCCTAAAACTTGTTTATTTGACGCAAAAACATTCAAACAAACACACAAAATCCACCAAGTTTGAAATTTCTATATCGATTTTTTGATATAGTCCTTTAGAAACTTTTGGATAAAAGTAAAAAGATCAGATCATGGGCTTACAATCCATATACAGAGATACTACAGACATAACAATTAATTACAACTAGTATCTACATCAGTGTGTTTGACATGAGAGTTTCTGGACATCCTCTATAAGTACGCAGTTAATAATAATTTAAATTGGTGTATGTAACATTTACTTTTTTCATTTGCTATTAAAACAGATTTATTCGATGACTGCTCGGCCCGTCAAAAGATTTTTGGAGGACAAGAAGTAAACATTACACAGTGTCCATATCAAGTGAGCGTAAGGTGAGTTTGATTCATAAATACATTCATATAATACTTAGTACATTCATATACAAAAATATAGCACACTATTCTTCCAAATTTTGACGGTAGATGAGTTTTTGAAATATACATTATTGCCGCTATCTATGAATAATTAAATATAATACGAAAAATAAATAGAATTATAAACATAAGTAGATTGAGAAAAAAAAAATTGGAATAATAGTAGGTATTCATACACCATGGTGGTGAAGACTATTTTTATTGACCGAGTACCAAACATTATTTCGACGCAAATAATGGCTTTGCCCCGAACGGAACAAGGTGCTAGGCTTATAAATGTCTTCACCACCGTGGGGTATAGACAATTTTTTCCACTATCAACTATCAGCCAAATTTAAAGAAAAATTAAAATTATCTCACAGAAGCGCTTACCCCGTCGTCTGACTGACAAGTACGCTGTCAGTTTTCGATATATTATGAACGCACTACTTATGCCATCAGTCATTTTTGGTTGAGAGCGAGTTTTAAGCTAATGGATTTTTATTTGAATAATTTTATTTTATTAAAGGTATAATTTCAAGCCGCAAATAAGTTAAAGACAATCTCCTGGGTATACACAATTATGTTGCACAAAAGTTTTTGTTGAACTACTATCCAAAAACACTTCCCCACTTTCTCCCCACCTTTTATTTGAATAATAAAAAAATACTTAAAAAATTTGTGTGAATTTTAAGCCTCTTTCTAGTTTTCCTATTTAACACTTATTATAATTGACAATACTTCTCAAAAAACTGGTTTTAAAATTTTTCTTTGCAGGTTACGCCCCCTACCGGTTAACCTAGAAAGTTGGAAGTTAAATTTCAAGTAATTTCTCTTGGCCACTTAAACTCAGGAATTTTTTCTCCTAAAGTTATAACATGAGTAGTGTCTGATATATAGCCGAGAGATTGGCTTTTATTGCACCACCCGGTACATTATTTTATAAAACTTTCCTTCTCTTTGCCATAAGATTTCCATTGCTTGATTTCAATCCATAGGTTGCCAAAATACATAAGTATATGTACTTAATTACGATTGATTTTCTTACATTCTAGCACAAGAAATTAAACATTATTATCAGTCAACTGATTTTCCTGAGAAAGTTCATATTTTAATAAGTTGATAATAGTAGGTATAATATCCATCATATTTTGTCAAATTTTTATACCAGTTATTATCAACTAGAATATCGTGTGATTCTAGTAATATTTTATATAACAACAATCTTGAGTACTCATGTATATTATTTATTTATGGATCAGACTAGATTATTTATTTGTATTTTTTTTGGAAATTTATTTTTGTTGAATATATTTCCACCGTCAGGCCCTGTATATTTGAAAATATTTTCAATCAATGGTACTATTTATGGCTTAATTTTTATCTAAATACTTTTTTTCGCATCTCTCATGACAAATGAGTAATTTTGGACTTCCTCGAACTAATGCCGCACCCTGTAGAATACCTATTACAAACTGAGACTTAATTACTGAAAACTTGAGAAAATGATAAATTATAATTTTATTTAATTATGCCTTTCTTATTAACTCCACTCTAGTTATAGAGATTAGCTCAATCTCAATTAAAATTAATAATTATGAAAGTTTGGCTAGAAATGAATAACTTGGTACATCCCATAAACTGGATATAAATGCTCGAAATAAGATCGATTAAAACTTACATGCTACGAAAAGAATCGTTGCATGAATAATAAAAATTGCCCGATATTAAAATGAATACAAGTATCCTACAAAAGTTACAACTATGGTAAAAATAAAATGAAACATTCTATATAATCAATAAAACCTTAAGCGAACCTGCCATTACGGTCATTATCATAATGATTTCATTTGAATCGAACATTTGAACTATTCGTTTAACGGCTTCCGTTGTAATCGATGATCGATGTATCCTGAAAGTACATAACCATAACCTCAAAGTATCGCTCAATTTGTATGGTATCATTTTTATTTTTAAATTGCAGAATGAGTTCCTCTAGTGCTGCAGCAGGAGAACGTTATAATTTGCGGTGGAATAATTTTTTTAACAATTTAGTGCAAGTGTTTTCTGATCTAAAACATAAAGAACAACTTGTAGATGTAACACTTGTTTGTGAGGGCCAGCATATTAAAGCCCATAAAATAGTATTAGCAGCTTGCAGTGATTTTTTTATGGACCTATTTAAAAATACAAATCATGTTCATCCCGTAATTAAGTTCTATGATATGCAAGTATCAAATTTAAAGCACATCATTCAGTTCATATATCAAGGGGAAGTCAAGGTTTTAGATGTAGACTTGGAAGGTGTATTGAATTTGGGAGAAAAATTTCAAGTTAAAGGATTATCTTCAGTCAAACTAAAACATCAAGTTGGTCCTACTGGCGAATGTATTGCTCCAGAATCAGTGAGGTACAAAGTCTTATCTCAAACTTCTTCAAACAAAGATGCAACTACCATGAGTAGTATACGTAATGCAAATGTTTCAATATCAGACCTGGTTGATAATACTAGTGAACCATTTAAAAAGAAAGCTAAGATTCAAGATGTAACCAATGAGCAAAGTGAAAAAGCAGTACCTAAATCTATAGAAAAAAATCTAGATGTGATTAACATATCAAACAATCTTACAAGTACTTCAACGAAACCAGTTAGCAAAAGTGTAAGTTTACTAAAAAGCAATGTACAAATGTCCAGTATATCTAGCGAGCAAACACATTCTACTTGGTCAACCACTAATATTAAGAATTACAGTAAAGCTTCAAGCAAAGAACAAGGAACTATTGAAAAACCACAACCACTAATAAATGTCAAACATTTTAGTACACTTAACCAGAACAATGGTAATACTATTTTAAACAAAGAACAACCTAAGGAAGAGGCTCTTGATCAGCATACTTCTGATACTAGCAAGGAAGGAAATGATAAGCCAAATGCATTTATTATATTTTCCAGGGAGTGGCGGAAGAAATTAAAAGTTGAATATCCATCTGAAGATTTTAAAAGTATATCAGTTAGATTGGGTAACCTGTGGAAATCATTAACATCTGAAACAAGAGAATCCTACTATACAGCAGCTCGACAAGCACAACTATCTATTTCTCAGACCAAGTCAGAACTATAAAGATTGTGAAATTGACATTGTGTTGCACATTTCCTACAATCGGAGCACATTCTTCAAATATGTATCATAGAAAAATTAAATTAAGATTTAATTTATAACGGTAGGAAGATGTGAAAAAGTAAGTACTGTCAGAAAATTGGTATTATAGATAGCTAATAATAGTTTAAGTAACAAGTCTTAAAGGTCAATGCAAGTTCAGTAAAAGCACTTCTGGGACACGTTATAAATTTTGTTTTTAACCAACATAAGGTTGTAGTATTGTAATATACTTAATATTAGTTAATACATAAAAAATCGAAATATTCCAAGTAATTTTTATAGAATGTGATAACAACCAGATAGTACCAAAAGTAAATAATGAGTAAAAGTTTTAGATGATTCATTCTTACAAGATGATATTTTCCAACTTGACAACAGGTGGGAAAATATTATTTTTGGGCCAGTTAAAAAAAGTTTACTATACTATACTAACCTATGAATGCAACCATGAAATTTATGATACCAATTAGAAACATTTTTGTTTGATTTGTGTATGATGAAAGCACTAAAATCACAATTCTCATGTATACATTAACAATTCCAATGAAAAAAAATGGAAGAACGTTTAAATCAACTAAAAAAGCTGCTTTTGTTTAAATGAATACATTTTTTTACGTTATTTGCTTCTAAAATCTGCAGTGCGTTTTGAATTCAGGCTTGGTTTAATTTATTTTTTAATTAGGCTTGTGTCACTGCAAATATATAAAAAATTATTGCCAAATATAAACTTTAGATACTATCTATAAAAACCTAAAATATTATTCTACAATCTATAGAGTTTACAAATAGTACATCCCTAGATGAATATATTTCTACTCTTCATCAATAATTTCGAAAGTGTTACCATAATTGTGTGAATCCTATTTATGAAAATTTTATATTTGCATACTAATAATTTATAATATGAACTTGATTGTACAGTATATGATTGAAATAATAAAGTTTTTAGAACTCAGAATATCTGCATTCTCTTTTATTAGAGGAGGTAACATAATTCCTTCCCACTAAGATTGAATTGAATTTTTTAGTGCCTAATGTTATACACTTTGATTGGTTTGGGGATGGTTATATTATGATATGCATAACTTGGATTCTATTAGAGCTGCTGTGAAAACTATGATGCCAAAAATAAGTGAAGTTTCAATGATCCAAATATAATAAACTTTTCAATTGTGAGATTTTTAATTTGATTTTGTGCAACATTGAAAAAGAGTGTACATATAACAACACTACTTGATAATTTTGTGTTGATATGAGTTGTATTTAGATGATATACTTTTAGACAAACTATACCTTGATTTACTTAATTACAGATTCCTGTAACATTTAAGTAAAGTGTGTTATCAATAGATGTCAAGATAATGTTATTAGGTACCACATGGGGAGTAATACTTTAGTTGTTATATAGTCTTGTGAAAATTTATTTACAAATACAAATTTTTGAGTAGCATGTAGCATTTTTATTACTTTATCAACCATGTTTTATAATATATCATCAAATATTTGCATGTACAAAGAAAAATATTGATTAAATTTGAAGATTGTTCAAAATGTATGATATGCACATGTTTATAATAATAAATGAATGTTGTGCTGAAGCTGTAAATTACACTATTAAAAACTTTAAATGATGAACATTTATCCTGTTTAAAACATTGGTCCACCCTGTTTATATATAACAGTTTTGAAATAGTGCTCTTGTATTGTTGTTTATATAACTGATTTTTCAATCTCTAAACATAATATTGTATTTATATGTGAACTGATTAGCAATTAATTAATAAAACGTTTTAAAATATTATTTTTTCTTTTTTTTTCAAATGAAAGAACATTTTTAAGAGGTGTTTGTACCTTTTCTTTTACAAAGATGGTGTAAATATAAAAAAAATCGTGCGCGATCATTATGCCTGAATCATCCTCCATCTAATGCCTTTCCAATGGTGCGCGAGTCATGTATAAGGTATATTCCACATTTAAAAATAACTGGTTGGTGAAGTGGTCCCGCTTAGAACAAAAATCAACATGTTTCTCTATAAGTAATACTGACAAATATCGGGGTGAATTTAACAGTTTTCTGAGGCAGAATATTAGTTTATTTCAATTTTCATATTTGCTTTTAGGTGGAACAACAATCATATATGTGGAGGAGTTTTAATAAGTGATCGTTACGCTTTATCAGCTTCACATTGTTTTGTAGCACCTGGATCTTACACGATCCGAGCTGGAAGTACCAATTTAACCGATGGAGGAATTATTGTACCTATAACAACGGCAATTTTAAATCCAAAACTTAATCTTAAAAATCAAGACAATGATATAGCTATTCTTAAACTTGCTACTAGTCTCAGGTGAGTATCCATGTTTCTATAATTAATTTATATCTATTTTATTGATTAAATTTATGGCATGAAGTATGAACTTTCGTGGTAGAATTTTGTCGATAAACATTTTCGCAATCTGCATTGTTATTAGTTTCGTTGATGAATTAATTGGATCCACCAGTTAGAGGAATCCTTGTCTTGTGGTGCCATCCTCTGAGAGGATTCAGTACGTCTAGTGTTTTGTTTGAAACCACTGAAATGTACAACCATTGCGCATTTTTTTTTGTATTCCAAATATGCTGGTTTGGGATCAGTGAATGTAGCGGGGGTGGAAACTTACTCGCGCAAAAAGCTATACACAATATTCAGAGACATCTGTAGTTGTCATGAGTTATTATTGAAGATAGAGTAATGTTTTTTTTCAAATATGGCGCTGTTATCGTAAATAAGTATAGTCAAAGGCACTCTTATCGTGCGGGTTCAAAGGTCACTAACCATATGTATCCAATCAGAAAACACAGAGGTTACCAAAATGTGAGATTTCACTAATTGACGAATTTCCACTTCTTCTTTCATTCTCGAAATAATCCATCGAACTAAGTACCATTTTTTTCTTGAGGATACAAAAAAAAACGAAAAATTGCTAGTTATTATTCATATTGTCACTTTGAATTGTCAAAGTGACAAAACTGACATATTTAAATAAAAACTCTGCTGGTGAAAGACTTTTTAGAATCGCTGAAAACTGAATACATATCCTTCTTTTTCCCGTCAAAATTGCATAAGTCTGTCATTCATTTACGAATTTCATTTGGAAGTTATAATTAAACGCAATAAAAGAAAACAAAAACTGTGAGTATGTCTTTGTTGAATCGTATGACCCGCACGATAAGACTACATCTGACTATAATAGTTATTTATGCAACAAGTGCAAAAAACACGTTTTGCAAGTGTTGCATAAAATATTTTTTCTACATTCATGCAAAAACTGGAAAATTAAAATATAATATGTTGAGAACCCAACCTAACCTAATCAAACTCAAACCGTTCTTCTTTTTTTGTATCTTTATGGCCTCTACCTTGTCAGTACTCAATCATAGCTAGTTTTCGCCTTGACCATTTAAATTTTATGTGAGTGCAACAGCACTAGTGCAAAATATTTTTTCTACTAGCGTGTGGAAAGATTTACCCAGGCACTTATTTATTCCTTTTCAATTCATGTAAAACTTCGCGCTATACAGGGTGGGGCAATCTTCTGACATCGGAGGATTACATCGTTGTGGTAAGAGATAGAAATTCAAAGTTTTGTGTGAGGTAATACAAATACTGAGGGCGCACTTTGAAAATAATTTCGATTCTACAGGGTGTTCCAAAACCAAGTAGCAGCACAAACTTACATTTATTTAAATGAAACGTATACTATATTTTGTTCAAGAATCGAAAAGATCTCATCGAATCGAGGCCGTTACAAAAATATAGAATTCTAATATATTATAAGGGTTTTTTAAAAAGATATGGCCAATTTTTGGAAAAAAACATGTATCGAAATTATCTAGGTATAATTAATTTTTGTTTTCAGTTTTACGCCAGCTATCCAGCCAGCAATGTTACCACAAGAAGATGAAACTATAGTTCCTGGTTGGATTGGTGTTGTTTCAGGTTGGGGAAGTGTTTCCAATGAACTATCAAATAATTTAAGTAAAACTCTGCGAGCAGTAACACTTCCTGTTCAATCTGTGGAATGGTGCCAAAGTCGATATGTATATGTAACACTTACTCCAAGAATGTTTTGTGCTGGATATCGAGAAGGAGGACGAGATTCATGTCAGGTAAAAGAATAATTAACAATTGTCGGGCAACAAAATTTTTATTGATACATAACAAGTTTACTTCGGCAAAAAAATGATAGTCCGGTCATTTTAGACAATTGAAATAAAGAAAATTCCGAGAGAGCCAAATCTTCGTAGAGACCTTAGGTTTACCTCAAGGAATAAAGTGTCAAAAGTCCCCATCAGTCCCATGTGAGTTTAGGGACTTATTCGGGGCCCAAGGTAAAAATTTTTGGTTTTTTGGATGTTTCTCGAAAACGGTAAGTTTTATCGAAAAAGTACCTCAGAGCAAAGTTGTAGATCTTAAAATTCTCTATAAAATTGGTCCCTATGATTTTTTCTCTAAGACCCACTATTTCTCAGATATTGCGCTTGTAAGAATCATGTTCTACATAATATGCACACATATGCCACGTATATACATATTTAGGTACTCAAGCAAGCAAAAATGCCTACTCGTGTCTCTTTTATGTATACATTATACTATTCTGAGAAAATTTACTTGAAAATGACCGCTGGTCCCTTACCGAGTCCCCTCTACTTGAATAACCTGAAGACTGGGGTTGGAAATTGATAAATAATACTTTGGAACCGATTCGAACTTTACTGCCCCCTGCTCCAGAAAAACTTCTTAACACTATTTTTCGCATTTGCAAGAAAGGTTGTAGTGCCAAATGTGGCTGTAAAAAATTAGGGTTGCAGTGTTCTCCAGCGTGTACCAATTGCCAAGGTGTCTCTTGCTCAAATGTTCAATTAAATACAAGAGAGGAAGATTCATGTGATTTTGATGAAGAGACAACTGATTCATCTTCATTTGAACAATTTCTAAGCGTTCATCAACAGGAAGGAGAAGAAGAAGAAATTGAAGAAAACATGATTGTTGAAGTTGAATATGAAGAGTATGAGTCAGATTAAAGTAATAAAAAAAAGTTAGAACGACAGTTAAACTCAGTAACCCATATCAATAATCTTCATACTATTAAATAATTATTGTTCCTGAAAATAACGTTATAAAGGTTCGTGGAATAGGCCTACCGGGGATACCACGTTGATAAAAAACGCGCCGAGTACACTACCTCACAGGTGTTGTGGAAATGTGTGCATATTATGTAGAACATGATTCTTACAAGCGCAATATCTGGGAAATAGTGGGTCTTAGAGAAAAAATCATAGGTACCATTTTTATAGAGAATTTTAAGATCTACAGCTTTGCTTTAAGATACTTTTTCGATAAAACTTACCGTTTTCGAGAAAAATTCAAAAAACCTAAAATTTTGACCTTGGGCCCCGAATAAGTCCCTAAGCTCACATGGGACTGATGGGGACTTTTGACACTTTATTCCATGTGGTAAACCTAAGGTCTCTACGAAGATTTGGCTCTGTCGGAATTTTCTTTATTTGATCACTATTTTTATGTCTAAAATGACCGGACTATGAAAGTTTTTTTCATTTTTCAAGTTTATTCGATACTTTGAATTATTTTTTTGACTTCAGGGTGATTCTGGAGGACCATTTGTTATAAATGGAATTGTATATGGTATTATTTCATGGGGATTCAATTGTGCTCAACCTGGGTATCCAGGAGTGTATACGAACGTAGCAGCTTTTCGAAAATATATCAAACTTAATTCAGGTGTTTGAAATTGTAGAAAAGTAATCAATAAAAATATTCGAATAAAATAAAACATACCTACTATCAATTTTTAGTATTTGACCATCAGGTTGTACCGGGTGGGCAAATAAAAACGACTGTCGGTCTTAGGTTCGGAATGTAGTACAACTTTGAAAAAAAAAATGTGGCCACGAGAAATACCTCGAAATGATTTATAGAATTGTAGGTCTAACGCTATAATAGAGGGAGTTATTGAGTAAAAAAAAAGTAAAAAAGCCAAATTTTAGAAAATATGCCTAATTAAGAAGCATAACAAAAACAATCTTCGTATTCATCAAAAAATTTTGCGTATATTTAATAATGCAAGTTTTAGTCTAACTATTCAAATAAGATGTAGGGGAGAGTGGGAACTTTGTTTTGGAAAAACGACCATAACTCCGATTCTACTTAACCGATCTTTGCAAATTTTGTCTTGACGAAAAGAGCTCTTTTCCACCATTGTAATAGTTATATTCTCAATTCCACTTAATAAGCGACGTGCCCGTTAGAGGGCGTTATTTAAAGTTTTTTTAGAAATCTAGCTTTCTTTTGAAAATATTAAATGGAAGCATGCATTTTTAACTAGGCATTATAAAAGTAAACAAAATTAGCAGCATAATGGCGAAAACCGCACGTCGATATCTTTTTCCTATCTCGAGATATCTTAAGAAACGTGTAAATGTTGGGAATTTCTTCTCTTAACATAACGCCCTCTAGCGGTGGACCTACAATTCTATAAATCATTTCCAGGTTTTTCTAAAAAAGTTTTAGTGTATGTTGGGTTGCCATAAATTCATTTAATGACATCTATCAAAATAATGATTCTATTCCATTCATAGGAGCTATTAATAAATGATTTTGAGTTTATTGATAGAAAATCATTCATTAATAATGCAAAATATGACTCTTGTAACAGCTGCTATTTTAAGAAACTAGCGATTTAATAACAGTTCGCTTTGTATCGCTCCTCACTACGCCGCAAGTATTGATCGCGGGAGGGTTTTAATTCGAACTTGTGACATTCATTGGTGTACTGTAAACAAGCAAAATGCTTTTATTTTTATTGAGTGTTCTTGTGATTAGTATAAATGCACAACACTGTAAGAATTCCCAGGTAATCTCAACATCATACACCACTCAAGATGCTACAATACTTAAACAGGTTGCTTATATATCTAGTTTTTATGTGAAATGTGAATATGGGGAAAGTGGAAATTTATATACTTTGTTAGGGGATGTAATTTCGCCTGTAGCGTCTGTTGGACAAGGAAAATATCAAATCAGTTGGACGGAAGATTTTAAAACGGCACAAACTGGGGAAATACTAGTCAATATTTACAATGAAACGGGATATGTTTCATTGAGAAAAGCGTTAAGAGCCGGCGAAACAATTTCTAATGTGCCTGTCTTTACCACTATTAAAATTAATCATTCAGGTGTTTATAGTGGCCCGTGGATTTCATGTGAACTTTTAGCAGCCGCTTTTTCCATAGCTATAGCTTACGTAGCTATCCATTTTAGAACAAAACTTTTGAATTAATTTCATTGTATATAAAATTTCTGTACACATTTTATATTAAAATGAGTAATCAAATACTTTGTTTTTTAATTTGTATAAATTGCGTCAAAAGGCATTTATAGTACTAAATATTTGGGAAATGATTATGATAGAGGGTCTAAAAATAATAATAGTATACCTATACTTTGTGTCATACGCACTCTCTCCATTATAGTATATTATTAAACGAGCAATTTATTCACGATGGGTGACGTTTGCGTCACGAGCCGCAGGCGAGGGGCGCAAGTCACCTAAGTGAATTATGGCCATAAATTGCGAGTAGAATACTATACTTTGTCCACGACCATTAATTTATTTTATTAAATAATAGTTATTTATGCAACAAGTGCAAAAAGTGAGTGTTTTTTGCACGCGACGTGAAATTGTCCAACGAGGTCTTTAGGCCGAGTTGGACAACACGTCGAGTGCAAAAAACACGTTTTGCAAGAGTTGCATAAATAACTATTATTTAATAAAATAAATTAATTTTTGTATCTTCATGGCCTCCACCTTGTCAGTACTCAATCATAGCTGGTTTTCGCCTTGACCATTTAAATTTTGAATAATTTAAGATTTTTGCAATAATTGTAACTCGTTGAGACTAAGTAGTGAGATATACATATATTATTGTTGTATTAAAGCAGGATCAGATACTTGCTATGGATTTTTATTCAAATTAAATGTTTATCTTTGTCATTAATCATCACAAAACTGACACAAGAATGACAGATGAGTGCAATAAAATATTTTATTGCACTAGTGCAATAAAGTACCACTTTTTCCATTAAATGTGGTTCACAAAAGTGTTGTTTTTTGCATGAATGTAGAAAAAAGATTGAAACGATTTGGTATTACTAACCTCAAAATGTTCTGACAGCTACATAAAAATATAATTTGACATATATAGAGATGGGTGATACTGTGTAAAGTATCAATACAACGTACCGTTATAAATATATTGTTTTAAAATACTTAATATTAGAAAATATCGTTATGAATAGTATCAATACTTAAAATTACAATATTTTATCGATACGATATATGTCAGAAACAAATTTCCTGAACAAAATACACAGATTTAATGGTTTATTTCATATTGTAGGTACCCCCATCTCTAGTCCATAATTCACTACAGTGTATTATGAACCATAATTCACGACAGTTGATATATGGGTACCATATACCTTTTGTTAGGAGGTAAAATATTGACTTATTATTAGGTGGTCGTGGACAAAAGAAATTTTTATACTAAAAGTCCACTTTCAGCATTCTTTTTAGTGCTGAAAGAGTCACTCTTCCGAACTAGTGCAGGAAAGTGCAGTTGGTAAGCGGTCAAGTGCGGGAAAGACACTTTACTTAAAATTGCCGGTCCAGTGGAGTTATTTGGTGTTAGTGTTATATGAAAATATTATCTTCATTATTTTATATTTTTAGAAAATGAAAAATGCAACAAAAAGCTGCAGGATAAGATGTAAATTTTATTTGATGGACTATTTCTTAAATACTTATTTACCTGTAGTAACAATAGTTATAACTTCCGAAGTAAAAATAACTATCTAATAAGGTCAAAATTAAAATGCATGTGGGAAAGTGTGATAAAACGTACAGTCGTAGAGAATAGTTATTTATGCAACTAGTGCAAGAAACACGTTTTGCACGAGTTGCATACAATATTTTTTACATTCATGCAAAAACTGGAAAAATATATGTTAGTAACTCAAACCGTTCTTCTTTTTTTTATATCTTTATGGCCTCCACCTTGTCAGTACTTAATCATAGCTGGTTTTCACTTTGACCATTTAAATTTTAAACAATCAAAGATTTTTGCAATAATAAAATTGTAATTCGTTGAGACTACCCAGTAAAATATAAATATATTATTGCTATATTAGAGCAGGATCAGACACTTGCTCTGGATTTTTATTTAAGGTAAATGTTTATGTTTGTCATAAATCATCACAAAACTGACAAGAATGACAGATGAGTGCAACAAAAATTCTGTTGCGCTAGTGCAAAAAAGAACCACTTTTTCCATTAAATGTGTTTCATAGCACTGTTGTTTTTTGCATGAATGTAGAAAAATAAATTTGATGAACTTATTGTTAAATAAAAAGCAAAATATTTTCAGTTAAAACATTCAATATTTTATTTATAAAATTTACATAAGATAATAACAAAATTAGTAGAAAATTAATAATCTAAAATAAATAAAGATTTTATTTTCTCAACAATGAGAGTAACGTTCATGATAAATTATTACTAATTCAGACAAACAAAATTAATATAAAATATACAAAACGTGGGGCAATATTAAAAATAAAACACAAGACAAATTTTAAAAAATATTATATGGCGAAAACAAAATTATTATTAGACAAAGTCTTCTAAGCGGAATAGCCCAATTTATCATTAGTTGTAAAAAACTATTTTTTCCACTACTAGTTGTGAAGTTGACAATTACTGCTTCTTTGAGGCAACAGAGAAGTTGATTTTTTCTATTGGTGATTAATATTTCTTTCTATTATTAACCTAGGTCAATAATGGACAAATTCAAATATTTTGAGAATACAGTAATATTATAGTGTTCAACAAAAACTTTTGCAACATAATCTTGTATATCCAAGAGAATGTCTTCAACATATTTTCTGCTTCTATTAATATGTAATTATTTGAATAAAAATGCAATTAGTATAAATAAGGAACGAAGACAGACAGTGTACTAGTGAGTCAGTCGACGGGGTAAACGCTTCCCGTGGTGCGTGTGTGAACGCTGTGGTGTAGAGTGTGAAAAATGTATTAAATGTAGCCAAGTATCTTACTCTACGTACTCTTACAGTCAAGGTGTAATATGAACGCAATACCACTGACCAATGTAATTTGTTTTTTCTTCAGTTTTGTATGTGTTTAAAGTAAAGTAAACCGCGTTTTAGAATTTTTTTTAGATTTGGTCGTATAATTGGCTTCGTTAATTTGTTGCACTTATTATTTTTGATTATAAACTATGGGAAAATGATGGTATTTTATTGCTGTGTGTTTAAATTGTAATAGCAACAATAAATAAGTTCATATAATGCACTGTTTTCCCATTAAAGATCATTTGGTAAGTAGTACTTTAGCATTTAAATAGGGTATATAATATCAATTATTTTTAAATTTAGCTAGTAATGGAAAAATTTGTATATAGTGAAGACATTTATAAGCCAACTTATTCCACTCGAAGAAAAGCTACTCGCGAAATTATTTTGGAGCTCGCTCAATAAAAATAATCTTCACCAGCTTGGTGTATAACATACTATTATTAACTAAAAGTTCTCAGTCATAGAGTCAAGTGCCTTTTAGCAATATTTAATACGGTGTTTCTGCATTTCAACTAAATCGTTTCCTATTAAGGAACAATTTATTATTGTTGTATTTTTTCGAGAGGTTTTAATAGCATCAGGAGATTCAATAAAAGTGGAATTTATTAAAAACTATCAATCATATGTTTAGATACATATTTCTAGCGTTTCTTACATACTTTACTTTACTAAAATGAGTAATAACGTGTTGGTAACTTGGTACCAAGTTTAACGATGAAATGTGCCAAAATATCTTAATAAACTAAAGAAATTATAGTTAGTCGATATCAAATACAAACATTTTTACATCTATCGTTAATTTTACTTTATATTAGAATTCTTCAATTTGGTCTTTCGGTCTTTCGCAGACTTTTCTACACTCTATGTGCAAAATGAAGAAGAGTAGCATATGCACGAAGACACTACAAAAAATTGGCAAATTTGGTGTACGTAATACTGGCAAAATATCAAGTTACATTTTAAAATGTTACTAAAAAAAGACGCAAAACAAACACGAAAGAAAACATCCAATTGTGGGAAAGATTTAAACAGTCCTGTTTATCTAGAAACAAAGCACGATTATGAAAGAACTAAAAATTGAAATTGATTTTAGTCCATTCGAAAAACTTTGTGAACGGAAAATTATTTCGTTGCACCTAATATGAAACTACTGATTTTCTTGTTGCTACTGTGGAATTTATTAAGAAAAATTTCGCAGGTAGGTACACCGCGCGTTATAAAAAACTGATAGACTTTTTTCCCGATGTAAACCAACTTAACTAATCAGAATGACAATCAGTTATGTGTGTCAAATTTGTCAAAGCGCATTACCAACGATGCCATTTATCCCATTTAAGTAAGTTTGATAAAATGCGAATAGTTTCCAAAATAGAAGTTGGTTGGTATATTAGATGACTGGTAAAATAGTTTAATAAAGTGAAAGGCAGTATCTTATCATGCGGGTCATACGATTCATCAAAGACCTACTCTCAGTTTTTGTTTTCTTTCAATGTGATTAATCATAACTTCCAAATGAAATCTGTAGGATTAATAAGACAGACTTATGCAATTCTTATGGGAAAGAAAAGGATATGTATTTAGTTTTCAGCAATTCTCAAAAGTCTTTCACCAGCTAAGTTTTTATTTAAATGCGACGACATGGATAATAAGAAGCAATTTTACGTTTTTTTTTGTATCTTCAAGCAAAAAAATGGTACTTAGTTTGATATATTATTTCGAGAATGAAAGAAAAAGTGGCAATTCGTCAACCAGTGTAATGTCACATTTTGGTAACCTCTGTGTTTTCTGATTTGATACATATGATTAGTGACCAATGAAACCCTCACACGATAAGAGCGCATTTGACTATAGAAGCTAATCCACGATTAAAAACATTAACAAAAGGTGGGATAACGGTCAAACTGTTATCAGAAGAAGAATTGGAAGACCAGTTATAACTACAGCGTATAGCAAGACGAAGTATTAACGGAGAAGATTTGCGACCCTCGGAATTTTGCGATGATTTGTTTTTAATAGAAAGCCCTATTGCTATAGGACGTTTTAATAAAAAAAATTCTTGGATCATTCATTTTTGAAAGAGAAAATTGCAATTGAAAGTACTAAAATCCGCATTTTTTTCTAAATATTTGACAATAGACCTTTTTAATGGAAGACATCTTGTGGTTGCGGCGACCGTTGTCTACCTATAGATTTATAAAGGAACTAATAGAAGCTAACTGTAATATTAAATGGAAACTGTAATTTAGAGCTTGAACAGGTGTACCTAAGATTACGGCAACGGTATATTTCTTCTCTTTTTTTAGGGACTCGCCCAGGGAATAGAGAGTTATTGTAAAACAGAAATAAAGGTTTCTTTTATTAAAGGATCCTGTAATAAAGGATGAAAATAAGGGTATGTAAAATACAGTTATTGTAATTGATTCAACACTAAGATATTTTCTTCTCTTTCGGTTCAGAATGTGAGTTACGTTCCGAGCCGAAAAAGAAAAAAATACATAACAGGTAGTTAAATCGCAACCTTTTAGGTTCTTCGCACATTTTTTTATATTAAATACTTGGAGAAACTGGGAACGAAATTAACTCAAATCAATAATGTAAGGTTTAATTTAATTGTCGCTGTCAATTTCGGAAAGTATTTCTTCTTTTCTCAATTTAATTGTCAAAAACGTCAAAATTAACGATCCTTTAATTAAAGTTAAGTTATCCTGTATTTTATTTAAATACAGGCTGCCTTTATTTTATTAAAGATCCTTTAATAAAAGACGTCAAATGCGCAAGCGTAAATGTCAAAATAAAGGAATCCTTTATTAAAAGACGATGAAAAAGTGGTTACAATAACTCTCTATTATTAAATACAATTAGTACTTTTTTTTCTGGCCTTCTCTTCTTCGAGTGAACGAGGTCATATTTCTTCTTTTTCCAGTTACCTATACCTATGCTTTTTTTGTTATCTATGGCTTTTTTCATGTTTTATCTTCTCTACCTGCATAAAATAGGTTGAAGTATTTTATATTTTATGTCTACCTGTGCCAGCTTACCAGCGTGTGGTTCGTTTTGTCTTATCTTTTTTGTTACAAATTTCTAATTAAATTTGTCTTGTGTGATCAGGCACTATCTCAAGTTTGTAATTATTTCCAAAATACGGGATATTACAGAAAAAATTATGAGTACAAGGTAAGTGTGTACCACATACTTATGTAACCACATAACCGATGTAACTTGGTAACTTGAAACCGGGGTAGGGGATCTCTGAATGTGCTGCCACATAGAGAGTCCCGTCAGTACTAAAATTTCTAATTTAATGAAAACTGTAACGCCGTTAATGGTAGTTGCAGATTTTTACACATAACCACTGACAATTGCAGACGACCGTTTCATTACGTGTATCGTGAGTTGTCCAGCTTTTGTTTTTAAAAACTATGTCGCTTATTTGTGTGTGTGTGTTGAGTATTGGTTTTTGATATTTATAGTGGGACTTTTACTTTAAAAGACAATGTAGTTATTCTTCTATACAACTTTGAACTTCCCATCATTGTTGTTGAATTCCTTACATTTATTTTTCTTCATGTTTGTCATTGAAATATGTAAGAAAACATTTTATTTATTGGATACTTTTTTGTATTGAATAAAATATATAAACTTGATGATTGTTGCTTCATTTTCCCCAATTCAGTCATTATATGGTTCATTTTTTGACATTTCATCGCTAGTATTGTAATATCAATCTAATGTTGAGTAATTTTAAATGAAATATCAAAAAATAGACCGTAAATGTCATTTTGAATATGTCGCAAAAACCAGTAAAATTACAAGAATCTTCTTTTCGGCTGTTAGCAAAGTTCAAAACCATCTGATTTGTGCTAGAGATACTGACAGGACTCTCAAGGTGGCACCACCCGTATAAATAGAGGGCGCCATGGGCCAGTTTCCCATCTATAAGTATTTACCCCACGCTACAACACATGCTCAGTTCTTTATATCAGGTTATCTCATTCTTTTTGATGCAGTTGTGACTTAAGCATTACTGCAACTTTTGCTTGTCATATTAAAGGAATGTTACTTGAAATAATCAGTTAAAAATTTGTCTAGCTTTATTCTAGTTAAAACTGGTCTTTCTGTAGTACTTACTTAACAATTTGATCCTTATCCCACCTTATTCAAGACAGTCATCCAACAAACCAACTATCTTCCATTAAAAAAATATTCGAAACATTAACAAAGTAATATTTCTGAATACCTATATTAAAATATCACACTATTTCTATATTTTTTACTCTTTTTTATAAATGTTATTAATACATTTTCATTTTTTCCACTTCGTATTAATGTTTTATTTTATCATTATGTCTACTAACATTTTTATTGAGGTGGCATTGTCCCAGAAATTATACAATACAAATTATACATACAGTTAGAAAAACATTATTTTCGATTATTATAGTTCTACCAGTTTTAAATGACTCGCTGTGTACCGGGTGGTCCAATAAGCCGATCTCTCGGCTATATATCAGAAACTATACTCATGCTATAACTTTAGGAGAAAAAATTCCTTAGTAAAAGTGGCTAAGTTAAGTTTCTAGGTTAACCGCTAGGAGGCGTAACCTGTAAAGAGAAATTTAAAAACCAATTTTTTGTGAAATATGCCCAATTATACCAAGTGTTAAATAAGTAAACTAGAAAAAGGCTTAAATTTCCCACAAATTTGTAGGTCCTTTTTTTTTAATTTTTCAAATAAAGGGCGGGGGAAAGTGTTTTTGCAAACATACATATAACTTTGGTTTGAATCAACCGATTTTAACGAAATAGAAAGAGTATAGATGAATTAATTACATCTACTATAATTTAATGGCATTTAGTTTTAATGTCAATTTCATAAAAATGTTTAATGATTATTGTAAATTATAATGGAACAAGATTAAATTCGTAACAAAACGGCAAAACCCGCATGCTGATAGCTTTTGTCGAACTCGAGTAAGGAGAAACAAATTTCAATTTTTTCTTTCGAAAGTACCCTGACAATGAAAACTAAATGCCTTTGAATTATAGTAGATGTAATTAATTCATCCACATTCTTTCTAATGACACTGATTTCGTTAAAATCAGTTGATTCAAACCAAAGTTAGAGGTATGGGATTTTTACGATAAAAAGACGATGACGTTGCAAAACAAAATATTGTGATGTTGCCAAGCTGTAGTTTTTTTCTTTACTTTACGAAAACTAGAAAAGTCAATTTGATGTTAGGTTAGATTGACAATTCTTCTTTTTTATTGGTCCGTGCCTCGTAGAGCCTAAGTCAAAAATATTTATTCAAAAAAATTAAAGGCTTGTATTTAATATAAATATTATTTATTTATGAAAAACTATGGATAAGATACAAGAAGAAATAGTAACCAATCATTCTATATTCGGGTTTTGAAGAAAGTATTTTCAAACGGAATATAATTTTGTATCAACCAGTTCTGTATATCAGCCTTTTTGGTAGCTGTTGTTGGTACTTTATTGATCACCGTACTGTGATAACTTGCATTATCCATTACGATTGTGGCAGGCTCTTCCAAGTTTACTAAAAGCTGGTATTCAAACCAATGCACTGTTTCCATTCATTTCGTATATAACATTTCGGAAAGCATTTTGGTCAAAGTTATCAATTTCAACAGTAGGTTTTATACGTTGTCTCCTTTTAGGTGGACTTTTAGGCTGTTCACATCTATTACGCTTGTCGGCAATACGGTTAACAGTAGTAAGGCTAAGTTGTGAAAGAATAATATATCAAGTTTAATCAACCTTCACATTTAAATATGTAACAATAATATTAATAATAATGAATACAAATAACTAATACTATTACTTACGTCTCTTACAGTAGTTAGCGGGAGCAGCGGGCCCCCGTTTCGGCATTCTTGTTCAAAATAGCTTTACAAAGATATTACCATCTTTTGACATTTACTGTTCAGCTGCTTCGGCATTTTATTAACTACACACTGCAGATTTGCGTAAATAATTAGTTGTGAAAATAAATGTTTTTTTAATCTCAAAGGAACAATGAATTTAAAAGCACTAAAAAAACTTTTAAATATTAGACTATGATCGAATGTCAATAAACGTCAAAACAAACTGGGGAATTTCACCAGTTTATCTGACAACGTCTTGAAGTTTTGCCAACCCGTTTGCTGTAAATTGCACTGGCTGTTAAGGATAAATTGTATTTACGGTTGGTAAATTATTATTTATTCTGATAAGCAGGAAAGTAACTAAATGTGACGTCATCGTCTTTTTATCGTGAAAATCCCATATTTATTCAAAAACACCTTCCCTCACTTTTTATTTTAAAAAAATTAAACAAAAGCTTTCAAACAAGTTTGTGCAGAATTCAGCCCTCTTTCTAGTTTACTTATTCAACACTTGGTTTAATTAGGCGTATCTCACAAAAAACTGGTTTCTAAATTTTTCTTTACAGGTTACGCCCCCAGAGCGGTTATCCTAGAAACTTCAAAATTATTTCCAGCAATTTTTCTTGGCCACTTCTACGAAGGAAATTTTCCTCCTAAAGTTATAACATGATTGGTTTCTGATATATAGTCGAGAGATCGGCTTATTGGACCACCCGGTACAAGACTAGCACTTCCTTGGAAAATTAATTGAAGTCATAACATCTACATTGATCAGACTTTATAACTATATTGACACTTTTTTTCATTAATACTGAACGGTTGATCTTTTTAAAAATACAACCCTAGCATTTAATTAAGTACTACAAAGTTAATTTTTTTTATATAAAGTCAAACGTTTATCTAAAAAAAATTCCGATTCTTCTCATATATTTTTGTATACAAACAGTTTTTCATACTAATGACTAATTTGAAAATAGTTATTCAAATGTCACATGATTTAATGACAAAAAAATTATAGGAGCTACTCTTAGAATTCTAATGTTACCTATAACGATAATTGTAATTTATGTCAAATACTTAAACTCCTCAAATGAGTATGTTTCACAAATTCGTGATAAAAACGTAAAAACGTCAAACTCCATAAAGGACCCTGCACCAGGGTAGAGGATCTCTAAAGGCGCATGGGTGCTGCCACATAAAAAGTCCCGTCAGTACTAAAACTTGTAATTTGATGAAAACTGTTACGCCATTAGTGGTAGTTGCAGATTCTTCCACATACATATTAGCGCTGACATCCTAACCTGACAACTGCTTATTTGTGTGTGTGTTGAGTATTCGTATTTGGATTTTATTGTTTATAGTGGGACTTTTACTTTAAGAGACAATTTCAAGAATATGTTTTGTGAAAGACTGTAATGTGAGGTGCATACGGTAAGCTTTATCTTCATTTCAAAACATGTTCCATCAAATAGAATGTGACAGAAGTTCTTCCATACAACTTTGAACTTCCCAGCATTATTGTTGAATTCCTAACATTTTTTTTTTCCTGTTTGTCATTGAAATATGTTTCATTTATTGTATACTTTTTTTATTCAATAAAATATGTAAACTTGATGATTATTGCTTTATTTTTCGCAATTCAGGCATTACATGATCCATTTTTTGACATTTCATTAAATTTTACTTGTCTTTGCATTGTTATTATTGTAATATCAATCTAATGTTGAGTAATTTTAAATGAAATATCAAAAAATGGATCGTGAATGTCAATTTGCAATAAAAGTAAAATTACAGTAATTTTGAATATACCGCAAAAACTGTAAAATTACAGGAATCTTCTTTTTCGGCTGTTAGCGAAGTTCACAACCTGATTTGTGCCAGAGGTACTGACGGGACTCTCAAGGTAGCGCCACCCGTATGAATAGAGGGCGCCACGGGTCAGTTTCCCATCTATAAGTATTTTTTTTATCTATGCCCAGCACTATTTTATAGGTAATCCTGGTTCTCGTACGATTTTAAATTTTTTTTGATATGTCGTAATCTTAATGATAACTAGGAAATCGTGATGGGTTAAAACTGTACAGACCCTCCGGTTTGGCGGTGGTGGCGTCTTGAAGTTGCGTCCTGAGCATAATATTTTGCCTGCTAGCACTATAAATCTCGCAATAATAGCAAATGTCTTGTATGTCGAGGGCTCATGAGGAGGTCTGCCACACGTCTGTGCCATCAGAATCGCAATTTCTTCAGAGGGTGCCTCCGCAATGGACCATTTTGTTAGGCAAGCAGAAGCAATGAAACCGAACAAAATCATTAACAATCAGGTTATGTAGGTTAGTTGGATCC
Organism: Galerucella nymphaeae; assembly: GCA_963978555.1. Taxonomy (NCBI): domain Eukaryota; kingdom Metazoa; phylum Arthropoda; class Insecta; order Coleoptera; family Chrysomelidae; genus Galerucella; species Galerucella nymphaeae. The sequence goes on along the minus strand of OZ021715.1, from coordinate 16,616,382 downwards.
ATCTAACTTCTAAATTCCTTACGAGTGGGCCCCAAAAAACTTTCTAACATCTTCTGGATATCACACACCCATCCACAAACCACATTGCACCCATCTATAGAGCCATTACCCGTGACAGACGTCAGTCGGAAATTGTCAGACATTTTCATGTTGTCTTCTATGCGTATTTTTAGTTCTACCTCATTTGTGTATATCTCAAGTAGATCTACTTTCGATTGTCTGATCTTTGATTACCTATTACGTATGAGTATTGTGGAGCTTGTTTCGACTGACGTCTGTCACTCTTTTGACAGATATGTATCCGAACTACCGGATTTTTCATCTACTACTAGATATGGGTGCGTGGGATCAAGAAGATGTTAAGAAGTCTTTTGGGGTCCACTTGTGAGGAATTTAGAAGTTAGATGGATTCAACTAACCTACATAACGTGATTGTTGATGATTTTGTTTGGTTTCATTGTTTCCGCTTGCCGTTGAAACATCGGTCTAACAAATTGACAATTATGGAGGCATCCTCTGGAAAAATTGCGATTTTGATGGCACAGAAGTACCTCCTTATTAGCCCCCGACATACAATACATTTGCTATTATTGCGAGATTTATAGTGCTAGGAGGCAAAATGATATGCTCAGGACGCAACTTCAAGACGCCACCACCGCGAAACCGGAGGGACTGCACAGTTATCACCCATCACAATCTCTTAGTTATCATTAAGACTACAGCATATAAAAAAAATCGAAAATCAGGGTCCTTTGGCAAACAGTAGTTAAGTGAAAAAAAAAGGTTATACCGGGCGCAATTGTAGGTCTCAGCTAGGTATTTCGAATGAAGAAATTTCCCCTGTTCTCCAGGAGCAGTGTCATGGCCCCAAAGTTATAAAATTCGTTTTTTGCTGATATATGCCAAATATAACATTCGGATAATTTTTAATTGAAGATCAATTTATTATCTACAAAAAGTCATGACTTTTTCCGAAAATTCAGTAGTCTCCGAGATAAAGGCTATAAAAAACGAGCGAACATGAATATTTTTTCATGATTCAAAATTCAGGTAAAAGGAAAACACCATAGCAATGGTATCTTGTGCCTCTGGCGATTTTTTTTTAATTTTTTTATAATGAGAACACAGGCCAAAGATATTTTAAATCTTCATAATTTCATATGAAAATGATATTAATACAGATACCACTTACCCGGTGTCTTAAAGTATTAAGTGAAATTAAAGTAAATTTTTATAAAAAATCGTTTCCAAATTTGTTTTGTTTTGCGAAAAACTGATTTATATCTATACTTTGGCAAGTTTATCTGAACCTGTGAAAGGAATGCAATCGAAAACATTCGATATTGCCACATTTAACTATGGAAAAGTGAAGTACTAAGTATGTATTGATAATAATAAGAAAATAGACTTTTTATTATCAACAATTTTGTCTATTAACATTATTTTTTCAAGTTATGAATATTAAAATATAAACACTTTTCCAAATTTGTTATGAACTTTTTCTAAATCTGGCAGCGTTGTGCGAAAACCATAATAACCACACCCTCCGAATTACATAATTGGTTATTTTCATCGACAGTTGACTTCTTATTGGCAAGCGCATGCGTTTGGTCTTCCCTCTCACTTCGTCAGTCGACTGATATTGATTTATCCAGTGGCGTTGGCATTTTTCAGTTTTACTTTATAAAATAGGTACAGTACGTTTATGACAGATAAGCGCCACGTAATTTCCTCGCATTTTACCTATGCCCCGTAGGTTTAAATAAACTTGTCAAACTATACAACGCTAAAATGGGTATGATTGGATTGCTTCTGACTCAAACTATTATTGACCGATAGTCAAAAAACAAATTCTACTTGACCTAGTTATTTTTTTTGGCTGTTTCGTCTACATTTTCCTTTCCTTTTTTCGTTACATAGAATGATGGATGTAGTTCGTTTCGAGCACCAAATACGATTCGATGATGGCACTGTAAAATGCATTGCGCGATAATGGAAGATTATATGGAAACTGGTTCGCTAGTTGATGACAAAGCCATCTTAGACAATGTGGAAAGACTACGCTTTGGAAAACTGCCACCATTACTGCCCTCCGAAAAGAGCTTCCGAAAACTGCAAAAAAAATTGAATTACATTTCAAATTTGAACGAGGTTGGTATATCACCAAGATAGAATCAACAATTTGTCAAAATGAATTAACCCTCTCAAAAATATATATTGTACGCCCATGGTAAGCGGAAATTTTTACAAATCAATGATTTCCATAGACATTTTTGCAAATAAATGTGTCCCATTTAAAAAATGTACGGTACTCCAATGGTAAATGGAAATTTTCACACAAAAATAAACCCCTTTTGAAAAATTTCAAACTAAGCCTATGATGAGAAGAAATTGGTCCAAATTAATTAACCCCCTTAAAAATGTTTATCGTACTCCCATGGCGAGTTAGGATTTTTGAAAGCCAATGATTCCCATACGTCCATGATAGATAAACATTTTTGCAAATAAATGTGTCCCATAGAAAAAAATGTATAGTACTCCCATGGAAAATGGAAATTTTCACACAAAAATAAACCCCTTTTGAAAATTTTCAAACTAATCCTATGATGAGAAGAAATTGGTCCAAATTAATTAACCCCCTTAGAAATGTTTATCGTACTCCCATGGTGAGTTAGGATTTTTGAAAACCAATGATTCCCATACGTCCATGATAGATAAACATTTTTGCAAATAAATGTATCCCATTAAAAAAAATGTATAGTACTCCCATGGAAAATGGGAATTTTTACACAAAAATAAACCCCTTTTGAAAATTTTCAAACTAAGCCTATGATGAGAGGAAATTTACCAAAATAAATTAACCCTCTCGAAAAATTATATTGTACGCCCATGGTAAGCGGAAATTTTTACAAATCAATGATTTCCATACGACCATAGACATTTTTGCAAATAAATGTGTAACATTTAAAAAATGTATGGTACTCCAATGGTAAATGGAAATTTTCACACAAAAATAAACCCCTTTTGAAAAATTTCAAACTAATCCTATGATGAGAGGAAATTGGTCCAAATTAATTAACCCCCTTAAAAATGTTTATCGTACTCCCATGGTGAGTTAGGATTTTTTAAAACCAATGATTCCCATACGTCCATGATAGATAAACATTTTTGCAAATAAATGTGTCCCATTAAAAAAATGTATAGTACTCCCATGGAAAATGGGAATTTTCAAACAAAAATAAACCCCTTTTGAAAAATTTCAAACTAAGCCTATGATGAGAAGAAATTTGTCCAAATAAATTAAACCCCTTAAAAATGTTTATCGCACTTCCATGGTAAATTAGGCTTTTTGAAAACCAATCATTCCCTCACGTCCACGGTAGATAGGAATTTTCAAAAATGTTACCCTTTTAAAAATTGTTTGGTATTCCCATGGTAAATGGAAATTTGACCAAAAAATCGACCCCTGGTAAATGCGAATTTATTTAAAAAAAATCAATGGTTTCCTTACGACCACGCAAATAAATCTTTCCCTTTCCAAAATTGTATGGTACTCCCTTGGTATATGGAAATTTCCACACAAAAATGAACTCCTTTTAAAAAAATGAATTATACGCCCACATTGTGTGTTGCTTGACAGGAAATCCGGGTAGCGGATCTATGAAGGCGCGAGAGTGCTGCCACATAGAGAGTCCCGTCAGTACTAAAATTTCTAATTAGAATGAAAACTGTAACACCGTTAGTGGTAGTTGCAAATTCTTCCACATAATATATCAGCGATGACATCCTAACCTAACCTGACAGAAAGTTCTTTTTCGGCTGATAGCGAAGTTCACAATCATCTGATTTGTGTTGGAGGTACTGAAGGGGCTCTCAAGGTATAAATAGAGGGCGCCACGGGTTGGTTTCCCATCTATAAGTATTATTTTATCTATGGACGTGAGTAACATGATTTTGGTTCAGTCAAAAAGTGCTCAACGCGCCTAAAGAAATTTCTATTTTGAAAAAACATATTCATGAAATGAAAAGAAAAATACACTTACAACTTCCGAATACCAGATTCAGTAGTCTTTTTCCATGGAGCATCATCGGGTTCGTACGGTAGAGGGCCTTGGACAGGAGCATCCTCGTCTAACGGTCTGAAATACAATTATTATAACCAAAACGATTACAATGATAGATTGGACTAGCGAAATTGAATAAAAGCTACCCTTATAATGAAAAAATTTAAAAAAATAAATAAAAAAAATCACTTACGGCTCCTCGGGAGGTGGAGTCTGGGGTTTCTTTAAACCTAACAAGCTTTCGCATGCTGCTTCAACTTTATCCATTATAGGAATATGTTTTTTTAAGCTATGAATAAAAATAAATGGAAAAAAAAATTACAAAAAAAAAATATAAATAAAAATTATATAAATTAAAAGAAATCAAAGTTAAAAAAAAAAACAGTAAACAAGGAACAATTTGGATTGAGTTAACTGTATAAACCCTCACTTCGTGGAATCTACTCATCATATGGTTTTAAATGAAACTAACTGTTTCTAAATGACTCCACAATATATTTGAAAAAATGTGTAAATTGCAAGTAAATTATTGACAATTGTTTCGATAAATATATCATCATCAGAATGACAGAAGTTACTTTTGACATGATGTATACTTGATATATATTTGGCTGTCTTATAATTTCTAATTCATCAAGGAAGTCCAGTTCTTGCTTCCTATCACAAACATGTAGTATTTCTGGTTCTGTGTTAGGTGTTACTGAATGTTTAGTGTCAAGTAGGTGTTTTGCATAATGTGATTTATCTGGTTGTTTTAATCTGTATGCTCGTAAGTGTTCACTGTACCTAATTTCAAAATTACGACTGGTTTGACACTTAACAGACCCACAATATGAAGTCCTCAATGAACAGCTGAATCTAGGAAGTTCTCCATTATTAAACTGTCTTCTTAAGTAATAATTGTAAAGATCAGCAGATATAGTTTTCCTGGTTTCCTATATCATTGCACAGTTATACTGATCTTAAATGGGACAAAGATATCCAGAATATCCCCATAGGGCTAATAATATCAAAGCTACTATTTGAAAATTCTTCTTTTCTTTTTTCTATTCATATATATTAAGTCAATCACTAGATAGGCACTATTTGGACTAGCCAAATATATATCAAGTATACATCATGTCAAAAGTAACTTCTGTCATTCTGATGATGATATATTTATCGAAACAATTGTCAATAATTTACTTGCAATTTACACATTTTTTCAAATATATTGTGGAGTCATTTAGAAACAGTTAGTTTCATTTAAAACCATATAACAATTTGGATATTTAAATTGCACAGTGCAATTTATTTTTGGTTTTGCTACTTTCAAAATTTCAAACAATACTCTGTACGCTGGAGAGACTTATTAATGGGCAAGTTTCATGGGTATATGGTGAATCCATATCAGGAGGGTTGAGAATAACATATGTATATACATACAACGATATTTACCTCAAAAAATTATGAAATAGTTTTAAATTTTTTTTTAGATTTAAATAAACCGCTTTAATGAAACCAATGGCATAAGCCCTTGTTGCTAGATTCAAAGTACGTTCTGATGTTAAATCCTACTTGACTATCCAAGTTGATTGGGACAAAGTGAAAGTCGACTAGAAAAATTTGACAGAGTTGTCACGTTCAGTTTCCAGAAGTTGTTTGTGTTATTTTATAGTAGAAAGTATGCTTCTGTTTATTTACCTTTTAAAAGACATATTTAAAATGGATCAATAAACACACAAAACAATAACCCACACATAAACAAAACATTTATAGGGTATGGCATTTCTTATTGTTTTAGGAGGCACTCGAAATCCCCTCCATAGAGAGTCAACTCTAACTAACGATCGACTTTCCCTGTAACAAATACTCCTTTTCGATATTTACTCTCCAAAAGACAAGCATTTAAAGCTTTAGCATGTCCCAATATATGTTTTGGGATGGTCTGCAACTACCTACAAAACCCATAAATCCTAGCCAACCACAATCGTGTAACACAGGTATTCTCTGAGAGGAAGGGACTGAAATGGAATTAACTAACCCAAATTCAGTATTCAGTATGTCAAAAACTACAGTACGAGGGTGTAAATCTCAGTAGGTACGTTTATTCCGGGCGTACAAAATTTTTATTCAGAGGTCTAAAAAACCCAAGGCAAATTGGTATTTGTGGACCAAAGTGACGGTTTGCTAAAGGCACAGAGTCAAAATAAGGCAGCTGGCACGGAAGAATGAGTCAAAATAACTTAAAAAAACTAACAGATACATACTAATATTAATACCAACAAATGATCCAAAATATTATAGTGGTCGCAAAAAACGAGGAACAAATTGGAGTGGTTTACTGAAGTCGCTACAGAACACAAGAATATCACAAACTTGCTAAAATCTACAGAAATATTTGGCTTTTAGTGTTAAAAACTTACGTTTCTGCCTTATTTTTCGGTCGGTATGTTTCTAGTTCGTCTTCTAAATCGCTAACTCTAGCTTTAAGCTCGTTTCGTTCATGTAATATGTCTTTTAATTCCTGTGTTGTAAATCTTGGTCTATTTGGATCATCCAAATCAAATACTGCCATGTTACTTGGAATTGGTACATCACTCTAAATACAAAAATATAAATCATAGTTTGCTTTGAAATTTTTACAAAATGTATTATATCTTGTATTATTATATTTTGATAATACATAAAGATTCAAAGACAATACTCATTTGTAGATATTTTAAAAAATCTGTTACTTTTGCAGGAATATTTTTTTTACATAATCCCCAGAATTGTTAGATAAAATGCCCAACCCTAGAACCCCTACTGATAAGAGACTACTAAAAATAAACTGGTTATCATGTCAAGTTAACCAGTCAAAATATTATTAGCTTAAAGAATAAATATTGTATTCTGACTGTTTATTTATTTATTAATTTATTTAATTACAATATCTTCGGGTAAACTCAATTACAGGATAAGGACAAACAAAGGATAATAAAGACAGAAAAGAGAAAAAAAATAATACAATGCAGTATTTCTAATAAAGCCATTTATGAAAGCTCACTTGCCTTTAGGGGAAAGAAAAGTTAGCACTCATATACATCTAGGCTTTCACAAAAAGAAACTATCACAAACATTATGCAAAGTGAAGTCTTTCCTATGAATTACCCTGAAGAAAGATTCGTTTTCTTTGTCTATTATTTGTGCAGAAAATATCTACATATGTTTGACTGAATCAAAGAGTACTTAATGATAAGCTGGTTTAATGGTGAAAATTTGTAAATGTTTGTACTATGTGGTAATTCATAGAAAAGGCTATTGATTTTAAAATTTGAAATTGTTGACTAAATTGTAAAAAAAACCTTCATCCTTTTTTTAAAGAAATTATTTTAAAATTATCAGCACTGATATGTTTGTAGCTTTTTTAATGTCAAAAGAGCAGATATTTTGTTGTAAAAATAGTATAAAAAAAACAAGATTTTTGTGAAAAATGCCTTTTTAAAAGTCATTCACAAAACATTTATTAGAGGGCAGTCCTAATTTGTTTTGTAAAAACTTAGACTTTTGTATGAAAATCAAGAAGTAGACTGATATTGTGTAAAGTATCAAAACCTGAAAAATAAAAACTCCCTCCATTGTAGCTATAATTAAATTTTTTTTTTATATGTCATTGAAATATTTTAAAACTTGATAAAACATATTTTTTATAATGTTCTTTGTTAATTTTCAAGAGTTCTGTAACATGTATAAAATGATTTGTTAACGAGTTCTATCCAAGGGAATTGCTGCCAACATAACGAGCAAAAAAATACTGAAAAAGGTTAGTCGCATAAGGAAGTGTTTTTTCCAATCTATTTTTAGTTTTTCTTATGTTTTGAGTCCATTTACCACCCATGTTGTACCCAAAAAGTTTGGAGGTATTTTTAGTTTGGGGTATTTTGCATCTTACAGTTGACGAAACACAAAGAACACAAACAAAGCCAAATAAGCATGTAAAGACAGCTGTCATTAGTTGTTCGTCAACTGTAAAGATATAAAATTCCCCAAGCTAAATAGACCTACAAACTTCTCGGGTAAAACTCCAAACTTTTCGAGTACAACATGGGTGGTAAAGGGATTCAAAAAAATAAATAAGAAAAACTAAACATAGATTGGAAAAACCACTTCCTTATGCGACTAACCTTTTTCAGTATTTTTTTGTTTGTTATGTTGGCAGCAATTCCCTTGTATAGAACTCGTCCATTACAGTTAACTGATTATACAATGGGCTGTCATTATTTATTATTATTTCTAACAAAGATTTAGATGATTACTAATGATTTTATTGTTATAAAATTTAAAATATTGTTTTCTTTAACTGATTATTATTCAACATACCTTAACCAAATCTTCATTCTCCTTTTGTGCTAGACCTAACCGCTGTCTGAGTGCTGATATGTCCCTTTGTTGGTCCTGAAGTTGTACAAGGAAGTCTGCTCTCTCATCACAAAGTGTTCTTACTTGGTTTTGCATTGATTTATGTTTCCTTCTCAATTCCTTGCTTGAACTTGTCAATCTGTCAACTTGGGATTTTAGCTACCAAAAATATGTAATACTAATTAAATTATAAATTGCGTTGCCTTTACAAATATAGGTCTAGAAAACTAGTATTTCATGAGGTAATCTACAACATTGATTCATGGGTGGAGAGATTGGATGGAGCCAATCACACATAAAACAATACAAATTTTCTTGGAGAGTCCAAATGTTTTCAAAGCCTACTGTGTGTAGTGTTTATAATATATTAGATCTATGTTCCGAGTAGAGATGAAGAAAAGAAGAAGAGGGGGCCTAACCTGAAGAGAAGACGAAGCAGACACGAGGATTTTGAGATACATAATGTAACAAGGTCAATAGAGAATAAAAATTGAGTTAGCTTTATTAATAACGCTTTATATAACAAACATAAACATTACACTGTGTAATGTCAAAATTGGTATTAGACTGCCAAAAAAGACTTGCCTCTATTGGAGAGTTCATGTCTTTATTGGTCCTAAATCTACTATCGCCATTGCAGTAAGTTTTGCGAAATAAACACTAATTACCTGGACATCGAGAAGAGCTTTAGACTTCTGACACAATATACCAGGATTGGTTAGGCTATAGCTGGCCCGAGAGCTGGCCTGACCTATGGTGTCTTAACAGGCCTTTTAACAGGTCACTGTCATCTGAATCATCATTGCCATCCTTGTCTGGATGATGATGAAATAACAGAGCATTTAATTTGTGCCTGCCCTGCCGACACTGTAATCAGATATCTGATGTTTGGAGGAATCTCTCTTGCACTAGGACCTGATTATCATTCACCAAACAAACTAATGAAAGCTGAATTTATTTGATGAAATCTGAATTAATATGAGCCACAATACATTCCTACAAGTCGCAGTAGAATGCCTAACCACAATCCCAACATAGAAAACTATTTAAGTAGTTGTAGTGCCAGACCAAAATATATCTAAGCTAATTATATCTAAGCTACCTATAATAATTACCTATGGAGGTACTTTATGTAATTAAAATTTCCATATTTTAAGTATAATTTAGTATAGAGCCTCAGAAATTAGAACTATAAACCTATTGACAGTCTGAACAGGACTGCAAGAAAATTTCAAAGTTTAACTAATAAAATTTGTAGAAATGATAATCACTTACATTATCTACATCAATATTCTTCTCCTGCAATAATTTTTCCTTAAATCTAATATCATCTCGATGTTTTTCAACTGAATCCTTCAATCTTTGTAGTATATCATTTTCAGTAGTGGGAGTTATATTTGCAGGAGTATGGTTGGGACTTTGTTCTTTTACAAGTCGTCGATTTTCTTCTTGAAGTTTTGAAACCATTCCAATTAACTCTTTGGTTTCTGAACGCCACTGTTCTTCTATAATTTCTAATTCCTAAAGATATTAACTTGTCAGTAATCATTATAAAGAAATAAGTAAAAAGAACCTGCTTCATTTTAAGCATGTACTGACATTTATGTACTTATATTTAAATTAACGTAACCCTGAGAGAACTGACCTTTTCAAATTTATTCCTGTATTCAGCCTTCTCAAGTTTGTCATTTTCAAGTTGAGATATCTTAGCTTGCAGTTCATGTAATAATGTATTTTCTCTCTCGTTTCTTGTAGCCAAATTTTCCAGAAGCTCTAAGGCATTTATTACTTTTGGCATTAAAGAAGTCATCGCATCAGCCCCATGCTGATCTATTATTTTTTCACATTCTTTCCCAATGTCAGATGCAATATCATAAACGTCCACCACTGTAACTTCTCCAGATAAGTCACTGCCTTCATCCATCTTCCCAAAAAATGATAAATAGTTACTTTGATGCATTAAATAATGTATTATGTTCTTAATCTAATATATGCGTAATACTGAGTAATTAATTTTATTTAGAAATTTATGTCATTCATATTAAAAATCGATATAATAATGTCAACAAAAACTAAACTTCCTTTGCTGTCATCTGTCATAACTCATAAAACTCTTGGCAGTCGACGATGCTGCCAACTGACTTTCTTGATCTCTGCTGCCAGCATTCGAAAATAAAAATAGGGGCTACAACACAGCATAATAAACTGTAGCTACAACCTTATGGAGGGAATCCACCTTTATTAGCCAACAGCCACGACAGCCACAATGAACGAGTAAGGCCAATCAATAGGTGCATTTAGTGAAAATGTCACAACTGACATAGTTATAGTTTTTACAAACCAATTGCTCAGATCTGTCGCCTCTGAAATGAAAACGTGCCACAATCATGGCCATAACAGCCATAACTTTGGTTGTGAATATGACCATAATATTTGACTGTAATAGCCGCCTGCGCGCGCAGTCACACACACATTGATTGATTAATCTAATGTTAAGACTGATTGAGACTCTGATGGAAACCATAGGTCATTCGGGTCCATCAGCCTGCTGTGTGGTAATGATGGTAAATTCATGGAGGGAATAATATAGGTTAGGATTGAGGAGGAAGTTGGTAGAAATGGCCGGAGGTTTTAAGGAAAATCAACATGGGTTTGCGGAAGGGAAATCGTTAATCTCAGTGCTGGGCAGGATGATGGACTTGGTGGAAAGGGCTATGCAGGGTAGCTGTAGGAATAAGAAATTAATCCGAATGGAGATTCGTGTTCTTCGAAACGGGAACTCGTTCAATAGTGTCAGTAAACGGTCGGTATTAAGCTCGTTGCTAAGGCTTGGAGTAGAGAAGGGGCTGGTTAATATAGCTAGAGGGCTACCTGACGGGGCGTGTAGGAAGATTGTGGAGAAGATAGAGCGGTATGGACTGGAAGTGGTTGAGGATAGGATCAAGGCAAGGAAAGTGGGTGTAGGTAATGGCAAAGGGAAGGAAAATTGGATGGAGGAGTCTGAAATATTTAGGGGTGTGGTTGGATAGCCAATTTTCCTTCAAAATTCATTTAAACGCTGCACAGAAGGTGAAAGTAAGAGCAGCATGTTTGGAGAGATTAATAGGTGATGTGAAGGGGCCAGGAGAGTGAAAGAGGGGCCGGTAATTGGTAGGACGGTAGAGTAGAGTATGCTGTATGGAGCGAAAGTGTGGGGCGAAAAAGCAGGGATGAGTCTGAGGATTAGACCACTCTTGCGGGTGCAGAGAGGGATATTCCTGATTCCTTAAGGTGGTGCAGGGGTAGAGGACAGTGGATGGACTGACAGCACCGCTGCTGTCAAGGTCCTATCCATTGGACGTGATGTATAGAGCCAGACAGAAACGCTGGAGAGGTGCAACTAGAGAGGAAGTACAAGAATGGATAAATGAGGAAATGCAGAGAAGGTGAGAGGAGTACAAGGTCGCACTCAAGGAAGATCTGAGTGTTTAAAATTCCTTTTTAAACTTAGTGATTCCCTTTCTACAACTGTACCAATTAATATATTTTCAAAGTCGGCCGCTACAAACGATCCCGAAACTAATAAAAAAAAAGGCGCGAGCTTTTGCCTACCCTTAGCCGGCTAACGATGTCTATACCATGTCTATACTAGTCTTCACTCAACCGTCTCTAGCAGTAGGCAAACATGACGTTATACACCTAGTTCGCCACCATAATTATTTAAAGTAGTGTTTTAGTGATTTGAGGAACCAAGCGAGTAAGATTAGATTTTCCGCAATTATTTCATTCCCAATTTAGAGTGGTCCTTCGAAAAGAAAATAAAATTAGTTTACGCATCGCTCAAGGATATGTAGGAAACGGAAAAGATGATGTTGGATTTCTTCTCATACCACTGAACCAGAGCAGAAATTAATCGAAGTTTTATTCCCTTCCTATTCACTGAGGAAGTTGGAAAATAAAACATGGGTGGCGGTGTATTGGAAAACATGGAGGAGATAATGTTGGATTCGGTTGTTAGGCATTTCCTTGGAGATGAGTCCAGCACTGTCTGGGTACTGGTTAAGACCCATTCGAACATGAGTTTCCCATCTTGGTCCGAAAAAAAAAATTGGTAGATGAAGATGTATTTCATATGTGGTGGTAAGTTTAGGGGTGTGAAATGAAAGGTATCAAACATTAGAATTACATTTAATAACAAAACGATTCAAAACAATAATTATATAACTTACATGGTAATTTAAATTATTTTTTATTATACATACATGATTATGACAAAATAGTTTTATATACAGTGGAACTATCTGAAACTAAAACAGATTTTAATAAACCAAAGTAGGTATGTATACTTCTAATTTTTCAAACAGGAAATGTGTAAATGTGATATACAGGGTAAAACAAAATGTCGTCATAAATCATACCACATATTCTGGGGCTAAAAATAACTCGATCCAACCCAAGTCACCCTAGTACAAATGTGCATGCGAAAAAAGTTACAGCCTGGCTGCAATAGATATCGTTAGAAGCCATTGCTTTTCCAAAATATTCGGTTTTCGTTAGTAAAACGGTGCCGATTGTGTATTTCAAAAAATAGGTGCCATCTAATAAAAACTACACATTGTGAAGAAATAAGATTTAACCAAAAATTTGGGACCATCGAAAAACTTGAAAATTCATTGGATTTTAATTTTTGTTACTAGAAATTTTTGAAGAATATTGAAAAATAGGCCGTATCTCGATAAAAACTGATAATTGTAAAAAGTACTAGGGAGCAAAAAAGTTTCAAAAATAATGTGTTTGAATAATAGTGCTACAATAAGCATTAAATTGTAACGTACACAAAAATTTTGGGTGGGGTTTAGGGGATCTCAACAAATTTTTAGAGGGTGCAATAATTCCTCAATTTTTTTTTAAGATGCTCTTATCATAAGAAATCCACTTGTCAACTTTCATCATAATTTGTCAAACAACTTTTTTCGCATGCACATTTGTACATAGGTAACTTGGGTTGGATCGATTTATTTTTAGCCCCAGAATATGTGGTATGATTTATGACCTGCCTTTTTGTTACACCCTGTATATTTCACTTATTTCGAGAGATGCTTGGTAGATTGAATTAATAATAATTGAGATGATTTATGTTTTTTTTATGAAAGATTTTTAGTTTTTTAGACAAAAATATAAACATATCAAGTCTTGCTTGCGAGGAACCTCTTTGAGCACAAGTAAGAGTTTATATTACCCATTCTAAGTTCGAGTTTTGGTTTAATTTGGAATTAACAATAAACAACTTAACCCTTATTAACAATCCCATTCACAGCAAAGGGAAACAATTTAATTTCCATACTAGGTACTATTTTTGTCTTAATTTTAGATGCGAAACTTTAAAAATACTGTTTCTATACATTTTATCCTTATATCTAATAAAGTAATGGTTTAAAGTAGTTTTAATAATCTCTTTCATAACATAAAATTGTATCATTACCTACATAATGAGTTAAATATTCGCAATAAGTATAAGGTAGTTCCAAAAGTAATCACCGGTTTGGAAGAAATATAAAAAATACAACAGAAAAAGCACACATACAGCACTGGTACTATAGAGAAATAAATAAAAAAGAGGTTTTAAAACATATGAAAGAAACTAGCACAAAGTTTTTGCGCAGCCAGTTGAGCATGGCGCATCACAGCGACTAACTGAACTAACAAACCCAGACTCAAACCACTCGAAAATTGTCAATATGTCAATATGATTTGAACTTAGCCACTTGTAGTCACTTCTGAACATATCAATATGATATCTATTTTTATTTAATTCTTATTGGCCTTTCTCCATTTATATTAATAATCTTTAACGTCAACCGTATTATTATCATAGGATTTATTATAATTCATCATAGGTAAGTTAGAAAAGTAAAATAATGGAAACAATATTTTTCATTTCATAGTTTTTTTTGCAGACTATAAGGAAGATGTGCCAAAATTTCTATTAGTAAAAAAGTGATATTTCGAACATTGTTCCAGGTAGATTGGAGTATAAGTGTGGATTATTTGTTTGTCTGTTTTTATTTTATTTTTATTGCATTTTTTTGTGTTATTTTCGATATATTATTATTTTATTGTATGAAAAATGTTGTTTTAATAGTAATTTATCACTAGCTGAGTTTTTTATTCTCCTACTCCTACTAATACAATATTACGCGTATGCTAAAAACTTCTAAATTCAAAAAGCGCGCGTCTTGAATGCTAGTTCATACCAGTAGCCAAGGTAGGCGCTAGTGGTAACTTTGTGCCACAAAACGCTATACGTTCAACATCTCTCTTTTATTTATTACTCTATGACCGGTATCAAAGAGAGTCATTCATTGTAATACTTGTAATCACATCAACCAAAGGAGGAAATGTGTACCGGGTGGTCCAATAAGTTGATCTCTCAACTATATACTAGAAACTGATCATGTTATAACTTTAGGAAACAAATTTCTTATTAAATGTGGCGAAGAGAAATTGATGGAAACAACTTTTAAGTTTCTAGGTTAACCGTTAGGGAGCGAAACCTGTGAAAAAAAATTTAAAAACCATTTTTTTTTTTGTGAAATATGTCCAATATACGTAACATGAGTAGTTTCTGATATATAGCCGAGAGATTATTGGACCTCTTGGTATATTGCCGCATTATCTACTTTTACGTAACATATTATGAAATGAAGACAAATATATGTACTGGGTAAGGGTAGGGCACCTTATTTTGGTGCTCGGTCAAAAATAATATTCTTCACCACCTTGGTGTATGATATACTATTATACAATGTCAATTGACCTTGACATCTAACAAAACCTCATTTTTATATTAATTTTTAAATGGGAATAGCTGAATTTTTTGTATCGATAACGTGGTTCACCTTTAAAATGATCATAAAACAAACATTTTGAGGGTATGCTAAACTTGTAAGTTGCGAACTTTGTGGATAAAGCATTATACACACTAAACAATGCACTATTCACTGTACGTTGGGTTAAATACATAAATTTCAAGATTTATCAATTGCCCGTTACGTATTAAGAATTATTGTGTATTACGCACTATTCGTTTTGGCTTAACTAATATTTGCTTAGGATTTTTTGAATACTATAAAGTAGATTTTAATGTTTTCAAGTTCAATTTTACCAACTGATTACTTTTTAAAAAAATTCACTGGTTCCATAGTCTATGAATCCGAAACACATTTAGGTACATGGAATGTTTGGTACGGTTTGGTGTAACTAATACCCTACTCATGAGCCACTTTGCCGTTAGTGTCAATAACTGATTTTTTACAATAGCATTTGCTAATTATTTATATGTCGGTTAAGATATTTAGCATCGCTCCAAAGTTTGAGCAGACAATAAAATTATTTAATTTTCAATGGTCCTTAACCCTTAACATAATCGCGAGCGAAACCGCGAGTAAAAACTAGTATACTTAGAATGACATTTTTATATTCATATTAATGCTGTTCACGAGGTCAGTAAATAATGTATTCGACAATAAATTGTTGTTAGATGTCGCTTATACGGACTTTCAAAATGCATTTGATGAAGTTAACCACGGAGTATTCCAGGGGTCCCACAAGTTTCCAATTTGGGTCAAATACTTTTTATTATGTTTATTAATGATATACTTATATCTGAGTGTTTTGCAAATTCTGAGTTTTTGCTGTTTGCCGATGATTTCAAGATGTACAGGGTGTCTCAAATTGGTGTGTTTTGCAGGGTATCTCGTAAGCTAGGGATATAGAAGAAAAGCAGTTTGGATGTTATGACTTCTTTTTTTGTTAAAGTAATGATAGCCTCATTAAATCTTCAGTAACTCCTTGCAGTTGGATTATTGAAAGCTGTCGAAACTTTTGATAGATATAATATTAAAAACTTCAGCGGCACGCAGACATTTTTTTGTTAGGGAACTCACTAAGGAAATATAATGCAAACTTATGTTGTTTTAAATAGGATACCCTGTATATTTTGTCGTTTTTTGTTTCCTTTTTTAATTCTCATTCACCTGATATGACATATTATATATCTATTTTCAATGGATGGAGCTACAGTGCAAATAAACCATTTTTGGATGTTATTAGGTGAAACACCCTTAAAAAATTGAACACTCTGTCTTGGCTCTAACCATTGAAAATAGATTTATAATATGTCATATCAGGTGAATGGGAATTGAGAAAGAAAACTATAAACGTTAAAATATACAGGATGTACCATTTAAAACTACATTTTTCTTAATTAAGAAGTTATAGTACCTTGTAGTTTTCGACAGTTTTCAATAATCGCCCTGTATCTTCCAACTGCAGGAAGTTATACTGAAGATTTAATTTAACAAAAAAGAAGTCCATAACATCTTAACTGCTTTTCTTCTATCTCTTCTAGTTTACGAAACACACAAATTTGGTACACCCTGTACAGACAGGTATAAACTTTTACGAAAGGATTTAATCCATCCTGCTGCCATATCATATTATTGAAATTTGAATGATTTTGTGTATCATTTTGATTTAATAACTCATCTTACACTTCTGTAAGAACTGTGTCCAAATGTGATTCCCCTTTTAATCTTCAATTGTAAAATATTGGTCCGACTATAGATTTTCTTCCCGAGTTTTTCATTTGCATAATTTTCATTCCTTTTATATTTAGAATCGCTAAAAGCCTAATATATAGCCTTTTTCCCGTCAAAATTGCATAAGCCTGTTTATTTTTGGTCCTATTTTTCACAAAAAATCAAAGAATGTTATTTAAATGATGCTTTTGCAAATATGGAATTCTTTTTAGAAGAATTATTGCAGGAATTAATGATTTACAGTTTACACAATTTGAACTCAAAATTTTACAGGATAAACCGTTTTTTCCGAAAAAGCAAAGTAAATCCCTGGGTTCACTTTTTTCTGCTCTCTCTTAAAATACGATATTCATTTGAAAAAAATCTGCTGTACAGGGTTTTGTTTTGGGGTCAAAATATTTTACTAATTTTTTCAAAATTCAGAACTTTCTTATATTAAATAGATCACATTGGACACTTTGAAGTTAATACTTCTGCCAAATTTCAAGAATATATACAAATTGATAATTATTTGGCAAAATATATCAAACAATTATTCATTCTATTCTTATTGGATTTTTTTCATATGAATGACAAAAACCAGATAAAAAAATGACTAAGTGATGAATTCACACTTCCTAACCTTTTTTTTAAATAACACCCTTTGCATGCATCTTTTTTTGTATAAAAATATAGATTTATGTTATAATATCTTAAAGGACATATAAATAATTGATACTTTAATATTTACATATGGTTGACACACTCGTATCAATCGACTTTTTTGGTATGGTGGTTGGGAACTAGCTCGCCGTTTCTATGAGATGTTTTCCTTTCTTCTGAGTTTTGGCCAAAGAAATTTGCGAATTCTGATTTCGTATGTGCAAAGCTAACAAAGTTTTCTGGAAAAGAAAAAATAGTAAATATCAACTGAATATATTATTACATTATAAAGGGTGAGGAGGAGGAGGATACATCGTTGTGGCTAGAGATAAAACTTCAAGGTTTTGTGTGAGCTAATAAAGTTACTGAGGGCACATTTTGAAAATACTATCGATTCTACAGTGTGTTCCAAATACCGTTGAAAATTAAAAAATTGGGAATAGCTGAATTCGATTTTTTAGAAAATCAATTAAAAACTCGTCGCTCCGTATAATTTATCTCGCTTTTCCAGTTCGGCATCTATTTTTTTTCAACTAAAGATTCGACAAAAAAATAATGCTACAAGCTATGCTCTTACCAATTGTGATGTACCCTAGTCGATTACGATCTACTTGCTCAAATATCTCCGATGCATAATCTTTATTAAAAGCTAAAGTTTGACAAGCTGCTTTGCAGAAATCTTCTTTATATAAACGTCCATGTCCACTTCGGTCATATATCTGAAATCAAATTGTAATAGTTGAGAACAGCAGGTCAATAATTAATACAAATATAACAATTTGTATTTTATAATTTTATTAAGTTGGTAGTGGAAAGCAATGGAAAAATTTCGTCGTGGGTCTACAGTGGTACGAATTGATAAAGACCCGATGTACTGTTTGTATAGCATAACTAATGTCATTGTCTAATCTAATGTTAATGTTATGACCCATATTTTTAATCCCTTCGAAGGAGAAACTCGCTCAATGGCGGGCAATTTTTTTTATAAATTCAAATATTGTGGAATAATAACGAGCCGCAGGCGACTTTCGTATATAATATGCGAGTGTATTAATGGCCATTACATGAAAGTTGCATACAATATTTTTTCTACTCCAATTAATCAGAATTATTTAATTAATAATTATCATTTATTATAAAATCAAGAACAATGAAAGGAACTTCAACAAATAAATTTTACAAATTGTACAACAAATAAATTATTTGACAGCTGTCAAATTAAGTGCCACTTAATAGGTCTGTTCGCCTGCAATAAAAGTGTAGCACTGAGCTATATAATTTTGGAAAATTCAGGTCTATCTGTGAAAAAATGCGTGTAAAATTGCTAAATTTGGGACTATCTATGTACCTATATTGCATTTGTATAATACAAGAAGCATTAAAACATAATTAAAATAAATAAAATCGTATAGCTCAGTGCTACACTTTTATTGCAGGGAACAGACCTAATATAATTAATTTCAGAAATGTCAATCAGGTATAAATGGCCATATAAAATATTGTGCGCATTCCTATTGGTTTAAAAATCTGTATCATGAATATCATTATGATACAAATTTTAGTCTTCAAATAAGTATATAAAATAGGAGTAGAAAATAGTATATTATTCAACAAGCATATAATAGCCGTTATATGCGAGTAGAATACTATACTTTGTCCACGACTATGAATAACCTGTTTAGGTATGCATTTTTTGTCAAACTGAAACAATATAGTTTATCACATTTATATAGCTTATAACTTCTTACTTTATTGAAACAAATTATATATTCATTGTCTAATTCGCTTTCTATATTAAATTTTCTAGTTATATCAATCAAACACTAGTATAGTTATTTGAATTTTTGCAATTTAGCAATAAATTATTTGAAACGTCATTTCTGCTTTTGACAAACATCATACACACTAAATAAAATAATACGATCTACTCCTATACAGTGATGGGCAAATGTGTGGAACCAAGTAAATATCTCTGGAATTACTGAAGATGATATTTGGAAGGTGGATACTACAGTAGATTGCCTATTTGTTTTCATATTTTTTAACAATTTTGAACTTCCGGTTTTACCGGAAGTAATTTCGATATTAAAATTTGCAAGGAAAAATCTAATATCCATTTAGGAAACATTCATAATTATTGACTGAAACTAAAATGATTTTCAAAACATTGAAACTCAACTAAACTAAAATTAACAGATGTTCAAACTGAGCACCGTTTACTTCTTGACAATAGGCAAATCGGTTCGTAAATTCTCTAGTAACATTAGCTATTACTTCTGGTGGAATTCTCTGAATCGCTTGAGTTATTCTTGCAGCTAATTCTTGCAAATTATTTGGTCTATTAACATAAACCTTGGACTTTAAATAACCCCACAGAAAATAGTCCAGTGGATTGAGGTCGGGACTTCGTACAGGCCATTCATAAGTACCCCTTCTTCCAATTCATCTGTGATGAAATCTCGAAGAATGCGAGCGTAATGGGGTGGTGCTCCATCCTGCTGGAACCAGATATTATTTGGTAATTGTCCATTTACCTCCAATGCCGGAAATCACTTAGTTTCAGTTAATAATTATGAATGTTGAATGGAATGAATGATATTAGATTTTTCCTTTCCTTAGTTACTTTTCTGTTAATATCTCGGTAGGTATTGGAATAAAAAATATCGAACCCGATATTTTTGTATTCGTAATAAAATGTTTCATCAGAAACTGAAATAATATACAGGGTGCTCCATTGCAAATTTTAAAATCGACATTACTTCCGGTAGAACCGGAAGTTCTACTGTTGTATCTACCTTCCAAATTTCATTTTGATATCTTTAATAATTCCAGAGATATTTACTTGGATCCACACATTTGCCCATCACTGTATATTCAAAACCTTGATAATATCGTATCTATGTTTTTTAACTTACCTTACAAGCTATATGCAGGACATCTAATGGGTTTTTCTCCTTTTCTATACCTAATACTCCTAGCAAATATTCCCTGAAGTCTATCGAGCCAGAATTTTCCTAAAATACAATTATGATAGTTAAAATAAACCAAATAATTTTTATACTTTAATAATTTAAAATATCTCCATATCCTTGATTCTGACAAATAGATCATTTAGTTTAGGGAAGTTAAGCTTTTATTTTTTGACAATAGGGACTTAAAGCAGTTCTAAAAATCACCACTTATCCGTATACGTATCGCAAAGCGCATGTGTAGAAGCGATACGTGGGCTTCGTTACGTTACGTGAGACGTATCAATCCGTCACACGTACCTAACGTACGTATCGCTTTATCGTGTTTCGTGTTCGAGTTTTTCAACGACTAAACGACCTAGAAACGATAAAAGTCACTTCAAGAAAGACTATTCTTCAGTAGATGTCAAAATAATAGTGTATTACTATTTTTTAGGTTAAAAATCAAAACATTCATGGTTACGTTACGAACGCATTTGCTTTATACTTCTTTTTGATTAATCACGTATCTCCGTTACGTTACGTATACGGATAAGGATAAGTGATCTATATGAAGATCTGCTTTAAGTCCCTAATGATAAAATTACTTGCTACAATCTATTAGTATTTTTTTGTCAGTTTTTGAGCAAACAGGATCATTTGAGTAGTTAGTGTTTGACTTCCTTTGGACCTGATATTGATAGCCTTATGCTCCATTTATAGTACTAACCTTTAAATTTTTTTTTCGTAAGAAGAGAGAATAGAAGTTATAAAAGATACTCAAAGTTACCTCCGTCTACATTTATAAAGGCTATTTAACTATTTTGAAGAGCTATCTATAAGAAACCTGATTCATCTGCATGTGTGGTGGTACTATTAGCGACCTTTTAAAACTTTTTTCTAAGTTAACACACTTTCCTAACGTGTTAATTGTTGTGAATTAACACGTTTATTGATTTTTTTTATCGGAAATAAAATTTTTAATTACAAAATAGAAATACTTATCACAAAAACTATTTAGTTTCGGTATAGGAAATACTCAATAAATTTTGAAGTATAGTTGGGTAACTTCCATTTACCGATATAAAATACAGGGTGATCCATTTAAATTTTTTTTGAATCTAATGTATTCGAGTTTGGGCTCGCCCTGTATACTGTTCCTTAGATATCGAATCATTTCAATTGGATTTCAAAATATGAGCCTCTAAGCTGGCTACAATCGGACAAAATTTTATTCAAATATCTCTGACCATTCACAAGATATTGGACTTTATCGCACTAACGAATCAACCTGTATATTAAACTAATGAAAAACTCACTTTATCATATATCCTGAAAAGTTGTTGAGAAGCTGGCGAATTAGATGGAATGTTTAGCAATCTTACAAACTCTACATAGCTTATTTTACTGCAGTCTTTACAAATTAAGTTCGAGTTGATTAAGTTTTCTTCATTTTTCGTATTTTGCAATCTGTAAACAGAAAAAGCATCGCGTTAAGTTATAATTTTACACACATTTAAGCAGGCACGTGGTAATATGGTCACCGGCTCACACCGTTACAGCATCTAGATTCAGTTCATTTGTCAATGAAAATATCAAACAAATACTTAATTAGGAACACTCAAGACAATGGGCTTGTTATCAATGAAATATTTTCTCGTTTTTTTTCACGTTTTTTTTGTAAAACTAAATCATCAAAATAACAGGTGAAATTTTCAGCTCTTAAACTTTATCCACTACTTAGATATTAAAGGTTGAAAATGAAGCTCCCTTAAAAAGCGACAGAGCGAACTGTGACGTCACATTGCATGTCGGGGTATAATATTCGGAATTACACCGCTGCGTTTTACATAAGAAAATTGGTTCCAGCTACAATATCTTCAAATTTCAAAAAAGTTAGTGGTTTTTGCTATTAAAGATTTAAGTACATACCGGATTTATTAAAGCAGATTTTGGAAATTCACCTGAAATCGATATCTTTAAGGTGATGGACTACTTTAATAGAAACAAAGAATTTACACTTGGTTTTTGAATTGAAATTTCAAAACAATCTTTAATACATTGTACCTTTTCACATCTCCCTCTGAAGGGAATATGAAGGTCTTAATTCCAGATAGGGGCATCCAATGCACGAATGGAACCTATAGGTATTTTTGGGAAATAAGGGTTCAGACTTGCATTAAGGCTAATGCATGTTCCAAGGCGATTCAATGCGGAGGCGAAAAATGGCTAAAAAAAATAAAGGAATCGCGTTTGAAAAAAGACGAAAACCCATCAATGAAGAGTTTTCAATATCCACTAGAGGTTCTTCTCTTACATTTACTTCGTCAGATTTAAGTTTATGTATGTGCCTTGCTTTTAGATGAAGTATCATTATAGGCACATATTGATGTATATAAGAAGAACAGGGGAACAACATAATAAATCATTCCATTTTATATTATATAAGCTAAATACAGGGTGTGATACCCATTTGGTTTCCTCCTCTACTTAATTTTCTTCAGGGGTTCTATTTTCTGTTCTTAATGAAAAATTGCTGTGCTTTAGTTTGTAAAAAATGTGACATGACTTTTAAATATGCGTTGTAATTCTATTTTTTTGACAGTCAAAAAATCTCGCCACTAATCCAGGCTTTACTTTAACTTTACCACTGTACACTATTGTAATGTACATATATTTTTCTGGTGCATTCTTGGATGTGCTAGGACAGTCGGAAACCCAACAGAACTTATTTACCACTTTTTCTTCACTCATTTTATGATAAAATAAAGACCAGCTCAATCATCAGTCCAGCGTTTTGTTTCTTACACAATAAACAATGCAATACACAGTACACTTCCACATAGCTCTCGACTCGCGGTGTTTCAAATTTTTTCACTCAACGGTTAGGGATAGCACATGCAATATGACGTCACAGGTAACAACACCCCGTTTTCGTTCAATCCAATATCTTTATTTAATTTGAGGGCTTAAACATTTGCGGAAAAATGTAAAATTTTCGCGACGGCCGGATTGCATCCCGCTAAGAGCAGGTAGAATTTTTACCATCCGAGTTGCATCCCACGACCATCCGAGTTGCATCCCACGACCATCCGAATTGCATCCCATTAACCAATTTTATTTTAGCAGCAAAACTAATGTATGTTCTGATAATAACCAACAGCGTTGTCACGTTTACTTAATACTAAATAATACTTAATCAATTGTAACATTCAAAATGTTTATTGACACATAAACAAATGTTTACTTAATACTAAATAATGCACCATTTCATTTCACACAACTGGTTGCATGGCGTACTTTGTACGCCACTCAATTAAAACTGCTCAAAGTGGGTTAGTTATGGGGTAGTTATTATTGTACCTTTATGTATGTTATGAAAGATTGAACCTCTTAACCTATAATCTACATAAAAAAATGTTAAGTGCAAAAGTTTATTTTATTTATGTTAACTAGATATTTTACGTTTAATACATTTTTATCCTTTTTATGTGTATCTTTTTATTTAAATTGATTTATTTCCAAATATATAAAATACAAATAATTACCTAAACTTTTAATCGGTACATTGATTTTTAAACTATATTTCAAGAATTTTAGCACAAATTGGCAACGTTGCGGCGCAGTTTACCTGAAATGGTGTTATTAATTAGTAAATACCTTTTTTCGAGGTGGGATGCAATTCGGATGTGACCTTTTCTTGGCCAGGTAAAAGTTGAATTTTTGGGATGCAATTCGGATCTCGCCAAAATTTTGGGATTCCATTTAAAATGTGTTCTAGTTTCCATTTCCAAAATAAAAATTTTTTCTTGAACAAGCCCATTGGAACCAAGTGTTAATTAGTGTCCACCATCCAACAAATGAATTTCTACACCAACCACATTCTTGTGGTCGTATGAACCGCGTTGCGCCGTCGCGTCCGATGTCATTTATTTGTACCTATAAACGAGTGCATCGACAAGTTGTAGGTATCCAATGGACAATATTTTTGATACGGATACATATATCGGTGAAATCCAAATTTATCCATGCATATGGGATTATAAAAGTTTCCTTCTCGTCGTCGCGAAACCAAAAGTGGATGTATCCAAAGCGATCGTTCCTACCTCTTCTTCTTCTCCTTCTTAACATAAGTGGTAGTGCTTCTTCTTCGAAATCCATATGGGCTCTGGTAGAACAGTTTACCCTGTGATGTGATGTGTGTAGTCGCTTCAACTACAAGTGCGGTTCATATGACCGCAAGACGGCCACATAAATGTTGCTGTGTCAATCGCGAGGTGCAGTTGACATGACAACATTTTTATGGTTGTATCATCTGCAAATATGTGTTCCCTGTACGGCCGCTATATAGTTTTTTGAGTTAACAATATCTCGCACAAAATAAAAACCATACCAGATTTGCACAATATTAAATAGACAATCATTGGAAACACTAAAACATATATTTATAAGACTATACCTTCTGGTTTAGGATAAAATAAACGAATGTGTTGCTTCTGGAAACAAACTTTTTATTTTGTTAATTTCTTATCAAAGAATAGTACCTATATTCTTCAACGAGTGCAGAATGACGGCTATTATTCACGCGGATGAAGTGAATATTAGCCATTCTACACAAGTAAAAGACTATACTTTCTCCACGACTAAAAAAAGAAAGCTTCCAGTGAGGATCCAACCCCAATCGTCCGCGCCAGAGTCAACTATTTCTACCACACTAGGCTATAGAGCATGTTTATTTTCAAAAAAGGGATACGTAACATACAGTTTTAATCGAAACCCTTACATTTATAAATGATAATTGGGAGTTATAACTAAATATAACTACTGTTGTCCATTTTTTCTCTAAATAAATAATACGTAAAATTATGATTCTATCATTATTTTGATGTTTCAAATGACGCGCTGTCAGAATCGTTTTGCATTGTTTGGTATTTGACGTTTTAAAAGAGATGATTTGATTTATTTATTTTAATTCATTTAAGCGTGAATTCTGATAATAATAGAATGTGATTGGCTAACGAGAGTGAATTCTTTTTCATTATTTACTGGTGTGAAGAATATATATCATTATGTAGCTAAATATGTAAAATTGTGCGTTATTATTTAGTCGTGGAGAAAACATCTTATTTAGTATACTATTGTAATAACTTCACCTGAAAACAAAGAAACGACATTCAAAGTTTATTTTTCTCTTGACACAATATTCTAATAATGACAAACTAAAAAGTTTGACATTTTAACAACAGTTACGCAAAGCGTACTTATTTAAAAAGAAATATATATTTGAAGAAAACCTAATTCTCCGCAAATCGCTAGGAAATTTTGACATTCCTGTCAAAATTTCTTGAAGAAAAAGTCAGGACTTCCTTACTGTAAGGAAATGATATTTCCGTACAGTTGTTAGTGTTCTCCATAATCCATAAAACGTCTGTATGCATTTTCGTACTTTTCTCTCGATTTCTTTGGCAATAATTCTAATGAAGCAGTATTCACTGCCAAAGATTCTCCTGGGTGACTACAACCAAAGGAGATCAAATGAATGCATAAGTCAAAGCAAGACCGCACTAAGAGTTTTAACAGGGATCCTAACGGGACATTGTCGCCTGAATGGGCACCTGAAAAAGCTCAAATTAGTGGAGGAAGAAGAATGCAGATATTGTGGCATGGAAGAAGAAACCTCCATCCACATACTTTCCAACTGCACATCACTCCAGAATCCTAGAGCACAGTACCTGGGAGATTACTGGATAGAAGAGGAACATTTACCTAAGCTGAAGCCTGCAGATATCCTAAAATTCCTCCGGGAAATAAGACTAAAGGAACTACTAGTTTCAGAGACTCTCCTCAGAAACTAAGTAGAAGTAAGGGGGCACAATAGACCTTTTAGGTCTCAGTGAATGTTACCCCAAACAAACACACATACATACATACATTCACTGCCTCAACCAGCTCTGGAGGAGTCCCAGGAATGGAAATTTCATCATCACTTATCATTTTACTTTCGAGAACACCAGCAATTAAATTTATAAGCGTCAAGTTTGACAATTCAACCTCAATACGTTTCCATAGTAACCCAAGTAATTTTATTAGGAATTTCAAAGCACCATTTATTTGGGAATAAAATTATCGCGTTTTTTTTTAAATCAATCAATATCTGTCGAATTTTAAACGATTTGCGGAAAAATAGTATGTTTACCTCGTAGGAAAAGCCACATTCCTGGACTCTGTGTTGCTAAGTCTCGGCTTGCGCCTCGACTTAGCAATCTTCACAGTCGTCCAGGAATGTTAAGCTTTTCGTACCCGGTAAACAATGTACTATTCTTTACATATTTCTTAATTGCCCAATTATATTCGAGAAGAGAAACCATTCAGATGCTTCGACTATTTTGTCTTCAACAAATGTCATCACACTGTCATCTTGGATGTCCTCTAAAATATTTAAAAAAATATGTCCAGGGACAAGACGAGACGAAACAAGGAAAATATCTTGTTCCTGACGTGAGAATCTGTGGGGTTTTAACCATCAAGGAAATTTTTTTTCAAAACTCTACACAAAATAAATATAATAGTTACTCACCCCAATCGATGTCTTAGTTTGTTGACTTCCACTAGAGATGGTGCGTACGGTAAATGCATTTCTTTAGCTCTTGTCATCAATAAACAATCATCATATGAATAGTCGATAACTGGTATGCCCAAAGCCCTATAATTAAATATCTATTTATAAAAAATGTGCTAATCATGATAAAGATTATTGTGAAAATGAAGCTTTTCCTACAGCCACTAAGCAAAGCACGCTTTTCTAAATTTTTATACGCAAAGCAGGCCTTTTCTTAATTCTTTTGATAACCGTTGCAAAAGTGATGCGAAAAGTACACGCTATGGCACTTTTCCGCACCGAAATTAATTATAAACTTTCAGTTTCATTCAAAATAGGAATATAAGTGGAATCCACAAAGTAAGAGTCGACGATCAGATCCTTATGCAACGGACAAAGATAGTAAATACTATATTACTTATTATAAACTTTTGTTTCACAAGGCCTCTTTCACACTGTCAGGATATTTATCCGTCCGTATGACCGCCCGGCTGGGTGGCACCTTTGGAGCTCTCTTAACACGGGAGTCTACAAAAATCAGGACCACTTGGTGCTAGATACTTCAGTTTGCCGCTGATTGTGATGGACAGTAGACGCAAAAGGATTTTGTTCGCTTTATTGAACCATCGGCGAACAAAACAACGTAATAGGGAAATTAAGGTTTACCCTTTGCTAGAAAGGCTAGGAAGGACCATCCTTTGTGCTTTTTCAACAACTAAAAGAAGACAAAACTAAGTTTTTTAATTATTTCAGTATGAGTGTTTCTTTTTTTGATGACTAGCTGCAGTAAGTACAGATTTCTGGTTTATCCTGAACTAATCTAATCAGGATTTCAGAATCTTTTTCTTCTACTTCTTTTGACATGATCAAATGCTCGTAGCTACTAAGGAGGGCTGTAAGAAGGAGATGAATCGACATAGGCGTATTTTGAAATTTCTGGCACTACTTTTACGTTCGTTCAAGTTTTTAACGTAGGTGGCGCATAGTTCGATGTGATGCTACTTTATCGTTGTGTTGTATTGAAAGTTTGATGATTTGCGAGATTTTTTTTAATAAAGTCTGGTGAATATTTGAATCTTTCAGTAATATTTATAAACAATGAGTGATAAAAAAGTGAATAAAGACGAGTTTGTTTTGTTCCGGGATGTAAGACGGGTTATTCTTCCAATAAAAAATCCAACAAAATATATATTTTCTGTATGTTATGCTTTCTTAGAAATAGTATGTCATTAGCATTAGGAAGATTTTTTTGTTGTAATAATCAATAATTTTTACGAGTTTTACGATTGTTTTATTATGTTTTTCACTGAGGGGGTTTAAATATCAAAACCTATTTAAACTTAAAGATCTTAGTTATTAATTTTCGTTGAAACTATTATGGTTTACCTAAAATATATAATTAGTTTAAAATAAGTATTTGATGCTATACAGACATTAAAACAAATTGGCGAAAAGACATAATATAAAATCAATACTTCCAAACTGGTAATATCCTACCACATCCCACCTTTTCTACATAGACCGTAAAATCGAATTCTGTTTACCAAAAAACCCTAAAACGACATATTATTCGATTTTTTAACAAGAATATTGTATGTATATATATATAATCACCCATGTACCAAATTTGCAGTTAAAAGCTCAATTCATTCAAAATTTGAAAAGTTTAAATTAGTTTTTTCACACGTTTTGGGACATTTTAGGCTTAAATAGCACAATTTGTGATGTGGAAGTAATAAAAACTACTCTCTACCATCATTTTTTAATATTATATTGTCTTAATGCACTTTATTATTTTTTTTTAAGTTAAAGCGGTACAAGTTTCCTGTTTTCCAATACCTAATAAAAATTAAACAAATGTATAAAAACAACGTCAAAAATTATTCATTGCAGCTGCCAGGCCTTTATTTTGAAAATACAAAGAATACTTCAGTATTAACAACCTATTTTTCATTATAATTTTCATTTGCGCTCATAATTCTCATAAGAAACCATACTTTTTAGGAATCACTTCGAACACTTGCGCCTCTAGCGGTGGTTTCAGAAATTTCAATTACGAGCCATATTTCAGTACCATTTCGTTAGCATTGCGATTTAACTCCTACTTACAGCCCTCCATAGTAGCTACACTTCAGAGTACACACTCAGTCTTCTTGACAACAGACTACACCAAAGATTACAGAATTATTCTGTAATCTTTGACTACACGCTACTGGCCTGCAAACTAGTATAGACCAACCGTCCTAGATCTTCTCCGGAAAGTGTGAAGGAACATATATACTAAACTGTGTATTGCTACTTGCCCGGCTGACGGGCGAAAATTTATACGGACAAACACCCTGATCGTGTTAAAGAGGCCGAAGACTGAACCTTTTAAATAATTCACTGTTCACGAAAAATGCTTCCTACTTACTTTGCCATTACAGCTCGAACATTTTTGGCGTACAATTTTGAGTCCCTTTTTTCTTCTTCATTAGGAGTATACACTGGCAAGAATTCAATTTCGCAGTTACTATATGGCTGTGTTAAGGTCAACCACAGCAATTTCCAACTAAAACAAATAAAAAGCTTCCAAATTAATCGTTTGGAAACCATTTCAGTCAACCGTGCGAGTACTTGAGATAAATCAATGACTCCATTAAGAAATAAAAGATAAACGAGAGTGACGTTCTGAGATTGAGCCCGTGTTTCAGATACGGTTTTAGTGACGGAAGTAGAAGAAAATACTTTTTCTACGACTGCTATGGAAAATAGTCCTTTTCCCACAATTTACGAAACTACAAAGTGTCACTTTGCCTAAGCCGTGGGAAAAGTTGTCCAAGCCGTGGGAAAAAATCTTTCCCACGGCTTGGGCCACGGTACGATAGAGAAATATTCAACACAATTCTCGATTATAGAATGCTTTGGACTCCTGTCATAAAACGTCACACGTTAAAAGTACCCAAATGGTAGTGTTTTAAAAGCAGAGAGAAGGTGTTTCTGTAAGCTTGAAGAAATTTCAACTAAATTTCGTGTTACAATATAAAAAAATAATAAAAAATACATTTTTTGTATATTTTGAATAAGTTAATTTGGTATAATTTAAAGAGGTTGAAGTCTCGATCACCTACTTTAAATCAACACTAAACGTTAGCGGGTATGGCTCAGTAGCTAACGTGCTTGCCATCTACTATATACGCAAGGGGACCGAGTTTGAGTCTCGACCCTGACACCTTTTTTTTATTTTTTATTATTTTGTTTAAAATATACTACTTTAAAATAGTTAAATTATCCATTAATTTGCAGTCGTAGAAAAAGTATAGTGTGCAACACGTGGAAAAAGCAATTTTTCTCACTCGTGTGCTGCGGCACTCGCCTCTCAGCCTCGTGCCACAAACGCACACTCGTGAGAAAAATTGAGCTTTTCAATATATCTCAATTTTTCATATTCTGAATTCTAAGCAGTTGGCGATAAAATTTTGTATGCACCACGTCAGTAAAGTGTCTTTATCGATCTCGCCTGTTATTCGCCTCGCTCGCTCGTCTCATAATTTCAGACTCGTCCCATAAAGAATCGCTTTACTGCCTTTTGGTACATTTAATGACTTCTTAGTACTTATAACAAATTAAAAAAATACTTACGCACTGGGTCCTTCCCAAGTCCAAGTGACTGTGTCTAGTTTATTAGGATATCGAATACAAACTGGTTGTATTGGTACTCCGGGATAAAAAGCACCTAAATTAGAGAAAAAAAACTTCAGTATAATTTGAAAATAACGGATAGTAAGTGCAACTTGTTTATTAGATATAAGTTTTTGTGATGATAGATGAGTTTAAGCTATCTTAAAACTTGGTTTACAGTTGGATACTTTATCAAAGACACATATTTTTGATTATTAGTTATTTAATCAATGGCCGTTTGCACCAATTGATATTTAAGTCAACTTCAAGTTAAGTGGCGCTTTAAGAAAGTTTTGTTTTGCACCATAAACAACTTGTCATTTTAAGCTGTACCTAGCTAAGCTTAGAAAATCGCTCACTTATCCTCCACTTATCCTTAAAATGGAGATTTCTAACCTAACATTCTTGTGTTTTTCCTCTTTTCGGTATTCGTTTTCCATCTTCTAATTTCAGGAGTGTTTCTTTTAATTTTTGAAAAGAAGGATGTTTATGGAGGATGATTTGGAAGTATTGGTTATTCTCGAAAATGGATATCCAAGAAGTCGGTACAACCGTAAAAACTATGAAGAATTGGATGAAAATATTAGTAATAGGCATGATGACTGATTTTGAAAAACTGCTCCACGATGTTTTCACGTATATACTTTATCTACAATAAATGTTATTTCTGTAAGAAAAAATGTTTTTAAAGGAAAAATTCAACTTTTAAAAACACATTTTAAATTATGCGCCAAAACGCTAGAATAGTAATGGCGTCTTCTATGACATCATCAATTCGTAACAGTGTCAACTGTCGATAGGTTATCTATGATCTGTGTCAGGTAGTAGAATCGTCAAAGTCAAACTTCAAACACTTGACAGCTTGCAGGTTAAAAGTTTATTTTGATCTTTGAATATATTCAAAGATTTTGATACATAAACATAATTTCAAAAACGGTTTTTGTGGTAATAAAAAACAGAGATACTTAATAGTTTATAACAAGAAAATATGTACCACATGAACCAAGCAAAGCCAACAGCAACAAAGGAAATACAAAACCATAGATAATATAAAGACGACAAAACAGATGTTCGGATTTGGTTCGGGTCGGATCATAGATATTTGCGAAAATATGACGTCACTCTCTTCTGATTGGTGTTTAAGATAAGATGGCGGATGGTTAAAATTTGTGTTTATATTTTTACTGAAATAAATGTAATCACACATGAAAATGAAAAATAAGTAATTTCTGTAGAATCTCTGTATCTTAAATAATTATATCAAATCAATATTTTAGTGATTCTTAGTTACTGTCATCATGCCTATTCTTTTTCCTGATGAACTGTATAATTTGCCGATCTGATTTTCTTATTATTTACTGTGTTTTCCATTATAAACAATTTTCTTATTTGAAAAACAAGAATAAAATCTTTTGATTTTCAAACAATTGACTTTTAGCAGCTTTTAATACGTTACTTCAAACCACAAAAACGAAAAGTCACCAGAAACCATAAAGAAATAAATAAAACTCATCTTAAATAGCAAAGTTGACAAATATATTAAACACTTAGCTAAGAAGCAGAGCAAAAACGTTGGTGGAACTGAACTTTGACTAAAGCTTATGCTTTTACTGGTGCAAACGGTCATTAATCAAATGTTTCTTTAATTAAGTGAAGGGTTTTTTTTGTTAACAACTTATAAGTGACCAATATCTTAGATATGGCCGCTCGCTAAGCTCAACTGATCACCCTGTACATTTATATAACTGAAAAATTCGAACGGTTGACTGAAATAGTTATTTAACCATCTAGAAGGGCTATTAATAATCGAGATATTCGATTGTTTGACTAACGTGAAACAGTCTGTTTGGTCCTATGGTTTATTCAATAGTCTTTTTGGTATGCGTCATTGTCTGTGACGTATAATCGGGTTTTCGGTATGTCGTTTATTTTATTTGCTATTTTGACACATATCTAACCTTAAATTTGATAAATAAAATCATCAGGATTGTATTCAGACAAATTGAAATTAATAATTACCAGTTTCTTTTTCTAACTGAAAATACTTGAGAACTTTCAAAATACTGATGTTTTTTCGTGTATCTAGGACTGTTTTTGTTTCATTCCAATAAACTCATATTCACTTTTCATAAAAGAAAATTGACCGTAAACAACAAAGTACAGACCTGGCAAGAGCTGTCAGTGGGACAGTAGAAAAAGAAGTAAGACACATCGCCAATACGGAAGGTATGTCTGCATCCTATTTTCAACAAAGAAATTTCTCGCGATTGATAGGTCGCGCTTGCGCTTAATCTAAACATCAACCAATCAAATTTTGGTAAGTCAATGATTAGGGTTGACGTTTGTAATACCTTTAAGCTCTCATTATTGTGATATTTTGATTAGGTTAATCACAGACCTGCCCTTTTTCCATTCATTTCGACGTATTGTGTTAGAAAGACATTACCAATCGATGACGCACACCAAAAAGGCTATTGAATGAACCATAATCAATTTTCAACATCCACCCGATATTTTCACAAAACCACTTACAAAACGTATTTAAGGAAAAATCAGGAAGTATTGCGCAATCTGAGTTAATAATTATTGTGTAATGAATAGGTAGTACCAGATAAACTTAGTAGTCAATTAGATTGGAATTTGATGATAAGGTAGATTATATAACTAAACATTGAACATTGTGTTTTTGTTGTGATGATATGATAAATGATAAAAGATAATAATAACGTTTTTCCACTACTAGCTGTGTTTGACAATAATTGCTTCTTCCAGCCAACTGAGAAGTTAAATTTCTCTATTAGTTATTTATGCAACAAGTGGAAAAACTGAGTGTTTTTTGCACGCGACGTGACGAGGTCTTTAGGCCGAGTTGGACAACATGTCGAGTGCAAAAAACACGTTTTGCAAGAGTTGCATACAATATTTTTTAAAATTCATGCAAAAACTGGAAAATTAGAATATAATATGTTGGGAACCTAACATAACCTAATCAAACTCAAACCGTTCTTCTTTTTTTTGTATCTTTATATGGCCTCCACCTTGTCAGTACTCAATCATAGCTGGTTTTTGCCTTGACCATTTAAATTTTAAATAATTAAAGATTTTTGCAATAATTGTAACTCGTAGAGACTAAGTAGTGAGATAATAATATACACATATTATTGTTGTATTAAAGCAGGATCAGACACTCTGGATTTTTATTTTATTTAAATGTTTATGTTTGTCATAAATCATCACAAAACTGACACAAGAATGACTAGTGCAAAAAAGATTCCATTAAATGTGTTTCACAATAGTGTTGTTTTTGCATGAATGTAGAAAAAATAATTTTTTCTTATATTAACCTATAGGTCAATAATGAACACATTCGTATATTTTGAGAATCCAGGGACAGTGGTTCAACAAAAACCTGTGCAGCTTAATTTTGTATACCCAGAAGACTGTCTTTAATATATTGCCATTTATTTAAAATTCGCGCTCAACCAAAAATGACTGATGACATAACGAGTACGTTCATGTTATATCGAAAACCGACAGTATACTTGTCAGTCAGGTGACGGGGTAAACGCTTCTCTGAATTATTTTAAATTTTTGTCTTAAATTTGGCTAGAAGTGGGAAAAATTGTATATGCTACTCCCAAACATCGAAAACGCTCACTGAGCGAAAAAACGACCGCAACGCATTGTGGACGGTGACGAACGACCAAATACCGAAATGACATAATTTTTCGCGTTGATTCCGCTCTTGCTCAAACGGCCACGACGCGTTCTGGATGATTCTGTAATCAGATTTTTTTGGTATTGGATTTAAACTGGCGTCCTCTTTAACAGAAACGAATAATCGTAATGTTGATATAAGAATAGGTGTATTTGAAAAACATTATAGTGATTTGATTACCAAAAAATTAAGAGAAAAAAGAATAAATAATATACCGCAAGGATCATACAAAAGATAATTAAAAATACACTCAAACAAGAGGTTCGATTAAAACTCAGAGTCCAAACCACAATAATTCAATTATGTCCAACACAAGGACAATCATTCAGCTACTAGTTTCGGTACAATATTACCATCATCAGGCTATAATAGAAACGGCATAATTGATATAAAGATCTTCATGGAGTTAAGTTTTAATTTTTGAAATACACTCCAAAATCAGATACAAATAGACTTGAGCCAATTTGAAAAATATTTAAAAAATAGCAATATTTGATAATTACATTGGTAATAATATACAGGGTGTCCCACGACGAGTGAAAACTATCTGTATATGGCAAAATACTTAAGTAAAATCATGAAAATTTCTACGTTTGGGTTTTCGGATACGATCTTTTCAACTAAAATATTTTTAAAGATGGCCGACTTCCATTTCTACCGGAAGTCGACTGTAACTTTGTTATTTTAAATAGAACACCCTGTATACTAATACATTTTTGAAATCTACGTAATATTTTAGTATACTTTTGTCAAAAAACTTTTTTCGAAAAATGCACACTTTTTGAGTTATTGATTTTTTGTAGAAAATTTGACCGTTGAAGACCCTTATAAATTATTTTTTTACGAGGGGACCCTTGAAGATATGAAAATGGTTTCTCTTCGGTTGCCTTAAGCAAGGTCTAACGTATTCGAATCTATGTTGAAAATTTTTTCATTTTATACAGGGTGTGTATAAAAAGTGTTCAAAGTTTAACTTCATAAATATCAAATTTCTTCATTTTCTTAAATAGAACCACCCTGTTTTTTCTATTTTACTGCATTCAGGGGAAAAAAATAAGGCAAGTTCATGTATACTTTCCTATACCTAAACCTTACCGTTATCCAGATATTGATTGTTTTCTGTAAATTTTTAGAGATGCAGGTGTGGTCTAAACTTTGATCTAAGAAATAAAAATTATTATGTGAATTTACTTTTAATACATGGTGAATATGACAAAGTTTTAACAAGTACATGTGCTTTATTTGCAGTAAGATATCCAGATTGACCGCGATCGAAGTCGCACATTGTTAAAAGAATACTTAATAATTTGAAGCTATTCCGTTCATTTTAAGCAAAAGTTAATCGAGTTAAACCATTTGTGAGAATAATAAGATATGCTACAAAATTTTATGGAAAATTGAAAGCCGAAGAAAAATAGTCTGATGTTTTAAAGTAAATGTTCAAAATTGCTCCCTTGAACTTCAATGCATTTTTCAACCCTTCTCAGTATACCTTCATTCTTCGCACGGCTAATCATCATCTCAGAAAGGGAATTGAAGGAATTTCGAACTCTTAGCTCACAATCTTCTCTAGATGTTAACTAATCTCAGTTAAATAAGTGTCATTTATTACAAAGCCTACTAAAAGTATACATGAAAAATTTAAACTTGTTAAAAATATAATAACAATTTAAAACCTCAAATATCTCGGAAACGACTAAAAGTTGGAAAAGGATTAATAAAAACAATTTGATTTGATTTTTTTTTCAGATACAGATGAAGAAAAAGACTTTTTTATTTCTTAGTGCTTGTATCAAAATTTAGACCACACCTGCATCTCTAAAAATTAAAAGTATACATGAACTTGCCTTATTTTTTTCTCCTGAATGCATTAAAATAGAAAAAAACAAGGTGGTTGTATTAAAAAAAAATGGAGAAATTTGATATTTATGAAGTTGTTTCATAAACCACATTTGAGATATGGATGAGCTCTTGGAGTTAAATATACACTGTTTGTACGTACCTGGTTTGAACGTAATGAGACAAGATCTATTGGTGCAGGTCCCCTCCGGAAAGATTAGAATCTGAGGCCAGTCCAAATCTGATGTAGCCCTGTTGATAATTTCTTTTATTGAATTTTGTCGAGAATCCGGATCATCTCTCCATACGTATACTGGTTGTGTAAAATTTATTAATTCTACAAACAGTAAGACATGGTGGTTTTAGAAAATATTAACGATAATATTGACACACAAGTTTTCAATATAATTCTCTCATACAATAAAACAAGTATTCAGGAAATAGCAATGACAAATTTTTTAACCAAACTTGGGCCTATAAAGGGGTATGTAGAAGCGTCTACAACCAATGAGATATTTTCAAAATACCCTATCTGCATCTGTGATCGAGTACATAAGGATCATGATATTTTTCTAATAGTTTGAATTATCTAAGTGAACATGTTCAGAGCACTTGCATAAGACTTGCCAGACGATTGAAGAGTGAACAGGAATTACTTAAAAAATATTTTCACCGCCAGCTGGAAATCTGCACGTTACTTATCAGACAACAGTAAGGACCATTATCAATCTTGGGCAGGCAGGAGTTTTGAGAACGTCGAAGAGGAACTTCGAAGAAATATTTTCATTTTAGTTTGAGCCTCTATTCTGTATAATAGGAAGGGGAGTGCACTTAGGCCACATGTGACCCATTGTACATCCTCCCGAGGAGTTGTCTTACTAGGTCATCATCCATCCTGTCCTTCTCAGGATGGTAGACAGGACACAAGGAGATATCTTTTTTATATCGGCAGGTGTAGGCCAAGTTTTACCGAACACACACTCTCTTGTTGGCGATAACTCCGGACACTCGCATAAGACATGCCTGACACTTTCATCTTCCTGTTCACACATCCTGCATAGAGGTGTGTCCACTAGCCCCATAGTATGAAGGTGTTTTCTTAGTTGACAGTGGCTAGTCAGAAAACCTACTGTTAAACGTAGGTTTTTCCTGGTCATCGCCAAACATTCCTTCGACGCCAGCTTCCCAGGGTGATCCTGGCAAGACTGCATGCTTTGATTCCATACCATCTCTTAAGGGATTGAGCGTGGGTGTAACGTTTGGCTAGTTGCGCAATTGTCGAAGTCGTTGGGCCGCAGGTGTCACTGGGTCCTAGAATTTCAATTCCAGCGGCTTCCCTGGCTAAAGAATCAGCAATGCTATTTCCTTTACTCCTGTCGTGTCCTTTAATGGGTTAAAGGGATAGGATAATATTGTTATCTACCGAGGCGTTAGCTAAATCTTGGTGACACTCTAGTACTATCCCCGATATAACACGGTGTCTGTTCAAGGCTAATAGGGCTTGTCTACTAGCCGTGCAGATTGTTATGCTTTTGTCAGAAATTCCTTTTCTGGTCAGTTCTTTTGTGGCAATTGAGATACCAGTCAGTTTTGTTTGAACCACGCTGATATTGTTTCCCATTTCCCACTTAATTCTTAGGCTTAGTGCTCTCGAGTAAACTCCAGACTCCAAGCCTTCTTTAATTTTTGAACCATCTGTATATAATATGCGTATTGCATTTGCAGGATCTGGCTGTGTTCTGTTCTATTTGTATTTTATTGGGTTTATTAAACAAAAACCTGGGTTCAATTGCATCATTGGCTGCCTGCAGCAGAGTTAGCACAGTAAGAGGTTGCCTGTCATAAGCTTAACCTCAATTGGCCCACTCCTACTTCGGGGTTGGTTGGTGTTGTCCTCATGGCTCCTGTGATGTTTAAACAAGCCATTTTAGTTTGAGCCTATAATATTGCAATATGTTGACACATTGGACAGAGGCGAGGAAGCAAATATTTCAAGCAAAAATTACAAATTTAAAGGATTCACATACGTTATCAGTGATCTTCAAAGTAGCGTGCAAATTTTTAGTAAGATATGAACATTTCTCAAGAAATGTTTTATCACTTTTGAGTCGTCTAACTTGTCTCAGGTGAGGTGATAATTACCACCGTTGTCGCCAAGTTTTAGTTTTATAATTATGATCTTGCATGAAACTGCTATTTCAAACCCACCAATACATTTCAAAGACAATATGCCAAAAATAAAGTGCTTTCAAAATTCCAGTAAATTTTTGTATTCGTTTTTCATTCCATTTTATATAACCTTTTGTTATAATATGAATACTCTTAACGACTAAAAGTAATTCAATATCATTAGCACAATATCGCATAAAATTGATTAAAAGGAGCTTAAAACCATAAAAGTGTTGGAACTGAAATTTACTTATTAATTTAAAAATAGAGTTTATGGCTTCTTGTAATATGAACTGAACTGTATTCTATTTTAGTATTTCTACACTGTCATCCCCAAGGTTTGAATGCAGACATTCTTTGTTTTGGATTCAATTTAAAAGTGTCCTTCCTTGAAAATAAGACTACTAAAAATAATCGGGAATTTTAAACATAGATTTCTGTTAGTGTTTGGGATTTTTATTCTAAATTTACTTAAAGGAACGGAGAGTATAAGAATTAAACAATGAACCTGCTAGAATGGTGAGCACGCAAATTGCCTCAACATACAAGGTGTCCAGAAACTTTCCTGCCAATCGCAAACCACAGATACTAAATATGATTTTATATCTTTTGTATGTTTCTTGTGGCATATTAGAAATGGAATTCAGTGAAGTGCACGTTCCAGGAACGGTTTTTATTGGGATAGCGCGTTTTTTTTGCTTATATTGGAAATGTTGTTGATAAAACGCGATTGTATAACCTCAAAGTTTTTATATTTTTCAAAAGCGTAAAATGTGGGCGACATTAAACAATCCATTGCTTCTAGACAAATCAATATCAAAGAAGAAAAAGACCTGTAAAATAGCACTAATAGCACGGAATAATGACTATGGTCGGAATACGGATACGTTTAAGTATACGGACTAGGGTACGTAAGAATGCGTTCAACACATCGTATCGGTTGAGACGTAAGGGTTCTACACATGCGCAGTTCGTTATGTATACGGATACGTAAGAAATTTAAGACAAACTAAAAGTCTCCACTGAACTCCAGATTTTACTCTGTTTCGATCAAAATATCATTAGAAAATCATTCCAAGTACATATCTTCCTTCGGCTACATGAACGAAACATCGCATCTCACCATAGATGAAATTACTTTATCAGATGCTGATACGAATCTATCTTATATTTTAAATATTTTTTCAATTGAAATTAGATGAGTCGGCAAATCGCCCGTTCCTTTTTGGTGCTTATGGGATTTTTACGATAAAAAGACGATGACGTTGCAAAACAAAATATTGTGATGTTGCCAAGCTGTAGTTTTTTTCTTTACTTAACGAA
Organism: Galerucella nymphaeae; assembly: GCA_963978555.1. NCBI lineage: Eukaryota > Metazoa > Arthropoda > Insecta > Coleoptera > Chrysomelidae > Galerucella > Galerucella nymphaeae. The sequence goes on along the minus strand of OZ021715.1, from coordinate 16,576,462 downwards.
AACTAGTAAAGTCGATCTGATATGTTAGATTGACATTTACATTTATGTAACAATAATATTAATAATAATGAATAAAAACATCGAATACTATTACTTACGTCTCTCAATAGTAAGCGGGGAAAGCGGGCCCTCATTTCGGCAATCTGGTTCAAAATACCTTAAAAAAGATGTTACCACCTCTTGACATTTACTGTTCAGCTGCTTCGGCATTTTATTAACTACACACTGCAGATTTGCGTAAATAATTAGTTGTGAAAATAACTGTTTTTTTTTTAATCTCAAAGAAACAATAAATTTAAAAGCACCAGAAAAACTTTTAAATATTAGACGATGATCGAATGTCAATAAACGTCAAAACAAACTGGGGAATTTCACCAGTTTATCTGACAACGTCTTGAAGTTTTGCCAACCCGTTAGCTGTAAATTGCACTGACTGTTAAGGATAAATTGTATTTACGGTTGGTAAATTATTATTTATTCTGATAAGCAGGAAAGTAACTAAATGTGACGTCATCGTCTTTTTATCGTAAAAATCCCATACTCACTTCATCTCAGATCACATTAACTGAAGTTATCCGAGATCTCAGGCAAAAGGAAAGCACCTAAAATCACTTCTATTATTCAAAGTTTACATTTGACAGGAGAGTTTCTTGACACTGTGTACGAAAGTTAAAGTTAACGACAGTTTATGAACATAATCACTATAGGGTGATGTAAAGTCCAATATCTTGTAATACCTCAAGGACATTCAAATGTAAAAGTGTTTGCTGAAACATGAAAGATATACTTCGATAAGTGATAGCATTTGGGAGTTATGAGAAATAATAAATATTTAGTTTAAAGAAAGCGTTAAAAATTATATCAATTTGGTCGTTATTATAAATAGGTACCTTGGTAGTATTCAGCAAACATAAATTTTCGAATTTCAACTGAATACTGCATTACAATCTAAATATTGTTAAGTAAAATTTTAGTAATAAAAAAACTACAAATGCAAAAATAAAATAAAATAAAGAAAAACCTACTTCCAATATGATTGTTAGCCCCACTTTCCCGTCTACATATTGTAGACGGGAAGCCAACTAGATACACAATACCCCCATCTAGGAATGTGGAATGAGGTGCAGCTACTAAAATAGGGGCTTCATGTTTTGTAGCTTGTCTCCCTTTTATGCTTATATTCATTCCTCCAGCGACCAGACAATTTTTTCCAATGATACATATCAAATGTTTCAGTTTCCTAAAGGGAAAAAACAATTTTTTGGCAATCGTAAAAAATACAGGTATGTAGTTATTAAAATGTTTTTAATATGCAGAGTGTACCAATCTTACGACAAACTTCGGTATATGCGTTATTTTAAGGGATATCCAAGAATTTTGAAATTATCTCAGACTATACAGTATGTTAACTCCGTTACAAGCCAAACATATGATTTTTCAAATGAGAACCGCTGTATATTATACCGAATTCCGATTGCTCACTTTTTTTAAGCTTGTAATATAAGGTTTTGCTACGTTATACAGAGTTCTTCAAAAGGTATGGACACGTATTTGTGAAATTCGTAATTAAATCAACGCTCTGTAGCTTATTGTACGTTGGAGAAAAAACATTTATTTTGCACAACGGAAATTCGTAATAGGATGCAATATCCCCCTATTTTATTAAATTTCAATTATTAATCCTTTTGTATACAGGGTGGACGGAAACTCGAACCTTTCATTTACTCTCTGCAATGAGCACAAAATGATAGGTACTCATTTTGCACGAGTATGGAATTTGCAGCACGAGCAGAAGGCAAATGCTGTAATTCATACGAGTGCAAAATGGCTCTTCGACCTTTCCGGTAATAAATTCAGTGTTGTTAGATTCCCTGCTTCTATTATGTTCGGAGGTGTCAAATCTAAGTCAATATCACTATCAGTTTCCATTTTAATTTATAGTTTTTATGGAACACAACTATGAAATTACTCGTTATCTACTAAAACTTTGACAGAAACGATCTGATGACATTTCATCACATTGTCGCTGGACGTCATAATCTGATAAGCTCTATAAGTCGTCGTGATTTTAGAGTGAACCAAGAACTGGCACGAAATATTCCATCTCGCATTTGTTGCTTAGCAACTTGCCTAGCAGCCGATGCAATAATTAAATTCTGTACAGAATGTGCTTGTTTATGATTGAAGTTACGGTTATAAAAGGATCATTTATCGAGGTTGTTGTAGAAAAAATGGTTTATTTTATACTTTAACTGTCTCTCATTGGTTAATTTATAGAATACCCAGTTATTTCATAGAATAACTAGTAAATCAATAACATATTACACACTTTAACGGACATGATCAGTTATTTCATGGAATAACTAGGTATTCTATGAAATTATTGCATTATCTACTTTAATGGTAAAATATATACAGATCAGGCAAATTAATATGTTCCGTATTAGCCATTCTGTGAGTTAATAAAATAACAGAAGGACAATGTCACATTCTCCTCCCTGGAGAGTGTAACGAGGCCAATCAAGTAGGTCTACCAAGAGTGGGGGTTCTACATACGAATGATAAATGTTTGCTGAATTTGTATACATTAAATCTGGTACATTTTCTTGTGTATTTTGATGAATACTTTTTTCATTTTACACTGGCAACAATGATTTTGTTTTTATTCATTGTTGTTAATTCGTACATGGAGGAATTTTTTAGAGTTTTCATGAGTATTGTGATTTTATTATGAATTTATTATTCCGGAAAACAGTGACAATGTCAGAATCGGAAAATGAGTGTGAATACACAAACTGTGAAAGAGTATGTCACTAAAAAGTTAAATCAAAAGTCAAAATTAAAAAAAATTAACTTATGAAATAAAACAATTTCAATTTGTTAAAATCTACATAATATTTAAATTTAAAGTTGTGACGTGTTTCGCTAATAAAGTTGCTTTTTCAAACGAATGGAGGTATAATGAGACATTTTCAATTTATACAGTGTCTTAATACTAAATCTTACGGATATTAACAATAAAATTATGATCTATTTACATGGAAATAAAATAAAAAATGAAAAAGAATTTATCTAAATATGGAATTAAATAAAGTATTTAACAAGTTTACCTGGAAACTCATTGACAACAATCCTACAGGAGACTTTCTAGTTAAAAAGGTTCAATAGGGGAGAATTGTTGATAACTATTTGGTCGTTAAGAAGATTATCTGAATAATTGTTTTTATTTATCTCAAGGGAAGCCCTTGAGATTTAATTTGAAGGATTTGGGTTCTATATGCAAAATTTCAAAATTTGAATCGAAAGAGTGTTGGTTTGCTAATATAAATGATTGGAGTAGTTGGAATCTGATTTTTGGTTGACATAGCTACGTTTGTGTTCTGAAATTATAGTTTTAAAATTCCTAAAAGCTCTACCTATATAAATTTTATCACAGTTGTCATCACCACATTTTAATTTATAAACTACTGATTTATTTAGTTTTGTAGATTTGGATTTGTTGTTTTTAATGAATTTGGATAAATTGTTATCGGTTTTGAAGCAAATATTCAAGTCTAAAGTTTCTAAAAATTATTTGATTCAAGTTCAAAAATTATGTAGATTTTAACAAATTCAAATTGTTTTATTTCATAATTTAGTATGGATCTACATCAAGCAAAAGCCTCATCTATTCAAAAAAACTAACTCTTGAGTAAAACATATTTTTTGACGACTGAAAAATTTGATATTTGATGATTGTATTCTAGGTTTTATATAATGTAGAGCTTTTCATGAAGAATAACTTTTCTTCCTAAAGTTGATAATAAAAATTTTTTCAATAGGTAGGTACCTATACCTATTAATTTCAACTCTATTTTGTGATTTGCACGCATTCTGCGTCATCTATTACAATATTATATACCTGAGAAGCAGAAACTAATCATGTGACTATATTTGCAAATATCTTATTGAACGTGCACATCTTGTTGGGTTTCTTATCTCTGGCACACTCTAAGCATAAAATATTGAAACCAAAAACAAACACTGGGATCATCATTCATCAATACCAGCTTTAAAAACATTTTAATAACTCAATCTGTGTTTTTATGTACATATTATATTGTTAGTTATAGGTATATTATTTGAAAGTATATTTTCCATCGAATTAAAACCCCATAAATTTCTATATATACATTCGGAAGGTAAGGTGTTTCTTTACAGAAAAAAAAACTAAAAACGCAAGCAATATATTAACAATGATGACAATTAATACCCGAAATTTATTACAAAAAAAGCTCAAATTCTAGTAATAAATTTATTGATCAATTAAATTGTATTCTAAAATTTTGGTTGAAGAATTTAAGATTTCCTTATCGATTTCTGTCATCATTATAAAAATATAAATATTGATTAGGACATGCAAGTAATTTATAACTTTATACAGAAAACAGTGACGTAGTAAAAATATATTTTAAGAGAGTATAGTGTACAGTTTCAATTCATTATTAAATTGAGGAAAATCAAAATATAACTGACAGTAGAATGACGTTTCAGTATGCTGCTGATGAAGCAACAATGATAAAGCTAGACTGTGGGCAACAAGGCTTGAGATAGACAAGATATAACACGCAGAATGACGTGTTTTCTCTGCTAAATGAATCAGTAAAACAAATACCTACACAAGCGTTGAACACGTTTATAGCCACGTGTGTATTTGTTTTAATTAAACATTTTACTATTCTATCTATTTCTAGCATCAAAATATTTATCTGAATTAAACTGTAACCGACGTGTTAGATTCCTTTACAAAATATGCTACAACGAATTAAATAGAAATTGATTTGGCATAAATCAAAGCAATAAATATTAAATTTCTAGTGCCCACGTCACTTTTTTCTCATACCAATAAAATTAAGCGTATATATGAGAATAGGATTATTTCTGAACTCTCCTGAAATTTATTCTGTAAAAATATAAATACTTTCACTTGACTTATAGCCTAGGAAAATTACGATTCAAGCTACCATTCAAAGCTAAAGTCTACATATTTAAGTTCGTTTTCACATGAATTTGAAGTATAGGTACATATTTAGTAAAAAAATGATTAAATTTTATTTGGAAGTGGAAAAAGAATGAAAACTATAATTCACTTTTTTATTTATGTCTCGAAAACATTCGAAAATATTTTAAGAAGTTTTAAATAAAAAATGTAGATGTCCAAATTACCACTAGTTAATACCAATACGAGCTAATTTGAGCTCAGAAATTTTTTCAAGCTCATGAATATAATTTTCTAAAAATATTCATAAGCGAGCTTTTTAATATAAACATTAATCATAATGGTCCAAAGAATTTAGAAAACGTCCAGCCTTGTAGTTGAAGTGAATCAAAATTATCATGTGAACAAATAAAAATTGAATAATCAAAAAGAATATTCTGATATTATAAACGTCAACAAAAATTTTCAGTAATATTCGCTGTTGGGTACCCTTCAGGAAAAGAATTGGACTAAAATTCATACGTTGCGTTGGTGATCTGACAGAAATACACGTTCAGATTGGTTAAAAATCACATGTGTGGAATTTTTTCTAATGAATAATTTCCAAAAACTTTCAACGTATTTGCAATAGAAACCAAAATCTTTGCAATAATAGTTATTTATGCAACAAGTGCAAAAAGTGAGTGTTTTTTGCACGCGACGTGAAATTGTCCAACAAAGTCTTTAGGCCGAGCTGGACAACACGTCGAGTGCAAAAAACACGTTTTGCAAGAGTTGCATACAATATTTTTTCTACATTCATGCAAAAACTGGAGAATTAGAATATAATATGTCAAGAACCGAACCTAACCTAATCAAACTCAACCCGTTCTTCTTTTTTTGTATCTTTATGGCCTCCACCTTGTCAGTACTCAATCATAGCTGGTTTCCGCCTTGACCACCATTTAAATTTTAAATAATTAAAGATTTTTGCAATAATTGTAACTCGTTGAGACTAAGTAGTAAGATATACATATATTATTGTTGTATTAAAGCAAGATCAGACACTTGCTCTGGATTTTTATTTTATTTAAATGTTTATGTTTGTCATATATCATCACAAAACTGACACAAGAATGACAGATGAGTGCAATAAAAATTTTATTGCACCAGTGCAATAAAGTACTACTTTTTCCATTAAATGTGGTTCACAAAAGAGTTGTTTTTTGCATGAATGTAGAAAATAGTATATTGTTTTATTAGGAGTAAAAGTATAACTTTTTGTGGCGAGTCTGAATGTTTGATGGCCGAACGTTAGTGAGGCCGACAATTTCAGACGAGCCACAAAAAGTGCTTTTGCTCCGAATGAAACATGCTATTTTTTCCGCAAACGGCATCCAGACTATAGAACTAATTAATATTTAAATAAAAATTCAAAACGATTGCAACGAAGTTGATAAATTCAGAGAATAATAATTATAAAACTGCGCACTACATTTCCGTGATTACTGGTTTTGTGATTGCCAAGTCAAAAACAAATTTGACAGTTCAATAATATTTTATAATGTCAGAAATATTGTAAGTGATTTAAAGCAACAATTGGACTGTGCATTTTTGGTAAGTACTTGAGCATCATAATTTCGTTTGTTGTAGTAAAGTGTACTGAAATTTTCTTTTAGATTATATTATGTCGGATTCAGAACCCAACTGTACACCGCCCGACGTTGTTGACATTTCTACTTTTTTGTACGGCCGTCAGCGTACAAAAAAGTACTTTTTTGTCCGCTCACGGCCGTACAAAAAAGTGGCGTCTGTGAAATCATACTTCAACATCATGAATTGACGTTAATAATGTCTACTTTTTTTAACGTTTGCGGAAAAAATATATTAAGTCGAAAAATGAAATTTTTTTCAAATTTCCTTCAATCATATCTATAAAATATTGCTATTGTTATCATTTATTTGAAAGCTATAAGCAATTATTATTTTCAATATTTTTTTTCTCCCCAAATTTTCATATTCCCATAAAATTATATCTATATTTATCTGAATTTTTCTGTCAAAAGTGAATGAAAATGATATTTTTCAATAGTTATATAATATTTATAAGATGCGACATAAGGATTCCTGTACAAAACTGTCAAAAGTGAGGTAACTTTTTTACCAAGGACATAGCCAGACGACTATAGGGGCACGGGAATTTTTTGAAAATTAAACGTGAAGTATCGCGGTTCGACTCCCCTCTGTGATATTTTCAGTATTCGAATCTTTTTGTCGCATACAGTGTATAATATATTTTTTATTTTAAACTTTTTTCCCATATACGTATGTTTTCGAGAAATTAAAGATATATATTTACAATTATTTTCACCCACTAAAAATAGAATATTCTCAATATTTTTCAACTATTTATATTTATGCTTTAAATTTATTACAAAACGAACATACATTCAAAAATGTAGGCTTTCGTTTTGATTGATAATTTTTCAATCATCATTTTACTGTACTATTATAACGCACCTTCAGCTAAATGTATGTATTTATTCATACATGCTTTCATAAAGTAGCCCATAAATTCATTAGAGAGTTTTCGAAGCCGCTTAAAAAGCACTCCGATTAACGCTATTTGACAACTTTGACATACGGTATGTCACATAGCGTATACCGTTCCCGTAAACCACCGGTATCTTACGGACGGTGGACATAGCAACAGATACAAATTGGTACAAGGTACACCAAAGTTGTTTGTTATTTCATTTTAACAATATCTATCAACTTCCCAGTCTCTCGACTAAACAGAAAAAGTTTGAAGGTTTGAAGTTCTATTCCGTAATTTTTATTGAATAAAAAAGAGCATTCACAAGAAAACACTATTCTTACTAAAAGTAATTAGGTCGTAATCGCATAACATCTGATGAACTACTACTGAACTACTTAATTGATACTTCACATAGATAAATGGAAGTAAGTATGTCAAAAACCAATAATTTCAGGTGTAGGAAATACTTGATAAATACAGAGTGTACCGCGACGAGTTAAAATAAACTATCTTTATATATGGCAAAATAAAAAGTAAAATCATGAAAATTTTTACGTTTGGGCTTCGGATAGGATCTTTTTAACTAAAATATTTTCAAAAATGGCCGGTTTCCAGTTCTACCATAAGTCGACTGTGGAGCACCCTGTATATTAATACATAATAAAACTTTTTTCGAAAAATGCATCTTTTTGGGTTATTAATTTTTTTGTGTTGCAGACTCTTATAAATTATTTTTCACGAGGATACCCTTGAAGATGTGTAATTGGCTTCTGTTCGGTTGCTTTTAGCAAGGTCAGACGTATTTGAATCTATGTTGAACATTTTTTCATTTAATACAGGTTGTGTACAAAAATTGCTTGAAGTTTAATTTCATAAATATCAAATTTCTTTATTTTTTTGAATAGAACCACCCAATTTTTTCCATTTTAATGTATTCAGGGGTGAAAATTAAAGCAAATTCATATATACTTTTCTATACCTAAACCTTACCGATATCCAGATATTAAATGTTTTCTGTAAATTGCAGGTGTGGGGTCTAGATTTTGATTTAACCTTTTGGCACATTTGCCATGTATTAAAAGCAGAAGTCGGCCATTTTTGAAAATATTTCATTTAAAAAGCTCGTATTCAAAAACCCGAGTGTAGAAATTTTCATGATTTCACTATAAGTATTTTGCCACATTGCAGATAGTTGTAACTAGTCATGGGACACCCTGTATAAAAGGAAATCTCCATATTGAAAAAAACTAGTGCTAACTCCATGAATTGAAGGTTCACCCTGTATAATTGATTATCTAAAAAAATAGTTAATTGAAATTGAAAATCGACCTCCTTCGGGATATATTCATAAAGGGTGTCCTACGACGAGTTCAAACCATCTGTATATAGCGAAATATAGTAAAATCATGGAAAAATTTTACGTTTCGGTTTTCGGATACGATCTCTTTTACTAAAATATCTTCAAAGTTGGCCGACTTCCGGTGCATATACACATAGTTTTAACTCTTCGTGGAACACCCTGTATTACTGTTTATTTAGCTACTGTATGAAATTTCCTATTGCATTATTAAGTGGTTTTAAAAATTATAGAATTCAGAAATAACCTATTCAATAAGAAATGTTAGTAAACATGCACATACTCCCAAAGAAAGGCAAAGCTGAAGTTTCGCCCTTAGCCACAATGGAAGGTCCTCCCATGTACACCATAGCAATGCTGTCTATGAAGGAAGAATGCGGTGCCAACGCTACTACTGGTGCGGAATCCCTGTTCGATTGTCTTCCAATTATCTTTAAATGAAATCCTCCAATAACGAAGATGCTGCGCATTACTCTTGCCGTTGCGAAGCGCACTGTACTGCCCATACAATACAAAAATATGTACATAGATTGAAAAGTTCACAAAAACATTTTAGTGTATCTTTAATAACATCAAAAATAAGTGTGTTTGCTATATTTTTAATGCTAACGTCTAAATATTTACTATTTTGGTGGATTCTAGTTTTTTTTTATGTCTAATTCAGGTGAATTTGTAACAAAGTTGAATCAGAGCTGTGACAAAGTTTGTAATCTTTGGCTGTGACGAAAACTGGCAAAAAGTCATTTTTAATCAATATAAATACATAATTGGAATATTTAAAATGTTGAGCGTTACATATTTTACATACACCAAACACAAAAAGGGACAATACGTTTGCATAATTCAGTTCCATATACTAGGGACTTGAAGCAGTTCTAAAAATCACCACTTATCCGTATACGTATCGCAATGCGCATGTGCAGAAGCGAGACGTGGGCTTCGTTACGTTACGTGAAACGTATCTTTCCGTCACACGTACCTAACGTACGTATTGCTTTATTGTGTTCCGTATTCGAGTTTTTTAACGACCAATCGACGCGAAAGGTCACTTTAAGGAAGCCTATTTTTTAGTAGATGTCAGTATAATAGTGTCTCTATATTTTTTAGGTTCATAATTAAAACACATGTATGGTTACGTTACGAACGTATTTGCTTTATACTTCTCTTTGATTAATCACGTATCTCCGTATCTATTTGAAGAACTGCTTCATGTCCCTATTCAGTTTATCGGTTGTTCAAACGAAAGGTGAAAAACAGTTGTGTGTCATACCGTTGAGTGATAAATATTTATCACTCAACGGTCATACATGCATTAAAAGTTTTAGCAGCCATTTCCTCACTTCTCGTACGGAGTCGTCTAGTTCCTCGCACATTAACAGGTAGGTACAAAATTTGTGTTCAGTTCCTCGCAGCATACGAAGGGTAAGGGATTAGGTATCAGGTAGCAAGGTCCACAATGACAGTGCGAGGGATTTTGATTAGGTAATATTTACATATTGCTAGTAAATGTTTCAATATGAAATTATATTTTTGTCAAATAATAACAATAAAATACAAAATAAAAAAGAAACAAACAGAACAAATACATATGAAATAAACAAACAGAAACACACCGCAGCAGAAGAAATACCGCTAGTAAATATTAAATATGAACAAATATAAGTAAAATAAAAAACAGAAACACAACATTAAATCAATGATTTTCGTTAGGTTAGGTTAGGTTAGGTTAGGTTAGAAATTGAAACTGAAGAAATTGAAACTGAAGACAAATTATTATAAACAGGTGCATTATTGTGCTACCCTACAAACAATAGTGTGAGGAACTGCAGACCTGTCTTAATCCTACCCTCCGTTCGAAAAGGGATTAACGCAGGTAGATGCGAGGAACTGCATCACGTCCTTCTCGTACGCTTGCTCGTGCATCTACGTGACTGCTAAAGGACATTTCCTGCCCTTATAACACAATATATCATTTTCGCTAACCGAATAAACCTAAAAACAGGAGAATATAAGAAAAAAAATTTGGTATACACTGGCGTTTATTTTTCTGTACCTTCCTCCCAGCGCGAAATATTAAGAAATTTCGGAAAAAACTTTTTCTATTTTTTTAAAATTTGGGAAATCAATAAACTGGTAAACCTTTTTTTATATTAATCTACATACTTTAAGGTACTTATAAAAAATCAGCCGTATTGCTAATTTCTTGTTGTGACCCCTATTGTTGAATAAAACATTTATTGTTAGTACAACATATCTGAAGTGGATGGAATAACAGCTGCATAGTTTTTCATTGTATCTTGTGGCTTCAGCAAATAAAAATAGTACCAAATAAAACAATTTAACGGTATGTAGGATACAAGGAGATACCAGCCACCCGTTCTCTTGAACTAAACGTTTTTTTTACTGTCTGTTGAGCACTATCAATCCTTTTACGTATTTTACAACTGTAAACATATTCAATAGCTTTGTTTGTTTGAAAATAGCCACTTGAAAATTGGAAATTTAACGTTTAACGTATGCTACTTTAATAATTATAAAAAATTATACTATCGTACAAGTGCTTCAACTAAATTTAAAGAATGAGTTTTGCTGTTTTACAATAAAATGTATGTCACGATCTTTTATGTTTATATAATATAACGCTAGAGATAAACATGATGCTTTCTTGCCAGAGAAGAATTAATAGTTGCTTTTCTACAAATAGACCAGTGCCGAAACCTTCAAAAATGGTGAAAAGTGGAAAAAAATAATAGTAGGATGAAACCCATTAGAAAGGGAAGGGAATATAATAAAATCGAGAATGAAAATAAATTACGGGCATTCCGAGTTCGGAAGTGGTAGGGGGTGAGTTTTTGATGGTGAAAAATGGTTTAACTCGATTTCCGACAAAGTTGTGAGTAATAAAAAGCTCTACAACTTTTGTATTCACAATTCTTACACATAACCTCAAAACTTATGTGAAAATTTTAAATAACTGTCGAGATCACCAAGGTATTTCGCGCATAAGATGCAAACAAAATTTTTTCTACGAACCTCGAAAATATTGTTCTAAAATAAGTAGCAAGCTTAGCTTAACATGAAAAATATTCTTGAACTGGCTTAAACTGTTTTTCCAAATCAAGTAAATACTGTAAGTACGGAAATAAAATGGTAATTATTGTTATACATCAATAAATAAATGATATCTTGGGCTTGATTGAGGAGCATATAGGTTAAAATATGAAAATCCCATATAGTTTACATGCAGTGTGCGAAGTAAGTAATGAAAAAAAGGGTCACTTCGCGTACTGTTGTCAATGCGCGAACCTTGTCATTTTTTGACGTTTTTAGAAAAATATATTTATGCAATTTTGTGAACACTTGCCTTATTATGTTCCAAATACACTGTAATTTATTTGATTTGAAATATTTCTTTTTTCACCTAATTTTGTCTTAATATCAGAAAAGCACCCCAATTTTCAATCGAAAATTCTCGCGTCACAATATCAGCTTTTTTCAAAAAGTTGGTGGGAGTTTTGTTTGTTCAAATCTCTATTTTCTGATAGTGTGAAAAAAAATGCATTACTATAGTGAATGTTCTTAGAAAATGCAAATTTTTTTTTAATCATTATGTAAAATTTCATGGAAAAAATGTGATTGCTGCAAAAAACCTACGAGGATGTAAATGATTCAGATGAAATTGTGAATTGAGAATCAATGCAGACTGGAAATAACATTGGATACGGAGGAGGTGATGGTCTTGAAGATTTCGAAAATCAACTAGAGTTGGAAAGTTTTGTAGAATCTAACGATGAAGAAATGCCATCAAAGAAACAAAAACTAATGGATAAGTGATTAGAAGTCCAGATTATGTATTTATATGTATAGATAGAACAAGAATGGAGTATCTTAATTGAATAGTACGATTTACATGTATATTTACATTTATTGAGATTCTCTATGACATGAATGTTACTCGAATTTATTGAATAAACTTTGTAACTGAAAAAAATTGTAGCAATCCCATTTTTTTAGATGAAATTGTGTATAGTGATTAAAAAAAATCGAATTTGAAATTTTTCATTTTTTTGCATTTTCTGAGAACATTTACCATACGTACATACAAGTACGAGTACGAGTAGGTATATTTTCGATTGAAAATTAAGTTGTTTTTTTGATATTAAGTCAAAATAAGGCGAAAAAAGAAATATTTTAAATAATCAAAATTACAGTGTTTTTGGGACATAATAAGATGAGTGTCCACCAAATTTCGTAAGAATAGTTATTTGTTTAACTAGGCAGCAAAGTAGTAGATTGACTGCCGAAGCTGAATTCATAGCCGAGCGTAGCGAGGCTAGGAATCCAACTAAGGCAGTCAATCTACTTTGCTGCCAAGTTGAACATACAATTTTTTCTCCGATTCTTCATAATGAGGATACTGTATTTGCAAATTATTACAATTCCGACAATCTCCATTTTGGTTGGTTGCTATGGAAATGTATAATCACAGGCAGCAAAGTAATACTTTGCTGATTGATATCAGTCAGCAAAATTAATATTTGCTGCCAATCGGAGAAAAAAAGATTTTTTTTGAAAAAGGAAAGATCAAAAACTTTATTTATTTGAATTTTTAACCTAAAATTTGAGGTTATATGTAAAAATTGTATATACAAAAGTTGTAGAGCTTTTTATCACTCACAACTTTTAAATTTTTTCCATAGGACTTGTAGTTTTGCAGGAAATCGAGATAAACTATTTTTTACCCTTAAAAACTCACCCTCTCCCACTTCCCGAGCTCGGATATCCCGTAAGTTATTCTTCTTTTCAATTTTATCACATTCCTCTCCTTTTCCAATGAATGGGTTTTTTGGTTTTATCCAACTGTTATTGTTTTTTGGTTTCAAAAATTATAGACCCTGGTTTAAAACGTCAAAAAATGACAATGTTTGCGCATTGACAACAATACGCAGATTTTTCAGTGTATTTATTATTACGAGTAGATTTTAAATAAATCAGTTGTTTAAACGTTTTCTATATATTTAGTTTAGATTAGATATGCTAATTATGACACCTATTATATCAATCTATAGTTTTATTGTCAGCGCTGGTCTAGTGTTCGTGCTGGCCATTCTATCGTTCCTTGCCTCCCTATCAACCGATAGGGAAATATTGCATCGAGATACTGCAATTCCATCCTGCTGAAACCATATCGTATTCTTTGGAGCCAGTGGGTTTTCTAGATCAGAATATAAATTTCCCAAACTTGCCAAAAGTTTGTTTTCCCATATATTTTCATCAATATCAATTGCGAGCTCTAATTTTAGAGTTGGATTTGCACTTAAAGTAGCATCATGTCCACTAATAGAAAATTAGCGTGATATTGTCTGTAGATACACAATAACTTGGGACACCCGTGGCTCATATGAGATGCTCCATATAAGATGAGCAAGGAAAAATCAACCTAATTGAAAATATTTTCCCATTTCCAAACCACCAAATTTTTATTTCTTGCTATTATCAGGTTTCACAAAATTAAAGGGTATTTCCAAAGGAACAGCTTTTTTCCTTCTCTCATTTTTTACGAAAAAATATAATAATTATCTGGCCTAGTATCTTAGTATATAACGGAATCTTTCAAATTGGATTTTAGCCCGTATGATGAAATTTTTGAAACGTAGTACCTTTAACGGTACTTTACTAACGGCTTGACCAGATCATCACGATATATAAAATATAATTAATAAATTAAACTTTAAAATTGTGCCGCGTTTCGCTAACACATGGTAGCTTTATCAAACGAATGGAGGTATAATGATAAATTTTCAATTTATACAGTGCCTTAATACTAAATGTTACGGATATTAACAATGAAATTATGATCTATTTACATGGAAATAAAATAAAAAAATTTTCTAAATATGGGATTAACTAAAGTATTTAACAAGTTTACCTGGAAACTCATTCACAACAATCCTACAGGAACATTTCTAGGTTGAAAGGTTTAATAAGGGAGAATTGTTGATATCTATTTGGTCGTTAATTATCTGAATATTTCTTTTTATTTATCTCAAGGGCTTCTAAAAGATTTAATTTAGGTTCTATATGCAAAATTTCAAAATTTGAGTAGCTGGAATCTGATTTTTGGTTGTCATAACTACGTTTGTGTTCTGAAATTCTGGTTTTGAAACTCCTAAAATTAAACACCCTGTATATGGGCTGAAGCTTATACGGATTCATAGCAATTTTAATAAATAGGGAAAAGCCACTTTCAGTTACAAGCTTTGCTGAAAACAAATCTATTACGCATACAAAAAGATATTTTAATCCATATAATGATCTCCAAAAAAAAAATAGTTTTTTCGTGGATCCTAGGAAAAAAATACGAAATTGGCAACAGTTTAATTCCTGATGCCCTTCAATTGAAACCCCTTCTCGATGTTTGGACAAGTTCAGAAGTTATGCGCTGACCAGAATATACGGAATAACTCTATTTAACGAATAGCAGGCTATCCTTTTAAAGATAAGCCGCTCCTTGAGAACAACTTAAATTGTTATAAATATTCAAATTTTTTAAAAGAAGAAGCTCCAACCTATCTGACGGTACAAAAGCATACCGTGTGTTTCATTTTATATATAGTCTAAGTTACTGATGCACCAAAAAAGCTTGTAATCTAGGGAAAAAATACTGAATTTGACAACAGCGTGTTAAGGAATTTAATTACTGAAGCCGTTCAGTCTAGCCGCTTCTCGATATCAAATTCGTCGGAATTCAAATGATCACCCAGTATAAATTACCATCCGGCAAAAGCCAGATTGCCTAGATACATCCTGTATATAATGTACAACCGATGTTGGGTAATCTGTGAACCGATCACAAATTTGTTACAGCTCTTAATAATGAGTTTCGTTAATTTTAAAAATATATTTAGACATTTTTATAGCAAACATCCTCTGAGAAACACAGAGCCAAGGTCATTTCTAAAGTTCACCTATAAAATATGTGTTGTATAGTAAAGGAAGAAAATTTTTTAATTGTGGAATTAAAAATAACCGATTTACCAGAAGCAAGTGAGACAGTGGCGTATCCAATAATTTTAATAAAAGAAAAAGTATTTTAGTAAATAATCAATAAACGTATCGGCCGTATTACGTATCTATAAAATATCCCAACATGACATTTATCGGTTGTCATTTTGATTGAACTAGTGATTTCTTGGCCAGCCGGCCGTTAATTATTATATATATATATATATACTTTTTACTACACTTTTCCATTTTCTTAAATTTATTGAAGATCTTATTTCCGAAATACCACATACCACAAGCGAATATTTTAAAAGTTATAGGGTATTATCAAGGGTATTATAAATCCCATTTTTTCAGCATGAGATCTTTTTTTTCGAAAAGAATAGTAAATATTTGGAAAAATGATTTTCGTCGTGCTCTGGGGCCGTATTCTCAAAAAGTGAGCTTTTTGGCGTAGTTCGTGGGCGAGTACCTACTTTCTGGAGTGTAATTCTTGACGACCATTCGATTTACAGGAAATAGTTATTTTCCAAACAAGTGCGGAAAGTGATACTTCCCGCACGCGACTGCAGTTGACAGTGCGACTGTATATAGGTACCTGCTAAAAAGTATACCAATCCATTTTTCAAAAATTATTTAATTTCAACATACATATACAAAACTTTTACTAAAAACTACTAATTATTATAAATATTAATATTAAAACACAATTTTTTTGCATTCTGTAAATTACTTAAAATTGCCGGTCCAGTGGAGTTATTTGGTGATCTCTGATTTGGTGTTAGGGTTATATAAAAATATCTTAATTATTTTATATTTCCAAAACATGAAAAATGCAACAAAAAGCTAAAAAAAAATTTTTTATGGATTATTTTGTGAATATTTATTCACCTGTAGTCACTATAGTTATAACTTCCGAAGTAAAAAACTATCTAATAAGGTCAAAATTTGCATAATTTTACTTTCCCACACTCATTCTACTTTCCCGCACGCATTTATTACTTTCCTGCACTAGTGCGGAAAAGTGAAACATTCGAAACTAAAATGCGTGCGGGAAAGTGGGTTAAAACGCACGGTAGTAGAAAAACTTAATTTTATGTATGATGTCTCATCGAGATAAAAAAAGTCAAATGACCGACTGTCAGAAAAATTACTTTATCGAGTGTCCAAAAGAACTCGGATCTTTAGTCTGGTAAATTTTGAAAGAACACTAACAACTACAACAAATTGAATAGAATATATTTAGAATAACTTCAAACTGGAGCATCTTCCATTGTACCAATCAACATTAACCGTACTACTTTCGTCTACCATTTTTCAAAATATTAAAAAATACTTATTTTCGATGTTGACAACAAATATAGAAGTCAACAAAACTATACAAAGCGCTCGCTGTGAACACTCGTTTTGAAAATGTATACGCATCAATGTTCCAGAGTCAAGAATACCAAAACGTACGAATCTCTCCAAGTGCGCATTCGCATAAAAAGTTCACTTGTCGAGAATACGGCCCCTTAACCTTTATTTTCCTGTTCAATAAGGCATGTCCACGACTGTTGACACTTGACAATAATCCGGGGGTAAAACAATAAACATAAACATGATTAATAATTATCAAACAACTAACAACTATTAATATATATTATCCATAATCCTTTTGCTAGCTAGTTTTCGGTTTATATCAAAATAATATCACATTAATCTATTTTTCTCGTATTATTACATATTTGCCTCTTTTAATAAAATATTAATTTCGCCACTGTTCACCGTTAAGATTCCGTAATGAATTATATACAACAGAATTAGTGCTCGAAGAGTGTAGCTGTGGAATATATTAAACGTTGGTGAAAAAAAAAAACAATTTATTCACTTACTTTCGCCAGCCGTCTAACGGTTTCTGTCGTAATTCTTCATCTGAGAGTCCCCACAAGCCGATGTAAGCAAACATCCATCCGACCATGACGAAAAAACAGATTATAGACACTCTTATAGGTAAAAGAATCACAGTGAGAACAGCCGTCTGAAATAAAAATTTAAAAAAGTTGTAGTTGTAAATATTATTATTGAATTACGAGTTTTAATAAACGAATAAAATATTGACTTTCAATGATAGATTGTTGCATTTGTGTTTGTCTTTTGCCATCAAAAGCTGTTTAGGTTTCATAAATATTCCTATATTTGTTTGTATAGTTTAAGGTTTGTATCACCAACTTTAACTGACTTTTTTGAGTGCCTTGTCCATTTCGAAATGAAAAACAGAGGTGAAAATTTTTAAATGCAAAAGGGACACTTAAAATATAAGTATCCTGTACATATTGTTTTGTTTGACCTTTATGAAGTCTACATAAAATAAAGAACTACACAAAATCAAGAACACTTTATTTTTTCTTTAGTCTTACAGCTTATAATGCTGAGCAGTTCGAGTTGATATGTGGCATAATTAATCCGATAATTTGGCACAGAAGCTATGAACGTTTTGAATTAATGAAGGAGTGAGCAATGAACGTTGAGTGCAATAAATACTTTTTGCACGAGTTGCATACAATATTTTTTCAACGTTCATGCAAAAACCAAAAAAATTTCTTATTTAGGTTGCTCTAAATTGGCTGAAAATGGCGTCAATTTGAATATTTATGTTTGTCATGTTGACAAAACGCTGTAGTAAAGTGATAGATGATTGCAATAAAGTTTTTACTAGAGCAATGAAGAACTAGTTTTTCTATTAAAAAGAGTTCAATAAAG
The DNA here is from genome assembly GCA_963978555.1 of Galerucella nymphaeae. Lineage (NCBI taxonomy): Eukaryota > Metazoa > Arthropoda > Insecta > Coleoptera > Chrysomelidae > Galerucella > Galerucella nymphaeae. The sequence goes on along the minus strand of OZ021715.1, from coordinate 16,557,862 downwards.
TTTTGTTTTTTGCATGAACGTAGAAAATAGTATATTAAGTACCAGTGTCAAAAATGTTTCTTACGAGTGACGAAAGATGTTTTTGACACTAGGTGCTTATTATACTTTTTCTACGGAAACAACAGATAAACGAGTTGTGACTTTTATTAAACACTAGTGTTTAAAGTGACGTTTTGCGAATGTCAAACCCGTGTTTTATATGGGGTTTTAGTGACGGAAGTAGAAAAAATATACTACTTATAAATAGAATACGCTAGAAATGTGAAATATAACATTCGGTCGTCCTGAAAATTGGTCTGTTCTTACACCCTAAATACATACTAAATTTTTATAAGGGATTAATTTATTTGTAAAAATTTCAAGATTATGTACGTACGATAAAATTTTATTGATTTATTAGAAAAAATGTCCATCTAGGATGGGCATACGATGAATTTTTTTAAGGTATCAATTTACTGGCAAACATTTTCACCTACTTATTTGTGTTTCCACTCCAGTCGGTAGTACCCAAAACTGCAGAGGTTGGTTTTTATCCTTTTTTTTTAATTGGGGAATAAGAAAGAAAAATGTTTGCTAAAATGATAAATAGACATCCTGTATACCTACGACTGTTTATTTAAAAATCTTTCGATACATAACGTCGTGATAATCGCTAAAAATTTTTTTCGAAGAAAAAAGTTTCTGGTGCTACTATTTAACACTAAAAATTTCTCGGACCCCATTCTAGAAAAATAAATAAAACTCCATATTTACCGACATTTTTACTGTTTTTTACTTTCTAGATCAAATTTTATGAGGCTCCTTGTACATTATGCGTGATTTATTGAATTTTGTTGTTACATGTTCAGCTTTGAGTCATGCACAAACTTTTCACGAGAATAACTTCCAGTCTAAAAGTCATTAATAAATAAATTTTCCATATGGTGCATACTTTGGGGATTACACTGTATATATCGTTAACTATCAATTAAATTCTTATACGAAATCCACTTACAATAAATAACTGATTCGATAAAAACATTAATTTATTTTATTTCCGTTTATCGTGACTGGTTTTCACATTTTAGGCAAATGAGGCGAATTTTGATAGAGAAATAACGTGTTATAAATATATAATATTCAAATTTTTATTTTATATACTTTTTTCTCCGATCGTTGGAAAAGTTACAATATTTTGACCTGTTTTCTATGCGCAAAGCTCAACATTCCCGAATAGTGGGCAGTTGCTAAGCAATTAAAAAATAACAGTGCGGTAATATTCTTACCGCACTGCTGTAGCGTGCGGTAATGTTACAAATGGATTATTACAATAAAATGTAACAAAGTATGGCTCTAATTTTTATATTTATAAAGTTGTTATGAAAGAAATAAAAGAAACATCTAATTTATAACGATATTCTTGAACACAAAATTGTTGTTAATGGTTACATTCATTTTACAATTTGTAAATTGTACTGGAGGGCAACGAGAATTCATATACGTCGAAGCTGCATGGCTAATTGTTTGGTTTATCTCGTTACCACCACTTCTATATTTCAATATAAACATAGAGAAATCTATCTAAACTTACTTGATTACATCTTGAACGGAATATTTTTCAATTAATTTTTCAAATGCAAATTAAAGATCGAAGAAAAAATAGTATGTATAATTCGTGGGAAAAGCATATTCCCACTAATCATACAATATACTAATTTCGGCTAAAAATATTCATATTGATCTTGTTGTTTTCATTTTGATATTTAGATTAATGTAAAATCGTGCAACCTAAAAATCCCCAAGCAAGAGCACTAAACCTAGGAGTGGGATTCGGCACCAATTAAACTATAAGGTATCTATTTTTTCTTCTTCCGTTACTAAAACCGCATCTAAAACACTGGTTTGACATTAGCAGAACGTCACTTTAAGCACCAGTGGTAAAATTGCGAGAATACATCTCGAGATACGAAGCGAAAGCAGCTGATAGTTAGAGCTGCTATAGCGTTTCCTGCATGTCCTTGTCCATCAAATAAACCAAAAAATAGGAAAATATATCGAAAAACTATGACATTCACTAACGTTGAATTGAAAAAATCACGTTAAAAGATAAAGTCAACAAAAGTGACTCGAAGAACAACTTCAAAATTGTGGAATTATGAATTTTCCGATATATTTTTGGTGTTAATATGATTTGTTTTCTGGTAAGGTGTTCGAAAAACGAAAATGAAAATATGGTGGAAGTGAGAGGTAAAAAAGAGTTCCAATTGAAAACTGATATCGAACATCTGAAGACAAAAAGGGAAGTGGAATTTGACATTTTAGAGTGACAAAGGAACGACATGGTTAGAAATTCGGTAGGAAGTGACTATAGTGAGCCACAAAAATTAACCAAATAAAATAGTTCTTAAAACGAAGAACGTAACAGATTGAACAGCATGTTACAATCGATTTGGTACTTTTACATACAATATTTTTTTTTAAATAGATTAAGTGTTAACGTCAAAACATTTTTTGGCAAACTATATATATTTTTAAAAATAAATCATTTACGTTGAAGTCGGCATTAAGAAATTCAATGGAAATGTTTATTTACAGCCATATAATATGTAATTACGTCATTTTTGACTGGTTTCAGAGTTAAAAGATATACAAGTTATACAGTTATAAAGGCCTGGTTTCGCACGTGCGATGAATGCATGCGTCCGACGCTTGCAGCCGCTGCATGCGTTCATCGCAGGGACTGCAGGGACCATGTGCTTGTGGTTTTACTAGTGCGTCGATATCTAGCGCCTGCGTCTGAATGCAACGTCAAAACGCAACGACTGCTTCGAAGACCAGTCAGACGGCGAGAACGCATGCGATTGTGCATTTACGAGCCGTCAACATGAGTGATGAAAAATGGAGCCGGGACGACGAGATGTTATTAATTGAATTAGTATCCTTTCACAAATGCCGTTATGATGCCTCAAGTAAAAAATATAAAGATCTAATTATCAAAAATAATGTCTGGAAACAGATAGCGGGAAAAATGGAGGGAGAAAGTGGGCATTTCTGTGCTTGTATATGTTATGATGGAGTTTTCTTTGAATTAACAACGAAATGATCGCTTCATCATCTTCTTCTTCAAATAGAAGGGCTAACACGCATGCATTCATCGCACGTGCGAAACCAGGCCTTAAGGCTGGTTCAGACGCAGCCAGTGATTTTGTTTGTTTTTAAACTAAGAGGAGCGATTTGAAATAAAATTAGCATTTTTGCAGGCGAATCATTGGTCAGATTGCCGCCCGTTTCTGACAACTGACAACGCTATTTGTTAGTTTTGACATTTGTGTTTATTTACATAAAAATATTCCAATCTTTATTACCACTTTTGCTGTTTATCATTCTGTTTACGCTTGCTATTTCAAATTGTGTTTGGACTTATTACCTCATACATTATTGTATTTTTGTTTTTTACTTCTTTTTTTATTGGTGAACCCTTTTACTTATTTAAAGCACGCCCCAGCGTGTTAAAATCGAACTTTTAAAAACGCGCGTTTTTTTAAGTTATCATGGCAACATATGGGCAACATCTCGAGAAGTGAAGTGTAATGTATAATGGTGTAAATAATTGGGCTCAAGTTTCGTTTAGCTGAAATCAGTTACATAGAATATTGGCTTATAGGATGATTCTGTATAAGAAAGCTAGCACTACATAATTTGATTTTTGCCGCGGAAATTCTTCGTTTCAGAGAAAACTCGAATTTTTCATTTTTCTATTTATAACTAAAATTCGAAACTCTACGGTGTTTTTAATACTTTTTTCATTATAGAATGATGCAAAAACATTCAATATAACGACCCGATCGAACTAATTTTTATTCGAAAATGTATTTTTATCACAATAATTTTCATTGATTTTTCCGGGTTCAGAAAAGCCGAAATGTGATAGGAAGATAAAAACTACATATTTTTGTTTGATTAATAATTTTCTATAACTTTTCTATATAACTTTTTCCGCGGGAATTTATCATAAGGGTGGTATGGATTTTTTTTTTTTTTGTTTTTTGACAATTTTTCTTTAATTTTCGTATTTTTTATTGACCATAGCGATATATTAAGTTGATAAGAATAGATATTATTCATTGATCTGTGTCAAAGGTTGAGAAGAGGATCACTGTATAGTGGTGAAAGAACGCATTTCCGCGCATTTTCATTTTCATAAATGGCAACAGCGCATTTCCGCGGCAAAATTTTTTCAGTAATATACTCCTCGAGGTACCTAAATGACAACATTTTTTTTTCTTTTTAACAGATTTCGACCAAACGAAACTTGACCCATTAATTGGTCTAAATGACATTTTTTTTATTATTGATCTGACAGGAGTAGGTACTTTGTACACACAGCTTGCACGGGTCTTTCTTAACAGGAGTCTAGTTAGTCAATCACCTTAAGTATGAACTTGTTTCAAAATTTAAGAAAAAGTAGAATTGTCAAGTTTTATTAATTATATAGATACGTTTCTTTTGGGACACACTGTAGCTATTGATAACATAGCGTTGGTTGAATAATTTTAACAAAATTATTACAGCGTCGATTTTATTAGTAGCATATTCAATAATTATAGTTTTTATTAACTAATTTATCAAATAATAATTATAATAAAAAAAAATTAGATACATTATTTTAAATGCAACTAACAATAGCGGAAACAAATGTTTAACTAAGTATTATGTATCAACTACAAATACAGCTTTTATTTTATTAAAGCACTTTCTAACATGTTAACTTCCCGATATCTACGATAAAATACGGTCACCAACCTGTATAAGATTTAAGATTAATCTATCGTCTCTGTCTGCTTGAAAATTTATGGATTTTAAAACGTGTTTCGCAAGGTAGCGTAAAACGTTCTGCGCCGACTTAATACGCATGCCGTTACTGACCGACCGACGACTCGAGTCGACTATCGACAACTACAATCAACAAAACGGAGAACAGTGAAATTGCGTTGTGTTTTGGCGTGTTGAAAGCGTGTTGCAATATTTTCAAGTAAAAATGAATTCAAAAAAAGATAAAATCTCAACCAAAGAGCAACAAGTTAAATTTTCAACAGCCGATGATGAACAACTAATAGATTTAATTATTGGATACAGTAGTTTGTGGGATATGAAAGATCCAGAGTACAAAGAGACATATAAAAAGGGTAAAATTTGGAATGAGTTGGATAGAATATTGAAAAAATCAGGTAATAATAATAATATATCATTAATATTCACTGAATACAGGGTGTCCCATGACTGAGTAAAAACCATGCTAGAACTTTTAAATGTTTAATTTTAATACTGTACAATTTTTATCTGTACAAAGTTATCAGTAGGTATGATTAGAACGTATGTGAACAAATGTTTATTTTAAAAATATATTTGCATTGCATTGCAGCCAGGGACGGATCAGTCATAATGATTGAATATAAAAAATTTTTGCTGAGATGATACTTGGGTATCACTAGAATTACTTGCACTAAACTAATAAGAGGGTATTCTTATTGGTATTAAATAAAGAAAAAAATTTAATAATACATTAAATATACATGTATTAAAATATATCATGCTCATTCAACATAAAAAAGGAAAAGTTTCACAATAATTCAATGTGAATAATATTATATTATTAAACGTGCAGTTTATGATAGCCATTATTCACGATGGGTGACGTTCGCGTCCCGAGCCACAGGCGAGGCTATAAACCATAATTCACTCTAGTTGATATATGGGTACCATATACCTTTTGTAAGGAGGTAAAATATTGATTTATTATTATGTGGTCGTGGACACAATTATTATTTCGCGAGTTTCTGGCTCATTCCAGCTTTAGGGGGTTAATTCATTCGTAAATATTAACGAACATATTGCCACTAAGGAAGGCATAGAACAATTATAACTACCTACATCGGTGAAGAAAAAATAGAAAGTAAATTATTTCCAATAATTAGGGGTAACATTGGATTAGAGAGGGATACAAGACGCCGATATTAACAATAGAATTCAGAAAAATTTACTAAGCAATTAAAAGAAAATTTATAAATAAAAAATGAATTTCAAAGCAGACTAAAATAAAATAAAAGTTAACGAAACGCTATATCGACCTAGCTACCTAGCATTTGGATGTGGAGAGTGAAAAAGAGTTTAAAATGCGAAAATACAAAAGAACAACGAAGGGGGCAGACCAAGAAAAACATGTTACCAAGAATGGGAGATATACTGGATATAATAGATGGAAACAAGCAGTGGAATTGGCACATAAATAATTGCACTATACCATACATCATCAAATGGAAGGGAGGCGTCCATTAATTACGTGAGCTATTCTAGAGGGGAGTGGATCAAGGTAAATCTTTCCAAATGTCACTTGGGACTCTTGGGAGGATGGGGGGTCTTGGCAAGTGAATATTTTTCTCGCAGAAAATGGTGTAAAATTGCGTGAAAAATTATTTTTAAGATAATGACTAAATTAGAATAATTTTTGTTTGATATTTATTATTTACTTTTATGACGATGCGATTTCAAATTACGTTAATATTAACAAATACTAGTCTTTGCTATAGTCTTCAATAAATGTAATAGCACAAGCTTTTGCACAATTAGAAGAATCTCGCGTGAAATTAGGAGAGGGGGTAAAGGGAGTTGAGGAAAATCTCACGATATCTCTCCAAGGGGTGAGAGGGTCGAAAAATTTTCAAAAACGCATCGCGTAATCAATGGACGCCCCATAAACGGGTATTATAGTGTCACTATTTACAGGTTATTTTCAAATGACACGTTTGTAGGTAGATTTTTACTTTTCTAAGGTGGAGGTTATAAAATATTTCAATTTGATAACTTTAAAATGGAAGGATAAATTGATTCGACATTTGTTAGGTTGTTTTTAAATGTAAAAGGACATATGTTGATGGAATAACATGTTTCAGTTTATCATTAAGTGGTGTGTACAATTGGAAGAATATGTCACCTTTTCCCTACCATTTCTTACGCCACTGGCAATTGGAGCTATTTTTATTTCATTTTGTATTCCCCAATGGTTTTCACGTGAAAAACGCATTACATTTACATATCAAAAAATTTGTATTTTTCAATATATTTAATGTTTTCTTCAAGATAACTTTTTGATAATAAAATTTGAATATTATTACGAGAAAAAATTATTTTTCCTTTCTCAAAAGTCATAATATTAGCTTATATTAAAAAATGTCATATACAAAAGTTGGAGAGTTGTTTATTATCTAAAATGTTTCTATTGATTACTTTCCTCTAATAGATTTATGGATGATATAATTCTCATAAGACTATCATGAATCCCTAGACAGCACTCCCAATTCACTTTATCTCGTGTCTAATAATTTTTTGAATCCACTAAATTTCAATAGTTGATTATTAATAGTTATTTATGCAACAAGTGCAAAAAATGAGTGTTTTTTGCACGCGACGTGAAATTGTCCAACGAGGTCTTTAGGCCGAGTTGGACAACACGTCAAGTGCAAAAAACACGTTTTGCAAGAGTTGCATACAATATTTTTTCTAAATTCATGCAAAAACTGGAAAATTAGAATATAAATATTATGAGAGCCTAGCCGAACCTAATCAAAGTCAACCCGTTCTTCTTTTTTCTTTATGGCCTCCACCTTGTCAGTACTCAATCAAGCTGGTTTTCGCCTTGACCATTTAAATTTTAAATAATTAAAGATTTTTGCAATAATTGTAACTCGTTGAGACTAAGTAGTAAGATATACATATATTATTGTTGTATTAAAGCAGGATCAGATACTTGCTATGGATTTTTATTCAATTTAGATGTTTATGTTTGTCATTAATCATCACAAAACTGACACAAGAATGACAGATGAGTGCAATAAAATATTTTATTGCACTAGTGCAATAAAGTACCACTTTTTCCATTAAATGTAGTTCACAAAAGAGTTGTTTTTTGCATGAATGTAGAAAAAATGATAAAATCTGCCAAACAACTTAGTGGATGAGGACGTCGATTTTAATATATTCATACAGGGGTTGTCATGCCGACAAATATTTTGGTACGTTTCTAGTTTCAAGGCAGTAACGAAGATCTCTGTCCACTTTTAAAATAAAGAGACATACTGTACTGGTGATTTTATACAGAAAGCATTATTGAGATAAAAAATGGAAAAATTGGAAACAAATGTCTGTATTGGAAAAGTTTATATAAAGTTCTAACATGTGATAAAATGGGCTTGTTCGCAATGAAATATTTTTTCGGTTTTTTTCATGTTTTTTTGTAAAACTGAGTCATCAAAATAACAGGTAAAATTTTCAGCTCTTAAACTTTCTCCATTACTTAGATATTAAAGGTTGAAAATGGAGCTCCCTTAAAAAGCGGCAGAGCGGACTGTGACGTCACATTGCACGTCGGGGTATGATATTCGGCATTACACCGCTGCGTTTTACATGAGAAAGTTGGTTCCAGCTGCAATATCTTCAAATTTAAAATAGTTAGTGGTTTTTACTATTGAAGAATGATGTATTCAGTACTCAGATACCGGATTAATGAAAGTAGATTTTGGAAATTTACCAAAACCCGATATCTTTATGATGATGGACTACTTTAATAAAAACAAAGAGTTTACACTTGGTTTTTGAATTGAAATTTCATAACAATCTATAATACATTGTTCATTTTCATATCTCCTCTGTAGGAAATAAGAAGTTCTCAACTCTAGAGAGGAGCATCCAATGCACGAATGGCTAATAACGGTATACTTTTTTGTATAATGCTACAAGTGGCATCCCAAAATCATCTGCTAATATCCATACGGTGAATTCAGTTTGATATTTTTCAATGTAAAAGATAGGTATCAAGCTTTCCTAGCTCACATTTGTTAGTTAACAAGATCACAACAAATAATGAATTATTCGGAACTCCTAGATGATGCTTTGGATTTTTTTGTATCAATTAAAATGTTCAATATTGTATTTCTTCTGACCTGTAAATGTCTGAATAACATAAGCTATTCGGATCTGGCAAGCTTAAATCTGACGAAGTTAATGTAAAAGAAGAACCTCTAGTGGATATTGAAAATTCTTCGTTGAAGGGTTTTCGTATTTTTTCAAACGCGATTTCTTCATTTTTCTTTTTTTGCCATTTTTCGCCTCCGCATTGAATCGTCTTGGAACGTACATTAGCCTTAATGCCAGCCTGAACCCTTATTTTCCGAGATACCTATAGATTACATTCGTGTGATATCCATTGATTTCCTCCTCTACTTGACTTCCTCCAGGGGGTTCTATTTTCTGAGCTTAATGACAAATTATTGTGCTTTTGTTTGTAAAAACTGTGACATGACTTTTAACTAAGCGTTTTTGACAGTAAAAAAATCGCGCTATTAATACAGGATTTAGTAACTTTTCCACTGTTCACTATTTGTACATATTTTTAGGGTGCATTCTTGGATGTGCTAGGACTGTCGGGAACCAAACAGTACTTATTAACCACTTCTTTTTCACTCATTAGGTATATAATAAAATAAAAAAACATCTCAATCAACAGTCCAGAGTTTTGTTTCTTACAAAACAAAATATATAATGCAATAAACAAACAGTACACTTCCACATACAATAGCTCTCCACTCGCGGCGTTTCAAACGTTAGGTATGGCACATGCATTGTGACGTCATAGGTAACCACGCCCCGTTTTCGTTCAATCCAATTTCTTTAATTAATTTAAGGGCTTAAACGTTCGCGGAAAAATCTAAAATTTTGGGAATCCGTTTTAAATGAGTTCTAGTTTCTATTTTTAAATTAAAATTTTTTTCTTGAACAAGCCCATTGACAAGAAAAATAAATTACGGGCGATCCGAGCTCGGGAAGTGGTAGAGCGTTAGTTTTTAGGGGTAAATAATGGATTATTTCCGGCAGACCTACAAGTCCTATGGAAAAAATTTAAAATGCAAAGTTGTGAGTAATAAAAAGCTCTACAACTTTCGTATTGGCAATTTTCACACATAACCTCAAAATGTATGTGAGAAATTCAAATAAGCAAAATTTTGGTTTTTTATTTTTATCTTAAAAAAATATTTTTTTTTACAAACTGACTGTAATTTATTTGATTTCAAATATTTCTTTTTTCGCCTTATTTTGATTTAATATCAAAAAACACCCTAATTTTGAATCGAAAATTCTCGCTTCAGAATATCAGCTTTTTCCAAAAATTCGGTGAGCTTTTTATACGTTGAAATCTCTACTTTCTGATAGTGTGAATAAAAATATACATAGTTAGAGTAAATGTTCTCAGAAAATGCGAAAAATTCTCAAATCTGAATTTTTTTAATGACTATGTACAATTTCATCGAAAAAATATGATTGTAACCCATAAAAAATTTTTATATTAATAATAATACTTTCGTTCTTCACATTATCGTTATTTTTATAGTAAAATCGATCTTATTTTGAAGTCTAATTATTGATAGAAATGCAGACGACACAAACGATATGTGTATTTTTATTTGCAGACGGTCAATGTAAAACTCGATGGAGAAGTATCAGGGATCATTATAAAAGGCAGCAAAGATTGGACAATCTGGAGAAAGTTAAAAAAAGAGCTGCCTATTGGGATAAACTGAGTTTCCTCAATACAGTTGAAGATGAACGCGAGTAAGTATCATAAGGAAAAGAGAAAACCATTTCAAACAATATAGACCAGTGCCGAAACCTTCATGGTATGGTAAAAAGTGAAAAAATAATAATAGTAGGATGAAACCTATTAGAAAGGGAGGGGAATATAATAAAATCGAGAATAAAAATAAATTACGGGCAGTGGGAGGGAGTGAGTTTTTAAGGGTAAAAAATGGTTTATCTCGATTTCCGGTAAAACTGGTAGTCCTATGGAAAAAAGTTGAATGGCTAAGTTGTGGGTAATAAAAAGCCCCACAACTTTTGTTTACACAATTTCTACACATAACCTCAAAATTTATGGGAAAAATTTAAAAAAGCAAGTTTTTGTTTTTTTATCTTTAGAAAAAAATTTTTTTTTTCGAAATTTCGTGAACCCTGTTGAACGGACCTGAACCAGCTGTGGGCATTCCCAGATGATCAACTAGGTCATGGTTAAAAGGGTGGGTGAAAGAACAACACAAAAAACACTGGAAACATACACCCAGGCACAGACATGAAAAAAAATTTATAAAAGAACCATCAGAAAAAATAGCGAAAGAACTGCTCTTAATGAGCAGTTCGGGACACTTTCCCGTCCAAAGGAGCACCTGAACAAAATATGGCTGTATAACGGAGACCTTACATGCAGAAGATGCAAAAACAGCTCTGCATAATATATTCTGCAACTGTGAGACGCTGGACCACAGGAGGAAAAAACTGTATGGTAGACCCCAAAAGACTTCTACAACCAACCAGCGAAGAACCTGTATGAGCTAATACAGGTAATGGACTCGGGACTGGCTAAATATGCTGTAGTCAGAACACTAGGAGAATCTACAATAAGCCCTAGTGGTTGAGGTGGTGCCGACGAAGGGATGGATCCTTAAAAAAACTTGTTAAAAGTATAACCAATGTTAATTTGATGACCCATATTTTTAATTCCATTGAAGAAAGAAGCCGCCCAATGGCGTGCATAAATTTTTTTTTATAAATTCGAATATTGTGTGAAATAATGTTTTTCAAATATAATTCAAATAAATATAGTGGATAAAATTAACCTGCATCAAATTTGTAATACAATTTTTTGTAAATAATGCTAGTCAATTAGTGAATTCTCGCGATAACCGAATCATCAGAAATTACAGAATTTTCTTTTTTCAAACACGCGTACATATTTAAAACAACGCGTTGACACTGAATATGTAAATCTTTGTTTTCAAATTCAGCCCTATCATCATCATCATTTATTGCTTAGTCATTTGCTTGTGGCGCCAAATTATTAGATTCCTGCGCATCATCTTGGACTGTCGTTTAAAATGGTCTCCAAAATGCCGTTCTAATTAATTACAAATAATTATATTCTCAAAACTTACCCTAACGTCTACGAACAAATAAATATCATATTGATATCAATTCACTCAATAAATATTATAGGTATTATTATTTCATTCAACTCACTCAACCAAGAAATAGATACTACTATATTATTTTAAATAGGTCTACATATAAATATACAAACAGAATTGCATACGCCTATGAGACTTATGAAACGAAACAAGTGATTTGCACCCTAATCCCATAAAATGTTATAGTGGACCATTTTAGTAGCCACCCGAATTTTTCGATATTATGATCAATATTTCACTCGGTAATTGGCGATACTCTGCAGGTGCACCCTGGATGCAGCTGCGGTGCCAGATATTCAAAATTTTCTTAAATATCGGGCATACATGAAGTTGTTCTAATTAATTTCTCATCTTATAACAGTTTCGAGGGACTTTTTTTAATTCTTTCAAATGAATTTATATTATTTATTTTTTATTAAATATTTCCAAACTACCTAGCATTCTAAGAAAATCATGAGCTAACAGTATATTGAAGTAATGGGAAACATATGTATAATGAGTACAACAATTTCAGAAAATATTTCTGACAACATTGCTTTATTTTATTGTCCTCAAACTGAAAATGGTCAAAGATACCATATACCTTTTGTTAGAAGGTAAAATATTGACTTATTATTAGGTTGTCGTGGACAAATATGTAAATGAATTAATTTTATTTCCAAACTGAAAATGGTCAAAGTATACCATATTTATTGTCGATTTTGCAATGCCGAAGTAGGGTTCCGATCCAACAAATGGCATTGTCTGTCCGTTTGCTCCGCCAATTCGTTGCCCTTATGAGCCTCGTGTAACTTGGCTGTCATTTCATAGGTCACAATCCGGAGCCCATAATTTGTTTGTATTTTGTTGCTAATTTATTGCCCAAAAATTAATTTTGCCGTAGCGTAAAATTAAGATCTGGCAACCATTTTGCAAATTTAGGTACAGGCCTAACGGCATATTTTGTTGCTAGTTTGTTGTTTTACGATAGTATTTTGCTTATTTCTGCAACAAGGGTAGTCACGAATACAGGCCCAATGACATATTTTGTTGCTAATTTGATGCTTTAAGGTGACTTTATCTAAAAATTTCAACATCACTTCTATTTATTATGTCAAAATTCTTTTCACTTTTATTTACATTGCTTAAAAAATTTTTCATTACAGAACTCCAAATAACAGCGTGGTTGAAATAGAAAACTTCAAATTAGAAAGTAATGAATCCTTATATGAAATTCATGATGAATTAATAGATAATAATATTCAGCTAGACGCAAATGTTAAAAGTAATGAGGATAAAAGAAAACCAAAAAGATTTGCTTATTCAGAACAAATTTTTCTACCAGGACCCAGTTACAAACGACAAAAAACTACAATTCCGGAGGATATATTTGAGGAAACTAAAGAAACAAGGAATGTCCAAGAGCGACAAAGGATTTTGAATTATGTTAATAGGATACTTTTGCCTGAAGACGAAAACGACATCGATCTCTTTTTCAGAAGCATCGCAGCAACAGTTAAAAAATTCAATCCAGAAGACATACCGGAAGTTAAGATGAAAATTTTCAACATAGTTACCGAAACTGAAATACGAAACCATAAAAATAGAATCCATATTTACACAATGAATGAAGACAGCCGTGCACAGACTTCACCTCGCTCCTCGATTTCGGTAGAAAGTCCTTCTCTATCAACAAGCTCTAACAAATTTCTATTCAATAATCCTTCTTTATCACCTTAGATTTTATTGTTTTTCTTTTATTTTAAGTTAAAAATAAAATAAAACAATATTTAATAAGAAAGTAATTTTTTTATACCTTTTATTGACAATTAATATATTATAATTAAATATAAAAATATATACTGTGAAGCCGCAGAAGCCCTACTAGAACTTGGAAGACTATTCTTAAGTCTCTCATATGCCTCAAAAATAACAACTAATTCTCTTATTTTAACTCACCATCACACATTTGATAAGAATGTATATCTAATCTCACCTAATATTCAAAGAGAACCATTTTACGTAAGAATCCAGCACTATAAAAACAGTCTCAATATATCCAACATTTCTTCTCTGAAAATCGAAACTCATAACTGTACCCCACTCTGGCAAATTAAGCCACCACATATGTTTTTGCAAACAAAGCACAAGTATACAAACCTTCATCCAACATTTTAGCGAGACCATGCAAAAATATACCAATTATACCGAAATATACACTGACGCATCCAAACAAAATGACGGAGTACCTAGGCGCAGCTATTCTAACACCTACAAACAATGTACAAATATGCAACAATTATAACTGAAGAACTTCATGCAATACTAGAAGCAGTGAAGTACGTAACAGCATCGAACTACGAAAAGACAATTATACTCACAGACTCCTTATTGAGAAGCCCCTAATCGAAATACTTCCTCGTACTGATGATCAAACAAGAACTTCATCATCTTCAATAGATAAGAAAAACATACATTTCCTGTGGGTTCCTGTACGCATATGCATTAAATGTAATGAGACAGCCGATCAATTCGCCAAAAAAGCAGCAGCACTTCCCAGATAACACACGTCCAATTAATGTCTTACTTTGGTCCAAACGCCGTGGTACGTAAAACCATGAACTTTATAAGTCTGTTATTTTTAAACTACAATGGGTCGATATTAAAAGCAGGGGAGGGGTAGGTTAGGTTAGGTAGCTGCCTTTTTTTCCTATAGAATCTGGATTACTGGTATGTTTTTTTACATATTGTAGTTATCTTTAGATTTTAATATTTCAGAGTGCAAAATTAATATTATAAGTATTTTTTTGGACAAAATGGCTACCCATTTTGGAAACCACATAGGTATACCTTTCTTCTCCTATCAAGAAGTTTAATATTAGGTAGGTATATATTTTTAGTTATATATAATTTTTTTTTTCTATATAAATCAGATATTTCTCCAGGATGAATCCTTAAGTTTAATTGGTTTATTGTATTTATTGAGCTCGATGGATATCCTATCAAGCTTCAATTTTTGTTGTCACGCGATATATTTCTATAGCACAATTCCTGGGAAACAACAATCCCTTGCAGACTTACTGTTCCTGGAAGTCCAATAGTTACTGGGAGAGAAATAGTCTCTTGAACTACAACCAGTCCCTAGAATTTCCTGGGAGACAAATATTCATTTGGGATGAGAAACTATTCCTTTGAATAAAACAGTCAATAGGTGTAGAGGTGCGAGGGGCTTGTTGTAACAGGGGTAAGTAGTAACAGGCCCTTTTCACTAGGATCTTAAACGCTATTCAAGTATTTCTTTGACTCGATTTAACCTATAAACCGCGCCGCATCATGTTGCCATAGCCAATGTCCTGCCGGCCGGTGCATTGAGGGGAAGTGTGCACGTGCTTCATTTCTGCCAGGTAATATAAAATTGTACTGTCGTAAAATTTCGGTTTGCGTATTTAATATTGACTAATTTCAAACTTTCTATATCTTATTTCCATTCAAATTTATCTATCTCTGATAATGTGTAACAGTTTTTATGATTGCTAAATTGTTTAAATAGTTATCTTGATAAATGTTGAAAATCATACCAAAGGGTTAGTTGTAACAAAATCCCGGGGCTTGTTGTAACGTGATACTACATGCCACCAAATGTTGATTCTTACATAAGTATAATACTTTGTTAGATAACTATTAAGAAGAGATAATTACGAGCATACCTTGAATAATTTAATTACTTACTGTGTTTTAAAAGTGCCATGATGATTATAAGTAGTGTTTAACTAAATAAAACTGTTAATTACTTAATTTTTAAGTGTTGATTACTAAAAAAATGTATTTGAGTCGATTTTTGATAAGAATTACGTAATACTTACTTTATAAAGATGTCAATTTAAAAAAAAAACAAAGAATAAATGATTAGAGGTATTATTGTCGTTTTTTTTTTTTTCGTTACTACTTGCCCCGGTAGATGTTACAACTTGCCTACAACTTGATTGTAAAATAATGACCAATAGGTATGGTAATATTTTTACTTGATTTGGTAGAGGAAGAGTTACAGTATTCATCCATCTTTATTTAGTAGAAATTTAATCAATAGATTTCAAGATATATTAGTTTTAATGAAAACTGTTACAAGTCCCTCGCTCCCCTACATCAGTCCTTTGAATGACAAACGTTCTCTAGAAGATTCCTCACCTTCCTTTCCAACAGTTTAAGTACAAAGTTGGGCGTCATCGTCACAAAAATATTTTAATCTAAGTATTTTTTATTGTTTACTAACCTTTTTCTTTTTTTTTATTCACTACACAGAAACGTTAAGTTCTTTTTTTTGTGAATTAATAGATTGAATCTTTAAATTTGATTCTCTTTCCAATTTTCTTTTCTAAAAAAAAATTAGTGGTGTCCTAAAACTACTTTTTCTTTTTTTAGTTTTGCTGAAAGTAAATTTCTTTTCAAGATCAATAAGGTAACAAAGCCCTACGAACTGGCTTAGTTACTACCAAATTTAATCGGTTAGTTAGGCAAGAACCTGCGATATATTTACCCTCACTTTTTAATCATAATAATTTTGTTTCATTGGCGCACAACTTAAATTTTCGTTTTAATTAGATGGGTATACATCTTGTGTTTGACGGGAGAGTTTCTGGGCACCCTGTATTTTCCATGTTTCATATGTTTTACTACAATTAAAAATCGCATTGACAACAAGAAAAAAAAATAACCCATATTTTATATTAAACAATACAGAAATCATTTTTTTAATTGCAAATACAGATACACATACACCAGTAAACAAATGATGGTTATAATTACACTGCCTATTTTTCAGATAAGCGTATGTTTAATTGCACATTTACCAATTTTAATTCACCAAGTCACAAGATAACATATTTGTCACATATTTTAAAAGCATGTACTCACAAGCTTTCGATTCAGGGTTATTTCGAATACTTACGGTCTATCTATGAACTAAATCATTAAAACAGAAAACTAGTCAGCAAACTTTTTGTGTAGCTATCTAATAGTATAAAAATTCTGTCACTGCCAAATAAATATAGTTATTTGTTTAACTAGGCAGCAAAGTAGTAGATTGAGTGCCGAGGCTAGGAATTTAGCCAATGCAGTCAATCTACTTTGCTGCCAAGTTGAACATATAATTTTTTCTCCAATTGTTCATGAGGATATTGTATTTGCAAACTATTACAATTCCCACAATCTCTTTATTTTAGTTGGTTACTATGGAAATGTATAATCACAGGCAGCAAAGTAATCACTTTCGTGCCTAGGCAGGAAAAGTAATACTTTGCTGATTGATATCAGTCAGCAAAATTAATATTTGCTGCCAATCGGAGAAAAAATTATCTGTTTTACACGGCAGAAAAGCAGATTTAATGCCTTGGCTCACTTGGCTGGTTTCAAACACCAGCCGCGGCATTAAATCTTGTGCTTTTATGCCTAGTAAAACAAATAACTATTATATTTATATCTTCTATATTTTCTAACATAAACAAAACATTTAAGCCGGCTGCACACGGCGTACGATAATATAATATATAATATATATTTTATGTTTGCACTCTAATATAATATATATTATATTAAGCCGGCTGCACACGGTGTGCGATAATATAATATATATTATATTATGGTGGCTGAAGACATGGTACGATATTCATATACCTTACGTCAGTTGTTGAAGAAAATGATCGGAGACGATGTGTTATTGCTAGATTCCATAGATAGTTTTTATAATCTTTTGAATCGATTTTCCATAATGATGGGTATTTCCTAATACTTTCAATTAATTCTTCCATTTTAATGGATAACCACAGTTTTCTAATGTTTTCAAAATACTTAAAACACACAAACGCTTTGAAAAACAAGTGTAGACTAAAATGCCGGTTCGTCTAAACTCAAAAACATCGAATTGTGAGCTTCTGCAGACAACGGGACGCAAGGGGCTGGTAAGATATGACCAGATATATTTGTAAAATATCGCTCAGCAGGCATATTTTTACAAAGATATAATATATCGCCTAGATATAGATATATATTATAGCGCCCATGTGCGGTGTTGTGTGCTTTCTAATTATAAGCGATATTTTTGTAATATATGAGCTATAATATATATTATATTATCGTACGCCGTGTGCAGCTGGCTTTAAACTTCTCCCATTATAATTTAAAATAAGATTTTATTGATATTTCACTGTCACATTGTCTATCTGAGTGTAACTTTTAAATTTATTAATTCGTGAGTATAAATAATGTATCATTTTAATTGTACATTACCAAATGAAAACTTAAAAACTTCAATGTGTTTTACACTATAAATTTTTTTATAAACTATATTAAGACAAACGTAACAAATCTTAACTTTCAACTTCTTCAAACTTAAACATTTAACAAACCATTTAAGTTATTATAGAATTAGAAATGTTGAATGATAAAAAATAATTTTGTTTTTTTTTTCTTGAATAATATATATCATTATCAATATTATTACATTTTCAAAACTTAAAGCATTAAAATAATTATTATTCTGCAATATCTATCAGTAAAAATATTCCCAATATTGTTACCACCAAGAATAACAATTTTTTATTTTAAAGTAACTCTACCATACGTGCGTCAAGCTAGGAATTCTAATTAGATCGGAAGGACTACTTTCTCTAAGTACTCATTCGTTTTGTTATTTCAACTCCACTTTCATTATTTTGTAAGTGATTCATTGTTATAGAATGTATTTGGTTTAATTTAAATTCCTAGACAATTCAACATTTTCACTTACCACTACCATTTTCAGAGCATCTTGTAAATCATCTTAACTGATAGTATTGTAAAAGAAAGTCTGTTTACCACCTAACCAAAAACTTTGTAAGAAGTTTTTAGTTGTTGACTACAGATAGGGTTAGAAATGGCTTCTATTTAGTGATGAGCAAATGCAAGACCAAGACCCGGTTAGTCTTGGTCTTGGTCTTGTTCTTGCATACAAGGTCTTGGTCTTGGTCTTGCAGTCAAATAAGCGGTCTTGGTCTTGGTCTTGCAGGGTCCAGTCTTGGTCTTGGTCTTGCGCCAAGACTCTTGCAAGTCTTGCACTTTTTTTGAAGACTTTTTCTGGAGTCCATTTTTACAAAAAAATTAATAAGAAAAAATAGTTTTATTGAAATTTTTAGGATGTAAATAATAAGTTGTGTTGCCAATTTAAAACCAATGGAAATTAATTTAATTTGTCCAGGGCCAGACTTAAGGGACAGATGTAAATATTTTTGGAAAAAATATGGTATGCCACTTTTTGAAAAAGAAAATATATTTTTTATCCAAATGTCCATCAAATTCTCAACAAAAAAGGCATTTGAGTTTTTTCTTTCTGACGCACCGCTTTCGAGTAAAAAAAATAAAAACCATAAAATTGTGCTTTCAATATTCTGTACTGTAGTACCTGAAATTTTTAGTTTTTGAAATACCCGAAACACCGCAATATTAATTGATAATTTTATTATCAATTTTAAGACAAATACTTTGTGTTTTTAATGCATTTTGACATATTTTTTACACCTGTTGGTACAGATTTTTGTTGTAAAATTTCAACACCCTGTATTTTAGAAACGGCACACTTCCAGACATAGGTGTTCTATCTCAAACTACTTCTCTAGGTTTTATTGATATATCCTATAAATTTTGACCAGTTGAGCGGGAACACCCTGTATACGAAAAAAATACTTCGTTAAAACAAGCAGTCTTGGTCAGTATATGTTGGGGAGGGGGACGGTTTAAAATGATCTGCTCATCTTTATTTTTCGGTTAAAATGTTTAAAAAACGCAAGAACGCAAGACTCTTGGTCTTGCATTAGTCTTGCAATTTTAAGTCTTGGTCTTGCATAAGTCTTGCACAGCTCGGTCTTGGTCTTGGTCCTGCAGCAAGAAGCTAGTCTTGGTCTTAGTCTTGCATTTTCTGCAAGACCAAGACTAAGACCGCAAGACCAAGACCAGTCTCGCTCATCACTACTTCTATTTACTTTGCTGCGGACAACACAAAAAGTGAATTGTCACGAGTTGCGGAGGTAGATTGGAAATTTGAAGGAAAAAAAGACTCTAATCAAAATCCAAGCGTTAAATAAGGTGCTGAATAAGCTGAGTAAAATGCAAGGTTCAAGTGGAAATTTTTGTACAGCAATATTTTATTTATTGTCGAAACTGGAAAAAAAAAGAAATCTAAAATGCATATAATATACTTTCCCTATATATCAATCAGGATTCAGATCAGGTTTTAGTTGCGCGACAGCACTCTCTGCAATATTAGATGATATACTCTAATCACTCGATTGAATTGTGTGCTCTCATCCTGCTTGATTCCTCGAAAGCGTTCGACACCATAAATCATAAAATTATGAATGTCATTCTACATTTCATAAGGTTCAATGAATCAGCGTGTTCCTTCATGGAATCATCATTTAACCGATAGAGTTCAAAAGGTCAAATTGAAAAATATCTTACCTGCTCCGCTGAATTTGCAGCAAGAAATTCCTCAGGGTAGTATTTTAGGCCCTTTGATGTATACCACTCACACCAGTAACTCCTGCTCGAGCTTGACAGATTACAAATATCATTTTAACGCGGACGACATACAGCTATACTACTCATTTAGATTTTGTGATAATGTTGAAGCCAACAGTCTCATTAACTCAGAAGTTCTTCATCTAATTACCAGCAAGCACTTACTGAAAATCATTCCGAAAAAATCTGACGCTCTTCTTTTGGATCAGACATTTGGAGAAATAACGCGATCAATACCTTGCATACACAAATTGGTAATGACTAATGACACCATCGAATTTGAAAACATTTGTAAGAATCTTGGACTTTTCATGGACTTTAAGCTTCGTTTATACTTCCCGAAGCTCATTTATGGATATAGACACTTTCTCAACTCAAAATTATAAATCAAACTTTGGGATAGTTTGGTACTTTCTCATTTCAATCGAGTATTGATAGCATTGATATTAGAAGAATCCAGAAAACACAAAACTCATGTTTGCGACTGATATTCGGTATCAGACGACCACAACGTATTTCCCACAAATTGATGGACACTGGTTGGCTAAGCATGTTCAATCGTCGTAAACATCATATGGCATACTTTTTTTTTGAAATTTTGGAAAGTAAAGTACCGGAATACTTATAACGCAGATTACATTCAGAACGGATGTATCTACATAATCTGAACTTTAGGCGTAGAAATATGCTCATGATTCGCAAGCACAAGTAGCAATTATTCAAACGGTCTTTTTCTTATAATGTTACACTTTTTGATAAAATGGATGTTTGATATTTCAAATTTCTCCTTATCATATGAGGCATTCAAAATTTGGTACAAATAATTTCTGTTTTCTCGGCAATGACTTATATTACACACTATTATTCTTTTATACATTGAATATTTCGAGATCACAATTATTATTCATTCATTAAAAACAATTTTTAGGTTAGGAAACTGTGAAAGAATCGGCTACTTGGCCTAACAGTTCTCCTATTATTCACTCACTTGTGTTTCATGTTACTTGTATGGTGAATAATAAATGTATTATTATTATTAAAATTAACCTTACGAGAGTTATAACTACTTAAGATATATAAAATTCATGGATTTATAAACAAAATTAACAGCAACTCTGTTATACATTGTGGCAATATTAAGATATTACTGTCAAAAGCCGCGGTATATTTTTTAAACATTATGTATACCATACAGTCTTTTAAGCGTATAGGAATGGTCGCTGGAGGAGGAATATTGTACGCTTTTTAGACGAAAAGCTAGATGCGCAGAAGCCAAGACTTTCAGACCATAAAAAAATACTCGGGAAATAAATAAAATATATTATGTAGAAATTTATATAAAACCCCATTCATAAAACATACTGATACTGAATCTCATTTATTTAAATTAAAAAGACCTCCACTGATGAACTAGAGTTCATATACAGTGATGGGCAAATGTGTGGAACCAAGTAAATATCTGTGGAATTATTAATATCTCTGGAATTATCAAAATGAAATTTGGAAGGTGGGTACTACAGTAGATTGTCTAATTCTTTTCATATTTTTCAACACCGAAAGTAATGTCGATTTTAAAATTTGCAATATAACACCCTGTATATTATTTTAGTTACTGATGAAACATTTTAACACGAATAGAAAAATATCGGTTCGATATTTTTCATTTCAATACCTACCGAGATATTAACAGAAAAGTAACTAAGGAAAGGAAAAATCTAATATAAATTTAGGAAACATTCATAATTATTAACTGAAATAAAGTGATTTTTAAAACATTGAACTTAACTAAACTAAAATCAATGTATTGGATGTTCAAACTAAGCTCCGTTTACTTATTGACAATAGGCAAGTCGGTTTGTAAATTCTCTAGTAACATTAGCTATTACTTCTGGCGGAATTCTTTGGATCTCTTGAGTTATTCTTGCAGCTAATTCTTGCAAATTATTTGGCCTATCAACATAAACCTTAGACTTTAGATAACCCCACAGAAAACAGTCTAGTGGATTAAGGTCGGGACTTCGTGCAGGCCATTCATAAGTACCCCTTCTTCCAATCCATCTGAGATGAAATGTCCTATCTAAATGATCTCCAACAATGCGAGCGTAATGGGGTGGTGCTCCTGCTGAAACCAGATATTATTTGGTAATTGTCCATTTACCTCCAATGCCGGAATCACTTATGTCTCTACTAGCTACCATCAAATGTTTCCTTTCCTTATAGTTACTTTTCTGTTAATATCTCGGTAGGTATTGGAAAAAAATATCGAGCCTGATATTTTTGTATTTGTAATAAAATGTTTTATCAGAAACTGAAATAATATACAGGGTGTTCCATTGCTAATTTTAAAGTCGACATTACATACCATGGAATGTTGACATTTACCTAACCGTGATTGATAATTGGTGATAATATTAAAATGAAACCATACAAAAATTACGTGATAAAACACATTTATTTATTTATCTTATTTATTGCTTGTGTCCTAAGATTAATGCTACGTCGACCACAGTGAAATGTAGTGTAGTAAATTAGTAAAATTCAAATATCACGAAAATCGTTAATATTTTGAAGATCAAAGAAGTATACCTTTTTCCACAGGAATGATGGGGCTATCCAAATTGAATAAGTAAGTTGTAAAATAATGAGCGATAAAAAATTTGTAGCTGATTTTATCTAATTCACATGGCGCCTGTGGCGACATCTACGAGTTAACTCAAATCCTCTCACACATTCCTGTTTACCCTTGCAAAAACTAGCTCATACCCAATTTTCAAGTCATTATGTAGAAAAGTAGCTGATCTATTAACAAAAATCTATTTTATTTTTTTCGCTTTAACATCCTGTACCTCAGTAAGGAGCAGACTAAGACCCATTATTGTTAATGAAAATATTATTATTTTGGCCTTCTGAACGTAGATTTACAATTTGGCCCATTACTTATGAATCACCCTGTATACAATCGTTTAAAAAAAGTGAAATCTCTGGTGGAAATCTTTTCCATTTCACGACAACTTTCGACCTAACTTCCTCGGACTACAACGATTTTTTTCAATGCTAAACGAGCGAGTAAACTAAAACACGCAAACTTTTCCGTTATTTATGATTGCTATGTGTAGTCTTTATATAAACATTAGAAATGAAATTAGATATCCATTGTATTTTCAATATTTTTTAAAATGACTGCGTAACTAATCCATCCGTCTAAAATAGGTATTATTATTAAAACTATGAAAGTACAGAGTTAAACGTAGAGAGATGGTTAAGCATTTTTATGTTTGTGTGTCACAGAACTTTCTTTCGATTCAAACTAGTCAAATTATAATTACAAATTAAGTACTATATCTGTAGCATACATTATTAACTAATTGGGATCGTTATTTCAGTTGGATGAAATTTTAATAAAATCTACTTTCTTCTAAATTCATTTTTATTTTGTTAATAATAACTAATAAGTAAGTGGAAAAAATAATTTGTCTACGACTATTTGATAATTTCAACATTTTACGTGTGCTTCTTCAAGTATAATGACATACATTATTCACCCGTGGATAATAGGTGTGGATAATGAAAAGTTTACATCACATATAATTATATTGAAGATTATTTTTTAAGCGATCCTGTCAGCCAATCGTAATGTGAAAAAAGTTCAAATCGACGAATAGCATTAAAATTACACTAAAAATTCCACACATGTGATTTTTAACCAATCAGAACGTGTATTTCTGACATTTCCCCATCGCAACGGATGTATTTTAGTGGACATTTTTCCCTGGTGGGTACCCAACTGGAAATTTCTTTGACGTTTATAATGACAGAATATTTATTTTGGCAACCTAATTTTTATTTGTTCACATGATAACTTTGATCCATTTCAAGTACCAGCTAAAATGATTTCTAAATTCTTTGGACCATTATGATTAAAATGTTTGTATTAAAAACGCAATTATTATACAGGGTGTTTTCAAATGACACTTACAACGTTTGCATGTAGATACCTCTCGTAAAATTGGACAAAATGATATAAGGATTGGGGGATCCAGTTCATTTATTTTTCGAAATACGGGGTGTTGAAGTTATAATAATTTAAATGTTTTTATTTGATAACTTTAAAATGGATGAATAAATTGATTAGACATTTGGCTGGTTGTTTTTAAATGTAAAAAGGTATATTTTGATAAAAAAACATTTATCAATTCCTGACCCAGTGGTGTACATTTGGAAAAATATGTCACTATTCTCCTCCCATTTTTCACGCCACTGGTATTTGTAGCTATTTTCAATTAATTTTGTATCTCTCAGTGTTTTTCACGTAAAAAACACATAACCTTCACATATCAAAAAATGTGTAGTTTTCAAGATATTTAATGTTTTCATGAAGTAGCTGCAACCTAATTTTTTAATAATAAAATGAAAATTATTATTATTTTTTTTAATAACCCTATGGTTGAAAAATGTATTAGAAATTAATTTGTGAAGCAGCAATGCATCTTAAACATTGGGAGAAGACTCTCAAAAATATGTGTCCAAATTTGTGCTTTAATTATTGAAAATGATGTTGCAAACTTCATGATAACATTAAATATCTTGAAAACTACAAATTTTTTTATATGTTTAGGTTATGTGTTTTTTGCGTAAAAAACATTAGGGAATACAAAAAATTAATTGAAAATAGTCACAAATGCCAGTGGCGTGAAAAATGGGAGTAGAAATGTGACATATTTTCCTAAATGTACACCACTGGATCAAGAATTGACCAACTAACTTTTCAATTTCCCATGTCCCTAACCTGTTGGTTATGTCCTAAGCACTTGTAAGTATTCGAAAATGGTGTGAAAATGGAGTTTGACATTTTTAAACATAACTATCCATTTACTATATCCATTTTTTTATTAAGCCAAAACGAATTTAAGGGAAGTAAAAGTGCATTTGACCTTATTTTTCAATCTTATAAATAACATAGTGTAAATTTCATCCGTAATCTGTTCTGATTTTTTCATACTTGTTTTTTTTTGTTAAGTTCACTGTTAAATTAATTTCGTAAATTATGGATCTTTCTAGTAATATCTTTTATTGTGGTCTAAAATTTTTCCGCAATAACATTTAATGCATCTCATTTAGTCACTTTATCTTCATAATATTTCTTCATTAATATTTCAGGTTTATTGTGGTACATATTAAATAATAAATCAATATCGTTTTCCATTCATTTCTTTTTCTCGCCCATTTTATGGCTATGCGAAGCTAATACAAAACTACTTAACAAATTGCTCAATACTCTTACAAAAGTAGAGGATTAGTAAACTGATGCAATTTCTTTCATGCGAGTCGGAACTTACAGGGTAGCTATTCTTGAAAATCATACGATCCGATGTTTCTCTCGATCGATGGGATCTATCCCGTGCGATCTATCGAATCCCACGGTCGAAATCGACTAATTCTTGAACCTTCATGTGAACGTTCAAAATTATTGCGTGGTTGCCAGCATTATTCGATACAAAAGATCTACTTTTAGCTATTTCTGGCCTCTTGGCCTCTTTTTTTGTACGGCTGTCATAATTTTCTGTCATTAATTATTTCTTATATTTGTTATGATATACTTATAACCAATAATAAAAAGTCTGTTTAGTAAATCAGTTGGTATTAAAATTGCATGAGAATGAGTCAGTCGAGCTTCAATACTCACAAAATAAATACCCCTACAAACGGCACACTTCCAAGCGATGATCATATAAAAACCTGGAGCCCCTATCTTCGTCAATTCCTACTTCCTCCTCTGACTCCCGTAAATTCTCATTACGTACTAAAAATAATGGTTCTCCATGTCCATGATTAAACACCGATAGAAAACACTGAAAACCAGTAAAACCACTCAAACTCACGACAAAGTCTTTGTGCATGAATTTAGGATTCAAAAAGACAGAGAACTAACAGAATAATTACGGAATGCATAGAGAAGTAGTAATTATATAGTACTTTTTCTTTAATAATTTCTCTATGACAGACTGAAAACAAATTTCCATAAAATAACCTCTTTACTGCCCAAATGTCAATTCATTCGAGTCTGCTCCCCTATTTCGGACCATGCGATCCGGAACGTATGACTTTCATGCGATTAATATTACCGGATCACGGGCCAAGAATATAACGACGATCGCCTCATGTGATCATTCGTCATAAATCTATGCCGCTCATTGTTCAAGAATAGACGTCCAGAAGGTGTAGTGTATACATTAAATGTATACAATCATCGGTATAAAGGCTATACGAGTCAAAACATGAAAAGAAAAGATACTTTGAAAATCAAAAATATTAATATGATCAGTGTAATGTGGATAATTAAATTTTATGGTTCTACCAACGCAATTTGAAAAGAGAAAACAGTTATCGTTGTGAAAACACAACGAGACAAGCAATTGGCAATGTTTATTCCGCAACTGTATATTAAATAAGTGAAGTGTGATAAAACGGAGGGTATTAACCTAAAGCAGTTTTTAATAAAATTTAATTTTGTTCATGGTTTCTGCTTTGAAATTTCGTTTTCCATAAAAAATCTAAGGAATACAAAAAGGGCTCAGTTCACGTCTGATATCCCGTTTTAACAGAAAGCCCTTTCATCATTGAAGTACATGAAATAAGTTATAGAATTATGTTTGGTAGGTAAGTAGACAAAAATAATATTAATACCTCCCAAGGCGGGTACTCACTAGACAATCAAAATGTTTATATACCTTCACAAACGATTTTAAAACAACATTTTTATTTCTTGTTATTAATTGAAACTGAACAATGGAGTGGGATTATGAACGATGCGTTTAGAACTTATACAAATACAAGTTAAAGCCTGAATTATGGGATCCATAACATAGCTTCTATCATTTGTAAACAAAAAAACAAGATGCTTTGAATGGAATAGCTTTACTCTTTAATACAATTAACGATATAATAAAAACTAAATTAAGTTCCTTGACAACCTCCTTCATTTAGAAGGGAAAGGGAAAAGGAAAAAATAGTTAGGAACAGCTGAAGGTAGGTAAGTATCAATATGCAATACCATAACTTGGTATTGAAAATCAAAATCCTCAGGTGTCATTAGTGTAAAGTTTTCAAATAAATCGCTTTTATCACTTATTTGAATATCCTGAATAAAAGTCAGTGAATCGCTGCTTTTTAAAAAGTGTGACATGATAATAATAAATGATGCAGTACACACAGCCTCTTTGTTTCTTCTTGTTAAAGACATTATTATTTACTATTATAAAATAAAATAATAATAAGGCATTTGAAAAATGGAACCTTCACAAACTTTGCGACAAATTGATTCAAACAATACTATTTGTAAATGTTTATCAGTGGGGACAACAATTTGGTAAATGTTTAAAAGCATTTACAAACATTTGCAAACGATGTTTTCGATTAATTTTTTGGTGAGTACCCGCCTTCAGAGAAGCGCCGCAGCATAACTTGAAGGGGATATACGATTAGATAGCTATAGTCCACGGGCCCACATATAAGGAATTTCAGTGATTAATAACAGGCTGAAATTTTATACACAGCTTCGTTTTGACGAGATACCTAACACGTCGATTTGATGAGTGTCCCAAAATAAATTTATAAGTTTCTAAAAATCAATAATTCGAGAAAATACGATGGAAAACTGAGAAAAACTTGTGACATACAAAGTGGATGGTATAATCCGAGTGTCCCCCAGCTATAACATGTCAGAATGTTGATTTTAAAACAAAAATGAATAATAACGAGCTGATTGTTGTTTCGGAGCTTGCAAAATATACAGTGTGGAAACCACTTATGGAATAAAATTCTTTGTCATTATTTTAGAAAATTATAAAAAATGCCGAGACATGTCAACTTTTGAATTGAGTTGTGCGTTATGTAAACATAAATTTAAATGTACAGGGTGATTCACGCAAGTATCCCATAGTCGGTTTTTTTAATGAAACACCCTGTATATTTGCATATTTTTGAAATCCTCTTAATGAACCGATTTCAACAAACTGAATAAGTATGGTCAATTATAAATTATACAGAGTGAAATTTTCATTTTTACAGTTATTAAACACATACATGAAATACCTGATGTATTTAATTTGAATACATTAAAATAAATGCTCAAAATTTTATCCACCATGTTGTTGGCGATAGAACTCCTCCTTAACTTTGTTTGAAGTTTGAGGTGAAATATTCCGTATTTCTGTAGTTATCCAGTCTTTGAGGACTATAATGCCTGTTGATTGTGCTGCATATATTTTGTTCAACTTTATGTTTACATAACGCACAATTCAATTCAAAAGTTGACGTGTCTTGGCATTTTTTATAATTTTCTAAAATAATGACGAAGAATTTCATTCCAAGTGGTTTCCACACTATATAGATATTTTTCATAAAAAATGCATCGGCATACAAATTTGTTGATAATTTTTTTGTTAATATTTTTTTGATTAATAAAAACTTCTTTTTCAACTTTCTTACATTGAGTAAAACGTTAGAAAATAATTATCGGATACCACAGAGTTCCATAAATTGGATAATAATTCTTCATGCCTTTTCTGCAACTAGTTATTTTCTTTTGGCAAGAGCCACTGTAGCATTTTTGGCTCTCGTACCTAATGTCTGGAAACAAGTTTTCCAGAATCTGCCAAATTATTTCCAATTTATTCTCACTCTCTTGTGATATTACTTAAGAAAATAATTATAGATTATTTTATAAACGATCCAGTCAGCCAATGGTGATGAGAAAAAATTCAAATCGACCAATAGCATCAAAATTACACTGACAATGAGGTTGCTGAGATAATAAGGTGAATAACAAGTTATCTTGACATATATTGCTTCTTTTTTCTTACCTTATTCCATCATTATTTGGTGCATTATGATCTCCATCCATTCAGTTAACAAGATAAAATTGGGTGATTATAGGTATACAAAAATTAATACAAATCCGAAGTTTGAGAAGATATTTCTTAGCTAAAGATTTTTTATGTGACTGAGTTTTGCCACGTGTTCTAGCAGGACACTGTCGCCTAAATGGGCACCTCAAGAGGCTCAAAATAGTGGAACTAGCAGTAGGTAGATTGTGAGAATTGGAAGGAGAAACTCAAAACAAATCAGCTGCCGTATAAGCTCTTTGAAATTTGAGTGGTTTTATTTTGCTGTTTTAGTTATTTTCAGTGTGTGTTTTGTGAAACTGTTGCTTTTCCATTGATTGTACTTTAGTATTTTGTGTAAACTGAATTTTGACTTCTCATATTTTTATTTTTGGAGTAATAGGTGTGGTTGAATTTGTCAAAAATAAAACAAGTTTATGCCTGATTCCGTGTATATAAATGAGGGACAGGCAGTTTAAATGCTGGTCATATATTTTTGCATGGCACCTATAGAGGAAATAAGTGACACAAACACAAAATAGAATAACATAACCTCTTTCATAATATTTCTGATTATATAAGAATAGCGTTCGTTATTTGCATCGCAGAGGCGACAGATTTTTGGACACGTGATCACAGATTAATCTGAGCAAATTGCGATTAACGAACGGTCCGACCAACGAACTTCCTAACCTCTTTTTTTACTTGTGTCATAACTTTTTCATTTATGGACTACGATTTTTTTGCTTGCTCTTTTCGTTCTTCTAGTGTTATAGAATTTATTTTTTTATTATTTAGGGATTACGATTTTTTTGCTTGGTGTTCGTTCTTTTAGTGTTTTAGAATTTATTTTTTGATGATTTACGGCTATGTCAATCTCTGAGGCAATTTTGGTCGCTATTCATAGTCATCAAATAATATTTGATGACGATGATGAGGAGGAACAAGGTCCTGTTGCAAAGTCTGAGGGCTATGCAGAAGAAATTGTGCCACAGTTCTCTAATATGCAGTTCAACATAACCTCACAACATGACAGATAAACAGATTAATCTTTCTCGTCGGTCAAAATATTCAGAACAAACAGATTTACATCCGACTGATCTGAGCGAAATTACCGAACAGTTCAGATTTACCTCCCCTACCTCTAGATGTAATAAACGAACGATTCAGACTAAAAAGATTGATCGGACGCAAATAACGAACGCAGCTAATATATAACCTCAGTAATGATGACAGTTAGTTGAATAGAAAAATACAGTTTTAAGCTTGTCACTGACACAAAATTAAACAAATAAAGTACGAATTAACGGTAATTACGTTGACTTGCAAAACAACAAAAACAATGCAATACGAATTATTTTACTCGTTGCGACAATTACAATTTTTTCTGTCTGAGGTCTCATTGAATTCTACTCTTCCCAATTGCACTGCAATATGCTTGTTGCAACCACAGAACTAGTTGCAACACGCGATGGAACTAATTCTGAATTGTACTGCATATGCGCCGTGGCAATTTAGTGTTCCAGCGTCTATTTTTGAGAACTAGTAGTTACGCTGGACAACTAATTCGACGTCTCAGCAATTTATCAACATATTATTACAATAAAATCATTCTAGAACAGTTCGATCAGTTCTTGCAGGTATTTAATTTTCTCTCTTTTTCCACGCAATCGTAGCGCATGCTTCCGTTTTGTTTCAAGGTGAATTTTATAATACCTAAATCACAATAAATACAATTTCAACAAACTTTCATTCGAACGCATACGATCTTTTATAAATATTCTGTGATTATATGTAAATGTATGGTAAGTTAGAAAGTTTTTTTTCACTTTTGCTTAAAATTATAAAAAGGATCAATACTTTCTTAATCTTGGAATTTTTGTTCAGTTTTCCTTAGTATCACTTAGAGGTCAAATTAGGTCAAAATTTCCGGATTCAATTTGACCTCGTGTGGTATTCGGTATAAGAAAATTCCACACCAAATGTGTTTATTTCCAACAACATCAATTTTCGTCTTCAAGTACTTACTTGCATAACAAAGTATACAGGGTGTTTCATTGGGAAAGGGCCTAACTTTAACTGTAGATGAGGATCACTTTGGTGGTTCCAAAAACCTATATTTAATGTGTCTGCTGCACTTTATAACCGAGATACAGGGTGTTTTATAAATTCATCTTATTTCTTTCAAACCTCATAACTTCCGACTTACCCTATATATTATTTTGAGATTTGGTACACGTAATAACCATTACCTAGAGACTCCATCAAAAGCACCTCCAAAAAGATAATGCAGGTCCGGCTTAACAAAAAATTTCAAAACTCGTCTTTCCTAAAAACAACACCCTGTATATAGATTTTTTGAAAATTGCTCTTCATAATTGGAAAGTGTATAAAAAATCGAATCTACTTATTTCCTTTTCATTTTTCCGCAGACAATTTTACTACCAAAAATTTACCGTCAAAGTTATAATTTATGCACGTTTTTGGGGTTAACAATGGTATCGGAGAGGTTTTTTCATTTTTTAGCTTGAAATGGAATCCATTTAATGCATCTAAAGAAGCATCCTAGA
This sequence comes from Galerucella nymphaeae, assembly GCA_963978555.1. Taxonomy (NCBI): domain Eukaryota; kingdom Metazoa; phylum Arthropoda; class Insecta; order Coleoptera; family Chrysomelidae; genus Galerucella; species Galerucella nymphaeae. The sequence goes on along the minus strand of OZ021715.1, from coordinate 16,525,837 downwards.
AATTCAATTGAGTTTGTATGTTTACGAGTACAGACCACTAAAAAATGTGATTACAGGGCCGTACTTAGAACATACTCACTCAGTATGTTTCGAATATCTCAAACACCCTGTATAAGAATATGTATCTGGAAACTATGCACTTCTTCATTTAGAATAACAAGAGTAAAATACGAGAAATGAATTTATACTTCAAAAAACGGAGAAATTTTTATTAATTTTATTAATTGACATGAACAGAAAACAAGAAATTCTAACAACATTGTCCAAGCGAGTACTTTAAACGTTTTTTGAAGTATAAATTCATTTCTCGTATTTTACTCTTGTTATTCTAAATGTAGAAGATACATATCCTTATACAGGGTGTTCGAGATATTCGAAACATATTGAATGGGTATGTCCTAAGTACGGCTCTGTAATCACATTTTTTAGTGGTCTGTACTCGTAAACATACAAACTTAATTGAATTTCTAGGATGCTTCTCTAGATGCATTAAATGGATTTCATTTCAACCTAAAAAATAAAAAAAACCTCTCCGATACCATTGTTAACCCCAAAACGTGCATAAATTATAACTTTGACGGTAAATTTTTGGTAGTAAAATTGTCTGCGGAAAAATAAAAACGAAATAAGTAGATTCGATTTCTTATACCCTTCCCAATTATATCCCGTAACCCGTATCATGGGGTCTGTGAGACACTTGTCAATAAGTCACGCATTCCTGCTCCCATACTTCTTCCTATATCATCCTGCCGTTCCATCTACTTTTAAGTTGGGCCAACAGCAATGCGCTTGTAGATTTTGAGCGATATAGGTGAACGTACGCGTAAATTATTTCGAGTTAAAGTACAAAATTGTTTGTGAGACCCCTTGGTACGGGTTAAGTAACTTTTTAAGAAATCGTGAAATACAGAATATGAATCAGGAAGAACATTTAGAAATAAGAAAAGTGTGTTATTTATGTCCTAAAAGACTTAAACGTAAGACCCAGTACTTATGTGTAATGTATAAGAGCCCAGTATGTTTAGAGTGCACCTTTAAAATATGTAAAGAGTGTATAATTGACCTCTAACATGAAGCTTGTTATCTTTGTAATTTTTGATAAAAATTGAAGAATATCTTTTTGTTATACTCTTGTTTATCAAGCTTCTTTACAGATAAAAGCGGTCTGGTATGTTTATATTACATTTTGAGAAAAAAAACATGTAAATTCAAAATATGTTAAAATTTTTACTTTTCAAGAATAAATTGAATATTTTCGTGGAAATATGACTTAATTCCATAAAGTTTCCACATAGGCCATCTCATAATATATATATATATATATATATATATATTTATAGTCGAACCATTTTCACACACTTTCCAAAATATATATATGTATATATAGCTAGTTGTCTCACAGACCCCACTGTACGACTTATGTCCTGAAAGTGGCTCTGTACGGGTTACGGGATATAGAGCAATTTTCAAAAAATCTATATACAGGGTGTTGTTTTTAGGAAAGACGAGTTTTGAAATTTTTTGTTAAGCCGGGCCTGCATTATCTTTTTGGAGATGCTTTTGATGGAGTCTCTAGGTAATGGTTATTACGTGTACCAAATCTCAAAATAATATACAGGGTAACTCGGAAGTAATGAGGTTCGAAAGAAATAAGATGAATTTATAAAACACCCTGTATCTCGGTTATAAAGTGCAGAAGACACATTAAATATAGGTTTTTGGAACCACCAAAGTGATCCCCATCTAAAGTTAAAGTTGGGCCCTTTCCCAATGAAACACCCTGTATAATAATTGCGTTTTTAATATAAACATTAATCATAATGGTCCAAAGAATTTAGAAAACAAGTAGGCAGTTCGCGACAGGGCCGCTTATAATTACTGAGTTTGTAACAATAGAATCATAGGGCAGGTCACAATATCTAGAAACGACTGGGCAGCAGAGGGACATTGACCTATACTAAAGGCTGCTTGTATTCTAAAATTACTTCCGAATATAAATCTAAGACACTTCTCTGGATCACTCTGGATTTAAGTAGGCACAATAGATTTTTTTCCACTACTAGCTGTGTGTTTGACAATTATTGCTTCTTCTAGCCAACTGAGAAGTTGAATTGATTAATGTTTACCATTATTAACCTAGGTCAATAATGGACAAATAAAAATATTTTGAGAATTCAACTTCTCGTAGTGCGTAAGTGGTGGAGACATTTATAAGCATGGCAATTTATCTTTAATAATAGTCTTCACCACCTTGGTTTATAATAATATACTATTTTTAGGTCTCGGTGAATGCCGTCAAAGGTCAAAAACCTTAGAGAAAACATTTTCAAATCATTATCTTTCATATTACTGTAATTTCAGGAAATCTACAAATAAGGATGAAAAGAATTGTCATGAAACTAATTGTATATAATTATTTATTACTATTTTGTTGCAAGTTATACATATATTTTCATGTAATTTCATATTGTATTTATTTTAACATGTAGTAGATGTAGTTTTATTATTTAGTTAATGTCATGTACTATTCAACAGATTAATTATATAATAATAATAATAGCAACAGACAAGAGCAGCGCATGGAAGACACATTGTCAACTCTCATCAGAGAAGCAAGTAAAAAAAGATTACAAATTAATGAAGAGAAGACAAAATAGCTCCTATGCTAAAGAAAAGAGAAACCGAACATGAAAGAGATAAAAATAGGGGAAAATTGTTCCCAAATAGTGTCACTCATCAAATACCTTAACGGACCCAAATGAATAAATAAAGATCAGTACAGTAGCATTTATAATAATGAGATTGAAGATATTCTGTAAGAAGAAGATATAATTAATGTAGTTGAAGCCCAAGATGGTGGTGGGTACACATTCACCGCAGACAACCAGAGAAGCTAATAAGAAAAATCACTGCATGGAATCCACAAACAAGACCAAGGGGAAGGCCGAAAGAAAAATGGAATAGACTGTGCCAGAACAGGGAGAAGTGTAGAGAAATTGTAGACAAGGCAAGAAACACAAAAAACTATGACGAAAAAGACATCTGAGATAACAAGGCGAAGTGACGCAATAAAGGAATCCAATAGCTCCAAGATGGAGCGCTAATTATTTTTCCAGAATGCTTTGTAACTGTAATTTACAAATTACTTAAACTACACTTAGAGGGTAAGAGTAGTACCACTGTTAATAAAAAAGAGATTTACAATGCCATTTGTTGGTTTAGTCAGTTATTCCATATATTATATCGATTCAAATTAGTGGTAAACTGTTGGGGATCGAGTAATGACAGACCGAATCCTCTGAGCTAGTTACCATTGCAAGAGAGTAGACAGGGCCACGTGACAAATGGAAGTATTTTAAAAAGTTAGGACTGGTTGTAGCATATTGAAAGTTTTTGAGTAATGGGACTGTCAAAACGTCGTGTACACCCGGAAAAGTTTACTGGTTACTTTCGTCTAATCCTTTCTTCAACTACCTGCGAAATTATTTCTCCCAACAACTTGATCATTCATCAGTATAGTTTTTTATGCTTTTTAATTAATCTTAGCTGAACCATAACATTTTCATTGATAATATCAATATCGCTTTTAAATTAAATATCGATAAAAAATCATAAACTTCCCATTAATAATGCTACAATTATCGACTGGATAAAGAACTATGATAATTATTAAGTTGGCTACTTCTTTGTAGGTACTTACAAATTAATAAAATCAATAATAATTACAGGACTACATAACATTATATAATATATTATTATTATTATTATTATTAAACGAGCAGTTTATGATAGCCATTATATATTAGCCATAAATTGTGAGTAGAGTACTATACTTTGTCCACGACCCTTAATTTCTTTATTAAATATACATATAGGGATGGGCGCTGTGTAATCCAATATATCAATCAATACATATAAATATATTGTATATTATTCTACTCGCAATTTATGGCCAATATTTACTCGGATGACTTGCACCCCTCACCTACGGCTCGTGACGCAAACGTCACCCATCGTGAATAATGGCTATTATAAATTGCTCGTTTAATAATATTATATTATTATTTCATATTGTACCCCCATCTCTAGTCACATGTAAAGAAATATTGTGTGTTGAATTCTCATGGCGTGAATTATGACCCATAATACACTCCATTGTATTATGAACCATAATTCACTCTAGTAGATATGGGTGAAGTATAACCAATGTTAATTTGATGACCCATATTTTTAATCCCATCCCAATGGCGTGCATACATTTTTTTTATAAATTCGAATATTGTGTGAAATAATGTTTTTCAAATGTAATTCAAATAAATATAGTGGATAAAATTACCCTGCATCAAATTTGTAATACAATTTTTTCTAAATAATGCTAGTCAATTCGTGAATTTTCGCGATAGCCGCATCATCAGAAATTACAGAATTTTCTTTTTTCAAACACGCGTACATATTTAAAACAACGCGTTGACACTGAATATGTAAATCTTTGTTTTCAAATTCAGCCCTATCATCATCATCATTTATTGCTTAGTCATTTGCTTGTGGCGCCAAATTATTAGATTCCCGCGTATCATCTTGGACTGTCTTTTCAAATGGTCTCCAAAATGCCATTCTAATTTATTACAAATGAATTATATTCATAAAACTCACCCTAACGTCTACGAACAAATAAATATTATATTGATATTAATTCACTCAACTCCACGAACAAATAAATATTATATTGATAACAATTCACTCAATAAATATTATTTATAGGAATTATTATTTCATTAAATTCACTCAACCAAGAAATAGATACTACTATATTATTTTAAATAGGTCTACATATAAATATACAAACAGAATTGCACACGCCTATGAGACTTAGGAAACGAAACAAGTGATTTGCACCCTAATCCCATAAAATTTTTTATGTTATAGTGGACCACCTTAGTAGCTACCCGAATTTTTCAATATTATGAGCAATATTTCACTCGGTAACTGGCGATACACTGCAGGTGTATGATTATAGGAGGCTAAGTGAGGAGCTAAAAGCTAATACAATCATAGAGCAGAAATTTACGAAACGATAACGAGATATAGCTCTGAAAATAAATACAAAATGTTTACACCAAAATAAGAATACTGTAATGAAAGTATACCCAAACAAACGGAAGCAAGCTGGTATACGAAATGCTCAAAAACGCTGGACGTAAGAGCCGGTGTAGTAGGGATGAATTAGCAATTTCAATTAACCAAGCAGAGCTGACGGCAATCCTTTTCTGTGCAATAGAAATTAGTCAGCAAAGATAAATAATTATACCATTCAGTTACCATCTTCATAGATAGCCAAGCATTCGTTAAGACAATCGATTCCATAATGAATACTGTCAAAAGCGTGGTGGGTCTGCTAAGTGGGCACTGGAAGCTCAATGGAACTTAGATGTTATGGAATATTCTCTGGAGTAGGAGCCGGAATACGATCTTTGTAAGCCTAGGGAAACATGCTACTGTCTTTCAGGCTGAGATAATGGCGGTGCCATGCTGTACAGAAGAGTTGAAGAGACAGGATATGGATAGCCAAAGAATCGTTCCGACAACAAAGTAGCACTAAAAGCGATACGCTCATAACGGACAACTTCAAATTTGGTGTGGGAGTGATGCAAAGCTCTCAACAGACTAGGTAGTCATAATATAGTGACCTTAGCCTGGGTACCAGGTCAACAAGGAATAAAAGGCAATAAAACGGTGGATGAACTAGTCAAGCAGGGAGCAACGGAGGTCATGAAAAGGCCAAAACCTTCCTGTAGAATTGCTAAATGCATAAGTGAAGAGAGAATCCACATATGGATAAAGAGCTAGGCGCTGTGCTGGTGGTATGAAACCCCAGAACAAGGGGACGCTAAATTATTCCTTAAAGGCACTTTGGCCAGTTTGTCATATGACCTACTATGTCAAAGTCGAGAAACGACGAGGATGATGGTGGGAATGCTGACAGGACATTGTAGGCTGAGGAAACATATGCACATAATTGGCCTATGCAGGCTTTTGCCAGGAGGAAGACGAAACTGCGGAGCACATACTCTAAGAGTTTGAAGGCCTAGCAAGGGTGCGATTTAACTTACTCGGAGAAGAGAAACCTAGGGCAGGCGGTAACCAGGCTAATAAATCTAATAAAAAGAATAAAGCTAAATATCGAGCTCTAAATATAGGGAGTTCTACAATAGATCTGCAAAGGTCGCAGTGGGATAGGACAAAGGGCTAATACAATTCTAATCTAATCTAAGCTCAATGAGACTTAGATGTGTAGAATTGACAGGCAAAGAAAAATGAAGTTTTACCTAGAGGCAGCATGCCCATGTGATGTCCAGGAAAATGTGCGGTACTTTGCACTGAGCGACGAAAAGCCACTGACAAAGAACTGCAAGAAAAATTCTACTCCCAAGCTGGTGGAAAGTACCTAATCTAGAAAAAGGGGACCACGATAGATCTGAAAATGTCGAAGTGGAAGGACATAAGATGGTATCTTAACTGCAAGCAATTAATTGTAAAACCAATTGGTATTTTGCAAAAGAATTAAGAGTGAAGGAAAAAAATTTGCCTTGGGAAGAAATTGGTGCAACCTTTATTCATTAAAAACATGTGTGAATAATATTCAAAGAAATACAAATACATTGTCATTGTAACGCAAACAAAAGTTTTAAAAATTAAATTAAACTTATTTTTTAATCGTAAATCGGTTTGTCGGTAAAGACAGTATTAAAATGAATAATAACGAGAATAACATGCGTGAGTTCATTGAGACTTTGAATACATATTTTCTTATTACTGACTTACTTTAATTTTTTCATAAGTTGTTTCCAATTCTAGCCTATGCACAAATGGATTAAGCAATTCTTCAGTGGGACATTCCTCGTGGGAGATACCACCAGTCATATTAGCGCTCATTTTTCACAAAAATTTTAAAATACGCACACTGAAATTACTATCACACCTGAAATAATTCACCATGCATTCATGCACTATGCTCGTTACACTCGCGCGCGACGAAGATAAGAAATGATGAAAATCTGGTGAATCAACGTTCAAAATGTGAAAGGCTTTCTGCAGCGTTGTCGGACTTACTTTCACATTTGTCCTGAAGTTTTCGGGTAGGTCAGGAATGAAACGGTAAGTGGAATAAACAAAAGTATTACATGCAGCTCCGCAATAAGATTTTCTTGTCCCCCCGGGGGCAAAAAAGAGCTTCTTTGTTAAATGATGTTTTAAATATGTATTCAATCGAATATTTAAATATGTATTCTAGAAACCACACTTATATATTAATAATTATAAATAGTAGTAAGAGATTGGGAAAATAAACCGTTTTAATACATGCAAGTAACTATATGGTATCTATTGATACCAATAGATTGTAATTAAAACAACTTTTAATGAGCAATAAAACATCATGAAAGTAACAATTATCATTTTCCTTCTATACAGGGTGATTGTAATTACAATTATAAAGTACTTTCCCAAAATTGTTCATCAAGTACCAGGTGTGAAAACGTTTCTTTAGTAACTAGTTCCATATAAAACGAGTGACTAATATTATTTTTATTATATTAACAAACTGACAGACAATGACTGATGTGTCATTGAAGAATCAGATGACACAGGCGTTAGCTAATTCTTGGTGGCACTCTAGTACTAGCCCCGATATAACACGTTGTCTGGTTAAGGTTAATAGGGCTTGTCTACAATGTCTACTGTCAGTGTAGATTCTTATGTTTTTTCAGAAATTCCTTTTCTGGTTAGTTCTTTTGTGGCAATTCAGATTCCAGCCAGTTCTGTTTGAAACACGCTGGTGTTGTTTTCCATTAATCAACTTAATCCGTAGGCTTAGTGCCATGAAGTAAATTCCACATCCTGAGCCTTCTTTAATTTTTGAACCATCTGTATATATGCGTATTGCATTTGAGTATCTGAGCATCTGAGCCTGCTGCAGAGGTAGCGCAGTAAGCGCTTCTTGTCACAGGCTTAGCCTCAATTGAGTAACTCTTACTTCGAAATAGAGCAAGTGTTGTAGAGACCAGTTATCCACGAATACTGTACGCAATTTTTTTTATTGGTGCACTTTGAAATTATAAATACTAGTATCTATTACTACTACAACAAGAGATGGAAATAAGAACTGATAATGTAAATTGAATAGATGAGGCTATTACTTGATGTAGATCCATTTTAAATTATAAAATAAAACAATTTCAACTTGTTAAAATCTACATTATTTTTGTAGATTTTAAAAAGTTGAAATTGTATTATTTGATAATTTAAAATGGTTGAATTCGTGATGACATTAGTATACCTGGCGTTGTCATGGAAATGTTACACTTTATCTAGGCATATTTTTGCATTATTCAAATGAAAATAACAATATTGATATTCACTTCTCATAATTAATAAGGGACCTGACGAGAAGCTGTTAGATGGGAAAAATACGTAAGACACATTGCCGCTATGTAAAGTACGTCTGCATCCTAATTTGAATGTTGTAACAAGGAGTGTAATTCCAAATTATGTATAGTATTAGTTACAAGTTACCTAATTTTCTTTTTAATTAAAAATTTGATTTTTGGAAAATAATTTTACATTTGGTATTAACTCAAAATGTTTTCTTATAGTTAACATTTCCATGTATTTAAAATGATAATTATACATGGTGATTAATTCCTAATTGCGCATAGAGTGACGGTAAATGCAACAAAGCTAGTAGTTTTATAGATAACAATTTTTATTTGTTGGGTTTATTATTCTTTACAACCACGATATAGGTTGATTTATGAATTTTCTCCATTTTTTCAATTCATCATAAGTTATTAATCACCTTTTACATTTATATGACATTTTGTATGTATGTAATATCTTTGTCTAAAATGGAGTAGGTAATAAATAAAAAACATATTCCAGGTTCACCATTAAAAATGTTTTATTAAGTTTTCAATCGAAACAAAACTCTGTGGAATGTTATGTTACAATTTCAAACAAATATTCAGAAAGAGCAGTTGAAAAATAAAAATGAATGTATTTGTTTTTGCTTCCAACTTTCTTACTTTCAGCTTGGGGAAAATTTAGATGTTTCTATAATGAGTTGGCAGAGAATTAGAAAGAATTTAATTCTTCCCAAATGGTGCTTTTCAATTTTAATCTTTGAAATCATCAGAATTTACCTGAATCTTTTACAGAAATAATTTTCAATATCTGGATAATGGCAAGGTTCAGGTATAGTAAAGTATACATGATTTTACCACATTTCTTACCCTTTAATGCATTAATATAGAAAAAAACGGGTGGTTCTATTTAAAAAAATAGAGAAAAGTTTGAATACTTTTTATACACACCCTGTATAAAATAAACATTTTTTTATTTCATATCTTCAAGGGTATCCGCGTAAAAAAATTATTAAGGGTCTGCAAGGGTCAAATTTTTTTACAAAAAAGTCAATATTACAAAAAGAATGTATTTTTCGAAAAATGTTCTCAAACAAAAGTATACTAGAATTTTAAGTATATTTCAAAAATGTATTAATATACACTTACAGGGTGTTCTATTTAAAATAACAAATTTACTGTCGGCCAACAAGTGTTTTGCCATATACAGATAATTTTAACTCGTCGTGGTACACCATGTATAGGTATGATAGAAGTAAATATTGTAAGCTTGTCGTGACACAGTATGCATTAAAAATACTGGTATTGGAATATTTCAATCATTTCACATTATATTAATATTATACAAGAGAAGAGTGATATTTGCTACTTTCGCAGCAAGTAAGTCGGAAGAAGTATATATAAATTACTACTACTACTACAACTGGCATCGACTGAATTCGTCTCATTATGAATAAGATATTCGGATGAAATGGAGAGTATGCCTTCTAGAGAAAACAGACACTTTGTGGCAACAGCGTATCTCACGGATATCCGAATGATACGAAAGCTAACGAGATTCTAAATCATTATTTTCACTTTTGCGTAAGAGAAATAGTTGGTGAAAGAAGAAATTTCTGGGATTTAATCAAAAATGGTAAATATTGCTGCTGTAATTCTTGAATTGACACATCGTATAGGAAGTTACTAAAGGCGCTTCTTCTGGTAATTCTGGGGACACAGATTGTTGTGTCACAATAGTAAAACAGATGAAAATATAAAATTTTATTCTTTTCTATCAATATTACATTTATTGGAATTTTTTTAATTTAATACAAACATGCTTGCATCATCTACTAAGTTATTATAAGCAGGAGGACTTTGTCTTTGAAATATTTAAATAATGCACTATGTGTCTTTGGTGAACACATCCTTGAATACCGCACTTAAATTAATTATTCTGTCTTCTATACTTATCTAGAATATTCGGGACACTTTCTAAGATGATAATATGTTTTATAGAAAGAGAAACATGGCAATGTTTATACATTCTGCCTCTGGTGCTGGTTCTTTGTTGAGGAGATATTGATGTGTAAGGAGTGTGTGTGTATTGGAACGTTGATAGAGTGGATAAAAGCAGTAGGTAAATCATATTAAGTGAGTTTATATGTATTGTATTGTTTTTATTTTTTAGGATGTTATTTTTAAATTCTTGCCTTAGGTTGTTGATTTTACTCAGGTCGTGGTTCTCATTTATTTTTATTTATTTATTTTTTTTTTAATTAAAATTTCCAAAATTTTCTAATTTAGGAAATTATATTTAACAATAAGAAATTACATTACATCCAAATTTAGTATTTAAATAACAGTTATTTATTTATGAAGAATTATGATTATTTTTGCGAATTTTGTATATGTTCCAATTATATTATTATTTCTATTTTTATTGTTAATTAACCTTTTCCCCTACGAACACCCTTTAATTTTGATATTTTAAATAAATGACCAATTTGAATTAATTGAAATTTAATTTACCTTTTCTTTCCTCCATGCAAAATTTTAATCCTTCATATCATACGAAACTTCTTGTCTATTATCCTATTTTTTTTTTGAATTTTGTGAATAAATTCTAAAATATTTTAATTCATTCAATGTATTATTTATTCCCATTCATATTTCCATAATTTTAAACTTTCATACCTAATTTTACTTCTTTAATATATTTTCAATTTTCTGTATATCCAAATTATTTTACTTTTCTTTTTATAATTTTCCAAAAAAGATCCGTCTCTATTTATTTTAACAACGCTTCTTCATTATTATTTTTTTTATTGGTGAACCCTTTTACCTATTTAAAGCACGCCCCATAGTGTTTAAAACGAACTTTAAAACACGCGCGTTTTTTAAAGTTACCATGGCATCATCAGCATCTCGAGAAACGTGTGTAATGTCTTATCGTCTAAATGACAATTTTTTCTGATCTGACAGGAGTACTTTGTAACGTCAAAACCATTATTTGAACAATATTCAACAATTTCAATTTTATAAATGAAAATGGAAAGTGCATGTGATATTGTTTGAGATATATACTAATATTTCGATTCTTCAAATCGGAGGAAATGCTATTTAATTTGATACTATTAACATTTCCATGACAACGCAAGGTAAACTAATGTAATCACGAATTTAACCATTTTACATTATAACTTATTTCCATTTTTTTTTCTTGTAGTAGTAATAAATACCAGTCTTTATAATTTCAAAGTGCACCAATAAAAAAATAACGTAAAGTATTCGTGGATAATGGTCTCTAAAACATTTGCTCTATTTCGCGCGTGTTTTAAAGACCTTAATATCCACTTATACATTAATATACTAGAAAAGAAACTTCATATAATCTATCACATTTGATATATTACACACTTTTAGTTTAATATATTTATAAAGTTATGAATCGATTCATAGATAACATAATACAGAAATCGATTCGCCACGCTCCAAAAGGTGTTCAAATCAATAAACAAATAGTGAAATCATAAAAAATTCAAATGAAGAATAAATTTATACACCTTCGAGCACCATCTAAATGACTCTTACGAAAAAATATATTATAGATAACTACAATTGAGGACTTGAATCGGCCGCTTGGTCAAACATTTACTGTATAGATGGCGACGCTAGTCAGTTTATTAGTATTATTTGTGATGATACGTGTGTTGTAGAATAAACTATGATTATTGTCTCTTAAAATGTTACAAAATGAAATTAATAACGCTGTAATTACCGCAACTGTTCAAAAAAATATTATAAACGTGTGTAACATTTTATCACCGCATTACAGCAAATGGAAACTTTTATTAACGGAGGCTGACAAGCCAGTCAAAGCAATAGTAAATTATAGTGAACAGCTGAGACATGTGGAAACGTAAGTATGTTGTGCTGCATACTGTTCTGTGTCAAGGCTAACCTAACCACAGTTATACCAGGGCTATTAAAAAATTATTGAAACATAAGCTTCTATTTATTGAAAATTATAGCAGAATTCTAATAAATTTCTTAATTTTTCAGTCATTTGGTAAACTACAATCATGCAATAGTACTTTGTACAACTAGTGCGCAAAGTATCACTTTTCTCACGAGCGCAGAAGTTTGAAGTGCCGCAAATCTAGCGAGTGGGAAAAGTGATTTGCGTACAAGTTGTACACAATATTTTTTCTACAACCACATTTATTAATTAAAGAAATAGGTACAGTAATTTACATGGTTATTTTATTTAAACTTTGAACAGAAAGAACTTAATGGAAATAAATAGAAAAATCATTTTAATATATAATTGATTGTAAAATTTGAACAATTTTGGATTGCCTTTTGGATACGTTTCCATGAATTCTGGAGGAGTATTTTCAATGTCCGAATTGGACAACTCAAAAGATAAATTATTTTCATCTTGTTTCATGATTCCTAAAATAATGCTTAATAGGTGAATGTTTTAATAATTAATAATAATAATAATTCAAATAAATAATGAAATAGATAGTTCACTTACTTTTAGTTTAAATTTAAAAATTGTAACCAATAAGAAATTCAATTGAGTTGAATTGTCAAAAAAAGTTGACATGTCATAGGTACCTAGCTTTGTTTGACATTTCGGTGCGGAAAAATGCCATAGCGTTTACTTTTCGCATTACTTTTACAACGGTTACATATCAAAAGAATTGAAAAAGGGCCTGCTTTACGTATAAAAATTTGTGTAGAAAAGCGTGTTTTGCATAGTGGTTGTAGGAAAAAATATATTTTAAACATTCGAATGTCAGTGTACTTTCCAAAAACTTAAGAAACACACTTTCAACGCTAAAATGAGTGCGGATAAGTGAACTTTTCCGCACGATAGTAGAAAATTAGTATATTACGTAATTAGTGCGGAAAGTGACATGGGAGCGATACGTGATATAATAAAATGTCACTTTCGCACTAGTAATGTACACTATTTTTCATACGACCAAGCGATAATTGCAACAACATATTGTTTAATATGATATAGTTTTTTTTAAATAATGTTGACATCGGTGAGTGCGGAAATGAAATGAGTGTCACTTTCCAACGAGTCACATATCTAATGATAGTATAATGAAATAAAAACTAGAGTAACGAAACGAGAAATTTATTAGAAACAGGTAAACAGTAAAGGTGTGTAATATGACACTTTCTAACCATCAATGTCGTTAATAATGACAGCATTTCATAAAGATAATCTATTTTATTGAATTTACCTTCTCACTCCCCTATTACTTATTTTATAAGTATTTAGTATTTACCAATATCAGGAACTGTAGGTACAAAAGCAAACTTAAATCAGTGTAAACTGCTTTTTAGAAAACCAATCATCTCTATTTGTTTTAGAGCCAATATTAAGTATATAGATGGATTTAAAGATCTACAGGAAAAACTTTTATACAAAATATTTTGTGAAATTGAAGATGAAATGATTTTGGTGAAAGATATTATGTAAGTAAATATTCACATTCATGTATTCACTCAAACATATATTAATATACAGAGTGGTCCGTTAGTAATGGTCCAAATTAAAATGAAATATAAAATATTGTTAATATTGTGGCTATCGTATTGTACAAAATGGAAAATTAAAATTTCATGTTCGACACTCTGTATCTCTTTTAATATCAACATTTTATTAAGACTAGTTAATTTAAATCGCAGTATTTTCAAGATGAGATTGTACTGTGTACAATTTCTTAAGGACCACCCTGTATAGTAAAAAAGCGGGCACATTGATCAATAATAATTGGTATTGAATCGTGTAGTGTTTGATGTCGCCAGCCACAGGCGAGTGAAATATACACCTGACTGTATGCGTGTATATGCGAGTAGAATACTATATTTTGTCACGACTATGAATTAATTGTTTAGGAATAAAAATGTTTGTCAATCTAAACCACTATAGTTTATAACAAAAAACTACAAATTACTTCTTATGTTATTGAGCAGATTATATTATATTCAATAAGTATTTGATTATTTCTTTTTGCAGTTACATTTGTGCAATATAAATTTGATATCCAAAATTGTAGGTGTATTTATGGTGGAAATACCTAACATTTTCTATTATAGGTATATATCCTCTTTATGGTTTACGGCTCTGACTTGGTGAAGTGAGGAATTCTAGACATATAAAAGGATCGAAATTCCGACGCGGTCATTTGTATGTATGAATAATCTTCAATATATCTGTCATGTGATCTTTTCATTATTCACACATATTATTCACTGATGAACAATGTACGTCATTTTACTTGAAGGAGCACACGTAAAATGTTAAAATTATGAAATAGTCGTGGACAAAAAACTATATGCAAGTAAAAGATAATTTTGTGTATTTTTTTGTGTTCTCTGTACCCGTTCCTGCTTTTTTTTGTCTTTTAGAAAAAGTATAATATCATAAGATACGTTTGTTCCATTATCGTTTGTCGTGGTTGTGATTTTATTAGTGTTTTGTATATACAGGGTGTCCCACGACGAGTGAAAACTATCTGTATATGGCAAAATACTATGGTTCTACCGGAAGTCGACTGTAACTTTGTTATTTTAAACAGAACACCCTATATATTAATACATTTTTGAAATCTACGTAATATTTTAGTATACTTTTGTCCAAAAACTTTTTTCGAAAAATGCACACTTTTTGAGTTATTGATTTTTTTGTAGAAAATTTGACCGTTGAAGACCCTTATAAATTATTTTTTTACGAGGGGACCCTTGAAGATATGAAAATTATTATGTGAATTTACATTTAAAACATGGTAAATATGACAAAGTTATTACAAGAACATGTGCTTCATTTGCAGTAAGATATCCAGATTGACGGCGATCGAAATCGCTCATTGTTAAAAGAATACTTAACAATTTGAAGCTATTCGGTTCATTTTAAGCAAAAGTTAATCGAGTTATACCATTTGTGAGAATAATAAAATATGCTACAAAATTTTATGGAAAATTAAAAGCCAAAGAAAAATAGTCTGATGTTTTAAAGTAAATGTTCAAAATTGCTCCCTTGAACTTCAATGCATTTTTCAACCCTTCTCAGTATACCTTCATTCATCGCACGGCTAATCATCATCTCAGAAAGGGAATTGAAGGAATTTCGAACTCTTAGCTCACAATCTTCTCTAGATGTTAACTAATGTCAGTTAAATAAGTGTCATTTATTACAAAGCCTACTAAAAGTATACATAAAAAATTTAAACTTGTTAAAAAATATAATAACAATTTTAAAACCCAAATATCTCGGAAACGACTAAAAGTTGGAATAGGATTAATAAAAACAATTTGATTTGATTTTTTTTTAGACAGATGAAGAAAGAGACTTTTTTATTTCTTAGTGCTTGTATCAAAATTTAGACCACACCTGCATCTCTAAAAATTTACAGAAAACATTTAATATCTGGATAACGGTAAGGTTTAGGTATAGGAAAGTATACATGAACTTGCCTTATTTTTTTCCTCTTGAATGCATTAAAATAGAAAAAACAGGGTGGTTGTATTTAAAAAATGAAGAAATTTGATATTTATGAAGTTAAACTTTGAACACTTTTTATTCACACCCTGTATAAAATGGAAATTTTTTCAACGTAGATTCGATTACGTTTGACCTTGCTCAAGGCAACCGAAGAGAAACCATTTTCATATCTTCAAACGTAGAAATTTTCATGATTTTACTATAAGTATTTTGCCATATACAGATAGTTTTTACTCGTCGTGGGACACCCTGTATAAGTCCTTACACATTTTGCAGCCACTTCAAAATAAATTCAATTTTAAAAAATTTTCATTAAGGTTTGAGGTTATGATCAACTGAAAGGAGCAGGTAATCAAAATCAAGCCCCCCCCTTCTAGAGGTAGTGCAGCTTGGAGCAATGGGGAAGCGATAGTTTAGTTGTGTTCAAAGCGAGTGCTTAATAAGAATACGCAAAAGCATTTAAGTGAACAAAGCAGTTAATTTGCTCGAGCAAATTCTGTAAAAAGAACACAGCAAAAGTAGCATTGTTTTGATTTTTACTTGATTCACATTTATCGATATATGTAATTCGTTCACTGTGCCTGTTGGCTAATTGAATAAAATTAAAACACAAAACAACAAACATATTTAAACAGAAAAAGCTTTACCGAACAAGCAAATAAAAACAGGATAAAGTATACTTACCTTAATTTTTTTGAGAGGAATGTCAAAGCATTTTTATTTGATCTTTTAGATGACAAGAATTGGACTCATTCTCATTCATTCTGTAGGTACTAATTCTGTTGTTTAATTATTTTATTTTTATTACAGAAGTCGAATGAATGCAGCAAATCAAGATTTGAAAAACAAACTTTCCATACTAGAAAAATCTACAATCGACCTGGATTGGGATGAACAAAGTGAACTTATCATAGGATCCGCATTTCAACCACCACTTTATAAAATTTTACAACTGGGATATGAATACATGATGTTTTTCACAAATGCTTTAAAATCTATAAATGAAAGTTTCAAAACTTTAAACGTGAGGAATGAAAAAATAATGATAGACTTTGAGAACAAGTTTAAAATAGATTTGGATAGTAATTTTGTACTGAATCATTTTTTAGCTATATTACAGTATGTTGGAAAAAAATGTTTGTGATATAAATAAAATTATTGTAATACCTATTATATTTATTTGATGTGGTAGTTTATTTATCCGGTGTCGGTATTTGTATACATTCGTCGGTAGTAGTAGGGTCGTGGGTTGTCTTCTAAGTTTGCCGTCGATTTGAATTTAATTTTTTTCCTTTGGTTTATTTCTGCGATTGAGGCTAATCACCGACGTCGGGAGCACTCTACCCCCAGCCGGTAATTTTGGCGAACCCACTATAGTGTTCCAACCAGTAATAGCGTTCTTTAACGAGCCCAACATTCATGTACTCGGGACCTCGGTTTTACCTCTCCTCCGAAAGACGGCATATCTATATCATACCTCGTGCTCATTGGTATGATAGCTAAGAGCTGTGATATGCTACTCCGCTGCCGGCAGTACGGTCCCTATACGACGGTATTCCCTGCAACGGTCACCCATCCAAATATTAATCACGTTCGACATTGCTTGATTATCGCACCAAATGCGTTCCACTACAGTGGATCTTTCCAATATGGTCAGATCTTCTCTTTCTTTCGGCTTCACCTATTTCTTCCAATATTACATTGGGGCTGATTCCGCAAAAGGGCTCAGGCCCCAGAAAGGTATTTCAGTCTCCCTCTTCGCTAGTTCATCTGCTATTTAATTTCTTTCTATTCCAGTGTGTCCTGGGATCCATAGTTCATTAAGTTTGGCTAGGCATTCCCACACCATTTTGGAACCAATTACACAAGAACTCAGTTCTTTAATGGCTGCTTGACTATCTGTCATTATAATCCTTTGTCCTCTGTATCCCTTATCAATATTGAACTGGGTGCACTTTCCTATGGCGTGGATTTCCGCTTGAAAGATATTTACATACATACGAGGGTTGTCTCCTAAGTTTACCGTCGATTTGCATTATCTCAAAAAACCATTAGCATGGCTATTCCAGTAGTGAGTCCAGTGTACTGGTTAGGGGGGGTGATAAATATAAAAATTCTCATATGCGAAAAGTAAAAAACGAATATATTTCCAATATTCATATAAAGATAATTTTATGTGTCATAAAAATGAGGTCACAATATATTTTCAGAGATCATATCACTAATAAATAAAACAAATAATATTCTACAGATTCAAAAAATCTAGGCTTGGTGGGGGGTGTAATTACCCCCTTCACTCTACCTTGGATCGGACACTGGGCTATTCTGTAGTACAGGAGTACACTTTGTGGCCGGTTAATAGTGTCTGAAAAGAATCGCACGGATAAAAAATACATTAATATAAATAGACGCATTCATGCTAGACACATATGTGTCTCGTTTCAAAGCAAATCTTTATTTATCTGTATTTTGTTCAGCCAAATACAAATAAATCATATAATTTTATACCTAAACTGTAAATAATAATTTTCCCGAACAATATATTCTCTTTGTGTGTGCACGCAATTCGTGCGAGTAAACATGCTCAGTACCCGCCTTTAACTTTACTTGTTTTTTGAGCTGCAGCTGCACACTCTTTAAACAAAGTCCAAGTTATTATAAAGTTCAGCTTAAGTTACAAAGCTGGCTAAACTAGACAATATTGCGACATAAACTAGCATTTTGTAAATAATTTTTAATCCTTTTTGTACACTTCGTAACGCAGGGTCACTTTACACAAAAAACATAAAGGAATAGGTATGCACATACAGTCTGTTCGCTGAATCTTTTCCCATGTATGAAATGATTCACATACTACTTTTTGTATTACGTCTCTTTCCTACTCACAGAATCTTAACCCCCGAAATGAAACCGTTTGTTTAATTACAGCGTAATATAACGAACAGAGATAGCCATACGATGAATGTCGGCGATAGGCTTAACGCGAATCTGTACGTTGACAGACCAAAGACTTTGTTCACAACTACGACCTACGTGCTATTTGATGTATTGCGTTTGTATATTAATGATGACGCATGGGAAAAGATCCAACGAACCAACTTTAGTATATTCCAAGCTGCGTCTCATTTTGTGGCGGGCCTTGGAGTCTCGTACCAAGAGAGTAAAACACCAACCCTATTATATTACGAGATTTCACTGTCCGTACGTATTTCAACAAGCTGTATCTCATGAACTGTGATAGTAAGTTTGTTGAAAATTTCACAGTTGTATTTCTGTTGCCGCTATAACAACAAATACAAACTAAAAAACAAATTAAAATAAATAACCAAACTACCAAACAACAAACGTATTTTTTTGAAAACAACATTCTGTCGGCTCCTATAAGGCATAGCTAAAGAGAGTAATCGGCAACAGGTTGACGCTTCACAGAATATTGAATTATATCATTATATTCAATGGTTAGGAGCCCTTCGTTCCCGAGTTCGACTCACACTTGGCCGGTTATTTATTAGTCCATTTGTCAAAGCGTTTACAAGGGATATTGGGTTGGAATTCTTTTTTTTTAATATGTACCTATATATCGATTAGACCCTCGAATAAAAACATATTCAGTCGTCACGAATATGGGAATTGAGTCGCTGAACTTTCAGTGTCGTCTTTCTGGAAGGGTTTATGGTTTATTACTTTTCGAGCTGTTGGCGTCTCAAAGATTGCTTACATATTTCAATGGTAGGGACCCAAAACAATAACAGCGCCCAGGGTAAGAGCTCATAGGAGAGTAAACTCTTATAAAGAGAAAATGAATGCAAATTTCGTGATAAAAATTTCAAGGTTATGAGTTTTCTTGGCACTCTCGCCTGGATGCCTGTTCACTAACTAGAGAGTGCTGTCGACAGAGCTTGTACTCCGTTTCACATAAAAAGAAGTAACGTGAAGTTCGCCAACTGCCTTGCGCAGATACCAAAGTTGATCTTGTCTATCTACGTAGTCTCGTAACGTCCGTTTCAACCCAGTGGCGTTACAAACAATACTTCATGCCGCAATAATTCACTGTCGAATATTTTAAGACGTTTGGATAGTTTATTTGTGTGTGTTTTATTTGATCCAAAAACCATGCTTTCTGAAAAATCTGTTTTGATTGTAAGAAAAATTGTCCAGTCAGGGCAATATATAGTTTATGTTTTGTGTTTTTAAAAAAAAAACATAATTAAGTATTTAATTTTTGGCCGATTTGATTGATCATAAACAATCTTAACAGTTCATTAATGTTATATTTTGATAAGGATTAATCACAAACCAAGATGCTCTCCAGTAGAGCAGTAAGTATCAATTTAGAAGACATCACAGTAAGAGGACTGGTCATGGAGGGATGTACCCCTAGGAGGAGTCTTATCACCACTTCTGAGGAACATAGTCCTGGACACTCTGATTGGATTCTACACAATTGTATACGCAGATGACATAGTTATCTTGCAGATTGGCAAATTTGTGAACACACTGTGCGATAGAGCGCAGGATGGGCTTAAATTGATTGAAAAATGGTGTAAGGAACACTCACTGTCGATAAATCCCAGGAAGACTGAGATGGTCCTTTTCACCAGGAGAAGAAGTTTATCGGGTTTAAAACCTCCCGAAATCTTCGAAAGCAAACTAAACTTTTCGGCAGAGGTGAAATACTTTGGTATTACCCTCGACAGGCAACTAACATGGTACTCTCATCTATACAGCATAGCAAAAAGAGCATTTGTGGCTTATGATCAGTGTCGGAGGACAGTGGGACATACATGGGGTCTGTCATCCCGTGTGGTCACCTAGATCTACACTGCAATAATAAGACCTATGTCAACGTATGGAGCAATTGCACAGGGATCGAAGGTTCTACAAGCAACGGCCATTCAAAAATTATATCAAATACAGCGAATGGCTTGTTTAAACATCACAGGAGCCATGAGAACAACACCAACCGCAGCAATGGAACTAATTACTGGTCTGACCCCTCTGGACCTGTACGTCAAGGAGGTTGCGTTAATGGCCATGGTACGATTGCGCACGGCTGGTGTAAACCCCGAAGTAGGAGTGGGCCGATTGCGGTTAAGTCTTACTCTTAAGGCTTACTGCGCTACCTCTGCTGCAGGCAGCCAATGATGCAATTAAACCCAAGTTTTTGTTTAATAAACCCTACAAAATACGAATAAAACAGAACACAGAGTCAGATGCTGCAGATGCAATACGCATATATACAGCTGGTTCAAAAATGAATGAAGGCTCAGGATGTGGAGTTTACTCGAGAGCACTAAGCCTAAGGATCAAGTGGAGAATGGGAAACAATACCAGCGTGGTTCAAACAGAACTGGCTGGCACCTCAATTTCCACAAAAGAACTAACCAGAAAAGGAATTTTTGGCAAAACATAATAATCTGCACCGATAGTAGACAAGCCCTATTAGCCTTGGACAGACAACGTGTTATATCGGGGCTAGTACTAGAGTGCTACCAAGATTTAGCTAACGCCTCGGTAGATAACAATATTATCCTGAGGTGGGTTAAAGGACACGACAGGATTATAGGAAATCGCATTGCAGATTCTTCAGCCAGGGAAGCCGCTGGACTAAAAATTCTTGGACCCAATGACACCTACCGCCTGACGAACTCGACAATTGCGGAACTAGCCAAACGTTACACCCATGCTCAATCCCTAGTGGACACACCTCTATGCAGGATGTGTGCATAGGAAGATGAAACTGTCAGGCATGTCCTATGAGAGTGTCCGGAGTTATCGTCAATATGATAGTGTGTGTTGGGTGAGTCCTGGCCTACACCTGCCGATAGAAAGGAGATGTCTTTTAGTGACCTGTCCACCTTCCTGAGAAGGACAGGATGGACGATGACCTAGGAGGACAACTCCTCGGGAGGATATACAGTGGATCACATGTGGATTAAGTGCTGTGAGCCTCCTTAATCTACAGATACAGATACAGAATCACAAACCTGCCTTTATTTCCATTTCTTCCAACGTAACGTGCTAGAAGGACATTAACAATCGATGAGGCACACCAAGAAGGTTATTACCTATATATATGAACCCTAGTTTGCTTTTGACAGGAGAGTATCTGGCCACTCTGTATACCACCCTATCTACCATCTCTACAAAGACACGTGTTCATGGAAACTTTTCTTAAAAAAATTGAACTACTAATCTCCCACACTATATTTCAAATTACTTTGGAAATACCACGTATGTTGTTTTTTCTATTTCTATAGAACGATAATTTTAGTGACTTTAAGCAGGAAACTACCCTGAATACCCACTTCTATCAAAAAAATTACAATTTCACTTATTTTATGATCGGCATAAAAAGGCGCAGACGCCAATATCGATTCAACGAAACGACATGAGTTTGTGAGTGTGGCGGCTGACGTAAGGACGTCTTTTTCGTCCTATCAATCGACAGGTACGTGAACTGTTTCAATGAATATTAATTCAATTCGCCTCAAAGGTGTATATTAAATTTATTATTCAAACAAGAATGAACTGAAGTTTTATCACTACGGTTGTCGAGAACGAGACTCCTCTTGAAAATTTTGAAGGCTTGGAGGTGGATTTACATTTTTTTTGGTGTTATTTCTAATGAACGTTGCGTATTGCATGACGTGTTTGATGTATTAATAATTTTTGGGCAATTGTTTAATGATAACAATTCAATATAGAAAAAAGTGCGAAAAACAAAAAATATGTACTATAGTTCATTTACGATAAGTTTGCAATTTTGACATTTGTAGTAAACAATTTTTGCCACTGAACAAAATCTAAATACCCAAAGTGTAAATGGGATAACTAATCATATAACGGGAGAAGTTACGGTTTTCCCATTATAATAATGACATAATTGTGACAAATTAAGAAGCATTTTATTGGTTTTAAGAGACGTTAAAAAATAATCTCGTGAACTGCTAGTCCTATTTTGGTATACCTAGATTTTATATTTGATATTTGCAATATTGTAAGATTTGCCATTTCTTTTATATTATTATTAGCTCTGGTTTTTCAAAAACATCATTCTGTATTTTCAGTAATTATTGGAATCTTCCATTTCACACGAGTTCAACCATATGTAACACTTAAGATTTTATTTAGAATAGAGGATCTTAAATACATAAAATAGTGCAAAATATGTAGGTTTGAATAAATTTCGATGCAGAATGCTGTGATTTTACCATTCGAAAAATAGTTCCGCAAATCATTACACGTTAGGTACTTAACGTCAGATAAATATGAAATGGGATTGTACCTTCACCACTCACTGAGAACCTTGCTTTGAGTCAATTTCAATCATATATGACTCCACCAAGCGGAGCTCCAGCTCATTTTGTTCTAATTGTTCGGCGGTATTTAGATGAGATATTTACCGGTGGGCGAGGTAGAATTGAATGGCCTCCACGTCCACCTGATTTCAATCCTAAAAAATCATTTTCATTGGAGATACTTAAAATATTCAGTTTACAAAAAGAAGTTGCCAGACTTATGTTCCATGTATTTTAGACCTTCCAGACTAAACAAAATCATAGGCTTGTCCTCTTCACAGGTATCCTCCAGTGTATGCAACAATCGTCGTTCGAAAAAGATACGAAACTTGAAAAAAAAATGGATACTTTATCACCCTCTTAAATAAGTGGATTTGTAGAGAAAATCCATTTTGTTGTGGGGGTAATTGAATTATAACTTTCAATATCATTATTTGAGGTTACCTGTTACTACTCCCAACGTACTTCTATGGCAGTGGAGTAGAATATTGTCGTTATGTAAGGAAAGAAGGATTTTTGGATTTAATTCCTCGGGAGGAAAAAAATAAGTTTAGATATTTATGTATTGTTGTTTTTTTCGCTAGGGGACAACCCCTAGGTCTTTTAGGCACTAGCTGAGCCACACGATAAACGACTGAAATTATGGTTAACTATAGTAAATTATTAAGTGAGCAATTTATGATGGCCAATATTCACGATGGGTGACGAGCCGCAGGCGAGGGGCGCAAATCACCCGTGTGAATATTGGTCATAAATTGCTAGTAAAATATACTTTGTCCACGACCCTTAATTTCTTTTATTGAATAAAAGTCAGTAACGATTTGGTATTACTAACCTCAAAATGTTGTGACAGCTACATAAAATAATTTGACATATATAAAGATAGGCGATACTATATAAAGTAGGTATCAATACAACGTACCGTTATAATAGTATATTATTAAACGAGCAATTTATGATAGCCATAATTCACGAAGGGTGAGGTTTGCGTCACGAGCCGTAGGCGAGGGGCGCAAATCACCCAAGTGAATTATGGCCATAAATTGCGAGGAGAATACTATACTTTGTCCACGACCATTAATTTCTTTTATTAAATAAAAGATTGAAACGATTTGGTATTACTAACCTCAAAATGTTCTGACAGCTACATAAAAATATAATTTGACATAATAGAGATGGGTGATACTGTGTAAAGTATCAACACAACGTACCGTTATAAATATATTGTTTTAAAATACTTAATATTAGAAAATATCGTTATGAAAAGTATCAATACTAAAAATTACAATATTTTATCGATACGATATATGTCAGAAACAAATTTCCTGAACAAAATACACAGATTTAATAGTTCATTTCATATTGTAGGTACCCCCATCTCTAGTCCATAATTCACTACAGGGTATTATGAACCATAATTCACGACAGTTGATATATGGGTACCATATACCTTTTGTTAGGAGGTAAAATATGGACTTATTATTAGGTGGTCGTGGACAAATATATTATTTTAAAATACTTAATATTACAAAATATCGCTATGAAAAGTATCAATACTAAAAATTACTATATCATCGATACGTTGTATTTCAGAAACAAATTTCCTGAACAAAAAACACAGATTTGATAGTTTATTTCATATTGTACCACCATCTCTAGTCGTGCTGCAGTGTATTATGAACCATAATTCACTCTAGTAGATATATGGGTAATATAATTACCTTTTGTTAGGAGGTATAATATTGACCTATTATTAGGTGGTCGTGGAAAAAATAAATAAAACTATAACTAAAATATATTAAATTACTTTACTTAACTAATAAAAGTAAATCAAGCTGAAGCTGAACTCCAAAATGTAACAATTGGGAAAAAAATTAAGGATCAGATATAATACAAATCTTGCAGCCAAGTAAATACAAATTTAAGTATAAAAAATCTTCTTCTTCCAGATAAGTACAGAGATGGATCCTCCGGAGGAAAAAAATCTAGATAATTCAATTCAATTAGAAAGGAAAATTACAAAATGTTCATATGAAACTAACTTTAACAGCACTTGAGAGTTGAAAGAGCCAAAGTTAAATTAAAATTCAGTTGCCAAAATAATATACTGTAACGTTTATTTTAATTTATACTTACAACTAATTAATTTATATTTACAGATTTACATGTACTGTCCTTAATTTACTAATTTATATTATACACTAAACTAACTAACTACACTAATTTATATGAACGTCACTAAATAAACACTTTATCGATCGCTTTCCTTCAGTATAAAACACTAACTGTCCATCTATGTGACTATAATCTCAACTATCTGATGGCTGATTCCTTTGTGCAGCGATGCTCACGTACTTATATCGCTAGGGTAGATTACTATAAAGTTCTCGTCGCGCTAGATAGACTAGACCTCTCTAGTGACGAGTGTCTGGAATGTTCTCGGCTAGTAGCAGGGGGAGGGGAAGGCAGTCTCGATCATTCTCGTGTGAGCACACACAGTCATAGTCGTCTCATAAGGGAATTTCACTGGTGCACTCGCGTAACAATACAAAGGTAGAAGTTACTACTAAAATTATATACTCACATATCAAATAATAGTAAAGTGATATAACAGTGATCAAGGCGAATAACAATGCAAATTTTCAATAAAATACAAAGCCTTAAATTTCACTATAATCTGGAAAACTTACCGAAGCTACTATAGTAAATACTTACATCTACAAAACACAGTAAGGTAATATAACAGTTAGTTGAAACGAATTACATTGAACATTGATAGTATAAAACACTTTTTGTTTGAATGCTAATTTCCAATCAGCCATTTAAATAATTGTAAATAAAAAAACCATTTTTCATTCCCAACTTTAGAGCCCTCTATAGTTCGTTAACGAAGGGCGCGAAGAAAAATTTTTATAAGAAATACAATCATTATTTTCAGTCTTTCTATCACCTCCCATGTTTTTGCTACGAACTCCTGGGACACTCTGTATATACAGGGTGCTATTGAAAAATTCAAGGATGGGAATTTTTTTATAATAGGTGAATATTATAGGAGAATAATTTTCTCAACTTATATTAAAATGAGTTCTAAAGTAGAGTAGCTTTCATCCCACTCAAATATTTATATTCGTTTGAGAATTAAACCGCATATGGTTCACTTCCAAATCCTTCCTGCTTTTCAATAAAACTGTTTTTATTTTTTTAATTCATTTACAGATCAGGCGAGCCTCCAAATCTCCATTCACGACTAATCTAAACATTGCTGGGCCACCAACATCTCACTATAATGGCAAATATCGCACATCTGGTTCGAAGACAAAGTTCACGCGACTTGAACCCTCAGCGCTCACTGGATCGCTTGGAACTGCGAGAGATGCGAAGTCGGTTGGTTATTGAGAATGGTAATACTGGAGTAACTTACGGTGCTACAAACGCTGCCTTTGTTGAAGAATTCAGTCCAATTAATAAGAATAAGTCGACTTCCAGCAGCAAGAGGTACGTACTTTTCTGTATTTATTTTTTCTTATACATGCTATCATGGTCTTTGAGAATTTTTTTGTCAAACGTTAACTACAGATACTAGATGTGATTTTATGTCCCAATCAGATTCACATTCATTTTCCTCGAAGGGAGCTAGAAGATGTTAAGTTTTCCAAATATACCTACCTACTATAGCTTAAGTAACTAAATATTTTTATTGGCCATAGTTTGGCCATGGTAGCTAGTACATAATAGGCCACGGGAAATATAGATCCAAAATGACCATTTCGTTTATAACATTTTGGCAAGCTGATTTTTGGTGTACACTTTAGTAATAAGCACAATGTATGTATGTGGTACCGGGTGGCCACATAGAACGGCCATCGGCCATATCTCAGGAGTGGATTATACCACAGGCTCGGGAAAAAAATTTTCATGACAAAAGTGGCCTCGAGAAAAACCTGGAAATTATTTTCAGAATTGTAGGTCCACCGCTAGAGGGCGTATTTGACAGTTCAAATTTTATAATTAGAATTTTTTCAAAATTCACCCCATTAACGAGCATATTAAACATTATAATCAGATTCCTCGACAATTTCTGCATACTTTTGATGTGACAAGTTTAAGTCTATCTTTTCAAATAAGGAGTGGGGGAGAGTGGGAACCTTGTTACGAAAAAACACCTGTAATTCCGGCTCTGCTTGACAGATTTTAATAAACAAGATGTTGTTTAAAAGAGCTTTTGTTGATCAATCGGGAATTTGTAAATATGAAGCAATCTGATTGATAACAGGAATGCTAGAGGGCGCTGTTTTATATTTATCAAATAATGTGTTTCCTCGTAACAATTTGAAATGGGAGCATACAAATTGGAGTGGGTCATTGAAAAGTAGACTAAATTTGTAATAGAGCACCGCAAACCGCTAGGCGATATCTCTTTCCTATCTTGAGATATCGTACCATTCACTGAGATCTGAAAGATTTATTGTGACCCCTTACTTCCACTTTATTTCTGAGGAGAGAATCTTAGACTGGTAGTCCCTTTAGTCCTATCTCCCGCTGGAATTTTAGGATATCTGCAGGCTTCAACTTAGGTAAATGTTCCCCTTCTATCCAATAATCTCCAAGGTGCTGTGCTCTAGGATTCTGGAGTGCTTTGCAGCTAGAAAGTATTTGGATGGAGGCTTCTTCTTCCACTATTTTAAGCTTTTTCAGGGGCCCATCCCGTTAGGATCTCTGTTAAAACTTTTGGCGCAGTTTTACTTTGACTTATGCATTCATTTGATCTCAACAGGTTGTAGTCACCCAGAAGAATCTTTCGATTGTCTATGCTTTACTAGATCTTTCCAATGGTCAGATCTTCCCTTTCTCTCGGCTTTACCTGTTTCTTCTAATATTACATTGGGGCTGATTCCGCAAAAGGATTCAGGCCTCCAGGAAGGTATTTCAATAATAATTACAAACAAGAGGATATGATGTTTCTAAAGTGTCAAATTGAACCGCACATTGTTTATTAGACATTTGTAAATGTGATTTTAACAATATTCAACGTTTTTCTCTAAAAATTATTTCCTTAGGGTTTTACAAACAAAAAAGTTAAATACTTTCGTATTCGCCTTCAAAAGACCTATAAAACTAGGCCTTGTACAAAAAAATATTAATTAGGTCCAAAGTTATCGACAAAATATTATTGTTTATGAATTTGAACGATACAATAAATATAGGACCAATTTGGAGCGAGACTGCCCTTATCTTCTTAAAGGATCGTCTCCATTGACGCGCATTAACTTAAAATTTTTGGGTTTTGACAACCAATTTTCTTAGTTACCTTCTCTTGGAGCTTCCATTAATGAAGATGGTTAACAACATACCTATGACCTATCATTTATTTGACAAACTGAATATACAATTTCTGGGCATCAATGGCCAAAAATACAAAAAATATTACATAAATTATGAGACTGCTGGCAGGCTGTCAGTGTCTCACAGTCGATAAGCGTCAATTCGCGCTGACGGAAATAAAGTAAATGAACATTGAAATTAAATAGAATATAGAAAATCTTCCATATATTTGGCATTGTAAAATACCGATCCAGATTCCCACATGACATTTGGCGGCGCGATAACATACAGTGTATAGGGGAGTGAGGGGCTTGTTGTATAAATAGTTTTCATTAAAACTAATATATCTTGAAATATATTGATAAATTTTCTACTAAATAAAGATGGATGAATACTGTAACTCTTCCTCTACCAAATCAAGTAAAAATATTACCATAACTATTGGTCATTACTTTACAATCAATTATTTTCTAGAAGAAGTGCGGTGTTACAACTTACCTCGTGCTTGGGGCAAGTTGTAACATCTACCGGGGCAAGTAGTAACGACAAAAAAAAACGACAATAATACCTCTAATCATTTATTCTTTGTTTTTTTTTAAATTGACATCTTTCTAAAGTAAGTATTACGTAATTCTTATCAAAAATCAACTTAAATACATTTTTTTAGGAATCAACACTTAAAAATTTAGTAATTAACAGTTTTATTTAGTTAAACACTACTTATAATCATCATGGCACTTTTAAATCACAGTAAGTAATTAAATTATTCAAGGTATGCTCGTAATTATCTCTTCTTAATAGTTATCTAACAAAGTATTATACTTATGTAAGAATCAACATTTGGTGGCATGTAGTATCACGTTACAACAAGCCCCGGGATTTTGTTACAACTAACCCTTTGGTTTGGTATTTTGGTATTTTCAACATTTATCAAGATAACTATTTAAACAATTTACCAATCATAAAAACTGTTACACATTATCAGAGATAGATAAATTTGAATGGAAATAAGATATAGAAAGTTTGAAATTAGTCAATATTAAATACGCAAACCGAAATTTTACGACAGTACAATTTTATATTACCTGGCAGAAATGAAGCACGTGCACACTTCCCCTCAATGCACCGGCCGGCAGGACATTGGCTATGGCAACATGATGCGGCGCGGTTTATAGGTTAAATCGAGTCAATGAAATACATTAATAGCGTTTAAGATCCTAGTGAAATAGGCCTGTTACTACTTACCCCTGTTACAACAAGCCCCTCGCTCCCCTACCTTTTACCTTTATCTTTTTTATTTTTTTACCTTTTTGAATCTTTCAGAAACTCCACTGATGGAAAAGGAATTTTCAAACCAGAGTGCGGCGAAGACGAAAGAGAATCATGGGATAGTAAGCTCACATTTTTATTGGCCACTATTGGTTATGCTGTTGGACTAGGTAACGTTTGGAGGTTTCCATATTTGGCACAAAAGAATGGTGGTGGTGCTTTTTTGATACCGTACTTTGTCATGTTAGCTATTGAAGGAATACCGATTTTCTACTTGGAATTGGCTATTGGACAGAGGTTAAGAAAAGGTGCAATCGGTGTTTGGAATCAAGTTTCACCTTTTCTATCAGGTATATTTTGTATATTATATTTGATTATTAATTATGTGGGATATTGAATAAATGTATATTACCAGCAAAGTCTGCAATGTGACAATTTAAATACTAAAATGAACGTTTGATTTGGTCTATTCCACTATTCCACTACGACTATGAGTATTAAATTATTAATTTTGACATTTAGATTATCTTCTCTTGCTCGACTTTTTTTATGTAACCAATCTTCCTCGAGAGAAACCTTTGTTCTTCACACAACGAAAAACGTACGTTATATTAATAAAAAAAAACATCAACACAATGATTTTTTACATCAATTTTGCTCCGATGCTCGAAATCATTACCACAATGCTTTTAAAATATTACTCAATGTACGAGGACGTAATATTAATGCTTAGCGAACATTGATTTCAATCAGCAACGTTTCATGTAAAAATATTGATATTAATGACTTTGACATGGTTTAATGTCCTAGTACCTACATCGATTCTATGCCTAGTGAACATCAATTGATTAATAAAATAGGAATCAATCGATTATTGAAAAACATTAACTAATCACCTAATATGTATTAATTGATAATCTGTAAGCATTATCATAATGGAAAAAAGTATCAATACGTAATGGATCAAAATAAACATCTACTTTGGTAAAATAAAATCCTTTGGTAATTTAGAATCCTCACATATGTTTATTTAAAATTAAAAATATAAACTTCACTCACTATCTAAAAAGCTACATAATTTATCAATTTAAGGAAATGAAGAGGTAGGTATATATTTCTTTGATACTTGTTACGTCTTCACCAATTCTTGTAGAGTATACTTTAGTTGTTTGGCGTTTTCCTGTTATATATTTTTTCACTGTTTTGTCTGTAGGAATAACATATCCATACAATGCTCACAACACTGCTGCATGGCGTCCATTGCATATAAAATCAATTAGGTATATCATCCATATAATCATTCCATATTTATAGTATAAGCTACCAACTGTCATCTGGTTGGACGGATATTAGTTTTGCAGAAAACTGAAAATATAGAATTAAAATTAGTATTATCAAAGCTGGTTATATACATCACTTACTTTCATTCACGTCTTGGCTTAGTTTTTGTAATAAACCCATAATAGTTTTATCCTCAAATTTTCATTGGATATTTTTCCACAGCTTTGTTCACAGCCAATCACCAAGCCATCGGAATTTTCAAAGGCACTAGAGAAATCCATGTTTATCTGGAATTATAATGAAGAATGAACTACAAGTGAAAATAAGTTTAAAAAAATTAACATTTGTCCCACCAATTTTTAAATCCTGAATGTTAATTATAAAAAAAAACATTTTTCTAAAATGGCTGTAGTAGATTCTAAAGATTTATAATTTCTTCCAATCTGTGTTTGCTGCAGACTTTTCAGTACCCAGTAGTCAAATTCTTCGGAACCTAAATTGAAAAATTTAAGTGATCTATTTTTTTCCTCAGCGTCTTCTCCTAGAACTAAAATATAATAATTTGCTTATAGTTTACTATTTATAGTAGGTACGGCTTATTCAAGAGACAATAATAATAATTTTCTAACTTACTTGTCTATAGGTATACAGGATAGGTTTCCTAGAAAAATTTGGAATTGCACTTTTTTTGTTTTCTCTCACTAGTATTTATAGGTTTATTATTACCGCACTTTTGTGATTGACGGAATTTATTAACAAATTAACTAGGACTAAATATTATAATGCATATTATTATGACGCGAGGACTAGGACTGGGAGGCGATGTCGTTCTTTCCACGTGAATTTAGCGGGAATCGAGCAAATGTTTAGGTGGTGGGAGACAACAAGACGTAATATTAATGTTTTTGGGCATTAGCTCAACGTATTTAATCATCAAGCTATGATTTTTTGCATTATTTAATAAGTTTGGGCATTATATTAATGGTAGAGGTACATTAATTGATGTCTATAGGCATTATTGTAATGATTTTTTATTATTGACCTATGAATTTTAAAGTATTGATCTATAGGCACTGACATTATTTTGTCTCATTGTGCAATGATTAACTTATGTCCTCTAGGTGATTGGTTTAATGTAAATTATCCTTGTATTGATGTAAAATATCATTATCTTGATGTATTTGGCACAAAAATAATTAAATTCTTGCATTAGTTTAATGACCAAGCATACATTGTGATAATCCAAAAAAATATTATCTAATGTTTTTTGAGCATTATCATAATCATTTCATTACATAAATACTATGAAAAGGGCATTATCGTAATGATTTTACAGTTGATGTTGGTGGGACATTAATATCACGTACGATATTTTTTTCTGTGTTGAAGCTGCGTCCTGAGCATAGCATTTTGCCCCCTAGCACTATAAATCTCGCAATAATAGCAAATGTATTGTATGTCGGGGGCTCATGAAGAGGTCTGCCATACTTCTGTGCCATCAAATCGCAATTTCTCCAGAGGATGCCTCCGCAATGGCCAATTTATTAGGCCGATGTTTCAACAGCAAGCGGAAGCAATGAAACCGAACTAAATCATCAACAATCACGTTATGTAGGTTAGTTTAATCCATCTAACTTCTTAATTCCTCACGAGTGGGCCCCAAAAGACTTCTTAACATTTTTTTATCCCGCACGCACCCATCTCTAGTAGTAGATGAAAAGTCCGGTAGTTCAGATAGATATCTGTCAAAAGAGCCATCACCTGTGAGAGACGTCAGTCAAAACAAACTCCATAATACACATACGTATTAGGTAATTGAAGATCAGACAATCGATAGTAGACCTACTTGAGATATACACAATTGAGGTAGGTCGTTCCGCTTATGTTGAAGGAAAAAAATAAAAATAAGCATAAAAACAACAAGAAAATGTCTGACAATTTCCGACTGACGTCTGTCACGGGTGATGGCTCTAGAGATGGGTGCAATGTGGTTTGTGGATGGGTGTGTGGTATCCAGAAGATGTTAAAAAATCTTTTGGGGCCCACTCGTGAAGAATTTAGAAGTTGGATGGATTCAACTAACCTACATAACGTAATTTTTTTTGGTTTCATTGCTTCCGCTTGCTGTTGAAACATCGGCCTAACAAATTGGCCATTGCGAAGTCACCCTCTGGAGAAATTGCAATTCTGGTGACACAGAAGTGTGGCAGACCTCATCAGCCCCAGACATACAATACATTTGCTATTATTGCGAGATTTATAGTGCTAGGAGGCAAAATGTTATGCTCAGGACGCAACTTCAAGATGCCACCACCGCCAAACCGGAGGGCCTGCACAGTTTTTACCTATGGATACACACTTCAATACACAAAATCTGAAAACAGATTTAGACATTTTGAAAGACTAATAATTATATCACAAAATAGTAACACGAAACTCGTTAAATTAACAGAATTTTCGAAATGAAAGAAAAGCGATATCCCAACAAAACCCTTCCTGGAGCGTGCCCTTTACTGAATCAAATTTCCACTGGACATTGTTAGAATGTCAAGCAATAAAATATTTCACTCCACATTTCTCCAAAGATATGATCCTTTGTGACAAGCCTTTCACCAGCTAATTTTTCATTTAAACATGTCAGCTTTGTGACTGACAATTCAAAGTGACAATATGAATAATAAGAAGCAATTTCCCGGTTTTTCAGAAATGTCAAATTTGGAAGTGACGTTTGGTTTCGATTCCGTTGCTATGGACATCGGCCGCAAAATAGTTATTTTCCTAACAAGTGCGGAAAGTGATACTTTCCCGCACGCGACTGCAGTTGACCCGAACGACGCAGAGCGGAGTTCGGCAAAGGTCAAGTGCGGGAAAGACACTTTACGCATGAGTTAGGAACATTATTTTTTCTACGACCGTATATAGGTATATTATTTTGGTCTTGCTAATCACTATTTCTATTTGTTTTTTAATAAAACGTTGGTTCTCTTACATTTGTCTATATTATAATAATTTTGTTTAGGTATTGGTATAAGCAGTGCCGTAGTTTCCTTCAACGTTGCACTCTATTACAACACTATAATTGCATGGTGTCTTTTCTACTTCGTGCAAAGTTTTCAGTCAGAATTACCCTGGGCGAACTGTCCAAATGTCTATTTTCCAAATGGTTCTTACTCCGTAGAACCTGAATGTGAAGTAAGTACGAAGATTTTGTAATTTTTATTTTATTCACATATCTAAGATAGCGATTTGACAAAAAAGAATGACTTTTCAGAGGTTGGCAACACTTACTCTACGGTGATTATATTGTTAGTTTCAGTCGGGTTTCTAATATTGTCTGTTAAGATTGTACATAAATATTAGCAAACCAACACTCTTTCGATCCAAATTTTGAAATTTTGCATATAGAACCTAAATCCTTCAAATTAAATCTTTTAGAAGCCCCTGCGAGATAAATAAAAACAAATATTCAGATAATCTTCTCAACGACCAAATAGATATCAACAATTCTCCCTTATTAAACCTTTTTACCTAGAAAGGTTCCTGTAGTATTGTTGTAAATGTGCCGCAAATCTAGCGAGTGGGAAAAGTGATTCGCGTACAAGTTATACACAATATTTTTTCTACAACCACATTTATTAATGAGAGAAATACAGTAATTTATATGGTTATTTTATTTAAACTTTGAACAGAGAACTTAAAATATGGAAATATAGAAAAATCATCATCATCATCATCTTGGTTCATGATTCCTAGAATAATGCATAATAGGTTAATGTTTTGATAATTAATAAATTAAAATAAATAATGAAATACATAGTTTACTTACTTTTAGTTTAAATTTAAAAATTTCACACAAATAAAAAATTCAATTAACCAATATTTAAATCATAAGTAATGTTTTGAAAAATTCCATTATTTTCAATTTCGAATAAAATATTTGTTCAATGTTCTTTTTAAGTATATTATTATGCTATAAACATGGTTGTAGAAAAATATAGTGTTTCACTCGTCGAAAACATTTTTTGAAGCTTGTGAACATTACCATGTTACTTTCGTCACTCGTAAAGCCGGCTACTCACTACGCGATACTTGACAAGTACTGGTACTTGATCATGTACATTTACATGTTCAAGTATGGTCGATACATTAAAAGATATGCACTGCTCATTACAACAATTGCTGCTGCTGCCTCTGTTTCACTACCAATTTCCATGATTGTAATTATCTTTCACAAGTACTTGCAGTATCCGCAAAAACTGGCATTTGCCAAGTAGCCACGTAATGTATGGACCATACTTGAACTTGTACATGTGTATGATCAAGTACCAGTGCTTGTCAAGTATCGCGTAGTGAGTAGCCGGCTTTAGCTTCGTACACACTACTTGAATTGTGCCAAGTACTTGCCAAGTACTTGTCAAGTCTCGCGTAGTGAGTAGCCGGCTTAAAACAATATACTATTATTTCATCACGACAATATATTATGCTCCTGTCCCTTTGTCCGCTATTGTTGCAGAAAAATTAGCCGAGCTGCTTTACGATTCATCGTTTCATCATCCATGTTCACCTTGGACTATTTCTGTGTTTAATAGTCCAAGATGTTCACCTAATCGAGCTACCTCTACCGACTTAATTCTATTTCCAAATTTTAAATAATGGCTTGCTCGGAAGCGATTGCGGACAAATTTTTGGGATGATTTGAGAAAATTGGAAACTCGCTGGACTTAGTGCGAAGAGTTAAAAGAACATACTTTCGTCACTCGTGAAACAATGTACTATTATTTCATCACGACAATGCTCCTGTCCCTTTGTCCGCTATTGTTGCAGAAAAATTAGCCGAGCTGCTTTACGATTCATCGTTTCATCATCCATGTTCACCTTGGACTATTTCTGTGTTTAATAGTCCAAGATGTTCACCTAATCGAGCTACCTCCACCGAATTAATTCTGTTTCCAAATTTTAAATAATGGCTTGCTCGGAAGCGATTGCGGACAAATTTTTGGGATGGTTTGAGAAAATTGGAAACTCGCTGGACTTAGTGCGAAGAGTTAAAAGAAGATCATGTTGAAAAATAATAGCTATTTATGTAACTCGTGTCATGTTACTTTTCGGAAGAGGTGAAATACCTTGGTATTATCCTCGACAGGAAACTAACATGGAACTCTCATCTACACCGCAGAGTAAAAAGAGCATATGTGGCTTATGAGCAGTGTCGGAGGACAGTGGGACGCACAGGGGGTGTGTCACCCGACGGACTCGTGATTTTATCTAAATTCAGTTTGAATGTTTTTGCTTCAAATAAACAAGTTTGAGTGATTAAAATAAAAAAATATGTGATAAAATTTGAAGAGCAAGTTATATTTGGGAAGATTATTTTTTTAACAATTTAAAAGGTTCTGGCCTTATTTTTCCAATATTCTCTTGGGTAATGGCACTGCTGTATTTTTCAATAAACTTCGAAGCACTTTTAGTTTTCAATAATGACAAATTCAAAGTAAAATTTTGACGTTTCAACGTAAACAAATGGTATTATCGATGAGGAAGCAGTTTTATCAGTATAATACCGAATGATTGGCTAGAATAATGTATTGCTATTGGTTATAACTTCCAAAATATCAGATTAAACAAGTGAAAAAAATAATAGCATGAATTTAGAAACCTGTATTTATATGTATAGGCAACCGCAACCACCCCTTCACTTCTAATCGCTAAAAACCATGTTACTCTTTGTTTTCGAGAGTGCTGAATACGAATATGACGTTTGTTTTTTTTCCAAAATTGGGGGAACATTGTTAAAATCTACAATTAAGTGAAAAATTAGAAAAAAAATTTTCGCGAATATCGTACTTTAACTCGCTGCCATTCACGGAATAATCAATATTTTCCTATAAAAAATTTATCACACATTTTTGAACTCATTCGCAAGGCAGTAAACGATACCCGAAATTTCTAAAGCAATTTCCCACCGCTCGGGAAATTTTGGAAAATTTTTTACTACTCTTTCTTACTTTGTGCATACTTTTGCAAAAGTTGAGTGACAAAGTTTTTAACTTTTAATTTCTACATATTAGTCTCAAAGTGTAATATATAAGGAAGTTTTTCAGAAAATTTCAAATGTTCATTTGCAAAAATAAAAATTATACAGCGTCTTAAACCTCAGCGTTCTAGTCGCTCGACGCTTGCACTGGGCGCGTTTCTCTCGGATTTCATGCAATGAGCGAATAATGAATCTAAAATTTTTTATTAATTTTTTTTTATAAACAATGATATTAATAAGAATCAAATTCAATATTTTTAAAATCAGAATTCTCATAAGATCAATATCATTGGTGTCCAATTGTTTTAATTGTAATTATTGGATTGTTAATTTCATCTAAAATATAAATGAATCGTAATGAAGGGATTGCAATAAAATTTGAAGTGATTGTTCGTAAAAACAAGTACTGATGTAATAATAACTAAAATTATTAGTGCATGGTCATGAAAGTGAGATAATTGTTTTTATTAGAGGGGATGCCCTATCTTTTAATATAAATTTTTTTCAAGCTGGAATTTCTAAAAAAAGGGTAATTTTTATGTTTGGGGTCTTAAGTCCAATGCACCAATCTGCCATATTAGAGATTAGCAGATAATATAGATAATTCAGAATAACTGTGTTCTGCAGGATACGACGTCATCGCTGTTTTTTATCGGTAAGAAGACTGCATACGTAGCGTTAAAAAAGATGAAGAATTGAGTGATCTTGCCAATCTATGTTAGTAATTTTTTATCTGTGTTGTACGATTCACGTAACAAATCTAAGGCTATTCGCACAGATATTAACTCATCAAGATATAATTTAGCTTTATTGAAAAATTCATGTTTTGTTAAGCTACCACCTTCTAAGCCTGCCTTAGAAAAACACATATTGAGATGCATTTGGCAAATCAACGAATGGAATCAGGCGACATTTCCATGATTTTCACAAAAAACTTGGAATAATATGGATGGTTGATCGACGAGGGGAGTGTATTACTTGAATTTTACAATGGATTATGAGCAATAGAAAATTTACAAAATTTCTTCTGTTCTTGTGCTCAAAAATCTTCTTGCTCTACCGACGTGTGCCCTTGAAAAAAATCTATTTTTGAATGCTGTGATTTATGTAGTTGCCGAGATTCATGTACTAATAACGTAAATGTAGTTTATAATGACTAGTATTTATTGTATCATTGTTAAAAAAAAATTATTTATAGAAAATTTTAGCCTCACACCACACTGCATGAAATTCAAGAGAAACGCGCCCAGTGCAAGCGTCGAGCGACTAGAACGCTGAGGTTTAAGACGCTGTATTTGATTTTTGCCAATAAATATCCGAAATTTTCTGAAAAACTTCCTTATATAATACACTTTGAGACTGTATATGTAGAAATTAAAAGTTAAAAACTTTGTCACTCAACTTTTGCAAAAGTATACACAAAGTCAGAAAGAGTAGTAAAAAATTTTCCGAAATTTCCCGAGCGGTTGGAAATTGCTTTGGAAATTCCGGGTATGTTTTACTGCCTTACAAATGATTTTAACAATGTTCCCCCAATTTCAGGAAAAAACAAACCTCATATTTAGCACCCTCGAAAACATAGAGTAACATGGTTTTTAGCGATTAGAAGTGATCTGGTCACTTTTTCGTTTTCTAAACGACTTTTTGGGGGTGTGCCGCTTGCCTAGTATGAATTGATACCGAAATTTCGAATTATGTTTTTCTTGGAAAGTGTTTGATCTTTTATTTCCATTATTTCAGGTGAGTAGCCCAACTCAATATTTTTGGTATCGAACGACATTGATGATATCAGAAGACGTGAATACTCCACAAGCATTCAATTGGAAAATAGCTCTTGCCTTATTGGTGGCCTGGATTTTGGTTTATCTGTGCATGATTAAGGGAATAGCTTCGTCTGGCAAAGTGGTTTATGTAACAGCTACGTTTCCCTACCTTGTTTTAATAATATTCTTCTTCCGTGGAATTACTCTAAAAGGTGAAATATGATAATAATTTCATTTTTATTGTTAGTATGCTATAGGATCATCATATGAACTGATGGAAGTCTGGTTCCTTTTTGGAAGCGGCTAAAATAATCATGATTGGGGGGTCCCGCTCATTTAGTTCTTGAAATATGGGTTGTTTTATAAAATTGATTTGACATTTGGCAGCAGGTTTTTAAATGTGGAAATGTATATTTTAATTTAAAAAATGTCAATTCTTGATCCAGGGGTGAACATTTGGAAAAAGATATCACTTTTCTCCTCCCATTTTTCACGCCACCGGCATTTGTAGCTATTTTTAATCAATTTTGTACTCCTCAATGTCTTTCACGTAAAAAACACATAACCTTAACATATTAAAAAATTTGTAGTTATCAAGATATTCAAGTGTGGAACATTATTTTATAGTTATTTATGCAACAAGTGCAAAAAGTGAGTGCTTTTTGCACGCGACGTGAAATTGTCCAACGAGGTCTTTAGGCCGAGTTGGACAACACGTCGAGTGCAAAAAAACACGTTTTGCAAGAGTTGCATACAATATTTTTTCTAAATTCATGCAAAAACTGGAAAATTAGAATATAAATATGTTAAGAGTCTAACCTAACCTAATTAAAGTCAACCCGTTCCACACTTGAATATCTTAAAAACTACAAATTTGTTGATATGTAAAGGTCATGTATTTTTCACGTGAAAAACATTAAGGAATACAAGATCAATGAAAATAGCTACAAATGCCAGTGGCGTGAAAAATGGGAGGAGAAAAGTGACATATTTTTCCAAATGTACACTACTGGATCAATAATTGACAAATGTTTTTTCATGAAAATATTCCTGTTTACGTTTGAATATAATGTAGATTTGAACAAATTAAAATTGTTTGACTTCATAATTTAGAATGGATCTACATCAAGTAAAATCCTCATGTATTCAATGGTTGGAGATTATTTAAGCGAAAAACTTTTAAATCGATGAAAACGGAGAGCATTTTAAATATTTAATGTAATTTTTACATTACAATAAAATGGGTTGTTACAATGTTTATTGTTTTTATTTTTTTAATCTGGTTTTATTTTTTATTAATTAAAATTTTGATAAATGGAATTGTCATACATCAGTATCCTTATTATGAAATGTTAAATTCGGTTACTGAGTGTTCAATTTTTTGAGGGTGTTTCACCTGATAACATATAAATGGTTTATTTGCAATGTAGTTTCAACCATTGAAAAATAAGTAATATCAGGTGAATTAAAATTGAAATAGGAAACGAAAACGTCAAAATATACATAAATTATATTTCCATAATGAGTCCCCTAACAAAAAATCATGTGCGCCACTGAACTTCTTATTATTATATCTATCAAAAGTTTCTATAACGTTTTTTTTTTATTTTTCTTAATTAACAAGTTATAGTACCTTGTAGTTTTCGACAGTTTTCAATAATCGCTCTGTATCTTCCAACTGCTGAGAGTTACTTAAGATTTAATCAGGCTATCGTTACTTTAACAAAAAAAAGTCATAACATCTTAACTGCTTTTCTTCTATCTCCCCTAGTTTACAAGATATACTGCAAAACACACCAATTTGGGACACCCTGTACTTAAGCCTGTGATATAATATTAATAAAATATCATATTGATGATTGACAATGAGCTACATTGAATGTGACAAACAAATGTACATCAGATGCATTTTGTTTCATTGCACTCAATTGCAGATTTTCATAAATATAGTTTTTTTCGATTAAAAGTCATTTACTTAGTTCCATACTTTATCCCAACCCTGTATACGTACTTCCCTAGGTCAACTATCCTCTTATGTGATCTCTCAATGTCACGTTTGCTAAATCAAACTGAGCCAAATGCTGGGTTTGGTTCGGACTAATCCAACTTTTTATACATAGGAATGAATCTGATAATAAATAAATAATTAGCTGTAGATGTAATTGAAATTATAAATCTAAATTGTTTTAGGTGCTGGTGATGGCATTAAACACTTGTTTACTCCGACTTGGCACACCATTTTGGATCCAGTGGTATGGCTTGAAGCTGGAACGCAAATTTTCTTTTCACTCGGACTTGCATTTGGTGGCCTTATAGCATTTTCGTCGTACAATCCTGTAAATAATAATTGTTATAGAGATGCCATTATGGTTTCTTTCACAAACTGTTTCACCTCAATGTTCGCCGGAATAGTGGTATTTTCGATAATTGGATTCAAAGCTACCATGACGTTCGAAAAATGTTTGGATCACAGAAATATAACGTTGACGCAATTTTTTGGAGGTTTATATGATGAAAATAATCTCCCCGAAGCTGGAACTATAATTAATATTAGTTTAGGCGGGCAAATTATTAGTAAGATTATGCCTGATTTACCTGTCTGTGATCTTGCACAGGAATTAGATAAGGTAATTTTGTAGTTATTGCAAGCTTAACATGCTTTTATAAAGACACTACGTAAGCCAACACTTTGCAGAGCTTTTTTTTTGGCATTTAGAGTGTATCCATGCAGCCAGGAGCACTGTTGTTACATCAGCCACAAAGCTGTAAATACAAAATTATTTACATATGCTAACATCAACTAGAAAGAAAGACAAGGTCACACGCTTCTCGCCTAGGGGTCAGGGCAGAGCGTTTAATAATAAATACAGGTGGTCCTTAAGTAATTGTACATAGAAGTGGGTATTAAGAGAGATACGGGGTGTTGAGTTTGAGGCTGAGGGTTTTTGGATATGAGAAATCATAATTTTGTACCTATTTCCCTATTTCGAAGTATTTTGTATGCACGCAAAATTTTTTGCCTTTTACATTAGCGCTTTTTTTGTAAAATAGTTATTCATGCAACAAGTGTAAAAAACACGTTTTGCAAGAGTTGCATACAATATTTTTTCTACATTCATGCAAAAAATAATAACCAATAATAGAGAAATTGAACTTCTCAGTTGGCTAGAAGAAGCAATAATTGTCAACTTCACAGATAGAAGTGAAAAAAATTAACTATAATATTTTTTTATTGAGCATTTTTTTAATCTCTATTTTTTTCAGTCTGCTTCCGGTACAGGTTTGGCATTTATCATATTCACAGAAGCAATAAATCAATTTCCCGGTGCTCAATTCTGGTCAGTTTTATTCTTTTTGATGCTTTTCACCTTGGGAATCGATTCTCAGTTTGGAACATTGGAAGGAGTCGTCACGTCATTGGTAGACATGAAACTGTTTCCAAATTTACCCAAAGAAATTCTCACCGGAACCTTGTGCACCATCTGCTGCATAATCTCGATGGCATTTGCTCACGGAGCTGGAAGCTACATCTTCGTCCTGTTCGATAGTTTTTGTGGGAATTACCCATTGCTCATTATTGCCTTCTTTGAGTGTATAGGAGTAGCTTATGTTTACGGACTAAGAAGGTGAGCATTTATTTTTTTTACTAATAAATATATTCCGACGACCTACTTGAAAAACGAATAATGCTAGGAGGTAACAAGCGCGATAATATAGAACGTATATCGCACTAATGCGGAATAAAATATTATATTTGGCGGTCTTATACAGGGTATTTTCAAATGACACAGCGTTTGCATGTAGGTGTAAAATCGTAAAATTGGACAAAATGATATAAGGATTGAGGGGTCCAGCTCATTTACTTTTCGAAATACGGGGTGTTGAAGTTATAAAAAATAAAAATTCAAATGTCTTTATTTGATAACTCTAAAATTGATGAATAAATTGATTTGATATTTGGCAGGCTGTTTTTAAATGTAAAAAGGCATATTTTTATGGAAAAACATTTTTCAATTTTTGATCCAGTGGTGTACATTTGGAAAAATATGTCACTTTTCTCCTCCCATTTTCCATACCATATTTGTAGCGATTTTCAATTAATTTTGTATTCCTCAATGTTTTTCACGTAAAAACACATAACCTTTACATATAAAAAAATTTGTAGTTTTCAAGATATTTAATGTTTTCATGAAGTTTGCAACATCATTTTCAATAATAAAAGCACAAGTTTGGACAAATGTTTTTGAGAGTCTTCTCCCAATGTGTAAGATGCATTGCTGCTTCACAAATTAGTTTCTGATACATATTTTAACCATTAGTAGTAGTTCGAAGGTT
Source organism: Galerucella nymphaeae (assembly GCA_963978555.1). Taxonomy (NCBI): domain Eukaryota; kingdom Metazoa; phylum Arthropoda; class Insecta; order Coleoptera; family Chrysomelidae; genus Galerucella; species Galerucella nymphaeae. The sequence continues at coordinate 16,482,602 of OZ021715.1, read as the reverse complement.
ACTTGAAAAAATTCAAAAAAATATTTTTTCCATTTTATTATTAAAAAATTAGGTTGTTTTTTTCTACAAACGTCAAAAAATGACAAGGTTCGCGCATTGACAACAGTACGCGAAGTGACCCTTTTTTTCATTCTACTTGTTACCATGACACCGTGCGCGAAGTAGTGTGCGAAATACTTACTTCGCGCACTGCATGTGAACCATATGGGATTTTCAAAACAAAAACTAAACTCCTCATATACGCTTTAAAACCATGCGCTTACAAATTAGTCTTAAAAGGGTCGGTCCAATATACCTACTAGCCTATTCAAAGTACACATAAAACCCAAAAGTACCTAATACAAAAAACTCTGTTTATCAATTTTTTTAAATAATTGACAATTGACAAGTAGGTACATAAATCAAACGTCTTTCAGCACATCTTTTATAACTTTTCTTAGTGTGCTATTTTTGAAAAACGCCAACTTCTATAAAGGATATTTTTGAATATTCTATTCTTGAATATTTTGGTGCGTAGCCGCAACATGCCAAAGAAGTCGGCATATTTCGTGTTAATCGAAGTGGGTTATTTGAGAAATCTCATTTCAAAAAAATTCACCAAGATATTGGAAATCCGGGTAAGGCATGATGAAGCTGATTAAATTACGCAGATTTTGAAGAAAAAAAAATTGGTTTCGATACGATTTCTTGGGACGAAATGGCAACCATCTCAAGCAATATATAGTTTTCGAAATAACGGCTTAACGATGTATGATATGGTGCTACAGGGCTCAAAAAACGTTCTTTGAGTAAAAGAATATGGTATCAAAGTATCAGAAAAATCAAAGACTTCGAGTCCAGGTACAAAGTTTCGACGTAACTGAAGGAGAGAGAAAACATTTCCTAAAAAATACCGAAATATTCAGATTGACATGCTTTCATGTTTACCTCTTTTAAGTAATACTATAATATCTTTAGTGTAAAATAAATAAATTTGTATTTTAATGTTAGTTTCAAGCAATGTATGCTATTACCCTCCTTGTAGATTCGTTTTTAAAGGTTTCTCAATAGTTATTTATGCAACAAGTGCAAAAAGTGAGTGTTTTTTGCACGCGACGTGAAATTGTCCAACAAGGTCTTTAGGCCGAGCTGGACAACACGTCGAGTGCAAAAAACACGTTTTGCAAGAGTTTCATACAATATTTTTTCTAAATTCATGCAAAAACTGGAAAATTAGAATATAAATATGTTAAGAACCTAACCTAACCTAATCAAACTCAACCCGTTCTTCTTTTTTTTTGTATCTTTATGGCCTCCACCTTGTCAGTACTTAATCGTAGTTGGTTTTCGCCTTGACCGTTTAAATTTTAAATAATTAAAGATTTTTGCAATAATTGTAACTCGTTGAGACTAAGTAGTAAGATATACATATATTATAGTTGTATTAAAGCAGGATCAGATACTTGCTATGGATTTTTATTTAGGTAATTTAAATGTTTATGTTTGTCATAAATCATCACAAAACTGACATAAGAATGACAGATGAGTGCAATAAAAATTTTATTGCACCAGTGCAATAAAGTACCACTTTTCCATTAAATGTGGTTTTTTGCATGAATGTAGAAAAAATTAATTTTATTTACTGTTGTAGATTTGCAGATGATATAGAAATGATGACCGGTAACCGTCCTGGCTTATATTGGCTGATTTGTTGGAAGTATTTGTCACCGTTAGCTATGCTGTCAATATTAGTCGCTAGTTTTATAGAAATCGCTGTGGATGGCACGGGATACTCCGCTTGGGTCGCGTCGAAAGGAGAAACTGAACGGCTCCCTTGGCCTTTATGGGCCATTTTATCAATTACCGCATTGGTTTTAGCTTCTGTTTTATGGATACCAGGAGTTGCCATTGCAAGGTAAGTTGATAGAATTATTAATTCATAATCCAAACAAAAAGGATTCAATAAAACTTTAAAATCAGACTAATTCTTAATTCGTGTATCGTATTTTCAAAATAAAATGCTTTCTCCACTACTAAATAATAACGCACAAATTATTTTTACATATTTAGCTACATAATGATATATATTCTTCACATCAGTGAATAATGAAAAAGAATTCACTCTCGTTAGCCAATTATATTCTATTATTATCAGAATTCACGCTTGAATGAATTAAAATGAATAAATCAAATCGTCTTTTTTAAAACGTCAAATACCAAATGATGCAAATCGATTCTGACAGCGCGTCGTTTGAAACGTCAAAATAATGATAGAATCATAATTTTACGTATTATTTGAAGAAAAAATGGACAACAGTAGCTATATTTAGTTATAACTCCCAATTATCATTTATTAATGTAAGAGTTTCGATTAAAACTGTATGTTACGTATCCCTTTTTGAAAATAAACATGCTCTATAGCCTACTACTACTACTACTAAGTTTGCAGGCGAGCCTTGTCCTGGACAAACTCAAGCCAAGGTTTCGGCACTGAGGCCACTGGCGGGCCTATTGTGCCATACCTGCTACCTAGACATCCATAAAGCCGAGCCCTTCTATAAAGGCCACAACCTTTTTCAATGGATGCCTGCTTGTGTCTCCAGGGGTCATAACAGGGACTCCGAAGATTCGCCTGCGTAGTACAGCCCAGTGTGGGCACTCTAGGAGAACATGGACTGACGTTTCGTCAGTCATGCCGCAACCCCTGCATAGGGAACTTTCCTCTACTCCTAAGTTGTGGAGGTGTTTCATCATATAGCAGTGCCCTGTTAGGAGTCCTGCTATCTTCCTTAGCCTACTCCTTGGTAGTTCAGTAGCTGCCCTAGCGTGTCCATCAGTCCATCCCTTCAGTAAAAGTTTGGATTGCCTAGGACCCTGCAGAGCATTCCAATGAGCGAGGTGCTGATTCTTCAGCCACTTCTTCGTCTCCTTGCGTATTCTTTGTTTTGTTAGGCTCAGGGTCGGGCCCGGGCCGCAGAAGTGGGCTGCCGCCCCTTCCGCAGCCAGTGCATCCGCCATCTCGTTGCCTTCAAAACCAGAGTGGGCTTGAATCTATTCTAGCCGCACCACGTTGCGCCTTGCAGGATTAGCAAGTCGTTCTCGACATTCATTAGCGTGCTCTATAGCCTAGTGGTAGAAATAGTTGACTCTGGCGCGGACGATTGGGGTTTGATCCTCACTGGAAGCTTTCTCTTTTTAGTCGTGGAGAAAGTATAGTCTTTAACTTGTGTAGAATGGCTAATATTCACTTGGATGATTCCAAAACTCACTCGCTGCGCTCGCTTGTTTTGGAAACTTCATCCGCGTGAATAATAGCCATCATTCTGCACTCGTTGAAGAATATACTATTATCCAAAAATGGTCTACGCAACCACAAATAATATCAATATGTTTGTTTTATTATAGACTGTTTGGATTCGTTTTGATAGATGACAATGAAAAGGCCTGGTTTCCCGCCAATGATTTGAAAGATTTCCATGGAATAATGCCACATGAAGTTACCGCAGCAGAAACTATGCTATTTTGTATACGGGCGGATGGATCAGAGGGACTTTGTTGTCCAACAATACATTCTTATGATGACGAAGACGAAGAAACTTAAGACAATAAAAATAACGACAAATATCTAGACAATAATTTAAAAAAAATAATGGAAACATAGAGGTAAATACGTGCTATAATATAAATGAAAATAATTAGGTACCTATTACACTTGAAGACTGAAAATAGTATGATTGAAAAAAATTAAAATAATGAATAACATTTCATATTTCAGTTTAACTAAGTTATACAACGTTGGCGATACTTGGCACTAAAACTGTTAACACTAAAACTACACCAACACTTCTCACACTGCTTTATACTATCGAACGCGCGTTTCGATAACCAAGTTATCTTCTTCAGAGACTGAAGTTTACCTTACCTTCAATTTACTGCGTGGACCTTTACTTTGTAGAATCTAATCATATTACTTTGATAAATGAAACTAAATGTTTATGAATAATTCCTTTTTAATGAAAAAAATGAACAAAGCGGTCCAAAACTCTGGAAACGACTAATTATCTCGTAAACTGCTAGTCCTAATCGTACAAAATTTGGGGTACACTTATTTTAGGATACGTAGATTGTATATTTGATATATTCAATGTTTCCAAATTTGCGGCTTCTTTTATATTATTAGTAACTTTGGTTTTTCAAATTATTCACCCTGTATATTCAGTCATTATTGGCATCTATTACATACGAGTTCAACCATATGCAACACATATGATTTTATTTACAATAGAAGGTATTAAGAACTTTTTGTCTTGAAATGAAGCGACGAAGCGTCCACTACCACTACAATATTTTAGATTACTTAGGAAGCACCCAGAAACATTTCGTTTCATTTAAAAAAGCAATTAAACTACATTTAATAGCCTTCTTGGTGTGCGTCATCATTTATTACATACAGATTGCGAAAATTACATCGGAACCCTCGCCTCGGATTACACAAGTACCTACAACAAGGATATATGAAAGAGAGAGAAAGAATAATTGTGCGCGGTCATCACTTAGGGGTGCATACTTATTTCCCGAGGCTAGCGGAATGTTCATTGTTAAAGACAGTGTTGCCGGATGAAAGTTTTTAGTTTTACCTATTGTGCATGACTTCGAAAAAAAGTCAACGAAAACGAGAGAAAAATATCATTTGTACAAATTAATCTGCGCTTCTGGCAACAGCGGTTAAAATAGGAGGGCAATGAGCATTCGGCCAGTCTCGGTAAATAAGTATACACCCCTAAGCTGAAATAAAGTACACGCCTTAATGACCGCGCATAATTATCCTTTCTCTCTCTTTCAGCTGTTTTTCTACCGTACTTGTATAACCCGGCACACTTCCATAAGGATTTTCGCAATCTGTATATCCAGGCTTTGAGTATCTTGTTAATTTAATTTGCTATTTTGACATAATAAAATCATTAGGATCGTATTCAGCCAAATTCGAAAAGGCCGTGAATTTAAATTGACAATCACCAGTCTGGGTTTCGTTCGAGAAGCTGGTTGCTGGTATGAAAATTATTCCAAGGAGTGGGGGTAAAAACTCACTTCGGTGTGCTAAGCTCGCCTAGGTTTTCGAACGGTTATGGAGTGTGTTGTGTCAAACATTTTTCAAGGTTATGTTTGTTTGGTTGTTGACAAATCAAATTGGAAATTCAGTCATTCAAGTCATTCAAATCATCAAATCTTTCTCTGAATATTTTCTTGGATTTTGAATTGATTCAAGGAATGGACGAGCAGCGAAAATGTTTAAAAAGAAAAAGATAATACAATGAGACTCCAATGTTAGAATTAATAAAAAAGATGGTGTCTAGGTTTGCCCAAAATTAACCAATTGCCATTGGAATCCTGCTTATTTTCTACCTTTCCTCAATGTAACTTGTTCCATACCTTTCCCTTTTTTATAATTCATTTAATAATTTAAAATTAATAATTGACATCTAAAAGTTAATATCGGCAGAATAAATTCAAATGCTTAAGCTGTCATATATGTGACTTATTTGTTAGCTTAAATTTCACCCTAGTCGGGACTAGAGTGTTTGGTGCGTGCACCAGTATGTGACAACCATCTTTTTGAACTATTACTGTGCGTACTATTTTTGTATACACACCGACTTTTCGAACGGCTACTGTGTGATTTTTATACGACACACCAAGTTTTCGAACGCACCCCTGGTGAATGCAAGCAGGATTAAATACTGTCAGTGGGACGTTAGAAAAAATACGTAATACACAATGCCGCTACAAAAAGAACGCCTGCATCCTATTTTGAATGTTCATAATACATTATAACGGTTCATTATTGTGATATTTTTATTAAGATTAATCACAGAACTGCTTTTTTCCATTTTTTCCAACGTAATGTGTTAGAAGGACATTAACAATCGATGACTCACACCCAGAAAATTATACGAACTCTACTTTACCTTGTTATCGAAACTCTTGTAAGATAGTGCTTGATTTCACGTGGGATACTTCCGTTCTGCTGAATTTAAAGAGCTGAGCATAAAAGTCATCATAAATTATTAACGCTTTGTTTAATGAGCACTCTTGTACACGACATAGTGTTGATATTACATTCTAATTCTAAACGTTTGAAATCTCTGTGTAACCATTATTCTGTATTTCAAAAAAGTTTAATTTTTGAATCGCCTGTTAATAATTTTAATCGATTAGTTCGAATCGGACACTATATAACACAATAATGATTTTATTGAAACTAGTTTTTAATGAAAAATATCATATTATATTCAATACATATCGTACAATCATCGTGACAATAAATATTATTAATGAATATCAACAGCGTATCACATGAAGAAATAATGACTGAAAAAAATTAATTTTTTTCCCTATGTAAACCAAACTTAACTAATCAAAATGGCAAACAGTCACATGTTTCAAATTTCTCAAAGCGCATTATCCACGATGCCAGCCCATTTAGGTGAATTTGATAAAATGTGAATGATTTCCATAATAGAGGATGGTTGGTCCATTAGACAACTTGCCCTAGAGTTTAATAAAAGCAAAACCGTGATTCAAAACATTAAGAAAATGTTAGATAACGATCAAACTGTTAGCAGAAAAAGAGGAACTAGAAGACCATTTATAACTATAGTGGAACAAGACGAAGCATCAACTGATTACTTGAGACAAAATCCATTTGATACCGTAAGAAATGCAAAAGTTGCAGTAAACTTCTTATCAATAATAATGGGGGTATGACAAGTAATTAATTATTGAATGTAAACTTTCATGGCTTTCATGCTACCATGGTCTATGGTCTATTTGTTGGTTTATTTATTTGACATGTTTTAATTCTGAATTACGAGGATCTCGTGTCCAAATCTGAAACTGTAAACTTTTCTATTGAAATTTTGTTGTTATTTTTGGAATTTTATTGCTACAAATGCACAATTCTTTCAATCAGGTTTTCTAATTTTTCTTAATTCTGTAATTACTGAAGCAATAGTTTTCTGCATCTATTGCATGTCTTGCCGTATCAAATGGATTTTCCTATGAATAATCAGTTAAAGCTTTGTCTAACTCTATTCTAGTTAAAACTGATCAGTCATCTAATAAACCATCCAAATTTTATAAAAACAAATTTTATTGAAAAATTGTATATTTATAAAAATTTTATTCTATTTATTACAATGTCACACTATTTTTAAATTTAAGCCAGTTACTGTTTGTGTATGAATGATATAATACATTTTAATTTCTTTACAAAATTTAATTTCATCATTACATCTACTAAAATTTATGTTGAGCTGGCATCACAGCTCTAGAAATCATATCATAACAGCTGGTTTAGCATGGTTTAGCATTGACAATTTTTAAAATTCAATTTACACAACTACAAAAACACTATTTTTTATTAAAATAGTTGTACCAGTTTTATATGACGCGCAGTAAACTATTTAAATATATTTTTCAACTACTAGCTGTGAAATTGACAACTATTGCGTCCTCTAGCTAACTGAGAAGTTGAAAGTCTCTATTTGGGTTGATAATTTTCTCTATTATTAAGCTAGATCAATTAAGGAATAATTTAAATATTAGAATTCAGGGATAGTGGTTCAACAAAAACTTGTAAAATAATTGTGTATACTCAGGAGATTGTCTTTAACATGTTTGCTGCTTGAAATTACCTCACAAGATAAAATTATTTGGATAAAAATGCTATTATTTTAAAACTCGCGCTCAACCAAAAATGACTGATGACGTAAGGAGTGCGTTTATAACATATCGAAAACTGACAGGGTAAAGGCTTCTCTGAATTATTTTCAATTTTTGTCTAAAATTTGGCTAGTAGTGGGAAAAATTGCATATAAATCATGGTGGTGGAAATATATTTATAAGCCTCGCACCTTATTCCGCTCGGGGTAAAGCCTTTCGAGAAATAATTGGTGCTGGGTCAATAATAATAAAAGTCTTCACCACCTTTGTCTATAATATACTATTATTAAATGAATATATATAAAAAAAAGAATACAAAAAGGAATAGTTCAGCGATAAACTCCACTCTCTGTAGCTATTGTTTTCCATAAAAACCCTGAAACAAAAACACTTGATAAGCTCACTAAAAATATGTCTGAATCTTTGTCACTTAGTCCTGCACAATTTGGCTGTTTGGAGACAAAAATTAAAAAAGGTGATAAAATACTGATTTTCAATAATTAAATTGTTCAAATTTCGTCCTAATTTTAGGAAAAAATTCAACTTTTTTGAAATACTTAAGCACTCTTATTGTTGTGTAATACGAAGAAAATTGTATAGATTAGTGCATTGAATTTAGTTTTTACGAAATAGTATTGTAAAAATTATAAATTATTATAACAATTAAGATAATAATTCTGAAGAATATATTTAGCCTATAATGACAATAACAAGAAAAGGTAACAAGTGTTCATTAAAATTTGTACGCTGCAGAAAACCTTTTGAGATTTCCTATGTCTTGTTTTAATATTCAACAGTAATCTAGACGAAGGCATGAATATTGAAGACAAGCGGCCATTTGTATAGAGGTAAAAAGTTTCTGGCGATTGAAATACAAACAGATATGATATAAAAAAAGTCGGAATTTTTCTAGTTCAAAGCAGATAATACTGAGTATATTATCCTAGTCAAAGTGTGCAAAATATCCGTGAAATGCCTAAAAAATACGAAAAACTTGAAAATTTAAAATTGAGTATTCAAACGAGTTGTGATTAGCATGGGAAAAACTTGGCATGCAATTTTCCAGAAAGTCGTTCAGTTGAGTTTTTGTTTTCTCACCCCAATTGCGTAAATAATAAAAACACAGGAAAATGTTCGAATCCAAAATTGTAGCTAATAGATTTATCTACAAAATTAGTCAGAACATCTTTTTGTATCTCCATTATTTTTCAATATATACGAAATTTCCCCTGGCAGTATTTTTGAACATCAACTTTCATATTTTTAATTTTACGATAGTAAATAAACAATCGAATTTAGGAAAAAAATTCTCAACAAATGTTTTCTAGAATGGGGTATCATCAAATACATTGAAATTTTTTTAAAAAATTTTTGATTTTTTATTATCGATTTTCCACGTAAACTCCGTTTTTTACCAAATTCCTCTAATTAACGTTAATGATTCGAAACATTATGGCTCAATCTTCAGACTTTATATTTGAAACTTTTGATTAGATGAGGCTTTTACTTGATAGATCTATACTAAATAATGGAATAAAACAATTTTAATTTGTTAAAATCTACATAATATTTAAACTTAAAATTCTATAGTAAATCTGCCAAAAATTATTAACTTTTGTCGAGCGGTCAATAAATTTTGCTCACATCTCGTAAAATGTTTTAAACAAAGTTTGTAGATAAATGCATCAGCTACAAATTTTGATTAGAAAGTTTTTCTGTATAATTATTATTTAAACAATTAGAGCGAAAAAGCAAAAACAAAAATTTTCACTCGACGATTTTCCGGAAAATCGCATACCTAGCATCGTAAAGTTTTTCTCATGTTAAACACAATCCTTTTAAATACTCAATTTCGAATTGTTTTTGTATTTTTTTCGGGAGTTTTATGTGTACTTTGACTAGGCTATAATAACTAATAATAACTGCTCAGTCAAAAGCCTGTATATCATTTTATTTTTTATAGACAATACCTGTATTCAACTACAAGCAGCATAGTATGATTTTATTACATATTATCTGTCGAAAAATGATTTGATTTTATTCAAAAATTGTCCCTTCCACTGAACTGGGAATAAATTGTTAAAACACCATTTGATGTGATTCGATCAGCGTCCAAATTTTACAACTTATTAAGAATTATGTAAACGAAGAATTTGTGATAAAATAGCACAAATGTTTATATTGAAGGATGTGTGTTACTTACCAATAATAATAAAGTAGAATTTAAGGAAATAAGAAATGTATTCGGAGTATTTGCTTTGTTCAATTTTAAACATTCTATGAGCAATCAGTTGATTTCCTAAATCGATAAATTCAAAGTATTCGAAAGTGGTATCAAAATGGAGTTTGCATTTCTTGAACATAACTATCCATTTTTTCATTAAACCAGAGCGAATTTGAGAAAATTGAAAGTACATTTGAAATTATTTTTCAGCGACCTTTCCAAATCTTTTATTATTTTTCATGAAGCTATTTGGTAAAAAAGTTGCTCGCGTTTGACAGTTTTGTACATGAATCCCTATGTCGCATCTTATAAATAACACAGTGTATAATAAATGCTGTTCCCACTTTTTGTGTGACACTGATGCACAAAAATGTCCCTTAACATAGTCAGATATTTTATAATATTTAACTATAAGCAGAACCAAAAATATAAGCAAAAACAATGTCAGCGTTTAGCAATTTCCTCTGCTATCAGATGTATATATTTCTACAAAAAAACCCTATTATCCAATGGATAAATTTCACAAATTTTGAATTATTCAAATCTACAATCATGTTCCAATTGCCTGAGTTTTTTCTCAACTGAATTATACTTTACATGAGTAACAGCAAGTAAGAAATGGTTTCAGAAAAACACGTTAAATGAACTTTGATTTAGGAAATCAACTACTGGCTGTAATAACCATGTCCACTGAAAGTGTAATATTATATTCAGGAGTTTTAAAAGAAGTTTCTGTACAGTGGTATAACGAATATTTTTGTATTTACTGTATACATTGTATATTGTTGAATCATATGTTTCAAAGAAGTAAGTGGTAGTTTGTACCTATGGTTTGTCTTTGTACTGCTTCAAAGCAGTGCAGAAGCCAACATTACATGTCATGTTAATGTTTGTGACCATTGCTTGTAAATAGTGTGAAGGTTTATGGTTCGTCTTTGTCCGAGCGCTACCCTTGCTGTAGTGACTGGCAGTGTGGTTGTCTGCCTGTCTGTCATTTTCGCAGTATTATGGTGTATATCGACGTTTTGAGATGGATATAGGCTTATTAGCTGTTCTTTTATTAGAATAGGAAGAGAAAGAAAAATGTTTGAGATTGATAAATAAGAAAATTAGAAAACTCTACCGAAGGCCAAACTGAGATATTGCCACTAGAGACACAGTGCAGTCGGAAGTCGGGCAGGATGGCTGAGACGTACTAAATCGTTTAAAGGTAATACCATAGAGAAATATATTTTATTTTAGGTTTGTTCCAACCGCAGTCAGAAACGATCAGAGAATAGTCGACCATTGCAATCAGTGATAGGAATTACGCGGAAATAACTCGTTGTTTGCTATGACCAGTTATTCTCTGATCGTTTCTGACGGTTTCTGACTGCGGTTGGAACAAACCTTTTGTCTATGGGTAATACCGAGTCGGAAAGTAGCTGCGCTAGGACGCAAACGCCAGACGCACTAGCGAAACCATACATTTTAGGTCTCAGCCTGACTTCCGACGGCACGAGCTTGCGTCTCTATAGTAACATCACCTCAGTCTTATCTCTATTGAACGAACACGCATCCGTTTTCTATGAGTCAGACTCATGGAGTAATAAATAAAAAAGAGATGTTAAACGTGTAGTTTTTTGAGGCTCAAAGCTACCACTACCTTGGCTACCGGTATGAAATGAACAAACATTCAAGAAGCACGCTTCTTGAATTACTATTAAAACACCATTTTTTATGCAATTAAATAATGAAATATCGAAAATAACACAAAAAGAGTCAATAAAAATAAAATAAAAACAGACAAACAAATAATCCACACTTATACACCAATCTAGCCGGAGGCATCTTGAAGCACACACCAATATCACACGAACAATGTTCGAAATACCACTTTTTCATATAGTGTAATTTGTTTTACATGGTGTCAATTTAGTTCCCTACCTTTGGAGTTTATTTTTGTGGATATTAAAATAGCTTGGAAACAGAAAAAGTCGTCAAATAAGGTTTAAGATAAAACTTTGCAGCTTAGGTGGATATAGGTACCTATAACGGTGAGTGAATTGGCAATCTAGATCACTGATGAAGTTTTTAAGTGTGGGCAAGGGCATCGCCAGAAAACGAGACAAAAGGGAAGTGCAAGATAATAAACGATGGAAGAAAGTAATTGAAGTGCGTATATGAATAAAACACAAGATGTGTTTGAGCGTATGTAAGGCGTCAATAGATGTCAAGACAGACATTTAAGACGTCTCTAGGAATTTACTATTTGAACGCTCTGTATATGGAAAAATATTTTTCTATGACTGTTGAAAAATGGACCCTTTTTATGTAACATTTTTGTTGAGTAATTGGATGCATTACAGGAAACAAGCCACGCCCCGTGTGTAATGATTCATTACACACGACTATATGACCAAACACCGTCAATGAATGCCATTACACACGACTACGTTCAGTGCAATGTTTGAATCAGACTCGTCATGAAATGTCATAATTTGACTTTGACAGTATAACTACCTGCCGAAAGTGACTTTTTGTTAGAATTGATTCAGAAAGTGAAAACGAACCAGGGTGCCGATTCTCGGGCCAGGGAACAGCGCTCTCCGAGAGAAGAGATCTTTTGTCCTTGTCACTGAAATGACAGAGTGACCAAGCGAAATGGAGACAAAAGATCTCTTCTCTCGGAGAGCGCTGTTCCCTGGCCCGAGAATCGGCACCCAGAAGTTCTACAAACTGCCATGACGATTTCCTGCAGCTAACGTCGCAAACTTCATTCTCATGAGTAATAGCCATCATTACACGCTTGTTGAATAATATACTATTTTAGAATAAATCTTATTGAATGCTATTTTCCCTTTTCCAAGCCGCTTCAATATCCAATCAAAAATAAAATAGATGGGAGGGAACGGTATACTGAATATTAAGCAAAAGCAGAATTGTTATATTTTTTATGTTTTAATAGTGGAAATTATTCAAAAATAAACAACCCTTCATATCCATATGAACCGAATAGCATATCGTGAACATATCTGTAAGCGCTGTCAAATTGGATATATCACGTTTCAATATCACTTTTAAATTAAAATTAACATATCTTTCATTATAATTGCCACTATACATTAGTAGCTTTTTGACAGATTTTCTATTTGTATAGGGGCATTTTGATAAGTACCTCAGTTACTTTTAGAATTTTCCTCCCAGATACTTTAAATGTAGTACCATTTGCCACTTGTTAATACACTACTGTGAGTAAATTGAGGCCCAAATCAAACCACTTATTAGAGTTTGCAAAAGATAAAACTGGAGATAAAGCTGGAAAATTTACTGGAATAATTCATCCTAGATCTCTTTTTCCCACCAAATACTAACGTTTTTAGTTCAAGTCAAAAACTCTTAATAATGTAAACGTTTCGCCCTCCTAAATTATTAGTCAACAAACTCAGCATACTTTTTTTTCAACATATACTGCTTCACTGCGTAAACTACTGGGTTTCTTGGCAGTTCAGTATTTACAAATGCTCTACGCCGGCACCACCTCAACCTCCTGGGCTTATTGTGAATCCTCATAGTGTTCTAACTACCAGCCTATTCAGCCAGTACATTCCCTTTATTGGCTCTAACAGGTTCTTAGCTGGTTGGTTTTAGAAGTTTTCTGGAGTCATTTGGGGTCTACTATACAGTCTCTGCCTCCTGTGGTCGAGCGTCCCACTGTTGCATAATACATGCAGAGCTGTTTCGGTATCCTTTTTGTATCTTCTGCCTGTAAGGTCTCCGTTATACAGTATTTTGTTCAGGTGCTTATTTGTGGGAAAGTACCCGTTATGGTACGTAGTTTGTTCCTGCTCATTGAGTTCTTTCGCTATTTTTTCTGATGGTCCTTTCATAAATTTCTTCCCATGTGTTTACCTAGGCGTATTCTTAAAGTGTTTTTTGTGTTATTCTTTTACCCATCCTTTTAACCATGACCCATAGTTGAGCACCTGGGAATGTTCACAGCTGGTTCGGGTACGTTCAACAGGGTAACGATCCTGCTCTTGCGAGTTCGTCAGGTTTTCCGTTTGCCAGATCAGTTCATTCGCTCTACTGAGTGGTGGTGCGTTCTCTTCCTCAAGCTCCTTTCGGTCTTTGATGACAGTCTCGATATATTTTCTTGAAATTTTTCACACGTATTTACTTTAAGGTGTCCAATAGATCACTCTATTTAATATAAGAAAAATCCAGGACCGGATTGAACAAACATTCATAAAATATTCCGACTACAAAACAACACCCTGTATATCCGATTTTTCTTTAATGAACACAATGTTTGGGAAGAGCAGAGAGAAGTGAATTCGGTGATTCACTTGGCTTTTTTGTGGTGAGGAAGTTACGGACCAATAAATAATTTGGCAAAATAGATTTAACTTTCTGTATCTTGGTTATGGAAATAGTATAATACCTATCAAGTAAAGGAGTTTTGAGATCACCTGGGTGTCCCGTGTTCCTTCAGTTATCGTATGTCACTTTCCCAACAAATTACTCTGTATAATTCACGGGGTTGTCTGCTTTCAATCACTGTAAAATTTGAAATAAATGACAGCCCTCTGAAAACTTGACAGTTGTTTATTTATAGAGGGCGGTGTTGTCGTTGTTGGTACTTATCTATGGTTGGTATGGTTCATACAACAGCCAACAGATAACCGGGTTTTCGGTATGGCGTTTATTTTATTTGCTATTTTGACACATATCTAACCCTAAATTTGATAAATAAAATCATCAGGATCGCATTCAGCAAAATTCGAAAAGGCTATGAAATGAATAGTTGCCAGCTTCTTTTTCTAACTGAAAACACTTGCGAACTTTCAAAATGCTGATGTTTTTCCGTGTATCTAGGCATATTTTTGTATTATTCAAACAAACATAACAATAAGATTTATATTTCCTTTTCATAAATAATAATTGACCGTGAACAACAAAGTACAGACCTGACAAGAACTTTCAGTGGGACAGTAGAAAAAGATGTAAGACACATTGACAATACGGAAGGTATGTTTGCATCCTATTTAAAAAAAAGAAATTTCTCCCGATTGATAGGTCGCGATTGCGCTTAATCTAAACATCAACCAATCAAATTTTGGTATGTCAAGGATTAGGGTTGACGTTTGTAATACATTTAAACGGTTCATTATTGCGATATTTTGATTAGGATTAATCAAAGACCTGACTTTTTTTGCATTTCTTTCACGTAATGTGTTAGAAAGACTTTAACAAACGATGACGCACACCAAAAAGCTAGGCTGTTGTATGAACCATACCATGTTGGTACGGCCAAAGATGACAGAATAAAAATAATATAATACTTTAATATACTCATATCATTTTGTAACCTTTGGAAGGTACAGTGTGATATTTAAAAAGTTACCGACTAAAACCCTACTGGTGTTCTCCCACTTTTTCATTTTCACTATATCAATGCTTTTAATCACTTAGTAGGTAAGTATGTTTTCAAGATTCAATATTTTATTTTCAGTGCCATATAGTTTTTTATTTTTTCTTACATATCTTTGATACTATATCAGTCACTCTAATCTATTGGTTGCTTCAGTTTTATTTGACGTATATATACCTTGTTTCAACAGGTATTTATCATGAAATTACATTGATAAAATGCCATCACCTTTCGTCAATTTTAAAAGATCTATAGGATCTTTGGATATGTTAGATATATATACATATAAGTATCTATTATATACACGTGTTATTAAATCACTATAAATATGTAATATACCTATTGTATACATAGATATAATAATAGATATAATGGATATAGATTATAGATATAGGTAATGTTGAATCCAATGACAATAAGGAAAAAAGATTGTTGTAGCAAATGAATTGTGTTAATTTCAATAATTATGAAATAAATTCATATAAGATATTGTACCTAAATACTTATATGTTTATAGTTCTGTTAATAGGTGGAATAAAGCATCAATGTTACAATTTTGGTTATTATTCTTTTCATCCTGTGTATTCCTATTTTTAGTTATTTTTTTTACTATACTGTAATTGAGTTTGTCTGTAGGTTGAAATTCTCGTCACGAAATACTTGTTCGCACCATCGTGAATAATAGCCATCATTATATGCTTGTTGAATGATATACTATTTTCCACTACTAGCTGTGAAGTTGACAATTTGCTTCTTCTAGCCTACTGAGAAATTGAATTTCTTTATTCGTGGTTAATATTTTTTTCTATTATTAACAGCTATAACTTATTTTTTAACAAAGAGGAGCGATTTGAGTTTAAGTTAGCATTTTGCAAGCTAATCATTGGTCAGATAGCCGCCCGTTTCACACAAGGATATTAGATATCCTTGCGTTTCACACAGATTTTTTTAAAGAACTGACAACGCTATTTGTCAGTTTTGACATTTGTGTTTATTAACATAAAAATATTCCAATTTTTATTACCACTTTTGCGCGTTTGTTATTTATCATTCTATTTGCGTTTGCTTAGGGGTTAATAATTTTTTCTGTTATTTACCTAGGTCAATAATGGACAAATTCAAATATTTTAAGAATTTAGGGATATAGTAGTTCAACAAAAACTTGTGTGCAACATAATTTTGTATATCCAAGAGATTGTCTTTGCTGCTGCTTGGAATTACCTATTTGAATTTGTATGCCAAGTTTAAAATTTGCGCTCAACCAGAAATGACTGATGACATGACGTTCACCGATAGCTCGAAGAGAGAGAGAGAGATTGATGAGTTTCCCCAAGAATATTAGATCATCTAATATCCTTGGACTTTCCCAGCATGTCATTGTTTTATAAGCACCCCATTAGACAGGGACAGTCGGAGAACTCATGCACACAGTCACGAACGAAAAATATAATTTCCATTCTTTTGTATTACCATTGTTTTATTGTCTATACTTTTATAGACAATACCATAGACAAAATAAATTATATAAAAGAGACTTTTAGCTTGTCTTAAATTTCTCACGTATCCGTATACGTAACGAACTGCGCATGTGTAAACCCGTTACGTCTCAGCGATGCGTTGAACGTATTGTTGAACGTTGAACGTATACTTAAACGTATCCGTATCCCGAAAAAAGTCAGTATTCTGTGCTATTAGTGCTATTTTACAGGTCTTCTTCTTCTTTGATATTGGTTTGGTTAGGTTAGGTTATAGGTCGTTAAAATCAGCATCGTTCTCGTCTAGCAGAAATGGAATGTTTAATATCGCCCCCATTTTACGCTTTACAAAGATATAAAAAGGAAAAATAAAAAAAATTGAGGTTATACAATTAAAAACAGAACGAAACGATACGTTTTCTGCTGTAAGGTTTTCTTGACAATTTCTTTACGTCAACGTAACTCCAATACGGATACGTGTAAAAACTTATGACAAGCTAAAAGTACCTAATAGTTATTTATGTACCAAGACAGTAAAGTGATTCTTTATCGGACGAGTCTGAAATTATGAGACGAGCGAAGCGAGGCGAATAACAGGCGAGTCCGATAAAGACACTTTTCTGGCGTGGTGCATACAAAATTTTATCGCCAACTATTCAGAATTCGGAATATAAAAGAAGCTGAGGTATATTTCATAATAGAGAGAAGCGTGACACTGACAGATAATAATTTTCGAGTAATGTCAAATCAAAACACTTTACCTGACGCATATGTCACTTAACCTGACTCTTATGTCACTTTACCTGACTCATATGTCACTTTACCTGCCGCAAGGCAGATAATAGAGACTCTTAGCTTGTCTTAAATTTCTCACTTATCCGTATACGTAACGAACTGCGCATGTGTAGACCCGTCACGTCTCAGCCGATACGATGCGTTGAACGTATTGTTACGTACCCTACTCCGTATACTTAAACGTATCCGTATCCCGACCAAAGTCAGTATTCCGTGCTATTAGTGCCATTTTACAGGACTTCTTCTTCTTAAAATTATCATCTTTCTCGTCTAGCAGTAATGGATTGTTTAATATCGCCCCCATTTTACGTTTTACAAAAATATAAAAAGGTGAAATAAAAAAACTTTGAGGTTATACAATTAAAGACAGAACGAAACGATACGTTTTCTGCTAAAAAGGTTTTCTTGACAATTTCTTTACGTCAACGTAACTCCAATACGGATACGGATACGTGTAATAACTTATGACAAGCTAAAAGTCCCTAATAGTACATTATTGGTATAAGGATAAGGTAAACTGTTTGTTTACTTCCGGAAATCAATCTGATAATCGACGACTTACTTTACTGACGGTTGGCGATAAAATATATATTATATGTCTCTATGGGAAGAGATAAATACTGATTTCTGTGGCTGTAGTAACGAGAATCATAGATTTATTTTTGTGTTGAGAATCGAGGACACATTCGAAAGCCCTTGCTGATTTATAATCGAGTGAATGCTTATTTACAAATCCACTCGAGCACTCCTATCGCGGATCGATAGCTCCCCACCCCACCTTTAACTTGTTTATGTTTTGAATGTTTTGATCGTGGTGACTGGTGATGAGAAATGAATCATTTTTCCAATTAAAAAATTTAAAATTGAAATGTTCCATATCCAATAAATAACTTATAAACCATGCCTCAAGTAGACTGCTACAACGGTTACTTAGATGTCAAAATGCCATCTAAATGTAAAAGAGGATTTACACCATGGAAGGTAAGACAATTTTACTTTACTGGTTGCGTTTGCATGCTGGCCTCGCCTAGAATTTGTAGAATTAAGTATTAATTATCAGCTAAGTACGTGAAGGACAAGATTAACTTTAAGGGTAATGTGAATATCCAATTTAAAATTCAATTTATACCAATAAAATTAATAATAAACCTCATTAATAGTTTTAACCTATGTTGGTAACTTACCGCCAAATGAGTTTTTGCAAAATAATCAGTCATTATCTCCTATGTCAGTTTTTATACCAGAAAAGGTTAGATTATTGTGAAACCAAGTCAATTAATTTACTCAGTAGGTACTGAGGTAGGTACATTTATGAGCATATATCCAAATGTTTTATTTAGTTAACTAACATATAATATGATATCTTTATGTTTTTGATAAATAGAATAACTTTGCCATAACATAACAGCATAAGAATAATCTACTGTTTCAAACAACCCTTTTAAAACATAGTACCAGCAGGTCAAATTTATAGATACACAAATATAAATAAAGCCCTCAGATCCTTTATATTAGATATATCTTGTATTTTCTATTGCTATGTGCAATTTTCTTGTTCCTTTTTGTACTCCTCAGTCAGGTACTATTTCTTATATATGAGCTCTGGCTCTGATCTTATTTCATAGGCTTTGTTAGTGACACTGCAAATAATACCTATTATTACATGCCTGCTGAATAATATACTACTAAATATATTCAAATTTATAATTACATTTTATATTCTTATTAATTATTTATATTGGAGCATTTTCTAGCAAAGTGTTAACTCAAAGCTTCAGTCTTGTTGACTATGTATAAAGTTGACCAATAATGAACTATCTTATAGTTCTGTAATTTTATATTTGTCATAATTAAATGAGTAATTAAACCATTTAAAACAAAGAATTTTCCAGAGTAATAAATAATATTTTACAAGTGGATACATTTAATCTTTCTACAATTTACACTTTGCATACATTAAATATAGTTACTATTTTAAAATCGAATATTTTTACTGCTTCAATTCATATAATATACTCAATATAAACAGTAATTAATTTTTAAATCAATTATTTGTTATTTAAACCTGCACATACATATTAATGTAGCCTTCAAATGGTATATAATAAATAACATTCTTAGTGCATGTGTCATAGAGTTGAGTTAACCAGTCATCTTTAATAAGAAAAGTTGATCTGCCTGAAAAACAAACAAACCACATGTTTTGCAATGTTTGTAAATCAAATTCAAATTATATTGAAAACAACATTTTTATATATCCTTAGTAGTTCAATTCAACACTTGGAGCAGATCTTTTTTTGCTCCTCACTGAAAATCTGGTTGAACATGTCCAAAAAAATTAAATATATTTTAATATTAACTCTGAGTACTCTCCTCAAGCTTGTAATATTTTCTATTTAAAATTCACGTAAATGAGTTTGGATTGTTCCAGTGTATGTTGGGAATTCTCCTAGTATTTTTTAATTAATCAACCAATTTTAAATGTAAAAACTTTTTATTGAACCATAAATATTATGTCCATTGTTTCAATTGTTGCCAGTGTGGTACAGTGGGCCGTTACCTCAGTCTAGCATATTTATAATTTAGCCTGTAAAATATGGTTCACAAAATCTTATTTTGGTGACAAACTCATTTTTTTGTAATTGTTTCAAAAGTGACTGGATTTATTGGAAAAAAAATTGAATACAAACTTGTAAGGAGTTCAATTTCCTTCAAAAAAGTTTCATTGAGTTAAATCGAAGATTTATGTTTGTTGAGATGTAAACATTGAAATAAATAAAAAAACATTGTTGTTTAATTTCCCAAGGAATTAAAAAGAAAAGAATAAACGTTTTTGCTTTATGAAATTTTCAAATCTTACTTTTCATAAATGATGATATTCAATTGTTTATCAATAACTATCAACTCTATCTATTCAATTTATTTATATCTAGGTATATAGCTATAAAAATATAATACAATATTGAATTATGTTCATCTCTGTGACACAATCTAATTTTCCAGAACTCTTAAAAACCAAGTTTAGAAATGTTAGAAATGAAAAAATTGGAAAAAAATCCCACTATAGACATTAAATAGTTGAATAATTAGTTGTTGATTGATTTTTAATTTGTTGACAAAAGAAGTTATTAGCATTATGAAATTCCAACCTAGTGATTATCCTGAATATTTTCTAAACAGAAATAAAAAAAATAATGTGTATTATAATGTCAATGTAATTCAGACATAGGTACTTATACAGTTTTTCTCACAGTTTCAGTGAAACTCTCAGTTCATTTTTCTCTTATGGTGAAGTTAACCTTTCTTTTCCTCCAGTATAAATATCCATTTTTTTTCCAATTTAATGATGGTTGGAATACAAAACAGCACAAACGGACAAAACTAGTATAAAATTTCAAAATAGAACTTTTCAATAGTTATTTATGCAACAAGTGCAAAACACGTTTTGCACAAGTGGCATACAATATATTTTCTACATTCATGCAAAAACTGGAAAATTAGAATATAATATGTTAGGAACTCAAACTCAAACTTGTATCTTTATGGCCTTGTCAGTACTTAATCATAGCTGGTTTTTTCCGAGGTTTTTTCTTTTACCATTTAAATTTCAAATAAGAAGATTTTTGCAATAATTTTAACTCGTTGAGACTAAGTAGTAAGATATACATATATTGTTGTATTAAAGCAGGATCAGACACTTGCTCTGCATTTTTATTTTATTTAAATGTTTATGTTTGTCATAAATCGTCACAAAACTGACACAAGAATGACAGATGAGCGCAACAAAAATTTTGTTGCACTAGTGCAATAAAGTACCACTTTTTTTATTAAATGTGTTTCACAAAAGTGTTGTTTTTAGCATGAATGTAGAAAAATATGTTTTTCTACTTGCAAAACTTGTCTGGCAGCCTATTCTTGAAATAACGAGAAGGGAGTGCTCCCAGGGAGAGCTCCCTCATTTGAACTCCCCAATAAAAAAACGTTATATTCTTGAAAAATGAAAAGTACCGGTGAGTAGCGATGAGGGAGCAAGATCGGGGAACAGCGTTGCCAGTTGCCTTGACCAATGAACTTTTAGAAATTTTGACAGATATTTAATTCATCGATAACCTCACTATTTACTATATTTGTTTGGTTGATATAATTGAACAAAATATGGATGTTAAAAGTAAACAGTTGAGTCCTAAACAAAAAGAAACTTTGTTTACGCGCGGTTTATGTATAGAGCAGAGGTTCTTGTGGGTTGAAATAGAAAAGGGGTGACAATGTCTATTATGTTATGACAGAGGTCTTTATCGACTCTAAATAACTGCACAAATTTTTTGTCTCAAAACACCCCTACCAATACCCACTTCTTCTAACGCCTCCTCAGCTGCATTCTCGTTAATTATTTTATTCCACAACATTAAATTGAAATCTTCAACATTCATTTTGAACCACAGTCAATCAAAACAAAACAATTATAGAGGTTAGGTCAAATACTCCCTTTTGCAATTCTCTCACTACCTAGTAGGGGAACTTCGAGTTCTCTTGGGAGATGCTCCCTCCCTCAAATTTATTTCAAGAATACACATTTAATCTTTTTAAGAGAACCACACCTACTTCTCTCGCAAAGTTCTACTCCCTGAAATTCAAGAATAGGCACCCTGATCCTGCTCTAATACAACAATAATATATGTATATCTTACTACTTAGTATCAACGAGTTACAATTATTGCAAAAATTTTTAATTATTTAAAATTTAAATGGTCAAGGCGAAAACCAGCTATGATTGATTACTGACAAGGTGGAGGCCATTAAGATACAAAAAGAAGAACAGTTTGAGTTTGATTAGGTTAGGTTCTTAACATATTTATATTCAAATTTTCCAGTTTTTGCATGAATTTAGAAAAAATATTGTATGCAATTCTTGCTAAACGTGTTTTTTGCACTCGACGTGTTGTCCAACGCCTAAAGACCTCGTTGGACAATTTCACGTCGCGTGAAAAAACACTCACTTTTTGCACTTGTTGCATAAATAACTATTTTAGTTACGAAAGTTTTTACAGCATGAATTCGGAAAAAGTGGTATTTTAACCAATTTTTCACGTAGAGTTATAGCTAGTAGTGTAAAATACAAATTAACAACTCTTGAAAATAACCAACAATACATTTTGATCAAAGTGATAAGAATTTAACTCTAAATTTGTAATTTCGTTTTTTTAATGTCCACAGCTTTATTATGTCCATATGTATTAAAGTAATTTTTACAAAACTAAAACAAAAGTTGCAAGTAAGCTTTGATTTTGACATTTCATTTATATGTCAGTTAAATTTGGATGAAATAGTAAATACTAAATATCTTCTGTATGTTCCTTGTGGTATATTATTCATTCTTTTTTTAATTTCTTGGGAAAAAATTTTTTTTCCGTTGTGTCAGTTAGGAATAAAAATCAATTTTTACTTATTTTTTCTTGAAAACGGTAGCTGGAACGCTACCGAAACGTTGAAATAAAGAATTCAAAAATATTGTGGTTTAATTTCCCAAGAAATTAGTAAATACTAAATGACTTGACAATTACTGCTTCAACTATTCAAGACAAATATGAAATTGTTCACCACAGCGGCGAATCGAACTGCCATACTTCAAGTTTAACTTTTAAATTTCCCGTGCCCCTAAACTGCTGGCTATTTCCTAAGGGTACGGACAGAAAGAAAGCAGGTTGCCTGCTCGCTGGTTATTTGCGCCGGTCGGCGCCTAAAATTACTATGCGTATTGAACGTGAACGCACAGAGACAAAGCAGGCTGAAGCTTGTCGGCGCGTGTAGCAAGCTGCTGGCATTTTACCGGAATGAATATTTAATTATAAGCGAGCAGGTAATGGATACGGAAGCATTGATTTCTGCAGTTTTTAAACAAATCCCTGTCCCTGTATGGGACAAACGTGAAAAAAATCACAGTAATAGAAATGTTGTTGAGAAGTGTTGGAAAAAGATTAAATAATTTGTGATATTCTCCAAATTGTGTCCGGTTCTGATTGATAGGATGAATGTTTGTTTTCCGTCTCTTCAATCTTAAAAACGCATTGTTCAATAGAATTTCTTCATCGAATGAGGACGACATTTTTGCTTCACTTTCAACTATTATAGGTACTAAAATCTGCGAAAGCAAGTAGCATGTTTACGCTTTCTTTCTGGGCGCTAACCTGCCTACACCGGCGCCGACTTTCGGCGCCGATAACCAGCGAGCAGGCAACCTGCTTTCTTTCTGTCCGTACCCTAAGCGCGAAAATTACTCGAAAGTGGTATGAAAATGGAGTTCGACATTTTTAAACGTAACTATCCATTTTTTTATCAAAACAGAGCAAATTTAAAACTTATTTTTCAACGACCTTTCCAAATCTGTGATTTTTTCCTCCGATCGTGGAAAAAGTGACACTTTTTTGACCTGTTTTCTATGCGCAAAGCACAACATTCCAGAATAGTGGGCAGTTGCTAAGCAATTGGAAAATAACAGTGCGGTACTATTCTTACCGCACTGCTGTAGCGTGCAGTAATGTTACAAATTGATTGAGAATTTTTAGAGACGTCGAATCTGCATGGCTAATTGTTTTTTTTTTATCTCGTAACAACTTCTATATTTCAATATGAACATAAATAAACCCATCTAAAATTACTTGATTACATATTGAAGGGAATATTTTTTAATTAATTTTTCAAATGGAAATCCACAATCGAAGAAAAAATAGTATGTATAATTCGTGGAAAAAGCATATTCCCAAACTCCGGTGTTACCAGTAATTATTATCACAGTCGTTTGGGAAAATATTATTCAATGATAAAAGCATAGAAACGAAATTTACCAACCGTAATTATGTTTATATGATAGACATCGTGTGGGGTATTTTAATTGAAGATTAAATACATTTCTAATTGACTTTCTAAATAGTTATTTAGGTATCAAATTTTGCTGTTGTTATTCTAAATTTTCTTGTCAAGGTCGATCCACTTCCACGGACGTCAAAACACAAATTTTGACTACCATATAGGTAATTATTTGCGTCATAAATAACGAACTTTTGAGACCGAGAGACATGTTCTCTATTATTTGATAAATCAGCAGCGCTTACCAATCTTTCTCCTGTCGAAATAGCCCGTCTCTATCTTATGTATGAAACTACAAAACTATCAGAAGAGGCGCCGCCAGTCTTTACACGTGCTCTCTACACTTTTTTGAGAAAAAAAGATTTTCAGTTGAAATATCGCGATATATGCGAATTTACTGAATAAGTATTTGGGGGAACGGATTAGAACAGCAAATTATTTACAAAACCGATTCTCTACCAAATAAAAATCGAATACAACTTTTAAATTAGGGTTTAAAGAAGTTTCGCATTTATATCTAAAATAATTATAGTCAAAAGCGCTCCGCGCACAGAGGTTACCAAAGTGTGAGATTACACTGGTTGACGAATTTCCACTTTTTATTTCATTCTCGAAATAATCTATCAATAAAGCCAAGGTTCCGGCACTGAGGCCACTGGCGGGTTCATTGTTCCACCCCTGCCTCCTAGACATCCATGGAGCCGAGCACTTCAATAAAGGCCACAACCTTTTTCAATGGATGCCTCCTTGTGTCTCCAGGGGCCATAACAGGGACTCCGAAGATTCGCCTGCGTAGTACAGCACAGTGTGGACACTCTAAAAGAACATGGACTGACGTTTCGCCAGTCATGCCGCAACCCCTTCATAAAGAACTTTCCTCTACTCTTAGGTTGTAGAGGTGTTTTCTCATACAGCAGTGCCCTGTTAGGAGTCCTGCTATCTTCCTATATAGCCTACTCCTTGATAGTTCAGTAGCTGCCCTAGCGTGTCCATCAGTCCATCCCTTCAGTAGAAGTTTGGATTGTCTAGGAACCTGCAGAGCATTCCAATGAGCGAGGTGCTGATTCCTCAGCCATTTCTTCGTCTCCTTGCGTATTTTTTGTTTTGTTAGGACCAGGATCGGACATCCGCCTTCTCGTTGCCTTCAAAACCAGAGTGGGCTGGGATCCATTCTAGCCGCACTGAGTTCCGCCTTGAAAGATTAGCAAGTCGTTCTCGACATTCGAGAGCAAGTCCTGAGTTGCAGGTATACCCAGGGTATACCCACTCATGGCATTAATTGCTGCCTGACAGTCAGAGTAAATGGTTATAGGTCGATCTACATAACCACTGTTTAGGATATGCAGAAAAACCATCACCCAATAATTCACAAATTTGTGTCCTAGGGTTCCTGGAGTAAATTCCAGCCCCTGCTCTATCACCAGGGCATGAGTCATCTGTGTACCAGAAGGTCCCATTAGGCTGTGTACTCCTCTCTTTTTCCCAGGAATCTCTATCCCGGATCATGGCCCTGTAAGGGGTTGCGAAGTAGTATTTACTCACGCAGGCATTCGTCAGCTCTGGAAGCCAGAACTGGAATATCTTCCAGGAGCCGGAGCTTCTTGACGTGCCTTCCCCTCTTCGCACGTACTAAACTAAGTACCATTTTTTTGCTTGAAGATACAAAAAAAACGGAAAATTGCTTCTTACATATTTAAAAAAAAACTCAGCTGATGGAAGAATTTTTAGAATGGCTGAAAATTAATACATATTCTTCTTTTTCCCGTCATAATTGCTTAATTCTGTTGTGATGCCTTTTGGTCAATGTAATAAGTTAATAATAATATTTAAATAACAGACATAAATTCCCTTGAATTAATTTCAAGAAATCATAATAAAATAGAAGTAACAAGGTCTCAGGTTTGAAGCCAAGTTCAAAGCGTGAAATGAACATAAATAGTATTATTTATATTTACATACTATGCACTTGAATTGTCACATATAAAATATACAAACGAAAGTAGTTGGGATTCATTCTTATTATTAAAGTACTCGTAATAGCATAACCATTCATTATCAGTAATTAGTATAAGTATTAGTATAATGTATAGTAATAAGTTTAAGTGTAAGTTTAAATAATAAATATAACATATCCCAGTGCTACAGGTAGTTGTTTTATTCTTATAAAATGACCCTCTGATTGACCAGCAACACTATCAGTTGAGAGGCCAATTACCACCCAGTAACCACCACATTACCTGGCTACCATGCCAATAAGTGGCATATATTACACTGTCTTATTCATCTTACGGATTTTATTTGGAAGTTATAATTAAACGCATTGAGTATGTCTTTGTTAAATCGTATGACCCGCATGATAAGACTGTATCTGACTATACTTATCACTACATTATAATACAGAAGACCTTGAAAATGCGTTTTTGAAGAACTTAGCACAACTGAACAATAAATAGGGATTTTGACTTATGATTTTCAATAATCATAAAACATTTACATATTGCACAAGCGAACTCTTTTATTAGACTCAAACGTGAAGTTTTGCAGTAAGCTAGATATGTGCTATTTGGATTTAAAAATCGTCTTGAAGTGAAATTTTTAACAAACTACAAATTGCAGTAACAACGACGATAGTGATTAGCACTCAAATAGTATAATATGATGTCAGTCGTGAAAAATTTATGTAACAATAATATTATATTTATTTATTTATTTTTTTTTTATTACAGACCTGGAAGAAACAATGGTGTGAAATAAACCGTTTGGACAGCATTGAAAATGGCGTGGAACTTAAATTACGATCTTCTAAAGAAGGAAGCATTTCACATTGTTTCATACTACCCAGGTCTTCCACAATATGCAGAACAGAGTCTCGAACTAAACGTTACGCCTTTGGGCTATTCAGCTTGGGAAGAAAACAAAAACCTCTCATTTTTTTGAATGGTAACTCTGAAACGCAATCTCAAGAATGGATGTCAGTTGTTAGACGGATGCTTGCTGTGGCTTCATACATTCCAGGTAATAATTGTAAAATTATCATATAATAAACACAATTCCTCTTAATTTAGTTTAATCAAATCCACATGTACTACATAGTGGTACTTATGTGGTAAAGTACATTTTCCGTCTACCGTGTATTAACATATGATATTAACTTTCTCCAAACTAGACAAAATCATACATTAATGACCCCCATTATTGCATGATTCACCTAAATCAACTATTTTCTTTAGGCAACCCAACGCACATCTTATATATTGACATTTAGTAGGCAACCAACCAAACAAACAATAGCGTCTTCAAAAAATGAATCCTAATATAAAGTCAAATGCACTCTTATCGTGCGGGTTCAAAGGTCACAAACCATATGTATCAAATCAGAAAACACAGAGGTTACCAAAATGTGAGATTACACTGATTGACAAATTTCCACTTTTTCTTTTATTCTCGAAATAATCCATCGAACTAAGTACCCTTTTTTTGGTGGAGGATACAAAAAAAAAACGGAAAACTGCTACTTATTATTCATATTGTCACTTTGAAATGTCAAAGGACAAAACTGACATATTTAAATAAAAACTCTGCTGGTGAAAGACTTTTTAGAATCGCTGAAAACTAAATACATATCCTTCTTTTTCCCGTCAAAATTGCATAAGTCTGTCTTATTAATCCTACAGATTTCATTTGGAAGTTATGATTAAACACAATAAAAGAAAACAAAAACTGTGAGTATGTCTTTGTTGAATCGTATGACCCGCACGATAAGACTGCATCTGACTATAGAATACTTCTAGTTTTTGACTAACCTATCATTTTATTTTATTATTCTACAAAATTATAATAATTTCTAGTGTTGAGACATCCAAAAAAGAATTAAAGAAAAACAAAAGTAGCGACAATCTCTGTGACATTTCAATGTTATTATTTATTTTTGACAGTACTTACCTATGAAACAGATGAATATTTTTTTCTCCGATTGGCAGCAAATATTAATTTTGCTGACTGATATCAATCAGCAAAGTATTACTTTTCCTGCCTGGGCAGAAAAGTGGTTACTTTCCTGCCTAGGCAGCAAAGTGATTACTTTACTGCCTGTGATTATACATTTCCATAGCAACCAACCAAAATAAAGAGATTGTGGGAATTGTAATAATTTGCAAATACAATATTCTCATGAACAATCGGAGAAAAAATTATATGTTCAACTTGGCAGCAAAGTAGAATGACTGCCTTGGCTGAATTCCTAGCCTCGGCAGTCAATCTACTACTTTGCTGCATAGTTGAACAAATAACTATTAGTTTTTAAATATTGAAAAAAAAAACGAATACAACTGATACAGTCGACGGAAAAGCTTTGTAACTAACATGAGTATTAAAAGGGCAATTAACAACCTCAAACATTAACGCACGAGCAAAGCGATTGTTAATGGCCCCTATTAATACACTTGTTGTTTAAATAACTATTATTTCATGTACTTCATTAATTGTATACTTTAGTCCACTCCTTTTATTTATTTCTCCTTTTTTTGTTAATTGCCCTTTAAATACTCGCAATAGTTACAAAGCTTTTCCATCACTGTTTTCGTTTTTCTTAGATTATATTTTGGATTTTTCATTACTTCAACACAAATAATATTATAAAAATTTTGTAGAAAAATAAAATAAAATAGATAAAATAGTAGTTTGTACAACTAGTGCGCCTTACGGCTCGTGCAACAAACTTCTGCGCTCGTGGGAAAAGTGATTTGCGTACAAGCTTTACACAATATTTTTTCTACAACCACATTTATTAATGAAATTTATATGGTTATTTCTTTTCAGTTCATAAATTTTCAATATTGCTTTTGATATTTCTCTTTCGAAACCTCGGGTAACAAATTTTCCGTTGCAGTTCAAGCTTTTTCCATAATATCTGGAGGAATGTCCGAATTGGACAACTCAAAAGATAAATTATTTTCATCTTGGTTCATGAATCCTAAAATAATGTTTAATAGGTTAATGTTTTAATAAATAATAAATAAAAATCAATAACGAAATAGATAGTTTACTTACTTTTAGTTTAAATTTAAAAATTGTACACCAATAAGAAATTCAATTAAGTTGAATTGTCGAAAAAAGTTGACAGGTCATAGGTAGCTTTGTTTGACATTTCGGTGCGGAAAAGTGCCATAGCGTGTACTTTTCGCATTACTTTTACAACGGTTATAAAAAGAATTGAGAAAATGCTTGCTTTGCGTATAAAAATTAGTGTAGAAAAGCGTGTTTTGCATAGTGGTTGTAGGAAAACGATATTTAAGTCAAAAACTAGAAGTATTCTATACTAGGATTCATTTTCAAGGTGCTATTTGGTTACCTACACCACAGGTAACTGTCAATATGAATATAATCATTGTATAAGATGTGCGTTGGGTTGCCTGTAGAAAATCGTTGATTAATGTAAATCATGAATTAATAGGGGTCATTAATGTATTATTTTGTCGAATTTTGAGAACGTTAATAGCATATTTTAATACACGGTCGACGGAACAGTTCATTAAATTCATCACAATATTGAAGACAAGAATAGAAAAAGTGGGGTTATATGAATGACTACCGTGAAGATAGCGAACTGAACAAAAGTTATTTTTGCCATTTTTTTTTTCTGATTAACAACGATTATTTTTTCAGCTGTACTATTGTAAAAGTTATTTTATGTCATGCTAATTCATTATTGCAATCCAATCTCAATACAAATCAGTGTTTTCAAAAATCCGGTTTGAATTAATAACATTGCCATTTAATATGACAGTTAAGCTGCTATATCATTGCTAGATGAAATGTTGACAAACGTAAATGTCATAAAATCACAATAATTTTATGTGTCAAAGTTTTAAGTCAAAATGAACGGAAATTTTAGAATTCCTGAAGAAAATATCGAAAAAGCAGAGGAAACAACTGAAAATCTGTTGTCAAAAAACTCTAAAGAACCTTGCAACATGGAATACGGAAAATTGGAAATTGGATGCAAGAAAACTACGTAGAAGATGTTGATGAAAAATTATTTCTCTTTATGTCCGCATGGGTATAAAGTATGACATTAGATAGTTGGTAGCTAAGCAATAAAAACACAATAATGAACTAGTATGACATGAGAAATTGAACAACCATTGAAAAATAACTACTGATTCGTTAATCAATGTTTGATGAAAAAAGGCACAAACGCCATTAGTCTTACCAAACAATGTGAAAGCTGTCAAACAATACTCTCCTCAATCTAAACACCCAACAAATCGACTAGATTGCTGACCATTCCGGTGAGGACGGTGACAAAGAAACATCTCTTTGCAATCAGTTGATTGATTAATTTGTTGATTTTAATTTTTTTAATAAATCACTTGAATACCAGTGAATTTTTTAACTGTTTCAGTTGATCATTCCAACTTCAGAGTGTCTTTGGTTGATAACCGTCATTCAAGGGCAGCTGGATTGATAGGAACATTCGGTGTATTAAGTCTTAATCAACAGGATTTAATTATAAGTGATCCATGTACCGGCGAACAAAAAATAATCTGGAAATGGTTTCAATTTCATCAGTTTCATCTTCAAGCTCCTTCTCAGCTAGAAGCAGACCACAAAATTATCGTTATGCACACCAGCAGGTAATTATATTTTACCAATTACTAAAAACGTTCAATTTGTTGGCTCCCAGAGAACATCACTCGGTATAGTGAGCACTATAAATTAGACTATACAGAATGCGAAAATCCTTATGGAAGTATGTCGAGTTATACAAGTGCGACAGAAAAACAGCTGAAAGAGAGAGAAGGAATAATTATGCGCGGTCATCGAGGCGTGTATTTAATTCCAGCTAGGGTGTTGATTTATTTCCCGAGACTGACCGAATGTTAATTGCCCCCCTATTTCAACCGCTGTTGCCAGAAGCGCAGATTAATTTGTACAAATGATATTTTTCTCTCGTTTTCGTTGACTTTTTTTCGAAGTTATGCACAATAGGTTAAACAAAACACTTTCATCCGGCAACATTGTCTTTTACAATGAACATTCCGTTAGACTCGGGAAATAAGTATACACCCCTAAGTGATGACCGCGCACAATTATTCTTTCTCGTTTATATATCCTTGTCGTACTTGTGTAATCTGAGGCGAGGGTTCCATAAGGATTTTCGCAATCTGTATCTCCCAGACAGAATAGCATACTTCCTCTCCACAAAACATTTTTTGCTTCTATATACATAACATCACCGTTATTATATAGCTTCCTCTCTTCCACTCACAGAATGACTATGCAGTGTGGAACAGCCAAATGGAATGAATTCGATAGCGAATAAGTGCGTGTTGGGAAAAACGCTTTGACACATCGATTTGTATTTATAGATGCGCGTTTTATTCAAAAAAAAAATTATATAGGGTGTGTCATGTGACAGTGACCGGTACCAACTTTCTTATTTTAAATACAACGCCCTGTATATTATTAGTTTTTTGGATTTTTCAGAAATCTCTAGACATGATTCATGTACAATGTCCCATACCTATCTTCAACTGTTTCGGAAAACATTAAACAAAGAAAATTAGTTTATTCCACAAATGATTTAAAAAAAAAAACAAAAAAACATTAATTTCAATGTAAGAAATGTTCAAAACTATTTTTTGAAAACCCATCTCTTCCTGTATATTGTGATTTCTGCAATTCCTCTTTTTGGTTATTCCAATGAAATGGTTCTCCATCCATGGTAAATTTCTTGAAGCCCATTTCCACAGCTTTTCCATTTCTCTTTTCCTCTAGCGTTTCTTCTTATTTTGAGTTGTATCTCTCTTTGTTCTTTCGACATATCCTCGTTTATATAGATTCTTTGGCTCTCCACATTCTTTTACTTTTGTTTATCATTATTTGTGTCTTATCGTCTTCTTCTTTCATTTCAACTAGATATACTCTGTTCCCTATTTTCTATGTTCTTTTTATTTTTATTTCTATCTAATTTTTCTTTAATAAAATTCTCCACCTCATTTTTCAGTGTTCCTTCTTACTCATTGTTTAATTCCAATCCTTGTATAACAATATTCTTCTTTTCTTACTTTCTTATTTTTTGGGGAACTAAACCACTATATATTTTTTGAAGTATTTATTTCAACGTTTCGGTAGCGTTCCAGCTACCGTTGTCAAGATATTCTTCTTTCGTTGTCCAATATCGAGCCTTTCATTTGTTGTAATTCTTCCTTGAATTCCAGGTTTTCTTTCTTCATTTCCCTGTTTTCTTTTTTGATCTCTTTCATTTCTTCTCTGTACGCTTGTTGTTCAGTTCTAATTTCTTTTAGCTCTTGAGTTATTTCTGTTTTCATATCCAATATTGTATTAAAAAATAACTCAAACTTATCTTCATGCTGTTTTTTCTTCTCTAAGTATTCGTAGTTGAAGAGTTTTATCAAATTCTTCTAATTTTCCGGTATTTTTCTTCCGCTTTCTAACTGTTTTTGTGGTTTTATTTACTTTCAGTTTTGTTTACTGAATTTCTTTATATTGTAAATCTTAATCTAATCTTACTTGTAATGCAGCTAATTTTCTACACAATACTCCACTTGATTCACTACTTTTCACTAATTAATTTCTCCTAATTTCCCGGAAAAATGGGTTAAATTACGGATACATTTTTCAATAAACTCATTAGTTGACGTCAATTGGCGCCGACTCAGAATGACTATACAGAACTTAATTATTTGCTGAAACTGTATAAAAGTATATAAGTTTTTCTTCATTTCTCTAGCGAGTTTCCAGCTGGACCCGGCCAACTTCTCCTTTACTGCGAGCAGGCTTCAAATCTTCTGCATCATCTAGTAGCACGTGGGAACTTTCCAAAAACAAAAAATCGTCTGAGTCGAAGCGAAGGTGATCTGTTCAATGTCTTGAACAATTCGTTCCATGCTGATAGTCCAGTGTGCTTGAGAAGCCAAACTGGCAGTGAAGATTCTGGCATTAGAGCATCTATTGTTTCGGATGAGTCTGAATATCTTGCCAAATCCAAGGTAAGTGGCAACTGTTCTTTGTAGTAGTGGTACAGGGTGACTTTTTTCTATTGCCCATTGCACATGCAAGTCTATATTAAATAGGAGATTCCAATAATGACTGATAATACTGAGAGATGAATTTGAAAAACCAATAATTTAAGATAAACGGCAAATCTGGCAACATTGCAAATATCAAATATCTTAGTTTCCTAAAAAAGGTGTACCTACCACAAATTTTGTTTAATTGGGTATAACAATTTACGAGATAATTGTGACTTTTGGGCCACTTTGTATACCTAAGCCAGCGTAAAACTGCACTAAGAGTTGCATAGGATTCCTTACATGATACTGCCGCCTGAATGGGCACCTGGAAAAGCTCAAATTAGTGGAGAAAGAAGAATGCAGAGTATTTGGAATGTAAGAAGAAACGTCTATTCACATACTTCACATTAGAGGAGTTCAGTCTAAGATCAGTATGGCCAACAAGAAGTGGCTTTTTCTGACAAGAATGACACTTAAGATCTACCGTTCAAAACATAAGATTTTTACATGTTTTTTATCATTGCGAACATCTATATTGCTTTATTAAAATAATGAATACACCCCGAAGCGTATATCTTGAAATTTAAAATGATTTTTTAGCTGAATATCCAACATATCAGTGGCCAATAGTTCTATGAACTCTTGGCATGTCATCATTTCGTTACTGTTATCTAGTCACTAGTTAGGTCAAATGTCAACGGAAAAAGTAATTAGATGAATAGAGATAGAGCTAACTAAAAATGCTACAAAAATCTAATCGAAAATGGATCTACACAATTAAACGAATATCAATAAAAATAAGTATAACTAAGCTCGTCAACGCAATCAGTAGCGTCCACGGTCTAGGAAACGTAAAAATGCATACCGTACATAGAAAAGAATATAGTCAAAAGCGCACTTGTCGTGGGGGCTCAAAGGTCCCTAAATTAGAGCTGGCAACAGCTTCCTAACACTAACAATCTATGCGTGATCTAGGCAATGTGGAAATGTGATCCTATTTTCGATAGACTGTCACTGCCAGTCACTGCGCACAATAGCTGCGCGTACTTATTGTTTTATGGCAAGAGACCCTTCCGATTGTTTTAGTATTCCGTGATGCTACTTTAGAAAACGTGTCCTATTTT
Source organism: Galerucella nymphaeae (assembly GCA_963978555.1). Classification (NCBI taxonomy): domain Eukaryota; kingdom Metazoa; phylum Arthropoda; class Insecta; order Coleoptera; family Chrysomelidae; genus Galerucella; species Galerucella nymphaeae. Next base: position 16,447,968 of record OZ021715.1, on the reverse strand, counting down.
TAAAGAAAGTGCATAACGTTCTGCCTACACTTAGGGACATCACTCTTTCAATCCTAAATATATCTCGCTGATGCTTGAAGTTTTTATGTTTTTTAATTGACAATTCAACTCATGTATAAAAAATCGCATATGCCACAGTGCAATTGTCACTTTGACAGCGGCAAAAGTTAGCTTTAACTTTTTCAGCGATAAATGCACTTGTGGTTTTTTCACTTATGCATTTGTTTATCAATTATCACAGTGTTGGTTACCCTATTAAATAGTTTGACATGTTTGTCAACAACTTATTGAATTTCTAAACACTAACAATGAGCCGATTCATTGAATTGTCCTGCCGAATTACACTCGATGTTTGTATCGATATCGGGTAAATTTGTGTTGTTCAACTTCTAAACTGTGTCGTTTAGCAATTTGACTCGAAAAACTGTCAACTGTCACCTTCGGTGTCGCGTTTTTAATAGTTGACAGTTTTTCTTGTCTAATTGCTAGGCAACAGTTTCTCATTAAACAATCCAAACTTACCCGATAAAATACAAACTGTTACTAAAAATTTGATTGTGATTTATTTGCACCAAGAAGTCGACGTTTTCTTATCAAAACGCTTGTGTATGTTATGAGATCTCATTACGTGCATGTTATCACCATGTTATTGTAAAATGCCATTTACAAGGAATGTTGACATGCGATTTTTGACATTTACATACATGGGCGTAGAAAAAAACATATTATAGTATTAAAAAAAGAAATAAGCTGGACCCCTAAATCCTTATATCATTTTGTCCAATGAAACTAGTGAGTATTTTGTTAAATTTTTCTTTTAGGATGCTTCAAATCTTATCACTCTTGGAATAGATGTGGTAGCAAAAACACCAGGTGGAAGTGAAACAGAAGACTCATCGCAAGATCTGGTTAGTTCTAACCCGTGAGTATTTATTGGTATATATTAGTATGTTATATTATTTGTTTCAAGCCAACATTTGAATCAATATTATAGTAACTGCATTAGCTTTTGTGGATTTGACATCACCTAAACAGCTATAAGATATCTAAATCACCCGTGTATCAAAACAAAATTGTTTGTAATTTATTTCGGGCAATATCTTTCGAATTACTTTTGTTTATATGCTAAGGCTGGCGTTACATGCATCCGTTATCCGATGATACAACGATCCGAAATAAACATTATTGGTCAGAAAATTCAAATGTCATTTTACTTCCGATGGTTTTCAACTTTCATACGAAATCGTACAGAGTTAAAATATTTTCTATTTCATCCGATATCGGATAAATCTTAACCGACAGCCGTTCTTATTTACCCACCCGGTACATGAATTATGTCTAGAATTTTCTGAAAAATCCAAAAAATAAATAATGTACAGAGTGGGTTGCATTTAAAATAAGGAAGTTGGTAATGGTCTGTCACATGATACACCCTGTATAATTTCTTTTAAATGTACATTTATAAATACAAATCGACGTGTCCTAGCATTTTCCCCTGTAGGTAACAATAATAAATATAATACTTTACTCTGATTCTGATGAATAAAACTGAAAATTTGGTTTAGGAAAATTGGTATCCCTAGAAATGAATCCGGTATATCTCTAGCTTCGGGAATATACGAGGAAATACCCGATGATTATGAAAGTAAATCGTCGGTTAAATCGAAACATTCCAGCCACGTCTATGAGAATCCATCGGATGTTTTTGTTGAATTGAGAAAATCTTTTTTCACTCCACCTCCATTACCACCAAGATCATTCGATTTGACGTGGATGACGTAAGTAGTTATTCAATTTTAAATGCTTTTTAGTATATTTAAGTAGTTTCTTTAACAAACAACATGAAGTGAGACTTGGTGTAATTATTTATACAGGGTGAATTACGTTGGATGGAGGTTTTTAACAAAAATAATGAAATAAATAGCGAATTAAATTTAGAGTGAATTGCAGATGTTTTAAAACGATTTAGCATTAGAATGTGATAAATTGTGATAAATAATTAAAATACACGGTGTTCCAGTTAAAATCATGGCAATGAAATTGAAAATTACGAACACCCTGTAAAGAAATGCTTAGTATTCAATCGTGGAATACATTCAACGAATGTCCGACAATTTCGATGTAGGAGAAAATTCGCTAGAATTTGTCATATCAATAAGCTATTAATTTTTTTCGAAAATTTCACATTTTTCAAAAAGTCAGCTTAACTTGGAACCAAAAGAAGCTGGTACTTATTAATTTCATAGCCTTTTCCTATGTTCTGTTAGGGTGGGGTTTCTGACAACTTCCTATAAAAATTGAACATATTACAAAAATGGATCCTTAAAATTATATACAAAAAAAATAATACCTTCTCAAGTGAAGAACTATTTGAAATCAGTAATGTTTTTGATAATAGATTAATGTTCTCTTCTGTCATTTGGAATCCGCAGTATGATGTCCATATAAATAGTTGAAAATAAGTTTATCCGATTGGCAATGAAGAAATGTTTTCCAGGCTGTACAGATGAACAAACTGTTCGACATAACCTTAACATTCTTCCTATAGAGAAGAGGCGAATAGTTGCCGATATAAAATTTATATTTAAATGTGTTAATGGTTCAATAGACTCCTCACCTATTCTAAGTTCTTTATCATTTTTGGTACCAACATACAATTGGGAAGAGTAGAATTCAATGAGACCTCTGGCGGAAAAAAATTTTATTGTCGCAACGAGTAAAACAATTCGTTTTGCATTGTTTTTGTATGATATGCAAGTCAACGTAATTAACGTAAATTCGTACTTTATTTGTTTAATTTTGTGTCAGTAACAAGCTTAAGACTGTGTTTTTCTATTCAACTCAACTGTCATCATTTCTGAGGTTATATTCTTATATATAATCAGAGATATTATGGAAGAGGTTATGTTATTCTATTTTTTGTTTTCATTGCACTTTAATGAAAGTGTCACTTATTTCCTTTATGGGTACCATGCAAAAATATATGGCCAGCATTTAAAACTGCCAAATAAACTTCTAATAGTCAGTGTATACTTAATACATAGTTACAAAAACAAAGAGAAAATAAGTCGGTATTAAAGATTTAAAATATTACTCAATACAAACGTACCTTCCCTGTAACTTTTGTAGATATGACTATATCATTGTTTTATTTTTGACAAATATCAACCATACGTATTACTCCCAAAATAAAAATATTAGGAATCAAAATTTAGTTAAACAACACAAAATAATAAAGCACAATAAAAGAAAAAGCAAAAGTTTCACAAAACAAACACTGAAAATAACTAAAACAGCAAAATAAAACCACTTAAATATCAAAGGACTTATACGGCAGATTTGTTATACTCGTTGCTAGGATGACATTGACATTTCGGAGCGCCATCTATCGAATTCTACTTTTCCCAATACAAGATAATAAACATACCTCCATAACGAACCCAGCAAATACCAATTATTATCTAAATTCTCCATTGCATCGTTGCTGTAAAGCTTATAATAAATATTATTGTGACTTTTCCATAGATGATATTTTTTCTTCTCTGAGACCTTTGGACAAGCTGATTGAGGTCATTGTTTATGGTAACATGCTTTTATAGTTTTAAAATGGTTTATAGTTCCATGGTATAATTTGTTGTTCTGCTTAATTTTCTCAGAGATTGAGATACAATAGTTATTTGTTTAACTAGGCAGTCAATCTACTTTGCTGCCAAGTTGAACATATAATTTTTTCTCCGATTGTTCATAATGAGTATATTGTATTTGCAAATTATTACAATTCCCACAATCTCTTTATTTTGGTTGGTTGCTATGGAAATGTATAATCACAGGCAGCAAAGTAATCACTTTGCTGCCTAGGCAGGAAAAGTAATACTTTGCTGATTGATATCAGTCAGCAAAATTAATATTTGCTGCCAATCGGAGAAAAATGTCTTTTTAACTTACTGTAGTGTGCGAAATACTTCGCGCACAGTGCCATGGTAACGTAAGGATCAGAAAAATAGTGTCACTTAATTCGCATATTGTTGTCTAACCGCAAACCTTGTCATTTTTTGACGTTTGTAGAAAAAAAGTTTCGTCTCAATAAAACACTAATATTTTTTTATTTCAGTTTAAATCGTGTATCATCAGAAAAAAGTAATTCGATCATAAATCACCTAAAACCCCGCGCCAACACGATGCCCGCCCACGACCTCTCGAGAATATCGAAAATTTTCACAACAGAATCGGATTACGTCGTTATGAGTCCTAGTAAAAGATGGGATTCACCTAAAAAACCAGCAGCTGAAAACTTCTACATGCCCATGTTACCACTACAGTATTTGAAACTTAAGACTGATAATGTGACTGTTGATCTGAAGACTACTTGAAAATTTTTTAAAGTGTTTTTCACTTTTATACAATTTTTTAGCAAATTTATGACAAACTCCAAAGGAGGTATTTTTATGACAAATTTCATTAAATTTGGTTTGTTGTTTGGGTAATACTCTGCTTTATAGACTGACAATTTTTTGTATCATTGCGAAATTTATTAATTTTTAAGTATAAAAAATGACCTTTTAATCTGCAGTTAATTTTTCAATTCTCGAATACGTTTTTTGCCGCTAAAGTAAATGGTTGTCAGATATATTTTCTTAAGCTACTAACCTCACCATACAAATGTTCTTATATGCTTCAGTAAATTGTTTCTTCTTAACGTTATTAGATCGAAAATATTTTCGACCCAGGTGGAAAGTTTGTACTTTCGGCAGTGGATTAACAGAGATGTGGTCAATTTATCTACGTACGGGATTATACAGGGTGTTTTCAAATGACACTTACAAAGTTTGCATGTAGATTCCTCTCGTAAAATTGGACAAAATGATATAAGAATTGAGAGGTCCAGCTCATTTACTTTTCGAAATGCGGGATGTTGAAGTTATAAAAACTTGAATGTTTTCATTTGATAACTTTGAAATGGATGAATAAATTGATTTGACATTTGGCAGGTTGTTTTTAAATGTAAAAGGGCATATTTTAAGGGAAAAACATTTTTCAATTATTGATCCAGTGGTGTACATTTGGGAAAATATGTCACTTTTATCCTCCCATTTTACACGCCACCTGCATTTGTAGCTATTTTCAGTTAATTTTGTATTCCTCAATGTTTTTCACGTAAAAAACACATAATCTTTACATATAAAAAAATTTGTAGTTTTCAAAATATTTAATGTTTTCATGAAGTCTACAACCTAATTTTTTAATAATAAAAATGAAAAAAATATATGTTGCAAATTTCATGAAAATATTAAATATCTTGGAAACTACACATTTTTTGATATGTAAAGATTATGTGTTTTTTACGTGAAAAACATTGAGGAATACAAAATTAACTGAAAATAACTACAAATGCAGGTGGCGTGTAAAATGGGAGGATAAAAGTGACATATTTTCCCAAATGTACACCACTGGATCAAGAATTGACAAATGTTTTCAATTTATTCATCCATTTCAAAGTTATCAAATGAAAACATTTAAGTTTTTGTAACTTCAACATCCCGTATTTCGAAAAGTAAATGAGCTGGACCCCCCCCAATCTTTATATTATTTTGTCCAATTTTACGAGAGGTATCTACATGCAAACGTTATAAGTGTCATTTAAAAACACTCTGTATACAAGTAGTACCTATCCGAAGCAAAAATACTAATCTTGAGGAAGAATGTGAATTGGGAAAGGTAAGAATAAGAAAAACAATTGAAAACAAGACCACTGTAGTAGTAGGTATGTATGAAATAATAAACTAATTGGGTATCATTGAATCAACATTTCAACGTTCTCCACATTTATGTGGTATAAATTATGGTTGTAAATCAAATAGCACACAATGTATCTTTTTTGTGTATCGAGCTAAACAGCTCTTCTTCAACCTGGGTCGAATTTACTGTTTGAACCATTACAGTTGACAGAAGCAAACATGAGCCCTAGTGGGCGTGTCCATGTCGCTGTAGTTGTATTTTTGTAGTAACAATCGATATTTCGAATCGATAACCAAATATCGATACCATAAATGTCAACTGTTAAAAAATATGTAAGAAAAATCAAACTTGCTAACAATTTAACTCTAAATATTAATAATTTATATTGGGCCAAAAATAAAATAAAATCATCCTTGCATTGACAACACTGATACAGACACTAAAAATGAATAAAATTATGTATGTTGATGGAATCACTCGGTCATATTATTTCGATTATGTTAACAAATTACTAATGTACGCTCGTTAAATTAGCTCCTGATTGGCTCGCTGCGATTACATTCTTTTAGTTCGCGGCTCATGTTTGCTTCTGTCGACTGTAGTTTGTGGAATCTACACATGTAACTTTTTAAATAGAACTAACTGCTTCTATTCAATCCCACTTAGTGAAAAATATGAAAATTCTGATATGCGGATTTAAGCTACGTTCATTCTGCAAATTTTTCCTAAACCAAACCTGGATTATAATTATTTTTATTACACTATCCCATTGTGTATTCAATGCAATATATCCTTACCAAAAATGGAAGAAATATATAGGGTGGTTCTAAAGTTATTGCATTCAAAAGCATAGGACTAAATGAATAAAACACTGTATTTCTGTTAATAATTATGTTAGACCAATTAACCTAGTCTATTTGGAACCACCAAAGTGTCCTCTACTTGCAGCAGTTAACCTATGGTGGTTCAACTATGAAACACCCTGTATAATTAAAATGTAATGATAATGAACGTTATGGGATTCCCCGGTAAATTATCGATAATCAAGTTATCTCTGTCATTCTGACGATGATATTTTAATATATCGAAATAATTATCAATAACTTGAAATTTTATTTTATTTTTTTATCAAAGTGGTATTGATTAGGAAGTCGTACTATTTCCATGTTGCCCTTGCTTTTCTGATACTGACTTGCTTTTTTTTGGTATCTTTTTAAAACAATAGCTTGATATTTAACTGTATCTGTAACTCTATCCAGCATTTATTTGTTCTCAATTCCACCTTTTCAGTTTCTACTGTAATACAACTTTTTTCTACTAGCTACAAAGCGTTCGGAAAGAGTCACTTTTCCGCACTAATGCGGAAAGTAAATTTGTAGAGTTTTTGGGGAGTATACTGACATTTGAATATTTAAAATATGTATTTGTATGGCTGTAGTCTACCAAATGACTGAAAAATTGAGAAATTCATTAGAATTCTGCTAAATTTTTTTATAAAAAGAAACATTTTTTTCAATAATTTTTCATATCCCTGGTAAAAGCCTTATGCCAAATGGATTTCAAATAATAATAATTGAGTTGTTGATATGTATTTAATAATATGCTTCTTTATGTTAACTTTTGGGCTTTTTCCAGATGTTAGTAGAAAAAATAGTGTACCTAACACGTGCGTAAAGTGACTTTACCGCACGCGATTGTTGGCCGAACGACGCTAGCGTCGTTCGGACATCTGCAATAGCGTGCGGAAAAGTATCACTTTCCACACTAGTTAGGTAAGCTACTATTTCCACTAGGCATTCTAGTTTTAATTTTTCATTTGCCATTTTTTGTTTCCTTTCCTTTGTATTTTGATTTCAGGTGTCACAATATCATTTTATATCCTCCACCTGTCTTTTCTTTTTAAATTATTTATCTAATTTAATACTACAAGTTGAATCGGCTAAATCTGACTGTTCCCAGGGTCATAAACAAAGCATTTTATTTTCGGTTTTAATAATCAGATTAAATTTTGGCGATATGGAGACTCTGTTCTTAATGTAAATTATTTTCCACAATACGACCACATGTCATTAGTGTTTTCAATTTTCACCTCCATTGCCAATCTTGCGTATTTACGAATATAAAAATATACAGGGTGTTTAATAGGGTGTTCTGGGAACCACGCTCAATGCCCATCATAGATTTTTCTTAAGATTCGAACGCTCTACAAAAAAGGTATGTAGTGTGGAGAAGGCTCGTAGAACGATACCATCGCTGTTGTTCCTCTACTAAAGTTCAGTTTGATTGTGGAGGAGAGTCGGTGTGCAGCTTTTTCCGTTGAATTCAAGAATGTCATTTACAGGAATGCACAAAAATTTTGACATAAAAGTATTGGGATGTCCTCGAAAAGTCCGGATCTCAATCCTATTGAGCATGTGGGATACATTTGGAAGACGAGGCCCCGGTTTCTGATTTAATTTCAACTGTGCCCGAAAAGATGAGAACTATTTTTCAGGCTCGTGGGAGAAATACTCGATTTTAATAAGAAAAATCCTATTAATGATGTGATGTATTTGAAAAACCAAAGTGACTCATAGCCGTTTGCACCAATAAAAGCATAAGCTTAGAATTGCTATGGCGAGTTTAAAATTTAAGGGTCGCCTAATTAAAGTTCAGCTGCACCAATGTTTCTGCTCTGCTCCTTAGCCAAGTGTTTAATATATTTGTCAACCTCGCTATTTAAGTTGAGTTTTATTTATTTCTGTAAGATTTCTGGTGACTTTTCGTTTTTGTGGTTTGAAGTAACGTATTGAAAGCTGTTAAAAGTCAATTCTTTGTAAATCGAAGGATTTTATTCTCGTTTTTTGAATAAGAAAATTGTTTATAGGGGAAAACACAGTAAAAAAATAAGAAAATTAGATCGGCAAATTATACAGTTCAGGAAAAAGAATTGCTAATATTTTCAACCAATTCTTCATAATAGTTTTTACGGTTATACCGTCTTCTTGGAAATCCACTTTTAAGATTATCCAATACTTCCAAATCATCTTCCATAAACATCCTTCTTCAAAAATTAAAAGAAACACACCTGAAATTGGAACTCAGAAAACGAAAACCCGAAAAGAGGAAAAACATATCAATCAAAACACAGGAATGTTAGGTTAGAAATCTACACTTTGAGGATAAGTGGAGAATAAGCGAGCGATTTTCTAAGCTTAGCTAGGTACAGCTTAAAATGACAAGTTGTTCATGGTGCAAAACAAAACTTTCTTAAAGCGCCACTTAACTTCAAGTCGACTTAAATATCAATTGGTGCAAACGGCTATAAAAATATTAGTCGGCATATCTGGCAACATTGTAAATGTCAAATCTAGAATCTCTGTCCCAAAATAGGATTACACCAAATTTTTCACGTGGCTATTGGTCACAGTATATTGAAAAATAGCTATACTGAAATCGATTGCCAGCTCCCAGCCTATTGAACTGATCTATTTTGTTAATAATATTGTTTTAATCCGTGTGAGTTAATGCAATTGTCATTGTTGGCTTTAATTGTTCCATGAAACTTGATAATCTTTAATTTTTATTATCTATATCAAAGCTTATTTTATTTGTAAACATTAATATTGTATTATTATTATTATTAAATATCTTTCTATTGTTGTCAACATCACGCTAAATCGCTTGTTATTGTCAATTGAAAATTTATTTTATGATTTTATGTACCTAACGAGACATACGAATAAATTATCACAATTTTTTTATTGAAGTTGAGTTTCATTTAAGACCTTATTAAGTCATTAGGAACTGTACAGTGTATCTCAAACTGTAACGTATTTTTGTACCTCGAAAACAGTTATAGAGGCAGACAAAATTGCGCATTTGAGTAATTTCAAATATTTCCTTTTGTATAAGACAATAGGGTACAGGCAAAAATTTTGCTATTGGAGGGAATCGACGTTTTATCAGGTCTCCTAACACCTTGCATGCTTATTTTTTCAAAAAAATATTAACTTTACTTTTAAAACGACTTTAAAAATCATAAAATTTGAAAGTCCGCCAAAACGCGTTTCACGTCACTCTTTTACTCGTACTCGTTTACATTCTTATTCGGAAATATCGAATATTTATGAACACTTCTCACTTTACGCTGACTTTTAGAAATTAAAAAATCACACACAATCACTTAATGGTCTCAAACAAACATATAAATGATATTATTATTTTTACGTCGAATAGTTAATTAAAATACAATAATAAACACAAAAGTACACATAACCTATGCATTCTTTTTCGTCTTTCTTCCTTTTTTGGGCTATATCCTGAGGGATAATTTACCCAAACCTATGCATTACCGGCCATGGCAAAAGTAAAATGGTAAAAGTGTGACATCACACGTATTATCGGTAGCGCTCGGAAATCCTCGGGTGTTGGTCGGAAAGTGCATTTAAATTTGTATTTTATTTTAAAATTTGGAAGTAATTTGAAGTGGAAACTGGTTTATTTCCTATTATTAGTTGTTTTTGATATCAACTTTACTATTACAAATTTATATCTAAGCAAAATATGAAATATGCGTGTACCCTATTGGCTATTGGAAACAAGTGATTTCTTCTATTTTCATTAAATTTTTTTGTAGAGCCATTCAAAAAGGTATAAAACTACTATTGACTATTCTCCATTTTCATATGGTATTTTCTTTAACATCATGGCATCTACATATACAACTGAAGTTGAAATTCCCATATTCATCATCAACTAAATTTTTATCAAATGAGTTAGGTTGCTTATTTTCAATATAGTCTTGATTCAAATGACATTTGTATCACACATCCAGTAAATGTCAAATGAATGTTAACTAATATTCTTTTTTTTATTATGCTGGGCTAGTTATACAGATACAAACCATAAGTAATTACCCAAAAAAATAAGAAAGAAAAAATATATAGGGTGATTCATTAGTGCGATAAAATCTAATATCTTATAAATCCTATAGAAGATGATATTTAAATGAAATTTTTACCATTTTTCACTAAAAGCTGCTTTTTAAAAACACTATGACATATTAATATAGTAATATAATATGCTGATCCAACTATTGAAAAGATCTAGTAGGGCTTAGACAATCAAAGATTCTTCTGGGTGACTACAAACTGTTGAGATCAAATGAATGCATAAGTCAAAGTAAAATTGCGCTAAGAGTTTTATCAGGGATCCTGACGGGACATTGTCGCCTGAATGGGCACCTGAAAAAAATCAAAATAGTGGAGGAAGTAGAATGCAGATATTGTGGCATGGGAGAAGAAACCTCCATCCACATACTTTCCAACTGCACAGCACTCCAGAATCATAGAGCACAGTACCTAGGAGATTACTGGATAGAAGAGGAACATTTACCTAAGTTGAAGCCTGCAGATATCCTGAAATTCCTCCGGGAAATAGGAATAAAGGAGCTACTAGTTTCAGAGACTCTCCTCAGGAACTAAGTAGAAGTAAGGGGGCACGATAGATCTTTCAGGTCTAAGTGAATGTTACCCCAGATACATACATACATACATGCTGATAAAATATGAATGAAAACTATTTGATTATGCTAAATATTGTTGACTAGCTTAAATAAAGAATTAAGAGTGTTGGTAATGTATATTATGTTATGCAATATATGAAGCGCGTGAAGAGTTAGTCATTTTATTAACAATAGAAGAACGCAAAATTGAAAAATAGTTACCGGGTGGCCAACTAAGAACGGCCGTCGGCTATATCTCAGGAGAGGATTATAGCACAGGTTCGGGAAAAAAAAATTTATGACAAAAAGTAGCATCGAGAAAAGCCTGGAAATGATTTTCAGAATTGTAGGTCCATCGCTAGGGGGCGTATTTGATAGATGAAATTTTAAATTGTGTATGTGTTCTCAGCTAAAGATATTCACGATTTTACTGGTGACTGAATACTTGAGCAAAGTAGCATAGAGAAATAATAAGGTTTTAAAATGAAAGGAGCTGGTGTGGAACCCGTAGCGCATTGTGCTTTACAGCAACTAACTGAACTATCAAACCCACTAGGAAACCCTTCTTTATATCTTTATGTAGAAACTTACCATTATCTTAATTTATTTTATCTTAATACTCATTCATCATATATAAGTTGAAAAAGTGGATGCTCTATTTTATACGTTTGAAGTTAGGCTTCCTTGAAATGATGGGAATATTATTTATCATCTTATCGCTTTTTGCAGGGAAGAATGAGGATTTCCCAAATTTTCAAGATAACTTATCGCAAATATTTATCATTGAATTTCAATAGTTTCAATAATTTTTCTATCTTTAAGATTTGAAAGCAAATAGACTCCTTCAAAATATTAAAATGATTGATTTCGCAAATAAGCATAGAATTTTAAATAAAAATACATCTAAAAATGCTGCAATGACAATATTATGGTTATTTTCAATGATTACGAAACCTCAATGAAATAATATACGAATCTTTTTCATTATTCTCTATTTATGAGAGTATTTTCAAGAGTCTGTTATAAATATGTATGTCAATATACTTATACGAATTTCTCACAAATCCATACAATAGAACGTATAGGTCCTCCCGCATGTTTAATCACTTCGGAGCGACCGTTGAACACTCGGTGAGTCAAGCTCTCGGGTTCGCGCCAGAATAGTTGTTTTTTTTATTGATGAACCCTTTTACCTATTTAAAGCACGCCCCAGCGTGTTTAAAACGAACTTTAAAACACGCGCGTTTTTTAAAGTTACCATGGGAACATCAACATCTCAAGAAACTAAGTGTAAAATGTCTAATGGTCTAAATGATAATTTTTATTATTATTGATCTGACAGGAGTACTTTGTAACGTCAAAACCGAGGTCAAAACCTTCATTTTAGCAATATTTAACAATTTCAATTTTATAAAAGAGAATGGAAAGTGCAGGTGATATTGTTTGAGATATTAATATTTCGATTTTTCAAATCGGAGGAAATGATATTTAATTTGATACTATTAACATTTCCATGACAACACAAGGTGAACTAATGTCATCACGTATTCAACCATTTTACATTGTCAGTTTCTATTTCCATTTCTCCTTGTAGTAGTAATAGATACCAGTATTAATTATTTCAAAGTGCACCAATAAAAAAAAATAGCGTAAAGTATTCGTGGATAACTGGTCTCTAAAACACTTGCTCTATTTCGCGCGTGTTTTAAAGACCTTAATATCCATCATACTTTAATATACTATTTCCTAACTAGTGCGGAAAGTGATACCTTCCCGCACGCGACTGCAGTTGACCCGAAAGACGCGCAGCGGAGTTCGGGCAAGCGGTCAAGTGCGGGAAAGACACTACGCATGAGTTAGGAACATTATTTTTTCCACGACCGTATATACAAAAAGTATATGTACCAACCCATTTTTCGAAAATTATTCCATTTCAACATAGATATACGAAACTTCAACTAAAAACTACTAATTATTATAAATATAAATATTTAAAACACAATTTGTTGCATTCTGTAAAGTGTAAATGATTCAAAATTGCCGGTTTAGTGGAGTTAGTTGGAGGTTATATAAAAATATCTTACACAATCTCTTATTGACGCTCGTATGAAAAAAACATGCCTAACAGTTTCACCTTTCCAGTTCACACATCCTGCGTAGAGGTGTGTCCACTAGCCCTATAGTACGGAGGTGCTTCCTTAGTTGACAGTGGCCAGTCAGAAATCCTACTGTAAAACGTAGGTTTTTCCTGGATATCGCCAAATATTTCTTCGGAGCCATCTTCCCAGGGTCGCCCAGGGTGATCCTGGCAAAACTGCATCCTTTAATTCCCTCTAATATCTCAAGGGATTAAGCATGGGTGTAACGTTTGGCTAGTTCCGCAATTGTCGAAGTCGTTAGGCCGTGTCACTGGGTGCTAAAATTTTTAGTCCATCCGCTTCCCTGGCTAAAGTATTGACAATGCGATTACCTTTACTCCTGTTTTGCCCTTTTACCAACCTCAGGATAATATTTTTATCTCCTGGGTGATAGCTTAATCTTGATGGCACTCTGGTACTAGCCCCGATATAACACGTCCAAGGCTAATCGTGTTTGTCTACTGTCTGCAAATTATTATGTTTTCGCCAGAATTTATTTTTCTAGTTAGTTCTTTTGTGGCAATTGAGATACCAGCCAGTTCTGTTTGAACCACGCTGGTATTGTTTCCCATTCCCCACTTAATCCTTAGGCTTAGTAAACTCCACATCCTGAGCCTTCATTAATTTTTTAACCATCTGTATAAATGCGTTTTGCATCTGCAGCATCTGGCTCTGTGTTGTGTTTTATTTGTATTTTGTAGGGTTTATTAAACACAAACTTGGTTTCAATTGTATGTTTCAAATAAAGTTTCTTATGGTTAAACAAAGTAAAAGTTCATTTTCACAAATGTAGACTGTACCGATTTATTAATAATGTACTAATAATACAGTATGTTTCCTGTAATCGTACATTCAAACTAAATCTGAATGAGCCAATAGGTGTTCAGTGCGACATAAAATTGCCTTTATCACTTAAACCGTTAATGTTATCGAGATGTCACAAGAGGATTTGTTTTTCTTTGAGGTGAAATGACTCGATATTTCCGTTGTTCTTATATTCCTTTCCCAAATTCCTCCAATGTTTGTGAGTTGTATCGTTATAAAATTCGTTTTAGAGATAGCTTGGTTAAATTATAGCTTTCCACAGCTGATCAAATTTAACCTCAAATAATTTACTACTGTGTCAATTCCAATATGACCAGCTATCTGTGATGGACTAGTACTGGGGTATCCCGATGTTTGGGATTCAGAATAATGGTATATATTTAGTGATTCCTCATGAGGAAATCTCCTCTCACTACACTACTTAGTATTTTAGCTTTATCCCAGTTAAACGTGGCAATATCGAACGTTTTCTTTTCCAAACTATAGATTATTGACAAAAAATTGACCAAATTCAAATATTGATCGTATTGTGGTTTTACTTATTCTTTTTTAGCGTTTCTCACGAAGCAGACCCAGTAGAAAATATTTCCACGAGAGAGAATTCTATCGCTCAAGAATACCCATTTGGAGCTCTTGATAATAGCACTCCTGATGGTAGAGAATTACACGAACCATATTTCAAAAAAGTGAGAACATGCTACAGGAAATACAGTAGGAAGAAGCGGTAAGAAATGTAAATAAAACTAACACCGGTTTTCTGCGACTGTGTTTATTCATTATTGGTTGATGTTCTGGATCTAATTTTCATGATTTTTGAAGTTATACAAAAAGTATCTACAATTTTCAAGGATTCGTTAATTACTTTTATAGTGTATCATAATAGCATATTATACACCAAGGTGGTGGAGACTATTATCATTGAACGAGCACCAAAATTATTTCACGAGGAGGAATGAGGTGCGAGGTTCAAAAATGTCTTCTCCACCATGGTGTATATACAATTTTTTCCACTACTAGCCAAATTAAAGTCAAAAATTGAAAATAATAATTCACAAACACGCCACGAGAAGCGTTCACTGCATCGTCTGAGTGACAAGCACATGTCCTTTTTTGTTATATTATAATGAGCGTACCTATTATAATCAGTCATTTTTGGTTGAGCGCAATGGCATTTTTATTCCAATAATTCGATCTTGATGAATAATTTCAAGCAGCAAATGTTTTAAAGACAATCTCCTGGGTAATCAAAATTATATTGCACAAGTTTTTGTTAAGCTACTATCCCTGAATCTCTCTCTTTCTCACTAGGCAAACATACCTCTGTATTTCAGGCAGAGATCTATGCCATCCTAGAATGTGTCAGAATTAACAAATATAGGACTGACACACATAGGATAAACATACTAACTGACAGCCAGGCAGTCCTTGCGGCTTTAAATAGCCGCAAGGTAACATCCAGACTAGTAGAAGAATGTCAGAAAGAACTAAATGAACTAGCAGACCACATTAAAGTAAGATTGGTGTGGGTGCCGGGACATAATGGTATTTCTGGAAATGAACAAGCTGATGAACTCGCGAAAAGAGGTTCAGCAACAGCATATCTTGGACCAGAACCAGCTCTTGGGACCACAAAAAAGGTAGTCCGAGCGCAAATACAAAAAATACAAAAATGGGTACAAAGCCAACATAGACTTCATTGGAGGAACACTCCGAAGCAGGTACACAGCAAAACCTTCATAGGTGACATATGTGCAAAGCGGGCCGAAGAACTACTGAATATCAGCAGGAATATGCTAAGAATTATTACAGGTTATCTAACGGGTCATACCCCGTTAAAAGATCACTGCATAAAATAGGGTTATATAACGGGGACCTCAGCTGCAGACTATGTGGCATGGAGATCGAGACCGTGACCCATATCTTGTCTGACTGTGAGGCACTGCACTCGAGGAGGCGGGCAATCTTCGGAGATGCCAATGTGCCAACTGAAGTATATGGCACACATCCAATGGACCTATACCGTCTACTCGAAGGTACGGGGATAACTGGATGGGTGGACTAAATGTGGGAGCAGAGTACAATAAGCCAATAGGCTACGCTCCCGGCATCTGAACGGCTCCCAAAATGGAAAAAAAAATCCCTGAATTCTCATAATATTTGAATTTATTTATTATTGACCTAGGTTAATAATAAATAGTAGTTTACCCAACTTATAGTGCGGAAAGTGATTCTTTTCCGCACGCTATTGCAGATGGCCGAACGACGCTAGCAGAGTTCGGACAGCAATCACGTGAGGTAAAGTAACTTTACGCACGTGTCAGGTACTCTATTTTTTCTGCTAGCATCCGGAAAGAAAACCCAAAAGTTAATGTAAAGAAAAATTTATTATTAAATACATATCAACAACTTAATTATTATTATTTGACATCCATTTGATAAGGCTTTTACCAGGGCCATATTATTGTAATTATCTCAATAAATAATTCTTAAAAAAAAACTTTTTCCATACGAGTAAAGATATAAATACAAAAAATGAATGAAATCAAAATTAGATAACAAATAACATTTCTTTTCAATTCAAATTTATGAGTTACCACAACTAAATTGTCATCTATTGCACAGTACACTTGTGTCAACAAAATAACAACTAAAAATCAAGTATCAGTATTAGTTATATACAGTGTGTCGCATTTAAGATGAAGACACTCTTATATTTTCTCTGTTTGAAGAGTTACAGATTTGGATTTTTGTAGACTCCTACAGGATGATTGGACACATTTTATGAAATAGTCAACTGATATCTAAACTTCAAACTCAACCTACCACGCCAGAACAGCTTCCCGATATTTTGCTTCGCGTTAGAGATATCGAAAAATATTATTTGAAAAAGTTGTTCAGAATATTATGCTTACCATACACGCCAAATTTCGCATTTTCAATTTTTCATTTTCTGGTTTAAATATACAAAAAATATTATTTATTTAGATAATTATTGTGCGTTGGAAATTAAAATCTTGACACGGTTTCATGTATTCAAATATTTTAGTAAAGTAAACAGCATTTTCTGAAGAATAATATTGATCAAATTAAACAATATTTTGTAATAATAAATGTAGGTGGGCAGAAAAATTAAAAATTTTGTAATTAATTTTGGTATGTGGGGTTGAAATGATATTCTGAATAACTTTTTCGAATATTTTTTTCTCGATATTTTTAACGCGAATCAAAATATTGGAAAAGTGACCTCTTTTGTGAAATCGTAGTAGGCTGAGATTGAAATTCAGATTTCAGTTGATTGACTTAAAATATGTGGCCCATCAACATGTATGTCTGCAAAAATTCAAATCTGTAATCTTTCAAACAGCGAAAATATGGGAGTGTCTTCATCATAAATGCGACACTATGTATACTGGTGTTAATGAAGCGAAGTGGAAATGATTTGCTGGAAGTCCTAATGATTTATTTGTAATATGCAAACATTCGTGATGTGAAAAAAGCAGTCCATATATTCAATGGTATACATTGACTTGTAACTGTTTGACCAATTATTTGGACAAACTGAACCTGCTTAGCTTTTGACTTGCGGTTAATATTGTAGACTATCAGAATTCTAGAACCGTTGATGATACTCGATACTGAGCACAGTTTACTCTACCACTACACAAACAATAGCACTACTTCTCACTCTTGAACATTCAGCGTCATATTGACTCAAAAACGAAGTAACTTATCGTCCTTCAAAATACACCAATTTGGGACACCTTGGAAATGCAGTCGTCTCATGTATCTGGACAAGAAAATACATCATGGCGCAGACAAACGAACTATCTGCAAGTATCCATTAAAAGAGATAGCAAGGAAAATGTTCAAAGTTAGTTTAGAATACTGGTGAAACCACGTGGTGAAGCGGAAAAAGTGATTCAGAAAATACACCAGTGATAACGAATGCAATCCCAAATTTAGTATCCAGCGAGCAAAAATCAGTAGTGAAGAGAGAAGTGGAAAAACTATAGAGTGAAGAAGTTTTCTGCAAAACGCAAGAGAATTAATTGGAAGCTTATTGTGCATGAAGTAAATCTGTGTCCAGCTATAGGTGAACAGTATAAAAAGTGCAATAGGTTGAACCATTATGTACTAGAAGATACATCAATCGACATGAATGATAAAAAGTTTTTGAAAGCATTTAGTTAAGACAATTAGATTAACCGCCACTTAGCAACTGATGTCTATAGATGAAAATAATTTAGGTAGAGACAAAGTTGTTTAAGTCCTTCTTGTCACACGTCGTCAAAACCTTGTGACACATATGAAAATTTTGTTGAAGAATATTTTTCTTCTTCTAACCACATAATATTCGTTATTCTCTGCTCATTAAATCTGAATTGATGCTCTCTCTTTTCTACATGTATATAATCTGAGAACCTATTGGCTTTTACCATAGATTATAAAAAAGAACAGATACGAATCCCGGCAAAACATCAAAAGATTTTCAATTCCGACTTCAATGACCTTGGACCTTTAACTCGGTATGGCCGCGATGTTGTCAGTTTAAAATATTTTCATAATTTCTTACCAAATTACAATGTTGACTTAAGGACAATAACAGTTCCAAGTGCTGGTTCTTCACGTTTTTTTCTGAATAAAATTTATTTGGGCATCTTTTAAATTGTAGAATTCTTTTAATGTTAATGAAATTGATTTAAAACAAGTAATTGTCGAATATTTGTATCTGTATAACTATCACACTAAAAATAATGCTTATAAAATATGCGACCTCTGATCGTGAATTCTGGGAATATTATGCAAATTGATAACCCTGTTGAAAAGTTTCGCGAAGCAGCCCGAACGAAGTCGACATATGGACCTTTAAATGGGTATGTCCACCCATCTCTATCTTTTTTACTGTTCTCTGTCAAGCTTTCGCATCTGTTCTCTTTTATAATCATATTATTCCATGACCATTTTCCATTCGCATTCGCACTACTGTACATGTAGGAATAATACTGATATTCAATTTTTTTATAAATTTGAAGTGAAAGTACCAACTGTCTACAAATTTTAGCTAATTTCTTCATAAATTGCAGTATCATTTTGATGTTTTGGTATGAGATAACCATTACTATCATATATTGGAAGTCTATTAAAATTATCATGAACGAAACTGTGTTTTGACTGACAAAATTGAGTAATTCTTTTGGAAAATATAGTGTGCTTTGAACAGTACCTTGTACAGATGCTACTAGTACCACTAAGCATATAAAAGTGATTAGTATAATCAACCGACTTATATCCAATTTTATCATGAAATGCGACTTCAGCACCGTTAGATTTTCATAAATTTTACTAGAATTGGTGAGGTTTTGCGTATACTCAAAATATGTTGAGTTAAATGATTCGGTGGAAGTCTTGGAGTTTGTTAAATTTAAGCTCTGATGTAATAAGTTCAAGCAAGGTTCGGTAAGACTAACATTTTTAGTTTCTATCTTCCACATATTGCAAGCAGATTCCAGAATATTCACTTTCAAAAAATATATTTTGTTCCTGTAGAAAAAAGTAACGAAAACATTGTCGGGATTATTTTCAAACTTCCATTCTTCGACTTCCACCCAGAATGGTAAAGTAGATTTTTCGATTTCAAAATGACATTTTGTGGTGTTGAACTGGTTGAAATTATAAGATGGATCTACTGGACACCAATCTGGAAGTATGGTTGGGTTGTTCAATGGTTGTATTATTATGTTATAAGGATCGCTCACTATTCTATAGTCCTTTTGGGATTTCGAGAATGGTGCTAGTTCTATGTCATCAATAATTAGAACCAAAACAATAACTGACATTATTTTTTTCATCGTGTCCATTGAATATGATCTGAAAGGAATATTTACATGAATTTAATTTCTCATGCTTTAAAAATGGATTTCGTTAATCAAAATAAAATGTTAATGGGTTACACAGATTCTACTGACAGGTTCTGTAAAAACTAGTTCCAACCAAAGGATGTTTGGTTGAAGCTAGAATTCACTGTCTTGACAGCTATTTATTGGGGATTCCGTCACAATCTGGGCTGGTTGAGAAATAATTGACAGAATCTTACTCACCGAGGTGGGAAGAGTTCCATTACTATCGAGAGATTAGTTAGTTAGCTATTATCTCGAGACAGGAATGAAACTTCCTACCGAGGTTTGTATACTATTTTATTTACAACCATCATATTCCGATCCAAATTGATAAATATTTGATTCGTCCTGAACACACTTAAAATATTACATTTGACAACTGTAACCAATATAAATAAATGTCAGATAAAGTCGGATGGATATTAAGAAAAATGTCCGATGGAGAATTGATGGTTGTACCTCTCCAGAAATAGGTGTTATAATATTTGTCCACGACCACCTAATAATAAGTCAAAACTTTGCCTCCTAACAAAAGGTATATGGTACCCGTACTACTACTAGAGTGAATTATGTTTCATAATATACTGGAGTGTATTATGGTGCATAATTCACGCCATGACAACAAAACACTCACAACATTTCGTTACATAGGTGACTAGAGATTGGGGTACAATATAAAATAAACTATTAAATCTGTGTATTATGTTAAGGAAATTTGTTTCTGAAATATATTGTATCGATAGAATATTTTAAAACAATATATCTATAACGGTACGTTGTATTGATACTTTACACAGTATCGCCTATCTCTATATATGTCAAATTATAGTATATATTCACGATGGGTGACGTTTGCGTCACGAGTCACAGGCGAGGGACGCAAGTCACCTGAGTGAATAATGACCATAAATTGCGAGTTGAATACTATACTTTGTCCACGACCCTTAATTTCTTTTATTAATACACTACAGCGAACCATAATTCATGACAGTAGATATATGGGTACCATACCTTTTGTTAGGAGGTGAAATATGGACTTATTATCAGGTGTCGTGGACAAACATTTTTATTTCGATTATGATGTTATTGATAATATAATTTTGCATATTTAAACATTTCCAGTAAGATTCAAATCGTAATCGGCACAATCTCAACCTTTAAATAAACGTCAAACCGGACAAACATGCAAACTATATGGGATTTTTATCTTTTATGTTCCTCAATCAAGCAAAAATCCAAGAAACCATTTATTTAGGAGTGTATAACAATAATTAAGTAATTACTTGATTCGAAAAACAGTTTAATCCAGTTCAATACTATTTTTAATATTAAGCTAAGCATGTTACTTATTTCAGAACAATATTTTTTAGGTTTGTGGAAAAAAATTTTGTTCGCATCTCGTGCGCGAAATACTTTGGTGATCTCGACTATTTTTTTAACTCTTTAAATCGTACCGAAAGTAGCTATTTCCGAAATGTTTTGTTTTTTTTACTTACATTTCAGTTGTAAACACTTCTATATTATTTGCAAAAACGTATCTACGATATAATACTAACTATTATCAATCATTGCATACCATATATTTCTAAATATTAGTTATCTCCAAATCACCCTAATCTCTATTAAAAACACTTCAAATTTAAAAAATATCTGAAATACCAACTCAATTCTATTTTTCCTTAGTTTTCATAAAGGAGATAAGAAATGTTTGTCCACGACCACCTAATAATAACAAGATCAAACGAACTTACCTGTGAAGTTCGATCTTGATTATATGAAGGCCTCGTCGAAGTAAATAAGATGCTCTGGGACCTTATTTACTTCGACGAGGCCTTCATATAATCAAGATCGAACTTCACAGGTAAGTTCGTTTGATCTTGTTATTATATTCGGCCTCGTCTCGTAAATAAGATGCTCTGTAGATATTTAGAGAGAGTTGCAAAAAGGAAAAATCCTAATCCCAAAGGTATATTTTTATTAGTAGGTAACCATAAAACAAAAGAGAAAATAATCGGATAATGTTAAGTTTAAAAATCCGACTAAGAACCAAAAGTTAACTAAATTTAAAAGAAGCACTTTAGAACATTACACATTTTCTCAAAAAACTTCAGCTTAACCGCTGATGACACTGAAGTAATTATCAATACTTAACTGCTTAAAATGCATACATTAAAGAACAATTTTTCCCTTAATCAGACAAAAAGGACTAGCTTGGTATAAGGGGGCCTGTTGAAGACCTGGACAAACATTTTAGATCTACTAGACCACTCCGCCACAAATCTCAACTGATACCCATTCTATTTTCAGCCGAGGTCGAAGCATGCCTCGTGCTATGAGCAGAAAATTTGTCCATATCCACACCACATTGATCCAGCGAATGAGTGTCTGTGTGGAAATTTTCTTTTGAGGTTTTGTAACGGATATAAATAAGCTTTCGATTAATCCTCTAGGCAGACTTCTATCCAAGTATAAGCTACGCATATTTCCGAATCAGAATCCAAAAACGGTCTGTTTAACAAGGGATGAAATCTGTTCTTGGCTGATGTTTTCATTCTTTTAGGTATTGCAATTTTAATATTCCACTTTGTTCTATATATGTTAGGTACATCTATGAAAGATAATGTTAGCAGGCGTTGACCCGACCCGTCGTTTCCTAACATGAACTAAAACTACCGAAAGATCCCAAGTATATTGATATTTTGGCATACTTAATTGGTCTTAACATGTGAACCTGTTTGAAAAATCTTGAATTCTGTAATCTTGGGAAAGGTCGAGTGCTATCTGAGCTAATGAGCTCTGTTATACGTGTTAAGTGAGCTGTATGGTATGTTGAATTGGGCCGTGACAAATTCTAAAATTCTTATTGGTGAAACAGAAAATGGATCGATTTTCCTATAGTTTCCGTTCCGATAGGTATTATTACAGCAAGCTTCAATAAATATATGCCATGCAGATTTTTAAAGATGATTCGGGAACTTGGCGTTGCAGCGCTATCCTGATAATAGACCTCCCATCAAAGAAAGGTGTGCTAATAGTGGACGTTGTACTCTGCCAAAGGAAAGTGATTGTGTTTAGGAGTAAATATTAGTGATTTCCTCGTCAAGAGAGATGAGAAAATCAGGCACCACGGCTAGCTAGTCTACATAGAAACCAATAAAATACCTTGATCATCAATAGTTTTTTCTAAAGTATGCAGAATTACCGAAAAAGGCGGAAAAGCGTAAAAAAAAACCAATTTACTGTAAAAGCTTCTATGGCGCTGACATACGAGTCGTTAAGTCATAAAACATAGAGATTGCGCTTCATTTATTTGTATTAATTATCAATGTCCGGACATCCAATCCTTAAACTAAGGACTGGGAATTTGATTCAACAAGAATTCTCAACAACCATTCTCTATCTGCACGATATATGTGTATGCTCCGAGAGGACCCATCTGCTGCTAAATTATTGTCCGATGATCTAATGTATGACATATATAATGATATAATGTACGACAAGGATATACCATTTTTCACACCACTGCCAATTTTTTAGAGCAATACAATTTATCTTAACGTATTGTATACTCCCCATACGGTTAATAAAAGCAAAGAAAAAAATGTTTTTTTTTTAAATTTCTGGCGTAGCATCTTAGTCCAAAAAATACAAACAAGAGTTCGAGATAATTTATATGCTCGGATTTCTCTGTTAATATTGCAGTAGAATCACCACCCCGTTTTAGATGTATCTGAAAAACAGAATGATGATGAAGTCATCTCTTGAACTATTCGGTATCTTCATAATAGTTAAAATTGCCTCGTGATTCACTAAAAGCTGAATATTTTCCCGCTCAAACAGTTTTGAATATAGATACCCGTATTTTACATCTGGGCAATTACAATCAATTTACCTATTATTTTAGAAAAATCTCCAGTTTTAAGTTGTTTTAGTTTCTTAAATCATTATGAATAATTTTTTCTATGTTCATGTCAATATTCGTCAAAAATCGCACTGTCGCACATTCCTGGTAAATGACATTTATAACAATAACATGCACGTAATGAAATCTCATAACATACACGTGCGTTTCAAGAAGAAAACTCAAACTTCTTGGTTTAATCGAATTACAATCAATTTTTATGGTTGTAAGACTTCATATGGTCTATTCACACAGATTTAATCAATTGAAAAACCTAAAAACTTCTAGCATTAGCGAGATATATTTAAGATAGAAGGAGTGATGCCCCTTAATGTAGGCAGCACATCATGCAATTTCTTTAAAAATAGGACAAGTTTTCTTAAGTAGATTGCTATGAAGATAAATGTCATGTCATTTATATTGTCAATTACTTGAACAAAATATGATTGTATCCCAATGAATAAATATTTGCGATGTTTTTTATTCAATGGAAGAAAATGAGTGGGCGTAGAAAAAGTATAGTACATTACACGAGTTGTAAGCCAATTTCGCACTAATGAAATATATGCACTGTTGTTAAATAATATACATTAATTTTTAGGAACCAAGATAGTTCCCGAGAACCCAAAAAAACCGTTTGTGATATATTTAGTAAACACTACTCATAGTTATCGCCCACCATTAAAAAATCATCTAAATAGATAACTAAAAAACTGAGAGAAATCCCCTTTCTTTATAGATAATAAACAAACAGAGTTTCGTAAATATCATAGGGGCTACATTTAAGACAAAGCATAGACAGTTATATTCAAAAACATTGTTCTTGAATGAAAACAAATATTTGTTATGT
Source organism: Galerucella nymphaeae (assembly GCA_963978555.1). NCBI lineage: Eukaryota > Metazoa > Arthropoda > Insecta > Coleoptera > Chrysomelidae > Galerucella > Galerucella nymphaeae. The sequence goes on along the minus strand of OZ021715.1, from coordinate 16,423,136 downwards.
CTTTTTTGAAGAACCAAAAAATATGACTTCTGTAAATCAATCTTACCCATAAGACAATTTCTATTGATAAGCCTGGCTGCCACCCTGTGGTCTTCTAATTTAAAATTAGATGTTTATATAATATATTCATTCAAATTCCTAAGATTCAATATAAAACGAGAAGTACCATCTCTCTTACAGTTAAGAAATACTTGGGTAAGAGTTGATCTCTACAAGCTTGAACTTTAGAAATAGCACAAGATTTTAACCTTTTTTTTTTATAGAATGTGTAATTGACTTTTTCTTTCAAGGACCATTTCGACCCTTCAGACGACACCGCCTGTAAAGGTTTATTAATGAAAGGTGATTTAAACCGTTTACCCAATACCGAGCCCAATACATACAGGATTTGCCTACCTCTACTTCCGGCGATACCTCCTTTCTATGGGAACATGAGACTGGTAATGTCCACTCTGTATTGCTCTCTGAACTTTCTTGAGTGGACTTCTATTTACTTTCTGCTGTATGTAAGGTTGTTGAATATTCTTGGTATTTTCGAGTCTATTCTCCAAATCTTCCCCAAACAGCCATTCATCACTGAACGACTGTGATATGTGATGGGTGGTGAAGATCAGTCAAAGGCCGACCGACAAAGCTAACTTACCTCACCAGCTGCTCCGTCGGTCGGTGTGGCTCATTCTTCTCTGCACAGAGGAAAGAAGAACTTGGATCGGAAAATTCTGTTATCAAAAACAGAAATCCTGTCATCACAAACAGGCTCGGGTCCATAATAGTGTTGTGATTATTCTGTTATCAAAAACAGAAATCATGTTATCAAAAACAGACTCTGATATCAAAATCAGACAACACATCCCGATATCCAGCATATTTAACACCTAAAATATGTATCTGTGGATATGAAAAAGTAAAATATTAATTACCATCATTCGAAATCCTGCCATTAAAAACAGGCTTGGGTCCATAATAGTGTTGTAATAATTCTGTTATCAAAAACAGAAATCCTGTCACCACAAACAGGCTCGGGTCCATAATAGTGTTGTGATAATTCTGTTATCAAAAACAGACATCCTGTTATCAAAAACAGGCTCTGATATCAAAATCAGACAACACATCTCGATATCCAGCATATTTAACACCTAAAATATGTATCCGTGGATATGAAAAAAGTAAAATAATAATTATCTTCACTCGAAATCCTGCCATCAAAAACAGGCTTGGGTCCATAATAGCGTTGTGATAATTCTGTTATCAAAAACAGAAATCCTGTCATCACAAACAGCCTCGGGTCCATAATAGTGTTGTGATAATTCTGTTATCAAAAACAGAAATCCTCTTATCAAAAACAGGCTCTGATATCAAAATCAGACAACACATCCCGATATCCAGCATATTTAACAACTAAAATATGTATCTGTGGATATGAAAAAAAAAATAAAATATTAATTACCTTCACTCAAAACTCGTTCAGAAGATGTATCTCTGGAATACATTATTCTTCTTTTCACACGATGTCTATGATTTCTTTCTAAAGAGGAATTATAATCCGTACTAGAACACAAACATTTGACCTAGGCTTATGCCTTTTTAAGCAGCCCATTCCTTGTTCCATTTTTTTTTTAAATAATGCTCCTGTTATCTCCAGGCGGAGAAAGACTTCGCGATATTTTAGGCATTGCACAAAAAACACTTGAATTATCCAAGAAATACGCACTATATAAAAAAAATCGTTATGATGTGATTTCTAACGCACAAAGATGAAGACTGAAGTGCGATGGGCATCCCGGGGGTAAGCGGCAAGAAAGTTTTGTTTACTTTAAAATATGTGACGATAACGCCAGAGACGAGGGTACTACAGAGCATCTTATTTACGAGACGAGGCCGAATATAATCTAGCGTTTTACAAAGCAGGTATAAGTTTGACAGTGGAAGAAGATTCTCGAAAAGACTAGAATAAAGTTATACCGTCGTCAAATAGACAGATATGTCGGTTACTCTAGGAATAACCTCAAAAAGTGACATAAATACAATTATGTCTGTTGAAAGCGAAAGAGAAAGCGTTGTAGCAATTTTAATGCAACCGAAATGGAAATATATTTTTCATCGGAAGATTCAAATATTGGAAGATCATTTAAATTAATTTTAAAAGAATAAATATACTCTCTCAACGAAGAAAAATATCACAGATATGACATGACTGTCAAGGGATGTCAATTTATATGAACTACTTCTACGTTACTCCTAGAATTGCTATATTGTAATTGTAAAACCAACTAGTTTTATACTAGGAATAAACTCTGGTATAACTTCATTCCCAGAGTAACTATACTGTTATTTATAACTAGTATAAATATCAATTGTAAAAACGGCCCTAAATCTGTGGTTTTTGTGCAGGAAATTTGTTTGTGAAATATATGGTATCGATAAAATATTGTAATTTTTAGTATTGATACTTTTCATAACGATATTTTCTAATATTTAGTATTTCAAAACGGTACGTTGATACTTTACACAGTATCGCCCATCTCTAAATATGTCAAATTATTTAATGTTGCTGCCACATGGCTGCCACAACATTTTGAGGTTAGTAATACCAAATCGTTACTGCGATATACGTTACTTTCGTATGTGATAGTAGAAAGAATAATATTTTTTTCCTACGACCACATAGGAAAGTGACATATATCGCACTGTCTAGCTCTATGTAAAGTGGCCTTTATTCGTACGCGTACGGAAAAAAAAACTCATTCGTACGTGTACGGATAATAAAGCTGTAAAATTGAGTGTTGTTGAAATGCTTGTCAATTTACCCCGCAAATTTATTATATGTCAAATGCGTATTTTCTAAGTTGATTTGTCCACATGATATAATTTATTACTTTTAATTTTTACAGTGGTTTAAATAAATAATTAATTCTGAATCGCAATATTTATGCAACAAAAACAGTCTTATTTCTGATATTCTGTTTCTAATCGTTGTTAGTTGTCAAAATAAATGTTCGTAATATTTTGTGTCCCTATATATATTTTTCCTAAAGGCACAATAAAAAATAAAGGCAAAATAAAAATCACAATTTTCTGGGCTATTTCCAAAAGTTAGTAATCGAAACTATAATTATTGTAATTACAAATACACCTCTCACATCTACATAAAAATGCAAGATTGTACATGCCTGATTCGGTAAAGTATATCGCGTGGTCGTAGGAAAAATAGTGTACATAACTTGTGCGAAAGTGATTTTTCCGCACTCGTTACGTAATATACTATATTTTGTAGTGCTTTTTTATCTTTCATTGTTTCATTTTCCAACCAATATTAATATCTGTAAGTACTCCGAAATAATCAATTTGTTTTTTTGTAAACAGATTAATGTGATTATTTTTTTCACTTGTCAAAATCTGACATTTTGGTGGTTTTAACCAATAGCAATACATTATTCTAGCCAATCATTCGGTATTATACTGACAATCCCACTCATGTATAAAAATTCCCATTTGTGAATACAAAAATCGTAGTTTGCTATCGGCTAAATAGGAAGGAAGAGAATTTGCAAGTGGATAAAAATATCGGATAAATTACGTTACCGTAGCAACGCTAGCATTTACTGTTTGTTTATCAAGAGTTGGGCGTCGCATCAGTTTGACAATTGTAAATGTCAAAAACAGAAAGAATTAAATTTCTACTGGACCAATTGTATATAATAATTGTATTTTTAACAATTGTACTTTCTAAACATTATATTTCTACTCATTGTTCGTTTAGTTTGTTAAATAAAGTTTAATTGAATTGAGTTTTTTATTCATGGGATTGTCTTACCAAATACCACGCGAGCTCAGATCTAACAGGATATTTTTTCCGATGGTTTTCTCATACTTACTTTCATGTAGGTAATTTAACTCGATCTGTTCTGACAAAATCACTCGAGCTACGCTCTCGTGATTTTGTCAGAACAGCTCTCGTTAAATTGCCAATGAAAGTAAGTATTCGAAAACAACCACAAAAAATATCCGGCTAAATCTGAGCTCTTGTGGTATTACTCCCGATAAATTAACTCCAATGTTTAAATGTCATATACCTGGAAATGTTATTGTCACTTTGACATCGATAAAAAAGGTGCATCCTTTTTTATCGCGATAAAAACCTCTCTTCCTCAATTTCTAGTAAGCGGACGTCACTTTCACACAATGACAATGAGATAATTATTATTGTTGTTCATCGATATATTCTGTCGTTAATTTATCTTGCCAAAAAACACTCGAGCTTTTCTTTTATCCAGATAAATTTCTCTTCAACTCAAAGTTTTGCCAATCACTAAATTCGCTCGAAAAACTGACATTAGATAAAATCGCTCCACCTTCGGTGTCGCGATTTTATCATGTCAGTTTTTCTCGTAAAATTAGTGATTGGCAAAACTGTTTCGTTGCAAAGAGAAATTTATCCGATAAAAAAAAAGCTCTTGTGTTTTTACTGTTGATAATTATGCTTCCTCATCGATAAAACCTTGTTTACATCGAAACGTCAAAATTTTACTTTGAATTTGTCATTATTGACAACTAAAAGCGCTTTCAAAAATCCTTTTAAATTGTTGAAAAAAATAATCTTCCCAAATACAACTCGCTCTTCAAATTTTATCACATAATTTTTTATTTTCATCACTCAAACTTGTTTATTTGAGGCAAAAACATTCAAACAAACCGAATTTAGATAAAATCACTCCTCCTAACGGAGTCGTGATTTTATCAAATCGGTTTGTTTTCAAATTTTTGCCAAATAAACAAGTTTTCGTGGAAAAGAAAAAATTATCGATAAAATTTGAAGCACTCGTGGTATTACCTTTGATAAAATATCAGCTGTAATTAGCATGATTTCATGATTGTAATTCTATTTTTATAATGAAAAAATGCATCATAAGTTACTATTATTTTTGATAAAATCAATGCAAATGCAGCAACAGATCAGTGCTTTTGTTCTAAGAGCACAACGACCCTTGTGTATACATATTTTGGGTGGCCTCCTGTTAGTCTAGATCCGTTATTTCTACCAGACTTCGAATACCAAACCTCAGGTCCTCCCAGGTGGTTTTACTCCCATTTGAACTAGCACAGTATGTGTATATGGTTATGTCTGCCATTCCGATGTTATAGTCAAATTCAGTCATATCATGCGTTATACGATTTAACAAAGACATAGGTACTGTTTTCTTTCATTGTGTTTAATCATAGCATAGTAAAAATCCTTCACCAGCAAAGTTTTTATTCAAATGATGTCAGCTGTGTGACTGACAATTCAAAGTGACAATATGAATAAGTAATAAGAAGCATTTTTCAGGTTTTTTACATCGTCAAGCAAAAAAGGTACTCAATATATATATTATTTCGAGAATTGGAGAAAAATTTATTTTGGTAACCTCTGTGTTTTCCAATTTGATACTGTGCCCTGTTATGCACCCATCTTAGAGACATTTTGTTATTCCTTGCCAGCTTTGGTATGCTTCGCAATTTTTTACCAGTCTAGCGTGTCAATAATTCTTCTTTTGTTGTCATGTCTTCAAAAACTAGGCGCACGAAAACGCACAGTTCAGCAATGTCGGTTCATAGGCTGCTTGGGTTGGTCTCAACTGCCCAGGCACTGGAACTAAATCTTTGTACAATCACCCATGTTATCTACCTACTTCCATTCCAAAAATTTTGTGTGTTCTATATGGGCCACCAGTTTATCTCCAAAGTGCCTCCGTCTGAGTCCTTGTAAGTTCTCACAGAAGCAGAGTATGTGACGAAATGTTTCATCGTAGAGATCACGTCATTTTCCTCACATGGTTTCACAAACTTCGCCCATCCTGTGCAGATGATTCTTCAAAGTACAGTGCATAGATAATACAAGACACGGTACAGTGTCCAGTCAATCTCAATATAAACATAACAAAATACATTTCTATTTATCAAGGTTGTTGAATAAAAATTCCTACCTACCTAACCCAACCAAACCAAGAGTATAGATAGGAAATATATTATTTTAAAATATTTCCTAGAGTCAGTTTCTGGTCGGATTTATAATGAAAGTTACAGATCCGTGTTGGCCTGGTTTCGCACGTGCGTCCGACGCTTGCAGCCGTTGCATGCGTCCATCGCAGGGACTGGTCATATGGTACCACGTGCTTGTGGTTTTACTAGTGCGTCGATATCTAGCGCCTGCGTCTGAATGCAACGTCAAAACGCAATGATTGCTTCGAAGATCAGTCAAGCGGCGAGAACGCAGGCGATTGTGCATTTACGAGCCGCCAACATGAGTGGTGAAAAATGGAGCCGGGTTGACGAGATGTTATTAATTGAATTAGTATCCTTTCAAAAATGCTTTTATGATGCTCAAGTGAAAAATATAAAGATCTAATTATCAAAAATAATGTCTGGAAACAGATAGCGGGAAAAATTGAGGAAAAAATGGGAATTCTGTGTATATGTTATGATGGGGTTTTCTCTGAATTAACAACGAAATGATAGCTTCATCATCTTCTTCTTGAAATAGAAGGGCTAACACAAACTCCATGATGATTTAACGGACTGAACTGCGAAGTGCTGACTGTTACATCTAGACGCACAAGCAAAACCACTCACACGCATGCAGTCATCGCACGTGCGAAACCAGCTCTTTAGGTAAAAGTTAGATACCAAATCATTAATTAAATTTATTTTTTGATAAGAAATACTGAATTTCTTAAAAAGAAATTCAACTTTCATTTATTAATTGAAATTAAACTATTGAATCATAGTGATATTATTTCATGTCATTTTCATTTAGTTCACTAATGGCTACTTGCACCGTCATTATAACAGTGGTTTAAAATTTAACTATTAGTTAACTTTGAATTTTGGCTTGCGTCGCGATTTAAGCCACGGTTAAACTCTTCTAAACCACTGTTAAACTAATTCACTGATTTTGGAGGCTTAAATCGATAATAAACCTCAGTAGTATGAATTCTAACCTGAAAAACACACAAAACTGATGTGTCTAACTTCAAATAAGTACTCTGTGCGCTCGAGTTAGTTTTTAGTTTCTAAAAAATGGATTTTTGGGAACACGCCAACGACATATTCTTTAAAGATGATATATTGGATATAATTGATATGGGTTTTCCACGAAGGATATATGATAGAGCCAACCACCTCCACAACATGGATAATCTAATATTTTTCAAGAGATTTCGTCTCTTGAAACCAACCGTTCTGTTTCTTTGTTTTCAATAATGCTTTTGTATTTTGATATGATATCAATGAGATGGGATTTTTCATTTGGTGAGAAATTTGATGTTCGCATCCGTTTCGCGCTGGTGGACTTTGAATCCATCATTACATACGCCTACCCTTGTGCTCCAGAAATTAGGAACACATTATGGGTGGCCTCCTGTTAGTCTAGATTCGTTATTTCTACCAGACTTCGAATACCAAACCTCAGGTCCTCCCAGGTGGTTTTACTCCCATTTGAACTAGCACAGTATGTGTGCTGATGTTTTATCATCTTCTTGGCAAAATCTGTATATGGTTATGTCTGCCATTCGGATGTTATAGTCATATCATGCGTCATACGATTTAACAAAGACATAGGTACTGTTTTCTTTCATTGTGTTTAATCATAGCTAATAAATCCGTAAGATGAATAGGACAGACTTATGCCATTTTGACGGGAAAATAAAAGATATGTATTCAGTTTTCAGCGATTTGTAAAAGTCCTTCACCAGCAAAGTTTTTATTCAAATGATGTCAGTTGTGTGACTTTAACAATTCAAAGTGACGATATGAATAAGTAATAAGAAGCATTTTTATAGGTTTTTTGCATCGTCAAGCAAAAAAGGTACTTAATATAATATATTATTTCGAGAATTGGAGAAAAAAAGAAAAAAAGAAAAAATTTGTAGCCCTCAATTTTTGGAAAATTGAAATAATTTTTACGAAATTAAGCGACAAACATTATTAGAATATAGAATAGTGTTCTGGTACCTGAATACGTTGGTGTTCCCAGATTTTGAAAATTAAAAATGCAGGCCATACAAAGTTTCAATATATATTTTTTTCAACTTTGTCTCATTTCAGTAACGTTAACGCTATCGATACGCGTTTTATTACTGCAATCCATAGATAAAAGAGATATTTTAAGCCACATAAAATTTTGACATACGTTAACGTTAAACTGAGCAAGCAAAGTCTATAGTGGATAATAGTAAATAGTGGATGTCATTTTTAATTATTTTAGTTTTTGAAGCCATAATCTGTGAACGACGTTATACATTAAACGTTATTTTTTGGTGTAACTATATAATGTCAAATTTTCTATATGTTCAATTTGATTAGTACACATTAATCCATGACATTAATTACTGATAATACAGAAAATATAATCGAAATGATCAAAGTCTAATAGTCCACAACTTAATAAGGGGCGCTATTCTTCAAATTAGAATATTTTGATAGCATACATCTTGCAAAATGGTACATTTTGGAAGTCAAAATATAATTGAGTGTTGAATTATATCATTTAAAATCATTTGTGCAAAGTTTCAATACATTTTGGATAGTTTTTCATATTTTTTTTTCATTCATCGAAATAAACATAATACACTTGGCAATGCATAATAATTAATCTAGCATGGCATTTTTTATCACCAGAGATGGAAGCATTAGTTAATTGAGAATAGAGATTATTATTTGTTATTCATTTAAATGCATTGTAGCAACGTTACAACTTAAATATGTTTAAAAGTTATCAGTGTTCAAAATAAAAATACTTTACTTTCGAGCACAAATCGTTGTGCTCTTGGAACAAAAGCACTGTTTTATCTTATCTTATCTGTTGCTGCATTTGCATTGATTTTATCAAAAATAATACTAACTTATAGTGCATTTTTTTATTATAAAAATAGAATTACAAACATGAAATCATGCAGATTACAGCTGATATTTTGTCACAAAAAACAAATCACTGGTAAATTTTGATATCTGATGGCTGCATTTTATATTTTGGACCATGCAGAACTTTTTATAGGGAATAACTTTTTTTCGAAAACTTAATAATAAAAAAGTTACCCATATGCCGCCAACTTATGTAGAAAATGTATAAAATTTAATTTCTTAATTAAGCTAACATTCTTTGATCTTATGATTTTTTGTAGTCCCAATATTTCTAAATTCCAATGATATTTTTTATTCAGATTTACGCACTGAAATAATTATTGCCTAAAAAATGAAAATAATATAAAAAATAGTTATTTATGTAACTTGTGTGTGAAGTAGCCTTTTTTTTGACGAATGTGACAATCACATGAGTCGAAAAAAGGCCTTTACACACGAATTGCATACAATCGAAACTTTATCAACAAGAACTTTTTCGGAATATTTTATCATTTCATTTTTCCCATACTATTTGCGAAGTAATCTTCTGAGAGATCGATCTTTATAATTATAATAATCTAAAATAACATCTTAGTTTCCTAAAAATATTCAATACTTACATCAAAATACACTTAATTACCCTAGGTATAGTCGGAAGATCTCAATTTAAACTTTAATTGTCAGATTCAATCCACAATTTTATTAAAGGAATGTCAGTCACTCACCGCCAACTTATACATATCCAGATACCTATAACTATGGTTCATACAACAGCCTTTTTGGTGTGCGTCATCGTTTGTGACGTATATTCGGGTTTTGGGTATGTTGTTTATTTTATTTGCTATTTTGACACATATCTAACCCTAAATTTGATAAATAAAATCATCAGGATCGCATTCAGCAAAATTCGATAAGGCTATGGAATTAGTTACCAGCTTCTTTTTCTAACTGAAAATACTTGAGAACTTTCAAAATGCTAATGTTTTTCCGTGTATCTAGGCATATTTTTGTATTATTCGAATAAATATAACAATAATATTCATATTAACTTTTCATAAATAATAATTGACCCAGAACAACAAAGTACAGACCTGACAAGAACCGTCAGTGGGACAGTAGAAAAAGATATCAGACATATTGACAATACAAAAGGTATATCTGCATGCCTATTTTAAATAAAGAAATTTCTCCCGATTGATAGGTCGCGCTTACGCTTAATCTGAACATCAACCAATCAAATTTTGGTAAGTCAATGATTAGGATTGACGTTTGTAATAAATTTGAACGGTTCATTATTGCGATATTTTGATTAGGATTAATCAAAGACCTGACTTTTTTTGCATTTCTTTCCACATAATGTGTTAGAAAGACATTAACAAACGATGACGCACACCAAAAAGGCTGTTGTATGAACCATACATACATTAATAATATTGGTGCGTAAAATAAGGTTTTACGCACTCGAAAGTGTGTCTAAAGTACCTACTTTACACACGGTAGTAGAAAAACGATATTTTTAACAAAATAAATTGAGGTAGCCATAATGATTAAAAAATATCGATATAGAAACGCTAATGACCTCGCAGTCGATGCCTCTTGACAATAAATAAATTATTGGAATTTTACCTATATCCTGTTTCTAAATACGGTCAATTCTTCTATAATTTAACATCACTACCAAATAATAATATGTCGTTTATTATACATCTTGAATCTCCAATTTTTATAATATTCGATGGGCTATTTTAATTTCAGTAATTGTGCAGCAAGAGTTCGGCGTCATGGCGGAGGCTCTCCATAAGAAAATCATTGAAAAATAGTGTTCGAAAACTCCGAAATTGGATTCTAAGGTGGGTTCACACCGGCAACCGGACGGCAACTAATCGCGGCAAACAACATCTCGTTGGAAAGGCCTTAACGTATAGTGTATTTGAAAATTAATAGAAAAATTCTAACTACCCCCGTTCATCCCCCACCATCCCTCTTATTCCAATATTACTCGTTCAAAAGGCCTTATCATCTAATCGATGAAAAGATCAAGTGACATATCGTTGAAAAAACACCTCATTCTTTCAACATGGTGTACAAAGACAAGTGACATATTTGAAAGGGGTATCTATCTCACAGGGTGTTTCATAAGAGTATGAAGTATGGAGGGCTGTAGAAAGGAGTTTAATCGCAATGCTAACGAAATGGTACTGAAATATGGCTCGCAATTGAAATTTCTGAAACCACCGCTAGGGGTGCAAGTGTTCGAAGTAATTCCTAGAAAGTATGGTTTCTTATGAGAATTATGAGCGCAAATGAAAATTATCATGAAAAATAGGTTGTTGATGCTGGAGTATTCTTTGTATTTTTAAAATAAAGGCCTAGCAGCTGCAATGAATACTTTTTGACGTTTGTTTGTAAACATTTGTTTAATTTTCATTAGGTATTGTTAAACAGGAAACTTGTACCGAATTAACTTTAAAAAAAATAATAAAGTGCATTAATATTGAAAAATGATGGTAGAGAGTAGTTTTTATCACTTCCACATCACAAATTGTGCTATTTAAGCCTAAAATGTCCCAAAACGTATGAAAAAACTAATTTAATCGAGCAGAAAAATTTGACGTTAGTTCTCTCGAGAACTATCCAAATTTTGAATGAATTGAACTTTTAACTGCATATTTGGTACATGGATGATTATATGGTTCATACAACAGCCTTTTTGGTGTGCGTCATCGTTTGTGACGTATATTCGGGTTTTGGGTATGTCGTTTATTTTATTTGCCATTTTGACACATATCTAACCCTAAATTTGATAAATAAAATCATCAGGATCGCATTCAGCAAAATTCGACAAGGCTATGAAATTAATAGTTACCAGCTTCTTTTTCTAAACTGAAAATACTTGAGAACTTTCAAAATGCTAATGTTTTTCCGTGTATCTAGGCATATTTTTGTATTATTCGAATAAATATAACAATAATATTCATATTAACTTTTCATAAATAATGAACAACAAAGTACAGACCTGACAAGAATTGTCAGTGGGACAGTAGAAAAAGATGTCAAACACATTGATAATACGAAAGGTATATCTGCATGCCTATTTTAAATAACGAAATTTCTCACGATTGATAGGTCGCGCTTGCGCTTGATCTGAACATCAACCAATCAAATTTTGGTAAGTCAATGATTAGGATTGACGTTTGTAATAAATTTAAACGAATCATTATTGCGATATTTTGATTAGGATTAATCAAAGACCTGACTTTTTTTGCATTTCTTTCCACGTAATGTGTTAGAAAGACATTAACAAACGATGACGCACACCAAAAAGGCTGTTGTATGAACCATACATACAATATTATTGTTAAAAAATCGAGTAATATGTCGTTTTAGGGTTTATTTGGTAAACAGAATTCGATTTTACGGTCTATGTAGAGAAGGTAGGATGTGGTAGGATTATACCAGTTTGGAAGTAGTGATTTTATATTCTGTCTTCCGGCCAATTTGTTTTAATGTCTGTATAGCATTAAATACTTATTTTCAACAAATTATATATTTTAGGTAAACCATAATAGTTTCAACGAAAATTAATAACTAAGATCTTCAAGTTTAAATAGGTTTTGATATTTAGACCCCCTCAAAGAAAAACATAATAAAACAATCGTAAACTCGTAAAAATTATTGTTTATCACAAAAAAAATCTTCCTAATGCTAATGACATACTATTTCTAAGAATGCGTAACATACAGAAAATTGTATTTTTTATTGAAAGAATAACCCGTCTCACATCCCGGAATAAAACAAACTCTGTCTTCATTCACTTTTTTTATCATTCATTGTTTATAAATATTAATAAAAGATTCAAATATTCACCAGATAGTGGATTTTATTAAAAAAATTTCGCGAATCATCAAACCTTCAATACAACACAACGATAAAGTAGCATCACACCGAACTATGCGCCACCTACGTTAAAAACTTGAACGAACATAAAAGTAGGGTCAGAAATTTTCTCTTGACATGTCTAATATTAGCAAAACACTTTGTTTTAATCTTCATTTTAAAGTTAATGAAAATACAGAATGTTCAACATCATATCGTTTGAAAAGCCTTAACGTTCAGTATACGAAACATTCTTTCATCAGAGCGAAAAACGTGATAAAATTCCACTATTGTTGTAGGGTATATACAAGGTGTTTTTAAAAAACCAATTATATATTATTTTTAAAATATATCTTAATATGTTAAATAAAAAATATAATTAATAATGGTTGATGTTCTTCTTCAACACGTGGTAAATCCCCATATTTTTTATAACCACCCTACAGAAATATAATACATTGTGTAGTGCCTTTCGAATTATTTTTCAAATACCCTAGCACTAGACGTTAAGGCCTATCCAACGAAACGTCGTTTGCCGCGATTAGTTGCAGTCCGGTTGCCGGTGTGAAACCACCTTTGAATCCAATTTTGTAGTTTTCTACCCTTAGCTTTACCGACGATTTTCTTATAGAGATTACCATGTTAGCGCCTCCACCATGAGGCCGAACTCTTGCTGCACAATTACTAATACCATCCACTCACAATTTCTACACGGATAACTACATTTTTCCATTATTAGCTTATTCTAAACAACTGAGAAGTTGAATTTCTCTATTAATGGTTAATACTTTTTTCTATTATTAACCCAGGTTAATAATGGACAAATTCAAATATTTTGAGAATTCAGTGGTTCATACAACAGCCTTTTTGGTGTGAGTCATCGTTTGTGATTCAAAACTTGCCTACAAAAATATTTAAAACCAAAATAAAAAGTATGTTGAAGGATATGTGTCTATACAATATTAACGCCTATTTTGAAGAAGTTAAACATGTCACCAAGAATAAATTTTATATATATATTATATACAGTGTGTAAAAGCCAAATGGAATAAATTCATTATTTCGGTTACTGTACATATTTATAAAAAATCCCGAAACACGTCAAATTTAAATTATAACTTGACATTCTTTAACGTGAAAATGCAACCCCTACCTTCAACCCCCTTAGAATGACAGGTACAACCCCCAATTTTTTAAATGGGAAGTATAGGCTTGTGATATATCATTTGAAAGGTCTCTTCATTATCTATTCAAAAATGTTATTGTTTTTAAATTTAATGCAAAAATTAACATAAAAAAAATTAATATCATGTTGTTACCGAAATTCGCTACAATACAATCAAAAACTAAAATGTAATGCAAAACGTAATAAAATGTAGAACACGAAAAAGAACTATGAATGTTAATGAAGTAGATGTTCAAAATGTTCTCCGCGAACGTCTTGGCAACATCCTAATCTTAAATAAAACTGTCTTCTAACATTATTTAACATATGATATTAATTTTTTTTATGTTAATTTTTGCATTAAATTTAAAAACAATAACATTTTTGAATAGAGAATGAAGAGACCTTTCAAATGATATATCACAAGCCTATACTTCCCATTTAAAAAATTGGGGGTTGTACCTGTCATTCTAAGGGGGTTGAAGGTAGGGGTTGCATTTTCACGTTAAAGAATGTCAAGTTATAATTTAAATTTGACGTGTTTCGGGATTTTTTATAAATATGTACAGTAACCGAAATAATGAATTTATTCCATTTGGCTTTTACACACTGTATATATGAATATATATATGAATTATATATATATGAATTGTAATGACGACCTTTTATAAAGAAGAATAAATATTTCTATTTCTATACTCGGGTTTTGGGTATGTCGTTTATTTTATTCGTTATTTTGACACATAGCTAAACCTAACCTAAAATGATTCAGCCAAATTCGGAAAGGCAATGAAATTCATAATACTTAGGATATGAAAGAAAACACAGCAAACTGAAACAAATTGTATTTCACCTTTTGAAATAATTAAATAAAAAAAGAATTATACAGCGAGTTCAATTGAGGATGCACTTGGGACTCTATTTTATGGAAAAAGTTATTTTCCACTCATAATTTTTATTGTTAATGAATTTTTTCTACATTCATGCAAAAAACAACACTTTTGTGAACCACATTTAATGCAAAAAGTGGTACTTTATTGCACTAGTGCAATAAAATATTTTATTGCACTCATCTGTCATTCTTGTGTCAGTTTTGTGATGATTAATGACAAACATAAACATTTAAATTAAATAAAAATCAATAGCAAGTATCTGATCCTGCTTTAATACAACAATAATATATGTATATCTTACTACTTAGTCTCAACGAGTTACAATTTTTGCAAAAATCTAATTATTTAAAATTTAAATGGTCAAGGCGAAAACCAGCTATGATTGAGTACTGACAAGGTGAAGGCCATAAAGATACAAAAAAAGAAGAACGGGTTAAGTTTGATTAGGTTAGGAAAGGCTCTCAACATATTTATATTCTAATTTTCCAGTTTTTGCATGAATTTAGAAAAAATATTGTATGCAACTCTTGCAAAACGTGTTTTTTGCACTTGACGTGTTGTCCAACTCGGCCTAAAGACCTCGTTGGACAATTTCACGTCGCGTGCAAAAAACACTCACTTTTTGCACTTGTTGCATAAATAACTATTATCGTTTCATGAAATATGATTAACTTGATTAATAATAATTTCAATTATAAGATCGGGTTATCTAATATAAATATTAGATAATGAAAATACTTACTTGATGCAATGATGATAAAGGTATCAATGGTTTATCAGATTTTTTTCTAATTGAAAATATTTAATAACTTTCAAAATAAGATGTTGCTTTCCGTGTATATACCGGGTGTCCCAAATTATCGTATACATACAATATCTCGCTTATTTGACAAGATAATTTAAAAAACTGTTTTGAATGGTATCAAAGTCCCTTCATAATGACTTATGGACTTATGCAGAGGTGCTGGAAGCTGAAGAACCAGTAATTGTATTGATCCGAAATCCGAAAGTTTACTTGGAACGGCAAAATCCTTTGGTTGTTTACAGTGCGGGACTGGCCAGGTGAGATAGTGAGAAAAATCTCACGGGGTCCATCCCCCATTTGGAGTCTCGGGGCTCCTATTAAAACAGACATGGAAACAATAATTTAAAATTAATTAAGAAAAAAGGTCAAATGTCGAAATTGGTTATTGCCAGAAACATGACAAACATACGCTTTTACAAGCCCTCAACTATCTAAGTGCTCATTTACGCCAAGCATTTGGTAGATATTTTTGACGAAAATCCTAGTAGAAAACGGATGATGCCATCATAAAGAAGACATTACGCAGTATCATTTTGATATGTTTTGGACACGCAAATGTTTGTCAGTAATTTGTTATAAACATTTATAACGAAAAAAACCTCCTTTTTTGGTTTTTTCCATGTAGCGTAAAACTTACTGAAGCAATCTCAATGGTATGTACAGATGAATTATAGATAATTAAAATACGAACAAAATGAGTGGTCGAACAAGTCGATCGGATAATTACGAACCGAGAAAATTTGGAAAAACCGGAAAATTACCCATTTTTTAAAAAATTTGTATCTTCGGCAGTTTTCAATTGCAAGAGCTGAAACTTCGTACAAAAGACGTTATTTAGATGTCCTTCACGTGTGCGAAGAGTAGACTCCAAGCGGTGTTTACTTCCATCGCAATTGCAATTTTAATTTTTTCATACCATAATTTTCAACGTGTCTGGATGCGTTGTCGACTGTCCGATTTTGAATTTGAAAATGGTTTTGAAAAGTGTAAATGAAGAACAACAAAACGTTTATTCTCGATTTTACATCAAGTGATGCGAAGTCGACCAGAAATGCGAGGGAAAATCGGTGAAAATGGCTGAGAGCGGAGGAGTAGTGGGGGAGCGGCAGCGGCGAGACCGCGCTGACGCGCGGCTTTTCTTTGTTTATTTGCGTTTCATTATTTCATCAAATATTAAAGGTATTCTATTATTTTTTTTTCTGTTCAAGTACCTGGAGTCTACAAAACCGACTAGTAACTCCGATTTTATAGATAATCAAGAAATGCAATTTTGTGATAAACAAAAACACAGGGATATCTATTTTTATTTATTTGAATTCCAGCGCAGTCTCGCCGTCGTCTCGCCGCTGCCGCTCCCCCACTACTGACAAACATTTGCGTGTCCAAAACATATCAAAATGATACTGCGTAATGTCTTCTTTACGATGGCATCATCCGTTTTCTACTAGGATTTTTGTCAAAAATATCTACCAAATGCTTGGCCTAATTTAGAATATGATGCAAAAACCTGCTCAGAAGCCACCTCCTTGTTGAAAAGCTTCTATCAGTATCAAACCATATCAATGTCATTCGTTTTTCTCGAATTCTTTGGATATCTTAATCCCGCTTCTAAATACTTACAAACCGGAGGGTTAAATTTTATGCAGACCCAGAAAAAATTATTTTGCGCCTGGCTGCAGAAAGCTCACTCTGTATAAAAATTTGTTAATTTTGTCTTTCTGTGTTCATTTAATTTTATACTCTAAGACAAGTGTAGAGTTTATCTTGCACCTCAATCATCAATAGTACGAAAACCAATAATTTGTTGAAATTTCCGTATGCGACTTATAAAATAGGATGAACTTGGTAATTGGGAGCCTCAATTTTTCAAAATCTCACTTGGCAAAGATAGGACAGTCCTGCACTGGTTGTCTAGTAATAAATAATAGTAATAAACAGTTTTTCACAAAATACCATAGGGGGAAAGAAGTGGTCAATATTTCAATAGGTTTGGTTAAAGATGAGTTAACTCTTCATAACAATAATAACTTATATTAATTGATTGAATATTCTGCAGATACTGCCAACCAAAATATATACTTATGTCAGGAATTATTTCCATACAAACTTGGAAAATACAGTAACAAACACGAAGTGAACGTTCGATTTGACGTGCTTGACGTTTGTTAACTTTTTAGGTTAGGTTTAAAAGTAACTTAAATACCCGTGGTAACGCCACTAAGAAATGTATTGCCCACTAAAATTATGGTACATACAACAGTCTTTTTGGTGTGCGTCATCGTTTGTGACGTATATTCGGGTTTTCAGTATGTCGTTTATATAAGCCAGCTATTTCACAATTTAAATTTTTATTTATTATAATTTTCAAATTCATAAACACAACTTTGCATGTTTATGAACGCCACTGATACCCACCCTGAGCACAGATTATAGAAGAGAATACGAAAGCCGGCAAAACATCAAAGGATTTTCAAATCCGATTTCAATGACCTTGGACCTTTAACTCGGTATGGCCGCGATGTTGCCAGTTTAAAATATTTTCAGAATTACTTACCGAATTGCAATGTTGACTTGGAGACAATAACAATTTCCAGTGCCGGTTCTCTATTTTTCTTTCCGAATGAAATTTATTTGGACAGTCTATGTATGAGCAATACACTCCCCCGTGATGTTTATTCATTTTATAAAAATAATATACTAATATACACTATTTCCAGTTAATATTACCACAACCAACCATCGATTAGTCGAATAACACAAATAATATCGCAGATTGACAACTTCAAACTGAAGTGTCAAGACTGACGTTTTGTATTTTAATTTTTGAGCCAAACCGTCACGATTATTGTTCATGGTTGCCAAAGATGATTTGTGAAAAAAAATATATTTTTATGGTAGGATTTTTATACATTATAATCTTTTAAATTGTAGAATTCTTTTAATGTTAATGAAATTGATTTAAAACAAGTAGTTGTCGAGTATTTGTATCTGTATAACTATCACACTAAAAATAATGCTTATAAAATATTCGACGCATAATCGTGTCGAATTGAGGGAAATATGATGCCATATGATGCAAATTGATAACCCTGTTGAAAAGTTTCGCGAAGAGGCCCGAACGGAGTCGACAAACGACGATGGACCTTTAAATGGGTATGTCCACCCATCTCTCTCTTTTTTAATGTTCTCTATCAAACTTTCGCGTGCCCTGAGAACAATCAAGAAAATGTTATTCAAATCAGGGTAGGGGATCTCTGAAGGCGCATGGGTGCTGCCACATAAAAAGTCCCGTCAGTACTAAAATTTGTAATTTGATGAAAACTGTAACGCCATTAGTGGTAGTTGCAGATTCTTCCACACACATATTAGCGCTGACATCCATAAGCCCGGTTCTGACGGGGCAATTCATCAAGGCAACTTAATTGCAGCAACTTCTCCCCGCAACTCGTCTCCTATCAAAGTTGCATGAGCGTTCACATCATGTTCATACTATTGCAGCAATTTCTTAGGGAAATACTATATTGTTGCCAATATTCAGAATAGTCACCAAATTTTTATCATAACCCAACTTTATGAATGATAAATTTAAATTTTCAAAACAGCGAGTATTTTTCTAAAAGGACAATAAATATATGGATTTGGAAGAGGTAGCCATCATGTGCTTGATACTCGGATGTGTCAGTTTAGTGGTAATTAATAAAAAAAAAACGTTTCATAAACTGCTATCAAGATTTTTGTCGAGTTTCTATCCCAATCCTGACTCATTCTTATTGATTTAATTTTAATTCACAAAAGTAACAGTTTTTTAGGAGAATAAAGAATCTAATAACATAACATGGAGAAATAAATAATAACATACAAAGATAACCTCGTAACTGACATTTCAGTTACTTATACCAACAGAAGTTTAAGGTTTGCGTAAAAAAAGTCACTAAAAAAGTAACCAAGTTGCTGCAACTTATGGCATAAAATTAGAACCAGTTCTATTTTGGTGCAACTCGATTGCATTGATAAGTTGTACGGTGGGAACACCTAAACTGCATGCAATTTTGTCGCCGCGATCGAGTTGCAGAGACGAAATTGCACCGTCAGAACCGGGCTTAACCTGACAACTGCCTGACAACCACTAACAACTACTTATTTGTGTGTGTGTGTGTGTGTTGAGTATTCGTATTTAGATTTTATTGTTCATAGTGGGACTTTTACTTTAAGAGACAATTTCAAGAATATGTTTTGTGAAAGACTAATGTGAGGTGCATACGGTAAGCTTTATCTTCATTTCAAAACATGTTCCATCAAATAGAAAGTAACAGAAGTATAGTCAGATGCAGTCTTAACGTGCGGGTCATACGATTCAACAAAGACATACTCACAGTTTTTGTTTTCTTTTATTGCGTTTAATTATAACTTCCAAATGAAATCCGTTAGATAAACAAGACAGACTTATGCAATTTTGACGGGAAAAAGAAGGATATGTATTTAGTTTTCAGCGATTCTAAAAAGTCTTTCACCCGCAGAGTTTTCATTTAAATATGTCAGTTTTGTCACTTTGACAATTCAAAGTGACAATATGAATAATAAGTAGCAATTTTCAGTTTTTTTTTATACTTAGTTCGATGGATTATTTCGAGAATGAAAGAAGAAGTGGAAATTCGTCAATCTGCAGTGTACTCTCACATTTTGGTAACCTCTGTGTTTACTGATTTGATACATATGGATAGTGACCTTTGAACCCGCACGTTAAGAGTGCCTTTGACTATAGCAGCTATTCTTCCACACAACTTTGAACTTCCCAGCATTATTGTTGAAATTCCTAACATTTATTTTTTTTCCTGTTTGTTATTGAGATATGTTTCATTTATTGTATACTTTTTTTATTCAATAAAATATGTAAACTTGATGATTATTGCTTTATTTTTCGCAATTCAGGCATTATATGATCCATTTTTTGACATTTCATTTAATTTTACTTGACTTTTCATTGTTATTATTGTAATATCAATCTAATGTTGAGTAATTTTAAATGAAATATCAAAAAATGGATCGTGAATGTCATTTTGCAATAGGGAAAAATCACGAACCGCGAGATGGCGCTGAAAAATCCAAAATGTCGGATCGGAGGGTGAACAACAAATATTCTCTCATTTGATATTAGCTTCGTTTTCGAAATTTTTGTGTTGTATTGCTGGATTTGTGTCATAAGATATCTAGTAATAATGCCTGTGAAAGTAGAGATATCAATTTCGGATATTCTGGATTGTTGGTGAACGTGTTTGGCCAATTATGAAGGTGAGGTTCCAATGAAAAAGTTATTAGAAGCTTATGTATGAGATCTCCAACAATATTACAATCCCCTATTATAAATTTCAGTGAGTCCTGGATTTGTCAATGTTCCTGTAAAGCAGGATTAGGGAGATACTGCAAGGATATTATTGCTACATTGATTTATATTAACAGGTAAATAAGTTTTCTCAATTACCAAGTAGGTAGATGATTTCAAAACCACACCACACATCCCTGTTTGCCTCCTCTCTTTTTCATGTTTCAGATATGAGATGTTAGAACCAGTAAGCTGTACTGATCTCTGGCTCAAAATTAGGGAAAGGAAAAAAGACAGAGAGAATAAGTAGGCCAGAACCATTTCAGTCATTTAGTCACCCATTAATTAAAAAAAAGAAAATACAATACAACAGCTTAACTGAACAAAAAAAAACTTTGATCTTCTTGCCTACAGTTTTAGACAATGAAAACGATCAATAATTAAGCCATTTGAATATGTTGAACATCAGCACTTTTTTAATACCTGCAGATGTGGGGGATTCTGCTTTGGCAACATTTTTGGCAAGATATCATCAAGTAAAAGAACAAATGGGTGCACCAGTGTATGATTCAAGTAATAAGCAGATGTTGTATAATTTAGTTTTAAAATGGCATATCGGCCATTTCGATTAGAGAGAAAAAAGCTTTATCTGTTCGACTTACCTGTTCTCTTTTATGTGCTGTTTGTTTTTATTTTCAGGCATCCAGATCATATTATGCAATATGTATTGTATCACAATAATAAATAAATAATATCAAAAAGTTATTGTTTCATTATATAAGCAAAGGTATATATGTATGGTTTTGCACAATAATTATAAATAGGTGGAAGACTTTATGCAATAATAAAAACAAATTTTGCTTTTCATAATATCAATTAATCTATTTTATGCAGAATACGAATAAAGAAACATGTATAATACTAATTAACTAAATGAAAAAATATAGACTGAAATACATGGTATAGCAAAAATAATAAACCAGAAGTATAATTGTTTTGAGTTCTCACCTACTATCCGTCACTATATACCTATATAATATATATTTTTTTGTATGTTGATAATTAGTCACTGGAAGGTTCTGGCTATAGAAAAGGATCTATTTTTCAAATGCTCCCACTGTGTTGTGGATATTGAATACTAAAAAATATAAATTGAAGTGAAGAGAATCTGATAGTAAAAATTTTTGAACTTACCACAAAAACAATCCTCTTTCAGAAAGTGCTTGCTGCAAACAAGCATGTATTTTGAGATAGGCTTCCCTACCTTCAAGATTTTTTGCCATTTCTTTACTGCCGTGGGATTCAAAGATAATTTATGTACAGAAATATCCGAAGTACTGTCTGATGCACATTGAGGAACTGAGCACATTTTGCGTGATATTACCTCATTATCTCTTCCAATCCGCTGCATTTTAAGATTTTGATGTTTATTTGAAACATCTATTGTTCATAAAATAACGTAAAAATATATCACTTTCGACCTAAATCACTTAAAATTGTATAAAAATCTCACACTTCACCCATATAAACACATATGGGTTAGTTTGTTGTTCACCCTCCGAGTATTTCGAACGATTAATTGTAGATGTCGCCCACTCCGTGATTCTTCCCAATAAAAGTAAAATTACAGTACTTTTAAATATACCGCAAAAAAACTGTAAAATTACAGGAATCTTCTTTTTCGGCTGTTAGCGAAGTTCACAACCTGATTTGTGCCAGAGGTACTGACGGGACTCTCAAGGTAGCGCCACCCGTATGAATAGAGGGCGCCAAGGGTCAGTTTCCCATCTATAAGTGTCATAGATATATATCCTGTATGTAAAACCAACAGTTGTAACAACTGACATGACATGAGGATTGACAATTGACATGACAGTATGGAAATAAAGATGGTGTCAATGACCTACATGTTTTAGTAATCCTGATTCATGGTAATAATTACAAGTCATCCAATAATTGCAATCTACGTAAATAAATGCAACACATAAATAACACATGGCGCAGTCAGTAGTCCAATAGTTATATCGCATCCAAGTGATATTTTAAAATTTAAAATAACATACAAAATTGACAAGGATGGCCGATAATCGAGGAGTCTCACCACTCTCACTAACTGGCAATGTGGCCGAGAATTGGAGAATATGGAAAGCTAGATTCCAGAATTATCTAATAGCATCAGACGTAGTCAAGAAAGAAGAAAAAATTCAGTGCGCACAATTACTACACTATATAGGTGAAGAATGTTTCAAGATATACTCAACTTTTACATTTGCAGACGAAGAAAAAGACAAACTAGCACCACTGTTGGCAAAGTTTCAAGTTTATTTTCAAGGTAAAGAAAACATAAATTATGAAAGGTACAAATTTTTTAGTTCAAAGCAAGAAAGTCAAACAACTGAGCAGTTTATAACAGAATTGAGAAACAATGCAGCTAAATGCAAACTAGATGCACTACAGGACAGCCTGGTAGTTACAATGATCACCATTGGAATCAAAAACAACTCGGTAAGAGAACGACTTCTACAAGAGGACAATTTAACCTTGGACAAAGCCGTAGAACTATGCCAAGTGATTGAATCTTCGAAAGTCAGAAGTGAAGTGATGTCAGGAAGTACATCTAGTCACGCAACTCAAGAAGTGTATCATATAAAATCTAAGGTAGGCCAAAATGTAAAAACTATTAAGAATTGTATAATGTGCAACAAATCTCACCTGATGAATAAATGCCCCGCATTTGGCAAAATATGCCACTATTGTAAAAATAAAAATCATTTTGAATCAGCATGTATTAAAAAGAAAAAACAGAATGTAAATGAAATAGCTCAAAATACTTCAGTGAATGAAATACATGTTGATCCAAATGAGAGTAGCTATTTATTTATAGGCTCAATTGAGCAAGTAAATACATTAGAGATGACCAATCAGTGGGAGACAAACTTGAAAATTCACAACAGAAATGTTACATTTAAAATAGATACGGGGGCTATGGTTAATGTTCTACCTTTAAAAACTTTCGAAACATTAGGAATTTCTAAAACTTCAATTACAAATACACAAATGAAGTTACAATCATATACAGGGGGTACTTTGAAGGTAATTGGGAAATGCATCATATCTTGTACTAAAAATTCCAAAATACACAAGCTAGAGTTCTACATTGTAAATTCAAATACACAAGCTATACTAGGTCTAAATTCTAGCATTTTATTAAATCTAATCAAGAGAATAGAAACAATAAATACTGAAAATCATAACTATACAACTCTAACTAATGAATACAAAGATGTATTCACAGGAATAGGGTGTATAAAAAATACTTATCATATTGACCTAGACAAAAATGCAAAACCTGTTATCCACCCTACACGTAGAGTAGCTCTTCCTATTATGAACGATCTAAAAGAGTCTCTAGAGGGTTTGGAGAAGCAAAAAATAATTGAAAAAGTAAATGGCAGTTCAAAATGGGTTAACCCATTAGTAATTGTTCGGAAACCAAATGGCAAATTGAGAATTTGTCTGGATCCCCAAGATCTGAACAAAGCAATAAACAGGGAGTATTGTGTTATACCTACCCTGGAGCAGATCACACACAAACTAAAAAATGCAAAAGTGTTCAGTACATTGGATGCCACACAGGGATTCTACCAAATCCCTTTGGACAAGGAAAGTACTGATCTATGCACTTTTGGAACACCTTTTGGGCGCTACAAATTCCTAAGAATCCCATACGGGCTCAGCTCAGCCCCAGAAGTGTTCCAAACCAAGTTCAAGGAGATTTTCAACATTGATGGTACTGACACGTACATCGATGATATCATAGTCTGGGGTAAGGATAAATCCGAACATGATCAAAGATTAAAACAAATTCTAGAAATTGCTAGGCTAAATAATGTCAAATTCAATTTAAACAAATGTAAGCTGGGACAAACACAAATTTCTTATTTAGGTCATATAATTTCAGGGGACGGTCTGGAACCCCAAAAAGAGAAAATTTCTGCAATAGAAAATATGCCGAGACCTGAAAGTAAACAGGACGTGCAGCGATTGTTGGGCATGCTAACTTATGTCAATAAATTCATTCAAAATTTCTCCGTGGCTACAGAACCACTCAGAGTGCTTTTAAAAAAAGATGTTAACTTCAGCTGGGAGGCAGAACAGGAACAAGCTTTTACTAATCTGAAAAAAGCATTAACAAGCAAACCTGTCTTACAATTTTATAATGTACAAGCTGAGACAGTTGTCTCAGTAGACAGTTCACAAGCCGGAGTGGGAGCATGCATACTACAAAATAATTTGCCATGCGCTTATGCCTCACGTGCTCTTACGGACACGCAAACCCGTTGGGCACAAATCGAGAAGGAACTTTTTGCAATAACCTTTGGTTTAACTAAGTTTCATGATTACGTCTATGGGAAACGGGTAATTGTTGAAACCGATCATTTACCCTTAATTTCAATCTTTAAAAAACCGTTAGATAAAAGCCCAGCTCGTTTACAGAGAATGTTACTACAATTACAAAAATACGATTTTGAAGTTAGGTATAAACCAGGTAAACAGTTGATAATTGCGGACACATTATCTAGGGCTTATGTGGGTAATGAGACTGATAGTAGTCTAGACAGTGACATTCAGGCGCATGTTTGTCTAATAATGTCAGAAATAAATGTAACCGAGGGTAAACTAAACGAACTTAAACAAAAAACCTCGGAAGATAGTACATTACAGCTATTAAAAAAGGTAATCTCTGAGGGCTGGCCTAAATGTAGGAACAAGTTAGATGATAAACTCAAAATATATTGGAAATACAAGAGTGAACTTACAGTTATGAATGATATAATTTTTAAAGGAAATAGTATAGTTGTGCCCAAAACTTTACACAGTGAAATGCTAAACCGCATACACTACAGCCACTCAGGAATAACTAAAAGCCTTAAACTAGCACGTGATTCATTGTTTTGGCCTACCATGAATAATGACATCAAACAAAAAATCTTAGAATGCCACATATGCTATAAATACTCCAAATCACAACAAGCAGAACCACTTAAATGCCACGAAATTCCCAAACTACCATGGAACAAAATAGGTTGTGATTTGTTTGAACTCAAAAATGAAAAATACTTACTGGTAATAGATTACTATTCAAAATTCATTGAAATAGAAAGGCTTCATAAAAACACCACTAGTCATAATGTAATTGAAATCTTAAAATCGTTGTTTGCCAGACATGGCATTCCCTTAATACTAGTTTCCGATGGGGGACCTCAATTTAAGTCTGATGAGTTTAAGAAATTTACAGATGACTGGGAGTTCAATCACATTATGTCGTCACCAACATACGCACAGTCAAATGGAATGGCTGAGCGGGGTATTCAAACTGCAAAAAACATTTTTAAAAAAGTGTTGGAAGATAAAAAAGACATATACCTAGCCTTACTCATGTATAGAAATATGGAAGTTGACAATGTTAACTCTCCTGCGGAAATCCTAATGTCTCGAAAGTTAAGAACAACAATTCCAAGCAAAACTAGTGAGTTAAAACCAAAGGTCATAAACATAAGTTCATATAACAGATTCTTGGAAAATAGAAGAGAAAAAATGACACAACAATATAATAATAAAGGGGTAAAGTCTTTAAGTCAATTACAAAACAATTCTAAAATATTTGTACAGACAAAACCAGGTTCTGATTGGTCATCGGGAATAATAATAAATAAAATAAGAAAAAGAACATACAGGGTCAGGTTAGATAATGGCTCTACCCTCATTAGAAATAGAAGGTTCATCAAATTGGTTGGGTCCAAGCACACCGCAAGCCATTCTCAAACCGTACCTAGTTATAGTCCTAACATTGAAAAAAGGGGGGAAGAGAAACAGGAAATTAGAATTTATTTAGATTTAGAAAGTGAGACTAAAGTAGAGCAAGTAGCACAGGACGTAGTAGGTATAGAAAGTGTTAACAACGATGAAAAAGAAGAAATTGACATTGTAGACAGTGAAATTACAAGGGCCTTACAGGGGGGTACAAACCAGGTAGAAATAATATGTGATTTGAGTGATAGTGAAGAAAATAGTGAAACACAATGCACCACCTCACAATATGATTCAGACCCCGAGTTAAATTTTTTAAAGAAACATAAGGTCTCTAAAAGTGGTAGAAAGATTGTTAAAACCCATAGGCTTAGCTTATAAGCGCAATCTTTGGAAATTTGTTAAAACTTGTAGTCTTAGTGTATAACGTTGATCTTTAGAAATCTGTTAAAACTCTTAGGTTTAGTTTATAACTATAATCTGTGAAAAGGGAGATGTCATAGATATATATCCTGTATGTAAAACCAACAGTTGTAACAACTGACATGACATGAGGATTGACAATTGACATGACAGTATGGAAATAAAGATGGTGTCAATGACCTACATGTTTTAGTAATCCTGATTCATGGTAATAATTACAAGTCATCCAATAATTGCAATCTACGTAAATAAATGCAACACATAAATAACACAATAAGTAGTTTTTTATCTATGATTCAAATGCTTATCTATGTAGATAGTACGTATTTTTAAAATTTTAAGTGTTTTTGATAGAAATACCTAATTTATTCGCGAAAACGAGCAAAATTGGAATGGGGAAAACAAACCAAATCGCCACTACAGTACGTGTATTGAAACAATTGGGGGTTAGCACAATATTTTATCTGGGCTAGCATTGTTTTCCCCATTCCACTGACAACTTTGACATACACTGCAGCGCCCACTATCGGAAAAAATTTCGCGAATAAATATACGGTACCTATGCAATAATTGGCAATAGTTACTATTATATCGTATAACGTTTTTGCAAATAAAACATAGAAGTGCTTAAAATTGAAATGTAAGTAAATAAAACAAAACATTCCTTGTGGTACAATTTAAGTAAAGTTTTATTTTCGATTTAATTAACCGAAACTTCTATTTTTGGGACAGTTACATAAAATAGTTATTTTTGTATCTATACCTGTGGCTATACCCTGTTTTTAAACTAAGAGGAGTGATTTGAATTTAAGTTTGCATTTCTGCAGGCTCATCATTGGTCAGATAGCCGCCCGTTCCACACAGATCTTTTGATAGAACTGACAACGCTATTCGTCAGATTTGACATTTATGTTTATTTACATATTAAGAGTATTCCATTTTTTACTACCACTTTTGCGCTTTTGCTGTTTATTATTTTGTTAACGTTTGCTATTTCATATTGTGATTGGACTTAATACCTCGTGTTATTGTATTTGTGTTTTTTACCATGGACGTATAAATGAAGATGGACTTAGCATGCTAGAATTTATTTGAAGCCAATATAAAAGTAATCATCGCTGTTGTCCCATTTCGTTTTAAATTTTTGTTATATCTGGCCAAGTTTAAATAGTTTGATTCAAACAACTTAATTTTATCAAAATCCAAAAAGACTTTCAATTTTGAGACTTTTTATCTGTTTTGAATGTAAAAATGTACAGCATTTAGCTACTACTATAATTTGTGATGTACACGATGTTCCTAGCCTGTAATATGGCGAAACAAATGTGAACTAAGCAACACTGTTTGTTTCCCTCTGGTGTTTGTGAGAAGATGGCTGCCTTTGTTTATTAAATTTTCGGTGCGTGGTTTGTTATATTTAACCCAGTTAATTTATTATAAAAGCTTGGATATTGTGATAGTGACTCAATTAACACTACAGTAATGGTGCAACAATGTTTAGTTTGTTAAAAACATAGGTGGGTATCAGTGGCGTTCATAAACATGCAAAGTTGTGTTTATGAATTTGAAAATTATAATAAATAAAAATTTAAATTGTGAAATAGCAGGCTTCGTACAAATATGGAACAGAGGAGAAAGTGGCTATCCTGTACTTGAAATTCTGGAAGAAGATATGCCAAAACTGGCTCATATTTGTTGTGCACATTTCAAACCAGAAGATTTTTAGTGAAAAGGTAATCCAGAGAAAGTTTATCTGAAATAAACGTGGTACATCTACCATATTTTTCAGAATATTCTGTTAATACAGATAAAACAGTTAATGGACTATGTATCTATGATGTATCTTCTAGTAAAAAGTATTAGCTGTATGAATTGTTTTATTATATCTGTTTAGGTTTCCTAGATATTCCTATATTTAACCATTGTCTGGCCTTCTTAGAAAATATTGTATAGTTTAAGACATGTGTCACCAACTTTCACTTTAGACTTGAATGGCTTTTTTGAGTGCATTGTCCATTTTCGAAATGAGAAACAGAGGTGAAAGTTTTTTGAATGCAAAAGGGACACTCAATGGTTAAATCGGGATGACTTGTTTCTTAGCGGTCTAAGAGGCAACATCAAATTATTTTTCTTACGAGTAAGTGCTCTCGTCACGGTATTCATTTATTTTATTATTTCTGAGTTAAGAAATTAAAGGAAACCTACACATAACGGTATGTGTAGTTTAAGTTATTTATAAGTATCTTGTACATATTGTTTTGTTCGTCTTTATAAATTCTACGTAAAATAAAGAACTATATACTAAACAAAATCAAGAATACTTTATTTCTGCTATAAGTCCTACAGCTTATACTACTGAGCAGTTCGAGTTGATATGTGTCATAATTAATTCGGTAATTTGGCACAATATCTTAATTATTCAAACTTTCAATAACATATACTTATTATATTGAATATTTCTTACTTTTTTTACAAGATTGAATGAAATTGAAAATTATATCATGTCACTTAAATATGCGGTAGCCATCCCATTTTTGATTTAGGTAGAAAAGCTGGATTTTTAGGATATTTAGAGTGTATAGAGAGCCTTTTGGTTCTGTACAATAATTATGTTCACTCAAACCAAATTAAATATATTTTAACCTTTGAATTATCACAGGATCACTTAGAATTATTTTTTCGTGCTGTGCTTCAGTAACAACCCAACAACACGACAGTTTGAACATGCTTATAAGAGACTTCTAATCCACCAAGTAGAATATACAGAATTTGGAACCTCAATTGAGCTTGTTAAAGAGTTTGATTATTCAGTTTCAAGTACATGGAACTTATGTTTTAGATGTAGTTGGTTAACCAATGCGTCACAGTTAGTCATTACAGTGTGTGAATCTGCTGAAAAATATTTCAGATTTTTTAAAAAGATAAATTAACTTCAATGTTAAAATGTCATATACCTGGAAATGTTATTGTCACTTTGACATCGATAAAAAAGGTGCATCCTTTTTTATCGCGATAAAAACCTCTCTTCCTCAATTCTAGTAAGCGGACGTCACTTTTACACAATGACAATGAGATAATTATTGTTGTTGTTCATCGATATAATTATTCTGTCGTTAATTTATCTTGCCAAAAAACACTCGAGCTTTTCTTTTATTAGATAAATTTCTCTTCAACTCAAAATTTTGTCAATCACTAAATTTGCTCGAAAAACTGACATTAGATAAAATCGCTCCACCTTCGGTGTCGCGATTTTATCATGTCAGTTTTTCTCGTAAAATTAGTGATTGGCAAAACTGTTTCGTTGCAAAGAGAAATTTATCCGATAAAAAAAAAGCTCTTGTGTTTTTACTGTTGACAAAAAATATTTTTATTGGAAATATTAAAAATTTGGAGTTATTCTTAATTTCTGGTATAATTGCCGATTTGCTTAACTCCATTTAAGATGATTTTAAGGACCATCTGTATGATGATGACCCTATAGAAAATCATAGGATTTAAATGGTGGAATTGATATTGAAAAAGTATTTTAAAATTCGAATCCACCATGAAGCTGCCACAAAAACAGAGAAAACAATGCGTCACAGTTAGTCATTACAGTGTGTGAATCTGCTGAAAAATATTTCAGATTTTTTAAAAAGACAAAAAATATTTTTATTGGAAATATTAAAAATTTGGAGTTATTCTTAATTTCTGGTATAATTGCCGATTTGCTTAACTCCATTTAAGATGATTTTAAGGACCATCTGTATGATGATGACCCTATAGAAAATCATAGGATTTAAATGGTGGAATTGATATTGAAAAAGTATTTTAAAATTCGAATCCACCATGAAGCTGCCACAAAAACAGAGAAAACAGTAAACACTATTCGCCAACATCTCACAAAAGCAATTTTATTCAAAAATCAGTAATTTTTGTATTATCTGAATTACTTTTTACGAACTACTATTTTTTTATTTATGTTACCTCTAATGATCTAAATAAAACATCTAAAACTTTTGTGGTATAATTTTGTCTGTAGCTTTTCTTGTTTTAGTTTTAAAATTAACATTACGCCACTGTCCACAGTATAAGAATTCCCACTCCGACTGCTAGAAAACAATAACAAAGCATCGTTTATTTGGCTTCATAGGTCTGCATGTAGTGTGTATTGTTATGCTAGGTCCATCTTTATTCATACGTCCATGTTTTTCACTTATTATTTTGTGTTGTTTTGTTGTATCGCTTTTACTCTTTGAATATGGACCAAATATTGTATTCCAAGTACCAGTGGACATTCTTAGCCCCCGAAACGAAGGTTTGGATCATTTATCGCTGACAGAGAAGTTTATAAGTTAACAAGTAAAATCTTATTTTTAATAATGGTTTGACACAAATTACGGTACCTACAATATTATCGTATTTTTTTAAATCAAAACCTGTTTAGCTTCATTTTGTTCTATACCTAAACTTCCAATGTAAATAAAGGATAATTTAACATATAAACTAATTGTATATTTTATACACACTATAATACTAATTTATACTCAAATTATCAAATGGTCATTCATACAATTTTACATAATATAACCACAATGTTTTCACAATAATTTGACATTTGTTAGCTGTGTTCGCCATTGTCTGGCCTCATGTCCAGAGTCCAATTACGATTAGGTATTTACACATACCCTGATGTCTCATTGGCCACAACAAATGCGAGCAGTACAATACATATTTCACATAAGTGTCAATTAGTTCTATAGTCGGAACACTCTTCCAATCTAATAACTTGTGATGTGTTTGAGGTTTTTTAAAATACTCCTATTAGTTTAAAAACAAGGTATAGTGCGTGGAATGCTACCTTGGTGATCGAGTACTGATTTTTTTAACTAGACGCAGCCGAGTTAAAAAAATAGTCGAGATCACCAAAGTATTTCGCGCATATATTGTTCTAAAATAAGTAACATGCTTAGCTTATTATGAAAAATAGTATGGAACTGGATTAAACTATTTTTCAAAACAAGTAATAACTTACAGCCGGTTTCACAATGTCGGGTTAACTCCTCGGGTCAATTAACCCTTACCTTTAAGGTTACCATCAGATACCGTTCCACAATTCTCAGTTCGTCTATAGGTTAGCTGATCGGAAGTTCAGTAGTAATTTTTGTTCAGTTGGTAGCAGATTAGGTATAATGATCAGATTTTATGGATAGTGACATTCAAAATCGGAAAAAAGAAGAAGGAGTTAACCTATAAAATCAATTTATTTGGGAAGTTGTAGCACAGAGTACACCATCTGTGGTTGTAGTTTGGTATAATCTCTTTGACAATCGAAATCTATGGAAGAAATCGAGATTGTCATATTCCTCAAAATTCAAAATAATTGTATCTGGGCCTTATCATTTTTGGTCTTCTTGGTTCCTCATCACTACTATACGCATTTACCTCATAATCGTTCATTTTCCACTCAAAAAATAACAGATACCACGTTTTGTGACATACGTGACAGATACAGCAATAGCTTTAATTGTTAGGTTAAAATCTCTAGGTTATTATTATTACCACTAGATTTTCTGGTGGTTAAATATTCTGAGAGTTAACCATAACCTGAACCCTTCACTGAACAATGTGAAACACTTGTTTTAGGGTAACCAAGGGTTATTTGTTAACCTCAGGATAACCTGACATTGTGAAACCGGGCGTTAATTATTGTTATACATTAACAAAATAAATGATTTCTTGGATTTTTGCTTGATTGAGGAACATGAAAGTTGATATATAAAATTCTCATATATTTTACATGTTTGTCCGGTTTGACGTTTATTCATTTTAAATGTTAAGATTGTGCCGATTACGATTTAAATCTTACTGAAAATATTTAAATATGCAAAACCATATTACCAATAGCATCATAATCGAAATAATAGTATATTAAAGTATAAGTGGATTTTAAGGTCTTAAGCTACGGTTTGTTAGGAGAGTTCGCTAGCGAAAAGTCTGCGAAATTCGGCTGCGTAAAAATCTATTCAATGATTTCAAAGCCATCCGCATTGTTCGACCACTGAATTTCGGCAGAAATTTTGTTGACGTCTGCGTACGCCGAATTCATCTGTTGCTGTTAGATTTTTCCGCAGTCGTCAATGTTATTCAAGCGATTCCAACATGAAGTTTACGACGGAGCAAGCGATTTTCAGCTCAGAACAACTTTAGAACAATCCATATCGGCGCCGAAAACAATAAAACTTCGACCGGAATTTCGCCGATTTTTCGCCGGAAAATTCTCTAACAAACCGAAGCTTTAAAAACACGCGCGATTTTTCGAGCCTGACGGCGCATAAATATTGCATAAATATTGCGATTCAGAATTAATTATTTATTTAAACCACTGTAAAAATTAAAAGTAATAAATTATATCATGTGGACAAATCAACTTAGAAAATACGCATTCTATTTTTATTATAATAAATATAATAGATGATAGATGTATAAAGAAACAATATTTGAATTTGCATGAAGATGATTACAGCTGTATGGATATTGGATTCCTTTTACCATAAACTCGTGCAGTGTTCTAGAGGCTCCTAGAGCATAAAATGTTTTTCATATACCTAACCCTCTTCTATGTAAAATCAAATGTTAATTCGAATATAAAATGATTGGTTACTAATTATTCTTGTATCTTTTCCATAGTTTTTCATAAATAAATATTCATATTAATTGAATGTCAATCTAACATCAAATTGACTTTTCTAGTTTTCGTAAAGTAAAGAAAAAAACTACAGCTTGGCAACATCACAATATTTTGTTTTGCAACGTCATCGTCTTTTTATCGTAAAAATCCCATAGTATTCAAATTATGAAATTACGTTACGTTCTATAGATATCGGAGATCTGGATCGATCACGAATATTTGACATATGTGATAATAAAATCAATAAAATAGATATATCTATAAATATTTAGAGTATTAAAATACGATAATATGATTATTTCCAATTTAATAAATTTAATAATAAAAATTGATATATTTTATATTGAAATCAATTGAGATTGATAATAGATAAAAAAATTTTATATAAGTAAAAAAAATATTAGCCAATAAATCGTAATAAAGGAAAAGACTTACAGGAAGATACACTGGAGGATCATCTGTGAGCTACTTCTTTGTTTTTGGATTCACTGAAGGATTCTGGACAACCGTCTTTTTCACTGGAGGAATGGTCAGGTTGGAGTCAACTTCTTCTCTTGCACAGTTTCTTGCTTCACCAAAAGTTTTAAAATGTTCGGATACCGTTTTAATTTCTTAACAGAAAATGTAGATGTTTACCGCACTGAAGGGGTGTTTTTCTACAAACAGTATCCTGTTCGCAGCGCCAGTTAGATTTTTTAAGTAAAAAATATACTTTTTAAAAATTTTATTTAAACTTAGATGACAACAAGTTTTTAGTACAAAGGTAGAATGTAGACTGAATAAAAATAATACAATTATAAAACAATAGAAATATAAAATGCTGATTTTAATAAAATATAATATTCGTGTTAACAGGATGTTATACACGTGTTGGAAAATGTTTGCTGAGTTTAACAAATGTAATGAGATAAAATAATCTAGTAAGTTTCCGTGGGAAATGTCTAGTAAGCAGTTTCATAGTTATGGGTCCATATGACTCGCATTTGACATATAATAAATTTGCAGGGTAAATTGACAAGCATTTCAACAACACTCAATTTGACAGCTTTATTATCCGTACACGTACGAATGAGTTTTTTTTCCGTACGCGTACGAATAAAGGCCACTTTCCATAGAGCTAGACAGTGCGATATATGTCACTTTCCTATGTGGTCGTAGGAAAAAAATATTATTCTTTCTACTATCACATACGAAAGTAACGTATATCGCAGTAACGATTTGGTATTACTAACCTAAAAATGTTGTGGCAGCCATGTGGCAGCAACATTAAATAATTTGACATATTTAGAGATGGGCGATACTGTGTAAAGTATCAACGTACTGAAACCTTCTTTTTTTTTATGAAAAGTACTTAGAAAAGAAAAAATATAATTGTACTCTGAAAATGATTCTCAGGGGTAGTTTCCTCCGAACTTAAACAATAACAGAACTATAACTTGAAATAACGTAGTTAATAAAGTTGAGCGCCACGTGGTTTTCTTTCTTTTTTTTATACAAAGAAAAGGTTAACCCCGAAACTATGAATATATAGTTCTGTCCAGTTAGTTAAGCATTCACTATATAATCCACTATTTGATATTTTGAATTGTGTGTCTATAAATTTAGTAGGAAGGAAGTTGAAATAAAAATTCCACAAGTTAAGCAATAACAATAAATATGGATTTAATGAGTGTAAAATGTAAAAATATAAAATTTATGTCAAATCTATCATAAAAATCAATATATCAACTATGTTAGTGGGTGAAGCCCTTAAGTTTACAATTTATAAAATTACAATGGGTGAAGCCCTTAAATTTACAACTTATAAATTTACAATGGGTGAAGCCCTTAAGTTTTACAAATGATGCGAGATATGAATTTTCAGCTTGAAAGGTTGACTTTGGTGAAAACTTCTTTAGATATATTTTAGGTACTTATCTTAATGGAAGTACTAGTCTGGAAGCCTCCCTGCCTTCTTGGGTATCAGACCAAATTAATGTTCCCTCAGCAGTGGAGGTATGCCTTGAAGTCCATAAGCTCTTATCACACCATAAAATCGGTTTAACGGTAGATAGGAATTTTAAGATATTTATTCCATTTTCAGTTGTTTTGTGAAACAAAAATCTATGAAGCCAACCGCTAAAATAATTCATAATAAATTAAAATCAATATTACAATGATTAAATCATCAACTCTCTGTGAGGTTAATTTTTCTATCTTTAAGAACAAGTACATTTTTTTTAGAGCTAATGAAATAAGCTAAATAAATATTAAAATAAAATAACTTCACCAGAGAATTGTTGAAGAAAGGGAAATAATTATGAAGAATTATTCAAGGAAGGGAAGGAAAGAATTTAGGGAATGTGAAGGTAACACGAGGTCACGTGTCCTAAAATGTTAAATAAATTCCAGAGATTTTACACAAAATCCCTTAATAAACACTAAAACTATTAGAAGGTGAATATGGAATCTTACCTGTAGGAATATAATAATTAATGAAATAATTCGATTATTAAAAATTATGTTTGATATTTGAAGATATATCCCACAGCGGTTGAACTGTTAACGTCTTTCTTAGTAGACAACTTAGATAGGAAAGAGCTTGCTGTTTGCGATCACAGTTCACCTCCACTTAGGACGATATATGTGACAGTAATTAACATCAAGTCCCTGGTTATACGATACGGCAAAGCAACCGGAAGAATATCAAAGGCGACTGTGAAACTTCACGTTTCAGTACAGTTTTGAAATACTAAATATTAGAAAATATCGTTATGAAAAGTATCAATACTAAAAATTACAATATTTTATCTATACCATATATTTCACTGTTTTATAACAATTTGTTAATATTTAATAGGCAGGAAAGGAAATACAATTATTCTGCACTGAATATTTATTAGGTGTAAATCTGTTACATGTGTTTGTCTTGTTATCTCTATAAGTTACGTGACAATTGACATGTCCTCTGGTTCAAGACCATAGATATAACTTACACTTAACTCGACTCCGAACACCTCCCCCTCAAAGGTTAAGCCTTCGGGGAGCTCTTATAGAGCGTCCGTAACGAGAGTGCTCTTTCGATATCTTATGTCTATCATCAACATTAGCTGGTGCGGGTGAATGGACATTAACATTGATGGCGTGAGCGGGAGCAGTAGCTGTCTGGTGATTGTTGGGTCTGGAATTATCAACAAAGTTGTCAGGAAGCAGTTCAGGTTCTGCAAGCGTTTTATTATCATTTCTACTAAAAGAATATTTAATTTGATGTGTATTTCTCCTTACAATTTTGTTGTTGCTTTCCTTCCTCACCCAATACGATCTGGGCTCATTAGCCTTTTCTAATATAACAGCTTTATCCTAGTATTTATCAATACTTGTTTTTATTACAACCCTATCCCCTTTTTTGTATTCTATAGGCTCTCTACGAACTACCTTGTCAAATTGTAATTTAATTCTATCTTTATGTTCACATAAACGAGAGTAAACATGTGTTTGAATCTTAGGTTCCAGCAGTTTATGACTGACAGGTAATTGTGATCTAAGAAGTCTACTATGTAATATCTCTGATGGTGATGCATTTAAATTAATAACAGGAGAGTTATTATACTCCATAACGAGCTCTCTGAAATCACAATTATCTTCACAACTTTTTCTTAATATCTGTTTTCCAATGCCAACTGCCTTTTCAGCAAGACCGTTACTTTGGTGATGATGTGGGTAACAAGTGTTGATTGTAATGTCTTTACTTTTGTAGTATTTCTTACACATATTTGAGATAAAAGGTAAATTGTCTGCTACAATGAATTGAGGATAGCCAAAACGAATGAAAATGTCTTGGAAACAACTTATAACTGACATAGAGGTCTTATCTTTCAAAATATTCAACTCAATCCAATGGGAAAAATGATCTACAACAACTAAATATGGTTTACCACCAAATTCCAAAATGTCTGCTCCTATTTTGTTAAATCTTAGCTTTGGAACTGAATGTGGTAGCAGGGGTTCTTTGAAATTTGTTGGCATGTATTTCTCACAAGGTCTGCATGCTTTTATAAAGGTTGTAATGTAATTGTGTAGGTCCGGCCAGTAAAATAGTTTACGAGCCTTATGAATAGTTTTACTTATACCAACATGACCTTTATGTAATATTTTAATGATTGTGTATCGCAGATTTTTTGGAACAATAATTTTATCATCTACAAAAATAATACCAGCTTCTACATAAATTGAATCTCTAAGTGCATACAAGGGCTTACATTTGGGGTCAACGTTGTTTATTTTGGGCCACCCTGAATAATAATACTCCTGAAGTTTCGTTAAAGTATGATCTTTAGAAGTTTCAACCCTAAATTCATCTATTTTTTCTTTACTCATACTTGCGGTGAGATGCTTGGAAACACTATGAACCATTTCAAGCATTTCTGTATCCTGTTTTTCCATAATATTTAATTTAGCTCTAGAAAGCATATCTGCAAATTGCACATTTTTACCTGGTACATATTTCACATTTAAGGAATATTTTAGTAATTTTAGTCTTAATCTTTGAAGCCTAACTGAACCTATTTTGTGAATTGGTTTTTTCATTATAGCTACAATTGGTTTGTGATCTGATTGCACCTCAGTCTCTGCATGATAAATAAAATCATGAAATTTTTGTGTGCCAAAAAAAATTGCCAGCAGTTCTTTTTCAGTCTGGCTATAGTTCACCTCGTGATCATTCATACTCCTCGACGCACACCCAATAAGCTTCAATATATTACATTCATACTGTTGAAACATACAGCACCCTAACCCATTTTTGGAAGCGTCGCATTGTAATATTATTTTCCTCTTTGGGTCGAAGGGTGCTAAGCCAGGTGCTTCACTCACCATTTTTTTTAATTTATTGAATGTTTCCTCATGCTTGGGTAACCACAGCCATTCTACATCTTTCTTTAATAATTCACACAACGGATGCATATACTCAGCCATATTTTTAATATACCGCCTAACATAGTTAAATGACCCAATAACCCGTTGCAACTCAACTTTATCTGTTGGGCTTTTAAGCTTACAAAGTGATTCAATCCTAGCTGGATCGACCTGCATGCCCTTTTCTGAAAAAATTTGACCCATAAACCTTACCTCACTTTGGCAGTACTGGAATTTGTCTTTATTAAACCTGGCTCCTACTTTCCTGGCCCTTTCCATGACTTCTAGTATAGCTTTGTCATGTTCTTCTTTTGTTGCACCTGCTATGATCATGTCATCATGACAAATCTGAACGTTTTTTATATCCCCAAAATGCTTTCCAACTTCTTCGTGGAACAGGTCTTGTGAATTTGACAGGCCATATGGAAGTACAGTGAATCTGTATATACCAAAGGGTGTGGCGAAGCAGCACTTCCACGATGATTCCTCGTTTAGCTTTAGGTGGTGATATCCTTCAGCTAAATCAAAAACTGAAAAGAATTTCTTACCCATCAGGTTTGAGCATATTTCCTCAATGTTAGCTGTTAAATATGGCTTTCGCACAATCTGTGTATTGAGATCTGAGGGATCTAAACATAGTCTTATTTTGCCGTTTGCCTTTTCTACTATTACCATCCTGTTTATACTTGCCTTAGGGTCTATTTCACCAACCCTTGCTATGGCATTTCTTCCAACAAGCCTATCCAATTCACATTTTAATGAGTTCCTTATAGC
Organism: Galerucella nymphaeae; assembly: GCA_963978555.1. Taxonomy (NCBI): domain Eukaryota; kingdom Metazoa; phylum Arthropoda; class Insecta; order Coleoptera; family Chrysomelidae; genus Galerucella; species Galerucella nymphaeae. The sequence goes on along the minus strand of OZ021715.1, from coordinate 16,383,629 downwards.
AATTGGTACTTTGGTGGGAGGATAGCATACCGATTCAAAATTTTCAATAGTGGTTATGTTAAATGTACCTGGAAACATCCCAGGACCACTAAATAGATCAATGTTATTTTTTATACACAACTCTCTCTCATAATCACATTTAACCTCACATACATTACTTATCCTTTTAAATAGATTCAATTTCAAACATGTTTGACCACACAAAAGCGTGTGGTTCGCCTCATTCACAATTACAAAGTCTTCATAGCTCTCAACATTTTTAAATTTGCAGTAAAGATTTACAATACCTACAGGTTTAGCTTCACTACCCTCAAACCCTCTTAAAATTAATGCAGATTTTCTTATTTTGAAATTCTTGTCTATCTTTTTAAACATATCTAAAGGTATAACATTTACATCGGCCCCTGTATCTAGTCTTACCTTGACTTTTTCATCCTCCAGCATAATCAATTCCTCCCATGCACCACGAGATTCAATTTTTCCATTGTTGTTAGATTCAACTTGGTTTATAAATAACTCACCGTCACTATAGCTATCATCATCAATAGAGTCTTGTTCAATGTTTCTAATGTTTTTGACTTTGCATGCCACAGCAAAATGGTTAAGCAGCCCACATTTTCTACATTTTTTTCCATATGCTGGGCACTCACGTGGGCCATGCATTGATTGACATCTCTTGCACTTAAATTTATCACTTTGCCTAATATGCTCTTGGTTAACATTATTTTTAAGGTTTTGCTTATGGTTACTCACTTCTGGTTTATGTCTACTTTTTTTTATAAAATTTACCTCTTCTCTGTCTTGTTCTTGAAACTTCATACTTTGGTTTTTACTTTGTTCACTTGTACGACAAAATTGAACAGCTTTGTCCAGTGTTAGCTGGTCAATCCTTAGAAGGGCTTCACGGGTTATGGGATCTCGAATTCCCATAACAATTTTGTCTCTCAGGGCTTTGTCCTCAGGTGTTTGATTTGCGTCAACAATATTGTAATTGCATGTTCTTATTCCGTATGGTCCGTATATCGCCGAAAATTGTGAGTGTCGTTACTAGCGGTTAGAAACCTGTATCGTTTATTCAGAAATCTAATATATACGGACCGTCAAATTACTAACCAAAGTGATCTAAGATATATACGGACTATACGGTAAATGTCTGCACTCTGTCAAAAAATGTTCAAAACTCTCACCCTCCTTCTGGACTCTTTTTATAAAGTTGTATCTCTCGAAACACTCATTGATTCTTGGGTTCACATACTTCTCAATCAGTTCAATTGTATATTGGTATTTATTGGCCTCATCATCTGGGATAGTAAATGTGGTCATAATTCTTGCAGACTCGGTGCCTATCATATTTCTCAAAATTGATAATTTGACAGAATCATTAGATTCATTTGATCCTGTAGCAACCAAATAATCTTCGAAAGCAATTCGCCAGAATTTCCATTCACCTGCAGCGTTTTGACTCTGCAGGTCAAAATCAGGGGGCAATTTCACTGACCCGGTTCCAAAATTAGCCATGTTTCTGTTTCGTTAGGGGTTATGCAAACTTATTCCCCTAGTATCTTATTATATTATATACTTTTTAACCTATCACTGACTGTAAAAGTTTAACTGCGCCATGTTTTATAACAATTTGTTAATATTTAATAGGCAGGAAAGGAAATACAATTATTCTGCACTGAATATTTATTAGGTGTAAATCTGTTACATGCATAGATAAAGGATGCGTTCGCCCAATAAAGTAGATAGGCAACTCAGTATTAAAGTTCTGGTCTCTAATTACCGCGCCCTCTGACGAGTGTAGTCAGAAACATAGCACAAGCGGGAAGCGCTCATTTAAAATTTGAATTTTACTAGCGACACGAGATATTGTTTAAGATTGTATGAAAAAAAAAACACTTTTATACTATATACATAAGTTTATTTACAATTTAGTTTATTCATTTATTTATAATACATATATACATTTTTTTACTATTTTAGAGAAATGAAAAATCTGCAATAGTAATACTATTGCAGATTTTTCATTTCTCTCATTTTTCTACTAATTTTTTTGTGAACGTGATATCTTTTAGTAGCTTCCATTTTTATCGGATCCTTCGATAAAACATTTTCTGTTTTTCCTTTCAGAATCTTATTAATATTTTTTGCCCATACCAAAATGTGAAAATGGCATATCCTTCTGATAATATAATTAAATATCACATGTTGATCACAAGTAAATGTATTTTCCATATTTTGTGTCAATATTAATGTTAATATCGTTTTGATATTTTCTTTATGACATATCTTGGGCAAAATATCTGTTAAAATATAAATGACTTTACTATACAGAAGTTGGAATTGCTGAGATGGAAACACCAAATGGTGTCTTTGAAATTGACGACTATCGATTATGAATCTATCCCTTGAATTGAGATCTTCTTTATTACCCAATAAATCAGTTTTGCAATTGGTACAAGGAACATTTGCTTTTAAATATTTTTTTGCAATATACCCCGCAATGAATGTTAATGTAGCTCTGCTTATCACTGAAACATTTTCGGGAAACTGAGGAATAGGTACATCTGGCACTTCCAACAGAGGTACAGTTTCATTCTCATTTTTAGTGAAAAAATCTATCAAGGGATCTAGTGCTATAGATTTATCATTCTCGCAATTTGACCCTGGAGAATGTGGAGAAAGAAAATTATTTATTAACAACGCTTTAAATGAGTTGATGAATGACTGACATGTTGGATTTATATTTCTAACACCATGACTTCTGATATTGCCAAAAAAATTTTCCAGTGGGTCCTGGTTGAAATTCCTTATTGACAGAAATTTGAACCCTTCATTTTTTAATTTTGGCCAGAGGTACCTAAATCCTTTCAGTGTATGTATCCAGTTGTTGACTGAGGGTGGTACATATTTTGAATTGTTGATTTTAACAAACTTCACAGTCTTGAAAGTGTTTATGGCCTCTTTCCAGAAGTCCATATGGGCTGAATATTCATCAACCGCACATCGAAGGTTATTTTCTTCTGTATTCTTCACTTTGGCACCATTAACACTGTCAAAACATTTGTTCATAAACAAAACAAATTCTGCTGTTTCATTTGCTTCTGAAGGCATCTCTTGGTCATCAGCTAAAATCAAAAACAAAATTAATGATAATAAACAGATAGGCTAACAAAAAATGTGAATAATTAACATAAGAATTAAAATTATAAACAAATGTCTTGGTTTCTGTATGACATCAATATTTCATGAAATTTCACAGAAATAACTAAATTGAGATCTTTATTTATCCCTAAAATCTATGAACAAATTTATACAAATCTTACCTAATCGAGCTAATCCTTTTAAAAGAGCTGCAACCCGTTGGCTGAATATTTGCGCAGCAATTGATACTTTCATCTTTTTTGTGTTGTTTATATGTTGCTCAGTAATTTTATGAAGCATTTTGTAATTCGAATCTTCATTGGAATCAAGATCATACAATTTTCTCAGATGATCCCATTTAGCTGTCATCTCGCCTGTAGTACCCATAAAAATACAATTGCGATCGAAAAGATTGTTCCTTATGCATTTTAAAAGATGAGGAGGGTCGTATAGGTGAACTACTTCTTCATCGTCAATGAAAAAACCAAAACCTCTATTTTCCTTACCCTGTAAGGCAAAATTTCTTTTGGTTTCTTCATATAAATAGTTAACTGCAGCTCTATTTGGTCCACCCTGATCAGAAACAGTGGCCACTACTTTTAAACCAGATGTCCTTGCTGATCGTATAACTTCCTTAAGTGTTGTGGAGAGTACAGCAGATTTCATACCTCCACTATTAAAGTAGTAGGCCAATGGTTGTTTCCATTTTTTATGGATACCACGGGCCATGAATACCATAGCTTTATCAGCTAATCGTTGACTTCTATTTTCACCTCCATTATCTTCAAATCCATCAAACCTATCTTCCCTAAAATTATATTGTACAGATGGAGTCAACGATATTTCGTCAAAGATTATCGTACAATATTTTTCTAGCATCTTCATTTTGTTAACAGTTTTTTCCAAGTGTTTAAAAATGACTTCATTGATGCCTGTTTTAAATGGGACAGTACTGAGTAAATTTACAACAGTTCTTCTGCTTGGCAGAGCAAAAATTTTTTGAAGCATCTTGTATCCTTTTGGACTCTGCTTTAGGAGTCCTAAAGCAAAAATTTTATCCTCCAAAGAGAATCTTCTTCCTTTTGGAGCAATTTTTTGCAGCCTCAACTGGCTCATGATAAAATTAAATGATGCTTCATTTAACTTTGCTCTCATAAATTCGCCAGATTCTGCAAACTTGTAAGCAGCTTTTAGGCGGGCTTTTCCATCTGCAACTTTTTTCCTCAACCTGGCTGCAGTTTTATTCATACCTCTTGCTATTTTATGTAACTCCCTACCTCGTGGAGTGAGCTTGCTGGTATTTTTTCTGATTTGCAATGACTCGCGAATTTTTCTCTTTGGCAAATCTGTAACAAAGAAAAATAAATCACATGTAACTATCAAATGAATTTTAAAAAATAAATGCAATTTTTTTATATACAAGTGACAAAAGAAGTTTTTTATAAAGGTTAGGTATATAAATGACCAGATAGAAAAGATAAGCTGGTTGACAAAAAGATCAGGCATTGGAAGAAATAACCACACAGAAATAATTCAATAAGTTTAGTTAAGGAGAACAATTGATATATATTTGGTCATTTAGTAAATTCCCAGAATTATTCAAATCACTTATCAGTAAATTATCATTTAATAGGAAATTTGATGTTTTACAGGTACAACACAAATCCCAAGAATTAAATCTATTAGGAACAATGAAAAACAAACTAAATAATGCAATAGGTTTAGTTAAGGGGAACTATTAATATCTATTTGTTCATTTAGTAAATTCCCAGATTTATCTAAATCACTTAGTAGTAAATTATCATTTAATAGGAAATTTGATATTTTTCAGGAACAAAACAAATCCCAAGAATTAAATCTCTTAGGAACAATGGAAAAACAAACTATTTAATTCAATAGGTTTACTTAAGGAGAATTATTGATATCTATTTGGTCATTTAGTAAATTCCCAGAATTATTCAAATCACTTAGCAGTAAACTATCCTTCAATAGAAAATTTGGTATTTTGAAGATACAAAACAAATCCCAAGAATTAAATCTCTTAGGAACAATGGAAAAACAAAATAAAAATTCTGGGAATTTACTTTATGACCAACTTATTAAATTGGGGATGTTTGTATGGTTATTTCTTTGAATGCCTAATCATTTTGTCAACCAGCTTATCTTTTCTTTCTAAATAAATATAAATCAGGATTAGACACATTTATGTACATTCATAGTTAGAGTAATCATAGTTAATATAGTGAAGATGTAAATAAAATCATTTGTTTATTTTTTTTTCAAGCTTACCTTGACATGTTCTATGAGCAGAAGTTGTAGGAATATTGGAAATTTCTTTTAATGGTACTGCTGGAATTTCTAATTCTCTTGATGTACTTGATGTCAATATAGAAAGGTTCATCTGCAGATTAGACTGACTTTCTTGAACATTTTCTTTCTCTGGCTCATTTTCATTAACTAATATATCTGTAAAGAACATATTATTAACAACAAGTAGTGGTGAAATTGGTAATATCCATTACATTGAGACAATTTGTTGGTCATGCAAAGTGTTTTTATCCTACACATGTTCAATTGAATTACATTATCTGAAATTGTTTGAACTAAAATAAAAATAAAAACTCACCTTCTAAAGCAGGGTCAGGTAAATGAAGAGTGGGATAGCTTCCAATTTTCAAATCTGAGCCACTACGCCCATGTAAACGGCAATTGTCAGAGAAATGTATATCACATACTCTATGATTTGCTCTAACCAGCTTTGGATCTTTAGCCAACAATTTGGGATTGCAAATTTTATTCAGCCATACCATAAATGTCTTAAAAAAAAACAATTAACAATTAGAAACATGGATACTGTAATTATAATGGTAATTATGTACCCAGGTTGAGATGTGTGCCATTATTCAAGTATTGAGAAATATTATAGTAACTGATGGCCTTCTCAACCGAAGTATACATAATAGAATTTTTTCCACTACTAATGGCAAAACTAGTACTAAAACACCTTATTTTTACTTTAAAATTAGTCACTTCCCCTATTATTCAAAGATATCAAAATATCAAATAGCTGAATAATGTTAAAGCATTTAAGAAATTCATTAAACCTGAGGGGTTAAATCATTTCTACTTTTGTGGAGTTTAGTTTATTATTCATGTACATTTCATTAAGTGAGTATTTCTAGTCAATTTCTCTATAACAATAAAGAATAGGATATTTCTACGATGTGCTGTCGAAAAAAATATAGATATTATTACCTATACCTACGCTTGAAGAAAAATTATTAGTATTATTTTAGGTAAATAATGAGCTACTTCCATTAGACAAATGAGATAAATAATGAGGTTCTCTCATGTTAGTAGTGAAAAAATAACAACAGATCTAGTCAATATAATTATCACAGCTAAAATATTAATAATAAAATCGGTACTCACATTTTCATCGGTTTTGGGAAATCGATGCATTTTCACATGGTCACCCCGGCTTCTGCATGTTGGCACACAACAGGAATACACCATATTGGTTTAGTAAAATCAGTTCAGCAATAAAATAACACAATAACACAAAAATTAAAATTCAACTTAGCACAACACTCTGCGTATTGCCTTCTAGTAAAGCTGCTGTGATGTTGCCATATCTCAAAATTATATTTAGTCATAATGATTTTAGTTGAAAAATAACACATCTATAGTTTTTGTACGGTATGAAAATTAAAATTTACAATAATGTTTATCTACTCAATTTTCAATGACAAAATCATAGGTTAGAAATATATATTATTATTTAAACTTTGATAATGATCAGTGGATCAAATATCAAATAACTTTTTGAGGTTCCTAGATTCCTAGAGTAACCGACATAACTGTTAGTCTAGGATCCCACTGCAGAATTAGTGCACTCATCGAGTATATGCTAAAAACCTAATTTTTACGCATATTTATCATCAAGAGAATAAATATCTGCTAGGGTGTCTATCAAAATGTGGCCGCTAGTATTTTTAATTAAATTATTTTTAATTAATTTTTGGCAAAAAATTTCATTGATTTGTTTTTAAAATAAAATATTGCCCACTTCACGGCAATATATATAGAGACTTTGAAAATTGACGGTTGCCGTTGACCACTTGGCCGCACCTCTTCGCAGCCAGGTGTAAACAGGTATGATTTTGATATATTTTTACGTTCATAACGTACATTTATGATTTATATATCAAATTAAAGCTAATTTTTTTCTCATTATTATGATATATGGTTGCCTACTCAAATCTGGCCGCAAATAAGGGTTGCTGGCTGCTAAAGATGGTAAATATTAAAAGTAGACTGAAAGAGAGCTAGCGCGTAACGTCACCAGTCAGACGAAGACAGCGATTGCGTACGACGTTTTAAAGCCATTGCGCATGCGTCGGGTGCTAGGTTGTCAACTAATTAACAACTAACTTAGAAACCACGCTGTTTTGGGGTTCGTAATATACAACGTTATTTATATTGTTATTTTATTTGTGCATCTAACATTATCAATATATTTGACGTTAAATAAAATTGATAAAGATGAAGGCGTGTTTTTTGTGTAACAAAAAACACAATGTACTTGACTTTAATGATGCATCATTTAAAAAGTGTTCGCTCATGTTGTTATTATTTCGTCGTATGAAAAAATATAAATATCACGACGCTTCATTAACAATCAAATCAACTGATGATTTTGGATATCATACAGAGTGCCTTGAAAAAATTACAGTTTTAAAGCAAAAAGACAAAGAAGAATTCGAAATTTTTTGCAAAATACAAACAGTAAGTAATATTTTAATTGAACTTAAAAATATTATAGGTTATACGATATTATAGATACGATATATATTATAAATAATCGAGTTTTTTTATTAAAAATTATTTTTTTTTAATTTTTTATTATTTATTTTTGTGGAAAAACGTAGAGTGTGCTATGTGATTCCACGAACAAATCTTCCGATAATGACGACGATTCTGATATTTGTTACGATGAAATTGATAGCTCCGATGATAGTGAGAGTGGTAGCTCCGATGATTCAGTTTTTCAAATGAGAGTCACGGAAATAATATAAGATAGGTACATTTTCTTATTTCAATGTTTAATTTACTGGAATGTTCAGTTTATATGTAACAAACAATTAAATACTTTAATAAAATCTAAAATTTTTTCAACCTACTTGCACAATGAAATTTTCTTTTACGTAAGTAACCTTGATTTTATTTTTCAATATTAATTTTTTAATGTAATTTTTTAATTTGTAATTTTGAAAGAAAGACAATTCTTTTGGAGTATTTATTAAGTCGTCTCTACTATTATTTGAACCAGTGGTTGAGAACACTAGCACCCAATGCATGCGCAATGGCTTTAAAACGTCGTACGCAATCGCTGTCTTCGTCTGACTGGTGACGTTACGCGCTAGCTCTCTTTCAGTCTACTTTTAATATTTACCATCTTTAGCAGCCAGCAACCCTTATTTGCGGCCAGATTCAAGTAGGCAACCATATATCATAATAATGAGAAAAAAATTAGCTTTAATTTGATAAATAAATCATAAATGTACGTTATGAACGTAAAAATATATCAAAATCATACCTGTTTACACCTGGCTGCGAAGAGGTGCGGCCAAGTGGTCAACGGCAACCGTCAATTTTCAAAGTCTTTATATAATTGCCGTGAAGTGGGCAATAATTTATTTTAAAAACAAATCAATGAAATTTTTTGCCAAAAATTAATTAAAAATACTAGCGGCCACATTTTGATAGACACCCTAGCAGATATTTATTCTCTTGATGATAAATATACGTAAAAATTAGGTTTTTAGCATATACTCGATGAGTGCACTAATTCTGCAGTGGGATCTCGTACTATGTCTGTTTGCTGACGATATAACTTATTCTAGTCTTTTCGAGAATCTTATTCCACTTATACCTGCTTTGTAAAACCATTAGCATTGTAAAACGCTAGATTACATCTTATACCGAAAGTAAGCTTACTCCGAGTTTATACCACTATTGTAAAACCGGCCCTTAATAGTTTATTTCATATTGTACCCCCATCTCTAGTCGTGTATTATCTCCTTCATTACTTATCTCCTTTATGAAAACTAAGGAAAAATAGAATTGAATTGGTATTTTAAATATTTTTTAAATTTGAAGTGTTTTTAATAGATATTAGGGTAATTTGGAGATAACTAATATTTATAAATATATGGTAGGATTGGTAGGTATGCACAGATTGATAATAGTTAGTATTATATCGTAGATACGTTTTTGCAAATAATATAGAAGTGTTTACAACTGAAATGTAAGTAAAAAAAAACAAAACATTTCGGAAATTGCTACTTTCGGTACGATTTAAAGAGTTAAAAAAATAGTCGAGATCACCAAAGTATTTCGCGCACGAGATGCGAACAAAATTTTTTTCTACAAACCTAAAAAATATTGTTCTGAAATAAGTAACATGCTTAGCTTAATATTAAAAATAGTATTGAACTGGATTAAACTGTTTTTCGAATCAAGTAATTACTTAATTATTGTTATACACTCCTGAATAAATGGTTTCTTGGATTTTTGCTTGATTGAGGAACATAAAAGATAAAAATCCCATATAGTTTACATGTTTGACCGGTTTGACGTTTATTTAAAGGTTGAGATTGTGCCGATTACGATTTGAATCTTACTGGAAATGTTTAAATATACAAAATTATATTATCAATAACATCATAAGTAAAATGAAAATATTTGTCCACGACACCTGATAATAAGTCCATATTTCACCTCCTAACAAAAGGTATATGGTACCCATATATCTACTGTCAGGAATTATGGTTCGCTGTTGTGTATTAATAAAAGAAATTATGAGTCGTGGACAAAGTATAGTATTTAACTCGCAATTTATGGTCAATATTCACTCGGGTGACTTGCGCCCCTCGCCTGTGACTCGTGACGCAAACGTCACCCATCGTGAATATATACTATAATTTGACATATATAGAGATAGGCGATACTGTGTAAAGTATCAATACAACGTACCGTTATAGATATATTGTTTTAAAATATTCTATCGATACAATATATTTCAGAAACAAATTTCCTTAACATAATACACAGATTTAATAGTTTATTTTATATTGTACCCCCATCTCTAGTCACCAATGTAACGAAATGTTGTGAGTGTTTTGTTGTCATGGCGTGAATTATGCACCATAATACACTCCAGTATATTATGAAACATAATTCACTCTAGTAGTAGTACGGTTACCATATACCTTTTGTTAGGAGGCAAAGTTTTGACTTATTATTAGGTGGTCGTGGACAAATATTATAACACCTATTTCTGGAGAGGTACAACCATCAATTCTCCATCGGACATTTTTCTTAATATCCATCCGACTTTATCTGACATTTATTTATATTGGTTACAATTGTCAAATGTAATATTTTAAGTGTGTTCAGGGACTTCAGGGCGAATCAAATATTTATCAATTTGGATCGGAATATGATGGTTGTAAATAAAATAGTATACAAACCTCGGTAGGAAGTTTCATTCCTGTCTCGAGATAATAGCTAACTAACTAATCTCTCGATAGTAATGGAACTCTTCCCACCTCGGTGAGTAAGATTCTGTCAATTATTTCTCAACCAGCCCAGATTGTGAAGAAATCCCCCATAAATGGTGTATTATTTTTTAACTAGCTGTCGAGACTACCCGATTTTAGTTAAATCCCGAAATTCTTAAGAAAATATAGATACAACTATCGCTCACATTCAATTATATATCTCACCAGCTAGAGCTAGAATTAACGAATATTTTCAGTTAATTCTAGCTTTAACCAAAATTTAATTGAAACTAGTTTTTACAGAGCCTCTCAGTAGAATCTGTGTAACCTATGAACATTTTATTTTGATTAACGAAATCCATTTTTTAAGCATAAGAAATTAAATTCATGTAAATATTCCTTCCAGATCATATACAAAGGACACGATGAAAAAAATAATGTCAGTCATTGTTTTGGTTCTCATTATTGATGACCTAGCACCATTGTCTAAATCCCAAAAGGACTATAAAATAATGAGTGATCCTTATAACATAATGATACAACCATTGAACAACCCAACCATACTTCCACATTGGTGTCCAGTAGATCCATCTTATAATTCCAACCAGTTCAAAACCACAAAATGTCATTTTGAAATCGAAAAAATTACTTCACTATTCTGGGTGGAAGTCGAAGAATGGAAGTTTGAAAATGATCCCGACAATATTTTCGTTACTTTCTTCCACAGGAACAAAATATATTTTTTGAAAGTGAATATTCTAGAATCCGTTTGCAATATGTGGAAGATAGAAACTAAAAATGTTAGTCTTATCGAACCTTGCTTGAACTTATTACATACTAATTTTAAGTATACGCAAAACCTCACCAATTCTAGTAAGTCGCATTTCATGAACAAATTGGATGTAATTCTGTTTATTATATTAATCACTTTTATAATATAACTAGCTGATCCGGCGAACTTTGGCAATTTGGCAATGGCGGAACTTTTGAATATATACTTTTGAATATATACTTTTGAATATATATTGTGACGATTATTTTTTTAATTTTCAATATTCTTTTTTTTTATAATTATTTTTTTTTTATTTGTGAATTAATTTTATTTTAAATTAAATTTGAATTTTTAATGTTGAGCGCCATTTATGAAAATTTAATTAATTTTTTTTTTTTTTATGTTAATTCTATTTTCTTTCTTTATCTTATATAAAAATACAATTCCTGAATTTATAAATATTTGAATTTTATTTACATTGAAAAGTGTTGAGAACTCTTGAGCGTTAGCACTCTGGGCGTACGATTCGGTCTTTGTTCTTTTTTATCTATGGTAGTCGTCACAGAACTATCGACACACTATCTACTGTAGAAAACAACTGATTTACTAAATAGAAGTTTATTGGAAACAAAGTTGATTTTTTTCCATTTTACATTAATATATTAGGAACAACAAATATACCTACCTACGAATTTTATTTATTAACAATGACTAATTATATTTGCCTATTGGCTGAATAACGTAGAATGCATTCTTCCATTAAGAAAAAAGAAGACTTAACTAAGTTAACCTACAAATACATATAAAGTAAAAAAAAACGATTAAAATTACTTGTGCAATGTGTGAAAAGTTTATAAAGGATTTATGTTATACGTCTACCGATCAAATATTTATGAATATAACCTTTGGTAAGTCAATTTTATATAATAACTGTTCTAAACAAATAAACTATCACTTCTTACAAAAACTTTTAGATATTATGAAGGTTATTTCAATGGAATGTTTGTTACCTTACATCTTCTCAATACAATAAGGAATTGCTTCGTCCATAAACCATGTATTGTATGGATTGATTTGAACTATATCCTATTATAGTTCCATGGCCATTCAAATAATTCTAAGGGTATGTATCTATTTACTTTTTCTTTTCTAGATAAGTAATACTTATCTTTAGTCGTTTTAACCAAAATTTTCTTCAATTTAAATTAACTTTTGACAATCTTTCTTTTAATATTTTCCAAAATTTTTTCCCTCTCTTATTTATTATTTTTTTAGCTACCTGGGCAACCTGGGTCCCTAGTTCCCGGAAACAAACGAGTCTCATAGCAAAAAATTATCGTGCTACTCTGGCCACATCTGACATTTTTGATGACATCACCTTCAAAAATGATACCTTTCAAAAATTTTATTTTAGCTGAGACACCTGTGCTTGGCCCCATTTTCTAGAGCTTCATCTCCTGAGTCTGGAACTAGTCTTCTTTTTCCTCACAAGTTATTATTTTCTTCAAAACTTTAATTTTTCATCTACACTTGACAGTTCATAATTAAACCTTTTAAATTTCATATTTTCTTTCAATAAAATTAAAAAAACACTAATTTTAACATAATTCTGTATGTTCACATTACATTAACTTAACTTCTAATATTTAAATACAATTTCTTATATATTGTCTAAAAATATATCACAATAAGCAAATATAATAATGAATTTTTTTAAAAACTGTAAACTATATTTTTTTTTTTAAAGAGTTTGGCTCCATTTTATATTTATAAGACGATAAATTCGTCTTAACATTCCCCCTCAAGCCTTTGAGTAATTTATATGTTCACATTAGAAATTCGAAAAGGGTTGATCCTTCTGTTAGTAAAAAAAATTTAAACTTTCAAATAATAAATAACTTTTAACTATCTAAATTTATAAAATATTATGGTGTTGAACAACTGTTATATTCAAATAACTGGTCAATGTTGAATACCCCACGTGTGTTTCCTGTCTCTGGATGTACTAAAATATAACTATTTATTCCACCTTCATTTTGGATTACATATGGACCTTCAAATAAACAATCCAATTTCTTACATTTGTTATTTCTGTGATCAGCAAATCTCAATGCCTTTAATAATACTAAGTCTCCCTTATTAAAAACTTTAATATGTTTATTCTTTTTTTTAAGTTGTTTTTCTTTATATCGTTTCTCCTTTATTGATTCTTTCATTCTAGCCTGTTCAATTATCTGATTATAATCAAAATTAATTTCCCATGGTCTATCTGAACTTATTCCCTTAAATAATATGATTGGAGAAAATCCTGAATTTATATTAGGAGTATTATTTATAAAATATTCTACATCTGACAATTTATCCTCCCATTCTCTATGATTATATGACACCAGTAATCTTAAATGTTTAATAACCTCTTTTATTCCTCTCTCAGCTAAATTAGATTTAGGATGCCTAATACTCGTATATCTATAATTAATTTTATTTTTATCAAACCAATTTTGTAATTGTCTACTCCTAAAATATGTTGCATTGTCCATTATACATATATCAAATTTTCCATGATCATTTATAAATTTATTCAAATACTTTTTCACCATTGTTTTATTTGTTTTAGAACATGCATGTAAAGTTATGTACTTCGAGAAAACATCTAGAATTACAAAAATATGGAGATTTCCCTGTGTGCTTGGAATTAAATTTGAAATAAAGTCTACTGTTACTATCTCTAATGGTTTACTAGCTATTAAAGATTTTGGTAAGTTAGTATAATGCATATTTCTTTCTTTATTAAATTGACAAGCAGTGCAATTTCTTATTTGTGTTTTTATTAATGCTAAATCGTTTTTACAATAATAATTCTCTCTAAAGATCAAATGAGTACGTCTAACTCCAGGATGATTAAAAGTAACATGTATATGATCTATGATTAAAATAGCCAACTCGGATGTTATTGCATAGATTTCTGTTCCATTTATGATTTTAAAATAAATATTTTCCCTATAATTTAGCCTGTCCTTATCTTTATCTGTTAACCTGTTTTGGTTCATTTGAATAGCATCCAATGAAAATATTCCCTGTTCATATTTTAATTGATTAAGTCCTACTTTATGAGTGTATGGTTTACCAATGTTGTCACCTTCCATTCTTGTAATAGCATCTGATACAATATTTAAATGCCCAGGAATAAAATTTATTGTAAATGAATATTCTTGCAATAATAAACTCCATCTGTGGATACGAGAATTATTATATCTATTGTCTAAAATCGTAGTTAAACCTTGATTATCTGTCTCAATTATAAAATGTCCACCTAATAAAAAATAACGTAACTTGTTTACACAAAAAATAATACTGAGAAGCTCTAGTTCGCTTGCTCCATAATTTTTTTCCGCTTGGCGAGTTAAACGTGAAACAAAAGATATTGGAACTTCCACATTCTCTTGTTCTTGTAAAAGCACACCAGCTATTCTTTGTATGGATGCATCAGTTCTTAACTTGAAAATTTTTGAATAATCAGGATGATAAATTTTTACTTTTTCATGAAAAGATTCCTTTATGGAATTAAAAGCTACCTCCTGTTTATTTGTCCATTTCCAAGTTACATTTTTCCTCAATAACTCAACAAGTGGTATCTCCTTTTCTGAAAGATTTGGTACTAATCTTTTAAAATAATTTAGAGTTCCTAAGAAACCCCTCAAAGTTTTTAAATTCTTAGGTCTTTTATAGTCCTTGATTAAACTTATTCTTTCTGGATCCATTTCGATTCCAGATGATGTTAGTTTAAAACCTAAATATATGACTTCTGATTTAAAAAATGAACATTTTCCTAAACTAAGCTTGAGACCTGCTGAATCAAGATCCTGTAATACATTTTGTATGTGAGTAAAATGTTGTTCCTTGTTTTCCGAAAAAATCAAAATATCATCTACATAATGAATGGTATAAGCTTCATGTCTTTCTAGGATTTTATTTGTGGCTTTTAGTAATGCTGATATTGAACTTTGTAACCCGAATGGTACTACATTAAAATGATATACCCTACCATTTATTTTAAAACCTACCAAATGTCTACATTCTGGGTGTAAAGGAATTAACCAAAAAGAATGTTTTAAATCCAATTTAGAAAAAACTTTAGCATTTGTTATTCTACCTAAAATAGATTCTACAGTCAGCGGTGCTTCAAATTCTGGGACACAGCATTTATTCAGATTTCTTGCATCAAGACATATTCTCACTGTATTATCTTGTTTCCGAACAATCACTACTGGATTAATATATTGTGTAGTGCTGTAACTAATTATGTTATCTCTTAATAACGTCTGTAATGCATTATTTACATCTTGTCTATATTTATAGGGAATTGGGTAACTTTTTGCATGGAATTGTTTCATGTCTTTTATTTGTATTCTATGAACATAATCTTTCGCTATTCTTGATTCCTCATTTATTAAATCTTTATACTTTTCCACTAAATCTATCATTCTATCTTTCCACTTATTATCACAATCGAAACCTATATTCTTATGTACCACTCCTTTTATGGCATCTTTGGCCTGAATCCTTCCATCTGAAACCTCTCCTCTATTTAACTTGCTAACATAATCACATTTATCTTCTCTATCACTTTCATTTAATACTTCATATTCATTATAATTTTCAACTTTATCTATTTCTCTTTCATTCCTAGTACAAAAAACTCTATCATCAATAATCTTACCATTTCTTATATTTTCTTTTTCACGTTCACACTCACTCTTATTTCCTGAATTATGACAATCCCATATACTAATTATATTCGAGTTTTTTACTACCCTTTTATTTTCTTTAAAAAAAATTTCAATTTCAAACTCCTTGATTTTCACAATTCCTTTCTCAAAATCTATTATAAAGTTATTTTTACTGAGTTCATCACTACCTATAAGTATATCATATTCCATATGATTTACTATTAATAATTGAACTAAAATCTCCAATTTTCCAAAGTTTATTTTAGACACCACTGATCTATTTGTGTATCCTAAAGATTTCTCATTTATACCTACTAAGTGCGTTTTAGGAATTTTAATTATGTCTTTTTTCAAAATTTGTAACTTATTTATAATATCTTCGGATATTAAAGACGCTGTAGAACCTGTATCTAAAATTATGCTAACATTATTATCATATATCTTACCATTTAAAATTATTAAACCTACAATTTTTTGTTCTAGGTGTACATCGTTGTAATTGTTGAGATCAAGAAATTCACGTGGGTGCATGTATTGACACCTAGTTGCAACATCATACACCCGCTTTAAAAATGCGGATGGTTATCTTGACTATTTCTTACATCTTCTGAGGAACGTGATCTTTCTGAAGATCTAAGATTTTCCTGAGAAGAGAAACGTCGTGGAGTATGCCTTTCTGCACTTCTCCCTCTGTGATTTACGTCTGCTACATTTATGCGATTGACACGTCTCACCTGAATTTCGAAAATTCATGTTTCTATTATAACTACTATTATTATTTTGGTTATCACCATTTTGTGGGTTTCGTGTATTTTGGTTATAATTGTTATTATTTCTATTCTCATTGTTTTGATTACCATTATTCCCCCGATTATAATTGTTATAATTATTTCTTTGTAAGTTATTATTATTCTGATTTCTGTAATTTTGAAAATTATTATTTTGGTTATATCTACCAAAATCTCTATTTAAATTATTGTTTGTCTGATTATATTGATTATGCCTATTTTGAAAACCTCTATCACTTTCATTTGAATTGTTTTGATTATAATACTTTCTATTCTGACTATTACTATCAATTAATTCATTATAATTCCTATTATTTCGTGCCCTATTCTGGTTATTTTGAGAATTCCTATTAATGTCTAAATTGTTAGAATGACCAATATCTAAGTTTCGTTCTACTCTAGTTAAATATGATAAAAGCATATCAAATTTGTGAATATTCTGTATGCTTATAGTTTCACAAATTTCGCTTTTATAGTGCCTGGACAAAAACATGACGATTTCTGATTCAGGTATACTTGGTACAAGGTATTGCGATTGAGAATACACTTGCAATGCATAATTTGTTAAGTTATTGCGTTGTGCATCAAACTTACCAAAATATAATTTTTCACGTACTTTTCCCTGTTGTAACTCACCCCAAAAATTGTGTAAAAATAATTTTTCAAAATCTTCCATATTTTGAATTTGATCTTCCTTACAATTTAACCAAAGTAAGGCTTGACCTGTTAAATTACCCCTTAAAAATTCGCGTAGCTCACTCGTGTTTGTAATTCTTCTGGCTCTACTTTTGATAGTTTTAATAAAATTTATAGGGTGTACCTTTCTAAAGTCACCACAAAATTTTGAAGATTCATCAACCTTACCATTACAACCAAAATACAGAGAAGCTGACTCACTAATAATACGAGTATCTGACAAGTTTTTTACTTCTTCACTAATTTTTGTTAATCTGTTCTCTAGCTGTCTCTTTAAATTTTCAACCATTTCATTGTTGTTTGGATTATTTCGTTTTATACTTTCTTTCAACTCTTCTCTCAATCTTGCTTCTGTCCTTCTGTTTTCTTCTTCAGCCAGATCCAATGTCGTTTGTATTCCTTTTTGAACATCTCCTTCTAAGTCTGTAATTCTCCTGTTAGTTTTGATGTTTTCGTTTGTTTGTTTTCTTTCTATTCGTAGCAGATCTTCCTTAAATATGTTCTCTTGTTGCTTGGCTTCCTCTCTTAAGCTCTTCGTCTCCTTTTCTAAGCTTTTCTCCATCTCATCAATTTTTGTTTCTTGCTTACCCATTTTATCTTCCATCTTATTGATTCTCACTTGATGTAACTCATATTTCCTATCAAACTTTTCTGATATTGCTTGTAAATCAGATTGTAGCTCATCTTTCACCTTCTGTATATCTCCTTTTACTCCATGTATTTCGCTTGTTACTCCTTGTATTTCATTTGTCATCACTTGCATTTGATTTGTCATTAATTGCAAAATTCTTTTTACTTGTCCGATATCGCTATTTTCTTGAGGATCATCTTGTGTTTCGTCTTCTGGAAAAACTGGAGTTGTTTCTTCCATTGTATTATCTTGTACCTCTGTTCCTTGAGTTCTTCTGTCTTCTTTATCATTCTCCTCCATTTCATTTTCCAATGTTTTTTCCTGTTCTTCCTGTTTGTTCAAACTGTCTTGTTCCCCCTGTGTATTCCTTTTTTCATAATCCCCAGATTCCATTCTAATGGCTTCTACAAGTCTTCTTTGTAGCTCTACTTTCTTACCACTATCGCTTAAATTTCTTTCCACCAAAAGTTCCTTTAATTTCGCTACCGTGTATTCTTTTATTTCCAATTCCCGCTTGTCAGACATAACGTGTTTATATATTTTATTACTAATTGACTTTACACATCAGACAACACATAAGACACCCCAACCACGCAAACAGCAGACGTATCTCACTACGTATGATTTATTTATTTTTTTAAATTTTGTTTTGCTTTAGAATTTATTTATTAATTTTATTTTATTATTTGAATTGTATAAATTAAATGTTTTTTAATGATTTATGACTCTTATTTTTTTCTTACCCGTCTATTTATTTAGTTTTTTCTAAAGTAGATAGTGTTTTTCATTATTAATTTCAAATTTATTCTAAAAAAAAAAACTATATGTCTTGAAACAAAGAACGCCCCACGTTGGGCGCCAATTGTGACGATTATTTTTTTAATTTTCAATATTCTTTTTTTTTATAATTATTTTTTTTTTATTTGTGAATTAATTTTATTTTAAATTAAATTTGAATTTTTAATGTTGAGCGCCATTTATGAAAATTTAATTAATTTTTTTTTTTTATGTTAATTCTATTTTCTTTCTTTATCTTATATAAAAATACAATTCCTGAATTTATAAATATTTGAATTTTATTTACATTGAAAAGTGTTGAGAACTCTTGAGCGTTAGCACTCTGGGCGTACGATTCGGTCTTTGTTCTTTTTTATCTATGGTAGTCGTCACAGAACTATCGACACACTATCCAAGGCCTCCTACAACACTAGGCCGGAATGCTGAAATTTGGCAACTTTGTAGAGAGGGCTTATCATGTCAGACTTCTATCATGGCGAGACCGTGAAATAATATTTATTTACGTTTATAGTGCCTCTGTATTTATAATTCGTGATATGTAATAGATGATCAGAGGATTGTAATAGTGTGTACAATCTTTTTAAATAGATTTTATGAACTTGGTGCTTGTTATTTGCAGTTAACAGACTGACAACTTCAACATAAGACTTCTGTTTGCATCCGTTTGTTTTTTAGGTAAGATATTTAATAATATATATAAATAAAAAGATTTTAGCATCAGTATAATTTGTAAACATACTCTCTAGTATGTGGACTCATATAAAATATAAAGCAATTAAGGCATAACATGGTAATTGTATCAAATAAAGGATGTTTAAGAATTTTCTTAAACTGATTGAAATTATTTAACCAAGACTAATTTTCATATTATTATACAATTTCTGATTCTTGCTAAGCCATCAAGCCACATTAAACATACATGAATTATATAAATTAAGCCAATAAAGTTATTTACTCATAAACTAATAACTCGACTAATAAGTAACACTTCTATTATATATTTTATTTTGTTGTAGATGTCTGCAAAATGTTCAGTACTAAAGTTGTATAGATTTCAACAGTGAAGGATATATTACAGTAGTTTCCACCCAGTGATAAGCTGAAGAAAGGATCCTACATACAAATTGGGGACTAAGTCAAACTTCAGTGTGTATAAAACTCAGTATTAAATATTTCCCCAAAGATCAAATTTCATTCACTGATGTGTACAAGGATAAGTATGGTGATCGGAAGACATTTACAAGGAAAAGACCTGTGTTAAAGGAAAATGTAATACCACAAATATTTCCCCGTCTCTCGAAATATCTTCCAGTGGAGAAGAATCCAGCTACAAGAAGTAATCCTGGAATGGGAAGAATAAGGACAGGTACAACAAGAAGAATGGTTAAATAGTGATGTGATAGTGAATTTTTGTGAAGATTAAATCTAAATTGAGTGCTCATTTAGAGAAGTGGCTGTGTCAATAACAAACAAACTATATATTTATATTTGATTGGATTTGACAATGATGAACCATATGTCAGGTGTAGTATAAAACTATTTGAATGAATAAATGATAATCTAGGTAAGAATTGAGCATAATTTATTCATTATTTAGTTGATTTATATTTATTTTAAGGTGATGTCTTGTCAGCTGTAGAGGCTGATTTTATTCATATTTTATATTCTTATCAATAAAATACCTTTTGCAGTATTATTTTCTTTGGTCTACCCATATATATTTCGATTTTTATTCGTTTAAAATGTTTCTTAGCCTGATTTATTTCATATTTCTCAGGCCTACAATCGTTTTCATCGGCCCTCTTTTTGAAAGTCGCGCCACGTTGCCACATCTAGGTTTCCGGCCTTGTGTTAGAGGTGGCCTTGCACTATCTACTGTAGAAAACAACTGATTTACTAAATAGAAGTTTATTGGAAACAAAGTTGATTTTTTTCCATTTTACATTAATATATTAGGAACAACAAATATACCTACCTACGAATTTTATTTATTAACAATGACTAATTATATTTGCCTATTGGCTGAATAACGTAGAATGCATTCTTCCATTAAGAAAAAAGAAGACTTAACTAAGTTAACCTACAAATACATATAAAGTAAAAAAAAACGATTAAAATTACTTGTGCAATGTGTGAAAAGTTTATAAAGGATTTATGTTATACGTCTACCGATCAAATATTTATGAATATAACCTTTGGTAAGTCAATTTTATATAATAACTGTTCTAAACAAATAAACTATCACTTCTTACAAAAACTTTTAGATATTATGAAGGTTATTTCAATGGAATGTTTGTTACCTTACATCTTCTCAATACAATAAGGAATTGCTTCGTCCATAAACCATGTATTGTATGGATTGATTTGAACTATATCCTATTATAGTTCCATGGCCATTCAAATAATTCTAAGGGTATGTATCTATTTACTTTTTCTTTTCTAGATAAGTAATACTTATCTTTAGTCGTTTTAACCAAAATTTTCTTCAATTTAAATTAACTTTTGACAATCTTTCTTTTAATATTTTCCAAAATTTTTTTCCCTCTCTTATTTATTATTTTTTTAGCTACCTGGGCAACCTGGGTCCCTAGTTCCCGGAAACAAACGAGTCTCATAGCAAAAAATTATCGTGCTACTCTGGCCACATCTGACATTTTTGATGACATCACCTTCAAAAATGATACCTTTCAAAAATTTTATTTTAGCTGAGACACCTGTGCTTGGCCCCATTTTCTAGAGCTTCATCTCCTGAGTCTGGAACTAGTCTTCTTTTTCCTCACAAGTTATTATTTTCTTCAAAACTTTAATTTTTCATCTACACTTGACAGTTCATAATTAAACCTTTTAAATTTCATATTTTCTTTCAATAAAATTAAAAAAACACTAATTTTAACATAATTCTGTATGTTCACATTACATTAACTTAACTTCTAATATTTAAATACAATTTCTTATATATTGTCTAAAAATATATCACAATAAGCAAATATAATAATGAATTTTTTTAAAAACTGTAAACTATATTTTTTTTTTTAAAGAGTTTGGCTCCATTTTATATTTATAAGACGATAAATTCGTCTTAATATATACTTTTGAATATATAAAAATAAGTAAAACATGATAGTTAAATAAGTGAATATAATGTAAAACCACTTTAAATCATAAGTATTAAAGCATATAGAAAACACGTGAGTTTTATTAGTGCACGATGTTTAAGTTAAGTGGATACACCACAAAATGGCGACGAGGATAAAAGAAATATAAGAAGAAAAGTAAAAAAAAAAGTAAAAGAAAAAGTAAAAGAAAAAAAGATGGCATCAACCGGCATCGTGTTCCATCAATTTAACTGCGAAACTGACGATTGGATCATACAGTGAGCAATTATCAGAATATTTTAAAGCAAACGGTACGAAGGAAGAAAATAAAGTAGCTACGTTATTAAGTAATATTCCTAGTGAAATTTATAAACTTCTACGAGACCTGTGTCACCCAGATCCACCAAATTCCAAAACATTTAAGCAATTAACAGATTTACTAAGTCAACAGTAGGTATTGTCCAAGAACAGTTGTATGGCGAGAGCGAAGGAAATTTCACCTAGCTCAACAGACACGTGAAGAAACGATGGCAGAATGGAATGCCA
Source organism: Galerucella nymphaeae (assembly GCA_963978555.1). Lineage (NCBI taxonomy): Eukaryota > Metazoa > Arthropoda > Insecta > Coleoptera > Chrysomelidae > Galerucella > Galerucella nymphaeae. The sequence goes on along the minus strand of OZ021715.1, from coordinate 16,360,864 downwards.
GAGTAAGAAGCCTATCTGTAAACTGTAAGTTTGGAAATGATTTACAATTGCTTTTGAGAGAAAAATTCATATCCGGGATGAGAAACGGCCCGATATTAGACAGATTATGCGAGGAGGAGGAAACCGCAGATCTAAAAAAACTAGTGGAATCACAGAGTACACCATCTAACAAGAGACAAAAGCTTTGTCGGTTCCTTTGAAGTTGGACTTAAACGGAAGTACGTCGAGACATTGACAGATATACTACTTGGTACACTGAGAAAAGTAACGCGAGTATTGATTCGAAGGAGTGGTAAAACCATAACTACACTAAGAAAAGTAGTAGTGTTGATGAACATCTCTCCAAATCGGACTATTGAATATTTTCTTAACTACTAATGAGAATACTTTATTATTCACTCTGGTTAATAATAAAATAATCTGGAAACTTATTCATTTTATGAAATAAATATCAAAAATTAGAAAATGTCCTTACGACAATAATATATAAAAAATAAAATATATGTTGAATGTGTAATAATTGTTTGAAATATTAGTAAGAATAACGTTTATTGAATTCCGTTTCACCAACTTCAGTATCATTTCAAACAAATTCTTGACAAACGCCACATCTCATTTTAGGTTGAATAAAATATGGTAGGTACTTTACTCATGTTATTGATTCTAGTTGTTTGAGCATAACAGCTCTGTGGAGTGAACTTTTTCTTGAAGTCATTAATTATTTTTTGGTTTCATTAATGTACTGAAACCATATTAGAAATTTGGTGGTAATGGCTATAATATAAATAAAAAACATTTTTTTTTCGAATTATTTTAATTACATAAATAAAAATAAACAACATAATATTTATTATTCAATAAAATAAGTGTAATATTAGATTTCACATGTAGGAGCAAAAAATTTCCATACTTTACCTTAAATATGTGACAATAGAGTCATCAGCTTCCTGATTTTCTTATCATTAGTGTTCTTTAAATCTTTATTAAAATATTTCAAAGTATAAAATAATCGAAGTCTAATAAATAGTTTTAAAACATACAAATGTAGAAAATATTTACACGGGTGTGTAAAAGAAACAACTTTCATTTAATAAAATATATGAATTTGATACAACAGGTAAATTTGTCCTCAAACGATAAACAAAACATTTGCTCCAATTTGTAAATATACTGAACAAAGTCCTTTGAGTTCTCAATCCTCCATAAACACATTGATCAGTATTATATGCTTTAGAATGTGTCAATAGAAGGCTAAAATCTAATTCCTCAACTTTTTTAGAATAATCTTTGCATGCCTGACATATATGTACACTAAGAGATTTTTTAATTAAATAACCACATACATATTGAAAAGCATTTTGGGTAACAAGACTTTCTTTTTTATAATCACAATGTAAGACACTGGATTTTCCTACGCAACTTTTTTTTTCTCGGTGAACTTGCACTTAATAGGGCTGCAGTTTGTGTCGATACATTCAAAGATAAGTCTGCAGTATGCATCTTACTGGTTGATGGAACAGAAACTAAGTTGTGTGCAGAATCATACAGCTCCAAAGCTGGAATGGCTAAATCTGAAATATTACAGTACGTTATTTATATACAAGTCAAAAATAATGTATCTAACATAATAAATAGTAGCATGCACACTTGATTTGGTTTGGTTTCACGAATTTACTTTTGATGTGGAATATGCCTAATAAATTTTATATCAAACACAATTCAGTAATGTAGAAACTACAAGTTTACCTTCAAGTATTATAGTTTTTTTGATGGTTCTTCCGTTGAACTAAACTGGTCCTTGTGTTTGTTATGTAAAAACACAGTAGGATTTGCATCCTGGAATAAAGTTTTTCTTATTTCACTTCTGCTAATGTGCTTTTCTTCAAAATGAAGCTCTCACAATTTATTATTTTTGCAGAATCTCAAGGTTTTTTCAATCAGACCCTGCCTATACAATTCTTTAACCAAACTTCAGCTCTGAAAAAAATGATAAAAACCAAAATATAATTTTTCACACAAATTGACTATTTTTCTACATACCTAACACGATCTTTAGGTATTGGGAAAAAACTTAGACCTTCGCCTGTTCTCGAGTTACAGCCGCGGCATATACAGAAAAATCCACCTTTACGGGAAGTGATTGTGATATATCAATAAATGTGCACTAAACAGAATATAATCCAAATTCACAAGAGAAACACTGTTCACTAATATAAAACACGATAAAGATAAACAAACTAAGACAACCAAACTTACCAAACTGACGGGAACGGACGGAAGTGTCGACCATATGTCGACTTGACATTGACGTAAATACTAATTAATTCACGCATGTGCACAGAAAATTGCGATCACGAAAACGGCTTTCATTCGCCTCTTGTTAGATGGTGTACTCTGTGGTGGAATTGGCAATAAAAAAAGAAAACGATAGCATCGATAAAGAGGTGAACATGAACTTTGTAAACGACACTACAAGGTCATCGAACCAAAAATATCAAGCGACAAGAGGAATTTCAAATCAAGGTGCGCAGCGACGACAAAATTTTGACCAACCACAACGCCGATGGCACGGCGCAGATTCACAGAGCGGTTCAAGACCAAGGATATTAGATGAGAATAGGATGGATTATTCCCATAAGAGCAACGCTAGCCGTTTGGGTAACCAGTGACGTCACAGCAACGTTCTTTTGTCGACATTGGTGTTCCATCAATTATATGTCTATCTTCTTTTTCTCTGTGTAGTAAACAAAGACAGATTTCGAACTGTATTGTAATAGTGTAACTATTGATAATTGCAACAGCTGTTTCTAAGGCGAAACTCTTCAAGGATATTAGTGTTGTTTTATTTTCATGTTAAAATACCATAGTTTTGTCCTATTATATTTGCTGATTAATAAAAATGAGTATAAAATTGAATCAGCCATTTCAAAAACCTCATAAATCACACAATTCGAGTTTTTTTAGAAATCAATAAAAGCTATTTCATACACTTATACTTTTTTACTCTAAATTTAATACATATTTGAGTTGCAAAAAAATAAAACATTGAATAACCTACCTACACAGTTTATAAATAATAATAATGAAAGAAACTTGAAAAACTGATCATGACATGTTGTTTTAGCAAGAAATGGGGTAAGTGGAACATAATTTAACATAGTAAATAGTAATCATTTTTTTTTATTGCTTATTGAAAATTACACTTAAAAATTTGTCATGTGCGTAAACATATTCTCCATCATTCTTATCCGGATTATCTTGAACATTTGCAGTTGGCCAAATAAAAATGCTATTACATAATGGCATTATGTTTTTCCAGAATACTACCTATCCCCTGAACTAGCTTTAAATCGCCCAATTAATTATTATTTAAGGTAAAAGGAATATTGACTTACATGATTTATACCCAGAATGATTTTAACATAAAAAAAAAACATGTTGAAAAATTTTGCTTATATATTAAATACTTTATTTTTTGTTATTAAAATTTAAAAAATAAATAAATAACACCACGGATTTCACAGTTTCATAATTCGCGCAAGCCGACGCGCGCATGGGTAACCAGTGACGTCATCAAACTCGGCTGACACTTTTCAGCTTTTGATCAATCCTATTCTCATCTAATATCCTTGGTTCAAGACAGCGCATGGATAGACCGACGTCTACGAATCTAGCCACACTTCCACGCAGAAGGATGACATCTGAAAGAAATGTCAACATGGCGGAAGGAAAACAAAATTACAAGACGATAAAATGTAAAGTTTGTAATAATTGTCATAAAGGAGTTTGTCGGTATGTAAATTTTTATTGTTCTAAGTGTAAAAGAAAAGGACATCTTGCTATACTTCATTTAAAAACCAGGAGGAGCGATTTGAATTTAAGTTGGCAATTCTGTAGACCTCTGATTGGTCAGATTCCGCCCAGTTTCACACAACACTTTTTAACATTGACATCTCGTGATAATTGACAGTTCTGGTTCTGACATATAAATGTTGTTGTTTTGTTTTCATCATCGTTTTCGTTTCCTAGTTATTTCATAATTTTTACTCAGTTTTCCACTCTATTACGCTGAAACAGTTCTTTCCAGAACTTTTGTGTTGAATTTGTGCGATTATGGATCCCTCTACTCCAAGTACCAGTTGTTCGCGTACACCGCCAAAACCACGAAAACGGCCAGTTTAGGCCATTTAGGAATGTCAGAAAAGCAATACATAATAAATATGTAAAATTTTGGATGATAAGCCGAATACCTAAGTTGTTGATATTATATAAAAAATTTCTCAAACAGCAGGTAAGTTATCATAATAACTTCAAATTAAGAGTAGTATTAAATGCTGATCATTTTTCTCACAGGAGTAGCAAAGTCAACAGTTTACCGAACACTGAAAGAATACAGTAGTAGTGGAACAATTACCAGGCCAAAAAATATTGGTGGAAGACCCTCACTTCTTAAAAATGTTGATGAAGGGTATAAAAATTAAGTTCGAAGAATAGTTCATAGTTTTTTTTTTAAACAAGTTACCTACAGTTGATAAAATTTTACAAGCTTTGAAGGAACGCTCAGATTTGTTACAATTGTCCTGGTCATCTTTATATACTTTCTTCAAACAAATTAACTTCAAGTAAGTGTGTAACTTTGAAGAGTAAAATGTACTGTTTATTATCATATAATATATTTTTAGATATTTGAAGAGAAATCGGAAAAGTGTGTTGATAGATTGTGACGATATGTCGATGGAGGTTGAACTACTTAAGATCCATAAAACAATATAGAGAAGAAAAATTTGAGAAGGTGTGAACTCTTATACCTAATTCGACAACATAAAGATAACCATAATTTGTATGTTGTCGATGAAATGGCAAAAGAATCTAACAAAGTTGTATTACGGCTGTTACCATATAATTGTGAGTTAAATCCAATTGAATTGATATGGGCACAAAAAAAAATAAGGTGGCAGCTAAAAACACAACTTTTAAGTTGGCAGATGTCAAAGACCTGTTATTGAGTGCAGTTGAAAATGTAACTCCTGCAAATTGGCAGAAATGTATACAACATTTCATCAAGGAAGAGAAAATGTCCACACTGGATGGAATAATGGATGACATGATAGAGCCTCTAATAATATCTGCCAACACTGTAAGCTCATACGAAACAGAATCTTCTGATACAGATAATTAAATTTATTTACAGCTCCAAGAACAAATAAAATTTCTTCATTTTTTATCATATGAACAACTTCACCCAATTATGTCAATATTACAGTGATAATGTAACATGGGCTACTTTCAAGTGGCTATGGACACATATTGATTCATTTTATTTTGAAGTTTCTAATATTTGATATTTTTCGAAATGTCACAATTTGGTTGTAATACTAAGGGCGAGTTGTATCAAACACCTGAACTCGGTTTAATGATAACTGATGTTTAGACTGTGTCTGGCTGATGTATTTATATCAACAATTACATCAGTCTAAACATCAGTTAAAATTAAACCGAGTTTAGGTGTTTGATACAACTCGCCCTAAGGAAAATATTAGTGAACTCACAAACTTTTTGAGCTTATTGCAAAAGAAAATCTTGAATTGGAAGTTATATTCAAATATGCATTACTTAGTTGTGAAAAAAATAGAGTGTGTTAATTGAAAATAAGAAAAAAGTTTCCTATTTGGTTCCCGCTTAAGTAGAGACATTGTATATTTATACTATTATTTTTGTTTGTTGAGATACATATAAACCAATGAATAAGATTTTATACATAACATTTATCATATGAATTTGTATTGTATACAACTTTGGAATATACATAAGGAACTTAATACCTACTGTTATGAAATATTGTAATATATTTTGTGAAGCAAAAGTTGTAGAACATTTTCAATAAATAAATTATTAACAATATGTGTTGACTTTTAATTAAGAAAAATTTTACTGGAACCATTTTATTCATCAGATGAAAAATTTCATCAAAACTAAGAGAGATTGTCCCTATATATAATAACACTAACAAGTCCAGGTCTCATTTAGTATGATAATAATTTCATGTGGAGGTTGTGGAATTGTAAAAAATCCCATACACAAGTTTTTGATCATTTTCACCTTTAATTTGTCGATTATGTACACCAATTTACTGGAATTTATAGAAGTTATATCTTTTAACATTTACATGTATTACCACAATTATAAAATAAATACTTTCAATATAGTTTCAAAAAGAGACCTTCAATATAACTGTACAATAAAAGATCTATTTTTAATCTCTTCAGAACATCAAATACGAAACAATCAAAATAATACAAAAGTTTTACAGGTTTGTTTACATCTCAACTCGAGATCTTAAGAACAATTTTCAGTACATAAGGGCTACGTATGATTGGCTAGTTTCTCCGTCAAGTCAATCAAGGCATATTTCATAGATTTTGAACACGACTATTTCGGAACACACCCTTTAGTAACTAATCTGGTAACTTTTAGTGGTGTGGGTGAGGCTTTTCAAATCGCTCCTCCTGGTTTTTAAATGAAGTATAGAGCATGTGCAAATAAAAATTTTAATTATGTAGATTTTTCAAATACTGAAAATAACCAAAATAAATGCCAAGATTGTTGGTTCGCGGAACAAAACAATCAAGCGGAGGAAGCAGACAAAAATTTTAATGTGTTTAGTGATTGTCCATTAGAGTTTGAAAATTTTAATATAAATAATGTTGATAAAAAATTTATTGTCAAAGTTTTAATAGAAAGTACAGAGCATCTATTTCAAATAGATAGCGGTAGCATGATATCAGCGATAAATGCAGAACATTTTAATAGGTATTTTAGACATTTTAAATTAAAGGAAGCTGAGATTGTTTTAGGGCCATTTGCACCGGTTATACTTAGCGAAAGATAAGTGAAGCTTAACTTTAAGGTGACCTTAATATAACAATTTGGTTTGCACGGGTTATCAACTGAGGTTTAAGGTGTACCTTAAGGTGTACTTAGTTAAGCCTAAGAATTGTGCCGCTAAGTTCTCCTTAATGTCATCTAAACTTCAATCTGACAGTAAGTTTACTATTTGACACAATTTGACATGCGTGTTGTTGTGGTATTTTCCTTTTTTTTAGCTGTGGCTTGTCTTCATTATTTATTGAAAAAATAATTATGAATAATTTATTTGATCATGACGATGACGATTAAGGGCCATTTGCACCGGTTATACTTAGCGAAAGATAAGTGAAGCTTAACTTTAAGGTGACCTTAATATAACAATTTGGTTTGCACGTGTTATCAACTGAGGTTTAAGGTGTACCTTAAGGTGTACTTAGTTAAGCCTAAGAATTGTGCCGCTTAAAGTTCTCCTTAATGTCATCTAAACTTCAATCTGACAGTAAGTTTACTATTTGACATGCGTGTTGTTGTTGTGGTATTTTCCTTTTTTTTTAGCTGTGGCTTGTCTTCATTATTTATTGAAAAAATAATTATAAATAATTTATTTGATCATGACGATGACGATTAAGACGATCTTAAGTTGATCTTTCATGGAAACCCCAGAAGGATTTATCATAGAAATTAATATTTCAACAGCTGGGATGATTTGACATTCTTTTCGCGATTTGGGGTGACAAAATCTATGCCTAAACATTTTGAACCTAATTGAGGTAGAAATCGAACACGACTCTTTTGTTCGTGGTATTCCAGAGATTGGCTATTAAACAACGAAGTTATTTTAATCCGCGCGTTTTCCTTCTTACGCCAGGTAATTGCATCGGTCATTTATTTTCAATAATTGTTTTATGACTAAATATTAGGTTTAAAAGAGCTGTCTTCTCTCGTCCAGTGAAATTTGGAGTCCTCTTTTTTCTAATATTATTATCATTACAATTATTAATATTCATTTTTATTAAACCATCAGTCACAAAAAGAATCAACAATCAAACTTCGTGAAATCAAACTCGATAACACAAATATCTCTTGAATGTCTGTAGCTTTCTCAGTGTTGCCATAGCTTCTCGCCACTTATCTAAGATTTCCTTAAGTAGCAGATTAGCAAACCATCTGAAGTTTAAGGTTCACCTTAACTTTAAGTAGACCTTAGATGAGATGAACATTTAAGGTGGACCGGTGCAAACGACCCTAAGACGATCTTAACTTGATCTTTCATGGAAACCCCAGAAGGATTTATCATAGAAATTAATATTTCAACAGCTGGGATGATTTGACATTCTTTTCGCGATTTGGGGTGACAAAACCTATGCCTAAACATTTTGAACCTAATTGAGGTAGAAATCGAACACGACTCTTTTGTTCGTGGTATTCCAGAGATTGGCTATTAAATAACGAAGTTATTTTAATCCGCGCGTTTTCCTTCTCACGCAGGTAATTGCATCGATCCTTTTATTTTCAATAATTGTTTTATGACTAAATATTAGGTTTATAAGAGCTGTCTTCTCCCGTCCAGTGAAATTTGGAGACCTCTTTTTTCTAATATTATTATCATTACAATTATTAATATTCATTTTTATTAAACCATCAGTCACAAAAAGAATCAACAATCAAACTTCGTGAAATCAAATTCGATAACACAAATATCTCTTGAATGTCTGTAGCTTTCTCAGTGTTGCCATAGCTTCTCGCCACTTATCTAAGATTTCATTAAGTAGCAGATTAGCAAACCATCTAAAGTTTAAGGTTCACCTTAACTTTAAGTAGACCTTAGATGAGATGAACATTTAAGGTGGACCGGTGCAAACGACCCTTAAGAAGTTATAATAATAGTACTTTTATGCCTTTAGGTTATATAAATGTTAATGTCAAATATAAAGACGAAATAAAGCAAATCAAATTGTATGTTATAGCTAACGGCGGTCCGAAGATTCTGGGGATGGATTGGTTAGAAGCATTTGGAATTCAGTTCGGAGTGGTCAATCAGTTGGATTACGTAAATAAAAGAATAAATGATATTGTTTCTAGATTTCCAGAAGTTTTTAACAAAAAAATCGGTAAGTTTACTTTAGATAAAATTAAAATATATCTTAAAGACAATGCTATGCCAATATTTCGTAAAGCACGTCCAGTACCTCTTGCATTTAAGCAAGGAGTTACTGAAGAATTAGAAAGGTTAGAAAAAGTGAGAGTGGGCTACACCTTTAGTTCCAGTTTTAAAAGAAGACGGTACAGTAAGATTGTGTGGGGATTACAGCGTAACTGTAAATAAATACCTCGAGAATATGGAGTATCCTTTACCAAGAGCTGAAGAAATTTTCTCTAAGCTTCATAAAGGAAAATATTATACCAAATTGGATTTGTGTAGAGCTTATAATCAATTTGAAGTAGATTTAGAATCAAGTAAAGTTTTAACGTAGAGTACCCATCAAGGTTTATACACGGTTAACAGACTTCCATTTGGAATAAAGGTTGCTAGTTTTATATTTCAGAGGCATTTGGAGCAACTGTTAAAAGAGATACCATCATGTGTGTGTTATTTAGATGATATTATTCTAACAGGTGAAAATGAAGAAGAACATCTGAAGACATTGATCCTAGTATTAGAACAGCTAAAGAAAGCTGGACTAACCGTAAAATTGGATAAATGTGAGTTTTTCAAGTCAGAAGTTGAATATTTAGGTCACGTGATTGGAAGTGATGGATTGAAGACAAGCGAAAAGAAAATACAAGCGATTAAAGAGGCACCCAGACCAGAAAATCTAACAGAAGTGAGATCTTTCCTGGGGATGGTAAATTATTATTCAAAATTTATACCAAACGCATCAATGATATTAAAACCAATTTATAATTTATTGAATAAAAACACTAAATGGGAGTGGGATGAACAATGCAATATTGCGTTTTTAAAAATTAAAGAGATATTGTCATCAAAACTAGTACTAACCCATTTTAATCCAAATTTGCCAATTGTATTAACTTGTGATGCTAGTATGTTAGGGATTTCAGCAGTATTAGCACATGAGATGCCAGATAAAACTGAGAGAATAATAACTTGTGTTTCTAGAACTCTGCAACCGAGCGAAAAAAATTACCCAATAATTCATTTAGAAAGTTTAAGCATTTACTGGGGTTTAATTAAATTTTACCAATATTTATATGGAAAAAAATTTAAAATTAGAACTGATCATAAACCATTAATATCCTTATTTCACCCTGAGAAAGGTATACCACAAATGCATGCCAGCCGTATGCAACGCTGGGCAGCATTTTTATCAAGTTTTAATTATGATATTGAATATATAAAAGGAAAAAATAATATTGTAGCTGATTATTTGAGTAGAGCACCCTTAAATATTAATTACATTACAGATGAATTTGAAGGTTTAGGTAACTATGTAAATTTTGTAAGCACACTAAAGGAACAAACGATCAGTATTGAAGAAATAAGGCGAGAAACCAAAAAGGATGTTATTTTGAAAAATGTAATGGAATATATACGAGAAGAAAAATGGCCAGAGACGTCAGAAGAGATGAAACCATACTATCACAGAAAGCACGAGATGATTGTGGACAAAGGAATTTTAGTATGGGGACATAGAATCGTTATTCCGAAGTCACTCCAAAGAAAAATGCTGGATGAACTTCACCAACACCATTTCGGAATGGTAAAGACAAAAAGTATTGCAAGATCGTATGTGTATTGGCCTAAAATAGACCAACAGATCGAAGAAACATGTAGAAAGTGTATGTGCTGTATGGAAAACAAGCCAGCTCCACCAAGAGCGATACTAACACCATGGGATGTTGAAACCGAGCCTTGGACACGAGTGAGCATGGACTTTCTGGGACCTATAAGAGGTAAAATGGTATTAATAATAGTGGACGCATATAGCAAATGGCCAGAAGCACACATTATGAGCCATATAACAGCAAAAGAAACGGAAGAGAAAATTAAGAGGACATTTGCCAGATTCGGCATTCCTAAAACTGTAGTAACAGACAACGGCACACAATTTACAGCAGAAACGATGCAAGAATTTTTCAAAAGAAATGACATTCGACATATCACATCACCCCCGGGTCATCCACAGTCGAATGGAGCAGCAGAGAACATCGTAAAAACATTCAAAAACAATGTCAAAGCCAGAGCAATTGATATAAGAAACAAGGGTAAGAGTCTTGATTTGATAATTTCAGAATTTCTATTTTCATATAGGACAACATCGCATGTCGTAACGAAAGAAACACCAGCCAAGCTGATGATGGGTAGACAACTCAGAAATAGAGCATCCATACTGAAAGAGTCCATAGAATGGAGAGTAAGTAGGGAAGAAGAGGAAACTGGAGCAGAAAAGCTAAGAGCGACAGATTAAGTGTTTCAAAGGAAAAAAGAGAGAATTTGTAATAGGAGAAACGGTAGCGGTAGCAGATTATAGTAATCCTAACCAAAGAAGTTGGACTAAAGCAGTCATTGAAAAGATAATAGGTAAAACGACATACCTATGCAGACTAGAAGATGAGAGGTTATGGAAAAGACATGCGAATCAGATACACAGAAGAGAGAGAGAGAAGGAACAGGGTCAGGTAAAACGAAATACCGATGTAAGAAACAAACAAAACAATATGGAACGGTATTGTTGGGAAAATATGCCTGAAACGGCAAATCAAACGACAGACAATAATGAATTTGTAAATAATGATGATTTTGTTTTTACAGATGAAGCAGTAAGGCAAGACCATATTGCAATTAACAACTCAGCTGAACCACCAATCCGAACTGAACACTCCAAACCACAACAGACAGAACCATTCATTCCGAGTGATCCAGACCAACCCCCGGAATCATCGGAAACCGGAAGTAAGACAAATGTTGCAAAACATTGTAATTTAGAGAAGGTTGTACGACGAAGTTCAAGAACTACAAAAACGCCAGCAACATTTAAAGATTATGCATTAGAAATCGACTGAAATATGTACTTATTGTTAAAATATTTGTAAAATGTGTGGATAGTCAAAAATGACGTGGTTTTAAAATTGTATTTATGTATGTGTTTTTAGGAAATGACAGAGTCGAATGGCGGAAGAGAGAGCTTAGGTACTAATATTACTTAAGAATAATACGAATTTAAGTTTGGTAGATAATAAAATTGAATGTTGTTTTCTAAAATAATTGTTAAATGTTTCACTGTACTTATCGTGGGTAAAGATAATTTATATTGTACAAACATAGTAAATCGTAATCATACTGTAGGTATATTGAAGCATAAGTCTAAAAAAATTGCACTCACAGGAGCTAGGCTAACAAAGGGGGGTGTAATGTCGGACATATTGTAAAGTTGGCAACGGTGTCAAGTCAAGGAGCACAGGCTCATTGTAACATCGAATAGACAGTCTGCTCTCAACCTCCGCCATATTTACCACGGACTCGATATAGATATAAATTTAGCATGATAGTTAAATAAGTGAATGTAATGTAAAACCACTTTAAATCATAAGTATTAAAGCATATAGAAAACACGTGAGTTTTATTAGTGCACGATGTTTAAGTTAAGTGGATACACCACAGTTTTATTATCCAACCTAGCTATTTTCCGAAAATTATTCTTATGTGAGCTAAATTGTTATTACATTTATTGCTAATTTGACATATCAATTATTATAATCATGTAAAAGGCAATAATTCTTAACATTATTATTTCGTCACTTGAGTCATAAATAATATTCTGGATAGACTGATTATGAAGCTCTTTTAAAGGGCTTGTAAGATCCTCCTGTACAGATAATGAATCACACATTCCACCAAAAGTGACTGAACTGGCTATTAGCTAAAATTGTGGAAATACTGGACTCTAAAGCCCTTTCTCTATTACGTTTTTTAATTTTCTTTTAAAATATCCACTCCTTTCTATTTTTTTCCATTCATTAGACATGCTCTTAAAAAATTTCGGTGCCAATTTATGGGTATAGTACCTACCTAAATAGTTAGGTTAATTTTATAACTGCTTTATAAAGTTTACTTAACACTTTTATGATTTATTAAAAATCATTTATGAAATATGAGTATTGCGTAACCTACATTATTTTATTAAACTGTCATGAAAACAGTTACAAAATATATTATTAAAACAATAAGTCATATTTTTGTAACGCGTTTATAAATGTTTCTGAAAGCTGCTATAAACCTATTATAAAATAAATTTGTGTTTACACAAAATAGTTTTATAAGCATTATTTTATAAACATGTTGGAGTGTATTTTTTTTAAGGCTTACGACTGTTATATTAATTTATCATAATGACATTTTTGTGACTTAATTATACGATGCTTTTGCTTCCGCAACAAATTTGCGAGTTATAAAACTTTAATATAATAAAAAAGTAGCCTAGACGCTATAATAAACCAGGTATATAATAATTGTGTTTCAAAAGAAAATGTATGTGCTACTTGGGTGGAAGCAGGAGTTATTATTGTTCATTTTCATCTGTACTTTGTTGTTCACGGTCAATTATTATTTATGAAAAGTTAATGTTCCACTATGTATGCTTATAAAATATAGGTTCGTTCCAACCAGCAATTCTGTTATCGTACGTAACCAGTAATTTAACTATTTAATGCGCATGCGTGAGAGAAATTAGTAAAATTACTGGTAATCTCTTACTAAACGGTTGGAACGTATTTTGAACTAGTTTGGTAGTTGCACTGATTCTGACGCACACAGAGAAATATTTATTTCTCTATAGACGCACACTTTATTGTACCTACATAGGTATTAACATTAATAAAAAAATAAAAGTGTAAAATCAAGACATTTTATTTGTAATTATAAAGCCTACATAAAACTAAATACAACGAACTTATAAAAACCAAAATAAACACTTTCAACCTAAAAATATCAAATTAGTGAAACTTATACTAATAATATCACCTATATCAAAATATCACAATAATGGAAGTCTTTGTAACCTTAATAAATGGCAAAGTTATGTGTATGTTCTATTTTGACCATTTTTCAATTGCCTATATCATAAGTAGCAGCATATAAAGTGGTTTCGGTCTCCATTCTTCCCTTTTTCATTTTATCAACGACTACACAAAGAAACAGTCAGTAAGAAACGGTGCACACTATTTTCAAAACAGATCCAAAACTAAAAATTCACTTTTATATCCTATTTACACTTTCCATAAAAATACAAATTTGACAGTTTAAGACGAAAATGTTGCCATTGCGCGTGTATCTAAGTCGGCTCGCATACCGAAGCAATAGCAATGAGCAACAAGCAATAGACAATAAGCAACACGCAATATATGTTACGTTGATCTCACATACCAAATCAATAATATTTCTTATTTGCTTATTCTAGAATTTCGTTGTTAGCGCAGACGAAATTAATAAATAATAATAAAATTACTAGTCTCAAATGTCGTCGTCTGATGAGGATGAAGTAGTAATAATGAGGCAGTATAGGCGAAGGAGAAATGGGAAACGAAGACGATATTGGATTCATCCTTCCTTTCAAGTACTCAAGAATCATGGAGCAATTTTATTATGGGCCAATGAATTAGAGGTTCATCTCACCCAGTTTCGGTACTGCTATCGGATGAGTCCAAAAATAAAAACAAACCAACCTATATTTTGTAAATGTTAACAACAAATAGGCAACTATATTGTATTTCAACACGCACGCCGTGTCGCTAGCAGCATAGATTGCCCTGGACAGGCGATAACGATATCACGTTGTGTCGGTGTACGAACCCCGATATGTGAATATGTGAAATACTTATCGACAATATTATCCCTTATTGCTTGTTGCCTGTTGCTAGTTGCGTATTGCTTTGGTATGCGAGCCGCCTTAATTTCAGAACTATCGATACTCGCTATCAAGCAAGAATCGTTTGAACGGTAATTTTACTGGTCCCCAAACGGGATGGAACAGAGAGCTGATAGTAATCGATAGTTCAGAATCAGTAATTTCAGGTGGTTGGAACGAATTTTTTCAACTGCGCATGTGTATTAGTAATATTACTGTAAATTACTGGTGGTTGGAACGAACCTTATAATACACAATATTATGTATTTTAACCTATCTCGATACCTGGTAACGGGATATGTTTTTTTTTAAATAATAAAAATAAAGTTGTCACATCTGACGTGAAGAAAAAGAGTCTTTTCTTTTTTTGGCCGAAGGAATTATAATAATAATTACAGTCCACTATATATCTCCAACATTTGGTCCACTTCGAGCCGCATGAGAAAAGAATTCAGTAAGAAACTACGTATGTAAAGCTAGCATGACCAAGTGAGCAGAATCAGTCGCACTTTCGCTATAAATTTAGTGCTTATTTAGTGTAAATTAAGTGCCGTATTCATAAATTAAGTGCTCTACGGAATATACAAAAAATACAAACATTGCTAGCTTTATATAAAGCTAGCAGTGTAATCCGTCAAAATCGAAAATAAGCATTATAAAGCAAAAATACCAAATGCATACCATTAAGTGCTCAATAAGTGCTGTCGATATCAGCGATAATAAATACTAAAAAATTATTTTTTATTGTTTATCTAGTGCAAGATCAAGTGTTCAATGCTATCTTAACAATCCTAGCAGTGTATAGAGTTGAGTACTAACTCTTACACTTGCTTGAATTCATTTAACATCGCAGTGCAATTAAGTGCTCAATGAGTGCTCTTTATATCGACCAAGATGATTATTGAAAATAATATTTTTTTTTAATCAGGTGTTCAATGCTAGCTTAACAATCCTAGCAGTGTATAGAGTTGAGTACTAACTCTGGCACTTGCTTGAATTCATTTAACAGTGCAGTGCAATTTAATGCTCAATAAGTGCTCTCTATATCGACCAAGATGATTATGAAAAAAATTTTTTTTAATCAGGTGTTCAATGCTAGCCTAACAATCCTAGCAGTGTATAGAGTTGAGTACTAACTCTGGCACTTGCTTGAATTCATTTAACAGTGCAGAGCAATTTAATGCTCAATAAGTGCTCTCTATATCGACCAAGATGATTATGAAAAAAAATTTTTTTTTAATCAGGTGTTCAATGCTATCCTAACAATCCTAGCAGTGTATAGAGTTGAGTACTAACTCTGGCACTTGCTTGAATTCATTTAACAGCGCAGTGCAATTAAGTGCTCAATGAGTGCTCTCTATATCGACCAAGATGATTATGAAAAAAAAATGTTCTCAACTCTATACACTGCTAGGATTGTTAGGCTAGCATTGAACACATGATTAAAAAAAATTTTTTTTCCATAATCATCTTGGTCGATATAGAGAGCACTCATTGAGCACTTAATTGCACTGCGCTGTTAAATGAATTCAAGCAAGTGGAAGAGTTAGTACTCAACTCTATAAACTGCTAGGATTGTTAGGCTAGCATTGAACACTTGATCTTGCACTAGATAAACAATAAAAAATAATTTTTTAGTATTTATTATCGCTGATATCGACAGCACTTATTGAGCACTTAATGGTATGCATTTGGAATTTTTGCTTTATAATGCTTATTTTCGATTTTGACGGATTACACTGCTAGCTTTATATAAAGCTAGCAATGTTTGTATTTTTTGTATATTCCGTAGAGCACTTAATTTATGAATACGGCACTTAATTTACACTAAATAAGCACTAAATTTATAGCGAAAGTGCGACTGATTCTGCTCACTTGGTCATGCTAGCTTTACATACGTTAAGAAACTTGCAGCTGCGGTGAATTCCCTTATAAGCTGAAAAAAATAGGCAGGTTATCACCGCCTTACGCATACAAGTTTCCAAAAGTGAGTCCGTTCCAATTTTTCTCATCATTCTCTTATTTCATTCTCTTGAATTAACACGCAATATTGAAAATATATGGGATATCTTTGATGAAGTTCAAACTCAGCTGGAAGTGCTTGCAGAAAATCCCGACGAGCAGTATTTAGAAAGGGAACAGTTGTTTCATCAAATTACATGCGAAGTCGAATTGTTTTTAAAATCACAAGGTAAGCCATCAGAAAATATTGTTGTAGAATCACAAATACGAGAAAATGAGTTCGCAAATAGTCCTAATAATTCTAATATTTCGTTAAAGAGAAAGCAAATAAAGCTGCCTGATATTAAGCTACCTCTTTTCTCCGGTGTTTATGAAAAGTGGATTGAGTTTAGGGATACTTTCCAATCTCTGATCGATGATAACGATCACATCAGTGAAATATAAAAATTTCAATATCTTAGGGCTTCATTAGAGGGTACTGCTAGGCAAGTTATTCAGTTATTCGAGTTTTGTAGTGATAATTATTCATCAGCTTGGAATGCTTTATGTAAACGTTTTGATAATAAAAACATTTTGGTTTATTATCATTTAGACGCGTTATTTAATATGGAAAAGTTCCATAAAGCATCATCAGAAAAACTACGTGAAATGGTTGATCTTGTTTCTAATCATATAAGAGCGCTTGAGGTTTTAGAACAAAATGTAGATAGTTGGGATGTGTTAATTATACATTTAATCACTAAAAGTTTAGATAACTTCACATTATCAAAGTGGGAAGAATTTAAATTACTCCATGAAAATGTAACTTTAAAATATATGTATGATTTTCTTAAAAGTAGGGCTGATTTATTAGAGCGTCTGGATAATAAAAGATATGATGCCAAATTAGAAAAAAGGGTATAGGTATCAACCAAAAGACAAAAGTTTTGTCGCTACTGATAAAAATAAACACAGCATTAATTGTACATTTTGCTCAAGTTTACATCATAGAAACCATAAATGTGATCAGTTTATGACATTTTCACTATCAAAAAGACTTCAATTGGTGAAAAATCATGAACTTTGTGAAAATTGTTTACGTATAGGTCATGTAACAACTAAGTGTAAGCTCTATATATGGTACATGCAAAAAATGTGGTGGTAAACACAACACACTTCTTCATCAAGAGATTAATGAAGAACCGTCGACTTCAGTAGGAAATCTCGATGGAGCTGAAAATAATACAGTGTTAACATCACATACTTCTTATAAAAATGCTACAGTTATTGTCAAAATTTATGATAAATATGGAATATCGCATAATGTTCGTGCACTGTTAGATTCTGGTTCACAATCCTGTTTTATTACGGAGTCTTTATGTAACAGACTTAAGTTGAACAAAAGTAAAATTCAATTTTCTGTTTCTGGGTTGAATAATAATGTCTCTCATTTGAAATATAAGACTGAGGTAACTATACATTCTCTTTACGAACAATTTTCTCTGGCGATTCCTTGTTTAGTTTTACCTATTATATCAGGTTTAACGCCTTCCAGAAGGATCAATATTTCAGATTTAAATATTCCAAAAAACTTCCAACTTGCTGACCCTAGTTTCAATATTCCTGGATCAATAGATATACTCATTGGTGCCGATATATTTTGGCAAATTATGCGTCATAAACGTTTAGAATTGGCAATAAATAAACCAGTTCTTCAGGAAACTCGACTAGGTTGGATCATTTCTGGGAAACTTAATAACCTGAATGATGTGGAACTAAGTCTCTGTAACATTATTCAGGAATGTGACTCTAATAAATTAATACAAAATCAATTAGAGACATTTTTTGAACTCGATAAAATTGCTGAGAAAAATCCATGGTCTATCCAACAGCAAGAATGTGAAAATCATTTTTTAAAAACAACCACTCGTTTAAAAAATGGTAGGTTTTCAGTTCGCATACCGTTTAAAAGATCAATTTACGAATTAGGTGATTCTAAGGAACAAGCAGTTAAACGTTTTTCTGCACTAGAAAAAAGGTTAAATAAAGATTGCGAATTTAAAAAAAGGTATTGTCAATTCCTAAATGAATATAAAAATTTAGGACATATGACAAAATTAGACCATTCATCAGAAATATCGTATTTTTTACCCCATCATGGTGTTTTGAGTGAAAGTAGCTTAACAACCAAGTTACGTGTTGTCTTTGATGCTTCAGCTTTAACATCAACGGGAGTTTCACTTAACGATATTCAAATGGTTGGTCCCACCATTCAGGATGATGTTTTTCCCATTTTATTTTATACGATTTCGTCAACATCGTATAGTTTTTACTGCTGATGTAGAAAAAATGTATCGACAAGTTGAAGTGACAGAAGACGATCCAAGTTTTCAAAATATTTTATGGGGGAAAGATCCATCTGAAGAAATTTCTATTTATAAATTGATTACAGTGACTTACGGAACCGCTAGTGCTCCGTTTTTGTCAATTAGGTGCCTTGTTCAATTGGCCCATGAGGTTCGTGAAACATTGCCAGATGTATCTGAAATTATTTCACATAATTTTTACGTCGACGATTTATTAAGTGGTTGTGATAATGAAAACCAAGCAACGAATTTGTGTGTTGTAATAAAAGAGGTACTTGAATCTGGTTGTTTTCCATTAAGAAAGTGGAGATCTAATTATCCAGATATTTTTAATAAAATCATACATAATGAGACTAATAAAGAAAATTCTCATTCGCTAGAGATTTGTAAGAATGAAATTGTTAAAACTTTAGGTTTGATCTGGTCAAATATTGATGATAAATTGCTATTTAATATTCATTTTGAACTTTCCAATAAACCAATCACGAAGAAAACAATGTTATCATGCATCGCACGTACTTTTAATCCGTTAGGTCTGTTAAGTCCTTGTGTTATCATAGTGAAAATCATGCTTCAAGATTTATGGAAAGAAAAACTGAGTTGGGACGATCCTCTTAGTCTATATTTTAGCACAAAGTGGGGTATACTTATGAAAGAATTTAATTCACTTAGTTTTCTTAAAATCAATCGTCATGTTATATGTGAAAACCCACGAGTAGTTGAGTTACACATATTTTCAGACGCATCAGAGAAGGCTTATGGTAGTTGTGTACGTTCGATAAATGAAAGAGGTGTTTTTAGTCATATTTTATGTTCTAAATCGAGAGTAGCTCCTATAAAACCGGTTACTATTCATCGTTTAGAACTTTGTGCTGCTCATACATCAGCACAATTATCTGAGAAAATAAAAAACTCTTTAAGATTAAAGATTTCGAAAATGATATTTTGGACCGATTCAAAGATTGTGTTAGGCTGGATCAATATGTCCGCCAATTTACTAAAACTCTTTGTGCGTAATAGGGTGGTCGAAATTCAATATTCAATCCTTCACTAATATTGACAATTGGAAATATGTACCGACATTAGAAAACCCTGCTGATTTTCTAACTCGTGTGGGTGGCAGACTTGAAAATTCAAACTTTTGCTTTTCTAAAAAACATCCCATTATTTTGTCTCCCAACCACCATTTCACAAAACTTTTATTCAAAATGGAGCACGAATCACTATTTCACGCTGGACCTCAACAGTTATTAGCTTCTATAAGAGAAAATTATTGGCCTATCGCTGGACGAAACCTAGCAAAACTAACTGTCAGATCTTGTATAAGATGTTATAAATTCAAATCAAAAGGCATTATTCCAATTATGGGAAATTTGCCAGCTACAAGATTTTCTTCAGGTTTTCCCTTACAAGTAACTGGTTTAGATTATGCTGGTCCAATTTTGATAAAAAACCGAAAAGGGCGTGGTAGCAAATTAATAAAGGTTTATATTTGTTTATTTGTATGTTTCTCTACTAAATGTATTCATTTAGAACTCGTAAGTGATTTAACATCAGATTATTTTCTGTTGGCTTTAAAGCGATTTATATCGCGTAGAGGCAAACCTCTCCATATTTATTCAGATAACGGTACTAATTTTGTGAAAGCAAATCGAGAGTTAAAAGATTTGCATAATTTTCTACAAGCACATGAGTCTGACTTTCATGATTATACAACTAATCAAAGAATTGGTTGGCATTTTGGACCTCCTTACGCACCTAATTTTGGAGGTTTATGGGAGCCGGAGTCAAATCAACAAAATTTCATTTAAAGAGAGTTCTTGGGAATTCACATTTAACATATGAGGAATTTTCAACTATACTCGTGCAAATTGAGGAAATACTTAATTCTAGACCTCTAACTCCACTTTCTACTCATCCTGAAGATCTCTATCCTCTTACTCCATCTCATTTTCTGATGGACGGACTCTCACTTCAACGTTGGAGCCAAATCTGGAAGATGTACCTGAATCACGTTTATCCCGGTATCAAAGGCTTGAACAGCTAAGGCAGCAGTTTTGGAATAGATGGCGAAAAGAATATATCGGGCAATTGCAGCAGCGTTCGTTCGAAATGGAAAACAAATTCCGGACACCTAGACAAGGGTTCATTGGTAATAATTAAGGAAGATCATGTGCTACCTTTGGAATGGTGTCTGGGGCGCATAATAGACTTGTTTCCTGGAGGAGACAATGTAGTCCGAGTCGCATCAGTTCTTACAAAACGCGGGACAATCAAACGAGCAGTTACAAAATTGTGTCCACTACCCGTAGAAAATCACCAAACATCCAACGAAGTAGATTGATGAATAGATTAATTTTTTTTTCTTTAAAAGACTAAATTCTTTTAAGGGCGGTGGCATGTGGAAGTCCCACTATGTATGCTTATATAATACACACTATGTATTTTAACCTATCTCGATACCTGGTAACGGGATATGTTTTTTTTAATAATAAAAATAAAGTTGTCACATCTGACGTGAAGAAAAAGAGTCTTTTTCTCCGATCGTGGGAGAAGTTACACTATTTTGACCTATTTTCTATGCGCAAAGCTCAACATTCCCGAATAGTAGGCAGTTGCTAAGCAATTAGAAAATAACAGTGCGGTAATATTCTTACCACACTGCTGTAGCGTGCGGTATTGGATTATTACTGTTACGCGAGTGCCCCAGCGAAATTCCCGTACGAGACGACTATGGACTATTGACCATGTGAGCTCTGTGAAATCGAGAATTATCGAGATTACCTGCCCTGCGTCCCCTCAGCCCTGCGTCTCTTCTCAGGGCACTAGCCGATCACGTTCCAGAGACTTCGAGAGACCGCCTACCTCTTGCCCTTCCTCTCTCTAGAGAAATCTAGCGCATCCACCAGAAAGACTAGAACATTCCAGAAACCTACCTTTATGCCATATAAATATGAGTATCGCCGAACAGTAAGAACAGTTAACAGTGAACAGTTAGTTGAGACGTAGTCGCATAGATGGACACTGTAGTGCTTATACAAACCGATCAATAAAGTGTTAATCAGTGACGTTCATATAAATTAGTGTAGTTAGTTAGTTAAGTGTTTAATATAAATTAGTAAATTAAGGACCGTACATATAAATCTGTAAATATAAATTAATTAGTTGTAAATATAAATTAGAATAAACGTTACATTGGTGTCAGAAGTGGGATTAAAAAATAAATATACAGGAAGATGGCGAAGAAACTTTGTGAATTAAAAGTGTCAGAACTTCGAAGAGAGTTAGAGGATTACGAGCTGGACACAAGTGGGACCAAGTCGGTGTTAGTCGATAGACTGAAAAATGCTATGATCAATAATGGATTGGACCCGGAAACGTTTGAATTTACCGACGAAGCGTCCGCCTCTATAACCTCCTCCATAAAAAAAGAAATGTCGAACATGGAAAATAAAATTTCGAAAGATATAAAAAACGAAATGTCTTCGATGGAAAACAAAATGTCGAACATGGAAAACAAAATTTCGACAGATATAAAAAACGAAATTTCTTCCATGGAAAGTAAACTTTCGGCGGATATAGAAAATAAAATGTCGGAAATGGAAAATAAGCTTTCGGAGGACATAGAAAATAAAATGACGGACATAAAAAGCGAAATGACATCCATAAAGACTGATATTTCTACCGTAGAAGAAAAGATTAAGAGAATGGAGCAAGAAATGCAACAAAAAATCGAGGAAATCGAAAAGAAGACTATTAATAGCTCGTATATCACAACTAGACAAACCCCGAACAACGAAGAGCTGGCAGAGAAAGTTGAGTTGAAGCCAAAAATAGAAAACGATTTCAATAGTAGAGTGAAACTGCCAACTTTCGATGGTAAAACGTCATGGCCGAACTATCTCAAGCAATTCGAGGCGGCATCAAAGGCAAACAACTGGAGTGAGAAGGAAAAAGCATTAAATTTAACTCTTGCCCTGAGAGGAGACGCTATGGATATCCTTCAGACTATTCCAGTAGAAGAGACCGATGATTTTGAACAACTAAAAAAGCGACTGAATATGAGATATGGCCTGGAACACCTGGAGCATCTGTACCAGTCGCAGCTGAAAAACCGCAAACAAAAACGCGACGAAACTCTGCAAGAATTCGAAGCGGACATTGCGAGGTTGGTGCGGTTTGCCTATCCATCGGCACCGGAGAATGTCATGGAATGTTTGGGGGTACAGACATTCATCGACGGAGTTCGTGACCACGAAATGCAGAGAACTCTACGCTTGGCTCGGCATAAGACACTGGTCGACGTACTCTCTGCAGCCCTGGAGTACGAAGCTGCTACACAGGCTTCCGGAGTATACGGTAAGGTGAGGGCTGTAGCAGACGAAGAAGTGGAGAACAAGCTCTACCAGATTGTCAACATGATGAAAAGCATTTCAAATGGAAAGCCGAAAGCTGTGAGATGCTGGAATTGCGGAGAAATGGGACATGTACGCAGTTCGTGCAAGCGACCAAGAACTGCTACAAACAAAGACGACCAGCAGGAAAACTAGAAAGGGTCGGCCATCAGAGGGCAGCTTCGACCCGAAGATCTTCCAAAGACCCTCTCATTCTAATAGCCTCTCTGAAATGTCGCGATGATAGTGTATACGTGGATGGTGAAATTAATGGAAGGAAGTATACACTATTGGTGGACACTGGAGCAACGAGGACTATTATTCGCCCCGAGACTGTCAACTCCCGAAAACGACTGTTACCGACCAGACTGCGACTCAAGACTGCTACAGGTGAAAGCGCCAACGTCCATGGAGAACTACCAGTTCAATTGGGAATTGGCACAGAGAAGTTCACCCACACTGTGGTTGTCGCTGATATCGAAGAGGATATAATACTCGGAATGGACGTTATGAACCTACATGGCTTTCAGCTAGATTTCAAGAACCGAGTGATTAGAGTAGGTTCTGAAGAAGTATTCCTTCACCCACACGAGGATAAGAGTGTTCAGGTAGCCGTACAGGAGGATACGGTTGTACCCGCAAGGAGTGAATTTTTCACTGTGGCAAGGCTACAAGGAACCGTCGAAGAAGGAACACCGGTCATGATGGAACCATGGAATCACGATAAAGAGGTCGGTCGAGGAATCCTGGTTGGAAAAGGGTTAATCATGGCTGCCGAAGAGATACCTGTACGCATTATAAATGTTAATGACCATCCCGTAACTATAAAAAAAGAGACCAAAATTGGAACTTGCGTACCAGTGGCGTCAGTAATTCATCAAACTACAACCTCTAACGACGCCAATAATAAATTTGAACAAATGATAGCGGTGGCTGGACAATCCCTTAGCCGACAAGAGAAGAAGAAAATCAGGGAACTCTTGCTGCAATATCGTTCTCTTTTTGTACCAAAAGGAGGGAAGACAGGAAGAACATCTGCTGTCAAACATAAAATTGACACCGGCGACGCTAAGCCGATAAGACAATCGGCACGACGGCTACCACAGGCGAAAAGAGAGGAAGCGGAGAGAATTGTTCGCGAGATGGAAGAGGAAAAGGTAATAGAACCTTCTACCAGCCCTTGGGTCTCTCCGGTAGTTCTGGTAAAGAAGAAGGATGGAACCACGAGGTTCTGCGTGGACTACCGGCAGTTGAACAATGTTACCAAGAAAGATAGTTATCCGCTGCCAAGAATCCACGACACTCTGGATACGCTGGTCGGTAGCAAGTTGTTTTCTACCTTGGACTTGAAGTCTGGATATTGGCAGGTAGAAATGGATCCAGCCGATAAAGAAAAGACAGCGTTTACCACCGGATCTGGATTATGGCATTTCACCGTTATGCCATTTGGGCTGTGCAATGCCCCCGCAACGTTCGAAAGACTGATGGAAAACGTATTGAGAGGGTTGTCCTGGAAAACCTGCTTAGTGTACCTTGATGACATCATTGTCTTGGGAAGGACATTCGAAGAACATCGAAGGAATTTGGAAGATGTCTTCAAAAGGCTGCAAGCTGCCCAACTGATGCTCAACCCCAAGAAATGTCAACTATTTCAAAACAAAGTCAATTACCTAGGCCATGTAGTCAGCAAGGATGGTGTAGCTGTAGACGAAGAAAAAGTTGCTGCTGTACGAAAGTGGCCAAGACCTACCGACAAGCACCAAGTTAGAAGCTTCCTTGGACTCTGTACATACTACAGGCGATTTATAAAGAAGTTTGCAGATATCGCTAAGCCTTTGACACGACTTACAGAGGAAGCAAGGGAGTTTCGCTGGGACGAAGATTGCCAAACTTCGTTCGAAACCTTAAAGAAACATTTGACTACTGCACCCATACTCGGCTATCCACTACCAGATGGAGAATTCATATTAGATACTGATGCTAGCAATGTTGGAATTGGAGGAGTACTATCACAAGTTCAAGGAGGACAAGAGAAAGTTCTGGGATATTTTAGCAAAGTACTTTCCAAACCGGAACAAAACTACTGCGTCACAAGAAGAGAGCTCCTGGCAGTAGTGAAGTCCGTGGAGCACTTCTATCAGTATCTGTATGGGAAGAAATTTGTGATTAGAACCGATCATGCAGCACTTAAGTGGCTTATGCAATTTAAGAACCCTGAAGGACAAATCGCCAGATGGATAGAGCGGCTCCAAGAATATAATTTCACTATTGAGCATAGAGCCGGAATAAGCCACAGAAATGCGGACACCCTGTCCAGAAGACCATGTCCTGCAGAATGCTCCCACTGCAGTAAAACAGAAGCTAAGGAAGCTGCGATTCGAAGAACCAGATCCGCTATCAATGAGTCTACCGGCCAAACACCAGCAAAAGTTCTGTTCGGACGCGAAATGAGATTACCCTGCGACCTTGAATTTGGATGCCGACCCGGAGAAGACATAGCTGGTGAAGATTACGTAACACAGCTGAGAAAACGAATGGACGACATACACGAGTTGGTTCGATCGAATCTCCAGATCGCTAGCGATAGGATGAAGAAAAGGTACGATACGCAAGCTACAGAAGGAGGTTTCCACGAAGGAGACAAAGTCTGGCTGCATAACCCAAGAAGACAAAAGGGTTTTTCTCCAAAGTTGCAGAAAGCTTGGGACGGTCCGTACCTTGTAAATAAAAGAATCAACGACGTCATTTATCGCATCACCAAGATCCCAAACGGAAAGCCAAAAGTGGTACACCGTAATCGATTAGCGCCATTCGAGGGTGACCACGATGAGGAAATAAGACAACTCCAAGAAGTAGCCGATCCTGCTTTCGTAGAGTTCATGGGTGCTTATGGTGGTACCGGAAAAGCAAGATACGGCGTCACCACGGAGAAACGACAAGATCTGCTCACCGTGCCGGAGGAATACTCACTGGCAATAAACATCCCTTCCAGCATAACCGATGCGCGTGGATTGCCATCTCTGTTAATAAAGAAGAGTGGCGCACGAAGTTTGGAAAACCAGTTACCAGTACCAGGTAAAGCTTTGAAGGTACAAGATGGCACCCGTTACAATTTCCACCTAGTGACGAGAAACACCTTCGATGAAAGACCAACGTACGAGAATATCTGGGAAGCTTTACTAAACTTGAGAGAGCATGTGCTTGAACTAAACGTTCATAGGCTAGCCATGCCCAAGATTGAATGTAGGCATTTAGATTGGCGAATAATCCGTAACATGGTAGAAGTAATCTTCCGAGACACCGAAGTGCAGGTACTTGTCTGCGGACATTCTCAGGAGGCACAGTCAACGGAGAAGACGGTCGCATGTTACTTCCATGCAACTGGAAAATGTAACAAGGGAACCAGTTGCCGATACAGTCATCTCGTCTCAGTTTCTTAGTTAGTTCCAGGAGGAACTGTCTCTTAAGGAGGGGGCAATGTTACGCGAGTGCCCCAGCGAAATTCCCGTACGAGACGACTATGGACTATTGACCATGTGAGCTCTGTGAAATCGAGAATTATCGAGATTACCTGCCCTGCGTCCCCTCAGCCCTGCGTCTCTTCTCAGGGCACTAGCCGATCACGTTCCAGAGACTTCGAGAGACCGCCTACCTCTTGCCCTTCCTCTCTCTAGAGAAATCTAGCGCATCCACCAGAAAGACTAGAACATTCCAGAAACCTACCTTTATGCCATATAAATATGAGTATCGCCGAACAGTAAGAACAGTTAACAGTGAACAGTTAGTTGAGACGTAGTCGCATAGATGGACACTGTAGTGCTTATACAAACCGATCAATAAAGTGTTAATCAGTGACGTTCATATAAATTAGTGTAGTTAGTTAGTTAAGTGTTTAATATAAATTAGTAAATTAAGGACCGTACATATAAATCTGTAAATATAAATTAATTAGTTGTAAATATAAATTAGAATAAACGTTACATTACAATAAAATGTAACAAAGTATTGCTTTAATTTTTATATTGATAAAACTGTTATGGAAGAAATAAAAGAAACATCTAATTTTTAACCATATTTTTAAACACAAATTTATTGTTGTTAATATTTACATGTATTGTACAGTTTGTATAATTTGTAAATTATACTGGAGGGCGAAGAGAATTTATATACGCTGAAGCTGCATAGCTAATTGTTTGGTTTATCTCGTTACCACCACTTCTATATTCCAATATGAACATGAAGAAATGTATCTAAACTTACTCAATTACATCTTGAACGGAATATTTTTCAAATAATTTTCCAAATGTCAATTAACGATCGGAGAAAAAATAGTATGTATTGTTCGTGGGAAAAGCATATTCCCAAACTCCTGTGTTACCAGACTCGTCGCTACGCTCCTCGTCTGGTAATCATCACAGTCGTTTGGGAATATGATACTTTTCCCACTAATAATACAATATACTATTTTGAAACATGAACTTTGCGTTCATCGTTTCAGTTCATATTTTTATTGAAAATTTTCTTCAGAATTTTGATTTTTGGTGGAATAGTTTATAAATATTTCCTAAAACTATTTCATTCAAATAATTAAGAAATTATTTCTCTTTTCTGTTTCGTGGTGGAATAAACTACTATATCTAAAATCAAGATTCTTAATGTCTTTTACCGCTAAATTCAAAATTTTGGAATATCTATAAATAAGAACGAGGAAGGTTCCGGCAAGTCTTCTCTCATCGTCTGTCGACAATACTACTACAACTGTGCAGTCATCCATATAACTTTTAAACAAAAATTTTAAATGAGAATAACTTATAGCTGCAGCGTTATTTCTTCAATATCTGGATTACTGCACTGTTGCTGGGATACAGTTTCTGGGGCATAGTAACTGGTAAATTGGTAGTAAATGGAAAATTGATAGTACCTGGAGAATTGATAATACCTAGAAGATTGATAGTGCCTGAAAGGAAAAATTACAGTACCTGGAAAACTAGCAGTGCCCGGTAGACAGGGAGGGCTTCTTTATACCTGCCAGAAGCGGTTTCATGGTGAAACTACAATAACTCAATAGTGGGAGACCACCGTCCCAAGCTAAGTTGCTGATTTCTCCAGTTGTACTGTATAATATTTCAACATCTATCCATCGACATCACCTACCAAAGTCGCCTTTACTCTAAGTATTTTTTATTATTTAAAATTTACTAACCTTTTTTATGTAATTGTAATTTAATATATACATTATTTTACTTCATTAGTTTTATTTATTATACAGAAACGTATTTTTTCATTTTTCTCTTAACAGATTAAAGTTAGCTAGCCTTTAAATTTGATTTTGTTTCTAATTTTCTTTTAGGGAAGGAAATTAGTGGCGCCCTAAAATTGCCTTTTTTCTAATTTTTCTTGTATAAGATCAATAAGTAACTAAGTACTGCGAACTGGCCTAGTTGCTACCAAATTTAAGTGGTTAGTTAGGCAAGAACCTACGATTCAACATAAAATCATTTATTTTACATCCAACCATAAACTTTATTGTTTCATTGGTGCTCACTGCTCAACTATACATAATGTTTCATTTTCTTTTTTTGGCCGAAGGAATTATAATAATAATTACAGTCCACTATATCTCTCCAACAGTTAATATGAATCTTATTGTTATATTTATTCGAATATTACAAAAATATGCCTAGATACACGGAAATCATCAGCATTTCAAAAGTTCTCAAGTATTTTCAGTTAGAAAAAGAAGCTGGTAACTAATTCCATAGCCTTATCGAATTTTGCTGAATGCGATCCTGATGATATTATTTATCAAATTTACAGCCATTTGCACCTGTCTTAGTTAAGTTGTGGTTAAGTTTTAATTACTAGTTAAATTAAAATGTTCCTTGCACCATGACATTTATTCTTGAGTTAACGCTATAATTGATAGTTAAATCTAATCCACGGATAAGGGGGGGTTTAAGATATATAATTAATAATTAGAGTCATGTCAAAATGACAATCAACTGAAGTGCTTGGCGAATTTGCGAGATAAATTCCTATTTCAACATAATATGGATTTGATGGGCTATCTTCAACAGAAGGTGGTTTCCCCCCCAGTAGCAAAATATTCCTTCCTATCATTTGCTACAGACCTGCGAGTTTCTTTCTTTTTATTTGTGTAGAATCGTTTCAAAACATCTACAGATCTGTAGCTATCTGATTGAGCATTAAGCTCCTTCTCAATCCATTTCCAGGCCTGTTCCTTATCCTTCCAGCTTAACGCACCTGTTTCCTTGCATTCTATTATGTGCTTGTATTTTCTTATCAAATTCAAGCACATTGTTTTCTCATTTTGAGGGAAATTTGTCGATCTCTTCCTTTTTTCGCTCATATATTGAAAATTCTAAATATCTAATAGTTGTCATATTTGACACTACTACCAACAAAATTGTTAATTTTCAAATTATTCCTAAATGTCAAGATACCAACTCACACCTAACTCATAATTTACTAACTAGAACCTTAACCACAAATGGTGCAAAGCACTTCACTTTTAATCAATGGTTAAAGTTAACCATGAGTTACTTAATCCAAAAGATAACAGCAACCGGTGCAAACGGCTGTTATTAGGGTCAGATATGTGTCAAAATAGCAAATAAAATAAACGACATACCCAAAACCCGAATATACGTCACAAACGATGACGCACACCAAAAAGGCTGTTGTAGATACAATATTATTGTAAAAATTTTAGGTAAAAAAATTTAATTGAATTGGAAGCCTAGCACTTACAGTATAAAATAAAAAGTATGAAAAAACTTTTGAATTACACTTTTATTAGGAAATGCCCTAAAAAGTAAAAATTAATATTCAATTAGAAAATTTTTCTTTCATTACTTATCACTAAAAATAAAAGGGGATGGTATGTGAAATATTGTGTTGAGAATATTTGTATATTTTGTAATCAATCTTGAATGTCACAAGTTTTGTGTTCCATATGTTATCAACGCTCTATAAAAAATATATATATAGGTTTCAAATTTTGTGGGGAATGCGGCAATGTAAATGAAGTGTACTCTTTTTAGTTAATTCTTAGCTTTCGGTTTTTATTCAAACCATTTTCAAAGAACTACAAGAAAATATTTCATAGATATTATAAATCAAGTATAATTGAAAAAATTATTAAATAATTGCAAATCATACTTACAACTAATTGAGATTAATAATATCTTTGAATTGTATACATGGAGAAAATATTCATATGTAAAAAATATTGTAAGAAATGTTATATACCGGGTAGTGACTCGACCTTAGGACCATAGGAAATTGGAAATCAGAAAATCCTAAATATTTGCTTCCCAGCAAAAGAGAACCTAATGAAATTTTGTGTGGACGTGGAGTACATTATTTCTGACAATATTGTCATAAAATAATTAATGTTTAATAGCAAATAAGTTTAAAAATTAAAAAAAAAAAAAATTAATTTAAAAAAACAAGCTGTCATTGAAATACATACTTAAATCTGACAATTGCAGTCGGATTTTATGAGTTGTTAAAATTTCAGAACGATAATAGTTATTTATGAGTGCTTTAAAAGGTACTTTTAACACGTATATCATACAATATTTTTTCTACAAACGTTTAAAAATGCAATAATTAAATTTTATTTATTAATACATCCAAAGTTGATAATTTTAAATTGCATCGTATATTACGTACCTTAGCAACCATTTGATATTGTGGTGTCAACCTCGACTGGAAATTCCATTTTTTTTGCGCATCATTCCTCCTTATCCACGGAAAATGGTAAAACAGCAGTGCAGGAAATTAATTTGTCAAATTGCACAAATTGTACTATAAATATTAATGTTAATAAATGAAATCTAAATATTTTGACGTTTGCTTTCAAAATTTGACAATTCACTTTTACCAGCAGTGCCATAAAGATTTTATGGCACTCAGTGCCTTAAAGTGACATTTTTAATGCTTCTATGGAGTGCTATAAAAATGGCATTTTTAACACGTTTGTAGAAAAAATAAGTTTAGTACAATATTATTGTAATATTGACAGCTACATTATCAATTTGATTTTTCTTTATTTCATGACATTGCTACAATTGAAATTGTTAGCTGTCAATATAAATATTTTAAGAAATTTTTTGCATAATGGTTTCAGTTTATTCTATTAGTGATAAAAACTTATTTTTAAAGTTGTACTATACTAGTAATAGAACAAGAACAAGATAATTGTTTGTATAAAAGAACTGATATTGAGAAATTGAATACAATTTACAGTTATTTATTATCATTCGACAAAAAACTAAAAACAAATCTAAACATTACAGAGAAGAATTCTTCTATTGACTTTCAAACTAATGACTTTTAAACTAATGGTTTATCGCTATAAATATACTTTAGCACTAGATATGAATAGGTTACTATGACTAATATAAATTGACAAATTTTCACAATTGTCATTTCAATTTTATATTTTTCAATTTATACCTATACATATATATAACATTTTTTACAATATTTTTTACATATGAATATTTTCTCCATGTTTAAGATTCAAAGATATTATTAATCTCAATTAGTTGTAAGTATGATTTGCAATTATTTAATAATTTTTTCAATTATACTTGATTTATAATATCTATGAAATATTTTCTTGTAGTTCTTTGAAAATGGTTTGAATAAAAACCGAAAGCTAAGAATTAACTAAAAAGAGTACACTTCAATTACATTGCCGCATTCCCCACAAAATTTGAAACCTATCTAGTTTTGGCAACGAACTACTTTCTTATGTATATATATAATAATAGGAGTTTTCTTGGGGATGTGGCAATAATACCAAAGTGTACTCTTCTAAGAATTTATTTCCGAGCTTTCGAACAACTACACTTTGGTATTATTGCCACATCCCCAAGAAAACTCCTATTAAACAAATAGTTGGCAAATATTTCTCCTTGAATTATATATATATATATATATATATATATATATAAATTGTATTGTTAGAATAGAATAGAATCTTTATTTAATATAGGATGTCCTAATACATATAAGTTATAAATATCACATATTGTAGTCAGTATAAGTACGCACAAATTAAGCTATATGAATAAAATAAAATAAAACCATGATAAAATTAGTAGATAATAAGAGTAAGAAATTCTATAGTTTGAATAAATACATTACAAAATTACAAAGTTAATTTATGAATTGGAAATAAATTGTAGCAAATATTTTTTAAACTGAGGTAGAGAGGTACTCGTTTTAATTTCAGTAGGCAATGCATTAAATTCACTTAATCCATATATGAAAATAGATTTTTTTGCTATGGCTAGTCTTGCTTGTGGTATATAGAAATTATTAACAGATCTAGTATTGTAGTTATGTATTTCATTATTATAGACAATAAAATCATTAAAGTACTCAGGATGTTTTTTACTTTTAATTTTGTAAACAAAAGTCATTGCTAAGTAATAAAATCTTTGTCTGACTGAAATCCAACTCAAAGTTGTCAGCATACTATTTATCTCTAGTAATATAATAACTCTGATTATATTTAATGGTTTTTTTTTAGAGAAAAATACTTATTTTTAAAGTACACACTTTATTTTGTTGAGCTTTCGTTGCACTTCGTCAACTTCGTCAGAACAAAACTTGTGATTAAAAAATAAAATCTAAAAACTCCATTGTATAAAAATACAAAATACTTCCATGAAAAACACGTTCAAATTTTGAATATTTTACCAAACTAATGTCAAAATTGAAATTGACAAATAAAATGTTTATAAATTTGTGTTGGTAAATAGCAATTTTAAAGGTTGTATTTAATTGTCCGTTTGTTTATAGATTGATGTCAGTTTCTGTGTCAATGTCTGGACTAGTATTGGTTATAGAATGATTATTATGTCTCTTCTTTTTGAATAGATGTGCATTAGCCCAACATGCCCATAAAACCGGACATAGTATAGACTTTGAGAACACTGAAGTACTTGACAAATGTAAAAACTATACAGAAAGACTTTTTATTGAAATGGCTAGAATATCCCAAGAAGAACATCCAATGAATACTAAGACCGATACTGACGGACTCAATTTAATTTACTCAAACCTTATAGACCTAGACTTAAAACTGAAAAAGAATGTACAATATGTACAATAGTTTTAAAATAAATAACAATATTTTAATTTGGTATTCACATTTTGTAAGTTAGTAAATTTGTCATTGTTCATTATAATAGAAAGTTTTAAAAACAATAATTAATTAATAAAATGTCACATGGATGGATGACATTTAAGTGGCAATCAAAATAATTGCCTAAGAAGATCCTGTTGACAATTATGACCAATGAAAGGAGAAGAAACTTTTTGGTATCCAGGAAGTAAACTTTTGGTTGCTAAGAGGGAGCACTATCAATAAATTTGAAAAACAAAAAGTAGTTGTTGATTTTTCTCTGAAAAAGGAGGACGATTTTTCGATTCTTCTTAAAAATAAAAAGATAAAAACGTACCTTCCTGATATATGCAAGTTGTCCATATAATATATTTTTGTCTGTATAACATTAACAAAATATATTAAACATCCATAAGTATTGTTCCTGTCCTGCTGTTTCCAGAATGAATATTATGAATTGTTAGAAATTTGCAATCAAATTTCTTGAAGACAGTTTTGTAATCCTGATCAGATTACATCAGGTCAAAACCCTCACATCTCCATCCATTACTGAAATTGGAAAGAAACTATTGAATTGTGGTAAGACAATCCACCTCTTTGTGCATAAATTCGCATATACAAAGTGCTATAATTAGTTATTAGATTTATTCACTTACCTTTAAATTGTTTATCATAATTGTTCCTCAATAATTTTAATTTATTCATATCTTTCCACGTGGAAATCATACCTCTTTCTACTTATAAATTTAAACATAACCTAAACTTGTACTTCAACGCATATCCGTTTCTATTTTTATATCACTGCGCAATCACGTTAAAAATTTGATTATTGTACTTTCCTCCATTTTATGTCCTTATTTATACGTTGAAGTAATTAAATTGTTTACTAATTTGAATGCCATACTTATTTAATTATCCTTAAAATATTTTGCGGAAAATAAAGGCCTTACTCATAATCCTGTGCGTCATTAAAATTATTAATAAATAAAATTCAATATAAAATTTAAGTAAGAGTTCATGCCATCTATTGAGCTGTAGCCGAGGTATTAAAAATATAAATGAAGAACCCTAATAAATAAATACTAAAACAGTAATTAGTAATTATATTTAAAATCAAAATAAAACAAAAATTCACTAAATAAAAATCTATTAAACATATAATTTACAACCACAATATAAAAAAAAAATCCAACATAATATATATACATCTCAGTATCATTATGACGACCGACACACAGTCAAGTAATTTGGCGGCCAGCAAACTCAGGCGAATAAAATCGAGATAATGGACAAAAAGAGCTATGAAGTATTTTTTCAAAGTATATACGGCAGTCTTACACAATGCATTTTTATTTTCTATTTCAATTGCTATCAATGTAACGGCTTTCAGATGTAGTGGAATTTGACGGTCAAAATATACGAATTTCAAGTAATACTATTAATAAGACGGCCAATTTATACGTATTCTAGACACTTCAAGCGAATCAGACGGCTGACAATGTTGCCATGTTGAAAAACTTATCTGCACATCTCACTAACCATATTTTCAATGGGGTATTTTATCAGTCGTGTGGGTTTTGTTTTGTGTTTATTGGTTGGTAATTATTGGTTATATTTCAGGCAATGCCCTAGTTTCTGTAGTTTCAAAAAATAATTGCTTCTAAAAAAATTATTATACAGGTGTTTTAACAATTTGTGGCAAATCAAATTATTCAATTGTAATTTTTTTAATAAAACATTTTTTTATTTTCACATTTTTGAAATGTTTGTGAGCTGCAATAACTTCTTCTGTATCAGAAGACAAGAAATTTGGTTTTTGAGCCATAATCTGGAAGCAACAGAGTATTACCTAGTTTACGTTCCGTACTGTTTCCTTTGGATTTCATCCGTGGTTAGTGTCTCATTGCAAGTATCAAGCGCTTTGCTTCATTTTTTCTGTAATTTTGTAGACCCTTAAGGTCGTTTGTAAGACTCCAAGTCCTCCATTTTTTTTTTTTATTTTGTAGACCCTTCAGGATGTTTGTACAACTATACAGCTCTCCAATTTGTTTTTGTGATTTTGTAGACTGTTTAGGTCATTTGTAGGGCAATAGAGCTCTCCACATTTTTTTGATTTTGTTGACTCTTCAGGTGATTTTTTGATTGAAAAAATGTCAGATGCAAATTTTGTTGTTGTGGAACTAGTATCAAAGTGAATTTGTTAATAATAATTTCATAATCAGTATCCTCACCAGGTTATTGCGGCAGAAAACTATTGTGTATAACGACAAGCAACTCATAATTTTCCATGTGGCGCGCTTTCTTTGCTATACAATTTAGCTTCGTAATTTTGTTTCTTCAAATTGAAATGTAAAGTAGTCTTTTACCCGCGAATCGTGAAATATATCCTGGATTTGTATTAGTTAGCTCTTTGAAGGATCCACACCGAGATTTGACTAGCCGTGGTCTAATTCTTACAATTTTCCATCATTCATAAAGTGTTACAAAATTATAGTAACAATAATTTGATGTTACAAGTTTAATACCGATTGTGAAACTGGTTATAAAAAAACACGTTTACCGAATAGTTCACTCAAATATGTTAAAGGAATAGACATGTATATTCAATGTTTTATTTATATTGGTAATGAAATATTACACAAATCCAGTGAAAATATCAAAACAAAAGTTATGTATATTAATAATAAGAACTAGGTTAAACAAACGAAATCAAAATTTTCACTTCAACCAAACTTAACATATAATGGCATTGACTATATAGTCCAGGAGGAATCGGCGTATCAATACCGAAAACTATTCCACCTCAATTTTTTTATGCGATTCTCTTCAAATTACCCTACTGATGATATGAATGCATGTTGCCAGGGGGCAATTCCGTGCCATATTGTTCAAGCCGAAATTGTTTAAACAATTGCGAGGAAATGTTATTTTTCAACCGGACAAATTTTTTAATTATATTTTAACAAAGAATACAAAAAAATTTGTCCGGTTGAAAAATAACAATTCCTCGCAATTGTTTAAAAATTTCGGTTTAAACAATATGGCACGGAGTTGCTCCCTGGCAACATGCATTCATATCATCCGTAGGGTAATTTGAAGAGAATCGCAAAAAAAAAATTGAGGTGGAATAGTTTTCGGTACTAATGCGCCGATTTCTCCTGGACTAATAGGGTAAGCATATAACTATAGAAATAAAAATTATTTGCACTTCCCACTGTACTTATTTTGAATGTAGACTTTAATTTTTAGCCAATCCTTCGTTTTTAATAATTCTGGATAATTATCCCTTAAAACTTCGCATTCCGTTTTTTTTGGTGGTTTTTTGTGTTTTATATGGTCTTTGAAATATTCTGAAACTACTTTTTTTTGTTCAGGTGTCCACTTTGTTAAAACTCTTCCTTTTTTTGGGCACTTCCCGCTCTTGTTTTCTTTTAAATTGCCTGTTTCACTTGCTTTGTGCTCAATAGATTCAGATAAGACTGGTTCAATTCTTTCCAAATTTGTTTCAATAACTTCCTCTGCCTCCTCTAAGAGATCTTCATCCATATCAATATTTATTTCTTCCAAGGTCTTTCCTTTAAATTTTCCAACGTTTCCTTTTTCCATCAAAAGTAATATTTTTGCTATTTTTGATGTTTGATAAACATCATCCGGGAGTCTATAGGAATCTCGATGGATACCCAAGGTATGACCCATGAAGGTAGCGAGCTGTTCGAGATCTGACTCACTCATATTAAAGACCTGTGACAAAGTTGCCAGATGTTTACGTAGCCTCGTACAGATAATACCTTCGGGGTTTTTGGCACCACAGGAGTGTGCATATTTTTTCAAAACTTTATAACCGCTAATTGGTTCTGATGAATTTAGGTTTGGAAACAGGTACGGATTATCCTTTTTGACAAAATTCGTTCTGTATTTTAAAAGTAAATCAATGTGACTTTGAATATCACGACTAAAAAGAATTGGAACGCCTCGGCCTCTTTTTCCACGTATAACAATACGCTTGAAACTTTTCAGTAATATTTTTTCAGTCGGCGAAATTGCATCTTCAAATTCTTCATAATTTTGATTGGTGTGCTTAGAGATATCATCATAAGCAGCTAATAAAAGTCTCTGAAGTTCACCTGGTCTTCGTCTGTTTAATAGTATTATTCTACAATACACTGTTTCAAGAAGTATTTTATAATCTTCACGATTGCCAGAAGCACTTGTTAATCTAGATGAGGACGCGTTTGCCTTCTCAGTTAAATATTTTTTCAACAACTGTAGATCCGTTGCCAAAGGTATTATCGTTATTTTGTTCCATTTTCTCATATTCAGGTCACTCCCTGCTTTACTTGAGATTTCAAATTTCCAGTTTTCGTTGATCAAATGTATAAGTGTTTTCAGAGCAGCTTCGGTTTCAGCTGTCGAAATGTTGGCATAAACATCTTTCTTCTTCAAAGCATGTATTATAGCAATATCACAACACTGTTTTATGGTTGTTCCAATGTTCAAGGCATATGTTGGAGATTTATAAAGGTCAGTGCTAGTATCAAAATCTCCAACTATTTTTGTGGCTTGAACTATAACATCAAAATTTTCGGGTCTTAAAATTTCAAACAGATTTTTCAATTTAGGTTCAATTTTTCTAATTTCAATAATAAGTCTAGCAATTTCCCTCATCTTTCTGGATACTACATTCACAAAGTGTGCCTCTCTATGAATTTTTTAGTACCGAGCTCCAAATGCACACACTAAGGAATCGGTTTTTGCAACCATCGAAATCATGTCCGCTCGCATTCTGGGAAACACCTTATTTTTCAAATCTTCGTCAATTTTGAGGTTTCTAACCAAAAAATTTTGTGCTTCGCTTTGGGAATGTTTTGTGGAAGTGTTGCCATTGCAGGTTTTTCGGTGTCGCCATAACTGAGTTCTTGTGTAGTAGCCGAAACAATCTGGACATGGAAGTAATTCTCTATTATGTATTCCTTTTTTCACGGCCTTTTGTACTCTCCCTGAGTTAATATAATTTCCTTTTTTTCGTAAGGCTGTTATCAGTTTCTTTCTTTCGGCCTTTTGCGGTGGATATGAAAGTATTTTTTGAACGTCTAATTCTACACTGTGATTCCTTATAATATGCCTAGCAAAACATTGCACTAGACTTTCACAATAAAAGCAGAAGTCCTTTTGACGACGTCTTTTTCCATAAAACAACTGCGATTGGGAATCAACTTGGTTTTCATAATTCAAAAGTGATGCGGACGATGTAGATATAATTTCTTCTGAATCGTGATTTATTTGAATTACCTCGTCGGTGCTACTTCCATTGTCATTGGAAATCTGGAAAGAGAAAGAAAATGTATATTTATGCTACTTACATCAGAAGCTGTTGAGTTCCTATAACAACAATTTAATATTAAAATTTACTTTTAGCAATATGTTTATTATTTTCCTCGATAAAGAACTTATTATATTGTCTATTGAAGAGAATTTTGCAGCGCGGCGATTGGTGCTTGATTTGTGTTTTTCTCTTATCATCCTTGATAGTTTTGGCCAATTTTTGGAAATTATCATGAATTTAAGGGAATATAACTTTTAATTTTCTTTGTTTTTGGTTAATTTTCAAATCTAGAAATTGATTAAATGATCCATACTAAATTATTAAGTTAAACAATTTTATTATTTAAACTTAGTGACGCGTTTCGCTAACACAGTAGCTTTTTCAAACGAATGGAGGTATAATGAGAAATTTTCAATTCATACAGTGCCTTAATATTAAATGATACGGATATCAGTTATTACCAATAAAATTATCTATTATCTATTTACATGGGAATGAAATAAAACAGAAAAAAGAATTTATCTAAATATGGGATTAGCTAAAGTATTTAACAAGTTTACCTGGAAACCCATTCACAACAATCCTACAGGAACCTTTCTAGGTAAAAAGGTTCAATAATTGGGAGAATTGTTGATATCTATTTGGTCGTTTAGAAGATTATTTGAATATTTGTTTTTATTTATCTCAAGGGCTTCTAAAATTTGAAGGATTTAGGTTCTATATGCAAAATTAAAAAATTTGAATCGAAAGAGTGAGTAGTTGGAATCTGATTTTTGGTTGTCATAGCTACGTTTGTGTTCTGAAAGGAAATACCTAAAACCTAAATAAATGAAAAAATCAGATTCCAACTATACAAATCATTTATTAGCAAACCAACACTATTTCGACTTAAATTTTGAAATTTTACATATAGAACCTGAATCCTTCAAATTAAATTTTTCAGAAGCCCTAGAGATAAATAAAAACAAACATTCAGCATTCAGATAATCTTAACGACCAACTTGATATTAACAATTCTTCCTTATTAAACCTTTTTACCTAAAGGATTGTTATAAATGATTGTAGGATTGTTGTAAATGAGTTTCCAGGTAAACTTGTTGAACACTTTAATTAATCCCATATTCAGACAAATTCTTTTTTTTTATTTCGATGTAAATAGATTATAATTTTATTGTTAATATCCATATAATTTAGTATTAAGGCACTGTATCAATTGAGAATTTGTCATTATACCTCCATTCGTTTGAAAAAGCAACTTTAAGTTTAAATATAATGTAGATTTCAACAAATCAAAAGTCAATTATAAAATTTAATTTGCTCACCGTGGACTATAACATATTTTATTTCCCAGTTTACAAAAAAAAAACATTAATAAATAACAACACTCCTTAAAATTTCCGCACTTATTAAGAACAGCGCGGAAAATAATAAACTTTAGCTATATGTTATAATATCATGTTAGTTTTCGAGCGCAAACAATTCATAAAAATGAATGAAATGCACTTTTTGAATTTTGCTTTGCGTCTAGCTAGAATTTTCTACTTTTCTAACCGCTCTACGCACTTACCACGGATTCACCATTTGGGCTAGAAGGAACGTAATCGGAATCCTCGTCTGAGAGTATAGATTCAGAATCTGTTCCAGATTGTTCTTGCTCGCTTTGATCCGTAGGATTTTGACATTGAGCAGTATCTTTCCAGGATTTTCCATTTTTAAGTTGATTACGAAGAGAATACCCTTTTTGCGTCGATGTAATCTGGAATTTATAAATACATTGTTATTTTAAAAAAACAGCTTCATATCTACTTACATCTATATCGCAATCAGAGTTTTTAAAGATATAGTGGGAATTATAAACTTTACGTTCGCGTTCAGTTCGTCGTTGGTAGTTGGCAGTTCAGTTCAGTTGAAGTTGAACTAAAGGGATCGCACACTTACGGCTATAAAGTCTGTTCGCGTTCAGTTCGCAGTTTCCATTACGTTCGTTACGCTGCGTCCGCGTTCGAGATGACCAAGATTTAAGTTCGCAGTTGGCAGTTCAGATATAAACCAATCAAAACGGAAGTTATGCACCACGTGAGAAACGTCATTTGCAATTGTTTAATGTACGGTACTCTTACTACTGTTTTTCCTTAAAAGCAACATATAATAAACATGTTGTAGCCAATAGACTTGAAATTGAATAAATATTTTCATCCATCTTTAACAAAATAAAATATAAATAAAATCAGCTGATATCTATCAGAATTGTCGATATAATTTTCAACCAATCAAATCCTCAGCTGCCAGCTGAAAGTTGTGAGTTTATAAACGCAAAAATTTACCAACTGAACTGAACTGCAGATTGGAAACGACGTGAACGACACCAACTGCGAACTGAACGCGAACGTAAAGTTTATAATTCCGCCTTATTTCTTTTAACATCATTGACTTTCCTAGGCACTAGCTCTCTAATGTTGGTAGCATATTTGGAGGACGAAGAAGATACTTGACGATTCTGAATATCAAATTGATCACTATTGTTAAGAAAAACTTCACGTAAATTTGTTATATCCATTATTCCACTACGTAGGTATCGTTCTGAAGTCTCTGTGGTTTCGTAGCAAGGAATTTTGTTATTCAATAGCGAGAGACGTTCTTTATCTTTTCCAGAAAGGACTAGAGCTACAAGGCGTTGTGTCCTCTCCATTTTGGGAAACGACACCTAAAAAATTAGAGCATCAAATAATTAACACCTTTAATATGATGTAGAGTGGTGAGTTTGGCCGCTTGGCGTCACATGTCTTCATCATATACTGTCAAGTTCGACTACGTAGGGCGTACGCAAGGATATTAGATTCTAATATCCTTGGGGCGTACGTACAATTAAATTTTTAAAGGGGTTAGGTTATGTGTACCTACCTATATATCGAAATAATTGTCAATTTGTAATTTTCATACTTATAGTTTATATTATTAAAGTAGAATCAGTTCAAAACTTTTAGTTTCATTTGAAATGTATTTTTATGAAAATTGGCCTGGCTGCCTGGTAGGTAAAGGGTAGGTACAGACAGTTTTAAAAGTGAAGAAGTATATATTTGCAAAATCTTTAATTGAACTTTGACAGTATCCTTTTGCTTAGTTTTTCGAGAATATATTATATAAACAATAGAATTGAGAAATATATTCGTTAATAATTGAACGATATATGAAAGACAAGCACAGGAAATCTATTTATAATATGAAAAATTCCAAGAAAGGTGTGAAGTATTTTTTATGGATAAACCAAGTAATATAAATGACCATTTGGAGAAGAAAACTTAATAGGGAATTAATGTTGAATTACACCATAGTTACAACACCTTTTATCATGAAGCAAAGTTAAAAATGGATGAAGCATGTATAAACTTACAAAAAGAGTTGATGCAGTTGCTTTAAGAAATATTGGGCTAGTATTAAAAACATTAAAAAATAGTGGTTGAAAAAGAGTTAATGAAAGTGATGGGATCTAGGACAAACAACATATTATTGCAATTTTCTTTACAATAGGTACACAAACAATAATAATGTAATTAGCTGTTTTGTTTTTTAGAATTGTCTTAAACTTTCAAGACATAAGTAATCAATATTTTAACTGATATATACTTCTCAAAGATGGATATTTGAATTTAACAACAAAAAAGTACTAACTATGAAAGTTTAAGTAGTAAAATTTCACAAGTGTTCTCAATTATACCATTGATGTAGCTCATTACACAATATTAACAAAAAGTTCAAGGTTTTCATTTTCTTTACAATATAATGTTACACATAAGGTTGCTAATGGGTTAATTGCTAGTAAACTATCTGGATGTTTTTCAATGATATATATGTATAATAAACCATTTTTATCACAAAAATTCTTTTGAAAGGTAAATGCAGATATGAAAAAATAAATTTGGAAGATAGTAAGTTGGTAGGGTAGGTAAGTACCTATATATATAACTAATGATTTACTATTAAAACATTATAATAATAACTAATAGTTAAAAAACTGATTAAGAATCATTTAGCTTTTTTATCAATTTCTGATGTGGAAACAAGTGTTCGATTTCAGACTTTGTATTTGCTATTTATTCAGGTATAATACAAATTAAAAATATTCCATTCAGTTTTGAAATGCTACCTACGAGTAATATTCTTTACTAGTATATATGTAGGTAATTGTGTGAAATTTAGTTCTGTGGAACCAATTCATCCTTCATATGGTACATAAATGAAATACAGGTAATGTTTGTTTTATTTATTATATAATCATAGTGTAGTGGATTAAATAAGTAAAAGACTGTTATTATGCTCTGATTATAATGTCAACAACAGCTAAAATAGAGGAAAATTGGATGCCTAAATAAAATTGCAGAATTAGCTGAATGTAATTCTGTATCAGACATTTTTTATGATCTTTATTTTTTCTAAATCAATGTATGTACCTAGATATAAGTAGGTAGGTACATACATGTAATAATATTTCCAAATATGGGTGTGTCTAATAATATAAATAGGTAATTGCGGTTCTTAATTTTTTTAAATATGAATACCTAGGTACCAAATTGTTTGTTTATGTTGGGGGTATTAAAATATATATTTCATTTTACAATAGCTACTTTACTGAAATACTTTTTCATTGATTCTGTTCAAAATGTGATAAAAAATCTTTATAAATCAAAACTTACATCAAACATAAGAATTTAAACCAATTATTCTAACCTATAACAGAGCGAATATTGAAAGTATCCGATAAAGGAAAAAATTGATATTTAGTTTTCACATAGAAATAGGAATATCATATGTTTTAGCTTGTTTTTATATAACATAAACTATTCATTAAATCATGGTAAACTC
Source organism: Galerucella nymphaeae (assembly GCA_963978555.1). Classification (NCBI taxonomy): domain Eukaryota; kingdom Metazoa; phylum Arthropoda; class Insecta; order Coleoptera; family Chrysomelidae; genus Galerucella; species Galerucella nymphaeae. The sequence goes on along the minus strand of OZ021715.1, from coordinate 16,317,083 downwards.
AACCTATGGGGTTTTTAACAATACAAATTGTAAGTATAAACATGTATCCATTGCCAGTGTCTTACTGCTGGTTAGTTTTCTTTTGCAATCAGCTAACTTTCATTATGGTACTGATGCTAATTGGTTTTTATTGTAAGAACGAAACTTATGAAATCAATCCTAAACTCTCGAAATCAAAAATACCTGTTCTACACAATGACCAAAATGTCTTCAGCTTTAGTATTAAAAACTGAACAGTATAGTTTAAAACTGTTTCATAATAATTATTATTTGACATTTCTTGTTTGTATATTAGCAGACCTCGTTAAATGTTCCCTATGAAACTATTGATTTCCGATCATAATTACCTATGCTTTAAAAGCTCGTAAAATACCAAAATATGTGCAATTAAACCGCAAATATTCCCTATAAATATTTCAATTACAGGTGGATGATTTAATTACATCAACTATTTTGCAATAGAGTAGATTTTCAGAATAGGTGAATAAAATAAAAAGTTCACTGGATATACCTACCAACAATTTTATTTGATTCTCACAAAAATAGTAACATAAATATAAAGTAGAATAATTTGGATTACAATAGAAAGTGATTCAATTGTATATTATCTATTAAAAACTAAACTAACATGTATCCTCGAACATTGAATAAAAGTCTGCTGTTTATTGGATACTTACACTAATAGGAAGATGGTGTTTACTGAAAATAAAGTTTAAATTATATGAATCAAACATACAAAACATAACTTGAAATTCTACTATATCTCTTCTGTCTTGTCTATCCTGGAGATAGAGACTGGCTATAAAACAATATTATTGATGAAGTTTGAATGTGGTGGAATTTACATTCTATTTGAATTATAATGGACATACTTTCACTCGTGGAATTTTCATTTTATTAGACTTTTCACCTTCGAACAAAATGTTATAAACTATATAAACGTTCCAAAGCATGAAAAAATATAAAATACTTTCTGGATTCTTCTTTGGGAATACAGATAAGCAGCTTTTGCTATTTTTATTGTTTATTTTTTAAACAAAAATTAAATTTTTAATTTCCAGTTTCTTCTTCTGGATTGTTATTATGACATCTAGCATCTCTAGCCAGTTTGAAAACTAATTTTGATCATTAATTAATTGTATATTTTTATAATAGTATATTATTCAACGAGCGTGTAATGATGGCTATTACTCATGAGAATGAAGTTTGCGACGTGAGCCGCAGGCGAACGTCGTAATCATTCGAATGAGTAATAGCCATTACACGAAAGTAGGATACTATACTTTTTCTATGACTGAGTGTTCACCTATCAATTCAAACGAACGAGATATTTAGAGAATATTCTATTAAATAAATTTAATGCTTTATGTCAAACAATTCCATTTTGGAAGCTACAATGAAAATTCATTTATTACTTACAATATTGATGGTGAAATTTGAGCAGTTGAATTCTTTTTCACTTTCTGTATCCATTCTAACAAAAAGTCAGCTCTAAATCACCTTCGGTAGGTAGGTATAGGTACTGTCAAAGTAAAATTATGACATTTCATGGCGAGTCTGATTCAAACATTACACCGAACATAGTCGTGTGTAATGGCATTCTTTTGACGGTGATTGGCCAGATAGTCGTGTGTAATGGATTATTACACACGGGGCGTGGCTTGTTTTGTGTAATGCATCCAGTTACTCAACACAAATGTTACATAAAAAGGGTCCATTTCTCAACAGTCATAGAAAAAAGTAATTGTTTAATGGTCGGCATTATAAACATTTGTAAAGGTTAATTTTGTCAAGTAAACTTTAGCGTTAGAATATCAGTTTTATCTTGTCTAATGGTTTTATAAAAGTAGGATTTCTAAAATAAGAAGAATGCCAAAAGGGGGCATGTCCACGACAGTTGACACTTGACAATAAATCAGTCAATTTAGTGGTAAAACAAATAAACACGATCAATAAGTATCAAGCAACAAACCACTATCAATCTTTATTATATATTATTAAATATGCAGGCTCAGGAATTAAAATAACTTAAAAAAAATTGAAAGCAAAACCAACTGAACTCAAACACGATCTACCATTATCTTAGATCATTATAAATCAGCATAATCTCACTATTAAGTACCTTTGTGTTCCTAAGTTTTTTGCAGAATTTCTGAGCATTTTCAGGTGAGATTAAAGTAAAATGACATACTTCCCTGCATCTTTTGGAAAATATATAACAGGTATACTTAATACCAATGTAGTTTTCAAATATTTGCAATATAAAAAGTTCTGTGGTATGTGCCAGAGTTATGTCGTTATACATAACGTAACAGCTCTCATTTTTTCCTGATGTACCTTAACAAACACTGGAGGGTTGTCTCTGCCCCGGACCAAGCTCTACTAAAGAATTTAATTATCTATTGACTCTCAGCCTCTATAGAGATAAGAAAAGAAAATGTGCTAAAGACAAGATAAACAGTTCAAGTGGGCAGGAGGAAAAATATATGTTGGATGTTCACTGCCCTGCACTCAGTAAGAGTAGTGGCACTTTACTCCCAAATATAAAGTTATTGTTAATTTTCTTAAATTGTAACTGCAAAATTTTAACCCCTTAAAATCATCTCCCAAGATGAAAATCAAGCTTATGAATTATTGTTATGGATAAGTTGAGATGCTCAACTATATTATTAAAAATTATTCATAATTGCTAAAGTTGATTTTGAAATTTATAATGTATTTTTAAATAGTGAATATAAAAATATTTGGAAACTTCATTCCTCTTATCAATTCATTCCCATAGTTATGTTCAACATAATGGGTGATTTTTTCCCAGTACATATTCAATGTCACTTGCTTTTTAGGGTATTTTCAAAGCCTTGACCAAGGTTCTACAATGAGAACAATTTCTAGACAGAATAGTATGTCATGATTGACTCCATCTTGATGTAGGTATGCTGGTATTGAAGAACTAGTGTTAACTTAAATATCGAGGAGATGAATATTTAAAACACATTTGTAATTATTGAAGGTATTTTCTTATTTAAAATAAATAAATGAGTAACACATATTTTCATAAAATACAACTTTCAATATAGTTTTATTTCGACTATACAAGAAAATTGAATGTAAATTCAGTCATTTTCCTTTAAAACTACTAACAATTTTTGACCATAAGCTATTTCATAACAAAAAAAACTTTTTAAAACTTATTCTACCATACTAAAAAAAAAACAACAAAACTAAAAATCCAACTTATCAGATAACAAAAATCAAATTCAATGCAAGGTATGTCTATTTAGAGTTCCATACCTTTGACAAATACAAAAATCTTATATTAAAAAAAGTAAATATAAAAATAAAATTGAACTACTAAAAGTAAAATAATGATTCTGAGTAGGAACGTGCCGTTCTAAATCATTTACAAAAATCTCATTTTAGGTAAAAAAAATATATCACAATATAGTGTTCCAAAATCCTAGTTACAAAAAAAAATTAGAAATAACCACCCGATACTTCATAATTTGCATGTTTAAAATAACGGGTCCGGTCACTTGAGCGAACGTTGTAGAAATCCTCTCAGGTATATTCATTCCCACTAAAAGGGTACTGGTCACTTGAGCGAAAACGAGGGATTAAAATTTAATCGTAAAACAAGGATGCCGCCTTTCTCACAAATACGTACATCAAACTACTACTTACTTATCCAAATTTAATACGTAAAACAAGGATGCCGCCTTTCTCACAAATACGTACATCAAACTACTACTTATCCATGCAAATATAATACGGAAAACAAGGATGCACCCTTTCTCACAAATACTTACATGAAATTAGTACTAATTTTTTCAAATTTTAATACTGAAAACAGGGATGCAGTCTTCGCTTGACTGACCCAACATCGAAAATAAATTTTCGCTCAACTGTCCTGTATTATTAGAGAAGCCATGTTGATTTCTGAGAATTTTCGCTCAAGTGTCCAGCGTCCTAAAATAATTATTGCAACTACTAACCTTGTTAATATTTTGATTTCTGATATATAGTGTTTACACTCAAGTAATTCTAATGAAATTATTCATATAAAATTAGCTTTAAAATGAGCAGGTAGAGTAACCTTTACGATGAAGTTTTTTGGACTGATAGGCAACAAACGACTTTATTTGAGGAGGAGGATTTTTAATTCATACACTCAGTGCACTCTTTTTCCTGCTCAACATCCACCATAGCTTTACTCAAAATATTTACCATAGTTGGTATTTCATTGGCTGTTGATTGTCTTTTATACTTCAGGCACCTAAAAAGTAATGATTAAAAAAATCAATGTAGTATTGGTTGCAATATTATAATAATCAATTATGGCTATTTTGTAATGGTTATCCTTCATTCTTAGATTAATCTGAATGTTCTATTTATAGTTTTTGTAAAATCCACAATTTGACAAATACCTTTTCTTGTATCTTGTGGAATTTTTCTCTTCGAAATGAAGGCCAAGTTTCACTAGAGTTTATATTTGTCATATCTTAGAGTTTTCAAAAGTAAATTTGAGGAATTCAAGCAGTTCACGAGATAATACAAAAATATTACTTCATTTTTATAATTTGAATAAGCTGTATCTTGAAATCTAAGTAAATTTCATGTTCCTACGTTCCAATTTCCATCAGGGCGGAAAAAATTAGCAAATATTTCAAATTTCAATCAACAAAATGATTCATTTCTTCTCAAAACAATAATTGATCACTTATTCAAAAATTAGAATTTTTTTTAGATTTAAATGCAGCAACTGGTGACACGAGACACGTGGCCCACGTGGGTACGAATCTTGAAACATCTCAAGCATCCTAGCCAATTTTTAAAATTTCAGCAAGTAAAATAGTGGCTCTGTGTTAAATCAATGATTATTCAACATTATTCAACAAAAATATTAGTTCCTACTGCATAAAGTGTGGTATAGAATCTAGAGAACATGTAGGTATGCAAATGCAACTTACTCAAACTATTTGAAAAAAAACATCTAGTAAATAGAATGGATGGACAATAATTAACGTATTATAAAACTTACCATTGGGAAGGTTTTGGTGCCATTCCAGAATATCACCGTATTTTGCTCAATATTACCTTGTTAACCAGGAAGTATCCTACATTTCAACATAACATAACATGCTGTGCGAATAACCGTTTTTACCCCCTACAGTTCACACCAGCACAGAATACTATTGTTATTGTTATAGTATTGTTAGTATTTGTTATTGTTATTATTCCGTGACACCAGTTTACACCTGGTTTACACTTTTAATTTTTGTCAGTGTTGCCAAGTCTATCTAAAATGAATATTTTCTTATTCAAATAACAATTCTTATCTGCAATAAGTAGGTACAAGTAAAATAAATTGACCTTTACCCTGACGTCACAGCTACTAACCTTACGAAATGAATCGAGGAGTCAAAAATGGCTACTGTTACTTTTGCTGGTTTATTTTGTCAGTATTTTTTTGCGTTATAAATAACTAAATATTGCTATTGGTTGAAGTCAATTATTACTGATCCCCAAAATAGACGAAAATTTAGATAATATTCCTATATTTACTGAAAATTATTTTTTCTTCAAGCGTATAATAATAACTATATTACTTTTTGCAACACAGACCGTAGAAATATCCCATTATTTTACTAGTACAAAAATTAATTTTCATTATTGTACTAATAAAATAATGGGGCGTTGTAATCAAGTAGGTAGGAACTGTCATTTTTAAACTTATTTAATTTGACGTTTGTCTGTTTTGAAAATTTTGATATTACCGCTTTAAAGCGGCATGGTGGATGGAAATCCACCAGTGTTGCTGAAGGGTACTTAGAGGATTCCATTTCCAGTAAAACACAAACTGCACAAAAAATACTTAATTGGCAAGAACAACCAAGTAATAGTTCTGGAATCGCTGACATAATAATCGACAATCAACTTACTAATAATATGATGTATACCAATGACAAAATTGTAAATGTCGAAGCTGAAAGCGGTGGCAGTGGCTTAAATTTAAACAACTGCAGTATACAAAACTGCACATTTAATATTACTGTTAATAAATAGGTAACACTTTATGTAATTTTTCGTTTGTATTAATTAAATAGTTGAGATATAAACAAAGCCTTCTATATTTTTTATAAAATGCATATTATTATTACGCTTGAAGAAAAAATAGTATATGTTACTCGGAGCAGAAGGCCCATTATATGTTTCGCCCAGTTTGCACAGCCTCGGCTAGCGCCTCGGCAGTGCAAGAATCTGGGCTCAACAATAATGTTGGCCTTCTACTCCTAGTAACATAATATACTATTGTCTGCTACTATATAATACTCAATTTTCAATAACAATATTATAGGTTACATATTATTATTCAAACTTTGATAATGATCAGTGGATCAGATATCAAATAAGTGACGGAAAACTAAGGAATAAAGGAATTTTTCTTTATAGATCTGATACACACAAAAAGTATTCTGTAACCATTAACGAAAGTAGAAATTTATACAAATATTTCTTTTGAATGAATCTATTCAAATTTGAAACAGCACATAATTAAGGGCTAACAAAAGCCATTGGTTATAATAATAAAAAATATTAATCATGGGTAGTAATAAAGGTTTGTATTCAATGTACACTATTCATACATTTATTGTCATTTAGAAATTTACCATACAAATATATAAGTATGGTTCATACAACAGCCTTTTTGGTGTGCGTCATCGTTTGTTAATGTCTTTCTAACACATTACGTGGAAAGAAATGCAAAAAAAGTCAGGTCTTTGATTAATCCTAATCAAAATATCACAATAATGAACCGTTCAAATTTATTACAAACGTCAATCCTAATCATTGACCTACCAAAATTTGATTGGTTGATGTCCAGATTAAGCGTAAGCGCGACCTATCAATCGGAAGAAATTTCTTTATTAAAAATAGGCATGCAGATATACCTTTCGTATTGTCAATGTGTCTGACATCTTTTTCTACTGTCCCACTGACAGTTCTTGTCAGGTCTGTACTTTGTTGTTCACGGTCAATTATTATTTATGAAAAGTTAATATGAATATTTTTTTATTTTTTTTATTTACGAATCCGCATCAACCTCAAGGGCTATTAGCGGTCTGTAGCTATTTATTGTGTTTGTTTAATAATTTGGATACATATAGACATGTCACATGTTTTAAAGTACTTTCAAATTTTATGGTAAAAGTTTGAGATTTGCAGATATTTAATAAGGTTTTTCACATTACTGCTGTTGTTTAAAGTATTTTCCAGAGATTCACTTATGTTGCATGCTAGTCTGTTGGTATGATAATGCGGACACTCAACTAAAAAATGTTTCACTGTTAACAGCTGCTCACAAATAACACATTCTGGTCTTGGTGTTCGGGAAAGTAAATATTCATGAGTAGCTCGAGTATGACCTAGACTTAACCTTGTGATGATGATTTGGTGTCTTCGATCTTCGGTAAAAGTTAGCCAGGGTGCTATGTAGGGTTTGATTTCCCTGAGTTTTGTGTGTGAGCTCCTCCAAGTGTCATTCCATTTTTGTTTTGCTTTATTGCTAATAAATATTTTTAGGTCGGTGTATAAGGGCTTAATGATTGGTGTGGTATTAAGAAGTGCTGCTTTTTTGGCAAATTGATCGGCTATCTCATTACCTTTTATGCCTATGTGTGCAGGAACCCACAGGAAATGTATGGTTTTTCCTATCGATTGAAGATGATGAAGTTCTTGTTTGATCATCAGTACGATGAAGTTTTTTGAATAGGTGCTTCTCAATAATTTTAAGGAGTTTAAAGAGTCTGTCAGTATAACTGTCTTTTCGTAGCTCGATGTTGTTACGTACTTCACTGCTTCTAATATTGCATAAAGTTCTCCCGTTAGAATTGTTGCATATTTCGAAAGTTTGAATTGTGTACAATGGCTGCGCCTACTCCGTCATTTTGTTTGGATGCGTCAGTGTATAATATGAATATTATTGTTATATTTATTCGAATAATACAACATATGCCTAGATACACGGGAAAACATTAGCATTTTGAAAGTTCTCAAGTATTTTCAGTTTAAAAAAAGAAGCTAGTAACTATTAACTTCATAGTCTTGCCGAATTTTGCTGAATGCGATCCTGATGATTTTATTTATCAAATTTAGGGTGAGATATGTGTCAAAATGGCAAATAAAATAAACGACATACCCAAAACCCGACGAAATGGACGACAGAAGTGGGTTTAAATATAAGTCCCACCAAATCAAACTTAGTACCCTACACCAAGAGAAGGGACTTGGCAGGTTTGGGACCAATATACCTTCAAGGTACGGAAATTCCAATGGTTATGGATGTTAAATATCTCGGGGTGATTATTGACTCGAGATTAACATGGTCCAAACAAATGGAAAAAGTAGCAGCAAGATCGGAAACCACACTAATGATGGCAAGACGAACTTGTGGGAAAACATGGGGGTTGAGTCCACGAATGATACACTGGATATACAGTGTAGTGGTTAAACCCATAATAACATATGCGTCTTTGGTTTGGTGGACAAAGACGACACAAAAAAATGCAATGACGAGACTAGGCAAGGTGCAAAGACTTGCATGTCTCAGCATTGCAGGGTGCATGAGAAGCACGCCAACGGCAGCACTAGAAGCCTTATTCGACCTTCCTCCACTACACTTCGTGATAATGGGGGAAGCAAGGATGGGACTATTTAGGCAGCAAGATAATCTGAGTAACAAAATAGTTAGATCAGGACACACTTCTGTTAAAGACATCATAAGTGAAGCCATTGTAGATATGAAAACAGACTATATGGCCACTAAACTTCTCCCAAGCCCTAAATATGAGGTAGAAATACCTCACAGAAAGGACTGGCAAGACCAAAGCAGACTGAAATTTCCCCGAGGAGAGACCTGGTACACAGATGGATCACAGACAGGGGAAGGAACAGGAGCAGGAGTGTACAGTGAAAAGAGAAACACAAAAGCCTCTTTCTCACTAGGCAAACATACCTCTGTATTTCAGGCAGAGATCTATGCCATCCTAGAATGTGTCAGAATTAACAAATATAGGACTGACACTCATAGGATAAACATACTAACTGATAGCCAGGCAGTCCTTGCGGCTTTAAATAGCCGCAAGGTAACATCCAGACTAGTAGAAGAATGTCAGAAAGAACTAAATGAACTAGCAGACCACATTAAAGTAAGATTGGTGTGGGTGCCGGGACATAATGGTATTTCTGGAAATGAACAAGCTGATGAACTCGCAAAAAGAGGTTCAGCAACAGCATATGTTGGACCAGAACCAGCTCTTGGGACCACAAAAAAGGTAGTCCGAGCGCAAATACAAAAATGGGTGCAAAGCCAACATAGACTTCATTGGAGGAACACTCCGAAACAGGTACACAGCAAAACCTTCATAGGTGACACATGTGCAAAGCGGGCCAAAGAACTACTGAATATCAGCAGGAATAAGCTAAAAATTATTACAGGTTATCTAACGGGTCATACCCCATTAAAAGATCACCTGCATAAAATGGGGTTATACAACGGGGACCTCAGCTGCAGACTATGTGGCATGGAGATCGAGACCGTGACCCATATCTTGTCTGACTGTGAGGCACTGAACTCGAGGAGACGGGCAATCTTCGGAGAAGCCAATGTGCCACCTGAAGTATATGGCACACATCCAATGGACCTATACCGTCTACTCGAAGGTACGGGGATAACTGGATGGGTGGACTAAATATGGGAGCAGAGTACAATAAGCCAATAGGCTGCAGTGCTCCCGGCATCTGAACGGCTCCCAAAATGGAAAAAAAAAAAAAAAAAAAAAAAAAAACCCAAAACCCGAATATACGTCACAAACGATGACGCACACCAAAAAGGCTGTTGTATGAACCATATATTAATCGTCATCAGACTCTGAAGAGGAACTGTCACCTACATTGATGGTTAGTGGCTCCACTTCAATATCACGCATAACTTTTTCCCTATCGTACCACTTTCTAATAAGTGCTTCAGTATGGTCCACACATTTTGCCCACATGTTAGGTGTACATTGCTCTAAAGCTTCATTCCACATTTCTAATACTTTCTCATCACTGGATCCATCTCTACCAATATGTTTGTTGTAGTACGATTTACAATTAGCCCAAATTAGCTCAATGGCATTAAAGTCGCAGTGGTATGGTGGTAACCTTAAAACTTCGTGTCCATGTTCTCTTATTATTTCATCTACAATATAAACATTCTCCTTCCTATGCATCTTCGCTACTTGTAATAACTCAGGTTTTGTCATTTTTGGATCAAAAGTAATCTCATTGTCTCTAAGCCAACTGGCAATTTCCACTTTTTTTGTTGATGTAGATGGTTGTTTGTTTAAAATTTCACTGTGGTATGGTGCATTGTCCATTATTATGAGTGATGGTTCCTCTAAATTAGGCAGTACCTGTGTCTTCATCCATTTAGTAAATAATATACTGTTATGGTATGAATATAACCAAAAATAAATTACTTATTCAAAAATAGTCATAAAACAATACAACCATAAATAAATACAATTTTATTATTACTCATTTCATTGTTCCATAAACTTTATTAATACACCCTGTAGAATATAATTTCATTGAAGTCTCTTAATAACATTAAAACAAAATAATGTCAAACAATCTAAAAAATTATGTCAACCAATCAAAAGATGTGACTGTCAAATGGATTGAAAATTATAAACTCTAATGTCATTTATTATTAATTATTGATTTTAAAATTACTCTGTTATTAATATTTCCAATTTCCTGTACATATTTTAACATAATAAGTTTAATTTAAGTAAAACTATTTCAATGTGTCAAAATTTGATATCCAATAGAAATTTGTTAATTTAACAAAAGAAAATAAATGATCAGGATTGGATGATGGTAACTAAGAGGAAACTAAGGGGTTGTTAATATTAAAAATGCCGAATGGTGAGAAGTTTTAAAATAAAGATAAAAATTTGAAATGCAAAATTAAACTGCAAAATAGTTAAAATTTAGTGCTTGAGTCATTAGGAAGGACTGTGGAATAGTTGGTCCATATTTCCAGTGATTCTACAACAAATATTACCAGAATTGGTAAGCCAAATTAACATAAATTTACGTAACTTACCTGAACGAGAGAAGCAGATGTGGTATATTTATGAATATTTTCTAAATAACAGTACGTGTGTAATATTTTGATACCATTCGATACAAAATTTGGTCCACCACCGTTAATTTTCCTGGAATGCAGATAGGATAGAGCGATATTTGAAAGAGTGCGACAACAAGGTTGGAATAAGGTTATGTTATAAGTGTTTTAAAGGTTATTTGCGTAAATAAGTACCATTGATTAAATAAGATAGATTTTAGGTTGTTCAAATTAGCATAATTATTTATTTACCTTATGAAGGGTGACGTCATTCTTAGATATTTATAGAAATTTCGTTCACGTTTAATTTTCGTTCTTTTACTTAATACCATTTTCGCCATTTTATATAATTTCACAAAACTTACATTATTGCCACATTGCAGAAGAAACGAGATTTCTCTTCACATTGTTGCCATTTGTAAAATTTTTCAAATATTAATAACAGACGTATTTTTATATCTTTATTTTGTTACATCAATTACAAGAAATAAAAGTTTAGACGTTTATCAATTCAAAATTAAATAAAAACAAGTTTCATTTCAAGAGACAACTCTTTTGGTGATGGTGGTTGCCTATTTTGAACTCTCCTTTATTTAAGAGATTTCATGAAAACCGATTGAGCTAAATATTTTAATTGTTAGTTGGAGCAAAATTAAATAATCATAATACATACATAAACAACATAATACACATACAACTCATACACTATAATAAATTCACATTTCATTTAATAAAACTTAATCAATTGGCGCTCAACACAACTCATTAAATTTACACTATAATAATAAATAAATCACACATAAATAATAAAGTAAAAACAAATAATTCATAACAATACTATTCATTTCTCCATGATAATCCATGGTTAAAGACTTTGAACAAAAAACCAAGCTTGCTTCTGTAACAAATCCTTTTGAAGAACCTGCATGAACAATAATAAATCTTTTTCCATCATTTCCTTCAGGTTTACGAACACTTTTGATATTATTGTCTTGCCAACTTCTTATTTTATTTCCTTTGGAATAAATCCATGTTTCATCTAAGAATATTACTTCTCTTGGATAAACACTATTTAGATTTTCCATATATTTTCTCAAGAAGCAAGCTCTGAGTGAAACAATATGGTTACGTTCAATAAGGGCTCTTCGGTTATCATCTTTTTTAAATTTAAACCCTATTTCTTTCAACAATGTGCTTAATGATGTTGTACTACATGTGACTATTTCCTTGGACCTTATCTCACAATTTAATGTTTGAAGGGTTACTGGTTTTCCTGAAAAATAATAATAATCATTTACTATCTATCTAATACTTATAGGTACTTATATTTTGTGTTTCATTTGTAACACTTGTTCTCTCCTTAAGAGACAGATCCCGGCTAGAGACTCTCTCAAGGGTGGATCGACTCCATGTTGATGCCACACTAGGTATGCCAGAGGGTTGACAGACTATAAGAACTTTAGGGCGCCACTACCTTTTTAGACGAAAAAATAATTCAATTGCACAAAAGAGAACTAAGGTGAGAAAGGTAGAAACACCTTGTAGAATTTACTGAATGTTAAAAATAAAAAAATAACAAATTTACATAAACCCGGAGTCCCTACAGCTCTTACAGCCGGGTATAAGAAATAAAAAAAGATATTTAAATATTAAATTTATTCTGCCACTAAAAGGAAGGTAAAAAAGTGAAAGGTAGAAAACCTGTACTTCTTAGAGGTACTTAGCTTATCGGAGTGGTAGAATCAGCTGTCGAAGTTGAAGAAGATGTCTGGAAGTTGAAGAAGATGTCTGGAAGTTGAAGAAGATGTCTGGAAGTTGAAGTAGATGTCTAGAAGTTGAAGTAGAAGTCTAGAAGTTGAAGTAGAAGTCTAGCAGTAAACCTGTCAGGGATATCCTGGCAGTGAAAAACTTGTAACGGTAACCTGGCTGTAACTTGCAGGGGTATCCTGGCCGTAACTAGCAGAGGTAACCTGACCGTAACTTGCCGGGGTAACCTGGCTGTAACTTGCAGAGGTAACCTGACTGTAACTTGCCGGGGTAACCTGGCTGCTGTGCTTACCTAGAAGTTCAGGTGGATTAGGGATATATAGGAATTTGAATGTAATGGGGCACATAATGTTGGTTTAGCTTTTCAGGTAAAAAAGGAAGGCAGTTGTTTAAAATAATGAAATTTAACTTTACTGAAAGCTTTCCAACATATATGTCCCATTTAAAAACAGTAAAAATTATAAGCCAAAACAAATAAAAAAAGTGCTAATGACCTTGAAATATTAATTAAAGTAAAAGTTATGAAAAAACAATTTCTAAATGAGTAAAATGTTTAATGAAATGTAAAACCAGCACTGGCAGAATATTTGAAAAGGTTAAATATAAAAGTTATCTATTTTTGAAAATAATTAGGTATTTTACAACAGAGAATCTAGCAAATATTTGCATTAAAAAAGGTAACAGCTATTAACGATAAAAGATTAAGTTTAAAAGTAATGTACAAGTATAAAATGAAAAGAAATGTAGTTGACCACGTGGTATGTGTATATTCGTCTATCTATATCTGTAAAAACATAAGAAATGCACAAAAAAATTATATCAGCCACTACTTTAGAAAAAGCTTGATAAATATAAATTATAATTTTGGACTTACCACAGCAATTTAAGATAAAAACTGTTAAAAATTAAGAGACGGTAAAGAGATAGGTCCTTGCTTCACAAGGGTCGGTAACGAAAAGAAGGAAAATCGAGAATAAGAATCGAGCGTTGACATCATATGTCAATTGTCGCAACGATCAACGATCAGAGAAATTTACATCACAGAACTAAATTGGAAGTGGTTACTATGACGGCAAGCGGTAAAATTGAAATTATTTCGTTAAAATCGAAACAGGTCGATAGACATGTTACACATTTCTCATTGGTTAATTAATTTAAAACTTATCTCCACTAGCTTGCTAAAATGTTATTATACAAAATATGTACTAACGTTCTTTGTACATCTCATATATGGTATTGCGTATAGCCATTTTACTGCCATCAGGTAAGTCTGTAGTTTTTGGTTTACTGTGAGTTTTGCTCTCCTTTTGTAACAAAAAACTGGGATTATTTTCCTTCTTCTTTCTGATGGCATAAACTGTTTTTCTTGAAATTTTCAATGCTGCTGCTACTCTCTAAAATGAAATTATTTTAATAACATCATAATATGTATGAGAAATTAGATTTTACCTCTTGAACATTCGAAATATCAAAAGGCCCTCCATTCAGCTTTTCCATTTCAAAATACTCACACAAGTTTAAAACAAGTTCTTGTGCTTGTGATTTCAGCATTTTTCCTGGCATGTTCTAAAACAAAGTATAATACTGTTCAATTTGCTCACAAGCAAACACAATTGTCATAATCTGTAAGAATTCGGTTCACAGAATTGAGATGAATGTGTGTACCTAATCCAATAACTATGAATATTTATATTTCATTGAAGAAACAACACTACCTTTATAAACTTTTTTTATAGAAGGATATAAGTGTTTACATGCAAGTATCTTCCTCACTTCTTGGCTGTTAACGTAATTATTACTATGGTTAACTATATAAATACTATATAAATACCGAAACAGCTCTGCATATACTATGCAACTGTGAGTCGCTGGACCACAGAAGGCAGAAACTGTATGGCAGAACCCAAATGACTCCAGAAGACTTCTACAATCAACCAGCAAAGAACCTGTATGAGCTAATACAGGGAACGGATTGGCTGAATAGGTTGTAGTCAGAACACTAGGAGTATCCACAATAAGCCCAGGAAGCTGAGGTGGTACCGGCGAAAGGACGGCTCCGGGAAAAAAAAAAAAAAAAAAAAATATAAATTTAACATAAATGTTCCCGTTACAAGAAAACTCAGTCACTATCAACTAAGAAGTGAGGTTAAGTTGAGAATATTCTCTAAATGCAAAATAGGAAATTTTGTACTTACCGTAAAATGAAAATAACAAATTAGAGGTTTTCAAAAAAACCGATTTTATAGAATTTATGTGAATGCAAATGATAAAACGCTTCGAACAAACCTCGATGTATCAAAACGTATCAAAATAATGACAGTTGTCATATGAGGTCAAAATAAATTCTTATGAATACAACCGATTAATCGTTTTTGGCGCTATCTCTTTTCAACATTTGAAGGTCATAATAAGAGTTACAAAAGAGCGTATGTCATTGCTTGAAAGACAAGTGTACGTATATTGTGTGATGTGTTTTTACCACAGAGTACACCATCTAACAAGAGGCGAATGAAAGCCGTTTTCGTGATCGCAATTTTCTGTGCACATGCGTGAATTAATTAGTATTTACGTCAATGTCAAGTCGACATATGGTCGACACTTCCGTCCGTTCCCGTCAGTTTGGTAAGTTTGGTTGTCTTAGTTTGTTTATCTTTATCGTGTTTTATATTAGTGAACAGTGTTTCTCTTGTGAATTTGGATTATATTCTGTTTAGTGCACATTTATTGATATATCACAATCACTTCCCGTAAAGGTGGATTTTTCTGTATATGCCGCGGCTGTAATAATAATAATAATAATAATAATAAAATGTCTTTATTTAACAAATATAAAAAATACAATATTTGTTCCAAGGAGGCGAAGATTAGCTCAGAGCTCGAGAACAGGCGAAGGTCTAAGTTTTTTCCCAATACCTAAAGATCGTGTTAGGTATGTAGAAAAATTGTCAATTTGTGTGAAAAATTATATTTTGGTTTTTATCATTTTTTTCAGAGCTGAAGTTTGGTTAAAGAATTGTATAGGCAGGGTCTGATTGAAAAAACCTTGAGATTCTACGCAAAAATAATAAATTGTGAGAGTTTCATTTTGAAGAAAAGCACATTAGCAGAAGTGAAATAAGAAAAACTTTATTCCAGGATGCAAATCCTACTGTGTTTTTACATAACAAACACAAGGACCAGTTTAGTTCAACGGAAGAACCATCAAAAAAACTATAATACTTGAAGGTAAACTTGTAGTTTCTACATTACTGAATTGTGTTTGATATAAAATTTATTAGGCATATTCCACATCAAAAGTAAATTCGTGAAACCAAACCAAATCAAGTGTGCATGCTACTATTTATTATGTTAGATACATTATTTTTGACTTGTATATAAATAACGTACTGTAATATTTCAGATTTAGCCATTCCAGCTTTGGAGCTGTATGATTCTGCACACAACTTAGTTTCTGTTCCATCAACCAGTAAGATGCATACTGCAGACTTATCTTTGAATGTATCGACACAAACTGCAGCCCTATTAAGTGCAAGTTCACCGAGAAAAAAAAAGTTGCGTAGGAAAATCCAGTGTCTTACATTGTGATTATAAAAAAGAAAGTCTTGTTACCCAAAATGCTTTTCAATATGTATGTGGTTATTTAATTAAAAAATCTCTTAGTGTACATATATGTCAGGCATGCAAAGATTATTCTAAAAAAGTTGAGGAATTAGATTTTAGCCTTCTATTGACACATTCTAAAGCATATAATACTGATCAATGTGTTTATGGAGGATTGAGAACTCAAAGGACTTTGTTCAGTATATTTACAAATTGGAGCAAATGTTTTGTTTATCGTTTGAGGACAAATTTACCTGTTGTATCAAATTCATATATTTTATAAAATGAAAGTTGTTTCTTTTACACACCCGTGTAAATATTTTCTACATTTGTATGTTTTAAAACTATTTATTAGACTTCGATTATTTTATACTTTGAAATATTTTAATAAAGATTTAAAGAACACTAATGATAAGAAAATCAGGAAGCTGATGACTCTATTGTCACATATTTAAGGTAAAGTATGGAAATTTTTTGCTCCTACATGTGAAATCTAATATTACACTTATTTTATTGAATAATAAATATTATGTTGTTTATTTTTATTTATGTAATTAAAATAATTCGAAAAAAAAATGTTTTTTATTTATATTATAGCCATTACCACCAAATTTCTAATATGGTTTCAGTACATTAATGAAACCAAAAAATAATTAATGACTTCAAGAAAAAGTTCACTCCACATAGCTGTTATGCTCAAACAACTAGAATCAATAACATGAGTAAAGTACCTACCATATTTTATTCAACCTAAAATGAGATGTGGCGTTTGTCAAGAATTTGTTTGAAATGATACTGAAGTTGGTGAAACGGAATTCAATAAACGTTATTCTTACTAATATTTCAAACAATTATTACACATTCAACATATATTTTATTTTTTATATATTATTGTCGTAAGGACATTTTCTAATTTTTGATATTTATTTCATAAAATGAATAAGTTTCCAGATTATTTTATTATTAACCAGAGTGAATAATAAAGTATTCTCATTAGTAGTTAAGAAAATATTCAATAGTCCGATTTGGAGAGATGTTCATCAACACTACTACTTTTCTTAGTGTAGTTATGGTTTTACCACTCCTTCGAATCAATACTCGCGTTACTTTTCTCAGTGTACCAAGTAGTATATCTGTCAATGTCTCGACGTACTTCCGTTTAAGTCCAACTTCAAAGGAACCGACAAAGCTTTTGTCTCTTGTTAGATGGTGTACTCTGTGATTCCACTAGTTTTTTTAGATCTGCGGTTTCCTCCTCCTCGCATAATCTGTCTAATATCGGGCCGTTTCTCATCCCGGATATGAATTTTTCTCTCAAAAGCAATTGTAAATCATTTCCAAACTTACAGTTTACAGATAGGCTTCTTACTCTGGCATTCCATTCTGCCATCGTTTCTTCACGTGTCTGTTGAGCTAGGTGAAATTTCCTTCGCTCTCGCCATACAACTGTTCTTGGACAATACCTACTGTTGACTTAGTAAATCTGTTAATTGCTTAAATGTTTTGGAATTTGGTGGATCTGGGTGACACAGGTCTCGTAGAAGTTTATAAATTTCACTAGGAATATTACTTAATAACGTAGCTACTTTATTTTCTTCCTTCGTACCGTTTGCTTTAAAATATTCTGATAATTGCTCACTGTATGATCCAATCGTCAGTTTCGCAGTTAAATTGATGGAACACGATGCCGGTTGATGCCATCTTTTTTTCTTTTACTTTTTTTTTTACTTTTCTTCTTATATTTCTTTTATCCTCGTCGCCATTTTGTGGTGTATCCACTTAACTTAAACATCGTGCACTAATAAAACTCACGTGTTTTCTATATGCTTTAATACTTATGATTTAAAGTGGTTTTACATTATATTCAATAATAATCTAATAAAATCAACATAAAGTCCAACATTTAATAAAACCGAAAAAACAAACGTTAGAAAATAATAAACGATTAATTATATTAATTAAAGATAAAAAACAAATAAGTAGGTAGGTATTATGCGGATCAGCTAGTTATATTATAAAAGTGATTAATATAATAAACAGAATTACATCCAATTTGTTCATGAAATGCGACTTACTAGAATTGGTGAGGTTTTGCGTATACTTAAAATTAGTATGTAATAAGTTCAAGCAAGGTTCGGTAAGACTAACATTTTTAGTTTCTATCTTCCACATATTACAAGCAGGTTCTAGAATATTCACTTTCAAAAAATATATTTTGTTCCTGTAGAAGAAAGTAACGAAAACATTGCCGGGATCATTTTCAAACTTCCATTCTTCAACTTCCACCCAGAATAGTGAAGTAAATTTTTCGATTTCAAAATGACATTTTGTGGTTTTGAACTGGTTGAAATTATAAGATGGATCTACTGGACACCAATCTGGAAGTATGGTTGGGTTGTTCAATGGTTGTATTCTTATGTTATAAGGATCGCTCACTATTCTATAGTCCTTTTGGGATTTAGACAATGGTGCTAGGCCATGAATAATGAGAGCCAAAACAAATCGACAAATCGACAAATATGTTTTATAATCCTGGGCCCTTTTCGTGTTTATTGGTGTCATATAAGTGTTTATAAAATATTTTGAAGCAAAAATTGTTATTTCAAAAATTATTATGTAACTTATTCTCTTACATATCTATTTTACATTATATGATTCTTCCATTATGAATAAGGTGTGAATTAAGAAATTGATATTCAAAAGTTCCGCCATTGCCAAATTGCCAAAGTTCGCCGGATCAGCTAGTTATATTATAAAAGTGATTAATATAATAAACAGAATTACATCCAATTTGTTCATGAAATGCGACTTACTAGAATTGGTGAGGTTTTGCGTATACTTAAAATTAGTATGTAATAAGTTCAAGCAAGGTTCGGTAAGACTAACATTTTTAGTTTCTATCTTCCACATATTGCAAACGGATTCTAGAATATTCACTTTCAAAAAATATATTTTGTTCCTGTGGAAGAAAGTAACGAAAACATTTTTTCAAACTTCCATTCTTCAACTTCCACCCAGAATAATGAAGTAAATTTTTCGATTTCAAAATGACATTTTGTGGTTTTGAACTGGTTGAAATTATAAGATGGATCTACAACAAATAAGTAGGTACCTACATAGTAATCAACTGTAAACATCGAGTTGATGTTTCAGCGCAAAGTCTTATTATATTCTACCTATTTCTGTTGTCTACACAGTCTACAGATTTTAGCTAATTTCTTCATAAATTGCAGTATCATTTTGATGTTTTGGTATGAGATAACCATTATTATCATATATTGAAAGTCTATTAAAATTATCATGGAGGAAACTGTGTTTTGACTGACAAAATTGAGTAATTCTTTTGGAAAATGTAATGTGCTTTGAACAGTACCATGTTATTACAGATGTTACTAGTACCACTAAGCATATAAAAGTGATCAATATAATCAACCAAATTATATCCAATTTGGTCATGAAATGCGACTTCAGCACCGTTGCATTTTCATAAATTTCACTAGAATTGATGAGGTTTTGCGTATGCTCAAAATATGTTGAGTTAAATGATTCGGTGGAAGTCTTGGAGTTTGTCAAATTTAAGCTCTGATGTAATAAGTTCAAGCAAGGTTCGGTAAGACTAACATTTTTAGTTTCTATCTTCCACATATTGCAAGCAGATTCCAGAATATTCACTTTCAAAAAATATATTTTGTTCCTGTAGAAGAAAGTAACGAAAACATTGCCGGGATCATTTTCAAACTTCCATTCTTCGACTTCCATCCAGAATGGTAAAGTAGATTTTTCAATTTCAAAATGACATTTTGTGGTGTTGAACTGGTTGAAATTATAAGATGGATCTACTGGACACCAATCTGGAAGTATGGTTGGGTTGTTCAATGGTTGTATTATTATGTTATAAGGATCGCTCACTATTCTGTAGTCCTTTTGGGATTTCGAGAATGGTGCTAGTTCTATGTCATCAATGATGAGAAGCATTAAAATTAATTGCATCATTTTTTTCATCGTGTCCATTGAATATGATCTGGAAGGAATATTCACATGAATTTAATTTCTTATGAATAAAAAATGGATTTCGTTAATCAAAATAAAATGTTCATAGGTTACACAGATTCGACTGACAGGTTCTGTAAAAACTAGTTTCAACTAAAGGATGTTCGGTTAAAGCTAGAATTAACTGAAAATATTCGTTAATTCTAGTTCTAGCTGGTGAGATAAAGAATTGAACGTGAGCGATAGTTGAAACTAGATTTTCTTAGGAATTTCGGGATTTAACTAAAATTAGGTAGTCTTGACAGCTAGTTGAAAAATAATACACCATTTATTGGGGATTTCGTCACAATCTGGGCTGGTTAAGAGATAATTGACAGAATCTTACTCACCGAGGCGGGAAGAGTTCCATTACTATCGAGAGATTAGTTAGTTAGCTATTATCTCGAGACAGGAATGAAACTTCCTACCGAGGTTATACTATTTCATTTACAATCATCATATTCCGATCAAAATTGATAAATATTTGATTCGTCCTGAACACACCTAAATTATTACATTTGATAACTGTAACCAATATAAATAAATGTCAGATGAAGTCGGATTAAGTTCGCTGATAATAAGTTGAGAAAAATGTCCGATGGAGAGTTGATGGATTGTACCTCCCCAGAAATAGGTATTATAATATTTGTCCACGACCACCTAATAATAAGTCAAAATTTTGCCTCCTAACAAAAGTTATCCCGTATATCTACTAGAGTGAATGATGATTCATAATATATTGGAGTGTATTATGGTGCATAATTCACGCCATGATAACTACACACTCACAACATTTCGTTACATAGGTGACTAGAGATGGGGGTACAGTATGAAATAAACTATTAAATCTGTGTATTTTGTTCAGGAAATTTGTTTCTGATATATCGTAACAATAAAATATTGAAATTTTTAGTATTAATACTTTTCACCTTTTGTTAGGAGGTAAAATATTGACTTATTATTAGGTGGTCGTGGACAAACTCTTTTTTATGTTGCTTTCCCGGAAATAGAACTTTCGGTAGAATTTATTAAATCGAAAATAGAACTTCACACAAATCGTACCGAAAGTAGCTATTTTCAGAATGTTTTGGTTTTACTTACTTACATTCCAGTTAAAAGCACTTCTATATTATTTGCAAAAACGTATCTACGTTATAATAGTAACTATTATCAATTATTGCATAGGTACCATATATTTATAAACATTAGGTATCTACAAATCACACTAATATCTATGAAAAACACTTCAAATTTTGAATATCTAAATTAGCATTTCAATACAATTTATTGCTCTGGTTTCATAAAGATAAGAGATGAAAAAATAAAAAATAAAAATTAGTTGATAGCGATTTTCCCTGTTTACCTAATCATTCGGTATTTATACTGACTATTTCACTAGAATAAATTGATAACTGACAAAATTTGAAGGTTTTGAACTGGCAATTTTTTGTCTTGTCGCGGCAATTTTTTGACGTTTAATATATCAAATAAATAAAACGTTTAAACATATGATTTTTTCTACGATCGTGGGAAAAGTTACACTATTTTGACCTGTTTTCCATGCGCAAAGCTCAACATTCCCGAATAGTGGGCAGTTGCTAAGCAATTAGAAAATAACAGTGCGGTAATATTATTACCGCACAGCTCTAGCGTGCGGTAATGTTACAAATGGATTGTTACAATAAAATGTAACAAATTATGGCTTCAATTTTTATATTGATAAAGTTGTTATGGAATAAATAAAAGAAACATCTAATTTATAACGATATTCTTGAACACAAATTTATTGATGTTTATTTACATATATTGTACAGTTTGTACAATTTGTAAATTGTACTGGAGGACAACGAGAATTTATATACGTTGAAGCTGCATGGCTAATTATTTGGTTTATCTCGTTACCACCACTTCTATATTTCAATATGAACATAGAGAAATCAGTGGCGGCTCGTGAACCTTTTAAGAGAGGAGGCTGGACATTAAAATATTCAGCAAGTTCATTTAACCTTTGCGCAGCGACCGTACCAGCTACCTACCTCAGTGACAAATTTAATTGTTGCCCATCAACAACCAACGTGGAAGTATAGAGTTTCTTTTGTCAAAAAACCTTTTTTTGTTTGCAAGTTATCTGAAAGTGTATTGGAAATATTCTCTTCTCAATTTGACCTTTATTAATAGTATCTAAAATTTCATGAAAAAGTTGTTTATATTGTAGTTTCTTGTCTACAAAATTATATGTTCTCCTCTTTTTACGGTAGGAGCCTCATCACTTGAAAAATTTTCAAATAAAATATCAAATTGAAATTCTGTATTACGGAAACTTGAAATTTTATCAATTCGCAATTTTTCAAACGCTCCTCTGAATGAATTATACCTATAAGTGAATTTATGTTGTAAAATTTGAAAAATCATATAAGTTTGTTCTAATATTAATTTAAAATATCAAGATAAAACTAAACCTAATTATTCCCGCTAATCATCTAAAATAAAATAAGTACGCACACGCACGATCCCACGCTCGTACTCTGTATCATCTCTGTATTCCGTAGTTCGTATTGGTTCGTATATCATCGTCACCGCTAGAAGCTAGCCTCCTGAGAGTGTTGCCATTTTTAACGGTATTAGCTAGTAGAGAGAACGGCAACTGTGTTGAGTAGCACGTATTTCGAGTGAGATGTTTATGGAATCTAGCCTCAGGGCACTGTTGTCAAATTTTAAAATGAGTAGTGAGAACGGGGTATTAATTGTGAAATTAAAAAATTTTGTATAAACGGGCAATAAAATGAAGAATAATTTGAATAATTCTGGTGCTTTTTGATGGATAAATTGTTGAGGAGGCTGAGCCGCCTTAGCCTCCTTCGAGGAGCCGCCACTGAGAGAAATCTATCTAAACTTACTTGATTACATCTTGAACGGAATATTTTTCAATTAGTTTTTTAACATGTAAATTAACGATTGAAGAAAAAATAGTATGTAAGTAAAATTGTTCTCTTGTCGTATTCAAGTTTGTTGCTTTTAGGTAATTTTGCTCATGACATTTTTAACTCATGACAATCGAAAAATTTTGCCGACAAAATTTTCTCTCTCGTGGTGTATATATATATGATAATAGGCCTCTTGCATAGATTTTTATTTTTACCTTAAAGTATTCTAAAAACCTCTTAAAGTATAATAAATATCCTTTCCCCTTTTTTTTGTTTCCAAGAAATACTTGAAATTATCTTATAAATTTCATGAGAAAGTTCTACGTAGCCCTTTAAATTTGACGTCACACGAAAACGGTTAGTGACGTCACAAGGTATGAACTTCATATCTGGGGTATTTTGTGTTGCGGATCCTTTATTTGAACAAAATAATGAAGTGACACTAATTCATGTTAGTTATTATGAACACTTTTTAAAGCCCATTATAGAAAAATTTAGAAAACAAACATTTATAATGCACTCAATAAAGATGAGTAAAAATTGATAGTTTACTGTTGTTTCATTGTTACCTTTAATTTTAAGTGCAAAACAAAAATAGGGATAATAGAATAAAAATATTCATATTCAAATGATATTTAAATATATTTTATTAGGACACCTGCAGGCTTCAACTTAGGTAAATGTTTCTCTTCTATCCAGTAATCCCCCAGGCACTGTGCTCTAGAATTCTGGAGTGCTGTGTAGCTAGAAAGTATGTGGATGGTGGTTTCTTTTACCATGTCACAATATCTGCATTCTTCTTCCTCCACTTTTTTGAGCTTTTTCAGGTGCCCATTCAGGTCTTCGCCTAGATAAACATGGCTTTTTGATGAAAAATCTTAAGGCTTACGTCTCATGGCTTTGAGCCGAGTTTTTTTTCAATGAGTAGCTTAATGAATGTTTTTCCAAGAGTGAAGATAGTTGTACTTTCACAACCAGGCACGATTGTTAACGTACGGAGCAATTGCATGGGGACCGAAGTGACCAAAGGTTCTACAAGCAACGGCCATTCAAAAATTATATCAAATACAGCGAATGGCTTGCTTAAACATCACAGGAGCCATGAGAAGATTATTGACAACTAAAAGTGCTTCGATGTTTATTGAAAAATGAACACAAAACAATTCAGTGCCATAACCCAAGAGAATATTGAACATTTAATATATAATTTAATACTTTAAAATTGTTGAAAAAAATTCATCTTCCCAAATAAAAGTCGCTCTTAAAATTTTATCACATATTTTTTTTTATCACGCATTCTTGCTTATTTGAGGCAAAAACATTCAAACAAACCGAATAGATATATTTTTGCCAAATAATAGTATATTATCAAACGAGCAGTGTATGATAGCCATTATTCACTTGACTTGCGACCCTCGCCTGCGACTCTTGACGCAAACGTCACCCATCGTGAATAATGGCTATCATAAATTGCTCGTTTAATAATATACTATTTCGCTCATGTGTGGAAAATAATTCGCACGATAGTTTGATATTAGCCACTTTTCGAGGTACTGTATAGTGCGATATACGTTACTTTTCTATGTGATAGTAGAAAAAATAATATACCCCCCACTTTTATTTTGTAGTGCTTTTTTATCTTTCAAGTTCCATTGTCCAACCAATATTAATATCTGTAAGTACTCCAAAATAAAAAATTGTATACAAATCCTGCAACAGATACGATAAGATAAAACAGGGCTTATGTTCTAAGAGCCTCCCCACAACGACCTTGTATATACAGGGTAAATCACGACTAACGGGACGGAGGTTTATGGCGAAACGGTAAACATTTTGAAATTTTTATCACTTCAGTAGTTTGTACATCCATATAGGCTACATTTTAAAATATACAGGATGTTCCAATAAAGTGTGGCGTATCAAAGTTATATTTTTTCTTATGGAACACCCTATATTTGATTGCATTTTCTGATTGTACCCAAATAATGAAGTACTGTTTCATAATGGTTCCCTATACCTAAATACAGAGGGATCCGAGTTAGGCTGACTTTTTTTAAAATGTGAACATTTCGAAAAAAAAATTAATAACTCATTGGTATAAGAAATTCTAGCGAATTTTCTATCACAGCTCAATAGTCGGACATTCGTTGAATGTGTTCCACGATTGGGTATTGAACATCTCTTTACAGGGTGTTCATAATTTTCGGTTAAACTATAGGATCATTCAATTTGTAATATCGGGCTTATTTTAAACGGAACACTCTGTATTTTAATAATTCACCATGTTCAAAAAAGTGTCCTCTTTCGAATGGTATGGGGGTGTCCTATACCTAGGTATTATACTTTTCGTGCAATTTACAATTTTCTTAAATTGTATGGTAAATTGATTTTAAAGCATCTGCAATTCTCTCTCTCTTTCTTTTATACTAATTATCTTGACAAAGTTTTTGTGAAATAAAACAGTGAAGCTGCTAATAAATATGCACACTTATTGTTCCTGAGGTACACTAACTCTTTTTTTATCGATAAGTATTTGAGTACATAATAAAACAAAAATTGGAAAATAACTATAATGGATGCTCGAAATGCTTGTCATCTTATGCAATGCAACACGCTTCAAACTATGTACATTATTCATACATACCAGGTGCTATAGACGCGAAAGCGTCCGAAATTATTAATTTCATATATTTTTATTATAACCCCATTCGAAGAAATCCATCTTGTTTAGTTCTGGTGACCTAGCTGACCAATTACAAGGACTTAATTTTCTATCAAGGTAATTCCTAACAGCACGAGAAAAGTGATGAAGCTACGTCTAATTGTAACCACACTTTCTTTCTGATGCTAAGTGGTAGGTTTTCGAAAAGGATCTAGAAGATATTTTCCAAAAAACTCAAAAATTTTCTTCTGTGTATCCGTCAAAAACATACGGGCCGATAACATATTAGCCCACAATCCCTACCCGAACGTTTATACTCATCCGTGTTAGTGCTATTATAGTAATTTTTCATATATCGCTTTGAATAATTTGTTGTTCGTTTCGTAGTATTTATGTATTCGCTTTATGAGTTTTTGTTTTATTATGTACCCAAATACTTATCGGTAACAAAAGAGTTAGTGTACCGCAAGAAGTACAAGTGTGCATATTTATTAGCAGCTTCACTGTTTTTCTTCAATTTGTCAAGATAATTAGTATAAAATTAAGATAGAGCTGCAGAGTGCAGATGTTTTAAAATCGATTTAGCATACAATTTTCCGAAAATTGTGAATTGCGCGAAAAGTATAGTACCTAGGTATAGGACACCTTTATACCATTCGAAAGAGGACTTTTTTTTGAATATGATGAATTATTAAAATACAGGGAGTTTCGTTTAAAATGAGTCTGATATGACACATTTAGTGATCTAATAATTCAACTGATAATTCTGAACACCCTGTAATGAGATGTTTGGTACTCAATCGTGGAATACATTCAACAAATGTCCGACTATTGAGCTGTTAGAGAAAATTAGCTAGGATTTATGATATCAATGAGTTATTAATTTTTTTCGAAATGTTCACTTTTTTAAAAAAGTCAGCATAACTCGGAACCCTCTGTATTTAGGTATAGGGAACCTTTATGAAACAGTACTTTATTTTTTGGGTACAATCAGAAAATGCAATCAAATATAGGGTATCCCATAAGAAAAAATATAACTTTGATATGCCACAGTTTATTGGAACATCCTGTATATTTCGAAATAATTTTAAAATGTAGCCTATATGGATGTACAAACTACTAAGGTGACAAACATTTCAAAACTTTTACCGTTTTGCTATAAACCTCCGTCCCGTTAGTCGTGATTCACCCTGTATATATTTTGTGTTCCTTCCAGTTATTCTAGATCTCTTTGTCTAGATCCGTCATTTTTACTAGACTTCGAATACCAAACCTCAGGTCCTCCATATATTGGGAGAGTGGTGGTTTTTTCTCTCATTTGTTTAAAACTAGCACAGTATGTTTGCTGATGTTTTCTCATCCATAGTTCTCATCTTCTTGGCAAAACCTGTATATGGTTATGTCTGCCATTCCGATGATATAGTCAAATTCAGTCTAATCATACGTGTCATACGATTTAACAAAGACATAGGAACTGTTATCTTTCATTTCGTTTAATCATAGCTTCCAAATAAAATCCGTAAGATGAATAGGACAGACTTATGCCATTTGACCGGAAAATAAAAGATATGTATTCAGTTTTCAGCGATTTTAAAAAGTGTTTCACCAGCTAAGTTTTTATTTAAATGATGGCAGTTTTATGACTTTAACTATTTAAAATGACAATATGAATAATAAGAAGCAATTTTCAGGATTTTTGCATCTTCAAGCAAAAAAAAAAGGTACTTAATATAATATATTATTCCGAGAATTGGAGAAAAATTGGAAATTCGTCAACCAGTGTAATCTCACATTTTGGTAACCTCTGTTTTTTCCAATTTGATACAATGCCCTGTCATGCACCCATCTTAGAGACATTTTGTTATTCCTTGCTAGCCTACTAAGGGATGCAAAGACAAAGACATAGGTACTGTTATCTTTCATTTCGTTTAATCATAGCTTCCAAATAAAATCCGTAAGATGAATAGGACAGACTTATGCCATTTGACCGGAAAATAAAAGATATGTATTCAGTTTTCAGCGATTTTAAAAAGTGTTTCACCAGCTAAGTTTTTATTTAAATGATGGCAGTTTTATGACTTTAACTATTTAAAATGACAATATGAATAATAAGAAGCAATTTTCAGGATTTTTGCATCTTCAAGCAAAAAAAAAGGTACTTAATATAATATATTATTCCGAGAATTGGAGAAAAATTGGAAATTCGTCAACCAGTGTAATCTCACATTTTGGTAACCTCTGTTTTTTCCAATTTGATACAATGCCCTGTCATGCACCCATCTTAGAGACATTTTGTTATTCCTTGCTAGCCTACTAAGGGATGCTTTGCAATTTTTTACCAGTCTAACGTTATTCATAGGCGTGCGCAGACTTTTTTATTAGTGGTGCAAATATTCAATCGGAATTTTTTGATGAAAAAACAAAGATCCGTTTCCACCGAAGCATTGCTTTTGCATTTTGCCGCCTTTCAATTTCACACAATTCATTTCAAGTATAAAAAAACTGCTTCCTCGTATCATTGAAAAAAACGTTAAAATTTGAAAATTCTAAGATACTTTTAATTTATTGATATTTTGAGGAATTGGGGTGGAGCAATTAGGGTGGACAATGAACCACCCTGCCCCCCCTGTAGGCGTTATTGTTTGTGGCATCAGTTGTCAATATGTTGAATCTGGGATTTGCTTTAAGTATTTTGAGGTCATCTAGGAAATCCAAATTTCTGTATAATATGCAATCACTCCTCGATTTCAACTCTGAGAAGATAGGGATTTCTGCACAAGAGTTTTGTGAGTGGTTCTGCTACCATTACCCATATTATCTACCTACTCCGTGTCTTCTATATAGGCCACCAGTTTATCAGGAGGGATCTTCAGTTTTTATGGTTGTGTTATTTCCAATCCAAAGTGCTTCTGTCTGAGTCCTTTTAAGTTCTCACAGAAGCAAAGTATGTGAGTAGGTATTTCATCGTAGAGTTAACATTTTCTGCACATAGATTCACTAACTTTGCATATTCTGTGCAGATGCTTCCTCAGGGTACAGTATCCAGTCACCAGTTCAGTAATTGTCCTCAAATTTTCTCTCACACAGTTTCAACAGCATTTGAGTTAGTGTTTCTTAACTAGCCAGGTCCCGACTTTCTTTCTCAAGTTATCCTTTGTGATTCCTCAAAACGGTTCCGGACCTGTTAAGGCTCCTTTAGAACCTTCTTTAGCTAGCTGATCTGCCATTCCATTCCCTGCAATTCCCTCACGTGCCGGCACCTATATTAGATATACTTTGTTGTCTCTTGCCAGCATGTTAAGTGATTCTTCACAGTTTTTCACCAGTCTAGACCTAGTTGTTGGATTGCTGATAGCTTTAAGCGGAGCCTAGCTGTTAGTGAATATTTTAATTTTTTGTCCGGTATATTCTCTTCTGATGTTTTCATCAATGCAGACTATAGTGGCAATCATCTCTGCTTGAAACACAGTTGTGTATCGACCAAGGTCAAGATACAGTTTCTTTCTGGGTCGAGTTTGTGTTGAATCAATCGGTGAACCAGATGATCTTTCCAGAATTACCTGGATGCATCAATAACTGATCCCTGGGTGGGATAATGATATTCACTCGCTCAGTGAATATGTTTTCCGGTAAGTACTCATGTAAAATATGTGTTCATCTAGTATTGTCCCAGTTATTTGCGGATAGTGATAGTTTTCCACACGCGATTGCAGATGGCCGAAAGACGTGTTAACGGAGTCAACATAAAAAAACATTTATTATTAAATACATATCAACAAATTAATTATTATTAATATTAATACGTGCAGTTAGTAGCATTCTGAAAATTAATTGTTGAGGCTGAAATGTTTTCCAATGAAGTCAGAATTCTAACAATTTTTCAGTCTTGCCTATCAATTTTGGCGTGACTTGATTGATATTTTTCTTTATGTATTCATAAAGAAGAGAGAGAAATGAAACGATAAAACACCCATTTTTCCGAGCGTACCATTGGCGTAGGTGTTTTGCCAACATTTAAATTGAAAAAAGACAGCAATTGAAAATAATCATCCTGATAGAGAAATTGTTTATTATGTTTGTTTTAAAATAAATTCCATAAAACCTTAAGTACTTTTTATTGTTTTCTTTACTAATACCCATAATCAATATACACTTTAGCGTCGATTATTCAGATTGGAAAATAGCCTTATTCTACTTGTTTTTCACGTCATGCATCTATTCGAAATAATCTGTCTACTGCAGTGACATAATTCGTTATAATTCGAATACCGACACGACTTCCCCCTATTAAATTCACTTATTTATTCTTTCCTATAAACAAGTGTATTTAAAACGACCTTGAGGTACCTGTCGTTTTTGTGTAATAACTAGGTCAACACACTCACTTGAGATAAAACCAGTTTCCAAAAATGAAAGTATTGCAGATTTGAGCTGTCTTAGATTAGATTATAATACCTATGTCTGTTAACCATTCCGAATATGGTATTGATTAATATTGTATTCGTTCATATTGAATTTTTTAGGTTTTACATTGCATAATACCAAGCTGGTTCGTGATAGTCAATTTATTTTATAGTAAATAGTTTTAAAAGTATATTTTATCGAATATGAAAATAATGTAGTTGGAAAATACTAAAAAAACGGATGTTTTCTCCTTTTTCCATAGTTTGCTTCAAGTAGTTGGCAACAAAATTGTCAAACTTTGGTTATAAGAAGTTAGGTGGAAAGTTCTTACATAGTTCAGTGTATTTTTAGTCCATAATCCCGACCAGGAAAAGAGTTAGCATGAAGAAGTTTACATTAAATGTTTCAATACCTTCTGCTCCAAAATTTTTGATAAAATAAACGTTTTTGTCATAAAAATTGCTCAAAATTCAAAGGAGGAGTTTTTTTTGGTGCGAAAAATCGACTGATACTGTCCGTTTTTGTATAAAATAATTTTTTCTTCTTCAAATGGAGTCATGGAATTTTCAAAAGTATACTTTTCAAAACTAACGATTCTCATAACTCGACTAATATGATAGATAGAACGTTCTAGTATTTGGCAATCGATTTAGCGGAGGATTTTACATGTTCTTGTGTATATTTTGAGCCCATAATTCCGAACAAAAAAGAAGTAAGCATGAAGCAGTTTACTTGAATATTTCCATACCTACCGGACCTACCCCTTGCTCCAAAATTTTTGACAAAATAATCGTTTCAGACATGAACATTGCTCAAAAATCATCAGGAGATTTTTGATACGAAAAATCGACTGACAAAGTCTGTTAATTTATAAAATCATTTTTCCCCTTCAAATGAAGTCATGAAATTTTCAAAAATCCACTTTTCAAAACTAAAGATGCACATAACTCGACTAATAGGATAGATAGAACGTTCTAGTTAGCACAAAGCAGTTCACATTAAAATTTCCATACCTACCCCTTGCTCCAAAATTTTCGAAAAAAAAACGTTTTTGGCATAAAAATTGCTCAAAATTCGTTAGGAGAGATTTTTTGGTACTAAAAATCGACTGACACAGGCAATCGATTAAGCGGAAAATTTTACACATTCCAGTGTATTTTAAGTCCATAATTCCGACCAGGAAAGGAGTTAGCATGATGCAGTTTACATAAAAGAATTCCATACCTACCCCTTGCTTCAAAATGTTTGACAAAAAAAAACGTTTTTGACATAAAAATTACTCAAAATTCGCCAGGAGGGTTTTTTTTGGACGAAAAATCGACTGACACAGTCTGTTTTCGTGTAAAATCATTTTTTCTCCTTCAAATCAAGTCATGAAATTTTCGGAAATCCACTTTTCAAAACTAAATATGCTCATAACTCGACTAATAGGATAGATAGAACGTTCTAGTCTTCGGCAATCGATTCAGCGGACAATTTTACATACTCTAGTGTATTTTGAGTCCATAATACCCACCAGGAAAAAAGTTAGTACCAAGCAGTTTACATTGAATATTTCCATACCTACCCCTTGCTTCAAAATTTTCGACAAAAAATACGTTTTTGAAATAAAAATTGCTCAAAATTCGCCAGGAGGGTTTTTTTGGACGAAAAATTGACTGACACAGTTTGTTTTCGTATAAAATCATTTTTTCTTCTTCAAATCAAGTCATGAATTTTTCGAAAATCCACTTTTCAAAACTAAAGTTGCTGATAACTCGACTAATAAGATAGATATTTCTAAAAAGTATATGTAGTATTATAGACTACTCATTTAGATTTGTGAGAAGATTCCCCTCGAGTTTGAGATGCAGCTTGCAAGCAAAGCTTGAAGCACGCAAGTTTTTCGTCCATTAATTTTTAGATTTGACTGTACAAAAAAAATTGTGGACATCAAAATTGTAGGGAAATCTATACCCTATAAGATGACGTGAAGCAATATTAAAAAGAAATTTGTAACCCCCAATTTTTGCGAAATTAAGCGACAAACATTATTAGAATAACACTTACGACTTTTTAATACATGAAAATATAGTGGTCCGGTATCTGAAAACGTTGGTGTTCCCAGATTTTGAAAATTCAAATTGGAGGCTCTACAAAATTTCAACATATATTTTTTTCAATCTTGTCTCATTTCATGAACGTTAACGCTATCGATTCGTGTTTATTACTGTTCACTGTCTATTCCAAAAAAAGTGAGTTGCTCCCAATAGTAAAATAAATAAAACCTCCGAAATAATGGACTGTATATATTTTATGTGTTCACCTTCTAACATCAACTAGACAACTAACTTAAAAACTAATAATTTGTTCGGACGGCGCTATCTCGGCTTACAGGCAACAGGGCCGTCCTCAGTTGTGATTTAAACATAAAATAAAATTGCAGCGAACATGCCGCCCCTCCTTGAAAGCATCGTCTTTCAAAATATACAAGTAAAAATTAGAATATGGTTACAAAAAGTATGAAACATAAAGTTTACACAACAAACTAAAATCCGCTCTTTCAAAAAAAAAAGTCTCAAAAAGCAATAAATTAAGTCTTTTCTAGAGCGATGATCAACTATCCACAGGTAACGCGCACAATTTTGCTACCGCACGTTTCAAAAAATGCCCATTGCTCATTTTGAGCGTCACAACGCGCACAACACCATCCTTTCCGGGGTGAACCTCAGTTATTCTTGCCAGAGGCCATTTTAGCGGTGGTGTTCCGTTTTCTTGCAAAATTACCATTTGCCCGGGTTTAATTAGTTCCGTCGAAGACTGCCACTTTTTTCTCTCTTGTAAATTAGACAAATAATTTTTGGACCATTGACTCCAAAAATGCTGCATCATTTGCGTTATCAAATGAAACCTCTGAATACGTCCTGGATTTAAATGCTTAATGTTTTCTTGCGGGAATGCCACCAAAGGACAACCAATCAAAAAATGTCCCGGCGTGAGAACGTTAAAATCGTTGGGATCCTCAGAAAGGGGAGTTAAAGGTCGGGAATTTAAGCATGCTTCAGCCTGCGTTATTACCGTATTCAATTCATCATAGGTCAAATTAATCTCTCCAACCACCCTCTTTAAGTGATACTTAGCCGATTTTACAGCTGCCTCCCACAAGCCACCGAAATGTGGAGAATGAGCTGGTATAAAATGCCAATTAATAGAAAACTCCGAAAAATATTTAGCAAAAATACATTGATTTTCTTTATTTCGCAAAAAAGTGAATAAATCTCGTAGGTGATGGTTACTTCCTACAAAATTACTGCCGTTATCCGAATACATGTCCCTTGGTAAGCCCCTTCTAGATATAAATCTTTTAAAGCAATTTAAAAATGCTTCTGTAGTCAAGTCACTGGCCAACTCTAAATGACAAGCCTTTGTTACCAAACAAACAAAAACACATAAATACCCTTTAATAAGTTTTTGTCCTCTAACCTTATGAGCTTTTATAAGAAATGGACCAGCATAGTCAACACCGCATCGTTCAAAAGGTTTACTAGGAGTTATACGGCCTGACGGTAGGTTTCCCATTATGTGTTTTAAAGGTAGAGGTTTTGCCCGAAAACATGTTACACATCTACGCAATATATCCCTAACTACACTTCTACCCGATAGCGGCCAATATGTCAGCCTTACAATGCTTAATAGCGTTTGCGCACCCGCGTGCATATTTCGATAATGCTCACTTAAAATGATTAGTTTTGTCAATTTATGGGCTTTGGGAAGTATTATGGGGTGCTTTTGATCATACCCAATTTCCGCACCCTGTATCCGTCCTCCTACCCTTATTACGCCCGACTCGTCCAAAAATGGATTCAATGAAATGATCTTACTAGTATTTAAAACCCTCTTTGATTTTTTCAGCGCTTGCAAATCATCAGGGAAAGCTTGGTTTTGTGACAAGATAATTAACCGTTTCAACGCGTTTGCCTGTTCATTAGGTGAAAGACACTTACCTAAGATCCTCTGTGCCGCCTTTGATTTACAATTATTATAAAACCTGTATATCCAGCTTACTACGTTTTTCAAGCGTTTGAGACTAGAATATTTTTCAAATATGTCTTGTGACACCGTCGCCGAAAATACCAATTTCTGTTTTTTAACTTCCGGTAACTCCTTTACCATAATGCCTGATTCTGTTCTGGGCCAGAGTTCTTCAGACAAACTTAAAAAACTAGGACCCTCCCACCACAACCTGAAGTCCTTGAAATTTTCCGGTTCTATTCCCCGGGATAAAACGTCCGCTGGATTAGATTCTGACATGATGTGCCTCCAAGAGTTTGAATCCGTTAACCTCTGAATCTCCCCCACCCGATTTGCAATAAAAGTCTTCCATTGACACGGTTCCCCGCGTATCCATGCCAATGCTATCATTGAATCCGTCCAAAATTGTATTTTATTGAAGCTAATATTTAAAGACTTAATAACTTCGTCAGCAAGTTTTGCTCCTAAAACAGCAGCGCATAATTCTAGTCTCGGCAAGGACACTGACTTCAAAGGCGCAACCCTAGACTTTGAACAAACCAAGTTTACATTATGAATACCGTTAGCATCAGTTGATCTTATATAAATAACTGCTCCGTAAGCCGTTTCGGAAGCGTCAGTAAAGCAATGAAGTTGCGCATTTACTGGACCTTCACACATAATTTTCCGATTTACTTGTATTTCTTCAAGCGCTGTCATTTTGTCCCTTAATTGAAGCCAAGATGAATGAAGTTCCTGAGGTAACGACTCATCCCACCCTAATTTCATTTGCCATAATGCTTGTATCATTAACTTTGCCTTTATTATCACTGGACTAACTATGCCCAGCGGATCGAATATCTGGGCTATTACCGATAGAATACCGCGTTTAGTTGCTTTGTTTTCCCTTGTATCAATCGTTATACGAAAGTGCAAAATATCTTCCTTTGAATTCCATAACAGGCCGAGTGTTTTGTCAACACCATCTTCCGCAAGGTAATGTTCTATGTCCCCTGTCGCGTTGTACTCATCCATAAGAACCTCAGGGCAATTAGACTTCCATTTTCTCAATGGAAAACACCCGGATTTCAAGATATCACTTATTTCCCGTTTTAATTTTCTGGCTTCATCAACCGTATTTGCACCCGTCAACAGGTCATCCATATAAAAGTCACGAGTGATAGATTCACTTGCCGTAGGATATTTACCCTTCAAATCCATAGCCAACTGCATTAAGCATCTAACAGCCAAAAAACTAGAGGGGGCTAGCCCGTAAGTTACAGTATTCAGCCGATAAGTTTCAACCTCATCTTGCATTGAAAACCTCCATAAAATTCTTTGAAAATCCCGGTGTTTGTCATGGATTAAAATTTGCCGGTACATCTTAGCTACATCTGCTAAAATCACTACAGCATGCTCTCTGAACCGTAACAAGATATTAAACAGGTTTTCCTGCAATTTGGGTCCCGTCAATAAGATGTCATTTAGAGAAATTCCCGAATCGGTTTCCGCCGACCCATCAAAAACAACCCTACATTTTGTAGTGACCGAAGAATCCTTGAACACCCCGTGATGACAAAGATAATGAGTAAAATCCATAGCCCAATTATCATTTTCAACCTTAGACATATGCCCCAATTGCACATACTCCAACATGAAATCATGATATTGCCGTTTCATATTCGCATCCTTTTCCAGTTTCTTCTCCAAATAATTAAACCTTTTTAACGCGGTGCTATATGATTGCCCCAATTTATCAGCATTATCCTTAAAAGGGTATTGTACTATAAACCTACCTTCCGAATTTCTTTCTGTGGATCTTTCGAATAATTCCTGGCATTTCCGTTCTTCCGCAGTATGAGGTGAAGCCTCCCGACATTCATCCAAAGCCCAAAACCGTTCTAGTTGTACCTCGATATTTTTATTCTCCGAAAAATTGCAAATTTGTTTTTTATTCTGAGTTTTTACCCCTGGTATCGGCCCTGATATGATCCAGCCCAACTTAGTTTTTTGCATAAAAGGTCCGTCTTTATTTAGTTTGAACTGGCCTATGCACAATAAATCCCAAAATATAGTTGCCCCGAGTAGCAAATCTATTTTATTAGTTTTGCAAAATGTACTGTCCGCCAAATGAATGTTTTCCGGAATTTTAAAAATATTTAAATCAATATCGTGAGATGGTAAACCGATAGAAATTTCATCAATTACCAAGAAGCAGCCTTCCGTTTGAAAATTATTATATTTAGACCGTAAAGTTAAATTAACCGATTCCCTTATATTTATACAGCCTTGTCCTATCCCTTGTACCGGTATATTTACCTTGAAAGATTTCAGCCCTGTCTTAACCCAAAATTCCTTGCTTATGAAGTTTGATTGAGATGCACTATCTAACAACGCTCTGCATTCAATTATACTTCCCGATTTCCCTACTACCTGCACCTGTGCCGTAGATAATAAGATTTCTCTCAAATCTGCTTTATTGAATACATTAGACGATTTATAAGTGTGAACGATTTCTTGTTCACTCGATTGCGAATCTCCCGTATCCCTTTGAGCTCTTGAATGTTCATTAATTCCCGAATTTCCCGCCGAATTGACAGTACCGACCCTCTGACTTTCATTGTTGGTCCCTGTATTAATTCGGTTTACCGTATTGTTAGCAGTTTGTTGCATTCCGTTAACTGCCCCGTTTCTATTAACCAAATTCGAACTATTGCTACTCCCTGAAAAATGTAGTAAAACATTGTGTTTTCTCCCACAAGTACTGCAACCTGGCATGGCACAATTCTCTACCCTATGATTCAACTTTAAACAATTCCAACATGCGTTTGAACGTTTAACCTCTTTTCTACGGTCATGCATAGACATGTTATGAAACCTTTTACATTCAAATAAATAGTGCTGTCTACCACAAACAGAACACACATTGGAAGTCGCAAGGTATGTATTTTTTACCAAATTTTTTCTATCTGTTTGAGCCTTATTCTCCGCGCCTTTTCCTGAATTTTTAGAACTATCGTAAGAAGGCTCTAAATCCCTCCACCTTTTCTCTAAAAAATCTATAAACTGCTTCATTGTGGAAAATTCCGAGGAAGAACCTAATCTTTTCCACTCATTTTTTGTATTCTGATCCAATTTTCCCTCCAGAATGTAAATTAATAAATTATCCCACGACTCTACTGGTTGTTTTAACGATTTTAAGGCCCGTAAATCCCTCCGAATTGTATCTACAAATTTTCTGATTTGAGTTGAAGATTCTTTTCCCAATAATGGATAATTTAACAGTGAATCAAAATGACTAATAGTGATTTGTTTTTTATTTTCATACCGAGATTGAAGTAAATCCCATGCTTCATTATAATTCTCTTCCGACACCTCTAAAGCCCCAAGCACTTCCGAGGCGTCCCCCTTAAGTGATCTTTTCAAATAGTAAAACTTTTGAACGTCCGATAACTCTCGATTTGTGTGTACTAGTATCTTAAACGTATCGTGAAATTCCGACCACCCTAAATATGATCCCGAAATGCGTTTGAACGTTTAACCTCTTTTCTACGGTCATGCATAGACATGTTATGAAACCTTTTACATTCAAATAAATAGTGCTGTCTACCACAAACAGAACACACATTGGAAGTCGCAAGGTATGTATTTTTTACCAAATTTTTTCTATCTGTTTGAGCCTTATTCTCCGCGCCTTTTCCTGAATTTTTAGAACTATCGTAAGAAGGCTCTAAATCCCTCCACCTTTTCTCTAAAAAATCTATAAACTGCTTCATTGTGGAAAATTCCGAGGAAGAACCTAATCTTTTCCACTCATTTTTTGTATTCTGATCCAATTTTCCCTCCAGAATGTAAATTAATAAATTATCCCACGACTCTACTGGTTGTTTTAACGATTTTAAGGCCCGTAAATCCCTCCGAATTGTATCTACAAATTTTCTGATTTGAGTTGAAGATTCTTTTCCCAATAATGGATAATTTAACAGTGAATCAAAATGACTAATAGTGATTTGTTTTTTATTTTCATACCGAGATTGAAGTAAATCCCATGCTTCATTATAATTCTCTTCCGACACCTCTAAAGCCCCAAGCACTTCCGAGGCGTCCCCCTTAAGTGATCTTTTCAAATAGTAAAACTTTTGAACGTCCGATAACTCTCGATTTGTGTGTACTAGTATCTTAAACGTATCGTGAAATTCCGACCACCCTAAATATGATCCCGAAAAAGTTGGAATTTCCATAGCCGGCAATTTTATGTTTCTATCTGTTTGTTGAACCGCGCCGGCTTGTGAATTGCCCAAATGACTAACACTACTACTTGCAGAAGTTGATGAATTTAATTCTGAATGTAATTTACTGTCAGCTAAAGCCATTACTTTAAAATACCTATCCTCAAAATTAACCCTTTCTTTTAACTGCTTACTCGAATTATCCAGCATTTCAATATTAATTTGAATCTCCGCAAAATTAACCCAGTCATCTTCACATTTCTTCTTGCGAAGAGGCAACTCTATAATTTGTTCATCATTTATATTTGCAACAAATGTTTCAAACCGACTTAATTGAGATTTAATAACTCCCCTTCTCGCAATTAACTCTGATATATCACTCATCCTTATTTTTATATATAAAATATTTTATTTATATACCTTTTATATTTGCTTGTAAACAGTCAAAAGCTCATATCGAGTTAGAAATTTAAAAATATTATTAAAATGAACCGAATAGATAACAACACAGACCAAGTTATTAATTTATCGTGTTATGAAAAAAAAAAGGAAAAAAATGAAAAGGAATGTTCTCACCCAAGCTTTTTGTTGCAAACCGCCGCCACCTGCTCTCAAGGTCCTTACTTGTTTTCGTTTGACTCGATAAAAAACTACGTCGCCGCTTCGCCTTCTTTCCGCTGAGTCCTCTGTTGATATTTTCCAATGAATACACAGTTTTTATAACCGTTATAACTTTTTCTCGTTATTTAGAGTCCGTTTACTAATTTTTTTTTCTTTAATTAGTAATTATCCTTATCGATGGACCAAATGTTCACTGTCTATTCCAAAAAAAGTGAGTTGCTCCCAATAGTAAAATAAATAAAACCTCCGAAATAATGGACTGTATATATTTTATGTGTTCACCTTCTAACATCAACTAGACAACTAACTTAAAAACTAATAATTTGTTCGGACGGCGCTATCTCGGCTTACAGGCAACAGGGCCGTCCTCAGTTGTGATTTAAACATAAAATAAAATTGCAGCGAACAATTACTGCAATCCATAGATAATAAGTTGTAGTTTTATGAACTATAACAAGAAAATTGAAAAAAGTTCTACATAATTTCTTACAAGATTTACTGAAAAAAAATTTTTTTTCACACTTATCTGTTTTTCACGTGATTCATGTAAGTGATGATATTAAATCATTTGTGAGCTCATGAACCAAATTAACTGTATACTACGGTGTAT
Organism: Galerucella nymphaeae; assembly: GCA_963978555.1. NCBI lineage: Eukaryota > Metazoa > Arthropoda > Insecta > Coleoptera > Chrysomelidae > Galerucella > Galerucella nymphaeae. The sequence continues at coordinate 16,277,074 of OZ021715.1, read as the reverse complement.
TAACAATAATAACGGATTCCCTGGGTTTCTATAATTTGTTTTCAAGGCAATTTCTAATCCCTTTCCACTCATATTTAGCGTAAAATTCTTCCGCGTTCTGACAGTTACTGTCAAAAATTTGTTGTTATCAAACATTCATTAATTTCCTAGCATATCCTAGATATTTATAGTCAAAGGCACTCTTAACGTGCGGGTCATACGATTCAACAAAGACATACTCACAGTTTTTGTTTTCTTTTATTACGTTAAATTATAACTTCCAAATGAAATCCGTTAGATAAATGAGACAGACCTATGCAATTTTGACGGGAAAAAGAAGGATATGTATTTAGTTTTCAGCGGTTCTAAAAAGTCTTTCACCAGCAGAGTTTTCATTTGAATATGTCAGTTTTGTCACTTTGACAATTCAAAGTGACAATATGAATAATAAGTAGCAATTTTCAGTTTTTTTGTACTTAGTTCGATGGATTATTTCGAGAATGAAAGAAGAAGTGGAAATTCGTCAATATGCAGTGTAATCTCACATTTTGGTAACCTCTGTGTTTTCTGATTTGATACATATATGGTTAGTGACCTTTGAACCCGCACGTTAAGAGTGCCTTTGACTATAGGTACCTACACTCAACTCCAACAGTAAAATGTGCATTGTTATTGTACCTAGGGAAAAATTTTAAAAATGAATTTTTTTTGTTCAAAAATTTTTGAGAAAATTGTATATTAGAACGTAATTTTCAGATCTGATTAACTTTTTTCAATAACTCACCTTTTGTATAAAATTCATGTTTCTAGACAAACCTCGTATGGTACTAAAAATATATCTGATGATTGTATTTTAGATTTTAGAACATGCAAAACAACTTCGTCTTCGTTAATCTCGAAAGGTTTCTAAAAAAATAACGAGAATAAATGGTTGGATACATTGAGTTAACTGTATAAACCCTCACTTCGTGGAATCTACTCATCATATGGTTTTAAATGAAACTAACTATTTCTAAATGACTCCACAATATATTTGAAAAAATTGTAAAAATTGCAAGTAAATTGACAATTGTTTCGATATATAGGTATATCATCGTCAGAATGACAGAAGTTACTTTTGACATGATGTATACTTGATATATATTTGGCTAGTCCAAATAGTGCCTATCTAGTGATTGACTTAATATATATGAATAGAAAAAAGAGAATTTACAAATAGTAGCTTTGATATTATTAGCCCTATGGGGATATTCTGGATATCTTTGTCCCATTTAAGATCAGTATAACTGTGCAATGATATAGGAAACCAGGAAAACTATATCTGCTGATCTTTACAATTATTACTTAAGAAGACAGTTTAATAATGGAGAACTTCCTAGATTCAGCTGTTCATTGAGGACTTCATATTGTGGGTCTGCTAAGTGTCTTCTAATTTCTAATTCTTCAAGGAAGTCCAGTTCTTGCTTCCTATCACAAACATGTAGTATTTCTGGTTGTGTGTTAGGTGTTACTGAATGTTTAGTGTCAAGTAGGTGTTTTGCATAATGTGATTTATCTGGTTGTTTTAATCTGTATGCTCGTATGTGTTCACTGTACCTAATTTCAAAATTACGAATGGTTTGACCAAGATATACAGCATTACAATCTGGACATTTAAGTTTGTATACCCCAGATTTTCTTAATGGGGTTATTTTTGTTTTTACATTTAGCAAACTTCTCCCTACATTGTTTTCTGTTTTAAAAGAAATTGTTGTATTTGTTGCTGAAGATATTATATTTTACAATTTTTTCAAATATATTGTGGAGTCATTTAGAAATAGTTAGTTTCATTTAAAACCATAGGTTGGATACATTAATCATTATTTTACTTCAAAGAATTCACATTGTATATATTATTTAATTTCTTAGTTAAGATAACATTCTTCGATCTTATAATTTTTTGTAGTCCCAATATATCTAAATGCCAATGATATTATGGACGTGATGCAGTTCCTCGCATCTACCTAACCTAACCTAACCTAACCTAACCCAACCTAACCTAACCTAACGAAAATCATTGATTTAATGTTGTGTTTCTGTTTTTTATTTTACTTATATTTGTTCATATTTAATATTTACTAGCGGTATTTCTTCTGCTGCGGTGTGTTTCTGTTTGTTTATTTCATATGTATTTGTTCTGTTTGTTTCTTTTTTATTTTGTATTTTATTGTTATTATTTGACAAAAATATAATTTCATATTGAAACATTTACTAGCAATATGTAAATATTACCTAATCAAAATCCCTCGCACTGTCATTGTGGACCTTGCTACCTGATACCTAATCCCTTACCCTTCGTATGCTGCGAGGAACTGAACACAAATTTTGTACCTACCTGTTAATGTGCGAGGAACTAGACGACTCCGGATATTATTTATTCAGATTTACGTATTGAAATAATTATTGCATAAAAAATAAAAGTAATAAAAAAAAAGATATTTTTAAGAAAATAAATTAAGGTAGCCATAATGATTAAATATCGATATAGAAATGCTAATGACCTCGCAGTCGATGCCTATTGACAATAAAAAAAAATGATTAGAATTTTACCTATTTCCTGTTTCTAAATACGGTCAATTCCTCTATAATTTAACATCACAACCAAATACGTCGTTTATAATATATTATCTTGAATCTCCAATTTTTATATGATTTGCATGATTACTTCTCACTACTTCTTTCTATTTTCTAGTACAATATATTTTAAAATATTCAATGGGCTATTTTAATATTGATTTTATTTTTAATTATTTTCTCTGGTCAAAAAAATCTTATATTATATCATAATAATTATCTCTATAATCATCCACAATTTCTACACGGATAACTACATTTTTCCACTACTAGATTATTCTAGACAACTTAAAAGTTGAATTTCTCTATTAGTGGTTATTATGTTTTCTACTAGCGTGCCGAAAGATTCACTTTTCCGCACTCCTTCTAGTGCGGAAAGAGTCACTTTTTGTTAAGCTTTTGGGGAGTATTCTGACATTTGAATATTAAAAATATGACTCCAAGAGCTCATCCATATCTCAAATGTGGTTTTTCAAAACAAAAGGAGGTTCAATAAAACTCGAAGTCCAAACCACAAACTTTTAATCTTGTCCAAAAAGGGGACAAATAAGGTGCTACTAGTTTTGGTGAATGATTACCATCATCAGGCTACAAAATGATAAATGGTACACTTAGAAACAAAGATCCTATGGAAACATGTCATACATAATAACTAACAATTAATGTATTACAATATTCATAGTTGATAATACAAATTAAGCAAATAAAAATATTAAAAAATATTATTACATTTAAAATTTCATGTATTGAAATGGGGTCCATACTTACTCTTTAAAAAAATTTTTATGAACGAACTAAAACATATTCGGCTAATGGAGCTCCTCCCTAGTCAAAAACAAACAAAAAAAAAACTTCTTAATATTGTTAATTTGTCAAAATTTGTAATTAAAAATTATTTTCATGTCTTTTATGAAAAAAATTTTTAGAATTTTAAATGTAATAATATTTTTTAATATTTTTATTTGCTCAATTTGTATTATCAACTATGAATATTGTAATACATTAATTGTTAGTTATTATGTATGACATGTTTCCATAGGATCTTTGTTTCTAAGTGTACCTTTTATCATTTTGTAGCCTGATGATGGTAATCATTTACCGAAACTAGTAGCACCTTATTTTTGTCCCCTTCTTTGACAAGATTAAAAGTTTGTTCTATTGAACCTCCTTTTGATTAAAAATATGTATTTGTATGCTTGTAGTTCACCAAATGACTGGAAAATCAATAAATTTATTAGAATTCAGCTATAATTTTTCATGAAAAGAAAAATTTCTTTCAATAATTTTTTAACTGCCCTGGTATACGCCTTATCAAATGGATGTCAAATAATAATAATTAAGTTGTTGATATGTATTTTATGATAAATGTTCCTTTATGTTAATTTTCTGTTTTTTTTCCGCACTCCGCTAAAGCGTTTGGCCATCTGCAATAGCGTGCGGAAAAGTATCACTTCCCGTACTAGTTAGGTAAACTACTATTTATCATCATTAAGTTAAGTTAATAATGGACAAATTCAAATATTTTGGGAATTCAGGGATAGTGGTTCAACAAAAACTTGTGTAACATAATTTTGTATATCCAGGAGATTGTTTTTAAAGTATTTTGTCCACGACCACCTGATAATAAGTCAATATTTAACCTCCTATCAAAAGGTATATGGTACCCATATATCAACTGTCGTGAATTATGGTTCATAATACACTGGAGTGTATCATTCATGGTTCATAATTCACGACTAGAGATGGGGGTACAATATGAAATAAACCATCAAATCTGTGTATTTTATTCAGGAAATTTGTTTCTGAAATATATCGTATCGATAAAATATTGTAATTTTTAGTATTGATACTTTTCATAACGATATTTTCTAATATTATAGTATTTTAAAACAATGTATTTATAACGGTACGTTGTATTGATACTTTCTACAGTAGGATGCGCTAGTAGTCCAGGGTCGATAATTTTTAAAACCAAAAAAAATCATAATAGGATGAAACCCATTAGAAAAGGAGGGGAATATGATAAAAATGAAAGGAAAAATAATTTACGGGCGATCTGAGGTTGGGAAGGGGATGGGGGTGAGTTTTTAAGGGTAAAAAACGGTTTTTCTCGATTTCCAGCAAAACTAAAAGTCCTATCGAAAAAAGTCAAATGGAAAAGTTGTAGATAATAAAAAGATCTAAAACTTTTGTATTCACACTTTTTTCACATAACCTCAAAATTTATGTGAAAAATTCAAAAAACCAAGTTTTTGGTTTTTTATTTTTATCTTTCACAAAATTTTTTTTTTTTTAACGAAATTTTGTGAAAACTTACCTTTTTATGTCCCAAATACGCTGTAATTTATTTAATTAAAAATATTTATTTTTTCACCTTATTTTGAATTAATATCGAAAAAACACCCTAATTTTCAATCGAAAATTCACCCGTCAAAATATCAGCTTTTTTCAAAAAGTTGGTGTGGTTTCTGTTCGTTGAAATCTCTACTTTCCGATGGTGAAAAAAAAAATATATGTTACTATGGTAAATCTTCTCAGAAAACGCAAAAATTAAAAAAACTCGAATCCGTTTTTTGAATCATTATGTATAATTTTGAGCAATTTATTAAAATTTTCACATTAATTACTAGGAAAATGTAAGATTTCATGTTATAATCTAGGAAAATGTAAGATTTCATGTTATAACCTTACGTTTTTCTAGTATTTAAAGTGTAAATACAAAAGTTTTAGATCTTTTTATTATCTACAACTTTTCTATTTGACTTTTTTCGATAGGACTTTTAGTTTTGCTGGAAATCGAGAAAAACCGTTTTTTACCCCTAAAAACTCACACCCATCCCCTTCCCAACCTCAGATCGCCCGTAAATTATTTTTCCTTTCATTTTTATCATATTTCCCTCCTTTTCTAATGGGTTTCATTCTATTATAATTTTTTTTCCCTTTTCATTATTTTTAAAGGCTTCTACCCTGGACTATAGGTAATTAATGAATGTTTGATAACAACCAATTTTTGACAGTAACTGTCAGAACGCGTAAGAATTTCACGCTAAATATGGTAGTAGCATCTCCAAATGAGTGGAAAGGGATTAGAAATCGCCTTAAAAACAAATTATAGAAACCCAGGGGAGCCGCTATTATTTTTGTCCACGACCACCTAATAATAAGTCAATATTTTACCTCCTAACAAAAGGTATATATGGTACCCATCCCACTGAACAAGAAACATAACAAGTCTATTTTGTGATGTTCTTTTTAGAGACTTCTAGAGACTTTTCGAGATGTTTATTTAAAACGTAAAAAAGATATCTCCTAAATGTTTAAATTTTATAAACAACTTTATTAACATCCATGTTATGTAAATAAAACATATTTCAGATGTACACAATACTACTTGAATTCGCAGTGATATACACATCCTATGAACTTCTTTTCAGCAACTTCTTTTTGGAAACATCCGTACGATATTAATTTGTATAAGGTTTCACTAATGTTACATACAAAACATGACTGCAATATTACAAATTAACATGTTTCTGAGATGATCACATTTTGTAGTTACTTTTACATCTTTCGAACTAATCTTCAGTAACTTCCTGCGACTATGTTTATACGATGTTAGTTTATAAAACTCTCGGTAATATTTCATATCTTCGTTTACATTAAACATCACAATAACATAATTGGGTGAGCTGTTTGAATGATGTATTCATAACATTATAAAAAAGAAGAAAACAGAAGCCGAAAAAACAATGACAAGCATGATATTTGTATGGCAGATCGTGGCATGCAAGTAGGTTATGAGTGGTGGCAGCGTGGTTTCCAGTTCCGCAGTTTTATTTCAGTGAAAGCATTTTCTTGTTATAATGGACGAACATCAGTTTTTGGTAAGTACTTATGCCAAAATCATAAACACTGAAATTGCGGGTGGAGGGACTGTACCTTGAAATTATACAATAGTTTACAAAATAAGAGGTTTTTTCAACTTATAGAATAATTATTTAGTTAGGTAGGTACTTGGTATATTTTTATAACGATTCAAAATATTCCAAATCCAAGATAATGCTCCTATTTTTGCAGATATTATGATCGAGAAGAAAATTTGTTCATTGTTCAAGATATTCCAGAAGTTACATCAATATATTTATTTTAAGGCTGGATTTGTTTTTTTTTATTATGTTTTCTTTTTTCATTAGTTAATATACTTTTTAAATCTTTTATTGCTTTTTCATTTTAAATGTACAGGATGAACAACTAAAAACGGCTGTAGGCCACATCTCAGAAAAGAATATTGGTACAACATCTAAAAGAATATACTGTATCGATTCTGAAATGTTGCATTCAGTTCATCGGTAAGATGTTGTTTTATAGACATTGCATAAACATGCAATAGATGTTAAAAAGCATTTCTGAATGTAACAGAAATATTGCTTTCGGTTCATTATAAAGACTTCCTCTTGAGGAAGTTCTAGTAACATCACAGTAATGTAAAAAGGCAGCGCTTTAACATCGTTGAGAAGTTCAGTTGTAACATCACAAAAGTGAACAGCCCTAAGCTGGGCGTAAGCGGTTGTGGAGATGTGCATGTGATGAAAACAAGAGGAAAAATGGGAAGAACATTAGCACAATGTGATGTTAAATTGATGTGAATGTAACAATTATTTGCATAGTGGGATATATCAACTGTCGTGAATTATGGTTCATAATACACTGTTGTGTATTATGGTTCATAATTGACGACTAGAGATGGGGGTGCAATATGAAATTAACTATCAAATCTGTGTATTTTGTTCAGGAAATTTGTTTCTGACATTATCGTATCGATAAAATATTGTAATTTTTAGTATTGATATTTTCATACAGATATTTTCTGATATTAAGTATTTTAAAAGAATATATTTATAACGGTACGTTGTATTGATACTTTACACAGTATCGCCCATCTCTACATATGTCAAATTATATTTTTATGTAGCTGTCAGAACATTTTGAGGTTAGTAATACCAAATCGTTACAGACTTTTATTTAATAAAAGAAATTAATGATCGTGGACAAAGTATAGTATTCTACTCGCAATTTATGGCCATAATTCACTCGTCTGCCCTTCGCCCCTCGTCTGCGCTTCCTGACGCAAACGTCACCCGTTGTGAATATTGGCTATTATAAATTGCTCGTTCCATAATATACTATTCTGCTTGAAATTACCTAACAATATAAAATTATTTGAATGAAAATGCCATTAGTTTAAAATTCGCGCACAACCAAAAATGACTGATGACATAACGAGTATTTTTTAAATGGGATCATTTCGAAAAAAATGAATAACTCATAATTGTTACAACAAACTCCAGCAAATTTTGTCTTACATCTAAATATAGTTGAACCCTCGTTGAATGTATTCAACGATTGAGTACTGAACATCTCCTTACAGGGTGTTCAGAATTTTTAGTTTTATTATTAGATCATTCAATGTGCAATATCAGGCTTATTTATAATGGAACACCCTGTATTTTAATAATTCACCATAGTAAAAAAACATCCTCTCTCGAATGGTATAAGGGTGTTCCATAACTAGGTATAGATCGTGTAGATCACAATATTCTTAAATTGTATGCTAAATCAATTTTAAAACATCTGCAGCTCTATCTAAATTTTATACTGATTACCTTGACATAGATATTGTAAAAAAAAACAGTGAAGCTGCCAATGAAAATGCACACTTGTAGTTGCTGAGGTACACTAATTCTATTTTTATCGATAAGTATTGGAGTACATAATAAAACAAAAGCACATTTTTAATAAAGCAAATTCATAAATACTACAAAAGAAACAACTAATTATTAAAAGCAAAAAATAAAAAATTACGACCCGTTGGCCCTGTATAAATTATTGTTGAGAAGGTTTTTCTCAGCATCGTAACTCAATATTCCTCTATGCTTCGCATCTAGTTGGAATGAAAAAAATCTTCTATGCCTTCCGCTCATGAATCTCATAATATATTACAACCGACAAAAATAAAAGTCTATTAAATAAATCTACAATAATTGGCTATGTACAATAATTAACACATCTATGTCGGGCACACTCAAACAAACTCTAATTTATATTTAAAATTGATGTACAATATCTAATCGTGGTAATATTACATCTAAAACCGAAAGTTTATATTTATGATAAGATTAACGGTTATTCGAATTTAATAAAGGTTAAAAACCTCAAACAAAATTTAAAATTTGTTTAAAGATATCATCAGCATCGGTGTTATCTAAGAATCTCTTGTGTTTCCTAAATATAGATTCGGTTGCTTAATAACTAGTAGGTAGAGGATCTCTTAAAACATTCTTACACAATTCGTGTATTATATTTATACGGGTATCTAACGAATATCAGTATATATTACTGTAATATCCACTCTTTGAAATGTAACCTAATTTAACTTAATTATCTCTTAACTTTCTATTGTTTTCACGAGTTCATCATTTATTTATTGTCATCTGCAAAATAAAAACAACTATTACGGACTGTTTTCAAACTAGCATTTCGAAAAACCTCAATAACACTATTAAAAGTTACTACTACTAATTCTTTAAAACTCTAAATAGTCCATTGAATAGTTACATTTTGTTGCGTTTTTTAGAGAACGCAATTTAATTTTTTTAACACTCTTTTATTAGCTTCACTTGTATGTTTGTTTGTTTGTAACTCTCATCTGGCAGCTGCTGTGGCAACTCGCTACACCCCACTCCGTTGGGCGTATTTATATTATAGCACCGAATAATCATCAAGGATCACTCTCAACCCCGCCTTCTTTTACGATATTTTCATGACGTCATTCTGTGGCATCGTCGCAACTATTTTTTCGGAGTCTATCGGAGTCAGACTCCTCACACGAATTATCATTTCAGAAATCGTTACTCTCTTACAACCTGCAGCAAAAAAGAGACTATGAATATTTTAATCAAAAGCTTACATAATTTTTTTGAAATATATTAAATAGAAAAACTTATGAAATCTTCCAATTTGAATAAAAAACGCTATAGAATTTTGCAATTTGTTGAAATATCCGTATCAATAATCAATAAATCGGAATCGATTATTTGAAAGCGAATCGAAATGATGGAGACAAAAGTTATAGCGATAGTGTAATTTTGTGCTGACGAAGTAGGTATAGTTATCTAAGTATTTCCGACAAAAAAAGCTATAATTAAGATGCTGGATATACTTAATGAATAGAGAAATTGATTTGGATAAAATCATTGAATTAACAAAGTATTCTAATTGAATTAATATTAAATTCAACTTAAATGAATTTTAAATTCAACTTCGAAATAAAAACGTTACAGTCTGGATTGTTTTTTATTAGAGTTTATCATTGCTAATTTTCTCTTTAGCTCCAAACAACTTTAATTACTGTCTGCCCTCTGCTGGAGAGTCCCTATATACTACCTGCTTCAGTATTACTTTAAAATTTGGCACCTTAAATTTTATTGTCGAAATCTAAAAAGTGGAAAATAAATATAGTTTGAAAAAAAAACTAAAAAACACGCTTTTATAATAGGATAAACTAAAAAGTAGAAAATAATTTCAATGTATAAATTAATAAACAATAAATAGTATTGTTGTGGAACAAATGTGGGGTGCTTTTTAAGAACAGATATATGGAGCACCCCACGCTTTTTCTACAATAATACTATTTTTCTACATTCATGCAAAAAACAATACTTTTGTGAACCACATTTAATGGAAAAAGTGGTACTTTATTGCACTAGTGCAATAAAATTTTTATTGCACTCATCAGTCATTCTTGTGTCAGTTTTGTGATGATTTATGACAAACATGAACATTTAAATAAAATAAAAATCCAGAGCAAGTATCTGATCCTGCTTTAATACAACAATAATATATGTATATCTTACTATTTAGTCTCAACGAGTTACAATTATTGCAAAAATCTTTAATTATTTAAAATTTAAATGGTCAAGGCGAAAGCCAGCTATGATTGAGTACTGACAAGGTGGATGCCATAAAGATACAAAAAAAGAAGAACGGGTTGAGTTTGATTAGGTTAGGTTAGGTTCCCAACATATTATATTCTAATTATCCAGTTTTTGCATGAGTGTAGAAAAAATATTGTATACAACTCTTGCAAAACGTGTTTTTTGCACTTGTTGCATAAATTACTATTATTATTTATTAATTTATACATTAAAATTATTCTCTACTTTTTAGTTTATCCTATCATAAAAGCGTGTTTTTTAGTTTGTTTTTAACAATATTTATTTTGATGTGTAGGGGGGTCAGTGTGAAGAAGCTAAAACCAACTTTTTTGCGGTCCTCACCCTCGTCCCACGGCCACCATCTTGAAAATAGAGGTTAAAATGGTTTTAACGATATATCTGATAAAAAAAATGTTGCAGATTAAATTGTCTACAACTTCAATTCAGTAACTTATTGTCGTAGAACTATGAATAAAAAAGTTATAAGGGAAAATCTTCAGAAATTTATATTTTTTGATATAACTTCTTCATTCATATTTTACGAAAAAATTACATCATACCATTTTTGTGAATCATTTTTTGGGAAACAGCTTTTATGAGCAGCATTTTCTCTTCAGGATCATTATTATTATCATGCTATAACGACTGGACCTGTTGGTAGATTCGGAAAGTATGAAAGCGAGCTGTGTCTTGTGTTGTAGGAAGTGGAGATAAGTTTTATGTACTTTTTGTAAAGAAAATTATCATTTTTATTACCACCGTATAAAGATATACAAAAACGTTCACCATATACAGTGAACAAAGCAGGGTCAACTCTTGTTGAGAAACAAAGCCGTTCTAATTGCAAACTCTAAATATTTTTTAGGGTTTTCATTTTACCGATATTGTAGGAAGCTGAAGTTGTGTGATATCCTGAAGCTATTGACTTGCTTATAAAAGTTTTTCCGCAAAAAACAATGTACCGGGTGGGCAAATAAGAACAGCTGTCGGAAATATCTTAGGTCCGGATTGTGGTACAGCTTTGGAAAAAAGATTTTTTATAACAAAAGTAGAAGTAGAAAAACCTGGAAATGATTTATAGAATTGTAGGTCCACCGCTAAAGGGCGTTATTGAATAAACAAAATTTATAAATTTTAGAAAATATGCCTTATTAGGAAGCATAACAAAAACAATCTAGGAATTCCTCAAAAAATTTTGCATATATAGTAAAAACCAAACAAAGTTGCGTGCACGTCATGATTATGAACATTTGCAGCGTTGTCAGATTGTTCACGAAATATGTTGTAAATGGTATCACGAATAGAGTTTCTGTATTTGTTACTCGTTTATGAGCGCAACGTTTTTTCTTTGGTGACTCAAACTCTTCACCTTTTTTGTTTGTTTGGACAATTTTTGTTTACTGTTCTTACACACTAGCTACACGCTAAAATAATAGAAATTTTCGTAAAGTTAAGTAAAGATATTTTATGCACGTCTTACCTACCTCTTGTACAGCATTTAAGTGCAACAAAGGATAAATATTATTCCTTTTTTGCTCAAATTAATTTACTAATGAAACCAGAAGTTCTTTGCATCGGCTATTCAGATGTTTGAGCATTTTAATAAGCACAGAAAAAATGCTTTGTTGTTTTGAAAAAAACAGTTTTGATTATAAATAATTGTCATAAGAAAATTTTATAAAGCAAGTAACTATAACCTCAAAAATCGATGAAACTACGCGAGTAGAAAAATCACAAACAACGCGGCAACATGACATTATTTCTAGCAGTGACTATTTTAATACCGTCAATAATTGGAGGCTTCTTTATGAAAATTTTAACACAAATTCTTACATCGAGGGACGTCCGAGTCCAATAAAGCTATATTGCTTATACATTATTATGGTACAAAAGTTTTTTCATTGATTCGGTTATCTTTAGAACCGATTAATTAACAAATTTATGTTTATGCACTTTTTGATAGAAATGTAGCCACACATGCGATAGAAACCTTGTTGTTTTCTATACCTCCAAATTTAAATGTCGTCGAATCCTGCTTTCACTACTTGCACTATTACTAAAACTATTACTTTCAGCTTGTAACTTAAGTCGAGGATGTTTTACTGCTACCAGTTAGCCAAAGAGAAAAAAATCCAATATATCTATACTACCTTAGAATTCACTAGATGCCGTACAGTTCCAGATGACCTTTTTTGAGTAGGAAAATCTAGAGAAATAAAAAAAAATTTCCAGGGCTTTTCATACAACTTTTTTTGTACGGCACTAATGTCAAATATTTATTTATATGTTGTATAATGTGCAGAAACAAATTTCGTACAGTATCTTTCACAAATTTTCCTAAATAAGTTTTTAACGTCATAGAGTTTGGACCGATCTCCTATGATTCTATTATCAAATGTAACAAACGCCGTACAGTTTCATATCACATTTTTAGGGGGTGAAAAATAAATTTTCTGGGACCAACTTTCGTTTAGCTGAAACCAGTTATGTAAGAAATATTGGTTTATTCACCACTAGGAATATTTTTCAAACAGAAAGACTCGATTTTTTTGTGCGGAAATGCATAATTTTCATTTTTCCGACTTCAGAATAGCTGAGACCAGTTAACCAGTTTCGGTTTTACATGTTAGACAATTTTCTGAACACAAACACGCAAAAAAACTCAAGTATATACCATTTTCATTTATTGATGAAATATATTGTAGATTTAGATTGATTCGAACTTTAATCGGCTACTCTGTAAAAAGGCATGTACAAAAACGTTCAAGTATTGTCGGGAGATGGTTACCAGTGCTTTTACTTCAATGCTGGCATCTCTTCCGAAAATTGGAGGGCCAGGAATCATAGTGCAGGTTTGTGTCTTGAGATTTTAAGCGATATTAAGCTGATAGGAATAGATATTATTCATTGATCTGTGTTAAATGTCGGGAAGATGATTAAACTTAACTTAATATTTTTAGGTTTATATTTTAATAACACATCAACAAATTGAATAGGAGAAATTTTTATTTTTAGATTGACGAATCGAAATTTGGGAAAAGGAAGTTTTCATTTATCTGCAGGGCACAACCATCTGTACAAATAACACCTGGTCACATATTTCCAAAGAAGTTCTTTTGCGAAGTTATGTTAAGGAAACTGTTTGAAATATAAAGCATAAAAAAGTTTTCATGTAACTGTTTTCAGTCATTCTAAAGTCGGGAAAATGATGCATTTCCGCAAATATTTTTTGTGATTTTGTGTTTGTGCTATACAGGGTGTCCCACGACGAGTGAAAACTATCTATATATGGCATAATACTTATAGTAAAATCATGAAAATTTCTAAGTTTGGGTTTTCAGATACGATCTTTTCAACTAAAAGGGTGTGTATAAAAAGTGTTCAAAGTTTAAATTCATAAATATCAAATTTCTCAATTTTTTTGAATAGAATCACCCTGTTTTTTCTATTTTAATGCATCAGGGGATAAAAATAAGGCAAGTTCATGTATACTTTCCTATACCTAAACCTTACCGTTATCCAGATATTAGGTAAATGTTTTCTGTAAATTTTTAGAGATGCAGGTGCGAAATTTTGATACAAGCACTAAGAAATTAAAATTATTATGTAAATTTACTTTTAATACATGGTAAATATGACAAAGTTTTTACAAAAACATGTGCTTTATTTGCAGTAAGATATCCAGATTGACCGCGATCGAAATCGCACATTGTTAAAAGAATACTTAACAATTTGAAGCTATTCAGTTCATTTTAAGCAAAAGTTAATCGAGTTAAACCATTTGTGAGAATAATAAGATATGCTACAAAATTTTATGGAAAATTAAAAGCCAAAGAAAAATAGTCTGATGTTTTAAAGTAAATGTTCAAAATTGCTCCCTTGAACTTCAATGCATTTTTCAACGCTTCTCAGTATACCTTCATTCGTCGCACGGCTAATCATCATCTCAGAAAGGGAATTGAAGGAATTTCGAACTCCTAGCTCACAATCTTCTCTAGATGTTAACTAATGTCAGTTATATAAGTGTCATTTATTACAAAGCCTACTAAAAGTATACATGAAAAATTTAAATTTGTTAAAAAATATAATAACAATTTAAAACCTCAAATATCTCGGAAACGACTAAAAGTTGGAATAGGATTAATAAAAACAATTTGATTTTATTTCTTTTTAGAGACAGATGAAGAAAAAGACCTTTTTTTTCTTAGTGCTTGTATCAAAATTTAGACCACACCTGCATCTCTAAAAATTTACAGAAAACATTTAATATCTGGATAACGGTAAGGTGTAGGTATAGGAAAGTATGCATGAACTTGCCTTATTTTTTTCTCCTGAATGCATTAAAATAGAAAAAAACAGGGTGGTTGTATTTAAAAAATGAAGAAATTTGATATTTATGAAGTTAAAAATTGAACAGTTTTTAATCACACCCTGTATAAAATGGAAAATTTTTCAACATAGATTCGATTACGTTTGACCTTGCTTAGGGCAACCGAACTGAAACCATTTTCATATCTTCAAGGGTCTCCTCGTGAAAAAATAATTTATAAGGGTCTTCAACGGTCAAATTTTCTACAAAAAAATCAATAACTCAAAAAGTGTGCATTTTTCGTAAAAAGTTTTTAGACAAATGTATACTAAAATATTACGTAGATTTCAAAAATGTATTAATATACAGGGTGTTTCATTCAAAATAACAAAGTTACAATCGACTTCCGGTTCTACCATCTTTGAAAATATTTTAGTTGAAAATATCGTATCCGAAAATCCAAACGTAGGAATTTTCATGACTTTTCTATAAGTATTTTGCCATATACAGATAGTTTTCACCCTGTATACTTACTGAAAAAAAAATTTTATTTTGAAACTGGTTTCATATGGGTAACTAGTTTCAGTTATTTTCGAGTCGGAAAATGATGCATTTCCGCAGAAAGATTTTTGTGATTTTGTGTTTGGGGAGACATCTTTATAATGAAAAAAACAAAAATTTTTCCTTAAACTGGTTTCATTTAAAAAAAAGTTCACCCCAAATATAACATATTTTATTTTACGAAAAACTATTAAAAAAACTATAAGTGGTTTCGTGGTAACGTCACTGAAAAACGATGTGAATATTTTATAAATTACGAAATGTGATTCATAGGATAGCCGATATCGACCTACGATCCTGATGTAGTACCTACATATAGCGAGGACGTAGAACTTTTCTTCAGAACTTCACCACCAATAACATAATTGCTAACATTCATTAATAAATATCTCGGCAATTGTAAAATGCAATCTAAAATACCCCAATAAATAAATGAAAGGCGACATACAACATAGCCGAGGATTTAAAATGAAGTTGATAATAACCTTCAACGTAGATTGTAGACATAAAATTCATTTCACGTTCTTAATGGTCCAATATTTTAGTTCGAACATAGTAGTGAAGGTATGAGGAGCTAGTAGTTCGTTGCTGTTAGATAATTTTCGTGTAGGTAACTGCCGACTGTTAAGTGCTTTGACTATTGAGTTGTTTATGTTTATTTAGTGACGGATAACTTTTTTTTTCAAAGGATTTTTAAGGTGAGTAAAAGCTCATTATAGTTATAAAAGGTATTTTTCTACATTCATGCAAAAAACAACACTTTTGTGCACCACATTTAATGGAAAAAGTGGTACTTTATTGCACTAGTGCAATAAAATATTTTATTGCACTCATCTGTCATTCTTGTGTCAGTTTTGTGATAATTAATGACAAACATAAACATTTAAATTAAATAAAAATCCATAGCAAGTACGTGATCCTGCTTTAATACAACAATAATATATGTATATCTTACTACTTAGTCTCAACGAGTTACAATTATTTCAAAAATCTTTAATTATTTGAAATTTAAATGGTTAAGGCGAAAACCAGCTATGATTGAGTACTGACAAGGTGGAGGCCATAAAGATACAAAAAAGAAGAACGAGTTGAGTTATTAGGTTTGATTAGCTTCTTGACATATTTATGTTCTAATTTTCCAGTTTTTGCATGAATTTAGAAAAAATATTGTATGCAACTCTTGCAAAACGTGTTTTTTGCACTTGACGTGTTGTCCAACTCGGCCTAAAGACCTCGTTGGACAATTTCACGTCGCGTGCAAAAAACACTCACTTTTTGCACTTGTTGCATAAATAACTATTATTAAAATGTTAAATATTATAAATGTGAAAATCGATAAAAAAACATAAATATTCTATAACGGAATAGATTTTAATTATTATTCATAGCATATCGTTTTGAACAATGTTTACCAGGAAATTTTAAAAGGTTAGAAAGCATTTTGACAACAATTAAATCCTTCATTATCTCGCTTATATTGTTTTAAATAATAGTTATTTATGTACCAAGGCAGTAAAGTGATTCTTTATCGGGCGAGTCTGAAATTATGAGACGAGCGAGAGAAGCGAATAACAGGCGAGTCCGATAAAGACACTTTAATGACGTGGTACATACAAAATTTTATCGCCAACTGTTCAGAATTCGGAATATAAGAAACTGAGGTATATTTAATTGCATTTTATTGAGACGAAGTAAACACTGACAGATAATAATTTTCGAGTAATGTCAAAGTCAAAATACTTTACCTGACACATATGTCACTTTACCTGACTCACATGTCACTTTACCTGCCGCAAGGCAGATAAAGTACATTATTGGTAAGTATAGGATAAGGTAAACTGTTTGATTACTTCCGGAAATCAATCTGATAATTGACGGCTTTACTGACGGTTGGCGATAAAATATTTTATTCATTTTTTTATTAATATGCGACATTAAAAAAAACGTTTGTCAAATGTCTGAGCTGTAACCATAAGAATAGGTAGGATTATTCAACTCTATAAAGTATCAAAAACTGTTCTAAAATTTTTATTGTAATGGAAAAACGAATTTTCCAATTTTCACGATTTTTCCATAGTGTATAGCAGACATAAAACTATGAAAATGTAAATGGATAAGGGGTCAAGTTTCGTTTAGCTGAAATCTGTTAAAAAAGAAAAAATAATTTTTTTGTCATTAAGGGACTTCAGAGAGTATATTACTGAAAAAATTTTGCCGTGGAAATGCGCCGTTGCCATTTTTTTGGCAAGAGGACGTCAAGAAAATGCGCGGAAATGCGTTCTTTCACCACTATTCAGTGATCCTCTTCTCAACCTTTGACACAGATCAATGAATAATATCTATTCTTATCAACTTAATATCGCTATGGTCAATAAAATATACGGAAATTTTAAAAAAATTGTCGACAAAGCATAAAAACGATAATCCATACCACCCTTATGATAAATTTCCGCGGAAAAAGTTATACTTATAGAAAAGTTATAGCAAATTATTAATTACGTAGTTTTTATCTTTTCATCACATTTCGGCTTTTCTAAACCCAGAAAAATCAATGAAAATTATTGTGACAATTCAACTTATGTATAAAAAATCGCATATGCCTCAGTGTAATTGTCACTTTGACACCGGCAAAAGTTAGCTTTAACTTTTTCAGCGATAAATGCACTTGTGGTTTTTTCACTTATGCATTTGTTACCATGATAAATAATTTGACATGTTTGTCAACAACTTATTGAATTTCTAAACACTAACAATGAGCCGATTCATTGAATTGTCCTGCCGAATTACACTCGATGTTTGTATTGATATCGGGTAAATTTGTGTTGTTCAACTTCTAAACTGTTTCTTTTAGCAATTAGACTCGAGAAACTGTCAACCTAAAAACGCTCCACCTTCGGTGTCGCGTTTTTAATAGTTGACAGTTGTTCTCGTCTAATTGCTAGGAAACAGTTTCTCATTAAACAATCCAAATTTACCCGATAAAATACAAACCTCTTGTGCAATTATAAGTGATAAAAATACATTTTCGAATAAAAATTAGTTCGGGTCGTTATATTAAATGTTATCTTATTAAATGCTCTTTCTTATATAGAATTATCTTATAAGCCAATATTCTATGTAACTGATTTCGGCTAAACGAAACTTGAGCCTGGATACAAGGCAAATTTTGCCAACATAACGAACAGAACCTGAAAAGGGTTAATCGTATATAAGGAAGCGGTTTTTCCGAACAGTTTTTGGTTTTCCTTATATATTTTGAGTCTCTTCTCTTTACCATGCTGTAACCGGAAAGTTTGGAATTGGAAAGTTTGCAGGTCTGTGTAGTTTGCGGTATTTTAAATCTTACACAGTTAATAATGTCAGCTTCCAGCATATACAGAGTTGATATAAAGTAGGGAACCCCCTCAGTATCTACTCAAAGGTTCAATATTTTTAAATCAAATTACTTATCTCCTTTTAAGAGAATTAAACTCTCTAAGCAATTAATCAAGAACTAAACTGTTCCAAAGTTATTATTATTATTATTAACGAGTTTTCCATAGTGTATAGCAGGCATAAAACTATGAAAATTCAAATGGATGAGTTCTATACAAGGCAAATTCTGCCAACATAACGAATAAAAACTGTAAAAGGTTAGTCGTATACAAGGAAGCGGTTTTTCCGATCCATTTTTGGTTTTTCTTATATATTTTGAGTCTCTTTATCATGCTGTACCCGGGAAATTTGGAGTTGAAAAGTTTGCAGTAGTTTTTACATAATTAGTGACTGAATAACAGAAATGGAATGGTGACATGCCAAGAAATCCGAGAAGAAATCCTAGAATTATTGGCCACCGATATGTTGATTATTCAGCTACAAAGTCACTTTAAATTACAAGATATACGCTTTGGGGTTGTATTCATTATTTAAATAAAGCAATATAGATGTTCGCAATGATAAAAAAACATGCAAAAATCTTATTTTTTGGTTGGTTGACCTTAACTGTCATTCTTCTTAGAAAAAAACACTTTTTCTTGGCCACACTGATCTTAGACTGTAACATATCCAATAAACCATAACACATTAGCTACACGAGCACAGCATTCCGTGGTTATGTCATACTGAGATGCTGTTTTTGACGAAATCAAAATATGCTGTCATGAAAAATTTCAAACAGCATGTCACTGATTGTTTTTTACTACAGTTTTAATGTATCTGATAATAATTTCTTCGATATCCGTGAGAGAATTGCCACCTTTACGCAACTTGGTAGATTTTTATCTTTGTAGTTGACTTTCGCTTACTTGAATATATTATGCTAATTTTCTATTTGTCATGCACTGGATACTAGTTTATTGCAATTCCAGAAGTTTTCAATTCATTTTAATGTAGTGTAGAAAAACATTATTAATTATTTCAGTGTTGTCGGTGCAAACTCCATTCCCTTTCTAAATAGCATATATGCGATATTGTGTTAAATTTCAGCAATTCTGCAACTGGCGTGAATAACCGTGAATAACTGGACAAGTTCAAAGATTATATTTTTATTGGTGAACCCACTCCCCAGCGTGTTTAAAACGAACTTTAAAACACGCGCGTTTTTTAAAGTCACCATGGCAACATCAACATCTCGAGAAACGAAGTGTAATGTCTAATGGTCTAAATGACAATTTTTTTTATTATTGATCCTTATTTCCATTATTTTTTGTAGTAGTAATAAATACCAGTATTTATAATTTCAAAGTACACCAATAAAAAAAATAGCGTGAAGTATTTGTGGATAACTGGTGTCTAAAACACTATATCTGAATTATTTCCAATTTTTGTCTTAAATTTGGCTGGTTATGGAAAACATTGAGAAGCATCAGACCTTATTCCGCTCGGTGCTAA
This sequence comes from Galerucella nymphaeae, assembly GCA_963978555.1. Taxonomy (NCBI): domain Eukaryota; kingdom Metazoa; phylum Arthropoda; class Insecta; order Coleoptera; family Chrysomelidae; genus Galerucella; species Galerucella nymphaeae. Next base: position 16,256,749 of record OZ021715.1, on the reverse strand, counting down.
GCCCCTCGCGAAATAATTTAGGTGCTCGGTCAATAAATAAAGTCTTCACCACCTTGGTGTATTATAATAATATATTATCATTATACAGACGAAATGAATTAAACTTTAGATTGAGGTTGTGTTGTCTACCAACGCGACAAAAAAAACCAACATAAGTTTTCGGTACTTCATTAAAAATACAATTTTGATAAGTTCATACTCAGAGCCGGATTTAGCTAGTAGCTTGAGGAGTCTATAGGTGCAGGGCCCCTGCCTAATCATTATATCTAGTATTTAAAGTGACGTTTTTCGATGTCAAACCCGTGCTTAGATATGTTTTTAGGGACAAAAGTAGAATAGTATATTAAAGTAAAAGTGGATATTAAGGTCGGCGAAGCCGGAGTGCTCGAAATATATAAGTACTACAGATATAAGCGTTCACCCTGTCGTCTGAATGGGTAATGTCAAGTAAACTGTCAGTTTTCGATATATTATGAACGCACTCCTTATGTCAAAATAGGAAAGTTAGTGAAAACACAAAAATTAAAATATATAAGGCAGCGATCCGACCAGTAGTGACCTATGGCGCTGAAAAAGCGAGTCTGACAAAAAATGAGAAAATAAATTAAGGATATTCGATAGAGAAATTATGAGGAAAATCTACGGACTTGTTAAAACGGAAGAAGGAGAATGCAGAATGAATTATGAAATTGTACAAAAAAATAGTGGGAAAGACATTGTAAAATATATAAAAGCACGCAGACTGAAATGGTACGGACACATGTATAAAAAAAGTGGAGATTAAACACTGAGAAAAATAACAGAATGGATACTAGTTGTAGAGAGAGCTACGGAAGACCATGTAAACGCGGATTTAAATATCATGATTGTGATGGAAGCGGAACATAAAGTAAAAGATAGACAGTTCTGGCGTAAAATCGTAGAAAAAACTGAGTCACAACACAATATCTAGTAATAGAAAAAAAAATACTACAATTGACTGATCCCCCATGTTAAATGGATCGACATGACACCCACTTGGGTGTGACTACAATTCCCATAGTAACGGATAGTCATATATATATACTCCTTATGTCATCAATCATGTTTGGTTGAGTGCGAATTTTAAACTATAGTCAGATGCAGTCTTATCGTGCGGGTCATACGATTCAACAAAGACATACTCACAGCTTTTGTTTTCATGTATTGCGTTCAATTATAACTTCCAAATGAAATCCGTAAGATGAATAAGACAGACATGCAATTTTGACGGGAAAAAGAAGGATATGTATTTAATTTTCAGCGATTCTAAAAAGTCTTTCACCAGCAGAGTTTTTATTTAAATATGTCAGTTTTGTCACTTTGATAATTTAAACTGACAATATGAATAATAAGTGGCAATTTTTAGTTTTTTTTTGTATCCTCAAGCAAAAAAATGGTACTTAGATCGATGGATTATCTCGAAAATGAAAGAAAAGCGATGAGAGCGCCTTTGACTATAGTTTCATTTTTTCATTCAAACAATTTTATCTTGATAGGTAATTTCAAGCAGCAAATATGTTAAAGGCAATCTTCTATGTATACACAATTATGCTGCACAATTTTTTGGTTGAACTACTATCTCTGGACACACAAAATATTTGAATTAGTCCATTACTTACCTAGGTTAATGATAGAAAATTTCAACTTACCTATCAGTTAACCAGAAGAAACAATAATTGTCAACTTTACAGCTAGTAGAAGGAAAACGATTATTTGAATAGTCTTTCGTACAGTGCAATACACTGAAAGTACAGACCAAGTTCTCGAGCTGTTCCCGAATAGTTTCCGAACACTTTCCGAACTTGGTGTATACGCGGATTCGCGAACCAGTTCGAGATCCGCTCTCAGTTCGCTCTGGGTTCCGAGACTAGTCGGTACTTCAAAGGGTTTGTTCGAAAACACGAGGCGAGCTTAGTAGCTATATGGATGTTCGACTGTTTCTTTCCCTAGCAGAAATACTCTTTAGAAAATTTTTATCTACTTTCGATATTATCGGTGCTACTAGAACCAATGGTTTTTCAAAATCTGCTACAGACATACGACTAAAAATTATGGAATAAACTTTGGTCTTTATTTTGTAAATCTCTAAGCAAAGGAATTTCACCACATTTTGGGCAATTTTTAAATAAACTTTTTTGCCACCATCTCCTGGTCTTGTTTTTTTATTTATTTTTGATTGTTTTAAGAAAAAATAAGCCATACAAGCAATTATTACATCGCTTTATTCATCACTTTCTATCGATAGCGACGACATATTTTTACTCAATTATTTGAACAAAATTAATCTGGAACGATTGGTGAACTCAGGCGAATTTGTTCAAAAGAACTGTTCGCGTGCAAACTCTTTCTAATGTGGACGATGCATTCGCGAGCTGCTCGTGTTCAGTTCGGGAGTTACATTCACGAGCAGTTGCGATCTTTTTGTTTAGTGTGTAGGCGGCTTAACACTTTTTCTTATATAAATTATCCCTAAAGCATTTCATATTCGAGAAATTATAATTTCTGGCTTCTATTGTACGACGAAAAAAGTTTAGAGGTGAAGTTTTTGATCGTTATATTACCTACTATTAAAATTTTGATTTCGAAGGGAAATGTCGAGTTGATAATATGTAGTGGAAAAAATATAGAGTGAGAAGTAAAATAATGAAGAATATGAAGGTGCTTTTTCATGTCCTTATATTCATATAAAATGTGATTCTTCCGCTCAGTTCAGATACCCACATTCTCAGCCACCTCACGCTCATTCTCCGATCTTTAATGTATTTATCTAAATACATTCAGCTTCCCGTATCATATATTTGCTTCAATTAATAAGTAGGTCAATAATTATGATGAAGTGATAAATTCGAATATAAATAGTTAATATTAACGGTCACGCAGAGAGTTCCTCTATCAGTCATCAATATTTTAGCTTGAAGTAATTTCCGCAGTGTGTTAAGTGATAACTGAATTGAAGTAGTTATAATATTCACTGTGTTATTTATAAGATGCGACCTAGGGATTCCTGTACAAAACTGTCAAACGTAAGCTTAGTTTTACCAAATAGCGTTCATAAAAAATAATAATAAATTTGGAAAGGTTGTTGAAAAATAAGTTCAAATGCACTTTTAATTTTCTTAAATTCGATCTGGTTTAATAAAAAAAAATAGTGATGAGCAAAATTGGTCTTGGTCTTCGTCTTGCGAAAAAGCAAGACCAAGACAGAGACCAAAACCATTCTTCTACTCGCAAGACCAAGACCAAGACAGTATGAACAAGAACAAGACTAATACCAAGATCGATTATGCAAGACCAAGACTAAATACGCAAGACTCAACCAAAAATTTTTTTTCACAGTAACTATAGCATATGCTTCAGCATATGCTTTTCTTGGAACAATATAAGTTGGCATGTCGAATTGTCAGTTTTCTTTACTAGATTTTAACGATATAGGTATATAAAAAAACAAAGAAACCACTGTTTAAAAAAAAGGATCTACAGAAATGTTCAAAGAGTACTAAGTTGGAAGTAGTCTTTGTCCCAATGTCTGGTTAACACATGGCTAAAACCCAAAGGAAAATTACTTATTTTGCAATATTTTCATTTTGAAAGATTTTGGTTGAGAAAGTATGGCAAGACCAAGACTACAACCAAGACCAAGACGAGGTAAGCAAGACCAAGACCAAGACCGAGACCAGACAGATTTGAGCAAGACCAAGACCAAGACTGAACAAGCAAGATCAAGACCAAGACTGTTCGAGTCTTGGTCTTGGTCCTTTGCTCAGCACTAAAAAAATGGATAGCTATGTTTAAATAAGTCGAACTCCATACCACTCCAATACCACTTTCGAATACATTCAACTATTATTATTTTTTATGAACGCTATTTGGTAAAAAATAATTATCGGCCAAGTACCTTGCTCAGCACATAGATTAGAAATTTTTCAAGATATCTGAACACATTTATATAATAACAAATTTTATGGTAAAAGTTACATGATCAATTATATTGGGTACTATTCAGAAAATACCACGAATGTAATTGAAATTATTTAAATTAATTCCTCCATCTATTTTATTGATTAGGTACTTGAAATAACGTTTGAGTTTTGCTGAAATTTTCGATAAACAAAACAGATGATGGCTATAAACTTCTAATCTAAACTATAAGAACGACCCGACTATATTTCAAAATTTCTTAAATATGAAATGCAATCTATTTTATGTATGTTCTTTGTGGCATTACATATTCTTTTTATCTTTTTTTTATCAAACCACAATATTATGCTTTATAAGTATAACCACTTTACCGCCTAGGTCCTAGGTATACAACATACTATTGCTTCAATTTTATACACCAATAGTTTTGATTACACATTTTATTTTTATATTTTTATTTTAGTGTTTGCTGTACCGCCCACTTCATTTTAAAAGTTAGTAAATTAGTATAAAAGTATAAACATATTGAAAGTAACTAATAGTATTAAAATTTAACTAATAACAATATTTTTTAACGCAAATTTCCTTTATAATAAAACTCACAAAAATTGAACTAATTTTTATTCATTCATATTGAAATATAAACCTTAATCTTCAAGGGATACTGATCTAATAGAGAGTTATTGTAACTACTTTTTCTTCGTCTTTTAATAAAGGATTCCCTTATTTTGACATTTACGCATGCGCATTTGACGTCTTTTATTAAAGGATCTCAAATAAAATAAAGGCAGCCTGTATTTAAATAAAATACAGGATAACTTAACTTTAATTGAAGGATCGTTAATTTTGACGTTTTTGACAATTAAATTGAGAAAAGAAGAAATACTTTCCGAAATTGAAAGCGATAATTAAATCTAACTTTACATTATTGATTTGAGTTAATTTCGTTTCCAGTTTCTCCAAGTATTTAATCTAAAAAAATGTGCGAAGAACCTAAAAGGTTGAGATTTAACTACCTGTTAACGTAACTCACGTTCTGAACCGAAAGAGAAGAAAATATCTTAGTGTTAAATCAGTTACAATAACTATATTTTACATACCCTCAATTCATCCTTTATTACAGGCTCCTTTAATAAAAGAAACCTTTATTTCTGTTTTACAATAACTCTCTATTGAGCCCCATTACTTCTACTTAGTTTCTGAGGGGAGTCCCAGAAACTAGTAGCGCCTTTAGTCTCATTTCCCGGAGGAATTTCAGGATATCTGCCGGCTTCAACTAAAGTAAATGTTCCCCTTCTATCCACTAATTTCCCAGGTGCTGTGCTATAGGATTCTCAAGTGCTGTGAAGTTGGAAAATATGTGGATGGAGGTTTCTTCGTCCATGCCACCAAATCTACATTCTTCTTCCTCCACTATTTTGAGCTTTCTCAGGTGCCCATTCAGGAGATAATGTTCCGTTAAAATCCAAGTTAAAACTCTTAGGTTAGTTTTACTTTGAATTATACATTCATTTGATCCTAACAGGTTATAGTCACCCAGAGAAATCTACTCTACTAGATTTTTCCAATGATCAGATCTACTCTTTTTTTCGGCTCTACCTATTTCTCCCAATATTACATTGAAGCTGATTCCGCAAAAGGGTTTCAGTCCCCCTCTTTGTTAGTTCATCCGCTATTTCATTTAGTTCTATTCCAATATTGTTCTCGCCTAGTTCATTGAGTTTAGCTAGGCATTTTCACACCATTTTGGAACTGATTACACAAGAGCTCAGTGCTTTAATGGCTGCTTGACTATCCAACATTATGATAATCTTTTGCCTTCTGTATCCTTTATCAATATCAAACTGTGCGCACTTTCTTATGGCGTGAATTTACATAAGCTGTTGATGAGTGTATGATATTATATGTTCTCATCCAGTCAATTATCATTAATAATCAATAATGTAGTTATTTCTATTTATCATCATCCGAAAATCATAAATTCCTTCCATTTTTTATACGCCTTTTTGTGGAACAATTTATCTTTGTTTCCTAAACATGCCTTTTATTTGATCACTTCTACATTGTACCAATTTTTTTTCCTGAAGCATTTTTTTGATGTCTGTTAAAAACCAGTAGCCACACACCCAAGACATTGAAAAAACAGAAGGTGAGGAAAAACTTCTTATTGTATTGGACAAAACTAAATGTAGCTACTAGCGCTCACAACTAAAATTATTTAATTATTAACCATTAATCGAATAATTGAACTAACTCAATTGAAAGGATTCAATGAAACTCCAAGTTGAACAGGTACTAGGACCAACCAAATTGTTGCTACCAATTTAGGCAAGATATTATCATTATCAGGCTATGAAGATAGAAATATGGTAGACTTAATATGAAGATCTAATGAACCGGAACACATATTCACTAAGCGAGTGAATATCCCATCCAGGGAACAGTGATGCATCCAGGTAATTTGAGGAATAATCTTTTACACCGGAAGACCCTATACAAACCATGGCACTGAGGCTGGTATAAGTGGACCTAGAAAAAAACTCTTTTAGCATTGGTCAATGTATGTATGTATGTATGTATTTTTGGGGTAACATTTACTGAGACCTGAAAGATCTATTGTGTCCCCTTACTTCTACTTAGTTTCTGAACAAAGTCTCTGAAACTAGTAGCTCCTTTGGTCCTATTTCACGGAGGAATTTTAGGATATCTGCAGGCTTCAACTTAAGTAAATGCTCCTCTCCTATCCAGTAATCTCCCAGGTACTGTGCTCTAGGATTCTGTAGTGCTGTGCAATTGAAAGTATGTAAATGGATGTTTCTTTTTCCATGCCACAATATCTGCATTTCTCTTCCTCCACCATTTTAAACTTTTACAGGTGCCCATTTAGGCGATAATGTCCCGTTGGGATCTCTGTTAAACCTCCTAGCGCAGTTTCACTTTGACTTATGCATTCATTCGATCTAAATAGGTTGTAGTCACCCAGAAGAATCTTTGATTGTCTAAACCTTCCTCGATCTTTTCAATGGTCAGATCTTCTCTTTCTTTCGACATCGCCCATTTCTCCCAATATTACATTGGGGATGATTCCGCAAAAGTGTTCAGGCCCTTAGAAAGGTATTTTAGTCCCCCTTTTTGCTAGTTCATCTACTATTTCATTTCCTTTTATTCCAGTGTGTCCTGGAATCCATAGTAAGGTATTGTTCTCGCATAGTATCACTATCTTACTTATATACTTGACTAAATTTTTCGCTAAATTGGTGATTGGCTCAAGTACTAAATCAGACTTTCACGCAATACTAGTAGCTAAATTTGGTAACTGGCAGTTTACTGTGGTGAAAGCTGCAAGCAAACATTGAGGATTTATTAGTTTCCATTTTTCAGCTGGAATAATTGGTTCGAAAAATTAATGTCTGCAAAGTAGTACCAATTAACAATCCTTTAATAAAATACTAAAAGCCGGATACCCGGACATCCCATTCAATTTCTCAAAAAATAAGAATTTGATAATATGATTATATTGAAAATAGAAAATAATTCCATTTCAAGCCATGTGTCAAAAGACAACTAGGATTACCCTGTAGCTAAATACTAGTGAAAGTCTTGTTGGGAGAGTATTCATTAGCCAATACTGCATGGATCGTTAAAGTTATTGCTATATAAACCTACTTAGAGGTGGATGTACCAAAATTCTTCAACATTCTATATTAGGCTTTTTGTAAAAGCTCTTACCAACATTATAGCCTAGTCAAAGTAGACATAAAACCTCAGAAAAAATACCAAAAACTTGAAAATTTAAAATTGAGTATTGAAAAGTGTTGTGTTAAACATCAGAAAAACTTTACGATGCTAAGCATGCAATTTTCCGGAAAATTTTTTTGTTTTTGTTTTTTCAATAAAACTTTACCACTAATGCACTCTTGAACGCGCCGCCGCATAAAAACAACGACTTCAATAATAATAATATATTAACAACAATAGTTATTTATGCAACAAGTGCAAAAAGTGAGTGTTTTTTGCACGCGACGTGAAATTGTCCAACGAGGTCTTTAGGCCGAGCTGGACAACACGTCGAGTGCCAAAAACACGTTTTGCAAGAGTTGCATACAATATTTTTTCTACATTCATGCAAAAACTGGAAAATTAGAATATAATATGCTGTTAACCTAACCTAACGTAATCAAACTCAAACCGTTCTTCTTTTTTGTATTTTTATGGCCTCCACCTTGTCAGTAGGTACTCAATCATAGCTGGTTTTCGCCTTGACCATTTAAATTTTAAATAATTAAAGATTTTTGCAATAATTGTAATTCGTTGAGACTAAGTAGTAATATATACATATATTATTGTTGTATTAAAGCAGGATCAGATACTTGCTATTGATTTTTATTTAATTTAAATGTTTATGTTTGTCATAAATCATCACAAAACTGACACAAGAATGACAGATGAGTGCAATAAAATATTTTGTTGCACTAGTGCAATAAAGTACTACTTTTTGCATTAAATGTGGTTCACAAAAGTGTTGTTTTTTGCATGAATGTAGAAAAAAATATTTATTAAATTAAATTTTTTTGATATTCAATTCACGTGCTCGGCAACTATGGCCACTTGCACAGGGCGATTACAGATTACAGAAAACAGTAGTTATTACAAATAGTTACAATACATCGTTTGACATTTATGATATCTTTTAAGTATTTCAGTGTTGTCTTGATTTGGGTTGGGTCCCCTAGGATTTGAGATTATTTTGTCGTCTTCTTGTGCTAAATTGGCGACAATCAACCAGAATGTGTTTAACAAGTGGACACTGGTAGCTTTGACAGGAAGGTCTGTTGCTTGTGGTCATTAAGTAGCTGTGCGTGAGTTTGATGTGGCCTATTCGAAGTCTCCGTAGTATTGATACTTCTTGTCTAGAGAGTCCAGTGAGTTCAGTATACAGAGGTGTGTTGATAGATACTAGGAAGTCTTGGTGGAGCCTCAGTGAGCTTGCTACATATATCTAGCGATTATTTTTGCTTCTACCTAACATCCTTGTTTTTATACACGCCGCTGCATAAAAACAACAACTATAATAATAATAGAATATTAATAACAAAAATATTTTTCTCCGATCGTGGGAAAAGTTACACTATTTTGACATGTTTTCAATGCGCAAAGTTCAACATTCCAGAATAGTGGGCAGTTGCTAAGCAATTAGAAAATAACAGTGCGGTAATGTTACAAATGGATTATCACAATAAATTGAAACAAAGTATGGTTTCAATTTTTATATTGATAAAGTTGTTATAAATGAAATGAAAGAAACATCTAATTTATAACGAAATTCTTCAACACAAATTAATTGTTGTTAATACTTACATTCATTGTACAGTTTGCAGTTTGTACAATTTGTAAATTGAACTGAAGGGCAACGAGAATTTATGGACGTTGAAGCTGCATGGCTAATTGTTTGGTTTTTCTCGTTACCACTTCTATATTTCAATATGAACATAGAGAAACTTATCTAAACTTACTTGATTACATTTTGGATGGAATATTTTTCAATTAATTTTCAAATGTAAATCAACGATCGAAGAAAAAAATAGTATGTATAATTCGTGGGAAAAGCATATTCCCAAACTCCTGTGTTGTTGTAATCATCACAATCGTTTGGTAATATGATGCTTTTCCCACTAATTACACAATATAGGTACTATTATCAAATTACATTAAAAATAGAGGCTGTAATTGAAACAATAATAAAAATAAAGTGGGGTCAAAAAAATGAAAGTTCAATGAAGGTACACGTGGAAAATCCTTTTAAATAAAGTTTGAAGATTAAACCATAATTTTTGAAGTACGCTGTATTATATAATTTAATTTATTAATGTTAATTTGAGGAATTTGGTACAAAAACGAGTTTCAAGTAGAAGTTTACGTGATAAATCGATGATAACCATTGAAAAATTTAGAAATAAGTTTTTTTTCCAATATATTTGGAGATACCCTTTTTTAGAACACATTTCATATGAGAATTTTTTTTCTAAATGTCATTGTTTATTCATTATCGTAAAATTAAAAACATGAAAATTGATGTTCAAAAATACTACTAGTGAAATTTCGTATATTTTGAAAACTATAATGTATATACAGAAAAAAAGTTCAGGCAAATTTTGTAGATAAATGTGTATTAGGTACAATTTTGGATTCAAACATTTTTTTTGTGTTTTTATTATTCAAACAATAAGAGTGAAAAAACAAAACTTTACTCAACGATTTTCTGGAAAATCGCATGCCTAACATCGTTAAGTTTTTCTGATTTTAATCACAACTCATTTAAATACTATTTGAATTTTCAAGTTTCTTATTTTTGCAGCATTCTACGGATATTTTGTTACTTTGGCTAGGCTATTACTGGAATTTTTCTCCTTGGCTTCTGTGTATTTACAAATATTTTCTAATTGGTTAGGCTAATGGAACCGCAAGGATCCGCAGTCAATATCACAACCTCACACACACAAATATTTCCTATTTGATTTATTTGTAGGTAGTGTGATTTTAAACAGTAACAAATTGCGAAGTTTTATTTTCGCTACTGTTGGCAGTATATTATATATTGGATAAAAAATAACCTATAATCCAGTGAATAAAGGGAAAAACCAGTAATTAATGAATCATAACAATCACACCGGGCGCAATTTGTAGATCTCAACTGGATCTTTTAAATAAATAAATTCTCCAGGAGTCCAATTCTTGAAATGAATCCGTACACGGATTTGGCAATATTCGGAAGAAATTCGAATGAAATCAAGTATTTGTATTCTTGAAATCAGTATGCGACTATTGTTATACGAATTTGACATCGAATGGGTCAAACTAGGCGAATTTAATTTCCGTATATGAATTAAAATGTTCCAAAAACCTCTAACCACACTTTTACAAATGTTTTTTTTTTTATTCCAACTTGCTTTCTTTTGTATTCTTTTGAGTTTTTGTAGGTGGCCATATATACCTACTTGTGAAAAATTCACAAATATATCGGTTTATGTGGAAAAACGGTTCTGATGTAAATATAGGACTAGCACATTTTATATTCAACTTCAAAAAGTAATTTTAAACAAAAGTATGTATTATGACATTTACTTTTCTTAATTTGTCCTACGGCATTTAATAAACTTGCCAAATCCATCCACATTTCCTTAGCTGAATATAATTGGAGGTGGTCACTCATAAATTGTACTTATTTTCTCTGGTCCTTTAGTCATCGTTTTCTCAAGTGCACGATCCATGGTTGAACATATAAGTCTGAATGAACGATTGGGGATAAATTAAAGACACAAGCAAAAAAACTTGAACAAAATGTGGAAAAATGTTGGTTTATTTGCTTCCTATTCTCATCACATCGTACATTTGTTTTGGCAACATACGAAAAAGAAGAAAATATGCTGAGAAAGTTATCCGCCGGGATATTACCCAAACTGTTTATTCGAATAAAACATCCGTATACGGAAATTATCCCGCATACCATTCAAGAATTGAGATTTTTAGTTCTTATTCGAATCTTTTATTCGAATTTAATTCGTATGCTACCAAAATCCGTATAATTTCAAGAATTGCGTCCCAGGCCCGTGTCATGGTGAAAAATGGCAGAAAAATTTCAAAAATATATTTTTCACAGGCTCACAGTACTTAGGCCATATGCTAGTAGCCAATGAATGCATCCATTGGTTAACAGTTTCGTGAGGTTTTCAATATCCTCTGTAGCGACGATTAGCAAGTTTAGACCTTGGGCACAGATTATAAAAGAGAACAGATGCGAAAGCTTGACAGAGAACAGTAAAAAAGAGAGAGATGGGTGGACATACCCATATAAAGGTACATCGTCGTATGTCGACTCCGTTCGGGCTGCTTCGCGAAACTTTTCAACAGGGTTATCAATTTGCATAATATTTCCCTTAATTTACGATTATAGGTCGAATATTTTATAAGCATTATTTTTAGTGTGATGGTTATACACATACAAATATTCGACAATTACTTGTTTTGAATCAATTTCATTAACATTAAAAGAATTCTACAATTTAAAAGATTATAATGTATTGTCCCCAAGTCAACATTGCAATTTGGTAAGAAATTCTGAAAATATTTTAAACTGGCAACATCACGGCCATACCGAGGTAATGGTCCAAGGTCATTGAAGTCGGAATAGAAAATCCTTTGAAGTTTTGCCAGGATTCGTATCTGCTCTCTTTTATAATCTGTGCCTTGGGTAATAGCATTATTCTACTTTTTATTCACAGTAAACTCGATGGTGAAAAAGTATTCCAGCCAAATCATGGGCTACTGATCTATTAATGCTGCGAAATGAATTATCGGGACCATTATGGTGGGTACTTAATTAATCTTCATTTATTTCCAATTAAAAACTTTCTAAATATCATATTTTCGCAGATATCAGTGAAAATGGATTGCTCGTACTTATAAGGGCAATTTTCCACCATGACGCCGCGACCCTGGAAAATGGGGAAAAGCTTTTTATTTGAAAGACCCAGTTGAGACTTACAATTCCGCTCAGCACGATCGTTCTGCTTAAATAACTAGGTGTTTATCTCCCTCTATTCACTGGACTATTGTTATAAAAAATATAAAAAATACAGTCTCAGCAGCTCACCTTACGTGAAAAATTAATTTTAATATAACAACGCAGCACACCTACCAGTATGATATCAGCTACTATTTTAACTATGCATAATAAGTCAGTGTCACTAATAACAATATATTATATTTTCAAAACTTCTTTCAAGTATATATGTCTTCATAGTTTGATTAACATAAGTTAGCGTGTCCAAGAAAACAATAAAAAAAGTTTTATTTTGTTTATTCACCGCACACAAGGGAGTCTTGTGTTTACAGATCGAAAAATCTGATTATTTATCACTACTGCAATGTAGTCACTGAGCATTTGTGTAGCGAACATAATTTGGTCTTTGCGCGAGAAACGTCCAAACTGGCTGCTCCGCTCTGCAACAACAACAAACAGTTCGTCAGTGTTGCAGCCCGAGCGATTAATAGTTTTCTTCTACATTCATGCAAAAAACAACACTTTTGTGAACCACATTTAATGCAAAAAGTGGTACTTTATTGCACTCATCTGTCATTATTGTGTCAGTTTTGTGATGATTAATGATAAACATAAATTTAAATTAAATAAAAATCCATAGCGAGTATCTGATCCTGCTTTAATACAACAATAATATATGTATATCTTACTACTTAGTCTCAAAGAGTTACAATTTTTGCAAAAATCTTTAATTATTTAAAATTTAAATGGTCAAGGCGAAAACCAGCTATGATTGAGTACTGACAAGGTGGAGGCCATAAAGATACAAAAAAGGAAGAACGGGTTGAGTTTGATTAGGTAAGGTTAGGTTCTTAACATATTTATATTCTAATTTTCCAGTTTTTGCATGAATTTAGAAAAAATATTGTATGCAACTCTTGCAAAACGTATTTTTTGCACTTGTTGTATAAATATCTATTTTCTATCAAGTGATGAATATTGCTAGTTAAACAGATATAGTAAAAAACAAATAAAGTTGCGTGCACGTCACCAAGGTCGTATTTCTATCGACGTGTGGCTACATTTCTATCGAAAAGTGCATATACTTGAATTTGTTAATTAATCGGTTCTAAAGATAAACCAATCAATGAAAAAATGTTTCTATCAAAATAATGTATAAGCAATATAGCTTTATTGGGCTTAGACGTCCCTCGATGTGAAAATTTGTGTTAAAATTTTCATAAAGAAGCCTCCAATTATTGACGGTGAAATAGTCTCTGCCAGAAATAATGTCATGTTACCGCGTTGTTTGTGACTTTTCTACTCGTGTGGTGTCATAGATTTTTGAGGTTATAGTTACTTGCTTTATAAAATTTTCTTGTGACAAATATTTATAATCAAAACTGTTTTTTTCAAAACAACAAAGCATTTTCTTCTGTGATTGTTAAAATGCCCAAACAGCTGAATAGCCGATGTAAAGAACTTATGGCTTCATTAGTAAATTAGTTTGAACAAGAAAGAAATAATAATGGTCCTTTGTTGCCCTTAAATACTGTACAAGAGGTAGGTAATAAAATATCCTCACTTTACTTTACGAAAATCTCTATTATTTTAGCGTGTAGCTGCTGCTTTAAAAATCAGTGTAAGAACAGTGAGCAAAGTTTGTCAAACAAAGAAAAAAGGTGAAGAGTTTGAGTCACCAAAGAAAAAACGTTGCGCTCATATATGAGTAACAAATACAGAAACTTTAAATACAAGATCTATCCGTGATACGATTTACAACATATTTCTTGAACAATCTGATAACGCTGCAAATGTTCACAGTGATGACGTGCACGCAGCTTTGTGATTTTTACTATAGCTTTGCGTCAATATTAAAATATGAGTGATACTGACATTGCAATTATTTGAATACGTGATCATGTTAAGAAAGCTCAAAATGGACGACGATGGCTATGGCGATAACAAGGCTATTTCAGAGTCGAAAATAGTATAGGGGAAGCGATCTATCAAATGGTTTATCCATGCCTGATTCTGGACAGTTTAAAAACAGTCAATACACGATATTGGACACAATCAATGAACGCACGTAAAAACAAAAAAAAACGTTTTGTTAACAATGCACTTCACAAACTTCGTCCAAATTAATCGCGCCAAAACGCGCACAAGCCTCGGTTTTCTTTTGATGTACAGACAGTGCGCACTTTCTCGCCCACACTGAATGCAATGCAACGTTGCAAAACGTTTTGCGCGGTTTGGCGCGCAAGGTTTGGGCGCACCTTTAAAGTATCTCTACAAAAACGTAGTCCCCTTCCATTGTCTCTAATATAACACAAATTTATGAGATGAAGGAATTTTTGGAATATTTAATTTTCGTGGCATTCGCTTTTCTTAACGTTGCTAATGAAATTGTTATTATTTCTGTTGAATATAATCCCTTACTCCATTTTAAACCTATTTCAGCCGTCTATATAATATGTATTTCTCAATTTTATTGATTTTTGATAAAAATCAGAACCGAATGAGACAAAACCCAAAGGCTACTAAATTTTCTGTTAAGAAAATAGGCGCGAAGTTTGCAGTACCTCATTGGCTGTACATATAAATTGAGGGGTCTAAAATCAAAATTCACATTATCCGCATTTTTGCAAAATTGAGTTACCGGCGCCATGTTGTTGACAAAGTATGTATCTATGTATTCAGGATATAAAACGGAAGCAAAACTCACTTCTTCCCATATAAATTGTGGTAACAAGATTTGTTTAGTATGTAACAAAACTCACATTATCCATACGTTCACTTACTGCCAACGAGCCGTGTGTGATCAAACTCAAAACTTGCATTCTCCAATGTAAGCACAGTTAAGACGTATGTGTTTTTCAAAATAAACATTTTCCTAATAGTATGAGCACAGAGTACACCATCTTGTACTCTGTGGTATTAGACTCAGAATTTAAAACTTTTTTGTATTTACGGGAACTATGAAAACTTTTTGCTTGAAATTTTGCTTAAACGTTGGTTCTGTACTTATTTTAACTTTTACACAAGTTATTTTCAAATCTCACATTCTCCAGCATAAAGTAACAAATTAAAAGAAAAATATCGACAATATTTTACTTCATTAAATATTAACTACATGCTTATCTAACAGCGCGAAACAAAAAGAAACACTTTTATTTACATATATGAGATCATACACGTTTTTTGCGTTTCACCACAAAATGCAAAACTAGGAAAATGTGAGTTTAAATTCTAGATCCCTCAATTAAACGTTTATATAAAATTTCCTAAAATTATGATTTCACTTTAATAGAAATTTCACGACTAAATCTATAGAATGGCCACATTGGTTTGATAAGAGGAATACCATTGATCGGCAGTGTGAGTGTAATACTTTCAAATAAACTATTTACTATTTTTCTACATACGTTTAAGGAAAATATAACTTTCTATATTTTCTTTTCACTACACTTACCTCGCTATTCGGAGTGACTTATGGTACTCATAAATGACGGTTCATCTGGTTAATTATTGATGAAAGTTTGTAGTTAACTATTTTCTTTTGAATTTTCACATTGCGAGGCAGCTTCATTTGAATCTACTAAAATTAAATTTAAAAAAAAGTTCCAAGAATTATTTTCCTCTTATTTATTGAATATTCAGTCATTTCGAATTTCAAGATACACGCTTCGGGGGTGTGTTCATTATTTTAATAAAGCAATATAGATGTTCGCAATAATAAAAAACATGCAAAATCTTATGTTTTGAATAGTAGACCTTAACTGTCATTCTTGTCAGAAAAAACTACTTTTTATTGGCCACACTGACCTTAGACTGAACTCCTCTATTCTGAACACTTCATTTTATAAAAAAAAAAGAATTATTGTAAGTGAATGACTGAAATCCTTAATTTGATAATTAAAAAAATAAACTTGTCGCTTGGTACTATCGTAATATCTCAATTAACAAAGAAAGTTTTAAATTGAATATTATTTAATAGAATGATAATTATAGCTAAATTATTTAATGAAATTTACATAACATCCAAAATACTAGACTATAGGTAATATTTTAAAAACTTAAAACATCTGGGTTTTCAGAAATTCTTCTTTTGTTATGTAAATATATGCGAAATTTTCTGAAATTCGTGATAAGACCAACAGATATTAAAATAATTTTGTTGCTGGACTCGGAAACCAGTTAATATCTTGTTTATTTAGAATGGTAATAATGTCGTTTATATTCTTTAAGACACGTTTACAACAAGGACAAACGTAAAGATTATCTATTAATTTTCGCAAACCGACTTCACATTCTGAAACATGAAAAATGCAGGGGAGAATGGCGTTATTGGATGGCGCAGAAAATGGAGTTTTGTGAATAAATAAGATTCAATCAAAAATTTGGGATCATCGAGAAACTTCGTTAAAATTCATTGACTCAAAATTTTTGAAGCATAATGAAAAATAGGCCGTATCTCGATAAAAACTGATAATTGTAAAAAGTACTAAGGGGCAAAAGAGTTTCAAAAATAATGTACTTAAATTATGGTGCCACAATAAGCATTAAATTGTAACGTTCACAAAAATTATGGGGGGGTTTAGGGGATCTCAACTCACATAAATTTTTAACGGGGTGCAATATTTCCTTAATTTTTTTTTCAATGCTCTTATCATAAGAAAGCCACTTGTCAACTTTCATTATAATATGTCTAACAACTGTCGGAATATTTGAAAAAACTAATTTTCATTTGGTAACTTCTAAGGGGTGTGACTTTTTTCGCATGCACCTTTGTACTAGGGTAACTCGAGTTAGATGGAGTTATTTTCAGCCCCAGAATATGTGGTATGATTTATGACCGGCCTTTTTGTTACACCCTGTTTGATAATTGCATTTTCAATGTGAACATTAATCAAAATAATTCTGTCACTATAAACGTCAAAAAATTTTCCAGTACAATTCGCTGTTGGATACCCACCAGTTGTGAAGGTGTTTCAGCCCTGTTAGGAGTCCAGCTATCTTCCTTAGCCTACTCCTTGGTAGTTCAGTAGCTGCCCTAGCGTGTCCATCCCTTCATGCAAATCGAGGTTTTGCAATTTTTTTTAATTTTCCTCACCTAGTAAAGAACTGCCGATTCATGATCAAAGGGAGATACTCATTTTGGTATTTGTTGAATTGCTACTTTTCATCCCTAGTGGATGTGGGATTGGAGGTCCAGTAAAGTATCATTTCAAAACTGTTTCAATTCTCTTCACAAAAGTCTGATTTGTAAAATTACGTTAAGCTGTTCACTTATTCCTTAGTTAAATTAAATATTCAAATTAATAACCCGCGTCCATACAATAATAAAGATTTTGTTGCTCGTGCTCGCACCATTCCGAAGAACATTCCTCGACAATTCTTTGATGCAAATGTTTTACAGAGACTGGTTGTGTTTTATAAAGATATTACTTTCAAAATATTCCCACAATAAAAAATTGAATGGTGACCAATCTGGTGACCGTGGAGGTTATTCACTCTTTTCCCAATCCAGAGCCGTGGAAATTCTTGGTCTAAATACTCACGAACAATCAAAGCACAAAGCATCATGAGAAGGAGCACCACCCAATTGAAACATTTCATGATCTTTACTATACTGTTAGCAATTTTCAATAGTATCGGTCAATAGCATCTGCCAATAATTGCAAATACGTTCCGTCAGTCAAATTAGTACATAAAAAATATGGGACCAGCATCCGGTCTCCGGAAATACCAACGTATACACGAACATTAATTTTTACGGCTTTTATCTATGTATACTCCGCTTGCAAAATTCTTGGTTTTGAATTAGACCCAATTATAACGATTTACAGTACCATTTATAAAAAGCTGCATTAATCGGAGAAAACGATATTAAAAAGAAACTGTGGACGTTTCGCGGCTCGAACACTCATTACTTCGCAAAATTGCAGTCATAATCATCCTCATTAAGTGCTTGCACTAAATGTTTCTCATACGGATGGAATTTGTTCTTCTTCAAAATGGTTTTAATGGTAGTTCGATTGATTCCAGACAGATGCTAATTGTCTTGTACTTGACGTAGGATTTAGATGATCATGTACACTGCGAGTCATATGAAACTGGTACAACTATTAAAATCAAAAATAGTTTTTTTGTAGTTGTGTAAATTGATCTTTCAAAAATTGTCAATGCTAAACCAGCTGCTATGGTATCATTTCTAGGGCAGTGATGCCAGCTTAATAAAAATGTTAGTAGTTGTAATGATGAAATTAAATTTTGTAAACCAATATTACAAATTGGGAAAAATAAAAATCTATTATATCATTTATACAAAAACAGTGAATGGCTTCAATTTAGAAATAGTGTGATATTGTAATAAATACAAAAGTATTACATTGTTACAGATTCGAATATTTTCTTAAATAAAAGGACCCCGCACCATTTTATAGGTAATCCTGGTTCTCGTATGATTATCGATTTTTTTTTGATATGTTGTCGTCTTAATGATAACTCAGAGATCGTGATGGGTTAAAACTGTGCAGACTCTCCGGTTTGGCGGTGGTGGCGTCTTGAAGTTGCGTCCTGAGCATAACATTTTGCCCCCTAGCACTATAAATCTCGCAATAATAGCAAATGTATTGTATGTCGGGGGCTCATGAGGAGGTCTGCCTCACTTCTGTTCCATCAGAATCACAATTTCTCCAGAGGGTGCCTCCACAATAAAACTTACAGGAATCCACTAATTTCACATTCATTGTGTGTCCGTAGCGTATTACAAATTAGAACATCCCTCCAATTTTTTCACAGAGCTAGGACTGACAAAACAAAAAAATCTTAGTTCTTGATGCAATCAATTATTTTTTATTCAGAACTATGTATAGATGTGCTACAAATACTCAATCCAAATATTCATCAACAGTAAAATATTGATGTGCATCTACAAATGATTCTTCAAAACCACTTTCTAAATCAACTTCATCACCTTTGCCATCTCCGTCTTCAGCCAATTTAACAATAATATTATCTACAACAGTATCTAACAGTGGTTCATTGTTCATAAATTCATATTCAATATTTTTAACATGGTCACACCTGACTTTTCAATCATTTGCAGAAAATGTGTCGGAAAATTCATCACAGAATTCTTCAACTTTTGTGAAATTGAAAATCGCCACCTATTCTTTAAGTGCCACTCATACACTTTCGACCGGATTTAAGTCTGGGCGATAAGAAAGGGGCAGTCTTTAAACTTGCAATCCATGTAAAATAAACAATTTATCAATTTTATAAGTTTTATATTGCGGTTTATACATTTTTGCATTTGTTCACTGTTGTATATGTTTTTCAATTGTTGTTTAACCCAAGCAGTCGTATGTGAATTTAAAACGCTCTTAATTATTTCACGACACTGCTCACTCAACTTTTCATGAAAACCTTTACTTTCTGGAATCGCCATAACAAGTTAAGCCTGGAGCACATTCTTCTGATGCTACATTACGCCACGCCATCCGATATAATGCGTTAGAGATGTACTTTGTGCACACTGTTCCCACGTTATTCGATACGCGACGCTACGTTATACATAATGATAGGAAATGAGACCAGTTTGAGTTCAGACACTTGATAAAACTTCATTGATTTTTGCCGCCATTCCATACATACGATGCCACCTTCACGTGCACACCGTTACCACAACTCACAACGCGGAGTCTTGCGACTTGATATTATAAGATGGACATCGGGGATTCGCACCATGTCGGATAGCGTAGAGTCGCGTGAAATGGGATTGTATCAGAACATTGTACTCGCAATATATGAATATGCATTAAAATCCACGGTGTCAGACCTTTCTGACGTGCGTCGAATGGCATATCATGGCGTGGCGTAGCTTCAGAACAATGTGTTCCTGGCTTTAGTATCGCACAACTCCGGTAATCACACTATTCTCTGAAATATATTGTCGAAACGAAGCTTAGGAATTTTGCCAGCAAAGTGAGCTCTTGCTATCCGCAGACGTCTTTGCTACGGCAACTCAGACGTTGCCAAGCTTCCGGCTGCCAAAATTAATTTGCCAGCCTGTACGCAGTTCTTGATAATGGCTACGATTAGTTTTCGTTCGTCTACCCTGAATATATTTATAATAAACAATCACTTTTTATGCATTGTTTTCATATATAACAGGCAACAATTAGAAATTCCCACTGTAATTCAAGTAGTATAATATTTACTCATAAACTTGACCTAGTGACTTGACACCTACAACATCTACTTAGCCTTATTTCATTCCCATAAATAACCAAGAGCAAATTCGCCATTGTTATTTTGTGGTTGGTTGAATATACTTATAATTTTTTAAATTGTATTCACTTCTGATGGCTATAATCAAAGGTGAAATGTGAATTCATGGCTGTGAACTGTCACCGATGGTATTTCTTAATAAAATAACAAGGACACACGAATAAAATAAAATTAGATAAAGAGCAAGGTTTTGTTTCGTGAATATTCATAGTCAATTCGTTGAGTTTTTTATTTAATGTAAATATTTTTTGACATGTATTTGTGGAAAGAAAATTAATACGATACTCCATGAATTTTAGATTTTAGATTGAAACAAGTTGATAAACAGGATTTAGGTAAATATTGACTACAGCATTGATGATTTTTGGGAGTGGCAACCAAAAAACAAAATTCATGTTTTCAATGTCACTAAAAAAGCAAAAATGTTTTACTGGAATTGTATCCTGCTAAGATTGGTATAACCGGTATAGCCACATAACATTTTATTTTTTACAATTTTTAACAGATGCATAGGTGAAATATTTGTATCTAGTGGACTGGCTTTAAATGCCCAATATCCCACGCTGAATCTGATCAATCCTAGGAATAAATATTGTTTCATGTACTGGTTGTAAGATAAATGATACTGTGAATGATGTCCTAGAAAAAACCTGATGATGTACTAAAAACCCGATAATGTCCTAACACCAGAATATGCTCTTAATAACCTTAATATGTCATAAATTAATGTATCCATTTATGAGCTTATCGCGTAAAAGCTGTAAGAAGCGTCCAGCTACCCACAACTTGAGTGATTTTTATTTGTTTGCCCTCATCTTTTTTCAACTTCACACTGTACTTTTTTATATTTTATATATTGTGAACGCATTATTATTATTATACAGTGATGGGCAAATGTGTGGAACCAAGTAAATATCTCTGGAATTATTAGAGATATCAAAATGAAATTTGGAAGGTGGATACTACAGTAGATTGGCTAACTTTTTTCATATTTTTTAACAATTTTGAATTTCCGGTTTCACCGGAAGTAATGTCGATCTTAAAATTTGCAATGGAACACCCTATATATTATTTTAGTTTCTGATGAAACATTTTATTACGAATACAAAAATATCGGGTTCGATATTTTTTATTTCAATACCTACCGAGATATTAACAGAAAAGCAACTAAGGAAAGGAAAAATTTGATGGTAGCTAGTAGTCCACAAAGTTCGTTGTGAAGTAACAGTACTGTCCAAATGAGTTATTAGTGTTTGTATTTGAACGTGAAAAGATTACATTGTGAATTTGATAGTGAAATGGCCGAATTAAGTGAAAGAGAAAGAATAGAAATTCACAAACCGACTTGCCTATTGTCAAGAAGTAGACGGTGCTCAGTTTGGACATCTGATACATTAATTTTAGCTTAGTTAAGTTCCAATGTTTTGAAAATCAATTAGTTTCAGTCAAAGTTTCAGTTAATATTTATGATTATTTCTTAAATTGATATTAGATTTTTCCTTCCCTTAGTTACTTTTCTGTTAATATCTCAGTAGGTATTGAAATAAAAAATCTCGAACCCTATATTTTTGTATTCGTAATAAAATGTTTGATCAGAAACTGAAATAATATACAGGGTGTTCCATTTCAAATTTTGAAATCGACATTACTTCCGGTTAAACCGGAAGTTCAAAATTGTTGAAAGAAATGAAAACAAATAGGCATTCTACTGTAGTATCCACCTTCCAAATTTCATTTTGATATCTCTGATAATTCCAGAGATATTTACTTGGTTCCACACATTTGCCCATCACTGTATAGTTCACGATATAGCCCTTTTGGTATGCGTTATCGATTAAATGTCCTTCAAACTCATTACTTTAAAAGAAATAGAAAAAAGGAAGGTTTGTGATTGATCCTAATTAAAATAATGAAAAATTTGATTGGTTGATATTTAGCTTGCGCGCAAGCGCGACCTATCGAACCGGCTTTTAAAATATGATGAAGGTGTTCCTTGATGGTTTTCACGTGAAAAACGCATAACCTTTAAGATGGTAACACATTATTATCATGTCACGTGAGTTCACATGCTTCTACAACAAACGTGAATTTATGTTCTTGTAGAAGCATCACGTCACCTCACTTTGCTTAACCTAAAAATGTAGTTTTCAGTTCTTCTGATATTATATTTGTTTCCAAGCCTGTCGCATCTTTTGGTCAAGGTAATTACTCGACCGAGTATTGTAAAGTACCTTACGTAAACGCACTTTTTTATAAAAAAATCTTCCACATTTTGACAGCATTCACGCCTCACAAAATTGATGTTTAAGCAGAAAATTTGAGCACAACATGTCATGTAATATGTGATTTCACGTGATTATTCAACGTGACAATAGTGTGTTCGTTCTTAATGTGCATGAATGGATAAAGCCGCCTAAACAAATATATTGCTCATGTGAGTTCACGAGAAATCATGTGACGTGATAATAATGTGTTTCCACCTTTACACATCAAAAAAATTTTAGTTTTCAAGATATAAGTACAATGTTTTTATTAAATCTGCAATAATTTACAGATTAAACTGAAAACTTTAGAGAATCCAGTTTTTAAATGTGGATCTCAACAAAATGTACAGTTGTAACGATTTATTTTTTTGTCATAATTTATTTCCGACTCTCTTTCTGTTACCGAATAGATTTTTTTATTCATTTCATTAATTTTTATTGTTTAGATATTCTAAAAATACACTTCAGGAATTCGGGTGGTTGATTAGATTAGATTAGAATTGAAGTGGCTCTTTGTCCCATTCCACTGCGACATTCGCAGACCTATTTCAGTCCTCACTATATTTAGAGCTCAATATCTAGTTTTATTCTTTTCATTAGCCTTATTAGCCTGGATACTGCTTTCTTTACGTAGCTCTCTACCCTCAGCTTCTATTCTCCGAGTATGTGAAACCCCTTACTAGGCCTTCACACTCACAGAGTATGTTATCCGCGGTTTCGTCTTCTTCCTTACAGAACCTACATAGACTATCATCTGCTAAGCCAATTGTGTCTATAGGTTTCCTCAGCCTACAATGTCTGGTCAGTCCATCATCCTCATCGTTTTTCTACTTTGACATAGTAGGTGGTGTGACAGTTTGGCCGAAGGGCTTCTTAGAAATAATTTAGCGTGCCTTTGCCCTGGGGTTTCATACCACCAGCGCAAAACCTGGTTTTTCATCCATTTGCGGATGCTTTCCTTAGTTAGGCATTTAGCAATTCCATAGGAAGGTTCTGGATAAACTCCGTTGTTCCCTGTTTAGCTAATTCATCGGCCTTTAATTTTTGGAGACCTGTTACCCAGGTTAGGGTTTCTCTATTAGAGACTCACACACTAGATGTCATGTTGTTCGATATAAGCGTATCGCGTCTTGGCTGTTGAAGTAGATGAAGTTACACTTCAAATCAATACTTATTACTATGTCACCAACACACAAAGAATACTCGCTCTTTCCATTTCTTCCTGTTCCTCGCCTCGTTTTCCCAGTCCCTAACTCCCACTGTTACCAGATCTCTCCTAACCTCTTCAAACCATTTTTTCCTTGGTCTTCCTCTTCTCTTTTTACCACCTTCTCCACTTTTCAGTACTCGTTTTACCCATCTATCTTCCGTCATTCTACCTATATGTCCCAACCATCTTGCTCTCTGTGCTTTAATTATACGGGTTATACTTGGGTGCTTATATAATTCTGAGAGTTCTTTGTTTGTTCTTCTTCTGTAGATTCCATCTTCCTTAATTCCACCATAAATCTTCCTTAGGATTTTACGTTCCCATATTTCTATTTTATTCTGCTCTTTTTTGTTCATTTTCCAGGTTTCACAAGCATAGGTAACTGACGGTCTTATTAAAGTCTGGTACAATCTTATTTTAGCTGTTCGTGATATGTCTTTCGATTTTAACATATTTGATACCATTCCTGCTGCTTTACTGCCCTTTGTTAATCTTTTTCGTCTCCTTTATTTGTGATAGTGACTCCCAAATATTCGATTTGTTCCACTTTTTCTATTCTGTAGCTATTATTTCCATCACAGTTTATAATAATATCCGTTTCCTCATTGCCCTTCATTACCATGTATTTTGTTTTTTTCTCGTTGATCAATAGACCATGTTCTCTTGCCTGCTGTTCCAGTAGCTTAAATACTCTTAGAACCACTTTCCTGGATCTTGCCATGAGTACTATTTCGTCCGCATATGCTAGACATTGATGACATTGAAAAAATGGAGGAAGAAATCAATACATATCAAATGAATAGGAATTTCAGTCCGGGTCACTGAAAATTGTAATAATTCGAATGTTAATTAAAAGGTCCTGAGATGAAAGGTCGTTACTTTTGAAAAAAGCTTCTTTTTCCGTTGCTTCTTTACCAAAATTAATAATTTAAACTCCAAGGTGCGAATGCAAATGCAAATATTGTGTAGCACAAAAATTCAATATATTTTTCATTAATATTTACATGTATCTGGTGACCTTATTCAACTTTGATGGTTCCACTGAGCTTGGGATGATGCCAAACATAACAAAACTGAATAAAAAAATTGTACATATTCCATAATTTGATAATGGCAAAGTACCTAGTCCATTGAAAAGTTACATTTGGAGTAGCGTTTTTTAAAGGACGCAATTTTATGTTTTTAATGTATAGGGAGAGTCAGTGTAAAACTAAAACAAAGTTTGTTGGGTCGCCTACCTTTGTCCCACGGCCGCCAACTTGAAAATAGGGATTGAAATGCTTTTAACGATATCTCTTAAATTATTTATCTGCTGCATGCTGGATGCATAAAATGTTAAATGTCTTCTTCATTAAATTTTATTCTTCAGATGGTTCTTTCTTTATGTATTTTTCAAAAAATTTATAGTGCTTACGCGTGATCTTAGTCGCTAGGCACGTGAAATTGGATATTTCGTGTAAAACGGGTCGCGTTTTTCCGGATATAGTTGATTGAAATTTAATACACGCCCTAGAATTTTCATACACTTTATTGTTTTGATGATTTGTGTTTCTTGTAGACCAATAATGACCAATACTTCCATCAAAAATGTCCCAAAATGTAGTTCACAATTTTGGAAGAGGCAGTACCTAGGTATCCATTATAATTTAAAAATATATTCCATCAATATTCAGTTTCAGTGAAATTGTTATCGAGCAATTTAATTTTGTTTTTAAGACAGAAAAATGTAATTAATCAAAATTATCATGATTAGATTTCAAAAAAAAAAAATTCATAACAATTTATTGAACAATACCTATAAGTGGACGTGATCAATAGATTAATAGATATATTTGGGAAAAATAGTTATTTATGTACAAAGGGTATAAATAGTATAAAAAGATGTTTATGTCCTGAGGGCGACGTCGCACGAGGGTATTACACATCTGTTTATGCCCCTGGTACATACAAACTTTTATGTCATGCTAGTTCATCCAATCCAATCTCAATAGAAATCAGTATTTAAGAAAATGCAGTTTGAATTAATAACATTGTCCTTTTATGTTAGTGAGTATGAGTGAGTAGGCACTATCGTTGCTAGGTGAATGTTGGCAAACGTAAATGTCATGAAATCACAATAATTTTTATATATGAAGTTAGAAGTTAGAAGTCGAAATGAACTAAAATTTTGGAATTCGTGACGAAATTATCAAAAAAGCAAAGAAAGCAACTGAAAATCTGTTGCCAAAAAGTCTAAAGAAACTTACGGACATGGAATAAGAAAAATTGGAAATTGGATGCAAGAAAACTACGTACAATAGAAAATGTTGATTTCTCTTTATGACCGCACGGGTATAAAGTATGACATCAGATAGTTGGTAATTGAGCAATAATGCACTATTATGACATAAAAACTATTTATGTTTTCACCTGTAAATAAAATAGTTCAAACCTTTTCACATGGAATATTTACATAGTTATTAAATAGGATCAATATATGGATCATAAACTAGTTTAAAATATTGCCTAAATTGCAATAACAGTGAACACAAAAGTAATTTTAAACTAGGATCTGCTCTTCACGCAAATAGAGGGCTTACAAACGAGTTAGCCTGAGAGCTAGTAACGCACGTTTCATAAAGTGTTTGATGCACCTTGAAGTTTTTTTTATTTAAAATATATTGATTGCCCCATTTCGGCATTCTTGTTCAAATTGGCTGAACAAAGATGTTACCATCTCTTAACATTTACTGTTCAGCTGCTTCGGCATTTTATCAACTGCACACTGTAGATTTGCCTGAATAATTAGTTTAAAAAAAAAAACAATGAATTTAAAAGCACAAAAAACTTGTGAATATTAGACGATGATCGAATGTCAATAAACGTCAAAACAAACTGGGGAATTTTACCAGTTGATCTGACCACGTCTTGAAGTTTTGCCAACCCGTTAGCTGTAAATTGCCCTGGCTGTTGAGGATAAATTCCATTTACGTTTGGTAAATTAATATTTATTTTGATTAGCAGAGAAGTAACTGAAAATTACATCATCGTCTTTTTATCGTAAAAATTCTTCAGTGAGTGGAAAAACATATAAATATATAAACTATGGTGGTGAAGACACTTCTAAGCCTCGCACCCTATTCCACTCGGGGCGGTGCTCGGTCAATAACCACTACCTATTACTGGATGGTCTATTTTCCGTTTTCTACTTGGAATTTTGTCAAAGACTCACTATTTTGATGATCTTGATTGACAAAAGCATAAATATCAATAAGACCGGTGAAATGAATCTTTTTTTGAATGGGAGTGCGAATCTGTTATGGAGTTTTGAGATATGCCTATTTGTTCTAATAAATGTTCTTGTCTACCTAGATCTTTTTTTCGATTTTGAATACTTGCTATAGTTTTCGTTGAAAGAGAAAACCCCTTTTTTGTTTCTACTAAATTATTTATAAATTTAGCAATTTCTTGGAGCGGCTCTTAAATTTTTTATGCGATTAGTAGGTACATGTTAACTATACTAATATTTCAATACTTATAAAAGTTCGAAGAGGAAATTTAGTTATAAATTATTGGCTCCGGATTGAATAATCAACTCGGCGTTATTACATAAGAATTAATATAGCCGACGGATATGTACGCTTCAAATTATAATTGATATCATAAATCGACATTTCTAATTACCTGACAAACTTATCCTTTCCTTTTAAGCACGACATCAATATTTATAAGGATGGAGATGAAAATCCGATTAATTCGACGTGGTAGTGTTTTGTAGACAACATTAAAGTGAAATTTTTTTTAGAATAAGATGGATTCAATATGTAGTACGTAAAACTTACTAGCGAATATATGCATCGATTCATGCAATTATATGCAATGTTATCTGTTTTTTTAAAGGAGCCGTCCCTTCGCCGGCACCACCTCAGTGTTTTGGGCTTATCGTGGATTCTCCTAGTATTTTGGCAACAGCCTATTTAGCCAGCTCTGTATAAGCTCATATAGATTCTTAACTGATTGGTTTTAGAAATCCTCTGGAGTCATTTGGGGTCTACCTGCCTCCTGTGGTCGAGCGTCTCACCGTTGCATAATATATGCAGAGCTGTTTCAGTATCCTCTTTTCATCTTCTGCATGTAAGGTCTCCGTTATACAGCCCTATTTTGTTCAGGTGTCCTTTGGGGGAAAGTGTCCCATAAGTAGCCCCGTTATGGTGCGTAGTTTGTTCCTGCTCATTTGAGAGCAGCTCTTTCGCTATTTTCTCTGATGGTTCTTTTATAAATTTCTTTTCATGTGTTTGCCTGGGCGTGTTCTTCCAGTGTTTTTTGTGTGGTTCTTTTGCCTACCCTTTTAACCATGACCTAATTAAGCACCTGGGAATGCCTACAGCTGGTTCGGTTAGGTTTTATTTCATTTTATTTCCATCATTTTCCAATGGATTTTATCCTACTACTATTTTTTTTCACTTTTTATTATTTTTGCAGGGTTCGGCACTGGTCTATATTGTTATATTTATTTTTCTCCGATTGGCAGCAAATATTAATTTTGCTGACTGATATCAATCAGCAAAGTATTACTTTTCCTGCCTGGGCAGCAAAGTGGTTACTTTCCTATAATCACTTTGCTGCCTGTGATTATACATTTCCATAGCAACCAACCAAAATAGAGATTGTCGGAATTGTAATAATTTGCAAATACAATATTCTCATTATGAACAATCGGAGAAAAAATTATATGTTCAACTTGGCAGCAAAGTAGATTGACTGCCTTAGCTGGATAGCCTCGCTACGCTCGGCTATGAATTCAGCTTCGGCAGTCAATCTACTACTTTGCTGCCTAGTTAAACAAATAACTATTAAACAATACAAAAATATGCCTAGATACACGGAAAAACATTAGCATTTTGAAGTTTCTCATTTTCAGTTAGAGAAAGAAACTGGTAATTATTATTTTGACTGAAGGCTATTGAATGGACGTCGACATAAGTTAAGAAATACGTTAATGATGATTAAACAAAGTCTACTCACCTCATTTCAGTTTCTTCACTAATTTATTTATTAATATTTTAAGCTTATTTGTCGTGTGGAGATATTTGCATTACAAAGGCTCCGCTCCCCGGGTGCGCGAAAATACCATTTAAGAGTTTTAGAAATTCACATTTTTTTTGAAAACCGTTGCATATTTTGGGTGGATTTTTGTTCTATATAGTATATAAAAGATCTAGACATGTCTATAATTATATGAGATATTTCAGAATTGCATGGAAAAATATGGTTTTTTTAATTGAAAATAGCCCATTTTCGAGGGGCCATATAAAATAATTAAATAATAATTACAGACATCGAGTCAAACCTTTTCTATAAGCTCCTGAAAAAATCATCAAAAAAAATTGAACCGTTGCTGACAAATCTGTGTATTTCAAAACCCTTGCACTTTTATACCCCGGAACGTGGCGGCACCTACCAATTATTAAAACTACACGATTTTAAGGAAGAGAAGATGCTCAGGTCCGTATTCTATTTTTTTCTGGAATATTGGATTTGAGGGATAATAATATTTTTATTATATGCAAGTAATTGATAAATCTGTTTATGTAAAATTTATTGACAGGTTTGAATAGGTACTTTAATTTATATAGGTATATTTTATTAAGTAGTGGTTTATCAAATGTAGATACATATTTAAATAGATTTCAATGAAATGTTTCTGATATCTAAACTTCTAGATTTTCTGGGATCTACTAGCTCAGGTAAATAACAATTCATATGATATTTTGAAAGGTGGTCTTTCATTTTATCGCAAAACACATCATTTTCTTAAATAATTTCTTTTTTTATACCGGACGTCGTCCAAACTTCGAAACAGCAATAGGATCTTTCAGCTACCAGAAGCTGTCCTTGCACTTGATAAAAACACTTGTGGTTTTGGTTGATTTCCCCGTTTTTCTTCCAAAATGTTATTTTCCTTTTTGGTATTCCATCTTCGGGGGAAATATGTTTGGCGCTGAATGGACATTTGATTTCAACGATTCCCTTCTTTCCAATTAAACCATCTGGAGTTGCAGCTAAAAATGGGAAACTTTGACTTATAAATAGCCCACAGGGCGATATTTATTCATCGATGATCTATTCTAAGCTTTCGATTGCCGTTTTTCGTTCTGTTTACTGGTATGGCCATTGCTTTTAGTACTAAATTTTGCACGAATTGGGCTGAAGTTTGATGTAGGAACCTCTTAAACCCTTTTCTTCAGACTTTTTTAATGTTTTCCAAAAATTCCCCTTTCTCCTTTTCGAGTTCCTCGGGCGATAAATCCGGCTTTTGACATTGATCACCATAGCCTAAATCACGTCCTTGTGTAATTCGCATGTTTAGATAAGGATTTTCGCAATCAAAATTGCTAAACCATTCCGGCAACAGTACCTACACAATTTAAATTATTCGAAGTCATAGCCATATTTCAGACGAAAAGGCAAACGTATGCGTTGAATATCGTGAACGGTCAAAAATTAGGCGGATTGTCTTTCCGCGCCTCTCACCGTTGCCCCGCAGGAGTTTCTCCGACGGATAGGACACCTACCCTTAGGTCCCAATTTTGCAGCTAGAGAATTTTTGGTGCGTGGTGTTGATGAATAGTGTATATGTTTTTCATTAAATTTAATCAGTTTAAATTATACATTTATTGTGATAACATTGAAATTATATTTCAATTCACTTGAAGATTGCTCATTTTGTATTTGAAGTAATAAAGTTCCTTTTAAAAATAGACTTTCTCAATAAAGAAACTTAGTCTCTTCATAAGTTTAACAGAACTTAGGTTTAAATATAGTAAAGATTTAAATTGTTCCATTTCATCTTGTGAAATTTCACTACAAATTCCAGTTTTTATGTATCTGATAATAATAAGTAGTATTTATTTACCGTTAAAATATCCACGATATCTTGCGTAGTTTTAGAAATTAAAATAAATGCATTGCGTACAAATTCAAATTGAAAAAAAAACCAGTTATTCCATTACGGGGTATTTTATAATACACTACAGGGAAAGTTTAGTTATCGTATAACTAATACCTACATAAGCATTTCACAACATTAACTAGTAGTTTAAATAAGAAATACCAGCAAATTGATAATTTTTACTACATCAAAATATGTTATCGGGTATAAAGGCATGACATAATTTTGTTTGTCAATAAATTGTTGATTTTCCTAAATTGTAACTAAAATCGTGATTGAACGCGGTTGAAAAATTTAAGTGAAGAAAAAAACATGCTTTATAGGTCATCGAAATAAAAAGGAAAAAATAATTATTAATTCAAAAATAAAATGATTGAAGGAAAAGTATCTTTGATCTGGGGTCGTATTCTCGTAAAGTGAGCTTTTTGACGTAAACGTTTCAAAATTTATGTGCGAGTACCTACATTTTGAAGTGGTTGATGACCATTCGTTTTTGGAATGTATAGTATACGCTTGATATTGTGCGATCATAACATCTGGCATCACTGCAACATCTCACTAGTTACAAAAATTGGTTCGTTAATTAACTTTTTTTGAAATTGAAAAGGAACTTGCATCCACATATTTTCCAACTGCACTGCACTCCAGAATCCAAGAGCACAGTATCTGGCAGATTACTGGATAGAAGAGGAAAATTTACCCGAGCTGAAGCCTGTAGATATCCTAAAATTCCTCCGAGAAATAGTACTAAAGGAGCTACTAGTTTCAGATACTCTCTTCAGAAACTAAGTAGAAATAAGGGGACATTGCAATTGATATTTCAGGTCTTAATGAATGTCACCCTAAAAATACATACATCCATACATATTGATCCCTGATAAGCTTTTGACGTAAGTCTTCTCCTGCGTTGCGCTGAATTGCGTTGAGAAAATTCTATCTTTTTTATAACTTTCTCGACTGATATGTTCAAATGTTCAACTAACTTTGTTCTAAAAACATTACAGTTTGGGTGAATCTGTAGTTGAGATGGTCTTGAGCGTTGAGTAGTGATAATTAAAAAATATTTAGGTTTGGCTGAGCTGTAAAACCCTAGATAGGTACCTAAATAACGGGAAGAAAATTGTGAACGCACCCTTGAATCGCTTGCTAGTTTTAAGGAAGACTTGAGAAAAACAGTGGTGAGAAAAATCTCTTGTATATCCTTCGTAAGATGTATCAGTTCTCCACCGTTTTGAGCACAAATGTTGTTAGCTGGTCTGAAGGATTCTGGGATTTTGTTATCTTTTTTCCAGCTTTTGAAATGGAGGAGGCAGCTATCGCTTTCCTAATTAATCCTGGTATATCACAAAATCCTTTTCGCTCCTGGTCTTTTGAAAGGTTCAACCATTGTGGTGCTTTCTCCTGAAGGTATGCTACGACTTTCGAAAGGATATACTTCCCTACTTGGATTACGTCCAGAAGAAGTTCTTAGGAATACTCGCACTCTTTTTTCTTCATTCTCCTTACTAACCAATACTTTATAAATCCTTGCCGCAGCGGGTGCGGAAACCGTCATAGCTGCAGTTCTTCAAGGTAGGCTACTAATGAACGAAAATTTAACCAGTATTTTTCACCTACTTGAATCGATGTGCGTACAAAACAGCTAAAAAAACTGTGAAGGACGAGAAAGAGAGGATTGTAAATGAATTCGAAAACTATTATCACTTAATAATGTATCTATTGTTAAATACAAATCAAGATTCACATCGATACACTTAAAATAAAATGACCTTCATAACGCCAAAGTTTAGCGAACCATATATCCATAACGAATCTTTAATTTTTTCAATCTCAGTTATGGTTGACTCGTCTGTATAAAATTTTGCGGTTATATTTGTCACTAAAAAATCATCAAACACTTTCATCTTAAGTTTAAAAAATGTATCCACAACAAAAATAAGATAAAATTGATAGCTATCCTTTGTACATGAAACTCTTAGATACTCTGTATGTGGGGAATTATTCTACATGTATATCCTCGTTCAATTATTATAGCTTCTGTTTTGGTTTTTCTATGAATTCTCTATCCAATTATTCTTGACTGACTCACATTTTGTTGATATTTTGGAACGTTTTTCGTATTTTAATTTACAATATTTCCCACTAGTGTGGAAAGTGGGAATAAAATAAAAATCCAGAGCAAGTGTCTGGGGTGCGATTTTCGAGTTCACACGAATATATGCGTGTACGGTTATTTCCACATGAATTTTTCCTTATACGGTGCTAAATGTGTATTTTTCAACACCGTTCGAATAAACGTTCGTACACGAAGAATTTAGCAGCCGGCAACACCGCATAATTGTATGGTCTTGTCACTTGTGACATTTGAGAAGCAAATAATATATATATATGTATATAATCTTGAACTCTTTCACCCTCAGGGTTATCATTTTATTGTTGCTTCGTGAACTTTTTCCAAATAATATATTATATATTATTGTCTATTTTTGAAAAATGGTAGATTCAAGTTCCAGTGCTGCTTCTAATAAAAAATGTGGCAATATTTCGGCGGTATGTTTATTAGTTCTAAAGTGACAGGTTTTGTGAGTCTATGAAGTTTCACTAATTGCCTTTCTGAATATTCCTCAAAAGGATCAATAAACATGTTAAAGATCCTGGGAGGTCTATCTGCTAACTCTTCCGCTTCTTGTATAGCGTTTATGAAGTTCAAATGAATTAAATCATCAAAACCTGCCATATTCATATCATTTATTATTCAAATTAATGACATACCAAACACAAATATTTTCAATCTAGGTTATGTCAATTTACACTTTCCGAACACGAAAACATTTATTCGAATGGAATGAACCCACTCGAAACAAGCCATACGAAAGTGTTCGTATACGATTACCGTTGGAGCATGTCGAAGATTGAGTTTTTCAAATTTCATACGAAAATGGCCATTTTTCGTATACGTCAAGTACTAAAAGGTCTACCTTGGGGCAAAATTTAAAATCTTTATTCCAATTTTCAGGGCATACTACGATATTTTTTCTTAGTTATAAATCGAGATTTTTCATAAGCGATTTTTTTAATGAAAAAATTACTACGCCACTGGATTCAGAGTGCCTATTTATTAATTTTTTCATCTGGTGTCACGTTGTTGAAATTGTAAGAAAATATTCTCATTGCTATATCTGTTGATATTGGGTGTTTTTTGTGACTGTTAGCTGTGTGAGTTTTCGAATTTTTGAGTTGTCATAACTTTGTTGTTTTGGTCACATATTCTGTTTAGAGGCACTCTGAATCCAGTGGCGTAGTGATTTTTTCATTAAAAACATCGCTAATGAAAAATCTCGATTTTCGACTAAGAAAAAATATCGTAGTATGCCCTGAAAATTGGAATAAACATTTTAAATTTTGTCTCAAGGTACACCTTTTAGTACTTGACATTTGAAAAAAAAAAATTATCAAAATTTTAGGGGGGTGTTTCCATTAAAAATGGGTCACACTGTACATCTGTATATCTAACTACTTAGTCTTAACGAGTTACAATTATTGCAAAAATCTTTGATTATTTAAAATTCAAATGGTCGAAGCGAAAACCAGCTATGATTAAGTACTGACAAGGTGGAGGCAATAAAGATACAAAAAAAAGAAGAATGGTTTGAGTTTTTAGCATATTATATTCTAATTTTCCAGTTTTTGCATAATTGTAGAAAAAATTTTGTGAGCAGCTCGTGCAAAACGTGTTTTTTGCACTCGACGTATTGTCCAACTGTGCCTAAAAGCCTCGCTCCTAAAGGCTACGCTCCTTGTCTGGTAATTCTCACAGTCGTTTGGGAGTATTATGCTTTTCCCACTGATTATACAATATACCATTTTCCCACTACTATAGCATTGAATTTGACAATTATTGCTACTTTTAACCAACTGATTAATATTTTTTTCAATTATTAACCTAGGTCCATAATCGACAAATTTAAATATTATGAGAATCAAGGGATAGTAGTTCAACGAAAACTTGTGCAACATAATTTTGTTTACCCAGAAGATTGTTTTCAACATATTTGCTACTCGAAAACTGACAGTGTAATGGTCAGCCAAACAACGAAATTGAAGCTTTTCGTGGTGCGTTTGTGGATCATTTTTAATCTCTGTCTCAAATTTGGCTAATAGTGGAAAAAATTGTCCATAATCCATGGTGGTGAAGAGCCTCGCACCTTATTCAGCTCGGGGCAAAGAGCCCCTTGCGAAATAATTTTGGTGCTCGGCCAATAAAAGTAGTCTTCACCACCTTGGTGTATAATATACCATTATCATATTGATAGAACGAGTATTACACTGCAATGTCACGGCAAATTTATCACGTCTAAATATATTTGAATAGTATAAAGGTTCTATTGTCCTCGCTACCTGCGGACTAAGAATCTAGCGATAGCTGCTAACTGAACATTTATTTACATGAAGAAGCGCTTTCAATTCTGTTCAA
This sequence comes from Galerucella nymphaeae, assembly GCA_963978555.1. Taxonomy (NCBI): domain Eukaryota; kingdom Metazoa; phylum Arthropoda; class Insecta; order Coleoptera; family Chrysomelidae; genus Galerucella; species Galerucella nymphaeae. Next base: position 16,221,094 of record OZ021715.1, on the reverse strand, counting down.
TTCTTTGAAGTATTTCACACTTTTTTGAATTTATAATCAGCTCTTCAGCTATCAATATAATAAAAATACACTATACCTTCCTACGGTTGCAGAAAAATATGTTTATTGTTCTAAATTGTATTGTGATATTTTAATTTTTAAAGTATTTAAGAATATTATGTTAAGTCAGCATAAATACGAAAATAGACACAATAATTCTTATATTTTATTTCTACCAAAAATACATTTACATAATAATTCCTTGTAAATATTAATTCATTTTATTTCTTTTTCAGGTATGTTTTCCAACACTCGTTGACCGCTATGACCTAGTAGATTTTGCGTTCAATTCACGATGCCAAACTTCTTGTAGTACAAGCCAATGGCGAAGTAAAATCTGCACGAACCATAAACGGTAAAATAAGTTCATTTCAAATCAATCACTATTAGTTCGATCATTGTAGAGATCACAATACTGAAATAACAAGTCCATTGTTCGAAATTTTGTAAACGTTTTCTGCATATTTTATTCCGAACGGTACAATCTCAGATTGACCGCCGGTACCGGTAGGTGTGCCTGGCATTATTTCTATTTCAATTAGTAATTATGTTTGATAGGAAATTAGATAATAATCCAATCAGGAACGGACAGAAATATAAATCTGAAGTGAAAGTGAATTTATCCTTGTACCGGGTGGTCCAAAAAAACGATCTCTCGGCTATATATCAGAAACTACACATGTTGTAACTTCAGGAGAAAACATTCCTTAGTAAAAGTGGCCAAGAGAAATTGTTGGAAGTTTCTAGGTTGACCGCTAGGGAGCGTAACCTGTAAAGAAAAATTAAAAAACCAGTTTTTTGTGTGAAATTTACCCAATTATACCAAGTGTTGAATAAGTAGACTAGAAAGAGGGCAAAATTCCTCACAAACTTAAAGAGTGGGGGAAGATGGGAAAGTGTTTTTGGATAAATACTTATATACAGCCCACCATCCCTACCCAAACGTTTACACTCATCCATTTTATGGCTATTATAGTAATTTGTCATTTATTGCTTTTAATAATTTGTTGTTCGTTCCGTAGTATGTAAGGTATTCGCTTCATGAGTTTTTGTTTCATTATGCAGATGTTTTAAAATCAATTTACCATACAATTTAAGAAAATTGTAAATTGCGCGAAAAGTATAGTACCTAGGTATAGGACACCCTTATACCATTCGAAAGAGGACATTTTTTTGAATATGATGAATTATTGAAATACAGGGTGTTCCATTTGAAATAAGCCCGTTATAACACATTTAATGATCTAATAATTCAACTGATAATTCTGAACACCCTGTAAAGAGATTTTTAGTACTCAATCGTGGAATACATTCAATGAATGTCCGACTATTGAGCTGTGAGAGGAAATTCGCTAGAATTCATTATATCAATGAGTTATCAATATTTTTCGAAATGCTCACATTTTTAAAAAAGTCAGCATAACTCGGAACCCTCTGTATTTAGGTATAGGGAACCATTATGAAACATCACTTTATTTTTCGGGTGCAATCAGAAAATGCAATCAAATATAGGGTGTTCTATAAGAAAAAATATAACTTTGATACGCCACACTTTATTGGGACATCCTGTATATTTCAAAATAATTTTAAAATGTAGCCTATATGGATGTACAAACTACTAAGGTGACAAACATTTCAAATTTCTCACCGTTTCGCCATAAACCTCCGTCCCGTTAGTCGTGATTCACCCTGTATATGGTTTGAATCAACCGATTTCAACAAGACTAGTGTCATTAGAAAGAGTGTGGATGAATCAATTACTATGAAACATTTGCAATTATTTTTAAATGTCATAGGTAGAGGGTACTTTCGAAAGAAAAAAAATGAAATTTGTTTTTCATGAAAATGTTTAATAGAAACACCTAATTGTTGTAAATTATAATGAAATTGGATTAAACTCGTAACAAAATGGCGCAAACCGCGTGCTGATAGCTATTGCCGAGCTCGAGATATAAATAAAAACGCAACATAAGTGGAAAACGATGGAAAACAATTTGAACATTTAATTGGACATGACGTTTCAATGACTGAGATATTTGTATGATTCTCCGTTCCCATATTTAATTTTAAGTTGTAAAATAGGGTCAGTCAACTATACTCTTACTTATTTTTATGCGTTGTACAAATAGTTTAATAGTATATTATTCAACGAGCGTGTAATGATGGCTTTTACTCATGAGAATGAAGTTTGCGACGTGAGCCGCAGGCGAACGTCGTAATCATTCGAGTGAGTAATAGCCATTACACGAAAGTAGAATGCTATACTTTTTCTATGACTGAGTGTTCACCTATCAATTCAAACGAACGAGATATTTAGAGAATATTTTATTGAATGAACTTAATGCTTTATGTCAAACAATTCCATTTTGGAAGCTACAATGAAAATTCATTTATTGCTTACAATATTGATGGTGAAATTTGAGCAGTTGAATTCGTTTTCACTTTCTGTATCCATTCTAATAAAAAGACAGCTCTAAATCACCTTCGGTAGGTAGGTATAGGTACTGTCAAAGTCAAATTATGAGATTTCATAGCGAGTCTGATTCAAACATTACACCGAACATAGTCGTGTGTAATGGCATTCTTTGACGGTGATTGGCCAGATAGTCGTGTGTAATAGATCATTACACACGGGGCGTGGCTTGTTTTGTGTAATGCATCCAGTTACTCAACAAAAATGTTACATAAAAAGGGTCCATTTCTCAACAGTCATGGAAAAACACAATTTACGGTATTTATATACCAGTCAGCTGAATATTACTTTGATGGTACCGAAAGAATATATTAAGGGTGTGCTGTAACTCAGAAAGTTAACCCATCAATCATTATCAAGATCATTTACAGGAAAAAAGGAAATCCGTGCAAAAACCAAAATTACAGTATATAATAGTTATTTATGTAACAAGTGCGTAAACTAGCCTTTTTTTGACAAATGTGAATATTGTTGCATGAACAGGAATGTGTGGGAAGCCCAAATAATAACAAAATGAAGGAAGGAAGACCTAAGAAAACTTGGAACCAAGAATTTGCAGAAATATTGGGAAGAAGAAATATGAAATGGAAAGAAGCAGAAACGATGGCAAAAAAATGAAGTGGACTAATCTAGGAACAAATTATTCAGATGTAGAAACCTACGCTTACACCTTCGAGTATAAAAATGGTTTTTGATTATGGGGTCTATTCTGTAACTAGTCCTTTAAAATTTAGAGGCCGTTAAAATTTTAACAGGCGCTGAAATCACATCTACAAGTAGGTAGCCTCTAAATTTTAAAGGAATGGTTACAGAATAGACCCCTATATGAGAATAAAATAATTCAACTTCAAACTTTTTATAATAAATAAAGCTATTTCAATATCTTCTGTATGTTCCTTGTGATATATTATTCATTCTTTTCTTTTTAATTACTTGGGAAATTAAACCACAATGTTTTTAAATTATTTATTCAAAAGTTTCGGTATCGTTCCAGTGACCGTTGTCAAGATAAACTAAGTAAAAGTTAATTTTTTATCCCTATTATTATCGTTGTATCAGATAAGGATAAAAAATTGATTTCTACTCAGTTTATCTTGACAACGGTAGCTGGAACGCTACCGAAACGTTGAAATGAAATAAATAATTTAAAAATATCGTGGTTTAATTTACCAAGTAATTAAAAAGAAGAGAAAGCTATTTCAGTTCAGTTTATTAGTTTTATGGAATTATTTCTAGTTCGAGCAACTCTCCAAAGTCTTCATCATTTGTAAGTTCTTGTAAATTAGCTCTCGCTTCTTGCATCTGCTAGGCCAATTGTGTGCATGTTTGCTCAGTCTACAATATCCGGTCAGTCCATCATCTTTGTTTTTTTTCGACTTTGATATAGTAGGTCGTGTGACAACCTGACCGAAGGGTCTTTAAAGAATAATTTAGCGTGCCTTTGTCCTGGGGTTTTATATCACTATCGCAACGCCTGGTTATTTGTTCATTTTGACTTAATTTGCAAAAGATCGATAGTACTTAACTATTTCGAAGATTATTTGACGAAAAATTTTCGGGTTATAGATATACGGTTCACAGAGAAAAATTCGAAAAAAGATTTGCTCCAACAGTATATTGTATAATTAGTGAGAATATTCTTTTACCACGAATTATACATACTATTTTTTCTTCGATCGTTGATTTACATTTCAAATGTTAATTAAAAAGTAGAAGTGGCTAATAAAATATTCAACACCCCTGAATCGAGTTCAAATGAAAATGATCAAAACGAGATAAACCAAAAAATTAGCCATGCAGCTTCATCGTCTATAAATTCTCGTTGTCCTCCAGTACAATTCACAAATTGTGTACAAACTGTACAATAAATTTGAATATTAACAACAATTTATTTGTGTTCAAGAATATCGTTATAAATTAGATGCGGTTATATCTTTCATACCATCTTTATCAATATGAAAATCAAAACCATACTTTGTTCCATTTTATTGTAATAATCCATTTGTAACATTAAGAATAACCATAGACAATGGAATAACATAACATTAAGAATATCTGTAGAGTAGGGAGGGTGAGTGTAGGCTCACAGCACTTATTCCACATGTGGCCCATTGTACATCCTCCCGAGGAGTTGTCCTCCTAGGTCATCGCCATCCTGTCCTTCTCAGGAAGGTGGACAGGTCACTAGGAGACATCTCCTTTATATCGGCAGGTGTAGGCCAAGACTCACCGAACACACACTCTCTTATTGACGATTACACCGGACACTCGCATAGGACATGCCTGACAGTTTCATCTTCCTGTTCACACATCCTGTATAGAGGTGTGTCCACTAGCCCCATAGTATGGAGCTGTTTCCTTAGTTGACAGTGACCAGTCAGAAATCCCACCGTTATACGTAGGCTTTTCCAGGTCATCGCCAAATATTTCTTCGGCGCCATCTTCCCATGGTCGTCCAGGGTGATCCTGCCAAAACTGCATCCTTTGATTCTCTCCCATCTCTCATGGGAATGAGCATGGCTGTAACGTTTGGCTAGTTCCGCAATTGTCGAAGTAGTAAGTGTCACATTAAGAATATTACCGCACTGTTATTTTCTAATTGCTTAGCAACTGGTCACTATTCTGGAATGTTGAGCTTTGCGCAGAAGAAGCAGGTCAAAATAGTATCATTTTTCCCACGATCGGAGAAAAAATTTTTTCTCCGATTGGCAGCAAATATTAATTATGCTGACTTCTATCAATCAGCAAAGTATTACTTTTTCCTCCTACCCTTATAGAAAGTACACACTTTCCTCCCTCAAATCAGGGAGGAAACTCATACTTTTTCTCCCAGGGAGGAAAAGTACTTTCCTCCCTAGGGAGGAAAGTATTTTTCCTCCCTCTCATTTCAAGTAAGTTGTACACGATGAAACTTGTGAATTAATTATATTCATATTGTTTCCATAATTTCTAGAACATCCTGTATATCCTGTTTTTTGGTAAAAATCAAACATTAATGGTACTTCAACGTAGTTCTTCAATACAAATTTCAACTTCAGGAATCTTAGATAGGTATACCTTCTTGAGTTCAGAATAAGAAAAGCATAGTATGCTGTGGCTCACTGACAGTAAACACGGCGATTGACTTTTGTGGTGCAAAGTTGCTACATTCATTAAACTTGGTTGAATTTTTGAAAAATGGAGAGCGATTCAAGTGATTTTGAATTTCCTAATACACCACCTAATATTAAGGCACATGCTAACATAGCGTCATTAACCTTACTACCACAAAAATCTAAAGATAGGTATGAAAAACAATATACACAATATAAGCAATGGGCTGAATTATATTCGTTACCTATTTGTGTCGTGAATAAATTAAAAAAAAAAGTGGGTAGGAGGAAAAATCATATGTATCACATGGGAGTAAAGTGCCTTTTCCTCCCTAGTAATACAAATAGCTATTCCTGTCTAGGCAGGCACGAAAGTGATTACTTTGCTGCCTGTGATTATACATTTCCATAGCAACCAACTAAAATAAAGAGATTGTGGGAATTGTAATAATTTGCAAATACAATATCCTCATGAACAATCGGAGAAAAAGTTATATGTTCAACTTGACAGTCAATCTACTACTTTGCTGCCTAGTTAAACAAATAACTATTTTCTGATTTTGTTCGTGAAAGGAACTTAATAGTCAAAACTTAAAAATCGTATTCCTTTTAGTTTCGTATTTTTTTTCTCAACTACTATCATTGTTAGAGTTAATCCATTTCAGTTGTATAAGTTGTATTTATTTCTAGTAACGGGTCATTAACTTTGGGAAAATTACGTTAACGGATGATATACAGTCAACTCCCTAAATAACCGAATACAATAAACTATATATAGGTGGTTTCCTTGTTTACCGACATAATGAGCGGTACATAAAAAGGAAACAAAGACGGATTAAATATGTATATACTAGCCTTGTTTACAATTCAGTTACATCAATTCCACATCTATGTAGGATATTCAAGGCTTGTATATAGCTATGCAATATATAACTACGGAGTGGAGTCATTTGTATAACCAGGGCATGAAGACTGAACAATATGACGCCCAAATCTTACGGCCCAATCAGGCTAATGCTAAAAGTATTGGAAAAACTGAAGTGCAGATACATTAGAGATAAAGCTGTATCAACAAACCTCCTATACAAGCGACAATACGCGTATCAGCCAGGCAAGTCAACAGCCTTAGCACTAGATGATCTCAACGGGCTACTAACAAAATCCCTATGAAACATAATACATTGAGGATGCTTCGAATAACACATCTACATTGTCAATAACCAAAGCTTTCCCACTCCTACTGTGTCAGTGAATCAATGCCAATTTGGGAAAAAAGGCTAGAGCAGGCAGGGGTCCAAAAAATGAGTGATCACCCTTGTGTCTTAGTAGACGAACTACTGAAGAGACGACATCCAAAGGTATGTATTGTTCAGAATATGCTGATTATCTTGCGATTATTACTTGCCCTAAGCATAATTAACTACTGAGAGGACTGAAGTCATCAGTTCTCAATAGGGTAGAAATTCCAATTGCACTAAAGTAAGTTAGTTTAAAATTTTTCGAGGAAATTAGTATGATGGATGATTTTCTTGATTTTGTAAACTATCTTGAAAAACAAATTTACGCAGTAAATAAGAAATATATATGAACAGTAAAGAGCTAAACTGAGAATAAAATACTTGCTAAATACACTAGCTTAGCTGAGCACAACACAAATTCCAGTTTTGAATGCAATGCAACAGATGTCAGATGAACGTTAAAGGATGTTCATAAATCACAATTGTTAACGCAACTAAAGGTTCCTAATATTAACATAATAACTTTAGTAAGGACTGTGGCTTAAAAAAGTTAACTCAAATTTTGACAAGTTTATCTGAGGCCGTGAAAAAATGCAGTCGAAAACATTAGATATTGCCACGTTTAACTATGAAAAAGCTTAGGTGCTAAGTAAGTGGTAATAAGGGCCGGTTTCATAATTCGATGGTTAAAGTGCCTTTAGTAAAAGTAGACTTTATCTTAAAGTATCCTTTAAGACGACTTTAAAATAATTGCGTTTCATAATGAAATTAGCACCTTCTTTCAATAAAAGTAGCATTTAGGTAAGTTGGCAGCCCCGAAATTTGTTTTTCGATACCTTTGACACTATTTAATTCAGTTATCTAACCTAAAATTATTGTTTTGACATGGCTTTGACGATAAAAACGTAAGCATCATCATAAATTTCAAAGTGACACTTTCTCTTTGAACTATTTTTTATTTTTTTCAAATAAATTATTTCGTCATCGGATGATGAACTAGAGCTGGAAGAACTATCAAGCATGTTCATCATTTTTTCGTGAAGTATTCAGCCTGGTTGTCAAAAAATATGGAGAAAACTAGGTTATGTTTGCTTTAAAGCCACTTTATCTTCTGTGAAGTTTAGAAATTCGCACTTTAAGTTAAAGGAAACTTTAGGCACTACTTTATCTTAAAGTGCGATTATAGGACCACTTTTTCAACTTTAAAGGCCTGGTTTCGCACGTGCGATGGATGCATGCGTCCGACGCTTGCAGCCGCTGCATGCGTTCATCGCATGCGTTTGAGTGGTTTTGCTTGTGCGTCTAGAAGTGACAGTCATAACTTCGAAGCTCAGTTCGTGAAATCATCATGGAGTGTGTGTTAGCCCTTCTATTTGAAGAAGAAGATGATGAAGCGATCATTTCGTTGTTAATTCAAAGAAAACCCCATCATAACATATACTAGCATAGAAATGCCCACTTTTTCCCTCCATTTTCCCGCTATCTGTTTCCAGACATTATTTTTGATAATTAGATCTTTATATTTTTCACTTTAGGCATCATACAGGCATTTGTGAAAGGATATTAATTCGATTAATAGCATCTCGTCATCCCGGCTCCATTTTTCAACACTCTTGTTGACGTTTCGTATTGCACAATCGCCTGCGTTCTCGCCGCTTGACTGGTCTCCGAAGCAGTCGTTGCGTTTTGACGTTGCATTCAGACGCAGGCGCTAGATATCGACGCACTAGTAAAACCACAAGCACGTGGTACCATATGACCAGTCCCTGCGATGAACGCATGCAGCGGCTGCAAGCGTCGGACGCATGCATCCATCGCACGTGCGAAACCAGGCCTTTAGCCAACTTTATTATTTAAAGGCACTTTAAGTTGATTATGAAACTGGCCCTAATAATTAGAAAATGGACTTTCTATTATTAACAATATTGATAATATAATCAAACGTTAATTCTTCAAATGTGCTCGTTTCCTTGGATTTTGTCTATTAACATAATTTTTTCAATATATAAATTTAATATTAAAAGACGAACACTTGCAAATTCCTGATGAAAATTTTCAAGCTCTGGCAGCGTTGTGCAAAAACCATAATTATCACACCCTCCGAATTATATAATTGGCTATTTTTATCGACACTTGACATTATATTGGCAAGCGCATGCGTGTGTTCTTCCCTCTCACTCCGTCGATTGACTGAGATTGATTTATCCAGTGGCGCTGGTAATTGTCAGTAACCTTTGTTTTTCCAGATAAACTTGCCAAACTATACTTATGTTGTTTTATTCCAGCAATTGTAATTTTCTATTTCCACAAAATTTCTTCTTTCTTTCATTACATAATCCTTCATAACTTGCTGTTTTTTTCGTTACCTTCAAGCCAAAGTCTAAATTATTGCAAATTATCAATGTTTTTGGTATATTATAGCTGATAGTAACTGAATTAATTAAAAAGAAGTATCTAACGAATACTTGAATTGATTTGAATGATAACATTAAAGCCAATCTAAAATTGAACACCATTAAATAAACAATTTGTGAAACATGTTCTGAAATCATCACATGACATTGGTAGCAGCTAATTCTATTATACTACGCTTATTACCTACGTTGTGTGATATTCTCTCGTGCAAGGTTTTCAATTATTTAGACAATTTAGTGTATTTATCTTATTAGCACAGACCTGAGGTTTATTGTTTTGTTGTTAAAACTATTATTTTCAGCTTAAGGTCGATCTTTTCATAGTCCGTTGCTTCTTGTTCCTTATAACAAAATGATCTAACCATTACAAATATTTAAACAATTACTTAGTATGCATCGGGGATATTCGTTGAAGTTTTTCAAGGTGTTCTGAATTAAAGGAAAAAGTAAGTGGAAATAAAAGAAAAGAAATAGGTACTGAAATACATTTCTAGGGGCCTGAACCCTTCTATGGAATCAGCCCCAATGTAATATCATTGGAAGAGCAGCAAGAAGGAATGGGATTCAAATACCATTACCAGACTTAAAAATAATTCCATTCAATGGTACACAGACGGCTCAAAAGCGATAGGAGTGTTCGGACCAGGAACCAAACACTCTGAAAGCTTGGGAAAAACACCAAGTATCTTTTAAGAGGAAATCCACGCCATAAGAAAGTGCGCCCAGTTCAATATTAATAAAGGATATAGAAGTCAAAGGATTATCATAATGTTGGATAGTCAAGCAGCCGTTAAAGCACTGAGCTCTTGTGTAATCAGTTCCAAAATGGTGTGGGAATGCCTGGACAAACTCAATGAACTGGGCGAGAACAATATAGTAACCTTACTATGGATTCCAGGACATACTGGAATAGAGAGAAATGAAATTGCAGATGAACTACCAAAGAGGGGGACTGCAACACCTTTCTGGAGGCCTGAACCTATTTTGCAGAATCAGCCCCAATATAATATTGGGAGAAATAGGGGAAGCCGAAAGAAAGAAAAGATCGGAACATTGGAAAGATCTAGTAGGGCTCAGACAATCAAAGATTCTTCTGGGTTACTACAACCTGTTGAGAACAAATGATCAAAGTGAAACTGCTCTAATAGTTTTGACAGGTATCCTAACGGGACATTGTCGCCTGAATGGGCACCTGAAAACGCTCAAAATAGTAGAGGGAGAAGAATGTAGATTTTGTTCATGGAAAAAGAAACCTCCATCTACATACTTAACAACTACACAGCACTTCAGAATCCTAGAACACAATACTCGGGATATTACTGGATTGAGAGAATGGATGTCACCTCAAAAATACATACATAGGTACATATACATAATAATATAAGAAATAGTCGAAGTTATCCAGTACGATTTAAGGTTGATTTTCAACCTCGAATAACTTCCAAACGAGTCAACTTAGCGAAGAATCATCTCAGACCGTTTTTGTAAATGTTGAATTTCCTACAAGAATATGTTTCAATTTTCACGAGACATTCATTCGTTCAAGTGCATTGAAAATCCAAGCATCCAAACAAAAAAAACCTGTTATTTTAAAGGCAAATAAAAAGAACGATAAATCACCTCTTAACATTGAAATTCAGGGCTCAAAATTTTAAAGATTTTCATCTCGGACAGTAAATAGGCTATGGGGATTCGGCCGCATGGCGGAGGCGCTAACATGGGAATCTCCATAATAGGCGAGCGGCAACCACCCCTAAAATGACATGGTAGTGACCAGATCACTTCTAATCGCTAAAAACCATGTTACTTTATGTTTTCGAGGGTGCTGAATACGAATATGACGTTTGTTTTTCTCTAAAATTGGGGGAACATTGTTAAAATCTAAAATTAAGTGAAAAATGAGAAAAATTTTTTTTCGCGAATATCGAACTTCAACTCGCTGCCATTCACGGAATAATCAATATTTTTCCATAAAAATTTCATCACACATTTTTGAACTCATTTGCAAGGCAGTAAAACATACCCGAAATTTCTAAAGCAATTTCCCACCGCTCGGGAAATTTTGGAAAATTTTTTACTACTCTTTCTTACTTTGTACATACTTTTGCAAAAGTTGAGTGACGAAGTTTTTAATTTTAAATTTCTACATATGTAGTCTCCAAGTGCAATAGACAAAGAAGTTTTTCAGGAAATTTCAAATTTTTATTTGCAGAAATAAAAATTATACAGCATCTTAAACTTCAGCGTTCTAGTCGCTCGACGCTTGCACTGGGCGCGTTTCTCTTGAATTTCATGCAGTGAGTGAATAATGAATCTAAAATTTTCTAATAATAATTTTTTTTATAATCAATGATACAAAGAATAATAGTAAAAACCATGTATAAATATAAAAATGTATTCACTATGTACATTCATCATCAACTACATTTACAGTATTAGTACATGAATCTCGGCAACTACATAAATCACAGCATTCCAAACTAGATTTTTTACAAGGGCACACGTCGGTAGAACAAGAAGATTTTTGAGCACAAGAACAGAAAAAATTTTGTAAATATTCCATTGCCGATAATCCATTGTAAAAATCAGGTAACACATTCCCCTCGTCGATCAACCATCCATATTCTTCCAAGTTTTTTGTCAAAATCGTGGAAAATGTCGCCTGATTCCATTCATTGGTTTGCCAAATGCATCTCAATACGTGTTTTTCCAATGCAGGCTTAGAAGGTGGTAACTTATCAATACATGAATTTTTCAATAAAGTCAAATTATATCTTAGTAAGTTAATATCTGTTTTCCTCTAAAATTGGGGGAACATTGTTAAAATCTACAATTACGTCGAAAAATAGAAATTTTTTTTTTTTCGAATATTCGAACTTCAACTTGCTGCCTTTCACGGAATAATCAATATTTTTTATCGGTAAGAAGACTGCATACGTAGCGTTAAAAAAGATGTCAGATGAAGAATTGAGTGATCTTGCCAATCTATGCAACGTTCCAGTTGGAAAGGCCATCGAGATTGTTAGTAATTTTTTATCTGTGTTGTACGATTCACGTAACAAGTTTAAAGCTATTCGCACAGATATTAACTTATTGAGATATAATTTGGCTTTAATGAAAAATTCATGTATTGATAAGTTACCACCTTCTAAGCCTGCATTGGAAAAACACGTATTCAGATGCATTTGGAAATCAATGAATGGAATCAGCCGACATTTTCCGCGATTTTGACAGAAAACTTGGAAGAATATGGATGGTTGATCGACGAGGGGAATGTGTTACCTGAATTTTACAATGGATTATCAGCAATGGAATATTTACAAAATTTCTTCTGTTCTTGTGCTCAAAAATCTTCTTGTTCTACCGACGTGTGCCCTTGTAAAAAATCTAGTTTGGAATGCTGTGATTTATGTAGTTGCCGAGATTCATGTACTAATACTGTAAATGTAGTTGATGATGAATGTACATAGTGAATACATTTTTATATTTATACATGGTTTTTACTATTATTCTTTGTATCATTGATTATAAAAAAAATTATTATTAGAAAATTTTAGATTCATTATTCACTCACTGCATGAAATTCAAGAGAAACGCGCCCAGTGCAAGCGTCGAGCGACTAGAACGCTGAAGTTTAAGATGCTGTATAATTTTTATTTTTGCAAATAAAAATTTGAAATTTTCTGAAAAACTTTCTTGTCTATTGCACTTGGAGACTACATATGTAGAAATTTAAAATTAAAAACTTCGTCACTCAACTTTTGCAAAAGTATGTACAAAGTAAGAAAGAGTAGTAAAAAATTTTCCAAAATTTCCCGAGCGGTGGGAAATTGCTTTAGAAATTTCGGGTATGTTTTACTGCCTTGCAAATGAGTTCAAAAATGTGTGATAAAATTTTTATGGAAAAATATTGATTATTCCGTGAATGGCAGCGAGTTGAAGTTCGATATTCGCGAAAAAAAGTTTTTCTCATTTTTCACTTAATTTTAGATTTTAACAATGTTCCCCCAATTTTAGAGAAAAATAAACGTCATATTCGTATTCAGCACCCTCGAAAACATAAAGTAACATGGTTTTTAGCGATTAGAAGTGATCTGGTCACTTTTTCGTTTTCTAAACGACTTTTTGGGGGTATGCCGCTCGCCTATAAGAAAATCGTCAAAAAAGCTAAGGTTCGTTCTGGCAAAATTTACTCTAAAAGTGGTGGGGGTATCATATACATGGTAGATAAAAAGTAACATGCCAGCTCGAAAGGCCTTAACGTCTAGTGTATTTGAAAAATAATAGAAAAATTCTACCCCCGTTCATCCCCCATCATCCCTCTTACTAAAAATTAACCAATCATAGCAAACGATGTATCGTTCGAAAGGTCTTAACGTCTAGTGAATATGAAAAATAATAGAAAAATTCTACCCCCGTTCATCCCCCACGCAGCATCCCTTTTACTAAAAGTTAACTAATCATAGACGTCTCGTTGGAAAGGCCATAACGTCTAGTGTATATGAAAAATAATAGAAAAATTCTACCCCCGTTCATCCCCCATCATCCCTCTTACTAAGAGTTAACCAATCAAACGACATCTCGTTGGAAAGGCCTCATAGGCGAGCGGCATACCCCCAAAAAGTCGTTTAGAAAACGAAAAAGTGACCAGATCACTTCTAATCGCTAAAAACCATGTAACTTTATGTTTTCGAGGGTGCTGAATACGAATATGACGTTTGTTTTTCTCTAAAATTGGGGGAACATTATTAAAATCTACAATTAAGTGAAAAATTGTAAAAAATATTTTTCGCGAATATCGAACTTCAACTCGCTGCCATTCACGGAATAATCAATATTTTTCCTTAAAAATTTAATCACACATTTTTGAACTCATTTGCAAGGCAGTAAAACATACCCGAAATTTCTAAAGCAATTTCCCACCGCTCGGGAAATTTTGGAAAATTTTTTACTACTCTTTCTTACTTTGTACATACTTTTGCAAAAGTTGAGTGACGAAGTTTTTAATTTTAAATTTCTACATATGTAGTCTCCAAGTGCAATAGACAAGGAAGTTTTTCAGAAAATTTCAAATTTTTATTTGCAAAAATAAAAATTATACAGCGTCTTAAACCTCAGCGTTCTTGTCGCTCGACGCTTGCACTGGGCGCGTATCTCTTGAATTTCATGCAGTGAGTGAATAATGAATCTAAAATTTTCTAATAATAATTTTTTTTATAAACAATGATACAAAGAATAATAATAGAAAACCATGTATAAATATAAAAATGTATTCACTATGTACATTCATCATCAACTACATTTACAATATTAGTACATGAATCTCGGCAACTACATAAATCACAGATCACAGCATTCCAAACTAGATTTTTTACAAGGGCACACGTCGGTAGAACAAGAAGATTTTCGAGCACAAGAACAGAAGAAATTTTGTAAATATTCCATTGTAAAAATCAGGTAACACAATCCCCTCGTCGATCAACGATCCATATTCTTCCAAGTTTTTTGTCAAAATCGTGGAAAATGTCGCCTGATTCCATTCATTGATTTGCCAAATGCATCTCAATACGTGTTTTTCCAATGCAGGTCTCCAAGTGCAATAGACAAGGAAGTTTTTCAGAAAATTTCAAATTTTTATTTGCAATTACGCGTATGTTTTACTGCCTTGCAAATGAGTTCTAGAATGTGTGATTAAATTTTTAAGGAAAAATATTGATTATTCCGTGAAAGGCAGCAAGTTGAAGTTCGAATATTCGAAAAAAAAAAATTCTATTTTTTGACGTAATTGTAGATTTTAACAATGTTCCCCTAATTTTAAAGGAAAACAAGTTTAAAGCTATTCGCACAGATATTAACTTACTAAGATATAATTTGACTTTATTGAAAAATTCATGTATTGATAAGTTACCACCTTCTAAGCCTGCATTGGAAAAACACGTATTGAGATGCATTTGGCAAATCAATGAATGGAATCAGGCGACATTTTCCACAAAAAACTAGGAAGAATATGGATGGTTGATCGACGAGGGGAATCTGTTACCTGATTTTTACAATGGATTATCGGCAATGGAATATTTACATATTTACATGTTCTTGTGCTCAAAAATCTTCTTGTTCTACCGACGTGTGCCCTTGTAAAAAATCTAGTTTGGAATGCTGTGATCTGTGATTTATGTAGTTGCCGAGATTCATGTACCTACTAATATTGTAAATGTAGTTGATGATGAATGTACATAGTGAATACATTTTTATATTTATACATGGTTTTCTATTATTATTCTTTGTATCATTGTTTATAAAAAAAATTATTATTAGAAAATTTTAGATTCATTATTCACTCACTGCATGAAATTCAAGAGATACGCGCCCAGTGCAAGCGTCGAGCGACTAGAACGCTGAGGTTTAAGACGCTGTATAGTTTTTATTTTTGCAAATAAAAATTTGAAATTTTCTGAAAAACTTCCTTGTCTATTGCACTTGGAGACTACATATGTAGAAATTTAAAATTAAAAACTTCGTCACTCAACTTTTGCAAAAGTATGTACAAAGTAAGAAAGAGTAGTAAAAAATTTTCCAAAATTTCCCGAGCGGTGGGAAATTGCTTTAGAAATTTCGGGTATGTTTTACTGCCTTGCAAATGAGTTCAAAAATGTGTGATGAAATTTTTATGGAAAAATATTGATTATTCCGTGAATGGCAGCGAGTTGAAGTTCGATATTCGCGAAAAAAATTTTTTCTCATTTTTCACTTAATTTTAGATTTTAACAATGTTCCCCCAATTTTAGAGAAAAACAAACGTCATATTCGTATTCAGCACCCTCGAAAACATAAAGTTACATGGTTTTTAGCGATTAGAAGTGATCTGGTCACTACCATGTCATTTTAGGGGTGGTTGCCGCTCGCCTATCAACGTCTATTATATACAGGGTGAGTAACTAAGCTCAACACCTCAACGACTTCATATACAGGGTGGATAAAAAGTAACATGCTCGAAAGGCCTTAACGTGCGCATGCTCGGAAGATCCTAAAGGCATACACGTCTATTATATACAGGGTGAGTAACATGCCAGTTTTAAGTGCCTTACGGAAATCATATACAAGGTCAAACGCATCTTAGGTTTAACATGAGTAGCGGAAATGTCAGAACGTGTCCATATACATGGAGTGTCTGAAGAAGTCTACAATGGTCTCAAACATCACGTCAAACGTCACGCTGTCACATTAAACGTCACGCTGTCACATTAAACGTCACGCTGTCACGTCAAACGCCACGCTGTCAAACGTCACGCTGTCAAAGGTCACGCTGTCACGTCAAACGTCACGTCAAACGTCATGCTGTCACGTCAAACGTCACGTTTTCACGTCAAACGTCATGCAGTCACGTCAAACGTCACGTTGTCACGTCAAACGTCAGGCTGTCACGTCGTCACGCTGTCACGTCAAACGTCACGCTATCACGTATAGTTTTCAAAATTTATTAAATATAATAATACGGTTCATTATATTTTATTTAAAATAAAAAAGGTTGTATAGTGCAATGCTAACTATATTCATAAGTTGAACGACCCAAGTACCAGGTCATGTGGCTCATATTAGGAAATTGCTATAAAATATCATTTTGTAATATGTATGTATCAACACGTCTATGCTGAATATCGAAAAATGGATAATGCTGTGTAGCATGTGCCGATTAGCAAACAGGAAATACGTTTTTGCTAATTCTCGACATTTAAAAACACAAAGCGAAGTCCAGAGAGCTCAATCGCAGTTAATAGACGACAGTTAATAGTTTGTGTATGGTACCTTAAAATATTAAAAAGTAAGTTTATTTTTGAATTTCATATCTTTTTTCATTTTTTCCATATTGATGTATTATTTCTTGTATCTCAAAAATATCTCAATTTCATTTTTCAATAGAATTTTTTACATATTTTTGCGCTAGTTAATTATTGCGATGGGAGGTCAATCTAAAAATTATCATTTATATATTATTGATGAAAATTCCCTATGGAAAATTGATTTGAACTCAAAATTTATTCCCGCACAACCAGATATACTTGATGATTATTTACTCAAAGAAGTTGACTTCAATTATCAAATTTTAATTTCTTTATAGATGGACCTTACTAAACTGAATGCTGTATCCCTTATAGAAAAGAAACCACTTGTTAAACTAACCGACCTACCTAAAGATATACCATTCAGAATTACAGCGGGTCAAATTGTCAAGACAAAATTTGGGGAGGCAATTCTACTGGAGCTAGAAGATAAGGCTGTATTCCTACCCCAGAGGGTGACAGAAGCATACCGGCCGCACGTGATGGCTTTCAGAAATTTGAAATATAATATCACGTACAGAAAACAAATAGACGTTGGGAAGTCGAATCCTTTAACGTCCTTTGAAATACAAGAGAATTGAAATTTTAATCAATATACCGCTCTGAAGTCAAAACTGAAATTAATCCGACTGGGTTCGATGAAAAAAAATTGGGGAGAAATTATATTGCTGGACACAACCTCAAACATTAGAGCGATTATAAAAGCAAAGTATTAATATATTAGTTAACTAGTAACCATCACCTAGATTTTATTAACAAACTTCGGAGTGGTAATATTGATTGAAATATGACTTCCCTTGCTGCTTCAAATGTATTTGCTACATTGCTTTAAATTAATTAAAGAAAAAAATTTCTGTTGTAAATCTTGTTTATTTACTTATAAGCCTTATGTCTCCTTTGAAATTGTGGTTGTAAATGTATTTTTAAATAAAAACAATTATTTTTCAACATGTTTTTTTTTTTTTTGGGTGGGGCTAGGACGAAGTAACACAACACTTATATATATATATATATAACTATTTATTCAAATCATTGATAACTGTATGTTTACAAAAGTATACAAATTCTCTAAGAGCATTGTTCAACATATCGTTTGGAGTTATGGAACAAAATGCATATAAAATTTGTAAAGGACTTTCAGAGGCGACATTTTTACAGAAATCCAAAACATTATAATAATACTGACAAAAATTTAAATTTTCCAATATAGCTATACGTTGTAAAATCAAATTATTTAGTTCTAAAATTTGGGACACTTCTTCTTCATCCATATAATATTCAACTCCATGTTTTTTGACGAAAATCAACTTACACCCATCGTAATTTGATGGAGTAATGGTGCAGTACTCTCCACATGGAAACGAATCAGGTTGTAACTTGTCAGCGTCGTCTGTGGCATGAAAGAAAGCATTCATCTGTTGCGTCATCATTGAAATAAAGGTATACCATTCATAAGTGCTGAAAGATATTTTGCTGCACTTTAGCTGTTGAGATAGAATAACAGCAGGCGTAAATGATCTTGCCGGACTAATTCCACATTTTACTTCATAACCGGAAATTGTATATTGTGTTGAAAGCAGGTACACATTTTCAGACTTTGCAGCAAACTCATAGTTTTTCAAAATTCTATCCAGCTCTGCAGAATAGTTATTATCACTACTACTACTACTGTCGTAACCACTACTGACACTTTGATAACTCATGTTGCTAACTAAGTTTTAGATCTGAAACGACTCCAATTTATATGGCATTTTACTTCATAAAACATCAACTCCATTGATCCAGCTGTTATGTTTTTTGTCTAAGCCTAACCATTTCACGAACAGTTTCTTGCCTTTACGTCTAAGAACTTTTTCCACCAAGTAAACGTCCGGATTCGATGTTTTCTGTAGTTCTTCGTCATAGAAGCAGCCGCTGATTGGTGTACCTTGCATGTCTTCAAGTAAATACGTAGCAGGATTGGTAATTTTAACTTTGATGATTTTGAATAGTTCTGTAGTCCAATTGGGTGTATATCCTTTTTCAAAGACATGTTTTGCCTTGGATATGCGCACAATGTCACCAACTTTAAATTTTCGCGGGCCTGCTATCTTTAAATGACTATAGGTGTTATTCAAAATAGATTTTTCGTTGGATTTGTTGACTTGAGAAGGCTTATATTGTGTTGTGGAATGTGTTGTATTGTTATAGTTTTGAGTAATTTCAGGCAGAATATCAATCCATTTGTAGGTGCCATTTAAACTGAAATATTTGTAGAGTTTCGATTTTAATGTTCTTATAACACGCTCAGCCATAGAAGCTTTCATCGTGCTAAGTACGCTATAATGATTTATATCATGTTTTTTCATTAAATTTTGAAATTTGCTGTTGTAAAATTCCTTCCCCTGATCGGATTGTAGATTTTTAGGTGTTCGTCGTGTATGAGCGAGAATGTCCGAGAATGCCCGAGTAATCTCCTCTCCGGTCTTCGTCTTTAGTCGGCGTGTCCAAACAAACTTTGAAAAACAATCAATGACGACCAATATCATTTTATGATTCCTATTTTGTGATGCAAAATTCCTCATCTCTGCAAGATCCATTTGCCAAAGATCGTCAAGGCCCTTGATAATGGTGCGTCTGCGAGGGAATTTTTTCCGAATAGGTTTGTGAAGCTCGTTTACGAGTTGAATCTTTTCCTTGGTGTGCATATTATGATGTATTACCGGCTAGCTTCAATTCCAGACTCTGAATGCGGTTATGGAAATTCATATCCAATGCCTTAATATTGTTCACTATGTCTAAAATGTTACTTTTCAAATCCGAAACGGCTCTGATATTTTCTGCAGATTCTTTTTTCAATTCACGTATACTTGCATTCGCACTAAATTCTCTTAGGATGAAGACTTTTGCATTGGCAATTGAATCGTCAACGTATTTCTTCGTAGCCATATCCCTACCTGCTACTGGGGGATTACGCGAAATGAATGTATTAATTTCGTTAGTTTTATTTTGTAAATCGGTAATATTCGCCTGTAATATGGGAATTTCAATATTATGAAGCTCGTTTTTGATTTCGTTCAATCCTACTTCTAAATTCTTTATATTATGTGTTTGTGGTGAGTTGATAGTACGCAAGTCATCAACATATTTTTTTGTTGCAGCGTCACTATTTGCTGTCGGTTCTTTAACATTACAAATTTTCACATTTCCAATATCAATATTACCGTCTGGTGTATGAGGGAACGTAATTTTCGCTGGTAAACGCGCATAGGGCGTTTGATGTCTATGTCCGAATTTATCGACTGGCATAATTGAAATGAACAAGTTTCAACTTGTATTATTCTATTATATCAGCTTCCTTGAGTTCATTGATAATTGCTACTATTTCGTTGTCGTGTGGCGTATTACCTGCCTCTTTCGAAGCAATTAGTAGCTGTAAACGTTCAACCAACTCGTTGGGATCATCCCAATAAATGTATTCCATAGGGTCTTCGTTGTATACCAAACGGGAATCGAGAACGTTTCCGCCACTTTTCGGTATTTTTGATAGACGTTCCATTAGTAGCTGTTGTGTTCGAGTAGATGGACGACGGTTCGATGATTCTGATTTTGTTCTAAACAAAGGTTTGATAACATTGTGATATTTGTAAGTGCTTGAACCCTTAAGACGGTTGCGTGTATCTAGGTGAACCTTAGTATACTCTAGAAGGGTTTTATATGCCTCCAAATCCTGCTGGGTGTAACCTTCTGGATCGTGGTAGAATAAAAGCTGGTATAAGCCAGGTGTACCAGTCACGGATCCAGCTTCTTTATTTAGTTCTTGTAGTATATTGATATTGCCGTTTCTTCCATCAAATCCAATTCTACGCGTACCCAAACTCCAACCGAGTTCATCATTGTAGATAGGTCCGTAATTTTTATCGATTTTTCCATTATCTTGGAAATAGTCTTCGATATACGATTGACTAATTTCAGGATATTGATCTAAATACTCTTGGATGGATTCATGTGTCACCTCAGGACGCATTATTTCTGGAGATTCGGGCATTGGAATATTCCCCGCTTCATCGGTTTCAGCCACCGGTTCCGTTTCGAGGAAAGGTGTAAACACATCATCACCATCGGGTTCTTCTTTCTTTATTTCCTCCTTCGGTTGTAAATTTTGTAATCGATTTTTGTAATGTCTTCGAGGATTGTACAATTTCTTCTAGTGGATTGGATATCGGCTTAAATAGTTTATTAATAGACTCATCTTGCTCTGATTTACCCAATTTCAATGCCAAGTATTTTTTTCGAATTGATCTAGCAAGTTCAGACACTTTTTTCTTGCGCAATGCAGTAGCAACCTTATCGTCAGACATATTGGTATGGACTGAAGGCGCAGCTTACAATTTAATATATTTATCGAATCCTTTGCGATACCTTCCATCATTGAGGGCGAAATCTTTCATAATTACCAATGTACCATAGCGATCACACCAACACTTTGAACACATATTTTTAAATACGTCAAATGTCATGTCTGGAGATACGTGTTCGTCAAATATATGTTTCAAGTTTACCTCATCCTGCTTGAATAACACAATAACATTACAATTGTCGCGAATAAGCTGTTTCGGTATTTTTGAATATGTTTGACAAAGATATGCAGCATCGATATCTTTATGTCTGCACATGGAATAGTATTCCCGAATTTTCTGTTGACCATCACATGCAACGTCATCGAATAAAAAGACAGAATTAGGCTGAGCTTCATCTGGACTTATTATTTCCTCGTTGTCTTTGAATGGAAAATAGCCAACGCCCTTCACTTGCGCTATAACTTCCTGCAGCAATTGGTACTTTGGTTGGAATAATGATTTTGAATAAACATAAACGTTTTTGAATTTCGCGCCATTCGGATTAAATAGGAGCGCCAGCACGACATTCGTCTTTCCACACCCACTGGGGCCACATATAATGGCACGGAAAGAATTTGGTAATAATTTACCATGTTTACCAATAGTTGGTGTTGAGGTAAAATCCAGATTTTCAATGGGTATAGTCTGCTCTTGTTGAATTATTTTCATTGTGTGCGTCGTTTTTCGTAGTACTACTCTTTAAATATAGGTGTGAATGGGTTGTCGTCGCAAACGTCGTTCCTTACATCGTGATGTCATTCTAAAAGTGGGAAAGTCATTGAAGAGAGGAACATCTTTGAAAGGCACTGCAACGTTTGCCTTACGAGCAGCCAAAGCACTTATTAAAGAATTTGGTGGGAAAAAAGAAGTCGAGGTTCCTCGAGTGATACCTGTAGCGAAATCCGGAGGTTTCCTACCACTTATCCCTTTGTTTGCCGGTCTTTCGGCAATCGGAGCTTTGTCAGGTGGTGCTGCTGGGATTGCTAAAACTGTCATTGACGCAAAGCATGCACAAAAGAAATTGGAAGAAGATGTACGTCATAATAAGGCTATGGAACGTGTAGGATCTGGCCTGTATCTGAAAAAGTACCCAAAAGGCGGCTTCGGATTGTATTTGAAAAAAAACCAATAAAGCTACCCAATCACGCATTAACCGACTTTGACATAACACAATACGCAAAATCGCTTAAAATACCGCATTTTCGAGGAGTTTTCATGCGAGACACTCTCCCCAAAGCCGGCCCCCGGAAACAAGAATGCGCAGTGGTTAATTTGGACACCTCTGAGAATAGCGGAAGTCATTGGGTAGCTTACCGAAAGATAAACAACAATGTAGAGTATTTCGATTCATTTGGTCACTTGAAGCCTCCGAAAGAAGTTGTTAAATATTTTGGAAAGAGTGCGCGAATTTTCTACAACAATACTCGATATCAAAACTACGATCAAATCAATTGCGGTCATTTGTGTTTGAAATTTCTACAACAATGATTGAACTATTACTACAACATATCTACCATGGAAAAACATTAAGCAGTTTCACTGCCGAAGAACTAAAGCACTTTCCCATTGAACATCTAATAGAGTGTGTAAGACCTTGGGAATTGCTGGAAATATGGCATAAACTTCCCAATGAATATCGAGCAAATTTTCAACTACAAATACGATTGCCTTGTTTCATCCATTACAACCGACCTGATTGGACGACGCATTGTGACGGTCCACCGAGTTCGCAAGCTACTTGTTTCCTTTGTAAACAAACATTAAAAAATAAATGATATTTAAATTCAAACATTATCTGTTTGTCATTAGTCATCATGTCGCAGTTGCTGAGAGTTAACAGCACCAATCACGTGTTTACCTTTCAACCTCCTACACCTATTGTACTCGATCCGAAGAATGAATACGAAATAGCTCTACGATCTTTTCATTCTTATCACAGTATACCGAACATTGAAAATTGTAAGTTTTACTACTACGATACCAAGGGTAAGCTTCAAAGTTTTGATTTTCCCACAGGATGTTACGAAATTGCCGATCTTGAAGGGTTTATCCGAGATAAATTGGGTGCGGGCAATTCAACTAGACCAGAGGACATATTTTCACTAAAACCCAATCACAATACGTTGAAATGTGAAATTTCCAGTAAATACAAAATTTCCTTCAAGGAGACCAATAGTCTTGGAAGAATATTGGGATTTTCACCGAAAATACTCGACGCTAACAAATTGCACTCGTCAGATCTCCCCGTCAAAATCATTAAAGTATCTAGTATTCGCTTCGATTGTAACATTACCACTGGAGCCTTCGATGCAAACAGACCTGCTCATACTATATATGAATTCGTTATACAAGTGGATCCAGGATATTCCATTGACGAAATTCCTCATAATTTGCTCTACTTACCCGTTATACCACAACGTGAAATAACCAACATCACTGTCATAGCCTTAGACCAGGACGGTCAGCCTGTAAACTTTCGTGGAGAACTAAGTATGTTGGTGTTGGAGCTTAGAGCGCGATGGGGCTAATAATAAATCATAAAAGACAATCTGCAGCACTTTCAACTTCATTGGCTGAGCAGTTGCCAAAGCTGAAACAGCTCACGTTCGCAAACAAATTGGTCCTGCAATCACTGGGTTTTAAATTGAAAAATGACAACTATGTATGGAAAACGTCTACGCCAAAACGACATGCCTCCAATGTTTGATATCTATCGTAAACCGATGTTTGATGAGTCAATTCGAAAGGCCGAATATAGAACCTATGCTCCATTCATAAAATCATTCAATTGCAGTGACATTGTGGAGTTTAGCATAAATCAGGTTGATTCGTTCTTTGCAATGAGCGAAACATTGTTGTGCATTAAGGGTTCTCTCGAAATACACGGAGATGGTGACGTAAAATTAGCAAATAATGTTGGAGCCTTTCTATTCGATTCATGTACGTACAGTGAAAGTGCCAGGGAAATGGAAACAGTTCGAGATCCTAGAATAGTAAGCGCCGTACGTGCCATGACCTGTTATAACCAAGAAGATTCCAATCATATGGCTATAGCCGGCTGGAATTACCCAAAAGATCCTATTTTGAATGTAAGCGACAAGTCCTTCAACCTGCAAATACCTCTCAAACATATTTTCAACATTTTCAACGATTATTCCATGATTACATGTGGGCGTCAAACAATACGACTAGTTCGGGCACGAAATGATAATGATTGTCTATATATTACTGAAAAGAATGTCTCTGCCACTACAACAGCTAAAATTAATATTACAAGCGTTGAGCTAAAAGTTAAACATATCTTTCCTAATGACGAGATAAAATTAAATCTCATGAAATCCATTGAAAAAGATCAACCTATAGTTATTCCATTCAGGAAGTGGGAGTTACACGAATTACCTTCAATCACTAAAGGAGCAAGACGTGAAGTGTTTGGGCTGTCAAGACATCCACTTCAGTTGAAAGACCTCGTTTTGTTATTGTTTTCTTTCAAACCGACAAACGTAACTCGAGTACAGCTGACCCGACTTTATTTGACAATGCTGACGTACAAAGTATAAGACTGTCACTTAATGGTGACTATTGGCCCAATGAAAGAATGCAATTGGATTTCACTAAAACTGACTACAATGAGGCATATTTTAACTACACCGAATTCTATCCCAACTACGCAAACTCCACACAGAAGCGCCCCCTGCTGGACTATTCTTCTTTCAAGAAACGGGCATTGTTTGTTATCGATTGTTCGAAACAGGAAGAAAGCATGAAGGCGTCCACAGTCGATGTGAAACTTGACATTGAAGCAAACATAGGCTTTCCCGAAAATACCAAAGTCTATTGCATCATAATTCACGATTGCGTAATGGAATACTTCCCCTTCTCCGAAATTGTTAAAAGCTTGAACTAGATGTTGTGAGTTAGTGTTCGAGCAGACGTCAACATGAGAGTAGCATTCGTAGACATCCAAGGTTTTGTTGTAGAAGGTCATTTCGTTGTCAAAGAACTCAGCATAGAAATTGGTTTTAAAGGTTCGCATTACATATTTTTACCACCGCAACCGTTTTCTACATTAAGTAACGAGGACAAAAAGACTACATCCTACTTGGAAAGAAATGTGCACGGCATTCGATACTCTTCAGGAGATGTAAAATATTCTAAACTAAATGAAATATTGGGAAGCAAGTTATTGTATGCCGCAGACTTCATTTACGTTCGAGGACAACAAAAAGCCGAGTTTCTGCAAAAGAAATGTGACATTTTTGGTATTTTTCCACGTATTATTGACGTTTGCAAATTTGATGGTACACCCTGTGAAACTGGAAACTTTACCCACGATCCAAACCCCTGCCACGTCACTGGAGTATATTCGTGTACCGAGAGAAATGTACAACGCCTCCGTCACTGGTTTCCAAATACTGTATTACCATTATAAATAAAGTTTTTTAAAAAAACATGGGTTTTATTGAAACACTCTGTATATTCATCAACTTTTATATTACATGAAGATTGGAATTTTCGTTTTACAATTTTCAAAATAATTTTTAAAATTAAAACAAATATAGCCACTAATATTACACATGACATGGTGTAAACGTTATTAATTTCATTTTCTATATCCTTTTCTGTTCTGTTGAACATGGTGTAGGTTGAATACGTCTTAACGGATAAGTAGATTGCGGCAGTCTACGGGCTAACTATAACCTCACTTTTATCTTCGTAAAAAGCAATGTCTTTATTCAATTTTCCAATATTCGAACTTCTCAAAACGATGACTGTACACTTCTGAAGATATATTACAAAAGAAGTTTGGTGTGTAGTAGGCGGCACTTTGATCACCCCTCTCAACCTTTTCTTCACCACCGGGATGTCCCCCCCACCACCCCGTGAGGAGACTCTGTACTAGGAGTCGTTTGACACCTCTCTCCCGTGCCACGTGATGTGTATCATTCAACGTGTCATGTGACGTTTCGACGTGCATCATTTGACTTAACGTTCCATCCAAATCGGACCAATAGTAACGAAGCTAGGTGCTAGTTAGTCTTGATAAAAAAACTTTAAATTTTTTTTAATCAAAATATAGCCATATAATTACTAATATTTCATCAACATTTGGTTTTATGCAATTTATATTGTTCAGATCTATAACTGACTTGCTGTCATAGTGTTCAGTATGCTTATCATAAGTCCAATCAAAATCAGAATAATGATAATCTGTATCAGGATTATAATAACAATCATCATTTTTTTTTATTATTTTATTTACATCGTAACTCTTTCTTGTCGTTACCAACATGCTTGCACATACATCGCCATACCCAGCTTCAAATGACAATTCGATATTAAGAGTATCAAATTTTCCATCAGCATTCCTCTTATACCTTTTTACAAAAGCTTCTCTACACTTATATGCGTCGACAAATACGTCGTTGACCTCTATATATGCGTTCATACCCATATTGATTGACAATCAAATCAATAGGAGCTGAAGACAATTCTGAATGCTTTCCAAAGTTCTACAATAGAATGGGGTAAAAATAAAACTATTGACTGACGTCTATTAACTGCGACTGAGCTCTCTGGACTTCGCTAATTAATATATAACGCGCCTAAATGAATAAAAAATATGATTAGTTCCCCTCCCACAGATCCTTAAAGTGATAATGCAAGAAAATATGCTTTTCCAAACTAACCGCACGATAAGAGATTTCCTGCATTGACAGGTTTTTAAATGTCGAGAATTAGCAAAAACGTATTTCCTGTTTGCTAATCGGTACATGGTGCTACACAACATTATCCATTTTTCGATATTCAGCATAGACGTGTTGTCAAATACATATTACAAAATAATATTTTTCCTTCAAGCGTATAATAATAACTATATTACTTTTTGCAACACAGACCGTAGAAATATCCCATTATTTTACTAGTACAAAAATTAATTTTCATTATTGTACTAATAAAATAATGGGGCGTTGTAATCAAGTAGGTAGGAACTGTCATTTTTAAACTTATTTAATTTGACGTTTGTCTGTTTTGAAAATTTTGTGAAAAATGTCTCAAGAATTGCAATGTACGCCTCCGGAATTAGTTGAAATAGCTAATTCCAGTATTGAAACTCTAATTCCAACGAAGTCGCGTAAACTGTATGATTTAGCATACGAAAAATTTCTAAAATGGTGCAATGAATATAATGTACAGCAATACACGGAAACCGTTATGCTTGCATACTTCACGAATTTGTCCAGAAAGTTTAAAAGTTCTACTCTATGGGCACAGTATTCAATGATTAAAAGTCAATTAAACATTAAACATAATGTTAAAATAGAAAAATATAGCAAATTAATTGCATTTATAAAGCGCCAAGGGGAAAATTATACACCGAAAAAATCAAAAGTATTAACACAAGATCAATTTGATAAATTTCTCAAGGATGCACCAAATAATGTTTATTTAGCAACAAAGGTAGGTACTTTCTTATTTCTTTTTAATCATTATTACGTTTATTAAACCGTTGACAGTGATATCTACTAGCAGATCAATATTTAACTTGACAGCAAATATTACCTCATTTCCTACTTATAACATTTAATGACGGTAGCTCAGTGGCAGAGCTTTTGTCTTCGGTCGCAAAGGTCAGCGGTTCTAATCCCGGTGCTACCAGCTTTTTTTTTTATTTATTTCAACGTTTGTTTTAGGTTATATTAATATTTGGAGTCACAGGAGCCCTTAGATGCGATGAACTTGTTAATTTAAAGTCTAGCGAAATCCAAGATTTGGGAAATTTAATTTTGGTTAAAATCATAAACACAAAAAACAAAAAACAACGGTCGTTTACTATAATTGGCGATTTTTATTTGAATTTGGTAAGACAGTATACGGCTCTTCGTCCGGATGATATTGGCCTGCAGCGATTTTTTATTAAATACCAGAATGGTAAATGTCACCGTGTGGTAATGGGTATCCACAAAATATCAAACGTACCAAAAGACGTTGCTACGTTTTTGAAATTAACAAATCCTCATGAATATACAGGACATTGCCTTCGGAGGACTTCCGCAACTATTTTAGTTGACAACGGAGGTGATATTACCGCTTTAAAGCGGCATGGTGGATGGAAATCCACCAGTGTTGCTGAAGGGTACTTAGAGGATTCCATTTCCAGTAAAACACAAACTGCACAAAAAATACTTAATTGGCAAGAACAACCAAGTAATAGTTCTGGAATCGCTGACATAATAATCGACAATCAACTTACTAATAATATGATGTATACCAATGACAAAATTGTAAATGTCGAAGCTGAAAGCGGTGGCAGTGGCTTAAATTTAAACAACTGCAGTATACAAAACTGCACATTTAATATTACTGTTAATAAATAGGTAACACTTTATGTAATTTTTCGTTTGTATTAATTAAATAGTTGAGATATAAACAAAGCCTTCTATATTTTTTATAAAATGCATATTATTATTACGCTTGAAGAAAAAATAGTATATGTTACTCGGAGCAGAAGGCCCATTATATGTTTCGCCCAGTTTGCACAGCCTCGGCTAGCGCCTCGGCAGTGCAAGAATCTGGGCTCAACAATAATGTTGGCCTTCTACTCCTAGTAACATAATATACTATTATAGCAATTTCCTAATATGAGCCACATGACCTGGTACTTGGGTCGTTCAACTTATAAATATAGTTAGCATTGCACTATAAAACCTTTTTTATTTTAAATAAAATATAAATTCTTAATATCTATATCATATCAATTCCGTAGGCCTATAGGGGATGTATTTGTCGCTTTAAATATTAAATACAACGCGCCATGGTTCTATCTCCTTATATCCATTATTGTGATATATAAGATGGTGTGGAGATGAACCGTATTATAACATTTTAATAAATTTTGAAAACTATACGTGACAGCGTGACGTTTGACGTGACAGCGTGACGTTTGACATGACAGCGTGACGTTTGACGTGACAACGTGACGTTTGACGTGACAGCGTGACGTTTGACGTGACAGCGTGACGTCGACGTGACGACGTGACGTGAAAACGTGACGTTTGACGTGAAAACGTGACGTTTGACGTGACAGCGTGACGTTTGACGTGACAGCGTGACGTTTGACGTGACAAGGTGACGTTTGACGTGACAACGTGACGTTTGACATAACGATGTGACGTTTGACGTGACAGCGTGACGATGTGACGTTTGACGTGACGGATGACGTTTGACGTGACAGATGACGTTTGACGTGACAGCATGCCGTTTGACGTGACAGCGTGACGTTTGATGTGACAGCGTGACGTTTGACGTGACAGCGTGACGTTTGACGTGACAACGTGACGTTTGACGTGACAACGTGACGTTTGACGTGACAGCGCGACGTTTGACGTGACGACGTGACGTTTGATGTGACGATGTGACGTTTGACGTGACGACGTGACGTGACGACGTGACGTTTGACATGACGACGTGACGTTTGACGTGACGACGTGACGTTTGACGTGACAGCGTGACGTTTGACGTGACGACGTGACGTGACGACGTGACGTTTGACGTGACGATGTGACGTTTGACGTGACGACGTGACGTTTGACATGACGACGTGACGTTTGACGTGACGACGTGACGTTTGACGTGACAGCGTGACGTTTGACGTGACGACGTGACAACGTGACGTGACGACGTGACGTTTGACATGACGACGTGACGTTTGACGTGACGACGTGACGTTTGACGTGACGATGTGACGTTTGACGTGACGACGTGACAACGTGACGTGACGACGTGACGTTTGACATGACGACGTGACGTTTGACGTGACGTTTGACGTGACGACGTGACGTTTGACGTGACAGCGTGACGTTTGACGTGACGACGTGACGTGACGACGTGACGTTTGACATGACGACGTGACGTTTGACGTGACGACGTGACGTTTGACGTGACGATGTGACGTTTGACGTGACGACGTGACAACGTGACGTGACGACGTGACGTTTGACATGACGACGTGACGTTTGACGTGACAGCGTGACGTTTGACGTGACGACGTGACAACGTGACGTGACGACGTGACGTTTGACGTGACAACGTGACGTTTGACGTGACGACGTGACAACGTGACGTGACGACGTGACGTTTGACATGACGACGTGACGTTTGACGTGACAGCGTGACGTTTGACGTGCGACGTGCGACGTGACGTTTAACATAACGTTTGACGTGACAGCGTGACGTTTGACGTGAAAACGTGACGTGCGTGATGTTTGACGTGACGACGTGGCAGTTTGACGTGACGACGTGACGTTTGACAGCGTGACGTTTGATGTGACAGCGTGACGTGACGACGTGACGTTTGACAGCGTGACGTTTGACGTGACGTTTGACAGCGTGACGTTTGATGTGACGTTTGACAGCGAAGATCTCTTGAGACTGCATGTTACCTGTATATAATAGTTATGGCTTTTCGAGCGCTCTGTATATAATAGACGTTTATGCCTTGCATGCATGTTACCCACCCTGTATATAATGTTACTTTTGATTCACCCTGTATATAATAGACGTTAAGGCCTTTCCAACGAGACGTCGTTTGATTGGCTTTTAGTAAAAGGGATGATGGGGGATGAACGGGGGTAGAATTTTTCTATTATTTTTCATATATACTAGACGTTAAGGCCTTTCGAACGATACATCGTTTGCTATGATTGCTTAACTTTTAGTAAAAGGGATGCTGCGTGGGGGATGAACGGGGGTAGAATTTTTCTATCATTTTTCATATACACTAGACGTTAAGGCCTTTCGAACGATACATCGTTTGCTATGATTGGTTAACTTTTAGTAAAAGGGGTGCTGCGTGGGGGATGAACGGGGGTAGAATTTTTCCATCATTTTTCATATACACTAGACGTTAAGGCCTTTCGAGTAGGCAAATTACTTTTCATCTACCATGTATATAATAGTTTACCCCCACCACTTTTAGCGTAAATTTTGACGTTTTCAAACCTTGGCTTTTTCGACGATTTTCTTATGGAGATTCCCATGTTAGCGCCTCCACCAATGGCCAGAATCCCCATAGCCTATTTACTGTTGGCATATCTACAAGATATGCGCCTCGTTAAAAAACTAGTTCTCGATCACCAAAGTAGCATTTCGCGCCCTAGATACAAAAATAACTATTTATCCACGACCACCTAATAATAAGTCAATATTTTACCTTCTAACAAAAGGTATATGGTACCCATATATCAACTGTCGTGACTTATGGTTCATAATACACTGTAGTGTATTATGGACTAGAGATGGGGGTACCTACAATATGAAATAATAGTATATTATTAAGCGAGCAATTTATGATAGCCATAATTCACGATGGGTGACGTTTGCGTCACGAGCCGCAGGCGAGGGGCGCAAATCTCCCAAGTGAATTATGGCCATAAATTGCGAGTAGAATACTATACTTTGTCCACGACCATTAATTTATTTTATTAAATAGAAGATTGAAACGAGTTGGTTTTACTAACCTCAAAATGTTCTGACATCTACATAAAAATATAATTTGACATATATAGAGATGGGTGATACTGTGTAAAGTATTAACACAACGTACCGTTATAAATATATTGTTTTAAAATACTTAATATTAGAAAATATCGTTATGAAAAGTATCAATACTGAAAATTACAATATTTTATCGATACGATATATGTCAGAAACAAATTTCCTGAACAAAATACACGGATTTAATGGTTTATATCATATTGTAGGAACCCCCATCTCTAGTCCATAATTCACTACAGTGTATTATGAACCATAATTCACGACAGTTGATATATGGGTACCATATACCTTTTGTTAGGAGGTAGAATATTGACTTATTATTAGGTGGTCGTGGACAAACTATTAAATCTGTGTATTTTGTTCAGGAAATTTGTTTCTGACATATATCGTATCGATAAAATATTGAAATTTTTAGTATTGATACTTTTCATAACGATATTTCCTAATATTAAGTATTTTGATACAATATATTTATAACGATACGTTGTATTGATACTTTCTACAGTATCGCCCATCTCTATATATGTCAAATTATATTTTTATGTAGCTGTCAGAACATTTTGAGGCTAGTAATATGCCAAATCGTTACTGACTTTTATTTAATAAATAAAGTGTCGTGGATAAAGTATAGTATTCTACTCGCAATTTATGGCCATAATTCACTCAGATGACTTGCGCCCCTCGCCTGTGGCTCGTGACGCATACGTCACCCATCGTGAATTATGGCTATCATAAATTGCTCGTTTAATAATATACTATTATTTGACGAATTTGACCTTATTGTAAAGTAATGGAATTTATACTCATTCATTATATATAATTTGAAAAAGTGGATTCTCTATTAAATACGTTTAAAGTTAGGTTTCCTTTTAATTATGGGAATATTATTTATCATCTTATCGTTTTTTGCAGAAAGAATGAGGATTTCCTAAATTTTCAAGATAACTTATTGCAAATATTTATCATTGAATTTCAAAAGTTAATTTTTTCATTTATAAGATTTAAAAACAAATAGACTCCTTCAAAATATTAGAATGATTTATTTCGCAAATAAGCATAGAATTTGGAATAAAAATAGATCTAAAAATGCTGCAATGACAATATTATGGTTATTTTCAATGATAACGAACCCTCACTGAAATAATATACGAAGCTTTTTCATTATTCTCTATTTATGAGAGTATTTTCAAGAGTCTGTTATAAATATGTCAATATACTTATACGAATTTCTCACAAAATCCATACAATAGAACGTAGGTCCGCCCATGTTTAATCACTTCGGAGCGACCGTTGATCACTTGGTGTAGTATTTTTTCTACGACCGTACGTTTTAACCCATCTTCCCGTACGCGTTTTAGTTTTGAAAGTAATAAAGGAGTGCGGGAAAGTACAATTAGTGCGGGAAAGTACAATTAGTGCGAGAAAGTAAAATTATACAAATTATGACCTTATTTGATAGTTTTTTACTTCGGAAGTTATAATTATTGTGACTACACGTGAATAAATGTTCGAAAAAAATTTTTTTGTTGCATTTTTCATTTTTTGGAAATATGAAATAATGAAGATATTTTTATATAACCCTTACACCAAATAACTCCACTGGTCCAGCAATTTCAAGTAATTTACAGAATGCAAAAAATTGTATTTTGATATTAATATTCATAATAATTAGTAGTTTTTAGTAAAAGTTTTGTATATGTATGTTGAAATGGAATAATTTTTGAAAAATGAGTTGGTATATTTTTTTGTATACTTAAACCGTTAATGTTATCGAGATGTCACAAGAGAACTTGATATTAATAGAAATGTTAACAAAAGCCTGACTGTCCACTAGTTTTCATTCCCAAATTTAGAGGCCTATAGTTCGTTAACGAAGGGCGTGAAAAAAAAATTTTACATGAATTTTTCCATCGACTATAAAACAAACATCCTTTTTTTGATAGGGTCATTTTTGGATAGCCACATAGTAGTGTTGGTCGATATTCTCTTTTACACAATCACCAATACGTATTTGTCAGACTTTCTGCAATTCGCCACTACCTTACTACAGCATTTAATTTTCAATCAAACAAATAATCTGAAAAGGTCAAGGTATCATTAATAGTAAATAATTAGGTGTGAAGTCCTCAGGTTCTTTGGGAACGACGATGTAAGTCAGTGGACTTGAGTTGACTGCATATTCCACATCAGGGAACAAAGTGGAGAAAACTTTTTTTTTTGAGGTGAAATAACTCGATATTTCCGTTGTTCTAATCATCCTTTCCGAAATTCCTCCAATGTTGGTGAGTCATAAGATTCCTTTTAGGGATAGCTTGGTTAAAATAGCTTTGTATAGCTGATCAACTTTAACCCCAAATAATTAACTACTGTGTCAATTCCAATATGATCAGCTATCTGTGAGGGACTAGTACTGGGGTATTCTGATGTTTTGAATTCAGAATAATGGTATAACTATAGTTATAATCCATATTTAGTGATTTATCATTAGGAAATCTCCACTTACTACACTACTTAGTATTTTAGCTTTACCCCAGTTAAAGTAGGCAATATCAAACGTTTTCGACTGCATTTCTTTCACAGCATCTGATAGGTTTGCCAAACTATAGGTTATTGACATAAAATTCACAAAATTCAAATAAAAATCGTTTTGTGGTTTTACGTATTCTTTTTTTTTGGCGTTTCTCATGAAGCAGACCCAGTAGAAAATATTCCCACGAGAAGAAAAAAATCACATTCTATCGCTCAAGAGTATACCCATTCGGAACTCTTGAAAATAGCACTCCTGATGATAGAGAATTACACAAAGCATATTTCAAAAAAATTGAGTTAGAACATGCTAGTTATGGTAGGACCTCCACCCTATGTTACACCATAAGGGAGTTGTATTACATCAGCCTCGGTGCAGTGTCAGCATTTATTACCGAGCATATAAATTCTTGAACATTGTATTTCAGCTCATTCTAATTTTTGTTTGCACAATCATTACCAATAACTGGAAAAACAGCCATAAATATTTGCGACGCGTTAACTAAATACTTTTGCAGTTTTGGAGTCCCACAAAAGATTATATTAGACAGTGGTACTGAATTTAAAAACGATACAGTTCGCGAACTTTTCAATTTACACAAAATTAAAGTACATTTCACGACACCAGGGCATCATGAGTCCAATGGTATAATAGAAAGATTTCATTCGACACTTATCGAGCATTTACGTATTTTAAAAGAAGTTTATCCCAATGATACCGATTCAATCAATTACGCTGTTCTTGTCTATAATAGTTCAATACATAGTGCAACTGGATTCACACCATTTGAACTCGTATTTGGACAGACTAATTTGCGTAACCCTGACGAAATATTTCTAAATAAAGAACTATTTTCAAGCTATGTGGAAAATCACAGAGAAAAACTAAAACATGTTTACAAAAATGTAAATGAACATTTAGAAAATGATAAACAAAAGGTTGTAACAAAACATAATACAGCTGGCGATAAAAACTTGAAATTTAAGGTTATTCAAGTAGTTTATAAGAAAAATCCATATTATAGGAACAAAAACAATTATAAATTTATAGGACCCTACACTATAACTAAGTTATTAGATAATAATAAGGTTGAAATTGTGAATAATAAACACAAAAAATCTGAAGCACATATTAAAGAATTAAGAACACCTCATTGTTTTCAGAATCCAGAAAATGCTGAAACTAGGAACAGTGTGGAAGCTGATAGCAATGTTGACGAAGATCAAGAGATACAAGAAATTGTAGATTTTTTAAGCCCAGATCGTCACCCATATACGATTGGAGAATTCTCTAGCAATGTCTTCCCACACATTCTGTTTCTGCTTCCATGTCATTGCATCATTGGTGTGCATCGTTGGTTTTGTTTTCCACAGTATGTATGTACTTTAAAACAACTTCCACCAACATCCTCACCTCCAATTCAGTGAAGTTCACTGCACGCTTCCGTTTATTATTTTTGCTACTATGTATTTTGGTTCATTCTGTGAAATTACTTTAGTTGGTAATACACAATTTCAGCAATTATTTAAATATTTACTTACATGAAATCCTAATTTCAGTCCTGTCAAGCAGGTGACAGCTAGCCTAAAATCTATTTGGCAACTTACAACGCGTCCGCGAAACATAACAATTGTCTATCACTTTCTATTATATACACATTGTGCATGAAACTATCTTTCCCTACACATATTATGAAGTTAGCTATTGTAATTTTATTGCAGCCAACGTTAAAATAATTATTTTTGTTATGTTGATTCACCGAATACGAAATCAATGGTTAAAGTCAGTTTGAAAGACATTTACACTTTATTTGTTGAATAAGACTTCCTAATAAATTTATTTTCCAGTTAGTTATTGGCCACTTTATTCGTACTTGGAAAGAACGGGCCTAAAACTAATAAATTGTGTATTTAAAATTATTAAACGTCAGATTGACAATCAATTTTTTGATATCTACAAAGTGAAAAATTATCTTATCGAATACTCCTCGGGTCTTGATAAATACTCAAAATTTTGTCATAGAGAATCCTTCAAGCGAGTTGCTCAAGGATAATAGCCCTCGGCCTGCGGCCTTGGGCTATTATCAAGCAACACGCTTTCAGCATTCTCTATGACAAAATTATCTCGGTATTATCAAGACCTTAGGGGTATTACTATTGAAAATTTGTAAAGTTCATTTGTGAGGTTATCAATAGTAATACCCCTAGGGTCTTGATATTACCGAGATAATTTTGTCATAGAGAATGCTGAAAGCGTGTTGCTTGATAATAGCCCAAGGCCGCAGGCCGAGGGCTATTATCCTTGAGCAACTCGCTTGAAGGATTCTCTATGACAAAATTTTGAGTATTTATCAAGGCCCGAGGAGTATTCGATAAGATAATTTTTTACTTTGTAGATATCAAAAAATTGATTGTCAATCTGACGCTTAATAATTTTAAATACACAATTTATTAATTTTAATCAAACAAATATTATTCAATTCGTATTCTCTGGTCGCACAAAACTCGAGAAATATTTTCCATACATATTTTTTTGATTTGATTGTATTTTTTGGTATATTATTAGATATAATCAGCCGTATTAATAATAAAATTTAGATCATTCTAACATGACATTAAAACCAATTTAGTGAAAAGCATATTAATAATACATTTTACCTACGACCCCCCCTGTAATCAGTCAATAACACACAGTCGGCGCTAATGTAATGACGTCTATTACGCACGGTAAAAAAAACGCACAGCTGTAAAGTAAATCGCACGGCTTCCCTAGCAACATCTTAGCAACTGTCAATAGACGTCACCATTTTATTCAAAAATCTGACATAAGCCGTCAAAACATCAAACTTAGGTATAGGCTGCAATAGCGATTTGCGTAAGAACTGTCAAGAAACTTTTAAAACACTTTTATTATCCTTATAACTTTTAATGGTTTGTGTATTTTGTGGAAAGCTTTATTCAATTAAAAAATGTCGAGTGAAAGTGAGATGGATTTAATATTATCATGGAAATCGCAGAAATAGCCAAATATTGTTGATGTTGTTCAAGTATTATCAATAATAAGAGTATAAATACATGTAGAAGTAGGTCGTAGGTAAAGTATAGTACGTAACTGGTGTTGTAGAGCATTTTACGCACTCACGGAATTACGCACTCGCCGCTACGCGGCATCGTGCGTAACTTTTCCATTCGTGCGTAAAATGCTTCTTACCACACACGTTACGTAATATACTATAACATTATTCTAGCTAGAATGATACTAAATCGTTAGTAACATGTTAAAGTTAACCTATAATCTTTTTTGATCAAATGTCAGTTTGATTGTCACTTTGAGGAGATTATAATGAATATGGTTCATCAACAAATCTCTGTGGCCATTAAAGGAGAACTTTAATAATATATATCTGCTATTTATACTGAAGTACTATTTTTTATTAGATAAATTAACTTCAATATTAAAATGTCATATACCTGGAAATGTTATTGTCACTTTGACATCGATAAAAAAGGTGCATCCTTTTTTATCGCGATAAAAACCTCTCTTCCTCAATTCTAGTAAGCGGACGTCACTTTTACACAATGACAATGAGATAATTATTGTTGTTGTTCATCGATATATTCTGTCGTTAATTTATCTTGCCAAAAAACACTCGAGCTTTTCTTTTATCCAGATAAATTTCTCTCCAACTCAAAGTTTTGCCAATCACTAAATTTGCTCGAAAAACTGACATTAGATAAAATCGCTCCACCTTTGGTGTCGCGATTTTATCATGTCAGTTTTTCTCGTAAAATTAGTGATTGGCAAAACTGTTTCGTTGCAAAGAGAAATTTATCCGATAAAAAAAAAGCTCTTGTGTTTTTACTGTTGATAAAAAACATGATATAGGTACATCCATTACCATTACAGATCACAGAAATATATATTTTATCACAGAGTATAACAGAATATCAAAGAAATTTTGTTAGTTACATGTTTCTAAGTATTCAATTATTAATATGATTTTCTTAGCATCATGCAAGTACGGTCTTAGTAGCCATTAGTTAGAATGATGTTATCCTGTTTATTATTAATACGGCTGAATATCATTAATTGCATCGTTAGATGCAATACCAAATCTTCGCGACATTTTTAAACCAGTTGTCAGTTTGACGTTTAACTAATTTTTAATAAAAAAAACACCAAACTGAAAACACGACATGTAGGGTATTATCGCTGTGATCCAGAGGTGATTGGATGAAATTTGACACATGACTTAAAATTAAGTAATTTGATTGGCTACTATATTTAGTAAAAAATTATCCATGTATTCAACTATACTTAACCAAATATTCCTAAATGCCAATACTAACAACACACTTATCGAAAATTTGGAAAACGCCATCACGTTTGCCAAATTACATATAATACACCCAGATATTTTAACACATCAAAATTTAAAAGAAATATTAATTGAATTAAATGATAATTACAGAAGCAACGAAATATTAAATCTAGATATTAATTCATGGTATTCAGTAATTCATGCAACTTGTTACTTCACTGCTGATAATATAATATTTGCCACAGAATTTCCCCTCATTCACCCCAATGTATTTAAATACTACCACCTTTATCCTATCCCTACCAAAAGTGACACAATAATTATACCCAAAAAACCTTTTTTGGCTCTAAGTGGAGAAATTCATCAGTATATGGACGACCCGTGTACTCTACTCGAAAAAAACTATATTTGTCCCCAAGTGCAACTAAACGTGAAAACCACAGACTGTATTAAAGACCTTATTCAAGACATTGGAACTTTATGTGTGCACGTACCTATAAAGCATCCGTCACAGATATTCAATAAAATTAACGATGAATATCTGATCGTTATTACAAGTGAAAAATTGAAAATAAAAACTAACTTTCCAGACGAGAATTTCCTCACCATTAGTGACAACTCCGTAATACAGATTCCAAAAAATTGCAGCATCGAGTACCAAAACTACAAATTCGGAAACAATGAAACTAGAAGATTTGGCCAACCGTTGTTCCTTCCGAGCATCGAAATGGACAACTTCAAGTCTCAAAAAGTCCTAGAACAGAAACCTTTGACTATTGAAAATATTCCTTTGGAAGATATTCACACACTTCAAAACGATTTAACAGCAACCAATCCATTATCAATAGAAGATATTCACAATTTAAAATCAATTAATTGAGTTAACTGTATAAACCCTCACTTCGTGGAATCTACTCATCATATGGTTTTAAATGAAAATTGTCAATAATTTACTTGCAATTTACACATTTTTTCAAATATATTGTGGAGTCATTTAGAAACAGTTAGTTTCATTTAAAACCATATCAATTAATTGGTTACAATGGACATTTATAATTATTTTAACATTAACTGCAGCAGCATATCTATTGTGGATCTGTAAACTTAAGAAAGCCTTCAAGAAACTACGAAAACCCCAAGGAAAGCCTTCTCCTGTGGAACCCGAAGTCTTTCTCTAATGAGGGAGGAGTTATGGTAGGACCTCCACCCTATGTTACACCATAAGGGAGTTGTATTACATCAGCCTCGGTGCAGTGTCAGCATTTATTACCGAGCATATAAATTCTTGAACATTGTATTTCAGCTCATTCTAATTTTTGTCAAAAGTTATGGTAGGACCTCCACCCTATGTTACACCATAAGGGAGTTGTATTACATCAGCCTCGGTGCAGTGTCAGCATTTAGTACCGAGCATATAAATTCTTGAACATTGTATTTCAGCTCATTCTAATTTTTGTCAGAGCATTGTTAAGTTCAATTGTAATTTTGTAATAAATAAATTATTTTTAAAAACTCTTCCGACTTATACAGTACGGTAATTTGCTACAGAAAATACAGTAGGAAGAAGAGTCAAGAAATGTAAATAAAACTAACAACGGTTTTCTGCGACTGTGTTTATTTATTATTGGTTGGTGTTTACGAGCTTATTCTCATGATTTTTGAAGTTATACAAAAAGTATCTACAATTTTCAACGATTCGTTAATTACTTAGTGTATCATAATTGCATATTATACACCAAGGTGGTGGAGACATTGACCGAGCACCAAAATTATTTCACGAGGAGGAATAAGGTGCGAGGTTCATAAATGTTTTCACCACCATGGTGTATATACAATTTTTTCCACTACTAGCCAAATTAAAGTCAAAAATTGAAAATAATTCACAAGCACGCCACGAAAAGCGTTCACTGCGCCGTCTGAGTGACAAGCACATGTCAGTTTTTGTTATATTATGAGCGTAATTTATCGTTATGTCATCAGTCATTTTTGGTTTAGCGCAATGGCATTTTCATTCCAATAATTCTATCTTGTTAGATAATTTCAAGCAGCAAATGTTTGATTAATAATAAAAATATACTATTACTTAACTAGTGCGAAAAAGTCACTTTACGCACGTGTTAGGTACACTATTTTTTTTTACTAGCATCCGGAAAAAAACCCAAAAGTTAACATGAAGAAACACTTATTATTAAATACATATCAACAACTTAATTATTATTATTATTATTTGACATCAATTTGATAAGGCTTTCAACAGGGCCAAAAAAAAATTGAAAAAAATGTTCCCTTTTATAAAAAAATTATAGCCGAATTCTAATAAATTCATTGATTTTTCAGTCATGTGGTAAACTACAACCATATAAATACATATTTTGAATAATCAATTGTCAGTATACTCCCCAAAACCTCGACAAATTTACTTTCCGCACTAGTGAAAAGTGACTCTTTTGGCACGCTTTTTAGTGCGGAGAGTGGATCTTTCCGCACGCTAGTAGAAAAAAATTATTAACCGCCGATAGAGAAATTCAACTACATGTTCAGTCAATATCCTTAAAAATTCAATAATCAACTTTGTTTTTGGTTATATTTTGTTTTTAATGTTAGTAATTGTAAAACTTTATTATTTAGTCTAGAATCTACTTCCGATTTTATAACATATCATTGTTATTATCTCAATAAACAATTCTTTTTTTCAAAGCTTTTTCCATACATGATAAGATATAACTACAAATAAATACATGAAATTAAAATAAGATAACAAACAATTCTATTCAATTCAAATTACCACAGTTACCACAACTAAATAATTACTTATTGCAAAGTACAGTTCTATCAACAAAATAGCAACTAAAAATCAAGTATCAGTACCTATTATTTGTATTGTAACGTTTATTTTAATTTATATTTACAACTAATTAATTTATATTTACAAATTTATATGTACGGTCCTTAATTTACTAATTTATATTAAAACACTTAACTAACTAACTACACTAATTTATATGAACGTCACTGATTAACACTTTATTGATCGATTTGTCTTTAGTATAAGCACTACAGTGTCCATCTATGCGACTACGTCTCAACTAACTGTTCACTGTTAACTGTTTAACTGTTCTTCTGTTCGGCGATACTCATATTTATATGGCATAAAGGTAGGTTTCTGGAATGTTCTAGTCCTTCTGGTGGATGCGCTAGATTTCTCTAGAGAGAGGAAGGGCAAGAGGTGGGCGGTCTCTCGAAGTCTCTGGAACGTGATCGGCTGGTGCCCTGAGAAGAGACGCAGGGCTGAGGGGACGCAGGGCAGGTAATCTCGATAATTCTCGATTTCACAGAGCTCACATGGTCAATAGTCCATATTCGTCTCGTACGGGAATTTCGCTGGGGCACTCGCGTAACATTGCCCCCTCCTTAAGAGACAGTTCCTCCTGGAACTAACTAAGAAACTGAGACGAGATGACTGTATCGGCAACTGGTTCCCTTGTTACATTTTCCAGTTGCGTGGAAGTAACATGCGACCGTCTTCTCCGTTGACTGTGCCTCCTGAGAATGTCCGCAGACAAGTACCTGCACTTCGGTGTCTCGGAAGATTACTTCTACCATGTTACGGATTATTCGCCAATCTAAATGCCTACATTCAATCTTGGGCATGGCTAGCCTATGAACGTTTAGTTCAAGCACATGCTCTCTCAAGTTTAGTAAAGCTTCCCAGATATTCTCGTACGTTGGTCTCCAATCCCTTTCAACCATGTACCCTTCTATGTTGTAGCCCATCACCCAAAGTTTAGAATGGCACAGTAGAAACGAGCTGTGCTTGTATCTCAGGGGTCAGTGGATCAAAACTCACATCGGTCACAGATTATAAAAGAGAACAGATACGAATGCCGGCAAAACATCAAAGGATTTTCAGATCCGATTTCAATGACCTTGGACCTTTAACTCGGTATGGCCGCGATGTTGACAGTTTAAAATATTTTCAGAATTTCTTACCAAATTGCAATGTTGACTTGAAGACAATAACAATTTCCAGTGCCGGTTCTCTACTTCTCTTTCCGAATGAAATTTATTTGGACAGTCTATGTATGAACAATACACTCCCCCGTGATGTTTAT
The DNA here is from genome assembly GCA_963978555.1 of Galerucella nymphaeae. NCBI lineage: Eukaryota > Metazoa > Arthropoda > Insecta > Coleoptera > Chrysomelidae > Galerucella > Galerucella nymphaeae. The sequence goes on along the minus strand of OZ021715.1, from coordinate 16,178,104 downwards.
TCATTTTATTAAAATAATATACTGATGTACACTATTTTCAGTTAATATTACTACAACCTACAATCGATTAGTCAAATAACCCAAATAATATCGCAGATTGACAACCTTCAAACTGAAGTGTCAAAACTGACGTTTTGTATTTTAATTTTTGAGCCAAACCGTCACGGTTATTGTGCATGGTTGCCAAAGATGGTTTGTGAAAAAAAGTATATATTTATGGTATGATTTTTATACATTATAATCTTTTAAATTGTAGAATTCTTTTAATGTTAATGAAATTCATTTAAAACAAGTAATTGTCGAATATTTGTATCTGTATAACTATCACACTAAAAATAATGCTTATAAAATATTCGACGCATGATCCTGAATTGAGGGAAATATTATGCAAATTGATAACCCTGTTGAAAAGTTTCGCGAAGAGGCCCGAACGGAGTCGACACACGACGATGGACCTTTAAATGGGTATGTCCACCCATCTCTCTCTCTTTTGCTGTTCTCTGTCAAGCTTTCGCATCTGTTCTCTTTATAATCTGTGCATCGGTCAAGAATTTTTTTAAATTTCATCCAGGGTCTTAATGCTTTTCAATTTTTATATTTTTATTCGTTTACCGTTTACCCTATAAAATGATATTCCTTGCATTCTTTAAAAATTACCTAACCAATAATTTATCTATTTTTATTGCAACAATCAAAGTGTCGATTTTTTTCACTAATTTGTTTCATATTATTTAAATTTTTGTTTTTGAATGATTCTGGAAAAAATATAGCACGTACACGTCTGGAGTATCCTGTGGATGTCTTCAGAACGTTTTTCGGACATTTGTGCTGTTAGACAGGTATAACCTGAGTTGATCCTTGAAATAGCATTTATGGAGACCTCAATTGGGTATTTTCAGTTAATTCAGGATGCACGGTGGATGTTCCAAGGATTACGATAGGTATTCTATTAACGTTTTTAGGATTCTGAAATATTTCTCACAGGGGATATTGCTTAAAGTGAAAATTTTTTTTGTTTTTGTTTGCTATTTAATTTTTTCTGGAAACAATATGAGAAACAAAAGAATATCCTCTAAAATGTCCATTGTATATCCACATGGTACATCCCAAAGACATCCTAAAAATATCCTCAGGTGTTCGGATTTGAGTATAATATCCTAAATATTTCCTACTTAGATCCCAGGATATTCAGGATATATTCAGGATCATCCTGAGGATATACTGTGCTGTTTGGGCAATTCCATTAACATTAAGAGAATTCGACAATTTAAAAGATTATAATGTATAAAAATCATACCATAAATATATACTTTTTTTCACAAATCATTTTTGGCAAACATGCAACATGCACAATAACCGCGACGGCTTGGCTCAAAAATCAAAATACAAAACGTCAGTTGTGACACTTCATTTTGAAGGTTGTCAATCTGCAATACTGTTTGTGTTATTTGAATAATCTATTGTATAATAGGTTGTGATAATATTAACTGAAAATAGTGTACATTGGTATATTATTTTTATAAAATGAATAAACATCACGGGGGAGTTTATTGTTCATACAGAAACTGCCCAAATAAATTTTATTCGGAAAGAAAAGTAGAGAACCGGCACTGCAAATTGTTATTGTCTCCAAGTCAACATTGCAATTTGGTAAGAAATTCTGAAAATATTTTGAACTTGCAACATCGCGGCCATACCAAGTTAAAGGTCCAAGGTCATTGGAGTCGGATTTGAAAATTCTTTGATGTTTTGCCGGCATTCGTATTTGTTTTCTTTTATAATCTGTGGTGCCGTGGAAATTAAAATCTCGACACTGTGCCATGTATCCAAATAATTCAGGAGAGTAAGCAGCACTTTCAAATGAACATTGATATCAAATTAAACAATATTCTGTAATAAATGTGGGTGGGCAGAAAAATTGAAAAATTAAAAATTTTGTGATGACTGATGAGTGTGCGGAATTGAAATGATATTCTGAACAACTTTTTCGAAAATTTTTTTTCAATATTTTTAACACGAAACAAAATATCAGAAAAGTGACCTCTTTTGTGAAATCGTATTAGGCTGAGATTAAAATCCAGATTTCAGTTGATTGACTTAAAATATGTGGTCCATCTAGATGTATGACTCTGCAAAATTCAAATCTGTAATCTTTCATACAGCGAAAATATGGGGGTGTATCCATCATAAATGCGACACACTGTATACTGGTGTTAATGAAGCGAAGTGGAAATGATTTGTTGGAAGTCCTATAATGATTTATTTGTAATATTCAAACATCCGTGATGTGTTTATCGTAGAATATGCTATACTGTGGAAAAAGCAGTCCAGAATTCAATTGTAGACATTGATGATTGGTAACTGTTTGTCCAACTATTTTGACAAACTGAACCTGCTTAGCTTGACTTGTCGTTAATATTGTAGACTATGAGAATTTTAGAACCGTTGATGATACTCGATACTGAGCACAGTTTACTCTACCACTACACAAACAATAGCACAGCTTCTCACTTATTGATCATAACCTTTCTTGTTAAATAAAAATTTCGGTGTTTCTCAAATACATGTTCTCTTGAACATTCGGCGTCATATTGACTCAAAAACGAAGTAACTTCTTGATTATGTATTTTCATACGTAATATAACAAGTGATATGATTATCATCGATGATATTTTCGAGTGAAACCGAGCTGCAGATTTGCTTCTTCGGTTTTACGAGATATATCTTCGATTATTAATCATATCACGAGCTTATATTTAATGAGAGAATATAATGGATTTATTATTACAATAACCCCAACGATTAGAACACATTTTTATACTTTCAATATGAACTGTCAATATGAAAAATTACCCTTAGTAACGAACCAAAATAAGGTGATTATTTTTTTCACTTGTCAAAATCTGACATTTTGGTGGTTTTAACCAATAGCAATACATTATTCTAGCCAATCATTCGGTATTATACTGATAATTATGCTTCCTCATCGATAAAACCTTGTTTACATCGAAACGTCAAAATTTTACTTTGAATTTGTCATTATTGACAACTAAAAGCGCTTTCAAAAATCCTTTTAAATTGTTGAAAAAAATAATCTTCCCAAATACAACTCGCTCTTCAAATTTTATCACATAATTTTTTATTTTCATCACTCAAACTTGTTTATTGGCAAAAACATTCAAACAAACCGAATTTAGATAAAATCACTCCTCCTAACGGAGTCGTGATTTTATCAAATCGGTTTGTTTTCATATTTTTGCCAAATAAACAAGTTTTCGTGGAAAAGAAAAAATTATCGATAAAATTTGAAGCACTCGTGGTATTACCTTTGATAATTTCTTTGTTTTTTATCATCGCTGTGGTAGACATGCATCTAGGGAGATTCTCAATATATATTGATTGGTGGAAAACATGTCACGTGACATATGAATTATATTCTCTTGTTAATACAACAGTGTATTTTACTTTTTGTACAGGGTGTACCAAATTGATGTATTTCACAAGGTATCTCGTAAACTAGAAGAGATAGAAGAAAAGCAGTTGAGACGAGTTTTTTTTTAAGTAACGATAGCCTTATTCTTCATTAAATCTTTAGTAATTCCCTGCAGTTGGAAGATACAAGGCGATGATTGAAAACTATAACTTCTTAATTAAGAAAAATATAGATAGACGACATGGAAATTTTTGATAGATATAATGTAAAAGAGTTCAGTGGCGTCCTTCAAAATACACCAATTTGGGACACCTTGTAAAATAGACAGCAAGAAAAAAGTGATTCAGAAAATACACCAGTGATAACGAATGCAATCCCAAATTTAGTATCCAGCGAGCAAAAATCAGTAGTGAAGAGAAAAGTGGAAAAACTATAGAGTGAAGAAGTTCTCTGCAAAACGCAAGAGAACTAATTGGAAGCTTATTGTGCATGAAGTAAATCTGTGTCTAGCTATAGGTGAAAAGTATAAAAAGTGCAATAGGTTGAACCATTATGTATTATGTAAATCTCATATGTATGAATGATGTGAGTAGTAATGCACCAGAAGATACATCAATCGACATGAATGATAAATTCTTTTTGAAAGCATTTAGTTACGACAATTAGATTAACCGCCACTTAGCAACTGTCTATAGATGAAAATAATTTAGGTAGAGACAAAGTTGTTTAAGTCCCTTTGGTGAGACGTCGTGAAAACCTTGTGACTCATTTTAAAATTTTGTTAAAGAATATTCTTTTTTTTCTAACCACATAATATTCGTTATTTTCTGCTCATTAAATCTGAATTGATGCTCTCTCTTTTCTACTTTTGTATATAATCTGAGAACCTGTTGGCTTTTACCACAGATTATAAAAGAGAACAGATACGAATCCCGGCAAAACATCAAAAGATTTTCATTTCCGACTTCAATGACCTTGGATCTTTAACTCGGTATGGCCGCTATGTTGTCAGTTTAAAATATTTTCGTAATTTCTTACCAAATTGCAATGTTGACTTGGGGACAATAACAGTTTCCAGTGCCGGTTCTTCACTTTTCTTTCCGAATAAAATTTATTTGGACAGTTTCTGTACGGATAATACACTCCGCTGTGATGTTTATACATTTCAAAGAAATAATATACGAATGTACACTATTTTCAGTTAATAATATCACAACCTACAATAGATTATTCAAATAACACAAACAATATCGCGGATGGACAACCTTCAAACAGCGAAGCCAACTGAAGTGTCAAAAATGGCGTTTTGTATTTTCATTTTTGAACCAAGCCGTCACGCTTATTAATTGTGCATGGTTGCCAAAGATGGTTTGTGAAAAAAGTATATATTATTTATGGTATGATTTTTATACGTTATAATATTTAAAACTGTAGAATTCTCTTAATGTTGATGAAATTGATTCAAAACAAGTAATTGTCGAATATTTGTATTTGTATAACTATCACACTAAAAATAATGCTTATAAAATATTTGTCCTCTGATCGTGAATTCAGGGAAATATTATGCAACCCTGTTGAAAAGTTCCGCGAAGCAACCCGAACGGAGTCGACATACGACGATGGATCTTTAAATGGGTATGTCCACCCATCTCTTTTTTTTTCATTGTTCTCTGTCAAGCTTTCGCATCTGTTCTTTTTTATAATCTGTGCTTTTACCACATTATTCCATGACCATTTTCCATTCGCATTCGCACTACTGTACATATAGGAATAATACTGATATTCAATTTTTTCCACTATCGTGCGTTTTAACCCACTTTCCCGCACGCACGATATTTTTATATAGCTCTAACATCAAATAACTCCACTGGACTGGCAATTTCAAGTAATTTACAGAATGTAAAAAATTTTGTTTCAATATCAATATTTATAATAATTACATAGTAGTTTTTAGTAAAAGTTTTGTATATGTATGTTGAAATGATTTTTTTTTTTTGAAAAATAGGTTAGTATACTTTTTGCAGTAGCTATACGGTCGTAGAAAAAATAATGTTCCTAACTCATGCGTAAAGTGTCTTTCCGCACTTGACCGCTTGTCCGAACTCCGCTCTGCGTCGTTCGGGTCAACAGCAGTCGCGTGCGGGAAAGTATCACTTTATGCACTTGTTAGGAAAATAACTATTTTCTCCGATCGTGGGAGAAGTTTCACTATTTTGACCTATTTTCGATGCGCAAAGCTCAACATTCCCGAATAGTGGGCAGTTGCTAAGCAATTAGAAAATAACAGTGCGGTAATGTTTTCAATGGATTATTACAATAAAATGTAACAAAGTATGGCTTTAATTTTTATATTGATAAAACTGTCATGGAAGAAATAAAAGAAACATCTAATTTTTAACCATATTTTTGAACACAAATTTATTGTTGTTAATATTTACATGTATTGTACAGTTTGTATAATTTGTAAATTGTACTGGAGGGCGAAAATAATTTATATACGTTGAAGCTGCATGGCTAATTGTTTGGTTAATCTCGTTACCACCACTTCTATATTACAATATGAACATAAAGAAATGTATCTAACCTTACTCAATTACATCTTGAACGGAATATTTTTCAAATAATTTTCCAAATGTCAATTAACGATCGAAGAAAAGATTAGATTAGATTAACATTTGAGTGGCTCTTTGTCCTATCCCACTAATTATACAATATACTAATTTTCTACTACCGTGCCTTTTAACCCACTTTCCCGCACGCATCTTAGTTTTGAGAGTAATAAATGCGTGCGTTAAAGTAAAATGAGTGCGGGAAAGTAAAATAATGCAAATTTTGACCTTATTAGATAATTTTTTACTTTGGAAATTATAACTTTTGTGACTACAGGTGAATAAATATTCACAAAATAATCCATAAAAAAATTTTTTTCAGCTTTTTGTTGTATTTTTCATTTTTTGAAAATATGAAATAATTAAAATATTTTTATATAACCCTAACTGCAAATAATTCCACTGGACCGGCAATTTTAAGAAATTCACAAAATGTAAAAAATTGTGTTTTAATATTAGATAATATTTATAATAATTAGTAGTTTTCAGAAAAAGTTTTGTATCTGTATGTTGAAATGAAATAATTTTCGAAAAATGGGTTGGTATACTTTTTCGCAGGTACTTATATACGGTCGTAGAAAAAATAATGTTCCTAACTCATGCGTAAAGTGTCTTTCCAGCACTTGACCGCTTGCCTGAACTCCGCTCTGCGTCGTTAGGGTCAACTGCAGTCGCGTGCTGGAAAGTATCACTTTCTGCACTAGTTAGGAAAATATCTATTGTGATAAATTTGAAGTGGAAGTACCAACTGTCTATTAATTTTAGCTAATTTCTTCATAAATTGCAGTATCAATTTGTTGTTTTGGAATGAGATAACCATTATTATCATATATTGAAAGTCTATTGAAATTATCATGAACGAAACTGTGTTTTGACTGACAAAATTGAGTAATTCTTTTGGAAAATGTAATGTGCTTTGAACAGTACCTTGTTAATACAGATGCTACTAGTACCACTAAGCATATAGAAGTGATCAATATAATCAACCAAATTATATCCAATTTGATCATGAAATGCGACTTCAGCACCGTTGGATTTTCATAAATTTTACTAGAATTGGTGAGGTTTTGCGTATGCTCAAAATATGTTGAGTTAAATGATTTGGTAGAAGTCTTGGAGTTTGTCAAATTTAAGCTCTGATGTAATAAGTTCAAGCAAGGTTCGGTAAGACTAACATTTTTAGTTTCTATCTTCCACATATTGCAAGCAGATTCCAGAATATTCACTTTCAAAAAATATATTTTGTTCCTGTAGAAGAAAGTAACGAAAACATTGTCGGGATCATTTTCAAACTTCCATTCTTCGACTTCCACCCAGAATGGTAAAGTAGATTTTTCAATTTCAAAATGACATTTTGTGGTGTTGAACTGGTTGAAATTATAAGATGGATCTACTGGACACCAATCTGGAAGTATGGTTGGGTTGTTCAATGGTTGTATTATTATGTTATAAGGATCGCTCACTATTCTATAGTCCTTTTGGGATTTCGAGAATGGTGCTAGTTCTATGTCATCAATAATGAGAACCATAACAATGACTGACATTATTTTTTTCATCGTGTCCATTGAATATGATCTGGAAGAAATATTTACATGAATTTAATTTCATATGCTTTAAAAATTGATTTCCTTCAAAATAAAATGTTCATAGGTTAAACAAATTCTACTGACAGGTTCTGTAAAAACTAGTTTCAACTAAAGGATGTTTGGTTAAAGCTAGAATTAACTGAAAATATTCGTAGATACTAGTTCTAGCTGGTGAGATATAGAATTGAATGTGAGCGATTGTTGAAACTAGATTTTCTTAGGAACTTCGGGATTTAACTGAAATGGGGTTTTAACAGTAACATATATAATACATTATATGTATATGTATATAGAGAAGCGGAGGATAGTCTTGACAGCTAGTTAAAAAATAATACACCATTTATTGGGGATCCCGTCACAATCTGGGCTGGTTGAGAGATAAATGACAGAATCTTACTCACCGAGGTGGAAAGAGTTCCATTACTATCGAGAGATTAGTTAGTTAGCTATTATCTCGAGACAGGAATGAAACTTCCTACCGAAGTTTGTATACTATTTCATTCACAATCATCATATTCCGATCAAAATTGATAAATCATCAATTCGTTCTGAACACACTTAAAATATTACATTTGACAACTGTAACCAATATAAATAAATGTCAGATAAAGTCGGATGGATATTAAGAAAAATGAATATTGACCATAAATTGCGAGTTAAATACTATACTTTGTCCACGACCCTTAATTTCTTTTATTAATACACTACAGCGAACCATAATTCATGACAGTAGATATATGGGTACCATACCTTTTGTTAGGAGGTGAAATATGGACTTATCATCAGGTGGTCGTGGACAAATATTTTTATTTCGATTATGATGTTATTAATAATATATTTTTGCATATTTAAACATTTTCAGTAAGATTCAAATCGTAATCGGCACAATCTCAACCTTCAAATAAACGTCAAACCGGACAAACATGTGAACTATTATGGGATTTTTATACTTTATCTATTATGTTCCTCAATCTAGCAAAAAATCATGAAACCATTTATTTAGGAATGATATACTCATTCATCATATACATAAGTTGAAAAAGTAGATTTTCTATTTTATACGTTTGAGGTTAGGTTTTCATGAAATTATGGAAATATTTATTTTTCATCGTATCGTTTTTTTTTGCAGAGAAGAATGAGGATTTCCCAAAAGTTTAAAGATATAACTTATCGTAGGTATTTATCATTAAATTTCAATGGTTAATCTTTTTATCTTTAAGATTGCGGCAAAGTGATGAAAGCAAATAGACTCCTTCAAAATATCAAAATGATTGATTTCGCAAATGAGCATAGAATTTGGAATAAAAATACATTTAAAAATGTTGCAATGGCAATTATGGCCCTTTTCAACGATTACGTACCTTCATTGCAATAATGTACGAAGCTTTTTCATTATTCTCTCTTTATGAGAGTATTTTCAAGAGTTTGTTATAAATATGTTAATATACTCGTAGGTACTTGTACGAATTTCTCACAAAATCCATACAATAGAAGGTAGGTCTAGGTCCGCCCCTGTTTAATCACTTCGGAGCGTTTTACTTACCAAAAAATGGCGTATCCACGATTTAACTTAGTCGGTAGGTACCTTAGCTTACAATAATTATGTTGTAGACTTGTATATCAGGCCAAAAAGTGTGCAATTATGGTGCCCATTAGCGTTTAATAGATTACTTATTTCCAATCAGCCATTTAACAATTGTAAATGAAAAATCATTTTTTATTTCCAATTTTAGAGCCCCATAGTTCGTTAACGAAGGGCGTGAAGAAAAATTTTATAAGAAATACCATAATTATTTCAAGTCTTTCTATCACATCCCAAGTTTTTGGTACGAACTCCTGGAACACCCTGTATTTATTGCGGCCAATAAGCCACTCATTTCAGTGGGATTTTCCATCGACTATAATACAAACATCCCCTATTTGGTAGGGTCAGTTTTGGAAAGCCACATAGTAGTGTTGGTAGATATTCTTTTTTACACAATCACCAATACGTATTTGCCAGACTTTCTGCAATTCGCCACTGCCTTACGCTCAGCATCTCATTTTCAATCAAACCAATATTCTGTCGAGGTCTCATTAATAGAAAATAATTAGGTGTCAAGTCCTCTGGTTCATTGGGAACGATGATGTGAGTCAGTGGACTTGAGTTAACTGTGTAATCCACATCAGGGAACAAGGTGGAGAAAACTTTTTCTTTGAGATGAAGTGACTTGATATTTATGTTGTTCTTATCATCCTTTCCCAAATTCCTTCAATGCTGGTGAGTTGTATCGTCATAAAATTCGTTTTAGAGATAGCTTGGTTAAATTATAGCTTTCCACAGCTGATCAAATTTAACCTCAAATAATTTACTACTGTGTCAATTCCAATATGACCAGCTATCTGTGATGGACTAGTACTGGGGTATTCCGATGTTTGGTATTCAGAATAATGGTATGACTATAGTTATAATCCATATTTAGTGATTCCTTATGAGGAAATCTCCCCTTACTACACTACTTAGTATTTTAGCTTTATCCCAGTTAAACTACGTAGCAGTATCGAACATTTTCGACTGCATTTCTTTTCCAAACTATAGATTATTGACATAAAATTCACAAAATTCAAATATTGATCGTTTTGTGGTTTTACTTATTCTTTTTTAGCGTTTCTCACGAAGCAGACCCAGTAGAAAATATTCCCACGAGAAGAAAAAAATCACATTCTATCGCTCAAGAATACCCATTTGGAGCTCTTGATACTATCACTCCTGATGGTAGAGAATTACACAATGCTTATTCCAAAAAATTTTAGTGAGAACATGCTACGGAAAATACAGTAGGAAGAAGTGGTAAGAAATGTAAATAAAACTAACAACGGTTTTCTGCGACTGTGTTTATTCATTATTGGTTGATGTTCAGGATCTTATTTTCTTGATTTTTGAAGTTATACAAAAAGTATCTACAATTTTCAAGGATTCGTTAATTACTTAGTGTATCATAATAGCATATTATACACCAAGGTGGTGGAGACTATTATCATTGAACGAGCACCAAAATTATTTCACGAGGAGGAATGAGGTGCGAGGTTCAAAAATGTCTTCACCACCATGGTGTATATACAATTTTTTCCACTACTAGCCAAATTAAAGTCAAAAATTGAAAATAATAACTCACAAACACGCCACGAGAAGCGTTCACTGCATCGTCTGAGTGACAAGCACATGTCCTTTTTTGTTATATTATAATGAGCGTACCTATTATAATCAGTCATTTTTGGTTGAGCGCAATGGCATTTTTATTCCAATAATTCCATCTTGATGAATAATTTCAAGCAGCAAATGTTTTAAAGACAATCTCCTGGGTATACAAAATTATATTGCACAAGTTTTTGTTAAGCTACTATCCCTGAATCTCTCTCTTTCTCACTAGGCAAACATACCTCTGTATTTCAGGCAGAGATCTATGCCATCCTAGAATGTGTCAGAATTAACAAATATAGGACTGACACTCATAGGATAAACATACTAACTGACAGCCAGGCAGTCCTTGCTGCTTTAAATACCCGCAAGGTAACATCCAGACTAGTAGAAGAATGTCAGAAAGAACTAAACGAACTAGCAGACCACATTAAAGTAAGATTGGTGTGGGTGCCGGGACATAATGGTATTTCTGGAAATGAACATGCTGATGAACTCGCAAAAAGAGGTTCAGCAACAGCATATGTTGGACCAGAACCAGCTCTTGGGACCACAAAAAAGGTAGTCCGAGCGCAAATACAAAAATGGGTACAAAGCCAACATAGACTTCATTGGAGGAACACTCCGAAGCAGGTACACAGCAAAACCTTCATAGGTGACATATGTGCAAAGCGGGCCGAAGAACTACTGAATATCAGCAGGAATAAGCTAAGAATTATTACAGGTTATCTAACGGGTCATACCCCGTTAAAAGATCACCTGCATAAAATAGGGTTATATAACGGAGACCTCAGCTGCAGACTATGTGGCATGGAGATCGAGACCGTGACCCATATCTTGTCTGACTGTGAGGCACTGGACTCGAGGAGGCGGGCAATCTTCGGAGAGGCCAATGTGCCACCTGAAGTATATGGCACACATCCAATGGACCTATTTTCTCTGCTAGCATCCGGAAAAAAAACCCAAAAGTTAATGTAAAGAAAAATTTATTATTAAATACATATCAACAACTTAATTATTATTATTTGACATCCATTTGATAAGGCTTTTACCAGGGCCATAAAAAAATTATTGAAAAAATGTTCCTTCTTATAAAAAAATTATAGCAGAATTCTAATAAATTCATTGATTTTCCAGTCATTTGGTAAACTACAACCATACAAATACATATTTTAAGTATTCAAATGTTAGTATACTCTACAAAAATATTCTACAAATTTACTTTCCGCACTAGTGCGTAAAAGTGACGCACGCTTTTTGGTGCGGAAAGTGGATCATTCCGCATGCTAGTTGAAAAAATTATTAACCAGCAATAAATAAATTCAACTACCGAAATGTTATATATATATAATCTTAAAACCCTTCTACCACTTAGTGGTGTAGGGTGTGTTGCAGCTATTCTCTCGTCACGAATTTTTTCCATTCTTTTCTATTTTGAGCTAAGTCCTTCGCTTCTTTCCAACTTCTTCCTCTTTTATCCAGTAATCCAGCAATTACTTTATCCCAAGTTTTTCTTGGTCTGCCCCTTTTTTTATTTTTTTCAATTTTTGCTTTCCATATTTTCTTTACTGGTCTTCGTTCATCCATACGTTGTAAATGTCCCCACCATTGTAGTTGTCTTTCTTCTACAAATTCTAAAGTTGATTGTATACCCAGGTCTTTTCTGATATCTATGTTTTTCATTCTATCCTCTTTTGTTACACCTCTTACTCTTCTCAAATATTTCATCTCTGTCGCCTGTATTTTACTTTTTTGTTGTCCTGTTAACACCCATGTTTCACATCCATATGTAAGTATTGGTCGATATATTGTTTTGAATACTTTCAATTTCGTTTCTTTAGAAATTTCTTTTTTGTTGATAAATTTTGTATTCATGGCATAGTAAAGTTTGTTAGTTTTAACTATTCTATTATTAATATCTGCTTCTTGTGTTCCGTTTTCGTCTACTATTGTTCCAAGGTACTGAAAATGTTCAACTTGCTCTATTTTGTCTGTATCTATTCTTACATTTATTTCCTCTTTGTCGTCTCCAATGACCATAACTTTTGTCTTGTTTTTGTTTATTTTCATTCCCATGTCCATCATTGTTTTATTCCACACATTTATGTTTTCTTGTAGCTCTCTTTCATTTTTTGCTATTAATATGACATCGTCTGCAAATGCTCCTTCACTGATGTATACCCTGCACAATTGTAAATGTCCCACACATACTTAATTATTATTATTTGACATCCATTTGATAAGGCTTTTACCAGGGCCATAAAAAAATTATTGAAAAAATGTTCCTTCTTATAAAAAAATTATAGCAGAATTCTAATAAATTCATTGATTTTCCAGCCATACAAATACATATTTTAAGTATTCAAATGTTAGTATACTCTACAAAAATATTCTACAAATTTACTTTCCGCACTAGTGCGTAAAAGTGACGCACGCTTTTTGGTGCGGAAAGTGGATCATTCCGCATGCTAGTTGAAAAAATTATTAACCAGCAATAAATAAATTCAACTACCGAAATGTTATATATATATAATCTTAAAACCCTTCTACCACTTAGTGGTGTAGGGTGTGTTGCAGCTATTCTCTCGTCACGAATTTTTTCCATTCTTTTCTATTTTGAGCTAAGTCCTTCGCTTCTTTCCAACTTCTTCCTCTTTTATCCAGTAATCCAGCAATTACTTTATCCCAAGTTTTTCTTGGTCTGCCCCTTTTTTTATTTTTTTCAATTTTTGCTTTCCATATTTTCTTTACTGGTCTTCGTTCATCCATACGTTGTAAATGTCCCCACCATTGTAGTTGTCTCTCTTCTACAAATTCTAAAGTTGATTGTATACCCAGGTCTTTTCTGATATCTATGTTTTTCATTCTATCCTCTTTTGTTACACCTCTTACTCTTCTCAAATATTTCATCTCTGTCGCCTGTATTTTACTTTTTTGTTGTCCTGTTAACACCCATGTTTCACATCCATATGTAAGTATTGGTCGATATATTGTTTTGAATACTTTCAATTTCGTTTCTTTAGAAATTTCTTTTTTGTTGATAAATTTTGTATTCATGGCATAGTAAAGTTTGTTAGTTTTAACTATTCTATTATTAATATCTGCTTCTTGTGTTCCGTTTTCGTCTACTATTGTTCCAAGGTACTGAAAATGTTCAACTTGCTCTATTTTGTCTGTATCTATTCTTACATTTATTTCCTCTTTGTCGTCTCCAATGACCATAACTTTTGTCTTGTTTTTGTTTATTTTCATTCCCATGTCCATCATTGTTTTATTCCACACATTTATGTTTTCTTGTAGCTCTCTTTCATTTTTTGCTATTAATATGACATCGTCTGCAAATGCTCCTTCACTGATGTATACCCTGCACAATTGTAAATGTCCCACACATACTTTTTCACTTAGTTTTGTGCATTTCTTTATGATCTCATCCATGTAGATAATAAATAACAAAGGGCTTAGGCTCCCTCCCTGTCTTAGTCCCATATTTGTAGTGAAATTTTCTGACATATTGTTATTTCTTATGACTGCGTTCTCATTTTTCTCATAGATATTCTGTATTATTCTCATCATTTTTCTATTCAATCCCCTTTCTGTTAATATTTTCCACATTTTTTCTCTAGGTACTCTATCAAAGGCTTTTTCTAAATCCAGAAAAGCTACGAATAATTTCTTTTTTTCCTGTACCGCTTTTTCTGTCAACTGTTTGATGGTAAATATGTCTACCGAAATGTTTATACTTAATAATTCCATAATGAACTTTGTTTTTGCTCATGTTTTTTTTTAATATTAGTAATTTTAAAACTTTATCATTTAGTTTAGAATCTACTTCTGATTTTATAACATATTATTGTAATTATCTCAATAAATAATTCTTTTTAAAAAAAACTTTTTCCATACGAGAAAAGATATAAATACAAAAAAATAAATGAAATCAAAATTAGATAACAAATAACATTTCTTTTCAATTCAAATTTATTAGTTACCACAACTTAATTGTCATCTATTGCACAGTACAGTTGTGTCAACAAAATAACAACCAAAAATCAAGTATCAGTATTAGTTATATACAGTGTGTCGCATTTAAGATGAATTCACTCTTATATTTTCTCTGTTTGAAGAGTAACAGATTTGGATTTTTGTATAGTCCTACAGGATGATCGGCCACATTTTATGAAATAGTCAACTGATATCTAAACTTCAAACTCAACCTACCACGCCAGAACAACTTCCCGATATTTTGCTTCGCGTTAGAGATATCGAAAAATATTATTTGAAAAAGTTGTTCAGAATATTATGCTTACCATACCTACACGCAAAATTTCGCATTTTCAATTTTCTGGTTCAAATATACAAAAATATTATTTATTTTGATAATTATTGTGCGTTGGAAATTAAAATCTTGACACGGTGTCATGTATTCAAATATTTTAGTAAAGTAAACAGCATTTTCTGAAGAATAATATTGATCAAATTAAACAATATTTTGTAATAATAAATGTAGGTGGGCAGAAAAATTAAAAATTTTGTAATTAATTTTGGTATGTGGGGTTGAAATGATATTCTGAATAACTTTTTCGAATATTTTTTTCTCGATATTTTTAACGCGAAACAAAATATTGGAAAAGTGACCTCTTTTGTGAAATCGTAGTAGGCTGAGATTGAAATTCAGATTTCAGTTGATTGACTTAAAATATGTGGCCCATCAACATGTATGTCTGCAAAAATTCAAATCTGTAATCTTTCAAACAGCGAAAATATGCGAGTGCCTTCATCATAAATGCGACACTATGTATAATGGTGTTAATGAAGCGAAGTGGAAATGATTTGCTGGAAGTCCTAATGATTTATTTGTAATATGCAAACATTCGTGATGTGAAAAAAGCAGTCCATATATTCAATGGTATACATTGACTTGTAACTGTTTGACCAATTATTTGGACAAACTGAACCTGCTTAGCTTTTGACTTGCGGTTAATATTGTAGACTATCAGAATTCTAGAACCGTTGATGATACTCGATACTGAGCACAGTTTACTCTACCACTACACAAACAATAGCACTACTTCTCACTCTTGAACATTCAGCGTCATATTGACTCAAAAACGAAGTAACTTATCGTCCTTCAAAATACACCAATTTGGGACACCTTGGAAATGCAGTCGTCTCATGTATCTGAACAAGAAAATACATCATGGCGCAGACAAACGAACTATCTGCAAGTATCCATTAAAAGAGACAGCAAGGAAAATGTTCAAAGTTAGTTTAGAAAACTGGTGAAACCACGTGGTGAAGCGGAAAAAGTGATTCAGAAAATACACCAGTGATAACGAATGCAATCCCAAATTTAGTAACCAGTGAGCAAAAATCAGTAGTGAAGAGTGAAGTCGAAAAAATATAGAGTGAAGAAGTTTTCTGCAAAACGCAAGAGAATTAATTGGAAGCTTATTGTGCATGAAGTAAATCTGTGTCCAGCTATAGGTGAACAGTATAAAAAGTGCAATAGGTTGAACCATTATGCATTATGTAAATCTCATATGAATGATGCGAGTAGTAATGTACTAGAAAATACATCAATCGACATAAGTGATAAAAAGCAAATTGTCTATAGATGAAAATAATTTAGGTAGAGACAAAGTTGTTTAAGTCCTTCTGGTCACACGTCGTCAAAACCTTGTGACACATGAAAATTTTGTTGAAGAATATTCCTCTTCTTCTAACCACATAATATTCGTTATTCTCTGCTTATTAAATCTGAATTGATGCTCTCTCTTTTCTACTTATATAATCTGAGAACCTGTTGGCTTTTACCACAGATTTTAAAAGAGAACAGATACGAATCCCGGCAAAACATCAAAAGATTTTCAATTCCGACTTCAATGACCTTGGACCTTTAACTCGGTATGGCCGCGATGTTGTCAGTTTGAAATATTTTCATAATTTCTTACCAAATTGCAATGTTGACTTGGGGACAATAACAGTTTCCAGTGCTGGTTCTTAACGTTTTTTTCTGAATAAAATTTATTTGGGCAGTCTCTGTATAGACAATACACTCCGCCGTGATGTTTATTCATTTTAAAGAAATAATATACTAAATATGTACACTATTTTCAGTTAATATTACCACAACCTACAATAGATTATTCAAATAACACAAATAATATCGCGGATTGACAACCTTTAAACAGCGAAGCAAACTGAAGTGTCAAACATGGCGTTTTGTATTTTGATTTTTGAGCCAAGCCGTCACGCTTATTGTGCATGGTTGCCAAAGATGGTTTGTGAAAAAAAGGTATGGTATGATTTTTATACATTATAATCTTTTAAATTGTAGAATTCTTTTAATGTTGATGAAATTGATTTAAAACAAGTACCTAATTGTCGAATATTTGTATCTGTATAACTATCACACTAAAAATAATGCTTATAAAATATTCGACCTATGATCGTGAATTAAGGGAAATATTATGCAAATTGATAACCCTGTTGAAAAGTTTCGCGAAGCAGCCCGAACGAAGTCGACATATGGACCTTTAAGGGTGAGTTGTATCAAACACATAAAGGGGTCTATTCTGTAACCAGTCCTTTAAAATTTAGAGGCCGTTAAAAATCTAACAGGCGCTAAAATCACATCTACCTACTTGTAGATGTGATTTCAGCGCCTGTAATCTAACCTAACCTAACCTAACCGAGTTTAGGCGTTTGATGCAACTCGCCCTTAATGGGTATGTCCACCCATCTCTCTCTTTTTTACTGCTCTCTGTCAAGCTTTCGCATCTGTTCTCTTTTATAATCTGTGCTTTTACCACATTATTCCATGACCATTTTCCATTCGCATTCGCACTACTGTACATGTAGGAATAATACTGATATTCAATTTTTTGATAAATTTGAAGTGAAAGTACCAACTGTCTACAAATTTTAACTAAATTGCAGTATCAATTTGTTGTTTTGGTATGAGATAACCATTACTATCATATATTGGAAGTCTATTAAAATTATCATGAACGAAACTGTGTTTTGACTGACAAAATTGAGTAATTCTTTTGGAAAATATAGTGTGCTTTGAACAGTACCATGTTATTACAGATGCTACTAGTACCACTAAGCATATAAAAGTGATTAGTATAATCAACCGACTTATATCCAATTCGATCATGAAATGCGACTTCAGCACCGTTAGATTTTCATAAATTTTACTAGAATTGGTGAGGTTTTGCGTATGCTCAAAATATGTTGATTTAAATGATTCGGTAGAAGTCTTGGAGTTTGTCAAATTTAAGCTCTGATGTAATAAGTTCAAGCAAGGTTCGGTAAGACTAACATTTTTAGTTTCTATCTTCCACATATTACAAGCAGGTTCCAGAATATTCACTTTCAAAAAATATATTTTGTTCCTGTAGAAGAAAGTAAGGAAAACATTGTCGGGATCATTTTCAAACTTCCATTCTTCGACTTCCACCCAGAATAGTGAGTTAGATTTTTCGATTTCAAAATGACATTTTGTGGTGTTGAACTGGTTGAAATTATTAGATGGATCTACTGGACACCAATCTGGATGTATGGTTGGGTTGTTCAATGGTTGTATCATTATGTTATAAGGATCGCTCACTATTCTATAGTCCTTTTGGGATTTCGAGAATGGTGCTAGTTCTATGTCATCAATGATGAGAAGCATTAAAATTACTTGCATTATTTTTTTCATCGTGTCCATTGAATATGATCTGGAAGGAATATTCACATGAATTTAATTTCTTTTGCTTTAAAAATGGATTTCGGTAATCGAAATAAAATGTTCATAGGTTACATAGATTCTACTGACAGGTTCTGTAAAAACTAGTTTCAACTAAAGGATGTTTGATTGAAGCTAGAATTAACTGAAAATATTCATTAATTCTAGTTCTAGCTGGTGAGATATAGAATTGAACGTGAGCGATAGTTGAAACTAGATTTTCTTAGGAATTTCGGGATTCAACTAAAATCAGGTACTCTTGACAGCTAGTTGAAAAATAATATACCATTTATTGGGGATTCCGTCACAATCTGGGCTGGTTGAGAGATAATTGACAGAATCTTACTCACCTAGGTGGGAAGAGTTCCATTACTATCGAGAGATTAGTTAGTTAGCTATTATCTCGAGACAGGAATGAAACTTCCTACCGAGGTTTGTATACTATTTTATTTACAATCATCATATTCCGATCAAAATTGATAAATATTTGATTCGTCCTGAACACACCTAAAATATTACATTTGACAACTGTAACCAATATGAATCAATGTCAGATAAAGTCGGATGGATATTAAGTTCGCTGATAATAAGTTAAGAAAAATGTCCGATGGAGAATTGATGGTTGTACCTCTCCAGAAATAGGTGTTATAATATTTGTCCACGACCACCAAATAATAAGTCAAAACTTTGCCTCCTAACAAAAGGTATATGGTACCCGTATATCTACTAGAGTGAATTATGGTTCATAATACACTAGAGTGCATAATTCACGCCATGACAACTACACACTCACAACATTTCGTTTATGTGACTAAAGATGGGGATACAATATAAAATAAACTATTAAATCTGTATATTATGTTAAGGAAATTTGCTTCTGAAATATATCGTATCGATAGAATATTTTAAAACAATATATACGTTATATTGATACTTTACACAGTATCGCCTATCTATATATATGTCAAATTATAGTATATTATTAAACGAGCAATTTATGATAGCCAATATTCACGATGGGTGACGTTTGCGTCACGAGCCACAGGTGAGGGGCGCAAGTGAATATTGTCCATAAATTGCGAGTTAAATACTATACTTTGTCCAAGACCCCTAATTTTTTTTTTTAAGCGACTTCTTTTACGACGGTCGTCGTCTTCCGCTTCTCAACCTCCACAGTTTCCTATCTTTCCAATCATCTTCTTGGAGTCCTCTTGTATTCATGGCACCCTCAACATCTTGTTTCCATCTTCTAGGTGGTCTCCCTCGTTTTCTTCTTTCGGTTGGTGTCCAATTATAGATTTTTCTTGGCCATCGATCTTCTTCCATCCGTTGAAGGTGGCCGTACCAAGTTAATATTTTGCTATCTATATATCTATTTTTTTCTTTTTTGTTCAATTCCCATGTTTCAGCACCATAAGTGGTAATGCTCTCTACAATAGCATGATTTTTGTTTTCTTTGATATTTTGTCACTCCATAGCAAAGAGTTAAGTTGACCAATAGCCCGTCTTCCTTGTCCAATTTTATTTGTAATGTCTTGTGTGCTTTTTCCATTTGTTGTAAAAGTAACGCCCAAGTATTTAAATGTGCAAACATTTTTAATTTTGCAGATTCCTACATCCAAGTCCTCCCGTTCCTCTTCACCCACTACCAAGTACTCCGTCTTCATTGTGTTTATTGTTAGGCCCCACCTTGAGTATTCCTCATGCAGCTTTCTAAACATGTAACTAGAGTCGTCTCTATCTCCTGCTATTAGGATCTGGTCGTCGGCAAAGAGTAAAGTGTACAAAGTTTCCTGTCCTACTGGGATTCCCATTCCGCGGCATTTCCTCTTCCAACTTTTTAATACTTCTTCTAAGTATATTTTAAATAAAGTCGGTGCCAGTGAGCACCCTTGTCTTAAGCCTTTATTTACGAGAAATTCTTCGGAGATGTTAGATCCAACTTTAACCGTACTATTGCAGCCCTCATATAAATTCCTTGTTGCTTGGACATATCCATTGCTGATACCAAAATTTTTCATCGATACCCACAACTTACTGAATGGGACAGTATCGTATGCCTTTTGTAGATCAATGAATGTCAAATGAACCGCTCTTCCTCTTTCTATTCTTTTTTCAATTAGATGTTTAATTGTAAAAATACCATCCGTACATGAGCGTCCCGGCCTAAAGCCATACAGTGTATTATGAACCATAATTCATGACAGTAGATATATGGGTACCATTATACCTTTTGTTAGGAGGTAAAATATGGACTTATTATTAGGTGGTCGTGGACAAATATTTTTATTTCGATTATGATGCTATTGATAATATACTTTTGCATATTTAAGCATTTTCAGTAAGATTCAAGTCGCAATCGGCACTATCTCAACCTTTAAATAAACGTCAAACCGGACAAACATGTAAAATATATGGGGTTTTCATATTTTATCTTTTATGTTCCTAAATCAAGCAAAAATCCAAGAAACCGTTTATTTAGGAATGTATAACAATAATTAAGTAATTACTTGATTTGAAAAACAGTTTAATCCAGTTCAATACTATTTTTCATACTAAGCTAAGCATTTTACTTATAATTTTAGAACAATATTTTTTAGGTTTGTAGAAAAAATTTTGTTCGCATCTCGTGCGCGAAATACTTTGGTGATCTCTACTATTTTTTTAACTCTTTAAATCGTACCGAAAGTAATTATTTTCGAAATGTTTTGTTTTTTTTACTTACATTTCAGTTGTATCTTCTATATTATTTGCAAAAACGTATCTACGATATAATAGTAACTATTATCAATTATTGAATACCATATATTTATAAATATTAGTTATCTCCAAATTAACCTAATATCTATTAAAAACACTTTAAATTTCGCAAATATTTTAATCAATTCAAATTCAATCCTATTTTTCCTTTGTTTTCATTGATAAAGGAGATAAGAAATGTTTATCCTTGATAATGTAACGTTTATTTTAATTTATATTTACAACTAATTAATTTATATTTACAAATTTATATGTACGGTCCTTAATTTACTAATTTATATTAAACACTTAACTAACTAACTACACTAATTTATATGAACGTCACTGAATCACTTTATGGATCGGTTTGAGTTTAGTATAAGCACTACAGTGTCCATCTATGCGACTACGTCTTAACTATCTGATTATTGTTGACTGTTAACTGTTAACTGTTTTTTTCGCCCTGTGCGGCGATGCTATTTATATCCGAAATGTAGGTCTCTGGAATATTCTCGATGTTCTCTCGTCGCTCTAGCGACGAGTTTCTGGAGTGTTCTCGTCGGCCCGTAGTCTCGATAATCATCGAAATCTCTGGAATGTTATCGGCTAGTGGCTTGAGGGGACGCAGGGCTGAGGGGACGCAGGGCAGGTAATCATAGTCGTCTCATGCGGGAATTTCACTGGGACACTCGCGTAACAATAAATTAACTTCAATGTTAATGTCATATACCTGGAAATGTTATTGTCACTTTGACATCGATAAAAAAGGTGCATCCTTTTTTATCGCGATAAAAACCTCTCTTCCTCAATTCTAGTAAGCGGACGTCACTTTCACACAATGACAATGAGATCATTATTGTTGTTGTTCATCGATATATTCTGTCGTTAATTTATCTTGCCAAAAAACACTCGAGCTTTTCTTTTATCCAGATAAATTTCTCTTCAACTCAAAATTTTGTCAATCACTAAATTTGCTCGAAAAACTGACATAGAGAATCATAGAGAATCCTTCAAGCGAGTTGCTCAAGGATAATAGCCCTCGGCCTGCGGCCTTGGGCTATTATCAAGCAACACGCTTTCAGCATTCTCTATGACAAAATTATCTCGGTATTATCAAGACCCTAGGGGTATTACTATTCACAATTCAACTCATGTATGAAAAATCGCATATGCCGCAGTGCAATTGTCACTTTGACAGCGGCAAAAGTTAACTCCAATGTTAAAATGTCATATACCTGGAAATGTTATTGTCACTTTGACATCGATAAAAAAGGTGCATCCTTTTTTGTCGCGATAAAAACCTCTCTTCCTCAATATCTAGTAAACGGACGTCACTTTTACACAATGACAATGAGATAATAACTGTTGTTGTTCGTCGATATATTCTGTCGTTAATTTATCTTGCCAAAAAACACTCGAGCTTTTCTTTTATAAGATAAATTTCTCTTCAACTCAAAGTTTTGCCAATCACTAAATTGGCTCGAAAAACTGACATTAGATAAAATCGCTCCACCTTCGGTGTCGCGATTTTATCATGTCAGTTTTTCTCGTAAACTTAAGTGATTGGCAAAACTGTTTCGTAGCGAAGAGAAATTTATCCGATAAAAAAAAAGCTCTTGTGTTTTTACTGTTGATAAATTAACTCCAATGTTTAAATGTCATATACCTGGAAATGTTATTGTCACTTTGACATCGATAAAAAAGGTGCATCCTTTTTTATCGCGATAAAAACCTCTCTTCCTCAATATCTAGTAAACGGACGTCACTTTTACATGACAATGAGATAATTATTGTTGTTGTTCATCGCTATATTCTGTCGTTAATTTATCTTGCCAAAAAACACTCGAGCTTTTCTTTTATCAGATAAATTTCACTTCAACTCAAAATTTTGTCAATCACTAAATTTGCTCGAAAAACTGACATTAGATAAAATCGCTCCACCTTCGTTGTCGCGATTTTATCATGTCAGTTTTTCTCGTAAAATTAGTGACTGGCAAAACTGTTTCGTTGCAAAGAGAAATTTATCCGATAAAAAAAAGCTCTTGTGTTTTTACTGTTGATAAATTAACTTCAATGTTGAAATGTCATATACCTGGAAATGTTATTGTCACTTTGACATCGATAAAAAAGGTGCATCCTTTTTTATCGCGATAAAAACCTCTCTTCCTCAATTCTAGTAAGCGGACGTCAGTTTTACACAATGACAATGAGATAATAATTGTTGTTGTTCATCGATATATTCTGTCGTTAATTCATCTTGCCAAAAAACACTCGAGCTTTTCTTTTATCCAGATAAATTTCTCTTCAACTCAAAATTTTGTCAATCACTAAATTTGCTCGAAAAACTGACATTAGATAAAATCGCTCCACCTTCGGTGTCGCGATTTTATCATGTCAGTTTTTCTCGTAAAATTAGTGATTGGCAAAACTGTTTCGTTGCAAGGAGAAATTTATCCGATAAAAAAAAAGCTCTTGTGTTTTTACTGTTGATAAATGCACTTGTGGTTTTTTCACTCATGCATTTGTTACCATAATAAATAATTTGACATGTTTGTCAACAACTTATTGAATTATTTCTAAACACTAACAATGAGCCGATTCATTGAATTGTCCTGCCGAATTACACTCGATGTTTGTATTGATATCGGGTAAATTTGTGTTGTTCAACTTGTAAACTGTTTCCTCTGGCAATTTGACTCGAAAAACTGTCAACTATTAGGTTAGGCTAAAGGCAACAGTTTCTCATTAAACAATTCAAATTTACCCGATAAAATACCAACCTCTCGTGTAATTATAAGTAATAAAACTGCTTCCTCATCGATAATACCTTTTGTTTACATTTAAACGTCAAAATTTTACTTTGAATTTGTCATTATTGAAAACTAAAAGTGCTTCGATGTTTATTGAAAAATAGACACAAACAAATTCAGTGCCATCACCCAAAAAAATATTGGAAAAATAAAGCAAAATCCTTTTGAATAGTTGAAAAAAATTATCAAAGGTAATACCACGAGTGCTTCAAATTTTATCGATAATTTTTTTTTTTCCACGAAAACTTGTTTATTTGGCAAAAATATGAAAACAAACCGATTTGATAAAATCACGACTCCGTTAGGAGGAGTGATTTTATCTAAATTCGGTTTGTTTGAATGTTTTTGCCTCAAATAAACAAGTTTGAGTGATGAAAATAAAAAATGATGTGATAAAATTTGAAGAGCGAGTTGTATTTGGGAAGATTATTTTTTTCAACAATTTAAAAGGATTTTTGAAAGCGCTTTTAGTTGTCAATAATGACAAATTCAAAGTAAAATTTTGACGTTTCGATGTAAACAAGGTTTTATCGATGAGGAAGCATAATTATCAGTATAATACCGAATGATTGGCTAGAATAATGTATTGCTATTGGTTAAAACCACCAAAATGTCAGATTTTGACAAGTGAAAAAAATAATCTTCCCAAATACAACTCGCTCTTCAAATTTTATCACATAATTTTTTATTTTAATCACTCAAACTTGTTTATTTGAGGCAAAAACATTCAAACAAACCGAATTTAGATCAATCGGTTTGTTTTTATATTTTTGCCGAATAATAGTATATTGTTGATAGAGCAAATTATGATAGCCATTATTCACGCAAGTCATCCGAGTGAATATTGGCCATAAATTGCGAGTTGAATACTATACTTTGTCCACGACCCTTGATTCGTTCCTATTTGGTATTAAAAATGTGGTAATACTAACCTCAAAAATTATAAATTTCTGCAATAGGTTGTGGTAGGCAGAGTGGTAGGATGGTGGTAGGGTAGGTACATCAAATTATTTGACATATATAGAGATCGACGATGCTGTGTAAAGTAATCTGTGGTAAAGTATCAATACAATGTACCGTTATAAATATATTGTTTTAAAATACCTAATAGATCTCTTTGTCTAGATCCTTCATTTTTACTAGACTTCGAATACCAAACCTCAGGTCCTCCATATATTGGGAGAGTGGTGGTTTTTCCTCCCATTTGTTTAAATCTAGCACAGTATGTTTGCTGATGTTTTCTCATCTTCTTGGCAAAACCTGTATATGGTTATGTCTGCCATTCCGATGATATAGTCAAATTCAGTCTT
Organism: Galerucella nymphaeae; assembly: GCA_963978555.1. Lineage (NCBI taxonomy): Eukaryota > Metazoa > Arthropoda > Insecta > Coleoptera > Chrysomelidae > Galerucella > Galerucella nymphaeae. Next base: position 16,152,707 of record OZ021715.1, on the reverse strand, counting down.
ATCATACGTGACATACGATTTAACAAAGACATAGGTACTGTTATCTTTCATTGCGTTTAATCATAGCTTCCAAATAAAATCCGTAAGATGAATAGGACAGACTTATGCCATTTGACGGGAAAATAAAAGATATATATTCAGTTTTCAGCTATTTTAAAAAGTGTCTCACCAGCTAAGTTTTTATTAAAATGATGTCGGTTTTATGACTTTAACTATTTAAAGTGACAATATGAATAATAAGAAGCAATTTTCAGGATTGTTGCATCTTCAAGCAAAAAAAAGGTACTTAATATAATATATTATTCCGAGAATTGGAGAAAAATTGGAAATTCGTCAACCAGTGTAATCTCACATTTTGGTAACCTCTGTTTTTTCCAATTTGATACAATGCCCTGTCATGCACCCATCTTAGAGACATTTTGTTATTCCTTGCTAGCCTACTAAGGGATGCTTTGCAATTTTTTACCAGTCTAACGTTATTCATAGTTGTGCGCAGACTTTTTTATTAGTGGTGCAAATATTCAATCGGAATTTTTTGATGAAAAAACAAAGATCCGTTTCCACCGAAGCATTGCTTTTGCATATTGCCGCCTTTCAATTTCACGCAATTCATTTCAAGTATAAAAAAACTGCTTACTCGTATCATTGAAAAAAACGTTAAGATACTTTTAATGTATTGATATTTTGAGGAATTGGGGTGAAACAATTAGGGTGGGCAATGAACCACCCTGCCCCCCCTGTAGGCGTTATTGCTTGTGGCATCAGTTGTCAAAGTTGAATCTGGGATTTGCTTCAAGTATTTTGAGGTCATCTAGGAAATCGAAATTTCTGTAGAATATGCAATCAATCTTCGATTTCAACTCTGAGAAGATAGGGATTTCTGCACAAGAGTTTTGTGAGTGGTTCTGCTACCATTACCCATATTATCTACCTACTCCGTGTCTTCTATATAGGCCACCAGTTTATCAGGAGGGATCTTCAGTTTTTGTCGTTGTGTTATTTCCAATCCAAAGGCTTTTGTCTGAGTCCTTTTAAGTTCTCACAGAAGCAAAGTATGTGATTAGGTATTTCATCGTAGAGTTAACATTTTCTGCACATAGGTTCACTAACTTTGCATATCCTGTGCAGATGCTTCCTCAGGGTACAGTGTCCAGTCACCAGTTCAGTAATTTTCTCTCACACAGTTTCAACAGCATTTGAGTTGGTGTTTCTTAACTAGCCAGGTCCCGACTTTCTTTTTCATGTTATCCTTTGTGATTCCTCAAAACGGTTCCGGACCTGTTAAGGCTCCTTTAGAACCTTCTTTAGCTAGCTGATCTGCCATTCCATTCCCTGCAATTCCCTCACGTGCCGGCACCTATATTAGATATACTTTGTTGTCTCTTGCCAGCATGTTAAGTGATTCTTCACAGTTTTTCACCAGTCTAGACCTAGTTGTTGGATTGCTGATAGCTTTAAGCAGAGCCTAGCTGTTAGTGAAAATTTTAATTTTTTGTCCGGTATATCCTCTTCTGATGTTTTCATCAATGCAGACTATAGTGGCAATCGTCTCTGCTTGAAACACAGTTGTGTATCGACCAAGGCTAAGATACAGTTTCTTTCTGGGTCGAGTTTGTGTTGAATCAATCGGTGAACCAGATGATTTTTCCAGAATTACCTGGATGCATCAATAACTGATCCCTGGGTGGGATAATGATATTCACTCGCTCAGTGAATATGTTTTCCGGTAGGTACTCATGTAAAATATGTGTTCATCTAGTATTGTCCCAGTTATTTGCGGATAGTGATAGTTTTCCACACGCGATTGCAGATGGCCGAAAGACGTGTTAACGGAGTCAACATAAAAAAACACTCATTATTAAATACATATCAACAAATTAATTATTATTAATATTAATACGTGCAGTTAGTAGCATTCTGAAAATTAATTGTTGAGGCTGAAATGTTTCCAAAGAAGTCAGAATTCTAACAATTTTTCAGTCTTGCCTATCAATTTTGGCGTGACTTGATTGATATTTTTCTTTATGTATTCATAAAGAAGAGAGAGAAATGAAACGATAAAACACCCATTTTTCCGAGCGTACCATTGGCGTAGGTGTTTTGCCAACATTTAAATTGAAAAAAGACAGCAATTGAAAATAATCATCCTGATAGAGAAATTGTTTATTATGTTTGTTTTAAAATAAATTCCATAAAACCTTAAGTACTTTTTATTGTTTTCTTTACTAATACCCATAATCAATATACACTTTAGCGTCGATTATTCAGATTGGAAAATAGCCTTATTCTACTTGTTTTTCACGTCATGCATCTATTCGAAATAATCTGTCTACTGCAGTGACATAATTCGTTATAATTCGAATACCGACACGACTTCCCCCTATTAAATTCACTTATTTATTCTTTCCTATAAACAAGTGTATTTAAAACGACCTTGAGGTACCTGTCGTTTTTGTGTAATAACTAGGTCAACACACTCACTTGAGATAAAACCAGTTTCCAAAAATGAAAGTATTGCAGATTTGAGCTGTCTTAGATTAGATTATAATACCTATGTCTGTTAACCATTCCGAATATGGCATTGATTAATATTGTATTCGTTCATATTGAATTTCTTAGGTTTTACATTGCATAATACCAAGCTGGTTCGTGATAGTCAATTTATTTTATAGTAAATAGTTTTAAAAGTATATTTTATCGAATATGAAAATAATGTAGTTGGAAAATACTAAAAAAACGGATGTTTTCTCCTTTTCCATAGTATGCTTCAAGCAGTTGACAAGAAAATTATCAAACTTAGGTTATAAACTAGTCCGGGAAAGTTAGGTGGAAAGTTGTTACATAGTCCAGTGTATTTTGAGTCCATAATCCCGACCAGGAAGGAAGTTAACATGAAGCAGTTTATATTAAATATTTCCATACCTACCCCTTGCTCCTAAATTTTTGACAAAAAAAAGGTTTTTGACATGAAAATTTTACAAAATTCGTCTGGAGTGGATTTTTGCTGCAAAAAATCGATTGCCACAGTCTGTTTTCGTATAAAATCATTTTTTCTCCTCCAAATCAACTCATGAATATTTCGAAAATCCACTTTTTAAAACTAAATATGCTCATAACTCGATTTTTTTTTAATAAGTTGATAAAATTGTATATTAGAACGTAATTTTCAGATCTGATTAACTTTTTTCAATAACTCACCTTTTGAATAAAATTCATGTTCTAGACAAACCTCGTATGGTACTAAAAAATATATCTGATGATTGTATTTTAGATTTTAGAACATGCAAAACAACTTCGTCTTCGTTTATTTCGAAAGTTTTCTAAAAAAATAACGAGAATAAATGGTTGGATACATTAATCATTATTTTACTTCAAAGAATTCACATTGTATATATTATTTAATTTCTTAGTTAAGATAACATTCTTCGATCTTATAATTTTTTGTAGTCCCAATATATCTAAATGCCAATGATATTATTTATTCAGATTTACGTATTGAAATAATTATTGCATAAAAAATAAAAGTAATACAAAAAAAAGATATTTTTAAGAAAATAAATTAAGGTAGCCATAATGATTAAATATCGATATAGAAATGCTAATGACCTCGCAGTCGATGCCTATTGACAATAAAAAAAATGATTGGAATTTTACCTATTTCCTGTTTTTAAATACGGTCAATTCCTCTATAATTTAACATCACAACCAAATACGTCGTTTATAATATATTATCTTGAATCTCCAATTTTTATATGATTTGCATGATTACTTCTCACTACTTCTTTCTATTTTCTAGTACAATATATTTTAAAATATTCAATGGGCTATTTTAATATTGATTTTATTTTTAATTATTTTCTCTGGTCAAAAAAATCTTATATTATATCATAATAATTATCTCTATAATCATCCACAATTTCTACACGGATAACTACATTTTTCCACTACTAGATTATTCTAGACAACTTAAAAGTTGAATTTCTCTATTAGTGGTTATTATGTTTTCTACTAGCGTGCCGAAAGATTCACTTTTCCGCACTCCTTCTAGTGCGGAAAGAGTCACTTTTTGTTAAGCTTTTGGGGAGTATTCTGACATTTGAATATTAAAAATATGACTCCAAGAGCTCATCCATATCTCAAATGTGGTTTTTGAAAACAAAAGGAGGTTTAGTAAAACTCGAAGTCCAAACCACTAACTTTTAATCTTGTCCAAAATGGGGACAAATAAGGTGCTACTAGTTTCGGTAAATGATTACCATCATCAGGCTACAAAATGATAAAAGGTACACTACAGAATAACTAACAATTAATGTAGTACAATATTCATAGTTGAGAAGACAAATTGAGCAAATAAGAATATTAAAAAATATTATTACATTTAAAATTCTAAAAATTTTTTTCTGTATGATATGTGACATGTTCTATGGATAGGATCTTTGTTTCTAAGTTTACCTTTTATCTTTTTGTAGCCTGGTGATGGTAATCATTTACCGAAACCAGTAGTGTTTTATTGAACCTCCTTTTGATTAAAAATATGTATTTGTATGGTTGTAGTTTACCAAATGACTGGAAAATCAAGAAATTTATTAGAATTCAGCTATAATTTTTCATGAAAAGAAAAGTTTCTTCCAATAATTTTTTAATTGCCCTGGTCTAAGCCTTATCAAATGGATGTCGAATAATAATAATTAAGTTGTTGAAATGTATTTTATAATAAATGTTTCTTTATCTACAACTGTCATGTAACGAGTACGATTTGACACTATTTTTAGTGTCATAATGACGTATATTACCGCACTAGAGAATATAATAGTAGTTTACCTAACTAGTGCGGAAAGTGATACTTTTCCGCACGCTATTGCAGATGGCCGAACGACGCTAGCGGAGTTCGGCCAGCAATCGCGTGCGGAAAAGTCACTTTACGCACGTGTTAGGTACACTATTTTTTCTACTAGCATCCGGAAAAACCCAAAAGTTAACATAAAGAAACATTTATTATTAAATACATATCAGCAACTTAATTATTATTATTTGGCACCCATATGATAAGGCTTTTACCAGGAACATGAAAAATTTTGGAAAAAAAATTATTTCTTTTTATCAAAAAATTATTGCAGATTTCTAAAAAATTTTTGAACTTTTCAGTCATTTGGTAAACTACAACCATAGAAATACATATTTTAAATATTCAAATTTCAGTATACTCCACAAAAAACTCTACAAATTTACTTTCCGCACTAGTGCGGAAAAGTGACTCTTTCCGCACGCTTTTTAGTGCGGAAAAGATTCACTTTCCGCACGCTAGTAGAAAAAAACATATTAATACCAGAATTAAATATTTAAAATAATACTGGAAGCTGCATATGAAAATTGCATATGAAAATTTGATGACATAACTAATTTATTTTATTTCCACATCCTTGTTTGTCTTTGATGATATGGTCACAAAATATGATACACAGTACCTTATGTTTGCAGTCAATATTATTAATAGTACGTTGGATTGGAATTTTTTTAAAATTTTATAATATAGGTACTGTTGATTATACTAATAAACAGTTTTAGATAAAATTTTGTACGTAACACGTGTGATAGGAATTATTAACGCACTTATGTGATTACACGACTCGGCCTACGGCCTCTTCTTGCAAACTTCACATGCGTGCGTTAATAATGTCCATATCCCACTAATTACGTAAATAACTATTATTTGTATTTTCGGGTTTGTTTCCGCACTCCACTAATGCGTCGTTCGGCCATCTGCAATAACGTGCCGAAAAGTATCACTTTCCGTACTAGTTAGGTAAACTACTATTTACTATCATTAAGTTAAGTTAATAATAGACAAATTCAAATATTTTGAGAATTCAGGGATAGTAGCTTAAGAAAAACTTGTGCAACATAATTTTGTATATCCAGGAAATTGTTTTTAAAATATTTTCTGCTTGAAATTACCTAACAATATAAAATTATTTTTCTACTCCTGTTTTATAATATACTTATTAAAAGACTAAAATCTGTATCATAATGAAATTCATTATGATACAGATTTTCATTATGATACAGATTTTTGAGCCAATAGGAATGCGACATTCGCACAATATTTAGTATATAACCATGGATACCTGGTTGACATTTCTGAAATTAATCATATTAGGTCTGTTCCCTGCAATAAAAGTGTAGCAATGAGCTATACGATTTTATTTATTTTAATTATGTTTTAATGCTTCTTGCACTTTACAAATGCAATATACATAGATATTCCCAAATTTAGTAATTTTATACGTATTTTTTCACAGATAGACCTGAATTCTTCAAAATTATATAGCTCAGTGCTACACTTTTATTGCAGGCGAACAGACATATTAAGTGACACTTAATTTGATAGCTGTCAAATAATTTTGATTTTCAAAAGTAACTATATTTTAAATTGATTTAACTAATAATTATTGATTAAATAATTTTTATTAACCGGAGTAGAAAAAATATTGTATGCCACTTTCATGTAATGGCCATTAATACACTCGCATATTATATACGAAACTCGCCTGCGGCTCGTTTCGTATCCTACAATATGCTCGTGTCTTAATGGCTATCATTACATGTTCGTTGCATAAAATACTATTAAATGAAAATGCCATTAGTTTAAATTTCGCGCACAACAAAAAATGACTGATGACATAACGAGTACTTTTTAAATGGGATCATTTTGAAAAAAATTAATAACTCATTGATATAACAAATTCCAGCAAATTTTCTCTTACATCAAAATATATTTAAACATAAACATCCGTTGAATGTATTCCACGATTGAGTACTAAACATCTCTTTACAGGGTGTTCAGAATTTTCAGTTTTAATATTATATTATTCAATGTGCAATATCAGGCTTATTTATAATGGAACACCCTGTATTTTAATAATTCACCATAGTAAAAAAACATCCTCTCTCGAATGGTATAAGGGTGTTCTATAACTAGGTATTATACTAATTTTAAATCAATTTTAAAACATCTGCAGTTCTATCTAAATTTTATACTGATTACCTTGACATAGATATTGTAAAAAAAAAACAGTGAAGCTGCCAATGAAAATGCACACTTGTAGTTGCTGAGGTACACTAATTCTATTTTTATAGAGTATTGGAGTACATAATAAAACAAAAGCACATTTTTAATAAAGCAAATTCATAAATACTACAAAAGAAACAACTAATTATTAAAAGCAAAAAATAAAAAATTACGACCCGTTGGCCCTGTATAAATTATGGTTGAGAAGGTTTTTCTCAGCATCGTAACTCAATATTCCTCTATGCTTCGCATCTAGTTGGAATGAAAAAAATTTTCTATGCCTTCCGCTCATGAATCTCATAATATATTACAACCGACAAAAATAAAAGTCTATTAAATAAATCTACAATAATTGGCTTTGTACAATAATTAACACATCTATGTCGGGCACACTCAAACAAACTCTAATTCGTTTTTAAAATCGATGTACAATATCTAATCGTGGTAATATCACATCTAAAACCGAAAGTTTATATTTATGATAAGATTAACGGTTATTCGAATTTAATAAAGGTTAAAAACCTCAAACAAAATTTAAAATTTGTTTAAAGATATCATCAGCATCGGTGTTATCTAAGAATCTCTTGTGTTTCCTAAATATAGATTCGGTTGCTTAATAACTAGTAGGTAGAGGATCTCTTAAAACATTCTTACACAATTCGTATTATATTTATACGGGTATCTAACGAATATCAGTATATATTACTGTAATATCCACTCTTTGAAATGTAACCTAATTTAACTTAATTATCTCTTAACTTTCTATTGTTTTCACGAGTTCATCATTTATTTATTGTCATCTGCAAAATAAAAACAACTATTACGGCCTGTTTTCAAACTAGAATTTCGAAAAACCTCAATAACACTATTAAAAGTTACTACTACTAATTCTTTAAAACTCTAAATAGTCCATTGAATAGTTACATTTTGTTGCGTTTTTTAGAGAACGCAATTTAATTTTTTTAACACTCTTTTATTAGCTTCACTTGTATGTTTGTTTGTTTGTAACTCTCATCTGGCAGCTGCTGTGGCAACTCGCTACACCCCACTCCGTTGGGCGTATTTATATTATAGCACCGAATAATCATCAAGGATCACTCTCAACCCCGCCTTCTTTTACGATATTTTCATGACGTCATTCTGTGGCATCGTCGCAACTATTTTTTCGGAGTCTATCGGAGTCAGACTCCTCACACGAATTATCATTTCAGAAATCGTTACTCTCTTACAACCTGCAGCAAAAAAGAGACTATGAATATTTTAATCAAAAGCTTACATAATTTTTTTGAAATATATTAAATAGAAAAACTTATGAAATCTTCCAATTTGAATAAAAAACGCTATAGAATTTTGCAATTTGTTGAAATATCCGTATCAATAATCAATAAATCGGAATCGATTATTTGAAAGCGAATCGAAATGATGGAGACAAAAGTTATAGCGATAGTGTAATTTTGTGCTGACGAAGTAGGTATAGTTATCTAAGTATTTCCGACAAAAAAAGCTATAATTAAGATGCTGGATATACTTAATGAATAGAGAAATTGATTTGGATAAAATCATTGAATTAACAAAGTATTCTAATTGAATTAATATTAAATTCAACTTAAATGAATTTTAAATTCAACTTCGAAATAAAAACGTTACAGTCTGGATTGTTTTTTATTAGAGTTTATCATTGCTAATTTTCTCTTTAGCTCCAAACAACTTTAATTACTGTCTGCCCTCTGCTGGAGAGTCCCTATATACTACCTGCTTCAGTATTACTTTAAAATTTGGCACCTTAAATTTTATTGTCGAAATCTAAAAAGTGGAAAATAAATATAGTTTGAAAAAAAAACTAAAAAACACGCTTTTATAATAGGATAAACTAAAAAGTAGAAAATAATTTCAATGTATAAATTAATAAACAATAAATAGTATTGTTGTGGAACAAATGTGGGGTGCTTTTTAAGAACAGATATATGGAGCACCCCACGCTTTTTCTACAATAATACTATTTTTCTACATTCATGCAAAAAACAATACTTTTGTGAACCACATTTAATGGAAAAAGTGGTACTTTATTGCACTCATCAGTCATTCTTGTGTCAGTTTTGTGATGATTTGTGACAAACATGAACATTTAAATAAAATAAAAATCCAGAGCAAGTATCTGATCCTGCTTTAATACAACAATAATATATGTATATCTTACTACTTAGTCTCAACGAGTTACAATTATTGCAAAAATCTTTAATTTTTTAAAATTTAAATGGTCAAGGCGAAAGCCAGCTATGATTGAGTACTGACAAGGTGGAGGCCATAAAGATACAAAAAAGAAGAACGGTTTGAGTTTGATTAGGTTAGGTTAGGTTCCCAACATATTAGCCAGTTTTTGCATGAGTGTAGAAAAAATATTGTATACAACTCTTGCAAAACGTGTTTTTTGCACTTGTTGCATAAATTACTATTATTATTTATTAATTTATACATTAAAATTATTCTCTACTTTTTAGTTTATCCTATCATAAAAGCGTGTTTTTAGTTTGTTTTTAACAATATTTATTTTGATGTGTAGGGGGGTCAGTGTGAAGAAGCTAAAACCAACTTTTTTGCGGTCCTCACCCTCGTCCCACGGCCACCATCTTGAAAATAGAGGTTAAAAGGGTTTTAACGATATATCTGATAAAAAAAATGTTGCAGATTAAATTGTCTACAACTTCAATTCAGTAACTTATTGTCGTAGAACTATGAATAAAAAAGTTATAAGGGAAAATCTTCAGAAATTTATATTTTTTGATATAACTTCTTCATTCATATTTTACGAAAAAATTACATCATACCATTTTTGTGAATCATTTTTTGGGAAACAGCTTTTATGAGCAGCATTTTCTCTTCAGGATCATTATTATTATCATGCTATAACGACTGGACCTGTTGGTAGATTCGGAAAGTATGAAAGCGAGCTGTGTCTTGTGTTGTAGGAAGTGGAGATAAGTTTTATGTACTTTTTGTAAAGAAAATTATCATTTTTATTACCACCGTATAAAGATATACAAAAACGTTCACCATATACAGTGAACAAAGCAGGGTCAACTCTTGTTGAGAAACAAAGCCGTTCTACTTGCAAACTCTAAATATTTTCCAGGGTTTTCATTTTACCGATATTGTAGGAAGCTGAAGTTGTGTGATATCCTGAAGCTATTGACTTGCTTATAAAAGTTTTTCCGCAAAAAACAATGTACCGGGTGGGCAAATAAGAACAGCTGTCGGAAATATCTTAGGTCCGGATTGTGGTACAGCTTTGGAAAAAAGATTTTTTATAACAAAAGTAGAAGTAGAAAAACCTGGAAATGATTTATAGAATTGTAGGTCCACCGCTAAAGGGCGTTATTGAATAAACAAAATTTATAAATTTTAGAAAATATGCCTTATTAAGAAGCATAACAAAAACAATCTAGGAATTCCTCAAAAAATTTTGCATATATAGTAAAAACCAAACAAAGTTGCGTGCACGTCATCATTGTGAACATTTGCAGCGTTGTCAGATTGTTCACGAAATATGTTGTAAATGGTATCACGAATAGAGTTTCTGTATTTGTTACTCGTTTATAAGCGCAACGTTTTTTCTTTGGTGACTCAAACTATTCACCTTTTTTCTTTGTTTGGACAAATTTTGTTTACTGTTCTTACACAGCAGCTACACGGTAAAATAATAGAAATTTTCGTAAAGTAAAGTAAGGATATTTTATTCACGTCTTACCTACCTCTTGTACAGCATTTAAGTGCAACAAAGGACCAATATTATTCCTTTTTTGATCAAATTAATTTACTAATGAAACCAGAAGTTCTTTGCATCGGCTATTCAGCTGTTTGGGCATTTTAACAATCACAGAAGAAGATACTTTGTTGTTTTGAAAAAAATACAGTTTTGATTATAAATATTTGTCACAAGAAAATTTTATAAAGCACGTAACTATACCCTCAAAAATCGATGACACTATACGAGTAAAAAGTCAAACAACGCGGCAATATGACATTATTTCTGGCAGTGACTATTTTAATACCGTCAATAATTGGAGGCTTCTTTATGAAAATTTTAACACAAATTTTTACATCGAGGGACGTCTGAGTCCAATAAAGCTTTATTGCTTATACATTATTATGGTACAAAAGTTTTTTCATTGATTCGGTTATCTTTAGAACCGATTAATTAACAAATTTATGTTTATGCACTTTTCGATAGAAATGTAGCCACACATGCGATAGAAACCTTGTTGTTTTCTATACCTCCAAATTTAAATGTCGTCGAATCCTGCTTTCACTACTTGCACTATTACTAAAACTATCACTTTCAGCTTGTAACTTAAGTCGAGGATGTTTTACTGCTACCAGTTAGCCAAAGAGAAAAAAATCCAATATATCTATACTACCTTAGAATTCACTAGATGCCGTACAGTTCCAGATGACCTTTTTTGAGTAGGAAAATCTAGAGAAATAAAAAAAATTTCCAGGGCTTTTCATACAACTTTTTTTGTACGGCACTAATGTCAAGTATTTATTTATATGTTGTATAATATGCAGAAACAAATTTCGTACAGTATCTTTCACAAATTTTCCTACATAATTTTTTAACGTCATAGAGTTTGGACCGATCTCTTATGATTCTATTATCAAATGTAACAAACGCCGTACAGTTTCATATCACATTTTTAGGGGGTGAAAAATAAATTTTCTGGGACCAACTTTCGTTTAGCTGAAACCAATTATGTAAGAAATATTGGTTTATTCTCCACTAGGAATATTTTTCAAACAGAAAGACTCGATTTTTTTGTGCGGAAATGCATAATTTTCATTTTTCCGACTTCAGAATAGCTGAGACCAGTTAACCAGCTTCGGTTTTACATGCTAGACAATTTTCTAAACACAAACACGCAAAAATACTTATATACCATTTTCATTTATTGATGAAATATATTGTAGATTTAGATTGATTCGAACTTTAATCGGTGACTCTGTAAAAAGGCATGTACAAAAACGTTCAAGTATTGTCGGGAGATGGTAACCAGTGCTTTTACTTCAATGCTGGCATCTCTTCCGAAAATTGGAGGGCCAGGAATCATAGTGCAGGTTTGTGTCTTGAGATTTTAAGCGATATTAAGCTGATAGGAATAGATATTATTCATTGATCTGTGTTAAAGGTCGGGAAGACGATTAAACTTAACTTAATATTTTTAGGTTTATATTTTAATAACACATCAACAAATTGAATAGGAGAAATTTTTATTTTTAGATTGACGAATCGAAATTTGGGAAAAGGAAGTTTTCATTTATCTGCAGGGCACAACCATCTGTACAAATAACACCTGGTCACATATTTCCAAAGAAGTTCTTTTCGTAGTTATGTTAAGGAGAGTGTTTGAAATATAAAGCATAAAAAAGTTTTCATGTAACTGGTTTCAGTCATTCTAAAGTCGGGAAAATGATGTGATTTTGTGTTTGTGCTATATACTTACTGAAAAAACAAATTTTGTCCACGACCACCTAATAATAAGTCCATATTTTACCCCCTAACAAAAGGTATATGGTACCCATATATCAACTGTCGTGAATTATGGACTAGAGATGGGGGTACCTACAATATGAAATAAACTATTGAATCTGTGTATTTTGTTCAGGAAATTTGTTTCTGACACATATCGTATCGATAAAATATTGTAATTTTTAGTATTGATACTTTTCATAACGATATTTTCTTATATTAAGTATTTTAAAACAATATATTTATAACGGTACGTTGTATTGATACTTTACAACAGTATCACCCATCTCTATATATGTGAAATTATATTTTTATGTAGCTGTCAGAACATTTTGAGGTTAGTAATACCAAATCGTTTCAATCTTTTATTTAATAAAAGAAATTAATGGTCGTGGACAAAGTATAGTATTCTACTCGCAATTTATGGCCATAATTCACTTGGGTGACTTGCGCCCCTCGCCTACGGCTCGTGACGCAAACGTCACCCATCGTGAATTATGGCTATCATAAATTGCTCGTTTAATAATATACTATTATTTTGAAACTGGTTTCATATAGGTAACTAGTTTCAGTTATTTTCGAGTCGGAAAATGATGCATTTCCGCGGAAAGATTTTTGTGATTTTGTGTTTGGGGAGACATCTTTATAATGAAAAATTCTTCCTTAAACTGGTTTCATTTAAAAAAAAGTTCACCCCAAATATAACATTTTCTATTTTACGAAAAACTATTAAAAAAACTATAAGTGGTTTCGTGGTAACGTCACTGAAAAACGATGTGAATATTTTATAAATTATGAAATGTGATTCATAGGATAGCCGATATCGACCTACGATCCTGATGTAGTACATATAGCGAGGACGTAGAACTTTTCTTCAGAACTTCACCACCAATAACATAATTGCTAATATTCATTAATAAATATCTCGGCAATTGTAAAATGCAATCTAAAATACCCCAATAAATAAATGAAAGGCGACATACAACATAGCCGAGGATTTAAAATGAAGTTGATAATAACCTTCAACGTAGATTGTAGACATAAAATTCATTTCACGTTCTTAATGGTCAAATATTTTAGTTCGAACATAGTAGTGAAGGTATGAGGAGCTAGTAGTTCGTTGCTGTTAGATAATTTTCGTGTAGGTAACTGCCGACTGTTAAGTGCTTTGACTATTGAGTTGTTTATGTTTATTTAGTGACGGATAACTTTTTTTTTCAAAGGATTTTTAAGGTGAGTAAAAGCTCATTATAGTTATAAAAGGTATTTATTAAAATGTTAAATATTATAAATGTGAAAATCGATAAAAAAACATAAATATTCTATAACGGAATAGATTTTAATTATTATTCATAGCATATCGTTTTGAACAATGTTTACCAGGAAATTTTAAAAGGTTAGATAGCATTTTGACAACAATTAAATCCTTCATTATCTCGCTTATATTGTTTTAAATAATAGTTATTTATGTACCAAGGCAGTAAAGTGATTCTTTATCGGGCGAGAGAAGCGAATAACAGGCGAGTCCGATAAAGACACTTTAATGACGTGGTACATACAAAATTTTATCGCCAACTGTTCAGAATTCGGAATATAAGAAACTGAGGTATATTTAATTGCATTTTATTGAGACGAAGTAAACACTGACAGATAATAATTTTCGAGTAATGTCAAAGTCAAAATACTTTACCTGACACATATGTCACTTTACCTGACTCACATGTCACTTTACCTGCCGCAAGGCAGATAAAGTACATTATTGGTAAGTATAGGATAAGGTAAACTGTTTGATTACTTCCGGAAATCAATCTGATAATTGACGGCTTTACTGACGGTTGGCGATAAAATATTTTATTCATTTTTTTATTAATATGCGACATTAAAAAAAACGTTTGTCAAATGTCTGAGCTGTAACCATAAGAATAGGTAGGATTATTCAACTCTATAAAGTATCAAAAACTGTTCTAAAATTTTTATTGTAATGGAAAAACGAATTTTCCAATTTTCACGATTTTTCCATAGTGTATAGCAGACATAAAACTATGAAAATGTAAATGGATAAGGGGTCAAGTTTCGTTTAGCTGAAATCTGTTAAAAAAGAAAAAATAATTTTTTTGTCATTAAGGGACTTCAGGGAGTATATTACTGAAAAAATTTTGCCGTGGAAATGCGCCGTTGCCATTTTTTTGGCAAGAGGACGTCAAGAAAATGCGCGGAAATGCGTTCTTTCACCACTATGCAGTGATCCTCTTCTCAACCTTTGACACAGATCAATGAATAATATCTATTCTTATCAACTTAATATCGCTATGGTCAATAAAAAATACGGAAATTTGAAAAAAATTGTCAACAAAGCAAAAAAAACGATAATCCATACCACCCTTATGATAAATTTCCGCGGAAAAAGTTATATAGAAAAGTTATAGCAAATTATTAATTATGTAGTTTTTATCTTTCTATCACATTTCGGCTTTTCTAAACCCAGAAAAATATAGAAAAGTTATAGCAAATTATTAATTATGTAGTTTTTATCTTCCTATTACATTTCGGCTTTTCTAAACCCGGAAAAATCAATGAAAATTATTGTGATGAAATAGTAGTTTACCTAACTAGTGCGGAAAGTGATACTTTACGCACGTGTTAGGTACACTATTTTTCCTACTAGCATGCGGAAAAAAACCCAAAAGTTGATAAAAAAAAAAGATCTATAAAATACTTATCAAATTAATACTTATCAAATTAATACTTATCAAATTAATACTTATCAAATTAATACTTACCAAATTAATACTTATCAAATAAATTATTATTAATATCAATATTAAATGTGCAGTTTGTTGCATTCTGCAAATTTATTCATTTTTATACCTTTGACGAGATTTTGATAGTAATAGATCCAAGTTTGCAGCTCTGGTTGATTCCAAATCTGACTCTGGCAAATCTTCATCTGAAGAATCCATGGATAAATTATCTCTCAGAAAAAGCTGCGACGGTAAAATTGGTTTTGATAACGTATAGTATTGACGTGGTATTGACTGACAGTATCATTTTTTCTTTGTTGATTGTGACAGATGAGAAATGTCAGATATTTATTATTATTTGACAATCATTTCATGAGGCTTATACCAGCTTACACCAGACATTAAAAAATTATTGAAGGATACGCGTTCCTCTTTATTGAAAATTATAGCAGAATTTCAATAAATATCTTAATTTTTCAGTCATTTGGTAAACTTGGATATACAAAATACATATTTTAAATATTCAAACGTCAGTATACTCCTCAAATGTCAACAAATCTAATTCTAGGAACTCTTGACATGTCACCATTTCATGTATGTTATTCACTCACTACTTATGTCAAATGTCAGTTATATTTATTTTTGTTGAAATTAGTTAAATGGGTATGTCCATTTTTTATTAGATTTTTGTAGCATTTTTAATTAGCTGTATCTCTTTTCTTCCAATTAATTTTTTCACTGACATTTGACAGAGCTAGTGACTGAATAACAGAGATGAAATGGTGACATGCCAAAAGTTCCTAGAATTATAGGCCACTGATATGTTGAGTATTCAGCTAAAAAGTTATTTTAAATTTCCAGATATACGCTTCGGGGGTGTATTCATCATTTTAATAAAGCAATATATATGTTCTCAATGATAAAAAACATGCAAAATCTTATGTTTTGAACAGTAGACCTTAATTGTCATTCTTGTCAGAAAAAGCCACTTTTTGTTGGCCACACTGACCTTAGACTGAACTCCTCAATTGAAAAGTTGCAGGTCTGTGTAGTTTGCAGTATTTTAAATTTTACAGTTAATAATGTCAACTTCCAGCATATACAGAGTTGATATAAAGTAGGGAACCCCCTCAGTATCTACTCAAAGGTTCAATATTTTCAAATCAAATTACTTATCTCCTTTTAAGAGAATTAAACTCTATAATCAATCAAGAAATAAACTGTTCCAAAATTATTATTATTATTAACGAGTTTTCCATAGTGTATAGCAGGTATAACACTATGAAAATTCAAATGGATGAGTTCTATACAAGGCAAATTCTGCCAACATAACGAATAAAAACTGTAAAAAGTTAGTCGTATACAAGGAAGCGGTTTTTCCGATCCATTTTTGGTTTTTCTTATATATTTTGAGTCTCTTTATCATGCTGTACCCGGGAAATTTGGAGTTGAAAAGTTTTCAGGACTTTGTAGTTTTGACATAATTATTGACTGAATAACAGAAATGAAATGGTGATATGCCAAGAGTTTCTAGAATTATTGGCCACCGATATGTTGATTATTCAGTTGAAAAGTCACTTTGAATTTCAAGATATACGCTTTGAGGGTGTATTCATTATTTAAATAAAGAAATATAGATGTTCGCAATGATAAAAAAACATGCAAAAATCTCATGTTTTGAATGGTAGACTTCAACTGTCATTCTTATCAGAAAAATCCACTATTTATTGGCCACACTGCCCTTAGACTGAACTCCTCTATTCTGATCACTTCTTCATTTTATCAAAAAAAATAATTATTGTAAGTGAATGACTAAAAAACTTTATTTGTTAATAAAATAAATAAACTTGCTGTTTGGTACTATCGTAATATCTCAATTAAAAAATTCTTATTTTTTGAATGGTTGACCTTAACTGTCATTCTTGTCAGAAAAAAAACTTTCTGTTGGCCACACTGACTTTAGACTGAACTTGTCCATTCTAGTTCTAGCTAGATGTAAAATTGACTGTGAGCGATAATTAAAACTATATAGTTTTTCCTAGAAAATTCGGGTTTTCTGATATCTGGTTTTTACACAGCATTCCGTGGTTATGTCATACTGAGATGCTGTTTTTGACGAAATCAAAATATGCTGTCATGAAAAATTTCAAACAGCATGTCACTGATTATTTTTTACTACAGTTTTGATGCATCTGATAATAATTTCTTCGATATCCGTGAGAGAATTGCCACCTTTACGCAACTTGGTAGATTTTTATCTTTGTAGTTGACTTTCGCTTACTTGAATATATTATGCTAATTTTTCATTTGCCATGCACTGGATACTAGTTTATTGCAATTCCAGTAGTTTTCAATTCATTTTAATGTTCTGTAGAAAAACATTATTAATTATTTGAGTGTTGTCGGTGCAAACTCCATTCCCTCTCTAAATAGCATATGCGATATTTTGTTAAATTTTAGCAATTCTGCAACTGGCGTGAATAACCGCGTTTTTTAAAGTCACCATGGCAACATCAACATTTCGAGAAACGAAGTGTAATGTCCAATGTTCTAAATGACAATTTTTTTTTATTGATCTTTATTTCCATTTTTTTTGTAGTAGTAATAGATACCAGTATTTATAATTTCAAAGTGCACCAATAAAAAAAATAGCGTGAAGTATTTGTGGATAACTGGTATCTAGAACACTATATCTGAATTATTTCCAATTTTTGTCACAAATTTGGCTGGTTATGGAAAACATTGAGAAGCCTCAGACCTTATTCCGCTCGGTCAATAAAAAAAGTCTTCACCACCTTGGTGTATTATTAGTATATTAAAGTATAAGTGGTCTTTAAAACACGCGCGATTTTTCGAGCACGACGGCGAAGCCGGAGTGCTCGAAATAGAGCAGTGGATTGACATGACACCCACTTGGGTGTGACTACAATTCCCATAGTAATGGATAGTCATATATATACTCCTTATGTCATCAATCATGTTTGGTTGAGCGCGAATTTTAAACTATAGTCAGATGCAGTCTTATTGTGCGGGTCATACGATTCAACAAAGACATACTCACAGTTTTTGTTTTCTTTTATTGCGTTTAATTATAACTTCCAAATGAAATCCGTTAGATGAATAAGACAGACTTATGCAATTTTGACGGGAAAAAGAAGGATATGTATTCAGTTTTCAGCGATTATAAAAAGTCTTTCACCAGCAGAGTTTTTATTTGAATATGTCAGCCTTGTCACTTTGATAATTCAAACTGACAATATGAATAATAAGTAGCAATTTTTAATTTTTTTTGTATCCTCAAGCAAAAAAATTGTGCTTAGTTCGATGGATTATTTCGAGAATGGAAGAAGAGGTGGAAATTCGTCAATCAGTGTAATCTCACATTTTGGTAACCTCTGTGTTTTCTGATTTGATACATATGGTTAGTGACCTTTGAACCCGCACGATGAGAGCGCCTTTTACTATAGTTGCATTTTTTCTTTCAAACAATTTTATCTTGATAGGTAATTTCAAGCAGCAAATATGTTAAAGGCAATCTTCTATGTATATACAATTATGCTGCACAATTTTTTGGTTGATCTACTATCTCTGGACTCACAAAATATTTGAATTAGTCCATTACTTACCTAGGTTAATGATAGAAAATTTCAACTTACCTATCCATTAACCAGAAGAAACAATAATTGTCAACTTTACAGCTAGTAGAAGGAAAACGATTATTTGAATAGTCTTTCGTACAGTGCAATACACTGAAAGTACAGACCAAGTTCTCGAGCTGTTCCCGAATAGTTTCCGAACACTTTCCGAATGTATACGCGGATTCGCGAACCAGTTCGAGATCCGCTCTCAGTTCGCTCTGGGTTCCTAGTCGGTACTTCAAAGGGTTTGTTCGAGAACACGTGGCGAGCTTAGTATCTATGTGGAAGTTCAACTGTTTCTTTTCCTATCAAAAATACTCTTTC
The DNA here is from genome assembly GCA_963978555.1 of Galerucella nymphaeae. NCBI lineage: Eukaryota > Metazoa > Arthropoda > Insecta > Coleoptera > Chrysomelidae > Galerucella > Galerucella nymphaeae. Next base: position 16,133,411 of record OZ021715.1, on the reverse strand, counting down.
AAAATTTGTATCTACTTTTGATATTATCGGTGCTACTAGAACCAATAGTTTTTCAAAATCTGCTACAGACATACGACTAAAAATTATGGAATAAACTTTGGTCTTTATTTTGTAAATCCCTAAGCAAAGGAATTTCACCACATTTTGGGCAATTTTTAAATAAACTTTTTTGCCACCATCTCCTGGTCTTGTTTTTTTATTTATTTTTGATTGTTTTAAGAAAAAATAAGCCATACAAGCAATTATTACATCGCTTTATTCATCACTTTCTGGCGATAGCGACGACATATTTTTATTCAATTATTTGAACAAAATTAATCTGGAACTCGGGCGAATTTGTTCAAAAGAACTGTTCGCGTGCAAACTCTTTCTAATGTGGACGATGCATTTGCGAGCTGCTCGTGTTCAGTTCGGGAGTTACATTCACGAGCAGTTCGCGATCTTTTTGTTTAGTGTGTGGGCGGCTTAACACTTTTTCTTATATAAATTATCCCTAAAGCATTTCATATTCGAGAAATGATAATTTCTAACTTCTATTGTACGACGAAAAAAGTTTAGAGGTGAAGTTTTTGATCGTTATATTACCTACTATTAAAATTTTGATTTCGAAGGGAAATGTCGAGTTGATAATTTGCAGTGGAAAAAAAATATAGAGCGAGAAGTAAAATAATGAAGAATATGAAGGTGCTATCTTATTAAATTTAGCATGTATGATTTGGCCTTTTTCATTCGCAGTACCAAAACGTCGTAATATCAGCTTTTTCATGTCCTTATATTCATATAAAATGTGATTCTTCCGCTCAGTTCAGATACCCACATTCTCAGCCACCTCACGCTCATTCTCCGATCTTTAATGTATTTATCTAAATACATTCAGCTTCCCGTATCATATATTTGCTTCAATTAATAAGTAGGTCAATAATTATGATGAAGTGATAAATTCGAATATAAATAGTTAATATTAACGGTCACGCAGAGAGTTCCTCTATCAGTCATCAATATTTTAGCTTGAAGTAATTTCCGCAGTGTGTTAAGTGATAACTGAATTGAAGTAGTTATAATATTCACTGTGTTATTTATAAGATGCGACCTAGGGATTCCTGTACAAAACTGTCAAACGTAAGCTTAGTTTTACCAAATAGCGTTCATAAAAAATAATAATAAATTTGGAAAGGTTGTTGAAAAATAAGTTCAAATGCACTTTTAATTTTCTTAAATTCGATCTGGTTTAATAAAAAAAAATAGTGATGAGCAAAATTGGTCTTGGTCTTCGTCTTGCGAAAAAGCAAGACCAAGACAGAGACCAAAACCATTCTTCTACTCGCAAGACCAAGACCAAGACAGTATGAACAAGAACAAGACTAATACCAAGATCGATTATGCAAGACCAAGACTAAATACGCAAGACTCAACCAAAAATTTTTTTTCACAGTAACTATAGCATATGCTTCAGCATATGCTTTTCTTGGAACAATATAAGTTGGCATGTCGAATTGTCAGTTTTCTTTACTAGATTTTAACGATATAGGTATATAAAAAAACAAAGAAACCACTGTTTAAAAAAAAGGATCTACAGAAATGTTCAAAGAGTACTAAGTTGGAAGTAGTCTTTGTCCCAATGTCTGGTTAACACATGGCTAAAACCCAAAGGAAAATTACTTATTTTGCAATATTTTCATTTTGAAAGATTTTGGTTGAGAAAGTATGGCAAGACCAAGACTACAACCAAGACCAAGACGAGGTAAGCAAGACCAAGACCAAGACCGAGACCAGACAGATTTGAGCAAGACCAAGACCAAGACTGAACAAGCAAGATCAAGACCAAGACTGTTCGAGTCTTGGTCTTGGTCCTTTGCTCAGCACTAAAAAAATGGATAGCTATGTTTAAATAAGTCGAACTCCATACCACTCCAATACCACTTTCGAATACATTCAACTATTATTATTTTTTATGAACGCTATTTGGTAAAAAATAATTATCGGCCAAGTACCTTGCTCAGCACATAGATTAGAAATTTTTCAAGATATCTGAACACATTTATATAATAACAAATTTTATGGTAAAAGTTACATGATCAATTATATTGGGTACTATTCAGAAAATACCACGAATGTAATTGAAATTATTTAAATTAATTCCTCCATCTATTTTATTGATTAGGTACTTGAAATAACGTTTGAGTTTTGCTGAAATTTTCGATAAACAAAACAGATGATGGCTATAAACTTCTAATCTAAACTATAAGAACGACCCGACTATATTTCAAAATTTCTTAAATATGAAATGCAATCTATTTTATGTATGTTCTTTGTGGCATTACATATTCTTTTTATCTTTTTTTTATCAAACCACAATATTATGCTTTATAAGTATAACCACTTTACCGCCTAGGTCCTAGGTATACAACATACTATTGCTTCAATTTTATACACCAATAGTTTTGATTACACATTTTATTTTTATATTTTTATTTTAGTGTTTGCTGTACCGCCCACTTCATTTTAAAAGTTAGTAAATTAGTATAAAAGTATAAACATATTGAAAGTAACTAATAGTATTAAAATTTAACTAATAACAATATTTTTTAACGCAAATTTCCTTTATAATAAAACTCACAAAAATTGAACTAATTTTTATTCATTCATATTGAAATATAAACCTTAATCTTCAAGGGATACTGATCTAATAGAGAGTTATTGTAACTACTTTTTCTTCGTCTTTTAATAAAGGATTCCCTTATTTTGACATTTACGCATGCGCATTTGACGTCTTTTATTAAAGGATCTCAAATAAAATAAAGGCAGCCTGTATTTAAATAAAATACAGGATAACTTAACTTTAATTGAAGGATCGTTAATTTTGACGTTTTTGACAATTAAATTGAGAAAAGAAGAAATACTTTCCGAAATTGAAAGCGATAATTAAATCTAACTTTACATTATTGATTTGAGTTAATTTCGTTTCCAGTTTCTCCAAGTATTTAATCTAAAAAAATGTGCGAAGAACCTAAAAGGTTGAGATTTAACTACCTGTTAACGTAACTCACGTTCTGAACCGAAAGAGAAGAAAATATCTTAGTGTTAAATCAGTTACAATAACTATATTTTACATACCCTCAATTCATCCTTTATTACAGGCTCCTTTAATAAAAGAAACCTTTATTTCTGTTTTACAATAACTCTCTATTGAGCCCCATTACTTCTACTTAGTTTCTGAGGGGAGTCCCAGAAACTAGTAGCGCCTTTAGTCTCATTTCCCGGAGGAATTTCAGGATATCTGCAGGCTTCAACTAAAGTAAATGTTCCCCTTCTATCCACTAATTTCCCAGGTGCTGTGCTATAGGATTCTCAAGTGCTGTGAAGTTGGAAAATATGTGGATGGAGGTTTCTTCGTCCATGCCACCAAATCTACATTCTTCTTCCTCCACTATTTTGAGCTTTCTCAGGTGCCCATTCAGGAGATAATGTTCCGTTAAAATCCAAGTTAAAACTCTTAGGTTAGTTTTACTTTGAATTATACATTCATTTGATCCTAACAGGTTATAGTCACCCAGAGAAATCTACTCTACTAGATTTTTCCAATGATCAGATCTACTCTTTTTTTCGGCTCTACCTATTTCTCCCAATATTACATTGAAGCTGATTCCGCAAAAGGGTTTCAGTCCCCCTCTTTGTTAGTTCATCCGCTATTTCATTTAGTTCTATTCCAATATTGTTCTCGCCTAGTTCATTGAGTTTAGCTAGGCATTTTCACACCATTTTGGAACTGATTACACAAGAGCTCAGTGCTTTAATGGCTGCTTGACTATCCAACATTATGATAATCTTTTGCCTTCTGTATCCTTTATCAATATCAAACTGTGCGCACTTTCTTATGGCGTGAATTTACATAAGCTGTTGATGAGTGTATGATATTATATGTTCTCATCCAGTCAATTATCATTAATAATCAATAATGTAGTTATTTCTATTTATCATCATCCGAAAATCATAAATTCCTTCCATTTTTTATACGCCTTTTTGTGGAACAATTTATCTTTGTTTCCTAAACATGCCTTTTATTTGATCACTTCTACATTGTACCAATTTTTTTTCCTGAAGCATTTTTTTGATGTCTGTTAAAAACCAGTAGCCACACACCCAAGACATTGAAAAAACAGAAGGTGAGGAAAAACTTCTTATTGTATTGGACAAAACTAAATGTAGCTACTAGCGCTCACAACTAAAATTATTTAATTATTAACCATTAATCGAATAATTGAACTAACTCAATTGAAAGGATTCAATGAAACTCCAAGTTGAACAGGTACTAGGACCAACCAAATTGTTGCTACCAATTTAGGCAAGATATTATCATTATCAGGCTATGAAGATAGAAATATGGTAGACTTAATATGAAGATCTAATGAACCGGAACACATATTCACTAAGCGAGTGAATATCCCATCCAGGGAACAGTGATGCATCCAGGTAATTTGAGGAATAATCTTTTACACCGGAAGACCCTATACAAACCATGGCACTGAGGCTGGTATAAGTGGACCTAGAAAAAAACTCTTTTAGCATTGGTCAATGTATGTATGTATGTATGTATTTTTGGGGTAACATTTACTGAGACCTGAAAGATCTATTGTGTCCCCTTACTTCTACTTAGTTTCTGAACAAAGTCTCTGAAACTAGTAGCTCCTTTGGTCCTATTTCACGGAGGAATTTTAGGATATCTGCAGGCTTCAACTTAAGTAAATGCTCCTCTCCTATCCAGTAATCTCCCAGGTACTGTGCTCTAGGATTCTGTAGTGCTGTGCAATTGAAAGTATGTAAATGGATGTTTCTTTTTCCATGCCACAATATCTGCATTTCTCTTCCTCCACCATTTTAAACTTTTACAGGTGCCCATTTAGGCGATAATGTCCCGTTGGGATCTCTGTTAAACCTCCTAGCGCAGTTTCACTTTGACTTATGCATTCATTCGATCTAAATAGGTTGTAGTCACCCAGAAGAATCTTTGATTGTCTAAACCTTCCTCGATCTTTTCAATGGTCAGATCTTCTCTTTCTTTCGACATCGCCCATTTCTCCCAATATTACATTGGGGATGATTCCGCAAAAGTGTTCAGGCCCTTAGAAAGGAATTTTAGTCCCCCTCTTTGCTAGTTCATCTACTATTTCATTTCCTTTTATTCCAGTGTGTCATGGAATCCATAGTAAGGTAACTATATTGTTCTCGCATAGTATCACTATCTATATACTTGACTAAATTTTTCGCTAAATTGGTGATTGGCTCAAGTACTAAATCAGACTTTCACACAATACTAGTAGCTAAATTTGGTAGCTGGCAGTTTACTGTGGTGAAAGCTGCAAGCAAACATTGAGGATTTATTAATTTCCATTTTTCTCCTGGAATAATCGGTTCGAAAAATTAATGTCTGCAAAGTAGTACCAATTAATAATCCTTTAATAAAATACTAAAAGCCGGATACCCGGACATCCCATTCAATTCCTCAAAAAATAAGAATTTGATAATATGATTATATTGAAAATAGAAAATAATTCCATTTCAAGCCATGTGTCAAAAGACAACTAAGATTACCCTGTAGCTAAATACTAGTGAAAGTCTTGTTGGGAGAGTATTCATTAGCCAATACTGCATGGATCGTTAAAGTTATTGCTATATAAACCTACTTAGAGGTGGATGTACCAAAATTCTTCAACATTCTATATTAGGCTTTTTGTAAAAGCTCTTACCAACATTATAGCCTAGTCAAAGTAGACATAAAACCTCAGAAAAAATACCAAAAACTTGAAAATTTAAAATTGAGTATTGAAAAGTGTTGTGTTTAACATCAGAAAAACTTTACGATGCTAAGCATACAATTTTCCGGAAATTTTTTTTGTTTTTGTGTTTTCAATAAAACTTTACCACTAATGCGCTCTTAAACGCGCCGCCGCATAAAAACAACAACTTCAATAATAATAGAATATTAACAACAAAAATATTTATTAAATTACATTTTTTTTATATTCAATTCACGTGCTCGGCAACTATGGCCACTTGCACAGGGCGATTACAGATTACAGAAAACAGTAGTTATTACAAATAGTTACAAAACATCGTTTGACATCTATGATATCTTTTAAGTATTTCAGTGTTGTCTTGATTTGGGTTGGGTCCCCTGGGATGTCTTGCATCTGGGATTTGAGATTATTTTGTCGTCTTCTTGTGCTAAATTGGCGACAATCAACCAGAATGTGTTTAACAAGTGGCCACTGGTAGCTTTGACAGGAATGTCTGTTGCTTGTGGTCATTAAGTAGCTGTGCGTGAGTTTGATGTGGCCTATTCGAAGTCTCCGTAGTATTGATACTTCTTGTCTAGAGAGTCCAGTGAGTTCAATATACAGAGGTGTGTTGATAGATACTAGGAAGTCTTGGTGGAGCCTCAGTGAGCTTGCTACATATATCTAGCGATTATTTTTGCTTCTACCTAGCATCCTTGTTTTTATACACGCCGCTGCATAAAAACAACAACTATAATAATAATAGAATATTAACAACAAAAATATTTTTCTCCGATCGTGGGAAAAGTTACACTATTTTGACCTGTTTCCAATGCGCAAAGTTCAACATTCCAGAATAGTGGGCAGTTGCTAAGCAATTAGAGAATAACTGTGCGGTAATATTCTTACCGCACTGCTGTAGCGTGCGGTAATGTTACAAATGGATTATTACAATAAATTGAAACAAAGTATGGTTTCAATTTTTATATTGATAAAGTTGTTATGAAAGAAATAAAAGAAACATCTAATTTATAACGATATTCTTCAACACAAATTAATTGTTGTTAATACTTACATTCATTGTACAGTTTGCAGTTTGTACAATTTGTAAATTGAACTGAAGGGCAACGAGAATTTATAGACGTTGAAGCTGCATGGCTAATTGTTTGGTTTTTCTCGTTACCACTTCTATATTTCAATATGAACATAGAGAAACTTATCTAAACTTACTGGATTACATTTTGAATGGAATATTTTTTAATTAATTTTCAAATGTAAATCAACGATCGAAGAAAAAATAGTATGTATAATTCGTGGGAAAAGCATATTCCCAAACTCCTGTGTTACCAGACTCGTCGCTACGCTCCTCGTCTGGTAATCATCACAATCGTTTGGGAATATGATGCTTTTCCCACTAATTACACGATATAATATTATCAAATTACATTGAAAATAGAGGCTGTAATTGAAACAATAATAAAAATAAAGTGGGGTCGAAAAAATGAAAGTTCAATGAAGGTACACGTGGAAAATCCTTTTAAATAAAGTTTGAAGATTAAACCATAATTTTTGAAGTACGCTGTGTTATATAATTTAATTTGTTAATGTTAATTTGAGGAATTTGGTACAAAAACGAGTTTCAAGTAGAAGTTTACGTTATAAATCGATGATAACCATTGAAAAATTTAGAAATAAGTTTTTTTTCCAATGTATTTGGAGATACTCTTTTTTAGAATACATTTCATATCAAAATTTTTTTTCTAAATGTCATTGTTTATTCATTATCGTAAAATTAAAAACATGAAAATTGATGTTCAAAATACTACTACTAGTGAAATTTCGTATATTTTGAAAACTATAATGTATATACAGGAAAAAAGTTCAGGCAAATTTTGTAGATAAATGTATTAAGGCGGATCCAGATCAAGCGCGCCGATCCGCGCCGCGCCAAACGTTTGCGAACGTTGCAGGCGCGTTCAATTTGGACGGGTTACCGCGCACAAACGCGCAATAACGTGCACGAACAAGCGTTTGCAAACATTATCCACTTGTTGTCGGTACATCAAAGAAATTTGCTTGTTCGCGCGCGTTTGATTTGGACGAATTTTTAGTTTACTTGGTGTGTTTGTCAAGAGCGAATGCAGTTATATCTACGAATGAAACAAACGCACTAAACTTGGAACCTTTCCGAATATAGCCAAACGTGCGCGCATTTGGTCTATCTAGACAATTCTCCGAACAAACACGAATTTTGTTCGCAACGTTTGGCGCGGCGCGGCGCGGATCGGCGCAGAGGATCGGCGCAGAGGATCGGCGCGCTTGATCTGGACCCGCCTTTAGGTACAATTTTGGATTCAAACATTTTTTTTTGTGTTTTTATTATTCAAACAATAAGAGTGAAAAAACAAAACTTTACTCAACGATTTTCTGGAAAATCGCATGCCTAACATCGTTAAGTTTTGTTTTCTCCTTGGCTTCTGTGTATTTACAAATATTTTCTAATTGGTTAGGCTAATGGAACCGCAAAGATCCGCAGTCAATATCACAACCTCACACACAAACACAAATATTTTCTATTTGATTTATTTGTAGGTAGTGTGATTTCAAACAGTAACAAATTGCGAAGTTTTATTTTCGCTACTGTTGGCAGTATATTATATATTGGATAAAAAATAACCTATAATCCAGTGAATAAAGGGAAAAACCAGTAATTAATGAATCATAACAATCACACCGGGCGCAATTTGTAGATCTCAACTGGATCTTTTAAATAAATAAATTCTCCAGGCCCGTGTCATGGTGAAAAATGGCAGAAAAATTTCAAAAATATATTTTTCACAGGCTCACAGTACTTAGGCCATATGCTAGTAGCCAAGAAATGCATCCATTGGTTAACAGTTTCGTGAGGTTTTCAATATCCTCTGTAGCGACGATTAGCAAGTTTAGACCTTGGGCACAGATTATAAAAGAGAACAGATGCGAAAGCTTGACAGAGAACAGTAAAAAAGAGAGAGATGGGTGGACATACCCATATAAAGGTACATCGTCGTATGTCGACTCCGTTCGGGCTGCTTCGCGAAACTTTTCAACATGCTTATCAATTTGCATAATATTTCCCTTAATTCACGATCATAGGTCGAATATGTTATAAGCATTATTTTTATTGTGATAGTTATACACATACAAATATTCGACAATTACTTGTTTTAAATCAATTTCATTAACATTAGAAGAATTCTACAATTTAAAAGATTATAATGTATAAAATTCATACCATAAATGTATACTTTTTTTCACTAACCATCTTTGGCAACCATGCACAATAACCGTGACAGCTTGGCTCAAAAATCAAAATGCAAAACGCCATTTCTAACACTTCAGTTTGAAGTTTGTCAATCCGCGATATTATTTGTGTTATTTGACTAATCGATTGTAGGTTGTGGTAATATTAACTGAAAATAGTGTACATTAGTATATTATTTCTATAAAATGAATAAACATCACGGCGGAGTGTATTGTCCATACAGAGAGTGCCCAAATAAATTTTATTCGGAAAGAAAAGTAAAGAACCGGCACTGGAAACTGTTATTGTCCCCAAGTCAACATTGCAATTTGGTAAGGAATTCTGAAAATATTTTAAACTGGCAACATCGCGGCCATACCGAGGTAATGGTCCAAGGTCATTGAAGTCGGAATTGAAAAATACTTTGATGTTTTGCCAGGACTCGTATCTGTTCTCTTTTATAATCTGTGCCTTGTGTAATAGCATTATTCTACTTTTTATTCACAGTAAACTCGATGGTGAAAAAGTATTCCAGCCAAATCATGGGCTATTGGTCTATTAATGCTGCGAAATGAATTATCGGGACCATTATAGTGGATACTCAATTAATCTTTATTTATTTCCAATTAATAACTTTCTAAATATCATATTTTCGCAGATATCAGTGAAAATGGATTGCTCGTACTTATAAGGGCAATTTTCCACCATGACGCCGCGACCCTGGAAAATGGGGAAAAGCTTTTTATTTGAAAGACCCAGATGAGACTTATACAATTCCGCTCAGCACGATCGTTCTGCTTAAATAACTAGGTGTTTATCTCCCTCTATTCACTGGACTATTGTTATAAAAAAATATAAAAAATACAGTCTCAGCAGCTCACCTTACGTGGAAAATTAATTTTAATTTGACAACGCAGCACACCTACCAGTATGATATCAGCTACTATTTTAACTATGCATAATAAGTCAGTGTCACTAATAACAATATATTATATTTTCAAAACTTTCAAGTATATGTGTCTTCATAGTTTGATTAACGTAAGTTACAGCGTGTCCAAGAAAACAATAAAAAAAGTTTTATTTTGTTTATTAACCGCACACAAGGGAGTCTGGTGTTTACAGATCGAAAAATCTGATTATTTATCACTACTGCAATGTAGTCACTGAGCATTTGTGTACGTTACCGTAACGTTAGCGAACATAATTTGGTCTTTGCGCGAGAAACGTTCAAACCGGCTGCTCCGCTCTGCAACAACAACAAACAGTTCGTCAGTGTTCCAGCCCGAGCGATTAATAGTTTTTTCTATCAAGTGATGAATATTGCTCGTTAAACAGATATAGTAAAAACCAAATAAAGTTGCGTGCACGCACATTTCTATCGAAAAGTGCATAATACTTAAATTTGTTAATTAATCGGTTCTAAAGATAACCCAATCAATGAAAAAATGTTTCTATCAAAATAATGTACAAGCAATATAGCTTTATTGTGCTTAGACGTCCCTCGATGTGAACATTTGTGTTAAAATTTTCATAAAGAAGCCTCCAATTATTGACGGTGAAATAGTCTCTGCCAGAAATAGGCAGATGTAAATTGAAGCGCTTGGTAATCCTTAATGCGTATACATGATAAGAGTTGATGGTCAAACAATGAAAAAAGGTGAAGAGTTTGAGTCACCAAAGAAAAAACGCTGCGCTCATATATGAGTAACAAATACAGAAACTTTAAATACAAGATCTATTCGTGATACGATTTACAACATATTTCTTGAACAATCTGATAACGCTGCAAATGTTCACAGTGATGACGTGCACGCAACTCTGTTTGATTTTTACTATAGCTTTGCGTCAATATTAAAATATGAGTGATACTGACATTGCAATTATTTTAATACGTGATCATGTTGAGAAAGCTCAAAATAGACGACGATGGGCTATGGCGACAACAAGGCTATTTCAGAGTCGAAAAAAGTATAGGGGAAGCAATCTATCAAATGGTTTATCCATGCCTAATTCTGGACAGTTTAAAAACAGTCAATACACGATATTGGACACAATCAATGAACGCACGTAAAAACAAAAAAAAACGTTTTGTTAACAATGCACTTCAAAAACTTCGTCCAAATTAATCGCGCCAAAACGCGCACAAGCCTCGGTTTTCTTTTGATGTACAGACAGTGCGCAGTTTCTCGCCCACACCAGAGGCCCACACCGAATGCAATGAAACGTTGCAAAACGTTTTGCGCGGTTTGGCGCGCCAGGTTTGGGCGCACCTTTAAAGTATCTACAAAAACGTAGTCCATTTCCATTGTCTCTAATATAACACAAATTTATGAGATGAAGGAATTTTTGGAATATTTAATTTTTGTGGCATTCGCTTTTCTTAACGTTGCTAATGAAATTGTTATTATTTCTGTTGAATATAATCCCTTACCCCATTTTAAACCTATTTCAGCCGTCTATATAATATGTATTTCTCAATTTTATCGATTATTGATAAAAATCAGAACCGAATGAGACAAAACCCAAAGGCTACTAAATTTTCTGTTAAGAACTATCTTACAAGAATAGGCGCGAAGTTTGCAGTACTTCATTGGCTGTACATAAATTGAGGGGTCTAAAATCAAAACTCACATTCTTCGCATTTTTGCAAAATTGAGTTACCGGCGCCATGTTGTAGACAAAGTATGTATCTATGTATTTAGGATATAAAACGGCAGCAAAACTCACTTCTTCCCATATAAATTGTGGAGACAAGATTTGCTTAGTATGTAACAAAACTCACATTATCCCAACGTTCACTAACAGCCAACGAACCGTGTGTGATCAAACTCAAAACTTGCATTCTCCAATGTAAGCACAGTTAAGACGTATGTGTTTTTCAAAATAAACATTTTCCTAATAGTATTAGCACAGAGTACACCATCTTGTACTCTGTGGTATTAGACTCAGAATTTAAAACTTTTTTGTATTTACGGGAACTATGAAAACTTTTTGCTTGAAATTTTGCTTAAACGTTGGTTCTGTACTTATTTTAACTTTTACACAAGTTATTTTCAAATCTCACATTCTCCAGCATAAAGTAACAAATTAAAAGAAAAATATCGACAATATTTTACTTCATTAAATATCAACTGCTTATCTAACAGCACGAAACAAAAAGAAAAACTTTTATTTACATAGATGAGATCATACACGTTTTTTGCGTTTCACCACAAAATGCAAAACTAGGAAAATGTGAGTTTAAATTCTAGATCCCTCAATTAAACGTTTATATAAAATTTCCTAAAATTATGATTTCACTTTAATAGAAATTTCACGACTAAATCTATAGAATGGCCACATTGGTTTGATAAGAGGAATACCATTGATCGGCAGTGTGAGTGTAATACTTTCAAATAAACTATTTACTATTTTTCTACGTACGTTTAAGGAAAATATAACTTTCTATATTTTCTTTTCACTACACTTACCTCGCTATTCGGAGTGACTTATGGTACTCATAAATGACGGTTCATCTGGTTAATTATTGATGAAAGTTTGTAGTTAACTATTTTCTTTTGAATTTTCACATTGCGAGGCAGCTTCATTTGAATCTACTAAAATTAAATTTAAAAAAAAGTTCCAAGAATTATTTTCCTCTTATTTATTGAATATTCAGTCATTTCGAATTTCAAGATACACGCTTCGGGGGTGTGTTCATTATTTTAATAAAGCAATATAGATGTTCGCAATAATAAAAAACATGCAAAATCTTATGTTTTGAATAGTAGACCTTAACTGTCATTCTTGTCAGAAAAAACTACTTTTTATTGGCCACACTGACCTTAGACTGAACTCCTGTATATTCTGAACACTTCATTTTATTAAAAAAAAAAAATTATTGTAAGTGAATGACTGAAACCCTTAATTTGATAATTAAATAAATAAACTTGCTGCTTGGTACTGGTAAGAAAGTATTGAAGTGAATATTATTTAATAGAATGATAATTATAGCTATAGTACATTGTTTACCGGGTAGGAAAAGCTCAACATTCCTGGACGACTGAGAAGATTGCTAAGTCGAGGCGCAAGCCGAAACTTAGCAACACAGAGTCCAGGAATGTGGCTTTTCCTACGAGGTAAACATACTATTTTTCCGCAAATCGTTTAAAATTCGACAGATATTGATTGATTTAAAAAAAAAACGCGATAATTTTATTCCCAAATAAATGGTGCTTTGAAATTCCTAATAAAATTACTTGGGTTACTATGGGAACGTATTGAGGTTGAATTGTCAAACTTGACGCTTATAAATTTAATTGCTGGTGTTCTCGAAAGTAAAATGATAAGTGATGATGAAATTTCCATTCCTGGGACTCCTCCAAAGCTGGTTGAGGCAGTGAATACTGCTTCATTAGAATTATTGCCAAAGAAATCAAGAGAAAAGTACGAAAATGCATACTGTTACAGACGTTTTATGGATTATGTAGAACACTAACAACTGTACGGAAATATCATTTCCTTACAGTAAGGAAGTCCTGACTTTTTCTTCAAGAAATTTTGACAGGAATGTCAAAATTTCCTAGCGATTTGCGGAAAAATTATATATTAAACTTACATAACATCAAAAATACTAGACTATAGGTAATATTTTAAAAACTTAAAACATCTGGGTTTTCAGAAATTCTTCTTTTGTTATGTAAATATATGCGAAATTTTCTGAAATTCGTGATAAGGCCAACAGATATTAAAATAATTTTGTTGCTGGACTCGGAAACCAGTTAATATCTTGTTTATTTAGAATGGTAATAATGTCGTTTATATTCTTTAAGACACGTTTACAACAAGGACAAACGTAAAGATTATCTATTAATTTTCGCAAACCGACTTCACATTCTGAAACATGAAAAATGTAGGGGAGAATGGCGTTATTGGATGGCGCAGAAAATGGAGTTTTGTGAATAAATAAGATTCAATCAGAAATTTGGGACCCTCGAGAAACTTAAAAATTCATTGAATTTAATTTTTGTTACTCACAATTATTGAAGCATAATGAAAAATAGGCCGAATCTCGATAAAAACTCATAATTGAAAGAAGTACTAAGGGGCAAAAAAGTTTCAAAAATAATGTGTTTGAATAATACAATAAGCATTAAATTGTAACGTTCAAAAGAATTATGGGGGGATTTAGGGGATCTGAACTCACATAAATTTTTAACGGGGTGCAATATTTCCTTAATTTTTTTTTCAATGTTCTTATCATAAGAAATCCACACTTGTCAACTCTCATTATAATATATCTAACAACTGTCGGAATATTGAAAAAATTAATTTTCATTTGGTAACTTCGTAGGGTTGTAACTTTTTTCGCATGCACATTTGTACTAGGGTAACTTGGGTTGGATCGATTTATTTTCAGCCCCAGATTTATGATTTATGACCGGCCTTTTTGTTACACCCTGTATAATATTTGCATTTTCAATATAAACAATATAGGCGAGCGGCACACCCCCAAAAAGTCGTTTAGAAAACGAAAAAGTGACCAGATCACTTCTAATCGCTAAAAACCATGTTACTCTATGTTTTCGAGGGTGCTTAATACGAATATGACGTTTGTTTTTCCTAAAATTGGGGGAACATTGTTAAAATCTACAATTAAGTGAAAAATTGGAAAAAAATTTTTTCGCGAATATCGAACTTCAACTCGCTGCCATTTACGGAATAATCAATATTTTTTCATAAAAATTTAATCACACATTTTTGAACTCATTTGTGAGGCAGTAAAACATACCCGAAAAAAAATTATTAATAAAAAATTTTAGATTCATTATTCGCTCACTGCATGAAACCCAAGAGAAACGCGCCCAGTGCAAACGTCGAGCGAATTGAACGCTGAGGTTTAAGACGCTGTATAATTTTTATTTTTGAAAATTAACATTTGAAATTTTCTGAAAAACTTCCTTATATAATACACTTTCAGAATAAATATGTAGAAATTGGAAATTAAAAACTTTGTCACTCAAGTTTTGCAAAAGTATGTACAAAGTAAGAAAGAGTAGTAAAAAATTTTCCAAAATTTCCCGAGCGGTGAAAAATTGCTTTAGAAATTTCGGGTATGTTTTACTGCCTTGCAAATGAGTTCAAAAATGTGTGATAAAATTTTTATGCAAAAATATTTATTATTCCGTGAATGGCAGCGAGTTGAAGTTCGATATTCGCAAAAAAATTTTTTTCTAATTTTTCACTTAATTATAGATTTTAACAATGTTCTCCGAATTTTGGAAAGAAACAAACGTCATGGTTTTCAGCGATTAGAAGTGATCTGGTCACTACCATGTCATTTTAGGAGTGGTTGCCGCTCGCCTAATAATCATAATGGTCCGAAGAATTTAGAAAACATCTAAGCTTGTAGTTGAAATGAATCAAAATTATCATGTGAACAAATAAAAATTAGATTGTCAAAAAAAAATATTCTGTCATTATAAACGTCAAAAAATTTTCCAGTGTAATTCGCTGTTGGTTAACCACCAAGAAAAAATTTCCACTAAAACTCATCCATTGCGATGGTGATCTGTCAGAAACACACGTTCTGATTGGTTAAAAATCTCGTGTGTGGAATTTTCAAGCAAATCGAGGTTTTGCAATTTTTTAAATTTTCCTCACCTAGTAAAGAACTGCCCATTCATGATCAAAGGGAGATACTTTTTTGGTATTTGTTAAATTGCTACTTTCAACCCCTAGTGAAGGTGAGATTAGAAGTCCAGTAGAGTATTATTTCAAAACTGTTTCAATTCTCTTCACAAAAGTCTGATTTGTAAAATTACGTTAAGCTGTTCACTCATTCCTAAGTTAAATTAAATATTCAAATTATTAGTTGTTTTCGCGGAGCACATCCTGAACGTATTCGGAGGGACTACGCATGCGCAATTCAAATTTGAGTGTTCGTGGAGTGCTTCAGAATGTGTTCAGGATAAAAAATCCCGTGTTCGAGTATGCTCGGAACGTGCTATATTTTAATGATAAACAGTGTTTGCTGAGTTATTTGTTTTTTTTTATTTTTACTTTATTATAGACTTCGTTTTTGTTTTATTTTATAAACAAATTTGCTAAAAGGTAAGGTTTTTATTCATAATTAGCCTCCAATAAAGGGTTATTCTTCTTTTTTGCACATTTTGTGTTAACTCAACTTCATGTCACTCCAAATTCACGTTCGCGCTACCTTTAAAATTCGGAATGAGTCTGTAGGCACGCTTGCGCATTAAAGAAATCCAGTATGTACTCGGTTTGTGCTCTGGATGTGTTCAGGATTTGCTCCGCGAAAATAGCTAATAACCCGCGTCCATACAATAATAAAGATTTTGTTAAGACCTGCTCGCACCATTCCGAAGAACATTCCTCGACAATTCTTTGATGCAAATGTTTTACAGAGACTGGTTGTGTTTTATAAAGATATTATTTTCAAAATATTCCCACAATAAAAAATTGAATGGTGACCAATCTGGTGACCGTGGAGGTTATTCACTCTTTTCC
Source organism: Galerucella nymphaeae (assembly GCA_963978555.1). Lineage (NCBI taxonomy): Eukaryota > Metazoa > Arthropoda > Insecta > Coleoptera > Chrysomelidae > Galerucella > Galerucella nymphaeae. Next base: position 16,116,845 of record OZ021715.1, on the reverse strand, counting down.
CAATCCAGAGCCGTGGAAATTCTTGGTCTAAATACTCACGAACAATCAAAGCACAAAGCATCATGAGGAGGAGCATCACCCAATTGAAACATTTAATAATCTTAACTATACTGTTAGCAATTTTCAATAGTATCGGTCAATAGCATCTGCCAATAATTGCAAATACGTTCCGTCAGTCAAATTAGTACATAAAAAATATGGGACCAGCATCCGGTCTCCGGAAATACCAACGCATACACGTACATTAATTTTTGCGGCTTTTATCTATGTAGGTATACTACGTTTGCGAAATTCTTGGTTTTGAATTAGACCCAATTATAACGATTTACAGTACCATTTATAAAAAGCTGCATTAATCGGAGAAAACGATATTAAAAAGAAACTGTGGACGTTTCGCGGCTCGAACACTCATTACTTCGCAAAATTGCAGTCATAATCATCCTCATTAAGTGCTTGCACTAAATGTTTCTGATACGGATGGAATTTGTTCTTCTGCAAAATGGTTTTAATGGTAGTTCGATTGATTCCAGACAGATGCTAATTGTCTTGTACTTGACGTAGGATTTAGATGATCATGTACACTGCGAGTCATATAAAACTGGTACAATTATTATAATCAAAAATAGTGTTTTTGTAGTTGTGTGAATTGATATTTCAAAAATTGTCAATGCTAAACCAGCTGCTATGGTATCATTTCTAGGGCAGTGATGCCAGCTTGATAAAAATTTTAGTAGTTGTAATGATGAAATTAAATTTTGTAAACCAATATTACAAATTGGGAAAAATAAAAATCTACTATATCATTCATACACAAACAGTTACTAGGTTTAATTTAGAAATAGTGTGATATTGTAATAAATACAAAAGTACAGGTCCGAATATTTTTTTTAAATTTGGTTGGTTTATTAGATGACTGACTTGAAAAAAGGTAAGTCAATTAAGGATCAAACTGTTGTAGGAAAAATAGGAAATTGAAGACCAGTTTCAACTGGAATAGAGCAATAGATGCAGAAAACTCATGCTTCAGTAACAACAGAATTGAGAAAAATTAGAAAACCTGATTTATAGAATTGTACATTTGTAGCCATAAAATTTCAAAAATAACAAAATTTCAATAGAAAAGTTCACAATTTCAGATTTGGATACGTATTTCAGAATTGAAACATTTCAAATAAATAAACTAACAAATAGATCATAGACCATATATAGTAGCAAGGAAGCCATGAAAGTTTACACTCAATAATTAATAAAGTGTTATACCTACCTCTATTATTATTGATAAGTTTACTGCAATTTTTGCATGTCTTGCAGTATGAAATGGATTTCCCTTGAGCAATCAGTTGATGCTTCGTCTTGCACCGCTGTAGTTATAAATGGACTTTTAGTTCCTCTTTCTGCTAACAGTTTGATCGTTATCTCACCTTTTTAAATAATTTGAATCAGGTTTTGCTTCTATTAAACTCTTGAGCAAGTCGTCTAATGGACCAACCATCCTCTATTTTGGAAATTATTCGCATTTCATAAAATTCACTTTAATGGGCTGGCATCGTGGATAATGCGCTCTGACAAATTTGACACATGTGACTGTTTCTCATTTTGATTAGTTAAGTTTGATTTACAAAGGGAAAATAAAGTTCTGCTTTATATGACGCGGAGTGTACCTACCAAAAACTTACAACTTCACTATATAGCTTCATTGATTACAGTCGATCTTTTTTAGTTTTTTATTAGCTTCCAGTATCTAAATTTTTTCCACTAAATCTAGATCATACTATCCACTGACCTGTTGATCTTGATATTTTCAGAGCCACCTATACTTAAGTCTGACAAAACAAAAAAATCTTAGTTCTTGATGCAATCAATTATTTTTTATTCAGAAGTATGTATAGATGTGCTACAAATACTCAATCAAATATTCATCAACAGTAAAATATTGATGTGCATCTACAAATGATTCTTCAAAACCACTTTCTAAATCAACTTCATCACCTTTGCCATCTCCGTCTTCAGCCAATTTAACAATAATATTATCTACAACAGTATCTAACAGTGGTTCATTGTTCATAAATTCATATTCAATATTTTTAACATGGTCACACCTGACTTTTCAATCATTTGCAGAAAATGTGTCGGAAAATTCATCACAGAACTCTTCAACTTTTGTGAAATTGAAAATCGCCACCTATTCTTTAAGTGCCACTCATCCACTTTCGACCGGATTTAAGTCCGGGCGATAAGAAAGGGGCAGTCTTTAAACTTGCAATCCATGTAAAATAAACAATTTATCAATTTTATAAGTTTTATATTGCGGTTTATACATTTTTGCATTTGTTCACTGTTGTATATGTTTTTCAATTGTTGTTTAACCCAAGCAGTCGTATGTGAATTTAAAACGCTCTTAATTATTTCACGACACTGCTCACTCAACTTTTCATGGAAACCTTTACTTTCTGGAATCGCCATAACAAGTTAAGCCTGGAGCACATTCTTCTGATGCTACATTACGCCACGCCATCCGATATAATGCGTTAGAGATGTACTTTGTGCACACTGTTCCCACGTTATTCGATACGCGACGCTACGTTATACATAATGATAGGAAATGAGACCAGTTTGAGTTCAGACACTTGATAAAACTTCATCGATTTTTGCCGCCATTCCATACATACGATGCCACCTTCACGTGCACACCGTTACCACAACTCACAACGCGGAGTCTTGCGACTTGATATTATAAGATGGACATCGGGGATTCGCACCATGTCGGATAGCGTAGAGTCGCGTGAAATGGGATTGTATCAGAACATTGTATTCGCAATATATGAATATGCATTAAAATCCACGGTGTCAGACCTTTCTGACGTGCGTCGAATGGCATATCATGGCGTGGCGTAGCTTCAGAACAATGTGTTCCTGGCTTTAGTATCGCACAACTCCGGTAATCACACTATTCTCTGAAATATATTGTCGAAACGAAGCTTAGGAATTTTGCCAGCAAAGTGAGCTCTTGCTATCCGCAGACGTCTTTGCTACGGCAACTCAGACGTTGCCAAGCTTCCGGCTGCCAAAATTAATTTGCCAGCCTGTACGCAGTTCTTGATAATGGCTACGATTAGTTTTCGTTCGTCTACCCTGAATATATTTATAATAAACAATCACTTTTTATGCATTGTTTTCATATATAACAGGCAACAATTAGAAATTCCCACTGTAATTCAAGTAGTATAATATTTACTCATAAACTTGACCTAGTGACTTGACACCTACAACATCTACTTAGCCTTATTTCATTCCCATAAATAACCAAGAGCAAATTTGCCATTGTTATTTTGTGGTTGGTTGAATATACTCATAATTTTTTAAATTGTATTCACTTCTGATGGCTATAATCAAAGGTGAAATGTGAATTCATGGCTGTGTACTGTCACCGATCGATGGTATTTCTTAATAAAATAACAAGGACACACGAATAAAATAAAATTAGATAAAGAGCAAGGTTCTGTTTCGTGAATATTCATAGTCAATTCGTTGAGTTTTTTATTTAATGTAAATATTTTTTGACATGTATTTGTGGAAAGAAAATTAATACGATACTCCATGAATTTTAGATTTTAGATTGAGTTGATAAACAGGATTTAGGTAAATATTGACTACCGCATTGATGATTTTTGGGAGTGGCAACCAAAAAACAAAATTTATGTTTTCAATGTCACTAAAAAAGCAAAAATGTTTTACTGGAATTGTATCCTGCTAAGATTGGTATAACCGGTATAGCCACATAACATTTTATTTTTTACAATTTTTAACAGATGCATAGGTGAAATATTTGTATCTAGTGGACTGGCTTTAAATGCCCAATATCCCACGCTGAATCTGATCAATCATAGGAATAAATATTGTTTCATGTACTGGTTGTAAGATAAATGATACTGTGAATGATGTCCTAGAAAAAACCTGATGATGTACTAAAAACCCGATAATGTCCTAACACCAGAATATGCTCTTAATAACCTTAATATGTCATAAATTAATGTATCCATTTATGAGCTTATCGCGTAAAAGCTGTAAGAAGCGTCCAGCTACCCACAACTTGAGTGATTTTTATTTGTTTGCCCTCATCTTTTTTCAACTTCACACTGTACTTTTTTATATTTTATACAGGGTGTTTCATTGGGAAATGGGCATACGGTAAGGGTAGGTAGAGGTCGCCTAGGTGGTTCTAAAAAACCTCCATATGATGGGTCTAGCGCTCTTTATAACCGAGATACAGGGTGTTTTATAAATTTATCCTATTTCTTTCGAACCTCATAACTTCCGAGTTACCCTGTATATTATTTTGAGATTTGGTACACGTAATAACCATTACCTAGAGACTCCATCAAAAGCATCTCCAAAAAGATAGTGCAGGTCCGGCTTAATAAAAAATTTCAAAACTCGTCTTTCCTAAAAACAACACCCTGTATATGGATTTTTTGAAAATTGTTCTTTATAATTGGAAAGGGTATAAAAAATCGAATCTACTTATTTCGTTTTCATTTTTCCGCAGACAATTTTACTACAAAAAATTTACCGTCAAAGTTATAATTTATGCACGTTTTGGGGTTTACAATGGTATCGGAGAGGTTTTTTTTTTATTTTTTAGCTTGAAATGAAATCCATTCAAGCATCTAGAGAAGCATCCTAGAAATTCAATTGAGTTTGTATGTTTACGAGTACAGACCACTAAAAAATGTGATTACAGGGCCGTACTTAGAACATACTCACTCAGTATGTTTCGAATATTTCGAACACCCTGTATAAGAATATGTATCTGGAAACTATGCACTTCTTCATTTGAATAACAAGAGTAAAATACGAGAAATGAATTTATACTTAAAAAAACGGAGAGATTTTTATTAATTGACATGAACAGAAAACAAGAAATTCTAACAACATTGTCCAAACGAGTACTTTTAACGTTTTTTGAAGTATAAATTCATTTCTCGTATTTTACTCTTGTTATTCTAAATGTAGAAGTGCATAGTTTCCAGATACATATTCTTATACAGGGTGTTCGAAATATTCGAAACATACTGAGTGAGTATGTTCTAAGTACGGCCCTGTAATCACATTTTTTAGTGGTCTGTACTCGTAAACATACAAACTCAATTGAATTTCTAGGATGCTTCTCTAGATGCTTGAATGGATTTCATTTCAAGCTAAAAAATAAAAAAAAAACCTCTCCGATACCATTGTAAACCCCAAAACGTGCATAAATTATAACTTTGACGGTAAATTTTTTGTAGTAAAATTGTCTGCGGAAAAATGAAAACGAAATAAGTAGATTCGATTTTTTATACCCTTTCCAATTATAAAGAACAATTTTCAAAAAATCCATATACAGGGTGTTGTTTTTAGGAAAGACGAGTTTTGAAAGTTTTTATTAAGCCGGACCTGCACTATCTTTTTGGAGATGCTTTTGATGGAGTCTCTAGGTAATGGTTATTACGTGTACCAAATCTCAAAATAATATACAGGGTAACTTGGAAGTTATGAGGTTCGAAAGAAATAGGATAAATTTATAAAACACCTTGTATCTCGGTTATAAAGAGCGCTAGACCCATCATATGGGGGTTTTTTAGAACCACCTAGGCGACCTCTACCTACCCTTACCGTATGCCCATTTCCCAATGAAACACCCTGTATATTGTGAACGCATTATTATTATTATACAGTGATGGGCAAATGTGTGGAACCAAGTAAATATCTCTGGAATTATTAGAGATATCAAAATGAAATTTGGAAGGTGGATACTACAGTAGATTGGCTAACTTTTTTCATATTTTTTAACAATTTTGAATTTCCGGTTTCACCGGAAGTAATGTCGATCTTAAAATTTGCAATGGAACACCCTATATATTATTTTAGTTTCTGATGAAACATTTTATTACGAATACAAAAATATCGGGTTCGATATTTTTTATTTCAATACCTACCGAGATATTAACAGAAAAGCAACTAAGGAAAGGAAAAATTTGATGGTAGCTAGTAGTCCACAAAGTTCGTTGTGAAGTAACAGTACTGTCCAAATGAGTTATTAGTGTTTGTATTTGAACGTGAAAAGATTACATTGTGAATTTGATAGTGAAATGGCCGAATTAAGTGAAAGAGAAAGAATAGAAATTCACAAACCGACTTGCCTATTGTCAAGAAGTAGACGGTGCTCAGTTTGGACATCTGATACATTAATTTTAGCTTAGTTAAGTTCCAATGTTTTGAAAATCAATTAGTTTCAGTCAAGGTTTCAGTTAATATTTATGATTATTTCTTAAATTGATATTAGATTTTTCCTTCCCTTAGTTACTTTTCTGTTAATATCTCAGTAGGTATTGAAATAAAAAATCTCGAACCCTATATTTTTGTATTCGTAATAAAATGTTTGATCAGAAACTGAAATAATATACAGGGTGTTCCATTTCAAATTTTGAGATCGACATTACTTCCGGTTAAACCGGAAGTTCAAAATTGTTGAAAGAAATGAAAACAAATAGGCATTCTACTGTAGTATCCACCTTCCAAATTTCATTTTGATATCTCTGATAATTCCAGAGATATTTACTTGGTTCCACACATTTGCCCATCACTGTATAGTTCACGATATAGCCCTTTTGGTATGCGTTATCGATTAAATGTCCTTCAAACTCATTACTTTAAAAGAAATAGAAAAAAGGAAGGTTTGTGATTGATCCTAATTAAAATAATGAAAAATTTGATTGGTTGATATTTAGCTTGCGCGCAAGCGCGACCTATCGAACCGGCTTTTAAAATATGATGAAGGTGTTCCTTGATGGTTTTCACGTGAAAAACGCATAACCTTTAAGATGGTAACACATTATTATCATGTCACGTGAGTTCACATGCTTCTACAACAAACGTGAATTTATGTTCTTGTAGAAGCATCACGTCACCTCACTTTGCTTAACCTAAAAATGTAGTTTTCAGTTCTTCTGATATTATATTTGTTTCCAAGCCTGTCGCATCTTTTGGTCAAGGTAATTACTCGACCGAGTATTGTAAAGTACCTTACGTAAACGCACTTTTTTATAAAAAAATCTTCCACATTTTGACAGCATTCACGCCTCACAAAATTGATGTTTAAGCAGAAAATTTGAGCACAACATGTCATGTAATATGTGATTTCACGTGATTATTCAACGTGACAATAGTGTGTTCGTTCTTAATGTGCATGAATGGATAAAGCCGCCTAAACAAATTTATTGCTCATGTGAGTTCACGAGAAATCATGTGACGTGATAATAATGTGTTTCCACCTTTACACATCAAAAAATTTTTAGTTTTCAAGATATAAGTACAATGTTTTTATTAAATCTGCAATAATTTACAGATTAAACTGGAAACTTTAGAGAATCCAGTTTTTAAATGTGGATCTCAACAAAATGTACAGTTGTAACGATTTATTTTTTTGTCATAATTTATTTCCGACTCTCTTTCTGTTACCGAATAGATTTTTTTATTCATTTCATTAATTTTTATTGATTAGATATTCTAAAAATACACTTCAGGAATTCGGGTGGTTGATTAGATTAGATTAGAATTGAAGTGGCTCTTTGTCCCATTCCACTGCGACATTCGCAGACCTATTTCAGTCCTCACTATATTTAGAGCTCGATATCTAGTTTTATTCTTTCCATTAGACTTATTAGCCTGGATACTGCTTTCTTTACGTAGCTCTCTACCCTCAGCTTCTATTCTCCGAGTATGTGAAACCCCTTACTAGGCCTTCACACTCACAGAGTATGTTATCCGCGGTTTCGTCTTCTTCCTGACAGAACCTACATAGACTTTCATCTGCTAAGCCAATTGTGTCTATAGGTTTCCTCAGCCTACAATGTCTGGTCAGTCCATCATCCTTATCGTTTTTCTACTTTGACATAGTAGGTGGTGTGACAGTTTGGCCGAGGGGCTTCTTAGAAATAATTTAGCGTGCCTTTGTCCTGGGGTTTCATACCACCAGCGCAAAGCCTGGTTGTTCATCCATTTGTGGATGCTTTCCTTAGTTAGGCATTTAGCAATTCCATAGGAAGGTTCTGGATAAACTCCGTTGCTCCCTGTTTAGCTAATTCATCGGCCTTTTATTTTTTGGAGACCTGGTACCCAGGTTAGGGTTTCTCTATTAGAGACTCACACACTAGATGTCATGTTGTACGATATAAGCGTATCGCGTCTTGGCTGTTGAAGTAGATGAAGTTACACTTCAAATCAATACTTATTACTATGTCACCAACACACGTAGAATACTCGTGGGCCAATTTTATTATTCAAGTAATTTCATCGTATGCCTATCCATTACATGAAACTATTCTTTGTCAATCTATTCAATTAGATTTAGTGAATTTCTGTGACTGACAGCTACATCAGCCAGTACGGCAGGAAAGAGAGACACACTCAAAGTAGCCGTCAACACTAAAATTGCATGTACGAATACTGTACACACCACGCGCGTACCATTTTCTATTATGACTGCAAACGTATAATTACATAACTTCTAAGCAGATTGCTCAGTACGAACAAAATAGGCTGAATTTTTCAAAGTTTGATCCTTGTCATGGCAAAAGGTCTACATAAAGTCTACTAATAACAGCGTTTGCTATTGAAAAAAAATATATAGCAGCACTACAGGCCTATCTGGCCCTCGGCTTCGAGATCTTTCACTCGCTCTTTCCATTTCTTCCTGTTCCTCGCCTCGTTTTCCCAGTCCCTAACTCCCACTGTTCCCAGATCTCTCCCAACCTCTTTAAACCATTTTTTCCTTGGTCTTCCTCTTCTCTTTTTACCACCTTCTCCACTTTTCATCACTCGTTTTACCCATCTATCTTCCGTCATTCTACCTATATGTCCCAACCATCTTGCTTTCTGTGCTTTAATTATACGGGTTATACTTGGGTGCTTATATAATTCTGAGAGTTCTTTGTTTGTTCTTCTTCTGTAGATTCCATCTTCCTTAATTCCACCATAAATCTTCCTTAGGATTTTACGTTCCCATATTTCTATTTTAATCTGCTCTTTTTTGTTCATTGTCCAGGTTTCACAAGCGTAGGTAACTGACGGTCTTATTAAAGTCTGGTACAATCTTATTTTAGCTGTTCGTGATATGTCTTTCGATTTTAATATCTTTGATACCATTCCTGCTGCTTTACTGCCCTTTGTTAATCTTTTTCGTCTCCTTTATTTGTGATAGTGACTCCCAAATATTCGATTTGTTCCACTTTTTCTATTCTGTAGCTATTATTTCCATCACAGTTTATAATAATATCCGTTTCCTCATTGCCCTTCATTACCATGTATTTTGTTTTTTTCTCGTTGATCAATAGACCATGTTCTCTTGCCTGCTGTTCCAGTAGCTTAAATACTCTTAGAACCACTTTCCTGGATCTTGCCATGAGTACTATTTCGTCCGCATATGCTAGACATTGATGACATTGAAAAAATGGAGGAAGAAATCAATACATTTCAAATGAATAGGAATTTCAGTCCGGGTCACTGAAAATTGTAATAATTCGAATGTTAATTAAAAGGTCCTGAGGTGAAAGGTCATTACTTTTGAAAAAAGCTTCTTTTTGCAAATATTGTGTAGCACAAAAATTCAATATATTTTTCATTAATATTTACGTGTATTTGGTGACCTTCTTCAACTTTGATGGTTCCACTGAGCTTGGGATGATGCCAAACATAACATAACTGAATAAAAAAATTGTACATATTTCATAAGTTTGATAATGGCAAAGTAGTCCATTGAAAAGTTACATTTGGAGTTGCGTTTTTTAAAGGACGCAATTTTATGTTTTTAATGTATAGGGGGAGTCAGTGTAAAGCTAAAACAAAGTTTGTTGTGTCGCCTACCTTTGTCCCACGGCCGCCAACTTGAAAATAGGGATTGAAATGCTTTTAACGATATCTCTTAAATTATTTATCTGCTGCATGCTGGATGCATAAAATGTTAATTCATCAAATTTTATTCTTCAGATGGTTCTTTCTTTATGTATTTTTTAAAAAATTTATGATGCTTACGTGTGATCTTAGTCGCTAGGCACGTGAAATTGGATATTTCGTGTAAAATGGGTCGCGCTTTTTCGGATATAGTTGATTGAAATTAAATACACGCCCTAGAATTTTCATACACTTTATTGTTTTGATGATTTGTGTTTCTTGTAGACCAATAATGACCAATAATGACCAATAATTCCAACAAAAATGTCCCAAAATGTAGTTCACAATTTTGGAAGAGGCAGTACCTAGGTATCCATTATAATTTAAAAATATATTCCATCAATATTCAGTTTCAGTGAAATTTAATTTTGTTTTTAAGACAGAAAAATGTAATTAATCAAAATTATCATGATTAGATTTCAAAAAAAAAAATTCATAACAATTTATTGAACAATACCTATAAGTGGACGTGATCAATAGATTAATAGATATATTTGGGAAAAATAGTTATTTATGTACAAAGGGTATAAATAGTATAAAAAGATGTTTATGTCCTGAGGGCGACGTCGCACGAGGGTATACACATCTGTTTATGCCCCTGGTACATACAAACTTTTATGTCATGCTAGTTCATCCAATCCAATCTCAATAGAAATCAGTATTTAAGAAAATGCAGTTTGAATTAATAACATTGTCATTTTATGTTAGTGAGTATGAGTGAGTAGGCACTATCGTTGCTAGGTGAATGTTGGCAAACGTAAATGTCATAAAATCACAATAATTTTTATATATGTGTCAAAGTTAGACGTCGAAATGAACTAAAATTTTGAAATTAGTGACAAAATTATCAAAAAAGCAAAGAAAGCAACTGAAAATCTGTTGCCAAAAAGTCTAAAGAAACTTACGACATGGAATAAGAAAAATTGGAAATTGGATGCAAGAAAACTATGGTTCATACAACAGCCTTTTTGGTGTGCGTCATCGTTTGTTAATGTCTTTCTAACACATTACGTGGAAAGAAATGCAAAAAAAGTCAGGTCTTTGATTAATCCTAATCAAAATATCGCAATAATGAACCGTTCAAATTTATTACAAACGTCAATCCTAATCATTGACTTACCAAAATTTGATTGGTTGATGTTCAGATGCGTAAGCGCGACCTATCAATCGGGAGAAATTTCTTTATTTAAAATTGGCATGCAGATATACCTTTCGTATTGTCAATGTGTCTGACATCTTTTTCTACTGTCCCACTGACAGTTCTTGTCAGGTCTGTACTTTGTTGTTCACGGTCAATTATTATTTATGAAAAGTTAATATGAATATTATTGTTATATTTATTCCAATAATACAAAAATATGCCTAAATACACGGAAAAACATTAGCATTTTGAAAGTTCTCAAGTATTTTCAGTTTAGAAAAAGAAGCTGGTAACTATTAATTTCATAGCCTTGTCGAATTTTGCTGAATGCGATCCTGATGATTTTATTTATCAAATTTAGGGTTAGATATGTGTCAAAATGGCAAATAAAATAAACGACATACCCAAAACCCGAATATACGTCACAAACGATGACGCACACCAAAAAGGCTGTTGTATGAACCATACGTATGATTCATACAACAGCCTTTTTGGTGTGCGTCATCGTTTGTTAATGTCTTTCTAACACATTACGTGGAAAGAAATGCAAAGAAAGTCAGGTCTTTGATTAATCCTAATCAAAATATCGCAATAATGAACCGTTCAAATTTATTACAAACGTCAATCCTAATCATTGACTTACTAAAATTTGATTGGTTGATGTTCAGATTAAGCGTAAGCGCGACCTATCAATCGGGAGAAATTTCTTTATTTAAAATAGGCATGCAGCAGATATACCTTCCATATTGTCAATGTGTCTGACATCTTTTTCTACTGTCCCACTGACAGTTCTTGTCAGGTCTGTACTTTGTTGTTCACGGTCAATTATTATTTATGAAAAGTTAATATGAATATTATTGTTATATTTATTCGAATAATACAAAAATATGCCTAGATACACGGAAAAACATTAGCATTTTGAAAATTCTTAAGTATTTTCAGTTTAGAAAAAGAAGCTGGTAACTATTAATTTCATAGCCTTGTCGAATTTTGCTGAATGCGATCCTGATGATTTTATTTATCAAATTTAGGGTTAGATATGTGTCAAAATGGCAAATAAAATAAACGACATACCCAAAACCCGAATATACGTCACAAACGATGACGCACACCAAAAAGGCTGTTGTATGAACCATACAATAGAAAATGTTGATGAAAAACAATTATTTCTCTTTATGACCGCACGGGTATAAAGTATGACATCAGATAGTTGGTAATTAATCAATAAAAACACAATAATGAACTATTATGACATAAAAACTATTTATGTTTTTACCTGTAAATAAAATAGTTCAATCCTTTGCACATGGAATATTTACATAGTTATTAAATAGGATCAATATATGGATCATAAACTACTTTAAAATATTGCCTAAATTGCAATTACAGTGAACACAAAAGTAATTTTACACTAGGATCTGCTCTTCACGCAAATAAAGGGCTTACAAACAAATTAGCCTGAGAGCTTTAACGCACGTTTCATAAAGTGTTTGATGCACCTTGAAATTTTTTTATTTAAAATATATTGATTTCCCCATTTCGGCATTCTCAAATTAGCTAAACAAAGATGTTATCTCTTAACATTTACTGTTCAGCTGCTTCGGCATTTTATCAACTGCACACTGTAGATTTGCCTGAATAATTAGTTTAAAAAAAAAACAATGAATTTAAAAGCACAAAAAACTTGTGAATATTAGACGATGATCGAATGTCAATAAACGTCAAAACAAACTGGGGAATTTTACCAGTTGATCTGACCACGTCTTGAAGTTTTGCCAACCCGTTAGCTGTAAATTGCCCTGGCTGTTGAGGATAAATTCCATTTACGTTTGGTAAATTAATATTTATTTTGATTAGCAGAGAAGTAACTGAAAATGACATCATCGTCTTTTTATCGTAAAAATTCTTCAGTGAGTGGAAAAAAATATAAATATATAAACTATGGTGTTGGAGACACTTCTAACCCTCGCACCATATTTCGCTCGGGGCGGTGCTCGGTCAGTAACCACTACCTATTACTGCATGGTCCATTTTCCGTTTTCTACTTGGAATTTTGTCAGACTCACTATTTTGATGATCTTGATTGACAAAAGCATAAATATCAATAAGACCGGTGAATGGGAGTGCGAATCTGTTGGAGTTTTGAGATATGCCTATTTGTTTTAATAAATGTTCTTGTCTACCTAGATCTTTTTTTGGATTTTGAATACTTGCTATAGTTTTCGTTGAAAAAGAAAACCCCTTTTTTGTTTCTACTAAATTATCTATAAATTTAGCAATTTCTTGGAGCCGCTCTTAAATTTTTTATGCGATTAGTAGGTACATGTTAACTATACTAATATTTCAATACTTATAAAAGTTCGAAGAGAAAATTTAGTTATAAATTATTGGCTCCGGATTGAATAATTAACTCGGCGTTATTACATAAGAATTAATATAGCCGACGGATATGTACGCTTCAAATTATAATTGATATCATAAATCGACATTTCTAATTACCTGACAAACTTATCCTTTCCTTTTAAGCACGACATCAATATTTATAAGGATAGAGATGAAAATCCGATTAATTCGACGTGGTAGTGTTTTGTAGACAACATTAAAGTGAAATTTTTTTTAGAATATATAAGATGGATTCAATATGTAGTACGTAAAACTTACTAGCGAATATATGCATCGATTCATGCAATTATAGACAATGTTATCTGTTTTTTTAAAGGAGCCGTCCCTTCGCCGGCACCACCTCAGTTTTTTGGGCTTATTGTGGATTCTCCTAGTATTTTGGCAACAGCCTGTTTAGCCAGCTCTGTATAAGCTCATATAGATTCTTAACTGATTGGTTTTAGAAATCCTCTGGAGTCATTTGGGGTCTACCTGCCTCCTGTGGTCGAGCGTCTCACCGTTGCATAATATATGCAGAGCTGTTTCAGTATCCTCTTTTCATCTTCTGCATGTAAGGTCTCCGTTATACAGCCCTATTTTGTTCAGGTGTCCTTTGGGGGAAAGTGTCCCATAAGTAGCCCCGTTATGGTGCGTAGTTTGTTCCTGCTCATTTGAGAGCAGCTCTTTCGCTATTTTCTCTGATGGTTCTTTTATAAATTTCTTTTCATGTGTTTGCCTGGGCGTGTTCTTCCAGTGTTTTTTGTGTGGTTCTTTTGCCTACCCTTTTAACCATGACCTAATTAAGCACCTGGGAATGCCTACAGCTGGTTCGGTTAGGTTTTATTTCATTTTATTTCCATCCTTTTCCAATGGATTTTATCCTACTACTATTTTTTTCACTTTTTATTATTTTTGCAGGGTTCGGCACTGGTCTATATTGTTATATTTATTTTTCTCCGATTGGCAGCAAATATTAATTTTGCTGACTCATATCAATCAGCAAATTATTACTTTCCCTGCCTAGGCAGCAAAGTGGTTACTTTCCTGTAATCACTTTGCTGCCTGTGATTATACATTTCCATAGCAACCAACCAAAATAGAGATTGTCGGAATTGTAATAATTTGCAAATACAATATCCTCATTATGAACAATCGGAGAAAAAATTATATGTTCAACTTGGCAGCAAAGTAGATTGACTGCCTTAGCTGGATTCATAGCCGAGCGTAGCGAGGCTATGAATTCAGCTTCGGCAGTCAATCTACTACTTTGCTGCCTAGTTAAACAAATAACTATTAAACAATACAAAAATATGCCTAGATACACGGAAAAACATTAGCATTTTGAAGTTTCTCATTTTCAGTTAGAGAAAGAAACTGGTAATTATTATTTTGACTGAAGGCTATTGAATGGACGTCGACATAAGTTAAGAAATACGTTAATGATGATTAAACAAAGTCTACTCACCTCATTTCAGTTTCTTCACTAATTTATTTATTAATATTTTAAGCTTATTTGTCGTGTGGAGATATTTGCATTACAAAGGCTCCGCTCCCCGGGTGCGCGAAAATACCATTTAAGAGTTTTAGAAATACACATTTTTTTTGAAAACCGTTGCATATTTTGGGTGGATTTTGTTCTATATAGTATATAAAAGATCTAGACATGTCTATAATTATATGAGATATTTCAGAATTGCATGGAAAAATATGATTTTTGTAATTGAAAATAGCCCATTTTCGAGGGGCCATATAAAATAATAAGGGTTCTCAGATCAGAATTAAAAATAATTACAGACATCGAGTCAAACCTTTTCTATAAGCTCCTGAAAAAATCATCAAAAAAAATTGAACCGTTGCTGACAAATCTGTGTATTTCAAAACCCTTGCACTTTTATACCCCGGAACGTGGCGGCACCTACCAATTATTAAAACTACGCGATTTTAAGGAAGAGAAGATGCTCAGGTCCGTATTCTATTTTTTTCTGGAATATTGGATTTGAAGGATAATAATATTTTTATTATATGCAAGTAATTGATAAATCTGTTTATGTAAAATTTATTGACAGGTTTGAATAGGTACTTTAATTTATATAGGTATATTTTATTAAGTAGTGGTTTATCAAATGTAGATTCATATTTAAATAGATTTCAATGAAATATTCCTGATATCTAAACTTCTAGATTTTCTGGGATCTACTAGCTCAGGTAAATAACAATTCATATGATATTTTGAAAGGTGGTCTTTCATTTTATCGCAAAACACATCATTTTTTGAAATAATTTCTTTTTTTATACCGGACGTCGTCCAAACTTCAAAACAGCAATAGGATCTTTCAGCTACCAGAAGCTGTCCTTGCACTTGATAAAAACACTTGTGGTTTTGGTTGATTTCCCCGTTTTTCTTCCAAAATGTTATTTTCCTTTTTGGTATTCCATCTTCGGGGGAAATATGTTTGGCGCTGAATGGACATTTGATTTCAACGATTCCCTTCTTTCCAATTAAACCATCTGGAGTTGCAGCTAAAAATGGGAAACTTTGACTTATAAATAGCCCACAGGGCGATATTTATTCATCGATGATCTATTCTAAGCTTTCGATTGCCGTTTTTCGTTCTGTTTACTGGTATGGCCATTGCTTTTAGTACTAAATTTTGCACGAATTGGGCTGAAGTTTGATGTAGGAACCTCTTAAACCCTTTTCTTCAGACTTTTTTAATGTTTTCCAAAAATTCCCCTTTCTCCCTTTCGAGTTCCTCGGGCGATAAATCCGGCTTTTGACATTGATCACCATAGCCTAAATCACGTCCTTGTGTAATTCGCATGTTTAGATAAGGATTTTCGCAATCAAAATTGCTAAACCATTCCGGCAACAGTACCTACACAATTTAAATTATTCGAAGTCATAGCCATAAAATTAGGCGGATTGTCTTTCCGCGCCTCTCACCGTTGCCCCGCAGGAGTTTCTCCGACGGATAGGACACCTACCCTTAGGTCCCAATTTTGCAGCTAGAGAATTTTTGGTGCGTGGTGTTGATGAATAGTGTATATGTTTTTCATTAAATTTAATCAGTTTAAATTATACATTTATTGTGATAACATTGAAATTATATTTCAATTTACTTGAAGATTGCTCATTTTGTATTTGAAGTAATAAAGTTCCTTTTAAAAATAGACTTTCTCAATAAAGAAACTTAGTCTCTTCATAAGGGACGTGATGCAGTTCCTCGCATCTACCTGCGTTAATCCCTTTTCGAACGGAGGGTAGGATTAAGACAGGTCTGCAGTTCCTCACACTATTGTTTGTAGGGTAGCACAATAATGCACCTGTTTATAATAATTTGTCTTCAGTTTCAATTTCTTCAGTTTCAATTTCTAACCTAACCTAACCTAACGAAAATCATTGATTTAATGTTGTGTTTCTGTTTTTTATTTTACTTATATTTGTTCATATTTAATATTTACTAGCGGTATTTCTTCTGCTGCGGTGTGTTTCTGTTTGTTTATTTCATATGTATTTGTTCTGTTTGTTTCTTTTTTATTTTGTATTTTATTGTTATTATTTGACAAAAATATAATTTCATATTGAAACATTTACTAGCAATATGTAAATATTACCTAATCAAAATCCCTCGCACTGTCATTGTGGACCTTGCTACCTGATACCTAATCCCTTACCCTTCGTATGCTGCGAGGAACTGAACACAAATTTTGTACCTACCTGTTAATGTGCGAGGAACTAGACGACTCCGTTCATAAGTTTAACAGAACTTAGGTTTAAATATAGTAAAGATTTAAATTGTTTCATTTCATCTTGTGAAATTTCACTACAAATTCCAGTTTTTATGTATCTGATAATAATAAGTAGTATTTATTTACTGTTAAAATATCCACGATATCTTGCGTAGTTTTAGAAATTGAAATAAATGCATTGCGTACAGTTTCAAATTGAAAAAAACCGGTTATTCCATTACGGGGTATTTTATAATACACTACCGGGAAAGTTTAGTTATCGTATACCTACATAAGCATTTCACAACATTAACCAGTAGTTTAAATAAGAAATACCAGCAAATTGATAGTTTTTACTACATCAAAATATTTTATCGGGTATAAAGGCATGACATAATTTTGTTTATCAATAAATTGTTGATTTTCCTAAATTGTAACTAAAATCGTGATTGAACGCGGTTGAAAAATTTAATTGAAGAAAAAAACATGCTTTATAGATCATCGAAATAAAAAGGTAAAAATAATTATTAATTCAAGAATAAAATGATTGAAGGAAAAGTATCTTTGATCTGGGGTCGTATTCTCGTAAAGTGAGCTTTTTGACGTAAACGTTTCAAAATTTATGTGCGAGTACCTACATTTTGAAGTGGTTGATGACCATTCGTTTTTGGAATGTATAGTATACTCTTGATATTGTGCGATCATAACATCTGGCATCACTGCAACATCTCACTAGTTACAAAAATTGGTTCGTTAATTAACGTTTTTTGAAATTCAAAAGGAACTTTCATCCACATATTTTCCAACTGCACTGCACTCCAGAATCCAAGAGCACAGTATCTGGCAGATTACTGGATAGAAGAGGAAAATTTACCCGAGCTGAAGCCTGTAGATATCCTAAAATTCCTCCGAGAAATAGTACTAAAGGAGCTACTAGTTTCAGATACTCTCTTCAGAAACTAAGTAGAAATAAGGGGACATTGCAATTGATATTTCAGGTCTTAATGAATGTCACCCTAAAAATACATACATCCATACATACTGATCCCTGATAAGCTTTTGACTTTTTTGACGTATGTCTTCTCCTGGCACTTGAATTGCGTTGAGAAAATTATATCTTTTTTATAACTTTCTCGACTGATATGTTCAAATGTTCAACTAACTTTGTTCTAAAAACATTACAGTTTGGCTGAATCTGTAGTTGAGATGGTCTTGAGCGTTGAGTAGTGATACTTCAAAAATATTTAGGTCTGGCTGAGCTGTAAAACCCTAGATAGGTACCTAAATAACGGGAAGAAAATTGTGAACGCACCCTTGGATCGCTTGCTAGTTTTAAGGAAGACTTGAGAAAAACAGTGGTGAGAAAAATCTCTTGTATATCCTTCGTAAGATGTATCAGTTCTCCATCGTTCTGATGAAGTTAGCTGGTCTGAAGGATTCTGGGATTTTGTTATCTTTTTTCCAGCTTTTGAAATGGAGGAGGCAGCTATCGCCTTCCTAATTAATCCTGGTATATCACAAAATCCTCTTTGCTCCTGGTCTTTTGAAAGGTTCAACCATTGTGGTGCTTTCTCCTGAAGGTATGCTACGACTTTCGAAAGGATATACTTCCCTACTTGGATTACGTCCAGGAGAAGTTCTTAGGAATACTCGCACTCTTTTTTCTTCATTTTTCTTACTAACCAATACTTTATAAATCCCTGCCGCAGCGGGTGCGGAAACCGTCATAGCTGCAGTTCTTCAAGGTAGGCTACTAATGAGCGAAAATTTAACCAGTATTTTTCACCTACTTGAATCGATGTGCGTACAAAACAGCTAAAAAAACTGTGAAGGACGAGAAAGAGAGGATTGTAGATGAATTCGAAAACTATTATCACTTAATAATGTATCTATTGTTAAATACAAATCAAGATTCACATCGATACACTTAAAATAAAATGACCTTCATAACGCCAAAGTTTAGCGAACCATATATCCATAACGAATCTTTAATTTTTTCAATTTCAGTTATGGTTGACTCGTCTGTATAAAATTTTGCGGTTATATTTGTCACTAAAAAATCATCAAACACTTTCATCTTAAGTTTAAAAAATGTATCCACAACAAAAATAAGATAAAATTGATAGCTATCCTTTGTACATGAAACTCTTAGACACTCTGTATGTGGGGAATTATTCTACATGTATATCCTCGTTCAATTATTATAGCTTGTGTTTTGGTTTTTCTATGATTTCTCTATCCAATTATTCTTGACTGACTCACATTTTGTTGATATTTTGGAACGTTTTTCGTATTTTAATTTACAATATTTCCCACTAGTGTGGAAAGTGTGAATAAAATAAAAATCCAGAGCAATTGTCTGGGGTGCGATTTTCGAGTTCACACGAATATATGCGTGTACGGTTATTTCCACATGAATTTTTCCTCATACGGTGCTAAATGTGTATTTTTCAACACCGTTCGTACACGAAGAATTTAGCAGCCGGCAACACCGCATAATTGTGTGGTCTTGTCACTTGTGACATTTGAGAAGCAAATAATATATATGTATATAATCTTGAACCCTTTCACCCTCAGGGTGTCGGGTTATCATTTTATTGTTGCTTCATGAACTTTTTCCAAATAATATATTATATATTATTGTCTATTTTTGAAAAATGGTAGATTCAAGTTCCAGTGCTGCTTCTAATAAAAAATGTGGCAATATTTCGGCGGTATGTTTATTAGTTCTAAAGTGACAGGTTTTGTGAGTCTATGAAGTTTCACTAATTGCCTTTCTGAATATTCCTCAAAAGGATCAATAAACATGTTAAAGATCCTGGGAGGTCTATCTGCTAACTCTTCCGCTTCTTGTATAGCGTTTATGAAGTTCAAATGAATTAAATCATCAAAACCTGCCATATTCATATCATTTATTATTCAAATTAATGACATACCAAACACAAATATTTTCAATCTAGGTTATGTCAATTTACACTTTCCGAACACGAAAACATTTATTCGAATGGAATGAACCCACTCGAAACAAGCCATACGAAAGTGTTCGTATACGATTACCGTTGGAGCATGTCGAAGATTGAGTTTTTCAAATTTCATACGAAAATGGCCATTTTTCGTATACGATTTACTCCCGAATGGCTTCGAAAATCGCACCCCTGATCCTGCTTTAATCCAGCGATAATATACAGTGTCACCCATTTTTAATGGAAACACCCCCCTAAAATTTTTTTAAGAAGTTTTTTTGAAATGTCAAGTACTAAAAGGTCTACCTTGGGGCAAAATTTAAAATCTTTATTCCAATTTTTAGGGCATACTACGATATTTTCTCTTAGTTAAAAATCGAGATTTTTCATAAGCGATTTTTTAATGAAAAAATTACTACGCCACTGGATTCAGAGTGCCTATTTATTTATTTTTTCATCTGGTGTCACTTTATTGTTGAAATTGTAAGAAAATATTCTCATTGCTATATCTGTTGATATTGGGTGTTTTTTGTGACTGTTAGCTGTGTGAGTTTTCGAATTTTTGAGTTGTCATAACTTTGTTGTTTTGGTCACATATTCTGTTTAGAGGCACTCTGAATCCAGTGGCGTAGTGATTTTTTCATTAAAAACATCGCTAATGAAAAATCTCGATTTTCGACTAAGAAAAAATATCGTAGTATGCCCTGAAAATTGGAATAAACATTTTAAATTTTGTCTCAAGGTACACCTTTTAGTACTTGACATTTGAAAAAAAAAATTATCAAAATTTTAGGGGGGTGTTTCCATTAAAAATGGGTCACACTGTACATCTGTATATCTAACTACTTAGTCTTAACGAGTTACAATTATTGCAAAAATCTTTGATTATTTGAAATTCAAATGGTCGAAACGAAAACCAGCTATGATTAAGTACTGACAAGGTGGAGGCCATAAAGATACAAAAAAAAGAAGAATGGTTTGAGTTTTTAGCATATTATATTCTAATTTTCCAGTTTTTGCATAATTGTAGAAAAAATTTTGTGAGCAGCTCGTGTTTTTTGCACTCGACGTATTGTCCAACTGTGCCTAAAAGCCTCGCTCCTAAAGGCTACGCTCCTTGTCTGGTAATTCTCACAGTCGTTTGGGAATATTATGCTTTTCCCACTGATTATACAATATACCATTTTCCCACTACTATAGCATTGAATTTGACAATTATTGCTACTTTTAACCAACTGAAAAGTTGTATTTCTCTATTAGTGATTAATATTTTTTTCAATTATTAACCTAGGTCCATAATCGAGAAATTTAAATATTATGAGAATCAAGGGATAGTAGTTCAACGAAAACTTGTGCAACATAATTTTGTTTACCCAGAAGATTGTTTTCAACATATTTGCTACTCGAAAACTGACAGTGTAATGGTCAGCCAAACAACGAAATTGAAGCTTTTCGTGGTGCGTTTGTGGATCATTTTTAATATCTGTCTCAAATTTGGCTAATAGTGGAAAAAATTGTCCATAATCCATGGTGGTGAAGAGCCTCGCACCTTATTCAGCTCGGGGCAAAGAGCCCCTCGCGAAATAATTTTGGTGCTCGGCCAATAAAAGTAGTCTTCACCACCTTGGTGTATAATATACCATTATCATATTGATAGAACGAGTATTACACTGCAATGTCACGGCAAATTTATCACGTCTAAATATATTTGAATAGTATAAAGGTTCTATTGTCCTCGCTACCTGCGGACTAAGAATCTAGCGATAGCTGCTAACTGAACATTTATTTACATTAAGAAGCGCTTTCAATTCTGTTCAATTCTTTGAAGTGTTTCACACTTTTTTGAATTTATAATCAGCTCTTCAGCTATCAATATAATAAAAATACACTATAGCTTCCTACGGTTGCAGAAAAATGTGTTTATTGTTCTAAATTGTATTGTGATATTTTAATTTTTAAAGTATTCAAGAATATTATGTCAAGTCAGCATAAATACGAAAATAGACACAATAATTCTTATATTTTATTTTTACCAAAAATACATTTACATAATGAGTAATTCCTTGTAAATATTAATTCATTTTATTTTTTTTTCAGGTATGTTTTCCAACACTCGTTGACCGCTATGACCTAGTAGATTTTGCGTTCAATTCACGATGCCAAACTTCTTGTAGTACAAGCCAATGGCGAAGTAAAATCTGCACGAACCATAAACGGTAAAATAAGTTCATTTCAAATCAATCACTATTAGTTCGATCATTGTAGAGATCACAATACTGAAATAACAAGTCCATTGTTCGAAATTTTGTAAACGTTTTCTGCATATTTTATTCCGAACGGTACAATCTCTGATTGACCGCCGGTACCGGTAGGTGTGCCTGGCATTATTTCTATTTCAATTAGTAATTATGTTTGATAGGAAATTAGATAATAATCCAATCAGGAACGGACAGAAATATAAATCTGAAGTGAAAGTGAATTTATCCTTGTACCGGGTGGTCCAAAAAAACGATCTCTCGGCTATATATCAGAAACTACACATGTTATAACTTCAGGAGAAAACATTCCTCAGTAAAAGTAACTTTCAAGTTTCTAGGTTGACCGCTAGGGGGCGTAGCCTGTAAAGAAAAATTAAAAAACCAGTTTTTTGTGAAATTTGCCCAATTATACCAAGTGTTGAAAAAGTAAACTAGAAATAGGGCTAAATTCCTCACAAACTTAAAGAGTGGGGGAAAGTGGGAAAATGTTTTTGGTTAAATACTTATAACTATGGTTTGAATCAACCGATTTCAACAAGACTAGTGTCATTAGAAAGAGTGTGGATGAATCAATTACTATAAAACTTTCGAAAGAAAAAAAATGAAATTTGTTTTTCATGAAAATGTTTAATAGAAACACCTAATTGTTGTAAATTATAATGAAATTGGATTAAACTCGTAACAAAATGGCGCAAACCGCGTGCTGATAGCTATTGCCGAGCTCGAGATATAAATAAAAACGCAACATAAGTGGAAAACGATGGAAAACAATTTGAACATTTAATTGGACATGACGTTTCAATGACCGAGATATTTGTATGATTCTCCGTTCCCATATTTAATTTTAAGTTGTAAAATAGGGTCAGTTAACTATACTCTTACTTATTTTTATGCGTTGTACAAATAGTTTAATAGTATATTATTCAACGAGCGTGTAATGATGGCTTTTACTCATGAGAATGAAGTTTGCGACGTGAGCCGCAGGCGAACGTCGTAATCATTCGAGTGAGTAATAGCCATTACACGAAAGTAGAATACTATACTTTTTCTATGACTGAGTGTTCACCTATCAATTCAAACGAACGAGATATTTAGAGAATATTTTATTGAACGAACTTAATGCTTTATGTCAAACAATTCCATTTTGGAAGCTACAATGAAAATTCATTTATTGCTTACAATATTGATGGTGAAATTTGAGCAGTTGAATTCGTTTTCACTTTCTGTATCCATTCTAATAAAAAGACAGCTCTAAATCACCTTCGGTAGGTAGGTATAGGTACTGTCAAAGTCAAATTATGACATTTCATAGCGAGTCTGATTCAAACATTACACCGAACATAGTCGTGTGTAATGGCATTCTTTGACGGTGATTGGACAGATAGTCGTGTGTAATAGATCATTACACACGGGGCGTGGCTTGTTTTGTGTAATGCATCCAGTTACTCAACAAAAATGTTACATTAAAAGGGTCCATTTCTCAACAGTCATAGAAAAACACAATTTACGGTATTTATATACCAGTCAGCTGAAGGTGAATATTACTTTGATGGTACCGAAAGAATATATTAAGGGTGTGCTGTAACTCAGCAAGTTAACCCATCAATCATTATCAAGATCATTTACAGGAAAAAAGGAAATCCGTGCAAAAACCAAAATTACAGTATATAATAGTTATTTATGTAACAAGTGCGTAAACTAGCCTTTTTTGACAAATGTGAATATTGTTGCATGAACAGGAATGTGTGGGAAGCCCAAATAATAACAAAATGAAGGAAGGAAGACCTAAGAAAACTTGGAATCAAGAATTTGCAGAAATATTGGGAAGAAGAAATATGAAATGGAAAGAAGCAGAAACGATGGCAAAAAAAAGAAGTGGTCTAATCTAGGAACAAATTATTCAGATGTAGAAACCTACCCCTACACCTTCGAGTATAAAAATGGTTTTTGATTATATGAGAATGAAATAATTCAACTTCAAACTTTTTATAATAAATAAAGCTATTTCAATATCTTCTGTATGTTCCTTGTGATAAATATTATTCATTATTTTCTTATTAATTATTTGGGAAATTAAACCACAATGTTTTTAAATTATTCATTCCAACGTTTCGGTAGCGTTCCAGTGACCGTTGTCAAGATAAACTAAGTAGAAGTTAATTTTTTATCCCTATTATTATCGTTGTGTCAGATAGGGATAAAAAATTTCTACTTAGTTTATCTTGTCGTTGAAATAAATAATTTAAAAAGATTGTGGTTTAATTTCTCAAAAAAATTAAAAAGAAAAGAAAGCTATTCCACTTCAGTTTATTAGTTTTATGGAATCATTTCTAGTTCGAGCAACTCTCCAAAGTCTTTATCATTTGTGAGTTCTTTCAAATTAGCTCTCGCTTCTTGCATGTTTGCTCGGTCTACAATATCAGGTCAGTCCATCATCTTCGTCGTTCTTCGACTTTGATATAGTAGGTCGTGTGACAACCTGACCGAAGGGTCTTTAAAGAATAATTTAGCGTGCCTTTGTCCTGGGGTTTCATATCACCAGAACAACGCCTGGTTTTTGGTTCATTTTTGACTTATTTTTCCAAAAATTGATAGTACTCAACTATTTCGAAGATTATCCGATGGAAAATATTCGGTTATAGATATACATTTCACAGAGAAAAATTTGAAAAAAGATTTGCTCCAACAGTATATTATATAATTAGTGGAAATACGATTTGCCCACGAATTATTATACATACTATTTTTTCTTCGATCGTTGATTTACATTTCAAAAGTTAATTAAAAAGTACAAGCTGTACAATAAATGTGGATATTAACAACAATTTATTTGTGTTCAAGAATATCGTTATGAATTATATGCGGTTATATCTTTCATACCATCTTTATCAATATGAAAATCAAAACCATACTTTGCTCCATTTTATTGTAATAATCCATTTGTAACATTAAGAATAACCATAGACAATGGAATAACATAACATTAAGAATATCTGTAGAGTAGGGAGGGTGAGTGTAGGCTCACAGCCACATGTGACCCATTGTACATCCTCCCGAGGAGTTGTCCTCCTAGGTCATCGTCCATCCTGTCCATCTCAGGAAGGTGGACAGGTCACTAGGAGACATCTCCTTTATATCGGCAGGTGTAGGCCAAGACTCACCGAACACACACTCTCTTATCGACGATAACTCCGGACACTCGTATAGGACATGCCTGACAGTTTCATCTTCCTGTTCACACATCCTTCATGGAGGTGTGTCCACTAGACCCATACTATGGAGGTGTTTCCTTAGTTGACAGTGGCCAGTCAGAAATCCCACCGTTATACGTAGGTTTTTCCTGGTCATCGTCAAATATTTCTTCGGTGCCATCTTCCCAGGGTCGCCTAGGGTAATCCTGGCAAAACTGCTTCCTTTGATTCTCTCCCATCTCTCAGGGGATTGAGCATGGTTGCAACGTTTGGCTAGTTCCGTAATTGTCGAAGTAGTAGGTGTCACATTAGGAATATTGCCGCACTGTTATTTTCTGATTGTTTAGCCACTATTCTGGAATGTTGAGCTTTGCGCAGAAGAAGCAGGTCAAAATAGTGTCATTTTTCCCACTATCGGAGAAAAAATATTTTTTGATTTTGTTCGTGAAAGGAACTTAATAGTCAAAACTTAAAAATCATATTCCTTTTAGTTTTGTATTTTTTTTCTCAACTACTATCATTGTTAGAACCATTTCAGTTGTATAAGTTGTATTTATTTTTAGTAACGGGTCATTAACTTTGGGAAAATTACGTTAACGGATGATATACAGTCAACTCCCTAAATAACCGAATACAATAAACTATATATAGGTGGTTTCTTTGTTTACCGACGTAATGAGCGGTACATAAAAAGGAAACAAAGACGGATTAAATATGTATATACTAGCCTTGTTTACAATTCAGTTACATCAATTCCACATCTATGTAGGATATTCAAGGCTTGTATATAGCTATGCAATATATAACTACGGAGTGGCAAAAGGGATAGTCATTTGTATAACCAGGGCATGAAGACTGAACAATATGACGCCCAAATCGTACGGCCCAATCAGGCTAATGCTAAAAGTATTGGAAAAACTGAAGTGCAGATACTTTAGAGATAAAGCTGTATCAACAAACCTATACGAGCGACAATACGCGTATCAGCCAGGCAAGTCAACAGCCTTAGCACTAGATGATCTCAACGGGCTACTAACAAAATCCCTATGAAACATTATACATTGAGGATGCTTCGAATAACACATCTACATTGTCAATAACCAAAGCTTTCCCACTCCTACTGTGTCAGTGAATCAATGCCAATTTGGGAAAAAGGGCTAGAGCAGGCAGGGGTCCAAAAAATGAGTGATCACCCTTGTGTCTTAGTAGACGAACTACTGAAGAGACATCCAAAGGCATGTATTGTTCAGAATATGCTGATTATCTTGCGATTATTACTTGCCCTAAGCATAATTAACTACTGAGAGGACTGAAGTCATCAGTTCTCAATAGGGTAGAAATTCCAATTGCACTAAAGTAAGTTAGTTTCAAATTTTTCGAGGAAATTAGTATGATGGATGATTTTCTTGATTTTGTAAACTATCTTGAAAAACAAATTTACGCAGTAAATAAGAAATATATATGAACAGTAAAGAGCTAAACTGAGAATAAAATACTTGCTAAATACACTAGCTTAGCTGAGCACAACACAAATTCCAGTTTTGAATGCAATGCAACAGATGTCAGATGAACGTTAAAGGATGTTCATGAATCACAATTGTTAACGCAACTAAAAGTTCCTAATATTAACATAATAACTTTAGTAAGGACTGTGGCTTAAAAAAGTTAACTCAAATTTTGACAAGTTTATCTGAGGCCGTGAAAAAATGCAGTCGAAAACATTAGATATTGCCACGTTTAACTATGAAAAAGCTGGTGCTAAGGTGCTAAGTAAGTGGTAATAAGGGCCGGTTTCATAATTCGATGGTTAAAGTGCCTTTAGTAAAAGTAGACTTTATCTTAAAGTATCCTTTAAGACGACTTTAAAATAATTGCGTTTCCTAATGAAAGTAGCACCTTCTTTCAATAAAAGTAGCATTTAGCTAAGTTGGCAGCCCCGAAATTTGTTTTTCGATACCTTTGACACTATTTAATTCAGTTATCTAACCTAAAATTATTGTTTTGACATGGCTTTGACGATCAAAAACGTAAGCATCATCATAAATTTCAAAGTGACACTTTCTCTTTGAATTATTTTTAATTTTTTTCGAATAAATTATTTCGTCATCGGATGATGAACTAGAACTGGAAGAACTATCAAGCATGTTCATCATTTTTTCGTGAAGTATTCAGCCTGGTTGTCAAAAAATATGGAGAAAACTAGGTTATGTTTGCTTTAAAGCCACTTTATCTTCTGTAAAGTTTAGAAATTCGCACTTTAAGTTAAAGGAAACTTTAGGCACTACTTTATCTTAAAGTGCGATTATAGGACCACTTTTTCAACTTTAAGCCAACTTTATTATTTAAAGGCACTTTAAGTTGATTATGAAACTGGCCCTAATAATTAGAAAATGGACTTTTTATTATTAACAATATTGATAATATAATCAAACGTTAATTCTTCAAATGTGCTCGTTTCCTTGGATTTTGTCTATTAACATAATTTTTTCAATATATAAATATTAAAAGACGAACATTTGCAAATTCCTGATGAAATTCTTCAAGCCCTGCAGCGTTGTGCAAAAACCATAATTACCACACCCTCCGAATTATATAATTGGTTATTTTTATCGACACTTGACATTATATTGGCAAGCGCATGCGTGTGTTCTTCCCTCTCACTCCGTCGATTGACTGAGATTGATTTATCCAGTGGCGCTGGTATTGCCAGTAACCTTTGTTTTTCCAGATAAACTTGCCAAACTATACCTATGTTGTTTTATTTCAGCAATTGTAATTTTCTATTTCCACAAAATTTCTTGTTTCTTTCATCACATAATCCTTCATAACTTGCTGTTTTTTTCGGTACCTTCAAGCCAAAGACAAAATTATTGCAAATTATCAATGTTATTGGTATATTATAGCTGATAGTAACTGAATTAATTAAAAAGAAGTATCTAACGAATACTTCAATTGATTTGAATAATAGCATTAAAGCCAATCTAAAATTGAACACCATTAAATAAACAATTTGTGAAACATGTTCTGAAATCATCACATGACATTGGTAGCAGCTAATTCTATTATACTACGCTTATTACCTACGTTGTGTGATATTCTCTCTCATGCAAGGTTTTCAATTATTTAGACAATTTAGTGTATTTATCTTATTAGCACAGACCTGAGGTTTATTGTTTTGTTGTTAAAACTATTATTTTCAGCTTAAGGTCGATCTTTTCATAGTCCGTTGCTTCTTGTTCCTTATAACAAAATGATCTAACCATTACAAATATTTAAACAATTACTTAATATGCATCGGGGATATTCGTTGAAGTTTTTCAAGGTGTTCTGAATTAAAGGAAAAAGTAAGTGGAAATAAAAGAAAAGAAATAGGTACTGAAATACATTTCTAGGGGCCTGAACCCTTCTATGGAATCAGCCCCAATGTAATATCATTGGAAGAGCAGCAAGAAGGAATGGGATTCAAATACCATTACCAGACTTAAAAATAATTCCATTCAATGGTACACAGACGGCTCAAAAGCGATAGGATCAGGAACCAAACACTCTGAAAGCTTGGGAAAAACCCCAAGTATCTTTTAAGAGGAAATCCACGCCATAAGAAAGTGCGCCCAGTTCAATATTGATAAAGGATGCAGAAGACAAAGGATTATTATGTTGGATAGTCAAGCAGCCGTTAAAGCACTGAGCTCTTGTGTAATCAGTTCCAAAATGGTGTGGGAATGCCTGGACAAACTCAATGAACTGGGCGAGAACAATATAGTAACCTTACTATGGATTCCAGGACATACTGGAATAGAGAGAAATGAAATTGCAGATGAACTACCAAAGAGGGGGACTGCAACACCTTTCTGGAGGCCTGAACCTATTTTGCAGAATCAGCCCCAATATAATATTGGGAGAAATAGGGGAAGCCGAAAGAAAGAAAAGATCGGAACATTGGAAAGATCTAGTAGGGCTCAGACAGTAGGGCTCAAAGATTCTTCTGGGTTACTACAACCTGTTGAGATCAAATGATCAAAGTGAAACTGCTCTAATAGTTTTGACAGGTATCCTAACGGGACATTGTCGCCTGAATGGGCACCTGAAAACGCTCAAAATAGTAAAGGGAGAAGAATGTAGATTTTGTTCATGGAAAAAGAAACCTCCATCTACATACTTAACAACTACACAGCACTCCAGAATCCTAGAACACAATACTCGGGATATTACTGGATTGAGAGAATGGATGTCACCTCAAAAATACATAGATACATATACATATAAGAAATAGTCGAAGTTATCCATTACGATTTAAGGTTGATTTTCAACCTCGAATAACTTCCAAACGAGCCAACTTAGCGAAGAATCATCTCAGACCGTTTTTGTAAATGTTGAATTTCCTACAAGAATATGTTTCAATTTTCACGATACATTCATTCGTTCAAGTGCATTAAAAATCCAAGCATCCAAACAAAAAAAACCTGTTATTTTAAAGGCAAATAAAAAGAACGATAAATCACCTCTTAACATTGAAATTCAGGGCTCAAAATTTGAAAGATTTTCATCTCGGACAATATTTTCATGGTAACTAAAGTTCTTTGGCCCACCCTACTATCTATATCTATTATAAAATTTGTTGATAATTAATATTTCTGTAAATCGTTAGAAAATTTAGAAATTTTTCTTGAAGAAGAAGTCAAGATTCCATTTTCACTTCCCCTCTGTAAGGAAATGATATTTCTACATAAATTAGTGAAACATTTATATGCATATTCTACTTTTCTCTTAATTTATTTGGCAATAATTTTAATGAAACAGTTTTCACTGCCTCAACCAGCACTGAAGAATTCCTAGAAATGTAAAGTTTATCATCACATCACATCTTTCAACTTTCGAGAACATCAGCAATTAAATTGATATGCGTCAAGTTTGACAATATTTAATCTTAATATGTAAAAGCGCGCTGGTTCAAAGGTCACTAACCATATGTATCAAATCAGAAAACACAGAGGTTACCAAAATGTGAGATTACACTGATTGATGAATTTCCACTTTTTCTTCCATTTTTGAAATAATCCATCAAACTAAGTACCATTTTTTTTGCTTCAGGATACAAAAAAAACCGGAAAATTGCTACTTATTATTCATATTGTCACTTTGAATTGTCGAAATAGCAAAACTGACATATTTAAATGGAAACTTAACTGATGAAAGACTCTTTAGAATAGCTGAAAACTGAATATAATAGTTATTTATGTAACAAGTGCGTGAAGTAGCCTTTTTTTTCACGAATGTTCTCTTTCCCTAATCATCATGCTCTCTACTACGGCATTTATCTCCAACCATTCCTCCTAGCCTCTCAACATTATTTCCACCATATTTTCCCAAAACACCGCCTCCCCTAGTTTATTCTCCAGCTTCTTGAAAACTTCCTTGCATCTAAGCACATGTCCCACATCATCCTCCACTCCACATCTCTCGCACACTCCAGTCCGCCTTTCACCAAACTTGTGGATTTCATATGGAAGTTTTGATTAACTAAATAAAACAAAACAAATACTTTGAATCGTATGATCCGCATGATAAGACTGCATTTGACTATACTAAAATTTGATAAATGGAAAATTTCAAATGCTGTTACTTTCTGGTATACCTAAGAGAATGTTGAGATCAAGCAATGTGATCTTTGTTGTTCAAATATTTTGTTTTCTTCCGTATCTTTAGTATTGTGTAGTTTAGCTGACAAGACAAAGCCACTGTAATTTTTCAAACAAGACCACATAATTGAATTTATCAAACCATAAAAGGCGTGTCATTATTCCATTTCCTCATCATTTCAGAACTATGACAAACCACAATATCCATGAGTTATATACCTATCATTGATGGTACAACTCCAGCGATAATACATTTCAGGTGCTTTTGTCCTTATAAAAATGAATAAAATTTACATACAAATCGACTAATTATACCGCCATAGACGTGTCGGTGAGTAATTCGGTGTTTAATATGTCGTATACGAGGTTGATTAAAAAAAGTTAACTATACACCTCGACAAATATACCGTGTGTCCATTTAGTGAAGCATTCATTTATACGTTTCCCTTGAATAATCAGTTAATGCTTCGTCTTGCTCCGCTGTAGTTATAAATGTGCTGGCATCGTGGATAATGCGTTTTGTAAAATTTGACACATGTGACTGTTTGTCATTTTGATTAGTTAAGTTTCGTTTACATAGGGAAAAAAGTTTACAAGTCTTATATGACGCGGAGTGTACTAGCTCTTCGCTTAGTCCGGTAAAACAATGTGTCATTTAGGACCGTCAAAAATCAAATACATTCATCTTATATTTACAATAAACATCTAAATACTCTACTGAACAGGTAAGAAACCGATGGCTATGGGTGGCTGATTTCTTTATTAATCAAGGAATATTTAATAGATTTGGAACATGACTATTGACTACTTTTTCGGAACACACCCCTTAGTAACTAATCTGGTAACCTTTAGTGGTGTAAGTAAGACTTTTCAAATTACTTCTCCTGGTTATTGAATGGACTATAGTAGTAATAGATACCAGTCAAAGTGTATCAATAAGAAAAAATAGCGTAAAGTATTCGTGGATAACTGGTTTTTAAAACACTTGCTCTATTTCTGTTTTAAAGACCTTAATATTCACTCACACTTTCATATACTATTAAAATAACTAGTGAAATCTGTCTTCAAATCTGTTTTACTTTCCAGATTGTATTTTCAGTTGTTAATAGAACAAATTGAATCTCTTTAATCGCATTCTCTAAAATGCCGTGATATAACTATGTTAAGGTCCAATTGAATCATTTTCATGTTGGCTGACACTACCTGCACTTTGTGCTGTCAACAATAAAACTAAAATTATCTCCTCTTCTTGTGTGTCATATAAAACCATATTAAATTGTTAAACTTCCAACAATATTGTACCTGGTTTATTACAACAATTTTAATTCAACATAAGACAAAAAGCAATTAATAAATTAGTGAAAAATATTATAAGCAGTAACTATGGAAGACATGGTCCTTAAATATATTCAATGTAACGCACTGGTCATTTAAAAAAGAGTAAGGAAAGGAAAGGGTTTTAGAAAAGAAATTAAAATAGAGTGAAATCAAAACTGAAAGATGGTCTTTGTAATTTCCTGAGCGTGGAGTCAACAAATTTACCGAACTGTTCCACAACATGTTAAAAAATTCGACTACAAATACATGGTTTTTCTTTACTCTGTATAAATAGGCTATCATCATTTTTGGAAACATTTTCTCGAGTTTGTTTCAATGCCTAAGAATTTATCTACACTTTCGCATGAAAACAATTGAAATCGATGGAAAATTACGAAAGTTTTTGGACAACGAACTTCAAAATTTTAGGTAGCCCAGTTTTTTTGCCGGTGAGTGTATGATATGATATTTTAATAAACCTAAATATGTTAATAAACTGTTTATGCCAATTTTATTATGGAGTGGATGGCTTAAATGACTCTATTTATATTAATGGATAATGGTGATGAGCAGAGATTAAAATACCATCAGATATAATCAATTCGTAATTAAAGTGTAGGATTAGACTTTGCAACCCATCGATAAATATCAAATGTACGCCCATGTTTGTTGAAAGAATAATTCCATTGTTTTCGACATATTTATGTTTATGCAATATGCAGTGCACCAGATGTGTGGACGTCCAACCCACCAGCATCGACATCGGCATCGGCATTCAAAGGTCGTTCCCAAGTTTGTTTTCTTGTATACATACATGAGCGCGCGCTAATCAAAAAACCATATTAAATATTTAATATAATTAATTATTTTATGCTCGATTAATAACGAGATAAAACCGTTGCGTGCTGGTTTTCATTATTAAAAAGTTGTTTAATGATTATGTGCCAATATTTATTAATATGTAGGTACATTTTACGGGGCTCATTGTGTAGTTCGAAAAAACAAATTGAAAGGGGTATTATTGTATCATTTTCAACTTTGTACCTTTTTGGAGAGCTTGAGAGTGCAATATGGCATCTGAAACTCTGAAACAAATACACTACTGGATGGAATTTTAGGATATCTGCAAGCTTCAACTTGGGTAAATTTTACTCTACTATTCAGTAATCTCCCAGGTACTGTGCTCGAGGATTCTGGAGTGCTGTGCAGCTGGAAAGTATATGAATGGAAAGTATATTCCATGTCACAAAATCTCCATTCAGGTGACAATGTCCCGTTAGGATCCATGTTAAAACTCTTAGCGCAGTTTTAATTTGATTTATGCATTCATTTGATCTCAACAGATAGTCACCCAGAAGAATCTTCTTGTTTAATCCTCACTGGATCTCTCCAATGGTCAGATCTTTTTCTCTCGGCTTTACCTATTTTTTTCCAATAGTACATTGGAGCTGATTCCGCAAAAGGGTTCATCATATCATCTTGTGGCATGTCCCAGGCTGTCTGATTTCTAAGAAGTGAAGAGGTGGGTTTTTTTAATGATTCCATCTCTACTTAGTCTGTATCTTGTTATTTCTGCAACACTTTTCACCACCATATGTAGAGGGGTTAGGATAAGAATCACTTCTACGGCTGCCGTTTGGCATGTTCTCATTGCTCCTGTAATGCATATACAAGCTTTGAATTTTTGAGAGGTTTTCTCTCGTCGTCAATAGACTAGTTCTACTACTCCACGCAATGGCTCCATAAGTGATTATTGGTCTCACTATGGCAGTGTACATCTAGCTTAGGATTTTTGGGTTGCAACCCCAATTTCTCCCTGCCAGATTCCTACAGACCATAAGAGCCATTTTCGCCTTGTGAGTAATCTCCTTTTCGTGTTTGTTCCACAGGAGTTTACTGTCTAAAATCAAACCTAGATAGGTACTTGACTTCTTGTCTCCATTCAATCTCGTTCCCATCAAATTTCATGGTTTTGATGTTGAGTTTTCTTTTCTTAGTGAAGGCTATCAAGATTGTTTTAGTGGGGTTGATGCTTAGTCCCTCTTGCCTACACCAGCTATTTGTATAGCTCTGACCCTTTTGTACAATATCACAAAGGGTGTTTTCGAATTAACCCCTGGCTGTTATGACAATATCGTCGGCATATCCTTGGCAGGATATTCCTAGATTCGTCAAGCTACACAGAAGATCGTCAACCGTAAGACTCCACATTAATGGGGATGCTACTCCTCCCAGTGGGCATCCTCTGGTAGTGCAAATGGAGACAATGTCTTGGCTTGTCCTTATCTCTGTTACTCTTGTGGTGAGCAGTTCCGACATACATTTGGATGTTGTGCTGTCAACACCTCTTCTGTTTAATGCTCTTTTGACGGATTCATGTGGAGTGTTGTCAAAAGCTCTTTCTTTGTCCAAAAATGCACAAACTACAGTTTTTTGTTTGTCTAGAGCACCTTGGATATCCTCCGTCAGTTGTACCAGTGCAGTCTCCGTAGATCTGCCTGCCCGGTAAGCGTGCTGACACGGGTGGAGAAGTAGTCTCTCTAGGATTTCCGTTCGAATGTAGTTGTCAATAGCTTTTTCCATCGCTTTGAGTACAAACGATGTGAGGCTAATTGGTCTGAAGGATTTGGGATTTGTAGTGTCCCTTTTTTTCCTGGTCCTGGAGTCCATAGTAAAGGTAACTATATTGTTCTCGCCTAGTTCATTAAGTTTGTCTAGGCATTCCCACATCATTTTGGATCTAATTACACAAGATCTCATTGCTTGGCTGCTTGACTATTCGACATCATGATAATCTTTTTTCCTCTGTATCCATATCAACATTGAACTGGGCGCACTTTCTTATGGCGTGGATTTCCGCTTTAAAGATACTTGTGTTTTTTCCCAAGCTTTCAGAGTGTTCCTGACCCGAACACTCCTATCCCAGTTCGTCGATCCTATTGCTTTTGAGCCGTCTGTGTATCATTGAATGGCATTCTTTCCAAGTCTGATAATTGGAGTATTGAAAGGGATATTGTGTCATTTTCAACCTTTTTGGAGAGCTGGAGAGTGCAATATGGCATCTGAAACTCTGAAACGAATACACTACTGAATAAAATAAACACACTTGTTCGAAATTATCGATAATAATACAACAAGTGTGTTAATGATTATCGAAATACGAATTTCTTCGATTTTGAGAAACAAATTGTTGTTTGGAAAGCGCACGAGCGCGTAAGCTATATAGAACACCAGTTTATCTAGAGGGATCTTCAGTAGTTGAGGTGGTTGTTTTATTTCCACTCAAAAGTGCTTCCGTCTAAGTAGGTGTAAGTTCTCACAGAATATGTGAGTAGGTGCTTCATCGTAGGTTCACTATTAGCAACTTGTTGTCTGCAAGCTTTGCCTTAGCAACTTGTTGTCTGCAAGCTTAAGGCCAATTCTCACTTTCGTGCAAGCCACGTGCCTGGCACAGGCAAGGCACCGAATCGGCAAAATATCTTTTTCATTGATCATATGGAATTTGTGTGGTTAATTCACATTATGCCGGCAACGTCTCGGCAAGCGACGGCCTTTGCCCGCGCGGTTCTTCTCTAACAATATTTGCCGAGCATGCTCCGTGCAGGTTCAGACAAGTGTGAATACTTTACCGGCTTGGTAGTATTGGCGTTCCTAGGATTTTAGGAGTTTAGTGGTCAGCATGTCGTCGTTCAGAAGAAGGACATCTTTTTATTTGAACAGGTGAGATGGATTTACGAAAGGTTGTGTTCTGTTTTTGAAGAGGTTCCCTGATTTGGTCCAATAAATTGTCAAACTCATCCATAGACATTCGATAATATTGGAAAAATTTTGTCTGGTCGTCTAAAAGTTCTGTGTGTAACGTTGCAAATTCTCCTTCTTCATTTCGTTTTTTTAGCATTTTATGTACCCAATAACGTCTTTTTCTCTTTCTTGAATTGTTCATTTCAAGTTCTTCTTCCTAACATCAGAGCAATTTTTATCAACGTAGAAGTCGAGAACATCACTTTTCACAAAACTGAAAACTACTTACCCACGGCAAGCTTATTGCAGTGTGAATTGCCTCAAGAAATCTTGCTCGCGCCGAGCATGTGCCTTGCCGTTGCCGATTCGGTTTCTGGAATTGAGTTTTATACGAAAATAAACAAAACTGTTTTTGTATTGTTTTTTATTTCATATCAGTAAAAAGGAACGCATTAATGGTTAGTGGCTTCTCAATATTAAAAGCTAAATGGGAAATAAGTTCTGAGTGTGATGTACCGAATTTGTGAAATAAAATAATTTTCTTTTTTCACTTATAATTGCACAAGAGGTTTGTATTTTATCGGGTAAATTTGGATTGTTTAATGAGAAACTGTTTCCTAGCAATTAGACGAGAACAACTGTCAACTATTAAAAACGCGACACCGAGGGTGGAGCGTTTTTAGGTTGACAGTTTTTCGAGTCAAATTGCTGAAGGAAACAGTTTAGAAGTTGAACAACACAAATTTAACCGATATCAATACAAACATCGAGTATAATTCGGCAGGACAATTCAATGAATCGGCTGATTGTTAGTGTTTAAAAATTCAATAAGTTGTTGACAAACATGTCAAATTATTTATCATAGTAACAAATGCATAAGTGAAAAAACCACAAGTGCATTTATCACTTATAATTGCACAAGAGGTTTGTATTTTATCGGGTAAATTTGGATTGTTTAATGAGAAACTGTTTCCTAGCAATTAGACGAGAACAACTGTCAACTATTAAAAACGCGACACCGAAGGTGGAGCGTTTTTAGGTTGACAGTTTTTCGAGTGTAATTGCTAAAGGAAACAGTTTAGAAGTTGAACAACACAAATTTACCCGATATCAATACAAACATCGAGTGTAATTCGGCAGGACAATTCAATGAATCGGCTCATTGTTAGTGTTTAGAAATTCAATAAGTTGTTGACAAACATGTCAAATTATTTATCATGGTAACAAATGCATTAGTGAAAAAACCACAAGTGCATTTATCGCTGGAAAAGTTAAAGCTAACTTTTGCCGGTGTCAAAGTGACAATTACACTGAGGCATATGCGATTTTTTATACATGAGTTGAATTGTCAACAGTAAAAACACAAGAGCTTTTCTCTTTCTCTTTGCAACGAAACAGTTTTGCCAATCACTAATTTTACGAGAAAAACTGACATGATAAAATCGCGACACCGAAGGTGGAGCGATTTTATCTAATGTCAGTTTTTCGAGCAGATTTAGTGATTGGCAAAACTTTGAGTTGAAGAGAAATTTATCTGAAGAAAAGAAAAGCTCGAGTGTTTTTTGGCAAGATAAATTAACGTCAGAATATATCGATGAACAACAACAATAATTATCTCATTGTCATTGTGTAAAAGTGACGTCCGCTTACTAGAATTGAGGAAGAGAGGTTTTTATCGCGATAAAAAAGGATGCACCTTTTTTATCGATGTCAAAGTGACAATAACATTTCCAGGTATAGACATTTTAACATTGAAGTTAATTTATCGCTGAAAAAGTTAAAGCTAACTTTTGCCGGTGTCAAAGTGACAATTTCACTGAGGCATATGCGATTTTTTATACATGAGTTGAATTGTCAATGTTAATCTTTGTAATACATCTGAAATCACTCAATATTTCCGAAACAGTTGAAGATAGGTATGGGACATTGTGCATGAATTATGTCTAGAATTTTCTGAACAATCCAAAATACCAATAATATACAGGGGGCTGTATTTAAAATGAGAAAGTTGGTATCGGCCACTGTCTCACTCTATATAATTTTTTTTTTGAAAAAAATATGCATCTTGAAATACAAATCGACGAGTCCAAGCGTTTTTCCCGATAAGCTCTAATTTATTCGTTATCGAATTTAGTCCATTTGGCTGTTACACACTGTATTTTGAAACACACTGTTCATCACATGCATACTTTCACAACTTAAATCAAGCAGAAAAGTATGGCCTTGATAATTTTAATCAATTTATGATATATTGCCATAGTATAATAACAAGAATTTCAAGCATATATTCAGGTTTCTTTGAACGACAACCGATATAAAAAAAAAGTTCATATTGAATACCAGAGAATAATTATTTGATAAGAAGGTCAACATCTACAACATGATTTCTTATAATTATTGTACGTAGTTATTTGCCAATTAATTTAATTTAAGTAATTTAAGTTCATATAGCTACTATTTCTTGAAAATATTCAGCTACCGGCCCTGACGACTTCCACTCGATATTCCTAAAGCATCTGCACCAGACACATTACATAAGTTACACGAACCATACATCAATATTTGTTACACCACGAATTTCTCACAGTTTGTCGACCAACAATAATGATTCCGTAATATTAAATGACTTTGTCACACCCAACTGATTTGTAACGATTTCTCCAAAATATATACAATCCTGAAAATATTTTATGTCATTTTTCATTATTGTGTTTTTATCGCTTAGTTACCAACTATCTAATGTCGTACTTCATGGCCCGCGCGGGCATAAAAAGAAATAATTTTTCATCAACATCTTCTACGTAGTTTTGCTTGCATCCACTTTCCAATTTTTCGTATTCTATGTCGTGAGCTTCTTTAGACTCTTTTGGCAACAAATTTTCAGTTGCTTTCTTTGCTTTTTTGATAATTTCGTATGGAGTTCCAAAATTGTATTGAGATTGGATTGCGATAACGAACTAACATGACATAAAAGTTTGTATGTACCAAGGGCATAAACAGATGTGTATACCCTCGTGCGACTTACAAACACCTCGGACCAGAGGTCCTCGGCTTCGTAAGACGTCGCACTCAGGGCATAAACATAAATAACTATTATGACGAGGTTACACTAACTATTTATGGGAGACTACTCACACAATTTTTAAAAAAATTGGTGAAAGTGGAGAACAAGTTAGGGCGAGTTTATGGAATATATTTTGACATACATGTCACAAATGGTTATATCGGAAGTGAACGACAATTTTGTTATTTCAAATGTATATATTATCAACTTTCCGGATTCTATGTTGAATTTTGATAACAATTTGTGAAGAATACACTTTATTTAAAATTTATAATTATCGAGATTATATTTTTTGATTGGAAAATTTTATGTGAATTTCCCAAATGAAAAGCATCTTGTTGGGTTGATTGGTGAGACGATCGAAAGTAATTGGTGACAGTCGATAACTTTTTTTGTATACAAAGCCGGTAAAAAAATGATAAAAAGTGCAAGTTTCAAAACGTTCATTTTCTCTATGTATTAAATTCTTTCCCTGCATTAGGTAAGTTGTAACAGAGCCTAATTGTACAATTGAGCCTTGAATATAACACAAACAAAAAAAATTAACATATGAATAATAGACATGATTTTTCTATATTTTACAAACCATCACATACAGACATTACAATTCATAATAGTTCAGTCCACCCAGTCAGTCATAAATTAGCAGCTTTCAATAGTATAATATTGTACATAGACTTTTAACAGTTCCATTTAATATTGACAATTACAAAAAAGAGCTAAATATAATAAAACAAAAAGCTGTTAATAATAATTATTACGATCCATATTCAATTGACAATATCATAAATAAAAAAATACGAAAACATACTCTAGAACAAGTATTTCCTTCTGATAAAAACAAATAAAATAACCAATTTAAAAGCTTAACTTACTTTGGAATACCATCCTTAAAAATCAAATCATTTTTAGAAACTTTATACTTGAATATTTGCTTCAAAACCGATAACAATTTATCCAAATCTTCAAAACTAAATAAATCAGGAGTTTATAAATGTGGTAATGACAACAGTTACAAAATTTATATAGGTAGAACTTTTAGGAATTTTGAAACCAGAATTTCAGAACACTATCACAACCAAAAATCAGATTCCAACTATAGTCAGATGCACTCTTATCGTGCGGGTCATACGATTCAACAAAGACATACTCACAGTTTTTATTTCTTTTATTGCGTTTACTTATAACTCCAAAATAAAATCCGTAGGATGAATAAAACAGACTTATGCAATTATGACGGGAAAAAGATAGATATGTATTTAGTTTCCAGCGATTCTAAAAAGTCTTTCACCAGCAGAGTTTTCATTTGAATATGTCAGTTTTGTCACTTTGACAATTCAAAGTGACAATATAAATGCTAAGTAGTAATTTTCCGTTTTTTTATCCTCAAGCAAAAAAAGGGTACTTACTTCGATGGATTATTTCGAGAATGAAAGAAGTGGAAATTCGTCAATAATCAGTGTAATCTCACATTTTGGTAACCTTTGTGTTTTCTGATTTGATACATATGGTTAGTGACTTTTGAACCCGCACGATAAGAGTGCCTTTGACTATATTCAAATCATTTATTAGCAAGCCAACTCTTTTTCGATCCAAATTTTGAAATATTGCATAATATAGAACCTATATCTTTCAAATTAAATCTTTTAGAAGCCCTAGAAACAAATAAAAACAAATATTCAGATAATCTTTTTAACGACCAGCTTGATATTAACAATTCTCCCTTATTAAACCTTTTTACCTAGAAAGGTTCCTGTGGGATTGTTTGAATGAGTTTCCAGGTAAACTTGTTAAATTCTTTAGTTAATCCCATATTTAGACACATTTTTTTTCATTTTTATACCATTTACATGTAAATAGATCATAATTTTATTGTTAATATCCGTATAATTTAGTATTAAGGCACTGTATAAATTAAAAATTCCTCATTATACCTCCATTCGTTTGATAAAGCTACAACTGTGTTAGCGAAACGCGTCACAACTTTAAGTTTGAATATTACGTAGATTTTAACAAATTAAAATTGTTTTATTTCATAATCTATTATTTTCATCGAAACTACACTGAAAATTGCAATTTTCTGATACACCTTGTATTTCTGCTTAACACGAGCTTTTGCTTCGGTCCATTTACAGATGGTTTAAGCTCAAGTTTTCTTGTACCTAATGTTTTGCCAACTTCTTGCATACCTACTCCATTAATTTGAAAATTTCATTATGCTTCTGATTGAAGAAAATAAGTCGATGTTATTTTTCAACAACCTCCCACTTATATAGCGGATATTATTAACATTTTTTTTTTATTGGTTTAGTTCACCTTGAATTGTTTGTGTATACAGAAATGTACTGTCTCGCCTTTGCCATAATATCATCAACGCTCCGTCAATTATTCCAGATGTAATCATTGTTATTTTTATTGGAGGTGGGTTATAATTTC
Source organism: Galerucella nymphaeae (assembly GCA_963978555.1). Lineage (NCBI taxonomy): Eukaryota > Metazoa > Arthropoda > Insecta > Coleoptera > Chrysomelidae > Galerucella > Galerucella nymphaeae. The sequence goes on along the minus strand of OZ021715.1, from coordinate 16,074,997 downwards.
TTTTTATAAAAATACCCTATTCATACTCGTATGCAACTTAATAGCAGTAATAATTGCTTTTCGATATCGAAGGAAATACGAAACGCGGTCTTACCGGAGAGTACCGTCAGATTTCGACCAAGGCAGTCAATAAAAAACGATGCTGAGGTGTCAATTATAGACACAGGTAGGCGAAGCCGCTAATTTATATTATTTAAATGCCAGCTTGTTTTGCGCATATTCTACTCCTTATAGACACCTACGGTTGATATCTGAATATAACCTGCTTCGATAATGCGTTGTTGCGAGATTGTTTTATTTAGCGGAAATGTTAGGTACTAAAATAATATCAAAAAACCATTGCTATAATATTTATGTACTTGAACAAATATTTCACAGTGATTATCTTATCACTGTTCCTTACATTTTTGCCCCATTTCAACCATTTAAAACCTTTATTAGCGTGTTTAAATTGAACGTTTATTTTTAATGACAAGCTAGAGAATGTAAATTTGACAGTTTAGATCAAGGAGACTAGATAAGTAAAACGAAATCATACGGGAAAATTGACAAAATCTGTCCCTGAAATCGTCTTTTTGAGCAGTTTGTTTTTTCACCGAGGGGTCGTGTACTGCAACACTTTAAAACAGAAACGACCATAACCTTACTTTTTATATACTTATGACAGTTGTATGAAAATAAAATTACTTATGACAAAAACTTGAAGTAAGGACTAGAAATATTTGATCAGTGAAAGATTGAAGATGGGCATGGTGGGTTATTCATTATAAATTACCCACTCTCTTTCATCGTTAGGGATATTGCAAATGCCGATAGCGCATGCTGTGTGTTATTTACTCCGAGATAAATATTACGTTTACGTCTTAAGGAAGGTATACGTATTGCCATCTTAGTTGTATTTACGCGCTTTATTTCTGGGGGTGTATTTTCGTTCTCAGTCGAAATATTTCGTGTTCGAAAGATTTCGAATGAAATAATTCGATTGATATTGGCTTAACGTAGTTTCGAGACGTGATCGAATTAAAATTCGTATGCGGAATTGAAATTCGAATGACCATACGTGACAACGTCGCAATTTATACGGTACCAACTGTAGAGTTCTAATAACCCTGCAATATTCCTGCTTTGTGTTTAAAGTTTGAAGTTTTGAAGTGTCAGTTTCAATAATTAGCAAAATATTCGCTGTGTGCCGACCGTTGGAGGGGATAGGCGAAACTATCCCAGCGCGCGCAGTGGTGAATTTTCGCAATTCGGACGGAGGCTGCTGTAGTATATTTCATGTGAATAAAGGGGAAAATGGAGCACGACAGTTGTTGTGTTGTTAATTGTAAAAATACAGGATGGAAAAACAGTGATGTGAAATATATTACAAGTTTCCTATTGCGCAACACAAGCTGGTACAAAGGAAAAAATTTATAAGTGGATAGGTCTTTAAAATACGCGCGATTCGAAATAAAGCAAGTGTTTTAGAGACCAGTTATCCACGAATACTTTACGCTATTTTTTTTATTGGTGCACCTTTGAATTATAAATATTGGTATCTATTACTACTACAAGAAAAAGAAATGGAAATAACGTATAATGTAAAATGGTTGAATTTGTGATGACATTAGTTTACCTTGCGCTGTCATGGAAATGTTAATAGAATCAATTTAAATACCATTTACTTCGATTTGAAAAATCGAAATATTGATATCTCAAACATAATCAACCGTACTTTCCATTTTCATTTATAAAATTGAAATTGTAAAATTTTCTTCAAATAAAGGTTTTGACGTTACAAAGTACTCCTGTCAGATAATAATAGAAAAAAATTGTCATTCAGACCATTACACATCACACTTCGTTTCTCGAGATGTATCTTTATCTTTTCGCTATTTTATTTCTAGTCACAAACTTCATTAAGCAGAATGAAAAATGGAATAATCGATTTTTATGAATGATTTTAGGCAACGTTTATCTCCGTTGATTCTAACCTACAAAACTACACTTAACACGAAAAAAATACATTTTAAAAACGATTACTCACTTAGTCGCTTATAAAATACTAAACATTATGTCATTAGGCATTTATATTTTCAAATTATTCACATTGTAAAAGTTAAAAGGCTCCGTATTTTTATAATAATTGTCGCTTCCATAAGCTTTACGTGTAAATGCCTCCGACGTAACTTGCGTTTTTAAGCCGCGAGGGGGCGACAGTAGGTTCGCACATAGCGAATAGCTACATATACAATAAATCGATCGAAAAATTTCGCATACGGACCAATTTCTATTACACGAAAATACACTTTTAGTATTTCATTCGAAAATTTGACGTAAGGTCGCATTCGAATCAAATTCGATTGAAACGAAAATAACCCCCCCGGAACTAACCTTTAAAAGTTGATACCAGTGCCACCAATAATCTGTGTTTTTATTTTGTTTGTCCTGTTAATGGCATAATTTCTTCTGAGGAACTTCTAAACATGGATGAGGCATTAGAGCACAAAACAGTCTATAGGTTAGACTGTTTTGTGCATTAGAGGCACTCATTTTATACAAACATTCCATTTCACTGTCATAACAAACAACAACTTAACCTCGAAAGGTTTCCGATCAGCTACTGCCGCTACCGGGTCTATACGATTCTGTCCGAAGTAGAATAGCGCAACGTTTTATGTAATGTGTTGTTCTGTCGTAAATAACGTGATGCGCTAGGGGATTAACGCACTGTGTCTCTCGAAGTCATTCTGCGCATGCTCAACTGTCAATATAACGTCTGCCGTAATAACGTTCTTTTAGGCAACCGTCCGGGATGTATCCGCTTCCCGGACGCTTTTTCTTTGAGAAAGTAGCATTTCCTGGCCTAGTCCGGAAAGTACATACCTACTTCCCGGTCTAGGCCGGAAGAATCACGTCGTTTCTATACCGAAGGATTAACAGCTGACAGTTCATTTGAAATTAGTTTTCAGAATTTCTGGCTTCAACAATTTAAATATACCAAGTACTTCAAACAAATTGAATCCTCACAATTGCTCGAATTTTAATATAAATAAGAATTATAATATTTTTGTTAATATATAGTATTTTATGTTCTGTTCACTTTCGTACAATTCAAATTAGATAAAATGTATAATAAAAGAATGTGACGTCTCAATGATTTGTTATTCCGCACGGTTGTCGAAAAACTGTACGCAACATGCCCGAAAATGTTTTTTTTTAGCTCGTCCTAGAACCTAACCTAACCTATTCGTCCAAAAAAAACCTATTTTCCGTCCTTGTTACGTAAATTACTATTATCTGCTCTTAATGCAGGTATTGTGTTTTCATCAATTTCATAATTTTGATTGGAAATTAGTATGAAATATAGTATAAACAATTAAGGAAGTACATCAATTTTCCATTAAGTTATCTGGAGATAATTAATTTTCAATTTAATTACTATCGAACAACGTAATAGGCTGGTAAAATGAAGTTATAGTTGAAATAAAAGATCTTGATTTGGCAAATGGCTCCTTATTTTTTACATATTTGTCAATGCTGTTAAAACAGTGTATCACTGGAATGGGTCCCAGGACACAAAGGAATCGCTGGAAATGAAAAAACTGGCGAACTCGCAAGATCGTCAACACTGTTGAACGGACCCTAACCAGCTGTGGGCATTCCCAGGTACTCAACTAGGTCATGGTTAAAAGGGTAGGTAAATGAACAACACAAAAAACATTAAAAGCGATTTCGTCCCGTTTTGGTACCCCACTTTGGTCTGTCAATTACATACCAATCGATTTCGTTCCGAAAAACGATGACGTCAAGCTAACTTTGGTACCCTTTTTGGTCTGTCAAATCACATAACGAGATCTGCAGCACGGTTACTGAAATTGGTAGCTTACTATCCTTGTCTAAAGTAGTTTCTGTCTTTCTTTTTATTTATAAATATATTGTTTTATGTCAATTTCATCAATCAGCTGTACCAGTTGGGCTATGCTGGGAACCAAACGATTTCGCCTTTTATTGGTAGTTTACGTCATAGTGGTGACGTAGGACCTACCAATTGGTTAACCAAAGTCCCTACCAACCAAAACGGGACGATATCGCCTTAAAAGAATACGCCCAGGCAATAACATGGAAAGAAATTCATTGAAGAACCATAAGAAAAAGTAGCGAAAGAACTGCTCTCAATGAGCAGGAACAAACTACGCATCATAACTGGGCAACTTACGGGACACTCTCCCACAAAGGAACACCTGAACAAAATAGGGTTGTATAACGGAGACTACATGCAGAAGATGCAGAAAGGACACCGAAACAGCTCTGCATATATTATACAACTGTGAGACGCTCGACCACAGGAGACAGAAACTGTATGGTAGACTCCAAATGACTCCAGAAGACTTTTATAACCAACCAGCTAGGAACCTGTATGAGCTAATACAGGGAACTGACTAGATGGGCTGTAGCCTAAATACTAGGAGAATCCACAATAAGCCCAAGAGGTTGAGGTGGTGCAGGCGAAGGGACGGTTCCCCTCAAAAAAATTTGTCAATGTTGTATACTAACATAACATGAACTAGTGTGGAAGAGTAGATTTGTCAGGTTTTTGGGGAGTACACTGAATATTTAAAAAATTATATTTGTATGGTTGTAGTTTACCAAATCACTGGAAAGTTGAGAAAATATTAGAATTCTGCTATGTTTGAATATTTTTTCAATAGCCCTAGTATAATCCTCATTAAATGAATGTCGCATAATAATAATAATTGATTTGTTGATATGTATTTAATAATAAATGTTCCTTTATGTTAAGTATGTTATGTATTTTCTGCATTTTAGTAGAAAAAATAGTGTACCTATCACGTGCATAAAGTGAGTTTTGGACTGACCACTTTGGAAATAATCGGTCTAAACTCTGTCCAATTTGATATAGCAAGATACTAAGTCCCCTTTGGAAATTACAGTTTTTCTTCATTTCTTGGGCTTCCTTTTGTTTAACAATGGAATGAGTTCTAAATCTCTTAAGCTTTCAAAAATATACTTTCTTTCAAGTAAAGTTACGTGCAAAAATAACAAAAATATAAGCTGACAACTGAAATGTTTGTATTAAATTTGGCTTTATCATTATTAATTCTTCAATTTTATGGTAAAGTTCACAGTTTCACTAATCGATTTAGAAATTAATTTTTTTATTTTTTGTTTCAGGTGAGTCTTCATTCGTTAACCATATCGTGAGTTGATATTTAAATTGGTTTTATTTTTTTTCTACATTCATGCAAAAAACAACACTTTTGTGAAGCACATTTAATGGAAAAAGTGGTTCTTTTTTGCACTAGTGCAATAAAATTTTTATTGCACTCATCTGTCATTCTTGTGTCAGTTTTGTGATGATTAATGACAAACATAAATATTTAAATTAAATAAAAATCCATAGCAAGTGTCTGATCCTGCCTTAATACAACAATAATATATTTATGTATATCTTACTGCTTGGTCTAAAAGTCTTTAATTCTTTAAAATTTAAATGGTCAAGGCGAAAACCAGCTATGATTGAGTACTGACAAGGTGGAGGCCATAAAAATACAAAAAAAGAAGAACGGTTTGAGTTTGATTAGGTTAGGTTCTCAACATATTATATTATAATTTTCCAGTTTTTGCATAAATGTAGAAAAAATATTGTATGCAACTCTTGCAAAACGTGCTTTTTGCACTTGTTGCATAAGTAACTATTAATATACCATACGTCAATTATTTTATTTATTACAAAATTAGGTTTATTCGAATCAAACATCCTGATTCACTGCTCGGGAGTCTTACTGGGTATATGCACCTGGAGCTTTTAAAAAAACAAATTCATTCAAACTTTGGCAAATACAGGAATGAATGTGAAATAGCCACGCCCCTCAATGCGCGTTACTAGTTGATGGTAGAGTTTGTTCAGCTATCCTTTGCCGTTACGTCATAATTTGTGACGTATTCTGCTGTTTTACGTTACACTTAACCTGAAAATCATAATCAATCACATATTGCTGAATGTATTGAATTGTTCACAAAATATGACAACTGAACTGTAAAGAGTAACTAATAAAATTAACAATGAAATTTTTCAAAATCTCTATTGAAAATATTATTAACTATTATACAGGGTGTTTCATTGGGAAATGGGCATACGGTAAGGGTAGGTAGAGGTCGCCTAGGTGGTTCTAAAAAACCCCCATATGATGGGTCTAGCGCTCTTTATAACCGAGATACAGGGTGTTTTATAAATTTATCCTATTTCTTTCGAACCTCATAACTTCCGAGTTACCCTGTGTATTATTTTGAGATTTGGTACACGTAATAACCATTACCTAGAGACTCCATCAAAAGCATCTCAAAAAGATAGTGCAGGTCCGGCTTAATAAAAAATTTCAAAACTCGTCTTTCCTAAAAACAACACCCTGTATATGGATTTTTTTTAAATTGCTCTTCATAATTGGAAAGGGTATAAAAAATCGAATCTACTTATTTCGTTTTTATTTTTCCGCAGACAATTTTACTACCAAAAATTTACCGTCAAAGTTATAATTTATGCACGTTTTGGGGGTTTACAATGGTATCGGAGAGGTTTTTTTTTATTTTTTAGCTTGAAATGAAATCCATTTAATGCATCTAGAGAAGCATCCTAGAAATTCAATTGAGTTTGTATGTTTACGAGTACAGACCACTAAAAAATGTGATTACAGAGCCGTACTTAGGACATACCCATTCAATATGTTTCGAATATCTCGAACACCCTGTATAAGGATATGTATCTGGAAACTATGCACTTCCACATTTAGAATAACAAGAGTAAAATACGAGAAATGAATTTATACTTAAAAAAATGTTAAAAGTACTCGTTTGGACAATGTTGTTAGAATTTCTTGTTTTCTGTTCATGTCAATTAATAAAATTAATAAAAATCTCTCCGTTTTCTTAAGTATAAATTCATTTCTCGTATTTTACTCTTGTTATTCTAAATGAAGAAGTGCATAGTTTCCAGATACATATTCTTATACAGGGTGTTCGAAATATTCGAAACATACTGAGTGAGTATGTTCTAAGTACGGCCCTGTAATCACATTTTTTAGTGGTCTGTACTCGTAAACATACAAACTCAATTGAATTTCTAGGATGCTTCTCTAGATGCATTAAATGGATTTCATTTCAAGCTAAAAAATAAAAAAAACCTCTCCGATACCATTGTAAACCCCCAAAACGTGCATAAATTATAACTTTGACGGTAAATTTTTGGTAGTAAAATTGTCTGCGGAAAAATAAAAACGGAATAAGTAGATTCGATTTTTTATACCCTTTCCAATTATAAAGAGCAATTTAAAAAAAAACCATATACAGGGTGTTGTTTTTAGGAAAGACGAGTTTTGAAATTTTTTATTAAGCCGGACCTACACTATCTTTTTGGAGATGCTTTTGATGGAGTCTCTAGGTAATGGTTATTACGTGTACCAAATCTCAAAATAAAATACAGGGTAACTCGGAAGTTATGAGGTTCGAAAGAAATAGGATAAATGTATAAAACACCCTGTATCTCGGTTATAAAGAGCGCTAGACCCATCATACGGGGGTTTTTTAGAACCACCTAGGCGACCTCTACCTACCCTTACCGTATGCCCATTTCCCAATGAAACACCCTGTATAAGGAGTTAAAAAAAATATATCTTCTGTATGTTCCTTGTGGTATATTATTCATTCTTTTTTAATTTCTTGGGAAATTGAACCACAATATTTTTAAATTCTTTATTTCAACGTTTCGGTAGCGTTCCAGCTACCGTTGTCAAGAAAAAATAAGTAGAAATTGATTTTTATCCCTAACTGACACAACGGAAAAAATTTGACAAAAGAATTAAAAAAAATATTATTCGAAGTTTCATATTTTCTTTATATTTTTTTCATGGGTCGAAAGTACCCAAATTTGAGATTTTTCTAACCTTTGGAAATTCATATCTTTAAAAATATTAACTTTATCGTGAAAAGTCATTATGAGTTTTTTCATTGATGGTATTTCAATGAAGGATAGGAAAAAAATTTGTCCGGTTGAAAAATAACAACTTCGGTTCAAACAATATGGCACCGGGTTGCCCCAAGGCAACATGCATTCAGATCATTAGTAGGGCATAAAAAAATTGAGGTGGAATAGTTTTCGGTACTCATGCGCCGATACCTCTTGGACTAGTATGTAGTTTGTAAATATTATGGTTCAATTTGCACAGGAAATTATTTAAAAAAATTGTTTGTTAATTATTTCTCAAGAATAACCCTCATTTAAAAAAATTACTTTATTCCTTTCTGTGGTGCATATTATCCAGGAATAAGTGGGAAGCATTATGAAATATCTCACAAATGTTAGTTTCCATGTTTTTTTTTTAATGAGCCGTCCCTTCGCCGGCACCATCTCAGCCTCTTGGGTTTATTGTGGAACCTCTTAGTATTCTGGCTACAGCCTATTTATCCAGTCCGTTCCCTGTGTTAGCTCATACAGGTTCTCGGCAGGTTGGTTGTTGAAAATTTATGGAGTCATTTGGGGTCTAGCATACAGTTTTTTCCTCCTGTAGTCGAGCGTCTCACAGTTGCATAATATATGCAGAGCTGTTTCGGTACCCTTTTCGCATCTCCTGCATATAAAGTCTTCATTATACAGCTCCATTTTGTTCAGGTGTTCCTTTGTGGGAAAGTGTCCCGTAAGTAGCCCCTTTATGGTGCGTAGTTTATTCCTGCTCATTGAGAGCAGTTCTTTCGCTACTTTTTTTGATGGTGCTTTTATAAATTTCTTTCCATGTGTTTTTTGTGCTGTTCTTTTACCCACCCTTTTAGCCATGATCTAGCTGAGCACCTGGGAATGCCCACAGCTGGTTCGGATCCGTCCAACAGGGTTGACGATCCTGCTCTTGCGAGTTCGTCAGCTTTTTCATTGCTAGCGTTTCCTTTGTGTCCTGGGGCCCATTCCAGTGATACACTGTTTCGAGTGGCCAGTCTTCTACTGAGTTCTTCGCCGCATTCCCATACCAGTCGAAATATTACCTAAGTTACCTTAGAGCTCTGAACTGCTCTAAGGTCAGCTTGACTTTTTTATGTTAAGCCATTCGCAAAATATCTAAAGATTTCGACGTGAATGTTTTCTAAAGCCCTCTGCGATCATAACGCTATGAATTTATTCTATCAATTGGGTAGTAAAGAAAAGCCAATTCATTCGTCCGAAATTAGATTAATGGGCTCGTTTACTAAAATTTACATTACTTCTAACTTCCGTTAAACAAAGAACCAAGGATGAAAATATGATTCAGAAATTTTCATGTCGTCTAATACAAACAATTGAACAAGCATACCGAGAGTGGGGCGAAGACTATAACTGTGTAAGTCTCATCGTATATGAAATTTGATGCTTGCTCCAGACTGTAACGTGCCTCGCATAGAATGTATTCATTTTGTATTACTAACAATGTTGAAAGTAACAAGAAAAATGTATTTTAATGAAGCAGGTAATATTAGTTCTAAATGCTTACATCAGATGCAGAGGCACATGCACCTCACTGGTGAAAAAGCGATAGTAATTGATTAGCGTGATTAACATTTAAAGATATGCTGGTCAAGAACCATTTAATGGTGCAATTCTGGGTCCACGGGTGCAATTAGACGTCCAATTGCACCCGTGGACCCGTTCCGATATTACGAGTCATATAGATCGTTACGATCGCTAAGATTTTACACAGAATAATTGCACCATAAGTCAGAAATTAGACATGAACACATATTGGTAAATATGTTGAATTTATTTGGGCACTAGGCCATGTCGAAATTATAGGCAACAAAAACGCGGATACAGCAGCTCTTGATGCTGCTGACCAAAAGACAGCAAACATTACAGTCTTGTGGACATATGACATAAATGAGCAATATAAATCTCTATTGAAGAAATGCGGCATCAGGAATGAAATGAACAACAGCCTAAAGTCAATAAAACCCTCTGGTGGGCCTTGGCGCTGCTCGGGGCTGACAGAGTGAAGATTCACAGACGGGTATACAGCATTAAGAGACAATAACCGTGGTGTGTCCACCAAAAAATGATATAGAAAAGTATAGACGTAGAGCAGCAAAACGTATATTTTCGATTTCTATTAAAATAATGTGAAACTGGCCAAAATCGCTCAAGAAAAACGAAAGTCTATCAATCGAGAAAAATTACATCGATCAAAATAGGAAGCAAACGTACCTTTCGTAGAGGCAATGTGTCTTAAGTCTCTTTCTAATGTCCCACTGAGAGTTTTCGTTAGGTCTGTACTTTGTTGTTTACGGTCAATTATTATTTATGAAAAGTGAATATTAATCTCATTGAATAGATGAAGCTTTTACTTGATGTAGATCCAAACTAAATTATGAAATAAAACAATTTTAACTTGTTGAAATCTACATTATATCAAACTTAAAGTTGTGACGCCTTAAGCTAACACTGCAGCTTTTTCGAACGAATGGAGGTATAATGAATTTATACAGTGTCTTAATACTAAATTATACGGATATTAACAATAAAATTATGATCTATTCACATGGAAATGAAATAAAAAAGGAAAAAAAGTGTATCTTAATATGGGATTAACTGAAGTATTGAACAAGCTTACCTAGAAAATCATTCACAACAATCCTACAGGAACCTTTCTAGGTAAAAAGATTTAATAAGGGAGAATTGTTGATATCTATTTCGGAGTCGTCTAGTTCCTCGCACATTAACAGGTAGGTACAAAATTTGTGTTCAGTTCCTCGCAGCATACGAAGGGTAAGGGATTAGGTATCAGGTAGCAAGGTCCACAATGACAGTGCGAGGGATTTTGATTAGGTAATATTTACATATTGCTAGTAAATGTTTCAATATGAAATTATATTTTTGTCAAATAATAACAATAAAATACAAAATAAGAAAGAAACAAACAGAACAAATACATATGAAATAAACAAACAGAAACACACCGCAGCAGAAGAAATACCGCTAGTAAATATTAAATATGAACAAATATAAGTAAAATAAAAAACAGAAACACAACATTAAATCAATGATTTTCGTTAGGTTAGGTTAGGTTGGGTTAGGTTAGGTTAGGTTAGGTTAGGTTAGGTTAGGAAATTGAAACTGAAGACAAATTATTATAAACAGGTGCATTATTGTGCTACCCTACAAACAATAGTGTGAGGAACTGCAGACCTGTCTTAATCCTACCCTCCGTTCGAAAAGGGATTAACGCAGGTAGATGCGAGGAACTGCATCACGTCCATCTATTTGATCGTTAAGAAGATTATCTGAATATTTCTTTTTATTTATCTCAAGGGCTTCTAAAAGATTCAATTTGAAGGATTTAGGTTCTATAACTATGCAAAATCTCAAAATTTGAATCGAAAGAATGTTGGTTTGCTAATAAATGATTTGAGTAGTTGGAATCTGACTTTTGGTTGTCATTGCTACGTTTGTGTTCTGAAATTCTAGTCATTTAGTATTTTTTTATCTATGATTCTAGTTTTAAAATTCCTAAAAGTTCCATAAATTGTTATCGGTTTTGAAGCAAATATCCAAGGCTAAAGTTTCTAAAAATGATTTGATTTTTAAGGATGGTATTCCAAATTATGTTAAGCTTCTAAATTGGTTATTTTTGTTTTTATCAGAAGGAAATACTTGTTCTAGAGTATGTTTTCGTATCTTTTTATGTATGATATTGTCAATTAAATTTGGATCGTAATTATTATTAACAGCTATTTGTTTTATTATATTTAGTTCTTTGTTGTAATCGTCAATCTTTAATGGAACTGTTAAAAGTCTATGTACACACTATTAAAAGCTGCTAATTTATGACTGGCTGGGTGGACTGAACTATTATGAATTGTAATGTCTGTATGTGATGGTTTGTGAAATATAGAAAAATCATGTCTATTATTTTTATTTGGAAGTGTAAGGTCTAGAAAGTTTATGGGCTTATTTTGTTCAATTTCTACTGTGAATTTGATATTTTTATGTATTGAGTTAATGTGAGTACCTAATGAAGTTATTTAATTGTCTCGTAGTACCAGTCAAACAAGCTAAACTGTCATCTACGTATAGGTAGGTGCTAATAAACAAAATTTTCAGTAAGGGGGTGTTCATGAATTATCTTTTCTATATTATCCATGAAACTTTCTGTTAATAGGGGACTTTCTCATTTTTTTATTTTATTTCCGTGAAAATAAATCATAATTTAATTGTTAATATCCGTATTTTTTAGTATTAAGGCACTGTATAAATTGAAAATTTCTCACTATACCTCTATTCGTTTGACAAAAAGTTACTGTGTTAGCGAACCGCGTTACAACTTTGAAGTTTATATAATGTAGATTTTAACAAGTTGAAATTGTTTCATTTCATAAAAAAAAAGGGATAGTAAAATCTTTATACGATAGGGCCAGAATCATTTGTTCTAGTGATGATCAATTTACAAAGGAGAAAACTTTTTTAAAAGATGTTTTAAATAACAATAATTACCCTGCAGAATTTGTAAATAAGGAGATTAAGCATATAGAGAGGGCACAATAGACCTTTTAGGTCTCAGTGAATGTTACCCCAAACAAACAAAAACAAGCATATAGAGAGGGACTCATTGTTAATACCCCATAACAATAATATTAATAATTCAGCAAACATAATTTTTAGAAACTTGACAATACCGTATGTTAAGGGTTTATCAGAAAGAATTGAAAAAATTGGTAATCAATTCAATATTAGAACTAGTTTTAAATCGAATAATACATTAAGATCAATACTAACAAAAACGAAACCAAAGAATGAAGAACAATCTTCCAAAAACTGCATATATCAAATATCATGCGAATGCGACAAATTTTATTTAGGTGAAACATCTAGACCATTGAAAGTAAGAATAAACGAACACAAAAAGTATATTAAAGATAGGGAACTCTTTAAGTCAGCTATTTGTAAACATGCTTGGGAAGAGGGTCATCAAATTCAATGGGATTCATCAAAAATAATATTAAAAGAACCCAATAATAAAAGACGAAAAATCAAAGAAAGTGCTTTAATACAACTAAATGCAGATAAATGTGTAGCTAGTATTTCAGCCGAATGTAGTCAAATTTGGTTACCAATGTTAAAAAGAGAAATTTCCAATAATCAATTACCTGCGTTATCAGGATAGCATCATAAGTTTTTATCCAGGTTTTCTTATGATTTATAATTTGAATAGTTGTTAATCGATACACAATTCAATACATAAAATCACAAAACTGAGTATACATACATATTTTGAAAACTTAAATATTCATAAACAAAAAAAGTATCAAGAAACGCGTTTTATTAACAACATTTCCAATATAAGCGAAAAAAACGCGCTATCCCAATTTAAAAACCGTTCCTGGAACGTGCACTTCACTGGATTCCATTTCTAGTAGACTATCATATCGTTGGAATGTCATAAAATGAAATATTTCATTTGACATTTTACCGGGGATATGATCTACTATGAATGGACCTTAATGAAAATTTGATAACAAAATTTTGCAGTCTTAAACTTCAAAATATTTTTGATTGTCTAGTTGTCAAATTTTTTCCGTTGTGTCAGTTAGGAATAAAAATCAATTTTTACTTATTTTTTCTTGAAAACGGTAGCTGGAACGCTACCGAAACGTTGAAATAAAGAATTCAAAAATATTGTGGTTTAATTTCCCAAGAAATTAAAAAAAGAATGAATAATATACCACAAGGAACATACAGAAGATAATCTTATTGTTATATGTATTCAAATAATACAAAAATATGCCTAGAGACCCGGAAAAACATCAGCATTTTGAAAGTTTTCAAGTATTCACAGTTATAAAAAGAAGATCCTAATGATTGTATTTATAAAAATTTAAGGTTAGCTATATGTCAAAATAGCAACTAAAATCAACGACATCACACACAATCACAAACAATGACGTAGACCAACAAACCTATTGAATATACTATAATTTGCAGACCGTTATTCTTCATTAAAAATTTTTTTTCGAGAAATTTTATAGTTTTAACACTATGTGCACTGTATTGACAAATGAAGCTTGAGATAATAAATATACAACTTTTATTTTATTGGGTGATACGGAATAAAGAGCATAAAATCGTAATGTATGTCCATAAAATATTGCAGTAAACAGAAAAACAATACTCGACTGCCTTAACAGTGCCGTCGTGAGTGTCCGATCTTACTGACTGTTACGCGAACTTGGCAACGTCGTTAAGTATGTGACTTAGAGTGGGACAGTCATTCTAAGTCATTATGCAAATTATATAGCAAAAAAACAGATAGTTGAGAAGAACTCGTGTTTTGATTTTAGTCGTTCCGAAATATTCGAGATGTTGACATATCGGTAACTCGAACATAATACTGGGGTCGTTCAGTCGTAAATAAAATATTTCTTTTAAAGTATCGCGAGTTTGATTATACTGCGCGTTTTAAAGTGAGTGTGAGTTCCGTTATTATTGGTATTAAGTGCTTTGGGAATAAGTAATTAATAATAATTTTTATCAAGATCTGCAGTACAAGGTCAGAGTACGTATGTATACTTTGTTATTTATTAATTAAAAAATATACAGGGTCCGACAAACCTTAATAACTCTTTTTCTATATGTGCTTTCTTCAAATAACTTTTTAACTGAGAGTGAATAGCAAAGTTGAAGGGGATGAAATTCAGTATCCGTTGATGAATATTTACACTGGGTGTCCCATTTGAAAAAACTGAAAAAAATTCTATTTGAGCTTCTGGAATGTAAAATTCATTCAAGACCATTCTGTACAAAATCAAAAATCTCAAACTTAGTCTGAAAAAATCTTTAGTCCTCTGTCTTTGTACAGGGTGTCCCAAATTGGTGTGATTTGCTGGTTATCTCGTAAACTAGAGGAGTTAGAAGAAAAGCAATAATTACATGTTCTGACTTCTTTTTTTGTTAAAGTGACGATAGTCTCATTCAATCTTCAGTAACTCCCTGCAGTTGGAAGATACAGGGCGATTATTGAAAACTACAAGGTATACTATAATTTCTTAATTAAGAAAAATATAAAAAAAGTTTTAAAAACTTTTGATATACAGGGCGTTTTCAAATGACACAACGTTTACAAGTAGATACCTCTCGTGAAATTGGACAAAATGGTATAAGTATTGAGGGGTCTAGCTCATTTACAGGGTATTAAAGTTATAAAAATTCAAATGCATTTATTTGATAACTTTAAAATGGATG
This sequence comes from Galerucella nymphaeae, assembly GCA_963978555.1. Lineage (NCBI taxonomy): Eukaryota > Metazoa > Arthropoda > Insecta > Coleoptera > Chrysomelidae > Galerucella > Galerucella nymphaeae. The sequence goes on along the minus strand of OZ021715.1, from coordinate 16,059,744 downwards.
AATGAATTGATTTGACATTTGGCAGGTTGTTTTCAAATGTAAATAGGCATATTTTGATAGAAAAAAACATTTGTCAATTCTCGTTCTAGTGGTGTGATTTGGAAAAATATGTCACTTTTCTCCTCCCATTTTTCACGCCACTGGTATTTGTTGCTATTTTCAATTAATTTTGTATACCCCAATGTTTTTCACGTAAAAAACACATAACCTTTACTCATCAAAAAGTGTGTAGTTTTCAAGATATTTAATGTTTTCATGAAGTCTGCAACCTAATTTATCAATAATAAAATGAGAAAAATATTTTTTTGTATTTTTTTATTTATTTAAAAACTAATTAGTGGAGCAGCTATGCATCTTAAACATTGTGAGAAGTCTCTCAAAAATATTTGTCCAAACTTGTGCTTTTATTATTGAAAATAATGCTGCAAACTACATGAAAACATTAAATATCTTTAAAACTACAAATATTTTAATATGTAAAGGTTATGTATTTTTTTTCGTAAAAAACATTAAGGAATACAAAATTAGTCGAAAATAGCCATAAATACCAGTGGCGTTGAAAATAGGAGGAGAAAAGTGACATATTTTTCCAAATGTACACCACTGGATCGAGAATTGACGAATGTTTTTCATCAGAATATGCCTTTTTACATTTAAAAACATCCTGCCAAATGCCAAATCAATTTATTCTAAAAATACTGATATACAGTGTGTTGTTTTAGAGATTATCGAATTTTGCAAATTTTTCTCAAACCAGACCTGGATTATAATTATTTTTATTACACTATCTTATTGTGTTATCAATGCAATATATCCTAACCAAAAATGAAAGAGATATATGGGGTGGTTCTGAAGTTATTGCCTTCAAAAGCATCGGACTAAATGAATAAAACACCAAAACGCCCTGTATCTCTATTATTAATAATTATGTTAGACCAATTAACCAAGTCTATTTGTCCTCAATCTTGCAGTTAACCTATGGTTTATTAACTATGAAACACCCTGTATATTATTAGGATGATAACTAACAGTTTTTTCTTAAAGAATTTTTTTCTTTTGAGATATTTTACAGCCTTGAAAATTTTACAATGAAATTTGCCCACATAAAATTGGCTTAATATGGTTACTGTCGTAGCCAAGCATTGAAGTTCTTTGTATTTGAAATAGTTTTTCATAGGAAAAAATGCGTCATATTAAAAAATGACTCAATAATTAGGATTTTAATAGGTTTTAGCTTTCAGTAGAACATTTAAACAATTTGAAAATAGCATAGGCATACAGGGTGAATCACGAAATGTTTGTCATTTCAGTAGTTTGTACATTCATATAAGCTACATTTTAAAATTATTTTGAAATATACAGAATTCTATAGTTTTATTGTTCATTTTCTATTATCTATTTTGAACCTTTTTTATTTTTGTTTTCACCCTATAACTTTGAGAAAGATGAAAAAATCTGTGTACCGGAAAAAGGACGTTTTTAGAGATGTCATATGAAAAATGAAGTGATAATTTGTCAAAAGTTGAATTGCGAATTTTATTTAAACTAGCGACATTACTTCAGAGACATTGGGGTCGTCTTAAGCCGGCAGACAGCCACACTTGGTCCTTGGAACCGTTGGAAAACATTTTTCAGTACAATTTGACGATATTATGCCAAGTGAAAAGGCGTCGGGGACAGTTGTAAAAGTATACAATACGACTCTGCGTGTGAAAAATCACTTTCGCACGTACACTATTTTTCCACGCGATATACTTTTACCGAATCAGGCATGTACAATCTTGAGTTTTTATGTAGATGTGAGAGGTTTTACATATTATTTATATTTGTAATTGAAAGTGGCCCAGAAAATTGTGACTTTTATGCGATGGAAAAAAAAAGTTATGTATACCTAAATATTGGTACACAAAATATTACGAACATTTATTTAAACATCTAACAACAATATTCGAAACAGAACATCAGAAATAAAACTGTTTTTGTTACATAAATATTGCGATTCAGAATTAATTATTTATTTGAATAACTGTATAAATTGAAAGTAATAAATTATATTATATGGAAAAATCAACTAAGGAAATACGCATTTGACATGTACAGATTGCGAAAATCCGTATGGAATTATGCCGGGTTATACAAGCGCGACAGAATAAACAGCTGAAAGAGAGAGAAAGAATAATTATGCGCGGTCATTAAGGCGTGTACTTTGTTTCACCCCATTGGTGCATACATAGCATTTCCCGAGACTGGCCGAATGCACATTGCCACCCTATTTTAACCGGTGTTGTCAGAAGCGCAGATTAATTTGTACAAATGATATTTTTCTCTCACTATCGTTGACTTTTTTTCGAAATCATTTACAATAAGTGAAACAAAACACTTTCATCCGGCAACATTGTCTGAAAATTTTGCCAGCCTCGGGAAATAAGCATACACACCCAGGTGAAACAAAGTGATGACCGCGCACAATTATTATCTCTCTCTCTCCTTCATATATCCCTGTCGCACCTATGCAATCCGAGGCGAGGATTCCATAAGGATTTTCGCAATCTGTACATAAATTTCAATTTTACAGCTTTTTTATCCATACACGTACGGATAAGTTTTTTTTTCCGTTCGCGTATGAATAAAAGCCACTTTTCCATAGAAATAGACAGTGAGATATACAGTATGCGAAATCTGCTTCGGAACTTGGGTCTCGAATTACACAAGTACGACAAGGATATATGAAAGAGAGAGGAAGAATAATTGTGCACAATCATCACTTTGTTTCACCCCTAGTAGAAATTTATCTTGGCACAATGTTGGCTAGACGTTGACGCCAATATTCGACTATATTGGAAATAGATAGAGATGTTAACACTTTCCAATGTACGTCCAATATTGGCATAATATTGCTGAATATCGCGCCAATACATACCCAACTTTAGGTTACATTGGGAGGCAATATTGTCCCTATATTGGACAATATTGCTTCCCAATGTAACCTTGAATTGGCTGGAAATATTGGCCAATATTGGCTAAATATTGCTTGCCACTATAGGTTACATTGGCGTACAATATTGGTGTTGTATAGCGCCAATATTGGTAGTAAATTTGGGGTTTTCACGGCTACACATTGGAATCGAATATTGCACCTATATTGGCAGACCAATGAAACCCAAAATTGGGCGGCGAAATATTGTGTCAATATTGGCGAAGCATGTAGTTCCAATATTGGAAAACCAATGAAACCCCAATAATGTCGGCGAACATTGCGCTAATATTGGTGAAACGTATAGCCTCAATATTGCTATACAATTCAGAACTAATATTGGCGAAATATATACAAAATATATAACCCCAATATTGTTCATGAATATTGGGGTAATATTTCCGAAATACATTTACCCAATAGTGCTAGCTCATTTTGAGCGAATGTTGTTCTCACCTGAAAGTTCAATAATTGTAAAATATCAACAACCAATATAAGCCATATATTGTATATATTCCTACTTTATACATCTGATACTTAATAGTGGCTTGTGAAAAATTCAAAAGCTATTTGTTTGTTAATAATTGACAAATTTGATGTAACTACTTAAATTGAAAAATCAATATGCTTTGTAGTGTCGTCACCATTATGTACCGAATATATAGGTAAAGACAATGTAAAACAATGTGTTATATTGAATATTTAGCTCAAATTGAAAGTTAATATTTCTCTTTTGTGGTAATTGAGGTGTGAAATATAAAAATTAGTTAGTTTTTAATATAAATTTATTAAAAACAAAAAATAACTTTAACAAACAAATAAGAAATATTTGTAATAGTGTCCAAAAAGCTTAAAAATATGTTAATTCTGCATAAGAACTTACAAAAAAAAAACAGTTACAAACAGGGTGTGCTGAATGTTTAAGAATCCCCTGAGAATGTGAGCTCTTTAACTCTCCCAAGGCGCTAAGGTATTTTCAATTCAAAATACAAGCAAATTCTGATCATTTTTTTCCAGAGTAAGTATATTATTTGCAGAGCAATGCGATATTTTATCGATAGGATATATTTCAGGGACAAATTTCCTAAACAAAATCTCTTGTAACCTATGTAAAAGAATGTTGTAAAGGTGAAATATTGACTTATTAATAAGTGGTCATGAGTAAAAATATTTTAAATGGTAAAGAATGTAACGGTTTTGAAGAGTTCTTAAAAGTTTATATGAAGAAGTCAAATTTTCGGAGGATTCTTTTTTGGAATTTTCCAACATGATTTTGAGTCGGGAGCAAAAAAAAGTAACTTACTAAAAAAAGCACACCAATATATCTAATATATGAACTATCAATGAATGGGCACACCCTGCATATAAGTCACATGTTGAGAAAAATAACTTACTAAATAACACTCACTTAGAGTAACGAAAACATCGTAAATTATACAAAAATAAGAAGAACTCAAAAATTCGTAGTAATTAACATAATTGCACAAACAAATTCTGACAAGTGAAATATGTTTAAATAATAGCTTGTATGATTAAAAGAATAACTATCCATACAAAAAAAATTGAAAACCTTCCCTAACCTACTACGCAAATAACACATACATGATGATCCTACAACGCGATAATAATAAATAAAAGATATACTTTACATCTTATATCCTAATGCACACTACCACACTGCTCAGGTCCTATTGTGTCACAATTACAAATCAGTATCGTCGCCTTCCATTAGAGACGGCAGCTTGAAGATGCGGTAGAATGTCTCGAAGACAAAGACGGTCTAGAAGTATCTAAAACAATTAAAAGACTCATTAGATAATTTGCATAAAAACATGAGAAATTAATTGTTTAATTCATTACTAAGTGAAATATATCTATAAATATTGAATAGTCGATATTTATTGATTTTATAAAATAATTATGAGAATTGTATTCATGGCAGAGACAATGTTAAAAAAAATTGGAAAGTGGAGTTCAGGTGCAGTTTATAGGTACAAAACAATTTCAAGTAATTTCAAACTCACCATGTTGTTTCATTAATCTCTATCTTCTGCCACCATCACGATCACCAGATGTGGCCAGTACTACTGAAATTCTTTCAAGTATTACAAAATCATCTAACGTTTTTCAACAGCTGCCAATACAACTTTGTAAAGCTCCAGTTTCGAAAAATGTTTCTTTATTTTTCTACCGACACCGCTATATTTGAAATTAGGCTGTTCATGTCTTTTCCTCCAACAAGTGAGACACAAGCAAGCTAAAACACAACAAAGAAAGAATTCATAATAATTATTGAAGTAACATATCATAATCGAATTCAGTTGCATGTATACTCCACAACATAACTCACCATTTTTTGGAAAAATTCATAATTTTGAAGCTCCAATTCAACATTCTGAAGCCTTTCTTTGGACTGTATGGGTAGCATTGAAGCTATTTCAACATCTTCTTGTGAAATATTACTTTTCGCTATAGCTATGTTTGAAGTTTTCAATTGTTCACGCAGACCCCTTAGTTCATATTGAATGCCACCAAGTATTTTCCCCTGTTTTTCCATAGCATTGGATACCTTCTCGATAAAATCTGGAAATAAAATCATTGTTAGCTATTTGTATACCTACAATAACAGTAAAAGTTACTGTTATATTTTTGTTATCCGAATTGAGCATTACCATTGAAACAATTAGCTGTTAGATATATTGCCAGTAATAAATTTCTTCGGAATGTCATCTGTATTTGGTGATATGGTGTCAGTAAGTGTTTCGTCCAATTCAATTGACATATCTTGTTCTTCCACATCAGTTATATCGAAATTAATAATTGGAGTGGCTATAAAAAAAAGTTGGAAATAATATCAAATTAATTTTTCATCATTTTTTTTATTGCCGAAAGGAAGAAAAAAGTTAATATGATACTTACAAACTTCTTGCACCTCCTGGTTTTTGTGTACTCATGGCAATGCCCACCCTTTAACCGAGCCTTTAACTGCATGGTTCAGAAGATTTCCTTCTCCATGTTTGGGGGAACAACCAACCGATCTATGTAGTATTTTTCCTCAAAGTAGTGGAGATACAGGTAGGTGTAATTTTCTAACAATCTACATTTTCCTGCTCGAAATGCTCGGCAGTAGCTATAGTACTGCAATCGTGGACATTGCACATTAGGGCATCTGTTCTTCAAATAAGCGGAACATAATCTACAATATATTATATGATTGATTAACTTTATACAAAATCCCCTTTTGAATAACAATAATGAAATAACTTTCTATGGCATATTTTCCTAGATACTATACTACTAGTTGAAGAAGCTAAGAATTGGTATGGAGAGTGTCAGGTGTGCTTATTTGTTTGTTGTATGTTTATGAGAAAATAATGACTTTTTTAATAATAGTGGTTTCTTTTTTGTGAATGCGAGTGTTCAAATGATAGCTCAAAGAGGGTAATGGATTTAATTACACACTTGAAAATAATTCCTGAAGAGCTGATTTCATTGCCCTATTACACTACCAGAGGTCTAACGAAACAGATTTAAGTTTAAAACTGATTTTTTTTTTGGAAGCTACCTACCTATGTATTAAAAAAATTCAAATAATGTTACTTGTCCTACCAAATATTATCTCACTCAGTACCTACGCTTTAATTAACTTAAATTACCAAAGGAATATTTTCAAAAAAAATATAAGGTATATCACACTGTCATAAAAGATTTTTGTCAAATATTTTCCTTTAGTCTGGGTACGCCGCATTATGGCGGCGTGGGGCGTAGGTACCTGAAGGTTTAAAATTCTATGTACTTACCGTTTACTTGATGTTTCCATATTCACCAGCACAAGAACAAATCACTGATTGTATTGTCTAAAATATTTAACCTCCTCACTCAATTTATAATCCAAAAACGCAGTAAAATTAAACCAAAAACGCTAAGTACAAGATGTCGGCTATCAAACATGAAACCTCGTGTCAGGTGTCTCGTGTCGGCTTCTCCAGTGTTGCCAGATGCTGAAGATGAAATTATTGATCATTGTAGAGAAAGTTATCGAATTAACCACAAAATTATGTTACACGCGTATTTTGATTTTTTTAAGCTATGTGCATTTTTTTATAAAATAATCTTTTACGTTTATTCATTTCAAATTAGAAACAGTGTAACAAAAAACTTTAATTTTTAAAAAAGAGACACCTCTTGTCATAAGTTTTCACACGAATCAGTATTAGTTACGTTGACGTGAAAAAATTGCCAAGATACCTACCTAAACTACCTAAATCATTTATGTATTATCACGAGAATATTTTACATAATTTCTAAAAACCTAAATTATATGCGAGGTAACCAAATCATGTTACAATTATCGATTATGGTACAGACATTTTTTGTGAAAATTGTGTGGCAAAATTGTTACAATTCGGTAATTATATTACATCTGGCAACACTAGTACTACTACAGCTACTCCAAGCATGCGCATGTTGTCTTTCCCCCGCATGTTGAGGTGCGCATGGGTTTATGTTCTTGTAGCTCTTAAGCTTTTACTTGTTACATGAGGAAATTAGCCGATATGGAAGAATTTTGGGCTGACAACAGAGAGGTCCTTGGTTCGAAACACGGCTTGGGCATTGCTTTTTTTGTTTATTTTTCAGTTTTCTATTTTTATCCGTGACATCTTTTTACATTTTGTTCATAAATCAAATAAGTAACGTCTTTCCCTTTCTCAAAAAAATATTCACATGTGCTTTTAAATCAAATAAGTGACAAGAGAAAACTAGACCCATGTAATAATATAATAATATTTGAAATACCTATTGTTGACAACAAAGTTGGTTATTTTGGATGGATCCGACACCGACCGACAGGCCACGAACTTTCCAAATACAGTCACTGTTGCCATGCCAAAATGAAAAAAAAAAGTGGACAGGAGAATAATTAATAGAAAAGAATGAATAATATACCACAAGAATCATACATAACAATAATTTATACTCTTCACCACAGATTACAGCTAACAAACTTTGGGTGAGAGTTATTTGTGAGTTAATTCACGAATAAAGTTATGCGAAATTTAGATTAGGTTTTATTAAATCATCGTATTATTCAAAATAATATCTCTATTACTTATAAAATAAGTTTAAAAATTAAGAAAATAAATTTAAAAAGCAACCCGTATTGAAGCATGTATTTAAATTTGACAAATGTAGTCGGAGTCTGTTGTAGCGCAGAGGTAGGAACGGTTGGATTATACGCGGGTGGCCCGGGTTCGAAACCTGCATAATGTTTATTTTTAATTCTTAATAAGATTTTGTTTTTTATCGTTTTTTAAATTAAATAATTTTGTAAGTTGTTAAAATTTCGAAACAAATGCATAAATCGTCTGGAATTTAGATCTGTTAGATATCAAATGCATGACATCTGAGTTTTTGAATACACTCCATCAATACGTCTACCTACATCTAGTTTCATGAAAAATAGCTATTGAGGCAATGAAATAACCATTAAAAAATGAAAAAAAACTTGGAGATTCCAATGACAACGCCCAAGAAAAATAAGTATAATACTAGATTAAGCTATACATATTCATTACATTTTTTCGCATGTGTAAATGTGGCAATGCTGTGAATTTATGAAATACTGTTCAGAAAGGTCAACGAAGGACAATAGCATGCAAGACAAACTTAAAAATAAGATTAATTTGAAAGTAAGACTAAGAAGATAAAACATTGTTATTGTTTAATTTACATCCTAATTAATAGTTTCTTGCATGCAGGAAACTGAAAAATTGAGATGTAAATTAAGAAATGACGTGGTCTGATCTTCTTAGCTTTAGTATCAAATTAATCCTAGTTTCAATTTTCTCTTGCATGAATCCACATTCACTTACCTATTTGAAACAAAATGTGTATTCAAGTCTTGATATTTATCAACATAGATTAAATTTAAGAAGTAAATTCTAGCGGAAGTCTTTAAATACAATGTAAATATAAGATCAATATAACCTCCAATAAATATGAATAACTATTGTTACAATATCATTTATTTATGGAACTAAGAATTCAGGTAGAGTAGGTAGGTACAATAGGAACGTATAAATCAGATCCTTTTCTATTGAAATTAATAATTCTAATCCTATAATCATCTAGGTACCTATAACAAAGAATTGAATATTACGAAGAAATGATAATCTTTTTATTGAGCATACTTTATGGTGTATGTTTATTAGGTATATACTTTTTAATGTTCAATGCTAATACAATGTTCTTCAATGAAATGAGCTTTGATGTTTTATAGAAAAATTATTATTTAATTTTGATTGATAGATTTCCAACGTATAAATTTCAACTTTCGAATTGATTTGGATAATAGCCGTTATTGAAAAGATACCTAAGTATACCTTTGATATAATATCTAATTATTTGTTATAATTATTGGTAAATTTTTCTTTTACTTGAAACGGCAGTGCATGCTTTATACCTGAATCATAACTATAGTCAAAGGCACTCTTAACGTGCGGGTTCAAAGGTCACTAACCATATGTATCAAATCAGAAAACTCAGAGGTTACCAAAATGTGAGAGTACACTGCAGATTGACGAATTTCCACTTCTTCTTTCATTCTCGAAATAATCCATCGAACTAAGTACAAAAAAACTGAAAATTGCTACTTATTATTCATATTGTCACTTTGAATTGTCAAAGTGACAAAACTGACATATTTAAATAAAAACTCTGCTGGTGAAACACTTTTTAGAATCGCTGAAAACTAAATACATATCCTTCTTTTTCCCGTCAAAATTGCATAAGTCTGTCTTATTTATCTAACGGATTTCATTTGGAAGTTATAATTTAACGTAATAAAAGAAAACAAAAACTGTGAGTATGTCTTTGTTGAATCGTATGACCCGCACGTTAAGAGTGCCTTTGACTATATATAATCTATAAATTGGAAAAACTGTGTTTACAAGTAGTTCTTTATCTCAATTGGACATAATGTAGGTAGTTGAGACTTGAGATCTTATATTTTCGGATGGACTTCAGGTAGTATTCAATCTATTAGCAAATATATTAAATTGAAAAAGCAAAAGTAATGTTGGCCAAACCCTGGCTTGACGATGTATACATAATATTGTCGCAATAGCGAATCGCAATAAAGGCGCAATATTGGAAATGTGTTGGTACATATATATCTAGTTCAGACAATATTAAGCCAATATTCCGCTAATATTGATTCCAAATATTGGCCAATATAAAACTTCTATTTTAAACCTATATTAGCTGCAAAACGGTTTCATATATAATCGCCAATATTGTTGAAAGAGGTCTTTGTAGTAATATTGGCCAAACGCTGGCTGACAATGTTTACACAATATTGGGTTGCAATGTAAGCGCAATATTGGAAATGTGTTGGTACATATATATCTAGCTCAGACAATATTAAGCCAATATTCCGCTAATATTGATTCCAAATATTGGCCAATATAAAACTTCTATTTTAAACCAATATTAGCTGCAAAACGGTTTCATATATAATCGCCAATATTGTTAAAATTGGTCTTTGTAGTAATATTGGCCAAACGCTGGCTGACAATGTTTACACAATATTGAGTTGCAATGTAAGCGCAATATTGGAAATGTGTTGGTACATATATATCTAGTTCAGACAATATTAAGCCAATATTCCGCTAATATTGATTCCAAATATTGGCCAATATAAAACTTCTATTTTAAACCTATATTAGCTGCAAAACGGTTTCATATATAATCGCCAATATTGTTAAAAGAGGTCTTTGCAGTAATATTGGCCAAACGCTGGCTGACAATGTTTACACAATATTGGGTTGCAATGTAAGCGCAATATTGGAAATGTGTTGGTACATTTATATCTAGTTCAGACAATATTAAGCCAATATTCCGCTAATATTGATTCCAAATATTGGCCAATATAAAACTTCTATTTTAAACCAATATTGGCTGCAAAACGGTTTCATATATAATCGCCAATATTGTTGAAAATATCTTCTAGTTATATTGGCCAAAGGTTGGCTTGCCAATTTGTAGACAATCTTGTGTAACAATATTGGGTTTATATTGATCGCAATATTGGCCAAATATTTGCATTTCATTGGTTCATCAATATTTCTCTTGACCATATTTAACCAATATTCCACCAATATTGCTTGCCAATGCCAAGGCAATATAACAAAAAAGAGCTGGAGCCTATTTATAGCCAATATTGGCTATGTATTGGCAATATTGATCTATATTGCGCCAATGCTTGAGCAATATTTGCAATCGAATCATGGCGGTATGTTGAGAATCAACATTGTGCCAATATTGGCTTGATATAGATATTGTGCGCCAATATAGCGCCAATGTTTCAATATTAGCGCGAGGTTGCACCAATCTATATCCAACATTCGGTTCTACTAGGGACCTTAGGGGGTGTAAGCTTATTCCCGAGAGTTACCGACTGCTCATTGCTCTCCTATTTTAACTAGTTGGTGGTGGTAAATGGTAGTTCAGTATGCTCCCAACACGGAAGGAGTGGGGGCGTTAAAGAATTATAAAAATACAATCGTTATTACGTAACCTGTACATCTTAAAGTCTGTGAGTCCAAAAAAAAAACATCTTCAGGCGTGTTGCGTACAATATTTTTTCGGCAACCGTGTGAAATAACAAATCATTGAGATGTCAATTTCAAAAAAATAACTCGAATCCATCGAATTCATAAATCATACCGAAAGCTTTATTTTCGGGACAGCTACGGAAAAATAATTTAACAGGTTTTTGGATCTACAGGATATCCCCAGTCATGGTGCAAGCAGTTTTCTGTTGAACTTTATAACAATAAAAAATTTGCATTTATTGGTCTAATCTAAATATGTGTGGAGGGAACCTCCATCCAACCAAAGGAGATCGATGATCTTGTGTAGTGTTCGTGAATTCGATATAACTATATAAGTATGCGGTAAACTGTGATCTCACTCATTCGTTATTGCGTCACTGTAAATCATTGGCCGATATCTTGGAAATTTGTCATATAAGTTATTATTCAATACTTATTTTTATACAGGTTAAATCTAACATGATATATTGATTCATTTATTCAAAACGTGTTTTGATTTATTTAAACAATCACCAATTTATTTGTTCGACATACATGTTGAGCCAGTGGAAAGTGAGTTCATTCACCCAGTATACGAGGCGTATTCAACAAATATTCTATACAGGGTGATTCATAAGTAATTAGCCAAATTGTAACTATACGTTCGGAAATCAAAAATATTAATATTTCACTTTACAAATAAATGGGTCTAGAACTCGGTCTGGAACTGCTTTTTGTGAAGAAACGAGATGTTAAAGTGGAAATTCCTCCCACACATGTGATTTTTAACCAATCAGAACATGTATTTCTAACAGTTCACCATCGCAACGGATGAATTTTTGGTGGAAACCCAACAGCGAATTATACAGGAATTTTTTTTTCGACGTTTATAATGACAGACTATATTTTTACAATCTTATTTTTATTTGTTCACATGATAATTTTGATTAATTTCAACTACAAGGCTAGATGTTCTCTAAATTCTTTGGACCATTATAATTAATGTTTATATTAAAAAAGCAATTTTCATTTACTATGTTCTGCAACTACTTCATGAAGACGAAAATTGATGTTGGGGATAAACCGAATAACACACTAGGTCCAATTAAATCCGGAAATTTTTTCCTGCTCATGAATATTTTTAGAAGAAATTTCGGAAAATAATTTGACTTCCAGTGGTATTACTAGTGAAAATATAAAACAGATTTCTATCAAAAATTGGGTGTTTCTTATTAAATAAAAAGATGAACAAGAATGTTATATGGGGGGATTTGAGTTAACTTGTAGATGTCGCTTTCGCCAGTCAGAAGAAATTATGACCATGCTTCTATGTAGTTTATGCCGCAGAAATGTTCATGTATTATGACTTACACAAGATGATGATTTCATTTCATGAACAGACCAGAATAAGATTTTTAGGCTACCAGCTGACTGAAAGTAATTATTGAAGCTGACTGATGGTACCAAATGACTGGAATAAGTATAAAACTTAAACAAAAGGTTGAGAAAGACCAGCATGTTTAGTTACTACTTCTAATCTGTTAACTCAAAGAAAAATTAGAAGAACGTTTCTCTGTATAGTAAATAAAACTAACAAAGTAAAAAAAATTTGTATAATAGCTAACTTGAAATCACAATGAAGGTTAGGAAACAAAAAAAAATACTTAGTTTCTGTATTTGTAAAGTAGGAAGGGTGAGTGTAGGCTCACAGCACTTAGGCCACATATGACTCATTGTACATCCTCCCGAGGAGTTGTCCTCCTAGGTCATCGTCCATCCTGTCCTTCTCAGAAAGGTGAACAGGTCACCAGGAGACATCTTCTTCATATCGGCAGGTGTAGGCCAAGACTCACCGAACACACACTCTCTTATCCTGGCAAAACTGCATCCTTTGATTCCCTCCCATCTCTCAAGGGATTGAGCATGGGTGTAATGTTTGGCTAGTTCCGCAATTGTCGAAGTCGTCAGGCCGTAGGTGTCACTGGGTCCAAGAATTTTTAGTCCAGCGGCTTCCCTGGCTAAAGAGTCGGCAATGCGATTTCCTTTACTCCTGTCGTGCCCTTCAACCCACCTCAGGATAATATTGTTATCTGCCGACGCGTTAGCTAAATCTTGGTGGCACCTAGTACTAGCCTCGATATAACACGTTGTCTGTTCAAGACTAATAGGGCTTGTTTACCATCAGTGCAGATTATTAGGTTTTTGTCAGAAGTTCCTTTTCTGGTTAGTTCTTTTGCGGCAATTGAGATACCAGCCAGTTCTGTTTGAACCACGCTGGTATTGTTTCCCATTCCCCACTTGAACCTTAGGCTTAGTGCTCTCGAGTAAACTCCACATCCTGAGCCTTCATTCATTTTTGAACCATCTGTATAAATGCGTATTGCATCTGCAGCATCTTGCTCTGTGTTGTGTTTTATTTGTATTTTGTAGGGTTTATTAAACAAAAACCTAGGCTAGGTTTAATTGCATCATTGGCTGCCTGCAGCAGAGATAGCGCAGTAAGCGCTTCCTGCCATAGGCTTAACCGCAATTGGCCCACTCCTACCTCGGGGTTTACACCAGCCGTGCGCAATCGTACCATGGCCATTAACGCAACTTAGTTTATAAACATTGTTTTTATGATAAAGCCAAACTTCGTACTGATGCTGTTCAAAAGGAATGTGAAGAATCTTCTAGGGAAATTCAGAGGACTGATTTTTCATCCCAAGGGAATATTTGTTTCCTAGGAACTTCTAGGAACTGTTTTTCTCCCAGTAACTATTTAACTGTCAGGAACTATTGGTCTTCTGGGAACTATTAGTCTAACAGAAAACTGTAAATCACCCAGGAACTGTGCTATAAAAATATACCGGTATAAAAAAAATTGAAGCTGGAAAGGTTATGTCCCGGATATTTTGGAATGTAGGTAGTGTAATACTCATCGACTATCTCAAAAACAAAAAACCATCGAAAGTAAATATTATATAGCGTTATTGGAGCGTTTGAAAATCGGAATTGCAGAAAAAAAAACATCCGCATACATGGCAAAGAAAAATGGTTTTTCCTTCGAGACAACGCACCGTGTCACTAGTCAATCGAAACAATAGCAAAACTACATGAACTGAACTTAAAATTGTTCTCACATCCACCGCATCCCTCAGATTTGGTTCCCAGCGACTACTGGCTGTTCGCTGACCTAAAAAATGCTCACCGGTAAGAAATTCTGCTCGAATTGGTTAACGCTAAAACTGAGGCCTATTTTATGGCAAGAGATAAATCGTTCTACAAAAGTGTTATTGAAATGTTGCCCTGTAATGGATTGGTTTGCTCTTGATGGGAATTGAGTTAATAAATTGAACTAATTTCTAACAAAAAAAAAAACAACTTTATATGCTAGACCCGAGACTTCCCAGCCCATGATACACGTTGAGAATCTATTTAAAGGAGATTAACACATGTTGTTAGTATGGATTTTTACGATAAAAAGACGATGATGTCATTTCTAGTTACTTTCCTGCTTATCAGAATAAATAATAATTTACCTACCGTGAATTCAATTTATCCCCAATAGCCGGGGCAATTCACAGCTGACGGGTTGGCAAAACTTCAAGACGTTGTCAGATCATCTGGTGAAATTCCCCAGTTTGTTTTGACGTTTATTGACATTCGATCATCGTCTAATATTTACAAGTTTTTTTGGTGCTTTCAAACTCATTGTCTCTTCAAAAAACAGTTATTTTGATAACTAATTATTTAGGCAAATCTGCAGTATGTAGTTAATAAAATGCCGAAGCAGCTGAACATTAAATGTCTAGAGATGGTAACATATTTGTTAAGCCATTTTGAACGGGAATGCCGGAGTGAGCCAAATGGGGCCCGCTTTCTGCTGTTAGAGAAGTAAGTAATAGTATTTGCTATTGCTATTCATTATTAATAATATTATTGTTACATATTTAAATGTAAATGTCAATCTAACATCAGATTTTTCTAGTTTTCGCAAAGAAAAAAATAACGCTTGTCATGATGTAATGATAGCCATTAAGACACGAGCATATTGTAGGATACGAAACGAGCCGCAGGAAAAGTTACACTACTTTGACCTGTTTTCCATGCGCAAAGCTCAACATTCCCAAATAGTGGGCAGCTGCTAGGCAATTAGAAAATAACAGTGCGGTAATATTCTTACCGCACTGCCGTAGCGTGCGGTAATGTTACAAATGGATTATTACAATTAAATGTAGTAAAGTATGGTTTCAATTTTTATATTGATAAAGTTGTTATTGAAAAAATAAAAGAAATATCTAATTTTTAACGATATTCTTAAACACAAATTCATTGTTGTGAATATATACATTTATTGTTCAGTTTGTACAATTTGTAAATTGTACTGGAGGGCAACGAGAATTTATATATACGTTGAAGCTGAATGGCTAATTGTTTGGTTTATCTCGTTACCACCACTTCTATATTTTAATATGAGAACAGAGGAATCTATCTAAACTTACTTGATTACATCTTGAACGGAATATTTTTCAATCAATTTTTCAAATGTCAATTAACGATCGAAGAAAAAATAGTATGTATAATTCGTGGGAAAAGCATATTCCCAAACTTCTGTGTCACCATACTCGTCGCTACGCTCCTCGTCTGGTAATCATCACAGTCGTTTGGGAATATGATGCTTTTCCAACTAATTATACAACATACTATTTTATTTATATTTTTTTCTACTCCGATTAATAAATAGTTATTTATGCAACAAGTGCAAAAAGTGAGTGTTTTTTGCACGCGACGTGAAATTGTCCAACGAGGTCTTTAGGCCGAGTTGGACAACACGTCGAGTGCAAAAAACACGTTTTGCAAGAGTTGCATACAATATTTTTTCTAAATTCATGCTAAAACTGGAAAATTACAATATAAATATGTCAAAAACCTATAATCTAACCTAATAAAACTCAACCCGTTCTTCTTTTTTGTATCTTTATGGCCTCCACCTTGTCAGTACTCAATCATAGCTGGTTTTCGCCTTGACCATTTAAATTTTAAATAATTAAAGATTTTTGAAATAATTGTAACTCGTTGAGACTAAGTAGTAAGATATACATATATTATTGTTGTATTAAAGCAGGATCAGGTACTTGCTATGGATTTTTATTTAATTTAAATGTTTATGTTTGTCATTAATCATCACAAAACTGACACAAGAATGACAGATGAGTGCAATAATAGCTAGTTATGTCATCAGTTACGAAATGCCTAATTTTGTGTAACGCGTGAGATTTTTGCGGAACGAACGAAGTGAGTTTCGCAAAAACTCACAAGTTACACAAAATTTTATTTCGTAACGTATTGCATACAAGATTTTTTCTAATTTTGAAGAAAGTACCTAATAAAAAAATGAAATTTCATATACCTTATTGAAAAAAATTTAGAAAACATAAATTTAGTTTGTTGCTGTTACTTCAAGTTAGTTGTCAGTTTGACATTTTGTAAAAAAGTCTAGACGGAAGGTTTTTAGCGAGATAAGAAAGTTTTACTTGCATATTTTGAGGGTAAGAAAGATCTAAAAGTTTCCACATTATGGACACTTTACCCAATGTTAAGGTCTGAATTATTATAGCAGTTTAATAAATAGAATAATTCTTTTTGTCACTAATTTTGGAATACATTTTTCGTCACCAGTTGCATAAAATTTTACTTTATGCAACTAGTTACAAAAAGTAAGACGTTTCATAACGTCAATCAGTTTTAAAAAGTGTCACTTTATATGTCAAAATTAGAAAAAATATTTTATTGCACTAGTGCAATAAAGTACCACGTTTTCCATTAAATGTGGTGCACAAAAGTGTTGTTTTTTGCATGAATGTAGAAAAAATTATTTAATTGATAATTATTTAATTTAATTAATTTTAAATATAGTTACTTTTGGAAATCAAAATTATTTGACAGTTATCAAATTAAGTGTCACTTAATAGGTCTGTTCGCCTGCAATAAAAGTGTACCACTAAGCTATATAATTTTGAAAAATTCAGGTCTATCTGTGACAAAACGCGTGTAAAATTACTAAATTTGGGAATATCTATGTATATCGCATTTGTATACTGCAAGAAGTATTAAAACATAATTAAAATAAATAAAATCGTATTGCTCAGTGCTACACTTTTATTGCAGGGAACAATCCTAATATAATTTCCATGGCTATATTAAATATTGTGCGAATGTCGCATTCCTATTGGCTTAAAAATCTGTATCATAATGAAAATCTGTATCATAATGAATATCATACACTCCATTGTAATACAACTTTCGAATATTTCCAATTGCTTGGAAGATAGTCATACGGGTAGTAGCACGGGAAATTTAACAGTTTAAATTGAACTATGGCGGTTCGATTCGGCACTGTGGTAAAATTTTATTCTTTTGAAGTGTTTAAAGTTTTTTAGACAAAAATTGTGAAAAAAGAACTGAAAACAAAAACGAGAAAATTCAACCACAGCAGCGGTTCGAACCGCCATACTTCAGTTTGAACTTTGAAATCTCCCGTTATCTTTTAAGTGATTGGAAGTTCGAGTTTTTGAATTTTTCCATCAAATTACAACGAATTTTAGAAAACTAAAAGTGCGGCATTTGAACCAGTTTTTCAACAACCTATCTATATATTTGGTGAAAAAGCTAGCTCGCGTTTGACAGGTTTATACAGGATTCCCTATGTCACATATAATAAATAACACGGTCTTTGATGTTGAAACTCAACTACACCAAAAAAGAACGTTTACCTCTCTTGCAAAAAGTCCGTTAAAATTTATTCCTTGAAAAAGTAAGATTTACTGTCTTGATATGTTCAAAGAGAAGTATATGGTGATCATTTGATAAGTTCCCAGAATAGTATATAACAAGAAGATAACATTTTTTCAGCGTACACTTAAAGTTCAAAGTCCTTAGACAAAAAGGATTTCCATTGGTAGAGTAAATTTTGGTAAATATCAGTTTAACAATTTTTGTTCCATCATTAGATGGCACTGGACAAAACCAAAAAGCCAGGCGAATGTTCGATATCAAGATAATAGTATTATACTATTTATTATAACACTTTACAAATTTGGAAATCATTTTTCAAAAAATAGACCGTTCACTAAAAACAACAATCTACTTCTTGGGCTATATGCCCCGACATACAATGAATTACACTACTTAGTTAAACGAGCTGGGATATCTTTACGATATAACCAAATATTCTGACTTTTATTTAGCCTGTAGCCCGGGAAGTAGTTGTTGCTCCTTAGTTGAACGGTCACAGTCTTTGGAGAATATTTTTCAAAACTGAAGAAGCGCTAAAATAATGATTATTCTGCGATATCTAGTGAACATATAAACATATAAATGGAATTTTATTCATAATTGAAGTTCTCTATATATGATTTCTCTGTATATGATTCATTTCAATCATTTTGAGCAATTTTTGTAGGTTGGAATTTCTTCGTTTGGACATTGTTGTTAGAATTTCTTGTTTTCTGTTCATGTCAATTAATAGAATTAATAAAAATCTCTCCGTTTTTTTAAGTATAAATTTATTTCTTGTATTTTACTCTTGTTATTCTAAATGTAGAAGTGCATAGTTTCCAGATACATATCCTTATACAGAGTGTTCGAGATATTCTAAGCATACTGAATGAGTATATTCTAAGTACGGACCTGTAATCACATTTTTTAGTGGTCTGTACTCGTAAACATACAAACTCAATTGAATTTCTAGAATGCTTTTCTAGATGCATTAAATGGATTTCATTTCAAGCTAAAAAATAAAAAAAAACCTCTCCGATACCATTGTTAACCCCCAAAACGTGCATAAATTATAACTTTGACGGTAAATTTTTGGTAGAAAAATTGTCTGCGGAAAAATAAAAAGGAAATAAGTAGATTCGATTTTTTATACCCTTTCCAATTATAAGGAGCAGTTTTCAAAAAATCTGTATACAGGGTGTTGCTTTTAGGAAAAACGAGTTTTGAAATTTTTTGTTAAGCCGGACCTGCATTATCTTTTTGGAGATGCTTTTGATGGAGTTTTTAGGTAATGGTTATTACGTGTACCAAATCTCAAAATAATATACAGAGTAACTCGGAAGTTATGAGGTTCGAAAGAAATAGGATAAATTTATAAAACACCCTGTATCTCAGTTATAAAGTGCAGAAGACACATTAAATATAGGTCTTTGGAACCACCAAAGTGATCCCCATCTACAGTTAAAGTTAGGCCCTTTACCAATGAAACACCCTGTATTAAAACACAATTTGTTTCATTATGTAAATTACAATTGTCGGTCCCGTGGAGTTATTTGGTGTTAGGATTATATAAAAATATCTTCATTATTTTATGTTTTCAAAAAGCTAGAAAAGATTTTTTTTCATGGACTATTTCGTGAATATTTATTTACCTGTAGTCACAATAGTTATAACTTTCGAAGTAAAAAACTATCTAATAAGGTCAAATTTTGCATAATTTTACTTTCCCGCACTAATTTATTACATTCTCGCACTAGTGCGGGAAAATGACATTTTCAAAACTAAAATGCGTGCGGGAAAGTGAGTTAAAACGCACGGTCGTAGGAAAATAAAATTCTATACAAAATGTGCTTGTTTATGATTGAAGTTACGGTTATGAAATGGACATTTATCGAGGTTGTCGTGAAAAAAAGGTTTCTTAACCTCGAGCTAAAAATCTAATGTTTTTCCCGTGAATAATACACTATTTTTTTCTGACAGGAAAAACGACGATTTAATAGTGAAAAATAGTATATTATTAAACGAGCAGTTTATGATAGCCATAATTCACGATGGGTGACGTTTGCGTCACGGGCCGCAGGCGAGGGGCGCAAGTCACTCAAGTGAATTATGGCCATAAATTGCGAATAGAATATACTATACTTTGTCCACGACACTTGATTTATTTATTAATAAATAAAAGTCAGTAACGATTTGGCATATTACTAACCTCAAAATGTTCTGACAGCTACATAAAAATATAATTTGACATATATAGAGATGGGCGATACTGTAGAAAGTATCAATACAAAGTACCGTTATAAATATATTGTTTTAAATTACTTAATATTAAAAAATATCGTTATGAAAAGTATCAATACTAAAAATTACAATATTTTATCTATACGATAAATGTCAGAAACAAATTTCCTGAACAAAATACACAGATATAATAGTTTATTTCATATTTTAGGTACCCCCATCTCTAGTTCATAATACACTGTAGTGTATTATGGTTCATAATTCACGACAGTTGATATGGGTACCATATACCTTTTGGTAGGAGGTAAAATATCGGCTTATTATTAGGTGGTCGTGGACAAACATATTATTACAATATATTAAATTCAGAACGTTATCGATATGAAATATGAATTTTTAAACTAGTTGGCTGCTGTAGTTATAGCAACAATTAAACAACAGTGTGGTCGAATTATTCAATGGTTTGAAATATGTTACGAATAATAATGTAGACATTTCAAAATATTCCAAACTAATTACATTCCTGGAATAAAATGGGTAAGGTTACACGCCTAAGAAAGCTGCGATTTTTACGAATCAGTGATTATCTCAATAATGCACCCGATGAAGGTTATTTAATTGCTAAGGCTGTTCAGGACCACTTAAATGAACGTAGGGCTAAGACGACGTGAGTAATTAAATTACTTACCGACGTGGTGAACTTAGAAACCAGTAAACACAACCTATCGTCCTGACCACTGGTTTCTAAGTCTCCAAATTATTTTATATTTATTTCAATACGATCGCGCAAAAAATCGTTCTTAATCCGTGATATACTATAAAGTTTTCTCCGCGTTAAAATTGTTCAGAAAGTGAGAAAACTGTACGTTGTAGGTAGGCATTTATTCAAATAGCAATCGAATGAAATCACATCATACACGAGTTGACTGTGATTGTGACATTGAAAATAACGTTCGGATAATAATTAATTTGAAATTCAAATAATTTAATAGACTCGTTACATTTTCAAATTAAGTAAGTACATAAAGTAACATAAAACGTCAAGCAAATAAAATATTATTAAACTACATTAATTGGTCACAATGGCGGACGGATAGCTCGATAAATATTAATTGCAAATTGTATTCAGATTATTGACGCACACTTATTTATACCAACTCGTTCTTTGGATATTTAAACAAAAAAGCTCACTAGATGGAAAAAAACTGTAATTTGTTCAAACGTCAAAAACTGACAACTACTTTAATAATACAGACGTTGCTTAGTACTACAGTGTGTTCCCAAATTAATGTAAAAAATTCAGAAGGTGATTGTACTCATGAAATTAAAATTGGTCTTTTCTTTTGTGGAAACTTACTCAGCCCACCGCAACCAAGATTTTTCCCCTAAAAGGTGCTGAGCTGAATTGAGGGTTTTCTAGACTATCAATTTTATTCTTTATTAAATAATAAACTACGTATTGAAAATGGAGGACAGTGAAATTTGAGGCGTATTTCTCATAGTATCACCTCTAACCAATAAGATTCGTCGACTCAGAACAGTGTATCACTGGAGTGGGTCCCAGATCACAAAGGAATCGCTGGCAATGAAAAAGATGATGAGTTCGCAAGAACAGAATCATCAACCCTTTTGAATGGACCAGAACCAACTGTGGGCATTCCCAGGTGCTCAACTAGGTCATGGTTAAAAAACACTGAAAGACGCCCAGACAAACACATGGAAAGAACTATCAGAAAAAGTAGCGAAATTACTGCTCTCAATGATCAGGAACAAACTACGCACCATAACGGAGCTGGTTACTGGACACTTTCCCACAAAGAAGCACCTGAACAAATTAGGGCTGTATAACGGAGAAGATGCAAAAACAGCGAAACAGCTCTGCATATATTATGCAACTGTGAGACGCTCGACCACAGGAGGCAGAAACTGTATGGAAGACCCCAAATGACTCCAGAAGACTTCTACAACCAACCAACGAAGAATCTGTATGAGCTGATACAGGTAACGGACTGGCTGAATAGGCTGTAGTCAGAACACTAGGAGAATCCATAATAAGCCCTAGTGGCTGAGTTGGTCCCGGCGGAGGGATAGCTCCTTTTAAAAAATGAATCCCATAGATTTAATAACGGGAATTGAGGAGGCCAGCGTTGCGGCCCTCCTCGACCAATCCAACGGCTGGGAAAAGCTGCTTCTAAGTATTACCTCGAAATCGGACGAAAATAATTAACTAGAGCACCATCGTGCGTAAACCACATGTTTGGTCTGATATTGAATGTGATGTGAATTAAGTGAATTCAAATAGTCACCTATAATTCCAATCGACACATTAATTGGAGAAAACTATGAAATAGATGAAAATTACTCATTTTTTCTGATTCTTCTTAATATGGATCTTCCAAAACGGGATCACGCATTCCCGTAGGATATTGCTGCGAAGATACTTGAGAGACTTTAGTAACCCTTAGGAATTGCCAGATATTACATTCAAAAATTTGTTTAGACTTGATGAAGAGATAGATATATATGAATTAAATCACTTTTCACCTAATCGACAACGCATATTCCCAATCATTTGGAAGTATTATTTTAAATTTTTACTACCAAGACAACTCTACATTTTCCAGCAAGCTAAGCATTAATTAGTAGAATTGTGACATTGGTTACTAAACTATTTGTGAACATATCTCTCTGGGAAATGAAGTTTCCATAAAGAAGATGAAGTAACCTCGCCAAAAAAATGAACAACCAAAAAAATATTTGAAGTTTATATTTGTTTACTTTGTCAAAGCAAAAAAATGCCCTTTTTCCGCACATTAGAACTATTTTGCGGCGCTGTCACGTCCATTTTCACGTATGGGTCTTGAAAGTTGTTATCATAACAACAGTTGCCTACCGAGTACTTATTAGAGAATACTAAAATTCAGCAAGTGGTTACTAAGGTCATTATCGAAAGTTGTTAGCAGAGTTACTATGGTTAACAACTGCGATAACCACTTTACATAGAGAATAGCCCTGAATATCTTGTTTCTCCCATAGATAAAAAAATACTTATAGATGGGAAACTGACCCGTGGCGCCCTCTATTCATACGGGTGGCGCTACCTTGAGAGTCCCGTCAGTACCACTGGCACAAATCAGGTTGTGAACTTCGCTAACAGCCGAAAAAAAGATTCCTGTAATTTTACAGTTTTTGCGGTATATTCAAAATTACTGTAATTTTACTTTTATTGCAAAATGACATTTACGAACCATTTTTCGATATTTCATTTAAAATTACTCAACATTAGATTGATATTACAATAATAACAATGAAAAGTCAAGTAAAATTAAATGAAATGTCAAAAAATGGATCATATAATGTCTGAATTGTGAAAAATAAAGCAATAATCATCAAGTTCATATATTTTATTGATTAAAAAAAGTATACAATAAATGAAACGTTTTTGTACATATTTAAATAACAAACATGAAGAAAAATATATGTTGGTAATTCAACAATGATGCTGGGAAGTTCAAAGTTGTATGGAAGAATAACTCATTCTTTTTTTAATTTCTACTACCTACTTCTGTCACTTTCTATTAAATGGAACATGTTTTTCAATGAAGATAAAGCTTACCGTGTGCACCTCACATTACAGTCTTTCACAAAACATATTCTTGACATTGTCTCCTGAAGTAAAAGTCCCACTATGAACAATAAAAACCAAATACGAATACTCAACAAACACACAAATAAGCAGTTGTTAATGGTTGTCATGTTAGGATGTCAGCGCTAATATATATGTGGAAAAATCTGAAACTACTACTAACAGCGTTACAGTTTTCATTAAACTACAAATTTTAGTACTGACGGGGTTTTTTATGTGGCAGCACCCACGCGCCTTCAGAGATCCCCTACCCTGGTTTCTCCTCGCACCTTTCTATTACTTATTGTAGACATTTTCAACCAACCCAGTTATTATTATTTGATATATTTTTATATTGACTACTTTTTAACTCTCATATATTATATATATTATCATCATGTCATTTTGTAATTTATTTTTTTCCGATCCTTTCGTTTTACTCCAACAACTCTTGCCATTATTCTTATGTGATAGAAAAAAAAAATTATTCTGTTGTCACTAATTTCTTGAGTATAAATGATCATTTCTAGAATCAGCTTTTATTAAAATGAGAAATAATTCAAGGTGATTTTAAATGAAACAAATTATAATGATTGCACAAATTTTAACAAAAAATCTGACCCCCTGTTAATATTTTATTGCTTTAAAAAATCTAATTCTTATTCTTGATTACATAATGTATGTAATAAACAAAAAAAACACTCTACTAATGTTACATAGCATGAATCAAATTCGAATTTCTCTTTTTGGCTAGAGGCCTTGGTCATTTTTTATCGTAAATAATGAATTACTATTATGCCCACATACTGAAAAATGGTCAATGTACTTTGAATGTATTACCTAAGGTTACTTTTTCAATGATGAGGCACCATAAATTCCACCAACCATAATTTTGTAATATACAAGGTGTCCCAAATTGGTGTGTTTTACAGGGTATCGCGTAAACTAAAAGATATAGAAGAAAACCAGTTGAAATGTTATAACTTTTTTTGTTAACGATAGCCTCATTGAATCTTTAGTAACTCCCTGCAGTTGTAAGATACAGAGGACGATTATTGGAAACTGTAGAAAACTACAAGGTACTATAATTTCTTAATTAAGAAAAATATAAAAAAAAGTTATCAAAACTTTTGAAAGATATAATATTAAAGAGGTCAGTGGCCCACAGAATTTTTTTTAGGGGGCTCACCAAAGAAATTTAATGCATACTTATGTTGTTTTAAATGATACACCCCATATATTTTCACGTTTTTCGTTTCCTTTATTAATTTTTTCTCACCTGATATGATATCTACTTTCAATGGTTGGAGGTACAGTGTAAATAAACCATTTATGGATGTTATCAAGTGAAACAACCTTGAAAAAATTAACATTGGATAAATGCAAGTCAATTTGTTACTAATTTGTTATCAGTCAGCAACAAAATAGAAATCAAAAGTCGGAAAAGTTCGTTGATAAAAAGCCTGTACGTGGATTCTTTATATTCATTATAAGGGTACACGCATATTTCATATTTTGCTTAGATATTAATTTGTAATAGAAAATTTGATATCAAAAATAACTAATAATAGGAAATAAACCAGTTTCCATTTTAAATAACTCCCAAATTTTAAAATAAAATTCAAATTTCAATGCACTTTCCGACCAACACCCGAGGATTGCTTCAATGCAGAGGAAATAAAAGGAGCTGAAGCATTTTCGTAAGTAAGATTTAAACTATGTATAATGTGTAATATATACCAATCATATTTCGACGCCGTATAAGAAAGTCACTGTCTCACGAGCCGTTTCCACTATTTTTCTTGCGAATATACTCAAAAATGACTTAATCGTGCTTTCCGGGTACCCACTGAACCACTGAATTTCACTCCTGTTGAATAATATCCCTGCACATTTTCAGTGGAAACTTGATCTGTGGTCGTAAGAAAAATATGTTTTTATGGTTCATTCCTAGACATATAGGTACATAATTTCCAACTATAAAAGAAGCAAAATTACCAGCACAGAATTAGGCACTCACATTAAAATGGTCTTCACAAACAAAAGCAGTAGTATTTGTCGAAATATTGTCTCTATTTCGACGCATAGCTTGCAACTACAATGCTATTCTCTTAAGTGCATTTTTGCTTGCGCCACCAGGTGAAGTAAAAAATATTTTGTCTGGAGTTTTAATAGACATCTATTTACACTCTAGAACAATGCAATACTTGGAATGCTATATTTTTGGCATTATCCATTTTTAAAGCTTTCAGAAACAAATTAGGTCACAAAAACTCAGAGCGCGATACACGAATAAGAACGTAAACAAGGAGTGACGTCAACGGTTGGGGCAGCCATCTTTATGACGTAAAACGCGTTTTGGCAGCAAATTTTATGATTTTTAAAGTCGTTTTAAAAGTAAAGTTAATATTTTTTGGAAAAATAAGCATGCAAGGTGTTAGGAGACCTGATAAAGCGTCAATTCCCACCAATAGCAAAATTTATGCCTGTACCCTATTGGTTAAAAGAATATGATAAGAAAAATTACTATACTAATATTTGATTCATGCAAACTTTTATTCATAATTTGAACTGAAAATTATCAGTTAATTTTTACATACATACATCATGTGCAAGTAATAATGAATCTAGTATATTTTTTATAAATATATTTTCCAATAAGATCATTATATTCCGTCCACTGAAATTACTGCAACAGTGCAAAGTAAAAAACTGAGCAGCAACAATTTTTTAAATAATATTTTATCGTCAAAAATCGTTAACTGCCATTTGCACCGGTTGCTGTTATCTTTTGGATTAAGTAACTCATGATTAACTTTAACCATTGATTAAAAGTGAAGTGCTTTGCACCATTTGTGGTTAAAGCTCTAGTTAGTAAATTATGAGTTAGGTGTGAGTTGGTATAATTTGAAAATTAGCAATTTTGTTGGTAATAGTAGTGTCAAATATGACAACTATTAGATATTAGAGTTTTCTATATGAGCGAAAAAAGGAAGAGATCGACAAATTTCTCTCAAAATGAGAAAATAATGTGCTTGAATTTGATAAGAAAATACAAGCACCTAATAGAATGCAAGGAAACAGGTGCGTTAAGCTGGAAGGATAAGGAACAGGCCTGGAAAAAGATTGAGAGGGAGTTTAATGCTCAATCAGATAGCTACAGATCTGTAGATGTTTTGAAACGATTCTACACAAATAAAAAGAAAGAAACTCGCAGGTCTGCAGCAAATGGTAGGAAGGAATATTTTGCTACTGGGGGGGAATACCACCTTCTGTTGTAAAAGATCCAACATATGAATTAACCTTGGAGATTTTGAACAATAAAACTGTTAAAGGGCTGGAAAATAAATTTAATTTCGCACTACTTCTTTGGATAAACGAAATCTTTTTCTAAAAGTTGCTGCATCCATCCCTTCAAAGTGATTTTCCCTCTGATATATTCTTCTTGGAATCCCAAAGTTTATTATGTCCAAGATTTCCAAGTCGTCTTCATCTTCTTCAAAGCCCATCAAATCCATATTATGTTGAAATAGGAATTTATCTCGCAAATTCGCAAAGCACTTAAACCCTACCTTATCCGTGGATTAGATTTAACTATCAATTATAGCGTTAACTCAAGAATAAATGTCATGGTGCAAGGAACATTTTAATTTAACTAGTAATTAAAACTTAACCACAACTTAACTAAGACCGGTGCAAATGGCTGTAAGTTAAGCTAGCGAGGCCATTATTAATTTTGCCCAAATTGAAAAAATTGAACCTTCCATAATTTTTCCTGCAGCAACAAATTGATTTGCATTTATCCAATTTATCATGTTTCTTGATTTTTTTTCACTTATCGAAAAGCTAGAGCTGTTACCGATTTCTCACGATCGGTTCGAATACAAATATTGTTGTTTTGGCAACTAATTAGCAACTGAAAAGCAACAAAATTTGGCGTTTTTTTTTGATTTCCGCCGATTTTACATTGCCAGTTTCACGGACCTGTGAAAAAATTATCTATTGAGAAAGAGAAAAAATAAATTGAAAATATCTGTTATTAACAAAGGACGAGTTTTCCAGCGATGTAATGTGAAATTGATCAAATGAAGCTCTGCTAATTGTAGACAGATCTTCAGGAAGACTAAAATTAATTTAACAAGTTAATGTACCGTGCGTGATGGACATAGAGGAAGTTATTTCTTTGTTGATTTAATGAAAATGCTTCACTCAGTTAATATTTACTGCTGTTAGTTAAGTAAACCCCTCACTGCTAGATGTACAAAAATGCGAGAACATATTCAGTATAATAACGTATTTGAAGAGAATCTAAACACAGTTCTAAACGCAAAGCATCACTTGCGGCTTATGTATTCAAATCCATGGCGGAACCCACAAGGAGCACCTGAAGGTTCAAGTGAGCTAAATACAATATTTATCCTATTCAAATATCCGGAACAGAAGTTTAAAGATGATGAAAAAAGTAATAACGGATAAAGATGATGGAAAAAATAATAACGGATCTGATACAAGTACAGAAGAGGCATTAAGTATTTTAACAAGTTCAAAACAGTGACGGGGTTTTTGTGATAATATTGTGGGATATGTTTGAGGAAAGGAAACGCATTTTTAGGGTCAATTTTGACCTCTTGAAGTATGAACGATAATAGGTTTGTTCTTAGATAGAATTTCCAATCGACTGGAAATTTCTCAAACTTTAACATTCTTCATTGTTAATCGATTGGCAATTTTTGTTGGGAGAACGGGTGGAAAATTTTATGTATTTGATGAAAATGAACTGAAATCTCTTCATCGCTTGAAGAAGAGCTTGAATTATTGTCATACATCTGAAAAAACTAAAGAATAAGTAAATGATTCTGTAATGTGTGTGTCATTTTTTGGTCATCCTAATAGGAAGCCAGAGATTTTTTTTAATGTACGACACTCGGTACGACATATACAAATAATTTTACTTATGTCTTATTCAAGAAGGAACTGATTAATTAGCTATTTTCGTGTTTTTTTTTTCACAATAACGCATGCTCAAACAAAAAATTTTACCCCGGTCATCAAATTATTCTACGAACTCTTTATTTTAATGCGCATGCCTCTGACGGCTTCTGATAGATTCTGACTATTCTACGAACAAACCTATTGTCACACACCTCAGAGTCCATAAAAAAAAAGAGTATAAAAATAAGTAAAGTGGTGACATGAAATATTCAATTACAAAACTTGGAAGTAAAAATAGGATGACAACCAGAATTTAAAAAAAATGCTCTTGATAACGGTAGGTACGCTACCGAAACGTACAAAAATATGAAAAATATGGTTCAATTGCATTTGTTTTTTTGGGGTGACGTTCACTGAGACCTGATGAAAGATCTATTGTGTCCCCTTACTTCTATTTAGTTTCTGAAGGAAACCTCAGAAACTAGTAGCTCCTTCAGTCCTATTTCCCGGATTAATTTAAGGATATCTGCAGGCTTCAACTTATGTGAATGTTTATCTTTTATCCAGTAATCTTCCAGGTGCTGTGCTCTAGGATTATGAAGTGCTGGAAATTGAGTGGATGGAGATTTTTTTCTTCCACAGAATCTACATCCTTCTTCCTCCTGGTTTAAATATCTTGTAGATATGCCAATCCCGTTTGACTTTGAAGTGTAATCCAATATCCGTCGGGGCCCATAGCCCGGAAGTAGTTGTTTCTTCTTAGTTGGTAACTCGCTTTATTAAATAAGACAGTATTACAGTTTACTGTAATAATACTTAATATCCTTCTTCCTCTACTATTTTCACATTTCTCAGGTGGCCATTAAGGCGACAATCTCCTGTGAATAACCCTGTTAAAACTTTTAGCGCAGTTTTACTTTGACTTATGCATTCATTTAATCTCAACAGGTTGTAGTCACCCAGAAGATTGTATAAGCCCTACATCTGCTTTCATTTCCTTCTATTTCAGTGTGTCCTGGAATTCATAGTAAGGTGACTATATTGTTCTCTCCCAGTTCATTGAGTTTGTCTAGGCATTCTCACACCATTTTAGAATTTATTACACAAAAGCTCAGAGCTTTGATTGCTGCTTGACTATCCGACATCATGAAAATCCTTTGTCTTCTGTATCCTTTATCAATATTGAACTGGGCGCACTTTCTTATGGCGTGGATTTCCGCTTGAAAGATACTTGGGGATTTTCCCAAGCTTTCGGATTGTTTGGTTTCTGGCCCGAACACTTCTATCCCAGTTCCTCCTATTGCTTTTAAACCGTCTGTGTACCATTGAATGGCATTCTTTCGAAGTCAAGCTGGTAATGGTATTTGGATCCCATTCCCCCTAGCTGTTTAATCCCCTAACGAATGTATTTGAAAAGTTATACTTTTCCATCATACAGTCTTGTGGTAGTGATAGTATACCTTAAGGATCTGAAGAAAAAATTGGTTATAGAAACAAGCGTAGTGTAAAGTATAAAGTGTAGTGGTAGTGTAAGCAGTATTGAATATCAAGTGTGTCCAACGGTTACAGAATAAAGACTGCTTGACGTGGATCTATATGAACAAGACAAACAAATTCTTGATATTAGGCATGCACGAGTGAAACCAAGCTGATCAATTCCTGCAATGCCTTGTTACGTTACCAACCAATCCAATAATGATTGTGTATTCAGACTTCTTTTTACATATTACTTTACTCAAGCTTGTGGGTAACAAGCTTCCGAAATCTGTCATAAGATTTTTTCGACCAATTATCAACGTCCTTGGGTTTTTACTACTGATAACAATTAATATTGTTTCAGTTCAAATTAATTAGGAATGTGTTTGAATTTTCCCTCTGGAACACTCGATTTCTATAATAAACTTTTTTTTTTATATTTTTATCATGTCACGGGAAATTAACATGAAAATAAGTTTTTTTTAAAATTGAATAGATGAGGCTTTTACTTGATGAAGAGCCATACTAAACGAAGAAATAAAACAATTTAATTTGTTTAAATCTTCATTTTTCCATTAATTTTACCAGCAATAATTACTTCATACAACAAACAATAAAATCCCATGCCTGAGGTTAATTTTTGATGACGCACCCTACAAAAATGTTTTCTTATTTAACGATATTAACTGGATAAAAACAAATATTAAATAGCTGAGATTATATAACAGCTCAAGTGCCTCGGGTACGGAAATTTCTTCAGCTACGTGCTAATGATTTGACGTAATTATCTTCTGTAAGAATATTTTCTTTGCGGGAGATTACTCAATCAGCACTTCTTTAACAGAGTCGACTGTATAATGATTAACTGATCTCTTGTTTTTGAAAAAAATTTCGTGAACACAAAGTACGTAGGTATACTTATTGGATTGTATACAAAAATTGGATAAGGTTAGTCATATTTGCAATAAGAGGGTACACGCATATTTCATATTTTGCTTAGATATTAATTTGTAATATTAGAGTTGATATCAAAAATAACTAGGTAATAATAGGCAATAAACCAGTTTCCACTTAAAATTACTTCCAAATTTTAAAATAAAATTCAAATTCTAATGCACTTTCCAACCAACACCCGAGGATTTCTGAGCGCTACCAATAATACGTGGGATGTCACACTTTTACTTTTGCCATGGCCGGTAATGCATAGGTTTGGGTGAATTATCCCTCAGGATATAGCCCAAAAAAGAAGGAAGAAGAAGAAGAATGGGTTATGTGTAGTTTTGTGTTTATTATTGTATTTTTTCTACTCCTGTTTTATAATATACATATTAAAAGACTAAAATCTGTATCATAATGAAATTCATTATGATACAGATTTTCATTATGATACAGATTTTTAAGCCAATAGGAATGCGGCATTCGCACAATATTTAGTATATAGCCATGGATACCTGGTTGACATTTCTGAAATTAATCATATTAGGTCTGTTCCCTGCAATAAAAGTGTAGCACTGAGCTAAACGATTTTATTTATTTTAATTATGTTTTAATGCTTCTTGCAGTTTGCAAATGCAATATACATAGATGTTCCCAAATTTAGTAATTTTATACGTATTTTTTCACAGATAGATCTGAATTCTTCAAAATTATATTATAGCTCAGTGCTACACTTTTATTGCAGGCGAACAGACATATTAAGTGACACTTAATTTGATAGCTGTCAAATAATTTTGATTTTCAAAAGTAACTATATTTAAAATTGATTTAACTAATAATTATTGATAAATAATTTTTATTAACCGGAGTAGAAAAAATATTGTATGCCACTTTCATGTAATGGCCATTAATACACTCGCATATTATATACGAAACTCGCCTGCGGCTCGTTTCGTATCCTACAATATGCTCGTGTCTTAATGGCTATCATTACATGTTCGTTGCATAAAATACTATTAATGAACTATTCGACGTCAAAATATCATTTATCTACAACTGTCATGTAACGAGTACGATTTGACACTATTTTTAGTGTCATGATGACGTATATTACCGCACTAGTGCGTTTTTGATTACATATTACCGCACTAGTGCGTTTTTGATTACATTACCGCACTAGTGCGGTAATGAGAATCTAGAAATATTAATACCAGAATTAAATACATATTTAAAATAACACTGGAAGCTGCATTTCCAATTTCCGAAAGAAGATTGTCTTCGCTTGAACTCATTTTTATAGATTTTTGGTCATTTAAATTTGAAAATTTGATGACATAACTAATTTATTTTATTTCCACATCCTTGTTTGTCTTTGATGATATGGTCACAAAATATGATACACAGTACCTTATGTTTGCAGCCAATATTATTAAAAATACGTTGGATTGGAATTTTTTTTAAATTTTATAATATAGGAACTGTTGATAATACTAATAAACAGTTGTAGATAAAATTTTGTACGTAACACGTGTGATAGGAATTATTAACACACTTATGTGATTACACGACTCGGCCTACGGCCTCGTCTTGCAAACTTCACATGCGTGCGTTAATAATGTCCATATCCCACTAATTACGTAAATAACTATTATATGTTTTCTTGAGACCATAAATTGATTGTGTGTGCTTTTTTAATTTATAAAAGTCAGCGTGAAGTGAGAAATATTCGATATTTCCGAATAAAAATGTAAAAGAGTACGAGTAAAGGAATGCCCACACTGGCGCGAATAATTCGGCGCGACGGCGAAATTTTCGCCTCGCGAAATATTCGTCGACTCGAGGTCTTCGGCGTATAACGAGGAGCAACAAACCGGCGCGAAAATTTCGCTTGACGACAACGAAACTGCAGCGAATTTTATTTATTTCGCGACCAGCCGCGTTTTCTATCGTTTTCGTTGCGAAACAAAGATGTCTGCCACTGAAATATTAATAGAGTTTGTAAAGAAATATCCGATTTTATACGATTTAGCCCATGAAGATTACAAAAATATAAGAAAGAAAAATAAGTTATGGGATGAAATTGGGCAAGAGATGCATATTAAAGGTAGGTATTTAATTTTGAAACCTCTAAGGCATCCAATAATATAGTAATGCTTCTTCTTCAGAACTTGAAGAATCCATTTTTTTAGATATCAAAAAAATATATCTTATGAAATTTTCGCGAAAATGTTATAGGAGATAGGAGAAAGACGAATTTTGTTACTGGCTATGTCGCGAATATTCGCACAAATGTGATAGGAGAGACGAATTTCGATACCGCCTATGTCGCGAAATATTCGCTTCGTTATCGCGGCGTATTAATTCGCGTCAATGTGTGCAAGCCTTAAAAGTGTGACGTAAAACGCGTTTTGGCGGACTTTCAAATTTTATGATTTTTAAAGTCGTTTTAAAAGTAAAGTTGGTATTTTTTTGAAAAAGTAAGCATGCAAGGTGTTAGGAGACCTGATAAAACGTCGATTCCCACCAATAGCAAAATTTATGCCTGTACCCTAATATTACAGAAAGCTGTAATAATACTTCATTATTTCAAAATACTTTTTCATTTGTAATAGAACGATTTGTAAAAATGATGAGGTGACTGGTTAGAGCATGTACTAAAAATTCAAATCCATCGTCTAAATGACAACTTTTTGTATACTGAACATCAAAAGACAATTTTGCCGGTCTATTAAATCCGTTTTATGAAGAAAATTACATACCTGTCGCGTTACAACGAGTTTACAACCGACGCGATAGGTCTTCTAATCCCTTAATATATTTTCCACTTTGCGTGTATAATACAGATTTACGCAAGCTATATAATTTTTACTTGTCAGAACCTCTGAGATCTTCGCTTAACGATTTCATTCAAAAAAATAGGTATGTTATCAAACAGAACGACTCTAAATTAAATTTTCAGTGAAGTTAGATGCAAACTCAATAAATTGTCTGTGACTATTCAACAATTTGAAATGTTTTACTAAAATATTCCATTGTTGACTTTAGCGGATACAAGAAACTGCGAAATAATTACTGGAGATACAACCCTCAGATTTTTCAACTTTTGTTTTAGCTGGTATTCACGTTAATTCCATTGAAAATGGCCGAATATAAAAATCACACCAAAAAATGTGTTGTGCATTTCAATTTTTATCATGTTATTCGAAAATATTCCGATTATCTCCCAAATTCCTTGAAATTTTCACTAGTAATACCACTAGAGGTCTTCGACTCGTGATAATTTTCAAAATATTCTTAAGCTTTAAAAAATTTCCGGATGCAATTTGACCTCGTGTGGTATTCGGTAAGAAAATCCCACACCAAATGTGTTTATTTCCAACAACATCAATTTTCGTCTGCATCAAGTACTTGCAAAACATTGAAGACAATCCAAGAATCTCGAAAAAAAAAAGAAAAAGCAACTTCCAATCAACCTGCCATAGTACATAATAATTGCGTTTTCAATATAAGCATTAATCATAATGGTCCGAAGAATCTAGAAAACATCTAGCCTTGTGATTGAAATGAATCAAAATTATCATGTGAATAGATAAAAATTATATTGTCAAAAAATATATTCTGTCATTATAGACATCAAAA
Source organism: Galerucella nymphaeae (assembly GCA_963978555.1). NCBI lineage: Eukaryota > Metazoa > Arthropoda > Insecta > Coleoptera > Chrysomelidae > Galerucella > Galerucella nymphaeae. Next base: position 16,024,568 of record OZ021715.1, on the reverse strand, counting down.
AAATGTCCACTAAAATTCATCCGTTGCGATGGTGAACTGTCAGAAATACACGTTCTGATTGATTAAAAATGTGTGTAATTTTCACTAGTAATACCACTAGAGGTGAAAAAGTGCAGCGAACTTGATTGGACACACTGTATTCTCTTATTTCACTCAATTTTATAAAACAATGTGACGATTAAAAATTTTTCATATTTACCGACATGATGTAATGATGGAATAATCATAGTTTGTGATATTTGTGGTCGATTTTGTAATTAGTTTAGTTGAGAAAAAACATGTTTTACTCTTTATATTAGTGGGACCAAAGTCGCTTTAGTGCGTTCCTAGAAACAAAGCGTTAGTTGAATCCTGAAATTGTTGAATATAATTTAATTAATTGTAACAAATCGATTTTTGCAAAAAATAATCTGCTTGTGCCGTACTATCATTTTTTCTGAGAGTGCATATTGTCTTCCGCACCTAACTAGTGCGGAAAGTGATACTTTTCCAAACGCTATTGCAGGTGGCCGAACGATGCTTTACAAATCTTGTACAATATTTATTTGTGTATCAAAAGCAGAAAATATTGAAAGAAATAGGCGAAGCCGAAAAAAAGAGATTAGACAATTATGGAATGATGTAGTAGGGCTTAGACAATCAAAGATTCTTCTGAGTGACTACAACAACCTGTCCGTGAAGTACCCTTCCCGGACGCTTACTTCAGCATATCCCGGTCTAGTCCGTGAATATTAATATAAATAAGAATTAGAATGTTTTTGTCAATATGTAGTATTTTTTGTTCTGTTGTGTTTAATTCAAATAAGAATTAAAATGTATAATAAAGAAACATAACGTCTCAATGATTTGTTACTCTACACGGTTGCCGAAAAAATATTGTACGCAACACCAAAGATTACAGATTCATTCTGTAATATTTGGCAACACGCCTGAAAATGTTTTTTTTTTGCCTCGCAGATTTCCAGAGGACTCGCCTACGGCTCGAACTAGAGCTTGGTCTATTCGTCAAAAAAAAATTATTTCTCGTCCTTTCCAGTCCTAGTTGAACATTATCAAATAATTTATCTGTGAACTGTAGAAAAGTGATGAAAAATACGACGCAATAAGTCATGAGAGATCTCAGCAAATCTATGCATCGAATTTAGGAAGCTTGAAACCTTCAGAAATGTAATTTCTCAAATACATTATTTTTTATGACTGTATGATCTTTTGTTTTTCAAACTTGAACCAACTATTAGAAATATTTCAAGGTAGCCAAACATCCTATTGTTTACACAAAATGTCCAAAACGTTTATTTTTGCAGGACAGTCTTTGAAATAAAATAAATCACTGGTTTCAATGGAGAGTTTGCTTTGACGTCCTCTGTGATAAAAAGGGATTTGGTGGCTCTGTTATAAATATAGTTTAAATGGCATTATACAGAGTACAATTTGGGTATGAAACGCCACAATGATTTTTGAAACAGATCGCAAACTGTTATCATCGGAACCTTCCAGAATTGGCAATAATTATAGGTCTGTTCCAACCGCAGTTAAAAACTGTCAGAAACGATCAGAGAATAACTGGTCATAAAAAACAACGAGTTTACTTTCGAGTAATTCCTATCACCAATTGAAATGGTCGACTATTCTCTGATCGTTTCAGACAGTTGCTGACTGCGGTTGGAACAGACCTTATAAGTAAACAACGTGAACCCAAAAGCAGCTGGAGAGAGAAAAATGAATGAAGTCCACTATATTTAATAAAAATATATTGGCATAGAGAGTTTACTTGATTTTACACCAAACTACTTTTGGAAAAAAAATTGTGAAAATCGGTATTAACCGAGTCTTGGAGGTGAATTGTGGGATAATGAATTCAAACTTAATGGTAACCAACCACTTGGAATGAATTATTGTAATTTGATAAGGGGGTGTGTCAAATCCGATATTACAGCTTTGGAATGGACCTTTGAAGGGGGTGGAGGGCATCTTCTAGTGTGAGGACAAAATAAACATATTCTGTGTAAAAATAGCCGGTTTTTAAGGGATAGTTCAAATTTGACGGAATAGTATTTTTCCGCAAATCGCTGTCCTGTCAAAATTTCTTGAAAAAAAAGTCAGGACTTCCTTACTGTAAGCAAATGTCATTTCCTTACTGTAAGGAAATGATATTTCCGTACAGTTGTTAGTGTTCTACATAATCCATAAAACGTCTGTATGCATTTTCGTACTTTTCTCTTGATTTCTTTGGCAATAATTCTAATGAAGCAGTATTCACTGCCTCAACCAGCTCTGGAGGAGTCCCAGGAATGGAAATTTCATCATCACTTATCATTTTACTTTCGAGAACACCAGCAATTAAATTTATAAGCGTCAAGTTTGACAATTCAACCTCAATACGTTTCCATAGTAACCCAAGTAATTTTATTAGGAATTTCAAAGCACCATTTATTTGGGAATAAAATTATCGCGTTTTTTTTAAATCAATCAATATCTGTCGAATTTTAAACGATTTGCGGAAAAATAGTATGTTTACCTCGTAGGAAAAGCCTCATTCCTGGACTCTGTGTTGCTAAGTCTCGGCTTGCGCCTCGACTTAGCAATCTTCACAGTCGTCCAGGAATGTTAAGCTTTTCCTACCCGGTAAACAATGTACTATTACTTAACTAGTCCGGAAAAGTATCAATTTCCACACTAGTTGGTCACCTAATACCCTATTTTTCCCATTAGCATGCTAAAAAAGCCCAAAAGTTAACAAAAAGGAAAATTTATTGTTAAATACCTACATATCAACAAACGTTTTTTTTATTGAAAATTATAGCAGAATTTTGATAAATTTCAAGATTTTCCAGTCATTTGGTAAACTACAATCATACAAATACATATTCTAAATATTCAAATGTCAGTATATTTCCCAAAAACTCAACTGAAATTCACTTACTCTTTCCACGCTTAAAAAAGTGGGTTTTTTCGAAAGCTAGTAGAAAATAGTATATTATGCAATAAGCACAAAATGATGCCCATTTTGTTGCGACCTGCATACTATACTTTTTTCATAACAACATATCGTCCACGTTAAATACATGCATACATTGCAAAAACTTTGAAAGAAATAAACTGATAAGATTTCATTACCTACTCCGAATTAGCCTCTAATGGGCTTGCTATCAGAATTAAAATATAAATCGAAGAAATATGTAAATATTTTCTTTATCGAAGCCCGTTGAAATGACAATTCAAATGCGTTTGTACATATTCTTCTGTATTCTATATCGCTTTTTAGAAATTTTATGCACAACCAGCTGCCAACTAGCTACTAAATTACGGAAAAATATTCAATTTGCCAGTTTTTGTGTATTTTATGTCGATAAATTTAAATATGATGTGAAATCTTGGAATCTTTCATAATTTAAAGTATAAAATATAAACAGTTGGATTTTTATTTCTTCCAGGCTGGAATCGTAATCAGTGGTCGAAAAAACGGTTCAAGTTTCGTCTAGCCGAAATCAGTTACATAGAATATTGGCTTATAGGATGATTATATATAATTTGATTTTTGCCGCGGAAATTCTTCGTTTCTGAGAAAACTCGAATTTTTCATTTTTATATTTATAACTAAAATTTGAAACTTCACGTTGTTTTTAACATTTTTTTCATTATAGAATGATGCAAAAACATTTAATATAACGACCCGAACTAATTTTTATTCGAAAATGTATTTTTATCACAACAATTTTCATTGATTTTCCGGGCTCAGAAAAGCCGAAATGTGATAGGAAGATAAAAACTACATATTTTTGTTTGATTAATAATTTGCCATAACTTTTCTATATAACTTTTTCCGCGGATATTTATCAAAAGGGTGGTATGAATTATTGTTTTTTTTTATTTGTTGACAATTTTTTTTTAATTTTCGTATTTTTATTGACCATAGCGATATTAAGTTGATAAGAATAGATATTATTTATTGATCTGTGTCAAAGGTTGAGAAGAGAATCACTGCATAGTGGTGAAAGAGCGCATTTCATATCGGTGCTTAAAAATAAGTCTACAATATAAAATAACATTAATTTTTCATGTATCTCATTTCGTTACTTCTAAACCCCATTCAAAAAATGGCAACAGCGCATTTCTGCGGCAAAATTTTTTCAGTAATATACTCCCTGAGGTACCTAAAAGACAAATAGTACATTGTTTACCGGGTAGGAAAAGCTTAACATTCCTGGACGACTGTGAAGATTGCTAAGTCGAGGCGCAAGCCGAGACTTAGCAACACAGAGTAGAGGAATGTGGCTTTTCCTACGAGGTATACATACTATTTTTCAGCAAATCGTTTAAAATTCGACAGATATTGATTGATTTTAAAAAAAACGCGATGATTTTATTCCCAAATAAATGGTGCTTTGAAATTCCTAATAAAATTACTTGGGTTACTATGGAAACGTATTGAGGTTAAATTGTCAAACTTGACGCTTATAAATTCAATTGCTGGTGTTCTCGAAAGTAAAATGATAAGTGATGATGAAATTTCCATTCCTGGGACTCCTCCAGAGCTGGTTGAGGCAGTGAATACTGCTTCATTAGAATTATTGCCAAAGAAATCAAGAGAAAAGTACGAAAATGCATACAGACGTTTTATGGATTATGTAGAACACTAACAACTGTACGGAAATATCATTTCCTTACAGTAAGGAAATGACATTTCCTTACAGTAAGGAAGTCCTGACTTTTTCTTCAAGAAATTTTGACAGGAATGTCAAAATTTCCTAGCGATTTGCGGAAAAAAAAATTCTTTCTTTTTTAACAGATTTCGGCTAAACGAAACTTGACCCAAAAAAACCCTTACCTATCAATTTGTTTAATAATTGTTCACTCATTTTATATACCTGATAATTACTACAAAAGCAGACCAGTATTATTATCTTGCAATCATCAACTTTCTTGACAAATTTGCAAAAAGCTTTTAAAGTTGATCCTGTCATTTTCGAATGCCTATTGGAATTAATGCATCTTCCAAATGGATTTATAAACACTCAGCATATTATAGAAAATAACGCGTCAAAACTGGAAAACACTGGAATACAAAAATGGTGAGGTGTTTAATTAAAAATGTCCAATCTAGGAGAGTATTTTAGTATAATTTTTTAACAAAAAACACCAATCATACTCAAGTTATTCCTAGTTTATTTATTTGTTTCAACCAATTTCCAAAATAGAATAACTGACTCCGTTGAACAGTTAAATTAAACATTTTGATCGATCATATCATCATACTATTGTTACAACATTTCGGTATTCGGTCCACTTTTAAATGGAATATGTTTCAAGGTTCGTCCATATTATATCCGTTATTTATTCTCAATCAATAATATTCAAAATACATGATAATCGATCACGACCTAAGGCATATTATATTCAACTATGAAAAAATTATCACGCGAATAATCAATCGAATGACCTTTAGAAAAAATGTGTTCACACCTTGTTTTGACTATCAAAACGGATTTGTTTACACGGGTTTTTGTTTATCGGTGATAGTTAGGTGTAACTTATTGTTATCTTTATTAAAAAATATATTATTGATATGCTAGGATTCCAAAGAATATCATTATTAAATAAGTTTCATAATAATTGCGTTTATTTATATTTATATACCAGTTAATTATAACGTGTGTACAATAGAATAGCTTACACCAAGGCAGTGATTATTGACCGCAAACCAAAATTATTAATAAGGTGCGAGGCTTATAAATGTCTTCACCAGCATGGTGTATATACAATTTTTTCCACTACTAGCTAAATTTAAGACAAAAATCTAAAATAATTCACAAACGCACCAAGAGCAGCGCTTACCCCATAGTCTGACTGACAAGTACACAGACAGTTTTCTATACAGGGTGTCCCAGCCGAGAGTGACCCATTTTAAATGCTTATAACTTTTATACCAATTGTGTTAGCCACCTGCGGTTTACGCCATTCCTTTTCTCTTGGCCTAAAGTTTTTTCTATTTTTAATGGAACACCCTGTATATTGCAACGCCATAATTAGAAGTCGTGTCCAAGGTATCCATATACCAATAAACATCGGACTTGTACCTTGTGGTTTTAGCAGCAAAAAATTAAAATAGTAGTCTGGATATTTTAGCGAACGTATAAAAAAAACGTAACTAGGTATCCATAGTAAATTGCCCCTTTTATAATGGGCACCGTACTCTCCTGATTTGACAGTTCCAAACTTTTTTCTCTGGGGTTATGTCAAGCATAGGTGCTATAACCCCCTTTCACATAATTTGGATGATCTTAAGAGGAATATTCGTGCAGTAATTGAAGCGATTCCCCTTTATATGTTACACAATTCATTCAACCATTTAATGGTCCGACTTCATAAATGCGTAGAGCAGAACGGTCAACATATACAGCAGTTTTTTTAGATTAATATTTATTTCTTTATTAATGTATAGTTCCAAATATGCTAATAAAAAATACGTTTGCTAAAATATCCAGACTACTATTTTAATCTTTTGCTGCTAAAACCACAAGGTACAAGTCCGATGTTTATTGGTATATGGATACCTTGGACACGACTCCTAATTATGGCGTTACAATATACAGGGTGTTCCATTAAAAATAGTTGAAAATTTTAATGTCGAAAAAAGGCAATTTCTTACTCCCACTGTATAATTGTAGACAAAATTTGGTACCAACTAGAAAAAACTTTAGGCCAAGAGAAAAGGAATGGCGTAAACCGCAGGTGAGTAACACAACTGGTATAAAAGTTATAAGCATTTAAAATGGGTCACTCTCGGCTGGGACACCCTGTATTATGAACGCGCTCGTTATGTTATCAGTCAATTTTAGTTTAGCGCGAATTTGAAACTAAAGGTATTTTTATTCAAATAATTTCATATTAATAGGTTAATTTCAAGCAGCGAATAATATGTTGAAGACAGTCTCCTGAGTATACTAAATTATGTTGTCCAAGTTTTTGTTAAACTACTATAACTGAATTCTCAAAATATTTGAATTGTCCATTATTGAACTAGGTTGATGATAGAGGAAAATATTAATCACTAATAGAGAAATGGGTCTATTCTGTAACTAGTCCTTTAAAATTTAGAGGCCGTTAAAAATCTAACAGGCGCTAAAATCACATCTACCTACTTGTTGATGTGATTTCAGCGCCTGTTAAATTTTTAACGGCGTCTAAATTTTAAAGGACTGGTTAAAGAATAGACCCCATATTCAACAAATTATTTGGCTAGAAGAAGCAATAATTGTCAACTTCACAGCTAGTAGTAGAAAAAAGCATTTTATTGGGGTTTGGTCCAAGATAAGGTAGTGTGACTATGACGAGAATTTCCTTTTACCACTACTATAGTCCATTTGATAACTAGGTGGCCTATTCTCGAATATCGAATGACATTTGTCGTATTCGACATATGTCGATAGAAATTGTCGCACAACATTGGCATCTCATTCTCAAATGGGCTCGACATCTGAGTCGCATGAGATAAATTTTGTCGAATAACATGAACTGGCAAGTGTGAAGTTGTATGATCTGTAATGACAGTGATGATTTGGATATTTGTAAGAAGCTAGAATGTACAATGTACTTACTCGAATGTAGAACAAGGATAACAAGATGAACATGGAAAGTGAAAACAATAGTACATTGTTTACCGGGTAGGAAAAGCTTAACATTCCTGGACGACTGCGAAGATTGCTAAGTCGAGGCGCAAGCCGAGACTTAGCAACACAGAGTCCAGGAATGTGGCTTTTCCTACGAGGTAAACATACTATTTTTCCGCAAATCGTTTAAAATTCGACAGATATTGATTGATTTAAAAAAAAAACGCGATAATTTTATTCCCAAATAAATGGTGCTTTGAAATTCCTAATAAAATTACTTGGGTTACTATAGAAACGTATTGAAGTTGAATTGTCAAACTTGACGCTTATAAATTCAATTGCTGGTGTTCTCGAAAGTAAAATGATAAGTGATGATGAAATTTCCATTCCTGGGACTCCTCCAGAGCTGGTTGAGGCAGTGAATACTGCTTCATTAGAATTATTGCCAAAGAAATCAAGAGAAAAGTACGAAAATGCATACAGACGTTTTATGGATTATGTAGAACACTAACAACTGTACGGAAATATCATTTCCTTACAGTAAGGAAATGACATTTCCTTACAGTAAGGAAGTCCTGACTTTTTCTTCAAGAAATTTTGACAGGAATGTCAAAATTTCCTAGCGATTTGCGGAAAAAAAATATTGCACCCAAAACCAAAAACGGACATTAATAAATTTAATGCAAGAAAAAGTAAATGAGCCTCTTTTATCTGGAAAATTTTCCCCAAACTTTACCTTTCAAATTGCAAGAAGTGGCAGAATATTGCCTCCATTCTAAATTCCCCCGGTGCCTCGAAAGACTGGAAGCAGTGGAAAAAGGTTCTATTAAGGGTTCTAGAATAATGATTAGCTCTCTCTAGTTCTTTAGTCAATCGGAACGTTTTAATAAACTTTCTGTCGGATAAAAATGTATAAGCGTCTCGTCTCTCTCGAGGCCGCTAATACATCTCTTGATTTTCTAAATTTTCAATAACAATTAATAAAGCTGCCATTTTCTTTTTACAAAAATTTCTGAAACAGAACCTAACAAAAGTATTAAACAATGTTTTGAGTGTTTTGACCTTTGACATGTATAACTTTAAACTATAAATTTAAAGAGCTGGTATTCTAAGTAGAAGGATCCATAATTGCAGATATTCAATACAATTTCTTACTGATGTTTTTAAAGGAACAATTCCAACGAAACTGAGTAAAAATAATGAAATAACAAGAGTGGCTGCGATGACAATAGTTATTTATGCAACAAGTGCAAAAAGTGAGTGTTTTTTGCACGCGACGTGAAATTGTCCAACGAGGTCTTTAGGCCGAGTTGGACAACACGTCGAGTGCAAAAAACACGTTTTGCAAGAGTTGCATACAATATTTTTTCTAAATTCATGCAAAAATTGGAAAATTAGAACATAAATATGTCAAGAACCTAATCTAACCTAATAAAAACTCAACCCGTTCTTCTTTTTTATATCTTTATGGCCTCCACCTTGTCAGTACTCAATCATATCTGGTTTTCGCCTTGACCATTTGAATTTGAAATAATTAAAGATTTTTGCAATAATTGTAACTCGTTGAGACTAAGTAGTAAGATATACATATATTATTGTTGTATTAAAGCAGGATCAGGTACTTGCTATGGATTTTTATTTAATTTAAATGTTTATGTTTGTCATTAATCATCACAAAACTGACACAAGAATGACAGATGAGTGCAATAATAGTATTTTATGCAACGAACATGTAATGATAGCCATTAAGACACGAGCATATTGTAGGATACGAAACGAGCCGCAGGCGAGTTTCGTATATAATATGCGAGTGTATTAATGGCCATTACATGAAAGTTTCATACAATAATTTTTCTACTCCGATTAATAAAAATTATTAAATCAATAATTATTTAGTATAATTGTTACTTTTGAAAATTAAAATTATTTGACAGCTATCAAATTAAGTGTCACTTCATAGGTCTGTTCGCCTGCAATAAAAGTGTAGCACTGAGCTATATAATTTTGAAAAATTCAGGTCTATCTGTGAAAAAATACCTGTAAAATTACTAAATTTGGGAATATCTATGTATATTGCATTTGTATACTGCAAAAAGCATTAAAACATAATTAAAATGAATAAATTCGTATAGCTCAGTGCTACACTTTTATTGCATGGCCACAGACCTAATATAATTAATTTCAGAAATGTCAACCAGGTATCCATGGCTATATTAAATATTGTGCGAATGTCGCATTCCTATTGGTTTAAAAATCTGTATCATAATGAATTTCATTATGATACAGATTTTAGTCTTTTAATAAGTATATTATAAAACGGGAGTAGAAAAAATATTTTATTGCACTAGTGCAATAAAGTACCACTTTTTCCATTAAATGTGGTGCACAAAAGTGTTGTTTTTTGCATGAATGTAGAAAAAATTAATTATATTCATTTGTCAGAACTATCAAAAATGGAATAATTCTTCAAATGTAATTTTTGTCATTTTCACGATGATTTTTCAATATATCTATAAATAATTATATATTTTTCCATTGAAGAAGATTCCAACAAGGATTAAAAAAAAGGTTTCATGTCATTCGGACTAGGTCTGGAAACTTTGAAAATAATAAACCTCTCTTTCTCTTGTGTGTCTGTTGAATTGTTTTCAGGTGAATCAATTTTCATTTTACTTATTTCCTTTTTGTTTCAGTGACGCGAGAAAAATTTACGATAAAAAATGGTGCGATAAGTGGAGATGGCCGAGTTACTCCTCTTAGAAAAGAACGACTGAACAAATCCAAAAAAGAACTTGCTGAAGAAGCTAAACGGGTTCTACATCAAGTGGATCGAGTGGATTGCATTACATCACCCAAAGGTAAATATTGATTTTATATAATATAAATCAACGGTTAATCGTTGGCCTTTGATTAAAGTAAGAGAGTACAAAGACACATAAATAACGCATATGCTTACTTTTGCGTTTGCAGAACTATACAGGTTGGTGGTTTACGTAAAAGTTCCAACTCTCCATATCTTCGTGCTTTATTGGAACTTTTTAGAATGTTATAATGGAAAATTTTTATAATACTGTACTTGACTATGAGATCCATTTTTGATTTTTCATCAAATAAACGAGCCATTTGCAAATGTACATTTCATTTCTGACAATGAAGAAAATATTGGATAGTTGGTGGTGAAGCTGAATATACCCTAGAGTTCAGTTTTAGGTACTATTCTATTTTTTGAATTAGTTCAAGATGTAGCAGACTTGTAATTTTCTTGTTGAACGCAGCTACCAGGTAATACGGACAAAAAAAGGTGAACTATTGATGAGCTGCATGTTGTATACATGTATTATTTCACTGGAGTTTGTTTTGTTTTGTAGACAAGCCGACTAAATTGAAAAAAAAATAATTTTTCATTTATCTCAATTGAGTTTTGATCAGAAACAGCGAAGGAAATTTTTTTTGAGAATTCAGGGATAGTTCAACAAAAACTTGTGCAACATAATTGTGTATAACAAGGATATATTCGCTGCTTGAAATTACCAAGATAAAACTATCTAACCAGTCATAACGTCGGAAAAATCGGGTTGGAAATGCAAATGAATCGAGAAAGCCAAATTTTGGGTATTACTTGAGGAAGGGCTAGAAAAGCTAAGTTCAAATTGTCGACCAAAACGAAATTGAAGGTCAAAACACGCTCTAAAAGTTTCATACTAGAGATATTTTGATATTTTCCTCGAGAAAAAGGGAAAAAGCGAAAAACTACCTAATAATAATAGCTATTTTCGCGCAGCAAATCCTGAACACATCCAGAGCACAAACCGAGTACATACTGGATTTCTTTAATGCGCAAGCGTGCCTACAGACTCATTCCGAATTCTAAAGGTAGTGCGAACGCGAATTGGACGCACAATTCCACTCCAACATTGTCAGATCTATATGGCAAATACCGAAAATTAGTAGAAACCTTAAAAATGAAAAGTTTGAAGAGGATGTTTGAGGAAATTGCCAAAGAGATGAGGTTGATGACGCAAAAAAACATCTCTCCTGCCAATTGCGAAAATAGATGGAAACACCTCGAAAGACAATATAAAAAGTTTGTAGACCAGAATAAGCAAACTGGCAGAGGCTGAAGAGATTTTGAATACTCGGAGGTAATGGAAAAAATATTATGTAAAAAAGAAATGTCGATGCAGTCGAGCTACTTGGTACAGAACCTGTTCCTAAGATACCAAAAATAAACATGAACGAAGTTAACGTAGAGATGGAGGTATTAGATGTAGATAAAACGAATAAAAAGGATAAGAAAAACACAATTGAAAAAGAAAAGGCTGTTGAAAAAGTTAGACTAAAACGAAAAAAATTTAAAACAAATGTTCTAACTGAAATAAGGAGAGACCGCAAAGACTTTTATAAACAATATTTAGACATAAAACAAAAAAAATTGGATGAAAAAATTAGAAAAAATGCCATAGTTGAAGAAAAAAATTTACTTCTCAAACAGACAATAGAAAAAAATTTATCAATAGTGAATGTTACTGATTTATAAAAAAAATTATTGTTGATTACTTAGGTATTATTTTTATTAGTTAGTGTAGTTATGGAAGGCTGTTTAAAAACTTTATATTAGACTAAGTTTTTTCTATCTCATAGACTGTTTTGTTAAAGTCTTCTTATAGGAGAAAGACTGTTAAAAATTAGTTATAAATAAAAATCTCACCTTTCAGAAAATTGATTAATAAAATAAAACTTAAAAACGAAGTCTATAAAAAAAAACACTATTTATCATTAAAATATATATAATCCAAACGTTTTAAACGCAAATTAAAAAGTAATCAAACCACTATAAAGTCATATAACCACATACAACCAAAATTTTGAGGTTATAATCTGTTCGAAACAAAAAATCCCAGCAATCATCCTAGGATTGATCGAGCACGTTACGAGCATTCTCGAAATTTAATCTAAGTCTTCCTCTAACACGGGATTTTTTATCCTGAACACATTCTGAACTGCTCTTTTAATATTATACTATTTTCTTCCCAAATGTATGGTTTTTTGATCGATATCTCGATAACGATGATCGATACGTGAAAAATGTATGGAGTTATGATGAAAAAACTGATTTTAACCCTTTTTTCAAGATAACGCACCGAAAACCCACAAGGTTATTTTGGTCGACAATTAAGCTTTTTTAGCTCTCCCACACGTTTTATACAAAATTTGGCTTTCTCCAATCATTTGCATTTCCAAATATATACATATAATGCATGACTGGACTAATCTGAATTAAAATACCGTTAGTTCAAAATTCGCGCTCAACCAAAAATGACTGATGACATGAGCAGTGCATAATTATATGGATAATGTACCGAAAACTAACAGTGTACTTGTCAGTGAAACGACAGGGTAAACGTTTTTCTGAATTATTTTCAATTTTTGAGTAAAATTTGCCTAGTAGTGGAAAACATTTTTATACACCACGGTGATGAAGACATTTATAAGCCTCGCACCTTTTGGTACTTGGTCAATAATAGTCTCTACCACCTTGGTGTATAATATACTATTTTTCTTAAGTTACGGGGGTAGGCATTCTCTCAATTACACTCGGTATAACGGTATAATCATCAGCATTTTACTCTGGAAATCAGGAACATTATTCAAATAACTTCTCTATCTCCAAGTCCTACATCACTTGGTATAAGTGTTAAACGATAATTTCAAAATCCCAAGAAGTTTTATAATCTAACATAATTTTTTGCAGTTCATTGTTTTTAGCGAAAAAGGAAAGACGTAGGTATGTGTTGACCCACAACTGCTACAAAAAATGAATATTTCCAAATCTGTAAATATACCGCTCAACGTCATTTCTCACCGTTTTGAATCACAGTTGTTTTTCAAACACAGAAGTTAATTCTACAAAGCGAGTAGGTAGAAAAATTTCCATCAAAACGGCGAGCCAGCTCATTTTTCGTGGGAAGCCGTTCTTTCCTTTTACATTCACGAAACGTCGAACATTGAAAATTTTGCAAATTATTTATGTGTATTTAAATATATATTGTGGTATTGGAACTGGATCGTCCAACGTGTATAGATTAAGTTGAGAGTAATATGTTTGCACTTCATAGATACACCCAACGACTAGATTTCCTGTTTCTCTCGTGTCCTCATTAATTCAGATTATCATTTACTAAGTTGCAGGAAGTACCTATTTAAAAGTACTTTTCCTGATTTGTTATGAAGTGATTAATCGGTAAACGAGATATGTTATCTTAGGATATTTGTGAACTAAATGGTCTAAATAGTTTAAAAATAAATCTATCTTTGATCCGTCATTAACAAGATTTTTTTCCTACTACTAGCTGTGGAGTTGACAATTATTGCTTTTTTTAGCCAACTGATAATTTAAATATCTCTATTAGTGGCTAATAATTTTTTCTATTATTAACCTAGGTCAATAATGGACAAATTCAGAATAGTAGTTCAACAAAAACTTGTGCAACATAATTGTGTATACCCAGGAGATTATCTTCATTTTTGCTGCTTTAAATTACCTATCAAGATAAAATTATTTGAATAAAAATGCCATTATTAGTTCAAAATTCGCGCTCAACCTATTATAATGACTGATGACATAAGGAGAGCGTTCATAATATATCAAAAACTGACGGTGTACTACAGTCAGAAGACGGATTAAACGCTTCTCTAATTTATTAGAATTTCTGTTTTAAATTTGGAAAAAATTGTATTTACACCAGGGTGATGAAGACACTTATAAGCCTCGTGCCTTAGATAATTCTGGTGCTCAGATATTAAAAATTGTCTCCACCGCCTTATGGCCGTTTGCACTAATTGATATTTAAGAAGACTTGAAGTTAAAAAGCGCTTTAAGAAATTTTTGTTTTGCACCATGAACAACTAGTCATTTTAAGCTGCACCTAGCTAAGCTTAGGAAATCGCTGGCTTATTCTCCAATTATCCTCACAGTGGAGATTTCTAACCTAACATTCTTGTGTTTTTATTGATATGTCAATGATTTTTTCTCTTTTCGGGTTTTCGTTCTCTGTCTTCCAATTTCAGGTATGTTTCTTTTAATTTTTGAAGGAGGATGATTTGGAAGTATTGGATATTCTCGAAAATGGATTTCCAAGAGGACGGTACAATCGTAAAAGCTATTATGAAGAATTGGATGAAAATATTAGCAATTCTTTTTCCTGAACTGTATAATTTCCCGATCTGATTTCCTTATTTTTTTCTGTGTTTTCCATTATAAACAATTTTCTTATTCAAAAAACAAGAATAAAATCCTACGATTTTCAAAGAATTGACTTTCAACAGCTTTTAATACGTTATTGTAAACCACAAAAACGAAAAGTCACCAGAAACCATAAAGAAATAAATAAAACGTAACTCAAATTGCGAGGTTAACAAATATGTATTGAACACTTAGCTAAGAAACAGAGCAAAAGCATTGGTACAACTGAATTTTAACTAGATTAAATTTTAAGC
This sequence comes from Galerucella nymphaeae, assembly GCA_963978555.1. Lineage (NCBI taxonomy): Eukaryota > Metazoa > Arthropoda > Insecta > Coleoptera > Chrysomelidae > Galerucella > Galerucella nymphaeae. Next base: position 16,009,461 of record OZ021715.1, on the reverse strand, counting down.
TCGCCATAGCTATTCTGAGCTTACGCTTCTATTGTTGCAAACGGCCATTATACGTATGAAGAAAGTCTCAATTATCTGGAAAACGGTTTCTATTATGTTTAACAATGGGGTTAATTTTTGACTTCATACGTTTGTTTAAGAATACGTTACATAGCGAAGGCTACTATAGCGTACTAATAGTTTTCGAATTTTTAACCACCATTCAATATGCAGCCGTAACGTAAACGCTTATAAGCAAATGCGCAGCGTGGCAACACAGCAAAACGATAGCTGGACATACTGGTTTAGTTATTCTAGTTTAAAAAAGAAGAATTATTATGAAAAATGATATTAATGACAAACAAATTAATCGTCTACAGAGATCCCCTACCCTTGTTACAACTATAATAACAGCAGGGTGACGGCCAAGTACTCGCTACGTAGCGAACATTCGCAAACACACGTGTGACCAGAAATCGTATTTTTCATGTTTTCGAACGCTTCGCTACATAGCGAGTGGTCAAAAATTGACATCCTGCATAATTTCAATGACAACTTTTTGAAATGCCAAAATAAAATGACATAAAATCTCGTTGGTTCGCCATTGTCAAACGATAATCCTTAACTATGTCTTCGACTAATAATCTCGTTAGTTAGGGTAATAGCTATAAAATAAAATGTTACAGTAGTGCCACCTCAGTCAAGTTTTATAAAATTGTTCCGTTCATAAGAAAGTTCATCTGAAAAACAAAATGATGTGTCACTGGCCAAATAAAGATTTCAACAAATTTGTTTCAACCTTTACCTGCCCTCTGTGTTTACAATAATACGGACTGTCCATAAATAACCTCAAAATAAGATACCAAATTCACAGGCCATTAAAAATTCATAAGTTGTGTCTATATATAATAAAAATTCGGGTTTTTTACCTAGAATTTATGGCTTTACTTCAATTTATTATCGAAATTTAGGAGCCAAGGTCACCTTCAAAGGTCAGTTACATTTTTATTTAAAAGCCACTTATGGTGGTCAAAATTATAGTACAGAATCTGAAGCATTTTGGCACGCGATTTTTTCGTCCAGCATGGAATTAGGTACTCGAAAATTCCAAAGAAGGTAGGGAATATTACGCTGTACGTTAAAACCTTGGGGATGGTTTTCATTCCATTTCAACCATTGGAATGGATAGAAAGAAAATTCTTAGGCTAAAAATGATCTTAACATTTTTTTCGAGAAACTATTTAATAATATTTTAGAATCTTTTAAAAATCAAACCATATTATTTTCTTTTGGTTTTTCTGCGACCAATACGAAGCGATATACGGCATGTTACTTCAGATTTTTTTCAATATATAATTAGAGCTTTCACAAAAAAGTCTCTATCATGAAAACTCGATAAAAGCAATAACTATTTTTTTACGAAAAAAACCCAAAATACTGCCATAATTGAAATCGATTTTCACCCTGTCCATCTGTGTATTGTGTGATTTGACTAATTTGAAAAATAGGAGTTGAAAATGGAAACAATTTTTCACAATCTCGTATTTTTGATCCTTTTCATCAGAATATCTCCGAAAATAATGGAGATTCTGGACAATATACAAGGTGTATCAGTAGGAACTGTACATACTCCTACTTCCTATGGAGACCCCTATGGGGAATGTCAAATGACCATTAAAAATTATCCGCTACCATATTTTAATAATATACAGGGAGAATTGTGAATTTTGATTCATATGTGTTTTGAATGGTAATTTCGATTTGTATCATATTTTGGTAAACCGGTACACTACTATCACCTAATTAACTGATTTATTTAAACTAGAAAAAAATCAAGACCGGTATTGGAAAATAAGTTTGTTTTGTTAGTAAAAAAAAGTTCAACCTGTATATGGATTCTCAAAACTCTAATAGGAATCTTACAAAGTACACAAGTACTTTTAATTATATTTAAAATTTCAAGTCTTAAGATCTTCGGGAAATAAGTTTAAAGCATGTACAAAGTTTCACTAGACCAAGGAAATTTGGTTAAATAATTTAAATAAAACGTGGGAGAAATATTTATTTGGCTATAACATTCTATATAAATGCAATTGAATTTTAACAAAATTTGGTTAGCATTAACAAAATCGGAAAAACATTCGAGGAAAATAAATTAATTGCTGTTTTTTTCGAATTGTATAAGTTTTATTACTATCATCTTTTTTCGATTCACCCTATATAATTCAAATGTAGGTACTAGACCGATAATAGTGGAGTGAACCTTGAATATGCCGTTGACTTGTTTTTAAATATATGATTCACTTACATGGTAAACTAGACTATTTGTAAACCAATATTTCATCAAGGCGTTGAACTTCCTCCAAATACAATGAACTTACTTTACATATACCAATAGATTTATACCATAAATTAACAGTGTTTTGTAAAATTCAAAAAATTAGCATATTATACAAACTACCATTTCTTCTTCTTCTTATTGGAACTTCATCATTTTTGCGACGAAAAGGTATACCTATCATTAGTCACAAAAGTCATAATTTTTGATTTTATTTATTAGGCAAAAAATAATAACGTAAGTAGGCGCTGATGTCAGCAAATTCATAAATAGCTATAATATAGCAAGAACATTGATAATTTGCAATAATTTTGCCATAACGTTCCTCAAGCATGCTGCTTTGTTACCTAGCATTAGGCTTTCGAAATATATGACAATATTAATGCAAATTATCAATGCTCTTGCTATATTATAGCTATTTTTGGATTTGCTGACATCAGCGCCTGCTAATGTTATCATGTTAGTTAATAAATAAAGGGATACCGTTAACGATAAATAAGGTAATCGATCAGTTACACCTACAGCATAGCTTTTATGACGCCCTCTAAAAAATTCATCGAAATGAATAGCATATTATGATTTCCCAGGCCCGAAAGCCCCTATCTTTAAATTTTCACGTTGATATATCCAAGATTCTCCAACTTATTGATAAAATTAGACATTTCAACTTTCCTTCCTGTATCTTTCTTATAATCAATATTTTATTTTCCATTTGGACCATTACTTACGAAGAACCCTGTATATTTGATTTAGTATTATCATCTTAGCTGAAGTTAGATAGTACTTGTTTTACAGAGAAAAGTCATAGAGAGTTCCATTTGTCGATAGAAAGGAAGTTTTTTTCTTTGCTTTTTATTTTCTGTTTCTATTTCTATCAAGTTACAATTACGAGTGTATTACCCACTGAACAAGAAACATAACAAGTCTATTTTGTGATGTTCTTTTTAGAGACTTCTAGAGACTTTTCGAGATGTTTATTTAAAACGTAAAAAAGATATCTCCTAAATGTTTAAATTTTATAAACAACTTTATTAACATCCATGTTATGTAAATAAAACATATTTCAGATGTACACAATACTACTTGAATTCGCAGTGATATACACATCCTATGAACTTCTTTTCAGCAACTTCTTTTTGGAAACATCTATACGATGTTAATTTGTATAAGGTTTCACTAATGTTACATACAAAACATGACTGCAATATTACAAATTAACATGTTTCTGAGATGATCACATTTTGTAGTTACTTTTACATCTTTCGAACTAATCTTCAGTAACTTCCTGCGACTATGTTTATACGATGTTAGTTTATAAAACTCTCGGTAATATTTCATATCTTCGTTTACATTAAACATCACAATAACATAATTGGGTGAGCTGTTTGAATGATGTATTCATAACATTATAAAAAAGAAGAAAACAGAAGCCGAAAAAACAATGACAAGCATGATATTTGTATGGCAGATTGTGGCATGCAAGTAGGTTATGAGTTGTGGCAGCGTGGTTTCCAGTTCCGCAGTTTTATTTCAGTGAAAGCATTTTCTTGTTATAATGGACGAACATCAATTTTTGGTAAGTACTTATGCCAAAATCATAAACACTGAAATTGCGGGTGGAGGGACTGTACCTTGAAATTATACAATAGTTTACAAAATAAGAGGTTTTTTCAACTTATAGAATAATTATTTAGTTAGGTAGGTACTTGGTATATTTTTATAACGATTCAAAATATTCCAAATCCAAGATAATGCTCCTATTTTTGCAGATATTATGATCGAGAAGAAAATTTGTTCATTGTTCAAGATATTCCAGAAGTTACATCAATATATTTATTTTAAGGCTGGATTTGTTTTTTTTATTATGTTTTCATTTTTCATTAGTTAATATACTTTTTAAATCTTTTATTGCTTTTTCATTTTAAATGTACAGGATGAACAACTAAAAACGGCTGTAGGCCACATCTCAGAAAAGAATATTGGTACAACATCTAAAAGAATATACTGTATCGATTCTGAAATGTTGCATTCAGTTCATCGGTAAGATGTTGTTTTATAGACATTGCATAAACATGCAATAGATGTTAAAAAGCATTTCTGAATGTAACAGAAATATTGCTTTCGGTTCATTATAAAGACTTCCTCTTGAGGAAGTTCTAGTAACATCACAGTAATGTAAAAAGGCAGCGCTTTAACATCGTTGAGAAGTTCAGTTGTAACATCACAAAAGTGAACAGCCCTAAGCTGGGCGTAAGCGGTTGTGGAGATGTGCATGTGATGAAAACAAGAGGAAAAATGGGAAGAACATTAGCACAATGTGATGTTAAATTGATGTGAATGTAACAATTATTTGCATAGTGGGTAAGCTCTACCTAGAGAATAACCTAGAAAAAATACAATAATTAACTCACTAACCAGACGACATAAAATTGTTCACTCAACAATAAAATGGAAAATATATATTATTTAATTGGCAGTCAGCGGAAAGAAAGAGTTACAATCGATAATTTAAAAATTCGAAGATCTAGAGACAAAAATGGAAGGGGAATTTTAAAAAAGCTAATGTTCCATTTTGGAGTAACGAATGTGACTGGGATGTGGAAATTTAGTAAAAATTTGGGAGGAAGTGACTAATGAACAACAAATATCAACCAAATAATATATAGACCAGGGTCGATAATTTTTAAAATGGTAAGAAGTGGGAAAAAATTATAGTAGCATGAAATCTATTGGAAGAGGTAGGGAATATAACAAAAACGAATGGAAAAATAAATTACGGGTGATCTGAGGTCGGGAAGGGGGAGGGGGTGAGTTTTTAAGGGTGAAAAACGGTTAATCTCGATTTCCGGTAAAACTGCAAATCTTATGAAAAAAAGTTGAATGGCAAAGTTGTAGGTAATAAAAAGATCCACAACTTTTGTATCGACACTTTTTCCACATAACCTCAAAATTTATGAGAAAAATTCGAATAACTGAGTTTTTGGTTTTTTATTTTTATTTTTTGCAAAAAAATTTATTTTTCCACGAAATTTGGTGAAAACTCACCTTTGTATGTCCCAGACATACAGTAATTTTTTTGATTTAAAATATTTATTTTTTCACCTTATTTTGACTTAATATCGAAAAAGCACCCTAATTTTCAATCAAAAATTCTCACGTCAAAATATCTGCTTTTTTGAAAAACTTGGTGTGCTTCCTACTCGTTGAAATCTCTACTTTCTGATGGTATGAAAAAAATATACATTACTATGGTAAATCTTTCACAAAAAATGAAAATAATGAAAAAAACTCGAATCCGAATTTTTTTTTGAATCATTATGTATAATTTTGAGAGATTATAACATGAAATCTAGTAATTCTAGTAATTAAAGTGTAAATTTTAACAAATTGCTCAAAATTATACATAATGATTCAAAAAAAAATTCGGATTCGAGTTTTTTTCATTATTTGCATTTTCTGAGAACATTTACCATAGTAATGAATTTTTTTTTCCATACCATCAGAAAGTAGAGATTTCAACGAATAGGAAGCACACCAACTTTTTTGAAAAAGCAGATATTTTTACGTGAGAATTTTCGATTGAAAATTAGGGTGCTTTTTTGATATTAAGTCAAAATAAGGCAAAAAATGAATATTTTAAATCAAAAAAATTACTGTATGTTTGGGACATACAAAGGTGAGTTTTCATCAAATTTCGTGAAAAAATAATTTTTTTTTGCAAAAGATAAAAATAAAAAACCAAAAACTCAGTTATTCGAATTTTTCACATAAATTTTGAGGTTATGTGAAAAAAGTGTGAATACAAAAGTTGTGGATCTTTTTATTACCTACAGCTTTGCCATTTAACTTTCATAAGATTTGCAGTTTTACCGGAAATCTAGATTAACCGTTTTTTACCCTTAAAAACTCACCCGCTCCCCCTTCCCGACCTAAGATCGCCCGTAATTTATTTTTCCTTCAGCTTTTGTTATATTCTCTATCTCTTCCAATAAGTTTCATGCTACTATAATTTTTTTTGGTCCCAAAAATTATCGACCCTGGTCCAATAGTTTTGAAATGAAAAACGTAGCAGCGTTACAACTTTGAAATCAATTTGTAGTTAATGGGGCTGGTATAAGTGGACCTAGGAAAAAACTGTTCCTTAGCCTTGGTCGATACACAATTGTATTTCAAGCAGAGACGATTGCCGCTATAGCCTACATTCATGAAAACATCAGAGGAGGATATACCGGACAAAAAATTAAAATACTCACTGACAGCCAGGCTCTGCTTGAAGCTATCAGCAATCCAACAACTAGGTCTAGACTGGTGAGATGCTGTAGAGTGTAGAGAATTCCTTAACATACAGGGAAAAACAAATAAGTGTCTCTAATATGGGTGCGGGCACATGAGGGGATTGCAGGAAATGAAATTGCAGACCCGTTTGCTGAATAATGTTCTAAAAGAGAATTCACTTGTCTAGAACCGTGTTGTTGAACCACAGTTAAGGAACACCAACTCAAATGGAGGTTGACTCAAGGACACATCCATACAAAGAGTTTACTGGAATAAAGTATACAATAAGGAACTCTCGTCCAGGCTGTTGAAACTTGGTGAGGGAAATTTGAAAACAGCTACTGACCTGATGACTGGATACTGTACCTCGAGGAAGCATCTACACAGGATGGGCAAAGTAAGTGAACCTATGTGCAGAACATGTGAACTCTACGATGAAACGCATTGCTTCTGTGAGAACTTACAAGGACTCAGAAGGAAGCACGAAGTAGGAATAATGTAACCATCACAACTACTAAAGGTTTCTCCAGTTAAACTGGTGGCCTATTTATAGGAGACAGGAAGCTTCTGGAATGAAAGTAAGTAGATATCGTGGCAACCACCCCCAAGGCTTTAGCGCCCTTTGGGCTTCATGCTCTGTACTAAAAGATTCAGTTCAAGTGCTTGGACTGTTGAGCACAACCCAACGTATGAATAAATGAATGGATGAAACAAAGTTGTTGAGAAGGGATACAAAATTTCTGCGGAATTAAATTTCCTTTCGTACTTTCAAAATGTTTCAGTTAAAAATCTGTTTCATCGCCTATAATCATAAATTGGTGTACCTATATTATAGTGAAATCACCGATACATAAAGATCTCATATTAATTATACTCAATTCTTCCGTATTGTTACATAACCTAGATACCACTATTTAACAATTTGTAGAATGTAGAATCGCCCTCTGAACTTTTTATGTTGTATTTGCTTTACTGTTTATTTCTTGAATTTAACAATTCCACTGATGTCATACCAGATGTTAACGATACATTGAACTTTGTCATCTGAATCCGTTATTATAGTAATGTTATTTACATATTTATCTCAGACTAACTGTGTAAATTTAATTTTATTTTTTGCCAATATTTAGTGTTCATGCAATCTGACTAATGGAAAAATTCAATTCCCCATCTTCGGTATTGGAAAGTTAAGACACAAACATGAAATTTTTCCGAGATAAGATATTGTCCCTAATCGAATACGTATCCTGTACAGAATAAAAATTTCAAACTGATGAGTCTAAGAGAATCTCCATTCCTTTATCTTTGTACATTGTTAATTTCAAAGAAGTTGCAGTTTTTAAAAAAAGGACCAAATTTAAATTTTTTGGGAAAAGGTGGTTTTCTTCAGGATGGAAACTCGCGTAATATTGTTATAAAAATAGTCATTTATGCAACAAGTGCAAAAAGCACGTTTTGCACGAGTTGCACACAATATTTTTCCTACATTCATGCAAAAACTGGAAAATTAGAATAAAATATGTTGGGAACTCAAACTCGAACCGTTTCTCTTTTTTTGTATCTTCATGGCCTCCATCTTTCCACTACTCAATTATAGGTGGTTTTCGCTTTGACTATTTGAATTGTAAATAAACAAAGATTTCTGCAATAATTGCAGCTCGTTGAGACTAAGTAGTAAGATAGTACATATATTATTGCTTTATTAGAGCAGGATCAGACACTTGCTCTGAATTTTATTTATTTTGGGTAAATGTTTATGTTTGTCATAATAAATCATCACAAAACTGACAAGAATGACAGATGAGTGCAACAAAATTTTTTTTACATTAAAACTTATAATGTAACAAGAATGTTGAAAAAATACCGGCTGCTAGTCACTGTGAGCGCCAGGAAATTACAATTTCATAATCTTCAATCTTCACCATAATTTGAGGAAAAAAATCATGTCATGAAATTTTTGAAACTTTTCAGAACTAAAGATACTCATAACTCGACTAATATGGGAGATAGAAAGTTCTAGTCTTTACCAATCAATTTAACATATTCCAGTAGATTTTGAGTCGATAAATCCGAGCAATAAGGAAGTTTGAAATTCAATTTTACCCATCACAACAAGTATAGTTTCTCGCATGAATTAAGAGACACACTGTATCGTCTTCGTTTGACCACTCCGTACGTGTGAATCTCATTGTGGATTCAGGAATTGTACAGCAATGAGATGCTAATAAAAAATGTGTTGTTGTCTATACAAAACCCACAATAATGACTTAGAGAGAAGATTCCGATGACCATAGCCATAAAATGACAATCGTACAATGAGCAAAACTTGCAGCTACGCCTACTGAGATCTACTTAAACCAATTAGAGTTCGAAAAAGAAAAAGAAGAGAAGTTCTACCAATTGCGAGGACATTTTTGTCGTAATTTATTCATCAATCCTTCAAGAATTATGTTATCTACTTATTACTTTTAATGAATTGATATACGTACAAGAATCAGAAACAGAGAAACAGTCAGTCTGTTTGTTTCGTGTCGATAACTAGAACTATATTTCAAATTAAAATTCTTCTTTTATAATTGTCTCTCCTTCGAGTTGCAAAGCTGCTCGATAAATTTGATAAAGAAAGAAATAATAGAATGTACTCTTTTTCTCTCACACAAAAAATAGTCCGTCTTAAAATTTTTTTAGTCTTTTTTTAGTCTTTTTGGAGGTACAAAAGGATCAGATTAAGAAGCGATAGAGGGAGGCATGTGTATTATGTAACATCAGCCTATTGCTATGAGATAAGCCATCGAATAACTCCATAACAGATCAATTAGTGAAGATTATCCGTACTTCACTTGCTCGATAAAACAATATGATTGACTGACAAGCTTTATTTATGATAAAAATGAAAAATGTCATCAAGGGTTATGGTTTTCTCAAGAAAAAATTGTTGAAATTTTAATAAAATTGAGGTAGCTCTTTCAGCATTTAAAATGTTATCTCATATCCACCATGGGTCCACTCGGAGACGTCCATTTCGAGAAGGGAAACTAAACGTAGAGCATTTTTTCATAACTTCCAAGCAAAAGGTCCGAATAAAATAAATGAATTCAATCCAAATTATTGAACTGATCATTCTATAAATATCATTATTTTTGGATTCTACCTACTGTTTGACACATAATATTTTTACCACTAAAAATTTCATAATAAATCATGCCATACGCCTGCGCAGTGAGATTGTTTTTGGGATAAGTTGTCATGGTTACGATTTACCATGATTTAAATATTGACATTTCTAAATAATCAGCTGTATTTGAACCGTTCATTTGATTAATTATTTATTCTATTAATTGATATTTGCAGCTATGTCAAGGTTTTGGCTTCCCTAAATAAAGAATTAATGATTGAAAACGACAACAATTAATGACACATGACGCCATCATTGTTTTTATCCTATTTTTGGCTTCTGCGTCGATTCTCGCGCACTGTCTAGTTGTCATAAAAATATTTATTTTTACTTTGAAAATTTTGGCAATAGTTCCTTGACATGTAAAACAGCAAAAATTCTTCTTATGAAAATTTTCAAAGTGAATTTCGCAATAATTCTCGTACGTGTAAAACGGTTCTACCAGAGTTTTGATGGACTAGCTTCATGAAGAAAAACGGTTATTGTAAATGAACTTTAATACTTGAATATTATTAGTCTTGTTGTTTATGATGTGTGTTGAAGTATATAATGCAGTTATTCCATAGAATACATAATTATTCTATGAAATAACTGATCGTGTCCGTTAAAGTGTGTAATATTTTATTATTTTGATACGTTAACTAGATATTATACGAATTAACTAATGAGAGACAGTTAAAGTGTAAAATAAATAATTTATCTAGAATGAAATTGAACTAATGATTGAAATTGACAATTGAAATGAAAAAGAAGCAATTTATCTAATCAATGCAGCGTATAAATAGTACCATAAAATCATTTGTTAGAAGGATTACTAAAATGACACTTGGAATTGCACAAAACATTATTTTTTAAACAAAATAGTATATTGTTTTATTAGGAGTAAAAGTATAACTTTTTGTGGCGAGTCTGAATGTTTGATGGCCGAACGTTAGTGAGGCCGACAATTTCAGACGAGCCACAAAAAGTGCTTTTGCTCCGAATGAAACATGCTATTTTTTCCGCAAACGGCATCCAGACTATAGAACTAATTAATATTTAAATAAAAATTCAAAACGATTGCAACGAAGTTGATAAATTCAGAGAATAATAATTATAAAACTGCGCACTACATTTCCGTGGTTACTGGTTTTGTGATTGCCAAGTCAAAAACAAATTTGACAGTTCAATAATATTTTATAATGTCAGAAATATTGTAAGTGATTTAAAGCAACAATTGGACTGTGTATTTTTGGTAAGTACTTGAGCATCAAAATTTCGTTTGTTGTAGTAAAGTGTACTGAAATTTTCTTTTAGATAATATTATGTCGGATTCAGAACCCAACTGTACACCGCCCGACGTTGTTGACATTTCTACTTTTTTGTACGGCCGTCAGCGTACAAAAAAGTACTTTTGTCCACGACCACCTAATAATAAGCCGATATTTTACCTCCTAACAAAAGGTATATGGTACCCATATATCAACTGTCGTGAATTATGAACCATAATACACTACAGTGTATTATGAACTAGAGATGGGGGTACCTACAATATGAAATAAACTATTAAATCTGTGTATTTTGTTCAGGATATTTGTTTCTGACATATATCGTATCGATAAAATATTGTAATTTTCAGTATTGATACTTTTCATAGCGATATTTTCTAATATTAAGTATTTTAAAACAATATATTTATAACGGTACGTTGTATTGATACTTTCTACAGTATCGCCCATCTCTATATATGTCAAATTATATTTTTATGTAGCTGTCAGAACATTTTGAGGTTAGTATAATACCAAATCGTTACTGACTTTTATTTAATAAAGAAATCAAGTGTTGTGGACAAAGTATAGTATTCTACTCGAAATTTATGGCCATAATTCACTTGGGTGACTTGCGCCTCTCGCCTGCGGCTCGTGACGCAAACGTCACCCATCGTGAATTATGGCTATCATAAATTGCTCGTTTAATAATATACTATTTTGTCCGCTCACGGCCGTACAAAAAAGTGGCGTCTGTGAAATCATACTTCAACATCATGAATTGACGTTAATAATGTCTACTTTTTTTAACGTTTGCGGAAAAAAATGTTTTTCCGTACACTTTACTACAACAAATGAAATTATGATGCTCAAGTACTTACCAAAAATGCACAGTCCAATTGTTGCTTTAAATCACTTACAATATTTCTGACATTATAAAATATTATTGAACTGTCAAATTTGTTTTTGACTTGGCAATCACAAAACCAGTAACCACGGAAATGTAGTGCGCAGTTTTATAATTATTATTCTCTGAATTTATCAACTTCGTTGCAATCGTTTTGAATTTTTATTTAAATATTAATTAGTTCTATAGTCTGGATGCCGTTTGCGGAAAAAATAGCATGTTTCATTCGGAGCAAAAGCACTTTTTGTGGCTCGTCTGAAATTGTCGGCCTCACTAACGTTCGGCCATCAAACATTCAGACTCGCCACAAAAAGTTATACTTTTACTCCTAATAAAACAATATACTATTTGTTTACACGAACCTCTCTTAAATCCCTGCCCAGTACCGAAACTTCGAGCTGTTGCTTATTTCTACATCCGGTACTTCGGTACTTCGATTTTAATTATCTTTTGGTCGCAGACACTGGACTAGGATCGGGAATATTATCAATAATGCAGTTATTTGCTATTGAGAATTTAGAACAAGCTGAGAATAACCAAATAAATAACATACAGCGACGTCCACGAGATCCAAATGATCGGAAAAGCATTTTATTAAGAGGCTATAACCTTGGCGCGTCCGCCAAAAAATGAATATAATAATAATTTTTAAAATAATAATATTTCAGACTCGATTATTGTGAGATTATTTCAATTTTGCTCTTGTTATTGGGCTATTCAAATATAAAAAAAATATTATAATAAATGGTATTGATTTCTTCAAAAAAGTCGAAATTTTCCTCTCGGTACCATTTTCTCATTTGTTTATGGAATAATTTCAACTAAATTCTAGTAGTTGAAATAGTTCCCCATGGTCAAGGAGCTTTGCATATTTTTTTGAAATAATTTTTTTTTAATGGGATTTGATTTTTAATTTGGTTTATTTCGAAAATATTCATTTAAAACTATGCATAGCATATGGTTTAAATGAAACTAACTGTTTCTAAATGACTCCACAATATATTTGAAAAAAATGTGTAAATTAATTAATTAATTATGTTTTCAATGACTATGAAAAGAAATACTTAATAAATAAGAATCCACAATCTCCACAATTATATGGAACAATTAAGTTACACAAAGATTCGAAACCAATTAGACCTGTAGTTTCTTACATTAATACACCTAATAATAAGTTAGCTGAAAGACTAAATAATATACTCAATGACTATGGATATATTTCTAAATACTCAATTCAAAATTCCATAGAACTAATCAAAAAATTGAAAACATACAACTTACAAGGAAACTCTAAACTCATTTCATTTGATGTTACCAATATGTTCTCTAAAATTCCGCCAAAAGAGTGTATAACACTTGTAAGAAAGTTGCTAGAGGATAAAAACATCCATCCGGGAATAATATCAGACATACTTAATTTATTTGATGTTTGTATTAATCAGAACTATTTCACTTTTGATAATAAGGTATATATTCAAAATGAAGGTTTACCAATGGGAAGCCCTATATCACCAATTTTGGCAAACATTTTTATGGACAGTTTGGAAAGAAAGATCTTTGAATGTGATATTTCAAAAAATATTTTATTTTGGTATAGGTATGTGGATGACATATTAACGTGTTTTGTAGGTAGTGAACGACAATTAAATATGTTTTTCAATTATATTAATAATTTACACCCAAAAATTAAATTCACACTAGAAGTTGAAGAAAATAACTCAATTAATTTTCTTGATTTAAAAATTCAAAAAGTCAATAATGTACTGGACTTTTCAATTTACAGAAAACCAACACATACTGATGTGACTATACACTGAACGAAAAAGGTACGTTATATTAATAAAAAAGTACATCAAATCAATGAACATCAACATTAATTTTCAGCCGATGAGCTATATCGTTAATACAATGAACGTTCGTACGTTAACTTTTTTATTCATCAAGTTATGTTTAATGTACATTGAATCAATGAATAAAGGACATGGATCTATGACTTCCTGTTATTAATATTACGAACCACATACATTAACACAATAAACGAGAAGCATGGATCCATGAACACCCGTCATTAGTTTATGATTGTTGTACGTTAAATCAATGTACAATAAACATTGATACAATAAACGAAAAGCATGGATCCATGACCACCTGCCATTAGTTTATGATTGCTGTACGTTAAATCAATGTAAAATAAACATTGATCTATGTTCACCGGTTATTAATATTACGAACATAAAAATAATGTGGTAGTACAATGCAATATTTTTTTTAGTTTTAAGGTGCAGCATTGGCTGAAAATTATCTTATATGTCCATTGATTTGATGTAAGAACCAGTATCTGCAAATAAGAATACAAAGAAATAAAACGGTCCCAAAAATAGCTTTCGAATTAGGCGTTACACTTTTAATGATGTAATAAGTACTTATTTTTCCCCCAAGAGGGTTTCATGATAATTTGCTTCTTTAATTCTGTCTTTAAACAAAAGTTACTACTTTGAGACAGTGAAAAACAGTTTTTGTATTTTTAATATATTTCCGCTGTATAAAAAATATAATATACCTAGAGAGTGAAAATGTTAACTACTTTTCGCATTTTCTATTCAGTTACTACAAATTCACACATTTTATGAACTTTTGGGCTTTCTAGTGGTACATCATGTCTACAAAATGACTTTTCTAGAAAGTTCCAAAACATTTTGCTTTCCAAGGGAAAGTCAAAGTTATATAAGAAAAAAAATCTCAAAACATATGTCTACTCCCTTAAGAATTTGGAGAAATTTATATCCAATGTCGTCAAAGTAAACGGAAATATTTGGAATTGTGTTAATGTCTTCACCAGTACACAATATAAAAAGCTGAATAGACATTTTTCAAATCTTCAGGTTAGCAATATGGTCCTCTAGTTCTTGTTGAGTCTTCGTACAAAACAAAAATGACTCCTGGGAATCTTTGATTGTGTATTTTGTGTGAGTGGATTTCCCCCCCAATAGGTACCTAAATGAATATTTGAAATAAGTTCACTACAAAAAGAAAACTAAAAGAGTACTCACACTTGCAATATGAAGATATTGTCTATTCCTTGAAAAGTAAATAGTCTCCTCAATAAAATGGCACAATTTTACCCACTAAAAAACTCAAATCACACAAAATTCACAACGTAGCACAACAAGACTGTGGTTAACCCTCTCGAGAAACAAAAAGACTGAAATATTAGGCGCGAAAATGGTCACGTATTTTGTTTTCTATGTACGCCTTTACGTAATATTAATGATTACAATCATGGATCTATGAACGGTTTACATTAACTTTCGCGCGTTATTCTGAGTCCATGTAAGCTGTTCGTAATATTAATGTTTTTAGTTATGGATCTATGAACAAGTATCATTGGTTTTAGCGCCTTATTAGAAGTTAATGTTCAAGTTCGTAATATTAACGTTTAGCAAACATTGAAACAATGAATACCGTTTATGGTGTTTATATGTATGCTGTTCATAAATCCATAACAAAAATTTATTGTTTTAAAGACGAACAACATCAATTTAATAATTCTCAAACGTAGATTCAATGAACTTTTTCATTGGACCAATGAAAAAAATAATCAATTTTTGATGTTTTTCGTTTATTGCTTAATGTTAGGTCATTCATTGTTTCAGTGTACTAAAACATTAATCCATGATCAGAAATCATTGTAACAATCACCGATTCATAATATTAATGTTCAAAATATTGACGACCGGCGTTCATTAATTTTACGTACAAAATTTCTTTCTGTGTACCATATGATTCCAACCACCCCATGTCACATAAACTAGCAGCATACAATTCGATGATTCATAGAGCATTTTCGGTTCCTATGAACAAATTTAATTTTGATAGAGAAATTAATACAATTAAACAAATAGCCACATCCAATGGTTATCCTTTACATTTAATAAATAAATTACTTAATAAAAAAGAGAAAAAGATGGCGTTACAACTAATATTTCCTAAACAAACTAAAGAAGTAACAAATTACAAAACCATCACTTATGCTGGTAATATTTCCAATAATATTTCAAAGATAATATCTTCAGCAACAAATACAACAATTTCTTTTAAAACAGAAAACAATGTAGGTAGAAGTTTGCTAAATGTAAAAACAAAAATAACCCCATTAAGAAAATCTGGGATATACAAACTTAAATGTCCGGATTGTAATGCTGTATATCTTGGTCAAACCATTCGTAATTTTGAAATTAGGTACAGTGAACACATACGAGCATACAGATTAAAACAACCAGATAAATCACATTATGCAAAACACCTACTTGACACTAAACATTCAGTAACACCTAACACAGAACCAGAAATACTACATGTTTGTGATAGGAAGCAAGAACTGGACTTCCTTGAAGAATTAGAAATTAGAAGACACTTAGCAGACCCACAATATGAAGTCCTCAATGAACAGCTGAATCTAGGAAGTTCTCCATTATTAAACTGTCTTCTTAAGTAATAATTGTAAAGATCAGCAGATATAGTTTTCCTGGTTTCCTATATCATTGCACAGTTATACTGATCTTAAATGGGACAAAGATATCCAGAATATCCCCATAGGGCTAATAATATCAAAGCTACTATTTGAAAATTCTTCTTTTTTCTATTCATATATATTAAGTCAATCACCAGATAGGCACTATTTGGACTAGCCAAATATATATCAAGTATACATCATGTCAAAAGTAACTTCTGTCATTCTGACGATGATATACCTATTTATCGAAACAATTGTCAATTTACTTTCAATTTACACATTTTTTTCAAATATATTGTGGAGTCATTTAGAAACAGTTAGTTTCATTTAAACCATATGATGAGTAGATTCCACGAAGTGAGGGTTTATACAGTTAACTCAATATGCATAGCATGTTTACCATGGTACTCTCAATACATGCTGAGATTTTGGAGTGAAAATATCACATGGTTTCAGAGAGGAAAATTTCGACTTTTTTGAAGAAATCAATACCATTTTGCATTTTAGTTTTTTATATTTGAATAGCACAATAACAAGAGCAGAATTGGAATCATATCACAATAATCGACTCTAAACCATTATTATTTCAAAGTTTATTTTTATAATCATTTTTTGGCGAACGCGCCACGGTTATTGCCTCTTAATAATTATGTTTCTCTTATCGAAATAATTAACTGGATAATCGATAAACCATGCTACCCCTTTTTCTACGATTGATATGGGTGAAAGTATTATTTGTAAATTTGGCCACTTATTATTAATTTTCTCAACGACTAATTATTTTTTATATTTAGCTACATAATGATATATATATTCTTCACAGCAGTGAATAATGAAAAATAATTCACTCCCGTTAGCCAATCACATTCTATTATTATCAGAATTCACGCTTAAATGAATTGAAATGAATGAATCAAATCGTCTCTTTGAAAACGTCAAATACCAAATAATGCAAATCGATTCTGACAGCGAGTCGTTTGAAACGTCAAAATAATGATAGAATAATAATTTTACGTAGGTATTATTTAGAGAAAAACCGGACAACAGTGGTTATATTTAGTTATAATTCCCAATTATCATTCATAAATGTAAGGGTTTCGATTAAAACTGTATGTTACGTATCCCTTTTTGAGAATAAACGTGCTCTATAGCCTAGTAGTAGAAATCGCGGACGATTGGGGTCCAATCCTCACTGGAAGCTTTCTTTTTTTATTCGTGGAGAAAGTATAGTCTTCTACTTGTGTGGAAAGGCTAATATGATTCGCTGCACTCGTTCGTTCTGGAAACTTCATCCGCGTGAATAATAGCCATCATTCTGCACCCGTTGAAGGATATACTATTGAATCTTTTGAAACACATTATTCAATTAAACATTTTTTGCTTCTCGGAAATTCGTGTGCCTCTGATCTCACCATCTTCTTTGAACATATTCACTAACCATAATTATTAAATTGCAAACAAAAAATGGAAAATACGATTAATTCAATTGTCATTATTTTCAGACGACATGATTTTTCATAATTTTTCATAATTTTTCTTTTCTTTTGAAGCTAGAATAACTAAACCATCAGCTAAAGTTTTCCTGTGGTTTCACGTCGCGCATCCTTTCAAGCGTATACGTTATGGCTGCGAAACGAATGGTGGTCAAAAATATTAAAACGCATTATCATTCGCTATGTAACGTATCGTTAAATTATCAAATTAAGTCAAAAATTGACCACCTGCTCTGTGAAATATTAAAACCCACAAACACTTGACTTTTTTATTGAGTGTAGAAAACATGTTCAACCGGCAAAGATTATCATAAAGTTTTAATTGCTTTTATGTTAATTAAAAAAGATTGACGCACATTTGAATGTGTTTTTACAATTAATGACACAATTACAACTAAGTACATTCAAAAACTTGCTTACCTTGTCAACTTAATGTAAATTTATGAGTAGAAGTTAGTTCATGTCTCACTTGAAACTAGTGTCAAGACTTTATTAAAGTATCTACTTTCAACTTTTGACACTGGTGGATAATTACACTAATCATGTATATTTAAATAAAAATCTCCAGTTTTTGTGGTCTTACTTATCGAATGGGAAACCTTTTTCAAGGTCATAATAATTATGAGGCCAGAACAATCAAAAGTTCCTCATAGTATCTGTAAATATAATATATTATTAAACGAGCAATTTATGATAGCCATTATTCACGATGGGTGACGTTTGCGTCACGAGTCGCAGGCGGCACGACACTTAATTTATTTACTAATAAATAAAAGTCAGTAACGATTTGGCATATTACTAACCCCAAAATATTGTGTTAGCTACATCAAATATTTTGACATATATAGAGATGGGCGATACTGTAGAAAGTATCAATACAACGTACCGTTATAAATATATTGTTTTATAGCCGTTTGCACCGATTGATATTTAAGTCGACTTAAAATTAAGTGGCGCTTTAAGGAAGTTTTGTTTTGCACCATGAACAACTTGTCATTTTAAGCTAAGCTTAGAAAATCGCTCGCTTATGGCCGTTTGCACCAATTGATATTTAAGTAGACTTAGAGTTAAGTGGCGCTTTAGGAAAGTTTTGCTTTGCACCATGAACAACTTGTCATTTTAAGCTCCACTTAGCTAAGCTTAGAAAATCGCTCGCTTAAACTCCACTTATCCTCAAAGTGGAGATTTCTAACCTAACATTATTGTGTTTTGATTGATATATGTCAATTATTTTTCTGTTTTCGGGTTTTCGTTTTGCGTACTTCCTATTTCAGGTGTGTTTCTTTATTTTTGAAGAAGGATGTTTATGGAGGATTATTTGGAAGTATTGGATATTCCCGAAAATGGATTTCCAAGAAGACGGTACAATCGTAAAAACTATTATGAAGAATTGGATGAAAATAAAGAAAATTCTTTTTCCTGACCTGTATAATTTGACGATCTGATTTTCTTATTTTTAATTGTGTCCATTATAAGCAATTTTCTCATTAAGAAAACAAGAATAAAATCTTTTGATTTTAAAAAATTCAAAAATTGACGTTTAACTGTTTTTAATACATTATTTCAAACCACAAAAACGAAAAGTCACCAGATACCATAGAGAAATTAATAAAACTCAACTTAAAAAGCGAGGTTGACAAAATGTATTAAACACTTAGCTAAGAAGCCGAGCAAAAACATTGGTGCAAATGAACTTTCACTAAGCGACCCTTAAATTTTAAACTCGCCATACCTATTCTTATGCTTCTATTGGTGCAAACCGCCATTAAAATACTTAATATTGGAAAATATCGTTATGAAAAGTATCAATACTAAAAATTACAATATTTTATCGATACGATATATGTCAGAAACAAATTTCCTGAACAAAATACACAGATTTAATAGTTTATTTCATATTGTACTCCCATCTCTAGTCGTGAATTATGAACCATAATTCACGACAGTTGATTTATGGGTACCATATGCCACTTTGCTGCCTAGGCAGGAAAAGTAATACTTCGCTGATTGATATCAGTCAGCAAAATTAATATTTGCTGCCAATCGGAGAAAAATGATATTTTTGTATCGTTTTCGTTGACTTTTTTTCGAAATCATGCATTATAGGTAAAACTAAACATTTCCATCATTCTCTCTGTAAAGCACACTGTTGCCGGAGTGTTTAACTTTACCTATTATGCATGACTTCAGAAAAAAGTAAACGATAACGAATCAAAAATATCATTTGTACAAATTAATCTGCGCTTCTGGCAACAGCGGTTAAAATAGGGGGGCAATCAACATTCTCTGGAATTAAGTACACGCCTTAATGACCACGCACAATTATCATTTATTTCTCTTCCAAGCTTTTTCTTATATTTTCTTTTTCGCACTTTTATTCGTTTCAAAGGCATGGCGCATGATACAAGCATTTTATTTGTGAATAAACATCTTCCATTCTCTATAGATAGTTTTTCAGCAATGCTTTAAAATTTTTATTCACATATTTTTAGTAAAACTTAGTTTCAAATTCGCCTTTTTTTCCAGGTGTTAACCCAGAAAAGTTCTACACACTCCAAAATCGAAAGAAGAAAAAAGAATACTCCTCTGGCTCCCTGGATCGTCATAGGAATAAAAGAAGATCTTTGGAAATTGTACCGCCCAAAAAGCCACCACGAACATTTGCCGCCACGAAATACTCTCAAAAACCTTCGATTTTCGATATATTCAAAAGGGAAAAACCAGCAGCTCCGAAAAAATCAAATTTACGTCGAAGTGTGAGTGATTTATCGACAACAAAAATCAAAGATCGTAGCGATAAAAATTTCCGTAAACGGTCAGGAAGTGATAGTGCAGAGTTTATAAAAAGAAGAAATGAAAAGAAACAACTTTCCCCGATTATAGAAGTAACGCAAAGAGAAGACTATTTTTCAGCGCCAGAATTAGATTTTGTTAAAGACGAAACCGATCAAAACAAAGAGAATGTAGAACCAAAAGGTTTTGTTAGAAAGAAGGCAAAAGAAAGCATCACCGAACAATTGAAACAATTCATCAACGAAGTAGATGAAGAGTTATACAAGGAAACGGGAATAAGAGTACCACCTTCGGAAGAACATAAACCACCTCAACCTATAATAATAGATGTAGAGAAAGCGGAACAAATTTCCAATAAAGGAAGTAAATTCAAACATTCACTATTAGCTAGGAAATTGAAATATATCACCCGAAAAAAGAAACCCCCAAATGAAGCCAACAAATCAAAAAAATCTGTCGAGCTCAAAACTAAGAAAACTCCCTCTTCCACTAAAAAGGAACAAATAAAAACAACAGAAGAACCTTCTACTGGACCTATAATAAAGAAGGCGTTAGATAATTTAAAGAATCCAAAAGATTCTCCAAAAATGATCCATAGCAGTCAAATGCCACCGGAAAAACTTCCTTTAACAAAAGGTCGAAAAGTCAACTCGTTGGTTAAAAGGTTAAGCAGTGATTCCACTTCACCTCCTCCCTTGAAAACAAATGTAACAATATCACCAAATCCATCTGTACAGCATAATAACAATCAACCATTCTCTTACACCAGAGGATTGAGCCCTGACAAATGTATGTCGAATGAAACTTCACCTACATCAGGCAGTCCAATAATATACGCACAAGTTGTTTGCGGTAACAACGGAAACGGACCTTCTAAACAAACTGTACATACTAGTTATAGAAAAAATACCCACTCTGATTCTGACGAAGGGTTGGGATACGAAGAGCATGTTAGCTACAAGACGCTAACACGTTTTGGCGAAGATGTTGATGAAGTTGACAATTCAAAAGACGAAAGTCCGATTACGCCTAAGTTTAGAAATCCGGCATACCACAATGGATATTTAAGTAGTGAAAGAAAAGAAGTATCTGATATTCGATATTTTGATTCTTCTGCCAGAGGTCGAGGTGATGGTATGGATGCTAAAAGAAGGGGGGAAAGTTTCACCGAATCTCACGAGCAGCATTTCACTTTATCGAATGGACGAACTGATTTGGCAGCTAGAAGAGATCAATTAGAATCCAGGATAAATCGACGAGTAACAGACAATTCAATACGAACATCTCCTGAATATTTAAAAAATCCTTACCCAACCAATATTTATATATCCGAAACTACCTCTAAGCACTTCAAAGATGGAAATTCTAGTCCAGTAGGGTACACTGAAAAATATATATCAGAAACTAAGACCGATAAATATGGAAAACCTCACACAAAAGAAACAAAATATAGGCAATACTTTGACGATCACAAAGAACGTTCTAACTACGAAGATAGTTTGAAAAATCATGTTTTGTATCAGTATAATGGTTTTGACAATGAACCAAAGAGTTTTGATTCGCAAATAAGCTCGTCTCCTGAAAATAGAAGATACAATAATAGTCAAAATTACAAAAGAGAAGAATATAAAACATTCAATAAGTCCACTCCTGACATTTATTATAGATCCCAACAGGATTCGCTGCAAAGAGAAAATGTGGAAAGAAGAACGGGTTCCTCGAATTATCGTTCGGATTATTACGAAGAATATGACAGAAGAGAAAGATTTGTCGATTCTGGTATTGAAAATGATTTCAGAAAAGATTCGGGAGATAATTTTGTATCTCGACCAAGACGTCGTAGAGACTATTGTAATGAAAGTGATGACGAAGGTTTTGCTAGTTCACTTTTAATCGCCAGTGAACGGCAGCATACCGAGGAAAATGTCAGTCAAAGAAAAAATCGTGACTACGACTCTGACAGAGCGGTTTCGAGGGAAGATGATCCATACAGGAATGTAGAAAGTATGGAATATAAAAGTAAAGTAAGATCCAATGAATATATTCCTAGGGAAAGAAGTATCGACGATGGATCTCACTACGATCCTAGAATTGATAAGAATGTAGAAGTGTCCACTTTGAAAAGAAGTGGGAAGAAGCCTCCAAGACCTGAAAAGAGAAGTGGACTTGAAAAGGTAGGACAACAATTTCCCTTTTAATAATTTGGGGCGTCTGGTGAACAAGATTTTAACATTATCTGTCAAAAAATTTTCGAGTTCCTATTCACAGTTTCCAAGGCAACTTTGACTTAAAACTTTTTGCAAATAGTTGAGAAAGTTGTTGACTGCTCAATAATACAAGTCTGGTTTTATGGTGATTAGTCCGTAACAACGACCTATTATAAAATAGACTAGCCTTGTTTACATTTTTGTTGTCCCCAACATATTTAGGGCGAGACTCTTCTTACATGATGCCAAATTTATTCTAACAAAAATAGTAATTGATGAATATATTCAAGATTTGAGCAGTATTTTCTGTTTGAAAAGTAAGAAAAAAGTGGGAAGCATTCAAAATAGGTATGACCAACCCACGGTCCAGCTAACTTAGTTTTTTCGGTTAGGATTTTTCATGATCTATCAATGCCATAAGTAGAATAGTTTATAAATTTTTAGTTTGGCAACTTCGAACTATTTCTGTCATTTTGGTGAGATCTGTCAATGAAATTTTAATTATAATTGTGTTTTTATTAGATATATCATTGATATTTGTATATTCAAGTGCTTTTAAGCATTTATGATGGTGAGAAAATGAGTAGTATGTGAAAATAAATAGAATAAAAATGATGAACGATCGTTCCATAGGTAAGGTTATATTAGCACAAGCGTAGTATAAGTATAAGACAAGGGATTCAATATGTCGCCGTGAAATTTGATTTTTGAATGTATTTTTGGTATAGAAGAGGGCATTTTCAAAGTTAAAGTTGCTTTTGAGGCTCAAGACAACAGGACTATTGGAGCAAAAACCCTCCATCAACAACAAGGTAACTTATCTATTGTAATTGAAAGGTCTATTTCATGAACAATTTGTAATCTTTTCAGTTTGTTGAAGAATACCGAAGATTCATTTTATTTAAATATTTTCATACAATTGTGTGTTCTAGTTATTTTATTCTGTAATATGATTGTGAATAAATCTTAAGAACAATAAATATTAGTATTATGATTATCGTTATAATTATTCTATCTAATTTTAATACATTAATGTATTCTTTAGTTTTGTAAAATCAATATAAAAAAAACCTATCCATATTATTTTATTCATAATCTGTAGTCCAAAACTTGCTTTATGTTGAAAGTCCTCTATAGGTATCCTTTAAGTAAATTGCTTGTTTTCAATATAATTTCCACTTATTCAAACGAAAATTAAATAAGGTATCTACATCATTTAGTCTATAAAAGTAATTTTCATAAAATGGTTTAAATGAACCCTTTCGACATGATACGCTACTGTGCATTGTACTCGCCCTGATTTATGTTGCGACCAAAACAATGTATAGGTAATAATGTGTGATGGCTGGTCTATTTTATAATAGGTCGTTGGTCCGTAATTAATTATAAACAATAATTAATCAAATTGAATATCGACAGAAAGTGAGAGGTGAGGTTTTTTTGGCCGCTGATTACTAATCCAGTCTTGGAGCGATGAACAACCAGCTGTTTATATTTCAAATTTTCACAGATTTCATGAAATGAAAATTCTTGGGAAAAACTGTGACTAAAAATTGAATTCCTACCTCACAATACGTTTTATATGGCTTCAAAAATCACTTTTTCACACAACCGACCAAAAGAAGTTTTTTTGAAACAATTGACTGCTAATTTCCAAAACTTTGCCGTTTTTCCCTTTTCAATCGGGCGTGAACTTATTGAGAATCAGTAGGAGGATTTCTACCACTATTTACAATAGGATTTTCTCTTTTTCCAAAAATTCATTGCTAAATGACATGAAAACAAAAATACCGAAAAAATAGTTTATTTATCCATAAATTATTTGGGCTATAATATATGTTAAAAAATATTTTTGGGTCTTAAATTGTTAGTAGGTAATTTGTGCCCAATGCAATCCTCATTATTATTTTCACACTCGGTATTTTCATTTAAGATGCTATAACTTTAAATTGCCATATCTCCCATTGCATCCATAGTACAAAAGCAAAAAATAATGCATTTAAATTGTCAATTTAATTTTTGCTTCTCCAAGCTCAAACAGATTTCACATAAAATTCAAATAATCGCTGAAAATTGAGGATTTTTGGGGCAACAATCAAAATTTTCCATGACCAATATCTCAGAAAGCGTGCATCTCATGTTAAACTAAAACAGAACTTTCCCTTCGAAAAATCGCCAATTCTTTCAATAGGTTAGCTTTATTTTGGTATATTTTTGTTCCCCCATTGGGGGTGTTCTTCCAACCCTTCCAAAGTTATATCATCGAATTTGACACACCCTCCTTTAAATTCAATTCACTTCAAGTGGCTGCCATTATTTTCGAATCAATTTGTCTACAATTCACCTTTTCGACATGATTAATAAATTTCAATTCCATTTTTATTTGAAAATAGATTATTCAGTTTTTTATAATAATTATATAATTTTTAAGGTGAAATCACTGTTCAGTCGGGATACGAAGAAAAAGAAAGAGCAAGTTGCAATGGTACCAGAGGAAAATTTAAGAGCTCGATACGTGGAATATAAAGGAAGAGGAGAGCCTGTAGAATATAAACTGAAAAAACGAGATGTCAGTAATCAAACGGTAAGTACAGACTTGTTGAATTTAAAAAGGTCGTAACGTATTTTCAGCATATTGGGGTTTGTGTGTCTAAACAAACTGAATTATTAGCATATTTATATCGTGAAGCATCAAAATGTAGTTTTACGGAATGTGACAGTCACCTATATGTATCCATATATATAATATATTTTCTCCACGACTAAATAATAACGCACAAATTATTTTTACATATTTTGCTACATAATGATATATATTCTTCACACCAGTGAATAATGAAAAAGAATTAACTCTCGTTAGCCAATCACATTCTATTATTATCAGAATTCACGTTTAAATGAATTAAAATGAATAAATCAAATCGTCTCTTTTAAAACGTCAAATACCAAATAATGCAAATCGATTCTGACAGCGCGTCGCTTGAAACGTCAAAATAATTATAGAATCATAATTTTACGTATAATATAGAGGAAAAAATGGAATATATTTGCTTTTTCCCTATTTGAATATTTAATATGTACGCCTCCCGAAATTAATTTCATTTGTCCACGAACACCTAATAATAAGAAAATATTTTACCTCCTAACAATAATATGGTACCTACCAATATATCCACTAGAGTGAATTATGGCTCATGATTCACGCCATGACTCACAACATTACGTTACATAGGTGACAAGAGATGGGGGTACAATATGAAATAAACTATTAAAACTGTCTATTTTCTTCGGGAAATTTTTATCTGAAATATATCGTATCAATAAAATATTGTAATTTTTAGTATTAATACTTTTCATAACGATATTTTCCAATATTAAGTATTTTAAAACAATATATTTATAACGGTAAGTTGTATTGATACTTTACACAGTATCGCCCATCTCTATATATATCAAATTATTTGATGTAGCTGCCACAACATTTTGAGGATAGTAATACCAAATCGTAACTGACTTTTATTAAATAAGTGTCGTGAATAATGACTATCATAAATTGATCGTTTAATATAGTACAGGGCTTCTTAAACTTTTGTAATTCACGACCCCATTTATGATTGCGAGATTCTTGACGACCCCATACAAATATAAAAGAAAAATAAATTAATATTTTTTGATGATTTATTTATTAGGTAACAATATACATATACATATGGAAACATAAGTTTAGAATCTCTCGCGACCCCAGAATTTTAGTTTAAGAAGCCCTGAATAGTATATATGCCGCAGGCGAGGGGCGCAAGTCACTCGAGTTAATATTGGCCATAAATTGCGAGTAGAATACTATACTTTGTCCACGACTCTCAATTTCTTCATTTAATTAAAGTCAGTAATGATTTGGTATAACTAACCTCAAAATGTTGTGGTAGCTACATAAAATAATTTGACATATTATATAGAGATGGGCGATACTTTCAATACAACGT
Organism: Galerucella nymphaeae; assembly: GCA_963978555.1. Taxonomy (NCBI): domain Eukaryota; kingdom Metazoa; phylum Arthropoda; class Insecta; order Coleoptera; family Chrysomelidae; genus Galerucella; species Galerucella nymphaeae. Next base: position 15,982,551 of record OZ021715.1, on the reverse strand, counting down.
ACCTAACCTCATAAACAAATTGTTTTAAAATACTTAATATTAGAAAATATCGTTATGAAAAGTATCAATACTAAAAATTACAATATTTTATCGATACGATATATTCCAGAAACAAATTTTCTGAACAAAATACACTTGATTTTTTTCCAAATATGAAATAAACTCTCTTTACCTGATGTTTATATTCATAGTTCAAAAGAATAACAATCATAAAAAATTTAATATCCAGATTTAAACAAAAAATCTCTCTCTTATCTTCGTTCACCAATAAACTGGGATAGGAGTGTTCCAGGAACCAAACAATCTGAAAGCTTGTGAAAAACCCCAAGTATCTTTCAAGCGGAAATTCACGCCATAAGATATTGATCAAGAATACAGAGGACAAAGAATTATCATAATGTCGGGTGTTTCATCCCTACCTTTCGCTACTTCATCCGCTATTTCATTCTTTTTTTCCCAGTGTTTCCTGGAATCCATAGTGAGATAATGAAGTTGCACTCTACAAGTTCTTTGAGTTTCTCTAGATATTTTCATACCATTTTAAAACTGATAATGCAATAACTTAGACATGATGCCTTGTATATTCTTCTACAATATTAAACTATGCAAACTTTCCTATAGCCTGAATTTCTGCTTGAAAGATAGGTACTGGGGGTGATTCCCCAGTACTGTGAGCAGCACATACAATCTAAGCGATTACATATTAGAGTATTTTTTGTGAATAAACAAAATAGAATTCAATTTTCCAATAAAAACTTGCAGATTTCCTGTAACTGAAAAATACAAAAACTTCTTACGACGTTTTCAAAACAGCAGGTGACAACAATGAGGAGGCGCCAAGGATCGTAGTTACATTCGTAATCGTGATCATATCATGATCGGATTCGATGTGGGGTTATGTTGGCGTGTAGTAATGAGTCATCGTGCGGCAATACAAGCTTTAACGGGCCTTCGATCAGTTGCAATCGCAATGACCGATTTGTGGGATAAGGACAAAAAAATTGAATGAATAAACAGTGGCGGCAGGTTTGGTTTTTTTTGCAAGCGACAATCCTTCACCAAGGTAAATGTCTGTCGTTTGTTTATCGATTGTTGTTTTTCTTTATAAATATTCACTTCGAATTGATAGAATTATTACCGATAATTTGTTTCAGGGCCACGAATGTTTTTTTTTTTGTTGATAGAAAATAGAAATAGGTATGAGATGTTTTAATATTAACTGAAATTTCGGTAATATACCTCAGCTACAATTAAAATAAACTTCAATTGTGAAAATACGTCATATTAAGCTAAACTCATCGAAAATATGCTTTTTAAATTTTTATTTATTTTGATTATGCGCAACCCTCTCAGTCCCCTATTTTCAGAATTGTTCATGGATAATATGGAAAAGATAATTCATAAACACCCCCTTAGTAAAAAAATTGTTTATGTAGATGACATTTTAGCTTACTTCACTGGTACTACGAGACAATTAGATAACTTCATTACTTACATCAACTCAATACATAAAAATATCAAATTTACAGTAGAAATTGAACAAAATAAGTCTATAAACTTTCTAGACCTTACAATTTCAAATATAAATAATAGACATGATTTTTCTATATTTCACAAACCATCACATACAGACATTATAATTCATAATAGTTCAGTCCACCCAGTCAGTCATAAATTAGCAGCTTTCAATAGTATAAGACTTTTAATAGTTCCATTAAATATTGACAATTACAACAAAAGAAATAAATATAATAAAACAAATAGCTGTTAATAATAATTACGATCCAAATTTAATTGACAATATTATAAATAAAAAGATACAAAAACATACTCTATAACAAGTATTCCCTTCTGATGAAAATAAAAATAACCAATTTAGAAGTTTAACATACTTTGGAATACCATCCTTGAAAATCAAATCATTTTTAGAAACTTTAAACTTGAATATTTGCTTCAAAACCGATAACAATGTATCCAAATTCATTAAAAACAACAAATCCAAATCCTCAATTTATACAGTGGCTCAATACTAAATTATACGGATATTAATAATAAAATTATGATCTATTCACAAGGAAATGAAATAAAAAAGGAAAAAGAATTTGTCTAAAGTTTACCTGGGAACTCATTCACAACAATCCTACAGGAACCTTTCTAGGTAAAAATGTTTAATTAGGGAGAATTCTTTATGTCTATTTGGTCGCTGAGAAGATTATCTGAATATTTGTTTTCATTTATCTCAAGGGCTTCTAAAAGACTTAATTTGAAGGATTTAAGTTCTATATGCAAAATTTCAAAATTTTAATCGAAAAAGTGTTGGTTTGCTAATGAATTATTTGGGTAGTTGGAATCTGATTTTTGGTTGTCATAGCTATACGTTTGTGTTCTGAATTTCTACTTATCCGTATAATGTAGTATTAAGGCACTGTATAAACTGGAAATTTCATAACAATATCATCGGTTGTAATTACATGTATCAAAATTATCACTTATAATCTCCCTAGAGAGAGCAATTATCTCCGGAATATTAATTCTCCATGTTCTAGAAAGATTCGATAAGAAAATTTTATACTTAAACTTTTTTAAAATAGAAATCAAATTGGTGACATAATTAGGCGACATATATATCCATGTAACAGATAATAACATGGAGATACCTATAATTAAATTATGAATAAAAATCTATCAAAAATATTTGTCTTTATAACAGCTGTCAAGCCATAGGGAAATCTTCACCTCTACACAGGAAAATTTCCGGAGAAATTAGGTTATTGTCATAGGAACATGTCAAATGGCAGGTATCTGACTGGCTAAAATTAACTGCTATAAAATTTTGCAATAATCCCACGTTGCTATAAGCAACGTAAACAAAAAGGAGCGTACTAATTGGTTGAAAATAATTTTATGTTATTTTCTGAATAATACTTGATCATTTTTAATGACGACTTGCGTAACTGTTTTTATTGGTAAATACTTACTAGGAAACAGGTCTTTCAACATTACGAAAATTACAAGAATGTTGTGTGATTTGTCGAATATTATATTAATGCTTTTCCTTCTTAACTTCGCTTCGTTTGCTTCAGTCTTGATAAAGACAGATTGCTCTGTAATTTATGAAATAATGTATACAAATATGGAAGCAAATATTTTAGATGACAGCTGACATGAAATATCAAATAGAACGCAGTACAATGTTGCCGATGCAAATAGAAAAATGATAGTAATCAGAACTTGTTTAAATCACTAAAAAGACACCGCCTATTACTAAATAAAAGTCTTGTATATTTATATAATCCATTCTTAAATTGTTGTATGCTGGTGAAATCATTCGTAAAGTTATATTATTTCGATTATGTTTACAATTAGTCCAGTCGGCTTAGTCCAAAAACTAACAAATCATGGATGTGTAAAAAGTAGGAGAGATTTTTCATGGAATTCATTGAAAATATTATGGTTTATGATAATCCTTTGTATCCATCGGTTTTTAGGCTGTGCTAATTGCATAATAACAGTTGATAACCAAAACAACTAAAAAACGTCCTATTTCTCGACATGTTTTCGAATTTTACTCGGAAAGTATTGAATTTATCGTGCATATACCCACGACGAGTGAAAACTATCTGTATATGGCAGAATACTTATAGTAAAATAATGAAAATTTCTACGTTTGGGTTTTCGGATACGATCTTTTCAACTAAAATATTTTCAAAGATGGCCGGCTTCCGGTAGAACTGTAACTTTGTTATTTTGAATGAAACACCCTGTATATTAATACATTTTTGAAATCTACGTAATATTTGAGTATACTTTTGTTTGAAAACTTTTTTCGAAAAATGCACACTTTTTGAGTTGATTGAGTTGATTTTTTTGTAGAAAATTTGACCGATGAAGACCCTTATAAATTTTTTTTTACGAGGGGACCCTTGAAGATATGAAAATGGTTTCTCTTCGGTTGCCTTAAGCAAGGTCAAACGTATTCGAATCTATGTTGAAAAAATTTTCATTTTATACAGGGTGTGTATAAAATGTGTCCAAAGTTTAACTTCATAAATATCAAATTTCTTCATTTTTTTAAATAGAACCACCCTGTTTTTTCTATTTTAATGCATTCAGGGGAAAAAAATAAGGCAAGTTATGGTAAAAAAACCAGGAATAATGTTAACATCGAGATTGTTCCTCAAAAGCTCAGTCAAGAAATTTTGTTTTGATCCGGTCATAAAGCTTTCTTTTTCATTTTTAATTCGTGTCCTCTGTAGTGGTGTCTTAATGGTAATGGTCTCGGTCTTACTTTCACGATCTTGTCTTGATTTTTCTCAAACACTTGTTTTTTATCTACAAGATATCACACCAACCATTTTGGCTCCGCGAGCTAAAAGCCTAATCACGGACTGAAGACATACCAAAATCACAATCAATACATGTTTTCACCTACAACCTCCAGCCAGTTTGATTTTAAAGTGTAATTTAATATCCGTCGGGGCCTATAGACCGAGAAGTAGTCGTTGCTTTTCAGTTGAATGGTCATATGTCCTTGGAAAATATTTTTCGGAACTTTGTGAGGCGTTAGAATAATGATTATTCTGCGATATCTACAATATTTATTGAAGTTAAGACAAATATTCTTCTATTTTTTATTTAAAATGAAAATTTTTTTGTATTGTTGGTATCGGTTTTGGAATTGTTTTTTTTTTCGGTCTTAATTTGTGAAAACAATCTCCGAATTGAAAAACATTCTTAACTTATGTGGAGCAGTTTATTTTGGTTCTGCTCGCTGCACGCTGCACGAACTTTCCAACAATCCATATAGTACTTATTCATTTATAATTAAGTTGTTTTGACTTGACTATAAAATCTCTTATAAACCATCTAACATGACTTATTGCAATTTGACTTGAATGAACCTTTAATTAATGTTAATAACTGTATTAAACCAACATCATATCTGATCAATATATTTCGGGACGACTGGATGTTGTGTCGGTACCGCCTCGAGCGGCTAATATACAAAATTGAACTGAACGTTATCTTAGTTAGGTTTTTGTAATGAGCGACAATATGTTTAGTGAAAATATTACCAGACCACCTGTTCAGAATCATTTCCAAGTTACGTATAGACCACCTATAGTATAATTTAGTGAAATATATTGATATCTGATTATAATGGAATGCAATGGGTATACTCAATGATTCGATAAAGTCTTAAGAATATCACCGTCTCAGCTGCTTCTTCATTAATTCATTAACATTTTTGAAATATAACATATTTCACGAATATATGCCTAAATGCATTTAGCCCGAAAATAATTTGGTATATTTTGCTTTTATTTATTGCTAACCTATTTATTTGCTTAGAACTGTTTCTGTATTTATTAATACTGGAAGAGAAATCAACTAATAGTTTATTAAACACCTAGGTAGGAAAGACTATTATTATTGACCAAGCACAAAAATTATAATGTGCGAGGCTCATAAATGTTTTGAGTTAAGAAGTGAAAATAATTCAGAGAAGCGTCTACCCCGTCGTCTGACTGACAAGTACACTGTCAGTTTTCGTACTCGTACTCGTATTTTTATCCAAATTATTCACCTCACCCCTCTACATATGGTGGTGGAAAGTGTTGCAGAAAGAACAAGATACAGACTAAGTAGAAAGGGAATCATTAAAAAAGCACCTCTTTACTTCTTAGAAATCGGACAGCCTGGGACAAGCCACAAGACGGTATGAAGAAAAAGTACAACTTTTCGAAGAAATTCGTTACAGAACTAAGCAACAAGAAGAAATGGGATCCAAATAAAATTACCACACTTGGAAAGAATGCCATTCAATGGTACACAGACGGCTCAAAAGCAATAGGAGGAACTGGAATAGGAGTGTTCGGCCAGGAAACAAACACTCTGAAAGCTTGGGAAAAATCCCTTTTCCTGCACTATTTGCGAAGTAATCTTCTGAGAGAACCTGTACGTGAATTAATCCATAAACATCATACTCTTTGCATTGTTGGAACGATTTTTATAAGTTGACGTTTCATTTATGTATGATTTATGTTTATTCACCATTACCCAACCTTAAAACATGACAGTTTGGACGAACGGTTCAACATCCAAATCTCTGATGAAAATGATCGTTCAGACTGGAATAGAAGGAAATAGAAATAGCAAAGAGGAGGACTAAAATACCTTTCTGGGGGCCAGAACCCTTTTGCGGAATCAATCCCAATGTAATATTGGAAGAAATAAGTGTAGCCGAAAGAAAGAGAAGATCCCAAAGATTTAGTAGGGCTTAGACAATCAAAGATTCTTCTGGGTGCCTACAAGTTAAGATCAAATGGATGCATAAGTCAAAGTAAAACTGCGCTAAAAGTTTTAACAGGGATCCTAACGGGACATTGTCGCCTGAATGGGCACCTGAAAAAGCTCAAATTAGTGGAGGAAGAAGATTGCAGATACTGTGGCATGGAAGAAGAAACCTCCATCCACATACTTTCCAACTGCACAGCACTCCAGAATCCTAGAGCACAGTACCTGGGGGATTACTGGATAGAAGAGGAACATTTACCTAAGTTGAAGCCTGCAGATATCCTGAAATTCCTCCGGGAAATATGAATAAAGGAGCTATTAGTTTTAGAGACTCTCCTCATAAACTGAGTAGAAGTAAGGGTGCACAATAAAGCTTTTAGGTCTAAGTGAATGTTACCCCAGGAACATACATACATCCAAATCATTTTATCTTGATAGGTAATTTCAATTAAGCAGCAAATCTCCTGGGTATACAAAATTATGTTGCACAGGTTTAAAATTATTAACCACTAATAGAGAAATTTAATTTCTCAGATGACTAGAAGAAGCAATATCTGTCAACTTCACAGCTAGTAGTGGAAAAAATACATTATGTTCAGATCTGTTGTACAAGGCGGCCCATCAAGCAAGATGGAAGACCATTTATATATGTATTAGTGTTTAAATTTTAATATTTCGTTAACTGCTCAACCTATCCGACTGTTTCTAGTCTTATATGAAAGAAAATGTGGATTTTGAAGACCGTTCGTGATAACATACGGCTGTATAAAATATTGATTAAGAGTTGTATAAATGTGTATTGAGCAGTCATATAAGAGTTGTATAAACTTTTGATAGAACTGTTATACTACCAAACAGTTGTATAAAAAGGGGCCTTTTTAGTTGTATAAGGATCATATAATTGTTTTATAGACCGTTATAAGAATTTTAGTATCCTATAAGATATCTTATAGCTGTTTATACAAGCCTTATAGAATTTAAATTGCTACTTGGGATATTAAAATTGAAACACTGAAAAATGGATATCGTCCTTCCACAGAAATGTCACTGAATGGAATTATTTTGTCTTAAACGGGATTTCGAGTAATCATATCATTCTGCGATTTTCTGATATAATAATAATTTTAGATTCGAACACAGCAATAGCGCCCTCTGGGGTTGAAATTTTGATGTTGAAAATAATTTTCAGCAATTTCTCCTGGCTACTTTTACTATCAGTATTTTTCACCCACAACCTGGAACAAATACGTATATTTTCTATTTCTATTAAAATAATGTGATGTCGGCCAAAAATATTTACCTATTGTATATTTTTTCGCAAATAAACAATATAATTTTTATTGTAATCAGTAGTTAATGCTATTGATCCAACAATATCGTTGCATCGGCCCTCGAAATAACACGCAAGGTTCTTCGATCAAAACTTATAAGGAAACTATTCGAAAAGTGAAAGTAAACAAACATCTCATGCAAGCAAGATTACAAAAAAATGAACATGATCGAGCAGAGAACGAAGAACGGGGCTGGCAGTGTCGGTGTACAGTTACGTCATCCTTGGTGACCTAGGTCTGGAGCACCTTATATGGATGCGGGACGAAGAAGTGGCGGTCGACCGCTTCTTTTTCTCGATCTTCCTCACAGCAGCGGGTTCAATCTAGGCCATAAAGGAGGAGAGAATTTTCATTTTTTTTATTATGGATTTTTAGGTCATGCCCACTCCAAGTGAGATGTATTAGCTTTTTATTCATCATTTGCGAATTTATTGAGATAGTAATAAATTAACTGAACTTGTTCACTAATTTTTGAATATCATCAGGCAATACTAGAATGTGATTAGATATACAGGGTGATTCATAAGTAATGGAGCAAATTGTAAATCTACGTTCAGAAGGCCCAAATAATAATATTTTCATTAACAACAATGGGTCTTATGGTAGGTTTATACACTTTACTTAATTTTAGTTTAGACGTAAATTTAGTGTTAAATTTAGACTTAATCTTATCAAAGGTTAGAGTGTTTATACAGAATTTTAATTCATATTTTAATTTAATGCTACGCATGCGTATAAAATGGGATTTGGGGATTTTTATACTTAGCATTTGACATTTGACACTAATTCTAACTTGTTTCGTGTTTATGTGTTTATTATTATCACAGAGTACATGTTATTATTGGCAAAGGCTATTTTTTATCAAAATTATAATGATACGCAAGAACAAGAGAGCGATGGTTTGCTTGGTGTGGCACTCTGTCAATCAGCGCATGTGTATATCAACAAAATTTAGTTTTATCTTTAAATTTAGTGTGAAGGTTTCAATTATTGAGCACTTTCAAGGTCAACCCTTACATTTAACACAAACACAAATTATGACTAAACCATCCCATTGAAGTATATGGTTTTTAAAATTAAGTCTAAATTTAACACTAAATTTACGTTTAAACTAAAATTAAGTAAAGTGTATAAACCCACCATTAGTCTGCTCCTTACTGAGGTACAGGATGTTAAAGCGAAAAAAATAAAATAGATTTTTGTTAATAGATCAGCTACTTTTCTACATAATGACTTGAAAAATTGGGTATGAACTAGTTTTTGTGAGGGTGAACAAGAATGTGTGAGAGGTTTTGAGTTAACTCGTAGATGTCGCCACATGCGCCATATGAATTAGATGAAATCAGCTACAAATTTCTTATCACTCATTATTTTACAACTTACTTATTCAATTTGGATAACCCCATCATTTCTGTAGGAAAAAGCTGTACTTCTTTTATCTTCAAAATATTAACGATTTTGGAGATATTTGAATTTAACTAATTCACTACACGGTGGTCGACGTAGCATTAATCTGTTAAGCTGTCTTCGTTTTATTAATTGGCGTACAAGTTATTTTTTATTTGGTATTGGAGATATTCAAACAGAAGCTTCAACATAAAGGTCTGCCTGTCAAAATAATATCTCGATAGTCATAAATTCTAGAATTCGAATAGGTGATATCATACAGGGTGTTACATTTAAATTAAAGAAGTTCACTGGTTTTTTATTTACAATTATAAAATGGCTGATTGGAAATTAGTAATATTTTAACAGTTAATGAACACCATAATTGCACACTTTTTGGCGTGATATAAAAGGCTACAACATACTTGTGAACTCAGATACCGACCAAGTTAAATGGTGGATGCGCCATTTTTTGGTAAGTAAAACTTTTTTCAACAGTAAAAACACATTTTATCGGATAAATTTCTCTTTGCAACGGAACAGTTTTGCCAATCACTAATTTTACGAGAAAAACTGACATAATAAAATCGCGACACCGAAAGTGGAGCAATTTTATCTAATGTCAGTTTTTGGAGCAAATTTAGTGATTGACAAAATTTTGAGTTGAAGTGAAATTTATCTGATAAAAGAAAAGCTCGAGTGTTTTTTGGCAAGATAAATTAACGACAGAATATAACGATGAACAACAACAATAATTATCTCATTGTCATTTTGTAAAAGTGACTAGAAAGTACTAGAAATTGAGGAAAAGAGGTTTTTATCGCGATAAAAAAGAATGCACCTTTTTTATAGATGATTCACTTATAATTGCACAAGAGGTTTGTATTTTATCGGGTAAATTTGGATTGTTCAATGAGAAACTGTTCCCTAGCAATTAGACGAGAAAAACTGTCAACTCTTAAAGGTTGACAGTTTTTCAAGTCAAATTGCTAAAGGAAACAGTTTAGAAGTTGAACAACACAAATTTAACCGATATCAATACAAACATCGAGTGTAATTCGGCAGGACAATTCAATGAATCGACTCATTGTTAGTGTTTAGAAATTCAATAAGTTGTTGACAAACATGTCAAATTATTTATTATGGTAACAAATGCATAAGTGAAAAAACCACAAGTGCATTTATCAAAGGTAATACCACGAGTGCTTCAAATTTTATCGATAATTTTTTCTTTTCCACGAAAACTTGTTTATTTGGCAAAAATATGAAAACAAACCGATTTGATAAAATTACGACTCCGTTAGGAGGAGTGATTTTATCTAAATTCGGTTTGTTTGAATGTTTTTGCCTCAAATAAACAAGTTTGAGTGATGAAAATAAAAAATTATGTGATAAAATTTGAAGAGCGAGTTGTATTTGGGAAGATTATTTTTTTCAACAATTTAAAAGGATTTTTGAAAGCGCTTTTAGTTGTCAATTATGACAAATTCAAAGTAAAATTTTGACGTTTCGATGTAAACAAGGTTTTATCGATGAGGAAGCATAATTATCAGTATAATACCGAATGATTGGCTAGAATAATGTATTGCTATTGGTTAAAACCACCAAAATGTCAGATTTTGACAAGTGAAAAAAATAATCGCTGAAAAAGTTTAAGCTAACTTTTGTCACTGTCAAAGTGACAATTGCACTGTGGCATATGCGATTTTTTATACATGAGTTGAATTGTCGCTGTAAAAGTTCCAGCTAACTTTTGCCGCTGTCAAAGTGACAATTGTACTGTGGCATATGCGATTTTTTATACATGAGTTGAATTGTCAGTTTTAAATGCAACAATTGGCTTTTGTGAACATTTTTAGTCCTAGAAGATTGAGGAAATTTGTGGATGTAAGAGGAGACCATATTGAACATTTGTTCTAATGTTTTTAATCCGTTTTGACTTTTTTAATGTCGTGAATTACTTGGTTACTTGTTTTTTTTTTAAATTTTATTGTAATGTAGTTCATTTTCAGGGTTTTGTGGCTATTTTTACTTTTATTAAAGTAATGTTCGTTTTCAATAAAGTTTTTTATGGTTGAACAAAGTAAAAGTTTTTTTTCATAAATTTAGACTGTACCGATTTATTAATAATTTACTAATAATACAGTATGCTCACTGTAATCGTACATTCAAAATAAATGTGAATGCACCAATAACTGTGCAGTGAGACATAAAATTGCCCGTATCTCTTAAACCGTTAATGTTATCGAGATGTCACAAGAGGACTTGATATCTCCAGAAATATTCGCAAAAGCCAATTGTTGCATTTTTATAGCTGAAAATAGTTATTTGTTCAACTAGGCAGCAAAGTAGTAGATTGACTGCCGAGGCTAGGAATTCAGCTAAGGCAGTCAATCTACTTTGCTACCAAGCTGAACATATAATTTTTTCTCCGATTGTTCATAATGAGGATATTGTATTTGCAAATTATTACAATTCCCACGATCTCTTTATTTTGGTTGGTTGCTATGGAAATGTATAATCACAGGCAGCAAAGTAACCACTTTGCCGCCTAGGCAGGAAAAGTAATACTTTACTGATTGATATCAGTCAGCAGAATTAATATTTGCTGCCAATCGGAGAAAAAACTTTTATTTAAAAAAAATGGCGCATCGACCATTCAACTTAGTCGGTACCTGAGTTCACAAGTATGCTGTAGACTTGTATATCACGCAAAAAAGTATGCAATTATGGAGTTTATTAACTGTTGAAATACTTGAAATATCACTAATTTCCAATCAGCTATTTAATAATTGTGAATAAAAAGCCATTTTTCATTCCCAACTTTAGAGCCCTTATAGTTCGTTAACGAAGGACGCAAAGAAAAATTTTATTATTTTCAGTCGTTCTATCACCTCCCAAGTTTTTGGTACGAACTCCTGGGACAACCTGTATAAATTATTATTCCTCTGCAAATCGCTAGTATATTTTGACATTTCAGACAAAATTTCTTGAGGGAAAAGTCAAGATTTTCTATTCAGTTCCCAACTTGAAGGAAATAATCATCCAACTTACCCTTTTCTTGAAGAAAGATAAAAATTAATGAGTGCTACATTCCTGACCAGAATGATATAAATAAATGCTTTATTAATTATAAAATCAGTGCCTTAAGGTATAATAAGTAGCTTAGACTAAACTATTCATTTTATTTTAATATTGATTGAAATATTCAAAATCGAACATTTTTTTCAATAATCACCTACAAACCACTCAAATATGAATAATGCATTTAACAAATACTTCGCATATTTTAAAATCCCGATTTCAAATAATTGAACGTTCACTTTCACTCGAACTTAACTGAAAGCACTTCTCGCTATGTGCATTGCTCTTTAAAACATTATACAACATAATGTGTATTTGGTTTTCCATATCTTCTGTTCATTATTCGAATTTCGACTTTTATGACCATCTGCTTCATTATATAAACATTTTATAACTACTGCTTATAAAACATTTGTCCTTATCGTAGTTTGATTATATTGTGGGAATAAATATTATTAACTTATCATTTTAACGCTTAAATATGTTCACTGCTTAACATTATAGTTAAAATACCAACATTACGTATTTTGAAAAAAATGCAAACAGTGAGCGTCTAAAGTACTTCAACCTCGTTTTAACCTTTGTGTGGAGAGACCTAATAGAAAGATATTTTTACCAGACGAAAATAAAAGCTTGTAAATATGTTTCTAATTACTAATCAACAGATAATTAGAGATGATTTAATAGCGTAAGTGATTCCTTCTTTGGAAGCTGATTCGAATAGTTGTTTGACAACTCATTTTTTTCAAGACATCTATACTACTAGAAAGGCCCACGCAACCAACCTGCAATGACGGAACAAAAACTTTTTTTCTGTAGTACTTTTTGTTTTATGGAAATTACTTATACACGGCGATTGTTTCGTGTAATAAGATTGAGTAAGTCCATTATAAGAAAAGATACCAAAATAGTTATTTATGATATAAGTGTTAAAAGTACATTTTTAAGGCACGCATGTGAAGGTTTGCAGAATGAGCGAAGCGAATTCTGCAATTCACATGAGTGCCTTAAAAGGTACTTTCAACACGTATATCATACAATATTTTTTCTAAAAACGTTCAAAAAATGCAATAATAGAGTTTGAATTAAATTTTAAAAACCTTTATTAATACATCCAAAGGAGATACTTTTAAATTGCATCGTATATTACGTACCTTAGCAACCATTGTTAATTTGATATTGTGGCGTCAACCTCGACTGGAAATTCCATTTTTTCTGCGCATTGTTCCTCCTTATCCACGGAAAATGGTAAAACAGCAGTGCATGAAATTAATTTGTCAAATTGCACAAATTGTACTATTAATATTAATGTTAATAAATAAAATCTAAATATTTTGACGTTTGCTTTCAAAATTTGACAATTCACTTTAAGGCTTCTATGGAGTGCTAAAAATGGCATTTTTAACACGTTTGTAGAAAAAGGTTATTTATAAAAATTGTAGATAGCTCTAAAGCTTCATTGAATTTACAGCGTGGACCATTATGTTTTTAAATAATTCCACTTGAAAGGAAAAATATACAGGGTGTTTCATTCGGAAAGGGCCTAACTTTAACTGTAGATGGGGATCACTTTGGTGGTTCCAAAAACCTATATTTAATGTGTCTGCTGCACTTTATAACCGAGATACAGGGTGTTTTAAAAATTTATCCTATTTCTTTCGAACCTCATAACTTCCGAGTTACCCTATATATTATTTTGAGATTTGGTACACGTAATAACCATTACCTAGAAACCCCATCAAAACCATCTCCAAAAAGATAATGCAGGTCCGGCTTAACAAGAAATTTCATAACTCGTCTTTCCTAAAAACAACACCCTGTATATGGATTTTTTGATAATTTCTCTTCATAATTAGAAAGGGTATAAAAAATCGAATCTACTTATTTCCTTTCCATTTTTCCGCAGACAATTTTATTACCAAAAATTGACCGTCAAAGTTATAATTTATGCACGTTGGGGTTAACAATGGTATCGGAGAGGTTTTTTTTTATTTTTTAGCTTGAAATGAAATCCATTTAATGCATCTAGAGAAGCATCCTAGAAATTCAATTGAGTTTGTATGTTTACGAGTACAGACCACTAAAAAATGTGATTACAGGGCCGTACTTAGAACATACTTACTCAGTATGTTTGGAATATTTCGAACACCCTGTATAAGAATATGTATCTGGAAACTACGCACTTCTTCATTTAGAATGAACAAGAGTAAAATACGAGAAATGAATTTATACTTCAAAAAACGGAGAGATTTTTATTAATTTTATTAATTGACATGAACAGAAAACAAGAAATTCTAACAACATTGTCCAAACGAGTACTTTTAACGTTTTTTGAAGTCAAGGTTTTCGCCTTGACCATTTAATTTTAAATAATTGAAGATTTTTGCAATAATTGTAACTCGTTGAGACTAAGTAGTGAGATATACTTACATATTATTATTTCTCAATTTTTCAGTCATTTGATGAACTACAATCATACAAATACATATTTTAAATATTCAAATGTCAGTCTGTATACTCCCCAAAAACTCTACAAATTTACTTTCCGCACGCTTTTTAGTGCGGAAAGTGGATCTTTCCGGACACTTGTAGGAAAAAGTGTTTTTTGCAGGAATGTGGGAAAAATGTTTTTTTGGTTTATGAACGTCCCTGTATACTCGCTAATTGACGTTTCATGTTGAGTGGTTTCCCTTATTAAAATTGTGTTGATGTTTTTAAAATAGTAAATGCAATATTTCCGTACTTGTTTGACAAATTTTCAAGAAATTTCAAATATTTTGATGTGAGAATATAATTCATATGTCACGTGACATGTTTTCCACCAATCAATATTGAGATTCTCCCTAGATACATGTCTATCACAGCGATGATAAAAAACAATAGTATATTATTAAACGAGCAGTTTATGATAGCCATAATTCACGATGGGTGACGTTTGCGTCACGAGCCGCAGGCGAGGGGCGCAAGTCACCCAAGTGAATTATGGCCATAAATTGCGAGTAGAATACTATACTTTGTCCACGACCATTAATTTATTTTATTAAATAAAAGATTGAAACGATTTGGTATTACTAACCTCAAACTGTTCTGACAGCTACATAAAAATATAATTTGACATATATAGAGATGGGTGATACTGTGTAAAGTATCAATACAACGTACCGTTATAAATATATTGTTTTAAAATACTTAATAATAGAAAATATCGTTATGAAAAGTATCAATACTAAAAATTACAATATTTTATCGATACGATATATGTCAGAAACAAATTTCCTGAACAAAATACACAGATTTAATAGTTTATTTCCTATTGTACCCCCATCTCTAGTCGTTCATAATACACTACAGCGTATTATGGTTCATAATTCACGACAGTTGATATATGGGTACCATATACCTTTTGTTAGGAGGTGAAATATTGACTTATTATTAGGTGGTCGTGGACAAAGAAATTATCACCTTATTTTGCTTCGTTGCTAAGGGTAATTTTTCATATTGACAGTTCACGTCACTATAAATTCATTATATTCTCTCATTAAATATAAGCTCGTGATATGATTAATAATCGAAGATATATCTCGTGAAACCGAAGCAGCACATTTAACTCGAAAATATCATCGATGATCTGTATCTGTAGAGTAGGGAGGGTGAGTGTAGGCTCACAGCACTTAGGCCACATATGACATCCTCCCGAGGAGTTGTCCTCCTAGGTCATCGTCCATCCTGTCCTTCTCAGGAAGGTGAACAGGTCACTACGAGACATCTCCTTTATATCGGCAGGTGTAGGCCAAGACTCACCGAACACACACTCTCTTATTGACGATAACTCCGGACACTCGCATAGGACATGCCTGACAGTTTCATCTTCCTGTTCACACATCCTGCATAGAGGTGTGTCCACTAGCCCCATAGTAAGGAGGTGCTTTCTTAGTTGACAGTGGCCAGTTAGGAATCCCACTGTTATACGTAGGTTTTTTCTGGTCATCGCCAAGTATTTTTTCGGTGATAATCATATCACTTGTTATATTACGTATGAAAATTCCACAAATGTGATTTTTAACCAATCAGAACTTGTATTTCTGACAGATCACCCACCATCGCAACGGATGAATTTTAGTGGAAATTTTTTCCTAGTGGGTACCCAACAGCGAATTATAATGGGATTCTTTTTGACGTTTATAATGACAGCATATTTTTTTGACAATCTGATTTTTATTTGTTTACGTCATAATTTTGATCCTTTCAACTACAAGGTTAGATATTTTCCAAATTCTTTGGACCATTATGATTAATATGTGTACAAGTTACGGAAGTGAATAATGGAAGAAATCCGGAACTCACGTAATATAAAGGACTTTATGTCGCGAGCAAAAAGAACTTGACTTGATTGATTTAAACTGATAGTTCAGCTATTTGAATCATTCCACTAATTAACTTAACTAATGAAATAATTAGTCAGCTACTTGCCTTGGCCTGTCTGGTTTTAAAAAAATACGCATACAGAAAATTCAACGATATGAAATGATAATGACATTCGCTATTCCTTCCAATAAATACAGATTTAACTGAATTAAATATAGACATTTATTAATTTGTATAAAGTAGGAAAATCCAAATATAATGAAATGGTGTTGAAAGTAAAAATCTCTATTATTTGCTATATGTATAGCTAACCTTAAATTTCGTATTCAGCCAAATTCGAAAAGGCTACGAAACTAATGATAATTACCAGCCTCTTTTTTCAACTGAAAATACTTGAGAACTTTCAAAATGCTGATGATTTTTTTTGTAATTCGTTTTAAATTAACTACAATATATCATTCCATTATTCATTATCATTCACCAAACGAAACTAGTAAGGAGCGTACAAATATAGAATCAACAATCATTCTTTTTATTTCAACCTGCCGTACGACCTTTAGCCATATGGCGTGTAGGTTGAGACACGTATGTCCTTGTGTCTCTTTGCATGATATTGAATCAGTTTGAAATTAAAGAATGTTTTCAATTACCTTTTCTTTAGATGTATAAAAACTGTGTTCCATTTTTCAGTCACGTCAAATTAGACAACAAAAATTTTAAAATGATTAATTACTTGAAGCTGAAATAGTATATTATACAACGATCATGTAATGATGCCTCCCTCGCCTTTGGCTCGTTTTGTTTCCCGGCTTGTGCGAGTGTATTAATAACCATAACATGAGGGTTGTATATACACTACTTTTCCTACGAACAAGAAATTTACCTTGAAAAAAAAATTTAATTCCACACATACGCAATTAAAAAAAAAACGTCTTTGTTGAATCGTATGACCCGCACGATAAGACTGCATTGGACTATACCTACTATATTTTGCAAGTACTTAATGAAGACGAAAATTGATGTTGTTGGGAATAAACACATTTGGTATGGAATTTTCTTACTGAATACCACACGAGGTCCAATTAAATCTGGAAACTTTTGGACCTCTAGTGGTATCACTAGTGTAAATATTTTTCAGTTTCAGAATGAAATACAGTGTGCCACTGACACTGAAAATTGCCATTTAATCAATAACTTATAGCATAGAAGAAGAAAAAATTTCTTTTTTGCAAAGCCATGCTAAAAGCCTACGGATTGGTGTCGTAACCAACACCTCTTAACTGGCATCTGTCACTGCAATTAGGAATTTAAAAATTTTGATACACAGTGTGTTGTTTTGGAAACTATCGAATTTTGCAAATTTTTCTTAAACCAGACCTGTATTATGATTATTTGTTATCAATGCAATATATTCTTACCAAAAATGATAAAAAGATATAGGGTGGTTCTAAAGTTATGGCCTTCAAAAGCATTGGACTAAATGAATAAAACATAATTATGTTAGACCAATTAACCAAGTCTATTTGGAACCACCAAAGTGTCCTCTACTTGCAGTTAACCTATGGTGGTTTAACTATGAAACACCCTGTATAATTTAGGATAAGAAAAAATTGCTGCATGGTGGGTCGTTGTTCTCGACCATGTGTAATATGGAATAAAAAATTAGAAATCAGCTCGAAAACTAAGTTCAATCCGACAATGTTGATAAAGTTGGAAATTGTCAAGTTTTTTTTGAGTTTATGCTTCAAGACGTTTTCAATGAAACTTCATTCACACTAAGTTCGACATTATATTCAAAACAGCTAATTTTTCCTCATTAACTTATATGTATAAAATTATTAACTATACTTACATATTGATGCTTACAGGAATAACTTGTATAATTATGAATGTAATTTCGATCGGTAAACGTATTATTAACAACTACTTTTTTCAATCTTCGTTTCGAGTTTTCGATTTTGTATTAACGATGATATTCTCACTAGAATTAAGGCATCCAATTTATGAACCTTGAGAACAACACAAAATATACTTATCTTTTCACATATTGCTAATAATTAAATGATGAGTGTAGTGAAAATTCCTCATAATACAAAATACAACTGAGGTTATTATATATTTATATACACTGTGTTATTTATAAGATGCGACGTAGAGATTCCTGTACAAAACTGTCAAACGCGAGCTAACTCTAACTACCGCTAACTCTTACGATTGTCTAATAAACCGAAATATTAGACAATGCTCTTATCAAATAGCGTTCATGAAAAATAATTACCGATTTGGAAAGGTCGTTGAAAAATAAGATTCACTCTGGTTGAATAAAAAAATGAATAGTTATGTTTAAAAAAGTCGAACTCCATTTTCATACAAGTTACTATGTTAACTTTTGTCAAGATATTCTAATAGAAATTTTTGACTTCCTCATAAATGTGGAATTTATTGCAAATTAACGGAATTTTTATGTACTTCTTCTTATTTTATATATACGTTTTATTTCCGAAGTACGAAAAATATTGTGTACATGGTGGTCCTTAAGTAATTGTACATAGGTAGTACAGTACAATATTCACTCCAAAATATTGCGATTTAAATCAATAAAATGTTAATATTGGGAGGAATACAGAGAGATACATTTTGAAAAATTAAAATTTCAAGTTCAACTTTTTGACTTTTTTGAAGAAATCAATACCATTTTACATGATATTTTTTTATATTTGATAAATTAACTCCAATGTTAAAATGTCATTTACCTGGAAATGTTATTGTCACTTTGACATCGATAAAAAAAGTGCATCCTTTTTTATCAACAGTAAAAACACAAGAGCTTTTTTTTTATCGGATAAATTTCTCTTCGCTACGAAACAGTTTTGCCAATCACTAATTTTACGAGAAAAACTGACATGATAAAATCGCGACACCGAAGGTGGAGCGATTTTATCTAATGTCAGTTTTTCGAGCCAATTTAGTGATTGGCAAAACTTTGAGTTGAAGAGAAATTTATCTTATAAAAGAAAAGCTCGAGTGTTTTTTGGCAAGATAAATTAACGACAGAATATATCGACGAACAACAACAGTTATTATCTCATTGTCATTGTGTAAAAGTGACGTCCGTTTACTAGATATTGAGGAAGAGAGGTTTTTATCGCGACAAAAAAGGATGCACCTTTTTTATCGATGTCAAAGTGACAATAACATTTCCAGGTATATGACATTTTAACATTGGAGTTAATTTATCAACAGTAAAAACACAAGAGCTTTTTTTTTATCGGATAAATTTCTCTTTGCAACGAAACAGTTTTGCCAATCACTAAATTTGCTCGAAAAACTGACATTAGATAAAATTTTATCATGTCAGTTTTTCTCGTAAAATTAGTGATTGACAAAATTTTGAGTTGAAGAGAAATTTATCTAATAAAAGAAAAGCTCGAGTGTTTTTTGGCAAGATAAATTAACGACAGAATAATTATATCGATGAACAGCAACAATAATTATCTCATTGTCATTGTGTAAAAGTGACGTCCGCTTACTAGAATGAAGGAAGAGAGGTTTTTATCGCGATAAAAAAGGATGCACCTTTTTTATCGATGTCAAAGTGACAATAACATTTCCAGGTATATGACATTTTAACATTGGAGTTAATTTATCAAAGGTAATACCACGAGTGCTTCAAATTTTATCGATAATTTTTTCTTTTCCACGAAAACTCCTCCTAACGGAGTCGTGATTTTATCAAATCGGTTTGTTTTCATATTTTTGCCAAATAAACAAGTTTGAGTGATGAAAATAAAAAATTATGTGATAAAATTTGAAGAGCGAGTTGTATTTGGGAAGATTATTTTTTTCAACAATTTAAAAGGATTTTTGAAAGCGCTTTTAGTTGTCAATAATGACAAATTCAAAGTAAAATTTTGACGTTTCGATGTAAACAAGGTTTTATCGATGAGGAAGCATAATTATCAGTATAATACCGAATGATTGGCTAGAATAATGTATTGCTATTGGTTAAAACCACCAAAATGTCAGATTTTGACAAGTGAAAAAAATAATCGCGATAAAAACGTCTCTTCCTCAATTTCTAGTAAGCGGACATCACTTTTACACAATGACCGAGATAATTATTGTTGTTGTTCATCGATATATTCTGTCGTTAATTTATCTTGCCAAAAAGCACTCGAGCTTTTCTATTATCAGATAAATTTCTCTTCAACTCAAAGTTTTGCCCATCACTAAATTGGCTCGAAAAACTGACATTAAAAAAAATCGCTCCACCTTCGGTTTCGCGATTTTATCATATCAGTTTTTCTCGTAAAATTAGTGATTTGCAAAACTGTTTCGTTGCAAAGAGAAATTTATCCGATAAAAAAAGTTCTTATGTTGCTACTGTTGACTATTTCATTAAAGTAAATTCATAACTAACAAAATTTGAGGGTTTTGAACTTGCAATTTTTTGTCTTGTCGCGGCAATTTTTTGACGTTTGATATATCAAATCTATGTGTATAAAATACATGATTTTTCAGCTTTTCTCTCGTGACATAGTCATGTCGAATACCACTCAATAAAAAATTTCGTAAGGTGAAATTGTCGTATTCAAGTTTGTTGCTTCTAGGTAATTTTGCAACTAATCCATACTGGTAGATAACTAAATGCAAAATTGCCAAGCAACAAACTTTCATGACAATCGAAAAATTTTGCCTACAAAATTTTCACTCTCGTGGTATTATATATGAAAATCTCAATAACAAGAGCAAAATTAAAATCATGGCACAATAATCTATTCTAAAACATTATTATTTCAATTTATTTTAATCATTTTTGGAAGCGCCACGGTTATTGCCTCTTAAACTAATTAAGGATGAATTTTTGAAGCGGCATACAGATCCTCAATCCACCCGTGAAAGAAGAATCTTCCGAAAAAATTACAAGAGTTGAAGAGTTTATTTTTCCATAAAATATATAAAAAATGTGTTCTCGATTTATATTTATTAGCTTCATGCT
Organism: Galerucella nymphaeae; assembly: GCA_963978555.1. Classification (NCBI taxonomy): domain Eukaryota; kingdom Metazoa; phylum Arthropoda; class Insecta; order Coleoptera; family Chrysomelidae; genus Galerucella; species Galerucella nymphaeae. The sequence goes on along the minus strand of OZ021715.1, from coordinate 15,961,089 downwards.
AATTTGCAGTTTATTTGTTATCATCAAATTACTGACCACTCGTACGCAAAAAAGTCACTGAGGTTGATTTGTTTGCAATAACTCAATGAACCCAAAGCTATAGTTTCATTCTGGCATCATCTTTGTAGTCGAATACCTCGATTTTCTATGCTTTATTTTAAAGGGTGCACCACAGTCAGAACAGATCAAACTCTACAGCATAATTATTCAAAGCTCAAAGAAAATGTCTTATCTTCTGCGTTTCGAATTCCTAAAATTACCTTGTGACACTGTGTATTATAGAAGCGATCGAGAATGTTTTCTTTTGTTTCCTGTTTCTTCCATTCGAATTATATCTTGGCATTTCCTTTTTATTTTTTCACCTCTTTTAGGTACATTTATGAAATTCCTGGTTATAAACATATCTAGTTGGTGTAATTAAATTGTTTAAATACACTAATTAAGAATATCTATTTTAATGTGAATATTCCAAGTTATAAATAGAAAATTATTCAAATCATTTCCGTATCTAATATTATTCAAGTGTGTTTGTAAAAAATCGAATTAAAAAAAATGTAAAAAATATCCAATCATATTATTTCACGTGTACCAGCATGTGGATAACCTATTCGGAATTTCAATTCAGTTCATTTTGCTCGTTAACCACTACTTTTTTTATATTTTTTTCTTAAACTTTATATAGAGATAAATAAGTTTTTATTGACATGAAAATAAAATGAATCTATGATGCAAGAAGTACCTACTTGTACAATAAAATCATGTTTTATGTTACAAAAATTGGGTGATCTGATATTTATAAAAATACAACTGAAGAGAAATTGAAGTATTTAGTTTATATAAATAATTATTTGAAAAGAAATCGACATTTCCAGTTGTATACACTGTGTTATTTATAGGATGTGACATAACTTGCTTGATATCCAGCCTTTTAGATTGAGGCATCCCTGTGGAATTTCCGTGCCTTACGCCTTCTAGGTTTTCCAGTATCCAGGCATTTTGGACTTGAGCACGAACACTGAGATTTTCAGAAGCAAAGATGATTCGGTCCTATTAAAAATAATTGAAAATAGTTTATAAGGAAAGTACAGTATTGCCCGAAATAAACAGTATTGAACTTATCATTGTTTTATACCTATATTAAAAAAAATACATATTATTTACATTATATTATACAGTGATGGGCAAATGTGTGGAACCAAGTAAATATCTCTGGAATTATTAGAGATATCAAAATGAAATTTGGAAGGTGAATACTACAGTAGATTGTCTAATCGTTTTCATATTTTTCAACAATTTGGAACTTCCGGTTTCACTGGAAGTTATGTCGATTTTAAAATTTGCAATGGAACACCCTGTATATTATTTTAGTTTCTGATGAAACATTTTATCACGAATACAAAAATATTGGTCCGGTATTTTTTATTTCAATACCTACCGAGATATTAACAGAAAAGTAACTAAGGAAAGGAAAAATCTAATATCCATTTATAAGAAATAATAATAATTATTAACTGAAATTAAGTGATTTTTAAAACATTGAAACTTAACTTAACTAAAATCAATGTATTAGATGGTCAAACTAAGCATCGTTTACTTCTTGACAATAGGCCAGTCGGTTTGTAAATTCTCTAGTAACATTGGGCGGAATTCTCTGGATCTCTTGAGAGTCTTGAGTTATTCTTGCAGCTAATTCTTGCAAATTATTTGGTCTATCAACATAAACCTTAGACTTTAAATAACCCCACAGAAAACAGTCTAGTTTCGGGACTTCGTGCAGGCCATTCATAAGTACCCCTTCTTCCAATCCATCTGAGATAAAATGTCCCATCTAAATAATCTCGAACAATGCGAGCGTAATGGGGTGGTACTCCTGCTGAAACCAGATATTATTTGGTAATTGTCCATTTACCTCCAATGCCGGAATCACTTATGTCTCTAAGAGCTGTAAATACCTATCTCCTATCTACTAGCTACCATCAAATGTTTCCTTTCCTCAGTTATTTTTCTGTTAATATCTCGGTAGGTATTGAAAAAAAAATATCGAACCTGATATTTCTGTATTTGCAATAAAATTTTTTATCAGAAACTAAAATAACATACAGGGTGTTCCATTGCAAATTTAAAAATCGACATTACTACCGGTAAAACCGGAAGTTCAAAATTGTTGAAAAATATGAAAACAAATAGGCAATCTACTGTAGTATCCACCTTCCAAATTTCATTTTGATATCTTTAATAATTCAAAAGATATTTACTTGGTTCCACACATTTGCCCATCACTGTATATTCTAAATGTGCACCTCCTCGCTCGAAACAGACTTCATAACGATGTTCTAAGTTTCTGGTCATGTTATTGAATAAGGGTTGTTTCAGGGATGCGAAGAAGACTATAACGGCATCCTTTAATTCATCGATGGTTTGTGGTGTTCGTTTGAAAACGGAATCTTTAGCCATGCTCCAACTGTATGCGTCTGGAGTTGTGAGGTCTGCAGAATGTGAAGGATAAGGGAAGTCAGTAGATCGTGAAATGAATTTGTTTGGAAAATGTTCCTAAAGAAATTGACGAATTGCGACAGCAGTATGGCAAGTTGCCCTGTCCTGCTGCAAAAATTGGTTTCGAAATGCCAAGCTACGCACACGACAGAATTGACGTAGATCATGGACAAATCGTGTTGAAATTTGTCTGTACCTATGTTGATCAAGTGTGATTTGCCTACCATTCTCTTCGATGAAGTACGTGTCCGAAAACAGCACACCAGACACTCACTTTTGCACTATGTAAAGGAACTTCTTGAACTTCATCGGGTCTGGCAAAACCCAGAAATCGATTTGTGTGACGATTCACATAGGCTGACAAGTGAAAATGTGCTTCGTCTGAAACCCAACATTTTTCAAAAATTCAGGATTTTCATACTGTAAAGCGCAATATTCCACTCTACTGCGATAATCCCGAGGATGTAGTTGTTGATGTACCTGAATCACATACGAAAATGCACCCAGCTCCTTCAGGATTCTTTGAAAGGAAGCTCTTTTTAAATCAAGCTGAAACACTGTCCTTACCTGGCTAGTTTTTAGTGATAAGCAAATGCAAGACCAAGACCCGGTTAGTCTTGGTCTTGTTCTTGCATACAAGGTCTTGGTCTTGGTCTTGCGCCAAGACTCTTGCAAGTCATGCACTTTTTTTGAAGATTTTTTTCTGGAGTCCATTTTTACAAAAAAAAATGAATAAGAAAAAATAGTCTTATTGAAATTTTCAGGATGTAAATAATAAGTTGTGTTGCCAATTTAAAACCAATTGAAATTAATTTAATTTGGGTTCAAAATGATCTGCTCATCTTTATTTTTCGGTTAAAATGTTTAAAAAACGCAAGACCGCAAGACTCTTGCAGGCTTAGTCTTAGTCTTGCATAAGTCTTGCACTGCTCGGTTTTGGTCTTGGTCTTGCAGCCTGAAGCTAGTCTTGGTCTTGGTCTTGCATCCAGTCTCGCTCATCACTACTAGTTGTTGGGTTCTCTAAGATTTGCTCAAGAACACGTTCATGGTTATTGTTGTTGTCAACTGTCCTGCGACGCCCCGAGTTTTTCTTTCCGTTAGCAACATACACTACCCGTATTTCTCAACTTTTCTATAACCTTCAAAATAACAGCATTACTTGGAGAACGTTTTTCATGCAGTTGTGTGAACTGATCAGACACGTAGAGCAAACTTGCACCATTATTTCAGCCGATTCCGTATGAGCGAAAATAATGCTCTACCAGTCTACCAGAAACGCTTTCCTCCTTTGTACTTAACACCATTTTTTACAAAAGCTGGATTTATAAACTTGACGTTCGCCGTTGGCGTTCGCGCTAGCGTCCTTACTTAAAAGTAGACCATTTATATCTACCGTTGGCGTTGCCGTTCGACTTAAATGAACTTTAAGTTTCGCCGTCGGCCGTTCGTGGCAAGTCTGAAGACCCAATCAAAACGATTTTTAGCTATCACCTGGTGTACGTCATATGTGAAATGCCATTTATTGGCATTTGATTGTGTTTGTTTGAATAAGTAGTTTGTTAGTTTTATATGGATATGACACATTGAATTGAGGTTATGATAGTTTTCGTAACGGCCAACGGCAAGTTTATAAATGGCCAATGTCGTTGCTACGAACTGCCGACGGCGGACGCCAGCGCGAACGCCAACGGCGAACGCCAAGTTTATAAATCCAGCTTTATACTCTACTAATTACTTGTTTGACGTTTACTTGACAGGTCTATACTAGCTAACTTGATTGTGACAGCGCACCAGACAGTACTGTTTATTTCGGGTAATACTGTACTTAAAGTCCATTTTCTATGAAAATTGTTTCGCTCAGTTGAACTCTGTTGAAGAGTTTACTCAATATTTAAAAAATTGATACATTGTTATTTTTTTAATTATTGAAAACAAGTTGATGGTTACTAGCAAATCCTCAGGAATCTCGTCGCCCAGCCTTCTCTATCCAATAAAAATGTAGAACAATAGAACACTGCGTTGGTTTCTGAGATTTTTCTTCAATCTTCAACTCTAATCAGTATTGTAAAGTGAATTTACAACATCATTGTTTCTCTCTCGAAATTAATAATTCCTCACTCTTTTTTTTTCACTCTGTTGTTCTTCGGAAGGTATCTAAAGAATTTTAATACCCATATATTCAAAGTACGATAGTAGCTCGCGTTATCCTACATTACGAGAATTGTTCGAATGGTCGGTGTGAAAAAATATCCTTAACGATAAACGGAATGAACCATTTAAGGACACACAAAGGCATATGAAAGTGAAAAAATTGTATATGAATGCTGCGTAGTTTATTTAAAAAATACTTGAATTAATAGTTAATTTATATTTTATATTCCATTTCATTATTATTATTATATATCATTATATTTTATATTCTATTATAAATAAATGATATAATAAATGTTTAAAAAGGAAAATGTTCTTCAGCCTTCGACAAGATACGTATGCACTCGAAACATAAACAGTTACCGCTATAGCCAGTAGGTAACAATGAAAACATAAAAATAGTTATTTATGCAACAAGTACAAAAAACACGTTTTGCAAGAGTTGCATACAATATTTTTTCTAAATTCATGCAAAAACTGGAAACTTAGAATATAAATATGTTAAGAACCTAACCTAACCTAATTAAACTCAACCCGTTCTTCTTTTTTGTATCTTTATGGCCTCCACCTTGTCAGTACTCAATCATAGCTGGTTTTCGCCTTGACCATTTAAATTTTAAATAATTAAAGATTTTTACAATAATTGTAACTCGTTGAGACTAAGTAGTAAGATATACATATATTGTTGTATTAAAGCAGGATCAGATACTTGCTATGGATTTTCATTTAATTTAAATGTTTATGTTTGTCATTAATCATCACAAAACTGACACAAGAATGACAGATGAGTGCAATAAAAATTTTATTGCACTAGTGCAATAAACTTTTTCCATTAAATGTGGTTCACAAAAGTGTTGTTTTTTGCATGAATGTAGAAAAAAAAATATATCGAACAAAAAATTGACATATTTAGACTCTGCTTGAAACTGTCAGGAATCCAACCATCTAGATAGAAAAAACTATAAATAATCTCCCAATATGCTGGCATGGTCTATGGTAGTCTATCCAAGTATCTTTCAAGCGGAAATTCACTTCATAGAAAAGAGTGTCCAGCTCAATTTTGATGAAGATTTCTTATGGTGTCGGATTTTCAAGCAGCCGTCAAGGTTCTTGTGTAACCAGTTCCAAAATGCTGTAGGAATGCCTGGGCAAACTCAATGAACTATGGAAGAACAGCATCGTAACCTTACTATTGATTCCAGGACACACGGGAATAGAAAGATGTGAAATAGCAAATTAATTTGCAAATAGGAGGCTGAAACACCCTTTTGGGGACCCTTTCGTGGTATCAACTCCAATGTATTGTTAGGTGAAATAGACGAGAAAGATCTGACCGATAGAACGATCAAGCAGGGCTTAAATAATCAAGATACTCCTGGGTGAATACAACCAAATTAGAAAATAAATGCCTCAGAGCAAAACTGCACTGGAGTTTTAACAGGAGTCCTAACGGGACACTGTCGCCTAAATGTACAACTGAAATAAATATAGCTTAAAAAAACTGAAACACACTCTTTTATAATAGGATAAAGTAAAAAAAGAAAATAATTTTAATGTATAAATTAATAAACAATAGATAGTATTATTGTGGAACAAATGTGGGGTGCTTTTTTAAGAACAGATATATGGAGCACCCCACGCTTTTTCCACAATAATACTATTTATTGTTTATTAATTTATACATTGAAATTATTTTCTACTTTTTAGTTTATCCTGTTATAAAAGCGTGTTTTTTAGTTTTTTTTTAAACTAAGTATATTTATTTGCCACTTTTTAGATTTCGACAATAAGATTTAAGGTGCCAAATTTTAAAGTGATACTGATGCAGGTAATATAGGGACTCCCCAACAGAGGGCGGACAGTAGTAAAAATTAGCAGTGATAAATTCTAATAAAATACAGGGTGTTCAAAATATTCGGAACATACTGAGTGAGTATGTTCTAAGTACGGGCCTGTAATCACATTTTTTAGTGGTATGTACTCGTAAACATACAAACTCAATTGAATTTCTAGGATGCTTCTCTAGATGCATTAAATGGATTTCATTTCAAGCTAAAAAATAAAAAAAAACCTCTCCGATACCATTGTTAACCCCCAAAACGTGCATAAATTATAACTTTGACGGTTTATTTTTGGTAGTAAAATTGTCTGCGGAAAAATGAAAAGGAAATAAGTAGGTTCGATTTTTTATACCCTTTCCAATTATAAGGAGAAATTTTCAAAAATCTATATACAGGGTGTTGTTTTTAGGAAAGACGAGTTTTGAAATTTTTTGTTAAGCCGGACCCGCATTATCTTTTTGGAGATGCTTTTGATGGAGTTTCTAAGTAATGGTTATTACGGGTCACAAATCAATAATGATATACAGGGTAATTCGGAAGTTATGAGGTTCGAAAGAAATGTGATAAATTTATAGAACACCCTGTATCTCGGTTATAAAGTGCAGCAGACACATTAAATATAGGTTTTTGGAACCACCAAAGTGATCCCCATCTATACAGTTAAAGTTAGGACCTTTACCAATGAAACACCCTGTATTAAAAAATATAGCAAATCTTCTCTCACATCTAAATAGTTGGATATTACCTATATAATTGAATATAAATTCACTTAATTGACTCGAGTTGTAAATAATTTTCACTCTGTACAAATCTGGACATAATTTAAAATAGTGTCCTGCAAATAACGATGATATCGTACGATAAATATTAATAAAAGCAAAACGTAAAAGTCAACTATAATTTTTATCTTAATTAACTTTTTCTACATCTCGGCACCATCTCTTAATTGCAATCATCTATTTGAAATGAATTCACTGGCAACCGCAAGTTGTAAGTAGGTAGGTAGTTGTTTTCCCTTCGCGGTATGCCGAGACCCCACACGTTCACGCACAGACATATTTATAACATTCATCTTAAAGTGCTTCACTCCATTTGTTTAATTTTATTGGATTATAGGTAAGCGAATCTAGTCCAAAGAATGGATGGTAAATAAAAATCGTGACCGCGTTTATCTTTGAACCGAACCTTTTAGCTATAGAAGGGAGTGTTTGCAGCAACCTACTATACAGGATGTTTCAAGACGAACTTACACTAGGATCTATATATTGGAGACTACTAACACTATTTTCATAAGAATTGGCATAGATGTATGGAAAATATTTTGACATACATGTCACTAAAGGTTATACCATGAAATGTTAAATATATTCATTTTTTAAATGTACCAACCATGTTTTCATGTTTTTTCCAAACTCCAAGGCAGAAAATAAAGTCAGTTTAGATAAAAAATGGTGAATGTGACAGAGGTGCTACTGGATGATGTGTTTTTTTTGCTACAAGATAGCTGTATTGACTCAGTTAATAATAAATTCGACAAAAACTATTAATCTGAAAAGAAAAATTAATAGGGAATTTTATTGAATTATGAAATAAAACGATTCAATTTGTTAAAATCTACATAATATTTAAACTTAAAATTGTGACGCGTTTCGCTAATACAGTAGCTTTATCAAACGAATGGAGGTATAATGAAAAATTTTCAATTTATACAGTGCCTTAATACTAAATTATACGGATATTAACAAAATAATTATTATCTATTTACATGGAAATAAAATAAAAAGGGAAAAAGAATTTGTCTGAATATGGGAATAACTAAAGTATTTAACAAGTTTACCTGGAAACTCATTCACAACAATCCTACAGGAACATTTCTAGGTGAAAGAATAAGGGAGAATTGTTGATATCTATTTGGTCGTTAAGGAGATTATCTGAATATTTGTTTTTATTTATCTCCAGGGCTTCTAAAAGATTTAATTTGAAGGATTTAGGTTCTATAATAATATGCAAAATTTCCAAATTTAAATTGTAAGAGTGTTGGTTTGCTAATAAATGATTTGAGTAGCTAGAAACTGATTTTTGGTTGTCATAACTACGTTTGTGTTCTGAAATTCTAGTTTTCAAAATTCCTAAAAGTTCTACCTATTTTGTTACAGTTGTCATCACCACATTTTAATTTATAAATTCCTTATTTATTTAGTTTTAAAGATTTAGATTTGTTGTTTTTAATGAATTTGTCTTAACTTAACTGTACCTATGCAAGGTCCAATTTATTTCTGAAGGAATCATAAAGTACATCCAGTAACATCAAAAGGAATGTGGCAAGATACAACAATGGAAAATGTACGACAGGCTTTTATTAACGAGCTTAAAATGTACAAAATGCTGTGTATCTTTGAAGGAATCATCAAAACATCAAAGTCCAGATGATTAATGTCGTTGCTAATATTGAATTTATTAGGTTTTAAAATGAGAACATAATATAAAATATAAAAGATATTCCACCTGTTGACGAAGCCTCTGAAAATAACTTAACCGGCGCCACCCATATATATATACTTAGGGTGTTTCATTGGTAAAGGGCCTAACTTTAACTGTAGATGGGATCACTTTGGTGGTTCCAAAAATCTATATTTAATCTGTCTTCTGCACTTTATAACCGAGATACAAAACGTTAAAAGTACTCGTATAAACTAGATTAGGACAAGAAAGTGCATAGAGCAGAATGGAGGTAGGTTGATAAAAATCTCTCCGTTTTTTCGAGTATAAATTTATTTCTCGTATTTTACTCTTGTTATTCTAAATGTAGAAGTGCATAGTTTCCAGATACATATCCTTATACAGGGTGTTCGAGATATTCGAAACATACTGAATGAGTATCTTCTATGTACGGCCCTGTAATCACATTTTTTAGTGGTCTGTACTCGTAAACATACAAACTCAATTGAATTTCTAGAATGCTTCCCTAGATGCACTAAATGGATTTCATTTCAAGCTAAAAAATAAAAAAAAACCTCTCCGATACCTTTGTTAACCCCCAAAACGTGCATAAATTATAACTTGGACGGTAAATTTTTGGTAGTAAAATTGTCTGCGGAAAAAAAAGGAAATAAGTAGATTCGATTTTTTATACCCTTTCCAATTATAAAGAGAAATTTTCAAAAAATCTATATACAGGGTGTTGTTTATAGAAAAGACGAGTTTTGAAATTTTTTGTTAAGCCGGACCTGCATTATCTTTTTGGAGATGCTTTTGATGGAGTAATGGTTATCACTTGTACCAAATCTCAAAATAATATACAGGGTAACTAGGAAGTTATGAGGTTCGAAAGAAATAGGATAAATTTATAAAACACCCTGTATCTCGGCTATAAAGTGCAGAAGACTTAAATATAGATTTCTGGAACCACCAAAGTGATCCCCATCTACAGTCAAAGTTAGGCCCTTTACCAATGAAACACCCTGTATAACCATAATTCAAATTTGTAAAAGTGTTGTAGTTGTAGTATACTTCAGCTAAAAGTCGGGTATACCAAAAAACCTGTTTGAAAAAAAAATGTATATTATTAGGAAGTGAGTAGAGTTTTCAAATAAAAAAATCGATATTCCCAATATAATGAGGTAGAAAATATACCTGCGAATTGAATCGCAGATTCTTAAAAGGATACCTTGAAAATACTATTTTTATTTATCCAAAAAATCTAATTATACCACTAGGGGAATTAGGGGTGGAGCTGCCCGCCTTTCTTTCAAGGTAACAAAAAATTGAAGGAACTTGAAATCAATATAACAGCTTGTATAATACGGAACATGTATACAATTCCAAACATTTTTACTATTAATGAGAGTTTTTTGTTATTCGTTACATAAAAGAGGTGGAACATCAATTTATATTTTTTTTAGATATACTTCCTTAGTGAAAATTGCTCCATGATTTAAACGTATTAGTCCAGTTACTGTGTACCCACATTTAAATATGCAAAGGAATCGCTAAACTTTTTATATAACGTGTGAGTGGCCTGGAAATTTAGTTTAAATTGTCGACCAGGCTTTCCTTTATGAATTTTCCTTCATCTTGAATTGGTTGAATCCAGTTTCATAACAATAACTCGGTTCTACGTAGAGATACGGAAATTTTGATGGTATCTTCTTTGTTTAACGCTTTTAACGCTCGTGCATCGTTTATAGATCCCTTTTATGCAAGCGTTTTCTATCACTCGACGTTCAACGTTGGGTTAACGTTGCGTTTTTATGTAGATTTTTATGTAGACGTTTTTGAGAACGTCTCCGAGCCTTCAGTAGTATATTTACAAATTTTAATTTCGGCAATTTCGTTCAAAATAGCTTAACAAAGATGTTACCATCTCTTGACATTTACTTTTCAGCTGTGTCGGCATTTTATTAACTACACACTGCAAATTTGCCTGAATAATTAGTTATGAAAATAACTGATTTTCAATCTTGAAGAAGCAATTAATTTAAAAGCACCAAAAAACTTACCTAGACGATGATCGAACGTCAAAACAAACTGGGGAATTTTACCATTTTATCTGACAACGTCTTGTAGTTTTGCCAACCCGTTAGCTGTAAATTGCCCTGGCTGTTGAGGATAATGTGTATTTACGGTTGGTAAATTAGTATTTACTTTGATAAGCAGGAAAGTAGCTAAAAATGATCATCATCGTCTTTTTATCGTAAAAATCCTATACCTTGTTACACGTTCTGATGGTCTACTGAGTCGTAGGGTGGTTGTATTAAAAAAAAATTAAGAAATTTGATATTTATGAAGTTAAACTTTGAACACTTTTTATTCACACCCTGTATAAAATGGAAAAAATTTCAACATAGATTCGAATACGTTTGACCTTGCTTAAGGCAACCGAAGAGAAACCATTTTCATATCTTCAAGGGTCTCCTCGTAAAAAAATAATTTATAGGGGTCTTCAACGGTCAAATTTTCTACAAAAAATCAATAACTCAAAAAGTGTGCATTTTTCCAAAAAAGTTTTCAAACAAAAGTATACTAAAATATTACGTAGACTCCAAAAATTTATTAATATACAGGGTGTTCCATTTGAAATAACAAAGTTATAGTCGACATCCGGTAGAACCAGAAGTCGGCCATCTTTGAAAATATTTTAGTTGAAAAGATCGTATCCGAAAACCCAAACGTAGAAATTTTCATGATTTTACTATAAGTATTTTGCCATATACAGATAGTTTTCACTCGTCGTGGGACACCCTGTATAGAGCATTGAAAGATAAGAAAAAATGTACTACCAAAATTTTCGTTTCTCAACGGAGAGCCGAGTTGTGAAATATACTAACAAAAAAATACTGGTCCTCAGTTTAAACTTATGCTTCTCATAATCTGACTTTCCTGATTCATTTGCATTTCTAGCCCTCTCCACATAATGACTAGTCTACATCCCTTATTGGAAGTTGAACACAATGATATAACCTTACTAGTGTAATATTAATCATCAACTGACCCTGCAAGATTTTTATTTTTTTCATCTAAAGTTTCCATTCTTTGTAACTATTGGAATCTACAACTCATTATTTCATATGTGAGTCAGTTTTACAACCTACACTTAACATGAACGGATAGATTTGTCAACAAAATATGGAAGTCGTTTCTTTAAAATGTTGAATGGTTCTCATTCGGTTTTATCGGAGTGCCTCAGTGGCTATTGAACTTTGAGCATCTGAAATTTTTTTTCAAAATACCTGGTTTTTGGAGATAAACATTTTCAAAATATTAATAAATCCACGACGTCAGATTTAAGAAAAACAGAAAGAAAAAATAAATCTTCTCCATTGTGTAGTATATATTCCACGGACTATTGGGGATTTTCAAATAAACTAAACCTTTTCTCAATACTTCATTTTTTTTTATAAAAATGTAATCTATACAACTTTGACATACTTTTCCTTCTTAAGTGTTTTCAAATGACACTTATAACGTTTGCATGTTGATCACTCTCGTAAAATTAGACAAAATAATTGAGGGGTCCAACTCATTTCAGTGGCTTGAAAAATGGAAACTGTACATTCAAAAACAACTTGCCAAATGTCAAATCAATATTATCAAATTAAAAGATTTGAATTTTAATTAGGTACTTTAACACAAAAAATTAATGAGCTGGACCCCTCAATCCTCATATCATTTTGTCCAATTTCACGAGAGGTATTTACATGGAAACGTTGTGTCATTTGAAAACACCCTGTAAAATGATTACATTTACACGATAATATATATTATTAACTGTAATATTTTTTTGTTATAGTCGTAAACTTGCCGGCAATTATTTTTCACTGGTAGTTGATTTTGTGTTCCACTGTATTTTTTGTAATTTTTTATTCATTAAATTCTGTTGTTCTATAAATACAACGTCAACGGCATAAAAAAAGTCGTCTATGTTTACCGTCGTTTTACCTGCTCCAGTTTCCAAAACAAAGTCGTTTACGAAATTCGACCCAACAACATATTCTTTTTGTCTACCAACATTTCAAAAATATCCAATTATATTTAATAGGGTGGAAAAAAGTTGGCCGAAAGTCGCATAATACCTATATATTATTTTTGGTACCTATAGTTCTAAGAAAAGAAGAGCGAAACGCGACCAGAACTTAAATTGTATTAGACAATGATGTGGTTTGGTATACTTATAGGTATACTGCTTTTCTCGCTACCACAATCTACACATAAAAATTGAGGACTTTTTCTGAATAATTACTTAAAGTGTTCTCCTATACGGTGGATTGTAAATAAAGCACGGAAAAAATGCAACCGAAAAAGCCAAAAATATGCGCATTTGAATGCATAAGAAATTTACTATTTCATATTTTACTATGATACGGAGTAGGGGTGGGATTTAATAATTATACAACGAGAATTCACATTAACAGATTTTATCATTAATAAATTTAATACTATTTAAATTATTAGCCTAAGATAACAATATGGGTATTTAAACAGACATGTCACGCAACTATTATTAATTGAGTGTTTTTCAAAGTTTTTCACGAGGAAACTTCGTCTCTTGACAGAAAATATGTGTTTTAAAATTGAAAAACTTCAACATCAACCGATGTAATGGGAGCATTATTTATATTTACAAATGATGTTCAATTCTAAGTTAGGTATAGGTACATCAGTTTCGCCCACAAAAAACGCAACAATTTCCAAAATTTGAAAGCCTGTATCTCTTCAAGCCACAGAATTGAATTTATGTGAAAGGACAGTCCCAATTTTTCCAGCGATTTTGATATCTGGCAGTAAATGCAAAAAATGCCCATATCTAAAAAAAATGCTCTAATTATAAATAAAACACTATATATATTTCAAGAAACATATTTTGATTTTTTGTGTATCCAAAAACGCAAGATATCTTCAATTATTACTTTACACTAGAGCATTCAATATTTTTTTGAGCAAGTTTGAAATTTAGTTTTTATGAAGAACACATTTTAAGTCAGAACGACTCATTATTAAACTCATATTAAGTAATTTAATTCACTTTATTCACAGTTTCCTGCAAATAAATTGTCATTTTAGTAAATCGTGTTATGTTATAGATGTCAAAGGTTATAGTATAATACCATTATTATAAGGCATTACAGAGTCTTTGAAAATTGAAGAACAAAGACAGTTCACTAAAAAGCGACATCTATTTTCCTCGCTATATGCCACGGAGAACATTGAATTGCAACGAATAAGTGATATTTTTCTTTCGAATTGGAAACTAAAATGGTTGTTTCTATCTTGAAATTAGACCAACCCCGTTTAACTTTGGAGTGTGATTCAATGTCCTCCGTGGAAAATAGCCAGAGAAGTATTATATTATCCTTGAACAGACAACGTGTTATATTGGAGCTAGTACTAGAGTGCCATCAAGATTTAGTCAACGCCTCGGCAGATAAAACAATAACAATATTATCCTGAGGTGGGTTAAAGGGCACGACAGGAGTGAAGTTAATCACATTGCCGATTCTTGATAATGACCTAGGAGGACAACTCCTAGGGAGGATGTACAATGGGTCAGATGTGGCCTGAAAGTGCTGTGAGCCTACACTAACCCTCCTTACTTTACAGATATAGATGGCCAGGGAAGTAGTTGTTGCTCATTAGTGAACGGTCTTTGTTCTTCGATTTTCTAAGGCTCTATAATGCGTTATGAAAGAATTTTACTACTATATCACATATGACATTATCTTGAGAAGCAATTGCATGGGGACCGAAGGTTCTACAAGCAACGGCCATTCAAAAATTATATCAAATACAGCGAATGGCTTGTTTAAACATCACAGGAGCCATGAGAACAACACCAACCGCAGCAATGGAACTAATTACTGGTCTGACCCATCTGGACCTGTACGTCAAGGAGGTTGCGTTAATGGCCATGGTACGATTGCGCACGGCTGGTGTAAACCCCGAAGTAGGAGTGGGCCAATTGCGGTTAAGCCTACTGCGCTACCTCTGCTGCAGGCATCCAATGATGCAATTAAATCCAGGTTTTTGTTTAATAAACCCTACAAAATACAAATAAAACACAATACAGAGCCAGATGCTGCAGGTGCAATACGCATTTATACAGATGGTTCAAAAATGAATGAAGGCTCAGGATGTGGAGTTTACTCGGGAGCACTAAGCCTAAGGATTAAGTGGGGAATGGGAAACAATACCAGCGTGGTTCAAACAGAACTGGCTGGTATCTCAATTGCCACAAAAGAACTAACCAGAAAAGGAATCTCTGACAAAAACATAATAATCTGCACTGATAGTAGACAAGCCCTATTAGACAACGTGTTATATCGAGGCTGGTACTAGAGTGCCACCATGATTTAGCTAACGCCTCGGCAGATAACAATATTATCCTGTGGTGGGTTGAAGGGCACGTCAGGGGTAAAGGAAATCGCATTGCCGATTCTTTAGCCAGGGAAGCCGCTGGACTGAAAATTCTTGGACCCAGTGACACCTACGGCCTGACGACTTCGACAATTGCGGAACTAGCCAAACGTTACACCCATGCTCAATCCCTTGAGAGATGGGAGGGAATCAAAGGATGCAGTTTTGCCAGGATCACCCTGGGAAGATGGCGCCGAAGAAATATTTGGCGATGACCGGTAAAAACCTACGTATAACAGTGGGATTTCTGACTGGTCACTGTCAACTAAGGAAACACCTCCATACTATGGGGCTAGTGGACACACCTCTATGCAGGATGTGTGAACAGGAAGATGAAACTGTCAGGCATGTCCTATGCGAGTGTCCGGAGTTATCGTCAATAAGAGAGTGTGTGCTCGGTGAGTCTTGGCCTACACCTGCCGATATAAAGGAGATGTCTCCTAGTGACCTGTCCACCTTCCTGAGAAGGATAGGATGGACGATGACTAGGAGGACCACTCCTCGGGAGGATGTACAATGGGTCACATGTGGCCTAAGTGCTGTGAGCCTACACTCGCCCTCCCTACTCTACAGATACAGATACATTATCTTGAGTACTCTCAATTTATTCTAATTATTATTCTTAAATAATTAGAGATTGAAAAAATTGTGAATGTTTCAAAACCTAAAATTCATTCATATCAATAATGTGGGGAGAAAAATAAATATTCAAATTTCAATGCATTTATAACAATACACAATATCAAACCTAATTAATATCAGTGTGCTCTATTTTGGTTTCGACCCTCGGACTCGGAATGTTTACCTCGAAATTCTTTCATTTGATATTTTTTATTATTAATATACCTTCTCGCCAAATTTTATATCGTGTGCACCCTTTCTAATTTTCTCAGTGAATATAAGTTTACTATTGACCTTGAACCGTTTTGCAAGCCACAAGGTATGTATCATATCATTTAACAATTCTATTTGAAAGAGTGGTATTCCAATGAAATTAATAATGTTGTATAGCGTTGTCGGTTGTTTTTTTTTGCGTCGGCAGTGGTTCTGTATTTGTCATTACCGATGATTAATTTCAGATTGTCGTGTATATGTGCAGCATGTATATCCATTCTTGAGATCTAGTTAAAAAACGAGCAATTTCTATGTTCCTTGCTAGGCTCCAGTGGCGGACATTTAGTCAGTTTAAGTCTAAATTAATAAATAAAATACGAAATAGCAAACAATTGGAAGAAAATATAAAGTGACACTTTAAAACAATTCTATGTGAGAAGCAAAAACTATTTTGATAAAGCTTTCCCTCAAGCCTACCCCTTAGTTTATATTATGAACTCTTTCGTTGAATTTGGGCGTTTCTTTTTTTGATTTGGGTATCTATAAGGTGTTCATACCTCTATATTTTTAATGATACTGTGTGGAATAATTTCGTAGTCCAATCGTTTCCGAAAACCAATTCAAGGAACCTTTCCTGTATTATGTTATATGCTAATACTGGGTGCATTGGCTTAGTGGCTTGCTGTCGCTCTAGGATTTTTTTCTTACCCAAGATCTACATCAATAGCTTAGCACTAAGTACCAAATATTGAACCAAGAACATTACTCTTGTTGACGATGAAGTAATTATGCTTTTAAAAAAATTCTTGACGTTTTTAAAGAGGAAAAAAGGACATAAACCTATGGGAACAGATTTTTCCACGTTAAAACTCTGCGTAATCGTTGTCTAGCATAAGTTAAGAGAAAAAGTTAATACCATGCTGGCTAAGGTACAGGTTGGCGTGAACAGTTCACCAAAGATTGGAAGAATTTAATTTGCCGGCTGTAAACGGTTTCCACATAACTAAGAAGCTAGAGTGGTGCTATTACTTAATATTCACATTAAAACTTAAATCGACGAAATATTGGTGCCAAATTTACGACAAGAGTATGACATCTGCAGATATAAATACAGTCGACTCTCGATAAGTTGGCAAATTACCAAGAGTTCAAAATAATAAAAGTTTGATCAGAATTCGAGATTTATACAAGTAATGACAAATGATTATTATTTACTGAACTGTAGTCCGTAATTTTCTGCTGAGTGCGCGACCTTAACATTTGAAGAAAAACTGGAATGCGAGCTCCAAACTCACTTATGAATCGACAGATGCACATATGTATATAAACAAATGATTTATGACACATATCATAACTTACTGATGACAACAACAAATGTTTTAAATTGTTGAGAGTATGGAAGGCCGGACTGCAAATTATTTCATGTTGGCCGGCAAGATATTCAACTTCAAATTACCTAGAGGACCAATTTTTATTTATTCAAATTATCGAGAAATGTCAATTAACGAGAGTTCCGTGTTTTTTCCACTACAAGCTGTGAAGATGACAATTATTGTTTCTTCCAGCCAACTGAAAAGTTGAATTTCCCTATTAGAGGTTAATAATTTTTTCTATTATTAACCTAAGTCAATAATGGACAAATTTGAATATTTTGAGAATCCAGAGGTAGTAGTTCAACAAAAATTTTTTATAACCAGGAGATTGTCTTCAACATTATTATGTACTGCTTGAAATTACCTATCAAGATCGCGAATTTCAAACATTTTTAATCAAATAATTTTATGTTGATAGCTAATTTCAAGCAGCACATAATATATATGTTAAAGACAATCTCCTGGGTATAAGCAATTATGCTGCTCAAGTTTTTGTTGAAATATTATCCCTGAATTCTCAAAATATTTGAATTTGTCCATTATTGACCTAGGTTAATAATATAAAAACTTATTAACCACCAATAGGGAAATTCAACTTATCAATTTGTTCGAAGAAGCAATCATTGTCAACTTCACAACTAGTAGTGGACAAACACACTGATCCCAA
This sequence comes from Galerucella nymphaeae, assembly GCA_963978555.1. Classification (NCBI taxonomy): domain Eukaryota; kingdom Metazoa; phylum Arthropoda; class Insecta; order Coleoptera; family Chrysomelidae; genus Galerucella; species Galerucella nymphaeae. Next base: position 15,942,820 of record OZ021715.1, on the reverse strand, counting down.
CTGATTGGACAAATAACTACTATAGATGAGGTGATGAATTATTTATTGTGAAAAATACTTTTTACTCGAAAATTCGGAAATATATCAGCCTAAGTACAAATTAATAATGAAATATTTAAATAAATTAAACAATTGGTCTGAAATATTAACAAGAGGTTCAATTAAAACTCAAAGTCCAAACCACAATAATTTAATTATGCCCAACACAAGGACAATCATTCAGCTACTAGTTTCGGTACAATTTACCATCATCAGGCTATAATAGAAACGGCATACTTCATATATTATTTTACACATTTGTGAAATAATCATATTATTAGGCATTCTCTCTTCGCTTTTTGGCATGTTGGCATAAGTCAAAACAAAATATCTTGAAACGAAGTATAATAGGTAACCAGTAAACTCACAAAACGATAATTTGGATCAATTTTCAAACGTCCATTTTGAAGAATGTCCAAATTTATAAAACCCTACTCAGCGCACTACGACGTGGGTTTTGGTCTTTAAACATTACGTCAAAACGAAGTATCTTGGAATGGAGTATACCTAACTGATATTTTGGAAGACCCTGTACAGTTATGATTATTCTTGTAGGCTACGCAACATTGCTCGGTAGTTACTGAGTATCTTGGTGGAGTGCAAATCACCATAATTTCATGCTGAGCAGTGTATCAATAATTTGTATGCATTAAATAGAGCTTCAAAGCGAAAATAAAGGTATAAAATCAAATTGAAATATATATCCGTTATAACAAACAGTAATAACATAAATTTAACATTTTCAGTTTGCACGCCTCTGAATGTTTCTGAGAAAATGGCAAAAAGTATTTATATTTATGGCTTAGCGGCTGCAGATGGTGAGATTGAACACCTGGATAAATAATTAACAGCAGCAAGTTATGGTTTTAATTCGTTTCTTTCTACCCTATATCGCTACTTTTTATAAAATCTCCCGCTGGTCTACGTATGCAGAATTGCGTACGTAACATGCAAGTGCGATATCGCTATTCGTGAAATATTAACAGTATCCATAGGAATTCCGCAAATAGTTACAAGTTTCTTACGTTTGTGAAATCTTGTGTGGTAAAAAGGTACGGAAAAATGCGATAAGTGGCAATACAAAGATTGCGATTTTAAATCAGTTTTTTTAACCGTAATTCCTATAGGTAGATTTCTTTTCATCCACAAGATTTTATTTGATTGAAGCTGGACTAGAAATTTTATTAGACAAAATTTGAACTTTGTTTAATATTTGTTGAAAAAATATCACGTGTATATTGAGACTGCTGTTATGATAATATAATAATAAAGATCGCCAACAAGCATATAATGATGGTTATTATAAACGATGATGCGTGAACATAATTATATGCGAGTAGAATACCAGATTTTTTCCACGATTATTATAATTACCAGTTTATGAATGAATTTTTTTTCTCCAATTCAGGAAGGAGTTACAGACTTCCATTTATAATTTTTCTGGTAAGAAATTTAAGGAGACTAGTTTTGCTGCTACTCTCATGTTTGGCGAGGTAATATTAATTTCAGTGTCAGATTGACAGAGCTATAAAGTATTTACTTCAGATTGACTTGACATATTTAATTTTCTTGTATTTTCTATTTAAATCCAGTATGTAATTAGCATGCAATAATATATCTATAAATTATTTAAAACGTCACATTTTAAATTTAATGATTTTTAGACAAAAATTGTGAAAAAAGAACTAAAAACAAAAACAAAAAAAATCACCTCAGAGGCGAACCGAACCGTCATACTTCAGGATCAACTTTTGAATTTCCCGTGTTGCTGGGTATCTCATAAGCAGTAGAAAGCATTCGAAAGTGGTATGAAAATGGTTCTCGACTTTTTTAAACATAACCATCTATTTTTTTATTAAACCAGAGCGAATTTGAGAATTATTTTTTGTGACCGATATTTGGTAAAAAAGTTAGCTCACGTTTGACAGTTTTGTGCAGGACTCCCTATGTAGATCTTATAAATAACGCATTTATGAAGTCGGACCATTAAATGGTTGAATGAATTGTGTAACATATAAAGGGGAATCGCTTCAATTACTGCACGAATATTCCTCTTAAGATCATCCAAATTATGTGGAAGGGGGTTATAGCACCTATGCTTGACATAACCCCAGAGAAAAAAGTCTGGAACTGTCAAATCAGGAGAGTACGGTGCCCATTATAAAAGGAACAATTTACTATGGATACCTAGTTACGTTTTTTTTATACGTTCGCTAAAATATCCAGACTACTATTTTAATTTTTTGCTGCTAAAACCACAAGGTACAAGTCCGATGTTTATTGGTATATGGATACCTTGGACACGACTCCTAATTATGGCGTTGCAATATACAGGGTGTTCCATTAAAAATAGTTGAAAATTTTAATGTCGAAAAAAGGCAATTTTTTTACTCCCACTGTATAATTGTAGACAAAATTTGGTACCAACTAGAAAAAACTTTAGGCCGAGAGAAAAGGAATGGCGTAAACCGCAGGTGGCTAACACAACTGGTATAAAAGTTATAAGCATTTAAAATGGGTCACTCTCGGCTGGGACACCCTGTATTATGAACGCACTCCTTATATCATCAGTCATTTTTGGTTGAGTGCGAATTTCAAAACTAATGGCATTTTGAATCAATTAATTTTATTTTGATAAGTAATTTCAAGCAGCAAATATGTTAAAAAGAATCTCCTGGGTATACACAATCATGTTGCACAAGTTTTTGTTGAACTAATATCTCTGTATTCTAAAAATATTTGAATTAGTCCATTATTGTCCTAGATTAATGATAATAGTTATTTATGTATCAAGGGCGTAAAACAGGCGTTTATGGACCGCAACGTGTAAGTAAGAGCCTGAGCCGCAGGTATTTAGGGGGCGGCATTTAGAAGTGGAAAAACCGAATATGAGAAATACGTGCATTTATAAAGTAAAATTTTAATTAGTCGTTCAACGACTATGAATAAAAACCTATTTTAAATTTATTTACTTCAAATACCTACAGTTCATTAATGACTGCTATAGGATAAAAATAATGATCTTACCAAGTTTTGCGCGAATTCCTGCGACATCCTGTATGTACCAGCGTCATTATAATTTTCAAATTAAGATTCTGTAAGTTCATTTTCGTGAATTACTTGTCGATTTTTAATTAAAGAAAAAAAATCGCAAGCGCTATAGCAAGGATATTGACATGTCTTTATCTATATATCGATCCGTTATTTTTTTTTCAAATCCTCCAGTTACCTTGGACGTTGAATGTCTTTTCCTTGTTCTTTTTGGAATTGCGCCTCATCGTCGCTAAGAATGCCTCTTGGCCATTCATAAAATAAGCTTTCGTTGGTTTATTTATCTGCGAAGACGATTGGATGTCTACAGAGCCGGTTTCGATTGATCGAACAAATAATTGACCGTCCAGATTTCTCTACTGTAACTGAATTGTTGATTTACTTTACTGTATCTAAAAATGAAATGGAAATGAGTGGGTAATAATAAAATTATGACTGTACTTCATTATTATTTTTTCTACAACTATTCCTCAATAAATAAATAATGAATAGGGCATATTCTGGAGTTAATGATTTTGAAGCAGTTGTTTGTGGAATATAATTGTTGACTACGGAAAAAGCCGAAAAACTTTTTCAGCATTCAACTTATAATTTTTAGGCCCCACAGAAAGAAATATCGAACCTCATATGAATCACCACTTTGTATTGACCCATTAAATCGATTTAAATCACAAATTTTATCGATTTGATCAAATTGAGCATCACAATAACTATTTTGGTAGCATCGTTACTATCATTAAGAAGATTGTGTTAATCACATGAGCGGATAGTTACTGATCTTTACGGAGATCACTATAATGTTTTTATAATAAATGTAAGGATTTAAATGATCGTAATAATGTCTATGATATTTAACATCTGAAGAACAACTTAATTACAGCTATTCATTGAGTTGATGCATAAGTGATTGAATTGAATAAATCGGTTGAACTCAAATCCATTTCTAAATTAAATGAAACAAGCACTTTTTTTATTGAATTAATGCTGCTGTTTTATCACTTTAATAAATGCAATAATAACGACAATTACTAAGAATTATTGACTTGTTTCCGTAAAACTCACACTAGATACCTGTTGCAATAGCAAGACACTCATTGCAAATGAACTGAAACTCTATTTTTAAATATGTGAAGTGAAGAGATGTGGTTCCGCGTTCGCGACAATTTTGATTTTTGATTTTGCATTCAATTTGTTACTATGATCGTAGTGTAAATGATGTGGAGAATTATCCAAAACAAAGCAATACCTCCTTGTGGATTGGAGATCTGAATTTCCTGCAATATTATTCTTTCCCAGAGATGAACAACATGTCAAATATAAAACATCAGAACAATGTTGGATATACTGACGACTGGAACTGATAATGATAGTAAGAATTTATAGTTTCGAGCATAACCTGAAGTTTACAAATGAAAATCTATTATTTTAAATGGGTTTATGTATGTATGTATCTGGGGTAACATTCACTTAGACCTAAAAGATCTGTTGTGCTCCCTTACTTCTACTTAGTTTCTGAGGAGAATCTCTGAAACTAGTAGCTCCTTCAGTCCTATTTCCCGGGGGAATTTAAGGATATCTGCAGGATTCAACTTAGGAAAATGTTCCTCTTCTATCCAGTAATCTCCCAGGTACTGTGCTCTAGGATTCTGGAGTGCTGTGCAGTTGGAAAGTATGTGGATGGAGGTTTCTTCTTCCATACCACAATATCTACATTCTTCTTGATCCACTATTTTGAGTTTTTTCAGGTGCCCATTCAGGCGACAATGTCTCGTCAGGATCCCTGTTAAAACTCTAAGCCCTACTAGATCTTTCCAATAGTTGGATCTTCTCTTTCTTTCGGCTTCACTTATTTCTTCCAATATTACATTGGGACTGATTCCGCAAAAGGGTTCTGGCCCCCGGAAAGGTATTTTGGTCCCCCTTTTTGCTAGTTCATCTGCTATTTCATTTCTTTTTATTTCAGTGTGTCCTGGAATCTATAGTAAGGTTAGGTTAGGTTGTTCTCTCCTAGTTCATTGAATTTGTCTAGGCATTTTCACACCATTTTGAACTGATTACACAAGAGCTCAGTGCCTTGATGGCTCCTTGACTATCTGTCATTATGACAGATAGTCTGTCTGTCATTATGACATCTTATAGAAATATATCAGTTAATAATTTTTTTTTTTCAGTAAAACCCATTCTCCTATTACCATGCTTTGCATATAAATCTTTATTATACTCTCCAAATTAATAAACAAAATGATTGTACTAATGTTGATGATGATTATTTGCTGGTCAGAGAGGATCAAGTTAATAAACAAAATGATTGGGTTGATGTCTACAATGATTATTAACTGATCTGTGGACATATCGATCTTCATACATACCTACAAGAAATCAATAACTTTTGTGATTGTATCAATACTTGGTGATTAGTCAATTAAATGCAAGTGATTGCCTTTAATCACATTGCGCATCGGAGTTTTGTGAATCAGGATGATTGATTTAATCAATTTTTCAATTGTTTAGTGGCTACTTTTTCTTACCGTGCCTGCTTTTTCAGCAGAAAATAACTGTCTATGAAGCTGGAGAACACTTAATCTCCTCCAAAAATCATTAGTTAATAGTTATTTATGCAACAAGTGCAAAAAGTGAGTGTTTTTTGCACGCGACGTGAAATTGTCCAACGAGGTCTTTAGGCCGAGTTGGACAACACGTCGAGTGCAAAAAACACGTTTTGCAAGAGTTGCATACAATATTTATTCTAAATTCATGCAAAAACAGGAAAATTAGAATATAAATATGTTAAGAACCTAACCTAACCTGATAAAACTCAACCCGTTCTTCTTTTTTGTATCTTTATGGGCTCCACCTTGTCAGTACTCAATCATAGCTGGTTTTCGCCTTGACCATTTAAATTTTAAATAATTAAAGATTTTTGCAATAATTGTAACTCGTTGAGACTAAGTAGTAAGATATACATACATTATTGTTGTATTAAAGTAGGATCAGATACTTGCTATGGATTTTTATTTAATTTAAATGTTTAAGTTTGTCATTAATCATCACAAAACTGACACAAGAATGACAGATGAGTGCAATAAAGTACCACTTTTTCCATTAAATGTGGTTCATGAAAGTGTTGTTTTTTGCATGAATGTAGAAAAAAGTATTTTTAAAGATATATATTGCGAATCGATAATTTTTTCGTGATGTGTATTTGTGAAATTAATAAACAAATTGAATTCAAATTAAGTGCTATTATGGAGTTTCCAAAGGACAATTTGAAGTAATATCACAGTTTCCTGTAATATTGTCGTATTTATGAGGCGCGTTACCAATAGATATAAGTTTCCAAAACTTATAAAGCGTTAAATTAATTTCAATTATTCAGCGATATCTATTGGTAATGCGCTTTATTAAATAAGACAATATTACAGGAAACTGTAATAATACTTCATTGTTCCAAGCCCACGTGGCCTGTTGTCAGATTTCACGAATTTTGGTTAGGTTAGGTTAGGTGATTTCGCTATTGTCGCAACTTTTACTCTTTCGTTTACTAGATTAATGAGACTTTAATAGATAATTCTGGTTCAGCAAGGGAGATTTGGAATTGTCGTTTGAAACACCACCAATATGTTTGGGGTAGAGGTGATACCATGTGACCCTGAAATTTCACAATATAAAACTAGTAATTTCCATTATTTTGAATAAATTCTGGCATTCAAAAATTGAAGACGTGAGTACAAACGTCACTTTAAAATAACAATTATTGTTATCAACAGCCACTTTGTTTCCATAGTAACAGTAAAAATTTGATTAGGAAATACATTTTGAACTATAAATTCGGCATTTCACTTTTGTAGAAAAAATATTGTTTGCATATCGTGCGCGAACTACTTTGATGGTCTTGGATGAATTCAATTCCCGATCACCAAATTCCTAATAAGTGCGGAAAATGATACTTTCCCGCACGCAACTGCAGTTGACCCGAACGACGCGGAGCGAAGTTCGGGAAAGCGGTCAAGGGCGGGAAAGACCCTTTACGCATGAGTTGGGAATATTATTTTTTCACGACCGTATATACAAAAAAGTATACCAATTTATTTCCACAAAAATTATTTTATTTCAACATACATATACAAAACTTTAACTGAAAACTACTAATTAATATAAATATTAATATTAAAAACACAATTTGTAACTAAAGATTGCCGGTCCAGTTGAGTTATTTATTGTGACTGACTAGTTCTATGGAAAGTGACCTTTATTCATACGCGTACGGAAAAAAATCTTATCCGTACGTGTGCGGATAAAAAAGCTGTCAAATTGAATGTTGAAATGCTAGTCTTTTTACTCCGCAAATTAATATGTATATGTGAAATGCTTATTTCCTAAGTTGATTTGTCCATATAATAATATAATATAATTTATTTATTTTATTTGAAATGAAAAAAAATTAAAAAAAAATACCGAGCCCGGACTCGAACCACCCTACTGTTTCTCAAAAATTGAGTCTACGGATGCCTAGACCGCACGGCCATCCCACTGTTGTATCCCATGGTTCTTGTCCAAGATACTAATAGGCGCTGAGGAAATATACACACACAAAATAAAAAGTGTTTATATCACAATTTATTGGACTTTCATGTTATTGAAACAATAAATATCCGTTTTCAATTATTTGAACAATGAATCCTTAAAATAGCTAGTTAATACTTTCAATCTCCTACAGGTAGGCAACAAGTTAAGTGTGGTGCTAATAATAATTTTACTTTTAATTTTCACAGCAAATAAATAACTAATTTTGAACCGCAATATTTATGTTAAACTATTTCCGATGTTCTGTTTGTTGTAAGTTGTTGAAATAAATGTTCGTAATATTTTATATTTTGTGTACCAATATTAATTCTAACTTTTTTATAAAGGTACTTTTTTCCATTGCATAAAAATCACAATTTTCTGGGCCACTTTCAAAGGTAAGTAATCAAAACCATATAAAGTATTTACAAATACACATATGTAAAACCTCTCACATCTACATAAAAACGCAAGATTATACATGCCTAATTCGGTAAAAGTACATCGCGTGGTCGTAGGAAAAATAGTGTACATAACTTGTGCGAAAGTGATTTTTCACACTCGTGGGATTGTCTCACTCGGCTGCGCTCGTGAGACAATACTTCCCACTCGTGTGAAAAATGTCACTTTCCGCACACGTTACGTAATATACTATATTTGATATATTCTGCTCCTGCAATTTTATTTGGTGGACCATTTCGTAAATATTTATTAAACTGTTGTAACAATAGTTATAACTTCCGAAGTAAAAAACTATCTAATAGGGTCAGAATTTGCATTATTTTACTTTCAAAACTAAAATGCGTGCGGGAAAATGGGTTGAAACGCATTGTCGTAGAAAATAGTAGTGCGGAAAGTGATACTTTTCCGCACGCTATTGCACATTGTCGGCAAGGTCGTTAGTGCCGCCGATCTCGCCCAGTTTGGTGAAGCTCCGCTTTGATGATGATTCCAGGATATTTTTTTGTTCACTTTAGTAAAAATCTTCATTGTTCAGAAGGGTTGATGATTTGATAACATTTGCTTTTCAAATTGAAAAATTTAACAAAAATCCTTTCTAAAATAACATGAAAAATCTCAAGTCAACCCTGGACGGCGAGTTGCCTAACTAACATTTGTATCGCCACTATGCACATCTTCCCTTCAGAATGTTAGATTAACTTTCGTACGAGACGAGTTAAAAATAGAGTCGAAACCCCCATAAATTTTATTGAAGTGAAGTGAGTTACTTGGAGCTATCACAGTTACTAAATTCGCTTGCTTTTTTTATAAACGTTTAATTAATTGAAGCTGGAAATTTTTGGTGAGATATACCAGATTAAAAGTCATCGATATGCTAATTCAATGCTAATAAATAATAGGCAGACAGATCTTTTGGAAAACCTCGGTGTCAATATTAAATGGGAATTTAAATTGATACACAATGTAGATAATAAAAAAATATCACCCGTATGATCTAGAATGGACTTCGGCAGTATTCTCTACCTGTTAGCTACTAAAACAAATGTAAGGCATCTAAACATTGTACAAAATTCAGCTCTAAGATCGAATCGATTAAGTCCAATTGAAAATCTTTGCTGTGATGCCAACGAACCTCCTCTTTGTCTAAGAAGACATCAGTTTTTCCAGGGTATCTGCATGCCCAGAAAATCCATTCTATGAAGTTATACACAAAAGAAATATAAACCCTTCCATACCAATCAGTCATATCTTGCCTCCATTACTTTCACAAGTAGACCTCAAATAAACGACATCCATTACCCATTCTCTAACTCCTATCTGAAACAAAACCTTACCCAAAATCAACTCAAGTTTAAACTCTCACTCAAAGCATGACAGTTCCAACAAATTCATGATAATAAGCATCTTAAGTCTCCAAATTCTATAAAGTACTGTACAGCGTTTATCTGATGCTTCTTGATTTAGTATACTCAGTTACTCTCTCCCAAACAACTGTCTCTGAGAATTCACTTCTACCAAAATCCTGTGTTCACACTGGAGAACTATTTGCTTCACCTCAAGCCTCCCATTCTATAATCCAAGCCAAAGAAAAAGTTGCTATTAGCACCGACTACCTTTCCTCAATTGAATCTATCTACAGCTTCCTCGTGCAAGCAATACATGAACGATACCAACAACTTTATATCATAAATATGTAATCGTAACATTATTCTGGGTTCCATCTTATGTCGGAATTGTCGGCAATTGGCAGGTGGAGCAAAATATGCAGCAGTATCCAAATTCCGATAAAAAAAGTTCAACTGTACTGGAAACTTCTTCAAAAATAGAACCTACTCATCATGGCAAAAGCACTGGAACATAACCTCTTCGAAATTGCGTGAGATCTGGCAATCCGTCAATACCAAGAATAGATGAAATAATGATCAGAAGGCTGCAAATTGGACATACCAATATGACAGCTAGCATTCTATTGACCTCTGAACGCCCTCCTTTATACCATCATTATCATTGCTACAATATTATAACGTCAAACATATCACTGATTGCCAGCAACATTCAGAAACAAGAAGACAATTAGAAATTTTGAACACTCTACAACTGGAAATTATGAATTCTCCGGACCAAACACACAATGTTCTAGCTTGAAAGACGTCAACTTCAGTACCAAAAAATAATCAGTTCTAGATTAGTTAACACTGTAACTATTGATTTTGACTCCACTTTGTACTGTGTCAATGACCCCTGAAGCTGATAAAAAAAGATAAACCTAAAGTGAGACATACAAAAAGGATAATTCAGCCATTTTTGATAGTTATTATTTTAGTTTACTTCAATCATTTTTTGGCAGACGCGCCACGGTTATTCCCTCTTAAAACTTCATTTACTCACTACCTATAGATAAAATAGCTAGGAATATAATAAAAAGGCGACAATCTAGTTTTGACTTGAATCAAACGCTGTTGTAGGTAGGATAAGTTTATCAAACTTCTATATATGCGCCATCCGTGTCGGACGACCTGCTGAACGACAACGCAACGCCACGGATTATGTAGCTATAGTTTTGGTGCCGGAATCTATCAATTGCAAAGTGTGTAGACCTATTTTTAAGATGTCGTCACAAGTAGTTTTTACCTTCAAAAATATTTTTACTTTGATTTCAAATTGAGAAACTCATGTGGGATTGAAATATATGCAAAACATTTTACATTTCTTAGATATTTGTATACCTAAACATAAAAAAAATTGAGAAATGATAAATAAATAAAAAATTACAATAATAATTGGAAGGAATTTAAGTCAAAATAACAATTCTGTGAAAAACTTGTTTTTTGACCTTGAAATTGTCACACGAGTTGTATTATTATTAATATCACCAGCTCCTTAAATTTCATACTTTGATGATTCAAATATATATTATACAGGGTGTGATCAAATTTTTATTCAATTCCGTATTCCCCAATGTTTTTCACGTGAACCTTTACATCTCAAAAAATTTGTGATTTTCAAGATAATTAATGATTTCATGAAGTCTGCAAGATCACTTTTTAATAATAAATTGAAAAAACTTTCTTGTATTTTTCCCAAAACAACTACCAAGTACTTATGGCTTGAATATGTAACAGGAAATAATTTATGAAACAGCAATGCATCTGAAACATTCGAAGAAGATTGTGGAGAGACTTTACTCAGAAACTAAGTGTGGATTTATGCAGACACAATTAACAATTATCAATTAGCATTTAACAATTAACATTTATCAATTATGAGTTGAACTACTCATTTCACTATGACTCCATTTATGCACACAATCAATAATTATCATTTATCAATTAACAATTGCGAAGTTGGCCAACTTTTAACTTCTTAAATTAATTATACCGAATTTTCATCTAGTGCGCAACTATAGTACGCAGATCCTGAAATTTATCTCACTTTTTTTCATAAAAAAGTGGTTGATTTAGGGTTTTGTTGTGTGTCGGCATCATTATTAAAAGCAAAAAAGTCTCAGCTTTATCAATTCTACTATACATCTTCAAAATTGTTCCAATAGACATGAAAATGTAGGGTTATTGTAAATGTAAATAACCAGAATCTCGGGCTTATGCGCGTGCTTACTATTTTCTCCAAATTTATTATTGTGTCTGCATAAACGATGGCAGTTTTACTAATTGCTAATTGCTAATTGATAATTGTTAATTGTTCATTGCTAATTGATAATTGTTAATTGCTAATTGATAATTGTTAATTGTGTCTGCATAAATCCACACTTAGTAGAAGTAAGGAGGCACAATAGATCTTTCTCTCAGTCCAAAAAATACATACATGCAACGATTTGCATTACTACAGATGTTTTCTTGAAACGACGCTTAAAGTAATAAAATGGTAATCTTTTCATAAATTTACTGTCCCAAATAAACTTCCGTGATATTATATTTAAAAGCAATAAAGATAAAGGTTATGTTATTTGATAATTTAAAAGTGAAATTACTTTATTAAAAAGTGAATATACTATTCAATAATAACTTTATAGCTTTATAAGGAATTATAATAATTATTATAATGATATATTTTTATGTAATCAATAATAAGTTTTTGCTACTTGAAATACAATTATATTCCCATGTCTTTTAATTTCAACTAGAAGGACATACAAATTTCGAATTAACGTCAATCTGCCAGATGTTTGAATTTAATACAAAAATTTGATTCATTAAATCTTTCTCGTTTATTATTTCTTACTTCGTAGGTATTCTTAGTTAACTATGTTGTGAATTATACGAGATATTATGGTTTTAAAATCAAGCTTGGACATAAATTGAGAAATAAAAACTGTAAAAACTACAACTTACACCTCTTTATATAGAGGGATTTTATAATAACATTCACAACTGTCAACAAATAATCAAATTAATGGATCATTCAGTAAAATAAAACTAGTTTAAAAGTGTAGCAGCACTTTTTCATAGAAAATTATTCTACCAAAAATTAGGTAAAACATGTAAAAAATGTGCTCTGAAGGGGTTGAAAAACTTAAAAATAAATATACCTACACAACGAGTTCTAATTTCAGATGGAGTGCAATCTGAAGAATTGCATTTAAAATAAATGTGATCCAAATTTTAAATAAATATAACAGAAAATATTTTTCACTATGTCTGACACTTCTGTCAAATTAACTGACAGCACAAAAATTAATAAACAACAAACGACTAAATTCAAGGCAACTAGATACCTAATTACGTAGCTGAAATGAGAACCCCATATAAAAAGCATTGGTCATTTACGCACTATTTTTAACGTAGGTATGTATGATGTATGATTTCACACATTTTTTCTGTTCGTGAATTTGCTATGAATTCTCTAGTAAAAATTGTCACAAATTTTAAGACTGCACAAATGGAAACTAGAAAAATATGTGTTATTGACGAATTGGTGTTAGACGTAGGATAACTGTATGTGCTACCACCACACCACTGCGAACTTGATGGTAATGAGCGCAAGAAAAGGGTGACGTAGTACGAAACAATAAAACTTACAAATTGGAAGACCTACATCAATAACTGCAAAACTTTTTCTCAAAAGTGAACCGGAAAAAAGCTGTGAGTCAAACGCATAAAGAAGATGTGGCAGCTGGACAACATCATACTTAGATGGAACCGTTGAATCTAATAATTAAGATATTCGTCAGATTCTGATGAAATTGGATTTTCAGGGCTACAAATCATTCATGTATAATTAATTGAATAATTTAGGATCTGATTCTTACCCAACTAGACAGCACTGTCACGGCAATTTATCACTTCTAAATTTATTTAAAAGTATGTTAATAGTATCAGGGTTCTATTTTATCTATCTAGCGAAGGTTACTAGCTGAACACTTATTTAAAGGAAGAGGCGCTTATAACTCTGTTTAATTCTTTGAATCACTCTTAAGTGTTACAGACACGTTTTTGAATTGATAACGAGATCTACAGATTTCAATAAGATGAAAATGCACTGTAAAAATGTTGCTAAGAATTTTCCCACATTTAATAATTATTTTGTACTATATACTGGGTATCGGCAAAACATTGAAAGGTATCAATGTTACATTTTTCAAACTGATAAAAACTCAATTTTCCATTAATTATCAAAATAAATAGCTTATTTCTTGAAAAGTCTATTTTAAATTTTTCACTTCAATATCCCATTGTTATAAATTAAAATATTATAATTTTTGTTTTTCGATTAACTGATCGCATACTTACAATTTAGCCCATTACTTAAGAAACACTCTGTATAGGTATGCATAATTAAATAATACGTTAATTATATAATTAAATTAAATCTGGCACTAAAATTGTAGCTTCGCAATTTAAATTTTATATTAACCTACAATATTTTGTTCCAGAAAGACGACTTCGAAAACAGAAGAAGATTATCTTCACCAAGTCCTAGTCCAACTCGAGAACATCGTAACGGCAAAACTGAATCGACACATGGAAGTTGGTTCAAGTCATTAGACAGATTATCACGAAAAAAGACGAAAAAGGTGATTTATTTCAATGTTTTCTATTCCCTTTGAACCCATTCTACTACCACTGCTGATTTTGTCAAACCACTTCAACTATCTAGAACGAAAGTAATGGTGGGTTTTGTTTGGTTTTCATTAAAAAGCAGCTAACAACCGCTGGCACGAGCTGACAAGGTGTATGAATATATAGAAATAGGTAGAGGATGCATTTGTTTGGAAGATGGGCGTCTAGAAGAGATTTGTTTGGTAGCCTTGTGCATTATACTCCTGACTTTTCTTTGATTCGATCGTTCTTTATCAGACTTCTTCGACAGCTCTTACGTATTCCATATCCACTGTTCTTAAATCACAGGTAATAAAATTCCCATCCTTACGGATAAAAGACAAGCACTACTAGCCCTAAGCAGACCATGTATCACATCAGGTCTAGTGATGCATTGTCACATGTCCCTGATCGAAGCCTGCAACAACCAAGTCACTCTAGGCTGGATCAAGGGCCTCAGTAAATCGACAACCAGGAAAGCAGCCTCCCGAAAATTCTTGGGACCTAGTACTTTCATTGGTCTGTCGGCGTCAGTTATGATTGTCCTAATGAACGAACACTTCCTTTAAAAGTTTGAGGGTAGATGGGACGAAACAGAAGGCTGCAGGCTTGCCAAGGAACTGCTGCAGTATCCGAACAGCAAAGTATCCTAAAAATACGTGACTCTGAACAGACAGTACCTTCGGACAGCCACGGTTATTCTGACCGGTTACTCTGCCACCTACGAAAACACCTTTACAGACTGGGTCTGTCTGACACTTCACTTTGTAGAGGATGTGAACAGGAAGATGAGACTATCGAACACATTATTTGTAAATGTCTCTCAACTTAGGTTTTCTGTATTCGGCTAACACAAGCCAGCACGAGGGAGCTTTTTTCCGGCGACGTTATCGCCTTCTTCAAACAAGTAGGCTGGATGACGAGCTTGAAGGAAGACTGAACCTCAGAAAGATCCACAAAGGGTCAATTTTGGCCCACCCTTTAAATCCTCACAGATACAGTTAGAGAAAAAATAATTGCATTAGCTGCGATGCATTAAGGCAAACGACGTCAAAATTAACATTTTTTTGTCATCTGTGTGTATAGTATGACATTCCCCATAGGAGTCTCCATACGAGGTAGGAGTATGTACAGTTCCTCATGATACACCCTGTATAAAAAATCAAAAATAATAGATTACTCTCGTTAACATTCTAATTTATTTATGGAACATATTTCAATTTGTCTCAGGGCGAGAAAGAGTCTAACTTCACTAGTGGAACTGAAGAAGAAACTCCAACGAAGCCCACGAAAAATCTACGATTCTTCGGAGATACCGATCAAGAATCGAACGACAGCATACGCCACAAAACTTCGATAAAACACCGTTCAAGATTACCTTCCAGATCGAATAGCCAATCCACGCGCGATCTGCACAACATTTCTGAAGAATATAAAGCACCAAGGAGCCGATACAAATCGATGACAAACGTTTCAGAAACTGAACGGGAATACAAGGGTTCTAAGATAAGTTTAAAACCACCTGTGTCTCCTAATCATAATCATCGAACTCCCAGAGATGTATCGCGACAAGATAAAGACAGAACAGGAAGAAGAAAGAATGAAGTTAGTTCCGTTGAAAGTTCTACTGAAGGAGAAAGCAGCCAACAATCGCAACGTAGCATTGTATACCTTCATGCTGCTACAGGTACTGTATTCATTCATTTAATAAATTTGACCTGCAAATATACCACTTTTTGTGATTCTCTAAATATAAAAGGAAAAAGCCTATTGTCTTTTTTCTACTTCCGTCACTAAAACCGCATCTTAAACACGAGTTTGACATTCGCTAAACGTCACTTCAAACATTAGCGTATAAAGTGTTAAAAGTCACATCTCGTTCATCTTTTTCTTCTTAAACGTCGCAACAAATGTATCTTTTGTTATTTATATTTAATATTCCGTGATAATTTTGTAATTCTGTGATATTTGATTTTTAAATAACACGTACCTAAGTCATTGTCTATCATCTTTCGAATATAATAGAGGAGTTCAGTCTAAGATCAGTATGTTCAACAAAAAGTATTTTTTTTCTGACAAGAATGACAGTTAAGCTCCACTGTTTAAAACGTGAGATTTTGCATGTTTTTTATCATTGCGAAATCTATATTGCTTTCATAAAATAATGAATACATCCCCGAAGCGTAAATCTGGAAATTTAACATGTCTTTTAAGCTGAATACTCAACATATTAGTGGCGAATGATTCTAGGAACTCTTGGCATGTCACCATTTCATTTATGTTATTCAGTCACTAGTTATGTCAAATGTCAGTTATATTAATTATTTATGTTGATATTCGTTTAATTGTGTATGTCCATTCTGGATTAGATTTTTGTAGCATTTCTAATTAGCTGTATCTCTATTCTTCTACTCACTTTTTCCACTGACATTGTGAAATGAAGTTATCCAATTGTCTCGTAATGACTAGTGACTACGAGACAATTAGATAACTTCATTACTCACATTAACTCATCAATACATAAAAATATCAAATTTACAGTAGAAATTGAACAAAATAAGTCCATAAACTTTCTAGATCTTACAATTTCAAATATAAATAATAGACATGACTTTTCTATATTTCACAAACCATCACATACAGACATTATAATTCATAATAGTTCAGTCCACCCAGTCAGTCATAAATTAGCAGCTTTCATAGACTTTTAACAGTTCCATTGAATATTGGTAATTACAACAAAGAACTATATATAATAAAACAAATAGCTGTTAATAATAATTACGATCCAAATTTATTTGACAATATCATAAATAAAAAGAACAAGTATTTCCTTCTGATAAAAACAGAAATAACCAATTTAAAAGCTCAACGTACTTTGGAATACCATCCTTAAAAACCAAATCATTTCAAGAAACTTTAGAGTTAAATATTTGCTTCAAAACCGACAACAATTTATCCAAATTCATTAAAAACAACAAATCAAAATCTTCAACACTAAATAAATCAGTAGTTTATAAATTAATATGTGGTAATGACAACAACTGTGATAAAATAAATAAATAAAATAGGTAGAACTTTTAGGAATTTTAAAAGTAGAATTTCAGAACACAAACGTAGCTATGAAAACAAAAAATCAGATTCCAACTATTCAAATCATTTATTAGCAAACCAACAGTTTCCATTCAAATTTTGAAATTTTGTATATAGAACCTAAATCCTTTAAGTTAAATCTTTTAGAAGCCCTAGAGATGAATAAAAACAAATACCTACTCAGATAATTTTCTTAACAACCAACTTGATATTAACAATTCTCCCTTATTAAACCCTTTTACCTAGAAAGGTTCCTGTAGTATGGTTGTGAATGAGTTTCCAGGTAAACTTGTTAATTACTTTAGTTAATCCCATATTTAGACAAATTCTTTTTTATTTCATTTCCTTGTAAATATATTATAATTTTATTGTTAATATCCCTATAATTTAGTATTAAGGCACTGTATAAATTGAAAATTTCTCATTATACCTCCATTCGTTTGAAAAAGTTACCGTGTTAGCGAAACACGTCACAGCTTAAAGTTTAAATATAATGTTGATTTAACAAATTTAAATTGTTTGATTTCATAATCTGGAATAAGTCTCATCAGTATTTAATTTGGGTGTTTATTATTTCAGTTGGTGACATTCCTGGACCAGGCTACATGAAAAATGGCCGAAGAGCTGCATCCAGAGAAGAACTAGTTTCCAATGGCCCAAGAGTTCAGCAAGTCAAAACATTGAGTCGATCGTTCTCAGTGCTGGCTCCTTGGAAACCGCGTAATCCCAGTGATACTATGAATATAGATTACACCCAACATTCTAAAAATGGAAAGAATGGTAAATTCGAGCAGAAGGTATCCAAAAGTCCTTCGCATCGTAAAGAAAACTCTTCTACTCTGAAGAAAAAAGCGCAGGAATCGAAAAGGAAAGAAAACGGTTCAACATTGCTGAAAATATCGAAATCAAAGGAGAATTTATCTTCACAAACTTTAGGAAGATCAAGAGATGATTCAACCAAGGGGTCTACTTCCACCCTTTTCAAGAAAAAGGAACGTCTTCCTAGAGAAAATTCTCGATATAATCGGGAAAAGGAAGAAAAGAAAATGGCTTCTAAAAGCCTTTCCGTAGAATCTCTAGGACGAGAAGAACGAAGGAGTAGGAGCCGAGATATTTCTAGGTCCGTGTCAATGCCAAGAGATCCCGAAAAATCAGCTGGATGGTTTAAATTATCTAAAAAAAGCAAAATAAACGGCGCGCATAGACTGTGATTCCGTACACATTTTGTGTATTTAACGTTCTTAGGATTCAGTGGCGTATCAATATTAATGAAAATAATAAATTTTAACCAAAAGCACATCATTTACCTACTCCTCTCAAGTGATCAAATTATTTCATATCATTTATTAAAACTCTTAACAAAGCTTATAATATTCGTTCACCTATAATATGTGAGATAAAAACGATACCTATTTTATATAACATCACGTAATTAGTCAATAATTAATTGGAGCTAAATAATATGATGTAGGTACCAAATATTTCGCTTTTCAAGGACATAATTTACTGAAAATGGGAACGTTTTAAATTCAATTTGGATACGCCACTGAAAATAGTGCCATTTTTATAAAAAGCTTGTTGATTTTATGTTCTCCCACATTTACTGGTTAAATTGTGTCCGAGATGAACCATTCTAAGACTTAACTGACTCCGTCACCAGTGTTTGATAAGTTAAAGAAAAATAACCGGAATTATTTTTTATTCATACTTACCTACACGTTATTAGTGTCTACTCAATGCAACCAAACCTACCTACCTACACTGGAATAGACATCACAGGCGTAGCCAGGTTTTGGTTTCAGAGGCAGAAAATAAAAAAAGTGAAAATTGTATACTAAAAAAAAATCTCCTGGGAGGAATTGGTAAGGTCCTTTTTTGAAAAGTGGAAGAGTCTAAACTATAAGATGGATAAAAAATAACATTCTGTTATATATCACAAAATACTACCAAATTAATCCGATGATTTCTGTCTAAATATATCCACTAATTCAGTTGCATCAATTTTTATCCCATAACGAACGTTCATGAGAGCCAGCCATTCAGTCTGTTATCACTCGTTATGTTTTTAAGTCCCCTTTGACTTGAAAAGTGGAAAAGTTATTGTAGCCAATATTTGGGACAATGTGCAAGTATTTGGATGAAGTTATTGATCACACTTATCTAAGTATTCCAAAGCGGATTTTGGAGTAGAGGTGGCAGTCAAAGCTACTTTCCTCCAAGTTCTGCTTTAACGACACAGCAGCACTGTCGAATACTCTTCTTCGATTTCACAACCAGCCGCAAATTTGACGGTAACACATCAAATAGTTAATAGGGACAAAGCAGCTCTAAAAAACACCACTTTCTGTATAGGTATCGCAATGCGCATGTGCAGAAGCGATGGGCTTCGTTACGTTATGTATTGCTTTATTGTGTTCTCTGTTCAAGTTTTTCAACGACCAAGAAACGCGAAAGGTCACTATTTTTTAGTAGATGTCAATGTAGTAGTGTCTCACTATTTTTTAGGTTGAAAATTAAAACACATGTATGGTTACGTTGCGAACGAATTTGCTTTATAATACTTCTTTTTGATTAATCACGTATCTACGTTACATTACGTATACGGATAAGTGATCTATTTGAAGAACTGCTTTGAGTCCCTATATTAACTTTTTGGGGGAGGGGTATTTGTAGGTACCCACAAAACACTCTCGACCAGGCTACACCAGTGATGGACATAAAACCAAACACATGCAAAATTGAGTTGTAGATGCTTGCTAAGAATACCAGTTAATGTGACAAAAAATACTAGTAGATCACATACCCAGGTGGAAAAAGTTTCTTCATATTATTTCCAAATGGAGATAAGTATATACAATAATTAATATTTTTCGTTGATTTTGAGTTTATAAATTCAATATCCATATAAGAAAAAAAAATGGTGAATCTGAAATAATTTTGTAGTGGAAACCGTCGAAATGGATTAGGTAGGATTGATTGCCCGGGTAAATTTTCAGGAGTCAGTTGGACCACATTAAGTTAGAACAATGTGCCTTATGTATAATTTTAGGTATGGTGAAAATTTGATTTTCTTTTCATTACCTTGAAAACTAGTGAAAGGGAATTTGAATTTTAGGTTTAGTGATTCTAATTTTTTTATCTTATAATTCGCAACGCTCAAATTAATACGAATAGCCCAGATTATTTCTTTTAGCAATTAAGTATTTAGAAATTATTTTTCCAAGATAAAATTTATTTCAATATCAACTTCTGCATTTCCATGTAGAATCTCATATAAGAGTAACAGCATTGTCTAACAATGGTAGTAACAGTAAGCACTATAAATTGAAGAGAGAGAACTGTGCCTACTTCTTTTAAGCTTGTTTTAAATTTCTCACGTATCCGTATTCGTGAGGAACTGCTCATGTGTAGCCCCCTTACGTTTGGATTGTTTAATATCGCCCCCATTTTACGCTTTACAAAGATATAAAAAGGGAAAATGAAAAAACTTTGAGGTTATACAATTAAAAACAGAACGAAACTATACGTTTTCTGCTAAAAAGGTTTTCTTGACAATTTCTTTCCGTCAACGTAACTCCAATACGGATACGTACAAATACTTATGACAAGCTTTTACAGACAAAATGATATGAAAATCCCCATAGACTTGAAAAATTCAGTTTTGTCTTCATATTTGTTTAATAAAAAGTCATGAACCAGCATTCAACGGTATGTAAAAGTTGTCACTGTCGTTCTAAAATATTAAAATGAAGGGTTTATCCAGGATCGATCCACAGATGTCGCTCACGACTCAGTTCAGCCAGGAAAAAATAATATTCGGATAACAAAACGAATGAAACTAGTTATTTGTTTAACTAGGCAGCAAAGTAGTAGATTGACTGCCGAGGCCGAGCGTAGCGAGGCTAGGAATTCAGCCTCAGCAGTCAATCTACTACTTTGCTGCCAAGTTGAACATATAATTATTTCTCCGATTGTTCATGAGCATGTTGTATTTGCAAATTATTACAATTCCCACAATCTCTTTATTTTAGTTGGTTGCTATGGAAATGTATAATCACAGGCAGCAAAGTAATCACTTTCGTGCCTAGGCAGCAAAGTAACCACTTTGCTGCCTAGGCAGGAAAAGTAATACTTTGCTGATTGATATCAGACAGCAAAATTAATATTTTCTGCCAATCGGAGAAAAAAGCTATTTTCCAAAATAATATATTCGTTGTCAAATATGTATTACTCATAGGTAACATTTAATTTAAATTCGATTGTCTGATTGAATGGATATTTAGGTACTGAACGGAAGTGAGACATATGTGAATCGTCCATTAACAAACTGTTCCACTCTGTATTGATTGTTGAAAGAAATATTATTGAGGTGTTCATTATTACTTATATAACTGGAATCATCACTGTTTCAACTTAACTTTTGTATAATAATTTTAAATATTGCATTTATTTCGCAGAAATAAAACTTGAATAACATGGTGCTATATTAGTTGTATACTAAATACCCTATTGTAAAACAATGTAAATAACAAGATTGTTGTAAATTTTTGGTTAGGGTAAAACCTTATAATAATTCCAATGTTACTTACTGTTTTTTGTTACCAAATTGTAATGGCAAAATTTGGAATTATATTTCGTATCGGCATATTTAATACTAATATGTATTATAAGAATCATCCATATTTACGTACTAAACGAATTAAGAGTGTATAAAAAATAAATAAATCAAACTTCAGTGGAGATCACATTTTATTTATATTCCCATATATCTTTTAGATCAGTGGCGGCCATAGGTGCACTAAGCTGGAGCTGAAGACACCAAGGAGTCTGTTGGTTAGTAATGTTACCTATGGGTTAGTACACAAATACCGACAGGCGACCCAAAGTATAATTTGCTGGAAAGAAGATGATACAATGAATAGCTGGGATAGGCTTGCTGAAGAGGAATATGGAGAAAAGACAGAACAGAGAGGAACAAGTGTGCTGCTAGCCATCCTAGTAAGCGATGACGATGGCGAGGAAGAAAACGCGGCCAAAATTGGTCGAAAGAGGACAGACTCAAGAGGAAAAGGGAACGAGAAATCCAAAATTAACCAGGAGAAGCAGAAATAGCTTAAGAGAACTTAAAGAAAAGGATATGATGGAAACGGTGGCAAGATCAAAGGCTCTAATTATTTTGGTAAAAGACACAAACACGAAAAGGGGAAATAAGAGGCAGTAAAGCAGCTTTGCATAAGGCAATAGAGAAGATAAATAGAAAGATGGAGGAGTTGGACACAAACGAGTCTCCAAGGAATATATAAGTTAGAGTTGCTAGAGTGAAATAGGAACACAGGTGAACGAGGATATGATAACCGAAGAGAAGGAGTGGAAGAGAGAACGGGAGAGGAAAGTGGAGGAAACTATTCAAAAGGGAATGACCCTGGATGAGTTCAAAGAAGTGATAGTATGGAAGTGGCCAGAGCAGATCTATAAGAACGCCAAGATAACTACAAGGGTTGAGATGGAACCGCTAGATTTAAGAGACGTTATATTCCTGGCACAAAAAGAAGGGGAAGCAACTAAGATAGGGGATACCTACCTAAATAGCTGGATGGAGAAGCATGGAGTAAGGAAGTTAGGGTCATTTGCACACCGTTTCTCCAAGTGAAACTTGGTGCAATTCAACTGCACCGTGCCTTATTTAGCTAAGTCGACTAAAGGCAGGATGTGGACAGGACAGGGATTTTGATTTTTGTGAAAATTAAAATGTGACACTAAATTCTAATAATGAGAATGACAATTATATAATATATAATATAATCAAGTCAATAAAGAAATGGTAGTAAAAATCTGAATGTATTTTTTTTGTAATCGATACTTGAAAAATTTATTTTCGGGAAGGGTGTTGTCTGGGAATTATATATTCCTGGGAACCCCAAATTCAATTGATTCCATTTCGTAAAGGTTATCAAAAAGCACGATATCCATTATAATTTCCATATATGATTTTATAAACCAAACTCTCTATATTTTGATAATTTGGTCTGCTAAGTGCCAAAACATAACCAGAGAGGTATATAGAGAAAAAGTATTGATATAGTGCTTTAGCTGGGGCTTGGACGGAGATCACCTTTTTGGTACCCCAAATGGAAGAAAAAGGGAGAGAAAAAGCAACCATAATGGTGAGAAGGGGAGACAGGTCTTATGCAGAACTGTTAAAGGAGGTGGAGAAGAATCTTCAGATAGACATGAGTGAGGCATCTCATTCGCACTGTAATACTCGAATTGCCGAGCTTATGACGTAAATTACTATTGTCATCAATATATTATGGCGGAATGTTTTGACAGTGGCGTAACTTCAAATAATCTGGGGACCCCGCCAGGATTTTACCGGGGCCCGTCATATAAGTAGATGGTGAATATCTTTATAACTAAGTACACATGACTAAGAAAGTCATGAAAACAATTTTTTTGTATTCTGTGTAAAAAATTTGCAAAGCGCTTTCGGCTGTTACGCCATTATCAATGCATTACTCGTCAGGTATCTACAAGAAACCAAATCCAACAAAAAATCGAAAACTCATTGACAAAATAATCATAAAACTTTTTAGTTAAAATCACATTAAATTCAAAATCATTTTAAAAATTTTCCTCTATTTGGGAACTGTCGTTAACAATTGTACATTTTAAATTTTTTAGTTTCAAACTAGGTCCACGTGTCTGTGTGTCACTTTAATTTCCGTTATAAATAAGTATATATATTTACAAGTGAAGGGTAAAGGGTAGTCAAATTAACCAGCGTTTTTTATTTAAAAATAATAACCCAAAAGACATGAGTATGTGATAGAACAATTAGGAAAATATAGGCACTTGGAGTCCCCGAGGTCTCCCGCAATTGCGGGCCCTTATTTACGCCACTGTGTTTTGATTTTATTGATAAAACTGCCATTTTTTGTTTCAATATTGATCCGATTTATGCAGTTGACCAATATTTTGATCAAGAAATGAAGGTGTTGTATGTATGTATTTATTTGAGGTAAAAGATCTATTGTGCCCCCTTATTTCTACTTAATTTCTGAGGAGAGTCTCTGAAACTAGTAGCTCCTTTAGTCCTATTTCCCGGAGGAATTTCAGGATATCTGCAGGTGCAGGCTTCAACTTATGTAAATGTTCCTCCTTTATCCAGTAATCTCCCAAGTCCCAGGTAATGTGCTCTAGGATTCTGGAGTGCTGTGCAGTTGGAAAGTATGTGGATGGAGGTTTCTTCTATCATACCACAATATGTGCATTCTTCCTCCTTCACTATTTTGAGCTTTTTCAGGTGCCCATTCAGACGAAAATGTCGCGTTAGGATCCCTGTTAAAACTCTTAGAGCAGTTTTACTTTGACTTATGCATTCATTTGATCTCTAAATCTATAAATAGTCACTCAGAAGAATCTTTGATTGTCTAAACCCTACTAGATATTTCCAATGGTCGGATCTTCACTTTCTTTCGGCTTCACTATTCCTTCCAATATTACATTAGGGCTGATTCCGCAAAGGGTTCAGGCCTCCAGAAAGATATTTTAGTCCCCCTCTTTGCTAGTTCATTTTTTTTTTTTTTTTTTTTTTTTTTTTTTTTTTTTTCTTCGGTCCGAGATGGGAAACTCATGTTCGACTGGGTCCTTAACCAGTACCCAGACAGTGTTGGACTCATCCCTGCGGAGATGCCTACCAACCAAACCCACCTCAAACTCGCCGTTACTCCCGCCTTGGAATCACTACCCTAGCATACTTCAAGACGGGCGGCGGTCCCTCACACACTCTCCCTCATCTTCCTCCTTTCACTCCCACCTCTCTCATTCCGTAGCGAGTCCTTCTCTTTCCCTTATCATGCTTTCCACTACGCCACTTATCTCCATCCATTCCTCCTCGCCCCTCAACATAATCTCCACCATATTTTCCCAATACACCGCCTCTCCCAGTTTACTCTCCAACTTCTTCAAAACTTCCTCATTCTTCCAGCATCTAAACACATGTCCCACATCATCCTCCACTTCACATCTCTCGCACACTCCAGTTTCTCTTTTCCCAATCTTGTGGAGGTAACCCACTCTCGACCCATGCCCTGTGAGCACCTGCGTCAAGAAGTAGTTCACCTCCCCAAATTTCCGGTCCACCCAATTTCTCCTGCTCCCAATCGCTCCTTTTAACGCGCCCTCATACTCATCCCACCTTTTCTCCATTTCCTCATCCATCCATTCCTGTACTTCCTCTCTGCTCGCTCCCCTCCAGCGTTTCTGTCTGGCTCTAGCCATCAGATCCAATGGATAGGACCGTGACAGCACTGCTGCTGCCAGTCCACCCACTGTCCTGTACGCCTGCACCACCCTCAAAAGTATCCCTCTCTGCACCCGCAGGAGTGGTCTAACCCTCGTATTCACCCCTGCTTTCTCACCCCACACTTCAGCGCCATACAGCATACTCTGCTCTACCGTCCTACCAATTATCCTCCTCTTCCATTCTCCCGGTCCTTTCACATTACCCATCAATCTTCCTAGCCACGCTGCCCTTACTTTTGCCTTCTCTGCAGCCTTCAACATATGGGTTTTGTGTGTCTCCAATTCGCACAACCACCCAACCGTTACCCTTCCTCACTTCATCCGTCCTCATTCCCTCTCCCACCACTCTTATTCCTGCCTCTCCTGTATCATCCATCATCCACCCTTGCCTTCCCACATATCTAGCGTTCACCTCAGATCCACACACCACATCCACTTCCCTCCTACCAATTACCTCATCTAGAATATCATGTGCTACTCTGCATTTTCCTAAATTTATTTGTAGCACCCTCCATCCCTCCTCCACATTTCTCCTCCCCGAGGTCTGTTCGCCCCTTCCTCCTATTTGACCTAACTCATCCCCTCTAAGGGGTCCAGAGGGTCCCTCCCATTTTTTCCACCTTCGTTTCCATCACCTTCATTAACTGCCTTCCTCCCCCTACTACATTCTGTTTCCCCTGGCTTGTGTCCCCTTTCCCCACATACCCTACAAAGGAAGGCTTGCCGACAGTCTTTGGCCATGTGTCCCACGCTTTTACATAGCCAGCATTCCCTTGTCTTCTCCACTCTCCTTGCCTTACATCTCGCTACTAGATGGCCCTTCATTCCACAACCAAAACAGCTGTCCTCCTCTCTCCCCTCTATTATATTCACCCTATTCAAGTCCAGCCTAATTTCCCTTTTTCCTAGTAAGGCTACCGCCTTCTCGCGTTCCACCCTCACCACCGCCATTTTCATTCCGTTCCTCTCCCTCACCACTTTCAACACCCTCGTCCCTTCACCAATCAATTCCTCTATTTTCTTACTCACCATTTCATCTTCCATCCATGGGTCTATCCCTACCATCTTAATGGTTTTTGTTTCCCTCCCCGCCGCCACTGCCCTAGCTCCTGTCACCTTTTCCACCTCCTTCAGAATTCCCCTCACCTCAACCCCCTTCTTTGCCTCTATAACCACCTCCCTGTTCCTTGAGACTCTGAGTCTATCCACCCACTTTCCTTCCATCTCCGTCAGACCCTTCTTAATCTTATCTATCCCCTCCTGGTTGACTTCTCCAAGATCCTTCAGGATTACCGCCTCATTCCTGACCTCCTTTTCCCTATCTATATAAATAGTCACCTCAGTGTGCTAGTTCATCTGCTATTTCATTTCCTCCTGTTCCAGTGTGTTCTAAAATCCATAGTAAGGTTACTATATTGTTCTCGCCTAGTTTATTGAGTTTGTCTAGGCACTCCCACACCATTTTGGAACTGATTACACAAGAGCTCAGTGCTGAACTAAGTTTTGTAAATTCATCCTAACTGTTGTGCTAAAATGCAATTTTCAGAATTTAATATCTTTAGGAAAACGAGCTGATTCTTCTGTAGCTAACGGTGGGGTGGAAAACCAACAGTTAAATAAAAAATATAGCTCTGGAAATTTCAAAATTATATTCCAAAAAAGTAGGAACTTGGCCAGAAACTTTCTAAAAAAATGAATTCATTTTAAACTTATATTTGATTTATTTCAAAAAATTTAATACAAATAAATTTCAAGTAATAAATCTACTTTTTATAATAAATTATGTTTGTTAAATATATTAAGGCAATATTATATAATAAAAATTAATAAAAAAATAGATTCAAATTTAATATATATGCATAATTAGTTATTTAAAATAATGTGGTTGGTTGTATGGAAAATATGTATGAAATCGCTTAATTCTGCGGTCGTGTGAAAAGTTGAACTTTGGGCAATCGCACAATCAATCTTTATTGCATGTTTTTGTAATAAAATTTTGCCGCAAATATGCCGGATAACAAGAATTAATTGTCATAAATCAAATATTGAATCAATATCAGTCATATTTGTAAAATACAATAAAAACATTCAGACTTGTAAAAACATTGAAGTAACCAAACACATTGAAGTTTTAGCATGAGATAACTGCTCTATAAAAGACAGAAAGAACACAACACAGATTCAAAATTATTTGTTAATATGAATAAATACAATTAGAGAATATTATAAAGTTTTGGTAAATTAACAGTATTACATATGATTAAGAATTTTCCATATACTGTAGTAACTGGAAAATCCTTTGGCACAAAATAAAAAGATTTCACCTATAACACAATATTCTTCCTTGTATAACTACATGGTGTTTCATAATAAATATTTAAAATTATTTTAGTCCTTTTTTTGACACATGTAAGTACATAATTGAAAAACAAATGGTGGCAATTCATCAAAATTTACACTTAAAAGTGGCCTTCTCCATAAGTATCCACTAGAACCTACAGTAAACCCCTAAATGGCCAGAATACGAAAAATAAGCAACATTGAAATACAGTATAATAAATGGGATTAGAAAAACCAAACATATCCCCAATAAAGTTAAATGAGGAATAGATTCACAGGACCGGACTTATTTACTTGTTTCTATAATAATTGTTCATTTGAGCTCACTGCAAATTAATCCTCTTCAGCTCAATTTGAAAAGATGTGCCTTTCTGGTAGGCAAACTATCCAGAAAATAATTTAAACAAATACCCAGCTCTTCAAGGTGCCTTTGCTATGAAGTAAAACTTCAAAATTAGTAAAAATATAAACAATATATATTTTTCAAAACATTTTTTTGGTATTGATTGATCTGTCCAACATGAAAAGTGAAAATGTCAATAGTTATTACTTAATGAGTCATGATTATTCAGGTTTTCATGGAATTTGTTGATAAATATAAGTTGAATTAGCAAACTGGTCGTTCCATAATGCCAGTTGTAAGTGAAGAAAAAAGAAATAATCTCAATTAATTATTATTGTGAAAAATTTACTAATAGTGAAATAATGTTCAAGCAGACTGGCCAACCTGTTGGAACTTGAAATATCTCAAAAATAACTAAAATTACGTACATTACTTAGTTCAAAGAATAAGTCATCTTAATATGTTTAAAAAAAGTTTATTCAGAACCAAGTGCCAACAGCCTGTTAGAAAAATATATTACTGAGAAATTTTTCAACATGTTAAAAGAAAAAGGGTTTCAGATGGAGAACATGTTTTTTAAATTATCCAAAATTATTTGCCCATACACAATTTAAGACAAAAATTCTTTTAAAGCATATATTTTAATTCAGTATTATAATGTCAGTGGAAGTATATACCTATTTATGCTGGAAATACCAATCAATAGCAAAAGAATTGAGATAAAACAAGTTTCATTTGCAACAAGCTTGAATACTCTGTTGAAGAAAAAAATGAATTAGTCTGTTATTCTCCATCTAATCTTAACAAATTTTTGAGGATGGGTTAGGTTATTAAAGTACAAGATGTACCTACTCCTTTACTTTAGACTAGTGTATATTATTAGAATGTTTAAAAAAATCAATTATTTTTTTCTTCTTTAAATACCAAATACCAAATTATTGTTGGACATACCAAATTTAAATACAGTGAAAGTTTGAACTCTTCATATTAGTATCAAGAGGTACCACATTGATAATTTCTATGATCAATTTAAATATGATGGAAACAAAATTCTCTTGTGCTTTGGAAGTTTATAACTCAATTAAGGAGCAGTACTTCAGAATGACTAATATATTTTCTTGTAGCAGGTTTGATTCTCTACAAAAAAGGGTAACAACAATATTTTTACTCTTTTCAAAGTTATTGGAGTTTAAAGTTGAATTAATGGTACCTAAATTTTGTAATTTTTCCAATGTTTCCACGCTACAAAACTTATCGCCATAAAATTTTTTTATATCTTTCATGGATTGAAAGTTATTCCCATCCATTTGAATTAAATAATACAGGGTGAAATTTCTTGGATGTATTAAAATTCTTTCAGTATAACAGTTGCAAAATGAATTAGAAACAATAAAAGTATATGAGTAGTTTTTCAATTTAACATGAATAACTTACATAACTTGGACACATGAAAGGTATAAAAAATGTTTACGAACATAAATTACAGCCAATATGCTCTACAATAAATTATAGTAGCCCTTTTTTGTAGAAAAATTTCCTCCAACAATATATCAGTCATTTCACAGTATTGCTCCCTATGTGAGCTATAAAATACCAGAATCTGGGACAATTTTGTTTCCATGTTTTTTGGATGGAGCAGAAATTATCAATTAGGCATCTATCAATGTAAATATGGAGAGTTCAAACTTCAACAGTACTTGTTTTATTTTCATTGTGTTTAACAATGACTTCAGTATAATTCAAGAAAAAAAAATAATTGACTCTAATGTATATTCAGTGCATTGATAGATTCAATAATTAAAATGCAAGAAGTCTGTGTTCAACAGATTCACCATAAAATATATCACAAAAATATAAAAATAGAACTCAACACTACTTATAAGCAATTAAGAATAGATTTGTTTTTATTTTTAGTTTGTCCAAGTGATTCAACTTTAACTTCTACTTCAAACATTTCTTTTTCAATAACAACTATGGCCTTCAAGATGCTTTTCTTCTCACTTACTGTGTTAGAGCAATATTTAATATTCAGAATAGCAGTTCCATGAGGTTCCAGAATACCCTCTTTAGGTTTTACGTCTAATTGGCTCTGACAACTCACTTTGAAATTTAATCTTTTATCACTTTCAGATTTAAGGAAAACAGTGTCTTTATATTTATAAGGAAGTGTTAAAAGTATCATTAACGGAGCCACATAGCACGAGTTCAACACATTAGATTTTGCAGCAACCATTGTAGTATCTTGGTACAAAGACTGATATAATCCTGAATCATCAGAAAATTGCTGAATAATTGTTTGTTCTGGGTCTCTCTCAAGGGTTAATACAATTTGATGATGCTTCAATAATTTCAAAATTTCTTTAACATTAGCTGGAGATTCTTTAAACTTAATCAAATCTATTGGCATAACTTCTCCATCAATTTTTTCTTTAAGGATATTTGCTAAGGAATCTAAATTATTGAAACCACCTGCAATGCTTTTTTCACAAATTCTTCTCAATCTACCTCTATCAACTTCAGCTCCGAATGTAACTATTAAATTCCCCAAGTCAGTTACTACTGGATTATGAACAGGCTTGTATGTAGAATTATAATCCTCACTTGATGGCCTGTAACTAATCACAACATCTCTCTGCATTTGAGGCATCAGTACAAATAAATTTGGATTAATGCAAAGTTTACATGCATCTAGAGATTGTAACGAAATATAAATAAAAACTGGTACATCTCCTTTATTCTTAACTTTAAAAGTGGAGGATATTGAAGTTCTGTCATCTAATTTACCAAGTGACATCCAGAATTTACCAGCTGTGTCCCTTATTAAATTGCTAAAATCTACCTTAAACAATCCACCGTAGCCAAAAAGTCTAACAGATTGTTTTCTTGTTTGCATCAAATTTTGATCCAGTGAAGTAAAAACTAGTTCATCAACAGCTGCACCTCGTTTTGTTGGAATAAATGATACAATGATGGCTTTTGATTCATGAGCGTGCAATAATAGTTTGATAGAACTTAGTGGCTCACTATCGTTTCTATTATCTTTACGAATTTTAAATTCTTGGCTAGAAAGAGACAACTGGATGCCAAGTCTTTTTGCAGATCTGTTTCTAATAATAAATTCTTGAGTAATCGATTTTCCGAGCTTAACACAGCCCCAAATTAATTCACATTTTGTTGTTTCGATTGGAATTTTACCATTTTGCAAGGATGATAAAGCACTTGAGGCTCTTGATGAA
Organism: Galerucella nymphaeae; assembly: GCA_963978555.1. Lineage (NCBI taxonomy): Eukaryota > Metazoa > Arthropoda > Insecta > Coleoptera > Chrysomelidae > Galerucella > Galerucella nymphaeae. The sequence continues at coordinate 15,911,333 of OZ021715.1, read as the reverse complement.
GACTGTGAAGGACATAGTTGATCATCGGGAGTTTTTATATTCAAAGAATCTATGTTTTCTTTGTTAAAAATTTGTTTTATGGCAGAATTTTCAGAGTGATCACTTGTATAGGATGAATTTTTACTAACTGGTAAGGAATTACGTGATTTATTGCCTAGTGAAACAAATTTTGACTCTTCACATAATTTGAAGATATTATTAGCTGCACTTTTGGGTGTATCATTTGATTCAGCTAAATATCTTTGAATCATAGAAACGCTTATTTTTTTCTGATTTTCATTAGGACTACCTTCATCTGAAGAAAATTTGTCTGTAGTACTTAAAGTAGATTGGGACTGAAAGAGTGGTACAGGTTCCCTAGTTACATCTGGACTTTCACCCCCTGGGAATTCAGATAATGTGTCACATCTTTGTTGAAAAAAGTTGCCCATAGATTCATTTCCAACAGTTTGAATTTGAGAAAATGGCTCATTCTGTACGGGAATTTCATTTTTTTGCCTCCATGAAATTTCATCAGCTAAAAGCATACTGGCAACATCTTCTCCAGGCTTGAACATATTGCTTGTTTGTTCACCTGCATTTTGGATTACTTTCTTGAAATCATCCACCCAATTATCAATGCTTAAATTGCTATTAGTTAATTTGTAAGATAGTTCCTCCAAGGATTGTATAGAATTCCGTGGAGTTGAAGCACTTTTTGGAGTTTGTAATAAATCACTTTCACTCACTGTGCTTTCATTGCACAAATTTGTTGTATTTTCCGATTTACTAAAATTGGCCCGTAGATATTTTGATGGTATAGCGGCCACTTTATTGGCTCGTTGAAGAGATGTTCTTGCCAATTTTTTTTGTACTTCCAATTCACAACTTACGTTTGATAGATTCTTTTGTTGCAGTTGACTTGTACTCATTGAAAATAAAGAGTTATCTCCGTCGAATATACTGTTTTGAGAAAGATTTCTTTGTGCTTTCTTTTTACTTACAGTTGAACATGCAGTGGGAATAAAATCGGATTTATTTGCCATTTTCCTTGAAGAATATTGTGTTAGTACATTTATTTGGACCCTATATTTAACTTACTAATTCTATTCACGTCTCAAAAAAGATATATTCCATAAACTAGCACAATAGACAGAATTTGAATTTCAAACCGCATTTAACGGCAGTCAACTTTCTAAAATTTGATTCTTGATCGACATTTGACATTTTCACTGACAATTGATTTAGTTCTTCTTTTTTAAACAGCCAATTACCATTCTTCTGAACATTATCAACCAGTAACCAGTAATGACAAGTTTTAATAAAAATGATTTTATATTTTTTTTAACACTCACGTAAATGAGAATGGTTCATGTTCAAATAGTTCAAATTGTAGTGGTAGTGTTGAAGTGAACTGTGTTCATGAAAAGTGCAGTAAAGGATTATTTATTATATATTTCTTTATGTCTCCTACATTTCTAGGTCGAATATGGATCTATTGATAATAGCTTTGAAATAATATTGACAAATGGAAATTCTATATACACATAATCCCAACAGTTGTCTGAAAACCAAAAATAAGGCACCATTTGTCCAATATTCTGCGAATTCATTTCAGGAAAAAGAAGAAGATAAGGTTGTCGTACAATTGATGTGCATAACAATCTGAAATACAGATAAATATAAAATTCAAAATATGGGAACTGGACTAATACAAAAGTGAAAATTATTAATAAATCGAATAATTAAACATGGATCATATTTTTACTATTAGCAAAAAACCCAGCAGATCGTTAAACCCATGTAAACAAAATATATTCAACAAGTAAGGTACATGAGATTATTAACAATAATTCTTAACTAGTATAAATATTTTGTTACAGATTAGAAAAATCTATCCTGTGTTCGGTCTCTAGTACTAATGTTATTGCCTTTAGTACTGAAAGTAACCTAGAAGAATGTAATTCTTTGTATTGGAGTTCTAATGTCTATGTAGCCGATCTAAACAGTCCATGGCAAATTCATAAGTACATTATTTTTATATTACAATTCCTCTAATATAGTATAATTTAATATTAGGATATTTTATATGTGCATTGAATCATAACTTTATAACTTTAGGATTTCATCCATATCTCAAATGTTTATTAAAACTGAAACTCAGACCAACATTATTTATAATTTCCATACATGGAAATGGAAAACCATTATCAGACTATAAAGGCAAACAAAATATAGGTATCCACTTGATCAGAACATCTTGCAGTGTTAATCTACAAGCTACTTATACAAAATAAAATGGAACGAATTTGAAAGTATTAACCACAATCAGTACTTTCAAGATATTCTTTTATTTCTTGCAAATTGTTTTGTATGATCAACTTTTATATTAATATTGCAAAATCTTGTATTGCCCGAAGATGGTAGGTAATTATTTACCAAAATCACCTGCACACACTCCATAGCTGGGGTTAAATGATACATTTTGTGGTCAGATTTTCAGTTTCATTTAACCTTATAAAATGTTCCTATTACAATTTAGATTTTCAACTTATCCTCTAATTTTTTTGTAGAGTACTAAGCAATTCATCATCAGTTACTGTACTGCAATGGGACTTTACTGGAGAACTTTTATTAATTGCAGATGAGAGTGGATGTGTCAGGATATACTCTGCTAAAGACCATATTTTAAATGATTGGAATGTTGTATTACAAACAGTTCTACAGGGAGAACATATTTTAGCAGCAGCATTTTTTCATTCTGGAAAAAGGGTGAGTACTTGTCAACTGAATTATTTGTATTTGCCATTATCCAATGCTTAAGTATCTGTCATGCCTTAAATCACTAATGGTAGTAAGTATACATTGTTTACACTTAAACTTGCTTAAGCATGTAACTAATTTTGTGTGTGAATGTCTGAAATTAGTCAAGGAAAAAGTTGTTGATGCTAATTATTAACACAGTTGTATGTTTTATTACTTATAATTGCACGAGAGGTTTGTATTTTATCAGGTAAATTTGGATTGTTTAATGAGAAACTGTTGCATAGCAATCAGACGAGAAAAACTGTCTGCTGTAAAAGATTCTGCTAACTATTGCCGCTGTCAAACTGACAATTGCAATTTTTTATACATGAGTTGAATTGTCATATCCAAAAAGATCCAAGACACATCTAATTTGAATAACAAAAGACATCTATATGTAAATGTCAGACCAGTAGCCCATGATGGCTTCATTATTTTAAATGGAAGTAATTTTCACCATCAAGTTTAATGTAAAAAGCGAGTAGAATAAGACCCAAACTTGCTAATGGATGATACAGTAGAAATTGAAAATCTTCCTATTTTGTTACTGACTCTTTACGCTTTGGCAATGCTTGATAAAAGCAGCAACAAATTATTAATTAGATTTCTCCTCAGAAGAGAGAAGCTAGCGTAGGGGTTTCTAAACTTGTGCTTTCTATATTGTTGCTGACATTTTATGGTAAGACAAACCAGCCAAGGCAACTTTATGGACATTTAATCGAGCATTTAATCATTCAACAGGCTTAGGTAGATTCTCTTAGTAAATGTCAAATTTCAACATATGCTTAAATTAACAATAATTTTTCAGATATGCTTAAATGTGGAGAAAAAAGACAGTTCGTCATACATTGAAAAATTTCAACATGTAAAATTTGCATGTTCAGTGAAACAGTTTGGAAGCAAACCAGCAAAAGGAGCACTCTTACTCACAACAACTGGCATGTTAGCTGCGGTATTATTGCAACAACCTACCTGCCAAACACCAATGATAATGGCCACGGAAAGTTTGGGACCTACAAGAATATTTATTAAGACCGCTGACATTTGTTATGGAAAAAGTAAATATATTTTCAACTTTGGCAAATAGAATTTTCCAAGTTTTACGTTTCTGTTGAATTGTTTAAACTGTGACTAAATTAGGTCTGCCAAATTGGAGATGTTTCTTCAATGAGACTCAGTTGCAGTTTGTATTGATTGATTAATTTTCAGATGGGCATTTTCTGTTAGCTGTTAGCAGTGGCGATCCTTCAATGCCAATACAGTGTTATAAAGTATCTGTTAAAAAAGAAGATGAAAAGTGTACAATAAAAAGCCAACCATTACTTAGTTTCTTCTTAAATGAGGCTCCTAAAGAGGCATTAAGTAAGTCGTTTTTTTTTTAAATATTTTTCCTTCATATACATTAAATTCATATTTTTCTCTTACAGTGGATCAAATAACCAAGGAAAAGAATTGCACTGTAAGTCATATAAAATGGATAATGCGAGAAGATGCTGATTCTTTAGTTGTAGCAGCTAGTAGTCAAAAAATGAGTTGTTTGCAAGTTTGGGAACTTCGAGAAAAAGCACTTCCTGTTCACAAATCATTAGGAAAAGCGGAAACACCCCAATTTTTCAATACTGTGGTAAGATTTTTAATCATGTTTTTATTCCTAGAAGCGAGTTTGTGATAACATCTATCTGTAATTCTGGAATGACTATGAGTGTTGGGTTTGTGCCAATTTCCATTCCACAGACAGGCAAGTATCAAGTTTTGATTGCTTCAGTTTGGCTTAAAATGAACAATTTTATTCATAGGCATTAGGCTTACAACTTTTGCCCAATCCAGCTGAGCAATAGACGAGTTCAGTCTAAGGTCAGTATGGCCAACAAAAAAAGGTTTTTTTCTGATAAGAATGACAGTTAAGGTCTACTGTTCAAAACATAAGATTTTGAATGCAGACATCTATAATGCTTTATTAAAATAATGAATACACCCCTTCAGTTAAAATGACTTTTTAACTGAATACTCAACATATGTTTCCAATAATTTTAGGAACTCTTGGCATGTCACCATTTCATTTCTGTTACTCAGTCACTAGCTCTGTCAAATGTCAGTGAAAAAACTAATTGGAAGAATTGAGACACAGCTAATTGGAAATGCTACAAAAATCTAATCGAAAATAGACATACACAATTAAACGAATATCAACAAAAATAAATATAACGACATTTGACATAACTAGTGACTGAATAACAAAAATGACACGCCAAGAGTTCCTAGAACTATTGGCCACTGATATGTTGAGTATTCAGCTAAAAAGTCATTTCAAATTTCAAGATATACGCTTCGGGGGTGTATTCATTATTTTAATGAAGTAATATAGATGTTGGCAATGATAAAAAACATGCAAAATCTTATGTTTTAAACAGTAGACCTTAACTGTCATCCTTGTCAGAAAAAATCACTTTTTGTTGGCCATATTGACCACTGAACTCCTCTATTTGGGCGGAGTAAAATTCAATGAGAAATCTGACGGAAAAAATTGTAATTGTCGCAACGAGTAAAACAATTCGTTTTGCATTGTTTTTGTATTATATGCAAGTCAACGTAATTACCGTAAATTCGTACTTTATTTGTTTAATTTTGTGACACTGACAAGCTTGAAACTGTGTTTTTCTTTTCAACTCAACTGTCATCATTTTTGAGGTTATATTCTTATACAGGGTGGCGCACCGAAAACGAAACAGATGCATTTACTGGCAGATGATTCCTTTTTAAAAAAATCCCTCGGACCCGTCGATTTTGTTTTCGAGGGGGACACAAAATTGGCATAAAATCACTTTAACATTTGCAGCCCCTTAAGCGGGGGTGGCATCATCCCTAAAATCTTAAATGGAAAGGGGGGTCGAAATAAATCTCCAAAACTACTGAATTGAAGTACATGAATTTTACATCATTGTAAAGGGAGTTGAAAGACCTTTTAAATGATGGATCATTCGACCCCCCTTTCCATTTAAGATTTTAGGGATGGTGCCACCCCCGCTTAGGGGGCTGCAAATGTTACTGTGATTTTATGCCAATTTTGTGTCCCCCTCGAAAACAAAATCGACGGGTCCGAGGGATTTTTTTAAAAAGGAATCATCTGCCAGTAAATGCATCTGTTTCGTTTTCGGTGCGCCACCCTGTATATAATCAGATGAAGAGGTTATGTTATTCTATTTTTTTGTTTTCACTGTACTTTTATGAAAGTGTCACTTATTTCCTCTATAGGTGCCATGAAAAAATATATGGCCAGCATTTAAAACTGCCTGTCCCTCATTTATGCACCTAGAAGAAGGCTCAGCATTTACAAATTCAAATAAACTTTGAATAGTCAGTGTATACCTAATCCATAGTTACAAAAACAAAGAGAAAATAAGTCGGTATTAAAAATTTAAAATATTACTCAATACAAACGTATCTTCCCTGTAACTTTTGTAGATATGACAATATCAAAAATAAAATAAAACACGAAATCAGACCTAAACTTGTTTTATTTTTGACAAATATCAACAATACCTATTACTCCAAAAATAAAAATATTAGAAGTCAAAATTTAGTTTAACAACACAAAATACTAAAGCACAATCAAAGAAAAAGCAAAAGTTTCACAAAACACACACTGAAAATAACTAAAACAGCAAAATAAAACCACTTAAATTTCAAAGAGCTTATACGGCAGCTGATTTGTTTTACTCGTTGCTAAGATGACATTGAGATTTCAGAGCGCCATCTATCGAATTCTACTTTACCCAATTGGTGTGTGCATCCAAGCCAATTTTATTTCAAAATTTTCTGTTTGTGGTGAGTAGACCTGCTGCTTTTTGGTGAGGATTATCCTCATTCAATAATGTAGCAGGTTCCCCTGGTAAATTGATATATACAGGGTGGTCCGTAAATAATGGAACAAAGTGAAATGGAAGATTTTTGGTCTAAAAATATTACAACCTAACGCAACTTCCCTTAATAAAAATTAATGATAAAGAAGATACAGGATGGCAAAGTTGAAATATCAAAGTTTCTTCTCAGTAAATTGAAAAATTTTAGATAGACAAACGTGAAAATTTGAAGATAGGAGTTTTAGGACCTGGGTAATCATAATATGTTATCCGTTTCAGTGTATTTTCTAGAGGGCGCCACGAAAGATATGTTGTTTGGTGTAACTGTGCGATTAACTTGTTTATCGTTAACTCTATCCCTTAGAAAATATTAAAACTACATCATTTTTGCGACAAAAAGGTATACCTATCACTAGTCTCAAAAATTATTGGTTTTCGATATATTCGCATTTATTTTAACCCCCCTCCCCCACATAATTTTTATTCAATTGATTAGCACAAAAATAAAAGCGTTAGTAGGCGCTGATGTCAGCAAATTTATCAGCTATAATAAAGTAAGAACATCGATAATTGCTTGGTTATTAAAATGCGTGTAAGAATGTGAAAATTACTAGTGTTGGTGGAGTGGCAGTATCGAGTATCGCCAACAGTTCCAATATTTATCACTTTTTTGCCTCTTAACACATGTTTGCTAGATATCCTTTTAAACATCATCTTGTATATACAGAGTGTTTACAAATGACACTTACAACGTTTGCATGTAGATACCTCTCGTAAAATTGGACAAAATGATATAAGGATTGAGGGGTCCAGCTCATTTACTTTTCGAAATACGGGGTGTTGAAGTTGTAAAAATTTAAATGATTTTATTTGATAACTTCAAAATGCATTAATAAATTGATTTGACAATTGGCAGGTTGTTTTTAAATGTAAAATAGCTATTTATGCCATCAGTTACAAAATGCCTAATTTTGTGTAACGCGTGAGACTCACAAGAAACACAAAATTTCATTTCGTAACGTATTGCATACAAGATTTTTTCTAATTTTGAAGAAAGTGATAAAAAAATAGAATTTAATATAATTGATAAAAATTTGGAAAACATAAATTTAGTTTGTTGCTGTTACTTCATGCTAGTTGTCAGTTTGACATTTTGTGAAAAAGTCTAGACGGAAGGTTTTTAGCGAAATTGATATATTAATTTGAATAATTGCAATAATTGTGTAATCAATATTTATAATAATTAATTTATTTATGTTTTTAACTTGTATAACAGTTCAATAATTAAAATAATTCTTTTTGTCACTAATTTTGAAATCGTCACCAATTGCATAAAATTTTACTTTTTGCAACTAGTTACAAAATGTAAGACGTTTCATAATGTCAATCAGTTTTAAAAAGTGTCACTTTATATGTCAAAATTAGAAAAAGGCATATTTTGATAAAAATACATTTGTCAATTCTTGATCCAGTGATGAACATTTGGAAAAATATGTAACTTTTCTCCTCCCATTTTGATTGACATTTGTGGCTATTTGTGTTCCTTAATGTTTTTCACGTAAAAAACACATAACCTTTACATATCAAAAAATGTGTATTTTCAAGGTATTTAATGTTTTCATGAAGTTTGCAACATCATTTTCAATAATAAAAGCACAAGTTTGGACAAATGTTTTCGAGAGTCTTCTCCCAATGTTTAAGATGCATTGCTGATTCACAAATTAGTTTCTGATACATATTTTAACCATTAGTAGTTTGAAGGTTATTAAAAAAATATTAAAACATTAAATATCTTGAAAATTACACATTTTTAAAGGTTATGTGTCTTTTTTACGTGAAAAACGTTGAGGAATACAAAATTCACTAAAAATAGCTACAAATACCAGTGGCATGAAAAATGCGAGGAGAAAAGTGACATATTTTTCCAAATGTACACCACTGAATCAAGAATTGACAAATGTATTTTCTATCAAAATATGCCTTTTCACATTTAAGAACAACCTGCCAAATGTAAAATTGATTTATTCATCCATTTTAAAGTTATAAAATGAAAACTTTCAAATTTCTATAACCTCAACACCCCTTATTTCGAAAAGTAAATGAGCTTCAATCCTTATATCATTTTGTCCAATTTTACGAGAGGTATTTACATGCAAACGTTGTAAGTGTCATTTGAAAACACCCTGTATACATAGTAAACCTATAATATCAATTTTTTTTCAGTTATGGCAGTATCAATGCCACTTTCAATACAATAGTTTCGTCACATCGCTTGCTACCAGCAAACTTAGTCTGATGAATAACATATCCTGTGGTTATGTTGTGGTGACTTTTGCTGACAATTCTATACATTGCCTTTATAGAGATACATTAAAACAAATAGTATTTACGACATTGTCTGTCGTACCTAGATATTTAGACGAACCCAATGCGAAATACCAAAAAGTTAGTACCAACATATCAAATATTGATTTGTCTTGGCTGGGAAATGTGCTTTTATGTGTGGACTCTGACGACAATTTACATCTATTCAAGTTGCCACCTCAGGTAAGAACAAATATGTTGAAAAAAAATTTTTTTTTGTAGTGCGGTACAATCTTATTAGTCCTCAGAATCACATCCCTATATACCTGATGTAAGTGAGACATGGACAACAAGTAATTTCTAAATGGGCTGGTAGATTTTTGTTGACTATATGGGGACTGATTTTGAACATTTTCACATGTTAAGTCCTGTATACCTTTACATATTCAGATTCACCTGCTTCAAATAAACCCTATTATATTCAGATTCACCTGCTTCTTTCGATCTTTAATGACAATCTCGAAGTTCTTGCGAAAGATATGTCTGGTAGTCGTGTGGCCTGTTGGCATTTTAAAGATGTCATCCACATGCCTTATTTTTGTGTGTCATCTACCATGTGCCACGTCATGGTCTGATGCTTTTCCCAGTTGGGATAGAGCTGCTCTTGCATCGCATTGCTGTGCTGCTACTTAAACACATGGCTCCAGTACATCATGATGTCCTTTTAAGATCTTGGCATTGTGCTGACGTTTGCTGATCTTCTTGTCAAAACCTGCATTTGTATCTTCCAATCCGATGGACATATGTTTGCTAATTCTACGATTCCAAAGAAGATCCTGATTGTTTTCTTATTCAGGCTGAATAGCTACTCCGAATTCTTGTTGCCACGTTCTCGAGACTTCATTTTTTATCAAAGTACTGCTATTTCTTTTTTGCAGCGTTTTCGCTATGCCACAGAAATGCTCTTGTCCAATGAGCTAGTGAATCTGACTCTTCATTACCCTTGTGGTCTGAGTGACCTGGTATCCAGGCTGAGGACTATCTATTACGACTGCCCAACTAAAAGTAGTCCAAAACTAGTTTGTAATTGATCTGCAAGGAAATGATTGCTTTTATAGCCTCTTGACTGTCGGAGTAAATTGCAATGGTCTTTTCCTCAAACTTTCGCCCTAACACTCTCCCAAACAATGCTGTATTGCTGTAACTTGTCTCGTGCTGTGCTATATATTTCTGCTCCTACACCCTCCTCGTTTTTCAAGCTATCTGAGGAGTGGGTTTTTTTCTGCTATAACTGGATTTCCTTTTTTCAATGCTATTCTGTCTATTAGGACTGTTTTTTAAGTTCTTGCCAAAGCTGTACTTGGGAACCATCTCGTCCGATGGCATTCCCATCATGGGGTCGATTCTTTATACACCTTTTTGTTTATTCTACCAATAGGTTCTTGCCATCTGGTCAATCTATCAGTGATTGACCTCTGTTTGTAGACATGAAATGGCAGCAGGTTCAGCAAAATTTCCGGTGCATCTGTTGAGGTCCCCTTTCTTTCTACATAGCTCCTGATTAAGGTCTCAGAGGTTAGTATCCGAAGGAGTTTCAGGATATCTGCAGGTATTAACTTAGGTCAGTGTCTCCATTCTATCTATACTAGTCTACTAGGTGTTGTGTCCTAGGAATCTGAATTGATGTACAACTGTTAGTATGCATATGGAGGCTTCTTCCATTCCACAGAATCTACATTCTTCTTCCTCCACTATTTTTAAATTTTCAAGAAGACAATGCTTAAAGCTCTTGGTACACTTTTACTCTGACTTAAACATTCATTTGTTCTTGACAGGTTGTAATCACCCAGATTGTCTATGTCCTCTTTCCAATGGTCAGATCTTCTCTTTTCTCCTTTGTCTATTTATTCCCATATTACATTGTCGCTGTTACCGCAAAAGGGTAATATTAATAGCTGCTTGACTATTTAACTTGATGATAACGCTTTGACCTCTATATCCTTCATCAATATTGCACTGGACACACTTTCCGCTTGAACAATATTTTTGTGGTTTCTCTCAAGCTTTCAGAGTGGTTTTTGGCTATTACACTCCTATCCCAGTTCCTTCTATTGCTTTTGAGCCGTCTGTATACCATTCCAGACCCATTTTTTTGTAGGGTGTCTGCCTTTCCATTGCCCTATTGTGGTTGGACAAGGTTTGAGTCTAGATCAGATGACATTTAATAGATTCTCATTTTAGTCTAGTTATGACGACAAGTCATAACATTCGTTGTTATTGAAACTTTATTTTTCTACGAATGAAAAATAATACATTAAATTCAAATATAAACTCACATATTCTTTCAGATCGACAGTTCAGCTCCTCTAAGTGTACCGTACTGTACAACAATTTTAGAATATTGCCTAGTAAGTGGATTAGATTGGCTAGATCTACTGTTAGTATTACGGCCGAGTATGCTAGATGCCATTTGCGATAGGTTAACAGAAAGTTTTAATAGACAACCGCCGTCAGTTCAACAGTTTTTCCACGTACAATACTTATGCATTAAAATATCTCTTTATAGGTAAGTTATTTCACAAGGATTATTTATTGTGTACACAGTTTGAGAAGTTTTAGTGAAGTGAGATTGGAAATTAGCTTTCGTATCTTAGTATCTATTATGAAAAGTGGGCCAAAAGTCTGGAATGGACCAATTATTGTAACTCGCAAACTACTACTCCTAATTGTACAAAATTTGGGGTACACCTATTTTGGGATACTTAGATTTTAGATTTGATATTTGCAATGTTTCCGGATTTGCTGTTTCTTTTATATTATTACTAACTTTGGTATTTCAAATTCATTACCCTATATATTCAGTCATTATTTGAATCAACTTTTCAATACGAATTCAATCATATGTAACACTTACGATTTTATTTGGAATAGAAGGTCTTGAATACATAAAACAGTGCAAAATATGTAGATTTGAAGAAACTTGAATGTAGAATTCTGTGATTTTGTTGATTGGTTAGGCCATTCTTTATCGAAGCAGATTTAATGTCAGATAAATATGAACTTCTACTTGGGAATTAAATTGTACCCAGACTGAGAAACTTGCTTAAAGCCAATTGTAATCAGATATGATTTCAGTTAGCTCATTTTGGTGTAAATGTTCTGAGTTATCTAGATGTGATATATCCCAGACAATGAATTGGTGGACAAGGTAGAGTTGAATGGCCTCGACGTTTACCTGATTCCAATCCTAAAAAATAATTTTCATTAGAGATACTTGAAAAATTCAGTTTACAAGTAGGCGTTGTTTATGTATTTTAGACCTTCCAGATTACATAGAATCATAAGTTTTACATATGGTTGAACTCCTATTAAATTATGCAAGAAATTGTCCACTCAGCTCTTTGTCCTTAGACAGTTAAAGTTCGTAATTAGTAGCAGTGTTTTAATGCAATCTTATTACTCCTTATTTCAAAGTCATTTGACCTACGGATTACTCCTATGGGGAAAATCTTCTTATGCTGATAGAGCTTTTACGTTGCAAAAAAAGGCAATAAAGATCCTAGCGGGTGCTTTTCCTAGAGATCACTGTCGGACTTTATTTAAGAAATTTAAAATTCTACCTTTGCCATGCTTGTTCATTCTGCATGCTGTTCTTGAAATCCATAAACACAAAGATGAATATCAGACTAATAGGGTATTTGACAATTTTTTTTAAATACCATTGGAAGATTGTCTGGCCTCAGTTAAGTACTCCAAATTTTTTTCAAATTTTTTACTAAGCGGGAAAGTTCCCAAAACCAACTTTGAAAATTTTCTATTTAAATAGCGCGCCAGAACGCGCTGATTTTTTATGACGTCAGTAGTCTTGTCGCTCCGCCTACCGCATCCCGAGCGACTTGACCTTTACCAGCCGAAGTGAGCCGAACAGGAGACAGCTGTCACAATAGTTTTGCTGTTTGAATACTGTAAAGTGTGGTTAAGTTGTTTACTTTTGAATTTCTTTTCGTGTTTTGCGTTATTTTTTCTGATATTTATGGAAAAAAAGATGGACCGAAAAAGAAGGAAAAGTTATAAATATTGTTTAATAGAGGATTGTAAAAACACTACTGTGAAAGGAAAGTTAACTTTAAGTAATTAATTACTAATATGTTTCAAAAGATCTTTTACATGTGCCCTTAAAATTCAACAAAATCTTTTCACTTACTTAGAAGTTTTCACGTTCCGAAACTCTGCAGAGCAGAAATCAGCATTGGTCGCAAAGAAATTTGCAACCATCATCGAATCGACTTTCGGTAGATTGTCACTGGTGGCTTTTATAAACCCAGGTTCCATTTCAATAGGAAGGCACACAATTTACAACACTATTAATTCAGTCTTGAAAGGGAATAATAATTAAAAACTTAAAGTCAAAACACTATCCAAAGGCCATAAACTCAACGAACAACAAACGTAAACAAACACTAAGTCGAAAAATCGGAGTAAAGAGTAAATTAATAGTAAAATGTAAATAAACATGACAAGTACAACATGGTTGACATGATCTGTTTTTTGTGATTTTTTTAATTAAATGTATGTCTCAATAACCCAATCTGGCAACTTTGCAAAAATAGCTAATCTTCGGCAACCATCGGCTCGACCTGCGGCCGCCCTCCTTAGCTGGCCAATAAGAAACAAGCAAGCAACGAGACCTCTGACGTCACAATAAAATCACATATTTTCCCGCGCTGATTAAATATTTGAAAATTACCATTTTTGTTAAGTGAATAAAAAATCACTGGTTCAATTTATTTGTGTGAAATATTGATTTCTGGCATAATAGTACCACAAAGTACCTGCTCCGACACTTTTTTAATTTTTTCTGCTCATAGGAAAATACCCTATTCCGATTATCATAACTACCCCACTAGGAAAGCGTCTCATCTGAGGCCACATTTCACAAGATTGAGATTGACAGCTCGCAATACAATGGATGTGGGCTTGTATAATAAACTACCGGATGACATCCGGCTACTAAGCTACAATCAATTTAAAAAAAAGTAAAATCCTTCCATTTAAGCCAGTGTTTTTATCAAATTTCAGAATTCCTCCAATGTGATGTCTCTTTTACATTATAACTGTCATAATTTTGTATTGTGTTGATATATTGTATTGTTTTTATTTATATATATGTTTCTTTTTCATGTATAGGTAGCTATACTATAAATACTATATGTACAGACATGTCACAAATGTAATTAACTCATAATGTGATCAAATAAATACTACTACTACTACTACTACTACTACTACTACTAATAGAAGATTCCAAAAAAGTTACTAATAATATAAGAAAAACGGCAAATCTCGCAACATTGCAAATATCAAACATAAAATCTCCGTATCCTAAAATAGGTGTTCCCAAATTTGGTAAAATTGAGACTAACCATTTACGAGATAATTGCCTCTTTCCAGATTTCTTTGAGCCAATCTGTATATTTTTATACAGATTTAACTGCAGTTGAAGGTTAGCTACTCTTTCAATCAGATTTCCTTTTTGTAATTTGTGTTGATAAAAAAACTTGGTGGCTCCCTTTTTCCTTTTGCATTGTTTTCCATTGTTGTTTGGAATTTCTGGATATGACATTTTTCGCGTGATCGAATCCACCATTTCAAATTCAATTGATGATACAATTGGAAACATTTTATACTGATAATTAATCAAATTTCAGATTAAGTTTTCAAGGACAAGGAAAAGCAAATGATCTGTCTCAATTTATGATGCTACACAGTATTTCCACTGCTTTTAAAAGTCTACTGAGGCCTAGCGAGATGAATAGTCATGAAAAGAGTCCCGCTGATTCATTAGCTAGTAAGTACCTCTTGCAATTATTGATATCCATTTAGTCCGATAATATTTAGCGGATCAACCCAGCAGATAGATTTTGCTTGGAATAATTAAGAGCCTTCAACGATTTTTTTCCAAGTTAATTTTTCCATTTTTCTGTTTATTTAAATGGTAGGTATAAAAAATATTTATGCAATTTGCTTCAACATTAACTCATGTAATACGCAAACATGGTATAGTAGGGGAAAAAGATATTATGCGAACTTGAAGTTGCCGGCTTTTTGTTTGACAATTTTTTCAAATTTTTCATTACCTTATTTTTTTTCAAAGAGTCGTCCCTTCGCCGGCATCACCGAAGTCTCCTGGGCTTATTGTATATCAATACTGTCATAGTCCTATCAATATTTTATTTTATGTTTATTTGACGATAAATTCATTTAATATTATAATTTCAACCAATACTAGTTGAAATGTTCTTAATAATTTCTAATTATCAAATAACTGTATTTACTGTCAACGATTATTTTTAACCCGCAGTTATGGAGAGCTATCCTACTTTTTAAGATACTTGATGTATAGAACAAAATATATTTTTGTATAAATCTTTACCTGATCGACGACCAGGGTTTTCTTTTCATGGATTCATGGTTTCTTTTAATCTAAAATATATTTGTTCCTTCCTCTGCTATTAAACTCGAATATAAAACATTTAGCTTTAAACAATATTAATCTATTTTCTTAATTGAAAACATTTTGAACATAATACCAGACGAATAACACCACCTTATATATCCATATACCATATATTCAATGCTGTCATTACTAAGGTCATTGAAGGCTAGAAAGTGTCATATTACACACCTTTACTTCTCTCTCTTTAAAATATTGTGATCGTTAATATCAATATTATCTATTTTAGATGAATATTTTTTATATTTAAAAATATAATATATTATATATATATTATAATACCTATTTCTGGAGGGGTACAATCCATCAATTCTTCATCGGAGGACATTCTTCTTAATTAATGTATTATTCGCGAACTTAATATCCATCCGAATTTATCTGACATTTATTTATATTGATTACAGTTGTCAAATGTAATATTTTAGGTGTGTTCAGGACGAAACAATGATTTATCAATTTTGATCGGAATATGATGGTTGTAGATAAAATAGTATACAAACCTCGGTAGGAAGTTTCATTCCTGTCTGGAGATAATAGCTAACCTCTCGACAGTAATGAAACTCTTCCCACCTCGTTGTGTAATATACTATTACCAGAGTCTCCTAATAGTTCTATTAGATTTTATCGCTACAATTACATACTTTTCGCTCATTGCAATATTTAAGGCACTCAACAAGAATATGTTAACTGCACTTGAGACACACACTACATATTGGAGCTTTTTCTTTCTTCATCTGATATTGATATGTATATCTCGTGAATGAGCAGAAGTATTAAAAAAATAATCCAATTTCATTTTAATTTAGGTGTGATCGCTGAAGGACAAAATGATGTCGACAAAGCTCTCACCTTAATGCATCTCGAAGCTAAAGAATTCACCGTCGAGACCACCACTCTCCAAAGTTTACAACAGCTAATTCAATGGGTAGCAGATTTAGCGCTTAATCTTCTTCTGAAGCTTCCAGATAGTCGACCAGCACCTGGAAAATCTTATGAACTATTAAGAGACGTCAAGGCTTTAAATATGTTGAGAGAAATGTTGGTATGTATCGAAAGCATGTTATTAAAATGAAGTATCTTGAAGAAATCTAAAAATTGATAGGATTTTGTGAAATACCTTAGTGAAATAGTTACCCACAATTACCTTTACATAATTTATTTATAATGTCATTGCGTTATTTCTTGTTAGGAAAAGTCAGATTAAATCATTTTAAAAATTAGTGTTTCTGGAGAAAAATTCAGATTTGGAACACAATCCATTGCAGAAGTTAAGAGGGAAGTGTCGGAGAATATATCTCTAAATATGTGTGTCTTCAAAGCTTCCGGTTGGTTTTTATTAATGAGAGATAATAAACTTAAAATTAAAAGACATTCTCCAATTGGAGAATTTGCCTTTATACAGGATGTTTTCAAATGACACTAACAACGTTTGCATGTATATACCTCTCATGAAATTGGAGAAAATGATAGGAGGATTGGGGGTCCAGCTTATTTACTTTTCGAAATACGGGGTGTTGAAGTTATAAAAATTTAGATGTTTTTATTTGATAACTTTAAAATTGATGAATAAATTGATTTGATATTTGGCAGGTTGTTTTTAAATGTAAAAAGGCATATTTTAATGGAAAAACATTTGTCAATTCTTGATCCAGTGGTGTACATTTAGAAAAATATGTCACTTTTCTTCTCCCATTTTTCACGCCACTTGCATTTGTAGCTATTTTTAGTGAATTTTGTATTCCTCAATGTTTTTCGCGTAAAAAAAAACACAATTCCAATGTCAAAAAATTTGTAGTTTTCAAGATATTTAATATTTTCATGAAGTTTGCAACATCATTTTCAATAATAAAAGCACAAGTTTGGACAAATATTTTTGAGAGTATTCTCGCAATGTTTAAGATGCATTGCTGCTTCACAAATTAGTTTCTGATACATATTTTAACCATTAGTAGAATTGACAAATGTTTTTTTTATCAAAATAGGCCTTTTTACATTTAAAAACAACCTGCAAATGTAAAATCAATTTATTCATCCATTTTTAAGTTATCGAATTAAAACATTTAATTTTTCAATACTTCAACACCCTGTATATCGAAAAGTAAATACTATAAGGTAGATAATTTGTTAAATTGATAATTGCGATTGCCAGACCAAAAATATGACCTTTATACCTGGGCTGGAAGTGAAAGCTAAGAATCGTATACTGTCCAACGTTGAAACTAGGCAAAAATAACGTTTTCCGTCGACCCTGTATTAAGATAATAACTATATTATATTAACGTTCTCAAAACTTGACAAAATCATACATCAATGATCCCCATTAATGCATGATTTACTTATATTAATTAACGATTTTCTGCAGGCAACCCAACGCACATCTTATATATTGTCATTTTGTAGGCAAACAAACATACAATAGCGTCTTCAGAAAATAAATCTAGTGTAGAATACTTCTATTTTTTGACTTACCTGTCGTTTTATTCTATATTAGTGTTAATACATCCAAAAAAAGAATTTAAGAAAAACGAAAACAGTGACATTTGAACCAGCGACCATCTCTGTGACATTACTCACGTATTAAACAAATAAATATTTTTAGTTTTTAAAAATTGAGAAAAACGAATACAACTGATACAGATGACAGAGAAGCTTTGTAACTAACACGAGTATTAAAAGGGCAATAAACAATCTCAAACATAAACGCACGAGCAGAGCCTGCTGTGAATTATCTTGATTGTTAATGGTCCTCATTAATACACTGGTTGGTTAAATAACTATTACACATATGTTTGTTAATACACATATTTCTTGCTCACAGGTACTAATACGAATTTGGGGATTGCTAAGACCAGCTTGTCTTCCTGTATTCGTGAAGAGTGATACAAATTTAGATGTGTTGGCGTTGGTATTCAGATTACTAAGTAGACTGGTGCTGAACGTGAATGAACCTGATGATACTTTAATTGGTATGTTTAATTTATTATTTGTAATATTTATTACCCTTAAACCATAATATTTTCTTAAATTCTCAATCCAATGTTTCGGTAGCGTTCCAGCTACCGTTATCAAAAATAATTAAGTTTTTATAAAACTCTGGTCCCCTATCTGACTGAATAAATCGACAACTATACAATCAATAAAATTTTAAATTTCAAGACTGCAAAAATATTGTTGTTAATTTTTTGAAGGTCCATTAACAGTAGATCATATCCTTGGTAATCCTTTGGCGTCTTTATTAATTATCAATGTTCGTGGTATATTATAGCTGATAATTTTTGTTATTTGACATTCAAACCTATTATAACTGAAACTCAGAAATTGCCAATTATCAATCAATTACACTGAAAAATATTTGACAGTTCCAAGTACCAATCAAATTTCATAATTTACTCTAATAACAGACCATGGGCTGCTATGGACACATATTGATTTATTTCGATTTTGAAGTTTCAAATATTTAATATTTCGAAATATCACGATTTAACTTTTCTATTCTTTTCTTTTTTATTTCTTGGGGAATTAAACCACAATGTTTTTAAAATATTTATTTCAACGTTTCAAGATAAACTAAATGAAAATTAACTTTTATCCCTAACTGACACAACGGAAAAAATTTGACAACTAGACAATCAAAAATATTTTGAAGTTTAAGACTGCAAAATTTTTGTTATCAAATTTTTATTAAGGTCCATTCATAGTAGATCATATCTCTGGCAACATGTGAAATGGAATATTTCATATTATGATATTCCAACGATATGATAGTCTACTAGAAATGAAATCCAGTGAAGTGCACGTTCCAGGAACGGTTTTTATTTGGATAGCGCGTTTTTTTCGCTTATATTGGAAATGTTAATAAAACGCGTTTCTTGTTACTTTTTTTGTGTATGAATATTTTTGTTTTCAAAATATGTATACTCAGTTTTGTGATTTTCTGTATTGAAATGTGTATCAATTAACAACTATTCAAATTATAAATCATAAGAAAACCTGGATAAAAACTTATGATGCTATCCTGATAACGCAGGTAATTGATTATTGGAAATTTATCTTCCTAACATTGGTAACCAAATTTGACTACATTCAGCTGAAATACTAGCTACACATTCATCTGCATTTAGTTGTATTAAAGCACTTTCTTTGATTTTTTGTCTTTGATTATTGGGTTCTTCCAATATTGATTTTGTTGAATCCCATTGAATTTGATGACCCTCTTCCCAAGCATGTTTGCAAATAGCTGACTTAAAGAATTCCCTATCTTTGATATATTTTTTGTGTTCATTTATTCGTACTTTCAATGGTCTAGATGTTTCACCTAAATAAAATTTGTCGCATTCACAAGGTATTTGATATAATATATGCAGTTTTTTGAAGATTGTTCTTCATTTTTTCGTTTCGTTGTTGTAAGTATAGATCTCAACGTATTATTAGATTTAAAACTAGCTCTAATATTGAATTGATTACCAATTTTCCCCACGTAGTAAAAAAGAAAAGAATGAATAATATACCACAAGGAACATACAGATGATATTTTAATTTTTGTAATTGCTCCTCCGCCTAAGGCATCGGTCTGTTTTCAAGCAACAAGTTTTCGAAATCTGCCATAAAATTTTTTCGAGCAATTATCAATGTCCTTGGGTTATTGCTACTGATTATATTCAACCTGATATTCTTCTTCCTGTTGCCGCATATATATTATTTAACCAATCACAAAACGATTCTTAAAACTCTGTTCATGTTTTTTTTTGCTAAATACCTTGAGTCGCCGGTCAATTTACCGTACACTCCGCGTCATATAAAACTGGTACACCTTTATTTTACCTATGTAAACCAAGCTTAACTAATCAAACTAACAAACAATCACATGTGTCAAATTTGTCAAAGCGCATTATCCACGATGCCAGCCCATTTAAGTAAATTTGATAGAATGCGAATAATTTCCATAATAGAGGTACATTGGACGACTTGCCCAAGAGTTTTATAGAAGCAAAACCATGATTTAAAATTTTCAAAAGAGGTGGGATAACGTTTAAACTGTTAGCAGAAAAAAAAGGACTAGAAGACCATTTGTAGCTATAGAGGAGCAAAACGAAGCATCGACTGATTACTTAAAGGAAAATCCATTTCATACTGTAACAGCCGATTTCACAATCGGTGGTAAACTATTAGGATTAAGTAACCTTAACCGAGACACTAACCATTAGAACTTGTTTCACAATCATCATTTAACTAATGGTCAGATAACATGAAATTGTATCAAATTTTATTGCGTTGGTATGAAACCATCGATAATATGGTGTTCTATTTCAAATGAAAGGAAAAAGAAGACCTTTGGAGATTATGTTTTACAGTTTTTATACTGAAACTACCCCACGCTTTGACTGTAGGATTGGAAATAGCCTCTCTAATATCTCCAACCATCTTTCTACTGTCCACTTGGACAAACGAAATCTGAATAAAAAATCGTCGAATTCATTGAAATAATCACGTCTTGTACGAATAATTTTTGACCGTATGACCTTATCACTGCTATAGGCATTAATTTTTCATATTTCTAATTATTTTTAATTGAAAATTACAATATACAGTTTGAAAATTTCACAGTTGGTGCAATTAACAACCATAAAATAGGTTAGCACAGTTACCCGTACTTTGTGTTGCAGATAAATTTTTGAATGGTTAACCTATACTTACACCCTTGACCACATATTTTAAAATGCAAATTTTGTCGTAACCGTTAGTTACTTCTTAACCATGAGGTAACCCATTATTGTGAAACTGGCTGTTTGACATGCAAAAGTTGCAGTAAACTTATCAATCATAATGGAGGTATGACACGCTATTAATTATTGAATGTAAACTTTCATGGCTTCCATGCTACCATGGCCTATGATCTAAATGTTATTTCACTTATTTGAAATGTTTTAATTCTTAATTACGTGGATCTCGTGTCCAAATCTGAAACTGTGAACTTTTCCATTGCCATTTTGTTGTTATTTTTGAAATGTTATTGCTACAAATGCACAATTCTTTAAATAAGAATTTCAAATTTTTCCTAATTCTGTTTTTGCTGAAGCATTAGTTTTCTGCATTTATTGCATGTCTTGTCGTATTAAAGGGATTTTCCTATAAATAATCAGTCAAAGCTTTGTCTAGCTCGCTATTCTAGTTAAAACTGGTCTTCAATTTCCTATTTTTTCTACAACAGTTTGATCCTTGTCTTACATTTTCTTTAGTCAGTCATCCAATAAACCAACCAAAATTTATTAAAATACTTATTCGATCTTATAACAATGTAATACTTTTACAATATCACACAATTTCTTATTTTAAGCTAGTTACTGTTTGTGTATAACTACTAACTGCTATTTTGTTGTTATTTTTGAAATGTTATTGCTAAAAATGCACAATTCTTTAAATAAGATTTTCAAATTTATCCTAATTCTGTTGTTGCTGAAGCATTAGTTTTCTGCATCTATTGCATGTCCTGCCGTATTAAAGGGATTTTCCTATAAATAATCAGTTAAAGCTTTGTCTAGCTCTATTCTAGTTAAAACTGGTCTTCAATTTTCTATTTTTTTCTACAACAGTTTGATCCTTGTCTTACATTTTCTTTAGACAGTCATCCAATAAACCAACCAAAATTTATTAAAATACATATTCGAACCTATAACAATGTAATACTTTTGTATTCATTACAATATCACACAATTTCTAATTTTTAAGCTATAGTTACTGTTTGTGTATAACTACTAACATTTTTGTTGAGCTAGCATCACAGCCCTAGAAATTATACCATAACAGTTGGTTTAGCATTGACACTTTTTAAAATATCAATTTACACAACTACAAAAACACTATTTTTGATTATAATAGTTGTACCAGTTTTATATGACGCGCAGTGTACTAGGTATAGTTGTGGTCATTGGCTTTTTACTGCAAGAACCACAATCATCACTTGGGCCTTTATATTTCTTTTACTAAATGAAATTATCGTCACAAAGTGGTAATAAAAACAGTTGAAATATTGTGGACTAACGATCTTATTGGGCTACTCTGTACAGTAATTGTTTTGCCGGGAAATTAAAATTGTATTTTTGTTAAAAGTTGATAGTTATTAGTTGATATGACCGTATTTCGCATTCTTATTGGTAAATAAAATACAATCGTGGTTATATTATCTTCGTAGGAAATGTGATAACCACCTATTTCATCCTGCCTACCGTTAGATGGGAATAAATTTCGATAGTTTGCCGTGCACTTACATCAAATAAGGTGTCCGTAAAATGGCTACCAAGAAAAAAGTTAAGCACATGCAAGTAACCAAAAATGTGTATTTACCCAATAAGAATCGATCTCATCCGTTTTACTTTATCGGTTTACCTTTAACAGTTGCGCTGTTTTTCACTTTTTTCTGGATCGTTCTAGTTCCTGTAACATATTATATTTTTTCTACACCCACATGTATATTGTCCATTTTTCGCACAGTTTACAGAATGGAAATGTAGGCCATATCAGTTAACTGAACGTATATATTCATATACATCCTAGAACGTATATGAAATCCACCAATCAGCATTCGCGTTTAGTATTCGTCAACTCCCCTTCTTTGAATTTCAAAGAAACGTCAAAATAACTTATCGAAAAAAAGGCTTCCCTAGAAGCACTGGATCAAGAATATTTATTAACAATAATAAACATAAATAAAATAATCCGTATAAATTAACAACACATACTGAAAACAGAATAAAATGGGTATTCAAGAGGACTTTTGATAGACGTCAGCTATTATAAAATTTTGTAATTCATGTGACGTTATAGATATCCGTAAAAACATACCTCGGTGGTTGAGTTGTTAGCGTATTAGGTTCTTGCGCATTAGGTACAGGGTTCGATTCCCAATCACGAAATTTTTTTTTTTATTTTTTTTTTATTTTTTTTTTCTAAATAATTATTCCGCTTGATATTGATTGGTAAAATTATGAAAATTGTTAAAAATTTTGAGATTGAAGTTATATTACAGTCGAGATTACAGTTTATTAAAATGTTTATTTTCTAGATTTTTCAAGTGGGTCGTAGAAAAAATATACTGTTCGACTCGTGTGGATTGTCCATATCGCACTCGAACGATTGAGCACTCCGCCTACGGCGTCGTGCTCAAACTTCGTCCTCGTGCGATATGGCCATCATATCCACACTAGTTGCACAAACTACTATTTTCGGTTACTATCGATGGATTCCAAGCATTTTCCATATATTTTTTCGTAGCAATGTTCGCTATATTTTTATTGATAATGTCGCTGTTCATCTGCCAATGGAGATGTAAACCGAGTAATGAAAAAACTGACGTTTATTTAATAAAATACGAATTTCCCGAACCACCAGAAGTGACAGAAACAAAACAACCGACTCGGCTACAAGACAATATTGCTTTTAGGGAAAAATTCGTAAATGAACTCAAAAGTAAACAACGTCCTCGTCCAATCATTATAGAAGAAAGACCGGCTTCGCAAAACCCGGAATGTTCATTAACGCCTAGACAAAAATTTTTTATAAATATGTACGAGTATTCACATCGAGCTGCATGTGACGCTTCTCGTAAGTTTTTGGAAAAAGAACGACTTTTCTATTCTAAAACCGGACCTGTGTATCGTTCTCATTCCTATACGTTAAACGAAATCCAAGAATTACAATGTCTTCAAGATGAACAATATCCTCAAGAGTTATATATCCAAGAAGAACAATTTCCTCAAGAACTATATTCCCAAGAAGAACAACCATTTATACGAGAATTTTCTTCGAGGAATCGACCTAGATGTTCAAACACTACTGACCTATACGCTTCCGTGACAAAACAAAGATTCAAACCGAAAGACACTGAATATTTTATTGCGAACGTTGTCCAAAGACAAAATTACGTTAGTCAAGCTTTTATGTTTATTGAAGATCATAAGCCGGATTTGGCGCCAATAACCATCTTTATTGAATTAACTGACTGTACGGTCACATTTTAATCATTCCAAAGTACTTGTTATAGTACCCCTTTTGTTTAGTTGTAAAATTAGTGAATTTGAGTGTGATGTGAGGTGATATTTCGGTCTTTACTATGTTTAAGTAAAGTTTGGAAATGAAAAAAATTTGCTGAAAATATTCTCCAACTTCCTATTGTCGAATATTTTTGATTAGTAACTTTGTATAGTTTGTTCCAAAAAGTACATAGAGTATTGAAATGCAATATTCATTTAACAACCAGATGTTTATTGGATATTACAGAATTTAATAGTAGCTTAGGGTAATTTTTTAATTATGAAATAAAACAATTTAATTTGTTGAAATCTACATAATATTTAAACTTGAAATTGTGACGCGCTTCGCTAACACAGTTGCTTTATCAAAAAAATGAAGGTATAATAAGACATTTTAATTTTATAATCCTGTAGGATTGTTGTGAATGATTTTCCAGGTAAACTTGTTGAATACTTTAGCTAATCCCATATTTAGACACATTTTTTTCCCTTCTTTATTTTATTTTCACTAGTAATACCACTAGAGGTCAAAAAATTTCCTTAATTAATTTGACCTCGTGTGGTATTCGGTAAGAAAATTCCACACTAAATCTGTTTATTTCCAACATCAATTTTCGTCTATATCAAGTACTAACCTGCATAACATAGTATATAATAATTTTTCCTACGACCACATAGGAAAGTGACATATATCGCACTGTCTAGTTCTATGGAAAGTGGCCTTCATTCATACGCGTACGGAAAAAAAACTTATTCGTACGTGTACGGATAAAAAAGCTGTCAAGTGTTGTTGAAATGCTAGTGTATTTATCCCGCAAATTTATTTATATGAAAAATGCGTATTTCCTAAGTTGATTTGTCCACATGATATAATTTATTACATTCAATTTTTACAGGGATTTGAATAAATAATTGATTCCGAATGATTCCGAATATTTATGCAACAAAAACAGTTTTATTTCTGATATTCTGTTTCTAATTGTTGTTAGTTGTCAAAATAAATGTTCGTAATATTTTGTGTACCAATATTTATTCTAAATTTTTCATAAAGGCACTCTTTCATCGCATAAAAATCACAATTTTCTGGGCTACTTCCAAAGGTAATCAATCAAAACTATAATTATTGTGATTACAAATACACCTCTCACATCTACATAAAAACGCAAGATTGTTCATGCCTTATTCGGTAAAAGTATATTGCGTGGTCGTAGGAAAAATAGTGTACATAACTTGTGCGAAAGTGATTTTTCACACTCGTGAGATTGTCGTGAAAAATGTCACTTCCCGCACTCGTTACGTAATATACTATTTAATAGAAACAATAATCATAATAGTCCAAAGAATTTAGAAAACATCTAGCATTATAGTTGAAATTAATCAAAATTATCATGTGAACTATTGAAAATTGAATTATAAAACAAATATTCTGACATTATAAACGTCAACAAAAATTTTCAGTATAATTCGCTGTTAGGTAACCACCAGGAAAAAATTTCCGATAAAATTCATCCGTTGCTATGGTGATCTGACAGAAATACACGTTTAAAATCACAAGTGTGGAATTTTCACTTATAATTGCACAATTGCACTATTAAATTGTAAAATGGTTTGTCAAGTTTAAGTACAACTATTCAATGTCCGATATACATCTGTTTGTTGAAGGGTTATTGCCAAGTAGAATCAAGCCTTAGTGCAGGATTTTAACAGAAACTAGTTTATATTTATTGAATAAATTTCTAGAAATGGTTTCCGTTATTTTATTGTAAAATAGTTAAAACCTGGCAACGCTTTGCTGATGTCACTGGATTTATTTGTTGTGATGCAGATGGTGCAGTTTTCAAAATATCGAAAAAATATTTTTTTTTGTATAATATACACAAATACTAATAATTTGCATTACTATTAATCTAATTTTTTTCCTGTTTATTATCAAAAACCAAAAATAAGGTTGAAAAACTTCGAATGTATTTGCATTTGTATTATGTTTTCCCAAAGATGCGATATGATATAAAAGTGATAATTAAGAACAATTACCTTGCATATTCAATAATATACATGGTGTAACAAAAAAGCAGGTCATAAATTATAACACATATTCTAGGGCTAAAAATAACTCGATCCAACTCAAGTTACCCTAGTACAAAATATGCATGCGAAAAAAGCATCTTTAAAAAAATTAAGGAATTATTGCACCCCGTTAAAAGTTTATGGGAGTTAAGATCCCCTAAACTCCTCTCAAAATTTTTGTGTACGTTACAATTTTATGCTTATTTAGGCACCATTATTCAAATACATTATTTTTGAAACTTTTTTGCCCTATAGTACTTTTTACAATTATCAGTTTTTATCGAGATAGGGCCTATTTTTCATTATGCTTCAAAAATTTCGAGTAACAAAAATTAAATTCAATGAGTTTTCAAGTTTTTCGAGGGTTCCAAATTTTTGATTGAATTTTATTTATTTACGAATGTGTAGTTTGTATTGGATGTTCGAAATGGCCCCCATTTTTTTGAATGCCCAATCGGCACCGTTTTACTAACGAAAACCGAACATTCTGGAAAATCAATGGCTTCTGACGATATCTAATTGCAGACAGGCTGTAACTTTTGTCGCATGCACATTTGTACTAGGGTAACTTGGGTTGGATCGAGTTATTTTTAGCCCCAGAATATGTGGTATGATTTATGACCTGCCTTTTTTACACCCTGTATAATATAGATTAATAGCTTTTTGTTGTTTAATAATTATTGATTTATTGTCTTACCACAGGAGTATTGTCAAGTGTCAACTGTCGTGGGCATGTCCTATATAATCAATTATTGATTGCAGCTGTTTATTAACGAACCCTTTTGAATACTTATTTGAATATGGTATTTATTATCACTGATATTCTTTTGGTTTAGTGATAATGATATAATTGGCTGATTTTTTCAGATGATTGCTGTCAGTTGCCGAGCCAAGTGGTACAGGTACCTTTACTCCAACCTTGCAATAACAGAGTCGTTTTGGGATCACCACAATTAGCACAACAAATACTACCACTACAGGCAAGCTCCTTAATTTATTTCTAATAAAATGATATACAAATTGCGAAAAAGCTTATCGAAACATGCGGATTACGCAAGTACGACAAGGAAAATTTGATAAAAGCAGCTTGAAAGAGAGAGAAAGAATAATTGTGCGCGGTAATCGAGGCCGAATGTTGATTGCCTCTTTATTTCAACCGCTGTTGCCAGAAGCGCAGATTAATTTGTACAAATCACCCGGCAACATTGTCCTTCACAAAGAGAATGTTATTTCCAGCTTTTGGAATGAAGGTTTCGACGAAACATGTCGTATATGCTACAAGGGTGTGTTACGACGACCTAAAATTATCTTCTCAAATACCCTCACAACTTGATTGGCTCAAACGTATGTTATGAAACTTTGGATTTGGAACCTTTTTGAGAATGAAATGTATGCCATTTTCATCATTGTTGAATTATCTAAATATGTTTTTTTGTAGTTGGAGTTCAACACCGAACCCGAATGCCTAGTTATTAATTTAGAAAATAACCCCAATCAAACAATTGATGCTATAAGACATTTGTATCTTGGAAAATACCCCAGGAAAATTAAGCAATGCGTGAGATGCGGTGGAAGTGCTGGAACTGTACCTGTAACTAGAACTGCAGCTATTCGAGCATGGGATCAAAGATGGATGAAGTCTTGCCAGTAAGTCGATACACTTGTCTCTCTTCTTGATTTCAATACCCAACAATATTTTGTAATGAATTCAAATCAGTGTCGTGTATTAATAGAATAATTTTTGTTTTCAGATGTGGAGGCCAATGGCGAATGCAAGTTTTCTGCGATTGAAAAAGTTGAACGATAGTATTTTAAAATATTTTTATATTTATTTTAAATTAAATCAATTTTTATAAAGTTTCATAAAATTGATTCGAATATAGTTTATGAGAGCCAATTAATAGTTTCAATGCCAAAATACAATTAAAAACTCAATAAACTTTTAAATCAACGACTTGTTAATCCACTAACGACTGATGGAGAGCAAAAACATAATATTTTGTTTGTTATCCAACAGTGGTCACTACGGGAGTGTTGCAGGTCCCCCGATTTCATTTACAGCTTTCCCGGTATGTAACTCTTCCGATTATAAACTCTTCCGTAAAAGGTAAATAGAGAAAAGATAAAAAACAGCGAAATTTTGATGAAACTGCAATTTTAAGTATACATTTTTCAAGTACATCTGTCGAAAAAACGGAATTTATAGAGGTCTTGGCGTAATGACGGGTTAGGTTAGGTTAGGGTTAGGTTCACCAATAACATGAAAAACCGAGTTTTCTTCTCCTTCGTTGAGGAGTAATTGAAGGGCATCTATCGATCGCACACTACTAGTTGAGCACTGCGTTGCGAAGTAATATATTCGATCACATAGACATTATAACGAACTGAAGGAACAAATAAATATAGTTTAAAAAAAACTAAAAAAACACGTTTTTATAAAAGGATAAACTAAAAAGTAGAAAATAATTTTACCTACGACCCCCCCCTGTAATCAGTCAATAACACACAGTCGGCGCTAATGTAATGACGTCTATTAGGCACGGTAAAAAAACCCACAGCTGTAAAGTAAATCGGGGCCAAGCAGTCGGCTTCTAGCTACCGACTCAGGGGATTAGCAGAGAAGGACTAGCAAACCTTCGAGGATGCATATCCCAAGACCGTCTGTGTACCTTCACGTGGTGGCCCTGTTTATACAGAACACAGCGGATCGAACCAACCTAAATCCAAGGTGTGAGATACCGTGCCGAGGGATGAATGGCACTAGGGTCAAATAGTGTCACGAACGGTTCCTCTAGGGCAACGGGCGAAACCCTAGCAGTAACTTAGCCTTAACCCTGTGCAGGGGGCACCGCAGGGTTGGACACACCCCTTCCCCCTTACTCGTGGGACTTAAATGGACCCAGAAGAAAGAAAAAAACCAGACGACGGCGGGAAGTCTGAATCAGAGAGCATGCTCTCAGACGAAGACAGGACCATCGTCGGAAGCGAGAGTGACGCATCAGTGGGAACAGCCGGAACCACCGATACGATCACAAAACAGATCGCTGGGCTTGGAAAAGTCCAGCAAGAAAGGAAAACCTCGGGAGCCTTCAAAAGAAAGCAGACCAAGGCAAGGAAAATGGCGGAGGGAACATGGACGCAGGAGAAGCCCAAAAAGCAGGCTCCTAAAGAACATGAGCCCAAAACCAAAAAGGGGAAGAGAAACCGGTCGGAATCTCAGACCCCTCCGAAACCGCGACCGAGCAAAAAACCGAGGAGTGGACCCCCACAGACCGGTTCATACAGCGAGGTCGCCAAAGGAACACGGATGGCAATTATTGACAAACGCCATCCGGAAATAACATTGAGTCAAGAGCAAGCGGACTTGGTTCAAGACAGACTGGTGGATGCGATTGATGCCGCCCCCTCGGGCAGTGGCACGAACTTGCAGTTCACCAGGACCACGTTCAGCGGAGGCGTCTTGTGGCTGACGTGCGCAAACCAGGAGACAGCCGACTGGCTCAGGGGTAGTGCAGGGGGCCTGGAGGGTCTATGGGAGGGGGCGGCTTTGACAGCAGTCGAAGCCAAGGACCTCCCTAGACGACCCAGGGTCATAGTATTTATCCCTGGACCGGCGGATCAGGAGGAAAAAGTGCGAGGACGCTTGGGGAAGCAAAATGCCAACCTGAGGGTGAACGGCTGGCTCCTCCTGAGTCGAAAGGTTCAAGAAAAAGGCCAAATCCTGGCCTACTCCATCGACGAGGTCTCCCATGGGGCCTTGGTGGCTAACCAGTTAAAAGCTTATTACAAGCTAAACATGGTTACTTTCAGGGTCCTGGGGGGGGACTCGCCGAGTGGTGAAATTCAGGGTACTTCAGGGGAACCTCCATCACAGTAAAGGGGCTTCGGCGGAACTTACTGTGATAAGAGGGAAGTATGAAGTGGCCCTTCTTCAAGAACCCTGGATTAACAGAGGTAAGATTATGGGACTGAATGGCATTGGTGAGTTGATTTATGACAGAACCTCTGACCATCCAAGAACATGCATTATTGTTAAGAAAGGTATAAAAGCCCTTTCACTAACAAATTTTTGTTGTAGGGACCTAGCGGCGGTCCTCATCACACTGGGGCAAGGAAATGGGACTAGAGAAGTAATTCTCGCATCGGCCTATCTTCCTTACGATGACCCCAGACAACCACCAACCAGGGAAGTCGAAGAACTGGTCAAGTACTCCAGAAAGAAGGGTGTGCAGCTGATCATTGCATGCGATGCCAACTCACACAATCTTAACTGGGGAAGCACCAACACCAACGAAAGAGGTGAGTCATTACTAGAATTTATTACGGCTAACAATTTGAACGTATTAAATGAAGGAAATAAACCAACTTTCGTTAACTCAAACAGAAAGGAGGTTATCGATATCACGATTGGCACTCATTACATAAGTAACTTCGTGAGTAATTGGCATGTGTCCGAGGAAGAAAGCTTTTCTGACCACAGACACATATACTTTCAAATTTCGGGAACCGAACCGAAAATAGAATACTATCGTAACCCGCGAAAAACGAACTGGGAAGCATATAATGCAGAACTAGTTAACAGTTTAGACCGAACGATGGTAAAAATCAAGAACACAACAGACCTAGAGATAGCAGCAGACCTAACACAGGAAGCAATTATCTCAGCGTTTGAAAACAACTGCATAACGGTAAGGAAGAAATCCAACAGGAATGTGCCCTGGTGGACAAATGAACTTGCCGAAAAACGGAGACAGTTGAGGAAGAAGTTCAATAGAACTAAAGAAAATTCAGAAGAATGGACGGATTATAAGAGGGCCCTAACTGAATACAACAAACTGGTAAGGAAAGTCAAGAGAGACTCCTGGAGGAGGCACTGTGAGGAGATAGAACAGACTCATGAGTGTGCCAGACTGCAGAAGATTCTCTCCAAGGACCCTAATCAGACTATACACGCTATCAAAAAAGATAACGGACAGTATACAGAAAATGGAAAAGAAACCTTGGAAGAGCTACTCAAGGTACACTTCCCTGGATCAATACCCACCATTCCGCCGCAGAACTCTCCAGCGACAGAACTGGATAGACCACGATGGGCATCCAGGATAGACTGGCAAACAGCGAAGGCTGTGGTAGATGCGGAAAAGACAGAATGGGCTATTAACAGCTTCAAACCATATAAATCACCGGGACCAGACGGGATTTATCCTATCCTACTCCAAAAAGGAGGAAGCACACTGCACAACAGGGTAAGTGAACTGCTCAGAGCCAGCTTAGCTCTGGGGCATATTCCAAGAACCTGGCAACGCATCAGAGCAACATTTATACCAAAACCTGGAAAATCTGGACAGGACACGGCTAAAGCTCTGAGACCAATCAGTCTAATGTCATTTTTGCTGAAGACTCTTGAGAAACTTCTCGACAGACATATTAGAGACGGTATATTGGCTACAAGACCAATACACCGAGATCAATATGCATACAGAGAGGGAAAATCAACCGAAACAGCATTACATCAACTCATAAAAAGAGCTGAATACGTGCTGGAAAACAAAGAGGTGCTGCTGGCAGCCTTTCTTGATATAGAAGGAGCTTTTGACAACACCTCCTATGAATCTATAGCCAAGGCGACGAGGAATTTAGGGATCGATGCCACGAGCTGCAGGTGGATAGACTGCATGCTCAGAAGCAGGCTCATAGAATCAACTCTGATGGGGGAAACAATGGCCGTATGTGCAACCAGGGGCTGTCCGCAGGGGGGAGTACTATCCCCGCTGCTGTGGAACCTGGTCATGGACGGGCTCATTAGAACCCTACATAGAGGAGGATTCGACACCATAGGATATGCAGACGACCTGGTAATTCTATCCCAAGGTAAATACAACAGTACATCCAGAGACAGACTCCAGATGGCTTTAAATGTAGTAACAGGCTGGACTGTAAAAGAAGGGCTACGTATTAGCCCTTCGAAAACACAGATAATTGCGTTCACCAGAAGAAGGAAAAGGGAAGGACTTGGCCCTTTGACGCTTCAAGGTGAACCAATACGACTGTCGGATGAAGTTAAATATCTTGGGGTTATTCTAGACCCAGGCTTAACTTGGAACCGACATCTCCAGCACGTGATTAAGAAAGCGGAGGTGACCTTCATGGTTGCCAGACGTACTTACGGCATTAAATGGGGACTAAGACCCAGCATGGTATACTGGCTATACAAAATGGTTGTCATTCCCAGGATCACATATGCATCTTTGGTATGGTGGCCAAAGACCAGACAATCCTCTGCTATGCTAAAACTAAGCAAGGTCCAAAGACTTGCATGCACTGGCATTACAGGGGCAATGAGGACTACTCCTACAGCGGCGCTGGAAACAATGCTAGACCTTCCTCCACTACATTATGTCATAATGTACGAAGCAAGGGCAGCACTAACCCGACTGGAAAAAGCACTAGACCATGATGTGGTACATGGGAGAGGACACACAGAGATAAGGCAGGTGGGAGATGACATTTTCAAAATGCCAACAGACCAAATGACTACCAAATATATCTTTCGCAAGAACTTCGAGATTGTCATCAAAGATCGAAAAGAGCTTGAGGAAGAGAACGCACCACCACTTAGTAGGGCGAATGAACTGATCTGGTATACAGACGGATCAAAAAATGAACTCGGCACCGGAGCGGGGATATACAGCAAGACGAGCAAATATGAAGGAATCGTCTCGCTAGGAAAATACGCCTCTGTATTCCAAGCAGAGGTTTATGCAATACTTGCGTGTGCAAGGGCTAACAGCATGAGAGCCTACCACAACAGGCAGATCAGGATCTACAGCGACAGCCAAGCCGCCCTTAAAGCACTTCAGAGCTATAAGGTGACATCTCGGCTAGTATGGGAATGCGGCGAAGAACTTAGAAGACTGGCGACTCGGAACAGTGTAACACTGGAGTGGGTACCAGGTCATAAAGGAATCGCAGGCAATGAAAAAGCTGACGAACTCGCGAGAGTAGGATCGTCAACTCTGATGAACGGACCCGAACCTGCTGTGGGCATCCCCAGATGCTTAACGAGGTCATGGTTGAAAGGGTGGTTGAAAGAACAACACAAGAAATACTGGAAGAATACGACTGGGCAAATACATGGGAAGAAATTCATAAAAGAACCATCAGAAAAAGTAGCGAAAGAACTGCTCTCAATGAGCAGGAACAAGCTGCGCACCATTACGGGGCTACTTACGGGACACTTTCCCACAAAGGAGCACCTAAACAAAATAGGGCTGTACAACGGAGACCTTACATGCAGAAGATGCAAAAAGGATACCGAAACAGCTCTGCATATACTATGCAACTGTGAGTCGCTGGACCACAGAAGGCAGAAACTGTATGGCAGAACCCAAATGACTCCAGAAGACTTCTACAATCAACCAGCAAAGAACCTGTATGAGCTAATACAGGGAACGGATTGGCTGAATAGGTTGTAGTCAGAACACTAGGAGTATCCACAATAAGCCCAGGAGGCTGAGGTGGTACCGGCGAAAGGACGGCTCCGGGAAAAAAAAAAAAAAAAAAAAAAAAAAAAAAAAAAAAAAAAAAGTAAATCGCACAGCTTCCCTAGCAACATCTTAGCAACTGTCAATAGACTTCGCCAATTTATTCAAAAATATGACATAAGCCGTCAAAACATCAAACTTAAGTAGGCTAAAATAGCGATTTGCGTAAGAACTGTCAAGAAACTTTCAAAACACTTCTTTATTATCCTTATAACTTATAACTGGTTTGTGTATTTTGTGGAAAGCTTTATTCAATTAAAAAATGTCGAGTGAAAGTGAAATGGATTTAATATTATCATGGAAATCGCAGAAATAGCCAAATATTGTTGATGTTGTTCAAGTATTATCAATAATAAGAGTATAAATACAAGTAGAAGTTGGTCGTAGCTAAAGTATAGTACGTAACTCGTGTTGTGAAGCATTTTACGCACTCACGGAATTACGCAGCGTAACTTTTCCATTCGTGCGTAAAATGCTTCTTACCACACACGTTACGTAATATACTTTTTTCTCCGATTGGCAGAATAAAACATTTGACGTAAACATTTATTAGCAATTATTACATAACACTTTCAAGAAGAATTTAAAAACATATGTTTAGTTGTTATTAACATTGATGGTAAAATTACTTCACTGTCCAGAATATTAGCATATTAAAGTATAAGTGGATATTAAGGTCTTTAAAACACGCGCGATTTTTCGAGCACGACGGCGAAGCCGGAGTATTTTCTTTTGTACATTATTTGTGAAATAATAGTTATTTGTTTAACTAGGCAGCAAAGCTGAATTCAGCTAAGGCAGTCAATCTACTTTGCTGCCGAGTTGAACATATAATTTTTTCTCCGATTGTTCATAATGATATAGGAAGATATTGTATTTGCAAATTATCACAATTTCCGCAATCTCCTTATTTTTCCTATAATAGTGTTCAATTATAATAAAATTTGATAGAAATCGCAGTTGTTGGAATGGTTGGTTGCTATGGAAATGTCCATAATAATTATAGTTTGACAATTCATGAAATTTCTGACAGTTGTGCAAAAAAATACGGTACCTATACTTAAATTATTTTTGTTTTATTGGTGAACCCTTTTACCTATTTAAAGCACGCCCCAGCGTGTTTAAAACGAACTTTACAAGCGCGTTTTTTAAAGTTACCATGACAACATCAACATCTCGAGAAACGAAGTGTTATGTCTATGTCTAATGGTATAAATGTCTAAATGACAACTTTTTCACTATTGATCTGACAGGAGTAGGTACTTTGTAACATCAAAAACTTTATTTGAACAATATTTAACAATTTAAATTTTATAAATGAAAAAGGAAAGTGCAGGTGATATTGTTTGAAATATTAATATTTCGATTTTTCAAATCGGAGGAAATGGTATTTAATTTGATACTATTAACATTTCCATGACAACGCAAGGTAAACTAATGTCATCACGAATTCAACCATTTTACATATAGTAATAGATACCGGTATTTATGATTTCAAAGTGCACCAATAAAAAAAAATAGCGTAAAGTATTCGTGGATAACTGGTCTCTAAAACACTGGCTCTATTTCGAGCACTCCGTCTTCGACGTCGTGTTCGAAAAATCGCACGTGTCTTAAAGACCTTAATATCCACTTATACTTTAATATACTAGTAAAGTAAAGACCACAAGTGGTTGTAATTTCAAAAAAAAATTGAAACCTTTTTGCCCCTTTATCAGTCCACTATAGTTATTTGTTAAAGGTTTCAATTGTTCGATTTACCACATTTATTTAAAATTCGTTCTCATTACATTTAGATAATCTAGTGGCAACCATAAAATTAGTATATCATAACAGTTTAAATTACTACAGACGTTGAGTGATCAATACACTACTATCTTAAATAGAAATCAATCAAATCACGTACAATATAAATTTTCAATCAATCTTACATAATAATTGTTAGATATGAAATGAGTTATTAAAACCAATTTTTAATTAGTTTATAGTAAAATTAAAATATAAAATATTTCAGCACGAAATCGATATCAATAATACTGCTGATTTTAACGATTATAAATTTTGTACAGTATGTTAAATAAACTTGTATCGGTTATAAACTTATTAAGTAAATATAAATTAACATTTTGGAATTGATTCATTCTTCTAATTATTTGTACAGCCATTTTGCAATCAAAGTAAAATTACAGGAATCTTCTTTTTCGGCTGTTATCGGATGATATGACCAATGACTTTCAAGGTGGCGCCACCTGTACAATTAATTCGCTACATATAGCGCAAAGGGTAGTAACCCATTTATATGTAGATATGTTATCTCTGGATCCCAATATATACACACAGGGTGATTCATTATCATTAAGAATGTCCAATCTCTGAACTGTAGATTCTAGACCTCAAAATATGATAATTCTGCTCAACATGCCTTATGCAAATATTGCTAGTTTCCGAGATACGGGGTGTTCAAAGTTTAAATTTAAATTTTGATTTTCGCAATAATTTTTTATGTTTTCACAATTTCTCTTTGAAAATTGGCAATTTTAAGTTTTTTGGCATGAGGAATCATAATTTGGTAAAAGTGGATAATGATTTTTCTGTGAGAGTGTCTATATCTTTTTATCCACTCAGTATAGGATAGAACAGCCCTATATTTTTTGGAGGCTTAAAACGTGACCTATTTAGATTCTTACAACAACTATGCCAAGATAATTAGTTTGAAGTTTAGAGAGAATTGCAGATGTTTTAAAATCGATTCGGCATACAATTTAAGAAAATTGTAAATTGCACGAAAAGTGTACAACCTAGGTATAGGACACCTTCATACCATTCGAAAGAGGACATTTTTTGAATATGATGAATTATTAAAATACAGGGTGTTCCATTCAAAATAAGCACGATACTTACATTGAATGATCTAATAGTGAAACTGAAAATTCTGAACACCCTGTAAAGAGATGTTTAGTACTCAATCATGGAATACATTCAACGAATGTCCATCTAGGAAGATGTAAAAGAAAATTTGCTACAATTTTTTATATGAATGAGTTATTAACTTTTTTCGAAATGCTCTTATCATTTTTAAAAAAGTCAGCATAACTCAGAACCCGGGCCTAGGGTATAGAGAACCAATATGACAACCACTTAACTGTAGTTTGAGTTTCTGGGAGCTAGATATTTTGGTTTTATTTAAGGACATATGGTTGTCATCGTCAAAAATTCCAGGTAACAGCAACTGGAACTACCAAACCTAAGATGGCCATTTTTTCTCTAGTGACTCTAGTGAACAGTAGATCATACAGTGTGACCCATTTTTAAAGGAAACACCCTCCTAAAATTTGAAGTTGTAAACAGATTGTGATAATTTTTTTTAATGTCGACTACTAAAAGGTCTACCTTGGGACAAACTTTGAAATGTTTATTCCAATTTTCAGGGCATACTACGATATTTTTTTCTTAGTCGAATATCGAGATTTTTTATTAGCGATTTTTTTATTGAAAAAATCACTACGCCACTGGATTCAGTGTGCCTCTAACAGGTGTGACCAAAATTTCATGGAAAAAAATAAATCAATAACAAAGTAATGACAACTTAAAAATTCGAAAAGTCACACAACTAATAATAGTAAAATTATCAAAATCTGCTCACAACTTCAAATTTTATGGGGGTGTTTCCGTTAAAAATGAGTCACACTGTATAAAATAAATGAATTTAGTAAGGAGCTGAATAAGTGTCCAAAGCAAAATTTATTCGGTATCAGAAAAAACCCACAATAGTATATTTACTTTTTTATTTTTTAGTATTGAAGTAAATTGCTGAAACGAAATTTTATTCAGTTTCTGAAACAATCAATGATTTTATATCAATATCTTTTACAATTTGATAATCAATTTTTGCACGGGTGAATATAACAATAGTATTGTCTCAAAATTAATAAACTCCGATTTAGTTATGGTCACCTGTTTTATAATATATTAATTGACCTACTTGTAAGGCTGTTTCTATTTTGGCGCGAGGCTCCAGTTTAGATCTAATTCGAGACATGCTAAAGATTTCAATGTTCATTTGTAAACACGTATCAATAGCATAGATTTCTGCCTGGAATCTGGAAAACGGATGCCAGTTTTTATTCCAGTTCCATATCCTTCTTTGTACCGCACCAACGCTCCTTCTTGACTGCATAAATCCAGCCCATCCCTGTTTAGCTGGATATGATATGGTTGGTTGTCGTAGTAGCACAATGGTAGTTTTCTGTGCCTCAAGATGGTTTCCTAGGATCTTCCAATGCTCTTTTTTCAAATCCGTGTTTTAGGTTTCCAGAATTTGGAGGATCCTGGAAGTTTCTTTGACCTCCAGTACTCTGGCATCGTCTTCAAGACTTGCTCCCTCCCATGGCTTCAGCTGCGGTATTATACCCTCCAGCCGCGTCGTTGAAGACATTCACATATTACCACCCCTCCACTCGATTGGACGTAGGTTCCTGTGAACTGCTACAGGTTCTCCGTGGAACATTTCCAGATCCAGATATCCGTGTTGGGGCCATTTAAACCTGCTTACCTGCAGGTAGCACCTTCGCTGGCACCTTCTTTTCCTTTTATCTCTGTTAACCGGAGAGAGAGAGTACTGGCTTCAGGGCGAGCTCTTCTATCCTTCACTTCACCGGATTTAGATTTGCGGTAAGACCTTGGTTTCCTAGACCACTCTGCTCCACTGTCTTTTCTTCCTCAGTCGCACTTAAACGACACTGATCTCCCGAAAGTCGGGAATTGTTTAAGATAACACTCCTCAATATAATAATTTGGTAATTTTATTCAAGGGACTTAATCGTAGGTATCGGTCCTATTTCTGGTGAGTTAACCTCGCTTTAATGTAGCCCTCCATATTACGGAGACTTGGAACCCAGCAGTTTTTGACAACAGTTATATTGTCTCTAATTATATCAGAGTTTTTAGTTCAACCAACGTAGAAGTCAATATAACAAAGAAGTCGCTCAGCATGTTAGGTTATATTTTGTCAATGTGCTTATGCAGTTTCTATAATTCTAATTTTTCTTTCAGAATATGAAAATTATTTTTCATGGTCATAATGGAGGTTCAACTATATTATCCATCCGTTTGATTATTATGTCGCTCTATCACTGTTGAAGGATAATGGAAATTATTGTAATCTTAAACGCACAAAAATTGTCCAGCGCGACAATTTGGAGAAAGCAATAAAACCACCCACAATAAATTTTCAATTAATGATATAATATATTTGTTAGCTTTGAAATAAATTGTTGTTACCGGTTTTTATTTATTTTCCGATAAAATTCGAACGCGGAATAGGTATTTCAATAAAATGAGTTTTATATTAATATTATCTATATTTTTAGCGATAACCAGCTTCGCAAAAGTGAGTACAAATATTTTATATAAATTAACTGAAAATATTCGCATTTGTTCACTAGTTTTAGTTTTTACTAGAATTTACAACTCAGTTCAACTCATTTCTGTAGGTGCAGTCTTCATCATACCTTTTTTTTTATTTACTAATAAAGTGGAAAAGATGAAAAAATATTTTATTTGCTTAAGTCTTAAGCAACATAATCTAATTTTCTTCGATTTTTAGTGAATGTTATCCATGGAATTATAGACAGAATTACTTCTTTAGATGATGATACGAATCATCCTCGAAATATTTTATTCCAACGTCCTGGGAATATTTGCAGGATGTTCAGGAATTTTCATAGTCCTTGAAACATCTGCTATACATCCTCAATTAGTCCAGGATATATCGTTACGGAGCATTATACAGAATTCGGCAAAAGTCCGGGACTGAAAAGTAGAAGAGACGTAGTCACTGATAGTGATAGGAACACTATAACGAAGATAGCTAGAAAAGTATTCTTCTCTTTCAGACATAGTTATAACACTCTGATTTGTATATTGTTCGACGACCCAGCTTCTTTGTTGTGTGTAATATACTATTGTCCAGTCATTATATATATACATACATTTGGAAATGCAAATGAACCGAAAAAGCCAAATTTTGAATATTACGTACGATCTTTGTACGATGTACAATTAAAGTCCTCTATTTTTTTCACGTATCGATCACCGTTATCGAGATATACAGGGTGGTAAATGGTCGGACGCACCATAGGAAATCCAATGGAAAATCATAAACTCTTAAATTCCTGCTTCCCAAATCATTTTAGGTGAAAACTCAATAGGAACTTTTCTTTAAAGAATTAAATACTGCATCAGATGAGACTATTAAAAATATTTTTCAGCTTTTGGTAGTTGAAAAAATTGACCAATTTATTTACCATTCTTGTACAGCATCAAGACAGCAATGATATGTCAAATTGTCTTATTAAATGGCCCCCAAGATCTGGAGATCTTGCCCCAAATGACTTTTATCTCTGGGGAGATGTGAAATCCAAAATTTACGGCACGGTAAGGTTTCCAGATTTAGAGGCATTAAAGACAGGCATCCGAGAAGAATGTGCAAAAATAACGCCTCGCATTCTAGCAAATGTTCGACGAGAGTTTTATGATAGATTAGGATATTTTTTAGCCCAAAACGGTGGTTTATTTGAGCATTTATTGTAATTTATTTAGCGTTTGTATTTATTTAACAATAAATAACTTTGTTTTCTATTTTTTTCACTATTTGAATGATTTGACATCTAAATATTTTAGTCATTTTGACATTTCATTGCTGTCTTGATGCTGTACAAGAATGGTAAATAAATTGGGCAATTTTTTCAACTACCAAAAGCTGAAAAATATTTTTAATAGTCTCATCTGATGCAGTATTTTATTCTTTAAAGAAAAGTTCCTATTGAGTTTTCACCTAAAATGATTTGGGAAGCAGGAATTTAAGAGTTTATGATTTTCCATTGGTTTTCCTATGGTGCGTCCATTCACCATTCACCACCCGGTAGATAAAAAAAAACAAATTTGGGGAGAAAAAATTGTTTTTAGATATTTCCTTTTTTCTCGTGAAAGATATCGAAGAATGTCCAGTATAAAACTTGTAGAGCGTGTTCACACCTAGAAATTCATTTTTCATTTTAGAGAAAAATTACGACCTCTAGCACGCCGCAGTCAGTAAAACTGTGCCCGGATTTGATTTAGCCGTTCGCACGGTTGTATCCATCCGTCAAAATGGATGAATGGTTGTTCAGGGAATTATCGCAATACAAAATAAATCAATTAACCAGCCAAATTATGAATCAAACACATGAAATTTATTTTAATTTTATTCACATGTTTTCCATATGATTAACGATTACACGATTTCTTGTACATATTTTTTCGGGAATTTTTTTTCTTAATTTCAAGCTATGTATTTTTGAAAAGCACTGTTCTAAAAATTTCATGATCGCTTACGTTCAGAACAAGGTAGTATGGAAAAAAAATTGAGCCAACAATTCTGTCAATCGTCAAGATTGACTATTTTCAAAAATTCACAAACTCGAGATTTGAAAAAAAAAATGTTTAATTCAAATAGTGTATGATGATATATTTTACCATTTCAGGCTGAAACAATAGAGGACATGGCAACTGCATGTGAAAAGGAAGTGGGTCTAAGTCCAGCTATAATAGAAAAAATTGAAAATTCCGAATACCCCAATGATCCATCATTCAAAAAATATTTGAGTTGCCTTTTTAAAAAACTGGGTGTTCAAGATGATGCGGGAAACGTTTCCATAACTAAAATCATAAACTATCACCCGGTTGGGGATGTGGAGAAGCAGCTGGACGAGGCTAACAAGTCTTGTGTGAATATAACTGGAAATGATGATGGTGAAAAGGCGTATAATGCTTATGCTTGCGCATTAAAAGTATTTGAAAAAATCGAGACCCCTGCAATACGAACAATTCCTTATTAAAATGTAAAAATATCAATATCATGCAATAAAATACAAGCACTAAAGTAATATTTTAATTCATCCTTTTTCCTTCTTTTTTAAATTGCTTTCTTCGATCATTGCTGACGCTACATCTCTCATTCAATACTCTCTTCACATACTTTTGTTAATCTTTACTCTAGAATCTTGAAGTACAAATCCACCTGACATCTTCTAATAGAGTTCAGTATTATTCAGTATCATTGTTGTGAAATAAATACAGTAAGCCACTACATTTTTTAGTCTAACGAATATTCATAGACAACACATACCATAAGGACCAATTTGTACTACTAAACCCATTATTTTCTGAACTGGACGACTCTCACTCTTCACTAACAGCTAGTGCGCATGTGCACTTTGTACTAAATATAATGTGTACTCTAATAAAAGCTCTCATACACTGTGGTAGAACTTCAATGGACCATCCTGTAAAATTTACATGATGTGAGTTAGTAAGTACATGGGGCGGAAGTGTGTGGTGTATCTTAATTATTTGGCGAGTAATATTCATGAAACTGCCCTTACCAACTTTTCTGTTTTAAATGAAAAATATTGATTGGATCACTTCCTTATTGAACTGATACTTAAAAATCTGTTTTTATTACTCGAAAGCAACTTGTCTGCTCCGATTACTAGACAGTTCATTGATATCAAATCTCCTCCATGTTGGGAAGACGCTGCATTTACTTATAAACTTATCATAAGAAATTCTGTTCGAGTTTCGCCATTGCTGGACTGTCAGGCTTTGTTACTGGTAATATTTGAAACTGCTTTATCTTCAGGACTCGTGAAAAATATCTCTACAGTGGACAAATTGTTTGTCCTTTTTATGAAATCTATAAAATAATTTCATTTCATCGAGTTGAGATACGCGTTTTTATCTTCTCCTACGATATCGAGGCTACGGTTAACATTCAATTCAATAGGATTAGGATAGTATAGTATAGTATATTAGTATAGAATAGAATAGAATAGAATAGAATAGAATAAAATAGAATTTAGAATAGAATAGAATATAATAGAATAGAATAGAATAGAATAGAATAGAATAGAATAGAATAGAATAGAATAGAATAGAATAGAATAGAATAGAATAGAATAGAATAGAAATAGAAATAGAATAGAATAGAATAGAATAGAATAGAATAGAATAGAATAGAATAGAATAGAATAGAATAGAATAGAATAGAATAGAATAGAATAGAATAGAATAGAATAGAATAGAATAGAATAGAATAGAATAGAATAGAATAGAATAGAATAGAATAGAATAGAATTGAATAGAATAGAGTAGAATAGAATAGAATAGAATAGAATAGAATAGAATAGAATAGAATAGAATAGAATGAAATAGAATGAGATAGAATGAAATAGAATGAGATAGAACGAAATAGAATGAAATAGAATAGAGTGGAATGGAATAGAATATAATAGAATAAAAAAGAATAGAAACATTATTTTTCATGGTCATAATAAAGGTTCAACTATCTTATCGATCTATTGATTATTGTGTCCCTGTATCAATGTTGAAAGATAATGGAGAGTATTGTAATCTTAAACGGACAAAAACTGTCCAGCGCGGCAATTTTGAGAAAGCAATAAAACCACCCACAATAAATTTTCAATTTATGATACAAATTATTTTTTAGCTTTAAAATGAATTGTTGATACCGATTTTTATTCATTTTCCGATAAAATTCGAACGCGGAATAAGTATTTCAATAAAATGAGTTTTATATTAATATTATCCATATTTTTAGCGATAACCAGTTTCGCAAAAGTAAGTACGAATATTTTATATAAATCAACAAAAAATATTCGCATTTGGTTTTACTGTCACAATATAGTTCATTGAAATGTTACATTTTTAGGCCCTACCTATCGTTTTTCAGGGGCCGCAATTTAATTTTTTGTTTATTTGTAGAGGGGGTCAGTGCAAAGCTAAAACAAAGTTTGTGCGGTCACCACCCTTGTCCCAACCGCCATCTTGAAAATAGGGGTTGAAATAGTTAAATAGTTAAGAATTTGTTAACATTTTTTGTTGAAAATTGAACTTTCCACAACTTTCATCCAGTAATTTTTTGTCGTAGAACTATAAATAAAAAAGTAAGCGCAAATGTTCAGAAATTCGAGGAAAGAATTTATATTTTTCGATATAACTTTTTTTAACATTTTAGGGAAAAATTATGTCCGACCATTTTTGTAGATCGTTTTTTGATAAACAACTTCGATAAGCAGCATGTTTTCATTAAGTCAATAGCTAAGGTTTTACAGCGCTTCGAAATGAGTATCCTACTATTTTTCAGTGCTCCCAACCATACATATTATTATATTATACTTGTGTACTAATAATGTTTCATTAGTAATTTTTTTTTTATCTGTTATAATAATTTTATCAATAATTAATTTCGCAATATTATTATTAATTAATTATTGACTCTTTTCCACTCCATTACAGAATTTTACAATTATTGATATTACGCTGTAAAACTTTAGCTATAGACTTAATGAAAAAATATTGCTAATAGAAGTTATTCATTAGAAAACGATCTACAAAAATGATCTGATATCATTTCTTCGTAAAGTGATAAAAAAAGTTATATCGAAAAATATGAATTTTTTCTGAATTTCTGAACCTTTTTGATTATAACTTTTTTATTTATAGTTCTACGGCAAAAAGTTACTAGACCAAAGTTCCAGAGAATTTGATTTTGAACAAAAAATGTCAACAAATTTTTTCTATCTGATGAATAGTTGGAGAGATATGTTGTAAAAACCATGTTAACCCACTATTTTCAAGATGGCGTCCGTGGGACAAGGGTGGCGATTACACAAACTTGGTTTTAGCTTTACACTGACCCCTCCTACACAACAAA
Source organism: Galerucella nymphaeae (assembly GCA_963978555.1). Lineage (NCBI taxonomy): Eukaryota > Metazoa > Arthropoda > Insecta > Coleoptera > Chrysomelidae > Galerucella > Galerucella nymphaeae. The sequence continues at coordinate 15,866,460 of OZ021715.1, read as the reverse complement.
GAAATAAAATTGCGTCCCCAAAAAAACGCAATCCCAAATGTAACTTTTCATTGGACTAATACTAGTTTTTACTAGAATTTATAACTCAGTTCAACTTATTTCCGTAGGTGCAGTCTTCATAATATCTTTTTTTATTCACTAATAAAGTGGAAAAGATGGAAAAATATTCAATTTGTTGAAGTTTTAAGCAACATAATGTAATTTTCTTCGATTTTGAGTGAATGTTATCCATGGAATTATGGACCAAATTATTTCTTTAGATGCTGATACGAATCATACTCGAAATATTTTATTCCAATACCCTGAGAATATTGGCAGAATGTTCAGGAATTTTCATAGTCCTTGAAACATCTGCAATACATCCTCAATTAGTCCAGTATATATCGTTACGGTGCATTATACGGAGTTCGGCAAAAGTCCGTGACATTATTTTCTGTTCTGAAAAGTAGAAGAGACGTAGTCACTGATAGTAATAGGAACACTATAAAGAAGTTAGCTAGAACAGTATTCACCTCTTTCAGACAAAGTTATAACAATCTGCTTTGTATATTGTTCGATGACCGAGAAAGCCAAATTTTAGATATTACGGGGTGTGTGGCTAGGGAAGCTTAAATTCAAATTTTCGACCAAAATAACCTTGTGGGTTTTCCGCCATCCTGAAAAAAGGAATGAATTCAGTTTTTTCCCTCATAACTCGGTTCCCCGTTGAGATACGAAAATTCGTATGCCATACTTTTTTGTTGTTCTTTTTACGATCTACAATTGAGGTCCTTTATATTTTTCACGTTTCTATCACCGTTATCGAGATATAGATGAAAAAAAAACATAAATTTGAGGAGAAAAAATTGTTTTTTGCTATTTCCTTTTTTCTCGCGAAAGATATCGAAAAATGTCCAGTATGAAACTTGTAGAGCGTGTTCACGCCTACATATCCATTCTTCTTTTTTCCGTTTTAGGAAAAAATTACGACCTCTAGCACACCGCAGTCAGTAAAACTGTGTCCGGATTTGATTAAGCCGCTCGCACGGTTGTATCCATCCGTCAAAATGGATGAATGGTTGTTCAGGGAATTATTGTAATACTAAATAAATCAATGAACCAGCCAAACTATAAATCAAACACATGAAATTTGTTTTAATGTTTTTCACATGTTTCCCATATGATTAACGATTACACGATTTCTTGTACCTATTTTTTCGGGGATTTTTTTTAATATTTCAAACTATGTATTCGTTCTGAAAAGTTCAGTATCACTAACGTTCAGAACAAGGTAGTATGAGAAAAAAAGTAGGCCAACAATTGTGGTAATTGTCAAGTTTGACTATTTTCAAAAATTCACAAATTCGAAATTTGAAAAGAACTTTTTAATTCAAATAGTGTATGATGATATATTTTACCATTTCAGGCTGAAACAGTAGAGGACATTGCAATTGCATGTGGAAAGGAAGTGGGTCTAGCCATAGATAACATCAGTCCAGCTGTAATAGAAAAAATTAATAAGTTAGAATTCCCCGATGATCCATCATACAGAGAAAAATTTTTGATTTGTTTTTTACAAAAAAGGGTTTTCAAGATGATGGGGCAAGACTTTAAAATGTAAAAGCGTATTAAAATGTAAAAATATCAATATAATGCAATAAAATACAAGCACTAAAGTAATATTTTAATTTTTCCTTTATCCTTCTTTTTTGATTTGTTTATTCTTCGATCATTGCTGACACTACGTCTCTCCTTCAATACTCTCCTCACATACTTTTTTTAATCTTTACATAGTTTCATTCAACTTCACTCTAGAATCTTGAAGAACAAATCCACCTGACATCTTCTAATATAGTTTAGTATTATTCAGTATCATTGTTGTAAATAAATACAGTAAACCACCACATTTCTTAGTCTACCCAATAATCATAGACAACACATATCAATAGGACCAATTTGTACTATTAAACCCATCATTTTCTGAAAAGCTATCAGATTATTTGGTCAGTTTTGATAAAGTTACATTAAAAGGTTTGTTCGTAGAGCAGTCACAAACGGTTGGAAACTGGAGGACTCATACACAGTGAATTAAACTCGTTCACAATAAGACTTTTCACTCTCACTCTTCACTAACAGTGCGCATGTGCACTTTGTACTCTACATACTGTGTACTCTAATAGAAGCTCTCACACACTCCGTGGTAGAACTTCAATGGACCACCTGCCAAATTTACATAATGTAAGTTAGTAAGTACATGGGGCGAAAGTGTGGTGTATCTTAATTATTTGGCGAGTAATATTCATGAAACTGCCCTTACCAACTTTTCTGTTTTAAATGAAAAATATTGATTGCATCACTTCCCTATTGAACTGATACTTAAAAATCTGTTTTTATTACTCGAAAGCAACTTGTTTGCTCCGATTACTCGACAGTTCATTGATATCAAATCTCCTCCATGTTGGGAAGACGCTGCATTTACTTATAAACTTACCATAAGAAATTCTGTTCGAGTTTCGCCATTGCTGGACTGTCAGGCTTTGTTACTGGTAATATTTGAAACAGCTTTATCTTCAGGACTCGTAAAAAATATTTCTACAGTGGACAAATTTTTTGTCCTTTTTATGAAATCTATAAAATTCCATTTCATCGAGTTAAGATACACGTTTTTGTCTTCCCCTACGCTATCGAGGCTACGGTTAACATTTAATTCAATAGGATAAGGATGGAATGGGATAGAATAGATAAAATAGAATAGAATAGAATAGAATAGAATAGAATAGAATAGAATAGAATAGAATAGAATAGAATAGAATAGAATAGAATAGAATAGAATAGAATAGAATAGAATAGAATAGAATAGAATAGAATAGAGTAGAGTAGAGTAGAGTAGAGTAGAGTAGAGTAGAATAGAATAGAATAGAATAGAATAGAATAGAATAGAATAGAATAGAATAGAATAGAATAGAATAGAATAGAATAGAATAGAATAGAATAGAATAGAATAGAATAGAATAGAATAGAATAGAATAGAATAGAATAGAATAGAATAGAATAGAATAGAATAGAATAGAATAGAATAGAATAGAATAGAATAGAATAGAATAGAATAGAATAGAATAGAATAGAATAGAATAGAATAGAATAGAATAGAATAGAATAGAATAGAATAGAATAGAATAGAATAGAATAGAATAGAATAGAATAGAATAGAATAGAATAGAATAGAATAGAATAGAATAGAATAGAATAGAATAGAATAGAATAGAATAGAATAGAATAGAATAGAATAGAATAGAATAGAATAGAATAGAATAGAATAGAATAGAATAGAATAGAATAGAATAGAATAGAATAGAATAGAATAGAATAGAATAGAATAGAATAGAATAGAATAGAATAGAATAGAATAGAATAGAATAGAATAGAATAGAATAGAATAGAATAGAATAGAATAGAATAGAATAGAATAGAATAGAATAGAATAGAATAGAATAGAATAGAATAGAATAGAATAGAATAAAAAAGAATAGAAACATTATTTTTCATGGTCATAATAAAGGTTCAACCATTTATTGATTATTGTGTCCCTGTATCACACTGCTAAAAGATAATGGAAAGTATTGTAATCTCAAACGGACAAAACCTGTCCAGAGCGGCAATTTTGAGAAAGCAATAAAACCACCCAAAATAAATTTTCAATTAATGATACAATTTATTTTTCAGCTTTAAAATGAATTGTTGATACCGATTTTCATTCATTCTCCGATAAAATTCGAACGCGGAATAAGTATTTCAATAAAATGAGTTTTATATTAATATTATCCATATTTTTAGCGATAACCAGTTTCGCAAAAGTAAGTACGAATATTTTATATAAATCAACAAAAGATATTCGCGTTTGGTTTTACTGTCACAATATAGTTTATTGAAATGTTACATTTTTAGGCCCTACCTATCGTTTTTCAGGGGACGCAATTTAATTTTTTGTTTATTTCTAGGGGGGGTCAGTGTAAAGGTAAAACTAAGTTTGTGCGGTCACCACCCTTGTCCAACGACCGCCATATTGAAAATAGAGGTTGAAATGGTTTTTACGAGATCTCTTAAATTATTCATTTGGTGAAAAAAATTTGTTAACAACTTTTATAAGCAACATGTTTTCGTTAAGTCAATAACTAAGGTTTTACAGCGCTTCGAAGTGATTACTATTTTTCAGTGCTCCCAACTATACATATTATTATATTATACTAATAATGTTTCATTAGTTATCTTTTTTCATTCTGTTGTAATAATTTTTTTAATTATTCATTTCGCAATATTATTCTTTTTTATTCAGCTTAAAGTGCTTTGTGACAGCTCTGGCCATTAGCACTAGGTACAATAGATACAATATGTTACATTGGTTTTATATACATAAAATAGATAAATGGAATGTAATTAAATTTTGTCGAATAGATTTTCTCCTTTCAGGAATTGGATGACTGTCGTTATTTGGTTTGGGCAGGTTTATATTTCTTTTATGGATGTTCTCATTCCCCGCTGTTGACGCGACGTTTGGCATATAATGGGCAGTTCACTAGTATGTGCTCAACTTTTAATGGGGAATGGCAATGTTGGTAGTTTTGTTGAGGTGTAGATCTCATCAAATGGCCGTGCTAGAGACGAGTGTGACCGATACGTAATCTTCTGGCAACGACCTTCTCGTTTCTTCGTGAATCGGGAACATTGAATTGGTCTATTGTGGAATGTATTTTATGTAGGAATATGACTGAGTGACTCCAATGATTTTGCCAATGCAATCGAATCAGTTTTCTCATGCAAATTTTTAAGTCAGTGGAGATTTGCAAATTAATTGTGTTGGTGGTGGATGAGGCGGCTTCTTTAGCAAAACGATCAGCGATTTCATTTCCAGTTATGCCTATATGTGAAGGGATCCATATGATACTGATGGTAACATCGTGAAGAATAAGGTTTTGGTATGTGTCGTGAATGCGTTGAACGAGAGGATGAGTGGTGAATAAATTATTGATAGACTAGATGGATGAGAGGGAGTCTGTGCAAATGGCTATATGTTGGTGGGGTACTTTGCTGAGTTCAAAGGCTTGTAGAATAGCATACAGTTCGCCAGTGTGAACGCTACATGTAGTTGAAATTCGGTAAGTTTCAAGAACTGCTTGTGTGGTAGAAACAGCACAACCCACTCCAGTTTCCCTTTTGGATGCATCGGTGAAGAAGACTTGGCCGTATTGTTCTCTATTAAGTATTTCCAAGAAATGGTTTTTTATTAGATCATGGCTGGTTTCTTCTTTGTTGAATTTAATGAGTAATAGGTTAGATTTTGGAAGAGTTTTGAATCAAGGTGGGGTATGTGGCTAGGGAACAGGGATAGTGTGGGATAATTGAATATGCGGTATTAATGACTGGAGGAGGAGTATGAATGCGTGGGTTAGGTGGTAGACTACTCAAATTGCATGGTGTTGTTAGGGAGGACGCTATACTTGTGTACCAATAATGTTTTATTGATTTTTTTTTGTATTCTGTTATAATAATTTTTTTAATTATTCATTTTGCAATATTATTATTAATTAATTATTGACTCTTTTCCACTCCATTACAGTATTTTACAATTATTGATATTGCGCTGTAAAACCTAAGCTAGAGACTTAATGAAAAAATATTATTCATTAGAAAACGATCTACAAAAATGAACTGATATCATTTTTTCGTGAAATGATGAAAAAAGTTATATTTTTTTTTCGAATTTCTGAACATTTTCGATTATAACTTTTTTATTTATAGTTCTACGGCGAAAAGATACTGGACCAAAGTTGCAGAGAATTTGATTTTCAACAAAAAATGTTTACAAATTTTTTCTATCTGATGAATAGTTTGAGAGATATTTCGTAAAAACCATTTTAACCCCCTATTTTCAAGATGGCGTCCGTGGGACAAGGGTGGCGACTAAGGAGGGCTGTAAGAAGGAGATGAATCGACATAGGCGTATTTTGAAATTTATGGCACTACTTTTATGTTCGTTCAAGTTTTTAACGTAGGTGGCGCATAGTTCGATGTGATGCTACTTTATCGTTGTGTTGTATTGAAAGGTTGATGATTTGCGAGATTTTTTTAATAAAGTCTGGTGAATATTCGAATCTTTCAGTAATATTTACAAACAATGAGTAATAAAAAAGTGAATAAAGACAGAGTTTGTTTTGTTCCGGGATGTAAGACGGGTTATTCTTCCAATAAAAAATCCAACAAAATATATATTTTCTATATGCTATGTATATATCTTCTGTATGTTATGCTTTCTTAGAAATAGTATGTCATTAGCATTAGGAAGATTTTTTTTTGTAATAATCAATAATTTTTACGAGTTTCACGATTGTTTTATTATGTTTTTCACTGAGGGGGCTTAAATATCAAAACCTTTTTAAACTTAAAGATCTTAGTTATTAATTTTCGTTGAAACTATTATGGTTTACCTAAAATATATAATTAGTTTAAAATAAGTATTTAATGCTATACAGACATTAAAACAAATTGGCGGAAAGACATCATATAAAATCAATACTTCCAAACTGGTAATATCCTACCACATCCCACCTTTTTTACATAGACCGTAAAATCGAATTCTGTTTACCAAAAATCCCTAAGACGACATATTATTCGATTTTTTAACAAGAATATTGTATGTAGGTATATATAATCACCCATGTTCCAAATTTACAGTTAAAAGCTCAATTCATTCAAAATTTGAAAAGTTCTCGAGAGAACTAACGACAAATTTTTCTGCTCGATTAAATTAGTTTTTCCATACGTTTTGGGACATTTTAGGCTTAAATAGCACAATTTGTGATGTGGAAGTAATAAAAACTACTCTCTACCATCATTTTTTAATATTATATTGTCTTAATGCACTTTATTATTTTTTTTTAAGTTAAAGCGGTACAAGTTTACTGTTTTCCAATGCCCAATAAAAATTAAACAAATGTATACAAACAACGTCAAAAATTATTAATTGCAGCTGCCAGGCCTTTATTTTGAAAATACAAAGAATAGGTACTTCAGTATTAACAACCTATTTTTCATTATAATTTTCATTTGCGCTCATAATTCTCATAAGAAACCATACTTTTTAGGAATCACTTCGAACACTTGCGCCTCTAGCGGTGGTTTCAGAAATTTCAATTACGAGCCATATTTCAGTACCATTTCGTTAGCATTGCGATTTAACTCCTTCTTACAGCCCTCCATAGTGGCGACTACACAAACTTGGTTTTAGCTTTACACTGACCCCTCCTACACAACAAAGAAATAAAATTGCGTTTTCAAAAAAACGCAATCCCAAATGTAACTTTTCATTGGACTAATACTAGTTTTTACTAGAATTCACAACTCAGTTCAACTTATTTCTGTAGGTGCAGTCTTCATAATATCTTTTTTATTTACCAATAAAAAGAAGAAGATGAAGAAATATTTGATTTGTCTAAGTCTCAAACAGCATAATGTAATTTTCTTCGATTTTGAGTGAATGTTATCCATGGAATTATGGACTAAATTACTTCTTTAGATGCTGATACGAATCATCCTCGAAATATTTTATTCCAACGTCCTGGGAATATTTGCAGGATGTTCAAGAATTTTCATAGTCCTTGAAACATCTGCAATACATCCTCAATTAGTCCAGGTACGGTGCATTATACGGAGTTCGGCAAAAGTCCGGGACTTTATTTTCTGATCTGAAAAGTAGAAGAGACGTGGTCACTGAGAGTGATAGGAACACTATAAAGAAGTTAGCTAGAAAAGTATTCTTTTTTTCAGACATTTTTATAACACTCTAAAAAAACCTTAGTGAGTTTTCCGCCATCTTGAAAAAAACAATAAATTCAGTTTTTCTTCTTTGTTGCTCTTTTTACGATCTACAATTAAGGTCCTCTATATTTTTCACATTTCAATCACCGTTATCGAGATATAGATAAAAAAAACCTGAATTTGGGGAGAAAAAATTGTTTTTTGCTATTTCCTTTTTTCTAGTGGAAGATATCGAAAAATGTCCAGTATGAAACTTGTAGAGCGTGTTCACGCCTACATATTCATTCTTCTATTTTCCGGAATACGGAGGTACGGAAATTGTGGAGTATACTGTAATTATTACAAATATTTTACATTTCTAAATCGGCTTCGGTATGCACCACTTATCAACTAACAGCATTGTCTCTTAAAAATATGAATTCCGGGAACCGGATCGGTAACAAACTCTCGGACACAAAAAAAAACGTTTAACGGTAGCGGAAGGCTGAGAACCACGAGTTGAGAACTGAGAACTGAGAGCCGCGAGCAACGAATTGAGAACCACCAATCCAACTCTTCCGTCCTTTTATATTCTCATTAGCAAATATTTTATTTAGAAACTACAAAAAAGTTTGTCATATACTAGACGTCGTTCGGAATTAATTAAATTAAATTAAATGGTATATATATACCAAATGTCCTTTTGATTGAAAAATTTTTAACTATTCTTTTTAACTGAATTTTATGATTGAATATAAATTTGCGTACCTCCGGACTAATACAAAAAATACTAAAACTAATATAATGGTAATGATAATGAATAAAAATAATAATAAATCGGTCACAAAAGAGAATCGGAAAGTAAGTAACGAGTTATTTAAAATCAAGTGGCAAAATAAAAATATGAAACGGAGAGAAAAACTTAAATCAGTGTCAACAAAAAGAATAACTCGTTACAACACATGGAGTTGGTTTCAATTTTTTTTCACATGTTTTTCATATGATTAATGATTACACGATTTCTTGTACCTATTTTTTCGGGGATTTTTTTAAATTTCAAACTATTTATTTGTTCTAAAAATTTCGGGATCGCTAACGTTCAGAACAAGGTAGTATGGAAAAAAAAGTAGGCCAACAATTGTAGTAATTGTCAAGTTTGACTATTTTCAAAAATTCACAAATTCGAAATTTGAAAAGAACTTTTTAATTCAAATAGTGTATGATGATATATTTTACCATTTCTGAACTTTTCGATTATAACTTTTTTATTTATAGTTCTACGGCAAAAAGTTACTAGACCAAAGTTCCAGAGAATTTGATTTTGAACAAAAAATGTCATCAAATTTTTTCTAACAGATGAATAGTTCACGAGATATATCGTAAAAATCATGTTAACCCCCTATTTTCAAGATGGCGTCCGTGGGACAAGGGTGGCGACTACACAAACTTGGTTTTAGCTTTACACTGACCCCTCCTACACAACAAAGAAATAAAATTGCGTTTCCAAAAAAACGCAATCCCAAATGTAACTTTTCATTTGACTAATACTAGTTTTTACTAGAATTTATAACTCAATTCAACTTATTTCTGTAGTCTTCATAATATCTTTTTTATTTACCAATAAAAAGAAGAAGATGAAGAGATATTTGATTTGTTAAAGTCTTAAACAACATAATGTAATTTTCTTCGATTTTGAGTGAATGTTATCCATGGAACTATGGACCAAATTATTTCTTTAGATGCTGATACGAATCATACTCGAAATATTTTATTCCAATACCCTGAGAATATTGGCAGAATGTTCAGGAATTTTCATAGTCCTTGAAACATCTGCAATACATCCTCAATTAGTCCAGTATATATCGTTACGGTGCATTATACGGAGTTCGGCAAAAGTCCGTGACATTATTTTCTGTTCTGAAAAGTAGAAGAGACGTAGTCACTGATAGTAATAGGAACACTATAAAGAAGTTAGCTAGAACAGTATTCACCTCTTTCAGACAAAGTTATAACAATCTGCTTTGTATATTGTTCGATGACCGAGAAAGCCAAATTTTAGATATTACGGGGTGTGTGGCTAGGGAAGCTTAAATTCAAATTTTCGACCAAAATAACCTTGTGGGTTTTCCGCCATCCTGAAAAAAGGAATGAATTCAGTTTTTTCCCTCATAACTCGGTTCCCCGTTGAGATACGAAAATTCGTATGCCATACTTTTTTGTTGTTCTTTTTACGATCTACAATTGAGGTCCTTTATATTTTTCACGTTTCTATCACCGTTATCGAGATATAGATGAAAAAAAAACATAAATTTGAGGAGAAAAAATTGTTTTTTGCTATTTCCTTTTTTCTCGCGAAAGATATCGAAAAATGTCCAGTATGAAACTTGTAGAGCGTGTTCACGCCTACATATCCATTCTTCTTTTTTCCGTTTTAGGAAAAAATTACGACCTCTAGCACACCGCAGTCAGTAAAACTGTGTCCGGATTTGATTAAGCCGCTCGCACGGTTGTATCCATCCGTCAAAATGGATGAATGGTTGTTCAGGGAATTATTGTAATACTAAATAAATCAATGAACCAGCCAAACTATAAATCAAACACATGAAATTTGTTTTAATGTTTTTCACATGTTTCCCATATGATTAACGATTACACGATTTCTTGTACCTATTTTTTCGGGGATTTTTTTTAATATTTCAAACTATGTATTCGTTCTGAAAAGTTCAGTATCACTAACGTTCAGAACAAGGTAGTATGAGAAAAAAAGTAGGCCAACAATTGTGGTAATTGTCAAGTTTGACTATTTTCAAAAATTCACAAATTCGAAATTTGAAAAGAACTTTTTAATTCAAATAGTGTATGATGATATATTTTACCATTTCAGGCTGAAACAGTAGAGGACATTGCAATTGCATGTGGAAAGGAAGTGGGTCTAGCCATAGATAACATCAGTCCAGCTGTAATAGAAAAAATTAATAAGTTAGAATTCCCCGATGATCCATCATACAGAGAAAAATTTTTGATTTGTTTTTTACAAAAAAGGGTTTTCAAGATGATGGGGCAAGACTTTAAAATGTAAAAGCGTATTAAAATGTAAAAATATCAATATAATGCAATAAAATACAAGCACTAAAGTAATATTTTAATTTTTCCTTTATCCTTCTTTTTTGATTTGTTTATTCTTCGATCATTGCTGACACTACGTCTCTCCTTCAATACTCTCCTCACATACTTTTTTTAATCTTTACATAGTTTCATTCAACTTCACTCTAGAATCTTGAAGAACAAATCCACCTGACATCTTCTAATATAGTTTAGTATTATTCAGTATCATTGTTGTAAATAAATACAGTAAACCACCACATTTCTTAGTCTACCCAATAATCATAGACAACACATATCAATAGGACCAATTTGTACTATTAAACCCATCATTTTCTGAAAAGCTATCAGATTATTTGGTCAGTTTTGATAAAGTTACATTAAAAGGTTTGTTCGTAGAGCAGTCACAAACGGTTGGAAACTGGAGGACTCATACACAGTGAATTAAACTCGTTCACAATAAGACTTTTCACTCTCACTCTTCACTAACAGTGCGCATGTGCACTTTGTACTCTACATACTGTGTACTCTAATAGAAGCTCTCACACACTCCGTGGTAGAACTTCAATGGACCACCTGCCAAATTTACATAATGTAAGTTAGTAAGTACATGGGGCGAAAGTGTGGTGTATCTTAATTATTTGGCGAGTAATATTCATGAAACTGCCCTTACCAACTTTTCTGTTTTAAATGAAAAATATTGATTGCATCACTTCCCTATTGAACTGATACTTAAAAATCTGTTTTTATTACTCGAAAGCAACTTGTTTGCTCCGATTACTCGACAGTTCATTGATATCAAATCTCCTCCATGTTGGGAAGACGCTGCATTTACTTATAAACTTACCATAAGAAATTCTGTTCGAGTTTCGCCATTGCTGGACTGTCAGGCTTTGTTACTGGTAATATTTGAAACAGCTTTATCTTCAGGACTCGTAAAAAATATTTCTACAGTGGACAAATTTTTTGTCCTTTTTATGAAATCTATAAAATTCCATTTCATCGAGTTAAGATACACGTTTTTGTCTTCCCCTACGCTATCGAGGCTACGGTTAACATTTAATTCAATAGGATAAGGATGGAATGGGATAGAATAGATAAAATAGAATAGAATAGAATAGAATAGAATAGAATAGAATAGAATAGAATAGAATAGAATAGAATAGAATAGAATAGAATAGAATAGAATAGAATAGAATAGAATAGAATAGAATAGAATAGAATAGAATAGAATAGAATAGAATAGAATAGAATAGAATAGAATAGAATAGAATAGAATAGAATAGAATAGAATAGAATAGAATAGAATAGAATAGAATAGAATAGAATAGAATAGAATAGAATAGAATAGAATAGAATAGAATAGAATAGAATAGAATAGAATAGAATAGAATAGAATAGAATAGAATAGAATAGAATAGAATAGAATAGAATAGAATAGAATAGAATAGAATAGAATAGAATAGAATAGAATAGAATAGAATAGAATAGAATAGAATAGAATAGAATAGAATAGAATAGAATAGAATAGAATAGAATAGAATAGAATAGAATAGAATAGAATAGAATAGAATAGAATAGAATAGAATAGAATAGAATAGAATAGAATAGAATAGAATAGAATAGAATAGAATAGAATAGAATAGAATAGAATAGAATAGAATAGAATAGAATAGAATAGAATAGAATAGAATAGAATAGAATAGAATAGAATAGAATAGAATAGAATAGAATAGAATAGAATAGAATAGAATAGAATAGAATAGAATAGAATAGAATAGAATAGAATAGAATAGAATAGAATAAAAAAGAATAGAAACATTATTTTTCATGGTCATAATAAAGGTTCAACCATTTATTGATTATTGTGTCCCTGTATCACACTGCTAAAAGATAATGGAAAGTATTGTAATCTCAAACGGACAAAACCTGTCCAGAGCGGCAATTTTGAGAAAGCAATAAAACCACCCAAAATAAATTTTCAATTAATGATACAATTTATTTTTCAGCTTTAAAATGAATTGTTGATACCGATTTTCATTCATTCTCCGATAAAATTCGAACGCGGAATAAGTATTTCAATAAAATGAGTTTTATATTAATATTATCCATATTTTTAGCGATAACCAGTTTCGCAAAAGTAAGTACGAATATTTTATATAAATCAACAAAAGATATTCGCGTTTGGTTTTACTGTCACAATATAGTTTATTGAAATGTTACATTTTTAGGCCCTACCTATCGTTTTTCAGGGGACGCAATTTAATTTTTTGTTTATTTCTAGGGGGGGTCAGTGTAAAGGTAAAACTAAGTTTGTGCGGTCACCACCCTTGTCCAACGACCGCCATATTGAAAATAGAGGTTGAAATGGTTTTTACGAGATCTCTTAAATTATTCATTTGGTGAAAAAAATTTGTTAACAACTTTTATAAGCAACATGTTTTCGTTAAGTCAATAACTAAGGTTTTACAGCGCTTCGAAGTGATTACTATTTTTCAGTGCTCCCAACTATACATATTATTATATTATACTAATAATGTTTCATTAGTTATCTTTTTTCATTCTGTTGTAATAATTTTTTTAATTATTCATTTCGCAATATTATTCTTTTTTATTCAGCTTAAAGTGCTTTGTGACAGCTCTGGCCATTAGCACTAGGTACAATAGATACAATATGTTACATTGGTTTTATATACATAAAATAGATAAATGGAATGTAATTAAATTTTGTCGAATAGATTTTCTCCTTTCAGGAATTGGATGACTGTCGTTATTTGGTTTGGGCAGGTTTATATTTCTTTTATGGATGTTCTCATTCCCCGCTGTTGACGCGACGTTTGGCATATAATGGGCAGTTCACTAGTATGTGCTCAACTTTTAATGGGGAATGGCAATGTTGGTAGTTTTGTTGAGGTGTAGATCTCATCAAATGGCCGTGCTAGAGACGAGTGTGACCGATACGTAATCTTCTGGCAACGACCTTCTCGTTTCTTCGTGAATCGGGAACATTGAATTGGTCTACTGTGGAATGTATTTTATGTAGGAATATGACTGAGTGACTCCAATGATTTTGCCAATGCAATCGAATCAGTTTTCTCATGCAAATTTTTAAGTCAGTGGAGATTTGCAAATTAATTGTGTTGGTGGTGGATGAGGCGGCTTCTTTAGCAAAACGATCAGCGATTTCATTTCCAGTTATGCCTATATGTGAAGGGATCCATATGATACTGATGGTAACATCGTGAAGAATAAGGTTTTGGTATGTGTCGTGAATGCGTTGAACGAGAGGATGAGTGGTGAATAAATTATTGATAGACTAGATGGATGAGAGGGAGTCTGTGCAAATGGCTATATGTTGGTGGGGTACTTTGCTGAGTTCAAAGGCTTGTAGAATAGCATACAGTTCGCCAGTGTGAACGCTACATGTAGTTGAAATTCGGTAAGTTTCAAGAACTGCTTGTGTGGTAGAAACAGCACAACCCACTCCAGTTTCCCTTTTGGATGCATCGGTGAAGAAGACTTGGCCGTATTGTTCTCTATTAAGTATTTCCAAGAAATGGTTTTTTATTAGATCATGGCTGGTTTCTTCTTTGTTGAATTTAATGAGTAATAGGTTAGATTTTGGAAGAGTTTTGAATCAAGGTGGGGTATGTGGCTAGGGAACAGGGATAGTGTGGGATAATTGAATATGCGGTATTAATGACTGGAGGAGGAGTATGAATGCGTGGGTTAGGTGGTAGACTACTCAAATTGCATGGTGTTGTTAGGGAGGACGCTATACTTGTGTACCAATAATGTTTTATTGATTTTTTTTTGTATTCTGTTATAATAATTTTTTTAATTATTCATTTTGCAATATTATTATTAATTAATTATTGACTCTTTTCCACTCCATTACAGTATTTTACAATTATTGATATTGCGCTGTAAAACCTAAGCTAGAGACTTAATGAAAAAATATTATTCATTAGAAAACGATCTACAAAAATGAACTGATATCATTTTTTCGTGAAATGATGAAAAAAGTTATATTTTTTTTTCGAATTTCTGAACATTTTCGATTATAACTTTTTTATTTATAGTTCTACGGCGAAAAGATACTGGACCAAAGTTGCAGAGAATTTGATTTTCAACAAAAAATGTTTACAAATTTTTTCTATCTGATGAATAGTTTGAGAGATATTTCGTAAAAACCATTTTAACCCCCTATTTTCAAGATGGCGTCCGTGGGACAAGGGTGGCGACTAAGGAGGGCTGTAAGAAGGAGATGAATCGACATAGGCGTATTTTGAAATTTATGGCACTACTTTTATGTTCGTTCAAGTTTTTAACGTAGGTGGCGCATAGTTCGATGTGATGCTACTTTATCGTTGTGTTGTATTGAAAGGTTGATGATTTGCGAGATTTTTTTAATAAAGTCTGGTGAATATTCGAATCTTTCAGTAATATTTACAAACAATGAGTAATAAAAAAGTGAATAAAGACAGAGTTTGTTTTGTTCCGGGATGTAAGACGGGTTATTCTTCCAATAAAAAATCCAACAAAATATATATTTTCTATATGCTATGTATATATCTTCTGTATGTTATGCTTTCTTAGAAATAGTATGTCATTAGCATTAGGAAGATTTTTTTTTGTAATAATCAATAATTTTTACGAGTTTCACGATTGTTTTATTATGTTTTTCACTGAGGGGGCTTAAATATCAAAACCTTTTTAAACTTAAAGATCTTAGTTATTAATTTTCGTTGAAACTATTATGGTTTACCTAAAATATATAATTAGTTTAAAATAAGTATTTAATGCTATACAGACATTAAAACAAATTGGCGGAAAGACATCATATAAAATCAATACTTCCAAACTGGTAATATCCTACCACATCCCACCTTTTTTACATAGACCGTAAAATCGAATTCTGTTTACCAAAAATCCCTAAGACGACATATTATTCGATTTTTTAACAAGAATATTGTATGTAGGTATATATAATCACCCATGTTCCAAATTTACAGTTAAAAGCTCAATTCATTCAAAATTTGAAAAGTTCTCGAGAGAACTAACGACAAATTTTTCTGCTCGATTAAATTAGTTTTTCCATACGTTTTGGGACATTTTAGGCTTAAATAGCACAATTTGTGATGTGGAAGTAATAAAAACTACTCTCTACCATCATTTTTTAATATTATATTGTCTTAATGCACTTTATTATTTTTTTTTAAGTTAAAGCGGTACAAGTTTACTGTTTTCCAATGCCCAATAAAAATTAAACAAATGTATACAAACAACGTCAAAAATTATTAATTGCAGCTGCCAGGCCTTTATTTTGAAAATACAAAGAATAGGTACTTCAGTATTAACAACCTATTTTTCATTATAATTTTCATTTGCGCTCATAATTCTCATAAGAAACCATACTTTTTAGGAATCACTTCGAACACTTGCGCCTCTAGCGGTGGTTTCAGAAATTTCAATTACGAGCCATATTTCAGTACCATTTCGTTAGCATTGCGATTTAACTCCTTCTTACAGCCCTCCATAGTGGCGACTACACAAACTTGGTTTTAGCTTTACACTGACCCCTCCTACACAACAAAGAAATAAAATTGCGTTTTCAAAAAAACGCAATCCCAAATGTAACTTTTCATTGGACTAATACTAGTTTTTACTAGAATTCACAACTCAGTTCAACTTATTTCTGTAGGTGCAGTCTTCATAATATCTTTTTTATTTACCAATAAAAAGAAGAAGATGAAGAAATATTTGATTTGTCTAAGTCTCAAACAGCATAATGTAATTTTCTTCGATTTTGAGTGAATGTTATCCATGGAATTATGGACTAAATTACTTCTTTAGATGCTGATACGAATCATCCTCGAAATATTTTATTCCAACGTCCTGGGAATATTTGCAGGATGTTCAAGAATTTTCATAGTCCTTGAAACATCTGCAATACATC
Source organism: Galerucella nymphaeae (assembly GCA_963978555.1). Taxonomy (NCBI): domain Eukaryota; kingdom Metazoa; phylum Arthropoda; class Insecta; order Coleoptera; family Chrysomelidae; genus Galerucella; species Galerucella nymphaeae. Next base: position 15,849,629 of record OZ021715.1, on the reverse strand, counting down.
CTCAATTAGTCCAGGTACGGTGCATTATACGGAGTTCGGCAAAAGTCCGGGACTTTATTTTCTGATCTGAAAAGTAGAAGAGACGTGGTCACTGAGAGTGATAGGAACACTATAAAGAAGTTAGCTAGAAAAGTATTCTTTTTTTCAGACATTTTTATAACACTCTAAAAAAACCTTAGTGAGTTTTCCGCCATCTTGAAAAAAACAATAAATTCAGTTTTTCTTCTTTGTTGCTCTTTTTACGATCTACAATTAAGGTCCTCTATATTTTTCACATTTCAATCACCGTTATCGAGATATAGATAAAAAAAACCTGAATTTGGGGAGAAAAAATTGTTTTTTGCTATTTCCTTTTTTCTAGTGGAAGATATCGAAAAATGTCCAGTATGAAACTTGTAGAGCGTGTTCACGCCTACATATTCATTCTTCTATTTTCCGGAATACGGAGGTACGGAAATTGTGGAGTATACTGTAATTATTACAAATATTTTACATTTCTAAATCGGCTTCGGTATGCACCACTTATCAACTAACAGCATTGTCTCTTAAAAATATGAATTCCGGGAACCGGATCGGTAACAAACTCTCGGACACAAAAAAAAACGTTTAACGGTAGCGGAAGGCTGAGAACCACGAGTTGAGAACTGAGAACTGAGAGCCGCGAGCAACGAATTGAGAACCACCAATCCAACTCTTCCGTCCTTTTATATTCTCATTAGCAAATATTTTATTTAGAAACTACAAAAAAGTTTGTCATATACTAGACGTCGTTCGGAATTAATTAAATTAAATTAAATGGTATATATATACCAAATGTCCTTTTGATTGAAAAATTTTTAACTATTCTTTTTAACTGAATTTTATGATTGAATATAAATTTGCGTACCTCCGGACTAATACAAAAAATACTAAAACTAATATAATGGTAATGATAATGAATAAAAATAATAATAAATCGGTCACAAAAGAGAATCGGAAAGTAAGTAACGAGTTATTTAAAATCAAGTGGCAAAATAAAAATATGAAACGGAGAGAAAAACTTAAATCAGTGTCAACAAAAAGAATAACTCGTTACAACACATGGAGTTGGTTTCAATTTTTTTTCACATGTTTTTCATATGATTAATGATTACACGATTTCTTGTACCTATTTTTTCGGGGATTTTTTTAAATTTCAAACTATTTATTTGTTCTAAAAATTTCGGGATCGCTAACGTTCAGAACAAGGTAGTATGGAAAAAAAAGTAGGCCAACAATTGTAGTAATTGTCAAGTTTGACTATTTTCAAAAATTCACAAATTCGAAATTTGAAAAGAACTTTTTAATTCAAATAGTGTATGATGATATATTTTACCATTTCTGAACTTTTCGATTATAACTTTTTTATTTATAGTTCTACGGCAAAAAGTTACTAGACCAAAGTTCCAGAGAATTTGATTTTGAACAAAAAATGTCATCAAATTTTTTCTAACAGATGAATAGTTCACGAGATATATCGTAAAAATCATGTTAACCCCCTATTTTCAAGATGGCGTCCGTGGGACAAGGGTGGCGACTACACAAACTTGGTTTTAGCTTTACACTGACCCCTCCTACACAACAAAGAAATAAAATTGCGTTTCCAAAAAAACGCAATCCCAAATGTAACTTTTCATTTGACTAATACTAGTTTTTACTAGAATTTATAACTCAATTCAACTTATTTCTGTAGTCTTCATAATATCTTTTTTATTTACCAATAAAAAGAAGAAGATGAAGAGATATTTGATTTGTTAAAGTCTTAAACAACATAATGTAATTTTCTTCGATTTTGAGTGAATGTTATCCATGGAACTATGGACCAAATTATTTCTTTAGATGCTGATACGAATCATACTCGAAATATTTTATTCCAATACCCTGAGAATATTTGCAGAATGTTCAGGGATTTTCATAGTCCTTGAAACATCTGCAATACATCCTCAATTAGTCCAGTATATATCGTTACGGTGCATTATACGGAGTTCGGCAAAAGTCCGTGACATTATTTTCTGTTCTGAAAAGTAGAAGAGACGTAGTCACTGACAGTAATAGGAACACTATAAAGAAGTTAGCTAGAACAGTATTCACCTCTTTCAGACAAAGTTATAACAATCTGCTTTGTATATTGTTCGATGACCGAGAAAGCCAAATTTTAGATGTTACGGGGTGTGTGGCTATCCTGAAAAAAGGAATGAATTCAGTTTTTTCCCTCATAACTCGGTTCCCCGTTGAGATACGAAAATTCGTATGCCATACTTTTTTGTTGTTCTTTTTACGATTTACAATTGAGGTCCTTTATATTTTTCACGTTTCGATCACCGTTATCGAGATATAGATGAAAAAAAAAACATAAATTTGAGGAGAAAAAATTGTTTTTTGCTATTTCCTTTTTTCCCGTGAAAGATATCGAAAAATGTCCAGTATGAAACTTGTAGAGCGTGTTCACGCCTACATATTCATCCTTCTTTTTTCCGTTTTAGGAAAAAATTACGACCTCTAGCACACCGCAGTCAGTAAAACTGTGTCCGGATTTGATTAAGCCGCTCGCACGGTTGTATCCATCCGTCAAAATGGATGAATGGTTGTTCAGGGAATTATTGTAATACTAAATAAATCAATGAACCAGCCAAACTATAAATCAAACACATGAAATTTGTTTTAATGTTTTTCACATGTTTCCCATATGATTAACGATTACACGATTTCTTGTACCTATTTTTTAGGGGATTTTTTTTAAAATTGCAAACTATGTATTCGTTCTGAAAAGTTCAGGATCGCTAACGTTCAGAACAAGGTAGTATGGGAAAAAAAGTAGGCCAACAATTGTTGTAATTGTCAAATTTGACTATTTTCAAAAATTCACAAACTTGAGATTTAAAAAGAATTTTTTCAATTCAAATAGTGTATGATATACTTATTTTACCATTTCAGGCTGAAACAATAGAGGCATGTGAAAAGGAAGTGGGTCTTAGTCCAGAAATGATAGAAAAAAAGGATAATTTCGAATTCCCCGATGATCCATCATTCAAAGAATTTTTGAGTTGCGTTTTAAAAAAAAAGGGCTTTCAAGATGATGCGGGAAACGTTTCCTTAACTAAAATTATAAACTACCACCCGAATGGGGATGTGAAGAAGCAGCTGGACGAGTTTAACAAGTCTTGTGTGAATATAACTGGAAATAATGATGGTGAAAAAGCGTATAATGCTATAGCTTGCGTATTAAAAGCATCTAAAAATTCGAGACCCTAAAATGAACACTTTCGTACTAAAATGTAAAAATATCAATATAATGCAATAAAATACAAGCACTGAAGTAATATTTTAATTTTTCCTTTATCCTTCTTTTTTGATTTGCTTATTCTTCGATCATTGCTGACACTACGTCTCTCCTTCAATACTCTCCTCACATACTTTTGTTAATCTTTACATAGTTTCATTCAACTTTACTCTAGAATCTAGAAGTACAAATCCACCTGACATCTTCTAATATAGTTCAGTATTATTCAGTATCATTGTTGTAAATAAATACAGTAAATCACCACATTTTTCAGTCTACCAAATATTCATAGACAACACATATCAATAGGACCAATTTGTACTATTAAACCCATTATTTTCTGAACTGGACGACTCTCACTCTTCACTAACAGCTAGTGCGCATGTGCACTTTGTACTAAATATAATGTGCACTCTAATAAAAGCTCTCATACACTGTGGTAGAACTTCAATGGACCATCCTGCCAAATTTACATGATGTGAGTTAGTAAGTACATGGGGCGAAAGTGTGTGGTGTATCTTAATTATTTGGCAAGTAATATTCATGAAACTGCCCTTACCAACTTTTCTGTTTTAAATGAAAAATATTGATTGCATCACTTCCCTATTGAACTGATACTTAAAAATCTGTTTTTATTACTCGAAAGCAACTTGTCTTCTCCGATTACTCGACAGTTCATTGATATCAAATCTCCTCCATGTTGGGAAGACGCTGCATTTACTTATAAACTTACCATAAGAAATTCTGTTCGAGTTTCGCCATTGCTGGACTGTCAGGCTTTGTTACTGGTAATATTTGAAACAGCTTTATCTTTAGGACTCGTGAAAAATATTTCTACAGTGGACAAATTTTTTGTCCTTTTTATTAAATCTATAAAATAATTTTATTTCGAGTTGAGATACGCGTTTTTATCTTCCCCTACGCTATCGAGGCTACGGTTAACATTCAATTCAATAGGATTAGGATAGGATAGAATGTAATAGAATAAAATGAGAATAGAATAGATTAGAATAGAATAGAATAGAATAGAATAGAATAGAATAGAATAGAATAGAATAGAATAGAATAGAATAGAATAGAATAGAATAGAATAGAATAGAATAGAATAGAATAGAATAGAATAGAATAGAATAGAATAGAATAGAATGGAATGGAATGGAATGGAATGGAATGGAATGGAATGGAATGGAATGGAATGGAATGGAATGGAATGGAATGGAATGGAATGGAATGGAATGGAATGGAATAGAATATAATAAAATAAAAAAAAGAATAGAAACATCATTTTTCATGGTCATAATAAAGGTTCAACTATCTTACCCATCTATTGATTATTGTGTCCCTGTATCAATGTTGAAAGATAATGGAGAGTATTGTAATCTTAAACGGAAAAAAACTGTCCAGCGCGGCAATTTTCAATTTTGAGAAAGCAATAAAACCACCCACAATAAATTTTCAATTTATAATACAATTTAATTTTTAGCATTAAAATGAATTATTGATACCGATTTTTATTTATTTTCCGATAAAATTCGAACGCGGAATAAGTATTTCAATAAAATGAGTTTTATATTAAAATTATCTATATTTTTAGCAATAACCAGTTTCGCAAAAGTAAGTACGAATATTTTATATAAATCAACAAAAAATATTCGCATTTGGTTTTACTGTCACAATATAGTTCATTGAAATGTTACATTTTTAGGCCCTACCTATCGTTTTTCAGGGAACGCAATTTAATTTCTCGTTTATTTGTAGAGGGGGTTAGTGTAAAGCTGAAACTAAGTTTGTGCGGTCACCACCCTTGTCCCACGACCGCCATCTTGAAAATAGGGGTTGAAATGGTTGAAAAAATTTGTTAACATTTTTTGTTGAATATTAAACTTTCCACAACTTTTATCCAGTAATATTTTGTCCTAGAACTATAAATAAAAAAGTAAGCAAAAATGTTCAGAAATTCGAGGAAAGAATTTATATTTTTCGATATAACTTTTTTTAACATTTTAGGGAAAAATTATGTCCGACCATTTTTGTAGATCGTTTTTTGATAAACAACTTCCATAAGCAACATGTTTTCATTAAGTCAATAGCTAAGGTTTTACAGCGCTTCGAAGTGAGTACTATTTTTCAATGCTCCCAACCATACATACATAAGTGATTCTTTATCGGACGAGTCTGAAATTATGAGACGAGCGAGAGAAGCGAGCGAGGCGAATAACAGGCGAGTCCGATAAAGACACTTTACTGACGTGGTGCATACAAAATTTTATCGCCAACTGTTCAGAATTCGGGATATAAGAAACTGAGGAATATTTCATTGCATTTTATTGAGACGAAGTAAACACTGACAGATTATAATATTCGAGTAATGTCAAAGTAAAAATACTTTACCTGACGCTTATGTCACTTTACCTGACTCAAATGTCACTTTAAGTGACTCATATGTCACTTTACCTGCCGCAAGGCAGATAAAGTATATAATTGGTACAGGATAGGGAAAACTGTTTGTTTACTTCCGGAAATCAATCTGATAATTGACGGCTTTACTGACGGTTGGCGATAAACAACTTTTATAAGCAGCATGTTTTCATTAAGTCAATAGCTAAGGTTTTACAGCGCTCTTAAGTGAGTACTATACATATTATTATAGTATTATACTTGTGTACCAATAATGTTTCATTAGTTTTTTTTTCATTCTGTTATAATAATTTTTTCAATTATTAATTTCGCAATAGTATTATTAATTAATTATTGACTCTTTTCCACTCCATTACAGAATTTTACAATTATTGATATTACGCTGTAAAACCTTAGCTATTGACTTAATGAAAAAATATTGCTAATAGAAGTTATTCATTAGAAAACGATCTACAAAAATGAATTTCTGAACATTTTCGATTATAACTTTTTTATTTATAGTTCTACGGCGAAAAGATACTAGACCAAAGTTGCAGAGAATTTGATTTTCAACAAAAAATGTTTACAAATTTTTTCTATCAGATGGGAAGTTTAAGAGATATGTCGTAAAAACCATTTTAACCCCCTATTTTCAAGATGGCGTCCGTGGGAAAGGGTGACGACTACACAAACTTGGTTTTAGCTTTACACTGACCCCTCCTACACAACAAAAAAATAAAATTGCGTCCCCAAAAAAACGCAATCCCAAATGTAACTTTTCATTTGACTAATACTAGTTTTTACTAGAATTTATAACTCAGTTCAACTTATTTCTGTAGGTGCATTCTTCATAATATCTTTTTTATTTACCAATAAAAAGAAGAAGATAAAGAAATATTTGATTTGTTTAAGTCTTAAACAGCATAATGTAATTTTCTTCGATTTTGAGTGAATGTTATCCATGGAATTATAGACAGAATTACTTCTTTAGATGCTGATACGAATCATCCTCGAAATATTTTATTCCAAAGTCCTGGGAATATTTGCAGGATGTTCAGGAATTTTCATAGTCCTTGAAACATCTGCAATACATCCTCAATTAGTCCAGGATATATCGTTACGGTGCATTATACGTCTTGTATATTGTTCGATGACCGAGAAAGCCAAATTTTAGATATTACGGGGTGTGTGGCTAGGGAAGCTTAAATTCAAATTTTAGACCAAAATAACCCTGTGGATTTTCTGCCATCTTGAAAAAAGGAATGAATTCAGTTTTTTCCCTCATAACTCGGTTCCCCGTTGAGATACGAAAATTCGTATGCCATACTTTTTTGTTGTTCTTTTCACGATCTACAATTGAGGTTCTTCATATTTTTCACGTTTCGATCACCGTTATCGAGGTATAGATAAAGAAAAACATATAGGTATTTGGGGAGAAAAAATTGTTTTTAGGTATTTCCTTTTTTTCTCGTGAAAAATATCGAAAAATGTACAGTATGAAACTTGTAGAGCGTGTTCACACCTACAAATTCATTTTTCTATTTTCCATTTTAGAAAAAATTGCGACCTTTAGCACGCCGCAGACAGTAAAACTGTGCCCGGATTTGATTTAGCCGCTCGCACGGTTGTATCCATCCGTCAAAATGGATGAATGGTTGTTCAGGGAATTATTGCAATACAAAATAAATCGATAAACCAGCCAAATTATGAATCAAACACATGGAATTTATTTTAATGTTTTTCACATGTTTTTCATATGATTAACGATTACACGATTTCTTGTACCTATTTTTTCGGGGATTTTTTTTTAAATTCAAACTATGTATTTGTTCTGAAAAGTTCAGGATCGCTAACGTTCAGAACAAGGTAGTATGGAAAAAAAATTGAGCCAACAATTGTGGTGATCGTCAAATTTGATTATTTTCAAAAATTCACAAACTCAAGATTTAAAAAATTTTTTCAATTCAAAGAGTGTATGATGATATATTTTACCATTTCAGGCTGAAACAATAGAGGACACGGCAATTGCATGTGGAAAGGAAGTGGGTCTAAGTCCAGCTATGATAAAAAAAATTGATAATGCAGAATTCCCCGATGATCCATCATACAAAGAATTTTTGAGTTGCCTTTTTAAAAAACTGGGTTTTCAAGATGATGCGGGAAACGTTTCCCTAACTAAAATTATAAACTACCACCAGGATGATGATGATGAGGATGTGGAGAAGGTGCTGGACGAGGTTAACAAGTCTTGTGTGAATATAACTGGAAATAATGATGGTGAAAAAGCGTATAATGCTTATGTTTGCATATTAAAAGCTCTTGAAAAATTCGAGACCCCAAAATGAACACTTTCGTACTAAAATGTGAATATCAATATCATGCAATAAAATACAAGCACTGAAGTAATATTTTAATTTTTCCTTTATCCTTCTTTTTTGATTTGCTTATTCTTCGATCATTGCTGACACTACGTCTCTCCTTCAATACTCTCCTCACATACTTTTGTTAATCTTTACATAGTTTTATTTAACTTTACTCTAAAATCTTGAAGTACAAATCCACCTGACATCTTCTAATATAGTTCAGTATTAGTATCAGTGTTGTAAATAAATACAGTAAACCACTACATTTTTTAGTCTACCGAATATTCATAGACAACACATACCATAAGGACCAATTTGTACTACTAAACCCATTATTTTCTGAACTGGACGACTTATGCGCAGGAAATAATAATCGTTCACAATTGGGAAAAGAAGAATTCGATAGATGGCGCTCCGATATGTCAATGTCATCCTAGCAGCGAGTAAAACAAATCAACTGTCGTAAAAGCCCTTTGATATTTAAGTGGTGTTATTTTGCTGTTTTAGTTATTTTCAGTGTGTTTTGTAAAACTTTCGCTTTTTCTGTGATTGTGCTTTAGTATTTTGTGTTGTTAAACTAAATTTTGATTTCTAATATTTTTATTTTTGGAGTAATAGGTATGGTTGATATTTGTCAAAAATAAAACAAGTTTAGGTCTGCTTTTGTGTTTTTATTTTTTATATAGTCATATCTACAAAAAGTACAGGGACGGTACGTTTGTATTGAGTAATATTTTGAATCTTTAATACCGACTTATTTTCTCTTTGTTTTTGTAACTATGTATTAAGTATACACTGACCATTCAAAGTTTATTTGAATTTGTAAATGCTGAGCCTTCTTCTAGGTGCATAAATGAGGGACAGGCAGTTTTAAATGCTGGCCATATATTTTTGCATGATACCTATTGAGGAAATAAGTGACACTTTCATGAAAGTACAATGAAAACAAAAAATAGAATAACATAACCTCTTCCATAATAGCTGTTTTTGCGGAGCACATCCTGAACGTATTCGGAGGGACTTCGCATGCGCAATTAAAATTTGAGTGTTCGTGGAGTGCTTCAGAATGTGCTCAGGATAAAAAATCCCGTGTTCGAGGAAGACTTAGATTTAATTCCGAGTATGCTCGGAACGTGCTCGATGAATCCTAGGATGATAGCTGGGATTTTTTGTTCCGAACAGATTATAACCTCAAAATTTTGTTTGTATGCGGTTGTATGACTTTATAGTGTAGTTTGATTACTTTCTAATTTGCGTTTAAAACTTTAAAAACTTTTGAATCATATATATTTTAATGGTAAACAGTGTTCGTTGAATTGTTTGGTTTTTTTGTTTCTACTTTACTATAGACTTCCTTTATTTTTTAAACAAATTTGCTAAAAGGCAAGGTTTTTATTTATAATGAACCTCCAATAAACGGTTATTCTTTTTTTTGCACATTTTGTGTTAACTCAACTTCATGTCACTTCAAATTCGCGTTCGCGTTACCTTTAAAATTCGGAATGAGTCTGTAGGCACGCTTGCGCATTAAAGAAATACAGTATGTACTCGGTTTGTGCTCTGGATGTATTCAGGATCTGCTCCGCGAAAAAAATATATCCTCAGAAATGATGACATTTGAGTTGAATAGGAAAACACAGTTTTAAGCTTGTCACTGAAACAAAATTAAACAAATAAAGTATGAATTCACGATAATTACGTTGACTTGCATATAATACAAAAATAATGCAAAACGAATTGTTTTACTCGTTGCGACAATCACAATTTTCTCCGCCAGGGGTCTCATTGAATTCTACTCCGCACAATAAGACTCTTCACTCTCACTCTTCACTAACAGGTAGTGCGCATGTGCATTTTGTACTCAACATACTGTATTCTCTAATAGAGGCTCTCACACACTGTGGTAGAACTTCAGTATGGACCATCCTGCCAAATTTACATAATGTAAGTTAGTGAGTACATGGGGCGAAAGTGTGTGGTGTATGTTGATTATTTGGGAGAGTAATATTCATGAAACTCCTATAACCAATTTTTCTGTTTTGAATGAAAAATATTGATTGAATCGCTTCCCTATTAAAATCATACTTATATATCTGTTTTTATTACTCGGAAGCAACTTGTCAGCTCCGATAGTATAGAATAGTGAAGAAATAGAATAGAAATAGAATAGAATAGAATAGAATAAAATAGAATAGAATAGAATAGAATAGAATAAAATAGAATAGAATAGAATAGAATAGAATAGAATAGAATAGAATAGAATAGAATAGAATAGAATAGAATAAAATAGAATAGAATAGAATAGAATAGAATAGAATAGAATAGAATAGAATAGAATAGAATAGAATAGAATAGAATAGAATAGAATAGAATAGAATAGAATAGAATAGAATAGAATAGAATAGAATAGAATAGAATAGAATAGAATAGAATAGAATAGAATAGAATAGAATAGAATAGAATAGAATAGAATAGAATAGAATAGAATAGAATAGAATAGAATAGAATAGAATAGAATAGAATAGAATAGAATAGAATAGAATAGAATAGAATAGAATAGAATAGAATAGAATAGAATAGAATAGAATAGAACAAAATAGAATAAAAACATTATTTTTCATGGTCATAATAAAGGTTCAACTATCTTATCCATTCGTTGATTATTGTGTCCCTGCATCACTGTTGAAGTATAATGGACAAAAACTGTCCAGCGCGGCAATTTTGAGAAAGCAATAAAACCACCCACAATAAATTTTCAATCAATGATACAATTTAATTTTTAGCATTAAAATGAATTATTGATACCGATTTTTATTTATTTTCCGATAAAATTCGAACGCGGAATAAGTATTTCAATAAAATGAGTTTTATATTAATATTATCCATATTTTTAGCGATAACCAGTTTCGCAAAAGTGAGTACAAATATTTTATATAAATTAACTGAAAATATTCGCATTTGGTTTTACTGTCACAATATAGTTCATTGAAATGTTACATTTTTAGGCCCTACCTATCGTTTTTTAGGGGACGCAATTTAATACTTTTGATTTGTAGGAGGGGTCAGTGTAAAGCTAAAACTAAGTTTGTGCGGTCGCCACAGTTGTCCCACGACCGCCATCTTGAAAATAGGGGTTGAAATGGTTTCTACGAGATCTCTAAAATTATTCATCTGGTGAAAAAAATTTGTGAACATTTTTTGTTGAAAATTAAACTTTCCACAACTTTTATCCAGTAATTTTTTGTCGTAGAACTATGAATAAAAAAGTTAAAGGCAAAAATGTTCAGAAATTCGAGGAAAAAATTTATATTTATCGATAAGTATAACTTTTTTTATCATTTCAGGGAGAAATTATATCCGACCATTTTTGTATATCGTTTTCTAAGGAATCGTGTAAGATATCGAAAACTGTCCTGTATGAAACTTGTAGAGCGTGTTCACACCTACAAATTCATTTTTCTATTTTTTATTTTAGAAAAAAATTACGACCTCTAGCACGCCGCAGTTAGTAAAACTGTGCACGGATTTGATTTAGCCGCTCGCTCGGTTGTATCCACCCGTCAAAATGGATGAATGGATGTTCAAGGAATTATTGCAATACAAAATAAATCAATAAACCAGCCAAATTATGAATCAAACACATGAAATTTATTTTAATTTTTTTCACGTTTTCCATATGATTAACGATTACACGATTGTACCTGTACCTATTTTTTCGGAGATTTTTTTTTTAATTTCAAACTATGTATTGTTAAAAAGCAATGTTCTAAAAATTTCAGGACCGCTCACATTCAGAGCAAGGTAGTATGGAAAATAAATTGAGCCAGTGTCAATCGTCAAGTTTGACTATTTTCAAAAATTCACAAACTCGAGATTTGAAAAGAATTTTTTCAATTCAAATAGTGTATGATGATATATTTTACCATTTCAGGAGGCTGAAACAACAGACATGGCAATTGCATGTCGAAATGAAGTGGGTCTAGGTCCAGCTATAATACGAAAAATTGATAATTTAGAATACCCCGATGATTCATCATATAAAGAATTTTTAAGTTGCCATTTCAAAAAACAGGGTTTTCAAGATGATGCGGGAAATGTTTCCTCAACTAAAATTATAAACTACTTGGGTGGCTTGGATGGGGATGTGAAGAAGCATCTGGACGAGGCTAACAAGTCTTGTGTGAATACTGGAAATAATGATGGTGAAAAAGCGTATAATGCTATGGCTTGCATAATAAAAGTATTTGAAAAATTCGAGACTCCAATACAATTGTACTAAAATGTAAATATCAATATCATGCATTAAAATACAAGCACTAAAGGCATTTTTTAATTTAAATTTTTTCCTTCTTTTTTTAAATTGCTTTCTTCGAGCATTGCTGACACTACGTCTCTCCTTCAGTACTCTCCGCACATACTTTTGTTAATATTCACATACATAACTTCACTCTAGAATCTTGGAGTACAGATCCACCTGACATCTTTCAATATAGTTCAGTATTATTCAGTACCATTGTTATTAATAAATACAGTGAACCACCACATTTTTTAATCTACCAAATATTCATAGACATACATTCAACACATACCATTAGGACCAATTTGTACTATTACACCCATTATTTTCTGAAAAGCTATCGGATTATTCAACAAATCCCTACCATTATTTGGTCAGTTTCGATAATAGTAATTTACCTACGTTACAAGACCGGAAAGTGGTGTTGTTCAGGTCGAGACAAGCAGACGTAGGCGAGTCCTGGAAGCTTGGAGAGGCCAGAAAAACACGAATTTCCGTTAGCGTGACGTACAATATTTTTTTTCCAGAAAATATACACTTTCTGGGCCATTTTTCGTCCAGAAAATAACGTTTTGCCGATCAAGGCCGGAAAAGTGACGCAAGGGACCGGCAAAAGCTTTTTTCTAAGATAACCTTGATAAATGTTCATTTTATAACCGTAATCTCAATCATGAACCAGCACATTTTGTACAGAATTTCATTTTTCTCCTATCGTGGAAAAAGTTACACTATTTTGACCTGTTTTCCATGCGCAAAGCTCAACATTCCCGAATAGTGGGCAGTTGCTAAGCAATTAGAAAATAACAGTGCGGTAATATTCTTACCGCACTGCTGTAGCGTGCGGTAATGTTACAAATGGATTATTACCATAAAATGTAACAAAGTATGGCTTTAGTTTTTATATTGATAAATTTGTTATGAAGTAAATAAAAGAAACATCTAATTTATAACGATATTCTTGAACACAAATTTATTTGCCTCCATCTCGTGCTGCAAATTTCATACTCGTGCAAAATGGCCATAATTTTGTGCTCATTGCATAATATACTATTTCCGGTCCCTGATGGTTTATTTTTCCAATCGCTCTTTTATAATACAATCTAATTTGATTTCGTTACTATGGTAACAACGTTTCAATATATTGTCAAGTGATGACAGTTCGTTAATTTTTAATTTGACGTTTATATCATACTTATTTTAAAGAATTTATTTGATATCGAAGTGTAAAGTAAAGAGTGACAGCGTGCATGCGCACTTTGTACTCTATATACTGTGTACTCTAATTCTAATATACACTCTGTGGTAGAACTTCAATGGAGCATCCTGCCAAATTTACATAATGTAAGTTAGTAAGTACATGGGGCGAAAGTGTGGTGTATCTTAATTATTTTACGAGTATGAAAATTATTGATTGCATCACTTCCCTATTGAACTGATACTTAAAAATCTGTTTTTATTACTCGAAAGCAACTTGTCAGCTCCAATTACTCGACAATTCATTGATATCAAATTTCTTCCATGGAGGAAAGACGCTGCATTCACTTATAAACTTACCATAAGAAATTCAGTTCGAGTTTTGCCATTGCTGGACTGTCAGGCTTTGTTACTGATAATATTTGAAACTGCTTTTGTCTCTAGGACAGGTCAAAAATAATTTTTACCGTAAAAAAACTTACTTCATGGAAAGATTTTGATTGTGTGACTGCGAAGAAACGTTTAAAATCTATTTCAAAAGTTTGCAAGATTAATAATTTATCAAAATATGTAAACAATTTCTATTACGAAAAAATACTATGAATACAGTGTGTGACGTAAATATTTCGATTTCCGAGCAAATAATGGCCATAAATTGCGAGTAATAGCATATTACATACTGAGGAGGGAAGTGTTTCATTACTGTCGAGAGATTAACTATAATCTCGAGATATTAATGAAAACTTTCCTTCGAGGTATGTATACTATTTTATTTACCACCACATCGTTAGTTGAAAATTCTATTTCACATTTTTTAAATGTAGTAAAAATTGAATTAAAAATTATTTGACACCATTGAAAAATGTGACAGTGACAGTAATGAAATTTCAAATCATCAGGGAGGTCTCTTAAATATTTCGGTTAAATCCTATAATAGGCCCCTTGCAGATAATTTTTTTATTGCATTAAAATGATCAATTATACGTAAATATCATCCCACAGGAATATTTTCAAATTTTGTTTGATATTAAAGTCGTAATAAATAATTGAAATTCAAACGACTAAAATGCCGCCAAAAACACATTTCATGCAACAGTGACGTCACAAGGTACTTATGCCAAGTTTTGACGTCTATCAAAGTTAATTTTGACGTTGTTTTTGGTGATTTTTTGAGAAAAAATGGTTTATCGGTATTGTATCGTGCCAAGTTGTGGAAGTACAACAATCTCCACTCTTGGAAAAACATTCATCAAGCTACCCATTGAAGAAAAACTCCGAAAAAGGACCCAGAGGTAAATTATCAGATTGTGCCTTTAAAAATCCTTCAGACATCTTAATATTTAAAATTAACGATAAACAAAGAAACACAACAGTAAACACTATTAAACAATAAATTGATGCTAAAATATCTCAAGTAAAAATGCTTTTAAAATGGATAAACGGGAAACCAGATTTGAAGTTTACATTTAGCGGACGACAGGTGTACCTTGTGACGTCACGACCAATTTCATTAGCTGTTTTCGCGGAGCACATCCTGAACGCATTCGGAGGGATTGCGCATGCGCAATTGAAATTGGAGTGTTCGTGGAGTGCTTCAGAATGTGTTCGGATAAAAAATCCCGTGTTCAAGGAAGACTTAGATTCAATTTCGAGCATGCTCGGAACGTGCTCGATGAATCCTAGGATGATAGCTGGGATTTTTTGTTCCGAACAGATTATAACCTCAAAATTTTGGTTGTATGCGGTTGTATGACTTTATATTGATTTGATTACTTTTTAATTTGCATTTGAAACTTTAAAAAACTTTTGGATTATATATATTTTAATGATAAACAGTGTTTGTTGAGTTGTTTGGTTTTTTTATTTTATTTTTACTTTATTATAGACTTCGTTTTAACGTTTTATTTTATAAACAAATTTGCTAAAAGGTAAGGTTTTTATTCATAATTAGCATCCAATAAAAGGTTATTCTTCTTTTTTGCACAATTTGTGTCAACTCAACTTCATGTCACTTCAAATTCGCGTTCACGCTGCCTTTAAAATTCGGAATGAGTCTGTAGACACGCTTGCGCATTAAAAAAATCCAGTATGTACTCGGTTTGTGCTCTGGATGTGTTCAGGATTTGCTCCGCGAAAATAGCTATTGTGTTTTCGTGTGACGTCAAATTTAAAGGGCTTCGTGAAACTTTCTTAGGGAATTCATGAGATAATTTTGAGTACTTCTTGGAAAAAAAATGTGGAAGGATATTTATTATACTTTAAGAGGTTTTCAGAATACTTTAAGGTAAAAATAAAAATCTATGCAAGAGGCCTATTAGTCAAATATTACCATTAATTTTAATAAATAATATATAATTTTTTTTTGGCTTTAGGGCTGTACCCATGCAGCCAGAAACTATTTAAGTAATGAAGAATCGGCTACTCTCTATAAATATTGGCGCAGTACGTCTGAGTGTACTAAAGGTCTACAAATGTATTAATTGTGGGAAAACAAACAAAAAAAAACAGCCAAATATTTCAGTTGTGAAATGTTCATACTATTAGTTCCGAAGGAACGGGTACGATACCGTGCCATTGTTATCGGATTAACGACTACCTGCTGTAGGTTTTGATTTTAAATCAACCATGTTGGCATAAGTCAACGAAATATCTTGGAACGGAGTATACTAACAAGTAAATTTTGCAGACTTTGTATTGTTTAAATAAATCTCTACTCTTATCACGACGATTAAGACACAGGCTGAAAATGCATGATTCAATTTTCGGAAATATATTAAAATCACCCACGGCATACTTCCATTTTAGTATCTATTGTTTTATCCTACTATAAAACAAATTGCTGGTACCTATTTTTGTTTCGTTTTCAAATAAAATTTAACCATGAAATTTCACAATAAATTAAATTTTGTGTCAGTTATATTATTTATACTATTGAATATAATAAGTTCTATAAGAGTAAGTATAAAAATAGTATTGTGAAATTGTTGAAGGTATGCGGTCCATCTCTTTGCTAGTTCATATATGTTATTTCACTTCCTTGTAATTGAGCTTCCGGCCCGTAGACTGAAAAACGGAGAAAAAGTCGCTTCCTTCTCGATTTTTTTTTAGGTACAACTTCAAAATGATAAAGTAGGTCCCTGGCCATCTGAAATCGAAAATTACAACATTTTTTAATAGGGACCACACTTTTTATTGCGAAATTTGTCAAAAATCTCAACTACATGTTGATTACTAACATTGTTTTCATTTTTTAAAGTTATTCTTCATTTCAGATGGAAGATGTGGATGAATATTGTATGAATCAAACGGGACTGGATAAGGACATGTATGAAAAATATGCAAAATGGGAATTTGTTGAAAATCCTTCATTCAAAGAATTCCTAAGCTGCATTTATAAAAAACAAGGTATCCAAAGTCCCGATGGACACATCAAGGAGCTAAAGCTGCCATTTCCCAAGTCTTGTTACACTGGAAGTACCCACAGTGAAATAGCGTATAATTTTTTCATTTGCCAGTGTTTTACTATGTTCACGACAATTTTAGAAATTGCAAAGATGGAACGACATTAAATAAATAATTACCCAAAAAATGAAAAATGTTGTTCAGCTCCTTCTCCCCCAAAATTAATCTCAAAGTTCGGTTGATGTAAAACGAACCTTAATCGATTTCGTTCCGAAAAACGATGACGTCAAGCTAACTTTGGTACCCTTTTTGGTTTGTCAAATCATATACCGAGATCTGCAGCACGGTTACTGAAATTGGTAGCTTTCTATCCTTGTCTAAAGTAGTATCTGTCTGTTTAGACCTCTAACAACACTCAAAGAGGACTGGGGAATATACAAAGCCAACCTCAAAGAGTTCAAAAAAGTTTGCAGACAAAAGCAAGTGCATGGGGACCGAGGTTCTACAAGCAACGGTCATTCAAAAATTATATCAAATACAGCGAATGGCTTGTTTAAACATCACAGGAGCCATGAGAACAACACCAACCGCAGCAAGGGAGCTAATTACTGGTCTGACCCCTCTGGACCTGTATACGTCAAGGAGGTTGCGTTAATGGCCATGGTACGATTAAGCACGGCTGGTGTAAACCCCGAAGTAGGAGTGGGCCAATTGCGGTTAAGCCTATGGCAGGAAGCGCTTACTGCGCTACCTCTGCTGCAGGCAGCCAAGGATGCAATTAAACCCAGGTTTTTGTTTAATAAACCCTACAAAAGAAAAATAAAACACAACATAGAGCCAGATGCTGCAGATGCAATACGCATTTATACAGATGGTTCAAAAATGAATGAACGCTCAGGATGTGGAGTTTACTCGAGAGCACTAAGCCTAAGGATCAAGTGGGGAATGGGAAACAATACCAGCGTGGTTCAAACAGAACTGGCTGGTATCTCAATTGCCGCAAAAGAACTAACCAGAAAAGGAACTTCTGACAAAAACATAATAATCTGCACTGATAGTAGACAAGCCCTATTAGCCTTGAACAGACAAGGTGTTATATCGAGGCTAGTACTAGAGTGCCACCAAGATTTAGCTAACGCCTCGGCAGATAACAATATTATCCTGAGGTGGGTTAAAGGGCACGACAGGAGTAAAGAAAATCGCATTGCTGATTCTTTAACCAGGGAAGCCGCTGGACTGAAAATTCTTGGACCCAGTGACACCTACGGCCTGACGACTTCGACAATTGCGGAACTAGCCAAACGTTACACCCATGCTCAATCCCTTGAGAGATAGGAGGGAATCAAAGGATGCAGTTTTGCCAGGATCACCCTGGGCGACCCTGGGAAGATGGCGTCGAAAAATACTTGGCGATGACCAGGAAAAACCTACGTATAACAGTGGGATTTCTGACTGGCCACTGTCAACTAAGGAAACACATCCATACTATGGGGCTAGTGGACACACCTCTATGCAGGATGTGTGAACAGGAAGATGAGACTGTCAGGCAGGTCCTATGCGAGTGTCCGGAGTTATCGTCGATAAGAGAGTGTGTGTTCGGTGAGTCTTGGCCTACACCTGCCAAGGTGTAGGCCAGAGATGTCTCCTGGTGACCTGTTCACCTTCCTGAGAAGGACAGGATGGACGATGACCTAGGAGGACAACTCCTCGGGAGGATGTACAATTATGACCCATTGGTCTAATACTGTGTTGAATAAATATTCTATTTTTGTGACTGTGTGGAACATTATTTTATCATACAAACCACCAGCGATCTATCGAAGGAAAAAATCATCAAGTACAGGACAGTGAAAAGGCTCACATCCCGCACACTGTCTTTCTTTTTATTTGTAAATATATTGTTCTATGTCAATTTCATCAATCAGCT
Organism: Galerucella nymphaeae; assembly: GCA_963978555.1. Taxonomy (NCBI): domain Eukaryota; kingdom Metazoa; phylum Arthropoda; class Insecta; order Coleoptera; family Chrysomelidae; genus Galerucella; species Galerucella nymphaeae. Next base: position 15,830,751 of record OZ021715.1, on the reverse strand, counting down.
GTATCAGCTGGGCTATGCTGGGAGCCAAACGATTTCGCCTGTTATTGGTAGCTTACGTCATAGCGGTGACGTAGGACCTACCAATTGGTTAACCAAAGTCTCTACCAACCAAAACGGGACTAAATCGCCTCTTGACGCCAGGACGTGACTCCATACTGTGAGGTCAATCAAGTTACGGTACGGCATAGGCCAAGCTGCAGTCGAAAGTCTTACTCTGTATACCATATGTATACTGTCGACAAGTACCTATTAGTTTATTTCTGACTTAGAGAGAGAGAATAGGCCTCTTGCATAGATTTTTATTTTTACCTTAAAGTATTCTAAAAACTTCTTGAAGTATAATGAATATCCTTTCACATTTTTTTTTCTAAGAATGGCTTGAAATTTATGCATAAGAAAACCTGGATAAAAACCTATGATGCTATCCTGATAACGCAGGTAATTGATTATTGGAAATTTCTCTTTCTAACATGGGTAACCAAATTTGACTACATAATAGTTACACATTTATCTGCATTTAGTTGTATTTAAGCACTTTCTTTGATTTTCCGTCTTTTATTATTGGGTTCTTTCAATATTAATTTTGTAGAATCCCATTGAATTTGATGTCTATCTTCCCAAGCATGTTTGCAAATAGCTGACTTAAAGAATTCCCTATCTTTGATATATTTTTTGTGTTCATTTATTCGTACTTTCCATGGTCTAGATATTTCACCTAAATAAAATTTGTCGCATACACAAGATATTTGATATATGCAGTTTTTTGAAGATTATTCTTCATTTTTTGGTTTCGTTTTTGTTTAGTATAGATCTAAACGTATTATTGAGTTCAAAACTAATTCTAATATCGAATTGATTACCAATTTTCTTAATTCTTTCTGATAAACCCTCAGTATACGGTATTGTCAAGTTTTTAAGAATTATTAATATTGTTGTCATTATTATGGGGTATTAACAATGAACCCTTCTCTATATTCTCAATTTCTTCATTTACAAATTCTGCCGGGTAAGTTTTGTTATTTAAAACATTTTTTAAAAAAGTTTTCTTCTTTGTAATTTGATTATCACTAGAAAAAATGATTCTGGCCCTATCGTATAAGGATTTTACTATTATCCCTTTTTTACGAAATTAAAAAGAAAATAATGAATAATATACCACAAGGAACATACAGAAGATATTTTGACTTATGCATTTGGTCTCAACAGGTTGTATTCACCCAGAAGAATCTTTGATTGCCTAAGCCCTACTAGATCTTTCCAATGGTCAGATCTTCTCTTTTACTTGGCTTTACCTATTTCTTCAAGTATCATATTGGAGTTGATTCAGCAGGCGGTTTTTTTAATAATTCCCTTTCTACCTAGTCTGTATCTTCTTCTTTCTGTAACACTTTCCACCACCGTTTGAAGAGGGGTGAGGTTGAGAATCACTTACATGGCTGCCGTTGGGCATGTGCTCATTGTTCCTATAATACAGATATAGAGGCTAGTCTCTGAATTTTGGAGAGGTTAATTTTTGTCGTCAATAGGCTAGTCCTACTACTCCACAAAATGGCTCCTTCTAGAGGATTATCTTCCCAGGAAAATGAGTTTCTGGTATGAGTCGAACTCTTTCTCCCTCATTCTCGGTATATTTTGCGTCTGACTTCCTCGAAGACTTTATAATGTCTTGTCAGAGTGCATATTTGCAGCATCGTTGTTCTTGAAGAGGGCAGCTCGATTTAAATGCATCGATTATTGTCCTGTTCAGATCCTCAAATTTTCCAGGTCGAGATGGTGCTAAGTTCTTCGTTTCCCCTAGATCTGTTCTTGTGGTGCCTGGGTTGTCGTTTCCCCGCTAACGTTTTTCTACTTTGGGAGGGATGTTTTTCTCCTCTCTTTGCTTCTTGCACTCTTCTTTCTTGTTTCCTTCTGTGTAATTTTCTGTTCAACAAAGCGAAGATACCATCTTACCACCGCTCCACTAACTTCACGCCTTAGTGTATCGTCCCTTCCTTCGTCCACTCTTACAAAGCCCCGCATGCAGGAGTAAGGATTCCCCAGGTATTCAGAGGCCACATATTAGCGATCAACCTTCCCATGATCTCGCAGTCTTCCGCCTATGCTATGGCTTGGGTGATCTTCCACTTGGACAGCTGTTTAAGGCTAGCCCCCACTTCTAGTGAATGTAACACACTACCACCTTCCACTAGATACAGTTTATATCAGACAGGATTCCACAAGCAGTCTACTGTTCCGACGACCCTGTTGACTCCGGCAATAGACCAGCTATCAACAAACTCGTCAGGACAACAGTCCACTCTCCTCACTGAAGATCAGATCCTGATATCGTATTTCTGCATTTCACTGGAATCCGTTGAGCTGAGCTTGGTTTCACGTATTTCTCCTGAGAAGAAGGAGCTACTCGGCTCCCCAACCGACGACTCGGTCTCACACTGTACAGTAAGATGATTATGTATAGATTTTGGTATTGGAAAGTCTCTCGTACGGGAAACGAGATGAGACGAGACTGGAGGCTGTGAGATGAGACAAGACTTTGTGAAAATCTCGTTTCGCTGGTCTCGTGCGAACCACTAATGAAACCAACTGTAACTTAAAATTATGAAATAGTTTAATTCTTAAATATGGTTCAAGGGTAAACGGTCATTCATCAAAGGAGGAAAATAAAAATTTAATCGAAAACTTCATATTTGATGATTTCAATCAAGTAGTCATAATCTTATCACAATCTCTAGGAATTCATGACATTGTTCATGTTTATGGTGAGTGGTGATCAGTTGTGATAAATACACCAAACCAACAATTTGTATTGAAACATGGATCGGTTTACACTGTCTTTAATTTTTCTGGTTATTGCAGTTCAAATTGTAAGCGGAAGATACTTGAATGATGATGGGCGATTTGAAATAAACGATGGAAATTGTGACGGAGCCTCAGGAACAGATCGAGTTTTTGCAAGACATCTAACCAAGTATGCAATACCATTTGTAACACATAAAGTTAATGTAAGTATTCACTTTTATTGAGTGATATTATTTTTATTTGAAACTAGCTGACCCGGCGAACTTTGTTCCGCCTTAATGGCAATAAATAAGCAGATTGTGCTCTTTTTTATTGGAAAATTTTTTATTGGAAAAAACACAAAAAAATTAAATACCTACATTAATCATTCATTATTATTTCTGTATTTTAGTACATAGGTCGCTCTTCACTTAAGTACCTTGTGATACACGACATTTTTTGTTTTATTATCAGGCGCAAAAACAAACAACGCAGATGGTCTTCCGACCCGTGAACATGCCACGTATAATTGACCATGGGAAAAACATGAATGTTCTAGATTTAAACCACAAACTTTTAAGGATTGGCCTTGTGATTTGTTGATGGTCATGGCAAATGCAAGACGTATAGGAAATTGAAGTCTTTTAAATTCAAACGGCATATCGGTTGGGATCATCGGGATCCTCGGAATAAGAACTTCCTCACCTTTGAATTTTCCTATCATTATCGTAACGTAAATTACATTGTTCCTTGCATTACGGCTTTGTCAGGAAAGATTCGATTGTCTTGCTCGCGGCATTATTAATTGAACTTCACTTCACTTCAATTCACCTATTATTATAAATTTCAACCATACCGAGTTTTATAGTTCACTTGATTTCTTACAAATATCAAATTGTCATCTATACGTCATTACATAGCTGTCATTTGCGTTTTGTTATTCCAAGTCTGATTCTTTTTTGTTATACCACGTTTTATAGTGATTGACGTTTCATGTCAAGTCCCACGGGAACGCTGTCGAACGGGATAAAAAGTATCTTATGTCCGTCTCCTGGCTCTAAGCTACCTCCCTACCAATTTTCACCAAAATCTGTTCTGCCGTTCTTAAGTTATAAGTGGTGTAACTAACACGACTTTCTTTTATATATATAGATCTCAAATATCAATTTTGACGATAAAAAGGGCAAATTCCAATAATTTCTTTAGGAAAATAAACATTCCAACACAATAAAAGGTAAGACAGGCTGACTAGGGAAATCCTTTTGCTACAAGGCAATGACAAGCCGCCAAGTGAACAGCTTGATCATGGCGTATACAGCTCAGCTTTAGAATTAAAAGTGACAAATACATTTAATTGCTTGAAATACCTTATTAATTAGTCGCAGAATTCTACAACCTACCCTAGACTTTTGAATTACATTGGCATAATTCAATATTTAGTATGGTGGACGAGTAATCAAAGGGAATGAAAAGCAGGGAGTAACGGATTTCATGATAGTGCCAGAACCTTCCTGTGGAATTGCTAAATGCCTAAGTAAAGAGAGCATCCACAAATGGATAAACAGCCAGGCGCTGCGCTGATGGTATGAAGCCCCAGGACAAAGGCACGTTGAATTATTCCTTAAAAGCCATTCGGCAAAAGGAGAAACGACGAGGCTGATGGTGGGAATTCTGACTGGACATTGTAGGCTGAGAAAACATATACACAAAATTGACATAGCAGATGAGATTCTACGCAGGTTCAGCCAGGAATATGAAACCGCGGAGTACATACTCTGTGAGTGCGAAGGCCTAGCAAGGGTGCGGTTTCAATTATTCGGAAAATAAAAACAGAGAGCAGAGAGCTACACAAGGGAGGCGGTATCCAGGCTATTAAGTCTAATAAAAAGAATAAAGCTAGATAAACAAAGAGCCACTCCAATTTTAATCTAATCTGATCTAATGGTGAACGATATTATAATATTACATTTTCATTTTATATTGATGTATTGCATTGTAAGTTAGTATTTTTGTTAATTTTTATAATTATATTCAATCAATTTTTTAAATTATGTCGCTTTTTCTATGAAATTGTAACACTTTTCTTGACAATGAAGCTTATATATCTCTCTCTTCCTCAGCTCAGATCTAGAGCTCGCAATTACTACTACTTGTGAATCTGAAAAAACGTGACATAATGGCGACGAGAGAGTCAAAACGTACGTGAAACGATGGTTCTATAATCAGGTGGTATACTTCTATAACTACGGGAGGGAAAAGTTTGTTGTTTAAAATTGCAACTGCCTAGGTACCTAATGATGGAAATTGAGTATATTGTACAGGCTTACATCCATAATTTCAAGTGCTTCGTACCAAAATGGTGTAAACGTCCCATATTACGATGACTTCGCTGACCGTCCATCTGTCTGTCCGACAGTAATGAACCGTCATAATTAGACGGTTAAAATTTTCAAAGATGATGTATTTAAGATGTTGCAATAACAACAAATACTAAAAACAAAATCGAATAAAGATTAGACTACAGACTACAATCGTGATTTTTTTGCTCGTTTTAATAAAAAGAAATGTTGAATAGTTTGTATATGAGCATAACAATTTAAGATCAGTTTTTAAACAAATTTCTCATTATTTGTTTACAGAGGCATTATAAAAAATTTGTTGGCGCTCAAAACCATCACCATTTTTTGGAAATATAAAATAACTTCACTGGACCGGCAATTTAAAGTAATTTACAGAATGCAAAAAATTGTATTTTAATATTAATATTTATAATAATTAGTAGTTTTTAGTAAAAGTTTTGTATATGTATGTTGAAATGAAATAATGTTTGAAAAATGGTTTGGTATACTTTTTTGTAGGTATATACGGTCGTAGAAAAAATAATGTTCCTAACTCATGCGTAAAGTGTCTTTCCGGCACTTGACCGCTTGCCCGAACTCAGCTCCGCGTCGTTCGGGTCAACTGCAGTCGCGTGCGGGAAAGTATCACTTTCCGCACTAGTTAGGAAAATAACTATTCTACTTAGTTTATCTTGAAACGTTGAATTAAATAATTCAAATACGTTGTGGTTTAATTTCCCAAGAAATTAAAAAGAAAAGAATCAATTATTGCGAAATTTACTCTGAAAATAATATTGGTAATTTTCATAAGAATTTTGAAAACATTTCACTGCTTGACTGTTTTACACATAATATTTTTACCACTATAAATTTCATAAGAATTCATGCCATACGCCGGCGCAGTGAGATTGTTTTTGGGATAAGTTGACATGATTGCGTTTCACATATTGACATTTTTAAATAATCAGCTGTATTCGAACCGTTTATTTGATTGATTATTTATTCTATTAATTGAGATTTGCGTTTATGCCAAGGTTTTGGCTTTCCTATAAATGAAAAAAACGACAACAAATAATGTTATTGCTATTATTGTTTTTATCCTATTTTCGGCTTCTGCGTCGATTCTCGCGCACTTTCTAGTGTAAAGGTAAAATTATTCTTATGAAAATTTTCAGAGTAAATTCTCGTACGTGTAAAACGGTTCTTAGGTCCTGAAGGTACCAGTTTAACACAGTCACGAAATAGTGGATTTTTCAATCTGGAAGAAGTAATTTTGTCCCAATTACAAATTGACTCTTCTTTTAATTATCAATAATTTGTTATAGATAAACTGGAGCGGTGATAAAACAATATACTGCTTGTTGGTGACAAGCGAAAATGACGAATCTGAAGGTTCCCTGGTATATATTAAGGGTGGAGGCGTAAATAATGAGTTTGTAGATCTTGAAGTAGACTCCAAACAGGGTCATGGCTTGGACTATATGATAAAAGTATTCGCTAAGTAAAATCGAAAAAAATTGTTTTCAAATACATACTGTTTTAGTTGTCTCCACTCATAAATACTTATGTTACATTAGATAGTTTATTATTTGTCTTTCCACTTCACCCTTCCCATTTATCCAGCTAACCAGCAATTCTGTAGACATCTGATTGGTCAGATTCCGTCCAGTTTCACAACACTTTCTAGTATAGACATCAGGTAAAAATTTCAGTTAGCAATTGTATTGAATATCTGCAACTACGGATCCTTTTACTTCGAGTACCAGTTCTTCGCTTAGTCCGGTAAAGCAATGTAAGGTCATTTAGGACCGTTAAAAATCAAATACATCCATCTTATATTCACAATAAACATCTAAATAATCTACTGAACAGACGAGAAATCGACTTATAGCTATGGGTTGCTGATTTCTTCATCAATCAAGGCATATTTACTAGATTTGGAACACGACTGTTGACTACTTTTTCGGAACACACCCTTTAGTAACTAATCTAGTAGTGTGAGTAAAGCTTTTGAAATTACTTCTGGTTATTTAAGTGGACTATAAATAATCAAATTGAACAAACAGAAAATTTGACGTTAGTTACACCAAAAAACAATAACGTCGTTAACAGGTTATGGTTTCAAATGTCATACGCTATTTTAGAAAGACTGCGCTTGGTCAGTTTAACGTTTAGCATTGACGTATGTCAAAATTTTATAAATAAAGAATTAGCATGACATATTGAAATACTTATATTTTTCAAATGTGTAAAAAATTACAAAAAAATGTGGGTACCACTTACAATATCTCAAAATTAATAGTCTTTGAGTACTTTGAAAATATATTCGAGTTCAATGATGGTATCTTCAGGCAAATCAGTACAATGCACAGCGTTTTTATATTTATCACAACCATATTTTGCCCTTAACGAATTAGGACGAATTTGTTTTGCTACAGTAGCATCTGTAGGACCTGCAAATTTCCGAAAATCTTCGTGGACATTAATTTCACTATTTTTCCCAGATATTCCTAAACAAACGCAAGGACCGTCCAAAAAGCTCAACAACAAAGCGTGATAGTCGCTAACGACTCCTTTGTAAACTTCCAAAAATTCATCTGCGTTTGCGTTAGTCAAATACAACATTACAGCGCCGGTTATTTTGAAATGAGAATCTACGATTGAAGATATTATATTTCCAAGTTTTCCTTCTTGTATAGCATGAGGCTTTATCACGCAACAAGTGCTATTTTCCAATTGAACAGTCGGAATTGGCGTTATATTTTGGCTGGAAAAAAAGAAATCCGATTCTGTGATGCCTTCTTCTACTGTTCTTGATCCATGAAAACCGTTAGTTGGTCGACTATCTTGACCAAATAAAGCTCTCAGAGTATTCGGGAACTTATTTCTAGCTTCAACGGGATCTACCGGACCCATAAGGTCCTGAAATCTTTCCACTGCGTTTTCTCCTACTAATTCTAATGCTACAATCGGTCCGGATACAATATTTTCCAGGATAAAAGGAAGCACCGTGTCTCCTTTCATTTTCTCGTAAAAATCTAATGCTTCTTTTCTACTTAAATGACACATCCTCAATTTTGATATATGCAGCTTGTTTTCTTTTATAATATTAATTATTGTTCCTAGTTTGTCGATAACTGTTGGTTTTAAAACAGCCAACGTTTTCTCTCTCAATTTCCCAACATACTTTTGAGTGCGGCAATCTCCGTAGCCTGTAATTTTAATTTGTCTGCTATAGATTCTTACTGTGTTGCCGACGAACATATCTTCCATGCATAAATCCTCAGTTTTTGTTCGTTTCAAATACATTTTTTTCGCATCTTTGTCGTATATTTCTATTGTGTTGTCATATGGATAGAAACTTATGATGAATTTCTTTTGGTATGCACAGTCGTAATCATACCATTCTCCGAGAAAATTCAGTTTATCGTTGAAATCATAATCTTGTTGTGCCATTTTACTGAAAAAAAAAAATGTTTATATTCAGTTGAAAAGTAAATAGTTTAATAGAAGTGATGATGTCAAATCAAAGTGTATAAAAGTCATTGGCAGAAAAAAAGGATTTGTCAAAATAAATCATAGGCGGGGAAAATGGTTGTATATCATGGAGTCAAGATATACCAATGATGTGCAGTTGACGTTTTTAACACCTGCTATGGTTTTTGTTTCATTTTAAAGACCTACAAGTTCAAATAATTAGTAGATAGGTACAGTAGACTTTAATTTAGAAATATTAAAACGATATTTTATGGACATTTTGACTGAAGTGATACATTGAGATTATTTTCAACACGCTTTTATTAGCTTCACTTGTATGTTTGTTTGGTTGTATTTTGTATGTTTGTAACTCTCATCTAGAAGCTACTGTAGCAACTCGCTAAACCCCACTCCGTTGGGCATATTTATATTATAGCACCGAATAATCAACAAGGATCACTCTCAACCCCGCCTTCTTTTACGATATTTTCATGACGTCATTCTGTGGCATCGTCGCAACTATTTTTTGTCGGAGTCAGACTCCTCACACGAATTATACTTGGAGACGAAAATTATAGCGATATTGTAATTTTGTGCTGACGAAGTATTTACTTATCTAAGTATTTAAAAAGCTATGATAAAGATGCTGGATGTACATGATGAATAGAGAAATTGATTTGGATAAAATCATTGAATTAACAAAGTATTCTAATTGAATTAATATTAAATTCAACTTCGAAATAAAAACGTTAAAGTCTAGATTTTTTTTAGAATTTATTACTGCTAATTTTCTCTTTAGCTCGAAACAACTTTTACTACTGTCCGCCCTCTGTTGGGGAGTCCCTATACTACCTGCTTCAGTATCACTTTGAAATTCGGCACCTTAAATTTTATTGTCGAAATCTAAAAAGTGGAAAATAAATATAGTTGAAAAAAAAAACAAAAATTAAAAAACACGCTTTTATAATAGGATAAACTAAAAAGTAGAAAATAGTTTAAATGTATAAATTAAAAGCGTGGGGTGCTCCATATATCTGTTCTTAAAAAAGCACCCCACATTTGTTCCTCAATAATACTATTTATTGTTTATTAATTTATACATCAAAATTATTTTCTACTTTATCCTATTATTAAAGCGTGTTTTTTGATGGCTCACATGACCTAGGTTGTCATTTCAAGAAATTCAAGATGGCGGCCATACGCTAAGCGCTGACGTCAAAAACATTTGAAATTTGCTTCAAAATATGCAGAGTAGAGTGTCATTCATCGTCCTACAGTTTCATAACTTTCCCTTCATCCGTTCCTACGTTTCTACTTCCGCAGGAAGAGAAGAAGAATTATTCTATATTACATAATATTTTAATTATATTCACAAAATGACAGACGTGTCATTGAACAATCGAATAACAAAGAACTACAAAATTGTTATGGAATTATTTAATATGAATTACAGAAGATATATTTGATGTGACCTTCGAAAAACAAAAAATAAACGAGATGTGTGTTTGAAGTGACGTTTTGCGAGTGTCAAATCCGTGTATCAAATGCGGTTTTAGTGACGGAAGTAGCAAAATATAGTTACAATAAGAACGCTCAAGAAAGCTACAGTGAAAGATATGGCTACAGCTTGCTGTTTTGATATGACAAATGGTTTAGGCACTGTCATTGTATGTCTTACCACCGATTATAAAAGAGAACAGAAGCGAAAGCTTGACAGAGAAGATTAAAAAAGAGAGAGATGGGTGGACATACCCATTTAAAGGTCCATCGTCGTATGTCGACTACGTTCGGGCTGCTTCGCGAGACTTTTCAACAGGGTTATCAATTTGCATAATATTTCCCTTAATTCATGATCATAGGTCGAATATGTTATAAGCATTATTTTTAGTGTGATAGTTATACACATACAAATATTCGACAATTACTTGTTTCAAATCAATTTCATTAACATTAAAAGAATTCTACAATTTAAAAGATTATAATGTATAAAAATCATACCATAAATATATACTATTTTTCACAAACCATCTTTGACAACCATGCACAATAACCGTGACGGCTTGGTTCAAAAATCAAAATACAAGACGCTATTTCTGACACTTCAGTTTGAAGGTTGTCAATCCGCGATATTATTTGTGTTATTTGACTAATCGATTGTAGGTTGTGGTAATATTAACTGAAAATAGTGTAGATTAGTATATTCTTTCCATAAAATGAATAAACATCACGGGGGAGTATTGTTTATACAGAGACTGTCCAAATAAATTTTATTCAGAAAGAAAAGTGAAGAACCGGCACTGGAAACTGTTATTGTTCCCAAGTCAACATTGCAATTTGGTAAGAGATTCTGAAAATATTTTAAACTGGCAACATCGCGGCCATACCGAGTTAAAGGTCCAAGGTCATTGAAATCGGAGTTGAAAATCCTTTGATGTTTTGCCGGGATTCGTATCTGTTCTCTTTTATAATCTGTGGTCGCACTTCCCTCTCGATTTTTGAGACAAATCTCGCTTCATTTGAATTAAAAATTGGGAATTTGGGATTGAATTCCCTTTAATTGACTGAATCATCAGTGTTTCAGGATTAAGTGGAAGTAAACAGAGAGAAATAAGAAGAAAGAAGTAGTGAAAATTTGAGTGATGTTAGTTTTCGCTTTGACCATTTAAATTTTATATTAGGTTTGTTCCAACCGCAGTCAGAAACCGTCAGAAGCGATCAGAGAATAGTCGACCATTGCAATCAGTGATAGGAATTACGCGGAAATAACTCGTTGTTTGCTATGACCAGTTATTCTCTGATCGTTTCTGACGGTTTCTGACTGCGGTTGGAACAAACCTATTATCAAAGATTTTTGTAATAATTGTAGCTCATTATTTTGTTGCACTAGTGCAAAAAAGAACCACTTTTTCCATTGAATGTGTTTCACAAAAGTAATGTTTTTTGCATGAATGTAGAAAAAACAAATGATCGCATCATTGATAGTCTCAGATAAGAATTGAAAAACAATAAACATTCCAGAGATGTTAGGATAATTTATTTTAATGCAATATTGATAACATTATATCCAATTTATCGACAATGAATAATACTGAACCAATTAATTTTAATTGAAAACATGTTAAACTAATTGAGTACTAAATATCTTCTGTATGTTCCTTGTGGTATATTATTCATTCTTTTTTTTTATTTCTTGGGAAATTAAACCACAATATTTTTAAATTCTTTATTTCAACGTTTCGGTAGCGTTCCAGCTACCGTTGTCAAAATTTCAAAGTATCATCCGTCCCAATCTGAACTGATGATTGTTCATTGAATTTATGACATTTCTAATCATATCTGGAGTTACAGCTCAACATGTGATGTTTCTTCAATGATTCTTCCAAGTACATTATTTTAAAATGGCCTCTTAAGGTACACTTTTCCTGAGGACATCGTAAGTAAAATCATTGTGTGAAAACAGACTATATGGCCAATAAACTTTTCCCCAGCCCTAACTATGATGTTAGGGCCGCCATGTACTGGTGGGAGTCTGGGTCATTTGGGACCCCTATAAAGTTAGCAGAGCCACTTGCAAATAAATCGATGAAACCTATTCCAATAATTGTCGAGAATTTGTCGTGAACGTAAAAAATTTGTCGCGCTCTTAGTTTTTTTTAAAGGGGGTGGCTCTGCTAACTTAATATAAAGTTAGTAGTGCCACCCAACAATAAATATCAAAATGCATCAAAATTATTACGAATAATTGTCGAGTAATTGTCGAAATTCATCTGACGTAAAAAAAAACGCATAAAATCTATTCCTTCTTGCATAGGGTGATTCATTAAGAATGTCCAATCTCTGAACTGTAGATTCTAGACCTCAAAATATGATGATTCTGCTCAACATGCCTTATGCAAATATTGCTAGTTTCCGAGATACGGGGTGGTGTTCAAAGTTTAAATTTAAATTTTCGCAATAATTTTTTGTTTTCACAATTGTTTTCAAAATTGGCAATTTTACGTTTTTTGCATGAGGAATCATAATTTGCACTCTAATTTAACATTGCTAATAGAGGGCGCTAGTTACACTTGTTTGTGTTAATTAAATCAAAGTAAACTTTTTTTGGGCTAAGCTTACAACTAAAATAATAAAAAAATATTAAAAAGCGTTAAATGCTACAAAAAAAGTTACTCTTCTTTGATTCGTGTAACTCAATCGGTTATCGAGTTATTTGCTTCTAGAAAGTTCAATAAATTTTAATTTTTTCATAAAAAAATTTTATTATTCCTTAAATATGTAACAATAACAAATTTGTAAACAAAAATAAAAAACTTCAAAGCAAATGCTCAAAATGCCCACCATTTACTTCAATACACTTTATGATCCGCTTTCGTAAAGATTTCTTAATATCAAATTATCAGAACACCCCGTATCTCGGAAACTAGCAATATTTGCATAAGGCATGTTGAGCAGAATCATCATATTTTGAGGTCTAGAATCTACAGTTCAGAGATTGGACACTCTTAATGAATCACCCTGTATATACCTTTTTCTTGGAAATTCTTGGTTTTTGAAGGAATTTTGTATTTTTGGCAACAGCGCATAAGTATAATGACATTTTACGTGTTTTCCATAGAATAGATTTTTTGCGTTTCTTTCACGTCAGATCGATTTTGACAATTACTTGACAATTATTCTTAACAATTTTGATGCTTTTTGATATTTATTTATGGGTGGCACTGCTAACTTAATATTAAATATATAAAAAAATTAAGAGCGCGACATTTGTTCTGTGTTCACGACAATTACATTTGGGACATTCGACAATAATTGTTCAGTACAATTCTGGATGAAAAAAATCATAATTAACCAAGTTACAATTGGGTATTACTGAGAAATCGGAATATTTTTCATTACATCACACGGTGCGTATATAGGAGAAAACCCCACGACAAACACGTTTTGGTCATTTGATATCAATTGTTCAGATAAATTCTTATTGAAAAAATAATAAATCAACAAAGTTACATAAGTGTACTATATAAATGTGTTCTATCATTCAGCTTTGAAACATAATTTTTTTGCTTCTGGAAAATAGGAAGTTGCTTAAAAAAAATTTATAATCGTCAATAATGATATGGAAAACACGTAAAATGTCATTATACTTATGCGCTGTTGCCAAAAGTACGAAATTCCTTCAAAAACCAGGAATTTCCAAGAAAAAGGTATATATATGCAAGAAGGAATAGATTTTATGCGTTTTTTACGTCAGATGGATTTCGACAATTACTCGACAATTATTCGTAATAATTTTGATGCATTTTGATATTTATTTATGGGTGGCACTGCTAACTTAATATTAAGTTAGCAGATCCACCCCCTATAAAAAAAAACTAAGAGCGCGACAAATTTTTTACGTTCACGACAAATTCTCGACAATTATTCGACAATTATTGGAATAGGTTTCATCGATTTATTTGCAAGTGGCTCTGCTAACTTTATAGGGGTTCATTTGGGTGCGGCTCAAATAGTCGTATGGAAACTACATGATCTCTTACTGTCATGACCCTTCGTGTCTATTTACTATTTGACAACTATGAAGCAATAAATAACATAACTGCATTGAATTATTTAATAATAAACAATTACATTGAATTATCTAATAATGAACAATTTCAATGAATTCAATTTTTGGTTCTATAAAAGACATCACAATGGGGTGAAGATACCTCACAGAAAGGACGGGCATTCGGCCACTGGAATTAAGTACACGCCTTGATGACCGCGCACAATTATTCTTTCTCTCTCTCTTTCAAACTTCTTTCTTATATTTTCCTTTTCGCACTTGTGTAATCCGTTTGGTTTGATAAGGATTTTTGCAATCTGTATATGTTTGTAAGCCACTCGATCTCATATATGAACTTACAAAATTACCAAGAAGAGGCGTCACTAGTCTTCACGCGGGATCTCTATGGATGCTTATTGGGAACGACTACCATAACAATGCTCACTACTCTATATTATCTGGACTATAAAATCGAATTAGCTGGCAACAATAGGTAATGAATATACCTATCAGTATGTCAAGATCACTCAAAATGTTTAGTTCTAAAATCGAAACTAGTCTTTAAATTAGTTCCTAAAGAGGAAACCTGAAAGCCTGAAACATTAATCGATAGATCATTTGTAGTATTAACATCCGAATTTCTCAATAACAGCCTACCGTTTATTTTCAAATTTTAAAGGCGTAGAAAAATATTTGTGGAATATACGTGTGGTAATGCTTTATTAACGGATAACCCAGCTCGTACTATAGTTCATTTAATACCCTTCTTGGTGTTATCGTTTGTGACGTATATCCGGTTTTTGGATATGTCGTTTATTTTATCTGCCATTTTGACATATAGCTAACCTTAAATTTTATAAATAAAATCATTAGGATCGCATACAGCCAAATCGAAATGGTTATGGAATGAATAATTACCAGCTTCTTTTTCCAGCTGAAAATATTTGAGAACTTTCAAAATGCTGATGTCATTTCGTGTATCTAGGAATATTTTTGTATTATTTAAATAAATATTATTTGTAATACATTTAAACGGTTCATTATTGTGATATTTTTAATAGGATTAATCACAAACCTGCCTTTTCCCATTTTTTCCAACGTAATGTGCTAATAGGACATTAACAATCGATTGTTCATATTATAATACCCAAGAAGGGTATTATGCGAACATATTTATGTCCTCGTTGTGCAAATATCGCATACATAGGTACTTATCCTACTCATATCGTAAATAAGTATTAAATAAAAAGTTGTATATTGTTACCTGGTAGCCATTATAAAAAGTAAATAACAACTGCACAATTTAATCAACAAACTTTTCTTGTTTACTTTCAAATATCCATGGTTTCAATGAAATAACCGTTTAAGGGCGAGTTGTACCAAACGCCTAAACTCGGTTTAATGTTAACTGATGATTAGACTGATGTAATGGTTGATAATAAATACATCAATCAGACACAGTCTAAACATCAGTTATCATTAAACCGAGTTTAGGTGTTTGGTACAACTCGCCCTAAAAGACCTACAGGGCGCGGGTATTGATTAAAATAATTGGAATTAGTATAGCGAACAGATGGTTTGAAAGGTAACCGAGCATGAAAAAATTCGACTATACAGAATGCTTCGAAACACGGTTGACCACAATCATATAAAACTGGGTGATGTGAAGTGGGCACCCACTAGTCAAAAAGGTCTAAGAACGCCAGAAAAGATTGGGGAAGAGGAATCAAACTCTTGCGTTCTTCCATTCTGCTTTAACGAGTAATCAAAATCATCAAGTGCTGCAAAAATAAAAAATAATTCAAAAAACCAGTGGTACTTCACCAGTTTTGAACTAATCTGATAAGTTGGGAAGGTAAGACATTATCATATCATCTGGGGAACCCTTTATACATCCCTTTGGAAGTCCCCCTCAGTACATCAACTAGCATATAGTGTGAAGAAGGTTAGGTAGGGTTTAAACATAGTCGATTATGCCCCCAAGAAAAAATTTTCTTATCCTGTTAAGAAGGGACAGGAAAAATTGAGAATAATGGAGAGGAAAATCATAAGAGCATTATTGGGCTTGCAAAAATAAATGAGAATGAATTTAAAATTAGAGCAAACCATGAAATTTTGGACATACAGAAAGGTGAAAACATTGTAAGAATAAAAGTGTAACGAGTTAATTGGCTAGGACATGTATGGAGAGAAGGAGCTAAAAACTACAACATCTTGCAGAGAAACCCAGGAGGAATTAAGGTAACGCAGTAGGCACAGGTCAAAGTGACAAAATGAGGTAGAGATGAACATTAATAGATCAGTAGTAAATTATGGAATCAAACAATAATTTGTTAATCTACATTATATTAAATATAATGTAACGAAACGCGTCACTCTAAGTTTAAATTTTAAACTTAGAGTGACGCGTTTCGCGTCAGGACAACGTCACGTCACCGACAACAATTTATCCAAATTCATTAAAAACAACAAATCTAAATCTTCAAAACTAAATAAATCAGGAATTTATAAATTAAAATGTGATAATGACAACTGTGATAAAATTTATATAGGTAGAACTTTTAGAAATTTTAAAACTAAAATTTCAGAACACAAACTTAGCTATGACAACCAAAAATCAGATTCCAACTATTCAAATCATTTATTAGCAAACCAACACTCTTTCGATTCAAATTTTGAAATTTTGCATATAGAACCCAAATCCTTCAAATTAAATCTTTTAGAAGCCCTAGAGATAAATAAAAACAAATATTCAGATAATCTTCTCAACGACCAGCTTGATATTAACAATTCTCCCTTATTAAACCTTTTTACCTAGAAAGATTCCTGTAGGATGGTTGTGAATGAGTTTCCAGGTAAACTTGTTAAATACTTTAGTTAATCCCATATTTAGACAAACTCTTTTTTATTTCATTTCCTTGTAAATAGATTATAATTTTATTGTTAAATATCCGTATAGTTTAGTATTAAGGCACTGTATAAATTGAAAAGTTCTCATTATACCTCCATTTGTTTGACAAAGCTACTGTGTTAGCGAAACGCGTCACTTTGAGTTTAAATATAATGTAGATTAACAAATTAAAATTGTTTGATTTCATAATTTAGTATGGATCTACATAAAGTAAAAGCCTCATCTATTGAATTCAAGATCAGTAGTATATCAGAAATTTCTTTTCTGGTTACTTCTGCGGTTATTAAAATACCAGCCAGCTCTGTTTGAACCACGCTGGTATTTTTTCCCAATCCCCATTTAATCCTTAGGCTTAGTGCTCTTGAGTAAACCCCACATCCTTCTTTCGTTTTTGAGCCATCTGTATATATGCGTATTGCATTTACAACTCTGTGTTCTGTTTTATTTGTATTTTGTAGGGTTTATTGAACAAAAACCTGGGTTCAACTGCATCTTTGGCTGCCTGCAGCAGAGGTAGCGCAGTAAGCGCTTATTGCTATAGGCTTATCCTCAATTGGCCCACTCCTACTTCGGGGTTTACAATCATACTATGACCATTAACGCAACCTCCTTGACGTACAATTCTAGAGGGGTAAGAACAGTAATTAATTCCATTGCCGCGGTTGGTTTTGTCTCATGTGATGTTTAAACAAGCTGTATTTGATATAATCTTTGGATGTCCGTTGCTTGTAGAACCTCTGGTCCCCTACTGCATTAATGATATTATTGAAAGTAACATATGATACAATGCTCAACTCAAAATGGTTAATTTTTGACATTCTTTTACTTGGGGAAAGGTAGTGATTACTGTTGAATTGTCAAACTTGACGCATATGAATTTAATTGCTGGTGTTTTCGAAAGTAAAATGATAAGTGAAGATGAATTTTCCCTTTCTGGGACCCCAACAACTCCAAGCAATAGACAGATAGGTAATAATTATTATAGATTAATGTAATGTGATACATTTATTTTGCATATCAACCTCATTAGCACTTCAAATATCAAAAATGTTAAGTTAATAACGTGAGTGTTTTGTTCACTAATGAAAACACTAAAGTGGACAGTAAGTGGATAACTTTATTTTTCAATAAGTGAATTTAATTTAGGTACAATTGATATTTGTCTCCTTCAGCCATGTTGCATGTTAATTCGTTTTCATAGCAATAATAGTTATTTATGCAACAAGTGCAAAAAGTGAGTGTTTTTTGCACGCGACGTGAAATTGTCCAACGAGGTCTTTAGGCCGAGTTGGACAACACGTCAAGTGCAAAAAACACGTTTTGCAAGAGTTGCATACAATATTTTTTCTAAATTCATGCAAAAACTGGAAAATTAGAATATAAATATGTTAAGAAACTAACCTAACCTAATCAAACTCAACCCGTTCTTCTTTTTTTGTATCTTTATGGCCTCCACCTTGTCAGTACTCAGTCTTCGCTGGTTTTCGCCTTGACCATTTAAATTTTAAATAATTGAAGATTTTTGCAATAATTGAGACTAAGTAGTAAGATATACATATATTATTGTTGTATTAAAGCAGGATCAGATACTTGCTATGGATTTTTATTTAATTTAAATGTTTATGTTTGTCATTAATCATCACAAAACTGACACAAGAGTGACAGATGAGTGCAATAAAAATTTTACTGCACTAGTGCAATAAAATACCACTTTTTCCATTAAATGTGTTTCACAAAAGTGTTGTTTTTTGCATGAATGTAGAAAAAAAATATATTCATATACTACGCATTGACATACTTGGCGCCTTGGAAGGATATGCTTTGATACAGTTACCTACATAAATTAATGCAAAAATAATAAATTCGTTATTTCGTAAGCCGCCGGCGAATTAAGGGAAAAATCCTGAAACCCGCTGATTGAATACAACGAAACCTTAATTAAGTGCTCAAATTGTTAACCTTCAGCTAAAAAGCAATGAGAAAGACGTGCAGTGAACTCTTCTCGAACCTTCTCTATAACTTCCGGAGTTATTTGTGCAGCCTCAATACGTATCCTTTCTTTTAGTTCATACATATTTTGTGGCCAAACATAAGTTTGCGTTAATGGCCATGGTAGGATTGCGCACGGCTGGTGTAAGCCCCGAAGTAGGAGTGGGCCAATTGCGGTTAAGCCTATGGCAGGAAGCGCTTACTACGCTACCTCTGCTGCAGGCAGCCAATGATGCAATTGAACCCAGGTTTATGTTTAATAAACCCTACAAAATACAAATAAAACACAACACAGAGCCAGATGCTGCAGATGCAATACGCATTTATACAGATGGTTCAAAAATAAATGAAGGCTCAGGATGTGGAGTTTACTCGAGAGCACTAAGCCTAAGGATTAAGTGGGGAATGGAAAACAATACCAGCGTGGTTCAAACAGAACTGGCTGGTATCTCAATCTCAATTGCCACAAAAGAACTAATTAGAAAAGGAATTTCTAACAAAAACATAATAATCTGCACTGATAGTAGACAAGCCCTATTAGCCTTGAACAGACAACGTGTTATATCGAGGCTAGTACTAGAGTGCCGCCAAGATTTAGCTAACGCCTCGGCAGATAACAATATTATCCTGAGGTGGGTTAAAGGGCGGCACGACAGGAGTAAAGGATATCGCATTGCCGATTCTTTAACCAGGGAAGCCGCTGGACTAAAATTTCTTGGACCCAGTGACACCTACGGCCTGACGACTTCGACAATTGCAGAACTAGCCAAACGTTACACCCATGCTCAATCCCTTGAGATAGGAGGGAATCAAAGGATGCAGTTTTGCCAGGATCACCCTGGGAAGATGGCTTTCTGAATGGTCACTGTCAACTAAGGAAACACCTCCATACTATGGGGCTAGTGGACACACCTCTATGCAGGATGTGTGAACAGGCATGTCCTATGCGAGTGTCCGGAGGTATCGTCAATAAGAGAGTGTGTATTCGGTGAGTCTTCGCCTACATCTGCCGATATAAAGGAGATGTCTCCTAGTGACCTGTCCACCTTCCTGAGAAGGATAGGCTAGACGATGACCTAGGAGGACAACTCCTCGGGAGGATGTACAATGGGTCACATGTGGCCTAAGTGCTGTGAGTCTACACTCGCCCTCCCTACTCTACAGATACAGAAGTTTGCATTATATTTCCTCAGTGACCCCCCTAACAAAAATATTTGACATTTTTCCTAATTAGGAAGTTATAGTACCTTGTAGTTTTCGACAGTTTTCAATAATCGCCCTGTATCTTTCAACTGCAGGAAGTTACTAAAGATTCAATAAAGCTATCGTTACTCTAACAAAGATAGAATCCATAACATCTAAACTGCTTTTCTTCTATCTCTTCTAGTTTACATTAATTCATATAAAAAACACATAAGAAAAAGTACTAGGTTTGAGAAAAAAACATTGGTCAGTATATTAATATTTAGTACATATCAATGCATAACACCGAGGAGATAACATATCATTAGTAACTTTTTGTACTCTTGCGTGAAATCCTTTTTCTTTCAAATATTCGACCCTATCGAGTAGTATTAAATTTTCACACATTTTTTGTAAAGAAGCTTGAAGTCCAGTCAATAAGTTTATCAAGTAACAACTTTTTTCGTAGCGTTTCCATGTTTGGCGCATTTTTTCTTTAAATGTATCATCAGTAACAGCTACTTGCACTTTTGAGAGCGGTTTTAATTGATGAGTATTTTCAAGATTGTTTAAATAGTCTTCGAATTCCGGAATGGAATCAACTGATTTATTTGATTTTCGTTTGGTTCGTTTAACTTCACATTTTTCTAAAAATTTAAATGAAAAGTTAAGTTAGATTGTACACTCCGCGTCATATAAAAGTGATACACCTTTTTTTCCCCATGTTAACCAAACTTAACTAATCAAAATGACAAACAGTCACATATGTCAAAGCACATTATCCACGTTGCCAGCCCATTTAAGTGAATTTGATTGAATACGAATAATTTCCATAATAGAGGATAGTTGGTCAATTAGACGACTTGCTCAAGAGTTTAATAAACGCAAAGCAATGATTCAAAACATTAACAAAAGGTAAGATCAAACTGTTAGAGGAAAAAGAGGAACTAGAAGACCATTTATAACTATAGTGCGAGCAAGTCGAAGCATCAACTGATTACTCAAGGGAAAATCCATTTCAAACCGTAGGACATGCAAAAGTTGCAGTGATTTTATCAATAATAATGGGGTATGACATGACACGTTATTAATTATTGAATGTGAACTTTCATGGATTCCATGGTCCATGATCTATTTGTTAGTTCATTCATTTGAAATGTTTTAATTCTGAATTACGTGGATCCTTGTCTTACTTCTTTTTTAGTCAGTCATGTAATGAATTAACCAAATTTTATTAAAAAAAAAAATATATATTTATGAAAATGTTATTTTATCTATTACAATATCACACTATTTTTAAATGTAGGTATGCTAGTTACTGTTTGTATAAAAATGATATAATAGATTTTTATTTTTTCCAGTTTGTTTTATTGCTTTATCTACAACTGTCATATTAATACCAGAATTAAATATTTAAAATAACACTGGAAGCTGCATTTTCAATTTCCGAAAGGAGATTGTCTTCGCTTGAACTCATTTTTATAGATTTTTGTTCATTCAAATTTGAAAATTTGATGACATAACTAATTTATTTTATTTCCACATCCTCGTTTGTCTTTGATGATATGGTCACAAAATAAAATACGACACATATATGGTCGTCGGTGCATAAGTTATGTTACATTAATGTAAAAAATTGATATAAACTATTTATATTTGACTAGATTTTAAAGTTATGTGACATTCATTTTTTCAGTGCCCGTCTCATAGTGGCCCTTTACTTGGGCCACTATGAGACAGGACAAAACGGTAAGGAAAAAACTAAAAATTGTATAAAAAAATATATGAAACACACAAGAAACTATTATTAGTATCATCACAACATTTTGAATAAGGAAATATTTATAAAACACTCAAAAATGATTAATCTTTATCTGATATTAATAATAAAAATTAACGCATGTTCAGTTGATTTCAAACTTGTAATACGATTTCAATCGTTTTGTATTTCCTTAAAGAGTTGTTTTGGGTAAAATCATTTTCACATCAATGACTGGAACGGTGGCAATGTCTAGGACAATTGGAAATATAAAATGTCCTTCAACCTTCGAGGCTTTTCTTAGGAAATTGTACTGTTGATAATACTAATAAACAGTTGTAGATAAAATTTTGTACGTAACACGTGTGATAGGAATTATTAACGCACTTATGTGATTACACGACTCGGCCAACGGCATCGTCTTGCAAACTTCACATGCGTGCGTTAATAATGTCCATATCTCACTAATTACGTAAATAACTATTACAAAATTTAATTTCATCATTACATCTACTAACATTTTTGTTGAGCTGGCATCACTGCCCTAGAAATTATACCATAACAGCTGGTTTAGCATTGACAATTTTTAAAAGATCAATTCACACAACTACAAAACACTATTTTTTTTATTATAATAGTTGTACCAGTTTTATATGACACGCAGTGTACACAACGTCAAGTGGACTTTCCTTATTAAAATATAATTTTGAAATAATTTAAAAAATTTTTGGTCTCAGTTTAATCCGAATTAGCCAGTTTCCACTGAAGTTTTAAAAAAATTATTTTGGATTTTTGATGTTACAGCAGCATACCATCAATAATTGAATTAACGGAAGATTTTGTAACTGAATGGAAATTAAAATTATGTTGTTCAGGATATAAAGCAATGGCTACCACATCGTGCCTGTTTCAGGTAATAAAAATATGTATAGAAAGGTTTTTTGCGATTGATAGCTCGTCTGAATCTCCACACCAATGCTTCTGGTGGATTATGGATGCATCTTCATAGGAAACTGACCAATAAAAACTTCTAATTACCTGAATCTGCAACAAATTGTAGGATACATCTAAACATTAAATTCCTAGCGTGTATCTCGTGCTCTTCTTGGGACATTCGAATGAAATTTCCACTTGTTTCCTGACAAGCTAATCGTAAAAAAGGTCTTTTAAGAAACGTTTCAGAAGAAAACTGATTACAAAGATCTTTAAAAATTCGGCTCGCAGGAAAATTGTGAAAATATTCCTTGTCAATTTCTTGTTTTTTTAATTGTAATCTGTGATAACAGCATGGCATAATAACAAGACCTTTCACAAACTCCAATTTACTGAATAAATCCAACACAGTTACGCTCAAATCAGCGCAAGCATGTAAGCCAACTAAACAGCTTGATTGGAGCCCTACTGAATCAAAATTACTTTCGACTAAGGAAAATATTGTTTTATCTGATTCAGCAGTTATATAATGATTTGTGAAGTTTACTTTATTTTTAAAAGAAGAATAAAACTTTTCTTGATTTTTAAAAGACATTTCAACGTATTGTTTGGAACATTCAATACCTAGTACTTTATGGTTAAAAGTAGAATGCAGATGATGCGACAGATATCCCTGAAAAGTAATACTTATAAAATAAAATTGATTTTAGTAGTTTTGGAGTTAAACATGCCAAGAAAATATTACTAAAAAAATTAAATGTCATTCAAATTTCTTCATTAAGATATGCAATCGGCGCTTTCAGAACCAGTCAAGTCAGCAGTCTCCTAGTTATTGCAAACGAACCTCCGATTTACTTACAACTTCTTTCCTTGGATAATTCTACGACTTTATGATAGTCTGGAAGAGTAACGGCCACTACCATACTTTGCTAAGCTCAAAATTTGTCCGATTCCACCCAAATGACAAATAATCGAATTTTCGACAGTGTGACCAAAATAAATTTTCGTATGGCTGGGCCCAAGAACTAGTAACTTCGGATGGATGGTTGGCAATTTCATAATTTTTTGAGAAGATCAAAAAACTAAATCTCGACAATAACTCGTGTATCCAGTTAGACGCAGAAAAAACTATATACGACCAATCACGCTTTCTTAGCTTTGCTACAATCACTGAAGGTAATACTCTCAGGCCGCTAAAGCTATTTTTTTGCCCTTGTGACACAATAAACTATGTATGTATGTATGTGTTTTTTGGGGTAACATTCACTGAGACCTGAAAGACCTATTGTGCCCCCTTACTTCTAGGAGTCTCTGAAACTAGTAGCTCCTTTAGTCCTATTTCCCGGAGGAATTTCAGGATATCTGCAGGCCTCAACTTAGGTAAATGTTCCTCTTCTATCCAGTAATCTCCCAGGTACTGTGCTCTAGGATTCTGGAATGCTGTGTAGTGTGCAGTTGGAAAGTATGTGGATGGAAGTTTTTTCTCCCATGCCACTATATCTGCATTCTTCTTCCTCCACTATTTTGAGCTTTTTTAGGTGCCCATTCAGGCGACAATGTCCCGTTAGGATCCCTGTTGATTTATGCATGCATTTGATCTCAACAGGTTGTAGTCACCCAGAAGAATCTTTGATTGTCTAAGCCCTACTAGATCTTTCCAATGATCAGATCTTCTCTTTCTTTCGGCTTCACCTATTGCTTCCAATGTTACATAGTTTGTCTAGGCATTCCCAAACCATTTTAGAACTGATTACGCAAGAGCTCAGTGCTTTGATGGCTGCTTGACTATCTGTCATTATGATAATCCTCTATCAACTGTATCCTTTATCAATATTGAACAGGGCGCACTTTCTTATGGCGTGGATTTCCGCTTGAAAGATACTTGGGGTTTTTCCCAAGCTTTCGGAGTGTTTGGTTTCTGGCTCGAACACTCCTATCCCAGTTCCTCTTATTGCTTTTTAGCCATCTGAGTACCATTGAATGGCATTCTTTCCATGTCTGGTAATGGTATTTGGATCCCCTTTCTTCTTGTTGCTTAATTCTGTGACGAATTTCTCCGAAAAGTTGTAATTTTTCATCATACCGTCTTGTGACATGTCCCAGGTTGTCTGATTTCTGAGAAGTGAGGTGGTGGTTGTTTTTGCTGATTCCCTCTCTACTTAGTCTGTATCTTGTTCTTTCTGCAACACTTTCCATCACCATATGTAGAATGGTGAGGTCTTCCTGCCAGATTCCTACACACCATTAGAGCCATTTTCGCCTTGAGGGTAATATCCTTTTTGTGTTTGTTCCACAGGAGTTTACTGTCAAAAATTCAACCTAGATGTTAAGTCTATGTTTTTGTAACCTATATTTAAAATAAAAAACAAGTTTGTTGATTGTCAAGAAAAATATATATGATGACAGAAGAAAATTGTAATTTTAAAAAATGTCACGGAAAACTAAAAAATAAAGTTTTTTAAGTAAAATTGAATATTAGTCGCAAATCAAAAGATCGAAAAGATATAATATGTTTCTTCAGCCACACAGCCATACATTTATTGCTCTCCTTGAGCTGGTCCTTCATAGCAGCCGTTAGACCGAGAAGAGAATAAACGAACACTAGATACTTGACTTCTTGTCTCCATTCAATCTCGTTCCCATCAAGTTTTATGGTTTTGAGGTTGACTTTTCTTTTCCTAGTAAACGCTATCAAGATGGTTTTAGTGGGGTTGATGCTAAGTCCCCCTTGCCTATACCAGCTATTTGTATAGTTCAGACCCTTTTGTACAATGTCACAAATTATGTTTTCAAATTTCCCTCTGGCTGTTATGACTATAAAAGCACTAATATTCAATTGCATTTACCAACCACTAGAAATTTCATCGAGCAATGTTAAAATTTAAGTGAATTGAAACCTTTATTTCATTGGACATAGCACTTACCAAACCCGAGCCAATATCTATGACTAGTTGCGCTTCGATATCATTACAAATATTATTAATTATAGGTGCCAAGATGACAATTTCGTGACGCTTTTTTTCGCTCAAACAACAATTGTGTGAAAATTGGAAATTATTTTCTCCATCAGAGCAATTTTCAACTTCCAGTTCTGGTTTTAATTGATCTATTTTGTTTAAGAAATTCCTCAAGCTAGGTGGGGGTGACTGGAAATGAAATACGAATGAGTACTTACAAAATATAGATACAAACATTGTTTCGAAATTTGTCCAGGCTATAGGCTTATAAAAGTCAGGTAAGCAGGTAATATTGAGCCTTAAGAATATTCTTAAGAATAGTCATTTTTAAAATTATTTATATTTGTCAGACCAATTTATATACCTACACAAGTACGACAAGGAAAATATCAGAAAAACTACTTGAAAAAGAGAGAAGAATAATTGTGCGTAGTCAGGGTTGGTACAAGAAAAAATGTGATCATACAATCTGTAATATAGGGCGGCACTGAATACACGCCCATCGCTGACTGCAAACAATTATTATTCTTCTTTCTCTTTTAAGTAGTTTTTCTAATATTGTCCTTGTCGTACTAGTGTAAATCGTATGTCGCGAAAGGTATTTTCGCAATATGTACGTCAATTTCAATATGGTTCAACTGTAATTAATTTTTAAACAATTTCATGTATAAATCTTTCAAAAACATTTTTTATATTATATTGCTTTTTGAATTCTTCTTTTATATACAAATGTTGAATTTATTACTATTTATACAATTTATTTACCTATAATCTCATTTAGATATATGTGAGTATTATTGATTATTTGTTTTTCTGCTATATAATTTATTTAAATGTTTTCAGTCCTTGAAAATGAACACGTAGTGGTTCGGAAGCTCGGAATTAAATTCTTAAAAGGTATTATTGCCACATCCCCACAAAAACTCCTATTAAACAAATAGTTGGCTAATATTTCTCTTTAAAATAATCATTTTTAATATACATTGAAATGAGAAATTGGGGGTCGACAAATATTTTTCCTACGATCACTACCCAAAGTAGACTTTTGCACACTCAAATCTAACCGCAAAGTTGATGTTTTCCGCGATCTGTCATAATTGACATTATTTACGCTCTAGAGCGTACTTTTCCGCTCGCCTGTTTTCATTTACAATAAACTAAAGAAAGGTAGTAAATAATAGATATATTAAAACAAAATGTAGAGCAGTCCGAATATTTTAGTTGAAATATTAATATTTGAAGATATTTCGAACGAAATTAATAAATATTCCTATATAATTTGACTGACATCTACAATTTATACAAGTTACTGGATTTACAACGCTGCAGGTTACGCTACCAACAAATAGATGAAGGTGTATATTTTATATGTTTAATTTTATTGAAATTATAAAATAATTTAAACCTCATACATTGATATTATTTTGATTCAATACTACAGTGATTGAGGATTTATTTCTTAGTTCAAGATAAAAATTTATATTTACAGCTTATTACAAATATAACGTTGTTAAGATTGACAATTTTCTTGATCGTTTTTGCAGATTCCTATTTTCATAGTATTGATTTATACGGACAAAACTGTACATTCAACTTTAATATTGTGGGCAATAAATAAAAATAATAAGTAATTGTTACATGTTTTCAACATCACATTCTAATAAAGTGTACTTTACATGTTTTTTTAATTATTTGTTTAAAAATAAGGTGATCGTAGAAAAAATCTTGTGTGCAATTCGAGCAGAAAGTGCGTTGCCGCTTTCGGCAGATTGCCTAACCTAACCTTAGGTGGGTCGTGTCATGAAAAAGGTTAAAAAATATACAAATATATCCTCGATACATAGAACGATAGACAATGACACTTGTAAGCTTCATTATTTTATATAAAAAATCCTGGACAAATTTGAAAACATTTATCTTTTTTCTTACCTTCAAATTGTTAATTGGTAATTTGTTTAATTCACTGTTGGATAAATCTTGAAAATACTGAAACCACTCACAGGGAATTTCATTCAATATATCGTTTACTAGAATATGCGTATTTGGATAATTGTACAGCCACTGATGGCTTTTCAAAAACTCAAGAGCATCTTTGAAATAATCAGCAGATGATAAATAAGTCGGAGGTAGAGACATGTCTGAAAACAGGACTGCGATATAGAATTTGTAACGATGGAGTTGAGAATATTTATTTTGTATAAAATTTGGTTTCCAAGCATGTAATAGGAAGTTAAGGCTGCACAAACGTGTCTAATGCAGACTACGCATGCGCATTTTGGTTGCATTACGAGGTACATACCTTGGACGTAATAAAGATAGAACGCAGTATATTATCAATACACGTAAACGATAGCCGAGCGACAAGAAACGAAAACGACAAAATATATCCAGTTGTTTTGCTGTGAAACCCATAGAGAGCCTGAATAAAGACTAGTGACGACTCTTCTGTTAATTTTATAAGTTGTTACATGAGATCGAGTTGTTTACTACTAATTTTTCATATTTAATTCATATTCGGTATTTTATTATTGTTGCAAATAAACATTAAACTAAAAACTTGGTGTAATTATCTACTTGAGTACCCTCACTGTTAAACACCATTTAATTTAAATAAAAATCCCTTTCATTTGAGCTATGTTTGATTGCAATTGAATTTTTTTCATTGCGATGACATCCCTGCTTCAATGATGAGGTCACAGATACCTCGGATGAAATTACTGTATGTCCAAAAAAGATTACCCAAATTTCAAATAAGCCTTTGATTCCTGAGTAAAAGAAATTTCAGGACGCCCTGTATACATAGGTAGGGATCCAGGACGCGAAACATTTTTATTTCTCATTTGTACCTACTATCTTATTTCAACTATTCAACATTTTTCGCATGGCTACACTTTACCAAAAAAGCAGTTTGTAAGAGACCATAAAATACTTATAAAGATAGTTTGTAAGCTCCTTTACAGTTTTATGTTCACCATCAATAAACACACAGTCGAATAGAGAAACATATTGGAATATTAAATATAGAAGAACCAAATTAACAAAATATGTATAATGAAAGTAGGTGTTTTTTTTAATCACAGCATGTCAATTAATGAATGCCCGATTTTTTTTTACCTGAGACTGAAAATGATAACACCAAAACTATTATGTTAAACATTGTTGAAATTGATGAACCAGTATTAAATACAACTGAAATTAAAAACAATGAGAAAGAAAACAAAAAGTCAAAATTAGCAGCTTCTGCTACACAAAATGTTTTAAATAATTAGGTATACATGTCTGAGTATGTGCATTAATTATGTGTCATATAAAAGATTATCAAATGCAAGGTAGTATACAGGTGTATAGGAGCTGTTATAGTTTATTTTATTGTTCACCCTGCTATTTATAATACATTTTTGGTCTTCAATGCTTTTTCAAATGAAGCATATAATATACTAATAAACACAATTTAAAAATGAAACATTATTTTTCTACTTCCGTTACACAAACTCTATTTACTGGTTTCACATTCGCAAAAACATATTTCGATGTTTTTTGTTTCGTGGTGTAATCTGTAATTTATATTCAATATTACGTGATAATTTTTTCTAGTTCTTTCTATTGATTTTTCAATGACACATCAATTATTGTCTGTCATCTTGTGAATATAATTAAAATAATATAACTGATATTTTCCTGCGGCCTGGAAAAAGTAAGCACCTAGTGTCACTCGTTTCAGAAAACTCGTCATCAAAGTAACGTTTTTGAAACTTGGTACAATATACAATATTTTTGTGACAGTCATTTCCAACTACTTACTTTCTACCACCTGTAATAATAAATATTAATTGTTTAACCCTTACTAGAAAAGCAGCTCATTAAAGCAGTCCACTCTGGCTTACCTGAAAAAGAAAAATAAGAGATGGTATGGAATTCGATGCAGAGAGCTTCGCATTACAGGAAAGAGACAAAACAAATAAGAAAAAATTCAAATTAGACAATTTTGAGAGAAAAGGAAAATAATTGAAATGAAATTTTAAATTCAATACCCATATAAATCGACAAAGATTATTTGAAATTGTGTTTCAAAGTCAAAGAAATACATAAAGGGTCCGTTGTCATTAAGCGAGTTAAAGAAGCCTCGCACCTTAATAATTAATAAGTCTTCACCACCTTGGTGTATACTATTTTTAATGACCATATTTTTCTTCTTGAATTGTTTTTTCTTATCATGATATTGTTACTTAGAAGTTAGACTTGTTCTTTGTTATTAAAGATAGTTGTTGAGATAAAATGTGTTAGTTTTTTTCTATTGTAACTTGACAATATTGTTTAGATTGCACTCAACTAAAGAGCAAAATAATTTAGGGTTCTTCAGGATGACCTATACGAAATCTTAGAAAAAAATGTAGTTTGTTAAAAAAAGCTTGCAAACAAATTTTACTTGTTTCTGCTATACTTCATAGGAAATTGAAGACAATGAAAATCCAAATCCTCGCCGAAACCTTTTATGAAATATGTACAGGCACAGGGGCAAACCTATTTTTTGTCAGATTTAATACCAGATGCCAAGAATGTAGCGGTTACGATTCACCTACGCGTTACTGGATATGTCTGTGACCATTTCCAGCTCTAGTGTTCTCAAGTTTTGTGCTTCCTTTTTGTTATACGTTAAATAACCAGTTCCAAGTACAAAAATTATGGGTTTTTGGTACCCACCTGATTAATTCGATTCGATTTTCCTGGTGGCAGGGTAAGATGAGGCAATGCAACTTTTTCATAATTTGGTATATATTTTTTTCTCCGATTGGCAGCAAATATTAATTTTGCTGACTGATATCTATCAGCAAAGTATTACTTTTCCTGCCTGTGATTATACATTTCCATAGCAACCAACCAAAATGAAGAGATTGTGAGAATTGCAATAATTTGCAAATACAATATCCTCATTATGAAAATCGGAGAAAAAATTATATGTTCAACTCGGCAGCAAAGTAGATTGCCTGCCTTAGCCTCGGCAGTCAATCTACTACTTTGCTGCCTAGTTAAACAAATAACTATTTCCTTGATCAATTTAAGGCATAAAATTAACTGTATTTTTTGTGTAACACCACTTTAGGTTACTGTTCAAGTCCCACTTTTTTTTGAAGAAAATATATTTTCTTAGATGCGTCATCTCCACCCACTTTTTCCCTATATGAAAAACGTCCGGAGAATTTCAAAATGAGAATAAAAGTATAAAAGAGAAAAACATACATACTGAAAAATGTATTTAAAAGGCATAACAGTCTTAAATAATTTAAACAAATAATACAAACAAGAAACAAAAATTTATACAATATTTTCAACAATGGTCCACATTTCATCTTCTCTCTTACTGACGTTCATTTTATCATTTTTAGCTCCAATGATAACTTTTCCAGTTTTCAAAACATTTTCAGGACCTAAGAATTTATCAGCTACTTCTTTAAGACCGACTTTATCGACACTCATCAATTCAGCTCTATGTCTTTGTTTTATATCTGGAGTTACGCTTTTCAGAAATTCTTCACAACCTTTGTTACTTGGAGGAATTGGAGCGTCAACAGCTTGGAAAACTCCTAATTTGGCTTCGAAAATATCTTGATCTGTAATTTTATCGATTTCGGATTGGAACCATTTATGAGTATTGTCAAATGCGTCCAAGGTAGCTAAACTTTGAGGATCTCTGTAGCTGTAAAATGAGAATACTCCATCTTGTAATAATCTAGCTCCTCCTCCGTATGCTCCTTGCTTTTCTCTGAGTTCCGGATGCAGATATTTCGAAGAAATCAGTCTACTTAGGATTCTCAGTTTAGCAAAATCAGGATGAGTGTAGGGGACAGTTAGAACGGCTTTGCTACAATAATTCACTGGTACGTTCAGGACGTGATGTTGGCAATTAACAGCTTCGGTTGGAGACCAAACTTTACCAGTTACGTAACTACTATCACTTTGTATCTGAGAAGAAGAGGCTTCAGGTAGATTATTGATGAAATTTTCGTAGGTGTGTAGAAGATTCGATTGATTTTCTGGCGACAAATTCAGAGCCACTCTGTAAAAGAAATACAATTTACAAAAAATTATATAAAAAAAGTTAAGATTTCTTAAATTAAGCCTATTTTAGGATATTTGTAATACTAGGGAGGAAAGCGCAACTTTTTCTCTACCAGGATGTAGTGAGCATCCCAGGGAGGAAAAGGCACTTCACTCCCGTGTAATATTAATTTAACACTTCAGGTCATATCCCTCTATATGTTATGAGTGTTTTTCCCACTATAGCTATAGTTGGGGAGCATCTTGTCCGATGTCATTCCCATCATAAGGACGGTTTCGATATATTTGTGTAGATCATTATACGTCCTTAATATTAGGTGACATATTTCAAAGTTCAAAATGAAAAAAAATTATTGAACTTTGCACTCTAAGGGCGGGTTGTATCGCAGTTGGTTACCATTTGATTAACGCTAACCACTGGTTACAACGTGGTAACTCGTTGTATCGCCCACTAACAAGTGGTTATACGTTGGTTAAGACTGGGTTTTCTAACCATTTGATATCTGATGGTTAACTTCATGTTTCGTCACAGAACGGTTATTTTATTAGCGTTTTGTGTAGTTTGATGTATTGACATTTGTTTATAGACGGGATTTTTGTGGGGTTATGTTATGCAGTTACCGTCTCTAGAATTCTGTAATGGATGAAATTTTTAAATAGACCTCAAAGTAAATAAATTGTTTAGACGTACGATGAATATTCGAAGAGACAATTTGAGAGGCATGGAATTAAACGACGATGAAGACTTTGTGGAGCTAATTGAATTGGTACTATTTCCAAGGGCTCCAAGGAATTTTAGAATAAGAGAAAACCATTTTGTAAAATGGAACAATGGAGAGTTTGCTGCAAGATTTAGACTTCTAAAGAAACTGTCGTGATGAAAATATGCTAAATACTAATAATTAATGAATGAATCTAATGCAAGCTAACTTAATATTAATAATTATCAATAAAAACTACACAACTAAATTCATATTTAGATTTAATTTTAAAAAGTATCCTAATGTCACAATATATAACATCAATCACGATAGACAAACCATAGACAAACAACGTCAAAGCACAAAATGAAGTTAGGTAACAGTTCTACCAACACCACAAAACTTTCAGTTAGTGACCAGCAACTAACTATCGGCGCGGCAACTCAACAACTGGTTAACAGTTAACCATTTGTTTCGTAACCAGTGAGTTAACCATTTGCGATACAACCCGCCCTAAAAGGGCATTACTTATGCCCGTACCTATAGTTAGGACTCAAGTACGACTTGAGACAGGGTCTGTATACTATAAACAAATCACGGGAAGAAAGCAAGATTACAACCAAGACGGATCTCAACTTGTACGAGAACTCACGAAGTTGGGACTATAGTATAGCAGCTAAATTTGAGACGAACTAACTTGGCGAAGCACGTCTCTAGTCGGAGATTGAGTTGGGACTATAGGTACGGGTGGGTACGGGCATTAGTGTCAGTGAGCATACTATGATGTATTTGGTTTGTTTGTAGAAAGAATTTTCAATCCATTGGAAATTTCTCAAACTATGACATTCCGGTTGTAAATCGATTCGTTGTAAATCGATTGGCAATTTTTGACAGTGATGTATTTGATAAAAATGAATTAAAACTTCTTCATCACTTGAAGAAGAGCTTGATTTATTGTATAGTTTTATTATCATTTTGTAATGTGTGTCATTTTTTGACCATCCTAATAAGAAGCAAGATATTTTATTCAAATGTCCGGTATTACATACAAATGATTCTATGGTTCATACAACAGCCTTTTTGGTGTGCGTCATCGTTTGTGACGTATATTCGGGTTTTGGGTATGTCGTTTATTTTATTTGCTATTTTGACACATATCAAACCCTAAATGTTATAAATAAAATCATCAGGATCGAATTTAGCAAAATTCGACAAGGCTATGAAATTAATAGTTACCAGATTCTTTTTGTAACTGAAAATACTTGAGAACTTTCAAAATGCTGATGTTTTTCCGTGTATCTAGGCATATTTTTGTATTATTCGAATAAATTTAACAATAATATTCATATTCACTTTTCATAAATAATAATTGACCGTGAAGAACAAAGTACAGACCTGACAAGAACTGTCAGTGGGACAGTAGAACAAGATGTCAGACACATTGACAATACGAAAGGTATATCTGCATCCTATTTTAAACAAAGAAATTTCTCCCGATTGATAGGTCGCGCTTGCGCTCAATCTGAACATCAACCAATCAAATTTTGGTAAGTCATTGATTAGGATTGACGTTGTTAATACATTTGAACGGTTCATTATTGCGATATTTTGATTAGGATTAATCAAAGACCTGACTTTTTTTCCATTTCTTTCCACGTAATGTGTTAGAAAGACATTAACAAACGATGACGCACACCAAAAAGGCTGTTGTATGAACCATACTCATGTTTTATTTTAGAAGGAACTGACTGGTTAGCTATTTCCGTGATTTTTTCCCCACAATAACTGAAAAATAGTAAAAACTGGTCATGCTCAAACTAAAAATTTGATCCCAGTCAGCCAATTATTCTGTTAGTTGAAAACTGATCCGATACCGCAAAGTTAGATCGGCTGAGGCACTCAATACCTCACCGAGTACTTACAGGAACTTGATCTTTCATAGACTGCAACTTGCTTTATTTCGTATTGAGTCTTGGACTTACAACCGTACGAGATCTAACTGATCCAGAGGCTTTTACCCTAGACTTCGCCGTTTGGAAGAAGGACGAAACATTTAGCAGCTAGATGCATTTTTAGATGCTCTTATTTAAACTTAGATTCATTTAAAACTAAAACTAGGAAGGTAAATCCATGAAAAGATAGCCAACTTTCAAGTGAGAAATTAATTTCTTCCATAAATTATTCGACACAACGCATGCGCTCCCTGACCATAGATTACCTACTGATGATTTGTGTTGAGTTATTTTTAAATTAGCAAGCATATTTTTCATGGACAAGTTGGTTTAACTTCAATATTCACCTTCAGCTATCTGCAAATTTACTATTGGAAGTTTTGACAAATGATTGAAAAGACAGCGCATGTCCGGTTGGTTTATCAATTTCTCAATATAAGAGTTCAGTCGAAGGTCAGTATGGACAACAAAAAGTGGTTGTACTGACAAGAATGGCAGTTAAGATCTACATAATATTTTTGCATGTTATTTATCATTGCAAACATCTATATTGCTTTATTATAAAAGTGTACTATTCGCCCTAGTTTTCTAATTTCTACATAACAAAAACATTTCAGCAAATTTCCATCGATCTTCATGTTAAAGATATTAATTTTGATCTAAATATAAACAAATATATACAGAGTGTTTTTAAATGACATTTACAACGTTTGCATGTAGATACCTACCTCTCGTAAAATTGGACTAAATGATATAGGGATTGAGGGGTCCAGCTCATTTACTTTTCGAAATACGGGGTGTTGAAGTTATAAAGATTTAAATGTTTTTATTTGATAACTTTAAAATGGATGAATAAATTGATTTTATATTTGGCAGGTTGTTTTTAAATGTAAAAAGGCATATTTTGATAAAAAACATTTTTCGATTTCCAAATGTACACCACTGGGTCAGGAATTGATAAATGTTTTTTTTAATCAAAATATGCCTTTTTAAATTTAAAAACAACCTGCCACTGCCAAATATAAAATCAATCCATTTTAAAGTTATCAAATAAAAACATTTAAATTTTTATAACTTCAACCGTATTTCGAAAAGTAAATGAGCTGGACCCCTCAATCCCTATATCATTTTGTCAAATTTTACGAGAGGTAGGTATCTACATGCAAACGTTGTAAGTGTCATTTGAAAACACTATATAATACATAATAATATATTTAACATACCTCATTTTCTTCTTGTCGAATAATATCCTGGCTATATTCAATATTTCATCCAACATAGCTTTGAAGTTCGAAGTATGCATAAGTCTTTTCATATAAGAAATATGGTGCAGTCCAGACAATAATTCGACTTGATATGCCGACCCAGACACAAGACCGGAGGCTGCTTGCATCGCGTAAACATGACCGGCATCAGCTATTCCATTGGTTAAATTAGCCACGTAAAGTTGAACCAACATTTGAAAGCGTTGGACGTCCTTTAATTCGGTTATATTAAAAATTTGACTCCAAATATCCCACATGCTTTCGATGTTCTTTTCCAAAGCGTAGCTGCTTAAATACAAACCAGGCTCGTACGTGTGAAGGTGAAACAAACTTTCGCCGATGTGAGAATTAAAATTCAAACCGGCCGTTTTTCTGTTCACCAAACTATCAAATTCTCTGAAATTGAGTTTTTCCGTTCCCAATTTGTGAACCGTATAACAAAATAGAGGTAGAAGCATCTGTTGTTCGGGAGACAGATCGTTCGTGTTAAGTATAGCTTTGAAATAAACGATTCCGTTAGAGTTGACTCTATTTATTTGAGTTTGTACGTTATTTAAAGTCACTTTTACTTTATCGATTTTCTCTACTTCGGAGCTTATATCATCGATGATTAAAGTGGGTAAGAGTTCGGTTTGAGCCGGTTGTTTTTGCTGCGTTTGCAGCTCTAAAGCTTTCTCGTATATCAGTTGTTTGTCTTTATCGGATAAACCTTTCGTTTTCTTCTTTATTAATTGTTTTTCTTCTTTTTCCAATTGTTTATTGAAATCTTTGTCAGCCGACATCGTCAATATAAGTTTGTGGGTGTTATTTTTGAAAACTTTCTCTACCACGTCTTGTAAATACTTCGGATTATTTTTCATGTCAGTTTTTAATCTATCGATTAATTTATTGGCTTCGAAATGTTCTAAAATATTTTCGGTGTGATTCCAAGCGGAAGTTACAGCGAATAACATGCCTAGTCCGAAATTGTTAGTTTCGTGTTTTATGGATAATTCGTAACGATGCAACACAGATTCGATATGCTGTGGTTCGAATCCTTTTTCTATAATCGAATCGATTGTTGAATCGTAAATCGATATTACTTTATCGAAATCTTCTTTCTTAACCCCTTGTAATCCTATTGTGAATATACTGTCTCTGGGTTGGTTATCGAATCCGGTGGAAGCAGTGAATCCACCGGATATATTAGGTTCAATCATGCTTTTATAAAATGGAGAATTCGGGCCTTTTATCAACAATTCAGTTAAAAATTGCATAACGAACGTTTCATAGGCGTCAGTTATATCGGAAGCCAAAAGAGATATCGATACTGTGTTTTGTTTTTCTATAGGATCACCTAAACTATCAAAACGACATTTGATATGTTCACGTTTAGGGGCTTCCCATCTTTTTTGTTTTGGTACTATCGTATGTGTGGGTGGGGAATGTGCGTATTTGGATAAATATTCATTATCTATATACTCCAATGAAGGTAATAATGGAAAGTTTCCATACGAATATATGCGACTATTACTTGGGTGGTAATGTTGCTTGTGGAAATTTTTCAAATCGTTCCAAGTGAGGTCCGGTATCTCTTTAGGATCTCCACCAGATACAACGCCGTAAGTGTGACTGGGTAATATTAAATTTTGCAATTTTTGACCGAGAATATTTTCATTTTCTGCAAAAACTCCTTTCATTTCGTTATATACAACTCCTTTTACAATAATGTCCGTTTTAATATCGTTGGGATTTACATTTTCGAGCCTCCAACCTTCCTGCATAAAATCGAGTTCTTTCAGTTGCGGTCTAAATACAGCATCTAAATATACTCTTTGTAAATTTAAATAATCCGAATAGTTTTGGGTGCTGAACGGGTACATAGTATAATCGGATCCGGTAAGAGCGTTCATAAATGTAGCTAAAGATCTGTTTAACATTTTGAAAAACGGATCTCTAACGGGAAACATTTCCGATCCGCATAGTACAGTGTGTTCCAAAATGTGAGGTAAACCAGTGCTGTTTTGAGGCGTCGTACGAAAATTGATTGAAAATACATTGTTAGTGTCCTCTCTGTATAAATGCATATATTGAGCTTTGCTTTTCTCATGTTCTAAAAAAACTGCTGTGATTCTAAATTCTGGTATGGGTTCTATACGTTTCGTCAAAAATCCATGATACTTTTCGCCTGATTTCAATAAATGAATGTCCGAACATTCGTTAGTTGCTTTGATTTTGGCTACATTCGAGGCACTTCTAATTATTCTTTGGTAGGTGTTTAATGTTGTGAATGAAGCTCGTCTCACTGTACGTGGCCACATTTTGTTCTAAAAATAACAAAACAGTTAAAGCTATAATTGGTTTTGATAGTACAAAGTTATGTGCCTTATTTTTTGTTTCATTATTATACCTTACTGAAAACATGCCAATTTACGGTAGGTACTGAAATAGTTATCTTACTATTCGAGAGCGATTTTGCGTCCGAGCGATAGCGAGGGCTGGCAATAAAAGTCTAGAGTTGTAAATAAACAGGGTGTCCCAGGAATTCGTACTAAAAACTTGGGAGGTGATAGAAAGACTAACGGTTTAAGAAATACGGTCAATTTTATGTCGCACTGCACACCTATTGGCGCATTCACATTTATTTGAATGTACGATTACAGGAAGCATCCTGTATTATTAGTAAATTATTAATAAATCGGTACAGTCTAAATTTATAAAAATAAACTTTCACTTTGTTTAACCCTAAAAAAATTTATTGAAAACGAATATTACTTTAATAAAAGTCTTAGAATAATGAGGAAATGTGTGGATGTAATATATTAAACATTTTTTTCTCCGATTGGCAGCAAATATTAATTTTGCTGACTGATATCAATCAGCAAAGTATTACTTTTCCTGCCTAGGCACGAAAGTGATTACTTTGCTGCCTGTGATTATACATTTCCATAGCAACCAACTAAAATAAAGAGATTGTGGGAATTGTAATAATTTGCAAATACAATATCCTCATGAACAATCGGAGAAAAAATTATATGTTCAACTTGGCAGCAAAGTAGTAGATTGACTGCCGAGGCTGAATTCATAGCCGAGCGTAGTGAGGCTAGGAATTAAACAATACCTATTTTATAATTTTTTTTTTTTTTTTTTTTTATCTAGAAAAAAAAGTCGCATCCACCGAAAGGTTATTAGCGACGGAACTTGAAAATATAATATAAGCAAAGGTATAATATATGATCAATATTGTTACAATTTATATAGTATATCAGTTTCTTTCAAAAATTTTATCAAGTTATTAAGTGGACAATTTTCACCGAGAAGTTGCTTGAGATTACTTGGCAGCTGACATGCTATGCGTTGATTATTAAAATTGTTACAATGAACCAAAATATGTTCCACAGTCAAAGTTGTGTTGCATTGTTCACATCTGGGCCGAGCATTTTGAGAAAATAAATAAGAGTGAGTTAGTCGAGTGTGTCCTAAACGTAACCGAGAAAGTATTATTTGTTTGAAACGATTTTCTGTTTGAGGTAAACACGCTACCACCGATTTTTTAATTTGACTCAGCTTTGATGAACTACACTGCCACTCACACTGCCACATATTAATCACTTTCGTTTTAAAAAAGGATTTTAAGTCACTGGCTACACATTTTAAGACCGATTCAGCCGTTTCGCTACAAACTGCTGTTCGCGCACTTTGGTCAGCTTCTTCATTCCCCTGAATACCTATGTGGGAAGGTATCCATAAAAACTGTATTGTTCTTAATGTATCTTGAGCATGTTGAAGTTCGCATTTAATTAGTTTTTCTATAGGGTCTATAGGTTTTTGTTCAACCGTTTTGACTTTTTTAATGTCGTTAATTACTTGATTTCTAGTTTTAATAATCTGTTAGGGTGAAATTCATAGTGGACACTTTAGGGTCACTCATACTCAAACTCAACTTAGTTTGAGTTTAGCTTGAGGTGACTTTTCATATCCACAATCTCAAGTTGAGTGAAGAGTGGCATCAACGTTATTATTAGGAACTTTTCGTTGCGTTTGGTTAACAATTGTGATTTATTAACGTCCTTCAACGTTTATCTGACATTTGTTGTATTGCATTCATACTCAAATTTGTGTTTTGTATTAACCCTCAGCAAGTATTTTATTCCCAGTATTTAGTTCTTTACTGTTCATATATATTTCTTATTTGCAGCCCTTTACAAAATCAATAAAATCATCAATAATACTAATTTTCCTTGAAAAATTTGAAACTATAACAGACAAATAACAATCAAACAACATTTCGATATTGTAAAATGACAGTGTAAGGTAAAAACTTGGTTTGTATGTTAGAAATCTTCACTAAAGGGAGCTGGAATCTATACTCATATTTCACTCAAGCTACATTCAAATTCAACGCCACTTTTCGCTTGTCAAGTGTCTCTGCGTACAATAAGGATGAGTGAAGTATGAGTGACCCTCATGTGTCGACTATGAATTTCACCCTTAATGTAATGTAGTTCATTTTTTAGGGTTTTGTTGCTATTTTTACTTTAATTAAAGTAATGTTCGTTTTCAATATAGTTTTTTTATGGTTAAACAAAGTAAAAGTAACGGTTAAAATGTTACTAATTTCCAATCAGCCATTCAATAATTATTGTAAATCCAACTTTAGAGCCCTATAGTTCGCTAACGAAGGGAGTGAAGACAAAATTTTATATAAAATACCATCATTACTTTCAGTCTTCCTATCACCTCCCAAGTTTTTGGTACGAACTAGTACTTGGTCACTCTGTATTTACATCCGGGGAGGTATATGAGATATTTTTTCCTACTTTGGATTTTTATTTATTTTTTCGAAACTTGAAATTATGGACAGTTTTGAACGGTTTCTATAAAGCATTGTTATTTCATCAACAACGTCAAGTTGACTTTTTATTATCAAGAATTGAGAGGAATTGAAATCATTGATGAGTATAACAGCTAAATGGATATAGAAGAATCAGAAATTAGTGCTTGTCTCTCGCTGCTGCCAAAAAAATCAAAGAAGAAGTATCAATGCTTCAAGAAATAATGCCAAACAAAGACTGCTACTGCAGTTTTAGGAGGCGTGCAGTTGGCGTACTCCCACGAAAAATCTGCTGTAATAAAATCTCCATCAAGCTTATGGTGTGAAAGTTCCATGCTGAAGTTCACCCTTTTCATAGAGGACAAACATTCATTGAATTTTTGAAGCATAATGAAAAATAGGCCGTATCTCGATGAAAACTGATAATTGTAAAAAGTACTGGGGGACGAAAAAGTTCCAAAAATAATGTGTTTGAATAATGGTGCCACAATAAGCAGTAAATTATAACGTACACAAAAATTTTGGGGGGTGTTTAGGGGATCTCAACTCCCATAAATTTTAACGGTGTGCAATAATTCCTTAATTTTTAAGATGCTCTTATCATAAGAAAGCCACTTGTCAACTTTCATTATAATGTCGAACAACTGTCAAAATATTTGGAAAAATCAATTTTCATTTGGTAACTTTTTTGCATGCATATTTGTATTAGGGTAACTTGAGTTTGATCGAGTTATTTTTAGTCCTAGAAAATGTAGTATGATTTATGACTTGCCTTTTTGATGCATTCTGTATTTTGACAACTTACAAACTATTACAATTATAAAATCTCTAAAATGAATGAAAATAAGCAGACCAAATTTTGATGAATTCAAAGTTTATTAGTGTGACCGCCTGAAAACCCCGATATTTGGACTAGGAATGGTATAATTTGAATTAAATTTCATACCACACCAAAAATATCAAATATACCCTGAAAATCAGCAAAATCGTCATTTTAATATGTTATCTCAAATATACTTAATTTATTCACACAAACGAGCCCCGTACCATTGAATTTGGTCAAATTAGTATTGCAATAACAATTATAATATATCAGTTGCAAGATTTTCTTTTAACTTGAAGTATTTAGTATTAAAATAATTTTAAGAGATGCTAATTCAGAAAAGTCAAAGATATTTGGATCATTTGAATTAAGCCTGACTAACTTAATTTAAATTTAGTTGAAATACAAAAACGAATTAAAAATTTAAATATGAAAAACTTGTTTTTCCTTCAACAGTTGAGTGACAAATTATGAAGAGACACAGCCATAAAGTAGGTAATATATAAGAGAGATCTTAAATCATATGGAAGGAACTGGAAAAAAGTTTGTGCGCAACCTGTAGCGCATGGAGCTATAGAGACTGAACTAACAAATCCCGCATCGCGCCGACTAGATTACGGAACCATCATAGCAAACGCATATTAGCATTAGGTTGCGTCTCTTTATACATTTTCTCTCAACGCTTCTATACAACATAAATCATTTGCTTTATATAGATCAATAACAGAAGTAAAATGACATACATGATTATATATTTTGTCACTAAAGCCGTATCTATAACAAGGGTTTGACATTCACAAAACGTCACTTTAGACACCAGTGTTCAAATTGCGACAAGTCGTTCACCTTTTGTTTCTTAAACGTCACATCAAGTGTATCTTTTGTGGTTTATATTTAATATTCCGTGATAATTTTGTAGCTCTGTGTCATTTGATTGTTAAATGACAGCTCAGTTATCATCTTGTGAATATAATTAAAATACTTAATATAATGTTTTTTTTCTGCGGGTGTTGAAAAAGTAAGTACCTAGTGTCAAAAACTTCGACTTTTGACACTTGGTACTTACTTATTATACTACTCTAATAGCAATAATATTTATGTGATTGAACCAAACTCACTAGAACGGGCTTCGCACGTTTAATAACTAATTTAAAAAAAAACTTAAAAGTACTTAACTGTACACATCACTAAAATCACAGGGTGTATCTCAGTACATTACCAATTCAACTATATTTATGATCAGTTGAATTCACAGTTGAATCAGTTAAAACACAAAAAGATTAG
This sequence comes from Galerucella nymphaeae, assembly GCA_963978555.1. Taxonomy (NCBI): domain Eukaryota; kingdom Metazoa; phylum Arthropoda; class Insecta; order Coleoptera; family Chrysomelidae; genus Galerucella; species Galerucella nymphaeae. The sequence goes on along the minus strand of OZ021715.1, from coordinate 15,787,986 downwards.
TTTATATAATTTAGATACTTAAAGGAAAGAGTTAAAAACATTATAAGACAAATAGAACAAATAGAAACAAATCAGAACATATTCACAGTATTTTGACCATATCAAAATCAGTTTTACTTCAATAATTATTTTACACACCTCCAGACAACCTGGGACATACTACCACAAGATGGAATCATATTTTTAAAATGAAATGTCAGTTTTTACGATCTTTAATGATTGGTAATAAAACCTCACTTTTTGGTGAAATAGATTTTCAGTTATCATAATGAATTAATTGCGTTTAATTCAAAATATTTGAATAATTCATTGTCTTACTGTATTTTTGTGTTATTTTAGTTTTATTTTATAATCTCAGTTACAATCGAGTTAATAACTTTCAATTGATTGAAATTTTTTGACCTACTTTTGTTTATTGTACTACTTTAGCCTTGAAAATGGAAGCAAAGTTTTCTGAATTCTTTGTCATGTACAAGAGTTCACTTTAGTAAGTAATAATTTGTTTTTGTTTTTGGCTGCTTTCCCAATTAATGAAGTAATTAATTTTTCTTTTTTTTATCTTTTCACTAATCAGCCATGACTACGTTCCAGTTTTCGTTTATATTGCAATAGAAAATATTGGAGCAAATTCTACTCTGAACTCAATTATATATACTTGGTGATCCTCTCTTTAACAGTGTCAATCTCCAGGTCCCAATGGAGGTCACTGTTTTGGCAGTACCTAGGAGCTTTGGTGATATTCCTTAGTATTTTGTTTTGAAACCGTTTTATGATCTGGGTGAAGCTTTTTTTGGTACAGCCCCAAAGCTGAATTCCATACAGGTTTCATTATTTGCTTATATATTAGCAATTTACTGTATATAGACAGGTTGGAATTTTGTCCCAGTATCCAATACATTTTTCTAAATTTGAGCTTTGATTATATGGTTTTTAAAATATGATAAAATACTTTAGTATCTTGGAAAAAACAATTGTACTCGCTAAGATAGAAAAATTTATAAAATGTTTGAATACTCAATGATAAGTAAAAAAAGTGATTTTTTATTGTACTGTGATATAAACTTCATTCACCTGTTTGTAATACAAACTAAAACAATATGTACTTAGATATTGGTTAAAAAATACAGACAACTAACACATTTTATCTTTCAACAATCCAAGTACCAAATAAAATATGGCAGATTTAACAAGACTTAGGACCTAGTATAACTGTATAACAATTATTTCACATGTTGCACTTTATGGGAATTTAAAATGCACATTTCTAGATCCACTACCAATTTAGTTAATAAAATAAAGTTAGTGTAATTACACAGAAAATTTATCAAAAGCCACAAGCAATTCTACATTCTACCAGTAAATACTACTTTAAGACTTACCTAATAACTCCTGATAAACTATATTCTTGAAATTTTAAGGGATGAACATAACCTCAACAAGACTGATGCAGTTTGTAAATGTGAAATACAATTATATACTTCAAGCTGGGTTGAAAAATTCTGTTCCTGTTACGTCTACAGTGGTATAGTTTGAAATCTCTATGAAAAATACTTTATACACGACGTTTCTCTCAGTTTTATTCTAAATAAAAAAAAGTTATGTAAAACAATGAAAAATTGGGTAATACTGTTTATTAGAACTTACCGCCGGCCGGTGAGGTGAAGGAACATCAAAACAATTAGAACAATCAACAATTACCGCTGAATTATCGGAAGTAAGTTTCAAATCACACTTATTACACTGTAATTCTGGATTCGGTTTTTGATATGAGAAAGAAGCTAATTCTTGTGGTGGTGGAATTATGGCATACCCTGGACACTCAATATAAGGATTCTGTAAAAATTAAATAGCATTTATATTCAATTTACTCTTAAATTACAACCCATTGGTTGCATCTGGTAATAAAAATTATGTATTTGCATTATTTGGTAGTTGGTGAACTCAGGGCACTCAGTAGATGTAAGAATTGTCTTGAATTATATCTCATCTGTCAAATACATACCTAATAAGAAATTTTATCAACAAAATTGAATACTTTTATGCTTACACTTTCAAATCTATTTTTGTATTGTATTATGTGGCGTTATATTAATTGCTATTATTTTCTCTTCCAAACTTTTATAATTTGAAAATGAAATGTGACATCCCCTTCTCTCTCTTCTTTCAATCATATGTCAAATTTCTCGTCTGTGAATTAGGAAGTGTATATTGAACCGATGTGACAATGGTTTTGAGTGTGTATGTGTGACCAACGTCATATAGTTTGAAAACGAAAATAATTATACTTACTTAAAAGTAAGTTTGTTTGGTGCCGATGCAATATATAGCTCGTATAATTACTAAATTTTGTGATTAAATGAATGATAGAAATAGGAAATATCTTTGATATAAACTAACAACTATGACGTACCTAACGGATAAGTACATCAAAATATTAATCATCTAATATCATTGTTAGACAATGCTAATTTCATACTTACCAGTACCGACGTATCATTCGTTAATTCAATGGGACATTTACCAAGACGTTTATCTAAACCAATTTGCTCCTCACATGGAAATGGATTCGTATTATTGTCTAGCAAGTTAACATTAAACTGTAACTCGTCACCGTAAGGGTACTCAGTATTACAGGGCACTTCATATTGGGTTTTATTATCTGCAGAACCTACAATGTTCACAAACTTACACAACAACCAAGCTATAATACAATAAATCAGAATTTAGTACAGCTCACTTACTTGCACATTCTACTAAAACTACTAAGCTAAAACTCACTAAAAATTTAAACATTTTACAATCACTAATAATTTTGAAGGAAAGATTTGCTGAACAAAATCTTGTTATTACATGATATAAACTTACCAACGACATAAATCATATATAGAGTGTGCATGGAGTCATATGGGAAAGCTGTCAAACAACACTTTCCTCAATATCAATATAAAACCCAACAAATCGACCAAAAGACGTATGAATAGCGAGTCGATAGTAGAATCCTATAGTTCTATGGTTCACTACCAATGTCAATGAAGGCCTAGTTGTACAGTCTCGAGTCTCGGTTCAAGCAGAGCTCAAGGTTGAACTTGGTTCAAATTTCAAAGCTAGTTCAAGGTAAAGCTTGGTTCACTGGATGCCGCTTTATCAAGTTCAACTAAGGGCGAGTTGTATCAAACACCTAAACTCGGTTTAATGACAACTGATGTTTAGACTGTGTCTGATTGCTGTATTTATGATTAACAATCACATCATTCTAAACATCAGTCAACATTAAACCGAGTTTAGGCGTTTGATACAACCTGCCCTAAGAGGCCGAATTTGGGCGCTTAAACCTAGTTCTATTATAACATAACCTAAATTTTTGTATTATTTTGTCCTAATCGTTGTCATATCAGTATTTAACTATTGTATATTTGTGCCAAATAAAAATAATGGCTCACCAACTACCTGGAAATCTTGTAGAACTAACAGATGATGAAGACTTTGATCAATGTATCTCGAAAAATATGCCCACTGTCGTTGTTGAATTCAGTTTCAATTTGTTTCCAGCATTCTAGCTTATTTTTGTTTATTTTACTATAGTCTTTTTATTTTCTAGTATATCTTTATACTTTTTTACCGAACAAAGTAGGTAATATTGTTTTTCTCCGATTGGCAGCAAATATTAATTTTGCTGACTGATATCAATCAGCAAAGTATTACTTTTCCTGCCTGGCAGTAACCACTTTGCTGCCTAGGCACGAAAGTGATTACTTTGCTGCCTGTGATTATACATTTCCATAGCAACCAACTAAAATAAAGAGATTGTGGGAATTGTAATAATTTGCAAATACAATATCCTCATGAACAATCGGAGAAAAAATTATATGTTAAACTTGGCAGCAAAGTAGATTGACTGCCTTGGATGAATTCATAGCCGAGCGTAGCGAGGCAGTCAATCTACTACTTTGCTGCCTAGTTAAGCAAATAACTATTTTCTCCGATTGGCAGCAAATATTAATTTTGCTGACTGATATCAATCAGCAAACTATCACTTTTCCTGCCTAGGCAGCAAAGTGGTTACTTTCCTGCCTAGGCAGCAATGTGATTACTTTGCTGCCTGTGATTATACATTTCCATAGCAACCAACCAAAATAAAGAGATTGTGGGAATTGTAATAATTTGCAAATACAATACAATATCCTCATGAACAATCGGAGAATAAATTATATGTTCAACTTGGCAGCAAAGTAGCAGAATTCCTAGCCTCGCTACGCTCGGCTATGAATTCAACCTCGGCAGTCAATCTACCACTTTTGCTGCCTAGTTTAGCAAATAACTATTCTTCTGTGGAAGTAAAATTAGCTGATCTTTTACCCTCAGCCATATCCTCCCAAAATTATAAATTCTTGGCTATTTCACACTTATTACAACTCATGAACATAGATCAAAAACCTCGTGAAATTTCCATATTCTTACTAATTCTTGACAGAAAGAATCAACTGCGCATGTGCAAACGCTACCAACATAACATATCTTTCTTTCCTTAAGCCAAGTTTTGTAGAGCTGGGCTTAAATATGACCTGTACAACGGAATAGTATATTGTGCAACTAGTGGGAAAAGCTCAATTTTTCTCACGAGTGTGCGTTTGTGGCACGAGCCTGAGAGGCGAGTGCCGCAGCACACGAGTGAGAAAAATTGCATTTCCCACGTGCATGCACAATATACTAGCATGTGATTGTCGCATTCGCCATTCACATTCGTCCAAAAAAGGCTACATACTTTACACACTAGTTACATAAATAACTATTTTCATTCTACCTTAAAATACTAGGTTTTTTGATAAATAGTGTTGTGACCTTACTAGACTTGTTGATTAATAAAAACAAATAATGTACGTCAGAGATAATATAGAATTGTCAAAAAATATAGAAATTAATTAAAGGTCTATTTTCTAAAAGATGGTATTAATTCAGTTACAATAATTAGATTAAACCTTCTCAGAATTATAATAAATAGAATATTTAAACACTCACTATAGATTGTTTTCGATATAAAAACAATTCATTAATAAGTATTGTGTATATTTATGTGGAATTGCTACTTCAAATAAGTTCATATACGATAAAGATGTACCTTTCTTATTAATTAATTTACAAGAATTACTTTGATTAAATACTTTGTGTACAGAAAGTGAATGGAAAAGAAGAATCGAGAATCAATTAACCTTTTCAATTGAATCAAATAAACCTATTATAATATGAGCACCAAAAATAGGGCGGAAAATTCATATAGGATTTTCACGATAAAAGAAGATGGTTTCCCACTAAACGTCAGTGTACGTCAAAGTTTTTTGTTTACATCTAGCTATTTTTGGGTTTATTTGGTAGACAAACTTAATGAACTAGGCGAGAACAATATATAGTCACCTTACTATGGATTCCAGGACACATTGAGTGAATTAGCAGAGAGGGGGACTAAAATATCTTTCTGGGGGCCTGAACCTTTTCGCGGAATCAGCCCCAATGTAATATTGGAAGGAATAGGTAAAGCCGAAAGAAATAGAAGATCCGACCATTGGAAAGATCCAGTAGGGATTATACAATCAAATATTCTTCTGGGTGACTACAACCTGTTGAGATCAAATGAATGCATAAGACAAAGTAAAACTGCGCTAAGAGTTTTAGCAGGGATCCTAACGGGACATTGTCGCCTGAATGGACACATGAAAAAGCTCAAAATAGTGGAGGAAGAAGAATGCAGATATTGTGGCATGGAATAAGAAACCTCCATCCACATACTTCCCAACTGCACAGCACTCCAGAATCCTAGAGCACAGTACTACCTGGGAGATTACATTTGCCTAAGTTGAAGCCTAAAATTCCTTCGGGAAATAGGACTGAAGGAGCTACTAGTTTCAGAGACTCTCCTCAAAAACTTAGAAGTAAGGGGCACAATAGATCTTTCAGGACTCAGTGAATGCTACCCCAAAAATACATACATACATACAAACGTTGTTCCTCATAATAAATCTGATAGAATTTTTGATTCTAAAAGTCTGTGGTTAGGAAACAGCTTATTAAGTTGGTAACACTGTATAAATTAGTTCCGAGCTTAAGTATTGTTTTGGCACACGTTTGTACCTATATCAGTTGAAAATATTTATAATAAAATAACACACTTGATTCAAAAGTATTTTATTATTCAATATAAATAATATACCTGAATCACCTTTTGAATTATTACAATAATTGTAGTGCACCTATGTGAATATGTGAATCAACTATTCTTGAAAATATTTTTCATTTCATTTGCTTTGAAATTTCACAATCAAAGTAATTGTTTGATAGCCCCACTTGTATAACTAAAACAAAACATAATTTATATATCTATGTATTTTTTAAGCCGTTTTTGGCGTACTGTGGTATCCTAAAATGACATATTTCATAAAGAAAACTGTTTTCCTCGTCTGTAAAATGACGATTTCTATACAAGGGAATTGGTGCCAATATAGCGAAAAAATACTGAAAAAGGCTAGTCGCATAAGGAAGTGGTTTTTCCAATCTATTTTTAGTTTTTCTGTTTGTTTTTCGTCAACTGTAACATGTAAATGGACTCAAAACATAAGAAAAACTAAAAATAGATTGGAAAAACCACTTTCTTATGCGACTAACCTTTTCCAGTATTTTTTTGTTCGTTATGCTGGCAACAATTCCCTTGTATAGAACTTAGTCTGTTATAGTTTTGAGTGCTATGAGTTATCTATGGTGTAGTTGACGGAACAAACATGATATCACGACTATGAACAGATGAAATCAACAAGAAATTCTAGTTTACTAACTTTTTTCATTAAAGTGGAATCGCCGTGTATTATGCCAAAATATTTCACTGCTATAGGATCTGCTGTAATTTGAAGTAGCAATAAAAGGGTCTTTGCATTTGATATATTCCAGTATATCCAATCTGTGTCACATAATGTGTCGTAAAATTCCATTGACTAAAAAAATTAAGACAAAAAAAAAACGACCAAAGTTTTTTGGTTTGAATACTTACAGAAGAAATCAGAGATTCGCCTCTGTTGCAAAATAGATTCATAACAATTAAGGTACTCGAGAGTCCAATTATTGCTAATATAATAGAAGCTTGTCGTTCCTGGAAAAATATATTGATATTACTGTATTTTTGGTTATACTTAGCTTACATTATTAAATCAATTTGTTTATTGTATGTACCGGGTGTCCCAATAAGAATGGCTCTCCATTTTTAATTATTTTTAATGCAGATAGACCAGTGTAAAACCTTTTCAACAAAGACTTAGTTTGTTTATTTCCGTTAAGACTAACTATAATAGTCTAATTGAAGATTAACAAGAAATTCCCAACATTCACGCATTTATTAAGCTAACCAACCTACTACTCTGTAAATAATTCCCAGGTTTTTCTCGAGGTCACTTTTGTTATAATTTTTTTTCCCGAAGCTGTACTATAAACGTTTCCCGAGAGCTATTCTTATTGGGACACCCGGTACATACGACGCAGAATATCCTTAGACACACCTAATGTAATTTATTATGCGTATACTCACTACGATCGTAATCCATAACAACGATATAAAATGGAAAAATCCCTGAATGAATAGAAAAATCATCACTACATTCGATATGCTAGAAATCTGTTTGAACATCCTGAAAATATACATAATTTTTCGTTAAAATTTGAATGAAAAGTGCGCTAGGTATCAAGTTGACCATTATATTATCTAATCTGGATTCAGAGGACCTCATTAGTTCTGAAAATAGTGCACTGAAAATGGGGCAAAAAGGTTTCAATTTTTTTTTTAAGGTACAACCACATGTGGTCTTTACAAAATGATAGAGTAGGTCCCTGGCCATCTGAAATCGAAAATTACAACATTTTTTAATAGGGACAACATTTTTTATTGCGAAATTTGTCAAAAATCTGTCAAAATTATGTTTTATTACTTTTTCACACATACCTCGCGATATCTCCGGAACTAAACAAGATATTTTCAAAAAAAATTTTTTAATCGACAGAAGAAACATGAGCGAAGATTACTGCGTTAGTTTCATTTGTATAGAAAACCTAGTTTTTTTGTAAAATTGGAGAAAACTGCAATCTCTACTTTTTTTGCAGCACTATTTTCAGTAATCGAGAAACTTTTTTATTTTTCAAAATTTTACCAAACTATCTGCGTACCAAATAAAGCTAAATCTTCAAGGAAGTTTTTAAAACAAGAATCACTCACTATTCTAAGTATCATAGTTTTTGAGCAATAAATACGCAAACTTGAAAGTTTCTGCAGCCGCGCCTAATAATTGTGCTTTCTAACGAGCAGGCATCTCTCGCATACGCATAATGCGGTCTATTCCTGACAAATTTGGCCGATAACTTGATTCAGTTGCTAACGTCTTTGTTTTAACTGCGATTAGGTAGATATTATTTTGGATGTGTGTATGTTTATTGAGATTTTTTGGAGATTGAAAGGATTAAATGTGTTCAAGAGATTTTGTATTAAAAGGAAGACATTCTAGGAGGGAATGTTGAAGTAAAATGTCATAAAAAATTTATTAGTTCACAAAATACAAGGTGCCCCAAATAAGAGTTACAGATTTTAAACATAAATGCCCAGCTTATTAATTGCTCCAAAGAGGTGGGATTTTCACTTGTTTTACTAGTTTATCAAAGAGATTTTTCTAGACTTGGCTGGCATTCCATCTCATCAACACAGGGTGTATGTATTATTTTGAATGGAACACCCTATAATTCTTGATCTCATTCGAAAGAGTAATCATTCTCCTTTCCAAAAATGTATAGTTTTCTATATTTTGTTTCATTAACAAAAAAGGAATTCGAGGTTTCATGTAGTAGTACATATTGAATTAGTATTTTTATATGAACGTATTTTGATGCCCAAAATCAACTCATGCTGCGACCGTTTGACGTATAAGAAAATCATTTAAATCGGTTTCATGTAGTATGCATTTTCATACGTAAATAATTGCCAACAAATCTGACAAACAGTTTATTTAGTATATTTTCCCCTTTGAATTTGACCAACATTAGTTTAACACCCTGTGTTGATGAGATGAAATGCCAACCAAGCCTAAAAAAATCTCTTTGTTAAACTAGTGAAACTAGTGAAAATTCCATCTCTTTTGAGCAATTAATAAGCTGGGCATTTATGTTTGAAATCAGTCACTCTTATTTGGGACACCCTGTATTTTGTGAACTAATAAATGTTTGTCTGTCGGTTTTATGACATTTTACTTCAACCTTCCCTCCTAGAATGTCTTCCTTTTACTACAAAATCTCTTGAACATAAGTGTCTTTCTTGTTTTCTGCAGCACATATAATTGTATTTAATCCTTTCAATCTCCAAAAAATCTCAATAGACATACACACATCCAAAATAATATCTACCCAATCGCAGTTAAAACAAAGACGTTAGCAACTGAATCAAGTTATCTGCCAAATTTGTCAGGAATAGAAAAAAAGTAGAGATTACATTTTTCTCCAATTTTACAAAATAACTAGGCTTTTTATACAAATGAAACTAACGCAGTAATCTTCGCGCATGTTTCTTCTGTCGATTAAAAAAAATTTTTGAAAATATCTTGTTTAGTTCCGGATATATCGCGAGGTATGTGTGAGAAAGTAATAAAACATAATTTTGACAGATTTTTGACAAATGTCGCAATAAAAAGTGTTGTCCCTATTAAAAAATGTTGTAACTTTCGATTTCAGATGGCCAGGGACCTACTCTATCAATTTGTAAAGACCACATGTGGTTGTACCTAAAAAAAAAATCGAGAAGGAAGCGACTTTTTCTCCGTTTTTCAGTCGACTAATAGGTTGCAGCTAGTGTGGAATAGGCCGAGCAGCTAATCTAATATCTAATCTATATTCAGTAAAATCTTACTCTTTAATTTGTATATGATGAATAATAGTCTTCTTTAGAGTAGCTCGTACAACTTTTTGATAAAACTCGTCTTCTCTACTAATATTTGTTTTCTGAAATGTCTTGAGGTTCTCAATACGTTTGTTCATCAACATAAATTGGATTTTAATATGTGTTGCCACGTAAGTCGTAATGTTTAATATAATCGAAAGAAGCGACATAGCTCCTAGCACGTAAGCGATGGTTAGCAGGAAAGATAAATATTTCAAATCTTCTCCCAATATTCCAAAGTGATCGAATCGTAAAACTGTGAAATTGCTGTTAATTAAAACGATTATACCTGAAAATCCACTAATTTGTAAGAATACCATCCATAATTTTGAATAAAAAACTGTTTCTTCGTTTTCTTTAGCGATTTTGTTTTTTAATTGCTGGTCACATTGGTCAGTCGAATAACAGTATTTATAGATCTCATTTAAATAGTCAATTTTTATAAAGTGTACCAGAATATTGGTTATAACAAACTAAAAAAAGAATTCCTTATAAAGTATACAGGGTGTCCCACGACGAGTGAAAACTATCTGTATATGGCAAAATACTTATGGTAAAATCATGAAAATTTCTACGTTTGAGTTTTCGGATACGATCTTTTCAACTAAAATATTAATGGGTATATTAATACATTTTTGAAATCTACGTAATATTTTAGTATACTTTTGTCTAAAAACTTTTTTCGAAAAATGCACACTTTTTGAGTTATTGATTTTTTTGTAGAAAATTTGACCGTTAAAGACCCTTATAAATTATTTTTTTACGAGGGGACCCTTGAAGATAAGAAAATGGTTTCTCTTCGGTTGCCTTAAGCAAGGTCAAACGTATTCGAATCTATGTTGAAACATTTTTCATTTTATACAGGGTGTGTATAAAAAGTGTTCAAAGTTTAACTTTATAAATATCAAATTTCTTAATTTTTTTGAATGGAACGACCCTGTTTTTTCTATTTCAATGCATTCAGGGGAGAAAAATAAGGCAAGTTCATGTATACTTTCCTATACCTAAACTTTACCGTTATCCAGATATTGAATGTTTTCTGTAAATGAGATGCAGGTGTGGTCGAGGGTGTGGTCTAAATTCTAATACAAGCACTAAGAAATGAAAATTATTATGTGAATTTACTTCTAATACATGGTAAATATGACAAAGTTTTTACAAGAACATGTGCTTTATTTGCAGTAAGATATCCAGATTGACCGCGATCGAAATCGCACATTGTTAAAAGAATACTTAACAATTTGAAGCTATTCGGTTCATTTTAAGCAAAAGTTAATCGAGTTAAACCATTTGTGAGAATAATAAGATATGCTACAAAATTTTATGGAAAATTAAAAGCTAAAAAAAAATAGTCTGATGTTTTAAAGTAAATGTTCAAAATTGCTCCCTTGAACTTCAATGCATTTTTCAACCCTTCTCAGTATACCTTCATTCGTCGCACGGCTAATCATCATCTCAGAAATAAAAGGGAATTGAAGGAATTTCGAACTCTTAGCTCACAATCTTCTCTAGATGTTAACCAACAGTGTCATTTATTACAAAGCCTACTAAAAGTATACATGAAAAATTTAAACTAAATAATAACAATTTAAAACTTCAAATATCTCGGAAACGACTAAAAGTTGGAATAGGATCAATAAAAACAATTTGATTTGGTTTTTTTTTAGACACAGATGAAGAAAAAGCCTTTTTCATTTCTTAGTGCTTGTATCAAAATTTAGACCACACCTGCATCTCTAAAAAATTTACAGAAAACATTTAATATGTGGATAACGGTAAGGTTTAGGTATAGGAAAGTATACATGAACTTGCCTTATTTTTTTCTCCTGAATGCATTAAAATAGAAAAAACAGGGTGGTTCTATTTAAAAAAATGAAGAAATTTGATATTTATGAAGTTAAACTTTGAACACTTTTTATCCACACCCTGTATAAAATGGAAAATTTCTTAACATAGATTTAATTACGTTCGACCTTGCTTGAGGCAACCGAACAGAAACCATTTTCATATCTTCAAGGGTCTCCTCGTAAAAAAATAATTTATAGGGGTCTTCAACGGTCAAATTTTCTACAAAAAAATCAATAACTCAAAAAGTGTGCATTCTTCGAAAAAAGTCTTGAGACAAAAGTATACTAAAATATTACGTAGATTTCAAAAATATATTAATATACAGGGTGTTCCATTTGAAATAACAAAGTTACAGTCGACTTCCGGTAGAACCGGAACTCGGCCATCTTTGAAAATATTTTAGTTGAAAAGATCGTATCCGAAAACTCAAATGTAGAAATTTTCATGATTTTACCATAAGTATTTTGCCATATACAGATAGTTTTCACTCGTCGTGGGACACCCTGTATAAATTTGGCATATCTGTCGCTTTATTGTTCGCTGCTCCTTCCTTTATATTCTAGAATACGTAATCAATAGCAAGGGTAGCTCTAGACCCAATTCTCGAGTCTGTAGGATTTTTTTCCTATAGGAAGATGTTCCCATGCTTTCAGTTCCCATAGGAAAACAAAATTTCTCAGATACCTGTTTCGTTGATAGTTTCATGAATTAAACGTATAGACCAATGAAATATGAGTAATTCATGTTGGCAATAATCATTTGAAAGACAATTTGAATTTGAATTTTGAGTAGAGAATTAAAAAATGGATAAAAGTATATTTTGAAAAAAGGGCAAAGAGGTGGCAACATGAGCCAAGAGCAAAAAAAGTTTGGAGGCGGCTGGAGACCTCCGAAAAGGTAAATTTCATCCACTTTTCACCTACAAAGATTCTTTGCGTCAGTGGAAAGAAATAGGAGATGAGCTGAATGCAATACCCGGGGCAAAGAAAGACTGGATTCACTGGCGAAGGGTAGGTGACAATGATAAAACTTTTTGTGATAATTCATTAGTCTTGATTTCCGTTAGACTTGGCAAGATATGAAGAAAATCTTTAAGAAAAAAATACTGATATAAAAAAGAATGTAAAGAGCACAGGCGGAGGGCCACCTACAAACACTGTGTTGACAAAAGATGAAAAATTTTAGATGCAACAGCAGTGGAAGACGATCCAGAGGTTGAGGAATCCAAAGTCATTTTTGTACGTTCCTATAATATTTTCAATTTTTATCAAAAGCAGTACCATATTTTTTTCAACTCATATTATTATAGATAGGGGAAAATCAAAATTATATACTGTGGAAACGAATGTGGAGATAACTGAAATAGTTGAAGCTGAAAATCATGAAGAAGCATATATTGGAGTAAATGAGGTCATGGATGTAGAAATGAATGAACGAAAAAATAAGCCTATGAAAAGGAAGAATGAAAAACCCGCTGCAACACAACGCCTAGAATATTCTATGAAGGCAAATGAAAATTTGAGCAGAATAGCTGCTGAAAAAAATATGAGAAAACATTTCACAGTCCTTACAAAACAAATAGGAATAGACAGACATTTTTTAAATTTGGTTAGGTAATAATTGTTTTTCATGTTTATGTTGAGTTAATGTTTGGTATTTTGTGCCCCGAGTATACAATTTTCAAAGTTCTGTGATTTTTTAATTCCATTCCAGATAAATAATAACAAAAATTGCTAAAAATGAAAAATTTAGCCAAAATAATTTCTAGTTATGTGCCTCTGTATATTTCTTGCCCACATGAGCTCATCATTTTGTCTATCAAGACCATGTTCAACGAAGTGCAAAGGTTCAAATATTCTAAAATCTTCATCTCTCTCATCCTCATCTACATCCCAGAATATTATTTTCATTGCAAATATTGTGCAACACCACACAGGAATTTATAATTTTCGAACACATATTTGGTGTATAATGAAGTACTCTATGCTCCAATAGGCATCGGAATCTTTTTTTGAATAACCCATTGCATCTTTCGATAGTGCATCATGCCTTTTTGAAAGCCTCGTTGAATCGAAATTCAGGTGTATCTGGAAGAGGATCGGGAAGTGGTTGTTGAGTTTTAGTTTTAGTTTTAATGTTCTTTTAAATAAAATATCAATTATACGACTTTTATATTACATATATATGACATTATATATTTTACGAAGTGACTGACATTTTTAAAAAATTCGTAATAATCATAGTATGTTAACTAATAAATATAAAGTATTCAGTAATTATCATAGATATCTTAACACCTTCTCCTAATTACTGAATCTAAACAAAATCTTCTGAACACAAAAAATTAACACATCAAAGCGTTTTTAAACCTCCCAAACTTATTTAAACCCAGTGGCTTTGTTAAGACGTCAGCGATCTGATCTTCTGTTGGACAATATTGTAGATTCACAACACCTTCTTTAACCTTTTCATTTATGAACTGATACCTGACATCTATGTGCTTCGATCTTTTATTCAATTGGTTACTTTTAACTAATTTGATGGTACTCTGGTTATCTACTTTAAGGCTTATGCTCACGCTGTCTGTAAAACTCATGAGTTCTTCAACTAGAGCTTTAAGATATGTTAGTTCTTTCACACAATCAGCCGCAGCAATGTATTCTGCCTCTGTGCTTGAGAGGGAGACTATTGGTTGTCTTCTACTGCACCACATAATGGGTCCTCCACAGTACATAATCACATAACCAGTTGTACTTTTTCTTGTTTCCGTATCACCAGCGAAATCACTGTCACAATACGCTATCATCTCTGTGGGATCAGAATTTTTCATATATTTAACACCCAAAGTTTTTGTTCCATTCAAATATCGTAGAATTCTTTTAACATTTATTACGTCTTGTTTCAATGGGTTTTCCATATGTCTGCTAGCAAAGCCTACAGCATATGTAATATCTGGTCGTGTTTTATTTGATAGATACAAAAGACTTCCGATAAGTTCTCTATAAGGAAAGTTTTTATTTATCTCTTGCTCTTCTTCATTATTACTATTGTTGGATAATGGTGTCGTTGTAGGTTTGGCATGTTCCATTTTGAATGTTTCCAATATTTTGTTAGTATAAGACTCCTGACTTATCTTGATACCATCAGTTTCTTTTATAATTTTAATTCCAAGAAACGAATCTGGATTATCGTTCTGAACCATTTCAAATCTTGTGTTTGTTACTATTTTATTTTTCAGGCGACTTATGTGTTTTCTTATTATTTTAATGCTCTGGGCCCATAACCTGTTGAGTTTTAGTTTTAGTTTTAATGTTCTTTTAAATAAAATATCAATTATACGACTTTTATATTACATATATATGACATTATATATTTTACGAAGTGACTGACATTTTTAAAAAATTCGTAATAATCATAGTATGTTAACTAATAAATATAAAGTATTCAGTAATTATCATAGATATCTTAACAGTGGTGTCAGTAACCACAGCCTTAGGGGGTATCCAGAATCACCTATGAGAGGAAGAAATCTGGATGATCATTACTCAGATTCACTACAGCCTCCTGCACTCGAGATCTGCTCCAGATATAACTGTCATGACTGCTTCCTGGGTATCTTGAATTTACATTAATTATTCTCATTTTGGCGTCACAAATTAATTGAACATTGATGGAATGATAGTTATTTCTATTAACATATACAGGGTGTCTCAAAATTGACGCCCGTCCTTTCAGAATATGAAACGGGGGACTAAAACGAATTAAAAAGTAAGAATAAAAAAATTGCGTTATGTCCATGGTTCAGGTTCAAAGTAAATATCTTTTTTCAAGAATCCCCAGAAGAAAAAATCTAATGGATTTAGATCTGGAGATCTTGGAGGCCGTAGTACGGGTCCACCTCTTCCAATGCAACAGTTTTTGGAGGAGGGTAAATTGCCCCATGGGTACAGTCAATACATCCTATAATGCCTGGAAAACCGAAGGAATCATAAGACTCTTGACGAATGTGATGCAGTTCTTCAAGGTTTTGTGGAAATTTAACCCATCGATTGAAATTTTGATGTTCATTCAGAGCGTTTGTTACTTCTTTAATGCACCGACTAGCAGATGATTGACTAACACCAACTTCCACATGCGAAAAAATGCAATGCGATGAGGACCTTTGTTTGTTTGTCCAAAGCTGAACTCCTTGATGGCGGTTCAAAGAAAGGGTCCAACATTTCCAACAATTCTCTTGTAACCTGCTGTGGATAACCGAAACACTTTTATGAATGCACTTCCAGATAAATACTGAACTGGATCTCTTCTAGGGGTGAACCTTCTCCCTGGCCTCTGAGCAAGTATTTTAGCCGCTTCCAGGTTTTGCAAAGCATCGAGTTGAGCTAATTCATCTAAATTCGCCATAATCCCGGAATTCGAAACGAATTTGTAAAAGGACCCCGCACCATTTTATAGGTAATCCTGGTTCTCGTACGATTTTCGATTTTTTTTGATATGTTGTAGTCTTAATGATAACTAAGAGATCGTGATAGGTAAAAACTGTGCAGGCCCTCCGGTTTGGCGGTGGTGGCGTCTTCAAGTTGCGTCATGAGCATAACATTTTACCTCCTAGCACTATAAATCTCGCAATAATAGCAAATGTATTGTACAGTCTGTTCGCTGAATCTTTTCCCATGTATGAAATGATTCACATACTACTTTTTGTATTACGTCTCTTTCCTACTCACAGAATCTTAACCCCCGAAATGAAACCGTTTGTTTCATTACAGCGTAATATAACAAACAGAGATAGCCATATGATGAATGTCGGCGATAGGTTTAACGCGAATCTGTACGTTGACGTCGTTGACAGACCAAAGACTTTGTTCACAACTACGACCTACGTGTTATTTGATGTATTGATGTATTGCGTTTGTATATTAATGATGACGCATGGGAAAATATCCAACGAACCAACTGTATGTCTGGGGCTCATGAGGAGGTCTGCCACACTTCTGTGCCACCAGAATCGCAATTTCTCCAGAGGGTGACTTCGCAATGGCCAATTTGTTAGGCCGATGTTTCAACAGCAAGCGGAAGCAATGAAACCGAACAAAATCATCAAAAATTACGTTATGTAGGTTAGTTGAATTCATCCAACTTCTAAATTCTTCACGAGTGGGCCCCAAAAGATTTTTTAACATCTTCTGGATACCACACACCCATCCACAAACCACATTGCACCCATCTCTAGAGCCATCACCAGTGACAGACGTCAGTCGGAAATTGTCAGACATTTTCTTGTTGTTTTTTATGTGTATTTTTATTTTTTTCCTTCAACATAAGCGGAACGACCTACCTCATCAGTTGTGTATATCTCAAGTAGGTCTACTACTACAAACGCAATACATCAATACATTAAATAACACGTAGGTCGTAGTTGTGAACAAAGTCTTTGGTCTGTCAACGACGTCAACGTACAGATTCGCGTTAAACCTATCGCCGACATTCATCATATGGCTATCTCTGTTATATTACGCTGTAATGAAACAAACGGTTTCATTTCGGGGGTTAACCCAAACAACACAAGTACATCCCCTGTACATCCCAGGGACATCCTTCATATGCTACTAGGACGTCCCAGGGATATCCTTTATCGGGACATGGTACATACTAGGGACGTCCTAGGGACATCCACTTTCCACCAAAAAGGACACACAAGGGATGTCCTTTTGGTACGTCCCAGGGATGTACCACGTCCCGACGAAGGATATCAAAGGGCCCCCCTAGGGATCATCCCAGGGACATTCCTGGGATATATGAAGTACATCCCCTGGACGTCCTTGAATGTCCTTTTTTTCAATTATTTAATTTGAAATATTTCATAGAAAATATGAAGAAATAAATAAAATCCAAAGATTTTCAACACAAAACTACTTTAATGAAAAATAACAGGTATCACATAATGAAATAAAATATTAAAAAAAATCGACAAACGAAAACTCATTCTATACATATACATTTATATGATAATAAGCTAAACAAAAACATATATTCATTTGGTAATAAACAAAACAAAAATTGACGAAGGAATTAAAAATTATACAGATTGTATTAGCTAATTAAGTGTTGTATTTGTTGTGGGCATTGCCTCATCTTTGCTGAGGCTTCTTTCCTTTGCTCTCCTGAAGAACTTCTGTAAAGCCTCCTCAATTTGTTTTTGGTTACCAATGGCTTCAGAAGAACCTGTAACAAAAATATTATTACAGGTGCAATTGAATGATGAAGTTTACTAAAATAATTTACAGTAAAAATAGATAAAACTACTCACAAGTATCATTATAAATCTCTACATGTGTTATGTTGTGTTTCAAGGCCCATTCAGTTAACTTTGAATTTGGATTTTCGCAATTATCATAAAAGTTTTCAACATAATCATTTTGAACTAGGTCTTCTTCTGCTGCAGGGCTCAATTCTCCAAGGGAAGAATCATCATACAAATTTTCAGAACTTGAATTACTTTGACCAACTTCAGGAATTTGATCCGAACTTGTGGAAGGTGATGTCATATGATCATTTACAACCCTCAATGTACTTGTAGAAGGCCCACTACAAGGTTCTGGTTCTTCATATTCTCTTAAAAGTTTTCTTGCCCTTTTATAATATTTACTTAGTGTACTTTTTCGTTCATGCCTTCCTCGTAGGATGCATTGTATTGATATGTACCTAATTGATTAAAATATATATTATGTACTATAAATAAACCTCACTATAAACATAATATTATAGAATCGAATAATCTAAAAGTATCATTTTGGAACTATTCAGTATATTATGATTATTGTTATACCAACCTTTAAACTCAACTAGAAAATATTCAACTTTAACTTCACAATTTTTACAAAACAAAAATTCACATTTATCAGCAACTTTTTACATCCAATCAAACAAAGAAAAGTTGGGTTAGAAACGTGCGTATATGACTGGGATTTGATTTGAGTTTGATTGGTAGCGGGAAATTTAAATTACAAGACAACTGCATGCAAGTTGAAAATACCATATGATTTAGTTTTTCGCTTGCGATTTACACACAAACCTAACCTGAGCAAGCTAACCTAGAAAATAATCATACAAAATTGTTAGCGATACCGATACTGAGTTGAAAAAATCTGTTCATGTGACATGCGCACTTCGAGGATCAAATTCCTATATATCCATTATTTTCCAGAAGGAAAACAAAATTTTTCATATGAAGGTAATACATATTAACTTTGAATTTTCAATGGACATTTTGTTAAGTTGATGATTCTTATGTAAATGGATATTAGAAATACTAGGGACATGAATGGGACAACCTATGGATATACCAGATGGGATGTCCTCAGGACAATCTCTGCAGGACATCCCCTGGATGTCCCAATCATGTCCTTGTACCGCGGTACATAAAAGGGACATACCTAGGACATCCCTGTGTTGTTAGGGAAGATTCTGTGAGTAGGAAAGAGACGTAATACAAAAAGTAGTATGTGAATCATTTCATACACGGGAAAAGATTCAGCGAACAGACTGTACAATACATTTGCTATTATTGCGAGATTTATAGTGCTAGGAGGTAAAATGTTATGCTCAGGACGCAACTTCAAGACGCCACCAACGCCAAACTGGAGGGTCTGCACAGTTTCAACCCATCGCGATCTCTTAGTTATCATTAAGACTACAACATATAAAAAAAATCGAAAATCGTACGAGAACCAGGATTACCTATAAAATGGTGCGGGGTCCTTTAACGGAGTAAAATCTGTGACAGGACTAAAATGTAATCCATGACATTATTCAGTGATATTCCTATGGGAATCTATAATTTTAAGCATGGGAAGCGATTCCTATAGATTGTGTTGGAATATGTTCCAATACTATTTTCGAGAATTCACCATCTCAAAAATTCGATGGAAAATGACGATTTTTCCTATAGGAACAAATTCCTACAGACTCGTGGATTGGGCCCCCTTATATCCAATGGACTTACTGGTATTTGTAGGACCATGTTGCAAAATTTCGACTGACCATCAGTATTGAGTAAAAATATAAATGTGCTCATTAAGTGTATAAGAAGAAAGAATATCAATAAAGCTTTAAACCATCTTTGTTCCAAGAGATCCATGTAAAGCAATTTTTTTAGTTCTATGAGCGGATCATCTGAAAACGTACGATTTAAGTATATGCAACCAAACATACACTAAAATTCCATGTTTGTATGATTATATTATGTATAAAAAGAATTACATCCATTTGAAATAGTATATTATTCAACGAGCGTGTAATGATGGCTATTACTCATGAGAATGAAGTTTGTGACGTGACTCGCAGGCGAACGTCGTAATTATTCGAGTGAGTGATAGCCATTACACGAAAGTAGAATACTATACTTTTTCTATGACTGAGTGTTCACCTATCAATTCAAACAAACGAGATATTTAGAGAATATTTTATTGAATAAACTTAATGCTTTATGTCAAACAATTCCATTTTGGAAGCTACAATGAAAATTCATTTATTGCTTACAATATTGATGGTGAAATTTGAGCAGTTGAATTCGTTTTCACTTTCTGTATCCATTCTAACAAAAAGTCAGCTCTAAAAATCACCTTCGGTAGGTAGGTATAGGTACTGTCAAAGTCAAATTATGACATTTCATAGCGAGTCTGATTCAAACATTACACCGAACATAGTCGTGTGTAATGGCATTCTTTGACGGTGATTGGCCAGATAGTCGTGTGTAATGGATCATTACACACGGGGCGTGGCTTGTTTTGTGTAATGCATCCATTTACTCAACAAAAATGTTACATAAAAAGGGTCCATTTCTCAACAGTCATAGAAAAAATATATTACAATACTACCTAGATAAATGAATATATATCTTACCGTTTCTGGTCATTTTTACACCCAGTGCATTCATTGTGTTATATTCAAATAAATTACCAAGTAGGTAGGTATTTACATGATTTCAAATAACTATGATTATGATTACCTACTTTAAATTGTGATATTTCCGTAAATATCTTAAATAAACTACCATACATTATTTTTAATACTGTAGCAACATCATAGTCTTGATTATGGTAACAAATATTTATGGAGGACTATTTACAGTTAAAAATGACCTTATTTTAGTAAAAGACATGCAGTCGTCATGCAGATTGAAGTGATTTTTCAATTCCTACAATAAGTATAGTAGTCGACTGAAAAACGGAGAAAAAGTCGCTTCCTTCTCGATTTTTTTTAGGTACAACCACATGTGGTCTTTACAAAATGATAAAGTAGGTCCCTGGCCATCTGAAATCAAAAATTACAACATTTTTTAATAGGGACAACACTTTTTATTGCGAAATTTGTCAAAATTATGTTTTATTACATTTTCACACATACCTCGCGATATCTCCGGAACTAAACAAGATATTTTCAAAATTTTTTTTTAATCGACAGAAGAAACATGAGCGAAGATTACTGCGTTAGTTTCATTTGTATAGAAAACCTAGTTTTTTTGTAAAATAGGAGAAAACTGCAATCTCTACTTTTATTGCAGCACTATTTTCAGTAATCGAGAAACTTTTTTATTTTTCAAAATTTTACCAAACTATCTGCGTACCAAATAAAGCTAAAGCTTCAAGGAAGTTTTTAAAACAAGAATCACCATTCTAAGTATCATAGTTTTTGAGTTATAAACACGCAAACTTGAAAGTTTCTGCAGCCGCGCCTAATTATTATTGTGCTTTCTAACGAGCAGGCATCTCTCGCATACGCATAATGCGGTCTATTCCTGACAAATTTGGCCGATAACTTGATTCAGTTGCTAACGTCTTTGTTTTAACTGCGATTAGGTAGATATTATTTTGGATGTGTGTATGTCTATTGAGATTTTTTGGAGATTGAAAGGATTAATTACAATTATACCTATGTGCTGCAGAAAACAAGAAAGACACTTGTGTTCAAGAGATTTTGTAGTAAAAGGAAGACATTCTGGGAGGAAAGGTTGAAGTAAAATGTCATAAAACCTGCAGACAAACATTTATTAGTTCACAAAATACAGGGTGTCCCAAATAAGAGTGACTGATTTTAAACATAAATGCCCAGCTTATTAATTGCTCCAAAGATATGGAATTTTCACTATTTTTACTAGTTTAACTAAGAGATTTTTTAAGGCTTGGTTGACATTTCACCTCATCAACACAGGGTGTTAAACTAATGTTGGTCAAATTCAAAGGG
This sequence comes from Galerucella nymphaeae, assembly GCA_963978555.1. Lineage (NCBI taxonomy): Eukaryota > Metazoa > Arthropoda > Insecta > Coleoptera > Chrysomelidae > Galerucella > Galerucella nymphaeae. The sequence continues at coordinate 15,765,944 of OZ021715.1, read as the reverse complement.
GAAAATATACTAAATAAACTGTTTGTCAGATTTGTTGGCAATTATTCACGTATGAAAATGCATACTACATGAAACCGATTTAAATGATTTTCTTATACGTCAAACGGTCGCAGCATGAGTTGATTTTGGGCATAAAAATACGTTCATATAAAAAATACTAATTCAAAATGTACTACTACATGTAACCTCGAATTCCTTTTTTGTTAATGAAACAAAATATAGAAAACTATACATTTTTGGAAAGGAGAATGATTGCTCTTTCGAATGAGATCAAGAATTATCGGGTGTTCCATTCAAAATAATACATACACCCTGTGTTGATGAGATGGAATGCCAGCCAAGTCTAGAAAAATCTCTTTGATAAACTAGTAAAACAAGTGAAAATCCCACCTCTTTGGAGCAATTAATAAGCTGGGCATTTATGTTTAAAATCTGTCACTCTTATTTGGGACACCTTGTATTTTGTGAACTAATAAATTTTTGCAAGTTTTATTACATTTTACTTCAACATTCCCTCCTAGAATGTCTTCCTCTTACTACAAAATCTCTTGAACACAAGTGTTTTTCTTGTTTTCTGCAGCACATAATAATATAATTGTATTTAATCCTTTCAATCCTTTTTCCAAATCTAATGTGTTATTGAACTAATAATTTGCTGTAGCAGGGAACGGTTTTTAAATTATAAAATTTCAATATTGTAAATTTTTATTTTGGATATAACAATAAACATTGTAATGAGAAATGTCATCTACCAAAAAACCCTTCTAAACCAAAATAGCTGAATAAAAATATAACTTGAGAAAACATTTTTTGACCAAACAAAATTCATTTTAAAATTCCCAAACTGAAATGTAAGCAATTTCAAAATTACTAACATTCTGGATGAGTTACCATGAAAACAATTTAAAATGTTTAAAACATCAGCTAAACAATTATTCGCAAGACAAAAATATCACTGTATGTTTAAAGCAGAGCTATCAGGGTGATAACAGAACCATCATTCATACCAAAATATACCATTTCAGCCATGTTTACGAACAATCCAGTTTCAACAACTCCAGGTATTTTCAACAGTTCCAAATTTATGTTTTGTCAGCTGTTTTCTTGGTTATAATCTTTCCAATCCAAAATAAAGTTACCATTATCAGTTACTACTGCTTTCATAACAGCCTCCCTAAGCTGCACTCTACTTCCAAAAGTCTTTTCGATTCTCATTTTTATAGGAACATATGCAATTGGTGATACTCCAATTGGAATGCCTGAAAAATGTTCAATACAATATTCTTATCAACAAATGCAAAGAATTGATTAATTGTTTTTAAATGCTTTACCTTTTTTATACGGCTATTCCAACTTTTCAGAATCTTTTGTATAATCAGCAATAATAACCAGTTTCTTTGAACAACTCGCAACTATTTTTTCTTGAAGAAGACAAAACCACCACCTCCTTTAATTAAAGTTACTATCCACCTCATCTGCTCCATCAATACCAACATCCCATTCAGGTTGTAGTTCCAAGTCTACTAATGGTAGTCCATTGCATATAATCAATTATCGGGATTGAAAAGATGTAGGAATACATTTTATATTGATTCTAGTTTATAACGTTCTGCAAGTCTGTTTATGGCAAATACTGCTGTAGATGACCATTCCGGTAAGGATGGTTAAAAAGGACCAGATCTCTTTGCAATCAGTTAATTTGTTGATTTTTTTTAATAAATCAGTTAAATATCAGTGAATTTTTTAACTGTTTCAAGGGCAGCTGGATTTATAGGAACATTCAGTGTATTAAGTCTTAATCAACAGGATTCAATTATAAGTGATCCACAAAATCACCCACAAAAATATTTCAAAATACTTTGGAAACACCCTGTATAATCAAATCAATATGGATTTACCGACAATAATTGATAAAAAAAAACAATTAACATACATATTATACACGCCAGTCGTGCATATCGGTTTTTTATGTATTACAATTGATGATTGTTGAAAAATTATATAGTATTTCCAAGATATTCAAGTTACATAATAGAGGTGAATTATTGAAAAAATTCCATTGTATTGAGAATAATTTGATGTGTTGTTCAAGGATAAACTACAATGCAAAAGGTAGTGCCCATTTTTTTAATACCATTTGCACACAGGGCGATTAATTAATACTATAGAGCTTAGTGGGTCTGTTATAATGAGAAATACAAAATCAAAATAACTGAATAAGTGCACCTAAACTAAGCGAAACTTAAATAATGTTTTTAAAATATTGTACATGTACATGTATTTCGCATTATTTTATTACAAATCTGAGTTTTGTTGCTCTACCTTGAAACATTCCAAAACAGTCTTCAAACTCAAAATCGGACAATCGACAACACATCCAGACACAATTATCGTAGGTAAATATTGCAATTGCGATAAAACTAACCGTCGCTTGGCGTATGCTCTTCGCGCATATAAAGGGCATGTGTATAGGTATGATGTATTTTGGCGTGACATTCACTGCGACCTAAAAGATCTATTGTGCCTCCTTACTTCTACTTAGTTTCTGAGGAGAGTCTCCAAAACTGGTAGCTCCTTTAGTCCTATTTCCCGGAGACATTCTAGGATATCTGCAGGCTTCAACTAAGGTAAATGTTCCTCTTCCATCCAGTAATCTCCCAGGTGCTGTGCTTTAGGATTCTGAAATGCTGTGTAGCTGGAAAGTATGCGGATGGAGGTTTCTCTTTCCCTGCCAAAAATTCTATATTTTCCTCCCTCCACTATTTTGAGATTTTTCAGGTGCCCATTTAGGCGACAATGTCACGTTAGGATCCCTGTTGAAACTCTTAGCGCAGTTTTACTTTGACTTAGGGCCGGTTTTATAATTCGATAGTTAAAGTGCCTTTAGTAAAAGTAGACTTTATCTTGAAGTATCCTTTAAGACAACTTTAAAATAAGTGCGTTTCATAATGAAAGTAGCACCTTCATTTAATAAAAGTAGCATTTAGCTAAGTTGGCAGCCCTGAAATTTGTTTTTCGATACCTTTGACACTATTTAATTCAGTTATCTAACCTAAAATTATTGTTTTGACAAGGCTTTGACGATCAAAAACGTCAGCATTATCATAAATTTCAAAGTGACACTTTCTCTTTGAATAATTTTTTATTTTTTTCAAATAAATTACTTCGTCATCGGATGATGAGCTAGAGCTGGAAGAACTATCAATCATGTTCATCATTTTTTCGTGAAGTATTCAGCCTGGTTGTCAAAAAATATTGAGAAAACTAGGTTATGTTTGCTTTAAAGCCACTTTATCTTCTGTAAAATTTAGAAATTCGCACTTTAAGTTAAAGAAAACTTTAGGCCCTACTTTATCTTAAAGTGCGATTATGGGACCACTTTTTCCACTTTAAGCCAACTTTAATATTCAAAGGCACTTTAAGTTGATTATGAAACTGGCCCTTATGCATTTATTTGATCTCAACAGGTTGTAGTCACCCAGAAGAGTCTTCGATTGTATAAGCCCTACTAGATCTTTTCAATGGTCAGATCTTCTCTTTTTCTCGGCTTAACCTATTTCTTCCAATATTGGTGCTGATTCCGCAAAAGGGTTCAGGCCCCCAGAACGGTATATCAGTCCCCCTCTTTGCTAGTTCATCTGCTATTCCGTTTCCTTCTATTTCAGTGTGTCCTGGAATCCATAGTAAGGTAACTATATTGTTCTCGCCTAGTTCATTGAGTTTGTCTAGGCATTCCCACACCATTTTGGAACTGATTACACAAAAGCTCAGTGCTTCAATGGCTGCTTGACTTTCTGACATTATGATAATCCTTTGTCTTCTGTATCCTTGATCAATATTGAACAGGGCGCACTTATTATGGCGTGAATTTCTGCTTGAAAGAATCTTGGAATATTTCCTAAGCTTTCAGAGTGTTTAGTTCCTGTTCCGAACATTCCTATCCCAGCTCCTTCTATTGCTTTTGAGCCGTCTATGTACCATTGAATGGAATTGTTTTCAAGTCTAGTGATGGTATTTGGATCCCATTCCTTCTTGTTGCTTGATTCCGTCACAAATTTCTTTGAAAAGTTATACTTTTTCATCATACAGTAACACAAAGAGTGTTTTCGAATTTCCCCTTAGCTGTTATGACAATATCGTCGGTATATCCTTGGCAGGATACTCCGAGATCCGTCAAACCACACAGGAGTTCGTCAACCGTCAGACTCTGGGGATGCTACTCTGCTACTCTTGCGGTGAGCAGTTCCGACATCAATTTGAATGTTGTGTTGTCTACACCTCTTCTGTTTAATGCTCTTTTGACAGCCTTATATAAAGTATTGTCAAAAGCTCCTTCTGTGCAAAAATGCACCTATTACAGTTTCTTGGTTGCCTAGAGTACCTCGGATATCCTCCGATAGTTGTACCAGTGCAGTCTCCGTATAGATCTGCTTGCCCGGTAATCATTCTGACATGGATGGCGGAGAGGTAGTCTCTCTAGGATTTCCATTCTAATATAAAGGGCATACGAAGAGCTTCTTTTGTACCAAGTTTCAGATCTTGCTATTGAAAAATGACGAAGATATGAATTTTCAAAGAAATGACTACCTAATTATCGGTTTTTCTACTACGCAATGTATTTTATACAATGGCCTTTTCTACAAGGATTTTTGTCAAAAATTACTATACTCACATGCTCCTTGCTTGGCCTAATGGGAAAAATTTCAGGTTTTTGGTTTTTCCATTAAAAAAAAGCCTAATCTTGATCTGGCTCCGAACTATGAAACACACAATCAACACGTATAAGAGTTTACCGCAACTTTCCTGTTGAATTCAAGACATAAAGTCCATTGTAGTAAAAGTAAGAATGAACTTTGTATTATTCTTCCATAAATTATAATTGTCGGTTGAAAAATGTACAAGCCACTTTCAATGTTTATTTTTGGAATTGTCCTAGTTCACGTTGTTCTAAATTAAAAAATAGTCGCATTACATTGTTATATCTTTATCGTGACCCTCCTTTCTCAGTTCTCCGGAAATATTTTTTTCAAGATGTAACTGTTATTATGAAACACTGTTATTTCATTTACAATTATTCCAATTCGGTCATTTGAAACGCTGTCTTCTCAAATTTTGGATTGAAATAAGTTCGTATTTTTATTGAATAGATGAGGCTTTTACTTGATGTAGATCCATAGTAAATTATGAAATAAAACAATTTTAATTTGTTAAATCTACATTATATTAAAACTAAAAGTGGCGCGTTTCGCTAACACAGTAGCTTTGTCAAACGAATGGAGGTATAATGAGAAATTTTCAATTTATACAGTGCCTTAATACTAAATTATTAACAATTCTCCCTTATTAAACCTTTTTACCTAGAAAGGTACCTGTAGGATTGTTGTGAATGAACTTCCAGGTAAACTTGTTAAATATATTAGTTAATCCCATATTTAGACAAATTCTTTTTGCTTTTTTATTTCATTTCCTTGTAAAAAGATTATAATTTTATTGTAACCTTTTTATTATAGCCTGATGATGGTAAATTTTACCGAAACTAGTTGCTAAGCTATATGGTTTGTTCTTTTAGAGGACAATATCAATATTAAAGTTGTGGTTTGGACTTTGAGTTTCATTTACCCTTTGTTTAAAATTGTTTGATTTCATAATTTCGTATTATTAATGAAATTGTAAAATGTCAAATCAAGTATCAGTGTTCGTAAACGAAAGGCCGCTTGACATGGTGTAATACAACACGCAATACAATGCAAGAAGCAAGGATTCTTGAACGAAAGCATATGCAGTTGAGATCCAGCTGATTAGTTTCTGCAATTGCAAATTATACCGGTTGGTCGGTACTAGACTCAGTAATATCCAGCGCATCTCCGATGCGGACGGATACCAAGTGAAGGGCCGTTTCAGTGGATCTGCCCGAAATGTATGCGTGCTAACCTATGTCTTTCCAAGGTTTTCGTAATAGGACTGTACAATCTTAGAGCTTAATAGTCCATCCTACCAGTTTTAAAGAAAATAACTTTAGTTTCTTTTCAAATCTTGGGAATGTATCTCAAAGCAAAAGAGGATCTGAATAGTCCCACCGGGTGCAATAACAGGCTGTCCTGACTTCTTCACTTGTCGTCTGATGGTTTATGTTCTTCCTCGACCCACTACACCACATTTGTAACGTCAGGCTGAAAATGAAAATTTTATTTAAAAAAACCGCAAGAATACAAATAGTATATTATTAATAATATTTTTATTCTGTAATCTTTGGACCGTTGATCATTATTTAACAACCGATTCATCTTTAGCCTCTGCGCCAATCGAACACATGTTAAATGTTTGCGAATAATAAAATTGTATTTGTATATTTATATACTGAACACCTGGCTATAACCTGTGTAAGATTGAACAAATGCAGTTGAAAACTTACGAGGAAGGTGGGATTGGAGTAGAACTCACTAATTTAAAACGAATTTTAATTATGGAATAAAACAATTTCAATTTGTTTAAATCTACAATGAAATTCGATTTACATGGATATAAAATAAAAAATAAAATAAAATGTTTTCAAATAAACCTAAATAACCAATTTATAAGCTTTACATACTTTGGAATACCATCCTTAAAAATCAAATCATTTTCAGAAACTTAAGACTCGAATATTTGCTTCAAAACCGATAAGAATAGATCATAATTTTATTGTTAATATCCGTATAATTTATTATTAAGGTACTATATAAATTGAAAATGTCTCATCGTTTGATAAAGCTACTGCGTTAGCATAAAAGAAGAGAGGAAAGAGCAACTGAAACCAGTACCTGATGAACTGCCACAAGCATCACCAAGCAACATTATCAATGCAAACCATGTTATGAATGCAAGTTTTATAAATTTTCCAGTCAAGTGACATCATAAACATAACCTATAAATCGCTGAATGATATACACGATCCTGCATACATAAACTCTCAATCAAAGGCTAAAGAAATATAAATTTAAGTATCTATTTTTTTTTACAGACTACGTTAACTGAACAATAATATAATCTAAATGGGCTGAACTAGTATTTCAGTCTGTTAATAAAAGCTGAACAGTGACTTTTAACTTCACTGAAGAAGGATTCAGTGCTTACTAAGAATAGCTGAACAACGGGTACCGGTAAATTATTCGAAATCAATTGTTCGAAAATCAATTTTTCGAATGACCGATTATTCGAAAATCAATTATTCGAAACTCAATTGTTCGAAATCAACTTTTCGAAATCAAATATCTGGAATAGATTTATTAAATTTAAGAGGACACCGAATTTCAGTTAAAAATTCTGGTTAGGTTAGGTTAGGTTAGGTTAGGTTTACCTAGATCCCTGAACAACAGCTGTTCAAATTTCTGTAAACGCTCTTCACCAGCTCATGTTCAGTCATTTTAAAATAGCTGAATAATGGAATATTTCATAAGTAGAACAAACGCTTTTCAGCCTGTATTCAGCTAGTAATAAATAGCTGAATAACACCGGATTGAGTAGGCTGAAGGCTGAAGGAATCCTTATTCAATATTCAACCCATGTTCAGCTACATAAGCATAAATAATAATAATAATAATAAATGTTTATTCAAAAATTTGTTCACAAAAAATAATATAATAATGTAAATTACCATAAATAAACATTTATAATCACAGAAGTTGTTCTATAACAACGTTATATACAACTTGTTCGTAATAACAGTAGTAATTGCAATATAATAAATAAATTTGTCATAATTTGGTAAGTTGTCTGTATTGGGTAAGTTGTATTTATTGGGTAAGTTGTCTTTATTGGGTAAGTTGTCTATATTGGGTGAGTTGTTATTATTGGGTAAGTTGTCATTATTTGGTTATTTGTTACCGTCATGTAAGGAGAGTCACAAGTTTGTAGTATTTCACTGGGTAATGAATATATCTGTTATGTGTCATTTAATATGCTATTTATGTGTTCTTTAATCATTGATTTTATCCATGCTTTAATTTGTAAATTTCATTCATGTCTTGTATGTGTAATGGGATTTGATTGTATAGTTTAGGGCCCAAGTAATTGAAACACCTCTGTCCGATTAACTTTTCTCTTTTAGGTAACATATAGGTTTTATCTCTATTTCTTGTAAAATATTCATGATCTAATCGAGTCAAACAATTCTTATTTATTTTAAAATATACTAATAATTTGTAAGTATAGAGTTCTCTTACATCGAAAAGCCAACTTAATTCAAATACCTCTTCACTAGGAAACATTTTATTTTTTCTATAAATTATTCTTATTAGCCATTTTTTAATTATGTTTAAATTTTGTATGTGGCTATTATTTACGCCTCCCCATCCGAGAATTCCATAATTTAGTTGTTACTGTATTAGTGATGAGTATATAGTTTTCAGTTGCCAATACCTAAAAAATCTCTCAGATATTTGAATCTGCCAAGAAATCCTCTCAGTTTTTGTACTAAGGTATTAATAATATGTGAATTCCACCTAAGGTGTCGATCTAAAACAATTCCTAGATACTTGATTCTATCTGTTTCTGGTATTAGTGTGTTATCCACAGAAAGAGTTTGGAAGTCCTGTTTCATAGGATGTGAAAGGCATGTATTTGGGCATATTTCTGAACATATCTACAAAGTTGGCTAAAGAGGCACTTATTCGGTATGTAGTTCAGCTATATCGATGTTGCTGTTTAATGGGATCTAAATTGACTAATTTGTCGCTTATTCAGCTCATTGTTCAAGTCAGTAGCTTAATCAGTCCTTAACACCCTCAATCAACTACGAATCAGCTCATTGTCTGAACAGGCCCAATAAATCAGCGTCCATTGTTACTTGGGGTGAGTTGGTTGCTTAATAATTATCTACATACCTCAACCATCTTTAGGTAAGGTTAGGTTTGTGATGAGTGAATCTCCACTGCGATTCGCGGGTCTATTATGGCTCACACCTATTCAGATTCCACCAAACAAATTCAGCTTCTCAACAAAGCCGATTAATTTATTTGGAGAATAATATTTCAAATCCGAGGGCAAAAATCAGATAACGGATGATTCGAGTCACAGCTGAGCGAGCACAAATTAGATGTTCTGCTGTTTCATCAGCTTCCATAGTTCCATCGTTCAAGGTTCTGCATGTGATGATTTAGATGACAGTGACCTGCTATAGCCCAGCATTTTCTTGTATATATTTTTCGAAGGATGTGAAAAAGTCTACGAATCAACTAATCCTGGTACATTGTGCCAGACGTCTTAAGCTGTCCTTGCTGTCCAAATATTTAGTGTTTGCTTAGCGAAACTTATTGCGATTCCAATTGTAGGTTCTGGATGTGAGGCCCTCTCCCTTGCAAGAGTCTACATTCTCATTGCCATCCATTCCAGAATTCTCCCATTGAGGCGAGTCTCATTTCGACGTTACACAGTAAAAGCTCAGTGCTTTCAAATCCACCTGGCTGTCGAGAAAATTTTAGCCGTTCTATAAGTGTGATTGGTTGGATCTAATCTTTCTACACATGGTCGTCTGAAAAACGATTGCATAGGATGGAGGTCTGTGCCCGTATACACATGCACCAGAGCTTGAGAGTATTTTTGAACCATCTGTCTGCTCTTCCTTACGGAGGACTTATTCATCCCTATTTGGAATTAGAACGGTATAGTGCCACAGGTCTTAGCTCACTGTTGGTGGTATTATGTTAGAGGTCATTTTCAGAATACTGCGAATTGCGAATTTTTCGTAAACATTCAAAAAAACAAACTTTTTTTATCCCTTTCTACGTTCTATTTATAGCCTAGCGAATTGTCCCCTCTAGCGCTGTCCACACCTAAGGTTGGCTAAAGAGGATCCAATTTTTATTTACATTTTTCAATGAACTAGAACAAACTACTCTTTGTACTATTAATAGACCATCCCGTTTAATACGACATACAATTTTAGTATTAACACTAATTTCTCAACTTTCCATCACTTAAATCTTAATTGAATTTTTGTACTTAATTATATCCGGTAAATATAATTTGTTGTAGTTGATTTTCTCGTTTTGTAGAGACGTAGTTTATTTAAATTACTGTTAGTAAGTGACGAATAGATTTATTTTAAAGTGATATATTTCAAGAAAAAAAAGCCCAAGGTTTTTACTGTGACCATAAAATTTGAATATACAATGTGAAACAATCAGAAAAGACACATGTTGTGCGTTGTACAGACCAATTTTGAGATATGTGGGCAGTTAATATAAAAGCATCACCACTCCCGTCCACTGCCAAATTTTATTCAAGATGCATCATTCAGTTTGAATCTACACCCATCTGAAGTTGACTGTCCAGCCATTTTTCCAGATTGATGAATTGAAAATAGTTGCAGTGTTCATCTGTACATTTCTTGATGAAGCAGCATTTCGTCAAATTCTGTCATCCCTGCTTCAAATCCATACCCAAGGGTTTAGAATAATATTGCCTGTGATAATATTTTGTGATGAGAAAGTATAGTCTTTTACTTGCGTAGAATGGCTATTATTCACTTGGACGATTCATCTGCGTGAATAATGGCCGTTTGCACCAATAGTAGCATGAGCTTAGAATAGCTATGGCGAGTTTAAAATTTAAGGGTCGCTCAGTTAAAATTCAGTTGCAACAATTTTTTTGCTCTGCTTCTTAGCTAAGTGTTCAATACATTTGTCAACCTCGCTATTTAAGTTGAGTTTTATTAATTTCTCTATAGTTTCTGGTGACTTTTCGTTTTTGTGGTTTTAAGTCACGTATTGAAAGTTGTGGAAAGTCAATTCTTGTTGAATAAGAAAATTGCTTATAATGGAAAACACAGTGAAAAATAAGAAAATCAAATCGGCAAATTATACAGTTCAGGAAAAAGAATTTCTAATATTACCATCCAATTATTCATAACAGTTTTTACGGTTGTACCGTCTACCATTTTCAAGAATATCCAATACTTCCAAATCATCCTCCATAAACATCCTTCTCCAAAGATCATTGACATATATCAATCAAAACACAAGAACGGTGGGTTAGAAATCTCCACTTTGAGGATAGGTAAGTGAAGTAAGCGAGCGATATTCTAAGCTTAGCTAGGTGCAGATTAAAATGACAAGTTGTTCATGGTGCAAAACAAAACTTAATATTTGTATAGCAACGTGAAAATAGCCCATGGTCTGTTATTAGTTTAATGTTGACTTGATTGGGTGAAATTGTTAATATGATCAAAACTGAGGAAATTTGATTGGTTCCTTGAACTCTCAAAAAATTTTCAACAGTAATTACATAAGTGGTGGAAATTTTTTGATAATTGTAACCAGATGCACGAATCTTTGTTGTTATGGAAGTCTCACGAATGGACGAGGTTTACGAGTGGTATTTCCCAATAGCAATAAATACGCGTGCTAAATCTAGTTAAAATTATCCAAAAAAATTATCACCACGAATGTAATTCGGCGTGATTATTTTTTAAACATTTTGGCAAAATGTTAAGCAAATATTATGTATACTCGATTTGAAATTGGTTGATAGTAATAAATCATTTTTAGCAGCCGATTCCATAGGCGCACCAACCTGACGTGCCGGTTTGAACCCTATTTACTTATCCGATTAATTTAGTAATCATTATTGTCATAACAGGTAAAAATAATTATGCCGAGAATTCCGGGAACAATTAATACACAATGTTACTTCACGTTGTTACGAAAAAGGTAGGTAGGTAGGTAGGTACCTCTACTTATTGGTATAAAACTGTGAGTCATTTTAAGAGCGAACCGAACAAACCTAATGCGAGTATTCTAGGACACACATTTGGGTAATTTTTGAAAATGGAGAGTCTTTCAGGATTTATTCCAGTTAAGCGAGCTGCGAAATCAGCGCTAAGCATTAGTGAAAAGATTATTGTGCTTAATGTATTTAATGCAGTTAGATATCAAAAAAGTGCAATAAGTATCGATTCTACAGTGGAACTTTGTTCAAAGATGACAGGTATTGGAAAAGCAACCATCTACAGGCTGATGCGGGAAGAAAAGACAGGAACTGTGACGCCACCAAAACCATCTCCAGGAAGGCGAGCAATACCGATCGATGAGGACGAAAAGGCCATCATAAGACGAAAGGTGCATTCATTCTATGTTCACTAAATTATATAATTCACTAAATTATATAATTATTGTGTTTAATATAAACTTAAACCCACCCGAAAGCACGTGCATGAGTGCAAAACATCACAGGTAGAATCCTACCGCTTATTGTTCGAGCCTCGGGTTAAGCTTTGTATTCGACGCCCTTATCAGATCTATAGGAATGGAAAGTTTAATAAATGCAAAAGGGTCTATACTTTCAATGTATTATATACTATTTAAAACTTGGCAATTTAGGTGGACCACTTTGTATACGTGTTTGACGGATTTTAATGATTTATTACTATCAACCAATTTCAAATCGAGTATAAGTATCTTTATTGAACAGGTTTACTAATAGAAAATTTTTAACGTCAAATTAAAATGACACTGACAAATGTCAGGTACCCAAACGCATTCATTCAAATGAAGATCCAATCAAACAGCTTGAAAAAAAATGATCACTAGTAATACCACAAGAGGTCAAATTGTTTCCGAAAATTTTTCAAAAAATATTCATGAGCGAGAAAAAATTTCCGGATTTAATTGGACCTCGTGTGGTATTCCACACCAAATGTGTTTATTCCCAACAAAATCACTTTTCATCTTCATCAACTACCTACTTGCATAACATAGTACCTATATAATAAACATTAAACACAATGGTCCAAAGAATTTAGAAAACATCTAGCTTTGTAATTGAAATGAATAAAAATTATCATGTGAACAAATAAAAATTAGATTGTCAAAAAAATATTCTGTAATTATAACCGTAAAAAAATTTCCAGTTTAATTCGCTGTTGGGTACCCACGAGGAAAAAATTTCCACTAAAATTCATCCGCTATGGTGATCTGACAGAAATACACGTTCTGATTGGTATTTATTTAAACGTTTCGGTAGCGTCCCAGCTACCGTTGTCAAGATAAACTAAATGTGTCGAATAGGAATAAAAAGTTAATTTTCATTTTGAAATAAATACTTTAAAAACATTGTGGTTTAATTCCCCAAAATATAAGAAAGAAAAAAATGTCCCCATAAGTTGGAATCATATGGAAAAGTTTTTTATTATCAATTTTAGGAAAAAGATTTTCCCCATTAAACGTTTTGCATTATTTAAAACCTAGAATAGTCGTCAAATATCAAATTTTTCAGTCGTAAGCATACGAGGTTTGTCAAAAAATATGAGTATCACTCAACAGTAAAGTACCTTTAAATTTGACTATGTCGAAAAATGTTCGTAAAAAAAGTTGATCAGGATGGGAAACTACGTTTAAATATAAAAGTATCATTCAAATTGAAACTTCAGATTATTTTATTTTTTCCAAATAATCCTATTTTGAATTTAACCATTTATCTCCAAGTTATAAAACCAACATTATTTTAATGTTAGAAACAAGCAGAATTTAATACATATTCAAACGTAGTTCAACTTTTTTGAGTAACATCCTTCAATATTGTCGAATTTGAAGGTACTTTACTCTTGAGTAAAACTCATATTTCTTGACAAACCTCTTCTTTTACCTGAAATTTTGATATTTGATGACTGTATTCTAGGTTTTAGATAATGCAAAACTTTTTATGGAAAAGTATTCCATAGGACACAGGGGAACATATTGTAGAAATATTAATAAATACTTAGTCAATTTTAACATATTATTAGGAATGAATACAAAAGGAAACTTGAGAGTTGAGATTTCTTCATGCACAAAATAATAATTGAAATCGATATACGTGTTAGCACACGAACAATGGAATTTATTAGAATTAATTAAAGTTACAATTGAAATTGAAGGTGTAGGTAAATGAACAGGTGTGAAATAAATTACTTCCTTAATATAGTTAAAAATAGAAAAATATTGTGCGTGTGTGGAACAGAGTGATGGAAGTTAAACTTCCTTAATACTCCGGTCATTTTAGACAATTGAAATAAAGAAAACGCCGACAGAGCCAAATCTTCGTAGAGACCTTAGGTTTACCACAAGGAATAAAGTGTCAAAAGTCCCATCAGTCCCATTTTAGCTTAGGGACTTATTTGGGGCCCAGGGTCAAAATTTTAGGTTTTTTGGATTTTTCTCGAAAACGGTGCGTTTTATCGAAAAAGTACCTCAAAGCAAAGTTGTTGATCTTAAAATTCTCTATAAAAATGATCTTCATAATTTTTTCTCTAAGACCCACTATTTTCCAGATATTGCGCTTGTAAGAATAATGTTCTACATAGTATGCACACATATGCAACGTATATACATATTTAGGTACTCAAGCAAGCAAAAATGCCTACTCGTGTCTCTTTTATGTATAAATTATACTATTTGATTGACTGCGCAAAAGTATTTACAGAAATTAATTCTTCACCTCAAATACTAATTACCAAAGGAATTCGGTTTCTTCTTGCGGTTTATGAAGCTCCAAAAAAATTGATTGCCTAGATACGTACAGATATTTAACATTTGTAAGAAATACACGAAACAAAGATATCTTGTCTTCCCCCAACATCGACATCTGCTACTCAACATTTGTTTCGAGTATACTATCAAGTTCAGACATGGCAAGGCAATGAACTGAACCCTGAAGACTGGGGTTGGAAATTAATAAATAATACTTTGGAACCGATTCGAACTTTACTGCCCCCTGCTCCAGAAAAACTTCTTAACACTATTTTTTGCAATTGCAAGAAAGGTTGTAGTGCCAAATGTGGCTGTAACAAAAGTAGGGTTGCTGTGTTCTCCAGCGTGTACCAATTGCCAAGGTGTATCTTGCTCAAATGTTCAATTAAATGCAAGAGAGGAAGATTCATGTGATTTTGATGAAGAGACAACTGATTCATCTTCATTCGAACAATTTCTAAGCGTTCATCAACAGGGAGGAGAAGAAGAAGAACAAGAAGAAATTGAAGAAAACGTGATTGTTGAAGTTGAATATGAAGAGTATGAGTCAGATTAAAGTAATAAAAAAAAGTTAGAACGACAGTTAAACTCAGTAACCCATACCAATAATCTTTATACTATTAAATAATTATTGTTCCTGAAAACAACGTCATAAAGGTTCGTGGAATAGGCCTACCGGGGATACCACGTTAAGAAAAAACGCGCAGAGTACACTAACTCACAGGTGGTGTGGAAATGTGTGCATATTATGTAGAACGTGATTTTTACAAGCGCAATATCTGGGAAATAGTGGGTCTTAGAGAAAAAATCATAGTGATCATTTTTATAGAGAATTTCAAGATATACAACTTTGCTCTGAGGTACTTTTTCGATAAAACTTACCGTTTTCGAGAAAAATGCAATAAGCCTAAAATTTTGACCTTGGGCCCCGAATAAGTCCCTAAGCTCACATGGGACTGATGGGGACTTTTGACACTTTATTCCTTGTGGTAAACCTAAGGTCTCTACGAAGATTTGGCTCTGTCGGAATTTTCTTTATTTGATCACTATTTTTATGTCTAAAATGACCGGACTATAAGAACAATCATGTTCATACATAAAAGACTCCTAAAATATGTAATCAATTGAAATCAAACAAATATGATCCATCTATTTGATTATTAAGCATAATACAGGGTGGCGCATTAGAAACAGTCCACCTTAATTATTGTTGGCGGAGGAGTGGCACATAATTTGGAAGGTATTTCGATTCTTTTTAAAGACATGCTAACATTTTTGTGTTGAGTTTAAAATTAATGTCAGAAAACTTTTAATCAAAGTAAGTGTTCAAATTGTGATCCGTTTACTCCCAAACAGTAATACAACCTTTGTTCAACACAGTTCTAAGCATTTTGTAGCATAACAGGACAGGAGTTATTTTACTACACCACAGTTTTCCGGTGGCGAAGATCTTCTAAAAAGTTCGGTTGCGTTTTGTAAACACTTTTTAAATAACCCCATAGGAAAAAGTCTATGGAACCTAATGCAAATAAATTATTTGAATTTCAACTTTTACCATAATAGCTATTTACCTAACAAGGAAAATTTCCGCAAGTGTTAGGTACAATAGTTTTTCTACGAGCGTGAGGATTCACTTATTCACGAGAAAAATATTTTAGAAATGCACTAACAGTTTACTGACAATAAACAAACAAAAATGAAAGTAAATAGCTGGTTAGCATGGTAACTTAAGCTTTTCGAACCACCATAATATACCGGCTTATTATTAATTTGATATATTGGTGAAGAAAATTATTTCCACACGGTGCGAGAAAATTAATTTTTCTACGACTGCTATGGAAAATAGTCCTTTTCCTACAATTTACGAAACTACAAAATGTCACTTGGCCTAAGCTGTGGGAAAAGTTGCTCAAGCCGTGGGAAAAAATCTTTCCCACAGCTTGGGCCACGGTACGTTAGAGGAAAAATCAACACAATAGGGTACAGGCATAAATTTTGCTATTGGTGGGAATCGACGTTTTATCATGCGTATTTTTTCAAAAAAATATCAACTTTACTTTTAAAACGACTTTAAAAATCATAAAATTTGAATGTCCGCCAAAACGCGTTTGACGTCACTGTTGACGTCACACATTTACACGTACTTGTTTACATTCTTACAGCCAATTTCACAATGTCGGGTTAACTCCTCGGGTCAATTAACCCTTACCTATAAGGTTACCATCAGATACCGTTCCACAATTGTCAGCTCGTCTATAGGTTAGCTGATCGGCGGTTCAGTAGTAATTTTTGTTCAGTTGGTAACAGATTAGGTATAATGATCAGACTTTATGGTTAGTGACATTCAAAATCGACAAAAAGAAGAAGGTGTTAACCTATAAAATTAATTTATTTGAGAATGAGTAGCATAGAGAAATATAATATATTGAGAGTTGTCAACCCTGCAGTAACAGTTGGCATCACGTTGATCGAAGCGCACCCCGAAGAGGTGGTGGAACTAATTTTTGAAGGCGGGATATTTAAATTGGTTGGTTTGGATAGTGGGCAGGTAAATTTTACAATTTGTCTAGAAATTGTTTATTATTATAATTATTTCATTATAAAAAATTGAATTATATTTAATATAATTTAATTTTTTATAATGAAATGGTTATAATTAATAAACAACTTTCAGACACATTATTTAGATAAATGAAAAATGAACACAAATTTAATTTTTTTATTAAACTGCACATAATAACATGACATAATCTACATCTATATTATTAATTTATGAAACATGAACATACGTTTACTACTTACATTATATTTAGGAAAGTTAAGCCAATATCACATCAAATTGCACATTATTTCAAAGTTTTTCACTAAAACTGCAAAAATTTCAATAAAAACGAGTTAGAAAGTAGATTCTCCAGACAGGAACAGGTCTGAAACAAAATAAATAAAATGCAGTACCATAACTTACAAATAAAAAAGAATTATTTTTGTTTACTAGTTCTCTTGCGAAGGTAAAACAAATCTTAATAAGTATTTTGCATAATGAACCTGTAAATGCATTATTACCAACCAAAATGATCTTTACAAAACCTTTGAATCTTGGATTTAGAAAGAAATCCTAAAATTATGAACCACTGTTTACTTTGATTATCAGATGGAAGTTCGAAAAATGTTTTATTTTTACTACGAAGTGGCCAAAAATATTTACTATTTCAATTTTTTGCAATACATTTATAACGAGTTATATCTGGTGATGATATTTAGAAGATTCACTTACTGTTATTTCCTTTATTAGAACTAAAATCCTAAATAAATCTATGAGTAAAATAATACCACTCACCATTTTGTTTTGTTGACACACTCTCTTGTCTTTCTTGTTTGACAAGCAGAAGCTAGATTCACACCAGCCAATGTATGATAGATATTGTATATTTTTATTTTTAATAACTTAAAAGTTGATATACTAGGATATTTTATAATATTTATCGACATTGAAGGATAAATATTGCATTGTAATGTAATTTATAATATTTTAAACTATTTTATTCCATTTCCCTTATGTAAAAAGTCTTGTAGCTCTCGCGACCGCAGCGACTCGATGCGCGGGTGGTGGCGCAGAAACGTTATGCCGTATATCACCTATGCTTCAATCCGTCTCTTTTTTATTTGTCTATGATGAGTAGTTTTTTTTGACAGAAGTAATAATGTAGCTGTATAGGGTATTTAATAAAAATAATAAAAGCATGAATGGAAACAACCAATTTTATTCTAGTGTTATAATAACTGCCGTTACAAATAATTATTATTGCAAATTGGTAAAATAATTATTAATTAGATTATATCTCACTCTATTATTTGGGTTTAATCTTCGTTGTTCAATTTCTACAATATTTGGTACATCTACATTACTAGCAAAATTAATTGCTTTTTCTTGCTGAACATTTACAAGAGGCATTTCTTCATCAAGACAAGCAATGTTGTGTTGAACTGCAGTTGCTACAATCACAGGCTGCAGAGTCTCCAATTTCAATCTTTAACCCATTCCCAAGCCACAACATTTCTTGTCCTAATTTGTGATTCGTTAAATAAAGCTTCTGCTTCACTATTAACATTTGCCAAGGGCTTCATCAAATAATTTTTAATGGGGTAACCACTATCCCCTACTAACAAACTGTCTCTAAATTCCCCCTATACGCATTTACCTTATAATCGTTCATTTTGCACACTCAAAAAAAATAGGAAAATAAATGCAGCAATAGCTTCAATTGTTAGGTTAGAATCTCCAGGTTATTATTATTACCACTAGATATTTTGGTGGTTAAATATTCTGAGAGTTAACCATAACTTGAACCCTTTACTGAACAATGTGAAACACTTGTTTTGAGGTAACCATTTGTTAACCTCAGGATAACTTGACATTGTGAAACCGGGCGTTATTCGTGTATCGTGTATTGCGCTCTGAGTTTTTGTGGCTTAATTTGTTTTTGAAAGCTTTAAAAATGGATAAAGCCAAAAAAAACTTCACATTCCATTTTCTTCTAAAGGTGGAATCATGCAACATCACTTTATTGAACTTATCATTTTCACTGAAATTCGTCGAACTTCTTAAGATAAATTAAATAATTGTTTGAATGCTTGTGTTATTTGTGTATACTTCATCTTATTAAGATAAGTTAAGTCGAATAAAGTTATGTTGCATGAGTCCACCTCAAATGTTTCAAAATATCCTCGGAAATATCGTATATTTATGTCCACTTTCCACTAACGTTGACTTTTAAAAATTAAAAAAGCACACACAATCACTTAATGGTCTCAAACAAACATATAAATGATATTTTCACGTCGAATAGTTAAATGAAATAGGGCATGTCCACGTGACGTCACAAACTAGCTGGTGGTAAAACAATAAACAAAGCCACGTGGTACTTATAGTGAGGTTATGCTGCTTCATAATGTTAGATCGTGTTTGAGTTTAGTTGGTTTTGCTTCAGTGTACCTACTTTTAAAGTTATTTTAATTGTTGAGCTTGCATATTTAATGATATATAATATAGGTTAATAGTTGTTTGTTGTTTGATAATTTTTCATCGTGTCTATTGTTTATTGTTTTACCACCGTCGTATTGTCAATGTCAGCTGTCGTGGACATGCCCTATACAATAATAAACACAAAACTACACATAACCTATGCATTCTTCTTCTTCCTTTCTTTTTCGGGCTATATTCGGGGATAATCTACCCAAACCTATGCATTACCGGCCATGGCATTTGTAAATGTGTTACGTCACACGTATTCGGAAATCCTCGGGTGTTGGTCGGAAAGTTTATTGAAATTTGAATTTTATTTTAAAATTTGGAAGTAATTTGAAATGGAAACTGGTTTATTTCTTATTATTATAAGTTATTTTTGATATCAACTTTACTATTACAAATTAATATCTAAGCAAAATATGGAATATGCGTGTACCCTATTCTCGATTATAGAATGCTTTGGACTCCTGTCATAAAACGTCAAACGTTAAAAGTACCCAAATGGTAGTATTTTAAAAGTAAAGAAAAAGTGTTTCTGTAAGCTTAAAGAAATTTCAACTAAATTTTGTGTTACAATATAAAAAAATAGTTAAAAATACATTTTTTGTAAATTTGGTATAATTTAAAGAGGTTGAAGTCTCGTATAATCACCTACTTCAAATCTATACTAAAGGTTAGAGAGTATGGCTCAGTAGCTAACCCGCTTAACAGCTACGCAAGCGGCCCCGATACCTTTTTTTTATTATTTTGTTTAAAATATACTACGTTAATAGTTATTTATGCAACAAGTGCAAAAAGTGAGTGTTTTTTGCACGCGACGTGAACTTGTCCAACGAGGTCTTTAGGCCGAGTTGGACAACACGTCGAGTGCAAAAAACACGTTTTGCAACCCGTTCTTCTTTTTTTGTATCTTCATGGCCTCCACCTTGTCAGTACTCAATCATAGCTGGTTCTCGCCTTGACCATTTAAATTTTAAATAATTAAAGATTTTTGCAATAATTGTAACTCGTTGAGACTAAGTAGTAAGATATACATATATTATTGTTGTATTAAAGCAGGATCAGATACTTGCTATGGATTTTTATTCAATTTAAATGTTTATGTTTGTCATTAATCATCACAAAACTGACACAAGAATGACAGATGAGTGCAATAATGTACCACTTTTTCCATTAAATGTGGTTCACAAAAGTGTTGTTTTTTGCATGAATGTAGAAAAAATAGTTAAACTAATTAATTTTCATTAATTTTCAGTCGTAGAAAAAGTATAGTGTGCAACACGTAGGAAAAGCTTAATTTTTCTCACGAGTGTGCGTTTGTGGCACGAGCCTGAGAGGCGAGTGCCGCAGCAATTCATTGAAAGCAATTCATTGAAAAATAAAATGACTGAAAGAACCCGTTCATTAAAATTCAAAAGTGGTTACCTTTTGAACCACTTATTTAATTTTGAGTATTTTCATTTTGTGAAGGTAGGTCAATTCTTCTGGCGCAATACTGTGCTTAACATTTTGATGTAAAATTTTAATATAAGGTGGTGAATAAGCGTGGAGATTTTCTTACCAGAAATGTGAAAAACTAAGTAGAATGCTGCTGCTTCAGCAGGCTAATAGACTGATAGCAAAATTCGGCAGAATGCCTCATAAACATGTTTTTAGTTAAGTACTTTTTCGTTTCGAAGCCGCTTGGTGTCCCCGGACATCCAAAACTACGGGGCCTACGGGCCCTTAGGCTTCTTTCACACAGTCAGGGTGTTTGTCCGTCCAAGTTTTCGCCCGTCAGCCCGACAAGTAGTAATACATATCTTAGCATATGTTCTTTCATACTTTCCGGACACGGGTGAATCGCTGCCCGGGAATAAAAAACGGCCCGATGTACCCGCTAGAAGTCACGGAGCTCGGACGGGCAATCGCCCGGACTATGCCCCAGCGGATCACAGTGTACTATGCATGCGTTTACATGATCGGGTGTTTAATCGTCCGGTTGGTCTATACTAGTTTGCAGGCTAGTAGTGTCTAGTCTGTTGTCAAGAAGACTGAGTGTGTACTCTGAAGTGTGTAGCTACGAGCATTCGATCATGTCAGAAGAAGAAATAGATTCTGAAATCTTGATTAGATTAGTTCAGGATGAAACAGAAATCTGGAGCAAACCTGCCGAGGATTACAAAGATCATGATAAAAAACTGAAGTTTCGTCTTCTTTTAGTTGTTAAAAAGGCACAAAGAATGCTCCTTCCAGGTATCTGTTTCCTAGCAAAGGGTGAACCCAAATTTGTCTATTACTTACGTTGTTTTGTTCGCCGATGTTTCAATAAAGCGAACAAAATCTTTTTGCGTTTACTGTCCATCACAATCAGCTACAAACTAAAGTATCTAGCACCAAATAGTTCGGATTTCCGCAGATTCCCGTGTGAAGTTGCCGATCATACGGACGGATAAATATCCTGACAGTGTGGAAGAGGTCTTAGCTACGCCACTGCTAGTGCAGCTCCTGGTGAATTTGTGTTTATCCTCAGAGGCTACTTAAGACGAATTCAATGGCATCCAGGATGTAGAAATCTAGCAGGACGCTTAAGCTACAAAGCGTTCCATAGAAATATAACCTTCCTTCAGCGGTCGGCTAAAAATCTACCTGATTCTTAGATAAAAACGCGTTTTACTTTATGGACGTACTGTATAGTAAACTGTTTCTTCCACCTCTACGTTTACCATTCAAGGCCCACAAGCCCAGCGATCACAGCTATTCACTCATATTGGCGATTGTTGCTGTTAAATTAAACCTTTTGTTCGTATAAGCACGTGGCTCCGTGTCTGAAGAAGGCTGGTACTGGTACCACTATCGGCTCGCCGTTCAACTTCTGCAAACTCGATTATTTGCTGCGGTTACCTCCGTCGAGGTAGACATTTTGTAGTTCGGTCGTTCGGTGTCGCTGTTATACTTCCTTCTCTTGAATATTAAAAAAGATTTCCGTGTCTGAAAAACATTTTTTTTTCTATTGTCACTGTTTTAATTCAGTCGTGATGAATCGAGCTTAGTTTGTGGTTACAGTGAAAGTATTAAAGGAGAGTTTCACCTTCAAATACAAACTTTTAGATTGTAATTAGTTTAGGTAATGGCTATGGTCGGTGCAAAGGACAACAAAAGGTATGTAAAAAATGCAATTAACCATTTAAAAAGCTGCTTCTCTTGGCTGTTTTTGTATATATCTTTTTTTGGAACTATCGATAGGTGCGATTCAAATATATACTGAACAACTAAACTATATCTATTTTTGTATCGACAGTTATCCTGTACAGAGGCGTAACGAAAGATCGGCCACTTGTATACTAACTATAGTTGAATTTACAAGCGAGCTTTTGTACGAGAACTAACGTGTTTTTGAAGAACAAAAAACATTGATCTTTTTCATGAGTTGATAAATATACAGGGGTTCGGTAAACTATACCGAACCACGAGTTTTTTATTGTTTTTTCGAAAAATTTGCGTTAAATTTAGAATTTCCAGAGAAACGAATACAAGTTTTTTTAACTATTTCAATAGCAGCTATTTTGTTCGATATTTTACATAGAACACAGTTCCTACATGTCTTAGACTCTTTGCTTCCCTCCAAGAAAAAATCTAAAATTCTTTTTTCTACTAGCGTGTGGAAAAGTCACTTTACGCACGTGCTAGGTACACTATTTTTCTGCAAAAGCTTGCGGAAAAGTATCACTTTCCGCACTAGTTAGGTAAACTACCTACTATTAAATGGAGCTTTTTGAAAGGTAAATTTTATATTTGTCTGTCAACTGTAGCCATAAATAGAGGTGTGATTATTCAGCTCCTTAAACTATAAAGAACTAGATTCAGGGCCGTCTTTACGTAAAGGCCTAAGGCTCCGGGCATATTGGGGGCTCCCAATGACGAAAAAAAAAATCATTCTATAGAAAAATTTGTTATTATACAGGGTGATTCATTAAGAATGTCCAATCTCTGAACTGTAGAAACTAGACCTCAAAATATGATGATTCTGCTCAACATGCCTTATGCAAAAATTGCTAGTTTCCGAGATACGGAGTGTTCAAAGTTTAAATTTAAATTTTGATTTCCGCAATAATTTTTTATGTTTTTACAATTATATAGTATAACATGGAAAGTTAAAATTACAATTTTATTCTTGATTTTTTGTGAACGAAATTATGTTCTCGAAACTCATATTATTACTCAAAACTTCCGATTTTTTTTTAACCCTTACCCATGCAGCCAGAAACTATTTAAGTAATGAAGAATCGGCTACTCTCTATAAATATTGGCGCAGTAAGTCTGAGTGTACTAAAGGTCTACAAATGTATTAATTGTGGGAAAACAAACAAAAAAAAACCCACAAAAGAAGATTAGGTATATAATTCATATTTCTAAGGGTAAAAACTTCCGATTAAATAAACATCATCGAAAGATAATTCAATCCAGGATTCAACATGGCATCTCGATTATAATTTTTTATTAATTTCAATGCGGAGAATGGTGTCTCACCGCTAAACTTCGTGACCATCATACTTAAAAGAATTCATAAACTAATTTCCTCGATAATTTCTTTATTAGGGAAAGTAGAGTTCAAAAATTATTTTTTAATTCTGCATTTACTGGGGCCTCATCGAAACCTGGGCCTAATAGTGCCTCATACCTTGTAAAGACGGCCCTGTCTATATTGTTCCAAAGTAAATTATCAAGTTTTTACAATTTTTTTTGCTTTGGTTCCTTACATTCTTCGTTGATAGCACGGAAATAAAACTATCAATATTTCAATTAATTAGCCTGTATATGTTTATCTATTGTGATGCGGTCAAATTTACCAATGCCACATTTCTTCAAAAAGGGGAAGGAATAGGGAAAATCATGCACTTCCTTTTCAAGGAGGAGGAGGGAAAAGGAAAATTATAATTTCATTCGACCTTCCTTTATGATAAGAAAAAGAGCAAATACTGTAACTTTTTGAAAAATGTATTATTTATCGCATCAAGTACTGTAATATAGAGCGGGATGGTTCTTGAACCCCCTTCAAAATAGTACAGGTTTTGTACCGTCCCAAGAACGATGGGTACTATAAGTCCAGGTGAAAATACCTGAAATTTTACCTTTTTTGCTGCTCTCCTGCGGATGGACTTAAAAAGTCAAGTTTGAAACGAGGAATGCATGTACTCTGAGAAAATTCTGTTTTTCACTATTATTTCCAAAACGGTAAGTTGTATTGAGAAAAGTTACGAGTCAAAGTGGTAGAGCGACCATTTTTGTGTAAAAATATATTCTCCTTAGCTTGAAAAATTTGTCGCTTCACAACCTTTTTTCAGTACAACTCACTGTTACGGAAATACTTAGGTATCTTATTGTGAAAAACATATAGGGTCCACAGGAGAACAACAAAAAAGGCCAAATTTCAGGTTTTTTACTATTGGGAATTCCAGTTAAATTCGCAGCGTCAACTGAACTATTTCTTTGTACATGTGTATAACCTCAAATATATTTTACATACCTAACATCTCCATTGTTAGTTGTAGTTTAGACGTTGCCTTCGGTTTTTTTTCGTTTTCTTAATATAATCATAGTTTTCAAAGTATTGTTAATTGTATTTATTATACAAATTTTATGTCAAGGTTATAAAATAATATACAAAGAAATAGTTTCATTTCTGCCACCAGATAGAGTATCGCTTATATTGAATTCCCAATACTACATAGTCAGTTGGAACTCGACAGAAATACTGCACTGGAACGATACCTAGAACGGTTTGATCACCAGGGTGTCTATTCACTAAGAAGTAAGAGCTGCTAGCAGCGCAAACACTAATATAGGCTTACTCTCCGAGGAGCTTTTACTTTACAGTGAATAGATACCCAGGGCTCGGTTCTTGAGGCTTCGTTTTCCGGGTGCGCGAAAATATCATTTAAGAGGTTTAGAAATACACATTTTGGAGACATGGAGACAACAGATTAATGAGCGGATTTCATTGAAGTACTTAGAAATGTTGAAATTTCTTATGACATCGTCTGCAAGTCTCAAAAGTCGTCTAAAATTTTCGTAAGAAAGTTACTTTTGTCTCATTTTCGAGCTATAATGTTTCCAAGCTGTTAAAATGTGATAATTTATAAAAATTTGAAGGACATAAGAAGTTTAGCGAAAACTGCACGTCGACATATTTTTCCATTTTTGAGTAAAAATCCGTCAAAATGTATTACTTTATAGTGGGACACCCTGTATTTGTACAACAAATCCTCATCAAATGAGGGGAGATTCAAATTAAAGTAAATTGAAGCATAAACTTTTCTTCCTTTCGCTCTCTTTCACACACATACTTGTCTCATCAATTATATTAACAATACCGAATTTAATTTTTTTCATATAGGTAAATGTTTATTTAGCTAATAATTAATGATTTAATGCGATACTCTATGGACCCAATGCAATTAATTTAAATGCTAATGGTAAGATACGATATATAGCAAGATAATTTGGCCCTGGTCATAATATTTCTACCAAACAATAAACAACAAACATTCTTTGTTGATGCAAATTATCACTAGAGAAATATTTGACATTGAGCCTATAATTTGAAAGATATATTCAATTGGAATTAACATAAATAATATTACTTAACCTATTCAGTAGATATCTAGTAACTACAGGGTGCGGCATTAGTGCGAAAGTACAATTACTCACTTTTGTCATGAAAGATACGAAAAAACTTTATTTATATTAAAGTTAAGCCATATATAGGATATGTAATTTAAAAAAAATAAATGTGGGTCGCTCTTTTGGAGATTTGATTTTGATTATTTGATAATGGGTTCAAGTTTGGGAATATTAGTTACTTGAATACTTGTATTATGATGTTTGTGTATACTTGTGATAGAATAAATTTGATCATTGCTTGGTTCAAAGTATAAATACTGCAAAAAATATGATAGAAAATCAAAAATATAAACAAAACTTATTATCCAAATTATTTAATTTCACTGCTAGATACATATGAAGTGAATAACGGTCACATATTTAAAATTGGCCCGATATTGACAATACAAGTACCAAGGTAGCCACTGGCTCCTTACCATGAAGTACAAAAGTTCCTGATAAAATATTCTTAGTGATTAGTATCTCCCAGCTCCTAATTCAAAAGTTTAGTTTACAATGTAAATAGGCACTATCATTTTGGAAGTTTTCTCGTTTAATTTGGTTTTAATTGGCTTAATTTCAGGTGATCAACTTTGATGAAACTTTTTCTGAGTAGGTACCCTAGTACCTGTTATCTGGCCTTTCCTATCATAGGTTAGGTTAGTTTCTATGTGAGTGGGGCCTTCTCGCCCCCCACACTGCCACTCATATTTGGTCTAGTATGGCTCACCCCTAGGGATTAAAATTCACCCCACAAGCCTGTGCTGTGATGAGTCTAAGGTTGTATTTAGTGATACTTTTTTGAAGTCGTTCGTCTCTAAGGTGCTGAAACCAAATATATTATACCTTACCTTAACCAAAGCGTGTGTGTGCTTTGCAGTTCCATCCTCCAAATTACAGAACCGAATTCGATGTCTGAAACAGACTTATCTTCTTTAGGTGGCAATTCAGTAGGTCTTACTCTCCGCCCCGGTAGCTATGGCTTATCTAGCAGTGGTTTCCACAATGCCAAAAAAATGGTTCAGGTCCGATAAATAGAGTCTCTGATTCCTTTTTTGCCAGAGTGTCGGCCTTCTCGTTTCCCCTCCACTCCAGGATGCCCCTATGTCCCTATCATAGTGAAAGTATAATATTTCCCAACCCATTTGTGTTTCAAGGTATCCTTTCCTTGAGGAGTGCTGACTAGTATCCAATTGAAAGATTTTTCAACCAGCAGTAAGATCTGCTCATACAGGCTCATACCAATAAATTACACTAAATGCTACTCTATGCTTACAAATCAGATAAATATTCAATATCACCTTCATAGGGGACACCGAGGGGGACACGTTTTATAATTGACCCAGTTCTTCCTAATTATCTCCTTCAATTACATTCAAAGTGTTTAAATTTCAATCACTTCATTGTAGTGAGTTCATGAGAGGTCACACAAAGTTTTATTGATACATAATAAAAAGTCAACACAAATGCAAATATCTTTTATTATTGTATTGAATTTTAATTTATGATAAATATTATTAATTTTATCAATTTCAATTTCACATGTGTCCTAGACCAATTTCTATCTGTTCAAAAAGTATTCTATATTAACATACAGAGTGTCCCACGACGAGTTAAAACTATCTGTATATGGTGAAATACTTATAGTAAAATCATAAAAATTTCTAAGTTTGGGTTTTCGGATACGACTTTTTCTAAAATATTTTCAAAGTTCTACCGTAAGTCGACTGTAACTTTGTTATTTTAAGCGGAGTACCCTGTATATCAATACATTTTTAAAATCTACGTAAAATTCTAGTTTACTATTGTCCGGAAACTTTTTTAGAAAAATGCATACTTTTTGAGTTATTAATTTCTTTGTAAAAAATATGACCGTTGAAAACCCTTACAAATTATTTTTGTACGATGATACCCTTAAATATATGAAAATGGTTTTTGTTCGGTTGCTTTTAGCTAGGTCAGACGTATTTGAATGTATGTTAAAAAATTTATCATTATATATATGGTGTGTACAAAAAGTGTTCATAGTTTAACTTCATAAATATTAAATTTCTTCATTTTTTTAAATATAACCAACCGTTATCGAGATGTTAAATGTTTTCAATAAATTTTTAGAGATGCAGGTGTGGTCTAAATTTTATTTTGACCCGTTTGCCATATTTACCATATATTAAAAGTAAATTTACACAATCTTTTTAATCTCTTAGTGCTTGTATCATTTTGTCAAAATAAAATTTAGATCACACCTGCATCTCTAAAAATGATAGAAAACATTCTTATATTTGGATAACGGTGGGGTTTAGATATAGGTAAGTATACATGAATTTGCTTTATTTTTCATCCTTGAATGCATTAAAATAGAAAAATGGAGAATTTTGATATAAATTGAGTTAAACTTTGATCACTTTTTATACACACACTGTATAATATGAAAAATTTTCCAACAAAGATTCAAATATGTATAGCCCTTCTAAAAGCAACCGAACACAGACCATTTTCATATCTTTAAGGGTATTCTCGTGAAAAAATAATTTATAAGTGTCTGCCAAAGTCAAATTTTCTACAAAAATCAGCCATCTTTGGAAATATTTGAGTTAAAAAAATCGTATCCGAACCGAAAACACAAACATAAAAATGTATTTTGGCATATACAGATAGTTTTAACCTGTCGTTAATATGGAATTGATCAAATTTTTAATATGAAGAATTATTGTTGTTGAATTTATTAATATTATTGTTATTATTACTTTTCTACCCTCAAAACAATATTAGGTTTTATATATTTCCACAATATCATACTATGGAATTATTCCGGAATCAAATAATTTGCAATTATTTCAAATTTCAATTAATGAAGATTTGCTTCTTCTCGCTATAATTTTAATTCTTCATAACATGATATAAAGCTCCTTGTCAATAATTTATCTTTCTATTCTGATAAAGTTTGATTGTGTTTGTACTATTTCTATGTGCTGCAAATATACAGGGTGGTCCTTGAGTAATTGTATATAGAAGTACAGTAAAATCTTCACTTCAAATATTGCGATTTAACTAGCCTAAATAAAATGTTGATATTAAGAGAAATAAGGGTGCTAAATATGAGATTTTAATTTTCGTTTTTCACAATAACTTTGACACTTTTCGACGTATATGCACAAAAATTTGATGTTGGGGGTTTTTGGATATTAGAAATCATAATTTTGTACCTGTTTTGATGTATTTTATAGAGGGCGTTACATTAGCGCTACTTTTGTAAAAAATATTAAAGTCACATGATCACAGCGAAAAAAAGGAATATATTTGTTAGTATCCCCAAATTTTAACGGTCTTAGAGATAATCACATGATTATTATTTAAGGAAATTACGTTCCTCCTTTGATTAAATGTCAGAATATCCATTGTTTCCATAGTTTAGATTCACGATTACTGGTTATTATTGTGTTATTATTATTTGTGCATCAAGTAACTATAACTTTTACTATAAATGAATAAATTGACATACTTTTTTTTGGGAGAATCCAACAGAAGCTGTGTATTAGCGGAAAGAATTTACAATCAACGGTATCCTAGGCGACGCGTTCCAGATGGTAAGAGTTGGTAAATTGCTTGACATAAAGAGAAAAATTTTAAAATTTAAAACTTAGTATCCATTGGCGAATACTTATAGAGGGTGTCCCATTTGAAAAAACGTCCATGGAAATTTTCCGAATGTATAATTTATTTAAGACCATCCTGCAAAAATAAAAATTTCAAACTGAGTGAAACAAAAATGTTTTCTGTTGGATGCCAATGATACTCTAGATTTTTAGATTGACAAAAAAAATGATTTGGAGATAAATTGTAGGTTCTTGCCTAACTAACCACTTAAATTTGGTAGTAAACTAGGCCAGTTCGCAGGCCTTAGTTACTTATTGATCTTATACAAAAAATTAAAAAAAAGAGAAGGCAATTTTAGGGCGCCACTAATTTTCTTTCCTAAAAGAAAATTAGAAACAAAATCAAAAAGTTTAATCTGTTAAGAAAACTGAAAAAACATAAAACGTTTCTGTATAGTGAATAAAACTAAAGAAGTAAAAAAAATGTATATAATAATCAGAAATTTAAAAGAAAATATTGGTTAGTAAGTTGTAAAAAAAATACTTAAGGTTTAAACCACGTTGGAAGATGCTGTTGAATAGCAGATGTTACTGTTGATGTTGAAATGTCGATGGAGATATCCAGAACAATTGGACAAATCTGGAACTTAGCCTGGGATTGTTGTCTCCCAAGGACTTTATAAAACTCAGGAACTGTTATCCAGGAACTATTGAAGTGTCTCCATGAAACTGTTTCTGGTTGTTTCAAAGGAACTTTTTGTCACACAAGTATATAAAAAAAATGTTACAAAAAAAATTTGAAGCTAACAATTTATAAATTTAACTTAAGGATTCATCCTGGACAAATATCAGAATTTTATAGTGAGAGAAGAAACAATTTTATAAAATTAAAAATATCCTTGGCTGGATAGGAGAGGAAATGTGGCTTCCAAAATGGGTAGCCATTTTGTAAGAAAAATACTTATAGAATAATAGTGATTACAGAGAAATATTAAAATAAGAATGTTACCTTCTTATATAGTAAGTATATAAAAAATATACCAGTAATCCAGATATTGAAGAAATAACGGCTGCAGCTATAAGTTATTCTTATTTAAAGTTGATGTTGAAAAGTTATATGGATTACTGCACAGTTGTAGGTAGTATACTATTGTCGACAGACGATAAGAGAAGCCCTGCCGGAACCTTCCTCATTCTTATTTATAGATAGGTATTTCAAAATTTTGAATTTAGCGGTAAAATACATTAAGAATCTTGATTTTAGGTCCAGTAGTTTATTCCACCACGAAACAGAAAAGAGAAATAATTTCTTAATTATTTGAATGAAATAGTTTTAGGGAATATTTATAAACTATTCCACCAAAAATCAAAATTCTAAAGAAAATCTTCATAAAAATGTGAACTGAAACGATGAACGCAAAGTTCACGTTTCATGAGCCTAAAGAATTTTTCGGTCCATTATGTTTCTACTTTGTAATTTGAAAGCATTCGCTCTGAAGGCAGAATTTTAAATTTATAGTTGCCGCTAGAACACTGTAAAAAGACAGGCATTTGTTTTTCTTTTATTGAAGATTGAAGCAATGAAACATCGATTAGGTGACTCTAATTAATTTTATAATTTTCCCACAGTGCAGATTTGAAATAAATGTATCTTCAATGAAATATAATTATGCCAACTAGTAACTACAAACAAACATTCGTAACACTAGCCTATTGTTACAACTTTGGTAATGGAAGTTTTCTCTCAATCATAATACGTGCTGAAATGACGAGAATATTAAGCAACGGATACCAACAATAATGCGAGTTCATCGCCACTTTCATAAATCTAATTGAACAAAAAGAGACAATTGTTTGGTGATATTAATATGGAAATCACACTTGAGCTTGTCCCTATAAAAATGTATATGGTTCAACTATTTAATCTGAAGGATATACAGGGTCCGGCAAACCTCCATAACTTTTATTGTGTATAGTTTACATATTTATTTGTGATATCAAACATTTTGTAATTATGTTCATGTATTCAGGAAGGTCCATTGGTAAACTATGCAATTGACTGAATTTCTTTCAAATGGAAAGCCACACCTGTTTTCAATATTTTCAGGACCGAAGTAGCTGGTACTTTACACTTCCAATTCTCAACAAGAAATCTAACTTTTTCCAAAAAATTTAAATCTACGCATCCCTTTTCAACAAAACATAATTCTATAAGATTTGAAGCTAAAGCTTTCAAATTAAGAGCCGAAGACATTTTAGACCCCAAAAACTTTCATTGAATTTTTTTTTAACTGGGACAACCTGTATTAGTATTCTTTAATGGATACTGAATTTCATCCCCTTCAACTTCGCTGTTTACTCTCTGTATCCGTTTAGTTTGAAAATTTATTTAAAAAAAACATATTTTTGTTAAAATCTAAGTTCGTTAAGTTGGGCAACTGTTGAATATTTTTGAAGTTCTCACATATGTATGATATCATTACTATTCTAGCGTTTTAGTGCGAAAATTAAATTGTATTTTAAATGGATAAAGCGTGGATGGGCTCCTCAAAATTAGAAATTAAGACTATTTTCTTGATATATGCATGCAGAACCCAAATGGGATGTACTAAAAAGGGTGTCCACAAGCAAACTATAGATACAAGATACTATATTATATCCATCAAACCTAGAAAAAAAAGATCTGATCATTGGAAAGATCTAGTACTAATACAGGTTGTAACAAAAAGGCAGGTCATAAATCATACTACATATTCTGGGGCTAAAAATAACTCGAACCAACCCAAGTTACCCTAGTACAAATGTGCATGCCAAAAAAGTTACAACCTGGCTGCAATTAGATATCGTCAGAAGCCATTGCTTTTCCAGAATATTCGGTTTTTTTTTATTAAAACGGTGCCGACTGTGTATTCAAAAAAATTGGGGCTATTTCGAGTATCTAATAAAAACTACACATTAATAAATAAATAAGAATCAAACAAGAATTTGGGACCATCGAAAAAGTTGAAAATTTTTGAAGCATAATAAAAAATAGGCCGTATCTCGATAAAAACTGATAATTGTAAAAAGTACTAGGGAGCAAAAAAGTTTCAAAAATAATGTGTTTGAATAATGGTGCCACAATAAGCATTAAATTGTAACTGACACAAAAATTTGGGGGGGGTTTAGGGGATCTAAACTCCCATAAATATTTAACAGGGTGCAATAATTCCTCAATTTTTTTTCAAGATGCTCTCATCATAAGAAAGCCACTTGTCAACTTTCATTAAAATATGTCGAATAACTGTTAAAATATTTGAAAAAATCAATGTTTACTTAATAACTTCGAAGGGCTGTAACTTTTTTCGCATGCATATTTGTACTGGGGTAACTTAAGTTGGATCGAGTTATTTTTAGTCCTAGAAAATGTGGTATGATTTATGACAAGCCTTTTTGATACACCCTGAAGTTATAACAGGGATCCTAATTGGACTATCATACAAAATAAGTTAAATTAGTGATAAGAATGAATTTCCAATTTGCAAACTGTAAAATATTCACAAATGTGTGATGTCATAAAGTCGGCATTACTATTCCAACGTTTTGTTGCGAAACTTGAAATTGTTTCCTTTCTTGAAACTTAGTTTTTCATGAATTATTTTTGCGTACAAACATCACGGAAATATTTTTCAAAATCAGTCAAAATGTTCATTGTTTGTTATTCCTACTGCTGGTGCATTGACAAAAAATACTTTTTTCTATGACTGTTGAGTAATGGACCCATTTTATGTAACATTTTTGTTGAGTAACTGGATGCATTACACAAAACAAGCCACGCCCCGTGTGTAATGATCCATTACACACGACTATCTGGCCAATCACCGTCAAAGAATGCCATTACACACGACTATGTTCGGTGTAATGTTTGAATCAGACTCTATATGAAATGTCATAATTAAACTTTGACAGTACCTATACCTACCTACCAAAGGTGATTTAGAGCTGACTTTTTATTAGAATGGATACAGAAAGTGATAACGAATTCAACTGCTAAAATTTCACCATCAATATTGTAAGCAATAAATGAATTTTCATTGTATAGCTTCCAAAATGGAATTGTTTGACATAAAGCATTAAGTTTATTCAATAAAATATTCTCTAAATATCTCGTTCGTTTGAATTGATAGGTGAACACTCAGTCATAGAAAAAGTATAGTATTCTACTTTCGTGTAATGGCTATTACTCACTCGAATGATTACGACGTTCGCCTGCGGCTCACGTCGCAAACTTCATTCTCATGAGTAATAGCCATCATTACACGCTCGTTGAATAATATACTATTGATAATCAAGTGCCTCGTCAAGTGCTTATATCGTTTTTTTTTTATTTCAGGTACGTCACCTCACATCTACCTCTGGTCTGTTAAGTATTATTTTATACCATTTTTATTCAGTTGGATCACTATTTATATCAATTAGTTTATACGATAAAATAGTTATGACTTTTGCATCTTTTTATGGATTTTGATTTTGACAAAAATACGTAGAAACTCATATACATTAGAAATACTGGAAAATGCATTTAACAATTATATATGCAGCTACCGTGAAATACTAACATTTTTATGAACAATAATCAGTTGAACCAGTCAACAATATACCGTTGACAATTGTAATGTATGTTAAATTATTGTGGAATGCCTAACGAGGCATTACGTCTCTCTCGGTTCCACTCGAGCAAAAAACGTTATATTTTTTGAGATTTTTGAAAAATGCTTAAATTCCTCTTAGCCAAAATATACAGTGTGACCCATTTTTAATGGAAACACCCCCATAAAATTTGAATTAAGCAGATTTTGTTAATTTTTTTTTGAAATGTCAAGTACTAAAAGGTCTACCTTAGGACAAAATTTGAAATGTTCATTCCAATTTTCAGGGCATACTACGATATTTTTTCGTAGTCGAAAATCGAGATTTTTTTATTAGCGATTTTTTCATTGGAAAAATCACTACGCCACTGGATTCAGAGTGCCTCTAAACAGATGTGACCAAAATTTCATGGGAAAATATTAATTATTAACAAAGTTATGACAACACAAAAATTCGAAAACTAGCACAGCTAATAGTCACAAAAAACAACAGATATAGCCGTAAGAGTCTTTTTTTATGATTTCAACAATAAAGTGACGCCAGATGAAAAAGAAAACAAATAACTTTTTTAATCAAAATAACGGAATTACATTCAAGTTTGGCGTAAATTAACTAGAGCTAAGACCTAATTGATTTTTTAATTTAAATCTTAGAAATGATATTACACAAAATTTACGCTATATTTATTTTCATCTGACGGCACTTTATTGTTGAAATCATAAAAAAATATTCTCATTGCCAAATCTGTTTATATAGGGTGTTTTTCTGACTATTAGCTGTGTGAGTTTTCGAATTTTTGAGTTGTCATAACTTTGTTATTAATAAATATTTTCCATGAAATTTTGGTCACATCTGTTCAGAGGCACACTGAATCCAGTGGCGTAGTGATTTTTTCAATAAAAAAATCGCTAATATAAAACTCGATTTTCGACTAAGAAAAAATATCGTAGTATGCCCTGAAAATTGGAATAAACATTTCAAATTTTGTCCCAAGGTAGACCTTTTAGTACTCGACATTTAAAAAAAAAATTATCAAAATCTGCTTACAACTTCAAATTTTATGGAGGTGTTTCCATTAAAAATGGGTCACACTGTATATATATTTAACTTGGATGCTATTTTCTTTCCAACTCAGTGATATTGGCAACTCTTGTAGTATCCAGTAAACTGTTTTGCTCATGTGATCGATGAAAAAATTATGTACATTGCTAGTGTAGAAAATAATGGGAAAATGTTGTCGTACAATAACTATTATATCACTCACTATTTAGTTTTTTCATTAAAAATTATTGATATTATTGTCACAAAAAAATAAAAATAGAAACAATTTATAAGCATGGAGAGAAACATGATTTTCAAATATACTTCAGTTGCTTCTGAATTCATGTGACAACATTCAGAAGGTGATTGCCAGATATCACCCTTAAAA
Organism: Galerucella nymphaeae; assembly: GCA_963978555.1. NCBI lineage: Eukaryota > Metazoa > Arthropoda > Insecta > Coleoptera > Chrysomelidae > Galerucella > Galerucella nymphaeae. Next base: position 15,730,139 of record OZ021715.1, on the reverse strand, counting down.
GGTGGTGATTGAAATTAAGTTTTTATTTTTTTCATTTATGCTAGAAACTTTGAATTCTGTTTATTTTTTTTTATCAGCAGCTATTCGTTTTGGAAAAAAATCAAGAATGAGAAAAATGTTTAAATGAAACAAGGATTTCAAGTTGGATCGTATTTCATATAACATCTCGAATAGAAGTGAGTAGGTAAATGAGTGAATAATTTCAAGTTTCTAGCTTAACTCAACTCAACTTAACTCACCACCCTTTTAGGGGTGAGGCTGAGGAAATTTTGTTATAGGACAGACCCATCTTAATTTCATACGAGCAATCACCTCCCAAATTTTGTCGCATGAATTTAGAAACAACACCCTGTATATGGAAACAGTGTATTAAATAAAAAAAATGGATAATGTCCTCATAGTTGAATATTGAACCAGATTCACTCAATCCACAAATTATTTTATATCAAACAAGCGTCCCTTAGAGCTAGAACGCTATACATAAACAATTGTATATTGTTTAGATCCCTAAAAATCTTCCATACGTCAAAACACTTGAACATTTGAAGTAATCCTTTTTGATTTATTCACTACCAGTTGTAGTTAATTCGAAATCGTACTCAGTACGCGCGAACTCGCATAATTTTCATAGCTCCCGTTATACATAGATGTAGTTTGTTTTTTAATGATTCTAATCCGATTGCAATTTATAAATCATTATGCTCAATTAAAAAAAACGTAACAATAAATGATTACGAGCAGTTATAGTTACATTAAAATATATAACTACAAGCAATCACACCTCAGTAACCTCAGTGACAGTGCAATATTTAAAACTATATATACAGGGTGTCCCACGACGAGTGAAAACTATCTGTATATGAAAATAGACTTATAGTGGAATCATGAAAATGTCTACGTTTGGGTTTTTGGATACGATCTTTTCAACTAAAATATTTTCAAAGATGGCCGACTTCCGGTTCTACCGGAAGTCCACTGTAACTTTGTTATTTTAAATAGAACACCCTGTATATTAATACATTTTTGAAATCTACGTAATATTTTAGTATACTTTTGTATAAAAACTTTTTTCGAAAAATGCACACTTTTTGAGTTATTAATTTTTTTGTAGAAAATTTGACCGTTGAAGACCCTATAAATTATTTTTTTACGAGGAGACCCTTGAAGATATGAAAATGGTTTCTCTTCGGTTGCCTTAAGCAAGGTCAAACGTATTCGAATCTATGTTGAAAAAATTTTCATTTTATACAGGGTGTGTATAAAAAGTGTTCAAAGTTTAACTTCACAAATATCAAATTTCTCAATTTGAATACAACCACCCTCTTTTTTTTTCTATTTCAATGCATTCAAGAGAAAAAAATAAGGCAAGTTCATGTATACTTTCCTATACCTAAACCTTACCGTTATCCAGATATTAAATGTTTTCTGTAAATTTTTAGAGATGCAGGTGTGGTCTAAATTTTGATACAAGCACTAAGAAAAAAAAGGTCTTTTTCTTCATCTGTCTAAAAAAAAATAAAATCAAATTGTTTTTATTAATCCTATTCCAACTTTTAGTCGTTTCCGAGATATTCGAGGTTTTAAATTGTTATTATATTTTTTAACAAGTTTAAATTTTTCATGTATACTTTTAGTAGGCTTTGTAATAAATGACACTTATTTAACTGACATTAGTTAACATCGAGAGAAGATTGTCAGCTAAGAGTTCGAAATTCCTTCAATTACCTTTCTGAGATGATGATTAGCCGTGCGACGAATGAAGGTATACTGTGAAGGTTTGAAAAATACATTGAAGTTCAAGGGAGCAATTTTGAACATTTACTTTAAAACATCAGACTATTTTTCTTTGGCTTTCAATTTTCCATAAAATTTTGTAGCATATCTTATTATTCTCATAAATGGTTTAACTCGATTAACTTTTGCTTAAAATTAACCGAATAGCTTCAAATTGTTCAGTATTCTTTTAACAATGTGCGATTTCGATCGCGGTCAATCTGGATATCTTACTGCGAATAAAGCACATGTTCTTGTAAAAACTTTGTCATATTTACCATGTATTAAAAGTAAATTAACATAATAATTTTTATTTCTTAGTGCTTGTATCAAAATTTAGACCACACCTGCATCTCTAAAAATTTACAGAAAACATTTAATATCTGGATAACGGTAAGGTTTAGGTATAGGAAAGAAGAGATGAACTTGCCTTATTTTTTCCCCTGAATGCATTAAAATAGAAAAAACAGGGTGGTTCTATTTAAAAAAATGAAGAAATTTGATATTTATGAAGTTATATTTTGAACACATTTTATACACACCCTGTATAAAATGAAAAATTTTTCAACATAGATTCGAATACGTTTGACCTTGCTTAAGGCAACCGAAGAGAAACCATTTTCATATCTTCAAGGGTCTCCTCGTAAAAAAATAATTTATAAAAGTCTTCAACGGTCAAATTTTTTACAAAAATAATCAATAACTCAAAAAGTGTGCATTTGTCGAAAAAAGTTTTCAGACAAAAGTATACTAAAATATTACGTAGATTTCAAAAATGTATTAATATACAGGGTGTTCTATTTAAAATATCAAAGTTACAGTCGACTTCCGGTAGAACCGGAAGTCGGCAATTTTTGAAAATATTTTAGTTAAAAAGATCGTATCCGAAAACCCAAACGTAGAAATTTTCATGATTTCACTATAAGTATTTTGCCATATACAGATAGTTTTCACTCGTCGTGGGACACCCTGGGTGGTCCGTAAGTAATAGACCAAAGTGAAATGGAAGATTCTTGGTTTATTGATGCTTTTGTTATTATTAATTGTAAAAAATACCAAGTACGTGCCATTTGAAAATAAAAAGTGAGGGGTAGCCACAGGTTTGTCAAATGTGGAAGGTATTTTAATGCCATTCAATGCAGTTTTTCCATTTAATAACTATCTTGTCAAATAATCGAAATATTGCCTGTATACGATAACTTAGGACACCGCGTATATATATTTTCAATACAAATTCAAAAAACTGTTACTTTCTACTTTCCGTCTGGAAATGTCAAGGACTGTTAACTATTGCGCTTGACATTTGATACACCTTATTGTAAATATCGCTCCACTTTTCTCCGATAATAAACTCTGCTGCACATTCTCGATACTCGTGATGTCCACAAATGAGTTGAAAAACTATCGATTCTGCCCAGATAAGTATTATTCTATGCTGCCCAGTAACGGTATAACATCGAAGCAGTCACGTTGCCAATAAAGTGTTAGAAAATAAACCAACGACAACCAAACAACGCCACAACAAAAACGAAAGCTTATTTCCAGACTCCTCTCTACTGAAAAATACCGGTTCGAGCCAGTAAATAGTCAATGAACGGTATAGAAATCTCACTCTCATCCTAATCCAAACGCCAACTGACAATAATGGCGTGTACTGGGACTGAAACTAAAAAAAAAGACGGGAAGAATATTTTCGGCTTGAACCACCAACTACTTCCAAATATAAATACAAATCTGAAACAAGTCTAGAGACATACTACTACATTTCAGTTCTATCTAATGCAATTGACTTCTGATTAATTTCAAGCAATCTTATCAACAGCTGCCTCAATAAAAGAGTTCAGTCTAAGATCAGTGTGGCCAACAAAAAGTGGTTTTTCTGACAAAAATGACAGTTACGGTCTATCATTCAAAATTCGGAGTAAAATACAGTGTCCCAGTTAAAAAAATATAACTTTAATCTGGCACGGCATTCGGGAATAAGCTGTACAATTGCGACTAATTTTAAAATATGGGCCTCTAGGCTTGCTACAATCGGTCAAAATTTCATTCAAATATCTTCAACCACTCACAAAATATTGAACTTTATCGTTATAAGGAATCACCAGGTTATTATCCAATGTTATATTTATAGTATCTTCCATTTTAGTCTAACAAACAATTGGAGAAGGTGATTTGAATATGAAATTTGCCAATATAAAATGTTTATGCCACTGGAAAAATATATTTCCCAGTGAACATGAGCCAAGCGCATGATACCGATAAGTTTTGCAACCGAATGGCACGAGATTCCGATACATTTTGTAATAATAAAGCACGTGAACAGCCCTTAGTCACCTTCTCCAATTGTTTGTTAGACTATAGTTCTTGAGAAAAGTCTAAGATGTATGTATGTATGTATGTATGTGTGTGTGTTTGGGGTAACATTCACTGAGACCTAAAAAATCTACTGTGCCCCCTTACTTCTACTTAGTTTCTGAGGAGAGTCTCTGAAACTAGTAGCTCCTTTAGTCCTATTTCCCGGATGAATTTTAGGATATCTGCAGGCTTCAGCTCAGGTAAATGTTCCTCTTCTATCCAGTAATCTCCCAGGTACTGTGCTCTAGGATTCTGGAGTGCTGTGCAGCTGTTAAAACTCTTAGCGCAGTCTTGCTTTGACTTATGCATTCATTTGATCTCCTTAGGTTGTAGTCACCCAGGAGAATCTTTGATTGTCTAAGCCCTACTAGATCTTTCCAATGGTCAGATCTTCTCTTTCTTTCGGCTTCGCCTATTTCTTCCAATATTACATTGGAGCTGATTCCGCAAAAAGGTTCAGGCCCCCAGAAGGGTATTTCCGACCCCCTCTTTGCTAGTTCATCTGCTATTTCATTTCCTTCTATTCCAGTGTGTCCTGGAATCCATAGTAGGGTAACTATATTGTTCTCGCCTAATTCATTTAGTTTGTCTAGGCATTCCCAAACCATTTTAGAACTGATTACGCAAGAGCTCAGTGCTTTAATGGCTGCTTGACTATCTGTCATTATGATAATCCTTTGTCCTCTGTATCCTTTATTAAGATTGAACTGGGCGCACTTTCTTATGGCGTGGATTTCCGCTTGAAAGATACTTGGGGTTTTTCCCAAGCTTTCGGAGTGTTTGGTTCCTGGCCCGAACACTCCTATCCCAGTTCCTCCTATTGCTTTTGAGCCATCTGTGTACCATTGAATGGCATTCTTTCCAATTCTGGTAATGGTATTCGGATCCCATTCCTTCTTGTTACTGAATTCTGTAACGAATTTCTTCGAAAAGTTGTACTTTTTCATCATACCGTCTTATGGCATGTCCCAAGTTTGTCTGATTTCTAAGAAGTGAAAAGGTGATTTTTCTTTTAAGTCTAAGATAATCCTAGCTCCTTTCTTTTCGACTCTACTAGTAGCCCAATCGAATTGGATATTTTTGACCTACAAAAATTCACAGCAGAAATTTTCCTTCAGAATTCGGTGGGGTCACTGGTAGTCTAAATTCAAAAAATTGGGGTACCAGACTTGTTGTTGCATCCGCCATCTTGATTTAAAGGGTTATTTTTGTCTCTTGGATAGCTCATCTATTTTCAATTTGACACGGAAAATAGTTATAGTTAATCTTCATCAATTTTTTTTGTAGGATTTTTCGATTCACACCTGAGAAGAATGGGGATAAAATCTTATCATTGTATTATCACGTTTCCTTTCAATTTAATAAGAAAAATTGTTACAGGTCTTATTAAAGTATCTGTCAGAATTATTTGTTGTTGTTTCCCAGTACATTCGATTCCCTGAGCCCTACTAGATCTTCATAATATTATATCTGCTCCTCTCTTTGCTAGATCCTCTGCTATTTCATCACCTTCTATTCCGGTATGTCCTGTTCATAAAAATCGTGTTAGAAATTGCCAGTAGTCAAACTAATTTAGTTATGTAGCACACCCCGTTAATTGGAACGCCACTGTAACAAAATAAGGTACCGGCAAAGTACTTTCTCAATTTTCATTTCTCTCGTGAACGTGAAGTAATTCAATCCGTTCTTTTTTTAATATTTAAATTGCCTGAAGAACTAATCTGTATAATATAAAGGAAAGTTAGAAGTACTTATAATATCCACCAGCAGAGAGTAAACGATTTCTATATTTCTTAGTTGTTTTTCTTTCAAAAAATATTAGGTATATCGATAAAAAGATAATTGAAACTACGAATTACTGTCTGAAGAAGATGGTCCTGCTTCAAATTGGCCCATTAGTATATTAGTTTATCAGATGATACTGTCCACTGCTTTTGCACAAAAAATTTTAGATTTCAAATAGTTATTTATGCAACAAGTGCAAAAAGTTGCATACAATATTTTTTCTACATTCATGCAAAAACTGGAAAATTAGAATATAATATGTTGGGAACCTAACCTAACCTAATCAAACTCAAACCGTTCTTCTTTTTTTGTATCTTTATGGCCTCCACCTTGTCAGTACTTAATCATAGCTGGTTTTCGCTTTGACCATTTAAATTTTAAATAATCAAAGATTTTCTTGGGCAACAACCCAGAACTGTAGTGAAACGCATTTCATGCTAAAATTACAGTCAAGCTGTCTTGGACATGGTTAGTACTTGGATGGGTGACCGTGCCAGGGAAAACCATTGTATAGGGCCCGTACAGCCGGCCGCGAAGTAGCATATCACAGCTCGCAGGCATTATACCAATGAGCACGAGGTATAATGTAGATATGCTGTCTTTCGGAGGAGACGTAAAACCGAGGTCCCGAGTCCATGGATGTTGGGCTCGTTAAAGAACGCTACCACTGGTTGGAACACTAGGGTTCTCCAAAATTTCCGGTCAGGGGTAGAGTGCTCCCGGATCAGACACAGGAGCAGGATCCAACATTTGATCTGGATTTTTATTTAATTCAAATGTTTATGTTTGTCATAAATCATCACAAAACTGACAAGAATGACAGATGAGTGCAACAAAAATTTCGGTGCACTAGTGCAAAAAAGAACCACTTTTTCCATTAAATATGTTTCCCAAAATTGTTGTTTTTTGCATGAATGTAGGAAAAAAATATTGTATGTAACGCTACCCGAAAGTGCCTACTCATCCCATAGAATATCACTTTCAGAACTTGTTACGTGAATAACTATTACAGCACTGTAATTTGACTTGAAAACATTTTAGTTAACTTGATATCCTAGTTGTATAATGGAAGATAATTCCCTGTAAACCAGCAAAATCCTGTCCAATATTCAGCCGGAAATAATCTGGAATTATGAAATCTTTCATGAATGTCACAATTTCTACAATTCAAACTCAATACGTTTCCATAGTAACCTAAGTAACTTCATTACGAATTTAAAAGCACCGTTGATTATTATTATTCCCGATTTTTTCACTTATAATTGCACGAGAGGTTTGTATTTTATCGGGTAAATTTGGATTGTTTAATGAGAAAGTGTTGCCTAGCAATTAGACGAGAAAAACTGTCAGGTTGACAGTTTTTCGAGTCAAATTACTGATAGGCGAGCGGCAACCACCCCTAAAATGACATGGTAGTGACCAGATCACTTCTAATCGCTAAAAACCATGTTACTTTATGTTTTCGAGGGTGCTGAATACGAATATGACGTTTGTTTTTCTCTAAAATTGGGGGAACATTGTTAAAATCTGAAATTAAGTGAAAAATGAGAAAAATTTTTTTTCGCGAATATCAAACTTCAACTCGCTGCCATTCAGGGAATAATCAATATTTTTCCATAAAAATTTTATCACACATCTTTGAACTCATTTGCAAGGCAGTAAAACATACCCGAAGTTTCTAAAGCAATTTCCCAACGCTCGGGAAATTTTGGAAAATTTTCTACTACTCTTTCTTACTTTGTACATACTTTTGCAAAAGTTGAGTGACGAAGTTTTCAATTTTAAATTTCTAGATATGTAGTCTTCAAGTACAATAGACAAGGAAGTTTTTCAGAAAATTTCAAATTTTTATTTGCAAAAATAAAAATTATACAGCGTCTTTAATCTCAGCGTTCTAGTCGCTCGACGCTTGCACTGGGCGCGTTTCTCATGAATTTCATGCAGTGAGTGAATCATGAATCTAAAATTTTCTAATAATAATTTTTTTTTATATAAACAATGATACAAAGAATAAAAGTAGAAACCCATGTATAAATATAAAAATGTATTCACTATGTACATTCATCATCAACTACATTTACAATATTAGTACATGAATTTCGGCAACTACATAAATCACAGCATTCCAAACTAGATTTTTTACAAGGGCACACGTCAGTAGAACAAGAAGATTTTTGAGAACAAGAACAGAAGAAATTTTGTAAATATTCCATTGCCGACAATCCATTGTAAAAATCAGGTAACACATTCCCCTCATCGATCAACCATCCATATTCTTTCAAGTTTTTTGTCAAAATCGTGGAATATGTCGCCTGATTCCATTCATTGAGTTGCCAAATGCATTTCAATACGTGTTTTTCCAATGCAGGCTTAGAAGGTGGTAACTTATCAATACATGAGTTTTTCATTAAAGCCAAATTATATCTCAATGAGTTAATATCTGTGCGAATAGCTTTAAACTTGAGAAAACATTGTTGAAATCTACAATAACGTCAAAAAATAGAAATTTTTTTTCGAATATTCGAACTTCAACTTGCTGCCTTCCACGGAATAATCAATATTTTTTTTATTCGATTGATGTATTTATAATCAACAATTACATCAGTCTAAACATCAGTCAACATTAAACCGAGTTTAGGCGTTTGGTACAACTCGCCCTAAGGGCGGGTTGTATCGCAATTGGTTAACTCACTGGTTACGAAACAAATGGTTAACTTTTAACCAGTTGTTGAGTTGCCGCGCCGATAGTTAGTTGCTGGTCACGTAACTGAAAGTTTTGTGGTGTTGGTAGAACTGTTACCTAACTTCATGTTGTGCTTTGACGTTGTTTGTCTATGGTTTGTCTATCGTGATTGATGTTATATATTGTGACATTAGGATACTTTTTAAAATTCAATCTAAATATGAATTTAGTTGTGTAGTTTTTATTGATAATTATTAATATTAAGTTAGCTTGCATAAGATTCATTTATTAATTATTAGTATTTAGCATATTTTCATCACGACAGTTTTTTTAGATAGTCTAAATCTTGCAGCAAACTCTCCATTGTTCCATTTTACAAAATGGTTTTTTCTTATTCTAAAATTTCTTGGAGCCCTTGGAAATAGTACCAATTCAATTAGCTCCACAAAGTCTTCATCGTCAGTTAATTCCAAGCCTCTCAAATTGTCTCTTTGAATATTCATCGTACGTCTAAACAATTTATTCACTTTGAGGTCTATTTAAAAATTTCATCCAATACAGAATTCTAGAGACGGTAACTGCATAACATAACCCCACAAAAATCCCGTCTATAAACAAATGTTAATACATCAAACTACACAAAACGCTAATAAAATAACCGTTCTGTGACAAAACATGAAGTTAACCATCAGATATCAAATGGTTAGAAAACCCAGTCTTAACCAACGTATAACCACTTGTTAGTGGGCGATACAACGAGTTACCACGTTGTAACCAGTGGTTAGCGTTAATCAAATGGTAACCAACTGCGATACAACCCGCTGTCAAAGTGACAATTGCACTGTAGCATATGCGATTTTTTATACATGAGTTGAATTGTTAAAATTAATTAAATATCTGTCGAATTTGAGACGATTTCCGGAAAAATGGTCTGTTTACCTCGTTTCGTAAGTACAGTAACTTTATCAAACTATTAAACGTTTTTTGTGTGTCAGGGAAAGTGTCAAAAACCAAAAACATATTTACACGATGAAATTAAATAACATACCATATAACGCCAATTGAGATGGATCGAAGGTCGAGTGGCGAAACAAAAATACGACACACAAAACTGTTATTGACACCAATTTTATGTTGAAAAAAGCAAATATTGTATTTGTTAAAAAAATGTTAACGAACTTCCATTGGATGCCTTAATCAATGAGAAGTCTCCATCCTGAATAATTTAAGTCGCTATTATTATGAACGAATGATTTTCAGATTTTGTGATCATCATTGTCGAGTGCATTTAACTTACAGAGGTAGCGAGAAAGTCTAGCACCAAGTCATTTTCTTATGAAGAATGAGTTTTTTTCCTAAAATCAATAATAAAAAAGTTTCCCATATAATTCCTACTTAGGGGGACAAATTGTATATATAGGTATAAATTTAGGAACATACGACGTTTTGAAATCGAAGAAAATTGCATTTGAAAATTTATGTTCTGTTCCAAAAATTATACATACCCACAAATAATATATACCAATAAATGTGATAATATTAAAAACAAATATTTATTTACCAACCAAACTAAAAACAGACGTTCAAATTTGATAATTATTGCTAAAGTTCTCTTAGCCACACGGTCGTCGAGTTCTTGAAGGTAATTAGATTTTTTCAAAACTTTGTAACTTATTGTCATATCCAATAATATCTTGCATCAAAATTATTTTAATATCGATTAGCAAATAATGAGATTTTATTGCTAAACATTAAAAGATGACAAAGTGGTCATAAAAGTAAATAGTTTTGTCCTCCTTGGAGATAATAAAATATTTTAGTTGGCGCGCTGGCGATCGTGGGAGTAGATTGTTAAAAGCTAAAACACTCACCTTAAACTGAAATTTGCTAAACAGTTTTGATGGACCATCAGGAAGTGCTATCTCCAAGAATTCTGCTCAAAGCTATCACATAAGACAATTCAAAAACAAAAATTGCTCAAAACCAAAATATTTTCATTTCTCCAGCTAAAAATGTAGATCGTTGCCAAGGGAGTCTTACTATTTCAATTTTACCTACAATGTTTTCTGTTGCAAATTGTTGGAACTATAAATAAAGGTGAAAAAAGAAACTATAGAAAAAAAATGTATGGCATCTGACACTCGTTTGGCAACGACTAATGCGTCTAACGATTTAAATACGTCTTCCGTGACCTTCGAACTAACGAATTTTCAGCCAGTATCAACATATTTTACTACTCCCCAAAATGTTAGTATTCGATACTAGATCATATAATTATCATTCCGAATGCCAGCCCTTATTAAATTATAATTGAATTTAATATGTGAAAAATATTGATTATCCTTCAATCTACTCAGACTACAAAGTCCCTGTAGTGGTGGAATCTAGCATTGCAGAGTACGGTATTAGAGTTTGTTCAACAATCCTTTGCCGCTGCGTCATAATCTATGACGTATTCTGCCATTTTACATTTGTCTTATATCAGTTGAATGTTATTTCACACTCATATGATTTGAATCTGGAAACTATATATATAATTAATGGGCTTATTCTGTACATTTATCTGTAACAGCTGTAAATTTAACATCGATGTAGTTAAAATCGCGATGTTAAAAATTCAACAGCGCGGTTGAAAATCGTATTCTGAACTGCCCGATGTAAAATAATTTTTGACAGCGCAATATTACATCGCAGCTAACTTAACTTATATTATGTTGTGTAGTAGAATTTGTATAATTTTCAATTTATTGGACCGATACTGTAAAGCAAGAGGTCAAAGATAGTCAAAATAACAGAAGAATTTCAGGTTATTATTTATTAGTGGGTGTAATCAGGTTTATTTATGCATAATTATTATTTGAAAAAATGATGAATTTGCTAACACATCGTGATCATGTGAATAGTGAGTACCTACTTAGATAATACAGTTTGTAAAATAAATTATTAAATAATTAACTATTGTAGAAAAACGAAAAAGAAAAACATCAGATGATCAATATGAATTATATTCAAATGAAAGGAAAATGATTAGGTCTGCAGAAGTGGAACAATTAACCCAACTCATAAAAACAATATTTATATATATTGGTTTTGAATAAAAATTTATTTAAAAATTACAATAAATTGTTTGAATAATATGCCCTAGGATTTTGTAAATCACGTAATATTTTTCTTTCTATTCGCATATAATTCCTAGATAATAATTTCAAATTATAACCTAAAATTTGACAAACAGTGTCAAAACACTCCTAAAGTCGAATATTTTGGTCGGTGTTATTTTAACAGCGAAAATGTTATTATACATCGATGTAAGTTACATCAAAATCGCACAGAATAGCTTTTTCGTAACATCTCTCGACCTTGAAATTTAACAGCGCTGTTACCGCTAACATTTTTGTACAGAATAAGCCTATTAATCTCAAAATTATAATCAATGACATATGTTTGAAGGTAGAATGTTTAATGTTGAATTGTATCTAAAATATGACAACTGAGTTGTCGAAAGTAAGAAATGAAATTTTCGTCGACATTAGTTAAGAAGTACGTTAATGGCGTGAAAATTCCGTCTCGTCCATTTCATGAATGAGAGATCCAGATGGACAATGTATGGCGTAACGTCAAAAGAATGTTTGAACGAACTCTACCATTGAGACATTTGGATATATGTATATTATTTTTTATTATACTTAACAGAAAATACTACATTTTCAACTGTTTATAAAATACAGTAAATATGACATTTTCGGAACAGCGCACGGAAATTTTTTCCCGATCCCTATTTCCGTGCGCTTACGAGTAATGTGTCTATAGCAACGATATATTTATTAATGACAAATTTTATTTTCTGTCAGTGAAAATTAAGTATTTATGTATTTATAACATTTTGCAAAAATGAATTCAGATTGTGAAGAAAATCGGGATATTCCCGAAAATATCTTACAACGAGCGACAGAAGTGAGTGCAGATTTATTACCAGTGAAATCCAGGTTGAGATATATGAACAAGAATATAACAGTTTTACCGAATGGCGGACTCAGAAACGAATCAAAATTGTGAGTGACGATATTCTTTTAGTATATTTAGGGATTGAGCTTCAACAATAATACGAATTGTATAATAAATATTACTATTAATAATAACGGTTCTGTCCAAAATTAATTTTCTTAGAATTACCTACTTGTATTTTTTTTGTTAATTTGAGTTGTATGTACATATATTCCCGATTTTCTTAATAATTTTTTGCGATATTTTTTGTTTATGTTGATTTCAGGTACCTAAGTATAATAAAAAATATCGTTCATTACTCGTCCAGAAATGGATTTTCCGTTCTTGCATGACTTCCCGTGTGAGGCTGTGAGAATTTGTCACGCGCGCACTGAAAAATCCTCATTTCTGTACTGGTAATGAAATATACTATTGTCCACGACTATTTGATAATTTTATCATTTTACGTGTGCTTTTTCAAATATGATGAAGTACAGTATTCACCCGTGGATAATGGGTGTGAATAATGAAAAGGTCACAACCATCTGAAATAACATCATTTTTTTGTAAAAATATTCAATACTTGAATATAAATACAAATCATTATCCTAGTTATAGTGGGAGGATCTCAATTTTAATTTTAAATGTCAGATTCAATTCACATAGAAATGTGTCACTCCCCGCCAGTTTATACCTATTCACCCTATTAATTATTTAACAATAATTATTATGTTACTTTACCGAATTTTATAGGTTTCAATATCTGATTTATAAAAAAAAAAACTTAAATTTAATATCTAACTAAGTATTATACCTAAATTTTGATAATACTAGATACCTATAACAAAATACATATTGGAATTTTATCTTTAGGCACTCGAAAGTGTGTCTAAAGTACCTACTTTACACACGGTAGTAGAAAAACTCAATTTTAGGTTGAAAACTAATCAATCAATTGCCAAACCTCAGGCACGTGTTCGTCTCCCTTTCCGACGTTTTCCTTTGATTGGGTATTATGGTTTCAACTTATGCAATTGATGATTTTGGACAGACTTTTTCATGAAGATCCATTTTTTATTACTTGGTCACTATCGGCACAGATTATAAAGAGAACAGATGCGAAAGCTTGACAGAGAACATTAAAAAAGAGAGAGATGGGTGGACATACCCATTTAAAGGTCCATCGTCGTTTGTCGACTCCGTTCGGGTCTCTTAGCGAAACTTTTCAACAGGGTTATCAATTTGCATCATATTTCCCTCAATTCACGATTATGCGTCGAATATTTTATAAGCATTATTTTTAGTGTGATAGTTATAGAGATACAAATATTCGACAATTACTTGTTTTAAATCAATTTTATTAACATTAAAAGAATTCTACAATTTAAAAGATTATAATGTATAATAATTATACCATAAATATATACTTTTTTTCACAAACCATATTTGGCAACCATGAACAATAACCGTGACGGTTTGGCTCAAAATTTAAAATACAAAACGTCAGTTTTGACACTTCAGTTTGAAGTTGTCAATCTGCGATATTATTTGTGTTATTTGACTAATCGATTGTAGGTTGTGGTAATATTAACTGGAAATAGTGTATATTAGTATATTATTTTTATAAAATGAATAAACATCACGGGGGAGTGTATTTCTCATACATAGTCTGTCCAAATAAATTTCATTCGGAAAGAAAAATAAAGAACCGGCACTGGAAATTGTTATTGTCTCCAAGTCAACATTGCAATTCGGTAAGAAATTCTGAAAATATTTTAAACTGGCAACATCGCGGCCATACCGAGTTAAAGGTCCAAGGTCATTGAAATCGGATTTGAAAATCCTTTGATGTTTTGCCGGCATTCGTATCTGTTCTCTTCTATAATCTGTGCTATCGGCGACTGTATCAATATTAACATCGTAATTTTCTAATTTTTGATTAATCTAACTGTGACCTACTCATTCCACGATTTGTCACTGCTGTTTGTTATGATAAATTGCCTGCCTTTCATTGATGTTGGTAATAACCCAATGAAGAAGATTAAATTTTTTCTTGATCGTGAGAAACGCCGCCACACTTTTCTTTTATAAAATGGATATCAGTGAATTTTCGTGAATTTTGAATATGTTGTGTAGGTATATCTCCCGGACAAAAAGTTCAAGTACACATTTCCTATTTTTTAAATACAGTTGAAAGGTAATTGTTTTTGGTAAGTAATATCTCCATGGAAAACCTTTTTATTATAAATATATAACCCAACAAACATTAATTTTGAACTAATTTTTGACCCAAAATATCTCTTGTACTATCTCTTATTTTGCACTGTATGTACAGAATTAAGCAAACGAACGCAACGCAACAACCATCTTGTTTTAAATGAAAAAAAATTAACATTGGTGTAATCTGAGCCGGTTATGGTAAAAAATTATAAATATACATTCCGACAGTAGTTGCCTGGAGATATACTCTACTCGTACAACTACTGTTAAATCTTTTTATCTTACAATTACCTAAATGGTTATTTCTTCAATTTGTCGATTGCTGATTCAAACTGAGTTTATAGAATCTTTCAACATTACAAAACATAAAAGAATTTATGTTTTTACATACCTCCATACTGCGGTTGATATATTATTATTGTGCTGCGACCAACGGCACTTGTTGAAGGTGTAAGGTAGAATATTAGTACAGGGAATGAAGCATTTCACCTGGCAATTTTTTCGTCCAGCATGGATTGACTTGAAATTTTAACAGAAGGTAGGTGATAGCCCAAGGATCAAAATCTATATCGAACCGAAGGGCGCTAAAGTCTTGTGGGTGGTTGCCACCCCATCTCGGGGGTGAGCATTTTTTATTACATTTTAACCACAGGAATCTATTAAAAAAGTGTTTCTAGACAAAAAATGCTCTATACATTTTTTTTGTAAAATCAATATTCTTTAAGTTATTCGCGATTGAAAGTAACACTTTTTAGAGGAAAAAATCGACGTTTTTGATATGTTTTTCGCGGATAACTCGAAAAGTATGCATTTTATTGAAAAGACTGTGGAAAGCAAAATTGTAGCTTTAAGAAAAACAAACAAAACCTTTTTTTTATAATTTTTCTAAAACCAATAGGAACCGAGATATGGCTCATCAATGCAAAATGTGATAGATTCAAAGTCAAATACCGGAAAAATGATGCATTTTTCGAAGATAACTCATAAAATTTTTTTCAAAGAGCATAATAATTAGACCTTTCTTTAAAAAAAAGGTCTGTAGCATCAAAATTGAGTGAATTATGACAAAAATAATATCAGTACTGAATTTTTTATACATAAAAATCGGTGAAAACAACCCCCTAACTATCCCCCTAATTAAAAAATTGATATTTACGCTTATGCAATTCTCCTTGTATATGTATGGTTAATATGTCCAGTTTGACCAATTTAAAAATCATAGTTTTCGAAAAATTATGGCTTAAAGTAAAAAGTTATTTTTCATAATTTTGTATTTTTTACCCTTTCTTTCAAAATAACTCCGAAAATATTACAGGTACAAGCAAAGTTAATAATTGGAATTGTAGCTTTTTTTATGACAAAAATTTTTCCTGTAAGTAGATTTTTTGTACAGTTAATATTTCGAGATATAGCCGTTTAAAACGTCTATTTTTTTACAACAACACAAAAAGTTGGAGAAGGAATTCTTGTCCAGGCTGTTGAAACTGATTTGGAGAAATTTGGAGATAGTTTCACAGTTACCGACCTGGTGACTGGACACTGTACCTTAAGGAAGCATTTGCACAGAATGGGCGAAGCTATTGAACCTACTCACTCACCCTGCTTCTGTGGGAACTTACAAGGACTCAGACAGAAGCACTTTGGAGTGGAAATAACACAACCATCACAACTACTGAAAATCCCATCAGATAAACTAGTGTCCTATATATGATACGAAGTTTCTGGAATGGAAGTATGTAGATAACATGGGTAATGGTACAAAGATTCAGTTCAAGTGTCTGGGCTGTTGCGCCCAACCTAACCGTATGAATAAGTGAATCGTGGTAAGGACGATTAGCATCTGTTTTATATTCTGCAATTATTGATTTTTGATTAACATGTCAGTGGGCGTCTCGTAAAAAGCATACTTTTGTTTTAAAAATATCATGTTATGGAAATTAGCTAATTACCTACCAACTGAGTAAAATGGTAATACAAAAACGAATACCTGAGTATATTACGTAAGATGTTATTTTGCAGATTTTTAAACGATTCTCGGAATAAAAAAGTAGTTTGTGTACATAGGAAAAATCAAGGTGTATTTAAAAAATATTCTCAGAACGATCTAGACAGGATAATTTTAGATCTCAGATTCTTAGTAGTAATTTGCAGATCTCTAAATGATAATCTCGTATCATTTACCAATTATGTAAGGAAACCAGGAAATTACATTTTAATAATATCTAGCTTCTGCAGAGTAGAAATATTTAGGAAAAAAATTGATACACACCTCTATTTCTCTTTTGTAATAGATACTTTTCCTCACTGCTTCCGCTTCTCCGAATAATTATTTCTTAAATAGATCAACAACTATTTTCCTCAGTTATTTGATTTATTATTAAATGAAACTATAATTATTTTTTTCTACTACCGTGCGTTTTAATCCACTTTCCCGCACGCATTTTAGTTTTGAAAGTGTCAAGTAAACTATTTTCTACTAGCGTGCGGAAAGATCCAATTTTCCGCACTCTTTTTAGTGCAGAAAGAGTCTCTTTTCCGCACTAGTGCGAAAAGAAAATTTGTAGAGTTTTTGGGGAGTATACTGATATTTGAATATTCAAAATATATATTTTGTATGGTTGTAATTTACCAAATGACTGAAAAATTAAGAAATTTATTAAAATTCTGCTATAATTTTTTTATAAAAAGGAAGATCCGCTAGCTAGCGGCCAGCAATCGCGTGCGGTAAAGTCACTTTACGCACGTGTTAGGTATACACTTGTTTTTCTACTAGCATTCGGAAAAAAACCCAAAAGTTAACATAAAGAAACATTTATCATTAAATATCAATAACTTAATTATTATTTGACATCCATTTGATAAGGCTTTTACCAGGGCCATGAAAAATTATTGAAAAAAATGTTCCTTTTTATAGAGAAATTATAGCAGAATTCTAATTTTTAAGTCATTTGGTGAACTACAACCATACAAATACATATTTTAAATTATTCAAATGTCAGTATACTCCCCAAAAACTCTACAAATTTACTTGCCGCACTAAAAGTGACTCTTTACGCACTAGAAAGAGTACTGAAAAGTGGATTTTTCTGCACGTTAGTAGAAAAACTACTATTTCCGGTCCCTGCTGTTTCATTTTTCCAATCGCTTTTTCATAATACAATCTACCTTGACGTCGTTACTATGGTCACAACGTTTCGATATTTTGTCGAGTGATGACAATTCGTTGATTTTCAATTTGTCGTTTATGTCAAACTTGATTATAATTTTGATTCGAAGGACCGCAATGGATAGACCAGAAAAGATCACAGTGGAATATGACAGTTATCCAATTTTCCTTCCAATCTCTTCTTCTCGTTATAAATGTTCCAATACTCTCATTCCCGTTCCGCCCCATAATTGTTTTCACCTTAATCTCCTCGATTAGACTCCGATATTCAATTTGTCTATTGTGTTGCTGACTATTTAGTTATTTGTTCACATTTGGAATCGTCTTGCAAAGAAATGTAGGAATGGTTCTCATGGCACAGACACAATAGCCTGCCTTTGTGCTACTTAACATCTTTATTGGTCCCACCTTGACTTTTTACGACCAAATGTTTTAAATTCTAGGGCACAACTACTTTTTTTGGGAGACCATCGCGTAATTGATCAGTGAATGAAATACTATCACTATTAACTTTTCTTTCCTTATTTCATTTGATTAACATTCTAAGCGTATACGTTTTCTTTAAGCCACTTAACTGTATTTCTCTGCATTTTACTGATAATTGAAAAACTGTGTAGAATATACGAGACCCTGTAAAGCGATTAAAACAGTAATTGATTGCCATCGCAATACGTAATGTAAACTGAAATGTATGTTAATGTAACTCCGAGGCTATATTTATCTACATTCCATTACAGTGCATAATTCTAACCTTGAATACACAATAATCGGATGGTACGGTATGCACCTTCAACACATCAAGATATTTAAAATGTGATAAAAGTTTACCTTGTATTTTTATAAAGAACGTTCAACTTTTTGATTATCATCGAAAAAGTTACAAATCGTTAGAATATTTTGAATATTAGAGAGATCGGACTGCGCTATTTTAAAATAACGGATGAAGGTACGCGAATATGATTTTAAAAGAGAGTTCGGACAGAGCAAATGTTTACATCTTGCGATAATTTAGCGTAATTTTAATTCGAGTATACAAGAACACAAATTTGTGTACCATTGGGTGATAGTGTATCTGCATACCAGGTCGAGATATATGCTATCTTGGAATGTGCGCAGATAAACCTAGACAGAGGTTATGTGGATCGACGCCGACTCCGACAGTCAAGCAGCAATTGAAGGCATTGATGCCCTCAGGACCATCTCAGGACTTGCTAATGAATGTCGAGAACGACTTGCTAATCTTGCAAGGCGGAACATGGTGCGGCTAGAATGGATTCCAACCCACTCTGGTATTGAAGGCAACGAGATGGCGGATGCACTGGCTGCGGAACGGGCGGAAGTTTCTTGCGGGTTGCGGCATGACTGATGAAACGTCAGTCCATGTTCTCTTAAAGTGTCCACACTGGGCTGTACTATACGCAGGCAAATCTTCAGAGACCCTGTTATGAACCCTGGAGACACAAGCAGGCATCCATTGAAAAAAGTTGTGGCCTTTATTGAAGGGCTCGGCTTCATGGATGTCTAGGTAGCAGGCGAATGGCACAATGTCCCGCCAGTGGAATCTTGGCTTGGGTTTGTCCAGGACAAGGGTTTTACATTGACACTTTATATTTTGTACATTGTAGGTATTGATCGGTTTAATTGGGTTAATTTTGCAATATGGAACATGATCGAGTTGCAGTTTGTAATGGTGCTATAGAATTTATCATGATAAATAATCTTTTGGCTAATCGTGAAGAGCAATATCATATGAATTTAAATTTCTTAGAAGAAATGGAAGACGAGGAAGTAAGAAATCAATTTCGTTTTCAGAGAAAAGATATTCATTCATTAGTGCAAGCTCAATAGATGTTTTTAATTACCTTTTAACACTTACTTGACAAATGGTGTAACACGTGTTTGGATTTTGGAATAAGTACCCCAATTTACCGTAAATCCTTCCGTTGAACCACTGCACCGTAAACTCACTGAATTATCGGTTTACGCAATTCGGTGAATATTTTGACCTGCGCATGCGTAGACGTCAAATAACGCAGAACGTAATAAGCGTATCACGCTGTTTGTGTTTGCCCGATCTCTCTATTTTTGCTGTCTTTTTGCGAATAAACGGGAAATTAGCTTAGAAGTCTCAATTAAAAACTTCCTGTTAACGTGAACCTATTTATTTCTCTCCTAATTCCACTTGCATATTTTAATTTTCATCTGACAAGGTAGAAAAAATTCTAGAATGTTGCTTTGTGTTATTGTGTATCATATCTTTTCAGGGACAGCCCGTATATACAATCGTATAAAACTAATACTGATTGATTAATGAGTTTCCTTATTTCATATCTCTATGAAATTAATATGCCGTCAATTACACATCAGTGTATATTTATCTTCAATGGTTAACACGATAGATGATAATTTAATTATTGAATAATGGCTGCTTTTGATTTGTGCTCTGCTCCAAACATATACGAGGAGTGAGTATACAGGGTGTAACAAAAAGGCAGGTCTTAAATCATACCACATATTCTGGGACTAAGAATAACTCGATCCAACTCCAATAATAAATCGGTGAGAAACTTGTCACTTTTAGTAAAGATAACGTTAATAAACATTAGAAACTCAAAGGACAACCTACACTCTCAAAGTTCACACATAAAACTACATATTTTTCTAATGTTTAAGTTGATAATGATAATAATTCTATTTATTTGTATTATACAGGATGATCACATTAAACACTATCAACATTCCAATTACGAGAAGTTAAATGAGAGTTAAGTTATCTTTTAGGAGCGCCAAATGGGTACCAAAATTTGGTTTGAAAGTTAAATGTTAATTTTTTATTATTGGCTGTTACAAATTCATTTTTAATTACTTACTCTACATCGTAGTGTAAAAAATGTTAAAATTCTTGAAAAACATCAAATAAGTAGTGCAGGTCCGTATTTAAAAAGAACCTAAAGTTAAATAGGAACATTTTAATACTTACCTATTCGAAATTCGAAATACTGCTCAAAATTTAGATAAAAATATTCTATAATTTTATAATTTCCTTGATGACACGAACAGTCGAAGAAAAAAAGAAAGCTACTTATTAAGCTAGCCAATGTCAATCAAAATAAAATTTGTCTCCACACACTTACCATTTTTTGATATTTTCAAAAATACACCTATATATCGTTATTTTCATGGTTTCCAGAACTGCAATGCTGGTACCATTTAAAATAATCATCCTGTGTATATCAATATTGAGATGATATGTTCAATATGGAGTATGCAGAAATTCTGAATCATTTCAATATAAAATATGTTGAATTTTACGAGGAAAATGAAGATTGAAAAAGTTTTACATGAAATTTAGTTGGTAGGTACTCAGAAAAATAACAGAATTGAATAATAAATTTAAAAAAATATTATTTTGAGATCATTTATTGAAAACTAAAAATAATGGAGGAAGATTACATAATATTATAGTACAATAATTTGAAAATAGCCTAAGATTAAGTTTTAAATGAAATAAGTGTAATGAAATAGGCATATTCTCACACCTGCTACAAAAAGCATCGTAGCTCTTCATTGAAAAAAATAAAACAATTATGGTCTTGGAAAGGAAAAAATTTAAATTGGGAATACCTGGAAATGAACATTGAGGTGACTTAAGCTGTCAGAAAAAAAATATTCCAAAACATCATCGGAATTCCAGCATAACTATAGTTATTTGTTCAACTAGGCAGCAAAGTAGTGGATTGACTGCCGAAGCTAAGGCAGTCAATCTACTTTGCTGCCAAGTTGAACATATAATTTTGTCACCGATTGTTCATAATGCAAATTATTACAATTCCCACAATCTCTCTATTTTGGTTGGTTGCTGGTTGCTATGGAAATGTATAATCACAGGCAGCAAAGTAATCACTTTGCTGCCTAGGCAGGAAAGTAACCACTTTTCTGCCTAGGCAGGAAAAGTAATACTTTGCTGATTGATATCAGTCAGCAAAATTAATATTTGCTGCCAATCGGAGAAAAAAAACTATCCAAATTTGGCATTCCCAGAAGATGGAACTTTTAGTCCCACAAACATTTTCAAGACTTTTTTTATTGTGCACATTGATTGACATTTTTTTAATTCAAACTCAAACGGGCATAAGATTCTGGAACAAAATTGATATGTTTTAATTATAGTATTTTCATATAACCTTGAAATATTTTGATAAAATTATTTGATAGTTACATACCTTCCAAGAAAATGTGTTCTTGAATAGAATAAAATTAACAAAATTGTTATTTGGTAAGATTTTTATTACATGTTGATAATAATACAATCTTAGAAATTTCAAGGACGACACATATGTCTCACAGAACTACATAATTACCAAAAAACATTAAAAACCTTTCCAAATACCTAGGAAAGGTCTTTGATATTTTTTTGAAATCTGAAATTTTCTTCTAGCATTATGAATAAATGGTCTTTTTTGTTTGTTCCGTTATAAGAAATTGTTTATATATTGAAAAATTATATCATACTTGAATAAATTTGACAAAAATTGAAGGTTAGGAAACTAAAATTGATTTAGGTGAGTAAATTTCTGTTTTGAAACTAATCCCCTGAAAGAGATTTTATATAAGAGAATAAAGGTGAGAAAATATTCAATTCAATTGAACAAATCATCTAAATTGACCAAATTAAGTCAATTCATCTATTAATATTCAATTAAAAATTGGAAGCAACGTATTAATAATACTTTGACCTTCAACATAATTATTATAATACAAATACTGTTAATATATTATTACCAAAGAAAAGTATAAGCACTGCAGGTCCAGCAGTTACCTACGCCTATGGAATCTTTGAAAAAATTCACAATAAGGCATAAAATAATTTCCAAAAAAAAACTATTTCTCATCATTTCTATAAACAAACGTCCTACTTATAACGTGAAATTCTCCTTTTCATTAAAGCAGAAAATAAATAAAATAATAATACCAATAATCACAAATCTAAAAGAAAAATTACCATTTGTTTCTCACATCAGGTACAATGTAGGTACAATACAAATTGTTATTGACACATGTTTCCTACTATCGATAAAATTATTACTTTCCAAAGCGGTCATTCCACTATTTATTTTATAATAATATTTTTCAAGGTTCCGCGTTTATTCTAAAATTTATTCATGAACCTAAACAAACTAGAATTTGTGGGTTTTGTTTTAGTTATTGTCAGGTGTCGCAGACGGTGTATACCCATAATATACCTACGTAATTCACCTGTTGCATGACCAAAACAATGACAAGCTTCGGAAAAAGGCGTGTAGCAACGATTAGGTCGACAGTCTTTCACTTAGACAAGTCGTTATTCTCGGTTGCAACATTTTCATTTTTTACGAGAGAATTTTAATTGAGTCTCGCAATGTTTTGTTGAAATTGTTATATACAGTGCAAGTAAGATAATTGTTCGTTGAGTCTTTATGAATAATCTGTGCAAACCAAGAAGATAAAATTGAAAAATCAATTTTGTAAGTATGTATAAGAAATTTTTCTACTACCGTGTCTAAAGTACATACTTTAGACATTCTCTCGAGTGCACTAGTGCTTAAAGAAAAAGTTCCAATGTGTAGTTATAGATATCTATTGTCTTATGAAAATAAAGGTATAATAAACGGATATTAAATCTAAGTTTTTTTCATAAATCAGAGATTGAAACATAGAATTCGGTTAAGTAACCTAATAATTATTGAGTACTGGAAATAATACGGTATATACGCATAAGTTGACGAGTGACTGACATTTCTTTGTGAATTGAATCTGACATTTAAAATTTAAATTGAGATCTTTCGACTATACCTAGGGTGATCAATTTGTATTTATATTTAAGTATTGAATATTTTTAGATTATTATAATTATAAAAATGGATCTTTCAGAATTTTACTTCGCAAATAGTGTAGGATAAATAATAAATATATTATTTTCTTCAAATATGCATTTTTATACTTCTCTGTTAAAAGCTGAATATGTTAACATTCCAATTCCTATTGATTTCTTGTTCTATTAATTTTTTCATTGTTCCAGAATGTCTACCTTACTAAAGTGGGCCCAAAATACTCAGGGTAAATTGAATGGAAAAAATATAAATGGAGCTACAAACGGCGAGAGAAAATGGATCCATCCACCTGAAGCACTTCAAAAAGGACACATAGCATATCTCGTCAAATTTTTGGGAAATACAGTAGTAGATCAACCAAAAGGTAAACTTTTCATATATTTTCTGTTATATTTTACCAGATTTATATACGGGACACGATTTAACAAGATCTTCAACATCTACAGATTGCGAAAATCCTTATGGAAGTATGCCGGGTTATACAAGTACGACAGAAAAACAGCTGAAAGAGAGAGAAAGAATAATTATGCGCGGTCATCAAGGCGTGTACTTTGTTTCAGCTTAGGGGTGAATACTTATTTCCCGAGACTGGCCAAATGCTCTTTGCCCCTCTATTTTAACCGCTGTTGCCAGAAGCGCAGATTAATTTGTACAAATGATATTTTCCTTTCGTTTTCATGGACTTTTTTTCGAAGTAATGCTCAATAGGTGAAATAAAACACTTTCATCCGGCAACATTGTCCTTTACAGAGAGAATTCACTAGTTGGTGGGTAGGGGGGTAATGAAAATTCCGCCAGCCTCGGGAAATAAGTATCCAACCCTAAGTGATGACCGCCCACAATTATTCTTTCTTTCTTTCTTCCATATATCCTTGTCGTACTTGTGTAATCCGAGGCGAGGGTTCCAATGTAATTCTCGTAATCTGTATGTTAATATCGAAAGAGGTAGGGACTTGCTTCCAAAACCGACATGGTGGTTGGTGTTCCCCGATTGTAGCTGAAAGTTATTTCTATGGAGGTCTCCATGGTTATGCAGAAGAAAAATCCGTGAATGGAAAATTAAAATTTTCCGTAATTTGCTCAATCATCCATTAGTACGAAGCAAGAGAAGATATTCAGTTCACGAGAATAGCATAGAATAACCTCCCATCATTCCCATCAACAACAGTTTTACAAAACAAAGTAAATAGGCCAGTCATTATAGCAAAAATCAAGGCTGTTTTTGAAATGAGGTTTAACAGAAAATTGCTTGTACCATGACTTCGGTGATAATATATAGATTACTGAAATCCAAAAACCAGTCATATTTTTCACTTGTGAAGTTTGTTTCAACAATAATTATTAACAAAAAAAGACCCTTTTTTAGTTTTCTGCAAATATAATGAAAAGTACTGGGTAAATCAAGTTACCCATTGAAAGAATGCAAAAACCTACAAAATAATTTAAAAAAAATCTGATTCAAAAATTTTTCGCCGAGAAAAGCCGAAAAAACGCTCAAAATGGACATTTTCACAAGAATTCCTATCTATAGTCAAAGGCACTCTTAACGTGCGGGTTCAAAGGTCACTAACCATATGTATCAAATCAGAAAACACAGAGGTTACCAAAATGTGAGATTACACTGCAGATTGACGAATTTCCACTTCTTCTTTCATTCTCGAAATAATCCATCGAACTAAGTACAAAAAAACTGAAAATTGCTATTTATTATTCATATTGTCACTTTGAATTGTCAAAGTGACAAAACTGACATATTTAAATAAAAACTTTGCTGGTGAAAGACTTTTTAGAATCGCTGAAAACTAAATACATATCCTTCTTTTTCCCGTCAAAATTGCATAAGTCTGTCTTATTTATCTAACGGATTTCATTTGGAAGTTATAATTTAACGTAATAAAAGAAAACAAAAACTGTGAGTATGTCTTTGTTGAATCGTATGACCCGCACGTTAAGAGTGCCCTTGACTATACGTTAATTTTTAATATCAAGGACTAATTTTCCGGGAAATAATAGCCAATAATAGTATATTATCAAACGACCAATATTCACGTGGGTGACATTTGCGCCACGAGCCGCAGGCGAGGGGCGCAAGTCACCCGAGTGAATATTGGCCATAAATTGCGAGTAAAATACTATACTTTGTCCACGACCACCTAATAATAAGTCAATATTTTACCTCCTAACAAAAGGTATATGGTACCCATATATCAACTGTCGTGAATTATGGCTCATAATACACTGTAGTGTATTATGAACTAGAGATGGGGGTACAATAAATATGAAATAAACTATTAAATATGTGTATTTTGTTCAGGAAATTTGTTTCTGACATATATCGTATCGATAAAATATTGTAATTTTTAGTATTGATACTTTTCATAACGATATTTTCTAATATTAACTATTTTAAAACAATATATTTATAACGGTACGTTGTATTGATACTTTCTACAGTATCGCCCATCTCTATATATGTCAAAATATTTGATGTAGCTGCCACAACATTTTGAGGTTAGTAATATGCCAAATCGATACTGACTTTTATTTATTAATAAATAAATTAAGTGTCGTGGACAAAGTATAGTATTCTACTCG
Organism: Galerucella nymphaeae; assembly: GCA_963978555.1. NCBI lineage: Eukaryota > Metazoa > Arthropoda > Insecta > Coleoptera > Chrysomelidae > Galerucella > Galerucella nymphaeae. The sequence continues at coordinate 15,703,705 of OZ021715.1, read as the reverse complement.
CAATTTATGGCCATAATTCACTTGGGTGACTTGCGCCCCTCGCCTGCGCCTCGTGACGCAAACGTCACCCATCGTGAATTATGGCTATCATAAATTGCTCGTTTAATAATATACTATTGTCCACGGCCCTTAATTTCTTTTATTAAATGAATGTCAGTAATGATTTGGAATTAAGTACTTACTTCAAAATATTGTGACAGCTACATAAAATAATTTGACATATATAGAGATGGGTGATACTGTACATAATAGACGTTAAGGCCTTTCCAACGAGACGTCGTTTGATTGGTTAACTTTTAGTAAGAGGGGTGCTGCGTGGGGGATGAACGGGGGTAGTTAGAATTTCTCTATTATTTTTCAAATACACTAGACGTTAAGGCCTTTCCAACGAGACGTCTATGATTGGTTAACTTTTGGTAAGAGGGATGATGAGTGGGGGGATGAACGGGGGTAGTTAGAATTTTTCTATTATTTTTCAAATACACTAAACGTTAAGGCCTTTCGAGCAGGCATGTTACTTTTTATCTGCCATGTATATGATAGTTTACCCCCACCACTTTTAGCGTAAATTTCGCTAATTTGGACCTTGGCTTTTTTAGTGATTTTCTTATGGAGATTCCCATGTTAGCGCCTCCGCCATGCTGCAGAACCGGTGCTGCTCATTTACTCATTGTTAAAAATGCTTCTGAACATAGTCCGTCGTGCGATAGTTCGCGGTATTCGCTTCTCGATACCTCGGTACGTATCGTTTTTGCATTCTCTACAAACGGTCTTTTATGAGTTTTATCCATTACTTTTTATTATATTTGCCTAAAACGGTAATCTACAGAGTATTCCCAAAGTCATGGTGCAAGCAGTTCTCTGTTAAATGTTATAACAACAAAAAATCTATGATTGAACTAAAGGTGTGTATATTTATATCAACACAAATTTATGTATAAATATTTCCTTCAGTAAACATTGAGAATTATATAAGCCATAGGCTGGTATTTGTTCATTTATGTTGTAAAATGAAACTTCTCAGTCAATAGGTACTCACCTGTTTTTGTATTTGAAGGCATAATGAAAAGTATGGTTCATTTCTCATACCTAAACGCTTTTCCAGTGCCTTTTGTATTATGTATCTGTAGAGTAAAGAGGGTGAGTGTAGGCTCACAGCATTTAGGCCACATGTGACCCATTGTACATCCTCCCGAGAAGTTTTCCTCCTAGGTCAACGTCCATTTTGTCCTTCCTAGGAAGGTGGACAGGTCTCTACCTTTATATCGGCAGATATAGGCCAAGACTCACCGAACACACACTCTCTTATTGACGATAACTCCGAAGACAGTTTCATCTTCCTGTTCACACATCCTCCATAGAGGTGTGTCCACTAGCCCCATAGTATGGAGGTGTTTCATTAGTTGACAGTGGCCAGTCAGAAATCTTACTGTTTTAAACGTAGGTTTCTCCTGGTCAAATTATTCTTCGGCACCAGCTTTCCAGGGTCGCCAAGGAACACGGAACCCTATAATCTAGACCTGTAATGAATTACTTATACTATTCTTTGGATATTATATCATGGTGAATTATCACTCTCAATTTTTATAAGAACGTGTTTTTTTCCTATAATTATCACGATATTTATTATATTTGTAGGAATAGAAGTAGTTAAAGAAGGTATTCGTAAGCTGCGATTTAATCAACAATTGAAGAAAAGCGAAAGTGGCGCCAAAACTAAGAAAGTCGAATTAACGATAAGCATCGATGGAGTTGCTATACAAGAACCTAGAAGTCATAATATATTACATCAATTTCCTCTGCATAGGATATCGTATTGTGCTGATGATAAGGGGGAGAAAAAGTTTTTTTCCTTTATCGCCAAACAACCAAACCAAGGTAAGTCGATACAAAAACTTTCTTAACTACAAAAATAGTCACCCATATAGAATTGTATCTGTTAGTCGTTCGGTTCACTTTTCCAACAAGCGCAGAATCTAGCGAATAGGAAATAGTAGTTTGTACAACTAGTGCGCACTTTTCCCACGAGCGCAGAAGTTTGTAGCACGAGCCGTAAGCCGCAAATTTAGCGAGTGGGAAAAGTGATTTGCGTACAATTTGTACACAATATTTTATCTACAACCACATTTATTAATGAAAAAAATACAGTAACTTTAGTATTTTCAATGTCCGAATTGGACAACTCAAAAGATAAATTATTATCATCTTGATTCATGATTCCTGAAATGATGCTTAGTAGGTTAATGTTTTAATAATTAATAATTTAATAGTTCACTTACTTTTAGTTTAAATTTAAAAATTGTACACCAATAAGAAATTCAATTAAGTTGAATTGTCAAAAAAAGTTGACAGGTCATAGGTAGCTCTTTGTTTGACATTTCGGTGCGGAAAAGTGCCATAGCGTGTACTTTTCGCATTACTTTTACAACGGTTATCAAAAGAATTGAGAGAAGGCCTGCTTTGCGTATAAAAATTTGTGTAGAAAAGCGTGTTTTGCATAGTGGTTGTAGGAAAAGTGATGTGCATACAAGTTAAACAAAATATTTATTAATAAAAGAAATAAAGTGGAATAGTTCAAATTTAAAAATTGTACACCAATGAGAAATTCACTATCAGGTTGAATTGTAAAAAAAGTTGACAGGTCATAGGTAGCTTTGTTTCACATTTCAGTGCGAAAAAGTTGCCAAAGCGTGTATACTTTTCGCATTACTTTTCCAATAACGGTTATCACATGAATTAAGATAAGGCCTGCTTTTCTATATAAAAATTTGTGAAGAAAAGCGTGTTTTGTTTTCTAGGGAATACTAAGTAATTTTCCTAACAAGTGCGGAAAGTGATATCTACTTTCCCGCACGCGACTGCAGTTGTCCTGATCGACGCAGAGCTGAGTTCGGGCAAGCGATCAAGTGCGGGAAAGACACTTTACGCACGAGTTGGGGACATTATTTTTTCTACGACCGTATATACCTACAAAAAAGTATAATAACCCATTTCTCAAAAATTATTTCATTTCAACATACATATACAAAACTTTAACAAAAAACTACTAATTATTATAAATATTAATATTAGAAACATCTTGATAGACCTCATTAAGACTGAGAACAAAACTGCTGGAGGAAATTAAAAAATAATTATGAATAAGTTTCCAGCTGATGGCCTTGTTATAAGGCGCTTTTAACAAAATATAACAATTTTAAATTCTCCATTTAGCTGCATTATCCTTGAATTGCCAGTTTCAACCTGAAATATTTCAAGTATTTTTCTGACGTTATTGAAAAGTCAAGAATTGGAAAATAGCACAAGTGCACATTTCTCTGTTTTCTATGCCGCTTTATTTGAAATTTGATGAAAAATTTGTAATTGTGGTACTTGAGATGCGTAATTACCGATAAAAATCAATAATAGTAAAATGCGTACCCTAAGGGTACGCACACAAAGAAAGCTGGCGCCAGCTTGCCGGTAACAAAGCGCCAATAATTAAATCCGCTTGTTGCCAACACATATCGGCACCTACTTTTAACCGGAACGAATTTTTAATTCTTGGTCGCTGGTTATCAGTCCCGGATGAGCATTTCCTCACTCATTGGTATCGACTATTATTATTATGGATGTCGAGTCATTAATATCAGCGATTCGTCAAAGAAACGCAATGTGGAACAAACGACAGTCCCACAGCAGCAGGAATATAGTTAAGAATTGATGGAAAGAAACACTTTTTGTTCTTGATTCACTGTATGTATAGGTACCTTGAATTATGCGTTGCATCCTTGGAAATGCATTTTCCATTAATAAAAACTCTTCATCTGAAGATGAATTAGACATCTTTGTGCTATGGGAAGTGTTTTTAAACTGGCGGAAAACCGGTGAACATTCCACCTCAATTTTTTTATGCCATTTTCTTCAAATTGCCTACTGATAATATAAATGCATGTTGCCATGGGGCAGCCCGGTGCCATATTGTAGGGAATTGTTATTTTTAAACCGGACAAATTTTTTTTATATTCTTTATTGAAATACCAATAAAAAGGTTGTATGACTTTTTCACGATAAAGTTGATATTTCCAGAGATATGAATTTTTTTAAATGTTTAAAAAAAATATATACAGGGTGTTTTCAAATAACACTTACAACGTTTGCATGTAGATACCTCTAGTAAAATTGAACAAAATTATATGGGAATTGAGAGGTCCAACACACTTGTGTGTGTGAGGTTGTGATATTGTCTGCGGATCCTTGCGGTTCCATTAGCCTAACCAATTTTTCTACTTACCATAGTTTTACCAGTCCAACACACTTAATTCTCGAAATACATGGTGTTGAAGTTCAAAAAAATTAAACGCTTTATTTCGATAACTTTAAAATTGATTAGTAAATTGATTTGACATTTGGCAGGTTGTTTTAAAATGCGAAAGGGCATATTTTATAATCAAATATTACACTGCATTTATATCTAATGAATATAAAATTTCTATTTCAGTTGATAATGAAGCAGAAGAGACCCACGAATGTTTCGTATTTATTTCGGATAAGTTGGCAGAAGAAATCACTCTTACAATAGGTCAAGCATTTGAATTAGCTTACAAAAGATTCCTAGAGACTTCCGGAAAGGATTTGGAATCTCAACGACAGGCAATGATAACGCAACAAAAACTCAAGAGATTAGAACAAGAAAATAACATTTATAAACAACGGTTATTAGATGTGTCACGTTTTTCCAATATAAGTGTAGAATTAGATCAATATTTGCGAAACAAAGACATTAAGGATATTTTGGACATTAAAGGGCAACATGAAAAAACAAGTAACAACAATAATAATAATAATATAAGCCAGGAGAACGGTAATGGTACTACGAAGGAACTTTTGGATTTAAGTTTCGAGTCGACTAACGGAAATTTACCGCCGGTTCCACCCAGAACTTTTGATAACGCTCCGGTTGTAGGAACTAAACTAGAAGGGTTTGTATATGATTTTTTTTGAATTGATCAAACTTCCAACAACTTTCGGTACTCGAAAATAGTAGTTTACCTAACTAGCACGTGTTAGGTACACTTTTTTTTCTACTAGCATCCGAAAAAAACCCTGAAGTTAACATAAAGAAACATTTATTATTGAATACATATATCAACAACTTAATTATTATTATATAACATCCATTTGATAAGGCTTTGACCAGGGACATAAAAAATTATTGAGAACAATGTTCCTTTTTATGAAAAAATTATAGCAGAATTCTAATAAATTTCTTAATTTCTCAGTAATTTGGTAAATTACAACCATACAAATACATATTTTAAATATTCAAATGTCAGTATACTCTCCAAAAACTCTACAAATTTACTTTCCGCACTGAAAAGAGTGCCTAAAGTGGATCTTTTCGAATGCTAGTAGAAAAAAGTTTTAAATTTTGAATGTTACTGTGCTTAAAGGTACACATTTCCAACTCAAAATTTCTCAAGTATTATATGACTAAAATTTTCCTGAAAATCCCTACAAAATTGTTTTCGAAAAAAATAAATAGGGTACCTATGTTGATAAAACCAATGAATTTAATCCTTTATACTCTTTTCATAAGATGCGACATAGGGATTCCTTTACAAAACTGTCAAACGCATAACTATCCATTTTTCCATAAAACCATAGCGAATTTAAGAAAATTAAAAGTGCATTTGAACTTATTTTATTAAGTCCTTTCCAAATCTGTTATTATTTTTTAAGAGCGCTAATTGGTAAAAAAGTTAGATCGCGTTTGACAATTTTGTACAGGGATCCCTTAGTCGCATCTTATAAATAACACAGAGTGTATACCACAACGTTGTTTTGCTTATATGCGACAAATCCGCATCGGCTTTTATTAATTTTAGTATTGTATTCAACGTAGGTACCTCATTTTAAAAAAAATGATTGGATGTATCTTCTTATTAAGTTGCTTATGAATTCATTGGTTTTCTTCACGTTTCGTCTTGCGTTTCCCTTTGGTTTCCTTAAAACCTGATTTGTTTTTTATTCATGTACTTAGATATTTTGTAAATATAGTGGATTTTCCCACTCCTGTGATCTGCGCACATTTTTCTAGAATTCTGTGTTCAACGACATGCGATTTTCTTTCTGTAGGTGTATAAAAAACGATTCTTTAAAAATAATCGATAATCGAGAGGCTTTGCACCGAGTGGAATATGGTGCGAGGCTTATAAATGTCTTCACCAGCATGGTGTATATACAATTTTCCCACTACTAACCAAGTTAGTAAAAACTTTTGTGGCACTTGAATTGAATAATTTTCAATAGTACTTACTTAATGTTACTACCTATATTGAATTATTGTAAAATATTCCATCAATTTTAAATACAACTCTGTAATATCCAATAAATATCTAGTTGTTGAAGGATTATTGCATTCTAATACTCTATGTACTTTTTGAAACCACAAATATCTTGAGATTAGTTTACAATCTATGGATACTTTCATCGTTTTGCCATATATTATGTTGAACAAAAAATTGATTAATTGCTAGGCCCAGTAAAAAATACTAAATATTTCCAGGTTACTTTTCAACGAGCTCGATCCGGACAATGACTTCGATCCTAGATCTTTCGAAACTAATTCTTCTTCAAATGGAATCACACCTAGTCCACCTTTGATCGCACCACCACCAAAAGCACCCAGGCGTACTAATCTAATGGTTAACAATGGTAGCTATAACGAAACCATTAGAACGCCAGGACAAGATTTATTTGGAACCACACCGTTCACTCCAAATTCAACTGGCGTCTTGAGTAATAATAAAAAAGTTTTGGATCCTTTCGAAATGGGGGATTTTGCAACCACTCCTACTCCTCAGGATATTGAAAATGCAATTGGTTTGTTGGACAAGAGGATCTTGGAAATGAAGGTAAACAGTATTTTTTTTTATTTCATGTTAAATATCATGATACTTATCCGGTATCTGACCAGACAGCAAAGTTGACCTAATAGTGACCGAATATCCGCTGCATCTCTACTATTAACTTTTGGTCTCACAAGAAAGTTATACAGGGTGTCTCGTAAATAAGTACCTACCGTGAACTAGAGGTATGATAAATCGTTAAGAAATATTTGAAATACCTAAATCCAACTTTTCTCCAACCATCTTAGTTTGTGAGACAAAAAGTGCAAAAGAATTTTATTCCATATCTTCTCGGGGGATGGAAGTACAAATTTAAAATTTGTTGTGGGTTATTGTCCCTTCAAAACACATCGACAGTATTAATATTGTCAAATTCTGAAAAGCCAATGGCGTGATACGAGGGGTTCGTAAACAAATTTTCTATGTAAAAGATAGGTATGGTTCATACAACAGCCTTTATTTTATCAAATATTTACATGGAACATTTTGAAGCCAAAATAGTAAATAATCAAAAATTAAAACCAATTGTCTGGTGGAGATATGTAGACGACATCTTCGCAATATGGCCTCATGATTTAATATCTCTTAATGATTTTTTAAAAAATATAAATGAAGGAGAGGAATCTATAAAATTTGGAATTGAAATTGAAAATAACAATTTTTTGCCATTATTAATAAAACATCTACAGGGTATAAAACAAGTGTATACCGCAAACCAACACACACTAATAGATATTTGAATTTTGACTCTAATCATTCTATAAGCGTTAAAAAAGGGATAGTAAAATCTTCATACGATAGGGCCAGAATCATTTGTTCTAGTGATGATCAATTTACAAAGGAGAAAACTTTTTTAAAAGATGTTTTAAATAACAATAATTACCCTGCAGAATTTGTAAATAAGGAGATTAAGCAAATAGAGAGGGACTCATTGTTAATACCCCATAACAATAATATTAATAATTCAGCTAACATAATTTTTAAAAACTTGACAATACTGTATGTTAAGGGTTTATCAGAAAGAATTAAAAAAATTGGTAATCAATTCAATATTAGAACTAGTTTTAAATCGAATAATACATTAAGATCAATACTAACAAAAACGAAACCAAAGAATGAAGAACAATCTTCAAAAAACTGCATATATCAAATATCATGTGAATTCGACAAATTTTATTTAGGTGAAACATCCAGACCATTGAAAGTGCGAATAAACGAACACAAAAAATATATCAAAGATGGGGAATTCTTTAAGTCAGCTATTTGCAAACATGCTTGGGAAGAGGGTCATCAAATTCAATGGGATTCGTCAAAAATAATATTAAAAGAACCCAATAATAAAAGACGAAAAATCAAAGAAAGTGCTTTAATACAACTAAATGCAGATAAATGTGTAGCTAGTATTTCAGCCGAATGTAGTCAAATTTGGTTACCAATGTTAGAAAGAGAAATTTCCAGTAATCAATTACCTGCGTTATCAGGATAGCATCATAAGTTTTTATCCAGGTTTTCTTATAATTTATAATTTGAATAGTTGTTAATCGATACACATTTCAATACACAAAATCACAAAACATATTTTGAAAACTTAAATATTCATACACAAAAAAAGTATCAAGAAACGCGTTTTATTAACAACATTTCCAATATAAGCGAAAAAACGCGCTATCCCACTAAAAAAACCGTTCCTGGAACGAGCACTTCACTGGATTCCATTTCTAGTAGACTATCATATCGTTGGAACGTCATAAAATGAAATATTTCATTTAAAATTTTACCGGAAATATGATCTACTATGAATGGACCTTAATAAAAATTTGATAACAAAATTTTGCAGTCTTAAACTTCAAAATTTTTTTGATTGTCTAGTTGTCAAATTTTTTCCGTTGTGTCAGTTAGGGATAAAAATCAATTTTTACTTATTTTTCTTGACAACGGTAGCTGGAACGCTACCGAAACGTTGAAATAAAGAATTTAAAAATATTGTGGTTTAATTTCCCAAGAAATTAAAAAAAGAAAAAAAAAGGCTGTTGTATGAACCATACTTTGTTGAGCTCGATATAACACTATATTCCAAGATTTTTTTCTTTTTATTAAAGTAAGACACTTTATTTAGTTGTTTTTTCCTTAAATAAATTTGTAGTGCCTACTTTGAAAATACTTATAAACAAATTAAAATACAAACGTTTGTAATTGATCATCATATTTTAAGGGAAGATATAGTGTTAAGAAAATACAACTACTACAAATCTATTGTTTGAAAACGTTACAACAGGAAAAAGTGTCTCCCTGCAATAGAAAATTAGGAATATTGAAAATAGAGTGTTCTATCAAGTTACTAGAGTACCTTCTATGTAGGAAATTCAATAAGATTGCAGACTAAAATCATTAGCTCTCAATATAGAATGTTTCAATAAAAATAATTGCCAGATCCTGGAACCACGCCATTGGCTTATTTGAATTTGACAATTAATACTGTCGATGTGTTTTGAAGAGCCAACAGAGAATTTTAAATTTGTACTTTCATCCCTCGAGAAGATATGAAATAAAATGTGTATTTCTTCTGCACCTTTAAATAGCCTGTATTGGGAAAAGTAGAATAAAAGTGCAATAAAAACAAAAAATAGAATAACATAACCTCTTCCATAATATCTTTGATTATAGAATAAAACCTCAGAAATTATGACAGTTGAGTTGAATAGGGCATGTCCTCGACAATTGCCATTGACAATACCCCGGTGGTAATACAATAAACAATAGACACGATGTAATATTATCAAACAACAAACAACTATTAACCTATATTATATATCATAAAATATGCAAGCTCAACAATTAAAATAACTTTAAAAGTAGGTACACTGAAGCAAAACCAACTAAACTTAAACTCTCAAACACATCCATCATTATAAATCAGCATAACCTCACTATTAAGTACCACGTGGCTGTGTTTATTGTTTTACCACCAGGCTATTGTTAAAATAGTTTGTGACGTCACGTGGACATGCCCTATAGAAAAACACAGTTTTAAGCTTGTCACTGACACAAAATTAAACAAATTAAGTACGAATTTACGGTAATTACGTTGACTTGCATATTAATACAAAAACAATTCAAAACGAATTGTTTTACTCGTTGCGACAATAACAATTTTTTTACTAGCGTGCGGAAAGATCCACTTTTCCGCACTAAAAAGCGTGCGGAAAGAGTCACTTTTCCGCACTAGTGCGGAAAGTAAATTTGTAGAGTTTTTGGGGAGTATTCTGACATTTGAATATTCAAAATATGTATTTGTATGGTTGTAGTTTACCAAATGACTCAAAAATCAATAAATTTATTAGAATTCTGCTATAATTTTTTTATAAAAAGGAACATTTTTTTTTAATAATTTTTTATGGCCCTTGTAAAAGCCTTATCAAATGAATGTCAAATAATAATAATTGAGTTGCCGATATGTATTTAATAACAAATGTTTCTTTATGTCAACTTTTGGCTTTTTTCCGGATGCTAGTAGAAAAAATAGTGTACATAACACGTACGTAAAGTGACTTTTCCGCACGCGATTGCTGGCCGAACTCCGCTAGCAGATGTTTTCAAAGGTATAAATACATAACATTCATTTGTTTTTTTTTCAGACTGGATTTAGCCGTGGTATCAGTTTCGGCAATGACGATTTTTCACTAGAAAGCCTGGATCCCCTAAAAAACTAACCTTTATTTATAAACATTAGGTATAACATAAAATAGCACAATCACGATGATATGGGTTGGTATTATTTTTCAAAGAGTTACAAAAGTCACCAGATACATATATAATATATTATTAAAATATAGCCTCTAAAAAGTATTTATTGAATGATGACTTCAAATTAATACAACTAAAATCACCATTCAATAATTTTATGAACACTTTTAGGGAAAAATTTTCCGTTTAGCGAGAATTCATCAATATTAACATTGGCTGGTGGAAAGAATCAAAAATTAACTATGATTTCAAGTACACTATACTTGAAAAAAGGTATTATGTGAAAAGAAGAGACTTAAATTCATCCCATTTGCGGCTAAAGTTTGAATATATAAAATTTCAGATGTCGGCAGCTCAGATAAAGGCTCTATTTTGATAACTTATGACATTTGATAACCTCAAACTCCAGCCGGTTCTACGAAGATAGGATGACATTAACGTCTCTTTTGAATACTTGTATTGTACAATTGTTTTAATACAAGTGTACACTCCAATTTTATGAGATTTTTCTCAAATTATGCATTATTTCTTAACTTGAGATGCCCTGATAATATTTGTTGATCATTTAATTATACGGGAGATGGTTATATGTGTCAACTAACACTAAACTGAAACCCATTTTATTTGAAAACTGAAAGTAGTAGGTACCCATAGCATCATATACACCAGTACCTATGTATTGTAAAATCAGGGAACGTGAATTTGAAATGAAAATGTTCTTGAATCTTAATGAAGTCTTAGTTTAATTTCAATAGACATTCATTGTTGCCACAAAAGTGAAAGAGACGTATTAGGTACCGTTTTTTATGCGTCAAGCTTCAAAGATGGATCTCTAATGCATTATTTTTAAAAAATCTTCAACTCTGATATAAAAAATATATAAGATTATAATTAATTTTTGAGTACCAGATTTGTTATGAATAAAGATATTTTTTATCGTTTTCTTATCTAACGATTTGATTAAAAGATTTGTGTTTATGTAATGTCAATAGGAGTTTTTGTTATTTTTGCTTAAAATATCTACTTAGTTTCTTCGTTACTTCCTAAATTTGTAATTCATGAAGTTATAATTTGTCTACAATTCTATGATTCCATTTAATTCATAATTGTTGTTAAACATTATAAGAAATTTGCTAATGCACCTTATTTGCCGACCCATATCCTCGTAAATGTGTGTCAAACATGTTTGTCATATTGGCAAGAAAAATTCGTGATTTTATGACTACGTCAAAAAAATTTTTATACATAATTTTAGTTTATTAATATATTTCCCTCGAAGTATTATATTTGGAGCATATACATATATCATGTTTTTTGTCACTTTATTTTGTTATTTTATCTGTATATTATTGTTAGAAGAATATATTTCGAATTTATTAAAATATAAATATTTTTGGTAACTGGATAATGTTTTAATTATTTCCGTTAATATTCGAGATGAACGCTGGAATAGTCTACCTAGTGCAGTCAATAAATTATATTTTCCGCGAAGTGACTGCATATACTCAACACTGTTACCGCTAACTATCATTTATTACGTATTAAAAAAAAGTTTTGTCCACGACCACCTAATAATAAGTCAATATTGTACCTCCTTACAAAAGGGATACCATATATCTACTAGAGTGAATTATGGTTCTTAATACACTGACTAGAGATGGGGGTAGAATATGAAATGAACTATCAAATCTGTGTATTTTGTTCAGGAAATTTGTTTCTGAAATATGTCGTATCGATAAAATATTGTAATTTTTTGGTATTGATACTTTTCATAACGATATTATCTAAAATTAAGTATTTTAAACAATATATTTATAACGGTAAGTTGTATTGATACTTTACACAGTATCGCCCATCTCTTTATGTGTCAAATTAGTTTATGAAGCTACCACAACTTTTTGAGGTTAGTAATACCAAATCGATACTGACTTTCATCTAATAAAGAAATTAAGGGTCGTGGAAAAAGTATAGTATTCTACTCGCAATTTATGATAGCCATTATTCACTCCGGTGACTTGCGCCCCTCGCCTGCGGCTCGAGACGCAAACGTCACCATCGTGAATAATGGCTATCATAAATTGCTCGTTTAATAATATACTATTATTGCGCCCGTTTCCTTCTGCTTGGTTTCTGAGAAAAGTTTAGTACCTATATAGTAGTTCCTTTAAGTCTATTTCCCACAGGAATTTTAGGATATTCACAGGTTTCAGTTTAGGTAAGTCTCTATTCTATACACTACTCTCCTATAGGAACCAGCAAGTATCTGAACTAAGCACGCTTCTGTCAGATATAAAAAAAATTTGGAAAGTTTGTTCTTCACCTCTATGAGCAGCCATATTGATCAATTTAGCTTCCTGTAATGACGTCCCTGCGGCAATCAAGTTTTGAGTTAGTGAAAGTAAATTTTCCGCACTAATTAGATAAACTACTATTTTCATCAGCGCAATTTCAACATTTTTCGATCTGAGAATTTATTAAAAAACTGAAATTCCATTTATTATTGAATATTTAATTTTCAAGACCCGATAAATAACAATTTATTGTTTTCAACATTTATAATATTGCTTTAAAGTCGATTGACTAGTTCTACATACGAAGAAAGCACTTTTTAAATTATTTCAACAAAAGAAAATATCGACAACTACGCTTTTATTTTATTTCTATGAATAGGTAAATCATTATGAACTATGTGAAATCAAAATTCGAAAATACTTAAAAGATTTGATTGATTTGATTCCAATTATCATCAATTACTTTGGATTATGTTATTATCAACATGAATAAGTATTTCAATTATTTTGCAGGGTGTGAGCACCTGGATTAGTGATTATTCTTTTATATTGCTTACTAAACTCGGGTTTTTCAGGGGCGAACAATGAAAATCATCATCAAAGGTACAAGGAAAATTAATTTCAAGGTTTCCACAATTATTGTTAATTGTTCCAGCCACTGGTAGCGTTCTTTAACGAGCCCAACAGCCATGGACACGGGACCTCGGTTTTGTGTCTCCTCCGAAAGACGGCATATCTACATTATACCTCATGCTCATTGGCATAATGCCTGCGAACTGTGATATGCTACTCCGCTGCCCATCCAAGTAATAACCATGTTCGACATTGCTTGACTGTAATTATCGCATCAAATGCTTTTCCCTTAGTCGGCTCGCATACCGAAGCAATAGCAATGAGCAACTAGCAATAGACAATAAGCAACACGTAATATATGTTACGTTGATCTCGCATACCAAATCAATAATATTTCTTATTTGCTTATTCTAGAATTTCGTTGTTAGCGCAGACGAAATTGATGAATAATAATAAAATTACTAGTCTCAAATGTCGTCGTCTGATGAGGTAGTAATAAGTAGTAATAATTTGACAGTATAGGCGAAGGAGAAATAGGAAACGAAGACGATATTGGATTCATCCTTCCTTTCAAGTACTCAAGAATCATGGAGCAAGTTTATGGGCCAATGAAATGAAGGTTCATCCCACCAAGGTAATTAACTATATAAAAAAGCACACCAAAAATAAAAGCCAACCAACCTATATGGCGGCTCGCATACCAAAGCAATACGCAACTAGCAACAGGCAACAAGCAATAAGGGATAATATTGTCGATACGTATTTCACATATTCACATATCGGGGTTCGTACACCGACACAACGTGATATCGTTATCGCCTGTCCAGGGCAATCTATGTTGCTAGCGACACGGCGTGCGTGTTGAAATACAATATAATTGCCTATTTGTTGTCAACATTTACAAAATATAGGTTGGTTTGTTTTTATTTTTGGACTCATCCGATAGCAGTACCGAAACTGGGTGGGATGAACCTTTTATTAATTGGCCCAAAAACTTGCTCCATGATTCATGAGTACTTGGTAGGAAGTATGAATCCAATATCGTCTTCGTTTCCTATTTCTCCTTCGCCTGTACTGCTACATTATAACTACTTCATCCTCATCAGACGACGACATTTGAGACTAGTGATTTTATTATTATTTATTAATTTCGTCTGCGCTAACAACGAAATTCTAGAATAAGCAAATAAGGAATATTATTGATTTGGTATGCGAGATCAACGTAACATATATTGCGTGTTGCTTATTGTCTATTGCTAGTTGCTCATTGCTATTGCTTCGGTATGCGAGCCGCCTATTTTGTAAATGTTGACAACAAATAGGCAATTATATTGTATTTCAACACGCATGCCGTGTCGCTAGCAACATAGATTGGCCTGGACAGGCGATAACGATATCACGTTGTGTCGGTGTACGAACCCCGATATGTGAATATGTGAAATACGTTTCGACAATATTATCCCTTATTGCTTGTTGCCTGTTGCTAGTTGCGTATTGCTTTGGTATGCGAGCCGCCTTACAGTGCTGTATCATTATAAAATTTCTGATTTTTATTGAAAATAAGCACGTTTCTGAAGGTACGGGATGTCCCGTAAAATAATATGATTATCGAATTCAAAGTGTCCTTAAATTTGGAAAATATTGTAGATGTTTTCATTATTCAATTATGCCCTTAGCGGTGGAATTGCAATTCTGTTAATAATTTCCAGGTTTTTATTGATGCCATTTTTATTTTAAAAATCTTTGTCTATTACTATATGTTGCCTGAAATATGGCCCAGAGCCATTCTTATTAGAGCACCCGGTAGAATAGTTGAAACACTGATAGTTGATATTAAGACGTTCCAAATCACAAAAAAAAAATCACAAGACCATTTGATATTTTCTTTTATAAGCTGCTAACAATCTACATGGAGAGAGACACTTTGACAATTTTTGTTTATAACTATCAAAAAGCAGTTAACGGACCTTTAAAGTTCAGTTAAGTGGAACATTTTGATAACATGAAATTGATATTTATTTAATTTTGTCCCAATTTAATGCACAAATTCCTATTACTACGAAATTTCCGCGCAGTTTCTTTTCCAATTGTGGATTCCAGTTCTACCAAATTTAAATATTTCCATGACAGCTGGAATATTCAATGGGTGAGTACGTGAAATTTTCTACTGAAAAATAAGGTATCACACGATTCGGTCATTTGGTAATAACTCTAATAAATTCGGAACAGTTAAAAATCAGTCAACTACTTCATAGTGAAATTATAAGAATTTTGTCTCTTATTTTTATATTACCTAAGTTATTATTGCAAGTTGAATTTTGAATAAATACATTCGGCAAAATTCAACAAACACAATTAAATAATCTTAAGAATTAGGTACTAGAAATATTTTTGGTTCATAATCGACATTTTGTGATAGGAAAGATAAACTTAGTTGAATAAAAATTTGAAATTGGAAACAAAATACTTTCCAATTCAAGCTGGAACTGTTAAGGACCGTATTAATCTAATTCATAGTTAAATGTTGTTCCAGTCAAATGTACCATTATAAAAATTTTTTCGATTTTGGATGAACTTTTTAAACGAAAGCAGCTGCTTTGTACTTATAAATATCAGTTGAAATTTTACAAGGTGGCGAATACTGGGAAGGTATAACTGTATTGTATAAGGGGCTATCCATAAGTACGTGACACGTTAGTGGAGAGGGAGGGTATCACTGAAGTGTGACATCGTGTGACAAAAGGCATTTCCGACATATTGATAGCACATTATGTCTGCAAATCTTCAACTCTACTGGGTGGTTCTGGTAATGTTGATCATCAGTTTTGTACGGTCATTTAATAAGGTGTTCAATCGGTTTATTCTACTGCCACATTTTAGGATCTGTTATGGTCCGCTAAATCTAGATTAAATTCTTTAGCACAGCTCTTTTTAAGTAGCCAATCAGCCGCGAGTCTAAGCCTTTCATTTAATTTCTTGCCGTACTAGTACTAGTAGTTGCTAGTACAAGAAACCCCACATTCGCCAGGCAGTCGCACTAGCATTGTATGTGTTCTGGAGTTTCCTCTTCTAGGTGACAGAATCTGCACAGGACTTAGTCTCTCAAACAAATTAGCTTTGCGTGCCTCTTGGCTCTCAAGTTAACAGTGACCTGTTAACATACCTACTACCGTTGGCAGTTGTAGTCTAAAGGAAGCACCACTATATACATAGGGAAATTAATGTGTTAGAGAGAGATCCCGTGTGGAGGCGTTAATGTGTAAGACAGATATAGCAACATCCAATGAACTGTTTCACTTGTCTGTTCCTGGTGAGATTATAACCCACCATTCTAGAGATTTCTGTGCCACCCACTTCCTTTTGTCGCCATATTTATTTTAAACTTTACGATGCCGCAGAAAAGTTTCGGTCGAATGAATGACTTTGAAGTTATATGGTGAGTTTACAATTGAGTTATTTTTATACTCTAAATTAAATAATTTGTCCGCCTCAAGTTTATTGCCGTTTTCAGTATATTACCAGAGTTTCTTCTATAAACGTAATATGGACCTCTTTTGTTGAACAAATAAGCAACGTGAGCTTATGTTAGTTGATGGAATACTTCAGATTCGGAAAAAGAGAATATATTACAATGGTTAAACGCCAATGAAATGTAAATATTGATGAGAATTGAACTGTAAATTGGAGGTTGAATGGTCGGGAAAGGAAAAGCATATTCACATTTAATAAAAAATTTAACCCGTCAGAACTTTTGTGTGAAAAGTTGACGCAGTTCCTGATAATGGTTTTCTTTTAGCCACCTTGTAATACCAAGATACATTGATTTACTCCACCAACAAGTTCCGAAATCCATTTATAGTCTATTTTTAAATACAAGAGAGTAATAAAACCTAACATGAAATTTGGTATGGTCATTTAAAGTATTATCATAGAATAATCTGAATATTTCCTAAAATGTACATAAATGTACCTTTGCTAATACAAGTTTTCGATATTTTATTGGTCTTTGATAACCATAACCTGCACAGAACAATAAAAAACATTTTTGGACAGACCAAATGCACTTAAGATAATTTTCAATAAGTACCTATTTGTCATTGAAGTTTTGAATTTTTGTTTGGATCTACTCGTACCGATGTGTCTTTAAAGAATGGTGCGAACCGATGATAGATGTTCTTCCTCAGAACTAACTGTATAATAGTAATGGATGATGTGATATTCGTAAGTTCTATCCGGTTCTGTGAGAAAAGAACTGTATTCTTTCTGTTCCCTGAAAAAAGTGCAATTGCAAAAAATCTTGGGTTGACTGTGTTTAGATCACAACCATATCTTAGCGAAATGAGCCTGATTGAACTGGTATGGGCACAGATAAGAAGAGAAGTTTAAACAAAAAATAATTCTTTTGAAATGGGTGATTTTAAACCATTGTTTTTGGGGACTGTGAATAATGTGAAGAATAAGAAATAAGAAAAGGAAGAAAAAGAAAAGAAAATGTGGTTGGACACAACAACAACTGATCGAGACACTCATTGTGAATATTGGTGGCGACAGTTCATCTTCTCATTCCGATTCTGATTTTTAAGTACTTATACTGGTAAGTTTATATATCTAATTTATTATACAGGGTGTTTTCAAATGAAATTTACAACGTTTACATGTAGATACCTCTCGTAACATTGGACAAAATGATTTGAGGATTGGGAGGTCCAGATCATTTACTTTTCGAAATGGGATGTTGAAGTTATAAAAATTTAAATGTTTTTATTTGATAACTTTAAAATGGATGAATAATTTGATTTGACATTTGGCAGGTTGTTTTTAAATGTAAAAAG
Organism: Galerucella nymphaeae; assembly: GCA_963978555.1. Lineage (NCBI taxonomy): Eukaryota > Metazoa > Arthropoda > Insecta > Coleoptera > Chrysomelidae > Galerucella > Galerucella nymphaeae. The sequence continues at coordinate 15,685,375 of OZ021715.1, read as the reverse complement.
GCATATTTTGATAAAAAAACATTTGTGAATTCTTGATCCAGTGGTGTACATTTGAAAATATCTGTCACTTTTCACCTCCCATTTTTCACGCCATTGGCATTTGTGGCTATTTTCAATTAATTTTGTATTCCTCGAGGTTTTTTACGTAAAAAACACAACCTTTACATATCAAATCTTTTTTTAGATATTTAATGTTTTCATGAAATTTGCAGCATCATTTTCAATAATAAAAGCACAAGTTTTGACAAATATTTTTGAGAGTCTTCTACCAATGTTTAAGATGCATTGCTACTCCACAAATTAGTTTCTGATACATATTTTAACCATTAGAAGTTTGAAGGTTATTAAAAAAAATATAAAAAATAGCTATTTGTGTATTAAGAGCGGAAATTGATACTTTGCCGCTATTTTTGAGGTTTGTAGAAAAAATTTTGTTTGCATCTCATGCGCGAAATACTTTGGTGATCTTGACTATTTTTGTGAGAGGAAATTCGCTAGAATTTATTATATCAATGGATGTACAAACTACCAAGGTGACAAACTTTTCAAATTTTCTACCGTTATGCCATAAACCTCCGTCCCGTTAGTCGTGATTCACCCTGTACATATACATGCAAACGTTGTGTCATTTGAAAACACCATGTATTACAATTATATTACAATAAAACATTTTATAAAAAACTGCCCTTTTTTACCTTCAGCAGAAGTTATGAGCAGGTAAATTAGGTGGAAATATAAGAGTACAACCGATATATTTATTATCTTTATAGAAATATTATTTCATACGAAAATACTCGAGGTATAACTTCAAAAAATATTTCGACTGTCTACTTGAAGAAGTGATACGTCTACGTCTATGGATTAGGAATGCTTTATTATTTTGACTCTCATAAATAAAAATAGACTATAAAATATTATTATTTGAGACGACACAAAACAGGTACCTACCTATATTTATCAAATTAAGTTGTAAAATGTAAGGCGATGTTTATAACAATTTTTTTACTAAGCTACAAAAAAAACTTCATGAAAAATTAATGTTGTTAACAGCCAACATTTCTCTCTTTCTTTAACACCAAAAAAAATATATCACTTGAACTACATAAAGTAGGAGGGAATAATATTTTCCCAAAAAATGCCACAATTCTCAAAGGAACTCAACTACATAAAATATAGTAGAAAGTTGCGATTTTGTTCACTACTGATACCAGAGAGACGATTATTATCAATCAATACGAGCAAAACAACCATTAACCAAAAATTAAAGTATCTTTTGTAGGTACTAGCTATCAATGTTATGTGCGACTAAATTAAAAAGTTCATCATTTTGGTTTATAGGTAGAATATTTTTTTAGTTAAATGTAAAAAAAATGAGATCGTTATAATTTGTATTTGATTCAAACAGCTCGTAATTAAATTGATTTTATCACAGTTTATTGATATTACACATTTGCCAGGCGTTTTGAAACAGTTCACAACAATTTATTATAAAACACCTTTTAGTTTTATACAGTGTCACCAAAAATACCACCAATGCGTACCTCATAAGTGATGCGTTTTCCTAAAAATTAGAAATGTCTTTTGGAAAACCTGCCTTGTTTATTATGATGAGTATTGACTTCCCGTGGTAAATATTTGTAAGAGGGAATAAATTAACGAACTTAATGTAAGACGTAGAAATTAAGTGAAATGGTCAAGAAAAGAATTTTCGTAGGACAACGAAAGGGTAATTGATTTGGCAGCTGAGGATGGAATTATCGATAATAAAACAACAAGTGAGTTAGTGATTATCGAAATACAAACTTCTTCGATTTTGAGAAACAAATTGTTGTTTTGAAACTGCACCAGCGCGTAAGCGAGTGTGGTTTCCTAAAACAACAATTTGTTTCGAAAAAGAGGAAAAATTTTCGATAATCATCAATAACACGAGTTGTATTTGTCAAAATTATTTCACGAAAACAAAACGGTTTTTGGAATTCATTTTTGATACAATGATTCCGACGTTTCTTTAATAATTTGACATTTTCTGTCAGTCACTAGATTTTTAATATCGAATAAAACAACTAATGACAACGCGAAACACATACAATAGGAAAATTGCATGTATCCAATCAGGTGCCGAAATACAAAATCGAAAATAGTTTTCAGATATCAATCATCATATTTAAACCAATCGAGGCGCGTATTTTGTATTGAGTGAAATAATCAGAAATTGAATGAATAAATAATGTAGATTTTAACAAAACAAAAATTTGTTTTATTTCATAATTTTGAAATAATCAGAGTAAGAAATAGATTAACTATTCATGCGATCCAGTAATATGCAAAATGAAACTGGTGAAAGACAAGAAAACGACAGATGACATATTGAAAAATGTCTAGCGAATTTGACAGTTTTTAAAAAAGGAAGTGGTTTTACATATTGCTGTGGTATGCAGGAGCTTATGAATAAATAAAGTTATGCATAGAGTAGATATCGCAGAATAATTATTATTCTAACGATTTGTAAGTTTTGGGAAATATTTTTCAAAAATAGTGACAGTGACTGTATGATAGTTGATAGTATCGATTAGATTTTTTAATAATATGTTTTGTATGATAATAAATCATTTAAATGTATCAAATCGCCCATTAAGCCACTAAAAAAACCAAAATGACGAACCTTCAATAAAAACTAGGAAACCATAACTAAGCAAACTAATTTAAATCACTACCTATGAACGACTAGAATGGTGATGATAGGAAACTTACAATGATATAAATTTATCCCAAAGTGCTATTGTTTTTTGCATCACAATTGAGAAATAAGCAGAATGTATATATTATTATAAAGTATGTGCAAACATGAAAATATGTAGGTATGTATGTATTTTTGGGGTAAATTCACTGAGACCTAAAAGATATATTTTGCCACCTTACTTACATAGTTTCTGAGGAGAGTCTCTGAAACCAGCAGCTCCTTCAGTCCTATTTCCTGGAGAAATTTTAGGATATCTGTAGGCTTCAGCTTAGGTAAATGTTCCTCTTCTTTCCAGTAATCTCCCAGGTACTGTGCTCTAGGATTCTGAAGTGCTGTGCAGTTGGAAAGTATGTGGATGGAGGTTTCTTTTTCCATGCCACAATATCTGCATTCTTCTTTATCCACTATTTTGAGCTTTTTCAGGTGTCCATTCAGGCCATTGTCGCTTGAATGGATCCCGTTAGGATCCCTGTTGAAACTCTTAGCGCAGTTTTACTTTGACTTATGCATTTATTTGATCTCAATAGGTTGTAGTCATACAGAAGAATATTTGATTGTCTAAGGTCTAGGCCCTACTAGATATTTCTAATGGTCAGATCTTCTCTTTCTTCCGGCTCCACCTATTTCTTCCAATATTACATTGGGGCTGATTCCGCAAAAGGGTTCAGGCCCCCAGAAAGGCATTCCAGTCCCCCTCTTTGCTAGTTCATCTGCTATTTCATGTCCTTCTATTCCAGTTTGTCAGCATGGAAATATTTTTGACACATTTATATATAGAGTGATTTAAAAATGTATTACAAAAAACAGTTATTAAAAAAAAGTGTAGAGTTTTGAACTACTGGTGCTCTATAAATCGGTTCCAGATCAAAGTCATGGTGTACCTTAATTTTAGTTTTAAGCCGAAATGAGATTCACTTTCTTGTAACGTTATATTCCGTTATACAGGGTATTTACATACTTATTACTGATTTTCTTCCAAAATCTTAACAGGTTATACGCCCTATATGATTAAATAGAAGCGGAAGAATAATAAAGCCAAATGGAGTACCTACCTATTATTACAGTTTTCTGCAATATTGTAGTATTTGATAAAGCGCATAGTCAAAAGATATGGTAGAATAATACACTTCCCGAGCGCTTTTTCTTTGAGAAAGTAGCATTTCCCGGCCTAGGTCGGAAAGAATCACGTCGTTACCATAGCAACGGATTAACGGCTGACGGTTCATATGAAATTAGTTGTCAGAAGTTCTGGATTCAACAATTTATATATACCAAGCTCTTCAAACAAATTGAATCCCTTCAATATTAGCAATTGCTCGAATTTTAATATAAATAATGATATAAATGAGAATTAGAATATTTTTCCTAAATGTGGTATTTTCTGTACTATTCTGTTTAATTCAAATAAGAATTAAAATGTATAATGAAGAAATGTTACGTCTCAAGGATTTGTTATTCCACACGGTTTTTTGGAAAAAATAGTGTAAGCAACACGACCGAAAATGTTTTTTTTTTAGACTCACAACCAGAATTTGATCTATTCGTCAAAAATAACCTATTTTCCGGCCTTGTTACGTGAATTACTATTTCAATTGAGAAGCAAAATTGTTTAGTTTTTCATGCCATGCTAAGACAATCAAAGATTCTTTTGGGTGACTACAACCTGTTGAGATCAAATGAATGCATAAGTCAGAACTCCAGAATCCTAGAGCACAGTACCTGGGATAGAAGAAGAACATTTACCCAAATTGAAGCCTGCAGATATCCTGAAATTCCTCCGGGAAATAGGACTAAAGGAGCTACTAGGTAGTTTCAGAGACTCTCCTCAGAAACTAAGTAGAAGTAAGGGGGCACCATAGATCTTTTAGGTCTAAGTGAATGTTACCCCAGATATACATACATGCCAATAAAGCTCATCTTTCCGTCTACATTTTCGATTTAACGTTGTTTTGCAAACAAAAATTGTTTTCTCATATGTATACATAAATGTATGCAATAGCACTTTAAGATAATTTATTCAATAGGTAACGCTTATTGTATTGTCTATTACTATTTAGTTCATTAAAGCTTAATATTAATTTGTTGACTGACTAGAAACAAACTGCGGCAAAGGTACAACTTCAATCATAGGCGTGCCCAAGACTTGTTCGCAAACCATATTATGGTCCAACATCAAAGAGCTAATTTGGTCTTCGTTTAACATATCGATGCTGAAAGCAAAAAATAAATATCTCAATATCCAAGGGTGATTGAGTAGAAATTAGTACGAGATGATAAAATGCGTCCATTTAGAACTCAGGACATAATATGGTTCCTATTTGATAACCTCACTCACCTGACAAAAGAGCTAGAAACCAATAAAACAGCATGGAATCGAAACTTATGATTGCGGCCTGATTCTATAAGAAAGTGGTTAAAAGAATGATTGGCGAAAGTGATTAAGCATAAAATTTTAATCACTTGTCTAGTCACGTCATCCATGTTTCGGATTTTATAAAACCAAAAGCCACCAAGGGTTATTAAACTTCGTCCGCTTATGGCCGTTTGCACCAATTGATATTTAAGTCGACTTAAAGTTAAGTGGCACTTTAAGAAAGATTTGTTTTGCACCATGAACAACTTGTCATTTTAAGCAGGACCTAGCTAAGCTTAGAAAATCGCTCGCTTGTTCTCCACTTATCATCAAAGTGGATATTTGTAACCTAACATTTTTGTGTTTTGATTGATGTTACATGTCAATGTTTTTCCTCTTTTCGGGTTTGTACTAGGGTAACTTGGGTTAAATCGAGTTATTTTTAGCCCCAGAATATGTAGTATGATTTATAACCTGCCTTTTTGTTACACCCTGTATATTGAAACATAATATAATTTTCATAGGTGATATTGTTAAATAAATTGAACTGCTGTTGATTTTAAAGCAATAATATATTTATTTACAATTATCTAGTTGAATAATTTGAACGGTTGCACGAAAAATAGTGTGTATGTCATGGCCGCGAAACTTTTTAACAACCTCAAGATTATCTTGCCTCGGCCGCAAGCGGCATTTGCGATAACCGTTTTTTCCGTACGTTAAAAAGGCATTTCGCGGCCTAAGCATACAAATAACTATTTCACACTTACAACGTTTGCATGTAGATACCTCTCGTAAAATTGGACAAAATGATATAAGGATTGAGGGGTCCAGTCTATTTACTTTTTGGAATGAGGGGTTTTGAAGTTATGAAAATTTAAATGTTTTAATTTTAAAAATGGCTAAAAATGTGAGTTGCGTAAACAATGGTAGGTGAAAACTAGCATATTCTTCCAAATGTAATGATTGAAACATGTTTATATTCAAAAATATACCCTTTTACATTTAAAAACAACCTGCCAAATGTCAAATCAATTTACCCATCCATCTTAAAGTTACCATAAAGAAACAATCAATTTTCCATAACTTCAATACCGCGTATTTCGAAAAGTAAATGATCTGGACCCCTCAATCCCTATCATTTTTCCCAATTTTACGAGAAGTATCTACTTGCAGCCGTTGTGTCATTTGGAAAGACCTTGTATATTTTGGCACAAAGCCCATTTAGCAATATGGGAATGAAATACAGAATGACTCCTTGAAAAATTTAGTTGTTTTGATACACACTTCTACAACATTTTGTTCAATTATTGAAAGATATTCTTAAAGCTAACCACTTGAGCAAATAGTAAACAAAATCAGTATTTTTGATCAAATATAAAAAATAGCAGACACTGTTATTGGAGGAAATTCTATTAGGAAATATGAAATGTGATAAATACATACCTAGAAACACTTTCAGTATCAGAATTGTCGTCGTCGATCGTTAGATATGTAAGAGTCTTTTCTAGAGGACTGGGAATTTTCTTGATAGTTCCGTTTTTGAATTTTTCTTCGGTTAAACCCAATTTTGGTTCACTGTTCCTACGCTCGGTAAGAGAACTGATATTTAACATCATCATTCCTTGCGAGAAGATTTCTTTCATTTTTTCACTTGTCGGACCAAGAATATTGTCTAGACTTTGTCTTCGATCTGGAACAAAATATTTAATATAACTAAGCATAAATCATAATCATACAGGGTATCGAAGATGATGATGTTCAGGAAATCAGTGAAGTAAAGAAGAATATTGAGAAAACGTTGGATACAGTCGGTATAAGCATGAGCTTAGATAAAGAGGCAACTGAAGTGAGGAAAATTGGAAAGTTTAACGATAACAAAATGGGAATTATTAGAATGGCCAAGAATCTAAAACGGACGAATGTATGGGTAAATAAAGACTTTACTAAAACAGAAAAGCATTGATACCAACGGAGAGATTTTTATTAATTTTATTAATTGACATGAACAGAAAACAAGAAATTCTAACAACATTGTCCAAACGAGTACTTTTAACGTTTTTTGAAGTATAAATTCATTTCTCGTATTTTACTCTTGTTATTCTAAATGTACAAGTGCATAGTTTCCAGATACATATCCTTATACAGGGTGTTCGAGATATTCGAAACATATTGAATGGGTATGTCCCAAGTACGGCTCGCACATAAAAAATGAATTCTATGAGACAGTTTTCAAAGTTTAAGATAGTAATATTTGGGGATACGAACGCACAACTTGGAAAAAAGATAATCCTTAATTCTAAAGGGACAATACATGATATTACGAACGATAATGGTCAACGACTTTGTCAACTTGCAGGACAGTCTCTAATCCAAATTTACACAGCCCAGGTGGCACAATGCAGCATGGAGACACCCTGGTGGGCAGGTAGAAAACCAGAAGGACCATGTTCTAGCTACCAACGGAATCAGTAATAAAACTACTGACACAAGGACATATAAAGACGCTAACGCCGATTTGGATACCTATCTGGTGATCACAAAAATTCATGGCTTAAATATGGCAAAGATACATTACAGAAGTAAAAACAGAAACAAGTTCAATGTAGGAAATCTAGCAACAGAACAAACAAGGAAAGAATACAAGGAAATAAAGCAAAATAAGTCAACAATGAACACAAATAATATTGAGTCTATGTGGAGTAATATGAAAAACAATATACTAAGAATCGCAGATGAAGTGCTGGGGAAAAAGTAACGAAGTACAAAAAAACGAAACAAGAATTGCATGGATTAACACAAAAACAGAGGATACGGAATAAAAAGGAATGCCGCCAATATTATGTACATGAGAAAAAATGATGAATGGATGAATAAACAATTAGAGCATATCGAACAAGATACTAACTACAGAATTAAACAGTTCTACAAAAAAATAATAATTCAATACAATAATCCGAGAGCTATAAAAAGAGAATTTCAATAGGTGGCACCAGAACATTCCCACATCATTTTGGAACTGATTACACGAGAGCTCAGTGCTTTAATGACTGCTTGACTATCTGTCAATATGATCATCCTTTGCCTTCTATATCCTTTATCAATATTGAACTGTTCACTCTTTCTTATGCCGTGAATTTCTACTTGGCAGATTTTTTTCTAAGCTTTCTGAGTGCTTGGTTCCTGGTCCATACACTCTTATCATCCCAGTTTCTTCTATTGCTTTTGAAAGACTACAGTAGGATAGAACTCGGTATAGAAGGAATAGCTTGCAGTATAACGTTGATCCACGATTTAAATGGCAATAACAATACTCTATTCTATAGATTATAAACCTGCCTTAGACCTAATCTAAAATCTCATGTAACAAAAATATGAAATAACTTACTGGCATTGATTGGAGGGTCGTCGTTTTTAGCCGAAGATCTAGAAATCCAATTCGATATGCTATGGTCTAATTTCACTTTATTTTTAATCATCGAGTATTCGTTTTCTAATCTAGGATTAGGCATCGTTTTTTGCCTCGTCAAAAGCGGTTTCCCAAAACTACTATTAACTTGTTTGTTCGGTGAATTATCTTCTGGACTACTACTATCCAAATTAATTTCAGTCCATTCGCTAGAATGACTCTGCGCTATGCTTCGTTGTTCCGCTTTTCCACTAAAATATGTACACATCAAATTGATACATAACAATAATAAATATTTTACTACCTGCTGGAGACAGGTGATATTGGAGAAGTATTAAACAGCGGATTTCGATAGCCATCAACATCTTCTAGTTTGGAAGCAATGGGACTAGAAGAATCTCCTAGTTTTTGGGGAAGACTTTTGAATTCTTCTATAAGTTCTTGAGCATCGTCCAGCATGGATATATTAGAATCAAGACTTCTCTGTTTGCCGCTAGCAAAATTAGCAGCCAGAAGGGATACTCTTTTGCGATTTTGGTGAATTTCGTCAGAAATCTGTTCAAGGCTTTTCAAAGCGTCTGCGTACGTTAGTTTTGCGTTTGTTACTTGAGATTCCAAGGCGTGTACTTTAGATTTTTGTTGTTCAAGTAATTGATTGTAATGCGCTTTCATTTCGTAGTATGGTCTGAAAAAAGTAAATGTTATCAATATGCAAATGGGCGTTATATCAGAAAAAATTCAATTTTTATAATACTTTTTAATAGTCGAATCCTGAGGCTAGCATAGTTGGAGGAAGTCAAGGCCATTGAGTACGCGTGCGACTTAAAATTCTTGGACCCAGTGACACCTACGGCCTGACGACTTCGACAATTGCGGAACTAGCCAAACGTTACACCCATGCTCAATCCCTTGAGAGATGGGAGGGAATCAAAGGATGCAGTTTGGCCAGGATCACCCTGGGCGACTCTGGGAAGATGGCGCCGAAAAAATATTTGACGATAACCAGGAAAAACCTACGTATAACAGTGGGATTTCTGACTGGTCACTGTCAACTAAGGAAACACCTCCATACTATGGGGCTAGTGGACACACCTCTATGCAGGATGTGTGAACAGGAAGATGAAACTGTCAGGCATGTTCTTTGCGAGTGTCCGGAGTTATCGTCAATAAGAGAGTGTGTGTTCGGTGAGTCTTGGCCTACACCTGCCGATATAAAGGAGATGTCTCCTAGTGACCTGTCCACCTTCCTGAGAAGGATAGGATGGACGATGACCTAGGAGGACAACTCCTCGGGAGGATGTACAATGGGTCACATGTGGCCTAAGTGCTGTGAGCCTACACTCGCCCTCCCTACTCTACATATACAACGACGCGTGCAAACATCGCCTCCTAAAGTGCAGGAGAAAAGATACAAAAAGGGAGAAGCACACATATAACCAAAAAGAGCCATAAAATACCTTGGAGTTATACTAGACCAACAAGGCACATTCAGCGACCATGTTATATACACCATCTGGAAAGCAGAGATCAGGGTCACAGCACAGAAGTGATAGCAGGAGTAATCCCCATTCATACCAAATTATACGCAAAAAGGTGGTTGTACCGAAGAAAATACAGAGCAAAGAACCCTGCAAAAAACAAAAGAGAGAGAAATCTCGATGAACAAGTAGTAGAGTAAATGGGAAATGACGGAAGACGTGGCACAGTGGACAAAGAAGCTTATATCAAACTTAATAGAACAGGTTAAATGCCCTTACCGCAAAACAGATTACTTAAACTACTTAAGAAAAGTCCTCAGGGAGCATCTTTTCGAGCCTTTACCTACCGAATAAGAAAAAGTGAAGACGACGATGTATACAGGGTGATTCAGTGGAAAGTGCCCAATAATAAGACGGAAATTCAACCAAGGTCGGATAAATGCGTAGCTAGTAGCCTACTGTAATCAGATTTGGATACCAATGTGAGGAAGAAAAATTCCCAACAATCAGTTACCTGTGTTATCAAGTTTTTATCCAGGTTTTTTTAGGATTAATCATTGGAATTGTTGTTAATTGATACACATTTCAATATGCAAAACTGGTTTAGACATATTTTGAAACAAAAATAATCACATCACAAAAGAAACGTTCCATTAACAACATTTCCAAAATAAGCAATATCACTGGAGTTCCTGGAACGTGTACTTCACTTCATCCCATTCCTAGTAGACTATGATATTGTTAGAATGTCATACAATGAAATATTTTATTGCACATTTTATTAAGGATATCATCTAGATACTGTGAATTATCTAGTTCCTGAAATTTTTTCAAAGTGTAAGATAGAAGAATTCCATAAACACTCAATTATCCTTGATAACGGTAGTTATAGCGCTACCGAAACGTTGAATTGAAAATATAAAAAGGAATATGGTTTGAATTCGCAAATAATTAACAAAAATGAATCAAAGCCTCTTTTTCATCCAAACTACACATTGCAGTAATATCTATGTTGTAGCTTATGCCCCTGTAACAAATTTTCAAGTGATACATATTAATCTATATATATTGGACATGATCAGTGATCAGTTCTGTGTTTCTATATGTGATATAAGTATTACAGTAGGTAACAGAAAATATAAGTTATTTTGTAATTTGACTGATCAATTTAACTGAAACAAATAATCTTGTTTAATATTGAAAACAAGTAATAATTTCAAGGATGACTCACCTAAAGTCCAATGTGTTTGTAGTAAGTCATCATCAAATTTTACTTGTCTCTATTTGAGAGTGCAGTATATTGAAATTATTAATAAACAACAAAATGTTACTTACAAAAACATCAATTCATGCCTTGACAAAATGTTACTCATTTGTAATAAGGATCTTCTAATGGATAAACTAAAGAAAAATAAAAAACAAAAATAAATAATAAAAATGTGATGAGAGCGTAAAATAATATGAGAAGTTTTGTTAATAAATGAAATTCAGTCTATTATAATCTCATAGAGGTCTGCAGCCTTTTTTGGATACAGGTCAAAATCAACCACAATTTGAATGTGGGAAGGACATTTGGGTCAGTAATATTATAATTTCAAGATGTAAGAATGGGATTAAATGGTTTGGGAGCAAAAGCAAATCACCTATTTTTAGTTTTTTCAATTTTGAAAATATTAATTTCATGCTTTTTTTGGTGTCCCGCAGGTCATACCCAGCACTGGTCATCATGAAATGTCCATTCAAGATGCATTTTGAGTACATTGGTCTATGGACTTTATTGCTGCTATTCAGTTGCAGGGTGACCTTTTAAAAAGTAACCTAACATTATTTATTTTCAATACCTAGATTTATTTCCCTTTCAAAAATAATGTCTGTAATGAATAATCTATGAACGTCTGTCAATTGACAATCTATGAATGTCCATAGTTGTATCATCAGGAATCTAAATGGATGTCTACTGGACATCTGTAAAGAAAAAAATTGACATCCCATGAACATACATCTATCTGAGCATCTATCAGACATTCAAAGAGTACATTGCCCAATGCTCAATTTACACAAAATTATAATTATAATATAATAGACTAAATAGTATAGTAGAAAAGCATGGTCTCATTAGCTAGTGACTCTTTATGGGGTATTAGGATATTTAAATGAATATATTCTCCCATTCTACTCTTTGATAAGGAAATTCAAGAAATGAATTATTTCATAAATAGTGATCAGACACTTTGAAGGACACAAAATCACTCACCTGCTTTTGGTTATTGCTCTTTTCAATTCTTTCTGTATGCTCTGTACCTTAGTATTAGCTGCTTCATGTTTAACACAAGCAATTCTATGTTCTAGTTCTGCCACTCCTCTTTCCTTCTCAGCATCATTGACTCTCTGAGTGGCATGATTAAGCATTTCTTGCCATGCTGGGTCTGTAAACCAATATAATAAGTATAGCTAGTACAAAAATATAAATGAGAAGTTGGTCCCAAATTTGATAAAAAATGCTGACATTCACAAAAAAAATATAATTACCAGTACAGAATATTTAAAATTTAAGCGGAAGTAAATATTTCATTTGTTTTAAATATATGCAGGAATTCTTAAATTTCATGCAATTTATTATGCAAATTGCCCTTTTCTGTGAAAATTTTGTCCAAGTGACTATAAGTACCCCAGAAAATAATGTCATATCTTTTAATTGGTATTGAAAAGGTATTTACCCAGAGTCCTTCCACCTAAGCCTTGTTCTGCCAAATAAACCATTTCTCTAGCTGCACTATGGGCACTGTTAGCCTTCTCAAATTTACAAGCTGCAATCTGTGATTGTTTAAATATTTCATTGGCATAAAATCTCGCTTCATAATAGGGTCTAGCTCGTTCAACACACATCCCCAATTTAACTCTGATTGCATCTACTTTAAGTGTACTTTCACAAAGAAGTTGCTTAAAAGAAGTTCTACATTCATCTAGTTCTACTTCAAGCTTGTTAATTTCATCAGTGGCATTATTTAATCTTTCCAACTCAACATGCACTCTGGGATCAACAGTATCATTGAATTCTGAACCATTTTCACACATTCTAAATATTGTATGTTCGCAATTTATTGAAAAGTTTGGAAAGCAATCTTAATTCTTTGTTCTAGTTGTCATTTTGTATAATATCACTAATAATTATTTAAATAAATTTAATGCGAAAATAAATATAAACACTTGATTTAAAGATTTTTGTGTAACTTTGACAATTAATGACAGTCGGAATCATAGATAACCTATAATTGAAATTACTTCTATTTTATTATTATGGCCCTCTTCTTGTAAACCACTCAGCTACCTCAGCTACAATCAATAAATTGATTGTAGCTTAGACAAGGCCACCTTGTGTTAGAGGTGGCCTTGGCTTGGACGTTTGGTTTTTTTCGTTTTTTTTAATATTCATAGTTTTAAATGTATTATTAATTGAATTTATCATACACATTTTATGTCAAGGTTATGAAATAATGTCCAAAGAAATAGTCCTTTTTCTGCCACCAGAGATAGAGTATCGCTTATATTGAATTCCCAAATAGCACTTACAAAGCCAACCTGGATCCGTCACCTGGTGCAGGCAAACGAAGACTAAAGACTGAACTTTATTTCTGCTATATTTGTTAGCTTTATTTGGGCTCTTGTTTCTGGACAGTCTTAAGCCTAGGGAAAAATGTTACTATCTTTCAGGCAGAGGTAATAGCGGTGCAATGTTGTGCAGAAGAGTTGATGAGACGGGAGGTGGATAGCCAAAGAATCGTCATCTACTCCGACAATAAGCAGCACCTGAGGCGATATGCTCATATGGGATAACATCAAAACTAGTGTCACTCCCAAGACCCTAGGTAGGTTGTCAAAATAGAGTGACCCTGGCAGGTCACAAACTAATAAAAGGTGATGAAAAAATGCTCATGAGTTAGCCAAGCAGCAGGAAGCAACGGAGGTCCTGATAGGGCCAGGAAATTCCTGTGTAATTGCTAAATGTAAATGCAATGTTAACAGAGCATTTACAAATAAACAACCATCAGGCGTTGTGCTGGTGGTATGAAACCCCAAGACAAAGGCACGCTAAATTATTCCTTAAAAACCCTTCGGTCAGATTGTCACATGTCCTACAATGTCAAAGTCGAGAAACGATGAGGAAGATGGTGAGAATGCTGACCGGACATTGTAGGCTGAGGAAATATATGCACAGAATTGGCCTATATAGCAGATGACAGCCAAAGCAGGTTCTGCCAGGAAGAAGACGATACTACGGAGCACATACATACTCTGTGAGTACGAGGGACTATATGGTGCGGTTTTACTTACTCGAAGAAGAAGAACCGAGGGCAGAGAGAGCTACGCAAGGGAGTTTGTACCTAGGGTCCAATGAAAACAATAAAACTAGTAATCAAGCTCTAAATATGGGGAGGACCACAATAGATCTGCAAAGTTCGCAGTGGGATCGGACAAAGAGCCACTTCAATTCTAATCTAATCTAAAGTGGACACATTAGATCTTTTAGGTCCCAGTGATCATCAGCTCATACATACATATATAAGCATCAGGATGTAATATTACTCTTACCGGAGCAAGCCAGACGCACCTACGGTAAGAAATGGGGACTGAGACGAAGCATATATGGTACACTAGCTGTACAAAATGGTTGTAATTCCCAGGATGGTCTGGTGGCCAAAGATTTGATGCTAGACCTTCTACCACTACATTATGTTATAATGTGCGAAGCAAGGGCAGCTCTAAACCGACTGGAAAGGACATCGGATCATGACGTGTTTCATGGGAGAGGACACACGAGACGAAGGCAAGTGCATGACGAAATCCTCAAAATACCTACAGACCACATGACCACCAGATACATCTTTCGCAAGAACTTCGAGATTGTTATCAAATATCGAAAGGAGCTTGAGGAAGAGAACGTACCACCACTCAGTACAGCGAATGAACTGATCTGGTACACAGACGGATCAAGCAATGAGCTCGACACTAGAGTGGGCATATACAGCAGGTCGAGCAAATACGAAGGAATCGTCTCGCTTGGCAAATACGCCTCGGTATTTCAAGAAGAGGTCTATGCAATACTTGCATGTGTAAGGGCAAATAACATGAGAGCCTACAACAATAAGCAGATCGAAATCTACAGTGACAGTTAAGCTGCCCTTAAAGCACTTCAGAGCTCTAAGGTAACATCTCGGCGGCGGCGGCGAAGAACTCAGAAAATTGGCGATTCGAAACAGTGTATTACTGGAAAGGGTCCCAGAATTGCTGGCAATGAAAAATCTGACGAACTTGCAAGAGCTGTGGGCATTGCCAGATGCTCAACTGAGTCATGGTTATTAAAAGGGTGGGTGAAAGAGCAACACAAAAAACACTGGAAGAATACGCCCAGGCAGACACATGTGAAGAAATCTATAAAAGAATTAACCATCAGAAAAAGTTGCGAAAAAACGGAAACGGATTGGCTGAATTAGTCAGAACACTAGGGGGATTCACAATAAGCCCAGAAGGCTGAGATGGTACCAGAGTAGGGACGGCTCCTCTAAAAAAACGTGAACGTAACATAACTCATTATTTTTTTATGTACGACCGGGCGAAAAAGTCCAGATTATAAATACGTTTAGCGGGCGTAAAGTGTCACTTTACCGCCCGCTTTCCCTTATCGTATATTCTCTTAGATTTGGCGGGTAGTAAACTTAATTTTGCATCTTCTGCTGCTTTAAAAATTTCCGATGGTGTTCCAGAAACTATTTCATCGTCACTACTGTCCATTACATAAACAAAATATATAAAACTCCTAACCGAAAATATACTAAGAAACTTGCAATACGTGAAGTCGACTGTAAATAAAAATGGCGTCTACCTATTCTTGTCCTATTGACTTTGTTGCTATGGTAACGCGTATAGACTTATTTTTATTCAAACATACAAATGATTTGGTAGATTGTTATCCAGGGTGAGTTATAATAATATCGAGGTATAAAATTTATCCAACTTAAAACATTTATAATAACCTATACTCACAAAAGGTGAAAAATAGAAAATAATAGTTATTTATGTACCAAGGCAGTAAAGTGATTCTTTATCGGACGAGTCTGAAATTATGAGACGAGCGAAGCGACGCGAATAACAGGCGAGTCCGATAAAGACACTTTTCTGGCGTGGTGCATACAAAATTTTATCGCCAACTGTTCAGAATTCGGAATATAAGAGATTGAGGTATATTTCATAATGGGGAGAAGCGTGACACTGACAGATAATAATTTTCGAGTAATGTGAAAGTCAAAATACTTTACCTGACTCATATGTCACTTTACCTGCCGCAAGGCAGATAAAGTACATTATTGGTATAAGATAAGGTAAACTATTTGTTTACTTCCAGAAATCAATCTGATAATTGACGGCTTCACTGACGGTTGGCGATAAAACATATTTATTAATAAATGACTATTAAAACGGTCGTGCATAAAATATTGTATGTATTTCAGGAGTAAACAGCGTTTATGGACCTTACGTGTTAATAGCCCTCGCCTTGCGGCTCAGGCTCTTACTTACACGTTGTGGTCCATAAACGCCTGTTTTACGCCCTTGATACATATAAATAACTATAACGTGATGTTTCAGAAAAATGGAACTCTTTATAAAACTGAAAGTAGCAATAATTGTTTGCCATTGGAAATATTCCAAAAAAATGGTTTTCAAATTGTTGAACAATATTAAATATAAGTGAAATTGAGACATAAATACATAGCTTATTCATATTTTGTTTATTGTAGCTAATCAATATTTCTTATTTACAACAGAGAAAACATAAGTGTATTAATAGCTATCATTACATTGTATATTTTTAACCGCCCAAAATATTTGGTTCCGAATTATGTGCACTCTCATTCGTACCATGTACCTATTGGTTCGCGTGGTTCGAAAAAGTCAACGTACAGATCTGGCAGAAGAAAGTAATGTGAAAGTGTGTCCTAGAACTTGTAGCTCCTTGTCTTTTATTGTATACAGAACCGAACTCGCACCACGAGAACAAAACTGAAAGTATTTTTTATTATTAAAATCTAAAGGTATATGAAATGATTTAAAAAAAATTGAGAAAGAAATTAGAAAAAAAAAATGAATGAATAAATAATGATTAAAAAGAGAATGGGATTATGTAGCTTAAGATATCATATTATAAAATGTATATATCTAGATTTAGTATATAAATTAAATAAAATATTAATGTATGGTAAAACTATGGTAAGTCAAAAAATTAAAAATTGGTAAATTGGTTAGGCTAATGGAACCGCAAGGATCCGCAGTCAATATCACAACCTCACACACACATGAAATGATTTAAGAATATTGATTTATTAAAATATAGTTTCACAATAAGAATTTAAGCATAAATAACAATTTGAAAAAAGCACTATTCGATAAATATTCCATAAAGATAGCTTTATGTTTTTTGAAATCATGAGAAATAATTGTTAATAAATAGCTCAGTTTTCCGTAGAATGGAAAAGCAAATTAAGACCACGCCTGATGACCGCGCATAATTATTCTTTCTCTCTCTTTCAGCTGTTTTTCTGTCGCACCTGTATAACCCGGCACACTTCCATAAGGATTTTCGCAATCTGTATATTAAGAGCACAACAATAGATGTAAAAAGGTCGCAGGGGAGTGGACCACAGACCACATGAGTGGAACCAATTACAATAGCCACCTATACGAAAATTGAAAAAATTAAAACTGACAAAATTACATGGCAAGTTGCATCAAATATAATATTAAGGGCCGAATTCAGAAACGACATTACTACTACACTCCTTTCACACTCAAATCGCGACTCGTTTGAGAGTTTTGGTATTCAAAAACCATGTAGTTTGAGTAACTCGATCATGTGAGTAGAGATTGTAGTGCACATAGTTTCTGTCTCGAGCTGGCAGCATTGTAATTTTTGGTTTACGTGAACTACATTTGACAATTTATATTAATCATTTCCCTTGTGTCATCCTTGTGTATTTATTCCGAATATAGATATATCTCAAAGATTATATTAAAAACTTCATCCTTTATTGAATTAATATTAGCGAACAAAAGAAATATATAACACCAAATGGAAAAATATATTTAACAGAGTGAGTGGCTCAATATAAAAATATTATTGGGTGTAAAAAAACGGATTCAATGAATGCATCCGAAAGAAAGAAAAGGTGGGCTGTTAGCACTACAGAATTTAATTCTCTACCGGATCAAACAAACGTACCTAAGTAATTTTCATTCCTATCCAGTATAACCATAAGCTATCTTTTACAAAAGTATTATTTATTGGATTTGATTTGACAGCAAACTCCACAACTCCAAAAAGCATGGAAGAACATTAAATGCGGAAGGAAAAAGGAGCTATCAAAAGAAAAACAACAGAGAATGGCAACTGGCGGTGGAATTGTTAAAGCACCGCCTAATGATGATTCAACCGATGGCATCTTAGATTGTGTAGACATCGAAATAAAGGATGTCATTGATAGCGAAGAGGCTTCATAAGCAATAATTATGCTCTGCACAACACGTATAGCCCGGTTGAAAAAACTTGAGAAGCAAGATGAAGGATTTCACATGCTGCGGATGGAAAATAAATTAAAAATCAATGTTGAAAATCTTTACAAACGCCGTTATTGATTGCTTCGAATACAAAAATGTGAGGTTATGTTGATAATGTAGGGACAGCTAGTTACCCTCAAAATAAACTCATTCATACACTACAATTGTAGTGTCGATTTGAGTATTTCTTGTTTCTGGATTCCAAATTGAGCATGAGTGTCGATTCCAGTAGAGATTGAGTGTGAATTGAAGGTGAGTGACGTCTATGAATTCGGCCCTAATACTACAAAAAGCATGGCTGTCAAGAAGTTTGTAGGTTGTGATGTGTGAATTTAGGGTCTAGTCTATCCAATTTTGTCAAAATACAACTACTGGGAAGTATTTGATTATAGGCTTGGTATTTCCATTAATAACCATCTTCCAATCAAGAGTATATATTTCCATTTCAAATTAAGGATAAACTACTGATTAAGCAACGAATATCGTCTACAGGCTCACATTTGATAAGCTCCTTAGTTAGAACAAGACGTTGTTTTGTTGTTGGAAGCTCCCAGTAATTAGAAATTATCAGGCTTTATAAAAGGATTATTATCAATCCTGAAGGTTAGAAAAAATATAAGCTTTAAAATATCTTCCATTCAGAATGCTATTTATTTTCCCGTTCCTTCTGAAACAATCACTTATAGTTTCTTTTTTATACATCTGAGGATGAATTTGGAATAGTACTTACTCAGCATTCAAAACAAAACTACCTGGAGGTTACTATAGCTGAGTTATCTTCAAATATTCCAAATGGGGTGACTGAACATTTTCATGCTCTTTAACCATAAAACCTTTGAAAAAGGTCTCTTCTCTAGCAGTCTAGAAACAGTTATAACTGTTCCCCAGCACAAGGGTGGCGAGAAAAATATCACTCTATTGCCTTTTTACCAATGTAATGGAAGATAATCGAAAGATTAATGAAAAACCGTGTATTGCCATTCCATTTCAAACTTTGGGTATCTTAATCCCTGAAGATATATTTCCTTAGACGTTTTATATAAGTACCTGATTTTAATATTTTGAATATCTCCTCTCAGACGTATCTAAGGCGTACATGGACGTTTAGAAATATATCTTTAACACGTCTCATATATGCCTTTGTGCTATCTGGTACTGTTGTATCTCCTGGAGTAGTTCAGATATACCACTTTTAATTTCTACCATAGGCATTACTATTAAGTCCTGGTCTGACTCGAACGGGCTTTGTTTTAACATTGATAAAAATTGATTTTATCTTACAAATGGGTTTTGCGACATCTCAAACTTAACAATGGCTTAATATTAAGATTTTCAAATTCGTTTTTCGGTCGATAAATATTGAGAGCGTCATCTACTTGTTTTGACATTAAATCGAATTATTCCACTGCTTCAAACACTTTCAACTCTTTATTCTAATTGTTTGCCTTCCTGGCTGGAGGTCTTGCAGTTTGCACCTCTTCGAATCTATTTCCAAATTTAAAAAAGTGCTATTTCAAAACTCTTCCAGTTTTATCATATTTGGAGTCCGTGTGCTTGGTTCGAAAACACTTTCTCAATTTAACTAAAAAGCCGATTCATAGTTACCCTATTGGAAGAAAACATTTCGATAATTATTCAACAATTCCCACCTCTGATCTGGTAAAAAATTATATCACCTTCAATGCCAAAAAATTATTCAACTAGCTACCTTTAGGGTTGAAAGCTGAAATTCATTTAATAATTCTTGAAGATTGACAAAGGCATTTCTCAATTGAAGTTATTTTCACAACAATGTAAACAATAGACTTTATCTCTTCTTATAACATTATATTGTTTTCGTATTTTCGCATCTCTTGGAAAACTTCAGCAGGTGAACTTTTGGAGGTCCGGACAATACAATATAAGTACTTATACTTTTGTTTTCCAACTATTTCCATGGCTTAGACTGCTATTAAATTTAAATAATTAAATTAGTATGTATGTATGTATTTTTGGGGTAACATTTACCAAGACCTGAAAGAACTATTGTGCCCCCTTACTTCTACTTATAGTTCTTGAGGAGAATCTCTGAAACTAGTAGCTCCTTCAGTCCTATTTCACGGAGGAATTTCAGGATATTTGCAGGCTTCAATATAGGCAAATGTTCTTCTATCTACTAAATCTCCCAGGTACTGTGCTCTAGGATTCTGGAGTTCTATGCAGCTGGAAAGTATGTGGATGGAGGTTTCTTCTTCCATGCCACAATATCTGCATTCTTCTCCCTCCACTATTTTGAGCTTTTTCAGGGGCTCATTCAGGCAGCAATGTCCCTGTTGAAACTCTTAGCGCAGTTTTACTTTGACTTATGCATTCATTGGATCTCAATATGTCAGCTCAATGGGTCAGCTAGAAAAATCTTTGATTGTCCCTACTAAATCTTTCAGATGGTCAAATCTTCGGCTTCACCTATTTCTTCCAATATAACATTGAGGCCTATTCCGGTTCAGGCCCCCAGAAAGGTATTTTAGTTTGGTAGTTCATCTGCTATTTAATTACCTGTGTGTCCTGGAAACCATAGTAAGGTAATTATATTGTTCTTGCCTAGTTCTTTGAGTTTGTCTAGGCAGTCTCACACTATTTTGAAACTGATTACACAAAAGCTCAGTGCCTTAATGGCTGCTTAACTATCTGTCTGGTGAAGGTAGTTGAAAGTAAGAAGAAACTTATAGTGAACGAACACAGTATGAAGTATGAGATTATGACGTTTAAGATGATAACGTTTAAGCCACTAAAAATATTTTTCGTTTTAAATTGAATTGATTCAATTAACGCAGTATTTATATGTTTAAATTAACACGCCAATACCGTTGGTTGATTGTAAGTAAACTAGCTTTGTGATATATTTTTCATGTAGGTAATGAAAATCTCAGGTATAAATTTAAAAATTCCCAGCATTCACAATTTAACGATGTCGAAGCTGCATTTTGAATAGGGCAGGATAGCGTTATTAATCAATTAATGAATGAATTAATTAACAAAAAGAACACTAGGAAGTTGATTGGATTGCATGTTGAAGATTTGACCAAACTTGACAAAAAGCATTTCATTAAAGAAGAGCCTCAAACTGAAAAGATTACCATTACCTTTAAAAGCGTGAGTAAAGGTTGATGGTTGATAAATCATATAATCTATATATGTCTTTCATAAAAATGTATCCATCTATGGAAAAAAAGACTTTTTTCCACTACTAGCTGTGAAGTTGGCAGTTATTGCTTCTTCTAGCCAACTGAAAACTTGAATTTTTCTATTATTAACCTAGGTCAATAATGAACAAATTCAAATATTTTGAGAATTCAGGGATAGTAGTTCAACAAAACTTGTACAACATAATTGTGTATACCCAGGAGATTGTCTTCAACATATTTTCTGCTTGAAATTACCTATCAATATAAAATTATTCGAATGAGAATGCCATTTTTTTTAAATTCGCGATCAACCAAAAATACCGAAAACTGACTGTGTACTTGTTAGTTAGACGACAGAGTAAACGTTTCTCTGAATTTTTTTCAATGTTTGTCTCAAATTTGGCTGGTAGTGGAAAAAATTATACATAAACCATGATAGTGATGACATTTATAAGGTACTGGGTCAATAAAAATAGTCTTCACCACATTGGTGTATAATATACTATTTTTGAAGGTTGATTATTGCATACTTACAGATGAATATCGAATAATAGCATTCAAAAGTGGAAAAACTAGGAATAATCACAAAGCTTCTGAAACCCTTCCTTAGGGTTGACAATTATAATTAATGGATAGCTATTGTTAATCATTTCTCAAGCTCAAAAACTAATGCTCGACTAATGGAAAAATCATGGAACAAAAAACTGTTCATATCAAAACGGCTTTCGTAGATTACAGGAAGGATTTGATTGCTGAATTTTTGCAAATTAAAATCCCACTATTGTTACTTTTCTTCAATCATCGATAAAGCACTGGCGAATAAATAACAAATGAATATTCAAACACAGCTGATGAAATTTTTATCCGTAGGGGTTCTTACAGACTTCGGTTTTGTTTACCAATAAACCTGGGGAGTCGGTTAAGTTAGGCCGATAAACCGACTCCCCAATCAACTTCACGATACGAATAACGACTATAAGCTTGAAGAACACAGAAGCAGAAGCTGCATTCCCACTTTTTATGTATAGATGACTTCAAAATATACCTACGCATTAAACCAGCGTCAAATTTAACATTAACTTAATATCTTGCAATTGAAGTAGGACAGCTGTGGTTTTCAGAGAAAGAAGGGGTGGTGTCGGTCATAATTTCATCTATGGTACTGATTCTCAGAACTCTACATCACCAAGCTAGGTCTTCACAAACATAAGTCATCATGAGGCTATGAAATAAGGAAACACCCTACCAAAAGTCATTTGGTCGTAGTGGAGCTTCGAAGACAACAAAATTCACACCTAAAGAGACCAAATGAATTTTTCTTGTCAAAGAATTCTAAGGCCTATAAAGTGGAAAAAAAGATGTAACTAAAGCCGTTAACATTGTGGAAAAATAAGTCTAATGAACAAAATTATGAATTTTTCAATCAGCAAAACCAAAATCAATGTGTAAGGTCTAGCTATAAAAGGAATAACCCGCATCAAGGAAGCTTTCCCTTGACGACGTTTACCCCAGCATCTGCTGTTCCACCTTGACCTGAAGGGTACTTTATTGTGTTTTCAGTGTGTAGAATAAAGAAAAATAAATGTTCAATTTATGCCAACAAAAGACATGGAAGCGGCTCTGTTCACCAAAAGTCTTCCTGCGCCAAGATTTATTCATTTTATTTTAGGAGATTAGGTCTTCACCAATTTTGTGGAAAATATTATAATGAAATAGAACCAACTCCGTTTATTTCAATGTCTGTCGTTGCATGAAGCCATAGAAGTAGTTGTTGTTTTTTAGTAAAAGGTCTGTTTTCTTTGAAAAGTATTTTTCAAAAACTTTATAACGCGTTATAATAGTATTTAACTATTGTAAGAACAATTTTTTTTAACCTCCCTATATATAAAAATCTATAAAGTTTTAAAATACCAAACATCGGCACCCAGACACTTGAAATCTTAATATCCTTAAGAGTCACATCTATGTTTATATTAACAACATTAAAAATACGGAGATATCAAATTACCTAGGTACTTTTGGTAAAATCTCACGGAAAGGCGTGAGAAAAAGAATATTGTTTTACAAAAACCTTTGCTGTGTAAAGTTGAAATTAGTTCAGTCGTTATTTAAACTTGGTGACCAAGGGTGATTTCTGTGTGTGGCTGTTTGCTGATAAGGGTGAGTTTTCTCACTGAGTAATTAAGTATTATCCATAAGCATTTGTTTAATTTCACAATCAAGTAATTTCTTTGAATAAATTAAATATTATCATCAATTAATATTTTATAGTCAATTTGGTTAACACTGATTTAGACAACCTTATTTTTAAATCTTACAGGGTTGTATTGTTTGATTTATATATTTTCACCTACGAGGTGTATTGAAAAATAAAGTGATTAGTAATATTATATTGTTTGTTCCGGCGTAGTACATTGCGGTCAGTGTATGCGTTTGTGTTTGGATTACTGTGGTCAGTTTTCCAGGGGTCGTACTGTGGTTTGTACGGGCTAGTGACATTGCGGTCAGTGTGCTAGTTTTCATACTGCTATGGCACAGGAATTGTTGTTTATTATTCTTGTTGCTATAGTTGGTGTTGTTGCCCTGTTTTTTATCGATCGATAGGGACACTGCGGTCAGTGTCAACGGAATGGAGAATTAATATTTGGTCAGTTCTTTACTATGGAAATTAATCCAATAAGATCTTGACATGAATCAACTTTATTTTATTTATTTTCTTTATTTTATTTATTTTATTTATTTTATTTATTTTATTTATTTTATTTATTTTATTTATTTTATTTATTTTATTTATTTTATTTATTTTATTTATTTTATTTATTTTATTTATTTTATTTATTTTATTTATTTTCTTTATTTTCTGTATTTTGTTCATTTTGTTGTTTTCTGGCAAAATGTCACTGAGAGAGAAAATAGTGTTAACTATTTACCAATGTCAATTTCTAATTACTTTCTTAAATTTAATTTAGAACTACTTTTGGTAGACTTGATTGCTCATCCGTTTCTCTTTAATTTCAGGTACGACATCTCATACATATCTGCCTCACGCCTAGTAATTAAGTATTTTAGTATTTTTATTTTTATTATTATTATTCAATATTTTATTCACCTTTTGATAGTTTTTATATTTTTCCTTATTATTCAAGTATATATATATATTTTTTTTTATTATTCAATATTATTTATTTTATTTACGTCTTTTTAACTTAAATATCTATACAACTATATGATATACAAAAAAAAATTAAATTATGATTTTTTTATTTTTATTTTTTTTTATTTTACAAAATCAGAAGTGGGATAGACAAAGGCAATTTTATGAGATGGCGTACTTACAAAGTTTAAGTTTTGAGATTTTTGTTGGATTTTATATATGAGAGGTTATACAGTTGTAAATGAAAGTAATATTATTAGTTGTCAACACCATGAAACTAGCCCAAAACCAAAACACATTTCCTCACCAACGATCAAATAGTATAACATGCTACAGGTGCAATAAAGCTAGGCACACCGTAAATGTTTGTCAACTGTCCGATAAAAAGGAAGTGTATTTTTTGTCAACAAAATGGAAACTCTGAGAAAGATTGCTTCACGAATAAAGAAAACCGAGGAAACAAATAGAAAAAAATTTTTAAAAGTTTGGATAGTTCATGTAGTACCATTCGTGTAGCTGATGCTGAACGAATTAATTCACCCATTGACATAACTTGTACTGTACATGGTTATGGCAATGGAAAGATATCTACAGCGGGAGTGGTTGATTTTATTATTACCATAGACGAAGTTAAAGAAAGAATTTCCACTCATGTGGTACCCAATTCAGCACAAGATGTCCCAATTTTATTAGGAAGAAACTTCACGGAGAAACCGAGTATATTGTTAGTTACAGATGAAGTGTCACTACAATTTTTCAAACGATCACAAGAATCACATTTACCCACCATAGAAACCAGCCTAAAAAGGTCCAAAATAATTCTACGCATTTCTGAAAATTTTACAGTGTTGCCAAATCACTGTGGAAATGTACCAATATATGGTGATGGATTTGAGGGTGATGTATTTGTCGAAGCCAGTATAAGATCTCCAGAAAATAACGATTACTGCATTCCTCATACGGTATTAACACTCGAGAAGAATGTTTGCTCAGTGATACCATATTGTATTAATTTAGCAGACAGGAGTATAACTTTAAAGAAAGGTGTCATTTTTGCAAGAGCCTGGCCTTGTATCGAAGAATTAGAAAAGCCTATTGAGAAAATAATGTCAATTGAAGAAAAGGAAGTATCACCCTTGCCGTTAGAAGATGTTCAGGTCGGTCCAATCGACGATGAGCACAAACATCAACTGTTTAATCTTTTAAATGAGTATCGAGATTGTTTTGCTCTTGACACCAGTGAACTTGGTTGCGCAAAATCAGCTACCATGACAATCACATCAAATAATGACAAACCATTCACTTACAGACCATACAGAATGTCAAAATCTGAACAGAACGTAGTCAAAGACATTGTAGACGATTTATTACTGAACAAAATAATACGAGAGTCTGATTCACAATATGCTTCTCCTGTGTTACTAGTTAAGAAGAAAAATGGAGAACAAAGACTTTGTGTAGATTACCGCAAATTAAACTCTTTAATAGTGAAAGAAAATCATCCCTTACCACGTATAGATGATCAAATAGATAAACTACAGAAGGGAAATTATTTTATAAGTCTAGATTTAAGATCAGGATATCATCAAGTACCAATAGAAGAGTCTTCAAAACAATATACTGCTTTCGTAACAGCTGAGGGTCAGTATGAGTATAATAAAGTTCCTTTTGGATTGTCTAATGCTCCAAGAGTATTTCAAAGGTTGATGACCAAAGTAATAAGGCCTATCAGAGAAGAGTCTGCTTTATACTTAGATGATGTTCTTTTATTTGGTAGAACAATAGAAGAAACCTTGAATGTATTTAAGAAATCATTGGAAATTTTTAGAAATGAAGGACTTACACTAAATTTAAAAAAATGCACTTTTCTCAAAACATCAGTAACTTATCTTGGATTCGAAATAGAAAGAGGTACGGTTAAACCCAGTAGTGAGAAAATTAAAGCTGTTGAAAATTTCCCAACTCCAAGATCTGTTCACAACATTCGCCAATTTATGGGTCTCACAGGTTATTTTCGACACTTTGTTAAGGGATACGCAATGATAACTAAACCTTTAACAAACTTAATAAAAAAATCGGTGAAATGGCAATGGAGCGATAAAGAAGAACAAGCATTTAAAAAGCTTAAAGAAATTTTAGTTAGTCAACCGGTCTTGAATTTATTTAACCCGGATGCAAAAACCGAAGTTCACACAGATGCAAGTCAAATAGGTTTAGGTGGTATTTTACTACAACGGAGTACTCAAGACGACAAATTACATCCAGTCGCTTATTACAGCAGGCAAACTTCTGAAGCGGAACAGAAGTATCATTCGTATGAACTAGAAACATTGGCAGTTGTGGAAAGTTTAAGAAAATTTAGAAGTTATATTTTAGGCATTTCATTTACTGTTATAACCGATTGTAACGCACTTAAAGCAACAAGTAACAAGAAACAATTAATCCCTAGAACTGCAAGGTGGTGGCTAGAATTGCAAGAATATAATTTCGAAGTCCAATATAGACCTGGAAATAGGATGAACCATGTGGACGCACTTAGTCGAAATCCGGATGTAGCCACACCGACTGAATGCGAAATTATTTTCCGAATCGAAGAAGCAGATTGGATTTTGTCAGGACAATTAACAGACGACAACATCAAGGAAATTCATCAAATATTAACCAAACCGCCAGTACTAGAATATGAAAAGCATATTTATAAAAATTATTGTTTACGAGATGGACGAGTCTATCGAATAACTGCCAGAGGTATATTATGGGTAGTACCTCAAGGAATGAGACAACGAGTGTTAAAAACAGCTCACGACGATTTTGGACATTTTGGTGTAGAGAAAACACTACATCGTTTATGTGAGAGCTATTGGTTTCCTAGAATGCGTAAATATGTTGAGAAATATATTTCTTGTTGCATTCCCTGTCTCTACAACAAGCGAAATTCTGGTAAAAAGGAAGGATTTTTACACCCAATCCCCAAAGGCGTTCAACCTCTATCTACCTTTCATGTTGACCATCTAGGACCTTTTCCAAAATCAAAAAAATCCAATACATATCTAATAGTCGGAATTGATGGTTTTACAAAATTTACTTTCCTACGTGCAGTTAAATCCACTAAGACAAAATACGTGGTGGAATACTTTAAAGACATTTTTGCCACTTATGGAACACCTAAAAATTTAATATCCGATCAAGGTAGTTGCTTCACTTCGAAACATTTTAAATCATTTTGTAAACAAAACAACATATGTCATATTATCAATGCAGTAGCAACACCCCGGGCAAATGGACAGGTAGAACGATTAAATCGTACAATATTATCAGCATTGTTACCATCTGTTCCAGAGGAGGAGTTATGGGATCAATATGTTCGATCTGTACAATTTTCTATAAACAGTGTAATAAATAAGTCAACGGGAAAAACACCTAGCCAACTACTGTTTGGTTATATACCACGTGGTGGAAATGATTCTTTATTAAAAGATGAGATACAACAAATTCCACAATTGATTGAAGATTTAGTTAACATCCGAGAAGAAGCTTCCAATAAAATGGTTTCAGAACAAGTGAAACAAAAGAGCAGTTTTGATAAAAAACGGAAAAAAGCCAAACAATACAAAGAAGGTGATTTAGTAGTCATCATGAAACAAACGCCAGCAACTGGAACAAGTCGTAAACTAGCACCAAATTACTCTGGTCCAATGGTCATTAAAAAGGTATTGCCGAATGACCGATATGTGGTCAAAGATATGGCAGGGTCACATCGCACATTAAGATCATCGAAATATGAGAAGACGATTGCAGTAGACAGCATAAGAGCTTGGTGTCCAGCTGGAGGAGTTTCCGATGACACTGGAAGTGAAAGCGAAGGAGATGGAGTGGTTCTCTCTTCTTCTGGAGACGAGGAAGCATCTCTGGACTAGGACCCGTATCTCGAGGCGAGATATTTGCAGGATGGCCGACTGTAAGAACAATTTTTTTTAACCTCCCTATATATAAAAATCTATAAAGTTTTAAAATACCAAACATCGGCACCCAGACA
Organism: Galerucella nymphaeae; assembly: GCA_963978555.1. Lineage (NCBI taxonomy): Eukaryota > Metazoa > Arthropoda > Insecta > Coleoptera > Chrysomelidae > Galerucella > Galerucella nymphaeae. The sequence continues at coordinate 15,656,434 of OZ021715.1, read as the reverse complement.
CTTGAAATCTTAATATCCTTAAGAGTCACATCTATGTTTATATTAACAACATTAAAAATACGGAGATATCAAATTACCTAGGTACTTTTGGTAAAATCTCACGGAAAGGCGTGAGAAAAAGAATATTGTTTTACAAAAACCTTTGCTGTGTAAAGTTGAAATTAGTTCAGTCGTTATTTAAACTTGGTGACCAAGGGTGATTTCTGTGTGTGGCTGTTTGCTGATAAGGGTGAGTTTTCTCACTGAGTAATTAAGTATTATCCATAAGCATTTGTTTAATTTCACAATCAAGTAATTTCTTTGAATAAATTAAATATTATCATCAATTAATATTTTATAGTCAATTTGGTTAACACTGATTTAGACAACCTTATTTTTAAATCTTACAGGGTTGTATTGTTTGATTTATATATTTTCACCTACGAGGTGTATTGAAAAATAAAGTGATTAGTAATATTATATTGTTTGTTCCGGCGTAGTACATTGCGGTCAGTGTATGCGTTTGTGTTTGGATTACTGTGGTCAGTTTTCCAGGGGTCGTACTGTGGTTTGTACGGGCTAGTGACATTGCGGTCAGTGTGCTAGTTTTCATACTGCTATGGCACAGGAATTGTTGTTTATTATTCTTGTTGCTATAGTTGGTGTTGTTGCCCTGTTTTTTATCGATCGATAGGGACACTGCGGTCAGTGTCAACGGAATGGAGAATTAATATTTGGTCAGTTCTTTACTATGGAAATTAATCCAATAAGATCTTGACATGAATCAACTTTATTTTATTTATTTTATTTATTTTATTTATTTTATTTATTTTATTTATTTTATTTATTTTATTTATTTTATTTATTTTATTTATTTTATTTATTTTATTTATTTTATTTATTTTATTTATTTTATTTATTTTATTTATTTTATTTATTTTATTTATTTTATTTATTTTATTTATTTTATTTATTTTCTGTATTTTGTTCATTTTGTTGTTTTCTGGCAAAATGTCACTGAGAGAGAAAATAGTGTTAACTATTTACCAATGTCAATTTCTAATTACTTTCTTAAATTTAATTTAGAACTACTTTTGGTAGACTTGATTGCTCATCCGTTTCTCTTTAATTTCAGGTACGACATCTCATACATATCTGCCTCACGCCTAGTAATTAAGTATTTTAGTATTTTTATTTTTATTATTATTATTCAATATTTTATTCACCTTTTGATAGTTTTTATATTTTTCCTTATTATTCAAGTATATATATATATTTTTTTTTATTATTCAATATTATTTATTTTATTTACGTCTTTTTAACTTAAATATCTATACAACTATATGATATACAAAAAAAAATTAAATTATTATTTTTTTATTTTTATTTTTTTTTATTTTACACTATTATCTATTGATAAGACCATTCATTTAAATATAACAAATGTTTACAAGAAACATTAATTAAGTAAATTAAATCGATATTTTTTGTATTATAGAGAATAATTTCTTATCTGGAATCCGTTTCTGTCTATATTACAAGATTATTGCTGGCGCATTTGTCAAGGTCAAATGTCTAGCAAGCTGAAGAAATTTACGTGATTGTTATATTGCAAACTCATCATAAATTTCACTGTTACTTTTTACTTGCTTGCAAATTGCCCGAGGGTACCCTATAATTTCTAGAGGATCCTGCTTAAACTACTTTGTTCATTTCCGATAAACTTTGTAAATAATAAAATTAAGCAAAATAATATACAGTGCGTTCATGAAGTAACTAATAAATTCATTATTAGCTAAATAAACACTAATATATAATATATAAAATTTTTGTGTGTGTTTTGGAAGCCGTTTAGATGCCAGGTGCACTGCAACCTATTGACTTATTGCACTCTACTCCCACATTTAGTCCACCCATCCAGTTATCCCCGTATCTTTGAGTGGACTATATAGATCCATTGGATATGTGACATATACTTCAGGTAGCACATTGGCCTCTCCGAAGATTGCTCGTGCTTCACAGTCAGACAAGATATGGGTCACGTTCTCGGTCTCCATGCCATAAAGTCTGAGGTTCCCGTCATATAACCAGATGATCTTTCACCGGGGTATGACCCGTTAGATAGCCTGTAATAATTCCTAGCTCATTCCTACTGATATTCAGTAGTTGTTCGGCCCGCTTTACACATGTGTCACCTATAAAGAATTACTGTATATCTGATTTGGAGTGGTCCTCCAATGAAGTCTGAGTTGACTTTGTATTTGCTATCGGACTATCTTCTTTGTGGTCCCAAGAAATGGTTCTGGTCCAGCATGCTGTTGCTGAACCTCTTCTCGCGAGTTCATCAGCTTGTTCATTTCCAGAAATACCATTATGTCCCGGTACCCACACTACTCTCACTTTTAATGTGGTCTGTTAGTTCATTTAGTTCTTTCTGGCATTTTTCTACTCTGGATGTTACCTTGCGCATATTTGAAGCTGCAAGTACTGCCTGGCTGTCAGTTAGTATGTTTATCCTATGAGTGTCAGTCCTATATTTGTTAATTCTGACACATTCTAGGATAGCATGGATCTCTGCCTGAAATAGAGAGGTATGTTCTCCGGGCGAGAAGGAGCATCTTGTGTTTCTCATTTCACTGTAAACCCGTGCTCCTGTTCCTTCCTCAGTCTGTGACCCGTCTGTGTACCAGGTCTCTCCTCGGGAGAACTTCAGTTTGCTCGTGTCTTGCCAGTCCTTTCTAGAAATTCCCGAAATAGGTTTTAAATCACTATTTCTCCAAATTATAGTCTAATATAGAAGGTGAACTACCTTCGTGATGGTGACTTTTTACCATGGAGAGGCGTAGTGCGTGTTTTCTTCATCTACTTCTGCCATAATTGGGACTCAAAACGTCATTTATCATAATGCAATTCCAGAGGAACTCTGTGTCTCACATTCACGGATGGTTGAACATTCTTCCATGATGTGTAGAGTTAGTGGTGATGCATAGTAATGATCGGATAAAGTGGACTGCTTCGAGCAGTACTTGTTGATATTGATTCGTCTGAAGATACGAGACTGAAGAGCCTGAGAAGAGCCTAATCGTTTTCCATATAATACCATTGTAACGTTCGCACTGGCCATATCCCTGGATATTGTATGGAGTGAAAATGATAATTTTACGGTACATAAAAACATAAAAGAGGAACCTTGCTCAGTGTGTATATGAGAACGGGTATCTGATAGAAAAATGGTTCTTAGAGATGCTTGATAACTTTAGAAGAAGTAATACTAGAACAAGGAAATGAGAAAAGAAATCTGGAGAATTCACTTACAACCGTAAGCATGTGAGGTTTTCCTGAAAAAAGTTGGAAGGGAGCCTATGAAATCTATATTAAGCCTCTCGAAAACAGCATGAAGGATGCACTCCTTTGACTATCAATCAACTAAAAATAGTTTGGCATTAACATATTGTATCCCCTTGCGGATAGATTCGACGATTCACTACTAGTAAGAGTCTTTGAGAAGAAAACCACACGCTTGCCAGATTGAAAAGAGTCGCAGCTATTGGAAAAACCGGATGCTTCAGTATCCAAGCTTCAGTATCATGAATTTGCCCAAGCTAAAATCAAGCTCTCCATGAGTTTTATACAAATAGTAATGTCATCGGAATACGCAAATGAATATTCAAGATTCTCTAACTGTATTGTGCTATTCTTCACTTGTTGAAATACAGCAACACCATCTGTTACTCCCAAAGGTTTTCCAGTATACTGGTTAAGCTGTCCACAAGCTTCTAAAGCAGTGAACTGCTTACCAGAAGGCTTAATTGGAGTTTGAGTATAAAATCAACGGCGCTAAAATAGTATATTATTAAACGAGCAATTTATTATAGCCATTATTCACGATGGGTGACGTTTGCGTCATGAGCCGCAGAAGAGGGGCGAGGCATTGATTTGAGAGGGGGCGATGATCCACCGTTCAGAAACCATGTTGTATTGGCAGGAGCTTGTGGGATTGCTAAATTAGATCTTGGAGTAGTTCTGAATATTTATCCATATTCAAGTTACCATCAATAAAAAAGGGAACTACGATATAACTTGCAACAACTCCTGTCCAAACATCAACTTCAAATAATTTCAGGATACTGCATATGTTTTTCTGTCATCCGGTGAGGATTCTCATAAGACCAATAGCGACCGTGTAGTGTAAATTTGATCTCATCAGAGAACAAAATATTTCTTAATTCGATCACACCCATTTGTTCACAAAAATACGTCCTTATATCAAGATAGGAATGCATTTGACTCTCCTTTTATATTCGAAAATTGATGTGCCGCGAAGGTTGAACAATGGCATAAGGGCACTTGAAATGAGAGAGCATGTATTGGCTGTTCCACATTGTATGGTGGCCATCATTCTCCTTAAACTACAAATTAGTTACAACAAACTGAAAAAAAAGAATGAAAGCTTATTCCACAGAGTATTAAATTTTGGGCGGGCCAAAGAGGATACAGGCAGTTCTATTAACAATGCGTTAGAGGTTTGAATGTTGTTGAAAAATACTCAGCATGGCTTATGCTGCTTCTCTTATGAGCTACTATGATAATAATCTGACAACAAAGTGAAAGGTATATCTTCATGAAATTTTTTCTTGTCTGCTTTAACATTAATACAAATATTATTTTTATCAAAATCAATAAATTGAAAACTATCTAATCTGAAAAATAATTCATTGTGATATTCAAATGTATTAATGAATAGTACAGTTTTAATAGTTCTATTTAAAATGAATGGATATGTACCAAAATAAATTACTGAGACTAAAAGTATTAGAAAGTTATTTTCTCATTATATGAAAGCTTAGGATTTCAAATTTTGAGGTGGGATTATAATATGCTTGAATTATATTCAACAAATTATTTATTCACATACCATATAACCAAATACCATTTTTTATTTATCAACAATATAGTTCGCATACCTACAGCAACTATTTTCTCTGATTCAGAAATCCTACAAAAAACTAGCTAAGCTAAGACCGCAATTGAGTTTATCTCATGGTGCTTTGTTGGTCAAAGTTGAAAGGAAATAATCAATGCACTGTGGTATGTACGTTATAGTGATTATTTGAAAATATACTTCATCTGGCAATCAACAATAAATTAATAATGATTACACGTTAGCACTTCCATATGCTTGAATCATTGCATTTTTCATTTTTCCAAATATGTAATGGGTTTTTCCTACGACCACATAGGAAAGTGACATATATCGCACTGACTAGTTCTATGGAAAGTGACCTTTATTCATACGCGTACGGAAAAAAATCTTATCCGTACGTGTGCGGATAAAAAAGCTGTCAAATTGAATGTTGAAATGCTAGTCTTTTTACTCCGCAAATTAATATGTATATGTGAAATGCTTATTTACTAAGTTGATTTGTCCATATAATAATATAATATAATTTATTTATTTCAATTAAAATTTAAAAAAAAAATTAAAAAAAAATACCGAGCCCGGACTCGAACCACCCTACTGTTTGTCAAAAATTGAGTCTATGGATGCCTAGACCGCTCGGCCATCCCTCTGTTGTATTTCATGGTTCTTGTCCAAGATACTAATAAGCGCTGAGGAAATATACACACACAAAATAAAAAGTGTTTATATCACAATTTATTGGACTTTCATGTTATTGAAACAATAAATATTCGTTTTCAATTATTTGAACAGTGAATCCTTAAAATAGCTAGTTAATACTTTCAATCTCCTACAGGTAGGCAACAAGTTAAGTGTGGTGCTAATAATAATTTTACATTTAATTTTCACAGCAAATAAAAAACTAATTTCGAACCGCAATATTTATGTAAAACTATTTCCGATGTTCTGTTTGTTGTAAGTTGTTGAAATAAATGTTCGTAATATTTTATATTTTGTGTACCAATATTAATTCTAACTTATTTATAAAGGTACTTTTTCCCATTGCATAAAAATCACAATTTTCTGGGCCACTTTCAAAGGTAAGTAATCAAAACCATATAAAGTATTTACAAATACACATATGTAAAACCTCTCACATCTACATAAAAACGCAAGATTATACATGCCTAATTCGGTAAAAGTATATCGCGTGGTCGTAGGAAAAATAGTGTACATAACTTGTGCGAAAGTGATTTTTCACACTCGTGGGATTGTCTCACTCGGCTGCGCTCGTGAGACAATACTTCCCACTCGTGTGAAAAATGTCACTTTCCGCACACGTTACGTAATATACTATTTCCAGCTGGGTAGCCCCGTGCGAAAATCATACTAGGTTCTGCGTAAAGATAAGCCTGTTGCTATGCAACCACCTGAACTGTTATTGGTAAGCGCGTGCGTGTGTTTTTCTTCTTACTTAGCTGATATTGATTGACAACCTTTCGTCCTCTTTCTCACCCGACACCACATTTATTTTTCATAAAAAAATATGACACAAACTTGTCAAAGTATAGTAAGATATACATATATTATTGCTGTATTAGAGCAGGATCAGACACTTGCTCTGAATTTTTATTTTATTTTTCTACATTCATGCAAAAACCAACACTTTTGTGAAACACGTTTGATGGAAAAAGTGGTTCCTTTTTGCACTAGTACAACAAAATTACATCAGACAATTTTTGACCGATTTCTATGTTTGACCTCTCGTTACATTCACAAATGTCTGAACTTTAATAAAATAATTCGCAAACATATACAGTGCGAAACAAAAAATTTCCAGTCAGTTTTAAAGTTTGATAAAGTTTGGATGTGTCCGCCATCTTGTTTTTAAAACAAAACGCGAAATATTAGATTAGTAGTGTGTCTTGATCAATTATCTTTGAAACAAAACCGACATCAATAAAATCGACCTATAAATAAAAAAAATATCAATAAAAAAGGAAATTCCGTTTTTTTTGGACAACCCTATATATGTATATCTTACTACTTAGTCTCAACGAGTTACAATTATTATTGCAAAAATCTTTAATTATTTGAAATTTATATGGTCAAGACGAAAACTAGCTATGATTGAGTACTGAGAAGGTGGAGGCCAGGAAGATACAAAAAAAGAAGAACGGTTTGAGTTTGATTAGGTTAGGTTAGGTTCCCAGCATATTATATTCTAATTTTCCAGTTTTTGCATGAATGTAGAAAAAATATTGTACGTGTTTTTTGCACTCGACGACAATTTCACCTCGCGTGCACTTTTTGCACTTGTTGCATAAATAACTATTAAATGTTTGTTTGTCATAAATCATCACAAAACTGACAAGGATGACAGATGAGTGCAACAAAAATTTTGTTGTACTAGTGTAAAAAGAACCACTTTTTCCCCATTAAATGTGTTTCACATGAATGTAGAAAAAAATATATAAAATTCAAATTGTCCAATTTGTAAAGAAATACCTAATACTCTCACTTAGCGCGAGGTGAAACGTAAATTCAGTTTCAGGCATCACCTAACTCTAGGAAATGACTGGAAAATTGGGCATAAGTCATTTAAATAAGGAAGTAGAAAAAAGCCTGTACGTTGAATCGAATTGGAAAACTTAAAATCTGCAATGGGCGGAGTCGAGAGATTTGAAAACACTAAATAGTGCTAAAAAACAGAGGAACCTCTGAGTCATGGGCATCCACTGCACTACGCTTCCCTGTAACGCCTAGTTCTGAACCCATCCACTGCGATCGCTAAAATCCTTCTTTCATATTTTGACACAAGGCTTTCACTGCTATAGGTTAATGAGAGTCTGCTTTGTAGCCGTAGCTGCCTTGCCTATTTTGATCACTTCTTAAGCTGAATATGTTTGAAACTTTATTTTTTCCAGTCTGTCTTCCCAGAAACTTCCACTTCTATAGGTTACACTGTTTTGTGATGACAGTGATGTCAAAACAATCTATGATTTATGTGAAAAGTTTTATTATTGCTTTCCAATTTTGTCACATTAAAATGTGTGGTTACATTAAAATTGATCTAAACAAGTTTCACTTGTTTACTGATTAGATCAGAGATTAACAATTATTTAGATGTCAGCGTGAAATGTATTCAGAAAGTGAATTTTTTCAAGGCCAAATCAATGTACCGAACATCTGATACAAGATTTTCTTTTTATTTTGGAAGCTGCTATGCATCCGACAATGCGTTTTGAGAAAATAGCTACGAAAATAAAGGGTTAAACTGGAGATCAGCAAAATAGCTTTCCATTCACACTTTTCTTGTGTTTGAAAAATATACACTCACAAAAAATGTATACTTTGAAAAAAATTATTGATCGAAATAAGCTCGATAATGTTAGTGCTGGAATGTTTCACTTAATCTACTCAGGTCCAGAGAAAATTTAAAAAAGGTGGTTGAATCATTGAAATGTCACTGAAAAGGTGGCTGGTTCAACTCTTAGTGGAGCGAGTTTTAACAAAAGCCGAAAAACAATATAGGCAATTACTAATGACCCTGCAGTTAGTTGTCAAATAATTTGTAGAAAATAACAAATGAATAAAAACGAGTAGTCACTACCATTTTTCATGTGCATGTGTGATAATGAGTTTATAAATACCAAATGGGCAAAAACCATATCTTAATACTTACGTTAATTCACTTCAATTGGAGAGTTTATTACCATATAATTAATCTTTTGTAATCATAAATTCTCAGCGCTGTTAAAACGAGTTCGCATAATTTTACTACCAGTACTCAAGTTATTATACCAGTAAAATTTGTTATATTGTTCTTTTAAGATGTAAATTATTGATAATATCATATGTTTTCAAGGAATTTTGTTGTTTTTCAGGATTTTGTGTGCCTGAATGTCTATCGTAGTCGACTTTCCCTGAATCTACTGGACCAATTCAGTTAAATATGATTTAACTTAATACTTATACACTATTATTGTGAATAAATCCGTCTTGGATCGTGAGAGGAGGCACGTGACAAAATTAACGGTCACAGCTTTAGACCGACACGCGCCGCGGACTGAAAAATGGGCCAGGTCTTGAATTTCGAACAGAAAAATCTCCGAAAACAGCTCTTAGAGCTTCTTCTTTCCAGAACCCAATTCCCAGTACTTATACCGGTGCTATAAAAGTGGAAAAAGAACCCACGGAAAGAGCCTACTCCCCTTCCTTAAACATTACACGAACCAGGGCTAAGACGACGATGACATTTCTTGAACTTCTTTCAGCTTAATCACCTAAAAATACCTTTCTGAAAATCCCCAAGACACCTTCCTGCGCATCTAAACTTCAGTCATTGATGAAATCACCAGTTTTACTACCCAACCTTGAATGAGACATTTAAAATCTTTATAACCAAGTTCTTAACTCCGAAAGCCTTTCTTCAGATATATTTAGTTCACTCCAAAACCGAATAGCTACCCTCGAGGTCACTCTCGCCAAATCCATTTCTTCGTCCTACCCCCAGGCAAAAAAGCCCCCTGCCTTTCCTATTGATCTTCTAGCTCCTTCCGGGCCTCCTTTTATCATGCAAAATCTATACCCAACCAAATCGATGAAACCTTAGTTCAGACTTCTCCGTTCAAATCATTTTACTTTTCTACACTATCTTCAACCCCACTCCAAACAAGTCAAAGAAAATATCCAAATTCTGCTCTGAGGAAAAACTTCTTATCCTTCTGAACAGAAACAAAATTTTAAGAGGATAAATTTTTTATCTAAAAGCCAATTCAAATTCCACTGTCAACTTCAAAAATTCCGAGGAACATTTGCTTTAAAATTCAAATCTCAAAATCCGGAATTGCATTATTGGGAACATTGGACTTTGGAGACAACAATGTAACTAAACCATTAACCACCAATCCAAACAAAATTTTTCCGTTATATCTAACGTAGACAAGAATATTTTTAGCAACGAAACTCATGACCTTCTTAAAGACCTGAATATCAACTTCGGAAACCGTTGGATAATTATTTCAGAGGCAACCCACCTCACCTCTTCAACTATGGTTATTACCGACTCCAAAGAACAGCTTCTCCAGGAACTTCCCTGATATATTTTTTTCACAGCCTTGATTACAGATGTGAAATACTAAATGCCAATCCACTTTCACCAGTCACGGAATATTGTACTTGTTAAACAAAATTAGGCCACTCTACCACCAAATGTGGAGTCTTTACATCTGAACTAACTGTGGGGGATACGAGCAAAGATATGACAAAGATCAAAATACCTGCTCCTTGCAAGAATTGTGGGAGGGCAACTCCCAACCTCAAAATCAGTGGAAACCCTTCCTGTAATCTTATAATAACCTAATATGACATTCGTCTTCCCTATGGAAGACGGAAGTTCAAAGCATTCTCCGAGCGAGTTCAAAACATTCTTCGAGCAAACCCTGAAGAATCAAAATCTCTGTAATATCCAATGGGGGATAATTTGAATTCCATCATTCCCGAAAAAAAAAAATTGGTTATAGCATAAACATATACAGTGTGGAAACCACTTATGGAATAAAATTCATGTCATTATGTTAACAAATTATAAAAAATGCCGAGACATGTCAACTTGTGGATTGAGTTGTGCGTTATGTGAACATTAATTCAAATGTACAGGGTGATTCACGCAAGTATGTCATAGTGGGTGTTGTTTTTTTTAATGAAACACCCTGTTTATTTGCATATTTTTGAAATTCCCTCAATAAGCCGATTTCAACAAACTAAGTAATGTATGGTCAATTATGAATTATACAAGGTGAAATTTTTATTTTTACAGATAATTCAAAGGCACTTTTAACGTGCGGGTTCAAAGGTCACTAACCATATGTATCAAATCAGGAAACACAGAGGTTACCAAAATGTAAGATTACACTGATTGACGAATTTCTACTTCTTCTTTCATTCTCGAAATAATCCATCAAACTAAGTACCATTTTTTTGCTTGAGACCACAAAAAAAAAACGGAAAGTTGCTACTTATTATTCATATTGTCACTCTGAATTGTCAAAGTGATAAAACTGACATATTTAAATAAAAACTCTGCTGTTGAAAGACTTTTTAGAATCGCTGGAAACTAAATACATATCCTTCTTTTTCCCGTCAAAATTGCATAAGTCTGTCTTATTTATATTACGGGTTTTATTTGGAAGTTATAATTAAACGCAATAAAAGAAAACAAAAATTGTGAGTATGTCTTTGTTGAATCGTATGACCCGCACGATAACACTGCGTCTGACTATACAAAAAATACCTGAAGTATTTGATTTTAATACATTAAAATAAATGCTCAAAATTTCCTCCACTTAGTTGTTGGCAATAGCACAGTCTCCTTAACTTTGCTTAACGTTTAAGGTGAACTATTTCGTATTTCTGTAGTTATCCTGTCTTAGAGGTCTACAATGTTAGTTGGTTGTGTTGAGATAACCCCACAGAAAAAAAATCTAACGGCCTAAGCTCTGGCGATCTAGCTGGCCACTCAATAGTGCCTCTTCGTCCAATCCATTTATTGGGGAAGATTTCATCTAAATAAGTTCTTACCATTAAAGCATAAAGGGGTGTTGCCCCGTCTTGCTGGAACCAAACATTTTCATTCGGTAAGCTAGGATCTATTGCGTTGAGATATGAGTTTGCCAACGCAGGAATAACTTCATTTCTGAGCATATTTAAATATTTTTCAGCTGTCAAATCTCTATCTATAAATATAGGACTAATAATATGGTTGCCTATGATACCTGTCCAAACGTTAACCTTTTGAGGATACTGAGTATACAGGGTGTCCCACGACGAGTGAAAACTATCTGTATATGGCAAAATACTTATAGTAAAATCATGAAAATTTCTACGTTTGGGTTTTCGGATACGATCTTTTCAACTAAAATATTTTCAAAGATGGCCGACTTCCGGTTCTACCGGAAGTCGACTGTAACTTTGTTATTTTAAATGGAACACCCTGTATATTAATACATTTTTCAAATCTACGTAATATATTAGTATACTTTTGTCTGTAAACTATTTTCGAAAAATGCATTAAAATAGGAAAAACAGGGTGGTTCTATTTAAAAAAATCAAGAAATTTGATATTCATGAAGTTAAACTTTGAACACTTTTTATACACACCCTGTATAAAATGAAAAATTTCTCAACATAGATTCGAATACGTTTGACCTTGCTTAAGGCAACCGAAGAGAAACCATTTTCATATCTTTAAGGGTCCCCTCGTAAAAAAATAATTTATAAGGATCTTCAACGGTCAAATTTTCTACAAAAAAATCAATAACACAAAAAGTGTGCATTTTTTGAAAATAGTTTACAGACAAAAGTATACTAAAATAATACGTAGATTTCAAAAATTCATTAATATGCAGGGTATTCCATTTAAAATAACAAAGTTACAGTCGACTTCCGGTAGAACCGGAAGTCGGCCATATTTGAAAACATTTTGGTTGAAAAGATCGTATCCGGAAACCCAAACGTAGAAATTTTCATGATTTTACTATAATTATTTTGCTATATACAGATAGTTTTCACTCGTCGTATGTCTCACCCTGTATGTCTCACGCATCCAATTAGAATTCTCTGCTGACCAATATCTACAGTTCTGTCGGTTTACCTCTCCATTCAATGTAAATGTTGATTCGTCAGAAAAAAGAATGGTACCAGGAGCTATCTCATTTTCAGCTTATTCATCAATCTTTAGCAGACATTTACGATCTGGATCGTCTTTTGTTAACTCCTTCACAAAAGTTAATTTGTAGGGATGAAGTTTTTCTTCATGAAGACATCCTAGAACAGGATGACTAACATCATTTTCACGGGCAATTTGACGTGTACTTGAAGTTGGATTCTCTTCGACACTTAACAGAATATCCACTTTCACATCATCCTTAACGAAGTGTGGTTTTCTTTCCAAAATGGTTTGACGTGTCTAAGTTCACTGAATTGTGCATGAATCCTAGACACAGTACTTTGTGAAATACTAGGCAATTCGGGATACCTACCTGTGATTAAATAAGTTTGCCACTTCAACTTGACTTCTGCAGTTATCCCCGTACCCTATGATCATTACAATCTTAATTCGAGTCTCAGCTGAATGTTCCATTGTTATGTCGACATGTTTATTCTTCATAAAAAAATAAGTGAGGAATTTCAATGAACAAGTAAAAGGTATTATTGATAAGCCAACAGAAGAAAGTTCACAGTTACTGCCTAATTTTCAGTAAAGGAATTAATATATTCCAACACTTAAAATATATTCGCATACAATAACCATGTGTTGCAATGAACAATCCTAATTAGTTTTCATGGTATACGTGAATTAACTATGAATGTGTTAAATAGAATCATAATTATTGTTCATTATTGTAAGAGCGTAAAATTTGTTTTTGTATCTCGATTATTAGATACAAGTATCGTGACTTATTTGATTAAGCGTAGAAGTGAAGACATTTGCTTTCGCATTTAAATACAAAGTTATATTCAGGAGAAAATTCCACACTTGTGATTTTTAACCAATCAGAACGTGTATTTCTGTCAGATATTTGATATCACCATAGCAGCGGATGAATTTTATCGGAAATTTTTTTCTGGTGGGTACTCAACAGCGAATTATACTGACAATTCAACTCATGTATAAAGAATCGCATAATGCCACAGTGCAATTGTCACGTTGGCAGCGGCAGAAGTTAGCTGAAACTTTTACAGCGATAAATTAACTCCAATGTTAAAATGTCATATACCTGGAAATGTTATTGTCACTTTGACATCGATAAAAAAAGTGCATCCTTTTTTATCGCGATAAAAACGTCTCTTCCTCAATTTCTAGTAAGCGGACGTCACTTTTACATAATGACAATGAGATAATTATTGTTGTTGTTCATCGATATATTTTGTCGTTAATTTATCTTGCCAAAAAACACTCGAGCTTTTCTTTTATCCAGATAAATTTCTCTTCAACTCAAAGTTTTTCCAATCACTAAATTTGCTCGAAAAACTGACATTAGATAAAATCGCTCCACCTTCGGTGTCGCGATTTTATCATGTCAGTTTTTCTCGTAAAATTAGTGATTGGCAAAACTGTTTTGTTGCAAAGAGAAATTTATCCGATAAAAAAAAGCTCTTGTGTTTTTACTGTTGATAAATTAACTCCAATGTTAAAATGTCATATACCTGGAAATGTTATTGTCACTTTGACATCGATAAAAAAGGTGCATCCTTTTTTATTGCGATAAAAACCTCTCTTCCTCAATTTCTAGTAAGCGGACGTCACTTTTACACAATGACAATGAGATAATTATTGTTGTTGTTCATCGATATATTCTGTCGTTAATTTATCTTGCCAAAAAACACTCGAGCTTTTCTTTTATCAGATAAATTTCTCATCAACTCAAAGTTTTGCCAATCACTAAATTGGCTCGAAAAACTGACATTAGATAAAATCGCTCCACCTTCAGTGTCGCGATTTTATCATGTCAGTTTTTCTCGTAAAATTAGTGATTGGCAAAACTGTTTCGTTGCAAAGAGAAATTTATCCGATAAAAAAAAAGCTCTTGTGTTTTTACTGTTGATAAATGCACTTGTAGTTTTTTAACTTATGCATTTGTTTATCAATTATCGCAGTGCTGGTAACCGTAATAAATAGTTTGACATGTTTGTCAACAACTTATTGAATTTCTAGACACTAACAATGAGCCGATTCATTGAATTGTCCTGTCAAATTACACTCAATGTTTGTATTGATATCGGATAAATTTGTGATGTTCAACTTCTAAACTGCATCCTTTAGCAATTTGACTCGAAAAACTGTCAACCTAAAAACGCTCTACCTTCGGTGTCGCGTTTTTAATAGTTGACAGTTTTTCTCGTCTAATTGCTAGGCAACAGTTTCTCATTGAACAATCCAAATTTACCCGATATAATACAAACCTCTCGTGCAATTATAAGTGAAAATTTCTTTGACGTTTATAATGTCAGAATTTTTTTTTTGACAATCTAATTTTTATTTATTCACATGATAATTTTGATTCATTTCAACTACAAGGTTAGCTGTTTTTTCAATTCTTTGGAACATTATAATAATTATTGTTTATATTAAACCGCAATTATTATATACTATGTTTTGCAAGTACTTGATGAAGACAAAAATTGATGTTGTTGGAATAAATAAACACATTTGGTGTGAAATTTTCTTACCGAATACCACACGAGGTTCAATTAATAATAATAATAATAATTCATTTATTTATTTACACATAATTCAAAAAAATACATAAATACATAAGATAAACAAAACGACGTTATGTGAAATAAATAAATACATACACTTGCGAAACTTATAAGGTTTGTTTGCAAGGAAGTAATACTATACTATAAGACTTAAACTAGGTGACAAGTAAATAATAATATTATGTAATACATAATAATAAATAGAAATTTATAATGTAATTGAAGATTAATAAAATAGAAAAAGATTAATAGAATAGGATAGAAATTGATAGAAACATTATTAATCATTATTTTCGATAAGATTGTGAATAGCGTGTCTATTTGTATTGGAAATATATTCATGGAGTCTTAGAGTTAGTACCTTTACAGAAGATTCACATTTTATTTGTTGGGGTATAGCATTATATAGCTTAGGTCCAAGAAACAAAAAGCTTCTTTGTCCAGCTGTTTTTTTCATTGCTGGATTCAGGTAAGTATGTTTGTTTCTTGTCGCATAATTGTGAGTTTGAATTTGCAGATTTGATTTAAGTTTATGTTATTGTTATTTTAATACCGCTTTTTTTAAATATAATTGTCTAACGTCTAATATTTTCGTTTCAGTGTATAGAAGTTCACTGTTATATCTTCTTGTTTCTCCAAGAAGGATTTTGAGGAATCTTTTTGGCGAAACCTGGAGAATGTTACAGTCTTCGCCACTCCACCCCAGCTGATTAGACCGTAAATTAGGTGAGATTCAACTAAACTTCGATAAACCATTAGTTTTTGTTTATATTGTAGATGATATGAGATATGTTTAAATTTATAGAATATACACCTCAATTTTTGAGCTAAGTAGGTAATATGATTATCCCATCTAAGATATGGGTCTATCATAATTCCAAAATATTTTATTTGTTTTGCAGGTTGAATATTGGTATTTTTTTGGACATTAATGATGTAGTTCGGGAGATCTGGTTCTAGGGATGCAAAAGGCATTAAATCCGGAAATTTTTTCGAACCCATGAATATTTTGAAAATTATCCCGAGTCGAAGACGAGGTATTAGTAGTGGTATTACTAGTGAAAATTTGTCAAAATTTTCCTAATTATTAGTCAAACTCTTATAATATTTAGGTAAAGCTAGAAAAATGTGCGAACAAAAATGGAAAACGGTACAAGACGTTAAAATTTTGATGCCACTAGCATATGTCAATGCTAGTCACATATTTTCTCACATTTTCTCACCGTGTTACAACAATGCACTTATGTGCCTATAATCCGTTTCATAATGATACCCATTACGATACAGATTTTTAATCAATAGAAACCCATCATTCTTCAATCAAGCATGCTGTGCATTTAACGTTTATCCTAGGTTTCTAAATAATTATTTTAGTTGTAAAAATCAGTAGGTATCAAATTTTCGTAGATACCTAACTAAATTTCGATAATTCATCAAAATGTCTGATATCAGCGATATAGAAGAATTACCATCGACTCCTCCACGCATATCGAAGAAAACAGAAAATGCAGTTCAAAATATTTTGCCCCAAAAATCTGAGAAAATGTTCGAAAAACTGCATCAACGGTTTATGAACTGGAGAAATATGAATTAGATTTTTCGACAATCTTCGAAAATGTTTCAATTGCTTATTGAGAATTTCAAAGAATTGATGGAAACTATTTATATACAGGGCATTGTTTTTTTAGGACATCTGCAACCGTATTAGTAGATGCCGGTGGTTATATTACTGCATTAAAACGCCATGGTGGCTGGAAAAACAATTCAGTGGCAGAAGGCGACATTGAAAATTTGGTTCAGGATAAAATCAGCATTTCCAATATAATATTGAAGTCTATTAAGACTAGCAATAATAAAATAGATGTAAATATTCCTTCCTCTTCCAGATCAGTGGGACCTGGAATAAATTTTTCAAACTGCACAATAAATAATCTTAATATTTTCAAAAAATCGGATCAATCACAATAGGGTGGTACACGCATATTTCATATTTTGCTTAGATATTATTTTGTAACTAATAATAGGAAATAAACCAGTTTCCATTTCAAATAACTTATAAATTTTGAAATAAAATTCAAATTTTAATGCACTTTCCGACCAACACCCGAGAATTTCCGAGCGCTACCGATAATACGTGTGATGTCACAATTTGTTATTACTTCTGTCAATATGGCCGGTATTGCGATAGGTTATGTGCAGTTTTGTGTTTATATTGTATTTCAATTAACTATTAATTGCTTCATCGACGTGAAAATATCATTTATATGTTGTTTTGAGACCATTACGTGTTTGTGTGTGCTTTTTTCATTTCTTAAAGTCAATGTAAAGTGGAAAGTGGACATAAATATCCGATATTTCCGAGGATATTTTGAAACCTTTAGGAGAAAATATTTTATTTACTAGTTAGGTGAAGGTAACGGTTGGGGCAGCCATCTTTATGACGTAATACGCGTTTTGGCGAACTTTCAAATTTTATGATCTTTAAAGTCGTTTTAAAAGTAAAGTTATTATTATTTTGAAAAAATAAGCATGCAAGGTGTTGGGAGACTTGATAAAGCGTCAATTTCCAACAATAGCAAAATTTATGCCTGTACCCAATTATTTTATGTTGAATATGAATATATTAATCAATAGAAATATAAAATTTATGGTTTTTGATTATTTATCGGGTGTAGAAGAAATGGCGTATGCAACTCTCATGAAATGATTATTAATTCACCCGCACAAACCAACCGGTTAATGCTCGTGTATTATAACCATCACATACTATTATCATGAAACAAAATAATAATTATAGGGGTAGTCACTCAAATTCAGGAAAAAATGAACGAATTGTTGTTAGAAATGTATGTAATTCCATTAAGGTTCTTTTTTTATTAGTTCGAGTTCAAGTTTCACGCCATATATTAACGTATGTATAGTTTGGCAAGTTTATCTGAAGCTACCGGGCATTGGTAAGAGGCGAGAAAACATGGCGCATATCTGTCATGAACGTACCAATGGTGTACTGTATCAATTTTATGGAGTAAAACTTAAAATACAAAGGAAACTGACAATATCAACACCACTGGGCAAATCAATATCAGTCAATTGACGAGGTAAGAGAAAAGAAGCCACGCATGCGCATGCCAATGAGAAATCAGCTGTCGATAAAAATCACCAATTAAGTAATGACAAATTTGGAAAAGTATTCATCTTTCAATATTTATAAATTGGAAAAATTATATCCATGAAAACAAGCACATTAAAGAATTAACGTTCAATCATGTTGTTAATGCTATTGATGGTCAATTTTCTAATTTTTATCACTACATACTTAGTACCACGTTTAACTATGGAAAACATAGTTACCTAAACATGGCAATATCGAATGTTTTCGACTGTTTTCCCGGCTTCAGAAAAACTTGCCAAAGTTTATAGTGGTGTGACATTCAGTGAGATCTAAAAGATCCATTGTATCCCCCCACTTCTACTCAGTTTGTGAGGAAAAATAAATAGGATAGAAAGACTAATAGCTCCTTCAGAACCATTAGATCTCGTCAATGGTCTAATCTCTTTTTCAGCTGTTTGATATCTAAGAACTGTTTTGGCAGGAGAAGTCTCATTTTGTACACGAGTCCTTCGTACCATATTTTGTCGAAACCCTGTAGATTCATAACCACAATGTTTTCACATTAATGTGACATTTAATAGATATGTTCTCCATCGTCTAGTCTCATGTTCTGGGTTCAATTATGTTTCAGACATGCCTTGATTGACCACGACAAATGCGAGCAGTACAATACTTATTTCAATTGTGTCAATTAGTTTGAAAAAGTATGAACACGATCCTTCCGGAACACTCTCCCAATCCATTAACTTTTAGTGGTTTGTTTGAGGAGTCTTAAAATGTTTCTCCTAGTTTAAAAACAAAGTATAGAAGGGTTGCATTTGAAATAAGAAAGTTGGTATTGACTACTGTCACATTACATACCCTATATAATTTCTTTTTAAATGCACATTCGAAAATTCAAATATACCAAATGCATTGAGTTGTAGATGATAACTTACCCAGTCTAGTCCGTAAAAATAGGAAGGATTTTGGTTGAAATTGAGAAGACGAATTAACTACTCTAGTTTTTGGAATATTCAAAATAAACGTTATTCTATAGGATGAATCTCATCTTCTTTTAAAATATTTCTATTCATTTCAATTTTAAATAATGAATAATGTCAAAATTTAACTAAAAACAAACGTCATTATGGTATATTGGATATCTAGAATATTATATGGAATATAAAAATCTTCAAATACACACTGAAGATTTGTTTTGATTGGAATCAATATATTATATGATGATGTCTGGTAGTTTATAATAATTTTCACTTGAAGCATGATCAGTTTCACTTTTTGTTTGTTATGTGACAAATGAATGTTCCATAATACGACAATCACTTTCTACTTAGATCTACCAGCGTATAGAAAGGATGAGATTGTATTGCTAGAATACCGAATTTAGTCACCTTGACCTTGAATACTTCAGCATAAATGTTAACTTACAAGAGTTTATTATACAAATATCCATTTATGTCTGTTTGTAAGTGGCGATAGGATGTTTTAAAAAACGCATTTAATAAATTACTTTTTCGAGAAATTATTGTCTGCATCCAAGTTCAGTGGACAGAAACATTAATTTCCATTTTACTGCTCAAGTATAAGGACTTTTCCAAGGCGTTTGATGAAGTTAACCATTTCCAACCATGACATAAGCAAAGCTGAAATTGTATAGTATTTGAAAAGCTATCTCTATTTATCATATACACTGATACTAGTGCAAGCCATTGAGTTCATATTTTCCAGAGATAAATACTTGGAATTTATTTAAAAAATGACAAAAAATACTTAAAAATACTAAAAATTGGCACGATTTCTAGATTGGCTAATGAGTAATTTAAATTATTTAATTGTCTTAAAATTTGACAAGGCTATCAAAATTTACCTTTAACTGTTCATGAAACAAACAATTATATAGTTTGAACTAACAACTTTAATCATAAGAGATTTTGACCCCTTTCTTTGTCAATGACAATACAATTTATAATAAGAATAGAAAGTTTAATGTCTCAGTTAGTGGTGAACGCAACGGAAAAATATTCTTTCAACTCTTCATTGTCTGTAGAGTTTCGCTCTCTTTAATAATTCAATTAATTGTTGAAAAAAAGTGTTTGTCTCTTGAATTTATACACTGTGACATTTATAAGATTCGTAATATAGATTCCTGTACGTAGCTGTCAAACGCGAGATAATTTTTTTCACCAAATAGCGTTGATGAAAAATTATAACAGATTTGGAAAGGTCGTTGAATAATGAGTTCAAAGGCATTCTTAATTTTCTTGAATTCGTTTTGTTTTAATGAAAAAAATGGATAGTTATGTTTGGAAAAGTCAAACTCTATTGTATTACCACTTTCGAATACTTCCAGTCCAGTACAAGATAGCAATACAAGCACGGGAAATTTAAAAGTTTAAGCTTAAGTATGGCGGTTCGATTTGCCACTGTGATGAAATTTTTTTTTGTTTTTAGTTCTTTTCTCACAATTGTGGAAGAAGAACTGAAACAAAAAAATCTGTATGTAATCTATTTTTTAGAATTAATTGTCATTCAGTATATTATTCAAGTCTTCATTGCTTAATTCACTACTATTGAAAAGGTTGAGCCTGTTCATCCTTTTGGAGATATCCAAGAAGTACGCCGAAAGAAAATTATTATCCATGCCGTCCACCTTATAGGCTTTTCGCCACTCGTTTAAGAGAGCTGCTATTCCTTCTCATACAAAGCAGAAGACCTCGTAGTCTCCAATTTACTGGTTTCGGCAGCAAATTTTAGCTTGTTCACACAGTATGTATGTATGTATTTTTGTCACTGAGATTTAAAAAATCTATTGTGCCCCCTTCCTTCTATTCAGTTTCTGAGGAGAGTCTCTTGAACTAGTAGCTTTCTTAGTTCTATTTCCCAGCGAAATTTTGCGTGCCCTCTTTGCTAGTTTATCTGCTATATCATTTCCTTTTATTCCAGTGTGTCCTGGAATCCATTGTTCTCGCCTAGTTCCGGAGTGTTTGGTTTCTGGCCCTAACACTCCAGTTCCTCCTATTGCTTTTGAGCCGTCTGTATACCTTTGAATGGCATTCTTTCCAAAACTGGTAATGGTATTTGGATCCCATTCCTTCTTGTTGCTCAATTCCGTAATACATTTTTTCGAAAGATTGTACTTTTTCATCATAGTGTCATGTGGCATGTCCCAGGTTGACTGATTTCTAAGAAGTGTTGAGGTGTTTTTTTTCAATGATTCCCTCTCTACTTAGTCTGTATCATGTATCACACAATATGGAATAAAGCAATGTTATTATTAGGAAGTTTTTGGAATCGTTTGGTTGATAATTGTGATTATAAATGTCCTTTAATGTTCATCTGACATCTGTTGCATTGCATCCATACATACTCGAATTTGTGTTGTGTTCAGGACCTCTGCAATTATTTTATTCTCAGTTCAGCTCTTCACTGTTCATATATATTTCTTATTTTTTGCGTGAGTTTATTTTCCAAGCTACTTCACAAAATCAATAAAATCATTTATTTCAAACTACAACAGACAAATAACAACCAAACAAAATTTCGATATCCTAGAATCATAGTGTAAGGTGGTTTATAGGCTAGAAGTCCTCACTCAAGGAAACTGTAATCTGTACTCATATATTTTACTCAAGTTACACTTAAACCTGACCTCAATTTTCGCCATTCAAGTGTCTCTGCCTACAATAAGGATGAGTGACCATCAAGTATCGACTATGAATTTCACCCTATATGTCTGATTTTACCGGACTTGCAACGTAACTTACTATAACGTTACTCTTTTTAGTTTCACTTTGTCACTTAAGCCATAATCAGCAGTTTTAGGCGCTATATTTAGGTACTAACCGGTGGAATATAACATTGTATAAAGAGCATTCGTTAATTGTAGACAAGCAAGACTGCAATGAAGTATTTAACCATCTCGTGTGCGTTTTGTATATTTCAACTAAATATGCAAAATTTCACTATTTTTCAATCGAATTACTCTCACACATTACCATTATGAGAGTGTAATTTGTTTCAATTAGCTTCAAATGCAATATTTGTAATAGTCAGATTTCTCTTCCATTTAGTGATAGATTTATGAAAATTTATGGTATATATAAACAAATTTCAATATTCTATAAAATTATAAAATACATAGTTTTAATTCTGCAAATATATTAATAACGAAGTGAAGGAACATGATTATAATAATAATGTTTTAGAATCGATTATTGTAACATGATTTCAATTTTGCTCTTGTTATTGGGCTATTCAAATATAAAAAAATATTATGTAAAATGGTATTGATTTTTTCAAAAAAATCGGAATTTTCCTCTCGGTACAGTTTTCTCTGAAACCATGTGATATTTTTACTTCAAAATTTCAACATGTACACCTACCATGGTACACATGCTATGCATAGTTTTGAATGAATATTTTCGAAATAAACCGAATAAGAAATTTAATCACATGGAAAAACATACCTTTATTCTAAAAAATATGCAAGGCCCCTTGACCATGGGTGACCATTTCGACTACCAAAATTTGGTCAAAGTTGTTCCATAAACGAACGAGAAAATGGTATCGAGAGAAAAATTTTGACTTTTTTGAAGAAATCAGTACCACTTTATCTATTTTCTTTCATATTAGCCCAATAATAATAGCAAAATTTAAATCATGTCACAATAATCGGGTCTAATAAAACATTATTATTTTAAATGTTATTATTTTATTTCGATCATTTTTTGGCGGACTCGCCACGGTTATTGCCTCTTAACAGGTGGAACATTATGCATAGCTGCGCCATCCTGCATCCAAATCATATCCTGAAGTTGAACGTCCAAGAAATTCTCTACAAGAATATTCAGGAAGGTGGGTCTGACAATTTTGTTTCTGACTTTGATAATATTGAATGTTTAGTATTTATCGATGTTATAATAAAATTAGTTTATATTCACATAGCTTTTATTTTGAAAAATTCCCTGTTCATGCAATAATAACTATGCTGAGCTAATAACCTTGTACACCACTGGATCAAGAAGTGAAACATGTTTTTTTCATCAAAATATGCCTTTTCACATTTAAAAACAACTTGCCGAATGTCAAATCAATTTATTCGTTCATTAGTTATAAAATCATTCCATTTATATTTCCATAACTTCAACACTTCGTATTTCGGGAATTTGTCCAAGTTTACGAGATCTACCTACATGCAAACGTTGTAAGTGTCATTTGCCAATATCTCGCCAATCCTGAATTATCTAAGATCTTCAATTGTGACGTTTGACTTGGAGTACCTGGTTGGCAATAGTCATGATGACCTGCAATGATTCAGTATTTTTACTTATACAGTGCTTCTCAAAAGTCCTCTCTCGCCTCTTTTCTTTTGAACGAGGATGGGAATTTGGAACGTGCAAATAAACTGTAGCATAATTCTCTACTAACATGTCTTGTTGGAATTGTTGAACTTCAGATTCAAGGTATCCCCACAGAAAAACATTTGAAGGTCCTGTGACCAAGCTGGTCGTTTTATTGAGCCACGTCGTCCAATTCATCAACAAGGTTGTTCCTCATATAGATAACGTCTTAATACAAAGTAATATTGTACAGGAGCACCACCCTGCTAGAGTGTTATTTCCAAGTTACTAAATTTAGAATGAACGGTTTTACTCCGTTTACTAGTATATGGAAAATAACTTCACCGGTTGAATTAGAGCTCAAAAAAAGAAGCCTGACTACCTATGTGGTTTCCCAAAATACCGGCCAAGACATTAACTTTTAATGAGAGTATTGTATGTTTCTCATGAAACATGTGAGTACTGCCACTCCTATTTGGAGTATTGACATTTCCATTGAGGCAGAAAGTACTTTCGTCTCCAAAACAAATTGTCCTCATATCATCTGGATGTCGGTGTCGTCATATGAAAGTTGATGCACCATTTTAATTTGTCTTGGTTAAAATTGTTTATGGTCAACACTCTGTGTACCGTACTATGATCACTCCACAGATAGACGCTAAATGGGCTGTGGAAAAGGAAGGGCTTACTACAATTTTTGCATCTATATCAATCAATACCACTATATGGTCGACCCGATCGCTTGTCATCATGAAAACTAGTTGTTTGTTGACTCATGAAAAAGCTTTCTTAAAGAAGTCCTCGATGGAGGGCGATAGGGATATTTCTCATTAAAATGAGTTCCGCACCATTAAAATAAGTTTCACTTCCACCAATAATTATTAAGATAGCTGTTACTTTGTCAGCTGTAGCACCATGTAGATACACTTAAGCGCTTCGTTAAACAAAAATAAAATAAAAATTCAAGATATAATCGCATGTAATTGACAATTAATTTTTGAATCTTTATTCATTGAAAGCGAAATATAAGTTTTAGTGCTTATTTATTTTAACGATAAAAACATCGTAAATCCAAAAAAGTAATGCGACTGAATAGGTGTACTGAATACCTTTCAAACGAGGTTTCACTTGAAATAAGGTTCCATTTATTATTATTGGTTTCAGTTGCCTGGGGAAGTCACAGATGCTATTACTGTCACTACTAGTGAAGAAGCTTACTATAGTTTATTATTCACAACCATATATGAAATCATGTCATTACTGACGTCATTGAAGGTTTAAAAGTGTCATATTATACACTTTCACTTACCGCCCTCATTTTCCGCCCTTTGAAATATTGTGATCGTTAATATTATCCATTTTAGACGGGAATTTTTGTGAGAGCTGAATAAATAGATGTTTTTGGTATGAATTTATATTATTTAGATCAATTGCAAGGCTTCCAATAAAAATTTTTTGTCATGAGGTTCGTCGTATTGTAAATTATCAAGATTATGGTCTGGGAAAAGTTTTGGTGTTTTGGAGTATTTGCGGTGAGGTTGGCCTCTGATTGCTCGAGGAAGATTGTGGATAACCGTTGAAATTTTGATTGCTAGAGAATTGGATTTTCTTATTCGACGATTCCTTAGAATTTTTTGTAACCTGAGGAAATCTGCAAACTCAATTTGAGATCTTTCATTGTCTTAACGTGTATATTCGTACAAAGCTTGCTTGAGTGATATTATTGTAATATGAAGTAAGCGGTCTTTGTGAGGGATTGAAAGACCTGCCTCAAATATCATGACAGCTTGATCGGTATAAATTATTTCTCAAAAGATTCTCTCTTCTTCACTATCGGAATTATTAGTTTGTGTTCTTTGAGAAGCTGCTTTGTGATTTAATTCTGAAAATGTTTGGAGGTGTGATCAGATCGTGAGATAATATTTCGCCAAATATACTGATCTGTGAGATTCTTCTTTGTTTTTGAGTAAATGACATTCTGGATAACAGTCGTTTTCACTGGAGAAATGGTCAGACTGGAGTCAGTTTCTTCACTTGCTTTGTTTCCTGTTTCATCGGAGTTATCACAATGCTCGGATAGCGCTTAAAGCTCTTCATTGAAAATGTACTAGATGTTTACCGCACTGAAGAAGAGGCTTTCTATAAAAAGTATCCTATTGGCAGCGATAGTAGAATTTCAAAAATTGGAAGATTTACTTTTGAAAAATTCTATTCAAACTAAGACTGCAGAAAAGTATTTAGAACAAAGATGGAATGTGAACCGGATTAAAATTATACAATTATAAAACAATAGAAATACAAAATGCATAGTATAATAACAGGATGTTTCAGTGAGAAACGCCATAAGAAAGTGCGCCCACTTCAATATTGATAAAGGATACAGAGGACAAGGGATTATCATAATGACAGATAGTCAAGCAGCCATTAAAGCACTGAGCTCTTGTGTAATCAGTTCTGAAATGGTGTGGAAATGCATATACAAACTCAATGAACTGGGAGAGAACAATATAGTTACCTTACTATGGATTCCAGGACACACTGGAGTAGAGGGAAATGAGATAGCAGATGAACTAGCGAAGAGGGGAACTGAAATACCTTTCTAGGGACCTGAACCCCTTTGCGGAATCGGCCCCAATATAATATTGGAAGAAATAGGTGGAGCCGAAAGAAAGAGATCTGACCATTGGGAAGATATAGTAGGTATTAGACAATCAAAGATTCTTTTGTTCAGATAAGATGAATGCATTAGTCAAAGTAAAACAGCGCTAAGAGTTTTAACAGGGATCCTAACGGGATGGGCACCTAAAAAAGCTCAAAATAGTGGAGGAAGAAGAATGCAGATATTGTGGCATGGGAGAATAAACCTCCATCCGCATACTTCCCAACTGCACAGCACTCCAGAATCCTAGAGCACAGTACCTGGAAGATTACTGGATGAAAGAGGAACATTTGACCATGTTGAAGCCTGCAGATATTCTGGAATTCCTCCGGGAAATAGGACTTAGGGAGCTACTAGTTTCAGAGACTCACTTCAGAAACTAAGTAGAGTTAAGGGCGCACAATAGATCTTTCAGGTCTCAGTGAATGTTACCCCAAAAAAATATACATTCATACATACATAGCAGTTGAACCTATAACGGGTTCATATGACTAAAAAAGGAAGTCATTCCCAGTGTACAAAATATTTACTGTTAATTTGACAACAATTTTTTGCATATTATCATTGCTGGAAAATTCTCCCACCGTGGCATTGTAGTTTAGACAATCGCCATGTGAACTGACTTTAAATAGAAAAGCGGATAGCACACGTGCTGAGGGGCAAGTTTTCTCTACTGGAATGCAAATCAGTAATTTAAATTGGATCATATACACAAGCGTTGAGCACGTTCGTATCCGCTGACCGGAATTTGGTATTTTTGGTGCTGCATGCGTCGTGCCAGAAGCGCCAATAATGAGATATTATGATATTTATCGAGCACACAGATACAATATCATTTATTCCATGTGGTTAGTGTAGATCTGCTCACAATTATTTTCTGGCCTTCGTCATTTCAAATCGTCACCTTTCTGTAAACTATTTGTGTCCGAAAATCTCAAGTTTAGATTGTCCTGTTTAAAGTCTAGTCTGATAGAAGGATGTACCCACCAACAACGATCTCTTTTTTTTCAACATTAAGTATAGAGCGGCAAAACAACCAATTCACACAGTGCTTCAAGGGCATGAAGAATCACTGAATGTATACAATGAAGTATTTTGTCATTTTGATTAGATGGTACCGTACGGTAATAAATAGCATATATTGTTTCAAAATAAACAAATTGAAATACTGAACATATAGTATAAATTTTTAACCACATTTCATTGTAAAAGAGTTGATCATTAGATGTTAACGAAGTATTTATTTGTAAACAGTTACAAAATGACCATCATTAAGAAAATTACCATCCAAATTATTTTGCAAGTCGTTAAAGTGGTACTGAAAATTGAGAAAGTTTCCTGTGCGAGTGAATTGAATTGGAAACATTGGGAAATTTCAAGCGGTACCTAATTTTTCATTCAGTATTCAAAAGTTTATATTACAATTGAATCTCAATTGAAAAAAAATGCTTCATACAGTTTGACTCATCAAAATTTGTACAGTGTGTTCCAATTTTGCTGCGGCAAGGCTGCGCATTTAAGAGAACAATAAATTTGAGGCAATTAGATCGAATATTTTTTTGGGATACTGGATTGGAAATGAAATGAAATGACAGACAGCTCATGACAGCATGTGTTGAATGCCTTGCTATAGACCCGTAGGTTGTGGGATCGAATCTCACTGAAGTTTGTTTTAAATTCGCGGACTAAAAATGGCGGCCGACGCGCCGCTCTCTCTCACACTCATTGACTCCATGACTCTCTCTCTCTAACACACTGTTTTCCCCATACTGATCGCTGAACTGTCTTAGTACATCTAATACTGAAACAGTAACATTTTGGCATACATCATTCCACTCATATACTTGTAAGTTTTTTAAATTACTTGACTAGGCCTATTTGGTGAGGTGGTTAGTGGATCTAGCTGCAAAAACTAGAAATTGTAGGCGTGAGATTTGAATCAAGGTCACTGTTAAATGTACATGAATGCATGGAAATACTTTGTTCATTGTACTAACATTTTCAAATTAATATCAAAAATTGGAACCTGTCATTTTTTAATTGCGACCAAAGTTGTTACTATTATTATAGCTCAAATTTTAGACTTCAAGGTCAACTCCAGTTGTGCGTTGAAGCTGAAACACTGAGCTAGAGCTTTTAAAAAATGTCAGTGCAAACAGCCATTAGTATCAGAAACAATATTTTGGATGAATTTTCGAGCTTGATTACTATTTCCAAGGACTTCTGTGATAATTTTTATTTGCCAAAAAAGAGGAAAGTACATAAGACATTTTCTTCTTAATATATGACTATACCACTGTATTCAAAATCATTACATCCCAAATGTGAACTACCAGAATTTTATTAAAACAATGACGACAAAGTTATTACACCATGAATTCGAAAAAAGTGGTATCACCAGATTAAACTGATGTGAAGTA
The DNA here is from genome assembly GCA_963978555.1 of Galerucella nymphaeae. Taxonomy (NCBI): domain Eukaryota; kingdom Metazoa; phylum Arthropoda; class Insecta; order Coleoptera; family Chrysomelidae; genus Galerucella; species Galerucella nymphaeae. The sequence goes on along the minus strand of OZ021715.1, from coordinate 15,627,759 downwards.
TATAATTTGCTCCTTTCTCGTTGTGCATGAGAGAAAAGGAAACAGCCCTTTACATACGAAGAATAAAAAGACAGAGGTAACAAGGACTTGAAACTCCCACTGGACGTACGGGATTGATCCATCAGTCTGTTTCTCCAAATAACTGTTGCCAATGGTTTCATTCTTATGTATCATGTAAAAATATTTAGTAAATAATTTACATAATTTTTATACCTATTTTTTTCTTTATGGTGAGATTTGTTTATAAATAAAATGGATATCGTAGGTTGACTTTCAACTTGCAATCTGGAGATTTCTAAATTTCACGGACATAGCTTTGTTTCGGCGAATATAAATTTCTATGAAATGTAATATTAATATGGATGCTAAAACATAGTAAACCTTTGAAATAATAGTATATTATCAAACGAGCAATTCATGATAGCCATTATTCACGATAGGTGACGTGGCGAGCCGCAGGCGAGGGGCGCAAACTACGTCAATTCGATTTAATTGTGAATACTTTGACGTATAAGTATCACTCAAGGGTTGTATCAACCACCCTTAAGTTTGAGTGTCTCTTACTACATCACGTGACATAAAAATTGTGTCTATAGAATAAGTTTACGAAGTTTCCGAGCTAAGTGACACTCAAGTGCTGTTCATAGTGACTATAAATACGGACATAACTCATCAAGAACCGATGAGAAAACGATTATTTCATAAGTTTATTTCGATAATCTTACTAGGATTTTTGATACTAACGATTATTTTATTAAATTTTATAAACTTTTGTTCTGATACAGTCCGCAGAAACTCTAACGCGTTAAAACGTTGTGAAACGTTAGTATTATCATCACACAAGCTGAAAACATTCATTGGTACAATTCTCTTCAGTATCGTATTGAGTTAACGAGTTACTGTTGTTGAAATTTTTCTTTGAATGCCGGGATCATTGGAGTTAAATGATTCACAGGTACCAATTACCAAATTACTTTCTTTTATTAGCAAAGTGGGGGACTGAAATATCCTTTATTGAGACCAGAACCTATTTGCGAAGTCTGCTCCAATGTAATATTGGACGAAATAGGTAAAGTCTAAGAAAACAGAAAATCTGACCACTGGAAAGATCTAGTAGGGCTTCTGGGTGACTACAACCTGTTGAGATCAATTGAATTCATAAGTCAAAATAAAACTACACTAGGAGTCTTAACAAGAACCCTAATGGAAAATTGTTGCCTGAATGGGCTCCTGAAAAAGCTCATTATTTAAGTAAATATTTGAGATGACAATAAAATTATATTTTTTTCAACATAACTATCCATTTATTCATTAAATCAGAGCGAGTTCAAGAAGATTGAAAGAGCATTTGAACTCATTTTCCAACGACCTTCCAACTGAAAATACTCGAGAACTCTTGACATGCTGATGTATTTCCGTGTATAAGGAATATTTTTGTAATATTTAAATAAATATAACAATAAAATTGATATTCAGTTTTCATAAATGATAAATTGAACAACAAAGTACAGACCTGTTTTCTTTCCATTTCTTTCAACGTAATGTATTATATGAACTTTAGATTAGTTAAGGTATATAACTTCATGATTTGGAGTAACGCCTAAGGAAAGATCCAATAGCTGGCGAAAAGCTCTGTACATAGTAATTTCTCAATATGGAGATGTCAGTTTCAGGTTATGACACATCTTAGTTTCACTCAGTTGGCGAAACACAGACACAGATTATAGTTGTTTGTTCATATTCGAAGAATCTAGTAGGTACGCGGAATTTCCAAAAAATTTTTGTGAAGATTTCTAATTCTATGACTTTCATTTTTTACTTATAACCTTACACAATTGGACACAGCTCGTAAAAAACTCATTAAATCGTTATGAAATCGAATGATTAGAATAGATTAATTCACTGGTATATAAAATCCTGAACGATAATGGAGTCCGTACAATAATATGAATAATTGTGTTTGAATTTCGTATACACATTTCATGCGGTATTATTTTTTCTAATGAAACATTATTTTCTCAAGCACCCCCACTAGGAACGACAATGCACTTTCAACGTTTCGTGACTGAAACAGAAACTCATTATACTCAAATTCATGAGAAACAAACTTTTCACTAAACAGTTGTCTATACCGAAATAGCATTTCTAACAATTTAGCTAATGCATCTAAATATGTAGCAATTATTGTGAATAGAACTAGCGAGGAAGTAATTTGAATAAACAATCGCAACATTGCAAATTCACTATTGACTTCTCTGTTTCCTCGAGTCACGTCTGCTTTATAATAAATTACCATGGAATTACTCAAGATGGCAGGACTTGGAATTGAAATTAATGTTTTATAGGGCAGTTGAATACAACGGTTTAATGATTGAATATACCCTCGTTGGCTTGGTACAAGAGCTAAGTTTGATGATATTGCATGAAGGATTGTGAATTTATTTAAATCGAAAAAAAAAATTATTTTTCAGGAGCCCATTCAGGCAACAATTTTCCATTAGGGTTCTTGTTAAGACTCCTAGTGTAGTTTTATTTTGACTTATGAATTTAATTGATCTCAACAGGTTGTAGTCACCCAGAAGCCCTACTAGATCTTTCCAATGGTCAGATTCTCTGTTTTCTTAGACTTTACGTATTTCGTCCAATATTACATTGGATTCCGCGAATAGGTTCTGGCCTTAATAAAGGATATTTCAGTCCCCCACTTTGCTAATAAAAAAAAGTAATTTGGTAATTGGTACCTGTGAATCATTCAACTTCAATGATCCCGGTATTAAAAGAAAAATTCCAACAACAGTAACTTGTTAACTCATTATTTTTTCCGCACAATACATCTGGACGCCTATTCTTGAAATAACGAGAAGGGAGTGCTCCCAGGGAGAGCTCCCTCATTTCAACTCCCCAATAAAAAAACGTTATATTCTTGAAAAATGAAAAGTCCTGGAGAGTAGCGATGAGGGAGCAAGATCGGGGAACCGCGTTGCCAGTTGCCTTGACCAATGAACTTGTAGAAATTTTGACAGACATTTAATTCATCGATAACCTCACTATTCACTATATTTGTTTGGTTGATTTAATTGAACAAAATATGAATGTTAAAAGTAAACAGTTAAGTCCTAAACAAAAAGAAACTTTGTTTACGCGCGGTTTGTATGGATAGAGCAGAGGTTCTTGTGGGTTGAAAAAGAAAAGGGGTGACAATGTCTATTATGTTATGACAGTGGTCTTTATCGATTCTAAATAACTGCACAAATTTTTTGTCTCAAAACATCCCTACCAATACCCACTTCTTCTAACGCAACCTCAACATTCTCGTTAATTATTTCATTCCACGGCATTAAATTGAAATCTTCAACATTCATTTTGAACCACAGTCAATCAAAACAAAACAATTATAGAGGTTAGGTCAAATACTCCCTTTTGCAATTCTCTCACTACCTAGTAGGGGAACTTCGAGTTCTCTTGGGAGATGCTCCCTCCCTCAAATTTATTTCAAGAATGCACATTCAATCTTTTTAAGAGAACCACACCTACTTCTCTCGAAAAGTTCTACTCCCTGAAATTCAAGAATAGGCACCCTGGACGCCTATTCTTGAAATAACGAGAAGGGAGTGCTCCCAGGGAGAGCTCCCTCATTTCAACTTCCCAATAAAAAAACGTTATATTCTTGAAAAATGAAAAGTACCGGAGAGTAGCGATAAGGGAGCAAGATCGGGGAACAGCGTTGCCAGTTGCCTTGACCAATGAACTTGTAGAAATTTTGACAGACATTTAATTCATCGATAACCTCACTATTTTCTATATTTGTTTGGTTGATATAATTGAACAAAATATGGATGTTAAAAGTAAACAGTTGAGTCCTAAACAAAAAGAAACTTTGTTTACGCGCGGTTTGTATGTATAAAGCAGAGGTTCTGGTGGGTTGAAATAGAAAAGGGGTGACAATGTCTATTATGTTATGACAGAGGTCTTTATCGACTCTAAATAACTGCACAAATTTTTTGTTTCAAAACACCCCTACCAATACCCACTTCTTCTAACGCCTCCTCAATTGCGTTCTCGTTAATTATTTTATTCCACAGCATTAAATTGAAATCTTCAGCATTCATTTTGAACCACAGTCAATCAAAACAAAACAATTATAGAGGGTAGGTCAAATACTCCGAGTTCTCTTGGGAGATGCTCCCTCCCTCAAATTTATTTCAAGAATACACATTTAGGTAATCTTTTTAAGGGAGCCACACCTACTTCTCTCGCAAAGTTCTACTCCCTGAAATTCAAGAATAGGCACCCTGACGTATGTATGCGTGTTTCGGAACATGGGTCATAAAGATTCATTTGGTCATACTTAGAACCTCATTTGGGCAGTACGAAAGTGAATTCATTGTTCATTCATTTAGTTTGTGTACCAAATAATGGATTATTCAGTTTTGTGGATTATTCAATACTTTAAAAATGTATCTTTTTATTAATGACAATAAACTTCAATCTGACAAAACTATTTAAAACCATATCTAGCACACTATATAAAATTTAAATATTTGAAACTAGTAAGTGGGGCCATTGCGTGGGGTAGTAGAAAATCTCTCCAATATTCAAAGAATAGCCTTCATAATAGGCATCACAGGAGCAATAAGAACATGGGAAAACAATGATAGCCATGAAACTGATTCTCAACCTCATATGGCAGTGGAAAGTGTAGCAGATAGAACAAGACACAGATTAAGTGAAGATGAAATTATTGAAAATACCACCCTATTACTTCTTAGAAATCAGAAAACCTGGGACAAAACCAATATGGTGTATTGGAAAAGTATAACTTTTCTAAAAAAATCGTTATATAATTGAGCAACACGAGTGAGTGGGATCTAAATAACATTACCCGACTCATTGGCATTCAATGGTATACGGACGGCTCAGAAGCAATAGAATGAATTGAGATATAAGTGTAAGGGCCAGGAACCAAACACTCTAATGGCTTGGAAAAAAACCCACGTATCTTTCAATCGAAAATTCACGCCATAAGAAAATGCTCCCAGCTCAATATTGATAAGGGATACCAAAGGCAAAGTATTATTATAATGTCGGATGTTCAAGTAGCCATTAAAAAACTGAGCTAGTGTGTAATCAGCTCCAAAATAGTGTGAGAATACTTAAGCAAACTCAATGCGAGCACAATAAAATCACCTTACTGTGGATTCCCGGACACACTGGAATAAACTGAAATAAAATAGCTGATGAACTAGCAAAGACGAGTACTGAAATACTCGGTTGGGGGCCTGAACCTCAACATATTTGCTGCTTGAAATTAACTATCAAGATGAATCGATACAAATAAAAATACCATTGGCTTGAAATTCTCACTAATCCAAAAATGACTGATGACATAAAGGAGTGCGTTCATGATCTATGGATTAGGTGAGGATCAAATACACTCAGACGACGGGCTAAGAGCCTCTCGTGATGTGTTAATGAACGCTGTAGTGTAGAGTGTGGAGTATATATTGAATGTTTAATGAGCTCTGGTTATAACATATGGAACACTTACACTAAAAGTGTTTCAATTTCAATTGCGTATGGGTGCTAAGTAAAACATACCCAAGTTTTGTGAAATTTTGGGATGTGGTCGTATGATTGGTTTCCCTAATTAGTAGCGCTTAATATTGGTGATAGCAACAATAAAGGAGTAAATAATAATTCAACATCAAGTGGAAAGAAAATTTTATATTCACCACACGGTGGTGGGGACATTTTTAAGCTTTGCACCTTATCGTTCAATAATAATACCCTCTACTGCCTTAGTGTATAATATACTATTACCCATTCTAATGAGGATACCAATCTATATAATTGAAAGGAAAAAAAATGTAGAACTTTATGAACATATTTTTATATATATCGTATTTTTATAATATCTACAGGGTGACCCTAATAAGAGTGACTGATTTTAAACATAAATGCCCAGCTTATTAATAGCTTACCAAGCTCATAATATACAAGGTGTTATATTTAAAATAACAAAGTTATCGTTTACTTCTAGTATAACCGGAATTGTTAATTTTGTAACTGAAACAGCGATACACTTTTTCATGATAAAAATGTATATTTTTTCATTGAAAAAGTTACTCCAAAGTCGCGCTATTATTCCTGCAGATTCTCACCTGGACAAAACTAAGAACAGAACTTTCTTACAGTGAATCAATCTATCAAAAATTGAAATTGTGATATTTTCCACACGTAAAATTGGTACAAGTAAAAATTGTAACTTTCTGATAATAATTCGGAAATTGAGATTACTATTAGCTATATTTAGATCACTCAATGGTTACTTTTTGTTTTCCATCTATACGTAGGGTAACGAAAGCCAAGTGCACACAAGCAAATGCCAAAGTTATCTCATGACAAACAATAGTATAAATGTTTGATGCGACAGTACTAAGCACCATGTCGCTTTGTTTGCCAGTATGGGGAATCAAATATCCTGATATTTTTGAACAAGTTCAAGTTGATTTTATCTTCTGTATGTTCCTTGTGGTAAATTATTCATTCTTTTCTTTTTAATTTCTTGGGAAATTAAACCTCAATATTTTTTTTTACGTACGGAAACAGGTGGGTTGAAAATTTATTATATTTATTATACATTATTATACAGTAAGTTGGAACCATAAGGGAAACTTTTTTATTATTAATTTTAGGGAAAAAATTTATTCTTCCTAAAAAGTTTTGCATGTTCTAAAATCTAAAATACAATCAACAGATATCAATTTTTTTCAGTCGTGTACGAGGTATGTCAAAAAAACATGAATTTTACTCAAGAGTAAAGTACCTTTATTTTTAAGAATATTGACAATATATAATAAGTTGATTATAATTCAAAGCTTTTGTCGGATATCTAATATTATCCATCTGCCATGAAAAAATAATTTCTGTTATTTTTACTCACTCTTCTCTGTATTATCAATGATAATTCTGTATATTAGCAATTTGCGTACATAACGATTTTCAATGCAAACTGACGGCAAACATCAAATCGCTAGTTGGTTTTTATAAAATACAAGAAATGGCGGCTGTTAAATAGCGAAGAAAAAATAGAAACAATAGTAAGCAAGCACAAAATCTATTTTTTCCAAATTAATGAATATAATTGCATATTTGAACGTAGTTTTTGGTACTGATAACTTTTTTTCAATAACTTTTTTCGATATTGTTAAATTTAAAGGTACTTTACTCTTGAGTAAAATTCATATTTTTTGACATACCTCGTACACGACTGAAAAAAAGTGATATCTGTTGATTGTATTTTGGATTTTAGAACATGCAGAACTTTTTATGAAGAATATATTTTTTTCTTAAAATCGATAATAAAAAAGTTTCCCATATGGTTCCAACTTACTGAGACATATTGTATTATTTTCTAAAAGTGCCTCAGCTGGTTAATTGAAATTCTGAACATGCCCTCAAATAATTATCCAAAAATATGCTCCAATAAACAATTTCAAACAGCAATAACACTCAGGTAATATAATTGGGGTTCTCAAGTAAAGTTTATGTTTTTGATTGTATCGATTATGAACATATTTGGCAAACTTTGAATTCCATAATATTAAAACAGGAAATGGAAGAAATGTGTTATAATTGGTTATACTTGAAAGAATCTTCTTTATTAAAGTGTACAATCGCAATCAATGAACAGAAACTCATAAAGGTGTATATCTTTATAGCTGAGTACACATGACTTAAAAGTCAAGAAAACAATTTTTTTGTATTCTGTGTAAAGAAATTAATTCAAAATCGCAAAGCGCTTTCGGCTGTTAAGCCATCATCAGTGCATCACCTGCAAGTAAGTAATAGTTGTTATAAGTTAAAGTTAGGAAATTTTAAAGAATTACTTACTCGTCAGGCGATTACAAAAAACCCCATCCAGTAAAAAGCTCACAACACATTTTTGAAAAACGATTAAAACTTTTCAAATTTGGAAGAGCTTTAATTGTTTTTTAAGAAATACAAAATACAACAAAATTGTTTTCTAGAAACTCATAAAGACGTCTCTTGATTTTCCGCTCAATGTCAAGTCATGAAATTCACTTTTAATGGAATATATTATAATTTCGATCTTCAAAAAGCTTGTACAATATTGTAACAGGAAAGATATAGAGAGCATACCACATCTATTGTTTGAATGTAACGTATACAATGCTATGAAAGTAGAGAATACGATCTACCTCAATAACAAGACAAGATTGTTCAAGAAACTAAATAATATAGTGAATTAAAATTGAATATAGCTATTTAATTGATATTCTCAATTCAAGATTGTTTGTTATCTGCTTGAAAACAAGCTGAGTTTCTATTGTATTATCTAAATTATTATTATTATCTAATTTAATACAGAGTTAATATAAAGTATGGTACCCAATCCAAGGAATTCAAAAATGGTTCAACCGGAAATGCATATCAACTTTGTAATCTTGAATAGAATACCCTATATATTTTTACATTTTTGAATTTCTTATATTCCAAAGCTTCACTGACTTTGCCCAACCTGTACAAATGCTTCCTTTCGGTACAGAGTCCAGTCACCAAGTCGGTTACTGTCTTCATATTTCTCTAACCCAGTTTCAACAGCCTGGACGAAAGCTCCTTGTCCAACTTATCCATTATGGAAATGTCCTTGTGTCAGTGTCCATTCAAGTTGGTGTTCCTTAATTAGCCAGTTCCCGACTTCCTCTTATGTATTCCTCTGTGATTCCACAAAACGGTTCTAGACCTGTGAAGGCTCCTTCAGAGCCTTATTTAGCTAGCTGGTCTGCCATTTCATATCTTGCAATCTTCTCATGTACCAGCATCCATATTAAAGACAGTGTGTTGTCTGTTGCCAAAATCTTAAGGGACTCTCTATCTAACTTTCTATTTATATTTTCATTGAATAATTTTTCACGAGAATTCGAAGACCGCTTATGATATTTTCATATAGCAGAAGAGTGTAATTTTGAACATCCATTAGAATTTCCTAATTCATGTTAGTTTTTGTTAAAATTAATAAGTTGTTATGTTACCAAATTTTGGGATGTAACCCTAAATAAAGTTTGCCTTACTTACCGTTTGACATTCTATCCCGGGCTACTTAAGTCGAAAACGATAAATTATTGATTAAAGTTACAATTATTCAATAAAAATATAAATCGGAAGTTTCACTGTATGCAGAATTTCACAAGGAATTAAAAAATGTGAAAATATACAGGGTGTTTTATTTAAAATAACAAAGTTGATATGTTCAACCGAAAATGGTATCTACATAATAAATTAGATAGCATTTTGGAATTTCTTGGATTTTCTTAGACAAATTTGAGCAATTTCATTCAAACATATCAAATCGTTGTGAAGATACTCAAAGGGTTCCTAGCTCCTTACTCACTCTGTATAGGTATATAACCTATTGTTAGAAAGCTTTATTATCCTCCATAAACAATAATATTATATTATTAAACGAGTAACTTATGATAGCCATAATTCACGATGGGTGACGAGTGACTTATGGCCATAAATTGCGAGTAGAATACTATACTTTGTCCACTACACTTAATTTCTTTATTAAATAAAAGTCAGTAACGATTTGGCATATTACTAACCTCAAAATGTTGTGACAGCTATATCAAATAATTTGACATATATAGAGATGGGCGATACTGTAGATAGTATCAATACAACGTACCGTTATAAATATATTATTTTATAATATTTAATATCAGAAAATATCGTTATGAAAAGTATCAATACTAAAAATTACAATATTGTATCGATACGATATATTTAAGAAACAAATTTCCTGAACAAAATACACATATTTAATAGTTTATTTCATATTGTACTCCCATCTCTAGTCGTGAATTATGATTCCATAATATACTACAGTGTATTATGAACAATAATTCACTCTAGTAGATATATAGGTACCATATACCTTTTGTTAGGAGGTAAAATATTGACTTATTATTGGGTGGTCGTGGACAAATATTGATATTAGACTGTTAAAACGTTGTGAGACTCCCGGTTTGATAAACATTATTTTTCGATAAAAAATATAATTGAAACTATCATATGTATGTTGTAACATCATACCCGTATTTAATAGCCATTGCGCAAGAGATTCTACTTCCAATTTCCTCTTTTCCTCGATAACAATTACCTCTACTACTAACCTTATTTTCCAATATAAACGTTAATAACAATAATTCGAGCAGTGTTTAATTTAAAAAAAATAACAGTGAGTTTTCAATTTTTTTTATTACATAAATATAATAACCTAACAAACAATAATTATTTCACGGATACTTGTACATTAAAACTGATAATTTTTTTTCAATAAAAATTATTGTTTATTATGCATCGGATGGTATTCCATCCATCTTTACTTCTTTTACGCTCTGTCTTAAGGCAATTCAAGTGAAAGTGGTGTGTGAAAGTTAAAACTCTCTAAGCATGGCCATCTAGATGCGTCAGTCGGCCTGTGATGTCCACGGGTGTTGTGCCAAGTGATTCGCGGCTGTTACATTACTATTATTGTTTTTTAAACGATCTCACGGAGATGCGCGTATTTCCTTTCGAATTAATTGTTTCGTTATTGTGATATTAGGGTAAGTTTGACCATCGAGTACGACTAGTGAATGAAAGAAACTGGAATTAATGGAACTTGGTCAAAATGAACAGAGTACATTCGTCAATATTAGCTCTAGTTATGAGTATCTTTTTAATCCAAGCTGCAGATCCTCCATATGAAAAACCTACTGGTCGTTTTATCAAATTTTTTCCACTCATCTACACACCCTTTATCACGAGCGATCACAAAACCGATGAAGATACAAAAATTATATCGGACAGACAATTTTTAAGCACCGAACTTCAACCTCCGACATTAGATCCTCAAGAGCTTCATCCACCAACTTTGAGCCCACAGGATTTTCAATCATCACAGGCCGATGAAATACCCATAGATAATACAGTACCCCACGTTGCAGTTTATTCCACGTTACAAGATACGTTTCCAATGACAGATGATTCTTCAGGACACGTAAACTTCAATCTTAATTTACCCTTATATCCTCCCGTAGGAGCGTTTGATCAGCAAAAAGAAGAGAATCAAAATGCTACACAACAAACTGTCAACAATGTTCCAAATTGGGAAGAAAATCAGGATTCAGCGAATAAAACCAATGACGATGGTTTAACTAGATTACATAATTATTTACGACAAATTAATAATGAGTCACAAAGTAACGACGGAAAGGAAAAATCCGCTTATCAAGAATTAGTGGAACAGGATTTCATTAAACCTCTCCTACAACTTTATGAGAAAGAAATTCACCAGGATGTTGCTTATGTAACAGCTAATAAAAACCGTATTTCAAAAGAAGATTATTTATCACCAGTTAAAGGAAATATAACGAAAACTAATCCTATCAAAGAGCAGAATAATCAAGAACATAACGAACTGCAACAAGAGAAAATCATACCCGCTAAGAATAATGAAAATTTCGGATCCACTAGACAATCAATGGACAAATTAGTTAACGATGTATTTGTAACTCCAATAAGGAGACACGATTCGAATTCCGTTGATACCAAAGATAAAGAGCACATCGGGGAGATATTACCAGCTGATTTCTACCGAAAATCCAATGGTCCCATATTTTTTTCTAGAAGACTAAGTCCTATGGGTTTCAAGCAGGCTCCAATTACACCTTTAGAAAGGTCAGAGGTCTTAAGACTTCCTATAGTGTTTCCTTCAGCTCCGTCGTCTGAGGGATCGGATGTGTTTGTCACGGAAAATGTTAATAGACTTAACGAACAATATTATTCGAGAGCACCGCGTTTAAGTATACCTTTAACTGAACAATATCGGGTCCCAAGAAGGTATAGAGGTTTTAGAGAAGGTTTTTCGGACAATCACCAACCTTATTTTGATCCATCCGCGCGATATCAAACCGCTTGGTCTTCGAGAAGACCCAGAGTGATCTTTCCTACAGAACAGGTTGCGTTTAGAGACCCGGTGCAAAATCAAGATACAGAACCAGATTGGTTAGCTGCAGATGGCAATTTGCAGGATTTGCAAGAGCAGGATATCAGAGATAGAGGTGAGTTATCTGGACATTATTATTTTTCGTTAATCTTTTTTGGTCTAAGTGATTGAAGTTTCTGCTGATAATCTCTATATTGAATAAGAAGTGGCATTGGAGAAAAATACAGTACTTTTTACGTGAATTATTAATTGTTGATTGCGATTATACATATCCAGCATATGACGCTAATAGTAACTTGGGTATTCTATGTATTTCGTACAACTGTCACTTGTATGGTAAATTATTTTGGATAGATCCAATAGATTGTACAATTATGCCTTTTTGAACAAAAAATACGCAAGAAGACGGAGTAGTGGCTGAGAAATCAGCACCTCGCTCATTGGAATGCTCTGCAGGGTCCTAGACAATCCAAACTTCTAGTGAAGGGATGAACTGATGTACACGCTAGGGCAGCTACTGAACTACCAAGGAGTAGGCTAAGAAAAATAGCAGGGCTCCTAACAGGGCACTGCTGTATAAGAAAACACCTCTACAACATAGGAGTTGAGGAAAGTTCCCTATGTAGGGGTTGCGGCATGACTGACGAAACGTCAGTCCATGTTCTCTTGGAGTGTCCACACTGGGCTGTACTACGCTGGCGAATCTTCGGAGTGTCTGTTATGGCCTCTGGAGACACAAGCAGGCATCCACTAAAAAAGATTGTGGCCTTTATTGAAGGACTCGGCTTCATGGATGTCTAGGTAGCAGGAATGGCACAATGGGCCCGCCAGTGGGCTCAGTGCCGAAACCTTGGCTTGATTTTTTCCAGGACAAGGCTTATTGCCTGCACATTTAGTAGTAGTAGTGTCTTTTTGACAGACTAATCGTATGGTTTGAGTCCAAAATAGGATCAATTCAATAATTCTCAAAACATTTTCCGTCATAATAAAATTTTAAGAATTTTCAAAATCAGACCAGAAATATAAATATAAGTGGGTACCTAGGTAACGAAAAACAATGAGTAATTTCAAATTATTTTCATAAGCGTTCTCTTTTTACTTATTACCATTAGAATTTTGAAAATTCAGTGAATATGAAATTGTGAATCTCTTTAGCGATAATTCCATGATCACTCCCATGAATTTTCTATACATTGGGTGAAGGTGGAGCTGAATAATTCAGAATCAAATCAGGAAAATCTTTGAACAATAAAAAAATTCCTCAAAACAACATACTATATATAGGAACAGGACGAGTCATGCTAAGAAATTTTTCAAAGTGATGTGTGGTTTTTCTACCAGGATTTTGGAGTCAAAATTGATGATAATTGTTGTTAATATTATTAAGGCATAATTCTAGAATCACCTCTGGTAGATTTCTTGAATTTGGTACATATTCCTTGTTCAAGTAACCCAATGTGGAAATGGAATCCAGATTCATATTAACTAAAAGAATTCAATAAAAATTTTTATATGAAGACAACACACTTGGTTAAAGGCTAGTTCAGTGACTCTGTTGTGTGTTTCAATTCTACACTCAGTAACCTCAAATAAAACATTGCTTCCGTAAACTGCCATCTATTAATTGTCTACTAACCATAATATATCGAGAAAGCTCCGTGAATCAGTTTGTTTTTGACAGCCATTAAAAGCGAATAACCTCATGAAATGGAAATAGTTTTGACCCAAATCTCCCAATTGATTTGAAAATAGGAAATAATAAGAGGATGTCGAAGCTGGACAATAATATGGTCTCAGCTCGTATACCAATTTCACCAAAACCTGTCTTGTTTTTCTCTTAGTTGGTTTATTGGTTTATCCACACTGCTTTTTTTTTCTGTAACAACTGTTTCGCAGTAGTAGGTATTTCTCGAATTTTAAAAATTGTATTGACTGGGTAAGTTAGGATGAAACGTTTTGTCGTAGGAGAGGAGAAAAACTTCCATTTGTATTGTTAAAGTTTAATTGTGATACGTTGGGACAAGTGTGGTATATGCTGTTGACAGTTGATGAGGAATGAAAAGGTTTTGGAGAAAAAATTTTGTACTAGGTTATTAGTATTAGATTCACTGGAAAATACTATTTCACTACCTCGCATCTCAATAAATAATTATGTAGGTATGCTGTAACTTCAACCCACTTTCGGAAGACCTAAGAGCACCTGACGTAATAATTAATCTATTCAAATATTTTGAAATTCATTCTTAATGGTATATAACGCAACTAACAACCATGCAGGTAGTATTACTACCTTTTCGAAATAACCCATGCTATTTGAAATATTATTTTTATCAGCAATAATATTGATGCAAATTCCTGATGTCTCAATATTGTAGAATATCTTCTGTATGTTCCTTATTTTTTTTTCTTCTTTTTTGGAAATCAAACCACAATCATGATTTTTTATGTATTTTATTTCAACGTTTCGGTAGCGTTCCAGCTACGGTTGTCAAGATGAACTAAATATTAAATAATTTTTGCTCCCTATCTGACACTAATTTTTTTCGTTTTGTCAGAAAGGGAGCAGAAATTATTTAATATTTAGTTCATCTTGACAACGGTAGGTACCGAAACGTTGAATTAAAAAACATAAAAAATCATTATTGTGGTTTGATTTCCAAAAAATAGACCATGGAAAGTACGAATAAACGAACACAAAAAAGATATCAAAGATAGGGAATTCTTTAAGTCAGCTATTTGCAAACATGCTTGGGAAGAGGGTCATCAAATTCAATGGGATTCGTCAAAAATAATATTGAACGAACTCAATAATAAAAGACGAAAAATCGAAGAAACTGCTTTAATACAACTAAATGCAGATAAATGTGTAGCTAGTATTTCAGCCGAATGTAGTCAAATTTGGTTACCAATGTTAGAAAGAGAAATTTCCAATAATCAATTACCTGCGTTATCAGGATAGCATCATAAGTTTTTATCCAGGTTTTCTTATGATTTATAATTTGAATAGTTGTTAATCGATACACATTTCAATACACAAAATCACAAAACTGAGTATACATATTTTGAAAACTTGAATATTCATACACAAAAAAAGTATCAAGAAACGCGTTTTATTAACAACATTTCCAATATAAGTGAAAAAACGCGCTATCCCAATAAAAACTGTTCCTGGAACGTGCACTTCACTGGATTCCATTTCTAGTAGACTATCATATCGTTGGAATGTCATGAAATGAAATATTTCATTTCACATTTTGCCAGAGATATGATCTACTATGAATGGACCTTAATACAAATTTGATAACAAAATTTTGCAGTCTTAAACTTCAAAATATTATTGATTGTCTAGTTGTCAAATTTTTTCCGTTGTGTCAGTTGGGGAAAAAATTAATTTCTACTTATTTTTTCTTGACAACGGTAGCTGGAACGCTACCGAAACGTTGAAATAAAGAATTTAAAAATATTGTGGTTTAATTTCCCAAGAAATTAAAAAAAGAATGAATAATATACCACAAGGAACATACAGAAGATATGTAGAATATGTTTTGTAACATTTATCCGAATTCAATTTCTCCTATGAGCAACAGTGCTTTCCAGGCTGCTTCACAACAACAAAATACTAGACAAGCACATAGGGTTTGGCTCTCGCCAATCTGCAGTAAAGATATTGGTGAGTTGCTGGAAATCAGCAGTGTTACAGAGGTGAAAGGCATTCATTCTTGTTTTCAATTCTTCCAATCTCTAGGTATTTCTAGATCCTTGTGAATACTCACCTTTCTTACTTATCATTTATTGTGTAATTTCCTGCGCCACATCTGGAAAGCTGAGAAAACTTCTTTCTGTTACAGCGCTTATTACATCCGATGTAATCAGTTATTGTTACATGTCATGATTTTCTTCAAATCCGCATTGATAGGTAAATACTTCTTTTGTTTATTGCTATTTGGTTGAGACATTTTCAGACAGCTTCACAAAACTGAGAATACTTTGACAAACAAGCAATAAAGTTTGTCTAATATTTTCAATGTAATTGCTTCTTACGTACTTATTGAAATTACATATCAAGTGTTGAGGAATCACGGAAAAATTGATGCCACATGCCACTGGATAATAATCACTTTTTAACAATGTTCTTATATTGAATTCAGACAATTTATTTCATTCACTTTTCTAGTGGGTTCCATGTTAAAATGTTCTTCTCTTTTTCCATATTTTACAAAATTTTTCGGGCCGTGTCGTGGTTTAAAGTTCGTTTTAAACACGCTGGGGCGTGCTTTAAATAGATAAAAGGGTTCACCAATAAAAAAAACTCGAAACCATTGACTGACTAGACTTGGGTGAAACACTGTTGTTTTTCTAGAACTGAAGCGTAATTTTTATTAATACGTGCTAGTCATTACCTGTCAGTATACGTAATGATCCATATACTCAGTAACCAAATAGTAGTGGATATGGAATCTAATGGTGTGAGAGTAGAAAAATAAATAAGATCGATTACGAAAAAAAAAACATAATCGCACATATAATATGAAAATAAATATGACTCCTTTATAATCTTTGAATCCTATAGGTACAGGCTATTTCAGGACAAGCTTACAGTACCTATATGCTGGAGACTTTAAATGAAAATTCCTTTGTAAGGGGAACAAGTTATAGCGAATTCACGGAAAATATTCTGACATGCATGACTTCTAGTTTTACCGGAATTAACCGATAATTTTGCTGCACTGCGTCATGCTCAAATGTGAGGCTGCTCTTGGTGTTTTAATTACCAGGCTGTTATGTTATCCTCCGAAATAAATGCAATTCGTACAAATTATATTTCAAGTTAAATTGTGGCCAGCTTTTACTTGGCTGTATTTAGACAAACAGACAGTTTCTTCACAACGAATACAAAGCAAGCGTTGTAAATATCTTATTAAATCAAATTACCACATTTTCCATAGAGAATTCAAGAAGTTTAAATTGAACAATATAAAGAGAGTTTTCATTGAACCACTTTCAGATAATTACACAAGAAAATTTATCAACCAAGCATTTACTGCTTCTTCTATTACACTAGAGAGAAACATAATATACCTACGGATATACCTACGGAGTTGATAAAAGGAGTTTTCACCTTGCTAGAAAAATATGTATTCATTCATTAATATCTATATAGTGCCATTCAAAGTAATCCTCCTCAAATATAATCTACTTGTGCCGGTTTCATTTTCAACCCTTGAAACCCTTTCGATGTGTGCATCTTGTATTGCCTCGAGCTCTTCCAATGAGAGGTTCTTTATCATACACTGCGTTATTTATAAAATGCGACATAGGGATTCCTGTAAAAAACTGTTAAACGCGAGTTAACCTTTTTACCAAATAGCGTTCATGAAAAATGATGACAGATTTGGAAAGGTCGTTAAAAATATGTTCGAATGCACTTTTAGTTTACTTAAATTCGGTCTGGTTTAGTAAACAATTTAATAACTATGCTGAAAAAAGTCGTACGCCATTTTCATAACACTTTAAGTACTGATAATTTTTTATTTGACATTGAAACCTATTGAAACTTTGTATTTTAAGTTACGTGCTCAAAAATAAGCCAATTGGCAATCAATTGCGCTGATAAGAACCCCATGGGATCCCATCGTTCTTGTCTTAGTGTTTGTAATGTAATTTGAAAATATTTTCTGTGAATAAGTAAACGTGAAAGTAAACTTATTGTCAATTCACAGTTATACAAAATGTCAGTTTCAAGATAGAAAATAATACTATTTGCATAAAAAATTATACATAATATTACCTAATATACCTCGAAAAAGTCAGTTATCTTGTGTCAGTCTACAGGTACCAATCAATTTGAAGTACCTACATTATTTATTTGTTGTACTTTTCATTTAATTTAATTATTGCTTTGTCTTGCCAGCAGTTCATTTGATGACATACGTCCCACGACGAGTGAAAACTATCTGTATATGGCAAAATACTTCTGGTAAAATCTTGAAAATTTCTACGTTTGGGTTTTAGGATACGATCTTTTCAACCAAAATATTTTCAAAGATGGTCGACTTCGGGAAATTTTCTAACAATCTATGTACTACAACTATTAGCTTCAGTATATTGGGACAGATAACTTTTCTTTATTTAAAATTTGAAGTTTTTTGAACGAAATTTTGAGAAAGAACTTCAAACAAAAAAAAGGAAAAAAATTTACCACAGTTTCATCTTCTCGTACTCTGCTTGAAGCATTCGAAAGTGATATGGAGATGGAGTACGACGATTGAACATAACTATCCATTTTTTCATTCAGCTAGAGCGAATTTAAGATAATTAGTGCATTTTAACTTATTTTCACTGTTCTCACGAAATCTGTTATTATTTTGTATGGCCGCTATTTGGTAGAAAAATTAGCCCGCGTTTGACAGTTTTGTACAGGAATCCCTATGTCGCATCTTATGAATAACACAGTGTGTATATTATGCGAAATTTTATACTTCTCGTATATACAATTTCAAAGTTTTTGATTGTCACAACGTCGTGGACACCCGGTATATGTCCTGTATGTTGATAATTTGAACAAAAAAAAGCCAAATATTTTAATGTCCTGTACAACGAACAAATCGTTTCACAAAAGAAAGTATTTGATGATACTCATATACATAAAAAAATTGTGGTTTTTCCGCTCTGTTGATCCCGTTACTTTCAATTTTGAATTGAACTTGAAACATTTCAAGGCTCCTTGCTTCGATTAATTAATACAGTAAAATGTAGCGACACGGGAATTCTTTTGTTGTTTTCAGCTTTATAGTTTTTTTCTGCATTCAGACTATGAAATCCAAAGAATATTAAATTGTCTAGAGAAAATTAATTAGGAATACAATAGGTGTGGGAAAAAAGCTGCGAAGTCACAAATTGTGAGACATTCTTTGTTACACGCTGTGAGAGTTGCTGGTATTTTAGAGCAAAGCCTATATTCGGTGATTGAAAAAAGACTTGTAACATTATTCTACGGTCCTGTCTCACAATTTTTCAATCAACGTTTTCTTTGATAAGTACACATGTGTTTTTTCCTCTTTTCATTTGAACACAGACGTTAAAATTTAACCGCTATTATGCTTGACTTTGGTGTGTACCTTCAGGAGCTTTATTAGGATTCAAAAAGGTAAAAGTGTTCACTATTCATTGACGAGCTTACACAGGGTAGCATTGGTGTAGTTTTTGTCAATTGTGTAATCACTCTTTTACATAGCTATTATTTGTTTTCTAACTGAAGCAAGCCGATAAAAACTGGGCTGTTAACATGACCAAAGAATAAATTACCAAAAACAATCAGTTTTTGTGATGATTTCTCTAGCGAGTAAGTAGAAATCGTTATATAGAAACGGAAAGTGTGAATTAATGTTCAAGTATCTGGAAAAAAGTGGGACAAATATTTACATAAATACACCAAGACATGTAGACATAAAGACATGAAGACATGAAGACATGAAGACATGAAGACATGAAGACATGAAGACATGAAGACATGAAGACATGAAGACATGAAGACATGAAGACATGAAGACATGAAGACATGAAGACATGAAGACATGAAGACATGAAGACATGAAGACATGAAGACATGAAGACATGAAGACATGAAGACATGAAGACATGAAGACATGAAGACATAAAGACATGAAGACATGAAGACATGAAGACATGAAGACATGAAGACATGAAGACATGAAGACATGAAGACATGAAGACATGAAGACATGAAGACATGAAGACATGAAGACATGAAGACATGAAGACATGAAGACATGGAGACATGAAGACATGAAGACATGAAGACATGAAGACATGAAGACATGAAAACATAAAGACATGAAGAAATAAAGACATGGAGACATAAAAAAATGAAGACATAAAGACATGAAGACATAAAGACATAAAGACATAAAGACATAAAGACATAAAGACATAAAGACATAAAGACATAAAGACATAAAGACATAAAGACATAAAGACATAAAGACATAAAGACATAAAGACATAAAGACATAAAGACATAAAGACATAAAGACATAAAGACATAAAGACATAAAGACATAAAGACATAAAGACATAAAGACATAAAGACATAAAGACATAAAGACATAAAGACATAAAGACATAAAGACATAAAGACATAAAGACATAAAGACATAAAGACATAAAGACATAAAGACATAAAGACATAAAGACATAAAGACATAAAGACATAAAGACATAAAGACATAAAGACATAAAGACATAAAGACATAAAGACATAAAGACATAAAGACATAAAGACATAAAGACATAAAGACATAAAGACATAAAGACATAAAGACATAAAGACATAAAGACATAAAGACATAAAGACATAAAGACATAAAGACATAAAGACATAAAGACATAAAGACATGAAGACATAAAGACATAAAGACATAAAGACATGAAGACATAAAGACATAAAGACATAAAGACATAAAGACATAAAGTCATAAAGACATAAAGACATAGAGACATAGAGACATAAAGACATAAAAAAATGAAGACATAAAGGCATGAAGACATAAAGACATGAAGACATAAAGACATAAAGACATAAAGACATAAAGACATAAAGACATAAAGACATAAAGACATAAAGACATAAAGACATAAAGACATAAAGACATAAAGACATAAAGACATAAAGACATAAAGACATAAAGACATAAAGACATAAAGACATAAAGACATAAAGACATAAAGACATAAAGACATAAAGACATAAAGACATAAAGAAAGACATGGAGACATAAAGACATAAAGACATGGAGACATAAAGACATAAAGACATAAAGACATGAAGTCATGAAGTCATGAAGTCATGAAGTCATGAAGTCATGAAGTCATGAAGTCATGATGATATGAAGACATGAAGACATGAAGACATGAAGACATAAAGACATAAAGACATGAAGAAATAAAGACATGAAGACATGAAGACATGGAGACATGAAGACATAAAAAAATGAAGACATAAAGACATGAAGAAATAAAGACATAAAGACATAAAGACTTAAAGGCATAAAGACATAAAGACTTAAAGGCATAAAGACATAAAAACATGGAGAGATAAAGACATGTGAGTATTCACACCTCCAATTTATCAAAGACGTTAGGGAATATTTAATTGGAGAAGTATTGTTTGAGTTGCTGTCAGGATCCCCCAACTCAACATCACTCGATATTTTTCTCTGAGACTACCGGAAAGGCTGCGTTTTTTCAACATACCAAGTAACTTGAAGATTTAACAATTCCATTCGTAGCTTCGAAGAGAAAAAATTGTATTATTGTCGACAAACAAATTACCAGCATTTATGATGATAGTGTAATGTCTTTTGTCATTACATAAGAAGAAAACCAAGAATTGAACCTATTGAAATTATTTATCACTAAATAACTTAGTGTAACTATTCATATTTTGAAAACAATGCAGTTAGTTATTGTTTCATAGTTGTCGAATAGTAAATAGACACGTGAGGTCATGATTAAAAGCAAGGTAAGAATTATCGTGCTAGTGGAAGGCCAGAGAACTGTCACGTGAAGAGGATAGTTGACCTAGGGGAGTAAGTATATACTGGGTGTCCCAGGAGCTCGCACCAAGAACTTGGGACTTGATAGAAAGACTAGAAATAATAATGTTATTTTATATAAATTTTTTTCTTCACGCACTTCGTTAATGAACTATAGGGCTTTAAAGTTCGGAATGAAAAATGGTTTTTCGTTTACAATTATTAAATGGCTGATTGGAGATAAGTAATATTTTAACCGTTAATAAATACCATAATTGCACAATTTTTGGCGTGATATACAAGTCCACAACATACTTGCATGTGAACTCAGGTACCAAGTTAGTTAAATTGTGGATGCGCCATTTTTCATAGATAAAACTTTTTCCAGTTATAAATGCTTCAATTGGCTTCTGTGAAAATTTTTAGAGATATCAAGTCCTGTGACATCTTGATAACATCAAAGGTTTGAGAGATACGGGCAATTCTATGTCGCACTGCACACATATTAGCGCATTCAGATTTATTTTGAATGTACGATTACAGGAAGCATCCTGTATTATTAATAAATCGGTACAGTCTACATTTATAAAAATAAACTTCCACTTTGCTGAACTATAAAACACTTTATTGAAAACGATTATTACTTCAATGAAAGTAAAAATAGCAACAAAGCCCTATAAAATGAACTATACTCCATTAACAGATTTAAAAAAACGAGTAGCCAAGTAATTGACGACATTAAAAAAGTCGAAACGGCTTGAAAAAATTACAACAAATGTTCAATAATATGGCTCATCTCACATCCACATATTTCCTCAATTTTCTAATATTATATCTTTGTACTTTGACCAAACGACTGAAGTATGGAGGTGCTTCATCTGAACAATATTTTTCCAGATAGGTGTATTGGAAGTGGTGGACTATTTCTATGGCCAGCACATTCGCCAGATATCAACCCATGCGATTTTCACTTCTGGGGTGACCTAAACAGCTTAGTTTACAGTACACCTGAGAAAACAAGAAATGAATCAATTATTAAGATACGTTTCCACTGCGAAAATATCCGAAATAATCCCGGAATATTTCAGGTTCCAAGATCTAATCATAGAAGATTGCAGAAATGTGTGGATGTGTAATACAGCTATTCATTTTTCAGTGTTTTGCTGCTATTTTACTTTTATCAAAGTTGCCGCTACAAAATGTACGTCTGCATCCTATTTTGAAGGATGTACTTCCCTTCGATTGATAGGTCGCACTTGCGAGTACTCTTAACCTCAACTAAACGAAAGTCAAACGTTAAGGTTCACGTTTGTAATACATTTAAACGGTTCATTATTGTGATATTCTGATTGAGATTTATTACAGACTTGCTTTTTTCCAGCTTGATGTGTTAGAAGGACATTAACAAACGATAACGCACACTAAAAACGTTATTACATGAACTGAATGTTTTGACTGTTTAAAAGAGTTTCGGTATGTTGCATGTCAAAAGAATACAAAGGTACATATACAATGACAGGAACTATCTTGGAATTTAAAAATATTGCGAGCCTTGTACAAATGAAGGAAAAAGTCTCGAGAAAATAAAAACGACGAAAGATGGAATTTTCTTAAAATCCAAGTACTTGATGCTGAATATACGTGACTCAGTGTTTCTAAATATTCTTTCGAAAAGAACATAATAATTAATCCGTCGAAAGATGTTTGTCTGAATATTCATTGCTTCCGGGCTGCCACACAACCTTTTAAATTTAATAGGTTACCGTTAGGTATTTCTTGTGCAACGAATTTCGTAACGCACTGGAAATTTCGGTGATTGAACTCAAACCAGGTAATAATAATTATACCGCGATTATAGTTCCGGCATTGCTGTGTCTTGAGAATTATATTTTGTGACTATATTAAATATAGTGAATTTGTCATTTCAGTGATCATAGTCACATTTCAGTGATTATAATAATATTTTTGCAGCCCATGATCAGTTATATCAGTGTAATGTTGACACGATTGGGTGGAATTGTTTATATGAGGAAATCTGGTTATTGGAACTGTCAAAGAATTTTCATTAAATGCGGTATGCGTCCCGTGTATTTCTCAGCATCATCCAATTCAAAATAAAGTATAGTTTTCCAGCGACAAGATACAAATGCATTATCAGCAACCAATAGGATGTATATGTACATCCCGTTATCATATCATTCACTTCTACTCAGTTTTTGAGGAGAACCTCTGAAACTAGTAGCTCCCTTAGTCCTATTTACTGGAGGGATTTCAGGATATCTGCAGGCTTAAGCTTATGTAAATGTTCCTCTTCTATCCAGTAATCTCCCAGGTACCGTGCTCTAGGATTCTGGAGTGCTGTGCAGTTGGAAAATACGTAGATGAAGGTTTCTTCTTCGATGCCACAATATCTGCATTCTTCTTCATCCACTATTTTGAGCTTTTACAGGAGCCTATTTAGGCGATAACGTCACGTTAGGATCCCTGTTAAAACTCTCAGCGCAGTTTTACTTTGACGTATGCATTCATTTGATCTTAACAAGTTGTGCGTTTTGGGAGCCGTTCAGATGCCGGGAGCACTGCAGCCAACAAGTTGTAGTCACACAGAAGAATCTTCAATTGTCTAAGCCCTACTAAATATTTTCAATGGTCAGATCTTCTCTTCCTTTCGGTTTCACCTATTTCCTCCAATATTACATTGAGGCTGATTCCGCAAAGAGGTTCATGCCCCCAGAAAGGTATTTTAGTCCCCCTCCTTGCTAGTTCATCTGCTATTTCATTTCCTCATATTTCAGTGTATCCTGGAAGCCATAGTAAGGTAACTATATTGTTCTCGACCAGTTCATTGAGTTTTTCTAGGCATTCCCACACCATTTTGGAACTGACTACACAAGAGCTCAGTGCTTTAATGGCTTCTTGACTATCACTGTCACTATGATAATCCTTTGTCTTCTGTATCCTTTATCAATATTGAACTGGGCGCACTTTTTTATGGCGTGTATTTTCGCTTGGAAGATACTTGGGGTTTTTTCCAAGCTTTCGGAGTGTTTGTTTCCTGAACACTCCGAACACTCCTATCCCAGTTCCTCCTTTTGCTTTTGAGCCGTCTGTGTACCATTGAATGGCATTATTTCCAAGTCTGGTAATGGTACTTGGATCCCATTCCTTTTTGTTGCTTAGTTTCGTAGCGCCTATGGAAAGTTGTACATTTTCCTCATACCGTCTTGTGGCAAGTCCCAGGTGCGTATTGGCATTGTTTACTATGCTCTAACATATACATTCTGTTACAACGCGGTAAAAAATGACTGAACCAATGCTCTCTCTACCTAGATATATCTTACTCAGCACAGGTAGTAGTTCAAACGTAGTAACTATTGTATTATTGATACGTTGCCATTTTCGAGACATTGTTTACCGCGCTGCAGTCCCAATCACGTGACTAGCCAACTAGTACAGAGCAACAAAGCAATGTTTTTATGCAAATGGATAATTTTTCTATCGAAACCATAAACACTGTCAAGAATGCCAATAAAACAAATTTAGATGAAGAACATTCCGCAGCTGTAACAGAACCATCAGAAAAGAACTATGAAAAAATTTAATGAAACTTTGAACAAAATTATGTCCCCCACTGATTCATTTGATTTTATTCATGTATCAAAAAATTTTCCACTAAAAAAAAACATTGCTGTTCAGTCAACATCAGCGAGCCTAAGAAAAATTATACGTGGCTAATCATGCGGCGCAAAATGTATTCAAGCTGGTACAATGCTAGAAGGCAACATTCCTAGAAGGCAAAGATCTTCAAAGAAAAATATTGATCTCAATAGACCAAATGCAAAATCACATGGAAATGCACACTAGGATTATACTTCAGTGGATTTGGCATTCAATGTGTTTTTTTGTGGTTTGATGAGCTATTTTTTGCGATGGAATATTATTGTTATTTTTATGAACGCGAACTGCAAAATTGCAAAAGAAAGCAAATTTCAACGTGGTTGGAACTGTAACGCGTTAAACAATGGCTCGAGAATGGCAGCGTATCAATAATACAATAGTTACTAATACACCTGCCTGTGCTGAGTCGTGGTAAGATATGTCTGGTTAAAGAGAGCATTGCTTCCGTCATTCTTTACCGCGTTGCAACAGCATGTATGCGTCACAGCATAGTAAACAATGCCAATACGCGTCCCAGGTTGTCTGATTTCTAAGAATTGAGGGTATGGTTTTTTTAAATAATTCCTTCTCTAATTAGTCTGTATCTTGTTCTTTCTGCAACACTTTCCACCACCATATTTAGAGGGGTGAGGTTGAGAATCACTTCCATGGCTGCCGTTGAGTATGTTCCCATTGCTCCTGTAATGTATATACAGGCTAGTCTTTGAATTTTGGACAGGTTTTCTCAATCGTCATTAGATTATAGTTCTACTACTCTACGCAATGGCTCCATAAGTGATAATTAGTGTACATCCAGCTTAGGATTTTTGGGTTACAGCCCCAATTTCTCACTGCCAGATTCCTACATAAAATTAGATCCATTTTCGCCTTGTAGGTAGTGTACTGCTTCACCAAACACACATCACTAATTGTTCCACTGTCGGCAACAGTGAAATATCGAGCCTTCATTATCTTAGACGGTCTAATAGTGATAACTAATACGCTTTCTTCTTTGATATCATGTGAACGGCTAAGCCCCAAATGCATAATACCATCTTCAGAACTAAACACGTAATATACGCAGCATCAATAAAAAACTCCCATAAATTATCTCCATTGATTACCTTCTTGGCTACTTTATTATTACTAATTGTGTTCATTGATGCATGCCCTTTCACAAATGATTTTATACAGAGTTCGGCAAAAGTCCGGGACTGGAGAAGTTTCGAATAAAATATTAAATTTCTGAAAAAAAATTTTATACTTCAACTTTAACCATGATTTGGAGATATTTTGAAATTTTTCAGTTTTTTCCCTTCAAATGAATCTTGCTATTTTATACCTAGTGGTTGAAAAGATATAGCCACTTTCACTATCACTATCCACTAAGAGACATTACATGAAATAACGAAAAACGAGAGGTATCTTTTAAACTTAAAAAAATATATCTAATGTTAATTTTGATGAGTTGTAGTGAAATTTGCAGTATGGAAAGATTCCTGAAAAATTTCATATTATCTCCTTCAATACTTGTCCGGTATCGGACTTTTGCCGGACTCTGTATGAAAACACTATTTTATTTAAGCCATAAAAATTCATTGAAAGATATCCTTTTCGTTCCACGTCCTCTTAATGAACTTGTTATGATTTTTTTTATACGCTTCACCAAATTTTTGTGGAATAAACGAGTTAATTATTCAAAATATATATGTGTTCCCAAATTAGATTTCTCATTTTTACAAGACAACGATACACATCACAAATTCAACCCTCCTGTTTTATAGTGTTAATACCAATGGAAAAAATAGCATGAAGTATTCGTGAATAATTAACTTTCTCTATTTCAAGCACTTTGACTGCATTGTCATGCTCACAGATCACCCAGGTGGTTTTGGTGCTAGAAAAATTTCACGACCTATTTTTCTACTGATAACTTAATAATATATTTTTCAACTTAAAGACCAATTTATCAGTTAGTGTTCTAAAAATTCCTTACAGTTAATTTTTTCCCCAGGAATTGTTATTG
Source organism: Galerucella nymphaeae (assembly GCA_963978555.1). Lineage (NCBI taxonomy): Eukaryota > Metazoa > Arthropoda > Insecta > Coleoptera > Chrysomelidae > Galerucella > Galerucella nymphaeae. Next base: position 15,600,506 of record OZ021715.1, on the reverse strand, counting down.
ATTTCTATTTTAATTGGATTAATCTGGAACTAAAATTGGTCAACAGATTCAAAATTTCAAGTTTAGTTGAAAACTTAGGGCAGTTGTTATCTGTAGTGTATTGAACACGCGCTTCAAACATCAAATGTTTCTCGGAGATAATAATACTCAAGATGTAACAAAAAAAAAATCGACACAAAATATTAAAATACCCTTTACCTTGTTTAAATGATAGATATGGGTAATCTACCTATTCGTAGTCCCCTCCCCATACACCACTTTCCGCCTACCTTACCGAAAACCAAACCTATGAACACCAAAAGTATATTTAGCAGCACGAACAATTCATAAAGCCGCGATTTTTGAAGCTACCCACCATTTTTCACCTGATTACTTTGACGTATCGCGTGAATTTTTCAATTATATTTTCCTATTTTTTGGTTTATTCGGTAGACGAGTGACAAGTTGTGTGTCACACATGCAGGAATCGCTTTAGCAGTCATCAATTATCAGCTGCCCTCGCTTCGCTGCGCTTGCTCGTGCATCCAAAGCCTGTGCTGCTAAAGCTCATTTTCTGCCCTTGTGACACAATATACTATTAACAATGACTAATTGACATTTTTTCCGTTGTTTTATCAGGGTCCGAAACAGTCACCTGTGCTCCAGGCGCGACTTGCGAATTTTTCCTAACCTGTTGGCTTTCGGGAGGTCTGTTGGATCAGCCCTGTGACGGTTTGTTAAGAGGATGCTGTTACAGGGGAAGAGTCGCGAAGAACGGAGCAAGCGGACTTTTGGCGATAGGTACACTTGACGCGCCCCCCGACACATCTAAAACCCAATTCGGATCCTACAACGCAGATATTCGTAAGTTGGATCCAAATTCTAAGCATGAACAATGAAAGTGGAAAAGAATTAAATAATTCATAATTTACTAGGAGGGGTTTTTCAAGTGGGAAACAAGAAACAAACAGCAGAATGGTAGCCATTTTAAAGAACGAGTAGGTAGATGAAATATGGGTTGAAACGAGCGCAGGATGTTTAGAGTACATATTTACCCCCCCCCCTATTTTATTTCTTTACACTTTTATATCTTGTTACATTCAATAACTTGTTCCTTATACAATTTATACCTGGTAAAGAAAATAAGGTAAGAAAATGAACTTAGCACGAGCGAGCGTACCGAAGTTAGGGCAGCTAGATGATAATTAAGAGCGACTAAAGCGTTTCCTGCATACGTGACACACATAAAAAGAAGATAATATACTTTGACATACACTGACGTTTGAATAAAAAATTGTGGTGGTATGAATTTTCCGTCCTTGTGCTGCTCAACAAAACTTTTCGCCCCAACAATTCATTTTATTCAATCATACGTTTGGGCTGGACTCAACAGCCTAGGCACTTGAATGGAATCTTTCTACCATTACCTATATTATTTACCTACTTTCATTCCAGAAGCTTCGTGTCCTATATATAGTCCACCAGTTTATCTGGAGGTATTTTCAGTAGTCGTGATGGTTGTGTTATTTCCACTCCAAAGTGGTTTCGTCTGAGTCCTTGTAACTTCTTACAGAAGCAGAGTATGTGAGGAGGTGTTTCATCATAGAATTCACATTTTCTTCACATGGGTTCACGAACTTCGCCCATCCTGTGCAAATGATTCTTCAGAGTACAGTATCCAAGCCTCAAGTTGTAACTGCCTTCGTATTTCTCTTATCCAGTTTCAACATCCTCGACGAGAGCTCCTTGTCTAACCTATTCAGTAGACCCTTAGTATGGAGGTGTCCTTTGAATTGGTGTTCCTCAACTAGCCAGCTCCCTTCCTTTGTTATCCTTTGTGATTCCACGCTTTGCTGTCTCTTGCCAGCATGTTAAGGGATTCTTCACAGGTTTACACCAGTTAAGACATAGTTATTGGATTGCTGATAGCTTTAAGCAGAGCCTGGCTGTCAGTGGAAATTTCAACTTTTTGACCGGTAGATATTATTATATCCTCTTCTTATGTTTCCATCAAAGTTTCCGCCCTATATTTGGTGTTAATATAATTGGTTTTCCGGTAGGGTAGTCAAAAAAATACTTCAAGCGTTTATTTGTAGTTGGTCTAGGTTTGATGAGTATGTGTTATAATCTAGGATGTTCGAGTTTGACCAGGTCTTACTATCCATCTGTCTGATTAAGTTTTATTTAGTAGGTTTCGGGTAATTGGAACAGAATAAGGAGATCTTGGAATAAACTCCGTCTTATATGCCATCTTGCTGTAGATATAGGGGAGGAAATGTCTCCAGCATATAAGTGAAGTGAGATACAGCAGTTGAATTTGGTGTCAACAGAAATTGAAAGTTCATCAGCAAATTAAGGATCCAGATATGTCTACTTCTTACTGTGTTACAATCACTCACTCTTCCTGGATAATCTGTTTGTTTGATTTCTTGAAGACACGTTATTTTGTAGTGTTCCATGTCATACCATTTATATGTATTTGGATAGCTCCCTCCACTTCCTGAGCCATTTACCAATTGGTGCTTGTGCTGTTCTACATAAGACGCGTCGATTTCCCAAATTAAAGATAACTTCAAGAACGCAGTTTGATTCAAACTCTTTTCAAATACGTACAATGGTGCACCAATGGGAATATATTAGATATTTTGTACATGACAATTTCAGACTAAAATATTCCCTTGCTTCAAAAATGTCTGAAAAGACCTATGACATTTTAATAATGCAATTGCTAACCAGTATTATGAAGATAACCGATTCATTTATTAGATTCTATTATATCAAATCTTCTCGTACATTTTCCCAGAATTTGGAGGAAACTCCACGCTTTTTTTATTAAATTGAAAATAGTTTTTCACTCCGATCTGCTATGTTTCTTAAAATTTTATTTATGATAAATAATTAAGAAATTCCAAATTTCTTCGAATAATCTAGCAACAAATATTTTGATAATAGCTTCATTAAGATCTATTCCATTTTTGCCTCTTGTATGAATCTGACAATTGATTGCACCTTTCTAAATACCAAGCAGTTTGTATACTTTCATAATCATCTCCAATATTGTTATTTCTTGGTGAACTTCAAATACTGCGGTGAAAGTGATAGTAAATACGTCATACGACCATGCAGCAGAGCTGAAGTATCAATCTTACTTAACAATTTACTGGGTGAAAGGTGAAGGTTACAATTAAGAAAGTTTCGATATTGAAAATCGAAGTGAACAGCTGTATTGAGTTAGGTTATGGTATATCGGTTGGCGCCTGAATGGTCCGAACGTTTCAATAAAATAATAATTAATTATACGCCCGTGAAAATGGATCCATCTATTTTGGAGAAATTTCGACTACTGGTGTTGAGATAAATAAACTTTCTCACGAGTAGATACAAAATATTTATTGAAGAGTATACACGGAAGGACGAATGTATTTAGGAAAATGTACAGGGTGATAGGACAAAAGTGAAATGAATTTTTGGAAAAAAATTGATTGATTGGCTATTTGTGCTACGAGCATTTGGAAATATTAGTTTACTGAACTAATGCGGAAAAGTTACCTCACGCACGTGTTAGGTACACTATTTCTTCTACTAGAATACAAGAAAAAACCCAAAGGTTAACATAAAGAAACATTTTTTATCAACTACATATCAACAAATTAATTATTATTTGACATTCACTTGATGAGGCTTATACCAGAGGTATTATAAAATTATTGGAACGTTTCTTTTTATTGAAAATTATAGCAGACTTCCGATAAATTTCCCAATTTTCCAGTCATTTGGTGAACTAAAATCATACACGCTAGTAAAAAAAATATTTCGTTTTCACGTGTTTCAGTTATTTTTTTTTGATAAGAATTCAATTTAATACTTTCAATTCAAATTAAAAATATGAAATACATAATTACCATAATTACCAATTATTTGTCGCATGACACAAAAATGAAAATATGTCGAGTATTTACTGAAACCACTGGTGTTATCGATGGTATGAGGTGGAATTGGCATGATGAAGAAATACATCCTGCTAAGTGAAATAAATGTTGAGCATTACATTACATTATTTGAGAGGGAAATGTTCAGCCTGTAGGTGCGATAATACAATTGGAAATTTGACCAAAATTATCGCTCAGTTTTTTATATTTCTTTAGCGGTTCATACCATAGATTTAATCTTTTTCCAGTTTTCTTTTGATTCTTAGCTCATATTATCCATTAAATCGTCTGCGAAGGCGCATTCAGTTAATAGTTTGGATCCTGATTTTTGTAACCCACCAGAAGTTTCTTTGCGATTGCTTTGAATTCCTCTATTGCCACGTCTAGTATATAAGGTTGAAAAAGGTGGTACTTAGTACTACTCCTTGTCTTAGGCCTTCCCTAGCTAGAAACTGACAGACTTGGCATTATTTGTTCTTATGTAGTTTCTGGTGCATTGGTATAGGCTGGCTATGCTTCCTTAGTTGCTCGTTGACCCCTTTGGGGAAGGTAACATTTCAGAGGCTAATCAGTCTACTACGTCAAAATAATGTAGATACTATTTTTTAGTAGAATTTATCTAATAATAGAAAGAATGGACTCAATTCCCGACCACCAGTTTGATTTTCTCCATACATGGTACTATAGGTACTATACATGGTACTATAGAGCAAATCCATAGACTTGTAGAGAATGTAAATTCAGCGTTTCAACAAAAACAATCTCACAGCACAGGCGGGAAAATTGAAATTTTCGGTAAATTGTTGGGTCTTTCAATAGCGCAATGTTCAAAGTCATATTATAGTACACGAAAATAGTATCCTATCCATCTCAATAATAATTTAAAAAAACAAAGTAGTTAGTAAAGAAGTGTATTAATAACTCGAATTGTAGTCTGAATATTTCCTTCAGTGGAAATTGAAAATTATAGAATGATATTTGTTTACTTATATTGGAAAATAAAAATAATAATAATAAATTCTTCATTTTTCACCATAAACTTGACAAGAGAACAGCTCAGTAATACACTTGGTCGGAAAAAATTGTAAACAAAAGGTTAGGTGATAAGTCGATTGACCAACTCTCCCTCACCAATCCATTTTAAAATCATAAAAAAAAACTTAAAATAACCTTATAAGTAATTGATATCGAGGTTCTGAATTATGTGAAAAAAACTATAATAAAATGGCACTAACATAACATAATCTTTTTTTTCATTGGTGAACCCTTTTTTCTATTTAAAGCACGCCCCAGCGTGTTTAAATAGTATATTACATACCGAGGAGGGAAGTGTTTCATTACTGTCGAGAGATTAGTTAGGTAGTTAATCGATACGCAAAGCGTCGAGATTAACTATAATCTCGAGACATTAATGAAAACTTTCCTTCTAGGTATGTATACTATTTTATTTACAACCACATCGTTTGTTGAAAATTCTATTTCATATTTTTTAAATGTAGTAAGAATTAAATTAAAAATTAAGTTGAAAATTATTTGACACCATTCAAAAATGTGACAGTGACAGTAAAGAAATTTCAAATCATCAAGGAGGTTAAATATCTCGGTTAAATCCTATAATAAGTCAAATATTACCATTAATTTTATCAATAATATATGTTAAGTTATTTAAATGTTGTTGTTAATTAATTGCCCTGTTGTTTCTATATAAGAATTTGTTCAATAAAATATATTACTCAAATAAATATTTTGCTTTATTCAACGAGTGAGGGAAATCAGTGAGGGAAATGGAAGAGGGAAGTAGACGTAGGTAATGTGACACTTTCAAACCTTCAATGACATCAGTAATGTCAAAATTACAGGTATGGTTGTAAATAAACGAACTTTAAAACACGCGCGTTTTTTAAAGTTACCATGGTAACATCAACATCTCGAGAAACGAAGTGTAATGTCTAATGGTCTAAATGTCAATTTTTTATTATTATTGATCTGACAGGAGTACTTTGTTACGTCAAAACCGAGGTCAAAACCTTTATTTCAGCAATATTTAACAATTTCAATTTTATAAAAGAAAATCGAAAGTGCAGGTGATATTGATATTTCAATTTTTCAAATCGGAGGAAATGGTATTTAATTTGATACTATTAACATTTCCATGACAACGCAAGGTAAACTAATGTCATCACGAATTCAACCATTTTACATTGTCAGTTATTCACATTTCTTTTCCCTGTAGTAGTAATAGATACCAGTATTTATAATTTCAAAGTGCACCAATAAAAAAAATTGCGTAAATTATTCGTGGATAACTGGTCTCTAAAACACTTGCTTTATTTCGCGCGTGTTTTAAAGACCTCAATATCCACTTATACTTTAATATACTAATATACAGTGATGGGCAAATGTGTGGAACCAAGTAAATATCTGTGGAATTATTAGAGATTTCAGAATGAAATTTGGAAGCTGGATACTACAGTAGATTAGCTAATTTCTTTCATATTTTTCAACAATTTTGAATTTCCGGTTTCACCGGAAGGAATGTCGATTTTAAAATTTGCAATGGAACACCCTGTTTATTATTTTAGTTTCTGATGAAACATTTTATTACGAATACAAAAATTTATATACGAATACAAATATTTATTTCAATACCTACCGAGATATTAACAGAAAAGTAACTGAGGAAAGGAAAAATTTGATGGTAGCTAGTAGTCCATGAAATTCATTGTAGTAGTGACAGTAATTGTCCAAATAAGTTATTAGTGTTTGTATTTGAACGTGAAAAGATTATAATGTTTTAATTTGATCGTGAAATGGCCGAATTAAGTGAAAGAGAAATAATAGAAATTCACAAACCGACTTGCCTATTGTCAAGAAGAAGACGGTGCTCAGTTTGAACATCTGATACATTAATTTTAGTTAAGTTAAGTTCCAATGTTTTGAAAATCACTCAGTTTTAGTTAATAATAGGCGAGACGACATATTTTGAAATACTTTTCCGTAATGTGGGTACACATTCAACATTTACGAAAAATCCTTTATTTCGGTAATAAACCCAAGTTTAACAAAGTTTGAAGCCATTTTATAAATATTTTTTAAGAAGTGCGCGAAAACAGCTCGCGGGTGTCATGGCGTCGGCTCTGACGTCACGACATTGTAAACATGTCATTGTGTTTATGCGTAGCGAAGTGAGTTAACAAAACGTTGAAATAATTCGTGTCATGAAAATGAATTCTAAGGTTTACAAGTGTTGTGCAGTACCACAGTGTAAAAACACTTCAATAAGAACCCCCAACAAAGTGTTTGTACATGTTCCAATCAAAAAAGTAATAAGGGATAAGTGGTTGAAGCTCGCAAGACGAAACCCAAACGACGTAGTTACGAATTCGCCACTTTATTTCTGTGAAGACCACTTTGATGTGAGTATTTTATCATATTATATTTATATTTCTTAAACTTAACTAACTTATTGAAGTTGTGTTTGCTTTGGTCTTTTTGTAGTTGCCGATGGATATGGAAAATTATATGCAATATCATGTGATGGGGTCAGTATCACAAGTACGTATGAAGGGTGAAGATAAATACAAAATCTACTTACAAGGAAGTTTTCACGTTTCGAAATTCAGACGAGCAAAATTCTTGATTTGCTGCGAGGAAATCGCCCAACATCATTACGTCGATCCTGGGCAAATTTGAACTATTTGCCTTAACAAAGCTTGGATTCATTGTTATAGTAGAGATGATAAATTACACGTGAAATAATAAAAGATCAATCCAAATTCGTAATCAGTACCTATTATTCACAACAAAACACAGAAAATGAATGTAATGAGTATTGACTGACAGCAGTGTTTACCTTGTCGTGACGTCATTCGCTGTGATTGGTGTTTCAGTCAAAATGGCCGATTGCAGTATTTTAATGTTTAATTTTATTGAAAATCTCAATAATCTGAATTATTTAAATAAAACTAATGCAGTGTTTTTAATTTTTTTGATGTGAACTTTCCCCTAAAACCGTAATATCGACGATTTTTTCATACTGTCGTTATGCCTATTATGATTATTTCTTTAATTGATATTAGATTTTTCCTTTCCTTAGTTACTTTTCTGTTAATATTTCGGTAGGTATTGAAATAAAAAATATCGAGTCCGATATTTTTGTATTCGTAATAAAATGTTTCATCAGAAACTGAAATAATATACAGGGTGTTCCATTCCAAATTTTGAAATCGACATTACTTCCGGTTAAGCCGGAAGTTCAAAATTGTTAAGAAAAATGAAAACAAATAGGCAATTTACTGTAGTATTCACCTTCCAAATTTCATTTTGATAATTCCAGAGATATTTACTTGGTTCCACACATTTGCCCATCACTGTATAAACCAATTGGTGTGCCGGAACACTGTTTTACTTTCGAGACGATTTTTTTATTTCGGTACCATTGTCAATATCCATGTAGGCGACCTTAGCAATGACATTTACGGAAATTTTATTATGACATCGCTTGTCAAAACAAATTTGTTAATATGTAGTTCCATGACAGTTCCACTGTATTCTTATTTTTCTGATCCACAAATGGAAATCGACAACGAAAGTGATGAGGAAATAATTATTTTCTCCGATTGGCAGCAAATATTAATTTTGCTGACTGATATCAATTAGCAAAGTATTACTTTTCCTGCCTAGTAGTAACCACTTCGCTGCCTAGGCACGAAAGTGATTACTTTGCTGCCTGTGATTATACATTTCCATAGCAACCAAATAAAATAAAGAGATTGTGGAAATTGTAATAATTTGCAAATACAATATCCTCCTATATCATTATGAACAATCGGAGAAAAAATTATATGTTCAACTTGGCAGCAAAGTAGATTGACTGCCTAGTTGAACAAATAACTATTCAACATGAAATCAGTGCAAGCTACTAATTGTACAATCAATGTAAATACATACGTGATATTTTCATCTCTAATTTTTTTTAATATTTCATCTAATAAACGGCTGCAGAAAAAATATTGTACGTCAAGCTACCCGAAATTGATTTTATGGGACTTGCCCACGATTCGCCCTAGAAACTGCCTACTTATCCCGTAAAATATCAATTTCGGAACTTGTTACGTGAATAACTATTATCTTTTGAGTGGTCCAATTCAGACATTGGAAATACCCCTACAGATATTATCGAAAAGGTTCTGCAACTGAAAATTTGTTACCTGTGGTTTCAATACAATTTTTTTTTACAATTAATTTTATTATACATTCAACTGATTTTTCTATCCATTCTCATATTGTGAGTTCTTCCTGTTCAAAGTTTAAATAATATAACTATGGAATTGTTATATCCAGGCAGAAGGCAACCAAATCACAGAACTTTTTCTAATCTATTTCATCGTTTGGATGAAACCGGGTCATTTCACAATAAAAGATGATTGTCCGAAACATATTTCACCTTATCAAGAAGATGAAATTTTGGTTCGAATCAGCAACAGAAGTAAGTTAGTCGTCTATTATTAGAATTCCAAGAAAAGAAAAGTTCCACTTCTATTTCTCCACTCCTGTTTTAAATTTGCTTCCATGAGATCTTCCACGACGGTTACAGTTCTGCCAACGTATTCTCAACAAGCATAATGTTGACTGGAATTTTATTAAGAATATTATGTTCTCCGACTTCCACCAGACGAGGCGAATTAGCCATTATTAGGGAGAAAAAACTCCTATGCCCTGAAAGGAAGACATTTCCAGTATGAGTTTGAATTTAATATTTGATGAGGCATTATAGGCGACCAGCTACTAGGGCCTGTTCTACCTACAAATTTAAATAGAGATTCTCATAAATTTTTTCTGCTAAATACTTCCAGTGATATTTTTCATAATGTGTCACTAGCTGTGAATAATAAAATGTGGTTCATGCAGGATGAAGCTCCACCTTATTTGCCTTCAGTTGTTGGAAATCATCTTAATGACATATTTCCTCAACGATGGATTGGCAGATGAAGTGATGGGCACCAAGAAGCCCTGAGGATAACCCGCTTGATTTTTATGTTTGGGAACATATCAAGTCCTTAGTTTATGCCAATGAAATTCACTTGAGAGACCAACTCTAGGGGAAAATACAAAATGCGGCAAACTTTACAAGGGAACAGGATAATATGTTTTTTATCATTCAATTTCATCTTCGGAAATCCAACACAGCTGTAACAAAATGTCAAAAAATACATGAAAAAAATATTGCCTGTATAAAATCGTGTCTCTGTGCCGATTTTGATAACAATCAATAGATATACAGTGGAATTATTAGCAGGAAACGAAAACATAATTTTACTTCAATATTTTATTGAGGTTTATTATGGTCCTATCCCCATATTTTGATCCAAACAATCTAATGTGTTCAAGATACTATTAACCTGTAACCATGTAATACACAAAGTATGTTAAAATTCATTAGTTGTGTATTTTTGATCAAAAGGAGTTTAACAAAATAAATGAAGAAGTTTAATGAACAAATTTAATCACATGAAAATCAAGGCAATAATCAACACAAGCCTTAAATCTGATTAGTTCACACGTACATGCCACCTTTATCATTTCTGGGAGAGTAACTCTAGTGTACCTACTCCTTTTATTTTATTTATTAAATCGTGAACATCCCTACGAACATCCCTACGCTAATGATTTCGCTAGCGTCATGAGGGATTTGCAGTATTGTGAAATCCGTCCATGTGCTGCATAAGTTATCTTCAGCCGTTTTGGAGTTATAGCCTGTCTAAAAAATTCTGGGACACCGTGTATAGGTTAAAAGTTTGATGGTTAGAACTAAATATTTTTGTTTTTATGGTTCAAACAAGTGACAACAATTTGTCTATATATTTTTAGTATTAATTCAATGTCATTGTCGATATTACAAAGTTTTATGTTGTGATAAATGAATTCGGTAATTGTCCACATTATTTATAAAATACAGTCTACATTATCAAAGGTATATAAAAGGAAACCAGTGACAAACTTCTCCAACACATCACACCACCTATAATGATCCATGAATACATATGAATAAAATTCAATTTCGCTCTTTGAAATATTTTCACTTTTATCAATTTTGAATCGGTTAAAATCTCGTGGTATGTTATTTATTAACAATATACATCAAAACAAACAAATTAAAGATGATTTCACCATCTTAAAAATAACTTTATTCAAACTTAAGAAAGTGAAATTATACTTTCTCATATTCAATCCACTGTCTGCTGTAATATATCAGATGACGATCCGACAAAAGTTCTTCACTGACCAACTTCAGTGGCGTCACATGCTACTAATTTGCAACGTAAATACCAATTAAAGATTAAAAACTTTCAATTTTATCGTATGCGACCTCAAATTTATAAGTAGTTTACGTAATTATTCAAAAAGAAGATGTATACAGAGTAGTTCACGATATTTGTACAATACGATCACTCTTGAACTACAGCATGAAACATTTGTAGTTTAATGGGTTAATGGACGTTGTGTCACTGTCATCAAATCACCATTGTTAACTTTTTTTGATGGAACTCGATCGTATTCCTTTTATAAAGTGCAAAATCTGTCAGAATATTGCAAGAGTGAAGAGAAGATTACTTGGGGCTTGTCCAATATAATTTGAAGTCTAGCTTGCAGGGAGGTTATTGCCTATAACATTATGATATACACTTGAGTGCTTGAGATTTCCGGTAAAAAAGTTTTATAAATACATTCGCACATCGCTTCGCTCAAAAGTTGCCACCCCATCTTTACAACAAGAAAACGTAGTCCTCTGCCCTGATTACGAAACAGCTGAAATTCTTGCTTTGTCAACAAACAAACCACCTGATGATGCGCTACCAGCCTTGTTAGGACCTCGTATCGAAACACCACTTCACAATATCACCTCACCTCGAAACCAAATTCTAGATGGACTGTTACAGTTCATCCCCAGGTCTGGATGGATTGCTTGCATTATTCCTTCAAAATTGTGCTCACATACTATCACATCCGCTGTCCAGAATCATGAACTGTTTCTGGAAAATGTAATCCCAAACTTCCAGCATGGTTTCATGAAGGGTCTATCCACTTCAACCAATTTACCACACTGTACTAACGATTGGTCTGAAGAATTCGATAGCAGACATCCTTTAGGCATAATTTTGTTGAAAGCCTTTGACAGAGTCCCAAAACATAAATTTCTACTAAAGCTTGATAATATTGGCTTAAGAGGTACTCTAAACAAATAGTTTTTATCCTTCCCTAATAAACCGGTTATTTAAAGTCAGAGAAGTTGGAGAAAAATTCTCCGAGAAAAGACCCGTAACTAGCGGTTACGTTCTTGGACCCCTACTTCTTCGATTCTGTCTGTCAAGCTCAGTTTTGGCTTATGCTGACGATATGAAGCTTCACGGAAATCCCAACATCAGTTATTCAAGTTTGCAGAATGTTCTTGAAAAACTACAAGAATGGTATTCCAATTTTACCAGATATTAAGCACGGTATCATCACAAACCGACCTTGGTTTATTAGTGCACTCCAAACTTACGTGGAGTGATCATATTTCTCATAATTGTGAACGCGCCAACTCTAAACTGTTTCCAGTACAAAAAACTTTATGAATAACAGAATTTCCGATATTTGGAATGGTCTTCCACAGGAAATGATTTACTCGGAAAACGTTCATAAATTCATAAATCAAATACACGATCTGTTTTTTTTCTAGGCTTAATGTTGCAGTTATTGCCATATTCATATTCTGTTTATTATAATGGGAAAAATAAAATTTATTATCTGCCATTATCATGTAATAATAATAATGATAATGATCAAAGCAAGACCAATACCAAGACGCGGATAGTTTAGTGTTGCTGAAATTTTAAAATACCTACAATAATCTTCATACACACTTCTGCATTTCTACACAGTTTTTTGTTGTACTGAAAATTATTGAGTAATTAACTTAATATGCTACAAGTTTTTCAAACTACTATCTATTTTATTTTGTAATTTTAAGTCTCCAATCTTAAGCTCAGTAAAATTTTTAATCTGGCTCTCCTTTTCGCTAACATCATCGCCAACTACTCGATATGCTATTAGGTATAGCACGTAAAGTGTTAAGATTATAATAAATTGATTATAAACCATTAGTATCCATCCCTATTGCAAACATAATGGTTGGAATAAATAAAAATAAGCATCCAGTTTATACTTGGAAATTTGTGGGAATTACTCCATGTTGTAAGCTATGGCTGAGTTCGTGCCTAATATATGTTCAAAAACATATTAGAAGAAGTAGGTGCATGTGATTGTGACTTCGATTTAGTGGAGAGAGAATCATGAGTGGCTGCCAAATAACTTTCCGGGTGTTGGACTGGAATAAACGATGGGCCTTGTAGCTGATTGGAAAAATATCTCCCCTTGGTGATTAATCGCAATAATAAAATCAATAATCAAGCAACTTGCAATGGAGATGAGGGAATTACGAGCGGTTTGCGGATATGGATCAGCTTGAAAGTTTGCGATGAATAATCTTAGGTGATCAAATGCAAGAAAATGTTTGCATCTACTTCATGTACTAGGAGTATGTAATAATCAAAGTAAAGTCACTTTTATCATAACAAAATTGAGTATATTATACTGTGCATTTAAACTAAGGTTTTATTCATACTAAAACTTCGTTTAAGAAATTACGCCCACAAGAAATAATTTTAGAACGTTCAAAATATAATTAAGAGAAAGCCCAGTGGGTATCTTCGCAAAACTTTCAATCCCCGTTATTAAAAATTAAATTATTTCTCCAGCCTTTCAAGCAAAATTTTCAGCGCTCTTGAATGTAACAAATTATTCAATAATGATTATTCCACTAATTTTGAGAATATGAGAAAATTTTGTACAAAAATACTTCACAATAGATTCACATCCGTTCAAGAAACCGATCTTTTCACTGAAAATATGTATCACTTAACCGGAATAAAAATTGCATAGTTTATAAGCTATCATAATCATGTATTTGATCTTATTGTTCCGTACCGTTATTCTTCTCACGACAACAATTACACTTATATGATTGTTTCTGGTACTTGTGAATTAATCCTTGAAGAAAACTAAAATGTTTACTTCATATGAATAAGCTGCTTTTACGGATTGTATTAAAAGATAAGACGCCTTCTTGAATTTAGCGAGGTCCTTATCTATATTGGGGGACATTCACTTAGATCTTAGATGTACCACCCAGTTGGTTGGCAGCTAGGGTGGTATATATACCGAAAGTGAGCCGCACAGACCCTCACCATGGATCGGTCACACCAATAAGCCTAACATCTTTCCTGCTTGAAGGACTTGGCAAAGCACTGAATTGCTACATCAGGCGGGTAGCTTTATATAATTACCCATCTACATAACTTTGTTGAGAAAATTACATAATCTCTTCTGTATGTTCCTTGTGGTATATTATTCATTCTTTTTTTAATTTCTTGGGAAATTAAACCACAATATTTTTGAATTCTTTATTTCAACGATTCGGTAGCGTTCCAGCTACCGTTGTCAAGAAAAATAAGTAAAAATTGATTTTTATACCTAACTGACACAACGGAAAAAATTTGACAACTAGACAATCAAAAATATTTTGAAGTTTAAGACTGCAAAATTTTGTTATCAAATTTTTATTAAGGTCCATTCATAGTAGATCATATCCCCGGTAAAATGTCAAATGAAATATTTCATTTTATGACATTCCAACGATATGATAGTCTACTAGAAATGGAATCCAGTGAAGTGCACGTTCCAGGAACGGTTTTTTTAATTAGCGCGTTTTTTTTCGCTTATATTGGAAATGTTGTTAATAAAACGCGTTTCTTGATACTTTTTTTTGTGTATGAATATTTAAGTTTTCAAAATATGTATATTCAGTTTTGTGATTTTGTGTATTGAAATGTGTATCGATTAACTATTCAAATTATAAATCATAAGAAAACCTGGATAAAAACTTATGATGCTATCCTGATAACGCAGGTAATTGATTATTGGAAATTTCTCTTTCTAACATTGGTAACCAAATTTGACTACATTCGGCTGAAATACTAGCTACACATTTATCTGCATTTAGTTGTATTAAAGCACTTTCTTTGATTTTTCGTCTTTTGTTATTGGGTTCTTTTAATATTATTTTTGACGAATCCCATTGAATTTGATGACCCGCTTCCCAAGCATGTTTGCAAATAGCTGACTTAAAGAATTCCCTATCTTTGATATATTTTTTGTGTTCGTTAATTCGCACTTTCAATGGTCTAGATGTTTCACCTAAATAAAATTTGTCGCATTCACATGATATTTGATATATGCGCTATCCCAATTAAAAAAACCGTTCCTGGAACGTGCACTTCACTGGATTCCATTTCTAGTAGACTATCACATCGTTGGAATGTCATAAAATGAAATATTTCATTCAACATTTTACCGGAGATATGATCTACTATGAATGGACCTTAATAAAAATTTGATAACAAAATTTTTTTGATTGTCTAGTTGTCAAATTTTTTCCGTTGTGTCAGTTAGGGATAAAAATCAATTTTTACTTATTTTTCTTGACAACGGTAGCTGGAACGCTACCGAAACGTTGAAATAAAGAATTCAAAAATACATAATCTCCTAACAACAGTAAGGAGATTGCGGTGGCCATATTCCTTGACATTGGAGGACCATTTGACAATGCACTACGAACCCCCATTGGTTCAGGTTTGACTGTAAAAGGCATAAAACAAACCATTATCGGTTGGATATATGCTATACTCACTAATAGGACAGCCACTACATCTCTTCAGGACGAGACCATTAGCTTTAAGGTTTCCAGAGGCTGCCCACAAGGCGGATTACTATCTCCCCTATGGTCACTCCTGATATATAACTTGCTCAGCACTCTCGAAAGAACAGGGATAGAACTGCAAGCGTAAGCAGGCGATCTTGTCGTCTTGGCTGGAACCGAGTCAGGAAGGTTGCCAAAAGCTTCACAGCGAACAGCTCAAGCAAATCTCTCTGGTTTACAGAGAGAGGCTTGTCTGGCAATTACCGGTGTGATTAGTTCCACACCGTCAGCATACATGGAAATCCTTACTCTTTATATATTTGGAAAGAGGAGCTAGATGGACAACTTACAGAATTTTTCTAAATGCACAAATCAGGCTTATACAGAACGAGGCAAAATGGTAGTGGACATTAAAAGTCACAGTATTCTGGGAATGACCTCTGACATAATGCTTGAAACAGCTACGACCTGCCTTATACCGTCCTGATTCCAAATAGGGATGAATGGGTTCTCCGTAAGCATGAGCTATTAAGAGCAGACAGCTGTTGGTACACAGACGGCTCAAAAACACCCTGAGGTTCTGGTGCAGGCTAGGTGCAAGCGCTGATCCAGGACCGAAATTTCAACCTCTCTAGGATCCCATGCAACCGTATTTCAGGAGGAAATTTACGCCGTTGTTTCATATGTGGAGCAAGCCAATCTCATACATAAAAGAAAACAATTTTTCTTGGACAGCAGGGTGGATTTGAAAGCAATCAGCTCTCACCGTGTAACGTCAAAATTGCTTTCAGACTGCCAAAAAAGACTCCCCCCCGATAGGAGAGCTTTATAAATTATTGCTGGTCTGGATCCCTGGAATAAAAGGGAACGAGATAGCAGACTTTCTTGCAAGGGAAGGTGCCGCACGTATTGTATCAGAACCTACTATTGGCATCGCAATTAGTTTTCCCAAGCAAACACTTAATACCTGGATAGCAAGAAGAGCTTTAGACTTATCGCATAATTTACCAGGATTGGTTCATTCAAAGGCTTCCAAGCATATTTTGAAGAATGTCTCTAAACAAATGTTAGACTAAAGCAATCAAGACCTACGTTGTATAACAGGCGTTTTAACAGGCAACTGTCATCTGAATGATCATATGCTGAAACCTGGACTGTCGGAAAATTCGACTTGCCGTCTTTGTCTGGAAGATGATGAAACAGCATAGCATATAATTTGTGCCTGCCCCGCCGCGGCTCAAATCAGGTATCTGATGTTTGACAGGGTCTCTCTCTCGCCCTCGGGCCTGAAATATCATTCACCAAATAAACTAATCGACTTTGTTAAGAAGCTGAATTTGTTTGGTGAAACCGGGATACGTGTGAGCCACAATCAGTCACATTGGAGGTCCTTGTTGACCCACTCACCAAACACCCCACCAAACCCTAGATGTATTGTGGCTCCTTATTTTTCTTAAGTATTTCCCGAGAAAAAGTTGCTTCTTCAGTCTTATTTCCCCTATGATTTTATTCCTTAATTCCTTCAATTATTCTGCTAAGGGTTTATTGGAATATAGTTTTTTTCTAGCATGATGCATAAATTAACCACCATCCCTATGAATTTTAATGAAGAAAGTTGTAGTTCTTCGAACTCGGACAATTTTCGTATGTTTGCGAAGAAGTGAATGAATATTGAATTTAAATGAGAAGTTTCCATATTTTCTATTTAATGAATTTCCAAAGATCAGCTTTAACAAAACATTTTGGGCATGGGCAAGAACTATTACAAATAATTAGACCTGTTTCTCCGACTATACGACGTCTATCATCCATTTCTTGGATCGATTCTAGTTAGATCAAAGAGTTTGTGATTATTGGAACTGTGGTAACTTTGAAAACATTGAAACATTATAATATATCTAATTCCGGAAATTGTATTGCAGGTTGTGGAGTATCATCACCACAAGCACAAAGAAGAATTGTTGGTGGAGAAGAAGCTGGCTTTGGAACTTTCCCATGGCAGGCGTACATTAGAATAGGATCATCAAGGTAACTCATTGCGAAAAAGTGTGAAAATCTAAAAATTAATTTTACTTCAAAGAAAATTTGCATATACAATATTTCCATTGAGTTAACTGTATAAACCCCCACTTCGTGGAATCTACTCATCATATGGTTTTAAATGAAACTAACTGTTTCTAAATGACTCCACAATATATTTGAAAAAATGTGTAAATTGCAAGTAAATTATTTGACAATTGTCAAACAATATTTCCTATTTAAATTATGTAATAAACAGTTATTCTCTCGAAATACGCCGTATATAGAATGAATGTTCCACAGAATATTAACACAAGGAGCTGAGAGTATTTCCCCTGACAGGTCATTCCCGTTGTAGAAAATTCTAATAGATGGACAAGTTCGCTCAAGATATTAGTTAGAGTTTCCCTGAAATGGAATAAATTTAAAATCGTTTTTTTTGTTGGCATTTCAAAGGTCAATTTCATTCCTAAGCCTTTTTTTGTCTTACATATTCTGCTGTTTCCCTAGCTTTGAATTTATTCCGTTGAGATGTCAAAAAAGTTGATAATGAAAAGTACGCTAGAAACTGTGCATCTACGATTTGAATCTCCAGTTTCGTAGTATTGGATTTAACTTTATTTTCAGGGATAAAAGGGATGCTTGCCATCATATTTTAAATTGAAAAAAATCGAATTATATTATTATGTGATTAATCCGCATACTCTTGCTTCAATAATAATCCACCTTAGCAAGTCGGTTAATCGTTCGCAACATATGTTGCGAAAAAAAGTATGAAGAGGATATTATACAATATGAGTGATCTACTATTTTATTCAATCTACATAGGTAATAAAGTGCATGAAAAATGACCAGTGGTGTGACATGGGTTGGGATCAGCTACAAAATTCTCAGCTGTAAATTTCAATAATGATTGGGAAAATGCAAAAATTGTGAAAATTTGTTCTCCTTGAACGTCGATGGAGTTTGCGGTAAGCAGCTATTATCCAAAACTTTGATGGGTGTCAATAATGAAATTGTCACATGTCACATAATTATATCAAAGATTATTCCTACAAACGACAATATATTAAATAAAACATTTCACCGCGATTCGGATTCGAACCCATGACTATAGTATTAAGATGTTTTCACGTATAGGCACAGATTATGGAAGAGAACAGATACGAATCCCGTCAAAATATCAAAGGATTTTCCTCCGACTTCAATGACCTTGGACCTTTAACTCGGTATAGCCGCGATGTTGTCAGTTTGAAATATTTTCAGAATTTCTTACCAAATTACAATGTTGACTTGGGGACAATAACAGTTTCCAGTGCCGGTTCTTAACTTTTCTTTCCGAATAACATTTATTTGGACAGTCTCTGTATGAACGTTACACTTTCCCGTGATGTTTATTTATTTTATAAAAATAATATACTAATGTACACTATTTTTAGTTAATATTACCACAACCTACAAGCGATTAGTCAAATAACACAAATAATATCGCGGTTTGACAACCTTAAAAACAGCGAAGCAAACTGAAGTGTCAAAAATAACGTTTTGTATTTCGATTTTTGAGCCAAGCCGTCACGATTATTGTGGTTGCCGAAGATGGTTTGTGAAAAAAAGTATATACAGGGTGTTTCATTGGGAAATGGGCATACGGTAAGGGTAGGTAGAGGTCGCCTAGGTGGTTCTGAAAAACCCCCATATGATGGGTCTATCGCTCTTTATAACCGAGATACAGGGTGTTTTATACATTTATCCTATTTCTTTCGTACCTCATAACTTCCGAGTTACCCTGTATATTATTTTGAGATTTGGTACACGTAATAACCATTACCTAGAGACTCCATCAAAAGCATCTCCAAAAAGATAGTGCAGGTCCGGCTTAATAAAAAATTTCAAAACTCGTCTTTCCTAAAAACAACACCCTGTATATGGATTTTTTTTAAATTGCTCTTTATAATTGGAAAGGGTATAAAAAATCGAATCTACTTATTTCGTTTTTATTTTTCCGCAGACAATTTTACTACCAAAAATTTACCGTCAAAGTTATAATTTATGCACGTTTTGGGGGTTTACAATGGTATCGGAGAGGTTTTTTTTATTTTTTAGCTTGAAATGAAATCCATTTAATGCATCTAGAGAAGCATCCTAGAAATTCAATTGAGTTTGTATGTTTACGAGTACAGACCACTAAAAAATGTGATTACAGGGCCGTACTTAGAACATACTCACTCAGTATGTTTCGAATATTTCGAACACCCTGTATAAGAATATGTATCTGGAAACTATGCACTTCTTCATTTGAAAAACAAGAGTAAAATACGAGAAATGAATTTATACTTAAAAAAACGAAGAGATTTTTATTAATTTTATTAATTGACATGAACAGAAAACAAGAAATTCTAACAACATTGTCCAAACGAGTACTTTTAACATTTTTTGAAGTATAAATTCATTTCTCGTATTTTACTCTTGTTATTCTAAATGTAGAAGTGCATAGTTTCCAGATACATATCCTTATACAGGGTGTTCGAGATATTCGAAACATATTGAATGGGTATGTCCTAAGTACGGCTCTGTAATCACATTTTTTAGTGGTCTGTACTCGTAAACATACAAACTCAATTGAATTTCTAGGATGCTTCTCTAGATGCATTAAATGGATTTCATTTCAAGCTAAAAAATAAAAAAAACCTCTCCGATACCATTGTAAACCCCCAAAACGTGCATAAATTATAACTTTGACGGTAAATTTTTGGTAGTAAAATTGTCTGCGGAAAAATAAAAACGAAATAAGTAGATTCGATTTTTTATACCCTTTCCAATTATAAAGAGCAATTTAAAAAAAAAACCATATACAGGGTGTTGTTTTTAGGAAAGACGAGTTTTGAAATTTTTTATTAA
Organism: Galerucella nymphaeae; assembly: GCA_963978555.1. NCBI lineage: Eukaryota > Metazoa > Arthropoda > Insecta > Coleoptera > Chrysomelidae > Galerucella > Galerucella nymphaeae. The sequence goes on along the minus strand of OZ021715.1, from coordinate 15,579,881 downwards.
GCCGGACCTGCACTATCTTTTTGGAGATGCTTTTGATGGAGTCTCTAGGTAATGGTTATTACGTGTACCAAATCTCAAAATAATATACAGGGTAACTCGGAAGTTATGAGGTTCGAAAGAAATAGGATAAATTTATAAAACACCCTGTATCTCGGTTATAAAGAGCGCTAGACCCATCATATGGGGGTTTTTTAGAACCACCTAGGCGACCTCTACCTACCCTTACCGTATGCCCATTTCCCAATGAAACACCCTGTATATCTTCTGTATGTTCCTTGTGGTATATTATTCATTCTTTTTTTAATTTCTTGGGAAATTAAACCACAATATTTTTAAATTCTTTATTTCGACGTTTAGAAATAATGAGTAAAAATTAATTTTTATCCCTAACTGACACAACGGAAAAAATAAAGAATTTAAAAATATTGTGGTTTAATTTCCCAAGAAATTGAACACAGAAAAAAAGTATATATTTATGGTATGATTTTTATACATTATAATCTTTTAAATTGTAGAATTCTTTTAATGTTAATTAAATTGATTTAAAACAAGTAATTGTCGAATATTTGTATCTGTATAACTATCACACTAAAAATAATGCTTATAAAATATTCGACCTATGATCGTGGATTAAGGGAAATGGTATGCAAATTAATAACCCTGTTGAAAAGTTTCGCGAAGCAGCCCGAACGGAGTCGACATACGACGATGGACCTTTAAATGGGTATGTCCTCCCATCTCTCTCTTTTTCACTTTTCAAGCTTTCGAATCTGTTCTCTTTTATAATCTGTGGTATTTATAGGAGTGGAATCACCACTGTAAAATCCAGCAACAAAACAAACATCTTAAGCACAATCCAAAATTTCATCTTATGGTTTTTGATTCGCGCTGACCAATTTCTTCCTAATCAAAAGGAAAATGGTAAACGGAATGAACGCCGTATTCCATTACTAAACAGACATTAAGCACGGTATCATCAAAAACCGACCTTGGCTTATTAGTAAACTCGAAACTTACGTGGAGTGATCATATTTCTTATATTTGTAAACGAGCGAACTCTAAACTGTTCCTAAAACCAGAAACTTTCTTTAGAGCTTCTTTCGAAACGTATTGCAAACTATATCTGACCAATATTTGAGAACGTCGGGCATTCGTGGTATCCAGATTCAGCCCGTCTTTTGGCCTTGTTAGACCCACGTGGACTTTATTCATTCCTTCCGAATTTTGGAATTCAGCTTCGGCGACCTTCGAGCAGTTTGTCCCCTCAATTTAGACCACCGTGGACATTCCTTATAGCTAAAGAAAGACTCTTGAATAACTCGTAATAGGCAAAACTTCATGAATAACAGAATTTTATATATTTGGAATGGTCTTCCTCAGCAAATGATCAACTCGAAAAATGTTATTAGTTTAAAAAATTAAAAAGACTGTTTCATTTTCGATTTGAAGTTTTTCAAGGCAGTGTCAGTTTTTTTGAATTTCTGTTAATTATCATGGGCAAAATAGGACTTGATTCTCTGCCCTCATGTAATAATAATAATAAAAGTAATAATAATAATTATTACTCCGAGGAGATCATTAATTTTTATGTCTATTAAATTCATTCATAATTTTTTTGATTCATTGATTTTTTTTTCAGGTGTGGAGGCTCCTTAGTTAGCAGACGACATGTGGTTACTGCAGGTCATTGTGTTGCACGAGCTACTCCAAGACAAGTACATGTCACTTTGGGCGACTATGTCATTAACTCGGCAGTTGAATCTTTGCCAGCGTATACCTTTGGAGTATCGAGCATACAGGTTTGGATGTTAATATTTTCAGTTAATATACATGAACCCATAATTATGATTGTTCGAACTTTTTGAAGCGTTCACCAATGAATGCTAAATGCTTGATTATTTGCATGAATTCATTGATTTGTCACAAAATAATGTACAAAATTACAACAGCATTTGGATGTGACTCATTTCCACTGGAATACGGAGATACGTATGTGTATATTTATCTCTTTTCTCATAACTGCTACTTTTGAAACAATTTTATTATCTTTTTTTTTAAATTAATGTGTTCGGCTACTATGGCCACTTGCACGGAAGAGGTCACAATTTATCAAAAATCAAATGGATTATTGATACAATAATACACACACACAGTAACAGAATTGTTTCATAGTTTATGGTTAAGCTGTACAGCTTTGAGGAATTGGAGTAAAGAGGTAACTTGTTCAGAGATGCTAAGGATTTCTTTGTAGTTTGGGCTTAGTTTAAGCTGTTGTCTTTGGACGGTATATTTGTGACACTTGGTTGAAGTGTGCTTCATGGTTGGATTAGAGTTGCAGTAAGAAGAAATGGGTCTGGGGGTAGTTGACATTAGGTATCCATGGGTAAGTCTTGAATGGCCGATTCTTACTTTTCTTCTCGCAGTTAGGTCTTGCCTTGAGAGACTTATGAGGCAGCTAGGCTGGGTATGTCCAATTGAACGCTGTATTTGACGAAGGGTTGTGTCAACAGTGTCACAATGCTGTTACCATATTGATTTGGATTCTTTTTAAACTGTGATTTTAAATCCTTTTCAGATGAGGTAGGTATGATTGGAAGGGTCTTGATTATTCGCTGGTTTAAGGCTATGGCCATTGAATCGAAGACCAAAAATATACATATAGTGTTAGCTATATGCAAAGCCGCTCTTCAAATATTTTATCACAAAATTATAGCACCAAAATAGTTCAATTGGAAATTTAGTTTGGAATCTCCGACTTAACTATTGGAAAAAGAATGGAACAAGTGAATAACAGCCTACACGCTATACATATTGATGTATTTCAAACAGTACCTAATGCTTAAAAGTTTATTGAACAGGTAAAAGATATAATGCGAACTTAAAGTTGCCGGCTTTTTGTTTGACCATTTTTTTTATTGTTTTCATAACCAATTATTTTTTTCCAAAGAGCCGTCCCTTCGCTGGCATCACTTTCTTTTTTATTAATATTATTTATCTATGGGTATCACCCCAGTCTCCTGGGTTTATTGTGGATCACCACTGTTACACTCTAGCACGTTGAGTGCCAGATGAGACCAGCATGGTCAATTTATGTTTATTTGACGATAAATTCATTTAATACTATAATTTCAACCAATAATGGTTTAAATGTTCCTAATAACTTATAATCATTGAATTGTATCGACTGTCTGACGATTATTTTTAATCCGTAGTTATAGAGGGCTATCCTACTTTTTGAAATACTTAACGTTAATGTATGGAACAAAATACATTTTTCAATAAATCTTCACCTGATCAACGACTCGGGTTTTCTTTTCGTGGATTCATGGTTTCCTTCAATCATAAATATATTTGTTCTTTCCTCTGCTATTGAAAACTCGAATATAAAACATTTAGCTTTAAACAATATCAATATATTTTCATAATCGTTAACATCTTGAGCATAATACCAGACGATTTTCACTACCTTATATATCGTTTTATTAAGAAGAAATAGGAATATCAATTTTAAATTATTTATCTTTGAACTGAACTAACTATCTTTCAGAGAGTGTTTTTTTACGAAAAGTTGATCACCTTTAGTCGGTAGTCTCATCAAGAAAGAGTATAGTCTTTTCCTGTTATTATTCAATACAATTTAATTTCGTTCATGGTTTTTTGCTTTGAAATTTCGTTCTCTATAAAAAATCGACAGGAACACGAAAAGGGCTCAGTTCACGTCTGGTATTACATTAAATAAAAAATAGAATTATGTCGAGTGAATAGACAAAAATAATATTCATACCTTTCGAAGCTTAGCTTCGCAACTTAACTTAAAGGGGATATACGATTAGATAGCTACATAATAATTTATGCGACCTTTATATATAAGAAACAAAGTGTTGGAGGATAAACCCCCAAGCATTCGTCAATATGCCTATGAATTAGGAAAATCCACGGATCTAGCTCTGGATAATATAAAGTCAAAGTCAATAGAAAACTAAGAAGAAGCAATGGTCACTTTTTTACACATCAAGGAAAAATTTGAAAAATGTGCTGTCACGAATTCATCCATCCACAATAATATCCCGATGGATAAAGTCAACTCTGGAGGCATTGACGGGTGGAGAATGTTAATAAAAGGAAGTGCCATGGGCAGATTTGCCAAGCAGTATTTGGATGTTGCGAGACCATGGCAAAAAACAAACGCGCATCAAAAATTTTGAAGAGGAAGCGAAAACACAATAATTATACTATTTATTATATTAGCCTGAATGGCTGGATTTATATTTGGAAATAAAGCTTAGCAAGTTTATTTGAACCTGTGGAAGGAATGCAGTAGAAAACATTCGATATTGCCACATTTAACTATGGAAAAGTGATGTACTAAGTATGTATTGATAATAATTAGGAGACTTTTTATTATCAACAATATTGACAATATATGATTAGACGTTAATTCTCTAATGTGCTTGATTACTTGGATTTTGTCTATTAACATAATTTTCTTAAGTTATGAATATTAAAATATGAAAACTCTCTCAAATTTGTTATGAACTTCTTCAAGCTCTGACAGAGTTGTGCGAAAACTATAATTACCACACCCTCCGAATTACGTAATTGGTTAATTTTATCGACAGCTGACTTCTTATTGGCAAGCGCATGCGTGTGTTCTTCCCTCTTACTTCGTCAGTTGACTGATATTGATTTATCCAGTGCCGTTGGTATTGTCAGTTACCCTTGTTTTTTCAGTTTTACTTTATAAAATAGGTACAGTACACAAGTTGTACGTTTATGACAGAGAAGCGCCATGTTTCCTCGCCTTCTACCGATGCCCCGTAGGTTGATAAACTTGCTAAACTATGGTATACAAAGTCTCCAGCAACAAAACTGCTTGTGATTTTCCTTTAAAGAATCAGAATATGTTTTCGCGATTCAAACAATTGTGGCTAAATCAGTTACATGCCAACATGATGGACTTTCTTGATACTTAGTTGGTGCTCACAGGAAAGACTGATAAAAATGATTTCACAAAAAAGACGGCACTGCAAGTGTGCTATAGGAGAAAATGTGATTTCATTACCAAAAGACACAAAGTACCTGGGAGTGAATAGAGATCGAAGACTTTCATGGAACACTCACTTTTAAAACACCACAAACACACAAACGCGAATTCCGTATAGTTACATAGACAATATTGGGTAAAGCTAACCGTAACGGCCAATGACGTGAATCTTAAACGTATCTATCTCTTGCAACTATCCATTTGATAAAATGAAAAAGAGCAGATAAGTGTAGTGGAATTGTACTGGACCTATAAACCAGAGATTTGTGGATCGAAACCACGCTCTACCGGGCAATATTTTTCATATTTACTCCAAACCTTCCATTCATATTTTCATTCGTCTGTATCTATGTATGTTTGTTTGGGGTAACATTCACTGTGACCTGGAAGATCTTAGAAACTAGTAGCTTCATCAGTCCTATTTTCCGAAGGAATTTAGGATACCTGCAGGCTTTAACTTTAGTTAATGTCACACTTCTATGCAGTAAACTCCAAGGTACTGTGCTCTAGGATTCTGGACAGTGCTGTACAGTTGGAAAGTATGTGGATGGAGGTTACTATGCCACAATATCTGCATTCTTCTTCCTTCACTATTTTGAGCTTTTTCAGGTGCCCATTCGGGCTACAATGTCCCGTTAGGATCCCTGATAGAACTCTTAGCGCAATTTTCATTCATCTATCACTACCAAACTTTCGTAAAAATAACAATCCTGTAGGGAGCTTATCCTAATACTGCTAATGCTTCTAGGAATGAAATTATTATTTTCCTTCCCCTTTCTAATAATTTACAAATATCGTACATTAACCACTGTATACATTCTTCAATCATTTGTTGTGTTCTTTTTACGGAATTTGCTCGAACAGATCAGCTGATCTGTTCACATTTGCGTATTCTTTTCAAGCGCTCGTTTTGAATAGAGCTGAACTATCTCTTCTCTCCTTGCCCCTAACTGCACTACCTCCAGAGATGGATCGGTTCTGATTACTTGCTCCGTTCAGTTAATCATAACCTCAAAACATATGGAAAGCAATCAGAATTTGATTTATTTTGATGTTGTTTCAAAATGTGTGAGCACTTATATGGAAACACCAATAATTTCATCACCATAATAATTGAGGATAATGAAACAAACTTATCCTATGATATTGGGGTTAGTTCAGAAGATAAAAAAAATAGAAACGGGTGGAGTGAACATGATTTTTAATTTTATTTAACTAAGATGATTATTTTAGACATCGATTTTTATGAAAGAATTTTAAAACATTGTAAAGAGCAATATCAACCCAACCAAGATGTCTTCTACTTGCATATTTTCATTGAAAACTAAATAATAAAAACGATACGCTAACCTAACTTTCCTCAACTTATTATTTTTGCGCATTCTCTTTAAGATTTTCTGCTCACTTTGTTCACCCGCTCAGGTTGAAAATTATCTCAACAGAGCTGAACAAAATACTGTAAAAATAACATAACAATTATTCTCATTCTGATTTGTATATTTCGAATTATTTTCCTTCCTCTTCTCTATAAATTTCAATTACTATTGTTTATTTGCATCAATTATTGATATGACTGGCAGCACCTATTATTTTTAATGAAACCAAAATTACCAAAACAGATTACGTCGCCTATTGCGGGAGAACAAACCAGACTATTCAAAAATCTGCATCTGTAATAATACATATTTTCATGATTCCATATCTACAAAAAAAAAACAAATGTTATTGAGGACAAGTGCTTATTGGCAGATAAGGTATGCGCTGCACTTTATTGCAAGATCGATGTACCGGGTGGCCAAGTAAGAACGGCCGTCGGCCGTATGTCAGAAGTGGATTATACCACAGGCTCGGGAAAAAAAATTTTATAACAAAAGTGGCATCGATAAAATCCTGGAAATTATTTTTAGAATTGTAAGTTCACCGCTAGAGGGCATATTTGACAGTTAAGATTTAAAAATATGAATTTTTTCAAAATTAAGGAGAATATAAAATATTATAATCAGATTTCTCGACAATTTCTGCATACTTTTGATATGACAAGTTTAAGTCTATCTCTTTAAATAAGGAGTGGGGGAGAGTGTGAACCTTGTTACGAAAAAGCACCTTTAATTCCGGTTCTGCTTGACCGATTTTAATAAACTTGATGTAGTTCAAAAGAGCTTTTGTTGATCAATCGGAAATTTATAAAAATAAAGCAATCTGATTGATAACAGAAATGCTAGAGGGCGTAGTTTCATATTTTTCAAATAATGTGTTTTCTCGTAACAATTTAAAATGGGAGCATACAAACTGAAGTAGGTTATTGAAAATAAGACTAAATTAGTAATAAATCACCGCAAATCGCAAGGCGATATCCCTTTCCTATCTTGAGATATCGTAAGAAACAGGTAAATGGCAAGAATTGGTCTTCCAACCGCCAACGTCTAGAAGGCTGGTTCGCGTTAACAAAAATTATTAAATTTGGCCTGAATGAAAAGACCTTATATCGGTCTACAGTAATTTAAACTGTTATCATACTTATGTTACGGTTGCAACTACCACCTAAATGTAATGCTACTGATAATAAGTACGAATTTTGAAATAATGTTATAAATCGAAGAATTGAAACTTCTAACAAATAGCTAGGTACGCAATTAGTGCCGCCCTAGATGTTCGGAAGCTAGGGCGGCACTATTGCGTACCTAGCTATTTGTTAAAAGCTTCAATTTTTCGATTTATCACATTATTTCAAAATTCGTACTTATTACCAGTAGCATTACATTTAGATGATCTAGTGGTAGTTGCAACCATAATATAAGTATGATAACAGTTTAAATTACAGTAGACCGATCTAAGGTCTTCTCATTCAGGCTAAATTTAATAATTTCTGTTAACGCGAACCAGCCGTCTAGACGTTGGAAGAACAATTCTTGCTATTTACCTGTTTCTTACGATATCTCAAGATAGGAATGAGATATCGCCTTGCACATTCACAAATTTCCGATTGATCAACAAAAGCTCTTTTAAACAACACCAATTTTATTAAAATCGGACAAGCAGAACCGGAATTACAGGTGTTTTTTCGGGCGTCGCCGGGTTCCTCCACCTACCTGCGGTAATCGTAATCCGGCAACCGAGTTCCTTCACGGTACCGGAGGGAAAGGGATTATAGGATTAGGAAGATAATAACAGTCATTTTCTATTTCTAATATATATTACAAAAATCGAAAAATTAATATGTATGTAAGTACAAACTTGGTATAAAAAAATAATATACAAAATTATACTAAATGAATATGTTTTTACTTGGTAACGGGTAAATACGAACAACAAATGTTTTTTAGAAATTGATATCTCGTTATTTTCTTAGGTTGTATAGGTCTATTTCACTCTGAATGCGGTCTTGTTTTAATTTTAACTCACGACGTATTTTTTTAGGATAATTGTGAGCTGTTTTATTTTTATGTATGTTTCAATTTGGAAATTAGTGAGGATTTCTTAAATATTTCTTAAATATTGGGTATTTGGTACAATTTTCAAAAGTTCCGTCCATAAATATTGTGTCCACAGAACACATAAAAAATAAATTTGTATAACAAGTAAAAATTATAATTTGATGAGTCTGATCTAGAGAAAGTAAAAAATCTTCTCCCTTATTTGTTTTTGGATGTAAATATGAAATCAATAAAATATGCGTTAGATACTTACAAATAAGTTAAACTCAAAATGTGTTTGCATTACCTTGAACAACTTTAAAAACTTCTTCTTGACTTGTTGGCAAAGGCTGAAGAATTTTTCGTCGGGCAGCATACATATTCTTTCTAAAGCAGTCAATATCATTGCTATTAAGACTACTTGCAAACTCGTTGCATTTAAGTTCTGCATGTATAAGTTTTGCAGGTTTTTCATTTACATCTATCATAGCTTTTCTCTTTGAAGAGTTGCTTACTGCTTATCTGCAAACATTTTTGTCCTCTTTATGGTTATGCACTAGTAAACTTTCAATTATTTCATTGTCCTCTAAACTCCTGGAGTACACTTTAGCAGAACACGTTTGTTTTATACATGTCCACCTAACAATACCAGAAACCGCGACATGAGCTTGAAAAAACTTAAAATTTTACACCAACAGCAGTTTTTTGCCTTTTTCACTCAACATAAATTTGACTTTCATCTTTATAAATTACCACTTCAATTGAATTATTAGTAAATAATTTAAGTTTTATAATGTTCCTCCACCTACCTGTTGATGGCAATTAGGGTTTTAAAACACCCATTAGTACAGGCCCCTGGTGGAGGAACACGGCTATGGAAATAATCCCTAGGAACACAAGATGGATTATTATCGCAGGTAAAGTGGAGGAACTCGGTGACACCGGTTTTTTCGTAACAAGGTTCACACTCTCCCCCACTCCTTATTTTAAGAGATAGAATTAAGTTTGTTATATAAAAAGTATGCAAAATTTGTCGAGGAATCTGATTATAATGTTAAATATGCTTCTTAATGGGGTAAATTTTGAAAAAATTCTTATTTTAAAATTTCAACTATCAAATACGCCCTCTAGCGGTAGACCTACAATTCTGAAAATAATTTCCAGGCTTTTCTCGAGGCCACTTTGGTCATAAAAAATTTTTCCTGAGCCAGTGCTATAATCCACTCCCGAGATATAGCCGACGGCCGTTCTTAGTTGGCCACCCGGTATACGTATATGAAATTCGCGACCCTGCAAGATAGACTAAACTTGGAAACCTTGTTGCCAAATAAATGGTAGCAGTTTAATAGTTTCGAACACGGGCACGTTATTTTGGGCGCGCTATACTGTTAGAACATGTTCTCAATACTAAATATTCCAAAGATAATTGGACAATAAGTAGTACCAAATGTATAGAAAAGTTAGTACCAAGCGGAAATTTGGGATGTATTTTTCTACAAGAGTGCGAAGTATAGTTTTGCGCGCGAATGTCATCTACTTTCCGCTAATTGCTACTTCTTCGTACGCATTTTGAAAATGTCACTTTTCTACACACAGCGTATTAGCTATTGTATTTTATATTCTCTCATTGAATTTTTGTTGAATACTGCTTTTCAATAACTATTGATAATTACATCAATAATCATAGGTTAGTTAGTCTGTATTAAGATAGTAAGTATTGATAGGATGAATTGAAAAATTCCATATAATGAATTTGTGACTTGTACAATGTACATTGGTAACAGCAAAAGGTAGGACAGGAAAAAAGGAGTGTGAATGCCTAAATTAAACATGATAGACACTAAACAAAGACTAGACTATAAATAGTTGACTAGTATTTCCAGTTAATTCTATAAATGATTCTCAGGGAACATTAACAATCAAATTAAATTCAAATAGCTTCATTTTACTGCTCCAATCTCTTAAAATCCTTATATTTATTACTTCATTATTATTTAGAGAATACTCACACCCGAAATTAAGTGACTATAACAATTATAGCTAACACTATAAAATATATCCAATTAAATCATTTAATGATATAGGATGAGCATTTGTAGATGTGTAAGAAAATATTCAAGTGAATAATTGTATCAGTATTATGATATCCAAGTGCTCTGTTAATTTCCAAAGAATAAATCTGCCAAAGAAAAGTAATGAAAAAAAAAGTTCTTATAATTGAAAGTAACAGCTTCGGGACAAAAAGTTTTATGCAAAAAGTGTCGTTGCCCAAAAATATAGAATTAAAAGTGCAAGGCGTCATTAGATACTGAAAAGTAGAGCAATTGTCAAATTAGAGCATTGTGAATACAATAATCAAGTTTTGCAAGAAATTACATATTTCATCTACCGATGCATTTCTGCCTTTTTTGGATAAAGGGAGGGTGAGAGGAGAGAGGTAGGCTTGTGATAGAAAATTGCGTGTGTTGATGAGAGATTGGTTTTGATGGGTGAACACAATATTAACGCCGTTTTGCATTTCGTTATCGAAATCAAGTTTTATTGCGGTCCTACAAATACCAATGATGTTGGTATGGAAAAGATAGCAGCGAATTTAATATGGCTTATACTTTACAGATATAAGAAGTGTTTTCAGTAGTAATACTATAAGTACTTCAAATTAATCAGGTTAAACATCGATAACTTGTTGTATTACTTTGACAGTTTAAATAGTCCGACCGCGAAGCGGGATCTCAAACCTTCAGATGTCTCTGATAAAATTATCAAAAGCTGCCATACATTACTGTTACAAGACTAATGAGCTACCTACGGTTGAAATAAAATGATAAAATGCTGGCCATAGTATAAATTGCTGTAAGAAAACGATTGAGAACTGGATTCAATTTTGCTTATGGTTCTCGAAAAAATGTTTTATTCTTGTTATAGAATTTCTTTTTTCCTGCTATTTCTTATGAAGTTTAATTTTGCTCATGGTTTTTGCTTTGGAATTTCGTTTACCATGAAAAATCAAAAAGAATACAGAAAGGGCTCAGCTCACATCTGAAATATCGTTTAAACCGAAAGCACTCAATTCCATAACATAAAATATAGATATATGTTTGATAAGTAGACAAAAATAATATTAATACCTCTCAGGGCGAGTTGTATCAAACGCCTAAACTCGGTTTAATGATAACTGATGTTTCATATTTATCCATAACATCATCAAGCTGATGATGAATTTTTCTGAACTTTTGTTGTAGTTGTTTTAAAATTAGATTTAGTAATGGGTTCTCATTAAACCCTTAAATTTTTTTCTTATAGTAGTGGATTTGATTAATGGGTTCTCATTAGACTCTAAATCAGATCTCCTTAATTAAAGACCACTCACATTGGTTTTGAGATATTACTTGGTATACATTTGATTGTTATTTTGTTTTGGATTTGAACAGTTTTTAATAACTTCTATAATTTGTTTTTACATACTTCATTGCTCGAACGGTTATTGTATTTGGAGTTTCCTTTGACTATTAATTAATTATCTAGTTTGAATTAGATTTGGAAAGGTGTTCTCATTAGACCCTTAATCTTATTCGTTTTTGGAATTAGATTTGAGTATTGAGTTCTCATTAGTCTTTAATCAAATTAATTTTCCCTTATTAGATGTGTTTTGTTATTGGTTACAACCAGACTACAATGTTTATTTAATTATGTTTTTTGGAATCATTCTCAGAAGATTCATTTCATTATTATTTGCATTAACATTTTAATTGCTTGAATTGATTTGTTTACTTTTGGATGTCTCTTGACATATATGTGAATTTTCTATTTTGAATAAGATTTAGTAATGGGTTCTCATCAGACCCTTTATCTTTTTCAGTATTTTATAATTTGATAGGTTCCCATTAGACCTTAATATCAAATTTTCCTTTAATTCCATTTAGGAAGTTTACATGTCTGTTTTGGGACATTTGAAAAAGATTTCTACAGTGTCAGTTTTAAACTTTTGTTAGAATGATTGAGTTCTATGTTCACTGTCATTTGTCATATGCTAATTTTTTAAAATTGAAGGAGTGTCACTTCAACATCCGTTAGATGAACACGTGTTCGGAGTTCAGTTTAAAATAATTTCAACAAAAAAAAATTTTTTTAATAATGTTAATATCTAGATTCAACAAACCCTAAACAGGGGATCATTTTAATTTTAATGTAATTTTAATTCATGACGTCAATGTGTTGTTTAAGTTTCTTGTATTAATTACCTGACGACTAAGTAATTCTTTATCCACTTCTTTTATATGTTCCAAATTTTTTTACTTACTTGCAGGTAAGCACTGAAGATGGCTTAATAGCCGAAAGCGCTCTGCTATTTTAATAAATTAATATTTACACAGAATACGAATATGTTTTCTTAACTGATGTTTATACTGTGTCTGATTGATGTATTTATAATCAACAATTACATCAGTCTAAACATCAGTCAACATTAAACCGACTTAAGGCGTTTGATACAACTCGCCCTCAGAGTTTAGCTCTGCCACTTAACTTAAAGGGGATATATGATTAGGTAGCTGCATTTAAAGTATTGCGTTGACTAATATCGTTGAGTGAACATATTTATCACTCAACGTTAATATACCTCTGTGGGCAGAAATAAATGAGTATATTACACACCGAAACGAGAAGAGTTTCATTACTGTCAAGGGATTAGTTAACCGAGACGCAAAACCTCTAGCGGTATTATCTCGAGACAGGAATGAAACTTGCTACCCAGATTTCTATACTATTGTATTCACAACCATAATAACCCCATTGAAATTGATACATCATTGTTCCGTCCTGAACACACCCGTCGTTCGGCCTTCAGCAATAGCGTGTGGAAATGTATCACTTTCCGCACTAGTTAGGTAAACTACTATTTTCTTTTTGTTGCGTGCTGTTTCTTATTTCTTCATAATAGTATGTAAAAAAGTTTTGAGTAACCTATTTAACTTATAAAATTCCATGAGTGCATGATGGGATTACAACTCTTACAACGTACTATACTATTTGTATTTTCTTAAATAACGCTACTCAGTTTTTTCAGAAATTGTATAATGTGTTGCCGACATTCAGGGGCATTACTCTTTTAATATAAATTATGATTTTACCAATGCTAGAAGCTTCTATGTTTTTTTTAACAAATAACTGCTTGATGGAAAACATTGCTGATAATAATTATTATGCTTATTATATAAATAAGAGTGACTGATTTTGAACATAAATGCCCAGCTTATTAATTGCTCCAAAGAGATGGGGTTTTCACCGGTTTCACTAGTTTATCAAGAAGATTGTTTTAGGCTTGGCTAGCATTTAATCTTATCAACACAGGGTGTTTCACTAATGTTGGTCAAGTTTAAATGGGAGAATATGTATTATTTCAAATGGAACACCCTATAACTCTTGATTTCATTCTCCTTCCCGAAAATGTATAGTTTCTCATCTTTTATTTTATTAACAACAAATATATTTGAGGTTTCATGTAGTAGTACATTTTCAATTAGCAGTTTTATATGAACTTATTTTGATGCCTAGAATCAACTAATGCTGCGACCGTTTAACGCATAACAAAATAATTTGAGTCGGTTTCATGTAGTATGCATTTTTAATTGCGTAAATAATTGCCAAAAATCTGACAAACAGTTTATTCACTAAGAAATAGTAGTTTGTACAACTAGTGCGCAAAGCGTCACTTTTCTCACGAGCGCAGAAGCGCAAATCTAGCGAGGCATTAATGCTTAAAATCAGTTACTATTATTTGGGACAACCTGTACAATACAATTTGATAAAAATAATTCCAAATATTTCATAACAAACTTTGATACATCGCTGACTCATAAGAATGCTTGTGTGCAAGTTATAAAGCATGTATATACCATATAAAAATGGAACAATATGAAAAACATAATATTGTGATAATATAACATAATATTTAGTAATGGGTCTTGGGAGTAATTTATGGTAAAAGTCGGGAGTTGAGGTTTTAATCGTGCAATAAACGTTTCAGCTTTGCGCTTAATTTTGAAATTAGGATAAAATCTTGTAATATTCCAAGAATGAACTTAAGTAAATGAATAATAGTATATGATTAAACGAGCAATTTATGATAACCAATATAGACGTTCGCGTCACGAGCCGCAGGCGAGGAGCGCAAGTCATCCGAGTAAAATACTATACTTTGTCCACGACCCTTAATTTTTTTTTTTTATTAAATGAAAGTCAGTAACGATTTTGTATTACTGACCTCAAAATGTTGTGGTAGCTACATAAAATAATTTGACATATTATATAGAGATGGGCGATACTGCGTGAAGTATCAATACAACGTGGGCACAATAGATCTTTTAGGTCTCAGTGAATGTTACCCCAAACATACATACATACATACATCAATACAACGTACCGTAATAAATATATTATTTTAATAGTTATTTATGCAACAAGTGCAAAAAGTGAGTGTTTTTTGCACGCGACGTGAAATTGTCCAACGAGGTCTTTAGGCCTAGTTGGACAACACGTCGAGTGCAAAAAACACGTTTTGCAAGAGTTGCATACAATATTTTTTCTAAATTCATGCAAAAACTGGAAAATTAGAATATAAATATGTTAAGAGCCCAACCTAACCTAATCAAACACAACCCGTTCTTCTATTTTTGTATCTTTATGGCCTCCACCTTGTCAGTACTCAATCATAGCTGGCTTTCGCCTTGACCATTCAAATTTTAAATAATTAAAGATTTTTGCAATAATTGTAACTCGTTGAGACTAAGTAGTAAGATATACATATATTATTGTTGTATTAAAGCAGGATCAGACACTTGCTATGGATTTTTATTTAATTTAAATGTTTATGTTTTCCATCAATCATCACAAAACTGACACAAGAATGACAGATGAGTGCAATAAAGTACCACTTTTTCCATTAAATGTGGTTCACAAAAGCGTTTTTTGCATGAATGTGGAAAAAATACCTAATATTAGAAAATATCAATATGAAAAGTATCAATACTAGAAATTACAATATTTTATCGATACGATATATTTCAGAAACAAATTTCCTGAACGAAATACACAGATTTAATAGTTTATTTCAGATTGAACTCCCATCTCTAGTCGTGAATTATGAACCATAATACACTCTAGTGTATTATTAACCATAATTCACGACAGTAGATATATGGGTACCATATACCTTTTGTTAGGAGGTAAAATATTGACCTATTATTAGGTAGTCGTGGACAAATTATTTTAGATACCTTAAATTGATCAAATTATCAAAAATATGTCTGTCTCGACTAGATATCCAGTTTTTTACAGAATATTTGTAACGTGACATTTTTTTTTTATTTCCTCGATATTATTTGGTAACATATTGAAGAGTCTCGTCGCAAAATAAGTCGTACATAATCGTTCAATGGTGTTTGAGCCTCATTGTGAGATAAGTACCTTTACGTCGAGTAGGGTAATTATGTTGTGGAGAAAGTATATTTATATTTCTTCTAAGGAAGTTTATTGGAATGTTTTGGCAGTATAATTGTCTTATTTCAAAAATAGTACTCTCTTTAAAAAGTGCATCGCTAAGTTAAATCACTGTTTTTTTTAATTATTATCAATTTCCATATATTTCCCAACTGTTTCAAATGAAAATCTGCCACACCACCAAAACCAATAATTCCATAATATGTAAGTTGCGATTGTACCAGAGACAAATAAAAAGTTTTTAAAAAGTCGCGTAAATATTTGAATTTTTGTAGCAGCCCTCTGAGTTTATTGGTAATGTTTTCAACTTGTAGATGCCAATTGATAAGGCTTCGGGAGTTGAAGTATTTTCATCAACATATATTTCACCAAGACTCGGCAATTAATTTATGTAGGATGTAAGCGGCAGATATTCAGTTTTTCTATCTTTAACGTTAGTTCATTCAGTTGAAACCATTTTCTATCTGATTTAAAATCGTCCTCAACTTCCATTTCAGCGTTTGCCAGTTTCTTGACTTAAGTTATGACTGTATCAACTGCGAAACTTATTATTTCTTCTTTCGTATTCAATATCATCATATCATGTTGTAAAAGTACAGTCCCTTGAATTGTGGCACGCCATAGATAATTTGTTCTTGGTTCACTAAATACTCCATTTATTTCCACATATTATTGTTTTCTATTGGGTGATGACCCTGTATATTATATTATAATTTGGAAAAATTGTGAATTAAATTGAAAAAAAGACATTGTTGGGAGAATTCTAATATTATTGTTTATTCTGCTTATAATCAGATTTTGCATTAATTAATGAACGCATTGTATAAATAGTTAACGAGCTGAATGTCATATTATTACATTGTTCATGTAGAAAGTGAGCAAAGCAATAAAACAAATAGGAAAATTTATTATTGATCAGGAAGCGACAGAACGTGATAAATTTTAAAATATATATTGGCATAATGGTTTAAGTTATTCTTTACTAATCACTTTCATTTTCAAGTGAGATGTTTGATTACGAAATTGATTACATTGTATTATTGCCACGAATAAATTATTACATTTGAATTTCTATACCAACCGAATCGTAATTAATTTTTGGTGTTTTTTGTTTTGTTTTCGAATGTGACGTCGAAATTCAAACTTAGTAATCCTACGTCAAGTGAAATGAGCTGTATCTATAAATCGCAGTTTACCAAACTGGTGCGGAAAAGTCACTCCAAGCACTTGTTAAGTACACTATTTTCTCTACTAGCATGCGAAAAAAAAACCCAAAAGTAAATATAAAAAAAATATTTATTATTAAATACATATCAACAAATTGATTATAATTATTTGACATTCAATTGATGAGGCTTGTACCAAGGTCATTAGAAAATTATTGAAACATATGCATATATGTATTTTTTTGGAGTAACATTCACTGAGACCTAAAAGATCTATTGTGCCCCATCACTTCTACTTACTTTCTGAGGAGAGTCTCTGAAAGTAGTAGCTACTCCAGTTCTATTTCCCGGAAGATTTTTAGGATATCTGGAGGCTTCAAATTGAGTAAATGTTTTTCTTCTATCCAGTAATCTCCCAGGTAGTGTGCTCTGAGATTCTGGAGTGCTGTGCAGTTGGAAAGTATGTGGATGGAGGCTTCTTTTTCCATGCCACAATATTTGTTAAAACTCTTAGCGCAGTTTCACTTTGACATGCATACATTTGATCTCGACAGGTTGTAGTCACCCAGGATAATCTTAGATTTTCTGAGCCCTACTAGATCTTTCCAATGGCCAGATCGTTCCTTTCCATTAAAAATTATGACAGAAATATAATATATTTCCCAATTTTTCAGTCATTGGGTGAAATACAACCATACAAATATATACTTTAAATATTCAAATGTCAGTGTATACTCCCCAATAACTTTCCACACATACTTTCCACATCACTACGGAAAAGTGACTCTTTCCATACCAAACATTTATAACAAAAGTGGCCACGAGAAAAACCTGGAAATTATTCATAGGAGAAGGTTCACAGCTAGAGAGCGTTATTAAATAAAAAAATTTGAAAATCCAAATTTTAGAAAATGTATATTCTGTATGTTCCTTGTGGTATATTATTCATTCTTTTTTTAATTTCTGGAACGCTACCGAAACGTTGAAATAAAGAATTTAAAAATATTGTGGTTTAATTTCCCAAGAAATTAAGAAAATAATTTTAGAAAATATGCCTCATTAAGAAGTATAACAAAAACAATCTTAGTATTCTTAAAAAAATTTTCACGTATATTTAATATTGCGAGTTTTAGTCTAACTAATTAAATAAGAGGTGGGGAGAGTGCGAACTTTATGAAAAAACCACCATAACTCCGATTTTACTTAACCGATCTTGTCTGATGAAATTCTGTCTTGATGAAAACAGCTCTTCGTGACCGTTAAAGGGCGTTTTTTGGAAATATAATTTTCTTTGGAAAATATAAAATAGAATCATCCATTTTTAACTATAAAGATTATAAAAGTAGACACTTTTCTTATGAATTTCTTTTTCCAAAGCTGTACTTTAATCCAAACCTAGTGTCGTTCTGATTTGCTCACCTGGTACATTAAATGTATAATTAGCAGCTTGCACTGATTTCATGTGGAATAATTATTTCCTCGTCACTTTCGTTGTCGATTTCCATTTCTAGATCAGAGAATTGAGAATACAGTGGAACTATCAACAAATTTATTTTGACAGGCGATATCATAATAAAATTTCCATAAATATCATCGCTAGGGTCACCTACATAGATTTTGAAAATCGTCGCGAAAGTGGAAAAATCGCCAGGAAACAAAACATTCCGAAAATAGCTACTTCTATTTTCGGGAGGGCTACAGAAAAGTTTTTCTCCGATTGACAGCAAATATTAATTTTCCTGCCTGCGTTTATACATTTCCATAGCAACCGACCAAAATAAAGAGATTGTGGGAATTGTAATAGTTTGCAAATACAATATCCTCATTATGGACAATCGGAGAAAAAAGTATATGTTCAACTCGGCAGCAAAGTAGATTGACTGCCTTGGCTGAATTCCTAGCCTCGCCACCCTTAGCAATGAATTCATTCTCGGCAGTCAATCTACTACTTTGCAGCCGAGTTAAACAAATAACTTTTTTCTACGACCACTATGGAAAGTCGCCTTTTGTGCCTTGAAAAACACCTGGAAGTCGTTTTCCGCGAGCTGTCATAATTTGACATTATTGGCGCTTTTATAAACAGAAAGTAACTTTGGCGCACGACTAATTGTATTCATAGATAAAAGGGAGCTAGTAGTTATTTCATTAAAAACTGTGGAATAAATAAATATTTCAGTTGATTTTCTAATATGTTGGAGCATCCAACAGTATTTCTTATGATAATTCAATGAGAAATGGGGAAATTTAGAATATATCTGATATTCATGTAATAAGCGTTGCCTACGTACTAGGTACACGCACTTGTAATTTGGAAACTGCCATTATTACAAATTAGTTTCATTTGTCCACGACCACCTAATAATAAGTCAACTGTCGTGAATTATGGTTCATAATTCACGACTAGAGATGGAAGTACAATATGAAATTAACTATTAGATCTGTGTATTTTGTTCAGGAAATTTGTTCCTGTCATATATCGTATCGATAAAATATTGTGATTTTTAGTATTGATACTTTTCATAACGATATTTTCTAATATTAAGTATTTTAAAACAATGTATTTATAACGGTACCTACGTTGTATTGATACTTTCTACAGTATCGCCCATCTCTATATAAGTCAAATTATTTGATGTAGCTGCCACAAAATTTTGAGGTTAGTAATATGCCAAATCGTTACTGACTTTTATTTATAAATAAATTAAGTGTCGTGGACAACGTATAGTATTTTACTCGCAATTTATGGCCATAATTCACGATCGTAAAATAGTATATCATTAAATGAGTAACTTATGATAGCCATAATTCACGATGGGTGACGCGTCACGAGCCGCAGGCGAGGGGCGCAAGTCACCTGAGTGAATTATGGCCATAAATTGCGAGTAAAATACTATACTTTGTTCACGACCCTTAATTTCTTTAATTAAATAAAAGTCTGTAACGATTTGGTATTACTTACCTCTGACAGCTACATAAAAATAAACTTTGACATATATAGAGATGGGTGCATAGATAAAAAAATACTTATAGATGGGAAACTGACCCGTGGCGCCCTCTATTCATATGGGTGGCGCTACCTTGAGAGTCCCGTCAGTACCTCTGGCACAAATCAGGTTGTGAACTTCGCTAACAGCCGAAAAAGAAGATTCCTGTAATTTTACAGTTTTTTGCTGTACCTTTATTCAAAACTACTGTAATTTTACTTTTATTGCAAAATGACATTCACGATCCATTTTTTGATATTTCATTTGAAGTTACTCAACATTAAATTGATATTACAATAATAACAATGAAAAATCGAGCAAAATTAAATGAAATGTCAAAAAATGTATCATGTCGTCTAAATTGGGAAAAATGAAGCAGTAATCGCAATAATCAAAAAGTTTATATCTTCTATTGATTAAAAAAGTATACAATGAATGGATCGTTTTTTTACATATTTCAATGACAAACATGAATAAAAAATAAATGTAAGGAATTCAACAACAATGCTGGCAAGTTCAAAGTTGTATAAAAGAACAACTACTTCTTTTGTCACTTTCTATTCAGTGGAACATATTTTTCAATGAAGATAAAGCTTACCGTGTGCACCTCACATTACAGTCTTCCACAAAAAATATTCTTGACATTGTCTCTTAAAGTAAAAGTCCCACTATGAACAATAAAAACCAAATACGAATCATAGATAATACCAGATAATACGAATACTCAACACACACAAGTAAGCAGTTGTCAGTGGTTGTCAGGCAGTTGTCAGGTTAGGTCGTTAGGATGTCAGCGCTAATATATAATATGTGGAAGAATCTGCAACTACCACTAACGGCATTAAAGTTTTCATTTAATTGCAAATTTTAGTACTGACGGGATTTTTCATGTGGCAGCACCCACGCGCCTTCAGAGATCCCCTACCCATACTGTGTGAAGAATCAATACAACGTACCGCTATGAATATATTGTTTTAAAATACTTAATATTAGAAAATATCGTTATGGAAAGTATCAATACTAGAAATTACAAAATTTTATCGATACGATATATTTCAGAATAGTTATTTGTTTAACTAGGCAGTAAAGTAGTAGATTGACTGCCGAAGCTGAATTCATAGCCGAGCGTAGCGAGGCTAGGAATCCAGCTAAGGCAGTCAATCTATTTTGCTGCCGAGTTGAACATATAATTTTTCCTCTGTTTGTTCAAAATGAGGATATTGTATTTGCAAATTATTACAATTCCCACAATCTCTTCATTTTAGTTGGTTGCTATGGGAATGTATAATCAAAGGCAGCAAAGTAACCACTTTGCTGCCTAGGCAGGAAAAGTAATACTTTGCTGATTGATATCAGTCAGCAAAATTAATATTTGCTGCCAATCGGAGGAAAACAAATTTTCTGAACAAAATACACAGATTTGATAGTTTATTTCATATTGTACCCCCATCTCTAGTCGTGAATTATAAACCTGAACCATAATACACTCCAGTGTATTGTGAACCATAATTCACGACAGTAGATATATGGGTACCATATACCTCTTGTTGGGAGGTGAAATATTGACGTATTATTAGGTGGTCGTGGACAAGACATCTTGTTTGTTTTCGAGCAGAAAGTCCTTTGGTAAACTCGACACATTTCCGCGCTCCGCTAACGCGTCGCGTCTAGACTGCCCAAGTACTACATTTTGCTCTTGATAGCTATTCTTCACTTCCGTCACTAAAACCGCATTTGAAACACGGATCACACTAGTGTTTAAGGTGGTCACAACTCGTTTATCATTTGTTTCGGCACCTAGTGTCAAAGCATCTTCAATCATTCGTTCCATAAGAAAACTCGCGACTAAGGAAATTGGTGAACCAATTCACCTATTCAAAGCACGCCTAAGGAGTGCTTAAATCGAGCTCACAAAAACGCGCGTTTTTAAAGTTACCATGGCAGCATCAACAACTCGAGAAAAGTTGGTATTGTTTGAGATATTAATATTTCGATTTTATTTTGTTAGTTAACATTCTTATGAATTGCCTTCTGAAATATTACAGTGGGCTTTAATACTGATCCACTGTTTGTGAATTACTCTCAGACAAACATCTAAATAAACATTACTTCATAACGCATTGTTTCCCGAGAAATCTCTATCATGACCAGAGATTTCGTGATGATTCTTGAACCCTAACCACCGTGACGTTTTATTGTAAGCAAATCGACGTCTGCGTTTGATAAATCGGTGGCTAAACGAGTTGCTATTGCTTGGCCTATACTGACGTTGGATTTGTCCACCTGATCATATTTTCATTTGAACTAAAATACGCTACGTTATCGATAATAATTGATACAATACCTGTGATGTATATGCCAATTATCATGTTAATACACATAAAATGACATAACATATTTTGGTTTGAACATACGCTAGATATTTGTATATTGAAAATTAATGAACAGCAGTGGGAACGACAATCATTATTGAAATCATATATCAAATGAAATTAGATTATGGACGCAAGATTAACACGTTCAGCGGAATTATGAACCTATGGATCACTCCAAAAATCACTACATGTTCAACTGCGTTGGGATGAACGCGACCATTGCTCTCATTGTATCATAAACTTGCAGAAATCAAGTGGCATATCAGATTTTGACAATACTGATGAGGACAGATTAGTTACAACCTTTCTTCCTTTTAATAGTCCTGGGTGTTCATTTAGTTGTGAACCTGTAGTGTGGATTTCATGAAACCGCTTAACTACCTTCTTGTGTTACATAGAAAACCATTCTTTTTGGGACGATACGTCAATTGAGAAAAAAAACAATAACAGAAACAATGTACGTGGGTACCATTTAAAATACTATGTTTATTTAAATCCGAACCTGACTCGGTAGGCAACTCAATTTACTAGCAAGACCTAGTTATACAACCAGCAACGTCGTTGTCTATAAGAGCCCATTCTGCACAGTGAGTATATGTGACAAATTAGAACTATTAAATTTCTGTAATTGCACCTATTAGCTTCTAAATTCTTTGGACTATTATGATTAATGTTTGATGTTAATATTAAAAACGCAGTTTATATACACTATGGCAGGTTGATTGAAAGTTGCTTGTTCTTGATTAAGAGATTCTTGGATTGTCTGTGCAAAACATGAAGCAAACCTCATTGCGTGAACTATATCTTGATAATGGCCCGAGTCAATTTGCAGATATGATTTTATGGAATAACTGCTATCATGTCCTGTTATTTTAATTAATTGCTGGTCTCCAATTCCCGTTTTGGCTGAAACTGGAACAGCAGTGGCCCTCGCAGAATGATTGGTTATCTTGATTTTGTTGACATCAATTCCAATCACTGATTCCGCCGGTTTGAACCAGGAAGATATTGAATTCTTTCCAACAAGGCTGTTCTTGTACCAACATTTAGAATTGGGGGGGTGCTGCCTGTTTGGATATGAAGTTGAAAATAAACGATTCGTTTTGATTAATTGCTCTCGCTTGCTTATCAGTTTTTGAACTGGACACAATTCTTTATTGACTGTATTCGGTACTGCCATTCTTTCTGAACCGCCTTGAGTGGTCTTGGTTAAAACCGGGTTATACTCAATGCGTCCTGTTGGTTTCCCTTGATTGTCAATTTCCTCCACAAAATATTTCATTGTTGCTGCCGCTCCTTCATTTCCTCTCCAGGCCAATGCATGAGCAGCAATGTGGAAGAACTTTCTTTGCAATTCTTCCGGAGTGTTTTCGTCCTAAACCTCAATAATTTTCTTCAATTCGTCTGCTGATAGTGCGGATGGACTTGCCTCTCTCTTGGTTGGATCTATTTGTAGCTTCCAACGATTAGCATTTTTTGCAGCTCTTGCGTTGACAAATTCCATGTCAAAGAATGGATTGAATTTGCGATCATACCTGCAACTGCTTAGCAGTTAGTTCCATAGAACTTTGATAATAGTCACCTTGTAGTCTTCGGAGTTTTTTGCATGTTGAAGGCATAGTCTTCAAGAATAAGCTCCAGTTCCTCCACAGGTATATCCGCATTGTCAAAATCATACGCTTTTTCTTCGCAAAAGTTTATAATCCGCTTCGGCTCTGGTCGACTTCGCGACCCTCGGAATTTTATGATAATTTTGAATTTGTTTGAGAGCTCACCTTAAATAAATGTTATTATCGCGAACTAAATTTGAATCTGTTTCACGAAAAAAAGGAAGAGAGAATTTTACCAATTTTTAGAAATATTCGTGAGCATAAATATTTTCGTTTGACACTTAAGCTTATAAAATGACTCACTAAAATCTTATGTCTAGATATCCCAGATTCACAAATTAGGATCAGCAGGGACGGTATTCTCAACTCGCTCCTCTCACAAGCGAGCGATCCATAAAGGGACTTCCTAACGACGTTGTCAAATGGTCTTCATTTTCTCTCAGCTGAATCAATTATACATTGTTATAGATTAGGTACATGAATATATAACAATATAAAATTATTTGCATTAATAATCATGAAAATTTAAATAATAAACCTTATATTTGTTTTATGCACTGAATAAAGGAGATTAAAACAAAATTTTTGCTGGACCACAATCTGTTTCTTTTATCACGAATTTCAGTTCAATATGATAGAGGTTATTTTTTCTATTTTTACCTTGCTATTTCTTTTGTAGAAAGCTTATTGTATAGTAACTTTTTTTGATTCAAACAATTATTACTCTCATTTATAATGGAATCAACAATAAACGACAGATTGAAAATCTCTTATAGCAATTTTCATATATTATCGTTTTGTTTTGAAAATTTTGTAGGCAAAATCCTCTCATTTCGGGTTGCGGTTGCGCCAATAGAGGAGTTCAGTCTAAGGTCAGTGTGGTCAACAAAAAGTGGTGTTTTCTTACAAGAATGACAATTGAGGTCTACTGTTCAAAACAAAAGATTTTGCATGTTTTTTTATTATTGAGAACATCTATATTGCTTTATTGAAATAATGAATACACCCCCGAAACGTATGTCTTGAAATTTAAAATGACTTTTTAGCTGAATACCCAACATATCAGTGGCCAATAGTTCTAGGAACTCTTGGTATGTCACCATTTCATTCCTAATATTCAGTCACTAGCTTTGTTAAATAAACTGTATTTGCTTGATGATTTTATGTTATTTGAAGCCTGTGTGCGAATAAATGGGATAAATGTGAAGAATATTCATAATATTTATCCAATATATTTTCAATCACAATTACAAAACACAAAACGTATTCCCTTTGAAAAAAATGTCTAGCATTGTGAGATAATTTTTTATAATCAATACAATTTATGACTTCATATCCGAGCTCACAGCTTACTTATTATAAGATAATATTTTAATCAAGAAATTTTCAAAAATCTTTTTACAGGTGCACCCGTTCTTCAAATTTACCCCTCAAGCCGACAGATTCGACGTAGCAGTGCTACGACTGGATAGAGCAGCTCATAATCTACCTCACATTACTCCAATTTGTCTTCCACCAAGAGGAGAAAATTTTTTAGGTGAAATTGGGGTAGCAGCTGGATGGGGAGCCCTTAGTCCTGGTTCAAGGTTGAGGCCACAAACGCTCCAAGCAGTACAAGTACCTGTAATTGAAAATAAACAATGTGAGAGGTGGCACAGGTAACTCAATATTTTTCGCTTAATGAATAATATAATCGAGATATTCAAGATTGTTTATCGACTTCATTAACAAAGAGTAGCTCATCTTTTTTACATCCAATGATACCAAAATACAATGTTTAATGAATTGCCGTCATAAATTGTAACTTCGAGTGAAATATTATTATACTATATTATCAGTTTTTTGAATAGACAAAAGTTGAATATTACTAGGTTTTTAAATTGACAGTGACAGTCTTAGAATGAGTGACACTCTTCAAATAATTACATTATTTCCAAAGATAATATGTCCTCAAAGTACTGATGAATTTAATAATAAAACAATTGTCAGTGTATGCTTAGTTGCCTATAGCAGAATCGTTTGTTTGAGGAAATAATTCATTAATAAGGGCTATTGATTGATAATTTTTTGTACATTATTATAACGGAAGAGCACACGATCGACTGTTTATTTTTAACAATAATGTATCAAAGATGGAATCGTGATTATATCACAGAATACTTAGAATTAACACTAATTTTTGTATCTAGCAGTGTAAGCATTTTATAAGCCATCCCAATCTATTTCTTAATATATTTTTTTATAATTCCTGGAGGGTTTTTTGGTAGCCACCAAAGCAGTCCCTAGAAGATGTGAGGCCTGGAGCAGAACATTTTTGCGAGGCCTTCTTGAATAATTATTATCGGGGAATTTGAGAGGTATGGAAAAGGGAGCGTGGAGTGAAAACTTTAACTCACAAAAACTTCATAATATCCATTGATATTTTGGCTAAACTCTCGTTTAGCTGAAATCAGTTATGTAAAAATTGTTGTCATGGAAATGATTGTTGTGATTAGTAGTAAGCAAAAACCCAAATCATATTGCTAGGAAATGAGAGGCTGCCGGTTTGTTCACTTTCGTTTAGCTATAATCAGTTATGGGAAAACTGTTGCCATGACAGTCATTGCCATGGTAATGAGTACACGAAAACCTTGCCAAGTTGACTCCACTTTCGTTTACGGCACGTTTGCTTTGCTCGCGAAGTTAGAGAGCTCATTCGCGATGACATGGGGGAGTCTAGATAGTGATAACGTCAGCAGTAGCTATTTTTTCTGTACTCGTTACCATGGCAACAGTTTCACAATAACTGATTCATGCTTAATGATAGTACTCAACTTTGCAACCACGCATTTCTCCACCAAATGATTCAGATTTTTGTGTATCTGTTACCATAGTTGTTTCCAGCTAAACGGAAATGGGGTCAACTTGGCTTCCGCGCATTTCCTCACCATATGATTTAGGTTTTTGTGTACTCGTTACCATGATAATGGCTGCCAGGGCAACCGTTTTTCCATAACTCATTTTAGCTAAACGAAAGTGGACCCGATTTTGTCTGTTCCTAGTCTATAAATTCTCTCGATGTAAGATACTTGCTCTTAACTTCACATATGAATCGATATTCTTACACCAACTGCGTTGAAAATGTAATATAATCGGGAAAATAGGTCTGAATCATAATAAAAACGATCGGAAGAGCATCCAGCATGAAGATCTAATTTAATCTAATCGTTTGAGTCAAGTATCTTAACACTACATATAAAAATCGATGAATTGGTCAAGGAAAGCAAAAATTTGGCCTGCATGATATTGATATACCAATTTCACTCATGCAATGTTTGTTTTTGGATGGATCCTCTTAGGATCATTGGTTTGCTGTTCCAATACAAAATCGTATTAAGCTCACCGATTGAATTTGAAATGGGAATCTATTGTAATTGAGAATGGTGTTCAATGGCAAATTCTAGCACAGTATTTTTTTTGAATACCTCATCAATCCAGTCATGAAACCAAGCTAATTAATTCTGAAATAATGGCAGCCACTCAAAGTGAATTGAATTTTGTTACAGAAGGTGTGTCAAATTCGATAATACAACTTTTGAAGTGCAGGGGGGACAAAATAAACCTACCGACCTATTGGAAAAATATCTGGATTTAAAGCGGAAAGTTTTATTTCAGCTTTTCAATAGATCCATTCTTTCCAAAATTTCGATTTTTACACAAAAAATCCTGAAATTGAACGTTTTTTCACAATCTATACAGGGTGTCTCAAAAATTGACGCCCGTCCTTTCGGAATATGAATCGGGGGGCTAAAACGAATTGAAACGTGAGAAAAAAAAATTGCGTTATGTCCATGGTTACAGAGTTATTTACAAAAAATAAAGATCTAACATTTAATGTTTACACTTTATCAAAAACGAAGTCAGCTAAAAAAAAATGAGTAGACAAGTGAGAACATTACTGAATCAAACATTCCCTGACTGTTGCATTGGAAGAGGTGAATCCGTACTATGGCCTCTTAGATCTCCAGATCTAAATCCATTAGATTTTTTTCTTCTGGGGACTCTGTAACCAAGGACATAACGCAATTTTTTCATTCTTACGTTTTAATTCGTTTTAGCTCCCCGATTCATATTCTGAAAGGACGGGTGTCAATTTTTGAGACACTCTGTATAGATTGTGAAAGTTGACTATTGAATCCTCAATATCTGGAAAATATAGGGTGTAGAAAAAAATAGAAGTGGAAAGTATTGAGTTGGCACAAATTGAAAACAATTGACGACTCAATAACATAATGGCCAAAAAAAATTGTGGACAAATGAACTATTTTTCTTTTCGCGCCGAAAAACAGTTGCCACTTAGCATCCTATTATGAAAAGTAGTATCTACCGATCCTCAATAACTTAACTCCCAATTTGACACCAAATATAAAAACGGCGAAGTTATGAAAATTGGCAAAATAAATTGTTGAAAAAAAACAATTTTTTTTTTTTTGCCTGTAATGAAAAAAGTGTTGATTCTGGAAGCCGTAAGGCATTGAATTTTCAGCCGCTGTTTTTCCAAATAGTTTTCATTATTTTCGTTTTGTATGATACAATAATTGATCCTATGTATAGTTGGAAGAACTCAATTCAAATTTTACTTGAATGTCAGATTCAATTCACAAAGAAATGTCAGTCAATGTCAGTCACTCGCCGCCAACTTATTTGGTTACTTCGCCGAATTCTAGAGGCTGCAATCTATGATTCATGGGAAAATCTTAAATTTAATATCAGTTTATTATACCTACCTATATTTTTATACTAGATACTTATAACTACAAACATAGGTATTGGAATTTTTTCTGAAAAAAAAGTTTTACGCACTCGAAATTGTGTCTAAAGTACGTACTTTACATATGGCGGTAGGAGAATAACTATTTTGATACTGAATCTAACAAAAAAAATTCAATTGAAATCGGTTGAGAAATGCGGATTTTACAGTGGTGATTCCAAACAAAATGAGTCACACTGTATATATTGATGGAAAATTACCGAGAAAAATCAACTGCCTGATGAAATATTTTCATAATTCCAAGTGTTTTATGTTATTAAATTCAAATAATATGACAACCTTTTTGATTGTAAAACTGTCAAAATTGGAAATATAATCTCTCGTTTTTTTAATTCTCAAAACAAAACCTAATTTGGTATTCATCTATCCATTCAATTTGTTCCATAATTGTTTATTTAGTAATTATATTCTATATTCATTATCGGGTTAAATACCACACAAACAAACTTGTACCATCGAGCAATCAACAACTTTCTTGACAATTTCCAAAACTCTTCAAGTCGATCCTAGCATTTTCGGATGAAAATTTTTACTTCATCGACTGGATAGGTATTTCAATTGAATGTTAAATTCCTCAAAATACGGATTCACGAAAAATTGATCCAAGCTCACCACGAAGAATGCTTTTGACGGAATTGAAGCATTCAAATTAGCAGGTTTGCAGTAATCAATTCATCCCAGCAGACACTACAATATCATCGCACAACTTCGCAGTTCAGATCATTGTAAGAGTACGTGTAACTTTTCAACAGTCTTCACCAAGATAATTTGATACTTTCAAGTAGCAAACATTTCCTACAAATTTCTGTTTTCTCAGGACTGCTTAATTTTTTAAAATTCATTTGGAATATTAAAAAACGTGGTATTCTCACGTACTTATTAATCAACTTATATTTGAAAATATACCTATACTGCTGTAAAAATATCACTTTTATAGGTCCAAAGGGATATCCGTGACCATCTATGACGAAATGTTATGTGCCGGCTATAAAAATGGTGGAAGAGACAGCTGCCAAGGAGATTCTGGAGGACCATTAATGCTCCAGAGGACTGGCAGGTATATATTTAATGTGTATTCATACGTTAAAATGTATGTGTTATTATTATTGCTTATACATTAACCTTTGTCTTCCTGGGTGAGGTACAGCTGTACCCCAGATTATATAAAAGGTTAACTAAAATTAATATTGGAAATCCTACAATTTCTTGAGGGATTTTTTAAATTCGTTTTGTTTCAGTTTTGCTCTTATAATAATTTCCGTGTAACTATTTTATTTTGAACATTTTAATGTTCAATGCTCTCAAGCTCAATACCAGAAGAGAGTCGCTGATCATAGGTTAGCGATGCTAAAATAAAGCATAGATATAATATTGAATTGAGGAAAAAAATTGTGTTCTGTAACTTTTTATATTGAAAAATGAATAGCGGAAAGCTAACGAATTGATACCGAGAACCCAGTTTTTATTTAGAACAAAAATAAACACTTTTCAATTTTTGTCATATTTTCCATAAAGGCATCCTTTTTAAAAAGAATCGCATATAATCAACGGCCGATTTCATAAGGAATAACCAATTTACAGAAAGGATACCTTACACTGAAGTCCCCTTTAAAGTACTTGTCGCTGTCCTTTGGTGCCATAACGATTATTGAAGTGTCCTTTCCATAAACCATGAAGTATCTTTTGAGTAATTTTTAAAGTGTTGATTAACCTAGAATTCACGAATTTTGACATGAAATAGAAAGATCTGTCTTATTTGCCTGGTTTATCTGTTTCTGTCTAAAATAAAGGGGTTGTTAAGAGTTGAGTGCTTGTATTAATTGTGGAAGCGATTTATTTGGGAAAAAAATCAACATATTTTTCAATAAGTAAATTCGATTTTTCATACTCTTTCCGATTATAAAGGGCAATTGAAAAAAATCTATATACAGTGTGTTGTTTTTAGGAAAGACAAGTTTTGGAGTTGAAACTTCCTGTATGAATTACTAGTATTTCTGCATTCTGACATTTTTTCATTTATTCACTTGCAATACCACTAGCGTAACATGCTGTAACAATACTGCCTCTACTGGAGGCTTCTTGTTTATACTGCTTGGTAGCTATAAATTCATATCTCATGTCATTTATTGACTATACCACTACTACTACTACTACTATTTAAGAGTGCAGGTGAGCCTTGTCCTGGACAAACTCAAGCCAAGGTTCCGGCACTGAGGCCACTGGCGGGCCCATTGTGCCATTCCTGCTACCTAGACATCCATGGTACCGAGCCCTTCAATAAAGGCCACAACCTTTTTCCATGGATGCCTGCTTGTGTCTCCAGGGGCCATAACAGGGCCTCCGAAGTTGCGCCTGCGTAGTACAGCCCAGTGTTGCCACTCTAAGAGAACATGGATTGACGTTCCGTCAGTCATGCCGCAACCCCTACATAGGGAACTTTCCTCTACTCTCAAGTGACTATACTTGACTTGACTATACACTGTGTTATTTATAAGATGCAAATAGGAATTCCTGTGAAAAACTGTCTAGCGCGAGTTTACTTTTTCACCAAATAGCGTTCATGGAAAATGATGACAGATTTAGAGAGGTCGTTGAAAATGCACTTTTAATTTTCTTGAACTCGCCCAGGGTTTGTTATAAAAATGGATAGGCATGTTTGATATGATTTGATACAAGCCGAGAATTTTTTTTCTGAATATTAAGATTTTGTTTTATTTCCTCACCAAAAATCGAAAAAACTACACGAGTTGAAGAGAGTTTATATTTGCTCAGAAAATGGGTTTTCTGTATTCATTTGTACGCAAAAAAAATGACAGAGGTCATGTTGCATCTTACTGAATAAAACAGTGTATACCTACCTTTAAAAATCGCCTTCAAAAATTACATAGGACAAGGTAGATATTTATTCAACTTAGTTTATTTTCTAGCCGATTTGATTTTCTTCTCATATAACACTCAAATAAATGGATTTTATTTTTACAGGTGGTTCCTGATCGGTATAGTGTCAGCTGGTTATTCTTGTGCTCAGTCAGGACAACCAGGAATTTACCACAGAGTGGCTCACACTGTTGATTGGATAACTCGAGCTATTGGCAGTTAAAATTTGTGGAAAAAATATTTATTTATACTATTTTTATAAACAAGAGGCCATTTTCTGGGTAGCTAGAAAAATAGCATAAACGTGGAACCTTTTGTGATAAAATTGTGTGTACTATGTTTATGTTCAAATTTTATGATGAATAACTGGATTACCCCGTGAAAATTTTGGTTGATATATACAAACATCTTATGGTGTAGGTATTGGGGGAAAATTACTGTCGCCAAAACATAATGGTAATGGTGTATTGTTTATAGTTAACAAGATAGAGAATAGTTCAAAGAATCATAAGTTGAAAATGGCATATTTGAAAAGCAGAACAAGGGTACTTTTTTCTTTTTTTAACTGTTAGGAAAGGAAAGCAAATACTTAATTTGAATTAAGAAACAATTTCAGTTCAACTTATATATGTAACTAAGTATAGGTGTTTATAAACATTATACTATGATATGAAACACTCTGTAGATATCTTAAATAAAACATTTAAGAGAAAAAGAGGAGTGAAGGAAATGAAATACAAAAGTAAGAGTTAGTTATTACCGTTTCTAAGCGGACGATTGAAGTTAACATCAACTTCACAATTGTCATATGATTGAACAATTGAATTGTTCCAATCCTTACAATGTGGAACTGCATTTAAGTGAACTCAATGAAATTATTAATGGACTTTTTGGCTCATGGAACATCCAATCAAAAAGTGGTATGAGGAGTATTTGTAGTGGAAGCTGCAAACATTTAGGAAATTTTGATTTTCAGTTTTCTCCTGAAATATTTGGTGGGGAAATTTTGAATTGATTCCCGTGAAAAAGTACCTACCGATATAGGTACTTCAAGACAATACCAAAGGCCTGATATTGGCTCAACATCTCATTGAATCAGTATCACAGCACCATCTTCAAAGAAGCTCAGTTTCCTCAGAAAGAGGTATAAAATAAGTCTAAGATGGAATAAACTTTATCATTATTATTATCCTTCATAGCATGGGTTATGGATGTTACCAATAGACATGCTCTTGGATAATAAAAAAAAAGGTTTATATCACTATAAGAAAAATTTAAAATGAAATTTTAATTATGAATGTAGGTGATAATTAGAAGTTCTATCAACACTATACTTTTATAATCTCTATTATGTTATGATGAACAACACATCAGCGTACTACATCTCCTGGAATGGAGAGATAAATAACGAACGTGAAGTTAATCAAAATTTTTGATTGAAATCAATAAATAATGAAATTGATTATAGAAATAAGTATAACATAATCACTCGAGTGGTTTCAGAAATAACATTATCGAAACATATGGCCTTTTATGTTAAGATGGCGTGGATTTGATATACTTTTCCCAGTGGTATGATTTTATCTCTATATCTCCATTTCTCGAGGATTTCTCACATTGCACATAGCTCCTTAGTAACCACATATTCCTAACATCGTTCGTTCGAAAGTTGGGCAACATTCGTGATCAATTTGCTGGCCAAGTGTCATTTTGACACGCAAGCTGAACAAATCTATTCCGGTGTCATCGTTAACAAATGGTTAACAACGCAATTTGGCGTTGAAGCTGAAGTCGTCAAAATTTCTTGCAAGTTGCAAACTTTCACTTTGACTTACACTTCATGCCGGCTATGGAATGATATATCTGACAACAATTTTTCCTTTGGAATGTAGGTTTATAACCCTTATCAGATTTCTCATGAATCATATACAGACAAAATCATGCTTCGACCATGTTGAAAAAATCCTGACAATAATAATTAGCGCGCTTGCATTGAAGTCGACTTTGAAGTGTGAAATATTATTTGTTAGTGAAGTGTCTTTACCAAATGGGATTTCAATTTTTAGACACCTGGTGTTATAAAAATGTATTATATTGACAGAAAAATGACAGTAATTCATCCTATTTGTTCGAAAGATCCATGGACACTTCCTTGAATGTTTTATTTTTACCTTAACGATCCTAAATCTACCTAATTAGTGACATTTCTCATTAGAGTTCAATTTTTAGACACCTGGTGTTATAAAAATGTATTATATTGACAGAAAAATGACAGTAATTCATCCTATTTGTTCGAAAGATCCATGGACACTTCCTTGAATGTTTTATTTTTACCTTAACGATCCTAAATCTACCTAATTAGTGACATTTCTTATTAGAGTTCAATTTTTAGACCCCTGGTGTTATAAAAATGTATTATATTGACAGAAAAAATGACAGTAATTCATCCTATTTGTTCGAAAGATCCATGGATACTTCCTTGAATGTTTTATTTTTACCTTAACGATCCTAAATCTACCTAATTAGTGACATTTCTTATTAGAGTTCAATTTTTAGACACCTGGTGTTATAAAAATGTATTATATTGACAGAAAAATGACAGTAATTCATCCTATTTGTTCGAAAGATCCATGGACACTTCCTTGAATGTTTTATTTTTACCTTAACGATCCTAAATCTACCTAATTAGTGACATTTCTTATTAGAGTTCAATTTTTAGATCCCTGGTGTTATAAAAAAGTATTATATTGACAGAAAAATGACAGTAATTCATCCTATTTGTTCGAAAGATCCATGGACACTTCCTTGAATGTTTTATTTTTACCTTAACGATCCTGAATTACTTAATTAGTGACATTTCTTATTAGAGTTCAATTTTTAGACACCTGGTGTTATAAAAATGTATTATATTGACAGAAAAATGACAGTAATTCATCCTATTTGTTCGAAAGATCCATGGACACTTCCTTGGATGTTTTATTTTTACCTTAACGATCCTAAATCTACTTAATTAGTGATATTTCTTATTAAAGTTAAATTTTTAGTCACCTGGTGTGATAAAAATTAGTTATATTGACAGAAAAATGACAGTAATTCATCCTATTTGTTCGAAAGATCCATGGACACTTCCTTGAATGTTTTATTTTTACCTTAACGATCCTGAATTACTTAATTAGTGACATTTCTTATTAGAGTTCAATTTTTAGACACCTGGTGTTATAAAAATGTATTATATTGACAGAAAAATGACAGTAATTCATCCTATTTGTTCGAAAGATCCATGGACACTTCCTTGAATGTTTTATTTTCACCTTAAAGATCCTAAATCTACTTAATTAGTGACATTTCTTATTAAAGTTCAATTTTTAGTCACCTGGTGTGATAAATATGAGTTATATTGACAGAGTACCTCTCAACCATCAATTTGATTACGAATGTAGCCTTATTCTAAAGAAGTGAATAAACATAAAGCCGGCTACTCACTACGCGGGACTTGACAAGTACTTGGAAAGTACTTGGCATATTTCAAGTAGTGTGTACGAAACTAACATGAAAATCGGCGAGTTACTTGTACTTGCCGTACGCAGTCGGTAAATTAAACAAAGCCAAAGGCAACAAGTAGCGAGTCAAGTAGCAGCACCACACTTATTCGACAAGTTTGTACAAGTAAAAATCTAGGAAATAGTGAATTCTGGTGCTGTTTAGTTCTCAAATATGAAGTGGTCCAATGAAATGACTATGGAATTTTTGAATTTGTATGAAAATGAAAGTATTATTTGGGACCCCAGTCACAAACAGTAGATATGCACTGCTTATTACAACAATTGCTGCTGCTGTCTCTGTTTCACTATCAATTTCCATGATTGTAATTATCTTTCACAAGTACTTGCAGTATCCGCAATAATTGGCATTTGCCAAGTAGCCACGTAATGTATGGACCATACTTGAACTTGTACATATACATGATCAAGTACCAGTATCGCGTAGTGAGTAAGCCGGCTTAGAGACGTTTCCATCATCAACATAATTAGGATAAAATAGCACATTCATTTCATCTAACCAGATTGTGAATTGTTTCTTTTTTTATTTGCAAGTATCTAAGTTTATTTACCTATGGAATAATACCAATTATCTGGTTTTGTTTGGTAGGTACCTACTCCATATTTTCAAGATATTCAGGAGTAATATCCCTAGTGCATTTAATTTTTCCGGAAAAGTTCGGA
Organism: Galerucella nymphaeae; assembly: GCA_963978555.1. NCBI lineage: Eukaryota > Metazoa > Arthropoda > Insecta > Coleoptera > Chrysomelidae > Galerucella > Galerucella nymphaeae. The sequence goes on along the minus strand of OZ021715.1, from coordinate 15,543,882 downwards.
AAAACGAGTTTTTCAGTTCAAGTGAACGTCTTCGACTCGGATTTTTAAAACCACTTTCGCTCCTGCTATTTATTGAAACAAATTACTAAGAAATGAGTGTTCCATGTTTTCCATGGGAAAAATTAGATTCACAAGGGATATTTGGTAAGATTATTTCTTGAGTTGAATAAACATTTTATTTTTTATACAATAATAAAATTTTTTCGATTTTTTTTTTCCGGAAAAACTGCTCACAGCTGAGTTGATAATTGTTAAGTAATATTTCCGCTTAAATTTTATATTTGACATACCAATTCTTGAAAGCGATTGGTCAAAATTAAAAGGAAGGAAATAATCCCATAAAAACTGATCCAGTGATGACAGATCGAAAAAATTCACTAACTTTTTGTCTATTTTATTCCTAACCTCCTACCTTTATTTGAATAATTTCGGATTTCATAGCTAGAAGGTGGAATTGTTACGTTAGTTTAATTTCGAATGAGTGATTTGGTTTCTTGAAAAATATTTTTGTTTATTCAAATTATTGTCCTTTATAGAAAATGAACCAATTACAACGCGGATGGTACATGCCCAAAAATAGTCATAATTTTGGTAAAAAACTTTCCTAAAATTCAACTTTTTTCAATAGGCTTTAAGCACATTGATTTGGGGCTGTGCGCTCTTTAGTTATTACTGTATTTCTGCAATTCTCCACTTTATTTCAGAATCATGGTGAACTTAGCATATATCTACTTGATTTATACTATACTTCCAGATATTATCCTCAGTACATACTGTATACTATCGAACAGAAACAAAAGCACACAATTTTATTCAAAAGGTTTTGAGAGTTATTTTTACCAAATATATTCACTCCAAGCATCTTCACTGTTCCTACATACGTTTAAAAACAATACTGTGTATCCTAAGTTTAATTTAAAAACATTTTGGTCTCATTTTCAGATCATTGAAAGTTAGTTTTTGTTGATGAAAATTACTCAAATATTTTTCTGTAACACTAGTTTCTAAGGACTGTTTAAAATAAGTTTTGCTTTTTCTAATACACCTGAAAACCTGGAAATGTGCTCGGTTATGCTTACAAGTTATACACAGCCACCTTGAAATGATAATAGTATTTGATCCATACTTTTTTATTTTTGGCTTGATACTGATGATATTGTGAATAATGGGTATTATTCGGAAACATAATAAGCACATTTATTGTATAAACACTATACACATACCATATACAAAACTGTACAAAAAAAGTGGACTTTTCCGCACGCTAGTAGAAAATATACTATTGTACAATTAGTGCGCAAAGAATCACTTTTCCCACGAGAGCAGAAGTTTAAACCTAGCAAATGGGAAAAGTGATTTGCACACAATATTTTTCCCATAACCACATATATTTATGGAAGAAATACAGTAGCTTGTCCGAATTGCATAACTCCATAGATAAATTATTATGATCTTGGTTCGTAATTCCTAAAATAATGCTTAATAGGTTGATTTGTGATTATAAAATTGAAATAAGTTATGAAACGAATAGTCTACTCACTGGGTAGCTCAGCTGTTTCACATTTCGGTGCGGAAAAGTGCCGTAGCGTGTACTTTTTGCATCAGTTTTCCAACGGTTACAAAAGAATTGATAAAAGGCCCACTTTGCGTATGGAAATGTTTGTAGAAAAGCGTGTTTTGCAAAGTGGTTGTAGCAAAAATACATTACGTAGTATGAGTTATTTCTGTGGTTGATGTCAGCGCATGATATAAAAAATGACCCTTGGGCTATTCTCTACCTCTTTTGAATTTTTCAAGTAAATCCTGGACAAAAAAAGTATGGGTGTATAAAAATTGATACCTAATGAAAACATCATTTCGTTTTTCCTTATAAGATGCGTATAAATCCAACCTAATTTGGAAATCTGATTATTGTTTATAAATCTTGTATGAATTTCTTTAAATTTTTTTGGAAAATGCTTCAGCATCAAACCAAAAATAAAAAAAAGCTATGTAAGATCAAAATCTGGAATCATTTTGAGATGACCGTTTTATTTGACAGAAAACTCCGTTTTTAAGCAATACCGATGGTATGAAATATTTTTCTGTCATTTATTTATATTTGACTGTAATTTTTTATGTATAACACAATAACTAATGGTGAATAGTGAGTGTATTATTCAACAAACGTATAATGTAATACCTATTAAGTAAGTGCTGAATAATGTACATACTCCATCCACAATTGAATATTTATGATGAACAGTGTATTTTTAAATTTTCAAATTTGATGATTGGGTGTTATGGAACCATCCAATTATCATTCTTATTTGTATGTTCCCCTCTCCGCTTGCTAGGTAGGATATTTTCTTTGAAGCTATCAATTGACGACAGTACTAGCACTAAATTTCCGATCCAATTTTCCATTTTATACGGTTCAGGAATACTTACTGAGAGTGCTCTACACTTCAGGGCAAAAGTTATGTTATTTAAAAATTGAAAAAACTGCGGTAAACAAAAAGAGCAGCTTATAGTCTTTGGTAGAGGAAACCGCAAGACGCCCATTTGATTGCAAAATGATGGTTCGCAATACTCAATACAATGTCGCGCACAGGCTGTTAAGGAGCTTCACATTATCCACATTATTCTCTTCCAAATGAAACGAAGCCGTGATTACATGTACTGGAATATATTATGATCAATTGAATTATTGGAAGGAAAGAAGCTGCCGTCAGAAACCAAAAATTCAACCACATCATATGTAGTGGGGCTGCAGAGTGGCGCATTTTAGGGGTTGAACGAGGTTATTCGTCATTTCCGGCGAAAGTTGACTTCCAATCAAAAAATGTTGGAGGGCAATGTTGCAGGTATTGAGAAGATCTAAAACTTTCTGTAGACGTTTCAACGGAATAAATTTCTATAATTCAAATTTCGAATGTAAGAATTTTCCCACACAAAAAAAATTAAAAACGAAAATCCCGACTCGTTGGATTTTCCTCAGAATTTTTGAGATTGGGTGAAAAATAATGGATGCAAAAGCTCAAAATCTTTTCAATTCCTACAGCATTGCCAAACAACATTTTCCGATTGGAGGTGAACTTTTTACTTTCACAGGACCCCCTGCAACTCCATACATTCTAGTGAATGCATTTTTTGTTCCTTTATTCCTGACGGCAGTTTCTTCACTTCTCCATCATTCGTTTTTTGTTATTAATTCTGTCCCTTTCTTATATCATTTTGGGCTATCTACACTGGTTTATAGCACCTTTAAGTTGATATAATTTTGTCGTTATTTTGTTGTACGCTTCTGTAAGCAGACTCACAGGTCTCTCTTCAAATGATCAATAGATGAAAGCCCACATCAACTACTTACCCTAGCGATATCTAACACAACATATACTTCTTGTGATTCCAAAGACAGACATAGTAAGAGACGTAATGGTAATCCCTTGCGCTCAGATGCCGGTCCCCAATTGTCAGATACCCAGTTCTCTAAAGCAAACAACCAAACTCCTTCCAATGTGGCTGATAACATTTCCAGCCATTTCCTCTTTGGCCGCAATAAATAATTGAATTCAAACCAAAAGCTGGTACATCGTAGTCGATGAGCTGAGAAGAAGAACTAAAGGTTTTTGTAGAAACTAACCTTAAGAATATCCTTTAAGGAAGCTTAACGCCATTTAAGCTGGCTTAAATATGTCCTATATTTTTGTATAGCATGTCCATTTCTCCATTTCGCTTCCTGTTTCTGTAATCATCAAAGAAAGAGCTGATGCCGATATCCATGACTTCATTTTACCATCTTAATATGTTCAGCATCCTTTTCCTCCTAGGTTGTAAACATCCACTCAGTTGATAATATCATTAAGAGATGTCAAGCATTTTAGCAGATACGTTTATATAGTAAGGCACCATGAATGGAAATCGTCTTTGGTATGTAGACTCCGTTTCACATAGAAGATGTACCCAGTCGTATGCGCGAATTTGTTCTCAAAACAAAACTAGAGTCTGTCGGCCTGTGGATGATTTTTTCTTTCGTACCACCTTAGGAGGCTGAGCAGTAAGGCAAGTAACATGTTGCATTTCGGACGGCCAGCCGCGTGACCGCTGCAAGATACGGTTGCTGCCGCTTGGGCGCTAATGTAGCACCCTTCCACATACAACCATGTATTTTACAGAATGGCGGTTGTGACCGTGCGGTTGCAACTGCAGCCGCAAATGTGTCGCCGGCCTAATAGATAAACGAGCGAAACAACTTAAAATATTCGACAGTGAATGATTGCAAGACGATTAGCTAGCTTCACGTGACTTCTTCTCATGTGAAACGGAGTCTACCTACACTGTATATGGAAAAATTACGATTATATGTGAAAAAATTGATAAAAATAAGATAAGATTGTAAGAATTAGATTTAAAATTATCATAGACAAAATTATTGTAAATATTTGATTACCTATTTAAATTTTTCTTAATTTATTGTGAGATTATTTATAAAATTAAGAACTGATCATAAGAAACATGTAAATAAATATTTATATATTTAATAAATTTCATAATTGTCCAGTAATCTTTGTCATTTACATATACTATAACATTCGTATTGATATTATAACGAAAAAATCCCCATGAAAAAGTGTGGAGTATATAGGCTTAAATAATCAGAAGGTTTTGCTGTGTAGGTACTGGTCAAACCAGTCGAAATTTTGAAATAAGACACAATTAACACTCATGAATATACAGCTTGAAAAAGCTAGATAAATCCTCATCTACTTGACACCAACATTCAACAGAACTAAAAGTAGATGCTTCATATTTGTGAAAAGGAACATTTTTTGGAATTACTAGAAATTCGAAGACAACAAGAGACCCTTATATGAAGTCCTCAAAAAACAGATGAATTTAGGGAGCTCTCCACTATCAAACTTCCTTCTGAAGTAACAAATCCAAAGATGAGTAGATATAGTTTGGTTTCCTACCTCAAAACACAGCATATTATGTGCATTACATCGAATGTAACTGTCATCCTTATTATAATATGTCAATATCGAAATAATTATCAATGGGTGCGTTCACTCGACGTCAACAGTTGAGAAGTTGACTAAGCGATCGCGTTCAACCGACCCGTTGACTAGGCGCTGAATGTCAGCAGCTGCAAATTACTTGGAGCGGAATTATTTTCAGATTTCCAACTAATTTTTTGCTTAGACATGCACAGAGCTTATTTGTTTTCACATTGATTTGACAGATGGTCCATAACCTTTTTGTTTTGATTATGAAAATCATCAGGGCTGTAATTTCATAATATTTTCTCAATAATCTTTATCAGGAACTACTCTGTCAGGTTCCAATATATCGAATGCCTGACCTAAATTACCTACAACAGCCCTTAATGGGTCAAAATTAAATTCATCATTTATCAATTCCATCAGAATAACTCGCTGAATATGTTCTCCATTCTAGACTGAGGTTATGTGACTTGTTAAGTCAACAACAACAGATGTTAAAAACATCAAATATTAATGGTGAAATTCAGAAATCCGTTCACCTACTTTCAAGCTGTGAACACATATTACCACTGAGCTGTTTAGAGCTTTAAGTCAGCTGTTGAAGTCGGGTGAACGCACCCAATGTTTTTAAGAATTTTTCATGAATTTTCTCAATACTTGTCATGATGTTTCCAGGGTGTCTATTCCCTAAAAGTGAGAGCTCCTACGAGAGTACACACTTGTGAAGTGAGCTTGCGAAATATTTCATAATTTGAAATGTCGAGAGATAAGTGTCTACTCTCGTATGAGCTTTCATTGTTAGTGAATATACACCCAGAGTTCTTGGTAATAAATTACTGATAAATTACTCCGAATAGTGGGAATAGTGGACAATAGTCATAAATATCAAACAAAAGTGACCGATCGAAATATATGAGATCGTCTATAAATGTTTATAGATTGTTATAGTATATATAAAAGACAATGTGTACTGGAAAATAAGTTTGATTTTGTTATTTAGACATTGGAATATTTGATAAATAAAGTGATACTACCAATACTTCTCGTGTACTTTTCATTTCTGTATCTCATACTTATACTTTCAAAATTGCCTCAAGGTCATCTAGAGTCTTCTGCGGCATGGCAAAAGCCATGATAAGAATGGAAACAAAGAAAAGGGTCGCCCACAAATCACTGAAATTATGGAGGAGCTCACCAGGACAGAGGCAAGTTCATATTAGAACACTTGCCATCCTTAACAGCAGATCTGATGGCCAAAGATAGGAAAACCGTAGGAAAGCTGTACGGGGCATTGTAAGCTGAATAGACATTTGAAGCTGATGGGATTTCATGTCAGTGCGGTAGCCTGGCAAATATGCGGTTTTTTTGCATTAGTCTTAGAAAAGTCATTGGCAGAGAGCTATATGAAAGGTTTAGTCTCAACGATAATAGAATTTCTGAAAATAGTCAGACTGGGTAATGTTATCTGGAGTTTGGAGGATAATAACAGATCCTAATTGATCATTGGAAATTTCTCTTCCTAACATTGTTGGCCAAATTTGACTACATTCGGTTGTAATGACCCTCTTCTCAAGCATGTTTTCAAAAAGCTGACTTAAGTAACTCCCTATCTTTGATATACTTTTTCAATGGTCTAGATGTTTCACCTAAATAAAATTTGTCGCATTCACAAGATATTTGACACATGCAGTTTTTTTAGAATATTGTTCTCTATTTTACGGTATACAGCGCCGAATTAAGACTCTGAGAGGCCTGGGGCTAAATTTCGAAAAATCTCTCCCAATGGCAAAGAAAATTAGGAATTTCGAAAATCACGAGAACAAATTACATATTTTCAATTACAAGGCATTGATTTCAGTTTATTACAACAAATATAATAGATATTGTTTGAGATAATTTGTTATACATGTGATACACAGTGTGTTGCATTTAAGATGAAGACTCTCCCATAAATCCGCTGTTTAAAAGATTACAGATTTGAATTTTTGCAGAGTCATACATGTTAATGGGCCACATATTTTAAGTTAATCCACTGAAATCTGAACATTAATCTCAGCCTACTAAGATTTCACAAAAGGGGTCACTTTTAAGATATTTTGTTTCGCGTTAAAAATATTCGAAAAAGTTGTTCAGAATATCAATTCAAGCCCACATACCGTAACTCATCACAAAATTCGCATTTTCAATTTTTTTGCCCACCCACATTTATTATTACAAAATATTGTTTAATTTGATCAATATTCCTTTGCAATTGCTGTTTATTTCACTAAAATATTTGATAACATGACAAGATTCCAATTTCCACGGCACAATAATTATCAAAATAAATAATAATTTCCTATATTTAGACCAGAAAATGAAATTGAAAATGCGAATTTCGTGATGGAATTTGATATGTGGGGTAAGCATAATATTCTGAACAACTTTTTTCGATAATATTCCTCGATATCTCTAGCGAGAGCAAAATATAGAGAAGCGGTGGAATCGTAGTGAGTTGAGTTTGAATATCAGTTGACTATTTTATGAAATGTGGCTCATCAACCTGTATGACTTTACAAAAATACAAATTTGTAATAATTCAAACAGAGAATATGGAAGTACCTTCATCTCAAATGCGACACACTGTATAAATATAATTTGGAAATTATATAATTGGAATTTATAAATCTTTTTCACAAGCAATTGCTTTAAGGGCCTTAAGGGCCATTTGGGTCCAGGGCTATAACCCCAGCAAGCCCCTCGCCAAATCCGGCGCTGCGTTAATGTATTATTTTCAATTTCAATAAACATTTTTCATCATATACTCCGCTCTTCCGATCATTCACATCTCTCGCAGACACAATTTAGTCAAGTAAATGGTTAAGTTAGTAGGTTACTTTCGGACTAGTGCCGTTACCGACCATTCTTTTACTGTTATTCGACTTGAAATCATCAACAAAATTTATCTCGTTACACACTGTGAGCGCAGACCATTATTGAAAATACAGTAAAAAATGTGACTGTGAATATAGTTTAATACAAAATGTGCAAGAGATGCGATTCTTACTGGTGCTGCTTATATGTAATGTTAATGGTTTTTATTTGTTCGGTCGACAGTTTTTTTGGCCGAACTGGAAAAATGTTGCTGAAAGTGACAAACTCGAAGGATACCGGAAAGGGGTTAGTGTTACAGGTGAGATTTAGAAAATAATATTATTATTATTGTATATCCGTTATGCTAGTGAATTGTTATCTTGATTATACAGGGTGTTTCATTGGGAAAGGGCCTAGCTTTGACTGTAGATGGGGATCACTTTGGTGGTTCCAAAAACCTATATTTAATGTGTCTTCTGCACTTTATAACCGAGATACAGGGTGTTTTATAAATTTATCCTATTTCTTTCGAACTTCATAACTTCCGAATTACCCTGTATATTATTTTGAGATTTGGTACACATAATAACCATTACCTAGAAACTCCATTGAAAGCATCTCCAAAAAGATAATGCAGGTCCGGCTTAACAAAAAATTTAAAAACTCGTCTTTCCTAAAAACAGCACCCTGTATATAGATTTTTTGAAAATTACTCTTTATAATTGGAAAGGGTATCGAATCTACTTATTTCGTTTTCATTTCTCCACAGACAATTTTACTAGGTACCAAAAATTTACCGTCAAAGTTATAATTTATGCACGTTTTGGGGGTTAACAATGATATCGGAGAGGTTTTTTTTTTATTTTTCAGCTTGAAATAAGATCAATTTAATGCATCTAGAGAAGCATCCTAGAAATTCAAATGAGTTTGTATGTTTACGAGTACAGACCACTGATAAATGTGATTACAGGGCCGTACTCATACTCATTCAGTATGTTCCGAATATCTCGAACACCCTGTATGTATAAGGATATGTATCTGGAAACTATGCACTCCTACAGAATGGAGGTCATTTTAAGCAATTTTTGTAGGTTGGACTCTCTTCGCTTGGACAATGTTGTTAGAATTTCTTGTTTGCTGTTCATTGTTCATGTCAATTAATAAAATTGATAAAAATCTCTCCGTTTTTTTGAGTATAAATTTATTTCTCGTATTTTACTCTTGTTATTCTAAATGTAGAAGTGCATAGTTTCCAGATACATATCCTTATACAGGGTGGTCGAGATATTCGAAACATACCTACTGAATGAGTATGTTCTAAGTACGGCCCTGTAATCACATTTTTTAGTGGTCTGTACTCGTAAGCATACAAACTCAATTGAATTTCTAGGATGCTTCTCTAGATGCATTAAATTGATCTTATTTCAAGCTAAAAAATAAAAAAAACTCTCCGATACCATTGTTAACCCCCAAAACGTGCATAAATTATAACTTTGACGGTGAATTTTTGGTAGTAAATTTGTCTGCGGAAAAATAAAAACAAAGTAAGTAGATTCGATTTCTTATACCCTCTCCAATTATAAAGAGCAATTCTCAAAAAATCTATATACAGGGTGTTGTTTTTAAAAAAGACGAGTTTTGAAATTTTTTGTTAAGCCGGACCTGCATTATCTTTTTGGAGATGCTTTTGATGGAGTCTCTAGGTAATGGTTATTACGTGTACCAAATCTCAAAATAATATACAGGGTAACTCGGAAGTTATGAGGTTCGAAAGAAATAGGATAAATTTTTAAAACACCCTGTAGAAGACACATTAAATATAGGTTTTTGGAACCACCAAAGTGATCTCCATCTACAGTTGAAGTTAGGCCCTTTCCCAATGAAACACCCTGTATTATTGGATATTTCAACTAGGAAAAGTGACGTTTAGACTATAAAAACTATTTCCATTTTTTCCTAATTCTTCAAATCTATGAAAACCACTATTACAATTCTGTGAATCCGAAATTTTTACTCAGCTATACATTAACACTTCATTGACTGGAACCACTTTTTTAAATTGAGTCTTTTCCTCTGGCTGCTATTTGAGGAGTATTTGCATTCATGTGGCTCAACGATTCCTCGTGTGACTCGGTTAGTATGCTCCGATTTACACACAATGTAGACAAATTTTAATAATGACAACATAGTGAACAAAAACTGGGACTCAAACATAGAAGAATTAGATACCGCATATTCAGATATATTAGATTCACCAAAAACTAATAATTTATTATCATATAAGGTGTGCAAGGAGGAGATTCTGTCTATGTCTAAATTACTGGGAGGGATTTAAGGAGGAATGTATAAATTTATCATTAAGTATTCATTATTGTATTTAAACGTATTCTTTCTACGACCGTGCGTTTTAACCCACTTTCCCGCACGCATTTTAGTTTTGAAAGTGTCACTTTCCCGCACTAGTGCAGGAAAGTAATAAATGAGTGTGGGAAAGTGAAATGAGTGCGGAAAGTAAAATTATGTAAATTTTGATCTTATTAGACAGTTTTTCACTTCGGAAGTTATAACTATTGTGACTACAGGTGAATAAATATTCACAAAATAGTCCATCAACAAAAATCTTTTCTAGCTTTTTGTTGCATTTTTTATTTTTTGGAAATATGAAATAATGAAGATATTTTTATATAACCCTAAAGGCGGGTACTGACTAGAGCATTTTCACTCGCACAAATTGCGTGCACACACAAAAGCGAATATATTGTCCGCGAAAATTATTTTTAGCATAAAATTAGTGCGCGTTAAATTGTCGTTCCAGTGATATTGTTCCATGTCATTTTCATATAGTTCACGATACAAACAACAAAACACAACGACAACTACCACACTGAGCATGTTATGCGCACGAAAACCTTTTGATCTTTTCAAAAGACCGACAGCCGCCGGATCGTGTTTGTGCGCGTAGAATTGCTACGCGTACGTATGTGCGTGGCGTCCTCATCTGATCATTTTTAAGGCGGGTACTGACTAGAGCATTTTTACTCGCACGAACGACTTACGCGTAAAAATGATCAGATGAGGACACCACGCACATGCGTACGCGTATCAATTCTACGCGCACAATCACGATCCGGTGGCTGTCGGTCTTTCGAAAAGATCAAAAGGTTTTCGTGCGCATAGCATGCTCAGTGTGGACGTAGTTGTCGTAGTGATTTGTTGTTTGTATCGTGAACTAAATGGAAATGGCATGAAACAATATCACTGGAACGACAATTTAACGCGCACTAATTTTATGCTAAAAATAATTTTCGCCAACAATATATTCGCTTTTGTGTGTGCACGCAATTCGTGCGAGTAAAAATGCTCTAGTCAGTACCCGCCTTTACACGTAAGTCGTTCGTGCGAGTAAAAATGCTCTAGTCAGTACCCGCCTTAACACCAAATAACTTCACTGGTCCGGCAATTTTAAGAAATTTACAGAATGCAAATTTTAATATTAATATTCATAATAATTAGTAGTTTTTAGTAAAAGTTTTGTATATGTATGTTAGAAGGAAATAATTTTTGAAAAATGGGTTTGTATACTTTTTTGTACGTATATACGGTCGTAGAAAAAATAATGTTCCTAGCTCATGCGTAAAGTGTCTTTTTCGTACTTGACCGCTTGCACGAACTCCACTCCGCGTCGTTCGGGTCAACTGCAGTCGCGTGCGGGAAAGTATCACTTTCCGCACTTGTTAGGAATAGCTATTTGTATTACTAGGGAGGAAAGTGCCACTTTTCCTCCCGCAGGATGTAGTTTACTGCACGACGCGAAGCGGAGGGCAGTAAACATCCAAGGGAGGAAAAGGCACTTTACTCCCATGTGATACATATGATTTTTCCTCCTACACACTTTTTTTTGAAAATTTATTTACGACAGAAATAGTATATTGTTTTTCATACCTATCTTCAGATTTTTGTAGTAGTAAGGTTAATGACGCTATGTTTGCTTGTGCCTTAATATTAGGTGGTGTATTTGGAAATTCAAAATCACTTGAATCGCTCTCCATTTTTCAAAAATTCAACTAAGTTTAATGAATGTAGCGACTTTGCACCTCAAAAGTCAATCGCCGTGTTTACTGTCAGTGAGCCACAGCATACTATGCTTTTCTTATTCTGAACCCAAAAAGCGTATACCTATCTAAGATTCCTGAAGTTGAAATTTGTATTGAAGAACTACGTTGAAGTACCATTAATGTTTGATTTTTACCAAAAAACAGGATATACAGGATGTTCTAGAAATTATGGAAACAATATGAATATAATGAATTCACAAGTTTCATCGTTTACAACTTACTTGGAATGAGAGGGAGGAAAAATACTTTCCTCCCTAGGGAGGAAAGTACTTTTCCTCCCTGGGAGAAAAAGTATGAGTTTCCTCCCTGATTTGAGGGAGGAAAGTGTGTACTTTCTATAGGGGTAGGAGGAAAAATAACTATTACTGATATCATATCTATTGTAGGCAAGTCAGGAAGTAGATCGCGTGTATTCATCTCATTAGCAGACACTAAACATCTATTTACCTAACAAGTGCGGAGATTGAGTTTTTCCGCACAAGTCTGCCGTTCACCAAACGACGCGTAGCGGAGTTCGGTGAAGCAGCCGAGTGCGGAAAAACATTTTTCGCAAGTGTTAGGTACAATAGTTTTTCTACGAGCGTGAGGATTCACTTATTCACGAGCAAAATAATTTTAGAAATGCACTGACAGTTCTCTGACAATACCAGTTTATCATTAATTTGACATATCGGCGTGGAAAATTTTTTTCACACGGTGCGGGAAAATCAATTTTCCGCACTAAAATGTGTGTGGAAAATTCAATTTTCCGCCCGCTCGTAGAAAATAGCTATTTGTATTACTAGGGAGGAAAGTGCCACTTTTCCTCCCGCAGGATGTAGTTTACTGCACGACGCGAAGCGGAGGGCAGTAAACATCCAAGGGAGGAAAAGGCACTTTACTCCCATGTGATACATATGATTTTTCCTCCTACTCACTTTTTTTTGAAAATTTATTCACGACACAAATAGGTAACGAATATAATTCAGCCCATATTGTGTATATTGTATTTCATACCTATCTTTAGATTTTTGTGGTATAGTAAGGTTAATGACGCTATGTTAGCATGTGCCTTAATATTAGGTGGTGTATTTGGAAATTCAAAATCACTTGAATCGCTCTCCATTTTTAAAATTTAATGAATGTAGCGACTTTGCACCTCAAAAGTCAATCGCCGTGTTTACTGTCAGTGAGCCACAGCATACTATGCTTTTCTTATTCTGAACTCAAAAAACGTATACCTATCTAAGATTCCTGAAGTTGAAATTTGTATTGAAGAACTACGTTGAAGTACCATTAATGTTTGATTTTTACCAAAAAACAGGAAATACAGGATGTTCTAGAAATTATGGAAACAATGTGAATATAATGAATTCACAAGTTTCATCGTTTACAACTTGCATGAAATGAGAGGGAGGAAAAATATGAGTTTCCTCCCTGATTTGAGGGAGGAAAGTGTGTACTTTCTATAGGGGTAGGAGGAAATAGTTATTTTCCTAACAAGTGCGGAAAGAGATATTTCCCCGCGCGCGACTGCAGTTAATCCGAACGATGCGGAGCGTGATGTTTTGTGGAATTTTGATTAATTCATATAATGCATATGTCGACATAGAATACTAATCCAGTCAAAATAGACTAAATTATGATTCCAGCTTGCATTAATTCCCAACAAGCTCGATTTTTGTGCAGGCCCTGATAACGTCATAACAAATGATATGTCGAAAGTCCCCAACGATCCCGCTTGTACGTTGTTTTTTATTCGAGGTCAAAGGTCACAAATTTGCGTTTTTTGCGTATATCTCTGAAACAACGAGAGCTATTGAAAAATGGTTCAGCCAAAGTTTGTAGATCGCAAAATTGTCTACAAAAAATATGATAACAGTTTTTCTTTTACAAAGCAACGCTTTCGAGATATCGTGACTTTAGACCGCAGGAAAATCGTATTTTCGACTATATGCACACATTTCCGCACCACCTCTGAGGTAGTGTACACGGCGCTTTTTTTAACGTGGTTTCCCCAGTAGGAATACTCTACAATATATTTTGATCAAGGGAATGTAAGGGACTATTTTATTGATAACATTTTTTTTTATTTGAATTTAATGAAAATTTTAACAGCAAGAAAATTACATCATCAAATTCTTCATAGTCACTCGTTTCTTCTTCTTCACTGTCTTGCTCGATTTGTGTAGACTGCTCCAAGAAGAGAGATATATCAGTTATATCCTATCAATTTCAAAACAATCTTCATCTGTTGCATTTGATTCAATGTTGGTGCAAGATTGGCCTTGACAATTGGTACATACCGATGAACAATACAATCAAACTTTTTTTTATTGGTGAATCCTTTTACCTATTTAAAGCACGCCCCAGCGTGTTTAAAATGAACTTTAAAACACGCGCGTTTTTTAAAGTTACCATGGCAACATCAACATTTCGAGACACGAAGTGTAATGTTTAATGGTATAAACCTATGGTATAAACGTCTAAATGACAACTATTTTATTATTGATCTGACAGGAGTAGGTACTTTGTAACGTCAAAACCTTTATTTGAACAATATTTAACAATTTCAATTTTATAAATGAAAATGGAAAGTGCAGGTGATATTGTTTGAAATATTAATATTTCGATTTTTCAAATTGGAGGAAATGGTATTTAATTTGATTCTTTTAACATTTCCATGACAACGCAAGGTAAACTAATGTCATCACGAATTCAACCATTTTACATTATCAGTTATTTCCATTTCTTTTTCTGGTAGTAGTAATAAATACCAGTATTTATAATTTCGAAGTGCACCAATAAAAAAAAAATAGCGTAAAGTATTCGTGGATAACTGGTCTTTAAAACACTCTATTTCGAGCACTCCGGCTTCGCCGTCGTGCTCGAAAAATCGCGCGTCTTTCAAAGACCTTTATATCCACTTATACTTTAATATACTATTCTGCACCCGCAATTGTTTGTGCAGCCTTTTTTGCAATTACAAAAAATTGTATTGAGTGATTTTTGATGATGAATGATGATGTAATTTTCTTGCTGTTAAAATTTTCATTAAATTTAAATGAATAAAAAATGTTATCAATAAAATAGTCCCTTTACATTCCCTCGATCAAAATATATTGTAGAGTATTCCTACTGGGGAAACCACTTAAAAAAAAGCGCTGTGTACACTACCTCAGAGGTGGTGCGGAAATGTGTGCATATAGTCGAAAATACGATTTTCCTGCGGTCTAAAGTCACGATATCTCGAAAGCGATGCTTTGTAGAAGAAAAACTGTTTCCATGTTTCTTGTAGACAATTTTATGATCTACAAACTACGAACCATTTTTCGATAGCTCTCGTTGTTTCAGAGATTTACGCAAAAAACGCAAATTTGTGACCATTGACCTCGAATAAAAAACAACGCACAAGCGGGATCGATGGGGACTTTTGAATATCATTTTTTATGAGATTTTCAAGGCCTTGACAAAAATCCAGCTTGTTGGGAATTAATGCAAACTGGAATGTCTATTTTGACAGGATTATACTTCGATTCATGACTACGTAAATCGGACAATCAAAAAGAAAATGCTGCTATGTTCCCTGTTCAATCCGATTACATGAAAATCATTTAATATCGGGATTTATATAACATGTAGTGAATGAATTTGGAGTAATTAAGCAGGTTTGAGAGTGAACTAAATGGAACATTTTGAATTACTGAACTTTGAAGCTGGTTTCCGTTAATTATAAGTTGATCTATCATGATCACCAACCATTCAAAATCCTATGATCATGCCACTACTTTGATTCTCAAAGTATTCGTTCCACTCGGTGGCTCTCTATTTGGACTCCAATATCACCAGTAAATGTTTTCTTCATGTACAAGTAAACTTAGATCACACTTATCGATAATACTCAGCAGCCTCTACAATAATCGTGGCGCATCCGCCAAAAAATGATAATAATAAATTTTAAAATAATAATGTTTCAGACTCGATTTCAATCTCGCTCTTCTTATTGGGCTATTCAAATATAAAAGAAAATGGTACCGAGAGGAAAATTCCGTATTTTCTTCAGGAGTCAATGCCATTCAAATTTTTTTTTTAAATTTGAGTAACCCAATAACAAGAGCAAAATTAAAATCATGTCATAATAATCGAGTCTACATTATTATTCTGGGAGTTATTATTTTAATCATTTTTTGGCGGACGCGCCACGGTTATTGCCTCTTTAACAAATTTTATAATAAAAACTTTCTTGTTACAGGAAGAGTTTTTGTGACAATGTTTGGATTTCCTGCAAAATGCGAGAGCCAAGGAGAATCTCATGCTTGTACTTTATCTTTAGCATGCTGGTTAGTAGGTGGTAAGGGCCAAGCAGGATGTGGTGGTAGTCCTTGGTTGGTAGCTTGCTGCGTTACCAGCAAAACCTACGCATCATCAATGATTCGATATGAAGACTACGATAATTTACAAGAAAATTCAGAGTAAGTAACTTATACGCTCCTATCGGATTCTCCAGCATGTAGTGCTGCTGTATATCATCTTCTTAGTCGTCAAACAGATCTCCTATTCGGCAATACACTTCGGTCGCTATTTGAACCGATTTTCACTAACTCTATAGCATACACATATACGTGGCATCGGTAAGAGGCGAGGAAACATGGCGCATATCTGTCATACTGTACCTATTTTATAAAGTAAAACTGAAATACCAACGCCACTGGATAAATCAATATCAGTCAGTTGACGGAGTGAGAGGGAAAAAACACACGCATGCGCTTGCCAATAAGAGTAAATCACCAATTATGTAATTTGGAAAAGTGTTCATCTTTTAATAGTTATATATTGAAAAAATTATGTTAATAGACGAAATCCAGGAAACAAGTACATTAAAGGATTAACGTTTGATCATATTGTTAATATTGTTGATAATAAAAGTCCATTTTCTGATTATTATGTCTACATACTTAGCACCTCATCTTTTCCATGGTTAAACGTGGCAATATCGAATGTCTTCGACTGCATTACTTCAACGGCTCCAGATGAACTTGCCAAAGTTAAAGCAATGAGCTCGATTAGGATAAAATCTAAGATGGTGAATAACTGTCTACAATCCCTTGAAATACTAGGCAAGGGAATCAGACTCATTTTCACCTGGATGCCGACGCATCGAGGAGTGGAGGGCAATGAAGGCCGACACTCTGCAGAAATGGATTCAGAGACTTCATTTATCGGACCTGAACCATTTGTTGGCATTGCGGAAAGCACTGCTAGATCAGCCATAGCTACCTGGGCGGAGAGGAAAACCTACACGTACTGGGCAGACATACCGTGGCTTTCTTACTTGAAATTCGAGTACAGAAAATTAGCAGATCCTGGAATGGAGTAGAACAAACCTACGGATTCTTCCGGGATTGATTGTCGACTAAGCTACCAGCTAAAGAAGATAAGTCTGGTTCAGACCTCGGACTGTCGGTTCTGTAATTTGGAATACGACACTGCGGAGCACATACTATGCCAATGCCCAGCATTGGGCAGGGTAAGGTATAATATATTCGGTTTTAGTAATCTAGAGCCGAACGACATAAAAAAAGTATCTCCAAATACAATCATGGACTTCGTCAGGAGTACAGACTTGTAAGGTGGATTGTAATTCCTAGGGGTGAGCCACAATAGACATAACGAAGGTCGCAATGGAGGTGGTGAGAAGGCCTCACTCACATAGAACCTAACCTTACTTAATTCCATGCTTATTGATCATTCAATAGTCCAAAACCTACATGACATATAAAAATCTCTAAGCTCATTATATAACATTCTGTTTTCGACTGCCGGCCGTACATGGACATAACGTGATAGATATGAGGTCAAAAAATTGGTACGCTGCGCTGTCCAAATTCAGAAGTTGTCAGAATTAGTCAGTGCCAATGGCCAAAGCTGCAGAGAAATTTGAATTGCAGGGAGCACATTTTTTCTTTGGCAATTGTGCATTATTTTAGGTGAACTTGTGCGTAGAGCGAAGTCACGTGTGACATTTCATATAAATCTCATAACTGGAGATAGGTGAAACTTTCCGGACATACCGTGCAGAACCGCACTATACCTGATGGAAGAAATGGAAAATAAAGTGTTTGTAATAAGAATCAGCCAAAGGTCTTGAAAATTTTCTAGATAATAATTGATTATTCGCCAACAAAATAAATACCACCCTTCCACGACTAATACTTTTATGACTGTATTGCATGTCATTATCCCATTTTAGGTCAGGACAATTCCTTAGATGGTGAAAATCATAGGTTGATACGGAGCAATAGGTTAATGAAGATTAATTTCCATCTTCCAGTCAATTTGCTTTCACTTATCGCTATGCCTATCTTCGGTAGAAGCGACTCATAGTGAAAAATGGCGGTGTTAGTTATTAAAAATAAACGTGTGAGAAGTTTAATTATGTGCGATTATTCCACATTTTCCAAAGACAAGGTCTTGAAAAGTGAAGAAACATCGTGTAGGTGTTGCCAAAGGAAGCTGCGTTGGCTTTACACTCTTACAGCGGAAAACCCGATATCCAGGATGGATATTCTTATTATTAATTCTTATTATTAATACTCAAATTCCGGCGACCAGTCAAGATGTCGGTTGAGTGAATTAGGTTATTTTGGTGACTAGTCTACCACCGCCGACAGAGACAGCCTTGCCTGGCAATATATAAGTTCTATACAAGGGAATTGCTGCCAACATAACGAACAAAAAAACACTGAAAAAGGTTAGTCGCATAAGGAAGTGGTTTTTCCAATCTATGTTTAGCTTTTCTTATATATTTTGAGTCCCTTTACCACCCATGTTGTACCCGAAAAGTTTGGAGTTTTACCTGAGAAGTTTGTAGGTCTATTTGGCTTGGGGAATTTTATACCTTACAGTTGACGAACAACTAATGACAGCTGTCTATACATGTTTATTTGACTTTGTTTGTGTTCTTTGTGTTTCGTCAACTGTAAGATGCAAAATACCCCAAAGTAAAAATACCTCCAAACTTTTTGGGTACAACATGGGTGGTAAAGGCGCTCAAAACATATAAGAAAAACTTAACATAGATTGGAAAAAACACTTCCTTATGCGACTAACCTTTTTCAGTATTTTATTGGTCGTTATGTTGGCAGCAATTCCCTTGTATAGAACTCGTCCATTTCTGCTACTATTAGGGACGTAATTGACGTGACTGGACGTTATTACCTGTTTTTGAAAAGGGTTATGTTCAAGTGGTTTTCCATTCAATTCGGGTGTACTATTTTTAATTCCACGAGTTTCCCGAAATCTAAAAATTGGTTTATGATAATATATTTTATGTCTACAAGGCAGAAAACGTGAAAAACTTTTCAGAGACAAGTTGGTTAATAATTGTGAAGGCAACGAATCAACTTTATACGAGTGGAATTATTGAAATAGAATGTGGACTTTGTTATTCCTTTATGACGTAGTCTCACTTTCTACACATCAATAACGAGAGACAACTCGACCCTTTTCGTAGACAACTTTACCCCAATAAAATCTACCTGCCGGTCTTTGGAGACAACTAGACCCTACCGGCTATAAGCACCGAATAATAATCAACTATTCGGTGCTATAGGCTGGAAACAAGAGTATACAGTGCGTAGCAAATTGCTACGGGTCAAAGGAAGTTTCACTACTTTGAGAATGTCCTTTGACACAATAATCTCAATATAACCTATTACCTGTCCTAAGACGTCCTTATTCCAAATAAAATTATTGGGTCGTCTGTGACTCGGTCTGTAAGTAGCAGATGGTTGTTGATGGAGAGAGCAAAGTCTACTTTACAACAATAAATATAATCAACCTTAAATTTAAATTTGATTCAAGTCATACTGAGAAATCTATTTAACAATTTTTTTTATTTAGTTTCCATGAAAACACTGGGTTTTCACTGCAAAAGCGAATAGACGATTTTCCACTCCAGGACTTGGACTACGATGAGTGTGGACAATCGGGAGACCGGATATTGAATAAACGAATAATTGGAGGAAAGGAAGCTAGTTTTGGACAATTTCCGTGGCAGGCGTATATCAAAGTTGGTACTTTCCAGTGTGGAGGAGTATTGGGTGAGAAACAATTCCCCATTTTTTTTCTTTACAATTTCTTGGGAAATTAAACCACAATGTTTTCAAATTACTCATTTCATCGTTTCGGTAGCGTTCCAGCTACCGTTGTCAAGAAAAACTAAGTAGAAATTAATATTTTATCCCTATCTGACACAACGAAAGAAATTTGACTACTATACAATCAAAAATATTTTATGTAGGATCGGGCCACAAAGTACCTATTTGCGCCCTCATTTGCGGGCGCAATTTGATAATTTTCGGCCCGCAGGGCCACAATGTGCCACCATGCAGGTGTCAAACAGTTGAATAAATACCAGTAAAAAATTTCAAATACTTTATTCCAATTTTGATATATTAATTTCAAATTTACATTCTTTACAATTAGATACTAATATAGAAAGTAAATTGTTGCTGTTGGTCGAGGTAGGGTGGCTTCCAGCATGGAGTAAACTGTCCAGAGAGTCGATCCTTCATATTTTTTGGATATTTCCAAAAAAAACGCTAGTAGCACGTCCTTAGTAACGGAACCATCTACGTTTTGCTCCTTTCACCAATTTGAAAATTTCTGAAATTCTTGCATGTACTTTGCTTTTCGACTTTGTTGGTAATAATTCTGATGTGGCCTCTGCTACTGACTCCATAATCTTTTCTGGTAGGAATCTTGCATTTTCGCTGGATGAATCCATTTTCACACACAACAATATATGTATTACAGAAATAATTTATTGTTTGTTTGGTTGCTAAGGCCGCAGTTTCTAATGATAATTTATGCATAGCTGTCTATTATTTTAATTTTGCGAGTGTGCTAAATTTTTACAAACAACCACCAATTTTGTTGCTTGTTTGATTTTGAAAGCAGGTGCATCATTAATTTATTCTAATTTTTTTTTAACAATATCTGAATTACATAATTACTCGCGATCGTAGATAAAATCTTGTATAGCGCAAATGGTGTTTGCGGCCCTTTGCGTGGTTTAATTTCCACGCGGCGGGCCGCAAACACCTTAATTGCGCCCTTGTTTAATAAATAACTATTGAAGCGACTACAAAAATTTGTTATCAAATTTTTATTAAGGTCCATTCATATTAGATCATATCTTGGCAAAATTTGGAATAGGATATTCCATTTTATGACATTCCAACGATATGATAATCTACTAGGAATGGAATCCAGTGAAGTGCACGTTCCAGGAACGGTTTTTATTGGGATAGCGCGTTTTTTTTCGCTTATATTGGAAATGTTGTTAATAAAACGCGTTTCTTGTAATTTTTTTTGTGTATGATTATTTTTGTTTTCAAAATATGTATACTCAGTTTTGCAATTTTGTGTATTGAAATGTGTATCGATTGTTAATTCAAATTATAAATCATAAGAAAAACTGGATAAGAACTAATAATACTATTCTGATTACGCAAGTGATTGATTATTGGAAATTTTCCTTTCTTACATTGGTAACCAAATTTGACTACATTCGGCTGAAATACTAGCTACACATTCATCTGCATTTAGTTGTATTGAAGCACTTCCTTTGATTTTTCGTCTTTTATTATTGGGTTCTCTCAATATTATTTTTGATGAATCCCATTGAATTTGATAACCCTCTTCCTAAGCATGTTTGCAAATAGCGACTTAAAGAATTCCCTATCTTTGATATTTTTTTTGTGTTCGCATATTCGCACCTTCAATGGTCTAGATGTTTCACCTAAAATAAAATTTGTCGCATTCATAAGATATTTGATATATGCAGTTTTTTGAAGATTGTTCTTTATTTTTTGGTTTCGTTTTTGTTAGTATAGATCTCAACGTATTATTAGATTTAAAACTAGTTCTAATAGTGAATTGATTTCCAATTTTCTTAAATCTTCCTGATAAACCCTCAACATATACGGTATTGTCAAATTTTTAAAAATTATGTGAAAACGTTGGAATAAATAATTTTAAAACATTGTGGCTCAATTTCCCAAGAAATTGAAAAGAAAAAAATAAATAGTATACCACAAGGAACATACAGAAGATATTTCTCCATAATGGAACACAGTATATTATTTTTCAATTAATCGAATACAAAATCAAAACAACTCCGACAGTTTTTTCCCATGATATAACTTTTTTTGGAAGTTTTCATTGAACACTGAAAAAATTTCACCTTTTCATTACAAACTCATTTTTGGATAATAAAATTGTTAATTGCTTTTGCCTAGCGCAGCAATTTTGAACGAATGGTTCGAATTATTCAATTTTTCCAATTTTTCTCATCTCAATTATACAAAATACTGTTACAAATTATCAACAAATCTGAATTCAATTTTTCTTTCACTTTTTAGTGTCAAAAAAATATGTCGCAACAGCTGCACATTGCATATTGAATGCAAAAGCTGAGAATATTTGGGTTTATTTGGGAGAGCTCGATATTCAAAATACTGGAACTGTTGAAGAGCTGGCCCCGGCTGATCTTTATAAGGTAATTATTTTGAAAGTACCATAGATTATTTCCCAACAAGATAATGATCCAGTCCATTCATTACACATTTCAATTTGGATAGATATGATAGGATAAAAGTATAACTGGATATTAAGGTTTTTAAAACGCGCAATTTTTCGAGCTCGAAATAGAGCTAGTGTTTTAGAGACCAGTTATCCACGAATACTTTGCGCTATTTTCCTTATTGGTGTACTTTAAAATTATAAATACCACAAGAAAAATGAGTAACTGACAATGGAAAATGGTTGAATGGTTTGAATTGAATTCGTGATGACATTAGTTTACCTTGCGTTGTCATGGAAATATTAATAGTATCAATTTGAATCCCATTTCCTCCAATTTGAAGTATAAAGATATTGATATCTTGAGCAATATCAACTGTACTTTCCATTTCCATTTATAAAATTGAAATTGTTAAATATTAGTATATTAAGTACTTATGCCGTTTCTATTATAGCCTGATGATGGTAATATTGTACCTACCGAATCTAGTAGCTGAATGATTGTCCTTGTATTGGACATCATTGAATTATTGTGGTTTGGACTTTGAGTTTTAATTTATTTCAACCTCTTGTTTGGATTTCATAAGCCACATTTGAGATATGGAGGAGCTCTTGGAGTTGTTAAATATTGTTCAAATGGAGGTTTTGACGGTACAAAGTACCGAATAAATGATCATTTAGAGTAGACCATCATACATTAGACATTACACTTCGTTTCTCGAGGTATTGATGTTGCCAAGGTAACTTCAAAATACAAGCGGTTTTGAAAGTTCCGTTTAAATACGCTAGAGCGTGCTTTAAATAGGTGAAAGGGTTCACCAATAAAAATAAACACATAAATATGACTAGGCTATAGTCCTCTATATGCTGGTAATGAAGATAGTGATGTCAGAAAAAATAAGCAAGTCTTCTGCCAAATTCAGGAAAATATTGAATTCGTAACAATATAATCTGAAAATATCAGAATTTTCTGAAGCTACGTCGTATTGATTTTATTTTAAATGTTTCCAACAAGCACAGCGAGCTCTGCAGATCAATTATCGCCACCATTTGATGAGGCCGAGCCATGAGAAGTTGGAAAAGCCTCAATTTACCGATGTTTTAAAACATTATAAACAGTGTTTTTTCATAATTTTGTTTGGAATTTGATAAGATTAGAAGATAGGTCGATGAAAGTGTGAGAAAAATTTCGTCCTACTGAATTCTTTGGTATTTTTTTGACAGCAATCGAAACATCTTATTCACAAAACTGGTACAAATTTCAGAAACAGCGAATTCAGGAAAGGTTGAATTCGAATGGTGGAAATATGAAAATTTCATTGTTTCACGAAAGATTGATGTAGCATTGCCAAAAGCAACTCTTACATTTGTTGGATAATGATATTAAGTATTAACACAATATTCCGGGGAAGTAAGAATATTCAATGGGAAGGATTTTACTCATTAAAACGAAAGTATTTGTAGTAAAGACTTTCTTGGGAACAATTTAAATTTAAATGAGATGTTTAGGTTGTCGGCAGCTCCTAAAAACATTTTTGGAGGACAACATTTTCTTTACAATTTCCATCAACCTTCTTTTCAATAATAATTGAAAAAATGATGTTTAAAGTATTTATAAACTTCGTCAGAATGACACTTTCACCAACTTTTCAAGAGAAATCCCCTATTTCCAAGATATCCTAAAAATCAAAAAGTGAGAATTGTCGTTTTTGAGTCGCACGAAAGTTTGTTGTTTTTCTTTGATCTGACACTATAATCTTTCTTCAATATTATAATTGCACTTTGCTATTAGATTAAGTATTTTTCAGGGTAAGATTATTTTCAGAGTGTATTTCCCAAGTCTTACTTAAATGCTCAATTAGCATCAGTACAGTTATACTTGTAGCGTGCGTTTCGATAACTAGGTTATCTTTTTAACACTTAAGTGTTTCGTCATCCATATATACCTAATTTTTATCTCGCAACACCGAATAATAAGCTGGAAGGTATAGGTGGTTTGTCTTTATTTAAGCTATTATCACATTTAATTATTTTTATGCTTCCGAATACATCCAAAATTGTTATGCTTTGGACATTTTTAATAATTCCACACCATCTAATCCTATCCAATAAATATAATCTAAAACATGTGCAGCAGCATTTGAGTTCTCTGACGCGCGTATTTTAAATGAGCTACATGCTATTTGTAACAAACTTCCACAGACCATTTAGTCCGTGCAACGTATTTCCATCCCACCATCGTTATAGCTAATTTTATAAGCACCACCACACTTACAAATCCATTATTTCATCCTTGTGGTAATCTTACAGCTATTACAATGTATCATCCAATTTTTGAACCAAATTCAATCCCGCTCTATTGGAAATGTTCTTCAAACTTTGTATATTACAAGGGTTAATAGGCACTGGAATAAATTCCTTCATTCCACTTTTGTGATTTTCGAGAAAAGAAGTATCATTGCGAGAGATTTATAAGATACATCAACCTGTGAAGGTATTACTTCAGCTGTTTCTTCACATAAATATGATATTCTCAAATGGTAATCAAAGAAGTTGGGGAATTTACACATTCAAGAAAGTTTTGTAACTTAATTCTCTTTTATAGCTAAAATTTCACCAGCATTCATAAATGAAGTGGAGCATATGGTTATTCAGGATGGAGAAGTGTTACTCTCGTTCACATCAGTTCGTTATTTTTTAGTGGGCTAGATCCTTAGACTTTGAAGTACATGGAGGATCTACTTGTTTCTAATAGTGATATCAAATCTGTTGAATTTTGTGTTTGAAAGCAGTGAAAATTTAGCACCACTTCGAATGATTGTGACATGTTGTTGAGAAAATCTCTAATGAAGTATTAATTATCAAAAAAAGGTCAATTTCATTTGAATTCATAGGTATCCATTACGTATAAATTATTGCTAGCACTGTAATTATAATCTGATTCCAGAGTTTTGAATGGCCACGGACTTGGTTTTTGATTTTTTGTTGTTATCATGCAAACCATGAAAATGTGACCCTTTTTGGTGACAAAATCTACATTTCAAGGAACTACTATCGGTTCTGCAATCGCTTGACTTCCTAAAGATCAATAATCAATCCAATATCTGTTTCGAATCTATGAGAACTGGTTTGAACCGGATCGTAGCCGATGGCTGTGATTGGACCAAAACAATTTATCACTTCGATTTTTATTGTGAATTGACCTACGGCTGTTGGATATTTTGTATGTTTCAACTGTAAGATCTACATCGTAACGGGAGGCTTTTAAGGTGGTTGCTTTCTTGAGAATTTCCCAAAATAAAATAAATGATACGGGTAACCAAGAAATCACAATCCTACTCACATACTTACTCTTGAGTACTGCGACAAGTTCTGAGGTAGACTGGTTCGTTTGCTGAGTCACATTATTATAATGCTTTGTAACTAAAGTTGAGAATGCAGGTGATTTGATCGAATTTTCAAAAGGAATATCCTTTATGTGAATGTCTTAACAGTGAACATTGTGGCAAGATTATTGTAGTGTACGGACCCAATGAATATACATAGGAGCTGAGACTTTTTCGTGCTTTCACTGACATCTTTAAAATTACAATAATTATCAAATTGTTCCACATATGGGCTCATAGTTTTCGAGACGTATGATGAGTTTGTTTGACTCTTTCCTAGAGCGGCTGATATCACTGAAATAATCTTATGGAATTGAATAATATGAATAATAATAGTTACAGCAAAGCATACAATATAATATAAGGACGTGAAAAGTATAGTCTAAGTCAAAACGTGGGAAAAAAAATTTCACGTTCACTGTGTTAAAGCTAGAGTAGAGTATCAGTATACAAGTTTCCCTCTCAAACTATTTCTGTATTAATTTCCTTGCATTTTTCCAGGTTCGCAAAAAAATAATTCATCCAAAATTCCGCTATCGAGTGACACAACCTGACAGATTTGATTTGGCACTTCTGGAATTGACGATAGAGGCCAGCACATATTTTCATATTTCACCTATTTGTCTGCCGGTCCAAGACCTCGAGTTGACAGGAAGAGAAGGAGTGGTGGCGGGATGGGGTAAAATCAAGCGAACTAATGATTTGATGGGTACCAATGTTCTAAGAAGTGCTTCAGTTCCTATATTAGGTAAAGGGATGTCTCACTATAGTTTCTTATATATTTGATATTCACCTGGGTGACTTAATATTAATAAGTGAAAATTGAATTAATCCAAAATAATACTATAATAACTCTTTTAGAAGTATATATGCCAATGGAGTTTGCCGCCTGCCTGCGAAATATTAACAGCAGTTTTTTTAGCTACACAGAGTCTAAGATGCCTCTTCTCCAATAATTAATCGGTATGAGAAAGCATAACTAGAGAAGTAAATTGTTGAGAATTAAATTTGAACAAGGTTTACAAGGAGCTGGTCTGTTGACTTTCGTAATGTTTAAAAATATGAGTTCTTGAGATATCGGTTAAAATTTATAAAAAGGGATAGAGGAGAAAGTTTATCAATTGAAACGAATATATCAAAAGTTAAGCTCAACAGTGCTTCTGAAAAATGGGAAATGGGGATGTTTTCACGTAAGCTGCGGAAATCCCAACTGAAGGATTTAAATTCGACAGAAAATGTCACTGGTGCCAGAAGGGAACAATAGGAGAAGAAGACAAACGGTGAAAACCTGTGAGCCTCAAGTGAAAATTATTATCGTTGCTGGAAGATGTTTGTTGAGATATACAAATTATATAATCCAGTCAATGGCTAATTTTTCGAAAATATTGGCAGCTACTTAAAGTTAATTGAATACTGTTGAGGAGGGTATGTGAAATCCGATAATACACCTTTGGAAGTGTTGACTACATGGAAGTGAGAACAAAAATATACCAAAATAAACTCACCCATTGGAAAAATTGCCGATTTTTGAGACAGGAAGTGTCGTTTCGTTTTTCATGAGATGCGCCCCTTCCGAGATTTCAGGCATGGAAATCGACTTTTACCCAATATATCCTTATTTTTTTTTGAATTTCACGAAAGATCAGTTTTTTGGAATAATAGTTTAAATCCGTTTTTTTGCTTTTATATAGAGTGGAAGATATGGCAATTCATTTCACTGAATATATTGTGAAAATAATGAGTGAGAAAAGGAAATAATGACGAATATAGAGTTGGCAGAAAATACAAATAATTTGAGACCTATAAGAATTATTAACGAATGGCCAAAAACTTATTTTTTGGTTCTTCCGTTTTTAGTCCGAAAAAGGGTTGCAATTCAGCATGGAGTGTTTGGGAAAAGAAAAATCTTGTTGTGGTACATAAACCACTACTGATCCTCAATAGCTCCACGCCCTATTGGAAATTTGATAAAAAAACGGCGAAGTTATTGATATTGGCGAAATTAATTATTTTGTCAAAACATTTTCCTTTTTGGCCTGTTGTGGAGAATATTGCATATTCTTTTGTATTCCATGTTGCAATTCAAATGTGATGTGGAATCTTCACAATTCAAAACTTGGAATATATGTCAAAATTGAAAATATAAACAGTTGGTTCTCATTTCTCCATGGCTGGAGACATTTGAAAACAAACAGTGTTCACCACTGTGGCCCGAGGAAATATCTATACAAAATGGGAGAAGTTAGTGAATTTATGGGAAAAACTGTTTTTTTTTTGGAACAACTTATATGAAAGCACTCTTTGAAAGGAAATAATACAACCATTAGAACTACTTGAAATCCTCATAGTTGAGCTTGTGGCCCATATAGAAGACAGTAAGCTTCTATAATTGGAGTAGCAAACAGTGAAAAATGTACAAATATCCAGAATAAATGGATATAAGTGAAAAACGGATATGGGAGAGATCAAACTTTAGCGCATATAATACCCGAACACCACGTGTGAAAATATAACCAAACAGTGATTTGCATTTTGTTTCTTGAATAATTTGAAAATATACAAATTAGCAGAGCAAACAATGGAAATGAATGTGAATCAGTGAGCAGTACCTACTTGAAAGATAATATGAAATACTTAAAAATCAGAAACTTACCAATTAGTGGAAAGTGTTCACCAAGACTACAGATATTCTAAAACATCTTCCTCTTGGTAATATGAAGAAGAAATAACTCAATCTAAAAACTACCCACATACACAAAATAAAAACTATACATATGAAAATTGATGTCTTAAACTTTATTATCAATTTTGAAAAAGTGACTATGATGAGCTTTTGGAATAGACAGAATGGGATATTTTCAAGACGAAGTGGCATGTTGCAAGGTATACGAATGGATTGATTAGAAAGGACATTTATTAGGACCCAAAATATCCATTATGCCCCTTCTCTACTCAATTCCTGAGAAGAGTTTTAGACATCAGTTAACTTAGTCTTATTTATTGGGGAATTATTACCTTTTCCATGCAGTATTAAATTAGATACTGTTCACTGGGATTTTGTATGCATTATTCAGGTATATGAAAACAAGCTTCTTTTTCCATGCTCCCTAGTTAACATTTTTCCACCCCCAACAGTTTTTGAGATGTTTACCCAGACGCCAAAGTTCTATCAAAACTCCTTGTGCAGTATCATTCTGTATCATGCATCCTTTCGATCTTATTTGAATGTCTTTTTTAAGTTTATTTTCAACAGTCTTAACACTTATCAACTCATCACAATTATTCGATTTACTCTTCCTACGATTTTATATGGGATCTCATTGAATTTATCAACAAAAAAAGTTTATAATGTTATGCAATGAGCACAACATGATGCCCATTTTGCTGCGTCTTGCATACTATACTTTTTTTACGACAACATATCGTTCACGTTTATTATATGCATACATTGCAAAAACTTTGGAAGAAATAAACTGATGATATTTCATCATTCCGAATTCATCGCTAATGGGCTTCCTTCCAGAATTAAAATATAAATAGAAGCAGTATGTGAATATTTTCTCTAGTGCTCGTTACCTACTGAAACTTTGACAGAAACGATCTGCAGACATTTCATCAAATTTGTCGCTGGACGTCATTATTTGACAAGCCGTAGTCGTCGTCATTTTAGAGTGAACCTAAAACTAACACGAAATATTCCATTTCGCATTTGTTGCTTGGCAGCTTGCCTAGCAGCCGATGCGAAAATGGAATTCTGTACAAAATGTGCTTGTTTATGATTAGAGTTACGGTTATTAAATGAATGAAAATTTATCGAGGTTGTCGTAGAAAAAATAGTTTGTATTGTAATTTTTTTCCAGATTTAAATGAATGTATTCGTTGGCACGAAATGAACAGAATTCACGTCGACCTTCACGAAGATATGCTGTGTGCAGGACATGAGAATGGGAAGCAAGACGCTTGTTTAGGAGACTCCGGTGGTCCATTAATAGTTCTGGAACGGGGACGGTGGACTTTAGTTGGGATCATCAGTGCTGGTTTTGGATGCGGTGTGCCTCATCAACCTGGAATCTATCATAAAATTCCAGTTACGACGGATTGGATAAAGAATGTTATAGCTCAATAAAAATGATGGAGCTAGACGGAAACGTATCAAATAACAATAATAAAAGTATAAATCCTAGTAGAAAGACTGATATAGCAAATAACTATTTTATTACTAATAATGTGATGGACATAAGAAATAATTCTACATTTCATGATATTCTTTGTGGAAGTGATAAAAAAAATGAATAAACATTCCTCGTGTATCCAACTTTTTTTCTTGATTCCGTTAGTGAATATACAGGGTGTTTCATTGGGAAAGGGCCCAACTTTAACTGCAGAAGGGGATCACTTTGGTGGTTCCAAAAACCTATATCTAATGTGTCTGCTGCACTTTATAACCGAGATACAGGGTGTTTTATAAATTTATCCTATTTCTTTCGAACCTCATAGATTTTTTGAAAATTGCTCTTCATAATTGGAAAGGGTATGAAAAATCGAATCTACTTCTTTCCTTTTCATTTTTCCGCAGACAATTTTACTACCAAAAATTTACCGTCAAAGTTATAATTTATGCACGTTTTTGGGGTTAACAATGGTATCGGAGAGGTTTTTTTTTATTTTTTAGCTTGAAATGAAATCCATTTAATGCATCTAGAGGAGCATCCTAAAAATTCAATTGATTTTGTATGTTTACGAGTACAGACCACTAAAAAATGTGATTACAGAGCCGTACTTAGGACATACCCATTCAATATGTTTCGAATATCTCGAACACTCTGTATAAGGATATGTATCTGGAAACTATGCACTTTTACATTTAGAATAACAAGAGTAAAATACGAGAAATCAATTTATACTTCAAAAAACGTTAAAAGTACTCGTTTGGACAATGTTGTTAGAATTTCTTGTTTTCTGTTCATGTCAATTAATAAAATTAATAAAAATCTCTCCGTTTTTTGAAGTATAAATTCATTTCTCGTATTTCACTCTTGTTATTCTGAATGAAGAAGTGCATAGTTTCCATATACATATTATTATACAGGGTGTTCGAAATATTCGAAGCATACTGAGTGAGTATGTTCTAAGTACGGCCCTGTAATCACATTTTTTTGTGGTCTGTACTCGTAAACATACAAACTCAATTGAATTTCTAGGATGCTTCTCTAGATGCATTAAATGGATTTAATTTCAAGCTGAAAAATAAAAAAAACCTCTCCGATACCATTGTTAACCCCAAAAACGTGCATAAATTATAACTTTGACGGTAAATGTTTGGTAGTAAAATTGTCTGCGGAAAAATGAGGAGGAAATAAGTAGATTCGATTTTTCATACCCTTTCCAATTATGGAGAGCAATTTTCAAAAAATCTATATACAGAGTGTTGTTTTTAGGAAAGACGAGTTTTGAAATTTTTTGTTAAGCCGGACCTGCATTATCTTTTTGGAGATGCTTTTGATGGAGTTTCAAGGTAATGGTTATTACGTGTACCAAATCTCTAAATAATATATAGGGTGACTCGGAAGCTATGAGGTTCGAAAGAAATAGGATAAATTTATAAAACACCCTGTATCTCGGATATAAAGTGCAGCAGACACATTAAATATAGGTTTTTGGAATCACCAAAGTGATCCCCATCTACAGTTAAAGTTAGGCCCTTTCCGAATGAAACACCCTGTATAACTACAAACTTCAATATTCTTGGATTGATTCTAGGTATACATTAATCAAGCTCGTGACAATTTTAGACTGGAGGCCCATTTGTGCCAGTGGCGGCTCTTGAACTTTTCAAGAGGGGAGACTGGACATAAAAATATACTCTGTTCAGCAAGTTGATTTAACCTTCGCGCAGTGACCGTAGATGCCTCAGGGAACTGTTGTCAAATTTTAAAATAAGTAGTGAAAGCGGGAATTGATTGTTAAGATTAAAAAAATTTAGATAAACGGGAAATGAAATGGAGAATAATCAAAATATGTCTGGTGCTATTTACTGAATTAATTGTCAGCCTCCTCCGAGGAGCCGCCACTGATTTATGCTAAGCTGTTTCGCGATCGAGACGTATTCGGACATAACATTGCTTTGGTCTACAAAATAAGATATAGAGCCAGAAGCGAGACTCCTTGCCATGTAGTATTCTACTTATCGACAAGATTCTACACACAGTCGCACCCTGTGTTCGCTCTATATCGACAAGAGACGATTTATTTGATCGCTTCTTCTCTACATCTCGGGACGTCTCGAATTCTATTGATTTTGACAAGAATGACAATTGTCATTTAAAAATTACAATACATTTCTATTACTGTTTTGGTAATTATTTATTCAAATTTCAATAATATATTATTATAAATTGGCAGCTGTTATTACAGTGTTGTGAGGGAAATCCGGAACTTATAACTAACAAATTCAATGGAATCCAAGGAAAAGTTAAGGGAAATGCCCTTTGGAGTAATGTAGCCACCAAACTGAACAGTTAGGGGTACGGGGAAAAACCCGTAGAGGGTGGAATTGCCACTGGATTTACATTATTGTTTAATGCTGGAATAATCCCATTTAGCAAATAATATGCCATATCTTTAGTTAGGCGAGATAATTCCTTAAACCTTACATCTTCTATTTGGAAACAATCACTATTGTCACGCATTATTCTTCTTTCAATGTTTTCCAGTCGAATAACTTCTAGTCTTTCCTCCTCTTCAACAATTAAATCATTCAAACTATTTATCAGAAGCATTGTAATTTATAATTAATTTTTTAGCACATCCAAAACACAAATAAAAATAAACAATAAGTTTGACAATTGTTTTGTTTGTCAGTTTTCCTTAGGTAGAAATCAAAAGTTCCTAAGATATCCCCCAGCTTTATCTGAATGTTTTTAGAATAGCTAGTAGTTAGAAAAGCTTCCCCGAGATTACGCAGTACGCAAAAAAGCTACTGTCGACTTTTGAAATAGATTTCTATTATAGAAAGCGACTTGTAGAATTCTATAGTGCACAGAGTCCCGCTTCAGCATAGACTACAATGGGACAAAAGTCCAAAGCAGGTACACATTCAGAGCTTTATAGGTGACGGATGTGTTAAGCAGGCTAAAGAACTACTGAATATTCGTAAATTGAAAATAACAGGTTAACGGGTCAGTAAGCGAACGTCTGCCTGAAATGGGAGATGCGGAGATTCCGGCGATGCAGACATTGTGGCATGGAGACCAAGACTATAACAAATATCTTGTCTGACTGTAAGGCATTGAACCGCCTGGAGCATACCTATTGCACGCACCCAGTTGATCGTCTACTCAAGGGTACGAGAAAGGCTGGGTGGGTGGAAGAGATGTAGTAGTCGAGTGCAATAAGGCAAAAAGCTGCAGAAGAATATGATGAAAGTTCGAAGCAGACCTCTTCTGTTGTCCTTGTGGCAATATAAAGAAGAGCTGTGGCAAGAGCTTGGTGCAATGCAATACTGACAATCATAAAAACGTTAAAACTACTAAAAAATCCTATTCGAAGCATTTTGGAGCTCCGCAGAAGACGCGGAGAAGAGCTTATCTTCGTATAATTAAATTTTCCAATTTTTTATTTCTTCCATTGACTTCAAATACCACATAAGGTCCTGTATTTGGAATTGCTTCTAGGGTATTTGGTAATTTCTCCAAGCGTTTGAGTCATCACTGGATCACATTATTAAAAATTCTTTTTACAAATTGCAATTAATTCCTCAATATTCATGTTTACACCTTACTGTCATAGTGTTTGTTCTGTGCAGACTCTTCGGTTTGGCGTTGGTGGCGTCTTAAAGTTGCGTCCTGATACTAAAATTTTGCCTCCTAGCACTATAAATCTCGCAATAATAGCAAATGTCATAATTCTTTAATCAATGCAATCAATAATATTTGAGAAAATGGAAACAACATTAAAATGACACACAACTAATAACAGAATTGGTGAAGAATATTTTTCAAAACTAAGAGCTGAAAATAATATATAAAAAAAAGGGAGTTGCTTCAAAGTTACATTTTGATAGGATGGTCAGACATCTAGAGTGCTCAAGAGTCGTGTCACGAAACATCAAAGCGATATTAGGTTGGCAAAGCAAAGTTATGCCTTTGCTGAACATACATTTCATTGAAAAGTAAAGTTAACTTTGTAACTTTCGTGTGACGAAAACCCAGCGTCGTTATAATTATAAAATTTCCTCTCAGGTTTGAAATTGATGGATCGGAATAGACAACCAGTTTCGTGCATTTTATGTACCCAAATATTTGAGTGCACCAAGGACCCCGCAATAATCTCATGGAAATTGGGTTTTCGTGAATTATCCGAATCTTTAATATGTTGTTGATTTTGTCATCCTAAACAAAAGTATCCATTGGTACAAAGTCTCAAAATGAATATTCTGGCAGTTGCGGAGTTGCCAAAGCTACCCAGACCCGTTGCGAAACTATTCATTATCAATACAATTTACAGATGCCAGGAGCATATTTTATTCTAATATAATAGGATAATTTTTTCGATGTCACTGGATTCAACTCTCATGCCAGATTAAACAAATTGACAGCTGTCAATTCACTATCAATGAAGAATAGAGAATTGAACAATCTTTGTTGACACTGAGAGTTTGGTTTCTTGAGGTGGTCCAATTCAATTCTCATGCCAGATTGGCAAAATTGACCGTTTACAGTTGTCAACTTACTGTCAACAAGGGATAGAGAGGTAAATATTCTCTGTTGAGTTGACAACTGTCAAATTTGCCAATTTAGCTTAAGAATTGAATTCAGCGACCTCAAGAACCCAATCTCTCAATGTCAACAGAGCATATGTACCTCTCTATTCTTCGTTGACAAAGAATTGACAGCTGTCAACGGTCGATTTGCACAATCTGACAACGGTAGCTAAACGCTTGCGAGACGTCGAAATAAAAAAAACTTTTAACGTACCGAAAGAATAGTTATCGCCGAGGCCGCTTGTGGACAAGGCAAGATAATCTTGAGGTCGTTAAAAAGTTTCGCAGTCATGACACACACTATTTTTCGTGCAATCGTTGAAATTATTGAACTAGATAATTGTAAATAAATATATCATTGCTCTTAAATCAACAGCAATTCAATTTATTCAACAATGTCACCGTGTGCTACAGAAATAATATGTTTCAACATACATATAAAAAATATTTTGACAAACAGTTATTCACAAAACGCAAAATATCTGATACTGATAGCGATATTTCAGTAATAATACAAATAATATTATTGATACTAAATAATAGTATTTTTAACTACGACCCCCCTGTAATCAGTCAATAATACACAGTCGGCGCTGATGTAATGACGTCTTTTACGCACGGTAAAAAAACGCACAGCTGTAAAGTAAATCGCACGGCTTCCCTAGCAACATCTTAGCAACTGTCAATAGACGTCGCCATTTTATTCAAAAATATGACAGAAGCCGTCAAAACATCAAACTTAAGTAGGCCACAATAGCGATTTGCGTACGAACTGTCAAGAAATTTCTAAAACACTTTTTTATCATCCTTATAACTTATAACTGGTTTGTGTATTTTGTGGAAAGTTTTATTCTATTAAAAAATGTCGAGCGAAAGTGGGATGGATTTAATATTATCACGGAAATCGCTGAAATAGCCAAATATTGTTGATATTGTTCAAGTATATTCAATAATAATAGTATAAATACAAGTAGAAGTTGGTCGTAGCTAAAGTATAGTACGTAACTCGTGTTGTAAAGCATTTTACGCACTCACGGAATTACGTAACTTTTCCATTCGTGCGTAAAATGCTTCTTACCACACACACGTTACGTAATATACTATTATGTACTTATTGTTGGTATTCAATAAAAAATAATCCTTGTCTTTGCTTCAACAAGCAAAAGAAGCGATTCATGAATTGAAACTTTGGAAAATATGATAATTTATAATAAATTCAATTTCTAATATGTATTGAGGTTGCCTATCTTGCAGTGATGCAAGTACCTAAAGTCAGATAGTAGATGTTTTTCCGGCAACACTGCCTCTAGATACGATCTATGTTTAGTTTTTCTTATATATTTTGAGTCCCTTTACCACCCATGTTGTACCCGAAAAGTTTGGAGTTTTACCCGAGAAGTTTGTAGGTCAATTTAGCTTGGGGAATTTTATATCTTACAGTTGACGAACAACTAATGACAGCTGTATATACATGTTTATTTGGCTTTGTTTGTGTTCTTTGTGTTTCGTCAACTGTAAGATGCAAAATACCCCAAACTAAAAATACCTCCAAACTTTTTGGGTACAACATCGGTGGTAAAGGCACTTAAAACATATAAGAAAAACTAAACATAGATTGGAAAAAACACTTCCTCATGCGACTAACCTTTTTCAGTATTTTTTTGCTCGTTTTGTTGGCAGCAATTCCCTTGTATAGAACTCGTCCATCGTGTGTTACGGTATAAAAGTTCAATAAGTATGGTTTCCAGAGAAGTCGCAACTACTTTGATAAGAATTCGGCGAATTTTGTAGAGTTTTCCAGCCAAGCAATCATATTACTTTCGATATTCTATCATCTTACCTAACTAATCTCGATAGAATTGAGAATTTAATTCCTTCTGATTCTTTCAACCTGTTGAAACATAATGTACCTATGTCCTATACCAATGTCCGAGCCAGCGGGTTAGCAGCCGGTTGTACACCCAGTTTCGCACTTTCGGATACATGCATTACTGCAGGATAGGCAACCTCAATACATAATGGAAATTGAATTCCTATTATGTTTTATATAATTTTAATTATTAAATTTCCATTATGTTTTCCATAATTTTCAATCGGCTATTTCTATTAGGTATGTTTTGCATAATGGAAATTAAACTATTAAAATTATTGAAAACGCACCTAATGGAAATTGTGGAAAAAAAATGAAAAACATAATACAAATACGTTATGTTTTATTCATTCAATAAGTTTAATTCTTGAATTTGCATAATGTTTTCCATAATACTTATTAATTCTTGAATTTCCATTATGCTTTTTGAAATCCTAATACTTGAATTTCAATTATGATTTTAATAATAATGATACACGTAATTCCATTATGAAAAACATAATAGAAATTCAATTTTTATTATGAATTGATTATTACCTACAATTTTGCATTGAAATACCATTGGACACAATCTCAATACATAATAAGAGTTCGAATTCGAATTTTTATTATGTTTTTCACAATGGCAATTTATGTTACTGAATACCAAAACGGCACGCCATACATTTTAAAACCCGAAGTTTAACTGCTTGACTGTGGTATTCAAAGATAACTTCAAGACATGTTCATAATACCCGCCCTAAGTGGAATAAGATTCTTTCGCAATAAATTATATCAGATTAATATAAGACTTACAGGTTTGATTTGGTTAGTTTTCACCTAGACTTATTCAAAACCTTGAAGTGAAGGAATGGTTATTCAAGAAATAATTCCATGAAGTATTATAAGAACAATTCGTGCCGTTACACTATATTTG
The DNA here is from genome assembly GCA_963978555.1 of Galerucella nymphaeae. Classification (NCBI taxonomy): domain Eukaryota; kingdom Metazoa; phylum Arthropoda; class Insecta; order Coleoptera; family Chrysomelidae; genus Galerucella; species Galerucella nymphaeae. The sequence goes on along the minus strand of OZ021715.1, from coordinate 15,506,430 downwards.
AAATGACAAAAAATACTCCAATTAACCTCGATCTTTACACTGCTTTCTTCAATTCTCCACTTTTTGGAATAATAAATAAGTAACAGGTAACAGCGTTGATGACAGATATTGCAAGACCACTACTTTTCAGATTTCTATTAAATTATAGATCATTAAATTTTCACTTATAATTGCACAAGAGGTTTGTATTTTATCAAAGGTAATACCACGAGTGCTTCAAATTTTATCGATAATTTTTTCTTTTCCACGAAAACTTGTTTATTTGGCAAGAATATGAAAACAAACCGATTTGATAAAATCACGACTCCGTTAGGAGGAGTGATTTTATCTAAATTCGGTTTGTTTGAATGTTTTTGCCTCAAATAAACAAGTTTGAGTGATGAAAATAAAAAATTATGTGATAAAATTTGAAGAGCGAGTTGTATTTGGGAAGATTATTTTTTTCAACAATTTAAAAGGATTTTTAAAAGCGCTTTTAGTTGTCAATAATGACAAATTCAAAGTAAAATTTTGACGTTTCGATGTAAACAAGGTTTTATCGATGAGGAAGCATAATTATCAGTATAATACCGAATGATTGGCTAGAATAATGTATTGCTATTGGTTAAAACCACCAAAATGTCAGATTTTGACAAGTGAAAAAAATAATCAAAGGTAATACCACGAGTGCTTCAAATTTTATCGATAATTTTTTCTTTTCCACGAAAACTTGTTTTATTTGGCAAAAATATGAAAACAAACCGATTTGATAAAATCACGACTCCGTTAGGAGGAGTGATTTTATCTAAATTCGGTTTGTTTGAATGTTTTTGCCTCAAATAAACAAGTTTGAGTGATGAAAATAAAAAATTATGTGATAAAATTTGAAGAGCGAGTTGTATTTGGGAAGATTATTTTTTTCAACAATTTAAAAGGATTTTTGAAAGCGCTTTTAGTTGTCAATAATGACAAATTCAAAGTAAAATTTTGACGTTTCGATATAAACAAGGTTTTATCGATGAGGAAGCATAATTATCAGTATAATACCGAATGATTGGCTAGAATAATGTATTGCTATTGGTTAAAACCACCAAAATGTCAGATTTTGACAAGTGAAAAAAATAATCGCTGAAAAAGTTAAAGCTAACTTTTGCCGGTGTCAAAGTGACAATTACACTGAGGCATATGCGATTTTTTATACATGAGTTGAATTGTCTGCATAATTTATAATTTCTCCTAAACTGAAATTGCTTCAAAAATAACGCAATGAATAAATTAATTCACCTATACTATTTTCTTTGTTTTGTATATACAGGGTGATTCATCACAAATTGGAAATAATTTAATGGTAGAATCCCGACTTCAAATTATGAAGATTTATTTAAAAACATCAAAATAAAAAGTAGCTGCTTACTTAGTTACAGTGTGTTTTGTTCAAAAATACGACAAAGAAATAGCAGTAGTTACTTTTCTAGATATAGAGGGAGCATTCAATGATGCTTCTCCAATATCTATAAAAAGGAAAGAAGAGGGGTCGAACCCATCATCTGCTGGTGGCTTGAAGCTAATCCAGGGAATAGGATAATCACATCCACCCTGGAGGAGGCAACCATCTCAGCGGAGGTGGAACGGGGTTGTCCTCAAGGAGGCGTTTTATGGCCCCTTTTGTGGGCGATTCTAGTACACACGCTTCTAGTACGGATGTCAGACAATGGTATTCGGTGCCTGGGGTATGCGGGCTATCCTGCTAAGAGGACGGTTTCCGAACACAATATCAGAGCGCACCCAAATGGCGCTTGATATAGTGAGTGGTTGGTGTAGGGAGGAAGAACTAGCAGTGAACCCCTACAAAACTACACTCTGGTACCGTTTACAAAGAAGTGAAAATTGCAAGGACTACAAAAGCCGCAAATCAACAAGGTGGAGATTTTATTTGCGAAGAAAGTTGAATACCTAGGGGTAATATTCGACCAGCAGCTCAGATGGAACTCCCACATTGGAAAAACCGCACATAAGGCCAGAATCGCTCTTGGAAGGTACAGGCAAATGTGTGGAAAGAATTGGGGATCGAATCCTAGCATGACCAAATGGTTATATACCTAGACAGGTTGTGAAGCCAATGATAACATATTATGGATCAGTTGTCTGGTGGCCCAGGATACTGCAGATTGGAGCACAGATGCAGCTGAGTGGTATTCAAAGGCAAGCCTGCTTAAGTATCACAGGGCGGCGCTAGAGGTGATACTAAACCTACCACCACTGCATATCCTCATTCAAGGAAATGCAAGATCTGTCAGTTACATATTATCACAGGTTCACAGGGACAGTCAAGAACACGGTAAGGTCTACAAAGAAATATATGAAGGAATAAAGATATAAAAAATGAAGACATCATAAGTGAAGTCATTTTAGATATAAAAACAAACTATATGGCCACTAAACTTCCCCCAAGTCCTAAATATTAGTTAAAAATACCTCACAGGAAGGACTGACAAGAGCCAAGCATACTGTTTCCCCGAGTAGAAACAGACGGGTCACAGACTGGGGAAGGAACAGAAGGGGTGTAAAATGATGCTCCTTCGCACTAGAAAAACATATCTCTGTATTTCAGGCATAGATATATGCCATCCTAGATCCGGTATTTCTGGAATTGCACAAGCTGATGAACTTGCAAGAAGAGATTCCGTAACAGCATATGTTGGACCAGAACCAGCTCTTGGGAGTACAAATAAGTTAGTCCGAGGGCAAGTACAACAATGGGAACAAAGCCAGCATAGACTTAATTGAAGGAACACTCCAAAGCAGGTACACAGTAAAACCTTCATATGTGACACATGTGTAAAGCGGGCTGAAGAACTACTGAATATCAGTAGAAATAAGCTAGGGACTGTTACAGGGACCTCAGCTGCAGACTTTGTGGGATGGAGGCCGAGACCGTGACTCATATCTTGTCTGACTGTGAGGCACTGCACTCGAGGAGACGGGCAATCTTCGGAGAGGCCAATGTGCCACCTGAAGTATATGGCACACATCCAATGGACCTATACCGTCTACTCGAAGGTACGGGGTTAACTGGATGGGAGGACTTAATGTGGGAGTAGAGTAAAATAAGCCAATATACTGCAGTATTTCCGGCATCTAAATGGCTTCCAAAACACACACATGAAAAAAAGCAAATCCAATACTGGGAATGCCAAGGGGATCATATTGCCCCACAATATGGTTTTAAAGACGAATATACAATCTCCATCTCAGAGAAATAGGACTGGAAAGCAAGGCCTGCCATAATAACGAATCTCAACTGGTACACTGACGGCTCTAAGACAGACTCTGGAGTAGGATCCGGAATGTATGGGGTACAAGAAAAGATCGCGATCTCTCTTAGCCATGATAGGGCCAGAATCTTCCTGTGGAATCGCTAAATGTCTGAGTAAAAAAAGCAACCACAAATGGATAAACAACCCTGCGTTGCACTGGTGGACGAAGGTATGCTAAATTATTTCTTAAAAGCCCGTCGGCCAAACTGTCACACGACCTACTATGTCAAAGTCGAGAAACGACGAGGATTGTGGTGGGAATGATGACCGGACATTGTAGGTTGAGGAAACATATGCACACAATTGGACCAGCAGGTTCTGCCAGGAAGAAGACAAAACCGCGGAGCACGTACTTTGTGAGTGCGAAGGCTTAGGTTTCACCTATTCGGAGAAAAAAGCCGAGGTCAGGAAGCTACGCGAAGGAGGCGGTAACCAGGCTATCAAGTCTAATGAAAAGAATAAAGCTGGATGTCGAGCCCTAAATATAGGGATGACCACAATAGATCTGCAAAGGTCGCAGTGGGATAGGACAAGGAGCCACTTCAATTCTAATCTAATCTTATTCAGTTACAGTGTGTTTCGTTAAAAAATTCAAAAACTATTTGACCTCAGTACTTCAAAATTGTTTCACAAATTTATTTTATATTAAGCAGAAAGTTTAGACACTAGATATACACCCCACTAAATTATATCAAACAAACGTTTTTGGCTACCACCAGAGGCGTGCAACAGGGGCAAGTGACAGGTGAATCGTTCTCAAATTCTACGCCACTGGTGGAAAAGAGACAATAGCACAATTTTTCGACTCTCCAATACTTTTTACGTGAATGAAGTACTATTTTTTCATAACAATAAAGTCAATTTTCCTCGAGATAATTCAAGTAAAAAATTAAGCTGCCCAGTTTTGATGTACAATAACTATGTCGATGTTTTGAGCCAGTGAATTGCATTTAATACGCAAATTGCTCGTAATGAAGATGGTTCAAATTTCTAGCTACACCACTGCAATTGCTCCAATTGTTTTACAATAATACAAAAGCACCATGTATACATTCTTCGATTATTTTATCTTTTATTTTGCATTTCCTGACAAAAGTACTCCAGCGGAACATTTTGAAATGTGTATCAAGATTTACTTCCTCTGAGAAATACTTTTGAATAGCTGAAGATATCTCGATCGGCTTTCTCCGCATTCCGGTACCGCTATACCATATTGTCGACTTCTTGACTTAGACCTTTCGTAGAGAAAGTATGTCATTGCTTTTAACCTTCACCTACAGACGGGCTACGGTGCCAATGACGTTATACCATCACTGTTATGAGAGGAAATAAAAATTACTGGGTATTAGTAGGGAGTGCACGTTCTACTATGAAGTACAATAACAATTTTAATTATTAAATTTTTTCCCGTGTACCGTTTACCTGGGAATGATACGGTGGAATTGTTATATACAGATTATTTTCATTCCGTTCGACGAAATTATACTCTTAAATCACAATTTCTAATGGGTAAATTAGTTGCTTTTATTTGATATAGCAATACCTACATTTTTATACAGATTTTGGCAAAAGTCCGGGATCGAAGTGTGGATTTATGCAGACACAATTAACAATTATCAATTAGCATTTAACAATTAACAATTAACAATCATCAATTATAAGTTGAACTACTCATTTCACTATGACTCCATTCATGCACACAATTAACAATCATCATTTATCAATCAACAATTGCAAAACTGGCCAGCTTTTAAGTTCTTAAATTAATTGTACCGAATTTTCATCTAGTGCGCAAATCCTGAAATATATTTCACTTTTTTCATAAAAAAGTGGTTGATTTAGGGTTATGATGTGTGTCAGCATCATTATTAAATGAAACAAAGTCTCAGCTTTTTCCATCTTCAAAATTGTTCCAATAGACATGAAAATGTAGGGTTATTCTAAATGTAAATAACCAGAATCTCGGGCTTGTGCGCATGCTTAGTATTTTCTCCTAATTTATAATTGTGTCTGCATAAACGATGGCAGTTTTACTAATTGTTAATTGATAATTGTTAAATGTGTCTCCATAAATCCACACTCAAACTATGATTTGAAAATATATTAAAATACAGGGTCCGGCAAACCTCTGTCGTAGCTCTATAACTCTTATTGTATATAATAACTTAAATATTTATTTGAAAGGTATATGGAAAGAGTGATTAGAAACAAACATTTCAAAATTATTTCCATGTATAATACAGGGTGGTCCATTAGTAAATTGGACGAATGACGTAATTTTTTTCAAATGTAATGCTATACTTTTTTTCACAATTTGGGAACCGGAATAGCGCTCTTATCGTGCGGGTTCGAAGGTCACTAACCATATATATATAAAATCAGAAAACACAGAGGTTACCAAAATGTGAGATTACACTGATTGACGAATTCCCACTTTTTATTTCATTTTCGAAATACCTAATCTATAAAACTAAGCACTATTTTTTTTACTTAAGGATACAAATAACCGGTTAATTGCTGCTTATTATTCATATTGTCACTTTAAATTGTCAAAATGACAAAACTGATATATTTAAATAAAAACATAGCTGGTGAAATACTTTTTAAAATCACTGAAAACTAAATACTTATCCTCCTTTTTTCCGTCAAAATTTCATAAGTCTGTCTTATTCATCTCACGGATTTTATTTGGAAGTTATAATTAAGCGCAATAAAATAAAACCAAAACTGTGAATATGTCTTTGTTGAATCGTATGACCCGCATGATGAGATTGCATCTGACTATAGTACTGTACACTCCCAATTTTTTCTTAGAAAACTCCCAGCCATTTTGGAAGTAACCACTTTTTTCCCAAAAAATTTGAATTTGCACATCGCTTTTTAAAAATCCACAACTTCATGAAATTTAAAGCTAAAGCTTTAGAATTACCAATGTACAAAGGAAGAGGACTGGAAATGTTTTTAGACTCACTTGTGATATTGGAAGAAATTTATTAGGTGAATCCGGAGGGAAGAGAAAATCTCACCATTGGAAAGATCTACTAGGGCTTAGATAATCAAAGATTCTTCTGTCTATCCCAATCCTCAAAGTAGAAATTTCTAGTTTAACATGCTTGTGTTTTCATTGACATATTATTATGTGGATGATTTTTCCGTTTTCGATTTTTACAACTCGTAGTAATGCTAAAGGATTCTTTGGAGCATCCGGATGATTTGTGAGCCCAAAGCAGTTGCAGCCACCTATTTATTTCTGTGAATTGGCTGATTGAAAACTCATTGTGCAGAGTTTAGTATAATTATCGATAAATAGGTATCTTTTTCCTAAACTGTATAATTTGCCGATCTAATTTTTTCATTTTTCATTATAAACAATTCTCTCATTTGGAAAAACAAGAATAAAATTCTTTTATTATCAAAGAATTGACTTTTAACAGCTTTTAATACGTTATTTTGAACTACAAAAACCATGAGTCACCAGAAACATTAAGAAATAAATAAAACTCAGCTTAAATAGCAGGGTGGGCAAAATTTCTGAACACTCAACCAAGAAGCGGAGCAAAACCATTGGTGCAGCAGAACTTAAACTATAAGCGAACCTTAGTGAAGGACTGCAACGCATTGCGAATATGGAGAAATATAGTAACTTTTGGCTTTTTGAATGCGACTTTGTATCGAGTGACATCGAGCTTACATCTGCGTCAAATCTGAATAGTTAACCCATAAATACAAAGAAAACAACAAAAATGAAATACTTGTGAGATGTTCAAATTCGTTTGGTATCCTGTTATATGCCTTTGTCTCTTGATACTTGTGATATAGCGGTAGGTAAAGTTGGTATTTTTTCGAACCTTATTTGAATATTGTGGATATCAGTTCTAAATTTTATTTTATAATATAAGTATGGAGGTTCACGTGAGGAAACGATTTTATTAAAAATTGTGCAAGCATGAAGCCTTCGTTCAATCATTTTCAACCAGCCTAATTGCCGGAGGTGTCTAGTTGTAGGCTGTCTACCCCTCATGCCACAAATGAATCGCACTCAACAATTTATAATTCGTTGTAATTTAAAGCTGCGAAATACAGGGCTAATATACTCGTACTACATTCCCCATAATTCGCATGGGAAAGAATGAAGCAAAGCTTTTGTCCAACTCTAGATGTCAGATAAAACCTATAGCCATATAATCATTTCAAATTGGATAATGACCGGAGAAGCATTTCATCAACATGATCCTGATAATTTGAATTTGCATCTAATATTAAACCCAAGTTCCTTGCTTTATCGGCTAGTTCAATTCTTTCCTGGTTGACTTTGCTGTAGATCTACTAAAAAGCATTAATTTTGTTTTGGACGCATTAACTGTGGGACAAAATTTATTGGAGGCTTGCAGTAAGTTGTCAATGTCCTCATTTATATACATTATACAAGCAGGCTTCATTCACTTCGTCCTGTTTGAATACATGATACAGTTGAATATCATCTGAATATGAGTGACATTGACACCATTAGAGATGTTTCCCGAATTTAGCTGTAAAGAGTGAACAATAAGGGACCAAGAATAAAGCCTTGTGGAACCCCAGTTTCAACCGTCATCATTGCAGAAAACTCTCCATTATAAGATATACTTTGGATGTTTAAAACGATCAAAGGCTTTTCTAGTGTTGTGGGTTTCACTTGTTTGGTGATATTCAACTTAAGGAATAAATCCGAAGTTTCAGAGTAGTTTATTACCCGAAATCTTCAATAAAATGTAAATTTTTTCCCTCATGTAGTTGAAATGATTAGATCGAGGAAAATCGAAGTCTATTATTCCGAAGAAAGGTCATCTGTAACGAAAAGTTTTTCAGATTTAATCAGCTGTCAACCGCAGCTTCAAACTGAGTCGAACTTTAGTCGACCCAATCGGGAACTTAATATTAAGTTCTCCCTATACAGCAGTGCAACGTAAATTGTCTCATAGAACGGTGAAAACAAAGCTAAAAATAGTTATAAAAAGACAAAAATCGATTTTTGGCCCTAGAAAAAATCTACTGATTTTGATGCACTGGGATATTGAATAAAAAGAATAAATACAAGTTAGAAAAATGAGAGAAGGAAAATTTATGGAGAAATTAATAGTGTGGAGCAGTTGAGAATAAGAACAAACTGAGAAGTATATGACATCGGATTTGATGAATGTGTGGAGCGGATGACGGAAGGTGTCTGAAGGAGGTGCTTCTTGAAGGCGAAGGAGGTAAACAAAATGGACAATTCAGGAAGAAATGGATGAATGCTGTTGAAAAAGACATGGAACAGTTAAAATAAAGGACTGAAATTGGATTGGCAGAAATCAAATAATATGGAGAATTATAACAAAATAAGTAAAAGCTATTTATTTTGAAGCCACATTCTGCTTATACATAATTGTCGGCACTAGTCACATTGTAATCCGCACTGGATGGAGAAGGTTCATACACAGCATCCACAAAAGTAAATTTTTGTGCGGGTTTGGTGAAAAATTTATTCATGTATTCATTTATTCATTCAATTACAATTACAGGATAAGGACAAACACAGTATAAGACAGATATAAGACATGAGAGACAAAAAAAATAATAATACAATGCAGTATTTCTAATAAAGCTAGGTATTTGCGTGAACTCACTACCCTTTTTGGGGAAAGAAAAGTAAGCACTCACATACAGCTAGGTATTCACAAAAAGAAACTTACACAAACATTATATGCAAAGGGAAGTGTTGACTATGAATTACCCCGGAGAAAGATTCGTTTTATTTGACTATCATTTGTGCAGAAAATATCAATGCTTGACTTAATCGAGGAGTACTCAATGATAAGCTGGTTTGATGGTGAAAATTTGTGAACGTTTGTTCTATGTGGTAATTCATTGGTTCTAGAATTTGCTCTGGGAACTTTGAAATTCAGTAACGATACAATATTATCATATTTAAAAATATAATAATCAATTTTATATAAAAACACAACCGAATGCATTGAGCGACGTCGAAGTAAACTACTGCTATTAAAACGAGAATAAAAGTGTTCTTGAGGTGTTCCTCTAACAGGATAAAGACCGTCCAAGATATAAGAAGCCGACTTAAAGTATCTTCTTTGTACTCGTTCCAAAGCGGAGACATCATTTGATCGGTCCTTTTTTCATTGAAGGTACACTGACCGGTGCTAAATATCTTGACTTGCTCCAAAATGAAATTACACTTGAAATAAATCGAATATTTCCTAATATGAACGTATACTTCAAACCAGATGGAGCATCTCCACATTATCAGAGATTTTGATATTTAAATACAATTTTTCTCCAGATATGGATTGGTCGGAGTGTAATTGAGTTGCCGACAAGATCGCCCGACTTGACGCCACTCGATTTTTTTCTCTGGGGCTACCTGAAAGACTGCGTTTATGTGAACAGACCAACTAACTTGTGAGTGATTTAAAGGATGGCATACGTCTCCGAATACAGGGAGTTACTCCACAAATGATCGATTCTATTCGTAGTTTCATTGTCAACAAAAAAAGTGGTCAGGACTTTAAGCACTCATTGTTATGGAGTATTTGCGATTTAAATAATTACTTAGTTTATTAATTTCTGTAACACGCGGTTTTGATTGGAATTATAGTTTTAATATTTTTGTTAAATTTCCATCGTAATATCCCAGTGGTGGGACTATTTTTGGGAAGAGAATAAAATAAGCTTTTCAGTGATGTGTCACAGCAATTAGGTTGCAGCGGTTGCAGCGGTTACTCAGTTATCTGCATGTACTTTTTTTTCCAAATATTGAAGTAAAATTCATTTTTTTTTGTATTTTGTCAGCTGGTACAGTAATTGAGTACCTATCTATTCACACAAAATGACAGAATATACAAAATACCCTAAAACTCAAAACTAAAGTTTATCCAAAGAATACATTGAAAATCTTCGTGGTTGTGAACACTGCTGATTTATTGTATTATTCATTCAACTTTGCTTTGCTGATAATTAGCCAAATCTGTCATGCGGATTTTTCCTAATAGCAGATTGATCTGGTGTACTTTTTGTACACAAGTGAATTATTCTTGCGAATAACCCATCAAAAGACTCCAAAAAAAGAAGGCATTCATTGCTGTGCTGTGTCTGGTATTGACGACCATGGAGTTTAATAGTATCACCGGAAGCACTGCAGCCTATTGGCATATTGTACTCTACTCCCACATTTAGTCCACCCATCCAGTTATCCCCATACCTTCGAGTAGACGGTATAGGTCCATTGGATGTATGCCATATACTTCAGGTGGCACATTGGCCTCTCCGAAGATTGCCCGTCTCCTCGAGGTCAGTGCCTCACAGTCAGACAAGATATGGGTCACGGTCTCGATCTCCATGCCACATAGTCTGCAGCTGAGGTCCCCGTTATATAACCCTATTTTATGCAGGTGATCTTTTACCGGGGTATGACCCGTTAGATAACCTGTAATAATTCTTAGCTCATTCCTACTGATATTCAGTAGTTCTTCGGCCCGCTTTGCACATGTGTCACCTATGAAGGTTTTACTGTGTACCTGCTTCGGAGTGTTCCTCCAATGAAGTCTATGTTGGCTTTGTACCCATTTTTGTATTTGCCCTCGGACTACGTTATTCGTGGTCCCAAGAGCTGGTTCTGGTCCAACATATGCTGTTGCTGAACCTCTTCTCGCGAGTTCATCAGCTTGTTCATTTCCAGAAATACCATCATGTCCCGGCACCCACACCAATCTCACTTCAATGTGGTCTGCTAGTTCATTTAGTTCTTTCTGGCATCCTTCTACTAGTCTGGATATCACCTTGCGGCTATCTAAAGCTACAAGGACTGCCTGGCTGTCAGTTGGAATGTTTATCCTATGAGTGTCAGTCCTATATTTGTTAATTCTGACACATTCTAGGATGGCATAGATCTCTGCCTGTATGTTTACCTAGTGAGAAAGAGCCTCTTGTGTTTCTCATTTCACAATACACCCCTGCTTTTGCTCCTTCCCCAGTCTGTGACCCAACTGTGTACCAGGTCTCTCCTCGGGGATACAGTATGGTTGGTTCTCGCCAGTATTCTATTTTGTTACGGAATACTATAACAATCGGAAGGTTCCCTCTCCGTCGGCTCCTTTGATCTATATGTCAGACAAAAATTTAAATGGCGCTTCAAATTTCTGATCCTGAAACTAAAGCTGGCAACAGCTTCCAGAGACAGCTTCCTAACACTTCTCAACGACATGAACAGATACAACAATCTAGGGGGGATCCAGTCTTGGCATAAAAGCTGCACGTACTTATTGTTCTATGGCAAGAGACCCTTCCGATTGCTATTGTATTCCGTTATTTCGCGGATACTGATTCTGATTACACAATGACATTGAGATGCTTTCCGGAACGAATGAGAAAATCTGATGTTTAGCATGGGGAAAGTTATTTGGACAAGACCATAGATAAAAAAATACTTATAAAGGGGAAACTGACCCGTGGCGCCCTCTATTCATACGGGTGGCGCTACCTTGAAAGTCCCGTCAGTACCTCTGGTACAAATCAGGTTGTGAACTTCGCTAACAGCCGAAAAAGGAGATTCCTGTTATTTTACAGTTTTTTGCGGTATATTCAAAATTACTGTAATTTTACTTTTATTGCAAAATAACATCTACGATCCGTTTTTTAATATTTCTTTCAAAATTACTCAGCATTAGATTGATATTACAATAATAACAATGAAAAGTCAAGTAATATTAAATTAAATGTCAAAAAATGGATCATATAATGCCTGAATTGAGAAAAATAAGTAAAGCAATAATCAACAAGTTTATATATTTTATTGATTAAAAAAGTATACAATAAATGACAACGTTTTTTTACATGAACATGAAAAAAAGATAAATGTTAGGAATTCAACTACAATGCTGGGAAGTTCAAAGTTGTATGGAAGAATAACTACTACTTCTGTCACTTTCTATTTAATGGAACATGTTTTTTAATGAAGATAAAGCTTACCGTATGCACCTCACACTTCAGTCTTTCACAAAACATACTCCTGACATTGTCTCTTGAAGTAAAAGTTCCAATATAAACAATAAAAACCAAATACGAATACTCAACACACACAAAAATAAGCAGTTGTCAGGGGTTGTCAGGTTCAGTCAAGTTAGTATGTCAGCGCTAATATATATGTGAAAGAATCTGCAACTTACATTAACGGCGTTACAGTTTTCATTAAACTACAAATTTTAGTACTGACGGGACTTTTTATGTGGCAGCACCCACGTGCCTTCAGAGATCCCCTACCCTGGACAAGACTTTAAACCGAAGAGCATAATCATAATCAGGTTTCACGAGTATGATGGTAAAACCTACGTGAAGTCCATTTAAAATGCAATGTGTTGGATTCTGTCCTTTGTAGCGATAAAGTCGACTTAATAACTCTACATAACCTCCAACAAATTGATCTTAACGAAGTTATTTCGGAATGAATTCACTTAGGGACTCGAGTCACTCCTCTAGTAATGAAATTAATTATATCCGTGCTATTTTCTGAATGGTAGGTACTCAACTTATTTGATAATGTAACTTTTACCAGAAAATTCGTTATTGAATAAATGTGTGATCATTGTACAGAACACGTGCTTTTCGAGTTTGACGAAAAGTTTCATATATCCTTATATTCATCACAATGGCAAGATTTTTGTTGTTGCTAATTTTCAAATCATATACAACGGGCATCAGAAGCTACAGTTTTCCAATTAACGTTTCAAAACCCTTTTAAAATTTGAAATCGGAGAATCGATAACCCATTAAGACACGCTGCAAATAGTCGCATTCAAAAATAACAATTATTGCAACTGCGATTGAAATTACTTCCTTTGTAGTAACAATTCAAAAATTACAAAAATATGAATTCCACGGTTTTCAGAAATTTCCTCGGTTTCCAATTAGGTATTTCGACCCCTCATTCTGTTTTTCTGCATTTCACTGTCCCCTTAAATTTCTCATACATACCATTAAGTAATTTTAAAATATTTATAACAAATTACTGAAATACATTTGTCTGTCCAAAACTTATAGTTATTATACCACGTAATGTCTTTCATATGATGGTACTACCTGTTTCCAACTAGATCGTCACGAAGACTTTTGTTAAAATCAAGAACTACCTGTTCTGCACAATTACGAGTAGCAGAAAAAAGTGACTCTTCCTGCACTAAAAAGGGTGCGGAAAAGTGGATCTTTCCGCACGATAGTGAAAAATAGTAATTTTCTTAACAAGTGCGGGAAAAACACTTCACGCATGAGTTAGAAACATTATTTTTTCTACGACCGTATATACCAACAAAAAAGTATACCAATTCATTTCTCAAAAATTATCTCATTACAATATATACGTAATGTAGAAAATTTATATATATATTAATATTACAACCCAATTTGTTGCATTCTGTAAATTACTTAAAATTGTAGGTCCAGTTGGGTTATTTGGTGTTAGGGTTATATGAAAATATCTTATCATTATTTTATATTTTCAGAAAATGAAAAATGCAACAAAAAGCTAGAAAAGATTTTTTTCGATGGACTATTTCGTGAATATTTATTTACCTATAGTCATGATAGTTATAACTTCCAAAGTAAAAACTATCCTAATAAGGTCAAAATTTGCATACTTCAACTTTCCCGCACTAATTTCACTTTCTCGCACTAATTTATTACTTTCCCGCACTAGTGCAGGAAAGTGAGTTAAAACGCATGGTCGTAGGAAAAAACATTATTGTAATCTCGAGTTATAGTTGCTCTATAGAGATTTTTCCATTCCAATTGGGCACCTCTACAATCTCAACATTACGCATGTTTGAAATTTTGAAGATATTTCGTTTGTCTTCTTATTTGCATACAGTACCAGGACCATTTTGTTGCCAATTACAACCCCCTATTCCAGTTTACTATGTATCACTTCTACGGGATTTTCTTTCCTGCTATTTCGTAAGGTTCGATACATACAGTGTGACCCATTTTTAATGGAAACACCCCCATTTAGTTTGAAGTTGTTTACAGATTTCAATAAATTTTTTTGGAATGTCAAGTACTAAAAGGTCTATCTTGGGTCAAAATTTGAAATGTTCATTCCAATTTTCAGTTCAGTTCAGTTCCATACTACGATATTCTTTTAGTCAATTTTTTTATTGAAAAAATCACTACGACACTGGATTCAGAGTGCCTCTAAACAGGTGTCACCAAAATTTCATGGAAAAATATTTATTAATAACAAAGTTATGACAACTCAAAAATTCGGAAACTCACACAGCTAATAGTCTCAAAAAACACCCTATATCAATAGATAAGTATAGCTATGAGAATATTTTTTCATGATTTTAACAATAAAGTGACGCCAGATGAAAAAAAAAATGCGCGAGTTTTTTTTAATTAAAATAACGGAATTACATTCAAGTTTTCACGCAAATTAACTAAAACTAAGACCCAATTGATTTTTCAATTCAATTCAAACCTCAGTTGCCATTGGAATGAGAAAATTTACGCTATTTATTTTTTTTTTCATCTGACGGCACTTTATTGTTGAAATCATGAAAAAACATTCTCATGGCTATAACTGTTGATATAGGGTTATTAATAAATATTTTTCCATGAGATTTCGGTGACACCTGCTTAGAGGCACTCTGAATCCAGTGGCGTAGAGTTTTTTTCAATAAAAAAATCGCTAATAGAAAATCTCGATTTTCAACTAAGAAAAAATTTCGTAGTATGCCCTGAAAATTGGAATGAACATTTCAAATTTTGTCCCAAGGTAGACCTTTTAGTACTTGAAATTCAAAAAAAAAAGTTAATGAAATCTGCTCACAACTTCAAATTTTAGGGGGGTGTTTCCATTAAAAATGGGTCACACTGTATAAGTTTTTCGTATATTTAGCAGTTTTGAAGGAGTGAAAAATTTTATTCTCTAATTTTTAAATTGCTTGTCTAAAATGTCCACCATTATATTGTTCAAATGTAAATCATATTCCCAAATTTTGAAACAACTTTAGCATTGTTACTTCAATGACAAAACTGACCTCTATTTAATAATTGCATGGAAATTATTACTTGGGTGTAATCTAAACAATACGAGCGTCACGGAAGAGACATTATTTTAGACGTTAGCAAAGGTAATAATACTAATAATACATCAACGTCATACTGAAACCGCATCTATAAGTCACTAGTGATTAAAGTGCGAAAACTAAACAAATAGGGGAAAATTTCTTATCAATGTGTTGTCAATTTTTTTTTGATTTGGTTTCTTGTAGATACCTGACAATTGAGTTATTCTTTACAATTTCCTATCTTATTAAATTATACACTCCCTTGCAGGTAATGCACTGATGATGGCATATCAGCTGAAAGCACTTTGCAATTTTTTGAAATTAAAAATTTTTACAAACAATACAAAAAACTGTTTACTTCACTTTGGAATTTCATCAACCAAATAGAATATTCCTACAAATATTTGAATAGGATTGGAAATAATAATGTAAAATTGTTACCTGTGCTATTTTTGAGCAATATCTCGGTTATGTCAATAAATTCGGAAGGTATCAGAGGAATTAAGTGATAGTGATGAGGAAATGACCTCAAACGTGAGAATTAGCTCATTCAATTAACCAGGATCAGTGATGTATGTGTGTGTGTTTGGGGTAACAATCACTGAGACCTAAAAGATCTATTGTGCCCCCTTACTTCTACTTAGTTTCTGAGGAAAGTCTCTGAAACTAGTAGCTCCTTTAGTCCTATTTCCCGGAGGAATTTTAGGATATCTGCAGGCTTCAGCTTAGGTAAATGTTCCTCTTCTATCCAATAATCTCCCAGGTACTGTGCTCTAGGATTCTGGAGTGCTGTGCAGTTGGAAAGTAGGTGGATGGAGGTTTCTTCTTCCATGCCACAGTATCTGCATTCTTCTTCCTCCACTAATTTGAGCTTTTTCAGGTGCCCATTCAGGCGACAATGTCCCGTTAGGATCCCTGTTAAAACTCTTAGTGCAGTCCTGCTTTGACTTATGCATTCATTTGATCTCTTTTGGTTGTAGTCACCCAGGAGAATCTTTGATTGTCTAAGCCCTACTAGATCTTTCCAATGGTCAGATCTTCTCTTTCTTTCGGCTTCGCCTATTTCTTCCAATATTACATTGGGGCTGATTCCGCAAAAAGGTTCAGGCCCCCAGAAGGGTATTTCCGACCCCCTCTTTGCTAGTTCATCTGCTATTTCATTTCCTTCTATTCCAGTGTGTCCTGGAATCCATAGTAGGGTAACTATATTGTTCTCGCCTAATGTCTAGGCATTCCCAAACCATTTTAGAACTGATTACGCAAGAGCTCAGTGCTTTTATGGCTGCTTGACTATCTGTCATTATGATAATCCTTTGTCCTCTGTATCCTTTATTAAGATTGAACTGGGCGCACTTTCTTATGGCGTGGATTTCCGCTTGAAAGATACTTGGGGTTTTTCCCAAGCTTTCGGAGTGTTTGGTTCCTGGCCCGAACACTCCTATCCCAGTTCCTCCTATTGCTTTTGAGCCATCTGTGTACCATTGAATGGCATTCTTTCCAATTCTGGTAATGGTATTCGGATCCCATTCCTTCTTGTTGCTCAATTCTGTAACGAATTTCTTCGAAAAGTTGTACTTTCTCATCATACCGTCTTGTGGCATGTCCCAGGTTGTCTGATTTCTAAGAAGTGAAGAGGTGATTTTTCTTTTAATGATTCCCTCTCTACTTAGTCTGTATATTGTTTTTTTCTGCAACACTTTCCACCACCATATGTAGAGGGGTGAGGTTGAGAATTACTTCCATTGCTGCCGTTGGGCATGTTCTCATTGCTCCTGTAATGCATATACAAGCTAGTCTTTGAATTTTGGAGAGGTTTTCTCTCGTTGTCAATAGACTAGTTCTGCTGCTCCATGCAATGGCTCCATAAGTGATGATTGGTCTCACTATGGCAGTGTACATCCAGCTTAGGATTTTTGGGTTGCAACCCCAATTTCTCCCTGCCAGATTCCTACAGACCATAAGAGCCATTTTCGCCTTGTGGGTAATCTCCTTTTCGTGTTTGTTCCACAGGAGCTTACTGTCTAGAAACAAGCCTAGATACTTGACTTCTTGTCTCCATTCAATCTCGTTCCCATTAAGTTTTATGGTTTTGAGGTTGAGTTTTCTTTTCTTAGTGAAGGCTATCAAGATGGTTTTAGTGGGGTTGATGCTGAGTCCCACTTGCCTACACCAGCTATTTGTATAGTTCAGACCCTTTTGTACAATATCACAAAGAGTGTTTTCGAATTTCCCCCTGGCTGTTATGACAATATCGTCGGCATATCCTTGGCAGGATATTCCTAGATTCGTCAAACCACACAGGAGTTCGTCAACCGTCAGACTCCACATTAAAGGGGATGCTACTCCTCCCTGTGGGCATCCTCTGGTAGTGCAGATGGAGACAATGTCTTTGCTTGTCCTTGTCTCTGCTACTCTTGTGGTGAGCAGTTCCGACATCCATTTGAATGTTGTGCTGTCAACACCTCTTCTGCTTAATGCTCTTCTGACAGCCTCATGTGGAGTGTTGTCAAAAGCTCCTTCTATGTCCAAAAATGCACATACTACAGTTTCTTGGTTGTCTAGAGCACCTCGGATATCCTCCGTCAATTGTACCAGTGCAGTCTCCGTAGATCTGCCTGCCCGGTAAGCGTGCTGACATGGGTGGAGAGGTAGTCTCTCTAGGATTTCCGTTCGAATGTAGTTGTCAATTGCTTTTTCCATCGTTTTGAGTACAAACGATGTTAGGCTAATTGGTCTAAAGGATTTGGGGTTTGTTGTGTCCCTTTTCCCAGTTTTTGGAAGGAAGGTTACTATTGCCCTTCTCCAAACTTCTGGTATATAACCCAGTTCTAAGCTACTTCGACTAATTCTAACCAGATGCGGTAGAATTTCGTCTTGAGCTTGCTGGAGCAATGCTGGGAAAATTCCATCCGCTCCCGGTGTCTTGAAAGGCGAAAAGGTGTTCATAGCCCATTTCAACCTATCATTACTACAAATGTGTTTGGCCATTGTAATACTTGCCCTCGAAGGTCTTCTGTGAGCTTCGAGAGGATTGTCTCCCCTATTTGGGATGCTTCCAGGAAAATGAGTTTCTAGTAAGAGTCGAACTCTTTCCCCCTCATTTTCGGTATAATTGCCGTCTGGCTTTCTCAAAGCCATATCTGTGTTGACCCTACTTTTCGCCATGACTTTGTAAAGTCTTGCCGCAGCAGGTGTTGCGTCTATATCTTCACAGAATTTCCTGAAGCTATTTCTTTTAGCTTTTCTAATTTCCTTGTAGTAGGTATTTCTCACCTCGGTGTACCTCTGCCAGTCTCCGGTGAGTTTTGCTTTATTGAAAAGGTCCCGGGTTTGAGATCTTAGTTCTGACAGATGTTTGTTCCACCAAGGTGCATCTTTGCTGCTTTTTGGTTTCTGAAGAGGGCAGCTCGATTCAAACGCATCGATTATTGCCCTGTTCAGATCCTCTAGCTCATTTTCCAGGTCGAGATGGTGCTTAGCCCTTCCTTTTCTCTAAATTTGTGCTAGATTTCTTTTTAGATTGGTGTTATAAGTGTCCCAATCTGTTTTTCTTGGTATTCTCCTGAGGCTTGCCTCGGGTATGCCCAGTTCTAATTTGAATGTTATGATACTATGATCGGAGAGAGACGGTTCACCCGATACTCTCCAATCTTTTACTATTTGTCTTAGATCCTGTGATGCCAGTGTGATATCTAAAACTTCTTGCCTTACCCTTGTTACAAATGTAGGTGTATTCCCTATATTGTGGATATTAAGGTTTTTATTAAGGATATATTCTAAAAGTTGCTCACCTCTTTTGTTGGTGTTGCTACTGCCCCAAACGGTGTTGTGTGCATTGGCATCACATGCTAGAAGTAGAGGTAGTCTCTTCTCTTCGCAATACTTCACCAGCTTTTGTACTTCTGGGGGTGGTGCAGGCCCATCTCCCTCAAAGTAGCATGATGCTATCACTATTTTTTTGCCCTCCTTCTTGTGTTCGAGGTATGCCCGAATTGGAACGAGGTCTCGAGTCATGTATTCTGAAAGACAAAAATAGTTAATATTGTTCCTTATCATAATACATGTTCTTGGTATATCACTACCAGTGTGATATACTATTTTAGCATCTTTACATGCTAATCCTCTTACCTGGTTATTATTAACCCAAGGTTCTTGGATTAAACATATACCCCATTGGTCCTTGGTGAACAATCTTGTGATCACCGCCGATGCTCCTTTGGCATGGTGAGCATTAACTTGAGCTAAGTTAATTCCCACCATCCTGCTGGTTTTCTTCTTGGGTGATTCCCTCTTTCGTCAGGGTGATGTCCCCATCTGAAAGAGTACTGTCCCCTTCCTCCGACGCAATCTCCATTTCCTCCTCGGTCAGCGGCGACTCCTCCCTAAGGAGTTTGGAGATGTGCAGGCTTTCTACACTACCCGAGTCGTCACTGGCCTTGGAGGAAATAGAAGCCTTTTCCAGTTTCCTCTCCTCTTCTTTTCTGAGGCCATGCACGGGTATTTTCCCAAACCGGTAGTGTATGGTGAACCCGTTGCTCTTGATTTTTTGACAGGATAGATTATCTATTCCTGCCCTCAAGATTAGGCCATTGCCCTCTTCCTTCAGGTTGAGAACCTTCCACTGGTTTGTTTCCAAACCCTCGTTCTGCGCTTTGATCAAGCGGAAGAGTTTTCCTTCTTCCACGCCTTTGCTTCTTGGGAGGAAGATCGTGGCGGTATGCATTTTTGGGATGTCGTCTCCCTGGCACACCGTCAGTTCTGCTCCCTTCCAGCTCTCCAGCTTGGGTACTGTTAACCGGAGCCATTCTGCAGTCTGTGGTGTTTCACAGTCGATTAGAACGACTCCTGGTCTGAAGTGTATGCCGCTAAACTGGAGTTTGTGTTCCCACCCAGCATACATTTCTTCTATTATCGCGTTCTCCAGAAAGGTTTGGTCGTCCGCACTGAGGGTAGTCTCAGGGTACGCTTTAGGGAGAACTGCCATTCTTGTTAATTTTGCTGCAGCTGCATAGCTGCCAGATGAAGAAGGGATAACTGTTCGGTCCTCCCTTTTCTTCTTCGCCTGTACTTGCGGTGCTTGGGCTGTCGCCGTTCCCCGCTTTCGTTTTTCTCCTTTAGAAGGGATGTTTTTCTCCTCTCCTTGTCTCCTACGCTCCGTAGCCTTCTTTCTTGCTTCCTCCGGTGTAAGACCCTGTTCAAGGAAGCGAAGATACCATCTTACCCCCGCTCCACTAAGTCCACGCCTTAGTGGATCATCCCTTCCTCCGGGTTTACCCAATTCGGAGAGTAGGGGGGTTTTCTTATTTTTCGTCCAGGGTTTCTCCTGGAGATTTCTACCAGTTGAGGAGGTTGAGGGTATAGGTGCCCCTGCCTTTCTCCTCTCCTGCTTTTCTCTGACTTCCTCAACACGAGGTTTGCTCGCGTGTGAGGAAGGTGCTTCTTTATTTTTGGGCACTGTGGTTGCATGGCTCCGACTTGTGCCCGGTTGCGGTGCATGCCCGCGTGGTATTTAAGTAAGGGTATTTAAACTGGATGTCCCCAGGTATCCAGAGTCCGGATCAGTGATACATAGGTAATGAGTTACTATCGCTTCTCGATGCAACAGAGTCACTGCAACTATACGCAGGAGACCACAAAGCTGTATTATCTGTTGAAGCTAATTAGTACAGTTGGCAACAACCACAAATTCATTGGGAGTGAATACATATACCCTAAAGGAGAAATAATGAAAATTTTGGTGAAAACTGTAAGCTAAACAGGGTCGGGTAGGACAGCAAATACTTCACAAGCTAGGCTTCAGAGGTTGAGAAAAAAACTTCAGAGCAAAGGCAGCTTCAATTGAGGTAATGCTTGTGAATGTTATTGAAGAGTATACAACAGAGGCAACCAAAAAGTAGTGAAGAGTGAGAATTAAATTTATTATATCAACTAGTAATTTTACAACCCCTTGAGAAGTGTTGACGAAACTTGTCTAAATTGAATAGGCAGTATTCAGCAAAATGCTGGACAGAATTTATCAATCCACCAGTACAGTATATGATTATCAAATCGAAGAAAAGCAGGAACATGAGATAATATCACACTGAATTTAATAGGAGTGCGAGTGAGTACTATTGACGAAAAGGTTGGAAATAAATTGAAAGTATAGGATGAAACTTTTTAAAACAAGCTTACATTGAAATGGAAATAACTTGAATGAAGTGAATAAGCAATATATAATTAGGATTGAGTTTGTGGTGAGTGAGTATAATGAGCTCTTAGAACTTAATTGTGGTTCACACTCTTTTATTCTTAACCAAACTGATTCCAAGTTTGTTCGGTATATCATATTTCGGATATGAAGGTTATAGAGTGTCAAATTTCTGATACTTGATTTTGATCATGGTGCAAATTATATCATCTTGTTTCACCATATTTCATAAAAATCACTTGGAGTTATGAATGCCGGCATCCATATAGAAGACAGCAACGTCCTGTTAGTTAAATGCAGAGATTCTGTTATATGAACGAATTGTAGCAGTATCTGTGGTAATTCGCAAGTTCCATCACTAGATAGCGATGATGAAGTAGAAACGAACACTATTATTGGGTAAACATAAGATCAAATTAAGAATTGAGAGAATTGCGATGAACCTGATATTCCATCGATTGATACTACAAAGACCTTCCGCAGGGTCGAATAATGCTGTTCGTAGAAGAACCAGAAATATCCAATGGAGTTGAATATCTGGGAGTGACCTTTGATTTCAAACTGAGTTGTAGGACATCTGGAAATTATCACTACCGGGGCGACTAGGCTTTTCTGGCAATGCAGAAAAGTGATGGGCTAAGCCTGGTGACTACGACCTGAGGTGGTTCACTGGGTTTAAACAACTGTGATAAGACCAATAATCACCTATATGGAACAATAGTCTGGCGGAGGAGGACATAAGTGTCCTCTTAGCAGTGAACATATTAACTGCAATCGATAGACAAACCCTCCTTGGCATTACTGGAGTAATGTACAGCACAAAGACGGCATCAATGGAAACGCTTGTTGCATTTCCTCCTTTGGAACTTTTTGTATGGGTGGATGCGGTGATTGCAATTCTTGGGCTGAAATCGAAAGATTAATGGTCCTCGAACTATGTTCGAGAAGGACACACTTGAATAACTAGGACAATTAATACTATATGATTACATATTTCAAATGAGTTGTGATAGCTTGTCACCGGAGAACATCTTCACTTAGCGAGTGAATATCATCCCATCCAGGGAGCAGGTGATGTATCCAGGTAATTCTGGAAAAATCACCTGGTTCACCGATGAATCCAAAGCAAACCATGGCACTGGCCCCTAGGGTGGTATAAGTGAACCTGGAAAAAAACTGTTCCTCAGCCTTGGTAGATACACAACTGTAAGACTGTGACTATGAGCAAAGACAATTGCAGCTATAGCCTCTGTATTTATAAAAACATTAGAAGAGGAGATACTGGACCAAAAATTAGAACATTCACTTACAGCCAGATCATGCTCTGATTACAGGGAATGAAAGAGTAGACCAGTCTGCTGAAGAAGATTTCTGAAGACCATCAAGAGCAGCAGAGCGAATGAAAATACATTGAATTTCAGGAATTGAATTGCGTGTGGATTTGATCTATCGGAAAGACCATATTAAAAAACACACCGTTTTCCCAACCTCAAGGAAAAGGTGAATACATAAATTGTAAATAATTGTCTCTAGTTTTACTTTGTATACTTATAACTGTATTTAGCGTGACAGTCAAAATTCAGAAAGAGTACATCAAAATGAAAACTCCCGGAAAATGTTTCTACTATTATTCTAATTGAATGACTCAATTATTTGGTACGAGCTGGTTTTCAGAAATGTTTTTCCACTTCAAATTTATAAGCTAGACAATAGAACGATTTGCCTGTGGGACAGTTAATATTGATGGAATTATTTTGACAATAGAAAACTCAAATAACAGAGAGACTGTTCTACGTCGTACACGAATATGGTAATTTTTATTCTCATTTGGCATATTTGGCCAAAAAGAAGGGAACCGGAAACTGGACTGTTCCCTATATATTATATTAACCTTTTTTACCGTATAAAAACTTTTTCTGACCCAAAACTACCGCAAACCAAGATTATGAACGAGTTGAGGTTATAAATATTAATGTTTATAACACCGTCACGTCTGAAAAAAGTAATCCAGTTTCACATTAACGACTTGCATGTATTGACACCGGGTGGTATAATGAAAGTTCGGAGCTCTTCAACGGTTGTGTAATAGACCAAACTTTTGATTTCTTTCGTGTAAGGTACATCGAATCGCGTAACCTTGCATTGAAGAAAGTTGTTTGAAACATATTTCTGTATATTTGGTTTGGGTAGCTTTTGTTTAGACTGAATAAGGTTGATTCCGGTGAAAGAGAAAAGAAGCAAATAAAATGAAAATGAAATTATGATTACACACGTGAACAGTGTCGGGGTATGTGAATTTTTTTATAGATCCAATACAATATTCACACAAAATTATAAGTATACTAGGACATGAAGGACAGTTATTTTCTTGAATAATGCAGAGCAAATATTTGATTGGTAACGTATTGGAAAATAGAATAAATTAAAATTCATTTGTGGAATTTTCACTTTTATTTCATTTTACTCACTCATTCATCCATATCAGAGTGATAGTTTCTGTTATTGAAATTCAATTGATTGTGATTATAAGTAATTCCAGCTCATCTTACTGTTTGGTATAATAAACTGAAGCTTTCACTCATCAGTGGCTCGAAGTCTTTGAAGTGAACACTGAGCTATCAAATGAACCCTCGCATTTGTTCTGCTTCGAAGAAACGGTTGATTAACTGAAACTGAGAGTTTTTTTTTGAACCCACTCAACTTTTTTGTGTTGTCGTGAGGCTGATAACCTCGGAACACATATTATGATCCAAGAACCTATCTTCATAACCTTCGGTGATAATCTTACCAAATCACTACCTCCAAGTCCCGATAGAGTTCACTGCTACAGAAATACTATGACACATTGACAGCTCTCATTAGTACTTTGTGCTGGAAACGTTGTACCATAGGAAGGGGTGTCCAGTTCCATATTGACAAAAGACATAAAAGGCGGAGAATTGTTATTATGATGAATAGTCAAACAGCCAACAAAGCATTGAGTGTTGTTATTGTAATTAGTTTTTGAATGGTATGGATTCCAGGAGACACTGGAATGGAATTAACTAGCAGATAGACAAGAGAGGTGCTGGAGACTGGAACACCTTCTTCAGCCTCCCCTTCCAAAAAACAAGCAGCTCAAGTGTGGAAAATTTATAATTACTTTCACTTGGAAACGTATTTAGGTTGAATTGTTGTTCAACTTGGCGCATATAGATTAAATGTAATGTTGAATTTTACATTTATGGGACTCCTTTAGAACGGACAGAGGAAGCGAATACGGTTCATTATAATTATTGTCAAATAATTTAGGAAAAAATTACTATATGTGAATATACAAATGTTGAGAAAGTCTTGTCTTTTCTTTGAGTTTTGTCTGGAGTGATAAAATCCCCTAGCGATTTGCGGTCTATTACTATTTGCTTCCATTCTCCAATTCATACAAACTCTTCCTATACTTCTTGCGTAAGAGAATTTTCATAATAGAAATGATCTTTCGAATTTAATGAAAATGTCTATTTTGTATGAAATACAGAAAACTTTGTTGTTATTATAAAACTGTGGGTTGATTGCTTTCCCACAAAACTTTATTGTCGTTGTGTTGCAATGTGTAAGTAATGTGAAGTATTATTCCAAATTTTCAAGTGGAAATATATTTCTTAAAAGGTCATTACCAGCTTCTTTGTTAATTTGAAATGACAGTTCTTGCGAAATTCACCTTGCTTAACAATGAATTTAGTTTTACGTGTGTTTGATAACTTTACTGCTTATTATTCTATTCCTGGGAACCTCAACAGCTCCGTTATAACCAACTGCTACAGGTGTTGAGCCAAAATGAAATATAAAGTAAAAATAACTCTGCCATGGTTTCAAATTCTTGGCATATTTTGAAGGTCAAATCACTCAAAACACTGTATTTTAAGTAATTTTTATCACTTCACCCAATATATTTCCAGTGATGGTTTGATAAATTGTTCGATTTATTGTTTGGATTCAGTTTTCTGCTTTTAACTCCATTTCCCTTCAAAAGCTGAAGGAAATAATAAGTACTGAGAAAATAGAAAAGAAGTTTTTCACAATCCGTGGTGAAGGGTGAAGGCACATGAAAAAGTCGAAAACTAGAAATGAAAACAAGCGAACAAACGTGGTAAATGAGTAGGGTAGACTGTATGCAAGAAATTTTCTATCGGAAAAATCTCATATGTATATTCAAATGGAGTCAAATCTACAAAAATGGTTTCCAACTAACTTCAAATGGTGAACTTTCACCTGGGATAAACCTCGTGCCTGAATTATTTCTAGAAATTTTTCGAGCACATGCATTCGGTGGGAAATTTTCTTTTCATTTTATTTTTTATTTGAAATATATTCTTGCAGTTGTCATGTGCCAGGAAATGTCCACTTATTTATTTCATGTCTATTCTTGGATAAAACATTTTCATATTATTTGCAGGTTACCATAGCACACGAATCATCTGACTGGTATGGACGTTTTTTGAAACCAATTGGAGTTTCCCAGTCCAGTAATTTATATATTCACGCTATAACCAAGAAAAACACTCGTCTGTCATGAATTATCAAAAAATTCGTGAGATAAATCCGAATTCAGATGACACATTCTGTTTATATTGAGACATGTGATATTAATTTGTTTAAAGAAAAATATGAAATCCGAAGAGTGATTCGAAACGTTGAAAAAGAATCTATTGAATTCCACACGAAAGTCATTAAAAACTTTCCAGGCCTTTTCTCAAAATCTGTCAGATTATTTCCAATTCATTTGCATTCTCCTGTGATATTACTGCAGACAATAATTTATTGTTATTAGTTTTGTAAAAACGCGCCATTTCGAAAAGTGTTTACCATAGCGATTGGAAAAAGTACAATATATGAAGAATGTTGGGTTTAAAAACAAAATGATTAATATTTGATTGTGTTGGTGGTCCTGATAGAGTCAATAACTTCTACCTGTCTGCTATTATTTATGCTTCGAAAATATTTCGGTGATAGAGAACAAGTTAACCATCCAGGATGACTTCATTGTTTTTCAAACCACCTACACAGTTTACCCTTGATGTATCAAATAAGAAGAATTTGTGACAAATGATTATTTGAGAATTGATTTGTGCGAATGCAATATACAAAGAGTATAAATCTTCCAACCACATTAACTGCAACCAGACAGTTCAGATGTGAACGGATATTTTTTGGAAAAAGTAATATCTATTAGGTTAGGTGTTAGTGGGTCTATGAGGCCCTACACTGAGATTCGCAAAAGTCTATTGTGGCTCATTACTATTCAGACTACACCAAACAAATTCAGCTTCTTAACAAAGCCGATTAGTTTATTTGGTGAATGATATTTCAGGTCCGAAGGCGAGAGAGTGACCCTGCCAGACATCAGATACATCAGATACCTGAATCAAGCCGCTGCGTGGGAGGCACAAATTATATGCTTTGCTGTTTCAGCATCTTTCAGGCAAAGACGACAAGTCGGATCTTCCGACTGTCCAAGTTTGAGCATATGATGATTCAGATGTCCTGTTAAAAGGCCATTTTCCCAATTCCGAAAACTGGAGTATTTGTGTTTCAATGTTTAGAATAAACTAAGGTTTCGTCATGTATTCAAAGATTGTTTAGTCTTTTGGGATGGTAGGATATGTCATGAGCTTTGGGCTTTGCTTGAAGCAGCTCAAGCCTTAATAAGCTGGAAACAAACAACATAGTATTTATGTTTGTTGGGGTAGCACTCACCGAGACCTGAAAGATTCATTGTGTGCCCTCACTTCTACTCATTTCTCGAGAGAAACATTGAGAAAAGTGGAACCTTTAGATTTATCCTCCGGACGAGTTCTGGAAGGTCAGCAGATTTGAGTTTGGGTAAGTGTCCCTCTTGCATTTGTCAAGTATGATTTTTTTTCCTCACAAAAGAATCAACATTCATCTTCTTCCACTATTTCAAGGTACCGATCCAGTCCTCAATTTCCTGTTACCATCCCAGAAGTTTCATTCCTACCTAGAGATTTATTCAATTTCAACAGGTTGTAGTAACCAAGAAGTGTCTTGAATCAACTGAGCATTACTAAATGGTTCCGGCCTTCAAAAGGGTGCTACAGTTCCACCCTTTGCTACTTAATATCCTTCTACTTCAATATCTCAGTAAGGTGACTATATTCTTCTCGTCTAGGCTCTTGAGCTCAGGCAATCGCATACCTTGTTGTAATTGATTACAAAAGAAATTCAATAGCTGCTTGACTATCCGACATTATGATAATGCTTCACTTTTTATATTCGATATCAATATTGTACTGAAAATATTCTTGATGTTATCACAAGCTCTCGGAGCATTTGACTATTGGCCCGGTTCTTTTAATAACTTTTAAGCAGCCTATGTACCATTGAATCGCCTCCGTTACAACGTTCTCATCGGATGTTTTTGACAAGATAAGCGTTTTGTGTTATCACAAAAGATTGCATGAGAAGGAGGCTGGACAAAGAGCGCCAAATCGAATTAAGGTTGATAGAGGACCACCTTCATACGAAGTATTTAGAGAACAATGTAGTCAAGAACCAGATTATTGAAACTCAGCCAGACACATTTGAAAACAGTTACAGACATGTTCACTGGGTACTGTACTTTGAGGAAATTTCTATATAAAATGGAAAAATTCAGTGAAGCTAGGCAAAAATGGAAATGAATGGCTGAAGCAGCTACTCTCTACTCACATCTTTGTGAGAAATAAAAATGACTTAGATAGAAGTAGGTACTTTGGAAAGAAATAATTCAACTATTAAAACCACCTAAAACCCCACAAACCAATGGCCTATATAATAAGTTTCTGGAATGGAAGTAGGAAGTATTGAAGTTACAAAAAATCGATTAATACCTGGTCTGTTAAGCACAACCTACATGAATGAATGAAAGGTATTGAAATGAAAAGTGCCACAAAAAATACCAGAGGATAATAAAAATATGTTACAAATAAGAAATGCGAGAGAGGAGAAATTGATTGATGCACAAATTAAACTGAAAATTATGTCAAAGAATATAGAAGGAGCTTAATCGAATGTTTATTAAACTGATTAAATTAGCATCTCGTATAATTGTACAGTTTATTTTTACAACTGAAATATTGCAGAGTTTCCAATTTTGTGAGAATTGAAAGTTAGTTGGTTCTGCTATCTGCTTATAAAATACAGTTTTCTATAATGACGAGCCTTTCTATATTTTTTGTTGTACCGCCAATGAACCAAACACATAACCACTCTAAAAATTTAATGATTAAAATTTCTCCACCGCGAGGCTGTAAAGTTCGTTTTTACTTTCAGTGACTGTCAAATACTCCATTGCAAGATCACACAGAAAACGAAAATTGTTGAAGCAATTACAGTGATTTTGAATTTTAAGAGGTTTTCTTCAAGTTTACACATAAATGTTATCGTGTATAGTGAAGAATACTCGCGAGACAATAAGTGAAAACGTACTTGACGCTCTATTTACCGTGAAAAAATGGAAATTAATTATTTTAAGCAATTTGTGGCGTGTTTTGTATTCGTCGGTATTGTGAAGTGTTCTGTTAATGACATCAAAGGTGAGAGCTCGTTGAATTCTTTTGAAGAATTTCATTAAAAGAAAGTTTATACTAAAATTATTACTTTGTATTGTTTACATCGAGTTCGATTTATTATATTGTCTGTTAATATGACATTTCCCCGATCTTGATTTTATCTTCAGAAACTATAACAGGGTGTTGGATGAAAATCCATATTTTCCAGTGAAATCAGCATAATAGTTACTATATCCCTTTGAAGTATTTTTCCTTGCTTTTATGTGGTGCTCCATATTTATTTTCACTCACCTATTGGCTTGAATTCGAACGCTATGATGGGTTTTCATATTTCTGTGGATAGGCAGGAAATTTTCAATTTTAAGTATTTTGAATGTGGAAGCCAAATTTTTATTCTTAATTATTTTAGAAAGGGTTAGTCAGGGTTAGCAACTTCTGCAGCGATTCAATCAAGAGTAGATCAAAACTAATGATGGAATTTTGAGAAAGTGTTACATTTCGTTGCATGGAAGAGGAACAGATTTGGCGTAGATGGAAAGAGGAGCAGAAATATACAGAGTGAATCACGACTAGCTAAACAGAAATTATAAATAAGCGGTGAAATATTTTTTTTCTACGACCGTGCGTTTTAACGCACTTTCCCGCACGCATTTTGCTTTTGAAAGTGTTACTTCCCCGAACTAGTACAGAATAGTGAAATTATGCATATTTTAACCTCATTAAACGGTTTTTTACTTCGAATGTTATAATTATCTTTACTACAGGTAATTAAATATATTCATTTCATTAGTTCATTGAATAAAATCTACATATTTCGATGCATTTTTCATTTTTTGAAAATATGAAATAATGAAGATATTTTAATAAAACACTAACACCAACCAACTTCACTGGACCGGCAATTTTAATAATTTACAGAATGCAACAAATTGTGTTTTTAATATAAATATTTATAATAATTGATAGTTTTTAGTTAAAGTTTTGTATACGTATGTGAAAATGGAATAATTTCTGAAAAATGGGTTGGCATACTTTTTGTATACACTGTGTCATTTATAAGATGCGACATAGGGATTCCTATACAAAACTGTCAAACGCGAGCTAACTTTTTCACCAATTCGCGTTGTGAGAAAAAAAACTAGAAACAAAAAGAAAAATGTTTCATCTCGGCGGAGAACGGATGCAACATCTTACTTCAGGTTTAACTTTTAAATTATCCCGTGCACTACCAAGTCAGCCATCACGTAATCGATTAAGATCATCCAATAGTGGTATGAAAATGGAGTTCGACTTTTTGAAACATGATTATCCATTTTTTCAATGAACCAGAAAAAATTTAAGAAAATTAAAAGTGCATTTCAACTTATTTTCCAACGACCTTTCCAAATATGTTATTATTTTTCATGAACGCTATTTGGTTGAAAAGTTAGCTCGAGTTTTACAGTTTTGTACAGGAATCCCTATTAGTCGCATCTTATAAATAACACAGTGTATACGGTCTCTCCCGCATTTGACTGCAGTCGCGTGCGGGAAAGTATCACTTTCCGCACTAGTTAGGAAAACTTTTCTACAAGCGTCAGTAAAAGTTCAATTTTTAACCCATGCTGTCAGTGCCTAGAATGCCATTATATGACACTGGTGTTAAAAGTGGAATTTTTGGGATTTTTTTTATACCACAAATTTCAATTTTAAACTATGATTTGAAAATATTTTGAAATATACAGAGTGTTTCAGCTTCGCGTATCGAACAAATTTTTTATTCTTCAAATGGATCATTGGCTATCTAATGGCAGATTTAAAAAGATCACGTTTCAAGCCTCCCAAAAATATAGGGTTTTGCCAGTGGTTGGAAAGATATAGCCACTTTCACAGAAAAATCACTATACACTTGAAAAAATTTCATGGAATAACAAAGAACAGAAAGTGAATCTAAACAGAACTCCATAAAAAAGATATTATTTGATATCAATTCAAATAAGTTTAAGTGATATTTGTGGTATAGGAAGATTTCTCCAAAATTCTATATCTCCTTCAATATATACTTGTCTGGTTCCGGACTTTTGCCGAACTCTATATGTACAGATTTGGGTATTATTAAACACTATTAAAAAATAATTTTCAGAAGTATTTCAATAAATTATTCACTTTGATTTTCATTTTTCACAAGTACAAACCACACAGGTGGTATATTCGCATTGAATCTCTAGTTACTTTCTAACATAAAATTCAACAGTCCATAAATGCCAAGAAATCTAATTGATTGTTATTCGGAAGACGTGTCAAGCGTAATAGGTGTAAAAATAGGGACCGAATACGTCTAAACGATGATGTCATAAATATTGAAGAAAGTTGCAAAAATTTCGATTATTATAATTGATTCTGACCTCAAGTTCTCTTCACATGTCTCAATGATAATTGGATGAGGATTTTGTAATTCAGGACTTATATACTTTAACAGAAATATACTAAATTGAAGCGTTTGAAAAATCCTATGTAATTCACTCGTGCTATTCCATTTGATTTATGCTAATGCCATAAATGTGACTACTATCAATTACAAAAGTTGATGACTTCATGTGTGAGACTGATATGTGGTATTAGATGAAATGACCATATCTCTGATCAAATCAAAAATATTGGCTGACTAACAACACTCCAGCGCCGAGCTCTAAATGCATCTATTCTGTTCCACTCATAGTGAAATATATAAAAGAGACGTTCATCACATTGATATCCCATGAAAAATCATCTGGTCATCAGTAGAGAGGTATCGTATCTGTTCATTTGGGGTGACGTTCACAGATTGAAAGGATCTATTGTGCCTCCCTACTTTTACTCAAAATCTAAGGAGAGTCTAAGAAACTAGCATCTCCTATTTCCTGGAGGAATTTCAGGATATCTGCAGGCTTAAGCTTAGGTGAATCTTCCTCTCCTATCCAGTAATAACTTTAACTTATTCATGCATTCGATTTCAACAGGTTGTAGTGACCCAGAAGAGTTTCTGATTGTATAAGCCCTACTTGGAACCTTCCAATGGTCAGATCTTTTCTTTTTCTTGGCTTCATCTATTTCTTTCAACATTACATTGAAGCTAATTTCGCAAAAGGGTCCAGGCCCCCGAAAAGGTATTTCAGTCCCTCTCTTTGCTAGTTCATCTTCTATTTCATTTCCTCCCATTCCAGTGTGTCCTGGAATCCATAGTAAGGTGACTATAATGTTCTCGCCTAGTTCATTCAGTTTGTTCAGGCATCTCCAAGCGATTCTGGAACTGATTGCACAAAAGCTCAGTGCTTCAATGGCTGCTTGGCTATTCGACTATATGGGGTTTTTCCCAAGCTTTCAGAGTGTTTGGTTCCTGGCCCGAACACTCCTATCCTAGTTTCTCCCATTGCTTATGAGAAGATATCGGTAGCTCAAATAGCGTCGGGAAAAATTATCGCAGATTTTATCCCAACCTATGCGCGAGTAGATTCTTGAAACAACGTCATCAAATAATGCTACCACCGAACACTATAGCAATCGGTAGGTTCTCTCACTGTGCATTTTTTTAATATAACATACTGTATTTCACATCAAATTTTGATACAATCTAGATATTGTAGCTAATTATGGTTGTTATAGAGTAAATTTGAAAAGTTCAAAATACCTTTTCCTGGAATTCGTAATAGATTCGTCTACTATCATTATCCACTACACCAGCTTCCTTATCTAAGAAACCGTAAGGCAAGGCCGTTTCACATTTTTTTTATATTACACTTTACTATACTAAATTTGAATGGGTATTGGGTATTACCTATACTCAAACTGGATAGTTTCTGTTATAAATCAACTTTAAGTAACTTTCACTAATATTAGGTCTGCTTTCAGGCTGGCTAAAATCGGTAAAAATTTTTTCAAATTTTTTCATAGATATTTTCAAGTTATTGGACTTCATAACACCTTTGAACCACCCTGTATATTCAGGTAATGGAGTAATTAGGGAATAATTAGAAGAAAAGACTTTTCGTCTTGTTATCAATATTGGCAACGCCAAGAAAAAGTTTTGGCGCGCACACAATATTCGAGAATAATGGCATACAAATGTTTTTTTCGAAAGGAATAGAGTTTTTCCAGACTCCATACGACGTTGCCAGCGTTTTAAAATTGAAAACCTTCCAAATCTGCTCCTTTGGAATGGAAGTTCTCATATAAAAACTATTCAAGGCATTGAAGCGAGACTCTAAATGACGATTTGATTCCGTTCAGGTAATAAAAACTACTACGGAAGAGAATAGTAATTTGTTACCTAGTGCTCAGGAAGCCTGTTTGGTTATATGGTATTCTTTTGAATGTATATGTATTTTCCAAAATAGAGTATCATGTCATCATCAACACTACACACTCCACTCATTCTGTTCTGGCAGAAGCAAATTTTTTCGGATATCTCTTATAAGATTGATTTCTCTTAGTATTTCGTGAATTTACTGTATCAATTTTTTCCATATTCACCCCTTATAATCAACTTTTCCAGTAAATCCCAAAAATCCTGCCAGCCAGCAGCAGGAGGATTATTGTTTTTGGGAACAAAAAGTATGCAGTGTTATCGATGCCAGTTTTAGGTAAACAAAGTCAACAATCTTAAGACGCGTCCACATTATGTCGAATGGTGTCGATCGACAATGTCGATCCAGTGTGGACGGTCGCCCGACATTGTCGATCCATGTCGGGTCGAATCGAATGCAAACCCGTACCAAGTCGGTACGGATAAAAGGAAGTCGAATCTACATGGCTAGTTTGGACGTGTCGAAGCATGTTGCTCAACATTTCCTAAACGTACCTATTCATTTTGGTTAGTTTTGTGCGCAGTGTAGTATCTCAATATGGATTGGAATGAGGAGCAGCCTCATCTAGCAGTAAATCCTTTATAACTTCCTTTGTATGATATTTTTTCCTACCATTGACAAGGCTGGGTCGTACCCAAAATCTTCCAGGTCGACGAAAACGCTGTTGCTGGTTTCCAGCAACTGTAAAAATAATTGTAACGGCAGCTGCCACTACAGCATCTTCTTCATCACTCATAATTGAAAATTCTAATGACGCAAAACGAATTCAAAGTATTTTCAGTTTTGATGTCGGTCAACACGTCCACATATACTGACGATGTGGACGAGTTGAAAGTCGAACATGTCGAATGAGATTTGTCGATCGACCTTGTCGATCAACACCATTCGACATAATGTGGACGCGGCTTTATGTTTTAAAGGCAACATGATGATAATCATTATTTATTTTTATCTTCACTAGAGTTAAAGCCAATGAATTTTGTGTCAAAATTTTCAGAACATACGTTAGTAATACCAATTATAGGAGAGATTAAAAGATTCGCAAAGATGCATGAAATCCGGCTTTTTATTCACGACAACGACGAAGTTGTTGAGTTGCTGGATTACGAACATCTTATCGGATGATAAAGAACCAATTCCCAGTCTGCTGTGTTTTGTCAAAAAATAGAGCTTACTAACGGGTGACTGGTTTCCGGATTAATCAGCTATAATTCGATGGTTTTTATAATAAAAAAATGATGATTACTGTTTTATTTGTGAAAAATATAATTTTCTCTCTTTCCACTTTCTAAGTCTATCTGGAATACTGAGAATAAACCAAATTATAATTCTAGTCTCTGACTGATGAATTTATTGAAATACCCTTAACACAAACACAATTAACATAGCTAACTAGGAAATTTGAATACACCTCGTTTGAAATTCCATTAGCCAGCTACGATAGTAAATGAGCAGTGTATATGGGATTTTTACGATAAAAAGACGATGACGTCACATTTAGTTACTTTCCTGCTTATCAGAATAAATAATAATTTACCAACCGTAAATACAATTTATCCTTAACAGCCAGTGCAATTTACAGCTAACGGGTTGGCAAAACTTCAAGACGTTGTCAGATAAACTGGTGAAATTCCCCAGTCTGTTTTGACGTTTATTGACATTCGATCATCGTCTAATATTTGAAAGTTTTTTTGGTGCTTTTAAATTCATTGTTTCTTTGAGATTAAAAAAACAGTTATTTTAATAACTAATTATTTACGCAAATCTGCAGTGTGTAGTTAATAAAATGCCGAAGCATCTGAACAGTAAATGTCAAGAGATAGTAACATCTTTCTTAAGGTATTTTGAACCAGATTGCCGAAATGGGGGCCCGCTTTCCCCGCTTACTGGTGAGAGACGTAAGTAATAGTATTCGATGTTTGTATCCATTATTATTAATATTATTGTTACATAAATGTAAATGTCAATCTAACATATCAGATCGACTTTACTAGTTTTCGTTAAGTAAAGAAAATAACTACAGCTTGGCAACATCACAATATTCTGTTTTGCAACGTCATCGTCTTTTTATCGTAAAAATCCCATAACTTCGTGTGCGCCTAATTACTTTAACCCAGATCTAATGAATTTACGGGATATTTCACATTAAGTGAATCGACTTGCTACTTTTTTTCACTTGCATGCGATTAGGATTTTGCAATTCTCATACAAAATTCTTGGTTCAGGGTCTTGTATCACATTAAGACAGTTTAAGGTCGTGACAATGCGGATGGTGAGTTGACACGAAATAGGAAAAGGCTGTCACTTTAGCAATAATAATATGAACATTTAATGTCGGAAGAAACAATTCTCTCAAAAACACAATACTTCAACTATATGAAAAAAAAAACAGTTTAATTGGTAGAAATAATGTATTTTTGTCCATGACTATTTGATAATTAATATTTTACGTGTGACTTATGACATATATACAGGGTGTTTTCAAATGATTACAACGTTTCGATGTAGGTACCTCTCGTAAAATTGGACAAAATGATATAAGAATTGAGGGGTCCAGCTCATTTACTTTACGAAATACGGGGTGATGAAGTTATAAAAATTTAAATGTTTTTATTCGATAACTTTGAAATGGATGGATAAATTGATTTCATATTTGGCAGGTTGTTTTTGAAGGGAAAAAGGCATATTTTGATAATAAAAACATTTGTCAATTCTTGATCCATTGGTGTACATTTGGAAAAATATATCACTTTTCTCCTCCCGTTTTCCACGCCACTGGCATTTGTGACTGTTTTCAATTAATTTTGTATTCCTTAATGTTTTTTACGTGAAAAACACACAACCTTCACATATCAAAAAGTTTGTGGTTTCCAAGATATTTGATGTTTTCATGAACTTTGAAAAATCATTTTCAATAATAACACACACACAAGTTTGGACAAATATTTTTGAGTCTTCTCCCATTGTTTAAAATGCATTGCTGCTTCACAAATTAGTTTCTGATCCATATTCCAACTATAAGTAGTACGAAGATTATTGAAAAAATACAAAAAAAAATATTTTTTTCATTTTTTTATCAAAAAAATAGGTTGCAGACTTCATGAAATCATTAAATATCCTGAACACTACACATTTTTTGATATGTAAAAGATATGTGTTTTTTTCGTGAAAAAGATTGAGGAATACAAAATTTATTAAAAATAGCTACAAATGCCAGTGGCGTGGAAAATGGGAGGAGAAAAGTGACATATTTTTCCAAATGTACACCACTGGATCAAGAATTGACGAATGTTTTGTTATCAAAATATGCCTTTTTACATTTAAAAATAATCCTGCCAAATGTCGAATCAATTTATCCATCCATTTTAAAGTTATCGAATTAAAACTTTTAATTTTCCAATACTTCAACACCCTGCATTTCGAAAAGTAAATAAGCTAGACCCCTCAATCCTTATACCATTTTATCCAATTTTAGAGAGGTATCTACATGCAAACATTGTGAGTGTCATTTGAAAATACCCTGTATATATTGGAGATTATAGATATATTACAAATGACACGATATATTAAATAAAAATGTGATGGGATTCGAACCTATATCTATAGAATTCTCCACTTCACCTAGTCAGAGCCGTAAATCATCAGGCTTTGAAGATATACACATGCAAAAGTATCAAGGTATTGTATAGGTATATACACAAATGGATTGTTTTATGCACTCTTGTATGTATGTCAAAAGCAAAAGTGACGTTTCAAATTCTTTATTGCTAATTGGAAGAATTTCAATAAGTATACTCGTATTTAATTGATATTACTAGAAAATTTAATATGGAAAGTGAATCAGAAAGTGAATTGAATTAAATATATTATGTATAATTTGTTCAATAGCATAAGTAGTTTTTTTTTGTAATAAACTAAAGTATTTTGGTTTGACACAAAAAACTATACCTGAACAGGTAACTCATACTCGTGTACAAAATATAGTATTGTACTCTATAATGGCTACTATTCACTCAGTGTTTATGCCATTCGCCTGTGTATACCTTACTCATCGTATGGGTGTCTCACGTCACAAGCAATATCAGCTCGTTCACAGCAGCTTGATATAATTTGAGATGCTCCCCATTTTCCAACCTTTTTAGGGAATTTCAATGGTAATACCACAAGAGGTGAAATTATTTTTGGTTGGGTTAGGTTTTCTAAAATAATCATGAGCGAGAAAAAATTTTTAGATTCAATGAGACCTCGTGTGGCATTCGGTGAGAAAATTCCATACCAAATGTGTTTATTTCCAACAACATCAATTTTCGTCTCCATGAAGTACTTGCAAAACATAGTATGAATTAATTGCGTTTTTAATATAAACATCAATCATAATAGTCCAAAGAATGTAGAAAATATCTAGCATTGTAATTGAAATGAATCAAAATTATTACGTGAACACATAAAAATCA
Organism: Galerucella nymphaeae; assembly: GCA_963978555.1. Taxonomy (NCBI): domain Eukaryota; kingdom Metazoa; phylum Arthropoda; class Insecta; order Coleoptera; family Chrysomelidae; genus Galerucella; species Galerucella nymphaeae. Next base: position 15,468,526 of record OZ021715.1, on the reverse strand, counting down.
GATTGTCAAAAAAATTTCCAGTGGGTATAATTTGCTGTTGGGTACCACAAGGAAATAATTTCCACTAAAATTCATCCGCTGCTATGGTGATCTAACAGAAATACACGTTCTGATTGGTTAAAATTCACATGTGTGGAATTTTCATGAAAATTAAGATGGCAGAGGCTAACTAATGAGCGATTATGGCCTCTATATTATTAATATCGTTTTATCAGTTTTTGATCGTATCTCTATTCAAAAGTTTGTTTTTGTTTCAGATGATGGTAAATTATCATTCGATAAAAAACTCAACTATCCACCACTAGGATCTCGATTTTTTGATGACATGGGACGTAAGTATGTGAAAATAGTTAATTAAATCCTGAAGTATAATCAGCAGCTGAATATTATTGAATTGTTTTTGTTAATAGCTAATTAGTGTTTTTAAACTTAAGAGAAAAAGCTTTCGTCATCAAGTCCTAGACCTGGCACACAGATGGCCTCGCCTATTTTTATTTTTTTTGTGGGCATTAACTACTTAAAATTATTAGCCCATTCATAGATTAATCTAGTTCCATTTTATTTAAATATCTTTGTAAAGGTTATTTGATCTCAGAAAAGTAAGTACTACTTTTGCCATCAAGCTTTCTTTAGTGTTTCCAGGTATGCCTAGTTGTCTTCGGCTAATTGTATATTTGGGGCAATCAATCAGAACATGCTGTACTGTCAGTAGGGTTCTACAGGTATTGCACAGTGGTTGTCTCTGTCCTAACAGCATATAACAAGAAGTAAGTCTTGTATGACTTATTCTCAGTCTGGTAATTACGGTTTGTTCCTTTCGACTGAAGTCCTGAAATGTGTTTTCTACTCCAATTGATGGCTTTATATCTTCAAGTTGTGTTTGTTTACTCATCCATTCCCTTTTCCAATTTAGTAATATTTTTTGCTAGTGATTTCGGTGATCTTGGAATCTTACTGATGGTATGTCGTCAATTTCTTTACTATTAGCTGCCTGCTTGGCGGCTCAGTTTCGTTGCCTTGAATCCCCATGTGACTGGGTATCTACATAGAATTTACTGTTTTATATTGCTTTTGGAGCCAACTAAATGAAGCCTGAATTCTTTTGATTGGAGGATCTTTGTTAAAAGTCTATTCAATCGCCTCAAGTGTTCGCTTTTGTTTTTTGGTAGTATTATTGTAGCATTTAAAATATACGTGAAAATTCAACAATCTACTCTGGGTTCAGTCGCTGTCAAAATATGTAAGGTATTGTGAAATGTTCTTTCTCCACGATCATCTCAGAGCTTGCCATTTTTGTAATTAAATTAAATTACAAAATGCTGGTATTCTCTGTCTTGAGATTGGAGGAATATTCTACAACAGCTCTGCCCCTAGCAATTCGTGGCAAAATTTTAGTGTTAGAATGGGCAATTTGCATGGGTATGAATTAACAAGTAAATTCATATCAGTAGGGTTAATAATAACATATCTTTTTACATGATTAGGATATTTATCTCATAAAGTTATAAATATTTATGAAATTAAGTTTCAAATTTTTTTTAGATTTCAATAAACAGCCTTTGTTGTCAGATTCAAAGTACGTTCTGTTGTTGAATCATACTCGAACTTTAGGACAAAGTAAAAGTTGACTTCAAACGATTCAATCTACAAAAGGAACATTGACGTACTTTTCATCACATCGGTAATACCAGAGATTCGGAGTTTTATTTTCCATTATTTCATAAGTATAGGTACTTTTAATGTAAGTACTGTGAAATGTTTTTCCTTCAACTCTAACTACAGCATTGTCTCCTACATGTTAAAAGTTGATTACATTTTAGTTTTCAATGGAACACACTATTCCTTAATAACTCCATTATATTAGTTTTCCAATAGAATTGACAATTGTTTCGATTCATCATTTTATGTCATCGTCACATTTTATTTTTTACTTTGAAAGCGTCATGTCGAGAACTACAGCTTAAAATATATATTTCCAAATTTCTTCGACTACGCGAGAGTCACCTTTTTTTGAGGAGAACATCATTTGAAAGAGTAGGTACTTCCGTTTCCGTTTGACAAAATAAAAAAAAAATAACTAGTCCACTCACAAAGTTTTCTCTCCTGACACCAGCGCAAAATCTCCTTGTTTGTCATTGGCTCTAGCCTACCACATTCTACCACAGGAATTCTAATTTCAATATTTTTTTTAATTTTTATTTGAAATCCCAGAGTGGCGTTATTAGCTGCGAATACTCAGTTGAGACCCAATATGTCTTGTGACATTTTCATTGAAATTCATGTACAATTGTGATTAAGTTGTGTAATTTTAATTATATTTTGTTCACGTCAATTCAAAAGTATATATTAATAATCTTCCACCGTAGAGAAAGTATAAGTCGGCTAAACGGTTAGAAGTTTTCTGACAAATTGAAAAACAGTTTGTTGTAACGGCACTAGTTGTCGAAGTAATGTGAAAATTGGAAATAAATATGGTCAAGTCAATTTGGTTAACCGAATAAACAAATAGATCAGACAGACAGGCCTAGGAGGAAATGAGATGATGTAATAAAATCCAGTTGAGGAGGTGAATTGTGTGATAATGAATTCGAAAATGGCAGCTGGTTGAAGTGAATTTGAATTTGTTTAGAAGGGACTGACTAATTTGATAATACAAGTTTGGAAGTGTGGACCTTTTTTCTAGTGAGCGACAAAAAGATACCAAAATAAACCTACCTTTTGGAAAAATTGACGGTTATTGGGAGAGTTTTCTTCAGTTTTTTTTGAGATGCTGTATTTTTGAAAGTATGAAATTGATTCAATATGGTCTTTTTCCGCTATAGTATATATGGTACTATGGAACTATAGTTAATTCTGGAAATATCAATTTCAGTGAAAAATGTCATTTTTGATAAAAAGCTTTGCTTCTGCTGAAACCCCATAAAATGTTCAAAAATTCAAGTTTTCATAGTCAGTACTATGAACACCGTATGAATTTTTGCACTCGACTTTGCTGATTACGGAATGGTTGGATGAATATTTTTCTGAGCGATGGATAAGACGCTGTGGACCAATATTTTTTCCTTCACAATCTAAATTCAACTGAAATTTTCTATGGAGCTTCTCAGAACAAAAAATTCATGTAAATAATCAAAAACATAATATTGGAGACTTAAAATGAGCTATCATTGATACCATTCATGGAATTAGTTACCTCAAAAATGCTGCGAGAAGCTTACAAAAAATTTAGGAAGAGAATTGAAAGATGTTTTGAAGCTTGGGGAGAATATATTGAATTACTGAATAGATGAGGCTTTTACTTGATGTGGATCCATACTAAATTATGGAATAAAACAGTTTTATCGCCAACCGTCAGTGGAGCCATTGATTATCAGATTGATTTCCGGAAGTGATCAAACAGTTCACCTTATCCTATAAATGTACTTTATCTGCCTTGGGGCAGGTAAAGTGACATATGAGTCAGGTAAAGTGACATATGCGTCAGGTAAAGTGACATATGCGTCAGGTAAAGTATTTTGACTTTGACATTACTCGAAAATTATTATCTGTCAGTGTTTACTTCGTCTCAATAAAATGCAATAAAATTCAGTTTCCTTTATTCCGAATTCTGAACAGTTGGCAATACAATTTTGGCCTGTTATTCGCCACGCTCGCTTCTCTCGCTCGTCTCATAATTTCAGACTCGTCCGATGAAGAATCACTTTACTGCCTTGGTACATAAATAACTATTACCTACGACCCCCCCCTGTAATTAGTCAATAACACACAGTGGGCGCTAATGTAATGACGTCTATTACGCACGGTAAAAAAAACGCACAACTGTGAAGTAAATCGCACGGCTTCCCTAGCAACATCTTAGCAACTGTCAATAGACGTAGCCATTTTATTCAAAAATATGACATAAGCCGTCAAAACATCAAACTTAAGTAGGCTGAAATAGCGATTTGCGTAAGAATTGTTAAGAAAGTTTCAAAACACTTTTTTATCATCCTTATAACCTATAACTGGTTTGTGTATTTTGTGGAAAGTTTTATTCTAATAAAAAATGTCTAGTGAAAGTGAGATGGATTCAATATTATCACGACAATCGCAGAAATAGTCAAATATTGTTGATGTTGTTCAAGTATTATCAATAATAAGAGTATAAATACAAGTAGAAGTAGGTCGTAGGTAAAGTATAGTACGTAACTCGTGTTGTGAAGCATTTTACGCACTCACGGAATTACGCACTCGCCGCTACGCGACATCGCGACCTGTATATTATCAGTTTTTTTATGTCTAACTCCGCACTATTGTAGCTTAATTTTTATTTAGAATTCGAATAGCTTTAATTGTAATTTTCCTTATTTGATTGTAACTTTTGAAACTCCGCAACTCTTCTGTAATGGTTCATAAAGGAGCAGAATTTTACACAAAACTGTCAAGCTGTATCCTCAAAAATTGATAAGACAAGACAAGAAGTACCTATGGAATTAAATTATTAATATCGGAAGGACTGACAAGTACATGAAATTCACGAGATTCGAAAGAAGTGAGATGCTTAAAACTGAAATCAGTTAATGAATTGTTTGGAAATTTATCCTATTCTATAAAACATCGAGTGAACAATACAAATTCTTCTCAAAAATCCTTTGTACTAAGATATGTTTGTACATATCGCTCCGCACCCCAAAACACAATGATCTCATTTGATTTAAAGTATTTCACCATTCGTTATATAATTCCTCACTTCTTTTCAAATTACTCCCTCGATTCTTCAATACTTTTCCGGATATGAACTATTTTGCTGCTCTTTGCTATTGTTTCGATATATAATTTTATCCTGATGATAATGTTACACGACAATCCATTGTTTTCATTAAATTAGTCCACTTGACATTTTTGCGTAATTTCTATCTGTAATTATTTACCGTTCGTAACATCAATTCGAATTTGGTTTGTTTTCTCGAAATAAAAACTATTCTTGATAGCTGTAGGTCCCCTCGTTTTTGCTTTGTTTTTTATTAATTCATTCATAAGTATAGGTGAAACTTTGTTATCAACTGATAATCCTGAGTATACGAATCATTTCCAGAATAGGAAAATTAACGGGCTGTGCAAAGATGAATTTATTCATTCGTCCAGTTTTAAAATACACATAGACAAGGTAGTAAGTACTCTTCAGTTTTGGTGTATAACAGGAAATATCTGGAAATTGATCAATCTTTTTGAAAGTCGCTATTTTCACGTTAAAATGAACATCACTTCATCTGAAAAGTAAAAAATTAATGGAACTCCTCAAAGATCTGTTATCAGTGCAATGTTATTCCTTATTGTTGTCAATGAAATCCTAGCTAAGTGTCCAAACTAGTCAAAAGAAAACTATATGATGATAATTTGGTATTATTTTGTAAGGAAAAGGAAATAGGGTAGACGCATATTTCATATTTTGCCTAGATATTAATTTGTAATAGTAAAGTTGATAAAAAAAATTACTAATAGTAGAAAATAAACCAGTTTCCATTTCAAATTACTTTCCCATTTTAAAATAAAATTCAAATTTTAATGCACTTTCCGACCAATACCCGAGAATTTCCGAGCGCTACCGATGATACGTGTGATGTCATACTTTGTTATCACTTCCGTAAATTGGCCGGTATTCCACTAGGTTATGTGTAGTTTTGTGTTGATATTCTATTTTAATTAACTATTAATTGCTTCATCGACGTGAAAATATCATTTATACAATATGTCTCAGTAAGTTGGAACCATATGGGAAACTTTTTTATTATTAATTTTAGGGAAAAAATGAATTCTACATAAAAGGTTCTGCATGTTATAAAATCGAAAATACAATCAACAGATATCAATTTTTTTCAGTCGTGTACGAGGTATGCCAAAAAATATGAATTTTACTCAGGAGTAAAGTAATCACAATGCCATTCTTGATTGCATTTTTGCTTGCGCCACCAGGTGAAGTGAGAAATATTTTGTCCGGAGTTGTAATAAACGTCGATTTACACTCTGGAATGATGCAATAATTAGAATGTGAATTTATTTCTGCTTTATCCATTTTTAAAGCTTTCAGAAACAAATTAGGTCACAAAAACTCAGAGCGTGATACACGATACACGAATAAGAACGTTAACAAGGAGTGACGTCAACGGTTGGAGGAGCCATCTTTATGGCTTTATAACGCGTTTTGGCGGACTTTCAAATTTTATGATTTTCAAAGTTAAGTTTAAAGTTAAACAGCCGTATTAATAATAAAATTTAGATCATTCTAACTTGACATTTAAACCAAAAAATACATATAAATGTCAAGTTAGAATGATCTAAATTTTATTATTAATACGGCTGAATATGTTTTTGGAAAAATAAGCATGCAAGGTGTTAGGTGACCTGATAAAGCGTCCATTCCCAACAATAGCAAAATTTATGCCTGTACCCTATTCATTCCCTTTCTAAAAGGGTGCCACACTACCCCCTTTCTTATTTAAAGTTTTCCAGGGGAGTGCTGGAGGGGGATGATACTTCCATACAGTGAATTGTCAATTTCATAATAAAAATTGACCTGTTCCAGGTCTTTTCTTACATAGGAAATGATAACGCTAAAATTGAATTTATTCTATATTACATACCTTCGTTTTCAACTTTCATACGGATACTTGAAAGCAACTTTTAATTGTTTAAACAATTCAAACACTGGAAAAATATCTGTTATTTGCAAGAAATAGATATTAAATTATTTATGTATCAAAAATGGTCGATAGAGAATACACTACAACAAAATTTTTGAGGTGAATTTGGGTATAGAATGCAGGAGTAGCTTCAGTGTCCTTCAACATCCTACTCTGATTAAGATGAGAATTTGGAAGTTTTATATTTCCATACAGCCCCTGTAAACAGAATAAGATATACCGTCTACTAGTCTAATTAACGTTAAATTGGATTGGACATAGCTAATTCTCTGCAGAGAAACGTAATGACGAAATTGCGTACACAAATAATCGATTTTAAACAAAGGACTGGACGTTTGCTCAAGACAAATAAATAATCGCTATCCTCTTACGAAATTTATACGGATATTGATTGGAATTTGTAGGACACGTATGTAGCAACGGAGATAGTTGTACTTGAAATAAAATCATTCAACGAAATGTATAGGGAAATGTAAATATTTACATTAATTTCACCAATAACATGAGGAGCAAAGCAATTGAACGTACATTATACTACATTAAATGCCATACAAATGAGAGCTGCGGGAGTGGATGTGAAATATCAATCAAATTGAAAACTACGTAAATATAGGAAGTTGAGAGCCAATGAAAAATTCCATTAAAATAGTCACACAGAAACTGATAAGTATGACTTATTCAAATTTAATTTACGCCCTGACAAAACAATTGCCATACCTCACGTTTATATTGGTGGATGGGATATCAGTCTTTGCATTTTTTTTAGGGTTGTATTTGGGTTATGCCAGTCTTTGTACTCTGCCTATCAACCATTTTTGGGTTGCGTTCATTCGACTTTTGATATTTATAGTTGTTGGTGTTCCGATTCACCTGCCATTATGTCCTTCCTTTATGGTCCTGCGGATGAAGTTCAGAAAAATATTTCGCGTCCTTATGATATTCCGAAGTCTTGAACCTTCCATCAACTTTCAATATTGAACTATCGCAAGAACTTATGTGTTTCAAACTATATAGTGTGATTAAAATCTATGATAAAATAAAGAGTTATAATAGTTATTTATGTACCAAGGCAGTAAAGTGATTCTTTATCGGACGAGTCTGAAATTATGAGACGAGCGAAGCGAGGCGAATAACAGGCGAGTCCGATAAAGACACTTTTCTGGCGTGGTGCATACAGAATTTTATCGCCAACTGATCAGAATTCGGAATATAAGAAACTTAGGCATATTTCATAATAGGGAGAAGCGTGACACTGACAGATAATAATTTTCGAGTAATGTCAAAGTGAAAACACTTCACCTGATGCATATGTCACTTTACCTAACTCATATGTCACTTTACCCGACTTATATGTCACTTTACCTGCCGCAAGGCAGATAAAGTACATTATTGGTATAAGGATTAGGTAAACTGTTTGTTTACTTCCGGAAATCAATCTGATAATTGACGACTTTACTGACAGTTGGCGATGAAAATAATAAAAAAGCAGATTACGAAGCATGATTTATTTTATTCTTGATACTACATATTTTTCATCTCTCCTACCAGGTTGAATTAAATAAAAATTTCGACACTGCATACACTCTTGTACTCTAACAAGGCATCTCAATTTTGATTTCTAATTGTTGATTTAAAAATAAGTCTTCCAGGCAGACTATCCATTGATGTTATTAGTCTATAAATTCATATCAGTCATATCAAGTTTCAATGGATCCCTTGTATTGATTATGAGTATATAGAGAAGTAGTGAAGTGGAATGTTTTTTTTATCAATTATGGTGAAGTTCACAAACTGGAAAACATTATCATGAATCTATATTGTAATCAAATTGTTGAGTATTTTTTTTATTTATAATAGACAAGGAAATTCAATAGTATATTATTCAACGAGCGTATAATCATGGTTATTACTCATGAAAATGAAGTTTGCGACGTGAGCCACAGGCGAACGTCGTAATCATTCGAGTAAGTGATAACTATTACACGAAAGTAGAATACTATACTTCTTCTATGACTGAGTGCTCACCATTCAATTCAAACGAACGAGATATTTAAAGAATATTTTAAAGAAACTCAATGGTTTATGTCAAACAATTCCATTTTGAAAGCTGTAATGAAAAGTCATTTATTTTTCAATATTGATTGTGAAATTTGCGAAATTGGAAATATTTATACGGGAAGTGAAGAGAGATATTTCAGATTTAAGTTATCATTATTTGAAGTAGTAGAGGTATTATTTTCGATGTTTTCAGACCTCGAATTTGGAGATCAACATCCAATTAAGTCCACAATCTCTTGCGCCGTATTCATCCTGTTTCTCGGGAAATCGTGGAGTACAGTTGAATTAGTTTTCACTTTCCTTATCTATTCTAACAAAAAGTCAGCTCTAAATCACCTTCAAGAGGTAGGTAGTCAAATTATGACATTTCATGGCAAGTCTGATTTAAGCATTGCACTGAACATAGTCGTGTGTAATGGCATTATTTGACGGTGATTGGCCATGGAGTCGTGTGTAATGGATCATTACACACGGGGCGTGGCTTATTTTGTTTATAATACATCCAGTTACTCATAATACATCAACAGTCATAGTAAAAAAGATATTTTCTACATCGATATGCAAAGTAGGCATTTGCGATCGTATTTGACAACGCAAACGTCATCTTTTCCGATGAATGTCACCTTATCGCATATAATGAATAGAAAAATGCTCGCTCTCCCAATTACAAACTATAAATCAAATATGCATTGCTCAGAGTATCCAATGTCAACGAGTAAATGTCATCTTCTATTTGAGTGAGAAATTTCCTAAATAATAATCGTATGTGGGCGTGAAACTGCAAAATTAGGGGAGAAAATAATTGTAGTGATTTTTCATGTACACCACCTGAAATTGCAAGCGCCGCTAAGTTAGCAACATTTAACCTATTGCCATAAAAGTCACGGGGAAAGTATGAGAAGTAGTACGAACTCTTTATCACTTGGTGTTATTCAAGGAAACATAGAAGGTACACTGAACACGTAATGTGAACTCTCGATTGTAGAAAAAATCTTGTGTGCAATTCGAGCGCAAATTCACTGTCGATATCTTACAATCGACAATATCATTTTGCGCTCTCAAAACATAAATTGCTATTGTCGATAAACAATTGTATAACTTTTTGAAAAATTGTAGATTATTTCTCAGCAGCAATAAATTATTTGAGTTCATTAAAATACACAACTTATTCTTAGGAGCTTTATCATGTATAAACACGTTTTTATGTGAACTTGACAATGTGTGGTCACCGAGTGCTATTTTTTGTAATAAACTGGTTCACGGAAACTAACGGACAAAGAAGTGAAAGAATATCAATTAAATTGACAATACTGTGCTTTCACTGATTGATGTGGAGTTAAGTGATTTTATTTCAAACACGATAATGGTTTATGGGTTATAATGAAAATAGTACTGATAGAATAAGTAGTACTTACACTTCACTTAGCCTTGTACAGAGGAAAAAAATTACACTAATACAATAATACTTACGTTCTTCGAACTGATTTAACACAAGTATTGGCAATATTATTTTAGATGCTTCATAAGAATTTGACAATATATATATATATATAATTATTTTTTTTTCTGTCAATATACAGTATTTTGCTCATCACATTCCAGTTCATAGTTTTACCACTAAGATATTTACAAATGATATGGTTTTTATGCTGGAACAAAGGTCAGATATATTCCTACTTTTGAAAAGGAGTTTCCAGATGGATCACTACCAAGTAGAGAAGAGTTTACATCCTGAGTATATTGATTTTTATGGATTGGAAATACGAATTGCCGAAGGAAAAAGAATATTTCATTGAGTGGAAATAAATTAAAATATTCATTAATATCCATGCAAATTCAGTTGAAGGAAAAGTTAAAATTGAAAAATAATTAATAGTTATTTATGCAACAAGTGCAAAAAACACGTTTTGCAAAAGTTGCATACAATCTTTTTTCTACATTCATGCAAAATCTGGAAAATTAACATATAATTTGTTGGTATCCTAACCTAACCTAATCAAACTAAACCGTTCTTTTTTTTTGTATTTTTATGCCACCTTGTCAGTACTCAATCATAGCTGGTTTTCGCCTTGACCATTTAAATTTTAAATATTTAAATGTTTTTGCAATAATTGTAACTCGTTGAGACTGAGTAGTAAGATATACATATATTATTGTTGTATTAAAGCAGGATCAGACACTTGCTCTGGATTTTTATTTAATTCAAATGTTTATGTTTGTCATGAATCATCACAAAACTGACACAAGAATGACAGATGAGTGCAAAAAAAATTTTGTTGCACTAGTGCAAAAAAGGACCACTTTTTCCATTAAATGTGTTCCACAAAAGTGTTGTTTTTTGCATGAATGTAGAAAAAAAATTTATAAACTTGATTAAGAGCATTGTAAACTAAATAAACGCACTCCAGAAGCAACATTTTGCCAGTGAGTGTACTCCGACAGATATGTCTACAATGACGAAATATGTTTTTTCTACGGGCGGGCGGAAAATTGATTGATTGACACACATTTTAGTGCGGAAAATTGATTTTCCCGCGCCGTGTGGAAAAAACTTTCCACACCAATATGTCAAATTAATGATAAACTGGTATTGTCAGAGAACTGTCAGTGCATTTCTAAAATTATTTTGCTCGTGAATAAGTGAATCCTCACGCTCGTAGAAAAACTATTGTACATAACACTTGCGAAAAATGTTTTTCCGCACTCGGCTGCTTCGGCAGATTCGTGCGGAGAAACTCATTTTCCGCACTTGTTAGGTAAATAGCTATTATTGGTACAAGACTCAATATTGAGATTAACCATTTCAATAAGTGAGGTTTGACTGCTAGGAGGTATTTATCAAAAGGAAAAATGATTTATATCAACCAGAAATCTCAGGTATTACCAAAGGATGATGGGATGAAGTTTTTGTGACTCCACTTTCGAACAAAATTTCAATTGATATTTTTCGATGAATATCTCAAGCACATACAATGGAAAAGTTCAAAATCTCCAAGAAACTCGAGTTTTTCCTCGTTTATGAATCAATTCAAACTGGATTCCAAAAAGTGACGTATCACATGTTGACTACCATAGGGACCAACATCTTTCATATATCTGAGTCTCTCGATAATCTGGTACTTTCCTGACTTTCACTCTTTAGGAATCAGGGTGGAGATAAAATGTAGCTCCATGTTATTTACATACAAATGGAGACTAGAGGTGGAGAACATACAGGGAAATTGACAAAATCTGCCCCTCAAAATCTCCCAGATAAGCACTTTTTCACAAACGCTGTGTCGTTCTTCTTCTTTAAATATACTCAAACGCTCAAGCCAAAAGCGCCCCTTAATAAGCGCCCCAAAATAAGCGCTTACAACTGTTCTCTAAATTGTGAAAATTTTGTATTTTTTAGTTATGGTCAGGAATATAATTCAAAACATTATTTTGAAAATATATTCACATTTTATTAGCAGATGATATGTGTATAATAACCTATCCTAACCTAACTCCTCTTATAAACAACTTCTAATAAATATTTTCGAAAACCGAAGAAAGACATTCATACAAACTATTCTCAACAATAATCACCTAAATACATCTTTTCAGTAACTTCATAACTGATTAACTTTTTCTTCGATATTGTCATATTTGAAAATACTTTACTCATCAGTGAAACTCATATTTTTTGAAACCTCGTACACGACTGAAAAAATTTGATATTTGATGACTATTCTGGGGTTTAGACGATGCAGAACTTTTTATGGAAAATAACTTATTTTCCTAACATCAATAATAAAAAAGTTTTCCATATTATTCCAACTCAGAGGAATATATTGTATTATACACTGTGTTATTTATGAGATGCGACAAAGGAAATACTGTAGAAAACTGTCAAACGCGAGTTAACATTTTTACCAAACAACGTTCCTTAATTGATTTGATAAGGTCGTTGAAAAATAAGTTCCAACGCACTTTTTATTTTCTCAAATTCACTCTGGTGAAGAAGTTAGCTCTCGTTTGACAGTTTTGTACAGGAACCCCTATGTCGCATCTTATAATACCACAGTGTATAAATTTCCAATTGCTTATTATCTGGAGTACAGCAGCTGTCGGGAAGCGCAATATTCGGTTCGTGGCGCTTATTTCAAGGCGATTGTCGAAGCGTTTTTGACGGGACACCAAACATTACGTAGTAAACATTGGATAATAAAAACTGGAAAGATAAAAAATAATTTAATATTGGCAAAGTCTGTTTAATTAAAAATTGGAACATGGAAAACGGAGCTAGGTATTAAACCAGAATATTTGCCAAACAATTGATGAGATACTGGCTACGTAGGTATATGGAACACAACAGAGTGGGATGTCTACATTAAATTTAAATTATTATTGATTAATTGATTATTATTTTATCTGGCAAAGGGTTATTCAACTCCAAAAAATATGTTATTGTTGATTTTCTATAAAATTCTTCACATGAAAATGAAGAATTTAAGCGATAGCCAGCACTTTCTCAGACGGTGAACGACGGCTTTCATGTTGGTAGAAAAAAATTTACCATCCAAAGCTTTTCTGGGACCAAGATTCATGAAACAAGGAACAAAAATTATAATGAGTCTGATTGAAGAAGGAACATATCTCCTTTCCTACAAAATTGATAGAAATTCACCTTCATTTGAGAAGGTTTTTAATTAGTCCTCTACAAGCAATTCTTCAGAAAATGAGAATAGAAATATTCCAAATGTTATGGTTTTGAATGAAACTAACTGTTTCTAAATGACTCCACAATATATTTGGAAAAATGTGTAAATTGCAAGTGAATTATTGACAATTGTTTCGATTATTTTTTTCACTTGTCAAAATCTGACATTTTGGTGGTTTTAACCAATAGCAATACATTATTCTAGCCAATCATTCGGTATTATACTGATAATTATGCTTCCTCATCGATAAAACCTTGTTTACATCGAAACGTCAAAATTTTACTTTGAATTTGTCATTATTGACAACTAAAAGCGCTTTCAAAAATCCTTTTAAATTGTTGAAAAAAATAATCTTCCCAAATACAACTCGCTCTTCAAATTTTATCGCATAATTTTTTATTTTCATCACTCAAACTTGTTTATTTGAGGCAAAAACATTCAAACAAACCGAATTTAGATAAAATCACTCCTCCTAACGGAGTCGTGATTTTATCAAATCGGTTTGTTTTCATATTTTTGCCAAATAAACAAGTTTTCGTGGAAAAGAAAAAATTATCGATAAAATTTGAAGCACTCGTGGTATTACCTTTGATTATTTTTTTCACTTGTCAAAATCTGACATTTTGGTGGTTTTAACCAATAGCAATTCATTATTCTAGCCAATCATTCGGTATTATACTGATAATTATGCTTCCTCATCGATAAAACCTTGTTTACATCGAAACGTCAAAATTTTACTTTGAATTTGTCATTATTGACAACTAAAAGCGCTTTCAAAAATCCTTTTAAATTGTCGAAAAAAATAATCTTCCCAAATACAACTCGCTCTTCAAATTTTATCACATAATTTTTTATTTTCATCACTCAAACTTGTTTATTTGAGGCAAAAACATTCAAACAAACCGAATTTAGATAAAATCACTCCTCCTAACGGAGTCGTGATTTTATCAAATCGGTTTGTTTTCATATTTTTGACAAATAAACAAGTTTTCGTGGAAAAGAAAAAATTATCGATAAAATTTGAAGCACTCGTGGTATTACCTTTGATAAATATATCATCATCAGAATGACAGAAGTTACTTTTGACATGATGTATACTTGATATATATTTGGCTAGTCCAAATAGTGCCTATCTAGTGATTGACTTGATATATATGAATAGAAAAAAGAAAAGAAGAATTTTAAAATAGTAGCTTTGATATTATTAGCCCTATGGGGATATTCTGGATATCTTTGTCCCATTTAAGATCAGTATAACTGTGCAATGATATAGGAAACCAGAAAAACTATATCTGCTGATCTTTACAATTATTACTTAAGAAGGCAGTTTAATAATGGAGAACTTCCTAGATTCAGCTGTTCATTGAGGACTTCATATGGTGGGTCTGTTAAGTGTCTTCTAATTTCTAATTCTTCAAGGAAGCAAGAACTGGACATATATATTAAGTCAATCACTAGATAGGCACTATTTGGACTAGCCAAATATATATCAAGTATACATCATGTCAAAAGTAACTTCTGTCATTCTGATGATGATATATTTATCGAAACAATTGTCAATAATTTACTTGCAATTTACACATTTTTTCAAATATATTGTGGAGTCATTTAGAAACAGTTAGTTTAATTTAAAACCATATGATGAGTAGATTCCACGAAGTGAGGGTTTATACAGTTAATTCCAAATGTTAATGTTCCAAGATTCGAAGAAATTTTAATTCATATCTCTGATATATTCGATAGAAAGGAGAAATATCAAGTTTGAATAATAATTTGATGTTAAAAATTTGTTGTTATTCCTAGATTGTCCAGGACACTTTTATTTAGCAGTCTAGTATGCTCTGCTTTCGCTCTCGTTTGCCTATTTGAAATTAGCAAATTCTATTTTTGTATCTGGGAAATGAAGAGTTTTTTGCTTGATTGGAGTATCGGAAAAATTATCACATTTTTGGTAGAGAAAACAGAAATAATTTTGACTTGCATAAACCAACTTATTTCCATGTACACCTTGTATTGAATTGAAATCATTTTGTATCCTAATTTATGAATATCTAGGAAGACATTAATAAAATATAAGAACTTTCCTTGGTACTTAAGAGCCATTCGAAAAAATTATATTCAATTATCGCTAAGTGGAATAGTTAGATAACAATTAAAAGAATATTTTCGAGCCTTCTCCTAGTAACCACCGAAATTGAATAGCTTTCACTTGTCGCAATTGCTTCTTCTTCATGTAAACAAAGAAGAACGTTTAATGTGTCTTCAGTTGACCGTAAGACTTCCTACACTCAGGAAAGTTCCCATGAGCTGCGTTCTCGACATTAAAAATTCAACTATGAATGAAATACGCGTGAAATCGAAATCTACTTTTCCTTAACATTCAGGTCAATCTGGTATTAATTAAACGAAAAAAAAGTTAGTGTTAAGTGCAGTTCTAATGTCGACGGTGATAAGTTGTAGTGTTATTTTAGGAATTTTTGTTTTCGTGTTTATTCTGGTGCTAAGAGTGGGAGCAGTGCCAAATGAAAGGCAGGCTCAGGAGTTACTGCTTTTGGATAATTTAGGGAAAAGGGGAGGAGTGTCAACTAGTGACCAAGGGACTCTAATGAGTATGTTGGGAAGAAGTACGTATATTTTCCATTCATTAAAACACTTTTTTTTTTCTGAATAGTCACGATATTGGTTTATTGGTATATACAGGGTATTTCAGAATTCTACGAATCTAACGAATTTTTCCTTAAGGGTGATGAAATTATATACTTTGTTTCTAGTGCGATTACAGTACATTATACAATAAGGGAGAGAAATGCGTTGTTTTGGCAGAGGTGCAATTTGAAGTCCGATGGCGAAGCCCGGGGCTACAATGCATCGAGGACAAAAATAGCATCTCTTCCGAATGATGTATGCTATTTTTTCCACGGCTGCATTAATTTAACAACACATATTTTGTCAATATGAAGTTAGCACCAGTAGCACCAGTAGCACCGGTAGCATTTTTTTAGGATTTGAGAATTTATTTAGTAGGCTTTGAGTTATTGTCAAGACTACAAAATGAACAAACAACACGAATTGTCAAATTAAGGTGCTAGTTTGGTTAAGTTTGGAGTTTGTTCCGTGCACAATTAGTTATTCATGCAACAAGTGCAAAAAGTGAGTGTTTATTGCACGCGACGTGGAACAACAACACGTCGAGTGCAAAAAACACGTGCTACAAAAGTTGCATACAATATTTTTTCTACATTCATGCAAAAACTGGAAAATTAGAATAAAATATGTTGGAAACTCAAACTCAAACTGTTCTCCTTTTTTTTTGTATCTTTATGGCCCCCACCTTGTCAGTACTCAATCATAACTGGTTTTCGCCTTGACCCTTTAAATTTAAATTGAATAATTGAATAATTAAAGATTTTTGCAACAATTGTAACTCGTTGAGACTAAGTAGTGAGATATACATTTATATTACTCGTATTAATGTATTAGTAGAGCGGGATCAGACACTGGCTCTGGATTTTTATTTTATTTGAATGTTTATGTTTGTCATAAATCATCACATAACTGACACAAGAATGACAGATGAATGCAACAAAACATTTGGTTGCACTAGTGCAAAAAAGAACCACTTTTTCCATCAAATGTGTTTCATAAAAGTGTTGTTTTTTGCATGAATTTAGAAAAAAAATAATTGTGCGTCGGAAGAGATTGTGGAGGCTGTGAATATTGCAATAAGCAATTTGCTGCCTACGAAGTCAAGATCTTTATACGATATAGGATAATCTATAAAAAGTTCTCCATAATGTAAACTCCCTTGGGAGCATTATACTCCCTTGTGAATAATCGATTATTTCTGTTTTAATTTTGATCACATAGAAACTGATTTCTACTCCCCACCGTGGAAAAACATATTTTATCGTCCACCGTCAGTGAAGCCGTCAATTATCAGATTGATTTCTGGAAGTAAACAAACTGTTCACCTTATCTTAGGTAGTGTATTATGCACGTGGATGATGTAAATTGACAACTTACAAATTCTTCTAGTCGAGTTTCACTTTGTCCTAATCAACTTGGATATTCAAGTAAGATTTAACAACAGGCTACAAGGGCTTCTGCCATTGGTTTAATTAAACCGGTTTATTGAAATAAAAAAAAAATTCAAAACTTCAAAAATATTTAACTTTTTG
The DNA here is from genome assembly GCA_963978555.1 of Galerucella nymphaeae. Lineage (NCBI taxonomy): Eukaryota > Metazoa > Arthropoda > Insecta > Coleoptera > Chrysomelidae > Galerucella > Galerucella nymphaeae. The sequence continues at coordinate 15,450,925 of OZ021715.1, read as the reverse complement.
AGATAAATATCGTTATCATGGGAAATAGTTATTTGTTCAACTAGGCAGTCAATCTACTTTGCTGCCGAGTTAAACATATAATTTTTTCTCCGATTGTTCATAATGATATAGGAGGATATTGTATTTGCAAGTTATTACAATTCCCACAATCTCTTTATTTTGGTTGGTTGCTATGGAAAATGTATAATCACAGGAAAAGGAATACTTTGCTGATTGATATCAGTCAGCAAAATCAATATTTGCTGCCAATCGGAGAAAAAATATGTTATTCTTATCCCTCCTGAAATGAGTTCACCTGTTAATTCATATACCCATGAAACTAGCCCATTATTGTCCACCCTGCGAATAGAAATTGGTACAGAAAAGTTTTTTCTGAAAGTGGTTGTAGAAAAAAGACAGCCTTCTACATGTTTATAATGTTTTCAAAGTGAAGTCGATTCAAGAGAGCATTTTATTGCAATTATCAACAACTTTTGTAACAAAAGAAAATATAATGACATTTGGAATATTATGTTCTTCGAAACTATTGTACTCTATCGACAGATGAATTGATCATTAGTAAAAATCATTGAAATTGTTTATATGTATATTATAACGAACAACAGACTTTTCAAAAATTTCCAATAATTACTTTTCGATGGACTTGAAATAATTTGAAATTTCCCAATCTTGTGTCTATTAACTGTTCTTTAAGAGAAGATTGTTTTAATAAATAATACGTGGAAGGTTATTATTGACTTTTGTTAGTGAAGGAGCTTCACAAATAATTTGTGTAAGCTGTAGCAATATATAAAAAAGTAAACCTAAGAACATATTTTTTTTAATGGGAAATAACAACTGCACGGGCTATACGCCACGTGATATATTGAATAACATATTCCCTTTATTTATTATAACTCCTGCTTGTTTGAAGTTCTTTGGTACTCCTCCTTTTCTGAGACTTTCTGAGACTTGCGTTGTAGGGCGTTAATAACTTGGTCCTGGAATACTTTTGAATGTATACTGTTCTTTCTCGTTCACTATAGATCAGTTCTACTTCTCTACGCAATGGAATCGTAAGTGATAATTGGTATTATTATGGGAGTGAATATCCAAATCAGTATTTATTGGTTACAGCGAGAAGTCATACTTCTATCCTCTTCTTCCAATGAGCTGGACATTTGAACTATACTTTCACACTCTTTAATTTATATTATTGAACTTTCTCACAAATTTATTGAGATTTTCATACATTCTCTCACTTGTGTATGCTACTAAGTAGGTGACTTGAGTACATTTTGGAGACAAAACTATTTCTCCCACTAAATGTGATGTTAATAGTTGGAATTCGCCTTTGACCAAATGAACCTTGTGGCTGGGTTACCGTCACATTTTGCAGATTTGGCACCCTGTAGTTACGCTACTGGATTTACGGATGGATGATGCAGCTGAGTGAAGGAAGCGAATAAATTTTCTTTCGTCTTTTCTTTCTGAGACTTGTGTTGTAGGTCGTTCATTCCTTGGTCTTTAAATACTGTTTTTTCTCGTTAACTATAGGCCAGTTCTATTTCTTCACACAATAGCTTCATAAGTAATAATAATTATCTTTTGCTTGGGGAATTTGAATTTAAATTAGTATACATTGGTTACAGCGAGAAGTCATACTTCCATCTTCTTCTTCCAATGAGTTGGACATTCGAACTATACTTCCACACTCTCCAATTTCAACTATTGAATTTTCCCAGGAATTCATTGGAATTTTCATACATTTTTTCACTTGTGTATGCTACTGAAAAGGTGACTGAAATACATTTTGAAGACAAAACTATTTTTTCCACTAAATGTGATGTTGGGAGTTGGAATTCTCCTCTGACCGAAGGTGTCTAATAGCATCATTCTACAGAGATGTTTGTTCAGTTGAAAAATACTTTTTGTGAAACGTAGACTTCGCTTGCCATCGTCAAAGATTTTGTCTGCTGCTTTGTCAGAATACTATCTACAGTAATCTCGTCACTAAACTGGCATAGCTATAAAATATCAGCCAATCGTAGGAATAATCTATTTTTGAAAATAGAAATTAATTTTTTATTTCATTTTCTAGTTCAAGTCATCACTATTGTTTTCCAAACAGCGTACACCAAAGAAGACGATTATAAGGGTCTTGACATTGAGATTTCACATTTCACTATCTAGCTTCCATCCACAAGGACTATAGCGGACACTTTTCCGTCCGGAAAAACTGTTTAAGGTGAAAGTTCCATAAATAGTCAATAAAAGTAAATTAATTCTCAACTTTTTATCACTTACTCATTATCTTGAGATCAAAAAATTAGTCAAAGCAATAAACAAAATGCGAACAATATAAACTTAGTTATTCAGGAACAGATAAATCCATTCAAATATTTCTTCAAATTTATAATCGCTTCCGTTTCCTGTAATTTAAAAATTACGGAACTTTCTCTTGACATATAACGATACGGTAGTCTTGACAGCACATTGAAAGTGGTTCAAACATTTTAACAGGGAATTCTTTTATCATTCGAGACATCCTACTGTTCAAGTAAATCGTTCAGTACGCTTGAAATATAGAAAGTTTGGACATTTTAAGTGAAAAGTACATTTTCAATTACATTCTTTTCATCAATAGTCCAGTACACGGAGATCACGAGAACAAAGTAATTAGCAATATCGCTGTTTTTATCATACACTGTGTTATTTATGAGATGCGACATAGGGAGATTTCTGTACAAAACTTTTTTACCAAATAGCGTTTATTGAAAATAATAACAGATTTGGAAATGTCGTTAAAAAATAAGTTCAAATACACTTTCATTCCCCTTAAATTCACTTTGGTTCAATGGAAAAATAGATAGTTAGGTATGTTTGAAAAATTCGGTCTTCATTTTCATAGCACTTTCGAATGCTTTCAACCGTGTGGGAAATAGCTACATGGATAGATGCACAGGAAATTCAAAAGTTATACCCAATGTATGGCGGTTCGATTAGCCGCTTTGGTGAAATTCTTTTCTTCTTGTTTCCAGTTTTCCAGGCCGGCGAATCGAACCGTCATACTTCAGGTTTAACTGTTAAAATTTTCTTGCACCTACCCGTTTATACAGGGTGTCCCACGACGAGTGAAAACTATCTGTATATGGCAAAATACTTATAGTAAAATCATGAAAATTTCTACGTTTGGGTTTTCGGATACGATCTTTTCAACTAAAATATTTTCAAAGATGGCCGACTTCCGGTTCTACCAGAAGTGGACTATAACTTTGTTATTTTAAATAGAACACCCTGTATATTAATACATTTTTGAAATCTACGTAATATTTTAGTATACTTTTGTCTAAAAACTTTTTTCAAAAAATGCACACTTTTTGAGTTATTGATTTTATTGTAGAAAATTTGACCATTGAAGACCAAATTATTTTTTTACGAGGGGACCCTTGAAGATATGAAAATGGTTTCTCTTCGGTTGCCTTGAGCAAGGTTAAACGTATTCGAATCTGTGTTTTTCATTTCATACAGGGTGTGTATAAAAAGTGTTCAAACTTTAACTTCATAAATATCAAATTTCTTCATTTTTTTAAGCAGAACCACCCTGTTTTTTCTATTTCAATGCATTCAGGGGAAAAAAATTAGGCAAATTCATGTATACTTTCCTATACCTAAACCTTACCGTTATCCAGATATTAAATGTTTTCTGTAAATTTTTAGAGATGCAGGTGTGGTCTAAATTTTGATACAAGCACATAACTATCCATTTTCTAATAAACCAGACCAAATTTAAGAAAACTAAAAGTGTATTTGAACTTATTTTTTCAACGACTTTCTCAAATCTGTTATAGTTTGACAAATTCAACTGAACGTGCGGGGCATCGGTGAGAGGCGAGGAAACATGGCGCTTATCAGTCATAAACGTACTGTACCTATTTAATAAAGTAAAACTGAAAAAAAAGTACACTAGTCAACTAACGAAGTGAGAGAGAAGACCACACGCATGCGCCTGCCAGTAAGAAATCAGCTGGTCAAGTCCTTCGATAAAAATCACCAATTAAATAATTCGGAGTATATTCGGAGGGTGTGGTAATTATGGTTTTCCACAACGCTTGAAGAAGTCCATGACAAATTAGGAAAAGTGTTCATCTTTTAATATTAATATATTGGAAAAATTATGTAAATAGACAAAATCCAAGGAAAAAAACACATTAAAGAATTAATGTTTAATCATATTGTTAATATAGTTGATAATAAAAAGTCTATTTTCTCATTATTATCATACAATACTTAGTACTTTACTTTTCCATAGTTAAACGTGGCAATATCGAATGTTTTCGACTGCATTCCTTTCAGAGGTTTACATAAATTTGCCAAAGTATATTATTTCTCATGGAAGCTATTTGGTAAAAAAGTTAGCTAGCGTTTGACAGATTTGTACAGAAATATTTAGTTCAGTGTATATATAGTTCAGAGCATATTTGATCAAAAGAATTCGAGTAGTATTTTTATTTCCAGAATCCCAAAATATTTTGGGCTGGGATGGATATAATGGAAAATGGATAATATAATCTTGTTGGGCAAGCTTTTTTCTACCAAAAAATATGCATTTTTTTTCAATAGTTACTTTGTCTAGTCAGCCGAGTAAGGACCTATTTTTCAGAGCCGGGCATTAAACTTTCTAATGATATAGTTCATTTTTCGTTTTCGATTAAACATTATAGGTATGGAAAAAAACGCGTAGTCAAAAGCGCTCTTATCATGAGGGTTGAAAGGTCACTAACCATATGTATCAAATCAAAAAACACGGAAGTTAACAAAATGTGAGATTACACTGGTTGACGAATTCCTACTTTTTTTCTCATTCTATTAAATCAAGTACAAACTAATGCCCGATTGCACCACTTTAGTTTAAATGTAAGGCTTAATAAGAGCAGCTTAATAATAATTCCAATCTCTCATTGCACCATGTTACGCTTAGTAAAGCCACGCTTACGTACAATATCGTATGTCTTCACTTGAATGGCAAAGGGATGTTCATTTTTTTTACTAGATTGTCATAATTTTGGTTGGCAATACCAGTATTTTATCTGACAACTTCTTAATTTTGTTAGCAGAAATTATTCAGATGGAAGGTGAACAAAGAATCCGGTCGGCAAATTTCACTTCCGAAGAGTAAATACTTTGCCTTAACTGAGTTAAAAAATATAAAGAAATTATAGAATGCAAAAAGACAGACGGAGTAACATGGAGGAAAAAGGAAAAAGCATGGGAAAAAATTGAATAGAAATTCAAAGAATTAAATTGTGAAACGGGTCATTTCGAACATAAATGTGCTTGGAATACCATTTTCAAGGAAATCTAAAATTTTTAGTTCTTCACCAAGATTTTCTTCTATATTAATTGTTGTTTGTAAACACCAAACCAACTCAAAAGTTGGTTTATACTATTAGAAATGTCCAAGCAAATTGGAAACGTCACAAACCGTCAGAATACAATGAACCCGCAATCGCATATCTACCGCTTAAAAATAAGATATGGAAAACGCTGGGCTTTAAATTTCGTGCATATAAGCTTCGCTTCGATGACGGTGCAGCGAGTTTAATTTTTTAAGCCTGGCTTACTTGTTAAGCCAAGGTAGTGCAATCGGGCATAAGTACCATTTTGTTTGCTTGAGTATACAAAAAACCGGAAAACTGCTATACTTATTATTCATATTGTCACTTCCAATTGTCAAAATCACAAAACTGACATATTTAAATGAAAACTATCCTTCTTTTTTTCGTCAAAATTGCATAAGTCTGTCTTATTCATCTTACGGATTTCATTTGAAAGTTATAATTAAACGCAATAAAAGGAAACAAAAACTGTGAATATGTCTATGACCCGCATGACAAGACTGCATCTGACTATATATCTAAAATTGGGCGTTCAGGTTGAAAATTTTCCCATACATAATAATTATAATTTGGAAATTTTTTCTCATTTCGGGAAATTGTTATACAGGTGATTAACGAATAAAACTTTCCAGTCGTTACGTCGTTACGTTTCGAGTCACGTTATGAAATATCATTTTAAATTTCATCGCTCGCTGCTAGTGCAAGAATGCTTAATTTCTTATCAAATTTTTGTGAAGTGTTATATATCTTTTTGATACTGAAAACTTGTCCTACAAGATGGTATTTTCTACATCTCAGCACATCAATCCCAACCAATAATATTCTGGGATTTAAATTGACTGAGAAATTGATTGACCAGTGAATTTTCTTCCATATCATTAATACTCCTCCAAACTAATCATAAAGACATCAATTTCTTGTGCTTTCAGTGTAAAAGTTACTTCACTAACTGGGCTATAAGCAGAATAACACTAAACAATGTTTTTGGATATAAGCGTTCAAATTTCCAATAATTATTGTTTTAGTCCGGTCATTTTAGACATAAAAATAGTGATCAAATAAAGAAAATTCCGACAGAGCCAAATCTTTGTAGAGACCTTAGGTTTACCACAAGGAATAAAGTGTCAAAAGTCCCCATCAGTCTCATGTGAGCTTAGGGACTTATTCGGGGCCCAATGTAAAAATTTTAGGTTTTTTGGATTTTTCTCGAAAACGGTAAGTTTTATCGAAAAAGTATTCCAAAACAAAGTTGTAGATCTTAAAATTCTCTATAAAAATGGTCTCAATGATTTTTTCTCTAAGACCCACTATTTCCCAGATATTGCGCTTGTAAGAATCACGTTCTACATAATATGCGCACACATTTCCACACCACCTGTGAGGTAGTGTACTCGGCGCGTTTTTTTTAACGTGGTATCCCCGGTAGGCCTATTCCACGAACCTTTATGACGTTATTTTCAGGAACAATAATTATTTAATAGTATAAAGATTAGTGATATGGGTTACTGAGTTTAACTGTCGTTCTTTTTTTTATTACTTTAATCTGACTCATACTCTTCATATTCAACTTCAACAATCATGTTTTCTTAAATTTCTTCTTGTTCCTCTTCCTCTCCTTCCTGTTGATGAACGCTTAGAAATTGTTCAAATGAAGATGAATCAGTTGTCTCTTCATCAAAATCACATGAATCTTCCTCCCTTGTATTTAATTGAAAATTTGAGCAAGAGACACCTTGGCAATTGGTACACGCTCGAGAACACTGCAACCTTACTTTCTTACAGCGACATTTGGCACTACAACCTTTCTTGCAATTGCAAAAAATAGTGTTAAGAAGTTTTTCTGGAGCATGGGGCAGTAAAGTTCGAATCGGTTCCAAAGTATTATTTATCAATTTCCAACCCCACTCTTCAGGTTATTCAAGTAGAGGGGACTCGGTAAGGGACCGGCGGTTATTTTATGGTAAATTTGTATACATAAAAGAGACACGGGTAGGCATTTTTGCTTGCTTGAGTACCTAAATATGTATATACGTGGCATAATTATGTGTGCATACTATGAAGAACATGATTCTTACAAGCGCAATATCTGGGAAATAGTGGGTCAGAGAAAAAATAATGGGTACCATTTTTATAGAGAATTTCAAGATCTACAACTCTGCTCGAAGGTATTTTTTCGATAAAACTCACCGTTTTCGAGAAAAATCCAAAAAACCTAAAATTTTGACCTTGGGCCCCGAATAAGGCCCTAAGCTCACATGGGACTGTTGGGGACTTTTGATACTTTATTCCTTGTGGTAAACCTAAGGTCTCTACGAAGATTTGGCTCTGTCGGAAATTTCTTTATTTCAATTGTCTAAAATGACCGGACTATTATGTTATTATGTTATTCTGTTATAGTTTATTTATAACCATCAAAGCATCACCAATTAGCAATTCAAGTTCGCTAGAAAACTTAACAATCCTTATCCAAAAACTTTAGGAGTAACATTTTTTGTTTTTTCAAAAACTGCTTAATTATAGTTAGATTGTATGAATATTGAATATCCGTTGTTATTATTATTATTATTATCGAAACAGACCAAATAATTAATTTATTAACAGGAGTACTGATGATTTCCAAGGTTGAGTACTCAGTGGCTGCAGTGGCGCCCAGTCACTCAATGTGAAATCAATAATACAACGGTGAGGAGTACCAGTGTGGTTTTTTCAAAAAATCCCAAATTTGTATTGGACAATTTCTACATACTTAAATATTTGCGTCATATTGTTGATACCTATTACTTTTAGTCCGGACGGTACCAAGAAAACGGCATGTGAACAAAGACTACGCGTGATCTATTCTAAGTCTGCTGCGTATTGAACACTCATTAAAACAGAACTACCCGACTTTAATTATAATAACCATTCCTCCATAACTGAAAATACTCGTATTAAAATGTTTTCTTTTGGTTTCAGTGATTCCCCAATCATGCCGATACCGAGGTGTGAAGTATGAATGTGGCCTGAGCATCAGCTGCGTGCTGGGAGGTGGAAGACCCCTAGATCTTTGTTCAGGAGGAATGATATGGGCATGTTGTGTAGATAGAGAAGTTTCACATACACCAACGCTCAGACCTGAGGTAGCTGTACTTAATAACGCCAGTAAGTATCAAGTTAATAACTATATTTTGCAATGAATAGTTTTCATAGCGTTGATGTTCCGTACTTATAATCCGCAAAAGTATCGTATTTTGATACTGTTAAACTTTATTTATTTGTAGTGTTTATCTTTAATACGTATTCAGAGAGATTCTAATGGTATTATTTTATGTAACTTTCCGTTTTTCTTCATAATTTTGTACTAGTGAATTATTGGAATATTTTCCAAATATATGAAGTACCTAGTTCATGCAAATATTTCACATTTTAAGGGATGATGTCATTGGAGCTATACAGGGCTATTAATTAGTGTGATAAAGCTTGGTAGGTCCTTTATAATAAATCTGAGGTACCTAATCATAAAAATGGTAGACAGCTTCATATTTAAAAAACAGTCACAATATCAGACAGTGTCCCAAAAATCCGAAATCTTGGTTTTTCAATAAAATACTCCATATTTCTCAGTCCACTGGAATTCACTTCGGTTTCTTATTAGATACAACAATATGAAGTTATAATCTGTGTTATAATAGATAACCATGAACCCAGTAATAGTAATACCATAAATATGAAAAATGTGTAGCATATCAAAACCATTAGAGTCTCTGCTAATCAATCTAGGACCCAATCAACTTTGTGAATGATATACCTACATCAAATGCCTATTATATCCGATGTTTGCGTGTAATTTGTATATAAATATACCGTCATCAAAACTCAATTAATACCTTTTCGAAAGATCATCAAAGCAAATATAATCCTTTGATACTCGTTTTTAGTTCAAAGAAATTACGGTAAGGTTAGAATAAATTGGCGATTTTTGGAAACATTGATTAAAATATTCAACGTCACTCGATTTGGAGAAACAAATTACATTTTGAATAGAGAATGTTTGCTAGGAGTTATGTTTCCTGAGCAGCTTTGATCTACCAACTTTTTAATTTGACGAAGGCGTCTTGAGATATGATTAAAGTTCCAATCAGACGAAGCAAATGTGAAGTTAATGAACAGAAATAAATGGAATAGAGAGAAAGCCAAAGCTGAGCATATTTATACTATAAACTGTTTTGCTGGCAAAGCCGTTAAAAAGGCCAATTCATCCTCACTGGAGTGAATAATACCCAAATATCATATGCCGATACAGCAAAATATTTGGGTATAATATTTGCGCCAGCCCACGCTAGCAGGCTCACGTCAGAGAAAAAAGAACAAATTCGGAAAAATGAACTAGCCACTGGGAAAAAATTACAACCCAACCTACAGCCCAAAATTATTGTACAAACAAATTCTGAAGCCCGTATGGACATACGGTATCCACCAATGAAATTGTGCTAGCAAAAGCAGCTTAGATATCATCCAGCAATATTAAAACAAAGTACTAAGGTACATTGTTCATGCATGCCCTTCGATATTGTGAAAACAGTGACTTATACAGACTTGAAAATGGATACTGGTAATGGGACTTTTAAAATTAGCATACACACTCTAGGCCACAGTCCAGATATTATATCCAAAATCTAATCAGTTTTTGGCTTCATTAAATATGCTACCATCTGTAGTTGTCATGATATATTGAGAGAGAAAGTTGAGCAGAAATCCATCACTTTCAATGGCGGTAAACTTCTGTCCATCTCATTTTTCTTAAATCTTGTTTCGAAACCTCCCCAAACTTCAAAATAACAATTTTAGGATTTTGGTACTTAATGCATTTCAGAAGTTGAAAATACCTACTTTAGAGAGGTGAAATGTCAATAACCTGAAATTGTTAATTTTGGCTTTTGGTTTGTGGATAAAACAAGATATTTGAAAGAACATGTTTTATTTTATCAATAATATATAATAGTTATTTATGTACCAAGGGTGTAAAGAGATGATTATGCCCTGAGAGAGAAGTCATACGAACCCAAGGGCCTCTGGCCAAATTTTTATGTCATGCTAGTTCGTTATTTCAATCCAATCTTAATACAAATCAGTATTTGAGAAAATCTGGTATGAATTCATTGCCCTTTTATGATAGTAAGTAGACACTATCGTTGCTAGGTGAATGTTGACAAACGTAAATGTCATAAAATCACAATAATCTTTATACGTGTCACAGTTAGAAGTCAAAATGAACGAAAATTTTGGAATTCCTGACGAAATTATCAATAAAGCATAAGAAAACAACTGAAAATCTCTTGCCAAAAAAGTCTAAAGAAGCTTACGACATGGAATACGAAAAATTGGGAATTGGATGCAAGCAAACTACATAGAAGATGTTTATGAAAAATTATTTCTCTTCATGCCCGCGCGGGCCATGAAGTGATCTTTATGCCCGCACGGGTATAAAGTACGACATTAGATAGTTGGTAACTAAGCAATAAAAACACAATAATGAACTAGTATGATTGACAAACAGCTCAGAAAATTTCACCAATCCTACCATTTCATTCCAGTTATCTACGAAAACTGCCAGCTTTGGAAAAAACTTGACTATATCTACAATCATAGCTCATGACAACTACAGATGTCTTTGGATATTGTGTATAGCTGTTTTCACAAGAAAAAATCGTAAATCAAACAAATTTTCTTATATTCAAAACTAGAGCTATGGAGAGTAAATGCCAATTTATTCAAAACCTTTGCCCTTCTTTGTTCGAATAATAATAATATGTAATGTGTAAAATTGTGAACTAACATAAAATAACCCCATTAACCTGATGAAACTAGACACCTACCATCTAGTAGGCCATTACCCGCCAGAACCGGAAGAAAATCCTGATTTAAACAGCGTTGACGAGCCTTATAGGCCTCTGGATCGACCTGGAACTAGACCAACTCCTTTAAGACCCGTTTACCATGAAGCCGACGCAAATGATTACGACGTCTACGATAACGAAGGACCGTACCAAGACGAGCCGCATAATATTATGGGTAAACTTTACTAACGTTATAATTCTAATATTAGCTGTATATTGATGTACATAATAATGATATATTCCACACAATGCATCTCAGAATTCCTGAGGATTGATAAACTAAGGTCCTCTTTACACATGGAAACCACCTTTGGAGCCAATAACATTCATGCAATGTGTGTGGACCAAATAGAGTTGGACCGAATACACACTTTTTGGAGAGATTGACAATAATTTTTGAGCTGCTTGTTAAGTAGACATCTAATTCCTGAAGTGTATGGAAAAAAATTCCTAAATGCTTGAATAAACTGTATTAAACTGAACCAGTATTCTTGAACTGGACCCAATAATTTCTACATCAGACATGTTGGAGGTGGCACTGAGAGACTGAAATTGTTCCGACCCTTCCATATTGTGTGTACCTATAAGTAAATTATATACTGCTGATATTATTATTGATTTCTCAGGTCCAGGACACACATAACCGCACTGTGCCTGATCTCATCAATACTTGTTAAAAGAATGGCCCAATGTTTGTGATAACATTAGTTCAAACATCACAGTATCACGACCTAGCGTTTTTTTCCATATTCAACCGACTCTTGGATCGGACAGGGTGCGATTATGTGTTTTCCGGCCTTTACATGTACTTCTCTTGAGCTTTTGCATGCAACTTACCCTCTTTATTATCTGCTGTAGGCTTTTAAAGTGTTTTTACTCTGTGATTTTTAAACTTGTGATTGTTAATAACAATAACGAATAGTCTTAAGATGTATTTGGGGTTAATATTATTGAAATGTTTGATAAGTGCTATAGCTGCTAGAAATTTCCAATAATTGGTTGTTCATGTGAGAAAATTTGGACTGGACTTTGGACTTGACGAATTGACAACTTTCTATTGTTTAGTTATTTTTTCCTTCAAACTTTCTGCTTCCAGTTCCCTAATCTTCTTTATATCATTACTTTATTTGAAATTTGCACAGCACCTTACACTGCGGAAAACTTATCCATTTATTCTTTTATATTCAGTTGATGTCACGCAATTTTTTTATTCTTCAGCACGTAAAATATTATAATGCGCTATAATCAGAAGTTGTTACCTTTAGCAAATATTGAATGATAAAAAATCCAAATGAAATGTGAAATTATCTGACAAAAACAAGAATGAATAAAATCATCATAGTATGGTCATAAAATGGAGAATGATATAAATGCCAGAATAATATGAATAGAAGCTTTTATACGTCAAAGGAATAAAATTCTCATTAGTCTGTTAAAGTTTGGTTTGAATTTGTTATGCCGTTTGATCTAAATACAATGAAAGGGCAAATGAGCTATATAAAGCTAAACCACAGGCGGTATACAATGAAAATTAACTAGTTTTTGTTGCCTGTAGGATAAATTAAATGTATTGTGATGAAGTTTCATGCTAGGCGAATTCTTGTCATTCGAATAACGCTTATAATTCCAATTTTATAATAAATTTCACTAAAATGCTTTTTGTTTTTGGTAACTTTTGTGATATTTTTCGATCAAATTGATGAAACTGTCACCCAATTGTTCAAAATATCAAAAAACAGCAGAGTATATATAAATTGAGACCGCTTCACAGTGGCTGGTATATGATTTTCGACAGAGCCTCTTCCTTTTGCCTAGAACCCTAAAATATATATTATTCACCAAATAATCGACTTTATAAGGTACCGATCCTGTTTGGTTGAATATGAGTTGGCTTACGTCACAATGAGCTCTCATCTGTAGTAGTGGAGCTCCTGATTAATCTACCTTGCCCAAACCTCACCCACTTAACTCGAAATGAATGGTATACCCACCACAAATAACTTGGCCATAATATATACAGATTTGTATATTTTTGCTACAACCCTATACAAACAGTCGTCATTTTGTAATAGAATATTTTCAGCGAAAAGGTTATTTCCGTTACCATGTGAGAGAAAGTATCATAACATTAAGTGAACGTTGAATTTATATTTTCAATTATTTGCCGCCGTCGTTTAAAATGTTTTGGCGACTTTTGCTTATTGATAAACAAAGATAGGAATAATTTCTTTGATAGAAAAGCATATTTTTGCTTTTGTTCAATTAAAAAGCAAAATAAAATTGTAAAAATACCGTGAGATCTAGAAATAATTTATATCTTGTTGCCAGGTTTCATTAGTTTGACATTTCGCTTTAATTTTTCACACTCAAAACATTGGTAGTTTTTTGAGTAAGTTATCACGATTTCTGAATCGGAAAGTGATTCAGATTTTCCAATTACAGCACCAGAAATAGCAAATCAAGCTGAGCAGACCTCTTTGGATTTATTACCTTCAAAATCCAAAGAAAGATACCCATGAAGAAGTATTTGAAACATTCATGGATTGGGAGGTTAACAATCATGTTAATCCATTTTCGGAAAATGTTATGAATTTTGTCCAAGAGCTGTTATTGATAAAACAATGAGATGAATGTGGTAACCATTTAAACTATTCCTTCAATTCACCTACAAATATGGTTGGATTTATTTCCCGGAGTTATTGGTGTCTACAGTGGGGTTAAACGAAGTTAAACTCCTGTCTTGTTAAAATTAAACTCAAATGAATTCCCTTTTTTGGTATTATAGCACAAGTCATAACCATAGAGACTACAAATAGAGGAAACAATAGGTTTGTTCCAACAGCAGTCAGAAACCGTCAGAAACGATCAGAGAATAGTCGACCATTGCAATCAGTGATAGGAATTACGCGGAAATAACTCGTTGTTTGCTATGGTCGACTATTCTCTGATAGTTTCTGACGGTTTCTGACTGCTGTTGGAACAAACCTAATATAGATTCGAACCCATCAGCATATACGAGAGAGATAGAAAGTAGGAGGTTTATGCTGTCTTTTTCTAATAACGTGTATGCTATATACACACAAAAAAGGAAGAAAAAGCTTTGATCGTCTGTCTCTTCCTCTCTTACTGGAGTTCAGACGGACATTTCCACTAACAGAACGCCCTATGGCTTGTTACTTCTACATGTAGTATCTCTATGGTTATCACTGTTTTGTCAAACTGAGCTATTTGAAAAAGTTCCTTAAAATAAAATCAATTCACTGTGAATAATTGACAACTGCACAAAATTTAGAACTCCTGGGGGCCTATTCCTGAATGTCGAATGACATTTGTCGTATTCGACATTATGTCAATAGAAATTGTCGAACAACATTGGCATCTGGCATTCTCGAATGGGTTCGACATCTAAGTCGCATGAGAAATTTTGTCGAATAACATGAACTGGCAACACCTAAATTTTGATATTTTGTGGTGTTCCATGCCAAGTGAAGTTGTGAAATAAGAAATGATATGTGATGACAGTAAAGATTTGGATATTTGTTAGAAGTAAGAATGTACAATGTACTTACTTGAATGTAGAACAAGAGTAACAATATAAACATGGAAAGTGAAACCAACAAAAATTATTGCACCCACAACCAAAAACGAACATCAATAAATTTAATACAAGAAAAAGAGCCTCTTTCATCTGAAAAATTTTCCCCAAATTTTATCTTTCAAATTGCAAGGAGTAAGTGGCAGAATATTGCCTCCATTCTAAATTCTGCCCCCGTACCCTCGAAAGCAGTGGGAAAAGGTTCTATTACCTAAGGGTTCTAGAATAAGAACAGCTCTCAAGCTAGTTCTTCAGTTAATCTGAACGTTTTCATAAACTTTTTGTCAGATAAAAATGAAAAAGCGCTTCTATATACTCCTAGTCTCTCTCGAGGCCGCTAATACATCTCTTGATTTTCTAAATTTTCAATAGCAATTAATAAAGCTGCCATTTTCTCTCTACAAAAATTTCTGAAACAGAATCTAACAAAAGTATTAAACAATGTTTTTACCTTTGACATGTATAACGGTAACCTATAAATTTCGCAAGTAATGAAATTCTCGCATTCGGCATAAATTGTCGAATGCCTTTGACCATTCTACAATTTGTCATTCAAAAATTTGCGAAGGCGACATTTGAGATCAAGAATATTTTGATTCCATTCGACAAAGAGGATTTCTCGCATGCGACAAAATATGTCACGGTTTGAGAATAGGGTCCCTGCTTTTGTAAAGAAAAATTCTTCTTGATAAAGTAAAATAGGTATGGGTATCATGGAACTTCTGATTATAGCAAATGCCCTAGCATCCACTCCTGCATTGTGTGTGGCTTATATATAATTTTAATTTATTTCAAGGTTGCGGGGAGCAGCACACGAGAAGTAACAGAATAGTTGGTGGTCATTCGACAGGATTTGGATCTCATCCATGGCAAGTTGCTCTCATAAAAACCGGTTTTCTATCGAAAAAGTTAGCTTGTGGAGGAGCCTTATTAAACGAAAGGTGGATTGTAACTGCTGCTCATTGTGTTGCCACGTAAGTATATTTTTTTAACAATGATCATGGAACTACAATAGTATATTGTCTCACAGTAGTTAAGGGCCATAATATCAGGTGACAACAGCACTTGCCGCTACAGTATAAAGCACGACTGTGTATAATTAGTTCCAAATGGTTCACCACCCAATCAAGCACAATTTGGTGATTTTGAATAGACATTTGCTACATATCGGCGTATATCGTTTTTTTCTTATTTCACGCTTATTTCAATATTATATTGGTCATCAGCAAAATTGTCTACCTTTCGTCTTCCTTTTCTTCCTCCTTTTTCTCCCTTCCCTCCACTCCCACTCCTCCCCTCTTCACATTTTCTTTCCAGTCTCCTCTCACTTATCATCCTGATTTCCATCATATCCATCTCTTCCTAAATTTTTCTTCCTTTTCTCTTCCTACAACTCGTCCTTTTCGTCCAGTGAAGCCTACTATTATTTCATTAACAATACTAATCTGCTTCTTAACGTAAGTTATCATCTGAATGTATTCATTAACCTGGTGTCTGATATGCAAAATTACCTTAACCTCCCGAATCTTATTCACAGTGTAACGATTCAATACTATCTGAATCTTCTCCAGTCTTCACACTGGTAGATATTGAAATTTAAATGAAAAATGTTCCTAAAAAAGTTACCGTTCAATATTTCAACAGTATTTTCAGCGGCCCAAAATATCGTATAAATATTAACCATGCCATGGATCAGATTGCCCCACAATATAGTTTTAAAAACGAATATACAATCTTCATTCCAGAGAGAAAGGACTGGGAAGCAGGGCCTCCCATAATGGCGAATCTCAACTGGTACACTGATGGCTCTAAAACAGACTCTGGAGTAGGAGCCGGAATATACGGGGTACAGGAGAAGATCGCGATCTCTCTAAGCCTAGGGAAACATGCTACTGTCTTTCAGGCAGAGGTAATAGCGGTGCAATGCTGTGCAGAAGAGTTGATAGGACGGGAAGTGGATAACCAAAGAATCGTCATCTACTCTGACAGCCAAGCAGCACTCAAGGCGATACGCTCATATAAGATAACATCAATTATGGTGTGGGAATGTCGCAAGGCCCTCAACAGACTAGGTAGTCATAATATAGTAACCCTAGCCTGGGTACTGGCCACCAAGGAATAAAAGGCAATGGAAAGGCCAATGGATTAGCCAAGCAGGGAGCAGCAGAGGTCATGATAGAGCCAGAACCTTCCTGTGGAATTGCTAAATGCCTAAGTAAAGGAAGCATCCACAAATGGATGAACAACCAGGATGAACAACCACGCTAAATTATTCCTTAAAAGCCCTTCGGCCAAACTGTCACACGACCTACTACGCCAAAGTCGAGAAACGACGAGGATAATAGTGGGAATGCTCACAGGGCACTGTAGGCTGAGAAAACATATGCATACAATTGGACTAGCAGAAGACAGCCTATGCAGGTTCTACCAGGAAGAAGACGAAACCGCGGAGCACGTACTTTGTGAGTGTGAAGGCCTAGCAAGGTTGCGGCTTCACTTATTCGGAGAAGAAAAACCGAAGGCAGAGAGCTACGCAAATGAGGCGGTATCCAGGCTATTAAGTCTAATAAAAAGAATAAAGCTGGATATCGAGCTTTAATATAGGGAGGACCACAATAGATCTGCAAAGGTCGCAGTGGGATAGAACAAAGAGCCACTCCAATTCTAATCTAATCCAACCATCCAATTCTCCTCTACTGACTTTATTTTTTGGGGAACATTAAACACTTCCAAGCAAAGCAAAATGAAACTTAATCTCCAGCTGCTCAAAAACCTTGCGTAGCTGAATACATTAAATATTGATGTAGATCTAGAATATGAACCTTCTCCTTCTTTTTCTACCCAATTTCTGGAAAAAGTATCGGAGGATAGTAGACTCTTCAGTCCTTTTCCTTGGAGGAATCTAGTTTCATCCCCATGCGTCAGTTAAGATGAGTTTTTCTTTTCTATAGATTTATAGATTTACCTAGCTGTACGGAGAGACAGGGAGAAAGTGTAGGGGAAATATCTTCCGGTGACTACATTGTGCATGCTTAGATCATTATATTTTCTTGGACATTCTTATACATTTTAGAACTACGCACACAATGCCTACTTGATTACCTGATATGTGATGATACTTCTCCTTTTATATATTTCATTTTGAACTCATTTTCACACATTTTCCCATGGTGTAGTGGAAGCTGAATACATTATAGAATACATTGAACTTCCTATATATACGACATTATCTTTTTATCTTTCGGAAAGATGACTCACAAATCTTCCTTTTCATTGTAATTTGTGATAGTTTTTCCAAACGTTAACATTTTCTTCCAATTTACTTTCGAAAGACAAAACCATCAATCAATTTGAAGAAAATTGTAGACAACTCCTTGGAAATAGGAGGAACATTGTTATTTATGTCATTAGATGGAGTTTGCAAATTGTCTGTCTGTTAGAATTTATAGGCAACACCCCCTTATTTTGGGAAAAGGAGGTGGAGGAAAATCGATTTTCAGTCTACCTCATTATGTTCACTATATACATCATTCATTTGGACTACTCGTTAAAAAGTCCGACTTATAATTAACTATTCCCACTATTTCCTCACATTTCTTGATATGAATTAACCTTGAAATTATTATTGATCACGATCACCAAAATTTACTTTTCCAGTACAGCAAATGGAAATATTCGTATTCGTTTGGGTGAATGGGATGTACGAGATCAAGAAGAAAAACTGCCATTTGAAGAATATTCAGTCGAAAGAAAGGAGGTACATCCATCGTATTCGCCATCAGATTTTCAAAATGACGTTGCATTAGTGAAACTTGATAGAAATGTTAAATTCAAACAACATATTTTACCTGTATGTCTACCTTCTCCAACAGTAAGTGAATATATTATTCATCATTAAAAACTTTTAGGGCCGGTTTCATAATTCGATAGTTAAAGTGCTTTAGTAAAAGTAGACTTTATCTTAAAGTATCCTTTAAGACGACTTTAAAATAATTGCGTTTCATAATGAAAGTAGCACCTTCTTTTAATAAAAGTAGCATTTAGCTAAGTTGGCAGCCCTGAAATTTGTTTTTCGATACCTTTGACACTATTTAATTCAGTTATCTAACCTAAAATTATTGTTTTGACATGGCTTTGACGATCAAAAACGTCAGCATCATCATAAATTTCGAAGTGACACTTTCTCTTTGAATGATTTTTAATTTTTTTCAAATAAATTACTTCGTTATCGGATGATGAACTAGAGCTGAAAGCACTATCAAGCATGTTCATCATTTTTTCGTGAAGTATTCAGCCTGGTTGTCAAAAAATATTGAGAAAACCAGGTTATGTTTGCTTTAAAGCCACTTTATCTTCTGTAAAGTTTAGAAATTCGCACTTTAAGTTAAAGGAAACTTTAGGCACTACTTTATCTTAAAGGACGATTATGGGACCACTTTTTCAACTTCAAGCCAACTTTAATATTTAAAGGCACTTTAAGTTGATTATGAAACTGGCCCTTAATATTACTATCTCTTGCAAAGCAAACACTATGTGAATGTTAATAGTGAAATAACAATTATTAATAATACTATCCATATCTGGAGTACTGGATTAACATACATAATATTTGCTCACATGAGAACCAGAATGTAACTAGAAGGAGCAGCAATTAGATATTTCCAGTACCTGCGTCCGTTAGTCCTCAGTAACAATTTTTCCCACTAGTAACTTTTGATGTTTTTTCTAGAATCCATCTGGTCATCATAGATTTCTTGAGAAGAGGCAACAGCATATCTTGAACCTTTGCATACTGCATCACCTTTGTTCACACACAATCTTTGATATTAATTTTTCACAAATACATTTTTCATACTATTTACTAATATTTTTTATTCATTTTTCAAGATAAAACTGGTTGGGAAGAAAGCTACTGCTGCGGGATGGGGAAGAACTAGACATGGACAGGCTACCGTCCCCTCGACTTTACAAGAAGTCGATGTAGAAGTTATACCAAATGATAGGTGCCAAAGATGGTTTAGAGCAGCAGGAAGACGTGAAGTTATTCATGATGTGTTTCTTTGTGCTGGGTACAAAGAGGTGAGTTTATAACATTATTCATTATACAGTGTTCAGATCCTGGCTTTTGAGCCCCTTTTTATATGTGTCAGCTCTGCACAAAGACATCTACTGCAAATTAAACAGAGAAAATGAACAATTTAAGTATTCCTTATCATACTCTGGGTTATTGAAATCAAGATACGGCAAAAGTATATTTGTTGTTATTTAATGAAAAAAATGCTTATACTATTTTAATTTACAGGGCGGGCGGGATTCTTGTCAAGGAGACTCAGGTGGACCTCTAACGCTATCTATTGAAGGAAGGAAAACCTTAATAGGTTTGGTGTCCTGGGGTATAGGATGCGGAAGAGAACACCTTCCTGGAGTGTACACAAATATTCAAAAATTCGTGCCTTGGATGGATAAAGTGATGGCAGGATGATCGACCATAAGAATACTTAGGTTATTTGAAAAACAATGGACTTCATATTTAACTATAGTTTTACTATACTTTTGAATATAGTAGAGCTGATATAAATATAAGTACCATTGGATTCCAGTTGTATCCTGCAATGTATGTACCAAGAAGAATTTTTTGGAGAAAGTTATTTATTTATTTGTAAACTATAATTGGCTAATAAAAATATGTTTTTGTCGACCTTTACAAAAAATGATATTAAACGTACTTTCCGGTTTTAAAAACGCCATCTACCTTTCATCCGCTATGATTATTACAGTCACCAGAAGCAAACACGGGCCCTAGGTGAGCGTGTCCATGTCACTGTTGTTGTTTTTTTGTAGTTACAATTGATATCTTGACGTATCAAATGTCGAAAGATATGTCAACAAAGTCGAATCTGTTCACTGTCAGGATCTTTTGGAGTTGCAGCCAACCGTTTTTCAACTAATTTTTTAATCAATTCAAATCAACAATGTGACCACAAATTATCACTTTTTCCAGTATTTCTTGTGTTGTTTAAAACTCGTTTTCAACAGACGGAAGTTGGAGTTAACGACAGTGTTGGGTCCAGATGATGATCTCATTCCAACGGTTAATTTATTTTGTGAACTCCGCTTCACATAAGATGAAGGCACGTGAAGTTTGCCAACTGACTGACGCAGATAGAAACAAAAATCAGTCTTGTTTATCCATGTCGTATTTTAACGACCGTTTATGTTAATTGTGTTATAAGCGATGTTTAATTCCGACAGCAATTTTATCATTCAAGTTCAATGTTGCTCAAAGCAATCATTCAATGTCGAATATTTCTGATTTTCGAACATTTTGGGACTTTTTATTTGTGTTTGATATAAACTTGTTGGTGTTATAGGAAAACTCATCCACAGAAAAAGCTAACAAATCCCTATTTTCTACTGAATTGAAATCGAATGTCAATTTCATAGTATGGAGCAGGTTTTGACAAGCTCAGGCATACGACTGCAGCTTCACGCTGCTTTTTTTCTTATATGAAACGGAGTGTCCAGCATCCAGATGAGGATCACTGTTCAGGAAAGGTTTTGACCGATCAAAGCTAGCTCAGCATCATTTGGTGACATTTTAACCCAATTATTTTATCAACAAAAGGAAACAGTGAACCAAACAAACTTTCAAAACATGGATTTCTTCAAAGACGTTTCTAATGATGGAGACTTTATAGAACTGAAATCATTTTATAACTTGGAATAATCAAGAGTTATCTGGCGAATACAGGCTCTAGTGAATATTAAAAATCCCCCAAACAATGGCCGTTTTAATCATCCTTCCTGCAAAACATTAGAATCAAAAATTATTTGGCTAGCGAATCTTTTGACTGCTGGTAGCGATGACTTTTCTTTTGATTCGCATATTTTATGGGGCTCTCGTTCGTTTCTGTCTACTGTAGATATGGCTGTTGTCAAAGCATCTATCCAAAAAGTCCACTGGATTCCACTTGTGAATAGGACAGTAGTGTGAATATTATTGTTGATAATAATCTAAAATGGATAGACCGATAAAACCCATCTTCTGCACAACCGACGAAAAGGGTATGCAGACGAAAAATACTTACTATCAAAAAAATTCGATTTTTAGTAATTTTTTGTAAAGGTCGATGAAAAAATCTATTCTGCACCTCGGCTAATAACTGTCCATCGACTCATCCGCTTACAATTTGTAGACTCGACTTTAATAGACAGTTTCTCGACCTGGGTACATAAATAAGCAAATTATTTGCGATAATCCAAGAAATAGAAGTTAAGTTTTCACATCTTTGTTTTTAAAAAAGTGTATCGTTAACCAGTATTTGGAAATTTTTTGGATTTTTGATTTAAAATATGAAAATTTGACTTTTTTTTAACAATTGTAGTCCATTGGAATGTTACATTTTTTAGGCCTTACCTTGCGTTTTTTAGAGGACGCAATTTTATTTTTTTATGTGTAGAGCTAAAAACAAGTTTGTGGGGTCGGTCACCATCTTAAAAATAGGGGTTGAAATGGCTTTCACGATATATCTCTTAAACTATTCATTTGATGAAAAAAATTTGTGGATATTTTTTGTTGCAAATTAAATTTTCTACAACTTTGGTCCAGTAACTTTTTGTCGTAGAACTATAAATAAGAACGTTATAAGCGAAAATCTTCAGAAATTCGAGAAAAAAATTTATATTTTTCGACGTAACTTTTTTCTTATCATTTCACTAAAAAATGTTATCCGACCATTTTTGTATATTGTTTTTCGAAGAACAACTTTTATTAACATTATTTTTATTAATAATATTGCAAAATTTATAATTAAAAAAATTATAGTGATAAAGTAAATGAAAAAAAAACAATCAGCCGATGACATATTATTAGTACACATGTATAATATAGGTAAAGTTGAGAGTAATGAAAAATGGTACTCAATTCGGAGCGCTGTAAAACCTTAGCTATCGACTTAATGAAAAAATGATGCAAATAAAAGTTGTTCCTCAAAAAACGATCTACAAAAATGGTCAGATATCATTTTTTCGTGAAATGATAAACAAAAAAGTTACATCGAAAAATATAAATTTTTTTCTCGAATTTCGTTTATAACTTTTTCATTTATAGTTTTACGACAAAAGGGAAGTTGTAGAGAATTTAATTTGCAAGAAAAAATGTTTACAAATTTTTTTCATCAAATAAATAGTTCAAGAGATGTATCGTAAAAACCATTTCAACCCCTATTTTCAAGATGGCGGCCGTGGGACAGTTGCGACTCCACAAACTTGGTGTTAGCTTTACACTGACCCCCCCTACACATCAAAAAATAAAATTGCGTCCTCTAAAAAACGCAACCCTAAATGTAACTTTTCCATGGACTATTAAGGGAATAAAAATTTCGTTTTCCTTCAAACGTCATTTAGGTGACGTTCCTCAAGTACATTGAGTGTCATTTACATGACACGGAGTATTTAAGTAGTTATACCTAATACTTTACTCCCAAGGATATAATCACATTATTATATTATTAGTACTTGTACTAATATTCATAACTTCAAAGTATATAATAATACATTATGTTCCTAGGAGTAGAAAGATATCATTATTGTTGAGCCCAGATTCTTACACTGGGCTACAAAATATAGTGGGTCTTCTGCTCCAAGTGACATATATTATTTTTCCATCGAGCGTGGAAATAATGCAATTCATAGTAAGAAAGAAACTGGACACATTGCTTATATCTCAACTATTTATTATCATGAAATAATTATTACAGAATTATAAGAAAAAGAGCTATGGCTTGCATAATTTCGATTTCAATGGGGTATGATTTTCTTCTTGTTGCCTTAAAAATACAACTAATTTGGTGTAATTTTCCATTTTCACATTATGTTTCAAGTTTAATCAAATTTAATCATTGGAAATTGTACCAATAGTGTCGACAGTCTTGACAAATACATGAAATAAGCAAGTATAACATGTTCTGTGTATATTCGTAGGTACAATATCTTATTTGTACCATTTCATAAATTTTTTATGAGCAAAATCATTCATTTTTTGTGACTTCTCCGGAATTGATGTTTCAATAGTGGAATCAGCTATTTCGACTGATTACGGAGGTGTACATTGTATTTCTTGTTCTGGGGACATTTGTACAATACACTTTCCAAAACGGATGAACATGAAATTAAGATCCCACATACTTGGTTACAACGCACATAATAAGACGTTGCCATCGTTTCTCATTATTTTGTTACTAGTACAATAATGAGCGTTCATTATTTTACTAGTAGAAGAATAGGTTATTTCCACGATCTGTGTTATCGAAAATGATACAGAAATTATTGTACGTTTGAAGAAAAACACATTATTTGAAATATTTCTTCTGATAGATCTCAAACAAGTACTTATCTATGATAATGATAAAAATTTTTTTTGGATAGTATAAGGAATTTTTTGATACTATGGCGATTCTCTGTGGAACTTTTTGAAGCAAATTTGTCTTAAATTTTTTGAATACCCCATTTTTATTAGTTAATTTGACCTACCTAAACCATCATCGATGTAATACTCACGATAACATACATACATCAAAGTTACTCAAAGTCACTTGCTTGTCTCAATAATCGGAGAACTTCTGAAATCCAAATTCAAGTTTTTGATATGGTCTGAATTCTTCCATAAGGCTGGTGCATGATGTTTGAGTTGTGAGTTGTTTCTTCACAAATCTTCGCGTTTTTTTTCATATGGCTGGACACAAAACAGCTCCAAGTAATATTCTTCATATATCGAGTAGTTTTCTGAGGAAAAAACTCATGATATTCCCTACCGTTGGAATTGAAAAGTAAAGTTAAAGAAAAAACATTTGACTGAGCTTAACTGGGAAAGATTACACATCTAATTTTCATATCTGCAGAAAAAATGAAAATGCAGAATGGTCTTAACCAATTCATCCCCCAATCTATTATACTTGGAGTGTGGATAGTAATATTTTATGCAAAAAAAAATATTGCAATAAATCATTTTAAATGTATGTAAACTGCTAAGGCGAGTGCCAATTTACATTTTTGTGAAACATCAAAAAATATGGAATCCTCTGAGAAATATGTATGCGAGGACCTTGGAGAGATGAAGAATTTATGCAGCAGCTTTATATTTTAGTATTTTCATGAAGACAAATGTTCACCTGGTGGAAGTACATTGGAACAATCCTTAGACCGACCCAAACATTTTCATCAAATTTTGTTTAATTGATAAATTCAAGGAAAATATCTTTGGATAATATTTGTATTTATTCAGAAGAATTGGCTGTTTTTGAAGTATTCGCAACCAAATTTATTTGGGAAATGATTTTCTCCATTCCATTCTATGAAGCACTTCTTCAGAGGTAGTTATTGGTTATGCAGCATTGATAATTTCTGTTCTTTTGCATTGTATATTCTTATCACACTTTTCTCACAATGTAATTCCCCAAACTTATCCTAACTTGTTTTGTAACTGAAGCTTTGTATTTAGTGTTCTATGACGTCACCGCACTGGGTAATTTTGAACTGTCATTTTCGCGCGTGCCTGAATATTATAACTTCTTCGAATTAGGGATATCGAGAAAATTCTTGAGTGGTTGATCCATATTAGCTATGTCTAGATTACAATCCCAGTGGAATAGAAAAGTGTGCAAGATGGCCTCCTCAAACTCTTCAAAATGTCGTCTATGGTATATTATTTAGTTAGTTCTTGCAGTTTTTAGAAAATCATGCTTCCTGTTTTATTTTCTGAAAACTATGAAGGTGAAAGTAATCCAGGAACAAGAAGATTTATTTTGGTTACTCAATCCCGAATATTAAATTATGTAAGACGGTATATTGAAGTTTAGACAATGATTATAGTAAAGTTTAAGTACCAATATAATAAGGAAGGTTTCTTAGTGAGCTGAAATTGATTTTCAATGGATGAGAACATGAAACAAATTTATAAGGTAAGATCTGGTGCCAAGACACAAGATTTATTGGCACCTGATTCCAAAGTTTTTTTTATGCTTACCCTAAGTTTTCCAATAGACCTTATAATAACGTAAAATAATATATTTGACCATCTTGAGTGTGAAAAAATTGCCTTCAATAAAAATATATATGAATAAAAATTGTGACGGGACTTTATATTATTTATGAACAAAATATTGCTTATGAGGAATAATTTCAAGCTACTGGTATTTGCACTAGCCATATAATTGAACGCATCAAAATGTTAATGGCAATTTGGATAGTATAGCATTAAGAACATACAACATTATTCTCTCTTATTTTTATATTTATATTTTTAATTTTTTATTTATTAACTAGAACAATTGGATATTGGGTTTTGTAGGAGTTCAAAACCTGTGATATTTTCAGTATTTTGACTTTAAATAAAACTGGATATCAGTAAATCTGTATCAGATATAGCATGTATTTATATTGTTATTGGGGAACTATTTTGTATGGTATTAATGGATAATAAAATAAATTTACCATCTTCTTGCTTTTTCATTTCCAATCGCATAATTATTCATAAGATATAAACTGTAGTCAAGTTCTGTATAAAAATGATTAGTTTTGTTATCAAGTATCTACTTGTTCAGAAGTATTCGCTGTGTGCCGACCGTTGGAGGGGATAGGCGAAACTATCCCAGCGCGCGCAGTGGTGAATTTTCGCAATTCGGACGGAGGCTGCTGTAGTATATTTCATGTGAATAAAGGGGAAAATGGAGCACGACAGTTGTTGTGTTGTTAATTGTGAAAATACAGTATGGAAAAACAGTGATGTGAAATATTACAAGTTTCCTACTGCGCAACACAAGCTGGTACAAAGGAAAAAATGTATAAGTGGATAGGTCTTTAAAATACGCGCGATTCGAAATAAAGCAAGTGTTTTAGAGACCAGTTATCCTCGAATACTTTACGCTATTTTTTTTATTGGTGCACTTTGAATTATAAATATTGGTATCTATTACTACTACAAGAAAAAGAAATGGAAATAACGTATAATGTAAAATGGTTGAATTTGTGATGACATTAGTTTACCTTGCGCTGTCATGGAAATGTTAATAGAATCAATTTAAATACCATTTACTTCGATTTGAAAAATCGAAATATTTATATCTCAAACATAATCAACTGTACTTTCCATTTCCATTTATAAAATTGAAATTGTAAAATATTCTTCAAATAAAGGTTTTGACGTTACAAAGTAATCCTGTCAGATAATAATAGAAAAAAATTGTCATTCAGACCATTAGACATCACACTTCGTTTCTCGAGATGTATCTTTATCTTTTCGCTATTTTATTTCTAGTCACAAACTTCATTTAGCAAATTGAAAAATGGAATAATCGATTTTTATGAATGATTTTAGGCAACGTTTCTCTCCGTTGATTCTAACCTACAAAACTACATTTAACACGAAAAAAATACATTTTAAAAACGATTACTCACTCAGTCGCTTATAAAATACTAAACATTATGTCATTAGGCATTTATATTTTCAAATTATTCACATTGTAAAAGTTAAAAGGCTCCGTATTTTTATAATAATTGTCGCTTCCATAAGCTTTACGTGTAAATGCCTCCGACGTAACTTGCGTTTTCAAGCCGCGAGGGGCGACAGTAGGTTCGCACATAGCGAATACACCGTGTTCCAAGTTATCGCTTAGTTTACAATATCATCCAATACTGCGAAAACTCTTGCGACTGGCTTCAAAATTCTTTCTGAATGACGCATCAGAAATTTTATTTCACTTAACTTATTTTCAAATTGGACACTCAACATACTTGTTGATTTTCAACAGCAAAGCAATAATTAACATTTCCTAATTTCCTTATTACAATAAAATACCTACAAAAAATTGAGTAAAACTTACAGTCAGTGCTCAACATTATTTCTCGCAAAAGCTTCATATTGTTTTGAAAGCGTTTTTGTGAACGCAGCCTCAATCATAGCATTCTTCAAGATTATTTAAATCTTCAGGCTATACTCAATATTTGATATAACCCCACACAAATGGCGTTAGTCCGGCCGAGCGAAGAGGCTAAGCTATAGGTCTGTAAGTACCTATCCATCAGTTATGGAAAGACAGATTGAGATGCTCCAAAATAATACATGCGAACAAATGAACAAACAGTCTAAGTCATAATAAATTATGGAATGAAACAATCTTAATTTGTTAAAGTCTACCTAATATTAAAACTTGAAATTGTGACGCGTTTCGCTAACACCAATCTATTCAATTTTCAAGTCATGATAATTATACGATAAATGTTCATTTTATAACCGTAACTTTGTACAGAATTCCATTTTTGCATCAGTTGCTAGGCAAGCTGCTAAGCAACCAATTCGGAATGGAATATTTCGTGTTAGTTCCAGGTTCACACTAAAATCAGGACGACTACTCGTATGAATTTCATACTCTTGCAAAATGGGCATCATTTTGTGCTTATTGTATAATATACTATTTATTCACGTAATCAATGTGCTGTAGAGATTTCTGTGCATGCTACGAGCTATCGATCTTACTTAGTCTCACTATTACAAGATATCATCGTTACGTGGTCTCTCCATGGATACTGGGTCATATTTGTTATCCGTCAAGATGAAAAAATTGACTCCCAGGATACTTCTACCAAAAATACGATGTAGATGCAATTCATTCCAGTTTGAACCCTATCTTTGTGGACATGTCGCAGGGTCTGTGGAAAATCTTGGGGCTTGGGACCTAAACAAATCTATTGGATATATGTTAGACTAATGATACATATGGAGCTATTGCCTGGTGGCCAAAAGCTTTACAGCGAACGGCCCAAGCAAAGCTCTCTGGTTTACAGAGACAGGCTTGTCTGGCAATCACTGGTGCTATCAGCTCCACACCGTCAGCAGCCATGGAAATCCTTCTGGACCTACCTCCTCTCCATATATTTTTGGAGAGAGAGGCTAGATGAACAGCATACAAAATTGTACATATTTCTAAATGCACAAATCAGGCGTATGCAGAACGAAGCAGAATACTAGCGGATATTAAAAGTCACAGTATTCTGGGAATGACCTCTGACATTGCCTCCAACAGTGAACTACGACCTGCCTTACACCGTCCTAATTCCAAATAGAGATAAATGGGTCCTCCGTAAGGATGAACTATTAAGAGCAGACAGCTGTTGGTACACAGACGGCTCAAAAACACCCTCAGGCTCTGGTGCAGGTGTATACGGGCGCAGACCTAAGACAGAAATTTCAACCTCTCTAGGATCCTATGCAACCGTATATCAGGTGGAAATTTACGCCATTGTTTCATGTGTGGAGAGAGTGGAGCAAGCCAATCTCATACATAGAACAATAAAAATTTTCTCGGACAGCCAAGCGGCTTTAAAAGCACTTAGCTCTCGCCGTGTAACTTCGAAATTGGTTTTAGACTGCCAAAAAAGACTCTCCTCAATAGGAAAACTCAATAAAGTATTGCTGGTCTGGATCCCTGGCCATTCTGGCATGGAAGGAAACGAGAAGGCAGACTTTCTTGCAAGGGAGGGTGCCATATGTGTTTCTATCGGACCAGAACCTACAATTGGCATCGCAATAAGTTTTGCCAAACAAACACTAAATACCTGGACAGCAGGAAGAGCTTTAGACTTCTGGCATAATTTACCAGGATTGGTTCATTCAAAGGCTTTTATACATCCTTCGAAGTATGTCTCCAAACAAACGTTGGACCATAGCAGGCATGACCTACGTTGTCTAACAGGCCTTTTAACAGGCCACTGTCATCTGAATCATCATATGCTAAAACTTGGACTGTCGGAAGATCCGACTTGCCGTCTTTGTTTAGAAGATGATGAAACAGCAGAGCATATTATTTTTGCCTGCCCCGCCGCGGCTAGAATCATGTATCTGATGTTTGGCAGGGTCCCTCTCTCGCCCTCGGACCTGAAATATCATTCACCAAATAAAATAATCGGCTTTGTTAAGAAGCTGAATCTATTTAATGAAATTTGAATAGGTGTGAGCCACAATAGACTCTTGTGAGTCGCAGTGGAGGGCCTTATTGACCCACTTACCACAAACCTAACCTAACCTAACCTAACCTAACCTAACCTAACCTAACCTAACCTAACCTAACCTAACCTAACCTAACCTAACCAGTTTGAACCACATTGATATGTTTGTACATAGCCAATTTCATGTTGAGGTATGGATAATTGTAATATACTTCGCATGCTGAACGTTTCCTTTTTTGCTTTAAAACTTATTTTGTAGGGCTTATTGGGAATGAGTCCTGGAGTGATAATGTAGTCATAGCTTGTTGCACTAGGATCGAAGTGATAGACTCCCGCAACAGTTAATGTTTTGAGAAGAGAGGAACATAGTAGTAGATGTGAATTTCCAGTGCACAGCATTGCAATGATTGGAAAAACTTCCCAGCTAGCAAGGGCACGTCATAATGACGTCATTATCGGGTGGTAATCTTTCTAGTTATTTCATATACTATGAAGGTTCTGCACATGGCTTTTTATCTGCGCTTGCGCTGTTATTCGACCGATCCACAACAATCGGGCTGACAGACATTATTGTGATTGTTGATGGCTTGTCATTTCCATGTATTTTTGGTTTGCTGTTTCAACAGGGAATGAACACAGTGTTTTTTTGATCTTTCCGTTTGTTCCATTGTGGTAAGTATAGTAAATTTATTATAGTTGGGTATATGAAAATATCTGTTAAGGGTTATGGCTACTTCTGTTCAAGGCATGGCCCCTTCATTCAATGTCTGCTAAGGATGAATGAAATTTATAATAACAATATATATTGTTTTATTTTTATAGGTATGTTCCTTTACCTTTATAATTTTTGAGGCTCTTTTTATAATAAAATTAATTAAAGTGAAGATAGGCGTAATTAACGTGATATGGACGTCAAAATCACGTCATACAATCTCGTCTTATATCAAGTGTGAAACACGTCATATAATTAACGTCATTGGTCCGAGACATTAGGAGGTCATTTTCACGTCATATTCACGTCATTATGAACTGGTCATTTCTAGTCATCCCATTACCATATTTTGACGTTATTTTCACGTGACTTTGCTACCTGGATTGTCGACTTCACCTCACTTCACTCGACTTCA
Organism: Galerucella nymphaeae; assembly: GCA_963978555.1. NCBI lineage: Eukaryota > Metazoa > Arthropoda > Insecta > Coleoptera > Chrysomelidae > Galerucella > Galerucella nymphaeae. The sequence goes on along the minus strand of OZ021715.1, from coordinate 15,419,949 downwards.
ACGTTTTTAATAAGCCAACAAAACGCGCAGCATAAAATAGCTCTAACCGATAACAATAACAAGCTGAATGGGCGACGACCCAGCTCTGTAATGGAATGCCTTTGATGCGATAATTACAGTCAAGCAGTGTCTAACGTGGTATACCTGGATGGGTTCTCATACCAAGGAAGACCGTCTTTTGGAGGAGACGTAAGACCAAGGTCTCGAGTCCCATGGATGTTCTTGTTAAAGAATGCTACCACTGGCTGGAACACTGGTGGGTTCGCCAAAATATCCGGTTAGGAGTTAGGTTAGAAGTGCTCCTGGCGTTGGTAATTAGCCTCAGTCGCAGAAACAGACCGACGTTAAGAAACTAATGGAAAACATAATAATACAAATAGCTGAATGGTTTATTTTGGACAAAACCGAGCACAAAACTGAGCAGAATACCTACTTTGATTTTGTATTGGAGATTCTATGAAACAAATGCGTAGTGACTGTACAACATCAATAAAACCTTGATTCAGATTGAAACTGTATTGTTACTTACCGTACATCTCTCTCACGTCTTGTAACTATAATTTGATTTATCTTGAAAATAATACATTTGAATCTCACAGATGTTTTAAAACATAGCAACGTACAATTGCGCTGTATAATAATAATATAATTCCATATGGTAATTTTTTCATTAGAAATAATAATTATAAATTACGGTCTCGCGTGTAACTCATTTTGTTATCTTGGCCTAACCGTTGGAAGTAATTATAAAGTTATTTCTAGTATTTTATGCACACGATATGGTGAGAATAATAAAAGACAAAAAATATCACACAAAACATGGAAAAATAGATTACCACAACAGTACTCTGAATATAATAATACAAATATGCTAAGGTTTGTATTCGGACAAATGAGGTTATTTGCGCTGATTTTTATTTCACTTTCCTACTTAATCATAATTTCGATGTAATAATGCTACTTTGACGAACTTCATTGACATACACCGGAAGTATGATATGTAAATGTATAAAGAAATATGAAGAACACAACACTGAAATGAAACAGAGAAGCAAATGAACTCGAAGCATTTTTGAGATATTACAAGAAGATTCAACCAATAAAAAACTGTATGAGCTGAAGTGCGAAAGTGACCTAACATATACCTCAAAAGTGTCGAACTAGTGAGAAAGGGGAATTTAGATTTTGTGTAGTGGGAGAAAGAACCTTCTTGTGGAATTCAAATTACTACTGACTCCCAGGGCACAAAACTTGGAGGGGTGCTGGATGTATGTGTGTAATGAGGTGACACTCACTACCCAACAAATCCGTTGTGCTCGTTTAATTTCTGGAAAAGGCCTCAAAGACTAATAGCAGCAGAGTCCAGTTTCCTGGACCTTTCTCTTTCATCCAGTGGTCTCTTAGGTGTTGTACTCACAAATTCTGTGCTGCTTTGGATTACATGTGAATAGAAGTTTTCACCTTTATTCCACAGAATCTTTTTTTTTACAAACGATATCTTAGATTTTTTGGTATGCAGTGATGAAGCCATATTTTGCTTGAACAATTCTGTTAACAGACATAATCGGTACTGGTCAAATTGTAATCCGCACTGGATGGAGGAGGTTCATGGACAGTTCCACAAAAAGTGAATATGTAGGCGGGATTGGTGAAAAACCATTTGATCGGTCCTTTTTTCATTGAAGGTGCACTGACCGGTGCTGAATATCTTTACTTACTCCAAAATAAAGTTATACCCTGAGATAAATCGATTATTTCCTAATACGAACGTATACTTCCAGCAAGATGGCGCACCTCCACATTATCAAAGAGACGCTAGGCAATATTTAAATACAATTTTTCCTCAGAGATGAATTGGTCGGAGAAGTGCAATTGAGTGGCCGGCAAGGATACCCGACTTGACACTACCCGATTTTTTTCTCTGGGGCTACCTGAAAGACCGCGTTCATGTTAACAAACCTACTAAGTTGAACGATTTGAAGGATCGGATACGTCTCGAAATGCAGGGTATTTGCAGCTTAAGTAATTATTCAGTTTATAAATTTCTGTAGCACGCAGTTTTGATTGAAATTAAGATTTTATTATTTCTTTTAAATTCCTATCATAATATGCGAGTCAAGTTATACATTGAGATTATTTTTGGAAAGAGCAAAATATAGGCTTTTTTGTTATGGGTCACACGACTTAGGTTGTTGTTTAGAAAAATTTGAGATAGCGGCCGTATGCTAAACGCTGACGTCGAAAACATTTGACATTCGCTTTAAAATATGCAGAATAGAATCTCATTCATCGTCCCGGCATTTCAGAACTTTCCCTTTATCCGTTTTAAAGATAATCCCTTGGTGCGAGACTTTTTAGCTACACTGAATATAAATACTAGAGCACCCAACAGCCCTGTCCTGTACTAATCCCTTGTCATATCATATACAAACTTGATTGAATAATATTATATTATTATATATTTTGAATAAAGAAATCAGAAAGAATTGTATATTATTTGTTGAAAGGAGTTTGTTTCCCGAAAAATCTACTCTCTTGAATTCTTTTGAAATATTCCGGATGTACAAATTTGGTTCTGTGAATTTGACTCCTTTTTCAAATGACCTTATCAGAAAATACCTTTGCAAAATGTCAACCAAATCCGACCAACTGTTTGAGAGAAGTTCATTTTAACCAACCAGTCACTCTCTTGAACACATACACAATTTCACTCTCATCAAAATCAGACCAATGGATGAGGATAACTTCATTTTTCACGAGAATCGTAACAACTGTTCAAAAGAAGTTCAGCACTACATCATAACCATACAGTCACTCACTCAAACACACAATAAATTTCATCAAAATCGGATCAACCGTTCAGGAGAAGTTCAATATGAACCCAATTGCAGCGCCACCTACCGAAACTGATTGTTATTCTAAACCATTCAGCTACTCACTTGAACAAACAGAAAGAATCCTATTATAACCGGAACACCCGTTTAAAAAGGGTTCAGTGTGAGCACAATTGCAACCACACTTACCATAACTTATTGTGAATCTAAACCATCCAGTTAGTTAATAAAGCACACACAAAAAGGAATTTAATCAAAATCGGACCAATCGATTGAAATCCTCTGATCATATTGTAGTAGTTGTTTTTGTCACTTGACAGTCCCGTCAGTACCTTTAACACAAATTAGATGGTTGTGAACTTCGCTAACAGCCAAAATAGAATATTCCTGTACTTTTGCCGTATTCAGTGGAATATTTAGCATTTATTATAATTTTACTTTCATAGCAGAATGGCATTTTTGTTTAATTTTTCGATATTCCAATTGAAGTAACTCAACATTAGATTGATATTACAAAAATAATTGAATTCAATAGTCAAGTTTTTTTTCATGTTGTATACAATAAAAAATTAATCTCACTCACACCTACACACTAGAAGGAAGAAAAGTCGTGAGAATTAACCTAATGATACAACAGGGACATAACAGGGTAACGCTTTTTGTCTAAGGGGCCCATTAAGACTTTTAGTGTCACAAACAGAAATGAAGCCACGGAAAGCTAGGAAAAGCAACAAATGAGATTAACAGAGGTAACAAATCGCCTGACGTGGGAAAACTAAAGCAATATTGATCAAATTAATATATTTTATTCAATACGAAATGAGTAAATAGTATACAATAAATAAAACTCTTTTTTACATATTTCAATGACAAACATGAAGAAAAATAAATGTGAGGAGTTCAACAACAACTGTAAGTATACTTCAATTGAAACTTCTAGCCAAACTCTGGACGTTGTTCTTCATGACTAGGAAATTCAAAGCTGTATAGGAAAAGAAGAATAACTACTTCAATATTTGTCACTTTTTAGTTAATAAACATGCTTTACTTCATAAAACTGAAGATTATATGTATGTATTTTTGGGGTTACATTAACTGAGAATTTGAAAAATCTATTTTCCCCTCTTACTTCTACTAAGTTTCCGAGAAGAATCTCTGAAAATAGTAGCTCCCATAGTCTTATTTTCCGGAGGTATTTCTGCAGGCTTCAGCTTAGGTGAATGTTCCTCTTCTATTCAGTAATCTCCCAGATATCTAGGATAGTGAAGTGCTGCGCAGTTGGAAAGTCTGTGTATGGAGGTTTCTTCTTCCATGTCACAATATCGGCATTCTTCTTCCTCCATCATTTTGAGCTTTTTTAGGTGCCCATTCAGTCGACAATGTGCCGGTAGGATCCCTGTTGAAACTCTTAGAGCAGTTTTACTTTCACTTATGCATTCATTTGATCTTAACAGGTTGTAGTCACCCAAAAGAATCTTTGATTGTCTTAGCCCTACTAGATCTTTCCAATGGTCAGATCATCTTTTTCTTTCGGCTTCACCTATTTCTCACAATATAACATTGGGGCTGATTCCGCAAAAGGGTCAGGTCCCCAGAAAGGTATTTTAGCTCCCCTCCTTGCTAGTTTATCCACTTTTTCATTTCTTTCTATTCCAGTGTGTCCTGAAATCCATAGTATAGGCATTCCCATACCATTTTGGAACTGATTACACAAAAGCTTAGTGCTTTAATGGCTGCTTGACTATCAGTCACCGTGATAATCCTCTGTCACCTGTATCCTTCATCAATGTTGAACTGGGCGCACTTTCGCACTTTCTCCTATTGCTTTCAAGCCGTCTGTGTACTAGTAATGGTATTTGGATCCCATTTCTTCTTGTTGCTTAATTCTGTAACGAATTTCTTCGGAAAGTTGTACTTTTTCATCATACCGTCTTGTGGCATGTCTCAGGTTGTCTGGTTTCCAAGAAGTGGGGATGTGGTTTTTGCAATTATTCCCTATAATTAGTTAATATCTTGTTCTTCCTACAACACTTTCCACCACCATATGTAGAGAGGTGAGGTTGAGAATCACCTCAATGGCTGCCGTTGGATATGTTCTCATTGCATATACAGGCTAGTCTCTGAATTTTGGAAAGGTTTTCTATCGTAGTAGATATATACTAGTTATACTACTCCACGCAATCAAGGGATAATAATTGGTCTCACTATGGCAGTATACATCCAGCTGAGGATATTTGCATTGCAGCCCCAATTTCACCCTGTCTTTCACTATACGTCATTATTATTGTCTCTTAAAATAAGTTCCACAATAAGCAATAGAAACAAAAACCCGCAAATAATCAAAAAAGTTTTTAAATACAAAATCTGGATTAACTCAAGAACTCAAAATACACGTCCTAGAACCAAAACCATAAAACGTTACATTGGTTTGCAGCTGTTAGGTTGTTAGCAGAGATAACATTGGTTGATAGATTAGGTTATCAGCGCTGGAATATGTGGAAGAATCTACAACTACTACTATCGGTAGTTTTCTTCAAATTTGCAGTTCTAGTACTGACGGGAATTTATGTGGCAGCACTATCGTGCCTTCAGAGATCCCCATACCTTGGTGGTCTAATCTTGTTTTGAATTCCTGTTATTTACATTTCATTTACTGATAATGTAGCTGCCTGTAGGTAAAAAATGTACAGAATTTTTCAATCCATCCATTAAAAACCATCAAACTAACAAATATACAAACAGATATGAAAGATGTGCTGGATAATTCTTGTGGCTTCCTCGTACAACTTAAAAAAACATGTAGCAATATTTTCTGACAGCTCCATCTACTCGTTAATATCCCAACTACTTAAAACACGCGACGTCAATACTACTTTTGCAATCTTCCTAAGTGATTCTTCAAACGCACCACCTAGATTAAAATAATTACCCACTTGGACAATTCGATTACCGGAGTAAAGTAGTAACGGTACTCCCCTCTTGAAGTACCTGTAGCCATGGTACGTGGAGGTGAACGAACCCATGACAATCTTCTGAGGATGGCACAACTCTTCTTCTGCTAGTATAACTCGTACTTCGGTACTGATCACTAAGAAATGGAAATGATATGTGAGGACTGCTAGCGCGCGAAAATTAAATCTCGTAAATAATAAAATATGACCCTCTGTTCGTAACGGGGAAAATTCGATTTTGTGGTACCGTGTAGTACTGTTTAAAATACAAATTGATTTATGTTATTGAAGTATGTTTGTATCGTGAAGTAGTGTTGTAGATTAGGATTTTTTTTTTGTTTGAAAATTATTTATTTATTTTATTGCCGAAAGCTTTCGTCTAGTCTTTTCAAGGTAAGTTATAAATGCATACATATTCAATCAATTTCTTATTTACCGTAACTAAATCTTACTGGTTTGTGGTAGGTTCTGTCAGGTAACTGAAGTTTTTATATTTTTTTATTGTGGACAGTATCGAAAAATCTCATTATTATAGTTATTTTCCTAACTTTCCCGCACGCGACTGCAGTTGACAACGCAGAGCGGAGTTCGGACAAGCGGTCAAGTGCTTCACACACGAGCAAGGAGCATTATTTTTCTACGATCGTATATACAAAACAGTATACCAACCTATTTTCAAAAAGTTATTTTATTTCAACATACATAAAATACAAACCTTTAACTAAAAGCTACAAATCGTTATAAATATAAGTATTAAAAACATTTGTTGCATTTTGTGAATCACTTAAAATTGCCGTTCTAGAGGAGTTATTTGGTGTTGAGGTTATGGAAATATCTTTACTATTTTATATTTTCAAATAATTAATAATTGATGCAACATTAAGCTAGATGTAGATTTTATTTGATGAACCATTTCGTGAAATTTACTGAATAATAATAAATAAATAATAATAGATTTGATAAATATTTGATATTTATTCACCTGTAATAACAATAGTTATAGCTTCCAAAGTAAAAAACTATCTAATAAGGTAAAAATTTGCATAATTTCACATTCCCGCACTAGTGCAAAAAAGTGACACTTTCAAAACTTAAATGCGTGCGGGAAGGTGGTAGAAAAAATACATTATGTCAGATGTTCGAATGATACAATTTAAATCAGCAGCAATAACTTTGTAGCTCACAGAAATTATTGTGTATTTTTTGCCATTCGTCGCAAATAATATTTTGGTAACGGAGTGGTTGACATACATTTTTAGTGGCCACAAGGTTGATAAAGAGACTTGAGCATTATTATCCAATTTGTCGAACTCTTATGTGGTATTCCGTAGGCTGTTTTTCACAGTTAAAATCAAAATTACTTCAAAGATTTCATATCTTTATTTCAACAAATTCATATCACTTGACTTAATAAAAAATTTGTCAGGTAGTTGTCATTCGATGAAAAATTCCCGTTGGAACAATGTTAATAATAATAATATAAAATTGGTTAATCTTCAGTAATTTTGTATGTTTCATCCAGTGACCCCTCAACATTTTAATTCTTTTGGTATAGTTGTGGTATTTCACATACTCCTATATATATGTGATTTTCATATTCCAAATTTGGATTTTCAATTGTCTTACCAAATGCTCCAATCATCTGCTATCCAATTCTGAGTTATGTAGAACATTTCAAGTCTCTAGCTCATCGGAAGATTACCCCAGATATATAATAAAGTTAATAGACACGCAAAAAAATGCCGCCATTTTTCTTAACAAATATTCATTTATCCACCAATATCAATTTGGCTCACAAGAATATAATTCACAATCGTGCACAGAACCTTGAATAATGAATAAAGGAGCACAAGAAAAAATGCAAGTGCAAGAACAACCAAAAAAGGAGCTTCAAAAGAAACATGGAATACAGCTGTAGAGGGTAGAGGCAAAACATAAGAAGAGGCTGAAACATCAACAAAGGTGTAAGGATATGTATAGGAAAACAGAAAAGACTTACATCACTTTGTCTAGCAGGCCTATAGAGGAATTGCTCGCATCTCCAGACTGTTTAAGACATATAAGTTCTAGACTTCAGTGCCTTTGAAGCAGCTTAGTTATCATAAACCATGAATATTCTGGCCAATTTGAATCGTCATTCAAACACTTTCTGGTACAAACATCTATTGTTGATTATTATTCTGCTTGGAATATTGCTGGCGTGTTACACAGGAGGTTCTAGTATTGAGAACTGATTAAGAAAAGGTTATTCCATTCAAATAAGGACGCTTAACGTTCAATTTCTTTTGTAAAAGTGGATGAAATAATATGTCGTTCTGTTGGGATCAACCCCGATGAAAGGGTGGGTGGAAGAAGAACACAAGAAACACTGGACGAACACGCCCAGGTAAACTCATGGAATGAAATTTATGGAAGAACCGTCAGAAAAAGTAGCGGAATAACTGCTCCCAATAAGCAGGAACAAACTACGCACCATAACGGTACTACTTACGGGACACTTTCCCACAAAGTAACACCTGAACAAAATAGGGCTGTATAACGGAGACCTTACATGCAGAAGATGCAAAAAGGACACCGGAACAGGTCTGCATATATTATGCAACTGTGAGACGCTGGACTACAGAAGGCAGAAACTGTATGGTAGACCCCAAATGACTCCAGAAGACTTCTAAAACCAACCAACAAAAAACCTGTATGAGCTAATACAGGGAACGGACTGGCTAAAAAGGCTGTAGTCAGAATACTAGGAGGATCCACAATAAGCCCAAGAGACTGAGGTGGTGCAGGTGAAGGGTCGGCTTCTTTTGAAAAAAAAAACCTGATAACCCTTCCTTCGAACACCGAGTACTTATTAGGTCCTGAATACGTTAAATGCAATCGGCAATAATACGGACGTGTTTGCATCTAATCACTATTACACATAATATATTATATGATTAATGAAGTCATCCGATCTTAAAACATTCAATTCCATACTCCACAGCATCAAATATATTTCGTTACTTTTGCTCCTCAATGTTATTTTTTCTGGCTTTTAAATTTATATTACATTTTAATATAACAATAACCCCTCAGGGGTCCGGCAACTACTGTCAGACACGGGTGTGGCAACCCCGAGGTACCCTAGCTAGGGGAGTTTACCCCTACAACAAAACCGTAATCTAAGGTGTATTGTCGCCGTGCTGAGGGATGAATGGCTCCACGTGAGAGAGTCGTAAACGGCAACCTTCCGAAAACTGGGCGCCCTTCGGTCGTAATCAGCCTTCCCGTAGCATCCAGGCTCTGCTGCGGGCGACCGTTTATTTCCTAGGCAACTCGTGGGAATGAAATGAGCTCAAATTCCATTCAAAAAAACACAGGATCGTCTACTTCCTCAAATGTAGACAAACAGAATACGTCGGAGATAAATCCTTTTCAAAGACGTGATTCAATGGCACGAACACCTCCATTAAAAAATCAAATGAACAGTATCTCAGCAGAAAGGAAAAATGTGATGAACCAGGAGAAGGAGCCCCTAGCCCGGTTTCTGGTCATCAAAAGGCAAGATAAGCAAGATTTCTTTAAAGTTAGTCCTTTTGCCATTCAGAAGTCTCTTTATGGCTTGGTAGGCGAACTTAAACAGATTAAAAAAATACAGAGTGGTCTTCTAGTCGAAACAGTATCAGCATTACAGTCTAGCAGACTGCTACAACTCACCAAAATGATCGACTTTGAGATAACAGCTGAGCCCCATACTGGTTTGAATATTTGCAAGGGTGTTGTTAATTGCAAAGATCTTCTGAATTGTACTGAAGATGAAATTCTTGAAGAACTAGCATGTAAAGGAGTAACAGCAGTAAGAAGAATAAAAACAAGGGTCAACGGCGAGTTGCGCGACAGTCCGTCCCACATACTCACCTTCAATACCCCAAAGCTTCCAAATTACATTAAGATTGCATATCATCATCTACCAGTAAGACTGTACATACCAGCACCACTGAGATGCTACAAATGTCAGAAATTCGGTCATAGTGCAGGAGGATGCTCAAATCCGCAAGTATGCGTATGTGGTAAACCTCCACATGAAGGACAGAAATGCGAACCTGATGTAACTTGTGTGAACTGCCAAGGCAAACACAATGCTAGGTCACGAGACTGTCAGGTCTATAAATTAGAAGCTACAATACAAGAAATAAAAACCAAAGAAAAACTCACCTACTTTGAAGCAAAGAAAAAAGTTGTTATTCCAACACCAAAAAACGTTTCGTATGCTCAAGCTACTGCTGTATCAGTGAAAGAAAAACAGACCGCGGATAGTAATTTCAGTATAGAAAGCTTGGTCAAAGAATTGATACCTGCTATTGTTCAAAATCTAAAGTCTTTTTTCGTAACAAAACAGGAAACCTTCTTGGCGGCAGACTCCAGAAGAGGATCTGTCTCTTCGTTACCCTCCGAAGCAGGATCTGTGAGGAGAAAGAGGAAAGAGCCAAGTTACACTCAGGGTTCAAGTGAGACCGATGAAGAATCGATCAACGAGGCTGAAAAATCAGACTCACAAAAAATTAAAAAACCAAAAGGGTGGCCCAAGGGAAAACCCCGTAAACCTCCCAATACATCTAGTCAACATAATAATCTATCTGTGATAATACCAAATTAGTATTCTATCTAGTCCTTTTACACTTAATTTATATTTATTTGTTTGTATGTTTATCTATGTATTTATTTATTTGTATGTATATACACGTATATCTGCTCCCGAACAAATCAAATCTTGCAACCGTTATTCAGAATATTAAAAATTAAATAACTATCAAGAATCAGATATAGATAGAATTACACAATGGAATTGTAGAGGATGTATAAATAACTACTGTTATATAAAACAATTGTTGCAAGAGTACGATCCCATGTGTCTTGTTCTGCAAGAAACACATCTTAAACTAAATCAACCTTACTCCCTCAAAGGATACTCTATAGTGAGACGTGAAGTTCTCAATCAAAACAGAGCACATGGTGGGGTAGCAATTATCATCAGATCAGACGTCGTCAGCTCAGAGATCAACGTTAATACTGAACTACAAGTTGTTGCGATCAAAGTGATAAGTCCTGTTAAAATAACACTTTGTAATATTTACTTACCCGATACAAATTGGACGATTGAACAACTCGACCACATCATAGGGCAACTATCTCCACCATACGTTATCATGGGAGACTTCAATTCACACAACAAACTCTGGGGCTCATTGAAAACAGATGCTAAAGGTCGGATTCTCGAAAGATGGCTGGAACGAGATGATCTCGCTCTTCTAAACACAGGATCTACAACACATTTCAACACAAAATCAAATAACTTTTCTGCAATAGACCTCACAATGGCATCCAGTGATTTGCTACCAAAACTAGTCTGGAGTACTGATGATGATTTACACAACAGTGACCATTTTCCAATACACATTCAAATGGATAAACCGAAAATCATACATTCTGTACCAGTAAGATGGAACACGTCGAAAGCTAACTGGGAAAAGTTCAGAAATTCACTCGAACCACCGACAGAGTTGACTGTTGAGAAAGTCACGGCCACTATACTCACAGCAGCAAATAACAGTATACCAAAATCTGGAAAAAAAGGACGAAAAAAAGCGGTTCCTTGGTGGAATGTAGAAACAAAAAATGTAACTAAACTCAAAAAACAAGCACTGAATAAATTTAAAAGATATCCAACTACTGAAAACCTGATAATATTCAAAAAAGCTAGAGCTAAAGCAAGAAAAGTTATATTAAAAAACAAAAGAGATACCTGGAATCAGTACACATCTACAATTACACCTGATACAGAAATAAAAACTGTTTGGAAAAAAGTTCAAGCAATATCAGGTATCAACACCGGTAACACGATAACTTCCATAAAAACAGAAGCAGGAACCATATCTAATGATCCCACAGAGATAGCTAACGTGATAGCAAACCAATTTGAAAGAATGAGCAGCACAAATAATTACGAACCTAGATTTTTACATGTAAAAACTATATCAGAAGTTAATATAGACTTTTCCACAGAAGAAAATCTTCATTATAACTCACCATTCAGTATAGAAGAGCTAGAAGAAGCCCTTCAGCAATCCAGAAATGGTGCTCCTGGTCCGGATACAGTTTCGTATGACATGCTCAAAAACTTGACACCTGAAATCAAAGAAACACTTTTAGAGCTATTCAATAAATTATGGAATGAAAGTACTTACCCAGAGTCCTGGAAAGAAGCAGTTATTATTCCTATACCCAAACCTAATAAAAATAAATTGTTACCATCAAACCTACGACCCATTAGTCTTACCTGCTGTAAGGGAAAACTTCTCGAAAGGATGGTGAATAACAGACTCCAAGAATACCTGGAAAATAATGAAATATTAGTCTCTCATCAGGCAGGGTATAGGAAGAAGAGATCAACAATAGATCACTTAGTCCTACTCGAACACTCCATTCAGGAAGCATTCCGAAAAAGGGAACACTTAATAGCGGTATTCTTTGACATTAAAGGAGCCTTCGATATGACTTGGCGTTATGGAATCTTGGACAAGCTGTTTAAATTCGGATTGAAAGGAAAGCTACCACTATTTATTGAATCGTTTCTCAAAGATAGATGTTTCAAAGTAAAAGTTGCTACAGACTTCTCAACTACTAGAATATTAGAAAATGGTGTCCCACAAGGTTCAACACTCAGCTGCACTCTCTTTGCAATTGCTATCAATGAAATATGCGCAGGTATCAATCAAAATATCAACAAATGTCTTTACGTTGACGATGTGGCAATTTTTTGTAGTGGCAATACAGTAGGTGACATCACACGCGTATTGCAACCAGCCATTAATAAAATCATTAAAAATGGAGAAAAAATTGGATTCCAATTCTCTAAAGAGAAAACGAAAAGTCTACACTTTTGTCGACTCAGAAAACCCCATTATGATCCATTATTATACCTGAAAGAAAATACCATAGAGTGTGTGGATACTATTAAATTCTTAGGATTGATATTTGACAACAAACTTACCTGGCATGAACACATTGGACATCTTAACACCAAATGCAGACAGTCTCTGAATGTCTTGAAAGTCCTAGCACACACAAAATGGGGAGCTGACCCGAAAAGTCTAATAATGATATATAAAGCATTAATATTGTCAAAAATTGATTATGGCAGCATTGTTTACTCTTCAGCTAGAAAAAATCAGTTAATTAGATTGGAAAGAATACAAAATCTAGCTATACGATACTGTTTGAATGCATTTCCAACGACTCCAATCCAAAGTCTACACTGTGAAGCTGCTGTAATGCCTCTGGAACAAAGGAGAAAAATTCTAATGACATCCTATTTATCAGGCGTTAAATCTTACCCTAAGAATCCAAACAATAAATTTCTGTTTCCGGAAGGAAATATATACCTCAATAGACCTACCATTACTCGTCCGCTTGCAGTGCGATATTCGGAATTTCTGAGAAATCTCGACATAGAATTCCCTAAAATTCTCGTTGAAGACCAAAAGGCCAATCAAGCAGGTGCGCACAGATCTGATTTCAGAAACAACCTAAGACTGAAAATCATAGATGAGTGGCAAAATACATGGAACAACACTGATACGTTACTTCGTAGAGTAGAACCAATAGTTCAGACGAAATATGTTTCCACAGGACTATGTAGACTGGAAACAGTTAAAGCTTTCCGACTCCGCTCAGGGCACACTAGCTTCACACACCAACATCTCCTCAAAGGTGAACCAGCACCAATGTGTGATCACTGCGTTTCAATCATCTCCGTGAGCCACATTATCAGTGAATGTCCTATGTTCAACGACCAAAGGCAGCGATATGGTTTGGACCCTGCTACTGAAGAAAACCTGAAAAAAGATACTATTGAAAATACACTAGGATTTATGAAAAGTATCAACCTGTTCGATAAAATCTAGTTATGAAAACTAAGGACCTACTTTATCTGTGATATAGAGTTTAAGAACTCACTTACCTGTGATATTTCAAGAGCAAATGACCATAGCAGTCGACGCTCTAGGGGAGGGGTTTTAGCTGGTATTATATCGTCAAGATAGGAGTCCAGCACTCTGTCCGTAAACTGGATTTCCCCTTCCTACTGAAAAAAAAAAAAAAAAAAAAAAAAAAAAAAAAAATATAACAATAAATAGTATCGTATCTAAATTTGCATGATAATTGGTCGAGTGGGCTTACTTTGTATATCAACCAAACTAGCAAAAATTTTTTTTGTCTGCTGAAAAAACCCACATTGAATAGGTGTCATCTGATTTCTCTGTTAACGAACTAAGTGGGATGAAACGTTTACATCAAAACTATGTATTCAGTCCAGTTAAAACGATCTAGTGAACAAAAGAAAGTGTGTAAAGGCAAAAAAAGTTAAGTTTTTATTTCCAAAGCACTTTACCACAAAATTCAATAAATTGGTCAGAATCAGGTTCAATGATGAGAAATTAATTGATTAAGTAAGGAAAGAGGAATTTGTTCCAAATTTCTCAATTTCATAGAAGTTCAAAACATTTCAATACTTTTTGTATGATGAGTGATATTAGTTATCCAAAAATAGCCAATCAGTAATATTTGTTGTTGTCGAAAAAAATTATCTTAAGCTATGTAGTTACATTTTTCAAACTTTTTTTCAACGTGATAATAATGAGATAAGAGCGTCACGACATGAGCTATAGCTTCAAGACACTTATTGGAAAAAAATTTCAAGTTCACAATGAGCAAGGACATTTTGTTGATTAACAACTACCTTAAGTACTTTTTGGAAAATCTTTTCTGTCTCAACGAAATAGTATATCATGTAACGAGTGCAGAAAATGACATCACTCTCGCAGAAGTAATGTACACTATTTTTCCAACGACCATGCGATAATTGTAACAACATATGTTGTTTAATGTGATGGTTTCTGAAAAATAATGTTGAGATAGGTGAGTGCGGAAATGAAATGGGTGATATTCACTTCCCAACGAGTTATGAACAGTTTTTTCCCCACGGCCATAATTATTTAAAAAGTACCTTAGGTTTTTGTGTTCGCATGTGACACTAAAGTGAAATCATATCTAATAATGGTATAATGAAATGAACACTAGAGTAACGAAACGAGAGTTTTATTAGAAACAAAACTCAGCACAATCGATGTGAACTTATTGCAAAAATATGGAAATTGAATTCATCGATATTGAGTAGGTAAGTTATTTTTTCTTCTGGAGCAGCATAAAAATCAAACGTGAAATAATTTCTATACTTTGTGTTATAATTTGAGAATTTAGGTTCAATTTATTTGATAACATCAATAACTGTACCTACAGCATATGATTATTTTCAAAATAATCAGTTTGTAGTGCAAACTATTTTCAAAGTAACGCAGAAGACATTTTAATTCCTATTGATTTGATTTTTAGAAATTCTTGCAGCTAAGCCCAGGGCCGGATCTACAATGGGGCATCCGGGGCGAGGTGGCAGAGAATGAAAAGGGAAAAATATTTACCCTTTCTGGGCATATTTGAAAATTTTATACAAAAAAGAAGATTGAAAGATTGCTAGTTTGACTTATTGTTAAAAAGAGATTTCAAATTTCCCGCGTCATTAGTTCATATTTGGTAGCCCTGCCTTTACAGCTATTTGAAAATCGTGACTTGCGATGCGCGTGCGCCTGGTGAGTTTCTGCGTTTGTAACAAAATGTCATAAGAGCATTTGCAAACATTCTACATGTAGGATATTGCCTGCAGATTATAATAATGTTTCTACAAGTTGTGAACAATAAATATCGTCATTAACAGAAAACTCTCGTTCTTACTCAATGTTTATATGATATTATCATTCAAGTGATTTTAATATGGGGCTCCAAATTGTCTTTTGCCCTGGGACCTTTCCAACTCAAGCTCCGGCCCTGGCTAAACCATAGATATACCTAAAATATGAATATTTGACAGCTATCTCATAGTAGCTCAGTGGTTATAACGCGTCATGACAATTCGGAAAATGCTGTAGACCGCGGACTGTAGTTGTTTCTTTTCAATCACAAAATTTGGCGAGGCATCGCTTATATTTTTAGGAGCTTAATCAAAAAATAACGCGTTTTTCTGACTTGTTGACTAAAGTATACCACAATCACTATTTTCCTAGCCGTCACTACGTATCATTTAATTCATAGTTCTGCTACCAACAAAGGCTACTTCATATTTGGAGAGATGTTTGTGTAAATATTCTATTGGAAACTCACACTTGAATTCTCTTATATTTTCACTTTCCCAAGGTCCAAACAATAAATTGGACTAAGAATATCTATTGACGTGTACTTCACTGGAGTTTGATAAAATCTGGACTGTACATTACACACCTATTAAAATAGAAAATAAATTCAGCAAAGAGAACTCTCAAGTGAGAAATATATTTCATACTCTTCCTTGATGTATAAACCAGTGGATGTATTTACCGATTCAGTTTAGTTTGTGATGCCAAAAATTCTCAATTCTCCTCCCAAATTTCAGTTCCAATTCAGCAGCTGGAATTGGTAACATTGAAAAAAAAATGTTTTCAGCTTTGTCTGCACAGCTCCATACTATTAAACAAATGGTTTGATTAACACCCCAATTTTTTTCTGAATAACCTGACCTGAACAATACCTAACGATTTAAGGGATATTGCAAATTGAAAATAAAGTTATCTTTTCCCTTTGTTCATAAGCTGGAAATATAACTTTTATTTCTAAGTACAGTTAGCTGCCACTGATCACTTCAGTTTTATAACAGGAAATTCCAGAAGACTACTCTTTCCACTCTTTCTACTTACATGTTTTCTCAAAAAAATATATTTGTAGACTCTCTTGAGTATCACATTTGACTTACATTTGTCCTTCCAGATGACATATTCCACTTTTTGCTTCGAGTAGATAAATGGGATTCAATTCAATTCTTGAAGGCTCACCATAATATTTGCACCGGATCATTATGTCTCCTGGAGCGCTTCAGACACAGATTCTGAATACTAAGATTTGTTATTTCTTTTCCGATTAAAATAATCCGGATGCAAGACAGTTTTCAGAACTGTAGCAACTTGCCAACGTGTTCTAAAGTGAAAAGTTACATAACGTAGTCTGTGGCAGATTCGCAGATTCTGTTGCCTGCGGGTGGAAAGTAGAAAATATAAAATCCGGCTTCAGAGTTCGCCTGATAACTACGTACAAAAAGCTTCATTTGAACGCATTGATTAGCTGAATTTGACATTCGCATTCAGTGAAAACTGTTGAAAAGCAATCTATTGACAAGATACACTAAATTTAAAATTTACAACACAATAATAAGACCTGTGATAATGTACAGAGCAGAAACGATAACAATGACAAACAAAGATGAAGAGAAGATATTAGAACGAAAAATAATGAGAACAATTCTAGGACCAATAAAAACCGACGACAATGAATACAGACAACGTATGAATCATGAAATACTGAGAGAAATGAACGGGGAAGATATAGTAAACAGAATAAAGAGACAAAGAATAAAATGGCTCGGACATGTAAGGAGACAAGGTGATCGAGCAGTCGCTTGCTCAATGCTACAGTGGGAGCCAGGTGGTGAGAGAAGGCAAGGAAGACCCAGATCTAAGTGGCTGGAGGAGGTGGAGGAGGATTTGAGAAGGATAGGAATCGTCAGATGGAAAGAAAAAACGAGGGATAGGAGACTATGGAAAAAAATAAGCGAGAAAATAATGGAATCAAGGGGATTGATTCACCCCATAAAGCGGATCTAGAAAGCATTTATGCGGGGCAAGCCCACAAGGGGTGTCTAGCCATTTTATATATATATTCAGTAAAAAAGACACGCGACTGAAAAGGCTTGGAATGAAAAAAGTAAATTCTCATATCATACAGATTCCCTTTGTTTGACAAAAAAAGATTGGAAGGATGGTAATTAATATATTTTATTACCTATATTTATTGTTTACTAGTTTTGATGATACTTTCCAACCAAAACACATGTTAAAATATTAGCTATCTTCATTGAACCTAAAATTTTGCCCGCATACCTCGTGCAGCTGTTATTTCAATTTTGTTACATATAAACTTGATTTGATAATTCGAAAAATGATAATCATCATCGCGACACTCCCGCATAATAATATTAAACGAATTTTCTGTCACCCACCGGTTAGTCAATTATATTCATATGAGTGAAAGTATCAATAAGATAATTGATTGAGCTTTTTAGCGATATTCAAATGAATATCAAGTGAAAATACGTACAGTATTATAATATCTACTGGCGATTCGATGAAACGGAGGTAGAGAACTAAAAATTTCACGTAAAATGACTGCAAACTGTGGAAGAGCATGCCACATCCATTTTCTAATCATGGTCGATCTCTTACTATAAAAAGTACCACGTATGAATCAATAATGAAGGAAGAACACTCCAATTGGTTTGGAAATGATTTCATCATGCAACTGAAAGACCAATTATTACAATTGTTACTTTACAAAAAGAAAATATCTTGATGCTCTTTGATAGTTGTATTGTCTCTTCCAATAATAAATCAGAATGGCTTGTTATATCTTAAAGATATACCAGCCCCATCTTGAAAATGTGATTCACTGGCATATAGCCCGAGAAGAAAAAAACTCTTCTTAGTGAACAGTCCCTTTTCTGAAAAATGGTTTCCAAATTTGTGAAATATTGAACTCTCATCTATGCTCTCATCTTAAATTCTTTTGACAACTCGATTTACTTGAATATGGCACTTGTTACAGGGATCTATGATAAGGTGAATAACTACAAAACCGAGAAAGTTCTTTGACAATATGGATAGTTTTCGTTTAATTGTGAGGATGTCGATAATATTGAATGTATTTATGTGATTTCACGGTATCTCCATGCCAGTATTATGCTCCTGAAATTTTTGTACAGATGATATCTACCTTGTACTGATAGCAAATATTGACCCTTCTAATTACGACCCACGTTCAACTTGGACACGGAACAAACAATGAATTCATTGTTTGTTCTTAGTGAACATACTTTTATAACATCTGTTTTGATAAAGCAAAATATCTAATTGTTATTTACTTTATTGGTTGGAGCAACATAAGCTGTAAGGTGAATGAATTAAATGTTAATTTAACATGATTTTCTATGCTGGGAATTCAAAAGTAAACATTTTGTGGATGTATCAACAGTTTATCTCTTACTTCAGGTATTATAGCTGAGAGAAAATAACAAACACTCAAGCATAAACATAGAAATGGAGAAAAATATTATAGCCACAGTATTTTATTTAACACAAAAAATCTCACAGAACAAGCAAACATTTCAGGACTACAAATTGATAAAAAAAAAACAAAAAATATGATCTTTTGAAATACTGGAAGTATCCGAGAGAATCTTAAAGTAAAAACGACAAGATGGATCACAGTGTCCAAAGACTACATCAATTTTTTTGTTCAGGGTGTTTCATTGGTAAAGGGCCCAACTTTAACTGTAGATGAGGATCACTTTGGTGCTTCCAAAAACCTATATTTAATGTGTCTTCTGCACTTTATAACCGAGATACAGGGTGTTTTATAAATTTATCCTATTTCTTTCGAACTTCATAACTTCCGAGCTACCCTATATATTACTTTGAGATTTGGCACACGTAATAACCATTACGTAGAAACTCCATCAAAAGTATCTCCAACAAGATAATGCGGGTCCGGCTTAACAAAAAATTTCAAAACTCGTCTTTCCTAAAAACAACACCCTGTATATAGATTTTTTAAAAATTGCTCTTTATAATTGGAAAGGGTATAAAAATCGAATCTACTCATTCCCTTTCCATTTTTCCTCAGACAATTTTACTACCAAAAATTTACCGTCAAAGTTATAATTTATGCACGTTTTGGGGGTTACCAAAGGTATCGGAGAGGTTTTTTTTATTTTTTAGCTTGAAATGAAATCCATTTAATGCATCTAGAGAAGCATCCTAGAAATTCAATTGAGTTTGTATGTTTACGAGTACAGACCACTAAAAAATGTGATTACAGGGCCGTACTTAGAACATACTCACTTAGTATGCTTCGAATATTTCGAGCACCCTGTATAAGAATATGTATCTGGAAACTATGCACTTCTACATTCAAAATAACAAGAGTAAAATACGAGAAATAAATTTATACTGTAAAAACGTATGAAAGTTGGTTCCTAAATAGGTAATTTCTATGGTAGGAAATACCTAAGTCCGATACTCCACCAAATCGAATTTCATCAACCTGAAAAACCTTAGTTAGGGAATACCCAGTGGAAAACTTGATTTGGAAAGTTTTGTTCATATAATTGGTACCACTGTTTAATTTTAGCGTGTAAAATTGACAAATATAGTGTATTTCTATGGAAATAATTCCAAATTTGATGTCATTATGTGTATATTAATAGTATATTATTCAACGAGCGTGTAATGATGGCTATTACTCATGAGAATGAAGTTTGCGACGTGAGCCGCAGGCGAACGTCGTAATCATTCGAGTGAGTAATAGCCATTACACGAAAGTAGAATACTATACTTTTTCTATGACTGAGTGTTCACTTATCAATTCAAACGAACGAGATATTTAGAGAATATTTCATTGAATAAACTTAATGCTTTATGTCAAACAATTCCATTTTGAAAGCTACACTGAAAATTCATTTGTTGCTTACAATATTGATGGTGAAGTTTGAGCAGTTGAATTCGTTTTCACGTTCTGTATCCATTCTAACAAAAAATCAGCTCTAAATCACCTTCGGTAGGTAGGTATAGGTACTGTCAAAGTAAAATTATGACATTTCATGGCGAGTCTGATTCAAACATTACACCGAACATAGTCGTGTGTAATGGCATTCTTTGACGGTGATTGGCCAGATAGTCGTGTGTAATGGATTATTACACACGGGGCGTGGCTTGTTTTGTGTAATGCATCCAGTTACTCAACAAAAATGTTACATAAAAAGGGTCCATTTTTCAACAGTCATAGAAAAATTAATTTGTCGTATTGCGTTTATTCTTATTACTATCGAGTTAGTTTATTTTGTTTAAAATGAGAGGAAAGAGAAAGAGGTGCAAATTATATGGAAGAAGAGGAGGCGAAATTATCGGGGCCCTTCATTTTCGGACTCTGATGAACTATTAAACCTTTCAAAACGTTCTACAAAACGAACATCTCGCATATTTTAAATATAATGACTAACAACAAAAATTCTGCAAAACTGATGTGTATCGACATCGATGACAATTTACAACTGAAAATGTCAGGTTGAAAATTTCTCAAATACACTAGGCAGACCTAACAAGGTATCCTAACGTTAAGCCGGCTACTCACTACGCGGGACTTGACAAGTACTTGGCAAGTACTTGGCATATTTCAAGTAGTGTGTACGAAGCTAACATGAAAATCGGCGAGCTACTTGTGCTTGCCGTACGCAGTCGGTAAATTGAACAAAGTCAAAGGCAACAAGTAGCGAGTCAAGTAGCAGCGCCACACTTATTCGACAAGTTTGTACAAGTAAATTATAAAGCCGGCTACTCACTACGCGGGACTTGACAAGTACTTGGTAAGTAAATTATAAAATAAAACAATTTTAACTTGTTATATCTACATTATATTTAAACTTAAAGTGACGCGTCAACTTTGTATCTTTTCTAGAGATATAACATTCAACTTTATTTAGCAAATATTCGAAATTTTCAAAAGACATTCAACAAAAGTTCTCGAATAAGCCAGAAGGTTCCTTTAGAATATCCGCCATCATGTCTGAATTTGGTTACATTAAAAGATATGCACTGCTCATTACAATAATTGCTGCTACTGCAATTTCACTGTTTCACTCTGTTTCACTATCAATTTCCATGATTGTAATTATCTTCCACAAGTACTTCGAGTATCCGCAAAAATTGGCATTTGCCAAGTAGCCGCATAATGTATCGACCATACTTGAACTTGTACATGTACATGATCAAGTACCAGTACTTGTCAAGTATCGCGTAGTGAGTAGTAGGCTTCAGGTATTACCTAACTTCAGGAATTGGTTGGTGAAATCGGACAATAATCTCTCATCATACCTGGAGTAACCTGATGTAACTTTTGTTTGTCCGTATAGGATAGTATGCGGACATTTTGTGCCTATCAGTTGCTGTTCATTGTATAAGCTCATATTCTCGACATTTTTATTCGTAACCAATAGTACTTATCGGTAGATGAATTCTGATAAATTGATTAATTGAAAATACTTTTAGTTTCATTACTCACATGAATAACGACCAGCTCGTTGAAAACGCATGTATAAAATTCACTCATTGCCAATCCGTTGCATTGAACTTTCCAAAATGGCATATGGAATATTACAGAAAATAACCACTTTAAATTCATAAATCATTGACAAAAGGTATAACGGCGAATATCTTTGTGAAGGATTTAAATCAAACAATTTGAGAGAGAATGTGAATTGAATATAATACGTATTTGGAATCTTTCATGAAATTCTTTCAGCTCAATGACCCAGCTCTGGTATGAAAATATATTCTTTTTTTTTTCTTTCAAATAAAAGAAATCTATAAAAAAATCCTCTAGAACTCTTGAATGAATTAACAAACCCACGTAAGAATGGACACAATGTCTACTGGAAGTCACATAATACATCAATTTGATGCTAAATGAATGGACACAAAATAGTAGTAGATAAAGGTAGAGTCCATACAACAGCCTTTTTGGTGTGCGTCATCGATTGTTAATGGCTTTCTAACACATTACGTTGAAAGAAATGGAAAAAAGGGCAGGTCTGTGATTAATTCTAATCACAATATCACAAAAATGAGCCGTTTGAATGTATTACAAACGTCAACCCTAATCATTGACTTACAAAAATTTGATTGGTTGATGTTCAGATTAAGCGTAAGCGCGACCTATTAATCGGGAGAAATTTCTTTATTTAAAATAGGCATGCAGATATACCTTTCGTATTGTCAATGTGTCTGACATCTTTTTCTACACTCCCACTGACAGTTCTTGTCAGGTCTGTACTTTGTTGTTCACGGTCAATTATTATTTATGAAAAGTTAATATGAATATTATTGTTATATTTATTCGAATAATACAAAAATATGCCTGGATACACGGAAAAAATTAGCATTTTAAAAGTTCTCAAGTATTTTCAGTTTAGAAAAAGAAGCTGGTAACTATTAATTTCATAGCCTTGTCGAATTTTGCTGAATGCGATCCTGATGATTTTATTTATCAAATTTAGGGTTAGATATGTGTCAAAATGGCAAATAAAATAAACGACATACCCAAAACCCGAATATACGTCACAAACGATAACGCACACCAAAAAGGCTGTTGTATGAACCATAGGCATATTTTGAAAACAAAAATAATCATACACAAAAAAATAACAACAAACGCGTTTTACTAACATTTCCGATATAAGCATAAAAACGCTACCCCAATAAAAACCGTTCCTATGGAGCGTGGACTTCACTGGATCCCATTTATAAGGCGTTTTCGATTATTTACTTTTGGCTGCTAGTAGCAGCTCGTAGTGACTGAATTTCGTTCGTTTATTACCGGGCGTGACGCCTAATCTTACCTTCCCCTTGCCCCTTGAGCACATACCGAAAAGTATGGGCTTCAAGCCACGGACATTAAATATTTGACGTTTGTCAGGTTTGACGTTTATTTAAAGGTTAAAATTGTGCCGATTACGATTTAAATCTTACTGGAAATATTTAAATATGCAAAATTATATTATCAATAACATCATAGACGAAAACTGTTCTTCTAAAAATACAGGAAATTCATTAATAATATCAGATGATAGTTCGGATGATGACATGACATAACAAGTGGTTTTGGAGGATCCTAAAAATCGTGTTCGTTTTTCTCAAAAGTCTTGACGACTGAGGCGTCACGCACAAATGCTTGAAGCCCAAATAAACGAAAGCAACAATAGTAGACTATTATAGAGTTTATTCAACCATCCTTTGCCGTTACGTCATACATTGTCTTTATCTTGATCTCTCATTTATGAAATGGATAAAACGGCATTTTTACGTCATTAACGTACTTCTCAACTAATGACAACGAACATTTTATTTGTTACTTTTGAGAACTCATTTGTCATATTTCAATAACAGTGAGAAACCTACAACAATATGTCATTGATTATGATTTTGAGGTTAAGTGTGAAATAACTTTCAACTGACATAGGACAAACGTAAAATGGCAGAATACGTCACAAATTATGACGTAACGGCGAAGGATGGTTGAAGAAATTCTATGATCTACTGTCGAATTTAATAACAAATGTTCCGCTGTTTTAAACTCCAAAATAATATCGATTGTCGAGTGTCAAATTTTTTCGTTGTGTCAGATAGGGACCAGAATTTATTAGGAGCTTAATTATCATAGTTATCAATGTTACAAGGCCGATATGCTGCAAGTAACGGATGATGTTGAATATTATATTAGTATATCTCACACCAAGATGGTGAGGAATATTATTATTGACCGAGCACCGAAATTATTTCGCGAAGGGCATAGGCTCATGAATGTCTTCACAACCGTGGTGTATATACAATTTTTCCACCATTATCCAAATTTAAGACAGGAATTGGAAATAATTTAAATTTTACATCATACACACTTTCAATGCTAAAATAATACTCACCAAAATGATCTTCAATGGGAGAACGGTGCATATGAATTTCTCAATTGTTACCTATACAAGTTGAACACACCGCAATAAAATATCATTATTCCCATAGGAACCGTATTCATAATCACCAATTTAAGGTACAATGAATTAACGACCATATTCAATAATTTCACAAAACGTGGGTTATGTTTTACTTTGGACACATGCGCAATTGGATAGAAAACAAATCACAGTGGTATTGCTAAAAAAATACTTATAGATGGGAAACTGACCCGTGGCGCCCTCTATTCATACGTGTGGCGCTACCTTGAGAGTCCCGTCAGTACCTCTGGCACAAATCAGGTTGTGAACTTCGCTAACAGCCAAAAAAGAAGATTCCTGTAATTTTACAGTTTTTTACGGTATATTCAAAATTACTGTAGTTTTATTTTTATTGCAAAATGACATTTACGATCCATTTTTTAATATTTCATTTGAAATTACTCAACATTAGATTGATATTACAATAATAACAATGAAAAGTCAAGTAAAATTGAATGAAATGTCAAAAAATGGATCGAATAATGTCTGAATTCGGAAAAATGAAGCAATAATCATCAAGTTAATATATTTTATTGATTAAAAAAAGTATACCATAATTGAAACGTTTTTTTACATATTTAAATAACAAACATGAAGAAAAATGAATGTTGGTGATTCAACAATGATGCTGGGAAGTTCAAAGTTGTATGGGAGAATAACTACTACTTCTGTCACTTTCTATTGAATGGAACATGTTTTTTAATGAAGATGAAGCTTACCATGTACACCTCACATTACAGTCTTTCACAATACATATTCTTGAAATTGTCTCCTAAAGTAAAAGTCCCACTTTAAACAATAAAAACCAAATACGAATACTCAACACATTCACAAATAAGCAGTTGGTAGTTGTCAGGTTAGGATGTCAGCGCTAGCAACTACCACTAATAGCGTTACAGTTTTCATTAACTTACAAATTTTAGTACTGACGGGACTTTCTATGTGGCAGCACCCACGCGACTTCAGAGAGATCCCCTACCCTGATTGCTTGTTCAACACCACCGCGTTCACAAACGCACCACGAGAAGTGTTTACCCCGACTGTTCTGGCTTTTCACCTTATCCTAAGATTATGAACGCACTCCTTATGTCATCAAACATTTTTGGTTGGGCACAAGTTTTCAACCAATGCCATTTTAATTCAAATAATTTTTCTTGATAAGTAGTTTCAAGTTGCAAATACGTTAAAGACATTCAACTGGGTATACAAAAATAGCCAATAATGGAGAAACTCAACTCCTCAGTTGGCTGAAAGGAACAATAATTATCAACTTAGTTGTGGAAAAAATACAATATAACTACCGAAGACATTATTTGCGTATCGGCCGTAATCCTGCTGAAAAATTACGTTATAATTCCGAGGAAAAATCCCTACGTGAAATTTTTTGGATGTCATTTTGATAAAGGAGTTGATTTCTTAACGGCCGCCGTTAAAAATCTCAACGGACGGAGGCTTTTAGCATTAACTTCACAATTGTCATCCAAAAACCGTTAAATTGAAATAACAGTATGGGATTACAAAAATCTTAATAACGGTAGCTGGAACGTTGAGATAAAAAGGAATAAAAATACTAAAAATACTGTGATTCAATTTCCCAGCATATAACAAAAAGAATAATCAATTTCTGTGGTTGTTAAAAGCTGATCAATGGGCATCAGTTCCAATCTTACTTCAATAATTAGATACTAGATATTTTCAACAGACGGTATTTGTCAGTCTTCAATTTCACATATGATATCATTTGGATAAAAATAAAAAATGAACTGAAATGCGTGCGGGAAAATAGGCTCAAACGCACAGTCGTAGAAAATAGTAGTTTACCTAACTAGTGCGGAAGGTGATAATTTTCCGCAAGCTATTGCAGATCGCGTGCGGAAAAGTCACTTTACGCACGTGTTAGGTACACTATTTTTCCTACTAGTATCCGGTGAAAACCCAAAAGTTAACATAAAAAGACATTTATTATTGAATACATATCACCAACTTAATTATTATTATTTGACATCCATTTGATAAGGCTTTTACCAGGGCCATAGAAAATTATTGAGAAAAATGTTCCTTCTTATGAAGAAATTATAGCAGAATTCTAATAAATTTCTTAAACAGTCATTCGGTAAACTACAACCATACAAATACATATTTCAAATATTCAAATGTCAGTATACTCCACAAAAATTCCACGAATTTACTTTCCGCACTAAGTCGGAAAAGTGATTCATTCCGCACGCTTGTAGAAAAAAAGATTTACCTAGTAGCCTGTTGATATTTTGAATTATATTAATTTCTACTCCTCATAAGATCTGACCATTGGAAAGATCTAGTAGGGCTTAGACAATCAAAGATTCTTTTGGGTGACTTCAACCCATTGGGATCAAATGAATGCATGAGTCAAGTAAAACTGCGCTAAGTTTCAACAGAGATCCTAACGGGACATTGTTGCCTGAATGGGAATCTGAAAAAGCTCAAAATGGTGAAGGAAAAAGAATGCAGATATTGTGGCATGGAAGAAGAAGCCTCCATCCACATACTTTCCTAACTGCACTTACTGGATATAATAGTAACATTTATCTTAGTTGAAGGCTGAAATTCCTCCAGAAAATAGGACTAAAGCGGCTACTAGTTCCAGAGACTCTGCTCAGAAACTAAGTAGAAGTAAGGGGCACAATAGTTCTTCCAGGTCTCAGTAAATGTTACCCCAAAACTACATACATACTCCTCCTCATTCATAGAGCTACTTGTTTTTGCCTTGATACATTCCCTCAGAAAAGTGTCTTTTTTTATGAATTTTTGTATTTAGTCACGACAATATTTGTTCAAAAAGTTTTTCGCTCATTAATTGAAGTTCTTAAGCTCATAGGATCTTTCAACAAAAGTTCACTGAAAACTTAATTCGAAATACCGCGTTCCCTACGACGCAAGAACCATTTTCTACATCAGAACTTCCTATTCACTTGTTTTTTTTTGTCATTTTGCAGTTGTAATAATAACAAAAGATTTGAAGTTGCAAGTGCAGCAGTTTCTGTGTTTCTTAAAGGCATTTTAGTTATATTCTTACTTACAGCAAACGACTCAAAATTTGAGATAACAAAATCATAACCATACATTTTCTATTTCTATTGACATGAATGACATTTGACGTTTTTCAAGTCTAATCGAAAATCAGACGAATGTAAACGGTAACATGGTTATATTTAGAAAGATCCAATTTCGACTCCGATGTGAAATAAGATGTTTTATCAGATGAAAAATCGAATGAAAAATACTATGGTGTGAACGCTTGGTATCTACTCCTTCACGTAGCAGTTGATTCCCATCATTTTAGCTGCTTAATTTCACAGAATGCTTAAACTTTATTGCACTTCTTATATTTCCAAACTCGACCATTCGTGAAAAATTTCAACCATTCATGAAAAAATCCAACTAATGTATTTCTACTGATGAATCCTACAGTTTATCAATAAAAATCATTAGAATTGAATGAGTGATTCAACAGTTTCAATTGCCTTGACGGTCACTGCATTTTAGGTATAAGTTTTCAGATAACCAGATGAAACATTCTTTAATCTTGTAGAAAAACCTGAATTCTCAATTTCCATACTAATTTATACTTTTACTGCACGGCTTTTTCGTACGAACATGTTGGATTCATTTGGATATTTACCTGTGAAATAACGGTCTGAATAAACAAAAATATAATGACAAATGTTAACCTTGTAAAGTACGATGATCTATGTCGAGAAGATGAGTCAAAAACTAATTATTTGTTTTATTTAAGACTGTTATTATCTAAGGTGGCGTGAATGCTATTCACTGTTATCTTTTTTTTCTGTTAAAAAATACATTACTGACAAATAGTTATTGTTCTTTGGATAGAATTGCTATTTGTTTTAATTAAATACTAGTAGCTTCAAAGAATGTTGGTGTTAATAAGGTCAAGAAAGTATACCGAGTGTTAATGTGATATTAAGTATGTTAATAAACCAAATTTTGGATGGTTATAATTGGCAAGTTTTTAGTTTTTTCAAAGGTAGGTATCAATTCAGTTCAACCGGAAATTATGTGATAATTTCAACACCACACCATTTTCATCTGTTGTTAAATTTTCCAAAGTATATGGACATTTCACTTTCATAGAATCATGAAATGCAATTGTTTCATCTGAACTAGCTGACAGAAAATATCCTTCTCTCCCAAAAAATAGTCCACATTGGTTAACATCAAAATTTGTAATTTCCTCAAACTCTTGTATTGCCAATGGTTCATATTGCACTCCGAAAAAGATTTATCTCATAAATTATTCCGAATGGATGAATATACTAAAAAAAGCACAACAATTGCACATCCACAAACAATACTAAATATCAAAAAAACCCAAATAACAAATTCACTTGAACTTCTCTATAAAAATTTCGTAAAATTCAATTCGAAACCATGCCCGTGCCAGTTGGAATAATTTACCCTACTTTGGCTTGGAATGTACCAGTGAATTTGCACACGTGCTCCGAGGGAAGCGCAGTTATCAGCGACTAATAATTTTCGGAATCATTTTCTCTGAAACTATGGTAGTATTTTCATACCAGCAGGTATTGAAAGTACAATGGTACTCAAGCTATGCATAGTTTTGAATGAATATTTTCGAAATAAACCAAATAAAAAACAAATTTTATGGAAAAGTCAATTCCAAAAAAATATGCATGGCTTATTGACGATGGGATGACATTTCGACTACCAAAATTTGCTTAAAATTGTTTCATAAATAAAGTAGAAAATAGTACCAAAAGGAAAATTTCGGCTTAAAAAAAATAAATAACATTTCACATATTTTTCCATATCTGAATAGCCCAATAACAAGAGCAAAATAAAAATCTTCTGTATGTTCCTTGTGGTATATTATTCATTCTTTTTTTAATTTCTTGGGAAATTAAACCACAATATTTTTGAATTCCAATAATCAATTACCTGCTTTATCAGGATAGCATCATAAGTTTTTATCCAGGTTTTCTTATGATTTATAATTTGAATAGTTGTTAATCGATACACAATTCAATACATAAAATCACAAAACTGAGTATACATACATATTTTGAAAACCTAAATATTCATAAACAAAAAAAGTATCAAGAAACGCGTTTTATTAACAACATTTCCAATATAAGCGAAAAAACGCGCTATCCCAATTTAAAAACCGTTCCTGGAACGTGCACTTCACTGGATTCCATTTCTAGTAGACTATCATATCGTTGGAATGTCATAAAATGAAATATTTCATTTGACATTTTACCGGGGATATGATCTACTATGAATGGACCTTAATAAAAATTTGATAACAAAATTTTGCAGTCTTAAACTTCAAAATATTTTTGATTGTCTAGTTGTCAAATTTTTTTCCGTTGTGTCAGTTAGGAATAAAAATCAATTTTTACTTATTTTTTCTTGAAAACTGTAGCTGGAACGCTACCGAAACGTTGAAATAAAGAATTCAAAAATATTGTGGTTTAATTTCCCAAGAAATTAAAAAAAGAAGCAAAATAAAAATCAAGTCACAATAATCGAGTCTGGAACATTATCAATTTGTAAGGTATTATTTT
This sequence comes from Galerucella nymphaeae, assembly GCA_963978555.1. Lineage (NCBI taxonomy): Eukaryota > Metazoa > Arthropoda > Insecta > Coleoptera > Chrysomelidae > Galerucella > Galerucella nymphaeae. The sequence continues at coordinate 15,389,804 of OZ021715.1, read as the reverse complement.
TAATCATCTTTTGGCGAACGTGACACGGTTATTGCCTCTTAAGTTATGATAGCTTTTCTAGATTTCAAAACCAAAACAAGAGGTATATCTTCTCCTGTGAATTTAAATATTCTCCGTCTAAACTTAAGATTTTTCTTGAGAATTTACACCAAAAGTGTATCCTTCAATCATTCCTCACTATTATTATTACGATGAAAAATAAGAGTAAAAATTATCGCTATCGGTAGCACAGCTACAGCTCATCATGAAATTGAAAAATTAAAAAAAGTACTGAACAAATGGGTCTAACTGGTTTTTACTGTGCACAGACCACACTGCTAGGTAAATTATTTCAGGAGCTCGATTCTCGACTTTTATTCACATGGGTGAAAATAATTGTCACATGGAAATATTGAATTCTGTATACTCCACAGAACCACGTGAATATTTTCACATGGTAAATGCCAATGTGAATGTGATTTCCAATGGATCTGTCATACAACATAACCAATAACCGAGACAACCCTGATGTCAATAACCAAATAATAGTCATACACGTGAAGATTTAAACTGAATTTCTCAGCAGTAGCAGATATTGTGTTGTGGATTTTTTTGTCGAATATTTGTATCTGTATAACTATCACACTAAAAATAATGCTTATAAAATATTCGACCTATGATCATGAATTAAGAGAGATATTATGCAAATTGATAACCCTGTTAAAAGTTTCGCGAAGCAGCCCGAAAGGAGTCGACATACGACGATGGACCTTTTAATGAGTATATGGTGGGTATGTCCACCCATCTTCCTCTTTTTTACTGTTCTCTGTCAAGCTTTCGCATTTGTTCTCTTTTATAATCTGTGCTATCACCGAGATTACCGTTCCAAACAAGCATGTGAAAATAGGTAGTGGAATAATTTCACATGTGAATCTTTTCACATGAGGTCGAGAAAATTCTGTCTATTTCTAATTTCAAATATTTTCCTATTCATCTTATATGGATGCTCCTTAATCGAATATCAGGATTTAAAGTAAAAATGGGTGACATATTAGCACTAAACATGTTAAAAATAGCTCTAAATGGAACTATTAAGGTCGCTACGTTGTCTGCGTTCACTAAAATACGTTAGTTCGGCTGAATCAAGACGCATAACTGAGTCGTATTCGATCGTAATAGTAGGGGAGACCAAGCGGGGATTTCGGGATTTACTAAAGCGCGGCAGATTAATATACAGAGGGATACCTTGTACCCGGTTAAGTACCTCCACAAAACAAGAGGCCCATATATAAGGCCGCCCGTGAAGGATATAGGATCAGATTAGTAAAAAAAAATTGACCATCAGAAATTCTCGAGCGCGTCAGATTAAGGTAGGGTGAGTTAATTACATCCTAAAAAGTGTATATTCCACTAATCTGACAATTTGAGAGTGACGTAAAAAAAGGGGAGGGCAACAAAGTTGTAAAAAAAAAACGCCATCTCGACATTCTCGAGCGTAGCTAAATTTTTTTTTATTTTGAAGGAAATAATTCAAGAATAATGAAAAATATATAATCTGACGATTTCCGCAAGCCGAAATAACAGAAATTCGTCGATAAATTTAAGCATTTAAATTTATCGACGAATGTGCAGCTGCGTGATGCCTACTTTTCCTTCCCCGCGTTTAAGCTTTTTTTAAGTAATTTTTTATAAATACATGTATTTTACTAAAAAAGCATACACTTATTTATTTGCATGCTATTTCCTGAACTTTTCAATTAATTAAGTTCAATGATTTAAAAAATAAATTTTTTTTTGACTTCCCGCTAAGAAAAATTAAAAATTTTAAACAATTCGGGAAGTTATTGGTTTTACACCGTTTTACGAAAATCGAGTTTTCATCAGATCTTGACGTTTTCAGGTCATAGGAAGCTTCCCTGACTACCCCCGTGATGTTGTCACTAAGTCTGTATGTATGTATGTGTGGGTGGGTGTGTGTGTATGTATGTGTGGGTGTTTGTGTGTGTGACTCGCATATAACTTTTGAACGACTAAACCGAACGCAATCTACTAAACGGCGTTCTAAAGATTTCCTGTGAATTTTAACCGATTCGGACTGATGGATTTGAAAATTTTTAATAATTCTCAAAAAAAAAAGAATTTTTTTTTAAGTGTTTTTCTTGGAATAACTTTCAACCAGGTTCATTGATTAACTTCAAAAACTGATCCGCCTTTGAGCTTGAAAAACCACGTCGATCGCCACCTAGCTGGTCAAAATTGGTTGATTCGTTCAAGAGATATCGTGAACGAAGAAAACCCGAAAAAGTGTTTTTTCGGGATTACTCCGAAATTTGTGGTTCGATCAATTGAAATTGCAAAATTACTTATGAGGATGATAAAACTGCGTCAAATGCCGCCAACCACGTGAAAATTGCTTGATCTATTCAAAAGTTATTGCGGTTTGAAGATTCCAAAAATAGTGTTCTATGAAACTTCTATCAGACTTTCGAGCTGGGAGAGCTCAAATGCATGGAAATATTATTTCTTTGAACTCAGTGAGCTCAAAATATCACATAAATTATATTTTGAGCTCAAAAATGTCATAAGTACAATTTTAAGCGCCCAGGAATAGAATTAGAGGGAAGTTGCAGGGATGGCCTTTAATGTGAACCGTTTTTCTAATTTTTTTTTTGTCAGATCAGGCGAATCCCTCTAGATAATCGTCAGATTATGAGACAGTACGTTTAGAACATAAAGATGAACCATATATATCTTAATCTGACGCGCTTGAGTATTTCAAAATGGCGATTTTTTTTTGCACATTATGAAAATGGCCGCGAGTTTGCGTCCCATCGAAATCGTCAGATTAGTGAATTAGACCTTTTTTTTGGTGCACTTAACACTCCCTTAGAAAATCTGACGCGCTCGATTAATTTTTTTTTCCATTTTCAACCCTTAAATACAACCACCCGCATCATGCAAACGATCAGATTAATATACGTACATTATTAAAAATACGTAGGGCATTGATGCTATCAATATCTGACGCGCTCGAGGATGTCCATGCAACAGTTTTTTTTTACATATTTAAAAATCTATAGCCGCTTCCCCCACCGATGTAAAGGTATACATCATATAACATTTTTTTCTTTTTATCATCTAAGCTTTGCTTCCCAATAGGTCTCTACGACGCTCGAGTAAATCCCCATTTAGCATCGTGGGCTCCCCTACTATAAGGAGGTCTTGTGGCTAACCTTTGCACATTTTCAAGTCTATTATGATCAGATGGGCCATTTAAGGGAATTACAAATTATAAAGTTAACCAATGTGGACTATTTTTTGGGGGGAGAAGAAGTTCAGATGGAAGAATTGCATTTGATGATTTAATTATGGAAGTGGAATGTCCATATACTTCGAAAAATTTTACCACAGATGGTATCAAAAGCAAAAAAAAAATGGATTATTTTCAATTCAATGAAAAACTAGATATAAACCTAAAACGAAATCATATTTATTATTTCCAAATCCAGGGTCAGCTACATCTAACAAAAAATGAATTTTGTTATTTAATGGTTTGGAGTAATACGGAAAAATAGAAAAGTATGATGATTTTTGGAACAGTAACGTGAGAAAGCATTTGGAAACTTTTTTAATCCACATCTTCTGCCTGAACTTTTAAATCGACCAATATAGTTTTTCATCATATGAATCCAAAATTTGTAGTGCTGTTTTGATCATTATTTTCATGAAATTGATATAGATACACTGGCAAACAATAAAATCGACTCAAAAATTTTCAATTTTCAACTATACCTGGTACCTATAACTAGTCATACATTCGAATTGTGATTGTCATTCATTGGAATCAAAACACTTTTCTTTGTAGGCCCATGAATAAATTTAGATATCATGTTTCACTACAATATATTCGCACTTTATTCTATGTATATCATTTTATAGATCTGAAAAAAATGCAGTCACTTTGTAACTTTTGCCTCCGATTGTATTAGTTCTGGCCTGCGGCTAATACTAATTGTAGTTGGGCATCGCATATCTCTTTTAGAACTTCCGTTTCTCTTTCTCGACTTCGGAACTTCGAGTGTATTGGCTCTAAGTATAAGAAGAACTTAACAAGCACATTCCGAGTGTTTTGATTTATGCAGATCTAGTCTCTTCTCACCGGTCATAAGTCTGTAGATATTCCAAGATGAAATTAATAGTATGCTGGTTGAGAGTATTTTTGTTCATTGTTCTCCAATCACTTGGACCAAAATTTCTGAACGCGGATGTGGTTTCGGAAAATTGAAGCCAACTATGCCGACTATGATATACTTTTTAGTGGATGCTATAGCCAGTATTCCACTATAATAGTTTTGTCATATATCAATTATCAAATATATGACGATGTAGGTATGATAACGGAATATAATGTAAAGTATCACTGGAATGTATTGCCATTTACACTGTCATATTCATTTGTTGTGTGAATATGGATGAGCAGCAGTTTTTTTTTGCTCTTGGTGCTTGTTTGAGCTCCATTTGATAACTTTTTGTTCATTGTTACGTAGAAAACAGCGAAATAAAAAAAAATAAAAAGAAAGATTGTGGGTAGCTAGGCGTAAGCAGTTGGGAATTCAAAGCTATATCTATTGAATGAACTGAAGATCTGAAATATTACGGAAGCTATTCAAGAATGGATGAGAAAACTTTTTGCTCCGTGTCATCAAAAGTGCATGAATTGATTTCAAGAAAAAATACTCATTTAAAAAACAGTATAAACGTGAGAGACTGCGTGAAGGATGATTGGACGTTTGTTTCTGTTTTTGTAGAGTTTGTTCAGTCATCCTTTGCCGTTACATCATAATCTGTGACGTATTCTGTTTTACGTTTGTCTTATTGTTATTTTACACTTAACCTCAAAATTAAAATCAATGACATATTGTTTAATGTTGAATGTCATGGATGGTTAAATCTGTTGAATTCTGCACAAAATATGACAACTGAACTGTCAAAAGTAACATGTAAAATTTACTTCGATATTATTTTAGAAATACGTTATTGACGTTATAGTTCCGTCCCATCCATTCCATGACAGAGATCAAGATGAACAATGTATGACGTAAAAATGGCAAAGGATAGTTGAGCAAACTCTATTTACCATTTTCCACATTATACAACATTTCATTTGTTTCGTATTCCGAGATTAGAAATTTTGTAGCTGTTATCGTCCGCTGAAACTTATCAGACGCTGGTCCATAGTTCATTTTTCGTTTTTGATTAAACATTATATGTATAGGAAAAAACGCGTGAAGTCAAAAGTGCTATGTATCAAAACAGAAAACACAGAGGTTACCAAAATGTGGAATTACACTTGTTAACGAATTTCCACTTTTTCATTAATCTTCGGAATAATCTATCAAACTAAGTACCATTTTTCCTGCTTGATGATACAAAAGACCGGAAAGCTGCTACTTATTATTCATATTGTCACTTTGAATTGTCAAAGTCACAAAACTGACATATTAAAAAACAAGCTGTTAATAGACTTTTTTCTACGAGCTGGCGGAAAATTGAATTTTCCACACACATTTTAGTGTGGAAAATTGATTTTACCACACCAATATGTCAAATTAATAATAAACCGGTATTGTCAGAAAACTGTCAGTGCATTCCTAATCTTATTTAGCTCGTGAATAAGTGAATCCTCACGCTCGTAGAAAAACTATTGTACCTAACACTTGCGAAAAATGTTTTTCCGCTCTCGGCTGCTTAACTGAACTCCGCTACGCGTCGTTCGGTGAACGGCAGACTCGTGCGGAAAAACTCATTTTCCGCACTGGTTAGGTAAATAGCTAAGAATCGCTGGGAACTGAATACATGTCCTTCTTTTTCCGGTCAAAATTGCATGTCTGTCTTATTCATCTAACGAATTTTATTCAGAAAATAATAATTGAACGCAATAAAATAAAACAAAAACTGTGGGTATGACTTTTTTGAATTGTATAGCGGTTTGAAGCATTTTTTGCATGTGTGACGCAAAAAACAAACAAACAAAATTTTTTGAGATACATGACATTCAATTGAAAAATTTACGTGAAAATTCAAAATAATCAGATGGTGAAACACTCCAAAATTCGCGGCGGTATGAATTTCCCGCTCTTGGGCTACTAAACAATACTTTTCAACCCCATTTCTGAATGAGGTGGACGAAAAAGATATTTCCCGGTGAGTTAATAAGATCAGTCGATATGAGAAGCGTGAAAATGAAAGACAAGCAATTTTCATGATAAAAATTCTAGTGAAAACAGACTATGCATTAACGTGGGTGAACTTTATGGAGTTAAATTTTTATTTCTTGAAAAATTCTTGGAAATTTCTCGTTAGTTTTTGGTGGCTACTTTATCTCGCACGGATATTTATCTACACATTTAATATCGAAACGGTAATCATTATCTTTTTCTCCAAACTAAAAGTAAATTTACCTTTTTGCAAAGAACAGAATGTTCTTCCATTTGATATTATCGTTACAAAGCAAAAATGCTTGAAAATAAGTGATTTTTTTGTTCTTCAGCCTTCGCTGCCAGCATTTAATCGTGATCAATCGAACCACCTGCATTACCCACTTCCATGCGCAATAAATATCTATAAGTACAAGCTCTAGAAGTTCATTACTGCATAAAATGAAAACAAAAAATAATGAAGAATAACGATGGCGCTCCTTGAAGTAATTTATACACTATAAGAGCACAATTGGTCCACATTTATCACTTGAACGATCAAAGGAGAAATATTTTTCACTAAGATGACAATATAGTCGAATTATAATTTTTATTTGAAAAAAATTATTAGACTGCGAGATGATAATCTTGTGTTCTATAGAGATAACTTGGGCGTGTCATGTCGCTGTAGTTGTATTTTTGCAATAAGTATCGATATTTATTGAATCGATAACCAAATATCGATACCATGAATGTCAACTGTTAAGAGATATGTAAACAAAGTCAAACTTGTTGAAAATTTAACTGATTGTTCTGTAATTAATGAGAATAAAGTATAAAAGTATAGAATCAGATTATATGGCAGCTGACATCAAATAGAAAATAGAATGCAGTCCAGTGTTGCCGATGCAAAAATAAAAAAATACCCGAACTTTCTATTCAAATTATCAGAATTTGTCAAAATTACCAAAAGGACACATTGGTTATCTAAATAAAGTCTTCGACCACAGTCAATATGGAAAATCATCCAAAACAATAACCATTTTCTGTAAAATATTCGTTGAACTATTGAATCAAAATTAGCGAAATAGTCTAAAACTCGGATAATCACTTGCACTGACAACACCGATACAGCGTGAATGAATTGATGTATGTTGATGAAATCACTCGGTCATATTATTTCGATTATTTCAACAAATTACTAATGTCAGGCTTGCTGCGATTAAATTCTTTTAGTTCGCATATTTTCCGGGGCTCATGTTTGCTTCTGTCGACAGTGAAGTTCATACATCCCATAATACAAAATACTTAGCTGGGAGATAAAATTAATAAATATGAGAATGTTAGATAAGATTCAAATCAGATTGTTGCTCATGTAGGCTATATCCGCTTCATTATACAACGTCCTGAAACAACTAATAGTACTCGTATATCAAGTACCAAGTGTATCAAGAACATTATTTCAGTCACGAGTTTATTGGGGCGCTGGAGCGAAGCGGGACGACTACTTTATGAAACGAGGGACTGAAAATGTTCCTGGTTACCATACTTTTTCCACGCTCGCAGGAAAAAAATAGTTATTCATTATACAAGGGAAAAAAGTACTAGATTTTAGCTTGAGGTTGTATTTTTCAATTATATTCACAAAATGACATACAATGACAACTTATTATATTTTAATTCTGCAGTTTTTGCATGAATGTAGGAAAATTGTATGCAACTCTTGCAAAACGTGTTTTTTGCACGTGTAATTGTCTAACGAGTCCTTCAGGCCAAGCTGGACAACAAAAAAACTCATTTCTTGCAGTTGCATAAATAACTATTTCCATATTATCACACACTAACCTTGTTGAGAACTTTGTTTTCTATAAGCCAAGTTATTATTATTAATACTTGACTGTCTGTAGACCTTTTCGTTCCTCTTCCATTTTATAAGCATAATCTCCCACAATTTTTGCTAAGGCTAAGACTGGATTATGCTTTTTCAAGGTTATAATCTCATATTGATAAAAACTGCGAAAACTGTTACCAGCAGAAAGCCAATTGGAGAATTAAACATTCTCCTACATTACCTTTACAATTTCGCAATGGATTGTCCTCCAAATCTGATTATTTCACCAGAAACACTAATTTTTCAGCCAACTTCTTTGAAAAAGAAATAACACAATTACGTTCTAAATAAATATCAGAACCATGATAACAAAACATTAATTTTGTCAAGGTATTTGTAGGTGAATTTTTTGTCGGTAGAAGAGATGGCGATGTTATGTTATTTTGCCAGTGAAAAACACCAGTGAAATAGTCGAAGGTAATGTCTCGAGACCATGACAAATAGCCGACTATCATTTTCCCACAAATTCTATCCAGAGTAACTTGTATTTTGACAATTTGATAAAACCACATGAACATTATTAATCTGAATAACTCCCGAGAGCAGAGGCTCTCGTGAATTGTTATATGGTCGAATTAAATTATCTCATCTCAAAATACGAGTTACTCGAGATGAGTTAAAGGAAATAATAGTCTTTATTTTTTTATGGTCGAGTGATATCCAGGAAGATTGTTTCATGAACTGCATAAAATTATTCCTATATAGCATACGTCTCAGCATTTATTCCGTTTCACCTTAAATTTTCACTACCTTGAATTAATAAAATATAATAAGAGCTTTAATAAGAACCATTGGAATTGAAAATGCAATTATCATGAATAATTCTCCTACCAGCAACATTTATAATTTTAGTTGGTGTATCTTTTCTTGATTCACCTGTGCTGCTGAAGCTTAAACCTGTATCACTCTTAACTGCCGCATCATATTCCATAATTCTGTTGTGACGCTGCTCATCGTGCTGGAGGAAGGGTTTTATAGACGAAGCATTACTTTTGCCCGATATTTCCCTCACTTCCTGTTCGTGCTCGCCAATCTTTGTTAATTGTTAAACTGCTGTGGAGCGACTGGAATGATTTGTGATTCTCATTTTAGTCATATCCAAATCAATACGTCTGCACCAGCTTTCGTCTATTCCCAATATAAATTTTTTCCGATAGGATAATTTTTGTCCACATATCAATGCTTTTTTCCAGTGCAGATTTGGGGTCAAGAAAAAACGGTCACCAATTATGTGACCCTCTTGCTTGCTTAAAATTCTCAAAAATACGTACAGGACAACTATTCATATTTTCATGAGCTATTTTCTTCTTGTAAACACATGATTATATTCGATTCTGACAAAGTAGGTTCCATCGTTTTTCATTCCCCTTTCGAGATAATCAATTTAATAATAAATATCTTCACCCCCTTGCCAGGCCAACCCTAAAGATACTATTTGAAAAAATTTCTTCTCAATGCAATCTGGGGTATTCTCATTATGGCTATAGTATTCAATCTATCCAAAGCTAGTGCTTTTGAACTTCCCTTTCTTTTTGAGAATAATATTGCAGACTTTCAGCCGTATTAATAATAAAATTTAGATCATTCTAACTTGACATTTATATGTATTTTTTGGTTTAAATGTCAAGTTAGAATGATCTAAATTTTATTATTAATACGGCTGATTGTCTTTTTGCATTAGGCGCATCCCACGCCTTTTGGAATTCGATATCTTCAAATCAATTCATCTTATGTTGATGTTTCAGGATAGTCTCCGCAGCAGAATTCCACGTCAATTCCACTGTGAAGTCTATAGCTATTTGTATTACAAGGGAGGAAGAATACTTTCCTCCCTAGGGAGAAAAATCATGAGTTTCCTCCCTGATTTGAGGGAGGAAAGTGTGTACTTTCTATAGGGGTAGGAGGAATTAGCTATTTGTATTACTAGGGAGGAAAGTGCCACTTTTCTTCCCGCAGGATGTAGTTTACTGCACGACGCGAAGCGGAGGGCAGTAAACATCCAAGGGAGGAAAAGGCACTTTACTCCCATGTGATACATATGATTTTTCCTCCTACCCACTTTTTTTTGAAAATTTATTCACGACACAAATAGGTAACGAATATAATTCAGCCCATTGCTTATATTGTGTATATTGTTTTTCATACCTATCTTTAGATTTTTGTAGTAGTAAGGTTAATGACGCTATGTTAGCTTGTGCCTTAATATTAGGTGGTGTATTTGGAAATTCAAAATCACTTGAATCGCTCTCCATTTTTCAAAAATTCAACTAAGTTTAATGAATGTAGCGACTTTGCACCTCAAAAGTCAATCGCCGTGTTTACTGTCAGTGAGCCACAGCATACTATGCTTTTCTTATTCTGAACTCAAAAAACGTATACCTATCTAAGATTCCTGAAGTTGAAATTTGTATTGAAGAACTACTTTGAAGTACCATTAATGTTTGATTTTTACCAAAAAACAATATATACAGGATGTTCTAGAAATTATAGAAACAATATGAATATAATGAATTCACAAGTTTCATCGTTTACAACTTACTTGAAATGAGAGGGAGGAAAAATACTCTCTTCCCTAGGGAGGAAAGTACTTTTCCTCCCTAAGGAGAAAAAGTATGAGTTTCCTCCCTGATTTGAGGGAGGAAAGTGTGTACTTTCTATAGGGGTAGGAGGAAAAAATATTTCCCACCACTTTTTTGTGCATATTCCATAGGCAATCTTTGAGGATTTTCAAAAATAAAGATAGTCTGGGTAGTCTTACATGATTGATATTTTTTTTTGCTTGGAAAATACATAAATTGTCCTAATACTACTCTTTTCATTCACTGGTATGGATTTTTCCATATAGTGAAAAATAATCCAAAACGAGACATTTTCAAATGTAGTTATTTGATTTATGTTGAACATTTGTACAATCAAACTAAATATACTCAAATGCACTCATCATTTGGGTCATACGATTCAACAAAGGCATACTTACAGTTTTTGTTTTCTTTTATTGCGCTTAATCATAACTTCCAAATGAAATCCGCGAGATGAATAACACAGATTGCAATTTTGACGGGAGAAAGGAAGATAACATGTATTTAGTTCTCAGCGATTCTATCTAATTCTAATTCTGGTTAGCTTCGGTCCTATGTCAATTTAGCTCCAGGCTATCATCATTCATCACTTACCACTATTGGGATGTATTGAATTGTTGTGGTAAGTGGCACACGACCACGGCTATCCTTTGTATATGTTACAGTTATGAGGTATGTGGAGAGAATATGCCCACGTTTAGGAGATCACTTCATAAAATACAGAAAAATCGACTTTTTGTTTTTGCTTCATGAAAGAAATACTTTTATTGCTTTGTTGAATAACTTTCTTGGGGAAAATAATACATCATCTATTTCCATGTTTTTGTTTTTCAATTTTTGTAATCCTTAGAACTGGGCATATTATCAACATAAGCTGGTAATATGCCCATAGTGTGTTGTTATTATGCTCATCATTAATTCTAACTGTACCAAGCGAAGAAATACTACCAAGCTTATATAAAAAAGTTTTCAATACAAGATCGAATATTTTTTGATTCCTTAAAGGGAAAAATGCACACATTTTTTAATTGCAACCTATATAATCTAAATTACAAAAAGTCTGGACAAACAAACTCAATTTTATCATTTTTGGTAGTAGCATTCCTCGTGAATATAGACGAAGCAAATTGTGCACAGTCTCATAACTTTTTGTTTATTTCCATGACAAAGTTTGCATTACAATTTTGAAAGGCCAGTAAAGCTTGTTGAAGATTTTTCTCGGTCCACTGTTACCGCAGACTCTTGCTCTTGTAAGCCAACATCTGCAAAAGGTAATAATTTGAAAATGTTAACAAGAATCATTGAAATACGCCCAATGCGCATATTACTTCTATTTAGACATTGGCATATCAACAACCATGTAGTGTTAGTATTTCCTCTAATATATAAACTAATTTTCGAGTAATCTTAGAAAAAATTACAATGAAATAATCGCAAAGTAACACATTATTGTAGTACGACACATTCGGAGTGTTTTTACCTATAATATGTAGGACGACACACTAGGTACACTTATGTCACTAGCACTTTCTATTTTGACACTGGATGTTTGAAATGAAACTAGGGGAAAATTATCTTGGGAAATATCAATAACCATTTTTGTTTTTGGAAAATTGTCACGAAGTTTATTGTTAATGTGAAATTCACACTCTGTTAACCTCAGTGATTGAAAATGAGATGGAAACCTTCGTTAATGCCAGATGGCTTTATTTATACATGAAAAATTGGGGAAAATAATTGATATTATGGTATATATTATGCCGTCAAAAATGAAAAGAGGTGAAATTATTTTTAAAAACGTCTTCCACTCTCCAGGTATTGCTAGAGAAATGAATTTAAGAAATTACGAAAAATTGTAAATCGCAAGTACTATGTATGTAATAGATTGAATTGAGAGTCATGTCAAGTTATATGAATAATAAGAAACATAAGCACTAAATACTAAAAGCTAAGGGGCAACGAACTTTATTTATCTTAATAAATACTTTTCCTTTGAAAAGTCCACTTTAACAGGATACTTCCCAAGATAAAATGTTTCGAGATATTTTGATTATAATTGAGATAATTGTGAGAAAGGCAGCCTGAAAAAACCGAACTTAAAGTACAATAGCATCATTATTGAGATAATAGTAAATAAATTACAAATGAAGACAGGTCAAACGCGATCTGTAAACTCTGGGAAGCTACTGAATTTATACAAAAAATTAAGCTCTATGTATTTTTGTCGTAATTTATTAAAATCATGTGAATTAGTGAATATACAAGGGAAGTTGAGTGAGGTCACTTTTTGAATTTTAGGCGCAATAGCTTCCACCAACTGTATCCGATACTGAAGTGATAATCAGGCAGTTATAACTTTCCCAATTTTCATTAATATTTACAAGATTGACTATTAAAAATGGTTTTCAGAGAGACACTTTGTGATGCAGCTTATTCAAAATTTGACAAAAGTCTATTGATACATGGCATCTGACGGAGGCAGTGATGCATTTGAAATTACAGCGTAGTTAATATTTGGAATGGTCAAAAGCTCATTAAAATAGGCTCATACCAGTGCTCTTGTCAAGTTGAATAAAGACGTGGTATTATCATTTTGATGTTTTTGAAAGCCAATTGACACTCACAGCTTATTTATATGCTTCTCCTACTGCTAATTTTCCGCGGATTTTTGAATATATTAGCACCGACAACAGAAATACGATGAACAGTGTCGATTTCAAGACAATTTAATCCATTTTGTAAGGAACCGGACATATGCTTGAAGACAATACAACAGTGACAAAATGAACACCGATACTCCGAGACCGTCGTCATAAAACTATTTTGAGATCTCAATTGAAATATCTTGTTTTATCAAATATAATGTAATAGATGCCAGGAATGCTGAGCTCAGAATGCTGCAAAATGAATCAAAGAGTAGCAAGTATAGTTGAGTCTACCGAAGTTGATGGGAACTAGAATAATTATCCAGATTTCCTCCCAAACCGGTTGACTTCTGGAAATAAATTTTTGAGAATCTGTCAAATTACCTCAATTTTGTTGCCACTTCATCGGAATATTCCTGTAGCTTCCAGAGGATACGTCACTGAGTCCACAGCTCTCACTGAACTGTCAGTTCTTAATTATATAGATCCGGTAGAAAAATAACAATTATAGATGAGAGCTTCAGCTATTATTGAGTCTTAATATCCGCAATTTCTTAGAAGTATTCAGATTACTAGCTAATCCCTTATAAATAATAATTACTAAAAACTTAAGTTAACGCATAACTCTAGATATTTCAAACTCTTAGTCTTATCTTTGAATATAATAATATCTATGAATATAAATATCTATGAATATAAATATCTATGAATATAAATAGATACCGTTCTCAAAACATATAATATTCTTTTATTTTGTTCACAGATGCTGCCAACTGCTCTAGTTACTTTAGTCACATTTTTATTAGAAGTATGTAGTACATCGCCCGTATATAACATGCAACCAGCATTCATAACGAATACAGTCGGTGAGTAAATTAGAATTATCTTTTGCATTAATCCCATTCATCCAAGATTTAATTGAAATTTCATTTAAATTTCTCTGGTTCATATAGATTGAGCACATTAATATGAACAAAAGACTTATATTATGTCATTGAATTAGGAGCGTTGAAGAGGGAGCTAGTTTTTAGATATGTATTTTTTTGCTGCTAGTTCATTCGGTAATTTGATTGAAGAAGAAAAGTGATTTGTCCGTGTGATTGAAATGAAGTTTGAAAAACTGTTAGTTGTTTGCGGAATTTTGGACGCAAAAAATGACGTGAATTCTCATGTTGATACAAATCCTCTCAAGCCTATAGTGAGTAATGAAGTGGAAGATCCCAGTAAAGGGACTTTTTTCAATTTCTCACCAATACTATGAAGAGAGCTCCCAATATGATATCACGAAGAAACCAAACCCACTGAATTATACCCTTCAATTAATAGAAAATGAACCGTTAGAATTTTAAACTAACCACCAAGAAACAATCTCAGTGAATTTTTCCATAATAGTATTTTATGCAATGAGTGCAAAATGGCCATTTTGTTGCGAGCTGCATACTATACTTTTTTTATGACAACATATCATACACTATTTTGTCTTTCAATCTACCTTCCATTAAAAAAAAGGTTATTAGCATGTTGATATATACTCTTCGATGTTTCCGGTAATAAATTCAGTGTTGTGTTCTATTATATCTGGAGGTGTCATATCTGTCGATATCACTATGAGTTTCAGTTTTAATCGATAGTTTTCGTAGGAAATAACTATGAAATCATTCGTTACCAACTAAAACTTTGCCAGAAATGATCTGCTGACATTTCATCAATTTGTAGCTGAACGTCACAATCTGACAAGCTGTAGTCGTCGTGATTTTTGAGTGAACCTAAAACTAACACGAAATATTCCATTTCACATTTGTTGCTTAGCAACTTGCCTAGCAGCCGATGCAAAAATGAAATTCTGTACAGAATCTGCTTGTTTATGATTGTAATTACGGTTATACCTATAATGAATGAACATTTATCGAGTTTGTCGTAAAAATAGTAAATTGTATACCTAGGCGGTAAAGTGGCGTTTTTCAGGCCGAAAGAAGGACAGGACAGGCGAGGCGCAGCCGAGTCTGACCCCTTCTTGATGCCTGAAAAATCACTTTACTGCCATGGATTTTTTATCCTACAATATAATTCCCGGTAAGATTTTTTCTATGAAAATTTCATTTCATAATATGAAATTCATAATTATGAGTCATTATTTTTTGAAGTGACATTAAAAATCGGATTATGTATAGTACACTTTTTTACCTGCTTGGCACTGTTACTGACAGTCGATTATTCAATCCATAGTGTAATAATTATGCACCAAGGTGGAAAAGTAAGGTATTATTGCCTTAAAACACTCTTTTACCGTGGCACATATAGCATTTTTTCCACTACCACATTTTACTTTTTGGAGTATTCGTTTTTAAGAGATAAAAATGAGATATGAATTTTGAAATTTTATTGAAAATCGAATTATCCATGCTTCTGTGAAATTTAAAACACAAACACGGGCCACCAGTGAATACCGTTTCACGTGACATTCCAGCTGCACACAACGAAGGCGACCTGATATAGTTATTTGTTTAACTAGGCAGCAAAGTAGTAGATTGACTGTCGATGCTGAACTCAGCTAAGTCAGTCAATCTACTTTGCTGCCGAGTTGAACATATAATTTTTCCTCCGATTGTTCATAATGAGGATATTGTATTTTTTGCAAATTATTACAATTCCCACAATTTCTTTATTTTGGCTGGTTCCTATGGAAATGTATAATCACAGGCGGCATAATAATCACTTTGCTGCCTAGGCAGGAAAGTAACCACTTTGCTGCCTAGACAGGAAAAGTAATACTTTGCTGATTGATATCAGTCAGCAAAATTAATATTTGCTGCCAATCGGAGAAAAACACATTTTTCAAATGATTTATGTTTTGTGAAAATCGCTATATGAAAATTGAATGGATGAGTCAATCGATTCTCATTTTTGAATAGGAAGGTGGATGTGACCATTAGACCATTGAATAATTAAGGAAAAATATTTTTTCATATTGAATTTGTATCAGTTAACCTCACATTCTGTCCAATGAATCAAGTCTATATTTTTCTATCTTAGTTGATAGTGGACCACTTTTCTACCTCAACAAAAGTCAATAATGTTGGGTTTGGAGGATAGTAATGAAAATAGTTATTCACGTAACAAGGCCGGAAAATAGATAGGTCGGTTCAATTCTCACCGTATTCCTTTTTTTATTACATTTTAGGTGTTCCAACACTAATAAATATCATAATCAGCATAACACATAATAGATTTTCATCTTTTTAAAGATGATTGTGTTTCATTGCCCATACCAAAATTATGAATAAAAAATCTTTCATTGATAAATGTTTCTCGATACATTACCATAACTCAAAAATGCACAGTCGATGAAAAGATAGTAATGATGAAAGAACCTGGAAAAGAAATCAATTGCTTGCTATATTCAAACGTACAAGAGCTATAAGAAATAACGGTGAACATAAATAAATACTTTTTCCTTCTTCTAATCGCATATACAGTGTGTACATAAAGTAACGTAACTTGCTAATATTTCGATTTCAGTTGGGTTTACAGAAAAAAATGTGAAATAAAAGTTTTTTCAAATAATCCATACTATCTGTATAAGTCGATTAGAAGTATACAGGGTGCACCGTTGCTCCAAAATAACTTATTAACATAATTTTTCAAATAGTACACCATGTATATATTTTCAGTTTTTGTTAATCTATTAAATTACAAATACAACCGTCAAGACCGCATAATTCTAATCTCAATGGTTCTACAGTTATTGAGAAAAATATTTGACGGAAACGTTTCTATTACCACCATAATTAACAGCAACAAATAACTAATCTTATTTAATGAGATGTTCAAATTGTCTTCCTCCTTCTATTTGACAGTATCCGTCGATTATAAAAAGCTGATATCGTATTACGCAATTGCTGATTTGTTATTTGATGGGCTGTTAACAGTATTCTATTTCTCAGTTCATCCAGATTATCGGGTTTTGTCTTATACACAATGTTTTTCAGATAATAATAATAATAATCGACTTGGATACTGTCAAATAGAAGAAGGAAGACAATTTGAACATCTCATTAAATAAGATTAGTTATTTGTTGCTGTTAATTATGGTGGTAATAGAAACGTTTTCGTCAACTATTTTTCTCAATAACTGTAGAACCATTGAGATAAGAATTATGCGGTCTTGACGGATGTATTTGTAATTTAAAAGATTATCAAAAACTGAAAATATATACATGGTGTACTATTTAAAAAATTATGTTAATAAGTTATTTTGGAGCAACGGTGCACCCTGTATACTTCTAATCGACTTATGCAGATAGTATGGATTATTTGAAAAAACTTTTATTCAACATTTTTTTTTGTAAGCCTAACGGAAATCGAAATATTAGCAAGTTACGTTACTTTATGTACACACTGTATAACAATAGTATAATCACTATACAAATTTTGTTGTTGATATCTCTTTCTACTTTCCACAATTATTTTCAAGCCCGTGTAAACACTCAGCCGAAACTAAAACAATGTTCGAAACATTTATAATCAGGTAAATGGATGACCAAATTTAAAGCAGCAAGTAGCCTTCTAGGACGTGACTGGCGACGACAATTTACCGATATAACGGTTATCTCGTTGCCCGTCCTTCGTCTCAATTCGTTAACGAGAATACTGTCCATTTCGTGCTCTACGTTTGGTATGTGGTCAGTGGTCACAAAAATATTTTCCAACTGTTCTTATTTAAACTAGGTCAAGCACTCAAAAATTTCGATTTTTCATTGGGTTTGCTAGTAAACTCAGGTGAATATCACCAAAACATTGATAAAATCGGATAGTTATTGAAATAGGGAACTAAAGTGCAGAAAGTGATACTTTTCCGCACGCGTCTTCGGTCAAGCGGACAAGTGCGGGAAAGACACTTCACGCATAAGCTAGGAACATTATTTCTTCTACGACCTTATATTAAAAAAGTATACCAACCCATTTTTCAAAAATTATTTCATTTGAACATACATATTCGAAACTTTAACTAAAAACTACTAATAATTATGAATATTAATATTAAAAACAGAATTTGTTGCATTCTATACAGCGTGTCCCACGACGAGTGAAAACTATCTGTATATGGCAAAATACTTATAGTAAAATCATGAAAATTTCTACGTTTGGGTTTTCGGATACGATCTTTTCAACTAAAATATTTTCAAAGATGGCCGACTTTCGGTTCTACCGGAAGTCGACTGTAACTTTGTTATTTTGAATAGAACACCCTGTATATTAATACATTTTGGAAATCGTAATATTTAAGTATACTTTTGTCCAAAAATTTTTTTCGAAAAATGAACACTTTTTGAGTTATTGATTTTTTTGTAGAAAATTTGACCGTTGTGCGGTTTCGATCGCGGTCAATCAGGATATCTTACTGCAAATAAAGCACATGTTCTTGTGGAAACTTTGTCATATTCACCATCTATTAAAAGTAAATTCACGTAATAATTTTTATTGCTCAGTGCTTGTATCATAATTTAGACCACACCTGCATCTCTAAAAATTTACAGAAAACATTTAATATCTGGATAACGGTAAGGTTTAGGTATAGGAAAGTATACATGAACTTGCCTAATTTTTTTCTCCTAAATGCATTTAAATAGGAAAAACAGGGTGGTTCTGTTTAAAAAAATTAAGAAATTTGATATTTATGAAGTTAAACTTTGAACACTTTTTATACACACCCTGTATAAAATGAAAAATTTTTCAGCATAGATTCTAATACGTTTGACCTTGCTTGAGGCAACCGAAGAGAAACCATTTCCATATCTTCAAGGGTCTCCCCGTGAAAAAATAATTTATAAGGGTCTTCAACGGTCAAATTTTCTACAAAAAAATCAATAACTCAAAAAGTGTGCATTTTTCGAAAAAAAGTTTTTAGACAAAAGTATACTAAAATATTACGTAGATTTCAGAAATGTATTAATATACAGGGTGTTCTATTTAAAGTAACAAAGCTACAGTCCACTTCCGGTAGAAACGGAAGTCGGCCATCTTTGAAAATATTTTAGTTGAAAAGATCTTATCCGAAAACACAAACGTAGAAATTTTCATGATTTTACTATAAGTATTTTGCCATATACAGATAGTTTTCACTTGTCGTGGGACACCCTGTATATTACATACTCAAAATTGCCGGTCCCGTTCATATTTTCAGAACATGGAAAATGTAATGAAAAGCTAGAGAAGATGTAGATTTCATTTGATGGACTATTTCGTGTTTATTTATTCACCTCTTCTAATAATAAGTTCCGAAATGAAAAACCATCTAATAAGGTGAAAAAGTGACACTTTTAAAACTGAAATGCGTGCGTGAAAGTGGGTTAAGACGCACGGTCGTAGAAAAACAAATTTTCAACTCTTCCAATATATTTGATTCGAATACCACAGGCGCTAAAAACACTGGTTTTTGTATTATTCCTATCAGGTATATTTTTTCAGGGCAGCCAAATTATTTAGATTACAGTATTATAAATAGGTACATAAAACATGCAAAATATGTAGATTTGAAGAAATTTCAATATAGACTGCTGGAAATTTGTTAATTGGGCCATTTTTCAGAGGAAATGTAACGTCAGATGAATATAAACTTCTACTTAGGAAAAAGACACTACACTACTACACTGAGAAACATACTTGAAGCCAATTTCAATCAAATATAATATCAGCCAGCGGAGCTACAGTTCACTTTGATGTAAATGTTCGGCCTTATTTAGATGCGGTATTTCCCGGACAATTGATTGGTGAATTTCTTGAAAAGTTCTGGGATATTTATAATGATAATTTTGAAAGAGGAATGCGAATTATTTGGTTTTTCATTTCTATGAGTAAGCCAAATACTGCATCTCAAAAAAAACCAAACCATTGATGGGAGGAGACATTCAGAAAGTCCTTTTTATGATTTTTCAATCTGAGGTATAGGACTGGACTATCGAAAATATTAGTTTGTATAGTCAAAAGTGCTCTTATCGTGCGGGTTTGAAAGTCACTAACCATATGTATCAAATCAGAAAACACGCAGGTTACCAAAATGTGAGATTACACTGGTTGACGAATTTCCACTTCTTCTTTCATTCTCGAAATAATCTATCAAACTAAGTATAATTTTTTTGATTGAAGATACAAAAAAAACCGAAAAAAAAATCGCTTTTTATCATTCATATTGTCAAAGTCACAAGACTGACATATTCAAAGAAAACTAAGCTGGTAAAAGACTTTTTGGAAACTCTGGTAACTTAATACATATCCTCCTTTTTCCCGTCAAAATTGCATACTTAAGTTTGTCCCGCATGATAAGACTACATCTGACTATATTTTCAATTTGGTATGGGGCAAAATAGTCTAAGTAACCTAAAAAAATGGACTTTTTGAATTGATAAGAAAAATTTTCGAAAGCCACTTTCATATTTCAAGTTTCCAAGCTTATTTTATAATTCTAAATATCACAATATGTGAATATTAGTGGAACAATGTGACTCACAATACTTTCACGTTGTCATTTAAAAACTTCTTTGAAAAAGTTTACGTTGATTAATCTAATTGCGAAATCTACCTCGTACATACAGGTTGTTTTTATGGATAATCTTTGTCGTAACATTGTAAAATCGCGGTCACGTTCTGTCGTCAATGTCGAAGAAAGAGGACAAAAGAAGGACCTCGACATTCGTAGGCGTTTAGCAGGCCAGATCCGTGTCAGCAGTGAAATTCAGTCCTATCACAATTTACATGTGGATAACAGCTTTTGTCGATGAATCATTGTTATTTCTCTTGTGACGTAATTTGAGAGTTTCATTTTTCACCGATAATGAAGTCGGGATGAATTGCATGTCATGTTTTGGCGCGTAGGAGACTTTGTAATTGATGGTATCGACACTGAATTTGGCAAATTGTTTCGTATTGGAGGTTGTGGGACATATGGATTTGGAAGAAAACGTTGAATATAGGTGTTATAGTTGAATTGCCCATATTTCCCATTGATGGAATGATAACACGAAAAAAAAATACAGGGTTTAACATTGGACCCGCCCGACAAGTATGTAGTAATTTTTTTTTACATTCATGCAAAACACAACACTTTCGTGAACCACATTTAATGGAAAAAGTGGTTCATTTTTGCACTAGTGCAACAAAATGATTGAGTACTGACAAGGTAGAGGCCATAAAGATACGAAAAAAGAAGAACGGGTTGAGTTTGATTAGGTTAGGTTAGGTTATTAGCATATTATATTCTAGTTTTCCAGTTTTTGCATGAATTTAGAAAAAATATTGTATGCAACTCTTGCAAAACGTGTTTTTTGCACTCGACGACAATTTCACGTCGCGTGCAAAAAACACTCACTTTTTGCACTTGTTGCATAAATAACTATTTTCTACATTCATGCAAAAAACAGCACTTTTGTGAACCACATTTTATGGAAAAAGTGGTACTTTATTGCACTAGTACAATAATAGTATTTTATGCAACGAACATGTAATGATAGCCATTAAGACACGAGCATATTGTAGGATACGAAACGAGCCGCAGGCGAGTTTCGTATATAATATGCGAGTGTATTAATGGCCATTACATGAAAGTGGCATACAATATTTTTTCTACTCCGGTTAATAAAAATTATTTAATCAATAATTATTAGTTAAATCAATTTTAAATATAGTTACTTTTGAAAATCAAGATTATTTGACAGCTATCAAATTAAGTGTCATTTAATATGTCTGTTCGCCTGCAATAAAAGTGTAGCACTGAGCTATATAATTTTGAAGAATTCAGGTCTATCTGTGAAAAAATACGTATAAAATTACTAAATTTAGGATTATCTATGTATATTGCATTTGTAAACTGCAAGAAGCATTAAAACATAATTAAAATAAATAAAATCGTATAGCTCAGTGCTACACTTTTATTGCAGGCCACAGACCTAATATAATTAATTTCAGAAATGTCAACCAGGTATCCATGGCTATATACTGAATATTGTGCGAATGTCGCATTCCTATTGGCTTAAAAATCTGTATCATAATGAAAATCTGTATCATAATGAATTTCATTATGATACAGATTTTAGTCTTCTGATAAGTATATTATAAAACAGGAGTAGAAAAAATATTTTATTGCACTCATCTGTCATTCTTGTGTCAGTTTTGTGATGATTAATGACAAACATAAACATTTAAATTAAATAAAAATCTATAGCAAGTATCTGATCCTGCTTTAATACAACAACAAAATATGTATATCTTACTACTTAGTGTCAACGAATTACAATTATTGCAAAAATCTTTAATTATTTAAAATTTAAATGGTCAAGGCGAAAACCAGCTATGATTGAGTACTGACAAGGCGGAGGCCATAAAGATACAAAAAAAAAGAACGGGTCGAGTTTAATTAGGTAAGGTTAGGTTCTTAACATATTTATATTCTAATTTTCCAGTTTCTGCATGAATTTAGAAAAAATATTGTATGCAACTCTTGCAAAACGTGTTTTTTGCACTCAACGTGTTGTCCAACTCGGCCTAAAGACCTCGATGGACAATTTCACGTCGCGTGCAAAAAACACTCACTTTTTGCACTTGTTGCATAAATAACTATTATTTTTCAGTACCACAGAAGGGTTGATGGAAGATAGAATTGTGAATTTGCGCATACTTCAGTACAAAAGTCTTGATACATAGATTTCGACCATATGAAAAAACATAATGGATTTTACTGTGCTGGATTCCAGTAACGTGTCTCGAACTACTAGTCTCAGTGCTTAGCGCTAATAGCAGCCAGCTTTTTCTAATACAATTGATACATTGGATCAACAAAGTTTCAATTGATACGTCCAGGAAAGTACTTTTCGTGCAACCGGACGCAAAATATCATTTTGCCGCCGCAACAGAGGCCGCAAAATGATATTTTGCGGCCGTTACCCAGAGTGTAATTTTCTCTATTCGCGTTGAAACGCTGTCTTTTCTAAAGAGACATAATGTTTATTGAAATTATGTTATTTTCACGGTTGCACGAAAAATATTGTGCATACTATGGCCGCGAAATGTTTTCGCGACCTCGAGATTATCTTGCCTCGGCCGGAGCGGCCTCGGCGATAATCTCTCTCTCGGAACGCGAAAAAGCATTTTGCGGCCTTAGTATACAAATAACTATTGTGTATGTCACTTAAAACGCCTGCCAAAGTTGTTGACAAAACTTTCAGAATATAAAAAAAACCAATGCATAACCAGCTCAGAAGACATCGACACATTGACTACAATTTCTACAACATCACTTATTTTGATATCTTAAGATATGGATAAAAATATAGTGCAAACTGTCGTGCCTCGGTCACAATGATGTCGTATTAACCACAAATTTCATATCTAATAGCTGCTGTATTCTGAAAATGACAGCAATAAAATTATTATCAAGACAGTTTAGGTTGAGTTTAGCTCTTGCTCCATGGGAAATTATTCATTTTACATTAAATTATGGTGTCAATTAATCTGAGCGTAGGCACATTATTCATATTTTTTCAACACAATCTTCAATGAAATTGTGCTCCAGACAGAAGTTTATAATAGAAAACCTGTGGAGAAAAATATGATTAATACTCGAGTGTATAACTTATAAACTGTTCAATGTAGGTTTTTCCATATAGTATACCCCATTGTGAGAGTTATTGGAGTTAATAATATGTTTTTTCGTTCTGCTTCTTTCAAACCTATAAAAAATGATTTAAGATATATACTGCCGTTTTCGATTCAGATTTCATTGAAGTAATTAAATTTTTCCAATTTAAGGATACAATTATACAGTTTCTTCAAATTTTCACAAGACGAATGAGAAAATAAATGAACTATATATTTTCTTTCATAGAGGTGCTGATGAGAATCCTTTCTCCCTCTCTTCACGTGAACAAACCATTTATGAGCACCGTTAATCCGGAGACAAAGAAACTTAATCGAATCCAGTTCAATAATATTATAACGCTTCGCAAAACATTTGGAAAATACATTCCAGAGAACAAAACCCGTTCACTGAAAAGCAACAACTACTTCTTGGGCTATATGCTCCTACAGACATTAAATTACACTCCTAAGTTAAACAGGGATGGGATAACTAAACGATATAACCAACCATTTTAGTTCGGAGGGACAACATCACTTATATATAGTTTCCGCTTATTTTTGTCTTATCCGTATTGGATAAGTTATTAGCATCCGTCCAGAGCATAATTTTGGACTGGAGACAATGCTACAATCCCATAAATACATTATCCTTAGAGAAGGTAATGCTAAAAATGCAATGACATCCTCACATTTAACCACAAAGGAATTTTGATATTGACAAAAAACCATATCGGTTATAGTTTACTGTGAAAATTGTCATATTTTGTGAAGAGTGTTATCAATGAACGTCAAAGATGGTATAAGTATCAGATTAGATGGTATTGAATCAATCGAATCTGTAGATGTTCTCAAGTTATCGTGGAGTTTGAGATAAAACTACAGTTTTTTAATTGTCAAATAAAAGCCCATTCGAGTCAGATCAGAACTTAATCGTAGCGGGATCTTTGGATATAATAAAATGTGAAACTTTCATATCTGAACTACTCCCAGGTACATAGATCAATCTTCTCCACGAATGGCGCAGTCGAAGCATTTGCTATTTCTTCTCATTACTACACCTTGTATACACATGCAAATAAAATGTAAATTTGATTGATCATGCAATATATGCAAACCTTTTACATGAAAAGGGTCAATTCGCATGAAATTGTATTTAGTTATTTGCGTTCAGAATGATTTAGCCTTTTTTTATTTCTGTGAATCACATAATTTATATTTTATTTGTATAAATTATATACCACGATGTTTATACAATATTATAGGATAATTTTAAGTTGGAAAGTATTATTTAGATTGTGAGAAAGTTTGATCAAAAAAAGATAGCCTTACTGTGAGTGGATTAAGTGTCTACCAGGAAGTAGTGCAATATGATTCACTGTTCATTAGAGTTATTCTGCTTAAAACTTTCACCAGGTATTTGCAAGTATCAAAGATAGTATGACAAAAATATCAGGGCTATGAATAACTCGCCAAATTGTATTTGAATTACTTCACTATTTGACTATGAGGACATGGAGAAAAAGTGTCGCGATTTGAAACATCAGCAAACCCATTCAGAACGATAGTTTATCATGCCACCATCGGTTCCCGTACTATGACGTTCATTTACTCTTGTGTAGAAAAGCGCTGTGGAAAACTGAACATTTCATTTGGAAAATTGACATATCAGTTTAAAGTCGTCACACCGGATCACATTATTTATAATGATTTTCACAAATTGGAATGAATTCCTTGATATTTTCATTTATACTCCACTGACATAATGTTAGTTCTGTGCTTACTTTGGATAACTTAAGCTCTGCGCTCACTCAGACTGTCACTTGTCATAGTTCAATTCAGGTTTCTTGATAATTTCAAATTAATGCGGATAGGGGAAACATTTTCAAGTTTAATGTCATTTCAATTGAAAGAGTTATATAATTGTTTAGTCAATGTGTTGTCGATGTTCTTTGTTGGATTTGGTCTAACTACCTAATATCACTCACTTGCAGGTACCTAATGCACTGATGATGGCGTAACAGCCGGAAGCGCTTCGCAATATTTGAAATATTAAAATTTTGACACAGAACACAAAAAAATGTTTTCCTTGGTTTTATTTTCCACCCCTTGAAAATGTGATATGAGACTCGCCGTTTGTAACATTTGATAGTAGAATCATAGGAGATCGGTCCAGACTCTATGATGTTAAAAAATAATCCTTCGGTGTCAATCACAATGTTAGGAGGTGAAAAATAAAATGTTTAGCTTCCCACTAATCGCGACACTGTTTTCCCAATGGCTCATAGTCTATAATATAATAATAATAATAATAATTTATTGCTTCAAAAACAAAAGTTTACAGCAAGGGTGTATGAGTACAAATTGCATAATACGTTATACCTATACTAACAAACAATTTAAAAAGAATAATATATAACATAACAAGACATCTTAACAGATAATTACTCATTGATAATAAATGACCTAAATCTTATAATATTCCACACATATTCACAAATTTGCCTGGCTTCAACAAGTGTGATATTTTGTAGAGTTTTGATTAATACTTCCAAACTCTGCAAACAAGAAATATTTTGTTTCATGATGACGTATATTGGACAATCAAAAAGAAAATGCTGTAATGTTTCCTTTTCATTCCGATTACATGCGGAGCATTCAATATCGGGATCTATATAACACGTAGTTCCATTTAAGGTGAACTTGATTTTGAATGCATTCGCCATACGCAGCTGAGCTAGTGTGCGGGTGAATTGAATGGGCAATCTTACGAATAAATACAAACTTGGATTCCTGGAAACAGTGAACAAACTATACAGATATAAATAGGAATACTTAGAAACCAGGGATAAGTCCGATTCATACAATTGTGTATAATACATCTCAAGTAATTTTTTTCTATTCCTAATTAATGTATGATAGCTCAAGTTGTTCCACATTTCCAACTGATTTATTTTATTAAAAAATTGTTCCATTTGTACCGCCCAGTTGAACTTGGCATCAGTACTACTGGATGTACGAATTTGTTGTCTAAAGCAAAGAACAGGATATCTAGTATCATCCATAGCCAGAATCTTTAGCAGCCAATTGAGGGATAATTTGAAGATTGTATATTCAAGTCTCACTCTTCCCACCTCTAAACGTCAGGTGTATTGATAGAAACAAGGAGAACTCTTTTGATAAACTGTACGTGGACTCTCTCTAGTACATCCAAATACCTGAGACCCCAAACAGGTACTGCGTTGAACATAACACTCAGAGCCAACGTCTCAAACAACTTAATTCTTGGATACCAGCAGTCTAGTCTATAATATATGTGCTTATACAAACTTCTTGATATCGGAGACAATGATAATATTCAAAGTAGGTTTAATTGAATCGAAATAACCATTTTTCTGTTTGTTACACGTATATGATAAAATAACCACAATCTTTTTACCTTATTTCAATTTCATCGTTGACTTCATCATATCCAGGCTATTACAAGAATTTTTTTTCTCAAATAATTCATATTTAATCACAATTTTTTGGAGTCTGAAACCAGACAAAAGTACCTACTGTGTAACTTGTCGTTAAGCAACGATGTCATTACAGTAACAATTATCATTTTTTTGATAATTCAGTAATAATGTTGTTACGTTAGAATCTGGTGACAGAACATAACGATGATCTCTTCAAAATTTCATAAAGTTTGGTATAACTTTGAACATCTGGTGCTGCTTGTTAGGTTAGGAAACGTTTTACTCAACTTCATAAATTGATCGGGTAACGTTAAATTATCATGACCCACTTAAATAATCTATACCCACAGATTTTTTGTTAAAAAATCTCAGAAATGAATAACTGCTAAATAATAAATGGCAATCTAAAAACAGTTATATTGAGGGGAACAACTAATATTCCAGAGGATCCACTGTTTCCAAGGATATAAAATATTTCCTCTAATTGTACAAAAACTGGAGAAACTTCGTTATATGCGCTTTCTGTTATATGAGATTTAAAAATAAAACAAACAACTGACCTGCATTTTGACTTGAAAACAGATGAGTATTCAGTTATTGCCGCTGACATGTAACTTGCAAGCTGAATATTAATTCGAGAATAATCTAAAAATTGTTAATTGGCTGAAATCCCACTCTTGGATTATCCCGAATGACATTTTCAACTTCTCGCAAAAGCACAATTTAATTGCTTCCATGTCCTATCTTTCTCCTCAATTAATACCTACTCGTTTTTCAATTTTATTAGAGAAGCCAAACGATATTAAATAAAATTGGTAAAGAAAGTGGTACACAATTCGTGCAAAAAGTAAGCTTCATAGAATTTAACATTAGATAAGATAAACAGAAAAAACTACAATTACAAAAAAATATGTGGAAAACCACCATAGGATATGTACTGAGGAAAAATGAATATGAACGGATTTGGATTAATATCAAATAATGGGTTTATCAAATGACGTACACCTCAATATCCCCAATATCCTAGTTGATAAAACTAGCTCCAGAAATGGTTAAGAAGTGGTGTGAGGAGGGTTGCCTGAGAGCTTATCTCCAAAAACTGCTCTAATCTACTCCACAAAACTGCCAAGCGCGAAGTTGGGTCTAAGCCAGGTGGCCAAGACTAGCTGGCTAATATAGATTATACCAGCAATTCAGGACTTGCTAATGAATGTCGAGAACGACTTGCTAATCTTGCAAGGCGGAACGTGGTGCGACTGGAATGGATTTCAGCCCACTCTGGTTTTAAAGGCAACGAGATGGCGGATGACTGGCTGCGGAAGAGGCGGCAGCTCCTTTCTGCGGCCCGGGCCCGACCTTGGGCCTAACAAAACAAAAAATACGCAAGGAGACGAAGAAGTGACTGAGGAATCAGCACCTCGCTCATTGGATTGCTATGCAGGGTCCTAGACAATCCAAACTTCTACTGAAGGGATGGACTGATGGACACGCTAGGGCAGCTACTGAACTACCAAGAAGTAGGCTAAGGAAGATAACAGGGCACTGCTGTATGATGAAACACCTCCACAACTTAGGAGTAGAGGAAAGTTCCCTATGTAGGGGTTGCGGCATGACTGCCGAAACGTAGTCCATGTTCTCCTAGAGAGTGTCCACACTGGGCGGTACTACGCAGGCGAATCTTGGAGTTCCTGTTATGGCCCCTGGATACACAAGCAGGCATCCATTGAAAAAGGTTGTGGCCTTTATAGGAGGGCTCGGTTTTATGGATGTCTAGGTAGCAGGAATGGTACAATGGGCCCGCCAGTGGCCTCAGTGCCGGAACCTTGGCTTAAGTTTTTCCAGGACAAGGCTAGCCTGCAAACTTAGTAGTAGTAGTAATATAGATTTAATCGTGCAGAAACTGCTCTCATTTCCTTCGCGAGGAAAGGGGAGTTGACCAAATAAAACCCCAGCCTTCCTAATTGTGTATTAGGCAGATTATTAGAAACCAATCTGGACTCAAAACTAATCCAAAATTCACACCTGCTTAAGATAATGAAAACACGTGGAGACTGGATCCACAGAGCGTACTGTGGATGTTCACAGCAACAGTAACACCCATGGTTTCTGACGGCCACCTTATGGGTCTTTTCCATAGTAAGAACGATATCGTTCGTACTTGGACGATTATCGTTAAGGCATTTGCACACCGGCGTACTGAATGTCCTGGACGTCAATATAACTCGCTGTCCATGCTATCAAATGAGACGGCTTACAGCGCGCGTCCAGAACGTTGCGTTAGCATGTTGCCAAGACGTTCGGAGGCAATATTTTGAAAATGTCCTACATTGACATTATTTTTTTTGTTGATTTTTGTAATAAATTTGAAAACTCAATATTTCCGAAACAGTTGAAGATAGACACAGGACATTGTACATGAATTATGCTTAGTTTGTGTGTCACATGACACACCCTATGAGAGTTTTTTTTTCAAAGAGAATGCGAATTTAAAAATACAAATCGATGTATTCAAGCGTTTTTCCCAACATGCCCCCATTCATTCGTCATCGATATCATTCCATTTGGCTGTTTCACATTGTATAAGAATTAGAGAGAGACATTGATATCATCCTCATATTTTCCTATGAGCGGTTGGTATTATTGGTCACTACGGTTATTTGAAGCTGAAATGACAAGCCTTATTTATTTTTACTCCAGCAAAATTGGAGGCTTAGACCGATAAACAATTTTCACCGTTCTTGATACTAATACTTATTCTATTCATAATCCAATCAATGTTAATCTTCTAGAAATGCAAATTAAACAATAATGCTCACACCTAAGAGCTGCAGCTTTGACCTTCCAACTCTACTCGACTTTACGGAAAAGAATACGTTAACGTTACTTGTTACTTTTTTCAATTTAACTGTAATATAAGAAATTGAACATAAAATTGAAATGAGAATATCACTTCCGCTTTCGTGACCGATAATTGGCACTGCACGAATTTTCTACCCAAGCTTTTTCAGATTGATATTGTTGAATATATTCAGTCAAATAAGATGAGTAGCCGTACATCTTCGATCTCTCAACACAACAATTACAAAAGCAATAAAACAACAAAGTAAAAACATAAAATTGAATAGGTACAGCTGGTATTGGACAAATATATTGAGTAATCTTGGTTTGTGCGCCGCTGGTCCAAAAACAGATTATTATTTCACGACATAACGGAACTCCAGTGACCCACTAACGAGTTAAATAAAATTCTTTTAACAGGTCTCTTCTTGGCGTCCATGCCTATTGGCTATTTCTTGTAGCTGACGCTTTTTATCTGTTATGCGGTAACTTTGTTCGAACATCCGTACAATTTAATTATGTAAGAATGCAAAATAACATGAAACATTTGATATCACGGTATTATAACGGTTTATTGTCGTAATATATGTATGTCGAATTGAAAATAAACAAAATGCGTGTTCAACATAATATGGAGTTAGTTGAGAAGTATGTTATTTATGTTAAATTGAATATTTAAATAATCCCCATTATCATATCAAAGAAGCACGATTCATTTATTCCACTTAAATTGAATTTAACCAGCCAAAATTACATAACCAACAACTTGACAGTATAATCTATTTGAAAATTAATTCAATTTATTCACTTATAATTGCACAAGAGGTTTGTATTTTATCGGGTAAATTTGGATTGTTTAATGAGAAAAACTGTCAACCTAAAAACGCTCCACCTTCGGTGTCGCGTTTTTAATAGTTGACAGTTGTTCTCGTCTAATTGCTAGGAAACAGTTTAGAAGTTGAACAACACAAATTTACCCGATATCAATACAAACATCGAGTGTAATTCGGTAGGACAATTCAATGAATCGGCTCATTGTTAGTGTTTAGAAATTCAATAAGTTGTTGACAAACATGTCAAACTATTTATTATGGTAACAAATGCATAAGTGAAAAAACCACAAGTGCATTTATCGCTGAAAAAGTTAGAGCTAACTTTTGCCGGTGTCAAAGTGACAATTACACTGAGGCATATGCGATTTTTTATACATGAGTTGAATTGTCAATAGTAATACCCCTAGGGTCTTGATAATACCGAGATAATTTTGTCATAGAGAATGCTGAAAGCGTGTTGCTTGATAATAGCCCAAGGCCGCAGGCCGAGGGCTATTATCATTGAGCAACTCGCTTGAAGGATTCTCTATGACAAAATTTTGAGTATTTATCAAGGCCCGAGGAGTATTCGATAAGATAATTTTTTACTTTGTAGATATCAAAAAATTGATTGTCAATCTGACGTTTAATAATTTTAAATACACAATTTATTAGTTTTAATCAGTTTGACGTTTAACCAAACTGAAAACACGACATGTAGGGTATTATCGCTGTAATCCAGAGGTGATTGGATGAAATTTGACACATGACTTAAAATTAAGTAATTTGATTGGTTACTATATTTAGTAAAAAATTATCAATATAAAATATTCTGAACTGTTATCCTTTCTGAGTTAAATAATATCCGTCCAAAAACCACTCTCTCCAAGAATGAAACAAACATGCAAAAAAGCAGCTTTTTAACCCTTTTAATACCAATCTTTTTTACATACGTGCGATATCAAGCGGGGTTCATTTGCACCCCAATTTTTTTGTCTATCTTTGTAATTTTTACACCTTTTTTAAGTAGAATGAAGAAAAAAACGCAAATAAATTATTTTGTATCTATTTTTATTTCAATTCAGTTATTAAAAAATAAACAAACCTCAATTGAGTATTAAAAATTAATTTTAATTTTTTGTTTTACATGGGATACAAAAATTAGTAGTTTACCTAATTAGTGCGGAAAGTTATACTTTTCCGCACGCTATGCAGATGGCCGAACGACGCTAGCGGAGTTCGGCCAGCAATCGCGTGAGGAAAAGTCACATTACGCACGTGTTAGGTACACTATTTTTTCTACTAGCATCCGGGAAAAAAACCCACAAGATAACATATAGAAACATTTATTATTAAATATATATTAACAAATTAATTATCATTATTTGACATACATTTGATAAAGCTTTTACCAGGGCCATAAAAAATTATTGGAAAAAATGTTCCTTTTTATAAAAAAATTATAACAGAATTCTAATAAATTTTTGATTTCTCTTAGGCCATGCAATATAGCATGCGAGTATAGTAATTTTTGACAAAAATCCTAGTGGAAAACGGCTCCCCAAAAACTCTACAAATTTACTTTCCGCACTAGTGCGGAAAAGTGACTCATTCCGCACGCTTTTTATTGCGGGAAAGTGGATCTTTCCGCACGCTAGTAGAAAAAAGTGATTTACAAAAACAAAACGCTCACATTTTACAAAACGTTGTCTTGAGTTTCTATCTTTGGTCATTTCACAGAGAAAACATCTACCTTGAGTTCCTACAGGTCTTGTTGGAGGGAGGGCGACCTATCAATTGGGAGGAATTTCTTTATTCAAAAAAGGATGCAAACATAATTTTCGTATTGGCAATGTGTCTTCTTCTTCTGTCCCACTGACAGTTCTTGTCAGGTCTGTACTTTGTTGTTTACGGTAAATTATTATTCATGAAAAGTGAATATGAATCTTATTTTTATATTTATTTGAATAATACAAAAATATGCCTAGATACACGGAAAAACATCAACATTTTGAAAGTTCTCGAGTATTTTCAGTTTGAAAAAGAAGCCGGTTACTATTAATTTCATAGCCTTTTCGATAAACTAAGACTTTGACAGAAACGATCTGCTGACATTTCATAAATTTGTCGCTAGAGACTTCATAATTTGACAAGCCGTAGTCGTCCTGATTTATTGCATTGGTTGCTTAGCAACCGATACAACATGAAATTCTGTACAAAATGTGCTCGTTTATGATTGAAGTTATGGTTATAAATGAACATTTATCGAGGTTGTCGTAGAAAAAAATATTTTCAAAACTCCTATACCCTTTGAAAACTGTTATGTAACTATTTACTGTTTCATATTCTTTCAAAAATTAAACCGTTGGCAACGTCGCCTGCTATGAGTCCCTGAGAGAATCATCGTCATGTCACTACAGCAACCAGGAAACTCGATTCATATTACGTGGTCAGGGTTTTATTTACTGAAGAAGTATTTATAATGGTATATATCTACGCAGTGATGATGGTCAGAATTTGAGTGTGATGTGGGCTGCGATATAAATTAAATTTCAACAGAAAGATTACAACGAGAACCTTTATACACTGTTTTATTTTTATAAGATGCGACATAAGGATTCCTGTACAAAACTGTGAAACGCAAGTTAACTTTTTTACCAAATAAAATTTATAAAAAATAATAACAGATTTGGAAAGGTCGTTGAAAAATAAGTCCAGATGCAGTTCTAATTTTCTTAAATTGCTTTAAGTTTGATGAAAAAATCGATAATTG
Source organism: Galerucella nymphaeae (assembly GCA_963978555.1). Classification (NCBI taxonomy): domain Eukaryota; kingdom Metazoa; phylum Arthropoda; class Insecta; order Coleoptera; family Chrysomelidae; genus Galerucella; species Galerucella nymphaeae. Next base: position 15,356,003 of record OZ021715.1, on the reverse strand, counting down.
TGTAAGTTGAACTACACTTCCATACCACTTTAAGATGATCTTAATCAATTAGGTGATGGCTGACATGGTAGTGCACGGGATAATTTTAAAGTTACAGCTAAGGTATGGCGGTTCGCTTCGCCGCTATTAATTTGGATTTATTTTGTAAAAAGACACTCAAAATGGCATAGTTTCGTTTGATTTCAGAAATATAACTCTAAAATCCAACAAATTCACAAATCAAAGGTCTTTTCTAAGTTTTAAATACAAATCGTCACACATTTTTTAAAAAAGGTACGTGCTTTTCAATCCAATTCCCACAGTCCTTACCTTCAACTCCCTTTTTCACCGGGATGCAAAATATCTCCTCCCCATATTACACTCCTATGGATTAAAAATACGAAAGTCTTATCGATAATTATCAACATCCCACAGTGTTTGTACCAGAGTTTTCCACTATTATAATAAGAAGTTCTAAGCAATTCTTTTCAGCAAACTTGTCTATTCAAATCTTTGTTCACAATATCAATTTTCGTGTAATGGAAACCCAACAACATTATCATCCAGCACATGCCACATGACATGTTTATTGAATGAACAACTTCACGGCACTATAATAAAATCAGAAAATTCGGGTTTATTGGAAATGAGATTTATTTCAAGGTGGTCCCTATTGGGCAATTCATTTGACCACACCGCAATTTCATCAACTAGCTGCTTAAATAGCATCGCTGGAAGAGTTATATTTACTTTAGAACAAATATAAGGTTGATGTGAAATTCAAATTCATTCCAGGTATTGAAGGTTGTTATTGACAAACGTTTTAGTTGAGATATTTTCCGATAAGTCAGAAAAAATACCAATTAAAGTCTTGCTATAATAAACATGTAAGTATTTTTGTGAATGTACTACTACTATTTAGACTAAACACGAGAAAAATGACATTACAGATGTTATTTTTGGGTAGGTATCGCTTCAGAATTATTATTTTTTAATTGATTATCGCTTAGCAGAATATACATGGTCAGTTTCTCCGTTACAATAGGTTCAAAGTGGTTCTTGTGAAACAAAATAATAACAGTTGACGTTGTCAGAAGCCGATTGTAACGTTTGAATTATGTTCTGTACAATTGCTATTGTTTTTATACTTCATTTAAAAACCAGGAGGAGTGATTTGAATTTAAGTTGGCAATTCTGTAGACCTATGATTGGTCAGATTCCACCCAGTTTCACACAACACTTTTTAGCATTCACATCAGCAGATAATTTCCATTTTTGATAGTTCTGACAGATAAATATATTTAATTTTGTCATCGCATCCATACTTGTTATTTTATTAATTTACTTCGTTTCGTTAAAACTGAACATGACTACATCTGTCTATATGGAGGTTACAAGCTATCGAAGATTTTAAACAATGTAGGTTTTGTTAGAAAATTAGTTCTTATTTTTTATTTTATTCACTGGCAATCAGTTATTTGCTACTTGAGAACAGCCATACTTTTTCGGAACACGCCATTTAGTAACTAATCTAGTAACTTTTAGTGATGTAAATAAAGCTTTTCAAATCACTCCTCCTGGTTTTTAAATGAGGTATAACAACTGAATATGACTATACCTTGTCTTTAAACTAGGAGGAGCGATTTTAGTTAAAGTTGGCATTTCTGCAGACTAATCGTTGGTCAGATAGCCGTCCGTTTCACACAGCTCTTTTGATCGAACTGACAAAGCTATTTGTGTTTATTCACATAAAAATATTCCAATCTTTATTAATACGCGCGTTTGTTGTTCATAATTCTGTTTGCGTTTGCTATTTCATATTGTGTTTGGATTTATCACCTCATATTATTGTATTTGTATTTTTTACTTCATATTTTTTGTTGTTGTGTTGTATTGCTTTGTTACTATTTGAATATGGACCAAGATTGTACTTCAAGTACCAGTGCACTTTCTTCGCACCCGAAACAAAGGAAATTATTAAGTTTGGGTAGGTCATTTATCGCTGACAGGGAAACAAAGTTTATGAGCTAACAAGTGAAATCTTATTTTTAATAATAATTTTGAACACATTACGATACCTACAATATTATGGTATTTTTTCAAATCAAAACCTGTTTAGCTTTTATTTTATGCTATACCCAAACTTCCAATGTGAATGAAGGATTATTCAACATATAAACTAATTGCATTTTATACATACTATACTAATTTATAGTCATTTATACTGTATATGGGATTTTTACGATAAAAAGACGATGACGTCACATTTAGTTACTTTCCTGCTTATCAGAATAAATAATAATTTACCAACCGTAAATACAATTTATCCTTAACAGCCAGTGCAATTTACAGCTAACGGGTTGGCAAAACTTCAAGACGTTGTCAGATAAACTGGTGAAATTCCCCAGTCTGTTTTGACGTTTATTGACATTCGATCATCGTCTAATATTTGAAAGTTTTTTTGGTGCTTTTAAATTCATTGTTTCTTTGAGATTAAAAAAACAGTTATTTTAATAACTAATTATTTACGCAAATCTGCAGTGTGTAGTTAATAAAATGCCGAAGCATCTGAACAGTAAATGTCAAGAGATAGTAACATCTTTCTTAAGGTATTTTGAACCAGATTGCCGAAATGGGGGCCCGCTTTCCCCGCTTACTGGTGAGAGACGTAAGTAATAGTATTCGATGTTTGTATCCATTATTATTAATATTATTGTTACATAAATGTAAATGTCAATCTAACATATCAGATCGACTTTACTAGTTTTCGTTAAGTAAAGAAAATAACTACAGCTTGGCAACATCACAATATTCTGTTTTGCAACGTCATCGTCTTTTTATCGTAAAAATCCCATAGAAGACAAATTTTATACTATAGACCTATAAACAGAAATTCAAAAAACTGTGAAACAGGTATAGTTGTTGAATTAAAATTCTTATTTTTTGAGTCATTGCAATCACTATCAACCTAATTAAAGTACTCACAAACAAATATTCCCATTCGTTATTATACCTGTCAGGTACTTCTAGTAGCAGTAGCAATGTTTTAAAAAATTAGCAGATTCTGATGTTTGGAATACTTCTAGATAGTACATGTGAATTTAAAAAATGATGGTTTGTTTTGTATGTCAACATTGTTTATAGATTAAGGACACTTTCTACTGACCAAACTCAGAATTAAACAAAACAATTATTATTATTTCATTCAAGTAAAGAATGTCAGTATAACACTTTTGGTTTCACTGCAAACTTTTAATTAAACAAAGACAATGGAGAACTGGACCGCTTGAATATTTCAACGACTAATTGACCTATTTTATCGATCACTGAATAATTGATAATTTTTCTACTATTAGTAATTGGGAAAATCCTTGGATATTCACATCCATAATTATTCGAGTTTGATGAAGCTACACGGTTTCAAAGAAAATTCTCCAAGGCAATTGTCACATCGAAAAATAGAAATGCAAATGGTTTGTGCCTTCAATATTTTTCAATTGAACTACAAGGAGAAATCGATGCAATTTTTCATCCGTTTTCCACTAATCTTATTAATTCGATACCATGTCGATTGAATGAGGCCATCTTCACAATAGGAGTTCTCACTCGATAATAACATAATAATATTCGTTTGTTTTCCAAAAGATTCATTATATTTTCGAGAGACTGAACAACCGTTCCAAATATCATTTCTAGCTCTTTTCATACCGTTTTCATAATTACAATGAATATTCTTCAATAATCGAGATAATAACGTTAATCAAATTCAAAATGTGCATAAATCTACAATTTGACACCAGTTGATACCCCCTGTTACAGATTCCGCATCCGACAGGGTGTCAAATTTTGGGTGGAAGATATCTCCACATATATCCCTTATATTATCAAATACAAATCAAAATTTTAACTTTAATATTGCTACAAATAAATCTACCTACAACTCACAGAAAAATCATGAACCTCAAATGAGTACTTCAAGCGATCGTCTGTCTGGAAAATGTATCAAGTTTTTGGGTAGTTGGATTTTTTTTATGGTCAGTGTATTATTTTATCTATCCAACAGTGGGATCAGTAGAAAAAATTATATTTTTTCGCCACTTTTTCTGGAAGCAACAACAATTAGGAATGGCCTAGAAATTGTAGTACTATACCCTAACCTATTCCCAAATTGAATAGTTTTTGTGATATTCCTATTTTATGGTAGAAATCCAACAATAATAATTTACTCATACTTATTCATTAACAGCTATACTAAAATTTATTAAAAGTCAACAACAAAGTTATAATAGATGCTCAAAATGACCACCCTCTACATTTATACAGGCTTGGAGACGGTCTTGAAAAGATTGACTTACATTTCTAATTACTAAGAACGTTAATGATGATATGGTTCTAATTTAACTATTTATTAGAAGAGCTGCCTAACAAACCTGATCCATTTGCATCTGTGGTGGTACTGCTAACGACCTCTTAAAACCTTTTTCCAAGTTAGCACGCTTTCCTAACATGTTAATTGTGAATTGATTTTGTCATCTGCTTTTTATTGATTTTTTTATTGGAAATGAAATTTTTAATAACGAGATACTAATATCACAAAAACTATTCAGTTTGGGTATAGAGAATACTCAATAAATTTTGAAGTATAGTTAGGTAACTTCCATTTATCGATATGAAATACAGGGTGATCTATTTAAGAAAACTGTTAAACCAATGTATTCGAGTTCGGGCCCGCCCTGTATACGGTCTCCTAGATATCGAATCAGTTCGATACAATTGTAGAACAAGACGACTATCACAGACGTATGGCTATATAATATTAATCTCAATTTGTGCAGTTTGAAGTATATAGGGCGTTGAAGTCATTACGATTTACTGCATGGAACAAGTGGTCAGAACTTTTTAAATACGCTGTAGGTATAATCCATGACAATATTGATTCGTTGTAATAGCGAAGTCAAGGAGAATTTATATTCGAAGTGGAATACAGGGTGTCCTATTTAAAAAAAACTATAACTTCAATCACGGCTTTCTGAAACATGCTGTACAATTGCGACTAATTTTAAAAAGTGAGTCTATAGGCTCTCTACAAACAGTCAAAATTTCATTCAAATATATTCAACTATTCACAAGATATTGGACTTTATCGCACTAATGAATCACCCCGTATTGTACATATATTGAACATATCATTTGAAAATGGATTTTTCTCTGAAATATATTGGTCTGTTCGTGGACTCATGTATTGATTGACGAAACAATACTATATCCCGACCAGCACCTGTGAAAGCAATCCTTCATTCGTAATGTAATTGCTATAATGAGCCTAAATAATGATAGCAACTTACCATTTTTTATTATCTTCTTCGCCAATAAGATTAACAGCCGACAACCGTTTTAATTTTTGCTTGTCCAAGCATATATCCTTCAAGTACAAAGACGCGAAGATAAAACTAAAATAATCAAAACGAAACATTTACAATCGCTCTTTTACATTTTATTTACTAAACCACTACATGCCTACAGGTTTATACAATTATAAGACCGCATCACATCATTACCCAAGTATTTTTTTCCTTTTGAATATAATCTGAAGGATATTGCTACAAGAAAGTTAACCGTATATCTATATCTCGACCTGTCAACCTGCAAGGCATGTGAAAGATCAATTAAAAAAGCTTAATGTTACATATCAAATACAGTATTAGAGAATATCAGGTGAACCAATCATTTCTTCTCTCAACTGAATCGAGCTGCTTGCGGCTTATTTTATTGCAGTCCCAGGTTAAGCAGTGTTAAGGAACAGTTATATAGATACTTCGTCTGTAGTTTCACGAACCACGAGATCAGTTGGTAGACCTCCATTTTACAAACTGTGTATCAAAGAGATTTGATAATGTGTTGGTTATCTAAAGGTTCGTCGATCGCTTCAGGCGCGATGCCAATCTGGATGCCACTCGGTAGGTAAAGTGGCGAGTTATGATAGTGACTTAATCGCTGCGCACTAGGTTGCCAAGTACTCTAGGAGATATTTTGAAAGGTACAACAAATTTGGTTTACAATTTCATCCTGCCCTTGTCAGGCTATATTATGCGTCTTATTTTGTGAGAAGTCCGGAAATTTTCATTTTCCATTATACTTTGGACGAAGTTCAGAAATGGAATCTTTTATTCCAAAATAATGATACGCAATGTGTATAATGTAATTTTGCTGAAATGGAAATAGGATTTTTATACAAATAAGATATCACCCTTTATATTTTTCCCTGTTTCATTTACGTCCTTTGGATGTTTTTCAAAATCCATCAAAATACCTTCTTTAGTGGTGAGCACAAAAGGACAGTCCATTTATCCAGTATGTACGTCCCAACTTCATGTGGAATACAAATTATTTGATACTTTTTCGAGAAGGAAGAGAAAATTAATGAGATTTATCGAGGAGAATGAAGAAAATAATTGTGATTTATAAAGAAAGGCAAGGAAAATGATTGGAGAAGGTATACAGAATATTAACTTCGCTTCCCGACAAACTGACACGGATCAAAGTGTAACATAAAGAAGAGAAAACAATAAAAAAATAGAAAATAATTGTGAAGAGGGATTTGATATTGAACTCAATATTCCTCTCAAGATAGTGGGGAATGCATAGGTAAACATTGGTCGACAGTTTGAGTTTAAGAGTCTTTGTCCCCTTCCCCCCTCACGTGATATCCAAAACATGGCTTTCTCGGTTCATTCGCATTTCCATATGTATAATGTATACAGGGTGATTCATAAATAAGGGGCCAAATTGTAAATCTACGTTCAGAAGGCCAAAATAATAATATTTTCTTTAACAATAATGGGTCTTAGTCTGCTCCTTACTAAGGTACAGGATATTAAAGCGAAAAAAATAAAATGGATTTTTGTTAATAGATCAGCTACTTTTGTACATAATGACTTGAAAATTGGGTATGAACTAGTTTTTGTAAGGGTAAAAAAGAATGTGTGAAAGGATTTGAGTTAACTCGTAGATGTCGCCACATGCGCCATATGAATTAGATGAAGTCAGCTACAAATTTTTCATCGCTCATTATTTTACAACTTACTTATTTAATTTGGATAGCCCCATCATTTCTGTAGAAAAAAGCTATACTTTGGTCTTCAAAATATTAACGATTTTCGAGATATTTGAATTTTACTAATCCACTACACTACATTTCACGGTGGTCGACGTAGCATTAATCTGTTAAAACAAGCATGCCATGGAATGTTGACATTTATCTAACCGTGATAAAACACATTCATTGTATGCCAGTTAATAAATGCTTGTGTCCTAACAGATAAATGCTACGTCGACTACCGTGAAATGTAGTGTAGTGAATTAGTAAAATTCAAATATCTCGAAAATCGTTAATATTTTGAAGATCATAGAAGTATAGCTTTTTTTTACAGAAATGATGGGGCTATCCAAATTAAATAAGTAAGTTGTAAAATAATGAGCGATGAAAAATTTGTAGCTGACTTCATCTAATTCATATGGCGCATGTGGCGACATCTACGAGTTTACTCAAATCCTCTCACACATTCTTGTTCACCCTTACAAAAACTAGTTTATACCCAATTTTCAAGTCATTATGTAGAAAAGTATCTGATATATTAGCAAAAATCCATTTTAATTTTTTCGCTTCAGCATCCTGTATCTCAGTAAGGAGCAGACTAAGATCCATTATTGTTGATGATAATATATTTTGGCCTTCTGACCGTAAATTTACAATTTGGCCCATTACTTATGAATCACCCTGTATAATGACTGGACTACATCCTTGGATGAATAAGTATAGTATTTTGACACAATTCAGTTTAACTTAACTAAAATAGTCCAAGAAAAGACTTATCGAGTGTATTATTCAAGTATTGTTCAAAATGGATCTTCAGATTATCCAAAAAATATTTTTTCTACGACAACCTTGATGAATGTTCATTTTATAACCATAACTTGAATCATAAACGAGCACATTTTGTACAGAATTTCATTTTTGCATCGGTTGCTAGGCAAGATGCTAAGCAACAAATGCGAAATGTAATATTTCGTGTTAGTTTCAGGTTCACTCTAAAATCACGACGACTACGGCTCGTCAAATTATGACGTCCAGTGACAAATTAATGATATGTCATCAGATCGTTTCTGTCAAAGTTTTAGTAGGTTTTCTATAAAAACTATCAATTAAAATGGAAGCTGATAGTGATATTGACTTAGATTTGACACCTCCGAACATAATAGGGGCAGCGAAGGTAACAGCACTGAATTCATTACCGGAAACGTCAAATAGTGTGTATCAACGCGCTTATAACCTTTTATTGAATCAAAGGTAGATAAAGGACAAAATCGTGTATTGAACGTGAATGATATGTTGTCATAAAAAAATTATAGTATGCAACTCGCAACAAAATGGCCATTTTACACTCGTATGGATTGCATATTTCATACTCGTGCAAAATGTGCATCATTTTGTGCTTATTGTATAATATACTATTTTCTACGACATCCTCCATAAATGTTCATTTCATAACCGTAACTTCAATCATTAACGAGCACATTTTGTACAGAATTTCATTTTGCATCGGTTGTTAGGCAAGTTGCTAAGCAACAAATGTGAAATGGGATATTTCGTGTTAGTTTTAGGTTCACTCTAGAATCACGACGACTACGGCTTGTCAGATTATGACGTCCAGCGACAAATTGATTAAATAGCAGATCGTTTCTGTCGTTCTATGTCAACCCACTTCAGGATATAAACGTCACAGCGTAAATGGCGAGCTATTTAAATCATCAGCATTGAAGAAACATAATATTTTAATAAATTTCAAAACCCAATGTTTTCTAACAATTGAAAATAATATCTTTTTAAAAGGTTTCTCGAAAAGTTACAGATGATATTTTAAGCAGTGGGAATATCATCGGTAGAAATCACGATTGAAATAATCAACGACACAAATAATTTTTTTTTCTCGTATATTCCGCAGTGAATTTTTACGTATACCCAATAATGTAAATAAATGTGAATAACTAGCTTTGTTTACGAACAACTGCAAAGTTCCCAGTAAACTGCAATCTGAAGTTATCAAGAACGACAAAATTGAGAAAATTTTTCTTGCAATGTAGGTATTTCAACCATCTATTATAGCAGCCAATCAAACTATTCAACAACAAGGCCATGATTTCCTCGGAGTATAAAGCGGCTAATTGAAGAATCGCGGTTGTTGCTTCTTCTTCTTGAGAAGTAGTCGCGACAACCTTCAGTCATTTTTCTATTTATCCATATTAGTACAGGGTTAAGCTGAAATGTAACTGTCAATGATGAGCTCCTTATTATTGTTCAGTCCAAGCTATGCTATAAATTATATTTTAGTAGCGATACTGATAATAAATTTTTTGTTATATTTTGGAATTGTCATCAAAAACCTCAATCAATTGTCAATATATTTTTTAAATAAAATAATCTAATCTAGTTTAGCAGTAAATCAACCCAGTATATTCTCTCCGTTTCTTGATTTCACGAACAGATAGGTATACTTGAGTCGTACAAGGACACCCCAAAATTATTCTACCCAAATAATTATAGATATTTTCGGAAAGCGAGTAATTTTCAATACAATTTTCCTAAGAAATCTCTTAAGAACATAGTAATCACTGCTTATCAAAAAATGTTGTAATAGAATGAACTAGGAATATTGAGATGAAGAAAATGTATGCACTTCAAATTTTTATTATTGGATACGGACATTAACTAGCTGCTAAGTGGTCATGAAGAGTTCGTTGATTTCTATTCGTGTTCGAATGGGTGAGTTTTGCATAGTAAATGGTACCGGCGTTAATCTTCATTGGTGCATGAACAGACAGCTTTTGTGGGTCACAACTTCTCAACAAGTCATTAAAATTTTTCACCATTTCCGATATTGTGGAATAAATGAAGATGGACGTGTGTTATATTAGCACAGATTTGTTTTTTGATTGTCAGTTTTGGAAAAAGTGCTTATCTCAGGATTGAAAGCTGTCAAGAGTGGATATTAAATTGTCCAAAACTCCAAAAATTAATAAATTTTCAGTTTTTGGTTTCTTATTTTCATTTGAACCTGAAACGGCCGTCAAATGGGCGGATTAATGTACGTCCACTCTCTCCATTTCCATAAAATCAATCGAGGTGGTATAATCAGGGTAATTTATGGCAAAAAAGAGTCGCTTATTTTAATATCCCCCAGAAACTGAGAGAAAAAAGCGACACACAATGGATCTTTTCAGTCTTAAAGAGTGTCACTCCATAAAGCAAGTGATTTTGCAAACATATCTGAAGCTTCAGTATCGGTAAGGGGTGGAGAGACAAGGCCAAATATCAATATCAGTCAATAATCGAAGTGAAAAGGAAGAACCTATGCATTCGATCACCAATAGCAAGTAAGGAGATTGCTTAGGAACGGGTCGATCTAAACCAATTGTGTTGGTTTGAAGTGTGTGGTGATATGATTTTCTCACAGGATTGCCGGATTGAGAAGATCATAAATAATAATATGATGTTCTTAGGAATATGTTTACCTTTCAGTGTTTGGAAAAAAATATTAGTGGACAAAACTCAATGGAACAAGCAGATTGAAGAACTAACGCATAATTATTATTTACATATTGTTGATAATCTAAAGTATATTTCAAAATAATAACTAATGCTGTTTGGCAAGTTTATCTGAACCTACGGGGCATCGGTAAGAGTCGAGGAAACATGGCGCTTATCTGTTATAAACGTACAAATGGCGTACTGTACCTATTTTATAGAGTAAAACTGAAAAAACAAAGGTCACTGAAAATACCAACGCCACTGGATGAATCAATATCAGTCAACTGACGGAGTGAGAGGGAAGAACACACGCATGTGCTTGCCAATAAGAAGTCAGTTGTCGATAAAAATCATCAATTATGTAATTGGGAGGGTGTTTATAGAAAATTTGGAGCAGTGTTCATCTTTTAATATGAATGAATTGAAAAAATTATGTTAATAGACAAAATCCAAGTAATCAAGCGCATCAAAGAATCGACGTTTGATTATATTGTTGATAATAAAAAGTCTATTTTCTTATTATTATCAATACATACTTAGTACTTTACTTTTCCACAGTTTAACATGACAATATCGAATGTTTTCGACTGCATTCCTTTCAGAGGTTTAGATAAACTTGCCAAACTAAACATACTCAGCTTTTTTATAATTGAATATGGCAGTATAGTATGTTTTCGGCTACACATTACTTCCATAGCTTTAGATGAGTTTGCCATACTATACATTCAAACAACTTATAAGCTACAGCATCTGGAGCATTATAACTACACTGCAAATTTAATTTAATTTGCCCCTCAAGTTTCGCACAAATTTTAATTGCTTAGAAAATGAAGGGCTTAATAAACAGCACTCGGTTATCAAATTATGTCACAAATGTTTAGAGCTGAGCAAGAAATGTAATTTTTCTGCTACCCTATGTATCACCATATGCATTTAAACTTTATGCAAAGTCGATAGAAGATTATGAACAGAATGGAAGGATCTGCAGATTGAAAAAAAGTGTAATTAAAAACTGCAGAAAAAATTTAAAACTAAACTTAATTTTTCCTGTCCGGTTGATTTTGCGCTGTATTTTATTCACTAGTACAGCATTGGGTGGGGAGGTATTATTTGTTAAACTATTTTGTATGAGTCTACTTGTAGTTGAATTATTTCACGACAATCAAATGATGTTTGCGTGGAAGGTGGCAACAATGAAAAAAAACTTCTCCTAGCTTGGTTACAAGCCCCACTCAGGAAAAGCTAATTGAAGTTTACGTGAATCAATTGCAAGTTCAGCCTTCGTTTATCGACAATTGGGTACAGGCATGAATTTTGCTATTGGTGGGAATTGACGTTTTAACAGGTCTCCTAACACCTTGCATGCTCATTTTTACAAAAAAATATCAACTTTACTTTCAAAACGAATTTTAAAAATAATAAAATTTGAAAGTCCGCCAAAACGCGTTTTACGTCATAAAGATGGATGCTCAAACCGTTGACGTTGAACATTTTTTTCTCACGACCACACATCAAGTTTCCACTGAAAATGTGCAGAAATATTATTCAACAGGAGTTAAATTCAGTAGTTTCCCAGTTGGTACCCGAAAAGCAAGATTAAGTCATTTTTGATTATATTCGCAAAAAAATAGTGCAAACGGCTCGTGAGACTTTCTTATACGGCGTCGAAATATGGTTGGTATATTTATATATAATACAAAGTTCAAATTATACTTACGAAAATGCTTCAACTTCTTTTATTTCCTCTGCATTAAAACATCTGTTTGACTTAATAAATTCAAGCAGCATAAATGAGTATACTTTGGGCAAGTTATCAGTTTGTGCTTTTACAAAACCTTCGCTAGCCATATCTTTACTCACAAAATATAAAATAATCGTCACTGAACTTTTAAATGAAATATCTTTTTCTGAAGGTTTCAAAATATCCTCGGAAATATCGAATATTTATGTCCACTTTGCGTTGACTTTTAGAAATAAAAAAAAGTACACAAGAACACGTAATGGTCTCAAAAAAACATATAAATGATATTTCCACGTCGATGAAGCAATTAATAGTTAATTGAAATATAATATAAACACAAAACTACACTTAACCTAGTGCAATACTGGCCATATTTACAGAAGTAATAACAAATTGTGACATCACACGTATTATCGGTAGCGCTCGGAAATTCTCGGGTGCTGGTCGAAAAGTGCATTAAAATTTGAATTCCATTCCAAAATTTAGAAGTTATTTTAAATGGAAACTGATAGTTCATTTCCCATTTTTAGATATTTTTGATATCAACTTTACTATTACAAATCAACATCTAAGCAAAATATGAAATATGCGTGTACCCTAAACGTCGATTGGATATCATAAATTAGTTATTATACATATTGTTTGAATTTTTTTCAACTGTGTCATTTTATTTCAGGCTCCACATCGGGTAGGAACATAAGAAATTTGCCATGTATATCTAGGAGGAATAGTAACCAAAGTGGATATTGTATGTTTGCCATAGACTGCTTGAAAGCAAACGGTACTCATTTAGGCACCTGCATAGATGGCTTTTATTTCGGTTCGTGTTGTCATATAGAACCTGTACGAGATATTGTCGACAACACGATAGATTCAGACATCATTCCCCATAGAGAACCACCTTTTCGGATATCAAGTACGACCGCTAAGACAATCGTATCGAGTACACAAGAACCCACAACGTTAAAAAATAGTTTAAGTGGTATTACCACGATAAAACATAATATTGGAGTAACAAGCAGTACTAGCTCATCTATTAAACCAATATTTTCGAGTACAGTTGGGCAAAAAGTTACAACTACCACATCTACAACGACTGCAGCAACAATGACAAGTACTTCAAGTGCGCCAACCACAGTGGCTGAAAAAATGCAAACATTCCAAATAGTAGAAAGTAATACATTGGAGACCAAAACTACTATATCTCCTGCAGTTAGTACAAGTACTGTGAGCGCAAGACCTGTGACAAAAGAGCCCACTTTTATTTTGTCAACTACTACTAGGGCACCAGTTTCATCATCAAGAACAACAACGAAAGAACCTCCAATATTATCATCGATTACTACAAAATCTCCTAGCAAACCCACGAAAATATCCACCGTATCTACGACAGAGAAAACGAAAACAACGACTACTGCTACACCTACCATCAATTTTGGTGAGTATTTATAAAGAGTTTCCTTCGTGTGTACGGGTATTTCAGGACTGATTTATTAATATTATTTCTCTTATAATGGATTAACATGATAATTATGAAATTTTGTGGCAATAGGTATAATGACAGTTATTTGGAGTTACTGGAATAATAATTTGGATCAATCATATTGTATAATATATCATTTGACATTCTGTATATTTTGGTTGAAACTTTCCATTGACAAACATACAAAAAGAGTAGGAAGACGTATTATTTGCTGTAACAATTGTCATATTTCAGTGAAGCGTGTTATCAATAAATGTCAAAGATGATAGTATTGAACTATGGTATTGAACTCTTGAACCATTCCGTATCTGATACTCGGAATCAATAATTTGGGAGGTATTTATTTTTCCTTATTAATGATCAAACTGGATTAAAACATACACAGCTTAACACAGCTCTATGTATTTATATACATTGAGAATGTCCAATCTCTGAACTGTAGGTTATAGATCCCAAAATATGATGATTTTGCTTAGCATGCCCTATGCAAATATTGCTAGTTTCCGAGATTCCGTTAAATTTTACGATAAAAACTTTGGTTATCGAGCACCACCACAATATTCTTCACAAGTTCGTCAATGATGTAACGAACAGTTTCCGCATCAATGGATTGGTAGTGGAAGTGAGTTTGCTTGGCCACCAAGAGGCACTGATAGGTTCACAAAGAAAATATAACTTCTCTTCCATAACTGCGACGGAAAATAGAAGAAGCCGCGGATTTTCAAAAAGAAATTTTGGAAACATGGAAAATGATTGCGAAACTCAAAATTTAAACTATAAAACTAGCAATATGTTGAGCAGAATCATCATATTTTGACGTCTAGAATCTACAGTTCAAAGATGGGACATTTTTTATAAATCACCATGTATATATAGCTCATTTATGTTAAGTTTGCAATGACAAAACAAGACGGATGTTTTACATCGTCACCACTTGGTAATTTTCTTCCAGTTATTGGCATGTGATTGGCATGAAATTATGTTGATAAACTGTTTATTGTATAGGATTACATTAAACTCAAAAATAAGAGAAGAAATTATAAAATTTTGGATTATTATGAATTTGAGGGCCTCGGCCACCTCCAAGCTCTGGACTTAAATAATAAAAAATATGACCTAAAATTTTGTATAACTTCTTCCAGTACCTATTCAGTCGCTAATGCTAAAATATATTTGAGGTGATAATGTACCCACTTATCTATCTCTCACAGGAGTAATACGAATTAGCGATCCACTGTTATCTCGTTCTCTCTTGAAATATGATATTAGGAATGCTACCATCTCTCTGCAACCACTTGATGAAGACTCAGGCATTGCGACGCAGTGTTCGATACACTATTTCCAATAGTTAGGAAAATAACAGATTACATCTTACGCAGTGGATAACAAAATTTAAATCGCGAATAAAAACGATACGTTACTGTATTGTAACTTTCCCCGTTATGTCATTGATTATTCCATTCACACTTTGGATATTTAGATTTTGTTCAGTGGCAAGAATTGTTACTATAAATGTCAAAACTGCAAACTTATCGTGAATGAACTATAACCTCCATTTCTTAGACTCCATAAAATGTCTTCATGGCATTTAATGACTTCATGTCAAAGGTCACGATTGAAAACTTCTGGACGTCTATTCTTGAGAAGGGAGTGCTCCCAGGGAGAGCTCCCTCATTTCAACTCCCCAATAAAAAAACGTTATATTATTGAAAAATGAAAAGTACCGGAGAGTAGCGATGAGGGAGCAAGATCAGGAAACAGCGTTGCCAGTTGTCTTGACCAATGAACTTGCAGAAATTTTGATAGACATTCAATTCATCGATAACCTTACTATTTACTATATTTGTTTGGTTGATATAATTGAACAAAATATGGATGTTAAAAGTAAACATTTGAGTCCTAAACAAAAAGAAACTTTAATAGATTTTGTTTACGCGCGGTTTGTATGGATAGAGCAGAGGTTCTTGGGGGTTGTAGTAGAAAAGGGGTGACAATGTCTATTATGTTGTGACAAAGGTCTTTATCGACTCTAAATAAATGCACAAATTTTTTGTCTCAAAACATCCCTACCAATACCCACTTCTTCTAACGCCTCCTCAACATTCTCGTTAATTATATTATTCCACAGCATTAAATTGGAATCATCAACATTCATTTCGAACCACAGTAAATCAAAACAAAACAATTATAGAGGTTAGGTCAAATACTCCCTTTTGCAATTCTCTCACTACCTAGAAGGGGAACTTCGAGTTCTCTTGGGAGATGCTCCCTCCCTCAAATTTATTTCAAGAATACCCATTTAATCTTTTCAAGAGAACCACACCTACTTCTCTCGCAAAGTTCTTCTCTCTGAAATTCAAGAATAGGCACCCTGATATAAATGGGTCAATTCTGGCTACTTCACAAATTAGCAGGATAACATCCACTAGTGGAAATGCCGAAAGAAATCGATTGACAGACAGCTCTTAAGTGGGACATAACCATATTTGTGGAAATGTACCTAATAAATTCAAGAGAACAGGTTAAGCAACAATTTATACTGGACCAGAACCAGTAGGTAATTGGGACTACAAAAAAAGTGGTACAATGACTAGACCTCAGATGAGGAACAGTCCAAAATAGGTACACAGTAAGATATTAACAGAGGATACATGTGTAAACTGAACACAGCAGAAATACTGAATACTAGAAGGAATCGTCTAAGGTTCATTAGGTACAGGTTATCTAACGGGTCACACCCCGGGGAAGGACCACTTGCATGAAATAAGGCTGTATAAATGAGATCTCAGTTGCAGACTTTAATGTACTTCACCCGACTGAGAGATACAAGGCTTAACGAGAAAAAATTTTGGAAACATACAGGACATATTCAGTATTGTCTGTTCGACGGTACTGCAGAGTTTCAATAATGTATTGAAGAAGTTCAGTGAGCTTATTGATTGCAAATTTGAAGAAAGCAAGTTACTGAAGATAATGTTCATCCTGCATTCATAGAATAATCTTTTTCTCAATTTTTGTGGGGTGTATTCGGTTTCATGTCAGAAGGTGAGACTGTTAATTATATTATGTGCACTTCCGACCAGTCTATTTTTTTTAGATGAGAGTTTATGTGGATGAAAAAGTATATTTCTTATCTTAATAGTCTCATTTGCTACCTGAAATATTCTGAAATGACACTAGGTAAATCAGTTAAAATGATTCGTTATATTACTAATTTTCTTCCAGTTTCCACAACCAAACCAACAAAAGCTCCACCAACGAAAACTACCCAAAAGCCAACAAAGTCTACTCGTCCATCAATAACTACAAAAAAGCCGCAAACGACGACCAAAACATCAACCACCAAGCCTACAAAATATGCAAGCTCAACAAGTAAACCCACTAAAAGAGTAGCCACAACTTCAGAAAAACCAACAACTCTAAAAACTACAGCATCAACAGAAAAACAAGCGACAAAGCCTGCTACTACTACTATTAAACAGCATGAGACTAGTACAGTTTCGGTATCACCAACCAGTATCTCAACAGCTTCTCACATTCAATCAACGGATGAAAAAAGTACTACAGAAAGTTTGGAAGTGATAAATGGAAATTTGGCAACTAATGAAATTAACGATGATCAACATATTATCCAGGGATCAAGTCAACCCACTACAAATAAACCTGAATTGATAACATGGACCATATCTAGCAATATCAATACGACCACTACTTCTCCAACTACACAAAGCGTCAATGTCACTACCGAAGGTGAGCTTAAGTTGATTCATTTTATATGTATAAAAACGATCAAATTAAATATACCTTGTATAGTTCATCCAGAAATGATGGATACGCTTTCCACGGTTTGAAACAATGAAAAGTTTTGAAGAACCATTGTTTTCAATGTGGCCTTAAGTTATACCTCGGAATCCTGGGCCAGTCAATAAATCTTCAAAGAAACTTCCATAATGTGTTTTTAGCAATATACAGGGTGTTTCAAAAAAAGGTAACACCGTCTCTAGGATAGGTAAAAAACTGAAAAATAATTGGGGTTTGCTTAGTAAAATTTTTTTTAGCGCCATCCGTTTTCAAGATAAAGGGCGTTGAAGAAAATAAAAAATTACACATTTCTTACGATTTTGCCGAAACTACTGGCACCATTGTAATGAAATTTTATACGAATATGTTTTGGAAGCTGATATATCCCATGAATTTGTTTTTATATCTAACTCTCATAGAGGGCGCTAGTTACACGATTCATACAACGTATTATTCAACATAACTTTTTTAAGGGTTAAATTATTAGTCAAAACTCCAAGTGAACATAAACATCGTTTAATTTTACACCAAAAAGGTACTCTTGGTAAAACTCGATATTATGTACCGTTTTCGGAATATTTTGTGCAGTTTGAAGTATATAGGGCGTTGAAGTCATTACGATTCACTACAAAAGCTGAATTCTTCTGCAATATCAAGTGACGATAATATAGTGATTTTCTATAATGGAGCTATTTTTTTATTCTCCATATCTTAAATATAAATATCCACCATATGACCTCAGGATCACAGGATCGGAATTTGGTATTCGATAATACCGGAAGAATCAAGTAGCGTTATACTGTGATTTAATTTGATGTTTCGGGTTAATGACTGAAAACGGTATATCAGCGTTTTTTAAAAATCGTAATTTTACAGTGATATTGGCAGACGTTATTCACTGATTAACTGCATCCGATGTCTACTCTTATTAATTTAGTTAGGAAGTTAGTATAATCAACGTTATAAATTATTCCAATACGTTGGAAGGTACATAATTAAGTCTATGTAGGTAAGTTGGATTTGTAGTTTATTGATAGGAAAACCAGAAGTTATAGATAAACCGTAATTAGATTTAAGCCGATCATATGGAAAATATCAATAAGTTCTATGATTGTTAACAAACAGCGGATAATAGTTTCAAATAGTGAATTGATCATATTGGAAAAATTGGTAGGTACAAGTAGGTATATCAAATTTTTCACGAATTTTCCATTTCGTATTTTTTTAATGATGTCCCTCAAATGAGATTCAGCTCGGAGTGCCAAATTATTTCCCATAATAAATTTTAGTAAAGACTCACCTCTTTGGTTGGTGTTTGTGCTTCCCCAGGCTGTGTGATGTGCATTCACATCTCCCCCAATGATCAGATGCGATCCATTACCTCGACATCCCCTCACTAGTTGCTCCACTTCCCTGGATGGTGGTTGTTCAGAAGCATCTCCCTCGGTCCCCCATCGGAGATGAATTCTTCTTTGACCGTGGTCAGGTCTCTGGAAAAGAAATGATTCAGAGGCAGTATCTTCATAATATTTCTCACTATCATGCAAGTTCTAGGTATTTGGGAGGACCTATTGTAAATCAATTCCCCTCCTATCCCTGATAAACCCATAATTTTTCCTTTGTTTACCCAAGGTTCTTGTATGAGGGCCACATCGTATTCCCCCATAACTTTCGTAAAGATGCAGCCTTACTGTGCTGGAGGTTCGCTTGTATTATTCAAACCCTCGCCATCTGGTCCTCGGAAGACCACCCTTCCGAGACCGTAATATGTTCGAAAGCCCATCGTCTCCAGAGTCTTAAAAGAAGCCTCATCGATGGAGAAGGTCAGCGTTCTTTTTCATCGTCTTTTCTTTCTTTGACGGTCCATTCCCCCGTTTTAAGGCGAGCATTTTTACTAGCCAGATGGTCCTTCAGAATGGACTCTTCCCTCATGGTACCTGGAATGTGCACGAGGACCAGGTGCCTTCTGGGGAGGTCTCCTGATCCAACAACTGTCAAATTAACATCTTCCCAGAGCTCGCCCAGGCCTTTCACCGCGTTCCTGAGCCATTCCTTTGTGTATTCATTCCCACAGGTCATCCAGAAGACCACTTGTGGAATGACGTACGTTGGAATTGGAGCTGGTTTGCGCTTGCCCCAGGGTTGTCAAACCACGGCCTCCTCCAAACGGTTTTGAATCAGTCCTGCCTGTTCCTGATTCAAAGTATTTTCTGGATGGCGTCTGTGGATCACCGTCATCCCAAGATTTGCTGTTGCATCCTTTTAGGAGACATTCTGCACTTTCGTGCTCATGTCTATTTTTTTTTGCAATGTGCATTTCAGGTGAAGTTGATTTTTGAAATCGAGGTCTTTTACCTTTAACTGTCCCTTCTTTTCCACCTGTATTTGAGTGTCCCGACGTTGTCGGACCTGAGTTGGTCTTCATCATGGCTTTTCCTGACTTTTCCAAGTTATATAATACTCAATGTCTTCAAAACAATGACAATAACAAAATTGACTGTACACCAAATCAGCAGGTACCTGACCACACAAATACATCAGTTTCACGGTCCGAATGTATGGTTTGCATGACAATCTTTATTATCCACAATAGCATTGTATCAAACCTGCTATAGCAGTATGAAAAATAATGGACAATATAACGTTTTTCACCAATCAAAAAGTTAAATATACGATCAGAAAGTTTTTCGGGCTGTACATATACAGTAGACTCCATAAAATTATTACTATTATCAGTTCATTTCACTATTTCACTCCACAGACTGGGTTCCAATAACTACACCAGATGGCTGGGTACTGCTACCTAACGTTTTATCCAATGAAACAAACTCAAATGACACATCTTTGGACGCTGCTTCAAAACAAAATTCTTCAGAATCTTCTGCATCAACTATGGTACCACCAGTATCTCCAATAACTCTACCTACACCATTTGATAAACCTACAGAAAGTGTGACCGGCATGGCATCATCATCCACGTCTCCTCCAATAATTGATGGGGGTGAAGGGCTCGTTACCAGTAACGAAACAATGCTGGAAAATGCTACAATAACAAATACTCTATCAACGGAATCTTCTGATAAGCCTGTGAATATGTCAGATTTCACGGATGGTAAGAATATTTTCATTAACATCACATTACTTTTTATTTGAAATGTAAGTCTAGTTTAATGAGCTAGGTTTCTTAAGCTTGTTGCACTGTTACTTCAACTGCAACACTGCTACCGACAACTGCCATTTATTATTTGGAGTCATATCATTATATAGTAGTGAACTAGGAGTGAAGATGACAATTATTGCGGCTTCCAGCCAACTGAGAAGTTCAATTCATCTATTAGTGGTTGGTAATCTTCCTTATTTTTAATCAAGGGCAATAATTGACAAATTCAAATATTTTTTCAATTGAGTATCCAGAGATATTAGTTAATTGTGTAATTAGGAGAATGTCTTCACCATATTCACTTCTTCACATTATCTGACAATATAAATTTATTGAAAGAACGAAATTCGCGCTCAACCAAAAATTACTCATGACATAAGGAAAACGTTCGTGATCTATGGATTGGGTAAGAAGAGGAAACAGACAGGGTACTTGTCAGACGAGGGGTTAAATGCTTCTTGTGGTTCGTTTGTGGAGGCTGTGGTGTAGAGAGTGAGAAATACATTAAATATTTCATGAACGGTAACTTTTTACTAAAGTATAATTCTCACACTAAATGTGTTCTGAACACAATATGGTGTTGTGTTGTGAACTCAATATCGCTGTAAGTTGTTTTTCCTTCAAAAATTGAATAGATGAGGCTTTTCCTTGATGTAGATCCATACTAAATTATGAAATCAAACATTTTGAATTTGTTAAATCTATATTATATTTAAACTTAAAGTGAAGCTACTGTGTTAGCGAAACGCGTCACTTTAAGTTTAACTATAATGTAGATTTAACAAATTGAAATTGGTTTTCCTTCAATTGCGCAAAGTTCGAACTAAAACATAACCCACGTTTCATAAAAAATTTTGGTTGTAGTATATGTAGTTTCGTTAATTCGTATAATCAATATTGGTGATTATCTGATGTTGTGTGTTTATAGTATATTATTAAACGAGCAATTTATGATAGCCATTATTCACGATGGGTGACGTTTGCGTGCTGGGCCGCAAATCACCCGAGTGTATATTGGCCATAAATTGCGAGTAGAATACCTACTTTGTCCACGATCCTCAGTTTCCTTATTAAATAAAAGTCAGTAACGATTTGGTTTTACTAACCTCAAAATGTTGTGGTAGCCAGGTGGTAGCTACATAAAATAATTTAACATATATAGAGATGGGCGATACTGTGCAAGTACACAGATTTAATGGTTTATTTCATATTGTACCCCCATCTCTAGTCACCTATGTAACGAAATATTGTGAGTGTTAAGTTGTCATGCCATGAATGATTATCTCTTGTGATTTGGTCAATAATTGACTGAATTAGAATGAGAAATAAACTCATTCCAAGCTAACTTTCGTTCTACAGTAGATTGAAGTGAATTTGTGCGTTATCTAGTCTTCTTATGTGCTCTTAAACTGTTTTCAACGATCTCTTGCGATTTGGTGAAGATTTGACTGAATTAGAATGAAAAATGAACTAATTTAAAGCTTACTTTCATTCTACAGTAGATTGAATTGTATTTGTGCATTATTCAGTCTTCTAGTGTGCTTTTTAACTGTTTTTAACGATCTCTTCCGATTTGGTGAAGATTGGACTGAAATAGAATGAAAAATGAGCTAATGTAGAGCAAACTTTCGTCCTACAGTAAATTGAAGTGAATTTGTGCGTTATCTAGTCTTCTTATGTGCTCTTAAACTGTTTTCAACGATCTCTTGCGATTTGGTGAAGATTTGACTGAATTAGAATGAAAAATGAACTAATTTAAAGCTTACTTTCATTCTACAGTAGATTGAATTGTATTTGTGCATTATTCAGTCTTCTAGTGTGCTTTTTAACTGTTTTTAACGATCTCTTCCGATTTGGTGAAGATTGGACTGAAATAGAATGAAAAATGAGCTAATGTAGAGCAAACTTTCGTCCTACAGTAAATTGAAGTGTGTTTGTGCATTATTTATTCTTCTTGTTTGCTTTTAAACTGTTTTCAAAAATCTTTTGTGATTTGGTAAATATTTAATTGAATTAGAAAAAAAAAAAAAAAACTAATATCAAGCTAACTTCCGTTCTACAGTGGATTGAAGTGTATTTGTTTGTTATCTTGTCCTCTCGTGTGCTTTTAAACTGTTTCCAATGATCTCTTGCGATTTGGTGAAGATTTAACTGAAATATAATGAAAAATGAACTAATTTCAAGCTTACTTTCGTTCTACAGTAGATTGAAGTGTATTTGTGCATTACTTAGTCTTCTTGTGTGCTTTCCAACTGGACAAAATTGTAATAACAACAGTGAAGAAGTTCATTTGCACCATTTTCCCATTAAAGATCTTTTGGTGAGTAATATTTCAGCATGGGAATAGTGTTTATGTCAATTATTGCTAGTTTTTGTCCCAAATTTGACTAGTAGTGGAAAAAATTGTATATAGGTACACTACGGTGATAAAACTTTGCTCCTCAATCAGATCGTAGTAAAGCCAATGCGAAATCATTATGGTGCTCGGTCAATAATAATAGTCCTCACGATCATGGTGTGCAGAATTTCATGTTATGGTCAGCGAAACGTTACTCCTTCCAGCATTGCTCAAAATTTAACCCCGAAATCCATTTTCTGTCGAACATAAGCTCAATGACTTAAACTATTGAGTAGTCCATTAACAAATGGCAGTTTACAGAGCCACTGCAACGTTCAACGATAATGTCTACCCCCGTAATTTTTGTGGAGTGTTGGTTCAAACAGCACCACTACATCCAGATTTTTTCAGACATGATCAACTTAGTTTTATTGCAATATGCACTAGATATAATATGTATGTATATTCATAAAGCCAATCATTTATTGGAAGTAATAGCCATTTTATGGAGTATTTGTAAGTAACCAGAGGCGGATTTGAGGCAAAAAATAGAAGTTATCAAATTACCAGAAAAGAAATATCACATCCATATATGAAAGTTTCCCATTCTATTTGGTGCTTCCTCCTTATTTGTTTTGTGTATTTCCATTCAACAAAGTTTATTTAAAACTAATTTATTTAATATTTACAACTCTCTTTTCAAAAGGTCCTCGATCCGTCACTGATAGATACGGCTACATTTTTTAATGATATAAGAATGCAATTTACCGGTTCAAGTCCTTGAAGTAAAGCTACTTATTTGCTGCTGATATAAAAAAGTCCAATAAAGTACAAAGCTGCACATCCCTTTAAAATACCTCTTTTATGGATCAACATAAAAACATTTTATAGTTAATATGTTATGGAATTACTAGAATGTCGGTAAGTGTCTTCGGTTAAACGATTTGAAAAAGTGAAAATAACCTGAGAGAGAGAGCTCTTATAATGTTTAATTAAGTTTCATTAGAGTCATATCAGTAATGGCTACTTAAAGGAAATTTCAACTACAGCCGACTGAACACGAGCCTCTTTTGATTAACTAACCGACAAACCTCTACCTGAGCAGGCCCCAAGGGAAACCCAAGGAGATATCAAGTCTTTAAGACCCTAGGAGATTCTGCACGTGTGTATTAATTGAGCACAAAGGGTACAATACCATCCAATTTGATAGTAAATGGTTCGCACGGGACCGACGAGACGAGAGATTTTCACAAGGTCTAGTCTCGCAGTCTCCAGTCTCGTCACGTCTCGTTTCTCGTACGAGAGTCTCGTAAAACTATCAAAATCATATCATTCATAATCTTATTGTTCCAGTGCAATAAGGAATACTCAAATTCTTAATATAATATATGAGTCGGAAGGGAAAATCACAATTGCTGGAAAACAACATGTATTTGAAAGTGATACAACTAAAGAGAATGGAAAAATATTATTCAATAAATGGAATCACTGAAAAAATCGAAGTTAGAAGACATCCGTAAGCCATCTCGGCTGCAAATGTTTTCGTTTTTCACAAAGGTACATATCGCAAAATCTATGGATGTCGGAATAGGGTTCAAAGACGGCGACAGTGGCGGTGGTACGCTTCAGGACGACAAAATGATAACCGTCAACCGATATCGCCGGCAGAGGCTTTCAAAAGCAATTCCTGGTGTTATGCTTATAAATTTTAAGCGAAATAAATTGATGTTTATTTAGAAAAATACACGTGCCAGACCGATACCTCATGCACGAGGCTCGGTCTGGTCCGAGTCTCGAAAACGAGACGAGACTACGCGAATCACTATTGATAGTACCTCACTTATATTCATACAATGTCAAATTTTTTATTTGAATGTTCTCATTTAGGAAACATAATGCATTATTTCTATCATCGCATATTGTCATCAATTATTATCCATGTAGGGCTTCTGAAAAAGCAAAAGCGGTAACCACTCTGGTTTATTCTAAATAAATTGGTCAAATTGCTGTGAATATTGCGAAAGATGGCAGAAAAGAGTACTAGAATGGATACCACCGGAACGGAAAAAAAAAGAAGACCTAGAAGAAGCTGGAGGGATGATATCAACGAAGCAATGGAGGCTAGAGATTTACAGGAACATATGTGTTATGATAGAAAAGTTTGGAGGCTGGGTACGGAGAAGCGGCGACCGCCGTAGAAATCCGTTCATAGATAGATATTGCGACGCAATTGGCTGAAATTTTGTACACGACAATAATTGTGGAAAATGTTCAAGCCTGTATTATGTGAAGCTAATGACTATTTTTGTATTTAACCAATAACAAATGTTACCAAGAATGTGGGAACTTCATTTTCATGCAAATGCATAGCATGTCAGATTGACATAATCACAATTAAGGATTTAAATGAAAAAACTTTGAAGTTCCTACATTTGGAATGATACCAAAGGTAGCTGTTTCAAGAAAATAATTCTTGGTGGAGTAGTTTTTTTTTCAATAAATCCACTATATTAGAATGGACAATTGTTTCGATATATCATTTTATATCATCGTCACATTTTATTACGCGAGAGTTACCGCCCGATTATAAAAGCATCATTTGAAATAGTACAGTACTTCACGTTTCTGTTCATAAATGTGAGAAAAAAAAGATAACTAGTCTACTTATTAAGTTTTCCCTTCTGACAAAAGCGCAAAATTTCCTTGTTTGTTGGCTCTAGCCTACCACACTCTACCACAGGAATTCAAATTTCAATATATTTTTTTCAATTAATAATGATTTAAATAAAGCTTTGGTAGTGGTATAAGCCAAGGAAGACGAGTAAAGTTGTGTTATGTATTATTTAAAACATGGTTAGAATCAACTGGCAATATTTCTATAAGCTGTTTCAAATTTGATGTGTTGACAAATTTTTAGTAATTATTTTTCAATTAACAAGTTAATATTATTTTCTCAATAGTTTGCGGAAGGCGGATGTATCCTGAAGCTAGAATAGTGGGTGGAGAAAAATCTTCATTCGGAAGATGGCCGTGGCAGATATCCCTACGACAATGGAGAACATCTACCTACCTCCATAAATGTGGTGCTGCTTTGTTGAACGAAAATTGGGCAATAACTGCAGCTCATTGTGTCGATAAGTATGATTTATTTATACTATGATAATTTATTAGATAATAATTGGTGAACGCTATGAGAAGCCACTGGTTTCAGTATTTGATTCTATTATATAGTGTGGGGAGCTGAATGGGATGAAAAAAAAAACGCGAATTCAATATTATTAATCCATACTTTTTGCCTCTTCACTCCATTGAAGTAATAGTGACAAACTTCAATTCTTTAAATGGGAAGCTGGAACTTTACACTCTTTATCCAGAATATTGTTCCTGAATTTATTGCAGAACTAAACATAAAAAAAACTTGATTTTTCAATTATAAAAAAATTTGCTGTCAATTTCAAAACATCCATTCACTCTAGATAACATTCCTGATAAAATGTGAAACAAAGTAATTTTTGTAACACAATATAAGTCCATAGTCTACCAGGATTGGAATTCAATTAATTGCACGCCCCAGAAACGATCTTATTGAGAATAGCAGTTTTTTGCTCATTTTGGAAATGTAAATGAAACGCGTTTGGTAATTATTTTTGTTTGGGAATAATGTCCAGATCCCTAATCAGTTTTGGGATTGTGGTTAAATTTCAATAACTGATGAGCGAGAAGATTAATGGATAAAATGGAAGAAATGAAATTTTTTTAATCAATTCACGTGTTCGGCAACTATGGCCACTTGCACAGGGGCGATCACAGAAAACTGTTGTTATCACAGATAGTTGAAAACATATAGTTCAAAGTTTATGATACAGTGATATGTCTTTCAAGAACTTTAGTGATGTCTCGATTTGGTTTGGGTCCCCTAGGATGTCTTGCAGCTAAGATTATGTTGTCGTCTCCTTGTGCTAAATTGGCGACAATCAACCACCAGGATGTGTTCAACAGTAAATAGACACTGGCAGCTTTGACAGGAAGGTCTGTTGCTTGAGATCATTAAGTAGCTGTGTGTGAGATTGATGTGACCTGATCGAAGCCTACTTTTTGTCTATAGAGTCCAGTGGGGTCAGAATACAAAGATGTGTTGAGAATAGGCTGGGTAAATAGTAGTGAAGTCTTGGTGGAGCTCCAGTGCGTTTGCCACGTATATCTAACGATTCTTTTTGCTTCTGCCTTCACATCCTTGCAAATAGTAGCAGTATTTGACGCAATTTTGGTATGCTGAGCAGCCAGCTCATTACCAGGTATTTATGAGGGTATCCATATAATGGTGACTGTAGTGATTGGGGAAAAATATGGTGATGAGAGTGATTGATTTCTTGGACAATAAAATATTCAGTATAGAATTCTTGGATAGATAAAACAGACGCTAGATAGTCTGTACAAATGGCAACTTTTTCATTGGAATGGTTGATGTGCTTAAGAGCTTGTAGAATACCTTACAATCTTCCAGTATGAGCACTGCACAAAGGAAAAATTGGAAAAGTAATGATGATATTGTTCACTGTAGTAACTGAGCAGCTATTTATTATTATTATTAAATGTGGTTCGGGGTGCAATGCTCAGGGACACTTAGCTTTCGCCATTGTATCCCTTTCCCCCCGATTCGTACTTAAGCTATGCTTAAGCTGCTTCAGAGAGATGTGCACTAAAGCCAACACTCTTGCAAAATGCAAGTATGTTGTCAATGCTAGTCTCTTTGAATAACTCTCCACACCATCTACACAAGTTGCTATGTCCCTGTGCTTTGTGTGTGTAGCATCGCAGCTCGCAGTGTCCGGTGAGTATACCCAGAACATCTCGTGCCTTGCGTCTACCAATTTTATTGATTGATTTGGCCTAACTGGAGATGAAATCTCCCGTCAGTTTTTTACACCATCTGTGACCCTGGGATTTTTTCCAGGCTTCCCATCTCTTTCCAATTATCTCCTTCGTTATGGTATTGCATCCTTCTCGGTACGGTATTCCTACCTCCCTTTCCGGATGCTCTCCCGACTTGGCTCCTTGCTTAGCAAGTTTATCGGCTCTTTCATTACCTCTATAACCCGAGAACTGAGCAGCTAACGCCCGTATCAATTTTGGAAACGTTGAATTGTGATACAAGGTCGTAATGATTGTTATCAATGATTTAAAAAAAATGATTCAATAGTGAGCTTTTTAGGTGTTTCGTGTTTATTAAACTTGGATAAATAAGTATTGATCTGAGGAGGGAGCATAATCCAGGAAGGAGTTAGTGAGGGGGTGAGTGAGTAAGAGGTTGATGTTATTTGTTAATGAAGCTTATATAAAGGCGATAGGTTTAATCATTGGTGGAGGATTGTTAAGAGGGCTGGCAGTTGATGTAAATAGAAAAAATTAGTTGTCCCATTGTCGAGATTATAGCAGATTGAATTGAAATAAAGGTATTATTGTTCCTTATAAATTGTATCAATAAGAAATATTATGAGAAGCTGCTTAAGTAGACGATTTAAGTAGTCAAAGTAAACTAAATGCTTGAAGAAAAGATTAGCAAGGAAAATTATCAATAATAAATGTGCTATTGACATTTTCTGCTTTCCTTGTATAACTCTGGAAATATATTTTGAAACCATCAGATTGGTCTCGTGAAAAGTCGACTTTATTTTCATATCCCGTAACTTCAGCGACTTACAAAACTGCAATTTCACCATTTGAAATGATCAGTCTGAATAAAATCCACTTGATTTGACAATAGGAGAGGCATTTTGTGGAAACATATAACAAATTCAAAACAGAAATACTTTTTAACATCATCTCAGACAACTATGAAATACTCCAATAATATTCGTTATCTTTGAAGCTTTTATCACTTATGGGAATGTTCAATTTGTTTTATTTTCAAGTTTCCCTTTGTTTATCGACTATCGTCTCAGTGCGTTTCTAGAATATCAACACTCTCCGTTCGGTCACTCTGTATAGTAAGTTGGATATGCTGCAGCATTTTAGATAAATACGTTCAAAGGATGAAATACGTTCCGATGGAAACAAAAAATTCTAAAACAACAGTGCAAGGCCAACACAACAAAATCCTCAAGCTTCCTGAACAAACCCCGACGGTTGTATTGATTGCACCAGACTACCTAGTGACCCAATTTCCGTGACCTATCTGCGTTATTCAGGTCGTTGTGAGCTTGTACGAATTTCTTAGATTCTGGAAATGGCGCCGATATAAAATAGACACAGAGTGGTACACGCCAAATATTGGAGGATTTCTCAAACTATTAACAACATTTTTCCATAAAATTTGAAAATAGGTATCTCTAAACTATACAAAAATTTATTTTCATTTTAGAATAACCGAGGGTGCGTAATGTTGGGCTCCTTCTCCTTTCGTAAATTTCTATATTTTCATGGGAAAAATGTCAAACGACTGTTGAAATTATGGCTCGTATTGCTTACTAATGCAATGGGTGAAGGGTGAATTTTTAGAGAAATTTCGTTTGGTCACAATATTTTGATGGTGAATTTAATTTGTCTAGCCTTGACCATTTTATTGAGAGTGAAAAAATCATCATCGGTATTGGTCCTAGTTTGTTCCATAATCCATTTAATAACCAGGAGGAGTGATTTCAAAAACCTTACTCACACCACTAAAAAATACCAGATTAGTTGATAAAGGGTGTGTTCTGGAAAAGTAGTCAACAGTCGTGTTCCAAATCTATTAAATATGCCTTGATCTAAGAAGTAATCAGCCATAAGAATGAATTCTTATGAAATTTATAGTGGTAAAAATATTATGTGTAAAATAGTCAAGCAGTGAAATGTTTTCAAAATTCTCATGAAAATTACCAATATATTTTCAAAGTAAATTTCGCAATAATTCTCGTATATGTAAAAAGGTTCTAAGTTGATTTCTCGTCTGTTCAGTAGATCATTTAGATTCTTTTCTTTCCAATTTCTTGAGAAATTGAACCACAATGTTTTCAAATTATTTATTTTCAGTTGTCAAATTTTTTTCGTTGTGTCAGAAAGGGATAAAAAATTAATTTCTACTTAGTTTATCTTGGAACGCTACCGAAACCTTCTTAACGTATCTTCCTTCATCCAGCTATGGCGTTCATTACTTTCATTTATAGACAGTTTTTGGGAGTCTTTGGAATTATTCGTTCAAGGAAAAAGATTGGAACAAAATAATTGATTGAGAAGTAACTCATTCGACAAATCGGGTACAATATTGTCACTCCTTCCTCCATCTTAACAGCTTTCCCAATTACAATCAATAATATATTGTCTCACTATCAGTACACAGGACTCAACTTCCAATACCTACTTTGCGTTCAACTTTTCACTTTAAATTTGTATCGAAGAATTTATTCAAAATTTAAATTTTTGGTGGAATAGTATATAAATATTTGCTGGAAAAATTTCATTCAAATAATTAATAAATCATTTCACTTTTGTCATTCGCGGTGGACTATACTAGTAGACCAAAAATTGATATTCTGCATGTATTCAACCGCAAAATATTAAATTTTGAATAGTCTTTTGAATACGAACGAGGAAGGTTCCGGCAGGGCTTCTCTCATCGTCTGTCGACAATACTACATCTGTGCAGTAATCCATTTCACTAAGTTATAATCTCAACTGCAGTTGTGAAAAGACTGGTAGTAGAATCTGGATTACTGCACAGTTTCTGGGAGACTTACAGTTCATTGAATATACTCACAGTTCCCGGGAGATTAATAGTTCCTGGTAGACAACAATCCCTGGCAGACCTACTGTTTCTGGCAGTCAAATAGTTCCTAGAAGACAAATAATCCCTTGGAATAAGAAATCAGTCCTTAGATGACAAACGTTCCCTAGAAGATTCCTTACCTTCCTTTCTAACAGATTTAGTACGAAGTTGGGCTATATCGTCTCAAAAATGCTCGAGAACTAAGTATTTTTTAATGTTTACTAACCCTTTTCTTCTTTTTTATGATGATTTTGCGAGCTATTATATACAATTTTTGCACTTCGAAAGTCTTATTCACTATACAGAAACGTTTTTTTCACTTTTTTTTGTGAATTAACAGATTATAAGTTAGCTTACCTTTGAATTTGATTTTCTTTCAGGAAAAAAAAATAGTGGCGCCCTGAAATTGCTTTTTCTTTTTTTTCCTATTTGCTAAAACCAATTTTTTTCCAAGATCAATAAGATAACAAAGCCCTCCGAACTGACTTTTTTTTTTCTCAGGAGCCGTCCCTTCGCCGCTACCACTTCAGCCTCCTGGGCTTATTGTGGGTACTCCTAGTGTTCTGACTACAACCTATTCAGCCAATCCGTTCCCTGTATTAGCTCATACAGGTTCTTTGCTGGTTGGTTGTAGAAGTCTTCTGGAGTCATTTGGGGTCTACCATACAGTTTCTGCCTCCTGTAGTCCAGCGTCTCACAGTTGCATAATATATGCAGAGCTGTTTCGGTATCCTTTTTGCATCTTCTGCATGTAAGGTCTCCGTTGTACAGCCCTATTTTGTTTAGGTGCTCCTTTGTGGAAAAGTGTCCCGTAAGTAGCCCCGTAGTGGTGCGTAGTTTGTTCCTGCTTATTGAGAGTCCGAACTGACTTAGTTACTACCAAATTTAATCGGTTAATTAGGAAAGAGCCTGCCAATATTTACCATCATTTTTTCTTAATGCAAATCATAATCTTTTCGTTTCATTGACGTACAGCTTACGTTTTTGTTTCAATATTTTCCACCAGTTCCAGCAGAGTGATCTCGACTTTTTGATGACATGTCACTCCTTTAGTAAAGCACTTGCTCCGCTTCGCTCCACAAGTGTCCTGAAAAACTCCTTACTGTAGTAACTTTTATGATACTTGGTACTCAGTATACTATTGTGTACATTTAGCTATAAGACACATACTTTTTGAAGAACCACTATTTACTCAACATATCTTTTCCAGCGTTGCTCCAAGTGATCTACTACTGCGCTTAGGCGAACATGATCTTTCTACAGAATCAGAGCCATATCTACATCAAGAACGAAGAGTCCAAATCGTTGCATCGCATCCTCAATTTGACCCTCGAACATTCGAGTACGATTTGGCTCTTCTACGATTTTACGAGCCGGTGAACTTCCAACCGAATATTCTACCAGTTTGTGTCCCTCAAACAGATGAGAGCTTTGTTGGAAAAACGGCGTTCGTAACAGGTTGGGGAAGGTTGTATGAAGGTGAGAAACGAATAACTTTTTAATGCCAAAGTCTCAAAAATGATGAATTTGAGAGATGAGATAATTTGTTCATCAAACGGGTGTGAATTCAATGCATTGTTCGTGAACAATTAATTACTGTGAGATGGGAAGACTTATTCATTCTTCCTGACCGGAAATATTGTAGTTTGCAAGATTCGTCGCCCATGGCGAACAGAGATCACTACCCAAAATTACATGCACAAAAATACTATTTTCATCTTACATTACATGTACATTTCTTGGTATTTCATATATTATTAACAGAGAACATTTAATGAACATTCAAATTATACCTTCTCACTATTTAGCCATCTTTTTGATCATATTAATGAGTAGGTACCTATTAATTGATAATATTCATATTCCACTTTTACAGCGCTGAGTGAACAGAGCGTCAATAATTACCATTTTTAACAGTTAAAAGTTAGTGGATGGGCAGCATCTTGCTTGTATCACCTCTAAATGTTCATGGTATTGTCCCTTGTTGGTGGAAAGAGAATATTTTCCTCTTTTTTGGAACTTGGAACGCGATCACTCACAAAATAACAAATTCCTTCAAAATAAAAATTGTGTTGTGGAAAATGATCATCTTACCCAATTTGAGAAACTTCCTCGATTTAAAAAATGGAATTTGAATTTCAATGTTTTTTTTCCTTTAGATGGTCCTCTACCAAGTATTCTTCAAGAAGTATCAGTACCGGTGATCAACAATACAGTGTGCGAATCAATGTACAGAGCTGCTGGCTACATCGAACTTATACCTCATATTTTCATTTGTGCTGGCTGGAAACGGGGCGGCTTCGATTCTTGTGAAGGAGATTCAGGAGGTCCAATGGTTATTCAAAGAAAGGACAATCGGTTTCTACTAGCTGGAGTTATTTCGTGGGGTATTGGGTGTGCAGAACCGAATCAACCAGGTGTCTACACCAGAATAAGTGAATTTAGAGACTGGATCAATCAAATTTTGCAGTTTTAGGTTGATATACTTTTTGTCCCCAAACCTTAAACTTTTTGGAAACGATAGGGAGATTTTCAAATTTGGAATATATTGCGGTGAACCAGCATTGTAATAAGATGCGTGTACAATCTCAAGTTTTTAGATAGATTTTAAGCCACATAAAATTTTGACATATGTTACTGCTAAACGTTCAACTGAGCAAGCGCAGTCTTTCTAAAATATCGGATGACATTTTTAATTATTTTAGTTTTTGATCCATAACCTGTGAACGACGTTATATGCTGAACGTTATTTTTTTGGTGTAACTAACGTCAAATTATCTATTTGTTCAATTTGATTAGTACACATTAGTCTATGACATTAATTGTGGATAATATGAAAAAATAATCGTAATGATCAAGGTCTAATACACCACAACTTTATAAGGGGCGCTATTCTTCAAATTAGAATATTTTGATAGCATACATCTTGCAAAATTGACGTTAAAAATCGGCGTTGACAAGTTAAGACATTCAAAGATGTTTATGGTACATTTTGGAAGCCAAAATATAATTGAGTGTTGAAATATATCATTTTAAATTATTTGTGCAAAGTTTCAATACATTTTGGATAGTTTTTCATATTTTTTTTCATTCATGGAAATAAACATAATACACTTGGCAATTATGTTAAATCTTACCGCTTAATAAAAGTTCCGGTTATTTCCACGTAAATTACGTTATCGCTTATTGAGATGATCAGTTATTTTTTTAATACTGCGCATGAGCAAAATAACCGATAACGTATAACGTCGATCAAATAAGTGGCTTAAAATCTCTCTTTTATCGTCATTTGGATCAATTTGTTGGAAAATTAAGAAAAACTATTCTCCTGCATCCTATGTGTATGTTTCTTTTCATAGACCAGTGAAGATAAACCAAAGTGTAATAAAACAGTGAAAAAATCAATAAAAGGAAACAAATAGGTAATGAGGAAAGAAGCTGCCATTATATATAAAGAAACCACGTAAAATGTGGGAGGGCTGAAAAGTAGCGCGTTTCACGGATAGAACGAGGTTTTTCGTCATTTCCAGCGTAAGATGACCTCCACTAGAGGAATCTTGCAATTTTAGAGGTATTCAAAAGATCGGGAAATGTTGTGAATATTATTTCTCACATTACCAGGACTATTCGGAAAAAAGTCGAAAGAACCGAGTTTTTCGTTTTCCAAATTTTTAATCGCTCGAAAAAAAATTTTTCACAAGGAATATACAGGACACTTACCTTTATTTGTTCCTAATTCCCGATGTCGGCTCTGTACAAGCGATTTTGTACGAATTCCGGAAGGGGAAGGAGTCATTCTTCAACAAGACGAAATTTGCTCATCCTTCTGCTTCTAGACTTCGTACAAAATCGCTTGTACAAAGCCGGATCCGTACAATATCGGTCCTGGTAAATAATATAATATGAATTGATTTGCAAAAAAGTGTCGAATAACGCGAAAAGCTTGAAAAAGATGAAACCTGAGGTGAATTAACAAATGTAATGAGAAAATAATTACAAAGTTATTTTTTTCACATACTTTGTCTGAAAAATGTAGCTGTAGAAAACAGAGTACTAGTTTGTTAAATAACTGTAATGGTTTTGGAAAATATGCAAATGTCATGATTCTGAAAGAATTCCTGACAAAAGTTCGACACAAACCGCATGAAAGGCGGAAATGAAAATGAGGAAAACAACGATCATAACAAAAATGCGGATGAAATTTGTGTGGTTTAAATGCATTTTTTTATAGCAGCAATATTGGCAAACTGATTCTTTTGCGGAAAACACACAATACTACTATTACATATGTTGATATCAAATCACATTTCTAATCTATAAATTGATTGTACATTTCTCCTTTTTTCCAATGCAACGAAGAAAATCCCATACTGTAAATTACGAATATCAGGAATAATCCCATTAATTTTTAATTGTTGCAGCTATGGGTAATCTTTCTCTTTTTTGGGAAATTACAGCTTATTTGGGACATAGAAAAGTGAGTCTTCCGTAAATTTTTCAAAAAAAAATAGGGAAGAATTAAAAACACGGAAGAACTTTTATTTTCTGTGAGAGATGCGATAAACGAATGTTTTTGATCTTTTTAATGCCTACATAATTGCTAAACAGCATTTTTTTCGATTGGAAATGACAAAAAACCTCGTGTTACCCCTATACCTCCTGCAAATCCACGTGGTTGGGTTTAAGTACCTATATTTCTAAGGGCAGTTTATCCCTCGCCTAATCATTCGTTCTCTGCTATTTATTCTGTCCACGGGCAAAGTCATCTGCACTGGTCTATTGAACATATTCCAAATTTGATATTTGACCTTATCATGTTTGAAGCAATTTTTTCAATAATCCGTAGCTGCTACACGAACTTAAACGTTCTCTTGATTCACTTGGTCACTTATGCATGGAGATTGCGATAAATGAAAACAGTATTCAAATCAAAGTGGAAACTTCTTCAGCCACTGTGTGATTTTCAATTGTCGAACAAATCAAATTCGAAGAATTTTGTTTTCAACGAAGTATTCCGGATAGTTCGCCTACCAAATGGGTATCAGTTTAAATTTTTCTTGAAAAAATTTCATTGTACTCCAATATTGATGATTTGTTTGGTTATTATTTAAGCGAAAATAAGACAAATTACAATGGGAAATATTATTTTGTATGAAAAAGTGTACTACTTTATTATAAGTCACTGTGTAGAGTGAAAAGTTCGATCAATGTTCCAAATTTAACTGACGTTATTCCATATAAAGGTGGAAGAAGTCGACTCCTGCTCACTATAACAATAGTGTGAAGTGCTCCTTTGACAGAAAATTATTTCAAATCATTAAATATTTTGGTGAATATTGGCAGCTACGTATTTTTTTAGAATCCATTGCTTATCCCTGTTATAGATGTTAAATAGGAAGAAATTCTTCCAATCCTCAATGTCTTTGAAAAAAAATGAGCAGCGATAAAACGGCCTATTGATGAAGGGTCGAGCATGGGACGCCCGACATCGTGTCAAAAGTCACGTCAAACGACACTTTTAACGCACATCCAAGATCACGTCAAACTCTGTACAGTGAGAGTACACGCTGTTTTTAATTCTCCAGCTACGCTATTCAATTATGGCTTCTTTTGCAGTTTTGACATCTGTTTTTTTGTTGCCGCATTTATCAATATGCCGTTGTTTTGCTACTTATTACAAAACTCTTGGAACAATTGAGGTTTTCTTAGTTAAGAACACTTGGTAAAACCTTAGAATCTATTTACTACAAAGTATTGTACATAGCACTTAATTCTAAATGTATAGAGTTGCAGTATTTGTTGAAAACATTTACAACTCTTATAATAAAATTAAAGGTGAGTGAAAGAAAGTGATAAAAAAACGGACTATTTAAAATTATAGTGGATACCTTTATGTAAAAATAATATTTATTGATTAGTATTTAGGAATCAATTATTTATTGTCAATTCATTTAGTGTATGAACAAATCTACAAGAAGTGCAATTGTAGGTTACATTTGTAGTTACACTGATCACATGTGGGCGAAGACAATATTGATATTTGAAAAGATATTAGAGAATGCTTTGTATGCAAATGAATCAAATTTTTTTTGGAGTTTCAAGCATTGCGTTTTTTTGTTAATGTCAACGCAACACCACAACATTCATATCGAAAATAATGGTTAAATCATTTCCAAAGCCTATTTTTCCACAGAATTGATCGATCAAGCTTAAGCTCAACATTTTTCTACCAGATTTTTGGCCACACTAGTTCCTGGAGCTAATATTTCTGATGAGTTAAAAAATATGTAAGCACGTTTGTTCCTCCATCATGAACAAACGACGAATACATTTCCATGACATGCATGTGCTTGCCTAAAGTGTATTGGACGGTTAGTGAATCTGCCATCTTCTTTATTTGGATCCTAGTACGTCTAATGTCTTGTCCTAATCCACCAAGATATGTATCCCTACGTTGCAGCTTTTGTGATACTGTGACCACTGAACTACATTTCAGACCCTTCTTAGTAAGAGTGTCTGCTTCACTCCACTACCAACCTGCTAACTTTTCCTTTGTGACCAGATCCTCCCAAGTTTCCATCTCACTACAGTTTAACCTCAAACTATTGGATACATCATTTCCATTTATATCCTTTGTATTTTTCATTTATTTGGTGAAATAGAATTGAATTAAATTTCTTGGCTTTCCACATACATTTGAACTCAATTTTGAATGTACTCACATTTCGTTTTAATTCGATCAACATGAAGTTCCATTCTAGTTATGTTATTCAGAGAATTGGATCTTCCATTACAATCCCGAGGGATTTCTTGAATCTCCAGCGAATACTTGTGAATTCTACATTCATAATATACTGTTAACGGTCTCAAGCACAGTTAATTTAAGGTCATTTGGCAGTCTCTATCTCGAAGCAAGCTGAAATTTATATCAATGAAATGAAAAACAATGGGAGATTTGTTTCTTAACCAGTTTCTCAATTTCAGAGAAAGAACTGAATCAAAAACTCTTCAAAAATGAACTTAAGAAAATTGACCATACCACTCCTATGATAATGTACATTTCAGGAAATCTAACAGAAATATTCAGCAGCAGTGACCTCAGGTATAGTAGTACAATTTCAGAGGTAAATTGAAATCGACAAAAATTCAAAATAAGTTACGTTGCCGGATGTCAGCAATTTGATGTCACTTCCATATTGATACCTGGTGAACAGAAACAAATTTTTTTATGATCTTCTAAATAAACATTTTACATACCACCACAATCATGTCGTTTTCTTCTTCGAAATTATGGATACCATGCCTAGTTTTTGAACTAGGTGGGGATTTTAGGAAACCTCAAAACCACCCATAAAAGTTACTGGGTATGGAGTGTTCAGAGTTTCACAACTAACTGGGAGTTAGTTGAAAATATGTTTTGTACTGTTCGAAGTAGAGGTCGCAGCCGAAGAGTGATCAATGGATGTCTGGATATCCAGTCATCATTGGGGAATATAAAAACCAAATGTCACATTATTCTGGAAAAATGTTTGGCTATGACTAGTAGTGAATGTGAAATTTTTTGATAAGTTGAGGATGAATTAGTATGTAAGGAACGTCATTTTATATTCAAACTTCTCTTTATTAACAAAGTTATATAACAAACTAAAAGTAGACTGAAGTTTTGATACCGAAAAATACCCAAATATTTTAATGTGGAAATATTCTTAAGAATAAGATTATATCAGAAAACTAATTTATATACATGAACTGTGTTATTTAAAAAAAGCAACATGAGTATTCCCGTAAAAAACTGTCAAACGCGAGCTAACTTTTTTATTAAACAGCGTTCATAACTAGTGATAACATATTTAGAAAGGTCGTTCTTTTTCGCGATTTATATGATATTTTCCAACGACCTTTCCAAGTCTGTTATCATTTTTCATAAACGCTATTTTGTGAAAAAGTTAGCTCGCGTTTTGACAGTTTTGTACAGGAATCCTATGTCGCATCTTATGAATAACAGTGTGATGTTTGCTATTGATTCTTTTCCAGAGCAGATTCCTATGATATTTCTCATACATTCAAATTCTGAGATACTCAAGCGTAGGGTATGTAATATAGACCGGTAGTCCATGACACCAGTTAGTAGGCTTCATTATTTTGGATGGAAATCGTATTCACCATAGAGGTTAATGTGAAAAACAAGTGGAAGAAGGGTATTGCCAAGACCTAACCAAGAATCAAACTTGCTAATTGACGCTACTTGGGAAAATTATCAACAAACTAAGTATCATCGCCGTAAAATATATGCCACTAATGTTCTCAACATCTACTCAAAGCTCCCAGCATCAATTATGGAGTGAAATGTTCCTATTTATACCTTCTTATCAATTTTCAACCACCTTTGATCAACCCTTTAGTATCGCTTGGATTTGTATACCATGTGTTTTTTTGATGGTATAGACACAGTATACCAAATTTTGGTATACTGTGGTATAGAAGTACCCAAGGAGAGCATGGCATCGATTAATTAATTGTAGGTACTAGATTCGTGAAAATTCTGAGATTTGCAATGTCCCCTGTAGCGTCTATTAGTAGTGCAAGGTTGCCAATTGAAATAATAAAGCCCATACGTTTCATGTACAACCGGTCTATAAGAAACCAATTAAATTGTTTTTGAAATGCCACTGCGGCTTTGTTCGAAAATCTACTATGGACTTTAATCAACCCATAAATTAGAGGATTATAATTTCAGTAATTAAATTACTTATCAAAATCTATTTATTACGCTGATCATCAAGCAGGCACACACTAAACTGTTAAATTTTCGCTTTTCATCAAATTTTCCACATGAGCTGAATAATCATATTATCCTTATGCTGAGTGTAGAATATCATATTGTTTTCGCCAGTCTTCACATACTATATTTGTTATTTATTGGTGTATTGGCAAGCAAAGTTAAAAACAGTTTTAACTTCGCTTGCTGACAGTGTTTGGTTAATCGAAAATAGAATGCTGTTATTTTTATTGCTGTACATAGTGAGGTGGATGTAACTGTAACTACTGTATAAATAAAGTTTTATATATTTTTGAATAAAAATATTATTTTTACTTCCACCACTTTCCACTACAGTAGATAGTAGCTTCGTAATAAAAGACTTCCTTTTACGAAGGATTAAATCCGATGAGACACCACAAAAAAATGGAAAATGGATAAAATTAACCCAATAGCAGGTGCTGAATATTTTGCGAGTATATTCCTGTATAAGCATTATTCAATAATCTCGATATTACTGGTATTAAGTCATGGTACGAGAAAAAATGCAACAACGGTGTACTCATCCACTACATACTATATCACCACTAGTATTACTAGCCGATGAATATTAGCTGTTACTTTTTTAGTTCGGCCAGAAAATGTCTTTTTCTACGACTGCTATGGAATATAGTTCTTTTCCCACAATTTACGAAACTACAATGTGTCACTCTGCCTAGGACATGGGAAAAATTGCCAAGCCATGGGTATAGACTGGAATTTAATGGGATTAACTCCAAGGAACTACTACCCACAGTTATTCGAGCATGAAAGATGTAGGACCAAACTCGTCTGGTGAAATAAGAAGTGCTTCGCCCCTGAACCAGCAGGGTGTTTTATCCAGATTCAACGTTTCCCCATCAGTTTTCATCAATATTACGCGTTAAAATCCACGCCATCTTCAAAATTAGCAAGCCATGTTGTGTAATGTATGGAAAATCAACCAACCCATTGGAAAAAAATGCTAATAAGTTACAGAATTCATTAGTTTCCTTGGATAATAAATACAAAAGATTAATCATAATGGCTATTCGTTGAGCTAGCCACAAATGTTGATAGATTGAAAGAAAAAGTGGAGAATGGAGAGTAAGATTCAGCTAAAGAAATTCAAATAGTACAAGCGCTGAAGATAAGGCGAGTGAACTGATCAGAGCTGGGATCTTCGAGATCTGATCAGTTTAACGGTGAAAGGACCGACTGCACATCTAGCTGCAGAAAAAATGAGAGCATTGTAATGAAGATAGAAAGGTAACTATATTGTATGGAAAATAATTTTTTTTTTGTTCGACTGGGTCCTTAACCAGTACCCAGACAGTGTTGGACTCATCCCCGCGGAGATGCCTACCAACCAAACCCACCTCAAACTCGCCGTTACTCCCGCCTTGGAATCACTACCCTAGCATACTTCAAGACGGGCGGCGGTCCCTCACACACTCTCCCTCATCTTCCTCCTTCTTCCACTCCCACCTCTCTCATTCCATAGCGAGTCCTTCTCTTTCCCTTATCATGCTTTCCACTACGCCACCTATCTCCATCCATTCCTCCTCGCCCCTCAACATAATCTCCACCATATTTTCCCAATACACCGCCTCTCCCAGTTTATTCTTAAGCTTCTTCAAAACTTCCTCATTCTTCCAGCATCTAAACACATGTCCCACATCATCCTCCAAATCGAAAATAATGGGAAATTCTTTTTACAGGAAGTTTGGTCTTCGCATACCAAAATATGGAAATGAAATAACAACAATAATCGAAACTTGATTCGATTCGACAAAAAATAAAAGGAAACTTAATAAATATTCCATTCTTCTAGTACAAAGACACTCAGCTTCAAAATATTGAGAAGATATTTCACACAACCTTCAGTTAATTGGATGGAGTTATTGGTGTTAGGAATACGTATTAATTCGTCAAATGTCTTCAGCTCTGAGTCGGTATGTGCTGCAGTGCTCCCGGCATCTGAACTGCTTCCAAAACACATATTTGTATAACAAATTATGAAAGGAGTTCACTTTTCTAAGATGTGATTTAGAAGTTTGAAAATATGTGAATTCCAACACCCTGTATCTCTTTAAATATTCAATTTAGATTCCAAGTATGTGGTAGCTACGAAGTCAGGAGAATTAAAAATTACGAAAACATATAGGGTGGTTCCATTGGAAAAATAGTAACTTTGATACGCCACACTTTATTGGAACACCCTGTATGTTTCAAAATATTCTCAAACTATAGTTTAGCAGGAGTAAAATTTGTTGTATAGAAAGATTTTCCATAAAATTCATGTTTTCTTCGATATTTGTCCGGTCCCGGACTTTTCCGTGTAACATTATGTACTTTTGGATATATCCATTACAGAATGTACTCATGACATTCATGTAATATTCAATAGTAGGAACTGCCTACTCATCCCGTGAAATATCACTTCCGGAGCTTGCTACGCACATATCTTTTGAACTTAGCAAACACATAAGTTCACAAAAAAATAAGCTATAAGAAGGTACATAGCGGTTAGTGTTACAGTGTAATCAATGGTCAGACATTGGTCCAGGATTGTTCCCAAGTAGCAATGTTTCGTGCATATATGCTTCGCTTTGATGACGGTGCAGTGAGCTTAATTTTTTAAGCCTGGCTTACTTGTTAAGCCAAGGCATA
Organism: Galerucella nymphaeae; assembly: GCA_963978555.1. Classification (NCBI taxonomy): domain Eukaryota; kingdom Metazoa; phylum Arthropoda; class Insecta; order Coleoptera; family Chrysomelidae; genus Galerucella; species Galerucella nymphaeae. The sequence goes on along the minus strand of OZ021715.1, from coordinate 15,313,723 downwards.
AGTGTTTCAAATGACTTTACTTTGTGTCAGTTTGGATTCTTCATATATATTCAGACACAGGCTAGTCGACACTGAGTAGTGAGTAGACTCAAGTCTGTTCAATTTGTTTCTTTACAGGATGTTACTATTTTGTTACTAAAATTAGTTGAGTAGACACAATAATTTTTATTTGGGTACATTCTGAACATAGATTTTCTTGATTGTTTCCACAATGCGTCATCCGGATACATACCTATTTATATAGAAACATCTTACCCATATAATTTCTATTTTGATTCTTCAATATGTCCAGTCAAAGTATTATTGTAGGCAGGTACTCAAAACTGCGTATATAACAAATGTTGAATGAAGTGTTCAAAGTCTCACAAAAATGGTGAAGATGATAAAAAGATTTTGAGTACCTATCTAATCAATTTCTCGCTTTCTTCACAAGATTTTATTGGCCAGTATCGACACAACGTCGACACTTCGCCCAAAATGAGTCACAAATTGTTACCTGATTGTTACTTGGGTTGCAGTGGCTTGAATGTAGTCGACATGAAAGCATGAGGAGGGCTGAAGGAAGCATCTTATATGCCAGTGAAATGCGTATAATAAAACTGTATCAAGACAGAAAACATCAGAAGCCAAATGACATATTCCATTCACAGTTTCTTTCATACGAGGTATATACAGTATGATGCAAAAGTATGGAATAAATTCATTATTTCAGAAACAGACGACTTTTAAAAAAAATCTTAAAACACGTCAATTTTAATTTTTGAATGGCCATCAACTGCTATAGATGTGTTGGACATTACGTCATTAGTGATGGCGTAATGACGTCATCGACGATTTTTTTAAATACAAACCGAGGTCACGTGACAGCTCATTTGAAAGGTCTCCTTATCGCCTTTGCAACAATGTAATCATTTAAATATTTATTTCTACAGTGTTAACCAAAATTATGAACTTTGTTAAGTAACATGGAATTACAATAAATATTCATTCACTGAACTATAATACACTAAGGACCGCCACTGGGAATAAAACAAAATAGTGTTTATTGTTGGTTCCGAAAAAAAATACATTGATAAAAACAATGCTACATTATAATTTGAAATTAATTATTGTAGTACTTAAGTGCTCGGAATTATTTTTACAAAAATATTTAAATCAATATTGTCATTGACTCGTCTTTATTCGTCAATGATCTGTGAATCTGTCAAATAATAGACGTCAAATTTTTACTCTTCGAATTTTTTGCGACATTAATAACAGCATTTACAAAAATGAAACTAACAGAAACAGAACGAATCGAGATTTTAACCATGATTGGTTATGGAGATAGAGTGAGGACTCAAGCAGAAGTTCGTAATTTATTTAATGCTAAATACCCCAATCGCGATCCAATTACTCAATCAGCAGTAAGTAAAATTGAAAAAAAATTTAGAGAAACGGGCCATGTTAAAGATCTTCCCAGAAGCGGTAGAACTTCAATATCCGAAGCCAAAAAACTGGACGTTGTACTGGCGTTTCAAGAAAATCCTCATACAAGTTCTAGGCAGGTCGCACTAGATATGAATGTCCACCAATCAACTGTTGTAAGAGTGCTAAAAAAGGAGAAGTGGCATCCATACAAAGTACATCTGGTCCAGGAGCTATTAGAAGATGACTTTGATAGAAGAATCGAATTCTGCGAAATCGTTATGGAACAATGTAACAGAGATCCGGGTTTCATACAAAAGGTACTTTTTTCAGATGAAGCGTCTCTTATGCTGAACGGTCACGTAAATCGCCAGACATGTCGATATTGGGCAAGTGAAAATCCACATTGGATGGAAGAGTATAGGACACAATATCCCGAGAAGGTGAATGTTTGGGCCGGCATTATAAACAATCAAATTGTAGGGCCATATTTTTTTGAGGAAAACCTAACTGCTGCTAGGTATCTGGAATTTCTTCAAAATTATCTGTTGCCACAGCTGAATCAGCTATTTCCAAATAGAAATGATTTATGGTACCAACAGGATGGGGCTCCCCCACACTATGGCGTTGAGGTACGAAATTACCTTAATAACGTTTTCCCAGGAAGGTGGATAGGAAGAAGTGGGCCTATCGAATGGCCACCAAGGTCTCCAGATTTGACTCCGTTAGACTTTTTTTTGTGGGGATATTTAAAGAGCAGAGTATATCAAAGTCGACCGAATAATGTAGAAGAGTTGAGGGAGCGAATCCGAACGGAAATTGCACAAATAACACCTGAAGTCCTCGAAAACGTTACGAAAGAATTTACTGCTCGCCTTTCTCATTGTATCATTGCTGAAGGTCGGCAATTTGAACATTTGTTGTAATTTAATTGTATGTAAGTAAACATTTATTCCAAGTTAATTGTATTAATAAACCAACAGTTTTGGTTAACCCTGTAGAAATAAATATTTAAATGATTACATTTTTGCAAAGGCGATAAGGAGACCTTTCAAATGAGCTGTCACGTGACCTCGGTTTGTATTTAAAAAAATCGTCGATGACGTCATTACGCCATCACTAATGACGTAATGTCCAACACATCTATAGCAGTTGATGGCCATTCAAAAATTAAAATTGACGTGTTTTAAGATTTTTTTTAAAAGTCGTCTGTTTCTGAAATAATGAATTTATTCCATACTTTTGCATCATACTGTATAAACCAATTTCACGTTTTTGTCTGTTCCATCCAATTCAAGGTAACGCTTACGACTCCAGTACACACGTAGGGTTGTGCGCTTAGATATATTCAATATGAAATCTTCGTTTCACAAGAGTAATAACTGGCGACTATAAGACTACAAATCGTTGAAATCCGCATTTGCGTTTGTGCTATTGATCATCGTTGTTTTTTTTTTTCTAATATTCACTTTATCTTCTTTTTCGATAAATTTCATTTCTATCAAGCAAATTAAAACAGTATTACGTTGTGTGCATATGGCAAGCTCGTTATTGCTCGTGATTGTAAGGGAACAGCAAATCGAAACATAACGAAATTAAAGCTGCCCGTACTCCCAGATATTTATTGATCGTAAATAACTCCCCGTGCACAGTAACCAGATGCAAACTGTCATATGCAATCCCGAATGTATAGCGAGCCATATGATTTGTACAAAATATATACATAGTTGTGTAATTTGCTTAATGAGTACAGAAATAAATGAATAGAGTATCTATTAGGACATTGTATTGTTTATCCCGCTAGGTGCATTCAATTTAGCATTCAATCAACAATTAGCTTATTAAATATTGGATCTTTCGAGTAATTTGCTGATAAGACAATACTCGTGTTCCACCTTCGATGAAAGTCATCTGTGACCATGGATTGTAACGATTTTTTATTGTCTGTTAATGAAATTAACCTGAAATGTGTTCTGATATCCTGAATTTCACGTTAAAATTGGATTTCAACAGAAACGGCTAAGTTGTGATTTACAGTTCCTGAAATCACTTCTCGAGAATGGCCGAAGTAGTTTTTAAAAAGGTTCATTAACAAAAATTATCACATTTTACATGAGCTTCAATTGAATTATGATGTTAATTGTATACGAAACAAAAATAATGATTGTTATCCACTGAAATAGGTGTTAATAAATGAGAAAATATAATGCTGTCGTTGAAATCGGCACTTTCCTCAGAATACACCAGTGAAGGAGTGAGGAACTCCTCTCCTCGAATATTCAATGCCCAGGGCTTACGAGGAATTTGAATATCCGATGGTTCTAGGCTTGAAAGGTCTACTTGAGTTTTTTGTTGGTACAGCCCCTTGGAAGGATGTGCCTGTATGCAAGGTTTATTATTAGAATACTCAAAAAATACATAGTAATACTTAAAACGTTATATTCTTGGAAAATGAAAAGTACCGGAGAGTGGCGATGAGGGAAGAAAATCGGGGAACAGCGTTGCCAGTTGCCTTGACCAATGAACTTGTAGAAATTTTGACAGACATTTAATTCATCGATAACCTCACTATTTACTATATTTGTTTTTGGTAAATATAATTGAACAAAATATGGATGTTAAAAGTAAACAGTTGAGTCCTAAACAAAAAGAAACTTTTTTTTACGCGTGGTTTGTATGGATAGAGCAGAGGTTCTTGTGGGTTGAACTAGAAAAGGGGTGACAATGTCTATTATGTTAGGACAGAGGTCTTTATCGACTCCAAATAACTGCACAAATTTTTTGTCTCAAAACATCCCTACCAATACCCACTTCATCTAACGCCTCCTCTACATTCTCGTTAATTATTTTATTCCACAGCATTAAATTGAAATCTTCAACATTCATTTTGAACCACAGTAAATCAAAACAAAGCAATTATAGAGGTTAGGTCAAATACTTCCTTTTGCAATTCTCTCACTACCTAGTAGGGGAACTTCGATTTCTCTTGGGAGATGCTCCCTCACTCAAATTTATTTCAAGAATACACATTTAATCTTTTTAAGAGAACCACACCTACTTCTCTCGCAAAGTTCTACTCCCTGAAATTCAAGAATAGAGCTGCAGATGTTCGGAAAATTGGAAATTTCCTAAAATTACATAGCACGCGGGTTTTTCAAGGAACAATTCTGATGATATTTTTTCCACAGTAGTCGTTTGAAAATTACAGTTCCTCCAAAAGCAAAAAAATATTTTCCCAGATAATTGCTTTGAATTGAGTGTTAGGTTAGGTTAGGTTAGGTTAGGTTAGGTTAGGTTAGGTTAGGTTAGGTTAGGTTAGGTTAGGTTAGGTTAGGTTAGGTTAGGTTAGGTTAGGTTAGGTTAGGTTAGGTTAGGTTAGGTTAGGTTAGGTTAGGTTAGGTTAGGTTAGGTTAGGTTAGGTTCCCGAGTGGGTTGCTGGTCCCATACCGGGCGCCTCCCCAGGTGGTGGATAGGGGAACGCTTCCCAGATATGGGTGGTACCGGTGAAATCAAATAGCCGGGGCGAGCCAAAAACCAGCACGCAGCGTCTGACCCGATGCGGGCGGCTGCAAATGGGAGGACGGGACTCAATAGCCGAGGTGAAGGCAGCCTGTCTAGGGTAGGATCCCGAACAAAACATTTGCAAACCATATGATGGAGGACGAGAATAGTAGAGTTTTTACGGTGCAGGGGAGGGATACCCCAGTGCAGGTCGGTGCCTTTGGTGGTAGTGCAGGCCAAGCCCGACCTTTAGCAAGCGACTGCAAAGCGCCCACGGCAGGGGACCAGGCCGGGGCGTCTGGAACCAATACTGGAACAAGAGACACCTCAAAGGGGCAAGAAAGTCGTAGAGCCTCGATCACGGTGGACTTGACTTGGAATGATGAAACGAAAACATCAATTGAGACCCCTGAGAAAATACTTAGCCAGGAAAGAGGGACTACAATGCAAAGAGCAATAAGATGCAATTCCCTCAGTTTGGACAGGACCAAGAAGAGGAAGCTCCTTGACACCTCCAACAGTGATGCGTCGGAAGGCATTTATAAGAAAAAGGAGAGCACAGAGTGTTTTGTTCTCAAAGAAGTCCTCGAAGCGATTACTGCAATCAGCCTAAAGCTCGAAAAACATGTAGAACAAAATACAAAGAGGGAAGTCAAAGACCTAATAAAAAAATTGAACAGGCAGACAAAAACAATAAATGGCACAATAATTACAGACTGGCTTGAACTACATAAATATGAAAGACCAGACAAAATGACTCTTGAAATGGACACTCAAACAAGCCCGATAAAAGAGGGACTGCAGGGACAAAAATGGAATAAAGAAGTGAAACACACAACACAAGACATGGATACACAAACAGAAAAAGAAATAGATTTCTCACCACAACCTGTTTCAAAGCCAAGAACCAGAGACCAAGGGACACAAACTGAGTACTGGGGTATAAGAAAACAAGAAATAATAACCACCCTAGAAGACAACTGTGATATGAAATGCTACCAAGCAATAGAAAACAAAAAATGGGGAGAAAATCTATACACAAATACAGAAATAAAAGTGGGTAACCCCTTAGAGACTAAAGACTCCACCGTGAAAGTGGTCATGGTTGAGCCAGACGACAAAAACATGGAAAAAAGCATCCAAAAGCTATTTAAGGCCCGATACCCGGAGATTCAACACCTAACTGCGGACTTTGAAGTAATGGAACGGTCGACGAATATAAGATATAATACAACAGTAACAAACACGCTTCAAAAAATTATAAAAGTAGAATTGGGAGAAACCGACGAAGACCTCTGGGAAAAGCTGACTAAAATAAAAAAAGAAACTGTTGAAGACGAATACGTGGCGATCCACCATATACGACGCATTAGTGTAGATAAATTAAGGAAAATGTCTGAGGCCATCTTCCACGGCTCGAACACAATGGTAATAATATACACGACTAATAACTACACAAATACAGATGCCCGTACAGTAAAAAGAGACCGACCGACATATGCTTTAATTGTAGAGGACAGTAAAACCAATATGAACGACCTGATAAGTGGCATCAAAACCCAAATGAAGGACAATATAGCAAGCCAGGCAATAAAATCTATAAGAACCACTAAAGAGGGGAAATTGTTAATAGTCACTGAAAAGGACGATAAGGCAATACATGAAATAAGGGATGCAGTTAAACATGCCTTCACAAATGCAAAAGTCAGGACAAGTGGACACATAGGCAATATGGAAGCAATCCATATTAGGGGCATGGAACCAACAACATCTGGAGAGGAAGTTATATATGCAATAGAATCTAACACTGGTAAATTACAAGAAGAGGAATACAAAGTGGGAAACTTCAGACCAAATCGAAATAGCACCCTAGCAGTGACAGTACAACTGGAAAAAGAAAAAATAAAATTGGTGACACAGGAACGAACTATCCGAATTGGCATTGTAAACTGCGCACTGGAAAAGAGAATACAGGTTCCACGATGCCAAAAATGCTGGTCTTACGACCACAGCGCAGATAATTGCAATGGACCGGATAGAAGAGGTTTTTGCTATAAATGTGGAGAGGCGGGTCATAGTGCGAACCAATGCGACGGACAAGAAAAATGCCCAATATGCACCCAAACAGGACATAAAGCTGGTTCAGGCACGTGCACAGCGTTCCGCAGGGCACTATCGACAACAAGACGGAGAATCCTCAATACCTACTCTTCGCATTCATAAAGTTTTTACAACAAAACATGAACCGGTGTGAAGCAGCACATGACTTGTTAATGCAACGAGCTATAGAAGAAAGCATTGATGTCATTATTGGTCAAGAGCCTAATAAAAGAAGAACAAGTATCCTACACTGCGATGCAAAAAGTGACAGTTTCATATACGTGCAAAAAAACATACCTGTTATAAAAGTAACTAAAGAGATAGGATTTGTTTGTGTAGAATCTAAAAACATAAGAATATATTCCTGCTACTTTTCCCCGAACGGCCCAATAGAGGAATATAATAAGCTTCTAAACAAATTAGAACGACACATAAGGCAAGACACAAAAAGCTTCATCCTGGGAGGTGATCTAAATGCGAAGACCCCTATATTTGGATCACCAACAATCAACAACCGAGGAAAGATACTTGAAGAGTGGATAACAAAAAATAATATTATCACCATAAATAGTGGGAAAACACCAACGTTCTCAAATGCAAATGGAAGCTCCTACATCGATATAACATGTGCAACGGAAAAACTATGCAGTTATATCCAAGGATGGTATGTCGACGACGAAAGCGAGAACTTTAGAGATCATCGAACAATAAGATATACACTGAAGGCTAAACTAGAACAACCGCATGCCATTGTACAGACCAGAGGATGGAAAATAAACGATGAAGCTCTAACCAAAGTTAAGAAGGTATGCGCTAATCTGCTGGTAGATATCAACTTGGAAGAAGAAACAGCCCCAGAGCAAATGATACAAAAAATAACAGATCTGTGCAATAGGACCTTGGCCAAACGACAAAATAAACCAAATGGTCGAACACCGGTTTACTGGTGGAACTCAGATATTGCACAAAAAAGGAATGAATGCAACAAATGCCGTAGGCTTTACCAAAGGACAAGGAAAAAATCCGCCACAGCCCCAGAAACTACAGAAGCGGAAAACATGTACAAAACCGCAAAAAAAAATCTAAAAATTGCCATCATGAACAGCAAAAAAGGAGCATGGGATGAACTGTGTCGAGACCTAAACAATGATGTCTGGGGAAAAGCCTATCAGATTGTGACAAACAAATTACGACTCAGACCACAAAATATACTTGATGACAACGAGATGGCAAAGCAAATATCCCTACTCTTCCCAACCCATCAGGAAACGCCCTGGGGCGAAACTGATTGCAATATACCACAACCACCGCCCATTACTAAGAAAGAATTCGAAGCAGCTATTGAAAAAATCAAGTGCCGGAAAGCACCCGGGCCCGACAACATACCGCCAGAAATTTTTAAGGAAATTGCAATCCAAAACCAAGAAGAAATTATGCAGATAATGTACAAATGCTTAGTAAATGGATACTTCCCAGAAATCTGGAAGGTATCTAGACTTGTGCTCATCCCTAAGCCAAAAAAGGACCCACTGGAAGACGACACGTATAGACCTCTGTGCCTAGTGAATGTTGCAGGAAAATTCCTTGAAGCTTTGATAAAGCAGCGATTAGAAGAGGAAATTGAAGAAAAAAAGCTGCTCCACAAGAACCAGTATGGATTTATAAAGAGAAAATCAACCGTAGATGCAATAAAGCATGTCAAGTCCATACGAGAAAATATTATGAAAAAAGCATGCCAACACCGGGAATTCTGTGCACTGGTGACAATTGATATAAAGAACGCCTTCAACTCAGTTCAATGGAAAAAAATAGACGAAGCTATAAAAGGCAAGGGTGTTAGCACATACCTAATGAAAATAATTCAGTCATACCTAAGTAAGAGATACATCGTCACACACACAGACCAAAAAATGAAAACAACGTGCGGAGTGCCTCAAGGCTCTGTACTGGGGCCTATTCTATGGAATATCTTTTACGACAGAATACTGCGACTTGACATGGGAGAAGACGTAACATTGGTTGCTTATGCCGACGACCTGGCCATAGTTGCCAAGGCAAAAACGAGAGCAGATCTGGAAGATTTATGTGAATATTCCATATTAAGAGTTAGTAATGAATTAACTAACATGGGACTGGAAATAGCATTACACAAAACTGAAATGGTCTTAATGTCGGGACGACGCAAGGTAAAAGAAATAAAAATCCAAATTGGAAATGCAACGTTAACCAGCGCGAAAAACATGAAATACCTGGGAGTGCAAATAGACAAAGACATCAGAATGACAGCCCATGTTAAACATAGATGCGAAAAAGCTACAAAGCCATGACCACACTGTCCAGATTGATGAGCAACTTAAGAGGCCCAAAATACAGCAAAAGGAGGGTCATAATAGAGGCAGTTAACTCCTTGCTAATGTATGCAGCTCCTGTATGGGGCGAAGCTGTTAGGTTTGAATGCTACAGAAAGATGATGGAAAGGGTAAATAGACAAATGGCTATTAAAATAACTTCGGCATACAAAACCGTATCTACAGATGCTATTTTAGCTATAGCAGGTATACCGCCCATAAAACTGAAAATTGAAGAGTACAGCACTATTTACGAACTAAAAGGTGAAAAGGGAAAGAGAAAAGAAATCAAACTGGATACACTGAAAAAATGGCAAGCAGTATGGGAGAATTACGATGGATACACAAAAATTTTCATCAAAAATATAACTAAATGGACAACAAGACAATGGGGAGAGATAGATTACCATCTGACACAAGCTTTTACCGGACACGGAGTCTTTGGAACGTACCTTCACAGATTTAAAATATTGGAGGACCCAACATGCTGGTTCTGCGACGAAATTGATAGCCCAGAACATACAATTTTTCACTGTCACAGATGGACCAATGAACGGAAGATGCTAGAACTTGACATAGGCCAACAGGTCACAAATAATAATATCGCAGAATTGTTACTGGAATCTGAAGAACACTGGAATATCATAACCAACACACTTAAAAGAATAATAAGAGAAAAGGAAAAATTTGAAAGAGAAAAAGTATAAAACAAAACTAGGACACCCTCGAAGTAATGCCTATGGCGGTTCCGAGGATACTACAGAGGGGACAGGGTTTTAGTCGGTCGGTGCTCCTTAGACTAGGACATCATCCCGACACACCCCCTGGCGCCAAAACAACAGCCAGGGATAGTCTGCAAACAGATTTCCTAAACCCCTCTTAAAAAAAAAAAAAAAAAAAAAAAAAAAAAAAAAAAAAGGTTAGGTTAGGTTAGGAGGTTAGGTTAGGTTAGGTTAGGTTAGGTTAGGTTAGGTTAGGTTAGGTTAGGTTAGGTTAGGTTAGGTTAGGTTAGGTTAGGTTAGGTTAGGTAGGTACGAAATAAAAATCTGATTCGAATGGAAAAGCTGTAACAACGTGCGGAGCATACAAAATTCTGTTATTGTTTGGATAACTTCCAACGTATTTCCAGTAAATCGTTATTTGAATTTATATTTTGCAATAACGGTGGCGTAACCGCCAAAAAATAATTGAGATAACTTTCAAAATAATAATGTTTTATACTCAATTATTGTGACATGATTTTAATTCTGATCTTGTTATTGGGCTATTCGACTGAAAAAAAATATGTTACCTGTTATTGATTTTCTGAAAAAAGCCGAAATTTTCCTCTTGGTACCATTTAAGTTAATTGTCGATGAGAATCCAACACGTCAAATTGCCCATGAAAATAATGTTAGTCATATAACTAATCTGAGATGTCTTTATAAAAAAAACTGCATTCCTACAAATCCAATTTTGTGCAGGAGTTAGCAGAAGACGATCCAGATCGTAGAATGGATTTCTGTGGAAGATTGATGAATAAGCTGAGCAGAAATGAGATAACTCCTGGTACCATTTTTTTTCTGACGAGTCAACATTCACATTAAATGGAGAGGTAAACCGACATAACTGTAGATATTGGTCAGCAGAGAATCCTGATTGGATGCGTGAGACACATACTCAGTACCCTCAAAAGGTGAACAGATCCTAGCTTATCGAATGAAAATGTTTGGTTCCAGCAAAACTGGACAACACCTCATTATGCCCATTATGGTAAGAGCTTATTTACATGAAATCTTCCCCAATAAATGGATTGAACGAAGAGGTACTATTTAGTGGCCAGCTAGATCGCCAGACCTTACACCGTTAGAATTTTTTATGTGGGGTTCTCTGAAGAACAAAGTATATGCAGCACAACCAACTAGCATTGTAGATCTCAAAGACAGGATAACTACAGAAATACGGAATATTTCACCTCAAACTTTGAACAAAGTTAAGGAGAAGTTCTATAGGAGTCCGTGCTATCACCAACAACTAGGTGGAGAACATTTATTTTAATGTATTAAAATCAAATACATCAAGTATTTCATGTATATGTTTAATGGCTGTAAAAATCAAAATTTCACTTTGTATAATTCATAATTGACCAAAGGATCAAAGGAAATTCAAAAATATGCAAATATACAGAGTGTTTCATGAAAAAAACACCGACTATGGCATATTTGCGTGAATCACCCTGTACATTTGAATTTATGTTTACATAACGAACAACTCAATTCAAAAGTTCACGTTTCTTGGCATTTTTTATAATTTTCTAAAATAATGACATGAAGAATTTTATTCCATAAGTGGTTTCCACAATGTACAAAAATCTAAATGGACAAAATTTTGAGGATCTCTTGTAATTTCTTGATTGCTTAATTCTTTCTTCATGCAAAGATACCTACCTATATATCGTGAAATTGAGCATAATGATATGAGGATTGAGAGGTGCAGCTTATTTAATTTTCGAAATACGGAGTGTTAAAGATATGAAAATTCAAATGTTCCAATTTCATATCATTGAAATGTATGGATAAATTGCTTTGAAATTTGGCAGGTTGTTTCCAAATATGGAAAGGCATATTTTAATGAAAAATTATTTTCCAATAGTTTATCTAGAGGTGTACATTTCTATAAATATGTCCATTTTGCCCTCCCATTTCTTACACCACTAGCACTGGCAATTCTCGTTAAATTTTGTATTCTTCAATTTCCACGTGAAAAATTTGAAACGTTCACATATCAAAAATTTTGTAGTTTCCAAGATACCTATTCAATGATTTCTTGAAGTTTGCAAGCCAAATTTTCGGCATCCCGACATCCAGGACGCTTTTTCTTTGAGAAAGTAGGATTTTTTGACCTAGTCAGGAAAGTACGTACTTCCCGGCATAGGCCGCAAAGAATTACGGCGTTACTATAGCAACAGATTAACTGCTGACAGTTCATATGAAATTAGTTGTCAGAAGTTCTGACTTCAACAATTTAATTATACCAATCACTTCAAACAAATTTAATCCCTTCAATATTAGCAATTGCTTCAATTCCATATAAATAAGAACTAGAATGTTTTTCTTTATATGAAGTATTTTCTGTCCTGTTTTATTTAATTCAAATAATAATTAAAATGTATAATAGAGAAATGTGACGTCCACATGGTTGTCGAAAAAATAGTGCACGTAACACGCCCAAAAGTGTTTTTTTTTGGAAACACAGACTTCTATCTTCCAGGACTCGCCTACGGTTCGTCCAAGAATTGTTGCTCCAGATTGTTATATTGTAGTATTCGGAGGGACTACATGCGCAATTAAAATTTGAGTGTTCGTGGAGTGCTCCAGAATGTGTTTAGGATAAAAAATCCCGTGTTCGAGGAAGACTTAGATTCAATTTCGAGCATGCTCGGAACGTGCTCGATGAATCCTAGGATGATAGCTGGGATTTTTTGTTCCGAACAGATTATAACCTCAAAATTTCGGTTGTATGCGGTTGTATGACTTTAACACTTTAAACGTTTGATTACTTTTTAATTTGCGTTTAAAACTTCAAAAAACTTTTGGATTATATATATTTTAATGATAAACAGTGTTTGTTGAGTTGTTTGTTTTTTTTTATTTTTACTTCATTATAGACTTCGTTTTTAAGCTTTATTTTATGAACAAATTTGCTGAAAGTTACAGCCAGTTTTTCAATATATTATTCAAGTTTCAATTACCTAATTATCAATTAAAAAAAATAGATACTTAACAACAAGGTACTGTTTTTCAAACAACTTTTAATTATCAGTTAAGTAATTTAATATTTAGGATATTTTCTGGAGGTTGGCAATAGATAATGTCAAGTTTTCGCCAGAGATGTAATAATATTTTATTTTCTCTATGGTAATATCGTCGCTAAAAGAAAAGAAGAACAGGGGTTAACCTAAAATTTATATTAATTACGTACCTTTCTGAAGATTTATATTCAAAGGTCGGTGTACTTATACCTAAAAATAATAATAATAATACGTTGTGGTGGAACTTATTCTTGATTTTGTAGTAACTACAAAAAGATGAAATAAAATAATTTTAATTTAATCCCCGACTTATCAAATTTTCAAATTTACCTATCAGTTGGATGTGCAAGAATATCTTATAATGACTCGGATAAATGTTCCACCGTATCTTTACTTAATCTAAATATGTCCAAAAAGTCTTTATTGTTGTTTTCCTCAAAAGAATTTGGTCTAGGACGTATAGTTTTTGGACGTCTAGGCTCTTCGTCACTAGAGTACACATTTATATCAAAATCCATGTTTGACGACAATTTTGAAGTACCAAAAACACAATATAAACGAAATAAAACACCTTTTTGCCACAATTCACAAATAAAACAACCAGAAATTCAAACACGAACGACCGACGGAAAAATTAAGTAGGTATTAATTTCTTAAAATACACCACATCTTTACGTTAGCTAACAAGAAGTTTAATTGATACTTTTAATCTAATATAACATTGAAAAACCGTTCCTTTGCATTAATCGTCAATTGAATTTTAATAAAGACTTTATATTCAATTGAAAAACTGGCCGTAAGGTTTTAATTCATAATTAACCTCCAATAAGAGGTTATTCTTCTTTTTTGCACATATTGTGTTAACTCAACTTCATGTCACTTCAAATTTGCGTTCGCGCTACCTTTAAAATTCAAAATGAGTCTGTAGGCACGCTTGCGCATTAAGGAAATCCAGTATGTACTCGGTTTGTGCTCTGAATGTGTTCAGGATTTGCTCCGCGGAAATAGCTAATATTAGGCCAATAATCTTCATTCTATTTTGGTCTATTACTTATGGACCACCTGTATATGATACATCAACTTTCCCTTCACGTTGAACATTCTATTGCAAATAACAAGAAGTGCTGTTATTCCAAGTCTATGCAAAAATATAAAATAAATATTTCATTTCTCTCACGTTTAAGTTAATTATTTACTTGCGAATCGTGCTGTAATTGTAAAATGTACTTTCTCGGTGAATTGGGGTACATTTGTCAAAAAATGTATATAGTGGAGGTCAATTTCTCCATACTTTCTCCGTGAAGTTCGACTATGATTTTGTGTAACTGAAACAGATGGTATGCCAGATAAATAGGAAAGCAATAGAATTTCTTTAAAACCTCACAAAACGGTTTTCAATTTTAATTGCCTTGGTATGCTTATAGTGGGTTACACAAGAGTAAGCACGCTGAATATGCCATTGAGAGTGAAAGTTTGATTGAATATATCTAGCCTAATGGTTTTTCAATATCCTCCGATATTTATTATAAGTGGAAGACGATCAACGTTAAGCTGTCCAATCAAACTTTGGGCTACTTATTAATAAAAGGATTATAAAATGTGGTATTTAATATAAACTTTCTTCAATCGAATGGGAAGTTATTTATTGATAATAGCGACAAACTATTTAACGTGGTAGGTACGAGAAAATATTCTGTGGATAGTTAAATTTTCAAATCGCTTATATTTCATGAAGTGTATTGGTTAAGTTTTTCACCTTTTAGATGAATTGGAATCTCACTACGTATTGAGAGTATTCACTTAAAATTGGAACATTTCTAGTGGAAATTGTGTGAATTAGAAGATATTATTAAACCAAAAGACGTACAAGGTTAGTTTGAGATACCAGATTATGAGTTGGCTACTGGCCTATTCCACTTTTCATGTCTATTGTAGTCCTGTTTCCTAATAATTTCCACACATGAAGTAACTTTATTCGCCTATCCTACCGAAAAACCAACTATATGAACACTAAAATTATGTTGGAGAATATTGTTCCGTAGCCCAAAGCTGGCCTAAAGGCGTAGAATTTACAACACCAAGATTTTCGAAGATTTCCACCATCTGTCACTTGATTACTTGGACATTTCAAATAAATCTTTCAAGCTGTATGTCAAAAACTCTTTTTATATTCTCCTATTTTTTGGTTTATTCGGTAGAAGAAAAACAGTTGCGTGTCACACAAGTGAACTTTGGCAAGTTTATCTGAAGGCGTGGAAGGAATGCTGTCGAAAACTATGAACTTATTTGAGCTCCGGCAACGTTGTACAAAAACCACAGTTACCACACCCTCCTAATTTCATAATTGGTTATTTTCATCGACAGCTGACTTCTTATGGGCAAGCGCATGCGTGTGTCCTTCCCTCCCACTTCGTCAATTGACTGATATTGATCCATTCAGTGGCGTTGCTATTGTCAGTGGCCTTTGTTTTTTTAGGTACAGTATGACATTGGTACGTTTATGACAGATATGCGCCAGATTTTCTTGCTTCTCGCCGATGTCCCGTAGCTTCAGATAAACTTGCCAAACCATAGGAAATGCTCTAGCACCTATCAACTTTCTAATAGTCTGGGACTGCTGAAACTTAGTTTCTGCCCTTGTGACATAATATAGGTGCTATTTTGTAACCATGCAAAGAACCGCACATTCACTGCTTCCCTATAGTCGTTTGGAATGTGTTATAACAAGTCTAGGAAGAGTCCCAAAAATTGAAAAAACTACTGTTTTGTGGATTGAGAAAGGAAATTCACAGTCCCAAAGAGGTGGGGATATTATTTTTGCAAAAGCCAATCGCATATAGATATGAAATATGGGATCAGGCTTTACCACATCAAAAGTCTCAGAAGAGGGAACAGCCTTCAGAAAGTTCAAAAGGACATTAGTTCAGGAAACCGTGGATTCCATTGAAAAGGGAGTGTCCTAAGATCAGTAGAATCCGTTTCACTGCCTTGGTGATCGCACAAGTCCGAAGTTGTAATAATCGCCTCATCTATTGAATTATTGGTCTCATCAAAATGTTTTGGAGATTGGATTTATTCACAAGTGAAATATGGAAAAGACTTTTTGGAAAAGACTTTTTGGGTGCGAAACACTCGAGAAATATTCGAATATTCATAATCGACTATATTTATTTTCCCAATTTTTGAATTTCGGGATAGTTTGAAAAGAAAAAATGACCATCCCACAACGTCTAAGAAAGCCATTCTATTACTTCATGCGTATAAAGAAACAATGAGTCTTTGCTAAGGTAGTTCAGCCTCATGAGAGTGAATTCGGAATGACTGAAGAAGCTGTCAAATACTCGCATGTGAAATCGCTTGTGTTGATGGGATTATCGAGGTGGTTTTACCGAACACAAGGTCGCCAGCTTTGGCCTTGATTTTTTCTAAGCAAACCAACATTAGTTGGATAAAAATAAACGAAAAATATCACTGAAAGAATGTTCAGTTGAATGTTTCCAGATTGTGAATAAATCATGGAAATTTTCTGTGCTCTTACGCGAGAATTTATGCTTATTGCAATTTTTTGTGTGAATCAAGAGCCAAGTGGGGAATACACACAAATTTCAATCATGAAAATAAAGTGAGTTGATTGCAATTTGGATGTAGAATTGCCAAATTGCCGTTAATAATACCATGTAATACCCATTAACAAAAGTAATCAAAGGAATTTCTCTCTGACATAGATACACACAAAAAAGCAATTTATGAATATTAATTGAAATTATAAATTCTTGAACAATTACGATGAGCCTACAATTTGATGGTCAATCCAAATATGGATCATAGATGATTTTATTAAATCGTTTTAAAAATAAGTTAAAGTATTCCATGGAACAACCATCATAATAGGGTTGGTTAATAATATGTACAAGGCATGTTTAATCGTACGATTCATGGGAAGTGTGAGTAAGCGAAATAAGTTACAATTAAATTCTACATATCATTGCTTCACAACAATGGAATAATTGTAGAGAAATGTGATATGCTGGTCGGTTACTTCCTTCTATTCATAACTGTTTAGAAAAAATAGTAGTTTTCCTACAATCATATAGGAAAGTGACATAATATATCGTACTGTCCAGTTTTATGGAAAGCTTACAGTGATTCAAATAAATTATTAACTCTGAATCGCGATATTTATACAGTGTGACCCATTTTTAATGGTAACACCTTCCTAGAATTTGAAGTTGTGAGCAGATTTTGATAATTTTTTTTTGAAATGTCAAGTAATAAAAGGTCTACCTAAGGACAAAATTTGAAATGTTCATTCCAATTTTCAGGGCATACTACGATATTTTTTCTTAGTCGAAAATCGAGATTTTTTATTAGCGATTTTTTTATTGAAAAAATCACTACGCCACTATATTCAGTTTGCCTTTATACAGATGTGACCAAAATTTCATTGAAAAATATTTATTAATAACAAAGTTATGACAACTCAAAAACTCACACAGCTAATAGTCACAAAAAATAACAGATATAGTCATACGAATCTTTTTTTATGATTTCAACAATAAAGTGACGCCAGATGAAAAAGAAAACAAATAAATTTAATTTTTTCAATCAAAATAACGGAATTACATTCAAGTTTGGCGTAAATTAACTAGAACTAAGACCTAATCGATTTTTCAATTTAAATGTTAGAAATGATATTACAGAAAATTTACGCTATATTTGTTTTCATCTGGCGGTACTTTGTTGAAATTAAAAAAAAATATTCTCATGGCCAAATCTGTTAATATAGGTTGTTTTTGTGACTATTAGCTGATGTGTGAGTTATCGAGTTTTTGAGTTGTCATAACTTTGTTATTAATAAATATTTTTTCATGAAATTCTGGTCACATCTGTATAAAAGCACACTGAAATCAGTGGCGTAGTGATTATTTCAATAAAAAAAATCGCTAATGAAAAATATCGATTTTCGACTAAGAAAAAATATCGTAGTATGCCCTGAAAATTGGAATAAACATTTCAAATTTTGTCCCAAGGTAGACCTTTTAGTACTCGACATTTCAAAAAAAAAATTATCAAAATCTGTTCACAACTTCAAATTCTAGGAGGGTGTTTCCATTAAAAATAGGTCACACTGTATATCGCACTGTCTAGTTTTATGGAAAGCTTACAGTGATTCAAATAAATAATTAACTCTGAATCGCGATATTTATATATCAAAACAGTTTTAGTTCTTATGTTCTGTTTCTAATAAAATTGTTGTTATTTGTTGAAATGAATGTTCGTAATATTTTGTCTACCAATATTTATTTATAACTTTTTCATGAACTCACTCTTTTTCATCGCACGAAAATCACAATTTTTTGAGCCACTCTCAAAGATAAGTAATCAAAACTATAATTACAAATACACATAATATGTGAAACCTCACACATCTACATGAAAACGCAGGATTGTACATACCTGATTCGGTGAAAGTATATCGCGTATATAGTCGTATGAAAAATAGTGTACATAACTTGTACAAAAGTGTAATTTTTACACGAGTGGAGGCGATAGCCGAGTGAGATAATCCCACGAGTTAGACACTCGTTACGTAATATACTATTACCTAACTAGTCCAGAAAGTGATACTTTTCCGTATTTGAATGATAGTGATTCGAGAAGAAGAATATAAACCACAAAACTGTTTATTTTGGCAAATATTGTACTTTTTTCACACCCCAGAACCAGAATATCATAAACCATTCAGTTTGGTTGAGGTGGAATATCAGTTGAGTGGAATATAAATGGAGGTCAGCCACAATAGACTTGACCTTCCCTTACACAGATGGTCAACTTAGAAATATTGCACTAGAAGGTGTGTTCAAAATCGAAAAACGTTGAGGCTGCTGATAATTCAAATAAAAAGCATGATTTTGGTCTTGATTTAAGTTTATTTCGCCGTTTCCCTAACTGAAACTCTTTGAAAAGTTTCCAAGTTTTGAATATAGGAGTGGTATTGTTGAAGAACACAAATATTACCTAGTCAAAGAGTTCTTGAGTTTCATTTTTCATAGCAGCTTTCTTTTCCAAGCCTGTATTCACTTCAACTAGTGGAAAGTGACTAGATTCTAGTCTTAGTAACTTGCAAACTTTCTGGAGTGCTATGCATTCTCCAAAATTCATAGATCTCTTCGAAAATCGAGTGAATTCTTATCCATTCATCTAACCTAACCAGCTCTTGACTAAACTTTTTGACTACTCTGTGTACAATAATTTCTTAACAAAATATCATCGTTACTTGATAAAAAAATAATCAAGGGTATCCTACAAACAATTTACTTATTCTAACAAAACTAACTTTGAAAAAATATAATGATATCACCTACAAACGCGTTCAAAAATGGTCATGCTATTGAAAAAAATCTCATTAAAATTCAACAGTTGATTATTTGAGATATTGAAGAAAAAACTGTATATTCATACAATTAAACCATGTTACACTATTTTTTAGTATATCGTAACAGGTGTATCCACTCTCCTCAGTCAATACTCAACTCACTGGCAGTTGTAGAGATGGGAACTAACCGTTGCAAGATAACTAGGTATAAAATACGGGGATTGAAAGGAAATGTAAAACAAAAAAGATATCACGATCATCGTGCTAAAACAAGGATAATGCATTTACTCTTTCACAGTTTCCTGTGAATGATTATCATTTCAATAAAGCGAGTTATCGATAACTATCGAACAAAATACTTCAATACTGAAGCAGCTAGATGTGAGTAAGGCGCTATTTTCTTCACTGAGAATAATTTATCAATGTGATTTCAGCTTTGTCTTTTTTTTTCCGGAGCCGTCCCTTCGCCGGTACCACCTCAGCCTCCTGGGCTTATTGTGGATACTCCTGTGTTCTGACTACAACCTATTCAGCCAATCCGTTCCCTGTATTAGCTCATACAGGTTCTTAGCTGGTTGATTGTAGAAGTCTTCTGGAGTCATTTGGGTTCTGCCATAAAGTTTCTGCCTTCTGTGGTCCAGCGACTCACAGTTGCATAGTATATGCAGAGCTGTTTCGGTATCCTTTTTGCATCTTCTGCATGTAAGGTCTCCATTGTACAGCCCTATTTTGTTTAGGTGCTTCTTTGTGGGAAAGTGTCCCGTAAGTAGGCCCGTAGTGGTGCGCAGTTTGTTCCTGCTCATTGAGAGCAGTTCTTTCGCTACTTTTTCTGATGGTTCTTTTTTGAATTTCTTCCCATGTAATTGCCCAGTCGTATTCTTCCAGTATTTCTTGTGTTGTTCTTTCAACCACCCTTTTAACCATGACCTCGTTAAGCATCTGGGGTTGCCCACAGCAGGTTCGGGTCCGTTCATCAGAGTTGACGATCCTACTCTTGCGAGTTCGTCAACTTTTTCATTGCCTGCGATTCCTTTATGACCTGGTACCCATTCCAGTGTTACACTGTTCCGAGTCGCCAGTCTTCTAAGTTCTTCGCCGCATTCCCATACTAGCCGAGATGTCACCCTATAGCTCTGAAGTGCTTTAAGGGCGGCTTGGCTGTCGCTGTAGATCCTGATCTGCCTGTTGTTGTAGGCTCTCATACTGTGATTTCACCATTGTCTCAGGAATTATGCTCTTAAATTTTCTAAGCGGATTATGATCTACCTTGCACTGATTATAAATTGAATTTAATGAGCTATTAATGTATGGTAAAACTATGGTAAGTCGAAAAATTGGTTAGGCTGATGGAAGTGCAAGGATCCGCAGTCAATATCACAACCTCACACACACACACACACACACACACACACTCCTTGCACTGATGAGGCGTAAATACACCAAAACCAATCTACAGGTTATATTGTCTCCTCTTATTACAGACGAGAATGGATTTTTTGGGGATATACCAAGCCCATTTAACGTGAAAGAGTCCCTCTTGGCCTATCGTGAAGGGAGTAGTTTTTGCTTTTTATTGATACTCTGGCATTTCTTCGTCAAATGTCCTGAATAATTCAATACCAATTGTGGCGGCTGAGGATACATTCTGATTAGTGAGCATTGGCTGATAATAGACCATTTTACAATTGCTCATACACATACAATCCGAAAGTGCTTCCTAAGGGTGCTACAGCCCTTTGAAGAAAACGTCTTCAAGCTTTCTTCAGAATATTCAAAAATACCGTTACCTAAAATATTCAATGCTGGTGTAATCAATAATCAGTTACAAACCAGTTGTTCGTTGCTAGTCAATTTTTTCCAGATCCATCACAAGCGTGTCAGTCGGGGGGACCAACAGGTATTTTTATTTTATTCCCAAGGTTTTTATGTTCCTGACAAAGAATTTGGAAAATTCTAGTTAATCTTAATAAAAAATGTTCTCTTCTTTCAAATCGATATCATGGACCGTCTTCGGGAGAAATAAATTTGAACTTTTTTTCTTCCAATGTCAATTGTTGCTTTATCCTCTCGAAATGGAAAAAATCAATTCAAAATTCCCAAAACAATGTAAGCAACTTGATACTCACGACTTTTGTAACCAGTATTATGTACAATTTGTAAATTTTTCAAAGCCACCTTAATATAACAGATACAATTTTATAATCTAACATGATTTTATGTAAAAAACACAAAGAGTTCAAATTTATTTCTCTCGAAAACGGTTTATAATGTCGATTTGAAAGAAGTGTGTAGGATACATATAGAACTTGAGAATGAAATTTTTCCAATAAATTGGATCTGAAAAAAGATCGCAATTGCGTAATACCATATCAGCTTTTTATAATCGACTTGGATACTGTCAAATAGAAGAAGGAAGACAATTTGAACATCTCATTAAATAAGATTAGTTATTTGTTGCTGTTAATTATGGTGGTAATAGTAACGTTTCCGTCAACTATTTTTCTCAATAACTGTAGAACCATTGAGATTAGAATTATGCGGTCTTGACGGATGTATTTGTAATTTAAAAGATTATCAAAAACTGAAAATATATACATGGTGTACTATTTAAAAAATTATGTTAATAAGTTATTTTGGAGCAACGGTGCACCCTGTATACTTCTAATCGACTTATGCAGATAGTATGGATTATTTGAGAAAACTTTTATTCAACATTTTTTTTTGTAAGCCTAACGGAAATCGAAATATTAGCAAGTTACGTTACTTTATGTACACACTGTATATTATACAGTATAATATAATGATATTATGTAATGTTATACCTCCATTCGTTTGATAAATTTACTGTGTTAGCGAATCGCTTCACAACTTTTAATTCAATATAATGTAGATTTTGCCAAATTGAAATTGTTTTATTTCATAATTTAAACAGGGAATGTCGAGAGATAGTATCATCTTTGTTAAGCTATTTTGATTGAGAATGCCGAAATGGGAGTCCACTTCTCCCGCTGCTGTGAGAGACGTAAGTAATAGTATTCGATATTTGCATTCATTATTATTAACATAATTGTTACATATTATCTTCTGTATGTTCCTTGTGGTATATTATTCATTCTTTTTTTAATTTCTTGGGAAATTAAACCACAATATTTTTAAATTCTTTATTCCAACGTTTCGGTAGCGTTCCAGCTACCGTTGTCAAGAAAAAATTAGTAAAAATTGATTTTTATCCTAACACAACGGAAAAAATTTGACAAACTAGACAATCAAAAAAATTTTGGAGTTTAAGACTGCAAAATTTTGTCATCAAATTTTTTTTAAGGTCCATTCATAGTAGATCATATCTCCGGTAAAATTTTGTTGTTTGTTGTTTGTTTGTTGTTGTTGTTAAATGTTACGGTAGCGTTAGCTGGAACGCTACCGAAACGTTGAAATGAAGAATTTGAAAATATTGTGGTTTAATTTCCCAAGAAATTAAAAAAAGAATGAATAATTGTTACATATTTCAATTTAAAGTATTGAATGTTTTAATGTTAGGTGAAAAAAGAAAAAAGCTACAGCTTGGCAGCATCAGAAAACTTTGCTTTGCAACGTCATCGTCTTTTTATCATATTTAAACTAGAGATTTGAAGTCGAAGATTATTGCGTGAGCAGCTGTTTTCTTATATTTTTGTGCCTATATTTTATGACTATTAATTCTGGTAGCAGTTCAATACACATTACTGGTAGTTGAATCAAAACACATTTGATATTTTTGATGATGATTATACCAAATATTCAACAGCCTGGGGTATTAAAAACAAAAGTATTTTATAGAATAATCAAATTGTACCTAATTACCATTATTCAAATGGACCATAAAACCGTAACAAAAACATTTACAATGGCAATTAAAATTAATTCCAAAATATTGAATGATGGGCAGTGAATTGAGTGAACCAGTTTAATCCATAAACGTTAGTTATTACATAATAACACCCATTTCTTTTGAAATAACAATATGTTTTCAGCATAGGTATATTATTAGAATTATTTTCACACCGTCAAGCATACAGCGAAAATAAAAGCAGAGAGAAATTGTAGCCATCACAAGAATAACCAAATAACCGCAAATTATTCAAAAATTCATGAAATCAGACACACTTCGCCTTTTACCTGAAAATGGATCTGAGTAAAATTTTATATTAACGAGCTTGAACAAAATATTCTCACCTAAGGCCTACTTTCAGTTATCATACCAAGCTTAGAGCATTTTGGTATTTTGCCATACCGACCTAATACTTAATCTACAGCAATTTTCCCCCAAAATCTCAAATTTTTCCTATACTGGATAATCAATCTGAAAATACGTTACACTTCAAAGTCAAAAAGCAGCGAAGAAGAATTTATTCCCATACCTTCCAACCGTTGAGTATTCAAATAGGCTCTAGACAATAGGTGCAAACCCGAAAAGATGCACAGAAAAATCAGTTGACGTCACTAGACAACACAAGGAAAGTCCAATTAGGATCTATTAGGAACAAAAAACTAATTCACAACAGTCCTTTAGGAACCTTTCTAGGTGGAAAGGTTTAATAAGGAAGAATTGTTGATATCCAATTGGTCGTTGAGAAGATTATCTGGATATTTGTTTTTATCCATCTAAAGGGCTTCTGGGATATTTAATTGGAAGGATTTAGGTTCTATATACAAAGTTTTAAAATTTGAATCGAAAGAGTGTTGGTTTGCTAATAAATGATTTCAACAGTTGGAATCTGATTTTTAGTTGTCATAGGTTTGTGTTCTGAAATTCTAGTTTCAAAATTCCTAAAAGTTCTACCTATATAAATTTTGTTACAGGTTGTCATTACCACATTTCAATTAATAAACACCTGATTTATTTAGTTTAGAAGGTTTGGATTCGTTCTTTTTAATGAATTTGGATGAATTGTTATCGGTTTTTAAGCAAATATTCGAGTTTAAAGTTTCTAAAAATGATTTGATGTTCAAGGATGTTATTCTAATGTGAGCTTTTATATTGGTTTTTTTTGTTTTTATCAGAAGGAAATACTTGTTCTAGAATATGTTTTCGTATTTTCTTATTTGCGATTTTGTCAATTAAATTTGGATCGTAATTATTATTAACAGCTATTTGTTTCATTATATTTAGTTCTTTGTTGTAATTGTCAATATCTAATGGTACTGATCAATGTCTATGTACAGTCGACAGAAGCAAACATGAGCTCCGGAAAATATGCGAACTAAAAGAATTTCATCGCAACGAACCAATCAGGTGCTGAAGTTAACGAACGAACATTAGTGATTTGTTAAAATAATACAACTACAGCGACATGGACATGGACACGCCCACCAAGGCTCATGTTTGCTTCTGTCGACTGTATCATACTATTGAAAGCTGCTAATTTATGACTGATTGGGTGGACTGAACTGTTGTGAATTGTAATGTCTGTATGTGATGGTTTGTGAAATATGGAAAAGCATGTCTATTATCTATATTTGAAATTGTGAGGTCTAAAAAGTTCAATTTCTATTGTAAATTTGATATTTTTATGTATTGAGTTAATGTAAGTGATGAGGATATCTATTAAATTCAAGATTTATATTTCTCAAACAGCTGCAAATAAGCTAGTGAAACCACATGTAAATGCAAGACTAGCTAACAGTAGACTTCCAAGAGAACTTTGTACATGTATATTTAGATTTCTAAAAAAAAAACAGTACCTCTTCCTGAAACTAATGAAGTCGTGCCATACAAGAGAATAATCTGCAGTTACCAAAATGACAAAAAAATTGATATGTGATGGGTGAGATGCAAAAAACCAGTCTGCTTTCAATGTGTGGAAAACGTATGCGTTCATTGAGCTAGAAACTGATTTTTCAGAATAATGAGTTTTTCATTGACCTCGGCATTGCAGTTTTTCTAGAAATGAGTATATATTTTTGTCAACTTCATTTCGTATTTTGATTATACAGCGTGTCCACGGATGTATAGGTAAGAAATGTTTGAATATTAACTTTCAAGCTTTTCAAAACCCGTCTCTTTCAATAGCCAGTTTATGAAAGCCGAATGTATTTCTACAATCAATTGGAAACTAATGTATTCATTTAGTAAGTTACGTTTACGATGTACCAAGTAACTGTCAACTCTTATAAATGATTTTTGAATTGTCTTTCTTGGATGAAAATTCGACAGCACAGTGTTAACTATTCAACGAAGAGAATAGCTCATTGAATGTTATGGTACTGGGGAAGTTCCGTACCAGTATGCAATTGCGAAAGTTCCCAAAAAAAATTCAGATTCACCCATTATTCATAAAAGTTGACAGTTACTTGGTACATCGATAACATAATTCACTAAATTAAAAAATAATTATTTTCGAAATTTATATACTCAAACCATTCTATACATATGTTCGGATCAAACATATCGGCCAATGGTCGAAAAATATAAGGTTTTTTAAAGGGAGTTATTCTCAAGTGAAGTAATACCTAATAAGAAAACTTACTATACATACAGGGTGTCCCACGACTATCTGTATATGGCAACATACTCATAGTAAAATCATGAAAATTTCTACTTTTGGGT
Source organism: Galerucella nymphaeae (assembly GCA_963978555.1). NCBI lineage: Eukaryota > Metazoa > Arthropoda > Insecta > Coleoptera > Chrysomelidae > Galerucella > Galerucella nymphaeae. The sequence continues at coordinate 15,287,615 of OZ021715.1, read as the reverse complement.
TTTCCGATACGATCTTTTCAACTAAAATATTTTCGAAGATGGCCGACTTCCGGTTCTACCGGAAGTCGACTGTAGCTTTGTTATTTCAAACGGAACACCCTATATATTAATTCATTTTTGAAATCTACATAATATTTTAGTATACTTTTGTCTGAAAACTTTTTTTCGAAAAATGCACACTTTTTGAGTTATTGATTTTTTTGTAGAAAATTTGACCGTTGAAGACCCTTATAAATTATTTTTTTACAAGGGGACCCTTGAAGATATGGAAACGGTTTCTGTTCGGTTTCCCTAAGCAAGGTCAAACGGATTCGAATCTATGTTGGAAAATTTTCCATTCTATACAGGGTGTGTATAAAAAGTGTTCAAAGTTTAACTTCATAAATATCAAATTTCTTCATTTTTTTAAATAGAACCACCCTGTTTCTTCTACTTCTGCTTCATGCACTGCAAATGGAGCACATGTTCTTGTGAAAACTTTGTCATATTCACCATGTATTAAAAGTAAACTCACATCATAACTTTTATTTCTTAGTGCTTGTATCAAAATTTAGACCACACCTGCATCTCTAAAAATTTACAGAAAACATTTAATATCTGGATAACGGTAAGGTTTAGGTATAGGAAAGTATACATGAACTTGCCTTATCTTTTTCCCCTGAATGCATTAAAATAGAAAAAACAGGGTGGTTCTATTTAAAAAAATGAAGAAATTTGATATTTATGAAGTTAAACTTTGAACACTTTTTATACACACCCTGTATAAAATGAAACATATTTCAACATAGATTCGAATACGTTTGACCTTGCTCAAGGGAACCGGAGAGAAACCATTTTCATATCTTCAAAGGTCCCCTCGTAAAAAAATAATTTATTAGGGTCTTCAAAGGTCAAATATTCTACAAAAAAATCAATAACTCAAAAAGTGTGCATTTTTCGAAAAAAGTTTTCAGACAAAAGTATACTAAAGTATTACGTAGATTTCAAAAATGTATTAATATACATGGTGTCCCATTTAAAATAACAATGTTACAGTCAACTTCCGGTAGAACCGGAAGTCGGCCATCTTTGAAAATATTTTAGTTGAAAAGATCGTATCCTAAAACCCAAACGTAGGAATTTTCATGATTTTACTATAAGTATTTTGCCATATACAGATAGTTTTCACTCGTCGTGGGACACCCTGTATTTAAAAAAGTTTTTTAATACATGACATTCGATTTTGCCACTAAGGTCCTATTAAATAATCGCTCCTATCTTCGCAAAATGAGTTTGGATTCAAAAATAATCATGTTGTGATAATTAATGATGATACTGTGGAAAAGAGATCCGGAAAGTTCACCTGACTTTCGAGTAATTTTATATTATTTCCTCATAACCATACAACCATCACAATGTTATCAATAAATGTCTGCATATCAAACTAGGTATTATTATTATTATTTGGAGGTGAACCAATTATTTCATGGAATATATTGGTCGTTGGGAATTTCAATTACAGTAGATATTATCAGATGACATTAACAATTCATCGTACGTAGGGCGAGGTCGGCTGAATAACATAGCGGAGGCTTGACAAAGTGGGAGGAATAGTGACGAGAAAAGTCAGTCGGTAGAATTTGGTTACTTCTGCGCTCGTGGGAAAAGTGATTTGCGTACAAGCTGTACACAATATTTTTTCTACAACCACATTTATTAATGAAAGAAATACAGTAATTTATATAGTTATTTTATTTAAACTTAGAACAGAAATAACTTACAATATAAAAATAAATAGAAAAATCAGTGGAATGTAGAATTAATTGTAAAATTTGAACAATTTTGTATTATTATTATTTTCATCTTGGTTCATGATTCCTAAAATAATGCTTAATAGGTTAATGTATTAATAATTAATAAATTGAAATAAATAATGAAATAGATAGTTCACTTACTTTTAGTTTAAATTTAAAAATTGTACACTAATAAGAAATTCAATTAAGTTGAATTGTCAAAAAACGGTCATAGGTAGCTTTGTTTGACATTTCGGTGCGGAAAAGTGCCATAGCGTGTACTTTTTGCATTACTTTTACAACGGTTATCAAAAGTATTGAGAAAAGGCCTGCTTTGCGTATAAAAATTTGTGTAGAAAAGCGTGTTTTGCATAGTGGTTGTAGGAAAATGAATTTTTAAGGTAGTAATGGAAATATGATGGATGAGGATGAGGTGAACTTGGCTAATGTGCAGCTTATCTTGAAAAAGAAGACTTGAAGATTTAACATTGAATTACATCCTTATAACATAATATTTAATACGCTTCGGCGTATAATGAAAATAAATATTGATATTTAAGTGAGATTGAAGTAGCTTGAGAGGAAAATAGAATGGAAGTAACGGTGGTGTATCCTAGCGGTAGCAAATCCATATCATTAATTCTTCAGAATTGAACAAACGCCAATTTACACTTTTCAAACCTTGGGGTAACATTCTAACTGAGACCTGGAAGATCTATTGTGCCCCCATACTTCTACTTATTTTCTAAGGAAAGTCTCTCAATTTAGTAGCTCCTTTAGTCCTATTTCCCGGAGGAATTTTAGGATATCTGCAGGCTTCGTCAATATGAGAAATTGGAAAGTTTTTTTTAACTCGGTTGGAGCATTCAATCTTCGAAAATCCACAACGAGTCTCTTCTCTCCGGATCCTTTCGGTACGGGAAATGCTGGCGATGCATATGATGATACGAACTTTTATAATCAAGGCCTACATCCTCAATATCATCTACAGTTAAATTGTGAGTTCGACAAGCTCCGGCAATCCTCAGAATTGATAAAACCTATAAAATAATAATTATAACACTTCTTAATAATCAATTCATAATTAATAATTGAAATATCTAACAACAAAAGTAATCTTAATTTGATCATTAAAAATTCTCTGTCATTTGTACTCGACAGAAAATAGTCGATACACCCTTTGTCAATATTTTTTATTTTTTCGCTTAATATCCGTCGCTGGTTCTTTTCAAAAATCCGAAGAGCTTTGGGAATTTGCTTATATATTTATATATATAATTTGGCAAGTTTATCTGAAGCTACGGGGCATCGGTAAGAGGCGAGGAAACATGTCGCATCTGTCATAAACGTACAAATGGCGTACTGTACCTATTTTATGAAGTAAAATTAAAAAAAAAACAAAGGTCACTGACAATTCCAACGCCACTGGATAAATCAATATCATTCAACTGAAAAAGTGAGATGAAAGAACACACGCATGCTCTTACCAATGAGAAGCCAGCTGGTCAAGACCTTCGTTAAAAATCACCAATTATATAATTCGGAGGGTGTGGTAATTATGGTTTTCGCTTGAAAAAAACCATAACAAATTTGGTGAAGTTTTCATATTTTATTAATCATAACTTGAAAAAGTAATGTTTATAGATAAAATCCAAGTAATCAAGCACATTGAATAATTAACTTTTAGGGCGGGTTGTATCGCAATTGGTTATGTTAACTCACTGGTTACGAAACAAATGGTTAACTTTTAACCAGTTGTTGAGTTGCCGCGCCGATAGTTAGTTGCTGGTCACGTAACTGAAAGTTTTGTGGAGTTGGTAGAACTGTTACCTATAACTTCATGTTGTGCTTTGACGTTGTTTGTCTATGGTTTGTCTATCGTGATTGATGTTATATATTGTGACATTAGTATACTTTTTAAAATTCAATCTAAATATGAATTTAGTTGTGTAGTTTTTATTGATAATTATTAATATTAAGTAAGCTTGCATTAGATTCATTTATTAATTATTAGTATTTAGCATATTTTCATCACGACAGTTTCTTTAGATAGTCTAAATCTTGCAGCAAACTCTCCATTGTTCCATTTTACAAAATGGTTTTCTCTTATTCTAAAATTTCTTGGAGCCCTTGGAAATAGTACTAGTTCAATTAGCTCCACAAAGTCTTCATCGTCAGTTAATTCCAAGCCTCTCAAATTGTCTCTTTGAATATTCATCGTACGTCTAAACAATTTATTTACTTTGAAGTCTATTTAAAAATTCCATCCAATACAGAATTCTAGAGACGGTAACTGCATAACATAACCCCACAAAAATCCCGTCTATAAACAAATGTCAATACATCAAACTACACAAAACGCTAATAAAATAACCGTTCTGTGACAAAACATGAAGTTAACCATCAGATATCAAATGGTTAGAAAACACATTCTTAACCAACGTATAACCACTTGTTATTGGGCGATACAACGAGTTGCCACGTTGTAACCAGTGGTTAGCGTTACTCAAATGGTAACCAACTGCGATACAACCCGCCCTTAATAAAATTGCTAATATTGCTAATAATAAAAAGTCAATTTCCTTATTAGGTATTATCAATACATACTTAGTACTTCACTTTTCCAAAGTTAGACCAATATCGAATGTTTTCGACTGCATTCCTACCACAGGTTCCAAAAAACTTGCCAAGCTATATGTTGTAAATTATCAAGCATGACTTAACCATAGAATATCGCATCCATGCTGTGGAAAACTTGTGATTCTTTGCACTTTCACTAAAGTATGCTAACAAAACATTCTCGCTGTATACTATGAACATTTCACTCTGCGCACCACTTTTTGAACCGATTGTAGGCTATATCGTATAAAGATCTTGACTTCGTAGGCAGCAAATTAGGTACTCATTGCAATACTTGCAGCCTCCACAATCTCTTCCGACTCACAATTATTAATTGGGTACTAAATAAACTTGAAAAGGTAAACCAAACTAGCACCTTAATTTCACAATTCTTTTTGTTTGTTTATTTTGTAGTTATGACAATAACTCAACGACTACTAAATAAATACTCAAATCCGAATACAATAATTCTGGTGCTACCTACTCCATAATGACAAAATTCGGGAGAGATAAATTCCAAAACTGTATCTATAATTCACAAATCAACTGGAAAAAAACATTCAAAAACGTAAGTATTGAGAAAATATATGCCATATTCTTTTGGAAAATGTGTTTAATCTGTTTATATTATGTTATTCAGAAATTGAGGATTTTGTCATTCATGACAAAATGCTAAGGAAAATCTCAAGGTTGAAAAAACTTGAACTCGTTGGATGCGGATACTTTTATTAAACATCCTTTATTAACCCACTTGGACATCCTGGCGCAGTTTAGAGAGCATAAACCACCCTCCAATTTAGTTTATAACTTTTTAAAACTGACATTTCTGTGCGTTCACAATAATAAATGGAATTATCCTCTTATTACTAATGATTGTTTTAAATCGACTCAACACTGAATAATCCCACTTCAATAATATCAAATCATGATACCTGAGTGCGGAGAATCTTTGCTTTTTTAGTACCACATATTATGTCCGTTTCACTTTTTTATTTCTAAATATTAATGGAATAACTAGTTACTAGTTATTTTTTAAAACCACGTAGCCCAGCTCTCGACGGTGGGTACCATCATTCTTAGGCCCGCTACGGTGTCCCAGTGACCCACTTTCCTGGTCCCGATGGTCTACAGACAGCCAAAGCATGTCTTCAGTCTGTATTGACTTTTCTTCCGCTTAGTCGCGGTACTTCTCGTACATTAACGAGATCGTAAAGGACAATCGTAAAATATCACTGAAGAAGTGTTAGCGGCTTAGAAACGTATGTTTATCAATATTTGATAATTCCGTTAAATGTGAGCTGATTTTTTGTGCTAAGAGTTATTTGTTGTTTGAACATTTTCAATATGAAGATTGGCGTTTTAGTGAGTTTGTGTCTTATAGGATACTATTTTAAGGATGTAGAAAGTGGTCATGCCAGACAAATCAATAAAGGTAAGACATTTTATTATCGTTTATGAGCCCATTATTTTATTAATTGAATGATATTGAAGCGAATTATCAAAGGTAACACCACGAGTGCTTCAAATTTCATCGATTATTTTTTCTTTCCCATGAAAACTTGTTTATTTGGCAAAAATATGAAAACAAAATGATTTTATCTAAATTCGGTGATAAAATTATGTGACAAAATTGGAAGAACGAGTTGTTTTTGGGAAGATTATTTTTTCAACAATTTGACAGGATTTTGCCTCATTATTCCAATATTCTCTTGAGTGATGGCACTGGATCGGTTTGTGCTCATTTTTTTATAAACTTCGAAGCACTTTTAGTTGTCAGTAATGACAAGTTCAATTTTAAGTTTCAACGTTTCAATGTAAACAAGGTATTATCGATAGGGAAGCAGAATTATCAGTATAATACCAAGTGAGTGGATAATAGTATATTATTAAACGAGCAATTTATGATAGCCATAATTCACGAAAGGTGACGTTTGCGTCACGAGCCGCAGGCGAGGGGCGCAAGTCACCCAAGTGGATTATGGCCATAAATTACGAGTAGAATACTATACTTTGTCGACGACACTTAATTTATTTATTAATAAATAAAAGTCAGTAACGATTTGGCATATTACTAACCTCAAAATGTTGTGGCAGCTACATCAAATATTTTGACGTATAGGTATAGAGATGGGCGATACTGTAGAAAGTATCAATACAACGTACCGTTATAAATATATTGTTTTAAGATACTTAATATTAGAAAATATCGTTATGAAAAGTATCAATACTGAAAATTACAATATTTTATCGATACGATATATGTCAGAAATAAATTTCCTGAACAAAATACACAGATTTAATAGTTTATTTTATATTGTAACCCCATCTCTAGTTCATAATACACTACAGTGTATTATGAACCATAATTCACGACAGTTGATGTATAGGTACCATATTCCTTTTGTTAGGAGGTAAAATATTGACTTATTATTAGGTGGTCGTGGACAAAATAATGTATTGTTATTGGTTAAAACCACCAAAATGTCAGATTTTGACAAGTGTAAAAAATAATCAGCTGAGAGTACAGTTTACATATTGTGTAGATCTGTTGGATTGCAGGTGTTATTCAACTTGGGGTTGCATCTAGATAGTTTTCAAAAAGTTGTATGTCTAGCAAAAATATATTCCAAAGTTTGGAAAAAATATCCTATAAGCAATCGCAGATATTGAAATTTGAAAAGTATAGATTGAAAGCGGAAAATTTCCTGAAATAAAAGCATTGTTCGAGCTTTGCCATACATATTCATAATTGTAATTTGGAGGTAAAAATCGAATTGAAAAAGATCAACGCTTCCACGCTCTCAGTTAAACACAATTTTTTAATAATTATTTATGATATTCCATTCGTTGGGAAAATATTCATCTGCTGATGCAATGGAAAGGTTTTTCAAAACAATTCAACTTTCACGATATTATATTTTTGTTGATACTTTGAACACTGATGAAGCAACATTTATGTGTAATTTTTTTTCCAAATATAATATCATCAAAAATTCAATTGAATTTCAAATACTTGCAAATCTCACCTTTTTGTGGCATTTTTTTACGGCATTAACTCTTTTGTTCAAAGTAAATCATTCCTCGTACATCCGTTCAAAAGCAATGAAATTTCACTCAAGATACAATTTTTTTATCATCAACTATAGTTTCCATCAAGAATTACTCATATTTACAAAATATTCAAAATTTTATAGTCTGTTTAGTGTTTTATTAGGGTCTCATTAATTTCTGTTTCATATGAATTATCAAGCGCATAAAGTGAGACATTAACCCTAGGAAGAGAACTTCATGAGTGTTCGAAATTAGTAAGATTTATGAAAAAAAAGGACAATGCAAAAAAATCTTTCAGAAATATCTACTCAGATCGATGTACCTACTTCATTTTGTAAAACATCGAACTCATTGGTGTACTTTTAGGGGGTTTATAAGAGAGTCATGGCCGTTTTCACCAATTGATATTTAAGTCGACTCAAAGTTAAATGGCACTTCAAGAAAGTTTTGTTTTGCACCATGAACAACTTGTCAATTTAAGTTGCACCCAGCTAAGCTTAGAAAATCGCTCGCTTATTCTCCACTTATCCTTAAAGTGGAGATTTCTAACCTTACATTCTTGTGTTGGATTGATATATGTCACTGTTTTTCCTCTTTTCGGGTTTTCGTTTTCTGTCTTCCAGTTTCAGGTGTGTTTCTTTTAATTTTTAAAAAATTATGTTTATGGAGGATGATTTGGTAGTATTGGATAATCTCCAAAATGAATTTCCAAGAAGACGGTACAACCGTGAAAACTATTATGAAGAATTGTATGAAAATATTAGCAATTCTATTTCCTGAACTGTATAATTTGTCGATCTGCTTTTCTTATTTTTCACTGTGTTTTCCATTATTAACAATTTTCTTATTTAAAAAACAAGAATAGAGTCTTCCGGTTTTCAAAGAATTGACTTTCTCCGCAAATCGCTAGGAAATTTTGAAATTTCTGTCAAAATTTCTTGAAGAAAAAGTCAGGACTTCCTCACTGTGAGGAAATGATATTTCCGTACAGTTGTTAGTGTTCTACATAATCCATAAAACGTCTGTATACATTTTCGTACTTTTCTCTTGATTTCTTTGGCAATAATTTTAATGAAGCAGTATTCACTGCCTCAACCAGCTCTGGAGGAGTCCCAGGAATGGAAATTTCATCATCACTTATCATTTTACTTCCGAGAACACCAGCAATTAAATTTATAAGCGTCAAGTTTGACAATTCAACCTCAATACGTTTCCATAGTAACCCAAGTAATTTTATTAGGAATTTGAAAGCACCATTCATTTGGGAATAAAATTATCGCGTTTTTTTTTTTAATCAATCAATATCTGTCGAATTTTAAACGATTTGCGGAAAAATAGTATGTTTACCTCGTAGGAAAAGCCACATTCCTGGACTCTGTGTTGCTAAGTCTCGGCTTGCGCCTCGACTTAGCAATCTTCACAGTCGTCCTGGAATGTTAAGCTTTTCCTACCCAGTACACAATGTACTAATAACAGCTTTTAATACGTTATTTCAAAATACAAAAACGGAAAGTCACCGGAAACCATAGTGAAATAAATAAAACTCAACTTAAATAGCAAAGTTAACGAGTGTATTGAACACTTATCTAAGAAGCAGAGCGAAAACATTGGTGCAGCTGAACTTTAACTAAGCGACCCTTAAATTTTAAACTTGCCATACTTATTCTAAGCTTATGCTTCTATTGGTGCAAACGGCTATTGAATATACAAAAAGTCATGGGAAATAAACGAATAAACAGATTTCAATAACATTTTCAATATACCGGTTGGCTCAGCCACTAGGGACACTCCTATAACTTTTAAATTCGGGTTGGTAATACTTGACAAAACTTGCAATTATATTACATCAAAATTTAGAATCGACGTCTTACAGTTCAACCGAAAATGATTTTTTTATTTTCAAACATGGCCTGTATATTTTTATTATTATTCAGTTCTAATTTTCAAATATTAATTTGGCATATATTCAATTGTATCAAGCTTACCGAAATCAATTTTTCCTAGGACAAACTAGTACTAGGATAGACTAGTTTGGTTAGATGGAATATTAAATATTAAAATCCGGCCAAACTAGTTCATCCTGAGTACGTTAGAATAAACAAGTTTGGCCTAGGAGAAACTAGTTTATCCGAACGCACTTAGGACGAACTGGATTCTCCTATGGCAAATTAGTTTGTACTGAAAAACAGTTTGGCCTGTAACATATATAAAACGCAGACCTCAAATAGTACTTCACCTGAACTTGAATGCAATGGAGAATGTGGTCAGTTACCTTATATTTTTTTGCTACGTTAAAAAACAAGTATTATAACCGGTATGATACATAAAATATAAACATCATAATCGTTCGCTATATTTTGGAAATGTCCACAGGGCACATAGGCGTAACCAATAATTCTGCAGGTTGTAAACTTGCCAAAGTTTATCTGAAGCCGTGTAAGTATTGCAGTTGAAAACATTCGATATTGCCACTTTTAACTATGAAAAAGCTAGAGTGCCAAATATGTTGTATAGTTCCACATTTTATCTAATTTGAAAGTTAACTTTGTAGTCAAAAACCATTTCATGTGAACGGTTATCATCACGTGTGATTTTAATGTTAGTTTATGGCAATTCCTGCCTGCTCCATTTGTTTAATCCATCAAAATATTTATATTCTCACAGACAAGGTTTTTTAATTTTAAATATTTTACCTCCACAGTTTCGTGACACTAGTCACTGGTCCTTCGAAGCTTTTGTTGTGAATTCAGTATTTCAATACTGGATACTTCTAGCTGCTACCAAATGAAGAGAAAAAATATATTTTCTATACCTCATTTCCATCAAACCAGCGATCGTACCTCATATCCTTCTTCTACAAATCTAATCATGTTCGACCATGTTTATTAAATTATCATCTAAGAAAATATGAAGCCAAATAAAGTTCATACAACTAGTGATTTTTTTATGATGAACTTAGACATACAGGGTGCTTACAAATGCATCCGAAAAAATTCAATAGGTGATAAAATTATAATGGGTCTTTTCTATGACAGAAATTTCCTCGGGCCACTTTATTCCAAGATATTACCACAAAAAAAAGCTGAATAGAATAACTTTTCTCCCCAAATTTGGGTGAGTGAATTAATGTTAAACTCTGCTGGTACCAACTCGAAAATTGGAGTTCACTTGCAAGTTTCTAATTTGCTATTTTTGCGTTAATTTGTCTGAGTATTGGACTTATTTTTTCCACAATACATGCATTTGGTGTCTTATTTATAATTTTGTCTTTATGCTGGAAAATATCCGTAATTAGTCACATCTCTCTTATCGGATACTGGAAGCTCACGAAGAAATTCAAACAGCACTGGTCCGTCTTGGACGACTGCTGATACCGTGAATATCAGCAACCGATCTGTGTAGGGATTTTTGGAAGATCTACCACCCTGAACGTTATTTCTTCTGGATATTTTCTCCGGCGAGCTGCATTTTGTGGTTGGATGAGAGACGAAAAATAACGAATATCTCAATTTCTGAAACCAGTTCACCATCGGCAACTCCGTCATGCAACCATGTTTCGTCTGTTACTATGTGGTAGCTTGAGTTTGAAGTAGCAATTTTATCAATTGCTAATTTAACCAACACCTACCTCAGGACAAAATTTGAAATGTTCATTCCAATTTTCCGGGCATATAACGATATTTTTTCTTAGTCGAAAGTCGAGATTTTTTATTAGCGATTTTTTTATTGAAGAAATCACTACGCCACTGGATTCAGAGTGCCTTTAAACAGATGTGACCAAAATTTCATGGAAAAATATTCATTAATAACAAAGTTATGACAACTCAAAAATTCGAAAACTCACACAGCTAATAGTCACAAAAAAACAACAGATATAGTCATACGAATCTTTTTTTATGATTTCAACAATAAAGTGACGCCAGATGAAAATGAAAACAAATAACTTTAATTTTTCTAATCAAAATAACGGAATTACATTCAAGTTTGGCGTAAATTAACTACAACTAAGACCTAAATGATTTTTCAATTTAAATCTTAGAAATGATATTACAGAAAATTTATGCTATATTTGTTTTCATCTGGTGGCATTTTTTTGTTGAAATCATAAAAAAATATTCTCATGGCCAAATCTGTTGATAAAATGGGTGTTTTTGTGACTATTAGCTGTGTGAGTTATCAAATTTTTGAGTTGTCATAACTTTGTTATTAATGGATATTTTTCCATGAAATTTTGGTCACATCTGTTTAGAGGCACACTGAATCCAGTGGCGTAGTGATTTTTTCAATAAAAAAATCGCTAATAAAAAATCTCGATTTTCGACTAAGAAAAAATATCGTAATATGCCCTGAAAATTGGAATAAACATTTCAAATTTTGTCCCAAGGTAGACCTTTCAGTACTCGACATTTAAAAAAAAAATTATTCAAATCTGTTCACAACTTCAAATTTTAGGAGGGTGTTTCCATTAAAAATGGGTCACACTGTATAAGATGTGCGTTGGATTGTCTGCAGAGAATCGTTGATTAAAATAGGTAAATCATGCATTAACGGGGATCATTATTGTATGATTATGTATATTTTTGAGAACGTTAATACTCGTATCATATGTTAATGCACGATCGACGGAAAATATAAATTACTCATTATTTGCACAATATTATTGATACATATAGCTGTATCCACTTCCTTCTCCTGATCCCAGGATTACTTTACTACCATCTTCGAATAAGAACTATAAACGGTCCCTTTTTATGAAAGTTATTCACAATTCTGCAACAAAAATGGTTTGGTTAGTCATCAGTAGGTTTTCATGAATAATTTTCTTACCGCAATTATTAAGATTAATACAACACAATATTCTATTAACCCAAATCCCCAAAAAAGGCAATTAACAAAAAGGATACAACCAATAAACGAAATTAAAGAAAGTTCCATTGAATTAAAAGGGTTAACAATGTGATTATGGAAAAAAAACTAAATTGATTGTAACGATGTTTCTTGTACCTACTCAATGTTGAGAAGTAGGCTATCATTGATGAGAAAAATTGTTGTTTGTTTCAATCGGTAATTACGGTATATCTATTTCTCATCTTAAAAAAAGTCAATTCTTTGCTTGCATATCTTGTGAATAAAGTTATTATTAGGTTAATTGAATGCATCAAGCTACATACCTAACTAAGCCGTTATAATATCTTATAGCGGGGGCAAAATTTGATTTACTGGTTCACTCAAAATGTTGACTCTAGACCGATCACTACAAATCGCAGGGAAACAACCAATTGCGATCGATTAATTATGTTATTGGGAACAAAGCTCTTTGTTAACACTTTTTTGTACCGATGATCAGTAATTTGTTATTGACCAAAAACTTGCAGAATTGCGATAAATGGAAAATTCGTTACTTACGGGGATAATTTTCTAAGGTGGAATGAATGGAACACAACTAAAATGCCGAAAAAACTTGGCAATCAAAAATTGAGTAGGGTTGTGATTAATATGAGGGAAACTTCACGATGCTAGGCATGCGATTTTCCGGATTGTTCAAAAAATGGAAGCAGAAAAAATGTTCAAATCCAAAATTGTAGCTAATGCATTTATCTACAAAATTTGTCCGAACATTACTAAAGTGGGAAATTGAATTATAATATAACATCGCTCACTTCAGAGATTATATGGATTAATCTTCAAACTTCATCCAAAAACTTTTTCTGTACACATACGATTTTTCAAGTGAAACTTCATTTTTTTGTTAATTTCTTGGGAAATTAAACCACAATATTTATGAATTCTTTATTTCAACGTTTCGGTAGCGTTCCAGCTACCGTTGTCAAGAAAAATAAGTAAAAATTGATTTTTATCCCTAACTGACACAACGGAAAAAATTTGACAACTAGACAATCAAATGTGTAGCTAGTATTTCAGCCGAATGTAGTCAAATTTGGTTACCAATGTTAAAAAGAGAAATTTCCAATAATCAATTACCTGCGTTATCAGGAAAGCATCATAAGTTTTTATCCAGGTTTTCTTATGATTTATAATTTGAATAGTTGTTAATCGATACACATTTCAATACACAAAATCACAAAACTGAATATACATAATTTGAAAACTTAAATATTCATACACAAAAAAAGTATCAGAAACGCGTTTTATTAACAACATTTCCAATATAAGCGAAAAAAATGCGCTATCCCATTAAAAAAACGGTTCCTGGAACGTGCACTTCACTGGATTCCATTTCTAGTAGACTATCATATCGTTGGAATGTCATAAAATGAAATATTTCATTTAAAATTTTACCGGAGATATGATCTACTATGAATGGACCTTAATAAAAATTTGATAAAAAAATTTTGCAGTCTTAAACTTCAAAATTTTTTTGATTGTCTATTGTCAAATTTTTTCCGTTGTGTCAGTTAGGGATAAAAATCAATTTTTACTTATTTTTCTTGACAACGGTAGCTGGAACGCTACTGAAACGTTGAAATAAAGAATTCAAAAATATTGTGGTTTACTTTCCCAAGAAATTAAAAAAAAAGAATGAATAATATACCACAAGGAACATACAGAAGATATTCATTTTTTTGACCCCACTTCATTTCCATTAGGGTTTTAATAACTCTATTTTAAATGTAATTTGTTGAATATTTCTGTTGTGAATATTTTATTATAATTATTGTTGTTATCACACGGCGGCGCGTAGAGGCCACTCTCTCACCTGCTTTTTCACCTTCATTTTTGCTGTCATAGGTGTGTTCTTTTGTATCGCGATCAATTTTAAGTAAGCTCAATATAAAGTTCAAAAATTTTCAGATAATATAAACGCTATGGAAAGTTATAGGAGGTTTGCTGAAAGACGTCTGATTTTAGTATTTATTTCAAATAATTGTCTATTATTTAAAAAATTTTATATATATAGGAAAACTGAATAGAAGTTTCGAAAGTAGACGCTTCAAAGTGTCTAGTGGTAGAGATCCATTGAATTATACTAATTTCTAAAAAATATATAAACCAGTGAAAATGAACATGCAAAAAAACAGATTTCTAAGAAGCATTTGTTCAAAATTCTAGATATTGATAACTTTGCTACCATGATAATGTTTCATGGTCAATCTAAAAGGTATTTCCGCTGGGATGAGAAATAACTAGATTGACTTTTAAGCTCTAGTTTTACCATAAACTAACTGATTTTACAGGTATAAAATCCACTTTTTTGAAGTGAAAACTTCTTTAGCGGCGCTGAGCACTTTTTTTTGTATGGGTAAAAACTTTCAAACTCGCGTCAGGGTCACGTGATGCTGATCGAAAAAGCGTAAGATCGAAGGGAAGGGAAAGGAACTAGTATCTCCCACTCTTTCTACCGTGCCTGAGTGTGCTGCGCGAATGTCCGTGTGTGTTTATGTACAGCGTCCCACGCGTATCCAAGGATGGTGACAGCTGATTGCTTGACTGTTGTGTAGTAAATACACTGTTGAGTATTCGTAAATGTGAATTGTTTAAATTATGGAAATCGAACAAAGTGAATCTATTAATGAAAAAAGTGATGATGAAGTAGTGAAAGAAAATGAGTAAGTACTTTATAAATTACTAGATGAAAAACTCTTACTTGGCTTTAGCCCGTAACTGCCGTCAAGAAAACCAGCTATAAGCTGAGAACAATAAAACGTAAAAAAACGAATAATTATTATGGTTGCTGTTTACATCTCTCCAAATAAGTCTTTGCGTGTTATACGAGACTTCTTGTACGAAAATTTATTTATTTATTCTCATTACGCATCTGCATTGCTTCAAAAAAAAATTGGAAAAAGCTTTGATAAATTGCCAATGATTTTAAGTGGAGATTTCAATATAAACTTTGCAGACGATAAAAATCAATCATTAACTGAATTTTTAAATAATGAATTTGGTTTAACTATGTCAAATGATCGCAATTTTAGCACAACGAAATACAAAACTATTATTGATGCGGTCTTTATTAGACACTTAAATAGGTTCGAATCAAAACTGTTTGTTTCTTATTACTTCAGTTATCATAAACCAATTGTATCAGTTGTAAAAATTTGCGATGATGATTCTGATAATAACGATGGTGTAAAAGTCGTCGAAATTATGGATGGAAGTTGATTTTTCTGAGAGATAAAATCTAATGTAATATATAAATAACGATATAATATTATAAATAACAACATATAAATTGTCATATTTGTGTACGATAGCGCAATAAATAAACATTGTATTCTACCTCATAAATGATAGTACTTTTATACTTATAATTAAACACAACGTTAATATTGAAGTTTTCACTTCTGCCGGCACTCGCGGAGTGCTACCTGCTATTTTTTTTAATTTGTAAGTATTTATCTACTTAAAGTTGAGATTTTTTTTTACATTTTACATGAGTTTATTTATTAATAGATTTGGCGTGACAGCAAACTGACTACCAATGAAATAAATTTTATCAAGTTAAGTTTTTAATTTACAGAAACAA
The DNA here is from genome assembly GCA_963978555.1 of Galerucella nymphaeae. NCBI lineage: Eukaryota > Metazoa > Arthropoda > Insecta > Coleoptera > Chrysomelidae > Galerucella > Galerucella nymphaeae. The sequence goes on along the minus strand of OZ021715.1, from coordinate 15,271,685 downwards.
AACTTTTCAGACAAATTTTGAGAGTTTTTCTGTATATTGATTATTCAAGCAATTGAAGCTGAAATCAAAAACAAACATTTTCACTAGACGATTTTATTGAAAATTCGCATGCCTAGCTTTGTAAAGCTTTTCTCATGGCACAGCCCTTTTTTAAATACTTACTCAATTTGGAATTTTCAAAATTTATGTATTTTTTGTGAGGTTTTATGTGTACTTTGACTGAGCTCAACAAATTTTTCAAACTTCAAAAATGCAAATTTGTGAAAGCATGTATTATTAGGTAGGTTAGTATTTTTTATTTTCTTGTTACTTTCATTCAGCTTGTCGAATTCGTCATACCAAATTTGCGATTTGCCGTGACGAAGTGTGTAGCGTGAACCGATTTGTGAAACTATTTTTCGATTAATAACGTTAATTTCTTAATTATTGTCCATTTCTCTTCATACCATGTACTGTCTCTAAAAGAAGCCTTTCTCAATTGAAACATCTTTCCATCTCACGACGAATATCAGCGTAATGATTTTTTCATTGCACCTTTTTTTATCGGATAACGACTTTCCCCAATATCTAGTAAGCGGACGTCACTTTTACACAATGACAATGAGTCATATATTCTGCAGTTTATTGCATTAATGAAGATAATTGTTGTTGTTCATCCATATATTCTGTCGTCCATTTATCTTGCCAAAAACCACTCTAGGTTTTCTTTTATCAGATGAATTTCTTTTTAACCAAAAGTTTCACCAATCACAAAATTTGCTAGAAAAACTGACATTAGATAAAATTGCGCCACCTTCGGTGTCGCGATTTTATCTCGTAAAATTAGTAATTGGCAAAACTGATTCTTCGCAAAAAGAAATTTATTCAATAGAAAAAAGCTCTTGTGTTTTAACTGTTGATAGAATATTGTATTACATGGCCCCAAACAATATTATGTAATGGTTGAATGGATATATTTTACACGAGCATCAAATTTGTAAACTTATCATATTTTATACCTATAAACATTTTGTAGACTCAAAAGCCGAATAAATGAATTGCTAATTATTCACCTGACCCAGTATAACTCAACCTCTCACCACATGAATAATTTTATTCATTTATTCATTTTTGTTCAATTTACAATGCTGAACATTTGGATCGTAAGATTTTATGAGTAGCACGGTTGAATCATCCAATCACAGCACACCCAATACCATAAAAAACTTATTAACATATTTCCAACGGAATAGAATAGAATTTTATCAATTAGCGGTATTACTACTTATATGATTAGTTTCTGAAGAATGTATAAGCTTCGATCAATGAATCGGGAAATTTTGATTAATCGACTGATAAATTGTATTTTTTCAGTGATGAAATTTGCAAGCAAATCACACACGGTTCGTATTAATTATAAACTAATTTCACATTTATTTCCCGTAGTGGTAGCAGTAATATACAGGGTGTTCATTGCGAATTGGACATGCCAACTGAATGTTCCAACCTGAAATACTAGAGTGAAATATTCCTCCTTATCGACATACAGGGTGTTTTATTATACATTTTAGAAAATGATTTTTGCAACTAAAACAATGTGTCACAATCAACGCATTAGTTCTATTATGTTATCCCCTTCTGTGCTCAGATAAGGAACTCCCCCTAATCCCACTATTTCTGAAAGTGGATGATTGGATAGAGTTAGGGAAAAAAAAATTCTCCCCTTCTCACTTGGGCTTTTTCCAGCTGAAGAAGTTCGAAATTGAAGGGAGATGGAAGAAATTCAGCAGCACTGAAATATTGAATTATTAGGTGGTCGTGGACAAAACTTTTTTATACAATTTTTTTTCATCGACATAATGATTTTTTCAGATAATAGGTCACATTTATACCATTGAAATAAATATCTCTCTTCACGGTCTAAATAAGAAAATAGTGGAAGCTTCTAATCGCAACAAAATTAAAAGTTCCCCAGTTTATTCCCAGCTTGACATCGTGGATTAGTGACCAGGACTTTATTTTGCGGAGTTAAAATCCTATCCGCTGTTTCCAAAGACATATATTAGATCCGCTGCTAGACAGCTAGGAAATTACAGTTTTGTACTGATAAAGTCGCAGTATTTCAGAAGCTCAAATATGTTTAACAATGATTAAAAATGATTGGAAAACAAAGTTAACATTGTTCTTCATATCAATATAGCCTTTGAATAAACTTTAATTGATTTGAAACATTGATAAATGCCAATCTGAAGGCTTTCGTAATTTTCGGTGAATTAGCAAATGTAACTGAAAACAATGTTGACTGAGTATCACCAGTTCACCTTTTTCACCGTGACAAAATATTGTTCAATCGTTTTTTCAGATATATATACAGGATGTCCGTAAGTGATGGTCAAAACTCAAATGCTTGACATCAAAATATTGAAATAGCAGAGAATGAAGAAGACAATGTAAACATTTGGATTGGTTACAGTACACTGACTTGTCCAAGTTTTTTTATATGGAGCTATTCATTGAATGTATTGAGGTATAGAAAATGGTAGAATGATAGTGACTGCCATATCAATTTTGTGTGATAATCATCTGATTATTGATGCGTTTTTTTCTGGCTCTCATTAATTTTTTGGATATATTTATTCCTAACTAGAAAGTGTGATGATGAGAAAATCATATTATACTAAACGGCAAATGAGGGAAAATATTCCTTCTAGAATATTGGCAGTACAATTTCACAACTTAATGGTGATGTATAAACCAAGAAGTCGCATTCAGCTTTCGATTCAATATGTTCTCACTTTCAGTTAGGTGGGTACTAGTTATTGAAATTGTGACATATATTCAAATTTTTACAGTATCTCAGTTGAAGTTCTCAAACTAAGAACTCCATTTTAAACTTTGGTATCGTTAGTGAGTGAAAATTTGTTCCTCCCATGGTATTGTTCGATAAACAGGGTGTCCCACGACGAGTGAAAACTATCTGTATATGGCAAAATACTTATAATAAAATCATGAAAATTTCTACGTTTGGGTTTTCGGATACGATCTTTTCAACTAAAATATTTTCAAAGATGGCCGACTTCCGGTTCTACCGGAAGTGGGCCAGTAGTGCTTGTATCAAAATTTAGACCACACCTGCATATCTAAAAATTTACAGAAAACATTTAATATCTGGATAACGGTAAGGTCTAGGTATAGGAAAGTATACATGAACTTGACTTATTTTTTTCCCCTGAATGCATTAAAATAGAAAAAACAGGGTGGTTCTATTTAAAAAAATGAAGAAATTTGATATTTATGAAGTTAAAGTTTGAACACTTTTTATACACATCCTGTATAAAATAAATAAATACATAGATTCGAATACGTTTTATCTTGCTTAAGGCGTAATTTATAAGGGTCTTCAACGGTCAAATTTTCTACAAAAAAATCAATAACTCAAAAAGTGTGCATTTTTCGAAAAAAGTTTCCAGACAAAAGTATACCAAAATATCACGTGGATTTCAAAAATGTATTAATATACAGGGTGTTTCATTTAAAATAACAAAGTTACAGTCGACTTCCGGTAGAACCGGAAGTCGGCCATCTTTAAAAATATTTTAGTTGGAAAGATCGTATCCGAAAACCGAGACGTAGAAATTTTCATGATTTTACCATAGGTATTTTGCCATATACAGATAGTTTTCACTCGTCGTGGGACACCCTGTATATTATGTATTATAAGGTATTATTTTGTATATTTTGATTTTCTGATAAATCAGAATATAATTACGGCAGTACATGAAATTTCAAAAAAAAATACCACTTTACTCAGCTGTTGCAATCCATCTTTGCTGAAGCTATATATAAACAATCAATATTCACACTGTATAAATTTCCTATTAGTTCAACAGCTCACAAAATACTAGATTTCACTGGGAAAAGTAGTACCTATAAACCTAACTTGCGGTTTTAATTACTTTTCTCATAATTTCACTATCAAAAAATCTCCAGTACCTAACGTTTTATAATTTTTATAAAACATCCCTTGTAAATTTTTTTTTGTAATTCTATTTGTTTTATCTATTAAACACAAACAATCCAACAAATTACCAAAATTAATTATCCGTAAGTCCCATTGAAGTATTAAAACATTCTGCAAATCATGCTAATAATTCATTGAACAAGCTCCATCCATCAAACAGAATACCCGTAGGGATTTAAGTCCTTAATTTCATCTAATGCAAAAAGTTTTTTGCTCAAATTGAGATTCCCTAATCGATAACATCAATTAATTAATCTCAAGGTCGTCTCTTCATTGATTTAACTGCCTGCTGTATCACAAGCAAATGAGAAAACTGGAAAAAAATCTTTGGGTACGAAAACAATTACTCGTCTACTTGGAATTCCATCAGTGAGAATTTCATATCGATTATTCCTCGACTTACCCTGTTGAAAAAACTATAAATATAAATATAAAATAATAAAACCAAAAATCAGGTTAATGAATACCGTTAAAAAAACATAAAACTATTCACTAGCAATAACCAATCTAAGACAAAGTTGGATGATATAGGGTAACTTTTGAATTGAAAAATCATTCGTTTCCTCATTTGCATTCCATGCATATACCCTTATATTCACTTATCCGCCGAATCGTTGCTCTTCGATTCATTATTACTGACAACTCCATCTAGGATTTTCTGCTTCTCGTAGTTCATTTCTATCGTTATTAGGAAATAAATCGATATTCCATTTATTGGAAATGCAACTAACTAGCAGGTCTTACCGTTGGTAAGGACAACCACAAAAGATAACATCTCTCAGACCGAAATTTCTTATAACCTAACTCTAACCTAACCTATTTGTTTTTTTTTCAACTTTCAACACTACCATGGCTTGGGTAAAATATGAAGCTACTGAGTGACCAAGACCGAATATCGGAACCTGTCGTTAGTTATTATATTGACGTAGTTACGTCTGTCTGTGAGACCGGGTGTTAGCACTGAAAGGTTAATATCAGAATTTTGGATTAGAAATCAGTCCTGGAGTAGATATTATATAGGATGTCAGTATAATGCTGCTTCGGTACCCGTACTGAACCTTTTACTATTTGGTGACCTCCATTTACGACGACATTTTGAAAAAGTTTTACCAAAACAAATTTATAGACCTAGACCATGTTTGTCTGTGCTCCATAATTTGCCAGACTGCAATTCCATCGAGCAAGCTTGACCAGCTACAAAAAGACTCAAAATTCCTATTACCGTCACCAAAACGTCCAAAACAACCTTAAGCAACTATTTTTCTTTTTCAAACCATAACATTGCGCGCTAAATGAGGAACATCCGAGGAAAACATTTGACTTATAGCATATTAACACTTGGTTACTGTGAAACCTATCTTTCTAAAACAATCTCCAAATCCATGAACTTTTGTGGAGGGAGCTATTCAGTATGATAACATATGACCAAATAAAATAATCCTTTGAAAATTCCCATAAGACGAGAAAGAAAAAATAAAACAAGTATGGAATCCATAAATGCACTACATGAACGCTTAAAATTTAATGCACTTGCGTTTAATGGTGGGTTTATACACTTTACTTAATTTTAGTTTAGACGTAAATTTAGTGTTAAATTTAGACTTAATTTTAAAAACCATATACTTCAATGGGATGGTTTAGTCATAATTTGTGTTTGTGTTAAATGTAAGGGTTGACCTTGAAAGTGCTCAATAATTAAAACCTTCACACTAAATTTAAAGATAAAACTAAATTTTGTTGATATACACATGCGCTGATTGATAGAGTGCCACACCAGGCAAACCATCGCTCTCTTGTTCTTGCGTATCATTATAATTTTGATAAAAAATAGCCTTTGCCAATAATAACATGTACTCTGTGATAATAATAAACACATAAACACGAAACAAGTTAGAATTAGTGTCAAATGTCAAATGCTAAGTATAAAAATCCCCAAATCCCATTTTATACGCATGCATAGCATTAAATTAAAATATGAATTAAAATTCTGTATAAACACTTTAACCTTTGATGAGATTGAGTCTAAATTTAACACTAAATTTACGTCTAAACTAAAATTAAGTAAAGTGTATAAGCCCACCATAATACTTTCGTAATCCCATAATGTTATTTTTATTTAATGGTATCCACATGTCAATAGAAAAAATAATGTTAACAGCCTCCGTCCGTTGGGGGATCACTTGATTGTTTGAATATTTTCCACAAAGTAATTTGCTAATTGCTATTATTTAAAATATCCATTCCATCGTTGGAAGATTCACCGTTAGCACCAGTATTTAAACTTGTTGGTTTGGCCTTATTACTAGAGCACGGATTTTTGAGCATTAAAAAACTTAAAATAGCCGCTTGAAAAAGCTTAAAATTTTCTGAAAATAAGCTCATAAATATGTATGGAATTTAATTAAAAGCAAGAAAAAGTTATTTATGAAAACGAATATCTTTATTGATATGACACAGTTTTGTGCAAAAAAACACTAAATAATAGGAACGAATGAAATTTTAAACATTACAAACTACTCGTCTTTGAATAAACCAATAACTAATTGTTTTTCTAAATTGTCAAGAGTAAATCCCATTCTTCTATAACTCAGCACAAATTTTAAATGAGAAAAACTTCGTTCAACATCCACGCTGGTAATTGGAGCATATTTAAATCTAGGAACAACAGTTGCATCTATCGGAGAATCTTCAACATTTCCTTTAATAACAATAAATTTGCTATTTGGTTTAAAACGATATACTCTCCATTTTTATTTAGCACCACGCTAGTACGATGTTGTCACGTTGTGGCTTAGATAACATAAAATAAGTTAATCGGAAATTGACAAATATACCTATTGAAAACTATTACATACCGAGAAGTAAATGTACAAAATTAGCACAAAATACACCACTAATTGTTGAAAAATGCATAAAACTAGCACAAACGAAAATAAATGCATTAAAACTGAAAATGGCAAAATGGCACAAAAACAAATTGACCCTGTGAATTCTCTTATTGAAATTCATGCATACATGTGATCAAATTATGAAATGCCACTATTTCCTACAAGCATATAGTAACCGAGGATCTGCGAAGCAGGTACCCTGAGTGGAGCTGAAGACTGAAATTCAAAAAATACTGCAATTTTCATTTGAACACCTCCAATAATAAGAATGCCTAGAAATAGCTTCACACATTTACCGTTCTTATAACCAATGAAGAATCGTCGATTTCCCAAATTTGAAGGCAGCAAATCTTTGTATTTTTGATATAAACTAAACCATAAACAATAGAAACAAGTTTATTTTTGGGAATGACAAATATAGATACCTTGTTCTTGTTGTTTTCAGTTCACCTTGATGTAGCCAAGACTGCTTTCAAAATAATCCAGTCAGTTTAACAATTTTGTCACGTTAACAGGCGCCAAAAATACCACATATCAATACAACCTTTCTAAGCAACCATGATAAGCAACCATGATTGATCATCTGCCTCCAATAAAAACTTAGTTACTTCTTTTCTAGACAAAACTATTGCTTCCTTAAGTATTTATCTATCAGTCTTCCGTTTCAAGAACAAGAATCTAATATGGTGTACTATTTAAAAAAGTTTACCCTGAAAGGTCAATGTTTTAATGAACTTTCAAAGTTTTAATTTTAAAGTCTTGGTCTACAGCGAGAAAAAGCCCTTGACTCTATTTGAGCTCATAATAAATATCCATTAACCACCTTTACATTTCCTGCACGACACTTTTCATATTCCTTTGGATATATCTTTTGGGTTTTTTTGGGAAGTGAATGAATACTAGGCTGCAAATGATTCTCGCAATATTTTTTCATTTCGTTACTTAATTCCTCCAATTTCATCCAGAGTCGTTGTTAAAGCGAACTTGCGATAACAAAAAACTGACGTTGTTTATGAAATTTTTGGGATATAGTCGAGCTGTTCCATGACAACACGATGTTATTTTTTTCTGTAATGTAAACTTCCAGCGGGATCACGAAAAGTCTGGAACTTCACACGGCCGATACTCAAATAACGGACTCAACCCTCCAGTTATTTGCTCCATATCGGCCTTATAACACTTTTTTAACCAATGCATAAACAAACCCATTATTGTAACAAAGTTAAATTTGATTCAAATTTTACTGGTTTGACATTATATTTCCATTGAGCTTTTCGAAATTGCAGCTGTATGTTCAAGAAAAGAAGTGGCGTGGATACGGGGATCCCGAAGATATCCGTGTTATCTGCTATAAGTTTTTTCAAAGCTCTTTTTCCAGTTGAAGGTTGATACTAAACTCTAGTTAGAGGTTGATACATTATCTCCTCTTCCATCTGTTGGAACAACCCCATCCCATTTTTTTTCAAATAGGTTGAGAAAGCTTTTATATAACGAGGTAAAATTAAAAGATCAAGCTGAATCGTTTCCCAAACGCAGCATTCAATTAAATAAATACTACATGTTTGTAGGTACATCTATAACAAACAAAGCTTGTTTTGTTGCCCTATATTACATATCATATACCTCACATTCAAAAACACAATATATAACGCTTTTACAGCTGTGAATTATCCAATAGCGTATAAACATATTTCATGAATTTCCATAATATAAATAATTCATTTGTTTGGCTTTGAATATATTAACAAATACTGTCTCTACGATATTATATTGTTTGTTATAATATAGTCAAAGCCTCTATAACCACTGATGGCTGCAAACAGAATTTAGATATCTGAAAAGTGATTAGTTTTTTCTCAAATATTTTTTTTAGAAATGTAATTGGCAGTTTTCGATTGATTTCTTGTTTTTCTCTCTTAATTTTTTTCTAAGTTCCTGAGATCAAGCAATCCCAGCTTGTGAACGTTTCAACTGTTTGTTATTCATTGTCACTGAAGGAATTATATTCAGAGGCTGTGGAATAATTTTCTTAATACTTCATGTATCAGATAGTTGTATGATAGACATTTTGCACGTTTTTTATTTCACTAAAATTATGATCTAGACATAACTATAGGATTATCATTTATCGAAAAATTGAAAAAAATTTTAAATATGAAGAAATGAAAAAGATGTGAAATTTAACAGGTTTGTTCCAGCCCGTCGAAAAACCGCAAAAAACCGTTACATGACGATCACGCTCATGCGCAGTGATTAAAATGCGTTCCAACCGAAACGTGATGATTTATCGGACGATCCTATTTCCGTTCCAACCTACCTTTGGATCATTTTTGTAACAGTTTCAGAACGGGTATTTCGATACACAGCTCAAATTGAATACTGTTTTGAATTAAACAGCTGTTTTATCTGTCATTTAGCTTGGTTATGTTTTTTGACCCATTTTTCGATTTTTTTTCTAGCTATTGTTTTGTGTGTGGCGTTTGGTATGTAACGGTATATTGATCTTCGTTTAATGAAGAAAGTTCTATGTAAAAATGAGTGACGATAGTTTAAGCAATTTTTCATAATTTGATAGTACAAGCAGTTGATCGTACGAAATGCAATCACAAAACCGTTCCAACCAGGCATTGATTTTTATGGACACGTAACCAGTTAACGCCTGCGCATATAATCGATCCTAGCAGCTCTGAAATAGTTTCGTGATCGTACAAAACTTGTGGGCTGGAACAAACCTACATACACACAAACATATTCAAACGTGCGCGAAAACGCCATAGTGATGTCATAGAACGGTGGTGACGCAGAACATGAATTTGAGAATTCACATTGGAAAAGAAGTGTGAATTTACAATGCAAAAAAATTATGAATTATGCATTACCAATAACTACCCTGGAGAAGTTGGACGTTCCCAAAAATTATTTAAGACGGATAAAATAATGAATTACAATACATGTATGTGAAGATCATTCTAATGGAAGTATCTACTTGAGTGTTGAAAGCCTACAGTATAAGCTAAAATTGAATTTACAAAATATATCCACCCACCACACCATTAGGCGCGATTTATTAAAACAGTAGTACCTATAATCTTCGGTATATATGGAGGGTGGAAATGGAAGGTATTCAGAATATCTGTTTGGTCATATTTTTTTAATAACAAGTCTTAAGGTGGATTCATGCAGGAAAAAATTAAAACTAAAACTAAGGAGATAAAACAGTGTAATGTAATGTAGATGTTCATGCAAAAAACAAAAATTCAGCTTTAAATTAAGAAATAAATTGGTTTATTACTTCACTACTTCCGTTACAAGTTGCCACGCGCATTTAGTGTCTCATAGTTGAAAGGAAGATATTGAAATTAATATTAATATTGTTTGTAAATGGAAGCGATCAAGCATGAACTTGATACTGTTCATACTCTCTCAGTTTATTTTGTGTATTTTGGTGATGCATTGTGGAATACTCTATCGAAGGGACCCGAAGTTCCCATTCGATAAACTTCATCACTAATATTTCCTCATCCCTCTTTTTTCATGATGGGTTTTTCCACATGTACCTCATGAAAACCTTTTTGATAATATTTAAACTTCTTGATTTTTCAAAATTCTAAGAAATAAATTTCATCAAATTGAATATTTTTCTATATTTCAATTAAAGTTTTCACATTAGTTATACGTATATAATTGTTAGAAGTTTTCTCATGAGAAAACACATAGTTATTATTCCTAAGTTAATTTAAGGTTTTCATTTTTTCTCTTTTTCATTTTCCATTCCACAATTTTAATAAGTATTTCTACTTCATTAGAAATAATACTTGATGGATTGATGACAATGATGTTCTTACCCTACCAGTGGTGAAATTTCATACAGCCTGATGATGGTAATTGTTGCCGAAACTAGTTGCAATTTTTGAGTCCCAACGGACATTAAATACTTTGTGGTTTAGCTTTGACTTTCATTGTACCCTTTATTTGGATTCTAACCACAATTGAGGTATGGAGATTAGAGTTAATCTCAGTTTTTCCTTGCATAAATTCACGTTTAGACCTACATTCTTCAACAGTTTGTTTCAAAACGTCAATGCTGGATCTGAAGCATGAACTTCAGTTCCAGGTATCCCCCCAGAAAAAAATCTGAAGATGCTAGGTCTGGTGGCTGAGTTGGCTATTTTATCAGATCGCGTAGTTCAATCCACCTACCAGGATATTTCTCATCTATATAAAGTCTCACTGCAAAGTGATAGTATACTGAGCATGGAACATTATTTCCATGTTACCAAATTATGAATTATCTTTCAAATTTTGGAGAAGTACCTAACGGTTCAATAGCGTTTTCTAATATACTTGGATATAATTCACCGGTTGAATTTTAGTTCAAAGAAGAGGTCCGACCATGTAGTTGCTCAGAATATCTGCCCAGACATGTGAATTATGTCACTCCAATATCTTAAATTTTGTGTATCATCATTCTCATTTGGCAAGAAATCACTTCCATTATTGAAATAAATTGTCCTCACATAGTCTAGCTGTTGAAGAAATGTAGTGAACGTTTTTTCACAGAAAACCAGCTTTTGTTGGGGTCGTCAACTGAAAGTTGATGTATCATTTTCAATTGGTACCTATGGGTATAATTTATTTTCGTCAACACCCTGTGTGCTGTACTATGACTAACTTTACAGGTAGACGCTACTTGAACTGTGGAAGAAAAATAGTTTACTACAATTTATGCAACAATTTATTTGTAAATACCAATTTCTGGTCGACCCGGTCGCTCTGGTCGACCCGGTCGCTTGGCATCATGAACACTACCTGTGTGTGGAAACTTATGGAAAAGCTCCCTCAAATAAGTCCTTGATATATGGCACATGGTATCTCTCATTAAAAATGCTTTTTGCTCATAAGAATTATTTCCACTTCCACCAATAATTGAGATTGTTACTTTTTCAGCTAGAGCACTTACCATTTTATTTATGTAAATACTTAAACTTCTTATTAAATGATAATTAAACTAAAAATTCAATTTCCATTGTAGATGTGCTTTTGAACGTTTTTTAATTGAAAGAGAAATTCCAACTTAATTCCAGCTTCATGAATAAACACTATTCATTTCAACCATCAAAAACATCGTAAAACCAAAAAAAAATATACAGAGCAATCTTACGCCGACTTCGCTTGAACATCTAATAGTCAATATTTCCTTTCGCATCCTACTTCATCAACTTATATATTATTGTTAATATCCGTAAAATTCAGCATTAAGGTACTGTATAAATTGAAAATTTCTCATTATACCTCCATTCGTTTGACTAAGCTATTGTGTTAAAGAGACGCATCACAACTTCAAATTCAATATAATGTAGATTTTGGCAAATTGAATTGTTCAATTTCATCATTTAAAACATAATTTATCGTGAGAAAATGCCTCCATTCACTGTAATTTCGGTATTATATGTATCAACCGCTTTCAATTCTAACGGTACACAGTTTTATAATTTATTGGCGCTTAAGGTTGGTGGGCACTGTTGAATATACATTAAAATACATCTCGAAGGGTAACTATAAATTGGGCTCATAGTTTAGTAAATGTGTGTTCAAATTAAACAGGACAGATTCCATAATAACTGATTGGCGATGCATTTTACTATTTAAGTCAAATATCTAACGAGTTACATTTTTTGTAATTTGGAAATGAAATGGAATAGGAAATTCCTGCAAGGAGAAGTAGTTTTTTTTACTGCAGTGTCTATATGTGGAAATTATTTATCGGCATCGTCAATACAGAGGCCAATAAACCAAAACTAATTTGTAGATTCCATAACCATTCACTCAACAAATGTGATAGGAAATTAAACCAGACACTGGGTAACGTCACTAATCATACAAATGTTTATCAAAAACTGGTTAAATAAGGCCAGACAGACAGTATTTTTTACCGTATGATTTGTTGTTTGCTCTCTTGCTATAGAATATTGATAGTGATGACTGAACAATTTCCTGTTCTACGTTTTTTTTTGTGATTTTAGCCATTCTTAAACGTCTGTCCATGATTCCGTAAGTGAAATAATCCGAATCAAAAGTTTGGAACCTGTTATTATTACTTAAACTTTAGTATGTGGTTTCAAGCGTTCTCAAAACGTCGTCTTGATCTAGATTATCCCAAACATCAAGAAGGTGACTGATACCAACTTCAGTTCAAGTAAACATTATATCAAAAGCTAGAATAATGCTACTTGTGAATTTGGACCAACTTTCGTTTAGCTGAAACCAGTTATGTAAGAAATATTTGTTCATTTACCATTAGGAATATTTTTCAAACAGAAAGACTCGTTTTTTTTTCGCGGAAATGCATAATTTTAATTTTTCCGAAAATACGTTTCTGTTTCACATGTTAGACAATTTTCTAAACACAAACAGGCAAAAAACTTATTGCGGAAATATACTATTTTCATTTATTGATGGAATATATTGTAGATTTAGATTGATTCGAACTTTAATCGGCGACTCTGTAAAAAGGCATGTACAAAAACGTTCAAGTATTGTCGGGAGACGGTTACCAGTGCTTTCACTTCAATGCTGGCATCTCTTCCGAAAATTGGAGGGCATGGAATCATAGTGCAGGTTTGTGTCTTGAGATTTTAAGCGATATTAAGCTGATAGGAATAGATATTATCATTTATTGATCTGTGTTAAAGGTCGGGAAGGGGATTAAACTTAACTTAATATTTCCAGGTTTATAATTTTATAACACATCAACAAATTGAATAAAAGAAATTTTCATTTTTAGATTGACGAATCGAAATTTGGGAAAAGGAAGTTTTCATTTATCTGCAAGGCACAACCATCTGTACAAATAACAAATAACCTGGTCACACATTTCCGCAGAAGTTCTTTTGCGTAGTTATGTTTGAAATATAAAGCATAAAAAAGTTTTCATGTAGCTGGTTTCAGTTATTCCAAAGTCGGGAAAATGATGCATTTCCGCACAAATTTTTATGTGATTTTTTGTTTGTGCTATAAACTTACTGAAAAAAAACAAGTTTTATTTTGAAACCGGTTCTATATAGGTAACTAGTTTCAGTTATTTTTGAGTCGGAAAATGATGCATTTCCGCGGAAAATTTTTTGTGATTTTGTGTTTATAATGAAAAATCAAAAATTTTCTCTTAAACTAGTTTCAGCTGAAAAAAATTCCACCTTTACATTTCCTCACTAGTGCCCAATTTAACCCAATCAACTTCTCTCCATCACAAACTTTCGTTTCCTAAATAATAATAATGATAAATTTTGTTTACTGGACTATTACAAACTAAAAGAACGAACAACTAATGCGTCAGACTAAATCGTATTATAAAATTAGCATGTACTGTAGCGTTGAGGCCATTCGTTGTGCTCCGGGGGTCACCTGCCGTTAAAACTTTCCCGCTTTCATCCTAACAGATGAAGTCACGTACTAGGTCAAGGAATTGTCACGTTCGAGATTAGCCTAGCCGGAAAGGGAAGTTCGAATTCGGGCCGTCGATGTAGCAGGTAACGAGCTTCAATGCCGTTGCCTCGCCTGCCGAGACGTTGGTGCTTCTTGAAAATTTGTGCAGCAGGTGCTACTTTGTCGATTCAATTCGAAATGATTATTGAATAAAATGAGGTATCGTTTGATAAACTAATAGCTCATAGAATGGTTTAATTTATTACATTTATTAAGTGGAATATATTATGCTATTGCTAATAGTTGTTGAAAACTTTGTTATAAATATGTCTTAATATTTCTTTCCATGGACGTACACAGGATCAAAGCTAGTGGAGCAAATCATAGTCATTCAAATTGCAACATTCTATAACAGGAAAAGTGAAAAGTCCAAACTTTTAGGAAAATTATATGTAGCAGTGCTTGATCAACAAGTTATTGGAATTATTTTATTGAAAAAAGAATTATTTTAGTCACATGTTTCATACTATTATCATTTCTCTCGTTCAAAACTCTTGTTCCAATCCACACCTGATTTTACTGGAAGAGTTTACGATGGACGCATATCAAACTTGACCCAGTCAATCTGACTTCTCTCATTCTAGATATTTCTCAGTCAGTTTTTCACCCTCCGAAGAGTACCTACTGAAATATCGTTCAAAAGTAGCCTTGGTGGATGAAAAAGCAATAAGGAGTGCATGCCCTGTTGCAGGATAAAAATATCAGCCTCCTACAGAAGTGCAGTCACTTTAATATTCTTTAATAATTGATGACAAAACAGGGTTTAACAAATAAAAGTAACTGATTTCAGGCATAAATGCCCAGCTTATTAATTGCCTAAAAAAAGTGGGGTTTACACTAGCTTCACTAGTTTATTGAAGAGATTTTTTAAGGCTTGACTGGCATTTCATCTCATCAGCACAGGATGTTTTACTAATGTTGGTCAAATTCAAGAGGGAAAATATGTGTTATTTTAAATAGAACACCCTATAATTTTCGATCTTATCCGAAAGATCAATTTAATTTCCAAAAATGTATAGTTTTCTATCTCTTGTTTCATTAACAACAAAGATATTCGAGGTTCTCAAATTTTCAAATGAATTTCCTAGCATTTCTTGCCTAATATTTTCAATAATGTTCCTGATATTATTTTCCAGTTCTGCTAAATTATGAGCCTTAGCATAAGTTGATTTTAGGCATCAAAATGAGTTCATATAAAACTACTAATTAAAAATGTACTACTACATGAAACCTCAAATATCTGTGTTGTTAATGGAACAAAAGATAGGAAACTATACCCTTATGGAGAGAAAAATGATTGCTTTTTCGAATGAGATAAAAAATTATATGGTGTTCCATCCACAATAATACATATTTTCTCCTTTGAATTTGATCAAAATCAGTAAAACACCTATTGTTGATGAGCAGGAGCCAGGAGCACTCAATAAGCTGGGCATTTATGTTTAAAATCAGTCACTCATATTTGGACACCCTGTATTTGTTTTTTTTCCCTTATTTCCAAGGGACGGTTTTGCGACAGCTGTTCCTTATAATTTGTGTTAGTGACTTGTTTTCACATGTAATTCTTTATGTATATCGTTAAACAGTATGACCCCACCCTGTATGACCTCAAAACTCTTTCAACTGTAGCAAAACTAGGAGGAAATAAAACACAGTTCAATCAGAAAGTACCTTTCAAACGATTCAGTTGCCAAAAACACATTCATTATGTCATAAGCCGATTCCTTCTAAAGAAACTCAAGCAGCGGATACTCTCATCAAAAAACATTCAGGTACCCAGAGAAATTATGCCACTTATTCAGTCAGTCAGGGGACCGTTCAGTAAATTCCTGAATCTGATTACAAACATGTGTATTCCAGAACTTACGTGTAATTTTTACCCTGTTTGTTTTGAATATAAAGGTCACATAGTTTAATAACAATAGTAAAAAGTGATGGTAATAGTATAAGCGAATTAAACAGTCTTTCGACCTCGAAGAGATTAACCTCACCCATCTTGAAATTATGTTGGCAGTTTTTGATAAGGCTGCATCAAAACGAACTTCAGCTCCCAATTTTTTGTTTCAGTGATGTTGATGTACTCCACAAATTTCATTATGTATTATTTGTGAATATTATTCAAAAAAATAAAGTCAAGCGGTACAAAATTGGGTGATTATTCTTGAAAACAGCAATGAAATGATTATGATAATGACAGATAGTCAAGGAGCCCTCACGGCACTGAGATCTTGTGTAATTGGTTCGAAACTGGTGTGGGAATGCCTGGACAAACTCAATGAACTAGGCGAGAACAATATAGTTACCTTAGTATGGATTCCAGGACTAGCAAAGAGGGAGACTAAAATACCTGTGGGCCAGAACCTTTTTGCGGAATCAGTCCCAATGTAATATTGGAGAATAGGTGAAGCCGAAAGAAGGAGAAGATCCAACTATTAGAAAGATCTGGTAAGGCTTAATCAATCAAAGATTCTCTTGGGTGACTACAACCTGTTGGGATCGAATGAATGCATAAGTCAAAGTAAAACTGCGCTGAGAGTTTTAACAGGAATCCTAAAGGGACATTGTCGCCTGAATGGGCAGCTGAAAAAACTCAAAATAGTGAAGGAAGAAGAATGCAGATATTGTGGCATGGAAGAAGAAGCCTCCATTCACATACTTTCCAACTGCACAGCACTCCTGAATCCTAGAGCACAGTACCTGGGAGATTACTGGATAGAAGAGGAACATTTACCTAAGTTGAAGCCTGCAGATATCCTGAAATTCCTCCATGAAAAAGGACTGAAGGAGCTACTAGTTTCAGAGACTCCTCAGAAACTAAGTTGAAGTAAGGGAGCACAATAGATATTTTAGGCCTAAGTGAATGTTTCCCCAGCTACATACATAATAGCAGCAATGAAGAAAAAAATCCCAATGGTTAAAATCAGTTTGTCTGCTTAAAACCAGGGATGCAACTTTGCAGAATTCTGCTAAATCACCAGTCTGTAAAATGATATAATGTACGAAATGGAAATTATAAATTTGGAATTTGGAAAAAACCCAAATGCCAACACCATCTCTCCGTGGTCTATATCTTGAGCAAAGAAAGAAGGCAAACAAATAAATAAAAACTTAACCAGGGGAAACAAATTGGATAATTGAATTATTGAAAAGAAAAATGGAAGGAATACAAAACATGACCATATATAAACATCTTATGTATTTTTATAGGAGTAAGGGAGAGTGAGGACTCCAAAATCCACTTAAAACACAGATAGGAGGTTAATCGAGTGAAAAAGTAACTGTAGTGGAAAATCTGATGATGGAAAAACACAATAATAAATGAAAGCTTTCGTTGGCGCAGTTTCTTACTGAATTCATACATTTCCTCATTTGTTGATTTTTGTTGCAGGTAGGTCCACCCACACTTTGAAATGACAATTGGTAAGTTGATTTTATATGTTTTGGAAATCATTCAATTTTGTATACTACTGAATCCTGATTAATCCTGATTAATCACCCAATATAAAACTATTATCTACAATCACAATATAATAATATCCTCTTTGTTTCCAATAATAATAAGCTTATAGTTTCCATCGGTTAAAGAACGCATAGAGCTTGTCGAAGTTTTCAATGAATTCGTAGAAACAGTGGATGGTGAAGAACGACCAGTACCAGGAGTAACTTCGATCACCCTTACGATATCAAACTCATTAGATATAGAATCCCCGATATCTTTTTCCACCCCCCATGCCGTTAAAAGTTGTAAGTATGGTTCTCTTCACGATCAAAGGAACTGACCTGACCTAAAATGGGAAACTGATATGCAATGAAGCCATAGAGAAGTATTAGCTGCCACAGGATCGTACGTATTCATTTTGTTGACGCATAATGAATTATAACCCGAGAACTCTGTAAGTAAGACTTCTGGTTCATTCATATTATAAATAGCCTGGAGTCAAGTCGAGTCAGTTTTTAAGATCGTGAAAACAACTGTTAGTTGTTGAAACTTGCTCCATGTATACTTGCCGCTATAATCATCTGCGTTGAAATGCAGCCACTCTTGAAGGAACTTTCGACAAAGTCTTGATTCTATCAGGTTGTGGAGTATGTGTTTGATTACTGTATCATTGAAATTATGTGCTGTTGGGTAACTCGTTCTGACGTAAAAACATGTTTTTTCCACACATCTCCACAATATTGAACTTCTATGATTTTCAAATTTATTCACAACTACAGGCACCAGTCACCCCCATTTAATGCAACCTATAATATTTTGGAGTTTATTATCTACAATGTCTGGAAGGTTGAGATTTTATCATATCAATCATCAAATATTCCTTATCGCAAGCCCTTAACAGGAATTATTCCGCTTTTTTCTTTTCAAATTACGCAGATTTGTTTGCATTGTACCCTTTTGACTAATTTTCTATAGAGGTGATGAGCTTACAGAATTTTCCAACGTCTATGTTTTCATGAATCTTTATAGCATCGAGTAGCTGGACTTTATGAATGAAATTGCATTATTTTCCTCCAAATTTGAGAAATGCGCTAGCAGTACTTCCTCATCCATGGCCATTACGCTCCGCTTTTTTCATTTATTAAATTCGGAGAATGTCTCCCCATAATGTTCCCTTCAGCGAGAAATTCAAAAGTATTGAAAATTTTGTTATATCGGCATTTTAGCTGAATGAGGGCCGATCGTAGAAAGTTTTTTATTATGTCGCTTTTTTTTTCGAAGTTGATGTTTGCTTTCCACAAAAATAATATTAATATTCCGATTATAAAGTAAACGTGAAACTTTGAATTGTTAATACCCTTTTTGCATGAATTGCATACAATATTTTTTTCCTACATTCATGTAAAAGACAACACTTTTGTGGAACACATTGAATGAAAAAAGTGGTTCCTTTTTACACTGGTGCAACAAAATTTTTGTTGCACTCATCTGTCATTCTTGTCAGTTTTGAGATGATATATGACAAACATAAACTTTTAAATAAAATAAAAATCCAGAGCAAATATCTGATCCTGCTCTAATACAGCAATAATATATGTATATCTTACTACTCAGTCTCAACGAGTTACAATTATTGCAAAAATCTTTGATTTTTTTGAATTTAAATTGTTGAAGCAAAATCCAGCTATGGAGACCATGAAAATAAAAAGAGAAGAACGGATTGAGTTTGAGCTCCTAGGATATTATATTCTAATTTTCCAGTTTTTACATGAATGTAGGAAAAATGTTGTATGCAACTCATGCGAAACGTGTTTTTTGTACTCTACGTGTTGTCCAGCTCACTTGTCGCTCTTGTTGCCTAAATAACTATCCTACGTTCATGTAAAAACCAAGAAATGTTATAGTTGAGCTGCCTTGAATGGACTCAAAATGACGTCGATTTGAATGTTGATGGTAGCAAAACGCTGTAGTGAAATGACAGATTGTAATGAACTGTTTATTGTACTACTAGAGTAATAAAAAACTGGTTTTTTCACTAAATAGGGCTCAATAAAGTTTTGTTTTTTGCATACCTAGACGTGAAAAAAAGTCATTCAAAAAAGATTCAAGATATTACACTGAATTTTAATTGGAATTACTGCAAATTATAATATTAAAATGGATGTTACCTACCCCACCAAAAATTAAAAAAGCATAATAAACAGTATCCTCAAATTCATTTGCAGAAAAGTTGGGTGAATTATAGGTGTATGAAAGCCTGAAACTTTTTCTTAAATGGGAAAAAAGAAGGAAATTCTGTTCATATTTATTAATAAACAGGTAATCTACAGTTTTGGACAGAATTTAGTATTCCATATTCATAATATGATGGCTAATATTAACTTAGGTGCTTATGTTACTGGCCTATCGTGATTAATATCCTTCATTATGTACTTGTTGAATTATATACTAATATATATAACTTATTTTAAAAATCCAACCTCCTTCGCAATATCAAATCAACTGTTTGTCAACTTACTGATAGTGTGACTCTTGAGATATAAGCAGAAATCCATGTATATACTTGACTGAAAACAAACTGATTCAGTCAAGTGGTATATTTTAGTCAGGTATTTAAATGAAACACCAGACTATTTGTATAACTGTATCACTCACTACGAGTAAATAACGTCACAAGAAAATGCAAAAAATTGGAGATGAAAGTTGTTTGAAAAAGTGACGAGTGTACCTGTGAGGTAAAAAAAAAACTTCAAAGCAATGTGGGTTACTGGGTTGTTCTTTTGCATGAATAAATTGTTTGTTCAACGCGTAGTTTGTCAGTTTCACGTGATATTTTTTAGTGAAATAATATTGAGAACAGGTATAGGATGGGAGTGTTAATGGAAAAACTACCTAAATAACTTCATTCCAGGCAAACTTGAATAAAGGAATAAATACAATCGGTGAATTATGGTCCCACTCTACTTTGTGTTGAAAAACTGGTAATGGAAGACAAATAAATAATTCACCTAGACGTATCCACAATAAAGTGATTAGTTATATTTAAAATCCAAATATTGCAATTGCAAAATCATTGAAAAACTTCATAAATGTTGATACAATTATTCCTGTTTTTCTGACAAGGACTATCCACAAATAATTCTAGAGAATCTAGAGCTCAAGCTCTACTTCGATAGGTACATTATCAAAGATGGACATGTAACAAATAACCGGCCTTATGCTGTATAGTGTAGATTGGAAATCTGCATTGGCTCTCACCAATTGAAGAAACTGAATTCAACAAAGTGAAAAAGTTAGGTGCACATCTCTTGAGCAACAATTATAAACAAAATAGTTACCTATAAGAACTTCTCATTTCAGGCACAGCTTATTTTTTGAAAAAAGCAGACATTTTGGGTCCCTCACGTAATTTGTAGGATTCAAGTATTGCTAATAGCTAATAAAATGAATAGCAATAACTATCAAGGTACCTACACAAATATTACGATTAAATAGCAGAGTAGACCAATCTAGCTATTGAAATAAGGCAAATGTCACATGCTGGGATAGTTCTCAATATTACCTAACCACAAAAAACTATATTTTCCGTTCATTTTGAATTCAACGAGCTTATCTCTAAGGGTATTGTACGCTATATCTGTATGAAAATGAAGAGCACACTATAGTCACAGATTATAAAAGAGAAGAGATGCGAAAGCTTGACAGAGAACAGTGAAAAAGAGAGAGATGGGTGGGCATACCCATTTAAAGGTCCATCGTCGTATGTCGACTCCGTTCGGGTGCTTCGCGAGACTTTTCAATAGGGTTATCAATTTGCATAATATTTCCCTCAATTCGCGATCATAGGTCGAATATGTTATAAGCATTATTTTCAGTGTGATAGTTATACAGATACAAATATTCGACAATTACTTGTTTTAAATCAATTTCATTAACATTAAAAGAATTCTACAATTTAAAAGATTATAATGTATAAAATCCATACCATACATATATAGTATTTTTCACAAACCATCTTTGACAACCATGCACAAATTACCGTGACGGCTTGGCTCAAAAATCAAAATACAAAATGCCATTTTGACACTTCAGTTTGAAGGTTGTCAATCCGCGATATTATTTGTGTTATTTGACTAATCGATTGTAGGTTATGGTAATATTAACTGAAAATAGTGTAGATTAGTATATTATTTTCATAAAATGAATAAACATCACGGGGGAGTGTATTGTTCATACAAACTGTCCAAATAAATTTTATTCAGAAA
Organism: Galerucella nymphaeae; assembly: GCA_963978555.1. Lineage (NCBI taxonomy): Eukaryota > Metazoa > Arthropoda > Insecta > Coleoptera > Chrysomelidae > Galerucella > Galerucella nymphaeae. The sequence continues at coordinate 15,249,611 of OZ021715.1, read as the reverse complement.
GAAAAGTGAAGAACCGGCACTGGAAACTGTTATTGTTCCCAAGTCAACATTGCAATTTGGTAAGAAATTCTGAAAACATTTTAAACTGGCAACATCGCGGCCATACCGAGTTAAAGGTTCAAGGTCATTGAAATCGGAGTTGAAAATCCTTTGATGTTTTGCCGGGATTCGTATCTGTTCTCTTTTATAATCTGTGCTATAGTTGGCATTTGAAAGAAGATCCAATCAAATTTTGTTTTTTCTGTTTGATAAACATGGGTCAAAATTAACTTACACTTACTTACATGTATAACTCGGCGCTTCTAGCTTTGAAAATTCAAAAATAACTCATTCAATTTAATGAGTTGATCTGAAATGAAAATTGGTGACCATTTCAATCAAACTCAAGCATCAATAAATTATACATAAACCTATCACACATCTTTTAATCACATGATAGGCATAAATTAATTCCGGTACATAACATGTACTTGTTAACTTATGCTTATCCAAAAATGGTTATTAACATTTTATAAACTAGAGCTTCAAATTGTTAAAAGCAGCCAATATTACCTCTGGCTCCGTATCTATAGTAAATATTACAGGTTGGTTACTATTTTACCACTTCGAGTATTGCATTTTCACTCATTTTAGTTTATTAATAAACCTTTCGATCGTAAAGTGCTTCTTCTACTTCTTCCTGAATACCATATCCATTCAATGAAGGCCGGTGAAAGTCCTGGCGAATGCATATCTTTTTGCCCTGTGTGAATGTAAGACTCAATCGTAAAATAAATTGCCAATATTGAAGATGGAATTTCGTTCATGGAAGACTGAACAATGAGAATAATGTATTTGTCACTTTCTCTGAATAATCGGATATTAAACACTTAACAGATTAAAGTATACCATCTTCCTTTCTTGTAGTCTAAGATCCCCGTATCAAAACTTAATTCCTTGAGCTTCTTTAGATAAATGATCCCTCATCTGAATTCAAGGTGAATGAAAATTGTGTGTTGTTTCCAATTCGGCTATTTCGAAATTCACGACAGCGTTTATAGAAGATTTATTTGATATACTTTCGTATTCGTTTTAATCAATTATGTAGAGCAAAACATTATTATTCATTGTTGTTTTCACGTAACCGTTTCAATGAAAGTAAGACAATGTCACGACTGAGCTTATATGTATACAATGAAATAATAAAACTGTGTCGGTTTTTGAAAATTATGTTCATACATTGAAATTATCACTTAAATGGTAGAAAACTATTCGTATGGAATACACTGCTGAGCAAACCATTCAAGTCAATTTGAATTATTCAAAAAACTGGAAATAATTCGAAAAATAAAACTAATCAAAGAGACAGAGGTCCACTAGGTACTGGAAGTTATATTGTTGGATGGATGCTTGTTGGTGTCTGTCGTATTCTGACTCCTCAATTCACAACCTTTTTTTAACAACAGAAATCTGTTAGGTAAAGAACAACGTGAAATTGTCCTCAATTCACAACCTTTTTTTAACAACAGAAATCTGTTAGGTGAAGAACAACGTGAAATTGTCAGAGCTGTAGATAAGAGCCTATGTGCTGCACAAACCCGAATATGAGCGAATGTTAGCAAGTGTATAGTCGAAAGGCTTTGTGTTGATGGATTGTCTTGCAAAAGGATGACTAAAGAGCCAACATTGAAGCGAGCAAGGCATTTTCACCACAAGGTGCCAGGCTTTTAAGTGGAATATCTAGGTGAAGTAGGAATTACTTTCCAAAAGGCCAGCGTACATTCCAGAATATACTATTTATATTACAATGAACTTTGTCAGATTATAGATACACCTTCTAGGGTAACGGCCGTAACAGTTTGTGACAGAAATTTCAAATATTCCAATAATACTAAATTTATTGAAGACCTCCATAATATACCATTTTTCTCATATATACGATCAAGGAGAAATTGACAAAAATAACTTTCTATTAAACTTCTTGATAAACTTGTTTGACAGACATATACATCTTGTTTCCTGTAAACTAACAAAGCCAAGCGCATCTTGGTTGACTGGGGCGATTGGGGAGATGGTGTATTATGGGAAAGGTATTTAAAAAACATAGTAAAACTGGCTTAAATATAGATTTCACAGCGCTCTGCGGGATCATGAAACCTCAGCAATTAGGAGAAAAAGTCTGCCTCGAATACTCGTTTAATGAAAAAAATTGAGATCCTTCGGAAAACCTTGAAAACATGGGATTTTCTCATATGAAGTAATCACAACTTTGCCAGAACTTAAAAAATCCTAACCCAGTGAACAACTACTTTGTTAGCTCTTCACTATACATAAAATCCCCTTTGGAACTAGTAGCTTTCTTGTACCAACAATAAACTGCAAATACTCAAGAATATAAAAAGCTCCAGACCAATTAGCCTGCTGCCAACATAAAGTGAATTTCCAGAAAAGATAGTTGGAAGGCAATTGAAAATATTCATAGCTACTTACTGTTCAATGTGAAAGAGCAGTGTAATGGTGGTTCCTAACGGTACATTGTCGCCTGAATGGGCACCTGAAAAAGCAGATATTGTGGCATGGAAGAAGGAACCTCCATCCACATACTTTCCAACTGCACAGCACTCCAGAATCCTAGAGCACAGTACCTGAGAGATTACTGGATAGAAGATGAACATTTACCTTAGTTGACGCCTGCAGATATCCTTAAATTTCTCTGGGAAATGGGACTAAAGGAGCAACTAATCTCAGATACTCTCATCAGGAACTAAGTAGAAGTAAGAGGGTACAATAGATCTCTCAGGTCTCAGTGAATGTTACCTCAAAAGTACATACATACATTCCTAACAATAAATTATAAGGGTATACATACACTATGCTGTCCTATAGAATCAAACATAACAAAAATGGAGTAGGTAGATTCACAATTTGCGGATATAAGCTGGTACAATCAATTATTTATATTCTGTGATTTCCCAAGTTATTAAAAGTGACCTGAATCTCTGCTTGACAGTGTAGATTAGAATAGAAAGTGTAGTAGAGCGGTTTAAGTATGATGTAGTCGTTTAACAATCATACTGTTTGTGTATAAATGTGATTAACAATGTTTAACAAGATATTCGTTGAATGTTTGAACCACCGCGCAATTCAGAAGTTTTTCGAGGAATTTCACAATTTTCTCACAACTGTTATACAATAATATTGACTTATAGGCACTTTTCAATCCATCTAGTGATCAATACCCTGAATGTTACTCGTACAATATTGTGAAATACTTCAAATGTTATGAAGCTGGTCACTATACAAAATACTGTCGCTTTAATTTGAAATGTCCTAGGGACTGAGAGAGACAATCATTGATAACAATTGAATTTGAAAGTTGATAATAGTAACAACCATACTGCGAATTGTTCAGGATGTTATTTATTGAAACGGATGAGCAGCTAACAGCAGATATCAATATATCCAGGATGAAATTGTAGTTTCCTGGATGAATTGGATGCATTTGTGAATCTAATAAATTTCCACAACTTTGATATTGTTTCCTCATTAAGCTTGGTTCACTCAGAGAGGGCTGTCTATATTCCAGAATTAAAGGTGATTTGTAATGATCGTGAATTGAGAGGTGAGAAGATTGCTTCTTATGTAGGTACGAGATTCAATGACCTCAGAGCTGATCATTGAACGAACCGATACGATAATTATTGAGATAAAGAGATATAAAGTTTCATATTTGAGAATTTTCTATTGGATAGTGAGATCTATTGGAAGCACTCAATAAAAAGTGAGAAAGTAAAATAAGTTAACAGTGAATTCTAGTAGAATTCTCCTACCGCACTTTTCCATGGTATGGAACAAATATGGATATCTTTAAAAATACAAAAAACAACACTTCAATTTGGCAAGAACCTAGTCAGGCAGGATAGCATATAATATCTTCCAGAAGAAGTTGGACGATGTCCACAGTTGGTGTCAGAAGCAACAGACGTCTGTTAACTCTGTCACAATCATAATAGTTCCCTTCATTAGGAAAAGAAAGTTGGAAGATCTTTCATCACTTTCCTATAATGGTAAGGTTATTCCATTTGCAGCGCAAGTAAAATATTTGGGAATTATCCTAGATATGAAACTCACTTGAAACGCCCACTTGGAAAAAGTTATCCGTAAAGTTATTCTTGTGGAAATGTCGCAGGATTTGTGATAAACCTTGATGCTTGAGATTTAAAAAAATATAGGATATATGTAATGATCATTAGACCAATAAACACATGAGGAGCTATTGCCCGTGGCCGAAACCTTACAGCAAACGGCCTAAGCAGAACTTTCTGGTTCACAGAGCCACGCTTGTCTGGCAATCACTGGTGCTATCAGCTCCGCACCGTCAGTAGCCAAGGTAATCCTTCTGGACCCACCTCCTCTCCATATATTTTTGGAAAGAGAGGCTAGATGGACAACATACAAAATTGCGCATATTTCTAAATCCATAAACCAGGCTTATACAGAATGCTGGTGGACACTGAAAGTCATAGTATTCTGGAATAACCTCTGACATAATACCTCCAGCAGTAAACTAAGATCTGCCTTATACCGTCCTAATTCCAAATAGAGATGAATGGGTCCTCCGTGAGGATGAACTATTAAGAGCAGACAGCTGTTGGTACACAGACGTTGAAATTGGTTGAGGACTGCCAAAAAAGACTCTCCCCAGTAGAAAAAATTGATAAAGTATTGATGGTCTGGATCCCTGCCATTCTGGCATGGAAAAAAACGAGAAAGCAGACTCTTTTGCAAGGGAGGAAGTAGCGCGGACCAGTACCTACAATTGGAATCTCAAGAAGTTTTGCATTAAATACCTGGACAGCAAGAAGAGCTTTAAACCTCTGACATCAAGTACCAGGATTGGTTCATTCGAAGACTTTTATTCATCCTCCGAAGAATGTCTCCAAACAAATGTTAGACTATAGCAGGCATGACCTACGTTGTCTAACAGGACTTTTAAGAGGCCACTGTCATCTTAATCATCATGCTGAAACTTGGACTGTCGGAAGACCCCACTTGCCGTCTTTGTCTGGAATGGAATGGAACAGCAGAGCATATTATTTGTGTCTGCTCCGCCGCGGCTAGAAATAGGTATCTGATATTTGGCAGGGTCTTTCTCTCGCCCTCAGACCTGAAATATCATTCACCAAATGAACTTATCGGCTCTGTTTAGAAGGTAAATTTGTTTGGTGAAATCTTAATGAGTGTGAGCCACAGAAGACTCTTGCCAGAAGCAGCGGAGGGCCTTATACACCTTATGGGCCTTATAGACCCACCCTTATAGACCCACACAAACCTAACCTAACCTAGTGTTATATATCAAACAAACGCTAGCACGTTACAAAATTCTGTGGTTGTTATGGTTAAAATGATATACTTACCTCATTCCAGCGAAAATAATTCAATATACAAACCAGCGTGATTCGAACTCAATTGTCACAAGAGAACTAGCGACACCTACAGCCAGACTACTCCGGCAATTGCGGAACTAGCCAAACGTAGCACCCTCGCTCCAGGGATACAGTTTTGTCAGGATAACCCCAAGCGACCTCAGGAAGCTGGTAGGAACAACCTACGTTCAATGTGGGATTTCCGACTGGCTATACTGTCAACTAAGGAAACACCTCAATACAATGGGGCTAATAGACACACCTCTCTGCAGGATGACAAGACTGTCAGTCCCCTGAGCTATCGTCATTGGAAGTGTTCCGGAGTCCTGGCCTCCACCTACCTACATAAAGGAGATGTCTCCTGGAATTCACTGTTACTGGAAGCATGGTTTTTTCTTGATAGTTTTTCTCATAATATCGTACATATGGAATATAATTTGTGTATGCAAAGCTTGCATTATTAAATTTCATCACAAATTTTGTGGCTCTTATTTGGCTCATAAATCAAAGCTTCCGTTGGGTTACACTTCTTTGCACGCAAATATCTGAAAGGAAGCGTACTAGCGGAGATTGAATTGTTAATGAGCACTTTATCACAGATACATCCTGGCAAACTACAAAGACTCACAATTGTCAATGTAATAATTATTGGAAACATTCATAGTGGTGTTAGGTTTCAGTATTTGCGTGGTTTACCCCTGAATAACCCATATTTGGTAATTTGTGTCAGATTTAGCTGTGAACGTATCAGTTGAGCCGTGTATTTAGAAGTGAAATATGAGCGTGAATACATAATGATGGGTGGAATATTTAGAATGAGCTGGTTAAACATTGGTGAATTGTTGAACCTTATTTTTTATAATGAAACTCAATAACTTACCATTCGAAGGTAGTAAAGAACAATCACGGAAAGTTAAAATAGAACATTCTGAAAATTTGGGATTATCATACCTTAATAGTGATAATATAAGGGATGGGCCATCTTCTGACATCGGAGGATTACATCGTTGTGGTACGAGATAAAACTTTAAGGTTTTGTGTGAGCTGATACAGTTACTAAGGGCACATTTTGAAAATACTTTCGTTTCTACAGTGTGTTCCAAAACCACGTAGCAGCACAAACTTACATTTTTTTAAATAAAACGTACTATATTTTGTTCAAGAATCGAAAATATCTCACCAAGAGCGTTACAAAAATATAGCATTCTAATATATAATAAATGTCAAAGAAATATTGCTGTATTCGTCGTTTGTGTTCTTAGGTTTAAATAATAAATAACTATAATGAATTTTCCGCAGGAAGACATGATCAATAAGATTTACGTGTTAGGAGAATGTTCAAAAAATTGTTCACTTGCTCCAAGAGTATATCGTGAAAGATATCCCAATCGAAGACATCCAAATGAAAGAGCTTTCTTGAGGCTTAAGGAAAGAATCGACACATCAGGTAATGTTTCCTATCAACCTTATGCTCTTCCAAAACGTGTTTTCAATGGAGACAACAACTTTTTAGTAATGACAAATTTTTGAACATTCCCCTAACACCTAAATCATATTGATCGTGTCTTCCTACGGAAAATTTATTATAGTTATTTATTATTTAAACCTAAGAACACAAACGAAGAATACGGCAATATTTCTTTGACATTTATTAGTAGATACTATTTTGACAGTAGTCCAGTGATTAAATATTGTAGATGCATCTAAAATTACGATTAAAATTTATGTCTTAGACGTTGCATGAAAAAATTTGATACCATTCAATTTGTGTACGTAAAATACTTGTTTTTGACCATTATCATAAAATATTCACGGTTTTCCATTAAGTTATACCCTAAATGTGCTATATCGTTGGAAAGATTATTAATTGTACTAACAAATTGTGAAAAGATTCATGATTCATTTAAAAATTTTGAGATATTGCTTGATTTGCGTTTTGTTTCATCCTGTATTCAAGAAGCCACAAATAAAAAAAGTAATTAATACTGAGCACAGCCAATGATATGTGAATGACAATTGAGTACAAAGACCTGTTGATTTATTTCGATTTACTGTTTAACAGAGTGTTAAAGAGGAGGTCTTTTTTACCAATAATTGGCCATATCTTTTTAAAACACCCTTATAATATATTAGAATGCTATATTTTTGTAACGCTCTCGGTGAGATATTTTCGCTCCTTGAACAAAATATAGTACGTTTCATTTAAAAAAATTTAAGTTTGTGCTGCTACGTGGTTTTGGAACACACTGTAGAAACGAAAGTATTTTCAAAATGTGCCCTCAGTAACTGTATCAGCTCACACAAAACCTTAAAGTTTTATCTCGTACTACAACGATGTAATCCTCCGATGTCAGAACATTGCCCCACCCTGTATAAATAATGATGCGAAATATGTCGAAGTTATAATAGTGATCAATTTGAAGAGGATGATTTTTTGTCACTAGCGTCGTAAATTGTACGATAGTGCATAGTTTACGTTAGCCCCGTAAATGGTCCATGTGTATTTTCTATGACATTATAAACATGGCAAATATCAACTCATAATATTATACATAATATCATAAATATAATGTCGTTTATACTACAAAAACACTGGATTCAAACAAAAAAGCGATTTCCAGGTACCAATATTTGGTTGAATTAGCTCAGAGTTTGGCAGAACCCTGAATGAGAGACAGACTACGTAAAGATCTTCGACAAGATATTTGCGATATTTTAAAAATTTTTTCAGATCCTCAACCTACTTTGAATGGCGAAGAAAAAAATAAAATTTGCTCCACATATTGCATGTAATGCCGTTAGGCTATATGTGGCGAACATCGATGGAATATAAGCACAGCTTGTACCACAAATTAATATTATGCAACTTTATTTTCTCCACTTTTCTATCATAAAGTATGTTGTATTGGAAATTTCATGATAAAAAAGTACAATTCTCTTTCCTGAATATTTTTTTCTAATTTTATTTCTAATGGACGTAAAAATGACGATAGTACAGCCGTAAAGTATATAAATTAAAGTCCAGTCTTCTGGTCTTAGCGCTAAAGCTTGTCTGTCATTTGAGTTAATTATTTCATGCAAATTTGCATTCTCTAAAGTATATATTCATAAAATTGGTAATTTAAATAATATTATAAGGAAACTTTTTACCTTTTCACGATTACAGAGAATACATATTTCTTGAACAGTGCGGTTTTTAAACTATATCTTATACAGTGTGTCGCATTTAAGATGAAGACACCCCCATATTTTCACTGTTTGAAAGATTATAGATTTGAATTTTCGCAGAGTCATACATGTTGATGGGCCACATCTTTTAAGTTAATCAACTAAAATCTGAACTTTAATCTCAGCCTACTATGATTTCACAAAAAGGGTTACTTTTCCGATATTTTGCTTCGCGTTAAAAATATCGAAAAAAAATATTCGAAAAAATTGTTCAGAATATCATTTCAACCCCACATAACGAAATTCATCACAAAATTCGCATTTTTAATTTTTCAATTTTTTTGCCCACCCACATTTATTATTACAAAATATTATTCAATTTGATCAATATTTCTTCGAAAGTGCTGTTTACTCTACTGATATATTTGAATACATGACACTGTGTCAAGAATTTAATTTCCACGGCACAATAATCATCAAAATAAATAATAATTTTGTATAATTAGACCAATAAATGAAAAATTTAAAATGTGAATTTTGTGATGAAATTTGGTATGTGGGGATAGAATAATATTCTGAACAACTTTTTTCAATAATATTTTTCGATATCTCTAACGCGAAGGAAAATATCAAGAAGCGGTCCTGTTTGTGAAATCGTAGTAGGTTAAGTTTGAAGTTTACATATAAGTTGACTATTTCAAGAAATGTGGCCCATCAACCTCCATGACTACAAAAATTCAAATCTCTAATTCTTCAAACAGCGAAAATATGGAAGTGTCTTCATCTTATATGCGACACACTGTATAAATAACCAGTCGACACATGGTGGCTCTAATTGCAAAAAAATTTTTGATTGGATTTTTCTTTGTAAATTCTGACGGTTATTACTGGAAATAGGTGAATACTATGTATTTTCCGCAGAATCCGTGAAAAACTTGTGTCATCGACTAGTTCACTGAACCCTGAATATCTTATAATTCAATAACTACAGTTTTCCACTCATATAATGCTGTTACTGTATTATAATACTCTCTTCACACAACCCACTTACAAACAATCAGCCATTTTCTTTAGTTGCCATATCAGGATAACCGAGTTCAGATGAGGTTTTCACAATATCGGGTGAGATAATGTTATTTGTTTATTATCCACAGTTGACCTACTTACCATGCTGCTGTGAAATATTTTAAAAATAACAGGTCGTTAATATCACTTACATTACATTACAAAATATTTATCATGGCAATAACCACATCCAGATGACAGCGATGGAGCGCTGGGAAAATGGCTATACAAGGTGATTCATTAGTGCGATAAAGTTCTGAATATTATAAATGGTTGAAGGTATTTGAATGAAATTTCGATCGATTGTAGCCAGCTCAAAGGCTCATATTTTAAAATTGGTCGCAATTGTACAGCGTGCTCCAGAACGCCGAGCTAAATCAAAGTTATATATTTTTTAAGGGGACACCCTGTATTCCACTTCAAATTTGAATTTTGCTTGACTTTGCTATGACAACGAGGTATTATTGTAATGGGTTATAGAGCGTATTTGAAAAGTTCTGACCACTTGTTCACGTGAATCACAATGACTTCAACGCCCTGTATACTTTGAACTGCACAATTTAGAATTAATCTTTTATAGTCACACGTCTGTGATAGTCATCTAGTACTACAATCCAATCAGACTTATTCGATATCTAAGAAACCGTATACAGGGCGAGCCCAGACTCGAATACATTGGTTTCACAATTTTTTTAAATGGATCACCCTGTATTTTATATCGGTAAATGAAATTAACCCAACTATATTTCATGATTTATTGAGTATTCCCTATACCCAAACTGAATAGTTTTAGTGGCTACAATCGGTAAGAATTTCATTCATGGACTCAATCGTACTAATGAATCACCCGTATAAAGTGAGTCAAAGTATTTAATCGAACGTCTTCAAATCCCATGGGAAAATAACATTCCCTGATAATTCAAGAATTAGCTACAAATTATTCCATGCACAGGAATTACCAATCGTTAGTATGAACAGATTCTGTTTTTCATCTGTAACTGTTAGGGACCTTTCTTCGCATGTGCGTAGTGGTCCGACTTCAATTCTAAGATTCTTAAGAACAGACAGGTACATTAAACGGTTCATGATCTAGTTCCGGTGTGGTTCAAGTTTTTGTTGGAGCGATTTACAAATTAGCTCAGAACTAGTTCGTGACTTGCTAGAACGCCACATTCGTCTGGATTGTGCTCAACAGCACAGGTACTTGAATTTTGTACCATTCTCCATGTTGTTCACTTCACTTCTTTAGAAGCTTCGTATCTACAATATGGAACACTAGTTTGACTGGAGGGAATAATCAGTAGTTGAGATCGTTTCATTATTTCCTTCTCAGACATTTTTCGTTCAGAGTCCTTGTGAGCTCTGGCAGTAGCAGAATTAGTGAGTAGATATTTCATCATATATTTCACATTTTCTGCACATAGGTACAATAACTCCGCTCATTTTGTGCAGTGTCCAGTCACCAGGACGATAATAGTTTCCATAGCCTGGTTAGGAGTTTCTTGTCCACCTTGTTTGGTATACTCTTTGTGAGTTTTTTCCTTTTGAATTTCTTGGGAAATTAAACCACAATATTTTTAAATTATTTATTTCAACGTTTCGGTAGCGTTCCAGCTACCGTTGTCGAGATAAAATGAGTAGAAATTAATTTTTATCCCTAACTGACACAACGTTGAAATAAATAATTTAAAAATATTGTGGTTCAATTTCCCAAGAAATTAAAAAAAAAGAATGAATAATATACCACAAGAAACATACAGAAGATACTCTTTGTGAGGTTCAATTGAGTCAACCTTTATTTGATTTGGTGAACCCTTTATGTAGCCAGTTCCTGATTTTCTTGCTCATGTTTTGTAATTCCACATAACAGTTCCGGACATATGAGTCTCATTTAAAACCTTCTTAAGCTAACTGGTCCGCTATTCTTATGTGCTGGCACCCATATTAGAGACACTTTTGTTGTCTCTTGCCAGTATAAACCTAGTTTTTTAATGACTAATAGCTTTAAGCAGAACCTGGCCGTCAGTGGATATTCAAATTTTTCAACCTGTTCTCATTTTCCATCAATACAGGCTTTAGCGGCAATTGTCTCTGCTTGAAACACAGTTGTATTATATTCACTAGTGCTGAACATCTTCCATCTAGGTTCTATTATACTAGCCCCAGTGCCATGGTTTGTTTTGAAATCATTGATGTCCACTCGTTCAGTGAATATTATGTATTTTCCAGTCATGGGCACTGGTATAAAAATGTTAAACTTGTTCAAGTACTTCCATCACAACGTATTTAGATAAACATTTATTTGGGAATTGGATTTTTAGTTACGAGATTGCACATTCATTTTATCAGTTTGGTTTAAAGGTTATTTGTCGATTGGTATATCATAATCATGGTAGAGAAGCTAAATGATATAATATAAGGAAATATTTTTGAATGGTGAGATTTATGGATCATTTTGAATTGATACATGAGCTAGCACCAGCTGGTTCATGTATCAGACGATTGCACGGTTATGGTGAAATTTAGTAAAAGTTTTATCATGAATGAACACAAATTCTGGAAATATCATTGACTATTCTAGAATAATCCACTCACATTTCATAAATAAAACACACACTTTTTTATTACAAAGTTTAATCACCACTTTCGAGCGCTTTTGAAAATTATATGATTTTGTGAGATATGACCAGTAGTGTACAGAAATAAAGCCTCTTCTGTTACCTCGCCAGTCACTAAATTTGGTAATGTGCTTTTTTTCAATTTGAATTATATTGTGAGGTTAGGTGAAGTTTTTAGAAAATATGGTATTTCTTGTTGTACATGGCAATTGAAGCAATAAGCTGTAAAAAATATTGGTGAGCTCTATCTCTTATCATAGCTGCGCTGTGAAATTGAGTAGACCTCATATGTGTGCTCTGCTTGGTAGGTACTTCATTTTTCTGTTTTTTTATTAACAATGAAAAATGGGAAATCTTTAATATCTTTCCTATTTATAACCCTAAAATCCAAATATTTCAGTTAAAAATACACCATGCTACCACTTGATGGTATTTCTCATATTTCGAGGTCCAGCTTCAAAAGGATTTGAAATATTAATGATACCAGCGAACGGTACAATGCTTTTAGAATATCTTATCTATATAATGCTTCATTAATATTCGAACCAATTCACATGTTCGACTTTGTGTAATGAAGCCAATATATTTTGCATGAGAACCTACTTATTATATCTTCCGTGTTTATACTCAAACTTTCATTCCACGGCACTCAGAGGCGTAACTCTTTGATCAAAGTTTGGATGAGGTTTGAAATGATTTTGCACCTTTTTAGTTATAACCACATATTCACAAGAAATCAATTTAGAATTGATCTTTTCAATGCTGTGTCGTTAGTTATGGGCATCTTTCAATTACCTGTTGTGAAGAAAATATAAAGAGTAGAGGGAACTCCATAACAATTGCACTCATGGGTATTACTTTTGGTCGCTACTTTTCATGTGTTTTCTTAGATAGTTAGGAGGAAAATGTTCCAATAGTTTTGGTCAGCTCGTGCTATACAGGGTGATTCATTAAGAATGTCCAATCTCTGAACTGTAGATTCTAGACCTCAACATATGATGATTCTGCTCAACATGCCTTATGCAAATATTGCTAGTTTCCGAGATACGGGGTGTTCAAAGTTTAAATTTAAATTTTGATTTTCGCAATAATTTTTTATGTCTTCACATAAAGTGTATCGAAGTAAATGGTGAGCATTTTGAGCATTTGCTTTGAAGTTTTTTATTTTTGTTTACAAATTTGTTATTGTTACATATTTAAGGAATAATAAAATTTTTTTATGGAAAAATTAAAATTTATTGAACTTTCTAGAAGCAAATAACTCGATAACCGATTGAGTTACACGAATTAAAGAAGTGTAACTTTTTTTGTAGCATTTAAGCATTTTAATATTTTTTATTATTTTAGTTGTAAGCTTAGCCCAAAAAAAGTTTACTTTGATTTAATTAACACAAACAAGTGTAACTAGCGCCCTCTATTAGCAATGTTAAATTAGAGTGCAAATTATGATTCCTCATGCCAAAAAACGTGAAATTTTCAAAGAGAAATTGTGAAAACATAAAAAATTATTGCGAAAATCAAAATTTGAATTTAAACTTCGAACACCCCGTATCTCGGAAACTAGCAATATTTGCATAAGGCATGTTGAGCAGAATCATCATATTTTGAGGTCTAGAATCTACAGTTCAGAGATTGGACATTCTCAATGAATCACCCTGTATATATTTTCAAGTATCGATCCTTTTTATTAGGAGAACAACTTCATGAGTCTATAAGAGGCGATAGATGATAATAGGGAATTATTGTAACCACTTTTTCTCCGTCTTTTGATAAAAGATTCCTTTATTTTGACATTTACGCAGCCTGTGTTTGAATGAAATACAGGATAACTGAACTTTAATTAAATGATCATTAATTTTGACGTAAAAGAAGAAATTAAACAGTGACAATTAGGTTTAGCCTCACATTATTGATTTGATTTGATTGCGTTTCCAGTCTGTAGGTATTTGATAGGAAAAAATGTGCGAAGAACCTGAAAGGCTGCGGTTTAAATACCTGTCACGTATTTCCTTCTTTTTCGGAAGAGAAGTAAATATCTTAGTGTTAAACCAGCTACAATGATCATATTTTACATACCTTAACTTCCGTCCTTGATTACAGGTTCTTTCAATAAAAGAGACGTTTATTTCTGTTTTAAAATAACTTTCTAATATTGAAGTCAAACATTCACACAGCCTTATTAATAATAAACACGATAATAGCATTCTAACTAATGGCTACTTATAGCATACTAAACAAATCATATTAATAATTGAATTGGTACCTACTTAGAAACATGTAACAAATAATATGCTTCCATAAGATAAACATGACAACAAATTCAAATACGTGAACGGCTATATTCACTTTTATTTCTCTTTCTGAAATATCTTTGATATCGCGAAATGTGTCATGTGAATAAAAGCTGTACATTGAAATTTCCAGTAGGAGACTTTTTTTCACAACATTCTATCTATCATGGTAATCTTCTTATGCTATCTTATTCAAATATACTTATATATCTTACATAATATATCCTCTACTTCATAGCATTTTTATCATTTTGAGGTTATTTTTCAAATCACTTTTTCATTCTATCAAACTTTTCTTTCATATCCGACATATCAATGTCACTTTTCTTGAAAAAAACATAAGAAAATATAAAATGTTGCGCTTATTCTTGTAAATACTACTTTCCAGGTCATTCGATATCAAGTACAGGTTGGCAAAAAATTTTATTTAGCATGTGGGTAGACTTACTTTCTATATAAATATCCCTATTGGTATTCAACAGAGCTATTTTATCGTTAATAGGAAATATTACAGAAACACAAGCTTTATCTGTGAAAACAACTTTAATATCAAAGTATTTGTTTTCAATGGAAGTGTTCAGCTATTCTGATATGGATAAATTATTTTCATGGCACTTTATTTCAATATTTGAAATTTGAAATATTGCACACTATTCCACGTGATGACTACTCGATTAATTTCCATTTCATTTCAACTTTTTTATTTTCTCACACACTATTTTTCACTTAACTGGCAGTCTTAGAACCGATGGAGATACTGGACAAAAAGCTTAATTTGAACAGTACTAATACTTTACTTTATCGATAACCAATATATCTAAAGTATGAAGACAAGTGTGGCTCTACAGATGTATACCTGAGATGGAGGTTTATGGAATACTACCAAGTTAGATCATCCTAAACTTTCCGGCAAATTTGCGTGACGCCATGAGGAGACCAGCTTGCTGGAGAACGGTGCCGTCTGGCTAGTTATTATTTATTGATATTTTTTCTGCAGTTCTGCGTGGATGATAAAACATTCAACTCATGAAGTTAGTACTATGAATGAATAGGATACTATTGAAAATAAATTGAAAAGCCGTACTAATCGTAATGAAGTGCATTCACGTTTGTTGGCAGAACTGGATATCCTTAAAACGCCACGAAATCCCATTCAATCACATCCCTACCTCGGAATAAGCCTACCTGTGAGTATTCTATAAACCTTGAACTAAGACCTATTAGTCGCAAATGATAAGAATACCTATTCACACTGGAAAATTGATTAAAACTAATGGAAAACAGATCAATGAGGGCGAATTGGGGTAGGAAATAGATGGGAAGGGAAAAAGTCTTGACTGAATAATAAAAGAGGTTGAGCTTACTCTAAGGTAGAACAAATTTAATATCATGTTGCAAAAAATATAGGAAATGTTCAAAGAAGTGATCGGCATCCTCCAATACGATTCAAAGATGGAGGATGAACTGAATCTTGGTGGCCGCAGTGGGGCGGATAAAATTTCATTTCTTTGTTCACCTCAATTGGCGCAGCCTGGTGAAATACTTTCCATTGTAAGTCCACAATTCACACTACCACACTTCAAAGCTAGACCTTGACGGGAATGCTTTTTTTATTCGAAAATAATGCCTTTTTCAATCAGTTGGTTCCAAATAAAGTGGTCTCTTAACATCGTGCTTAACGCCTAAATGAAACTTTGTAACTTGACTAATTACAATGAAATTTTAAAATAAGAATTTCCTGATATCTTATAATGTTGTTCAAATATTCACTTTTAGCAGCCACTAATTTTTTTTTGGATTAAATTCGTGATCCACATTCTCCATAAATGAGTAGCATGTCAACATATTCATCGTAAGTAAATATTGAAGGCATTATTTACTTATTATTACAGTGTCTTCACAAAAATATGACTAATAATGATAGTTCTTGAATAAAATTCACCTAACAATAATGAATGACAACCTATGTTGTTGATACTATTGTTTCACAGCCACCTAAATTTTTGATTGCAAAATATTACTTTAATAAATTTAATAAAAATAAATAGCTCCTATTATCATTACTGCACAATACAATGATGACAAGTGTGGTATCGTTGAATTTGTTTTCAAATGATATATCCAAAATTTTAATATTATACCGGTTGTCCCATTTAAAAAAGTTATGTTGGAGTCACGTGTCCCGAAATGACAAGAAAACCGTGAGCCATTTTATACTAAATATAAGCATCAGTTTCGACTGTTTATATCTGCCAAATTTCATACATGTCATATGAACAGTTTTCGAGAAATTGGACTGTCAAAACATCGTCTCTGTATATCCTTCATACCAGTGGATAATGGGAAAGGATTCACTCTCGTTAGCCAATCACATTCTATTATTATCAGAATTCACGCTTAAGTGAATTGAAATGAATAAATCAAATCGTCTCTTTCAAAACGTCAAATACCAAATAATGCAAATCAATTCTGACAGCGCGTCGTTTGAAACGTCAAAATAATGATAGAATCATAATTTTACGTATTATTTAGAGAAAAAATGGACAACAGTAGTTATATTTAGTTATAACTCCCATTATTATCATTTATAAATGTGAGGGTTTCAATTAAAACTGTATGCTACGTATCCATTTTTGAAAATAAACATGTGGCAGAAATAGTTAACTCTGGCGCGGAAGATTGGGGTTCGATCCTCACTGGAAGGTTTCTTTTTTAGTCGTGGAGAAAGTATAGTCTTTTACTTGTGTAGAATGGCTAATATTCATCCGCGTGAATAATAGCCATCGTTGAAGAATATACTATTCTCTTAGTTACAATCACCCTATGTCATCTGCATATGCGAACAAGATAATATGATCGTCCTTTCTTCATTGTCATCATCTGTATTCAGTAACTTTGGTCTTATCATTCGATTTATGAATTGACTAATATTTTTTATTATGATGAAACAGGAAATTATTCCATAGTTCCGAAGTCTAGGACCCAATTGATTGATCTCCGTTTGTGCTATAAAAAAGTTAAGTTAAACTATAATCTGGATTCTTTCATCGTCGCCGTAACCATTCGAACAGTATTCAATACTTGCGGCTATGAATAGCTCGAATACATTTTTTCCGATCATCATACCTTGATTTCTCTTAGGATTGTACATGACACTCGGAGTTCCATCTTATCTGAAGAGTTATTATGGATATCCCACAGGAAGTAAAATATATTTCGTGGAAAAGCGAGAAACACCTTCTCAGCATTCCATACAAAAAAATTTATCATTTCAATGGAAAGTAGAGTATGTGAGTCTCTCACAGACCCCCAGTAGTAGTTCAATGATCAAAATGAATAAGTACCACTATCTTCGTTGGTGAAAATGTTGATTCAATAATACCACTAACTTAACCAACTCCAATAAGTGAAATAATCCATTTTCAAAACCTGGGAAGACCCTAGACAAAACTCATCTCAACAAAAATCTGTAGTTAATATTTGCATAAATATTCGCGTACAATGAACTGTAGCGCCCAGACTGAATAGAATATTCCGATCCATTAGTAAAGCACCGTTTCACGTTTCGATAAATTACTTTTCCTTTCTCTAGAATACGGGTGAACATCACTTGAAGCTGTTAAACAATAAGGTAAATAGTTTCATCGCTACTTACAATTTTCCAGGTCACGGACAAGGGCGAGCACTAAAAGGAATCGAAGCATTCAGATACAAATAGACGACAGATAAATAGTTAAGTGTGCGAATCTCAAAAGTTTTACGTGGCTGAAAGCTGGAAATTGCTGTTTCAAACGGTGAACTATCAATTTAGGATATTGGGTTTTACTTTATATTCATAAATAATGTGTTTTATGGGATATTTTCAGCTATAATATACCAAGAATATTGATAATTTGCAATAATATTGTCATAGCTTCGGAAGCGCGTTACTTGGTGAAGGCCTGGTTTCGCACGTGCGATGGATGCATGCGTCCGACGCTTTCAGCCGCTGCATGCGTTCATCGCAGGGACTGGTCATATGGTACCACGTGCTTGTGGTTTTACTAGTGCGTCGATATCTAGCTCCTGCGTCTGAATGCAACTTCAAAACGCAACGACTGCTTCGGAGACCAGTCAAGCGGCGAGAACGCAGGCGATTGTGCAATACGAAACGTCAACATGAGTGTTGAAAAATGGAGCCGGGATGACAATATGCTATTAATCGAATTAATATCCTTTCACAAATGCATGTATGATGCCTAAAGTGAAAAATATAAAGATCTAATTATCAAAAATAATGTCTGGAAACGGATAGCGGGAAAAATGGAGGAAAAAAGTGGGCATTTCTGTGCTAGTTCTTCTTCTTCAAATAGAAGGGCTAACACACACTCCATGATGATTTCACGAACTGAACTTCGAAGTTCTGACTGTCACTTCTAGACGCACAAGCAAAACCACTCAATCGCATGCGATGAACGCATGCAGCGGCTGCAAGCGTCGGACGCATGCATCCATCGCACGTGCGAAACCAGGCCTTACAGACCGACGCCGAAGGAGGAGGGTTGTTAGGGTTGTTAGTGAAATTTTCGTCGATAATAGTTAAGAAATACGTTAATGACGTTAAAGTTTCATCTCATCCATTTCATGAATGAGATATCAAGATAGACAATGTATGACGGTAATGTACATTGCTATCTAACATTTCCATCATTTGTTCACAAAAATACGTTTTCTGCAAATCGCTAGGAAATTTTGACATTCCTGTCAAAATTTCTTGAAGAAAAAGTCAGGACTTCCTTACTGTAAGGAAATGTCATTTCCTCACTGTAAGGAAATGATATTTCCGTACAGTTGTTAGTGTTCTACATAATCCATATGCATTTTCGTACTTTTCTCTTGATTTCTTTGGCAATAATTCTAATGAAGCAGTATTCACTGCCTCAACCAGCTCTGGAGGAGTCCCAGGAATGGAAATTTCATCATCACTTATCATTTTACTTTCGAGAACACCAGCAATTAAATTTATAAGCGTCAAATTTGACAATTCAACCTCAATACGTTTCCACAGTAACCCAAGTAATTTTATTAGGAATTTCAAAGCACCATTTATTTGGGAATAAAATTATCGCGTTTTTTTTTAAATCAATCAATATCTGTCGAATTTCAAACGATTTGCGGAAAAATAGTATGTTTACCTCGTAGGAAAAGCCACATTCCTGGACTCTGTGTTGCTAAGTCTCGGCTTGCGCCTCGACTTAGCAATCTTCACAGTCGTCCAGGATTGTTAAGCTTTTCCTACCTGAACAATGTACTATTTCCTGTCGAAATCGTCTTCCAGTAGCTCCTGAGTTAGTATCATTTTATGGGGATGCATTTTTCTTTCCTTCAATATTCGAAAAATTGATGTGTGGCTAATGTTGAACAGTGAGGCTGCTTTTTGACCAGAATTATGTGGGCTTCTTAAAACTCAAGCATAACATCCAATTTCGTATCATCGCTTAGTTTAATGTCAACTACTTTTTTTGTCTGTCTTACATCACCAAGCTTCCACTTGTGTCCGTGTGTTATCTCCATAACCAATTATTTGTAGAATAGTTATTTCGTGCATTTCTTTTAAATGAACCATTTTTCTGATATTATTACGTACAGTGAACAAAATTCAAACGACAATAGCACTGACACTGATTGTTACTCCCATGTAGACAGACAACAAGTTGCTGAGGCTATGAATTTCATACGAAAATGAACAAAACTGCTTTTATATTTTTTTTATTCTATATTAGTGAAAGGGAACGCATCAATGGTTTTTTGCTTATTTCTCAATATGGGGAGCTGAATGGGGAATAAGTATTGAGTGTAATGTAGCGAATTTGTGAGATAAAATAATTTTCTTTTTCTAATGTAAATTTTTGTAATACATCTGAAAACACTTAATATTCCCGAAACATTTGAAGCTAGGTAAGGGACATTGTACATGAATTATGTCTGGAATTTTCTAAAGTATCCAAAAAACTGATGATATGCAGGGGGTTGTATTTGAAATGAGTTGGTGTCGGCCACTGTCACATGACACACTCTATATAATTATTTTTATTTGAAAAAAATGCGCATCTAAAAATACAAATCGATGTGTCAAAGTGTTTTCCCAACACGCACTTATTCGCTATTGAATTTATTCGAAAAAACACAGAGCTGAAACAATTTATTCAAAGGTATAAGGTTTGTTCCAACTAAACGAAAAGATGCGTTCATGAACGTCACGATCATGCGCTTAACAAAATTTCTGTTCCAACAAGTTCCGACAATTCCACAGACTGATAAAAATGCGTTCCAACAAAAACTGGACACGTTCATGAACGTATCGGCGAACGATCATTTTCAACAGAGATTTGTAGATGTAGAACCGTTTGTGCAAACTGTCATGCTTTAAGATTAGGTAATGGTAAATAAATCATACATAAATAAAACGTGAACCTGATAAGAATCGTTCCAACTATGCATAGAGTATGAAGTTCATGGATTAATCCACGTACAGGTTCTCGAACGTTTTATTCGTACATAAATAAGTTCACGAACGTTCACGTACTAACGAGGTAAATGTTGGAACAAACCTATAATTATTAACAGAAGAACAATTAAAAAAGTATTAATGAAAAGTTAAACCATAGATAAAAAAATATTTATAGATGGGAAACTGACCCGTGGCGCCCTCTATTCATACGGGTGGCGCTACCTAGAGAGTCCCGTCAGTACCTCTGGCACAAATCAGATTGTGAACTTCGCTAAAAGCCGGAAAAGGAGATTCCTGTAATTTTACAGTTTTTTGCGGTATATTCAAAATTACTGTAGGTAATTTTACTTTTATTGCAAAATGACATCCACGATCCATTTTTTGATATTTCATTTAAAATTACTAAACATTAGATTGATATTACAATAATAACAATGAAAATTCAAGTAAAATTTAATGAAATGTCAAAAAATGTATCATATAATGCCTGAATTGCGAAAAATAAAGCAATAATCATCAAGTTTACATATTTTATTGAATAAAAAAAGTATACAATAAATGGAACATATTTCAATGACAAACATGAAAAAATAAATGTTAGGAATTCAACAATAATGCTGTGAAGTTCAAAGTTGTATGGAAGAATAACTACTACTACTGTCACTTTCTATTTGATGGAACATGTTTTGAAATGAAGATCAAGCTTACCGTATGCACCTCACATTACAGTCTTTCACAAAACATATTCTTGAGATTGTCTCTTAAAGTAAAAGTCCCACTATAGACAATAAAATCCAAATACGAATACTCAACACACATACAAATAAGCAGTTGTCAGTGGTTGTCAGGCAGTTGTCAGGTTAGGATGTCAGCGCTAATATGTATGTGAAAGAATCCTCCTAACGGAGTCGTGATTTTATCAAATCGGTTTGTTTTCATATTTTTGCCAAATAAACAAGTTTTCGTGGAAAAGAAAAAATTATCGATAAAATTTGAATGATCTAATAATGCCCGGTTTTATAAGCTCGGGTTACCCCTGCCCCGAGAGTTAACCCTTTGACCGGTGGGTGATACAGCGTTTTATAAAGCGGGGTTAGAGTTAACCCTGCCCCACCATTTGGCTCGGGTTAACTCTCAAGTTAGTGGTTGTCATGTGCAAAATGCTAAAATGTGAAAATAATATATCATATCCGATATGTATATTGTTCTATGATATACATTTTCAATGTGGATATGGATGAAGTGAGAGATATATTTGAAATTTTTGATGACTTCCTAACAGATGATGAGGAAGACATTATTCAAATGGTTGAGGCACCTCGAGAACCTAGGGTTTTTAGAAATAGAATAGAGTCTTTAAATTACTGGAATGATAAAGAATTCATAGCACGTTTCCGTTTATCTAAACATTCAACTGAAGATATTATTGAGCTTGTGATAGCTCATAAATATATTCACAACATTTTCCATGCCACTTTTAACAAAAAATGTGAGGTTATAGGTTGCACTAGAATCATAGAAGACACTGTGGACTCTGTTTTATGGGCCGAAGTTTTCTTCTTTTATATATTTTTACAGTGATCTATGGATTTTAACCTGAGAGTTAATCCTCGAGGTAACTCGAGATATTTAACTCTACTTTATAAAACCGGGCATAAGAGAAAAATGGATTTGGAATCAAATTAAACTCATTAATTTATCAACGTTACACAACGCACATGTCACAAAATTCACTTGTGTAGATGAACAAGAATGTAATAATGATGTAACTCGAACTTGACCAGTAAATCTGGGAAAAAAAGTATGTGTCCTGTAAAATACAGTCACAGAAGTGAATCTGTGTGAACAATTGTTTATATTATATAATTTCTGAAGCGTAATAAACTGATGGGTTTCGTTTAATTTGAAATTCATTTCCTTTCCCTGAAGGGAAGGCATGTTTTTGAAAAAGTTTTATCAATATATTAATGCTTCTCCATTCAATTATCTCATGGATCTATATGATCGTTTATATGATACACGTTATAATCATTACTGTTTAACACTCTCTTTGGTATTTATTTGAATTAGATCTTCCGCTTAACAAATAAGTGAGGATAACTGTTTTAAATTAACTTGATTGAGGTGAAAATGGCGAACAGATATCCCGTTTGTTGTTTTCAGACAGTGGCGTGTGATATGGAAGAAAAACTACAGTAATTAAACGTTTAATAGTGTACCATTAATGTTTGTATTTATATTATAGACTTATTTTGTGCACATAAAAGATAACTAAGTATGTATAAATCATCCTGTTGATTCCAATTCAGTTGAACTTTTGTATCTACTAATTAATTTGAGTTAACTGTGTGTTATATAATAGTCAGATTAAAGGATTTTATGAATTTTATCAATCAAATTGGGCTTAGAATAAAGGCAAACGACGGAATAATTATTTACAGATTTAACGGAGCTGTAGAGGGTAGAAACTTTCTCAGGATGGTGGACTTGGAAAAAAAAAAGATTTTTTGCAAGAAACGTTAATATTCCAAAACCAAATAATATATGAACATCTGCTTCTTTGAGAATGAAAAAAATTAATCTCATCAAGTTTCATGATCCTAGCATTATTTTCCAAGGAATTGAGAATGGGAAATGGAAAGATGGGGGCTGCGTATTTCATTCAACAATGGGCTTGTTCAAGAAAAAAATTTCAATTTAAAAATAGAAGCTAGAACTCATTTTAAACGGATTTCCAAAATTTTAGATTTTTCCGCGAACGTTTAAGCCATCAAATTAATTCAAGAAATTGGATTGAACGAAAACGGGGCGTGGTTACCTGTGACGTCACAGTGCATGTGCCATACCTAACGTTTGAAACGCCGCGAGTCGAGAGCTATGTGGAAGTGTGCATTATATATTTTGTTTTGTGAGGAATAAAACGCTGGACTGTTGATTGAGCTGTTTCTTTATTTTATTATATACCTAATGAGTGAGAAAGAAGTGGTTAATAAGTACTGTTTGGTTCCCGACAGTCCTAGCACATCCAAGAATGCACCAGAAAAATTGTACATTAAAATAATGAACAGTGGAAAAGCTACTAAATCCTGTAGTAATAGCCCGATTTTTTGACTGTCAAAAACGCTTAGTTAACAGTCATGTCACAGTTTTCACAAACCAAAGCACAGTAATTTTTTCATTGAGCTCAGAAAATAGAACCCTGGAGGAAGTCAAGTAGTGGAGGAAATCAATGGATATCACACGAATGGAATCTATAGGTATCTCGGAAAATACGGGTTCAGGCTTGCATTAAGGCTTATGTACGTTCAATGCGGAAGCGAAAAATGGCTGAAAAAGAAAAATGAAGTAATCGCGTTTGGAAAAATACGAAAACCCATCAACGAAGAGTTTTCAATATCCACTAGAGGTTCTTCTTTACATTAACTCCGTCAGATTTAAGCTTGCCAGACCCGAATAACTTATTTTATTTAGACATTTAAAGGTAAGAAGAAATACTACATACAAAAAGCTCCATTTTCAACCTTTAATATCTAAGTAATGGAGGAGCTGAAAATTTTACCTGTTATTTTGATGACTCAGTTTTACAAAAAAACGTGAAAAAAACCGAGAAAATATTTCATTGATAACAAGCCCATTTTCAGGATATTTTGTAGACTTGCTATGGCAATACTTAACCCCGCGTCAATTATTAATAGCTATTAGCATTCAGAATATACACTGTAGGCCAAATTTATTTGGAACCCAATTTGTCTCTGAAGAGTTCTTTGGTGAAATTTTGTGTGAATATACCTTCTTTTATTGGGGTGGCCAAGTGAGAAACAATATTTTCAATCATTGCTTTTGAGGCTGTTGCAAAATAAAAATGTTCACTCTAAGACTACAAATATTATATGGAAATATCAAAAAACTATCGGAAAAGAAGCTATAAATAATGTTTCGGAAAATTTCAGGTTTATTATTGAAAATAGTTATTTTCCTAACAAGTGCGGAAAGTGATACTTTCCCGCACGCGACTGCAGTGGACCCGAACGATGCAGAGCGGAGTTCGGGCAAGCGGTCAAGTGCGGGAAAGACACTTCACGCATGAGTTAGGAACATCATTTTTTCTACGACCGTATATAGATACCTGCAAAAAAGTATACCAACCCATTTTTCAAAAATTATATCATTTCAACATACATAATTATACAAAACTTTTACTAAAAACTACTAATTATTATATATATTAATATTAAAAGACAATTTTTTTGCATTCTGTAAATTACTTTAAATTGCCGGTCCAGTGGAGTTATTTGCTGTTAGGGTTATATAAGAATATCTTCATTATTTTATATTTCCAAAAAATGAATAATGCAACAAAAAGCTAAAAAATATTTTTTTTATGGATTATTTTGTGAATATTTATTCACCTGTAGTCACAATAGTTCTAACTTCCGAAGTAAAAAAACTATCTAATAATAAACGCTATTCTGTAGCGCTATTCTGTAACACGTTTCCGAGAGAAATCGGTATCGGTAAGACTCAGTTATCGGTAAGTCGCATGTGCGGCATTCTGTATACCTTTTCACCGACCGATATCGCGAATTCGAGTCGATGAGGATCGGTATGTCTACCGTGATCTCATGAACACCACGGTAACCGTTATCGATTTTCGTTGGAAAGAAAATTTTTACTATTTGTTGATGTTTGGTTGAAATTGCGGATTATTTAAGTGAATTTTCAATATATGAAGAGTAACTATATTGTGTATAGTGCCTAATCTAGTACTTTGACGTAAACATTGGTGTATTTATCTCTTAAACGATCACATTAAATAGGCATTTTCACATACGAGAAAAAGATAAATGTGACAAAATAGTTATATTAGAACCTTCCCAACTTCTCACCTTCCTCAGAATTAGGCTATTGTAAGATAATAATAGAGGTTATATTTTTGATAGTGACAGTGACATTTATATTTTATCTGTTAGCATGAACGACACAATTCATGTTTATTAACATTAAGAACTTAAAAGTCAACATTTAAGTCATAAGGATTGTCTTCCTTTCTTCATGCTCTTCTTTTAACTCAAGTCCATAGATAACCAAGATGAGCAGCCATTCTGTCAAGAATTAATAAAAATAACTATTATTATCTTACAATAGCCTAATTCTGAGAAAGGTGAGAAGTTGGGAAGGTTCTAATATAAATATTTTGTCACATTTATATTTTTCTAGTATATGAAAATGCCTTCGACAACGCTTACCGAGGTGTTCATGAGATCACGGTAGACATACCGATCCTTATCGACTCAAATTCGCGATATCGGTCGGTGAAAAGGTACACAGAATGCCGCACTTGCGACTTACCGACGGCTGTCGATAACTGAGTCTTACCGATACCGATTTCTCTCGGAAACGTGTTACAGAATAGCGCTCCAGGGCAATTTATGGCTAACAGGCTGGCAAAACGTCAAGATATTGTCAGATCAACAGATGAACCTCCCGTTTGTTTTGACGTTTGTTGACATTCGATCATCGTCTCATATATACAATTTTTTTTGGTGCTTTTGAATCCATTGTTTCTTAAGGATTGAAAAACAGTTATTTCAATAACTGTGTTGATAAAATGCCGAAGTAGTAGAACAGTGAATGTCACGAGAAGTCCGTTCTGAGCACACTCCGCGAAATTAAATTTCGCGGCCGTTACCCATAGCAGCGGCTGCGAAAAAGGGTTTTAATAAATGACAAATTAACAGAGACTCTGTCAAGTTACGTGTGAACACAAAAATTTTGATAAATCTGATTATACTGAAAGTAACTCTACCAATCAAAAATTTCGCAACTGATTATACAAAGAGTAGCTCTATCAATCGAAAATTCTACAATGCATTCATTTCCATAGTAACCACTTATCTATGGTAACCACATCGACATCAATATACAACAACACACAAACTAACATTACCGTCAAATTTTGATGTTTATCAAGAGTGAGTCGATTTGGATTTTAATTTCTTTGTTGTATCTAAATTAATGAATTGATTATGTTTACCCAGGGCAATTTATGGCTAACAGGCTGGCAAAACGTCAAGATATTGTCAGATCAACAGATGAACCTCCCGTTTGTTTTGACGTTTGTTGACATTCGATCATCGTCTCATATATACAATTTTTTTTTGTGCTTTTGAATCCATTGTTTCTTAAGGATTGAAAAACAGTTATTTCAATAACTGTGTAATTATTTTGACAAATCTGCAGTGTGTAGTTGATAAAATGCCGAAGTAGTAGAACAGTGAATGTCACGAGAAGTCCGTTCTGAGCACACTCCGCGAAATTAAATTTCGCGGCCGTTACCCATAGCAGCGGCTGCGAAACCAAATGTCACTTCTAAATTTCACAATTTGAAAAAACGATACTAAGACAAGGATTATTTTTTATCGAATACCAACAAGTACATAAGTACTCATATTATTTAGGATGAATATTAACATTAATTGTACAATTTGTATTATATCACATATATTCATTTTGACATAGCTTCCCTAGCAATATCTTAGCAACTGTCAATAGACGTCGCCATTTTATTCAAATATATGCCATAAGTCGTCAAAACTTCAAATTAAGCAGGACGCAACAGCGATTTGCGAACGAACTGTCATGAAAATTTTTCATTATCCTTATAACTTATAACTGGTTTGAGTATTTGTGAAAAATTTTATTCAATTAAAAAATGTCGAGTGAAAATGAGATGGGTTTAACTCCACCCAATATCACGGAAATCGCAGAAATAGCCAAATTCAATTTACAAACCTACGTACCAAAAATTCATAGAATGGAGGTCAAAAAACGGCGTGAATTGATTTTCCGAGAAAGTTAAGATGGCATATTTCCAAGATTTATATTGGTATTTATGAAGGTATTATGGAATTAAATGTTATGCAATAAAATTATTACAAAAATCTATTGTTGATGCTGTCCAAGCATTATTAATAATAAGTGTATAAATACAAGTACAATTAGGTCGTAGGTGAAGTATAGTACGTAACTCGTGCTGCAAAGCATTTTACTCACTCACTTTCCCATTCGTGCGTCAAATGCTTCTCATTTCCTATTACCTACTATTTGGTTACTAAGTAAATAGATTATTACGGATACTGACACGTAATGACCAGCACGTAATAAAAAAATTACATGCTCATAGAATTACCAACTTTTCTATTCGCATGTAATAAGCAACTCACAACTCTTGTTATGTAATATACTATTTCCTCCGATCGTGGGAAAAGTTACAAAATTGTGAGCTGTTTTACATGCGCGAAGCTCAACATTCCCGAATAGTGGGCAGTTGCTAAGCAATTAGAAAATAACAGTGCGGTAATACTCTTACCGCACTGCTGTAGCGTGCTGTAATGTTACAAATCGATTATTACAATAAAATGTAACAAAGTATGGCTTTAATTTTCATATTGATAAAGTTGTTATGAAAGAAATAAAGGAAACATCCGACTTATAACGATATTCTTGAACACAAATTTATTGTTAATATTTCCATTCATTGTACAGTCTGTACAATTTGTAAATTGTACTGGAGGGCAACGATAATTTATAAACGCTGAAGCTGCATGGCTAATTGTTCGGTTCATCTCGTTACCACCACTTCTATATTTCAATATGAACATAGAGAAATCTATCTAAACTTACTTGATTACATCTTGAATGGAATATTTTTCAATCAATTTTTCAAATGTAAATTAACGATCGAAGAAAAAATAGTTTGTATAATTCGTGGGAAAAGCATATTCCCAAACTCCTGTGTTATCATCACAGTCGTTTGGGAATATAATACCTAATTATACAATTTACTAATACCGCACTGCCGTAGCGTATGAATTACACTGGCCTACATCCGTGCGCTTTACGATATTGAAATTGAAATACTAGACCACATTAGCGCACTTCCCGAATTCAAATTTTTTCAACTCGTTCAGAAAAATGCGTTCCCGCAAAATTTGCGCAGTCTTGCAGTTCCCGTTAAGAAAGGATTAAACTTCTTTTATAAGACTAACTGTTCCCGATTCCTGACCCATTCAATCAACTAATCTCTTAAAATAGTGGATAAATCTGTAATTCAATTGAAGTAGGTGATTTCAGAAAATCTGTTGCAACTTGAACTGTTTTTGCAAAGGAAAATTAAAAACGGATAAAATATGTATTCCAAAAAAAAACAAGGTTATGTTTGGAAAAAGAGGTAGAAATTGATTTATTGGATAATGTACAGCGAATGACCTAACAGGCTACAAAAATGATCAAATTTAAGTATGTCCTAGCCATAAGGAGAAAAAACACAAAT
Source organism: Galerucella nymphaeae (assembly GCA_963978555.1). Lineage (NCBI taxonomy): Eukaryota > Metazoa > Arthropoda > Insecta > Coleoptera > Chrysomelidae > Galerucella > Galerucella nymphaeae. Next base: position 15,220,242 of record OZ021715.1, on the reverse strand, counting down.
GATTAACTTTTTGTCCATTCCTTAAGATATCAGTTTGAATATACTCTGGATATCTTTGTAGCTGGATCCTCATAGCATTTTACCCCTATTTATAATCCATTCTAATAATTGTATAATCATCCCCATGAACTTAATTTGTCCACCTATTTCACGAATAACAGTTGACAGTTTACAATCGCCTAGATTAATCTGGATACATAGTAGTATTTATTTTGGTGTATTAGTGGTAGTTTGCACATCCATTTCATATGCATGAGGTAGTGAATTATTTTCAATTTGCTATAAATAATGACAAATAGAGAATATTCCAGAAATGTTTGATTGACTATGCAATGATTGCAATCCAGTATTTTTTATTCCACTACATAGTATATTGGAGATGAATCGGATTTCAAATAGAAGTTGATTTGGTATGCTGCTGAATTTAATTAATTAATTTCAATAAAATGAAGCAAGCAGTTGGAGTGGGTCAGTTTTTTTCAAATTAAATTCACGCCAACATGAATTAAAATGAATAAGTGGAATACCTAGTCTTTTATGAAACGTCAAATACCTAGCGATAGCGATAGTGAAGAGATTTTAATGTGTACGCCTACCGAAAGTAATTTGATTTATAAATTTCGATTGAAAAGATGAGTAACGTGAGTATTTGCTCTAAACCTATAGCCTAGTTGGTAGAGATGGCTTACTTTGGCGCGGACGATCCTCATCAGAAACCTCAACAATCTACTAGCGAATTTGTGAAATCGAATAATTTTCTTTTTGTAATCCAGGTATAATATTGACTTATTATTAGGTGGCCTTTGTCCACGACTATTTGATAATTTCAACATTTTACGTGTGCTCCTTCAAGTATAATGACGCACATAATTCACCCGTGGATAATAAGTGTAATGAAAAGGTCACATGACATATAATTATACAGTTGGTTCGGTGTATCTTTTCCCACGTGTGAAATTATTCACATTACAAAATATTATAACAAACAGAGATAGCCATATGAAGAATGTCGACGATAGACTTAACATGGACTTAACTGCGAATTTGTACATGGATATTTACTTTCACATTTTTATTTTACAATTTTATCCATTTTTTTGCACCTTGCATATACATTTATTTAAAAAACAGTTGTTGTAACGACTAGCTTATACCTACCTGAGTTTTGGAATTATTGTGGTAAATAATAGTTATTTATGCAACAAGTGCAAAAAGTGAGTGTTTTTTGCACGCGACGTGAAATTGTCCAACGAGGTCTTTAGGCCGAGCTGGACAACAGTCGGGTGCAAAAAAGACGTTTTGCAATAGTTGCATACAATATTTTTTCTACATTCATGCAAAAACTGGAAAATTAGAATATAATATGTTGGGAACCTAACCTAACTCAATCAAACTCAAACCGTTCTTCTTTTTTGTATCTTTATGACCCCCACCTTGTCAGTACTCGATCATAGCTGGTTTTCGCTTTGACCATTTGAATTTTGAATAATTGAAGATTTTTGCAATAATTGTAATTCGTTGAGACTAAGTAGTAAGATATACATATATTATTGTTGTATTGAAGCAGGATCAGACACTTGCTCTGGATTTTTATTTTATTTAAATGTTTATGTTTGTCATAAATCATCACAAAACTGACACAAGAATGACAGATGAGTACACTAAAAATTTCATTGCACTACTGCGAAAAAGAACAATTTTTTCATTAAATGTGTTTCGCAAAAGTGTTGTTTTGCATGAATGTAGAAAAATATTATTTATCTACTCATTATTTATCCATTCTGTAATGATAATTAACCTTAAATTAACATTTCATTTTGATTCTGGATAGAATTCCATCAATCTGAATTATATGAAACAAATTTTGCTTCCACCAATGTAGAAAATATTGACCTGATTTTCTGAAAGACCAGAACTATTTATGAATGCTTTTTTCATACTAAAGGCTTAGGTAGTACATTGCTAAAATGAAATATTTGTAAGATATTCACAAATATCACACCAGCTTCAATAAATAACGTTCACCGTTATTTTAGCCTCATCCTAATCAAACCATCAATCTACGACCTATGTGATATTTTATGTATTGATGTATTGCGTTTGTATATGAATGATGACGCATGGGAAAAGATCCACCGGACCAAGTGTATTGAAGATTATTCCTACAAAGAGCGACCTTGCTTTCTCAAGTTAGAGCACCAAACCATCAGGCCATAGAGACATATATACGACACTATAAAGGTTTTGTATATACAGGGTGCGGCAGATAAACGGTCAATTAGAAATATCTCGAGAACTAGAGATATCTGAATTATGAAAATTGGCATGAAGGGGTTTTGAATAATGATCTATTAAATGAAAATATTGCCGTCACCATTCTACTTCTGGTTATACCGGAAGTTGCACATAACTTCGTAATTTTTAATGGAAGACACTGTATATTTTTCAATTTTAGTAATATTTACGTTATTCCGAACATTTTTTCTTGTTACTTCCCTATACCTATTTTGAACCGTTTTTGAGTTGTAATGTTTTTTATATGAAAATTACACTTTTTTACCATGTACATAAAATTCAATACCCTCTAAAATAATTTGAATAAAAGTTTGAATTTCTTAGGAACTATTCACCACATACCGCTTTATCGTTTACCCTGTGAAGTTCCCTTTTTAATTATACAGGGTGCTGTCAAAATTGGAATAAAATCGGATTCTTCAATCCTCGCGTAATTCCTTTTTTTCAAAAGGGACACCCTGTAAGTGATTATTTATTTTAGAAGAATACGTTGCCCACCATCGATATGTATTACTATTCCCTATACCTATCTCCTGCTATTTTCAAATAAATCAGCTTTATTCATTTTTGTCACAAAAAATTAATTGTTTTGTAGGCTATGTGGTATTTATTTATTGAGTTAAACATTTAACAATTATATGTGAAGATACTATCCAAGATAATGAGGCACCAGCTTTTTAATGCAACAAATGTTCAAAATGCTGGCCATCAACCTCCAAACATTTATGGATTCTTTTAATTAGATTTTCATTAGTAGCTCTTGATAGTGACTCTTCATTTATTTCATTAAAGACGTGAAGGACTTTGTTTATCATATTTTCCTTGGTAGTGACAGGTTCAGAGAATACCTTATTTTTAACATATCCCCAAATATGATAATCTAATGGTGACAATTGTGGGGATCTTGGAGGCCAGAGAAAGGGACCTTTATTAGCTATCCATCTATCGTTGAAGATTCCATCAAGCAATGAGCCTACTCCTCGAAGATTGTGAGCTGGTGCACCATCTTGTTGAAACCAAGCTTCGTTAGCTTCATTATTTGGTAAAGCGTGCATTGCTGGTACAATTACTTGCTGTAAGATGTTGCAGTAACGCTCTCCGGTTAAATTTTCGTCATAAATCATGAGAGCGAATATCTTATTATTCTTCACAGCACAAAAAACATTAAACGAAAATGACACTTGAAATTTACTATCCCATGTGACTTGAGGATTTTCGTCACTCCAGAAGTGACTGTTATGACGGTTAAACAAACCATTTTTAGTAAACTTCGATTCATCGCACCAAATAATTTTTTTTGTAAAATCTGCATCTTCTTGGCATTTTATTAAAATCCATTCACAAAATTCTACACGTCTCACATAATCTCCAGGATGTAAATGCTGAGCTAGTGTATACGAATAAGGGGTCCAATTATGTTTTTTTTTAAATTCTGTGAATTGTTCTAGTCGACACCTCTAGCAGTTTCTCACATTCCCTTAAGGAAGAATTTGGATGAGCTGCAAAATATCCCAGGATATCTATTTGTAAATTCTCATTACCGACATGGGTCTTCGGCTTATTTCTTTTACTTTTAAACTGACCAAACTGGGAACAGTTGTGCAGCAAACGTTTTACAGTTTTATGATTTGGTCGAGGCTTTTCGGGATATCTCTCAGCAAATACACGGCAAGTTCTGGATACTATTCTGTTATACTCACCGTGAATCATAATTAAATTTAAAAAATCATCATTTGTATATCCTGAATGTGCCATTATCATTTTGTCAAGAATATTAAAGGCAAACTATAATTATACCTTCCACACAACGGCATACAACAAGATGACTACTAAATATTAATAATAACTGACATCTGTCAGAATATTCCATAAGCGACTTGTTAAATTAATTTTTTTTTGACAAAAATGAATAAAGCTGATTTATTTGAAAATAGCAGGAGATAGGTATAGGGAATAGTAATACATATCGATAGTGGGCAACGTATTCTTCTAAAATAAATAATCACTTACAGGGTGTCCCATTTGAAAAAAAGGAATTACGCGAGGATTAAAGAATCCGATTTTATTCCAATTTTGACAGCACCCTGTATAATAAAAAAGGGAACTTCACAGGGTAAACGATAAAGCGGTATGTGGTGAATAGTTCCTAAGAAATTCAAACTTTTATTCAAATTATTTTAGAGAGTATTGAATTTTATGTACATGGTAAAAAAGTGTAATTTTCATATAAAAAACATTACAACTCAAAAACCGTTCAAAATAGGTATAGGGAAGTAACAAGAAAAAATGTTCGGAATAACGTAAATATTTCTAAAATTGAAAAATATACAGGGTCTTCCATTAAAAATTACGAAGTTATGTGCAACTTCCGGTATAACCGGAAGTAGAATGGTGACGGCAATATTTTCATTAAATAGCTCATTATTCAAAACCCCTTCATGCCAATTTTCATAATTCAGATATCTCTAGTTCTCGAGATATTTCTAATTGACGGTTTATCTGCTGTACCCTGTATAGTAGTAGATCGTATTATTTTTTCCAGTGTGTATGATGTATGTCAAAAGCAGAAGTGACGTTTTAAATAATTTATTGCTAATTGCAAAAATTCAAATAGCAATACTGGTTTTTGCTTGATATTACTAGAAAATTTAATATGGAAAGTGAATTAGACAATAAATTGAATACTTAATCAATATATTATTATAATTTGTTAAATAACGTAAGAAGTTATAAGCTATATAAATGTAATAAACTACATTGCTTTAGTTTGACAAAAAAACGCATACCTAAACAGGTAACATATAGTCGTGGATAAAGTATAGTATTCTACTCGCATACAATGGTTATCATTCACTTAGGTGCTTATGTCACTCGCCTGTGGCTCGCGACATAAATGCACCTTCGTGAATAATAGCCATCGTTATATGCTTGTTGAATAATATACCATTATTCAATATATTCGCTGCTTTGTTTTTGAAAGATTTTCCCTACTTTCAGCTCCAAATTTTTGATAAAACATAAATTTCATTGACGACTTAATTATGCTTTGTTGTAAGTTTATTGAATAGACCCTCCAAAACAAAGCAGAATCGATTCAAACTAGCATCAAACGATTTTTTACGGAATTTAAATTGAAAATAGAAAAAAATCAACAGCTACCAATACTTCGTTAAGGCACAAAGCGAAGCATTGAATTTTCAATATCAGCACTGGTTTCAACAACTATATTTTCTATGGATTCAAACACGGGAATAATACTTTTCATTTTACACGTCACAAAGTTTTGTAAAACATGAGAGGAATCAATTGAATTTTATCCACTGCGACAAAATGCGAAATGTGTATTTTTCTATTTTACTCACTTGAACCACATCCAATACACGGGTTTGATATTCGCAAAGCATCACTTCAAACAATAGTGCGAAAACCTGGTCATACTTGGAGGTCTATTCTTGAACAATAAGCGGCATAGATTTATGGCGAGTGATCACATGAGGCGATCGTCGTTATATATTTGACCCTTGTTCCGATATTATTAATCCCATGAAAATCCTACGCATCGGATCGCATGGTCTGTTTCTTTGTATCGCAAATTCATGTGCATAGAGTTGGAAAAAATTCTTTGTTGTGAGCTTAAGTGCTTTCACTGGTATTCAGTGTTTTTAATAGGTGTTTCATCATGGACATAGAGAACTATTATTTTTGGCACGTAATGATTGAGAATTTACAAAAGGCAGAGGAGGAAGTACGAGTTGACGAAAATAGGGGCTACAGATTTTTATATGACCATCGCTTGGAATCATGCTGTTTGTGGGGCACTTCTTTGGTAAGGACTGATATGCGACTGACTCATTTTTATTCAATTTCAATACTAAAACGAAGATTCCATGAAACCGAAGAAATTTGTGTCAATATCTAGATATGATTTTTAATTTTTGATTACACATAATATGGAAATCTAAGCGAGTAAAAGTTTTGTGCCAATTTCCTGAAATGATGCAATAATCTTACATCCATTTCATTTGTGGCGGTGATTATAATTATACAAAAATTCACACCATTATTGGCAACGGCCACACCTCACTGAACTTACTGGTTCTTGTCCAATAATACCAACGACGACGTCAACAACGGAACCAGCAAACAAAATGTCCAAGAGCTCTTAACCATCAATAGTTTTCTCACGCCAAAATTGAGGAGCACACTCATTTTGTGAACGAGCTGAAACAAAACTTAAATTGTGAATTTTATCTTAAATATACCACTAACGCTACATTACTGTTCATCGAAGACGAAAGAGAATCCATTGGAATTCATATTATTCAAAGACAAATCTATTGAAAGCAAAATAGATCACTACACATATTATTCATTTCCGGAACAGAAAACTCACGCATTCGTTTCACGTGGTATGGATGCAGAAATGAAACAAGATTTATAGAGAATATGAAAATGTGAATCAATGGACGATTTTTGTCGATATTAAGAAATAATTTATCAATTTTTGATCACTTATTCCCAATATAAAATTCTAATCAAGAAGAACATTTGTTTCAATATACAGAAACGGATTTAATAATTTTGCATCCATTTCATATGCGCGTGAAGATTATAAGTTCACGAAAATCTGCATCACTGTTGGCAACGGCCATACCACAATGAACATACCGGCTCTCCTCCGGTTGACTTCGAAGATATCGGACTTGAAAGTTTCGCAGTGTTATAAAATAGAAATTTTCAAAAGAGTTCATGTATGTGTTGGTCGTGTGAAATTCGAACTAAAAACCAAACAGCTACAGTGAATCCAGTGCAACACACTTGTGAGGGGGCTGCGCCCCCGTGTTATGACAATAATGAGTTATCACTAACAGAGGTGCCTATGAATAAAACTTTCCAGCAACAAAAATTAGATCCGCAAAAAATGGATACAAATACGAAAACCAAAGCTCTTATTCATACAAAGAAACGATGAGAAAAGAAACACCTCAGGGCCAAAAGAGAAGTCTTTCAATAACTCTCACGTCTGAAGATATGGACCCTATCACCGTTGATACTATTCAAGATCAAAACCAAAACCAAAGAAATTTGCATCGCTCTCGCAACTGTTGAAGAAAAAGCGACAAAGGTGAAGAAACAATAATTTCTAACCAATCCTAAGCACCAGGGTAGGGGGTCTCTGAAGGCGCGTGGGTGCTGCTACATAAAAAGTCCCGTCAGTACTAAAATTTGTAATGTGTTTAGTATTATCTGGTATTATCTATGATTCGTATTTGGTTTTTATTGTTTATAGTGGGACTTTTACTTTAAGAGACAATGTCGAGAATATCAGGGTCAGTTTCCCATCTATTCGAGTCAGCACATAGCGAAGAACAGCCTCTACCTAAATTGCGAATTTTATCTCGAATATACCAGTAACGCTACATTTGATCGAAAACGAATTTAAATTATTTAGAGAAAAATTGATTGAAAGCAGAATAGATCACCACACATATTCATTACCGTAACAAAAATTTTTGGTATTTGGTTGATTCTCGTCCGATCACCACAGTCAAGCAGTGTCGGGTGAGGTTAGTACTTGGATGGGTGCCAATTTTTCTCAATATGTAGAAATGATTCATAAATTCCTTATCATACATAATATGAGAATCTAAGAGTTATATTTCTAATTACATTCAAATCTTGTACATATATTTGTACTGCTATCCTGAATTTATATGTTGGCTGTAAAAAAATACACAGTCCTAATAGGTTTAAGTGCAAAAAAATTTTTTGTAAGAATTATTCCACCTCCTTTTGCGATTCTGCATCAGGTACATCAGGTTTTTTTCTATCGCTAAAGGGCGTAGTTGGATACTGGAAAATGAAATTGGAAAATTCAGTTTAGCTGTTCCTGTTCCAAGAAACAACTTTTCACGAGACAAGCAGCCCAGCCCCTCTGCTTTCTAGTTTGATTCTTACATTGTATTGCCTATTCTGATAACATCCTCCTAAATAAGCTAGTTTTATGTAATCATCTGTGAAATCAGGCAACTTCGGATTTTTTTTTGTTTTCTAAAATTCTTTTCTTCACCACTGGTATATTCGTAGATGAACATGTTATACTTTCATACCTATTTACCTGATTAAAAAAAGTTATCTTGCATGCACTATTTGTACAAAAGATTAGTGTACAATTTTCCGATCCACGGCACGTTACGTAATTATTGTTGTTAAACTTATAACATTATAGAAATGATTTATAGACCAGGGTCGATAATTTTTGAGACCAAAAAAAATTATAGTGAGATGATACCTATTGGAAGATGTGGAGAATATAACAAAAGATGAAGGAAAAATAAATTACGGGCGATCTGAGGTCGGGAAGTGGGAGGGAGTGAGTTTTTAAGGGTAAAAAACGGTTAATCTCGATATCCGGTAAAACTGCAAGTCTTACGAAAAAAAGTTGAATGGCAAAGCGGTAATAAAAAAAACGACAACTTTTGTATCGACACTTTTTTACATAACCCCAAGTTTTATGTGAAAAATTCGAATAACCGAGTTTTTGGTTTTTCATTTTTATCTTTTGCAAAAAAAATTATTTTTTCACGAAATTTGGTGTTAACTCACCTTTGTATGTCCCAAACATACAATAATTTTTTTGATTTAAAATATTCATTTTTTACACTTATTTTGACTTAATATCGAAAAAGCACCCTAATTTTCAATCGCAAATTCTCACGTCTAAATATCTGCTTTTTTAAAAAAGTTGGTGTGTTTCTTATTCGTTGACATCTTTACTTACTGATGGTATAAAAAAAATAAACATCACTTTGGTAAATGTTCTCAGGAAATGTGAATAATGAAAAAAACTCGAATCCGAAATTCTTTTTTTTAAATAATTATGTATAATTTTGAGCAGTTTATTAAAATTAACACTTTACTAGCTTTTTTTATTACCTACAGCTTTGCCATTTAACTTTTTTTCGTAAGACTTGCAGTTTTACCGGAAATCGAGATTTAAGCTGGATTTATAAACTTGGCGTTTGCCGTTGGCGTTGGCGTTCGCGCTAGCATCCCTAATTAAAAGTACAAAAACCCCTTAGACCATTTATATCTACCGTTGGCGTTGCCGTCCGCCGTTGGCTGCCGTTCGTCTTAAATGAACTTCAAGTTACGCCGTCGGCCGTTCGTAGCAAGTCTGAAGAGCCAATCAAAACGATTTTTATCTGTCACCTGGTGTACGTCATATATGAAGTGCCATTTATTGGCATATGATTGTGTTTGTTAGTTTTATATGGATATGACAGATTAAATTGAGGTTATGATAGTTTTCGTTACGGCCAACGGCACTTTATAAATGGCCAATGTCGTTGCTACGAACTGCCGACGGCGAACGCCAAAGCCAACGGCGAACGCCAAGTTTATATATCCAGCTTAACCGTTTTTTACCCTTAAAAACTCACTCCCTCCCACTTCCCGACCTCAGATCTCCCGTAATTTATTTTTTCTCCGATTGGCTGCAAATATTTATTTTGCTGACTGATTACATTTGCTGCCTAGGCACGAAAGTGATTACTTTGCTGCCTGTGACGTTACATTTCCATAGCAACCAACTAAAATAAAGAGATTGTGGGAATTGTAATAATTTGCAAATACAATATCCTCCTGAACAATCGGAGAAAAAATTATATGTTCAACTTGATAGCAAAGTAGATTGACTGCCTAGTTAAACAAATAACTATTTCTTTATTTTTTGTTATATTCTCTACCTTTTCCAATGGGTATCATCCTACTATAATTTTTTTTCACTTTTGACCATTTTAAAAATTATCGACCCTGGTCTATTATTATTATTATTGTGTACATTTACCTACTGAAAAGAATAAGTGAAATGTATCCAATCAAAAACCTATACCAAGGAATCGATTGAATCTTATTGATATTTTTATGTCACTTTGTTTGCGCGGAAAAAATTTTGAGTTCATATAAAACACTTCTTGGTGTGCGTCATCGTTTTTGACGTATATTTGGTTTTAAAGTATTGAGTATCGTTTATTCCATTTGTTGTTTTGACATATAAATACCTGACCTTAAATTTACTGGATAAAATCATCAGAATCATGAAAATACTTGAGAACTTTCCAAACGCTGATGTTTTTCCGTGTACCTAGGCTTAGTTTTCTGTTAATTGAAGAAATATAACAATAAGATTGATTTTACAACTAGACAATCAAAAATATTTTGAAGTTGATTGTCTAGTTGTCAAATGTTTTCCGTTGTGTCAGACAGTGTCAGATAGGGATAGAAATTAATAAGATTGATATATATTTTTTTTTTTTTTTTTTTTTTAAGCTAGTCGCATCAACCATGTGGGTTATTAGCGACTCGGTACATTTTACAGTTTGTGGATTAGTTGTATTTCGGTGAGGTACTTAACTAGAGAGTTTACTTTACAGTCATAAAATTTTAAGGTTCTGAGGAAGATTATTATTTTGTCTTTGCAGTTTGTACTTAGGGCAGTCAATTAGAAAATGTTTTACTGTTATTTCACATCTGCACAGATCACATTTGAGTGGTTCCGTTTTCTCGAACAGGTACTGATGGGTTAATCTGGTGTGACCTATTCTTAGTCTTGTTAGTAAAACTTGGTGAGGGCGTCTTGCAGGTATCATTTTCCAAGGATTGATATTTACTTTTTATAAATAATTATTAATCGTGAACAACAAAGTAGCAATTCTAGATTATCAAGTAGTTTCTTGTTATCAGATTATGGCTAGATCGTATCTAATTAGGGTTTCCATAATATGAAACGATGAATCCCTCTCGGATTGATTGAATTACCTAATAAATAATGGAAGATCTATTCTCTAAAAATTCTCCGAAATTTTGAAAAAGGAATATTCACTTAAAATATCATAAGAATCATTATAATTGAAATGATTATATCAAATAATTGGTTCATCTTCAATATTCTCTCTCAAGAATATGGTTCATAATACACTGGATTGTATTATGGTTCATAATTCACGCCTTATGACAACTCAACAGTCTGGGGGTACAATATGAAGTGAACTATTAAATATGTGTATTCTGTTCAGGAAAGTTGTTTCTGAAATATATAGCTACCACAACATTTTGAGGTTAGTAATAGTAATACAAAATCGTTACTGACTTTTATTTAATGAGGAAATTAAGGGTCGTAGTATTCTATTCGCAATATATGGCCAATATTCACTTGGGTGACTTGCGCCCATCGCTTGCGGCTCGGGAAGTAAACGTCACTCATCGTAAATAATGGCTATCATAAATTGCCGGTTTAATAATATTTTAGCGTGAATTCTTATAATAATAAAATGTTAGTGGCTAACGGGAGTGTATTCTTTTCCATTATCCACTGGTGTGAAGAATTTATATCATTATGCAGCTCAATATGTAAAAATAGTCTATACGTTATTATTTATTCGTGGAGGGACTTGAATTCATGCACTCACAATCAATCGATGTAACAATGTCGGCTGTTTTGACAGACCAGTGAGTACAACTGCCTTATAGCAGGTTTGGCTGTATTAACGCGGTCTCAATATGCAAGCTGTGCAGAGTATTATCACGCGGGTCATACGATTCAACAAAGACATACTCACAGTTTTTGTTTCCTTTTATTGCGTTTGATCATTACTTCCAAATAAAATTCGTAAAAAGAATAAGACAGACTTTTATGCAATTTGGACGGGAAAAAGAAGGATATGTCTTCAGTTTTCAGCGATTCTAAAAAGTATTCCACCAGTTTTTATTTAAATATGTCAGTTCTGTGACTTTGACAATTCGAAGTGATAATATGAATAATAATTAGCAATTTTCTGGTTTTTTGTATTCTCAAGCAAAAATATAAGAAGTGAAAATTCGTCAACCAGTGTAATCTCACACTTTGATAACTTCTGTGTTTCCTGATTTAATTCATATGGTTTGTGATGGTTAGTGACCTTTGAACCCGCACGATAAGAGCGCTTTTGACTATATCAAATATCGTATATAACATATTCTACAAATCCAGTTTCCCAGGGTGTTATATTGTTTTCAAAGTTCAACCTTTCGAATAAGAATTTCTTGGCCCCAAATTTACTTCGCATATATTCCGTTCTAGAGGTATTAAGCATCAGTTTATTCTTGAGAACGAAATTATTCCACTGTTGATTTTCCATTATTTTTAAAGCTGTTCTCGCTGTTTGTATTATACAGACGTCGTCCGCATATAATGCTGTCAGATTTGATGTAGCTCCAGGAAAGTCTACCGTAAACAGGTGTTGCGCGCTATTAGGGTCCTACTTCCACTTTACCAAACATTATGTATAGAACTTCTTATCGCACAAATGAAAATTCGGAAGTGATATTAATTACTACTACTTTCCAACTAATGTGTTATATACATAACGCAACATAACTAGTAACGTGCACGCTTGATGATGCCATTTTTCGAATATAATTATTCTTCAAAAATATCATATGAAAACATACATTCTTCACAACGATCCTCATCCAATTGCATAGTTCATTGATTGAGGTTGATTATATTATATAGATAATTATGTTTTTCTACATTCATGCAAAAAACAACACTTTTGTGCACCACATTTAATGGAAAAAGTGGTACTTTATTGCACTCATCTGTCATTCTTGTGTCAATTTTGTGATGATTAATGACAAACATAAACATTTAAATTAAATAAAAATCCATAGCAAGTACCTGATCCTGCTTTAATACAACAATAATAGATGTATATCTTACTACTTAGTCTCAACGAGTTACAATTATTTCAAAAATCTTCAATTATTTGAAATTTAAATGGTCAAGGCGAAAGTCAGCTATGATTGAGTACTGACAAGGTGGAGGCCATAAAGATACAACAAAAAAAGAACGGGTTGAGTTTTATTAGGTTAGATTAGATTCTTAACATATTTATGTTCTAATTTTCCAGTTTTTGCATAAATTTAGAAAAAATATTGTATGCAACTCTTGCAAAACGTGTTTTTTGCACTCGACGTGTTGTCCAACTCATCCTTAAGACCTCGTTGGACAATTTCACGTCGCGTGCAAAAAACACTCACTTTTTGCACTTGTTGCATAAATAACTATTTCAGGGCTCAATATTTGAAAACAAAGTATATTGAAGAATGTAATTAAGACATTACACATTCTTGGAATAAAAACGTTTTCAGTTGCGTTGAGCCATTTATTAACACTTACATCAATTCTATTAATGATGTGAACGTGTATTTTCAAGCGATCACTTGTGGGCGTTGGTACTCTCAGCCTGTGACCTTACCATACAGCATTCAGTACATTTGGAAATAATAATCAATAAATTTATTATCAGAAAATTCTTTTACCCATAAAACAATCATACTAGAAATTATCAATACAAACACCAAACCCCAAAGAAAATTTTATAAGACAAGTTTTAATTTTTGTCTTTGTTTCAGGGTCAAGAAAACTTTTTGGAGGATACCGAATAACTCCTAGATACTGCAAGGCATCTAAACCACCCTCGGAACCACTTGGAGGTCCAAATATATGCATGTTTAATCATGAATGTAGACAAAAAGAAGGTTTAGTAGTTGGAGCCTGTATGGACGGCTTCTTATTTGGTGCCTGTTGTCAACTTCCAAAAGGCGTATCTGTTGGGAATTATTTAGAAGAAAATGCTGTTCCTCAGTACGTCACAGAAAATAGTATATTCTCAAAAAAGCCTCATACCACTCCTTTGGATATAACTTCGTTAGGAGTTTCTCAAATCGCCGAATCTTTATTGAGCTCTGGAGTGCTCCCAACTGCAATGGATAACGAAGTCGTGCAAGTCAGTCAGCACCAAAAATTCTCCACGACTGGTGTGACACATCCACATGCACCTGATACTATACTTGTTAGTCAAGAAGAAAATGAGATAAATCCAGATTACTTCAAACCTACTACACAACCAGCAGAAGATAAAAAAACAACTGTGAGAAGTGGTGAATACCCCAGTACACCAATTTTAGCCATTTCAATTTCCAATGCACCTTTGGAATATACCACTGTATCAGGTTTCAGTAGACCTATATTTAGACCGAAACCCATTAAACCCAATGATAATAATTATGTTTTAATACCGACTATAACACATAATGCTCCCAAACCTAATTCAACACAAGACTATGATTCTATCGCTAACATCCTACAAGTCATTAATGGCAATGCAACTGGCAGACCCACGCTCGCAACTAGAGCACCTTCATCTACTCAAAAACCGCCATCGACTTCTTATGTTTTCAGTACCACTTTACCCCCAAAACGTACTCAGTCAATACCGACAAAAAGAAAACCTACCACAAAAATACCGACAACTACATTTTTCAGCTCCACAAAAACCACATATGCTGTTTCTCCAGGTGCTTTCATTACTTCCGCTAAGCCACCATCTACTTCTTACGTTTATAGTTCAACGCCATCTAGACGCCCTCCTCCAACACTCGATTCGCATTTAGTTGGGTCAACTTATAGTGGAAGCTCCTCATCTAGTAGTTTTCCCACCCCAGTACCAACTATTATAGTTTTATCACCTGTTACTGAAGGAATTGGAGCACAAAGCTCAAGTCCTGATTTGCAGCAATATCCTTCAACCTTACAAAGACCTTCAGCGCTACCACAAAGAAAACCAGCTACCAATAAACCAATTCATCACCTAACAATTAATCAGCATGTAACTCAAAATATTTATAGCTCCACAGAGCCACCCTCATCATTCAGTTCGAGTGAAAGACCCTCGCCAACTGTGCTCATCACGCCAAAACCAAGTACTTCATTCAAACCGTCAGATTCTTTTGATACCGTCGAAGTTGGAACAATTCCATCTTCAGCAGATGATAATATCAACTTCCCTCCAGTTAGAAATCCTAATTTAAATATGTCTAATATTCCATCGATTAACGAAAATGACATAACAACTCCAGTGTTTATAGAAGATGAAGCATTGAATGCTAATGTTGAATCTTTTGTGAATAAAATAATCGAGGGATTGCAGGAACCATTTCATGGATTGAAAGATGTCGTATATAATCGGAAAAATTCTACTCTGTTAACTGTTGAGACAACTACCAAAACAACAACTAAGAAACCTCTGAAGCAAACTATTGTTACTAAGAGACCGGTAGTAACCACGCTAAGACCGGCGTTAACTACTTTGAGGCCTGTAAATACAAAAGCTACGACTACTCAAAAAATCACCACAACGACAAATAAAAAGACAGGCAATAAAAAAACTACTACCCTAGCGACAACTAAGAAACCAAGCCCAACTAAAAAAACTAAACCACCCACTAAGAAACCAGTAACAACAACACAAAGTTATATTGTATCATCTGCTGACAGCGTAGTCATCGACAGTGAGGATTATAGAACAGGTAAGTCCTATTTTGAATAAGGTACAAGATATGGAATATCTTCCACATAAACCACTCGCTAAAACATGTCCATATTCGATCATTTATGAGCTCATAATCCAAAGTAACCATAGACGGTATAAGGGGCCTATTATGTAACTCTTCCTTTGAAATTTAGAAAAACTTGAAAATTTAACTGGCTTTAATATCAGATCAGTATTCGCTAACCACATTTCCCTTGGAATCTCAAGGAATTCCTTCAAAATATCCTGTTAAAACTATTATTTTGAATGGGATGTTGAAGTGTGCCTTTGAATAAAAACGATGAAAAAATGGCACATGTTGATGTTGCTGGTTAACCCTTGATTGAGGAATTAACTGCAAACCACGAAAAGTGGGAAAATTGTGAGATCACATTTAAAAAAGTTTAAATCAACAATCTTTATATATCATTCTAGGAAAGAATTCAATTCAAACCAAAGTATTAGGGACATGAGTGATCCTTTTGAAATACCAACTAATTTATTCGAAAGTCTACTAATAAATGTCAAAGAAATATTGCTGTATTCTTCGTTTGTGTTCTTAGGTGTTAATAATAAATAACTATGATGAATTTTCCGCAGGAAGACATGATCAATATGATTTACGTGTTAGGGGAATGTTCAAAAATTTGTCATTACTAAAAAGTTGTTGTCTCCATTGAAAACACGTTTTGGAAGAGCATGAGGTTGATAGAAAACATTACCTGATGTGTCGATTCTTTCCTTAAGCCTTGAGAAAGCTCTTTCATTTGGATGTCTTCGATTGGGATATCTTTCACGATATACTCTTGGAGCAAGTAAACAATTGTTTGAACATTTCTCTAACACATAAATCATATTGATCATGTCTTCCTGCGAAAAATTCATTATAGTTATTTATTATTTAGTCAAGAAAACATATTCGTATTCTGTGTAAATATTAATTCATTAAAATAGCAGAACGCTTTCGGCTATTAAGCCATCTTCAGTGCTTACCTGTAAGTAAGTAAAAAAATTATGGAACATATAAAAGAAGTGGATAAAAAATTTCACTTACTCGTCAGGTAATACAAGAAACTTGGACAACAATCAGATCTCCTTAATAAAAGACCACTCACATTGGTTTTGAAATATTACTTGGTTTACATTTGATTGTTATTTTGTATTGTATTTGAACAGTTTTTAATAACTTCTCAAATTTGTTTTTACATACTTCATTGCTCGAACGATTATTGTATTTGGAGTTTCCTTTGACTTTTAATTGATTATAGTTTGAATTAGATTTGGAAATGGGTTCTCATTAGACCCTTAATCTTATTCGTTTTTGGAATTAGATTTGAGTATTGAGTTCTCATTAGACTTTAATCAAATTAAATTTGTTATTTGTTATTGGTTACAACCAGACTACATATTTGCATTAACATTTTTATTGTTTAATCTTAAATTGATTTGTTCACTTTTGGATGTCCCTTATTATGTGAATTTTTATTTTGGATTAGATTTAGTAATGGGTTCTCATTAGACCCTTAATCTTTTTTCAGTATTTTATAATTTGATAGGTTCCCATTAGACCTTAATATCAAATTGTCTTTAATTTCATTTGAGAAGTTTACATGTCTGTTTTGGGACATTTGAATAGGATTTCCATAGTGTCATTTTTAAACTTTTGTTAGATTGATTGAGTTCTATGTTCACTGTCATTTGTCATTTGCTAATTCTTTGAAATTGAGGTAGTGTCACTTCAACTTCCGTTAGATGAACACGTGTTCGGAGTTCATTTTTTAAATAATTTCAACAAGAAAATTTTCAATAATGTTAAAATATAGATTCAACAAACCCCAAACAGGGGATCATTTTAATTTTAATTTAATGTAATTTTAACTTATGACGTCAATGTGTTGTCCAAGTTTCTTGTATTACCTGACGAGTAAGTAAAATTTTTTATCCACTTCTTTTATATGTTCCATAATTTTTTTACTTACTTACAGGTAAGCACTGAAGATGGCTTAATAGCCGAAAGCGCTCTGCTATTTTAATAAATTAATATTTACACAGAATACGAATATGTTTTCTTGACTTTCGAGTCATGTGTACTCAGCTATAAAGTATTCACATTTATTATTTAAACCTAAGAACACAAACGAAGAATACAGCAATATTTCTCTGACATTTATTAGTAGATACTATTTTGACAGTAGCCCAGAGATTGAATTTTGTAGATGCATCCAAACTTACGATTAAAATTTATGCCTTAGACGTTGCATGTAAAAATTTGAAACCATATAATTTGTGAACGTAAAATACTTGTTTTTGATCATAATCATAAAATATTTACATTTTTCCATCAATTTATACCCTAAATGTGCTATATCGTTTGAAAGATTATTAATTGTACTAACAAATTATGAAAAGTCTTATAGGGTGATTCATTCAAAATTTTTGAGATATTGCTTGATTTGCGTTTTGTTTCACCGTGTATTGAAGAAGCCACAGATAAAAAAAGTAATTATAATACTGAGCACAGCCAATGATATGTGAATGACAATTGAATACAAAGACCTGTTGATTTATTTTGATTTACTGTTTAACAGAGTGTTAAAGAGGAGGTCTTCTTTACCAATAATTGGCCATATCTTTTGAAAACACCCAGAATGCTATATTTTTGTAACGCTCCCGTTGAGATCTTTTCGATTCTTCAACAAAATATAGTACGTTCCATTTAAAAAAATGTAAGTTTGTGCTGCTACTTGGTTTTGGATCACCCTGTAGAAACGAAAGTATTTTCAAAATGTGCCCTCAGTAACTGTATCAGCTCACACAAAACCTTAAAGTTTTATCTCGTACCACAACGATGTAATCCTCCGATGTCAGAAGATTGCCCCACCCTGTATATAAATATAATTGCATACAAGATATCAAAAACACTTTATGTAGAATGATTTTTGGGTTAGTTTATTTCCATCAACTTTCTCTGATTTTTTTATTGAAGCTAGTTTCTAGATTAGATATTTAATGTGAAAACGCTGTTACCAGATACTATTTACTTGAAATTTTCAAGGAACTCTTCAAAATAAATTCACAGTCCTCTAACATGTGAACTTGCAAAATAGCGTTCCAACAAAAAATTTCCAAAGGCCCCTTGAAAACTTATTTTTAAAAATCCTCTCAATTTCAAAGAAGAAGACTAGTTACAGAATAGACCCCTGAGTCTATTAGATATTGTTGTGTATAATTTCACATCTGAAGATGATCTTCAGCCAGAGCATGTTATGTTCAATAGCTTCTATTAATAATTAGCCTATAATGTGCTTTCCACATAATCATGTAATTGTACTCGGACCATTGACTTCGTAACTTAAGCGCTGGCTGTCTGATTTATAGTGCAGCAATAGTATAGGGCCAAGCAATAGGTGAAGTAAGATTGGTATGGGTGCCGGGACATGATGGTATTTCTGGAAATGAACAAGCGGATGAACTCGCGAAAAGAGGTTCAGCAACAGCATATGTCCAGAACCAGCTCTTGGGACCACGAAGAAGGTAGTCCGAGGGCAAATAAAAAAATGGGTACAAAGCCAACTATACTTCATTGGAGGAACACTCCGAAGCAGGCACACAGTTAAACCATCATAGGTGACACATGTGCAAAGCGGGCCGAAGAGCTACTGAATATCAGTAGGAATAAGCTGAAAATTATTACAGGTTATCTAACGGGTCATACCCCGGTAAAAGATCACCTGCATAAAATAGGATTTTAAAACGGGGACCTCAGCTGCAGACTATGTGGCATGGGGATCGAGACCGTGACCCATATCTTGTCTGACTGTGAGGCACAGGACTCGAGGAGACAGGCAATCTTCGGAGAGGCCAATGCGCCACCTGGAGTATATGGCACACATCCAATGGACCTATACCGTCTACTCGAAGGTACGGGGATAACTGGATGGGTGGGCTAAATGTGGGAGTAGAGTGAAAAAAAGCAATAGGTGAATTTGTATGACAGAAATCCTAGTAGAAAACGGACTGTGCCATCCAGTGAAATACATGACGTGATAGAAATCTGATGAATTTTTGACTCGTCATTATTGCTCATAAAATTTTCATGGACATTCGAAGCATTGCATCGTATGCACTTCATGTGCACGGAGAGCATTGTCAATTACTTTTGTTGTGATTGAATGATATTGTTAATGTTAAATTCAGTTCATATCCAGTAAATGACATATAATGCGCGCCAGAACAGATTGTATTGCGTTCGACGCACGGTGATCGAGACTTGCCTACAACAATAAAATGCTTAATTGTCAATCTCGATAAGTGTCAAATGCCGGACTTGCGCTAACATCGAAGTAGACCAATTTGTAGAGTGGTGATCAAAGAACAAGTTGAATTCTGAAATTTAGAAAAATGTTAAGTAGAACAAAAACTACTAAAATCGAGAGTGTCGACTCTCAGAAATTTCAAACTCATCAAATATGCACTATATGGAAAAATTAGGAAATATTTTTTTCAATGGGTCATACTTGCATAAAAAATTGTTCAGGCCGTAAATCCATTTTTTCATAATTTGTTCAAGCAATTGCGATTTAAACAAATCGTAACGAGTTCATCCGTTCGAAATACATAAGAATATCACTTTTTTTTCTTGGATCGACCTACTACACACGGCAGCTTTGACCGCCCCCCGACTATTTATAAAACTCACCTTCCAATTGTTGATCATTTTATCTGGACAATCCTCAAAACCAAGCAAAATCAGCTAGCTACGAAATTAAAACTCTTGTTTGTTGTTTCAAAGCAAACACTACTGTAAACATACGTCTAATTTTTTTGCTTTTATGAGGCGTTATCAGATATTATAAATACTACTTGACACTTTTGTTTCTATCTCATTAAGTTATTGTATGGGTTTCAGAATGTGGAGTCCGCCCCTTACATAGATCATCGAAAATTGTTGGTGGCAAAGGAGCAGTATTTGGTGAATTTCCATGGCAAGTTCTTGTTAGAGAATCAACGTGGTTGGGCCTTTTCACCAAAAACAAATGTGGAGGTGTTTTGATTAGTCATAAATACGTTATGACCGCTGCTCATTGTCAACCTGGATTCTTGGCTTCACTCGTAGCTGTATTTGGAGAATTCGATATTTCTGGGGATTTAGAACAAAAACGGCCGATCAGTAGGAATGTTAAAAGAGTTATAGTGCATCGACAATACGATGCTCAAACTTTCGAAAACGATTTAGCTCTACTGGAATTGGAGCAGCCAGTTCAATTTGATCAACATATCAGTAAGTATAGTTGTGAGTTAAAAACGTTTTTCCGTTACCCGTCATTTCTGATCAATATGAATGTATCAAATTATTGATAAGAACTCGGACTTTATCATGCAAGATCTTAAATAAATATTTGTAGACATTATGGAGAAAAATCGGTTTCAGTATTATTTGCAATATAATACAGCTCAATCTTTTCGCCGGAATAGTTGGCGAACAGTTTTTCTCATTCGTGTTTTTTCACAAGCGCTGCACCCTACAATGTAAATGATTTCATATTTTACTGGAAGAGATTTCTTAGAGGAATATTTTTTTCGTGCAGCCGGCCGCAAAATGATATTTTGCGGCCGTTACCCAGAGTGTAATTTTCTCTATTCGCGTTGAAACGCTGTCTTTTCTAAAGAGACATAATGTTTATTGAAATTATGTAATTTTCACGGTTGCACGGAAAATATTGTGTATACTATGGCCGCGGAATGTTTTCGCGACCTCGAGATTATCTTGCGTCGGCCGGAGCGGCCTCGGCGATAATATCTCTCTCGGAACGCGAAAAAGCATTTTGCGGCCTTAGTACACAAATAACTATTCCCAATGCTGGCATAGCTGGCTTACGGCCTTCCTGATTTTCCCACCCGGTATATTAGTCGCATTGTTTTTGTATCGATTTCAATTTTAAGAAAGTTATAGTTGTCCTCAAAACTTTGTTTTTAATTCTACCGAAAGAGAAACTGTTTGCATTTCGAGTTCCAATTGAGGATTCACCAAAATTGATTGAAATATCAACCACGCTGTGAAAAATTGATAATTCAATCTAGCATGATTAAAAAAATTGAAAGCGATTCATATCAGTTCTGTCACGCTATTATCGAAATTCCGATTCTCACTTGACAGCGACCATGCCCAATTTTATAAATAATGGTTTGTTTACGTTGGTTGTGGTCTAAACAACACATTTAAATGTACACTTGTTTTTCAAATTGGAGTGAATAATTTTTTCGAAGTTGAAATTTGAAGTAACAAAATATTATTATAATTACAAAATATTCAGTTGAATTTGTTAAAAACTGTGAATATTTTTACATCGATTTATAGTTTCGAATCGTATCTAAAATCGCATTTGTGGGTGTTATTTCTAGTGAATAGACGGTGGTATGAATAAAAACGAAGTACATGCTAATACTACAAATTTAAGGATCTACTTTAAAGTATCTGCTCCATCATGAAGCATCTGGTCAGTTCCGGTAGAATCTGCTTAACGTTGAAGTATTTACTAAACTGCTTGTAGTATCTACTTTTTAGCCCGTAGTATATGCTTCGGCACGTGCAGCATCTCCTACTCCTTCTGCTCGGGGAGCTAGTCTTGACAAGTTTAATAGATTTCTTGTTCCATCATTATTGTTACAAAAAAATGTCAAGACTATCCTCGAAACTACCAGAAATATTATTTGCTATTTCTCTTATTAATTATTAAAAGTTATAAAGAGTGTTCGTGACAGTAGAATGTCTTCAGATGAAGAAATGCCCCAGCAAGAAGGCTCCCAAAATGCAGAGTAAACAATAAGCATTTGTTATAATGCTAGAAGATTTCAAGATACTGCCGGATAAAAAATGACACCTGCCCTCAAGTCTGCAAAAGATACAGCCCTTAAAGAGTTAACCAATATTTATAATAAAAATACAAAACAAAATTTATGATATGATATCATCAATAACGTGTCGTCTTGCACTGTATATTTTTCTTTTGCGTACCTATTTCATCCATTTTCAAACAAAATTAACCGTAGAATTCTCAAGAAGCTGCTATCATACCAACTTCGCTAACGTTAAGCAAATACTATAATTTCTTCTTGAAATCGAAGTATCTGCTGTAAGAAGTCGCTACTTTAAATTGCAGTGAATACTTAAGTCATTTTCACGAGAGTGCTACATAGTATAGTAACTTCCGGAAAAATTAAAAGTATCTACTTCGAAATGTAGTTTCTTCTTAGTTTTGAAGTACCTACTTCATAGAAAATCCTAATACTTCTAGTGTTAGCAAATACTTCGTTTTTATTCATACCACCCATAGGTACCTAATGTTCGTGAAATTTGCATTTTTATAGCATTTTTTCTGCTGCCTTTCCTTACAAATTACTTATATGAGTCAATTAGTAGTGAGGAGTTTAATTTTGAATTGAAGTGATCTGAATGAAATGGATGAATGGAATTTATCGCTGGTCATCACACGACCATGCTCACTCAATATACAAAGTGGCCCAAAAGTCTAGTGATTTGGAGTACGTAGATTCTATATTTGATATTTCCAATGTTGCCAGATTTGCTGTTTCTTTTATATTATCAGTAGGTACATAACTTTGATTTTTCAAATTCAGCACCCTGTATATTCAGTCATTATTGGAATCTCCTATTCAACCATATGCAACAATTCTATTCAGAATAAAAGGTCTCGAATACATGTAACAGTTCAAAATATATAGATTTGAAGAATTTGGAGTGTGGAATTCTGTGAGCTCATTTTGGTGTAAATAATCGGCGTTATTTAGATGAGATATTTCTCAGACAATGAGTTGGTGGACGAGATAGAATTGATTGGCCTCCACGTTTACCTCATTTCAATCCTGAGGAATAATTATCATTGGAAATTGAGTTTACAAATAGGCGTTGCCAGACTTGTCTCGTGTATTTCAGACCTTCCAGACTGCATAAAATCATGAGTGTTACACATGGTTGAGCCCGTATTAAATGGGAGATTCCAATAATGACTGAAAATACAAGGTGAACGGTAAATCTGGTCACATTGCAAATATAAAAGATGAAATCTCCGTATCTTAAGACAGGTGTACTTCAAATTTTGTACAATTAGGACTAGCAGTTCACGAGATAATTGGTCGTTTCCATACTTTTGAGCAACTTTGTATAAAAATAACAACTATGTATCCAAGCGCAACTCAATACTAGGAACTTATATGACAATAATGTATATTTTCTCCTGAAAAGTAAAAGCAAGCATTGAAAAATAACTGGTCACAAAAATAAGAGAATTGAATTACAGCTTAAAGAAAGTATCATAGTCGTAATTGCCAAAGCTCAGCTAAAGCATGGCTTGATTCAAAATTTCCCGTCAGTAAACATGAATGTAGTTATACTGCCAGCGTGGGCCAGAAGCTATGATAAGTCAAAACGTAGAAAGACAGCTGCTCAAAAAACTTCTAGAGCCTACCCTATACGACAATGTAACAGCTGCAGCATGAGCAAGTCTAGAGCGACAACACAATGAATTTAAACAAGGTGGAATTGAACAAAACAGACAAGCAGCAAAAATATTCTTGAAGATGACACAACGGTGGCTTTGACGGGCCATATGTCAATTCATAAAATAATGCCATGAATCAAATCCATATGTCGAGGAGGTGAACAGGAATGTACAAAGGAGATATGGAGATACTTATCGGATCAGATCAGAACAGATCAAAACATGAGTTGGGAGAACTAAATAAAACTAAAATTCATGCTACGAATTTTATACGCACTCTACAGGTATAACATCCATTGATATTAAAAAGAAGATTAACAGCGACCTTAAAATATGGTGAGTTCAGGATTTATTGCAGTCAATTATCAACGGTATATTTTAAACATACACACTGTACACATGTCTCGTGAATTCTTGAATTGTTTCGACTTATAAGTTTAAAGAATGCAGCATGGATTAACATACGTATTTCCTGTTTACTTTACCCACAACCAGGCAATAAAAATTTAACCGAGATGTGTAATTGATAAGCCTAGAAAGTTGTACTAAATAACCAATATTGATCACCGCAATACAGCTGATTCATCTCATTTCGCGAAGTTTAAAGGCATCGAATTGTGACACAGATTCTTTACTTTCACTCAGTGAATTCAAGTTCAAGTAGGATTCGCTTTGGTGAATAATTCGATCAATCAGTCATTAAATGCTATTCAGAAAAACTCTTGCATTCAAATTGACGATAAATATTCCTTTGACGTCAGGTTGAAATTTTATTCCGATTTCCATACGGGGACCAGTCAAAAAACTTCGTATACTGTAATGAAATGAGCAAATGTTATTTGACAAGAATAAACTAATATATCATCGTTTATAGTACAACGATATACTACATTTTTGTAAAAATCTGGGATCAAAAGTTTACTAAAATGCTGATGGTTTGTATTCCAATTATCACAAATAAATTCAAAATAAGATTTCATGGAATTGCCAATCGGTCTATTGTGATTTCAAATTAGATTCTCCAGTCTAGCTTTTTAATGTTACCACTCAGCATAAGGACTGAACCTTCGATTAAGTACCGGTAGCCGGTAGCTTTTCATCATCCAGAACTAGTAACCGGACATTCGCCAGACAGTCACACTAATGTAAGCCGCAGTTTTCTTCTTTGTGACAGAATCTACTGGCTCCCTCTGCTAACCCCATTAGCTTTGCGTTCCTGCCAAGCTTACAATGCCATGATATCCAAACCACTATGATAGTTTCCCTATCTTTGTCTATCAGGTCTACCTTGAATATTAACTAATATTCATGAATCAACTGTTTCGTCTGCCTGTATCCTGGTAAGGCTACTTATCATTCTATGCTATACATTTTCTTGTGACCATGTATAGGTATTGTCGATTTTGCAGCACTACGGTAAAGCTCCGATTCAAAAAAGCGCATTTTATCCGCCCTCTTGAGCACGTACATTATTCCATGCTAACTAAGCACTAACACACTTGATTGGAGCTTGGCTGCATGTGAAGTTGACAGCTGAACGGTATTTTTTGTCTGCCTCCCAACTTTTTCAACGCTGTATTGTCAACGTCAAACGCTTAGAACGGTGTGTGGCTTATTCGAATAGTATACAATTCCGTGTTCTGGAGACGACCGTTAACTAGGTTGCCTGGGTTGTATTAGTTAATCTTTTTTTCCAGTCTGCCTTACCTGGTAGGGTTATTATTTGGGATATATCTTGTTACCGTCGCATTAATATGCTTCAAGTTCCACGATAAGCTTTCGATAGATAGCATGGTACGTTCGGCTTATGTGCTGTCGAAGTAGTCTGTATGTCAATATACAGTGGTGAGAGACTTAGCAAGACTTCCACAGCAATTGTGGAAGTGGTTTTCATAGCCTCCGTTATACACAGTCATGCAAGCCCTTATGTGCTCCCTAAAAAACCTACAGCTCTCTTTTCAAACATTCTTCGGCAACTTCTCAGAGCAATCGTTTTTTCTGCGTGGTCTTCTTCAGTTGAGTTCTTCTTAAAAACCCTCAATTGAAATATACTTCTAGGTAGTTTGTTTCTTCTTTTTTATCCAATCGCAATGTAGTTTATCCAAGATAGTTTAAATTCGTTATGGGTTATTACGTAAGAAGATGATCTACTGAGTTATCCACATAACTGACTTATTAAACTACCTTCTTATTTTAGTCCTAGCATATTCATTTGAAACCTTTTTTTGTCTAGTTCAAGTTATTATAGAGGGCAAGTATTCCATGTTCGGATTATTTTTTTGATATTGTACAATCCGTTATTTTGGATCTCCTCTTCGAGAGCTCTTATGAAGAGAGTTAAGTTTTTGGACTGTACAGTTCACCCCAAAATCCTGTTTCAAATTGGGTTTCAATTAAGAAGTTGTTGATAAAAAAATGAACTCGGCACCGGAGCGGGCATATACAGCAAGACGAGCAAATATGAAGGAATCGTCTCACTAGGAAAATACGCCTCTGTATTCCAGGCAGAGGTTTATGCAATACTTTCGTGTGCAAGGGCTAACAGTATGAGAGCCTACAACAACAGGCAGATCAGGATCTACAGCGACAGCCAAGCCGCCCTTAAACTTCAGAGCTATAGGGTGACATCTTGCTAGTATGGGAATGCGGCGAAGAACTTAGAAGACTGGCGACTCGGAACAGTGTAACACTGTAGTGGATACCAGGTCATAAAGGAATCGCAGGCAATGAAAAAGCTGACGAACTCGCAAGAGTAGGATCGTCAACTCTGATGAATGGACCCGAACCTGCTGTGGGCATCCCCAGATGCTTAACAAGGTCATGGTTAAAAGGGTGGTTGAAAGAACAACACAAGAAATACTGGAAGAATACGACTGGGCAAATACATGGGAAGAAATTCATAAAAGAGCCATCAGAAAAAGTAGCGAAAGAACTGCTCTCAATGAGCAGGAACAAACTTCGCACCACTACGGGGCTACTTACGGGACACTTCCCCACAAAAGAGCACCTAAACAAAATAGGGCTGTACAACGGAGACCTTACATGCAGAAGATACAAAAAGGATTCCGAACAGCTCTGCATATACTATGCAACTGTGAGTCGCTGGACCACAGAAGGCAGAAACTGTATGGCAGAACCCAAATGACTCCAGAAGACTTCTACAACCAACCAGCAAAGAACCTGTATGAGCTAATACAGGGAACGGATTGGCTGAAAAGGTTGTAGTCAGAACACTAGGAGTATCCACAATAAGCCCAGGAGGCTGAGGTGGTACCGGCGAAGGGACGGATCCTGAGAAAAAAAAAAGAAGTTGCCTAATTAGCGATAATACAAAAAAAGCCGGTAAGCGAATAGAGATTTACTCACCTCAGCAGATATCTCGTCGACACACACCCTCAGAGAGCTCTCTGCAACGCTGCTTCAAGTACCATCACTTGCAGTCTATTTTTCTTATAACGCAAAAGAAGTCACATGTAAAGGTAAATTATAAAAACTGACTCGTGTTCCACTAAGTGCTGTCGATGGAATTATTCAAAAATTGTTGTAAATCTCTAATTAAACGCGAGCATAAAATAATCGCAGAAATAATTAAAATTAAAAGTGAAGCGGATTCCAACATATATCACGCTTTTATTGATTCGTTCCAGCCTTCGAGTACCTCTGATCAATTAACCTTTGACGGTCCCTCTTATTACAGTTCCAGTTAATTTCCCGTGATATTATACTTATCCTGTAATTCCATACATATATCTTCAGTTACTAAACTCAACCTACATTTTTCCACCTCGATTTGCATCGTACAAGTGAAGATTAGTGTGTTACTTCACACTTCCCTAATATTGTCCCATTTCTTAATTCTGGTGCTTATATTTCGTTGCCGAATAATACATACGAACGTTATTATTAGGCTCATCGTATTGTATACATTACTACTTCATTCTCCCTACCTGTACATAAATTACCCGCTACCTTTCTGATAAATTTTGTCTCCGTCAGAACAAACGACCGGTTAGGGAAGTCTGAGTGTACTGATTCTATCAAATTAAGTCTATTAACACCAATTCTTCCATTGTCAAGTGAATTTAGTTCGCATAAGAAGTATTGGAGGAGAAATAAGAGTCACAATTGGAGTTTCATTCCTAAAATTAAAATACAGTAGCAAGTCGTCAAAATTGCTTATGTTGTAAGATTGGAAACTCAGATATGATATTATGTTCCTTGAATATGGCACCTTTTCAAAGATCTTCAATCCAGCGCAACAAATTATTAAGGATTATAATTTCAACGCATAATGTTACGGTTTTTGGTTGAAGATTTTTTTTCCTCCAGATTATTGACAACGGCAACTTTTCAAACCGCACAGGATGTACTAATTTTAATAAAAAAAAGTGATAGAGGTACATCAATTTTAGTAAGTTTGATAAAGAAAGGCAACACAGTTTACTCATAATAGAAAACAAACCAATCTGTAACAATAATTATTTTATATATTTTTGTTCTTATAATAAGAAGCCAGGGATTTTTCTAAAATGTCCGGTTTTACGACATACAAATGATTTTACTCGTTTCATTTTGGAAGTAGCTGACTGATTAGGTATTTCTGTGGTTTTCTCCCAATAACTTAAAAATAGTAGAAGTAGAAACATGTCACTTTCTACAGCATCACAATACGCATGCTCAAACTGAAAATTCGATCTCTATCAGCAAATTATTCTGATAGTTGGCAACTGATCCAAAACCGCAAGCTTCTTCTCTCAAAATAAGGATTTTTAAATAACCAACTGCCAAATTGTTTCTACGAACGCTTTTTTTTCAATGCGCATGCCTCTGGCGGTTTTTTATAGTTTCTGACTGTTCTACGAACAAACCTACTGATACTCTTTCAACAAAAGTTTCTGCAATAATTTATAATTTCGTTTTATGAAATAATATAACTCCTTGAGAATCTTGTATTCTCCTTTCTCATGTTTTTTTTCTCTCTATTCTCCACCCATTTTTCTGAAATTTTCAGTACATTTTTTGGGCAGTAAATATTTAGCAATTGATATCCGTATTTACAAGCATACACCTTTTCAAACTCTTCCAGCTCACCCTGTTTAAAAACTTTTTCAAGACACAAATTTCGGGTGCGTTTAGGACAAGCCAAAATGTTGCTAGTATATACATATGAATATTCTCCATTTAATCCTTGGTTAACAGCTGAAGTTGTAGTTGAACATCAGTTTCCTTTTTTTATCAATCCCTGTTAATTTTATCAGTATGTTATTAGTATGCTTACATACTTACGTGTATGTTTATTCTGCAAGTGCAAAGAAATCTAAAATATCGACTTGCCATGGTCGAACCAATCGCAATGGTGGAACTTTCGTAAATGTTGCAAGGATGACATTCCCTTGTATGCAAATGTCTCACTTATACCCTGAGGTAACAAAAAGATAAGATAGGAAAAAAGTTTGGCTCATATTTGGTATTTCTTATACTCTGTTTCTTATTGTCTGACAGCACGCTAGTCAGGTAGTAAACCATAAGTGTCACCGTTCATCTAAGGAATTTATTTACTATTTAATTTTATACCCGATCTGATATATAAAGGCAATATGAATCTAAATTCGGTTGGTTAAAATAACTTGATAATTTCCAAGAAACATTACAATAGGGTCCTACTAGGGATTGTCCTATTGACTACTTAGAAATGTTGCAGGTATACAGGGTGCGGCAGATAAACGGTCAATTAGAAATATCTCGAGAACTAGAGATATCTGAATTATGAAAATTGGCATGAAGGGGTTTTGAATAATGAGCTATTTAATAAAAATATTGCCGTCACCATTCTACTTCCGGTTATACCGGAAGTTGCACATAACTTCGTAATTTTTAATGGAAGACCCTGTATATTTTTCAATTTTAGAAATATTTACGTTATTCCGAACATTTTTTCTTGTTACTTCCCTATACCCATTTTGAACCGTTTTGGAGTTGTAATGTTTTTTATATGAAAATTACACTTTTTTACCATGTACATAAAATTCAATACCCTCTAAAATAATTTGAATAAAAGTTTGAATTTCTTAGGAACTATTCACCACATACCGCTTTATCGTTTACCCTGTGAAGTTCCCTTTTTTATTATACAGGGTGCTGTCAAAATTGGAATAAAATCGGATTCTTTAATCCTCGCGTAATTCCTTTTTTTCAAATAGGACACCCTGTAAGTGATTATTTATTTTAGAAGAATACGTTGCCCACTATCGATATGTATTACTATTCCCTATACCTATCTCCTGCTATTTTCAAATAAATCGGCTTTATTCATTTTTGTCAAAAAAAAATTAATTTAACAAGTCGCTTATGGAATATTCTGACAGATGTCAGTTATTATTAATATTTAGTAGTCATCTTGTTGTATGCCGTTGTGTGGAAGGTATAATTATAGTTTGCCTTTAATATTCTTGACAAAATAATAATGGCACATTCAGGATATACAAATGATGATTTTTTAAATTTAATTATGATTCACGGTGAGTATAACAGAATAGTATCCAGAACTTGCCGTGTATTTGCTGAGAGATATCCCGAAAAGCCTCGACCAAATCATAAAACTGTAAAACGTTTGCTGCACAACTGTTCCCAGTTTGGTCAGTTTAAAAGTAAAAGAAATAAGCCGAAGACCCATGTCGATAATGAGAATTTACAAATAGATATCCTGGGATATTTTGCAGCTCATCCAAATTCTTCCTTAAGGGAATGTGAGAAACTGCTAGAGGTGTCGACTAGAACAATTCACAGAATTTTAAAAAAACATAATTGGACCCCTTAATCGTATACACTAGCTCAGCATTTACATCCTGGAGATTATGTGAGACGTGTAGAATTTTGTGAATGGATTTTAATAAAATGCCAAGAAGATGCAGATTTTACAAAAAAAATTATTTGGTGCGATGAATCGAAGTTTACTAAAAATGATTTGTTTAACCGTCATAACAGTCACTTCTGGAGTGACGAAAATCCTCAAGTCACATGGGATAGTAAATTTCAAGTGTCATTTTCGTTTAATGTTTTTTGTGCTGTGAAGAATAATAAGATATTCGCTCTCATGATTTATGACGAAAATTTAACCGGAGAGCGTTACTGCAACATCTTACAGCAAGTAATTGTACCAGAAATGCACGCTTTACCAAATAATGAAGCTAACGAAGCTTGGTTTCAACAAGATGGTGCACCAGCTCACAATCTTCGAGGAGTAGGCTCATTGCTTGATGGAATCTTCAACGATAGATGGATAGCTAATAAAGGTCCCTTTCTCTGGCCTCCAAGATCCCCACAATTGTCACCATTAGATTATCATATTTGGGGATATGTTAAAAATAAGGTATTCTCTGAACCTGTCACTACCAAGAAAAATATGATAAACAAAGTCCTTCACGTCTTTAATGAAATAAATGAAGAGTCACTATCAAGAGCTACTAATGAAAATCTAATTAAAAGAATCCATAAATGTTTGGAGGTTGATGGCCAGCATTTTGAACATTTGTTGCATTAAAAAGCTGGTGCCTCATTATCTTGGATAGTATCTTTACATATAATTGTTAAATGTTTAACTCAATAAATTAATACCACATAGCCTACAAAACAATTAATTTTTTGTGACAAAAATGAATAAAGCTGATTTATTTGAAAATAGCAGGAGATAGGTATAGGGAATAGTAATACATATCGATAGTGGGCAACGTATTCTTCTAAAATAAATAATCACTTACAGGGTGTCCCATTTGAAAAAAAGGAATTACGCGAGGAATTTTGACAGCAACCTGTATAATAAAAAAGGGAACTTCACAGGGTAAACGATAAAGCGGTATGTGGTGAATAGTTCCTAAGAAATTCAAACTTTTATTCAAATTATTTTAGAGGGTATTGAATTTTATGTACATGGTAAAAAAGTGTAATTTTCATATAAAAAACATTACAACTCCAAAACGGTTCAAAATAGGTATAGGGAAGTAACAAGAAAAAATGTTCGGAATAACGTAAATATTTCTAAAATTGAAAAATTTACAGGGTCTTCCATTAAAAATTACGAAGTTATGTGCAACTTCCGGTATAACCGGAAGTAGAATGGTGACGGCAATATTTTCATTAAATAGCTCATTATTCAAAACCCCTTCATGCCAATTTTCATAATTCAGATATCTCTAGTTCTCGAGATATTTCTAATTGACCGTTTATCTGCCGCACCCTGTATACGGTGAAACTTGGTCACGCCAAAATTTTTATAATTTGTTTTGCTCAGAGTCGCTTACGTTCCATAAGTGTTAACTGTGCTGTGAAAAATGTCTACAAGTTTCACCCCAGTAAAGTGTGAGAGCTTACAAACGAAGACTGTAGTGTTAAATGTGCATGATGTTGTACATCAAATGCCGGCTGCTACTGTTAGAAATATAGTTTCGACATGTTCCAATATGACATGAGTTAGTGAATCTACTATTTACAGGCTTCTAAGGGAGAGGAAAAATGGAAATATATCTCCACCTAAAAAGTCAACTGGAAGAAAACCACTTGACCTTGATGAACATATGCAAAATACAATAAGACGAAAAGTACACGAATTATATTTTGAAAAAGAGATCCCAACCCTCGACATAATTCTAAGAATGGTAAAGGAGGACGAGAATTTGCCTGACATAGGGCGAAAAACTTTGTGGAGAATATAACACAAATTAAATTTTAATTGGGAGAAGCAAAGAATTTTATTTCAACTGTAATGTCGACCTAATGTAATTAAATAAGCAGAATAAACTAATATCGTAATCTCCGCCACTGCCGCAACATTTATCGTTTATCTGGCATTGTTCAGTTTTATCACCATATTGTATTTTGAGCGGAAACAGGGATGTATAGATAACCAATACAGACACCTCCTTATTTTGCATTAGAATTTTAGTATTTACTTGTAAAATTTTTAGGATCACTCTGTAAAAGATAAATTTCTACTTGAATATTTAATGAGGCTACTGTGCTGTCAGACATTGAGAAATGAACTTTAGTGCATAATATTTATTCCTAACATAATTCGAAATTCTCTACAAAAAAATTAGTAAAACCAAACATTGGGAGAATTAATACATCTCACGGTTTGCGACTATCAAAAATATATAACTGTTTCTCCAGCATGAAGAGATTGTTAGGTGAATATTTCATAGTACTTCGGTAAAGTTGACAATATATTCCAAATAATATGACATCGTATTCGTTCAATATATACAGAGAGGAAATGGGTGATAACACGGGTAACCCTTATTGTCGAGGGGAAACAGTTCACTGAAAAATTATATTATACGAAGAAGGTTTTCTGATGAGTCAGCAATTTTCTAAAATTTCCATTAATCGCCATTCATCAAGTCCCAGCTTATATCTTCCAGCAACGGGATCGCAATTACGGTCCATCATAAACTAGAACCTGGTTTTTCTTATTGAATATGAATGGCACTAACTTGAAAAATAGAAAAGTACCTGTCAAATATGTCTACAAAAAAGTTGAATTCATGA
This sequence comes from Galerucella nymphaeae, assembly GCA_963978555.1. NCBI lineage: Eukaryota > Metazoa > Arthropoda > Insecta > Coleoptera > Chrysomelidae > Galerucella > Galerucella nymphaeae. Next base: position 15,186,470 of record OZ021715.1, on the reverse strand, counting down.
TTTTTGAGCTAGATGAAACACAGAGCTGCAGTAGCACTGAATAAGTCAGTTACTGGTATATCATTGGCTTTTAATATTTCACGATAAATTCTACTACTTTTTATATGAAATTTACAATGCATATCTTCAATTGTTATGAAATACTATTACAACCTTTAAAAATAAAAAAAAATAACGTGTATATCCAAGAATATTCTCTATTATCTGCCATTGTTTTTTTTTATTCAGGAATAGCCTGTAATAGAATGTAAATCTTGAAAATTGGAAATTCAATTGTAAGATCTTTTTTGCAGATACGTTACGTTTCTATGTTACCAGGGAATTTATATTCCAAAAATAACACTCAGCTCACAACAGAAAAAAAAATATTATCGAATTTTTTTTGAATATATTTTTTTCGCTGTTTGAATATACGTTTGGAAAGCGAGCTTGGCATATATTATGCAAATTCACAATATCCGTTATCCATTTTTATTGATATTTACATTGTTCAATTCGGGCAAAGCAAACAGTTATTGGTAATACTGTATAACGGAAGGAGGTCGAGCCAAAATAATGTTATCGCTTCATACACAGTGGTTGACTTAAATCAATCATGTTCATAATATTTAATAGCCCGAGAGCCAGTGATACTTTTTGGCGACCAATTTTAACCCATTGCTATAATTTATTGAATGTTAAATTTGGTAGTGATATAACACAGTGACCGTCAGCGGTGGGTGGGTCAACGAGGAGACTAAAAATACGTCACAAGAATTTGAATTCCAGTCGTTTTAACCCGGCTAGAATCCATAGAGATGGTGGCTCATACAATTATTTTAATGAGAAAAATACCGGTGGTATTTGGTACAGTGAAAGGTGTGGCTCCATCCAAAATCTCCCCATAAGGGAACTAGCGACCCTTGGAAATGACTGTTATTTTTGTTTCTCAGGAATATCTAAAAACAGGCTACCACTTGCTATCACAAGTATTCAATGTGGGAGAAACAGCAAATACATTTTCTTTATATCAGTTAAAATTCATGATAAAATTCAGAAACTGTGAATTGTTCGAGAAAAAAATGTGCATTTGTTTGAATTCGCCAAAATGCACCGTTTTTCAGGAGAATACCGATTATTTTTTTTCACTTGTCAAAATCTGACATTTTGGGAATTTTAACCAATAACAATACATCATTCTAGCCAATTATTCGGTATTGTACTGAAAATTCTGTTCCTCATCGATAATATGTCACTTCGCGTCATATAAAACTGGTACAACTATTATAATCCAAAATAGTGTTTTTGTAGCTGTGTAAATTGATCTTTTCAAAAATTGTCAATGCTAAACCAGCTGAAATAGATCATAGACCATGGTAGCATGGAAGCCATGAAAGTTTACATTCAATAATCAATACGTGTCATCCCATTATTATTGATAAGTTTTTGTAATCTTGTAGGCATCGAGTCAGTTGAATTTAATGTTAAATGTTCATCTTCTCTATTAAACTCTATTAAACTCTTGGGCAAGTCGTCTAAAGGACCAACCATCCTTTGTTTTGGGAATGATTCGCATTTTATCAAATTCACTTAAATGTGCTGGCATCGTGGATAATGTGTTTTGTCAAATTTGACACATGTGACTGTTTGTCATTTTGATTAGTTAAGTTTGGTTTACATAGGGAAAAAAAAGTGTACCAGTTTTATATGACGCGGAGTGTACCTTGTTTACATTGAAACGTCAAAATTTGTCATGATTGACAACTAAAAGTGCTTCGAAGCTTATTGAAAAATGAACACAAACCGATTGTGCCATCACCCAAGAGAATACTAGAAAAATAAAGCAAAATCCTTTTAAAGCGTTTTAAAAAATAATCTTACCAAATTACAACTCGCTCTTCAAATTTTATCACATAATTTTTTATTTTCATCACTCAATAGTATATCATGAAACGAGCAATTTATAATAGCCATTATAAACGATGGGTGACATTTCTCGAGCCGCAGGCGAGGGGCGCAAGTCTCCCGAGTGAATATTGGCCATAAATTGCGGGAAGAATACTATACTTTGTCCACGACCCTTAATTTCTTTATTAAATAAAAGTCGGTAACGATTTGGTATTACTAACCTCAAAATGTCATGGTAGTTACATAACATAATTTGACATATAAAGAGATGGGCGATACTGTGTAAAGTAAGAATACCTATATTGTTTTAAAATACTTAAAATTACAAAATAACGTTACGAAAAGTATTAATACTAGAAATTTCGATATTTTATCGATACGCCTTTGTTTGTATTCGGAGGGTGTAGTAATTATGGTTTTCGCACAACGCTGCCAGAGCTTAAAGAATCCCATAACAAATTTGGAAAAGTAATCATATTTCAATATTCATCACTTGAAAAAATAATGTTAATAGACAAAATCCAAGTAATCAAGCACATTGAAGAATTAACGTTTAATCAGATTGTCAATATTGTTGATAATAAATAGTTATTTGTTTAACTAGACAGCAAAGTAGTAGATTGACTGCCGAGGCTGAATTCATAGCCGAGCGTAGCGAGGCTAGGATTTCAGCCAAGGCAGTCAATCTACTTTGCTGCCAAGTTGAACATATAATTTTTTCTCCGATTGTTCATGAGTATATTGTATTTGCAAATTATTACAATTCCCACAATCTCTTTATTTCAGTTGATTGCTATGGAAATGTATAATCACAGACAGCAAAGTAATTACTTTCGTGCTTAGGCAGCAAAGTAACCACTTTGCTGCCTAGGCAGGAAAAGTAATACTTTGCTGATTGATATCAGTAAGCAAAATTAATATTTGCTGCCAATCGGAGAAAAAAAGTCTTTTTCCTTACTTTTATCAATACATACTTAGTTATTGATGTAGATCCATAGTGAATTATGAAATCAAACAGTCAGTTTTAATTTGTTGAATCCACATAATATTTAAACTTAAAGTGACGCGTTTCGCTAACACAGTAGCTTTTTCAATGCCTCCATTCGTTTAAATATAATGTAGATTCAACAAATTAAAATTGTTTGATTCCATAATATTCAAACTTAGTACTTTACTTCTCCATAGTTAAACGTGGCAATATCGAATGTTTTCGACTGCATTCCATTCAGAGGTTTAGATAAACTTACCAAACATTAGATCCTTCAGGATAAAGGTGATGGATACAAAATCACATGTAATAATATCTTTAATTTGCGTTTGGCAGTAGAGCTTCTGATATCAGATATCAACTATCGACACGAATTGAATAATATCAAATTTTTTCAATTGTTATTAATTTGGAAATTCAACCACAACCTTTTATATATGCTGCTTTCGTTTATTTGGGCTTCAAGCCTTTGTGCGTGACGCCTCAGTCGTCAAGACTTTTGAGAAAAACGAACACGATTTTTGGGATCCTCAAAGCCACTTGTCACATCATGTCATCATCCAAACTATCATCTGATATTATCAATGAATTTCCTGTGTTTTTAGAAGAACAGTTTTCGACTATGATGTTATTGATAGCATAATTTTGCATATTTAAATATTTCCAGTGAGATTTAAATCGTTATCGGCACAATTTTAACCTTAAAATAAACGTCAAACCTGACAAACGTCAAACATTTAATGTCCATGGCGTGAAGCCCATACTTTTCGGTATGTGCTCAAGGGGCAAGGGGAAGGTAAGATTAGGCGTCACGCCCGGTAATAAACGAACGAAATTCAGTCACTACGAGCTACTACTAGCAGCCAAAAGTAAATAATCGAAAACGCCTATATTATCACTATAACGTTTCGGCGGCCTTCCAGAACCATCGGAAATAATTAATTTTTTTCCCAAAACCTGGTCTCAGAGCAAACATGTTCCCTTTATACATCTCTATTTATTACAGGTGGTCATTTATAGGGTGTAAAGTAGTCGCAAAGATTGGTTCTGGTTAGGTTAGGTTAGGTTGAATATAAATAATGATAAGTTTTAATTCAAGTACACTATCTCCCTTTACAATTTTTATACTAACTAATTATTAGTCTCGCATGGACATTCCAGATACAGTATATGATTATGTGATGAGTTTTTTTTTATTTCACTTTTCAGTTCCAATATGCCTTCCACAAGATATCGAAGATTTCACAGGAAGGATGGCAACGGTTACTGGATGGGGTCGACTGAAATACGGTGGAGGTGTTCCGTCTGTTCTTCAAGAAGTTCAAGTTCCAATCATGGAAAATCCTGTTTGTCAAGAAATGTTCAGAACCGCAGGTCATTCAAAGGTTATACTCGAATCCTTTTTATGTGCAGGATATGCAAATGGTCAAAAAGATTCATGCGAGGTAAGTGCATACAAATTGAAAATCATTACTAGTGAATAGTTTATTGTTGGTAATATCAATTGTACGATTTATATTTGACTTTATCAGTGACACTTAGAACTTTGATTTTGCTCTTAACACTGAATTCATCAATTGCTATTGTTTTACCTGATAGGCAAAATTAGTCTGAAAATTATGCTTAATTAATGAATTTCTAAAAAATTCACATTCGTCATCCAATTGCAGTTCCATGATAATTACTCGTGATTCTGCTACACTATTCCAAAAATCGACTATAAAATTATATTGTTTATATTAAATTGCAAGTTATTTCCTGTCTTTCAACGAAAACAAGAGGTCTTATGTCACATGTAAAGTTCAACCATTTTAAAATATCAGTAAATTTATTTTTTGTATCTTCTGTATGTTCCTTGTGGTATATTATTCTTTTTTTTTTAATTCCTTGGGAAATTAAACCACAATATTTTTAAATTCTTTATTTCAACGTTTCGGTAGCGTTCCAGCCATGTTCCAGCTACCGTTGTCAAGAAAAAATAGGTAGAAATTAATTTTTATCCCTAACTGACACAACAGAAAAAATTTGACAACTAGACAATCAAAAAATATTTTGAAGTTTAAGACTGCAAAATTTTGTTATCAAATTTTTATTAAGGTCCATTCATAGTAGATCATATCTCTGGCAACATGTGAAATGAAATATTTCATTTTATGATATTCCAACGATATGATAGTCTACTAGAAATGAAATCCAGTGAAGTGCACGTTCCAGGAACGGTTTTATTGGGATAGCGCGTTTTTTTTTCGCTTATATTGAAAAGGTTGTTAATACAACGCGTTTCTTGATAGTTTTTTTGTGTATGAATATTTAAGTTTTTAAATTATGTATACTCAGTTTTGTGATTTTGTGTATTGAAATGTGTATCGATTAACAACTATTCAAATTATAAATCATAAGAAAACCTGGATAAAAACTTATGATGCTATCCTGATAACGCTAACGCAGGTAATTGATTATTGGAAATTTCTCTTTCAAACATTGGTAACCAAATTTGACTACATTCGGCTGAAATACTAGCTACACATTTATCTGCATTAAGTTGTATTAAAGCACTTTCTTTGATTTTCCGTCTTTTATTATTGGGTTCTTTTTAATATTATTTTTGATGAATCCCATTGAATTTGATGACCCTCTTCCCAAGCATGTTTGCAAATAGCTGACTTAAAGAATTCCCTATCTTTGATATATTTTTTGTGTTCGTTTATTCGTACTTTCAATGGTCTAGATTTTTCACCTAAATAAAATTTGTCGCATTCACATGATATTTGATATATGCAGTTTTTTGAAGATTGTTCTTCATTCTTTGGTTTCGTTTTTGTTAGTATTGATCTTAATGTATTATTCGATTTAAAACTAGTTCTAATATTGAATTGATTACCAATTTTCTTAATTCTTTCTGATAAACTCTCAACATACGGTATTGTCAAGTTTCTAAAAATTATGTTAGCTGAAGTATTAATATTATTGTTATTATATTATTATTATATTAACAATGAGCCCCTCTCTATATGCTTAATCTCCTTATTTACAAATTCTGCAGGGTAATTATTGTTATTTAAAACATCTTTTAAAAAAGTTTTCTTCTTTGTAAATTGATCATCACTAGAACAAATGATTCTGGCCCTATCGTATAAAGATTTCACTATCCCTTTTTTAACGCTTATGGAATGATTAGAGTCAAAATTCAAATATCTATTAGTGTGTGTTGGTTTGCGGTATACATTTGTTTCATACCCTGTAGATGTTTTATTAATAAGAACATCTAAAAATGGCAAAAAATTGTTAATTTCAATTTCAATTTCAAATTTTATAGATTCCTCTCCTTCATTCATATTTTTAAAAAAATCATTAAGAGATATTAAATCATGAGGCCATATTGCGAAGATGTCGTCTACATATCTCCACCAGACAATTGGTTTTAATTTTTGATTATTTACTATTTTGGCTTCAAAATGTTCCATGTAAATATTTGATAAAATTGGTGAGAGACAAGAGCCCATGGCAAGACCGAAATTCTGTAGTGATAATACCATAATTCATAAGTTCACCCAAGAAGAGAAGCGTAAAGTATTCGTGGATAGCTGGTTTTTGTAACATTTGATGAGCCGTCCTGCTCAAAAATCACTGAAGCTCTGCTTTGACGCCCAGATTTTCAAGCGTTTCGAGACCAGTGGGAAGAAAACTTTTCACCATGTATTTATACATATTTCAAAAGTTCACAGTTAAATCTTAAGCTAAAAATATTGAGTAGAATCAAAGTTATAGTGGTCTGGAAACATCCGCCATGATATAAGCCGATTGTGCTTGTTTGCAAAAGGAGAAAGCTTTATTCTTCATATTTGAATACCTAAGGCGAATACGATGAAAAAATTGAGAATTGGATTGTTGAAAGACGGAACATAAAAGTCCATCAAATCATTCGTCAGGCTTGAATGTGTGAATATTTACCGTTGGATTCCGCTTTGTATATTTTCATTGCCCATTTAATTACTTACATTATTGGCTACAAATATTTCGAGTTACAAAAATATTGAAATAAAAAGCTTAAGAATCCTCACGAAACGGAACAAAAGTAGGAAAAATTCAAATCAAATATGGAACAAAGTTATATTGTTCGTTATAAGCGAATGATTATTTTCCTGAATGTCTTCATATCTGTATCAAGACAGCTGTCAATATTACACGTGGACTATTTCCTTGAATTTTGCCGCTGTTGTTGGAAGTTGAAAATAAATTCACTTTGTTTGTCATAAAAAATATAACGACCTTTTCACTTGGACTATCCGGTGGTATTCTGATCTTCCATCGATGATTAATAACCCATAAAGTCTCAGGCGAACCTGTAATTTAGTTATAATTTGAATTTCCAATTGACAAAAACTTCAATTTGTACTTAAACAGTGTCCCGAAGATATCCAAAAATATTAATATTGACGAAAATAATTCGTAACATTGAGGGACTGTGAGAAATAAGGATGTGTATGTCTATTTGAAGTCGGAAATTAGTATATTATAAACCAAAGTGGTGAAAAGTTTCACTAAAATTATTTCTCATTCCTATAGTTTGTATACACCAATATTGAGTGTTACAAATTTACTAAAATAATTATATGACCAGATCCAAAAACTCCACTCCACATGGGTTATGTTTTACTTTAAACACATGCGCAATTGAAAATAAACCAAATTACAGCGTTAGTCGGTTCACAACACAACACCTTAAGAAGTAAGAGGTATCCCTAGGTACAGTGAGCGTTCATAGAACATTCAATATAATATACTTTACACTTCACACCACAGCGTTCACAAACGCACCACGAGAATCGTTTACCTTGTTGTCTGAGTAACACGCACACTGTCTGTTTTTTCTTCTCACCCTATCCATAGATTTTGAAAGCAATTCGTCATCAGTCCTTTTTGGTTGAGCGCGAATTATGAACTAATCGCATTTATATTCAAATAATTTTATCTCGCGAGGTAGTTTCAAGCAGTAAATGAATTGAAGACAATCTCCTGGGTATACAAAATTATGTTGCACAAGTTTTTGTTGAACTACTATCCCTTTATTTTCAAAATATTCTAATTTGTCCATTAGTGATCTAAGTTTACAATGGAAAAAAATATCAATCACTAATGAAGAAATTCAATTCCTTAGTTAGTTAGCTGGAAAACGCAATAATTGTCAACTTCACAGCTAGTAGGGGATGAAAGTATTTTCATTTTTTAAGTACCTAACAGCTCAAACGACATTGAAAATATTTGGAGCCTCACTTTTGTGCAATTTTCTCATGCAAGCTGGAACAATAGCTCAAATTATGATGATTACCCTCAATTAAAAATCAACAATAGCTCACCAATTTACTCCACGACCCGTGCACTTTATAAATTAAATTCAACCTGTGACAGGGTGACAAAGAATATGGAATTGAAACATTTTATTATGAATGAACTATTAGAACCAACAAGACTTGTCTTTTGCCTATTTCATAGTGAGAATATTAATGATTCGACATTTTTCAACGTTGTACTTTTCGTAATATTCAATAGTTACTTGTTATGTTTCTAATGGAATTTATGTAATTCTTTCCTGGTTTTCTAGAGTTGAAGAATTAATACATCTAAAGAAAGTATCTTAATCTATCTTTCTACAATCTTAACTTTTGTATAAGTTTTCAACGTGCTGAAACGTTGAGGAACTACATTTTGTTGGAGTCAGCAAAACGGTGGCTACAGGGGAAGAATGAGAACTTTATCTTCTTAAATATAATATTTATTCAATTCGAATTATTATTTCCTCAGGCCAACAAAAAATGTAGATAATGAATTGTGAATACCAGCAATAGGGATGTTTAAGTTAAATATCACAAAACAATAATGATGGTGATGGATCATAAGTTTTGAGAAATATTGACATTGACTGTTCAGCTAAGAAGCAGCCTAGTTCCCGAGCTATAGACCAGGTGGTTATTGAATTACACTTCTCAGTCAAACTGTGTTGGTATATCTACAAGATATTTTTTAACACCAACCATTCCGGCTCATAATTAGGAGGGACAACACAACTTGTAGACCGGGCTCGGCGTATTTGCGTCCCTTCAGTACAAGGTATATGTTCGTCGTCCACGAGCTCGAAGAGACTAATCACAAGCTGAAAAAGACACCAAAATCATTCTTTCATTTGACTGTGAACTTCAATACCCGTCGATGCCCATAGCCCGGGAAGTAGTGGTTCTCTTTCTCTGTTGAACGGTTACTGTCTTTGAAAAATATTTTTCAAAACTCATAAATCGTTACAATAATTATCATTTTGCGATATCTATTGATAACGAGCTTTATTAAATACGACAATATTACAAGAACCTGTAATAATACTTTTCCGTCGACCGTGTATTAAAATATGATATTAACGTTCTCAAAACTAGAATGAATCATACATGAATGACCTCCATGATTTACCTATATTAATCAACGATTCTCTGCATACAACCCAACGCACATCTTATATATTGACATTTTGTAGGCAACCAAACATACCGGCGTCTTTAAAAAATCAATTCCAGTATATAGAATACTTCCAGTTTTATCGTTTCATTTTATTATTCTACAAAATTTTGATAATTATCAGTTCAAAGACATCCAAAAAAGGATTCAAGAAAAACGAAAACAGTGACATTTGAACCAGCCACCATCTGTGTGACATTTCAATGTCATTATTCATTTTTAACAGTACTCACCTACGAAACAAGAGTATATCATTAAACGAGCAATTTATGATAGCCATTATTCACGATGGGTGACGTTTGCGCAGGCCAGCCGAGTGAATATAGGCGATTATAATACTATTGTAACGGCTACTCAGATAAAGAGCTGCTCAGGCGTGCATTCGGATACCAATCTAATATAAATTCAGGGAGTAGTCTTACCGGTTCGCGGATAATACTACTTATTTAAATTATATTGAAATAAATGAATTTAATAAGTTAACAAAACAATCAATAAATTACGTTAAGGAATTTAAGTAAAGTTAAGGTAAGTTGGCGCCACCCTGAATAATATTAGTTGACTTATCTCAACTCACCACTCTCTATCGACAAACCTGGAAATGTTGGAAGGGAAGGAATATGAACTACGTTGTTAAATTTACAAGTTGTATGATGACTTATAAAATAAATATTACAGTTTATTAACGAGTACTCTTGTTGCAACAATTAATTTTGATAGTGACGTTACTTTTCTGTCTTCTTCTGAGTTCAAGTCCGGCGTGTAATTGAGGTCCGTTGTATAATTGAGGTCCGGTGTATAATTGAGATCCAGTGTATAATTGAGGTCCGGTGTATAATTGAGGTCCGGTGTCTTCTCAAATCCGGCCGTTCATTGTCCAAAGAACATACTTAGTAGTAGTAGTTGTTGTAATGTATATTAAATTTATATATACATATATATAAATTAAACAAGAAGAAAGTGCATTCACATAAATGCACTTAGGTAAAATCTTAGAGAAACCTCACCAAGTAAAGTTGATGGTATCAATCAGACATTTTGTTACAGAAAAGACAAAATCTCTGCTTGCTTCTATTTAAATATTAAACATGAAATCATGTGAATGATAATGCACATACGTCGCATATCTCTATCAAGCTAATTTGCTTGGAATGGAAATGTAATTTCAATTCCGTAAGTGGATTCTTTATTCATTTTTGTTAAAATTGACGACAGAATAATTCATAGTAAACCGAAGTGACTATATTTCCTACAGAAGGTATCGATTTGACCCGCAAATAAAATTAAAATGTTGTCTTTCATCGACTATAGATAAATTGAAATTCGAAACATCTCTCAGCGCTGGGCATGAGAAAGGACTGGCTACTCGCCACCCATAAGATGGTATAATAAATTTCAAATAAAAGGAGAGTGAGCAGAATTAACGTTACACTCTGTCCACAAGATCCTTAATTTCATTATTAAATAAAAATCAGTAACGATTTGGTATTACTAACCTCAAAATGTTGTGGTGGCTACATAAAATAATTTGATATATAAAGATATGGGCGATACTGTGTGAAGTATCAATACAACGTAACGTTATAAATTTATTGTTTCAAAATACTTGATATCAGAACCTATCGTTATGAAAATTATCAATACTAAAAATTTCAGTGCTGAATTGTCATGGTGTGAATCATGAACCATAATACACTCCAGTGTATTATGAGCCATAATTCACTTGAGTAAATATATGGCTACAATATATCTTTTGTTAGGAGGTGGAATATTGACTTATCATTAGGTGGTCGTGGACAAATGAATATTTTTAGTTTTTACATATTGAGAAAAATGAATACAACTGATACAGTCGACGGAAAAGATTTTTAACTTACACAAATATTAAAAGGAGAATTAACAATTTCAAACATGAACGCACTCGCTCTGCTCGTGCGTTAAATTATCTCGATTTTTAATGACTCTCATTAATACATTTGTTGGTTTAATAACTATTATGTTAAAGTTAGGTCAAATTGTATAATTTTATAGCACCTTAGAAAATACGGTACAAGACATACAAAATGTGTACCTATATGTGTTTCAGTATAGAAAAGTCGAATGGAATGAGGTCGTTATATTGGTTAGAAAGCATATTTATATAAAATACCAAAACAAGTCAAATTACAAATTGATAATCTTCACCTGCTCTTAGATTAAAACTTTTCTGATGAAACTAAGTGAGAATTATTGTATACATTGTGAAACCCTTTGAACTAAATCACTCAAGGAACAAAAATTCATGAATTATGTCGGTCACACCTGATATGTTATTATTATTATAATATTGGATGAAGTAAGCAAAAATTTGAAATGAAATTATTTTTGAATGGAGAATGGAGGGACTTATTATACGATATATCACAAGTTCATACTGCACATACTTCAAGAGATTGGGATTTGAAACTGTCACTCGAAGGGGTTTTGAACGTGGGGTGCGCATTTCCACGTTAAAAAGTGCCAATTTATAATTCACACTCAACATGTTCTACGGCTTTATATACATTTGTACTTAGTAACTAAATGAATTTATTACATTTGGATTTTTTACTCTTCGTCTATGTTTATTATTTATACGGTATTGACAGTTTACATATTTCTTTTGCAGGGTGACTCTGGAGGTCCCTTAGTTTTGCAGCGCCCTGATGGAAGATATCAACTGGCGGGTACAGTTTCTCACGGTATCAAATGTGCAGCACCGTACTTACCAGGAGTTTATATGAGAACACAGTTTTTCAAACCATGGATAACATCCATAACAGGCGTAACATCACCTTAGGAAGGAAAAATCATTTTAGGGAAATTTTGTGCGTTTAAAATGTAATATTGAGACTTTCCATACAGTGTGTCTTGTGATCAGGATCTATGCCAAGAGAATGGTGAAGTGAAACACTTTTGATTAACTAGTCATGAAATAAAATGTTTAATACTAAACCTGATCTTGATTTGGAGTGAAGTAACTGTTGAAGTAGATATATGTTCGATAATTTTGAGTTATTTCAATGTAGGTATATAAATCATTACCATTTTTTACATGCAATCGTATTATTATCAAACTGTACTAGATGTACTTTCGTAGATAAACCAATCGAGCAGCTATTTTGAACAATTCTAAGGTTGATGCCAAGAGTAGGTAATAAATTGACAACAAAAAATATGAATAGATTGATTTGATTATTCCACTCTCGCCCACAAATCAAGAAGATAATGAGAAAGTTTTATTGAACATGTTTGTGCTAATAAAGACTGGAGATATATCTAGCTTTTCAATTTTTTCTATCTTCTTCGTTTTTTTCTTGGGAGTTTTAAAATGTTCGAGATAATCCTCATTGGGTATTCACTGCTTTTTCATTCATCGCTAATTCCTTCATTCTGTTTATATTATTTTCTCTTCCTCTCCATTTATCCTCCTCTAGATTAATCTAGTTTTTCTGAGCCTACTATATTCTTTCCCCAATTCATTCCTTCTACCTTTGTTTGTTTCTTCTTGTCCCATTATCTCCAGTTTTTTCTATCACTAAGCACTAAGTAATGATTTATATACAAATTTGAACGACGCTAATAGTTTTATCAATGTTATGAAATGTTTGTATCAAATTTATACAAATTTATTGAATTTATGAATTTTTTCACTATTTAATTCCATGATTTGATTGTTGTTACTGTGTATGTTTGTAATTATGTATGTTTGTATTATTTATTGAATTTATTTGTAGGAATATATTATATTTTATTGTTATATAACATTGTTTTATTGCTATTAGGAAAGTACAATATATCCGATAAAAAAAATAAATTTTTAATTTTGAAAAAGAAGGTAATAATTTTTTTTAATATAAAATTTTTGATGAAACAATCAGGCACTACATATTTCCTTGTCCGGTTGGAATTAGATCATTTCCATGATGAAAAAGACATTATTTGAAATGTCAAACACCAAATTGTCTGGAATGTAACCATTTTTTTGTCAGCTTTGAAAGTCAAGTTAAAAAACGGTCAGATGGTCTGGTTGCTGAAGCAGCTTGGATTCTAGTTCTATCGCCAGAAATACCTCAATTTCTTGAGTTTTTCGTGTTTCACAGGATCCTCTCCATACCTCAAGTCCCCTAGTACCAGTCAGTACGGCACTTCACTGGCTGGCTGTTGTATTCTTCGTAAGTTAGTTTGGGATTTTCAAATACATAATACCCCAAACTCTGTCCTTCGCCATATTGTATGTGTAAGAGCTCATTTGTGACCAGCGACAAGATCAATTATCAATTCCCTCCCATCTCGAATAGTTTTCTCTAGAATATTCTTCATGCACCTTCCACTTTGTTTTCGTTTGACCGGTAGTGAATTTGAACTGAATACTATCTTCAAACAATCAAACTTGACTGATAGCATCAACAATTAATTATATCTGGTCTGTGAATAACATCGAACATTCTCATTCAAGTGACCCTACCTTTTGGAAAAAACATTTTTAAAAGATGATCTTGTAACAGTCGTAAATATAAATTCAGAAGAAAATCCAACTGTGAAGCCAAATTTATTCATTTCGTCACTGTTTTCCTAGTTAAGTAGGCTCATATTGTAACGAGTTCTTATTTTTGGGAATGTTATTGCACTAGAGATAAACACTTATTTCTTACACTTTATAAGACTATAAAAGACAACAATTACTGCTATGATAAATAGAACATAGTTTTAACAATAATTATAAAAAGGGTAGAAGATCTATCGAAAAATTAAAACTTCTCCCACAAAATAAACAGCATGTGTGTGAAAATATATGCATATACTCAGGCAAAAGTTAAATGCTGAAACCAAACGTTTGTCACGATTCGTCAAGTTCAGGAAAAAGTTACAAAAGAGTTCTTGTACAGGCAACTAAATGTTACAGTGAATAATCACAACCAAAGTCTTCTAAATAAATATGAGGTAATTGAATACTGATCTGGAATGTTCGAATCCTATCGAACATGAATCCAGCACTAATACTGAATAAGAGCTAATAGGAAAAATAAACATTGAATTGAACATTGAAACTATGGGGTGTGTGCTGGTATTAACACTAACATGTTTAAGAAAAAACAACTTATTTATTAAGTATGAAAGGAAAAACTACATTTGGAGTGACTTCCAAGATTATATGGAAAATGTGAGGTTCTAAACTTCATGCGGAATACAAATATATATTTTTCCGAGGAGGAGGCAGAGAATTATCGAGATTTATAGAGAAGGGCAACGGAAATGAATAAAGGAGGCATATAGTATATATCAACATCGCTCCCCGACCAGCTGACACAGCACAGTGTAACTGTCTATAACAATATCAGTAAGGAAGAAAAAGAAAGCATCAAAAAATTATTGGCAGAGCGGGAGGGATTTGATCTGATTTGATGTACTGACCTCTGGGTTTTGGGCCTAGCACGCTTCCATTGTGCTACCCCTTTCTTTTCAATAGTTATATCTCAACGGAGAACCAATAGGGTACTGAAAAAAAAACCGAATTCAACCTTTTTTTAAATGGCGGCAAATGCACAAAAAAGTTTCAGGAGACAATCTGAAGTTTAGCGTTTCTACCTCCACACGTGATATCTAAAATTTAACTTTCTCAGTTTATTATATAATCTCAAGGCATTAGTTTTTATAAATTGCCATTTGGAACATTTGTGTGAAATATTACAAAATACTTTTATTGTCCCATATACAAAACTACAGGAAATCCATAGTCCGCAACAAATGCTGCTGCTTCAATTTTATGGCTCCGTTCCATTTCATCCCATATCTTCTTCTTCCCTCCATTATGGCTCTTTGCTAAGTAGTTTTATCCATTTGTTTAAGCAGAAAATCACCTACAATCGATCCGTTCGAAACTAAATCGTTAACATTCCCACAGACATTCTAATTGAAATATCCCTCAAAAACCAGCGTAAAACAGAGTCAAATAATTCTATGTTCATTTGCATTTCCAAAAGTAAACAGTGACTAATTCAGTCATAAGTAATATTAACAGGTTGACTGAGTACCGTCATTTATAAAAACTAAGGTTACTCTATTTGCATGGAATCCTATTTGTATATAGTAGCGACGCCAAGTTGAAAAAACAAACTGCTTGAATTGACGATTTTTAAGGCAGGTTTTGTAAATTTTATCGTATTTATACTTCATACCTGGAATTCAAATCGATACAATAGAGATACCTGGTGTTTTGAGTGAAATATAATGAAGTTGTATATTTTATTGGAAATCCAGTGAATGCCCTTCTCCCACTTTATACAGGAGATCGTTGCATCGGCTTATACCTAAATTTAATACTCGATTGCACCGATAACGTTTAGATGATATTGAAATGAGGTAATCTTGGAAATGGGCTTGTTATCAATGAAATATTTTCTCGGTTTTTTTCACGTTTTTTTGTAAAACTAAATCATCAAAATTACAGGTGAAATTTTCAGCTCTTGAACTTCATCCACTACTAAAGGTTGAAAATGAAGATCCCTTAAAAAGCGACAGAGCGGACTGTGACGTCACATTGCATGTCGGGGTATAATATTCGGCATTACACCGCTGCTTTTTACTACAATATCTTCAAATTTCAAAAAATTTAGTGGTTTTTGCTATTAAAGATTCAAGTACATACCGGATTTATTAAAGCAGATTTTGGAAATTCACCTGAAATCGATATCTTTCAGGGGATGGACTACTTTAATAGAAACAAAGAATTTACACTTGGTTTTTGAATTGAAATTTCAAAACAATCTATAATACATTGTACCTTTTCACTCTGAAGGGAATATGAAGGTCTTAACTCCAGATAGGGGCATCCAATGCACGAATGGAACCTATAGGTATTTTTGGGAAATAAGGGTTCAGACTTGCATTAAGGCTTATGCACGTTCCAAGGCTATTCAATGCGGAGGCGAAAAATGACTAAAAAGAGAAAATAAAGAAATCGCATTTGGAAAAAGACGAAAACCCATCAACGAAGAGTTTTCAATATCCACTAGAGGTTCTTCTTTTACATTTACTTCGTCAGATTTAAGTTTGTGTATGTGCCTTGCTTTTGGATGAAGTAGTATTATAGGCACATATTGATGTATAAAAGAAAAACAGGGGAACAACATAATACATCACCCCATTTTATATTATATAAGCTA
This sequence comes from Galerucella nymphaeae, assembly GCA_963978555.1. NCBI lineage: Eukaryota > Metazoa > Arthropoda > Insecta > Coleoptera > Chrysomelidae > Galerucella > Galerucella nymphaeae. Next base: position 15,169,907 of record OZ021715.1, on the reverse strand, counting down.
TATACAGGGTGTGATATCCATTTGATTTCCTCCTCTACTTGATTTTCTTCAGGGGTTCTATTTTCTGTTCTTAATGAAAAATTGCTGTGCTTTAATTTGTAAAAAATGTGACATGACTTTTAAATATGCGTTGTAACTCTATTTTTTTGACAGTCAATAAATCTCGTTACTACTCCAGGCTTTAGTTTAACTTTTCCACTGTTCATTATTTTAATGTACATATATTTTTCTGGTGCATTCTTGGATGGGCTAGGACAGTCGGAAACCCAACAGAACTTATTTAATACCTTTTTCTCACTCATTATATGATAAAATAAAGACCAGCTTTATCAACAGTCCAGCGTTTTGTATCTTACACAATATACAATGCAATACACAGTTATACACTTCCACATAGCTCTCGACTCGCGGCGTTTCAAACGTTAGGTATAGCACATGCAATATGACGTCACAGGTAACCACGCCCCGTTTTCGTTCAATCCAATTTCCTCAATTAATTTGAGGGCTTAAACGTTTGCTGAAAAATCTAAAATTTTGGGATTCCATTTAAAATGAGTTCTAGTTTCCATTTCCAAAATAAAAATTTTTTCTTGAACAAGCCCATTCTCGTTTGAGTTGCACTGCTCTCCAACTATTTCTCGAATCAGTTAAGAATTCCTTAATATTAAGTTCTCGGGAGGGGACACTTAAGTTCAATTCACTTTAATATCGCGGTTGAGAGCTTATTTAGTCTAAAAGAAAAATCTTCATGAATCACATCCAACTGATGTTCCAGAGACAATAGCGTGTTCTCTATGAATGATTCGTTAGCAGCACTTCGGCTTCAAGCCTGCGCTGAGAATAAGATAACCATTGCTGTTTCCTCTCACACAGGTAGCTTATATTTACAATTTGTGCAGCCTTCTAGGCGTAGAGGTATCCCATGCACATGTACGGAAGTTTTATATACAAAGATAGTTATTGTCGACCAAACCTTCCTTGTACATTTCCCTCCATCTTTAAACAAAGGTCAAATTCGGTTTTTTCTCCATTAACTTGGTTTTCCGTTGAGGAACAAATATGAAAAGGAACGGGATAGCACAATGGAAGCGTGCTTGGCCCAAACATACTAGACATTATCTTTTCATTATAATAATCAATTTACTATAGTGGAGAGTGGCTTTTCTGTGAAAGTGGCTTTATCTTCTTAACCACTCGGTATAGGATAGCAGAACCTATATTTTCTGGAGGCTCGAAACGTAATCTATTTAGTTTCTCATAACAACCATGCCAAGATCATCAGTTTAAAATTTAGAGAGAATTGCAGATGTTTTAAAATCGATTCAGCATGTCATCTAAAAAATTGTGAATTGCTCGAAAAATAATACCTATGTATACCATTTGAAAAAGGTTTTTTTTTGAATATGATGAATTATTGAAGTACAGGGTATTCCATTATTGCCAACTCTGTATAAGAACACAAAATATTCATCAATACAGAGACCAACACCACTATAGCTGCTATGTTAAGCTATACACAAAAAAGAAGCCGATGATCCCAATCATCACTCACCGAGCCATCACTTGGGACAGCAGAGCTAGGCTATTGACAGCAAAAGAATACGTTACATAGCGAAGGCTAGGCTGCGTTCGAGAAGCTGGTTGTTGGTATGAAAATTATTCCAAGGAGTGGGGGTAAAAACTCACTTCGGTGTGCTAAGCTTGCTCTAGGTTTTCAAACGGTTATGGAGTGTGTTGCGTCAAACATTTTTCAAGGTTATGTTTGTTCGGTTGTTGACAAATCAAATTGGAAATTCAGTCATTCAAATCATCAAATCTTTCTCTGAATATTTTCTTGGATTTTGAATTGATTTAAGGAATGGACGAGCAGCGAAAATGTTTAAAAAGAAAATGCATTTTGGCTGCAGCTAGGTTTACTTCCAAAAGATTTGCAGAGAATATAATAATGAATAATGATAATAATAGTGACTAAAGCTTCTATAGTGAAGATGAGACAATGAGACTCCAATGCTGGAATTCATAAAAAAGAGGGTGTTTAGGTTTGTCCAAAATGAACCAATTGCCATTGGACTCCTGCTTATTTTCTACCTTTCCTCAATGTAACTTGTTCCATACTTTTCCTTTTTTTTTAATTCATTTAATAATTTAAAATTAATAATTGACATCTAAAAGTTCATATCGGCAGAATAAATTCAAATGCTTAAGATGTCATATAGGTGACTTATTTGTCAGCTTAAATTTCACCCTAGTCGGGGCTAGAGTGTTTGGTGCGCGCACCAGTATGTGGCAACCATCTTTTCGAACTATTACTGTGCGTACTAATTTGTATACACTCCGTCTTTTCGAACGGCTACTGTGTGATTTTTATACGACACACCAAGTTTTCGAACGCACCCTTGTAGCGATAATGCTTTTTTGAATTTTTGACCAGCATTCAATCAAAATGACAATCAAATGACAATCAAATTAATCGAATTTTCCACTTCTTGTTAGCAGTTTAATAGTTATAATTGATAAATAAGTCTAAGGAAGATGCTGACATAAGCGGCACAAAAAAAAGGTTTTTCCTCCTACCCTTATAGAAAGTACACACTTTCCTCCCTCAAATCAGGGGGAAAACTCATACTTTCTCTCCCAGGGAGAAAAAGTACTTTCCTCCCTAGGGAGGAAAGTATTTTTCCTTCCTCTCATTTCAAGTAAGCTGTAACTTGTGAATTCATTGTATTCATATTGTTTCCATAATTTCTAGAACATCCTGTATATCCTGTTTTTTGGTAAAAATCAAACATTAATGGTACTTCAACGTAGTTCTTCAATACAAATTTCAACTTCAGGAATCTCAGATAGGTATACGTTTTTTGAGTTCAGAATAAGAAAAGCATACTGACAGTTGCTACATTCATTAAACTTGGTTGAATTTTTGAAAAATGGAGAGCGATTCAAGTGATTTTGAATTTCCTAATACACCACCTAATATTAAGGCACATGCTAACATAGCGTCATTAACCTTACTACCACAAAAATCTAAAGATAGGTATAAAAAACAATATACACAATATAAGCAATGGGCTGAATTATATTCGTTACCGATTTGTGTCGTGAATAAATTAAAAAAAAAAGTGGGAAGGAGGGAAAATCATATGTATCACATGGGAGTAAAGTGCCTTTTCCTCACTTGGATGTTTACTGCCCTCTGCTTCGCGTCGTGCAGTAAACTACATCCTGTGGGAGGAAAAGTGACACTTTCCTCCTTAATAATACAAATAGCTATGATTGAATGTGTTTCCAAAGATTTAAATTCAATAAGTGGCAAATTTACATATATGTCCACACATATCGGGTGTTACGAACGGAGTGGCACGGTTTACCGAATGTCCCGTTAATTCTTCCAATAATCGAAACATATTGAAATGCTTTTCCTATAATTCGCTTAACGTATTCCGTGGACGTTGCTGGATTCATTTGGTAAGGTATGTTCAGCTTGTTCTAAATTCTTAATAGCCAATAACTGCTATAAAGTCTGAAAACCCAATTATTCTTCTTCTAATCTCAATTTCTTTCGATTATTTTATACTTTTACTGTCTACGTATCGGAGAATAATATGTAGTAGGTTCAATCATTCACAATAGGGTCATTTCGTCAAACCCCATATATAATTTATTTTTCAATATTTACGAAGTATTTCGAATATAAAATGACCTCAGAAAATTTGAAGCCATTCCGATAAGTAGTTTTTGAAATATAGGAGTTTGAAATCCCAACAATTACTCTCGGTGCATGAGACAGCGGTGACGTCAGAGTCTTCCATGCTTGCCTAGACAAGCTTTGACGACCTGTCCGCTGGCAAGTAAAAGCTTCATTTGTTTTTCTAACACATCAGCGTAGACTGTTTCTTTTTAAATTTTGATACATTAGGTAGCTTCTGTTTTCATATCAATTTATAATGTGCGAACAAGGCTACATCCTTCTCTAGCTAAAAAACAGCATACAATTTATGATGCACATTTTCAATCCTTTAACAATTATATAGAATAAAAAAACAATAAAAAACAATAAAAATGTTCGGTTTCTTCATGAAAATGCATTTTTACGAGTACCTATCTATTGTAATCTGAAAAATAACGAAATATAATATATAACTATTGTGAACCATTCCTTTGTTTACACGTCTATGAATAAAAATGTGAAACTAATGAAATAAACATTAAGTTTAATTAATAAAAACTATAAGGTGAAAAAAAAAAATAGGTCCGCAGCTGTATTTTTATTGGGTAAATAGTGCGCTACTTAATTTATACATATATTATACTGGGTATGGGTAACCAAAACTCTTTTGTACAGATGAAAAAAAATTATAACGTTGTGTACAGTATCACATATTTATCTACTTACATTAAAGTGATCTTCACACACATATTTGTTTGATTTTGGTCCAAGAAATATATCGCGTTTCATTGCTTTTTGCCACTGAGTTCTTACTTTGGCATTTTTCGGTAAAGTAATAATGGCCGTTTGCACCAATAGAAGCATAAGCTTAAAATAGAATAATATGGCGAGTTTAAAATTTAAGGGTCACTTGATGGTTGTACCGTCTTCTTGGAAATCAATTTTCGAGAATATCCAATACTTCCAAATCATCCTCCATAAATATCCTTGTTCAAAAATTAAAAGAGACATACCTGAAATTGGAAGACAGAATACGAAACCCCGAAAAGAGGAAAAACATTGGCATATATCAATCAAAACACAAGAATGTTAGGTTAGAAATCTCCACTTTGAGGATAAGTAGAAAATAAGCGAGCGATTTTCTAAGCTTAGCTGGGTGCCGCTTAAAATGACAAGTTGTTCATGGTGCAAAACAAAACTTTCTTAAAGCGCCACTTAACTTTGAGTCGACTTAAATATCAATTGGTGCAAACGGCCATAAATAGTTTATCTGGACATTTTATTGATGTACTTGAACATTTTGGCACAATACAATATTTGAAAGATGCTCGATTCTTCTTTCCCACTTCAGCATCAACATTGTCATTATTACATTCTTCCATATTATTCATAATAATACAAACAAAAATGTTTTAGTAACACTCCGCGGTGCTACGACGGCCTACCCTATTTCTACTTGAAAATGATTCAAGCATTGGCTCCTGACTACTACATGTGGGAGACTCTGACGTCACGTAGGCTTTCGGAGCTAGCGCGCGGCAAGCGATGTTTAATAAGTATTTTGAGGACCTAAATGGTTTCAGAAAATTCTAATTTTTTGCAAATCACTATAAAATTACGATATCTTTTGGAAAATGCAATTTTAAAAAAATGCTAAATGAGCCCATACAGGGGTGACGGCCAAGCTCTCTCTACGTGGAGAAGGTTAATAGGGTAAATTCGCAAACTCATATTGTGTGACTAAAAATCGTATTCCTCATGTTTTTGAATAATATAACGCGCCTAGCTACATAGCGAGTGGTCAAAAATTGACCATTAGTCTGTTTATGTATCACAGTAATAGTTAGGGAATGCAATTTCAAGACTTGTCTCAGTTGAAGCCTGAGGATACCCTGAAATTTCTTCATGGAATAGCAATTAACTACAAGTCTTTAAAAATTAAATATATGAGGCTTTTACTTGATGTAGATCCATACCAGATTATGAAATTAAACAATTTCAATTTGTTGAATCTATATTATATTTAAACTTAAAGTTGTGACGCGTTTCGCTAACACAGTAGCTTTGTCAAAGCCCAACCCTAACCTGACCTAACCTAACTTTTAGTTTGATATAATGTAAACTTTAGCAAATTTAAATTGTTTCACCCCATAATCTGATCTTTAATACTTTTATTAGGAGCAGAAAAAAAAACATACATACAATGTGACTTTGTGACTATTAATAGCTTAATCAAGGATTGAATAAATGCCTACCATGTTTTACCACAAAACTTATAATGTTCCAAAGAAATTATTGTTGAAATCTCCAATAGAAAAATTCATTATGAATCTTCTTCCAATCTTTGGAATCCACTTCTCCTATCTAAGCACATAAACCGCAATCTCACTGTTATGGAAGCCACTCACGTAATTTTCTTTATTATCTTTTACCTAGGAATATACAGATAAAACCTTCCTGAAAGGAACATCCTGAATCCTATACGCTACCAGTTAAAATGAAAAAAAAAATAGGAGATAGGAGTCCGAAGGACGCCCACACAAAATATTATCCCAGAACGATTCTTGCCGATACTCGACGAATTATAACGATTTAAAAGCATATAACAAAACGCCGAGTTATGGATCGCAGAGAAACTGCAGCGTAGAACAACAACGCATTTTAGTTACCTGGATAGTGGCAAGTGGCTTTTCTTGAAAATTTTTGAGTTCAATTTTGTGCGTTATTCAGTGAAAAGTTAAAAAAAGTGAGTACTCGCAGTATATCATTTTTTATTATCATTATAGTTAATCTATTGAATTGTGTTCAATCAGTAAGGAAATAATTTCAGTTTTCAGTAACATCCAATTTAATTGATTTACTATCATTTAGGTAAAATGATCCAAGTGGAGATTTGTGTTGCCAAAAAAAAATCAATTTGAGCATACAACTATTGAATGTTATGGAAATCACACAAAAGTTATCATAACAGAAATTTATTTTTTGTGAAGGTATAATTTTTCCAAGTTATTTCAAAAATATTTCCAAATTATTCCCAAATTTCTCCCAGATTGACAGTATTATGAGTGAAAATTAAGGTTATATTATAGGTACAATGTGTCCATCAATTCAATATTTACTTGAACCAAAAACTCAACAAAAGCATGAAGTCGTTCATTTTGGTTCCAAAATTCCGCTTTGTTTGCTTATCAAATGTCTTTTAATCATTTTCAATTATAAATGGAATAATATTAATTAGTACCCAGTACCTGGAATTTTCAGTTTATTTTGACATTCAATATTGAAGAGTATGGTTAGGTTCATAAAATGTATAATATTTCATAATAATTGAAACCAAACAAATACTCAGTAGGTACCTAACTAAAAACAATAAAAAAAGCCTACAGACTAAAAAAATTTAATAAAATACTTCTACACCAAAATTTTGACCACCTTCCAAAAAAGTTAATCTCTTACATCTTTTTTAAATAGTTTTTTTTTAATGATTGGTTACTAGTTTTGAAGTGTGTTCATGTCTAATATTCCATTTCATTTTATAAAGGATTATTTTCATTTTCAATTATGGGCCCAATGAACTTTCTGGTGTATTGAAATGTTATTATCCGTATTTTATTTATTATTCCCAATTACTCTCCAAATCTAATACCAAATTTAAATTCTACTCTTAAAAATGATTTCCATATATTTCTGTCGGTTTTATTTTATCTTCTATCACAGATTAACAACTGCATGAACTGCCACTTGACACTTTTGTTTTTCCTAATAATATAAAAATTTCATCTCCATATTCAACGAAAATTATTTCAATACAATTATAATGAAAAAGCGTTGCGGAGGAGTATCGCGCCAAGGGATTGGATAAAAGGAAAGCTATAACGGACCTTACACGGTCAGTATTACTGTCAATACGGAATACTGACAGTATTGTCAATACTGATGACCAAAATATTAAAATATTCGAATAACCGTCAGTACTTAACTTCATTCCATCATTCCACTCCATACACGATCAATATTAATGACAATATTTTCCGATATTGACAGTAATATTGATCGTGTAAGGTCCGCTTATGAAGCTATAGGACAATCAATGAGACTTAATTCTCCCCATAGAGAACAGATGTCAAATGTTTTTGACGTAAGCATATAGCGTACGGTCACTATGTCGTATTACAAAGATTATTTTTTCCTTTTCCAAAAAATGACGAGATTATAATAGCAATAATAACAGAAATGTGGAAATTTCAAAACTGGACGTTGCAAAAATTTGTGAAGGAAACATCTATTCAAGCTGCAAATACTTTCTCACAATAGGTGTGTGAAGTGCTGAAACGTTGTTTTCCTCTGATCGTGAGAAAAGTCACACTATTTTGACCTGTTTTCTATGCGCATAGCTCAACATTCCAGGATAGTAGGCAGTTGCTAAGCAATTAGAAAATAACAGTGCGGTAATATTCTTACCGCACTGCTGTAGCGTGCGGTAACATTACAAATGAATTATTACAATAGAATGAAACAAAGTATGGCTCTAATTTTTATATTGATAAAGTAGTTATGAAAGAAATGAAAGAAACATCTAATTTATAACGATATTCTTGAACACAAATCAATTGTTGTTAATATTTACATTCATTGTACAGTTTGCACAATTTGTAAATTGCACTGGAGGGCAACGGGAATTTATATACGTTGAAGCTGCATGGCTAATTGTTCGGTTTATCTCGTTACCACCACTTCTATATTTCAATATGAACATAGAGAAACCTATCTAAACTTACTTGATTATATCTTGAATGGAATCTACAGATACAGATCTTGAATGGAATTTTTAAATTTAAATCAACGATCGAAGGAAAAATAGTATGTATAATTCGTGGGAAAAGCATATTCCCAAGCGACTGTAATGATTACCAGACGAGGAGCGTAGCGACGAGTCTGGTAACACAGGAGTTTGGGAATATGCTTTTGTCACTAATTATACAATATACTATTGTTAACCATGTAGGCCAAGGAAAAGAGCATGCGACCACGCATCCAGACATGACTAATTTTCCAGTTTCTTCTGATTTTCCCAGCTCATAATTATCCAATAGATTATTGGCTCGACCCCTCATTCTGTTCGTATTTCAACTATCTACAACTTATCCAGACATACCATTGAGATTTCTTCAGTACGTTCAACGCTTTATATGAAAATCCGGAAAAATAGTCCTAAATATTTATAACAAATGACTAAACATTTGCGTGTCCAAAATATAACAAAATAGTACTACTTAATGTCTATTATATGATGCAATATCCGATTTCTACCTATTGCTTGAGCTAATGATACAATCTTTTTTCGAAGCTAAGAATGAAATCGTTAATCTTTTGAGAAGTATTTCTTTGTATTCGAGACTTATGCGATCCCTGAAATCGTGCAAGTTACTTAGACCCCAATTTTTGAATTTCCAAACTTCATACAGATAAATGTTATTTCAAAGCAAAATAGTTGGTAATAAGAAATACCATGATTTCTTGCCATTATACTTGGAGATGTTTCAGGGCTTTTTAAAACATCTTATGGAATATCTCAAGTTATATCTTTATTAACTGCACTTTTCGGTCTATCCTTCACACTGAACGATTCATTAAATTTGTTTGTTGAACCCGTCACTGCAGATTTACTTATAGAAAGGCAATCAGAATACAAATCGTTGGAAAGATTAACTGTACAGTTCTGAAAACGTTTGCGATCACGATTTCTAACTAACATCAAGATTGCGATTAGTTATTTTTTCGAAAAAAAAGTGCCATTATCCTCTATTTAAGTTGCTCCGTGCTTTAACTTCAAAAACAATAAGAAAAATGAGACTAATATTTTCCAGGAGTATTCGAAATAAAGTGATACATTGCAATGTTCCTACAAAAAGAAAAAAATAAATTGTTTCTTCGATCTTGGGAAAAGTGACACATTTTGACCTGTTTTCTATGCGCAAAGCTCAACATTCCCGAATAATGGGCAGTTACTAGGCAATTAAGTAAATAACAGTGCGGTAATATTCGGTAATGTTACAATAGCTATTTACCTAACTAGTGCGGAAATAGTATATTGTGCAACTAGTGGTAAAAGCTCAATTTTTCTCACGAGTGTGCGTTTGTGGCACGAGCCTAAGAGGCGAGTGCCGCAGCGCACGAGTGAGAAAAATTGCTTTTCCCACGTGTTGCACACTATACTTTTTCTACGACTGCAAATTAATGGATAATTAAACAATTTTAAAGTAGTATGTTTTAAGCAAAATAATGAAAAATAAAAAAAAAGTATCAAATTAATGGATAATTTAACTATTTTAAAGAACTATATATTTTAAACAAAATGATAAAAAATAAAAAAAAGTACCAGGGTCGGGACTCGAACTCTTGCGCCGCTTGCGTAGCTGTCAAGCGCGTTAGCTACTGAGCCATAGCCGCTTACGTTTAGTGTAGATTTAAAGTAGGTAATTATACGAGACTTCAACCTCTTTAAATTATACCAAATTAACTTATTCAAAATATACAAAAAATGTATTTTTAATTATTTTTTTTTATATTGTAACACAAAATTTAGTTGAAATTTCTTTAAGCTTACAGAAACACCTTCTCTATACTTTTAAAACACTACCATTTGGGTACTTTTAACGTTTGATGTTTTATGACAGGTGTCCAAAGCCTTCTATAATCGAGGATTGTGTTGATTTTTTTTCTGACGTACCGTGGCCCAAGCCTGGGGAAAGATTTTTTCCCACGGCTTGGGCACGGCTCTCCCACGGCTTGGGCACGGCTTTCCCACGGCATAGACAAAGTGACACTTTGTAGTTTCGTAAATTGTGGAAAAAGGACTATTTTCCATAGCAGTCGTAGAAAAATGAATTTTTCCGAACGAGTCTGCCGTTCACCGAAAGACGCTTAGCGGAGCTCGGTGGAAGTGCGGAGTGGAAGTGCCGAGTGCGGAAAAACATTCTCCGCAAGTGTTAGGTACAATAGTTTTTCTATGAGCGTGAGGGTTCACATTTTCAAAAGCAGAATATTTTAGAAATGCACTGACAGTTTTCTGACAATAAACAAACAAAAATGGAAGTAAATAGCTGGTTAGTTACACAACTAAACCACCATAATATACCGGCTTATTATTAATTTGACCTTTGGTGCGGAAAATTATTTCCACTCGGTGCGGGAAAATTAATTTTCTACACTAAACTGTGTGTGGAAAATCCAATTTTCCGCCCGCTCGTAGGAAAAATACTTCACCTGCCGCCAATGTGGCACATGAAGTAAGGGAAGGTAAACTGTTTGTTCACTTTCGGAAATCAAGCTGATAATTATTGGCGGCTTTACTAACGGTTGGCGATAATAGTATATTATGTAACGTGTGTGGTGAGAAGCATTTTACGCACGATGACGCGTAGCGGTAAGTGTGCGAGTGTTTTCCACTGTAATCCATGCATTTTTTAGTTTTTACAATATCTGTCTCATTTTAGTTTGCTTGTGTCAATATACCCAATTGTTGTTTTGAAAATTTCTAACAAACGTACTTTTATTTTTTCTACTCGAAAAATGATCTACCAAATTATAAAAATAAACCTGATTTTCATGCTAATTACTTCCGATAAGTTTTAACATGTTTTTTTTATGCGAGTACATCGATTTTTCATTTTGAATCCTAAGCACACCTTCGGAGTTCAGAGGTTTCTACTTATAGCTTGGTAATTAATTCAGTTCAAATAATACTTAATTTTTCATTCTGAGAATAGGCTATGATGAAGCTGTTATATAATGCATATTTTAATATTTCCACTCCTTTTCCTTCTAACGCCTACATAAAACATCAATTTTTAACTCAATGAAACCAAGAAATCCCAGTTCAGTATTCTATTTCCACCGTCATTCGGTTTGTTTTAAGTTAAGTGCTATTAGCTATAGGGTACGCAATAGGGTACACGCATATTTCATATTTTGCTATGATATTAATTTGTAATAGTGAAGTTAATATCAAAAATAACTAATAATAGGAAATAAACCAGTTTCAATTTCAAATTACTTCCAAATTTTGAAATAAAATTCAAATTTCAATGCACTTTCCAACCAACACCCGAGAATTTCCGAGCGCTACCGATAATACGTGTGATGTCACATTTTGTTATTACTTCTGTCAATATGGCCAGTATTGCAATAGTATATGTGTAGTTTTGTGTTTATATTGTATTTCAATTTAATTGCTTCATCGACGTGAAAATATCATGTTTTTTGAGACCATTACGTGTTCGTGTGTACTTTTTCTATTTCTAAAAATCAACGTGAAGTGGAAAGTAAAAATAAATATTCGATATTTCCGAGGAAATTTAGAAACCTTTAGAAATATTTTATTTAGTAGGTCAGTGACGATTCTTTCATATTTAGTGAGTAAAGATAGTATGGCTAGCGAAGGTTTTGTAAAAGCACAAACTGATAACTTGCCCAAAGTATACTCATTCATGCTGCTTGAATTTATTAAGTCAAACATCTGCTTGAATGCAGAGGAAATAAGAGGAGTTGATGCATTCTAGTAAGTACGATTTAAACTATGTATTACATATATATAACAACCACATTTCGACGCTGTAGGAGTAAGTCACTGTCTCACGAGCCGTTCCTACTATTTTTCTTGCGAATATACTCAAAAATGACTTAATCGTGCTTTTCGGGACCCACTGGGAAACCACTGAACTTCACTCTTGTTGAATAATATTTTCAGTGGAAACTTGATGTGTGGTCGTGAAAAAAAATGGTTTTATGGTTTATTCCCAGACATATAGGTACATAACCTCCAACTATTGAAGAAGCAAAATTACCAACACAGAGCTAGGCACTTACATTAAAATGGTCTTCGCAAACAAAAGCAATAGTACTTGTTAAAATATTATCTTTATTCCGACGCATATATAGCTTGCAGTCACAATACCATTCTCTTAATTGCATTTTTGCTTGCGCCACCAGGTAAAGTAAGGAATATTTCGTCTGGAGTTTTAATAGACGTCGATTTACACTCTGGAACAATGCAATACTTGGAATGTAAAGTTTTCTTGGGCTTTATCCATATTTAAAGCTTCCAGAAGCAAATAGGGTCACAAAAACTCAAAGCGCGATACACGATACACGAATAAGAATGTAAACAAAGAGTGACGTCAACGGTTGGGGCAGCCATCTTTATGGAGTAAAACGCGTTTTGGCAGACTTTCAAAATTTATGATTTTTAAAGTCGTTTTAAAAGTAGAGTTGAAATTTTTTTGCAAAAATAAGCATGCAAGGTGTTAGCATGATAAAGCGTCAATTCCCACCAAAAGCAAAATTTATGCCTGTACCCAATTCAACAATATTCCATTGTGGTTGACACCTGGTTTCTGACTAGGATATTTACCGTAAAGACGTGCTTATTCAGTCTCCCACACAATTTCACACACTTTGGTCAATCGGTATTTTGAAGTCGTAAGCATTTTTTGTTATCTTTTCTCTCTTCACATTCACCGTCATTAACGGGATGTTTAATATCAAATTTTATAGTTTTATAGTCAAGACAACTCTTCCATCCCGTGATCTGCAATATCAGTAAAATCATCACTCGTTGAGATCTTTCACTTGATGAGAGCAAATAAAAGAGGTTTATATTTGCTTCGCATCAACGTCTAGTTTTTGATGTTTCGAAATATCTCTTTATCCATAAACTCTACAATAACAGTGATGGGCAAATGTGTGGAACCAAGTAAATATCTCTGGAATTATTAGAGATATCAAAATGAAATTTGGAAGGTGGATACTACAGTAGATTGGATAACTTTTTTCATATTTTTTAACAATTTCTGGTTTCACCGGAAGTAATGTCGATCTTAAAATTTGCAATGGAACACCCTATATATTATTTTAGTTTCTGATGAAACATTTTATTACGAATACAAAAATATCGGGTTCGATCTTTTTTATTCCAATACCTACCGAGATATTAACAGAAAAGCAACTAAGGAAAGGAAAAATTTGATGGTAGCTAGTAGTCCACAAAGTTCGTTGTGAAGTGACAGTAGTTGTCCAAATAAGTTATTAGTGTTTGTATTTGAACGTGAAAAGATTACATTGTAAATTTGATAGTGAAATGGCCGAATTAAGTGAAAGAGAAAGAATAGAAATTCACAAACCGACTTGCCTATTGTCAAGAAGTAGACGGTGCTCAGTTTGGACATCTGATACATTAATTTTAGCTTAGTTAAGTTCCAATGTTTTGAAAATCAATTAGTTTCAGTCAAGGTTTCAGTTAATATTTATGATTATTTCTTAAATTGATATTAGATTTTTCCTTCCCTTAGTTACTTTTCTATTAATATCTCAGTAGGTATTGGAATAAAAAATCTCAAACCCTATTATATATTTTTGTATTCGTGATAAAATGTTTGATCAGAAACTGAAATAATATACAGGGTTAAACCGGAAGTTCAAAATTGTTAAAAAAAATGAAAACAAATAGGCATTCTACTGTAGTATCCACCTTCCAAATTTCATTTTGATATCTCTGATAATTCCAGAGATATTTACTTGGTTCCACACATTTGCCCATCACTGTATATTCGGCTCGTTAATGTTATCAACTACAGTGTTACTTAATAGACTGCTAGAGCTCGGAAATTCATTTTGTTTCGATTCAATTCATTCACAGCTTCCTGCAAAAACTTAGTCATTTCAGTTCCAGCTTAAAGTGTTATCCAATGTCCAACGCATATACAATGTCCGCCATAAAGTTAGAACCATATGGGAATTTTTTTATTATTGTAGTTAAATAACAACTTTGGATAGCAATCACTTCTGCTTCTGAAATAACTTAAAATGCGTCAAGTCAAAGTTGACAGGTAACATCTGTCAATTGTCAAGTTCGTAATTTTGGAAAAAAAATTTCTAAAAACTGGTCAATTTGTTGAAATTTCGAAAAATGTTACTTGGAAATTATGATTCTAATCACATTTTATGCTCACGTGCCGATTTTGAGAGAGAGATTTTGATGCTCAATAAATTTCATATTTTCGTACTTTTTAATTCACCCCTGTATCTGGCTACTTTAAAATCCTTCGAAACTCTTTAAAGAAGTATGAAGGCTACCATTCCATTGCATTTTGTGATCATAATATTCGTACGTAAGCTGGTTTTGAAGATTATTGATATTTTCAACTAAAAAAGAGGTAGTCTCTGGATTATTTTCCAAATTTCATAAAAATCTGAATTTTTTTTTCAACTTTTTCTCCATTAAACTTTAGTTGGTTAGTACAAAAATGGTTTTAATTATAATCTGAATATCTTAACGCATAACGACTACTTCAAAATTACAAACAATAAATAGAACACTTTAAAGGAAAATACATCTCCGTGTGCCTTCCTTCGGTTTCCATACATTTTTCTGTTCGACGGGTAAATTCCCTGACAGCATTTAGTAAGAACTGCCTAGGTATATTTGCACACTCTTCCCTCATAACATCTTCATTTTTGTACTTTCCAACTGAAGTTTGATGAAGAAAAAGTTAAAAAACAATTTCTGATTTTTTTGAAATTTGGAAAATAATCCAGATACTACCTCTTTTTTAGTTGAAAATATCAATAATCTTCAAAACCAGCTTACGTACGAATATTATGATCACAATATGCAATGGAATGGTAGCCCTTATACTACTTTAAAGAGTTCCAAATGATTTTAAAGTAGCAAGATACTGGGGTGAATTAAAAAGTACGAGAATATGAAATTTATTGAACATCAAAATTTCTTTCTCAAAATCGGCACGTAAGCATAAAATGCGATTAGAATCATAATTTCCAATCATAATTTCCAAGTAACATTTTTCGAAATTTCAACAAATTGACCCGTTTTTAGGACATTTTTTCCAAAATTACGAACTTGACAATTGACAGATGTTACCTGTCAACTTTGACTTGGCCCATTTTAAGTTATTTCAGAAGCAGAAGTGATTGCTATCCAAAGCTGTTATTTAACTACAATAATAAAAAAAATTCCCATATGGTTCCAACTTTATGGCGGACATTGTAGAAAGGGAAGTATTAGTTGTTCCTTCTTAGTGGACGGTCTTTGTTCTTTGATTTTCAAAGACTCTGTAAGGCATTTGGGGTTTTAATAAGAAGGGATGATGTGTTTGAAAGTTTAAATCACCAATTTGCGGGAAGTGGGAATGACGTTTATAATGGTGGGTTCTATATGGAGATCGAAAGGCATTGTGGTATAGAGAGAGCGACTTGTGCGATCACTTCAGATTTCGAAACTAGGGTTTGCGTTTGGGGAAGTTTGGATCCTACGCGGCTTGTTCACCACCGTAGTTTCTGCTGAAAGGTTCTTGGACTTTTTAGTATTTGTTTGGTTTGTGATTGTGGCCACATCAGTTTGAGCAAGTGTAAATTTCAGTCTTACATTCAGTGAGCAGGTGACCAGTGTGTACAAAATTTGGAAACTGGAGTGAAAGGGTTAGCGTTAGATGGCTTGTATGTGTGATTGAGGCCATAAAGGAGAGTTCCTTTGGATAGGGCTAAGTAGTAGGAGGTTTCAAAGTCAGTAACTCTAATAAAGGAGGTAGGTGACTTGGTAGCTTTTAAGATAATTCTCCAGCACTCTTAGAGTAACTGAAGAAGTTCAGTCTTTCGGGGTCTGATATGAATTTGTCGACGTTACGGAAGACATCGGGGAAATTTGTGGATTGTTTTTGCGGTTTTTGCCTCGAAAGATTTAGCTAACTTCAAAAGGGCAGTGCAATAGGGGTATATATTGGATATACCTCTAAGCATCTTTTGTGTAGCAATATTTGGCGTAAAGTTGGAAGCTCACAAAAAAGATTGTAACACTGGTTCTCTCCTTAAGAGACAGATCCCGGCTAGAGACTTTCTCAAGGGTGGATCGACTCCATGTTGATGCCACACTAGGTATGCCAGAGGGTTGACAGACTATAAGAACTTTAGGGCGCCACTACCTTTTTAGACGAAAAAATAATTTAATTTCAAAAAAAAACTAAGGTGAAAAAGGTAGAAACACCTTGTAGAATTTACTTGAAAGTTAAAAATAAAAGTTACAAAATTTACATAAACCCGGAGTCCCTACAGCTCTTACAGCCGGGTATAAGAAATAAAAAAAAATATTTAAATATTAAATTTATTCTGCCACTAAAGGAAGATAATGTAAAGAGAAAAAGAAAAAAACCTGTACTTCTTCAAAGGTACTTAGCTTTTCACAGTGGTAGAATCAGCTGTCGAAGTTGAAGAAGATGTCTGGAAGTTGAAGTAGAAGTCTAGAAGTTGAAGTAGAAGTCTAGAAGTTGAAGTAGAAGTCTAGAAGTTGAAATAGATGTCTTGCAGTGTTAACCTGGCAGTAAGCCTGTCAGGGATATCCTGGCAGTGAAAAACGTGTAACGGTAACCTGGCTGTAACTTGCAGGGGTATCCTGGCCGTAACTTACAGAGGTAACCTGACTGTAACTTGCCGGGGTAACCTGGCTGTAACTTGCAGAGGTAACCTGGCTGTAACTTGCCGGGGTAACCTGGCTGCTGTGCTTACCTAGAAGTTCAGGTGGATTAGGGATATATAGGAATTTGAATGTAATGGGGCACATAATGTTGGTTTAGCTTTTCAGGTAAAAAAGGAAGGCAGTTGTTTAAAATAATGAAATTTAACTTTACTGAAAGCTTTCCAACATATATGTCCCATTTAAAACAGTAAAAATTATAAGCCAAAACAAATAAAAAAAGTGCTAATGACCTTGAAATATTAATTAAAGTAAAAGTTATGAATAAACAATTTCTAAATGAGTAAAATGTTTAATGAAATGTAAAACCAGCACTGGCAGAATATTTGAAAAGGTTAAATATAAAAGTTATCTATTTTTGAAAATAATTAGGTATTTTACAACAGAGAATCTAGCAAATATTTGCATTGAAAAAGGTTACAGCTATTAACGATAAAAGATTAAGTTTAAAAGTAATGTACATATGTACAAGTATAAAATGAAAAGAAATGTAGTTGACCACGTGGTATGTGTATATTCGTCTATCTATCTCTGTAAAAACATAAGAAATGCACAAAAAAATTATATCAGCCACTACTTTAGAAAAAGCTTGATAAATATAAATTATAATTTTGGACTTACCACAGCAATTTAAGATAAAAACTGTTAAAAATTAAGAGACGGTAAAGAGATAGGTCCTTGCTTCTCAAGGGTCGGTAACGAAAAGAAGGAAAATCGAGAATAAGAATCGAGCGTTGACATCATGTCAATTGTCGCAACGATCAACGATCAGAGAAATTTACATCACAGAACTAAATTGGAAGTGTTTACTATGACGGCAAGCGGTAAAATTGAAATTATTTCGTTAAAATCGAAACAGGTCGATAGACATGTTACAAGATGGGGTCTTCAGCGATTTGGAAGCTTGGGATTGGGATATTTTGAAAGAGAAGTTTGGTATGATAGTTGACTTTTGTCGAGTATCATAACGGGTTACTGCCGAGGAGCAGCCTGACTCCCCTATTAATAGCTCACGGTGGCTTTGGTCAGTAACTGGGTGCTCGTTTTACCTTGACAGTAAAAAACTATTGTCCCTAGCTTCTCCTTTTCATCAGGACGCCTATTCTTGAAATAACGAGAAGGGAGTGCTTCCAGGGAGAGTTCCCTCATTTCAACTCCCCAATAAAAAAACGTTATATTCTTGAAAAATGAAAAGTACCGGAGAGTAGCGATGAGGGAGTAAGATCGGGGAACAGCGTTGCCAGTTGCCTTGACCAATGAACTTGTAGAAATTTTGACAGACATTTAATTCATCGATAACCTCACTATTTACTATATTTGTTTGGTTGATATAATCGAACAAAATATGGATGTTTAAAGTAAACAGTTGAGTCCTAAACAAAAAGAAACTTTGTTTACGCGCTCTTTCTATGTATAGAGCAGAGGTACTTGTGGGTTGTAGTAGAAAAGGGGTGACAATGTCTATTATGTTATGACAGAGGTCTTTATCGACTCTAAATAACTGCACAAATTTTTTGTCTCAAAACATCCCTACTAATACCCACTTCTTCTAACGCTTCCTCAACATTCTCGTTAATTATATTATTCCACAGCATTAAATTGAAATCTTCAACATTCATTTTGAACCACAGTAAATCAAAACAAAACAATTTCAGAGGTTAGGTCAAATACTCCCTTTTGCAATTCTCTCACTATACCTAGTAGGGGAACTTCGAGTTCTCTTGGGAGATGCTCCCTCCCTCAAATTTATTTCAAGAATACCCACTTAATCTTTTCAAGAGAACCACGCCTACTTCTCTCGCAAAGTTCTACTCCCTGAAATTCAAGAATAGGCACCCAGGTGTGCTTTCTGAAAAAAAAGTAACACCCAATCGTTGTGTTTTTCTGTTTTCGGAAAATCACTTTTGAATGCCACCTCAGAAATAAACGTATTCTGGCACGGTTTGTACCAGGGACTGTATGCCAAATTGACGTGCAGTTTACGTCGCTTGATTTGCCACTGACTTTCCAATCATTCGGAATCGGATATTGGAAGTTTAAAGATGGTTCAGGAGAAGCTAGTTTTCTCGACGACTAGGTTACGCAAGATGCATGAAATGAAAATATAATTTCACCTACCGTGAATACGGTATACTTAATAATATAATATAGGTATATATAATAGGTAGGGACAATCTGCAGTCTACGGGATGGCAAAACTAGACGTTATTAAATCAATTGGTGAAATTTTCTGGTTTCGATGGACATTTGATCACCGTTTTACCATTTAAAAGTTTTCTTCCTGCTCCAAATCAATTGTTGGGTGAATTTTTTTCCATCACTAATTTTTTTCCACACTACAATTTTTCAGACAAATTTGCAGTGTGCACTTGAACGCAATGAAAAGTGCAAGGAGTTGAGCAGTGGATGCCAAGACAAGAGATGGAACATCTTTGTTGACTTGAACAATAATGTCGAGGAGGGTGCCCGTTTTTTCCTCTCACTGATGTATAAGACGCGAATAATACTATTTAATACAATATTACTGTTAAATATTTGAGTGTGAGAGATTTAATGATTTCACTGTTAGGTTAGGTTAACGGAACTTCATAAATTTTTATATTTTTCTGCCATCGATAATGTCTGAAGTCTAAGATTCCCATGATTACTAGAATGCACTGTAATATACAACATACCTATATGTAATATAGCACGCAACGTATAACCTTTCATGGCGCAATACATGGTAGTTCAAGGTTTTTTCTACGAAGCTCTGACCTTGCAATATATTAATAGTTATTGCGGAAACAAAGCTCTCTGGAGACTGGAGACGTTTGAATTCAAAAGGACTGTCAGTTGACATTAGTGGATTCCTTGAAATAAGCACATATCCTCAGCTTTGAACTTTCCTATGATTAAAGTAGATAAACCGCCACTCTTCTACAGCAGCCATATTATTTATTGCAATCGACCTATTCATTCCATAATTGTCGGCAAAAGCTAAGACGTTATAGTTTGTGTAAAATTATAACAAAAAAAGATAATTCGGTGAGGTATGTGTATTTTGGAATAAGTCTTGATTTGCTCATTTCAAGCGAAACACATTTCATTTGTTTTAGATCTAAATGAAGAAAAATGGTATTCATTTGAAAGTTAGGGAAAATTTTGGTTGGAATAGCCTCGTACTCACAGTAATTTGCTTCAGTTCGCCACATAATCGTAAGAAAATTGTCATGAGACTGCCAATTATATTCTATAACAATTTAAAGCATATTTTTCAGTGATATTCCTATAACCTCCACGTGCTGTAATAAACAAAATATTGTGTTATCTGCAGGTTAGTTTAAATTTTATTTTATCTTGAGATGCATTCTCATATTCGATGTAGATTTATGTATGTACGTTAATTTATTTATCTATATACGGGGTAGCCCAGGAGTTCCTATATAGCCGACTGAAAAACGGAGAAAAAGTCGCTTCCTTCTCGATTTTTTTTTAGGTACAACCACAAAATGATAAAGTAGGTCCCTGGCCATCTGAAATCGAAAATTACAACATTTTTTAATAGGGACAACACTTTTTATTGCAAAATTTGTCAAAAATCTGTCAAAATTATATTTTATCACTTTTTCACAAATACCTCGCGATATCTCCGGAACTAAACAAGATATTTTCAAAAAAAATTTTTAATCGACATCTACTTTTTTTGCAGCACTATTTTCAGTAATCGAGAAACTTTTTTATTTTTCAAAATTTCACCAAACTATCTGCGTACCAAATAAAGCTAAAGCTTCACGGAAGTTTTTAAAACAAGAATCACTATTCTAAGTATCATATTTTTTGAGCAATAAATACGCAAACTTGAAAGTTTCTGCAGCCGCGCCTAATTATTGTGCTTTCTAACGAGCAGGCAACCCTCGCATCCGCATAATGCGGTCTATTCCTGACAAATTTGGCAGATAACTTGATTCAATCGCTAACGTCTTTGTTCCAACTGCGATTAGGTAAATATTGTTTTGGATGTGTGTATGTCTATTGAGATTTTTTGGAGATTGAAAGGATTAAATACAACTATAATATGTGCTACAGAAAAAAGGAGACACTTGTGCTCAAAAGACTTTGTATTAAAAGGAAGATATTCTAGGAGGAAAGGTTGAAGTAAAATGTCAAACTTGCAGACAAACATTTATCACTTCACAAAATGCAGGGTGTCCAAATAAGAGTGACTGATTTTAAACATAAATGTCCAGCTTATTAATTGCTCCAAAAAGATGGGATTTTCACTTGTTTTACTAGTTTATCAAAGAGACTTTTTAGGCTTGACTGGCATTTCATCTCATTAACACAGGGTGTTTTACTAATGTTGGTCAAATCCAAAGTGGAAAATATTTGTTTCATTAACAAAAAAGAAATTCGAGGTTTCATGTAGTTGTACATTTTGAATTAGTAGTTTTATATGAACGTATTTTGATGCCTAAAATCTAAGTATCATAGTTTTTGAGCAATAAATACGCAAACTTGAAAGTTTCTGCAGCCGCGCCTAATTATTGTGCTTTCTAACGAGCAGGCATCTTTCGCATACTCATAATGCGGTCTATTCCTGGCAAATTTGGCAGATAACTTGATTCAGTTGCTAACGTCTTTGTTTTAACTGCGATTAGGTAGATATTATTTTGGATGTGTGTATGTCTATTGAGATTTTTTTGGGATTGAAAGGATTAAATACAATTATATGTGCTACAGAAAAAAGGAGAAACTTGTGCTCAAAAGATTTTGTATTAAAAGGAAGACATTCTAGGAGGGAAGGTTGAAGTAAAATGTCATAAAACTTGCAGACAAACATTTATTAGTTCACAAAATACAGGGTATCCCAAATAAGAGTGACTGATTTTAAACATAAATGTCCAGCTTATTAATTGCTCCAAAGAGATGGGATTTTCATTTTTTTTACTAGTTTATCAAAGAGATTTTCTTAGGCTTGACTGGCATTTCATCTCATCAGCACAGGGTGTTTTACTAATGTTGGTCAAATTCAAAGTGGAAAATAGGTATTATTGTGAATGGAACACCTAATTCTTGATCTCATTCGAAACAGCAATCATTTTCCTTTCCAAAAACGTATAGTTTTCTATATTTTGTTTTAATAACCAAAAAGGAATTCAAGAGGTTTCATGTAGTAGTACATTTTGAATTAGTAGTTTTATATGAACGTATTTTGATGCCTAAAATCAACTCTGTTCCTCAAAAAACGATCTACAAAAATGGTCTGAAATCATTTTTCCGTGAAACGGTAAAAAAGAGCTGTATCAAAAAATATAAATTTTTTCTCGAACATTTTCGCTTATAACTTTTTTAACTATTGTTCTACGACAAAAAGTTACTTTTAGACAAAAAATGTGTACAAATTTTTCTTATCAGATAAATAGTTTACGAGATATATCGTAAAAACCATTTCAGCCTCTATTTACAAGATGGCGACCGTGGGACAAGGGTAACGACCCCACCAACTTGCTTCAAGATTAACACGGTCCCCCCTATACGTCAAAAAAATTAAATTGTGTCCTGAAAAACGCACCCCCAAATGTAACTTTTCAAAGCACTATATTATAAACAATACCGATTTATAGTTTATGTGAGAGAGTAAATATTTCCATTTCAACTTATTTATAAAACAGTGATATAATAGATTTGATGTTATTGTAGACTACAATTTGTAGTAACAAAATTAATCAATCGGTCGTAACCTTTTTTGTTAAGTAATGATAAAAGTTTAACGCATTCACTTGCCCTGTGAATTCAATATGTAACAAGTATTTATAAAGGATTCAGTTTTGTTATTAGAACAATTGAACATCAAACGACATATATATCGTCCATTTCGGCGACATGTGATCAGCTAGGTTACAGGGTGTAACAATAAGATACACACAATCTGGATCTGGATTGAACGTAAGTTTCTTGAGTAAAAACGTGTACACAGAAAAAATACAGCCATTCAAAGTTTTTTTCTCGAATATTCCAACACTTTTTTGACATAAAAGGAAAATTGACAAGTGACTTCCCAATGATCAGAGCGTCTTTACAATCAAAGTTTTTGTAAAAATTTTATGGGATCTGACATATCCTAAGCCCCTCCTAATACTTGTGTATCTACGCTACAATTAAAAGTATATCCGTAGCAACATTATTTAAACACGTTATTTTGGAAGTATTCTACTTGTGATTTTCTCAAATATCGGTTTTTACGAGGGTTTTTATTATAATACTGCTCATTTCTCATAATTCCACAATAAGCATTAACATTAATAATAAATGTGGTGCCTTGGATTTAACTGACACCATATCATTTAATCCAAATTTGTCGTAATGGCTGTAGTGTGTCAAAATAGTGCATCAGACATATTTATTGTTGTGGCTGGAGTGGATTCTTGTGATGCACCAATTCTATGCAAGATGTAATTGGATGACTGTTTTAGCCAAACAAAGCCTGCGGCTAGTGCATTCGTGGAATTCACCACGGAGTCATACTAAATAGCTGCTTCATACACTTTGCTTGATTGAAAAAATAACACAAAAACAAGACATTTATCCATTATCGCGTTATGAACATTGAAGAGACAGTCGACAAAAAAACTCTTGAGTATTACGTGAACTGAAATTTGGTCCTTCCGGTCCTATTTTAGCTGTTTTCGTTCCTAATTTT
This sequence comes from Galerucella nymphaeae, assembly GCA_963978555.1. NCBI lineage: Eukaryota > Metazoa > Arthropoda > Insecta > Coleoptera > Chrysomelidae > Galerucella > Galerucella nymphaeae. The sequence continues at coordinate 15,146,012 of OZ021715.1, read as the reverse complement.
TGTAAATATAAAAAACTCATGGTATTCAACTGAATTTTCAACCATATCAGGTAAGTTCTGTCGATATATACATAATAAAAATACATTCCCTTCGCATCCACTAATGGTCGTGGTGGATCAAAGTGGTCTACCAATTTGTTCGTCAATTTTTGGACGTTTTTGTGCAAGTGATTGAATTTTGGAGCTTTGGAAGCTGCTATAGGTTTTTGCAAACCAATACAAATAGTTTTTAGAAATATTGCCATCAGGACGGAAAATTTCAACTCTTAGCTGTTTTTGTATTCGAACGGTTGGAAATTTTCTAAACGACAACGTCGATTTAAAATGCATACTGGATATACATGTTATCAAATTCATGTTATTTATCAAATTTCAAAATTGAAGTTTGAGTGAATATGAAACAATGTTTTGGAGCTGAGCACCAATCAAACGAAAACTTTAAGATTGGCGTGGAACAAAAGTGATGTAAAATATATCACCCAACTAACCAATTAAATTTGGTAGTAAACTAAGCCAGTTCAAAGGGCTCACTTCATTGATCTTAAAAAAAATTCAGGGTGATCCTGGCAAAACTGCATCCTTTGATTCCCTCCCATCTCTCAAGGGATTGAGCATGGGTGTTATGTTTGGCTAGTTCCGCAATTGTCGAAGTTGTCAGGCCGTAGGTGTCACTGGGTTCAAGAATTTTTAGTCCATCGGCTTCCCTGGCTAAAGAGTCGGCAATGCGATTTCCTTTACTCCTGTCGTGCCCTTTAACCCACCTCAGGATAATATTGTTATCTGCCGAGACGTTAGCTAAATCTTGGTGGCACTCTAGTACTAGCCTCGATATAACACGTTGTCTGTTCAAGGCTAATAGGGCTTGTCTACTATCAGTGCAGATTATTATGTTTTTGTCAGAAGTTCCTTTTCTGGTTAGCTCTTTTGCGGCAATTAAGATTCCAGCCAGTTCTGTTTGAACCACGCTGGTATTGTTTCCCATTCCCCACTTGATCCTTAGGCTTAGTGCTCTCGAGTAAACTCCACATCCTGAGCCTTCATCCATTTTTGAACCATCTGTATAAATGCGTATTGCATCTGCATCATCTGGCTCTATGTTGTGTTTTATTTGTATTTTGTAGGGTTTATTAAACAAAGACCTGGGTTTATTGGCTGCCTACAGCAGAGGTAGCGCAGTGAGCGCTTCCTGCCATAGGTTTAACCGCAACTGGCCCTCTCCTACTTTGGGGTTTACACCAGCCGAGTTCAATCGTACCATGGCCATTAACGCAACCTCCTTGACGTACAGGTCCAGAGGGGTCAGACCAGTAATTAGCTCCATTGTTGCGGTTGGTGTTGTTCTCATGGCTCCTGTGATTTTTAAACAAGTCATTCGCTGTATTTGATATAATTTTTGAATGGCCGTTGTTTGTAGAACCTTCGGTCCCCATGCAATTGCTTCATACGTTAACATAGGCCTTATTATTGCAGTGTAGATCCAGGTGACCACACGTGGTGACATACCCCATGTGCGTCCCACTGTTTTTGCTCTGCTGTGTAGATGAGAGTTCCATGTTAGTTTCCAATGTTTTGGAGTTGAGCACCAATCAAACGAAAACTTTAAGATTGGCGTGGAACAAGAGTGATGTAAAATATATCACACAACTAACCAATTAAATTTGGTAGTAAACTAAGCCAGTTCGCAGGACTCACTTCATTGACCTTAAAAAAAAATTCAGCAAAACAAAAGCAATTTCAGGGCTCCAATTATTTTCTTTCCCGAGATAAAATTAGGAAGTCCTCAAGTTCTGGATACTCCAGGAACTTTTATATGCAAAGAACTGGGTAAATTTTCCTCCACGGGTATCGTGTATCAGGAAACTGTAGGAAGGAACCAAGGAACCTCTATTCCGCCTTTATTTTTTTTTGTCTTCCAGAGACAACTTTTAGACTAACAGAAACTGTAACTCTTCCAGGAACTGTTATTCTCCCAGGAACTGTGCAGTAATCCAGATACTGAACTAATAACGGCTGAAACCATCAGTTCCTATTTAAAATTGATGTTGAAATTTAATATGGATTACTGCACAGTTGTAGGTAGTATTGACGACCAACGATGAGAGAAGACCTGCCGGAACCTTCCTCATTCTTATTTAAAGACAATTCCAAATTTTGAATTCCGCGGTGAATACATCTAGAATATTGATTTTCAGTCTACTAGTTTATTCCACCACGAATCACAAAGGTGAATTAATTCATTAATTATTTGAATGAAATATTTTTAGGAAATAGGTATATATTGACTGTTCAAAATTCTGTAAAGATTATTGCACATTTTTCTTACCTGAACTGTTAACCAACAAAATTAACGTTTCAAACAGCGAACACATGCAGCAGCATCTACATCGCCCCCCACAATCCGTGATTCCCACACCCTAGCTGGCCATCAATCCACTCTACTCATATACTCACCAGATATCTATATGTTCCGGTTTTTTGCTTGAAATTCAATTGCAAGCTCTTTCAAAAAGTTAATTTCCATTATTATCAGTTGTTTGTTATGATTCGTCTTAAATTGTCTTCGAAAATATGTCAAAGGAGTGATAATTATTCCCATCAGAGAAATTAGAATTACTGCTCTTGAACATCACGACGAGTATTTGTTTGGTCTTCAATAATCGCAACATTATGGTTAAGAGCTGCTATTAGACCCGTAGTTATGTTCGGAGCAAGAACCAATACCAATATCAAGAAAATCTTGGTAAACGTTCTCGGTCTTGCTTATCTGGTTTTGGTATTTCTCTTGCATGAATACTATTAGACTTGGTGTTGGACTTGGTATTACATATTTAGTCTTGGTCTCCTCTAAGTCAAGCTCAAACACTTGGTCTTTCGTACTCAGTTTTGGTCTTGGGCATGCTCAAATGGTTTGTTATCCACTACTCACGTCGCTCTGGAGAATTAAACCAGCAAAGGAGGAGAAACGAAACTGCCTTTTTGTTTTTTCTTTTTTTTATGTGCATGTATGAAAGGCGCTCAAAATAAATGGTTTTTAAGAGTCAATAAGCAAAAAAATTATTGAAATAAATTAGAATAATAATGTTTTTCTCCTACCCCTATAGAAAGTACACACTCTCCTCCCTCAAATCAGGGAGGAAACTCATACTTTTCCTCCCTCTCATTTTAAGTAAGTTGTAAACGATGAAACTTGTGAATTCATTATATTCATATTGTTTCCATAATTTCTAGAACATCCTGTATATCCTGTTTTTTGGTAAAAATCAATCATTAATGGTACTTCAACGTAGTTCTTCAATACAAATTTCAACTTCAGGAATCTTAGATAGGTATACGTTTTTTGAGTTCAGAATAAGAAAAGCATAGTATGCTGTGGCTCACTGACAGTAAACACAGCGATTGACTTTTGAGGTGCAAAGTCGCTACATTCATTAAACTTAGTTGAATTTTTTTTAAATGGAGAGCGATTCAAGTGATTTTGAATTTCCAAATACACCGCCTAATATTAAGGCACAAGCTAACATAGCGTCATCAACCTTACTACCACAAAAATCTAAAGATAGGTATGAAAAACAATATACACAATATAAGCAATGGGCTGAATTATATTCGTTAGTACCTATTTGTGTCGTAAATAAATTTCCAAAAAAAAATGGGAAGGAGGAAAAATCATATGTATGACATGGGAGTGAAGTGCCTTTTCCTCCCTTGGATGTAAACTACATCCTGCGGGAGGAAAAGTGGCACTTTCCTCCGTAGTAATACAAATAGCTATTAGATAGATAGATAGATATTAGATATTTTAATTTTGCTCTTGTTATTGGGCCATTAAAATAAAAAAAATATTATTTGAAATGGTATTGATTTTTTCGAGAAAGTCGAATTTTTTTCTTGGTACCATTTTCTCCTTTGTTTATGACACAATTTTAACCAAATTTCGGTAGTCGAAATGGTTCCCCATGGTCAAGGAGCCTTGCATATTTTTAAGAATAAAGTTTTTTTTTTCATGGGATTTGACTTTTTATTCGGTTTATTTCAAAAATATTCATTTAAAACTATGTATAGCATGTGTACCATGGCACTGACATATGCTGAAATTTTGAAGTGAAAATATAACATTGTTTCAGATAAAATTATACAGAGAACAAAATTTCGATTTTTTTGAAGAAATTAATACCATTTCACATTTTTTTCTTCATATTTGGAAGTCCCAATAAGAGCAAAATTAAAATCATGTCACAATAATCGAGCCTAAGACATTATTATTTTAAAATTTATTATTATAATAACTTTTTGGCGGACACGCCACGGTGATTGCCTCTTAACAGCCTTTTAAATTTATACTTGCATAAGAGCATTTCAACAAAAAAGTTTCAAAGGACCGTTGAAAACTTATTCAAGAGGCCTCTAAATTTTAGGATTAGCTACAGGATAGACTTCTTATCCTACTTGTTTTTCACATTGAACTGAAAGGTAAAAACTGCTTCCATTTAAAATAATGAAGTCTGCACGTGTCATGGACTACCGGTCTCATGAAAAAATAAGATAAAACCAACAGCAAGCACTTTGTGGTAATCATTTAATCCCCTTAATGAAAGTATGTTTCGTTCAATCTTCGTTATTCTTGCTAGTAGTTAAGTATGAAATTGCAAAGTCACGCTTATGGAGAATTATTTTTTGAATAAGAAAAAAATTGGGACAGTAAGTGTGGGATTAATTAAACTTGTGTTCTCACTCGATAGATTAAGATCTAAAGCGAACAGTGATGTGGGGTAGATATCACTTTAACGTTGATTTGGAGATAAATGTGATAATTAGGAAATGTCACAAATTCAGACGACATAATATACAGCGTTGCTGGAAAGTCCCGCACCAAGGGATTATCTTTGAAACGGATGGAGGGAATGTTATGAAATTCTAGGACAATTGATGAGACCTTATTCTGCATATTTTAGAGCGAATGTTTTTGACGTCAGCGCTTAGCGTACGGCCGCCATCTTGGATTTTTTGAAATGCCAATCTAGTTCGTGTGTACCATCACAAAAAACCTTATTTCTTTCTCTTTCCAAAAATAATCACAATATATCACTTTACTACAAAATGTCCTATAAAATATTGTTTCCATTTTTCTAAATTGAAGTGTACCGTACCTACCTACTAATTATTCGATTTTAAAGGTTGAACAAAAAACAATAGTAGACATCAAAAACGTCAACCACCTTAACAGTTCATTATTTATGTATAAATTGCCAGAACTGATATTAATTTCAAATATGCACGAAATTTGGAAGTTAATTGAGAATAATGGCACATTTATCAGAAAAACAGCACATCCAAATCTTAATGTTAGTTGGATATGGTGCCCTCCTATAAGTAGATCTACAGTGACGAGCTTATTGGATAAATTCAATGAAACTGGTAGTGTAAAATATATTCCTAGCTCTGCTAAACAGAAAAGTGCAACTGATGAAGGTAGAGCTCTAGATGTTCTATTAGATGTTCAAGAAAACCCTACAAAATCTACAAGTATATCGGCAAGAAATTACGGTATTTCCAGACAATCTATACAAACTATTCTGCATAGAAATAAGTTTCATCCTCATAAAGTTCAAAATATTCAACAATTGGGCGACTTTGATTTTGATAGCCGATTACAATTTTGTAGAATAGTTACAGAGGAAATAAGGATGCAAAACAATTTCTTGGGTTTTTTGTTGTTCAATGATGAAGCCATATTTTGCTTGAACGGTTCAGTTAACAGACATAATTGTCGGTACTGCTCAGACTGTAATCCGCACAGGATGGAGTAGGTTCATACACAGGTTCCACAAAAAGTAAATGTGTGGGCGGGTTTGGTGAAAACCCATTTGATCGGACTTTTTTTTATTGAAGGTACGTTCACCGGTGCTAAATATCCAAAATGGAATAAATCGATTATTTCCTAATATAAACGTATACTTCCAACAAGATGGCGCACCTCCTTATTATCAAAGAGACGCTAGGCAATATTTGAATACAATTTTCCCTCAGGAATGGATTGGTCGAAGGGTGGTCGATTTAACCACTTGATTTTTTTCTCTGGGGTAACCTGAAAGACCGCGTTTATTTAAACAGACCAACCAACTTAAACGATTTAATGGATCGCATACGTCTCAAAATGCAGAGAATTACTCTACGAATGATCAACGATTCTATTCGTAGCTTCGAAGAGAGATTGTATCATTGTCAACAAATGAATGTCCAGCCACTTGATGAAGAGCTAGAAATTTTAGATTTCCTTGAAAATGGTATTCCAAGGCACATTTATGTTCGAAATGACCCGTTTCACAATTTAATTCTTTGAATTCCTTATCAATTTTTTTCCATGTTTCTTCCTTTTCCATCCATGCTACCACGTCTGTCTTTTTGCATTCTATAATTCCTTTATATTTTTTAACTAAGTTTAGGCAAAGCATTTTCTATTCTAAAGTAAAATTTGCAGACCGAATTCTTTTTTCACCTTCCATTGCAGAAATTATTTAGATTAATCAAATGTCAACAGAATTAGGAAGTTGTCAGATAAAATACTGGTATTGCCAACCAAAATTTTGAAAATCTAGTGAAAAAACTTTCCTATGCCATTCAAGTAAAGACATACGATATTGTACAATGAGAGATTGGAATTATTTTTAAGCTGCACTTTGTTAAGCCTTACATTTAAGCTAAACTGGTGCAATCGGGCATTATTGTTATGAAGTATTCACAACTTAAATAATTGTCAAGTTAATAAATTTCGGTAACACGCAGTTTTGTGATCAAAATTACAATTTTTATATTTTTGTTAAATTTCTATCATAATATGGGAGTCAAGTTATACATTGGGATCATTTTTGGAGAAAGAAAAAATAAGCTTTTTTGTGATGGATCATACGCCCTTGATTGTCATTCAAAAAAATTCAAGATGGGGGCCGTACATTCGCTCCAAACTTTACAGAATAGTCTCATTCATCATCCTAGATTTTCATAACTTCACCTTCATCCCTTCGAAAGATATTCCCTTGGTGCCAGACTTTTCATTAACGCTATATCTACACAACGATCGTTACAGCTACCAAGATAATGTGAGGAAAGCTGGGAACTGAAAAAAACCTCGAATAAAGGAGACATTTCGTCTCAAGACAACAAAATCTTTTCGAATTGTTCCTGAAAGTAGCTCGCTCAACTATATTTCTGCTGGAAGCATCTGAATAATGGAAATAAAGTTCAACCAAAAAAATATAAAAGAGGAAAAAAAGTTCTCCTTCCTGCAATGGTAATATAATTCGTTTATAGGAAGAATAAAATATCGAATTGAATGAAAACAATGTTTAACATGCATAATTCACTAACACGTTTAGCTGATCTCACTGATGAGTGGTAGGTAGCTCTGTTGTCCTAAATATTTGAATATCTTTTAGACGATTAAATGCCACAGCATGCTGGAGATATTATAGCTTCAGTGCAGTATGGATGGTTTTTGATATGAAGTCTCATATAACTTCGGAGGTTTTTGATGAAACTTGCGATATGGATATTCATTTGACCGACACTTTCATATAAACTGGGATTCCTGTACAAAAAAATATGATACCACTGGAACTGAAGCAGGAATTGATAAATAGTATGTAGTCTTCGCCCCATGAATCTCAATAGTATGGTTCATTAAATTCAGTACTGGTCCTATCAGCATAAATTATTTTGGTTTTCCGAATGACATCATCATGCTAGAAGTCGCAGATTGAGTCCACTTGAGAGGTGTGTGACTGTATTAAGTCGCAATCTAAACGTTTTTCACTCCATTTAGTTACCGTCGACGAGTATTTAGAACAGGCAAATACACTGAGCTATTTATAAGATATAAGTAACGTAGGCATTCCTTTAAAAAACTGTCAAACGCGAGTAGTTAAGTAGTTAAGTAGTTAAGAAATAAGTTCTAATGCACTTTTAATCTCTTTAAATTCGCTCTTAGTGGACTGAAAAAGGAGCAAAAAGGTTTCAATTTTTTTTTGAAGGTACAACCACATATGGTCTTTACAAAATGATAGAGTAGGTCCCTGGCCATATGAAATCGAAAATTACAACATTTTTCAATAGGGACAACACTTTTTATCGCGAAATTTCTCAAAAATCTGTCAAAATTATGTTTTATTACTTTTTCACAAATACCTCGTGATATCTCCGGAACTAAACAAGATATTTTCAAAAATTTTATTTTAATCGACCGAAGAAACATGAGCGAAGACTACAGTGTTAGTTTCATTTTTATAAAAAACCTAGTTTTTTTATAAAATTGGAGAAAACTGTAATTTTTACTTTTTTTGCAGCACTATTTTCAGTAATCGAGAAACTTTTTTATTTTTCAAAATTTTTCCAAACTATCTGCGTACCAAATAAAGCTAAAGCTTCAAGGAAGTTCATAAAACAAGAATCACTATTCTAAGTATCATAATTTTTGAGCAATAAATACGCAAACTTGAAAGTTTCTGCAGCCGCGCCTAATTATTGTGCTTTCTAACGAGCAGGCATCTCTCGCATACGCATAATGCGGTCTATTCCTGACAAATTTGGCCGATAACTTGATTCAGTTGCTAACGTCTTTGTTTTAACTGCGATTAGGTAGATATTATTTTGGATGTGTGTATGTCTATTGAGATTTTTTGGAGATTGAAAGGATTAAATACAATTATATGTGCTGCAGAAAACAAGAAAAACTTTTGCTCAAGAGATTTTGTAGTAAAAGGAAGACAAAAAGTAGAGATTATAGTTTTCTCCAATTTTACAAAAAAACTAGGTTTTTTATACAAATGAAACTAACACAGTAATCTTCGCTCATGTTTCTTCTGTCGATTATAAAAAATTTTTGAAAATATCTTGTTTAGTTCCGGAGATATCGCGAGGTATGTGTGATAAAGTAATAAAACATAATTTTGACAGATTTTTGACAAATTTCGTAATAAAAAGTGTTGTCCCTATACAAAAAATGTTGTAATTTTCGATTTCAGATGGCCAGGGACCTACTCTATCATTTTGTGAAGACCACATGTGGTTGTACCTTAAAAAAAATCGAGAAGGAAGCGACTTTTTCTCCGTTTTTCAGTGGACTATCTGGTTTAATGAAAAGATGTATATATTATACAGAGCTCGGCAAAAGTCCGGGACCTGACAAATATCGAAAAAAATATAAATTTCCCTACCACAAACTTTACATCAACTTGAACTATAATTTGAAAATATATCGAAATATACAGGGTGTTCCAATAAAGTGTCGCGTATCAAAGTTGTATTTTTTCTCATGAAACACCCCATATTTTATTGCATTTTCTGTTTGCCCCTAAGAAATAAAATACTGTTTCATCATGGTTTCCCATAACTAATTATAGAGGGCTCCGAGTTTTGTTGACTTTTTTTTAATGTGAACTTTTCGAAAAAAGATCATCTTATTGATATAACAAATTTGAGCTAATTTTCTCCTACATTTAAATAGTTGGACATTCGTTAAATGTATTCCACGATCGAGTACTAAATATTTCTTCACAGGGTGTTCCGAATCTTTAGTTTAATTATTAGATCATTCTATGTGTAATATCGGGCTTATTTAAAATGAAACACTCTGTATTTTAATAATTCTCCATGCTAAAGATGATTTCGTCTTTCAAATGGTATAGGGGTGTCCCATAAATAGATATTATAATTTTCGTGTACTTCAGTAAGTCAGATATAGCCACTCTCACAGAAAAATCACTATTCACTTAGAGACATTTCATGAAATAACAAAAAAGTATTTAGTTATAGGGAACCATCATGAAACATTATTTTATTTTTCAGGAACAATCAGAAAATGCAATAAAATATAGGGTGTCTCAAAAGAAAAAATATAACTTTGAAATGTCACACTTTATTGGAACACCCTGTATATTCAAAAATATTTTCATATTATAGTTTAAGTTGATGTGAGATTTGTGGTGTGAAATTTTTTTCCAAAAAGTTCATATTTTCCACTTTCCATTTTCCACCACTTTAGAATACTTTCAACCGCGTAGAAGATGGCAAGGCGGTTAGAAAAACAAGAAATTTGGAAGATAAACCTGAGGTATAGCGGTTCGATTCGCCGCTGTGGTGGAATTTCTTTCTTTTCGTTTTTTTTGCAATTTTTGTCCAAAAAATATGATATTTCAAATAAAGCAAAGCTTTTTGTTCCAAAAATCTATATATTTGCATTTGTACTTATTTTTCAACGACCTTTCTGTTATAATTTTCCATGAACGCTGTTTGGTAAAAAAAGTTGGCATAAGCACCACAGTGTAGAATTGTATCCTATGAGAGAGAATAATTTAAATTGAAAAACAAGTGAATAAATTATGCGTTTTTCCAAGAGTTGATGGAATAGGGTAGAATTAATTATTGGATGACCTAGTTTATAAACTTTGTATTTTGAATTGTGGTGGATGATATTACGAAATATTTATTCTAATTACAGTTATTTCAAACTTAGCGGCTGTGCTTGCTCCTGATATCATGAAAAGGTCTATTTGATTAAAAGATGTTTGAAAGCTCCAGTTGACTATCTCCCAATCAATATTAGTATCAGGTCCAATTTAATCTAAACTGTTTCCAAAAACAAAAAAAAACACGTCGTTTTACAAACGAAGTCTCCACCTTCTGCAACTGGCGTTTCATCCAATTTTCGTTGCGCGGAAACCATTAAAGTGGTCAATAGTGTATAAAGGTGGTGCAGAAACTAGTTGGACGACCAGAACACAGTGTTAACGAGGCAAATATCGATTGAAAGTGTTCAGTAAACACAATGTTTTCAAATTATAATGTTTGTTTTAGGTATATAGGAAATAATGATGGATAGTATACGTATACAGCAACACTACTTGACACAAAGAATATTGTGGGAACTTAAAGCTGCCGGCTTTTTGTATGACCATTTTTTTTATTTTATTTTTATTACCTATCATTTGTTTTTTCAAAGATCCGTTGTTTCGCCGGCACCACCCCAGTCTCCTGGACTTATTGTGGATCAATATATACTGTCATAGTCCAGTCAATATTTTAAAATGTTTATTTGGCGATAAATTCAGTTAATATTAAATAACTGTCTAACGGATATTTTCAACCCGCAGTTATGGAGGACTATCCCACTCTTTAAGATACTTAGCGTTTATGTATAGAAAAAAATACATTTTTCAATAAATCTTTACCTGATCGACGACTCGGGTTTTCTCTTTTCATGTATTCATAGCTTCTTCCAATCTAAAATATATTTGTTTTTTCCTCTGCTATTTAAATCTTGGATATACAACATTTAGCTTCAAACGATATCAACCTATTTTCATATTTGAAAACATCCTGAACATAAACCAGACGATTAACACTACCCTATATATCGTTATACTCATACAGAATGTATACAGTCGAAACAAAAAATGTTCCTATTGCAAATAAGTAAATTAGATGATATTACAGTTAAGTATGCCAACATATCATATAGGCAGTTATAGATGATCTGTGAGGCAACTTTACCTTACTTTGTTTGTTTCCTCGTGTAGATTTAATAGTCGAAAATGATAAATATTTTTTGTCCGGCTTTTCCTTCACTTGATAAAGATGGACGTGGCATATCCTACTCTTGCAATATTCCACATTAGTCTGCAAATTTAGTTTGCTAAGTCAAAATTTTGATCTACTTTTCGTGAAAACGTAGAATCATTGGAAATCCCAGAGTCACGATTTTTGAATCATTTTCTTGGACTCTGCAATTTCCTTCCCAGAATGACCCCCGGATACTCCTTAGAAGCGCCGCTGAGCTCCCCGGGGAATTCCAATGTCAGAGTTGAATTCTGCATCCCCGAAAACAACCGAGTAACTAGTTTGATGCGATCTTTATGCATGCTGCCATTCCTTCCTCAATTTAACATTCGCGCTCCCCCACAGAGCCGAAGTTCGGCTGCCCCAAAACTTCCAAATAACGATTTCCCATCGATTTTTCCGAGTTTCCAATCGTTTCCATAATAGTGTAAGTAATAATGCAATTGGAGAATGCATTTTCCGGCCCAGAAATCGTTTTTCAAAAAAGTGCCAATCCACATTTTTCCTAGTCTTTTTTGGGACCTTCCCGAACGCAATGCTGGAATCGTATCTCGATATCTGTTGTGCTCCAAAATTTCCTCTTTTTTTCCTAAATGCCCTGATCCCACGTTAACTAATGAAATAATTCAATTATTTAAAGAACTGTTCAACTTGAATAAGGAGGTCGCTCTGAAATGTATAGTTAGCCAACACTAACAGTTATGCAGCCAGCGCTACACGAACAACAACAAAAATAACTTCACTTCAAATAAAAACATTTGAATCGACATTATCAGGAGAGTTAGATGTGAACTGATTTTTTCTACGACCGTGCGTTTTAACCCACTTTCCCGCACGCATATTAGTTTTGACATTGTCACTTTCCCGCACTAGTGCGGGAAAGTGGAATTATGCAAATTTTGACCTCATGAGATAGCTTGTCAGTAGATATAACTATTTTTACTACAGGTGAATAAATATTTACGAAATAGTCTATCAAATAAAATATACATTTTTTCTAGCTTTTTGTTGAATTTTTTTTTAATATAAAATGATGAAGATATTTTTATATAACTCTAACACCAAATAACTCCACTGGACCGGCAATTTTAAGTGATTTACAGAGTGCAACAAATTGTGTTTTTAATATTTATATCCATAATAATAAGTAGTTTTTAATTTATGTATGTTTTTGTATATGTATGTTAGAATGGAATAGTTTTTAAAAAATGGGTTGGTATATTTTTTTGTATATTCGGTCGTAAACAAAATAATGTTCCCTAATCATGCGTAAAGTATATTTCTCGCCCTTGACCGCTTGCCCGAACACCGCTCCGCGTGCATTTGCGTGCGGAAAAGTATCACTTTTCGCACTTGTTATAGAAAATAGAATATTGTATAATTAGTGGGAAAAGCATAATATTCCCAAACGACTCTTATAATTCATGTGCTGCTCAGGAGTTTGGGAATATGTTTTTTCCCGCGAATTATACATACTATTTTTTCTTCGATCGTTGATTTACATTCAAAAAATTAATTGAAAAATATTTCATTCAAGATGTAATCAAGTAAATTCAGATAGGTTTCCTCATGTTCATATTGAAAGCTGTGAATGAAGTGAATAATTCTACAATGTTGATTTTTCAAATCGTTTGACTATTTTTGTTTCACACACCGTATATAAAAAACATAATGTACCCGAAGATGAAATTTGCTTCTGTTTTGTTACAGGTTTAAAATGAAAAATATCCTGGTACTTTCGTTTTTATGTCTCATTGGCCAAAAAGTCAACGCATGGGGGGGACTTTTCAACAGATTTTCTCCAGAAATGTTAGCTAATATGGGATATGGTGGGCATGGAGGAGGGGGAGGATTTTTGGTGAGTAGACATATTGATAGTAAGATGTTATTTCTGTGACAGAACCTAAATATAAGCACTGGTTTGATATTCTGTAGGTAATTTATTTATATTTCGTGATAATTTTGTCATTTTGTGAAAAAGTTTAAGTAATATAATATGTTTTTATCATGCGAGCGCAGAAAAAGTATAGTAAGCACCTAGTGTCAAGAGCATCTCTAGTCACTCGTTCCATCCCTCAGAAAACTCGTGACCAAAGAAACGTTTTTGACATTTGGTACTTAATATACTATTATACTTTCAATGTTGGAATAATAGCCCAACCCAATGGAAATAGACATTGTAATGCTCTTCTTATTTATTTGAACAGTTAATACGGTAGTTGTAAACAGCTTGTGAGACCAACTAGAGATGTATTTTTGTTCAAAATGTCGATGGCACACTCTTATTGATTTATATGCCTTCCATGGCTTCATTTCAGAGAGTACGGAGTTTTTGGATGCATCTATCCATTTTTTAAAACGATTGATTTCCTTGTTGGAGTTGGGAAATGTATGTCTTATTACAGGAGAATTTTCACAAAACGGAATGCAGCATTTATTATGGTGAACCATGTTGGATCCTCACAGTTAAAGTCCAAAAAAAAATCTCAACTAACACTATTGTAAAACAAAAATTAAAACCTAATAACTTTTCTCCAAAAATCAAAATACAGACATGACTCGAACACTCAAAAACACATAGATACCCATAACCTTAAAATTTCTTCTTCAACAAGAAAGCTACAGAGCCATCTGAAGATTCGCATCGGTACTAATAGTCCTGTTCAAGGTCATGTAACCTGCGAGATATATGTCTACGGAATATGTGGTTTGTGTGTTCGACTCACTCAGAAACCGGCGTATATAGTCGTTTGCAACTCTAGACGCTTCCAGAATTCCCCCACCTTCTACGTTTCCAAAACAGTCACGAGTGAGCCATTGCATTGCTATTATGGAACCTTCAAGAAAGGTCGCATTTGAGGTTCGCGATAGGACCGGCACCTGAATTACTAAGTTCGTAACAATATTTATTTATTTTTAGGTACATTGTAATGTGGACAAATTAATTTATCTAATAATATTCATTAATACCAGCTTAAATTATAAAATATTCATATAATCTATGAAATTATTCTTTTTTCTAATTTTGACCTATAAAGTGACACTTTTTAAAACTGATTGACATTATGAAACGTCTTACTTTTTGTAACTAGTTGCATAAAGTAAAATTTTATGCAATTGGTGACGAAAAATGTATTTTAAATTAGTGACAAAAAGAATTATTCTATTTTTCGTATGCCAAATCATAAAAAGCTGGGAATTACTGATGATAGAGCATTACCTGCTGCCTAGCTCTTCAGAACTTGAATAACTCATTTTTTAAAAATAAAACTAAAAATATATCAATTTTGCTAAAAACCTTCCGTCTAGACTTTTTTACAAAATGTCAAACTCACAACTAGCATGAAGTAACAGCAACAAACTAAATTTATGTTTTCCAAATTTATGTTTTCCAAATTTTCATCAATTATATTAAATTTTATTTTTTTATTACTTTCCTCAAAATTAGAAAAAATCTTGTATGCAATACGTTACGAAATGAAATTTTGTGTAACTTGCGAGTTTTTGTTCGGTAGTTCACAGTTTTTTTAGTATGGTATTCAGGACATTCTCTTCACGTTTTATCGGGTAACTATGAGTTAGTCTAGTATGCCTCAACAGTAAATGTGAAATAATCACCTTGGTGCTGTCTATTATTGGAAAATGGGATCCACTTTTTTTAATTTCACGAGGTTTAAATTCACTTTGAGTCCACTGAAATTGCCATAAAGCTATGATTTTATTATTAAGAACATATTTTAGATCCGAACTTTTTAAATCGATATGGCACTTTCGTATGTAATGACACTACGAGCACATCTGTCCGCTTCTTCGTTCCCACTAATACCAATATGGGATGGGATCCATATAAAGATGCTATCATTGTCTCGTTGGCTGGCAATGTAGAGTTTTTTCATGATATAATAGGTGTTTCGAATAGATCGTTTGTATATAGCGTAGGAAACTGAGAAAGTCTGTAAGAACAAGGAAACTGTTCAGGTGGAGGCTTTCGTTAATATCAGTTAAAGATTAATATCTAGCTAATAGTTGTGCTAAGAGGATGCTTGTGAAGGATGGAAGTCTATATAGGAGTTCCTGCGAATCGGTTACTACCACAGACATATAAAATATGTATTTTATATGTCTGTGGTTACTACAGCTGCTCCTACGCCTATGGTGGTTTTTGAGGCATCTGTATATATTTTTTGGTGATTTGGATACCTTTCCAAAATCTTGACTAGCTTGGCTATTATGTTAAAGGTGGCAATCGGATAAACACTTGGTAGACAGAAGTCAATATCTTGGAAGTATGTTCTAATTCCATCCTTGTTTTTCCAGTAAGAAATCCTTTCAATTAATTGGAATGTATGTGCTAAAATGTTCAATTTACCTCATTGGCAAAGATAGTAACTGCATAATTACCGCTAAGAAACTTTTGCCTTAGACTCAAGTCTGGCTCTCCAAATTCCCTCTGTAGGCATTTATCGGTGTAGTTATTCTTGATGTTCATAAATTTTCTAGCTTGATAAATCATTTGGTTTATTGAAATTCATTTAAAATTGAGATAAAGCATACCATAGGCTTAATTTGAAGCTTTTTGTCAATACTCTTGGGGGTCAACCAGCCTGTAGTCGTTGCCCGAAGGAAACTTCTTTTCAGTTTTTCTGGTGCTAGTCAAAACTCAACGAACACGGATTCACGAATTAATGATGGAGCTATGATTCAACCTTTTATCTACTTGTTCACATGCCCAGCATTAGGTTTTGTGTGAGGGCCTCATACTATGGGTATGGTTTAAAGTTTTTGAGATACTGCTTTGCTAGCTGAGTCATCAACTGCTCCGTTACCTTTGGACCTTAGACAGTATGACTACGGTGTTGTTTATCACCTCAACCAAGGCATTGTGAAACTCTGGTAGTGACCCGGATATGATACATGGTCTCTTCATTGCTAGTAGTATAGACGAACACATATCCCTACACTTGTTTCGTTTCACGTACGATGAAATGAACTGACTAGTACAAGTGGACTGTCGCAAGTCTTCTAGTAATAGACTCTGAATTCTGTTCTATTTTGTAGAAAACATCACTTTAGTACTCCATCTTCTCTGAGATATTGCCAGAAAGCCGTAAGCGATGTTCGATTGGGATGTCGTATATTGGGAGATTTTTTCATTGTATTCGCTGAGCTGCACGAGCGTTACATTACACATTTTTTCATCCAATAAACAAACAGGTACATCCTTTTTACATGTTTCTCCACATATACAGGGTGGTTCTCAAGTAATTGTACATAGGAATACAGTACAATCTTCACTTTAAAATATCGCGATTTGAATCGACTAGCCCTAATGAAATGTTGATATTGAACATGGAATTTTTATTTTCGATTTTTACAATGACTTTAACGCTTTTTGACGTATATGCACAAATATTCCAAATTGGGGGTTTTGGGTCATGAAAAATTATAATTTCGTACCTATACCGATGTATTCTGTAGATGGCGCCACATAGGCCACGTATGCGGCATATTTTTGCCTTTTACATTAGTACTAGTTTTGTGAAAGATAATTAAGGCCATATTATCACAACAAAGAAAAGAGATATCTGTTAGTATTCCCAAATCTCAACGGTTTTAAAGATAATCACATTTTAGTGAATACCTACATGATTACTCTATAATGAAATTACGTTCGAAAAATTGAGTTAGTGGTTAACATGAAAAATATGTATTGTAGCTACTTCAAAGAAGATTGGAAAAAAGTAAACTACAAAAAAAATATTATAACTTCAATATAGTCTAAAGTAAATGTAACAGTATTTGAAGTACCATACACATTTTTCATGTTGTTTGCTACTATATCTCAATACTGTTCATCTAATTACTGAAAATCGTTATTTGTTTAATCAGTCAGCAAAATTAATATTTGCTGCCAATCGAAGAAAAAATAATTATTGTACACACAACTATATTTTTCAAACGTAATTTCATTAAATAATAATCATGCAGGTATCCACCAAAATGTGAGTATCTTTAAAATCGTTTAAATTTGGGGATAGTGATAATATGGCTTCAATTATTTCTTACAAAACTAGCGCTAATGTGAAAGGCAAGAATATGCCACATACGTAGACTATGTGGCGGTCTCTATAAAATTCATCGAAATAGGTACAAAAATTTTGATTTCCCATGGCCAAAAACCATTATAATAAAACTTTTGTGTATATACGTCTGAAGGCGTTGAGGTTATTGAAAAAAAGGAAATTGAAATTTCATGTCTTGCATCCTGTCTCTCTCTTGATATCAACAATTCATTAAGGCTAGTTGATTTAAATCGCATTATTTTAGAGTAAATATTGCATTGTACTTCTAGGTATGATTACTTTAAAACCACCCTGTATCTTGAACAAAAATTATATAATATCACCATAGTTTTATGTATCTCAGCATATTCCTACACCGAGAAAAACAGGCCAAGTAAACTGGTTTAATAGAGAAATTCTCGCTAACCATAATCAAACTTGTAGAATTACCCCAAGATTTTTTGTTTTTCTGAAGACTTTTTCCTTAAATAAACATCTCATAAGCTAACAGTTTAATTCGAGCAATTAAAATGTGTTTCTGAAATTATTTTAATTATGATAAGTATAACAATCACCTAACACTAGCTAAGGGTGTGAACTACAATTAAATAGTTTAATCAATTGTAACGGCTTTTTCGCATTTCGCACAAGACCGCCTCTAATCGTCACCACATCGTGGAGGTTTCAGCCCCGTTTGGCGGGTTAGGTTAGTGGCGTTAGTTAATTAAATGCAGTGAGAGTGGACACTGGAGTTTGTGTAGTGGTGTGAAAATTGAAAATTTTAAATTACATAGACAACTTAAATAAATATCATCGTTGAGTGACAAACGATATCATGAAGTATGAATTACTGATGCTGGAATGGAAGTTGGAGTATTCAAACCGCTTTAGAGGTAAATAAACTTTAAAAATCAATTACTTATTTAGTTAGAATATCAATTTTTTTCAAGTGGAATGAAACATTTTATAGTTCAGTGATTTGAAATTTTAAGACTGGTGATAAAATATCTGAAGGATTTGATTCTTGTAAGTTTATTCTTCACACAATACAATTCCAGATCATAGTATATATTACAAAAATGCATTGCTACACTGTTAATTTTTTTCTGATAAATTCAGACACCTGCAAAAGACAATGCAGTGAGCTGCAATTGAAAGTAGCCCTATAAAGAATATATCTTTTTTATACCTATTGAAAAAGCAGTTTTTTGTTAGACAGAGATGAGTATAAACTCAAATTTCAATTTAAGTATCTAAATTATCTGAAATAATGTATCATGGACAAATAGAATTTTTATTTGAATAAGTAGGTACCTATGTAGATTTGAAGATTATTAACACATCCTGTATTTTGGTTATAGGCGAGTGGAACACTCCCAAAAAGTCATCTTCAAGATTCCAGTCCGAACAAAGGGAATTGAAATTATCTGCCAATACTGTTGGGTTTCGCCATAGAAAATTAGCTCAAGTTTAGTTCCAGATTTAAAGAAAATGTAGATTTTATGGATTGTGCTTATATATATTTAATTTGTATACTTTAAAACATACGTCCTTCACTATTCAATTTATTTTCTTTAGTACCTATAAGTGTTTTGTAACCAAAATTTACTGTAGACTGATTGATTAGTATGTGATACCAAACATAATGCTGTGATGTACTGAAATTCAAAAAAGGCTAACAATATGTTCAATTTTTGTTTCGTGCAATATATCTAATATATATTATATAGTTTTAAAAAATTTGCTTTTTATTTATAATCAATTCCCATAAAAAATTATATGTTATTGCTCATTTTGATCTTTCATTGTTTAGATTGTTTTACAATATACTCGACAATATATGACCATTCAATCGGTATTTATCTTCGATCACTATCTACTATTCAGTTAACGACAAAGATAAATACTGATTGGAACGTCATATATATACTAAAACACTCAAGACAATGACAGTTTTGAATTTTCAATTAACAGGTTCAATTATTTTTAACAACTAGTTCAATTGATAGTATTGTCTAGTTTAATTACTGCTAATAACATATTTAATTCTAATTACTGTGGTAATTTAATTGTGGTAAGTAAAATAGTTAATACTTCCAAATATTCTGTATTCTGAGGTAATTAATATTTGATCACTAGCGGTTACTGTTTTTAACAGGTTATTAAAGTGATTTAATTACCTCAAGCTGACGGATCTTGATAACGATAATTAAAGCCCTTTTTATTGTCATAATCAAACATTTGTTGTGTCCTAATACGTATTAAAGTTTTTACCTACTACAACTAAATTCTTAATAATGCTGAATAAACTTTTTCCTCAGTGTAATATAAATAATTAGCCATATTGATGTGGAATTATTGGAATTATACAATTTCTTTTAGGCAAGGAAGGTGCTCAATGTCTAATTAAAAAATGGCACATTTATTGGAAAATAACTTATCATTTCATATAACCTTTTATAATTTATCATGAAAGTCAAAGTTCTGATACATGTGAAATTTAGCCAAATTTGTTCGCTGCTCCGTTCATGTCCTCATGGAAGCCATACAATTGAGTTTATATGATAGAAAGCATGTTCATTTAAGCTCTGCACATGTTTCAGCTCTATTAGAATTCAAGTAGGGATTTCCATCTACTAGTATTTTTAAGATGAAGTGATTCAAAAAAAATTTACTTGAAGAAACTCTTTCGGAACGTGATTCAGCAGCTTCCGCACTCCTATAATAAATTCTCCCACAGAAAATATATAATTATATATTTTCGTAATACTGCTTAACCATAGAATTCAAATTTGTTCAAATGAACCCTGAATTCCTTAGATAGAAAACTCGAGGGCTACGTTGGCAATATTGAATAAGCAGAAGTATAAAGATTGAATTTCAAAAGTGAATTATTGGAACGTATCGCGTACTTTCTCAAAATCAAAGACGATTGACGTATATTAAGCTGCGGCAGCCTTTTCATAGGGCACGATCCGGACTGGGTCCATAATTTGTTGCTATTTTGTTGCTAATGCCGTTACTGAGAAAACGCGTGCCCCCGTAGCGTAATATTAAGCTGCGGCAGCCACTTTGGATATTTCGGCAACCAAAATAGCTAGAAATAGCTAAGACTGACGGCATATATCGTTGCTAATTTGTTGCTTCAAGATAGCCTGTTCATAATTTTTTAAATGCAGTCCCTACTCTCCAAACTCACCCCTCGCCTTTGCGTGATCGAGCTACGGCATCCATTTTCCATATTTCCGCAACTAAAATAGCTAAAAATATAGACCTGACAGCATATTTCGTTGCTAATTTGTTGCTTTAAGATGGCCAAATCGAAAAATGTTTAAATGCAGCTACTACTCGCCAAACTCACCCCTCGCCTTTGCGTTATCGAGCTGCGGCAGCCACTTTGGATATTTCGGTAACCAAAATAGCTAGAAATACAGGATTGACGGCATATTTTGTTTCTTTAAGATGGCCTGTTCAAACATTTTGAAATGCAGTCCCTACTCGGCAAACTCACCCTTCGCCTTTGCGTTATCGAGCTGCGGCAGCCATTTTCCATATTTGCGCAACTGAAATAGCTAAAAATATAGACCTGACGGCATATTTTGTTGCCAATTTGTTGCTTGAAGATGGCCTAATCAAAAAATTTTTAAATGCAGCCACTACTCGCCAAACTCACCCCTCGCCTTAGCCACAGTACATAGACAAGAATAGTAGGTTCACTCTAAGCCCATCCCCCTTCGATGTCTATCTCACTCGGTGTTCTTCTCCGTCTTTTCTGGTATCCCGAAGCTCCCGATCGAGCGATAGACAGATACAGTGTGTCTTTTGTACTTTGAAGGTACGAGCGGAGTTATTAGTATACCGGCTGGACTTTTTTCGCAGTGGATTATTTAATTATTATTACTGTATTTTTCATATTAAAAGATGTTTCACTCCAAGGCGGCTTGATTGAAGTTGCTGTCCGTTTATATGCTAAATTTAATATATTGTCTTTCAAATCTTTCAATATAAATTTAAGAGTAAAATAAATACGGACTCTGGTATAGAGACTTACATAATATTTGAAAGGAAATTGATTACATGGATGATAAAAAGTGTAATACCGGCGGCCGTTAATCACCAATATAATAACCGGTAAAAAACCACTGTAATCAATAACCTGTGATAGAGAAACTAAAAACTGCTGGTCCACCGTAAAAGCTGCTACTCCAGAGAACACCTTGGTGCCGAGTTTCACGAGCCGGAACCTGGAAAAGTAAAATTCTCCTGGTGTGTCCCTG
Source organism: Galerucella nymphaeae (assembly GCA_963978555.1). Lineage (NCBI taxonomy): Eukaryota > Metazoa > Arthropoda > Insecta > Coleoptera > Chrysomelidae > Galerucella > Galerucella nymphaeae. Next base: position 15,124,063 of record OZ021715.1, on the reverse strand, counting down.
AAAATAACAAGAAGGCAGCGTAGCTGGCTGTCACCACCCACGAGTACGTGGGAAACAGGAATCAACGACTCCTGTAAGAAAAGTCCGAAAGGATAGATCCGGCCTCCGCTGCTATCAGTTGTTGTTGATAATGAGAGGTCTTTATGTGTAGGGTTACGTCTGGTATAAGGTTCAGGATAAGGTATTACTACTAATTTTACTAAGTAGTTTTTAGGGAATACCTGTGTATGAAAGCAAACTAAACGTTACCGAATTTAAATGGGTTTATTAAAAAAAAGAGAATAGAAAATGAGTAATGAAATATAATAATAAAACTTGATATAAATTAAATAATGAAATGATAATATTAATACTGAAAAAAATGACTATGATAATAACTTCAGTTAATTGAAAATGAACGAAACCGTAATTAAAGGTTACGTGTATAAATTTAATAACTTACATTGATAAATTATTAATTCTCTCAGTTTTGAGGAATACGGCTGAGTCCCTTATTTAAGGATATATATAATTAAATTAAATATGTGTAAAGTTAGAAAATAAAATATAATAAACAATCTATGCATGAGGTGGCAATAAAATACAGGCTAACCAAACTACAAAAATATTTGTTTCACAGTTAGTATAAGATCAATCAGACTCACCAAGTGCAGGTAGGATGCTCTCCAATGATGCTGGAGACTTCTTATCCGGTTTATTAACTGACACCAACACAGTATCGGATAGGGTAGACTTTTTATCGAACCTGTTTGCCTCTAGCAAATCTTATTTGGCCGTTCGCTACCCTCTTTACCGAATTACACTTTAAGCGCTACAGTAGACGCTCTCTCGAAGAAATTACTCCGGTGTCGAAACGAAACTTATTTTGACTCCGCGCTACTTTCGTCTTACAAGTCAAAATATAACTCTGGATTTTTCCAGATGACCGCTAACCGCGAACACTATGAGGCAACCGCTCGCAACCGTGCTCGGGACCCAACTGCCTCGTCGTTTTTTCTATCTCGTCCAGCTTTGGGCAATTTTTTGCCCAGTCAGCTTTTCACCACTTTTTCATTCCTTGCTTTTTTTATTGGACACACGTGTACTTTGTAACCCACGATCGCTTTGCTTCATCAGCGAACTCGTGTATTCCAAACTAGGTTTCCTTTTGGGTTACTTTGTAATTGTGTCATTGTGCATTATCAGCATTGTTTAGTCTGATTGAAATTGGCTACGTTACTTTAATATGAACTATATTTTTATGAAATTAATTTTGTAATGAATATACTCGAAATTTGTTATACAGGGTGATGTTTTCCATAATTCCACCCTTGGTACTTATTACATTGCCACCCCCTTTGAAAAAGTGTTGGACTTACCTGTCCAACACCTTTTACGTGCTCCCCCTACGCTAAACTTATCTAAGTACAAAGTTGCGCCACTGCGTTACATATTACCGCGAATTCACCGTGGCACTGAGACACTTTTTCATTGTTCGTCCGCACAGTCTTTTCCTTTTGTCTTGGTGTAATACCTATGACTCCCCTGTTGCGCTTTGCTGATCCTCGGCTCTGCTGGGTGGTTGGGCCATTTTACCATTGGCCTCATCCATCTTTAGTATTGTAATGGGATATACATTTTTGGTAGTTGAACAATAATTCGTACAACGAAGGGTAAAGTGTCCTTCATTGCTGCTAGTGCATTACTAGTTTGGTGGAAACATTGGGGGAGAAACCGTTATGGTTTCAATACTGTGCCCGTGGAATGGGGCGAGGACGATTTGAGATTTGACAAACAGTTGTCTGAATAGTTTAGGGTGGTCTAAGGACCGAAAGTATGATAAGTTGCTTGTTGCACCAAGTTCTGGTGGGATTTACATTTCCTTGTAATGTTGACTCCTTTTTAGTTGTTGTTAGCCATACGATTGCGATTTTTGTTTGCCACGCACTCTGTTTGCACTTGACTTTAAAGTGTTTTTGTTAATTATTAACTTAAAACTATGGTAATAAAAGTTTGTACCGCGCACTTTTTATGGGGAGTTTATATTGTCGCGCGAGTCAGTCCAGTGAGCAGTGCTAGATGCTTGTCCATGGGTTTCTTGAGGGGTTTCCTCGTCGTGTTTAGTTAGTTCAATTCCTCCTTTGGATTTCTTCCTCAGGTCGTTTTTGTGTAGTACCCATGACGTTAGGCTTGACCATATGCCTGCGAATATAGCTACTCTGCAGTCTATGGTTCGATACATTCTTCAACTATTTATTATTACTCCACATAAATAGTGTAGATTTCAATATACGACGTAAAATTAATTCTGTCACTTCGACGTTGCAGCTCCATACCATTTGTGTTCCGTTGAAACAACAACTGACACTGTTCCACTTACGTATGTTTAATTGGGGGCACGCCCGGTTAAATGTCTCTCAAAAACTGTCTCTCAAAACTGTATAAATTTAATAACTTACATTGATAAATTATTAATTCTCTCAGTTTTGAGGAATACGGCTGAGTCCCTTATTTAAGGATATATATAATTAAATTAAATATGTGTAAAGTTAGAAAATAAAATATAATAAACAATCTATGCATGAGGTGGCAATAAAATACAGGCTAACCAAACTACAAAAATATTTGTTTCACAGTTAGTATAAGATCAATCAGACTCACCAAGTGCAGGTAGGATGCTCTCCAATGATGCTGGAGACTTCTTATCCGGTTTATTAACTGACACCAACACAGTATCGGATAGGGTAGACTTTTTATCGAACCTGTTTGCCTCTAGCAAATCTTATTTGGCCGTTCGCTACCCTCTTTACCGAATTACACTTTAAGCGCTACAGTAGACGCTCTCTCGAAGAAATTACTCCGGTGTCGAAACGAAACTTATTTTGACTCCGCGCTACTTTCGTCTTACAAGTCAAAATATAACTCTGGATTCTTCCAGATGACCGCTAACCGCGAACACTATGAGGCAACCGCTCGCAACCGTGCTCGGGACCCAACTGCCTCGTCGTTTTTTCTATCTCGTCCAGCTTTGGGCAATTTTTTGCCCAGTCAGCTTTTCACCACTTTTTCATTCCTTGCTTTTTTTATTGGACACACGTGTACTTTGTAACCCACGATCGCTTTGCTTCATCAGCGAACTCGTGTATTCCAAACTAGGTTTCCTTTTGGGTTACTTTGTAATTGTGTCATTGTGCATTATCAGCATTGTTTAGTCTGATTGAAATTGGCTACGTTACTTTAATATGAACTATATTTTTATGAAATTAATTTTGTAATGAATATACTCGAAATTTGTTATACAGGGTGATGTTTTCCATAATTCCACCCTTGGTACTTATTACAAAAGAAAGCTTAGTAAATTCGTTCCATAGGATCTGACCCTTTTGGTAAGCTATAGAATTGAATTTTTCTACAAATATATTTTCCATCGCAATAATTTTTTCAACAATGTCCCTTGACGGTATAAATAACCTACTTAATTCATCCTTCATTGTCGTGTAGGCTTTCAGTTTACAGAAAATAGTTTCTTTGTTTATTAAATTATCAGCCGAATGGGCAAAATTTAGGCAGGTTTCACAAGAATGTTGTATTAGACATTTTTTTAACAAATACCCCGTAACATAAACTAAAGCGTTTCCTTCTGGGCTTGATACATTTCGGTAATCTGTTGTAAACACTTTTAAAGGCACATTTTTAGCTTCTGTTGGAGAAGTGAACTGTTCTAGACATTCTTTTGTTAGTCCAGAACTAATAGTTAAAAGAACTTCGTTTACATCATCGATACAGTTGGTACCTTCAAAATGATAAAAAAATTTGAGAGAAAATAGCTTTTTAAACGCGCTACAAAATTGTACGGGAGTTAACTTTTTGGCATTACCGCAGCAACTACGAAATTGTCCAAAAAAGTTTTCGAGGCAATCTTGATTGAGGTTCCGTGTTAGTAAAAATTTATATCCCCGCCATTTTAGAGTTTCCCATGATATAATTGCTTGAATAGTTATTTTCCACCCAGATATAAATTTTAATTGCTTAGTAATTATATTTCGAGTAGAAAACATCTAATTTTATTGTCGGGAATATTATAAATTGTAATTGATAAATAAATAAAGTTTTTAAAAAGGAACTTTTCACCCGTGGTGACTTATTTTAGTTGTTTGTTTTCTATTTCTATATTATAAGATATATTATATTTGTACATTTTTGACGAATTGTTTTATTTATATAATGTAATGAAAGCTATTCCAATGAATGATTCTAGTTTATTTCTTATAATTAAATACATAGTGAAACAACATCGTTTTTGAAATAAATTTTCTAGCATGACGTACATTTTTATCAGCCCCTGTACCACACACTTAATTTATAAATCAACAAGCTATAAAGATAATAATTCGCACGACCCCTATATGTACGAAACACGTGTGTTTTTACGATCGTTTTTCGGCAAGTCTTTATTAGCGTTACATCAAACAGCCGACAGGGAGTGAACCTACTATTCTATTGTCTATGTACTGTGCCTTAGCGTTATCGAGCTGCGGCAGCCACTTTGGATATTTCGGCAACCAAAATAGCTAGGAATACAGGACTGACGGCATTTTAGTTTCAGACGTTCCAGTTAATTTATTTTGTTTATTTTGATGTCAATAGCCCAGGGATCTCAACACAACAAATCAAAAATGATGAAACAGGATTGGTCAATATCTATTTAATATTAGACATATGCATCAAGATCATATCCATTGGAAAATACATTCCACTATCATCGAGAATACCATTACAAACAAACATGTGAAATTAAGTAGTGGAATAATTTCACTTGTGAATCTTTTCACATGAGGTCGAGAATCGAGCCCCAGGTTATAGAAAAAGTCAAAACTTGAAGCATTAGTCGGGGAAGGGTTTTGGTGAAAGAAATATTTTTTTGGATCTACTAGTTACTTTCAGCATTTCAAATACTGAATAAGCTGATGCTGCAGATTTCAACTGAAATGAACATTAAAAAGTTATCTGCAAAAGTTATCTCCAATTTTTGTTGGCAACAATGTTAAAAACCAATAATTGTTGAATCGAAAGCCACATCACAGATTAGGATGTGGCCAAATTTTTTTTTGAACTAAATAATTTTATTTTTAATTGTGTTGATCTCATTTATTTTTCAAAGGTCAATATTATTACCAATCTCGATTTTCTCCCAATAAATAGGGCGTTATCCCATGTTAGAAGTCAAATGCAAAATTGGTTAAATGTCCCTTAGAAATTACCAAACACTCCAAACTGGCAATGCTGCTTTCATATCAGATTGGTAGCTGGAACTGAACACACGCCCAACGCTGACAGTGAACAATTATTTTTCTCTCATCATTTGAAATGATGACCCCATCATATTTCCACTGTTCGAAGAATTACAGATTCGGATTTTAGTACTGTCATAGAAGCTGATCTACATTTTCTTGAATTTTTAGCAAAGCTGAAGTTTAAAGGATCTGCTTTTGGAATGGCAACAGTGACAACGTACCACAACCCGATTTTTGCTATTTGTTTCTTCTTTTGCTTATGATTTATATATATATATATATATATATATATATATATATATATATATATATATATGTATGACTAACGGTCAGTACAAGGACATTTATCAACACCTATATAGAATGGGCTGTTTCAACCATATATAAGGTTGGCATTCTAAAACTACTCAAAATTTTGAAAAATACCCACTGGTTTTGGATTCAGCTATATATAGTGTACTTCCGGGACATCTGTCGGATTAGATCCAATTTGACAATTATCAGAAATTGGGGGGCTGGACGTGTCATTCGAAGAAGCTGGAGATAGAAATTGCATCTTCAGGTTGGAGAAAGTGGATTATGATCGAAAAATAGTGGATTATCTCTAGAAAAATAGTCGCTCACAAGATTAAGCGGAAACAAAGCCAAATATTAATAATTGGATGAAAGTTATCCCCTTTCGATGAAATTTGGTTAGTATATGCTAAAGCTAAATAAAACGCGGAGTTTATGGAAATACAAATTCTTCGTGAAACTTTCCTAATGATAACTCTGAGTGAACCATTGAGGTAAAAATTACTCGGCAAATTACTAGCAAGAAAAGGTCTTGCAATGCTGAACTCTTCCATACAATGGGCTGTTTCTACCACATATGAGGTTGGCAGTCCAATGCTACACAAAATTTTGAAAAATACTCACTGGTTTTGGATTCAGCCATATATATATAGTGTACTTCCAGGACATCTGTCAGATTGGATCCAATTTGTCAGTTTGCAGAAATTGGGGCATGGACCTGTCATTCGATGGGGGTTGAAGATAGAAATCGCATTTTCACGTTAAAGGAGGTGGATTTAAGATAATCGAAAAATAATGGCCCATCTCCAGAAAAATTGTCAGGGAACAATGCCAAAAATCAATAATTGGATAATAATTATACCCTTTTGACGAAATTAGGTAAGTATATGCTAAGATTAATGTGGAATGCCGAGTTTTTGGAAATACAGAAACTTTATAAAACTTCCCTAATGATGATTCCAAGTGAAGCTTTCAAGATGAAAATTACTCGGATGTTAGTACAACTCTTTCATAGAATGGGCTGTTTCAACCATTACATAAGGTTGGCATTTTAATGCTACCAAAAATTCTGGAAAATACTTACTGCTTTTAGATTCCGCTATATACAGGGTGTCCCACGACGAATTAAAACCATCTGTATATGACAAAATCATGAACATTTCCATGTTTGAGTTTTCGGATACGATCTTTTCAACTAAAATATTTTCAAAGATGGCCGATTCCCGGTCCAGTGTAACTTTGTTATTTTGAATGAAACACCTTGTATAATAATACATTTTTTTTTAAATTTGTGTATACTTTCATCTAATTTTTTTCGAAAAATGCATACTTTTTGAGTTATTAATTTTTTTGTAGGAAATTTGACCGTTGCTGACCCTTATAAATTATATTTTTACGAGGATACCCCACGGATACCCGCCTCAAAGATATGAAAATGGTTTCCGTTCGGCTGCTTTTAGCAGGGTCAGACGTATTCAAATCTATGTTGGAAAATTTTAAATTCTATACAGGGAGTGTATTCAGAGTGTTCGAAATTTAACTTCATAAATATCAAAATTTCTTAATTCTTTTAAATAGAACTACCCGGTTTTCTCTATTTTAATGCATTCAGGGGTAAAAAATAAGGCAAATGCATGTATACTTTTCTATTCCTAAGCCTTACCGTTATCCAGATATTGAATGTTTTCTGTAAATTACTCGGATGTTAGTACTTATAGCAAGAAAAGTTGAACGGTCTTGCAATGGGCTGTCTCAACCATATTGCAATATATTATAAATCGGCGGAGGTCCGCTGGTGGCGTGAGCAAGTTCCCACTCACCCACGAAAAATTTGAGCGAGTAAGCAATCCTGGTGGGGTGTATAATCTTTGCTCCACACCCCCGTCTAAGGTCCACACTTCCAAAGTTATATTATCGTATTTGACACACCCTCAATAATGTGTATATAGGGACAAATTCAATTCACTTTAAGTGGCTGCCACTATTATCAGTAGTAGTAACCTAAGAACATTGATAATTTTTCGAAAATATTTTATGACAAATTTCGAAAGCTTGTTGCCTCCCAGCAATAAGCTTGAGAAAGTTGTCATAAAATTTTTGAGCATTTATCAATGTCCGAGGTTTATTCGGATAGAAAAATTTTAGCTAATTATAGAAAAAATACAGAGCTAAAACAATTTATCTAAAGGTACAATTAACAAAGGAACAATCAGGAATGTTAAATGTGACATTTCAAAATATTAAATATTTGAAACTTCAAAATCGAAATAAATCAATATGTGTCCATAGCAACGTGAAAATAGCCCATGGTCTGTTATCAGTGTTATCATGTTGACATGATTGGGTGAAATTGTTCATATGATAGATTAACTTCAATGTTAAAATGTCATATACCTGGAAATGTTATTGTCACTTCATCGATAAAAAAGGTGCATCCTTTTTTATCGCGATAAAAACCTCTCTTCCTCAATATCTAGTAATCGGACGTCACTTTTACACAATGACAATGAGATAATTATTGTTGTTGTTCATCGATATATTCTGTATAATATGGTTGAAACAGCCCATTGTATATGTTTGAATAATGCTGCTGCTTTCCAGGACCAAAATTGCGGACTAACGGTCAATTCCAAGACATTGGGTCAATGCCAGGACTGTAATGGAAGGGCTTTATGATTAACGATGTTTTCCAAAACACAACGGCTAATCGTGTACTTCCAGGACATTTTTGAATATACATCGAAAGTTAGGGATTACTTTAATAATTGGATCTGAGCAGAAATTTAAGTTTTGTTATAGTATAGATATATAGGGTGAAAGGTGTTTCAAAGCATTCATTTTTGAACCATCTGTCGCTATTGTTGGCAGAGCTGATGAAGAAATTGGATTAAGACAAAGCTGAATTGTAGACTGATTAATTCGAAAAAATTTTGACAGCACCAAGAACCAATCAAATTTTCTCATTTTTTATCAACAGTAAAAACACAAGAGCTTTTCTTTTATCAGATAAATTTCTCTTCAACTCAAAATTTTGTCAATCACTAAATTTGCTCGAAAAACTGACATCAGATAAAATCACTCCACCTTCGGTGTCGTGATTTTATCATGTCAGTTTTTCTCGTAAAATTAGTGATTGGCAAAACTGTTTCGTTGCAATTTTTTATGTTGCAGGAGCCCATTCCAAAGGGCAGCTGAAAAAAGTTTAATAAACATTTTTTTAATGGCAAAAGTTGTCAATTATCGAATTTTCCATTTTTTTCCTTATAGTATAATTTTATAGACCAAAAAATGTTCCTGAAAGTTTCAGTTCAAAATTTAAATCACTAAGTCACTAATAATGTTTTTTTACTTTATGGAAAAGGCTTTTTTGCTTGTCACTGGCAAAGAAAAGTTGACGTTCACTGAACACCGCCACTTTATCGCTCTAGCGAGTTGAAGTTTGAAAAACGCGCGCCGTCCATAGCATCCAGTGAGAAAATCTTAAACCATCCCATTGCAAATAAAATGAATATAACTCATACTTTAATCGAATAATAAATGACATTAATGTGGGTAAATTTAAAACATCGTTTTTGGAATTCACCAAAAAGATTATGTGAAAATTGTTGAAATTTTGTAGTTTATCAAATTGAATAATTGAGGTTAAATTATGTTTTCAATATTTTGTTTGATTTTCAGTTCTTCTAGTGGTGTATTTTCATGGATTATTTCACTGAATAAAAAAAATATGATATTTAAATATGGATATTAAAAGGTCACTCGAAAAAATCAAAGTTATGTGCTAATAAATAAAAAAAATTATGAGCAGTCTTTCAGAATTTGAATTTAAAACTAAACTTCCAGAAACTCATTTTTTTCGTCAATGGAAGTATGCTATAGAGAGAAAAACAATTCGATTTCTTGCGATTTTGAACATTTGAGAAACTTGAAGCGACCTCTTGAAATTTTTCCAGCTGTCCTTCGGAAACATTTCTGCACATTTTTGTGCCAGCCAATTTCTGTAGCTACATTAGTAGTCTGGAGATATTCTCAATTAACAGAAACGAATTCAATTAATTTATATTTCAACGTGTTATCCGTGAAAAAGTAAGATCAGCTTTAACAACATAAGTATTCAAGACAAAATGCTGATAATAGTTATTTATGCAACAAGTGCAAAAAACATGTTTTGCAAGAGTTGCATAGGTACAAAAGTTTTTCTAAATTCATGCAAAAACTGGAAAATTAGAATATAAATATGTTAAGAACCTAACCTAACCTAATCAAACTCAACCCGTTCTTCTTTTTTTGTATCTTTATGGCCTCCACCTTGTCAGTACTCAATCATAGCTGGTTTTCGCCTTGACCATTTAAATTTTAAATAATTAAAGATTTTTGCAATAATTGTCACTCGTTGAGACTAAGTAGTAAGATATACATATATTATTGTTGTATTAAAACGGGATCAGATACTTGCTATGGATTTTCATTTAATTTAAATGTTTATGTTTGTCATTAATCATCACAAAACTGACACAAGAATGACAGATGAGCGCAATAAAAATTTTATTGCACTAGTGCAATAAAGTACCACTTTTTCCATTGAATGTGGTTCACAAAAGTGTTGTTTTTTGCATGAATGTAGAAAAAATCAATTAATTTATTGATGAATGTTCAAAATGTCCACCGAGAACTTCAATACAACATTGCAATAAATCTTCATTCTAAACTCATTAATGCTCTTATCCTGATATTAATTTCACATGATGTCGTTGGAGGTATTTCATACTCAACGTTTTCCATTTGACCCCGCATGAAGTTTAGTTAACGAGATACAATTTATAGGAAATGATCGTACAATTATTTTATTATTATTATATTAATATTATATTTCAATAAATTAATTTCATTTAAGAATAAAACTTATATGTTAATATAAAAATTGTTGCATGACACTTCTTTTAAACCTCCCTACCCCCTTCTAAGGTACCTACACACAAAGTTATATTAACGGATTTGACAAACCATCCTTAACAAAATTGTGGCTGTAATTATCTCCAAACTAATTAGCCTACAATTTACCTTCTGGATTAGGTAAAAGGAAATTTTTGTGAATAACTTTATTTGATATCTTATATAATGATGCTCTGATGTCGCACCTTGTATATATGAATTTAGGGTGGACGAAATCTTCAATGCATGAAATAAACGAAATTTAAATTTTTATCAAATTGAAATAAGTACACAAATAATAACAAGGAAAATCACTTCAAATTGTTGGAATCGTTAAAAAAACGGAGCACGAGGAACCGTCGCTCCTCCATTTTTCTGTCCTTGTACTGAAGCATAGTTTAAATAGAATTTCTTCATCAGCTCTGTCAACAACAACAACCGATTGTTTGGAACATCTTTCACCGTCTCTAGGAATATTATGATAAAACTACGAATTTTGCTCAGATATAATCATTGAAGTAATTCTAGTAGTGCATTTACATACAAATTTAAAAATGTCTTGGAAGTGCACAATCAGCCGCTGTGTCTTGGAAAGCATCGTTAGTCATAAAGCACTTCCAGGACAGTCCTGGCATTGACCAAATGTCTTGGAATTGACCGTTAGTTCGCAATTTTGGTCCTGGAAAGCACCATTATTCAAACATATATATATATATATATATATTGAAATGAAATTAATATTTAATATATAAAACATTTCAAAACAGATAAAATATGAATTTAAAAATAATAATTATAAAAAAAAAAAAAAAAGAAAGAAGGTTCAAGCTATAATATTATTAAAAATTGAAATGTTTTAAAGTGTAAACAATAAAAATATATGTAAAAAATATCAGAAAGTGTATTTGTAAATTAAAACATGATTGATCATTAGATGTATAAAGTATAAAAATATTAGGAATAGAAAATGAAACGTAATGTTAAAAGTAAAGTTTTTTTTTGTTATATGTATAAAATATGTGAAAGCCATCAGATAAATTGTAAGAGGTGGGATAAAAGGTAATATGAATTTAAAAGTAGAAAGAAAGTATTAAAAATTTATGACGATTGATTTATTGATAGAATAGGTGACAGTAAGAAATTTTGACAATTAAAAAAAAAAATTTAGAAGCTTATGAAAAGAAACTTCAATTTTGAAAGGTAGAAAAAATTTGATTAGAGAAAAATCAACAATTTTTAAAAAAACATTTTTGGAGATTAGAAATCAAATTGAATTTAAAAAAAGAAAAACTTAAAATATAGTATAAATTGTAAAGAAAAAAGGTGACACTATCGACGGAGGAGAATATTTGAAAATTTTGGTTAAAGAGAAGCTGTAGTTGAGGAAAGGAGGTAAAGAAATAATATTTGAAATTGAATAAGACATACTGAGGCGAAGAAAGCATTTAAAAGTTCTATTCCATGGTAATTGAGATCAGATTTTTTTTTGGAGAATTTATAGTGAATATTGTCAAAATTTGGTAAGAGATTATTAATTATTTCCTGATATATAAAAGGATAAAATTATGGTAAAGATGAATTAAATAAGAAGAAAAGAAGATATAGTTAGTTCGTTAAATAAAAAAAAAAATAATATAGATATAAAGAATAATAATTTTTAGGTTAGGTACAAATTTTGATTAATTGATTAAACTGCTAAATTTATTACATATGAAATATTATAGTTTGAGCTTTAAAATAATAAATAAAAAAAAATATAATACTTAAATAATAATAATAATACTTAAATAATTAGAATAATACTTAAATAATTAGAATTCATAAAAATAAAAAAAAATAAAAATAATTACAAATTATCTGAAGGCAATGATAAGAGTGTACAAAAGGTGAATGAAAATTTATTTAAGGAAGGTTTTTTTTTTAAATTTGGACATAAAATAAATAAAATATTATTGTTTCACATCATAGATATTTTATTAAAAAGAAAAAAAAAATAGTATTTTTTTTTGCAAATTTGTTTTGTCAGATTGGAACTATTCGACCCTGAGGTTAAAAGAATCATAATAAAAAATAAGGTAATTAATTATTAATTGTTTTTTTTTAAACAATTTGGCGCCCAATAAATATAAAATATTTAAATAAAATAAATTGAATAGGTTAAAAAAATTATAAATAATTAAAATTTGACATATAACAAAGAGGCACAAAATAAAATCATAACAATTTGTCGATCCCAACGTGGGGCATAACAAAAACATAACAAGCATAACGGCATAACAAAAACAAGACATTATAAAGACAAGACAGAGACAAACGGCTATAAAAAAAAGAAAAATTTGATAATTTATAAAAAAAAATGGAAACTAGAAACAGCAAGAAAGAAAATAAAGACTCACAGAAAGAAGTGGACAAAGAAAAAATGACAAAAACTAGGGAAATGGAAATCCAAGAAACAGAAGAAAAGGAAATACAAAACGAAGCAATAACAAAACAAGCAGATGAGCAAACGGAGATACACAAAACACAAATGATGTTAACACAAATGATGAACATGATAATAAAAAACCAAGAAGAGAATAATAGAAACCAAGAGGAGAATAAAAGAAATCAAGAAAAAATTACAGAAGCATTAAGAGAACAAAAGAAAGAAATAAAAGAAGTAATAGAAGAGTTTAGACAGGAATTAAGAAGAGATCAATCACAATTTAAGGTAGAAGTTAGAGAGTCTATAGAGCAATGTCAAAAAGAAATTGATAATGTCAAGAAACAAATGGAAGATACATACAAAAACTATGAAAAGAACAAGTTAGAAATAAGTGAAGACTTATATAATATAGGAAATAAAATGATTCAACAAAATGGAGAAATAATAGAAATAAGAAATAAATCCAACAAAGAAAAAAAAGAATATGAAGAGAAGTTTATGATGATAGAAAATAAAATAGAAGATAATAAAAATCAAATAAAGAGATTAAGAACAGACATGGAGGAAGGGAAAATAAAAGGAAAACATTTGGAAGACCAGGAATGGCAAAATGAGAAACAAAGAATAACAGAACTAGAAAAAGAAATAAAGAAAATGGAACAAAACATGAATAAAGAAAGACAAGAAATGATGGAACAATTCAGAAATAATCAAGAATATACAGGAGAAGCCAAAATAATTTATCAAGGAGAAAATTTTAACAATAAATTTTCAGGAGACATCAAAAGATTACATCCAAAAGTTTTCAACAAAACGTTAAAAAACAAAATAAAGGGATATATGCATTTGGATCAAATTAAACAAATTATCAGGGACAATTTGACTGATCAGGCAGCAATATGGTTTGATACCAAGGAAAATGATATACAATCATATCAACAATTTGAAAAAATTTTCTTAAAATTTTATTGGGGGGAACAAGCACAACAAGAAATAAGGGAGAAATTATATTTTGGGGTATTTGATGAAACAAAAAGTATTTCATATCATAACTATACCGTGCAAATGTTTGCAATTGCTCAATATTTAGAACCTAAAATACCTGAACATGAACTAGTCATATTTTTAAGTAGACATTTCAAATATGAAATTGGACAAACAATTGCAATACAAAATATAAATAATATGGAACAATTATGTAATTATCTACTTAGAATAGAAAGGAATATTAAAAATAAACAAAATAATAGAAACATACAAAACAACAGCAATTACAACCGATACAATAGAAACAATCAATATGACAGGAACAGCACTAACAATAATAGTTATGAAACAAATAGGATACAAAATAATTATCCAAATAGAGGAAGAAATCAAAATGAATACAATTACAATAGACAAAGCCAATCAACAAACAATTATCACAGACAAAGTCAATATACAAATAATTACCATAGAGATAATCAAAATTCAAATAATGAAAATAGAAATTATAGACAAAATAACAATTATAGAGACAATAATCAAAATAATAGAAATATAGAAAGAAGAAACTCGTTAGGAAATACTGATAGAGAAAGGAATCAAAGACAAATAAATTATAATAGAAGGGAAAATAGACGTCAAAGTTTAGATAGAGACAGAAGGGAAGAAGATAGACCAGAGGAACAAAGTACATCAAGGGGGATAGACAGGATAAATAACGAGAATATAAATGATCGGGATTTTTCATAAATTGTACATCTGAGACAAACGGAGATCTGTATATTTGTTCTAATTTTTGTTCGTATGAACACCCAAAAGAATTTATAAAATTAAAAGAAAGCTTAGATTCAAAAGATTTAATAGGTTTAATTTATTTAGAGGGTTTAATACATAATAAAAATTATAAAATATTAATAAATATAGGTTCGGAAGCATCATTGATTTCTGAAAAAATAGTTTTTGAAAATGAAATTTTGAAGAAAAATATAATTAAAATTCCGAAATTAGCACTAATTGGAACAAATGGAAAGAAGTTATCTGAGGTGTACAAAGCAGTAAATGTAAATATTAAAATAGAAGATAAAGTTTTAGAATTACAACTATTGATAGTAAAAGATATGCATGTAGACATATTAATTGGTTCAGATGGATTGGACATGAATGGAATTAAAATCAATTATCAGAATAGGATAATAGAAATAGGAGATACAAAAATCAAAATGAAACAAGATAAAATAGAAGAAAATAAAAAGTTATATAATGTGTACAAGGAAGAAGAAGATAAAGAAAGTATTGAATGGAATAAGGAAAGAGAAGGAGCATGTATGAATAAAAAAATATTATGAGTAGCCAAATGAGCTTATATTATAATAAGGAAGATGAATATGGATGCATAGAGCACATATATCATAAAAAAAATAGAATAAATGTATTAAATATAGAATTTTTATGCCATAGTGAGCATAAAGAATTTGTCAAAGGAATGATTAAAAAGTATAAGGACTTGGTAGAAAATGGATCAAGAGTTACAGAAGATTAGGTACACAAAATAAAAGTTAAAAATATAGAAGAATTTAAAATGAAAACATATCCAATACCATATGGACAAAGAGAAAAGGTGAGAAGTAATAGTAAAAACAATAAAAGTGGCTAATAAGGAAAGGAATAAAAGTGCTGAACTGTTATTATCATTCGAAGGACCTTATATAGTTGAAAATGAGAATGATATCCGAATTCAGATGAAATTAGAGGGATATTTCACATAGAGCAAATATACAGATTTCTAGAATGACAATTTAAAACATAAACATAATATTGATAATTTGTTAATTCAATAGGATAGTATTATAGTTTTTAAATTATTATATATTAAAGTTGAATAGTGAATAGAATTTCATAGATGTTGAATGCCCATTGAAGTTGCGGGTAATATTAGAGTAGTAGTAGTTGTTATAAAAACAATTAGTGATTTATAGTATATTTAGAAAGTTAATTAATTGGTAATTGATTATATTTAAAAAAAAAAAATGATTTGAAGCAATAATAAAAATTTTTAAAATAAAAAAACAATCAACTTCTCAGAGTTCGATTGTGTTTTGATTTTAACAAGGGGGAAATTGAAATGAAATTAATATTTAATATATAAAACATTTCAAAACAGATAAAATATGAATTTAAAAATAATAATTATAAAAAAAAAAAAAAAAGAAAGAAGGTTCAAGCTATAATATTATTAAAAATTGAAATGTTTTAAAGTGTAAACAATAAAAATATATGTAAAAAATATCAGAAAGTGTATTTGTAAATTAAAACATGATTGATCATTAGATGTATAAAGTATAAAAATATTAGGAATAGAAAATGAAATGTAATGTTAAAAGTAAAGTTTTTTTTTGTTATATGTATAAAATATGTGAAAGCCATCAGATAAATTGTAAGAGGTGGGATAAAAGGTAATATGAATTTAAAAGTAGAAAGAAAGTATTAAAAATTTATGACGATTGATTTATTGATAGAATAGGTGACAGTAAGAAATTTTGACAATTAAAAAAAAAAATTTAGAAGCTTATGAAAAGAAACTTCAATTTTGAAAGGTAGAAAAAATTTGATTAGAGAAAAATCAACAATTTTTAAAAAAACATTTTTGGAGATTAGAAATCAAATTGAATTTAAAAAAAGAAAAACTTAAAATATAGTATAAATTGTAAAGAAAAAAGGTGACACTATCGACGGAGGAGAATATTTGAAAATTTTGGTTAAAGAGAAGCTGTAGTTGAGGAAAGGAGGTAAAGAAATAATATTTGAAATTGAATAAGACATACTGAGGCGAAGAAAGCATTTAAAAGTTCTATTCCATGGTAATTGAGATCAGATTTTTTTTTGGAGAATTTATAGTGAATATTGTCAAAATTTGGTAAGAGATTATTAATTATTTCCTGATATATAAAAGGATAAAATTATGGTAAAGATGAATTAAATAAGAAGAAAAGAAGATATAGTTAGTTCGTTAAATAAAAAAAAAAATAATATAGATATAAAGAATAATAATTTTTAGGTTAGGTACAAATTTTGATTAATTGATTAAACTGCTAAATTTATTACATATGAAATATTATAGTTTGAGCTTTAAAATAATAAATAAAAAAAAATATAATACTTAAATAATAATAATAATACTTAAATAATTAGAATAATACTTAAATAATTAGAATTCATAAAAATAAAAAAAAATAAAAATAATTACAAATTATCTGAAGGCAATGATAAGAGTGTACAAAAGGTGAATGAAAATTTATTTAAGGAAGGTTTTTTTTTTAAATTTGGACATAAAATAAATAAAATATTATTGTTTCACATCATAGATATTTTATTAAAAAGAAAAAAAAAATAGTATTTTTTTTTGCAAATTTGTTTTGTCAGATTGGAACTATTCGACCCTGAGGTTAAAAGAATCATAATAAAAAATAAGGTAATTAATTATTAATTGTTTTTTTTTAAACAATTTGGCGCCCAATAAATATAAAATATTTAAATAAAATAAATTGAATAGGTTAAAAAAATTATAAATAATTAAAATTTGCCATAACAACAAAGAGGCACAAAATAAAATCATAACAATATATATATTAGGGTGTGTCATTTTGAGGCAATAATTTTTTTTTTACTGCTATACCAGAAAATCTTGTAGTTTATAGAAAATAAAAAATTATGCCACTGGGCTAAAGTTTTTAAGTCCAATAGCGGCTTGGCTCATCAAAAAATTCGATTTCCCATTTAAATAACACAGGGAGAAATTTTTTTTTTTTTCAAGTGGACTTTTCGTTATTAAAAAATTCTTTTTCGAAAAACCTTCTTATGGCTTTTGTAGGTAATTAAATTCTCTACAAAAATGTCTTTGTGGTCGAAGACTGTAGAACCACTAGTTTCGAAGTTATAGCCCGTTAAACGGTAACATTTAAAAAAATACACATTAAATTCCATTTAATTTTCAATTTATCTACTCTTCCATGAATAATTTAATTTTATATATATTAATGTGCTGTTTGAGTTATAATATTATGTGTATATTTTACCGGTTAGGTTTGAAAGCAGCTCCTTACAGCTGAACCTCGCCTTTTCATTATCAGTATTTCGCTTATTTTATTTTTATTATGTAAGTAAATAATGAATAAAGACATATTATTATTATTATAAGTTTGAAGACAGCCTAATACGATTTCACAAAACACGACCACTTCTCGATATTTTGCTTCGCGTGATCACGAGAAAGTATTGATAAAATATCAAAATATTATTGTTATTCCACATACCAAGTTTGGCATATACTGAATAATTAAGTTCATTTTTAACATTAGTGGTTTTTTCTCTAGCTAACATCTACAGTGTGACCCATTTTTAATGGAAACACCCCCATAAAATTTGAAGTTGTAAGCAGATTTTGATAATTTTTTTTTGAAATGTCAAGTACTAAAAGGTCTACCTTAGGACAAAATTTGAAATGTTCATTCCAATTTTCAGGGCATACTACGATATTTTTTCTTAGTCGAAAATCCAGATTTTCTATTAGCGATTTTTTTTATTGACAATTCAACTCATGTATAAATAATCGCATATGCCTCAGTGTAATTGTCACTTTGACACCGGCAAAAGTTAGCTTTAACTTTTTCAGCGATAAATGCACTTGTGGTTTTTTCACTTATGCATTTGTTACCATAAAAAATAATTTGACGTTTGTCAACAACTTATTGAATTTCTAAGCACTAACAATGAGCCGATTCATTGAATTGTCCTGCCGAATTACACTCGATGTTTGTATTGATATCGGGTAAATTTGGATTGTTCAACTTCTAAACTGTTTCCTTTAGCAATTTGACTCGAAAAACTGTCAACCTAAAAACGCTCCACCTTCGGTGTCGCGTTTTTAATAGTTGACAGTTGTTCTCGTCTAATTGCTAGGCAACAGTTTCTCATTAAACAATCCAAATTTACCCGATAAAATACAAACCTCTTGTGCAATTATAAGTGAAAAAATCACTACGCCACTGGATTCAGAGTGCCTTTGAACAGATGTAACCAAAATTTCATGGACAAATATTTATTAATAACAAAGTTATGACAACTCAAAAACTCGAAAACTCACACAGCTAATAGTCACAAAAAACAACAGATATAGCCATGAGAATCTTTTTCTATGATTTCAACAATATAGTGACGCCAGATGAAAAAGAAAACAAATAACTTTAATTTTTTTAATCAAAATAACGGAATTACATTCAAGTTTGGCGTAAATTAACTAGAACTAAGACCTAGTTGATTTTTCAATTTAAATCTTAGAAATGATATTACAGAAAATGTACGCTATATTTGTTTTCATCTGGCGGTACTTCATTGTTAAAATCATAAAAAATATTCTCGTGGCCAAATCTGTTAATATAGAGGGTGTTTTTGTCACATTTGTTTAGAGGCACACTGAATCCAGTGGCATAGTGATTTTTTCAATAAAAAAATCGCTAATAAAAAATTTCGATTTTCGACTAGGAAAAAATATCGTAGTATGCCCTGAAAATTGGAATAAACATTTCAAATTTTGTCCCAAGGTAGACCTTTTAGTACTTGACATTTCAAAAAAAAATTATCAAAATCTGTTCACAACTTCAAATTTTAGGAGGATGCTTCCATTAAAAATGGGTCACACTGATAAATACTGTTAGGTCGAATCTGCGATGGGGATTTGTGGAGGTCAATGAAGAAATATAGAAAGAAATTGGAAAGGGTCCACAATGTTGTTCGTGAACGTAAAAACTCTGCAACGATAGGGTGAAGACTAGACTCGACGTGCATACTACAAACACAGGTTTCTCGAGAGGTACGGGGACACCTCGAGATATGGCGGTTCGATTCTAAGCACAAAAAAGGTGTGTGCCAAAAACTGCAGGAAAACTGGGAAAACGCCTACAGTGTTCTCAACAAAATCAATGACCCAGTCTATTGCATTCAATTTTGAGCAAGGAGTGAGCCCAAGGTGATCCATGTCGAGAAATTTGCCTCTACTATGGGTCCGATTCACACTTTTGAATTAAACCAGACCCCAGCAATCATATTATTTATGGCGAATAACTAGAAAAGGGGAAGTAATATTACGTAGGACCTGTACTGTGGATATATAGAGGTCCATGAAGAAAAGAGAGACATATAATAATCAAAGGTAATACCACGAGTGCTTCAAATTTTATCGATAATTTTTTCTTTTCCACGAAAACTTGTTTATTTGGCAAACATATGAAAACAAACCGATCATGAAAACAAATCACTCCTCCTAACGGAGTCGTGATTTTATCTAAATTCGGTTTGTTTGAATGTTTTTGCCTCAAATAAACAAGTTTGAGTGATGAAAATAAAAAATTATGTGATAAAATTGTTATGTTTCTAATATCAGTATAAATAACACACTCCCGATAGTTTTTGTCTATGACAGTACAGACTGACAGATGTATCAGAATGTATGTACCTAGAGCCTGAATAAAGATAGTTAAGTGTTGTTAGAACCCCGAGTTTCATTTGTGAAGATATTTCAATTGGCGACGAAGTGGTAACTTACTGTTTTTATGTATTTTTGGTAGCGAAGTATTTGGTTGCTGAAACTAGTTACTGTTACGTTACGTTGACAGGCCAGGTAATAATATTCATTTTCTTAAAATGGCTATGATTGGAAGTATAGAACCATTTAAAGGTCCAGCAGGAGAGTTCGAGTCATATGTAGAAAGAATAGATCACCTCTTTAAAGTAAATGTGGTTACAGAAGATAGAATGAAGGTTTCAATGTTTATAACCTTGGCAGACCCGGAAGTTTATCAGACTTTGAAAAATTTAGTTTCGCCGGAAAAACCAGGTAATCTATCTTTTGAGCAGATAATTACAAGGTTAAAAAACCACTATGCCCCACTGGTTTCTGAGATTTATGAACGATTTGTGTTCAATAAATGTAATCAGAAGATTGATCAGAATATTGCAGAATTTGCTGTAGAGCTACGCAAATTAGCTAGTTCGTGTAGATTTGGGCAATTTCTGGATGAAGCATTACGTGATAGGTTTGTGTGTGGAGTACGTACTGAAAATATCCAGAGGAAACTTTTATCGGAAGCTCAACTTACTTTTACAAAGGCGTGTAGTATTGCCCAAGCAGCAGAAATAGCCGATAAACAAGTTCATAATTTGACAGATGGTGGATCTTCAGGACTTAATTACTTGAAAAATAAGTCAAATCAAGTTTGGGAACGTAGTGACCGAGGAATTGACTGTAGCAAATGTGGCAGAACCCATATCAAAAATAAGTGCCCAGCTGTTAAATGGAAGTGTTTCAAATGCAATAAGTTTGGTCATGCTAGAAATTTTTGTCCAACTAAAAATACAGTTGGTTCATTGGAGAAGCAAACGTCAGATCAAAATGCAGTTTATCAAGAAGAAGTCAACAGCGATTTGCTCAACTTGAGTTTAAACATGATGAAAGCTGTAAGTTCAAGTGTGAAGGCTAATGATACTTCACCACATCAGTTGTCTTTGAAGGTAAACGGAAAAGATATTAAATTTGAAACGGACACAGGGGCATGTAAAACAGTGATGTCTATAAGTCATTTTGAAGAATTTGTTAATGTAGCTCTGACACCTGTTAGTTTTAAATTGAATGTAGTTTCAGGGCAAACTATCGAAGCCCTGGGGGAATGTATAGTTGTAGTAGAATTTGCAGGTAACCAGTTTTCATTGCCATTAACTGTTATAGATTCAAAAAAAGAGTTTGTACCATTACTTGGCAGAAATTGGCTCAGCATTTTGTTTCCCCATTGGCAGAATAAGTTTTCTATCGAGGGTCAAGTTAATCATGTTGGTGTGGATGTAGTTGGAAATCTACAAAGTAAATATAAAAACGTTTTTGATCTTAATCTGTGTAGTCCTATAAAAAATTTTGAAATTAAGTTTTGCATCAAAGACATTGTTGTACCCGTCTTTAAGAGAGCTTATTCTATGCCATATGCGTTAAAACCCAAAGTGGAGGCTAAATTGAGACACATGCTGGAGGTACAAATTTTAAAGCCCGTTAGGTATAGCGACTGGGCATCACCTATAGTAGTAGTTCCGAAGAAATCAGGTGATGTTAGAGTTTGTTCTGATTTTAGAACCACTGTTAATAAAGTAATAAATATCGATCAATACCCCCTTCCCACTCCAGATGACATTTTTGCTGGCTTGGCAGGTGGTAGTATTTTCTCAGTTTTAGATCTGTCTGGGGCATACCAACAGCATAAAGTTCATCCCGATTATCAAAAATATTTAACAATAAACACCCATATGGGTTTGTTTAAATTCACTCGCTTAACGTATGGCATATCTTCAGCGCCAGCAATATTTCAATGGGTCATGGATCAAATTTTAGTGGGGATACCTAAAGTAAGTTGTTATCTGGATGATATTTTAATTGCCTCTAATTCGATGGAGGAAGCAAAAAAATCTCTAGATGAGGTTTTTTCACGATTAAGTGACTACAATGTTAAGGTGAACTGGGAAAAATGTAAATTGTTTCAAGGTAAAGTGGAATATCTCGGACATTATATTGACAAGCAGGGTATTTTTCCTACGCAAGAAAAATTGAGAGCTATTCGTGATGCACCTGAACCTCAAAACATTACGCAGTTGCGTAGTTTCCTGGGACTTTTGAATTATTATAGTAAGTTTTTGCCTATGATTTCCTCTCAATTGAAGCCGTTATTGCTGGAAAAAAATGTAGAGTTCCGGTTTGATGACAATTGTCGTAAGGCTTTTAAGCTAAGTAAAGATTTGATGATGCAAAACCAATGTCTAGTACATTATGACCCCAATAAGACCATTGTAATTTTGTGCGATGCTAGCTCTTATGGTGTCGGAGGTATGTTGGGCCATCGGGAAAATGGAACAGAGAAACCGATAATATTTGCGTCAGGGACATTGTCAAAGGCGGAGCAAAATTATTCTCAATTAGAGCGAGAATATTTTGTGTCAAGCGGTTCCATAAGTATATATATGGGCGTTCTTTTATTTTGGTTTCAGACCATCAGCCTTTAAAGGTTATTTTTAATCCGAGTAAAAATATCTCAGTAATGTCTGCATCGAGAATTCTGAGGTGGAATATCATTTTGTCAGCTTATGATTATAGAATTGAGTTTCGTAATGGGTCAAAATTGTTAGAGGCCGATATGCTGTCTCGATTACCTCTACCAGATGCTACGGATATCGATTCTTCAATAAATTCTTTCAATATATCTGGTGAATTACCTATAACATTTGAAGATGTTGCCAAAGTTTCAAGTAGGGATTCTCTCTTTGTCAAAGTCATAGATTATGTGAAAACCGGCTGGCCTAGGAAAGTGTCTGATAATATAAAACCATACTATCTTAAAAGAAATGATCTAACAGTGGAAAAGGGGTGCCTTATGGTTGGGTCCCGAATAGTAATCCCGGAGGTGCTCCGCAGAGAATTGCTTGAGTTAATTCATGAAGATCATATAGGCATAGTAAGATCCAAAATGCTGGCTCGAACCACCTTATGGTGGCCGGGTATGCAACAGGATATTGAGAACACTGTAAAATCGTGTGTGGTGTGTCAATTAACTCAGTCTAATTCCGAAAAATACTTGTTGTCTTGGCCAAAGCCAGCTAATGTCTTTGATAGAATTCACGTGGATTTTTTTCACCGTAATAATAAGTGTCTTCTATTGATTGTAGATAGCAAATCCAAATGGCTTGATATACACGTTATGTCTAGCGGAAGCAACTTAAATCAATTGATCGAAAAGTTAAAAATTACATTTTCTTATATGGGACTACCCAATGTGATAGTGAGTGATAATGGTCCGCCATTTAATGCGGAAGGGTTCACTAAATTTGGCGAAGCCAATGGCATTTCAATTGTGAAGGTACCACCATATCACCCACAATCAAATGGGACAGCTGAACGTCATGTTAGGGTGGCTAAAGATGCGTTGGATAAGTTTGAAATGATGAAAAAGATAAAAGGGGATTTAGAAGGATTTTTCACTGAAAAGTGGCAAGTTTCTTTAACATTAGAGCAGCAAATTGTAAACATGTTGTTTAGTTATAGGAATACCCCATGTGCTAGCACAGGCCTTAGCCCCAACGAATACATTTTTAAAGTTAAACCAAAGACTCGCTTAGATTTATTGAAACCAAATAAAATAGATGATTTTACGAAAAAAAATATTCACAATAAACCGCCCGTATTTTTGGTGGGAGAAAAAGTATTGGTTGGGAAGCTGGGTCCGTATTGTAATGATAAATGGAAAGAGGGGATTATTTCGGAACATATTAGTCCTGTGACTTATATGGTGGAAGTTGATGGAAAAACAGTGTATAAACACGTTAATAATTTAAGAAAATTACAATTCTCTGAGCTTAAGCGTGAACAGGTCGCACAACAGGAATATCCTGTTCTGCCACCAACTTCTACAAGCAAAGACACTAAGTTTTCAGTAACTTCGCCTCCATTAGTTGTTCAATATCCTTGTTCTTCTTCAGAACCAGTTTCTGATTTAAGTGAGTCTGTAGAAGAGCTCGAAAATAATGTAAGTGGAGAAACAATTTCTAGTAGTATTCCGTTAGGTACGCCCGATTCAAATTTAAGGCCAAATGCAGAGCTAGATGTGAGGCGAAGTAATCGAATTAGGAAACCGCCTCAAAGACTAAATTTATAAAGTTTTTTTCTTTTTATTTGTATTTTTATGTTATCTGTATGTTTAGTACATAGAGATAGTATAAAGGAAGGAGACGAAATCACGTGATCTAAAGCGTATTCGGTCAGCCATTTTCGTACCACACTAATGTCAAAGTTGATTGATGAATGTTTTTAAGTGTTATCTGTGTCGAAAATTACATTTTTGACAATACTTTTCTTTTAATTGATTGACTAAAATGGTGTCTTGTGCTGTTAAAAGTTGTACCAGTCGAGACGGCGTGGATACTAAGAAATCTTCTGTAATAACGTACCACAGGTGAAATAAATAATGTGCAGGAGTGTATTACAAATATTTCAAACATGAATCTGTTACACAGTAATAGTTGTAGACTATTGTAGTAATTTAATCCGGCTCTGTACGTTGCGTACCACACTAAGCCACGCCCACTGATTCCACGTGTACATATGGAACCTAACACTGGATGTCGTCTCCTTCCTTATATTCTATCTCTATGGTTTAGTACTAAGAAGAGGGAAAATGTTATGTTTCTAATATCAGTATAAATAACACACTCCCGATAGTTTTTGTCTATGACAGTACAGACTGACAGATGTATCAGAATGTATGTACCTAGAGCCTGAATAAAGATAGTTAAGTGTTGTTAGAACCCCGAGTTTCATTTGTGAAGATATTTCAAAAATTTGAAGAGCGAGTTGTATTTGGGAAGATTATTTTTTTCAACAATTTAAAAGGATTTTTGAAAGCGCTTTTAGTTGTCAATAATGACAAATTCAAAGTAAAATTTTGACGTTTCGATGTAAACAAGGTTTTATCGATGAGGAAGCATAATTATTAATAGTAATACCCCTAGGGTCTTGATAATACCGAGATAATTTTGTCATTGAGAATGCTGAAAGCGTGTTGCTTGATAATAGCCCAAGGCCGCAGGCCGAGGGCTATTATCCTTGAGCAACTCGCTTGAAGGATTCTCTATGACAAAATTTTGAGTATTTATCAAGGCCCGAGGAGTATTCGGTAAGATAATTTTTTACTTTGTAGATATCAAAAAATTGATTGTCAATCTGACGTTTAATAATTTTAAATACACAATTTATTAGTTTTAATCAGTTTGACGTTTAACCAAACTGAAAACACGACATGTAGGGTATTATCGCTGTAATCCAGAGGTGATTGGATGAAATTTGACACATGACTTAAAATTAAGTAATTTGATTGGTTACTATATTTAGTAAAAAATTATCAAAGGTAATACCACGAGTGCTTCAAATTTTATCGATAATTTTTTCTTTTCCACGAAAACTTGTTTATTTGGCAAAAATATGAAAACAAACCGATTTGATAAAATCACGACTCCGTTAGGAGGAGTGATTTTATCTAAATTCGGTTTGTTTGAATGTTTTTGCCTCAAATAAACAAGTTTGAGTGATGAAAATAAAAAATTATGTGATAAAATTTCAAGAGCGAGTTGTATTTGGGAAGATTATTTTTTTCAACAATTTAAAAGGATTTTTGAAAGCGCTTTTAGTTGTCAATAATGACAAATTCAAAGTAAAATTTTGACTTTTCGATGTAAACAAGGTTTTATCGATGAGGAAGCATAATTATCAGTATAATACCGAATGATTGGCTAGAATAATGTATTGCTATTGGTTAAAACCACCAAAATGTCAGATTTTGACAAGTGAAAAAAATAATCAGTATAATACCGAATGATTGGCTAGAATAATGTATTGCTATTGGTTGAAACCACCAAAATGTCAGATTTTGACAAGTGAAAAAAATAATCAAGACTAATCTAGAACTGTCTTGAAATGTCAGCGTGAGAAAGTTAGTCTTAGGTTCCAGAGTATTAGAAGCTGTGTTTTGTACTCATCTTAGACCGAATCAATATGAGACTTGGACAAACAATAACAGCAAATGAGACCTGTATAGCCCATGACACATGTGGCCTTGATTATTCCAAATGGAAGCCGTTTCTATCAAGTTTGATGCGAAAAATCATTAGGACCCATAATTGCTAATCGATGTTACAGGGGACATTGAAAATCTTAAGCTGTTGACGAAACTAGATCAATTATTTGATGGATGTCACATACTTGGATGCATTCCTAGGGTACTACTTCATCATAAGAAAAAAACATGGTGTACAAGTATAAATCCAAGCGATACTAATGATTGATAAGTGAGGGTTCAAAATTTATCAAAAGAAGAAAAAAAAAATCAATTAATCAATATAATGAATAATATGCTAAAGATTCTGCATATTTTATAGACATTAGTGGCATGCATTTTCCTTTGATACTTTATTTGTTGATAATTTCAAAAAATATGATTTCCAATATCAACTGTAGCGATTGACAAGTTTGGGTCCTGGGCCTCTACTTTTTTTTGCATTAAACTCGGTGGTGGAAACTTTTTTCAAAAGAATGGGGCCTAAAAACACGTGTCAAGGCTAATGGTCTAATGAAATCTACATAATACAACAGAATCCTGGAGCTTCATTTGTCTTGGTGTATACATCTTGCTAACTAACTATAAGCTGCATATTATGCTTCCAGTTACATCATGTGAATTGATATTACAACTAAATAGTCTTAAAAATAATGTGGCAAGCGGTGAAGATAAAATAACCTCTGAAATTCTAAAAGAAAATCACGAATATTTGATGAGTGCCCTAAGTCATATCATAAACTGCATTCTGAGTAATGGAGTGTACCTAAGCATTCTGAAAAAGTCAATTATAATACCAGTATTTAAACAAGGTAACAAAGAATTAACATCAAATTACAGACCAATATCTTTAATTAGCACTTTGAGTAAACTAGTAGAGAAATGCATTAAAGTTAAACTACAGTCATTCTTGGAACAAAGAAATCTCCTCTCAAATAATCAATATGCTTTCCGAAATCACTCCAGTACAGAGAACGCCTTATGTAAGGTCACTGAGCTGGTTTTAGCGGGGCTTTCCAGTGGTGAAAAGGTAGTCGGAATTTTCCTAGATTTGAAAAAAGCTTTTGACACTGTGGCGCATCACATACTTCTTGAAAGGCTTCACAAGATAGGTGTTAGGGGTACAGTGTATAACCTTCTGAGATCATATTTTAAGTAACAGAATGCAATGTGTTAAAATTGGAAACAGTGTAAGTGAGCCTTTGGAGATGGTGTGTGGTGAACACAGGGAACTGTGTTGGGCCCATTGTTGTTTAACATTTACATAAATGATGCTTTGTCAGTTATTAATGAGGGAGCAGTGTTTTGCTTTGCCGATGACACTGCTGTAATAGTTAAAGATAAAACATGGGAACTTGCTATCAAAAAGGCTGAGAATTCTGCATCAAAAATGGAAAATTGGCTTGACCATAGTTTGCTTTCACTGAATATAGAGAAGACTAAGTTCATGACTTTTGCGTTAACACAGAAATCTTTGCCCAACACTCAGAATTTAAAAATACATATACCAGATTGTGATACGGATGATTCAAAAAACTGTAATTGTACAAGTATAGAGAGGGTAAAATGCATAAAATACTTTTGAATTTTCCTTGATGAAAACCTAAATTGGAGAAACCATATTACCTATATAACAAAAAAAAATCAGAAAACTAATATATAAATTCTTTGAACTCAGAAATATTTTATCTTTAAATTTACTAAAAATGGTTTACTATTCACTTGTTGAATCTATCATAAATTATGCAATAATTGTCTGGGGAAATGCATCAAAAACAATCTTGAACAGTTTATCCATAGCCCAAAAATATATAATTGAATTAATGATGATGTTCAAAAATAAAAGATTTTCAACATAGCTACTGTTTCAGGAAAGCAAACTCTCAAATATAGAGATTCATGATTAATAATCAATACTACAGAAATGAAGTTTTACATCAATTAAATACAAGGAATTTTGTAAACCGCAACCTAGCAACATCCCTTGTCCGACATAAAGCAGCTCAGAGACATATTAGCTACACTGGCCCTAGAATTTATAATACCCTACCTGGTTCACTTAGAAATAAACCCTTCAAGAAAATTAAAAACCAAATTCAGGATTTGATTTTGAAAAATAAATTCACTGGGACATACAGGGTGTCCCACGACGAGTGAAAACTATCTGTATATGGCAAAATACTTATAGTAAAATCATGAAAATTTCTAGGTTTGGGTTTTCGGATACGATCTTTTCAACTAAAATATTTTCAAAGATAGCCGACTTCCGGTTCTACCGGAAGTCGACTGTAACTTTGTTATTTTAAATGAAACACCCTGTATATTAATACATTTTTCAAATATACGTAATATTTTAGCATACTTTTGTCTGAAAACTTTTTTCGAAAAATGCACACTTTTTGAGTTATTGATTTTTTTGTAGAAAATTTGACCGTTGAAGACCCTTATAAATTATTTTTTTACGAGGAGACCCTTGAAGATATGAAAATGGTTTCTCTTCGGTTGCCTTAAGGAAAGTCAAACGTATTCGAATCTATGTTGAAAATTTTTTCATTTTATACAGGGTGTGTGTAAAAAAATTTCAAAGTTAAACTTCATAAATATCAAATTTCTTCATTTTTTTAAATAGAACCACCCTGTTTTTTCTATTTTGATGCATTCAGGGGAAAAAAATAAGGCAAGGTCATGTATACTTTCCTATACCTAAATCTTACCGTTATCCAGATATTAAATGTTTTCTGTAAATTTTTAGAGATGCAGGTGTGATCTAAATTTTGATACAAGCACTAAGAAATAAAAATTATTATGTGAATAAAGTTAATCGAGTTAAACCATTTATGAGAATAATAAGATATGCTACAAAATTTTATGGAAAATTAAAAGCCAAAGAGAAATAGTCTGATATTTTAAAGTGAATGTTCAAAATTGCTCCCTTGAACTTCAATGCATTTTTCAACCTTTCTCAGTATCCCTTCATTCGTCGCACGGCTAATCATCACCTCAGAAAGGGAATTGAAGAAATTTCGAACTCTTAGCTCACAATCTTCTCTAGATGTTAACTAATGTCAATTAAATAAGTGTCATTTATTACAAAGCCTACTAAAAGTATACATGAAAAATTTAAACTTGTTAAAAAATATAATAACAATTTAAAACCTCAAATATCTCGGACACGACTAAAAGTTGGAATAGGATTAATAAAAACAATTTGATTTGATTTTTTTCTAGAGACAGATGAAGAAAAAGACTTTTTTATTTCTTAGTGCTTGTATCAAAATTTAGACCACACCTGCATCTCTAAAAATTTACAGAAAACATTTAATATCTGAATAACGGTGAGGTTGAGGTATAGGAAAGTTTACATGAAATTGCCTTATTTTTTCCCCGGAATGCATTAAAATAAAAATAACAGGGTGGTTGTATTAAAAAAATGAAGAAATTTGATATTTATGAAGTTAAACTTTGAACACCTTTTATACACACCCTGTATAAAATGAAAAATTTTTCAACATAGAGTCGAATACGTTCGACTTTCCTTAAGGCAATCGAAGAGAAACCATTTTCATATCTTCAAGGGTCTCCTCGTAAAAAAATAATTTATAAGGGTCTTCAACGGTCAAATTTTCTACAAAAAAATCAATAACTCAAAAAGTGTGCATTTTTCGAAAAAAGTTTTCAGACAAAAGTATGCTAAAATATTACGTATATTTCAAAAATGTATTAATATACAGGGTGTTTCATTTAAAATAACAAAGTTACAGTCGACTTCCGGTAGAACCGGAAGTCGGCTATCTTTGAAAATATTTTAGTTGAAAAGATCGTATCCGAAAACCCAAACCTAGAAATTTTCATGATTTTACTATAAGTATTTTGCCATATACAGATAGTTTTCACTCGTCGTGGGACACCCTGTATATATGACAACAAAGTTTGTACAGAATAGTTATATTTATTTATTTACTTATCAGGCTTATTGCCTTAGTATAAATTATTATAGATTTATTAAAATTGCTATTGCATGGCATAACCTAGTTATATAATTGTAAGTGAAAACCAGCATGCACAGATTTTAAAAATCCATTGTGCTGGTTTAAGGCTTAGTAAACTTAGTTTAATTATATATCTTATTGTTAAATACCTTATTGTAATTTACTACTAAGCAAATAAATTTGATTGATTGATTGATATGCACTGATGAATTATTAGACGTACATCAATACTAATATTAGTGTCTCTTGAGTTATTACTGGGTGAAAAAAAAAACCTCAAGAACCATCACAAAGCTACACTATTTGCTAATTTGTTCATGAAGATATCTGTTCTTTATAATTCAATTTCTACTTTAAATAATAGTGAAAAATCTATATCAGCAAAAATTTGTTTTGCAGAGAAATGAGGGAGACGAGAATATACTGGAAGAGTACATCAATGAAAATAATGACGAAGATCCATGCTTTCAGAAACCTTGCTCCGCTAACGAATACTGTTGTCCTGGACAAATATGTGTAGACGTAGATGGAAGTAAGTGAACGTTTTAAAACGAGATGTCATTTTAACTGGGGAAATTTTGAGTTCCAGTAGATTTTTATAAAAATTTTAAAAGTTTAAATCCGTTTACAAAATGGCGAAATTGCTTAAGCGAATATTATATCCATAAATGCGTCTCGCCTTTATACGTTCCATTTTGTGATAAATTTTACATTTATTCATCATCTTTTCTGTCAATATTCATTCAGTCTTGTTGAATGATTTTGAATGGGTAGGATTGATGACATGCGAAATGCTAATATGACGAGCTGCGTCTCGATTGTATCAATATGTGTTACCACAATTTTCCATTTGACAAGCGTACAATAAAATTTTTACAAAGGGTTCAATTATTTACAATAATTTCCCATCTACCCTAGACGCACCTGAAATTTTTAAGCGAAATTGATCTAAGCATTTGGGAAAATATCCATATCATGGTCTTACTAGAAAATTATTATGGAATTAATTTTTATATAATGCACCTAGGTAATCTAGATTTCTAAGATTAGGCTTATTTATTTGTGTCCCGTTTTCTGTCGGTTATAATGAAAACTATAACTCCTGAGTGCTTACAGAGTGTAACAAGAAACTGATCCAAGAAATAAGTTAATTGATCCATCCAAACTACCTTCCTATGCGAAATAATCGGCCCTCGAGTCACCAAAGATGACATAATATCATGAATACTGTTGATGTGCTTAAGAGATACTATATTCACTGAGAAGATTTGCAATATAATCTGTATTACATATTTAACCTTCTTCAGTCTGTATCTCCCAAACTAACAAGGCTGTGGGAAAATTTCACCCAGGTATTGGAAATGTTTCTTAACCTAACCTACCATTACATTGACTTCGGTGTGTTGGAGTTAAATTGAAATGAAAGAAGTTATATAAACATCAACAGAGTGCTATTATTCATGGAATAAAATCGCTTGAATATTCGCTTGGTCAATCAGTTCAAAAGATGTATTTGAAGCTCAGTGAGTTCATGGTCTTGCTTTTTTGTCTCAGATCAAGGCTACCAATTTTGCCCATCATTACTGTTGATCTGGTTTAACCATTGCTTATTCAACAAACAAATCAGTCATGATTCCTTACTACAATTTCAAAAAAATCTACTGAAAACCTCTCTGTTCTCCATCAGTACTTTTTATTGAATGAATGTATTTTTTCAGTTTCCGGCTCCTGTATAAACTTTTTCGGTCGACGAGTAGGAGAGCTTTGTCGAAGAGATACGGACTGTGAATCTGGATTAGTGTGTGCAGAAGCAGAAGCTGGCGTTTCAACACGAGTGTGTAGGCCACCTGTTCGTCAGGACAAGCAGTATTCAGAACCATGTAATATGTCAAGTGAATGCGATATATCCAGAGGATTGTGCTGTCAGTTACAAAGACGTCACCGGCAAGCTCCAAGAAGGGTAAATTTTTACTATATATTATTAAGTGCTTCTTGCAATCGGACAGACATTATCACTGTTCCGTACTCCTTTCACTCTCGTTTCATTTCAAAAATAATATATGCTTGCTTTCCGCATTATTGCTCCCAGTATCATTGAAATCTGGCAACCAGAAATGCAGAGGTGTACGCATTATTTCAAGATCTTATATATGCAGAAAATCACGGAACAAGTTATTATTTTATACATACGAACTCTTTAAACTCTGTTGAAAGCATTCACCAAATGTACTACTCTAATTCCTCAGTACAAATGATCAAAATAAAGCTGTTCAATCTACAATATTACAATCTTCCGTTTTTCATGTGTTTCGTCACACATAGGGATAATCGGAAACGAAAAGGCAGATCTCGAAGCCAAAAATGCAACTGAAGATTGAAATGTGAAAAACTACTGTGACTCTAGAAACTTTTTTAAACATTTAGTCATCAGTTATTGACAGAACTGCTGGTCAAGATCTCCATCAAAATTGAGGAAGAAAAGTGTAGCAGCCTTGAAATTCCGACTAGCACAAATAATATTAACTCGATTTAGAATTGGACACACTCGTTTCTCACACGCCACCTGATGACTCATTCTGCAGCACCTATATGTGAAACATGTAGGCTCCAGTGTCGGTAGTGCATGTGCTAGTGGAGTGGAGTTTTGCTTATCAAAGAACGCTGTAGGTATAGTCACCGAATAAAATCAGACATTATCGGTGAAAACTGTGACGTTAAGAAATTGTTTCTTTTCCTGAAAGCGGTTAACGGACTGTATAAAATTCGAAAAAATCCTAGTATGTATATCAATTCAATGTGAATTAATTGTTGGACGCTAATAACCCTAGAGGATGATGCGCAAAGTTTCAAAATCGAATAAAAATATAGATTTAGATGAATTATTTCATGAATTGTTACATTTCATCTTTTTTACGATTACTCCATGTTAGCACTTTCTTCTAGTAAACGATGCCATACTAAAGCCGGGAACACATCGTTCTTATGCTACACCACACCACGCTATGCCACGCCATCAGACGCAACGTCAGAAGGATCTGACACCGTGGATTTCAACGCATATTTATACAGGGTAATTTATTGGTGCGATGAAGTCCAATATTTTATGAATATGTAGTTGGAGATATTTGGAAGGTATTTTGTCCGACTGTAGCCAGCTTAGAGGGTCATCTTTTGAAATTAGTCGCAATTGTACAGCGTTTTCCAGAACAGCATGCCAGATCAAAGTTATATTTTTTTTAAATAGAACACCCCGTATTTTACTTCAAATTTGAATTCTGCTTGACTTCGCTATTACAATAATAACAGCTTTACTAAAATTCATGAAAAAATCAACAACAAAGTTGCTAAAATATGTCGAAGTGACCACCCTCTACATTTATACAGACTTTGAGACTTACATTTCTATTTACTAAGAACGCTGATGATGATATGGTTTTAATTTAACTATTTAGAAGAGCTACCTGATCCTTCTGCATGTGTGGTGGCACTGTTATCTACCTATCAAAACACACTTTCCTCACATTATAATTGTGGTGAATTAATATTATTATCTGCTTTTTATTAATTTTTTTTATTGGAAATAAAATGTTCAACAACAAAATAGAAATATTACAAAAACTATTCAGTTTGGGTATAGAGAATACTCAATAAATTTTTAAGTATAGTTGAGTAACTCTCATTTATCGATATAAAATACAGGGTGATCCATTTAAAAAAATTGTGAAACCAATGTATTCGAGTTTGAGCTCGCCCTTTATACGGTTTCTTAGATATCGAATCAGTTCGATTGAATTGTAGTACTAATTTTAATTTTCAATTGTGCAGTTTAAAACGAGGTTTAAAATATACAGGGCGTTGAAGTCATTTCGATTTACAGGAACAGCTGGTCAGAACTTTTTAAATACACTCTATAACCCATAACAATATCATATCATTGTAATAGCGAAGTAAAGCAGAATTCAAATTTGAAGTAAAATACATTTAAAAAATATTACTTTGATCTGACACGTTGTTCTGGGACACGCTGTACAATTGCGACATGCGATATGATATCACGTCGCGTGGCACTGCGTTGTAAGGTGTAGTGTGGTAACAGTGTGCACGCGAAAATGGGCTCATATGTATAAAATGGCGTTAAAAATCGATAAAGTTTTATTGATTGAGTTGTCTTCATAATATAATATATAACATATATTGGATGTACCCATTATTATTTTCTTTATTTTCGTTATAATAACAGTATAGCTGATGCTGCACATTCTAGTTCTTCTTCCCACTCATCTAAGGAACTACTACTCGTCATACTTAGTGTCTGAACTCAAACCGGTCTCACTTTTTATCATTATGTGGGAACAATGTGCACAAAGTACATCTCTGACGCATTATGTCGGATGGGGTGGCGTGGTTTAGCATCAAAACAATGTATTCCCGGCTTAACTGTATAACGTTAATTATATCAACAAAACTTGAAACCCTAACATATGTTTTATGAAAAGTTCTACAAAAAATATATTTTGATTTCTATTTGCAGGTGTGTTCGTACTTCAAAGATCCACTTGTCTGCATCGGCCCAGTAGCATCTGATCAGATAAAAAACACTATTCAACATACAGCTGGCGAAAAAAGATTAACCGGCTTGGGTAACTTTAAAAGACCCTTGCACTAAATAAATACCAAAATTTTTAAGCAAATTATACTCAGAGTGACGTACCGTTTAAATTGAGAAAAGTAGTGTTTCTATAACGAACTGATTTAACATTACGAGACTTACAAATCTTGCAGTTTGGATTTTGAATGGAAAATATCTCATTATATCTTAACCTTAAGAAAGGATCATAGCAGATTAAAGTAGCTTTTTCTCTTGTCCAATGATAAATTATCTGGTGGTGTTTTTATACAGTGAAAAATTTGCAAGGTCTGTTCGTCTGTCTTTTTCGATATAAGTGTACGTGTCAATATTAAATTCAAACTTGATGCGAGTTACTACCACTCTATCAAATTATCTTTTTTAGTTGGAGCCCTCCAAAGTAGTTCGTATCATGTTTATTGTAACAGCTGTCTGTAAGAAAACGTTTATCAAGTTGTGGCTATAGTCTGAAAGTAAAAATAAAAAAAAATAATTGTGAATTACTTCCAAGCGATTTGGACAAAATTTATAAGATGTGGATATCAATATTCATGTGAAGCAGACGAAGCAGTTTACGCACGTACTGCATGTATTATTTTTCCTTCAACTATAAAAAAAAACACCAATAACCGTCTCAATGGAATTGAATTCATGTTAAAAATCCACAAATTAACAGCATAATATATAACTTCATCTCTATTATTACAATTTTATCTAATATTACATAACATGTAATTAATTATTGGACAAGGCATCGGGTTAGTGAAGGCGCTATAATCAAAGGTACCTTCTCCAATCTTAGTTATATCGGTACAACAGTTCCTTAAATAGGTGAAAGCAAATTCTGTGAATAGTAGTAACCGCACGTTCATATATTCAAATATTAATACACACTTTAGTCACAAGAAACTACAGTTTTTGGCAATTGTAGGAGAAATTGGAGATTTTAACTATTGGAATAGAACATTTTGATCAACGTTTTCATAACAGTTTGTCGTCTCTGATTAAAATTTAAAAATAATAAGTTGTTTAATGTAAACATGTTCGTTGGCTGAGGTGTTTAAAATTAAGCATAATATTCCAATCAATGGTATTTGGCCTAGGCATCAATAAACGAAACAAATAAAAAGTAGTTTTATAGAAAAATGAAAAAAACCGCATACATATGCGTTCATAAATGTCTCAAGTACTTCTTTGTGAGGAACGCACATATTATATTTTACAGATTAATTAACTCTTTAACTTCTAACTGTGATGATTTGATGTGAGTGCAGGCCAAAGTCTCTTTTGACGATTCTTGTAACGTGTTCTTATTTCAACAATTACCTACTCACCATTTGAGTCTAATAATAACCTGAGAAATGTATTTCACTTCATAGCAGCAGTACATACCCCCAGCAGCAGAGAGGTGCTGTTGTAGAAGGGTTTGAATTAAATTATATCGGTTTATTGCCTGGATAATCTTATCAGTTATAGAAATCAAAATGGGATTATTTTTACACTGTACCTTGCCAACTACAAGTACAACACAGAGCGTGTTCACAAGTCTAATAGTGCAGTGTCCGTTTTTTGGAATGAACCATAAAATGTTCATGTTCCGTGCCACATAGATCTGTTATTGAATGTTACGTGAAAAACTCAGGAAATTTTTTTGAGACATTCACATTTATAAGAAAATATATCCATTAATTTGGGATAAAATTGGACAAACT
The DNA here is from genome assembly GCA_963978555.1 of Galerucella nymphaeae. Taxonomy (NCBI): domain Eukaryota; kingdom Metazoa; phylum Arthropoda; class Insecta; order Coleoptera; family Chrysomelidae; genus Galerucella; species Galerucella nymphaeae. Next base: position 15,087,132 of record OZ021715.1, on the reverse strand, counting down.
ATACTGTACGATTGCTATAACCCAATGCAGCACATTTCCCAATAAAAATAAATAAAAAAGGTAAAAAATATTGAATTGGTCTCTGGCACAGATTACAGTATAACAGCGCCACCACTGAGATAAAATAGTAGTTAAAACGCTTATGCAACATGATTTTTATTATTTAAATTCCAAAATTCTTCGATACAATTTCACGTAATGAAAAAATTACGTCCATACAATATCAAAAACCAGCAGACCGTTGTGACGCCACTGGTTTCATCAGTTCTCAGTTCTTGAACCGTACCTACTGCAAAAACTGTATTGTTTTAGATGAAAAAAGATGTAGAAAATCATTATACTATGTATTTTGAATTATTGAAAAATATGTCTATTGAACTGAAGCTTGAAGTAATAACTGCTCCAGTTTTTTTGACACCTTATGAAGAAAGATATATCATTCACATAAAAAAAACAATCATCCTATGAGAAAAGTATTCAAAATATTCAAAACTGTTCGTACTAAGCATAGCGATGCAAGTGACTTATTTGAAAAAAAAACCTGTGAAAAAAACCACTGGAGCTGAAATAATTGTGGCTAAGTTGGTTCACTTATACTTTGTACGGAGTTGTGTTTTCTTTGCTGCATTTTTCATGAACATGGTATTCAGAATACGTTAATTCTCACCGTAATACATAAATATTTCCGATACAAAAAACAATTTGTACAAAACCTTCGGTGAACTATATCTGGTGGTTTTCTAGATAAAATTATTTTTGATAAAAAATGGAACAGTCGAGTTTTTTAGAAGTACTTCGTGTAAAATAGGCGACACTATTCGATTCAAGAGAGTCTTTGGCTATTTAGAATAAGATGCAAATTTAAATGAGGATAAATACGAGATTGATACATATCATACTATACATATCATATTAAATCTATATTGATGTTATTCTTCATATTATAAATTAATATTTAATAAATGTCTACTAGCAAATAATTGATTTTTCCTTCACTAGCAGCACAACTGTCAACTATGCTTCTCCTGTAACGAGTAATTTTTTGCACCTAAGTTTTTCTAGCGTATTTTACTATTTTATTTCACCACTTGGTTTTAAATAACTCGTTACTAACTTTCCGCTTCCCTTTTGTTACAGAATAATTTTCATTATTATTATTATTACCGTTATATTGTAGATTTATGCCCGGTTGCACCAGCTAAAAAACAGTCCGTTGAATTAGCCGATCAACCGTAAATCGTAGCTTTCGTGTTGCACCACCCAAAAGCTGTCCGTTAATCGATTGATTTTACTGATAGAATTAATCGACCGTTTTCGGGCGATAATTGTAAATACGGACCGTTTTTTTTTAAAACTTAACTATTTTACTGATGAAATTTGTTTGATGTTGTGGAGTTTAAACGGATTCGGTAATATTTACAATATTATTTATAAATGGTATCGCATTGCGATTAAACCATTATGGAAAATTACATTGTTACACATTACACAAAAGCAGTTATTAATACGTCTTCATCTTCTTCATCTGACGAAAAGATCTACCGCATAATGGAACTTCTTCCAGAAATAAGTCAAGTAAGACCGAGATGTGATTCATCCGCTTTTCTTATTTTATTATTCTCACTCAGTTTCGTTGGAACTGTTCCTTAAACTTCAGTAAGAAATTATTGTATTGAATATCTGCAATTATGTAACCTCCTACTTCGAGTACCGAACTCTTCGCTAAGTTCGGTAGGACAATGTAAGGATCATTTAGGACCGTCAAAAATAAAATACATTCATTTTATATCTACAATAAACATATAAGTAATTTACTGAACAGACGAGGAATCGTCTTATGGCTATGGGTGGCTGATTTCTGCATAAATCAAGGAATATTTAATAGATTTGGAACACGACTGTTGTCTACTTTTTCGGAACACACCCTTTAGTAACTTATCTAGTAACTGGTGATAGTGATGTGAATAGGGCTTTTCAAATTACTCCTCTTGATTATTAAATGGAATATAGTAGAAAAAATAGTGTACCTAACACATGCGTGAAGTGACTTTTCTGCACGCGATTGCTGGTCGAGCTCCGCTAAAGCGTCGTAAACTACTAATGTGTGCTTTCTTTCTTATTTTTTGGGGAATTAAACCACAATGTTTTTTAAAGTTATTATTTCAACTAAATGAAAATTAATTTTTTCTCCGATTGGCAACAAATATTAATTTTGCTGACTGATATCAATCAGCAAAGTATTACTTTTCCTGCCTAGGCACGAAAGTGATTACTTTGCTGCCTGTGATTATACATTTCCATAGCAACCAACTAAAATAAAGAGATTGCGGGAATTGTAATAATTTGCAAATACAATATCCTCATGAACAATCGGAGAAAAAATTATATGTTCAACTTGGCAGCAAAGTAGATTGACTGCCTAGTTAAACAAATGACTATTTTATCCCTATCTGACACAACGAAAAAAAAGTTGACAACTAGACAATCAAAATTATTTTAAAGTTCAAGACTGCCAAACTTTGTTATCAAATTTTTATTGGGGTCTATTCAAAGTAGATCATATCTCTGGCAAAATGTGGAATGGAATATTTGATTTTATGACATTCCAACGATATGATAGTCTACTAAAAATGGAATCTAGTGAAGTGCACGTTCCAGGAACGGTTTTTATTGGGATAGCGCGTTTTTTTCGCTCATATTGGAAATGTTGAGAGAGATATTGCGAATTCCGCTAGCGCAAGCTGTGTGTTATTTACTCTGGGTTAAATATTACGTTAACGTTTTAACAATGTTTGGGACGGTATACGTATTGCCATTTTAGTTTTATTCATGCGCTTTATTTTTGGGACTAACCTCAAAGTTGAAACCAGTGTCACCACTAATCTGTGTTTTGATTTTGTTTGTCCTGTTCATGGCCTAAATTCTTCTTAGGAAGTTCTGAACATGGATTGGGCATTAGAAGCAGTAATTTTATACAAACATTCCACTTCACTGTCATAACAACAACTTAACCTCGAAAGGCTTCCGATCAGCTACCGGATCTATACGATTTTGTCCGAAGTAGAATAGCGCAACGTTTTACGTGAGGTGTTGCTCAGCCGTAAACACAGATTACCCAACCCATATGATATTTACAAATTAGCCATTTGAACGAAAACTAGTTTCATATATTTTTCGTATAAAAAATAGTATATTATTCAACGAGCGTGTAATAATGGCTATTACTCATGAGAATGAAGTTTGCGACGTGAGCCGCAGGCGAACGTCGTAATCATTCGAATGAGTAATAGCCATTACACGAAAGTAGAATACTATACTTTTTCTATGACTGAGTGTTCACCTATCAATTCAAACGAACGAGATATTTAGAGAATATTTTATTGAATAAACTTAATGCTTTATGTCAAACAATTCCATTTTGGAAGCTACAATGAAAATTCATTTATTGCTTACAATATTGATGGTGAAATTTGAGCAGTTGAATTCGTTTTCACTTTCTGTATCCATTCTAATAAAAAGTCAGCTCTAAATCACCTTCGGTAGGTAGGTATAGGTACTGTCAAAGTCAAATTATGACATTTCATAGCGAGTCTGATTCAAACATTACACCGAACATAGTCGTGTGTAATGGCATTCTTTGACGGTGATTGGCCAGATAGTCGTGTGTAATGGATCATTACACACGGGGCGTGGCTTGTTTTGTGTAATGCATCCAGTTACTCAACAAAAATGTTACATAAAAAGGGTCCATTTCTCAACAGTCATAGGAAAAATATATTACCTAACGAATGTGGAAAGTGACATGATCCCACATGAGATGATCCCACGAGTGTGAACTATCACTTTTGCACAAGTTATGTAAACTATTTTTCCTAAGACTACGCGATATACTTTTACCAAATCAGGCATGTGCAATCTTGCGTTTTTATGTAGATGTGAGAGGTTTTATATAATGTGTATTTGTAATTACTTTATATAGCTTTGATTACTTACCTTTGAAAGTGGCCCAGAAAATTGTGAGTTTTATACGATGAAAAAGAGTGCCTTTATGAAAAAGGAGAAAAGTATGAATATTGGTTAAAAAAATATTACCAACATTTATTCTAACAACTGATAACTACTAGAAACAGAACATCAGAAATAAAATACATAAATATTGCGTTTCAGAATCCAGATCTAGCTAAGAAAACCACAAAAAAATTTAAAAAGAGAGTGAAAATAAATCTACAAATTCTAAGATTAATAATACTCCCCTCAAAAATATCGGTAGGCCGTTAAGAAATAAAAATGCATTGAAGTCAACTTCATAAAGTGTCTTAGAGAAAAATTATTTAATAAGAAGTTAAATCTTTGCCAACAGTTAAAAGACACTAACGTGTCCAGAGACGTGTCCAGAGACGTGGAGTGTTCCTGATATCACAATATTTAACATCCCTGGATATAAAACATTATACAACCACGTAGATCTAAACCAAAATGACGGCGTTGTAATATTTGTCAAAAATAATATTTATGAATCCCATGAAATTATTAGGTTTAATAACAGCTATCTTTTATAAGTTAAAATCAACTCCCATAATAATATTTTTATAATAAATGCCATCTATAGGTCACCCGCTACCTTAACTGATAATTTTATAAAAGACCTGCAAGACTTTCTATGTCAAGAAAATAAAACAGGTGACTACAAAATATTTATAGGAGACATAAACATAGATTTGTTAACAAATACTGAAGAGTCACAAATATATAAGGATTAAAAATCAAAAGAAAAAAAGGAAGCCTTATTTCACCAACACAAAAAATTACCACATGACGAGTTATTGAAACAAAATTATCAAAACTACAAAACAAAATTAAAGATATTAATTAAAGAGACAAAAAATAAATACTACCGAAAGCGTATTGAACAAGAAAATATCTCCACAAATCTCTGGAAAACTATAAATGAATTCTTAACTGTTCCTGAATCTATTCCTATAAATTTATTAAAAAATAATGAAAATGTACTTGTAACTAAACCATTAGAAATAGCTGAAACATTTAATGAACATTTCGTATCTGCAGGTAAAAAGCTGGCTGCTAAAATTGAAAAAACCCAAATTATATTGAAAAAAAGAATTCTTGTAATCACTCCATTTTCATGTATCCAACAAATGAAATTGAAATCAAAGATATTATAATGCAGCTAAAAAAATAAAAAAGTGCCAGGTTATGACGGTGTAAAAGCAGAAAGTCTAAAAGTCATTAGAAATGAAATCGCGAAACCACTCACACATTTGATTGATAAATCATTACAAAAGGGTAAATTTCCAACTGCTCTTAAACTTACAATCATAACCCCAATTTACAAGAATGGAGAAAAAACTGAGGCCGTTAATTATAGACCAGTGTCACTTATTAGTAATATAGCTAAAATATTTGGAAAAGTATTTCAAATAAGACTAAATAAATTTTTAGAAAAACACAAATTGCTGTTTACATCACAATACGGTTTCAGGCAAAATAGATCAACACAGGATGCCATTAAATCTTCAACAGGAAAAATGTACAGTGCTATAGATAAATCCAATCCCTCAATAGGAGTTAGACCTAGCCAAGGCGTTCGACACTGTCGATCATTGAATCCTTTTAAACACGCTGGAGGATATTGGTATTAGGGGTATTCCACATGACCTCTTTAGAAATTATTTAATAAACAGAAAACAAAAAGTAAAAATAAAAGATACATATAGTAGTGAAAAAATAATCTCATGTGGAGTGCCTCAGGGAACGGATTTAGGACTAATCCTATTTAATATTTACTTAAATAACCTATTTATGCTAGAAACAAACTGCAAAATCATCAGTTTCGCCGACGATACCGTATTGTTTTGTGAAGATAGCAACTGGTTCAGCTTAAAACAGAAAGTAGAACAAGACTTGGAAGCTGTCAAGATGTGGCTCGATTTCAGACTTTTGTCGCATAACATCAGTAAAACATTCTACTTACCAGTTAGTTCCTATGCCAATGCTCTTCCAAATTATGAACTGCTTATTGAAAATCTTGCAAAATCTCCTAGTAAAACAGTTAAATATCTCGGTATTATAAAAGATCAAAATTTAAGGTGGGATCAACACATACAACATCTTTTAAAAAAGTTACGATATATATTATCTAAATTCAAAGAAATTTGTAAAATACTTAACTTTGAGCAAAAGCAAATGATATATAAAAGTTTGGTGGAACCTCATCTAAATTACGGAATAGTGGGCTGGGGTGGAGTTTCAAAAACACATCTTTCAGCATTAGAAATCCTTCGAAAACGTTTTCTTAGGACAATTCTTCGTCAAAGCTATGATTGTCCAAGCAATACTCTTTACTTTCAGAGGAGTGAAATATTTGATATCAGGCAACTACAGGGACGCGCCGTCCATATGGGCAAGGTCGTGCGGCGCACGACGGCGCCAAGGCCTTAAAGGCGCCGCACAATTTTATTATCTATCCACCAATACCGACCGCCGGTGAAATATTTCTAGATATAGATGGAACAGAACTTTTACACGAATTACAAATTTCTGCAAAATGGCGACAAAAAGGCGACATCTGTAGTAGAAACACTTAATTACATTGCAATAAATAACCTAACTCACTAATTTCCAAACATTACGATTGCATTGCGCATATTATTAACCATTCCAGTTTCTGTAGCTACAGCCGAGAGGTCATTCTCTAAATTAAAGTTGATTAAAAATTATTTACCATCTAGAATGGGCCAAGAGCGGTTGGAAAATCCTGCTATTATTTCTATAGAATCTGACTTTTTAAAGCAACTTGAAATGGAAGACCTTGTAAACGAATTTGCAAAAAGTAAAGCTAGAAAAGTCCAATTTTTGTAAATCCTCTTCATCATGTATCATGATCATATGTATTATCTGTCTTAAAACAATCGCTATTTTATTTCTGTTTTTTTTTTCAATAGTTTGTATCTTTGATACTGTTTTTGTTTTGTTACTGTTGTTTCATATTCTATTAATATTTTTTGTGTACTTTTCGTTTGTCACAAATAAATATAGACATATATGGTCATTAGTACTAAAAAGTTTTGTAACGAGTTATTTTTTTTGTTATAGATATAGGGTGAATTTTCACCACTTTAGATATATTATAACTCGTTACTTACATTCCAACTCTCTTTTCTTTTATTAAATTGATTTTTTTTATTTATTGTTTAGGTATATTGTTTTTTTTTTGTATTTTTAGTATAAGGCCGGAGGTACGCAAATTAATTCTACCATAAAATTTAGTAGTTTCTAAAGTTAAAATTTTTCAATCGAAAAGGACATTTGGTATATATGCCATTTATTTAATTCCGAAAGACGTCTGGTATATGACAAATTTTTTGTGGTATCTAAATTTTACTATCGAAAATGAGGATATAAATAGCAGAAGAATTGATTCTTGAGAGAGAGCTAGAGAGAGCAAACGAAAGACAGCTGGCTAACAGCTGACCGTACAGAGAGACCGCTAACCGCCGACCGCTAACCGCTAGAGAGACCGACCGCTGATTCACCTTTTACCTTTGCCTTTGCCTTTGCCGTTGACTGCTGCTAATTTTTGTACGTAAAGTGTGTGTCCCAAGTTTGTGTTATTCCGATCCGGATTGCCGGCATATTTTCAATTAAAGACAGTAATTCTTTTTAAAGTTGTGACAAAAGTGAACTACGATACAGAAACCGACTTAAGAAGGTAAACATATTTTTATCACCGTTTATTTGAAAATTTTCGTACCTCCGTAAAATACAAAAGTTTTATATTTTCATGGAAATTTCCGTACCGGTTATTTTTTTTTCTGTTGTTAGAAAAAGTGTTTTGTTTGAGATTAGGATAAATAAATGTAACTTTGTTTTGGAAAAAGTGTTTTGATTTCTATTGCGAAGTTAATTGGTTTTTAATTATTCGCCGGGTTTATATTGAGTTTACATTTTATTTTCTTCACAAGTCATTAATATACAATTAAGATTTATATGAATTGGTGCATTTTAATTATATTCAGGATCTTTTGTTTCTACACTGTGTGTCAAAACTAGTGGTACCGTTTATAATTTTTTTTGAGTTTGCCGGTTTTCTTTAAATTCAAGGGATAATCAGATTTGGAAGTGGCCTAGCCATAATTTATTTGATTACCTGGCAGATTTAAATCGTTGTTTTCCAGTTCCGTGGTACCTTTCTGATATAATTTTTTTTTTTTCTTAACAATAGTTTGCCGGTTTTCTTTAGATTCAAGGGATAATCAGATTTGGAAGTGGCCTAGCCATAATTTATTTGATTACCCGGCAGATTTAAACATTTTTTTTTTAGCTCTCAGGTACAAATTTTTAACACATTTTGTTTGTTTGTCGGAAAAATATTTTGCCGGTTAAATTTAGATTCAAGGGACAATCAAATCTGGAAGTGGCCTAGCCATAATTTATTTGATTAGCCTGCAGATCTAATACGTTTACGTCTCGTGTGTCGAGAGTAGTTTTCCGTGGTTGTGATAACCTTACCGGCTCTGACCGTGCGTTCTTTCTCCCGTTTTTTTTTCTTCTTGCTCCTGTAAAATTATTCATAACACAAGGTAGTAATAAACAAAGTTCCTGATTTTTCCGCTATTTACCGTAACTCATGTTAATTTAAAAATCGATATTCAATTGAGTCGTGTTAAAAATTCGATAAAGAATTGGTTGAAATAATTCAACAAGACCCCTGGAATTTTCCGTAACCTCCATCTGAGGCTATCTGGAACTCTTGACGCTAATGGTCAAGGGGCCGTGGAGCAAACCACGTTAAAAATCTGGCGCCCGAGTATTCCGTCGAAAGATTTTTAGTCAAGGGTGTCCATAGTGACGTGTTAGTGTGGTAGCAGACCACTTATAGAAGGAAAACGCGTTACAAATTTGGCGCCCGAGCAGGGACTTATTTGTTGATTTATCAGGAACCGTTATTTTCTTTTCTTTCTTGTTTCCGTATACGTATAGAGCAGGGACACATTTTCTGATTTATCGTTATTATTTTTTTCTTGTTTCCGTATAGCGATTGCATAGAGCTGATTTTGTTGATTGGAACAAGGACCGTTATTTCGTTTTAGATTTTTTTTTGGTGTTGTTTGTTGTTTTAGGCAGAGATTTTTTTTTTATTCCGTTTCGCCAATTGTTGATTATAGTGGAAACTGTTTAATACCGTTTTTGATTTTTTTATTGTTCTGGAGTAATCTTGCTGTATTATTGTCATTCTGATTTCGACTGTCTTCCGCCGTATGTCAAGGAGAAACTCCGAAGATCTTGACTTGCCGGTTTTGTTCGCTCAGGACGAAACTAAGGAATCCGAATCCGTTCCTGGAGGTCCTGCCCAGCTACCGACCGTAACTTCCGTGGAAGAAGGAACAGACAATCGAGTGAGCTGGGTATATTTACTGAGAAACGAGGGTCTTAATACCGAATTAGAAAAGAGAAACTTATCAGTTGCTGGAACAGTTCCGGAGAAAAGAAGGAGGCTTGTAAGATTTTTAAGGAAAGAAAATATTCCTACACGACCCGTTTCTGACCGAACCGATACCAGACCCGTACCAACCGTCATGGCAATTCCTCCAATAAATGTACACGATTGGAAAGTGTCTTTTGGAAACCGGGGAGATCCTGCCTCGTTTATAGAGAGAATTGAGGAGATTTGTACGGCCAAGAATATAGAGAAAGATAGATTGCTACCGGTGTTACCGGAATTACTATCAGGTGAACCCGCATTTTGGTACCGTAACAACCGAAGTAGGTACACGACCTGGGAGGAATTTGAAACCGATTTCCGAATTTTCTTCTACCCCGTTAATTACGAAGACGACTTGGAGGCTGAGATAAGCCGTCGTTTACAAAGAAGAAATGAGTCTACCGCTACTTACATGACCGATCTCCAAACTCTAATGCGACGACATGGAAAGCTAACTCCCGAACAACAGTTAGCATGGTTGTACCGCAACTTATTGCCTGAATACCGTCTGCAAATCAGAAAAACGGACTTTGATGATTTTTCCACATTCTGCCAGGCTGTGAGGGAATATGAGCTTCTCAGGAAGGAACTCCAAAATGTACCCAGCTACAGTGGACCGAATCGTGGACCCGTCAGACCGCAGCAGATAGGATCAAGATATGGACCGTCTCACAACACTGCTCCTGGTCCGTCCAGAGAACCCGTCGCCAGTACTAGCCAAACGTCACCGGCCGATACTCCTCTACGTTCGCCGCCTGATTCTACTCGTCAACCGTCTGGATCGTCTTCCCGTTCACCAATCTGTTTCCGTTGTGGTGAGTCGGGACATTACCGAAACAACTGCCAAAACCCGCCGAAAATATTCTGTTCCCGTTGCAATAAGGAAAGAGTATTTTCCAGAGATTGTTCCTGCAGGAGGCAGGAAAACTAATCCGAAGCTGTGCTGAGGAGAGGCCGACACAGCTTCCGCAAATCTTTGCCTCTCATACCGAAACGCCGCCGGCTGAAATGAACGACCCCCGACCGCACATAGACGTCGAAATAGGAAATCACAAATTTCAAGCATTGTTGGATACTGGAGCCGCAGTATCGTATATTGGTGATCAAGTAGCTAAGACATTTTCCCAAAAGAAGCAAACTAGCGCCCGTCCAACAACGAAGGCCCGTTTAGCTAATGGAAATGTAGTCTCCATCACTGATATTTATGAACTCAGTTGGAAAATCGATGACGTCACTATGGAGGGATCGTTAGAGCATTTCCCTGGTCTAATAACCGATATTGTTTTGGGACACGATGTTCTCCAAAAATATAATTTCCGTTTAGAGTTAGGAACTGGCACTATTTACATCAATAATAAAATAGTAAGGCGACCGTCATTAGCAAGTCCTGTTGGAATCTTAGGGTTGGTAAATCAATCAATGAAAGAAGTCGATGTTCCGATGATCACAGAAAATCGTTATTCTGGAAATCCAACCGTTTCTGAAGTCTCGACGTCTTCCCTGGAGTTAGGGGTTGACAAAGAGCAGTCCGTTCTTGAAGTCTCTGCGTCTTCCCTGGAGCTAGGGGTTGACAAGGAGCAATCTGTTGTTGAAATTTCCGAGTCTTCCCCGGTGTTGTTAGGGGCTGATGACGGAAAATCTGTTTCCGAAGTCTCTGAGTCTTCCCTGGAGTTAGGGGTTGACAAGGAGCAATCTGTTGAAGTTTCCGAGTCTTCCTCGGTATTGTTAGGGGTTAACGAAGAAATATCTGTTTCCGAAGTCTCCGAGTCTTCCCTGGAGTTAGGGGTTGACAAGGAGCAGCCCGTTGTGAAAGTTCCTGAAGCTTATCCGCTGTTATTTGGGGATGATTTCAAAATACAATACCATGAAGGTACACCAAACCGTGTAGCCGATGCCTTGTCCAGGAATCCGCTACCCACGACCGCCGAGACCGACTCACCGTCCGATTTGACCGATATAATCGCCGGATGTTCGTTGTACCGGAACAAGAAAGAAAAAGTTCTGAAAGATCCAGAGAAATTTCCGGACTATTGCATTAAACAAGACTGTCTATACCGTTATTTCTGGGACATAAATGATTTCCGGGAGCCAGGAATTACCGACCCTTGGAAACTGTGCATAGCAAAGCCCGATCGAACCCGAGTCTTGAAAGAAAACCATCATGGTCCAAGCGCCGGACACTTAGGGATTGCTAAAACCATCAGCCAGATGGCAAAATTGTACTATTGGCCAGGAATGTTCAGGGACATCACCAAATACGTGAGAAGATGTCTGCAATGTCAACAGTACAAAACGCCAAAGCAAAAACCGCCAGAGACCGACAAACCAGGCGACAGGTTAGAATCCCGAAAGTTCATCATCCTGACGGATGATATTTGCTGGAGATGTGGAACCTCAGGTCACCGCCGGGATAGCTGCAGCCGACCGTTTATTCTATTTTGCTCCCGCTGTGTGCAAGTTGGCCGGATGTCCTGGGAATGCCCATGTGATAAACAAAGGCCCCGTATCCGATCGATGGCAGTCCAAGTTCCCCAAGTCGCCCGTTCCAGCCATCACCGACGTATGCAGGACGCGACCACCCAGCGCAGCATCAACACCAAGCGATCCTTACCCGTTTTAGAAGCGCCTCAACGCTCCGCCGGATCGTATAGACGTCAGTCGTCTCGTGGAAGAGGACTTCATCATCCAGACTGCTCAACCCGAAGCTCCAGGATGTGAGACTGCAACTTCCTGGATACATATTTATTTTTTTTTGCTCACATGGTGTGTTAAAAAAAAATATAATGATCGAAAGTTGGACTTTCGCTCATTAATTTTTTTTTACCGAAGAAAAGGGGGTGTGTAACGAGTTATTTTTTTTTGTTATAGATATAGGGTGAATTTTCACCACTTTAGATATATTATAACTCGTTACTTACATTCCAACTCTCTTTTCTTTTATTAAATTGATTTTTTTTATTTATTGTTTAGGTATATTGTTTTTTTTTTGTATTTTTAGTATAAGGCCGGAGGTACGCAAATTAATTCTACCATAAAATTTAGTAGTTTCTAAAGTTAAAATTTTTCAATCGAAAAGGACATTTGGTATATATGCCATTTATTTAATTCCGAAAGACGTCTGGTATATGACAAATTTTTTGTGGTATCTAAATTTTACTATCGAAAATGAGGATATAAATAGCAGAAGAATTGATTCTTGAGAGAGAGCTAGAGAGAGCAAACGAAAGACAGCTGGCTAACAGCTGACCGTACAGAGAGACCACTAACCGCCGACCGCTAACCGCTAGAGAGACCGACCGCTGATTCACCTTTTACCTTTACCTTTGCCTTTGCCGTTGACTGCTGCTAATTTTTGTACGTAAAGTGTGTGTCCCAAGTTTGTGTTATTCCGATCCGGATTGCCGGCATATTTTCAATTAAAGACAGTAATTCTTTTTAAAGTTGTGACAAAAGTGAACTACGATACAGAAACCGACTTAAGAAGGTAAACATATTTTTATCACCGTTTATTTGAAAATTTTCGTACCTCCGTAAAATACAAAAGTTTGATATTTTCATGGAAATTTCCGTACCGGTTATTTTTTTTTCTGTTAGAAAAGTTGTTTTGTTTGAGATTAGGATAAATAAATGTAACTTTGTTTTGGAAAAAGTGTTTTGATTTCTATTGCGAAGTTAATTGGTTTTTAATTATTCGCCGGGTTTATATTGAGTTTACATTTTATTTTCTTCACAAAAGTCATTAATATACAATTAAGATTTATATGAATTGGTGCATTTTAATTATATTCAGGATCTTTTGTTTCTACACTGTGTGTCAAAACTAGTGGTACCGTTTATAATTTTTTTTGAGTTTGCCGGTTTTCTTTAAATTCAAGGGATAATCAGATTTGGAAGTGGCCTAGCCATAATTTATTTGATTACCTGGCAGATTTAAATCGTTGTTTTCCAGTTCCGTGGTACCTTTCTGATATAATTTTTTTTTTTCTTAACAATAGTTTGCCGGTTTTCTTTAGATTCAAGGGATAATCAGATTTGGAAGTGGCCTAGCAAAAATTTATTTGATTACCCGGCAGATTTAAACATTTTTTTTTTAGCTCTCAGGTACAAATTTTTAACACATTTTGTTTGTTTGTCGGAAAAATATTTTGCCGGTTAAATTTAGATTCAAGGGACAATCAAATCTGGAAGTGGCCTAGCCATAATTTATTTGATTAGCCTGCAGATCTAATACGTTTACGTCTCGTGTGTCGAGAGTAGTTTTCCGTGGTTGTGATAACCTTACCGGCTCTGACCGTGCGTTCTTTCTCCCGTTTTTTTTTCTTCTTGCTCCTGTAAAATTATTCATAACACAAGGTAGTAATAAACAAAGTTCCTGATTTTTCCGCTATTTACCGTAACTCATGTTAATTTAAAAATCGATATTCAATTGAGTCGTGTTAAAAATTCGATAAAGAATTGGTTGAAATAATTCAACAAGACCCCTGGAATTTTCCGTAACCTCCATCTGAGGCTATCTGGAACTCTTGACGCTAATGGTCAAGGGGCCGTGGAGCAAACCACGTTAAAAATCTGGCGCCCGAGTATTCCGTCGAAAGATTTTTAGTCAAGGGTGTCCATAGTGACGTGTTAGTGTGGTAGCAGACCACTTATAGAAGGAAAACGCGTTACAGTTTTCATCAAAAAGTTCGACAGTGAACTATGAGAGAATATTATAATATTGGTGAAAGGCGCCTATCATGATTCCGCGTCGCTGGGCAACTATTTTATACAAATATCTGTATCATCCAACCCGCTAACAAACAAGAACTGATAAATTTAAGTCACAAATATGACACGCGAAATAAAACGAAATTTACTACTCCCCACATGCAAAAAAGTGTCGGTCAAAAAAGCTACTCATATTTGGGTCCTAAAATTTACAATTCACTTCCACTCGATATTAGGAATAAAACTAGAGCGTTCCTATACAAAAAAAAGTAAAACAATTTGTATTTGATATGTCCAGAAATTTTGTAGAGGAACTGATTCAATGATCCGGTTATTGTTATTATTATGTATTTGTTATTATTATTATGTATTCTTGTATTTTTTGTGTTATACCACACACAAGTATCTTTGTCGTACTTCGTGGTACACCTGTTTATTTGTACTGATTTTTCTTAAAAGCTTATATTTTGTATGTAATATTGTATGCGAATAAACATTATTATTATTATCATTATATTATAGAATTAATTATTTATTTGAATCATTGTAAAACTTGAACGCAATAAATTATATTATATGAACAAATCAACTGAGAAAATACCCATTTGGCATATACATGAATTTGCGGGGTGACTATAGCATTCCAACATTCAATTTGACAGCTTTTTCATCCGTACACGTACGGGTAAGTTTTTTTTCTACACCCACATGTATATTATCCATTTTCTGCACAGTTTACAGAATGGAAATGTAGGCCATATCGGTTAACTGAACGTATATGATTCATATACATCCTAGAACGTATATGAAATCCACAAATCAGCATTCGCGTTTAGTATTCGTCAACTCCCCTTTCTCCAATTTTAAAGAAACGTCAAAATAACATCAAATCGTAAAAAGTCTCTCCTAGAAGCACATAGAACTAGACAGTGCGATATATTATGTCACTTTCCTATGTGATCGTAGGAAAAGATGATTTTTTTATTGGTGTACCTACCATTTTACCTATTTAAAGCACGCCCAGCATGTTTAAAACTTGTTTAAAACAAACTTTAAAACACGCGCGTTTTTTAAAGTTACCATGGCAACATCAGCATCTCGAGATACGAACGAAGTGTAATGTCTAATGGTATAAATGACAATTTTTTTTATTGATCTGACAGAAGTACTTTAACGTCAAAACCTTTATTTGAACTAGTAGTTTACCTAACTAGTGCGGAAAGTGATACTTTTCCGCATGCTATTGCAAATGGCCAAACGACGCTAGCGGAGTTCGGCCAGCAATCGCATGCGGAAAAGTCACTTTACGCACGTGTTAGGTACACTATTTTTTCTACTAGCATCCGGAAAAAACCCAAAAGTTAACATAAAGAAACATTTATTATTAAATACATATCAGCAACTTAATTATTATTATTTGGCACTCATATGATAAGGCTTTTACCAGGAACAAAAAAAAATTATTTTTTTTTTATCAAAAAATTATTGCAGATTTCTAAAAATTTTTTTAACTTTTCATTCATTTGGTAAACTACAACCATAGAAATACATATTTTAAATATTCAAATTTCAGTATACTCCACAAAAGCTCTACAAATTTACTTTCCGCACTAGTGCGGAAAAGTGACTCTTTCCGCACGCTTTTTAGTGCGGAAAAGGTTCACCTTCCGCAAGCTAGTAGAAAAAATCTTTAACAATTTCAATTTTATGAATGAAAATGGAAAGTGCATGTGATATTGTTTGAGATATTAATATTTCGATTTTTCAAATCGGAGAAAATGGTATTTAATTTGATACTATATTTAGGGCCGGTTTTACAATTGACATTAATACTAGGTATAAATAACAGTATTAAGAAAAGTAGTAATGTTGATGAACATCTCTCCCAATTCGGACTATTGAATATTTTCATTACTACTAACATGAGAATACTTTATTATTCACTCTGGTTAATAATAAAATACTCTGGAAACTTATTTATTTTATGAAATAAATATCAAAAATGAATTCTAGAACATGTCCTTAGACAATAATATATTATTATGATTCTGGTTTATTTCATGTATGTGTTATTTAATTAATGTGTGATTCGTTTTTATGTTTAATTTTTGTATTTAATTTTATTTCATATTATGATTACCAAGAAGATATATATTTTTTTTCTGCCACGGCTTCTCCGTCAGAAGGCGATTTCGTCCCGTTTTGGTTGGTAGGGACTTTGGTTAACCAATTGGTAGGTCCTACGTCACCGCTATGACGTAAACTACCAATAACAGGCTTGTATTATCTATGCGGCTTTAGACAACCCCAATGTCTTTGAGGACGTCTAAAAATTAATGTAGCTAATTCAAAGAAAACTCGTAATTCAACTTTTGACAAATTATCCCTTCATTTCTTATTAAATATCACAACATGAAACGTTAACTTTGTTGGTTAACATTTAATGTATTAAAAATTGCAAAAATCATTTCAGAATTTTGATTTTTGGTGAAATAGTTTATAAATATTTCCTGAAAATATTTCATTCGAATTATTAAGAAATCATTACTCCTTTTTTGATTCGTGGTGGAATAAACTAGTAGACCAAAAATCAATATTTGGAATTGTCTTTAAATAAGAATGAGGAAAGTTCCAGCGGGGTCTTCTCTCATCAGTGCCGTTCCTGGCGGGTATGCAGCGAATGCCCCGCACGCAGGCGCCCAATTTAAGGGGCGCCAAATTCAACTATTCGCTACTCTTGAGGTTTAAACCTCAAACTTAAAATGATTATGAAAATTGGCCTTATCATCAAAATTTAAGCATTGTATTGGGGCGCACAAAATTATTCTGGCACGCAGGCGCTCGCCACCCCAGGAACGGCACTGTCTCTCATCGTTTGTCGACGACACAACAACTTTGCAGTAATCCACATGAAAGTTAGTTAGGTAGTTAAAAATAAATCAATTAATTGCTGCCGTTGTTCCTTGAGTATCTGGATTACTGGTAAGATTTTTTATATACTTGTTACTTGCTTATTTTTTCACTGTTTTTCACTAATAACCAATAAATATTTTTTTTACAAAATCGCTACCCATTTTGCAAGCCATATTCCCTCTCCTATTCAGCCAAGGACATTTTTAGTTTCATAAAATTGTTTTTTTTTTTCATATAATTCAGATATTTGTCCAGGATGAATCCTCCAGTAAAATGAGTGGATTGTATTTATTGAACTGGACAGAAATCCTTGTAAGCTTCGAATTTTTTTGTTACATTTTTCATATACCGGCATATTTTATAGCACAGTTTCTGGGGGACAACATACCCAGGCTGAGCAACAGTTCCTAGGAGTAACAGTACCTGGAGGACTTACAGTTTTCGGAGAGAAAAACAAATCCAGGGAGAATAACAGTTTCTGGAAGATTATAGCAGTTCCGTATAGTACAATTATCCCTTGGAAGTAACATTTCCTTTGAGTGCAAGTTCTGATGCACGATTCCCTGGGATAAGATTACAAGTTATCCGAGTCAAAGATTACAGAAACTGTAATCTTTGCCCAAGTGCTGTACACTGGAGTTTCAAGAACCGAATTAAGTATTTACATCATCTTCAAGTGGTTTATATCATAAGTTTTTTTTACTCACCCTTTTTTGTGTATATTTCAAGCAATTATATAAGTTTTTTTGACTTCTTCAGTTTTATTTACTATACAGAAACGTTAAGTTCTCTTTTTTATTCAGTTTCTTATTAACATATTAAAAGTAAGCTAGCCATTAAGTTTGATTTTGTTTCTAACTTTTTTTCAAGAAGGAAAATTAGTGGCGCCCTAAAGATGCCTTTTATCATCTTTTTTTTAGTTTTGCTAGATCAATAAAATAACAAAGTGCTGCGAACTGGTCTAGTTTACTACCAAATTTAATTGGTTAGTTAGGCAAGAATCTGCAATATATTTTAACATCACTTTTTACACCACAAACGTAAATTATTGTTTCATTGTCGACAAACATTAAGCTATTGTTCCAAACTCTCCAAAAACGTCGTTACCCGGTATCCAGATTTTTCGTCTTTTCTAAAAGTTATAAGTGAAAACAGGAATAAAAAAAAAGGTTTAAAGTAGATAATACAAAATAGGCAATAACACTATAACAATTGATTTTCTACTGATTTATTGTAACACCGTATCCATACTGCTTTCATAAATCACTGGAGGTTTCGAACGTTTCCTTCTTTGTCCTTTCCACAAACTGTCACATCGTCAAGGTAAGCGTATGTTTTCTCCAAGTTTTCTTTTGAAATAACCTCATAACACTGTATATTTTCATGATTTCTTACATATGGTCTGGTTTATAAGGGATTTCATAATTCAATATTCCTTGGAGATAGTTTAATATTCGTAACACCTTAATCACATCTTCTTTACTTGGACGTTCCAACGATCTAGAAGCAGCTCCTGGTGCAAGTGCAAGATATATCTGGTCTCGTAGATACTATAAGGTACATCAATGAACCAACAGCTTCTCTTAAAGACCTGCAACCATTTGTTCTGGAATAAAAGAATTCAGGTTGTGTGTCTGTTCTTTTTTTCATTTTTTTATGATAACTTACCGATCCAAATTGAGCAAGCAGGTGGTGGTGATGGTAGATGATTAAAACGAAAAAGTCTTTGGAAAAATCAAATTATATTGGAAAAAAGTGATTATTTTATCCACATGGGATTGTATCTGTAGTGAAGTTATTTATTATTTGTTTGTCGTCATACGCACTTAAAGCTATTTTCCTTTGTGAAACGGTAAAGACGTTATGTTTTACAGAAGAAATTAAATTTTGTATAACATCAACTTTGGTGGTAAATAGCAAGTTTATTTAATGTTTCAAATTTCCGAATATTTTTCAGTTTAATGAGAAATTGTATATTATCATACCTTACTGAAATGAGGATATAATGACATTCTCCACTGGATATAAGGCGCAAACAATTGACCATAAGAAACAATATGGATCCTCACTTTTCATATTTACAACACTTGGTATTGTTTATAAATGTTGGTGAATCGCTGTAAGTCGATATACCTACATTTTCAAGACTACATTTTATTCGTATTAACTTCTAAATTCGAAATTTCCACCAATGCCCAACCACTATCCCATTACTGAAACTCTTCCATTCCAGTTAAAATTTTGTCAATAACATTAGCTACGTCCAAATTTGTACTTAAATCAATAACCTTATTTTCTGTTAAAAAGTGTTTAATAGATGTCTCACCATCTTGAGGTTCGATAAATAAACAAGTTAATACAACATTGATTTTCAATAAATTGACTTTAAGCTCTTTTTTGACATGGGTGGAAAAACTACTAGATCCCTTTTTCAAAAATAATTTTGTGTCCTCAATTTTAAAGTTAATTATGATTCTTTTAGACAAACATGACTCTGTATATTGCCAAGCCATTTCCTTTTCAACGTTACGTTTTTTATTTAATTTATTTCCAAAAACATTGAGATACGTTTTTAATAACGACAAATTATATTCAACTTTTGACTTATTTTTCACAAAACTCAATCTATTTTCTATACATTTTTTCAACATCATTATAATCTTTTTCCAACTAGCAATATGAGTTTCCAAATCTTTTTTTATTCTATCACATCTACTCACCTGTCCTATTTTCTTAACAGTATCGTCGGACAGTGTATCAATGACTTTCTGGGAACTCATCGTAGTACTTCTTTTCAATTCAGAACTGAATATAACAGAACTAAGCAATTATTACAGTATCCATACATTTCCTAAAAGTTTATCTGAGGCATTGACCTATGTTATCACTTGATGCAAGTAAATATTTTTATTACAAAATGTTTTGTTTCCAAAATGAAAATAAAAATTCTTATCGAATTTTTTTTTTATAAATGAAAATAAAAATTCATTGACGTAATGTTATCACTTTATGTAAGTGAGTATTAGCGTGAGATATCTGATGTCTTTTGACTTTGGAAAATTTCTGCATACATATCGAATTTTCTTTGGGTGAACTTTTTTTTAGCTGAAACTAGTTTAAGGAAAAAATTTTGTTTTTTCATTTGTAAGAACCTTTTTTTTTCAGTGTATATTTTAAACTTAATAATTTAAACGAAAAGGATACATTTAGCATTTCATAATGCGAAAATACCACCAAAACGAAACACAAACGCAGTTAATGGTTATATTGCCCTAATAAATGAAAATATAAGTCACTGTAAACCGATCCCTTTTTGGGAATCATTAAATGGGTCAGTTGTCTCTGCACTTGACAGGGGTTGATGGAATGCCTAACTCAAATTATTCTTTAAGTTGGTGGTGTACAGGAAATATACTTGTAAACATAACAATCAAGTGAAATATGAAGGGGTCATCTCTTCAAGTGCTTCTAGTCACGGATAAAGAATAACATGTGTGTTAGGAGAAAATATCGTATTTCAAAGATAGTTCTAAGCAACCTTGGTGGTAATGTTAGGTTACCTAAATTGGGTGTTAAAACAGCTTAGTTTCGCACTCGCACGGGAAAGAACTGTTTTGTATATAGTTTTAGTATAGTTAAATTATAAATTCTGTGTTCGTGGTGTTCTGGTCGGTGTAATTGTTTCTAATCATCTTGGAAATAAGGTGAGTCTTCTCACAGAGCTATTCAATTTTACCTGTTTTATTATATCATATATTCCTACTTTATTTTCTAACTGATTATTACATCATTTCAAATTAATAATAATAATAATAATAATAATAATGTTTATTTACGGTAGTTACAAAATATAAATATATAGGAAAAATGTAAACAAACACACAAAAATCACAGAAACTACTTGCACCTTGTATGTGATGTACTTATAAATAACACGAGAAATAACATATGTATATATAACAATTTAAATTAACAGTGAACATCAATATAGGTGGGTATATTATAACACAATAAAGATAACTGACCAACATTGTGTTATTCCAGACATAATCAGGTAAGTCATATCAAAAAATAGTTTTACAGCAGACATGATTAGGGTATTTAGACAATATCGGGTAAAGTACATTATCAGGCAAGTCAATTTTTAATTTTATAAAAAGAATAGGAAGGAAAAATATCAGTTTTGACAGTTTACTATATTTATTTTGTATTTCCTAGTTTTAATTTGTTACTGGTTATTTATTATATTATTTAAAACATTTCTATTTAGCGTTTTTATCCAGCTTTTAATTTTAGTTTTAAAATGTTTTGAATTTTCCAAATTCTTTAACTCCAAAGGAACATGATTAAATATTTTGGGACCCAAGTAGTCAAAACAACGCTGCCCTATAGTTTTTCCTCGTCGTCGTCGATAATATAAATCACAATACTGTTAAATAATTGAAGTGCTTAAGTAGTTAATCTCAAACTCATGTTTTGCGCTATTGCGGAGTGCTTGAGCCGCGTAGCGTGTTTTGTGAATAATATGACTGGCAGAGTGCTTGAGCCGTACAGTTGATTCACGTATCCTGTATAACTGAAGTGGAGTGCTTGAGCCACGTGATCCGTCCTAATCCTTTGATATTACCTGTATCACTGAAGTGGAGTGTACGATAACATATTTTTGTAGAGTTGATTAATATTGGTAGATCCAGTTTATTATGATTTAAATCGCCCATTGAATATATTTGTGACGCCGTTTATTATTACTATTTTTTTAATATAAAAGCAATCAACGTATATTAAACCAAAATTAGGCTCAGACTTCCTTGTCCCAAATTTCGATTCATCAATCTAAAAATGAAAATTTCACTCATCCAATTTGTTGATGTGTTATTGAAACCTTAAAATATTAAGTTAAGTTTAATCCTTTTCCCGACCTTTAACACAGATCAATGAATAATATCTATTCCTATCAGCTCAATATCGCTTAAAATCTCAAGACACAAACCTGCACTATGATTTCTGGCCCTCCAATTTTCGGAAGAGATGCCTGCACTGAAGTAAAAGCACTGGTAACCATCTCCCGATAATACCTACTTGAACGTTTTTGCACATGCTTTTTTACAGGGTCGCCGATTAAAGATCGAATCAATCTATAGGTATCTACAATATATTTTATCAATAAATGAAAATGATATATTTCCGCAACAAGTTTTTTGCGTGTTTGTGTTTAGAAAATTGCCTAACATATGAAACAGAAACGTATTTTATTGTAACTGGTTTCAGCTATTCTAAAGTCAGAAAAATGAAAATTATGCATTATGTCACTTTTCTCATCCCATTTTCCACGCCACTGGCATTTGTATTGTATATGTATTCCTCGATGTTTTTCACGTAAAAAACACATAACCCTTACATATCACAAAATGTGTAGTTTTCAAGGTATTTATAATGTTTTCATGGAAATGGAAAAAATATTTTTTTTTTGTATTTTTTCAATAACCTTCAAAATAGTTAAAAAATGTATCAGAAACTAATTTGTGAAGCAGCAATGCATATTAAACAGTGGAAGAAAACTCTCAAAAATATTTGTCCACACTTGTGCTTCTATTATTGAAAATTGTTTTGCAAACTTCATGAAAACATTAAATATCTTGAAAACTACAAATTTTTTGATGTGTAAAATTTATGTGTTTTTCACGTGAAAAACATTGAGGAATACAAAATTAATTCGAAATAACCACAAATGCCAGTGGCATGGAAAATGGGAGGATCAAAGTGACATATTTTCCCAAATGTACACCACTGGATCAAGAATTGACAAATGTTTTGTCATCAAAATATGCCTTTTCACATTTAAAAACAACCTGCCAAAAGTAAAATCAATTTATTGATCCATTTCAAAGTAATCAAATAAAAACATTTAAATTTTCATAACTTCAACACCCCGTATTTCGAAAAGTGAATGAGCTGGATCCTCAATCCCTATATCATTTTGTCTAATTTTACGAGGAGTATCTACATGCAAACGTTGTAAGTGTCATTTGGAAACACCCTGTATATGAATTTCGAAAAAGTGAGCCCTTCTAGGGACATTGAATAATTCACTTGTTTTCTACACTTGACAAAGATTGATGGATTGTGTACAAAATTTAATGTCACATATTATATCTACAATTGAAACTCCCTATGTTAACTAATTTTAATAACAAACTAAAATATATGTTGACCAGACCTTGTACAATTTACTTTTTATTGTGAATGTCACAATTTTTACGAGGAAGCCTCGTATTCGTATACTGACCTGTGCTCTACAACAGATAATTATATTGACGCCGGCTAGCCGTTATCCACACCACATTAAATAAAAAGAGCAGAGTGACTCTTCTTGTTGATTATTATTCGATTATTCGGTGGTTCAGCTCAAGATTTGAATACAGAAAGTACAGAAACATCATGGCAACTACACCATCAACTATTGTGGTCTTCCCAGAAGATAGAACTAACCTACCTACTAACTGGTTGCTGATAGTGATGGAACAGCTGTTTCGGTAAGTACACTCTTTTATTGTATTTCTATTGTTCGATAATATTTAGTATTTTTCTATTTTGAGACCATTTCTAAATTGAATGAAATTTTCGATTAACTATAGTCTTTCATCTTTTTTCAAAGGTAATACCACGAGTGCTTCAAATTTTATCGATAATTTTTTCTTTTCCACGAAAACTTGTTTATTTGGCAAAAATATGAAAACAAACCGATTTGATAAAATCACGACTCCGTTAGGAGGAGTGATTTTATCTAAATTCGGTTTGTTTGAATGTTTTTGCCTCAAATAAACAAGTTTGAGTGATGAAAATAAAAAATTATGTGATAAAATTTGAAGAGCGAGTTGTATTTGGGAAGATTATTTTTTTTCAACAATTTAAAAGGATTTTTAAAAGCGCTTTTAGTTGTCAATAATGACAAATTCAAAGTAAAATTTTGACGTTCCGATGTAAACACCCAAACAGCAGAATATGTCCAGTGTACGTACATTTAACACTCTTTTCACGTTGTTACGTCCTTGTCCGATAGTAAACGAAATATGTATAAAATAAGTACGTACAGTGAAGGATATTGATTGTACGTACTCTACGATAAGTAGTAAGAACGTACTCAGGACAAACTCATTTTAACGTACTTTGTGTACGTACTCTGGATGTACAAAATATGTTTATTTTGATATTGACATTGATAGATGGCAGCAGTTTCGCCTTTTCCATACCGTTATCAGTCTGAGCTATGTACCACAGCGAAATCGTGGACCAAGTGTATATCAATGTGCGATATTTATTGGTGTAATTTAAGGAGATGGTGGCAACTAAGCCTTTTTCATACCATTATTAGTCTAAGTATGTAGGGAGTTCAGGGGGGCGGTGGGCACATAGGTGTTTTGAATTTTTAATGTGCATTATATATATTCATTATATTATTTTGATACACCCTATATCTAGTTTATTGCCTAACGAAAAAAGTGAATCTGTATGTACAGATTGCGAAAATCCTTATGGAACATATTATATAATATAATATATTAATTAGCTATAATATGTGTACGTCTATTGTATGTAATTCCTGTACGTACTCTGGACATACTGCGTTGTGGAAAATGTACATCCTAAAAATGTACTGTGTACATACTACGTACATTGGAGTACGTATTCCAGACATAACGTTTGTCCGCTGGTAACGTACTTCGTACGTATTATGTATGTATCGATGCTGGCTGGGTAAGGTTTTATCGATGAGGAAGCATAATTATCAGTATAATACCGAATGATTGGCTAGAATAATGTATTGCTATTGGTTAAAACCACCAAAATGTCAGATTTTGACAAGTGAAAAAAATAATCGGGTAAATTTGGATTGTTTAATGAGAAACTGTTGCCTAGCAATTAGACGAGAAAAAACTATTAAAAACGCGACACCGAAGGTGGAGCGTTTTTATGTTGACAGTTTTTCGAACCCCTTTCATAGTATGTGATTTTTTTTTGATTATTTATTTCTTCTCAACTACTTCTTAAATTTTACTGTTAGTATAAGGAAATTCGTTGATATCATATTTTGTGTTTGTAGATATGGAGTGAAAGAGATGAACGTGAAGGGAGACCGAATTTTTTTAACTCCACGTACTCATCTAAGTCAACGACATTAAAAAAGTTCGGGAACTTACCGATGAGATACATGAGAGTTGAAATAAACAATGATAAGGAGTTCAAGGTTTTGGGGATGGTGGTGAAACGTTATAAATTTAATAAACTAGACAAAGAGGCGAAATCGCTGCCTGAATCAGTCAACTCAGGAAGTGAGAGAAAACTTTATATAGACCATCCTCTAAACTCTTCTCCAACCACAATATTATTGTATGAAGAGGATAAGGACGGAGAGGATGGTAATAAAAAACCAAGAATGCAAGAAGTAAAAACTAATAGTAGTCAGTCTACTTCAATGGGAGGAAGGAGAACAGATGACAGGGAAGACGAGTTTGGATTTCCCATTTGTTCTCAAATGTTGTAGAAATAAAATAAATAATGGTTATGTTATCAAAATAATGGAAAAAATCATATAAAATGGAAACATAAATTTTCCTTTTATATCTGTTCCGTTCGCTGGGAAGATAGATATTGTCTCCTATCTATTTTTAAGGACTGTGAATTAGACAAAGGACGGTACAGAAAACAACTGGATGAATTCGTGTTGTTATAATATTTTTGTTGGAAGAAAAAGTTTAATAAAAAATTCTTAAAAAGTTCATATTTGTTCCATTTAAGAGTCATATCTCAATAAAATAAATTAGCTTAGGCTCACCTACTCTGATTTACACTCTTTTAATACAACCAGTATAGTTGCAATACGATATTCACATATTGTACTTGGACTCCCTATTTTGGACGATAACAACAACGCCACGTGGGTAGGCAATACAATATACATGTGTTGCATGTTCAACCTATCTTAACCAATTAGCATTACATGTCTCTGTGGCGAAGTGGTATGTGCAGAGAGCTTAGGAAACAAAATCGTGGGTTCAAACAAGGTTCAAACCCACACAAATTAAAACAACATTTTTCTCCTCAAAATTATTGTTTGGAAGGTGAACAGAAATTAAAAGTCTGTGACAAGGTAAACAGATCACAGGTAAAAAAGGCTCTCCGGTCCATTCTTGTACACCCTCTGGTCATTGTCGATAAATTCTCATCCTCTGGGGTGACATATTGTCAGACCTGATGGACAGGCTTACCAAAGTGGCCCAGAACCCCGCTTGTATACCTACTGATATCGGTATACTGTCACGAGGAACTGGTATCATCATTGGAGGTTGTTTTTGGATCATTTGTAAATTGGTCGATAGCAAATGTTTTGATGGTGAATGGTGATAAGCCTCAATTTTTATATTTTAATTTCCAATATGTCCTCAAAAACGTATTGCCATTATCGATTAAATTTGACGATTTACCTATAGCATCAGTTGTCATCATTGTCTCTTTCAGAGAATAGAAAAAGGAAATTAAGAATTTGTTATTGAGTAAATGTAACTATTCAGTCAAAGAATTCCAAGAAGATTCTCTGTGAAACATTTTTATCTGTTTTTTTTCCTAATTATTTCATTTCATTTGTATGTATGTATGTATATGTATTTTTGAGGTGACATTCACTGAGACCTGAAATATCTATTGTGCCCCCTTACTTCTACTTAGTTTCTGACGAGAGTCTCTGGAACAAATTTAGCTTCTTTAGTCCCATTTCTCGGAGGAATTTAAGGATATCTGCAGGCTTTAACTCAGGTAAATGTTCCTCTTATATCCAGTAACCTCCCAGGAACTGTGCTCTAGAATTCCGGAGTGCTGTGCAGTTGGAAACTATGTGGATAGAGTTTTCTTCTTCCATGCCACAATATCTGCATTCTTCTTCCTCCACTATTTTGAACTTTTTCAGGTCCCGTTAGGACGTTAGGTTAATACTCTTAGCGCAGTTTTACTTCGAGTTATGGATTCATTTGATATCAATAGGTTGTAGTCACCCAGAAAAATTTTTGATTGTCTGAGCCCTACTAGATCTTTCCAATGGTCAGGTTTTCTCTTTCTTTCGGCTTCACCTATTTCTTCCAATATTACATTGGGGCTGATTCCGCAAAAGGGGTTCAGGCCCCCAGAAAGGTATTTTAGTTCCTCTCTTTGGAAGTTCATCTGCTATTTCATTTCCTTCTATTCCAGTGTGTCCTGGAATCCATAGCAAGCTCTCGCCTAGTTCATTAAGTTTGTGTGATTATATATAGGTATCGTCTATGTAATCAGAGTTAATAATACGCATCGGTCAAGATTTTTATACTATTCACCATTTCAGACAAGATTTCATTGGTGTCCTCTAAAGGTCTTGAAAAATAATGGTTAATCGGTCCTGCCACTGAACTAATGCCTGCTGCAATCTGTACTTGGAGTTTTGTTACAAACCGATCCATTTTCGCCGTTCTTTCCGGTATAATAGCTTCTAGCTCTTCGTTTATTTTTGGAGGTAGCATCTCCTCACAATTTTTCAAGAAAGGGTATTTTTCTATTAACTCGTTACGAGTGTCTTTATTGATTCCTGAACGCGTAATGGATTTTCATCTCTTGTTCAACTCCACATGTACCTCTGGTCCCCAACTTTTGCTTTCATCTGGGGTCTGCCTAAGAACTGCTAATATTTCTTCAGGTGAATATCTTTATAGCTGAGAAAACAATTTTTTTTTATTCTGCGTAAAAATTTTTTGGTTTTAAATTGCAAAGCGCTTTTGGCTGTTACTGATGATGCCGAAAGCGCTCTGCAATTTAAAATTATAGTAGTTTACCTAACTAGTGCGGAAAGTGGTACTTTTGCGCACGGTATTGCAGATGGCCGAACGACGCTAGCGGAATTCAGTCAGCGGAGAAGTCACTTTACGCACGTGCTAGGTACACTATTTTTTCTACAAGCATCTGGGCAAAAACCCAAAAGTTAACATAAAAAAACATTTATTTATTAAATACATATCAACAACTTAATTATTATTATTTGACATCCATTTGATAAGGTTTGTACCAGTACCATAAAAAATGATTGGAAAAAAATGTTCCTTTTTATAAAAAAGTTATAGCAGAATTCTAATAAGTTTATTGATTTTCCAGTCATTCGGTGAACTACAACCGTACAAATACATATTTTAAATATTCAAATTTCAGTATACTCCCCAAAAACTTCAGGTACTTTTCGCACTAGTGCGGAAAAGTGACTCTTTCCGCACGCTTTTTACTGCGGAAAACACTATTTTTTCTACTAGCATCCGGAAAAAAGCCCAAATTTAACATAAAGAAACATATTAAATACGAATCAACAACTCAATTATTATTATTATGTGACATCCATTTGATGAGGCTTTCACCAGGACCATGAAAAATTATTGAAAAAAATGTTCCTTTTTATAAAAAAGTTATAGCAGAATTCTAATAAATTAATTGATTTTTCAGTCATTTGGTAAACTACAACCATACAAATACATATTTTAAATATTCAAATATCAGTATACTCCTCAAAAACTTTACTTTCCGCACTAGTGCGGAAAAGTGACTCTCTCCGCACGCTTTTTAGTGCGGAAAAGTAGATCTTTCCGCACGCTAGTAGAAAAAAATTTTTTTTACACAGAATACAAAAAAAAATTGTTTTCTTGAATATTTATTCAGGTATCTTAGATAAATTCAATGGGTTTTGTATGTCATTCTGGATCTCAACATCGCTGTTAGTATCTGAACTCAAAGAGCTTGTGTCTATTGCTAAAAGGTGAGAAACAACAAATTTAAGTTCTAGTTCGAGTATGTGTATCTCACTACCTTCATCCTTATATCCCCAGTCGCATAGATTGTGATAGTGAGGTCTCCGCCATCTTCTATTTACATGTGAGTATACATCTTTTAATCACAATTAACTGTGGAAGTTAGTTTTTGTTTTGCATTATAGAAGGTGCCTGCCTTCCTTCCTATCCCAACTTACAATGCCTTGTATAAGGTAGTATTTTCCACTTTAATTTTTTGTTGTCGTCTGATGTCCTCCATTTTCAGGTGATAATAAATATTGAAGAATTGAATGAATCTCTTGTATAAGCAAACCACGCCATGGTATTGGGTGGAGTATTTTTAGCGCCTTGTTTGAGAGCCTTTATTCTGTGGATGCCATTAATATGTGTAATTTGTAATTACAAGATCTCTTCTCCAGTATCTTCAATATTTTCTTTAATTTCCTGATTTTCCTCTCTTCTCATCGTCGTTCTCTTTTATAACCGACTCTTCCCATTTTTGTTCTTTTCATAACTTCTTTTCAACTTATCCATACCAGCGGGCAGGAACGAACAATGAAACATAGCAATGAACATAGGTAAAGGCGGCGCCAGACATGC
The DNA here is from genome assembly GCA_963978555.1 of Galerucella nymphaeae. Classification (NCBI taxonomy): domain Eukaryota; kingdom Metazoa; phylum Arthropoda; class Insecta; order Coleoptera; family Chrysomelidae; genus Galerucella; species Galerucella nymphaeae. The sequence continues at coordinate 15,057,579 of OZ021715.1, read as the reverse complement.
GGCATTCGGCGAGTACCGAGCGACTGCTCGCAGAGTGGCAAGTAGTTGAGTTACTCGGCAAGGTGTGCGCGGAGTAATCACCAAATGGCAAGCACCTAAACCAGATATTCGCCATTATACGGCCAATACTCGTTTCCTTTGATGTTGCCTCAAAAGACCGACAAACAACGGGAACTACGCGAGCACTGCACAAACACTAAAATTGGTCATCGGCAAATAGCGATGAATCCGTCCGAACTACTTGCTAATTGGCGAGCAGTCGCTCGGTACTTGCCGAATGCCGCATGTCTGGCGCCGCCTTAACATAATACAGAGCAATGAACAAGATGACGAGCAAACAAGTGAGAGTAGGTTGCGTCGAAGTTCGTCTCTTTAAAATTCGTACCAGTGGCGTCGTCGATCGAACGACTACAAGAAGTTCTTCATAATTCGAGATGAAAATGTGATATATGATGAAAGTCATTGAAAACCACAAATAATTACACTGGCATTTGTATCATTGACGCTTTTAGAAATAATTAATATTACATTCTTCGGCTAAAACACCGTTATGAAAAAAACAAATTAAAATTGAAAATTAACAGTTGTTTGAAATTCCTTCAACAATTTTTTGATATTTCTCGCACCTTTACCACAGATTATAGAAGAGAACAGATACGAATGCCGGCAAAACATCAAAGGATTTTCAAATCCGATTTCAATGACCTTGGACCTTTAACTCGGTATGGCCGCGATGTCGCCAGCTTAAAATTTTTTTAGAATTTCTTACCAAATTGCAATGTTGACTTGGAAACAATAACAGTTTCCAGTGCCGGTTCTTCACTTTTCTTTCTGAATAAAATTTATTTGGACAGTCTCTGTATGAACAATACACTCCCCCGTGATGTTTATTCATTTTATAAAAATAATCTACTAATGTACACTATTTTCAGTTAATATTACCACAACCTACAATCGATTAGTCGAATAACACAAATAATATCGCGGATTGACAACCTTCAAACTGTCAAAACTGACGTTTTGTATTTTAATTTTTGAGCCAAACCGTCAAGGTTATTGTGCATGGTTGCCAAAGATGGTTTGTGAAAAAAAGTATATATTTATGGTATGATTTTTATTATAATCTTTTAAATTGTAGAATTCTTTTAATGTTAATGAAATTGATTTGAAACAAGTAATTGTCTAATATTTGTATGTGTATAACTATCACACTAAAAATAATGCTTATAAAATATTCCACCTATGATAGTGAATAAAGGGAAATATTAGGCAAATTGATAACCCTGTTGAAAAGTTTCGCGAAGAGAACCGAACGGAGTCGACATATGACGATGGACCTTTAAATGGGTATGTCCACCCATCTCTCTCTTTTTCACTGTTCTTTGTCAAGCTTTCGCATCTGTTTTTTTTTATAATCTGTGATATTACCTTAAAAAGGATAAATATATTGAATACAGCTTGAAAGTAAATAGTGTCCTTTATGAAAGTCAGGTATTCAAATTTATGGGATCATCAGCTGACGGTAGTTTTGGCCAAATCACGAGAAATGTGTTTTCTTCGACACACTTTATCTAGAATACGGTTGTCATTACGAAAATTTATCACTAAGCAAAGCCTCAGTATTTCTCTATATCTATCCTAGAGAATGGGTTACCTCAAGTTGGGACACCTTGTATATTATATCTCGTATTTTTATTCTCTATAATATTTGCACTAAATACTAAATAATCACTTCCAAGGATATTCTTATACAGGGTGACCCACGACGAGTGAAAACTATCTGTATATAGCAAAATACTAATAGTAAAATCATGAAAATTTCTACGTTTGGGTTTTCGGATACGATCTTTCTAACTAAAATATTTCCAAAGATGGCCGACTTTCGGGTCTACCGGAAAACGACTGTAACTTTGTTATTTTAAATAGACCACCCTGTATATTAATACATTTTTGAAATCTACGTAATATTTTAGTATACTTTTGTCTGAAAACTTCTTTCGAAAAATGCACACTTTTTGAGTTATTGATTTTTTTGTAGAAAATTTGACCGTTGAAGACTCCTATAAATTATTTTTTTACGAGGGGACCCTTGAAGATATGAAAATGGTTTCTCTTCGGTTGCCTTAAGCAAGGTCAAACGTATTCGAATCTATGCTGGAAAATTTTTCATTCCATACAGGGTGTGTATAAAAAGTGTTCAAAGTTTAACTTCATAAATATCAAGTTTCTTCATTTTTTTGAATAAAATCACCCTGTTTTTTCTATTTCAGTGCATTCAGGGGAAAAAAATAAGTCAAGTCATGTATACTTCCCTATACCTAAACCTTACCGTTATCCAGATATTAAATGTTTTCTGTAAATTTCTAGAGATGCAGGTGTGGTCTAAATTTTGATACAAGCCCTGAGAAGGTTCTACCGGTTCTACCGGAAGTCGGCCATCTTTGAAAATATTCTAGTTGAGAAGATCGTATCCTAAAACTCAAACGTAGAAGTTTTCATGATTTTACTATAAGTATTTTGCCATATACAGATAGTTTTCACTCGTCTTGGGACACCCTGTATATGCAATTACATGATTACTTTAAATAAGAAAAGTTTCAAGAATATATCAAAAAAGAAACTTCAATTAACGAAAGTTCACGTGATACGAGAAAATACTCAAGGGACAACTTTTCGTCTGGGAGCGGCTCAAAAATACTTCTATATTTATTGCTATTATGTATTATTTAAAGAGAGGTTGGATACAAGAGAAGTGGTGGACTGAATAGCAGCTGAGAATAAAAATTAAAATAATAAATTAATTGAAAATACAGTATCAACTATTATTAAGTATTATTTTGCTCAAATTACCTCTGAAAAAATGGATTTAACGTCTAAGAATTGGGGTTTCTTCACAATTGAAAGACTTATTATAATTTTTTTTCATTTAATACAAACATACCCGCATCAACTACTAAGAGTTATCAGCAGGAGGACTTACAGAAGTGGTATATGTGTTGTTTTTGTGTTATTTATAATTTTCAAATTTTGTCATTCATTCAATGTCTTTGAAATATTCAATTGAAGCACTTGTGTCTTTGCTGAGTACATCCTTGAATAACGCACCTTAATTATTCTATCTTCTATATCCATAATATAATTCGGGACACTCTTAGATGATATGTTTTATAGAAAGAGAAATATGACAATGCATTCATTCTGATGCTGATTCTTTGTTGAGGAAACTTTATTTTATTCAATTCATCAATCGACATGAAAATTCTGGCATATATCCGTATTAATTATTGACAAAATAATCATCAAGTGGAATCTTGTATGAACAATGAACATACAAATTTTTGTTTAATTACAAAACTCTCTTCCAGCTTCAAGAATCCGAAATTCAGTTGCAATGGAATCCAATAATTGAATCAGATGCCAATGAAAATGCTTTTTTGACAGGACCTCTACACAATCGTATATTGACCGGACAATTTAATTTAGTGCCTCTCATGATAGGATTTAATTCTGAAGAATTTCTGGGATTTGTTCGAGGTAAATCATAACATTCTTGCATACACATAATATCTCGTTTGGATAAATAGGTTCACAAAAAATGTAAAAGCAAATTTTTCTTATACAGGGGAATCACGACTAACTGGACGGAGGTTTATGTCAAAACGGTGAAAATTTTGGAATGTTTATCACTCCAGTAGTTTGTACATTCATATAGGATACATTTTAAAATTATTTTGAAATGTAGCCTATATTTATTTCGCGTTCACAGTTCTGTACAGAAATCCCTATGTCGCATCTTATAAATAACACAGTGTATACATACCTTAATAATTATAGGGGTACAGGTAGTAATCATTATGCCGGAATATCTGTATATACAAGCTTTTTTGAGGATATTTTGTTTTAATGCCAACCACCATCCTTTAATGCCAACTACCATCCTTTATTGCCGTATTCAACCAATGAAAATTTAACTTATGTGTATAATATATTTATCAAACATTCATAATTATTTCAGGATGGACTGATGAAGAGTTTGCCGCTGAGTCAAAAATATATGATGACGACGCTCGAGTGCTTATACCTGAAACTTGTAAATTGTTGTAGCTGAAGAGGATAGAGAGCAAGCAGGACTAGATTTGAAAGCACTGTATACTTCCTCATCTTTTGTAGGGGACAAGGCAGCTTACATTCGGGTACGTAATTGGAAAATTATCACTTGATTGATATTACTTGAATCCAGGTGCCTATAGTGAAATCTTGAATATTCACCTCTAGTCGAAGTTGGAGCTGTATTGTCTGAGGTTAGGTGAGGTTAGGTTAGGTTATGTTATTTTTTTTCAATACCGTTCAGTTATTTATTATAAATGTCACAGGGAAGTAGGAACAGTTAACTATATAAGACTGCTGTGATTTGGTGAAATTTGAATAACTGGAAGATTAACTTGAATCACTTCACCGAAAGAAAAATCTCAGTAATTATTATCGAATGTTTGTTAATGTCAAATTTGTTCATAATTATGTATTGATATTTATAATTGAAAAAGCTTATTTATTATAATCATTACCGATGATTTGTTTAATTAATAAATAATAGAGGATTTGTTTCTGCTATAATTGTTTATTTTGAATAAAATTTTTCAATAATAAACAAATCATCTAATACGCCAACTTCACGATGATAATTACTAAGTTTAATTAGTAATTATAACTTTGTTTGATAGTTATTATAAATGGTACACTGTCTGTTAATAAATCTTTTTGTATCATTATAACATTCAAGGAATTCATTTGTTTCTTATAAGCCTACGTTATACAAATGAGCAGAATATTGTTTAATAGTTAATCTTGTTTGTTATAATCAACAAACTGTCATGCGCGTGACCGTAGATCGCCTTAGATGCACATGTGATGTAGCTTCCGCTTCCCTTATCCCTAAGATTTGCACGTGTGCTGTGTAGCCTGTGTAGGTATCGTCTTAACTAAATCTTTCCCTCAGTGTGTTTAGTGTTGTTTATTATTATTCATATTTGGATATTAGCAATAGTGTGGGCAGCGTGGGTAAATAGTTCAGTGTTTACTGATTATATTGTGCTTGAACTGGATCGTTCTCAACGACTGGATATAAGATTTGTATTTTTATTTGGATATTATGCCAGAATAATGGCGGACGGAGGTGTCGACTTCAGTATCACCCCTATAAGCATTATCATTGAAGAATGTGGGGCATGCAAATTTCGAAAGTAAGTAGATAGACAGTGAAAATATAATTTTTTTTAGCAGGATAGTATATTTTAGGTAGGTAGGATCTTATGATTTATTCGAGGTGAGACATTTTCATAAAATTTCATAGTTCCTAGTAACACTTTTTTTTTATTAAATAGTGCGGCACAAAATATCCAAATTTACTTGAATAATCAATATATTTTGTTGTTATCCATTTAAGAATTTTATTTGTTTTTGATAACTGCATATTAGTTTGTTTTATTTTTCGAGATGTGTTGCAAAAAATTTCATGAATAATCAATATTTCTTATACGACTGATAGTTTCTGGAATTTCCTGAAACAAAGTTTTTTTATATATTTATATTGTATTTTTTGTTGAAATTATAATGAAAAAAATGAATAAATCACTTGATTAAAAGATTTGTTGTTTCATTTACCAGCATCTAGGTATATATGACAATTTTAAGAGAAGCACAACAATTTATCATTTATGTATTGAAAAATCTGTATATAATGGTGTAGAAAACGAATAATAGGTATCTATAAAATCTAGAAAAAAAAAAAATCTTCAAAAATGTCTTGACACTTATTTCATCAAGTGCAATGAGTTGCCATCCCCAGTAAGATCCTCTAAATAATAAATGTATTAGCATAAATCACCAAATGCTGATATGGTTTCACTATCTGCTAATATCATGATGACTTTTCGGGAATACTGATGATGGCAGTCTATATAGTTGCTGAAATAAGTATTTGGACATCAATCCATAAATATTGGTAACGAAATGTGAAAGATATTTGTTTATTATCAATAAGGTGGCTTCAGTCATGTTGTCATTGTGAACAAATATATGGGTATAGTAATTCAATCTGGAATAACAGTGACAGAATATGCAATAACTATATACAATGACTTTGTAATAATAAATAGCATTCGGTATGGTAGAAAAACATATATTCATACTGATTAATCATTTTTTAATAAAAAAAAAATATAAATTTATAGTTAATAACTAATTGTTATGAGAAAATATTATTATGTAATAGTAAATAATTCTTTATTCATAGAGTGAAAACAAATAATTTGTTTTTTACCAACAAACGTTTAATAAGCCATATTTCAATAACGGATTTGGTGATAGTTAATTAGTCTTAGTGATTGTAACCAAACTGTTCTTTCAGTGTTGATATGACTTGACTTCCCGTTTTTCGCATTTAATATCAATATTATGTATAATAAAGTTTCAAAATACATAATAAAAATTGATTATTTTTTTCAGTTTACTTCCAGTACCCCCAGACAGTGGAAGTATGACTTGATCTAGATATAGTCAACTTGACTTGTACAATGTTGATCAAATTTCAATAGCTTTAGATTTTCATAAACTTTTACCGAAAAGACCAGTAATAGTAGATTTCACCAAGGCAGAGTCAACTCTTACTGGAGGATCAACTTTCTTCGTAACATATACATACATGACTATATTTTATTGAAATAGAAATTCACAAATACGGTACTTAACCGTGCTTTATGTTGAACATATTTTGAAACAAAATTCAAAATTCATTATCATCAAACCACAAACAATGGAATTATTTGATAGCTGAGTAAATATATTGTACCAAACAATCAGAAAAGATCCTATGTGATAAAAATAACAATCAATAAACAACGTTAACATATTTTAATTACTGCTATACGTTGTACTGACCATTTAATTATAAAACACGAGCTTTTTCGATGGTGAAAAATGAAGATTAGGAAAACTTTGGCAAGTTTATCTGAAGACGTTGACTAAAGGAGCTAAAACTCTGAGACCAATCAGTCTAATGTTATTTTTGCTAAAGACTCTTGGGAAACTTCTCGACCAATACACCGAGATCAATATGCATACAGAGAGGGAAAATCAACCGAAACAGCATTACATCAACTCATAAAAAGGGCTGAATACGTGCTGGAAAACAAAGAGGTGTTGCTGGTAGCCTTCCTTGATATAGAAGGAGCTTTTGACAACACCTTCTATGAATCTATAGCTAAGGCGACGAGGAATTTTGGGATCGAAGCCTCGAGCTGCAGGTGGATAGACTGCATGCTCAGAAGCAGGCTCATAGAATCAACTCTGATGGGGGAAACAATGGCCGTACGTGCAGCCAGGGGTTGTCCGCAGGGGGAGTACTATCCCCGCTGCTGTGGAACCTGGTCATGGACGGGCTCATCAGAACCCTACACAGAGGAGGATTCAACACCATAGGATATGCAAACGAACTGGTAATTCTATCCCAAGGTAAATACAATAGTACAACCAGAGACAGACTCCAGATGGCTTTAAATGTAGTAACAGGCTGGACTATAAAAGAAGGGCTACGTATTAGCCCTTCGAAAACACAGATAATTGCGTTCACCAGAAGAAGGAAAACGGAAAGGACTTGGCCCTCTGACGCTTCAAGGTGAACCAATACGATTGTCGGATGAAGTAAAATACCCAGGCTTAACTTCCCACTATGCAAATAATTGTTACATTCACATCAATTTAACATCACATTGTGCTAATGTTCTTCCCATTTTTCCTCTTGTTTTCATCACATGCACATCTCCACAACCGCTTACGCCCAGCTTAGGGCTGTTCACTTTTGTGATGTTACAACTGAACTTCTCAACGATGTTAAAGCGCTGCCTTTTTACATTACTGTGATGTTACTAGAACTTCCTCAAAAGGAAGTCTTTATAATGAGCCGAAAGCAATATTTCTGTTACATTCAGAAATGCTTTCTAACATCTATTGCATGTTTATGCAATGTCTATAAAACAACATCTTACCGATGAACTGAATGCAACATTTCAGAATCGATACAGTATATTCTTTTAGATGTTGTACCAATATTCTTTTCTGAGATGTGGCCAACAGCCGTTTTTAGTTGTTCATCCTGTACATTTAAAATGAAGAAGCAATAAAAGATTCAAAAAGTATATTAACTAATGAAAAAAGAAAAGATAATAAAAAAAAAACAAATCCAGCCTTAAAATAAATATATTGATGTAGCTTCTGGAATATCTTGAACAATGAACAAATTTTCTTCTCGATCATAATATCTGCAAAAATACGAGCATTATCTTGGATTTGGAATATTCTGAATCGTTATAAAAATATACCAAGTACCTAACTAAATAATTATTCTATAAGTTGAAAAAACCTCTTATTTTGTAAACTATTGTATAATTTCAAGGTACAGTCCCTCCACCCGCAATTTCAGTGTTTATGATTTTAGCATAAGTACTTACCAAAAACTGATGTTCGTCAATTATAACAAGAAAATGCTTTTACTGAAATAAAACTGCAGAACTGTAAACCACGCTGCCACCACTCATAACCTCTACTTGCATGCCACGATCTGCCATACAAATATCATGCTTGTCATTGTTTTTTCGGCTTCTGTTTTCTTCTTTTTTATAATGTTATGAATACATCATTCAAACAGCTCACCCAATTATGTTATTGTGATGTTTAATGTAAACGAAGATATGAAATATTACCGAGAGTTTTATAAACTAACATCGTATAAACATAGTCGCAGGAAGTTACTGAAGAGTAGTTCGAAAGATGTAAAAGTAACTACAAAATGTGATCATCCTAGAAACATGTTAATTTGTAATATTGCAGTCATGTTTTGTATGTAACATTAGTGAAACCTTATACAAATTAACATCGTATGGATGTTTCCAAAAAGAAGTTGCCGAAAAGAAGTTCATAGGATGTGTATATCACTGCGAATTCAAGTAGTATTGTGTACATCTGAAATATGTTTTAATTACATAACATGGATGTTAATAAAGTTGTTTATAAAATTTAAACATTTAGGAGATATCTTTTTTACGTTTTAAATAAACATCTCGAAAAGTCTCTAGAAGTCTCTAAAAAGAACATCACAAAATAGACTTGTTATGTTTCTTGTTCAGTGGGTTGGAACCGACACCTCCAGCACGTGATCAAGAAAGCGGAGGTGACCTTCAGGTTGCCAGACGAACTTACGGCATTAAATGGGGACTAAGACCCAGCACGGTACACTGGCTATACAAAATGGTTGTCATTCCCAGGATCACATATGCATCTTTGGTATGGTGGCCAAAGACCAGACAATCCTCTGCTATGCTAAAACTAAGCAAGGTCCAAAGACTTGCATGCACTGGCATTACAGGGGCAATGAGGACTACTCCTACAGCTCCGCTACATTGTGTCATAATTTGCGAAGCTAGGGCAGCACTAACCCGACTGGAAAAAGCATTAGACCATGATGTGGCACATGGGAGAGGACACACAGAGATAAGGCGTGTGGGTGATGACATTTTCAAAATGCAAACAGACCACATGACCACCAAATATATCTTTCGCAAGAACTTCGAGATTGTCATCAAAGAAAGAAAGGAACTTGAGGAAGAGAACGCACCACCACTTAGCAGAGCGAATGAACTCATCTGGTATACAGACGGATCAAAAAATGAACTCGGCACCGGAGCGGGCATATACAGCAAGACGAGCAAATATGAAGGAATCGTCTCGCTAGGAAAATACGCCTCTGTATTCCAAGCAGAGGTTTAGACAATACTTGCGTGTGCAAGGGCTAACAGTATGAGAGCCCACAACAACAGGCAGATCAGGATCTACAGCGACAGCCAAGCCGCCCTTAAAGCACTTCAGAGCTATAGGGTGACATCTCGGCTAGTATGGGAATGCAGCGAAGAACTTAGAAGACTGGCGACTCGGAACAGTGTAACACTGGAGTGGGTACCAGGTCATAAAGAAATCGCAGGCAATGAAAAAGCTGACGAACTCGCAAGAGTAGGATCGTCAACTCTGATGAACGGACCCGAACCTGCTGTGGGCATCCCCAGATGCTTAACGAGGTCATGGTTGAAAGGGTGGTTGAAATAACAACTGTATGGCAGAACTCAAATGACTCCAGAAGACTTTTACAACCAACCAGCAAAGACCTGTATGAGCTAATACAGGGAACGGATTGGCTGAATAGGTTGTAGTCAGGAGTACCCACAATAAGCCCAGAAGGCTAAAGTGGTACCGGCAAAGGGACGTAATAATAATTAGAAAATGGACTATTATTATCAATATTAATAATATGATCAAACGTTAATTCTTTAATGTGCTTGTTCCCTCGAATTTTGTCCGTCACCAATTATATAATTCGAAGAGTGTGACTATTATGGTTTTTGCAGAACGCTGCCAGAGCTTGAAGAAACCCATAACAAATTTGGGAAAGTGTTCATATTTTAATATTCATAACTTGAAAAAATAAAGTTGATGGACAAAATCCAAGTAATCAAGCACATTGAAGAATTAACGTTTAATCAGATTGATAATATTGTTGATAATAAAAAGTCTATTTTCTAATTATTATCAATACATGCTTAGTACTTCACTTTTCCATAGTTAAACGTGGCAATATCGAATGTTCGTCTGCATTTCTTTCAGAGGTTTGGATAAACTTGCCAAACTATAACTGCCAAGTACAAATTAATTTTATTTTGGTGTGATCGTGGGAAAAATCTTGTATGTATTTCGAGCAGAAAGTCCTTTGGTAATCTCCCTGTTGTTAGGTTGGTAATAAAAGACTCGGGGAGAAATATGTTCCATTGGAGATACTTTAATTCTAATGTGTATTTTCTTCTTTTGTTTTCAGTACAATAGCGATACAGCGTTCGTTCGACCAATAGTGAAACAAGCTGAGGGAGCTTCTCAATATGTTCCTGTATATTTATATGAATGGTCGTGGAATGAGAATCCCGAAAAATATGCAGGTAATACCGCGTTAGAAATAACACGGCCATCAATCATATTTTAAAAACGTATTATAGTCGTACAGCCTGGAAAAAGATTATAACAAAACCGTTTTTGAGGAAATCCTGGAAATTACCTACACTGTAGTTGAATGAAAAAAATCGTATGTATCAAAATCATAGATCTCACTTTAATGGTATTTTTCTGGGAAGATTTAAAACGTACGTCCTATTAGCCATTAAAATGAATATTGAGAAAATTGGCAAAGGATTATTATACCTACAAGACAAACAGGATGGAATGAAATGCGTATCTTGTATAAGTGTGGAAGTTGATAAAAAAAGTGCAAGGAATGGATGCATTTTTTGCTAAGAATCGATTCAACAGTTAAAAAAAATGTACGCATTTTTAATTTTCTCCATTTATTTCCATCACCAGGAAAATTTCAATTTGTTTTTCCAGGTTAACATCCATTTAAATTCTGCACGTTTAACGTTGCTGTCAATACAGAATATACAGGCTGCGAAATCTGCTTAAAGATTTTTGCAATAATAGTAACTCATTGAGACTAAGTAGTAAGATATACATATATTATTGTTGTATTAAAGCAGGATCAGATACTTGCAATCGATTTTCATTTAATTTAAATGTTTATGTGTGTCATTAATCATCACAAAACTGACACAAGAATGACAGATGAGTGCAATAATGTACCACTTTTTCCATTAAATGTGGTTCAAAAAAGTGTTGTTTTTTGCATGAATGTGAAAAAACAAATTAACGATCTCATTAGCCGGACCTCCAAAATACCATTTTACAATTTGCACTTTTTCGCAGGTTAAGGGCCGGTTTTACAAGAGAGATTTATACTAGGTATAGTTATTCTGGGTATAAAGTTATATCAGAATTTATACCTAGAATAAAACTAGTTGGTTTTACGATGCTTTTTTACACCGGTATAGCAAACAGATTCATAAGTGGAAAAAGTGGGCACCAATGAAGTGTGAGCTTAAGCATGTAAAGTTGTTTAAGTCGACAAGAAAAATGGCTAACCATACCTCGTTATTCCCATTGCACGGTTAAGTTAGGTTGGGTCTTATGTGTATCAAAGGTTTTGCTGATAAGAACGTGGAAAATAAAATTTCGTTACAAATGCAATAGACAGGACGTTCCAAAATTGCGAACTGAGCTTTTTTATCTACCATAATGACATGGATATTAAATGTAAGTATTTGTTGAGAAGAATATGGAAATAATATTACCGATACACTCAGTTCATAATGACAGACAGTAACCCTGCTGAGTGGGGAGTATAAGTATGTGGAAAGTAAAAAATAAATGATTATGAAAAAACCAATTTCATTAAAATAATTCGAGAAAAAAAACTTTGGATAAATCGAATCCATAGAGTTGTGGATTATTTCCTTTGTTGGATTGAAAAGTTGTAATTGATTAAGATTTTGCTTAGGTCTTCAGTATAAGATGGTGTACATGAGAGTTGGAAGCTGTGTATTTTTTTTAACGAACTGTTTTCACGCGTAACATTACTCTACGTATTGTATTTTAATTATAGGTGTTCCGCACGCTTATGATATCATGTATTTGTGGGATGCCCCTTTACCTGTTACGGATTATCCAATTAATGAAACTCTCAGAACAGCTGTGATCAAATTGTGGAGCAACTTCATCAAAACACAGTAAGCAATAGTTTATACTTATTACTTTACAGTGAATTTTTTGTGTAGACCATTTTAGAGATATCATATTGACACGGCATAAAGATGAGAATACTGGAAAAATTTGTAATAACTACATTTATTTTAAAAACAAAGTTTATAATCGAGAATGTACCTATAGTATACGACAATGTGTAACTCTATGAACTTTGCACTCATCCCCAAAGGATGCCTATCAACCAAACCCACTTCGAATTCGACGCCGCTACTACCTTGGATCACTACCCTCCCTTCAATACGTGCCTCGGTTCCTTCAGACTCTTCACCATCTTCTCCCTATCATCACTTTTACCACTTATACCACTTCAAGTCTTTCTCTTCTATCATGCTCCAAGCTACGGCTTTACCTTGAACTCTGTAAAACTGCCATTGAAGAAAACAGTGAAGAGTATTTTGAGCATGAAGAGTAACAGCAAATGAAGTTTTTTCAATACTAGCTGTGATTTTGACAATTATTACGTCTTCTAGCCAACTCAGTTCAACTTCTCTATAAGTGGTTAATTTACTATTATTAACCTAGGTCAATACTGGGCAAATTTAAATATTTTGAAAATTCAGAAATAGTAATTCAACAAAAACTTGTAAATAATTTTGTATACCCATATACATAATTATTAAATATGCTGCTTGAAATGACCTAACAAGATTGACTAACTCAAATAAAAATGCCATTGGTTTGAAATTCGGGCTCAACCAGAAATGACTGATAACATAAGGAGTGTGATCATGAAATATGTTCGTGTCAGTCAGACGATGAGGTAAGTGCTCCTCGTGGTGCGTCGTGGTGTAGAGTGTGAAGTACTGTGAAGTATATAATTGATGTGCCATGAATGCTCACTTTGTACCCAAGTAAAACTCTTACACTTGAGATGTTGTGTTGTGAGAACACTACCACTTTAATTTGTTTTTTCTTGAAATGCGCATGTAAAAAAACCACGTTTCGTGAAATTTTTGGAGGTGGTCGTATAATTGGTTTCATTAATATGTTACACTTGATATGGGGATTTTTAAACTGATGTAATAATTATATCTCATTGTACTGTAATATCAACAATGAAGAAGTTCATAATATACACCGTTCAATTTCAGCATTGAACTAGTGTATAATGTCAATTATTTTCAATTTCGGCTCAAATTTGGCACTTCATTCCGCTCGGGTCAAAGCCTCTCGTGAAATAATTTCAGTGCTTGGTCGATAGAATAATAGTCTCCAACACCTTGGTGTTTAACATACTATTTTACATCACTTGTGCATTTATTTATATAAGTTGTGCTGGTAGTACATTAACTTAACCTATTATTTTTTCTAGAAACCCTACTCCAGAAACTGATGAAGATATTCAAAACATCATTTGGCCTCAAGTTAAACCCAATGAAGTGAAATATTTGAATTTAAACAGAACATTCGAAATTTTGGAAAATCCAAGAAAATATTATGAAATGAGGAATATTATAGACAAAGTTATACAACCACCTTTAAATGTCTATTGAATAAAATCAAAGGACCCCCGTTTCTGCAATATTTTCACGAAATCTTAATTTGAGAATAAATATGTTGTTTACTGTTGTCAAAAAAGTATCTATATAATAAAAAACCTTCTATATGAATTCACTCCAGTGTTCATATCGAATTTTAATCAGTGCATACACCGAGGGAAAGGAAACTGCTACTGTGGGCGCAATATTTTTACTCAAGTCAGTTGTAGGGTTTCTGCGAAAGTCCGACTGAACTTGGGTGGGAGAAGCCCATCTTCTGTATGTTCCTTCAAAAAACTGCATATATCAAATATCTTGTGAATGCGACAAATTTTATTCAGGTGAAACATCTAGACCATTGAAAGTACGAATAAATGAACACAAAAAATATATCAAATATAGGGAGTCAGCTATTTGCAAACATGCTTGAGAAGAGGGTCATCAAATTCAATGAGATTCAACAAAAATAATATTGAAAGAACCCAATGATATAATACGAAAAATCGAAGAAAGTGCCTTAATACAACTAAATGTGTAGCTAGTATTTCAGCCGAATGTAGTCAAATTTAGTTACCAATGTTAGAAAGAGAAATTTCCAATAATCAATTACCCACGTTATCAAAATAGCATCATAAGTTTTTATCCAGGTTTTCTTATAATTTATAATTTGAATAGTTGTTAATCGATGAACATTTCAATACACAAAATCACAAAACTGACTATACATATTTTGAAAACAAAAATAATCATACACAAAAAAAGTAACAAGAAACGCGTTTTATTAGAGATATATTGCTGTGACAAATCCTGTGCGACGTTATTACCGCAGACGTTATATTGACAGTTGAGCATGCGCAGAATGAGTTCGAGAGACACGTTGCGGTTAGGTTAGATTAGGATAGCGCATCACGTTATTTACGGCTGAGCAACACCTCACGTACAACGTTGCGCTATTCTACTTCGGACAAAATCGTATAGATCCGGTAGCTGATCGGAAGCCTTTCGAGGTTAAGTTGTTGTTATGACAGTGAAGTGGAATGTTTGTATAAAATTACTGCTTCTAATGCCCAATCCATGTTCAGAAGTTCCTAAGAAGAAGTTAGGCCATGAACAGGACAAACAAAATCAAAACACAGATTAGTGGTGACACTGGTTTCAACTTTGAGGTTAGTCCCAAAGATAAAGCGCATGAATAAAACTAAAATGGCAATACGTATACCGTCCCAAACATTGTTAAAACGTTAACGTAATATTTAACTCAGAGTAAATAACACACAGCTTGCGCTATCGGAATTCGCAATATCTCTCTCAACATTTCCAATATGAGCGAAAAAAACGCGCTATCCCAATACGTTCCTGGAACGTGCACTTCACTAGATTCCATTTTTAGTAGACTATCATACCGTTGGAATGTCATAAAATCAAATATTCCATTCCACATTTTGCCAGAGATATGATCTACTTTGAATGGACCCCAATGAAAATTTGATAACAAAGTTTGGCAGTTTGAACTTTAAAATAATTTTGATTGTCTAGTTGTCAACTTTTTTTTCGTTGTGTCAGATAGGGATAAAATAGTTATTTGTTTAACTAGGCAGTCAATCTACTTTGCTGCCAAGTTGAACATATAATTTTTTCTCCGATTGTTCATGAGGATATTGTATTTGCAAATTATTACAATTCCCACAATCTCTTTATTTTAGTTGGTTGCTATGGAAATGTATAATCACAGGCAGCAAAGTAATCACTTTCGTGCCTAGGCAGGAAAAGTAATACTTTGCTGATTGATATCAGTCAGCAAAATTAATATTTGTTGCCAATCGGAGAAAAAATTAATTTTCATTTAGTTTAACTTGAAAACGGTAGCTGGAAGGCTACCGCAACGTTGAAATAATAACTTTAATAAACATTGTGGTTTAATTCCCCAAAAAATAAGAAAGAAAGCACACATTAGTAGTTTACGACGCTTTAGCGGAGCTCGACCAGCAATCGCGTGCAGAAAAGTCACTTCACGCATGTGTTAGGTACACTATTTTTTCTACTATATTCCATTTAATAATCAAGAGGAGTAATTTGAAAAGCCCTATTCACATCACTATCACCAGTAACTAGATAAGTTACTAAAGGGTGTGTCCCGAAAAAGTAGACAACAGTCGTGTTCCAAATCTATTAAATATTCCTTGATTTATGCAGAAATCAGCCACCCATAGCCATAAGACGATTTCTCGTCTGTTCAGTAAATTATTTATATGTTTATTGTAGATATAAAATGAATGTATTTTATTTTTGACGGTCCTAAATGATCCTTACATTGTCCTACCGAACTTAGCGAAGAGTTCGGTACTCGAAGTAGGAGGTTACATAATTGCAGATATTCAATACAATAATTTCTTACTGAAGTTTAAGGAACAGTTCCAACGAAACGAGTGAGAATAATAAAATAAGAAAAGCGGATGAATCATATCTCGGTCTTACTTGACTTATTTCTGGAAGAAGTTCCATTATGCGGTAGATCTTTTCGTCAGATGAAGAAGATGAAGACGTATTAATAACTGTTTTTGTGTAATGTGTAACAATGTAATTTTCCATAATGGTTTAATCGCAATGCGATACCATTTATAAATAATATTGTGAATATTACCGAATCCGTTTAAACTCCACAACATCAAACAAATTTCATCAGTAAAATAGTGAAGTTATAAAAAAAACGGTCCGTATTTACAATTATCGCCCGAAAACGGTCGATTAATTCTATCAGTAAAATCAATCGATTAACGGACAGCTTTTGGGTGGTGCACACGAAAGCTACGATTTACGGTTGATCGGCTAATTCAACGGACTGTTTTTTAGCTGGTGCAACCGGGCATAAATCTACAATATATAGGTATCGTCTATGTAATCAGAGTTAGTAATACGCATCGGTCAATATTTTTGTACTATTCACCATTTCAGACAAGATTTCATTGGTGTCCTCTAAACTCTAAAGGACTTGAAAAATAATGGTTAATCGGTCCTGCCACCGAACTAATGCCTGCTGCAATCTGTACTCTTCCTTCATTTTTGTAGGTAGCATCTCCTCACAATTTTTCAAGAAAGGATATTTTTCTTTTAACTCGTTACTAGTGTTTATTGATTCCTGAACGCGTAATGGATTTTCTTCTCTTGTTAACTCCACATGTACCTCTGGTCACCAACTTTTGCTTTCATCTGGGGTCTGTCTAAGAATTGCTAATATTTCTTCAGGTGAATATCTTTATAGCTGAGTACACATGACTAAAAAGCCAAGGAAAGGTTGTTTTTTGTATTCAGTGTGAAATTTTTCATTTTAAATTGCATAGCGCTTTCGGCTGTTACTGATGATGGCGTAACAGCCGAATGCGCTTTGCAATTATAGTAGTTTACCTAACTAGTGCGGAAAGTGGTACTTTTCCGCACGCTATTGCAGATGGCCGAACGACGTTAGCGGAGTTCGATCAGCAATCGCGTGCGGAAAAGTCACTTTACGCACGTGTTAGGTACACTATTTTTTCTACCAGCATCCGAGAAAAAACCCAAAAGTTAACATAAAGAAACATTTATTATTAAATAATGCATATTAACAAGTTAATTATTTTCATTTGACATATATTTGATAAGGCTCTTACCAGGGCCATAAAAAATTATTGAAAAATATTTTTTTTTCATAAGAAAATTTTAGCAGAGTTCTAATAAATTAATTGATTTTCCAGTCATTTGGTGAACTACAACCATACAAATAGAACAAAATAGTATATTGTGCAACTAGTGGGAAAAGCTCAATTTTTCTCACGAGTGTGCGTTTATTGGCACGTGCCTGATAGGCGAGTGCCGCAGCATACGAGACTGCAAATTAATGGATAATTTAACTATTTTAAAGTAGTATTTTTTGAACAAAATAACAAAAAATAAAAAAAGGGAACCGTGGTCGGGACTCGAACTCGGGCCACTTGCGTAGAAGGCAAGCGCGTTAGCTACTGAGCCATATCCGCTAAGTTTAGAATAGATTTAAGCTGGATTTATAAACTTGGCGTTCGCCGTTGGCGTTTGCGCTGGCGTCCGCCGTCGGCAGTTCGTAGCAACGACATTGGCCATTCATAAACTTGCCGTTGGTCGTTACGAAAACTATCATAACCTCAATTTAATGTGTCCTATCCATATAAAACTAACAAACTACTTGTTCCAACAAACACAATCAAATGCCAATAAATGGCATTTCACATATTACGTACACCAGCAAAATCCACCAAAATCGTTTTGATTGGCTCTTCAGACTTGCTACGAACGGCCGACGGCGAAACTTGAAGTTCATTTAGGTCGAACGGCAGCCAACGGTAGACGGCAACGCCAACGGTAGATATAAATGGTCTAAGGGTTTTTAAACTTTTAATTAGGGTGGCTAGCGCGAACGCCAACGCCAACGGCGAACGCCAAGTTTATAAATCCAGCTTAAAGTTCATTTAAGTCGAACGGCAGCCAACGGTAGATATAAATGGTCTTAGGGGTTTATGTACTTTTAATTAGGGACGCTAGCGCGAACGCCAACGCCAATGGCGAACGCCAAGTTCATAAATCCAGATTAAAAGTAGGTGATCATACGAGATTTCAACCTTACTTATTCAAAATATACAAATAATGTATTTTTAATTATTTTTTCATATTGTAACACAAAATTTAGTTGAAATTTCTTCAAACTTACAGAAACACCTTCTCTCTACTTTTAAAACACTACCATTTGGGTACTTTTAACGTTTGACGTTTTATGACAGGAGTCTAAAGCATTCTATAATCGAGAATTGTGTTGATTTTTTCTCTAACGTACCGTGGCCCAGGGTAGGGGATCTCTGAAGCACTCTGAAGGCGCATGGGTGCTGCCACATAAAGAGTCCCGTCAGTACTAAAATTTGTAATTTGATGAAAACTGTAATTCCATTAGTGGTAGTTTCAGATTCTTCCACATACATATTAGCGCTGACATCCTAACCTGACAACTGCCTGACAACCACTAACAACTGCTTATTTGTGTGTGTGTTGAGTATTCGTATTTAGATTTTATTGTTCATAGTGGGACTTTTCTTTGAGAGACAATTTCAAGAATATGTTTTGTGAAAGACTGTAATGTGAGGTGCATACGGTAAGCTTTATCTTCATTTCAAAACATGTTCCATCAAATAGAAAGTAACAGGAGTAGCAGTTATTCTTCCACACAACTTTGAACTTCCCAGCATTATTGTTGAATTCCTAACATTTTTTTTCCTGGTTGTCATTGAGATATGTTTCATTTATTGTATACTTTTTTTATTCAATAAAATATGTAGATAAACTTGATGATTATTGCTTTATTTTTCGCAATTCAGGCATTATTCGATCCATTTTTTGACATTTCATGTATAATCACACAAACTTAATGAACTAGGCCAGAGCTTGCTATGGATTTCAGGACACACTGGAATAGAAGGAAATGAAATAGCAGATGAACTAGCAAAGAGGGGGACTAAAATAACTTTCTGGGGGCCTGAACCCTTTTGCGGAATCAGCCCCAATGTAAATATTGGAAGAAATAGGTGAAGCCGGAAGAAAAAGGAAATCTAACCATTGGAAAGATTTAGTAGGGCTTAGACAATCAAAGATTTTTCTGGGTGACTACAACCTATTGATATCAAATGAATTCATAACTCAAAGTAAAACTGCGCTAAGAGTATTAACCTAACGTCCTAACGGGACCTGAAAAAGTTCAAAATAGAGGAGGGAGAAGAATGCAGATATTGTGGCATGGAAGAAGAAAACTCTATCCACATAGTTTCCAACTGCACAGCACTCCGGAATTCTAGAGCACAGTTCCTGGGAGGTTACTGGATATAAGAGGAACATTTACCTGAGTTAAAGCCTGCAGATATCCTTAAATTCCTCCGAGAAATGGGACTTAAGAAGCTACTTTTGTTCCAGAGACTCTCCTCAGAAACTAAGTAGAAGTAAGGGGGCACAATAGATCTTTCAGGTCTCAGTGAATGTCACCTCAAAAATACATACATACATACATACAAATGAAATAAAATAATTAGGTGAAAAAAAAACAGATAAAAATGTTTCACAGAGAATCTTCTTGGAATTTTTTGACTGAATAGTAACATTTACTCAATAACAAATTCTCAATTTCCTTTTTGTATTTTCTGAAAAAGACAATGTCTTTAAATTCATTAGGTAATCTACTGTACAGCTTCATTTCCATAAACTCAAAACTATTCTCTTATTTAAAATTTTTACAGTGGGGTATTCGAATGATGTTTGAATGTCTTGTATAGTAAGCATATTCAAACGATTTAGTTAAATTGGTGAAATTTCCTTTTACAAATAGAAGAGTATAATAAATATAAATACTATAGAATGACATCATGTTGTGTTTTATGAATATGGGCTCACAAGTTCCTTTAAATTGTAGCCCAAATATTTTCCGAATCATTTTTTCTTTGATTTACGGAAATTTTGTTGCTGTTAATAGCAACAATACCGAAAGAAGTTTCTCAAATACAATATAAAATCACTTAAACCTAGCGGGTAACGTAACTAAACGGCCACGTCGAGTTACCTGGGTAGGTACCCCCGCACCATCACTTACAACGGGTACTCTGCTTTGAGTCACTCCCGCACATTCACTAGCATCGGTCTCGGTAGTCTGGACCTCGGATACAGCTACGGACCCTACTGACTCCAAAGGGTAAAGACGTTGAAGTGGCCTAAGGAGTTGACCACCACCGGTTCGTAAACGACCCACACGTGTCTCGCCATCTTTTCCTGGTAGAAGTTCGACGACCCTACCAAGGGGCCAGTCTATTCGTTTACTGTTGTCACTACCTATTAAGACGACATCTCCCACTGATATTGGGCTAGAAGATTTCTTCTTTTCATGAAAACTAAAATGCGCGAGGTATTCAGTGCGGAATCGCTTTTGCAAATGATTTCGCAATTGTTGTCGATGTCGTAACTTACGACATAGAGAAGTCTTCTCCAGCACATCCAGATCTGCTGTACCTGACTCGGATTGATCCTGCAGAAACATTGTAGGCATTAACGCGGTAAAGTCCTCCGGCTCGTTGGAAACGTAAGTCAACGGCCGCGAATTAATAATGTTCTCGCACTCGCACAAGACGGTCATTAAGTCCTCATAATTCAGAGACTGAATATACAACACTGTCCATTAAGTCTGACAATATGTCACCCCAGAGTATGAGAATTTATCGACAATGACCAGAGGGTGTACAAGAATTGAGAAAGAAGAAGAGATAAGTGATAAGTTTTGCAATTATACAGGGAGTATCGGAGAGTATCATCTGAAGAAGTTGTCGACAATGATTAGAGAAGCCAGAGCGATGGACCGGAGAGTCTTTTTTACCTGTGATCTGTTTACCCACGATTTTGTTTCCTAAGCTCTCTGCACATACCACTCCGCCACAGAGATATGTAATGCTAATTGGTTAAGATAGGTTAAGCATGCAACACATGTATATTGTATTGCCTACCCAAGTGGAGTTGTTTTTATCGTCCAAAATAGGGAGTCCAAGTACAATATTATGTGAATATCGTATTGCAACTATACAGGTTGTATCAAAAGAGTGTAAATCAGAGTGGGTGAGCCTAAGCTAACTTATATTATTATGATATGACTCTTAAATGAAACAAATATGAACTTTTCAAAAATTTCCATCAAACTTTTTCTTCCAAACAAAAATATTATAACAACACGAATTCATCCAGTTGTTTTCTGTAACGTCCTTTGTCTTATTCACAGCCCTTGAAAATAGATAGGAAACAATATTTTTCCAGCAAGCGGAGCAAATATAAAAGGAAAATTGATATTTCCATTTTATATGATTTTTTCCATTATTTTGCTAACATAACCATTATTTATTTTATTTCTACAACATTTCAGAACAAAAAGGGTATCCAAAGGAAAATTAATATTTTCATTTTATTTTTTCATTATTTTAACAACATAACTATTATTTATTTTATTTCTACAACATTTGAGAACAAATGGGAAATCCAAACTCGTCTTCCCTGTCATCTGTTCTCCTTCCTCCCATTGAAGTAGACTGACTACTGTTAGTTTCTACTTCTTGCATTCTTGGTTTTTTATTACCATCCTCTCCGTCCTTATCCTCTTCAAACAATAATATTGTGGTTGGAGAAGAGTTTAGAGGATGGTTTATATAAAGTTTTCTCTCACTTCCTGAGTTGACTATTTCAGGCAGCGATTTCGTCTCTTCGTCTAGTTTATTAAATTTATAACGTTTCACCACCATCCCCAAAACCTTGAACTCCTTATCATTGTTTATTTTAACTCTCATGTATCTCATCGGTAAGTTCCCGAATTTTTTCAATGTCGTTGAATTAGATGAGTACGTGGAGTTAAAAAAATTCGGTCTCCCTTCACGTTCATCTCTTTCACTCCATATCTACAAACACAAAATATGATATCAACGAATTTCCTTATACTAACAGTAAAAATTAAGAAGTAGTTGAGAAGAAATAAATAATGAAAAAAAATCACATACTATGAAAGGGGTTCGAAAAACTGTCAACCTAAAAACGCGTTTTTAATAGTTGACAGTTTTTCTCGTCTAATTGCTAGGCAACAGTTTCTCATTAAACAATCCAAATTTACCCGATTATTTTTTTCACTTGTCAAAATCTGACATTTTGGTGGTTTTAACCAATAGCAATACATTATTCTAGCCAATCATTCGGTATTATACTGATAATTATGCTTCCTCATCGATAAAACCTTGTTTACATCGAAACGTCAAAATTTTACTTTGAATTTGTCATTATTGACAACTAAAAGCGCTTTCAAAAATCCTTTTAAATTGTTGAAAAAAATAATCTTCCCAAATACAACTCGCTCTTCAAATTTTATCACATAATTTTTTATTTTCATCACTCAAACTTGTTTATTTGAGGCAAAAACGTTCAAACAAACCGAATTTAGATAAAATCACTCCTCCTAACGGAGTCGTGATTTTATCAAATCGGTTTGTTTTCATATTTTTGCCAAATAAACAAGTTTTCGTGGAAAAGAAAAAATTATCGATAAAATTTGAAGCACTCGTGGTATTACCTTTGATAAAATACAAACCTCTCGTGCAATTATAAGTGAAAAAAGATGAAAGACTATAGTTAATCGAAAATTTCATTCAATTTAGAAATGGTCTCAAAATAGAAAAATACTAAATATTATCGAACAATAGAAATACACACAACGTCAAAAGTCTTGGACCCCCTGTATATCAAATGATTTAATTAAACCCAGTTATTTTTCTTACTGTGGTAAAAAAGTAGATGTATTTAAGTAACAAAAAAGGCAATAAAAAGATGTCGATAACTAATCCTTACTTTATTATCAATGTTTTTAGAAATATTGGCAGTGATAGCATATTCAGCCAAGTGACTAGTGTATTATTTCTTTTCATTTTTGTGGATTATAATGCCAGGACGTGAAATTTCTCAGTTTATTCGAGCAAGAATTACTGCTTTACATGATGCACGACACTCTAATCATGAAATATCGGAAATCTTGGGCATTCTTAGATCATATGTTGTGCGAATAGTATACATATATCAAGAATTTGATACAGTGGAAAACAGACCACGTAGTGGACGTACTCGAGTGTCTAGCGAAAGGGAGGATCGTTATTTGGTGCAATATGCCCGCAGACACCGCTCAGCTTCAGCTTCAGCTGTTCGGAGTCATTTTCAGGGTACCTTTCGCCGTGTTATATCGACACCTACAATTCGAAGACGACTCCGTAATGCAAATTTACGTGCTAGAAGACCATTAAGGGTCCCCACTCTACTTCCACGACATCGTGCAGTACGTCTTCAGTGGGCGC
Source organism: Galerucella nymphaeae (assembly GCA_963978555.1). Taxonomy (NCBI): domain Eukaryota; kingdom Metazoa; phylum Arthropoda; class Insecta; order Coleoptera; family Chrysomelidae; genus Galerucella; species Galerucella nymphaeae. The sequence goes on along the minus strand of OZ021715.1, from coordinate 15,033,452 downwards.
GAGAGCACAGGGGTTGGCTTTTGCAACAGTGGAGGTGGGTGTTATTTACAGACGAAATCAGAATTGGACTGGTGAGTGATGACAATCGGCAAAGAGTATGGAGAGAACCAGGGTGTCGATTCTCGGGCCAGGGAACAGCGCTCTCCGAGAGAAGAGATCTTTTGTCCTTGTTACTGAAATGACAGAGTAACCAAGCTAAATGGAGACAAAAGATCTCTTCTCTCGGAGAGCGCTGTTCCCTGGCCCGAGAATCGGCACCCTGGTCGTCAACAGCGACTTAGTTTCGTCCGCGAAAATGCTCCCTACCAAGGAGGTACCGTAATGTTTTGGGGGGGAATAATGTTTAACCGCCGTACCGCATTAATTCGAATTCCACAGAATATGACCAGCCAAATTTACGTCGATCAAGTTATTACACCCATTATCTATCCCATACGAAACAAATTAGGCGAAAATTTTGTGTTTATGGACGACAACGCCCGACCACATCGCGCAAGAAGGGTTCAGGATTCACTTGAAGCAGGACATATCAATAGATTGAATTGGCCAGCAGACTCGCCTGATATGAATCCTATTGAGAACATGTGGGATTACATTGCTAGAGCCATTCACAATCGAATGAACCCACCTCAGACTGCAGATGAGTTAGTCATAGCGGCGGTAGAGGAATGGAACAATATTCCACAAAACACTATCAACCGGTTGATTATTTCAATGCACAGACGTGTCAATATGTTATTGCAACGTCGAGGAGGACATACCGACTATTAGTCAGTATACAACATGTTTCATTACTTTTTTTAATTCAATACATTTTGTCAACAAATTCGCACATTAGTTTGTTTTTAATTTTCTAAGTATCCCAGTTTGTGGAAAATACTCCTTTCACAAAAAATAAATTCAGAAAACAATATACTATTTTAAATATATTTTGTTTTTCTATCCAAATATTTCTTTAACAAAACTATGTGGGGGTCCAAGACTTTTGATGTTGAGTGTACAATAAAAGAGTGTACTTACCGAAACAGCTGTTCCATCACTATCAGCAACCAGTTAGTAGGTAGGTTGGTTCTATCTTCTGGGAAGACCACAATAGTTGATGGTGTAGTTGCCATGATGTTTCTGTACTTTCTGTATTCAAATCTTGAGCTGAACCACCGAATAATCGAATAATAATCAACAAGAAGGGTCACTCTGCTCTTTTTCTTTAATGTGGTGTAGATCTGGTGTAGATAACGGCTAGTCGGGGTCAATACATATATTATCTGTTAAAGAGCACAGGTCAGTATACGAATACGAGGCTTCCTCGTAAAAATTGTGACATTCACAATAAAAAGTAAATTGTACAAGGTCTGGTCAACATATATTTGAGTTTGTTATTAAAATTAGTTAACATAGGGAGTTTCAGTTGTGGATATATTATGTGACATACATTAAATTTTGTACACAATCCATCAATCTTTGTCAAGTGCAGAAAACAAGTGAATTATTCACTTTTCGAAATACGGGGTGTTGAAGTTATAAAAATGTAAATGTTTTTGTTTGATTACTTTGAAATGGATCAATAAATTGATTTTACTTCCGGCAGGTTGTTTTTAAATGTGAAAAGGCACATTTTGATGACAAAACATTTGCTAATTCTTGATCCAGTGGTGTACATTTGGAAAAATATGTCACTTTTCTCCTCCCATTTTCCACGCCACTGGCATTTGTGGATATTTCGAATTAATTTTGTATTCCTCAATGTTTTTCACGTGAAAAACACATAAATTTTACACATAAAAAAATTTGTTATTTTCAATATATTTAATGTTTTCATGGAGTTTGCAACATCATTTTCAATAATAAAAGCACAAGTATGGACAAATATTTTTGAGAGTTTTCTTCCACTGTTTAATATGCATTGCTGCTTCACAAATTAGTTTCTGATACATATTTTAACCATTAGTATTTTGAAGGTTATTGAAAAAATACAAAAAAAATATTTTTTTCATTTTCATGACAACATTATTAATACCTTGAAAACTACACATTTTGTGATATGTAAGGGTTATGTGTTTTTTACGTGAAAAACATTGAGGAATAAAAAATTAATTGAAAATAGCTGCAAATGCCAGTAGCGTGAAAAATTGGATGAGAAAAGTGACATAATGCATAATTTTCATTTTTCCGACTTTAGAATAGCTGAAACCAGTTACAAGAAAATACGTTTCTGTTTCACATGTTAGACAATTTTCTAAACACAAAACACGCAAAAAACTTGTTGCGGAAATATATCATTTTCATTTATTGATAAAATATATTGTAGATACCTATAGATTGATTCGATCTTTAATCGGCGACTCTGTAAAAGCATGTGCAAAAAAGTTCAAGTATTGTCGGGAGATGGTTACCAGTGCTTTTACTTCAGTGCAGGCATCTCTTCCGAAAATTGGAGGGCCAGAAATCATAGTGCAGGTTTGGTCTTGAGATTTTAAGCGATATTAAGCTGATAGAAATAGATATTATTCATTGATCTGTGTTAAAGGTCGGGAAGAGGATTAAACTTAACTTAATATTTTCACACATCAACAAATTCGATAAAAGAAATTTTCATTTTTAGATTGACGAATCGAAATTTGGGAGAAGGAAGTGTTAGCCTATTTTTGGTTTAATATACGTTAATTGCTTTTATATTAAAAACATAATAATAGTAAACGGCGTCACAATAGTATATTATTAAACGAGCAATTTATGATAGCCATAATTCACGATGGATGACGTCACCCAAGTGAATTATGGCCATAAATTTCGAGTAGAATACTATACTTTGTACACAACACTTGATTTCTTTATTAAATAAAAGTCAGTAACGATTTGGTATTATACTAACCTCAAAATGTTCTGACAGCTACATAAAAATATAATTTGACATAATATATAGAGATGGGTGTTTTAACTGAATCTCACTTTTTTAGTTTGATTTGTTAAAAATGGGGATCTAATTAATTTGTTATTCGAAGGACCAGTCACTGTATTTTATGTGACGAGAGTTGACTAATTTGGTATAAGTTTTCAGGATATTATATCAACAAATTGAAGCGGTTTTCACTATTTTTATTACTTATTATCAGTATAAAGTTCTGTTTAAATTTTGCACGGCAATTAAGACTTTTCAACTGACACTGGCAATCGCACACTATTTTTTTTTTATTATTTTATTGATTTTTTGACTAGAGGGTTTACGGTAGTTTTTTATGAAAAAAAAGGTTATAATTCATGTTTGGGTAGAGAATGAAGTGCTGAATAGAAATAAGGAATAATATATATTTATTTATACTATGTGTTTGAAATGCGGAATAATTATTATACAGGGGTGAGGATGAATGTGATTCATAGATATGTGATTAACGTATAATTCGCAGGAAGAATTTAAGATTCATTCTTAAATTTGTACATATTGGGGGCGCGGGAAAGAATGATATAGTGGTACTAGATAGATACTATAAGAGATGTGAGTGAATAGGTAAATGGATTGTGTAAGTGAGTGTACAATATCCTGCTACATAAGTTTGAATTAGAGAATACTCTGATTTTGTAGATGGAGTTTCTTTGTTGAGAGGAAGAGAAAAGAGAGCGATCTATTTTTTGCTAAGAGAGTAAATGAGAGTTTATAATATTTAATGTTTGAGTACGTGATATGTGAACAATCAATGAATGAGCATGATAAAAGTACAAGTAATAACCTCTTATTAGTGAGGGTAATGTCGAGTGTAAATGTGTGTGAGAGAGAGAGGCCTTTGTAAAAGTACAAGTAATGACCTTTAATGTGAGGATAATGTTGAGAGTAAATAGGTATATGAGAGAGAGAACTTTTGACTAATTAGATTGTTTGTGTATAAGGTGTCTAAGTTATTTCACGAGAGTTCTTTGTCTGAAATAAATAAGCCGGCGCTGCTGCGGGCGTAAAATAGGTTAAATGTAATTTCTTTGTTGTGGGGTTAGTGATTTAAGAGTCAGGAGAGTCCGGTGTAGGTAAAGGAATGATTTTCACAATTGGTCGAGTGTAAATTCCTGAAGCTGTCTTGACTTGGACTGAACGGACTCTTCCGTCTTTACCCGGGGTAACGTTTATAATGCGGGCTAAAGGCCATCTTAATGGAGGGGAGTCGTCATCTTTAACTAGGACCATGGTTCCTATAGTGAGATCTTTTGTTGGGGTAGTCCATTTGGGCCGATTTTGCAATTGGTTGAGGTAGTCGACCGACCACCTTTTCCAGAAGTTTTGTTGTACATGAGTACATTGTTGGTAGAATTTTAATCCATTTGTGGGGACTGATGATAAATCTTTGTCTGGTAATGACATTAGGGGTGCTCCTATGAGAAAGTGACCTGGTGTTAAAGGATTCAAATCAGTGGGGTCAGTTGAAAGGGGATGTAAGGGTCGTGATTTGAGGATGGCTTCTATCTGACTTAAGATAGTACTGAATTGTTCGAAAGTAAAGGTAGAATTAGAGAGTAGTTTAATCAGATGAGTCTTAACACTTTTGAATCCTGCTTCCCAGAGACCACCCCAATGTGGGGATCTGGGTGGAATGAATGTTCATTCTATTGAAGAAGTAATTAAGTAATCATATATGGGAGGAAAATTCTTGGTTAGGAATTGAGTTATGTCTATAAGATAGTTGTTAGCACCAACAAAATTTGTACCATTGTCACTGTATATTACTGATGGTAGGCCTCGTCTAGAAGTGAAGTGTTTCAAAGAAGCTATAAAAGAATTGGTGGATAGGACAGATACCAATTCAAGATGAATGGCTTTAGTAGCGAAGCACACAAATAAGGCTATGTAGCATTTAGTTATTGGGGCTCGTTTGAGATGAGATGATTTTATTGAAAAGGCTCCGGCAAAGTCAATTCCAGTAGTCTGGAAAGGACGGGAAGGTGTTACACGACGTGGGGGTAAATCGGACATGAGTTGTTGGGCGGTTATTGCCTTGAATCTGTGACACATTATACATTTATTTATGATACGCTTGATTTCTCGCAGGCCATCTATGGGCCAGAATTGTAGACGAATATTTGCTAATACATTTTGAGGACCACTGTGCCCCAAGCGTTTATGTTCTCTTTGTAAAACCAGAGTTGTGAAGTGACAACGAGCGGGCAATAATATAGGGTGTTTTTGTTCATAGGTGACAAGGGAATGAGAGAGTTTTCCCCCGACTCTAATAAGGTTGTCGTCGTCTAAAAAGAGATTTAATGATAAAAGCCGTTTGTCCAAAGACTGCTGATTGTTTTGTAATGCACGAATGAGTTGTGGGAAATTGTTTATCTGTACCTGTCGTAAAAGGAACAGTAATGCGGTGTCTAAGTTTTATCTAGAAAAATTCTTTGGAATGGTGTCCGGATGACGTAAAGTCTCTACGAATTTGTTCACGTATGCCATTGTTCTGATCAATTTAGTAAGGGAAGATGAACGGCTTATTAAATTTATAAAGATATTTGATGGTATTGTTGTCGTAACGAGTGACTTTTTGTTTTCGTCAGGAGGATCGGATAAACAAGAGAACATGTCGTAGCAAGACGTATCTTGGGAGCTTTCCCATAGGAATGGTGGACCTGAAAACCATTTGGTACTAGGAAAGTCTGGAAATTTTGAGTACCCAAAGATGTTGCATTATTAATTTCCCTTGAACAATTACAGGGTTAACAAGGCCTAAAGGATCGAAGCATTGAGATATTATAGATAACATTAGTCTTTTCGTTAATTTTTTTATTAATTGAGGACGGGCATGATATTTGTAATATGTCTGATTTTGGATTCCAGATGATTCCTAAAACTTTACTAGGGTTATCGTCTAAATTCAAATTTTTCTCTGAAAGAGTGTCGGATAAATGAGTGCTAGAAAAGTCAAGAGAGTTGGAACATACCTTATGAATTTCAAAACCAGATTGTGATAGGATATTTCTGAGATTATCATGGAGTTGAAGAAGGTCATCTACGGAATTTGCTCCTGTCAGGATATCATCAACATATGTCTGTGATAATAGTGCAAGTTGAACATCAGGGTGTTGGGGATTTCTTATAGCTATTTCTTTCAACGTACGACAAGCTAAAAAGGAGCACTTGTTTGCCCAAAAGACACTGTATTAAGTTGGATGCAAATGAAAGGGTCTGATGGAGAGTCTCTCCATAAAGCGTTCTATAAAAAGCGGAAGCGGTCGTTTAGTTCTATATGACGATACATTATGGAGATGTCAGCTGTAAGCGCATATTTATAATTTCGAAATCTTATCAAAATATCCAATAATTCCGGCTGAACCCTGGGTCCTTTCAAAGAGATGTCATTTAGAGATATTTGTAACGATGATTTAGCTGAATAATCAAACACTATTCTGACTTTGGTAGTTGTGCTACTTTCCTTAAAAACACAAAGGTAAGGGACAAAATATTTGTGATCTAATAATGGGGTTTGTAATGTAAGAGGAACAACTTCTCCGTGGTTCAAATGTATATATTCAAATAAGATATTTTTGTATTGTTCTTTAAGTTGGGTTTTTTTTTAATGTCGTTTCTATAGTGACATAAATCTATGCTTAGCTACAAGGAAGGAGTCTCCCAATTCTTTGTGGGCAGAGTGGTGAGTAAGAGGCAGATCTACTTCAAAGCGTCCGTTAGGAATAGTTTGTAAAGATGAGGAGAATATTGTTTCGGCTTTGATGTCCTCTTCATACAATTGATCGTACATTATGAATTCCTCTTGGTTCCAAAATTTTTCTAACAAACCATCTACAGTGGGTGGTGGTTCATTTACTATGGAATGAAAAGAATGGGTCATAGCGGAAATAGGAGCTTCATTTCTAATACAAGCAGGAGGAACAACGCCCGATATTACCCATCCAAGATAGGTGGATATAAGGGTAGGTAGATTTTTTCCTAATTTATGAATGCCTAGTTTAAGTTAAGAATAATAAATGTCAGCTCCCAGTAAAACATCTATTTGGGAAGGAGTCCCGAAAGATTGGTCAGCTAAAGAGGATAACAAATGAGGTGGTATGTCTAATGATTTCATATCAATCATAACTTGAGGAAGGGATCTTGTTATTTGCTTAACTACAGCACAAGTGGTTTCGAAACTTGAAGATTTATCAGTGGCAGAATGGAATGTGAGGTCGAACATAGAGTCAATACTTTGATTATTGTTACAGATGCCCGATACCCATAAGGGTTGTTTGAAAGTGGTTCCATTCAGAGTTTTGACTGCCTGGATCTAGAAGGGCCCGTGCTTCAATTACAGGGCCTGATTGAGGGTAAATTAGAATATTAGCTGTGGCGAGAAGCACATGGCTTCCGTCTAAGTTGAGCATTGTTAAGTTTGGGAGAGGATGTGAATTCTGCTCTTCTAGTGTATGGGGAGAATGGTTCTAGATGTTAAGGGAGTACCATGAACTATTTCTATTTGATTTTCTGGATGAAGATTAGATTGGTTATGTTGTTCTGATGATGCATGATGTGAATGAGTAGAATTTCTGTTGAAAGATCTCGTATCAAAGTTTTGTCTCGGGGGAGAATGATTAAGTGAAGTAAAGTGTGATGCCTTTTTTGGCATATAGAACATGATTTAACAGATAGACAGTTAAGGATCGTGTGTTTATAACCTAGACACCCGGAGCACATTTTATTATCTCTGATGTATTTGTTTCGATCCGGTATGGAAAGCTTTCCAAATTGAGAGCAGATGTAAATTTTGTGTCCTGTTTCCTTACAGAACGAGCATGTTGAGGGGTAATTGGAATTATGAGATGCACTAAAAGAAGTTTGGTTGCGTTGGTCATGGTTACGGGTTGAAGTTTGATCGGAAAGTGAGTGTTGATTTGTTAATAACGTCACTCTGTTAGGTGGGGCGGTCACAGAAGACTGACTACGATGTGGATGGGAATAATCAGGTTCAGGATCTTGGATTAGCAAGTTTTCCAAAACAGTACATTTTTTCTCCAAGAAGTCAAAAAAATTATCGCTAGTGATTAAATTTTGATCAGTCTCTTTTTCTTCAAGAGATCTTTTAGTGCCATAGTCTAATTTGGTTTTTAAAATGTGAACAATTAAAGCATCAAATAAATTCTCCTTACTAATATGTAAATTTAATAGTGATTTTACTATAGCTCTAGCTTTAGATGTAAATATTCTCAATTGCTGTGCAGTACATTTTGACACATTATTACAGGCTGTTAAACGGTTAAAATGGGCAGTGACAATTTGCCTCGTGTTATTATATTTAGAATTCAACAAGTCCAAAGCTACATCTAAATTTTGTTCATTAACTGGTAATTGAGAGATTAAATTCAGCGGGTCACCTCGCAAGTATGATTTTAAATAATAGAATTTTTCGGTTTTAGATGAAAGTCTGGTATTGTTTAATATTAATGCATTGAACAAATCTATGAAAGCAGTATATTTTGTATTGTCTCCAGAAAAGATTTGAATCTCTATTGACGGTAAGCGAATATGAGTTTCACTCTGATGGATGGATTTTGAATTTAGCTTTTCATAAGCATTTTGTAATTTGCAATGTAATGAATAATATTTTTGTCAATTTGATTTCTATCATCGAATTCGTGTTCGGGATCTTCTGCTATAATTTCAATCTTACTTTGAATCTCAGAATATTTGGAATAATATTTATCTAAATTATCAATTCGAGATTTCAAAGCATACTTGTCTGACTCTTCCATGTTGCTATGGAGCCAATTATAAATGCGTGTAATTGCTGCCTTACAACTGGCACGTTGTGTTTTTAAAGAATCCATTTTAAACGATAAATTGATTATTTATGCGATTTATTCAACATAAAATAAGAACTTTTTTTGTAATGTTAAAGGAAAATCACATGTTTCAATGTAATTGAATTAAGAAAGACTAACAGCATGTCACACATCAACTTAATTGAAATATTTAAAATTCGTGCAAACAGAAGTGCATTGAATAGTTTTCACTACTGTTTTCAATATGTTATGTTATGTTATTTCAATATGTTATGTCGAACAAACAATTTATAATAAGAAATATTTATACGTATTTGAATAATATGCGTAGGTAATAGAACTATGATAGTTTTACAAACTTGATATAAGTGTCCAAGAATAAATTTTAAATTACGAAACGTCATAATTGTTTAAATTATTTAGGGGATAAATTTCGTCTCACACTGTAGGAATTCTTATCTACAAAGTCCGATAATCAAATAAGCGAAAATAAAACATAATTATCAATAAATTGGTTGAAAGAAATTTTCAAATTATTTAAGTATAGGTTTTGAATTTCGTCTTTACACTGTATTTATATATATTTTTTTCATGGCTTTGACTCACGTCATTCAGCCAGTACTGTATTTATATAGTTTTACAAAGCTCAATATAATCACGTATTCGAAAATTTTCATAAATCACTGGGTTGTAATGATAATTACCTTGTCTTTTTCACTGGATTCAAACATCTTGGTCGTTATCAGTTGCGTCGTGGCAAAGAGTAGGTACAAAATTATTCTGTAATCTTTGGTTGTGGGCTCGGCGATAATTTTCTTTCCACGTGGTTATTTCTTTTTGGGCTGTAGAGGCTTCTTATTCGGGTTGATCCGGCTCGAAGGACCATGTTTTAACTGAATCCCACTTTTCTCAGTTCGATTTGTTAAAAATGAGGATCTAATTAATTTGTTTATCGAAGGACCAGTCACTGTATTTTATGTGACGAGAGTTGACTAATTTCATATTAGTTTGTAGAGTATTATATCAAATAATTGTAGCGGTTTTCACTATTTTATATTACTTAATATCAGTATAAAGTTCTGGTTAGTTTTGCACGACATTTAAGACTTTTCAACTGACACTGGCAGTCGCACACTATTTGTTATTTGTTATTTAATTGATTTTTTGACTAGAGGGTTTACGGTAGTTTTTTATGAAAGAAAGGTTAAAATTCATGTTTGGGTAGAGAATGAAATGCTGAATAGAAATAAGGAATGATATATATTCATTTATAATATACATAAACATAAATCTACTCAAGATGCGATACACTCATTGACAAACACTATTTATGATAGCCTAGATAAAGGAGAACCAGTAATAGGTATCTTTTTGGACTTGGCAAAGGCGTTTGACACTGTTGACCATTCAATTCTCCTAGAAATACTAGAAGATATGGGAATAAGAGGCGCAGCACATTCTTTATTCAAAAGTTATTTAGAAAATCGAAAACAACAAGTTAAAATAGATAATAAATTAAGCAAAACACAAAAAATAACATGTGGGGTTCCTCAGGGAACTGTGTTGGGTCCCTTGCTATTTACTATTTATTTAAATAATCTATTTTTACTAGAGAAGGAGGGCCAAATAATCAGCTTTGCCGATGATACGGTGGTAATATACAAAGACACAAATTGGTATAACCTGAAACTGAAAATTGAAAATGATTTCACAAAAATAAAATCCTGGCTAGATAATAGACTTTTATCAATCAATTTTAAAAAGACATTTCACTTACCATTCAGTAGTTTTGAAGCTTCAGTTCCGGACTATGATATAATCATTCAGAATTCATTCGCTATAAGGCCCACAAATAAAATAAAATATTTAGGAATTATGTTGGATTGTTGTTTAAAATGGAATATCCATGTGGACTATATGATACAAAAACTAAGATGCATACTGTTTAGATATAAAAAAATAGTAGAATATCTGAATCCAAGAGAAAAAATCATAGTGTATCAGAGTCTTGTTGAATCACATTTGAGATATGGTATCATGGGTTGGGGTGGTGTTTCAAAAACATATTGTAATATGTTACAAGTGTCCCAAAATAAATTTTTAAGAATCCTCTTGAACAAACATCGTAGATATCCCACGGATCTACTGTTTTCCGAAACAAAGTTACTTGACATTCGACAGTTATTTTATATGCAGGTCAACCATAGAGATAGAATATAAGGAAGGAGACGACATCCAGTGTTAGGTTCCATATGTACACGTGGAATCAGTGGGCGTGGCTAAGTGTGGTACGCAACGTACAGAGCCGGATTAAATTACTACAATAGTCTACAACTATTAGTGTGTAACAGATTCATGTTTGAAATATTTGTAATACACTCCTGCACATTATTTATTTCACCTGTGGTACGTTATTCCAGAAGATTTCTTAGTATCCACGACGTCTCGACTGGTACAACTTTTAACAGCACAAGACACCATTTCAGTCAATCAATTAAAAGAAAAGTATTGTCAAAAATGTAATTTTCGACACAGATAACACTTAAAAACATTCATCAATCAACTTTGACATTAGTGTGGTACGAAAATGGCTGACCGAATACGCTTTAGATCACGTGATTTCGTCTCCTTCCTTTATACTATCTCTATGAGGTCAACATATGGCAATACTCGAACAAATACAAACCACAAAAAAACATCCATACTTATGAAACAAGAAATAGGCAAAAATATGTTGCACCTGCTATGAAGAAAAATATCGGACAAAGGAGTTGTTCATACCTGGGAATAAAGTTTTATAACAGCCTACCAGAAGATGTAAAAAGTGAGAATACTATAAGAAAATTTAAAAAGAGGCTTATAACGCATATCAAAAGTAAATCTAGGAAAGAGACTCGTGAGTTGATTGAGATCCAATAATGGTAATGATAATAATCACAAACAAAACTGCACACAAGCACACATCTTTTGGTTGGATTGCTGTAATAAGTTTTGGTGAATTATAATTGAATGATACTGTATTTCTTTCTTCAACACAAATTTACCTTTATTTTATTTTTATTGTTTTATGGTATCTTTCAACATATCAAAGTTTTAACTTTTCGATATTTTAATTGTATTTTAATTGTTCTTATATTTAAACACACCTTAGGTGATAGAATAATGTGCGTATTGTATTAAATTTATTTTTTATTGTAGATATGTAATTTTGTGATACCACGTACAAGTTGTTGAGGCTCTCAACATCTTCTGTGGGTTCTTTAATGTTTATTGTATTATATTGTGTTGTATTTACTGTATTTTACTTGTATCAATAAACATTCATTCATTCATATGTGTTTGAAATGCGGAATAATTATTATACAGGGGTGAGGATAAATGTGATTAACGTATAATTCGCAGGAAGAATTTAAGATTCATTCTTAAATTTGTACATAGGTAATTGAAACTTGGATAATATATTTAAAAACTGGCTGTTACAATAGAGGGACACTGTCGTTCTAGTCCGAGTTCTAACTTGTCCAATGACGTTAGAGAACATATTAAACATAAAAAACGTATTAGGGTTCCTCAACCAAATTAATCTTTGTTCTCGAATTTAAGTTACCAACCATATAACTGTATGTATTGAGATAATATAGGTATAAAGAATTTATATTTTATTTAAAATAAAAAAGGTTTTATATTGCAATGCCAACTTTATTTATATTGATCGACCCGAGTACCAGGTCAGGTTCATATTAGGAAACTGATTGCAATAAAATATTATTTTGTAATATGTATGTGTCAACACGTCTATGCTGAATATCGAGAAATGGATAATGCTGTGTAGCAGCATGTGCCGATTAGCAAACAGGAAATACGTTTTTGCTGATTCTCGATATTCAAGGAATATATTTAGATTAGTATTGAAGTTAAGTTGATAGAGTTAACTTGTTTTTCAATTATATCCCCTCTATGGCCTAGCCTTGGAAGAACCGACAAGAGTACACATATTACATCATTACATTTTTTTGTTGTAAACTAAAACCTTGTTACCTGAATTCTCCCAGTGCTAATAACCCTTAGTAGTTGATGCAGTTAGATACTAAAATGGAAAAAAATGAAAAATTTGGTAAGTCAATGATTAGGGTTGACGTTTGTAATACATTTAAACGGCTCATTATTGTGATATTTTGATTGAGACGACAACGGCGAAGCCGAAGTACTCGGAATAGAGCAAGTGTTTTAGAGACCAGTTATCCACGAATACTTTACGTTTTTTTTTTTTGGTGCACTTTGAAATCATAAATATACTGATATCTATTACTACTACAAGGAAAAGAAATGGAAATAACTAACAATGTTAAATGGTTGAATTCGTGATGACATTCGTTTACCTTGCGTTGTCATGGAAATGTTGATAGTATCAAATTAAATACCATTTTCTCCGATTTGAAAAATCGAAATATCAATATCTCAAACAATATCACCTGCACCTTCCATTTTCCTTTAATAAAATTGAAATTGTTAAATATTGTTCAAATGAAGGTTTTGACGTTACAAAGTACTTCTATCAGATCAATAAAAAAAATTGTCATTTATACCATAAAGCTGGATTTATAAACTTGGCGTTGGCGTTCGCGCTAGCGTCCCTAATTAAAAGTACAAAAACCCCTAAGACCATTTATATCTACCGTTGGCGTTGCCGTCCGCCGTTGGCTGCCGTTCGACTTAAATGAACTTTAAGTTTCGCCGTTCGTAGCACCGTTCGAAGCAAGTCTGAAGAGCCAATCAAAACGATTTTTAGCCGTCACCTGGTGTACGTTATATTATGTGAAATGCCATTTATTGGCATTTGATTGTGTTTGTTTGAACAAGTAGTTTGTTAGTTTTATATAGATATGGCACATTAAATTGAGGTTATGATAGTTTTCGTAACGGCCAACGGCAAGTTTATAAATGGCCAATGTCGTTGCTACGAACTGCCGACAGCGCATGCCAGTGCGAACGCCAAGTTTATAAATCCAGCTTTAGACATTACACTTCGTTCGTATCTTGAGATGTTGATGTTGCCATGGTAACTTTAAAAAACGCGCGTGTTTTAAACAAGTCTTAAACACGCTTGAATGTTGGAATGCTATAGTCACCCCGCAAATTCATGTATATGCCAAATGGGTATTTCCTGAGTTGATTTGTTCATATAATATAATTTATTGCGTTCAATTTTTACAATGATTCAAATGAATAATTAATTCTGAAACGCAATATTTATGTATTTTATTTCTGATGTTTTGTTTCTAGTAGTTATCAGTTGTTGGTATAAATGTTGGTAATATTTCTTGAACCAATATTTATACTTTTCTCCTTTTTCATGAAGGCACTCTTTTTCATCGTATATAACTCGCAATTTTCTGGGCCACTTTCAAAGGTTAGTAATCAAAACTATATAAAGTAATTACACATCTACATAAAAACGCAAGATTGCACATGCCAGATTTGGTAAAAGTATATCGCGTGGTCGTAAAAATAGTTTACAAACTTGTGCGAAAGTGATAGTTCACACTCGTGGGGTTATCTCACTCGACTTGCGCTCGTGAGACAATAGTTCCCACTCGTGTGAGAAATGTCACTTTCCGCACTCGTTACGTAATATACTATTTTTTATACGAAAAATATATGAAACTGGTTTTCGTTCAAATGTCTAATTTGTATATAATATGGGTTCAGTTAAAAATAAAACGATACTATTTATTCCGATTACCGTTTATTTAAACAAATAAATTCAAATCATACAATCTACTATTCTATTAAACACATATTGTAATTTATATAATACACTGGAATGGATATCGATTAGAGGTATTTCATTACATAATTTTTCGACAAAAACATATTTATTATCAAAGTAAAATTTTCTGAAAATATTGCGGAAACGGAGATCTATTGATTTTGTTTAATAGACATTGAAAGGTGGTTGTATAACTTTGTCAATAACATTCCTTATTTCATAATATTTTCTTGGATTTTCTAAAATTTCAAATGTTTTGTTCAAATTCAAATATTTTACAGCATTAGGTTTAACTTGAGGCCAAATGATGTTTTGATAATCTTCATCAGCTTCTGGGGTGGGGTTTCTGTAAGAAATAGCAAGTTGAATTGTCAGTTAATAATAAATGAATTTAAATGATGTATTGAGTTAAATACAAAAACTGGTCCACTGTCAATAGTCAATTGTTTTTCCAAACGTGACATCAGTTTGAAGTAACAATAGGTGTTTTCGATTATTCGCTTTTGGCTGCTAGTAGCAGCTCGTAGTGATTGAATTTCGTTCGTTTATTACCGGGCGTGACGCCTAGTCTTACCTTCCCCTTGCCCCTTGAGCACATACCGAAAAGTATTAGCTTCATGCTTCAAGCCACGGACATTAAATGTTTGACGTTTGTCCGGTTTGACGTTTATTTAAAGGTTAAGATTACGCCGATTACGATTTAAATTTTACTGAAAATCTCTAAATATGCAAAATCATATTATTATCAATAACATCATAATCGAAAACTGTTCTTCTAGAAACACAGGAAATTCATTAATAATATCAGATGATAGTTCGGATGATGATATGACATGACAAGTGGTTTAGAGGATCCTAAAGATCGTGTTCGTTTTGTCGTGACGACTGAGGCATCACGCACAAATGCTTGAAGCCCAAATAAACGAAAGCAGCAAAAATAAAGTTCCATTTTTAAAAAAATAATAATAAAAAACTATTTCTTCAGGTTAATTTAAAATGCATTTGTCAAATTGACAGTTGGCATCGATACTATCTAGTCGTTGAATATTGTCAATTGGCCACGATTAGACGCCTCCATTTTCCACTTCAGTTATTGTATTTTATCATCCGTATCATTAGGATACTTTGATAAACCTAAAAGATGCAGGACCGTGGACGTTAGAGTTACTATCATATTGTGGAATATTTTGTCAAAGTTTGAGTACAACTCTGTAATATCCGATTATAAACATCTGGCTGTTGAAGTATTATTGCATTCCAATACTCGATGAACATTAATTAACAAACTATAGAGCTACAATACTTCAAAATAAATTGGTACATCGTAATGTTGAGTCTGAGTTGAAATTCGTAACTATAACGAAACAAAATTTATCAATTAGAATGTGGAAAACACTGATATTTCACATGGTGGCCGTTATGGTTCATAATTGCTGGTATACATCAAGGTATATTCCGGATATACAGGGTGTCCCACGACGAGTGAAAACTATCTGTATATGGCAAAATACTTGTAGTAAAATCATGAAAATTTTTACGTTTGGGTTTTCGGATACGATCTTTTCAACTAGAATATTTTCAAAGATAGCCGACTTCCGGTTCTACCGGAAGTCGATTGTAACTTTGTTATTTTTAATGGAACACCCTGTATATTAATACATTTTTGAAGTCTAAGTAATATTTTAGTATACTTTTGTCTAAAAAGTTTTTTCGAAAAATGCACACATTTTGAGTTATTGATTTTTTTGTAGAAAATTTGACCGTTGAAGACCCTTATAAATTATTTTTTTACAAGGGGACCCTTGAAGATATGAAAAAGGTTTCTCTTCGGTTGCCATAAGCAAGGTCAAACGTATTCGAATCTATGTTGAAAAATTTTTCATTTTATACAGGGTGTGTATAAAAAGTGTTCAAAGTTAAACATCATAAATATCAAATTTCTTCATTTTTGTAAATAGAACTACCCTGTTTTTTCTATTTTAATGCATTCAGGGGAAAAAAATAAGGCAAGTTCATGTATACTTTCCTATACCTAAACCTTACCGTTATCCAGATATTAAATGTTTTCTGTGAATTTTTAGAGATGCAGGTGTGGTCTAAATTTTGATACAAGCACTAAGAAATAAAAAAGTCTTTTTCTTCATCTGTCTCTAAAAAAAATCAAATCAAATTGTTTTTATTAATCCTATTCCAACTTTTAGTCGTTTCCGAGATATTTGAGGTTTTAAATTGTTATTATATTTTTTAACAAGTTTAAATTTTTCATGTATACCTTTAGTAGGCTTTGTAATAAATGACGCTTATTTAACTGACATTAGTTAACATCTAGAGAAGATTGTGAGCTAAGAATTCGAAATTCCTTCAATTCCCTTTCTGATAAGATAATTAGCCGTGCGACGAATGAAGGTACCTATACTGAGAAGGGTTGAAAAATGCATTGAAGTTCAAGGGAGCAATTTTGAACATTTACTTTCAAACGTCAGTCTATTTTTCTTTGGCTTTAAATATTCCATAAAATTTTGTAGCATATCATATTATTCTCACAAATGGTTTAACTCGATTAACTTTTGCTTAAAATGAACCGAATAGCTTCAAATTGTTAAGTATTCTTTAAACAATGTGCGGTTTCGATCGCGGTCCATCTGGATATCTTACTGCAAATAAAGCACATGTTCTTGTAAAAACTTTGTCATATTTACCATGTATTAAAAGTAAATTCACATAATAATTTTTATTTCTTAGTGCTTGTATCAAAATTTAGACCACACCTGCATCTCTAAAAATTTACAGAAAACATCTGATATCTGGATAACGGTAAGGTTTAGGTATAGGAAAGTATACATGAACTTGCCTTATTTTTTTTTCCTGAATGCATTAAAATAGAAAAAACAGGGTGGTTCTATTTAAAAAAATGGAGAAATTTGATATTTATGAAGTTGTTCTTTGAACACTTTTTATACACACACTGTATAAAATGAAAAATTTTTCAACATAGATTCGAATACGTTTGACCTTGCTAAGGGAACCAAAGAGAAACCATTTTCATATCTTCAAGGTTCCCCTCGTAAAAAAATAATTTATAAGGGTCTTCAACGGTCAAATTTTCTACAAAAAACTCAATAACTCAAAAAGTGTGCATTTTTCGAAAAAAGTTTTCAGACAAAAGTATACTAAAATATTACGTAGATTTCAAAAATGTATTAATATACAGGGTGTTCCATTTAAAATAACAAAGTTACAGTCGACTTCCGGTAGAACCGGAAGTCGGCCATCTTTGAAAATATTTTAGTTGAAAATATCGTATCCGAAAACCCAAACGTAGAAATTTTCATGATTTTACTATAAGTATTTTGCCATATACAGATAGTTTTCACTCGTCATGGGACACCCTGTATATACCCATTCCTATCTGAGGCCCACCTGATCTGTATGTTCGTCACCCTGATCGTCCCCTGGGTGTGAAGTTTGTGTACCAAACCCATCCTTTTGACTTTTCCTTCTTTATAAGTATAAGATAATTGATTAGGGAAGCTTAGACTTGCATAATAGCAGTGAATTTAATTATCAGTGTCTTAGATACTGGTTGAATGGACATGGATTTCTAAGTGCCAAAAACAAAAATAAAACATATATCGTCAACTGAAAAATGGTTTTTTCAATATCCACTTTTTCCAAAGAATAGATTATTGGCAAAAGTATATTCCCAGTATAGAGTTGTTGAATATTCCCATAAATAAATATGAATATATTCACGATTGCAGTCATATTTCAGTTCAACTTTATCTAATATCCCATCCATATTTTTTGAGGGTAAGTTTGTTCATTATGCGCACCATGAATATATTGTTTGGTGTCCAATAATGGATCAGAGCCAATAACTGAATTCAAATAATTTGTATTTACTTTGGTTCTCGATTATCTTAGATTATGTTAATTGAAAAATAACTGCACAAAATTCAAAGTGAAGAAACCTACTGCTTTTGTGAGAACTCACAAGGACTCAACTACAACTGCCGAGAATACCTTAAGTCAAACTGGCTACTTGTATATAAAAGACACGAAGAAGATATTAATGGTACAAAGGTCAGTTTAAGTGTTCGAGCGAGTTAATTATTAAGTGATAAACTAGTTCAAAAAATAACCTCACATATCTCACTAAGTGGATAACCAAGAATATCCTATACAAATCAAGATTCCTCGCATAATTGGTGAATGGAAGAAATTATTCTCGCTCTTTTTGATTCTTCCTTCTTAAACTACTCTGGAATCAAACAATATATCCACTTATGTCAAAAATACTAAGTAGCCCCAGATCAATCAGCTAAAATTGATCTAAGAGTATGCTGGAAATTCCAGTGCATGAATATCGGTAGAATAAGGATCATGTGAAGTTTATACCCGCTTTTGAAGTTCATTTGCAATTTCGTGTCGATAGCAAAAACTTCCACTTGAATTGTAGATGCGTAAATGTTTCACATGTCCATGTTTCTTATCCTTCGGTATATGTGGTTTCATCTTTACTGCAAATTTCCGTCTAATTCTAGGTCCAGAAAGTTCCCAATATTCAGTTGAAAGTTTTGAAAACGTTGATCATTTTCGAGACAACTACCTCAAAATTAGGGGTATTATTGTGGTGGTGGATTTATGTTATTGTAGTTTATTTAAACAGCTCAGACTGGATTTATAATTTAGTTATAATTATAGCTTTTTTATTCATAGTCACTATTAGCTTCGACCTTAGTGGAAAGACTTAATGATGACGATGATTTGATAGTCGAGCTGGTGAATCCTTCAGGAAAAATTTGTGGACATGTTTTACAAACTGAAAAAGGAAATGATTACTATGCGTTCCAGGATATTCCATATGCTAAGCCGCCAGTTGGTGAAAATAGATTCAAAGTGAGTTATATATAAAAAAGTTGATTGCCTCATTATTATCCAGTAATTTTTACACAAAAATTTGAATATTATGATATATATAGTGAGTCCAATGAGAAAACTTTTCAGTCATTTTTCTAGTAGAATCAATTATTGAAGATTTCTCTCCGATCTGATAAGATTTGAGAGATTATCTAGGCTTCACAGGTCCTACTAGTCCTACATAGTTAATAACGTCCACAAGAGGAGCTTCTCTCATCATGGCTCGTGTGGGATGACAGAGTCAAACAATCAAAAGGAAGATGCTCTATTATCTCATCTCCCTTCTCAAAGCCTCGATTAAACAATAGGTCCGATAACCTCATTTTAGGAAGATGTTTGTTAAGTCGACATTGTCCGGTCAGATCTCCTTCTCAAAAATGCAGGTTCAGCCGGGTTATCATCAACAATATTTTGCTCGCTACGCTTGGCTATGAATTCAGCCTCGGCAGTCAATCTACTACTTTACTGCCTAGTTAAACAAATAACTATTTTTTGAATTTTCATTCATCACCTTGAAAAATCATTTCATGTAACATTTTTGATTCAGTTGTTTGTTTGAGGCGTTGAAATTATAAATAATAAAGGTCTAGTTCCGGAAGTAGAAGTTCTTAACATGGAAATCTTCTCCTCTTCGAAGACCTTTTTCCAAAATTTCTTGAATATATGATTACTTTGAGAAAAAAATCCAATGCTATAGTATCTGCTTCTTAATCTTATGATAACAATTGCAATTTTCCATGTGCTTTCATACTTTCGATACACTTTCCTAGACGTCATTATTCCGAATTAAATGAGTTATCGCTTATGGAGCTTTATCAAGACTTAACATGTTTTTTAAATTGTTGACTAAACTAAATAGCAATCACTATTTCAGCTCCCACAACCTTTAGAACCATGGACCGACATTTTGGATACTGTCACTAACGTCAAATATTGTCCACAAAACTTTGGAGATACTGGAGATATTGGGACTGAAGATTGTTTGGTCTTAAATGTATACACCCCATTGGTAAGTCTTTTGCATGTATGACCAGGACACTTCTTATAAGAAGTAGTAATAAGGACTGACTTTAGGTACCTATCTTATTCTTGGTATCAGTTACAGCAAACCGTGATATATTGAGGATTAGAAAGTACAGGGTGTATCACGGCTAGAGAGACTGGAAATAATTATAATACTTCATATACATTTTTTTCCAATTACACTTTCCATTTATGACGTCAAAAGTATGCATAATTGTAGTATTTATAAATAGTTGAAATTGGACTAATTCCCAATAAAACAATTTTCAAATTCCAACTATATTTCGTTAACGGAGTGAATGAGGAAAACATTTGATATGGAGTAGATGATATAATTCTTTTCAGTTTGTCTTTTTGATACGGTGACCTGATATTCCCTGTATATATAATAAATTTATGATGATTATGTTTTACACTGGAGAATACATGTGAAATATCAGCATACCCATTATTGGTGCTATTAAGCACTGAAAAAGTCTAATATTAAAGCTTTACTTTGAAATCAATAAAAGTGATTATTAAAAAGAAAATTGAGTGGGAATTATCAATTGAACAAAATAATTAGTTCTGGAAGTAACTTGCATGTATTTCTCAGAATATCATATAAATATTGGTGGTTTCATAAAAACAAGATATAGCAAATTAATTGCTTTTTTCACACTATCCAACTGTTTGAGAAAAAAAAAGAATCAATTCTCGATAAATGAATTATGTGTGTAACATTTTCAAACCAACCATGCAATTTTAATTTTTAGAAGCCTGGTTCCAACGCGTCGCTACCAGTTTTCTTCGTGATCCATGGTGGCGGATATATAGTAGGTTCTGGAAGCTTGGACAATTTCAATCCTCAATATTTTATAGAACAGGAGATTGTTGTTGTAACAATTAATTATAGATTGGGAGCATTAGGTAATCAAAAACATTCCCATTATATTTTGTGTTACATCACATTAATCTATTTATTTTGATTTTTGAATTTGGTGGACTATTCCACAGCTTATTTCATAGATTCAATCCAAGTTTTAAGACATTTATATGATGAGAGATTCCGGGAAAGTGTGTAGCATTGAAATCAGCTGATAGTTTCCATTTTTGATAGTTGTGACCGATGAATACACTTATTTATTCAATTCTGTTCCGTTCAAGCCGTTTTATTAAAAACTTCAGTAAGCAATTGTACTGAATAATTGCATCAACTTTCAACTTTCACTTCGAGTAGCAGCTTTTTTTTAGTCTAGCAAAACAATTGTGAACGGTTGGCTTAGGTCATTCTAGACTGTCAAAATTTTCCAAGCAGCTGGTAAAAGTTGTGAATTATCACTTCTATATTAACATTTCACTAACGTCGAAGAAATACCAAGGTACAAGGACAATATTATAGAGTACAGAAAATATTGGTGGAATACCAGAACTTCTGAAAAATTGTTGTTCGAGGAACAAGAATGAGTTAGTATAAACGTTCGGAAATTCTTGGAACAAATTAAATTTAACTGTGGAACCCTTTGGCAAGTCAAGTGTACTATTCATTTGTTATATGTATACAAATATTTTCAATTGAATAGAAATCGTCAAACTTTTTTGATAGAACAAGATATTATATAGAGAAATATGGAGAAGGACTAGTATGGTAGAAGAAGAAATCGACTCATGAATATGCTTGGCTATTTCCTCCGACCATCAAGGCATATTCAATACATTTGGCACACAACTGTTGACTACTTTTTCGGCAAACAAACTTAAGTTACTAATATAGTTACTTTTAGTGGTGTGAGTAAGGCTTTTCAAAGAACTCCTTATGGTTATTAAATGAACTGTACCTATATACAGGGTGTCCCACGACGAGTTAAAACTATCTGTATATGGCAAAATACTTATAGCAAAATCATGAAAATTTTTACGTTAGTGTTTTCGGATACGATATTTTCAACCAAAATATTTTCAAAGATGGCCAACCTCCGGCTCTACCGGAAGTCCACTATAACTTTGCGATTTTGAATGGAACACCCTGTATATTAATACATTTTTGAAATCTACGTAAAATTCCAGTATACTTTTGTCTGGAAACTTTTTCCGAAAAATGCACACATTTTGAGTTATTGATTTTCTTGTAAAAAACTTGACCGTTGAAGACCCAATTATAAATTATTTTTTTACAAGGAGACCCTTAAAGATATGAAAATGGTTGGGTTGCCTTAAGCAAGGTCTAGCGTATTCGAATCTATATTAAAAAATTTTTCATTCCATACAGGGTGTGTATAATAAGTGTTCAAAGTTTAACTTCATAAATATCAAATTTATTTTAATGCATTCAGGAGAAAAAAAAGGCAAGTTCATGTATGTTTTCCTATACCTGAACCTTACCGTTATCCAGATATTGAATGTTTTCTGTACATTTTTAGAGATGCAGGTGTAGTCTAAATTTTCATACAAGCATTAAGAAATAAAAATTATTATGTGAATTTACTTTTAATACATGTTAAATATGACAAAGTTGTTATAAGAACATGTGCTTTATTTGCAGTCATATATCCAGATTGACCGCGATCGAAATCGCACATTGTTAAAAGAATACTTAACAATTTGAAGCTGTTCGGTTGATTTTAAGAAAAAGTTAATCGAATTAAACCATTTGTGACAATAATGAGATATACTACATAATTTTATGGAAAATTAAAAGTCAAAGAAAAATAGTCTGGTGTTTTAAAGTGAATGTTAAAAATAGCTCCCTTGAACTTCAATGCATTTTTCAACCCTTCTCAGTATGCCTTCATTCGTCGCACGGCTGATCATCATCTCAGAAAGGGAATTGAAGGAATTCCGAACTCTTAGCTGTTTAGGTATAGGAAATTATACATGGACTAGCCTTATTTGTTTCCCCTGAACGCATTAAAATGAAAAAAACAGGGTGGTTCTATTTAAAAAAATTAAGAGATTTGATATTTATAAAGTTAAACTTTGAACACTTTTTATACACATCCTGTATAGAATGGAAAAATTCCCAACATAGATTTAAATACGTTTGATAGCTTAAGGCTACCAAACAGAAACCATTTTCATATCTTCAAGAGTCTCCTCGTAAAAAAATAATTTATAAGGGTCTTCAACGGTCAAATTTTCAACCAAAAAATTAATTACTCAAAAAGTGTATAAGTATACTTAAATTTTACGTTGATTTCAAAAATGTATTAATATACAGGGTGTCCATTCAAATTAACAAAGTTACAGTCTACTTCCGGTAGAACCGGAAGTCGGCCATCTTTGAAAATATTTTAGTTGAAAAGATCGTATTCAAAAACTCAAACGTAAAAGTTTTCATGATTTTACTATAAGTATCTTGCTATATACAGATAGTTTTCACTCGTCGTGGGAGGACCCTGTATACTTCATACCGTCTCCTCATTTCAATATTTCTCACTCTCAAAGTAGATTTATTTTGAAATAGATTGTTACGAGTCAAATTTTTTTTTTCATGTTGCTTAAGGTTAGGTACCGCTATGAAGTAGAACTTCATTCATTTTATATATTATAGGTTTTTTGACGATGGATGATGAGAATTTACCAGGAAATTTGGGATTAAAAGATCAGCATTTTGCGTTGAAGTGGACCAGAGATAATATTCATTTGTTCAATGGAGATCCTAACCAAATCACTATACATGGAGGGAGTGCTGGTGCTATGTCGTCTGGACATCATTTTATTAGTGAAAAAACTAAAGGTAAATGTGTATATAAAATTTTTTCCACATATGAATAATCCAAATGAAATGAGTTTAATATTACGGATAATGTAGTGTAATAGGGTACAGGCATAAATTCTGCTATTGGTGGGAATGGACGTTTTATCAGATCTCCTAATGCATGCTTATTTTTTCAAAAAAATATCAACTTAACTTTTAAAACGACAAATAAAATTTGGAAGTCTTCCAAAACGCGTTTTACGTAATGAAGACGCCACTCTTTTACTCGTACTCGTACTATTTATGTCCACTTTCCACTTTACGTTGATTTTTAGAAATTAAAAAAGCACACACAATCACTTAATGGTCTCAAACAAACATATAAATGATATTTTTACGTCGAATAGTTAAGTAAAATACAATAATAAACACAAAACTATACATAACCTTTGCATTCTTCTTCTTCCTTTCTTTTTTGGGCTATATCCTGAGGGATAATTTACCCAAACCTATGCATTACCGGCCATGGCAAAAGTAAAAGTGTGACATCACACGTATTATCGGTAGCGTTCGGAAATCCTCGGGTTTCGGTCGGAAAGTGCATTAAAATTTGAATTTTATTTAAAGATTTGGAAGTAATTTGAAATGGAAACTGGTTTAATAATAATAATAATAATAATGTTTATTCATAAAATACAATACAATTTGATAAAAACAATTTCAAATCTTTCAGAATAAACATTGATACATCGCTGAGGCATAATAATGCCTGTGCGCGAGTTATAAAATTTGTAATATCATGTTTAAAACATATAAAAATAAAATAATTTAAAACAGCATAAAAGAACATAATTTAATGATAATATAATAAAAATAGTGATAGATCTTGATTGTGAGTTGTGGTCAAAGTCGGGAGTTAAGGTAATAAGGGTTTTTGCTTTGCGTTTAATTTTGAAATTGGGATAAAATTTTGTAATATTCCAAAAATAAAATTGAATAAACATAAATAAATTATTTTAAATACCTTAAATTAATGAAATCATCAAATTATTATTTCCTATTATTAGTTATTTTTGATATCAACTTTACTATTACAAATATATAAGCAAAATATGAAATATGCGTGTACCCTATTAACGTTATGGTTAAGTTTCCTACGATTTGTTACAATACACAGGGTGTCCCAGGAGCTCGTACCAAAAACTTGGGATATAATAGAAGCACTAGAAATTATAATGGTATTTCATGTGAAACTTTTTCTTAATAAATGCAGACTGGAAATAACATTGGAGATTTCGAAGATCATCTAGAGTTGGAAAGTTAGTCGAATCTAACGATGAAAAAATGCCATCAAAGAAACAAAAACTAATGGATAAGTGATCAAAGTTCAAGATTTAACAAAATTAACATTTTCAAGAATATTATACCTACTGATAATAATAGACGGTTGAATCCATATTATGTCCAATGTGTCTAACATTCGCCAGCTGATGGCACCCTCTCCGTATGCCGTTTTTACAATGAATTAAGAATATAATATTATTTTTTATAGGCTGGATTAAAGGCGTAATAGCACAAAGTGGTTCTGGAATTGGAACTATTACAATCCAACCATATTTCAAAGAACTTGCTATTCAGCTTGGAAGGGTCCTGGATCCTAATTTCACCTCAAACAAATCTGAAGATTTACTGAAACTCTTGTTACTGTCTTCAACAGAAGACATAATTAGAGTACAAGAAGAGGTGAGTGAAATTTCAAAATATTTTTAGTTTTTGAATAGTGGGATACTGTTAGGGCGAGTTGTATCAAACGCCTAAACTCGGTTTAATGTTGACTGATGTTTAGACATGTAATTGTTGATTATAAATACAATGCTAGCAAAAAATCTTTTCAAGCTATTTGTTGCATTTTTTTATTTTTTGAAAATATAAAACCGGCAATTTTGAGTGAGTTACAGAATGCAAAAAAGTGGTGTTTTTATATTTATAAGTACTTATACCAATACGGTCGTAGAAAAAATAATGTTCCTAACTCATGCGTGAAGTGTCTTTCCCACTTTCCTCACTTGTTAGGAAAATAACTATATCCGATTTGCAATGGAAAAATGTTTTTCTCCGATTGGCAGCAAATATCAATTTTGCTGACTGATATCAATTAGAGTAATTTTTCACTCTCGTAAGGTACTATACCGAGCAAACCCCAGCTATTTTTCAGTTTTCTACCTAACCTATTCCGTATTTTTTATTCTCTTTGATTATTCGTGGAACAATCTTGATACCTAAGCTAATCATAGGATTACAATTAATTAAGTTAATTTCAAGGAAAGGTTAAAAAAACTTTATTCTGTAGTTTAACGAAAATGTGATAAATAACGATTGGTACTACCGAAACTGTACCCGTAGTACCTATAACTATTGATGAGATATAATTCTCTGAAAGCATTTCACTCATTTTCAAATCTATTTCACGACCAAGCTGAAATTGAGCTTTCTTCACATTCGGAATAGCACTTTTGCATTACCAATTAACGTGAAATATCTAGCAGGTGTAGCTTCGTATTTGTTACTGATAAAATAAATATCGAAGTGTAATCTCATACAAATCTCTGTATCATTGTAAAATTTCCTTTCAGCTAATTGATTCCGTAATTGACTTGTTATGGAAGCCAATAATTGAGTCCGAAGCCAATGAAGATGCGTTTTTGACAGGACCTCTACACAATCGTATTTTAACTGGACAATTCAATTCAGTGCCCCTCATGCTAGGATTTAATTCTGAAGAATATCTGTTTTTCGTTGAAGGTAATTCATATCTCGATTCAATAACTAGGATCACAAAAAATATAAATTCTAATATATATCAACAAGGTTACATAGCCAAGTACTTTCAAACTGAAGACAAAAATTTTTAATTTATATAAATAAGAAGTGGAACTTCATCTTGTGACTTTTACTGGAATATTGAGCAAATTGAAGTAATAGTCTCTATGCTAACATTGAACTCGAACATACATTATAATTTGGTTTTCCAAATGTAATGAAATAACTACCACTTTCATTAGTGGAACTTATGTTTTTAGAAATGTCTCACTTCACTTGTACAAACTGACTTTGCACGCCAGTTTTAGTTAATCACAATTTTCACCTCTTAATATTAGATACTGTCCATATTTTAGCCCTAAAAAGTATTCAAATAAATTCTAGAGCTTTGCAGTATCTGTTTCTGTAGAGTGGGGAGGGTGAGTGTAGGTTCTCAGCGCCTAGGCCACATGGGATCCATTGTACATCCTCCCGAGGAGCTGTACTCCTAGGTCATCGTCTATCCTCTCTCAGGAAGGTGGACAGGTCACTAGGAGACATCTCTTTTATATTGGCAGGTGTCAGGTGTAGACCAAGACTCACCGAACACACACTTTCTTATTGACGATAACTCCGGACACTCGAATAAGACATGCCTGACAGTTTCATATTTCTGTTTACACATCCTGCATAGAGGTGTGTCCACTAACCCCATAGTATGGAGGTATTTTCTTAGTTGACAGTGGCTTGTAAAAAATCCTAGTGTTGAACGGAGGTTTTTCCTGGTCATCGCCAAATATTTCTTCGGCGCCAGCTTCCCAGGGTCACCCAGGCAGATCCTGGCAAGACCGCATCCTTTGATTCCATTCCATCTCAGTAAAAAAGCCCTGATTTTGACGGAATATTCAATAAGCTAGTAGATTGTTTTCTAACTAGCCGTCAAGACTATACCCTTTGCTTCTTCATATGAACGAAAGTAGATGAACATTATTTATTTCACAACAAGCCCATAATAATTGAGTTTTAATGAGATAAAAAGAAATTATTTTGATTTTCCCCCTCTCTTTGCTCCCACAGGAGTGGCCTATTTACTGAGACGTGGAAGATTTATCGTGCCCCTCTTCTCTACTTTGTTCCAGAGGAATCTAGTAGTTTTTTTAGAACTATTTATCGAAGGAGGTTTAGAATATCTGATGGTTTTAATTCAGGTTCAAGTGTTCCTTTTTTAGCTCCTAGCCTCCTAGGTGTTGTCTCCTGGTGGGTATTCTGAATATTTATATAATCCCAGTTTGCTAGTTCATCTGCTATTTAATCTGGTTCTATCCAAGGTGGCGATGTTCACGCTTTGCGTATTAAGTTACTTCAGGCACTCCTATACAATTTTATACCATTTTGAAACTGATTTTTCATGTGGTCGCTGCTTAATTAATCTTTTTGTATTCATATCTTCAATATTAATTTTGAATTGAACAATTTTTTCCATTGACGTGTATTTCTAAGGTACCTTGAGTTTTTCCCAAGCAATTGAAGGGTTTAGTTACGGGCTCGCATACTTATATCTCAGTTCCATCTATTGCTTATGAGCCGTCTTTGTCCTATTGAATGACATCCTTCCCAAGTTTAATAATGCCGCTGGAATTTCATTTCTTCCTGTTGCTGAATTCAGTATATAATTTTTCCTAAAAATTATATTGTTTCATCATTTATGAAGTTCTCTAAAAAGCGGAAAGGTCGTTTTATCTCAATTATTTTTTTCATTCTCATTTTGTAACTTGTTCTTCCTCTTTCAGGCTAGTCCATCAATTCTGGTGAGGTTGTCTCTTGTACTCAATAAGCTCCTATGAATCATTATGACTATCCATACTTTGACGTATTTGTATAATTTATTTATAATATATTTAGAATTATTTCAGGATATACTGATGAACAGTTTGCCGCTGAGTCAAAAATATATGATGACGATGCTCGAATGCTTATCCCTGAATCATTAAATGTAGCTGAAGAGAATAGAGAGCAAGCAGGACTAGACTTGAAGGCGTTGTATACTTCTTCATCTTTCGTAAATGACAAGGCAGCTTATATTCGGGTAGGTGATATTAAAAAGCCGTTTGAATGTATAACAAACGTTAACTCTAATTAGTTGATGTATAGTTTATGCGCAAGCACAATCTATAGTTCTACATACAAATCTGACAATTCATATCTAAAAAATATTTTACTTATGCTTCTTGTAGTTTTGTTGTCTGGATCGTTCTGCTTTGTAATATCCTAGAACTGTATATTACTGGCCGACAAGCACTAATCCTAATCCTCATAACTATTCCAACATTGAGGGAGTTGTCTTTTGAGTGTTGCATATAACATCATAGTAGGCGTCTGTGAACAAATATCCATAATTTTCAAAATTAGATGTCATGTTCACTTAACCAAAGCTGCTTTCTTACATAGTAGGTAGAAAAATGAATTTAAGCAGAGAAAATTTTCGCGGTATATCTTCTCACAATTTTCGAGAATAGCTGTCTCAGCAAGAACGCCTTACCATTTGTTCCCTGTTTTTGGTATTGGAGTACTATACTATTTTCAATTTCAGTATATATATCGTTCTTAGGATTACGATATACATGTCTCAAATAGGCTGTTTTCTAATGGATGCAAGAATTCATTTCTCTCTGTAATGGAAAACAATAGTGTTTCAAAACTATCCCCTGTTTTTTTTTTGAGTACAATATAAAAAACAACCTCCGTATAAATGGCAATGAATGTGATTGAGAAAACTTCTAGTTCTAATGCAGATTTTTTTTTTTCAGTACAGTAGCGATGCATACTTTGTTCGATCAATAGTAAAACTAGCCGAAGGAGCTTCTCAATATGTTCCTGTATATTTATATGAATTTTCGTGGAATGAGAATCCCGAAAAATATTCAGGTAATACCGGGTTGGAGATAGAGTTAGGGTCTATCTTCTCTTAGGATCGTAAAGCGGTCGTGGAGCTTTGAAAAGAAATTATAACAAAACTGGCCTTGAGAATAACCTGGGAATTACTTATAGCCACACCTGTGGATCCCCTATAGTTGGATGGGAAAACCAAAATTACAGATTTCACTCAATTAACCTTTTTTCCTGGAATTATCAAAAAAAATACGCCAGTATAATATAGCACCAGTGGGAAAGATACATATGTCAAACGTACGTCCTATTTTTCACCCAAATTGATAAATATTGTTCATAAGAAAATGGGGAAGCTGATATTATGCCCACAAAACATTGTGCATTTGCGAATTATAAGTCTGACAGTCTGTATAATCTGGATGGAGTGAAATTATTTTACAGAATAGAAAAAACTGTTTGGAAAGGATATATTTATCGCTAATAATCGATATAACTGTAGTAAGAAATTGGAAGAACATAGGAAAATTCATATAAATTGAAAATGTTCACAGCAGAATCATATATCAGGTTCTCTATGAACCAACCAACCTTCCAACTGAGACATTTTTATTAACTAACACATCCAAACAACGACATGTAAAGGTATGTTCACATTGATGCGCTGCGCCGTTACGTTACCAAACAATTTGTTTGTAGAACGTCCAAACTGCTGCAACATTTAGTGGTTCGTTTATGTTTGTGAAGGTTCCAGTTTTATCATGCGCCTTTAACATATTTTCGTTGATCATGGACGACGAATCTGTTGCTATTGGTTGTGCTGCATTTATTGTAATTGCTGGTTTATCAAAAAAGTCCTCACCACATCTATATCAGATTCTAATTCGCTTGCAATTTCGATCCATGCATCATGCTTTTTATTTCGCATATGATAATTGGCATTTGTGGGATCCCATAATTCGGGCTTTATTTCATATATTATACCGATTAGTTTTAATATTTTTGCGTGGTCCCAGTCACCCATTTTTCAACTTTAAATATAATTTGTAACGGAATACTGAAAAGGTGTGCGCGCATTAAAGAAATATTCGTCAAAATAAATAGACGTCCAAACTGAACAATGTTTGTCGAGCAAATTTCTTTGATGTACCGACATGGTACCGACTCCTGATGGATCGTGCTTGTTCGTACACGGGCTTGCACGTTCGTGCGCAGATTACCGTCCACACATATGGTCCACACCAACAAAAATTCAATGTTCGGCAAGGCGCATCGCACCAATGAGGACATACCTTAAGCCATCGTTTCAAGTCCCTTACAAGATGATTTTGTATAAGTATTTGCAACTTTCAATTTCGCTCCAGGTATATTACATAGCTTCAGTTTTATCCAGTTCGTTTGACGTTATTGTCAAAATAGAATTCAAAACATTTGTTTTGATGCTGCTCCAAGGGCGTATTTTTCAATTTACTCCAAGAAAAATGCCGATTAAGGAGCATAACAAAAACAACAAGTAAACAAAGTCTGCGTATTTTCAATAAAAGTTTTTGTCTTATTTTGGTTATGCTCCTTAATTTCAATTCCAGCTATGCCCTTTAAAGATAGACCTACATAAAACACGTTTTTATGGGCTGTGGATAGCTTGATCCATGATCCGGAAAGAAGAGAACAAATCACATCCATGAAATACTTAACGATGGCAGATTATTTCTTTTGCTGAGTTGAAAAGTTGTAATTTTTGAAGATATTTTGGTTTCAAATATAAGGTAGTGTGCATGAGAGCTGCAATCTGCCCATTTTTTTTTAAAGTGTTGTTATGCGTAACATGGTTCCACCTATTGTTTTTTTTATAGGAGTTCCGCACGGTACAGAAATAAATTATTTGTGGAAACCTACCAATAAGGATAGACCAGTTAATGAAACACTTAGAACAGCTATGATCAAATTGTTTTGCAACTTTATCAAAACACAGTAAGCGCTCATTCCTTCATAATACTCAATAAACTTAAGTTAAATTACTCAATATCAACCATTTTGAAAAAAGCATAATATAATATACATATGGAATAAAGTTATTGGGGTTATCTGAAAAAAGTTATTTCGACTATATTTATTTTCAAGCAGGATTCACAATAGAGAACATACTCACATGGGACGGCATAGAATAATTTCATGAATTTAACAAATTGATATTCAACGGATTTCAGGTTTCAATTTTCAGTTATCATGCGTTCTATTGTTGAGTTAACTGTTTCAGTAAACTTTGACATGGATGAAGCCACCATTCTGTCGCAACAAAGCTATTGTTATGTTTGAGGGGGGGTATGACAAAACTTGATGCCAAAAATGCAGTCGGTATGTCGTAAAGAGTGATGGGAAAGTTTTATCGTAGATTTCGGGAAACCGGCGAGGTTTCTGTGAGGCGTTTGTAGTGGAAATAACACAACCCTCACAACTACTGAGGATCCAATCAAATAAGCTTGTTGCCCATATAGAGGACACGAAGCTTCTGGAATGGAAGTAGGTAGATAACGTGGGTAATGGTACAAAGATTCAGTTCAAGTGCCTGGGTTCTTGAGGCCGACCCAAACGTATGAATGATATCATTAAAGCATTGTTGAGGAATAATGCAGGGATAATTTAAAACCCAATTCCATGCTTTTGGATGAGAATTTGAGCGAACTAGCCAAATCACCGGATCCAATATAATCGAAGACGATTGAGATTTTCTCAAGCGAGCTGTTCATTTAAGACGCACATAGAGTATTGGAATGCAATAATCCTTCAACTGCCAGATGTTTATCAGATGTTACAGGATATTTCGATATGAATGAATTCTAAAATAATAATAATGGTGACTTAGACATAAAAGTTTAAAAGGTTTTGAGTTTCTGATTTCTAACTGAATAAATTGTGTCTCTCCATGTGATTTTGTCGAACGTCTACGGTTCTGCATCTTAGAGTACCTTTGCGATACAAATAATAAAATACAATATAAGTGGAAATGAAGGCGTCCCATCAATTCTTATTGATAATTTTCACGACAAGATAGTCTTCATGTGAGGTGTTGACTCAACTAATGCATATCAGATTAACTAAAAAATAATTTTTTGATATTTTTTGAGTGTCTTGAGTGATTTTGTTTGAAAATGAAATTAGGGAAAAATTTAAATGTCTTGTATTCATGATACATCTTTTCATCGATCACCCAAATAGCTCAGCAAACATTATTTCATTTTAGCAATTTCTCAAAATTTCCATGACATATCCATCCCTAATTGAAAAACAAAATAGATCTTCATATATTGTTAACCTAAACTTATAACTCGTTCGAAAAAAAATATTGGCATTAATTAACTTTTGTCTCGACTTTTGTATTTAACTAAAACTATTGAAATATGGTTTATTATTAATTGATAATTTAACTCACTATTTTCCACAGAAACCCCACTCCAGAAACTGATGAAGATATTCAAAACATCATTTGGCCCCAAGTTCAACCTGAAGCTGTGAAATATTTCAATTTGAACGAAACATTTGAAATTTTAGAAAATCCAAGAAAATATTATGAAATGAGGGATATTATAGATAAAGTCACACAACCACCTTTAAATGTCTATTGAATGGAATCAAAGGATTCCCGTTTTTGCAATATTTTCAGGATAATAAATATATTGTTTGTTCTTATCAAAAAACTATGTAATAGAATATCTTTTATCGAAACCCATTCTAGTGTATTATGTTAAGTATTTCAGCACAGCTTGCAATGACCTATTGTGTGATTCCAAATAAACGGTAATGGAAATGAAAATTGTCCTTACTATTATGTGAATTGTTTGAGAAAATGCTTTAGAAATCTATGCCAATTCTCTGCATACATCTTTAGTGTTTAAATAAGACAAAAGTCTGATATCTCCGGAATGCGGACTCATTTTACGCAGTTTTTTCTCCAGGTCATGACCTGTTAAATAACATATAATCATTTTCAGCTATAAAGGTCATTGCGTACCTGGTCCAAGTATTCATTCACTATTATACCCATCTTGTATAACAAACTACAACCTCATATTTTCATAATGAACTTCTATCATATTATATTCCACGATAAAATCACAAATCAATTAATCTGTATATTATTCTGTTTCCTCACGTTAAGGTTAAAATAGTTGCCACTACCTCATAACCGTGTAGGTGATGAAAACGAGAAAGTACAGTATTTCATTAATTATTGAAATCAGCTACAAAAAATTTTCTTATTATTTCTTCACAAATAAGTTTTTTGTGATATATCATTCGACCTACGTTGCCATTTTAAGAAATTCAAGATGTCGGCAGTACATTAAGTACTAAGGTTACGTAGCACAGTTCCTTTAAAAAACGAAGAACACAATACCGTTTACAACCGTTGTTTGATAATTTTATGTTTATTCCTTCCAAAGAAAATGACATACATATATTGCCAGATTTTCTCGCTACCTTGTATAAGTATACACAGTGGTTCTTCAACACCCTATTCAACACAATTTATGTACCCAGATAACTTCCAAACGACGAATATTAACCCAGTACCAGACACTCCTCAAGGCAGAAAGCTCGATCGATAACTACCGCCCAATTTCATCACCTAGTAACTTGGCAAATATATTAGGCATGGTGATACTAAGTGGACTGGAGAAAGAGGTGAAGAGCTTGATTCCAATTCAGAAGAAAAATTTCAGTTTCAGTGCTGAACACGGATGTTCTTCACAATTTAATCAATTGAAGTGTTCAACTATGTTCGAGAGGAATTTAAGTCTACTTCGCTCGACCACCGTAAAACTTTTAATTCGGTCTGGCTCCTTTAACCTATATTGAAACTCACTGAACTTTCTTCTTCGGGTATAGAAATACTGAAATATATTCACACTCACCTTGTGTTCTTGATTTTTATTTTATTCCACCCCTCAGTAGAGAAACTGTCGACCTGAATCCCAGTGTAATAGCTATTTGTATTACTAAGGAGAAAAGTGCCACTTTTCCTCCCGCAGGATGTAGTTTACGACACAAATAGGTAACGAATATAATTAAGAACACAAGAATTATTTATTAAACAAATTCATCAATATATGTTATACAATTAAGTACATAATATGTCTACTATATTTTAGAATTATTTATGTTAATATTGAATGTGCAGTTTTGAGCAGCACTTATATGAACACCATTGGAAGAATATAGAGTTTGAACAGGAGCTTTAGTATTTGAAATATCTTCGCTTAGCACATTGTAATGATGGTAACTTCTGGAAGTGCTTGGCTGATTTTGATCAAGTTCAGGTTCAACATTATTTCTCATAATTTGATCAGAAATTTTCTTTTTTTTTGTGTAAGATTGCTCTACATAACCTTCTGCGATATTGGTTGATTTCCAACCGCCATGCTGTTTTAGAGCTAAAATATCCCCACCAGCGTTTACTAACAGAATTGCTGAAGTTCTTCTGAAACTGTGCCCTGTGTGATTTTCGGCATTTGGAAGATTGAGATATTCTGCAATTTTTTGTGGTATTTTGGATATACTATTTTTGCCAACCACTTTATTTATACATTTACCTGCTTTAAAGCATACCAACAATTGTTTATGCTCAGTTTTAGGACGTAGACAGATATACTTTTTAACGATTTGAACAAAATATGAGCCGTTACCTGTTGTAGTATTGATAACGAAAGTTCGTTGTTTATTCGATTCGGATATTTATGACCAAACAATTGTCTTTCTCTTTAATATCATCCACAGTCATTTTAATAAGCTCATCACATCGACATGCTCCAGAAATTCCAATAACAAGGACTACCTATGAATATTTTGTATCAAAAATTAAATTTTTTGCATGGGATTTCATTTCTTACCTTCATTAATAAAAAAACATCATCGGGGGCTTCCATTAATAATGTATTTATTTCTTCTCTTGTAAAAGTTTTAGCTTTATTTGGTTTGGCTACGTTCATAACCTTACTCCAGTGCAAGGGCGTCGCCAGCCGATGGCGCAGGGGGGGCAAGTTGACTTTACCTACTACAACTATTCATATTTTTTTCCTACAAACACTATGCAAAACACGCTTTTCTACACAAATTTATGTAAAAGTAATGCGAAAAGTACACGATATGGCACTTTTCCGCACCGAAATGTCAAACAAAGCTACATATGACCTGTCAGCTTTTTTTGACAATGCAACTTAATTGAATTTCTTATTGGTGTACAATTTTTAAATTTAAACTAAAAGTAAGTAAACTATCTATATCATTATTTATTTTAATTTATGAATTATTAAAACATTAACCTATTAAGCATTATTTTAGGAATCATGAACCAAGATGAAAATAATTTATCTTTTGAGTTGTCCAATTCGGACATTGAAAATACTCAAGTTACTGCATTTCTTTCATTAAGAAATGCGGTTGTAGAAAAAATATTGTGTACAACTTGTACGCAAATCACTTTTCCCACTCGCTGGATTTGCACAAACTTCTGCTCTCGTGGGAAAGGTGACGCTTTGCGCACTTGTTGTACAAACTACTATTCTCATTCTCTATGAATGAGAAAAGTAGGTAAAGTCGACAGCACATGAAGCTTTTCACTTGTACTACGAGCCTTACATCTACAGAACAGTAACTTAGTACTATATACATATATATTTTGTGACAGCACGAGCTCTTGACTATGCAATAAAAAACTTGTAAATAAGTTATAATAACATTTATTAGAAAAATAGAATAAAAAGGAGTTTGAATTTGAATAAGTGTACAGCATACAGCGTATTCGGTATTTTTTTAATTACCAGATTTTAATATTATAGTGGTCGTTGTTTGTTTATATTAGGTTAATTAAAACATAATTTTCGGGGATTCATTGTAAACTTCTCGACCACTTTATTATTAAAATCTTGTAAATTTCCATGTATAAGGTTCTTTACCTCCTATATATAGGATTCTTATAGGAAAATACAAAGCCTGGGTCAGCCCAGACACATGTGAAACATCACACTGGTTTCGTTCAGGAACCTCAACAGATAAAAATGTGTGTTCAAAGAAAAAATAGGGATCGTCTTTTATATTAAAAAACAAAAAAATATTATAACTATGTTGAAATAACACAATGATATAAAAAAATAGGAAACGAACAGTGATGATACCAAAGAATTCTGGAATGTGACTGGAATTTTTAATATCTTTTGTATTTCAATCTTACGCACTATTGAAAATATCAATTCTCAAGGATACTATTATAGTAAATCTAGAGGAGATTTTTGATTAGCTTAAACACAAAGTAAGTACTGTGAACGTTTAAACTTTTGTTTTTCGATGCTGTTCACTTTTGAAAATTGCCTCTCAAGTTGTCTTTTATTGGCGTTCTCAAGGGGAAGCCTCCATAGTTGGTTCTATAATCATCCTGGTATAGTCAGATGCAATATTATCATGCGGGTCATACGATTCAACAAAGACATACTCACAGTTTCTGTTTTCTTTTATTGCGTTTAATTACAGCTTAAGATGAATAAGACAGACTTATGTAATTTTGGCGGGAGAAAGAAGGATATGTATTAAGTTTTCAGCGATTCTAAAAGGTCTTTCACCAGCTGAGTTTCTATAAATATGCCAGCTTTGTCACTTTGACAATTCAAAGTGACAATATGAATGATAAGTAGCAATTATCCGGTTTTTTTGTATCCTCAAGCAAAAAAAGGCACTAAGTTTGATAGATTATTTCGAGAATGAAAGAAAAAGTGGAAATCCGTCCATTAGTGTAATATTACATTTTGGTAACCTATTTGTTCTCCGATTTGATACATATGTTTTGTGACCTTTGAACCCGCACGATAAGAGCACTTTTGACTATATCTGTGAACAATTTTATCACTTATGATTGTACGAGAGGTTTGTATTTTATCGGCTGAATTTGGATTGTATAACGAGAAACTGTTGCCTAGCAATAGGGTACAGGCATAAATTTTGCTATTGGCGGGAATCGACGTTTTATCAGGTCTTCTAACACCTTGCATGCTTATTTTTTCAAAAAAATATCAACTTTACTTTTAAAACGACTTTAAAAATCATAAAA
This sequence comes from Galerucella nymphaeae, assembly GCA_963978555.1. Lineage (NCBI taxonomy): Eukaryota > Metazoa > Arthropoda > Insecta > Coleoptera > Chrysomelidae > Galerucella > Galerucella nymphaeae. The sequence continues at coordinate 14,995,538 of OZ021715.1, read as the reverse complement.
TTTGAAAGTCCGCCAAAACGCGTTTGACGTCACTGTTGACGTCACACACTTACATGTACTTCTTTACATTCTTATTCGTGTATCGTGTATTGCGCTCTGAGTTTTGTGACTTAATTTGTTTTTGAAAGTTTTAAAAATGGATACAGCCAAAAAAAAACACTTCACATTCCAAGTACTGCATTGTTCCAGAGTGTAAATCGACGTCTAGTAAAACTCCAGACAAAATATTTCTTACTTTACCTAGTGGCGCAAGCAAAAATGCATAATCATCTCTGGAAGTATGCTAGACCCGAGAGCCCTACACCAACCACAAAACCTTCGCTAGCCATATCTTCACTCAAAAATTATAACGGATCGTAACTGAACTATAAACTAGTAAATAATAGTTATTTGTTTAACTAGGCAGTCAATCTACTTTGCTGCCAAGTTGAACATATAATTTTCTTCTAAGTTAAAATATCCTCGGAAATATCGTATATTTATGTCCACTTTCCACTTTACGTTGACTTTTAAAAATTAAAAAAGCACACACAATCACTTAATGGTCTCAAACAAACATATTAATGATATTTTCACGTCGAATAGTTAATTAAAATACAATATTAAACACAAAACTACACATAACCTATGCATTCTTCTTCTCGCTTTCAATTTTGAGCTATATCCTGAAGGATAATCTACCCAAACCTATGCATTACCGGCCATGACAATTGTAAATGTGCTACGTCACACGTATTCGGAAATCCTCGGGTGTTGGTCGGAAAGTGCATTGAAATTTGAATTTTATTTTAAAATTTGGAAGTTATTTGAAATGGAAACTGGTTTATTTCCTATTATTAGTTATTTTTGATATCAACTTTACTAATACAAATTAATATCTAAGCAAAATATGAAATATGCGTGTACCCTATTGCTAAAGGAAACAGTTTAGAAGTTTAACAACACAAATTTATCCGATATTAATACAAACATCGAGTGTAATTCGGCAGGATAATTCAATGAATCGGCTCATTGTTAGTGTTTAGAAATTCAATAAGCTGTTGACAAACATGTCAAACTATTTATTATGCGATAATTGATAAACAAATGCATAAGTGAAAAAACCACAAGCGCATTTATCACTGAAAAAGTTTCAGCTAACTTTTGCCGCTGTTAAAGTGACAATTGCACTGTGGCATATGCGATTTTTTATACATGAGTTGAATTGTCATTCACAAATATAATTTCATGAAATATAAGCTTTATATATCTTCTGTATGTTCCTTGTGGTATATTATTCATTCTTTTTTCAATTTCTTGGGAAATTAAACCACAATATTTTTGAATTCTTTATTTCAACGTTTCGCTACCGAAACAAAAATATTGTGGTTTAATTTCCCAAGAAATTAAAAAAAAAGAATAAGCTTTATATTACTTATATATGATTTTCGACAATGAGAATGGCTTGATACCCTCCAATATTTCTTACATAAACCCTTTGCTTTTAGATGGAATTCTTGTTTATTGTGGTTGCCCTCTGCCATAGTGGGGTAACTGATGTTCATTAACCTTTTCCGTTTATAATATAGAACAGAATGGGTATACCATGGACAATAAATATAAAGGTTGCGGCAGATAAACGGTCAATTAGAAATATCTCGAGAACTAAAGGTATCTGAATTATGAAAATTGGCATGAAGGGGTTTTGAACAATGAGCAATTCAATGGAAATATTCCCGTCACCATTCTACTTCCGGTTATACCGGAAGTTGCGCATAACTTCGTAATTTTTAATGGAATATCCTGTAGATTTTTCAATTTTATAAATATTTACGTTATTCCGAACATTTTTTGTTGTTACTTCCCTTTACCTATTTTGAACCGTTTTTGAGTTGTAATGTTTTTTAAATGAAAATTACACTTTTTTACCATGTACATAAAATTCAATACCCTCTAAAATAATTTGAATAAAAGTTTGAATCTCTCAGAAACCATTCAGCACATACCGCTTTATCGTTCACCCTTTGAAGTTCCCCTTTTTATTATACAGGGTGCTGTCAAAATTAAAATAAAATTGGATTCTTTAATCCTCGCGTAATTCCTTTTTTTCAAATGGGACACCCTGTAAGTGATTATTTATTTTGGAAGAATACGCTGCCCACTATCGATATGTATTACTATTCCCTATACCTATCTCCTGCTATTTTCAAATAAATCAGCTTTATTCATTTTTGTCACAAAAAAATTAAATTAACAAGTCGCTTATGGAATATTCTGACAAATTTAATGTCAGTTATTATTAATATTCAGTAGTCATCTTGTTGTATGCCGTTGTGTGGAAGGTATAATTATAGTTTGCCTTTAATATTCTTGACAAAATAATAATGGCACATTCAGGATATACAAATAATGATTTTTTAAATTTAATTATGATTCACGGTGAGTATAACAGAAGAGTATCCAAAACATGCCGTCTATTTGCTGAGAGATATCCCGAAAAGCCTCGACCAAATCATAAAACTGTAAAACGTTTGCTGCACAACTGTTCCCATGTCGAAGTGTCATTTTCGTTTAATGTTTTTTGTGCTGTGAAGAATAATAAGATATTCGCTCTCATGATTTATGACGAAAATTTAACCGGAGAGCGTTACTGCAACATCTAACAGCAAGTAATTGTACCAGCAATGCACGCTTTACCAAGTAATGAGGCTAACGAAGCTTGGTTTCAACAAGATGGTGCACCAGCTCACAATCTTCGAGGAGTGGGATCATTGCTTGATGGAATCTTCAACGATAGATTATTATAAAGGTCCGTTTCTCTGGCCACCAAGATCCCCACAATTGTCACCATTAGATTATTATATTTGGGGATATGTTAAAAATAAGGTATTCTCTGTCACTACCAAGGAAAATATGATAAGCAAAGTCCTTCACGTCTTTAATGAAATAGATGAAGATTCACTATCAAGAGCTACTAATGAAAATCTAATTAAAAGAATCCATAAATGTTTGGAGGTTGATGGCCAGTATTTTGAACATTTGTTGTATTAGAAAGCTGGTGCCTTATTATCTTGGATAGTATCTTCACGTATAATTGTTAAATGTTTAACTCAATAAATTAATACCACATAGCATACAATAAAATTAATGCTTTGTGACCAAAATGTATAAAGCTGATTTATTTGAAAATAGCCGGAGATAGGTATAGGGAATAGTAACACATATCGATAGTGGGCAGCGTATTCTTCCAAAATAAATAATCACTTACAGGGTGTCCCATTTGATAAAAAGGAATTACGCGAGGATTGAGGAATCCGATTTTATTCCAATTTTGACAGCACCCTGTATAATAAAAAAGGGAACTTCACAGGGTAAACGATAAAGCGGTATGTGGTGAATAGTTTCTGAGATATTCAAACTTTTATTCAAATTATTTTAGAGGGTATTGAATTTTATGTACATGGTAAAAAAGTGTAATTTTCATTTAAAAAACATTACAACTCAAAAACGGTTCAAGATAGGTATAGGGAAGTAACAACAAAAAATGTTCGGAATAACGTGAATATTTATAAAATTGAAAAATATACAGGGTCTTCTATTAAAAATTACGAAGTTATGTGCAGCTTCCGGTATAACCGGAAGTAGAATGGTGGCGGCAATATTTTCATTGAATAGCTCATTGTTCAAACCCCTTCATGCCAATTTTCATAATTCAGATATCTCTAGTTCTCGAGATATTTCCAATTGACCGCTTATCTGCCGCACCCTGTATATTATTATTAAAAAAATCATGTTCACAAATCCTTTGTTCGAACTTGTGAATTTGTTTTTTCTTGAATTGGGAGTATAAACCTTCAAAACCGAAAACTACATTAGATATGTCATTTTTCATGGTACTCTGGTCAGGATGAAGAATTTGACCTAAGTTGTAGAAAAAGGAATTTGTTCCAGGGAATTACAGAACTGAAATTCAGTATTTTGGAGTTTAATAACTTAGCTTAGACCCTTAAAATGAAACATATACAATTCCTTGTATAGGCTCAAGCTTCTACTTTTCGGAAATATATGGTTTTATAGCAGATCAGGGTGTTCTTAAGGAGCACATAATCTTTGAAAGAAAGACTGCAATCTGTCTACAGTAATTCCGTGAATTTTTGTCAGCGAGTAGTTTCTGAACTATAGTCGTCGTCAGAATTGTTTGATATTTTCATGGGTTTTCAAGTTATGGGCACATCAAATATCTGGAGATTAATATGATCATCCAGTATTATAGGATTTTTTTATTAGATGGAAAAAAAATAATGACTCCTGATAAAAAACCTGCAGTTTCAATTAAAATATTGTCTCACGTGAACTAATCGCTTAAATTTATAGTACTTGATAAATCAAGCTTAAAATTCATAAAATAATTGATATCGTATAACTTATTTATCAACTGTTATCGACCCATCACGTACATCGATTACTTCTTTTCGAATATTCCATGTTTCCACGCGAAAACATGAAAACTGTGTTCGGTATGAGTACCTATAGGGTGAAGCAAAACCAAAATTCTGTACACTAAATCACAGGTCTTCCAAAATTTTTCTCACCTTCGCTCATTAAATGCATTACCCTGACTTGACTTGACATTTGTACAATACAATACATATATACTTCCCTTCAGAATTACCTCTGTCAAGACCAAATGACTTATATGTATTTTCCTTTATTAACACTTTTATGAATTCAAATAAAACCTCGTTCTCGAAAATGGAAGAATAAAATTTTTCAATTTATGTGGATATTTTTTTCCAATTTGTCGTTGTGACAGGTCGGTTTGCCTGTTGATCAAGTTCAGTCTAGTTGTACAACGATTGGAAGTCAGTGATTGGACGCACGTATGCTTGACAGCAAAGATTTGAGTCTTAATGGACAACTAGGTACATAGTCAACAATGAGCACTTACAGTAGAAGCTCAAATGTCAAAACAAGTGATGTTTGGCAAGTTTATCTGAACCTACGGGGCATCGGTAAGAGGCGAGGAAACATGGCGCTTATCTGCCAAAAACGTACAAGTGGAGTACTGTTACTATGTATTTTATAAAGTAAAACTGAAGAAACAAAGGTCACTGACAATACCAACACCACTGGATAAATTATTATCAGTCAACTGACGAAGTGAGAAGAAAGAACACACGCATGCGCTAGCTCATAAGAAGTCAGCTGTCAATAAAAATAACCAATTATGTAATTCGGAGCTTTTGGTAATTATGGTTTGCGCACAACGCTGCTAAAAGAAACCCATAACAAACTTGGAAAACTTGTTCATATTATAATATTCGTACATTGAAAAAGTAAAGTTGATAGACAAAATCCAAGTAATCAAGCACATTGAAGAATTAACCTTTAATCAGATTGTCAATATTGTTGATAATTCAAAGTCTATTTTCTTATTATTATCAATACATACCTACTCAGTACTTCACTTTTCCATAGTTAAGCGTGGCAATAACGCATTCCTTCCAGAGGTTTAGATAAGCTTGCCAATCTATACTTATCTATTTGAGACGAAGGGTGAGGGAAATTTTGGCAATAACAATAAATTGGGTGAATTTCGTATCTTGTACAAAAGTCGTAAAACGAAATGCCATGGTTAATTTTTCAATTCACCATAAAGGGGAGCTGGCGACTTATATTGCTGTAGGTGTTTGAAACAATAAACTAGGTGAATTGTGTATTTGTACAAAATTGTACCAAAGTCGTAGAACGAAATACTCTGATCCATTACCATTTGTTAACTTAGCATATGGTGATGCTGGCGACATATATGAATCTAATTGTTTATAACAATATTGATTGGGAGAATTTAATATTTTGTACAATTTTGTACAAAAGTCATAGAACGAAATGCCAATTGTTCAATTTCCAATTTACCCAATGGGGGTTTCTAGCGACATATGTCGCCAGCCCCCCCACCTTTCATTTCATCACTTGTACAATAATCAATTATGCTTGTGAAAAATGTATATAATGAGTACAAAATTGCTACGTATTCAATTTCATGAATAGGATTGTGGGGGGGGGCTAGAGACATGTACAACATACAACATTCCTATACACGGCAGGTGATTGAAAATGGTTGACTAGGACTCTCTCACTGAATTGAACAACCTCCGATTTAACATATAAGAGGGTGAGTCCTGAAGCTGCAATTTAGTTTCATGAATCATAAATTTATTGAAATATTCTGCAGATAGTGACATTGGGTTTGCTATGACAGTAGATCATTATCATTAGGTCATCTTCGTACAAATAGCAATTTACCGGGGAAGGAAGATTTTCGATCACTTGTTGATGGTTGGTATGGACAAGGATTCACTCAAAACTGAGCCTTTGTACTCCATCTTGTCAAGTATAGTCAAGTCAAGGAATTGGAATACTCACATAGTGGAAACGTTTCAGAAAGCTATCATATTTCCAGGCAGATGTGGAAGACTGTGCGGTAAGAACATGGACGGGACCTAACCCAAAAATGACTTACTTTATAAGTTATACACAAAGGTTGTCAGATAAATGATAACTTATGGGTCCATGGTGTGGTGGACAAAGACGCAACAAGTAGGAGCAAAAAGGCTGTTGATTAAAACACAAAGGTAGGCCTGCCTGTATATCACAGCCAAACGCATAACGCTGACAACTGGAAGCAAATCGAGGAGCTTAAAGCGGACTATGTAATGAGACAGCCCATGGATGCAATAGCTAGGAGATATAGCTTCGATAATAAATTCCAAGTAACTATACCCTAACTGTAGGGAAGACTGGAATGAAGTTGTACCCTGCATACATGCGCTCAAAGACGTTAGATAGCGTGGGAGCCGGTATAGTAGAGCTAAAACAACGGATAGCGTTCCCAGTAAGCCTATCAAAAAATGTCGAGATTTTCCAGGCGGAAATGACGGAGATTCGCCACTGTGTGGGGGAAATTAAAAGGCAGAAGAGAACATATCGTTTAATCGCAATCTTCACAGACAACCAAGCAGCGCTGAAGGCACTCAACTCCGTAGAGATCAATTCTAAGCTAGTATGGGATTGTGTACGGGCCCTAAATACACTGAGTGTTACGGTATCCTGAGTACCGGGACACAAGGGTCATAAGAGCAGCTGAAAAGCGGATTCTATAATGTATGTTTATACCTGTAGTATTGTGTTCACTGTTCATACTAGCTTGTAGAGCATTGTATTAATATTTTCCAGTTGAGTTCATTAAGTTTATCTCCACAACTTTTTAGGTTAAAATAATGTCAATATCATGTACCTAAATCTTGTATCATACTGGACGAACACAACAATAGGCATGATGACAGTCACTAAGAATCACCAAAATATTGATTTGATGTAATTATATGTATAAGATACAGAGATTCTACAGAAATCACTCATTTTTCATTTTCATGTGTGATTACATTTATTTTAGTAAAAATATAAGCACAAAATTTAACCATCCGCCATCTTATCTTAAACACCAATCACAAGAGAGTGACGTCATATTTTCGTAAATATCTATGATCCGACCCGAACCAAATCCGAACATCTGTTTTGTCGTCTTTATATTATCTATGGTTTTGTATTTCCTTTGTTGCTGTTGGCTTTGCTTGGTTCATGTGATATTTTCTCGTTATTAACTATCAAGTATCTCTGTTTTTTATTACCCCAAAAACCGTTTTTGAAATTATGTTTATGTATCAAAATAAACTTTTAACCTGCAAGCTGTCAAGTATTTGAAGTTTGTCTTTGACGATTTCACTACATGACACAGATCATATATTTCGGACAGAAAAAAGAACGAAATCCAGATTCAAGTATTAGAAGACTGTCGGCTATGTTTCTAGATCCCCCATATGAAATAATACCTTTATTTGTTTCACTTCCAAGCAGTTCATGGCTCAATGGTGATTTCTTAGCTTTTTCAATTTGGTTACTGAACGAAAAGAGCCGAGGTTCAAGTTTTTCTTAAACACAATTTATTTTGCGTTGGAGCTACGTTTACTTGAAACAGAATTTTCAAATTACACAATGCCATCATATACGAAGATTTGGCCTGGAAAGGTATAATCGGCAATCATTAACTGGGATTACTATGGTTATGTGTCCCTTAAAGAGGATGATTCACTTGATTTGATTGAGTAAGTTTTACATATCACACTGTGGACACAAGTTCTATACCATAGTGTAATGAGAAGTTTTATCAATAAGTCTTCAAAGTCAGATTCTGATGGACGAAATATTGTGAAATTTCCTTTAACTCCTGATTGATTGTTCCTTGTTCATTTTCAAACCATTGACGTACCATAAAAAACGTACGATGATATACACAGTAGTTTAAAGTGGAACATAAAACTCCATGCAATAATTACTGTGGCAGCAAGCTCTTTGTATAATCAATTCACGTATCCTTGAAACAACAGAATTATGTAGTGTAGATGCTGTGGAATTTATCAACGATTTGATAAGCTTAACCTAAATACTATTTTTGTAGATAGCATACAAAGATAATCAAATGATTTATAGATAATTCCTATAAATATAAAGGTTCAAATTAGTTTTTTGATAGTCAAATATTTTGAAATCATGTGGTTCAATATAAAATTTTCAGTAGCGTGTTTACTTATTTATACAACAAAAGTAAGTTTTTTTTTTACTCAGAAATAAAGTACTGCATCAACCATTTTGGGTTATTAGCAGTGGTATACACTATACAGTATGGTCTGTTCAATTATAAAGCATATTTGTGGGTATAGTCAAAGGCACTCTTATCCTGCGGGTTCAAACGTCACTAACCATATGTATCAAATCAGACAACACAGAGGTTACCAAAATGTGAGATTAAACTGATTGACGAATTTTCACTTCTTCTTTCATTCCCGAAATAATCCATCGAACTAAGTACCATTTTTTTGCTCGAAGATACAAAAAAAACGGAAAATTGCCACTTATTATTCATATTATCAATTTGAAATGTCAAAGTGACAAAACTGACATTTAAATAAAAACTCAGCTGGTGAAAGACTTTTTAGAATCGCTGAAAATTGAATACATATTCTTCTTTTTCCCGTCAAAATTGCATGTCTGTCTTATTCATCTTACGGATTTCATTTGGAAGTTATAATTAAACGCAATAAAAGAGAACAAAAACTATGAGTATGTCTTTGTTGAATCGTATGACCCGCACGATAAGACTGCATCTGACTCATAGATAAAATCTGACTATAGTTATATTTTTTCAAAAATGCCAGTATCCTTCAAAAATTTTATGCAATTTTTCACGCTACAATGATCATTCAATAACAGATCCATGGAGCACGGTAGATTGCACACTTCACGGCTTATTTAAAAAAAACGGACACCGCTCTTATACATGTTCAACACTTGTTTGTACATTACAATACATGTCGTGCACACAGGTGGATCTTCCCTTTCAAGTTTTATAAAGTTTAAAAATTTTCCTGTTTTACAGAATATAATATTTGTAGTATATTATGTTATCAAATTTTTCGAGCGATTTTCATATAATTTTCAGTGAATTTCAAGAATAAAGTTTTTTATTGCTTTTTTAATTCAAACAATCTACTGATTTCATGCTTGGAGCTGAAAGTTTTGGCACCAAATTCATTAATATTGTGATGTTACTCTTATTTAATTGAACAGTTTCCAAGATGGGATAAAATTATACGCTCCCTATGGCTAATTACTACTCGTTTATTTAAGAAACAATTACACACTATAATCAACTTAATTTAGGTATATAAACACTACTTAATGTCTACTTATTCATCTACATCTACATCCTAATTTATCTTTAACACTTAAATATTGCACTATTCATATCTATCTGTTCACTCACTGTATACTGACTTTTTATCGATTCACTGTATACTGAGAACTGTTCGACAAACTCAAAATCCCGTGTATATACATATTGCTAAGCAACTCTAAAACGATTTGGAATTTACCATCGTATTTGGAACTCCGATAACAAAATAATATTATTAAGCTGCTTTTGAAAACATCAGCTTGTCCACTTTGGTTATTGGCAGTTTAGATTTATTATTTTGAGGTTTCGAATCAACATGTCGGATAAATATGTACAAGGTGTTTTCAAACGACACTCTCAACGTTCGCATGTAAATACCTCTCGTTAAATTCATCCATATCTAAGTTATGGAATAAAAACATTTAAATTTTCATAAATTTAACATCTCGTATCTCAAGAAGTGAATAGGCTGGACCTCTCAATCCTTCTCAACCATTTTGTCCAATTCTACGAAACGTATTCACTTGCGAACGTCATTGTCATTTTGAAACGCCCTGTATATTATTGAAAATAAGAGGAAGTATCCACAAGACGGCACATTTGTTTGGCACAAGTCAGATGAGTGTTTGAAATATATGATGTAGTTTTACCACTATTTCCGGATTTAATTTGACCTTGTGTGGTATTGGGTAAGAAATTTCCACACCAAATGTGTTTATTTCCAACATCAATTTTCCTCTTTATCAAGTGCTTGCATAACAGTTTGAATAATTGCATTTTCCATATGAACATTAATCATAATGGTCCAAAGAGTTTAGAAAACATCCAGCCTATGAATCAAAATTATCATGTGAACAAATGAAAATTAGATTGCCAAATAGTATATTGTATAATTAGTGGGAAAAGTATCATATTCCCAAACGACTGTGATGATTACCAGACGAGGAGCGTAGCGACGAGTCTGGTAACACAGGAGTTTGGGAATATGCTTTTCCCACGAATAATACATACCATTTTTTCTTCGATCGTTAATTGACATTTGTAAAATTATTTGAAAAATATTCCGTTCAAGATGTAATTAAGTAAGTTTAGATACATTTCTTCATGTTTATATTGGAATATAGAAGTGGTGGTAACGAGATAAACAAAACAATTAGCCATGCAGCTTCAATTCAACGTATATAAATTCTCTTCGCCCTCCAGTATAATTTACAAATTATACAAACTGTACAATACATGTAAATATTAACAACAATAAATTTGTGTTCAAAAATATGGTTCAAAATTAGATGTTTCTTTTATTTCTTCCATAACAGCTTAATCAATATAAAAATTGAAGCCATACTTTGTTACATTTTATTGTAATAATCCATTGAAAATATTACCGCACGCTACAGCAGTGCGGTAAGAATATTACCGCACTGTTATTTTCTAATTGCTTAGCAACTGCCTACTATTCGGGAATGTTGAGCTTTGCGCATCGAAAATAGGTCAAAATAGTGTAACTTCTCCCACGATCGGAGGAAAAAAATATTCAGACATTATGAACGTGAAAAAAATTCCAGTATAATTCGCTGTTGGGTATAGGAGAAAATTTCCACTAAAATTCACCCGTTGATATGGTAATCTGGCAGAAATACACGTTCTGATTGGTTAAAAATCACATGTGTGGAATTTTCACTACTAATACCACTAGAGGTCAAATTATTTTCGAAAATTTATCGAGCTCATGAATATTTTGAAAATTATCCCGAGTCGAAGACGAAATTATCTTACCGAATACCACACGAGGTCGAAATCAATAAGGAAACTTTTGCTCGCTCATGAATATTTTTAGAAAATTATCCCGATTTGAAGACGAGATTATTTTCAAAATATTCATAAGCTTGAACAAATTTCCGGAAATAGTTTGACCTCTAGTGGTATTACTAGGGAAAACACAAATAGCTAGAAGGATATTATTGCTAGTACCTAAATTGATCCCTTGTGGTAATTTCATACTAGATGTGAATTTTCGCTAATAAATCGACACAAAAAAAGTATTTAACGCACATGTACTTTGTATTGAACGTATGTGATGTGTGGATGTGTTTTAGCGTTGGTGAGTTTTAACAACAGTTAGAATAACGTGATTTAATTAAGCAAATTTTGTACCAAAAGAATCAGCAAAAAACAGTCTACAATTTGCTGATAAATGCTAGTAAGATAAACATTTAATAACGTAATTATGAAGCAAAATTTGGAAATATAAACACAAAGTTAATGTTTTTTTTGCTAATTAGTATTTATAAAAGAATCATTCATTAAGTGATTAATAAAAAAAAAAAAGAAAAATACCTGCTTGCCCATTCTTGATAGTTCAGGAATTACATACTACTTTTTGGAAATAAAAGATGAAGTGTTCTGTATGCAGAAAACCGCCTGATAAAGGAAAAGAAGTTTTTCCATGTGACTGCTGTCAAGAAAAATATTGCCAAGATTGCACCAGCATTACTTCAACTGAATTAAGAGTTATCCGCTTAAAAAATAACAGAATTTTAAAATTTATTTGTAAAACTTGTAATGAAAAATCTAATGATCTCAGCTTGTCTAAACTTGAATCAATAGTGAATAACCTCTATTTTGAAATAAAAAATCTAAAAAGTACCGTCGAATCTCAAAATCATGCTTTGAAACAACAACAAGAGAAAATTCTGGAATGTGTAAAGGGAATACGATCACAGAAAGATTCAACAGAAAAACCTTTGTATGCTGATAAGCTTAAAGAAAATAAAAGAGAAGTATTGGTAATTAAACCAAAAGAAAAACAAGACAGTGAAAAAACAAAAAATGATATGAAGCAAAATATTAATCCAAAAAGTTTAGCAGTAGGAGTTGAAAACGTCAGGGAAGGGAAAGAAGGCGTAGTCATTATTAACTGTGACAATAAACATTCAAAAGAAAAAATTAAAAAAACTGTGGAAAACGAACTCGGAAAGCAATATAGTGTTACAGAAGGCAAACAGAAAAATCCGAAGATTATAATAAGAGGAGTTGAAGAAGAATTTATATTAGAGGATGAAGAAATGGTAATACAAACTATTAGGGATCAAAATGAAATTGGCACAAAGGACAATAGCATACTAAAAATATATTCAAGATACAACCAAAAAGGCAAGCAGAACAAAGGAAATATTATTCTGGAAACTGACGTTGCTTTACGAAACAAGTTATGTCAAACTGGAAAGATAAACATTGGTTGGCGAAGATGTATGGTGAACGAATTTTTTACAATAATAAGATGCTTTAAATGTGCAAGATATGGACATAAAGCGGCACAATGTGAAAATCAAGTTACATGCTACAATTGTAATAATAATCATAAGACAGCAGAGTGCGATTCAGATAGTATTAAATGTATTAATTGTTTTGAAACTAATATAAAACTGAAAAAAACTTTAAACACCAACCATAAAGTAACAGATTCAGAATGTCCTTGTTATAAAAGAATTATTGATGTTGAGTCTAGAAAGACAAAAAGTACCTAGCAACTACAGAATAAAGTAAAGCCTAATAATAATGATAAATCGATAAGGATCTTTCATCAAAATGTACAAGGTATTTCAAACTGTGTCAATAACTTAAATGTAATATTAAATAGTCTTAATGTTGACTTTGTTGTATTAACAGAACATTGGCAAAGTACAGACAGTATAAAAGCATACCAGTTAGAAAATTTCACAATGACATCGTTCCACTGTCGCACTGCCAAACTTGCACATGGGGGTGTGGTTTTGTACTGTGCTGACTTTTTAAAACCAATTACTGTTAGACAAGATATTAACTCATTGAGTGAGGATTATGTTTTTGAATGCACTGTAGCAGAATTCGAAGTAGATAATATTTATTACGTTATATGTGTCGTGTATAAACCACCAAGTAAGAAAATAGACGCATTTTTAAATAAATTAGATCAACTGTTAGATATAGCAACTAATGATGATAAGTATGTGATAGTAGCTGGAGATTTTAATATAGACATGCTGCCTTTGCAAAAGAACGTTAGAGATATAAATTTTGTTAAAAATGTTTTATGTATGTGTATGTGTGTGTGTTTGGGGTAACATTCACTGAGACCTAAAAGATCTATTGTGCCCCCTTACTTCTACTTAGTTTCTGAGGAGAGTCTCTGAAACTAGTAGCTCCTTTAGTCCTATTTCCCGGAGGAATTTTAGGATATCTGCAGGCTTCAGCTTAGTTAAATGTTCCTCTTCTATCCAGTAATCTCCCAGGTACTGTGCTGTAGGATTCTGGAGTGCTGTGCAGTTGGAAAGTAGGTGGATGGAGGTTTCTTCTTCCATGCCACAGTATCTGCATTCTTCTTCCTCTTGCTTCGACTTATGCATTCATTTGATCTCCTTAGGTTGTAGTCACCCAGGAGAATCTTTGATTGTCTAAGCCCTACTAGATCTTTCCAATGGTCAGATCTTCTCTTTCTTTCGGCTTCGCCTATTTCTTCCAATATTACATTGGGGCTGATTCCGCAAAAAGGTTCAGGCCCCCAGAAGGGTATTTCCGACCCCCTCTTTGCTAGTTCATCTGCTATTTCATTTCCTTCTATCAGTGTGTCCTGGAATCCATAGTAGGGTAACTATATTGTTCTCGCCTAATTCATTTAGTTTTTCTAGGCATTCCCAAACCATTTTCGAGATTTCGAAGTACCGAATATAGAGACATATAAATTAGAAACTATCGAACAGTGCACAGAGGTTCTGTCCATCAACAAATTAAATTCTAATTTTAAATTAATACTTAATAATATTCGCAGTATCAATAAAAATCTAGATGAATTCAAAATTCTACTCACAACACTTGATTCTGATAAAGACTGCATTGTATTCACTGAAACGTGGAATATATTGGATACAAGTCTACACCATATTGAAGGTTATGATATCATTTATAATGAAAGTAAATACAACCAAAATGATGGCGTTGTTATGTACATTAAGAGTAATTTCAACTATACTTATGAAATAATAGAGATCTACCCAAATATCAACGTTCTACTGGTTAAAATAATCCAATCTAGACAAAGTAATAGCATAGTTATATCTGCAGCATACAGGTCACCCGATACAAACGCAGCCTTATTTGTTACATGTTTGCAAAATTATTTTGAATCAAGTGTTAATAATGATGAAGATATTATGTACATTTTCGCTGGTGATTTAAATATAAATATATTAGAAAACGATTGTATCTCAACTGAATATACTAATACCCTCAATGAGTTTGGATATAGTTCTACAATTAATATCGCCACACGAGAAAAATCATGTCTGGATCATATATTCATAAAATCAAAACATTATATTATAGACCAAGTTGTGCCTATAGTAATCCAGACTAATATAACTGACCATGCAACTAATATTTTGCAGGTAATGCTGAACTCCAAGAATGCACCATGTATAAATGAGAAGCATTATGCTGAAATAATTAATATAAATAAATTAAGAAATGTCTTAAAGAATATATCATGGGATCCAATTTACAATACAAACAACGCAGATACTGCAACCAATAAGTTTGTATCAATACTTAGCAACACAATTTGTGATTGTACAGTAAAACGACTAATAAAAAAAAAACACACAAAAATTGCACCCTGGCTAACTAACGCATTGCTTAAATCTATCAATACAAAAAATAAAATGTTTAAAAAGCTACAAAAACATCCCAGTAAACTACAACTTAAAACGCAATACCTAACTTACAAAAATAAACTGAATTCTTTGGTAGTAAAAGCCAAATACAACTATTACACTATGGAGCTTAATAAAAACAATAATAATCCAAAAAATTTGTGGGACATAGTAAATAATATTAGTAAAAAAAAAAACAAAACACTCTACAAATTCTGTTTGCAATTATAACGGCCAATTAATTACTGATAAAAAAAGTATTGCTAATGAGTTTAATCAAATATTTGCCACAATAGGCACAACTTTAGCTAATAATATTAAAAAAGATATAAATTACGTACCAACTAGGAAACGAACCTGTAATTCGTTTGTTATAACGCCGCTTGATTCCAGTGAGTTGCTCACAATCATCCATGATTTAAAGAGTAACAAGGCAACCGGAGAAGATAATATTAGAGCGGAAACAATCAAATCAGTAGCGGAGTACATAGTTGAACCATTAAAATTTTTAATTAATTAATGCTTTCAACATGGCGTATGGCCCTCAAGTTTTAAAAAATCAGTAATAATGCCAGTAAAGGAAACAAAAGCACCATTACAAATTACCGTCCAATTTCTTTACTACCTCATCTCTCAAAAATATTTGAAAAGGCCCTCAAGAAACGATTAATTTCGTACCTCGATAAATATCAAATACTTTCTAAACAGCAGTTTGGTTTTAGAGAGGGAACGTCAACTGAAGATGCGATTTTAGATCTAACAACAAAAATTACCAAATCTTTTAATGAAAACAATCCCTGCTTATGCATTTTTATAGATCTATCTAAGGCTTTCGATACCGTCCACCACAACTCCCTCCTCCGCTCGCTAGAAGACATAGGTATTAGAGGTATTTGCTTGAAATTATTTGAAGAGTATCTACTAGGAAGGCATCAATGCGTTAACATGAATGATGTCCTTAGCGAATCCAGGAAAGTTCAGTTTGGGGTACCGCAAGGCACAGTCCTGGGACCACTTTTATTTAATATTTATCTAAATGATATTTTCTCATTAGGCACCGCCGGCCACGTTATTGGTTTCGCTGATGATACAGCTATTTTTTATAGCGCTAACGCCTGGGATGAGCTTAAGGAAAAAGCAGAAAATGATTTTAAGCATGTAAACAAGTGGTTGTCACATACATTACTTACAGTAAATTTAGATAAAACAAACTATATTCCGTTTAGCTCTAACAAATCTGGATTACCTACTTTTAACCATATAAATATCATTGCGGATGATAGCAGCTACTCCATTCAGGCTGTGAATAAGGTTAAGTATTTGGGTGTTACAATCGACTCACATCTTAGGTGGGAAGAACATATAAAATCAATTGTAAAAAAGTTACAAGTAATACTATATAAAATAAAGTGTTTAAAAAAACTACTACCTGTACATTCCTTAAAACTTTTATACTATGCTCTCGTCCAAAGTCATCTTCGATATGGAATAGTGGTATGGGGAGCTGCATCCAAAACTCACATGCACTTATTGGAGATAACACAAAAACGTTTTCTAAAGGTCATTCTATCCAAACCATACCAATATTCATCTGATCAGTTGTACAAAGATGCTAAAGTGATGGATATAAGACAATTGTTCTATTATTGTACACTTAATAAATTTCGCAAGGCAAAGGACTCATTCCCAACATCGTTACACTCCTATGATACCCGCCAGAAAACACATTACCCGGTACCTCATATGACAAAAACGATCGCCCAACAGTCTTATACTTACCTGGCCCCAAAATTATACAACTCGTTACCGGAATCATTAAAATTATTAGCCAACGTGCATATATTTAAAAATAAATTGAAGTTGTATATTTTACAGAAATCTAGGCATGAGATACATAATTATATAGAAATAAGAATGTAGTATATGCAAACTCTGCAAATAATCTTAAATTTTTCTCTTTTCTCCTATTGTTTTCATTCACTCGTGTGTATATTGTGAAGTGTCAAAAGTTGGATATTGCATGTAAGACGTTAGATGTAAGTTATTTGTTTTCTCTTTTTTGCTATTTACTTATGTATTATATTTCTTTTTTTTTGTTTATTCATAATAATGTAACAAATCCTCATTATTCTAATATTTCTACTCGAAACAAGTGTTCACTCACTTATCGAGTATATTATTCTTATCATTCGTTTTCTCTGTTTTGATTTTGATTGTAAAGATTTTTAATTGAAAATTGATAAGAATAAACTATAAATTTTAGAACTGATTACGCAAGAGCTCAGGGCTTTGTTGGCTGCTTGACTATCTGTCATTATGATAATCCTTTGTCCTCTGTATCCTTTATCAAGATTGAACTGGGCGCACTTTCTTATGGCGTGGATTTCCGCTTGAAAGATACTTGGGGTTTTTCCCAAGCTTTCGGAGTTGTTTTAAATGCCTATAACATGAAATTCACAGTTGATACACCTACTATAGTAACTAATACATCAAAAACGTGCTTAGATAATATTTATGTATCAAACTTCATTCAATTTAAAGTAAATATCATTAATAATAATATATCAGATCACTTTAGTCAGTTATTCAGTATTTTTAATAAACAGGTGAAAAACGAAAACTCTTACCAACGTAAACGGATATTCAGTTCGCAAAATTATGAATATTTCTATAATTTACTTCTCACGGAAACGTGGTTTTCAGTTTATGATGCATTAACAGTAGACGAAAAATATAACGCTTTTTGTGCAATAGTTTGTACACACTTTAATTCGGCTTTTCCTTTCAAACAACTTCGTTATGATAAATCTCATAAGCCTTAGTGGATAACGAATACGGTTACTTGTGCTAAAGAAACTTTATATCTTTTGTTTGAGCTATACATTCAAAATAAAATTTCAAAGCAAACTTACAACGAATATAAAATATATTACTCAAATCTCATCAACCAAGAAAAAAGAAAATATGATAATCGTATAAGCAGCTCTGATAATAAAAGTAAGACCATTTGGAGTATCATACATAAAGAAAAGGGAATAAAAAGATCGAAAACTGATGAATTCAGGGGCATTAAAATAAAAAGTGATAAAGTAGTAATTTCTCCATCTGAGGCTTCTACTACCTTTAATGACTTTTTTGTAACAGCAGCAAGTAATCTTGTAGGCACAACAACAATAAATGTTAATCTCAATCACATGCGTAATATTCAATCTTCTATGTTCATAACAGAAGTGAATGAAGCAGAAATCTTGGAAATTATAACAAAAAATCTCTAGCGGAGATGATGGCATAAGTAACAATATGCTTAAAAGAATGGCCCCCTTAATATCAAAACCTTTGACAAACATTATAAATACATCTTTGATGAGTGGTATCTTTCCATCACGGTTAAAAACAGCGGTTGTTAAACCATTGTTCAAGAAGGGCGATGCATCATTACTAGAAAACTATAGACCCATTAGTTTATTATCCAGTTTCTCAGAAGTTTTCGAAATTGCGATGTGTAGACGATTGATATCTTTCTTACAAGTTGGTTCGTTGGATCTTTTCCCATGCGTCATCAATAATATACACACGCAATACATCAATACATTAAATAAAACGTAGGTCGTAGTTCAATGCTGTGGATGCCGTCAATTGCTTGTGGATGTGGCTAAAATTACGATGCGCGTTATTTATTATTGAAGCTGGTGTGATAGATTTTTGTGAATATTTTATAGCCATTTAGCAATGTGCTACCTAAACCTTTAGTTTGGAAAAACTGTTAGAATTCCATAGTTTTATGGGGTTACTTGCACAAGAATTAGTATTAATAACAATTTCCTAGGTAGAAACTTTGCAAATCAGATTGCCCTTTTAGGGTTATGGCTGGCAACCATTACTATTGGGCCATCCCACCCATACGGTTCAAGAATGGAAAATAAAAATATTCTAGGATGTGAAAATAAAAAATAAATATTTTAAATATATATATTTAAAACTCATTTGAATATAGTTACAGTATATATTTGCCGAATAATAATGTACAAGGACAGGAATATTGGGGAAATCAAAATTATTGTTAGATGTATTTACCATTTAAAACAACTTGTGATACAATCTCAAATGCTATCCTTGAAAATGGAAATAAAGATATTCCAAAAGATTGGAAAATGATGTAAGAAAGAGTAAATTTTTACAATTTTGCTGTTTCCCTAATATTCCTGTCTTTGTATATATATATATTATTTAATCTTCCTCATAGTCAGAATCAGAACTATCACCAGTATTTATTTCGATGGTTATAGGTTGAATGCTAAAATCAACTATATTCTGCTCTCGGACATACCACTTTTCTATAATTTCATGAGTATGTCTAACACATTTTTCCCAAATTTGTTGATCACATTGATCCAGTGCCTCTTTCCACATATTTATAACAGAACTATCTGAATATCCATCTCTACCAATATATTTATTGTAATATGACTTGCAATTAGCCCAAATCAATTCAATAGCATTAAATTCACAATGATATGGTGGTAGTCTCAGCACTTCATGACCATGTTCTCGTAGTAACTCATCAATTTTATACACATTTACTTTTCTATTCATTTTTGCAATTTGTAGCAGTTCAGGTTTTGTAAGTTTTGTATCAAACTTAATGTTGTTTGTTGTCAACCATGTAACAATCTCATTTTTTGTCGATATAGTAGAAGGTTGCTTTTCTAAAAGGACACTATGATATGGAGCATTATCCATAACAATTAGAGATGGCTCTTCTAGGCTGGGAATTAATTTAGTACTCATCCATTCCATGAAAATTTCATTGTTCATTTCTCCATGGTAGTCAGCTACTTTAGATTTTGAACAGAATACTAGACTTGCTTCAGAGACAAAACCTTTGGTAGAACCAGCATGAACAATTATGAAACGTTTTCCATCATAACCATCTGGTTTACGTACACTTTTAGTGCTGTTGTCTTGCCAAGAATATGTTTTATTGCCTTTTGAATAGATCCATGTCTCATCCAAAAATACAAGTTCTCTTGGGTGAGTACTTGAGAGGTTTACCATATATTCACGCAGAAAATTGGCTCTCAAGGCTGCAATACTGGTTCGCTCCATTAAAGCTCTTCGATTGTCATCTTTGTTATATTTGAATCCCAATGATTTCAACAAAATGCTTAGAGATGTTTTGCCAATAGATACAATTTCTCTGTCCCTTAATTCACAATTTAATGTAGTCAAAGTAACATGCTTCTCTAAAACAAAAATTATAGTAGATTCAATTTCAACTAATACTATATAATATATTTTTAATGATATTTTGATTGCTCATTCCATCAATGTTTCAGCCCTGACTGTTAAAAAATAAGATAAATTCAATATTTAAATTGAATTTGTAATGTAATCGCAAAACTACTAAAATCTATACAAATACCTTCCTTAAGTTTTCTTTAATATACTATGATTTGAATATACTCATTACAAAATACCTACACCTACATTTTACCAAAAGACTTTAATTAAATAATAAATAAATAATATTTACTTTGTTGGTACATATCGTATAATGTATTCCGTACTGCCATCTTAGCTCCCTCAGGTAGATCAGTTGTCTTAGATTTAGAACGAGTTCTGGTTTTGCCTGGGCTTGAAAGTATTGGATTATTTTCCTTTCTTGTTTTTATAGCATATACTGTCCGGCGAGATATTTTCAAAGCAGCAGCTACCCTCTAACATGAAAAAAATTATTAATAATAAGTATATTCCTAAACAAACATGCACTTAAGTATTTATGTTACCTCTTGAACACATGAAAGTGGTTCCAAAGGTCCTCCATTTCTTTTTTCCAACTCAAAATACTCCAACACATTTAGGACCAGCTCCTGTGCTTGCGAATTCAACCTCTTTCCAGGCATATTCTAAAAATAAAAATCATTCATAAATAGTTCTGGTCTTTCAGAAAATAAAGTCAATATTTTCTACATTGGTGGAAGCAAAATATGTTTCATATAATTTAGTTTGATGGAATTCTATCCAGAATCATATTGAAATGTCAATTTAAGGTTAGTTTTCATTGCGAAGTAAATAATAAGAAATAATATTTACTTACCTCAATAATTTGAACACTAAGGTAAAAGTTAGTCGTTATAACAACTGTTTTTGAAATAAATTTATATGCAAGGGGCGAAAAGGTGAATAAAAATGTAAAATAAAAATGTAAACAAAGTCTTTGGCCGTCAACGACGTCAAAGTACTAATTCGCGTTAAACGTATCGCCGACATTCATCATATGGCTATCTCTGTTTGTTATATTACGCTGTAATGGAACAAACGGTTCCATTTCGGGGATTAAGATTCTGTGAGTAGGAAAGAGACGGAATACAAAAAGTAGTATGTGAATTATTTCATACATGGGAAAAGATTCAGCGAACAGACTTTAGATTCTAACAACACCATTGCTCAAAATCAGCATGGATATCAAAAAGGTAGATCCACTACAACAGCCGCTTTCAACTTTTTGAGAGAGATTCTTGATGCCCTAGACAATGGAAATATCGCCCTTGGAATATTTCTAGATTTATCAAAGGCTTTCGACTGTGTTCATCACACGACTTTACTGAATAAAATGGAGAAGCTGGGGATCCGAGGATTAGCGTATGACTGGTTTAAGTAGTATCCTAGTGATCGATCCCAAAAAGTGTGCATTACAGTGAATTCTGTTGAGTATATCTCAGACGCTAAACCAATTGTACTAGGAGTTCCTCACAGGGCAGTGTACTTGGTCCAATACTGTTCCTATTGTACATTAATGATCTTTCATCATATCTAAGTGATCATTCAGTCGCTATAACAAATTATGCAGATGATACAAATTTGTTAATTACAGAACATGATTTTGATGCTTTAAAACAGAAGGCCAACACGTCTATTTCAAAAGTTTCTGAATGGTTCCACAACTCCTTAATTATGCACAATAATAAAACACAGTGCATATTGTTTACACATAATCGTAACGAAACTGCATATTCAAGAGAAATAGAAATTGATAATAATTCCATTGAATTGGAAACCAAAATTAAATTTCTTGGCATTACTATTGATGAACATGTGAGTTGGTTGGATCATGTACAAGCGCTCTGCAGTAAACTCAGCCAAAATTGTTTTTCATTAAAAGAGTTAAAAAAAGTAGTTAATCAACATACATTAATTACAGCATACTATTGTAACTTCTATTCACATTTATCATATGGAATTGTATTTTGGGGTGGTACACACAGTCAAACTGTTTTTAAAATACAAAAGAGAGCAGTGAGAATCCTAGCTGGTTTAAAAATTCGCGATAGTTGCAGAGGTCATTTTAGAATTCTCAATTTACTCACTGTACCTGCCTTATATATATATACCGGGTGTCCCAAGTTATCGTATACATACAATATCTCGCTTATTTGACAAGATAATTTAAAAATTAAAAAACTGTTTTGAATGGTATTTAAGTCCCTTCATAATGACTTATGAAAAAACTTGATTGCATTTGACAGGCTTGTGCAGCCACCTATCACTTTTTATTTTAAAATGGTACACACTGTATATTGTCATTAAAAATTGCGTGTTATTCTATTAGGAATACAACGATACAACATACTTGTGCTTGTTTTTTATTATTAACAACAAAAAATTAACATTTTAGATTTTTTATAAGTATTACCTAATTATCCTTATAAAAATTATGTTGCCTACGCCGATGGTTATAAAAATGTCGAAAAGAGGTACATTAATTTTTTATTGTCAAAAACCGATGCCTCTGTCAAAAAAAAGAACTCCAAAATACTTATTGTTAAACAATGTCTAGTGTAGTTAATCTGCCATGACTTAATTGTATGTTGTGTCCACTATTCACAAGTTTTTTGGAACTTGTGAATAGTTGAAGTTCTTTTTTTTGACAGTGGCATCGGTTTTTGAAAAATTAAAGTACTTCTTTTCGACCAACGGCGTAGGAAACATAATTTTTATAAGGATAATTAAGTAATACTTATAAAAAAGTCTAAAATGTTAATTTTTTGTTGTTAATAATAGAAAATAAGTACAAGTATGTTGTATCGTTGTATTCCTAATAGAATAACACGCAATTTTTAATGACAATATACAGTGTGTACCATTTTAAAATAAAAAGTGATAGGTGGCTGCACATCCCTGTCAAATGCAATCAAGTTTTTTCATAAGTCATTATGAAGGGACTTCAATACCATTCAAAACAGTTTTTTAATTTTCAAATTATCTTGTCAAATAAGCGAGATATTGTATGTATACGATAACTTGGGACACCCGGTATATATATATATATATATATATATATATATATAATTTTTTTTATATTTAATATTCTTATATGCAATTGTATTTTCACAAGAAACGTGTTGACATGTACCATACAATGTAAATTGTTCCTGGCACGCAATAAATATCTATCTATCTATCTATCATGAAGAAGTTTACAAACAATGTTGATCAAACCTCCAGAGGAAAGTGAAGCTCACAGATCTGAGATAGATGGAAAGGCGACTTCACCCATTAGTATCAGTATTGGTCATACATCAATATCATTTCAAATAAATTTTGCTTGCCAGTCTGTTTGGTTTGTGATTTGTTCGTTCAAAGGAGTTTAGTTTTGTTCCTAATTTTAATAATTTGCTTATGGCTTTCTGCAATATGATTTTTCTATTACCCAAGCGAAAAAATATTCACCCCCCAAGAATAAACATTATTAACGACCCTGTTTAAGTGTTATTATAGCAGCTGTGCTTAGAATGCTTCAATTACTGTGGTTCAATCCTCGATATCAAATAATTAATCATGTCAAATGATCAAAGCTCGATGACGAGTAGTGTGGTCAATGGAATAATGTTAGCTCAATTCTGTTAGCGATTCCTAAGCTGGAGCCAAACATATAGATTTTAGATTTTCAGAGCAACATCCTTCCAATCAGAAGTATTATGCTTCCGTGGTGAATAATTATTATTTTTCGAATATATTTAAACAGTACACTGTTCTTATAGTTTAAATATAATTCAAACTTTTTTATTCATAGTCATTGTTAGCTTCGACCTTGGTGGAAAGACTTAATGATGACGATGATTTAATAGTCCAGTTGGTGAATCCTGCAGGAAAAATTCGTGGACATGTCTTATCAACTGGAAAAGGAAATGATTACTATGCTTTCCAGGATATTCCATATGCTAAGCCGCCAGTTGGGGAAAATAGATTCAAGGTGAGTTTTATATAAATAAGTTGATTGTTCCACTTTTATTGAATGAACATTATTCAAAGATTTAAATGTTATCCAGGGTGTTTTCCGATATTTTAAATAACACTACAACGTTTGCATGTAGGTAGACATCTCTCCTAAAATTGTGCAAAATGATATGAGGATTGAGGGGTCTATACCGCATCCAAAAACCAGGAGGAGTAATTTGAATTAAAGTTGGCGATTCTGAAGACCTCTGATTGGTCGGATTCCGCCCAGTTTCACACAACACTCTCTAGTATTGATAAGCTGATAATTTCCATTTTTGATAGTTCTGACAGATGAATATAATTAATTATGTATCGCATCCACTCTTGTTATTTTATCATTTTCAGTCAGTTTCGTTGAAAGTGTTCATTTAAAAACTTCAGGAATCAGTTGTATTGAATATCTGCAATTATGGATCCTTCTACTTCGAGTATCAGCTCTTCGCTTAGTCCGGCAAAACAATGTGAGGTCATTTAGGACCGTCAAAAATCAAATACATCCATCTTATAACTACAATAAACATCTAAATCTACTAAACAGACAAGAAATCGACTTATGGCTATAGGTGGCTGATTTCTTCATTAATCAAGGCAGATTTAATAGATTTGGAACACGACTGATGACTAGTAACTATTCTGGTAACTTTCAGTGGTGTGAGTGAGGCTTTCCAAATTACTCCTGGTTATTAAATGGACTATAGCCACTCTACTTTTCGAAATATGAATTGTCAACGTTATGAAAATTCAAATGTTTTGATTTGATAACTTTGAAATGGATGAATGAATGATTTGACATATGACAGGTTATTTTTTAATGTAAAATGGCATATTTTAATGAAAAAACCTCTTCAAATTTTTTATCCAGTAGTTTACATTTGGAAGAATAAGTCACTTTTCTCCCTCCATTTCTAAGCGCTACCCCAAATGGGGGAAAATTTCTTAAGAATTCCATGTAATTTTTAAAAGTTTTATTTGTCTTATCAATGTGTTGTCGATTTTTTGTTGGATTTGGTTTTTCCTAAATACCCGACGAGTAATGCACTGATGATGGCGTAACTGCCAATTTTTTAAAATTAAACATTTTTACACAGAAAACATAACTGTTAAAGTAAACTTTGAACACATTTTATACACACCCTGTATAAAATGAAAAAATAAATTTTCAACATAGATTCGAATACGTTTGACCTTGCTTAAGGCAACCGAAGAGAAACCATTTTCATATCTTCAAGGGTCCCCTCGTAAAAAAATAATTTATAAGGGTCTGCAACGGTCAAATTTTCTACAAAAAAATCAATAACTCAAAAAGTGTGCATTTTTCGAAAGAAGTTTTCAGACAAAAGTATACTAAAATATTACGTAGATTTCAAAAATGTATTAATAGACAGGGTGTTCCATTCAAAATAACAAAGTTACAGTCGGCTTCCGGTAGAACCGGAAATCGGCCATCTTTGAAAATATTTTAGTTGGAAAGATCGTATCCGAAAACCCAAAAATAGAAATTTTTATGATTTTACTATTAGTATTTTGCATATACAGATAGTTTTCACTCGTCGTGGGACACCCTGTATACTAGATACTTATAACTACACACTGGAATTTCTTCTTCACGCACTCAAAAGTGAGTCTAAAGTACGTATGGTTCATACAACAGCCTTTTTGGTGTGCGTCATCGTTTGTGACGTATATTCGGGTTTTGGGTATGTCGTTTATTTTATTTGCTATTTTGACACATATCTCACCCTAAATTTGATAAATAAAATCATCAGGATCGCATTCAGCAAAATTCGACAAGGTTACAAAATTAATAGTTACCAGCTTCTTTTTCTAACTGATAATACTTGAGAACTTTCAAAATGCTAATGTTTCCCGTGTATCTAGGCATATTTTTGTATTATTCGAATAAATGTAATAATAATACTCATATTAACTTTTCATAAATAATAATTGACCGTGAACAACAAAGTACAGACCTGACAAGAACTGTCAGTGGGACAGTAGAAAAAGATGCCAGACACATTGACAATACGAAAGGTATATCTGCATGCCTATTTAAAATAAAGAAATTTCTAACGATTGATAGGTCGCGCTTGCGCTTGATCTGAACATCAACCAATCAAATTTTGGTAAGTCAATGATTAGGATTGACGTTTGTAATAAATTTAAACGAATCATTATTGCGATATTTTGATTAGGATTAATCAAAGACCTGACTTTTTTTGCATTTCTTTCCACGTAATGTGTTAAAAAGACATCAACAAACGATGACGCACACCAAAAAGGCTGTTGTATGAACCATACTTTACACACGGTAGTAGAAAAAATAATTCAATGTCATTTTGACGTTTGTTTTCTTTCTTTCAATGGAAATTCCCTCCTTCTTCAGATTCTTTTTCCGTAATGCCCTGGATAATAGAAAAACTGATTGATATGGTTTGAGCATCTCAATTTGTTTATAACAATTATTTCAATATTTTATGTGCTAAATATACTTTCGACACAGATTATAGGAGAGAACAGATACGAATCCTGGCAAAACATCAAAGGATTTTCAATTCCGACTTCAATGACCTTGGACCTTTAACTCGGTATGGCCGCGATGTTGTCAGTTTAAAATATTTTCAGAATTTCAAACCAAATTGCAATGTTGACTTGGGGACAATAACAGTTTCCAGTGCTGGTTCTTTACTTTTCTTTCCGAATAAAATTTATTTGGACAGTCTCTGTATGAACAATACACTCCCCCGTGATTTTTATTCATTTTATTAAAATAATATTGTTACGCGAGTGCCCCAGCGAAATTCCTGTATGAGACGACTCTGACTGTAATCGAGAATGTTCAGACTACGCTACTAGCCGACGAGAACATTTCAGAAACTACGAGCACATTCCATTCGGCGGCGACCGAACACCGAGAGTTTTCTAGTAATCTACCCTTTGCCATATAAATATGAGCATCGCTGCACGGAAGTCAGTCATCAGATAGTTGAGACATAGTCACATAGATGGACAGCTAGTGCTTATAATTAAGGAAAGCGATCGATAAAGTGTTTATTCAGTGACGTTCATATAAATTAGTGTAGTCAGTTAGTTTAGTGTATAATATAAATTAGTAAATTAAGGACCGTACATATAAATCTGTGAATATAAATTAATTAGTTGTAAATATAAATTGAAATAAACGTTACAATATACTAATGTACACTATTTTCAGTTAATATTACCACAACCTACTATCGATTAGTCAAATAACACAAATAATATCGCGGATTGACAACTTTCAAACTGAAGTGTCAAAAATGGCGTTTTGTATTTTGATTTTTTAGCCACGCCGTCACGGTTATTGTGCATGGTTGCCAAAAATGGTTAGTGAAAAAAAGTATATATTTATGGTATGAATTTTATACATTGTAATCTTCTAAATTGTAGAATTCTTTTAATGTTAATGAAATTGATTTGAAACAAGTAATTGTCGGATATTTGTATCTGTATAACTATCACACTAAAAATAAACTAGACTAAATACCTACCAATCATTATTTTAGGTCCCACAACCCTTAGAACCATGGACCGACGTTTTGGATACTGTCGCTAACGTCAAAACCTGTCCACAAAGAGATTCCCTAGATGAAGATTGTTTGGTTTTAAATGTATACACCCCATTGGTAAGTTCTTTGCACGTATAACCAGGACACATCCTGGTGATAAGTAGTGATAAGGACTTTTCATTAGGTATTACCTATCTTATTTTCGGTATAAGTTATAGTAGACCATAAATAAATTGAAGTTTAGAAAGTACAGGCTGTCCCACGACTAGGGAGATGACAGAGAGATTGGAAATAATTATACTTTATGTGAAAATTGTGCCTCGCGTCCTTCATTGAAGAGCTATATGGCTCTGAAGTTGAGAATTGAAAATGTTTTTTATCGCCAATTATCAGTTAAGACGTCGATTATCGGATTCATTTCTGGTGAAACAAACAAACAGTTCACCTTTCTTTACTTCATCTGCCGCATCTGCAACAGGTGAAGTATTTTGACTTTGACATCACTCGAAAATCATCGTCGGTGTCACGATTGTCCCTATTACAGCTCAATAATAGTTTTCTTGCGATTTATTTCATAAAAAATTATTGTTGAATCTCCTCTGATTTCAGAAATGAACTTTTATGATGCTTCAGGGTGTACCTTCAATTTAAATATAACAAATAATAAGTAGATTTGTTCTTCATTTGCAGTTTACTTTGTCATAATAAAATGCAATGAAATTCATCTTAGTTTTGAGATTTAAACAGTTGACGATAAACTTTTGTGAGAACCAAGCCAGTAAAGCGGCTTTATATTGGATACGCCAGCTATTCGCCTCGCTTCGCTCTTTTCTTTTCCGATAAAGAATCACTTCACTGTCTTGGTACATAAATAACTATTATATGATCATAGAATGGCTTATTGAGAATAGTGAGATATCAATTTGTTTATAATAGTATATTATTAAACGAGCAATTTATGATAGCCATTATTCACGATGGGTGATGTTCGCGTCACGAGCCACAGGCGAGATGCGCAATTCACCCGAGTAAATATTACCTATAAATTGCGAGTAGAATACTATATTTTGTCCACGATTCTTAATTTCCCTCATTAAATAAAAGTCAGTATCGATTTGGTATTACTAACCTCAAAATGTTGTGGCAGCTTCATAAAATAATTTGACATACTGTATAAAGTATCAATACAACGTACCGTTATAAATATGTCGTTTTAAAGTACTTGATATTAGGAAATATCGTTATGAAAAGTAAAAATACTGAAAATTACGATATTTTAGCGATACGATATATTTCAGAAACAAATCTCCTGAACAGAATACACAGAATTAATAGTTTATTTCATATTGTACCCTCATCTCTAGTCAGTGTATTATGAATCATAATACACTCCAATGTATTATGAACCATAATTCACAACAGTAGATATGTGGGTACCATATTATTCCTTTTGCAATGAGGTAAAATATTGACTTATTATTAGGTGATCGTGGACAAATGAAATTATCTTCACTATCGCTACTTTAAGAATTTATATCATTCTGCAGCTAAATATGTAAAAATAATTTGTGCGTTATTATTCAGTCGTGGAGAGTAGTATATTCTTCAACGAGTGCAGAATGATGGATATTATTCACGCGGATGAAGTTTCCGAATTATCCAAGTGAATATTAGCCATTCTATACAAGTAAATGACTATACGCGCCAGAGTCAACTATTTCTACCACTAGGCTATAGAGCAAAAAGGGATACGTGACATACAGTTTTAATCGAAACCCTTACATTTATAAATGATAATTGGGAGTTATAACTAAATATAACTACTGTTGTCCATTTTTTCTCTAAATAATACGTGAAATTATGATTCTATCATTATTTTGACGTTTCAAACGACGCGCTGTCAGAATCGATTTGCATTATTTGGTATTTGACGTTTTGAAAGAGAGGAGACGATTCGATTTATTCATTTTAATTCATTTAAGCGTGAATTCTGATAATAATAGAATGTGATTGGCTAACGAGAGTGAATTCTCTTTCATTATTCACTGTTGTGAAGAATATATATCATTATGTAGCTAAATATGTAAAAATAATTTGTGCGTTATTATTTAGTCGTGGAGAAAGTTACTTAGGAACGATGGTTTTAACCAATGAATTATTAGTGATTCTGTTCCAACACCAATTATTTGTTTTCGAGCAGCTACAAGAAAGCAAGTGAATTGCATTTTTCACAATATTTAGTTCAAAGGAATTATTTTCTATCAATCAACTCTCGATCAATAAATTATGTGTGTATCATTTACAAACTAACCATGCCATTCTACTTTTTAGAAGCCTGGTTCCAACGCTTTGCTACCTGTTCTCTTTATGATCCATGGCGGAGGATATTCAGGAGGTTCTGGAAGTATGGAAGATTACAATCCTCAATATTTCATAGAAGAGGAAATTGTTGTTGTAACGATAAATTACAGATTGGGAGCATTAGGTAATCGAATGAATTTCACATTATTCTTTGTGTCACATCATATTCATCTATTCATTGATATTAAGACAAGACTGATGAATAGAACTGCTTAACTGCGCCTTGCTTATCTTCGGGTACAAAAGTGTTGAAATTAGATAGAAGGTGCTGTTCGAACTGCGCCAGCGGATTTAAATTTCAAACTTTCTCAAGAACTTTGTGTAGGTATGGAGATTTTTGTAATGGTGGATCACTTAAGAGTTTATGTTTAATTTGTTTTTTTTTTGTGACAGCTTAAGTAAGGTGCAGTTCTCGCTTATGCTAAGTGGAATTGGCGAGTAATTTTTGAAATAATTAGATGAGGGTGGGAAAAATGATTGAAAAATTGGGAAATTTCATTTGTTACATGGAGAGAAAACGATTATTTCACAATTTATAATAGTTACCTGTGTACCAAGGATGAAAAACTGTCTATTATAGTTAAGTCTGCCAATTGATGGTCAGGCTTGGCCGAGACTACTAGCGAGCATGTAAGACAATCAGACATGTATTCGTCAATCTTAACAAAAAATTATCAATTTTTCAATGGAAATTTGACTATTATTATCATTCCTTTCATTATTATAGGTTTTTTGACGATGGATGATGAGAATTTACCAGGAAATTTGGGATTAAGAGATCAGCATTTTGCGTTGAAATGGGCTCGGGATAATATACATTTGTTCAATGGAGATCCTAACCGAATAACATTGAATGGAGAGAGTGCTGGTGCTATGTCCGTTGGACAACAGTTCATTAGTGAGCAGAATGAAGGTAAATGGGTAAAAAAAATTTTTATTACGCATAAAAAAATCCAAATGGTATATTAAGTTTCTTATATTATATATTAATACTGAAATTATTATTATGATCATGTTTTCCACAATTTATTATAAACATAATATATACAATATTTTAGAATGACCAGAACCGAACAGAACCTTATTAACTTAAATCAATAAAAAAATACAAGCACAAAACAATATGAAGTTCCTAACAATAAAAAACACTCCAGTACCCAAAATTTTTATTATCTTGTTGAAATTTCGATCCCAAATGATTTCTCACTTCAATATTTATTCTTCTAAATCATCGACTTTCCTTCGTGAAATATATTTGGGTGTGATTTTTTTATATTGTTAACTTTGGGCTTAATGGAGTCTTAAACATATTTTCTCACTTCATTGCCCCCCGTTTCTTTTTTTTAATTGCTAAAATTCTGCCTTCCAAAAAAATCTTCCTCTATTGACTGACTAATTGGAATTTATCTTTTCCAAAATAGCAGCTCGCTTGATTTTTTAAATTATATTTTCAATGTATAATATGAAATTTAACCAATAGACTAAACGATGAACGTTGATAATTTATGTCTGGAAATCACGATATACTATTCACAAAATGAACGACAGAGAGAGGATAAAATATCAGCATTATTGACAATCTGTAATCAAAAAGAAGAATGTGAGGTTAAAAATGACATTTGAATAAATCGACCGGTGAGTTATGTGTGGTTGTGAGTAAGGATGGCTGCATGTAAGAAGGAGATAGGCGTATTTTGAAATTTCTGGCACTACTTTTATGTTCGTTCAAGTTTTTAACGTAGGAGGCGCATAGTTCGATGTGATGCTACTTTATCGTTATGTTGTATTGAAAGTTTGATGATTTGCGAGATTTTTTTTAATAAAGTCTGGTGAATATTTTAATCTTTCAGTAATATTATAAACAATGAGTGATAAAAAAGTGAATAAAGATAGTTTGTTTTGTTCCGGGATGTAAGACGGGTTATTCTTCCAATAAAAAATCCAACAAAATATATATTTTCTGTATGCTATGTATATATCCTTTGTATGTTATGCTTTCTTAGAAATAGTATGTCATTAGGGGGATTTTTTTTGTAATAATCAATAATTTTCACGAGTTTTACGAGTTTTACGATTGTTTTATTATGTTTTTCACTGAGGGGGTTTAAATATCAAAACCTATTCAAACTTAAAGATCTTAGTTATTAATTTTCGTTGAAACTACTATGGTTTACCTAAAATATATAATTAGTTTAAAATATGTATTTAATGCTATACAGACATTAAAACAAATTGGCGGAAAGACATAATATAAAATCAATACTTCCAAACTTGTAATATCCTACCACATCCTACCTTTTCTACATAGTCCGTAAAATCGAATTCTGTTTACCTAATAAACCCTAAAACGACATATTATTCGATTTTTCAACAAGAATATTGTATGTATATATAATCACCCATGTACCAAATTTGCAGTTAAAAGCTCAATTCATTCAAAATTTGTAAAGTTCTCGAGAGAACTAACAACAAATTTTTCTGCTCGATTAAATTAGTTTTTTCACACGATTTGGGACATTTTAGGCTCAAATAGCACAAATTGTGATGTGGAAGTAATAAAAACTACTCTCTACCACCATCATTTTTCAATATTATATTGTCATAATGCTCTTTATTATTTTTTTAAGTTAAAGCAGTACAAGTATCCTATTTTCCAATGCCTGATAAAAATTAAACAAATGTATACAAACAACGTCAAAAATTATTAATTGCAGCTTCCAGGCCTTTATTTTAAAAATACAAAGAATACTCCAGTATCAACAACCTATTTTTCATGATAATTTTTATTTGCGCTTATAATTCTCATAAGAAACCACACTTTTTAGGAATCACTTCGAACACTTGCGCATCTAGTGGTGGTTTCAGAAATTTCAATTACGAGCCATATTTCAGTACCATTTCGTTAGCATTGCGATTTAACTCCTTCTTACAGCTCTCCATAGTTGTGAGGTAGTCAATATTTATTATGCATAACAATACAAGATATAAAAAAGCAGCCTCTCAAAATTATGTCGCAGCTAACAAGATTATAGAATAATATTATCAATATTATTCAAGGCACGAAAGGATGGGAAACAATGGAAAATGATAATTATATCTATACAATTCACTATGTGAGTTAATAACTTAAATTTTAGTTATTATATGAATGGAAAAAGAAGACTATAAAGAAAGCCAGAAGTAATACTGATTCCATAAGGCAACATGGAGGAAAGTAATACATTTGTGAAGAGCTTAATGACATGGAAACTATGAGTTATAACCAAAAATGGTTGAATAAGGAGAGGATGAGAGCAGTGGACTGTATAAATTCTTATGGAGAATCACGATGATGCGTTGCAGGTTCAAAAGTACATGATAGCGTCCCTTATTCTCCCATTGCGGATAGCGTTGAGCGAAAAAGCGGGAAGGACCACTCGGAAACCCGAGAAATAACAAAAACAAGTCAGATTATAGGTCGAAGTTTAATTCAACTCTAAATATAATAACCTAACCTAACCAGAGAGGTGATAATATGAATTACAGCAGATGAGTAAATGAGTAAATATAAATGAGATAAACAGTTGTTGCAGTTTGCGAACGAAAGTCACTTGGCAACAGCGCGTGAATAACTTTAACGTCTTTTTTAGCACGCACTATCGGCACTTCTTAACTCTACGATAAAAATATAGTACATTGATAATTATTATATTCGTCGCGAATTAGAGAGATATCATTTGCAAAATATAAAATAGATGAAGAATAGGTTTCTTTAAACAAAGCGGGAAAAGCGTTAAGCGGTAGTTCCAGAGCGATGTGAACACTACGAGTACTCAAAACAATACTAATTACCGCGGGGTACGGGAACTAAAAGCTAGCTGATCGATTTCCAAAAAGAATAGAGAGCAAAACGGCAATTCACCCTACATTAGAGGTGGGACCTTCTGAATAGAAGCGCCTGGAGAAATTTCTTTAAAAATTTATCCAATACAGTTCAGGAAAAAGAATTGCTAATATTTTTATCCAATTCCTCATAATAGTTTTTAAGGTTGTTCCGTCTTCTTGGAAAGTCATTTTTAAGAATATCCAACACTTCCAAATCATCCTTCATAAACATCCTTCTCCAAAAATCAAAACAAACACACCTGAAATTGGAAGACAGAAGAAGAATGCCCGGAGAGAGGAAAAACATTGACATATATGAATCAAAACAAAAATGTTAGGTTAGAAATCTCCGCTTTGCGAATAAGTGGAGAATGAGCGAGCGATTTTCTAATAGCGTTTTCCATTGGCATGCACTAAGTTGACACTAAGTTCGAGCGTACTCTACACCAGTGTACCGATATTTTGCAGTGAGTACAGGGTCAATGGAACACAGAAAAATTTTCAGTTCACAACATCAATATAATAGTTTTGAATTTTTGGAGCATATGTTCGTTTTTTAATAAGTAGTTCTTCTAATTCGGTATCATATTATCCGAAGATAACGATAATAATAATAAAAAGGCTGCTGCTTTTCTTCCAAATTCGCACCGTTCCTCATTGCCGCCATTTTGCACTCTTGCACAATACCTACTCGAAACTACCTCCTGAGCAGATGCCGAAAAAATTGCACTCAGTGCACATTCGCTTGCACTAGTTTTCCAATGGAATATGAAACACTGGTGCAGTGCAGCCATTGAAACACAAATTTTGCACCCAGTTCAGTTTCAGTGCACCCTAGTTTTGTCAATGGAAAACGCTATAAGCTTAGCCATGTGCAGCTTGAAATGACTCAAATATCAATTGGTGCAAACGGCCACTAGAGCTGCAAAAAAGCCACTAGTTTTTGGAATTAGTTACGAATATCCAGAAACGAGAAAATGAAAAAGTGTTCAATAAGAGTAACGGTTATATCCATATTATGTTCAACGTTTCTAAGATACGCTACTGTTGATACCCTTTCTATGTTCAGTGGATTGAGAAAATAAAATCATCTTTCTTTAGGCTTGATCAAAGGCGTGATAGCACAAAGTGGTTGTGGATTTGGTACTACTGTAATCCAACCAAATTTCATTTCACTTGCTCTTCAGTTTGGAAAGGCCCTGGATCCAAATCTTAACTCAAACAAATCTGAAGATTTACTGAAACTCTTGTTAGTTACTCCAACAGAAGACATACTTAGAGTACAAATGGAGGTGAGTGAAACTTCCAAAGATTTATTTTCTAAAAATAGTGAGATACTGTCGGTAGTCTTTCATATAACGTGAATTATTTATTAATTGGAAACTTCTAAGAATGGGTCAAAATGTTATGGTGGCATTCACATTGTTGTCACATTTTTCCTCTCATTGAATTAATAATCAACTTTGTTATCCCAAAAAGATCACCCTGTATATTTTTTGTCCCTCGACTTTTTTGTAGTGTTCCCTAGGACCTTCATGCCATAATTCAGAAGTTGAATTATACACAAGTCTATCCTTTTTCAAAA
The DNA here is from genome assembly GCA_963978555.1 of Galerucella nymphaeae. Taxonomy (NCBI): domain Eukaryota; kingdom Metazoa; phylum Arthropoda; class Insecta; order Coleoptera; family Chrysomelidae; genus Galerucella; species Galerucella nymphaeae. The sequence continues at coordinate 14,959,445 of OZ021715.1, read as the reverse complement.
GCAGAAGTGATTTTTGTGAAATATAACAAAAACAGAAGCCCTCAATCCAAATTTTTTAACATGTATCCGCTTTCTCGTTGTCGATACGTGATAAAAAAACTTCCAATTCACAGGAACCATACTAATTAATGATAAAAATTAATTATAACTACATTACTTTAAACTAGTATCGCTTAATTCATGATTTTCAAATTATAATATTCCGAAAACTGTACAGAGTTCGAGATTTCCAAGAGTAGGTACTTACCTTTTTGAGTTTTAGTCCAGTCGGACTAGCCCTTAAAGTATAAAAACATGGATGTGGAAGCAGTAGGCGAGATTTTTCATGGAATCACTTGAAAATACCATTGTTAATGAGAATCCGTTGTCTCCACCGGATTTTAGACTGTGCCAATTGTACAATAACAGTTTATAGCCAATACAACCAAAAATGAACCGATTTTCCGGATTTTACGCGGAAAGTATTAAATTTATCGTTCATATGTATACGAACAAAGTTATACAGCGTAAAAATCACTATGAAATTTCGTGGTTCGAGATGTAAAAATTTCCATCATTGCAGTCATAGCGGATAAATGAAAAGAAAAAAAGAATTTGAAAAACAGCTGTTTCAGACGCAAAATACGATTCACGAAGCGATGTTAATCATTATTTGTCTTATAATACTCCATTTACTCACGAACAACAAACGTGGTTTGTTGTCGGTAATGTCGGTAATTTCTTTTTCGTTAACATGTTGATCGATTGCCAAGAATCGTTGATCAAAGCTTGGTATTCAATAACTCGGGATTAAATGGCCGATTTGAACGTTCAAAGCGCCAAGTCCTCCAAGTCCTTTAAGTAGGTTTTTTTCAAATTTCAATTAAAATGGAAATAGAATATTGAATAAAAAACCGCAGTCACTAAAGTGAAATTTAAATCACTTTTTTAAACCGAAAAAATTGGTAGTTGAATCAATCATTGCATAAAATATGATGGCTTTAACCTTCTAGTATGCGTGAAAATACTATTGTAAGTTCAAACAATGTTTTTTTGCCTATGTCTTCATTCCAACAATGTGTGTTTCTTTTACTCAATGTTTTTTAACAATTTGATTACTCAGCAACTAAATAAGATATCGAAACTGCGTTTGTTGCATTCAGTTTGTACATAAATAAATTATTATGAGACAAATGATGATTTACATTGCTTTTTAAAATACATTAGTATTTTGCGCCTAAATAGAACTGTTTTTTGAATTTTTTTCACCTATTCATCCGCTGTGGTTGCAAGGATGGAAATTTTCACATTTCAAACCACGAAATTTTATAGCAAATTTTACACTCTATAGTTTTGTTCCTATACATATGCACGATAAACTTAATACTTCTCGAGTAAAATTCAGAAACGTCGAAAAATAGGATCAATTTTGGTTGTTTTGGCTATAAACTGTTATTGTGCAATTAGCACAGCCTAAAAACCAATGGAGGCTGTGGATTATTTTTAACTTCGATATTTTCGAGAGATTCTATCTTGCCCATCTTGCCAACTGCTCTCACATCCACCTTAAATGCTAACCCGACTGGACTATTTTGAATTTCAATTATTTATAATATAAATATTACCACAGATTATAGAAGAGAACAGATACGAATGCCGGCAAAACATCAAAGGATTTTCAAATCCGATTTCAATGGCCTTGGACCTTTAACTCGGTATGGCCGCGATGTCGCCAGTTTAAAACATTTTTAGAATTTCTTACCAAATAGCAATGTTGACTTGGGAACAATAACAGTATCCAGTGCCGGTTTTTCACTTTTCTTTCCAAATAAAATTTATTTGGACAGCTCTGTATGAACAATACACTCCCCCGTGATGTTTATTCATTTTATAAAAATAATCTACTAATGTACACTATTTTCAGTTAATATTACCACAACCTACAATCGATTAGTCGAATAACACAAATAATATCGCGGATTGACAACCTTCAAACTGTCAAAACTGACGTTTTGTATTTTAATTTTTGAGCCAAACCGTCAAGGTTATTGTGCATGGTTGCCAAAGATGGTTTGTGAAAAAAAGTATATATTTATGGTATGATTTTTATTATAATCTTTTAAATTGTAGAATTCTTTTAATGTTAATGAAATTGATTTGAAACAAGTAATTGTCTAATATTTGTATGTGTATAACTATCACACTAAAAATAATGCTTATAAAATATTCCACCTATGATAGTGAATAAAGGGAAATATTAGGCAAATTGATAACCCTGTTGAAAAGTTTCGCGAAGAGAACCGAACGGAGTCGACATATGACGATGGACCTTTAAATGGGTATGTCCACCCATCTCTCTCTTTTTCACTGTTCTTTGTCAAGCTTTCGCATCTGTTTTTTTTTATAATCTGTGATATTACCTTAAAAAGGATAAATATATTGAATACAGCTTGAAAGTAAATAGTGTCCTTTATGAAAGTCAGGTATTCAAATTTATGGGATCATCAGCTGACGGTAGTTTTGGCCAAATCACGAGAAATGTGTTTTCTTCGACACACTTTATCTAGAATACGGTTGTCATTACGAAAATTTATCACTAAGCAAAGCCTCAGTATTTCTCTATATCTATCCTAGAGAATGGGTTACCTCAAGTTGGGACACCTTGTATATTATATCTCGTATTTTTATTCTCTATAATATTTGCACTAAATACTAAATAATCACTTCCAAGGATATTCTTATACAGGGTGACCCACGACGAGTGAAAACTATCTGTATATAGCAAAATACTAATAGTAAAATCATGAAAATTTCTACGTTTGGGTTTTCGGATACGATCTTTCTAACTAAAATATTTCCAAAGATGGCCGACTTTCGGGTCTACCGGAAAACGACTGTAACTTTGTTATTTTAAATAGACCACCCTGTATATTAATACATTTTTGAAATCTACGTAATATTTTAGTATACTTTTGTCTGAAAACTTCTTTCGAAAAATGCACACTTTTTGAGTTATTGATTTTTTTGTAGAAAATTTGACCGTTGAAGACTCCTATAAATTATTTTTTTACGAGGGGACCCTTGAAGATATGAAAATGGTTTCTCTTCGGTTGCCTTAAGCAAGGTCAAACGTATTCGAATCTATGCTGGAAAATTTTTCATTCCATACAGGGTGTGTATAAAAAGTGTTCAAAGTTTAACTTCATAAATATCAAGTTTCTTCATTTTTTTGAATAAAATCACCCTGTTTTTTCTATTTCAGTGCATTCAGGGGAAAAAAATAAGTCAAGTCATGTATACTTCCCTATACCTAAACCTTACCGTTATCCAGATATTAAATGTTTTCTGTAAATTTCTAGAGATGCAGGTGTGGTCTAAATTTTGATACAAGCCCTGAGAAGGTTCTACCGGTTCTACCGGAAGTCGGCCATCTTTGAAAATATTCTAGTTGAGAAGATCGTATCCTAAAACTCAAACGTAGAAGTTTTCATGATTTTACTATAAGTATTTTGCCATATACAGATAGTTTTCACTCGTCTTGGGACACCCTGTATATGCAATTACATGATTACTTTAAATAAGAAAAGTTTCAAGAATATATCAAAAAAGAAACTTCAATTAACGAAAGTTCACGTGATACGAGAAAATACTCAAGGGACAACTTTTCGTCTGGGAGCGGCTCAAAAATACTTCTATATTTATTGCTATTATGTATTATTTAAAGAGAGGTTGGATACAAGAGAAGTGGTGGACTGAATAGCAGCTGAGAATAAAAATTAAAATAATAAATTAATTGAAAATACAGTATCAACTATTATTAAGTATTATTTTGCTCAAATTACCTCTGAAAAAATGGATTTAACGTCTAAGAATTGGGGTTTCTTCACAATTGAAAGACTTATTATAATTTTTTTTCATTTAATACAAACATACCCGCATCAACTACTAAGAGTTATCAGCAGGAGGACTTACAGAAGTGGTATATGTGTTGTTTTTGTGTTATTTATAATTTTCAAATTTTGTCATTCATTCAATGTCTTTGAAATATTCAATTGAAGCACTTGTGTCTTTGCTGAGTACATCCTTGAATAACGCACCTTAATTATTCTATCTTCTATATCCATAATATAATTCGGGACACTCTTAGATGATATGTTTTATAGAAAGAGAAATATGACAATGCATTCATTCTGATGCTGATTCTTTGTTGAGGAAACTTTATTTTATTCAATTCATCAATCGACATGAAAATTCTGGCATATATCCGTATTAATTATTGACAAAATAATCATCAAGTGGAATCTTGTATGAACAATGAACATACAAATTTTTGTTTAATTACAAAACTCTCTTCCAGCTTCAAGAATCCGAAATTCAGTTGCAATGGAATCCAATAATTGAATCAGATGCCAATGAAAATGCTTTTTTGACAGGACCTCTACACAATCGTATATTGACCGGACAATTTAATTTAGTGCCTCTCATGATAGGATTTAATTCTGAAGAATTTCTGGGATTTGTTCGAGGTAAATCATAACATTCTTGCATACACATAATATCTCGTTTGGATAAATAGGTTCACAAAAAATGTAAAAGCAAATTTTTCTTATACAGGGGAATCACGACTAACTGGACGGAGGTTTATGTCAAAACGGTGAAAATTTTGGAATGTTTATCACTCCAGTAGTTTGTACATTCATATAGGATACATTTTAAAATTATTTTGAAATGTAGCCTATATTTATTTCGCGTTCACAGTTCTGTACAGAAATCCCTATGTCGCATCTTATAAATAACACAGTGTATACATACCTTAATAATTATAGGGGTACAGGTAGTAATCATTATGCCGGAATATCTGTATATACAAGCTTTTTTGAGGATATTTTGTTTTAATGCCAACCACCATCCTTTAATGCCAACTACCATCCTTTATTGCCGTATTCAACCAATGAAAATTTAACTTATGTGTATAATATATTTATCAAACATTCATAATTATTTCAGGATGGACTGATGAAGAGTTTGCCGCTGAGTCAAAAATATATGATGACGACGCTCGAGTGCTTATACCTGAAACTTGTAAATTGTTGTAGCTGAAGAGGATAGAGAGCAAGCAGGACTAGATTTGAAAGCACTGTATACTTCCTCATCTTTTGTAGGGGACAAGGCAGCTTACATTCGGGTACGTAATTGGAAAATTATCACTTGATTGATATTACTTGAATCCAGGTGCCTATAGTGAAATCTTGAATATTCACCTCTAGTCGAAGTTGGAGCTGTATTGTCTGAGGTTAGGTGAGGTTAGGTTAGGTTATGTTATTTTTTTTCAATACCGTTCAGTTATTTATTATAAATGTCACAGGGAAGTAGGAACAGTTAACTATATAAGACTGCTGTGATTTGGTGAAATTTGAATAACTGGAAGATTAACTTGAATCACTTCACCGAAAGAAAAATCTCAGTAATTATTATCGAATGTTTGTTAATGTCAAATTTGTTCATAATTATGTATTGATATTTATAATTGAAAAAGCTTATTTATTATAATCATTACCGATGATTTGTTTAATTAATAAATAATAGAGGATTTGTTTCTGCTATAATTGTTTATTTTGAATAAAATTTTTCAATAATAAACAAATCATCTAATACGCCAACTTCACGATGATAATTACTAAGTTTAATTAGTAATTATAACTTTGTTTGATAGTTATTATAAATGGTACACTGTCTGTTAATAAATCTTTTTGTATCATTATAACATTCAAGGAATTCATTTGTTTCTTATAAGCCTACGTTATACAAATGAGCAGAATATTGTTTAATAGTTAATCTTGTTTGTTATAATCAACAAACTGTCATGCGCGTGACCGTAGATCGCCTTAGATGCACATGTGATGTAGCTTCCGCTTCCCTTATCCCTAAGATTTGCACGTGTGCTGTGTAGCCTGTGTAGGTATCGTCTTAACTAAATCTTTCCCTCAGTGTGTTTAGTGTTGTTTATTATTATTCATATTTGGATATTAGCAATAGTGTGGGCAGCGTGGGTAAATAGTTCAGTGTTTACTGATTATATTGTGCTTGAACTGGATCGTTCTCAACGACTGGATATAAGATTTGTATTTTTATTTGGATATTATGCCAGAATAATGGCGGACGGAGGTGTCGACTTCAGTATCACCCCTATAAGCATTATCATTGAAGAATGTGGGGCATGCAAATTTCGAAAGTAAGTAGATAGACAGTGAAAATATAATTTTTTTTAGCAGGATAGTATATTTTAGGTAGGTAGGATCTTATGATTTATTCGAGGTGAGACATTTTCATAAAATTTCATAGTTCCTAGTAACACTTTTTTTTTATTAAATAGTGCGGCACAAAATATCCAAATTTACTTGAATAATCAATATATTTTGTTGTTATCCATTTAAGAATTTTATTTGTTTTTGATAACTGCATATTAGTTTGTTTTATTTTTCGAGATGTGTTGCAAAAAATTTCATGAATAATCAATATTTCTTATACGACTGATAGTTTCTGGAATTTCCTGAAACAAAGTTTTTTTATATATTTATATTGTATTTTTTGTTGAAATTATAATGAAAAAAATGAATAAATCACTTGATTAAAAGATTTGTTGTTTCATTTACCAGCATCTAGGTATATATGACAATTTTAAGAGAAGCACAACAATTTATCATTTATGTATTGAAAAATCTGTATATAATGGTGTAGAAAACGAATAATAGGTATCTATAAAATCTAGAAAAAAAAAAAATCTTCAAAAATGTCTTGACACTTATTTCATCAAGTGCAATGAGTTGCCATCCCCAGTAAGATCCTCTAAATAATAAATGTATTAGCATAAATCACCAAATGCTGATATGGTTTCACTATCTGCTAATATCATGATGACTTTTCGGGAATACTGATGATGGCAGTCTATATAGTTGCTGAAATAAGTATTTGGACATCAATCCATAAATATTGGTAACGAAATGTGAAAGATATTTGTTTATTATCAATAAGGTGGCTTCAGTCATGTTGTCATTGTGAACAAATATATGGGTATAGTAATTCAATCTGGAATAACAGTGACAGAATATGCAATAACTATATACAATGACTTTGTAATAATAAATAGCATTCGGTATGGTAGAAAAACATATATTCATACTGATTAATCATTTTTTAATAAAAAAAAAATATAAATTTATAGTTAATAACTAATTGTTATGAGAAAATATTATTATGTAATAGTAAATAATTCTTTATTCATAGAGTGAAAACAAATAATTTGTTTTTTACCAACAAACGTTTAATAAGCCATATTTCAATAACGGATTTGGTGATAGTTAATTAGTCTTAGTGATTGTAACCAAACTGTTCTTTCAGTGTTGATATGACTTGACTTCCCGTTTTTCGCATTTAATATCAATATTATGTATAATAAAGTTTCAAAATACATAATAAAAATTGATTATTTTTTTCAGTTTACTTCCAGTACCCCCAGACAGTGGAAGTATGACTTGATCTAGATATAGTCAACTTGACTTGTACAATGTTGATCAAATTTCAATAGCTTTAGATTTTCATAAACTTTTACCGAAAAGACCAGTAATAGTAGATTTCACCAAGGCAGAGTCAACTCTTACTGGAGGATCAACTTTCTTCGTAACATATACATACATGACTATATTTTATTGAAATAGAAATTCACAAATACGGTACTTAACCGTGCTTTATGTTGAACATATTTTGAAACAAAATTCAAAATTCATTATCATCAAACCACAAACAATGGAATTATTTGATAGCTGAGTAAATATATTGTACCAAACAATCAGAAAAGATCCTATGTGATAAAAATAACAATCAATAAACAACGTTAACATATTTTAATTACTGCTATACGTTGTACTGACCATTTAATTATAAAACACGAGCTTTTTCGATGGTGAAAAATGAAGATTAGGAAAACTTTGGCAAGTTTATCTGAAGACGTTGACTAAAGGAGCTAAAACTCTGAGACCAATCAGTCTAATGTTATTTTTGCTAAAGACTCTTGGGAAACTTCTCGACCAATACACCGAGATCAATATGCATACAGAGAGGGAAAATCAACCGAAACAGCATTACATCAACTCATAAAAAGGGCTGAATACGTGCTGGAAAACAAAGAGGTGTTGCTGGTAGCCTTCCTTGATATAGAAGGAGCTTTTGACAACACCTTCTATGAATCTATAGCTAAGGCGACGAGGAATTTTGGGATCGAAGCCTCGAGCTGCAGGTGGATAGACTGCATGCTCAGAAGCAGGCTCATAGAATCAACTCTGATGGGGGAAACAATGGCCGTACGTGCAGCCAGGGGTTGTCCGCAGGGGGAGTACTATCCCCGCTGCTGTGGAACCTGGTCATGGACGGGCTCATCAGAACCCTACACAGAGGAGGATTCAACACCATAGGATATGCAAACGAACTGGTAATTCTATCCCAAGGTAAATACAATAGTACAACCAGAGACAGACTCCAGATGGCTTTAAATGTAGTAACAGGCTGGACTATAAAAGAAGGGCTACGTATTAGCCCTTCGAAAACACAGATAATTGCGTTCACCAGAAGAAGGAAAACGGAAAGGACTTGGCCCTCTGACGCTTCAAGGTGAACCAATACGATTGTCGGATGAAGTAAAATACCCAGGCTTAACTTCCCACTATGCAAATAATTGTTACATTCACATCAATTTAACATCACATTGTGCTAATGTTCTTCCCATTTTTCCTCTTGTTTTCATCACATGCACATCTCCACAACCGCTTACGCCCAGCTTAGGGCTGTTCACTTTTGTGATGTTACAACTGAACTTCTCAACGATGTTAAAGCGCTGCCTTTTTACATTACTGTGATGTTACTAGAACTTCCTCAAAAGGAAGTCTTTATAATGAGCCGAAAGCAATATTTCTGTTACATTCAGAAATGCTTTCTAACATCTATTGCATGTTTATGCAATGTCTATAAAACAACATCTTACCGATGAACTGAATGCAACATTTCAGAATCGATACAGTATATTCTTTTAGATGTTGTACCAATATTCTTTTCTGAGATGTGGCCAACAGCCGTTTTTAGTTGTTCATCCTGTACATTTAAAATGAAGAAGCAATAAAAGATTCAAAAAGTATATTAACTAATGAAAAAAGAAAAGATAATAAAAAAAAAACAAATCCAGCCTTAAAATAAATATATTGATGTAGCTTCTGGAATATCTTGAACAATGAACAAATTTTCTTCTCGATCATAATATCTGCAAAAATACGAGCATTATCTTGGATTTGGAATATTCTGAATCGTTATAAAAATATACCAAGTACCTAACTAAATAATTATTCTATAAGTTGAAAAAACCTCTTATTTTGTAAACTATTGTATAATTTCAAGGTACAGTCCCTCCACCCGCAATTTCAGTGTTTATGATTTTAGCATAAGTACTTACCAAAAACTGATGTTCGTCAATTATAACAAGAAAATGCTTTTACTGAAATAAAACTGCAGAACTGTAAACCACGCTGCCACCACTCATAACCTCTACTTGCATGCCACGATCTGCCATACAAATATCATGCTTGTCATTGTTTTTTCGGCTTCTGTTTTCTTCTTTTTTATAATGTTATGAATACATCATTCAAACAGCTCACCCAATTATGTTATTGTGATGTTTAATGTAAACGAAGATATGAAATATTACCGAGAGTTTTATAAACTAACATCGTATAAACATAGTCGCAGGAAGTTACTGAAGAGTAGTTCGAAAGATGTAAAAGTAACTACAAAATGTGATCATCCTAGAAACATGTTAATTTGTAATATTGCAGTCATGTTTTGTATGTAACATTAGTGAAACCTTATACAAATTAACATCGTATGGATGTTTCCAAAAAGAAGTTGCCGAAAAGAAGTTCATAGGATGTGTATATCACTGCGAATTCAAGTAGTATTGTGTACATCTGAAATATGTTTTAATTACATAACATGGATGTTAATAAAGTTGTTTATAAAATTTAAACATTTAGGAGATATCTTTTTTACGTTTTAAATAAACATCTCGAAAAGTCTCTAGAAGTCTCTAAAAAGAACATCACAAAATAGACTTGTTATGTTTCTTGTTCAGTGGGTTGGAACCGACACCTCCAGCACGTGATCAAGAAAGCGGAGGTGACCTTCAGGTTGCCAGACGAACTTACGGCATTAAATGGGGACTAAGACCCAGCACGGTACACTGGCTATACAAAATGGTTGTCATTCCCAGGATCACATATGCATCTTTGGTATGGTGGCCAAAGACCAGACAATCCTCTGCTATGCTAAAACTAAGCAAGGTCCAAAGACTTGCATGCACTGGCATTACAGGGGCAATGAGGACTACTCCTACAGCTCCGCTACATTGTGTCATAATTTGCGAAGCTAGGGCAGCACTAACCCGACTGGAAAAAGCATTAGACCATGATGTGGCACATGGGAGAGGACACACAGAGATAAGGCGTGTGGGTGATGACATTTTCAAAATGCAAACAGACCACATGACCACCAAATATATCTTTCGCAAGAACTTCGAGATTGTCATCAAAGAAAGAAAGGAACTTGAGGAAGAGAACGCACCACCACTTAGCAGAGCGAATGAACTCATCTGGTATACAGACGGATCAAAAAATGAACTCGGCACCGGAGCGGGCATATACAGCAAGACGAGCAAATATGAAGGAATCGTCTCGCTAGGAAAATACGCCTCTGTATTCCAAGCAGAGGTTTAGACAATACTTGCGTGTGCAAGGGCTAACAGTATGAGAGCCCACAACAACAGGCAGATCAGGATCTACAGCGACAGCCAAGCCGCCCTTAAAGCACTTCAGAGCTATAGGGTGACATCTCGGCTAGTATGGGAATGCAGCGAAGAACTTAGAAGACTGGCGACTCGGAACAGTGTAACACTGGAGTGGGTACCAGGTCATAAAGAAATCGCAGGCAATGAAAAAGCTGACGAACTCGCAAGAGTAGGATCGTCAACTCTGATGAACGGACCCGAACCTGCTGTGGGCATCCCCAGATGCTTAACGAGGTCATGGTTGAAAGGGTGGTTGAAATAACAACTGTATGGCAGAACTCAAATGACTCCAGAAGACTTTTACAACCAACCAGCAAAGACCTGTATGAGCTAATACAGGGAACGGATTGGCTGAATAGGTTGTAGTCAGGAGTACCCACAATAAGCCCAGAAGGCTAAAGTGGTACCGGCAAAGGGACGTAATAATAATTAGAAAATGGACTATTATTATCAATATTAATAATATGATCAAACGTTAATTCTTTAATGTGCTTGTTCCCTCGAATTTTGTCCGTCACCAATTATATAATTCGAAGAGTGTGACTATTATGGTTTTTGCAGAACGCTGCCAGAGCTTGAAGAAACCCATAACAAATTTGGGAAAGTGTTCATATTTTAATATTCATAACTTGAAAAAATAAAGTTGATGGACAAAATCCAAGTAATCAAGCACATTGAAGAATTAACGTTTAATCAGATTGATAATATTGTTGATAATAAAAAGTCTATTTTCTAATTATTATCAATACATGCTTAGTACTTCACTTTTCCATAGTTAAACGTGGCAATATCGAATGTTCGTCTGCATTTCTTTCAGAGGTTTGGATAAACTTGCCAAACTATAACTGCCAAGTACAAATTAATTTTATTTTGGTGTGATCGTGGGAAAAATCTTGTATGTATTTCGAGCAGAAAGTCCTTTGGTAATCTCCCTGTTGTTAGGTTGGTAATAAAAGACTCGGGGAGAAATATGTTCCATTGGAGATACTTTAATTCTAATGTGTATTTTCTTCTTTTGTTTTCAGTACAATAGCGATACAGCGTTCGTTCGACCAATAGTGAAACAAGCTGAGGGAGCTTCTCAATATGTTCCTGTATATTTATATGAATGGTCGTGGAATGAGAATCCCGAAAAATATGCAGGTAATACCGCGTTAGAAATAACACGGCCATCAATCATATTTTAAAAACGTATTATAGTCGTACAGCCTGGAAAAAGATTATAACAAAACCGTTTTTGAGGAAATCCTGGAAATTACCTACACTGTAGTTGAATGAAAAAAATCGTATGTATCAAAATCATAGATCTCACTTTAATGGTATTTTTCTGGGAAGATTTAAAACGTACGTCCTATTAGCCATTAAAATGAATATTGAGAAAATTGGCAAAGGATTATTATACCTACAAGACAAACAGGATGGAATGAAATGCGTATCTTGTATAAGTGTGGAAGTTGATAAAAAAAGTGCAAGGAATGGATGCATTTTTTGCTAAGAATCGATTCAACAGTTAAAAAAAATGTACGCATTTTTAATTTTCTCCATTTATTTCCATCACCAGGAAAATTTCAATTTGTTTTTCCAGGTTAACATCCATTTAAATTCTGCACGTTTAACGTTGCTGTCAATACAGAATATACAGGCTGCGAAATCTGCTTAAAGATTTTTGCAATAATAGTAACTCATTGAGACTAAGTAGTAAGATATACATATATTATTGTTGTATTAAAGCAGGATCAGATACTTGCAATCGATTTTCATTTAATTTAAATGTTTATGTGTGTCATTAATCATCACAAAACTGACACAAGAATGACAGATGAGTGCAATAATGTACCACTTTTTCCATTAAATGTGGTTCAAAAAAGTGTTGTTTTTTGCATGAATGTGAAAAAACAAATTAACGATCTCATTAGCCGGACCTCCAAAATACCATTTTACAATTTGCACTTTTTCGCAGGTTAAGGGCCGGTTTTACAAGAGAGATTTATACTAGGTATAGTTATTCTGGGTATAAAGTTATATCAGAATTTATACCTAGAATAAAACTAGTTGGTTTTACGATGCTTTTTTACACCGGTATAGCAAACAGATTCATAAGTGGAAAAAGTGGGCACCAATGAAGTGTGAGCTTAAGCATGTAAAGTTGTTTAAGTCGACAAGAAAAATGGCTAACCATACCTCGTTATTCCCATTGCACGGTTAAGTTAGGTTGGGTCTTATGTGTATCAAAGGTTTTGCTGATAAGAACGTGGAAAATAAAATTTCGTTACAAATGCAATAGACAGGACGTTCCAAAATTGCGAACTGAGCTTTTTTATCTACCATAATGACATGGATATTAAATGTAAGTATTTGTTGAGAAGAATATGGAAATAATATTACCGATACACTCAGTTCATAATGACAGACAGTAACCCTGCTGAGTGGGGAGTATAAGTATGTGGAAAGTAAAAAATAAATGATTATGAAAAAACCAATTTCATTAAAATAATTCGAGAAAAAAAACTTTGGATAAATCGAATCCATAGAGTTGTGGATTATTTCCTTTGTTGGATTGAAAAGTTGTAATTGATTAAGATTTTGCTTAGGTCTTCAGTATAAGATGGTGTACATGAGAGTTGGAAGCTGTGTATTTTTTTTAACGAACTGTTTTCACGCGTAACATTACTCTACGTATTGTATTTTAATTATAGGTGTTCCGCACGCTTATGATATCATGTATTTGTGGGATGCCCCTTTACCTGTTACGGATTATCCAATTAATGAAACTCTCAGAACAGCTGTGATCAAATTGTGGAGCAACTTCATCAAAACACAGTAAGCAATAGTTTATACTTATTACTTTACAGTGAATTTTTTGTGTAGACCATTTTAGAGATATCATATTGACACGGCATAAAGATGAGAATACTGGAAAAATTTGTAATAACTACATTTATTTTAAAAACAAAGTTTATAATCGAGAATGTACCTATAGTATACGACAATGTGTAACTCTATGAACTTTGCACTCATCCCCAAAGGATGCCTATCAACCAAACCCACTTCGAATTCGACGCCGCTACTACCTTGGATCACTACCCTCCCTTCAATACGTGCCTCGGTTCCTTCAGACTCTTCACCATCTTCTCCCTATCATCACTTTTACCACTTATACCACTTCAAGTCTTTCTCTTCTATCATGCTCCAAGCTACGGCTTTACCTTGAACTCTGTAAAACTGCCATTGAAGAAAACAGTGAAGAGTATTTTGAGCATGAAGAGTAACAGCAAATGAAGTTTTTTCAATACTAGCTGTGATTTTGACAATTATTACGTCTTCTAGCCAACTCAGTTCAACTTCTCTATAAGTGGTTAATTTACTATTATTAACCTAGGTCAATACTGGGCAAATTTAAATATTTTGAAAATTCAGAAATAGTAATTCAACAAAAACTTGTAAATAATTTTGTATACCCATATACATAATTATTAAATATGCTGCTTGAAATGACCTAACAAGATTGACTAACTCAAATAAAAATGCCATTGGTTTGAAATTCGGGCTCAACCAGAAATGACTGATAACATAAGGAGTGTGATCATGAAATATGTTCGTGTCAGTCAGACGATGAGGTAAGTGCTCCTCGTGGTGCGTCGTGGTGTAGAGTGTGAAGTACTGTGAAGTATATAATTGATGTGCCATGAATGCTCACTTTGTACCCAAGTAAAACTCTTACACTTGAGATGTTGTGTTGTGAGAACACTACCACTTTAATTTGTTTTTTCTTGAAATGCGCATGTAAAAAAACCACGTTTCGTGAAATTTTTGGAGGTGGTCGTATAATTGGTTTCATTAATATGTTACACTTGATATGGGGATTTTTAAACTGATGTAATAATTATATCTCATTGTACTGTAATATCAACAATGAAGAAGTTCATAATATACACCGTTCAATTTCAGCATTGAACTAGTGTATAATGTCAATTATTTTCAATTTCGGCTCAAATTTGGCACTTCATTCCGCTCGGGTCAAAGCCTCTCGTGAAATAATTTCAGTGCTTGGTCGATAGAATAATAGTCTCCAACACCTTGGTGTTTAACATACTATTTTACATCACTTGTCCATTTATTTATATAAGTTGTGCTGGTAGTACATTAACTTAACCTATTATTTTTTCTAGAAACCCTACTCCAGAAACTGATGAAGATATTCAAAACATCATTTGGCCTCAAGTTAAACCCAATGAAGTGAAATATTTGAATTTAAACAGAACATTCGAAATTTTGGAAAATCCAAGAAAATATTATGAAATGAGGAATATTATAGACAAAGTTATACAACCACCTTTAAATGTCTATTGAATAAAATCAAAGGACCCCCGTTTCTGCAATATTTTCACGAAATCTTAATTTGAGAATAAATATGTTGTTTACTGTTGTCAAAAAAGTATCTATATAATAAAAAACCTTCTATATGAATTCACTCCAGTGTTCATATCGAATTTTAATCAGTGCATACACCGAGGGAAAGGAAACTGCTACTGTGGGCGCAATATTTTTACTCAAGTCAGTTGTAGGGTTTCTGCGAAAGTCCGACTGAACTTGGGTGGGAGAAGCCCATCTTCTGTATGTTCCTTCAAAAAACTGCATATATCAAATATCTTGTGAATGCGACAAATTTTATTCAGGTGAAACATCTAGACCATTGAAAGTACGAATAAATGAACACAAAAAATATATCAAATATAGGGAGTCAGCTATTTGCAAACATGCTTGAGAAGAGGGTCATCAAATTCAATGAGATTCAACAAAAATAATATTGAAAGAACCCAATGATATAATACGAAAAATCGAAGAAAGTGCCTTAATACAACTAAATGTGTAGCTAGTATTTCAGCCGAATGTAGTCAAATTTAGTTACCAATGTTAGAAAGAGAAATTTCCAATAATCAATTACCCACGTTATCAAAATAGCATCATAAGTTTTTATCCAGGTTTTCTTATAATTTATAATTTGAATAGTTGTTAATCGATGAACATTTCAATACACAAAATCACAAAACTGACTATACATATTTTGAAAACAAAAATAATCATACACAAAAAAAGTAACAAGAAACGCGTTTTATTAGAGATATATTGCTGTGACAAATCCTGTGCGACGTTATTACCGCAGACGTTATATTGACAGTTGAGCATGCGCAGAATGAGTTCGAGAGACACGTTGCGGTTAGGTTAGATTAGGATAGCGCATCACGTTATTTACGGCTGAGCAACACCTCACGTACAACGTTGCGCTATTCTACTTCGGACAAAATCGTATAGATCCGGTAGCTGATCGGAAGCCTTTCGAGGTTAAGTTGTTGTTATGACAGTGAAGTGGAATGTTTGTATAAAATTACTGCTTCTAATGCCCAATCCATGTTCAGA
This sequence comes from Galerucella nymphaeae, assembly GCA_963978555.1. Taxonomy (NCBI): domain Eukaryota; kingdom Metazoa; phylum Arthropoda; class Insecta; order Coleoptera; family Chrysomelidae; genus Galerucella; species Galerucella nymphaeae. The sequence goes on along the minus strand of OZ021715.1, from coordinate 14,943,166 downwards.
AGTTCCTAAGAAGAAGTTAGGCCATGAACAGGACAAACAAAATCAAAACACAGATTAGTGGTGACACTGGTTTCAACTTTGAGGTTAGTCCCAAAGATAAAGCGCATGAATAAAACTAAAATGGCAATACGTATACCGTCCCAAACATTGTTAAAACGTTAACGTAATATTTAACTCAGAGTAAATAACACACAGCTTGCGCTATCGGAATTCGCAATATCTCTCTCAACATTTCCAATATGAGCGAAAAAAACGCGCTATCCCAATACGTTCCTGGAACGTGCACTTCACTAGATTCCATTTTTAGTAGACTATCATACCGTTGGAATGTCATAAAATCAAATATTCCATTCCACATTTTGCCAGAGATATGATCTACTTTGAATGGACCCCAATGAAAATTTGATAACAAAGTTTGGCAGTTTGAACTTTAAAATAATTTTGATTGTCTAGTTGTCAACTTTTTTTTCGTTGTGTCAGATAGGGATAAAATAGTTATTTGTTTAACTAGGCAGTCAATCTACTTTGCTGCCAAGTTGAACATATAATTTTTTCTCCGATTGTTCATGAGGATATTGTATTTGCAAATTATTACAATTCCCACAATCTCTTTATTTTAGTTGGTTGCTATGGAAATGTATAATCACAGGCAGCAAAGTAATCACTTTCGTGCCTAGGCAGGAAAAGTAATACTTTGCTGATTGATATCAGTCAGCAAAATTAATATTTGTTGCCAATCGGAGAAAAAATTAATTTTCATTTAGTTTAACTTGAAAACGGTAGCTGGAAGGCTACCGCAACGTTGAAATAATAACTTTAATAAACATTGTGGTTTAATTCCCCAAAAAATAAGAAAGAAAGCACACATTAGTAGTTTACGACGCTTTAGCGGAGCTCGACCAGCAATCGCGTGCAGAAAAGTCACTTCACGCATGTGTTAGGTACACTATTTTTTCTACTATATTCCATTTAATAATCAAGAGGAGTAATTTGAAAAGCCCTATTCACATCACTATCACCAGTAACTAGATAAGTTACTAAAGGGTGTGTCCCGAAAAAGTAGACAACAGTCGTGTTCCAAATCTATTAAATATTCCTTGATTTATGCAGAAATCAGCCACCCATAGCCATAAGACGATTTCTCGTCTGTTCAGTAAATTATTTATATGTTTATTGTAGATATAAAATGAATGTATTTTATTTTTGACGGTCCTAAATGATCCTTACATTGTCCTACCGAACTTAGCGAAGAGTTCGGTACTCGAAGTAGGAGGTTACATAATTGCAGATATTCAATACAATAATTTCTTACTGAAGTTTAAGGAACAGTTCCAACGAAACGAGTGAGAATAATAAAATAAGAAAAGCGGATGAATCATATCTCGGTCTTACTTGACTTATTTCTGGAAGAAGTTCCATTATGCGGTAGATCTTTTCGTCAGATGAAGAAGATGAAGACGTATTAATAACTGTTTTTGTGTAATGTGTAACAATGTAATTTTCCATAATGGTTTAATCGCAATGCGATACCATTTATAAATAATATTGTGAATATTACCGAATCCGTTTAAACTCCACAACATCAAACAAATTTCATCAGTAAAATAGTGAAGTTATAAAAAAAACGGTCCGTATTTACAATTATCGCCCGAAAACGGTCGATTAATTCTATCAGTAAAATCAATCGATTAACGGACAGCTTTTGGGTGGTGCACACGAAAGCTACGATTTACGGTTGATCGGCTAATTCAACGGACTGTTTTTTAGCTGGTGCAACCGGGCATAAATCTACAATATATAGGTATCGTCTATGTAATCAGAGTTAGTAATACGCATCGGTCAATATTTTTGTACTATTCACCATTTCAGACAAGATTTCATTGGTGTCCTCTAAACTCTAAAGGACTTGAAAAATAATGGTTAATCGGTCCTGCCACCGAACTAATGCCTGCTGCAATCTGTACTCTTCCTTCATTTTTGTAGGTAGCATCTCCTCACAATTTTTCAAGAAAGGATATTTTTCTTTTAACTCGTTACTAGTGTTTATTGATTCCTGAACGCGTAATGGATTTTCTTCTCTTGTTAACTCCACATGTACCTCTGGTCACCAACTTTTGCTTTCATCTGGGGTCTGTCTAAGAATTGCTAATATTTCTTCAGGTGAATATCTTTATAGCTGAGTACACATGACTAAAAAGCCAAGGAAAGGTTGTTTTTTGTATTCAGTGTGAAATTTTTCATTTTAAATTGCATAGCGCTTTCGGCTGTTACTGATGATGGCGTAACAGCCGAATGCGCTTTGCAATTATAGTAGTTTACCTAACTAGTGCGGAAAGTGGTACTTTTCCGCACGCTATTGCAGATGGCCGAACGACGTTAGCGGAGTTCGATCAGCAATCGCGTGCGGAAAAGTCACTTTACGCACGTGTTAGGTACACTATTTTTTCTACCAGCATCCGAGAAAAAACCCAAAAGTTAACATAAAGAAACATTTATTATTAAATAATGCATATTAACAAGTTAATTATTTTCATTTGACATATATTTGATAAGGCTCTTACCAGGGCCATAAAAAATTATTGAAAAATATTTTTTTTTCATAAGAAAATTTTAGCAGAGTTCTAATAAATTAATTGATTTTCCAGTCATTTGGTGAACTACAACCATACAAATAGAACAAAATAGTATATTGTGCAACTAGTGGGAAAAGCTCAATTTTTCTCACGAGTGTGCGTTTATTGGCACGTGCCTGATAGGCGAGTGCCGCAGCATACGAGACTGCAAATTAATGGATAATTTAACTATTTTAAAGTAGTATTTTTTGAACAAAATAACAAAAAATAAAAAAAGGGAACCGTGGTCGGGACTCGAACTCGGGCCACTTGCGTAGAAGGCAAGCGCGTTAGCTACTGAGCCATATCCGCTAAGTTTAGAATAGATTTAAGCTGGATTTATAAACTTGGCGTTCGCCGTTGGCGTTTGCGCTGGCGTCCGCCGTCGGCAGTTCGTAGCAACGACATTGGCCATTCATAAACTTGCCGTTGGTCGTTACGAAAACTATCATAACCTCAATTTAATGTGTCCTATCCATATAAAACTAACAAACTACTTGTTCCAACAAACACAATCAAATGCCAATAAATGGCATTTCACATATTACGTACACCAGCAAAATCCACCAAAATCGTTTTGATTGGCTCTTCAGACTTGCTACGAACGGCCGACGGCGAAACTTGAAGTTCATTTAGGTCGAACGGCAGCCAACGGTAGACGGCAACGCCAACGGTAGATATAAATGGTCTAAGGGTTTTTAAACTTTTAATTAGGGTGGCTAGCGCGAACGCCAACGCCAACGGCGAACGCCAAGTTTATAAATCCAGCTTAAAGTTCATTTAAGTCGAACGGCAGCCAACGGTAGATATAAATGGTCTTAGGGGTTTATGTACTTTTAATTAGGGACGCTAGCGCGAACGCCAACGCCAATGGCGAACGCCAAGTTCATAAATCCAGATTAAAAGTAGGTGATCATACGAGATTTCAACCTTACTTATTCAAAATATACAAATAATGTATTTTTAATTATTTTTTCATATTGTAACACAAAATTTAGTTGAAATTTCTTCAAACTTACAGAAACACCTTCTCTCTACTTTTAAAACACTACCATTTGGGTACTTTTAACGTTTGACGTTTTATGACAGGAGTCTAAAGCATTCTATAATCGAGAATTGTGTTGATTTTTTCTCTAACGTACCGTGGCCCAGGGTAGGGGATCTCTGAAGCACTCTGAAGGCGCATGGGTGCTGCCACATAAAGAGTCCCGTCAGTACTAAAATTTGTAATTTGATGAAAACTGTAATTCCATTAGTGGTAGTTTCAGATTCTTCCACATACATATTAGCGCTGACATCCTAACCTGACAACTGCCTGACAACCACTAACAACTGCTTATTTGTGTGTGTGTTGAGTATTCGTATTTAGATTTTATTGTTCATAGTGGGACTTTTCTTTGAGAGACAATTTCAAGAATATGTTTTGTGAAAGACTGTAATGTGAGGTGCATACGGTAAGCTTTATCTTCATTTCAAAACATGTTCCATCAAATAGAAAGTAACAGGAGTAGCAGTTATTCTTCCACACAACTTTGAACTTCCCAGCATTATTGTTGAATTCCTAACATTTTTTTTCCTGGTTGTCATTGAGATATGTTTCATTTATTGTATACTTTTTTTATTCAATAAAATATGTAGATAAACTTGATGATTATTGCTTTATTTTTCGCAATTCAGGCATTATTCGATCCATTTTTTGACATTTCATGTATAATCACACAAACTTAATGAACTAGGCCAGAGCTTGCTATGGATTTCAGGACACACTGGAATAGAAGGAAATGAAATAGCAGATGAACTAGCAAAGAGGGGGACTAAAATAACTTTCTGGGGGCCTGAACCCTTTTGCGGAATCAGCCCCAATGTAAATATTGGAAGAAATAGGTGAAGCCGGAAGAAAAAGGAAATCTAACCATTGGAAAGATTTAGTAGGGCTTAGACAATCAAAGATTTTTCTGGGTGACTACAACCTATTGATATCAAATGAATTCATAACTCAAAGTAAAACTGCGCTAAGAGTATTAACCTAACGTCCTAACGGGACCTGAAAAAGTTCAAAATAGAGGAGGGAGAAGAATGCAGATATTGTGGCATGGAAGAAGAAAACTCTATCCACATAGTTTCCAACTGCACAGCACTCCGGAATTCTAGAGCACAGTTCCTGGGAGGTTACTGGATATAAGAGGAACATTTACCTGAGTTAAAGCCTGCAGATATCCTTAAATTCCTCCGAGAAATGGGACTTAAGAAGCTACTTTTGTTCCAGAGACTCTCCTCAGAAACTAAGTAGAAGTAAGGGGGCACAATAGATCTTTCAGGTCTCAGTGAATGTCACCTCAAAAATACATACATACATACATACAAATGAAATAAAATAATTAGGTGAAAAAAAAACAGATAAAAATGTTTCACAGAGAATCTTCTTGGAATTTTTTGACTGAATAGTAACATTTACTCAATAACAAATTCTCAATTTCCTTTTTGTATTTTCTGAAAAAGACAATGTCTTTAAATTCATTAGGTAATCTACTGTACAGCTTCATTTCCATAAACTCAAAACTATTCTCTTATTTAAAATTTTTACAGTGGGGTATTCGAATGATGTTTGAATGTCTTGTATAGTAAGCATATTCAAACGATTTAGTTAAATTGGTGAAATTTCCTTTTACAAATAGAAGAGTATAATAAATATAAATACTATAGAATGACATCATGTTGTGTTTTATGAATATGGGCTCACAAGTTCCTTTAAATTGTAGCCCAAATATTTTCCGAATCATTTTTTCTTTGATTTACGGAAATTTTGTTGCTGTTAATAGCAACAATACCGAAAGAAGTTTCTCAAATACAATATAAAATCACTTAAACCTAGCGGGTAACGTAACTAAACGGCCACGTCGAGTTACCTGGGTAGGTACCCCCGCACCATCACTTACAACGGGTACTCTGCTTTGAGTCACTCCCGCACATTCACTAGCATCGGTCTCGGTAGTCTGGACCTCGGATACAGCTACGGACCCTACTGACTCCAAAGGGTAAAGACGTTGAAGTGGCCTAAGGAGTTGACCACCACCGGTTCGTAAACGACCCACACGTGTCTCGCCATCTTTTCCTGGTAGAAGTTCGACGACCCTACCAAGGGGCCAGTCTATTCGTTTACTGTTGTCACTACCTATTAAGACGACATCTCCCACTGATATTGGGCTAGAAGATTTCTTCTTTTCATGAAAACTAAAATGCGCGAGGTATTCAGTGCGGAATCGCTTTTGCAAATGATTTCGCAATTGTTGTCGATGTCGTAACTTACGACATAGAGAAGTCTTCTCCAGCACATCCAGATCTGCTGTACCTGACTCGGATTGATCCTGCAGAAACATTGTAGGCATTAACGCGGTAAAGTCCTCCGGCTCGTTGGAAACGTAAGTCAACGGCCGCGAATTAATAATGTTCTCGCACTCGCACAAGACGGTCATTAAGTCCTCATAATTCAGAGACTGAATATACAACACTGTCCATTAAGTCTGACAATATGTCACCCCAGAGTATGAGAATTTATCGACAATGACCAGAGGGTGTACAAGAATTGAGAAAGAAGAAGAGATAAGTGATAAGTTTTGCAATTATACAGGGAGTATCGGAGAGTATCATCTGAAGAAGTTGTCGACAATGATTAGAGAAGCCAGAGCGATGGACCGGAGAGTCTTTTTTACCTGTGATCTGTTTACCCACGATTTTGTTTCCTAAGCTCTCTGCACATACCACTCCGCCACAGAGATATGTAATGCTAATTGGTTAAGATAGGTTAAGCATGCAACACATGTATATTGTATTGCCTACCCAAGTGGAGTTGTTTTTATCGTCCAAAATAGGGAGTCCAAGTACAATATTATGTGAATATCGTATTGCAACTATACAGGTTGTATCAAAAGAGTGTAAATCAGAGTGGGTGAGCCTAAGCTAACTTATATTATTATGATATGACTCTTAAATGAAACAAATATGAACTTTTCAAAAATTTCCATCAAACTTTTTCTTCCAAACAAAAATATTATAACAACACGAATTCATCCAGTTGTTTTCTGTAACGTCCTTTGTCTTATTCACAGCCCTTGAAAATAGATAGGAAACAATATTTTTCCAGCAAGCGGAGCAAATATAAAAGGAAAATTGATATTTCCATTTTATATGATTTTTTCCATTATTTTGCTAACATAACCATTATTTATTTTATTTCTACAACATTTCAGAACAAAAAGGGTATCCAAAGGAAAATTAATATTTTCATTTTATTTTTTCATTATTTTAACAACATAACTATTATTTATTTTATTTCTACAACATTTGAGAACAAATGGGAAATCCAAACTCGTCTTCCCTGTCATCTGTTCTCCTTCCTCCCATTGAAGTAGACTGACTACTGTTAGTTTCTACTTCTTGCATTCTTGGTTTTTTATTACCATCCTCTCCGTCCTTATCCTCTTCAAACAATAATATTGTGGTTGGAGAAGAGTTTAGAGGATGGTTTATATAAAGTTTTCTCTCACTTCCTGAGTTGACTATTTCAGGCAGCGATTTCGTCTCTTCGTCTAGTTTATTAAATTTATAACGTTTCACCACCATCCCCAAAACCTTGAACTCCTTATCATTGTTTATTTTAACTCTCATGTATCTCATCGGTAAGTTCCCGAATTTTTTCAATGTCGTTGAATTAGATGAGTACGTGGAGTTAAAAAAATTCGGTCTCCCTTCACGTTCATCTCTTTCACTCCATATCTACAAACACAAAATATGATATCAACGAATTTCCTTATACTAACAGTAAAAATTAAGAAGTAGTTGAGAAGAAATAAATAATGAAAAAAAATCACATACTATGAAAGGGGTTCGAAAAACTGTCAACCTAAAAACGCGTTTTTAATAGTTGACAGTTTTTCTCGTCTAATTGCTAGGCAACAGTTTCTCATTAAACAATCCAAATTTACCCGATTATTTTTTTCACTTGTCAAAATCTGACATTTTGGTGGTTTTAACCAATAGCAATACATTATTCTAGCCAATCATTCGGTATTATACTGATAATTATGCTTCCTCATCGATAAAACCTTGTTTACATCGAAACGTCAAAATTTTACTTTGAATTTGTCATTATTGACAACTAAAAGCGCTTTCAAAAATCCTTTTAAATTGTTGAAAAAAATAATCTTCCCAAATACAACTCGCTCTTCAAATTTTATCACATAATTTTTTATTTTCATCACTCAAACTTGTTTATTTGAGGCAAAAACGTTCAAACAAACCGAATTTAGATAAAATCACTCCTCCTAACGGAGTCGTGATTTTATCAAATCGGTTTGTTTTCATATTTTTGCCAAATAAACAAGTTTTCGTGGAAAAGAAAAAATTATCGATAAAATTTGAAGCACTCGTGGTATTACCTTTGATAAAATACAAACCTCTCGTGCAATTATAAGTGAAAAAAGATGAAAGACTATAGTTAATCGAAAATTTCATTCAATTTAGAAATGGTCTCAAAATAGAAAAATACTAAATATTATCGAACAATAGAAATACACACAACGTCAAAAGTCTTGGACCCCCTGTATATCAAATGATTTAATTAAACCCAGTTATTTTTCTTACTGTGGTAAAAAAGTAGATGTATTTAAGTAACAAAAAAGGCAATAAAAAGATGTCGATAACTAATCCTTACTTTATTATCAATGTTTTTAGAAATATTGGCAGTGATAGCATATTCAGCCAAGTGACTAGTGTATTATTTCTTTTCATTTTTGTGGATTATAATGCCAGGACGTGAAATTTCTCAGTTTATTCGAGCAAGAATTACTGCTTTACATGATGCACGACACTCTAATCATGAAATATCGGAAATCTTGGGCATTCTTAGATCATATGTTGTGCGAATAGTATACATATATCAAGAATTTGATACAGTGGAAAACAGACCACGTAGTGGACGTACTCGAGTGTCTAGCGAAAGGGAGGATCGTTATTTGGTGCAATATGCCCGCAGACACCGCTCAGCTTCAGCTTCAGCTGTTCGGAGTCATTTTCAGGGTACCTTTCGCCGTGTTATATCGACACCTACAATTCGAAGACGACTCCGTAATGCAAATTTACGTGCTAGAAGACCATTAAGGGTCCCCACTCTACTTCCACGACATCGTGCAGTACGTCTTCAGTGGGCGCGAGAGCACAGGGGTTGGCTTTTGCAACAGTGGAGGTGGGTGTTATTTACAGACGAAATCAGAATTGGACTGGTGAGTGATGACAATCGGCAAAGAGTATGGAGAGAACCAGGGTGTCGATTCTCGGGCCAGGGAACAGCGCTCTCCGAGAGAAGAGATCTTTTGTCCTTGTTACTGAAATGACAGAGTAACCAAGCTAAATGGAGACAAAAGATCTCTTCTCTCGGAGAGCGCTGTTCCCTGGCCCGAGAATCGGCACCCTGGTCGTCAACAGCGACTTAGTTTCGTCCGCGAAAATGCTCCCTACCAAGGAGGTACCGTAATGTTTTGGGGGGGAATAATGTTTAACCGCCGTACCGCATTAATTCGAATTCCACAGAATATGACCAGCCAAATTTACGTCGATCAAGTTATTACACCCATTATCTATCCCATACGAAACAAATTAGGCGAAAATTTTGTGTTTATGGACGACAACGCCCGACCACATCGCGCAAGAAGGGTTCAGGATTCACTTGAAGCAGGACATATCAATAGATTGAATTGGCCAGCAGACTCGCCTGATATGAATCCTATTGAGAACATGTGGGATTACATTGCTAGAGCCATTCACAATCGAATGAACCCACCTCAGACTGCAGATGAGTTAGTCATAGCGGCGGTAGAGGAATGGAACAATATTCCACAAAACACTATCAACCGGTTGATTATTTCAATGCACAGACGTGTCAATATGTTATTGCAACGTCGAGGAGGACATACCGACTATTAGTCAGTATACAACATGTTTCATTACTTTTTTTAATTCAATACATTTTGTCAACAAATTCGCACATTAGTTTGTTTTTAATTTTCTAAGTATCCCAGTTTGTGGAAAATACTCCTTTCACAAAAAATAAATTCAGAAAACAATATACTATTTTAAATATATTTTGTTTTTCTATCCAAATATTTCTTTAACAAAACTATGTGGGGGTCCAAGACTTTTGATGTTGAGTGTACAATAAAAGAGTGTACTTACCGAAACAGCTGTTCCATCACTATCAGCAACCAGTTAGTAGGTAGGTTGGTTCTATCTTCTGGGAAGACCACAATAGTTGATGGTGTAGTTGCCATGATGTTTCTGTACTTTCTGTATTCAAATCTTGAGCTGAACCACCGAATAATCGAATAATAATCAACAAGAAGGGTCACTCTGCTCTTTTTCTTTAATGTGGTGTAGATCTGGTGTAGATAACGGCTAGTCGGGGTCAATACATATATTATCTGTTAAAGAGCACAGGTCAGTATACGAATACGAGGCTTCCTCGTAAAAATTGTGACATTCACAATAAAAAGTAAATTGTACAAGGTCTGGTCAACATATATTTGAGTTTGTTATTAAAATTAGTTAACATAGGGAGTTTCAGTTGTGGATATATTATGTGACATACATTAAATTTTGTACACAATCCATCAATCTTTGTCAAGTGCAGAAAACAAGTGAATTATTCACTTTTCGAAATACGGGGTGTTGAAGTTATAAAAATGTAAATGTTTTTGTTTGATTACTTTGAAATGGATCAATAAATTGATTTTACTTCCGGCAGGTTGTTTTTAAATGTGAAAAGGCACATTTTGATGACAAAACATTTGCTAATTCTTGATCCAGTGGTGTACATTTGGAAAAATATGTCACTTTTCTCCTCCCATTTTCCACGCCACTGGCATTTGTGGATATTTCGAATTAATTTTGTATTCCTCAATGTTTTTCACGTGAAAAACACATAAATTTTACACATAAAAAAATTTGTTATTTTCAATATATTTAATGTTTTCATGGAGTTTGCAACATCATTTTCAATAATAAAAGCACAAGTATGGACAAATATTTTTGAGAGTTTTCTTCCACTGTTTAATATGCATTGCTGCTTCACAAATTAGTTTCTGATACATATTTTAACCATTAGTATTTTGAAGGTTATTGAAAAAATACAAAAAAAATATTTTTTTCATTTTCATGACAACATTATTAATACCTTGAAAACTACACATTTTGTGATATGTAAGGGTTATGTGTTTTTTACGTGAAAAACATTGAGGAATAAAAAATTAATTGAAAATAGCTGCAAATGCCAGTAGCGTGAAAAATTGGATGAGAAAAGTGACATAATGCATAATTTTCATTTTTCCGACTTTAGAATAGCTGAAACCAGTTACAAGAAAATACGTTTCTGTTTCACATGTTAGACAATTTTCTAAACACAAAACACGCAAAAAACTTGTTGCGGAAATATATCATTTTCATTTATTGATAAAATATATTGTAGATACCTATAGATTGATTCGATCTTTAATCGGCGACTCTGTAAAAGCATGTGCAAAAAAGTTCAAGTATTGTCGGGAGATGGTTACCAGTGCTTTTACTTCAGTGCAGGCATCTCTTCCGAAAATTGGAGGGCCAGAAATCATAGTGCAGGTTTGGTCTTGAGATTTTAAGCGATATTAAGCTGATAGAAATAGATATTATTCATTGATCTGTGTTAAAGGTCGGGAAGAGGATTAAACTTAACTTAATATTTTCACACATCAACAAATTCGATAAAAGAAATTTTCATTTTTAGATTGACGAATCGAAATTTGGGAGAAGGAAGTGTTAGCCTATTTTTGGTTTAATATACGTTAATTGCTTTTATATTAAAAACATAATAATAGTAAACGGCGTCACAATAGTATATTATTAAACGAGCAATTTATGATAGCCATAATTCACGATGGATGACGTCACCCAAGTGAATTATGGCCATAAATTTCGAGTAGAATACTATACTTTGTACACAACACTTGATTTCTTTATTAAATAAAAGTCAGTAACGATTTGGTATTATACTAACCTCAAAATGTTCTGACAGCTACATAAAAATATAATTTGACATAATATATAGAGATGGGTGTTTTAACTGAATCTCACTTTTTTAGTTTGATTTGTTAAAAATGGGGATCTAATTAATTTGTTATTCGAAGGACCAGTCACTGTATTTTATGTGACGAGAGTTGACTAATTTGGTATAAGTTTTCAGGATATTATATCAACAAATTGAAGCGGTTTTCACTATTTTTATTACTTATTATCAGTATAAAGTTCTGTTTAAATTTTGCACGGCAATTAAGACTTTTCAACTGACACTGGCAATCGCACACTATTTTTTTTTTATTATTTTATTGATTTTTTGACTAGAGGGTTTACGGTAGTTTTTTATGAAAAAAAAGGTTATAATTCATGTTTGGGTAGAGAATGAAGTGCTGAATAGAAATAAGGAATAATATATATTTATTTATACTATGTGTTTGAAATGCGGAATAATTATTATACAGGGGTGAGGATGAATGTGATTCATAGATATGTGATTAACGTATAATTCGCAGGAAGAATTTAAGATTCATTCTTAAATTTGTACATATTGGGGGCGCGGGAAAGAATGATATAGTGGTACTAGATAGATACTATAAGAGATGTGAGTGAATAGGTAAATGGATTGTGTAAGTGAGTGTACAATATCCTGCTACATAAGTTTGAATTAGAGAATACTCTGATTTTGTAGATGGAGTTTCTTTGTTGAGAGGAAGAGAAAAGAGAGCGATCTATTTTTTGCTAAGAGAGTAAATGAGAGTTTATAATATTTAATGTTTGAGTACGTGATATGTGAACAATCAATGAATGAGCATGATAAAAGTACAAGTAATAACCTCTTATTAGTGAGGGTAATGTCGAGTGTAAATGTGTGTGAGAGAGAGAGGCCTTTGTAAAAGTACAAGTAATGACCTTTAATGTGAGGATAATGTTGAGAGTAAATAGGTATATGAGAGAGAGAACTTTTGACTAATTAGATTGTTTGTGTATAAGGTGTCTAAGTTATTTCACGAGAGTTCTTTGTCTGAAATAAATAAGCCGGCGCTGCTGCGGGCGTAAAATAGGTTAAATGTAATTTCTTTGTTGTGGGGTTAGTGATTTAAGAGTCAGGAGAGTCCGGTGTAGGTAAAGGAATGATTTTCACAATTGGTCGAGTGTAAATTCCTGAAGCTGTCTTGACTTGGACTGAACGGACTCTTCCGTCTTTACCCGGGGTAACGTTTATAATGCGGGCTAAAGGCCATCTTAATGGAGGGGAGTCGTCATCTTTAACTAGGACCATGGTTCCTATAGTGAGATCTTTTGTTGGGGTAGTCCATTTGGGCCGATTTTGCAATTGGTTGAGGTAGTCGACCGACCACCTTTTCCAGAAGTTTTGTTGTACATGAGTACATTGTTGGTAGAATTTTAATCCATTTGTGGGGACTGATGATAAATCTTTGTCTGGTAATGACATTAGGGGTGCTCCTATGAGAAAGTGACCTGGTGTTAAAGGATTCAAATCAGTGGGGTCAGTTGAAAGGGGATGTAAGGGTCGTGATTTGAGGATGGCTTCTATCTGACTTAAGATAGTACTGAATTGTTCGAAAGTAAAGGTAGAATTAGAGAGTAGTTTAATCAGATGAGTCTTAACACTTTTGAATCCTGCTTCCCAGAGACCACCCCAATGTGGGGATCTGGGTGGAATGAATGTTCATTCTATTGAAGAAGTAATTAAGTAATCATATATGGGAGGAAAATTCTTGGTTAGGAATTGAGTTATGTCTATAAGATAGTTGTTAGCACCAACAAAATTTGTACCATTGTCACTGTATATTACTGATGGTAGGCCTCGTCTAGAAGTGAAGTGTTTCAAAGAAGCTATAAAAGAATTGGTGGATAGGTCAGATACCAATTCAAGATGAATGGCTTTAGTAGCGAAGCACACAAATAAGGCTATGTAGCATTTAGTTATTGGGGCTCGTTTGAGATGAGATGATTTTATTGAAAAGGCTCCGGCAAAGTCAATTCCAGTAGTCTGGAAAGGACGGGAAGGTGTTACACGACGTGGGGGTAAATCGGACATGAGTTGTTGGGCGGTTATTGCCTTGAATCTGTGACACATTATACATTTATTTATGATACGCTTGATTTCTCGCAGGCCATCTATGGGCCAGAATTGTAGACGAATATTTGCTAATACATTTTGAGGACCACTGTGCCCCAAGCGTTTATGTTCTCTTTGTAAAACCAGAGTTGTGAAGTGACAACGAGCGGGCAATAATATAGGGTGTTTTTGTTCATAGGTGACAAGGGAATGAGAGAGTTTTCCCCCGACTCTAATAAGGTTGTCGTCGTCTAAAAAGAGATTTAATGATAAAAGCCGTTTGTCCAAAGACTGCTGATTGTTTTGTAATGCACGAATGAGTTGTGGGAAATTGTTTATCTGTACCTGTCGTAAAAGGAACAGTAATGCGGTGTCTAAGTTTTATCTAGAAAAATTCTTTGGAATGGTGTCCGGATGACGTAAAGTCTCTACGAATTTGTTCACGTATGCCATTGTTCTGATCAATTTAGTAAGGGAAGATGAACGGCTTATTAAATTTATAAAGATATTTGATGGTATTGTTGTCGTAACGAGTGACTTTTTGTTTTCGTCAGGAGGATCGGATAAACAAGAGAACATGTCGTAGCAAGACGTATCTTGGGAGCTTTCCCATAGGAATGGTGGACCTGAAAACCATTTGGTACTAGGAAAGTCTGGAAATTTTGAGTACCCAAAGATGTTGCATTATTAATTTCCCTTGAACAATTACAGGGTTAACAAGGCCTAAAGGATCGAAGCATTGAGATATTATAGATAACATTAGTCTTTTCGTTAATTTTTTTATTAATTGAGGACGGGCATGATATTTGTAATATGTCTGATTTTGGATTCCAGATGATTCCTAAAACTTTACTAGGGTTATCGTCTAAATTCAAATTTTTCTCTGAAAGAGTGTCGGATAAATGAGTGCTAGAAAAGTCAAGAGAGTTGGAACATACCTTATGAATTTCAAAACCAGATTGTGATAGGATATTTCTGAGATTATCATGGAGTTGAAGAAGGTCATCTACGGAATTTGCTCCTGTCAGGATATCATCAACATATGTCTGTGATAATAGTGCAAGTTGAACATCAGGGTGTTGGGGATTTCTTATAGCTATTTCTTTCAACGTACGACAAGCTAAAAAGGAGCACTTGTTTGCCCAAAAGACACTGTATTAAGTTGGATGCAAATGAAAGGGTCTGATGGAGAGTCTCTCCATAAAGCGTTCTATAAAAAGCGGAAGCGGTCGTTTAGTTCTATATGACGATACATTATGGAGATGTCAGCTGTAAGCGCATATTTATAATTTCGAAATCTTATCAAAATATCCAATAATTCCGGCTGAACCCTGGGTCCTTTCAAAGAGATGTCATTTAGAGATATTTGTAACGATGATTTAGCTGAATAATCAAACACTATTCTGACTTTGGTAGTTGTGCTACTTTCCTTAAAAACACAAAGGTAAGGGACAAAATATTTGTGATCTAATAATGGGGTTTGTAATGTAAGAGGAACAACTTCTCCGTGGTTCAAATGTATATATTCAAATAAGATATTTTTGTATTGTTCTTTAAGTTGGGTTTTTTTTTAATGTCGTTTCTATAGTGACATAAATCTATGCTTAGCTACAAGGAAGGAGTCTCCCAATTCTTTGTGGGCAGAGTGGTGAGTGAGAGGCAGATCTACTTCAAAGCGTCCGTTAGGAATAGTTTGTAAAGATGAGGAGAATATTGTTTCGGCTTTGATGTCCTCTTCATACAATTGATCGTACATTATGAATTCCTCTTGGTTCCAAAATTTTTCTAACAAACCATCTACAGTGGGTGGTGGTTCATTTACTATGGAATGAAAAGAATGGGTCATAGCGGAAATAGGAGCTTCATTTCTAATACAAGCAGGAGGAACAACGCCCGATATTACCCATCCAAGATAGGTGGATATAAGGGTAGGTAGATTTTTTCCTAATTTATGAATGCCTAGTTTAAGTTAAGAATAATAAATGTCAGCTCCCAGTAAAACATCTATTTGGGAAGGAGTCCCGAAAGATTGGTCAGCTAAAGAGGATAACAAATGAGGTGGTATGTCTAATGATTTCATATCAATCATAACTTGAGGAAGGGATCTTGTTATTTGCTTAACTACAGCACAAGTGGTTTCGAAACTTGAAGATTTATCAGTGGCAGAATGGAATGTGAGGTCGAAC
The DNA here is from genome assembly GCA_963978555.1 of Galerucella nymphaeae. Taxonomy (NCBI): domain Eukaryota; kingdom Metazoa; phylum Arthropoda; class Insecta; order Coleoptera; family Chrysomelidae; genus Galerucella; species Galerucella nymphaeae. The sequence continues at coordinate 14,927,186 of OZ021715.1, read as the reverse complement.
ATAGAGTCAATACTTTGATTATTGTTACAGATGCCCGATACCCATAAGGGTTGTTTGAAAGTGGTTCCATTCAGAGTTTTGACTGCCTGGATCTAGAAGGGCCCGTGCTTCAATTACAGGGCCTGATTGAGGGTAAATTAGAATATTAGCTGTGGCGAGAAGCACATGGCTTCCGTCTAAGTTGAGCATTGTTAAGTTTGGGAGAGGATGTGAATTCTGCTCTTCTAGTGTATGGGGAGAATGGTTCTAGATGTTAAGGGAGTACCATGAACTATTTCTATTTGATTTTCTGGATGAAGATTAGATTGGTTATGTTGTTCTGATGATGCATGATGTGAATGAGTAGAATTTCTGTTGAAAGATCTCGTATCAAAGTTTTGTCTCGGGGGAGAATGATTAAGTGAAGTAAAGTGTGATGCCTTTTTTGGCATATAGAACATGATTTAACAGATAGACAGTTAAGGATCGTGTGTTTATAACCTAGACACCCGGAGCACATTTTATTATCTCTGATGTATTTGTTTCGATCCGGTATGGAAAGCTTTCCAAATTGAGAGCAGATGTAAATTTTGTGTCCTGTTTCCTTACAGAACGAGCATGTTGAGGGGTAATTGGAATTATGAGATGCACTAAAAGAAGTTTGGTTGCGTTGGTCATGGTTACGGGTTGAAGTTTGATCGGAAAGTGAGTGTTGATTTGTTAATAACGTCACTCTGTTAGGTGGGGCGGTCACAGAAGACTGACTACGATGTGGATGGGAATAATCAGGTTCAGGATCTTGGATTAGCAAGTTTTCCAAAACAGTACATTTTTTCTCCAAGAAGTCAAAAAAATTATCGCTAGTGATTAAATTTTGATCAGTCTCTTTTTCTTCAAGAGATCTTTTAGTGCCATAGTCTAATTTGGTTTTTAAAATGTGAACAATTAAAGCATCAAATAAATTCTCCTTACTAATATGTAAATTTAATAGTGATTTTACTATAGCTCTAGCTTTAGATGTAAATATTCTCAATTGCTGTGCAGTACATTTTGACACATTATTACAGGCTGTTAAACGGTTAAAATGGGCAGTGACAATTTGCCTCGTGTTATTATATTTAGAATTCAACAAGTCCAAAGCTACATCTAAATTTTGTTCATTAACTGGTAATTGAGAGATTAAATTCAGCGGGTCACCTCGCAAGTATGATTTTAAATAATAGAATTTTTCGGTTTTAGATGAAAGTCTGGTATTGTTTAATATTAATGCATTGAACAAATCTATGAAAGCAGTATATTTTGTATTGTCTCCAGAAAAGATTTGAATCTCTATTGACGGTAAGCGAATATGAGTTTCACTCTGATGGATGGATTTTGAATTTAGCTTTTCATAAGCATTTTGTAATTTGCAATGTAATGAATAATATTTTTGTCAATTTGATTTCTATCATCGAATTCGTGTTCGGGATCTTCTGCTATAATTTCAATCTTACTTTGAATCTCAGAATATTTGGAATAATATTTATCTAAATTATCAATTCGAGATTTCAAAGCATACTTGTCTGACTCTTCCATGTTGCTATGGAGCCAATTATAAATGCGTGTAATTGCTGCCTTACAACTGGCACGTTGTGTTTTTAAAGAATCCATTTTAAACGATAAATTGATTATTTATGCGATTTATTCAACATAAAATAAGAACTTTTTTTGTAATGTTAAAGGAAAATCACATGTTTCAATGTAATTGAATTAAGAAAGACTAACAGCATGTCACACATCAACTTAATTGAAATATTTAAAATTCGTGCAAACAGAAGTGCATTGAATAGTTTTCACTACTGTTTTCAATATGTTATGTTATGTTATTTCAATATGTTATGTCGAACAAACAATTTATAATAAGAAATATTTATACGTATTTGAATAATATGCGTAGGTAATAGAACTATGATAGTTTTACAAACTTGATATAAGTGTCCAAGAATAAATTTTAAATTACGAAACGTCATAATTGTTTAAATTATTTAGGGGATAAATTTCGTCTCACACTGTAGGAATTCTTATCTACAAAGTCCGATAATCAAATAAGCGAAAATAAAACATAATTATCAATAAATTGGTTGAAAGAAATTTTCAAATTATTTAAGTATAGGTTTTGAATTTCGTCTTTACACTGTATTTATATATATTTTTTTCATGGCTTTGACTCACGTCATTCAGCCAGTACTGTATTTATATAGTTTTACAAAGCTCAATATAATCACGTATTCGAAAATTTTCATAAATCACTGGGTTGTAATGATAATTACCTTGTCTTTTTCACTGGATTCAAACATCTTGGTCGTTATCAGTTGCGTCGTGGCAAAGAGTAGGTACAAAATTATTCTGTAATCTTTGGTTGTGGGCTCGGCGATAATTTTCTTTCCACGTGGTTATTTCTTTTTGGGCTGTAGAGGCTTCTTATTCGGGTTGATCCGGCTCGAAGGACCATGTTTTAACTGAATCCCACTTTTCTCAGTTCGATTTGTTAAAAATGAGGATCTAATTAATTTGTTTATCGAAGGACCAGTCACTGTATTTTATGTGACGAGAGTTGACTAATTTCATATTAGTTTGTAGAGTATTATATCAAATAATTGTAGCGGTTTTCACTATTTTATATTACTTAATATCAGTATAAAGTTCTGGTTAGTTTTGCACGACATTTAAGACTTTTCAACTGACACTGGCAGTCGCACACTATTTGTTATTTGTTATTTAATTGATTTTTTGACTAGAGGGTTTACGGTAGTTTTTTATGAAAGAAAGGTTAAAATTCATGTTTGGGTAGAGAATGAAATGCTGAATAGAAATAAGGAATGATATATATTCATTTATAATATACATAAACATAAATCTACTCAAGATGCGATACACTCATTGACAAACACTATTTATGATAGCCTAGATAAAGGAGAACCAGTAATAGGTATCTTTTTGGACTTGGCAAAGGCGTTTGACACTGTTGACCATTCAATTCTCCTAGAAATACTAGAAGATATGGGAATAAGAGGCGCAGCACATTCTTTATTCAAAAGTTATTTAGAAAATCGAAAACAACAAGTTAAAATAGATAATAAATTAAGCAAAACACAAAAAATAACATGTGGGGTTCCTCAGGGAACTGTGTTGGGTCCCTTGCTATTTACTATTTATTTAAATAATCTATTTTTACTAGAGAAGGAGGGCCAAATAATCAGCTTTGCCGATGATACGGTGGTAATATACAAAGACACAAATTGGTATAACCTGAAACTGAAAATTGAAAATGATTTCACAAAAATAAAATCCTGGCTAGATAATAGACTTTTATCAATCAATTTTAAAAAGACATTTCACTTACCATTCAGTAGTTTTGAAGCTTCAGTTCCGGACTATGATATAATCATTCAGAATTCATTCGCTATAAGGCCCACAAATAAAATAAAATATTTAGGAATTATGTTGGATTGTTGTTTAAAATGGAATATCCATGTGGACTATATGATACAAAAACTAAGATGCATACTGTTTAGATATAAAAAAATAGTAGAATATCTGAATCCAAGAGAAAAAATCATAGTGTATCAGAGTCTTGTTGAATCACATTTGAGATATGGTATCATGGGTTGGGGTGGTGTTTCAAAAACATATAGTAATATGTTACAAGTGTCCCAAAATAAATTTTTAAGAATCCTCTTGAACAAACATCGTAGATATCCCACGGATCTACTGTTTTCCGAAACAAAGTTACTTGACATTCGACAGTTATTTTATATGCAGGTCAACCATAGAGATAGAATATAAGGAAGGAGACGACATCCAGTGTTAGGTTCCATATGTACACGTGGAATCAGTGGGCGTGGCTAAGTGTGGTACGCAACGTACAGAGCCGGATTAAATTACTACAATAGTCTACAACTATTAGTGTGTAACAGATTCATGTTTGAAATATTTGTAATACACTCCTGCACATTATTTATTTCACCTGTGGTACGTTATTCCAGAAGATTTCTTAGTATCCACGACGTCTCGACTGGTACAACTTTTAACAGCACAAGACACCATTTCAGTCAATCAATTAAAAGAAAAGTATTGTCAAAAATGTAATTTTCGACACAGATAACACTTAAAAACATTCATCAATCAACTTTGACATTAGTGTGGTACGAAAATGGCTGACCGAATACGCTTTAGATCACGTGATTTCGTCTCCTTCCTTTATACTATCTCTATGAGGTCAACATATGGCAATACTCGAACAAATACAAACCACAAAAAAACATCCATACTTATGAAACAAGAAATAGGCAAAAATATGTTGCACCTGCTATGAAGAAAAATATCGGACAAAGGAGTTGTTCATACCTGGGAATAAAGTTTTATAACAGCCTACCAGAAGATGTAAAAAGTGAGAATACTATAAGAAAATTTAAAAAGAGGCTTATAACGCATATCAAAAGTAAATCTAGGAAAGAGACTCGTGAGTTGATTGAGATCCAATAATGGTAATGATAATAATCACAAACAAAACTGCACACAAGCACACATCTTTTGGTTGGATTGCTGTAATAAGTTTTGGTGAATTATAATTGAATGATACTGTATTTCTTTCTTCAACACAAATTTACCTTTATTTTATTTTTATTGTTTTATGGTATCTTTCAACATATCAAAGTTTTAACTTTTCGATATTTTAATTGTATTTTAATTGTTCTTATATTTAAACACACCTTAGGTGATAGAATAATGTGCGTATTGTATTAAATTTATTTTTTATTGTAGATATGTAATTTTGTGATACCACGTACAAGTTGTTGAGGCTCTCAACATCTTCTGTGGGTTCTTTAATGTTTATTGTATTATATTGTGTTGTATTTACTGTATTTTACTTGTATCAATAAACATTCATTCATTCATATGTGTTTGAAATGCGGAATAATTATTATACAGGGGTGAGGATAAATGTGATTAACGTATAATTCGCAGGAAGAATTTAAGATTCATTCTTAAATTTGTACATAGGTAATTGAAACTTGGATAATATATTTAAAAACTGGCTGTTACAATAGAGGGACACTGTCGTTCTAGTCCGAGTTCTAACTTGTCCAATGACGTTAGAGAACATATTAAACATAAAAAACGTATTAGGGTTCCTCAACCAAATTAATCTTTGTTCTCGAATTTAAGTTACCAACCATATAACTGTATGTATTGAGATAATATAGGTATAAAGAATTTATATTTTATTTAAAATAAAAAAGGTTTTATATTGCAATGCCAACTTTATTTATATTGATCGACCCGAGTACCAGGTCAGGTTCATATTAGGAAACTGATTGCAATAAAATATTATTTTGTAATATGTATGTGTCAACACGTCTATGCTGAATATCGAGAAATGGATAATGCTGTGTAGCAGCATGTGCCGATTAGCAAACAGGAAATACGTTTTTGCTGATTCTCGATATTCAAGGAATATATTTAGATTAGTATTGAAGTTAAGTTGATAGAGTTAACTTGTTTTTCAATTATATCCCCTCTATGGCCTAGCCTTGGAAGAACCGACAAGAGTACACATATTACATCATTACATTTTTTTGTTGTAAACTAAAACCTTGTTACCTGAATTCTCCCAGTGCTAATAACCCTTAGTAGTTGATGCAGTTAGATACTAAAATGGAAAAAAATGAAAAATTTGGTAAGTCAATGATTAGGGTTGACGTTTGTAATACATTTAAACGGCTCATTATTGTGATATTTTGATTGAGACGACAACGGCGAAGCCGAAGTACTCGGAATAGAGCAAGTGTTTTAGAGACCAGTTATCCACGAATACTTTACGTTTTTTTTTTTTGGTGCACTTTGAAATCATAAATATACTGATATCTATTACTACTACAAGGAAAAGAAATGGAAATAACTAACAATGTTAAATGGTTGAATTCGTGATGACATTCGTTTACCTTGCGTTGTCATGGAAATGTTGATAGTATCAAATTAAATACCATTTTCTCCGATTTGAAAAATCGAAATATCAATATCTCAAACAATATCACCTGCACCTAATAAAATTGAAATTGTTAAATATTGTTCAAATGAAGGTTTTGACGTTACAAAGTACTTCTATCAGATCAATAAAAAAAATTGTCATTTATACCATAAAGCTGGATTTATAAACTTGGCGTTGGCGTTCGCGCTAGCGTCCCTAATTAAAAGTACAAAAACCCCTAAGACCATTTATATCTACCGTTGGCGTTGCCGTCCGCCGTTCGACTTAAATGAACTTTAAGTTTCGCCGTTCGTAGCACCGTTCGAAGCAAGTCTGAAGAGCCAATCAAAACGATTTTTAGCCGTCACCTGGTGTACGTTATATTATGTGAAATGCCATTTATTGGCATTTGATTGTGTTTGTTTGAACAAGTAGTTTGTTAGTTTTATATAGATATGGCACATTAAATTGAGGTTATGATAGTTTTCGTAACGGCCAACGGCAAGTTTATAAATGGCCAATGTCGTTGCTATGAACTGCCGACAGCGCATGCCAGTGCGAACGCCAAGTTTATAAATCCAGCTTTAGACATTACACTTCGTTCGTATCTTGAGATGTTGATGTTGCCATGGTAACTTTAAAAAACGCGCGTGTTTTAAACAAGTCTTAAACACGCTTGAATGTTGGAATGCTATAGTCACCCCGCAAATTCATGTATATGCCAAATGGGTATTTCCTGAGTTGATTTGTTCATATAATATAATTTATTGCGTTCAATTTTTACAATGATTCAAATGAATAATTAATTCTGAAACGCAATATTTATGTATTTTATTTCTGATGTTTTGTTTCTAGTAGTTATCAGTTGTTAGTATAAATGTTGGTAATATTTCTTGAACCAATATTTATACTTTTCTCCTTTTTCATGAAGGCACTCTTTTTCATCGTATATAACTCGCAATTTTCTGGGCCACTTTCAAAGGTTAGTAATCAAAACTATATAAAGTAATTACACATCTACATAAAAACGCAAGATTGCACATGCCAGATTTGGTAAAAGTATATCGCGTGGTCGTAAAAATAGTTTACAAACTTGTGCGAAAGTGATAGTTCACACTCGTGGGGTTATCTCACTCGACTTGCGCTCGTGAGACAATAGTTCCCACTCGTGTGAGAAATGTCACTTTCCGCACTCGTTACGTAATATACTATTTTTTATACGAAAAATATATGAAACTGGTTTTCGTTCAAATGTCTAATTTGTATATAATATGGGTTCAGTTAAAAATAAAACGATACTATTTATTCCGATTACCGTTTATTTAAACAAATAAATTCAAATCATACAATCTACTATTCTATTAAACACATATTGTAATTTATATAATACACTGGAATGGATATCGATTAGAGGTATTTCATTACATAATTTTTCGACAAAAACATATTTATTATCAAAGTAAAATTTTCTGAAAATATTGCGGAAACGGAGATCTATTGATTTTGTTTAATAGACATTGAAAGGTGGTTGTATAACTTTGTCAATAACATTCCTTATTTCATAATATTTTCTTGGATTTTCTAAAATTTCAAATGTTTTGTTCAAATTCAAATATTTTACAGCATTAGGTTTAACTTGAGGCCAAATGATGTTTTGATAATCTTCATCAGCTTCTGGGGTGGGGTTTCTGTAAGAAATAGCAAGTTGAATTGTCAGTTAATAATAAATGAATTTAAATGATGTATTGAGTTAAATACAAAAACTGGTCCACTGTCAATAGTCAATTGTTTTTCCAAACGTGACATCAGTTTGAAGTAACAATAGGTGTTTTCGATTATTCGCTTTTGGCTGCTAGTAGCAGCTCGTAGTGATTGAATTTCGTTCGTTTATTACCGGGCGTGACGCCTAGTCTTACCTTCCCCTTGCCCCTTGAGCACATACCGAAAAGTATTAGCTTCATGCTTCAAGCCACGGACATTAAATGTTTGACGTTTGTCCGGTTTGACGTTTATTTAAAGGTTAAGATTACGCCGATTACGATTTAAATTTTACTGAAAATCTCTAAATATGCAAAATCATATTATTATCAATAACATCATAATCGAAAACTGTTCTTCTAGAAACACAGGAAATTCATTAATAATATCAGATGATAGTTCGGATGATGATATGACATGACAAGTGGTTTAGAGGATCCTAAAGATCGTGTTCGTTTTGTCGTGACGACTGAGGCATCACGCACAAATGCTTGAAGCCCAAATAAACGAAAGCAGCAAAAATAAAGTTCCATTTTTAAAAAAATAATAATAAAAAACTATTTCTTCAGGTTAATTTAAAATGCATTTGTCAAATTGACAGTTGGCATCGATACTATCTAGTCGTTGAATATTGTCAATTGGCCACGATTAGACGCCTCCATTTTCCACTTCAGTTATTGTATTTTATCATCCGTATCATTAGGATACTTTGATAAACCTAAAAGATGCAGGACCGTGGACGTTAGAGTTACTATCATATTGTGGAATATTTTGTCAAAGTTTGAGTACAACTCTGTAATATCCGATTATAAACATCTGGCTGTTGAAGTATTATTGCATTCCAATACTCGATGAACATTAATTAACAAACTATAGAGCTACAATACTTCAAAATAAATTGGTACATCGTAATGTTGAGTCTGAGTTGAAATTCGTAACTATAACGAAACAAAATTTATCAATTAGAATGTGGAAAACACTGATATTTCACATGGTGGCCGTTATGGTTCATAATTGCTGGTATACATCAAGGTATATTCCGGATATACAGGGTGTCCCACGACGAGTGAAAACTATCTGTATATGGCAAAATACTTGTAGTAAAATCATGAAAATTTTTACGTTTGGGTTTTCGGATACGATCTTTTCAACTAGAATATTTTCAAAGATAGCCGACTTCCGGTTCTACCGGAAGTCGATTGTAACTTTGTTATTTTTAATGGAACACCCTGTATATTAATACATTTTTGAAGTCTAAGTAATATTTTAGTATACTTTTGTCTAAAAAGTTTTTTCGAAAAATGCACACATTTTGAGTTATTGATTTTTTTGTAGAAAATTTGACCGTTGAAGACCCTTATAAATTATTTTTTTACAAGGGGACCCTTGAAGATATGAAAAAGGTTTCTCTTCGGTTGCCATAAGCAAGGTCAAACGTATTCGAATCTATGTTGAAAAATTTTTCATTTTATACAGGGTGTGTATAAAAAGTGTTCAAAGTTAAACATCATAAATATCAAATTTCTTCATTTTTGTAAATAGAACTACCCTGTTTTTTCTATTTTAATGCATTCAGGGGAAAAAAATAAGGCAAGTTCATGTATACTTTCCTATAACTAAACCTTACCGTTATCCAGATATTAAATGTTTTCTGTAAATTTTTAGAGATGCAGGTGTGGTCTAAATTTTGATACAAGCACTAAGAAACAAAAAAGTCTTTTTCTTCATCTGTCTCTAAAAAAAATCAAATCAAATTGTTTTTATCAATCCTATTCCAACATTTAGTCGTTTCCGAAATATTTGAGGTTTTAAATTGTTATTATATTTTTTAACAAGTTTAAATTTTTCATGTATACTTTTAGTAGGCTTTGTAATAAATGACACTTATTTAACTGACATTAGTTAACATCTAGAGAAGATTGTGAGCTAAGAGTTCGAAATTCCTTCAATTCCCTTTCTGAGATGATGATTAGCCGTGCGACGAATGAAGGTATATTGAGAAGGGTTGAAAAATGCATTGAAGTTCAAGGGAGCAAATTTGAACATTTACTTTAAATCATCTGACTATTTTTCTTTGGCTTTTAATTTTCCACAAAATTTTGTAGCATATCTTATTATTCTCACAAATGGTTTAAGTCGATTAACTTTTGCTTAAAATGAACCGAATAGCTTCAGTTAGTATTCTTTTAACAATGTGCGATTTCGATCGCGGTCAATCTGGATATCTTACTGCAAATAAAGCACATGTTCTTGTAAAAACTTTGTAATATTTACCATGTATTAAAAGTAAATTAACATAATAATTTTTATTTCTTAGTGCTTGTATCAAAATTTAGACCACACCTGCATCTCTAAAAATTTACAGAAAACATTTAATAACTGGATAACGGTAAGGTTTAGGTATGGGAAAGTATACATGAACTTGCCTTATTTTTTTCCCCTGAATGCATTAAAATAGAAAAAACAGAGTGGTTCTATTTACAAAAATGAAGAAATTTGATATTTATGAAGTTAAACTTTGAACACTTTTTATACACACCCTGTATAAAATGAAAAATTTTTCAACATAAATTCGAATAAGTTTGACCTTGCTTAGGGCAACCGAAGAGAAACCATTTTCATATCTTCAAGGGTCCCCTCGTAAAAAAATTATTTATAAGGGTCTTCAACGGTCAAATTTTCTACAAAAAAATCAATAAATCAAAAAGTGTGCATTTTTCGAAAAAAGTTTTCAGACAAAAGTATACTAAAATATTACTTAGATTTCAAAAATGTATTAATATACAGGGTGTTCCATTCAAAATAACAAAGTTACAGTCGACTTCCGGTAGAACGGGAAGTCGGCCATCTTTGAAAATATTCTAGTTGAAAAGATCGTATTCGAAAACCCAAACGTAGAAATTTTCATGATTTTACTATAAGTATTTTGTCATATACAGATAGTTTTCACTCGTCGTGGGACACCCTGTATAAATAAAAACCAAATAAAGTTGCGTGCACGTCCACAAGATCGTATTTCTATCGCATGTGTGGCTACATTTCTATCGAAAAGTGCATATACTTGAATTTGTTAATTAATCGGTTCTAAAGATTATTAATGAAAAAACTTTTTTATCAAAATAATGTATAAGCAATATAGCTTTATTGGGCTTAGACGTCCCTCGATGTGAAAATTTGTGCTAAAATTTTTATAAAAAAACCTCTAATTATTGACGGTGAAATATTAACTGCCAGATATAATGTCATGTTGTTTGTGACTTACCTGACCTGTGACTGACCTAAAAACGCTCCACCACCGGTGTTACTTTTCAAGGAGGTAGTCAAAGCCTATAATAATCTCACTAAAAGATGGGTTTTCTCAAAATCAGGCATGCGTCATTTAAAAAAATCACTAGATGAGGTTGATTGGTCTATATTCAACAAGACTGATGATGTCAAATTTTTGGCTAACTTTCTCACAAGTACTTATAGAAATTTAATCATTAAACATTTTACCCTAGGGACAATTTCACCTGAAAGGTGTCATTGTCCTGTAGATTGGTTCAGCGAGGATCTGAAGTCTATAAGACATAATTTATCTAGTTTGAAACTAATTTCAGAAACTGGAAAAAATCCCAATGATATCGTAGCATTTCGTAGATTCAGAAATGAATATAATTTAAAGCTCAAAGAGACTAAAAAGTTAGCCTACAATAATTTCATTGCAACATCGCAAAATAAACCTAAAGCTTGCTGGCAAATAATCAATTTTGAAAGATATAAAATGAAATCTAGTTCTCAAGATATTCCATTGTCTCCAAATGAGTTTAATGATTTTTTTGTAAGTGTTGCTGATGGTATTATAAAAACTTTGCCCTCAATAACTCATGAAGATTTGCTAAATTTTGAAAATTTTCCAGTACCGTCTACTTCTTTCTTTTTAACGCCAGTATCCGAAGGTGAAGTTATTAATATAATCACTTCCTTGAAAAATTCCAGCTCTTTAGATACAAATAATCTCAATAGTTCAATCATAAAAGAAACTTGTGAATTAATAATTAAACCGCTCACAATATTAATAAATTCAATTTTCCATTCAGGAATTTTTCCCGATGCTTTCAAATTATCTAAAGTTCTTCCATTACATAAAAAAGGAGATACCTCTCAGGTTGGCAATTATCGTCCAATTTCAATAATTTCTATTTTCAGTTAAATCATTGAGCTGCTGTTAAAACATAAGTTATACGATTACTTCGACAAACAAGATTTTTTCTGTAATTCGCAATATGGTTTTAGAAAAGAACGATCGACTACACAAGCCGTTCTTAATATTGTTAGTGATGTAGTTGAGTGCCTTGGCAGCGGAAAGCATACTGCTATTACACTATGTAATCTTTCTAAGGCGTTTGACTGTGTTTCTCACTGTATATTGCTCCGTAAACTCAACTACTATGGTATTAGAGGTGTGCCACTCCAGCTAATTGAGTCGTATCTAAGTAATCGCTATCATGTAATGATCATCATAATCATGTAATAATGCTTTATCCGATTTCAAACCGATTGTCCATGGCGTTCCTCAAGGGTCAGTTCTTGGACCTTTGCTCTTCATTATCTATATTAATGACTTACCCAAATTTATGTATCCCTTCAAATCTGTTTTATTTGCTGATGACACCACATTTATTTATTCCGATAAGAACTATGAAAAGTGTAAGTCTATATCACATGTTATTGAAAACAAATCTGAATGGTTTTTGTCTAATAAACTAAAATTAAATTCAGAGAAGACACAAAAACTAAACTTTTCTTCTTCCAACCAAAATGTTGAGAGTGTGAAATTGTTGGGACTTTACTTAGATGGATCATTGTCGTGGAATTTTCACGTCGACTATTTAAGAAATAAATTATCAAGCTCGATTTTTGTATTTCGACAACTTAAAAGAGTTGTTAGTTTCCAAACTTTGAAAACGGCTTACTTATCCCTTGTGCATTCCCATATTAACTATGGAATTGTGCTTTGGGGTAATGCGTCGCCTGCCAAAGATATCTTTGTAATTCAAAAGAGAGCTATTAGGATTTTGAGTAATGTCAGTTCCCGTGAACACTGTAGGGCGTTATTTGTTCATCTACGGATAATGCCTCTACCGACTTTATTTATTTTTAACACCCTCATTGAGATCCACAAAAGTATTGACTCCTTATCAAAAAATTCAGATATCCATAATTACAATACTAGACAAGCGCATAATATCCGTACAAATCGTTTTCGTCCGACAAAATCTCAGAAGAATTCACTTAACTATACTCTGTATAATATCTTACCAGCAGAAATTAAATCTTTAAGTTTGAATAAATTTAAAAGGAGTTTAAAAACGTATTTTCTTAGATTTTGTTTTTACTCTGTGAACGAATACATTGAGAATTGTCAGAATATCTAGAAAATTTTTAAAATGTATTCATGCTCACTGGACATTCCTTTCTTTTTCAATATATATTTTATTAAGTGTTTTTATTTTTATTAATATGTCAAATGTTGTACATTTTACATTTTGTATTTGTGACTTGTTACAAACATTGTAAAAACATGTAATGTAGTCAAATAAATCTATCTATCTATCTATCATGTTTGACATTTCTAAACACTAACAATGAGCCGATTCATTGAATTGTCCTGCCGAATTGCACTCGATGTTTGTATTGATATCGGGTAAATTTGTGTTGTTCAACTTCTAAACTGTTTCCGTTAGCAATTAGACTCGAAAAACTGTCAACCTAAAAACAGTTGACAGTTTTTCTGGTCTAATTGCTAGGCAACAGTTTCTCATTAAACAATCCAAATTTATCCGATAAAATACAAACCTCTCGTGCAATTATAAGTGATAAATTAACTTCAATGTTGAAATGTCATATACCTGGAAATTTTATTGTCACTTTGACATCGATAAAAAAGGTGCATCCTTTTTTATCGCGATAAAAACCTCTCTTCCTCAATATCTAGTAAACGGACGTCACTTGTACACAATGACAATGAGATAATTATTGTTGTTGCTCATCGATATATTTTGCCGTTAATTTATCTTGCCAAAAAACACTCGAGCTTTTCTTTTATCAGATGAATTTCTCTTCAACTCAAAGTTTTGCCAATCACTAAATTGGCTCGAAAAACTGACATTAGATAAAATTAGTGATTGGAAAAATTGTTTCGTTGCAAAAAGAAATTTATCCGATAAAACAAGCTCTTGTGTCTTTACTGTTGACAAATATTTATAATTAAAACTGATTTTTCCAAAACAACAAAGCATTTTTTTCTGTGATTGTTAAAATGCTTAAACAGCTGAATAGCCGATGCAAAGAACTTGTGGCTTTATTAGTAAATTATTTTGAACAAGAAAAGAATAATAATGGTCATTTATTGCTGTACAAAGAGGTAGGTAATACGTGAATAATATAACCTTAGTTTACTTCACGAAAATTTCTATTATTTTATCGTGTAGCTGCTGCTTTAAAAATCAGTGTAAGAACAGTGAGCAAAATTTGTCAAACAAAGAAAAAACGTTGCGCTCATAAACGAGTAACAGATACAGAAACTTTGAATACAAGCTCTATTCGTGATACCATTCACAACATATTTCGTGAACAATCTGACAACGCTGCAAATGTTCACAATGATGACGTGCACGCATCTTTTTTTTTTATTATAGTTATCAATGCCTGGTTGTGATAAGTGATGCGGAATATATCAGGCTATTAGCTTATGAAATGTTTGTGGTGGGGGTTTCGAAAGGAATGAACAGTTCTTTCGAGACAATTTCAAGCGTCTTCGATGATATTGAGATCTGGTGATCTGGCTGGCTATTTAAAATGATTTTATTTTCTTTGATTAGGCCATGTACAATTCTGGCTCCATGTGGATGCACATATTGTCGTCCAAAAGCATGGAATTGGGTTCCAGGTTATTCCTGTATTTCTTAACAATATGTTTATATTATTTTGATATATCAGACCTTTTCGAGTGCCATGATACAGATTATAAAAGAGAACAAATACGAATCCCTGCAAAACATCAAAGGATTTTCAACTCCGATTTCAATGACCTTGGACCTTTAACTCGGTATGGCCGCGATGTCGCAGGTTAAAATTTTTTTAAGAATTTCTTACCAAATTGCAATGTTGACTTGGGAACAATAACAGTTTCCAGTGCCGGTTCTTCACTTTTCTTTCTGAATAAAATTTATTTGGACAGTCTCTGTATGAATAATACACTCCTCCGTGATGTTTATTCATTTTATAAAAATAATATACTAATGTACACTATTTTCAGTTAATATAACCACAACCTACAATCGATTAGTCAAATAACACAAATAATATCGCGGATTGACAACCTTCAAACTGAAGTGTCAAAATGACGTTTTGTATTTTGATTTTTGAGCCAAGCTGTCACGGTTATTGTGCATGGTTGCCAAAGATGGCCAGTGAAAGGAAGTATATATTTATGGTATGATTTTTATACATTATAATCTTTTAAATTGTAGAATTCTTTCAATGTTAATGAAATTGATTTGAAATAAGTAATTGTCGAATATTTGTATGTGTATAACTATCACACTAAAAATAATGCTTATAACATATTCGACCCATGATCGTGAATTAAGGGAAATATTATGCAAATTGATAACCCTGTTGAAAAGTCTCGCGAAGCAGCCCGAACGGAGTCGACATACGACGATGGACCTTTAAATGGGTATGTCCACCCATCTCTCTCTTTTTTACTGTTCTCTGTCAAGCTTTCGCATTTGTTATCTTTTATAATTTGTGGCCATGACCTAAATAAAGCTTCGTGTGACCACCCAAGAAATGGCAGCCCAGATCATAATACGGCCAAATCCATAAGGATAATTTTCGTAAAGTTAACCTGGCTGAACGGGTCCACTGGCATATTCTTGACTCGTCTGTATATAAAACATTGTTTCTTTCAGTATAATATGACAATTCACTGTTCTGTACGTGGTCCGAGCCCCACTAGCTTATCGTGAATCAGCAGCTATGCCCAAGAATGAGCTGGTTACATTTCTTGCCTTTTGGTAGTAAACTATGGATTTGTTTTCCGAAATCTACGATAAAGCGACACACCGAATGGATTTGCAATATCAATTTCTTCTCCATACTATCCAGAAACATACCAATAGCTCTTTTAGCGTTTGCGACAAACTGTTGCCTTCATTCATGTTGAAGTCTACTGAAAAACTCAACTCAATGATAAGAAAATAAAAACTCAAACACAAAAACTTTAAAATACGGCGAACAAACCACTATCTCCCGAGCACTAACAAAAAATCTATTTAGTATCATTTTGATTTGTTCATGAAGTGTTGAGAAATTTCACTGTAGCTTAATGCAGAGCTTGATGACTACAAATCTACCAATTAAGCTCTGCCTGTGAGATGCGCAAACGATAAACAGAGAGGGTTAGTGTGCGAGAAAGACCGACTTGGCCCTTTCACCGAAAAGTACAATCGAGAGGGGAATTTTAGTCGAAACCGTTGATTGAATGGATTGAATATTGAATGCAGTATCTGTGGCGGGACTCCGTACCATGTAGTATTCTACTTATCGACAAGATTCTACATGAGTCGCACCCTGTGTTCGCTGTATATCGACAAGAGACGATTTATTTGATCGCTTCTTCTCTACATCTCGGGACGTATCGAATTCTATTGATTTTGACAAGAATGATAATTGTCATTTAAAAATAAGAGAATTTCGTGACCTAAATACATTTTTATTACTGTTTTGGTAATTATTTATTCAAATTTCAATAATATATTATATATTATTTTAAATATGCGTGAGCGAACGGAGCATTGGCAGCTGCTATTACATATTTAGCAAATAATATGCCATATCTTTAGTTATACGAAATAATTCCTTAAACCTTACATCTTCTATTTGAAAACAATCACTATTGTCACGCATTATTCTCCTTTCAATGTTTTCTAGACGAATTACTTTCAGTCTTTCATCCTCTTCAACAATTAAATTATTTAAATTATTCATCGGAATCATTGTAATTTATAATTAATTTTTCAGCATATCCAAAACACAAATAAAAATAAACAATAACGATGACAATTATTTTGTTTGCCAATTTTCCTTAGGTGGAAATCAAAAGTCCCTAAAATATCCCCCAACTTTATCTGAATGTTTTTAGAATAGCTAGTAGTTAGAAAAGCCTCCCCGAGATTTACCGAAGTGATGTCGACAGTGACACGGAGTACGCAAAAAAGCTACTGTCGACTTTTAAAATAGATTTCTATTATAGAAAGCGACTTGTAGAATTCTATAGTGCACAGAGTCCCGCTTCTGAATTTGGTATCGGTTGAGGGTAACGATAAAACAGTAGAGGATAGAAATCCCAACATTCGCCAGTAGAATATAGTAATTATGCATAATATGATAATCACTACAGAGTATTTATTGTAGATGGATTAATATAGGCTCCCATACACGAAACGATATTTTGCGCGACGTGGTATGTAACAGACAGTGTCCGTTTAATTTTGCATATTGGGAACGCACGTTAGTGCTAAACGACGGATCTGGTCGGTGAAGGAACAAGTCGCTACAAGTGAAATTTTGTACTTGCAACTAACGAAAGGATCCAGTCGCTGAGCTCGTCTGTTGGTTTGAATTTTGGAGTGGACAAAAGATATAGTAACAGAGTTGAATTATAGAATTATATAGAGAACGGACATGTTTTTGGAATATTGAAGACCCAGATTATATAAATACGAATTTAAAAAGACATTACATTTCAACTTACTAAGTAACTCATTTAAAATTGGACCTCTCATTCTTAAGTAATTCATTAAATCAACTTGTTCGGTTTGTCTCAATTCTCGTACTATGTATGTATGTATGTATGTATGTATGTATGATTGGGGTAACATTCACTGAGACCTAAAAGATCTATTGTGCCCCCTTACTTCTACTTAGTTCCTGAGGAGAGTCTCTGAAACTAGTAGCTCCTTTAGTCCTATTTCCCGGAGGAATTTTAGGATATCTGCAGGCTTCAACTTAGGTAAATGTTCCTCTTCTATCCAGTAATTTCCCAGGTACTGTGCTCTAGGATTCTGGAGTGCTGTGCAGTTGGAAAGTATGTGGATGGAGGTCTCTTCTTCCATGCCACAGTATCTGCATTCTTCTTCCTCCACTAGTTTGAGCTTTTTCAGGTGCCCATTTAGGCGACAGTGTCCCGTTAGGATCCCTGTTAAAACTCTTAGCGCAGTCTTGCTTTGACTTATGCATTCATTTGATCTCCGTAGGTTGTAGTCACCCAGGAGAATCTTTGATTGTCTAAGCCCTACTAGATCTTTCCAATGGTCAGATCTTCTCTTTCTTTCGGCTTCGCCTATTTCTTCCAATATTAGCTTGGAGCTGATTCCGCAAAAGGGTTCAGGCCCCCAGAAGGGTATTTCAGACCCCCTCTTTGCTAGTCCATCTGCTATTTCATTTCCTTCTATTCCAGTGTGTCCTGGAATCCATAGTAGGGTAACTATATTGTTCTCGCCTAATTCATTTAGTTTGTCTAGGCATTCCCAAACCATTTTAGAACTGATTACGCAAGAGCTCAGTGCTTTTATGGCTGCTTGACTATCTGTCATTATGATAATCCTTTGTCCTCGTACTAAGGACATATGACTATATTTTCCTCGTTCTGAAATCCATTTCTTTACCCATTTTGTTCTTTTCTTCCTTCTGTTATCTTTTTCAAAGATTTTTGAAATACATAAACCCATGAGAGCAGTTTTTTTTGTCCATTTTGTACCAATATAGATTACACCGACTGACGAGATATTTTAGACCAGCTTAAAATACGGAGTCGCACGACCCAGTATGTTGAATTTTCAAATATCTACCCACTAATTTGAAGACAGCGTATGTGCAGGAACCGATCCTTTGACAACTCGCGGACTAAGTATGGTCGTGTGTAGACACGACAAATCAGATCGCTCAGAGACCAAGTCGGCGGTGTTGGTATATCAGATCTGGGTGCCGATTCTCGGGCCAGGGAACAGCGCTCTCCGAGAGAAGAGATCTTTTGTCTCCATTTCGCTTGGTTACTCTGTCATTTCAGTGACAAGGACAAAAGATCTCCTCTCGGAGAGCGCTGTTCCCTGGCCCGAGAATCGGCACCCTGGTCGGTCGACACCGTCGTCCGACTAGATCGTTTCGTCTATGGGCAGCTATTAGTCACAAAATATAGTGATATCCTTTCTACCTGATTGAATGTTCTATTGTAATCCTAGTCAAAATTCATTTAAATAAAAGTTGAGGATTAAAACATATCGGATTATAAGCAAATATTTGGAAAAAAATGGATTACTATCAAATTGATACTTATTCAATGATTAAATGATTTTTCAATAATCTTCTATGGGTTCATTCGTCATGACATTGTCCTCATATTCCTCCGTTCTCTTGAAACGAGATTTCCATTGCTCTGGAGAAAAATCTTCGAAAATACAGTTGCAATGTTGCATTACATTGTTGAAATTAAAAGATACTTTTTTTATGTATTATAATAAAATGAGCGCTTACTGTGTTTTGATGAAGTTGCTCCACAATTTGATCATAGCTGTTCTAAGTGTTTCATTAATTACATGCTTCGTATCATTGGAAGGAGAAGTCCACAAATATATGACATCTAAGCTGTGCGGAACACCTATAAATTAGAAAACAATGGGTAAGGAAACTCGTGAAAACATTTTGACAAAAAAATGCACAGCTTCCAGTTTTCATTTACACTATCTTACATTTGAGACCAAAATAAAATCATCAACAATTACAACTTTTTAATCCAGCTTAGGAAATAAAACGCTATAGTTGGGTATATTTTTATCGATGTGATCGACTCAAATTTTGTGTACTCCTTCCTAAATCATCCGAATAGAATATTGCTCATGGAAGTAATTTTTTGATAATAATTTATTTTCAACTTCACACTAAACTTATTAATACTCCTCACTCAGCAGAGTAGCTGCCTGCCATACTGATCAAGAGTAACGACAATCTAAATTCATAGATAGATAGATAGATTTATTTGACTACATTACATGTTTTTACAATGTTTGTAGCAAGTCACAAATACAAAATGTAAAATGTACAACATTTGACATATTAATAAAAATAAAAACACTTAATAAAAAATATATTCAAAAAGAAAGGAATGTCCAGTGAGCATGAATACATTTTAAAATTTTTCTAGATATTCTGACAATTCTCAATGTATTTGTTCACAGAGTAAAAACAAAATCTAAGAAAATACGTTTTCAAACTCCTCTTAAATTTATTCAAACTTAAAGATTTAATTTTTGCTGGTAAGATATTATACAGAGTATAGTTTAGTGAATTCTTCTGAGATTTTGTCAGACGAAAACGATTTGTACGGATATTATGTGCTTGTCTAGTATTGTAATTATGGATATCTGAATTTTTTGATAAGGAGTCAAGACTTTTGTGGATCTCAATGAGGGTGTTAAAAATAAATAAAGTCGGTAGAGGCATATACTTGATACTTACAAAAATTCAGTCATTAGTTTTTGTAGTGGCTATTTTTTTTGCGGTTTACGCAACTAACTAAAGGCTACACCGAACTTTATTAGAGAGGTCGGGCAAACACGAATAGCGCGATACGCTAATTACCTTCTGTGCTATTTTTAAATAACGAATAAACGCAAAATATGACTTTAAAAGAGAGCTCAGGAAGATCGTCTTACGTCTTGCGATAAGTCAGCGTAATTTTAATTCGAGTAACTTCGTTTTGACGTTG
Source organism: Galerucella nymphaeae (assembly GCA_963978555.1). Lineage (NCBI taxonomy): Eukaryota > Metazoa > Arthropoda > Insecta > Coleoptera > Chrysomelidae > Galerucella > Galerucella nymphaeae. Next base: position 14,906,628 of record OZ021715.1, on the reverse strand, counting down.
ACACTTTATATATTTTTGTACTTTGTATTGATCGGTTTAGTTGGGTTTATTTTGCAATATGGAAGAAGAGTTGCAGTTTGTAATGGTAGTGCTATAGAATTTATCATAATAAATCACTTTTTGGCTAATCGTGAAGAGCAGCATCATATGAATTTAAATTTTTTGGAAGAAATAGAAGACGAGTAAGTACGAAGTCAATTTCGTTTCCAGAGAAAAGATATTTATTTATTAGTGCAAGTTCAATAAATGCTTCCAATTACCTTTTGACACTTACTTGACAAATGGTGTAACACGTGTTTGGATTTCGGATACATTCGACTTCCTCAATTCACCGTGAATTTTTCCGCTAAACCACACCGTAAACTTACGGAATTATCGTTTCGCGTTAACGTTATTTGCGTTATATATTTTGACCTGCTCATGCGTAGATGTCAAATAGCGCAGAACTAATTACCGTATATCACGCTATTTTTTTCCGATCTCTTAAATAATATTAGCTATCCCGTTTATATATTTATTTATTTCCATAAAAAATGTGTGAAGTACGTTTGACGTGGTTGTCAATAGAGTATTCAAAACATCTATCCACCCTCCCTACTGGCGACCTATTCTTGAATTATTTCGTATACAAATATTTAACGACTTCAAGAATAGAGGCCCTGGTGCTGCTCCTGGAGTATCTTTTCTAAAAATTAGCAGGAAAGAAAGTTGATTGCGTGAAATCTGTATTTTGGTACAATTTTTCCCATCCAACTATGGTGGACACACAGTATAAGTAATTTCCAGGTCATTCGTGAGGCCAGTATTATTATAATATTTTTTCAAACCAGGTATTACCTTTATATTCTCCGGGATCGTCATTCCACGAAAATTCATATAAATATACTGGAACATATTGAGAAGCTCCTTCAGCTTGTTTTACCGTTGGTCGAACAAAGTATTTATCGGAATTGTACTGAAAAAAAAAGGAAAAATATACAGTATTCATATCATATACATACTTCTCGAGTGTTTTTTCCAATTCGACGAAGGTTGTTTTTATATTGTGCTTGAAAAACAGGAAATAGCTTTGAAACCATTTTATTCTGTGTTCGTGAACCTGTTTTTGGATTGTCGCTAAAGCCGGCTACTCACTACGCGATACTTGACAAGTACTGGTACTTGATCATGTACATGTACAAGTTCAAGTATGGTCGATACATTATGCGGCTACTTGGCAAATACCAATTTTTGCGGATACTGCAAGTACTTGTGAAAGATAATAATTACAATCATGGAAATTGATAGTGAAACAGAGGCAGAAGCAGCAATTGTTGTAATGAGCAATGCATATCTTTTAATGAAACCAAATTCAGACATGATGGCGGATATTCTAAAGGAACCTTCTGGCTTATTCGAGTACTTTTGTTGAATGTCTTTTGAAAATTTCGAATATTTGCTAAATAAAGTTGAATGTCATATCTCTAAAAAAGATACAAAGTTGAGAGAAGCTATAACAACACACAACAACACTATTTACTAGTTTTTTACTTGTACAAACTTGTCGAATAAGTGTGGCGCTGCTACTTGACTCGCTACTTGTTAATTGCCAATGACTTTGTTCAATTTACCGACTGCGTACGACAAGTATAAGTAGCTCGCCGATTTTCATATTAGCTTTGTACACACTACTTGAAATATGCCAATTACTTGTCAAGTCCCGCGTAGTGAGTAGCCGGCTTAAGATCAATCTGTCGACGTCTAAATTCTCGATCGATGAAACATTGTCAACTGATATGGTGCTTCAATTCCATAAACAGGAATCATATAGCTGGGAGAACTGTTACCAAAAATTGTGAAAATTATTGCGCAAAAATTATTCCATTCTTCGATTGACTTATCAATTTTAACAGTTTAGATTAAGTACAAATTTTAACAAAGCATCTTTGGCTTTAAGTTAAGTGAACATGACAGTTAAGTTGGACAATATTCTTTTGCAGGCGCTATACTGTTATATGCAACACACAAAAGACAACCCCCGTAATGTTGGAATAGTTATCATGATTATTACTTATTCGCCATTAATATACAGTCTTAGGATATAACAGAGCAGAACGATCGAAAACCACAATAAATTTTGCATTTTGTGTTTGCAATTCAACTCATGTATAAGAAATCGCATATGCATGTGCAACAGTGCAATTGTCACTTTGACAGCGGCAAAAGTTGGCTGAAACTTTCAGGCCCGGTTTTATAAGCTCGGGTTACCCCTGCCCTGAGAGTTATCCCATTGACCGTCAAAGGGATAACTCTCGGGGCAGGGGTAACCCGAGCTTATAAAACCGGGCCTTACAGCGACAATTCAACTCATGTATAAAAAATCGCATATGCCACAGTGCAATTGTTAAACTTTCACAGCTATAAATGCACTTGTGGTTTTTTCACTTATGCATTTGTTCATCAATTATCGCAGTGCTGGTTGCCATAATAAATAGTTTGACATAATTGTCAACAACTTATTGAATTTCTAAACACTAACAATGAGCTGATGAATTTCAATCACTGCGTGTTCAATAATTGTAGATTCAAATAAAAATGTGTTTATTTTTGATGTTTCATAAATAAAGTTTGCATTGATATGTTTCTCAATTTCTTATTCATTGAATTGTCCTGCCGAATTACACTCGATGTGTGTATTGATATCGGGTAAATTTGTGTTGATCAACTTCTAAACTGTTTCCTTTAGCAATTTGACTGGAAAAACTGTCAACCTAAAAACGATCCACCTTCGGTGTCGCCTTGTTCACAGTTTTTCTCGTCTAATTGCTAGGCAACAGTTTCTCATTAAACAATCCAAACTTACCCGATAAAATACAAACCTCTCGTCCAATTATATAACGAATAACTGAACGTTATTGGGAAAAGGAATTAAATAAGTGAATTGTGAATACTACTTCACCACGAATGCACCAAAATAATTTATAAAAATTAATAAACATTATATTATTGTTCATAGCCGCAGGCATGAGATCTCCAGCTTCGACTATAGATAAATATTTAAGACCACACCTGGAAGATGCCGAGTTTTCAGAGCTACAACCACTATTCAGGCGCCTAGATGAAGCTAATATCATTTAAGTAATAATTATTCAATCACTCACCCGAATATAAGCTGCCTTGTCCTTCTCGAAAGATGAAGAAGTATATAGCGCTTTCAAATCTAGTCCTGCTTGCTCTCTATCCTCTTCAGCTACATTCAATGCATCAGGTATAATCAGTCGAGCATCGTCATCATATACTTTTGCCGCAGCTGCAAACTGCTCATCAGTCCAATCTAAAAGGTATGATGAACGTATTATACAAATGAGTAAATTTTCCAAAATTTCAATAGTAGGTAAACAACAACGGCCATATAATAAAATTTTTCATTAGGTCAAACTTGATAATATTAAGAAAATTAACAATTTAAAAAAACAGAGTTACAGATTTCACTTGAAACAAATCCTTATTGGAGACTCCTTCACAATCTGGGCTGGTTAAGATATTGAACACTTTTATTCACAACCATGTATGCAATACTTCATCTGACATGAATAAAGGTCACTTTTCATGAACTAGACAGTGCGATATATGTCACTTTCCTATGTGATCGTAGGAAAATAACTATTCCGTTGTTTTTAAGTGGTTATGTGATCTTGGTGGTATATGTATAATATAACTGTATCAGCTTTTACATTTGTTGTAAGTTTATTCATTCAGTCGAGATAATATGTCTATACGAGTATGTTATGATTTACCTCTTGTGAATCCCAGATATTCTTCGGAATTAAATCCTTGTTGATATATATTAGAATTTATATTTTTTGTGAGCCTAATTATTGAATCGAGATATGAATTACCTTCAACGAAAAACAGATATTCTTCAGAATTAAATCCTAGCATGAGGGGCACTAAATTGAATTGTCCAGTCATTATACGATTGTGTAGAGGTCCTGTCAAAAAAGCACCTTCATTGTCTGCGGACTCAATTATTGGCTTCAAATTTAAATCAATTTCGGAAGTAACAAGCTAAAAAAAAATTTTGCAATGAAACAGAAATTTGTTTGCATACATGATTTCACTTTGATGATTACTTTATCAATAATTGGAGAAAACCCAATTTCAGCTTGGACGTTGAATCTATTTGAAAATAAGTGAATTAATTTGGGAGAATGAAATTATATCAGTACTTAGTTGATACTCCATTTTTATTCTACTTTCACTCCATTAATATTTTGCGACGGATATATTCATGAATGAACTACATTTATGTTCAGTGAGGGCACTTTTGAAGAATAAAGTCTAAAAATATTGGTGATATCGTGTGCAGCATCACTAACACTGTACGTCATCCATCATTAGAAGAGCCTAAGCAGAAAGTGCAACTCACATTGAATAAACCTGCTTTTAAATAACTAGAACATTACATCTATAGGCACCCGTGACACGGCTATATGGATAAATTACTGCATCTATAAATGGAGCTGCCGCTCAACAAAATGTTTTCAACAAGCGAAATACGAAATAAAGCTGGTAAAGGTTAAAGTATTGTAATGGAATGATCAATTTCCTAACCAGTGATGGAAAGTGATACTCCGCACGTGACCGCACTTGTCCAAATGACGGATGACTGGAGTTCTATTTTTTTTTGGCACCGATTTGAGTTTTTTTAATGTTTTTTTCATTATTTTGTGTTACTACTTGGTCTTAAATAACTGTCCGATTCCCTTTTGTCACTGAATTATTATTTTTATATTTTTTTATTACCGTTATGCTGTAGTTGTAGTATTTTTTGTATTAGTTCGGAGGTACGCAAATTTACATTTAATCATAAAATTTCCGAAGTTGAGATTTCTTAATCAAAAAGGACATTTGGTATGTTATAGGTCAAACTGTTTTTTAGGACAAACTAATTTGTACTAGGAGAAATTAGTTCGTCCCCAGTGCGTTCGGATAAACTAGTTTCTTCTTGGCCAAACTTGGTTGAGTCTAAAAACAGTTTTTTGTTTTCTATGTAAAAATTTAATTTTAAATAATTGCAAAGCGCTTTCAGCCGTTACGCCATCATCAGTGCATTTCTCGTCAGGTATCTACAAAAAACCAAATCCAGTAAAAAATCTCATTGATAAAAAAAAAAAAACTTTTTTAAATTAAAATCACATGAAATTTTTTTTTAACTTTTTCCCTGTTTTGGGTACTGACTGGGGTATTAACGTTTTGCCGGATTTCAATATTTAGACCAAACTAGTTTAAGTAAATACTTTATAGCTGAGTACACATGACTCGAAAGTCAAGAAAACATATTCGTATTCTGTGTAAAAATAATTTATTAAATCGCAGAGCGCTTTCGGCTATTAAGCCATCTTCAGTGCTTACCTGTAAGTAAGTAAAAAAATTTGTAGAAAATATAGAAGAAGTGGATTAAAAAATTACTTACTCGTCAGGTAATACAAGAAACTTGGACAACACATTGACGTCATGAATTAAAATTACATTAAAATTAAAATGATCCCCTGTTTAGGGTTTGTTGACTCTAAATTTGGAACATTATTAAAAATTTTTCTTTAAATTATTTTAAAAAAATGAACTCCGAACACGTGTTCATCTAACGGATATTGTAGTGACACTAACTCAATTTCAAAAAATTAAAATATGACAAATGACAGTGAACATAGAACTCAATTAATCCAACAAACGTTCAAAAAGACACTGCAGAAATCCTCTATAAATGTCCCAAAACAGACATGTGAACTTCTTAATGAAATTAAAGAAAATTTGATATTAAGGTCTAATGGGAACCTATCAAATTATAAAATTAATGAAAAAGATTGAGGGTCTAATGAGAACCCATTACTGAATCTAATTCAAAATAAAAATTCACATATATGTCAAGGAACATCCAAAAGTTAACAAATCAATTTAAACAATAAAAAACACAATCAAATAAACATTGTAGTCTGGTTGTAACCAATAACAAATAACAAAACTAATTACGGAAATTTAATTTGATTGAAGTCTAATGAGAACTCGATACTCAAATCTAATTCCAAAAGCGAATAAGATTAAGGGTCTAATGAGAACCCATTTCCAAATCTAATTCAAACTAGATGATTAATTAAAAGTTAATGGAAACTCCAAACACAATAACTTTTAGAGAAATGAAGTATGTAAAAACAAATTGTAGCAATTATTAAAAATGTTCAAATCCAATATAAAATAAAAATCAAATGTAAACCAAGTAACATTTCAAAACCAATGTGAGTGGTTTTACAATAAGGAGATCTGATTTAGAGTCTAATGAGAACTCATTAATCAAATCCACTACTATAAGAAAAAGATTAAGGGTTTAATGAGGACCCATTACTAAATCTAATTCTAAACAACTGTAACAAAAGCTCAGAAAAATTACCTTTCTAAAATAAACAAATGGAAATCATGGCTCAGCTTGATGATGTTATGGATAAATATGAAAATCATCATAGAGAGAGGATTAGTATGTAACAAACAAACTAAAGAATGTATTAAAACTAAAGAAACTAATGGTCAAATTATATTTAAAAATGAGAAAAATATGCTTTAAAAATATCAAAAAACTCATATGAGTTGTTTACAAAAAGAAAGATCTAATTTAGAGTCTAATGAGGACCCATTAATCAGATCAAATACTAGCCAGAAAAAGATTAAGGGTTTAATGAGAACCCATTCCTAAATCTAAATCAAAAACAACCACAACAAGAGTCCAGAAACATTTAAAAAACCATTAATCTTTTAAACGTCTATGTAATGGAATATAAGATCTATTTAATTGTACTTGTTTATTCAAACAAAAACTATTGTTTTGTAATTCTTCACTAATCTGTAAATCTTCAAGAAAATCTAACCTATTAAAATTTTTTGAATTAACTTCTTTTAAAATTTTTGAATTGCGATTAGGACTGAAACTATGCTTATTAAATTTTAAGTGATGACCAAAAGCTGAATTCTCATGTTTACTCAAATGCTCACCTATTCGAACTTTTAAAGGTCTGCAAGTTCTGCCTATATATGAAGCTTCACAATCATTACATTCAAGTCTATAAATACCACTTTTTGATAATTTGTTAATTTTATCTTTTGAATTAACCAAATGTTTACTCAAATTATTAGTACTCTTAAAAGAAATTCTTGTATCTGTTAATTTATTATTAAATAATTTTGAAACTTTTTGAGAAATGTTATCATTCAAAAAAGGTAAAGCTACATATCTAAAAGATTTCTCTTCAGAAGGATAAGTCAATTCCAGTTCTCTTTTGTTTTTAATTTTCTGAATTCATTGATTGTCTTGTTTTTATCAATGGTAACTCAATAACAGCTAATAATCTTTTGAATAAAATAAATTTAATTCATCCTAACATCACTTTTACCTCAGAAGTTGAATCTGAAAATAAATTAAATTTCTTAGACCTTACTATTCACAAATCAGACAAATTAGAATTCAGCATATATAGGAAACCTACACAAACTGATCATGTGATACCTTCTTTTTCAAATCACCCCCATCAACATAAAATGGCAGCTTTTTACTGTTACATTCATAGACTTCTTAATGTCCCACTGTCACATTCTAACTATAATAATGAATTGAATATTATTAAACAGATAGCTTGTAATAATGGATATGATCCTAATATCATTAATAGGTTAATTCAGAAAATTAAAAACAAAAGAGAACTGGAATTGACTTATCCTTCTGAAGAGAAATCTTTTAGATATGTAGCTTTACCTTTTTTGAATGATAACATTTCTCAAAAAGTTTCAAAATTATTTAATAATAAATTAACAGATACAAGAATTTCTTTTAAGAGTACTAATAATTTGAGTAAACATTTGGTTAATTCAAAAGATAAAATTAACAAATTATCAAAAAGTGGTATTTATAGACTTGAATGTAATGATTGTGAAGCTTCATATATAGGCAGAACTTGCAGACCTTTAAAAGTTCGAATAGGTGAGCATTTGAGTAAACATGAGAATTCAGCTTTTGGTCATCACTTAAAATTTAATAAGCATAGTTTCAGTCCTAATCGCAATTCAAAAATTTTAAAAGAAGTTAATTCAAAAAATTTTAATAGGTTAGATTTTCTTGAAGATTTACAGATTAGTGAAGAATTACAAAACAATAGTTTTTGTTTGAATAAACAAGTACAATTAAATAGATCTTATATTCCATTACATAGACGTTTAAAAGATTAATGGTTTTTTAAATGTTTCTGGACTCTTGTTGTGGTTGTTTTTGATTTAGATTTAGGAATGGGTTCTCATTAAACCCTTAATCTTTTTCTGGCTAGTATTTGATCTGATTAATGGGTCCTCATTAGACTCTAAATTAGATCTTTCTTTTTGTAAACAACTCATATGAGTTTTTTGATATTTTTAAAGCATATTTTTCTCATTTTTAAATATAATTTGACCATTAGTTTCTTTAGTTTTAATACATTCTTTAGTTTGTTTGTTACATACTAATCCTCTCTCTATGATGATTTTCATATTTATCCATAACATCATCAAGCTGAGCCATGATTTCCATTTGTTTATTTTAGAAAGGTAATTTTTCTGAGCTTTTGTTACAGTTGTTTAGAATTAGATTTAGTAATGGGTCCTCATTAAACCCTTAATCTTTTTCTTATAGTAGTGGATTTGATTAATGAGTTCTCATTAGACTCTAAATCAGATCTCCTTATTGTAAAACCACTCACATTGGTTTTGAAATGTTACTTGGTTTACATTTGATTTTTATTTTATATTGGATTTGAACATTTTTAATAATTGCTACAATTTGTTTTTACATACTTCATTTCTCTAAAAGTTATTGTGTTTGGAGTTTCCATTAACTTTTAATTAATCATCTAGTTTGAATTAGATTTGGAAATGGGTTCTCATTAGACCCTTAATCTTATTCGCTTTTGGAATTAGATTTGAGTATCGAGTTCTCATTAGACTTCAATCAAATTAAATTTCCGTAATTAGTTTTGTTATTTGTTATTGGTTACAACCAGACTACAATGTTTATTTGATTGTGTTTTTTATTGTTTAAATTGATTTGTTAACTTTTGGATGTTCCTTGACATATATGTGAATTTTTATTTTGAATTAGATTCAGTAATGGGTTCTCATTAGACCCTCAATCTTTTTCATTAATTTTATAATTTGATAGGTTCCCATTAGACCTTAATATCAAATTTTCTTTAATTTCATTAAGAAGTTCACATGTCTGTTTTGGGACATTTATAGAGGATTTCTGCAGTGTCTTTTTGAACGTTTGTTGGATTAATTGAGTTCTATGTTCACTGTCATTTGTCATATTTTAATTTTTTGAAATTGAGTTAGTGTCACTACAATATCCGTTAGATGAACACGTGTTCGGAGTTCATTTTTTTAAAATAATTTAAAGAAAAATTTTTAATAATGTTCCAAATTTAGAGTCAACAAACCCTAAACAGGGGATCATTTTAATTTTAATGTAATTTTAATTCATGACGTCAATGTGTTGTCCAAGTTTCTTGTATTACCTGACGAGTAAGTAATTTTTTAATCCACTTCTTCTATATTTTCTACAAATTTTTTTACTTACTTACAGGTAAGCACTGAAGATGGCTTAATAGCCGAAAGCGCTCTGCGATTTAATAAATTATTTTTACACAGAATACGAATATGTTTTCTTGACAAACTAGTTTATCCTAGGACAAAGTAGTGCTTCATACAATTGATGCAAATAATTTTTCAATTTTTAGTAAACAAAAAATTGAAATAAATGCCAAATTGATGTTAGAAAATTAGATCGGATGTATTTCAACTCTTTTAAAGTAAATATGTGAAAATATGATACAGGGTGTCATATTTAAAAATAAAAAATTCATTTCCATTGAGCCAACCAGTATATTAAAGAAGATTGAAATCTGTTTATTCGTTTATTTTTCACGACATTTTGAATTTATAATTCACTCAAAAATCCGCCTTCAAGTACACCAATGAGATTTATTTTGCACTGGCCTCTTCTGTTTTCATGAATTCTACAAATTTCAAACACCCTCAAAAGTCTCCTTCATAAGGTTAATATCTCACCTGATACGCTTGATAATATGAAAAGTAAATGAATGAAACCCTAATAAAATACCACACAGATTCTAAGATTCTCAAAGAAAATATTATCAGATACACCATCAAACTAGACATGAATAATTAAAACGAAAAGAAATATTAGTGGATGCGTACACAAGACTGACGAAGAGCAGACTACTAAAAATTCACATGTATGTACTGACATGAAAGCATCAATTGCATCAAGCACTATGAAATGAGTTTGGTCTGAAATATTAAAATTTGGCAAAACTAGTTCATCCTGACTGCGTTAGGATAAACAAGTTTGGCCTAGGAGAAACTAGTTTATTCGAACGGACTTGGCACAAACTAAATTGTCCTAGGACAAACTAGTTCGTCCTAGAAAACGGTTTGGCCTGTAACATAATAAAATATACCATTTAATTTAGTTTAATTCAATTAATTCCGAAAGACGTATATGGTATATGACAAACTTTTTTGTAGATTCAAAAAATAAATTTTACTAATGAGAATATAAAAAGGACAGAAAAGTTGGATTTCAGGTTCTCAGCTCTCAGTTCTTAACTCAGTTCTCAGCCCTCAGCTCTAAGCTATCTGCGATACCGATACTCGAGTGATTGTTAGTTCCGTTTGCAGTGAGAATTTCCGATCCGGTTACCGGAATTAATATCATAAAGACAATTATTATTTTGTGAAAAGAGTGTAGTCCAAAGCCCATTCAAGAAAGTAAAATATTTCTATGATCACCGTATATTCAACAATTTCCGTACCTCCGTATTGCGTACACTAAAAATAGTTTGATATTTTTTTTCGGACCGGCTGATCTTTTACTTTGTTCAGTTTTTTTTTGAAAACAACCGGCAAAATTAGATTATTGTGATTTGTTTTGGAAAAAATTGTTTTTATTATAGAACTCAGTTTTAATGGTGAAGAAGCTCTATTATTTTATACTTATCTGATTGAAGCTCGTTTTGGTTTTTTGTATAACACCGATACTTGATTAAAGTTGATTTGTTCCAGAAAATTGTTTTTTACCACATTGCTCAGTATGTTAGTATTGAATATTCGCCGGCTCCGCATCGAGATTACGATTTCATGTGTACTCCTCACAGGACATTCAAATTTAATTGATACTGCTTAGGATTGTGATATTACAGTTTTATTATTTGTACTCTGTGTGTCGATAATAGATTATTTCCACAGATTAATAGTTCACAATAGTTTCTTTTCAATGATTCCTTTAAATCCAAAGGATACATCGAACTTGGAAGAGGCTTAGCCACAACTCGTTCGATTAACCGGCAGATTCAGGACCGTTCTTTTAGCATTATATTTTATAACCGTCGCATTAGTAGCTTTCCGCGTCTCTGTTGAATCCGAAGGGTTTCTTGAACTTGGAAGAGGTTAAGCCACAACATGTTCAACCACTCGGCAGATTTAAACGTTCGTTTCGTGGTCCAATATTTTTTTCAGTAACTTTCCGTGTCTCCGTTAAATCCGAAGGGTTTCATGAACTTAGAAAAGGTTTAGCCACAAGCGAGCATTTCCAATCAAGCCTAACTTATTGAAGTAATTTTGTCAAAGCAACTTTCCAGCTATTCCTGGCAATTCTAAGATAGGATAAAAAAATTGAAGTGAGGAAAAATCAATCATGATTTTCAAATTCCTGGAATATGAAACAGCTACTTGTCCACTTTGTCCAGGTGTAGTATAATATTTAAAATATCATCTATTCTTACAATCTCTTATTCTCAGCTGCTATTTAGTCTATCACTTCTCTTGCATCCGACCACTCTTTGAAGGTTGTCCAAATTTTTTCAATCATATGATCATCAAAAAAAGCAAAAAGTATTGTTCAGCATCCACCGGGCGAATAGTTGTAAACGTCACGATTTTGTAGTTTTTCACCATCTGTAATCTCATTTATTGCTGCTGTAAGCACTTTTGATGTCAATAAGATTTTGCTACTCAAATTTGGTTAGAAGTTTTTATCCAGTGGTTGTCCTATTCACAGGGTTTTTAGATAATTAACTTTTAAAAAAATACTACCTCTCACTATTTAAAAACAGAAAATCTTGACAAATTTCACTTACCTCTGTCTGTACTTTAACTATGTCTTCTGCTGAAGACTTTAACAAGAGATTCAGTAAATCTTCAGATTTGTTAGAGGTAAAATTGGGATCCAGAGCCTTTCCAAGCCGAAGAGCAAATTCTTTGAAATTTGGTTGTATTGAAATAAAACCAAATGCAGCACCACTTTGTGATATCACGCCTTTAATCCAGCCTATAAAAACAGATTATGTTTATTTCTCAATCCATTGCAAAAATTGCATACGGAGCTATCGAATCTTGGACACATTGGACATAATATGAATATAACCGTTTCTTACTAATTATATTCCAAATAATTATACAACTTATCATCCACTTATGAAGCAATTTTTTCTGTACTCATTTTAAGATATCCGTGAATAATTCCAAGAACCTGATGATCTAGTTAAAGTTGTTTTCTAGCAGCTCTTGGTCTTCCAATAATACCTTTTGATTTAGCACTTAGATCATTATAAGCAGTTATTTGGATAATGTTAGCCTTACATACAAACGTCTGGACTGAATTGTATTAACAGTCAAATAGACATGAATTATCATTTCAGTTGATGCACATATACAGGGTGTAACAAAAAGGCAGGTCATAAATCATACACATATTCTGGGGCTGAGAATAACTCGATCCAACATAAGTTACCCCAGTACAAATGTGCATGCGAAAAAAATTACAACCTGGCTGGATATCGTCAGAAGCCATTGCTTCTCCAGAATATTCGGTTTTCGTTAGTAAAACGGTGCCGACTGTATATTCAAGAAAACGGGGTCCATTTCGAACATCTACATTAGGATCACATAATGAATTGACATTCTTCAACCCACCTTCAACCCTCGTTGACAGTTACAGCACAATTTTTCAATGGAAAGTATGGGTTCCATATAATAAAATATATGGTTCGAAAAGTCTTCTCTCATTCTATTTGAAAATTTCTTTGCTCTTAAATCTAAATTCACACGAAAAAGATCTGATTACTGAAAATTGATACAGCGAAAACCTTATAAACTTATAGACGGGAAACTTAATGTGATTTTCTGCCGATGAAGATTTTTTTGGTATAACGTTTGAAAGGTCTTAATTATCCATTCAACAATGTTTTTATTCTTAAATATATATGAAAGTAAGCATTGGCAATTTGTCTGGAAATTTTTTTGCTCCAGTGAATATCCAATGATATCAGTTAGGTAATTTGAGGTTATTTGATCCAACACAACCAATCAAAACAACATTATACTGAAAACAGATCCCATGAGATGTTTCCACTCTATCACATTGCTATAATAGTATATTATTAAACGAGCAATTTATGATAGTCATAATTCACGATGGGTGACGTGTGCGTCACGAGCCGCAGGCGAGGGGCGCAAGTCACCTTAGTGAATTATGGCCATAAATTGCGAGTAGAATACTATACTCTGTCCACGACACTTAATTTATTTATTAATAAATAAAAGTCAGTAACGATTTGGCATATTACTAACCTCAAAATGTTGTGGCAGCTACTTCAAATAATTTGACATATATAGAGATGGGCAATACTGTAGAAAGTATCAATACAACGTACCGTTATAAATATATTATTTTAAAATACTCAAAATTAGTAAATATCCTTATGAACCTAACCTAACCTAATCAATACTAAAAATTATAATATTTTATAGATACGATATATGTCAGAAACAAAATATCCTGAACAAAATACACAGATTTAATAGTTTATTTCATATTGTACCTCCATCTCTAGTCGTGAATTATGAACCATAATACACTACAGTGTATTATGAACCATAATTCACGACAGTTGATATATGGGTACCATACCTTTTGTTAGGAGGTAAAATATTGACTTATTATTAAGTGGTCGTGGACAAATACAATTTAATTATTAAGCAACAAGCTTTCGGAATTTTCCGAACAATTATCAATGTCCTTGGGTTATTACTACTGAAAATCAATTTGATAGGTAATTTTACCGGGTGAATTGAAACAATATTTATGTACCGTAATTCCTAAGCACCATGTACGGTAAACTGGAGGCTACATGGAAGCTACAATAATGAAATCTTTTATCCATTGTAATAAATCGTAGAAAACTTAATAGTCCGGGAGGTAACGACAGATTTCAATACACCATCTCCGCATGCTTCATTTTTTTTGTATGAGTTATCTGTGTAATATACAATAGTGATATGAACGTCTGCCAGCACACCTCCACGACAGGGGGTTACAGGAGGGTTACAATTACAGCTGAAAATAAACAAAAAAAAATTATTGCCGCATAGACGAAACTTATTGTACTTATCAAATGAAACATAAGAAGCTTAGAAAATATCGTCTGCCACCTAGATTCGACAACCAACATCGTCTGCCACCCACATAAGTAAGCGCAAATTTGATATAGAAAAAAACTTATACCCGCAAGGATGAAATTAATAAAAATGTAATAGTCTGCCAGAAATAAGATGCAACGAAGGTCGTCTGCCAAGCCTATGAAGTTACGCTCGGCATGATTCGCGCGAGCACCGCGGCGACGACGCTGCATCTTTATCGGCTTGAAAGACGATCGTTTTTTGTTCTAAATTGTTGAACGACTCTCATGAAGTTGTTTTTTACGCTATAAATTTACTCAGTGAATTAATTTAAGCTCTAGTTTTAATCTTTTCCATGATAATAGAAACTTAAATATAATTAAAAAATTCGCAAAAATCTTTTTTTTGGAGTGGCGATTTTTAGAACCGTAGCAATACATAGATGCATTTGAAAGCATTCGCGATTTAAATACTGACGACTTATCAGCAGTGTATACAGTTATCGAAGAATTTGTCTGCCGCATGTATGAGTTGAAAAAGATAGATGACGTCAATGAGGCTCGTGTAGCTGTTTTTATGAAAACATATTATAAAGTAAATGAAAGTGACGAAATCTTCCGGACCATTGTAAAAAATGTCGATGGAGCAGTATTACCACCTTTGCAAAATGTGCATTTTGTTGCGAGTTGCATGCTATACTTTTCCTATGACAACATATCATTCACGTTCAATACACGATTTTGTCCTTTGACCTACCTTCCATTCCAAAAAAAAGTTATAAGCGCGTTGATACATATTTACTCTTTGACGTTTCCGATAATAAATTCAGTGTTGTTACTTTCACTGCCCCTATTATGTTCGGAGGTGTCAAATCTAAGTCAATATCACTATCAGTTTCCATTTTAATTTTTAGTTTTTATAGAAAACAACTATGAAATTATTTGTTACCTACTAAAACTTTGAGAGAAACGATCTAATGACTTGACCGCTTGCCCGAACTCCGCTCTGGGTCGTTCGGGTCAACTGCAGTCGCGTGCGGGAAAGTATCACTTTCCGCACTTGTTAGGAAAATAACTATTTTCTGCGAGCAGGCGGAAAATTGAATTTCCCACACACATTTTAGTGTGGAAAATTGAATTTCCCGCACCGTGTGGAAATATGT
The DNA here is from genome assembly GCA_963978555.1 of Galerucella nymphaeae. NCBI lineage: Eukaryota > Metazoa > Arthropoda > Insecta > Coleoptera > Chrysomelidae > Galerucella > Galerucella nymphaeae. Next base: position 14,890,937 of record OZ021715.1, on the reverse strand, counting down.
AAAATTAATTAATTGTCAGAGAACTGTCAGTTCATTTTCCAAATATTTTGCTCGTGAATAAGTGAATCCTCACGCTCGTAGAGAAACTATTGTACCTAACACTTGCGGGAATTGTTTTTCTGCATTCGGCTGCTTCAGGCAGACTCGTGTGGTAAAACTCATTTCCATAAAATTACGGTTGTCAAACTAGATCAGAATCGTTATACATGTTGTATATAATATACCTATAGAATTCATTTGAAAGAAAATCAATAAATAATCATGCCTTAAAAAATAATCTCTTAATGTCATTGCAAAACAGTAATATTTTATTGAAATTCATCAAACTATTTATTCAAAATCAATTTTGAAAACCGAGTAGGCGTACGCGATGACTTATTCTATGATCTACGCTTGAACAAATTTAAATACAGTGAATAAATGTATCATAAAAAACAACTTCATGAGAGTCGTTCAACAATTTAGTACATTTGACGATCGTCTTTCAAGCTGATAAAGATGCAGCGGTGCTCGCGCGAAGCATGCCGAGCGTAACTTCATAGGCTTGGCAGACGACCTTCGTTGCATTTTATTTCTGGCAGACTATTACTTTTGTGTTTGTTACTATGAAAAGAAGCATTTTTATTAATTTCATCCTTGCGGGTATAAGTTTTTTTCTATATCAAATTTGCGCTTACTTATGTGGGTGGCAGACGATGTTGGTTGTCGAATCTAGGTGGCAGACGATATTTTCTAAGCTTCTTATGTTTCATTTGATAAGTACAATAAGTTTCGTCTATGCGGCAATAATTTTTTTTTGTTTATTTTCAGCTGTAATTGTAACCCTCCAGTAACACACTGTCGTGGGGGTGCGCCGGCAGACGTTCATATTACTATTGTTTATTACACACATAAATCATACAAAAAAAATGAAGCTTGAGAAAATGACCCGGAAATTTCTGTCGTTACCTCCCGGACTATAACAATAACAATAAATGCAGAGCAGTGACCGTGATAATAAACTTGATTCATTTTGATTTCCCATGTGAAATAAACATTTTGTATACACATTTACCTTCATTCTGTTCACTTATAAACTGCTGTCCCGCCGACATTGCACCAGCACTCTCTCCATCTAAAGTAATTTGGTCAGGATCTCCGTTGAACAAATGTATATTATCCCTGGTCCATTTTAACGCAAAATGCTGATCTTTTAATCCCAAATTTCCTGGTAAATACTTATCATCCATCGTCAAAAAACCTATAATAAATTAAATAATAATAATTATCTATAATATGTTATGCTTGAAAAAAATCCAGTTAAATTTACCCAAGGTACCCAGCTTTTTTTTAACTGAAAACGTTAAATTCCATTTCAAATCAATTTTACAGAAATCAAAAACGCTTTCAAAGTGAGTTAGAGCTCTTTAAAGATGACACTATAACATCAATTTTATCACAATAACATTAAAATGAATTCCTGTTGAATAATATCAATCTGTACATTATGCAGAATGCATTTTTGTGCTGTAAATGAATATTATGTATCTTATCATTCGTGGACAGGGGCTACACAGTTCACTGTTTCTAGTTGAGTAAGTTTATCCAAATATAGATTCCTCACACTCCGATGAATCCAATAAAAATCGTTGAACCATCATATTTATAATCCCAAATATGTTGGTCAGGGTCGAGTTGTCTCACAATCCGGACGTTATCACCTATTTTCGAAAGGGGTCATGTCCAAATTAATATTTGGAGCACGTGAAATGTTGGCAACTTTCTCGAATAAAGTGTCAATAACGGTAGACACCTCGACCATAATTAATATCAGCCGATCTTCGGTGACAACTTGACCCTACCGTTAGAGCCACAAAATTCTACCTGAAAAGTGTTTTGGCGAAACTAGATCTAGGACTATGATCATCAAATTCGACAAGAAATTGAATAATTTTTTGTTTTTGGCAAAAGTACTTGTCCGCATATAAGCTGCTTCACCATGTAGAAACGCACACGAACTGCGCTTCACTAATCCTCAGGTATAAAAGTTATGAAATAAGATATAAACAGCTACTCGAACTGCACCAGCGTCTGATTCCAAACTTTTTTAACACCATTTTCAATTGATGTGTTATCTGCTGAATTTTGGGTGTTTTTATAATCATTTTTTAAGGGAACTTCAAGCATCCTTTAAATCATAATTCGGTTTCATGATAGTCAAAGCAAATAGTGCTGAATTCTGACCTTTATGGCGGTAAAGTCTACTTCACATCGGTACCTAACCTCAAACAACATGCAACAAAACAAATTGACTCGTCACAATCCATTTGAAAATTAATTTAATGATAACGATATGAGGAAACGGCTTGGAGTAAATTATATACAAAGTAGCCCAAATATATTGAATTTTAAGACTGCAAAATTTGTGTTATCAAATTTTTATTAAGGTCCATTCATAGTAGATCATATCTCTGGCAAAATGTGTAATGAAATATTCCATTTTATGACATTCCTACGATATGATGGTCTACTAGAAATGGAATCCAGTGAAGTGCACGTTCCAATTTGATAACAAAAATTTTGCAGTCTTAAACTTCAAAATATTTTTGATTGTCTAGTTGTCAAATTTTTTCCGTTGTGTCAGTTAGGGATAAAAATTAATTTCTACTTATTTTTTCTTGACAACGGTAGCTGGAACGCTACCGAAACGTCGAAATAAAGAATTTGAAAATATTGTGGTTTAATTTCCCAACAAATTAAAAAAAAACATGCTTAAACTTCCACAAAAGTAAAACCAAGTTTATAAATGAATTCTCGTGTGGTCCACCAAAACCAAAATATTTACTCCGCCCTGCAACCCCAACACTACAATTAAAACAAATAACCTAATAATGACACGAAGTTTTGAAATAATAATAAATCATGGAAATTCTAATCCGCTGGCGCAGTTCGAGCAGCACCTTATATTTAATTTCACTACTTACTTCCACCCTTGAAGATTAGTGAGGCACAGTTCGTATGCGACCGAATCAATTAATATTGGAACCCAAATAAATAGATAAATGTAATGTACAAAAAAAAAATGTGAAATGCATCTGATTACCTAATGCTCCCAATCTGTAATTTATTGTTACAACAACAATCTCCTCATCTATGAAATATTGGGGATTAAAAAATTTCAACTCTCCAGAACCTCCTATATATCCCCCACCATGGATCATAAAGAAAACAGGTAGCGAAGCGTTGGAACCAGGTTTCTATAAAACAAAATTGGTTTGTAAATGTTTATCAAGAATTAATTGGCAGAAAATGCTTTTATTTCTGAATAACTGAATATTGTTAGTTCATTTGCTATCTTGTTTTAATGAAACCGCCAAAATTTGAATGATCATCAAAGGTAATACCACGAGTGCTTCAAATTTTATCGATAATTTTTTCTTTTCCACGAAAACTTGTTTATTTGGCAAAAATATGAAAACAAACCGATTTTATCTAAATTCGGTTTGTTTGAAAGTTTTTGCCTCAAATAAACAAGTTTGAGTGATGAAAATAAAAAATTATGTGATAAAATTTGAAGAGCGAGTTGTATTAAGATTAAGATTTGCTTTAAATTTGAAAAATAAGTGATTTTTCCTTCAAACACATTTTTCTCTCTTATTATTTAAGATAATACGTTCAAAATTTCAGGGTTTGTATGAACCATTACAGTGAATAGACGATGCATATTATTTTTTGGAAAAAAAATTTCTGTGCTGTGAAATTTGAAATAAATTTTGTTAATATTTTATCAGTGCAGTAATAAATATGCATCGTCTCCGAAGCTACACACTAGTAATATACTGTCAAAATTTGAAATCATTATGTCTATTAATTAATGAGAAAAATGTGATTGAAGGTGCGTAAGAATTTGAATTTTAATGCTACGGTCTGAAGCGACATCTTACGGAGTACATACATATTTTGCACAGAGTGTACTGACTGACTCTCGCCTTGTTGAACGCTTGGATTTTAATCAGAGTCTGTCCTCCTCCGAATTTCGAAGCTTTCCAATCTTACGCGGGTAAATCAGGGCGCATTGGCTCTTAACCACCAATAGTTGGTTTGCTATATTTCACTTGTTTTTTTTTCCAGATCAGAACAGAATCATCAGTAATTTATTGATTATAGCCGTTGTTTATAATAAACACACTTTGTCTTATCGGTTGGAAGTTTTTTCAGTAATTATATGAGGATGTCCCAGGACTTCGTACCAAAAGCCTTTTGAAGATTATGGACAAACTAAAAATAATTATTGTATACTCCATATGAAATGTTTAGGCTACGGCCTTCGTTAAATCATAGTTGAGAATCAAAAATGCCTGTTGACGTGGCAACGCCGCTTTGTTTTGGTTTTTTGTCCTTCGCCGGCGATGTGCCGCCTTTTGTTTCATCTTTCCCCTTTATTATGATTATGTTATTTTCTTTTCGATTCATTAAGGGCAAGTCGACACCCGACCCCGGGGAGTCAGTGTCAGTTACAGTCCACTACCTACTCAATGCAGTCGCTCTGTCGATTGAAGTTGCAAATTAATAAAACTATGTTTTGTTAATATGTATGTATAGTAATACCGAATACTCAACCATATATCTTCAAAAGGTGAATAAATATTGTGAAAATTAAAAGCTGTTAATTCAAACCACTTACAACCAACCAAACAATGCTTTTTTCCATAATTTTATTTATTGAAAATCAATACAAATTTCAACCGTTCATAAACAAGACTTGTTAAAGAAAAAAATTTTAATTTAAAAATATAAACTAGAACTCATTTTGAACGGATTCCCAAAATTTTAGATTTTTCCGCGAAGGTTTAAACCATCAAATTAATTAAAGAAATTGTATTGAAGGAAAACGGGGTTACCTGTGACGTCACAGTGCATGTGCCATACCTAACGTTTGAAACGCCGCGAGAGCTATATTGTGAAAGTGTACTGTTTGTTCATTGCATTATTATTATATATTGTGTTTTGTAAGAAACAAAACGCTAGACTGTTGATTGAGCTGTTTCTTTATTTTATTATATAACTAATGAGTGAGAAAGAAGTGGTTAATAAGTACTGTTTGGTTCCCGACAGTCCTAGCACATCCAAGAATGCACCAGAAAAATATATGAACATTAAAATAATGAACAGTGGAAAAGTTACTGAATCCTGTAGTAATAGCGCTGACTGTCAAAAACGCTCAGTTAAAAGTCATGTCATAGTTTTTAAAAACCAAAGCACAGTAATTTGTCATTGAGCTCAGAAAATAAAACCCCTGGAGGAAGTCAAGTAGAGGAGGAAATCAATGGATATCACACGAATGGAATCTATAGGTATCTTGGAAAATAAGGGTTCAGGCTTGCATTAAGGCTTATGTACGTTCCAAGGCGATTCAATGCGTAGGCAAAAAATGGCGTTTGGAAAAAAACGAAAACACATCAACGAAGTGTTTTCAATATCCACTAGAGGTTCTTCTTTTACATTAACTTCGTCAGATTTAAGCTTGCCAGATCCGAATAACTTATTTTATTCAGACATTTATAGGTCAGAAGAAATACAATATTCAACATTTTAATGGATACAAGAAAAATCAAAAGCTTCATCTGGGAGTTCCGAATAATTCATTATTTCTTGTGAACTTGTTAACTAACAAATGTGAGCTAGACAAGCTTGATATCTTTTTAACATTGGAAAATATCAAACTGAATTCACCGTATGGGATATTAGCAGACGATTTTGGGATGCCACTTTCCAGAGTATGTAGCATTATACAAAAAAGTATAGGTACCGTTATTAGCCATTCGTGCATTGGATGCTCCTCTCTGGAGTTGAGAACTTCATATTCCCTACAGAGGGAGATATGAAAATGTACAATGTATTATAGATTGTTATGAAATTTCAATTCAAAAACCAAGTGTGAACTCTTTGTTTTTCTTAAAGTAGTCCATCACCATAAAGATATCGGGTTCAGGTGAATTTCCAAAATCTGCTTTAATAAATCCGGTATCTAAGTACTGAATACATCTTCAATAGCAAAAACCAATAACTATTTGAAATTTGAAGATTTTGCACCTGAAGCAACTTTCTCATGTAAAACGCAGCGGTGTAATGTCGAATATCATACCCCGACATGCAATGTGACGTCACAGTCCGCTCTGTCGCTTTTTAAGGAAGCTCCATTTTCAACCTTTAATATCTAAGTAATGGAGAAAGTTAAAGAGCTGAAAATTTTACCTGTTATTTGGATGACTCAGTTTTACAAAAAAAAAACGTGACAAAAAAACGAGAAAATATTGCATTGATAACAAACCCAATCCCTTAAAAATAGGTACTGAAAAAGTTGATTGAACTTGGGCTGCATCATAGTTCACAAGAAGTGTAGAATAGACTTGTTTATGTTGCCAAAAGGTACGTTATGGGTGTTTATGAACTTTTAACAATCAGCAAATTCTCAATAAGCCATTCAATAATCATAAATAAAAATTATTTCCCAATCCCAGCTTTAGAGTACCTCGTTAACGAAGGACGTGAGGGAAAAATTTCATTTGAAGTTATTTTAGTCTTTCTATCATCTCCTTAGTCTTATCCTGAATTTATTCATTTGTGGTTTGCTATTACTTATACTAATAATATAATGGGTAGTCACTAGAAGCCTTGTCGGAAGTATCCTGTTTATTTTTGCAAAGAACTTACCAATGGGGTGTATACATTTAAAACCAAACAATCTTCAGTCCCACTTTCTCCAGTATCTCCAAATTGTTGTTGTGGACAATATTTGACGTTATCGACAGTATCCAAGATATCGGTCCATGGTTCCAAGGGCTGTGGGTGCTGAAAAAGTGGTATTTAGTCTAGTCAAAAAGTTAAAAAACGTGTGTTCTCTTGATAAAGCTTCAAAAAATATGAGCTATCGATTCGAAATGAAATGGCAATTGTTATCAACAAATTCGGACGGAAATAATATAGCATTCAGAGTTTTATTTATAACTCGAAAATTAATGATATTTGAAGAATTTTGAAAGCAAATCTTTGAAGAGGAGGAAATTTCCAACACATACACATTATTTTATTCAGTAAATTTCTGTGGATCAATGATCACTTCCTCTCAAATTTCAACAAGTTTATAGCTTATGAAATCAAGCAATTTTAATTTGTTAAATCTATATTATATCTAAACTTAAAGTTGTGACACGTTTCGGTAACACAGTAGTTTTTTCAAACGAATTTCTCATTTTACCTCCATTCGTCGGAACCTTTGAAAATTTTTTTGCCATACTAGTTCATTATTGTGTTTTCATTGCTTGGTTACCAACTATTTAATGTCATACCTTATACCCGTGCAGGCATAAAGCTCAATTCATGGCCCGCGCGGGCATAAAAATAAATAATTTTGCATCAATATCTTCTACATGGTTTTCTTGCATCCAATTTCCAATTTTCCGTATTCCATGTCGCAAGCTTCTTTAGAATTTTTTGGCAACAGATTTTCAGTTTCTTTCTTTGCTTTTTCGATAATTTCGTCAGAAATTCTAAAATTTCTGTTCATTCTGACTTCTAACTTTCTAACTTTAACACATATAATAGTTATTTGTTTAACTAGGCAGCAAAGTAGTAGATTGACTGCCGAGGCGAGGAATTCATCTAAGGCAGTCAATCTACTTTGCTGCCGAGTTGAACATATAATTCTTTCTCCAATTGTTCATAATGAGGATATTGTATTTGCAAATTATTACAATTCCCACAATCTTTTTATTTTGGTTGGTTGCTATGGAAATGTATTGTTACGCGAGTGCCCCAGCGAAATTCCTGTATGAGACGACTATGACTATAATCGAGAATGTTCAGACTACGCTACCAGCCGACGAGAACATTCCAGAAACTACGAGCACAATCCATTCTCCGGCGACCGAACACCGAGAGTGTTCTAGTAATCTACCCTTTGCCATATAAATATGAGCATCGCTGCACAGAAGTCAGTCATCAGATAGGTGAGATATAGTCACGTATATTGAAGGAAAGCGATCGATAAAGAGTTAATTCAGTGTCGTTGATATAAATTAGTGTAGTTAGTTAGTTTAGTGTATAATATAAATTAGTAAATTAAGGACAGTACATATAAATTTGTAAATATAAATTAAGTAGTTGTAAATATAAATTAAAATAAACGTTACAGTATAATCACAGGCAGCAAAGTAATCACTTTGCTGCCTAGGCAGGAAAAGTAATACTTTGCTGATGGATATCAGTCAGATTGTCACCCAATAAAATTACAGTGTTGTGGACCGAAAGCCAAAGTGAGTCTAAAGGAAACCCCGCTGCTGACGCCCTCACTGAGAAGGCAACCGCATTAAAACTTTTTGAACCTGTTTGTGACACTAATACCTACTGACAATAAGTTCAAAAGCAGGTAAAATAGTACAAAAATTTCCAATGAACTAATGCACTATCCTGACAGTACAGCAGCAAAAATATTTTTGAGGATACCTGGATGAGCCTGCGCTTTGCAACAGGGAATCATACCGGACACTGTCAACTACATACACATACTAAATATGTATAGTTATGGCGAGGATATAACCAGGAATATAAAACAGTGAAGCATATTCCTTTTGATTGTCCAAATCTCATCCAACACCAGCCATGTTAAAGGAAGTTTTCCTTGGAGACGTTATAAGCTATATATCATAGGCTAGTGGACGTACTGGAAGAAACTATCACCAGAGTGCACAAAGAGCCTGGGTGAGGTGGTGCTGCCCAACCTATCCAGCATATCAGATCGGGGAGAAATACTTAAGAATTTTTTTTACTAGGACTCAGACTAAAAAGTTTTCATATTAAAGTTTTCATATTCAGCTCCTCAAATTCAATTCAAATTTCAAATTTGATGAGTTTCAGTGAATAATGGTGAAACAATGAATTTATTTATAAATAACTTACCTTGAATCTATATTCTCCAACTGGCGGCTTAGCGTATGGGATATCCTGGAACGCATAATAATCATTTCCTTTTAGAGTTTGTAAAACATGTCCACGAATTTTTCCTGAAGGATTCACCAACTGGACTATCAAACCATCATCATCATTAAGTCTTTCAGCCAGAGACGGAGCTAGCAGTGACTATAAATTGGAAAGTTATAATTATTATTTAGTCCCAAAACCAGTTTGCACAGCTCAAATAAATTTGAGATAATTTATCTATCAAGGATGCATAATACTCCTAATTAAAATCTTTTTGCCAAACAATTTTTCCCACCACTTTCTCTTCCATATTTTGATTTTCATAAAAAAAAAATGATCGATTTTTGCTCTATAAACAACTTGATAATAACTACTTAATACATGGTTCAAGCATAAATATATCCACAAATACACAAGGGAAGTGGAGAGTAGAAATGAAAAGTCGATAATAGATTATATAGTAATAGAAAGACAATATCAATATACAATAAAAGACACAAGAGTTAAGAGAGGACCAGAAATCGGCAGTGACCATTATGTAGTAGAAGCCAAATTTAAAGACGATGAAAAAATAAGTCAACCACCTACATTAAGAGAGAAGCTGCAATATGAATCTATAAAAACCTATAAATTAAGAGATAAAGCAATTGCAATATGGACAGGAAATAGACAAAAAGCTTGATTATGAAGAAGTAGAAAACGAAAGTATAAAGGATAATTGGAACTACTTCAAAAATACAATCCTAAGTATAGCAAAGAAGGTGTGTGGAATACATAGAAACCAAAATAATATGAAAAAACTTCATGGTGGACAATAGAAATAAAAAATCAAGTGAAACAAAAGAAAATGGCATGAAAAAACTACTTATCGAATAGAACACAAGAGAAATATAATAAATATAAGGATGAAAGGAAGAAAACAGGAGAACTAATTAAAACATTCGAAAACGAACAATGGAGAAAGTTTGGAGAGAAAATAGAAGAAGACTGCAAAGCAAATCAGAAACTCTTTTATAAAGTATTAAAGAATATGAAAACAGGACAAAAGCGAGATACATACTTTATAAAAAATAAGAACGGAGAAATATTAACAGAAGACGAAGAAATTATGCAAAGATGGAAAGAATATTATCAGGAACTACTTAATGAAACAAAAGATGAAGAGAGACACGTACAAATTTGTATGCAAGAAGATGTTCAAATGAAAATAAGTGAAGAGGAAATAGAACAGGTTATAACAGAACTTAAAAACGGAAAAGCCCCTGGATATGACAAAATCACATCAGAAATGATTGAAAACGTTGGAAAAAAGAAAAAGATATGATGGTACAAATTTTTAATCAAATAATAGAAGAAACGTTACCAAGAGACTGCCAAAAAGCACTAATTGTACCAATTTTCAAGAAAGGTGATATGAAAGACTCTAATAACTAATGTTGGAAATGTTGTAAAAGATACTGGAGAAAAGAACCAGATCGACAATAGAAAATACACTAGAGGAGTCACAGAGTGGGTTTAGAAGTGGTAGGAGTACCCAAGACCACATATTTACTATCAAACAGTTGACAGAAAAAGCGGTACAGGGAAAAAAGAAATTATTTGTGGCTTTCCTGGATCTAGAAAAAGCCTTTGATAGAGTACCTAGAGAAAAAATGTGGAAAATATCAACAGAAAGGGGATTGAATACAAAAATAATAAGAATAATACAGAATATCTATAGGAAAAATAAGAACGCAGTCATAACAATATGTCAGAAAATTTCACTACAAATATGGGACTAAGACAGGGAGGTAGCCTAAGCCCTTTGTTATTTATTATCTACAAGGATGAGATCATAAAGAAATGCACAAAACTAAGTGAAAAAGTATGTGTGGGGCATTAACAATTGTGCAGGGTATACATCAGTGAAGGAGCATTTGCAGACGATGTCATGTTAATAGCAAAAAATGAAAGAAAGTTACAAGAAAACATAAATATGTGGAATACAACAATGATGGACATGGGAATAAAAATAAACAAAAACAAGACAAACGTTATGGTCATTGGAGACGACGAAGAGGAAATAAATGTAAGAATATATACAGGCAAAATAGAGCAAGTTGAACATTTTCAGTACATTGGAACAATAGTAGACGAAAAAGGAACACACGAAGCAGATATTAACAATAAAATAGTTAAAACTAACAAACTTCACTATGCCATGAATACAAAATTTGTCACTTATAATTGCACGAGAGGTTTGTATTTTATCGGGTAAATTTGGATTGTTTAATAAGAAACTGTTGCCTAGCAATTAGACGAGAACAACTGTCGACTATTGAAAACGCGACACCGAAGGTGAAGGTTGACAGTTTTTCGAGTCAAATTGCTAAAGGAAACAGTTTAGAAGTTGAACGACACAAATTTACCCGATATCAATACAAACATCGAGTGTAATTCGGCAGGACAATTCAATGAATCGGCTCATTGTTAGTGTTTAGAAATTCAATAAGTTGTTGACAAACATGTCAAATTATTTATCATGGTAACAAATGCATAAGTGAAAAAACCACAAGTGCATTTATCGCTGAAAAAGTTAAAGCTAACTTTTGCCGGTGTCAAAGTGACAATTACACTGAGGCATATGCGATTTTTTATACATGAGTTGAATTGTCACTTATAATTGCACAAGAGGTTTGTATTTTATCGGGTGAATTTGGATTGTTTAATGAGAAACTGTTTCCTAGCAATTAGACGAGAACAACTGTCAACTATTAAAAACGCGACACCGAAGGTGGAGCGTTTTTAGGTTGACAGTTTTTCGAGTCAAATTGCTAAAGGAAACAGTTTAGAAGTTGAACAACACAAATTTACCCGATATCAATACAAACATCGAGTGTAATTCGGCAGGACAATTCAATGAATCGGCTCATTGTTAGTGTTTAGAAATTCAATAAGTTGTTGACAAACATGTCAAATTATTTATCATGGTAACAAATGCATAAGTGAAAAAACCACAAGTGCATTTATCGCTGAAAAAGTTAAAGCTAACTTTTGCCGGTGTCAAAGTGACAATTACACTGAGGCATATGCGATTTTTTATACATGAGTTGAATTGTAAACAATAAAAACACAAGAGCTTTTTTTATCGGATAAATTTCTCTTTGCAACAAAACAGTTTTGCCAATCACTAATTTTACGAGAAAAACTGACATGATAAAATCGCGACACCGAAGGTGGAGCGATTTTATCTAATGTCAGTTTTTCGAACAAATTTAGTGATTGCCAAAACTTCGAGCTGAAGAGAAATTTATCTGATAAAAGAAAAGTTCTAGTGTTTTTTGGCAAGATAAATTAACGACAGAATATATCGATGAACAACAACAATAATTATCTCATTGTCATTGTGTAAAAGTGATGTCCGGTTACTAGAAATTGAAGAAGAGAGTTTTTTATCGATGTCAAAGTGACAATAACATTTCCAGGTGAATGACATTTTAACATTGGAGTTAATTTATCAAAGGTAATACCACGAGTGCTTCAAATTTTATCGATAATTTTTTCTTTTCCACGAAAACTTGTTTATTTGGCAAAAATATGAAAACAAACCGATTTGATAAAATCACGACTCCGTTAGGAGGAGTGATTTTATCTAAATTCGGTTTGTTTGAATGTTTTTGCCTTAAATAAACAAGTTTGAGTGATGAAAATAAAAAATTATGTGATAAAATTTGAAGAGCGAGTTGTATTTGGGAAGATTATTTTTTTTAACAATTTAATAGTTATTTATGCAACAAGTGCAAAAAGTGAGTGTTTTTTGCACGCGACGTGAAATTGTCCAACGAGGTCTTTAGGCCGAGTTGGACAACACGTCGAGTGCAAAAAACACGTTTTGCGAGAGTTGCATACAATATTTTTTCTAAATTCATGCAAAAACTGGAAAATTAGAATATAATATGTCAAGAACCTAACCTAACCTATAATTAAACTCAACCCGTTCTTCTTTTTTTGTATCTTGTCCACCTTGTCAGTACTCAAACATAGCTGGTTCTCGCCTTGACCATTTAAATTTTAAATAATCAAAGATTTTTGCAATAATTGTAATTCGTAGAGACTAAGTAGTAAGATATACATATATTATTGTTGTATTAAAGCAGGATCAGATACTCGCTATGGATTTTTATTTAATTTAAATGTTTATGTTTGTCATTAATCATCACAAAACTGACACAAGAATGACAGATGAGTGCAATAAAATATTTTATTGCACTAGTGCAATAAAGTACAACTTTTTGCATTAAATGTGGTTCACAAAAGTGTTGTTTTTTGCATGAATGTAGAAAAAAGGATTTTTGAAAGCGCTCTTAGTTGTCAATAATGACAAATTCAAAGTAAAATTTTGACGTTTCGATGTAAACAAGGTTTTATCGATGAGGAAGCATAATTATCAGTATAGTACCGAATGATTGGCTAGAATAATGTATTGCTATTGGTTAAAACCACCAAAATGTCAGATTTTGACAAGTGAAAAAAATAATCGCTGTAAAAGTTTGAGCTAACTTTTGCCGCTCTCAAAGTGACAATTGCACTGTGGCATATGCGATTTTTTATACATGAGTTGAATTGTCATCAAAAAAGATATATCTAAAAAAACAAAATTAAAAGTATTCAAAACAATATATCGACTAATACTTACATATGGATGTGAAACATGGGTGTTAACAGGACAACAAAAAAGTAAAATACAGGCGACAGAGATAAAATATTTGAGAAGAGTAACGGCCGTTTGCACCAATTGATATTTAAGTAGACTTAAAGTCAAGTGGCGCTTTAGGAAAGTTTTGCTTTGCACAATGAATGACTTGTCAATTAAAGCTCTTTTTAGCTAAGCTTAGAAAATCCCTCGCTTAAACTCCACTTATCCTCAAAGTAGAGATTTCTAACCTAACATTATTGTGTTTTGATTGATATATGTCAATTATTTTTCTGTTTTCGGGTTTTCGTTTTGCGTCTTCCTATTTCAGGTGTGTTTCTTTATTTTTGAAGAAGGATGTTTATGGAGGATTATTTGGAAGTATTGGATATTCCCGAAAATGGATTTTCAAGAAGACGGTACAATCGTAAAAACTATTATGAAGAATTGGATGGAAATATTAGCAATTCTTTTTCCTGACCTGTATAATTTGACGATCTGATTTTCTTATTTTTAACTGTGTCCATTATAAGCAATTTTCTTATTAAGAAAACAAGAATAAAATCTTTTGATTTTCAAAAATTCAAAAATTGACGTTTAACTGTTTTTAATACATTATTTCAAGCCACAAAAACGAAAAGTCGCCAGATACCATAGAGAAATTAATAAGACTCAACTTGAAAACCGAGGTTGACAAATGTATTAACAACAACACGTCGAGTGCAAAAAACACGTTTTGCAAGAGTTGCATACAATATTTTTTTTTAATTCATGCAAAAACTGGAAAATTGGAATATAATATGTCAAGAACCTAACCTAACGTAATGAAACTCAGCCCGTTCTTCTTTTTTTGTATCTTCATGGCCTCCACCTTGTCAGTACTCAATCATAGCTGGTTTTCGCCTTGACCATTTAAATTTTAAATTATTAAAGATTTTTGCAATAATTGTAACTCGTTAATATTAAGTAGTAAGATATACATATATTATTGTTGTATTAAAGCAGGATCAGATACTTGCTATGGATTTTTATTCAATTTAAATGTTTATGTTTGTCATTAATCATCACAAAACTGACACAAGAATGACAGATGAGTGCAATAAAATATTTTTTCTACTCCCGTTTTATAATATACTTATTAAAAGACTAAAATCTGTATCATAATGAAATTCATTATGATACAGATTTTCATTATGATACAGATTTTCATTATGATACAGATTTTTAAACCAATAGGAATGCGACATTCGCACAATATTTAATATAGCCATGGATACCTGGTTGACATTTCTGAAATTAATTATATTAGGTCTGTGGCCCTGCAATAAAAGTGTAGCACTAAGCTATACGAATTTATTTATTTTAATTATGTTTTAATGCTTCTTGCAGTATACAAATGCAATATACATATATATTCCCAAATTTAGTAATTTTACACGTATTTTTTCACAGATAGACCTGAATTTTTCAAAATTATATAGCTCAGTGCTACACTTTTATTGCAGGCGAACAGCCCTATTAAGTGACACTTGATTTGATAGCTGTCAAATAATTTTGATTTTCAAAAGTAACAATATTTAAAATTAATTAAACTAATAATTATTGATTGAATAATTTTTATTAATCGGAGTAGAAACATCATTGTATGAAACTTTCATGTAATGGCCATTAATACACTCGCATATTATATACGAAACTCGCCTGCGGCTCGTTTCGTATCCTACAATATGCTCGTGTCTTAATGGCTATCATTACATGTTCGTTGCATAAAATACTATTATTGCACTAGTGCAAAAATTATATATTAAATTCTTTTAACTTATTTTGATATAACATATATATATATATATATATATATATATATATATATATATATATAAGAAGTGAAGGGTAGTCTTTGCTGACTAGTTAGAACTAACTTCCAGTGATATTTTTTTAGGGAGTGCAGCAATAAAACGTAAACGTGTACTCTTTTAAGTATTTAATCCAAGCTTTCGAGTGAATTTTCACCCATCATCAGGGAAGCTACATAAAAATATATTGTTAGATTTTTTTATCACATTTTTTTGAAGTTTTTTATACTTACAAACTTATTGAGATTAAACGTGAAGATAACAGAATTAAAAACATAGATGGCCATCAGTAACATTAAAAAACTACGTCTATTATAGTTATTTATGCAACAAGTGCAAAAAGTGAGTGTTTTTTGCACGCGACGTGAAATTGTCCAACGAGGTCTTTAGGCCGAGTTGGACAACACGTCAAGTGCAAAAAACACGTTTTGCAAGAGTTGCATACAATATTTTTTCTAAATTCATGCAAAAACTGGAAAATTAGAATATAAATATTATGTCAAGAGCCTATCCTACCTAATCAAAGTCAACCCGTTCTTCTTTTTTTGTATCTTTATAGCCTCCACCTTGTCAGCACTCAATCATAGCTGGTTTTCGCCTTGACCATTTAAATTTTAAATAATTAAAGATTTTTGCAATAATTGTAACTCGTTGAGACTAAGTAGTAAGATATACATATATTATTGTTGTATTAAAGCAGGATCAGATACTTGCTATGGATTTTTATTTAATTTAAATGTTTATGTTTGTCATTAATCATCACAAAACTGACACAAGAATGACAGATGAGTGCAATAATAGTATATTATTCAACGAGCGTGTAATGACGGCTATTACTCATGAGAATGAAGTTTGCGACGTGAGCCGTAGGCGAACGTCGTAATCATTCGAGTGAGTAATAGCCATTACACGAAAGTAGAATACTATACTTTTTCTATGGCTGAGTGTTCACTTATCAATTCAAACGAACGAGATATTTAGAGAATATTTCATTGAATAAACTTAATGCTTTATGTCAAACAATTCCATTTTGAAAGCTACAATGAAAATTCATTTATTGCTTACAATATTGATGGTGAAATTTGAGCAGTTGAATTCGTTTTCACGTTCTGTATCCATTCTAACAAAAAGTCAGCTCTAAATCACCTTCGGTAGGTAGGTATAGGTACTGTCAAAGTAAAATTATGACATTTCATGGCGAGTCTGATTCAAACATTACACCGAACATAGTCGTGTGTAATGGCATTCTTTGACAGTGATTGGCCAGATAGTCGTGTGTAATGGATTATTACACACGGGGCGTGGCTTGTTTTGTGTAATGCATCCAGTTACTCAACAAAAATGTTACATAAAAAGGGTCCATTTTTCAACAGTCATAGAAAAAATATTTTATTGCACTAGTGCAATAAAGTACCACTTTTTCCATTAAATGTGGTTCACAAAAGTGTTGTTTTTTGCATGAATGTAGAAAAAATATATTATCACATTTTTTTACTTAAAATAACTATTTAAAATTATATATATATATAAATAATAATAGTATAAACACAAGTAGAAGTAGGTCGTAGGTAAAGTATAGTACGTAACTCGTGTTGTGAAGCATTCTACACACACACTGAATTACGCACTCACCGCTACGCGACGTCGTACTTAACTTTTCCATTCGTGCTTAAATGCTCCTTACCACACACGTTACGTAATATACTATTATTACTTCATTACTTTAATTGAACTAAGTATATAGATATACTTAATGTCTTCTAATTTTTCAAAACAATATTATTATTATCAAAAAAACCATCAATTCGGCAGTAGAAGGGTTTTTCCTTGGAATTTATTGGAAAATTCTATAAAAATCTTCCGAATAATTTGATATCCCGTAGGTATTTCGAATATCTGTTTTGTGAAACTAAAAAATTATAGCATAAGAAACTTACTGTTGTTGTAAAAATAAGTAAACACGCTACAGAAAATTTTATATTGAACCACATGATTTCTAAAAAGTGGACTAAATCAGTAAACAAATGTGTACGCTTATATTTGTAGAAATAATCTATAAATCGTCCAATTATCCCTGTATGCTATCTATAAAAGTAGTACTCTAAATTTAGGTTGCACTATCTGTTATCGCGTATCTTTCGCGTATCATTCCAGAGCAGGTACTTGATTTGATGGTTTCAAAGATCAGTAAATTGATTATGTTAGGAGAACAAACGTGAATTGTTACTAAGAGATAATTTTTCAATATTTTGTTCACCTTGAATATAGTTTTAGAGATTTAATAAGTAAGCTTAATCTTCATTAAAAAACATGTTCCATGAAATAGAAAGTGACAGAAGTAGTAGTTATTCTTCCATACAAGTTTGAACTTCCAAGCATTGTTGTTGAATTACCAACATTTAAATTTTTTCATGTTTATCATTGAAATATGTGAAAAAAAGGGTTAATTTATTGTATACTTTTTCAATCAATAAAATATATGAACTTGATGATTATTGCTTTATTTTTTTCAATTCAGGTATTATATGATCCATTTTTTGACATTTCATTTAATTTTACTCGTCTTTTTATTGTTATTATTGTAATATCGATCTAATGTTGAGTAAAAATGAAATATCAAAAAATGGATCGTAAATGTCATTTTGCAATAAAAATTAAATGACAGTAATTTTGAATATACCGCAAAAAACCGTAAAATTACAGGAATCTTCTTTTTCGGCTGTTAGCGAAGTTCACAACCTGATTTGTGCCAGAGGTACTGACGGGACTCTCAAGGTAGCGCCACCCGTATGAATAGAGGGCGCCCCGGGTCAGTTTCCCATCTTTTAGGATTTTTTTATCTATGATAGAGGCCTTCAGTCTAAGGTCAGTATGGCCAACAAAAAGTGGTTTTTTTTTCTGGCAAGAATTAGGTATAGTTAAAGTCTAAAGTCAAAATAGTACTCTTCAAACATGATATTATTATAACAGTTTCAGCCTGGCAGGTAGAGATAATTCTATTAATTTTATTAGTGTTGATTCTAGAAAATAGTTCAACTCTTAGAAATGATACTCCTATGATTTCAAATAATAATTTCCTAATGTTATTTAGCGTTCTAGGTGGAAATAATTCAATCATTAGATATTACTGGAATTAGATTTTGTGAAATTTGGATTGAAATTAATATTTTGGTGTATATTCTATCGAAAACAGTTGCAATACAAGTGAAAAGAAACAAATTTATGTTATTTTACAAGCTTTCCAGAGCTCTTTCATGCTAACATTTTCATTAGCCTAATTGTTTAGTGTATTACACGGTTCTTTTGAAAGTACAATGTTTCTCCGCAATGCATTTTTATGATTTTGAAATATCCAATATATTAAATATTTAAGGTTGAAAAATATAAATAATTTATCGCTATACATTCAAAAGTTAGTTTGAGGGTATGTTATACTATCAATTTTACGCATTTTTTCTCTAGCACGATATTCAAGGTTATTCATTCAAAGATATTAATCGATCAAACCCACCAATAATTTTTCGTGTCACAACTTTGAAGCAATCGATCGTCTGAAAGCACTTGCTAATAATTTGGGAACTTTTCATCAATTTAAAAGTGAGTTATGTTATAATAAGATATAACATGATATTGGAGGTTATGTATATCAATATTCAATCAATATTCAGTTTTCCATCCGAATAATAAGATATAGTCTTCACATCTATGAAATCTGTTTCAGCTTCTTGACTTCTCCATCAGGAATAATTATTCTTAGAACTTTGAAGCCCTCAACAGAGTCATCAGGAAACTCTTTATAATAATTGGTTCAGACGAATTTTCATAAATGTAAGTTTGAGATTATGTTGACATAATACCCCCATTTCTCAACTGTGTTGAAGTTAAAGGGAATTCAGTTTCCGATGACTGCTCACCAAATTCCCAGCTTCGACAGAATGAAGTGTCAGTTAATGTTTATACCTTGCAAAAAAATAAAAGCTCTTTTGGGGCCCTTCCAACATACCTGACAGAGAATAAGAAACAACGCCATGTTAACCTCCTTCTAATTCAAGATAGATATGGTGATACCGAAACCCTTAGATACCATAACGTCTGTATCAAAAAACTTTCTTGTCTCCTTTCCAGTCAGCTGTAGACAGTAGGGAAGGTGATAAGATAAGAAATACTACTGCGATAGATGCCTCCACTACTTTAGGCTGCAGGAAAAGAATATTCCATTAGCAGAACTTACTAAATTGATGGCAACCCTTCACCATAAGAATAAGTATATAATTCACTATCGAGCATTGAAGCAAGCGTTATCTCAGGGATTGATGCTTAGAAAAAATTCATAGAGTCCTCAAGGTTGAGCAATCACCATGAATGAAAAGCTATATCGACCTCAACACTGAGCTGCAGAAGGATGCGTCAAATGAGTTTGAGAAGAACTTATTCAAACTAATGAACAACACAGTATTTGGTTAGTAGTTTGCTGATTTTTCAAATACCTCAATAGTTATATTTATCTGTTTCAGACAAGACTATGGAAAATGGACGCAAAAGAGTTGACATACGTCTTCTTACAGAGTGGAATGGACGGTATGGAGCGGAGGTTTGCATCGCTTAGCCATAGTTTGGGCACAATTTTAGCGAAAAACCTGATTTGGTTCAGAAAGGTGCTCGTATGGTTGAATAAACCCATATACGTTGGACAAACTATCCTGGATTTGGCAAAAACGACTATCTACGACTTTCACTATGGATATGGTCAACGCTTTTACCGATTGTTTGGTCATGTATACGGAAACTGACTCTTTAATTTACGAGCTTCATCAGGATCCTTACGAAGTCATAAGACATGATTGTCACTCGTGCTTTGATACCTCTGATTATACTGAAGATAACATCTTCATTATTCCTCAAGTTAATAAAAAAGTTCTCGGAATGATAAAGAATGAAAATAACGGGGTGCCGATGAATGATTACGTAGGTTTAAGATCTAAACTATATACCACCAGAGAGATTAGAACTGAAAGTGATATAGCGAAGAAGCGTAGAATAGTTATTTGTTTAACTAGGCAGTCAATCTACTTTGCTGCCAAGTTGAACATATAATTTTTTTTCCGATTGTTCATGAGGATATTGTATTTGCAAATTATTACAATTCCCACAATCTCTTTATTTTAGTTGGTTGCTATGGACATGTATAATCACAGGCAGCAAAGTAATCACTTTGCTGATTGATATCAGTCAGCAAAATTAATATTTGCTGCCAATCGGAGAAAATAGTTATTTGTTTAACTAGGCAGCAAAGTAGTTAGCTGAATTCCTAGCCTCGGCAGTCAATCTACTTTGCTGCCGAGCTGAACATATAATTTTTTCTCCGATTGTTCATAATGATATAGGAGGATATTGTATTTGCAAATTATTACAATTCCCACTTTTTTTTTGGTTGGTTGCTATAGGTATATGGAAATGTAAAATCACAGGCAGCAAAGGAATCATTTCGCTGCCTAGGCAGGAAAAGTAATACTTTGCTGATTGATATCAGTCAGCAAAATTAATATTTGCTGCCAATCGGAGAAAAAGATAATTAATGAGGGGTATGATGAGGATAAACTAGACGGATACCCTCTAACTGAAAGTCAATAGGGTTGATAAACATTTTTGGAATGGGTTTTTTTTGAAACACAAGAATATAATTTTCTTTTGTAACACATGACGTTTGACGTATCACGTTTATGTCCCGCTCTGTTGAAAGAATGTTTCGAATACTGAGCCATTCATAACCTCACTTTTTAAGGTATTCACAATTTTTTATAGAAGGCGCTCCGCATACGTTTGACTACGTGACAACTTGACGCTTGACGTAACGCTTTCGACGGGCTTGCTGCAACGGTAATATCTTTTTTTAACCAACCTGGTAGCAGAAAATATTTTTTTCATTTTCTTACACTATGCGTTAATGCCTTTCAAACGAGATGAGACGTATCTACACAGCCGATTTTTTCTTCTTTCTAATGGTACACACCCTGTATGTGTGAGACGTTTCTAGATACTCTGACGTTTGACGTGTGACGTTCGGCAATGATTTTTTCTCCTCCTGCCTATTTACTTATATCGTATCCATGAAAAATCGAGATTTTTTATATATTGATACTTTTCATATCGATACTTTCTAATATCAATTAAGTATTTCAAAACAATATATTTATAACGCTACCACTACAACATTTTAAAGTTAGTAATACCAAATGATCGTTATTGACTTCTATTAATTAAAAAAATTATAATGGGTATCAACTATTTTCAGTCTCACACGGTTTTTTTGTCGATTTGAGATGATTTAAATAGTTCGCCTGTTAGTTCATAAATTAAAAATTCTGCTACTTAGTACTTATAAACTTGAATAAAACTCCAAAGCCTAATATCGGTTTGACATAATTTAAAAAAAAACACAGATAAATGTTCATGGTTCAATGAGTTTTTATGGTTAGCTTATTTTTAATTTATAATTAAAATTAAGGCGTTCATTATTTATGATAAGAAATTCCTCGACTGAAACAAGATTAGTATTATCTCAGGTATCATAATACTTATCAGTATTACAATATTATTAATTATACAATTCATTTTATTGCAAAAGATTTTAATTATATGTGTCTAAAATGTAGGATAATATAATTGTTAGATTATTCCTAATAACGTCAATGAAACAAATGCAGACAGAAGATAAAAACTGGAAGATGGCGAAGGGAATGGTCTTTGTAGTAAACTAAGCGTAAACTCTACAAATTTTCCGTTCAACAGAGTCTACAAATATGGTTTTTACACCCTGTATTAATAAACTATATGCAGAAGTAAGCGGAAAAATATGGAAAAATTGAATAACGTTGATTCAATGTAGCAATACACCAATTGATAACTTGAAATATAATAAATGCTATTTCCATTCCTTCCACTGTGTAATTTACACATCTTTGTCAATTCGTACTTCCTCCTTTGCCTTCTCATTAGGTACCAAAATAATGGTTCTCTATATTAATGATAAAACACCGATTAAAAACACTGAAAATCAGTTAACCACTCGAATTCATGCAAAGTATTTGTTTCAAATCTATGCACATAAATTTAAGATTCAAAGCAACAGAGAACTGACAGAATAATTACGGAATGCATATAGAGAAATACTCGTAGTAATTTCATAGTACTTTTTTTTATATCTCTATGACAGAATGAAAACAAATTTCCATAAATAAACCTCGCACGCGCCAATTCATTCGACTTTGTTCACCTACTTCGAACCATGCGATCCGGAGCGTATGATTTTCATGCGATTCATAATATCGGATCACGGGCCAAGAATATAACGACGATCACCAAGAATAGCTACCCAGGTCAGATGGATTATACATATATTCTATTGCTTACAAGTATTCTTTCTTATTACTTATGATCATCACTTAAGGCCTGGTTTCGCACGTGCGATGAATGCATGCGTCCGACGCTTGCAGCTGCTGAAGCGTCTATCGCATGCGTTTGAGTGGTTTTGCTTGTGCGTCTAGATGTTACAGTCAGCACTTTGCAGTTCAGTCCGTGAAATTATTATGGAGTTTGTGTTAGCCCTTCTATTTGAAGAAGAAGATGATTGAGCGATCATTTCGTTGTTAATTCAAAGAATACCCCATCATAACATATACAAGCACAGAAATGCCCACTTTTCCCTTCATTTTTCCCGCTATCTGTTTCCAGGCATTATTTTTGATAATTAGATCCTTATATTTTTCACTTAAGGCATCAAAAAAACATTTTTGAAAGGATACTAATTTTATTAACATCTCGTCAACCCGGCTCCATTTTTCACCACTCATGTTGACGGCTCGTAAATGTAAAATCGTTTGCGTTCTCGCCGTCTGACTGGTCTTCGAAGCAGTCGTTGCGTTTTGACGTTGCATTCAAACGCAGGCGCTAGATATCGACGCACTAGTAAAACCACAAGCACGTGGTACCATAAGCGATTTCGAATGATGTTGGTTCTTGGTTGGTAAATAGATTGGTCCGTCATATTTGGACCAACCGCATTCGAATGACAAATTGATTACGTCATAAATCAGCTGTTTCAAGTTTGGTTAACCGAAACTTGAACCATGCTCTTGAGCTCGGTCTGCTTACTGGTTCGTTGTTCTATCTCTTTCTATTCTCCAAGCAATCTACCTCTGATAATAGATTTTTGTTGAAAACCAAAAACTACCTACTACTTACAGATGATTGGAAGAGATTAATTGAAATCAGGAAAGGCATAATCATTTACAAGTAGAGATTTCCCAAAGTATGCGTTGGAAGAAACAAAAAAAGAAAATAGATTAAAACAACAATTGATTAAAACTATAAACAAATTATTATGTCCTTCTACAAGAAATTCGTTTTTATTTTTATATCATTACTTTGAGATTTGATAGAATGTTTTCACATTTACTTTTCTCTCTTTAATTTTGACAGCCGTTTAACCAACCGTTCGTAAAGAATTCGAATGGGTCGGAACCAGCCGAGGGTCTGACGTCATCGTTTATGAACCGACCGGTTAACCACTAACCAACCAAAAAAGCCATTCGAAATCGCTTCATATGAGCAGCAGAGATGAGCAGTCCCTGCGATGAACGCATGCAGCGGCTGCAAGCGTCGGACGCATGCATTCATCGCACGTGCGAAACCAGGCCTTTAGGCCTTATTATTATTTTCATTCTAGTACATTTTTATCACTTTTTTGAATACTTTTATATTAGCCTTTATATACTTTTCCGTTAAATTTTCAACAAAAAAATAATTCAGTATTTCTCATTTAAAAAAAAATTGCTAGCTTTTGATTTTCTTCGTTATTTTTTTCTAAGCAAACGCGCTAAAGATTTGTTTGAGAAGGCTCATAAGAGGAGCCTTTGCTGTGATGTCAGAGAGGCAGTCCATCAACTCACACTTCCCCTCCAATAAACTGAAGAGTTTTTGACATATTCATTTAAGAGATTTTGACAAATAGCTGTCAAGCTATATAACATTACATTTGTAATCCAACAAAAATCTACAAAATTTTTAATTTGAAAATTACTGTTCATAAAAATGTAACTCCTGAATCAAAACAAAGAAAATCGCACACTTCGGAAAGCACGATCTTCGAAGGATATAATCGATTTTTCTAAGATTGGAGGACTCGATCACCATTTAAAAACACTACGGGAGATCGTCATATTTCCCCTTTTACATGGTAACGTTTTCACGCATTTTAAAATCAAAGCTCCAAGAGGCAGGAGTACTTTTTTTCGGTCCTCCAGGAAAATATATAAATAATTTTAATTCTCATGGAAATTTATGGATTTAGTAGACAAAGCGCTCTTTAACCGCAAAATAATTATTTTATCCCTATCTGACACAACGTAAAAAATTTGACAACTAGACAATCAAAAATATTTTGAAGTTTAACACTGCAGAACCATATGCAGAACTTTGTTATCAAATTTTTATTAAGGTCCATTCATAGTACCTAGATCATATCTCTGGCAAAATGTAGAATGAAATATTTCATTTCATGACATTCCAACGATATGATAGTTTATCTACTAGAAATGGAATCCAGTGAAGTGCACGTTCCAGGAACGGTTTTTATTGGGATAGCGCGTTTTTTTTTTCGCTTATATTAAAAATGTTGTTAATAAAACGCGTTTGTTGTTACTTTTTTGTGTATAATTATTTTCGTTTTTAAAATATGTATACTCAAAAATTGAATAGATGAGGCTTTTACTTGATGTAGATCCATAGTGAATTATGAAATCAAACAATTTCAATTTGTTGAATCTACATTATATTTAAACTTAAAGTGACGCGTTTCGCTAATACAGAGCTTTTTCAAACGAATGGAGCTATAATGAGAAATTTTCAATTTATACAGTGCCTTAATACTAAATTAAACGGATTTCTCGACGGATATTTAACAATAAAATTATAATTTGATGGAGACATGCGTAACATGCATCCAAAGTTATTCATCAGATGTGTCAAGATCTAAATAAAAGTAATGTTCAATATTGAAGATTTGAAGAAAACAGTTATTAGGTCTTGATTCTGAACGATGATTTTGAAAGATTATCATTGAAATAGTATTGAGGGAAAACAGAACAAATTTATGTAAGAGAAAATTTATATTTTGGGAAATTTGATTTTAGAAAAAGTAGCAATATGAGTTACTAAGGGTCGTTTGTACCGATCCACCTTAAATGTTCATCTCATCTAAGGTCTACTTAAAGTTAAGGTGAACCTTAAACTTTAGATGGTTTGCTAATTTGCTACTTAACGAAATCTTAGTTAAGTGGCGAGAAGCTATGGCAACACCGAGAAAGCTACTTTTTAATTTTTACCCAAATAATTACATGACAATTATTGACAGACATTCAATAGATAATTTGTGTTATTGAGTTTGATTTCACGAAGTTTGATTGTTGATTTTGCTTGTGACTGGTGGTTTATTAAAAATAAATATTGATAATTTTGATGATAATAATATTACAAAAACGAGGACTCCAAATTTTACTGGACGAGAAAAGAGAGCTCTTTTAAACCTAATATATAGTCATAAAACAATTATAGAAAATAAAAGGACTGATGCAGTTACCCGGCGTGAGAAGGAATACGCGTGGATTAAAATAACTTCTCTATTTAATAGCCAAATTCCGGAAGGAATACCACTAGCAAAAGAGTCGTTCATTTTCTGCCTCAATTATGTTCAAAATGTTCAGGCGGGTAGGTTTTGTCACCCTAAATCGCGAAAAGAATGTCAAATCACTCCAGCTATTAGAATATTCATTTCTATAATAAATCTTTCGGGGATTCCATGAAAGATCAAGTAAGATCGTCTAAATCGTCATGAACAAAATTATTCATAATTATTTTTTCAATAAACAATGATGACAAGCCACAGCCTAAAAAAAATACACAACAGCACGCATATCAAATAGTAAACTTTTTGAAAGTTTGGAATTTAGATGACATTAAGGAGAACTTTGAGCGGCACAATTCTTAGGCTTAAGTAAGTCATGTCATAAGGTACACCTTAAAACTCAATTGATCACCCGTGCAAACCAAATTGTGATATTAAGGTCACCTTAAAGTTAAGCTTCACTTATCTTTCGCTTAGTATAACCGGTGCAAATGGCCCTAAGCGCTCTCAATATTCTCTCAAGCTCAATATTTAGAACCCAGAATTTCAGAGCATAGAATTGTCATATTTTAAGCTCGACATTTCAATGAAAATGTAACACAGGGAATTGCTATACAAAATATTAGATTTGCGATAATTATTAAATTATTTAAATAGTGAACAGAGAACAATGAATAATGATGAAAGATCCAACAATAGGGACAACAAAAATGACTTTATAAAAAAAATGACTACGGCAGAAATTACAATAATTATAAAAAAACATACTTATAATAACTGGAATGATAATCATTATTAAAATAATTGTAATGTTACGGTTCGCCCTGCAAAAATAAAAATAAATAAGTATGAACTGTAACTTGAATGCATAACAGATTTATTTGGTACCTTGATAATATTTATCGTCACAATAATAATTAGTAATAATGAAATGTAAATATTTATTTTTGTTATTTGACATCAATAATTAGTTCTTAGATTAACTTTAGTGAGAGTCTTTTTCAAACTACACATGTGTCTTGAGTATTTGGGTCATCAGTTAGCCATTTGACCTTGAACCCAGCTTAATAGGTGAAAGACCTTTTATCATTTTTCAAGGCCAATGACATAGGTCACTGGTTTGAAACCACCATTTTGGATTGTGCTTTTTCTTAATCTAGAAGGCTGTTCAACCTACGTTCAATACGGCTCTGTGATTTGGAAAAAATAAATAATCAGGGATTCTCTTATACAAATTGTTGTAAAGGAGCATGTGTGCATGGATTTAGTTCCTGATTTCACAAAATACACCACTACAAGGTCACTCACCACCTGGGGTAAGTAATCTATCCGATATCGATTGGGACCCAATCATCATTACTTGTCTTCTATATTTTCTTTTCAGACCTTTTATTCCTTTGTTTGGCTTTCTTCTTGTTGTGTGGTTTGAACCCATCTTCCTCTGATTCTTCACTTGGGATACCAGTCTCTTTTTACTTCAAGAATAAGTACTTGGGTGGTAATCGTATAGCCTGCTCATCACTATCCTCTCCTGTACGCTACAGTTTGGTACCCCCATCAGCTACTACCTTCCAGCTCACTGCTATAAGTACAGAGCAGAGTAACATCTGTAGGGATTACCCCCAGGACTGCAAACCATTAGTAAGCACAACTAACCCAAGTAAGATCTTTCCAATTTATAGATTGTTCGATGTCAATAATCTAGACTTTTCTGTACTGGCTAATTAGTGACAATAAAACTTATCAACTCGTACGAGGTGAACCTTACCATATAGTTCACCTGAACTACATCCAGGCTTTACTATATAGAGTTGTCCATTAACTGAGTCAAGTATATTTAGTTGTAAGAGTATATCTTGTAGAGTCCGTCCTATACTGGCTAACAATAGCAATAGTTTAGTATCTAAAACAGATGTTCATGTTCAAATTCAATAGTTATAAGTTAGATATAAGTATATCAAGGTAAATATCACCTGGCAAATATAATAGTATATACAGTAAGTACTTACATGGAAATATATGTAATATGTAATCCCAGAAGTATACTTTTGCGAACTCTTTCCAGATATAGCTTTAAGTTTTTCATTTCAATATCATTAATATTCGCTTAATATAGGATAGGCAAGCCAAGCGCTGTCATTAGTGTCAGTCAATTATCTGTACATCTACACGGAACAGAACCATTTGCTATATATAGAAAATAGATCATCCAACTTATCGAGTAGTTCATTTGCTCCTTCACCCGCAACACAGCAGAGACCATCGAGTATCCCCGTGTTAGAGGTACGTTCATTTTACCCTTAATACGGTTTTTACCCAACCCCTCTCCACACCGAGAAATCCGGGATAAACCATTTTATTGCCCCAATATTAGGCTAGCTTCTATTCTGTGGCCATTAAGAGGAACAGAAGGGGGAGCTAACAGTAATATTAACAAAATCAATTCAATAGACGATTTTGATATAGACAATGAACAGAACAGGTAAAAAAGGTAAACGCGCTATCCTGAAAAACGACAACAACCCAACAATAATAATTACCAACAAAGACAAAAACAAAACTTAGATGGAGACATAAGACGAACAAATGAAATAAAAAGAAATACCAAAGATAACAGAACCAACAGCAGGGACAGAAATAATTCTAGCAACAGGGTTGATGATTAAAATAAAGCTAATAACAGCAATAATAATGATGTTGTCAAGACATCATCTTCTGGTGGAGAACAACAGTTTTTCTACTAAAGGGTGGATATGGTAGGTTAAGTTGGTGCAGCTATGTTCACTCACGCGAATTTCTAAAGGTACAGGATCAGCTGGAACAAAATAATGGAACATCAAGTTGCATATATGGTACAATGAAAGACATATATCAGTGAAAACATTAATCGATACTGGATAAGATATATCTTCAATTGATGAAGACTTTGTAAATACATTGAAAACGTAGAAGAAAAATTTCATCAAGGTACCTAAAATAAATTTAATATATAATGATATATATATATATATATATATATATATAATTTCTGTTAATTTGGGGAGTAAATAATATCCACCATAATACATGGTTCAACGAGCTTATACAGTTAGTAAATTCTTAAGTATCAACACATTAGGAATTTTATCGTTTATACGTGAAATTATACTTTCATATTCTAAAAGTCATGTAGCTCGTATCAATGCTAAACATAACGATTATGATTATCTAAGGTATTATACTATTTATCAGTAATACTGAATTCCTAATCAAACAATACATTTTATTGGAAAACTGTTGATCTGGATTTCAGCAGTCAGAAAGGTATTAATTTATTTATACCTCAGAAATAATTTCCATAGGTCGTAAAATGAAATCCAAAGTAATTATCATAAAAAAACTGTATTGTAAATACTCCTCCGAAGGACCAGTGGGTTTCAATCCACAATATAATTATCAGTAATCGAGATAAAAACTGTGCTAAATTTACAACTAATATAACAATGAATTTCAAAGCTTTGACAGAGACTTTTTTATCCGACTTGAAATTGTGTATTATGTAACTAGGATAAACAACAAAACTCATTTTTGCTAAGCGACACGGGTTCATTGTTTTTATTCGCAGTTTGACTTATTAAAGTAAAGGTGCGAGAAATATCAAAAAATGGTTGAAGGAATTTCAAACAATGGTAATTTTCAATTTTAATTTGTTTTTTTTTAACGGTGGTTTACCCGAAGAATGTAATATTAATTATTTCCAAAAGCGTCAATGATACAAATGCCAGTGGTATTATTTGTGGTTTTCAATGACTTTCATCATATTTCACATTTTCATCTCTAATTATGAACAACTTCTTGTAGTCGTTCGATCGACGACGCCACTGGTACGAATTTTAAAGAGACGAACTTCCACGCCACCTATCTTTCACTTGTTTGCTCGTCATCGTGTTCATTGCTCTGTATTATGTTATCTATGCTCATTGCTATGTTTCATTGTTCGTTCCTGCCCGCTGGTATGGATAAGTTAAAAAGAAGTTATGAAAAGAACAAAAATGGGAAGAGTCGGTTATAAAAGAGAACGACGATGAGAAGAGAGAAAAATCAGGAAATTAAAGAAAATATTGAAGATTCTGGAGAAGAAATCTTGTAATTACAAATTATACATATTAATGGCATCCGCAGAATAAAGGCTCTCAAACAAGGCGCTAAAAATACTCCACCCAATGCCATGGCGTGGTTTGCTTATACAAGAGATTTATTCAATTCTTCAATATTTATTATCACTTAAAAATGGAGGAAATCTGACGACAAAAATTAAACAATTAAAGTGGAAAATACTACCTTAGTAGGCTTAGTAAGTTGGGATAGGGAAGAAGGCAGGCACCTTCTATAATGCAAAACAAAAACTAACTTCCACAGTTAACACCACTATCGTTAATTGTGATTGAAAGATGTATCCGCACATGTAAATAGAAGATGGCGGAGACCTCACTATCGCAATCTATGAGACTGGGGATATAAGGATGAAGGTAGTGAGATACACATACTCGAACTAGAACTTAAATTTGTTGTTTCTCACCTTTTAGCAATAGACACAAGCTCTTTGAGTTCAGATACTAACAGAGATGTTGAGATCCAGAATGACATACAAAACCCATTGAAATTATCTAAGATACCTGAATAAATATTCAAGAAAACAATTTTTTTTTTGTATCCTGTGTAAAAAAATTTTTCTACTAGCGTGCGGAAAGATCTACTTTTCCGAACTAAAAAGCGCGCGGAAAGAGTCACTTTTCCGCACTAGTGCGGAAAGTTAAGTTTTTGGGGAGTACACTGATATTTGAATATTTAAAATATGTATTTGTATGGTTGTAGATTACCAAATGACTGAAAAATCAATATATTTATTAGAATTCTGCTATATTTTTTTTATAAAAAGGAATATTTTTTTCAATAATTTTTCATGGTTCTGGTGAAAGCCTCATCAAATGGATGTCATATAATAATAATAATTAAGTTGTTGATACGTATTTAATAATAAATGTATATAATACTTATAAAATGAAATATGAAAAGTGGTACAACGATTTAACGCCCCATGGTGAATTCAAACAATACCTACACAGTTTTCAGAAAAGAAACTTTCAGTTTTTGAGTTCAGTTCTCCACATTACCGGTTTTTTATGATATGATCGAAAAAATGACTAAGCCGCATCATATTCAAAGGGCGCTATCTCCCTCAGGAAAACTTTCAGAACAATGAGATTAGATAACAATGGAATCATTTGAAGTTTGCGTTTGATAGTATCAATCCACATTAGGAATTTTATCGTTTATACGTGAAATTACTTTAATATTCTAAAAGTCATGCAGCTCGTATTAATTATAAACATAACGATTATGATTATCTAAGATATTATACTATTTATCAATAATACCGAATTACTAATCAAACAATACATTTTATTGCAAAACTGTTAATTTTCAATTTTAATTTGTTTTTTTTGAGGACATCAAACGACAACAAAAAATTAAAGTGGAAAATACTACCTTATACAAGGCTTAATAAGTTGGGATAGGAAAGAAGACAGGAGCCCTCTATAATGCAAAACAAAAACTAACTTCCACAGTTAATACCACAATCGAGAATTGTGATTGAAAGATGTATCCTCACATGTAAATAGAAGATGGCGGAGACCTCACTATCGCAATCTATGCGACTGGGGATATAAAGGCGGGTACTGACTAAAGTAATTTTACTCACACGAACTGCGTGCACACACAAAAGTGAATATATTGTTCGCGAAAATTATTTTTAGCATAAAATTAGTGCGCGTTAAATTGTCGTTCCAGTGATATTGTTCCATACTATTTTCATTTAGTTCACGATACAAACAATAAAACACAACGACAACTACGTCCACACTGAGCATGTTATGCGCACGAAAACCTTTTGATCTTTTCGGAAGACCGACAGCCGCCGGATCGTGTTTGTGCGCGTAGAATTGCCTCGCGTACGTATGTGAGTGGCGTCCTCATCTGATTATTTTTACGCGTAAGTCGTTCGTGCGAATAAAAATGCTCTAGTCAGTACCCGCCTTAAAGATGAAGGTAGTGAGATACACATATACTCGAACTAAAACTTAATTTGTTGTTTCTCACCTTTTAGCAATAGACACGAGCTCTTTTGAGTTCAGATACTAACAGCGATGTTGAGATCCAGAATGACATACAAAACCCATTGCATTTATCTAAGATACCTAAATAAATATTCAAGAAAACAATTTTTTTTTTGTATTCTATGTAAAAAAAATTTTTCCTACTAGCGTGCGGAAAGATCTACTTTTCCGCACTAAAAAGCGTGCGGAGAGAGTCACTTTTCCGCGCCAGTGCGGAAAGTAAAGTTTTTGGGGAGTATACTGATATTTGAATATTTGAAATATGTGTTTGTATGGTTGTAGTTTACAAAATAACTGGAAAATCAATAAATTCATCAGATTTCTGCTATAATTTTTTCATAAAAAGGAACATTTTTTTCAATAATTTTTCACGGTCCTGGTAAAAGCCTCATCAATTGGATGTCATATAATAATAATTAAGTTGTTGATACGTATTTAATAATGAATGTCTCTTTATGTTAACTTTTGGGTTTTTTCCGGATGCTGGTAGAAAAAATAGTGTACCTAACACGTGCGTAAACTACTATTTTCTACTAGTGTGCGGAAAGATCCAGTTTTCCGCACTGAAAAGCGTGCGGAAAGAGTCACTTTTCCGCACTAGTGCGAAAAGTAAAGTTTTTGGGGAGTATACTGATATTTGAATATTTAAAATATGTATTTGTATGGTTGTAGTTCACCAAATGACTGAAAAATCAATAAATTTATCAGAATTCTGCTATAACTTTTTTATAAAAAGGAACATTTTTTTCCAATAATTCTTTATGGTCCTGGTAAAAGCCTTACCAAATGGATGTCAAATGATAATAATTAAGTTGTTGATATGTATTTAATAATAAATGTTTCTTTATGTTAACTTTTAGGTTTTTTCCCATAGGCTAGTAGAAAAAATAGTGTACCTAGCACGTGCGTAAAGTGACTTTTCCGCACGCGATTGCTGACCGAATTCCGCTAGCGCCGTTTGCCACTTTCCGCACTAGTTAGATAAACTACTATAATTTTAAATTGCATTAAGCTTTCGGCTGTTACGCCATCATCAGTAACAGCCAAAAGCGCTTTGCAATTTAAAATCAAAAAAATTTTACGCAGAATACAAAAAAAATTGTTTTCTCAGCTATAAAGATATTCACTTGAAGAAATATTAGCAGTTCTTAGGCAGACCCCAGATGAAAGCAAAAGTTGGGGATCAGAGGTACATGTGGAGTTAAAC
Source organism: Galerucella nymphaeae (assembly GCA_963978555.1). Lineage (NCBI taxonomy): Eukaryota > Metazoa > Arthropoda > Insecta > Coleoptera > Chrysomelidae > Galerucella > Galerucella nymphaeae. Next base: position 14,857,408 of record OZ021715.1, on the reverse strand, counting down.
AAGAGATGAAAATCCATTACGCGTTCAGGAATCAATAAAGACACTCGTAACGAGTTAATAGAAAAATACCCTTTCTTGAAAAATTGTGAGGAGATGCTACCTACAAAAATGAAGGAAGAGTACAGATTGCAGCAGGCATTAGTTCGGTGGCAGGACCGATTAACCATTATTTCTCAAGTCCTTTAGAGGACCCCAATGAAATCTTGTCTGAAATGGTGAATAGTACAAAAATCTTGACCAATGCGTATTACTAACTCTGATTACATAGACGATACCTATATAATCACACAAACTCAATGAACTAGGCGAGAGCTTGCTATGGATTTCAGGACACACTGGAATAGACGGAAATTGAATAGCAGATGAACTAGCAAAGAGGGGGACTAAAATACCTTTCTGGGGGCCTGAACCCTTTTGCGGAATCAGCCCCAATGTAAATATTGGAAGAAATAGGTGAAGCCAGAAGAAAGAGAAAATCTGACCATTGGAAAGATTTAGTAGGGCTTAGACAATCAAAGATTTTTCTGGGTGACTACAACCTATTGATATCAAATGAATCGATAACTCAAAGTAAAACTGCGCTAAGAGTATTAACCTAACGTCCTAACGGGACCTGAAAAAGTTCAAAATAGTGGAGGGAGAAGAATGCAGATATTGTGGCATGGAAGAAGAAAACTCTATCCACATAGTTTCCAACTGCACAGCCCTCCAGAATTCTGGAGCACAGTTCCTGGGAGATTACTGGATATAAGAGGAACATTTACCTGAGTTAAGGCCTGCAGATATCCTTAAATTCATCCGAAAAATGGGACTAAAGAAGCTACTTTTGTTCCAGAGACTCTCCTCAGGAACTAAGTAGAAGTAAGGGGGCACAATTGATCTTTCAGGTCTCAGTGAATGTCACCTCAAAAATACATACATACAAATGAAATAAAATAATTAGGTGAAAAAAAAACAGATAAAAATGTTTCACAGAGAATCTTCTTGGAATTCTTTGACTGAATAGTAACATTTACTCAATAACAAATTCTCAATTTCCTTTTTGTATTTTCTGAAAAAGACAATGTCTTTAAATTCATTAGGTAATCTATTGTACAGCTTCATTTCCATAAACTCAAAACTATTCTCTTATTTGAAATTTTTACAGTGGGGCATTCGAATGATGTTTGAATGTCTTGTATAGTAAGCAAATCCATACGATTTAGTTTTGAAATTGGTGAAATTCCCTTTTACAAATAGAAGAGTATAATAAATATAAATACTATAGAATGACATCATCTTGTGTTTTATAAATGTGGGCTCACAAGTTCCTTTAAATTGTAGCCCAAATATTTTACGAATCATTTTTTCTTTGATTTACGGAAATTATGTTGCTGCTAATAGCATTTCCCCACAGTAAGATGATTTAACTCAAATGGCTGTGAACAAGACCGTGATACATATTGATAAGTGCTGTTGTTGGCATGGTATCCTACATTCTAGAAATGGCATAAAAAGATTTATCAAGTTTAGTGTTGACAACAACAATCTGATCAGTCCATCTCAATTTGTCATCTACTAGAAATTTTGCTTATGAAACTGATGCTATAGGTAAATCGTCAAATTTGATTGATAATGGCAATACGTTTTTGAGGACATATTGGAAATTAAAATATAAAAATTGAGGCTTATCACCAATCACCATCAAACCATTTGCTCTCGACCAATTAACAAATGATCCAAAAACAACCTCCAATGATGATACAAGGTAGGTATACAAGCGGGGTTCTGGGCCACTTTGGTAACCATCCATCAGGTCTGACAATATGTCACCACAGAGGATAAGAATTTATCGACAATGACCAGAGGGTGTACGAGAATTGAGAAAGAAGAAGAGTTAAGTGATAAGTTTTGCAAATATACAGGGAGTATCGGAGAGTATCATCTGAAGAAGTTGTCGACAATGACCAGAGAAGCCAGAGCGATGGGCCGGAGAGCCTTTTTTACCTGTGATCTGTTTACCTTGTCACAGACTTTTAATTTCTGTTCACCTTCCAAACAATAATTTTGAGGAGAAAAATGTTGTTTTAATTTGTGTGGGTTTGAACCCACGATTTTGTTTCCTAAGCTCTCTGCACATACCACTTCGCCACAGAGACATGTAATGCTAATTGGTTAAGATAGGTTGAACATGCAAAACATGTATATTGTATTGCCTACCCAAGTGGCGTTGTTGTTATCGTCCAAAATAGGGAGTCCAAGTACAATATGTGAATATCGTATTGCAACTATACAGGTTGTATCAAAAGAGTGTTAATCAGAGTAGGTGAGCCTAAGCTAACTTATTTTGTGATATGACTCTTAAATGGAACAAATATGAACCTTTTAAGAATTTTTTATTAAACTTTTTCTTCCAACAAAAATATTATAACAACACGAATTTATCCAGTTGTTTTCTGTACCGTCCTTTGTCTAATTCACAGTCCTTAAAAAAAGATAGGAGACAATATCTATCTTCCCAGCAAACGGAACAGATATAAAAGGAAAATTCATGTTTCCATTTTATATGATTTTTTCCATTATTTTGATAACATAACCATTATTTATTTTATTTCTACAACATTTGAGAACAAATAGAAGATCCAAACTCGTCTTCCCTGTCATCTGTTCTCCTTCCTCCCATTGAAGTAAACTGACTACTGTTAGTTTCTACTTCTTGCATTCTTGGTTTTTTATTACCATCCTCTCCGTCCTTATCCACTTCATACAATAATATTGTGGTTGGAGAAGAGTTTAGAGGATGGTCTATATAAAGTTTTCTCTCACTTCCTAAGTTGACTGTTTCAGGCAGCGATTTCGCCTCTTCGTATAGTTTATTAAATTTATAACGTTTCACCACCATCCCCAAAACCTTGAACTCCTTATCATTGTTTATTTTAACTCTCATGTATCTCATCGGTAAGTTCCCGAATTTTTCCAATGTCGTTGACTTAGATAAGTACGTGGAGTTAAAAAAATTCGGTCTCACTTCACGTTCATCTCTTTCACTCCATATCTACAAACACAAAATATGATATCAACGAATTTCCTTATACTAACAGTAAAAATTAAGAAATAATTGAGAAGAAAGAAATAAAGAAAAAAATCACATACTAAAAAACTGCCAATCTAAAAACGCTCCACCTTCGGTGTCGCGTTTTTAATAGTTGACAGTTTTTCTCGTCTAATTGCTAGGCAACAGTTTCTCATTAAACAATCCAAATTTACCCGATAAAATACAAACCTCTCGTGCAATTATAAGTAAAAAAAGATGAAAGACTATAGTTAATCGAAAATTTCTTTCAATTTAGAAATGGTCTCAAAATAGAAAAATACTAAATATTATCGAACAATAGAAATACAATAAAAGAGTGTACTTACCGAAACAGCTGTTCCATCACTATCAGCAACCAGTTAGTAGGTAGGTTGGTTCTATCTTCTGGGAAGACCACAATAGTTGATGGTGTAGTTGCCATGATGTTTCTGTACTTTCTGTATTCAAATCTTGAGCTGAACCACCGAATAATCGAATAATAATCAACAAGAAGGGTCACTCTGCTCTTTTTCTTTAATGTGGTGTAGATCTGGTGTAGATAACGGCTAGTCGGGGTCAATACATATATTATCTGTTAAAGAGCACAGGTCAGTATACGAATACGAGGCTTCCTCGTAAAAATTGTGACATTCACAATAAAAAGTAAATTGTACAAGGTCTGGTCAACATATATTTGAGTTTGTTATTAAAATTAGTTAACATAGGGAGTTTCAGTTGTGGATATATTATGTGACATACATTAAATTTTGTACACAATCCATCAATCTTTGTCAAGTGCAGAAAACAAGTGAATTATTCACTTTTCGAAATACGGGGTGTTGAAGTTATAAAAATGTAAATGTTTTTGTTTGATTACTTTGAAATGGATCAATAAATTGATTTTACTTCCGGCAGGTTGTTTTTAAATGTGAAAAGGCACATTTTGATGACAAAACATTTGCTAATTCTTGATCCAGTGGTGTACATTTGGAAAAATATGTCACTTTTCTCCTCCCATTTTCCACGCCACTGGCATTTGTGGATATTTCGAATTAATTTTGTATTCCTCAATGTTTTTCACGTGAAAAACACATAAATTTTACACATAAAAAAATTTGTTATTTTCAATATATTTAATGTTTTCATGGAGTTTGCAACATCATTTTCAATAATAAAAGCACAAGTATGGACAAATATTTTTGAGAGTTTTCTTCCACTGTTTAATATGCATTGCTGCTTCACAAATTAGTTTCTGATACATATTTTAACCATTAGTATTTTGAAGGTTATTGAAAAAATACAAAAAAAATATTTTCATGACAACATTATTAATACCTTGAAAACTACACATTTTGTGATATGTAAGGGTTATGTGTTTTTTACGTGAAAAACATTGAGGAATAAAAAATTAATTGAAAATAGCTGCAAATGCCAGTAGCGTGAAAAATTGGATGAGAAAAGTGACATAATGCATAATTTTCATTTTTCCGACTTTAGAATAGCTGAAACCAGTTACAAGAAAATACGTTTCTGTTTCACATGTTAGACAATTTTCTAAACACAAAACACGCAAAAAACTTGTTGCGGAAATATATCATTTTCATTTATTGATAAAATATATTGTAGATACCTATAGATTGATTCGATCTTTAATCGGCGACTCTGTAAAAGCATGTGCAAAAAAGTTCAAGTATTGTCGGGAGATGGTTACCAGTGCTTTTACTTCAGTGCAGGCATCTCTTCCGAAAATTGGAGGGCCAGAAATCATAGTGCAGGTTTGGTCTTGAGATTTTAAGCGATATTAAGCTGATAGAAATAGATATTATTCATTGATCTGTGTTAAAGGTCGGGAAGAGGATTAAACTTAACTTAATATTTTCACACATCAACAAATTCGATAAAAGAAATTTTCATTTTTAGATTGACGAATCGAAATTTGGGAGAAGGAAGTGTTAGCCTATTTTTGGTTTAATATACGTTAATTGCTTTTATATTAAAAACATAATAATAGTAAACGGCGTCACAATAGTATATTATTAAACGAGCAATTTATGATAGCCATAATTCACGATGGATGACGTCACCCAAGTGAATTATGGCCATAAATTTCGAGTAGAATACTATACTTTGTACACAACACTTGATTTCTTTATTAAATAAAAGTCAGTAACGATTTGGTATTATACTAACCTCAAAATGTTCTGACAGCTACATAAAAATATAATTTGACATAATATATAGAGATGGGTGTTTTAACTGAATCTCACTTTTTTAGTTTGATTTGTTAAAAATGGGGATCTAATTAATTTGTTATTCGAAGGACCAGTCACTGTATTTTATGTGACGAGAGTTGACTAATTTGGTATAAGTTTTCAGGATATTATATCAACAAATTGAAGCGGTTTTCACTATTTTTATTACTTATTATCAGTATAAAGTTCTGTTTAAATTTTGCACGGCAATTAAGACTTTTCAACTGACACTGGCAATCGCACACTATTTTTTTTTTATTATTTTATTGATTTTTTGACTAGAGGGTTTACGGTAGTTTTTTATGAAAAAAAAGGTTATAATTCATGTTTGGGTAGAGAATGAAGTGCTGAATAGAAATAAGGAATAATATATATTTATTTATACTATGTGTTTGAAATGCGGAATAATTATTATACAGGGGTGAGGATGAATGTGATTCATAGATATGTGATTAACGTATAATTCGCAGGAAGAATTTAAGATTCATTCTTAAATTTGTACATATTGGGGGCGCGGGAAAGAATGATATAGTGGTACTAGATAGATACTATAAGAGATGTGAGTGAATAGGTAAATGGATTGTGTAAGTGAGTGTACAATATCCTGCTACATAAGTTTGAATTAGAGAATACTCTGATTTTGTAGATGGAGTTTCTTTGTTGAGAGGAAGAGAAAAGAGAGCGATCTATTTTTTGCTAAGAGAGTAAATGAGAGTTTATAATATTTAATGTTTGAGTACGTGATATGTGAACAATCAATGAATGAGCATGATAAAAGTACAAGTAATAACCTCTTATTAGTGAGGGTAATGTCGAGTGTAAATGTGTGTGAGAGAGAGAGGCCTTTGTAAAAGTACAAGTAATGACCTTTAATGTGAGGATAATGTTGAGAGTAAATAGGTATATGAGAGAGAGAACTTTTGACTAATTAGATTGTTTGTGTATAAGGTGTCTAAGTTATTTCACGAGAGTTCTTTGTCTGAAATAAATAAGCCGGCGCTGCTGCGGGCGTAAAATAGGTTAAATGTAATTTCTTTGTTGTGGGGTTAGTGATTTAAGAGTCAGGAGAGTCCGGTGTAGGTAAAGGAATGATTTTCACAATTGGTCGAGTGTAAATTCCTGAAGCTGTCTTGACTTGGACTGAACGGACTCTTCCGTCTTTACCCGGGGTAACGTTTATAATGCGGGCTAAAGGCCATCTTAATGGAGGGGAGTCGTCATCTTTAACTAGGACCATGGTTCCTATAGTGAGATCTTTTGTTGGGGTAGTCCATTTGGGCCGATTTTGCAATTGGTTGAGGTAGTCGACCGACCACCTTTTCCAGAAGTTTTGTTGTACATGAGTACATTGTTGGTAGAATTTTAATCCATTTGTGGGGACTGATGATAAATCTTTGTCTGGTAATGACATTAGGGGTGCTCCTATGAGAAAGTGACCTGGTGTTAAAGGATTCAAATCAGTGGGGTCAGTTGAAAGGGGATGTAAGGGTCGTGATTTGAGGATGGCTTCTATCTGACTTAAGATAGTACTGAATTGTTCGAAAGTAAAGGTAGAATTAGAGAGTAGTTTAATCAGATGAGTCTTAACACTTTTGAATCCTGCTTCCCAGAGACCACCCCAATGTGGGGATCTGGGTGGAATGAATGTTCATTCTATTGAAGAAGTAATTAAGTAATCATATATGGGAGGAAAATTCTTGGTTAGGAATTGAGTTATGTCTATAAGATAGTTGTTAGCACCAACAAAATTTGTACCATTGTCACTGTATATTACTGATGGTAGGCCTCGTCTAGAAGTGAAGTGTTTCAAAGAAGCTATAAAAGAATTGGTGGATAGGACAGATACCAATTCAAGATGAATGGCTTTAGTAGCGAAGCACACAAATAAGGCTATGTAGCATTTAGTTATTGGGGCTCGTTTGAGATGAGATGATTTTATTGAAAAGGCTCCGGCAAAGTCAATTCCAGTAGTCTGGAAAGGACGGGAAGGTGTTACACGACGTGGGGGTAAATCGGACATGAGTTGTTGGGCGGTTATTGCCTTGAATCTGTGACACATTATACATTTATTTATGATACGCTTGATTTCTCGCAGGCCATCTATGGGCCAGAATTGTAGACGAATATTTGCTAATACATTTTGAGGACCACTGTGTCCCAAGCGTTTATGTTCTCTTTGTAAAACCAGAGTTGTGAAGTGACAACGAGCGGGCAATAATATAGGGTGTTTTTGTTCATAGGTGACAAGGGAATGAGAGAGTTTTCCCCCGACTCTAATAAGGTTGTCGTCGTCTAAAAAGAGATTTAATGATAAAAGCCGTTTGTCCAAAGACTGCTGATTGTTTTGTAATGCACGAATGAGTTGTGGGAAATTGTTTATCTGTACCTGTCGTAAAAGGAACAGTAATGCGGTGTCTAAGTTTTATCTAGAAAAATTCTTTGGAATGGTGTCCGGATGACGTAAAGTCTCTACGAATTTGTTCACGTATGCCATTGTTCTGATCAATTTAGTAAGGGAAGATGAACGGCTTATTAAATTTATAAAGATATTTGATGGTATTGTTGTCGTAACGAGTGACTTTTTGTTTTCGTCAGGAGGATCGGATAAACAAGATAACATGTCGTAGCAAGACGTATCTTGGGAGCTTTCCCATAGGAATGGTGGACCTGAAAACCATTTGGTACTAGGAAAGTCTGGAAATTTTGAGTACCCAAAGATGTTGCATTATTAATTTCCCTTGAACAATTACAGGGTTAACAAGGCCTAAAGGATCGAAGCATTGAGATATTATAGATAACATTAGTCTTTTCGTTAATTTTTTTATTAATTGAGGACGGGCATGATATTTGTAATATGTCTGATTTTGGATTCCAGATGATTCCTAAAACTTTACTAGGGTTATCGTCTAAATTCAAATTTTTCTCTGAAAGAGTGTCGGATAAATGAGTGCTAGAAAAGTCAAGAGAGTTGGAACATACCTTATGAATTTCAAAACCAGATTGTGATAGGATATTTCTGAGATTATCATGGAGTTGAAGAAGGTCATCTACGGAATTTGCTCCTGTCAGGATATCATCAACATATGTCTGTGATAATAGTGCAAGTTGAACATCAGGGTGTTGGGGATTTCTTATAGCTATTTCTTTCAACGTACGACAAGCTAAAAAGGAGCACTTGTTTGCCCAAAAGACACTGTATTAAGTTGGATGCAAATGAAAGGGTCTGATGGAGAGTCTCTCCATAAAGCGTTCTATAAAAAGCGGAAGCGGTCGTTTAGTTCTATATGACGATACATTATGGAGATGTCAGCTGTAAGCGCATATTTATAATTTCGAAATCTTATCAAAATATCCAATAATTCCGGCTGAACCCTGGGTCCTTTCAAAGAGATGTCATTTAGAGATATTTGTAACGATGATTTAGCTGAATAATCAAACACTATTCTGACTTTGGTAGTTGTGCTACTTTCCTTAAAAACACAAAGGTAAGGGACAAAATATTTGTGATCTAATAATGGGGTTTGTAATGTAAGAGGAACAACTTCTCCGTGGTTCAAATGTATATATTCAAATAAGATATTTTTGTATTGTTCTTTAAGTTGGGTTTTTTTTTAATGTCGTTTCTATAGTGACATAAATCTATGCTTAGCTACAAGGAAGGAGTCTCCCAATTCTTTGTGGGCAGAGTGGTGAGTAAGAGGCAGATCTACTTCAAAGCGTCCGTTAGGAATAGTTTGTAAAGATGAGGAGAATATTGTTTCGGCTTTGATGTCCTCTTCATACAATTGATCGTACATTATGAATTCCTCTTGGTTCCAAAATTTTTCTAACAAACCATCTACAGTGGGTGGTGGTTCATTTACTATGGAATGAAAAGAATGGGTCATAGCGGAAATAGGAGCTTCATTTCTAATACAAGCAGGAGGAACAACGCCCGATATTACCCATCCAAGATAGGTGGATATAAGGGTAGGTAGATTTTTTCCTAATTTATGAATGCCTAGTTTAAGTTAAGAATAATAAATGTCAGCTCCCAGTAAAACATCTATTTGGGAAGGAGTCCCGAAAGATTGGTCAGCTAAAGAGGATAACAAATGAGGTGGTATGTCTAATGATTTCATATCAATCATAACTTGAGGAAGGGATCTTGTTATTTGCTTAACTACAGCACAAGTGGTTTCGAAACTTGAAGATTTATCAGTGGCAGAATGGAATGTGAGGTCGAACATAGAGTCAATACTTTGATTATTGTTACAGATGCCCGATACCCATAAGGGTTGTTTGAAAGTGGTTCCATTCAGAGTTTTGACTGCCTGGATCTAGAAGGGCCCGTGCTTCAATTACAGGGCCTGATTGAGGGTAAATTAGAATATTAGCTGTGGCGAGAAGCACATGGCTTCCGTCTAAGTTGAGCATTGTTAAGTTTGGGAGAGGATGTGAATTCTGCTCTTCTAGTGTATGGGGAGAATGGTTCTAGATGTTAAGGGAGTACCATGAACTATTTCTATTTGATTTTCTGGATGAAGATTAGATTGGTTATGTTGTTCTGATGATGCATGATGTGAATGAGTAGAATTTCTGTTGAAAGATCTCGTATCAAAGTTTTGTCTCGGGGGAGAATGATTAAGTGAAGTAAAGTGTGATGCCTTTTTTGGCATATAGAACATGATTTAACAGATAGACAGTTAAGGATCGTGTGTTTATAACCTAGACACCCGGAGCACATTTTATTATCTCTGATGTATTTGTTTCGATCCGGTATGGAAAGCTTTCCAAATTGAGAGCAGATGTAAATTTTGTGTCCTGTTTCCTTACAGAACGAGCATGTTGAGGGGTAATTGGAATTATGAGATGCACTAAAAGAAGTTTGGTTGCGTTGGTCATGGTTACGGGTTGAAGTTTGATCGGAAAGTGAGTGTTGATTTGTTAATAACGTCACTCTGTTAGGTGGGGCGGTCACAGAAGACTGACTACGATGTGGATGGGAATAATCAGGTTCAGGATCTTGGATTAGCAAGTTTTCCAAAACAGTACATTTTTTCTCCAAGAAGTCAAAAAAATTATCGCTAGTGATTAAATTTTGATCAGTCTCTTTTTCTTCAAGAGATCTTTTAGTGCCATAGTCTAATTTGGTTTTTAAAATGTGAACAATTAAAGCATCAAATAAATTCTCCTTACTAATATGTAAATTTAATAGTGATTTTACTATAGCTCTAGCTTTAGATGTAAATATTCTCAATTGCTGTGCAGTACATTTTGACACATTATTACAGGCTGTTAAACGGTTAAAATGGGCAGTGACAATTTGCCTCGTGTTATTATATTTAGAATTCAACAAGTCCAAAGCTACATCTAAATTTTGTTCATTAACTGGTAATTGAGAGATTAAATTCAGCGGGTCACCTCGCAAGTATGATTTTAAATAATAGAATTTTTCGGTTTTAGATGAAAGTCTGGTATTGTTTAATATTAATGCATTGAACAAATCTATGAAAGCAGTATATTTTGTATTGTCTCCAGAAAAGATTTGAATCTCTATTGACGGTAAGCGAATATGAGTTTCACTCTGATGGATGGATTTTGAATTTAGCTTTTCATAAGCATTTTGTAATTTGCAATGTAATGAATAATATTTTTGTCAATTTGATTTCTATCATCGAATTCGTGTTCGGGATCTTCTGCTATAATTTCAATCTTACTTTGAATCTCAGAATATTTGGAATAATATTTATCTAAATTATCAATTCGAGATTTCAAAGCATACTTGTCTGACTCTTCCATGTTGCTATGGAGCCAATTATAAATGCGTGTAATTGCTGCCTTACAACTGGCACGTTGTGTTTTTAAAGAATCCATTTTAAACGATAAATTGATTATTTATGCGATTTATTCAACATAAAATAAGAACTTTTTTTGTAATGTTAAAGGAAAATCACATGTTTCAATGTAATTGAATTAAGAAAGACTAACAGCATGTCACACATCAACTTAATTGAAATATTTAAAATTCGTGCAAACAGAAGTGCATTGAATAGTTTTCACTACTGTTTTCAATATGTTATGTTATGTTATTTCAATATGTTATGTCGAACAAACAATTTATAATAAGAAATATTTATACGTATTTGAATAATATGCGTAGGTAATAGAACTATGATAGTTTTACAAACTTGATATAAGTGTCCAAGAATAAATTTTAAATTACGAAACGTCATAATTGTTTAAATTATTTAGGGGATAAATTTCGTCTCACACTGTAGGAATTCTTATCTACAAAGTCCGATAATCAAATAAGCGAAAATAAAACATAATTATCAATAAATTGGTTGAAAGAAATTTTCAAATTATTTAAGTATAGGTTTTGAATTTCGTCTTTACACTGTATTTATATATATTTTTTTCATGGCTTTGACTCACGTCATTCAGCCAGTACTGTATTTATATAGTTTTACAAAGCTCAATATAATCACGTATTCGAAAATTTTCATAAATCACTGGGTTGTAATGATAATTACCTTGTCTTTTTCACTGGATTCAAACATCTTGGTCGTTATCAGTTGCGTCGTGGCAAAGAGTAGGTACAAAATTATTCTGTAATCTTTGGTTGTGGGCTCGGCGATAATTTTCTTTCCACGTGGTTATTTCTTTTTGGGCTGTAGAGGCTTCTTATTCGGGTTGATCCGGCTCGAAGGACCATGTTTTAACTGAATCCCACTTTTCTCAGTTTGATTTGTTAAAAATGAGGATCTAATTAATTTGTTTATCGAAGGACCAGTCACTGTATTTTATGTGACGAGAGTTGACTAATTTCATATTAGTTTGTAGAGTATTATATCAAATAATTGTAGCGGTTTCCACTATTTTATATTACTTAATATCAGTATAAAGTTCTGGTTAGTTTTGCACGACATTTAAGACTTTTCAACTGACACTGGCAGTCGCACACTATTTGTTATTTGTTATTTTATTGATTTTTTTGACTAGAGGGTTTACGGTAGTTTTTTATGAAAGAAAGGTTAAAATTCATGTTTGGGTAGAGAATGAAATGCTGAATAGAAATAATGAATGATATATATTCATTTATAATATACATAAACATAAATCTACTCAAGATGCGATACACTCATTGACAAACACTATTTATGATAGCCTAGATAAAGGAGAACCAGTAATAGGTATCTTTTTGGACTTGGCAAAGGCGTTTGACACTGTTGACCATTCAATTCTCCTAGAAATACTAGAAGATATGGGAATAAGAGGCGCAGCACATTCTTTATTCAAAAGTTATTTAGAAAATCGAAAACAACAAGTTAAAATAGATAATAAATTAAGCAAAACACAAAAAATAACATGTGGGGTTCCTCAGGGAACTGTGTTGGGTCCCTTGCTATTTACTATTTATTCAAATAATCTATTTTTACTAGAGAAGGAGGGCCAAATAATCAGCTTTGCCGATGATACGGTGGTAATATACAAAGACACAAATTGGTATAACCTGAAACTGAAAATTGAAAATGATTTCACAAAAATAAAATCCTGGCTAGATAATAGACTTTTATCAATCAATTTTAAAAAGACATTTCACTTACCATTCAGTAGTTTCGAAGCTTCAGTTCCGGACTATGATATAATCATTCAGAATTCATTCGCTATAAGGCCCACAAATAAAATGAAATATTTAGGAATTATGTTGGATTGTTGCTTAAAATGAAATATCCATGAGGACTATATGATACAAAAACTAAGATGCATACTGTTTAGATATAAAAAAATAGTAGAATATCTGAATCCAAGAGAAAAAATCATAGTGTATCAGAGTCTTGTTGAATCACATTTGAGATATGGTATCATGGGTTGGGGTGGTGTTTCAAAAACATATTGTAATATGTTACAAGTGTCCCAAAATAAATTTTTAAGAATCCTCTTGAACAAACATCGTAGATATCCCACGGATCTACTGTTTTCCGAAACAAAGTTACTTGACATTCGACAGTTATTTTATATGCAGGTCAACATATGGCAATACTCGAACAAATACAAACTACAAAAAAACATCCATACTTATGAAACAAGAAATAGGCAAAAATATGTTGCACCTGCTATGAAGAAAAATATCGGACAAAGGAGTTGTTCATACCTGGGAATAAAGTTTTATAACAGCCTACCAGAAGATGTAAAAAGTGAGAATACTATAAGAAAATTTAAAAAGAGGCTTATAACACATATCAAAAGTAAATCTAGGAAAGAGACTCGTGAGTTGATTGAGATCCAATAATGGTAATGATAATAATCACAAACAAAACTGCACACAAGCACACATCTTTTGGTTGGATTGCTGTAATAAGTTTTGGTGAATTATAATTGAATGATACTGTATTTCTTTCTTCAACACAAATTTACCTTTATTTTTTTTATGGTATCTTTCAACATATCAAAGTTTTAACTTTTCGATATTTTAATTGTATTTTAATTGTTCTTATATTTAAACACACCTTAGGTGATAGAATAATGTGCGTATTGTATTAAATTTATTTTTTATTGTAGATATGTAATTTTGTGATACCACGTACAAGTTGTTGAGGCTCTCAACATCTTCTGTGGGTTCTTTAATGTTTATTGTATTATATTGTGTTGTATTTACTGTATTTTACTTGTATCAATAAACATTCATTCATTCATATGTGTTTGAAATGCGGAATAATTATTATACAGGGGTGAGGATAAATGTGATTAACGTATAATTCGCAGGAAGAATTTAAGATTCATTCTTAAATTTGTACATAGGTAATTGAAACTTGGATAATATATTTAAAAACTGGCTGTTACAATAGAGGGACACTGTCGTTCTAGTCCGAGTTCTAACTTGTCCAATGACGTTAGAGAACATATTAAACATAGAAAACGTATTAGGGTTCCTCAACCAAATTAATCTTTGTTCTCGAATTTAAGTTACCAACCATATAACTGTATGTATTGAGATAATATAGGTATAAAGAATTTATATTTTATTTAAAATAAAAAAGGTTTTATATTGCAATGCCAACTTTATTTATATTGATCGACCCGAGTACCAGGTCAGGTTCATATTAGGAAACTGATTGCAATAAAATATTATTTTGTAATATGTATGTGTCAACACGTCTATGCTGAATATCGAGAAATGGATAATGCTGTGTAGCAGCATGTGCCGATTAGCAAACAGGAAATACGTTTTTGCTGATTCTCGATATTCAAGGAATATATTTAGATTAGTATTGAAGTTAAGTTGATAGAGTTAACTTGTTTTTCAATTATATCCCCTCTATGGCCTAGCCTTGGAAGAACCGACAAGAGTACACATATTACATCATTACAGTATTTTATTGTAAACTAAAACCTTGTTACCTGAATTCTCCCAGTGCTAATAACCCTTAGTAGTTGATGCAGTTAGATACTAAAATGGAAAAAAATGAAAAATTTGGTAAGTCAATGATTAGGGTTGACGTTTGTAATACATTTAAACGGCTCATTATTGTGATATTTTGATTGAGACGACAACGGCGAAGCCGAAGTACTCGGAATAGAGCAAGTGTTTTAGAGACCAGTTATCCACGAATACTTTACGTTTTTTTTTTTTGTGCACTTTGAAATCATAAATATACTGATATCTATTACTACTACAAGGAAAAGAAATGGAAATAACTAACAATGTTAAATGGTTGAATTCGTGATGACATTCGTTTACCTTGCGTTGTCATGGAAATGTTGATAGTATCAAATTAAATACCATTTTCTCCGATTTGAAAAATCGAAATATCAATATCTCAAACAATATCACCTGCACCTTCCATTTTCCTTTAATAAAATTGAAATTGTTAAATATTGTTCAAATGAAGGTTTTGACGTTACAAAGTACTTCTATCAGATCAATAAAAAAAATTGTCATTTATACCATAAAGCTGGATTTATAAACTTGGCGTTGGCGTTCGCGCTAGCGTCCCTAATTAAAAGTACAAAAACCCCTAAGACCATTTATATCTACCGTTGGCGTTGCCGTCCGCCGTTGGCTGCCGTTCGACTTAAATGAACTTTAAGTTTCGCCGTTCGTAGCACCGTTCGAAGCAAGTCTGAAGAGCCAATCAAAACGATTTTTAGCCGTCACCTGGTGTACGTTATATTATGTGAAATGCCATTTATTGGCATTTGATTGTGTTTGTTTGAACAAGTAGTTTGTTAGTTTTATATAGATATGGCACATTAAATTGAGGTTATGATAGTTTTCGTAACGGCCAACGGCAAGTTTATAAATGGCCAATGTCGTTGCTACGAACTGCCGACAGCGCATGCCAGTGCGAACGCCAAGTTTATAAATCCAGCTTTAGACATTACACTTCGTTCGTATCTTGAGATGTTGATGTTGCCATGGTAACTTTAAAAAACGCGCGTGTTTTAAACAAGTCTTAAACACGCTTGAATGTTGGAATGCTATAGTCACCCCGCAAATTCATGTATATGCCAAATGGGTATTTCCTGAGTTGATTTGTTCATATAATATAATTTATTGCGTTCAATTTTTACAATGATTCAAATGAATAATTAATTCTGAAACGCAATATTTATGTATTTTATTTCTGATGTTTTGTTTCTAGTAGTTATCAGTTGTTAGAATAAATGTTGGTAATATTTCTTGAACCAATATTTATACTTTTCTCCTTTTTCATGAAGGCACTCTTTTTCATCGTATAAAACTCGCAATTTTCTGGGCCACTTTCAAAGGTTAGTAATCAAAACTATATAAAGTAATTACACATCTACATAAAAACGCAAGATTGCACATGCCAGATTTGGTAAAAGTATATCGCGTGGTCGTAAAAATAGTTTACAAACTTGTGCGAAAGTGATAGTTCACACTCGTGGGGTTATCTCACTCGACTTGCGCTCGTGAGACAATAGTTCCCACTCGTGTGAGAAATGTCACTTTCCGCACTCGTTACGTAATATACTATTTTTTATACGAAAAATATATGAAACTGGTTTTCGTTCAAATGTCTAATTTGTATATAATATGGGTTCAGTTAAAAATAAAACGATACTATTTATTCCGATTACCGTTTATTTAAACAAATAAATTCAAATCATACAATCTACTATTCTATTAAACACATATTGTAATTTATATAATACACTGGAATGGATATCGATTAGAGGTATTTCATTACATAATTTTTCGACAAAAACATATTTATTATCAAAGTAAAATTTTCTGAAAATATTGCGGAAACGGAGATCTATTGATTTTGTTTAATAGACATTGAAAGGTGGTTGTATAACTTTGTCAATAACATTCCTTATTTCATAATATTTTCTTGGATTTTCTAAAATTTCAAATGTTTTGTTCAAATTCAAATATTTTACAGCATTAGGTTTAACTTGAGGCCAAATGATGTTTTGATAATCTTCATCAGCTTCTGGGGTGGGGTTTCTGTAAGAAATAGCAAGTTGAATTGTCAGTTAATAATAAATGAATTTAAATGATGTATTGAGTTAAATACAAAAACTGGTCCACTGTCAATAGTCAATTGTTTTTCCAAACGTGACATCAGTTTGAAGTAACAATAGGTGTTTTCGATTATTCGCTTTTGGCTGCTAGTAGCAGCTCGTAGTGATTGAATTTCGTTCGTTTATTACCGGGCGTGACGCCTAGTCTTACCTTCCCCTTGCCCCTTGAGCACATACCGAAAAGTATTAGCTTCATGCTTCAAGCCACGGACATTAAATGTTTGACGTTTGTCCGGTTTGACGTTTATTTAAAGGTTAAGATTACGCCGATTACGATTTAAATTTTACTGAAAATCTCTAAATATGCAAAATCATATTATTATCAATAACATCATAATCGAAAACTGTTCTTCTAGAAACACAGGAAATTCATTAATAATATCAGATGATAGTTCGGATGATGATATGACATGACAAGTGGTTTAGAGGATCCTAAAGATCGTGTTCGTTTTGTCGTGACGACTGAGGCATCACGCACAAATGCTTGAAGCCCAAATAAACGAAAGCAGCAAAAATAAAGTTCCATTTTTAAAAAAATAATAATAAAAAACTATTTCTTCAGGTTAATTTAAAATGCATTTGTCAAATTGACAGTTGGCATCGATACTATCTAGTCGTTGAATATTGTCAATTGGCCACGATTAGACGCCTCCATTTTCCACTTCAGTTATTGTATTTTATCATCCGTATCATTAGGATACTTTGATAAACCTAAAAGATGCAGGACCGTGGACGTTAGAGTTACTATCATATTGTGGAATATTTTGTCAAAGTTTGAGTACAACTCTGTAATATCCGATTATAAACATCTGGCTGTTGAAGTATTATTGCATTCCAATACTCGATGAACATTAATTAACAAACTATAGAGCTACAATACTTCAAAATAAATTGGTACATCGTAATGTTGAGTCTGAGTTGAAATTCGTAACTATAACGAAACAAAATTTATCAATTAGAATGTGGAAAACACTGATATTTCACATGGTGGCCGTTATGGTTCATAATTGCTGGTATACATCAAGGTATATTCCGGATATACAGGGTGTCCCACGACGAGTGAAAACTATCTGTATATGGCAAAATACTTGTAGTAAAATCATGAAAATTTTTACGTTTGGGTTTTCGGATACGATCTTTTCAACTAGAATATTTTCAAAGATAGCCGACTTCCGGTTCTACCGGAAGTCGATTGTAACTTTGTTATTTTTAATGGAACACCCTGTATATTAATACATTTTTGAAGTCTAAGTAATATTTTAGTATACTTTTGTCTAAAAAGTTTTTTCGAAAAATGCACACATTTTGAGTTATTGATTTTTTTGTAGAAAATTTGACCGTTGAAGACCCTTATAAATTATTTTTTTACAAGGGGACCCTTGAAGATATGAAAAAGGTTTCTCTTCGGTTGCCATAAGCAAGGTCAAACGTATTCGAATCTATGTTGAAAAATTTTTCATTTTATACAGGGTGTGTATAAAAAGTGTTCAAAGTTAAACATCATAAATATCAAATTTCTTCATTTTTGTAAATAGAACTACCCTGTTTTTTCTATTTTAATGCATTCAGGGGAAAAAAATAAGGCAAGTTCATGTATACTTTCCTATAACTAAACCTTACCGTTATCCAGATATTAAATGTTTTCTGTAAATTTTTAGAGATGCAGGTGTGGTCTAAATTTTGATACAAGCACTAAGAAACAAAAAAGTCTTTTTCTTCATCTGTCTCTAAAAAAAATCAAATCAAATTGTTTTTATCAATCCTATTCCAACATTTAGTCGTTTCCGAAATATTTGAGGTTTTAAATTGTTATTATATTTTTTAACAAGTTTAAATTTTTCATGTATACTTTTAGTAGGCTTTGTAATAAATGACACTTATTTAACTGACATTAGTTAACATCTAGAGAAGATTGTGAGCTAAGAGTTCGAAATTCCTTCAATTCCCTTTCTGAGATGATGATTAGCCGTGCGACGAATGAAGGTATATTGAGAAGGGTTGAAAAATGCATTGAAGTTCAAGGGAGCAAATTTGAACATTTACTTTAAATCATCTGACTATTTTTCTTTGGCTTTTAATTTTCCACAAAATTTTGTAGCATATCTTATTATTCTCACAAATGGTTTAAGTCGATTAACTTTTGCTTAAAATGAACCGAATAGCTTCAGTTAGTATTCTTTTAACAATGTGCGATTTCGATCGCGGTCAATCTGGATATCTTACTGCAAATAAAGCACATGTTCTTGTAAAAACTTTGTAATATTTACCATGTATTAAAAGTAAATTAACATAATAATTTTTATTTCTTAGTGCTTGTATCAAAATTTAGACCACACCTGCATCTCTAAAAATTTACAGAAAACATTTAATAACTGGATAACGGTAAGGTTTAGGTATGGGAAAGTATACATGAACTTGCCTTATTTTTTTCCCCTGAATGCATTAAAATAGAAAAAACAGAGTGGTTCTATTTACAAAAATGAAGAAATTTGATATTTATGAAGTTAAACTTTGAACACTTTTTATACACACCCTGTATAAAATGAAAAATTTTTCAACATAAATTCGAATAAGTTTGACCTTGCTTAGGGCAACCGAAGAGAAACCATTTTCATATCTTCAAGGGTCCCCTCGTAAAAAAATTATTTATAAGGGTCTTCAACGGTCAAATTTTCTACAAAAAAATCAATAAATCAAAAAGTGTGCATTTTTCGAAAAAAGTTTTCAGACAAAAGTACACTAAAATATTACTTAGATTTCAAAAATGTATTAATATACAGGGTGTTCCATTCAAAATAACAAAGTTACAGTCGACTTCCGGTAGAACGGGAAGTCGGCCATCTTTGAAAATATTCTAGTTGAAAAGATCGTATTCGAAAACCCAAACGTAGAAATTTTCATGATTTTACTATAAGTATTTTGTCATATACAGATAGTTTTCACTCGTCGTGGGACACCCTGTATAAATAAAAACCAAATAAAGTTGCGTGCACGTCCACAAGATCGTATTTCTATCGCATGTGTGGCTACATTTCTATCGAAAAGTGCATATACTTGAATTTGTTAATTAATCGGTTCTAAAGATTATTAATGAAAAAACTTTTTTATCAAAATAATGTATAAGCAATATAGCTTTATTGGGCTTAGACGTCCCTCGATGTGAAAATTTGTGCTAAAATTTTTATAAAAAAACCTCCAATTATTGACGGTGAAATATTAACTGCCAGATATAATGTCATGTTGTTTGTGACTTACCTGACCTGTGACTGACCTAAAAACGCTCCACCACCGGTGTTACTTTTCAAGGAGGTAGTCAAAGCCTATAATAATCTCACTAAAAGATGGGTTTTCTCAAAATCAGGCATGCGTCATTTAAAAAAATCACTAGATGAGGTTGATTGGTCTATATTCAACAAGACTGATGATGTCAAATTTTTGGCTAACTTTCTCACAAGTACTTATAGAAATTTAATCATTAAACATTTTACCCTAGGGACAATTTCACCTGAAAGGTGTCATTGTCCTGTAGATTGGTTCAGCGAGGATCTGAAGTCTATAAGACATAATTTATCTAGTTTGAAACTAATTTCAGAAACTGGAAAAAATCCCAATGATATCGTAGCATTTCGTAGATTCAGAAATGAATATAATTTAAAGCTCAAAGAGACTAAAAAGTTAGCCTACAATAATTTCATTGCAACATCGCAAAATAAACCTAAAGCTTGCTGGCAAATAATCAATTTTGAAAGATATAAAATGAAATCTAGTTCTCAAGATATTCCATTGTCTCCAAATGAGTTTAATGATTTTTTTGTAAGTGTTGCTGATGGTATTATAAAAACTTTGCCCTCAATAACTCATGAAGATTTGCTAAATTTTGAAAATTTTCCAGTACCGTCTACTTCTTTCTTTTTAACGCCAGTATCCGAAGGTGAAGTTATTAATATAATCACTTCCTTGAAAAATTCCAGCTCTTTAGATACAAATAATCTCAATAGTTCAATCATAAAAGAAACTTGTGAATTAATAATTAAACC
The DNA here is from genome assembly GCA_963978555.1 of Galerucella nymphaeae. Taxonomy (NCBI): domain Eukaryota; kingdom Metazoa; phylum Arthropoda; class Insecta; order Coleoptera; family Chrysomelidae; genus Galerucella; species Galerucella nymphaeae. The sequence goes on along the minus strand of OZ021715.1, from coordinate 14,836,529 downwards.
GCTCACAATATTAATAAATTCAATTTTCCATTCAGGAATTTTTCCCGATGCTTTCAAATTATCTAAAGTTCTTCCATTACATAAAAAAGGAGATACCTCTCAGGTTGGCAATTATCGTCCAATTTCAATAATTTCTATTTTCAGTTAAATCATTGAGCTGCTGTTAAAACATAAGTTATACGATTACTTCGACAAACAAGATTTTTTCTGTAATTCGCAATATGGTTTTAGAAAAGAACGATCGACTACACAAGCCGTTCTTAATATTGTTAGTGATGTAGTTGAGTGCCTTGGCAGCGGAAAGCATACTGCTATTACACTATGTAATCTTTCTAAGGCGTTTGACTGTGTTTCTCACTGTATATTGCTCCGTAAACTCAACTAGTATGGTATTAGAGGTGTGCCACTCCAGCTAATTGAGTCGTATCTAAGTAATCGCTATCATGTAATGATCATCATAATCATGTAATAATGCTTTATCCGATTTCAAACCGATTGTCCATGGCGTTCCTCAAGGGTCAGTTCTTGGACCTTTGCTCTTCATTATCTATATTAATGACTTACCCAAATTTATGTATCCCTTCAAATCTGTTTTATTTGCTGATGACACCACATTTATTTATTCCGATAAGAACTATGAAAAGTGTAAGTCTATATCACATGTTATTGAAAACAAATCTGAATGGTTTTTGTCTAATAAACTAAAATTAAATTCAGAGAAGACACAAAAACTAAACTTTTCTTCTTCCAACCAAAATGTTGAGAGTGTGAAATTGTTGGGACTTTACTTAGATGGATCATTGTCGTGGAATTTTCACGTCGACTATTTAAGAAATAAATTATCAAGCTCGATTTTTGTATTTCGACAACTTAAAAGAGTTGTTAGTTTCCAAACTTTGAAAACGGCTTACTTATCCCTTGTGCATTCCCATATTAACTATGGAATTGTGCTTTGGGGTAATGCGTCGCCTGCCAAAGATATCTTTGTAATTCAAAAGAGAGCTATTAGGATTTTGAGTAATGTCAGTTCCCGTGAACACTGTAGGGCGTTATTTGTTCATCTACGGATAATGCCTCTACCGACTTTATTTATTTTTAACACCCTCATTGAGATCCACAAAAGTATTGACTCCTTATCAAAAAATTCAGATATCCATAATTACAATACTAGACAAGCGCATAATATCCGTACAAATCGTTTTCGTCCGACAAAATCTCAGAAGAATTCACTTAACTATACTCTGTATAATATCTTACCAGCAGAAATTAAATCTTTAAGTTTGAATAAATTTAAAAGGAGTTTAAAAACGTATTTTCTTAGATTTTGTTTTTACTCTGTGAACGAATACATTGAGAATTGTCAGAATATCTAGAAAATTTTTAAAATGTATTCATGCTCACTGGACATTCCTTTCTTTTTCAATATATATTTTATTAAGTGTTTTTATTTTTATTAATATGTCAAATGTTGTACATTTTACATTTTGTATTTGTGACTTGTTACAAACATTGTAAAAACATGTAATGTAGTCAAATAAATCTATCTATCTATCTATCATGTTTGACATTTCTAAACACTAACAATGAGCCGATTCATTGAATTGTCCTGCCGAATTGCACTCGATGTTTGTATTGATATCGGGTAAATTTGTGTTGTTCAACTTCTAAACTGTTTCCGTTAGCAATTAGACTCGAAAAACTGTCAACCTAAAAACAGTTGACAGTTTTTCTGGTCTAATTGCTAGGCAACAGTTTCTCATTAAACAATCCAAATTTATCCGATAAAATACAAACCTCTCGTGCAATTATAAGTGATAAATTAACTTCAATGTTGAAATGTCATATACCTGGAAATTTTATTGTCACTTTGACATCGATAAAAAAGGTGCATCCTTTTTTATCGCGATAAAAACCTCTCTTCCTCAATATCTAGTAAACGGACGTCACTTGTACACAATGACAATGAGATAATTATTGTTGTTGCTCATCGATATATTTTGCCGTTAATTTATCTTGCCAAAAAACACTCGAGCTTTTCTTTTATCAGATGAATTTCTCTTCAACTCAAAGTTTTGCCAATCACTAAATTGGCTCGAAAAACTGACATTAGATAAAATTAGTGATTGGAAAAATTGTTTCGTTGCAAAAAGAAATTTATCCGATAAAACAAGCTCTTGTGTCTTTACTGTTGACAAATATTTATAATTAAAACTGATTTTTCCAAAACAACAAAGCATTTTTTTCTGTGATTGTTAAAATGCTTAAACAGCTGAATAGCCGATGCAAAGAACTTGTGGCTTTATTAGTAAATTATTTTGAACAAGAAAAGAATAATAATGGTCATTTATTGCTGTACAAAGAGGTAGGTAATACGTGAATAATATAACCTTAGTTTACTTCACGAAAATTTCTATTATTTTATCGTGTAGCTGCTGCTTTAAAAATCAGTGTAAGAACAGTGAGCAAAATTTGTCAAACAAAGAAAAAACGTTGCGCTCATAAACGAGTAACAGATACAGAAACTTTGAATACAAGCTCTATTCGTGATACCATTCACAACATATTTCGTGAACAATCTGACAACGCTGCAAATGTTCACAATGATGACGTGCACGCATCTTTTTTTTTTATTATAGTTATCAATGCCTGGTTGTGATAAGTGATGCGGAATATATCAGGCTATTAGCTTATGAAATGTTTGTGGTGGGGGTTTCGAAAGGAATGAACAGTTCTTTCGAGACAATTTCAAGCGTCTTCGATGATATTGAGATCTGGTGATCTGGCTGGCTATTTAAAATGATTTTATTTTCTTTGATTAGGCCATGTACAATTCTGGCTCCATGTGGATGCACATATTGTCGTCCAAAAGCATGGAATTGGGTTCCAGGTTATTCCTGTATTTCTTAACAATATGTTTATATTATTTTGATATATCAGACCTTTTCGAGTGCCATGATACAGATTATAAAAGAGAACAAATACGAATCCCTGCAAAACATCAAAGGATTTTCAACTCCGATTTCAATGACCTTGGACCTTTAACTCGGTATGGCCGCGATGTCGCAGGTTAAAATTTTTTTAAGAATTTCTTACCAAATTGCAATGTTGACTTGGGAACAATAACAGTTTCCAGTGCCGGTTCTTCACTTTTCTTTCTGAATAAAATTTATTTGGACAGTCTCTGTATGAATAATACACTCCTCCGTGATGTTTATTCATTTTATAAAAATAATATACTAATGTACACTATTTTCAGTTAATATTACCACAACCTACAATCGATTAGTCAAATAACACAAATAATATCGCGGATTAACAACCTTCAAACTGAAGTGTCAAAATGGCGTTTTGTATTTTGATTTTTGAGCCAAGCCGTCACGGTTATTGTGCATGGTTGTCAAAGATGGTTTGTGAAAAAAAGTAGGTATATATTTATGGTATGATTTCTATACATTATAATATTTAAAATGTAGAATTCTTTTAATGTTAAGGAAATTGATTTGAAACAATTGTCGAATATTTGTATCTGTATAACTATCACACTAAAAATAATGCTTATAACATATTCGACCCATGATCGTGAATTAAGGGAAATATTATGCAAATTGATAACCCTGTTGAAAAGTCTCGCGAAGCAGCCCGAACGGAGTCGACATACGACGATGGACCTTTAAATGGGTATGTCCACCCATCTCTCTCTTTTTTACTGTTCTCTGTCAAGCTTTCGCATTTGTTATCTTTTATAATTTGTGGCCATGACCTAAATAAAGCTTCGTGTGACCACCCAAGAAATGGCAGCCCAGATCATAATACGGCCAAATCCATAAGGATAATTTTCGTAAAGTTAACCTGGCTGAACGGGTCCACTGGCATATTCTTGACTCGTCTGTATATAAAACATTGTTTCTTTCAGTATAATATGACAATTCACTGTTCTGTACGTGGTCCGAGCCCCACTAGCTTATCGTGAATCAGCAGCTATGCCCAAGAATGAGCTGGTTACATTTCTTGCCTTTTGGTAGTAAACTATGGATTTGTTTTCCGAAATCTACGATAAAGCGACACACCGAATGGATTTGCAATATCAATTTCTTCTCCATACTATCCAGAAACATACCAATAGCTCTTTTAGCGTTTGCGACAAACTGTTGCCTTCATTCATGTTGAAGTCTACTGAAAAACTCAACTCAATGATAAGAAAATAAAAACTCAAACACAAAAACTTTAAAATACGGCGAACAAACCACTATCTCCCGAGCACTAACAAAAAATCTATTTAGTATCATTTTGATTTGTTCATGAAGTGTTGAGAAATTTCACTGTAGCTTAATGCAGAGCTTGATGACTACAAATCTACCAATTAAGCTCTGCCTGTGAGATGCGCAAACGATAAACAGAGAGGGTTAGTGTGCGAGAAAGACCGACTTGGCCCTTTCACCGAAAAGTACAATCGAGAGGGGAATTTTAGTCGAAACCGTTGATTGAATGGATTGAATATTGAATGCAGTATCTGTGGCGGGACTCCGTACCATGTAGTATTCTACTTATCGACAAGATTCTACATGAGTCGCACCCTGTGTTCGCTGTATATCGACAAGAGACGATTTATTTGATCGCTTCTTCTCTACATCTCGGGACGTATCGAATTCTATTGATTTTGACAAGAATGATAATTGTCATTTAAAAATAAGAGAATTTCGTGACCTAAATACATTTTTATTACTGTTTTGGTAATTATTTATTCAAATTTCAATAATATATTATATATTATTTTAAATATGCGTGAGCGAACGGAGCATTGGCAGCTGCTATTACATATTTAGCAAATAATATGCCATATCTTTAGTTATACGAAATAATTCCTTAAACCTTACATCTTCTATTTGAAAACAATCACTATTGTCACGCATTATTCTCCTTTCAATGTTTTCTAGACGAATTACTTTCAGTCTTTCATCCTCTTCAACAATTAAATTATTTAAATTATTCATCGGAATCATTGTAATTTATAATTAATTTTTCAGCATATCCAAAACACAAATAAAAATAAACAATAACGATGACAATTATTTTGTTTGCCAATTTTCCTTAGGTGGAAATCAAAAGTCCCTAAAATATCCCCCAACTTTATCTGAATGTTTTTAGAATAGCTAGTAGTTAGAAAAGCCTCCCCGAGATTCACCGAAGTGATGTCGACAGTGACACGGAGTACGCAAAAAAGCTACTGTCGACTTTTAAAATAGATTTCTATTATAGAAAGCGACTTGTAGAATTCTATAGTGCACAGAGTCCCGCTTCTGAATTTGGTATCGGTTGAGGGTAACGATAAAACAGTAGAGGATAGAAATCCCAACATTCGCCAGTAGAATATAGTAATTATGCATAATATGATAATCACTACAGAGTATTTATTGTAGATGGATTAATATAGGCTCCCATACACGAAACGATATTTTGCGCGACGTGGTATGTAACAGACAGTGTCCGTTTAATTTTGCATATTGGGAACGCACGTTAGTGCTAAACGACGGATCTGGTCGGTGAAGGAACAAGTCGCTACAAGTGAAATTTTGTACTTGCAACTAACGAAAGGATCCAGTCGCTGAGCTCGTCTGTTGGTTTGAATTTTGGAGTGGACAAAAGATATAGTAACAGAGTTGAATTATAGAATTATATAGAGAACGGACATGTTTTTGGAATATTGAAGACCCAGATTATATAAATACGAATTTAAAAAGACATTACATTTCAACTTACTAAGTAACTCATTTAAAATTGGACCTCTCATTCTTAAGTAATTCATTAAATCAACTTGTTCGGTTTGTCTCAATTCTCGTACTATGTATGTATGTATGTATGTATGTATGTATGATTGGGGTAACATTCACTGAGACCTAAAAGATCTATTGTGCCCCCTTACTTCTACTTAGTTCCTGAGGAGAGTCTCTGAAACTAGTAGCTCCTTTAGTCCTATTTCCCGGAGGAATTTTAGGATATCTGCAGGCTTCAACTTAGGTAAATGTTCCTCTTCTATCCAGTAATTTCCCAGGTACTGTGCTCTAGGATTCTGGAGTGCTGTGCAGTTGGAAAGTATGTGGATGGAGGTCTCTTCTTCCATGCCACAGTATCTGCATTCTTCTTCCTCCACTAGTTTGAGCTTTTTCAGGTGCCCATTCAGGCGACAGTGTCCCGTTAGGATCCCTGTTAAAACTCTTAGCGCAGTCTTGCTTTGACTTATGCATTCATTTGATCTCCGTAGGTTGTAGTCACCCAGGAGAATCTTTGATTGTCTAAGCCCTACTAGATCTTTCCAATGGTCAGATCTCCTCTTTCTTTCGGCTTCGCCTATTTCTTCCAATATTAGCTTGGAGCTGATTCCGCAAAAGGGTTCAGGCCCCCAGAAGGGTATTTCAGACCCCCTCTTTGCTAGTCCATCTGCTATTTCATTTCCTTCTATTCCAGTGTGTCCTGGAATCCATAGTAGGGTAACTATATTGTTCTCGCCTAATTCATTTAGTTTGTCTAGGCATTCCCAAACCATTTTAGAACTGATTACGCAAGAGCTCAGTGCTTTTATGGCTGCTTGACTATCTGTCATTATGATAATCCTTTGTCCTCGTACTAAGGACATATGACTATATTTTCCTCGTTCTGAAATCCATTTCTTTACCCATTTTGTTCTTTTCTTCCTTCTGTTATCTTTTTCAAAGATTTTTGAAATACATAAACCCATGAGAGCAGTTTTTTTTGTCCATTTTGTACCAATATAGATTACACCGACTGACGAGATATTTTAGACCAGCTTAAAATACGGAGTCGCACGACCCAGTATGTTGAATTTTCAAATATCTACCCACTAATTTGAAGACAGCGTATGTGCAGGAACCGATCCTTTGACAACTCGCGGACTAAGTATGGTCGTGTGTAGACACGACAAATCAGATCGCTCAGAGACCAAGTCGGCGGTGTTGGTATATCAGATCTGGGTGCCGATTCTCGGGCCAGGGAACAGCGCTCTCCGAGAGAAGAGATCTTTTGTCTCCATTTCGCTTGGTTACTCTGTCATTTCAGTGACAAGGACAAAAGATCTCCTCTCGGAGAGCGCTGTTCCCTGGCCCGAGAATCGGCACCCTGGTCGGTCGACACCGTCGTCCGACTAGATCGTTTCGTCTATGGGCAGCTATTAGTCACAAAATATAGTGATATCCTTTCTACCTGATTGAATGTTCTATTGTAATCCTAGTCAAAATTCATTTAAATAAAAGTTGAGGATTAAAACATATCGGATTATAAGCAAATATTTGGAAAAAAATGGATTACTATCAAATTGATACTTATTCAATGATTAAATGATTTTTCAATAATCTTCTATGGGTTCATTCGTCATGACATTGTCCTCATATTCCTCCGTTCTCTTGAAACGAGATTTCCATTGCTCTGGAGAAAAATCTTCGAAAATACAGTTGCAATGTTGCATTACATTGTTGAAATTAAAAGATACTTTTTTTATGTATTATAATAAAATGAGCGCTTACTGTGTTTTGATGAAGTTGCTCCACAATTTGATCATAGCCGTTCTAAGTGTTTCATTAATTACATCCTTCGTATCATTGGAAGGAGAAGACCACAAATATATGACATCTAAGCCGTGCGGATTACCTATAAATTAGAAAACAATGGGTGGGGAAACTCGTGAAAACATTTTGACAAAAAAATGCACAGCTTCCAGTTACTTACATTTGAGACCAAAATAAAATCATCAACAATTACAACTTTTTAATCCAGCTAAGGAAATAAAACGCTATAGTTGGGTATATTTTTATTGATGTGATCGACTCAAATTTTGTGTACTCCTTCCTAAATCATCCGAATAGAATATTGCTCACGGAAGTAATTTTTTGATAATAATTTATTTTCAACTTCACACTAAACTTATTTATACTCCTCACTCAGCAGAGAAGCTGTCTGCCATACTAATCTAGAGTAACGACAATCTAAATTCATATACTTGATACTTACAAAAATTCAGTCATTAGTTTTTGTAGTAGCTATTTTTTTGGCGGTTTACGCAACTAACTAAAGGCTACACCGAACTTTATTAGAGAGGTCGGGCAAACACGAATAGCGCGATACGCTAATTACCTTCTGTGCTATTTTTAAATAACGAATAAACGCAAAATATGACTTTAAAAGAGAGCTCAGGAAGATCGTCTTACGTCTTGCGATAAGTCAGCGTAATTCTAATTCGAGTAACTTCGTTTTGACGTTGACACTTTATATTTTGTACTTTGTATTGATTGGTTTAGTTGGGTTTATTTTGCAATATGGAAGAAGAGTTGCAGTTTGTAATGGTGGTGCTATAGAATTTATCATAATAAATTACTTTTTGGCTAATCGTGAAGAGCAGCATCATATGAATTTAAATTTTTTGGAAGAAATAGAAGACGAGTAAGTACGAAGTCAATTTCGTTTCCAGAGAAAAGATATTTATTTATTAGTGCAAGTTCAATCAATGTCTCCAATTACCCTTTGACACTTACTTGACAAATGGTGTAACACGTGTTTGGATTTCGGATACATTCGACTTCCTCAATTCACCGTGAATTTTTCCGTTAAACCACACCGTAAACTTACGGAATTATCGTTTCGCGTTAACGTTATTTGCGTTATATATTTTGACCTGCGCAAGCGTAGATGTCAAATAGCGCAGAACGTAATTACCGTATCACGCTATTTTTTTCCGATCTCTTAAATAATATTAGCTATCCCGTTTATATATTTATTTATTTATTTATTTCCATAAAAAATGTGTGAAGTAGGTACGTTTGACGTGGTTGTAAATACAGAATTCAATTCATCTATTCACCCTCCCTACTGGCGTATTTTTGAATTATTTCGTATACAAATATTTAACGACTTCAAGAATAGAGGCCCTGGTGCTGCTCCTGGAGTATCTTTTCTAATAATTAGCAGGAAAGAAAGTTGATTGCGTAAAATCTGTATTTTGGTACAATTTTTCCCATCCAACTATGGTGGACACCATAGAGATAGAATATAAGGAAGGAGACGACATCCAGTGTTAGGTTCCATATGTACAAGTGGAATCAGTGGGCGTGGCTAAGTGTGGTACGCAACGTACAGAGCCGGATTAAATTACTACATTAGTCTACAACTATTACTGTGTAACAGATTCATGTTTAAAATATTTGTCATACACCCCTGCATATTATTTATCTTACCTGTGGTACGTTATTCGCAAAGATTTCTTAGTATCCACGCCGTCTCGAATGATACAACTTCTAACAGCACCAGACACCATTCAAGTCAATCAATTAAAAGAAAAGTATTTTCAAAAATGTAATTTACGACACAGATAACACTTGAAAACATTCATCAATCAACTTTGACATTAGTGTGGTACGAAAATGGCTGACCGAGTACGCTTTAGATCACGTGATTTCGTCTCCTCCCTTTCTACTATCTCTATGGTGGACACACAGTATAAGTAATTTCCAGGTCATTCGTGAGGACAGTATTATAATAATATTTTTTCCTGCGTCCACATAGGAAAGTGACATATATCGCACTGACTAGTTCTATACACACACAAAAAAGTGTTTATATCACAATTTATTGGACTTTCATGTTATTGAAACAATAAATATCCGTTTTCAATTATTTGAACAATGAATCCTTAAAATAGCTAGTTAATACTTTTAATCTCCTACAGGTAGGCAACAAGTTAAGTGTGATGCTAATAATAATTTTACTTTTAATTTTCACAGCAAATAAATAACTAATTTTGAACCGCAATATTTATGTAAAACTATTTTCGATGTTCTGTTTGTTGTAAGTTGTTGAAATAAATGTTCGTAATATTTTATATTTTGTGTACCAATATTAATTCTAACTTTTTTATAAAGGTACTTTTTTCCATTGCATAAAAATCACAATTTTCTGGGCCACTTTCAAAGGTAAGTAATCAAAACCATATTAAGTATTTACAAATACACATCTCACATCTACATAAAAACGCAAGATTATACATGCCTAATTCGGTAAAAGTATATCGCGTGGTCGTAGGAAAAATAGTGTACATAATTTGTGCGAAAGTGATTTTTCACACTCGTGGGATTGTCTCACTCGGCTGCGCTCGTGAATACTTCCCACTCGTGTGAAAAATGTCACTTTCCGCACACGTTACGTAATATACTTTTTCAAACCAGGTATTACCTTTATATTCTCCGGGATCGTCATTCCACGAAAATTCATATAAATATACTGGAACATATTGAGAAGCTCCTTCAGCTTGTTTTACCGTTGGTCGAACAAAGTATTTATCGGAATTGTACTGAAAAAAAAGGAAAAATATACAGTATTCATATCATATACATACTTCTCGAGTGTTTTTTTCCAATTCGACGAAGGTTGTTTTTATATTGTGCTTGAAAAACAGGAAATAGCTTTGAAACCATTTTATTCTGTGTTCGTGAACCTGTTCTTGGATTGTCGCTAAAGCCGGCTACTCACCACGCGATACTTGACAAGTACTGGTACTTGATCATGTACATGTACAAGTTCAAGTATGGTCGATAATAATTACAATCATGGAAATTGATAGTGAAACAGAGGCAGTAGCAGCAATTGTCGTAATGAGCAATGCATATCTTGCGCAAAAATCATTCCATTCTCCGATTGACTTATCAATTTTAACAGTTTAGATTGAGTACAAACTTAAACAAAGCATCTTTGGCTTTAAGTTAAGTGAACATGACAGTTAAGTTTGACAATATTCTTTTGCAGGCGCTATACTGTTATATGCAACACACAAAAGACAACCCCCGTAATGTTGGAATAGTTATTATGATTATTACTTATTCGCCATTAATATATAGTCTTATAAGGAATGCCCACACTGGCGCGAATAATTCGGCGCGACTGCGTAATTTTCGCCTCGCGAAATATTCGTCGACTCGAGGTCTTCGGCGTATAACGAGGAGCAACAAACCGGCGCGAAAATTTCGCTTGACGACAACGAAACTGCAGCGAATTTTATTTATTTCGCGACCAGCCGCGTTTTCTATCGTTTTCGTTGCGAAGCAAAGATGTCTGCCACTGAAATATTAATAGAGTAATGAAGATTACAAAAATATAAGAAAGAAAAATAAGTTATGGGATGAAATTGGGCAAGAGATGCATATTAAAGGTAGGTATTTAATTTTAAAACCTCTAAGGCAGCCAATAATAGTAATGCTTCTTCAGAACTTGAAGTATCCATTTTTTTAGATATCAAAAAAATATTTCTTATGAAATTTTCGCGAAAATGTCATAGGAGATAGGAGAAAGACGAATTTTGTTACTGGCTATGTCGCGAATATTCGCACAAATGTGATAGGAGAGACGAATTTCGATACCGCCTATGTCGCGAAATATTAATTCGCGTCAATGTGTGCAAGCCTTTAGGATATAACAGAGCAGAACGATCGAAACCCACAATAAATTTTGCATTTTGTGTTTGCAATTCAACTCATGTATAAGAAATCGCATATGCATATGCAACAGTGCAATTGTCACTTTGACAGCGGCAAAAGTTAGCTGAAACTTTCAGGCCCGGTTTTATAAGCTCGGGTTACCCCTGCCCTGAGAGTTATGCCATTGACCGTCAAAGGGATAACTCTCGGGGCAGGGGTAACCCGAGCTTATAAAACCGGGCCTCACAGCGACAATTCAAGTCATGTATAAAAAATCGCATATGCCACAGTGCAATTGTTAAACTTTTACAGCTATAAATGCACTTGTGGTTTTTTCACTTATGCATTTGTTCATCAATTATCGCAGTGCTGGTTACCATAATAAATAGTTTGACATCATTGTCAACAACTTATTGAATTTCTAAACACTAACAATGAGCTGATGAATTTCAATCACTGCGTGTTCAATAATTGTAGATTCAAATAAAAATGTGTTTATTTTTGATGTTTCATAAATAAAGTTTGCATTGATATGTTTCTAAATTTCTCATTCATTGAATTGTCCTGCCGAATTACACTCAATGTGTGTATTAATATCGGGTAAATTTGTGTTGATCAACTTCTAAACTGTTTCCTTTAGCAATTTGACTGGAAAAACTGTCAACCTAAAAACGATCCACCTTCGGTGTCGCCTTGTTCACAGTTTTTCTCGTCTAATTGCTAGGCAACAGTTTCTCATTAAACAATCCAAACTTACCCGATAAAATACAAACCTCTCGTCCAATTATATAACGAATAACTGAACGTTATTGGGAAAAGGAATCACATAAGTGAATTGTGAATACTACTTCACCGCAAATGCACCAAAAACTTTATAAAAATTAATGAACATTATATTATTGTTCATAGCCGCAGGCATGAAATCTCCAGCTTCGACTATAGATGAATATTTAAGACTACACTAGATAAAGCTAATATCATTTAAGTAATAATTATTCAATCACTCACCCGAATATAAGCTGCCTTGTCCTTCTCGAAAGATGAAGTATACAGCGCTTTCAAATCTAGTCCTGCTTGCTCTCTATCCTCTTCAGCTACATTCAATGCATCAGGTATAATCAGTCGAGCATCGTCATCATATACTTTTGCCGCAGCTGCAAACTGCTCATCAGTCCAATCTAAAAGGTATGATGAACGTATTATACAAATGAGTAAATTTTCCAAAATTTCAATAGTAGGTAAACAACAACGGCCATATAATAAAATTTTTCATTAGGTCAAACTTGATAATATTAAGAAAATTAACAATTTAAAAAAACAGAGTTACAGATTTCACTTGAAACAAATCCTTATTGGAGACTCCTTCACAATCTGGGCTGGTTAAGATATTGAACACTTTTATTCACAACCATAGGTATTTTTTCGCGAGATCCCGTTGATATAACGGGAACTGTTATTCAGTTCCCACTGCATTTTTGCGATAGAACGGTAATAGGGGAGTATGTTAATGACGTAATTTGTGACGCAATAAATTATAAAACGGGATCTCTCTCAGTTCCCGCATCTAGGAGTATGGTTACTGGCGGTTATAGAAATTTAATTGTCAGGAGTGACATTTGAGAATTAGGATAATTCATTATTTTATGTATAATATCCACGGAGGTTAGATAATACAATTATTTATCTAGGTAGATAATATCTGAGACAACAAAATAATATATAACTACTTTGATTCACTTCAATTTTCAATGGAACTAGTAGAATTGATGTTAAATAATCGAGGTGAAAATTTTCACGTTATTGTTGATATATTAACAGCAAACGAGTTGTTGAATGGTGAGTTATGGGACTTTCTTTAGTATTGGCTGAAGTTAAACATTCCAAATACTCGTAGCCTGACTGAACTATGCAAGGTTACTTGTGATGACATAACTACAGGAAGGCTAGTATCAAAAAAATCGACAATTATAGTTAAAACTAAAGAAAACATTTTTCAAACGATAGAAACAATTTGTAACTCGTCACTTTTTATTGAGGTTATGTTTATTTATTATTGTTGTCAAGTTAAATCTATCCGGTTAACCGGTTTATTTTCGCGGGAGATCATGAACGATAACAACCTTTCAAATTTCTTTGATGGGGGTATAACCGTTCTGTTACCGACTTCACATCAACGGGATCTCGCGAAAAAATACCTCATGTATGCAATACTTCATCTGACATGAATAAAGGCCACTTTTTATGAACTAGACAGTGCGATATATGTCACTTTCCTATGTGATCGTAGGAAAATAACTATTCCGTTGTTTTTAAGTGGTTATGTGATATTGGTGATATATGTATAATATAACTGTATCAGCTTTTACATTTGTTGTAAGTTTATTCATTCAGTCGAGATAATATGTCTATACGAGTATGTTATGATTTACCTCTTGTGAATCCCAGATATTCTTCGGAATTAAATCCTAGCATAAGGGGCACTAAATTGAATTGTCCAGTCATTATACGATTGTGTAGAGGTCCTGTCAAAAAAGCACCTTCATTGTCTGCGGACTCAATTATTGGCTTCAAATTCAATTCAATTTCGGAAGTAACAAGCTAAAAAAAAATTTTGCAATGAAACAGAAATTTGTTTGCATACATGATTTCACTTTGATGATTACTTTATCAATAATTGGAGAAAACCCAATTTCAGCTTGGACGTTGAATCTATTTGAAAATAAGTGAATTAATTTGGGAGAATGGAATTATATTAGTACTTAGTTGATACTCCATTTTTAATTCTACATTCACTCCATTAATATTTTGCGAGGGCACTTTTGAAGAATAAAGTCTAAAAATATTGGTGATATCGTGTGCAGCGTCACTAATACTGTACGTCATCCATCATTAGAAGAGCCTGAGCAGAAAGTGCAACTCACATTGAATAAACCTGCTTTTAAATAACTAGAACATTACATATATAGGCACCCGTGACACGGCTATATCCAGGATAAATTACTGCATCAATAAATGGAGCTGCCGCTCAACAAAATGTTTTCAACAAGCGAAATACGAAATAAAGCTGGTGAAGGTTAAAGTATTGTAATGGAATGATCAATTTCCTAACCAGTGATGGAAAGTGATACTCCGCACGTGACCGCACTTGTCCAAATGACGGATGACTGGAGTTCTAGCAATTTCTTCATTGAATTCATAGTGTAACGAGTTATTTTTTTTTGGCACCGATTTGAGTTTTTTTAACGTTTTTTTCATTATTTTCTACTTGGTCTTAAATAACTGTCCGATTCCCTTTTGTCACTGAATTATTATTTTTATATTTTTTTATTACCGCGCGTTATGCTGTAGTTGTAGTATTTTACATTTACATTTAATCATAAAATTCAGTCATTTCCGAGGTTGAGATTTCTTAATCAAAAAGGACATTTGGTATGTTATAGGTCAAACTGTTTTTTAGGACAAACTAATTTGTACTAGGAGAAATTAGTTCGTCCCCAGTGCGTTCGGATAAACTTGTTTCTCCTTGGCCAAGCTTGGTTAAGTCAAAAAAACAGTTTTTTGTTTTCTATGTGAAAATTTAATTTTGAAAAATTGCAAAGCGCTTTCGGCTGTTACGCCATCATCAGTGCATTTCTCGTCAGGTATCTACAAAAAACCAAATCCAGTAAAGAATCTCATTGATAAAAAAAAACAAAATTTTTTTAAATTAAAATCACATGAAATTTTTTTTTAACTTTTTCCCTGTTTTGGGTACTGACTGGGGTATTAACGTTTTGCCGGATTTCAATATTTAGACCAAACTAGTTTATCCTAGGACAAAGTAGTGCTTCATACAATTGATGCAAATTATTTTTCAATTTTTAGTAAACAAAAAATTGAAATAAATGCCAAATTGATGTTAGAAAATTAGATCGGATGTATTTCAACTCTTTTGAATTAAATATGTGAAAATATAATACAGGGTGTCATATTTAAAAATCAAAAATTCATTTCCATTGAGCCAACCAGTATATTAAAGAAGATTGAAATCTGTTTATTCGTTTATTTTTCACAACATTTTGAATTTATAATTCACTGAAAAATCCGCCTTCAAATACACCAATGAGATTTTTTTTGCACTGGCCTCTTCTGTTTTCATGAATTCTACAAATTTCAAACACCCTCAAAAGTCTACTTCATAAGGTTAATATCTCACCTGATACGCTTGATAATATGAAAAGTAAATGAATGAAACCCTAATAAAATACCACACAGATTCTAAGATTCTCAAAGAAAATATTATCAGATACACCATCAAACTAGACATGAATAATTAAAACGAAAAGAAATATTAGTGGATGCGTAGACAAGACTGACGAAGAGCAGACTACTAAAAATTCACATGTATGTACTGACATGAAAGCATCAAATGCATCAAGCACTATGAAATGAGTTTGGTCTGAAATATTGAAATCTGACAAAACTTGTTCATCCTGACGGCGTTAGGACAAACAAGTTTGGCCTAGGAGAAACTAGTTTATTCGAACGGACTTGGCACAAACTAAATTGTCCTAGGACAAACTAGTTCGTTCTAGAAAACGGTTTGGCCTGTAACATAATAAAATATACCATTTAATTTAATTTAATTCAATTATTTCCGAAAGACGTATATGGTATATGACAAACTTTTTTGTAGATTCAAAAAATAAATTTTACTAATGAGAATATAAAAAGGAGAGAAAAGTTGGATTTCAGGTTCTCAGCTCTCAGCTCTCAGTTCTAAACTCAGTTCTCAGCCCTCAGCTCTAAGCTATCTGCGATACCGATACTCGAGTGATTGTTAGTTCCGTTTGCAGTGAGAATTTCCGATCGGGTTACCGGAATTAATATCATAAAGACAATTATTATTTTGTGAAAAGAGTCGGCAAAATTAAATTATTGTGATTTGTTTTGGAAAAAATTGTTTTTATTATAGAACTCAGTTTTAATGGTGAAGAAGCTCTATTATTTTATACTTATCTGATTGAAGCTCGTTTTGGTTTTTTGTATAACACCGATACTTGATTAAAGTTGATTTGTTCCAGAAAATTGTTTTTTACCACATTGCTCAGTATGTTAGTATTGAATATTCGCCGGCTCCGCATCGAGATTACGATTTCATGTGTACTCCTCACAGGACATTCAAATTTAATTGATACTGCTTAGAATTGTGATATTTCAGTTTTATTTGTACGCTGTGTGTCGATAATGGATTATTTCCACAGTTCACAATAGTTTCTTTTCAATAATTCCTTCAAATCCAAAAGATACATCGAACTTGGATTAACCGGCAGATTTAGGACCGTTCATTCAGCATTATATTCTATAACCGTCGCATTAGTAGCTTCCCACGTCTCTGTTGAATCCGAAGGGTTTCTTGAACTTGGAAGATGTTAAGCCACAACTTGTTCAATCACCGGGCAGATTTAAACGTTCGTTTCGTGGTCTAATATTTTTTTAGTAACTTTCCGAGTCTCCGTTGAATCCGAAGGGTTTCTTGAACTTGGAAAAGGTTTAGCCACAAGCGAGCATTTCCAATCAAGCCTAACTTATTGAAGTAATTTTGTCAAAGCAACTTTCCAGCTATTCCTGGCAATTCTAAGATAGGATAAAAAAATTGTAGTGAGGAAAAATCAATTATGATTCTAAAATTCCTGGAATATGACACAGCTACTTGTCCACTTTGTCCAGGTTTAGTATAATTTTTAAAATGTCATTCTATTCTTTCAATCTCTTATTCTCAGCTGCTATTTAGTCACTCCTCTTGCATCCGACCACTCTTTGAAGGTTGTCCAAATTTTTTCAATCATATGATCACCAAAAATAAAGTAAAAAGTATTGTTTAGCATCCACTGGGCGGAAAGTTGTAAACGTCACGATTTTGTAGTTTT
Organism: Galerucella nymphaeae; assembly: GCA_963978555.1. Classification (NCBI taxonomy): domain Eukaryota; kingdom Metazoa; phylum Arthropoda; class Insecta; order Coleoptera; family Chrysomelidae; genus Galerucella; species Galerucella nymphaeae. The sequence goes on along the minus strand of OZ021715.1, from coordinate 14,819,149 downwards.
TCACTATCTATCTCATTTATCGTTGCTGTGAACACGTTTGGTGTCAATATTATTCTGCTATTTAAATTCGCTTAGAAATTTTTATCCAGTGTGGTTGTCCTATTCACAGGGCTTCCAGTGAATGTACGCTTCAAAAAATACTACCCCTCACTATTTAAAAACGGTAAATCTTCACAAATTTCACTTACCTCTGTCTGTACTTTTACTATGTCTTCTGCTGAAGACTTTAACAAGAGATTCAGTAAATCTTCAGATTTGTTAGAGGTAAAATTGGGATCCAGAGCCTTTCCAAGCCGAAGAGCAAATTCTTTGAAATTTGGTTGTATTGAAATAAAACCAAATGCAGCACCACTTTGTGATATCACGCCTTTAATCCAGCCTATAAAAAAAGATTATGTTTATTTCTCAATCCATTGCAAAAATTGTATACGGAGCTATCGAATCACATTGGACATAATATGAATATAGCCATTTCTTACTAATTATATTCCAAATAATTATACCAACTTATCACCCACTTATAAAGCAATTTTTTCTGTACTCATTTTAAGATATCCGTGAATAATTTCAAGAACCTGATGCTCAAGTTAAAGTAGTTTTCTAGCAGCTCTTGGTCTTCCAATAATACCTTTTTGATTTAGCACTTAGATCATTATAAGCAGTTATTTGGATAATGTTAGCCTTACATACAAACGTCTGGACTGAATTATATTAACAGTCAAATAGACATAAATTATCATTTCAGTTGATGCACATATACAGGGTGTAACAAAAAGGCAGGTCATAAATCATACACATATTCTGGGGCTGAGAATAACTCGATCCAACCCAAGTTACCCCAGTACAAATGTGCATGCGAAAAAAATTACAACCTGGCTGGATATTGTCAGAAGCCATTGCTCCAGAATATTCGGTTTTCGTTAGTAAAACGGTGCCGACTGTATATTCGAAAAAATGGGGTCCATTCCGAACATCTACATTAGGATCACATAATGAATTGACATTCTTCAACCCACCTTTAACCCTCGTTAAGTGACAGTTACAGCACAATTTTTCAATGGAAAGTATGGGTTCCATATAATAAAATATATGGCTCGAAAAGTCTTCTCTCATTCTATTTGAAAATTTCTTTGCTCTTAAATCTAAATTCACACGAAAAAGATCTGATTACTGAAAATTGATACAGCGAAAACCTTATAAACTTATAGACGGGATACTTAATGTGATTTTCTGCCGATGAAGATTTTTTTAGTATAACGTTTGAAAGGTCTTAATTATCCATTCAACAATGTTTTTATTCTTAAATATATAAGAAAGTAAGCATTGCCAATTTGTCTGGAAATTTTTTCGCTCTAGTAAATATCCAATAAAATCAGTTAGGTAATTTGAGGTTATTTGATCGAACACAACCAATCAAAACAATATTATACTGAAAACAGATCCCATGAGATGTTTCCACTCTATCACATTTCTATAATAGTATATTATTAAACGAGCAATTTATGATAGTCATAATTCACGATGGGTGACGTTTGCGTCACGAGCCGCAGGCGAGGGGCGCAAGTCACCCAAGTGAATTATGGCCATAAATTGCGAGTAGAATACTATACTTTGTCCACGACACTTAATTTATTTATTAATAAATAAAAGTCAGTAACGATTTGGCATATTACTAACCTCAAAATGTTGTGGCAGCTACTTCAAATAATTTGACATATATAGATTTGGGCAATACTGTAGAAAGTATCAATACAACGTACCGTTATAAATATATTATTTTGAAATACTCAAAATTAGTAAATATCCTTATGAACCTAACCTAACCTAATCAATACTAAAAATTATAATATTTTATCGATACGATATATGTCAGAAACAAATTCCCTGAACAAAATACACAGATTTAATAGTTTATTTAATATTGTACCCCTATCTCTAGTCGTGAATTATGAACCATAATTCACGACAGTTGATATATGGGTACCATATACCTTTTGTTAGGAGGTAAAATATTGACTTATTATTAAGTGGTCGTGGACAAATACAATTTAATTATTTGTCCACGACCACCTAATAATAAGTCAATATTTTACCTCCTAACAAAAGGTATATGGTACCCATATATCAACTGTCGTGAATTATGGTTCATAGTACACTGTAGTGTATTATGGTTCATAATTCACGACTAGAGATGGGGGTACAATATGAAATAAACTATTAAATCTGTGTATTTTGTTCAGGAAATTTGTTTCTGACATATATCGTATCGATAAAATATTGTAATTTTTAGGATTGATAATTTTCATACGATATTTACTAATAATAATTATTTTAAAATAATATATTTATAACGGTACGTTGTATTGATACTTTCTACAGTATTGCCCATCTCTATATATGTCAAATTATTTGAAGTAGCTGCTACAACATTTTGAGGTTAGTATAATACCAAATCGCTACTGACTTTTATTTAATAAAGAAATCAAGTGTTGTGGACATAAATTGCTCGTTTAATAAAATACTATTATGTCGATTTTGACGTTTCAAATATTTGATATTCCAAAATGTCACGATTTGGTCATAATACTGACGAAAATATTAATGAAATTATATAATTAGCAAAAAATTTTCTATTCGAATAACCCTCGAACATTGCTGCTGTTCAAAAGTTTTACAACATTTTTCTGAAGCTCGTTGCTTATACTTAGGCAACAAGCTTTCGGAATTTTTCGAACAATTATCAATGTCCTTGGGTTATTACTACTGAAAATCAATTTGATAGCTTATTTTACCGGGTGAATTGAAACAATATTTATGTACCGTAATTCCTAAACATCATGTACGGTGAACTGGAGGCTACAATAATGATATCTTGTATTCATTGTAATAAATCGTAGAAAACTTAACAATTAACAGGTTCGTTCCAACCAGCAATTCTGTTATCGTACGTAACCAGTAATTTAACTATTTAATGCGCATGCGTGAGAGAAATTAGTAAAATTACTGGTAATCTCCAAATCTACCAAACGGTTGGAACGTATTTTGAACTAGTTTGGTAGTTGCACTGATTCTGACGCACACAGAGAAATATTTATTTCTCTATAGACGCATACTTTATTGTACCTACATATTAACATTAATAAAAAAATAAAAGTGTAAAATCAAGACATTTTATTTCTAATTATAAAGCCTTTAGACTTGAAAATACATAAAACTAAATACATCGAACTCATAAAAACCAAAATAAACACTTTCAACCTAAAAATATCAAATTAGTGAAACTTACTTACTTACAATACTAATAATGTCACCTATATCAAAATATCACAATAATAGAAGTCTCTGTAACCTTAATAAATGGCAAAATTATGTGTATGTTCTATTTTGACCATTTTTCAATTACCTATACCTATCATAAGTAGCAGCATATAAAGTGGTTTCGGTCTCCATTCTTCCCTTTTTCATTTTATCAACGACTACACAAAAAAACAGTCAGTAAGAAACGGTGCACACTATTTTCAAAACAGTTCCAGAACTAAAAATTCAATTTTATATCCAATTTACACTTTCCATAAAAATACAAATTTGACAGTTTAAGACGAAAATGTTGCCACTGCGCATGTATCTTAATTTCAGAACTATCGATACTCGCTATCAAGCAAGAATCGTTTGAACGGTAATTTTACTGGTCCACAAACGGGATGGAACAGAGAACTGATAGTAATCGATAGTTCAGAATCAGTAATTTCAGGCGGTTGGAACGATTTTTTTCAACTGCGCATGTGCGTTAGTAATATTACTGTAAATTACTGGTGGTTGGAACGAACCTTATAATTAATGCAGTGCAGTGTCCGTTATAATAAACTTGATTCATTTTGATTTTCCATGTGTAATAAACATTTTGTATACACATTTACCTTCATTCTGTTCACTTATAAACTGCTGTCCCGCCGACATTGCACCAGCACTTTCTCCATCTAAAGTAATTTGGTCAGGATCTCCGTTGAACAAATGTATATTATCCCTGGTCCATTTTAACGCAAAATGCTGATCTTTTAATCCCAAATTTCCTGGTAAATACTCATCATCCATCGTCAAAAAACCTATAATAAATTGAATAATAATGATTATCTATAATATGTTATGCTTGAAAAAAATCCAGTTAAATTTACCCAAGGTACCCAGCTTTTTTTTAACTGAAAACGTTAAATTCCATTTCAAATCAATTTTACAGAAATCAAAAACGCTTTCAAAGTGAGTTAGAGCTCTTTAAAGATGACACTATAACATCAATTTTATCACAATAACATTAAAATGAATTCCTGTTGAATATCAATCTGTACATTATGCAGAATGCATTTTTCTGTGCTGTAAATGAATATTATGTATCTTATCATTCGTGGACAGGAGCTACACAGTTCACTGTTTCTAGTTGAGTAAGTTTATCCAAATATAGATTCCTCACACTCCGATGAATCCAATAAAAATCGTTGAACCATCATATTTATAATCCCAAATATGTTGGTCAGGGTCGAGTTGTCTCCCAATCCGGACGTTATCACCTGTTTACGAAAGGGGTCATGTCCAAATCAATATTTGGAGCACGTGAAATGTTGGCAACTTTCTCGAATAAAGTGTCAATAACGGTAGACACCTCGACCATAATTAATATCAGCCGATCTTCGGTGACAACTTGACCCTACCGTTAGAGCCACAAAATTCTACCTGAAAAGTGTTTTGGCGGAACTAGATCTAGGACTATGATCACCAAATTCGACAAGAAATTGAATAATTTTTTGTTTTTGGCAAAAGTACTTGTCCGCATATAAGCTGCTTCACCATGTAGAAACGCACACGAACTGCGCTTCACTAATCCTCAGGTATAAAAGTGATGAAATTAGATATAAACAGCTACTCGAACTGCACCAGCGTATTCCAATATCTGATTCCAAACTTTTTTAACACCATTTTCAATTGATGTGTTATCTGCTGAATTTTGGGTGGTTTTATAATCATTTTTAAAGGGAACTTCAAGCATCCTTTAAATCATAATTCGGTTTCATGATAGTCAAAGCAAATAGTGCTGAATTCTGACCTTTATGGCGGTAGAGTCTACTTCACATCGGTACCTAACCTCAAACAACATGCAACAAAACAAATTGACTCGTCACAATCCATTTGAAAATTAATTTAATGATAACGATATGAGGAAACGGCTTGGAGTAAATTATATACAAAGTAGCCCAAATATATTGAATTTTAAGACTGCAAAATTTGTGTTATCAAATTTTTATTAAGGTCCATTCATAGTAGATCATATCTCTGGCAAAATGTGTAATGAAATATTCCATTTTATGACATTCCTACGATATGATGGTCTACTAGAAATGGAATCCAGTGAAGTGCACGTTCCAATTTGATAACAAAAATTTTGCAGTCTTAAACTTCAAAATATTTTTGATTGTCTAGTTGTCAAATTTTTTCCGTTGTGTCAGTTAGGGATAAAAATTAATTTCTACTTATTTTTTCTTGACAACGGTAGCTGGAACGCTACCGAAACGTCGAAATAAAGAATTTGAAAATATTGTGGTTTAATTTCCCAACAAATTAAAAAAAAACATGCTTAAACTTCCACAAAAGTAAAACCAAGTTTATAAATGAATTCTCGTGTGGTCCACCAAAACCAAAATATTTACTCCGCCCTGCAACCCCAACACTACAATTAAAACAAATAACCTAATAATGACACGAAGTTTTGAAATAATAATAAATCATGGAAATTCTAATCCGCTGGCGCAGTTCGAGCAGCACCTTATATTTAATTTCACTACTTACTTCCACCCTTGAAGATTAGTGAGGCACAGTTCGTATGCGACCGAATCAATTAATATTGGAACCCAAATAAATAGATAAATGTAATGTACAAAAAAAAAATGTGAAATGCATCTGATTACCTAATGCTCCCAATCTGTAATTTATTGTTACAACAACAATCTCCTCATCTATGAAATATTGGGGATTAAAAAATTTCAACTCTCCAGAACCTCCTATATATCCCCCACCATGGATCATAAAGAAAACAGGTAGCGAAGCGTTGGAACCAGGTTTCTATAAAACAAAATTGGTTTGTAAATGTTTATCAAGAATTAATTGGCAGAAAATGCTTTTATTTCTGAATAACTGAATATTGTTAGTTCATTTGCTATCTTGTTTTAATGAAACCGCCAAAATTTGAATGATCATCAAAGGTAATACCACGAGTGCTTCAAATTTTATCGATAATTTTTTCTTTTCCACGAAAACTTGTTTATTTGGCAAAAATATGAAAACAAACCGATTTTATCTAAATTCGGTTTGTTTGAAAGTTTTTGCCTCAAATAAACAAGTTTGAGTGATGAAAATAAAAAATTATGTGATAAAATTTGAAGAGCGAGTTGTATTAAGATTAAGATTTGCTTTAAATTTGAAAAATAAGTGATTTTTCCTTCAAACACATTTTTCTCTCTTATTATTTAAGATAATACGTTCAAAATTTCAGGGTTTGTATGAACCATTACAGTGAATAGACGATGCATATTATTTTTTGGAAAAAAAATTTCTGTGCTGTGAAATTTGAAATAAATTTTGTTAATATTTTATCAGTGCAGTAATAAATATGCATCGTCTCCGAAGCTACACACTAGTAATATACTGTCAAAATTTGAAATCATTATGTCTATTAATTAATGAGAAAAATGTGATTGAAGGTGCGTAAGAATTTGAATTTTAATGCTACGGTCTGAAGCGACATCTTACGGAGTACATACATATTTTGCACAGAGTGTACTGACTGACTCTCGCCTTGTTGAACGCTTGGATTTTAATCAGAGTCTGTCCTCCTCCGAATTTCGAAGCTTTCCAATCTTACGCGGGTAAATCAGGGCGCATTGGCTCTTAACCACCAATAGTTGGTTTGCTATATTTCACTTGTTTTTTTTTCCAGATCAGAACAGAATCATCAGTAATTTATTGATTATAGCCGTTGTTTATAATAAACACACTTTGTCTTATCGGTTGGAAGTTTTTTCAGTAATTATATGAGGATGTCCCAGGACTTCGTACCAAAAGCCTTTTGAAGATTATGGACAAACTAAAAATAATTATTGTATACTCCATATGAAATGTTTAGGCTACGGCCTTCGTTAAATCATAGTTGAGAATCAAAAATGCCTGTTGACGTGGCAACGCCGCTTTGTTTTGGTTTTTTGTCCTTCGCCGGCGATGTGCCGCCTTTTGTTTCATCTTTCCCCTTTATTATGATTATGTTATTTTCTTTTCGATTCATTAAGGGCAAGTCGACACCCGACCCCGGGGAGTCAGTGTCAGTTACAGTCCACTACCTACTCAATGCAGTCGCTCTGTCGATTGAAGTTGCAAATTAATAAAACTATGTTTTGTTAATATGTATGTATAGTAATACCGAATACTCAACCATATATCTTCAAAAGGTGAATAAATATTGTGAAAATTAAAAGCTGTTAATTCAAACCACTTACAACCAACCAAACAATGCTTTTTTCCATAATTTTATTTATTGAAAATCAATACAAATTTCAACCGTTCATAAACAAGACTTGTTAAAGAAAAAAATTTTAATTTAAAAATATAAACTAGAACTCATTTTGAACGGATTCCCAAAATTTTAGATTTTTCCGCGAAGGTTTAAACCATCAAATTAATTAAAGAAATTGTATTGAAGGAAAACGGGGTTACCTGTGACGTCACAGTGCATGTGCCATACCTAACGTTTGAAACGCCGCGAGAGCTATATTGTGAAAGTGTACTGTTTGTTCATTGCATTATTATTATATATTGTGTTTTGTAAGAAACAAAACGCTAGACTGTTGATTGAGCTGTTTCTTTATTTTATTATATAACTAATGAGTGAGAAAGAAGTGGTTAATAAGTACTGTTTGGTTCCCGACAGTCCTAGCACATCCAAGAATGCACCAGAAAAATATATGAACATTAAAATAATGAACAGTGGAAAAGTTACTGAATCCTGTAGTAATAGCGCTGACTGTCAAAAACGCTCAGTTAAAAGTCATGTCATAGTTTTTAAAAACCAAAGCACAGTAATTTGTCATTGAGCTCAGAAAATAAAACACCTGGAGAAAGTCAAGTAGAGGAGGAAATCAATGGATATCACACGAATGGAATCTATAGGTATCTTGGAAAATAAGGGTTCAGGCTTGCATTAAGGCTTATGTACGTTCCAAGGCGATTCAATGCGTAGGCAAAAAATGGCGTTTGGAAAAAAACGAAAACACATCAACGAAGTGTTTTCAATATCCACTAGAGGTTCTTCTTTTACATTAACTTCGTCAGATTTAAGCTTGCCAGATCCGAATAACTTATTTTATTCAGACATTTATAGGTCAGAAGAAATACAATATTCAACATTTTAATGGATACAAGAAAAATCAAAAGCTTCATCTGGGAGTTCCGAATAATTCATTATTTCTTGTGAACTTGTTAACTAACAAATGTGAGCTAGACAAGCTTGATATCTTTTTAACATTGGAAAATATCAAACTGAATTCACCGTATGGGATATTAGCAGACGATTTTGGGATGCCACTTTCCAGAGTATGTAGCATTATACAAAAAAGTATAGGTACCGTTATTAGCCATTCGTGCATTGGATGCTCCTCTCTGGAGTTGAGAACTTCATATTCCCTACAGAGGGAGATATGAAAATGTACAATGTATTATAGATTGTTATGAAATTTCAATTCAAAAACCAAGTGTGAACTCTTTGTTTTTCTTAAAGTAGTCCATCACCATAAAGATATCGGGTTCAGGTGAATTTCCAAAATCTGCTTTAATAAATCCGGTATCTAAGTACTGAATACATCTTCAATAGCAAAAACCAATAACTATTTGAAATTTGAAGATTTTGCACCTGAAGCAACTTTCTCATGTAAAACGCAGCGGTGTAATGTCGAATATCATACCCCGACATGCAATGTGACGTCACAGTCCGCTCTGTCGCTTTTTAAGGAAGCTCCATTTTCAACCTTTAATATCTAAGTAATGGAGAAAGTTAAAGAGCTGAAAATTTTACCTGTTATTTGGATGACTCAGTTTTACAAAAAAAAAACGTGACAAAAAAACGAGAAAATATTGCATTGATAACAAACCCAATCCCTTAAAAATAGGTACTGAAAAAGTTGATTGAACTTGGGCTGCATCATAGTTCACAAGAAGTGTAGAATAGACTTGTTTATGTTGCCAAAAGGTACGTTATGGGTGTTTATGAACTTTTAACAATCAGCAAATTCTCAATAAGCCATTCAATAATCATAAATAAAAATTATTTCCCAATCCCAGCTTTAGAGTACCTCGTTAACGAAGGACGTGAGGGAAAAATTTCATTTGAAGTTATTTTAGTCTTTCTATCATCTCCTTAGTCTTATCCTGAATTTATTCATTTGTGGTTTGCTATTACTTATACTAATAATATAATGGGTAGTCACTAGAAGCCTTGTCGGAAGTATCCTGTTTATTTTTGCAAAGAACTTACCAATGGGGTGTATACATTTAAAACCAAACAATCTTCAGTCCCACTTTCTCCAGTATCTCCAAATTGTTGTTGTGGACAATATTTGACGTTATCGACAGTATCCAAGATATCGGTCCATGGTTCCAAGGGCTGTGGGTGCTGAAAAAGTGGTATTTAGTCTAGTCAAAAAGTTAAAAAACGTGTGTTCTCTTGATAAAGCTTCAAAAAATATGAGCTATCGATTCGAAATGAAATGGCAATTGTTATCAACAAATTCGGACGGAAATAATATAGCATTCAGAGTTTTATTTATAACTCGAAAATTAATGATATTTGAAGAATTTTGAAAGCAAATCTTTGAAGAGGAGGAAATTTCCAACACATACACATTATTTTATTCAGTAAATTTCTGTGGATCAATGATCACTTCCTCTCAAATTTCAACAAGTTTATAGCTTATGAAATCAAGCAATTTTAATTTGTTAAATCTATATTATATCTAAACTTAAAGTTGTGACACGTTTCGGTAACACAGTAGTTTTTTCAAACGAATTTCTCATTTTACCTCCATTCGTCGGAACCTTTGAAAATTTTTTTGCCATACTAGTTCATTATTGTGTTTTCATTGCTTGGTTACCAACTATTTAATGTCATACCTTATACCCGTGCAGGCATAAAGCTCAATTCATGGCCCGCGCGGGCATAAAAATAAATAATTTTGCATCAATATCTTCTACATGGTTTTCTTGCATCCAATTTCCAATTTTCCGTATTCCATGTCGCAAGCTTCTTTAGAATTTTTTGGCAACAGATTTTCAGTTTCTTTCTTTGCTTTTTCGATAATTTCGTCAGAAATTCTAAAATTTCTGTTCATTCTGACTTCTAACTTTCTAACTTTAACACATATAATAGTTATTTGTTTAACTAGGCAGCAAAGTAGTAGATTGACTGCCGAGGCGAGGAATTCATCTAAGGCAGTCAATCTACTTTGCTGCCGAGTTGAACATATAATTCTTTCTCCAATTGTTCATAATGAGGATATTGTATTTGCAAATTATTACAATTCCCACAATCTTTTTATTTTGGTTGGTTGCTATGGAAATGTATTGTTACGCGAGTGCCCCAGCGAAATTCCTGTATGAGACGACTATGACTATAATCGAGAATGTTCAGACTACGCTACCAGCCGACGAGAACATTCCAGAAACTACGAGCACAATCCATTCTCCGGCGACCGAACACCGAGAGTGTTCTAGTAATCTACCCTTTGCCATATAAATATGAGCATCGCTGCACAGAAGTCAGTCATCAGATAGGTGAGATATAGTCACGTATATTGAAGGAAAGCGATCGATAAAGAGTTAATTCAGTGTCGTTGATATAAATTAGTGTAGTTAGTTAGTTTAGTGTATAATATAAATTAGTAAATTAAGGACAGTACATATAAATTTGTAAATATAAATTAAGTAGTTGTAAATATAAATTAAAATAAACGTTACAGTATAATCACAGGCAGCAAAGTAATCACTTTGCTGCCTAGGCAGGAAAAGTAATACTTTGCTGATGGATATCAGTCAGATTGTCACCCAATAAAATTACAGTGTTGTGGACCGAAAGCCAAAGTGAGTCTAAAGGAAACCCCGCTGCTGACGCCCTCACTGAGAAGGCAACCGCATTAAAACTTTTTGAACCTGTTTGTGACACTAATACCTACTGACAATAAGTTCAAAAGCAGGTAAAATAGTACAAAAATTTCCAATGAACTAATGCACTATCCTGACAGTACAGCAGCAAAAATATTTTTGAGGATACCTGGATGAGCCTGCGCTTTGCAACAGGGAATCATACCGGACACTGTCAACTACATACACATACTAAATATGTATAGTTATGGCGAGGATATAACCAGGAATATAAAACAGTGAAGCATATTCCTTTTGATTGTCCAAATCTCATCCAACACCAGCCATGTTAAAGGAAGTTTTCCTTGGAGACGTTATAAGCTATATATCATAGGCTAGTGGACGTACTGGAAGAAACTATCACCAGAGTGCACAAAGAGCCTGGGTGAGGTGGTGCTGCCCAACCTATCCAGCATATCAGATCGGGGAGAAATACTTAAGAATTTTTTTTACTAGGACTCAGACTAAAAAGTTTTCATATTAAAGTTTTCATATTCAGCTCCTCAAATTCAATTCAAATTTCAAATTTGATGAGTTTCAGTGAATAATGGTGAAACAATGAATTTATTTATAAATAACTTACCTTGAATCTATATTCTCCAACTGGCGGCTTAGCGTATGGGATATCCTGGAACGCATAATAATCATTTCCTTTTAGAGTTTGTAAAACATGTCCACGAATTTTTCCTGAAGGATTCACCAACTGGACTATCAAACCATCATCATCATTAAGTCTTTCAGCCAGAGACGGAGCTAGCAGTGACTATAAATTGGAAAGTTATAATTATTATTTAGTCCCAAAACCAGTTTGCACAGCTCAAATAAATTTGAGATAATTTATCTATCAAGGATGCATAATACTCCTAATTAAAATCTTTTTGCCAAACAATTTTTCCCACCACTTTCTCTTCCATATTTTGATTTTCATAAAAAAAAAATGATCGATTTTTGCTCTATAAACAACTTGATAATAACTACTTAATACATGGTTCAAGCATAAATATATCCACAAATACACAAGGGAAGTGGAGAGTAGAAATGAAAAGTCGATAATAGATTATATAGTAATAGAAAGACAATATCAATATACAATAAAAGACACAAGAGTTAAGAGAGGACCAGAAATCGGCAGTGACCATTATGTAGTAGAAGCCAAATTTAAAGACGATGAAAAAATAAGTCAACCACCTACATTAAGAGAGAAGCTGCAATATGAATCTATAAAAACCTATAAATTAAGAGATAAAGCAATTGCAATATGGACAGGAAATAGACAAAAAGCTTGATTATGAAGAAGTAGAAAACGAAAGTATAAAGGATAATTGGAACTACTTCAAAAATACAATCCTAAGTATAGCAAAGAAGGTGTGTGGAATACATAGAAACCAAAATAATATGAAAAAACTTCATGGTGGACAATAGAAATAAAAAATCAAGTGAAACAAAAGAAAATGGCATGAAAAAACTACTTATCGAATAGAACACAAGAGAAATATAATAAATATAAGGATGAAAGGAAGAAAACAGGAGAACTAATTAAAACATTCGAAAACGAACAATGGAGAAAGTTTGGAGAGAAAATAGAAGAAGACTGCAAAGCAAATCAGAAACTCTTTTATAAAGTATTAAAGAATATGAAAACAGGACAAAAGCGAGATACATACTTTATAAAAAATAAGAACGGAGAAATATTAACAGAAGACGAAGAAATTATGCAAAGATGGAAAGAATATTATCAGGAACTACTTAATGAAACAAAAGATGAAGAGAGACACGTACAAATTTGTATGCAAGAAGATGTTCAAATGAAAATAAGTGAAGAGGAAATAGAACAGGTTATAACAGAACTTAAAAACGGAAAAGCCCCTGGATATGACAAAATCACATCAGAAATGATTGAAAACGTTGGAAAAAAGAAAAAGATATGATGGTACAAATTTTTAATCAAATAATAGAAGAAACGTTACCAAGAGACTGCCAAAAAGCACTAATTGTACCAATTTTCAAGAAAGGTGATATGAAAGACTCTAATAACTAATGTTGGAAATGTTGTAAAAGATACTGGAGAAAAGAGCCAGATCGACAATAGAAAATACACTAGAGGAGTCACAGAGTGGGTTTAGAAGTGGTAGGAGTACCCAAGACCACATATTTACTATCAAACAGTTGACAGAAAAAGCGGTACAGGGAAAAAAGAAATTATTTGTGGCTTTCCTGGATCTAGAAAAAGCCTTTGATAGAGTACCTAGAGAAAAAATGTGGAAAATATCAACAGAAAGGGGATTGAATACAAAAATAATAAGAATAATACAGAATATCTATAGGAAAAATAAGAACGCAGTCATAACAATATGTCAGAAAATTTCACTACAAATATGGGACTAAGACAGGGAGGTAGCCTAAGCCCTTTGTTATTTATTATCTACAAGGATGAGATCATAAAGAAATGCACAAAACTAAGTGAAAAAGTATGTGTGGGGCATTAACAATTGTGCAGGGTATACATCAGTGAAGGAGCATTTGCAGACGATGTCATGTTAATAGCAAAAAATGAAAGAAAGTTACAAGAAAACATAAATATGTGGAATACAACAATGATGGACATGGGAATAAAAATAAACAAAAACAAGACAAACGTTATGGTCATTGGAGACGACGAAGAGGAAATAAATGTAAGAATATATACAGGCAAAATAGAGCAAGTTGAACATTTTCAGTACATTGGAACAATAGTAGACGAAAAAGGAACACACGAAGCAGATATTAACAATAAAATAGTTAAAACTAACAAACTTCACTATGCCATGAATACAAAATTTGTCACTTATAATTGCACGAGAGGTTTGTATTTTATCGGGTAAATTTGGATTGTTTAATAAGAAACTGTTGCCTAGCAATTAGACGAGAACAACTGTCGACTATTGAAAACGCGACACCGAAGGTGAAGGTTGACAGTTTTTCGAGTCAAATTGCTAAAGGAAACAGTTTAGAAGTTGAACAACACAAATTTACCCGATATCAATACACACATCGAGTGTAATTTGGCAGGACAATTCAATGAATCAGCTCATTGTTAGTGTTAAGAAATTCAATAAGATATTGACAAACATGTCAAATTATTTATTATGGTAACAAATGCATAAGTGAAAAAACCACAAGTGCATTTGTCAACAATAAGAACACAAGAGCTTTTTTTTATCGGATAAATTTCTCTTTGCAACAAAACAGTTTTGCCAATCACTAATTTTACGAGCAAAACTGACATGATAAAATCGCGACACCGAAGGTGGAGCGATTTTATCTAATGTCAGTTTTTCGAACAAATTCAGTGATTGCCAAAACTTCGAGCTGAAGAGAAATTTATCTGATAAAAGAAAAGTTCTAGTGTTTTTTGGCAAGATAAATTAACGACAGAATATATCGATGAACAACAACAATAATTATCTCATTGTCATTGTGTAAAAGTGATGTCCGGTTACTAGAAATTGAGGAAGAGAGTTTTTTATCGATGTCAAAGTGACATAACATTTCCAGGTGAATGACATTTTAACATTGGAGTTAATTTATCGCTGTAAAAGTTTGAGCTAACTTTTGCCGCTCTCAAAGTGACAATTGCACTGTGGCATATGCGATTTTTTATACATGAGTTGAATTGTTATCAAAAAAGAAATATCTAAAAAAACGAAATTAAAAGTATTCAAAACAATATATCGACTAATACTTACATATGGATGTGAAACATGGGTGTTAACAGGACAACAAAAAAGTAAAATACAGGCGACAGAGATAAAATATTTGAGAAGAGTAACGGCCGTTTGCACCAATTGATATTTAAGTAGACTTAAAGTCAAGTGGCGCTTTAGGAAAGTTTTGCTCTGCACCATGAACAACTTAGCTCTTTTTAGCTAAGCTTAGAAAATCGCTCGCTTAAACTCCACTTATCCTCAAAGTAGAGATTTCTAACCTAACATTATTGTGTTTTGATTGATATATGTCAATTATTTTTCTGTTTTCGGGTTTTCGTTTTGCGTCTTCCTATTTCAGGTGTGTTTCTTTATTTTTGAAGAAGGATGTTTATGGAGGATTATTTGGAAGTATTGGATATTCCCGAAAATGGATTTTCAAGAAGACAGTACAATCGTAAAAACTATTATGAAGAATTGGATGAAAATATTAGCAATTCTTTTTCCTGACCTGTATAATTTGACGATCTGATTTTCTTATTTTTAACTGTGTCCATTATAAGCAATTTTCTTACTAAGAAAACAAGAATAAAATCTTTTGATTTTCAAAAGTTCAAAAATTGACGTTTAACTGTTTTTAATACATTATTTCAAGCCACAAAAACGAAAAGTCGCCAGATACCATAGAGAAATTAATAAGACTCAACTTGAAAACCGAGGTTGACAAATGTATTAACAACAACACGTCGAGTGCAAAAAACACGTTTTGCAAGAGTTGCATACAATATTTTTTTTTAATTCATGCAAAACCTGGAAAATTGGAATATAATATGTCAAGAACCTAACCTAACCTAATGAAACTCAACCCGTTCTTCTTTTTTTGTATCTTCATGGCCTCCACCTTGTCAGTACTCAATCATAGCTGGCTTTCGCCTTGACCATTTAAATTTTAAATAATTAAAGATTTTTGCAATAATTGTAACTCGTTAATATTAAGTAGTAAGATATACATATATTATTGTTGTATTAAAGCAGGATCAGATACTTGCTATGGATTTTTATTCAATTTAAATGTTTATGATTGTCAATCATCATCACAAAACTGACACAAGAATGACAGATGAGTGCAATAAAGTACCACTTTTTCCATTAAATGTGGTTCACAAAAGTGTTGTTTTTTGCATGAATGTAGAAAATAGTTATTTATGCAACAAGTGCAAAAAGTGAGTGTTTTTTGCACGCGACGTGAAATGTCCAACGAGGTCTTTAGGCCGAGTTGGACAACACGTCGAGTGCAAAAAACACGTTTTGCAAGAGTTGCATACAATATTTTTTCTAAATTCATGCAAAAACTGGAAAATTACAATATAAATATGTCAAAAACCTAATCTAATCTAACCTAATAAAACTTAACTCGTTCTTCTTTTTTGTATCTTTATGGCCTCCACCTTGTCAGTACTCAATCATAGCTGGTTTTCGCCTTGACCATTTAAATTTCAAATAATTAAAGATTTTTGAAATAATTGTAACTCGTTGAGACTAAGTAGTAAGATATACATATATTATTGTTGTATTAAAGCAGGATCAGGTACTTGCTATGGATTTTTATTTAATTTAAATGTTTATGTTTGTCATTAATCATAACAAAACTGACACAAGAATGACAGATGAGTGCAATAAAATATTTTTTCTACTCCTGTTTTATAATATACATATTAAAAGACTAAAATCTGTATCATAATGAAATTCATTATGATACAGATTTTCATTATGATACAGATTTTTAAGCCAATAGGAATGCGGCATTCGCACAATATTTAGTATATAGCCATGGATACCTGGTTGACATTTCTGAAATTAATCATATTAGGTCTGTTCCCTGCAATAAAAGTGTAGCACTGAGCTAAACGATTTTATTTATTTTAATTATGTTTTAATGCTTCTTGCAGTTTGCAAATGCAATATACATAGATGTTCCCAAATTTAGTAATTTTATACGTATTTTTTCACAGATAGATCTGAATTCTTCAAAATTATATTATAGCTCAGTGCTACACTTTTATTGCAGGCGAACAGACATATTAAGTGACACTTAATTTGATAGCTGTCAAATAATTTTGATTTTCAAAAGTAACTATATTTAAAATTGATTTAACTAATAATTATTGATTAAATAATTTTTATTAACCGGAGTAGAAAAAATATTGTATGCCACTTTCATGTAATGGCCATTAATACACTCGCATATTATATACGAAACTCGCCTGCGGCTCGTTTCGTATCCTACAATATGCTCGTGTCTTAATGGCTATCATTACATGTTCGTTGCATAAAATACTATTATTGCACTAGTGCAATAAAGAACCACTTTTTCCATTAAATGTGGTGCACAAAAGTGTTGTTTTTTGCATGAATGTAGAAAAAATTATATATATATATATATATATATATATATATATAAATGATAATAGTATAAACACAAGTAAAAGTAGGTCGTAGGTAAAGTATAGTACGTAACTCGTGTTGTGAAGCATTCTACGCACACACTGAATTACGCACTCACCGCTACGCGACGTCGTACTTAACTTTTCCATTCGTACTTAAATGCTCCTTACCACTTACTTCATTACTTTAATTGAACTAAGTATATAGATATACTTAATGTCTTCTAATTTTTCAAAACAATATTATTATTATCAAAAAAACCATCAATTCGGCAGTAGAAAGGTTTTTTCTTGGAATTTATTAGAAAATTCTATAAAAATCTTCCGAATAATTTGATATCCCGTAGGTATTTCGAATATCTGTTTTGTGAAACCAAAAAATTATAGCATAAGAAACTTACTGTTGTTGTAAAAATAAGTAAACACGCTACAGAAAATTTTATATTGAACCACATGATTTCTAAAAAGTGGACTAAATCAGTAAACAAATGTGTACGCTTATATTTGTAGAAATAATCTATAAATCGTCCAATTATCCCTGTATGCTATCTATAAAAGTAGTACTCTAAATTTAGGTTGCACTATCTGTTATCGCGTATCTTTCGCGTTTCATTCCAGAGCAGGTACTTGATTTGATGGTTTCAAAGATCAGTAAATTGATTATGTTAGGAGAACAAACGTGAATTGTTACTAAGAGATAATTTTTCAATATTTTGTTCACCTTGAATATAGTTTTAGAGATTTAATAAGTAAGCTTAATCTTCATTAAAAAACATGTTCCATGAAATAGAAAGTGACAGAAGTAGTAGTTATTCTTCCATACAAGTTTGAACTTCCAAGCATTGTTGTTGAATTACCAACATTTAAATTTTTTCATGTTTATCATTGAAATATGTGAAAAAAAGGGTTAATTTATTGTATACTTTTTCAATCAATAAAATATATGAACTTGATGATTATTGCTTTATTTTTTTCAATTCAGGTATTATATGATCCATTTTTTGACATTTCATTTAATTTTACTCGTCTTTTTATTGTTATTATTGTAATATCGATCTAATGTTGAGTAAAAATGAAATATCAAAAAATGGATCGTAAATGTCATTTTGCAATAAAAATTAAATGACAGTAATTTTGAATATACCGCAAAAAACCGTAAAATTACAGGAATCTTCTTTTTCGGCTGTTAGCGAAGTTCACAACCTGATTTGTGCCAGAGGTACTGACGGGACTCTCAAGGTAGCGCCACCCGTATGAATAGAGGGCGCCCCGGGTCAGTTTCCCATCTTTTAGGATTTTTTTATCTATGATAGAGGCCTTCAGTCTAAGGTCAGTATGGCCAACAAAAAGTGGTTTTTTTTTCTGGCAAGAATTAGGTATAGTTAAAGTCTAAAGTCAAAATAGTACTCTTCAAACATGATATTATTATAACAGTTTCAGCCTGGCAGGTAGAGATAATTCTATTAATTTTATTAGTGTTGATTCTAGAAAATAGTTCAACTCTTAGAAATGATACTCCTATGATTTCAAATAATAATTTCCTAATGTTATTTAGCGTTCTAGGTGGAAATAATTCAATCATTAGATATTACTGGAATTAGATTTTGTGAAATTTGGATTGAAATTAATATTTTGGTGTATATTCTATCGAAAACAGTTGCAATACAAGTGAAAAGAAACAAATTTATGTTATTTTACAAGCTTTCCAGAGCTCTTTCATGCTAACATTTTCATTAGCCTAATTGTTTAGTGTATTACACGGTTCTTTTGAAAGTACAATGTTTCTCCGCAATGCATTTTTATGATTTTGAAATATCCAATATATTAAATATTTAAGGTTGAAAAATATAAATAATTTATCGCTATACATTCAAAAGTTAGTTTGAGGGTATGTTATACTATCAATTTTACGCATTTTTTCTCTAGCACGATATTCAAGGTTATTCATTCAAAGATATTAATCGATCAAACCCACCAATAATTTTTCGTGTCACAACTTTGAAGCAATCGATCGTCTGAAAGCACTTGCTAATAATTTGGGAACTTTTCATCAATTTAAAAGTGAGTTATGTTATAATAAGATATAACATGATATTGGAGGTTATGTATATCAATATTCAATCAATATTCAGTTTTCCATCCGAATAATAAGATATAGTCTTCACATCTATGAAATCTGTTTCAGCTTCTTGACTTCTCCATCAGGAATAATTATTCTTAGAACTTTGAAGCCCTCAACAGAGTCATCAGGAAACTCTTTATAATAATTGGTTCAGACGAATTTTCATAAATGTAAGTTTGAGATTATGTTGACATAATACCCCCATTTCTCAACTGTGTTGAAGTTAAAGGGAATTCAGTTTCCGATGACTGCTCACCAAATTCCCAGCTTTGACAGAATGAAGTGTCAGTTAATGTTTATACCTTGCAAAAAAATAAAAGCTCTTTTGGGGCCCTTCCAACATACCTGACAGAGAATAAGAAACAACGCCATGTTAACCTCCTTCTAATTCAAGATAGATATGGTGATACCGAAACCCTTAGATACCATAACGTCTGTATCAAAAAACTTTCTTGTCTCCTTTCCAGTCAGCTGTAGACAGTAGGGAAGGTGATAAGATAAGAAATACTACTGCGATAGATGCCTCCACTACTTTAGGCTGCAGGAAAAGAATATTCCATTAGCAGAACTTACTAAATTGATGGCAACCCTTCACCATAAGAATAAGTATATAATTCACTATCGAGCATTGAAGCAAGCGTTATCTCAGGGATTGATGCTTAGAAAAAATTCATAGAGTCCTCAAGGTTGAGCAATCACCATGAATGAAAAGCTATATCGACCTCAACACTGAGCTGCAGAAGGATGCGTCAAATGAGTTTGAGAAGAACTTATTCAAACTAATGAACAACACAGTATTTGGTTAGTAGTTTGCTGATTTTTCAAATACCTCAATAGTTATATTTATCTGTTTCAGACAAGACTATGGAAAATAGACGCAAAAGAGTTGACATACGTCTTCTTACAGAGTGGAATGGACGGTATGGAGCGGAGGCTTGCATCGCTTAGCCATAGTTTGGGCACAATTTTAGCGAAAAACCTGATTTGGTTCAGAAAGGTGCTCGTATGGTTGAATAAACCCATATACGTTGGACAAACTATCCTGGATTTGGCAAAAACGACTATCTACGACTTTCACTATGGATATGGTCAACGCTTTTACCGATTGTTTGGTCATGTATACGGAAACTGACTCTTTAATTTACGAGCTTCATCAGGATCCTTACGAAGTCATAAGACATGATTGTCACTCGTGCTTTGATACCTCTGATTATACTGAAGATAACATCTTCATTATTCCTCAAGTTAATAAAAAAGTTCTCGGAATGATAAAGAATGAAAATAACGGGGTGCCGATGAATGATTACGTAGGTTTAAGATCTAAACTATATACCACCAGAGAGATTAGAACTGAAAGTGATATAGCGAAGAAGCGTAGAATAGTTATTTGTTTAACTAGGCAGTCAATCTACTTTGCTGCCAAGTTGAACATATAATTTTTTCCGATTGTTCATGAGGATATTGTATTTGCAAATTATTACAATTCCCACAATCTCTTTATTTTAGTTGGTTAATATGGACATGTATAATCACAGGCAGCAAAGTAATCACTTTGCTGATTGATATCAGTCAGCAAAATTTATATTTGCTGCCAATCGGAGAAAATAGTTATTTGTTTAACTAGGCTGCAAAGTAGTTAGCTGAATTCCTAGCCTCGGCAGTCAATCTACTTTGCTGCCGAGCTGAACATATAATTTTTTCTCCGATTGTTTATAATGATATAGGAGGATATTGTATTTGCAAATTATTACAATTCCCACAATCTCTTTTTTTTTTGGTTGGTTGCTATTATATGGAAATGTAAAATCACAGGCAGCAAAGGAATCATTTCGCTGCCTAGGCAGGAAAAGTAATACTTTGCTGATTGATATCAGTCAGCAAAATTAATATTTGCTGCCAATCGGAGAAAAAGATAATTAATGAGGGGTATGATGATGATAAACTAGACTTGGAAATTATGAACTTTGGTGTTGGAAAGAAGACGGATACCCTCTAACTGAAAGTCAATAGGGTTGATAAACATTTTTGGAATGGGTTTTTTTTGAAACACAAGAATATAATTTTCTTTTGTAACACATGACGTTTGACGTATCACGTTTATGTCCCGCTCTGTTGAAAGAATGTTTCGAATACTGAGCCATTCATAACCTCACTTTTTAAGGTATTCACAATTTCTTATAGAAGGCGCTCCGCATACGTTTGACTACGTGACAACTTGACGCTTGACGTAACGCTTTCGACGGGCTTGCTGCAACGGTAATATCTTTTTTTAAACAACCTGGTAGCAGAAAATAATTTTTTCATTTTCTTACACTATGCGTTAATGCCTTTCAAACGAGATGAGACGTATCTACACAGCCGATTTTTTCTTCTTTCTAATGGTACACACCCTGTATGTGTGAGACGTTTCTAGATACTCTGACGTTTGACGTGTGACGTTCGGCAATGATTTTTTCTCCTCCTGCCTATTTACTTATATCGTATCCATGAAAAATCGAGATTTTTTATATATTGATACTTTTCATAACGATACTTTCTAATATCAATTAAGTATTTCAAAACAATATATTTATAACGCTACCACTACAACATTTTAAAGTTAGTAATACCAAATGATCGTTATTGACATCTATTAATTAAAAAAATTATAATGGGTATCAACTATTTTCAGTCTCACACGGTTTTTTTGTCGATTTGAGATGATTTAAATAGTTCGCCTGTTAGTTCATAAAATAAAAATTCTGCTACTTAGTACTTATAAACTTGAATAAAACTCCAAAGCCTAATATCGGTTTGACATAATTTAAAAAAAAACACAGATAAATGTTCATGGTTCAATGAGTTTTTATGGTTAGCTTATTTTTAATTTATAATTAAAATTAAGGCGTTCATTATTTATGATAAAAAATTCCTCGACTGAAACAAGATTAGTATTATCTCAGGTATCATAATACTTATCAGTATTACAATATTATCAATTATATAATTCATTTTATTGCGAAAGATTTTAATTATATGTGTCTAAAATGTAGGATAATATAATTGTTAGATTATTCCTAATAACGTAAATGAAACAAATGCAGACAGAAGATAAAAACTGGAAGATGGCGAAGGGTTAGGTTAGGTCTTTGTAGTAAACTAAGCGTAAACTCTACAAATTTTCCGTTCAACAGAGTCTACAAATATGGTTTTTACACCCTGTATTAATAAACTATATGCAGAAGTAAGCGGAAAAATATGGGAAATTTGAATAACGTTGATTCAATGTAGCAATACACCAATTGATAACTTGAAATATAATAAATGCTATTTCCATTTCTTCCACTGTGTAATTTACACATCTTTGTCAATTCGTACTTCCTCCTTTGCCTTCTCATTAGGTACCGAAAATAATGGTTCTCTATATTAATGATAAAACACCGATTAAAAACACTGAAAATCAGTTAACCACTCGAATTCATGCAAAGTATTTGTTTCAAATCTTTGCACATAAATTTAAGATTCAAAGCAACAGAGAACTGACAGAATAATTACGGAATGCATAGAGAGAAATACTCGTAGTAATTTTATAGTACTTTTTTTTTATATCTCTACGACAGAATGAAAACAAATTTCCATAAATAAACCTCTTTACTGCGCACGCGCCAATTCATTCGACTTTGTTCACCTACTTCGAACCATGCGATCCGGAGCGTATGATTTTCATGCGAGCCAAGAATATAACGACGATCGCCAAGAATAGCTACCCAGGTCAGATGGATTATACATATATATTCTATTGCTTACTTATAAGTATTCTTTCTTATTACTTTTGTTCATCACTTAGGCCTTATTATTATTTTCATTCTAGTACATTTTTATCACTTTTTTGAATACTTTTATATTAGCCTTTATATACTTTTCCGTTAAATTTTTAACAAAAAAATAATTCAGTATTTCTCATTTAAAAAAAAATTGCTAGCTTTTGATTTTCTTCGTTTTTTTTTTCTAAGCAAACGCGCTAAAGATTTGTTTGAGAAGGCTCATAAGAGGAGCCTTTGCTGTGATGTCAGAGAGGCAGTCCATCAACTCACACTTCCACTCCAATAAACTGAAGAGTTTTTGACATATTCATTTAAGACATTTTGACAAATAGCTGTCAAGTTATATAACATGACATTTGTAATCCAACAAAAATCTACAAAATTTTTAATTTGAAAATTACTGTTCATAAAAATGTCCCTCCTGAATCAAAACAAAGAAAATCGCACACTTCGGAAAGCACGATCTTCGAAGGATATAATCGATTTTTCTAGGATTGGAGGACTCGATCACCATTTAAAAACACTACGGGAGATCGTCATATTTCCCCTTTTACATGGTAACGTTTTCACGCATTTTAAAATCAAAGCTCCAAGAGGTGTACTTTTTTACGGTCCTCCAGGAAAATATATAAATTTTTTTAGTTCTCATGGAAATTTATGGATTTAGTAGACAAAGCGCTCTTTAACCGCAGCTTGATTGTTATAGTGGCTTCTAAATTTGTTTTATAATGAATATTGAGTTTTAGGGATGAAGGAACAAAAAAAGGGGTATGTGGAAAATAATTTGAGTATCTTTGGCTTGTTGGTTCCACTGAAGTCGATAGGAACTTTGCTCCGCGTCGTTCGGGTCAACTGCAGTCGCGTGCGGGAAAGTATCACTTTCCGCACTTGTTAGGAAAATAATTATTTTATCCCTATCTGACACAACGGAAAAAATTTGACAACTAGACAATCAAAAATATTTTGAAGTTTAACACTGCAGAACCATATGCAGAACTTTGTTATCAAATTTTTATTAAGGTCCATTCATAGTAGATCATATCTCTGGCAAAATGTAAAATGAAATATTTCATTTCATGACATTCCAACGATACGATATGATAGTCTATCTACTAGAAATGGAATCCAGTGGAGTGCACGTTCCAGGAACGGTTTTTATTGGGATAGCGCGTTTTTTTTTCGCTTATATTAGAAATGTTGTTAATAAAACGCGTTTGTTGTTACTTTTTTGTGTATAATTATTTTCGTTTTTAAAATATGTATACTCAAAAATTGAATGGATGAGGCTTTTACTTGATGTAGATCCATAGTGAATTATGAAATCAAACAATTTCAATTTGTTGAATCTACATTATATTTACTTAGAACCGTTTTACACGTACGAGAATTATTGCGAAATTTACTCTGAAAATTTTCATAAGAATAATTTTTGCTGTTTTACACGTCAAAGAATTATTGCCAAAATTTTCGGAGTAAAAATATTGACACGTTCTATATTTTTAGAAAGTGCGTGAGAATCGACGCAGAAGCCAAAAATAGAATAAAAACAATAATGGCGTCAATGTGTCATTATTTGTTGTCGTTTTCTTTATTTAGGAAAGCCAAAACCTTGGCATAAATGCAAATCTCAATTAATAAAATAAATAATCAATCAAATAAACGGTTCCAATATAGCCAAATTCCGGAAGGAATACCACTAGCAAAAGAGTCGTTCATTTTCTGCCTCAATTATGTTCAAAATGTTCAGGCGGGTAGGTTTTGTCATCCTAAATCGCGAAAAGAATGTCAAATCACTCCAGCTATTAGAATATTCATTTCTATAATAAATCTTTCGGGGATTCCATGAAAGATCAAGTAAGATCGTCTAAATCGTCATGAACAAAATTATCCATAATTATTTTTTCAATAAACAATGAAGACAAGCCACAGCCTAAAAAAAATACACAACAGCACGCATATCAAATAGTAAACTTTTTGAAAGTTTGGAATTTAGATGACATTAAGGAGAACTTTGAGCGGCACAATTCTTAGGCTTAAGTAAGTCATACATAAGGTACACCTTAAAACTCAATTGATCACCCGTGCAAACCAAATTGTGATACTAAGGTCACCTTAAAGTTAAGCTTCACTTAACTTTCGCTAAGTATAACCGGTGCAAATGGCGCTAAGCGCTCTCAATATTCTCTCAAGCTCAATATTTAGAACCCAGAATTTCAGAGCATAGAATTGTCATATTTTAAGCTCGACATTTCAATGAAAATGTAACACAGGGAATTGCTATACAAAATATTAGATTTGCGATAATTATTAAATTATTTAAATAGTGAACAGAGAACAATGAATAATGATGAAAGATCCAACAATAGGGACAACAAAAATGACTTTATAAAAAAAATGACTACGGCAGAAATTACAATAATTATAAAAAAACATACTTATAATAACTGGAATGATAATCATTATTAAAATAATTGTAATGTTACGGTTCGCCCTGCAAAAATAAAAATAAATAAGTATGAACTGTAACTTGAATGCATAACAGATTTATTTGGTACCTTGATAATATTTATCGTCACAATAATAATTAGTAATAATGAAATGTAAATATTTATCTTTGTTATTTGACATCAATAATTAGTTCTTAGATTAACTTTAGTGAGAGTAACATCTGTAGGGATTACCCCCAGGACTGCAAACCATTAGTGAGCACAACTAACCCAAGTAAGATCTTTCCAATTTATAGATTGTTCGATGTCAATAATCTAGACTTTTCTGTACTGGCTAATTAGTGACAATAAAACTTATCAACTCGTACGAGGTGAACCTTACCATACAGTTCACCTGAACTACATCCAGGCTTTACTATATAGAGTTGTCCATTAACTGAGTCAAGTATATTTAGTTGTAGTAAGAGTATATCTTGTAGAGTCCGTCCTATACTGGCTAACAATAGCAATAGTTTAGTATCTAAAACAGATGTTCATGTTCAAATTCAATAGTTATAAGTTAGATATAAGTATATCAAGGTAAATATCACCTGGCAAATATAATAGTATATACAGTAAGTACTTACATGGAAATATATGTAATATGTAATCCCAGAAGTATACTTTTGCGGACTCTTTCCAGATATAGCTTTAAGTTTTTCATTTCAATATCATTAATATTCGCTTAATATAGGATAGGCAAGCCAAGCGCTGTCATTAGTGTCAGTCAATTATCTGTACATCTACACGGAACAGAACCATTTGCTATATATAGAAAATAGATCATCCAACTTATCGAGTAGTTCATTTGCTCCTTCACCTGTAACACAGCAGAGACCATCGAGTATCCCCGTGTTAGAGGTACGTTCATTTTACCCTTAATACGGTTTTTACCCAACCCCTCTCCACACCGAGAAATCCGGGATAAACCATTTTATTGCCCCAATATTAGGCTAGCTTCTATTCTGTGGCCATTAAGAGGAACAGAAGGGGGAGCTAACAGTAATATTAACAAAAATAACAATATCAATTCAATGGACGATTTTGATATAGACAATGAACAGAACAGGTAAAAAAGGTAAACGCGCTATCCTGAAAAACGACAACAACCCAACAATAATAATTACCAACAAAGACAAAAAAAAAACTTAGATGGAGACATAAGACGAACAAATGAAATAAAAACAAATACCAAAGATAACAGAACCAACAGCAGGGACAGAAATAATTCTAGCAACAGGGTTGATGATTAAAATAAAGCTAATAACAGCAATAATAATGATGTTGTCAAGACATCATCTTCTGGTGGAGAACAACAGTTTTTCTACTAAAGGGTGGATATGGTAGGTTAAGTTGGTGCAGCTATGTTCACTCACGCGAATTGCTAAAGGTACAGGATCAGCTGGAACAAAATAATGGAACATCAAGTTGCATATATGGTACAATGAAAGACATATCAGTGAAAACATTAATCGATACTGGATCAGATATATCTTCAATTGATGAAGACTTTGTAAATACATTGAAAACGTAGAAGAAAAATTTCATCAAGGTACCTAAAATAAATTTAATATATAATGATATATATATATATATATATATATATATATATATATAATTTCTGTTAATTTGGGGAGTAAATAATATCCACCATAATACATGGTTCAACGAGCTTATACAGTTAGTAAATTCTTAAGTATCAACACATTAGGAATTTTATCGTTTATACGTGAAATTATACTTTCATATTCTAAAAGTCATGTAGCTCGTATCAATGCTAAACATAACGATTATGATTATCTAAGGTATTATACTATTTATCAGTAATACTGAATTCCTAATCAAACAATACATTTTATTGGAAAACTGTTGATCTGGATTTCAGCAGTCAGAAAGGTATTAATTTATTTATACCTCAGAAATAATTTCCATAGGTCGTAAAATGAAATCCAAAGTAATTGTCATAAAAAAACTGTATTGTAAATACTCCTCCGAAGGACCAGTGGGTTTCAATCCACAATATAATTATCAGTAATCGAGATAAAAACTGTGCTAAATTTACAACTAATATAACAATGAATTTCAAAGCTTTGACAGAGACTTTTTTATCCGACTTGAAATTGTGTATTATGTAACTAGGATAAACAACAAAACTCATTTTTGCTAAGCGACACGGGTTCATTGTTTTTATTCGCAGTTTGACTTATTAAAGTAAAGGTGCGAGAAATATCAAAAAATGGTTGAAGGAATTTCAAACAATGGTAATTTTCAATTTTAATTTGTTTTTTTTAACGGTGGTTTACCCGAAGAATGTAATACTAATTATTTCCAAAAGCGTCAATGATACAAATGCCAGTGGTATTATTTGTGGTTTTCAATGACTTTCATCATATTTCACATTTTCATCTCTAATTATGAACAACTTCTTGTAGTCGTTCGATCGACGACGCCACTGGTACGAATTTTAAAGAGACGAACTTCCACGCCACCTATCTTTCACTTGTTTGCTCGTCATCGTGTTCATTGCTCTGTATTATGTTATCTATGCTCATTGCTATGTTTCATTGTTCGTTCCTGCCCGCTGGTATGGATAAGTTAAAAAGAAGTTATGAAAAGAACAAAAATGGGAAGAGTCGGTTATAAAAGAGAACGACGATGAGAAGAGAGAAAAATCAGGAAATTAAAGAAAATATTGAAGATTCTGGAGAAGAAATCTTGTAATTACAAATTACACATATTAATGGCATCCACAGAATAAAGGCTCTCAAACAAGGCGCCAAAAATACTCCACCCAATGCCATGGCGTGGTTTGCTTATACAAGAGATTTATTCAATTCTTCAATATTTATTATCACCTAAAAATGGAGGAAATCTGACGACAAAAATTAAACAATTAAAGTGGAAAATACTACCTTAGTAGGCTTAGTAAGTTGGGATAGGGAAGAAGGCAGGCACCTTCTATAATGCAAAACAAAAACTAACTTCCACAGTTAACACCACTATCGTTAATTGTGATTGAAAGATGTATCCGCACATGTAAATAGAAGATGGCGGAGACCTCACTATCGCAATCTATGAGACTGGGGATATAAGGATGAAGGTAGTGAGATACACATACTCGAACTAGAACTTAAATTTGTTGTTTCTCACCTTTTAGCAATAGACACAAGCTCTTTGAGTTCAGATACTAACAGAGATGTTGAGATCCAGAATGACATACAAAACCCATTGAAATTATCTAAGATACCTGAATAAATATTCAAGAAAACAATTTTTTTTTTGTATCCTGTGTAAAAAAATTTTTCTACTAGCGTGCGGAAAGATCTACTTTTCCGAACTAAAAAGCGCGCGGAAAGAGTCACTTTTCCGCACTAGTGCGTAAAGTTAAGTTTTTGGGGAGTACACTGATATTTGAATATTTAAAATATGTATTTGTACGGTTGTAGATTACCAAATGACTGAAAAATCAATATATTTATTAGAATTCTGCTATATTTTTTTTATAAAAAGGAACATTTTTTTCAATAATTTTTCATGGTTCTGGTGAAAGCCTCATCAAATGGATGTCATATAATAATAATAATTAAGTTGTTGATACGTATTTAATAGTAAATGTATATAATACTTATAAATACTTATAAAATGAAATATGAAAAGTGGTACAACGATTCAACGCCCAATGGTGAATTCAAACAATACCTACACAGTTTTCAGAAAAGAAACTTTCAGTTTTTGAGTTCAGTTCTCCACATTACCGGTTTTTTATGATATGATCGAAAAAATGACTAAGCCGCATCATATTCAAAGGGCGCTATCTCCCTCAGGAAAACTTTCAGAACAATGAGATTAGATAACAATGGAATCATTTGAAGTTTGCGTTTGATAGTATCAATCCACATTAGGAATTTTATCGTTTATACGTGAAATTACTTTAATATTCTAAAAGTCATGCAGCTCGTATTAATTATAAACATAACGATTATGATTATCTAAGATATTATACTATTTATCAATAATACCGAATTACTAATCAAACAATACATTTTATTGCAAAACTGTTAATTTTCAATTTTAATTTGTTTTTTTTTTATAACCGTGGTTTACCCGAAGAATGTAATATTAATTATTTCTAATAGCGTCAATGATACAAATGCCGGTGTAATTATTTGTGGTGTTCAATGACTTTCATCATATTTCACATTTTCATCTCGAATTATGAAGAACTTCTTGTAGTCGTTCGATCGACGACGCCACTGGTACGAATTTTAAAGAGACGAACTGCCACGCCACCTATCTCTCACTTATTTGCTCGTCATCGTGTTCATTGCTCTGTATTTATGTTCATTGCTATGTTTCATTGTTCGTTTCTGCCCGCTGGTATGGATAAGTTAAAAAGAAGTTATGAAAAGAACAAAAATGGGAAGAGTCGGTTATAAAAGAGAACGACGATGAGAAGAGAGGAAAATCAGGAAATTAAAGAAAATATTGAAGATACTGGAAAAGAAATCTTGTAATTACAAATTATACATATTAATGGCATCCGCAGAATAAAGGCTCTCAAACAAGGCGCCATAAATACTCCACCCAATACCATGGCGTGGTTTGCTTATACAAGAGATTCATTCAATTCTGCAATATTTATTATCACCTAAAAATGGAGGACATCAAACGACAACAAAAAATTAAAGTGGAAAATACTACCTTATACAAGGCTTAATAAGTTGGGATAGGAAAGAAGACAGGAGCCCTCTATAATGCAAAACAAAAACTAACTTCCACAGTTAACACCACAATCGAGAATTGTGATTGAAAGATGTATCCTCACATGTAAATAGAAGATGGCGGAGACCTCACTATCGCAATCTATGCGACTGGGGATATAAAGGCGGGTACTGACTAAAGTAATTTTACTCACACGAACTGCGTGCACACACAAAAGTGAATATATTGTTCGCGAAAATTATTTTTAGCATAAAATTAGTGCGCGTTAAATTGTCGTTCCAGTGATATTGTTCCATACTATTTTCATTTAGTTCACGATACAAACAATAAAACACAACGACAACTACGTCCACACTGAGCATGTTATGCGCACGAAAACCTTTTGATCTTTTCGGAAGACCGACAGCCGCCGGATCGTGTTTGTGCGCGTAGAATTGCCTCGCGTACGTATGTGAGTGGCGTCCTCATCTGATTATTTTTACGCGTAAGTCGTTCGTGCGAATAAAAATGCTCTAGTCAGTACCCGCCTTAAAGATGAAGGTAGTGAGATACACATATACTCGAACTAAAACTTAATTTGTTGTTTCTCACCTTTTAGCAATAGACACGAGCTCTTTTGAGTTCAGATACTAACAGCGATGTTGAGATCCAGAATGACATACAAAACCCATTGCATTTATCTAAGATACCTAAATAAATATTCAAGAAAACAATTTTTTTTTTGTATTCTATGTAAAAAAAATTTTTCCTACTAGCGTGCGGAAAGATCTACTTTTCCGCACTAAAAAGCGTGCGGAGAGAGTCACTTTTCCGCGCCAGTGCGGAAAGTAAAGTTTTTGGGGAGTATACTGATATTTGAATATTTGAAATATGTGTTCGTATGGTTGTAGTTTACAAAATAACTGGAAAATCAATAAATTCATCAGATTTCTGCTATAATTTTTTTATAAAAAGGAACATTTTTTTCAATAATTTTTCACGGTCCTGGTAAAAGCCTCATCAATTGGATGTCATATAATAATAATTAAGTTGTTGATACGTATTTAATAATGAATGTCTCTTTATGTTAACTTTTGGGTTTTTTCCGGATGCTGGTAGAAAAAATAGTGTACCTAACACGTGCGTAAACTACTATTTTCTACTAGTGTGCGGAAAGATCCAGTTTTCCGCACTGAAAAGCGTGCGGAAAGAGTCACTTTTCCGCACTAGTGCGAAAAGTAAAGTTTTTGGGGAGTATACTGATATTTGAATATTTAAAATATGTATTTGTATGGTTGTAGTTCACCAAATGACTGAAAAATCAATAAATTTATCAGAATTCTGCTATAACTTTTTTATAAAAAGGAACATTTTTTTCCAATAATTCTTTATGGTCCTGGTAAAAGCCTTACCAAATGGATGTCAAATGATAATAATTAAGTTGTTGATATGTATTTAATAATAAATGTTTCTTTCTGTTAACTTTTAGGTTTTTTCCCATAGGCTAGTAGAAAAAATAGTGTACCTAGCACGTGCGTAAAGTGACTTTTCCGCACGCGATTGCTGACCGAATTCCGCTAGCGCCATTTGCCACTTTCCGCACTAGTTAGATAAACTACTATAATTTTAAATTGCATTAAGCTTTCGGCTGTTACGCCATCATCAGTAACAGCCAAAAGCGCTTTGCAATTTAAAATCAAAAAATTTTTACGCAGAATACAAAAAAAATTGTTTTCTCAGCTATAAAGATATTCACTTGAAGAAATATTAGCAGTTCTTAGGCAGACTCCAGATGAAAGCAAAAGTTGGGGATCAGAGGTACATGTGGAGTTAAACAAGAGATGAAAATCCATTACGCGTTCAGGAATCAATAAAGACACTCGTAACGAGTTAATAGAGAAATACCCTTTCTTGAAAAATTGTGAGGAGATGCTACCTACAAAAATGAAGGAAGAGTACAGATTGCAGCAGGCATTAGTTCGGTGGCAGGACCGATTAACCATTATTTCTCAAGTCCTTTAGAGGACACCAATGAAATCTTGTCTGAAATGGTGAATAGTACAAAAATCTTGACCAATGCGTATTACTAACTCTGATTACATAGACGATACCTATATAATCACACAAACTCAATGAACTAGGCGAGAGCTTGCTATGGATTTCAGGACACACTGGAATAGACGGAAATTGAATAGCAGATGAACTAGCAAAGAGGGGGACTAAAATACCTTTCTGGGGGCCTGAACCCTTTTGCGGAATCAGCCCCAATGTAAATATTGGAAGAAGTAGGTGAAGCCGGAAGAAAGAGAAAATCTGACCATTGGAAAGATTTAGTAGGGCTTAGACAATCAAAGATTTTTCTGGGTGACTACAACCTATTGATATCAAATGAATCGATAACTCAAAGTAAAACTGCGCTAAGAGTATTAACCTAACGTCCTAACGGGACCTGAAAAAGTTCAAAATAGTGGAGGGAGAAGAATGCAGATATTGTGGCATGGAAGAAGAAAACTCTATCCACATAGTTTCCAACTGCACAGCCCTCCAGAATTCTGGAGCACAGTTCCTGGGAGATTACTGGATATAAGAGGAACATTCACCTGAGTTAAAGCCTGCAGATATCCTTAAATTCATCCGAAAAATGGGACTAAAGAAGCTACTTTTGTTCCAGAGACTCTCCTCAGGAACTAAGTAGAAGTAAGGGGGCACAATTGATCTTTCAGGTCTCAGTGAATGTCACCTCAAAAATACATACATACATACATACAAATGAAATAAAATAATTAGGTGAAAAAAAAACAGATAAAAATGTTTCACAGAGAATCTTCTTGGAATTCTTTGACTGAATAGTAACATTTACTCAATAACAAACTCTCAATTTCCTTTTTGTATTTTCTGAAAAAGACAATGTCTTTAAATTCATTAGGTAATCTATTGTACAGCTTCATTTCCATAAACTCAAAACTATTCTCTTATTTGAAATTTTTACAGTGGGGCATTCGAATGATGTTTGAATGTCTTGTATAGTAAGCAAATCCATACGATTTAGTTTTGAAATTGGTGAAATTCCCTTTTACAAATAGAAGAGTATAATAAATATAAATACTATAGAATGACATCATCTTGTGTTTTATAAATGTGGGCTCACAAGTTCCTTTAAATTGTAGCCCAAATATTTTACGAATCATTTTTTCTTTGATTTACGGAAATTTTGTTGCTGCTAATAGCATTTCCCCACAGTAAGATGATTTAACTCAAATGGCTGTGAACAAGACCGTGATACATATTGATAAGTGCTGTTGTTGGCATGGTATCCTACATTCTAGAAATGGCATAAAAAGATTTATCAAGTTTAGTGTTGACAACAACAATCTGATCAGTCCATCTCAATTTGTCATCTACTAGAAATTTTGCTTATGAAACTGATGCTATAGGTAAATCGTCAAATTTGATTGATAATGGCAATACGTTTTTGAGGACATATTGGAAATTAAAATATAAAAATTGAGGCTTATCACCAATCACCATCAAACCATTTGCTCTCGACCAATTAACAAATGATCCAAAAACAACCTCCAATGATGATACAAGGTAGGTATACAAGCGGGGTTCTGGGCCACTTTGGTAACCATCCATCAGGTCTGACAATATGTCACCACAGAGGATAAGAATTTATCGACAATGACCAGAGGGTGTACGAGAATTGAGAAAGAAGAAGAGTTAAGTGATAAGTTTTGCAAATATACAGGGAGTATCGGAGAGTATCATCTGAAGAAGTTGTCGACAATGACCAGAGAAGCCAGAGCGATGGGCCGGAGAGCCTTTTTTACCTGTGATCTGTTTACCTTGTCACAGACTTTTAATTTCTGTTCACCTTCCAAACAATAATTTTGAGGAGAAAAATGTTGTTTTAATTTGTGTGGGTTTGAACCCACGATTTTGTTTCCTAAGCTCTCTGCACATACCACTTCGCCACAGAGACATGTAATGCTAATTGGTTAAGATAGGTTGAACATGCAAAACATGTATATTGTATTGCCTACCCAAGTGGCGTTGTTGTTATCGTCCAAAATAGGGAGTCCAAGTACAATATGTGAATATCGTATTGCAACTATACAGGTTGTATCAAAAGAGTGTTAATCAGAGTAGGTGAGCCTAAGCTAACTTATTTTGTGATATGACTCTTAAATGGAACAAATATGAACCTTTTAAGAATTTTTTATTAAACTTTTTCTTCCAACAAAAATATTATAACAACACGAATTTATCCAGTTGTTTTCTGTACCGTCCTTTGTCTAATTCACAGTCCTTAAAAAAAGATAGGAGACAATATCTATCTTCCCAGCAAACGGAACAGATATAAAAGGAAAATTTATGTTTCCATTTTATATGATTTTTTCCATTATTTTGATAACATAACCATTATTTATTTTATTTCTACAACATTTGAGAACAAATAGAAGATCCAAACTCGTCTTCCCTGTCATCTGTTCTCCTTCCTCCCATTGAAGTAGACTGACTACTGTTAGTTTCTACTTCTTGCATTCTTGGTTTTTTATTACCATCCTCTCCGTCCTTATCCTCTTCAAACAATAATATTGTGGTTGGAGAAGAGTTTAGAGGATGGTTTATATAAAGTTTTCTCTCACTTCCTGAGTTGACTATTTCAGGCAGCGATTTCGTCTCTTCGTCTAGTTTATTAAATTTATAACGTTTCACCACCATCCCCAAAACCTTGAACTCCTTATCATTGTTTATTTTAACTCTCATGTATCTCATCGGTAAGTTCCCGAATTTTTTCAATGTCGTTGACTTAGATAAGTACGTGGAGTTAAAAAAATTCGGTCTCCCTTCACGTTCATCTCTTTCACTCTATATCTACAAACACAAAATATGATATCAACGAATTTCCTTATACTAACAGTAAAAATTAAGAAGTAGTTGAGAAGAAATAAATAATGAAAAAAAATCACATACTATGAAAGGGGTTCGAAAAACTGTCAACCTAAAAACGCGTTTTTAATAGTTGACAGTTTTTCTCGTCTAATTGCTAGGCAACAGTTTCTCATTAAACAATCCAAATTTACCCGATAAAATACAAACCTCTCGTGCAATTATAAGTGAAAAAAGATGAAAGACTATAGTTAATCGAAAATTTCATTCAATTTAGAAATGGTCTCAAAATAGAAAAATACTAAATATTATCGAACAATAGAAATACACACAACGTCAAAAGTCTTGGACCCCCTGTATATCAAATGATTTAATTAAACCCAGTTATTTTTCTTACTGTGGTAAAAAAGTAGATGTATTTAAGTAACAAAAAAGGCAATAAAAAGATGTCGATAACTAATCCTTACTTTATTATCAATGTTTTTAGAAATATTGGCAGTGATAGCATATTCAGCCAAGTGACTAGTGTATTATTTCTTTTCATTTTTGTGGATTATAATGCCAGGACGTGAAATTTCTCAGTTTATTCGAGCAAGAATTACTGCTTTACATGATGCACGACACTCTAATCATGAAATATCGGAAATCTTGGGCATTCTTAGATCATATGTTGTGCGAATAGTATACATATATCAAGAATTTGATACAGTGGAAAACAGACCACGTAGTGGACGTACTCGAGTGTCTAGCGAAAGGGAGGATCGTTATTTGGTGCAATATGCCCGCAGACACCGCTCAGCTTCAGCTTCAGCTGTTCGGAGTCATTTTCAGGGTACCTTTCGCCGTGTTATATCGACACCTACAATTCGAAGACGACTCCGTAATGCAAATTTACGTGCTAGAAGACCATTAAGGGTCCCCACTCTACTTCCACGACATCGTGCAGTACGTCTTCAGTGGGCGCGAGAGCACAGGGGTTGGCTTTTGCAACAGTGGAGGTGGGTGTTATTTACAGACGAAATCAGAATTGGACTGGTGAGTGATGACAATCGGCAAAGAGTATGGAGAGAACCAGGGTGTCGATTCTCGGGCCAGGGAACAGCGCTCTCCGAGAGAAGAGATCTTTTGTCCTTGTTACTGAAATGACAGAGTAACCAAGCTAAATGGAGACAAAAGATCTCTTCTCTCGGAGAGCGCTGTTCCCTGGCCCGAGAATCGGCACCCTGGTCGTCAACAGCGACTTAATTTCGTCCGCGAAAATGCTCCCTACCAAGGAGGTACCGTAATGTTTTGGGGGGAATAATGTTTAACCGCCGTACCGCATTAATTCGAATTCCACAGAATATGACCAGCCAAATTTACGTCGATCAAGTTATTACACCCATTATCTATCCCATACGAAACAAATTAGGCGAAAATTTTGTGTTTATGGACGACAACGCCCGACCACATCGCGCAAGAAGGGTTCAGGATTCACTTGAAGCAGGACATATCAATAGATTGAATTGGCCAGCAGACTCGCCTGATATGAATCCTATTGAGAACATGTGGGATTACATTGCTAGAGCCATTCACAATCGAATGAACCCACCTCAGACTGCAGATGAGTTAGTCATAGCGGCGGTAGAGGAATGGAACAATATTCCACAAAACACTATCAACCGGTTGATTATTTCAATGCACAGACGTGTCAATATGTTATTGCAACGTCGAGGAGGACATACCGACTATTAGTCAGTATACAACATGTTTCATTACTTTTTTTAATTCAATACATTTTGTCAACAAATTCGCACATTAGTTTGTTTTTAATTTTCTAAGTATCCCAGTTTGTGGAAAATACTCCTTTCACAAAAAATAAATTCAGAAAACAATATACTATTTTAAATATATTTTGTTTTTCTATCCAAATATTTCTTTAACAAAACTATGTGGGGGTCCAAGACTTTTGATGTTGAGTGTACAATAAAAGAGTGTACTTACCGAAACAGCTGTTCCATCACTATCAGCAACCAGTTAGTAGGTAGGTTGGTTCTATCTTCTGGGAAGACCACAATAGTTGATGGTGTAGTTGCCATGATGTTTCTGTACTTTCTGTATTCAAATCTTGAGCTGAACCACCGAATAATCGAATAATAATCAACAAGAAGGGTCACTCTGCTCTTTTTCTTTAATGTGGTGTAGATCTGGTGTAGATAACGGCTAGTCGGGGTCAATACATATATTATCTGTTAAAGAGCACAGGTCAGTATACGAATACGAGGCTTCCTCGTAAAAATTGTGACATTCACAATAAAAAGTAAATTGTACAAGGTCTGGTCAACATATATTTGAGTTTGTTATTAAAATTAGTTAACATAGGGAGTTTCAGTTGTGGATATATTATGTGACATACATTAAATTTTGTACACAATCCATCAATCTTTGTCAAGTGCAGAAAACAAGTGAATTATTCACTTTTCGAAATACGGGGTGTTGAAGTTATAAAAATGTAAATGTTTTTGTTTGATTACTTTGAAATGGATCAATAAATTGATTTTACTTCCGGCAGGTTGTTTTTAAATGTGAAAAGGCACATTTTGATGACAAAACATTTGCTAATTCTTGATCCAGTGGTGTACATTTGGAAAAATATGTCACTTTTCTCCTCCCATTTTCCACGCCACTGGCATTTGTGGATATTTCGAATTAATTTTGTATTCCTCAATGTTTTTCACGTGAAAAACACATAAATTTTACACATAAAAAAATTTGTTATTTTCAATATATTTAATGTTTTCATGGAGTTTGCAACATCATTTTCAATAATAAAAGCACAAGTATGGACAAATATTTTTGAGAGTTTTCTTCCACTGTTTAATATGCATTGCTGCTTCACAAATTAGTTTCTGATACATATTTTAACCATTAGTATTTTGAAGGTTATTGAAAAAATACAAAAAAAATATTTTTTTCATTTTCATGACAACATTATTAATACCTTGAAAACTACACATTTTGTGATATGTAAGGGTTATGTGTTTTTTACGTGAAAAACATTGAGGAATAAAAAATTAATTGAAAATAGCTGCAAATGCCAGTAGCGTGAAAAATTGGATGAGAAAAGTGACATAATGCATAATTTTCATTTTTCCGACTTTAGAATAGCTGAAACCAGTTACAAGAAAATACGTTTCTGTTTCACATGTTAGACAATTTTCTAAACACAAAACACGCAAAAAACTTGTTGCGGAAATATATCATTTTCATTTATTGATAAAATATATTGTAGATACCTATAGATTGATTCGATCTTTAATCGGCGACTCTGTAAAAGCATGTGCAAAAAAGTTCAAGTATTGTCGGGAGATGGTTACCAGTGCTTTTACTTCAGTGCAGGCATCTCTTCCGAAAATTGGAGGGCCAGAAATCATAGTGCAGGTTTGGTCTTGAGATTTTAAGCGATATTAAGCTGATAGAAATAGATATTATTCATTGATCTGTGTTAAAGGTCGGGAAGAGGATTAAACTTAACTTAATATTTTCACACATCAACAAATTCGATAAAAGAAATTTTCATTTTTAGATTGACGAATCGAAATTTGGGAGAAGGAAGTGTTAGCCTATTTTTGGTTTAATATACGTTAATTGCTTTTATATTAAAAACATAATAATAGTAAACGGCGTCACAATAGTATATTATTAAACGAGCAATTTATGATAGCCATAATTCACGATGGATGACGTCACCCAAGTGAATTATGGCCATAAATTTCGAGTAGAATACTATACTTTGTACACAACACTTGATTTCTTTATTAAATAAAAGTCAGTAACGATTTGGTATTATACTAACCTCAAAATGTTCTGACAGCTACATAAAAATATAATTTGACATAATATATAGAGATGGGTGTTTTAACTGAATCTCACTTTTTTAGTTTGATTTGTTAAAAATGGGGATCTAATTAATTTGTTATTCGAAGGACCAGTCACTGTATTTTATGTGACGAGAGTTGACTAATTTGGTATAAGTTTTCAGGATATTATATCAACAAATTGAAGCGGTTTTCACTATTTTTATTACTTATTATCAGTATAAAGTTCTGTTTAAATTTTGCACGGCAATTAAGACTTTTCAACTGACACTGGCA
Organism: Galerucella nymphaeae; assembly: GCA_963978555.1. NCBI lineage: Eukaryota > Metazoa > Arthropoda > Insecta > Coleoptera > Chrysomelidae > Galerucella > Galerucella nymphaeae. Next base: position 14,779,658 of record OZ021715.1, on the reverse strand, counting down.
ATCGCACACTATTTTTTTTTATTATTTTATTGATTTTTTGACTAGAGGGTTTACGGTAGTTTTTTATGAAAAAAAAGGTTATAATTCATGTTTGGGTAGAGAATGAAGTGCTGAATAGAAATAAGGAATAATATATATTTATTTATACTATGTGTTTGAAATGCGGAATAATTATTATACAGGGGTGAGGATGAATGTGATTCATAGATATGTGATTAACGTATAATTCGCAGGAAGAATTTAAGATTCATTCTTAAATTTGTACATATTGGGGGCGCGGGAAAGAATGATATAGTGGTACTAGATAGATACTATAAGAGATGTGAGTGAATAGGTAAATGGATTGTGTAAGTGAGTGTACAATATCCTGCTACATAAGTTTGAATTAGAGAATACTCTGATTTTGTAGATGGAGTTTCTTTGTTGAGAGGAAGAGAAAAGAGAGCGATCTATTTTTTGCTAAGAGAGTAAATGAGAGTTTATAATATTTAATGTTTGAGTACGTGATATGTGAACAATCAATGAATGAGCATGATAAAAGTACAAGTAATAACCTCTTATTAGTGAGGGTAATGTCGAGTGTAAATGTGTGTGAGAGAGAGAGGCCTTTGTAAAAGTACAAGTAATGACCTTTAATGTGAGGATAATGTTGAGAGTAAATAGGTATATGAGAGAGAGAACTTTTGACTAATTAGATTGTTTGTGTATAAGGTGTCTAAGTTATTTCACGAGAGTTCTTTGTCTGAAATAAATAAGCCGGCGCTGCTGCGGGCGTAAAATAGGTTAAATGTAATTTGTTTGTTGTGGGGTTAGTGATTTAAGAGTCAGGAGAGTCCGGTGTAGGTAAAGGAATGATTTTCACAATTGGTCGAGTGTAAATTCCTGAAGCTGTCTTGACTTGGACTGAACGGACTCTTCCGTCTTTACCCGGGGTAACGTTTATAATGCGGGCTAAAGGCCATCTTAATGGAGGGGAGTCGTCATCTTTAACTAGGACCATGGTTCCTATAGTGAGATCTTTTGTTGGGGTAGTCCATTTGGGCCGATTTTGCAATTGGTTGAGGTAGTCGACCGACCACCTTTTCCAGAAGTTTTGTTGTACATGAGTACATTGTTGGTAGAATTTTAATCCATTTGTGGGGACTGATGATAAATCTTTGTCTGGTAATGACATTAGGGGTGCTCCTATGAGAAAGTGACCTGGTGTTAAAGGATTCAAATCAGTGGGGTCAGTTGAAAGGGGATGTAAGGGTCGTGATTTGAGGATGGCTTCTATCTGACTTAAGATAGTACTGAATTGTTCGAAAGTAAAGGTAGAATTAGAGAGTAGTTTAATCAGATGAGTCTTAACACTTTTGAATCCTGCTTCCCAGAGACCACCCCAATGTGGGGATCTGGGTGGAATGAATGTTCATTCTATTGAAGAAGTAATTAAGTAATCATATATGGGAGGAAAATTCTTGGTTAGGAATTGAGTTATGTCTATAAGATAGTTGTTAGCACCAACAAAATTTGTACCATTGTCACTGTATATTACTGATGGTAGGCCTCGTCTAGAAGTGAAGTGTTTCAAAGAAGCTATAAAAGAATTGGTGGATAGGTCAGATACCAATTCAAGATGAATGGCTTTAGTAGCGAAGCACACAAATAAGGCTATGTAGCATTTAGTTATTGGGGCTCGTTTGAGATGAGATGATTTTATTGAAAAGGCTCCGGCAAAGTCAATTCCAGTAGTCTGGAAAGGACGGGAAGGTGTTACACGACGTGGGGGTAAATCGGACATGAGTTGTTGGGCGGTTATTGCCTTGAATCTGTGACACATTATACATTTATTTATGATACGCTTGATTTCTCGCAGGCCATCTATGGGCCAGAATTGTAGACGAATATTTGCTAATACATTTTGAGGACCACTGTGTCCCAAGCGTTTATGTTCTCTTTGTAAAACCAGAGTTGTGAAGTGACAACGAGCGGGCAATAATATAGGGTGTTTTTGTTCATAGGTGACAAGGGAATGAGAGAGTTTTCCCCCGACTCTAATAAGGTTGTCGTCGTCTAAAAAGAGATTTAATGATAAAAGCCGTTTGTCCAAAGACTGCTGATTGTTTTGTAATGCACGAATGAGTTGTGGGAAATTGTTTATCTGTACCTGTCGTAAAAGGAACAGTAATGCGGTGTCTAAGTTTTATCTAGAAAAATTCTTTGGAATGGTGTCCGGATGACGTAAAGTCTCTACGAATTTGTTCACGTATGCCATTGTTCTGATCAATTTAGTAAGGGAAGATGAACGGCTTATTAAATTTATAAAGATATTTGATGGTATTGTTGTCGTAACGAGTGACTTTTTGTTTTCGTCAGGAGGATCGGATAAACAAGAGAACATGTCGTAGCAAGACGTATCTTGGGAGCTTTCCCATAGGAATGGTGGACCTGAAAACCATTTGGTACTAGGAAAGTCTGGAAATTTTGAGTACCCAAAGATGTTGCATTATTAATTTCCCTTGAACAATTACAGGGTTAACAAGGCCTAAAGGATCGAAGCATTGAGATATTATAGATAACATTAGTCTTTTCGTTAATTTTTTTATTAATTGAGGACGGGCATGATATTTGTAATATGTCTGATTTTGGATTCCAGATGATTCCTAAAACTTTACTAGGGTTATCGTCTAAATTCAAATTTTTCTCTGAAAGAGTGTCGGATAAATGAGTGCTAGAAAAGTCAAGAGAGTTGGAACATACCTTATGAATTTCAAAACCAGATTGTGATAGGATATTTCTGAGATTATCATGGAGTTGAAGAAGGTCATCTACGGAATTTGCTCCTGTCAGGATATCATCAACATATGTCTGTGATAATAGTGCAAGTTGAACATCAGGGTGTTGGGGATTTCTTATAGCTATTTCTTTCAACGTACGACAAGCTAAAAAGGAGCACTTGTTTGCCCAAAAGACACTGTATTAAGTTGGATGCAAATGAAAGGGTCTGATGGAGAGTCTCTCCATAAAGCGTTCTATAAAAAGCGGAAGCGGTCGTTTAGTTCTATATGACGATACATTATGGAGATGTCAGCTGTAAGCGCATATTTATAATTTCGAAATCTTATCAAAATATCCAATAATTCCGGCTGAACCCTGGGTCCTTTCAAAGAGATGTCATTTAGAGATATTTGTAACGATGATTTAGCTGAATAATCAAACACTATTCTGACTTTGGTAGTTGTGCTACTTTCCTTAAAAACACAAAGGTAAGGGACAAAATATTTGTGATCTAATAATGGGGTTTGTAATGTAAGAGGAACAACTTCTCCGTGGTTCAAATGTATATATTCAAATAAGATATTTTTGTATTGTTCTTTAAGTTGGGTTTTTTTTTAATGTCGTTTCTATAGTGACATAAATCTATGCTTAGCTACAAGGAAGGAGTCTCCCAATTCTTTGTGGGCAGAGTGGTGAGTGAGAGGCAGATCTACTTCAAAGCGTCCGTTAGGAATAGTTTGTAAAGATGAGGAGAATATTGTTTCGGCTTTGATGTCCTCTTCATACAATTGATCGTACATTATGAATTCCTCTTGGTTCCAAAATTTTTCTAACAAACCATCTACAGTGGGTGGTGGTTCATTTACTATGGAATGAAAAGAATGGGTCATAGCGGAAATAGGAGCTTCATTTCTAATACAAGCAGGAGGAACAACGCCCGATATTACCCATCCAAGATAGGTGGATATAAGGGTAGGTAGATTTTTTCCTAATTTATGAATGCCTAGTTTAAGTTAAGAATAATAAATGTCAGCTCCCAGTAAAACATCTATTTGGGAAGGAGTCCCGAAAGATTGGTCAGCTAAAGAGGATAACAAATGAGGTGGTATGTCTAATGATTTCATATCAATCATAACTTGAGGAAGGGATCTTGTTATTTGCTTAACTACAGCACAAGTGGTTTCGAAACTTGAAGATTTATCAGTGGCAGAATGGAATGTGAGGTCGAACATAGAGTCAATACTTTGATTATTGTTACAGATGCCCGATACCCATAAGGGTTGTTTGAAAGTGGTTCCATTCAGAGTTTTGACTGCCTGGATCTAGAAGGGCCCGTGCTTCAATTACAGGGCCTGATTGAGGGTAAATTAGAATATTAGCTGTGGCGAGAAGCACATGGCTTCCGTCTAAGTTGAGCATTGTTAAGTTTGGGAGAGGATGTGAATTCTGCTCTTCTAGTGTATGGGGAGAATGGTTCTAGATGTTAAGGGAGTACCATGAACTATTTCTATTTGATTTTCTGGATGAAGATTAGATTGGTTATGTTGTTCTGATGATGCATGATGTGAATGAGTAGAATTTCTGTTGAAAGATCTCGTATCAAAGTTTTGTCTCGGGGGAGAATGATTAAGTGAAGTAAAGTGTGATGCCTTTTTTGGCATATAGAACATGATTTAACAGATAGACAGTTAAGGATCGTGTGTTTATAACCTAGACACCCGGAGCACATTTTATTATCTCTGATGTATTTGTTTCGATCCGGTATGGAAAGCTTTCCAAATTGAGAGCAGATGTAAATTTTGTGTCCTGTTTCCTTACAGAACGAGCATGTTGAGGGGTAATTGGAATTATGAGATGCACTAAAAGAAGTTTGGTTGCGTTGGTCATGGTTACGGGTTGAAGTTTGATCGGAAAGTGAGTGTTGATTTGTTAATAACGTCACTCTGTTAGGTGGGGCGGTCACAGAAGACTGACTACGATGTGGATGGGAATAATCAGGTTCAGGATCTTGGATTAGCAAGTTTTCCAAAACAGTACATTTTTTCTCCAAGAAGTCAAAAAAATTATCGCTAGTGATTAAATTTTGATCAGTCTCTTTTTCTTCAAGAGATCTTTTAGTGCCATAGTCTAATTTGGTTTTTAAAATGTGAACAATTAAAGCATCAAATAAATTCTCCTTACTAATATGTAAATTTAATAGTGATTTTACTATAGCTCTAGCTTTAGATGTAAATATTCTCAATTGCTGTGCAGAACATTTTGACACATTATTACAGGCTGTTAAACGGTTAAAATGGGCAGTGACAATTTGCCTCGTGTTATTATATTTAGAATTCAACAAGTCCAAAGCTACATCTAAATTTTGTTCATTAACTGGTAATTGAGAGATTAAATTCAGCGGGTCACCTCGCAAGTATGATTTTAAATAATAGAATTTTTCGGTTTTAGATGAAAGTCTGGTATTGTTGAATATTAATGCATTGAACAAATCTATGAAAGCAGTATATTTTGTATTGTCTCCAGAAAAGATTTGAATCTCTATTGACGGTAAGCGAATATGAGTTTCACTCTGATGGATGGATTTTGAATTTAGCTTTTCATAAGCATTTTGTAATTTGCAATGTAATGAATAATATTTTTGTCAATTTGATTTCTATCATCGAATTCGTGTTCGGGATCTTCTGCTATAATTTCAATCTTACTTTGAATCTCAGAATATTTGGAATAATATTTATCTAAATTATCAATTCGAGATTTCAAAGCATACTTGTCTGACTCTTCCATGTTGCTATGGAGCCAATTATAAATGCGTGTAATTGCTGCCTTACAACTGGCACGTTGTGTTTTTAAAGAATCCATTTTAAACGATAAATTGATTATTTATGCGATTTATTCAACATAAAATAAGAACTTTTTTTGTAATGTTAAAGGAAAATCACATGTTTCAATGTAATTGAATTAAGAAAGACTAACAGCATGTCACACATCAACTTAATTGAAATATTTAAAATTCGTGCAAACAGAAGTGCATTGAATAGTTTTCACTACTGTTTTCAATATGTTATGTTATGTTATTTCAATATGTTATGTCGAACAAACAATTTATAATAAGAAATATTTATACGTATTTGAATAATATGCGTAGGTAATAGAACTATGATAGTTTTACAAACTTGATATAAGTGTCCAAGAATAAATTTTAAATTACGAAACGTCATAATTGTTTAAATTATTTAGGGGATAAATTTCGTCTCACACTGTAGGAATTCTTATCTACAAAGTCCGATAATCAAATAAGCGAAAATAAAACATAATTATCAATAAATTGGTTGAAAGAAATTTTCAAATTATTTAAGTATAGGTTTTGAATTTCGTCTTTACACTGTATTTATATATATTTTTTTCATGGCTTTGACTCACGTCATTCAGCCAGTACTGTATTTATATAGTTTTACAAAGCTCAATATAATCACGTATTCGAAAATTTTCATAAATCACTGGGTTGTAATGATAATTACCTTGTCTTTTTCACTGGATTCAAACATCTTGGTCGTTATCAGTTGCGTCGTGGCAAAGAGTAGGTACAAAATTATTCTGTAATCTTTGGTTGTGGGCTCGGCGATAATTTTCTTTCCACGTGGTTATTTCTTTTTGGGCTGTAGAGGCTTCTTATTCGGGTTGATCCGGCTCGAAGGACCATGTTTTAACTGAATCCCACTTTTCTCAGTTCGATTTGTTAAAAATGAGGATCTAATTAATTTGTTTATCGAAGGACCAGTCACTGTATTTTATGTGACGAGAGTTGACTAATTTCATATTAGTTTGTAGAGTATTATATCAAATAATTGTAGCGGTTTTCACTATTTTATATTACTTAATATCAGTATAAAGTTCTGGTTAGTTTTGCACGACATTTAAGACTTTTCAACTGACACTGGCAGTCGCACACTATTTGTTATTTGTTATTTAATTGATTTTTTGACTAGAGGGTTTACGGTAGTTTTTTATGAAAGAAAGGTTAAAATTCATGTTTGGGTAGAGAATGAAATGCTGAATAGAAATAAGGAATGATATATATTCATTTATAATATACATAAACATAAATCTACTCAAGATGCGATACACTCATTGACAAACACTATTTATGATAGCCTAGATAAAGGAGAACCAGTAATAGGTATCTTTTTGGACTTGGCAAAGGCGTTTGACACTGTTGACCATTCAATTCTCCTAGAAATACTAGAAGATATGGGAATAAGAGGCGCAGCACATTCTTTATTCAAAAGTTATTTAGAAAATCGAAAACAACAAGTTAAAATAGATAATAAATTAAGCAAAACACAAAAAATAACATGTGGGGTTCCTCAGGGAACTGTGTTGGGTCCCTTGCTATTTACTATTTATTTAAATAATCTATTTTTACTAGAGAAGGAGGGCCAAATAATCAGCTTTGCCGATGATACGGTGGTAATATACAAAGACACAAATTGGTATAACCTGAAACTGAAAATTGAAAATGATTTCACAAAAATAAAATCCTGGCTAGATAATAGACTTTTATCAATCAATTTTAAAAAGACATTTCACTTACCATTCAGTAGTTTTGAAGCTTCAGTTCCGGACTATGATATAATCATTCAGAATTCATTCGCTATAAGGCCCACAAATAAAATAAAATATTTAGGAATTATGTTGGATTGTTGTTTAAAATGGAATATCCATGTGGACTATATGATACAAAAACTAAGATGCATACTGTTTAGATATAAAAAAATAGTAGAATATCTGAATCCAAGAGAAAAAATCATAGTGTATCAGAGTCTTGTTGAATCACATTTGAGATATGGTATCATGGGTTGGGGTGGTGTTTCAAAAACATATAGTAATATGTTACAAGTGTCCCAAAATAAATTTTTAAGAATCCTCTTGAACAAACATCGTAGATATCCCACGGATCTACTGTTTTCCGAAACAAAGTTACTTGACATTCGACAGTTATTTTATATGCAGGTCAACCATAGAGATAGAATATAAGGAAGGAGACGACATCCAGTGTTAGGTTCCATATGTACACGTGGAATCAGTGGGCGTGGCTAAGTGTGGTACGCAACGTACAGAGCCGGATTAAATTACTACAATAGTCTACAACTATTAGTGTGTAACAGATTCATGTTTGAAATATTTGTAATACACTCCTGCACATTATTTATTTCACCTGTGGTACGTTATTCCAGAAGATTTCTTAGTATCCACGACGTCTCGACTGGTACAACTTTTAACAGCACAAGACACCATTTCAGTCAATCAATTAAAAGAAAAGTATTGTCAAAAATGTAATTTTCGACACAGATAACACTTAAAAACATTCATCAATCAACTTTGACATTAGTGTGGTACGAAAATGGCTGACCGAATACGCTTTAGATCACGTGATTTCGTCTCCTTCCTTTATACTATCTCTATGAGGTCAACATATGGCAATACTCGAACAAATACAAACCACAAAAAAACATCCATACTTATGAAACAAGAAATAGGCAAAAATATGTTGCACCTGCTATGAAGAAAAATATCGGACAAAGGAGTTGTTCATACCTGGGAATAAAGTTTTATAACAGCCTACCAGAAGATGTAAAAAGTGAGAATACTATAAGAAAATTTAAAAAGAGGCTTATAACGCATATCAAAAGTAAATCTAGGAAAGAGACTCGTGAGTTGATTGAGATCCAATAATGGTAATGATAATAATCACAAACAAAACTGCACACAAGCACACATCTTTTGGTTGGATTGCTGTAATAAGTTTTGGTGAATTATAATTGAATGATACTGTATTTCTTTCTTCAACACAAATTTACCTTTATTTTATTTTTATTGTTTTATGGTATCTTTCAACATACCAAAGTTTTAACTTTTCGATATTTTAATTGTATTTTAATTGTTCTTATATTTAAACACACCTTAGGTGATAGAATAATGTGCGTATTGTATTAAATTTATTTTTTATTGTAGATATGTAATTTTGTGATACCACGTACAAGTTGTTGAGGCTCTCAACATCTTCTGTGGGTTCTTTAATGTTTATTGTATTATATTGTGTTGTATTTACTGTATTTTACTTGTATCAATAAACATTCATTCATTCATATGTGTTTGAAATGCGGAATAATTATTATACAGGGGTGAGGATAAATGTGATTAACGTATAATTCGCAGGAAGAATTTAAGATTCATTCTTAAATTTGTACATAGGTAATTGAAACTTGGATAATATATTTAAAAACTGGCTGTTACAATAGAGGGACACTGTCGTTCTAGTCCGAGTTCTAACTTGTCCAATGACGTTAGAGAACATATTAAACATAAAAAACGTATTAGGGTTCCTCAACCAAATTAATCTTTGTTCTCGAATTTAAGTTACCAACCATATAACTGTATGTATTGAGATAATATAGGTATAAAGAATTTATATTTTATTTAAAATAAAAAAGGTTTTATATTGCAATGCCAACTTTATTTATATTGATCGACCCGAGTACCAGGTCAGGTTCATATTAGGAAACTGATTGCAATAAAATATTATTTTGTAATATGTATGTGTCAACACGTCTATGCTGAATATCGAGAAATGGATAATGCTGTGTAGCAGCATGTGCCGATTAGCAAACAGGAAATACGTTTTTGCTGATTCTCGATATTCAAGGAATATATTTAGATTAGTATTGAAGTTAAGTTGATAGAGTTAACTTGTTTTTCAATTATATCCCCTCTATGGCCTAGCCTTGGAAGAACCGACAAGAGTACACATATTACATCATTACATTTTTTTGTTGTAAACTAAAACCTTGTTACCTGAATTCTCCCAGTGCTAATAACCCTTAGTAGTTGATGCAGTTAGATACTAAAATGGAAAAAAATGAAAAATTTGGTAAGTCAATGATTAGGGTTGACGTTTGTAATACATTTAAACGGCTCATTATTGTGATATTTTGATTGAGACGACAACGGCGAAGCCGAAGTACTCGGAATAGAGCAAGTGTTTTAGAGACCAGTTATCCACGAATACTTTACGTTTTTTTTTTTTTGGTGCACTTTGAAATCATAAATATACTGATATCTATTACTACTACAAGGAAAAGAAATGGAAATAACTAACAATGTTAAATGGTTGAATTCGTGATGACATTCGTTTACCTTGCGTTGTCATGGAAATGTTGATAGTATCAAATTAAATACCATTTTCTCCGATTTGAAAAATCGAAATATCAATATCTCAAACAATATCACCTGCACCTAATAAAATTGAAATTGTTAAATATTGTTCAAATGAAGGTTTTGACGTTACAAAGTACTTCTATCAGATCAATAAAAAAAATTGTCATTTATACCATAAAGCTGGATTTATAAACTTGGCGTTGGCGTTCGCGCTAGCGTCCCTAATTAAAAGTACAAAAACCCCTAAGACCATTTATATCTACCGTTGGCGTTGCCGTCCGCCGTTCGACTTAAATGAACTTTAAGTTTCGCCGTTCGTAGCACCGTTCGAAGCAAGTCTGAAGAGCCAATCAAAACGATTTTTAGCCGTCACCTGGTGTACGTTATATTATGTGAAATGCCATTTATTGGCATTTGATTGTGTTTGTTTGAACAAGTAGTTTGTTAGTTTTATATAGATATGGCACATTAAATTGAGGTTATGATAGTTTTCGTAACGGCCAACGGCAAGTTTATAAATGGCCAATGTCGTTGCTACGAACTGCCGACAGCGCATGCCAGTGCGAACGCCAAGTTTATAAATCCAGCTTTAGACATTACACTTCGTTCGTATCTTGAGATGTTGATGTTGCCATGGTAACTTTAAAAAACGCGCGTGTTTTAAACAAGTCTTAAACACGCTTGAATGTTGGAATGCTATAGTCACCCCGCAAATTCATGTATATGCCAAATGGGTATTTCCTGAGTTGATTTGTTCATATAATATAATTTATTGCGTTCAATTTTTACAATGATTCAAATGAATAATTAATTCTGAAACGCAATATTTATGTATTTTATTTCTGATGTTTTGTTTCTAGTAGTTATCAGTTGTTAGAATAAATGTTAGTAATATTTCTTGAACCAATATTTATACTTTTCTCCTTTTTCATGAAGGCACTCTTTTTCATCGTATATAACTCGCAATTTTCTGGGCCACTTTCAAAGGTTAGTAATCAAAACTATATAAAGTAATTACACATCTACATAAAAACGCAAGATTGCACATGCCAGATTTGGTAAAAGTATATCGCGTGGTCGTAAAAATAGTTTACAAACTTGTGCGAAAGTGATAGTTCACACTCGTGGGGTTATCTCACTCGACTTGCGCTCGTGAGACAATAGTTCCCACTCGTGTGAGAAATGTCACTTTCCGCACTCGTTACGTAATATACTATTTTTTATACGAAAAATATATGAAACTGGTTTTCGTTCAAATGTCTAATTTGTATATAATATGGGTTCAGTTAAAAATAAAACGATACTATTTATTCCGATTACCGTTTATTTAAACAAATAAATTCAAATCATACAATCTACTATTCTATTAAACACATATTGTAATTTATATAATACACTGGAATGGATATCGATTAGAGGTATTTCATTACATAATTTTTCGACAAAAACATATTTATTATCAAAGTAAAATTTTCTGAAAATATTGCGGAAACGGAGATCTATTGATTTTGTTTAATAGACATTGAAAGGTGGTTGTATAACTTTGTCAATAACATTCCTTATTTCATAATATTTTCTTGGATTTTCTAAAATTTCAAATGTTTTGTTCAAATTCAAATATTTTACAGCATTAGGTTTAACTTGAGGCCAAATGATGTTTTGATAATCTTCATCAGCTTCTGGGGTGGGGTTTCTGTAAGAAATAGCAAGTTGAATTGTCAGTTAATAATAAATGAATTTAAATGATGTATTGAGTTAAATACAAAAACTGGTCCACTGTCAATAGTCAATTGTTTTTCCAAACGTGACATCAGTTTGAAGTAACAATAGGTGTTTTCGATTATTCGCTTTTGGCTGCTAGTAGCAGCTCGTAGTGATTGAATTTCGTTCGTTTATTACCGGGCGTGACGCCTAGTCTTACCTTCCCCTTGCCCCTTGAGCACATACCGAAAAGTATTAGCTTCATGCTTCAAGCCACGGACATTAAATGTTTGACGTTTGTCCGGTTTGACGTTTATTTAAAGGTTAAGATTACGCCGATTACGATTTAAATTTTACTGAAAATCTCTAAATATGCAAAATCATATTATTATCAATAACATCATAATCGAAAACTGTTCTTCTAGAAACACAGGAAATTCATTAATAATATCAGATGATAGTTCGGATGATGATATGACATGACAAGTGGTTTAGAGGATCCTAAAGATCGTGTTCGTTTTGTCGTGACGACTGAGGCATCACGCACAAATGCTTGAAGCCCAAATAAACGAAAGCAGCAAAAATAAAGTTCCATTTTTAAAAAAATAATAATAAAAAACTATTTCTTCAGGTTAATTTAAAATGCATTTGTCAAATTGACAGTTGGCATCGATACTATCTAGTCGTTGAATATTGTCAATTGGCCACGATTAGACGCCTCCATTTTCCACTTCAGTTATTGTATTTTATCATCCGTATCATTAGGATACTTTGATAAACCTAAAAGATGCAGGACCGTGGACGTTAGAGTTACTATCATATTGTGGAATATTTTGTCAAAGTTTGAGTACAACTCTGTAATATCCGATTATAAACATCTGGCTGTTGAAGTATTATTGCATTCCAATACTCGATGAACATTAATTAACAAACTATAGAGCTACAATACTTCAAAATAAATTGGTACATCGTAATGTTGAGTCTGAGTTGAAATTCGTAACTATAACGAAACAAAATTTATCAATTAGAATGTGGAAAACACTGATATTTCACATGGTGGCCGTTATGGTTCATAATTGCTGGTATACATCAAGGTATATTCCGGATATACAGGGTGTCCCACGACGAGTGAAAACTATCTGTATATGGCAAAATACTTGTAGTAAAATCATGAAAATTTTTACGTTTGGGTTTTCGGATACGATCTTTTCAACTAGAATATTTTCAAAGATAGCCGACTTCCGGTTCTACCGGAAGTCGATTGTAACTTTGTTATTTTTAATGGAACACCCTGTATATTAATACATTTTTGAAGTCTAAGTAATATTTTAGTATACTTTTGTCTAAAAAGTTTTTTCGAAAAATGCACACATTTTGAGTTATTGATTTTTTTGTAGAAAATTTGACCGTTGAAGACCCTTATAAATTATTTTTTTACAAGGGGACCCTTGAAGATATGAAAAAGGTTTCTCTTCGGTTGCCATAAGCAAGGTCAAACGTATTCGAATCTATGTTGAAAAATTTTTCATTTTATACAGGGTGTGTATAAAAAGTGTTCAAAGTTAAACATCATAAATATCAAATTTCTTCATTTTTGTAAATAGAACTACCCTGTTTTTTCTATTTTAATGCATTCAGGGGAAAAAAATAAGGCAAGTTCATGTATACTTTCCTATAACTAAACCTTACCGTTATCCAGATATTAAATGTTTTCTGTAAATTTTTAGAGATGCAGGTGTGGTCTAAATTTTGATACAAGCACTAAGAAACAAAAAAGTCTTTTTCTTCATCTGTCTCTAAAAAAAATCAAATCAAATTGTTTTTATCAATCCTATTCCAACATTTAGTCGTTTCCGAAATATTTGAGGTTTTAAATTGTTATTATATTTTTTAACAAGTTTAAATTTTTCATGTATACTTTTAGTAGGCTTTGTAATAAATGACACTTATTTAACTGACATTAGTTAACATCTAGAGAAGATTGTGAGCTAAGAGTTCGAAATTCCTTCAATTCCCTTTCTGAGATGATGATTAGCCGTGCGACGAATGAAGGTATATTGAGAAGGGTTGAAAAATGCATTGAAGTTCAAGGGAGCAAATTTGAACATTTACTTTAAATCATCTGACTATTTTTCTTTGGCTTTTAATTTTCCACAAAATTTTGTAGCATATCTTATTATTCTCACAAATGGTTTAAGTCGATTAACTTTTGCTTAAAATGAACCGAATAGCTTCAGTTAGTATTCTTTTAACAATGTGCGATTTCGATCGCGGTCAATCTGGATATCTTACTGCAAATAAAGCACATGTTCTTGTAAAAACTTTGTAATATTTACCATGTATTAAAAGTAAATTAACATAATAATTTTTATTTCTTAGTGCTTGTATCAAAATTTAGACCACACCTGCATCTCTAAAAATTTACAGAAAACATTTAATAACTGGATAACGGTAAGGTTTAGGTATGGGAAAGTATACATGAACTTGCCTTATTTTTTTCCCCTGAATGCATTAAAATAGAAAAAACAGAGTGGTTCTATTTACAAAAATGAAGAAATTTGATATTTATGAAGTTAAACTTTGAACACTTTTTATACACACCCTGTATAAAATGAAAAATTTTTCAACATAAATTCGAATAAGTTTGACCTTGCTTAGGGCAACCGAAGAGAAACCATTTTCATATCTTCAAGGGTCCCCTCGTAAAAAAATTATTTATAAGGGTCTTCAACGGTCAAATTTTCTACAAAAAAATCAATAAATCAAAAAGTGTGCATTTTTCGAAAAAAGTTTTCAGACAAAAGTATACTAAAATATTACTTAGATTTCAAAAATGTATTAATATACAGGGTGTTCCATTCAAAATAACAAAGTTACAGTCGACTTCCGGTAGAACGGGAAGTCGGCCATCTTTGAAAATATTCTAGTTGAAAAGATCGTATTCGAAAACCCAAACGTAGAAATTTTCATGATTTTACTATAAGTATTTTGTCATATACAGATAGTTTTCACTCGTCGTGGGACACCCTGTATAAATAAAAACCAAATAAAGTTGCGTGCACGTCCACAAGATCGTATTTCTATCGCATGTGTGGCTACATTTCTATCGAAAAGTGCATATACTTGAATTTGTTAATTAATCGGTTCTAAAGATTATTAATGAAAAAACTTTTTTATCAAAATAATGTATAAGCAATATAGCTTTATTGGGCTTAGACGTCCCTCGATGTGAAAATTTGTGCTAAAATTTTTATAAAAAAACCTCCAATTATTGACGGTGAAATATTAACTGCCAGATATAATGTCATGTTGTTTGTGACTTACCTGACCTGTGACTGACCTAAAAACGCTCCACCACCGGTGTTACTTTTCAAGGAGGTAGTCAAAGCCTATAATAATCTCACTAAAAGATGGGTTTTCTCAAAATCAGGCATGCGTCATTTAAAAAAATCACTAGATGAGGTTGATTGGTCTATATTCAACAAGACTGATGATGTCAAATTTTTGGCTAACTTTCTCACAAGTACTTATAGAAATTTAATCATTAAACATTTTACCCTAGGGACAATTTCACCTGAAAGGTGTCATTGTCCTGTAGATTGGTTCAGCGAGGATCTGAAGTCTATAAGACATAATTTATCTAGTTTGAAACTAATTTCAGAAACTGGAAAAAATCCCAATGATATCGTAGCATTTCGTAGATTCAGAAATGAATATAATTTAAAGCTCAAAGAGACTAAAAAGTTAGCCTACAATAATTTCATTGCAACATCGCAAAATAAACCTAAAGCTTGCTGGCAAATAATCAATTTTGAAAGATATAAAATGAAATCTAGTTCTCAAGATATTCCATTGTCTCCAAATGAGTTTAATGATTTTTTTGTAAGTGTTGCTGATGGTATTATAAAAACTTTGCCCTCAATAACTCATGAAGATTTGCTAAATTTTGAAAATTTTCCAGTACCGTCTACTTCTTTCTTTTTAACGCCAGTATCCGAAGGTGAAGTTATTAATATAATCACTTCCTTGAAAAATTCCAGCTCTTTAGATACAAATAATCTCAATAGTTCAATCATAAAAGAAACTTGTGAATTAATAATTAAACCGCTCACAATATTAATAAATTCAATTTTCCATTCAGGAATTTTTCCCGATGCTTTCAAATTATCTAAAGTTCTTCCATTACATAAAAAAGGAGATACCTCTCAGGTTGGCAATTATCGTCCAATTTCAATAATTTCTATTTTCAGTTAAATCATTGAGCTGCTGTTAAAACATAAGTTATACGATTACTTCGACAAACAAGATTTTTTCTGTAATTCGCAATATGGTTTTAGAAAAGAACGATCGACTACTCAAGCCGTTCTTAATATTGTTAGTGATGTAGTTGAGTGCCTTGGCAGCGGAAAGCATACTGCTATTACACTATGTAATCTTTCTAAGGCGTTTGACTGTGTTTCTCACTGTATATTGCTCCGTAAACTCAACTACTATGGTATTAGAGGTGTGCCACTCCAGCTAATTGAGTCGTATCTAAGTAATCGCTATCATGTAATGATCATCATAATCATGTAATAATGCTTTATCCGATTTCAAACCGATTGTCCATGGCGTTCCTCAAGGGTCAGTTCTTGGACCTTTGCTCTTCATTATCTATATTAATGACTTACCCAAATTTATGTATCCCTTCAAATCTGTTTTATTTGCTGATGACACCACATTTATTTATTCCGATAAGAACTATGAAAAGTGTAAGTCTATATCACATGTTATTGAAAACAAATCTGAATGGTTTTTGTCTAATAAACTAAAATTAAATTCAGAGAAGACACAAAAACTAAACTTTTCTTCTTCCAACCAAAATGTTGAGAGTGTGAAATTGTTAGGACTTTACTTAGATGGATCATTGTCGTGGAATTTTCACGTCGACTATTTAAGAAATAAATTATCAAGCTCGATTTTTGTATTTCGACAACTTAAAAGAGTTGTTAGTTTCCAAACTTTGAAAACGGCTTACTTATCCCTTGTGCATTCCCATATTAACTATGGAATTGTGCTTTGGGGTAATGCGTCGCCTGCCAAAGATATCTTTGTAATTCAAAAGAGAGCTATTAGGATTTTGAGTAATGTCAGTTCCCGTGAACACTGTAGGGCGTTATTTGTTCATCTACGGATAATGCCTCTACCGACTTTATTTATTTTTAACACCCTCATTGAGATCCACAAAAGTATTGACTCCTTATCAAAAAATTCAGATATCCATAATTACAATACTAGACAAGCGCATAATATCCGTACAAATCGTTTTCGTCCGACAAAATCTCAGAAGAATTCACTTAACTATACTCTGTATAATATCTTACCAGCAGAAATTAAATCTTTAAGTTTGAATAAATTTAAAAGGAGTTTAAAAACGTATTTTCTTAGATTTTGTTTTTACTCTGTGAACGAATACATTGAGAATTGTCAGAATATCTAGAAAATTTTTAAAATGTATTCATGCTCACTGGACATTCCTTTCTTTTTCAATATATATTTTATTAAGTGTTTTTATTTTTATTAATATGTCAAATGTTGTACATTTTACATTTTGTATTTGTGACTTGTTACAAACATTGTAAAAACATGTAATGTAGTCAAATAAATCTATCTATCTATCTATCATGTTTGACATTTCTAAACACTAACAATGAGCCGATTCATTGAATTGTCCTGCCGAATTGCACTCGATGTTTGTATTGATATCGGGTAAATTTGTGTTGTTCAACTTCTAAACTGTTTCCGTTAGCAATTAGACTCGAAAAACTGTCAACCTAAAAACAGTTGACAGTTTTTCTGGTCTAATTGCTAGGCAACAGTTTCTCATTAAACAATCCAAATTTATCCGATAAAATACAAACCTCTCGTGCAATTATAAGTGATAAATTAACTTCAATGTTGAAATGTCATATACCTGGAAATTTTATTGTCACTTTGACATCGATAAAAAAGGTGCATCCTTTTTTATCGCGATAAAAACCTCTCTTCCTCAATATCTAGTAAACGGACGTCACTTGTACACAATGACAATGAGATAATTATTGTTGTTGCTCATCGATATATTTTGCCGTTAATTTATCTTGCCAAAAAACACTCGAGCTTTTCTTTTATCAGATGAATTTCTCTTCAACTCAAAGTTTTGCCAATCACTAAATTGGCTCGAAAAACTGACATTAGATAAAATTAGTGATTGGAAAAATTGTTTCGTTGCAAAAAGAAATTTATCCGATAAAACAAGCTCTTGTGTCTTTACTGTTGACAAATATTTATAATTAAAACTGATTTTTCCAAAACAACAAAGCATTTTTTTCTGTGATTGTTAAAATGCTTAAACAGCTGAATAGCCGATGCAAAGAACTTGTGGCTTTATTAGTAAATTATTTTGAACAAGAAAAGAATAATAATGGTCATTTATTGCTGTACAAAGAGGTAGGTAATACGTGAATAATATAACCTTAGTTTACTTCACGAAAATTTCTATTATTTTATCGTGTAGCTGCTGCTTTAAAAATCAGTGTAAGAACAGTGAGCAAAATTTGTCAAACAAAGAAAAAACGTTGCGCTCATAAACGAGTAACAGATACAGAAACTTTGAATACAAGCTCTATTCGTGATACCATTCACAACATATTTCGTGAACAATCTGACAACGCTGCAAATGTTCACAATGATGACGTGCACGCATCTTTTTTTTTTATTATAGTTATCAATGCCTGGTTGTGATAAGTGATGCGGAATATATCAGGCTATTAGCTTATGAAATGTTTGTGGTGGGGGTTTCGAAAGGAATGAACAGTTCTTTCGAGACAATTTCAAGCGTCTTCGATGATATTGAGATCTGGTGATCTGGCTGGCTATTTAAAATGATTTTATTTTCTTTGATTAGGCCATGTACAATTCTGGCTCCATGTGGATGCACATATTGTCGTCCAAAAGCATGGAATTGGGTTCCAGGTTATTCCTGTATTTCTTAACAATATGTTTATATTATTTTGATATATCAGACCTTTTCGAGTGCCATGATACAGATTATAAAAGAGAACAAATACGAATCCCTGCAAAACATCAAAGGATTTTCAACTCCGATTTCAATGACCTTGGACCTTTAACTCGGTATGGCCGCGATGTCGCAGGTTAAAATTTTTTTTAGAATTTCTTACCAAATTGCAATGTTGACTTGGGAACAATAACAGTTTCCAGTGCCGGTTCTTCACTTTTCTTTCTGAATAAAATTTATTTGGACAGTCTCTGTATGAATAATACACTCCTCCGTGATGTTTATTCATTTTATAAAAATAATATACTAATGTACACTATTTTCAGTTAATATAACCACAACCTACAATCGATTAGTCAAATAACACAAATAATATCGCGGATTGACAACCTTCAAACTGAAGTGTCAAAATGACGTTTTGTATTTTGATTTTTGAGCCAAGCTGTCACGGTTATTGTGCATGGTTGCCAAAGATGGCCAGTGAAAGGAAGTATATATTTATGGTATGATTTTTATACATTATAATCTTTTAAATTGTAGAATTCTTTCAATGTTAATGAAATTGATTTGAAACAAGTAATTGTCGAATATTTGTATGTGTATAACTATCACACTAAAAATAATGCTTATAACATATTCGACCCATGATCGTGAATTAAGGGAAATATTATGCAAATTGATAACCCTGTTGAAAAGTCTCGCGAAGCAGCCCGAACGGAGTCGACATACGACGATGGACCTTTAAATGGGTATGTCCACCCATCTCTCTCTTTTTTACTGTTCTCTGTCAAGCTTTCGCATTTGTTATCTTTTATAATTTGTGGCCATGACCTAAATAAAGCTTCGTGTGACCACCCAAGAAATGGCAGCCCAGATCATAATACGGCCAAATCCATAAGGATAATTTTCGTAAAGTTAACCTGGCTGAACGGGTCCACTGGCATATTCTTGACTCGTCTGTATATAAAACATTGTTTCTTTCAGTATAATATGACAATTCACTGTTCTGTACGTGGTCCGAGCCCCACTAGCTTATCGTGAATCAGCAGCTATGCCCAAGAATGAGCTGGTTACATTTCTTGCCTTTTGGTAGTAAACTATGGATTTGTTTTCCGAAATCTACGATAAAGCGACACACCGAATGGATTTGCAATATCAATTTCTTCTCCATACTATCCAGAAACATACCAATAGCTCTTTTAGCGTTTGCGACAAACTGTTGCCTTCATTCATGTTGAAGTCTACTGAAAAACTCAACTCAATGATAAGAAAATAAAAACTCAAACACAAAAACTTTAAAATACGGCGAACAAACCACTATCTCCCGAGCACTAACAAAAAATCTATTTAGTATCATTTTGATTTGTTCATGAAGTGTTGAGAAATTTCACTGTAGCTTAATGCAGAGCTTGATGACTACAAATCTACCAATTAAGCTCTGCCTGTGAGATGCGCAAACGATAAACAGAGAGGGTTAGTGTGCGAGAAAGACCGACTTGGCCCTTTCACCGAAAAGTACAATCGAGAGGGGAATTTTAGTCGAAACCGTTGATTGAATGGATTGAATATTGAATGCAGTATCTGTGGCGGGACTCCGTACCATGTAGTATTCTACTTATCGACAAGATTCTACATGAGTCGCACCCTGTGTTCGCTGTATATCGACAAGAGACGATTTATTTGATCGCTTCTTCTCTACATCTCGGGACGTATCGAATTCTATTGATTTTGACAAGAATGATAATTGTCATTTAAAAATAAGAGAATTTCGTGACCTAAATACATTTTTATTACTGTTTTGGTAATTATTTATTCAAATTTCAATAATATATTATATATTATTTTAAATATGCGTGAGCGAACGGAGCATTGGCAGCTGCTATTACATATTTAGCAAATAATATGCCATATCTTTAGTTATACGAAATAATTCCTTAAACCTTACATCTTCTATTTGAAAACAATCACTATTGTCACGCATTATTCTCCTTTCAATGTTTTCTAGACGAATTACTTTCAGTCTTTCATCCTCTTCAACAATTAAATTATTTAAATTATTCATCGGAATCATTGTAATTTATAATTAATTTTTCAGCATATCCAAAACACAAATAAAAATAAACAATAACGATGACAATTATTTTGTTTGCCAATTTTCCTTAGGTGGAAATCAAAAGTCCCTAAAATATCCCCCAACTTTATCTGAATGTTTTTAGAATAGCTAGTAGTTAGAAAAGCCTCCCCGAGATTTACCGAAGTGATGTCGACAGTGACACGGAGTACGCAAAAAAGCTACTGTCGACTTTTAAAATAGATTTCTATTATAGAAAGCGACTTGTAGAATTCTATAGTGCACAGAGTCCCGCTTCTGAATTTGGTATCGGTTGAGGGTAACGATAAAACAGTAGAGGATAGAAATCCCAACATTCGCCAGTAGAATATAGTAATTATGCATAATATGATAATCACTACAGAGTATTTATTGTAGATGGATTAATATAGGCTCCCATACACGAAACGATATTTTGCGCGACGTGGTATGTAACAGACAGTGTCCGTTTAATTTTGCATATTGGGAACGCACGTTAGTGCTAAACGACGGATCTGGTCGGTGAAGGAACAAGTCGCTACAAGTGAAATTTTGTACTTGCAACTAACGAAAGGATCCAGTCGCTGAGCTCGTCTGTTGGTTTGAATTTTGGAGTGGACAAAAGATATAGTAACAGAGTTGAATTATAGAATTATATAGAGAACGGACATGTTTTTGGAATATTGAAGACCCAGATTATATAAATACGAATTTAAAAAGACATTACATTTCAACTTACTAAGTAACTCATTTAAAATTGGACCTCTCATTCTTAAGTAATTCATTAAATCAACTTGTTCGGTTTGTCTCAATTCTCGTACTATGTATGTATGTATGTATGTATGTATGATTGGGGTAACATTCACTGAGACCTAAAAGATCTATTGTGCCCCCTTACTTCTACTTAGTTCCTGAGGAGAGTCTCTGAAACTAGTAGCTCCTTTAGTCCTATTTCCCGGAGGAATTTTAGGATATCTGCAGGCTTCAACTTAGGTAAATGTTCCTCTTCTATCCAGTAATTTCCCAGGTACTGTGCTCTAGGATTCTGGAGTGCTGTGCAGTTGGAAAGTATGTGGATGGAGGTCTCTTCTTCCATGCCACAGTATCTGCATTCTTCTTCCTCCACTAGTTTGAGCTTTTTCAGGTGCCCATTCAGGCGACAGTGTCCCGTTAGGATCCCTGTTAAAACTCTTAGCGCAGTCTTGCTTTGACTTATGCATTCATTTGATCTCCGTAGGTTGTAGTCACCCAGGAGAATCTTTGATTGTCTAAGCCCTACTAGATCTTTCCAATGGTCAGATCTTCTCTTTCTTTCGGCTTCGCCTATTTCTTCCAATATTAGCTTGGAGCTGATTCCGCAAAAGGGTTCAGGCCCCCAGAAGGGTATTTCAGACCCCCTCTTTGCTAGTCCATCTGCTATTTCATTTCCTTCTATTCCAGTGTGTCCTGGAATCCATAGTAGGGTAACTATATTGTTCTCGCCTAATTCATTTAGTTTGTCTAGGCATTCCCAAACCATTTTAGAACTGATTACGCAAGAGCTCAGTGCTTTTATGGCTGCTTGACTATCTGTCATTATGATAATCCTTTGTCCTCGTACTAAGGACATATGACTATATTTTCCTCGTTCTGAAATCCATTTCTTTACCCATTTTGTTCTTTTCTTCCTTCTGTTATCTTTTTCAAAGATTTTTGAAATACATAAACCCATGAGAGCAGTTTTTTTTGTCCATTTTGTACCAATATAGATTACACCGACTGACGAGATATTTTAGACCAGCTTAAAATACGGAGTCGCACGACCCAGTATGTTGAATTTTCAAATATCTACCCACTAATTTGAAGACAGCGTATGTGCAGGAACCGATCCTTTGACAACTCGCGGACTAAGTATGGTCGTGTGTAGACACGACAAATCAGATCGCTCAGAGACCAAGTCGGCGGTGTTGGTATATCAGATCTGGGTGCCGATTCTCGGGCCAGGGAACAGCGCTCTCCGAGAGAAGAGATCTTTTGTCTCCATTTTGCTTGGTTACTCTGTCATTTCAGTGACAAGGACAAAAGATCTCCTCTCGGAGAGCGCTGTTCCCTGGCCCGAGAATCGGCACCCTGGTCGGTCGACACCGTCGTCCGACTAGATCGTTTCGTCTATGGGCAGCTATTAGTCACAAAATATAGTGATATCCTTTCTACCTGATTGAATGTTCTATTGTAATCCTAGTCAAAATTCATTTAAATAAAAGTTGAGGATTAAAACATATCGGATTATAAGCAAATATTTGGAAAAAAATGGATTACTATCAAATTGATACTTATTCAATGATTAAATGATTTTTCAATAATCTTCTATGGGTTCATTCGTCATGACATTGTCCTCATATTCCTCCGTTCTCTTGAAACGAGATTTCCATTGCTCTGGAGAAAAATCTTCGAAAATACAGTTGCAATGTTGCATTACATTGTTGAAATTAAAAGATACTTTTTTTATGTATTATAATAAAATGAGCGCTTACTGTGTTTTGATGAAGTTGCTCCACAATTTGATCATAGCTGTTCTAAGTGTTTCATTAATTACATGCTTCGTATCATTGGAAGGAGAAGTCCACAAATATATGACATCTAAGCTGTGCGGAACACCTATAAATTAGAAAACAATGGGTAAGGAAACTCGTGAAAACATTTTGACAAAAAAATGCACAGCTTCCAGTTTTCATTTACACTATCTTACATTTGAGACCAAAATAAAATCATCAACAATTACAACTTTTTAATCCAGCTTAGGAAATAAAACGCTATAGTTGGGTATATTTTTATCGATGTGATCGACTCAAATTTTGTGTACTCCTTCCTAAATCATCCGAATAGAATATTGCTCATGGAAGTAATTTTTTGATAATAATTTATTTTCAACTTCACACTAAACTTATTAATACTCCTCACTCAGCAGAGTAGCTGCCTGCCATACTGATCAAGAGTAACGACAATCTAAATTCATAGATAGATAGATAGATTTATTTGACTACATTACATGTTTTTACAATGTTTGTAGCAAGTCACAAATACAAAATGTAAAATGTACAACATTTGACATATTAATAAAAATAAAAACACTTAATAAAAAATATATTCAAAAAGAAAGGAATGTCCAGTGAGCATGAATACATTTTAAAATTTTTCTAGATATTCTGACAATTCTCAATGTATTTGTTCACAGAGTAAAAACAAAATCTAAGAAAATACGTTTTCAAACTCCTCTTAAATTTATTCAAACTTAAAGATTTAATTTTTGCTGGTAAGATATTATACAGAGTATAGTTTAGTGAATTCTTCTGAGATTTTGTCAGACGAAAACGATTTGTACGGATATTATGTGCTTGTCTAGTATTGTAATTATGGATATCTGAATTTTTTGATAAGGAGTCAAGACTTTTGTGGATCTCAATGAGGGTGTTAAAAATAAATAAAGTCGGTAGAGGCATATACTTGATACTTACAAAAATTCAGTCATTAGTTTTTGTAGTGGCTATTTTTTTGGCGGTTTACGCAACTAACTAAAGGCTACACCGAACTTTATTAGAGAGGTCGGGCAAACACGAATAGCGCGATACGCTAATTACCTTCTGTGCTATTTTTAAATAACGAATAAACGCAAAATATGACTTTAAAAGAGAGCTCAGGAAGATCGTCTTACGTCTTGCGATAAGTCAGCGTAATTTTAATTCGAGTAACTTCGTTTTGACGTTGACACTTTATATATTTTTGTACTTTGTATTGATCGGTTTAGTTGGGTTTATTTTGCAATATGGAAGAAGAGTTGCAGTTTGTAATGGTAGTGCTATAGAATTTATCATAATAAATCACTTTTTGGCTAATCGTGAAGAGCAGCATCATATGAATTTAAATTTTTTGGAAGAAATAGAAGACGAGTAAGTACGAAGTCAATTTCGTTTCCAGAGAAAAGATATTTATTTATTAGTGCAAGTTCAATAAATGCTTCCAATTACCTTTTGACACTTACTTGACAAATGGTGTAACACGTGTTTGGATTTCGGATACATTCGACTTCCTCAATTCACCGTGAATTTTTCCGCTAAACCACACCGTAAACTTACGGAATTATCGTTTCGCGTTAACGTTATTTGCGTTATATATTTTGACCTGCTCATGCGTAGATGTCAAATAGCGCAGAACTAATTACCGTATATCACGCTATTTTTTTCCGATCTCTTAAATAATATTAGCTATCCCGTTTATATATTTATTTATTTCCATAAAAAATGTGTGAAGTACGTTTGACGTGGTTGTCAATAGAGAATTCAAAACATCTATCCACCCTCCCTACTGGCGACCTATTCTTGAATTATTTCGTATACAAATATTTAACGACTTCAAGAATAGAGGCCCTGGTGCTGCTCCTGGAGTATCTTTTCTAAAAATTAGCAGGAAAGAAAGTTGATTGCGTGAAATCTGTATTTTGGTACAATTTTTCCCATCCAACTATGGTGGACACACAGTATAAGTAATTTCCAGGTCATTCGTGAGGCCAGTATTATTATAATATTTTTTCAAACCAGGTATTACCTTTATATTCTCCGGGATCGTCATTCCACGAAAATTCATATAAATATACTGGAACATATTGAGAAGCTCCTTCAGCTTGTTTTACCGTTGGTCGAACAAAGTATTTATCGGAATTGTACTGAAAAAAAAAGGAAAAATATACAGTATTCATATCATATACATACTTCTCGAGTGTTTTTTCCAATTCGACGAAGGTTGTTTTTATATTGTGCTTGAAAAACAGGAAATAGCTTTGAAACCATTTTATTCTGTGTTCGTGAACCTGTTTTTGGATTGTCGCTAAAGCCGGCTACTCACTACGCGATACTTGACAAGTACTGGTACTTGATCATGTACATGTACAAGTTCAAGTATGGTCGATACATTATGCGGCTACTTGGCAAATACCAATTTTTGCGGATACTGCAAGTACTTGTGAAAGATAATAATTACAATCATGGAAATTGATAGTGAAACAGAGGCAGAAGCAGCAATTGTTGTAATGAGCAATGCATATCTTTTAATGAAACCAAATTCAGACATGATGGCGGATATTCTAAAGGAACCTTCTGGCTTATTCGAGTACTTTTGTTGAATGTCTTTTGAAAATTTCGAATATTTGCTAAATAAAGTTGAATGTCATATCTCTAAAAAAGATACAAAGTTGAGAGAAGCTATAACAACACACAACAACACTATTTACTAGTTTTTTACTTGTACAAACTTGTCGAATAAGTGTGGCGCTGCTACTTGACTCGCTACTTGTTAATTGCCAATGACTTTGTTCAATTTACCGACTGCGTACGACAAGTATAAGTAGCTCGCCGATTTTCATATTAGCTTTGTACACACTACTTGAAATATGCCAATTACTTGTCAAGTCCCGCGTAGTGAGTAGCCGGCTTAAGATCAATCTGTCGACGTCTAAATTCTCGATCGATGAAACATTGTCAACTGATATGGTGCTTCAATTCCATAAACAGGAATCATATAGCTGGGAGAACTGTTACCAAAAATTGTGAAAATTATTGCGCAAAAATTATTCCATTCTTCGATTGACTTATCAATTTTAACAGTTTAGATTAAGTACAAATTTTAACAAAGCATCTTTGGCTTTAAGTTAAGTGAAAATGACAGTTAAGTTGGACAATATTCTTTTGCAGGCGCTATACTGTTATATGCAACACACAAAAGACAACCCCCGTAATGTTGGAATAGTTATCATGATTATTACTTATTCGCCATTAATATACAGTCTTAGGATATAACAGAGCAGAACGATCGAAAACCACAATAAATTTTGCATTTTGTGTTTGCAATTCAACTCATGTATAAGAAATCGCATATGCATGTGCAACAGTGCAATTGTCACTTTGACAGCGGCAAAAGTTGGCTGAAACTTTCAGGCCCGGTTTTATAAGCTCGGGTTACCCCTGCCCTGAGAGTTATCCCATTGACCGTCAAAGGGATAACTCTCGGGGCAGGGGTAACCCGAGCTTATAAAACCGGGCCTTACAGCGACAATTCAACTCATGTATAAAAAATCGCATATGCCACAGTGCAATTGTTAAACTTTCACAGCTATAAATGCACTTGTGGTTTTTTCACTTATGCATTTGTTCATCAATTATCGCAGTGCTGGTTGCCATAATAAATAGTTTGACATAATTGTCAACAACTTATTGAATTTCTAAACACTAACAATGAGCTGATGAATTTCAATCACTGCGTGTTCAATAATTGTAGATTCAAATAAAAATGTGTTTATTTTTGATGTTTCATAAATAAAGTTTGCATTGATATGTTTCTCAATTTCTTATTCATTGAATTGTCCTGCCGAATTACACTCGATGTGTGTATTGATATCGGGTAAATTTGTGTTGATCAACTTCTAAACTGTTTCCTTTAGCAATTTGACTGGAAAAACTGTCAACCTAAAAACGATCCACCTTCGGTGTCGCCTTGTTCACAGTTTTTCTCGTCTAATTGCTAGGCAACAGTTTCTCATTAAACAATCCAAACTTACCCGATAAAATACAAACCTCTCGTCCAATTATATAACGAATAACTGAACGTTATTGGGAAAAGGAATTAAATAAGTGAATTGTGAATACTACTTCACCACGAATGCACCAAAATAATTTATAAAAATTAATAAACATTATATTATTGTTCATAGCCGCAGGCATGAGATCTCCAGCTTCGACTATAGATAAATATTTAAGACCACACCTGGAAGATGCCGAGTTTTCAGAACTACAACCACTATTCAGGCGCCTAGATGAAGCTAATATCATTTAAGTAATAATTATTCAATCACTCACCCGAATATAAGCTGCCTTGTCCTTCTCGAAAGATGAAGAAGTATATAGCGCTTTCAAATCTAGTCCTGCTTGCTCTCTATCCTCTTCAGCTACATTCAATGCATCAGGTATAATCAGTCGAGCATCGTCATCATATACTTTTGCCGCAGCTGCAAACTGCTCATCAGTCCAATCTAAAAGGTATGATGAACGTATTATACAAATGAGTAAATTTTCCAAAATTTCAATAGTAGGTAAACAACAACGGCCATATAATAAAATTTTTCATTAGGTCAAACTTGATAATATTAAGAAAATTAACAATTTAAAAAAACAGAGTTACAGATTTCACTTGAAACAAATCCTTATTGGAGACTCCTTCACAATCTGGGCTGGTTAAGATATTGAACACTTTTATTCACAACCATGTATGCAATACTTCATCTGACATGAATAAAGGTCACTTTTCATGAACTAGACAGTGCGATATATGTCACTTTCCTATGTGATCGTAGGAAAATAACTATTCCGTTGTTTTTAAGTGGTTATGTGATCTTGGTGGTATATGTATAATATAACTGTATCAGCTTTTACATTTGTTGTAAGTTTATTCATTCAGTCGAGATAATATGTCTATACGAGTATGTTATGATTTACCTCTTGTGAATCCCAGATATTCTTCGGAATTAAATCCTTGTTGATATATATTAGAATTTATATTTTTTGTGAGCCTAATTATTGAATCGAGATATGAATTACCTTCAACGAAAAACAGATATTCTTCAGAATTAAATCCTAGCATGAGGGGCACTAAATTGAATTGTCCAGTCATTATACGATTGTGTAGAGGTCCTGTCAAAAAAGCACCTTCATTGTCTGCGGACTCAATTATTGGCTTCAAATTTAAATCAATTTCGGAAGTAACAAGCTAAAAAAAAATTTTGCAATGAAACAGAAATTTGTTTGCATACATGATTTCACTTTGATGATTACTTTATCAATAATTGGAGAAAACCCAATTTCAGCTTGGACGTTGAATCTATTTGAAAATAAGTGAATTAATTTGGGAGAATGAAATTATATCAGTACTTAGTTGATACTCCATTTTTATTCTACTTTCACTCCATTAATATTTTGCGACGGATATATTCATGAATGAACTACATTTATGTTCAGTGAGGGCACTTTTGAAGAATAAAGTCTAAAAATATTGGTGATATCGTGTGCAGCATCACTAACACTGTACGTCATCCATCATTAGAAGAGCCTAAGCAGAAAGTGCAACTCACATTGAATAAACCTGCTTTTAAATAACTAGAACATTACATCTATAGGCACCCGTGACACGGCTATATGGATAAATTACTGCATCAATAAATGGAGCTGCCGCTCAACAAAATGTTTTCAACAAGCGAAATACGAAATAAAGCTGGTAAAGGTTAAAGTATTGTAATGGAATGATCAATTTCCTAACCAGTGATGGAAAGTGATACTCCGCACGTGACCGCACTTGTCCAAATGACGGATGACTGGAGTTCTATTTTTTTTTGGCACCGATTTGAGTTTTTTTAATGTTTTTTTCATTATTTTGTGTTACTACTTGGTCTTAAATAACTGTCCGATTCCCTTTTGTCACTGAATTATTATTTTTATATTTTTTTATTACCGTTATGCTGTAGTTGTAGTATTTTTTGTATTAGTTCGGAGGTACGCAAATTTACATTTAATCATAAAATTTCCGAAGTTGAGATTTCTTAATCAAAAAGGACATTTGGTATGTTATAGGTCAAACTGTTTTTTAGGACAAACTAATTTGTACTAGGAGAAATTAGTTCGTCCCCAGTGCGTTCGGATAAACTAGTTTCTTCTTGGCCAAACTTGGTTGAGTCTAAAAACAGTTTTTTGTTTTCTATGTAAAAATTTAATTTTAAAAAATTGCAAAGCGCTTTCAGCCGTTACGCCATCATCAGTGCATTTCTCGTCAGGTATCTACAAAAAACCAAATCCAGTAAAAAATCTCATTGATAAAAAAAAAAAAACTTTTTTAAATTAAAATCACATGAAATTTTTTTTTAACTTTTTCCCTGTTTTGGGTACTGACTGGGGTATTAACGTTTTGCCGGATTTCAATATTTAGACCAAACTAGTTTAAGTAAATACTTTATAGCTGAGTACACATGACTCGAAAGTCAAGAAAACATATTCGTATTCTGTGTAAAAATAATTTATTAAATCGCAGAGCGCTTTCGGCTATTAAGCCATCTTCAGTGCTTACCTGTAAGTAAGTAAAAAAATTTGTAGAAAATATAGAAGAAGTGGATTAAAAAATTACTTACTCGTCAGGTAATACAAGAAACTTGGACAACACATTGACGTCATGAATTAAAATTACATTAAAATTAAAATGATCCCCTGTTTAGGGTTTGTTGACTCTAAATTTGGAACATTATTAAAAATTTTTCTTTAAATTATTTTAAAAAAATGAACTCCGAACACGTGTTCATCTAACGGATATTGTAGTGACACTAACTCAATTTCAAAAAATTAAAATATGACAAATGACAGTGAACATAGAACTCAATTAATCCAACAAACGTTCAAAAAGACACTGCAGAAATCCTCTATAAATGTCCCAAAACAGACATGTGAACTTCTTAATGAAATTAAAGAAAATTTGATATTAAGGTCTAATGGGAACCTATCAAATTATAAAATTAATGAAAAAGATTGAGGGTCTAATGAGAACCCATTACTGAATCTAATTCAAAATAAAAATTCACATATATGTCAAGGAACATCCAAAAGTTAACAAATCAATTTAAACAATAAAAAACACAATCAAATAAACATTGTAGTCTGGTTGTAACCAATAACAAATAACAAAACTAATTACGGAAATTTAATTTGATTGAAGTCTAATGAGAACTCGATACTCAAATCTAATTCCAAAAGCGAATAAGATTAAGGGTCTAATGAGAACCCATTTCCAAATCTAATTCAAACTAGATGATTAATTAAAAGTTGATGGAAACTCCAAACACAATAACTTTTAGAGAAATGAAGTATGTAAAAACAAATTGTAGCAATTATTAAAAATGTTCAAATCCAATATAAAATAAAAATCAAATGTAAACCAAGTAACATTTCAAAACCAATGTGAGTGGTTTTACAATAAGGAGATCTGATTTAGAGTCTAATGAGAACTCATTAATCAAATCCACTACTATAAGAAAAAGATTAAGGGTTTAATGAGGACCCATTACTAAATCTAATTCTAAACAACTGTAACAAAAGCTCAGAAAAATTACCTTTCTAAAATAAACAAATGGAAATCATGGCTCAGCTTGATGATGTTATGGATAAATATGAAAATCATCATAGAGAGAGGATTAGTATGTAACAAACAAACTAAAGAATGTATTAAAACTAAAGAAACTAATGGTCAAATTATATTTAAAAATGAGAAAAATATGCTTTAAAAATATCAAAAAACTCATATGAGTTGTTTACAAAAAGAAAGATCTAATTTAGAGTCTAATGAGGACCCATTAATCAGATCAAATACTAGCCAGAAAAAGATTAAGGGTTTAATGAGAACCCATTCCTAAATCTAAATCAAAAACAACCACAACAAGAGTCCAGAAACATTTAAAAAACCATTAATCTTTTAAACGTCTATGTAATGGAATATAAGATCTATTTAATTGTACTTGTTTATTCAAACAAAAACTATTGTTTTGTAATTCTTCACTAATCTGTAAATCTTCAAGAAAATCTAACCTATTAAAATTTTTTGAATTAACTTCTTTTAAAATTTTTGAATTGCGATTAGGACTGAAACTATGCTTATTAAATTTTAAGTGATGACCAAAAGCTGAATTCTCATGTTTACTCAAATGCTCACCTATTCGAACTTTTAAAGGTCTGCAAGTTCTGCCTATATATGAAGCTTCACAATCATTACATTCAAGTCTATAAATACCACTTTTTGATAATTTGTTAATTTTATCTTTTGAATTAACCAAATGTTTACTCAAATTATTAGTACTCTTAAAAGAAATTCTTGTATCTGTTAATTTATTATTAAATAATTTTGAAACTTTTTGAGAAATGTTATCATTCAAAAAAGGTAAAGCTACATATCTAAAAGATTTCTCTTCAGAAGGATAAGTCAATTCCAGTTCTCTTTTGTTTTTAATTTTCTGAATTAACCTATTAATGATATTAGGATCATATCCATTATTACAAGCTATCTGTTTAATAATATTCAATTCATTATTATAGTTAGAATGTGACAGTGGGACATTAAGAAGTCTATGAATGTAACAGTAAAAAGCTGCCATTTTATGTTGATGGGGGTGATTTGAAAAAGAAGGTATCACATGATCAGTTTGTGTAGGTTTTCTATATATGCTGAATTCTAATTTGTCTGATTTGTGAATAGTAAGGTCTAAGAAATTTAATTTATTTTCAGATTCAACTTCTGAGGTAAAAGTGATGTTAGGATGAATTAAATTTATTTTATTTAAAAGATTATTAGCTGTTATTGAGTTACCATTGATAAAAACAAGACAATCAATGAATTCAGAAAATTAAAAACAAAAGAGAACTGGAATTGACTTATCCTTCTGAAGAGAAATCTTTTAGATATGTAGCTTTACCTTTTTTGAATGATAACATTTCTCAAAAAGTTTCAAAATTATTTAATAATAAATTAACAGATACAAGAATTTCTTTTAAGAGTACTAATAATTTGAGTAAACATTTGGTTAATTCAAAAGATAAAATTAACAAATTATCAAAAAGTGGTATTTATAGACTTGAATGTAATGATTGTGAAGCTTCATATATAGGCAGAACTTGCAGACCTTTAAAAGTTCGAATAGGTGAGCATTTGAGTAAACATGAGAATTCAGCTTTTGGTCATCACTTAAAATTTAATAAGCATAGTTTCAGTCCTAATCGCAATTCAAAAATTTTAAAAGAAGTTAATTCAAAAAATTTTAATAGGTTAGATTTTCTTGAAGATTTACAGATTAGTGAAGAATTACAAAACAATAGTTTTTGTTTGAATAAACAAGTACAATTAAATAGATCTTATATTCCATTACATAGACGTTTAAAAGATTAATGGTTTTTTAAATGTTTCTGGACTCTTGTTGTGGTTGTTTTTGATTTAGATTTAGGAATGGGTTCTCATTAAACCCTTACAGCCTTATTCATAGTCATATTTAGTGGCTACTAACACACCACTAACATCCCACTAAAGATATTCGTATTCATAGACGTATTTAGTGGCTACTAAGATCTTACTAATTTTAGTGGGCAATACATTTCTTAGTGGCGTTACAACGGGTATTTAAGTTACTTTTATACCTAACCTAAAAAGTCAACAAACGTCAAGCACGTAAAATCGAGCGTTCACTTCGTATTTGTTACTGTATTATACCTATCTTCTACATTTGTAAAATATGGAAATAATTCCTCATGTAAGTATATATTTTGATTGGCAGTATCTGCAGAATATTTAATCAGTTAATATAAATTTCTTCTAGAGAAAAAGACCCCGATCACAAAATTGGGACAATTACCAAAAGGATCTATTAATTGAATTTTTAAAAGGCGAGATCCTCATTATCGAGAACAAAACCTCTATTTTGCAGTCTATTATTTGTTATAATGTTATGTATAATTACAACTGCAACTATAGCTGCTTTTGTTGTATCCAAATTTATGTTTATCCCATTAAAAAAACATCCAAATTCATTTTTCATGACACCAAACATTCTTTCAATAATGTTTCTGGTAGATATGTGTGCCCTATTATATCTTTCTTCTGCCTCATTTCTTGGATTCAATAATGGCGTTTTTGTAAAAAACTGTTTATTATTATAAACAACCAAAGGTTTTTGCTTTTCCAAGTAAACTTTCGGATCAATACCTAATCTAACAACCACTTCTTCAGATTGTTGGCCTCTTGCTCTGCGGCATCCGGCCATCCAACAACCAACATCTCAAATACAAAATAAAATTTCCTTTGTTGCCGCATTCATTTTTCAGCTAATATTATTTTAACTAGTGGGAAAAAAATATGCGACTATGAATAGGAAACGTTAGTGGCTTGTTAGTATGATGTTGGTGGCCACTAACTAGTGGTGTTTTAACATTATTTTAAGTAAACGACTATGAATAAGGCTGATAATCTTTTTCTGGCTAGTATTTGATCTGATTAATGGGTCCTCATTAGACTCTAAATTAGATCTTTCTTTTTGTAAACAACTCATATGAGTTTTTTGATATTTTTAAAGCATATTTTTCTCATTTTTAAATATAATTTGACCATTAGTTTCTTTAGTTTTAATACATTCTTTAGTTTGTTTGTTACATACTAATCCTCTCTCTATGATGATTTTCATATTTATCCATAACATCATCAAGCTGAGCCATGATTTCCATTTGTTTATTTTAGAAAGGTAATTTTTCTGAGCTTTTGTTACAGTTGTTTAGAATTAGATTTAGTAATGGGTCCTCATTAAACCCTTAATCTTTTTCTTATAGTAGTGGATTTGATTAATGAGTTCTCATTAGACTCTAAATCAGATCTCCTTATTGTAAAACCACTCACATTGGTTTTGAAATGTTACTTGGTTTACATTTGATTTTTATTTTATATTGGATTTGAACATTTTTAATAATTGCTACAATTTGTTTTTACATACTTCATTTCTCTAAAAGTTATTGTGTTTGGAGTTTCCATTAACTTTTAATTAATCATCTAGTTTGAATTAGATTTGGAAATGGGTTCTCATTAGACCCTTAATCTTATTCGCTTTTGGAATTAGATTTGAGTATCGAGTTCTCATTAGACTTCAATCAAATTAAATTTCCGTAATTAGTTTTGTTATTTGTTATTGGTTACAACCAGACTACAATGTTTATTTGATTGTGTTTTTTATTGTTTAAATTGATTTGTTAACTTTTGGATGTTCCTTGACATATATGTGAATTTTTATTTTGAATTAGATTCAGTAATGGGTTCTCATTAGACCCTCAATCTTTTTCATTAATTTTATAATTTGATAGGTTCCCATTAGACCTTAATATCAAATTTTCTTTAATTTCATTAAGAAGTTCACATGTCTGTTTTGGGACATTTATAGAGGATTTCTGCAGTGTCTTTTTGAACGTTTGTTGGATTAATTGAGTTCTATGTTCACTGTCATTTGTCATATTTTAATTTTTTGAAATTGAGTTAGTGTCACTACAATATCCGTTAGATGAACACGTGTTCGGAGTTCATTTTTTTAAAATAATTTAAAGAAAAATTTTTAATAATGTTCCAAATTTAGAGTCAACAAACCCTAAACAGGGGATCATTTTAATTTTAATGTAATTTTAATTCATGACGTCAATGTGTTGTCCAAGTTTCTTGTATTACCTGACGAGTAAGTAATTTTTTAATCCACTTCTTCTATATTTTCTACAAATTTTTTTACTTACTTACAGGTAAGCACTGAAGATGGCTTAATAGCCGAAAGCGCTCTGCGATTTAATAAATTATTTTTACACAGAATACGAATATGTTTTCTTGACAAACTAGTTTATCCTAGGACAAAGTAGTGCTTCATACAATTGATGCAAATAATTTTTCAATTTTTAGTAAACAAAAAATTGAAATAAATGCCAAATTGATGTTAGAAAATTAGATCGGATGTATTTCAACTCTTTTAAAGTAAATATGTGAAAATATGATACAGGGTGTCATATTTAAAAATAAAAAATTCATTTCCATTGAGCCAACCAGTATATTAAAGAAGATTGAAATCTGTTTATTCGTTTATTTTTCACGACATTTTGAATTTATAATTCACTCAAAAATCCGCCTTCAAGTACACCAATGAGATTTATTTTGCACTGGCCTCTTCTGTTTTCATGAATTCTACAAATTTCAAACACCCTCAAAAGTCTCCTTCATAAGGTTAATATCTCACCTGATACGCTTGATAATATGAAAAGTAAATGAATGAAACCCTAATAAAATACCACACAGATTCTAAGATTCTCAAAGAAAATATTATCAGATACACCATCAAACTAGACATGAATAATTAAAACGAAAGGAAATATTAGTGGATGCGTACACAAGACTGACGAAGAGCAGACTACTAAAAATTCACATGTATGTACTGACATGAAAGCATCAATTGCATCAAGCACTATGAAATGAGTTTGGTCTGAAATATTAAAATTTGGCAAAACTAGTTCATCCTGACTGCGTTAGGATAAACAAGTTTGGCCTAGGAGAAACTAGTTTATTCGAACGGACTTGGCACAAACTAAATTGTCCTAGGACAAACTAGTTCGTCCTAGAAAACGGTTTGGCCTGTAACATAATAAAATATACCATTTAATTTAGTTTAATTCAATTAATTCCGAAAGACGTATATGGTATATGACAAACTTTTTTGTAGATTCAAAAAATAAATTTTACTAATGAGAATATAAAAAGGACAGAAAAGTTGGATTTCAGGTTCTCAGCTCTCAGCTCTCAGTTCTTAACTCAGTTCTCAGCCCTCAGCTCTAAGCTATCTGCGATACCGATACTCGAGTGATTGTTAGTTCCGTTTGCAGTGAGAATTTCCGATCCGGTTACCGGAATTAATATCATAAAGACAATTATTATTTTGTGAAAAGAGTGTAGTCCAAAGCCCATTCAAGAAAGTAAAATATTTCTATGATCACCGTATATTCAACAATTTCCGTACCTCCGTATTGCGTACACTAAAAATAGTTTGATATTTTTTTTCGGACCGGCTGATTTTTTACTTAGTTCAGTTTTTTTTTGAAAACAACCGGCAAAATTAGATTATTGTGATTTGTTTTGGAAAAAATTGTTTTTATTATAGAACTCAGTTTTAATGGTGAAGAAGCTCTATTATTTTATACTTATCTGATTGAAGCTCGTTTTGGTTTTTTGTATAACACCGATACTTGATTAAAGTTGATTTGTTCCAGAAAATTGTTTTTTACCACATTGCTCAGTATGTTAGTATTGAATATTCGCCGGCTCCGCATCGAGATTACGATTTCATGTGTACTCCTCACAGGACATTCAAATTTAATTGATACTGCTTAGGATTGTGATATTACAGTTTTATTATTTGTACTCTGTGTGTCGATAATAGATTATTTCCACAGATTAATAGTTCACAATAGTTTCTTTTCAATGATTCCTTTAAATCCAAAGGATACATCGAACTTGGAAGAGGCTTAGCCACAACTCGTTCGATTAACCGGCAGATTCAGGACCGTTCTTTTAGCATTATATTTTATAACCGTCGCATTAGTAGCTTTCCGCGTCTCTGTTGAATCCGAAGGGTTTCTTGAACTTGGAAGAGGTTAAGCCACAACTTGTTCAACCACTCGGCAGATTTAAACGTTCGTTTCGTGGTCCAATATTTTTTTCAGTAACTTTCCGTGTCTCCGTTAAATCCGAAGGGTTTCATGAACTTAGAAAAGGTTTAGCCACAAGCGAGCATTTCCAATCAAGCCTAACTTATTGAAGTAATTTTGTCAAAGCAACTTTCCAGCTATTCCTGGCAATTCTAAGATAGGATAAAAAAATTGAAGTGAGGAAAAATCAATCATGATTTTCAAATTCCTGGAATATGAAACAGCTACTTGTCCACTTTGTCCAGGTGTAGTATAATATTTAAAATATCATCTATTCTTACAATCTCTTATTCTCAGCTGCTATTTAGTCTATCACTTCTCTTGCATCCGACCACTCTTTGAAGGTTGTCCAAATTTTTTCAATCATATGATCATCAAAAAAAGCAAAAAGTATTGTTCAGCATCCACCGGGCGAATAGTTGTAAACGTCACGATTTTGTAGTTTTTCACCATCTGTAATCTCATTTATTGCTGCTGTAAGCACTTTTGATGTCAATAAGATTTTGCTACTCAAATTTGGTTAGAAGTTTTTATCCAGTGGTTGTCCTATTCACAGGGTTTTTAGATAATTAACTTTTAAAAAAATACTACCTCTCACTATTTAAAAACAGAAAATCTTGACAAATTTCACTTACCTCTGTCTGTACTTTAACTATGTCTTCTGCTGAAGACTTTAACAAGAGATTCAGTAAATCTTCAGATTTGTTAGAGGTAAAATTGGGATCCAGAGCCTTTCCAAGCCGAAGAGCAAATTCTTTGAAATTTGGTTGTATTGAAATAAAACCAAATGCAGCACCACTTTGTGATATCACGCCTTTAATCCAGCCTATAAAAAAAGATTATGTTTATTTCTCAATCCATTGCAAAAATTGCATACGGAGCTATCGAATCTTGGACACATTGGACATAATATGAATATAACCGTTTCTTACTAATTATATTCCAAATAATTATACAACTTATCATCCACTTATGAAGCAATTTTTTCTGTACTCATTTTAAGATATCCGTGAATAATTCCAAGAACCTGATGATCTAGTTAAAGTTGTTTTCTAGCAGCTCTTGGTCTTACAATAATACCTTTTGATTTAGCACTTAGATCATTATAAGCAGTTATTTGGATAATGTTAGCCTTACATACAAACGTCTGGACTGAATTGTATTAACAGTCAAATAGACATGAATTATCATTTCAGTTGATGCACATATACAGGGTGTAACAAAAAGGCAGGTCATAAATCATACACATATTCTGGGGCTGAGAATAACTCGATCCAACATAAGTTACCCCAGTACAAATGTGCATGCGAAAAAAATTACAACCTGGCTGGATATCGTCAGAAGCCATTGCTTCTCCAGAATATTCGGTTTTCGTTAGTAAAACGGTGCCGACTGTATATTCAAGAAAACGGGGTCCATTTCGAACATCTACATTAGGATCACATAATGAATTGACATTCTTCAACCCACCTTCAACCCTCGTTGACAGTTACAGCACAATTTTTCAATGGAAAGTATGGGTTCCATATAATAAAATATATGGTTCGAAAAGTCTTCTCTCATTCTATTTGAAAATTTCTTTGCTCTTAAATCTAAATTCACACGAAAAAGATCTGATTACTGAAAATTGATACAGCGAAAACCTTATAAACTTATAGACGGGAAACTTAATGTGATTTTCTGCCGATGAAGATTTTTTTGGTATAACGTTTGAAAGGTCTTAATTATCCATTCAACAATGTTTTTATTCTTAAATATATATGAAAGTAAGCATTGGCAATTTGTCTGGAAATTTTTTTGCTCCAGTGAATATCCAATGATATCAGTTAGGTAATTTGAGGTTATTTGATCCAACACAACCAATCAAAACAACATTATACTGAAAACAGATCCCATGAGATGTTTCCACTCTATCACATTGCTATAATAGTATATTATTAAACGAGCAATTTATGATAGTCATAATTCACGATGGGTGACGTGTGCGTCACGAGCCGCAGGCGAGGGGCGCAAGTCACCTTAGTGAATTATGGCCATAAATTGCGAGTAGAATACTATACTCTGTCCACGACACTTAATTTATTTATTAATAAATAAAAGTCAGTAACGATTTGGCATATTACTAACCTCAAAATGTTGTGGCAGCTACTTCAAATAATTTGACATATATAGAGATGGGCAATACTGTAGAAAGTATCAATACAACGTACCGTTATAAATATATTATTTTAAAATACTCAAAATTAGTAAATATCCTTATGAACCTAACCTAACCTAATCAATACTAAAAATTATAATATTTTATAGATACGATATATGTCAGAAACAAAATATCCTGAACAAAATACACAGATTTAATAGTTTATTTCATATTGTACCTCCATCTCTAGTCGTGAATTATGAACCATAATACACTACAGTGTATTATGAACCATAATTCACGACAGTTGATATATGGGTACCATACCTTTTGTTAGGAGGTAAAATATTGACTTATTATTAAGTGGTCGTGGACAAATACAATTTAATTATTAAGCAACAAGCTTTCGGAATTTTCCGAACAATTATCAATGTCCTTGGGTTATTACTACTGAAAATCAATTTGATAGGTAATTTTACCGGGTGAATTGAAACAATATTTATGTACCGTAATTCCTAAGCACCATGTACGGTAAACTGGAGGCTACATGGAAGCTACAATAATGAAATCTTTTATCCATTGTAATAAATCGTAGAAAACTTAATAGTCCGGGAGGTAACGACAGATTTCAATACACCATCTCCGCATGCTTCATTTTTTTTGTATGAGTTATCTGTGTAATATACAATAGTGATATGAACGTCTGCCAGCACACCTCCACGACAGGGGGTTACAGGAGGGTTACAATTACAGCTGAAAATAAACAAAAAAAAATTATTGCCGCATAGACGAAACTTATTGTACTTATCAAATGAAACATAAGAAGCTTAGAAAATATCGTCTGCCACCTAGATTCGACAACCAACATCGTCTGCCACCCACATAAGTAAGCGCAAATTTGATATAGAAAAAAACTTATACCCGCAAGGATGAAATTAATAAAAATGTAATAGTCTGCCAGAAATAAGATGCAACGAAGGTCGTCTGCCAAGCCTATGAAGTTACGCTCGGCATGCTTCGCGCGAGCACCGCGGCGACGACGCTGCATCTTTATCGGCTTGAAAGACGATCGTTTTTTGTTCTAAATTGTTGAACGACTCTCATGAAGTTGTTTTTTACGCTATAAATTTACTCAGTGAATTAATTTAAGCTCTAGTTTTAATCTTTTCCATGATAATAGAAACTTAAATATAATTAAAAAATTCGCAAAAATCTTTTTTTTGGAGTGGCGATTTTTAGAACCGTAGCAATACATAGATGCATTTGAAAGCATTCGCGATTTAAATACTGACGACTTATCAGCAGTGTATACAGTTATCGAAGAATTTGTCTGCCGCATGTATGAGTTGAAAAAGATAGATGACGTCAATGAGGCTCGTGTAGCTGTTTTTATGAAAACATATTATAAAGTAAATGAAAGTGACGAAATCTTCCGGACCATTGTAAAAAATGTCGATGGAGCAGTATTACCACCTTTGCAAAATGTGCATTTTGTTGCGAGTTGCATGCTATACTTTTCCTATGACAACATATCATTCACGTTCAATACACGATTTTGTCCTTTGACCTACCTTCCATTCCAAAAAAAAGTTATAAGCGCGTTGATACATATTTACTCTTTGACGTTTCCGATAATAAATTCAGTGTTGTTACTTTCACTGCCCCTATTATGTTCGGAGGTGTCAAATCTAAGTCAATATCACTATCAGTTTCCATTTTAATTTTTAGTTTTTATAGAAAACAACTATGAAATTATTCGTTACCTACTAAAACTTTGAGAGAAACGATCTAATGACTTGACCGCTTGCCCGAACTCCGCTCTGGGTCGTTCGGGTCAACTGCAGTCGCGTGCGGGAAAGTATCACTTTCCGCACTTGTTAGGAAAATAACTATTTTCTGCGAGCAGGCGGAAAATTGAATTTCCCACACACATTTTAGTGTGGAAAATTGAATTTCCCGCACCGTGTGGAAATATGTAAAATTAATTAATTGTCAGAGAACTGTCAGTTCATTTTCCAAATATTTTGCTCGTGAATAAGTGAATCCTCACGCTCGTAGAGAAACTATTGTACCTAACACTTGCGGGAATTGTTTTTCTGCATTCGGCTGCTTCAGGCAGACTCGTGTGGTAAAACTCATTTCCATAAAATTACGGTTGTCAAACTAGATCAGAATCGTTATACATGTTGTATATAATATACCTATAGAATTCATTTGAAAGAAAATCAATAAATAATCATGCCTTAAAAAATAATCTCTTAATGTCATTGCAAAACAGTAATATTTTATTGAAATTCATCAAACTATTTATTCAAAATCAATTTTGAAAACCGAGTAGGCGTACGCGATGACTTATTCTATGATCTACGCTTGAACAAATTTAAATACAGTGAATAAATGTATCATAAAAAACAACTTCATGAGAGTCGTTCAACAATTTAGTACATTTGACGATCGTCTTTCAAGCTGATAAAGATGCAGCGGTGCTCGCGCGAAGCATGCCGAGCGTAACTTCATAGGCTTGGCAGACGACCTTCGTTGCATTTTATTTCTGGCAGACTATTACTTTTGTGTTTGTTACTATGAAAAGAAGCATTTTTATTAATTTCATCCTTGCGGGTATAAGTTTTTTTCTATATCAAATTTGCGCTTACTTATGTGGGTGGCAGACGATGTTGGTTGTCGAATCTAGGTGGCAGACGATATTTTCTAAGCTTCTTATGTTTCATTTGATAAGTACAATAAGTTTCGTCTATGCGGCAATAATTTTTTTTTGTTTATTTTCAGCTGTAATTGTAACCCTCCAGTAACACACTGTCGTGGGGGTGCGCCGGCAGACGTTCATATTACTATTGTTTATTACACACATAAATCATACAAAAAAAATGAAGCTTGAGAAAATGACCCGGAAATTTCTGTCGTTACCTCCCGGACTATAACAATAACAATAAATGCAGAGCAGTGACCGTGATAATAAACTTGATTCATTTTGATTTCCCATGTGAAATAAACATTTTGTATACACATTTACCTTCATTCTGTTCACTTATAAACTGCTGTCCCGCCGACATTGCACCAGCACTCTCTCCATCTAAAGTAATTTGGTCAGGATCTCCGTTGAACAAATGTATATTATCCCTGGTCCATTTTAACGCAAAATGCTGATCTTTTAATCCCAAATTTCCTGGTAAATACTTATCATCCATCGTCAAAAAACCTATAATAAATTAAATAATAATAATTATCTATAATATGTTATGCTTGAAAAAAATCCAGTTAAATTTACCCAAGGTACCCAGCTTTTTTTTAACTGAAAACGTTAAATTCCATTTCAAATCAATTTTACAGAAATCAAAAACGCTTTCAAAGTGAGTTAGAGCTCTTTAAAGATGACACTATAACATCAATTTTATCACAATAACATTAAAATGAATTCCTGTTGAATAATATCAATCTGTACATTATGCAGAATGCATTTTTGTGCTGTAAATGAATATTATGTATCTTATCATTCGTGGACAGGAGCTACACAGTTCACTGTTTCTAGTTGAGTAAGTTTATCCAAATATAGATTCCTCACACTCCGATGAATCCAATAAAAATCGTTGAACCATCATATTTATAATCCCAAATATGTTGGTCAGGGTCGAGTTGTCTCACAATCCGGACGTTATCACCTATTTTCGAAAGGGGTCATGTCCAAATTAATATTTGGAGCACGTGAAATGTTGGCAACTTTCTCGAATAAAGTGTCAATAACGGTAGACACCTCGACCATAATTAATATCAGCCGATCTTCGGTGACAACTTGACCCTACCGTTAGAGCCACAAAATTCTACCTGAAAAGTGTTTTGGCGAAACTAGATCTAGGACTATGATCATCAAATTCGACAAGAAATTGAATAATTTTTTGTTTTTGGCAAAAGTACTTGTCCGCATATAAGCTGCTTCACCATGTAGAAACGCACACGAACTGCGCTTCACTAATCCTCAGGTATAAAAGTTATGAAATAAGATATAAACAGCTACTCGAACTGCACCAGCGTCTGATTCCAAACTTTTTTAACACCATTTTCAATTGATGTGTTATCTGCTGAATTTTGGGTGTTTTTATAATCATTTTTTAAGGGAACTTCAAGCATCCTTTAAATCATAATTCGGTTTCATGATAGTCAAAGCAAATAGTGCTGAATTCTGACCTTTATGGCGGTAAAGTCTACTTCACATCGGTACCTAACCTCAAACAACATGCAACAAAACAAATTGACTCGTCACAATCCATTTGAAAATTAATTTAATGATAACGATATGAGGAAACGGCTTGGAGTAAATTATATACAAAGTAGCCCAAATATATTGAATTTTAAGACTGCAAAATTTGTGTTATCAAATTTTTATTAAGGTCCATTCATAGTAGATCATATCTCTGGCAAAATGTGTAATGAAATATTCCATTTTATGACATTCCTACGATATGATGGTCTACTAGAAATGGAATCCAGTGAAGTGCACGTTCCAATTTGATAACAAAAATTTTGCAGTCTTAAACTTCAAAATATTTTTGATTGTCTAGTTGTCAAATTTTTTCCGTTGTGTCAGTTAGGGATAAAAATTAATTTCTACTTATTTTTTCTTGACAACGGTAGCTGGAACGCTACCGAAACGTCGAAATAAAGAATTTGAAAATATTGTGGTTTAATTTCCCAACAAATTAAAAAAAAACATGCTTAAACTTCCACAAAAGTAAAACCAAGTTTATAAATGAATTCTCGTGTGGTCCACCAAAACCAAAATATTTACTCCGCCCTGCAACCCCAACACTACAATTAAAACAAATAACCTAATAATGACACGAAGTTTTGAAATAATAATAAATCATGGAAATTCTAATCCGCTGGCGCAGTTCGAGCAGCACCTTATATTTAATTTCACTACTTACTTCCACCCTTGAAGATTAGTGAGGCACAGTTCGTATGCGACCGAATCAATTAATATTGGAACCCAAATAAATAGATAAATGTAATGTACAAAAAAAAAATGTGAAATGCATCTGATTACCTAATGCTCCCAATCTGTAATTTATTGTTACAACAACAATCTCCTCATCTATGAAATATTGGGGATTAAAAAATTTCAACTCTCCAGAACCTCCTATATATCCCCCACCATGGATCATAAAGAAAACAGGTAGCGAAGCGTTGGAACCAGGTTTCTATAAAACAAAATTGGTTTGTAAATGTTTATCAAGAATTAATTGGCAGAAAATGCTTTTATTTCTGAATAACTGAATATTGTTAGTTCATTTGCTATCTTGTTTTAATGAAACCGCCAAAATTTGAATGATCATCAAAGGTAATACCACGAGTGCTTCAAATTTTATCGATAATTTTTTCTTTTCCACGAAAACTTGTTTATTTGGCAAAAATATGAAAACAAACCGATTTTATCTAAATTCGGTTTGTTTGAAAGTTTTTGCCTCAAATAAACAAGTTTGAGTGATGAAAATAAAAAATTATGTGATAAAATTTGAAGAGCGAGTTGTATTAAGATTAAGATTTGCTTTAAATTTGAAAAATAAGTGATTTTTCCTTCAAACACATTTTTCTCTCTTATTATTTAAGATAATACGTTCAAAATTTCAGGGTTTGTATGAACCATTACAGTGAATAGACGATGCATATTATTTTTTGGAAAAAAAATTTCTGTGCTGTGAAATTTGAAATA
Organism: Galerucella nymphaeae; assembly: GCA_963978555.1. Lineage (NCBI taxonomy): Eukaryota > Metazoa > Arthropoda > Insecta > Coleoptera > Chrysomelidae > Galerucella > Galerucella nymphaeae. The sequence goes on along the minus strand of OZ021715.1, from coordinate 14,734,676 downwards.
AATTTTGTTAATATTTTATCAGTGCAGTAATAAATATGCATCGTCTCCGAAGCTACACACTAGTAATATACTGTCAAAATTTGAAATCATTATGTCTATTAATTAATGAGAAAAATGTGATTGAAGGTGCGTAAGAATTTGAATTTTAATGCTACGGTCTGAAGCGACATCTTACGGAGTACATACATATTTTGCACAGAGTGTACTGACTGACTCTCGCCTTGTTGAACGCTTGGATTTTAATCAGAGTCTGTCCTCCTCCGAATTTCGAAGCTTTCCAATCTTACGCGGGTAAATCAGGGCGCATTGGCTCTTAACCACCAATAGTTGGTTTGCTATATTTCACTTGTTTTTTTTTCCAGATCAGAACAGAATCATCAGTAATTTATTGATTATAGCCGTTGTTTATAATAAACACACTTTGTCTTATCGGTTGGAAGTTTTTTCAGTAATTATATGAGGATGTCCCAGGACTTCGTACCAAAAGCCTTTTGAAGATTATGGACAAACTAAAAATAATTATTGTATACTCCATATGAAATGTTTAGGCTACGGCCTTCGTTAAATCATAGTTGAGAATCAAAAATGCCTGTTGACGTGGCAACGCCGCTTTGTTTTGGTTTTTTGTCCTTCGCCGGCGATGTGCCGCCTTTTGTTTCATCTTTCCCCTTTATTATGATTATGTTATTTTCTTTTCGATTCATTAAGGGCAAGTCGACACCCGACCCCGGGGAGTCAGTGTCAGTTACAGTCCACTACCTACTCAATGCAGTCGCTCTGTCGATTGAAGTTGCAAATTAATAAAACTATGTTTTGTTAATATGTATGTATAGTAATACCGAATACTCAACCATATATCTTCAAAAGGTGAATAAATATTGTGAAAATTAAAAGCTGTTAATTCAAACCACTTACAACCAACCAAACAATGCTTTTTTCCATAATTTTATTTATTGAAAATCAATACAAATTTCAACCGTTCATAAACAAGACTTGTTAAAGAAAAAAATTTTAATTTAAAAATATAAACTAGAACTCATTTTGAACGGATTCCCAAAATTTTAGATTTTTCCGCGAAGGTTTAAACCATCAAATTAATTAAAGAAATTGTATTGAAGGAAAACGGGGTTACCTGTGACGTCACAGTGCATGTGCCATACCTAACGTTTGAAACGCCGCGAGAGCTATATTGTGAAAGTGTACTGTTTGTTCATTGCATTATTATTATATATTGTGTTTTGTAAGAAACAAAACGCTAGACTGTTGATTGAGCTGTTTCTTTATTTTATTATATAACTAATGAGTGAGAAAGAAGTGGTTAATAAGTACGGTTTGGTTCCCGACAGTCCTAGCACATCCAAGAATGCACCAGAAAAATATATGAACATTAAAATAATGAACAGTGGAAAAGTTACTGAATCCTGTAGTAATAGCGCTGACTGTCAAAAACGCTCAGTTAAAAGTCATGTCATAGTTTTTAAAAACCAAAGCACAGTAATTTGTCATTGAGCTCAGAAAATAAAACCCCTGGAGGAAGTCAAGTAGAGGAGGAAATCAATGGATATCACACGAATGGAATCTATAGGTATCTTGGAAAATAAGGGTTCAGGCTTGCATTAAGGCTTATGTACGTTCCAAGGCGATTCAATGCGTAGGCAAAAAATGGCGTTTGGAAAAAAACGAAAACACATCAACGAAGTGTTTTCAATATCCACTAGAGGTTCTTCTTTTACATTAACTTCGTCAGATTTAAGCTTGCCAGATCCGAATAACTTATTTTATTCAGACATTTATAGGTCAGAAGAAATACAATATTCAACATTTTAATGGATACAAGAAAAATCAAAAGCTTCATCTGGGAGTTCCGAATAATTCATTATTTCTTGTGAACTTGTTAACTAACAAATGTGAGCTAGACAAGCTTGATATCTTTTTAACATTGGAAAATATCAAACTGAATTCACCGTATGGGATATTAGCAGACGATTTTGGGATGCCACTTTCCAGAGTATGTAGCATTATACAAAAAAGTATAGGTACCGTTATTAGCCATTCGTGCATTGGATGCTCCTCTCTGGAGTTGAGAACTTCATATTCCCTACAGAGGGAGATATGAAAATGTACAATGTATTATAGATTGTTATGAAATTTCAATTCAAAAACCAAGTGTGAACTCTTTGTTTTTCTTAAAGTAGTCCATCACCATAAAGATATCGGGTTCAGGTGAATTTCCAAAATCTGCTTTAATAAATCCGGTATCTAAGTACTGAATACATCTTCAATAGCAAAAACCAATAACTATTTGAAATTTGAAGATTTTGCACCTGAAGCAACTTTCTCATGTAAAACGCAGCGGTGTAATGTCGAATATCATACCCCGACATGCAATGTGACGTCACAGTCCGCTCTGTCGCTTTTTAAGGAAGCTCCATTTTCAACCTTTAATATCTAAGTAATGGAGAAAGTTAAAGAGCTGAAAATTTTACCTGTTATTTGGATGACTCAGTTTTACAAAAAAAAAACGTGACAAAAAAACGAGAAAATATTGCATTGATAACAAACCCAATCCCTTAAAAATAGGTACTGAAAAAGTTGATTGAACTTGGGCTGCATCATAGTTCACAAGAAGTGTAGAATAGACTTGTTTATGTTGCCAAAAGGTACGTTATGGGTGTTTATGAACTTTTAACAATCAGCAAATTCTCAATAAGCCATTCAATAATCATAAATAAAAATTATTTCCCAATCCCAGCTTTAGAGTACCTCGTTAACGAAGGACGTGAGGGAAAAATTTCATTTGAAGTTATTTTAGTCTTTCTATCATCTCCTTAGTCTTATCCTGAATTTATTCATTTGTGGTTTGCTATTACTTATACTAATAATATAATGGGTAGTCACTAGAAGCCTTGTCGGAAGTATCCTGTTTATTTTTGCAAAGAACTTACCAATGGGGTGTATACATTTAAAACCAAACAATCTTCAGTCCCACTTTCTCCAGTATCTCCAAATTGTTGTTGTGGACAATATTTGACGTTATCGACAGTATCCAAGATATCGGTCCATGGTTCCAAGGGCTGTGGGTGCTGAAAAAGTGGTATTTAGTCTAGTCAAAAAGTTAAAAAACGTGTGTTCTCTTGATAAAGCTTCAAAAAATATGAGCTATCGATTCGAAATGAAATGGCAATTGTTATCAACAAATTCGGACGGAAATAATATAGCATTCAGAGTTTTATTTATAACTCGAAAATTAATGATATTTGAAGAATTTTGAAAGCAAATCTTTGAAGAGGAGGAAATTTCCAACACATACACATTATTTTATTCAGTAAATTTCTGTGGATCAATGATCACTTCCTCTCAAATTTCAACAAGTTTATAGCTTATGAAATCAAGCAATTTTAATTTGTTAAATCTATATTATATCTAAACTTAAAGTTGTGACACGTTTCGGTAACACAGTAGTTTTTTCAAACGAATTTCTCATTTTACCTCCATTCGTCGGAACCTTTGAAAATTTTTTTGCCATACTAGTTCATTATTGTGTTTTCATTGCTTGGTTACCAACTATTTAATGTCATACCTTATACCCGTGCAGGCATAAAGCTCAATTCATGGCCCGCGCGGGCATAAAAATAAATAATTTTGCATCAATATCTTCTACATGGTTTTCTTGCATCCAATTTCCAATTTTCCGTATTCCATGTCGCAAGCTTCTTTAGAATTTTTTGGCAACAGATTTTCAGTTTCTTTCTTTGCTTTTTCGATAATTTCGTCAGAAATTCTAAAATTTTTGTTCATTCTGACTTCTAACTTTAACACATATAATAGTTATTTGTTTAACTAGGCAGCAAAGTAATCACTTTGGCGCCTAGGCAGGAAAAGTAATACTTTGCTGATGGATATCAGTCAGATTGTCACCCAATAAAATTACAGTGTTGTGGACCGAAAGCCAAAGTGAGTCTAAAGGAAACCCCGCTGCTGACGCCCTCACTGAGAAGGCAACCGCATTAAAACTTTTTGAACCTGTTTGTGACACTAATACCTACTGACAATAAGTTCAAAAGCAGGTAAAATAGTACAAAAATTTCCAATGAACTAATGCACTATCCTGACAGTACAGCAGCAAAAATATTTTTGAGGATACCTGGCTGAGCCTGCGCTTTGCAACAGGGAATCATACCGGACACTGTCAACTACATACACATACTAAATATGTATAGTTATGGCGAGGATATAACCAGGAATATAAAACAGTGAAGCATATTCCTTTTGATTGTCCAAATCTCATCCAACACCAGCCATGTTGAAGGAAGTTTTCCTTGGAGACGTTATAAGCTATATATCATAGGCTGGTGGACGTACTGGAAGAAACTATCACCAGAGTGCACAAAGAGCCTAGGTGAGGTGGTGCTGCCCAACCTATCCAGCATATCAGATCGGGGAGAAATACTTAAGAATTTTTTTTACTAGGACTCAGACTAAAAAGTTTTCATATTCAAGTTTTGATATTCAGCTCCTCAAATTCAATTCAAATTTCAAATTTGATGAGTTTCAGTGAATAATGGTGAAACAATGAATTTATTTATAAATAACTTACCTTGAATCTATATTCTCCAACTGGCGGCTTAGCGTATGGGATATCCTGGAACGCATAATAATCATTTCCTTTTAGAGTTTGTAAAACATGTCCACGAATTTTTCCTGAAGGATTCACCAACTGGACTATCAAACCATCATCATCATTAAGTCTTTCAGCCAGAGACGGAGCTAGCAGTGACTATAAATTGGAAAGTTATAATTATTATTTAGTCCCAAAACCAGTTTGCACAGCTCAAATAAATTTGAGATAATTTATCTATCAAGGATGCATAATACTCCTAATTAAAATCTTTTTGCCAAACAATTTTTCCCACCACTTTCTCTTCCATATTTTGATTTTCATAAAAAAAAAATGATCGATTTTTGCTCTATAAACAACTTGATAATAACTACTTAATACATGGTTCAAGCATAAATATATCCACAAATACACAAGGGAAGTGGAGAGTAGAAATGAAAAGTCGATAATAGATTATATAGTAATAGAAAGACAATATCAATATACAATAAAAGACACAAGAGTTAAGAGAGGACCAGAAATCGGCAGTGACCATTATGTAGTAGAAGCCAAATTTAAAGACGATGAAAAAATAAGTCAACCACCTACATTAAGAGAGAAGCTGCAATATGAATCTATAAAAACCTATAAATTAAGAGATAAAGCAATTGCAATATGGACAGGAAATAGACAAAAAGCTTGATTATGAAGAAGTAGAAAACGAAAGTATAAAGGATAATTGGAACTACTTCAAAAATACAATCCTAAGTATAGCAAAGAAGGTGTGTGGAATACATAGAAACCAAAATAATATGAAAAAACTTCATGGTGGACAATAGAAATAAAAAATCAAGTGAAACAAAAGAAAATGGCATGAAAAAACTACTTATCGAATAGAACACAAGAGAAATATAATAAATATAAGGATGAAAGGAAGAAAACAGGAGAACTAATTAAAACATTCGAAAACGAACAATGGAGAAAGTTTGGAGAGAAAATAGAAGAAGACTGCAAAGCAAATCAGAAACTCTTTTATAAAGTATTAAAGAATATGAAAACAGGACAAAAGCGAGATACATACTTTATAAAAAATAAGAACGGAGAAATATTAACAGAAGACGAAGAAATTATGCAAAGATGGAAAGAATATTATCAGGAACTACTTAATGAAACAAAAGATGAAGAGAGACACGTACAAATTTGTATGCAAGAAGATGTTCAAATGAAAATAAGTGAAGAGGAAATAGAACAGGTTATAACAGAACTTAAAAACGGAAAAGCCCCTGGATATGACAAAATCACATCAGAAATGATTGAAAACGTTGGAAAAAAGAAAAAGATATGATGGTACAAATTTTTAATCAAATAATAGAAGAAACGTTACCAAGAGACTGCCAAAAAGCACTAATTGTACCAATTTTCAAGAAAGGTGATATGAAAGACTCTAATAACTAATGTTGGAAATGTTGTAAAAGATACTGGAGAAAAGAACCAGATCGACAATAGAAAATACACTAGAGGAGTCACAGAGTGGGTTTAGAAGTGGTAGGAGTACCCAAGACCACATATTTACTATCAAACAGTTGACAGAAAAAGCGGTACAGGGAAAAAAGAAATTATTTGTGGCTTTCCTGGATCTAGAAAAAGCCTTTGATAGAGTACCTAGAGAAAAAATGTGGAAAATATCAACAGAAAGGGGATTGAATACAAAAATAATAAGAATAATACAGAATATCTATAGGAAAAATAAGAACGCAGTCATAACAATATGTCAGAAAATTTCACTACAAATATGGGACTAAGACAGGGAGGTAGCCTAAGCCCTTTGTTATTTATTATCTACAAGGATGAGATCATAAAGAAATGCACAAAACTAAGTGAAAAAGTATGTGTGGGGCATTAACAATTGTGCAGGGTATACATCAGTGAAGGAGCATTTGCAGACGATGTCATGTTAATAGCAAAAAATGAAAGAAAGTTACAAGAAAACATAAATATGTGGAATACAACAATGATGGACATGGGAATAAAAATAAACAAAAACAAGACAAACGTTATGGTCATTGGAGACGACGAAGAGGAAATAAATGTAAGAATATATACAGGCAAAATAGAGCAAGTTGAACATTTTCAGTACATTGGAACAATAGTAGACGAAAAAGGAACACACGAAGCAGATATTAACAATAAAATAGTTAAAACTAACAAACTTCACTATGCCATGAATACAAAATTTGTCACTTATAATTGCACGAGAGGTTTGTATTTTATCGGGTAAATTTGGATTGTTTAATAAGAAACTGTTGCCTAGCAATTAGACGAGAACAACTGTCGACTATTGAAAACGCGACACCGAAGGTGAAGGTTGACAGTTTTTCGAGTCAAATTGCTAAAGGAAACAGTTTAGAAGTTGAACAACACAAATTTACCCGATATCAATACACACATCGAGTGTAATTTGGCAGGACAATTCAATGAATCAGCTCATTGTTAGTGTTAAGAAATTCAATAAGATATTGACAAACATGTCAAATTATTTATCATGGTAACAAATGCATAAGTGAAAAAACCACAAGAGCATTTGTCACTTATAATTGCACAAGAGGTTTGTATTTTATCGGGTGAATTTGGATTGTTTAATGAGAAACTGTTTCCTAGCAATTAGACGAGAACAACTGTCAACTATTAGAAACGCGACACCGAAGGTGGAGCGTTTTTAGGTTGACAGTTTTTCGAGTCAAATTGCTAAAGGAAACAGTTTAGAAGTTGAACAACACAAATTTACCCGATATCAATACAAACATCGAGTGTAATTCGGCAGGACAATTCAATGAATCGGCTCATTGTTAGTGTTTAGAAATTCAATAAGTTGTTGACAAACATGTCAAATTATTTATCATGGTAACAAATGCATAAGTGAAAAAACCACAAGTGCATTTATCGCTGAAAAAGTTAAAGCTAACTTTTGCCGGTGTCAAAGTGACAATTACACTGAGGCATATGCGATTTTTTATACATGAGTTGAATTGTAAACAATAAAAACACAAGAGCTTTTTTTATCGGATAAATTTCTCTTTGCAACAAAACAGTTTTGCCAATCACTAATTTTACGAGAAAAACTGACATGATAAAATCGCGACACCGAAGGTGGAGCGATTTTATCTAATGTCAGTTTTTCGAACAAATTTAGTGATTGCCAAAACTTCGAGCTGAAGAGAAATTTATCTGATAAAAGAAAAGTTCTAGTGTTTTTTGGCAAGATAAATTAACGACAGAATATATCGATGAACAACAACAATAATTATCTCATTGTCATTGTGTAAAAGTGATGTCCGGTTACTAGAAATTGAAGAAGAGAGTTTTTTATCGATGTCAAAGTGACAATAACATTTCCAGGTGAATGACATTTTAACATTGGAGTTAATTTATCAAAGGTAATACCACGAGTGCTTCAAATTTTATCGATAATTTTTTCTTTTCCACGAAAACTTGTTTATTTGGCAAAAATATGAAAACAAACCGATTTGATAAAATCACGACTCCGTTAGGAGGAGTGATTTTATCTAAATTCGGTTTGTTTGAATGTTTTTGCCTTAAATAAACAAGTTTGAGTGATGAAAATAAAAAATTATGTGATAAAATTTGAAGAGCGAGTTGTATTTGGGAAGATTATTTTTTTTAACAATTTAATAGTTATTTATGCAACAAGTGCAAAAAGTGAGTGTTTTTTGCACGCGACGTGAAATTGTCCAACGAGGTCTTTAGGCCGAGTTGGACAACACGTCGAGTGCAAAAAACACGTTTTGCGAGAGTTGCATACAATATTTTTTCTAAATTCATGCAAAAACTGGAAAATTAGAATATAATATGTCAAGAACCTAACCTAACCTATAATTAAACTCAACCCGTTCTTCTTTTTTTGTATCTTGTCCACCTTGTCAGTACTCAAACATAGCTGGTTCTCGCCTTGACCATTTAAATTTTAAATAATCAAAGATTTTTGCAATAATTGTAATTCGTAGAGACTAAGTAGTAAGATATACATATATTATTGTTGTATTAAAGCAGGATCAGATACTCGCTATGGATTTTTATTTAATTTAAATGTTTATGTTTGTCATTAATCATCACAAAACTGACACAAGAATGACAGATGAGTGCAATAAAATATTTTATTGCACTAGTGCAATAAAGTACAACTTTTTGCATTAAATGTGGTTCACAAAAGTGTTGTTTTTTGCATGAATGTAGAAAAAAGGATTTTTGAAAGCGCTCTTAGTTGTCAATAATGACAAATTCAAAGTAAAATTTTGACGTTTCGATGTAAACAAGGTTTTATCGATGAGGAAGCATAATTATCAGTATAGTACCGAATGATTGGCTAGAATAATGTATTGCTATTGGTTAAAACCACCAAAATGTCAGATTTTGACAAGTGAAAAAAATAATCAAAGGTAATACCACGAGTGCTTCAAATTTTATCGATAATTTTTTCTTTTCCACGAAAACATGTTTATTTGGCAAAAATATGAAAACAAACCGATTTGATAAAATCACGACTCCGTTAGGAGGAGTGATTTTATCTAAATTCGGTTTGTTTGAATGTTTTTGCCTCAAATAAACAAGTTTGAGTGATGAAAATAAAAAATTATGTGATAAAATTTGAAGAGCGAGTTGTATTTGGGAAGATTATTTTTTTCAACAATTTAAAAGGATTTTTGAAAGCGCTTTTAGTTGTCAATAATGACAAATTCAAAGTAAAATTTTGACGTTTCGATGTAAACAAGGTTTTATCGATGAGGAAGCATAATTATCAGTATAATACCGAATGATTGGCTAGAATAATGTATTGCTATTGGTTAAAACCACCAAAATGTCAGATTTTGACAAGTGAAAAAAATAATCGCTGTAAAAGTTTGAGCTAACTTTTGCCGCTCTCAAAGTGACAATTGCACTGTGGCATATGCGATTTTTTATACATGAGTTGAATTGTCATCAAAAAAGATATATCTAAAAAAACAAAATTAAAAGTATTCAAAACAATATATCGACTAATACTTACATATGGATGTGAAACATGGGTGTTAACAGGACAACAAAAAAGTAAAATACAGGCGACAGAGATAAAATATTTGAGAAGAGTAACGGCCGTTTGCACCAATTGATATTTAAGTAGACTTAAAGTCAAGTGGCGCTTTAGGAAAGTTTTGCTTTGCACAATGAATGACTTGTCAATTAAAGCTCTTTTTAGCTAAGCTTAGAAAATCCCTCGCTTAAACTCCACTTATCCTCAAAGTAGAGATTTCTAACCTAACATTATTGTGTTTTGATTGATTATGTCAATTATTTTTCTGTTTTCGGGTTTTCGTTTTGCGTCTTCCTATTTCAGGTGTGTTTCTTTATTTTTGAAGAAGGATGTTTATGGAGGATTATTTGGAAGTATTGGATATTCCCGAAAATGGATTTTCAAGAAGACGGTACAATCGTAAAAACTATTATGAAGAATTGGATGGAAATATTAGCAATTCTTTTTCCTGACCTGTATAATTTGACGATCTGATTTTCTTATTTTTAACTGTGTCCATTATAAGCAATTTTCTTATTAAGAAAACAAGAATAAAATCTTTTGATTTTCAAAAATTCAAAAATTGACGTTTAACTGTTTTTAATACATTATTTCAAGCCACAAAAACGAAAAGTCGCCAGATACCATAGAGAAATTAATAAGACTCAACTTGAAAACCGAGGTTGACAAATGTATTAACAACAACACGTCGAGTGCAAAAAACACGTTTTGCAAGAGTTGCATACAATATTTTTTTTTAATTCATGCAAAACCTGGAAAATTGGAATATAATATGTCAAGAACCTAACCTAACGTAATGAAACTCAGCCCGTTCTTCTTTTTTTGTATCTTCATGGCCTCCACCTTGTCAGTACTCAATCATAGCTGGTTTTCGCCTTGACCATTTAAATTTTAAATTATTAAAGATTTTTGCAATAATTGTAACTCGTTAATATTAAGTAGTAAGATATACATATATTATTGTTGTATTAAAGCAGGATCAGATACTTGCTATGGATTTTTATTCAATTTAAATGTTTATGTTTGTCATTAATCATCACAAAACTGACACAAGAATGACAGATGAGTGCAATAAAATATTTTTTCTACTCCCGTTTTATAATATACTTATTAAAAGACTAAAATCTGTATCATAATGAAATTCATTATGATACAGATTTTCATTATGATACAGATTTTCATTATGATACAGATTTTTAAACCAATAGGAATGCGACATTCGCACAATATTTAATATAGCCATGGATACCTGGTTGACATTTCTGAAATTAATTATATTAGGTCTGTGGCCCTGCAATAAAAGTGTAGCACTAAGCTATACGAATTTATTTATTTTAATTATGTTTTAATGCTTCTTGCAGTATACAAATGCAATATACATATATATTCCCAAATTTAGTAATTTTACACGTATTTTTTCACAGATAGACCTGAATTTTTCAAAATTATATAGCTCAGTGCTACACTTTTATTGCAGGCGAACAGCCCTATTAAGTGACACTTGATTTGATAGCTGTCAAATAATTTTGATTTTCAAAAGTAACAATATTTAAAATTAATTAAACTAATAATTATTGATTGAATAATTTTTATTAATCGGAGTAGAAAAATCATTGTATGAAACTTTCATGTAATGGCCATTAATACACTCGCATATTATATACGAAACTCGCCTGCGGCTCGTTTCGTATCCTACAATATGCTCGTGTCTTAATGGCTATCATTACATGTTCGTTGCATAAAATACTATTATTGCACTAGTGCAAAAATTATATATTAAATTCTTTTAACTTATTTTGATATAACATATATATATATATATATATATATATATATATATATATATATATATATATATAAGAAGTGAAGGGTAGTCTTTGCTGACTAGTTAGAACTAACTTCCAGTGATATTTTTTTAGGGAGTGCAGCAATAAAACGTAAACGTGTACTCTTTTAAGTATTTAATCCAAGCTTTCGAGTGAATTTTCACCCATCATCAGGGAAGCTACATAAAAATATATTGTTAGATTTTTTTATCACATTTTTTTGAAGTTTTTTATACTTACAAACTTATTGAGATTAAACGTGAAGATAACAGAATTAAAAACATAGATGGCCATCAGTAACATTAAAAAACTACGTCTATTATAGTTATTTATGCAACAAGTGCAAAAAGTGAGTGTTTTTTGCACGCGACGTGAAATTGTCCAACGAGGTCTTTAGGCCGAGTTGGACAACACGTCAAGTGCAAAAAACACGTTTTGCAAGAGTTGCATACAATATTTTTTCTAAATTCATGCAAAAACTGGAAAATTAGAATATAAATATTATGTCAAGAGCCTATCCTACCTAATCAAAGTCAACCCGTTCTTCTTTTTTTGTATCTTTATAGCCTCCACCTTGTCAGCACTCAATCATAGCTGGTTTTCGCCTTGACCATTTAAATTTTAAATAATTAAAGATTTTTGCAATAATTGTAACTCGTTGAGACTAAGTAGTAAGATATACATATATTATTGTTGTATTAAAGCAGGATCAGATACTTGCTATGGATTTTTATTTAATTTAAATGTTTATGTTTGTCATTAATCATCACAAAACTGACACAAGAATGACAGATGAGTGCAATAATAGTATATTATTCAACGAGCGTGTAATGACGGCTATTACTCATGAGAATGAAGTTTGCGACGTGAGCCGTAGGCGAACGTCGTAATCATTCGAGTGAGTAATAGCCATTACACGAAAGTAGAATACTATACTTTTTCTATGGCTGAGTGTTCACTTATCAATTCAAACGAACGAGATATTTAGAGAATATTTCATTGAATAAACTTAATGCTTTATGTCAAACAATTCCATTTTGAAAGCTACAATGAAAATTCATTTATTGCTTACAATATTGATGGTGAAATTTGAGCAGTTGAATTCGTTTTCACGTTCTGTATCCATTCTAACAAAAAGTCAGCTCTAAATCACCTTCGGTAGGTAGGTATAGGTACTGTCAAAGTAAAATTATGACATTTCATGGCGAGTCTGATTCAAACATTACACCGAACATAGTCGTGTGTAATGGCATTCTTTGACAGTGATTGGCCAGATAGTCGTGTGTAATGGATTATTACACACGGGGCGTGGCTTGTTTTGTGTAATGCATCCAGTTACTCAACAAAAATGTTACATAAAAAGGGTCCATTTTTCAACAGTCATAGAAAAAATATTTTATTGCACTAGTGCAATAAAGTACCACTTTTTCCATTAAATGTGGTTCACAAAAGTGTTGTTTTTTGCATGAATGTAGAAAAAATATATTATCACATTTTTTTACTTAAAATAACTATTTAAAATTATATATATATATAAATAATAATAGTATAAACACAAGTAGAAGTAGGTCGTAGGTAAAGTATAGTACGTAACTCGTGTTGTGAAGCATTCTACGCACACACTGAATTACGCACTCACCGCTACGCGACGTCGTACTTAACTTTTCCATTCGTGCTTAAATGCTCCTTACCACACACGTTACGTAATATACTATTATTACTTCATTACTTTAATTGAACTAAGTATATAGATATACTTAATGTCTTCTAATTTTTCAAAACAATATTATTATTATCAAAAAAACCATCAATTCGGCAGTAGAAGGGTTTTTCCTTGGAATTTATTGGAAAATTCTATAAAAATCTTCCGAATAATTTGATATCCCGTAGGTATTTCGAATATCTGTTTTGTGAAACTAAAAAATTATAGCATAAGAAACTTACTGTTGTTGTAAAAATAAGTAAACACGCTACAGAAAATTTTATATTGAACCACATGATTTCTAAAAAGTGGACTAAATCAGTAAACAAATGTGTACGCTTATATTTGTAGAAATAATCTATAAATCGTCCAATTATCCCTGTATGCTATCTATAAAAGTAGTACTCTAAATTTAGGTTGCACTATCTGTTATCGCGTATCTTTCGCGTATCATTCCAGAGCAGGTACTTGATTTGATGGTTTCAAAGATCAGTAAATTGATTATGTTAGGAGAACAAACGTGAATTGTTACTAAGAGATAATTTTTCAATATTTTGTTCACCTTGAATATAGTTTTAGAGATTTAATAAGTAAGCTTAATCTTCATTAAAAAACATGTTCCATGAAATAGAAAGTGACAGAAGTAGTAGTTATTCTTCCATACAAGTTTGAACTTCCAAGCATTGTTGTTGAATTACCAACATTTAAATTTTTTCATGTTTATCATTGAAATATGTGAAAAAAAGGGTTAATTTATTGTATACTTTTTCAATCAATAAAATATATGAACTTGATGATTATTGCTTTATTTTTTTCAATTCAGGTATTATATGATCCATTTTTTGACATTTCATTTAATTTTACTCGTCTTTTTATTGTTATTATTGTAATATCGATCTAATGTTGAGTAAAAATGAAATATCAAAAAATGGATCGTAAATGTCATTTTGCAATAAAAATTAAATGACAGTAATTTTGAATATACCGCAAAAAACCGTAAAATTACAGGAATCTTCTTTTTCGGCTGTTAGCGAAGTTCACAACCTGATTTGTGCCAGAGGTACTGACGGGACTCTCAAGGTAGCGCCACCCGTATGAATAGAGGGCGCCCCGGGTCAGTTTCCCATCTTTTAGGATTTTTTTATCTATGATAGAGGCCTTCAGTCTAAGGTCAGTATGGCCAACAAAAAGTGGTTTTTTTTTCTGGCAAGAATTAGGTATAGTTAAAGTCTAAAGTCAAAATAGTACTCTTCAAACATGATATTATTATAACAGTTTCAGCCTGGCAGGTAGAGATAATTCTATTAATTTTATTAGTGTTGATTCTAGAAAATAGTTCAACTCTTAGAAATGATACTCCTATGATTTCAAATAATAATTTCCTAATGTTATTTAGCGTTCTAGGTGGAAATAATTCAATCATTAGATATTACTGGAATTAGATTTTGTGAAATTTGGATTGAAATTAATATTTTGGTGTATATTCTATCGAAAACAGTTGCAATACAAGTGAAAAGAAACAAATTTATGTTATTTTACAAGCTTTCCAGAGCTCTTTCATGCTAACATTTTCATTAGCCTAATTGTTTAGTGTATTACACGGTTCTTTTGAAAGTACAATGTTTCTCCGCAATGCATTTTTATGATTTTGAAATATCCAATATATTAAATATTTAAGGTTGAAAAATATAAATAATTTATCGCTATACATTCAAAAGTTAGTTTGAGGGTATGTTATACTATCAATTTTACGCATTTTTTCTCTAGCACGATATTCAAGGTTATTCATTCAAAGATATTAATCGATCAAACCCACCAATAATTTTTCGTGTCACAACTTTGAAGCAATCGATCGTCTGAAAGCACTTGCTAATAATTTGGGAACTTTTCATCAATTTAAAAGTGAGTTATGTTATAATAAGATATAACATGATATTGGAGGTTATGTATATCAATATTCAATCAATATTCAGTTTTCCATCCGAATAATAAGATATAGTCTTCACATCTATGAAATCTGTTTCAGCTTCTTGACTTCTCCATCAGGAATAATTATTCTTAGAACTTTGAAGCCCTCAACAGAGTCATCAGGAAACTCTTTATAATAATTGGTTCAGACGAATTTTCATAAATGTAAGTTTGAGATTATGTTGACATAATACCCCCATTTCTCAACTGTGTTGAAGTTAAAGGGAATTCAGTTTCCGATGACTGCTCACCAAATTCCCAGCTTTGACAGAATGAAGTGTCAGTTAATGTTTATACCTTGCAAAAAAATAAAAGCTCTTTTGGGGCCCTTCCAACATACCTGACAGAGAATAAGAAACAACGCCATGTTAACCTCCTTCTAATTCAAGATAGATATGGTGATACCGAAACCCTTAGATACCATAACGTGTTGAAGTTAAAGGGAATTCAGTTTCCGATGACTGCTCACCAAATTCCCAGCTTCGACAGAATGAAGTGTCAGTTAATGTTTATACCTTGCAAAAAAATAAAAGCTCTTTTGGGGCCCTTCCAACATACCTGACAGAGAATAAGAAACAACGCCATGTTAACCTCCTTCTAATTCAAGATAGATATGGTGATACCGAAACCCTTAGATACCATAACGTCTGTATCAAAAAACTTTCTTGTCTCCTTTCCAGTCAGCTGTAGACAGTAGGGAAGGTGATAAGATAAGAAATACTACTGCGATAGATGCCTCCACTACTTTAGGCTGCAGGAAAAGAATATTCCATTAGCAGAACTTACTAAATTGATGGCAACCCTTCACCATAAGAATAAGTATATAATTCACTATCGAGCATTGAAGCAAGCGTTATCTCAGGGATTGATGCTTAGAAAAAATTCATAGAGTCCTCAAGGTTGAGCAATCACCATGAATGAAAAGCTATATCGACCTCAACACTGAGCTGCAGAAGGATGCGTCAAATGAGTTTGAGAAGAACTTATTCAAACTAATGAACAACACAGTATTTGGTTAGTAGTTTGCTGATTTTTCAAATACCTCAATAGTTATATTTATCTGTTTCAGACAAGACTATGGAAAATGGACGCAAAAGAGTTGACATACGTCTTCTTACAGAGTGGAATGGACGGTATGGAGCGGAGGCTTGCATCGCTTAGCCATAGTTTGGGCACAATTTTAGCGAAAAACCTGATTTGGTTCAGAAAGGTGCTCGTATGGTTGAATAAACCCATATACGTTGGACAAACTATCCTGGATTTGGCAAAAACGACTATCTACGACTTTCACTATGGATATGGTCAACGCTTTTACCGATTGTTTGGTCATGTATACGGAAACTGACTCTTTAATTTACGAGCTTCATCAGGATCCTTACGAAGTCATAAGACATGATTGTCACTCGTGCTTTGATACCTCTGATTATACTGAAGATAACATCTTCATTATTCCTCAAGTTAATAAAAAAGTTCTCGGAATGATAAAGAATGAAAATAACGGGGTGCCGATGAATGATTACGTAGGTTTAAGATCTAAACTATATACCACCAGAGAGATTAGAACTGAAAGTGATATAGCGAAGAAGCGTAGAATAGTTATTTGTTTAACTAGGCAGTCAATCTACTTTGCTGCCAAGTTGAACATATAATTTTTTCCGATTGTTCATGAGGATATTGTATTTGCAAATTATTACAATTCCCACAATCTCTTTATTTTAGTTGGTTAATATGGACATGTATAATCACAGGCAGCAAAGTAATCACTTTGCTGATTGATATCAGTCAGCAAAATTAATATTTGCTGCCAATCGGAGAAAATAGTTATTTGTTTAACTAGGCTGCAAAGTAGTTAGCTGAATTCCTAGCCTCGGCAGTCAATCTACTTTGCTGCCGAGCTGAACATATAATTTTTTCTCCGATTGTTTATAATGATATAGGAGGATATTGTATTTGCAAATTATTACAATTCCCACAATCTCTTTTTTTTTTGGTTGGTTGCTATTATATGGAAATGTAAAATCACAGGCAGCAAAGGAATCATTTCGCTGCCTAGGCAGGAAAAGTAATACTTTGCTGATTGATATCAGTCAGCAAAATTAATATTTGCTGCCAATCGGAGAAAAAGATAATTAATGAGGGGTATGATGATGATAAACTAGACTTGGAAATTATGAACTTTGGTGTTGGAAAGAAGACGGATACCCTCTAACTGAAAGTCAATAGGGTTGATAAACATTTTTGGAATGGGTTTTTTTTGAAACACAAGAATATAATTTTCTTTTGTAACACATGACGTTTGACGTATCACGTTTATGTCCCGCTCTGTTGAAAGAATGTTTCGAATACTGAGCCATTCATAACATCACTTTTTAAGGTATTCACAATTTCTTATAGAAGGCGCTCCGCATACGTTTGACTACGTGACAACTTGACGCTTGACGTAACGCTTTCGACGGGCTTGCTGCAACGGTAATATCTTTTTTTAAACAACCTGGTAGCAGAAAATAATTTTTTCATTTTCTTACACTATGCGTTAATGCCTTTCAAACGAGATGAGACGTATCTACACAGCCGATTTTTTCTTCTTTCTAATGGTACACACCCTGTATGTGTGAGACGTTTCTAGATACTCTGACGTTTGACGTGTGACGTTCGGCAATGATTTTTTCTCCTCCTGCCTATTTACTTATATCGTATCCATGAAAAATCGAGATTTTTTATATATTGATACTTTTCATAACGATACTTTCTAATATCAATTAAGTATTTCAAAACAATATATTTATAACGCTACCACTACAACATTTTAAAGTTAGTAATACCAAATGATCGTTATTGACTTCTATTAATTAAAAAAATTATAATGGGTATCAACTATTTTCAGTCTCACACGGTTTTTTTGTCGATTTGAGATGATTTAAATAGTTCGCCTGTTAGTTCATAAAATAAAAATTCTGCTACTTAGTACTTATAAACTTGAATAAAACTCCAAAGCCTAATATCGGTTTGACATAATTTAAAAAAAAACACAGATAAATGTTCATGGTTCAATGAGTTTTTATGGTTAGCTTATTTTTAATTTATAATTAAAATTAAGGCGTTCATTATTTATGATAAAAAATTCCTCGACTGAAACAAGATTAGTATTATCTCAGGTATCATAATACTTATCAGTATTACAATATTATCAATTATATTATTCATTTTATTGCGAAAGATTTTAATTATATGTGTCTAAAATGTAGGATAATATAATTGTTAGATTATTCCTAATAACGTAAATGAAACAAATGCAGACAGAAGATAAAAACTGGAAGATGGCGAAGGGTTAGGTTAGGTCTTTGTAGTAAACTAAGCGTAAACTCTACAAATTTTCCGTTCAACAGAGTCTACAAATATGGTTTTTACACCCTGTATTAATAAACTATATGCAGAAGTAAGCGGAAAAATATGGGAAATTTGAATAACGTTGATTCAATGTAGCAATACACCAATTGATAACTTGAAATATAATAAATGCTATTTCCATTTCTTCCACTGTGTAATTTACACATCTTTGTCAATTCGTACTTCCTCCTTTGCCTTCTCATTAGGTACCGAAAATAATGGTTCTCTATATTAATGATAAAACACCGATTAAAAACACTGAAAATCAGTTAACCACTCGAATTCATGCAAAGTATTTGTTTCAAATCTTTGCACATAAATTTAAGATTCAAAGCAACAGAGAACTGACAGAATAATTACGGAATGCATAGAGAGAAATACTCGTAGTAATTTTATAGTACTTTTTTTTTATATCTCTACGACAGAATGAAAACAAATTTCCATAAATAAACCTCTTTACTGCGCACGCGCCAATTCATTCGACTTTGTTCACCTACTTCGAACCATGCGATCCGGAGCGTATGATTTTCATGCGAGCCAAGAATATAACGACGATCGCCAAGAATAGCTACCCAGGTCAGATGGATTATACATATATATTCTATTGCTTACTTATAAGTATTCTTTCTTATTACTTTTGTTCATCACTTAGGCCTTATTATTATTTTCATTCTAGTACATTTTTATCACTTTTTTGAATACTTTTATATTAGCCTTTATATACTTTTCCGTTAAATTTTTAACAAAAAAATAATTCAGTATTTCTCATTTAAAAAAAAATTGCTAGCTTTTGATTTTCTTCGTTTTTTTTTTCTAAGCAAACGCGCTAAAGATTTGTTTGAGAAGGCTCATAAGAGGAGCCTTTGCTGTGATGTCAGAGAGGCAGTCCATCAACTCACACTTCCACTCCAATAAACTGAAGAGTTTTTGACATATTCATTTAAGACATTTTGACAAATAGCTGTCAAGTTATATAACATGACATTTGTAATCCAACAAAAATCTACAAAATTTTTAATTTGAAAATTACTGTTCATAAAAATGTCCCTCCTGAATCAAAACAAAGAAAATCGCACACTTCGGAAAGCACGATCTTCGAAGGATATAATCGATTTTTCTAGGATTGGAGGACTCGATCACCATTTAAAAACACTACGGGAGATCGTCATATTTCCCCTTTTACATGGTAACGTTTTCACGCATTTTAAAATCAAAGCTCCAAGAGGTGTACTTTTTTACGGTCCTCCAGGAAAATATATAAATTTTTTTAGTTCTCATGGAAATTTATGGATTTAGTAGACAAAGCGCTCTTTAACCGCAGCTTGATTGTTATAGTGGCTTCTAAATTTGTTTTATAATGAATATTGAGTTTTAGGGATGAAGGAACAAAAAAAGGGGTATGTGGAAAATAATTTGAGTATCTTTGGCTTGTTGGTTCCACTGAAGTCGATAGGAACTTTGCTCCGCGTCGTTCGGGTCAACTGCAGTCGCGTGCGGGAAAGTATCACTTTCCGCACTTGTTAGGAAAATAATTATTTTATCCCTATCTGACACAACGGAAAAAATTTGACAACTAGACAATCAAAAATATTTTGAAGTTTAACACTGCAGAACCATATGCAGAACTTTGTTATCAAATTTTTATTAAGGTCCATTCATAGTAGATCATATCTCTGGCAAAATGTAAAATGAAATATTTCATTTCATGACATTCCAACGATACGATATGATAGTCTATCTACTAGAAATGGAATCCAGTGGAGTGCACGTTCCAGGAACGGTTTTTATTGGGATAGCGCGTTTTTTTTTCGCTTATATTAGAAATGTTGTTAATAAAACGCGTTTGTTGTTACTTTTTTGTGTATAATTATTTTCGTTTTTAAAATATGTATACTCAAAAATTGAATGGATGAGGCTTTTACTTGATGTAGATCCATAGTGAATTATGAAATCAAACAATTTCAATTTGTTGAATCTACATTATATTTACTTAGAACCGTTTTACACGTACGAGAATTATTGCGAAATTTACTCTGAAAATTTTCATAAGAATAATTTTTGCTGTTTTACACGTCAAAGAATTATTGCCAAAATTTTCGGAGTAAAAATATTGACACGTTCTATATTTTTAGAAAGTGCGTGAGAATCGACGCAGAAGCCAAAAATAGAATAAAAACAATAATGGCGTCAATGTGTCATTATTTGTTGTCGTTTTCTTTATTTAGGAAAGCCAAAACCTTGGCATAAATGCAAATCTCAATTAATAAAATAAATAATCAATCAAATAAACGGTTCCAATATAGCCAAATTCCGGAAGGAATACCACTAGCAAAAGAGTCGTTCATTTTCTGCCTCAATTATGTTCAAAATGTTCAGGCGGGTAGGTTTTGTCATCCTAAATCGCGAAAAGAATGTCAAATCACTCCAGCTATTAGAATATTCATTTCTATAATAAATCTTTCGGGGATTCCATGAAAGATCAAGTAAGATCGTCTAAATCGTCATGAACAAAATTATCCATAATTATTTTTTCAATAAACAATGAAGACAAGCCACAGCCTAAAAAAAATACACAACAGCACGCATATCAAATAGTAAACTTTTTGAAAGTTTGGAATTTAGATGACATTAAGGAGAACTTTGAGCGGCACAATTCTTAGGCTTAAGTAAGTCATACATAAGGTACACCTTAAAACTCAATTGATCACCCGTGCAAACCAAATTGTGATACTAAGGTCACCTTAAAGTTAAGCTTCACTTAACTTTCGCTAAGTATAACCGGTGCAAATGGCGCTAAGCGCTCTCAATATTCTCTCAAGCTCAATATTTAGAACCCAGAATTTCAGAGCATAGAATTGTCATATTTTAAGCTCGACATTTCAATGAAAATGTAACACAGGGAATTGCTATACAAAATATTAGATTTGCGATAATTATTAAATTATTTAAATAGTGAACAGAGAACAATGAATAATGATGAAAGATCCAACAATAGGGACAACAAAAATGACTTTATAAAAAAAATGACTACGGCAGAAATTACAATAATTATAAAAAAACATACTTATAATAACTGGAATGATAATCATTATTAAAATAATTGTAATGTTACGGTTCGCCCTGCAAAAATAAAAATAAATAAGTATGAACTGTAACTTGAATGCATAACAGATTTATTTGGTACCTTGATAATATTTATCGTCACAATAATAATTAGTAATAATGAAATGTAAATATTTATCTTTGTTATTTGACATCAATAATTAGTTCTTAGATTAACTTTAGTGAGAGTAACATCTGTAGGGATTACCCCCAGGACTGCAAACCATTAGTGAGCACAACTAACCCAAGTAAGATCTTTCCAATTTATAGATTGTTCGATGTCAATAATCTAGACTTTTCTGTACTGGCTAATTAGTGACAATAAAACTTATCAACTCGTACGAGGTGAACCTTACCATACAGTTCACCTGAACTACATCCAGGCTTTACTATATAGAGTTGTCCATTAACTGAGTCAAGTATATTTAGTTGTAGTAAGAGTATATCTTGTAGAGTCCGTCCTATACTGGCTAACAATAGCAATAGTTTAGTATCTAAAACAGATGTTCATGTTCAAATTCAATAGTTATAAGTTAGATATAAGTATATCAAGGTAAATATCACCTGGCAAATATAATAGTATATACAGTAAGTACTTACATGGAAATATATGTAATATGTAATCCCAGAAGTATACTTTTGCGGACTCTTTCCAGATATAGCTTTAAGTTTTTCATTTCAATATCATTAATATTCGCTTAATATAGGATAGGCAAGCCAAGCGCTGTCATTAGTGTCAGTCAATTATCTGTACATCTACACGGAACAGAACCATTTGCTATATATAGAAAATAGATCATCCAACTTATCGAGTAGTTCATTTGCTCCTTCACCTGTAACACAGCAGAGACCATCGAGTATCCCCGTGTTAGAGGTACGTTCATTTTACCCTTAATACGGTTTTTACCCAACCCCTCTCCACACCGAGAAATCCGGGATAAACCATTTTATTGCCCCAATATTAGGCTAGCTTCTATTCTGTGGCCATTAAGAGGAACAGAAGGGGGAGCTAACAGTAATATTAACAAAAATAACAATATCAATTCAATGGACGATTTTGATATAGACAATGAACAGAACAGGTAAAAAAGGTAAACGCGCTATCCTGAAAAACGACAACAACCCAACAATAATAATTACCAACAAAGACAAAAAAAAAACTTAGATGGAGACATAAGACGAACAAATGAAATAAAAACAAATACCAAAGATAACAGAACCAACAGCAGGGACAGAAATAATTCTAGCAACAGGGTTGATGATTAAAATAAAGCTAATAACAGCAATAATAATGATGTTGTCAAGACATCATCTTCTGGTGGAGAACAACAGTTTTTCTACTAAAGGGTGGATATGGTAGGTTAAGTTGGTGCAGCTATGTTCACTCACGCGAATTGCTAAAGGTACAGGATCAGCTGGAACAAAATAATGGAACATCAAGTTGCATATATGGTACAATGAAAGACATATCAGTGAAAACATTAATCGATACTGGATCAGATATATCTTCAATTGATGAAGACTTTGTAAATACATTGAAAACGTAGAAGAAAAATTTCATCAAGGTACCTAAAATAAATTTAATATATAATGATATATATATATATATATATATATATATATATATATATAATTTCTGTTAATTTGGGGAGTAAATAATATCCACCATAATACATGGTTCAACGAGCTTATACAGTTAGTAAATTCTTAAGTATCAACACATTAGGAATTTTATCGTTTATACGTGAAATTATACTTTCATATTCTAAAAGTCATGTAGCTCGTATCAATGCTAAACATAACGATTATGATTATCTAAGGTATTATACTATTTATCAGTAATACTGAATTCCTAATCAAACAATACATTTTATTGGAAAACTGTTGATCTGGATTTCAGCAGTCAGAAAGGTATTAATTTATTTATACCTCAGAAATAATTTCCATAGGTCGTAAAATGAAATCCAAAGTAATTGTCATAAAAAAACTGTATTGTAAATACTCCTCCGAAGGACCAGTGGGTTTCAATCCACAATATAATTATCAGTAATCGAGATAAAAACTGTGCTAAATTTACAACTAATATAACAATGAATTTCAAAGCTTTGACAGAGACTTTTTTATCCGACTTGAAATTGTGTATTATGTAACTAGGATAAACAACAAAACTCATTTTTGCTAAGCGACACGGGTTCATTGTTTTTATTCGCAGTTTGACTTATTAAAGTAAAGGTGCGAGAAATATCAAAAAATGGTTGAAGGAATTTCAAACAATGGTAATTTTCAATTTTAATTTGTTTTTTTTAACGGTGGTTTACCCGAAGAATGTAATATTAATTATTTCCAAAAGCGTCAATGATACAAATGCCAGTGGTATTATTTGTGGTTTTCAATGACTTTCATCATATTTCACATTTTCATCTCTAATTATGAACAACTTCTTGTAGTCGTTCGATCGACGACGCCACTGGTACGAATTTTAAAGAGACGAACTTCCACGCCACCTATCTTTCACTTGTTTGCTCGTCATCGTGTTCATTGCTCTGTATTATGTTATCTATGCTCATTGCTATGTTTCATTGTTCGTTCCTGCCCGCTGGTATGGATAAGTTAAAAAGAAGTTATGAAAAGAACAAAAATGGGAAGAGTCGGTTATAAAAGAGAACGACGATGAGAAGAGAGAAAAATCAGGAAATTAAAGAAAATATTGAAGATTCTGGAGAAGAAATCTTGTAATTACAAATTACACATATTAATGGCATCCACAGAATAAAGGCTCTCAAACAAGGCGCCAAAAATACTCCACCCAATGCCATGGCGTGGTTTGCTTATACAAGAGATTTATTCAATTCTTCAATATTTATTATCACCTAAAAATGGAGGAAATCTGACGACAAAAATTAAACAATTAAAGTGGAAAATACTACCTTAGTAGGCTTAGTAAGTTGGGATAGGGAAGAAGGCAGGCACCTTCTATAATGCAAAACAAAAACTAACTTCCACAGTTAACACCACTATCGTTAATTGTGATTGAAAGATGTATCCGCACATGTAAATAGAAGATGGCGGAGACCTCACTATCGCAATCTATGAGACTGGGGATATAAGGATGAAGGTAGTGAGATACACATACTCGAACTAGAACTTAAATTTGTTGTTTCTCACCTTTTAGCAATAGACACAAGCTCTTTGAGTTCAGATACTAACAGAGATGTTGAGATCCAGAATGACATACAAAACCCATTGAAATTATCTAAGATACCTGAATAAATATTCAAGAAAACAATTTTTTTTTTGTATCCTGTGTAAAAAAATTTTTCTACTAGCGTGCGGAAAGATCTACTTTTCCGAACTAAAAAGCGCGCGGAAAGAGTCACTTTTCCGCACTAGTGCGGAAAGTTAAGTTTTTGGGGAGTACACTGATATTTGAATATTTAAAATATGTATTTGTACGGTTGTAGATTACCAAATGACTGAAAAATCAATATATTTATTAGAATTCTGCTATATTTTTTTTATAAAAAGGAACATTTTTTTCAATAATTTTTCATGGTTCTGGTGAAAGCCTCATCAAATGGATGTCATATAATAATAATAATTAAGTTGTTGATACGTATTTAATAGTAAATGTATATAATACTTATAAATACTTATAAAATGAAATATGAAAAGTGGTACAACGATTCAACGC
Source organism: Galerucella nymphaeae (assembly GCA_963978555.1). NCBI lineage: Eukaryota > Metazoa > Arthropoda > Insecta > Coleoptera > Chrysomelidae > Galerucella > Galerucella nymphaeae. The sequence goes on along the minus strand of OZ021715.1, from coordinate 14,709,317 downwards.
CCAATGGTGAATTCAAACAATACCTACACAGTTTTCAGAAAAGAAACTTTCAGTTTTTGAGTTCAGTTCTCCACATTACCGGTTTTTTATGATATGATCGAAAAAATGACTAAGCCGCATCATATTCAAAGGGCGCTATCTCCCTCAGGAAAACTTTCAGAACAATGAGATTAGATAACAATGGAATCATTTGAAGTTTGCGTTTGATAGTATCAATCCACATTAGGAATTTTATCGTTTATACGTGAAATTACTTTAATATTCTAAAAGTCATGCAGCTCGTATTAATTATAAACATAACGATTATGATTATCTAAGATATTATACTATTTATCAATAATACCGAATTACTAATCAAACAATACATTTTATTGCAAAACTGTTAATTTTCAATTTTAATTTGTTTTTTTTTTTATAACCGTGGTTTACCCGAAGAATGTAATATTAATTATTTCTAATAGCGTCAATGATACAAATGCCGGTGTAATTATTTGTGGTGTTCAATGACTTTCATCATATTTCACATTTTCATCTCGAATTATGAAGAACTTCTTGTAGTCGTTCGATCGACGACGCCACTGGTACGAATTTTAAAGAGACGAACTGCCACGCCACCTATCTCTCACTTATTTGCTCGTCATCGTGTTCATTGCTCTGTATTTATGTTCATTGCTATGTTTCATTGTTCGTTTCTGCCCGCTGGTATGGATAAGTTAAAAAGAAGTTATGAAAAGAACAAAAATGGGAAGAGTCGGTTATAAAAGAGAACGACGATGAGAAGAGAGGAAAATCAGGAAATTAAAGAAAATATTGAAGATACTGGAAAAGAAATCTTGTAATTACAAATTATACATATTAATGGCATCCGCAGAATAAAGGCTCTCAAACAAGGCGCCATAAATACTCCACCCAATACCATGGCGTGGTTTGCTTATACAAGAGATTCATTCAATTCTGCAATATTTATTATCACCTAAAAATGGAGGACATCAAACGACAACAAAAAATTAAAGTGGAAAATACTACCTTATACAAGGCTTAATAAGTTGGGATAGGAAAGAAGACAGGAGCCCTCTATAATGCAAAACAAAAACTAACTTCCACAGTTAACACCACAATCGAGAATTGTGATTGAAAGATGTATCCTCACATGTAAATAGAAGATGGCGGAGACCTCACTATCGCAATCTATGCGACTGGGGATATAAAGGCGGGTACTGACTAAAGTAATTTTACTCACACGAACTGCGTGCACACACAAAAGTGAATATATTGTTCGCGAAAATTATTTTTAGCATAAAATTAGTGCGCGTTAAATTGTCGTTCCAGTGATATTGTTCCATACTATTTTCATTTAGTTCACGATACAAACAATAAAACACAACGACAACTACGTCCACACTGAGCATGTTATGCGCACGAAAACCTTTTGATCTTTTCGGAAGACCGACAGCCGCCGGATCGTGTTTGTGCGCGTAGAATTGCCTCGCGTACGTATGTGAGTGGCGTCCTCATCTGATTATTTTTACGCGTAAGTCGTTCGTGCGAATAAAAATGCTCTAGTCAGTACCCGCCTTAAAGATGAAGGTAGTGAGATACACATATACTCGAACTAAAACTTAATTTGTTGTTTCTCACCTTTTAGCAATAGACACGAGCTCTTTTGAGTTCAGATACTAACAGCGATGTTGAGATCCAGAATGACATACAAAACCCATTGCATTTATCTAAGATACCTAAATAAATATTCAAGAAAACAATTTTTTTTTTGTATTCTATGTAAAATAGTAGTTTGTGCAACTAGTGTGGATATGATGGCCATATCGCACGAGGACGAAGTTTGAGCACGACGCCGTAGGCGGAGTGCTCAATCGTTCGAGTGCGATATGGACAATCCACACGAGTCGAACAGTATATTTTTTCTACGACCCACTTGAAAAATCTAGAAAATAAAAATTTTAATAAACTGTAATCTCTACTGTAATACAACTTCAATCTCAAAATTTTTAACAATTTTCATAATTTTACCAATCAATATCAAGCGGAATAATTATTTAAAAATAAAATAAAAAAAAAAAAATTTCTACTTTGAGAATCGAACCCTGTACCTAGCGCGCAAAAACCTAATATGCTAACAACTCGACCACCTAGGAATGTTTATGTTGATATCTATAACGTCACATGAATTACAAAATTTTATAAAAGCTGACGTCTATCAAAAGTCCTCTTAAATACCCATTTTATTCTGTTTTCAGTATTTGTCGTTAATTTATATGGATTATTTTATTTATGTTTATTATTGTTAATAAATATTCTTGATCCAGTGCTTCTAGGGAAGCCTTTTTTTAGATAAGTTATTTTGACGTTTCTTTGAAATTCAAAGAAGGGGAGTTGACAAATACTAATCGTGAATGCTGATTGGTGGATTTCATATACGTTCTAGGATGTATATGAATATATACGTTCAGTTAACTGGTATGGCCTACATTTCCATTCTGTAAACTGTGCAAAAAATGGATAATATACATGTGGGTGTAGAAAAAAAATTTTTCCTACTAGCGTGCGGAAAGATCTACTTTTCCGCACTAAAAAGCGTGCGGAGAGAGTCACTTTTCCGCGCCAGTGCGGAAAGTAAAGTTTTTGGGGAGTATACTGATATTTGAATATTTGAAATATGTGTTCGTATGGTTGTAGTTTACAAAATAACTGGAAAATCAATAAATTCATCAGATTTCTGCTATAATTTTTTTATAAAAAGGAACATTTTTTTCAATAATTTTTCACGGTCCTGGTAAAAGCCTCATCAATTGGATGTCATATAATAATAATTAAGTTGTTGATACGTATTTAATAATGAATGTCTCTTTATGTTAACTTTTGGGTTTTTTCCGGATGCTGGTAGAAAAAATAGTGTACCTAACACGTGCGTAAACTACTATTTTCTACTAGTGTGCGGAAAGATCCAGTTTTCCGCACTGAAAAGCGTGCGGAAAGAGTCACTTTTCCGCACTAGTGCGAAAAGTAAAGTTTTTGGGGAGTATACTGATATTTGAATATTTAAAATATGTATTTGTATGGTTGTAGTTCACCAAATGACTGAAAAATCAATAAATTTATCAGAATTCTGCTATAACTTTTTTATAAAAAGGAACATTTTTTTCCAATAATTCTTTATGGTCCTGGTAAAAGCCTTACCAAATGGATGTCAAATGATAATAATTAAGTTGTTGATATGTATTTAATAATAAATGTTTCTTTATGTTAACTTTTAGGTTTTTTCCCATAGGCTAGTAGAAAAAATAGTGTACCTAGCACGTGCGTAAAGTGACTTTTCCGCACGCGATTGCTGACCGAATTCCGCTAGCGCCATTTGCCACTTTCCGCACTAGTTAGATAAACTACTATAATTTTAAATTGCATTAAGCTTTCGGCTGTTACGCCATCATCAGTAACAGCCAAAAGCGCTTTGCAATTTAAAATCAAAAAATTTTTACGCAGAATACAAAAAAAATTGTTTTCTCAGCTATAAAGATATTCACTTGAAGAAATATTAGCAGTTCTTAGGCAGACTCCAGATGAAAGCAAAAGTTGGGGATCAGAGGTACATGTGGAGTTAAACAAGAGATGAAAATCCATTACGCGTTCAGGAATCAATAAAGACACTCGTAACGAGTTAATAGAGAAATACCCTTTCTTGAAAAATTGTGAGGAGATGCTACCTACAAAAATGAAGGAAGAGTACAGATTGCAGCAGGCATTAGTTCGGTGGCAGGACCGATTAACCATTATTTCTCAAGTCCTTTAGAGGACACCAATGAAATCTTGTCTGAAATGGTGAATAGTACAAAAATCTTGACCAATGCGTATTACTAACTCTGATTACATAGACGATACCTATATAATCACACAAACTCAATGAACTAGGCGAGAGCTTGCTATGGATTTCAGGACACACTGGAATAGACGGAAATTGAATAGCAGATGAACTAGCAAAGAGGGGGACTAAAATACCTTTCTGGGGGCCTGAACCCTTTTGCGGAATCAGCCCCAATGTAAATATTGGAAGAAGTAGGTGAAGCCGGAAGAAAGAGAAAATCTGACCATTGGAAAGATTTAGTAGGGCTTAGACAATCAAAGATTTTTCTGGGTGACTACAACCTATTGATATCAAATGAATCGATAACTCAAAGTAAAACTGCGCTAAGAGTATTAACCTAACGTCCTAACGGGACCTGAAAAAGTTCAAAATAGTGGAGGGAGAAGAATGCAGATATTGTGGCATGGAAGAAGAAAACTCTATCCACATAGTTTCCAACTGCACAGCCCTCCAGAATTCTGGAGCACAGTTCCTGGGAGATTACTGGATATAAGAGGAACATTCACCTGAGTTAAAGCCTGCAGATATCCTTAAATTCATCCGAAAAATGGGACTAAAGAAGCTACTTTTGTTCCAGAGACTCTCCTCAGGAACTAAGTAGAAGTAAGGGGGCACAATTGATCTTTCAGGTCTCAGTGAATGTCACCTCAAAAATACATACATACATACATACAAATGAAATAAAATAATTAGGTGAAAAAAAAACAGATAAAAATGTTTCACAGAGAATCTTCTTGGAATTCTTTGACTGAATAGTAACATTTACTCAATAACAAACTCTCAATTTCCTTTTTGTATTTTCTGAAAAAGACAATGTCTTTAAATTCATTAGGTAATCTATTGTACAGCTTCATTTCCATAAACTCAAAACTATTCTCTTATTTGAAATTTTTACAGTGGGGTATTCGAATGATGTTTGAATGTCTTGTATAGTAAGCAAATCCATACGATTTAGTTTTGAAATTGGTGAAATTTCATTTTACAAATAGAAGAGTATAATAAATATAAATACTATAGAATATACATTTTTTCTTTGATTTACGGAAATTATGTTGCTGCTAATAACATTTCCCCACAGTAAGATGATTTAACTCAAATGGCTGTGAACAAGACCGTGATACATATTGATAAGTGCTGTTGTTGGCATGGTATCCTACATTCTAGAAATGGCATAAAAAGATTTATCAAGTTTAGTGTTGACAACAACAATCTGATCAGTCCATCTCAATTTGTCATCTACTAGAAATTTTGCTTATGAAACTGATGCTATAGGTAAATCGTCAAATTTGATTGATAATGGCAATACGTTTGTTCGAAAACAAACCATTTTGTATTCGAACTTGCATGCCTTCACCCTATCCCCTTTCCTCATGTCCGAAGCAATTTAGTAACTAAAAAATCTACCAGTGTTCCAGTAAGTGAGCAGTTATAATTATTTTCATAAGCTCACTATAACGTATCCGTCGCTATAGAAACGATAAGTTAGTTAGTAAGTTGATTGTCTGTCAAGTTTGACAAATAAAATATATTTTAAGTTCCCGACTATTTTTTAATAAAAAATGGATTAATGTTCCATTACAACTCATCGTACAACATACTCATCGTACGTACAATAAAAACTCAAACCTCTTCCTCCGCTACTAAGTCTGTAATCAAACCAGCTTCAAGAAAAATATACAGTCCACTCAGCTCATTTCCCAAATGGAGGAGAAAAGTGAATGAAAAACAATCCTCCATTTTATGGTCTAATTCGAGCCGGATGCCAATTTTGGTCATTCTTCAAGTGATGCCAGTTATGATCATTCTTCAAGTGATGCCAGTCAAGTCCCTTCTCTACTGCACACCATATTGAAACCGAAAGGTAGTATCTTTTAATACAACTCTATCCAATTTCACGAAAACTATCTGATGAAAATAGTATCAAAACTATAGTGAAGTGCCGCTATTAAATTCTGCATTTCCCAGGAATATAATTCAATCAGTGCTTAGATTATAAGAAAAGTAGATAAGTCTTTTTAGAAAACCAGCTGTGGCCAAAATAGTATATTTTGTTTGTGTTCTGCTTTAATATGTTTCAGATACTGGGATATTAGAAGAAGTCAAATATTAAAACGTCAAGTTGTCGTCTGTTTTAATATGCGTGATTATTGATTTACTTTCTTTGAGTTACTGATTTAAATTTATTGAATGTGTTGTTGTTTTACACTGTTAATTTTATTGTTCGCATTAGATGGGCCACAGCAATTCTGTTTAAATATTAAGTTTAATAATACTACAGAAGGTGGTTTCTAGGATCTAGAAGCTAGAAACACAAATAGTTTGCTCATTCAACTCTATTGCTCTTATAGTTCGGGAGCTTACACCCGAACTTTCACTGTAATCTGATAACCTTATATCTCGGGGTTATTCATAGTTTGTGATTTGTTCTCTGACGCCCTTATAATTCGGGGGCTAACGCAATAATCTGTTAGTTCAATTTTATTGCTCTTATAGTTCGGGAGCTTACACCCGAACTTTCACTGTAATCTGATAACCTTATATCTCGGGGTTATTCATAGTTTGTAATTTGTTTTCTGATGCTCTTATAGTTCGGGAGCTTACAACCGAACTTTCACATTGCTCTGATAACCTTATCTGTCGGGGCTACTAATTGTTGATTCAGCAGTAAAAATAAAAAAATTAAAATATGGAATCTCTTAAAAAGAGAAGACGCAATTGTGCATCTCAACTCGAACGCATAGTAAATTGGTACGCGGCCAACAAGGATTGTCGCGATAAATTCGAAATGCAGGCTCGAGTTGACATGCTCACTCGAACTCTAGAAACGTATATTGATACCCAAGATCAGATAGAAAATCACAAAGATTACGTAGATGAAGATGAAAATAGGGAAGAATTTGAAAATCGCATTGTGAATGTAATTAGTAACTTCAAACGAATCATAGAATCCGTTACTGTATTGACTCCTAAAGCCGATAGTTCTACTTTTCATGATCGTAACATAAAGCTACCTAACATACATTTACCAACATTCTCTGGTAATTGCGTGGAATATCCATCATTCTTTGATCTTTTCAATGCATTAATTGGAGATAATTCTAAATTAGCTTCTAGATCTGAGAAATTCTACTATCTTAAATCGTACCTACGGGGCGAAGCGTTACAAATAGTGGAAAAAATACAGGTAACTGATGATAATTACGCGATAGCTTTGAACCTTCTTGAAGATCGGTATAGAAACAAGAAACAAATCGTCATAAATCATTATCAGCAGTTATTGGCTCTTCCCACTATACAAAAGTGCAATTCTCAAAATATGCGACAGTTTTGTGCTAATTCCAAAGCTATACTAGATGCTTTGGATTCAGTTGAACCTAATAAGGAAACACTATTTGACTCGTTGATAGTTCACTTACTGGAACAAAAGCTCGATTTTAACACTCGTCGCGTTTTTGAAGAACAAGCCGAGGTAAATAAATTATCAACCTCTAAACAATTTTTCGATTTTTTGCAAAAACGTTGTATAATCTTGGAAAACATAAATTCGGATTTACATCCAGATAACAAAAATGTTACCAAAAACTCTCACCATACTTCAAAAAGTAACGCTCCTAAAATCCACACTCCTCAGGTGGCTCTTCACTCTAGTTCCACCGACAATCGTTCTACATTCTCGTATTCTAGGCCAGTCTCCATTTCCCACTCCCAACAAAGCTCTAGTGTCTCTGTTAACAAGAACTGTGATTATTGCAAAACCAGTGGTCATCGCATTTATAGTTGCAATGGTTTTCGAAATATCCCTGTTCCTGATAGAATAAATTTCGTCAAAACCAACAAAAGATGTTATAACTGCTTAGGTTTGCAGCATTCTATTCAAGAATGTACCTCCAAAGGTACATGTGCTACTTGCAATAGCAAGCATCACACTCTTCTTCATCTCACTAATACTCATTCAAGACATAGTCTCCAAAATTCTATACCCTCTAATCAGCATCCGACGCAAAGCCCATCTTCAACTTCCCAAGAAAATTTGAACGCTCAACCCCAGGAGGCTACAGTCTTGTCTGCTCTGAACACTGCTGGTTCTCACATACTATTAGCTACCGCTAAAGTACACTTATATCCCGAAAACGGAAGGCCAATAGTAGCAAGAGCACTATTGGATCCTGGAAGCCAAACTTCATTCATAATTTCCTCTTTAGCTGAAAATGTGAAAGGAATCTTAAAACCATCTCATCTGCAAGTGGCAGGTATTCTTAATGAACATAGTGTTATTAGGAAAGTGATGGATGTAGATATATACTCTCATCGCTCTTCATCTCAGAAGTTTACTGTTTCCTGTGCCGTGGTGCCAAAAATCACCTCTCATCTTCCTCAAGTGCCAATAAATTCTTCCAAACTGCTCATACCTTATGATATCAGGGCCAAGTTAGCAGACGAAGAATTTGACTCTCCAGGAGAAATATCGCTTCTATTAGGAGCTGATATTTACTATGAACTATTACTCCCTGGTATTGAATCCTTGGGAAAAGGTTACCCTACTCTAGTTCAGACCCGATTGGGCTGGATACTTTCGGGAGCCGTGCCTCCCCAGTGTCTATCTGCTCTGTCTCGCTTTGCTCACCCCAGCTACTTTTTCCACACAATTAGCTTCACTCAAGAAGAGAAGCTAGAGGAAATTTTAGAAAAATTTGTAAACCAAGAAAATGATTCTTACCATTTAACAAATTCCGAACAGGATGATCTGGCGGAACAAATATTTCAAGGCACTACCCAAATTCTCCCTAATGGAAAATACCAGGTAGACCTGCCCATAATTCATCCCCTAGCTCAAAAAAACTTAGGGGAATCATTCACTCAAGCGCAGAACAGATTTCTGTCATTAGAAAAACGCTTACAAAAAAACCCACAACTCAAACAAGAGTACAAAGCAGTACTTGATGAGTACTTACTCTTGGGTCATGCTCGAGTTATACCCCTTTCTCTGCACAACGCTTCTATGGAAAATAAATACTTTGTCCCACACTTATGTGTTGTGAGGGAACAAAGTTCTAGCACAAAAACTAGAATAGTTTTCGACTTTTCTGCAACCACTACTTCGGGTCTTTCTCTTAACGATATCAGTTTACGAGGGCCCTCCGTACAACCCGAGTTATTTGATATACTTACTCGGTTCAGGCTTTTTAGATATGCACTGACAGCAGACATCACAAAGATGTATAGGCAGGTGGCAATGAACCCCAAATATTGTTCTCTCCAAAATGTCCTGTGGAGGGACAATCCATGCGACGAAATTCAATGCATCGAACTGACCACTGTCTCTTTTGGTCAGAAAAGTGCCCCATTTCTTGCCTGCAGGGTACTCAAAGAAATAGCTCTACGACGACCTGACTTACCACTTGCTCAACAAACCATACTGCTCCAAACCTATGTAGACGATATTCTATCAGGAGCAGATTCAGAACAAGACTTAAAGGTTTTATACAATTCTCTGGTTAATCTTTTATCTCCTGCTCATTTCAAATTGCACAAGCTGAGATCCAACTCAGAAAATTTCTGTAGCTCTACCTCTCAATGTGAAGCCATCATCAAAGAATTCAATCCCGACGAAGCCCCCTGTAAAGTGCTAGGACTTATTTGGCAGCCTATTTCTGATAATTTTCAGATATCTCTACCTAAATTTCAAGAAATATACCCTATCACTAAGAGAAAAATATTGTCACATGTGGCCAAGTGTTATGATCCCTTAGGATTAGTGAATCCTGTTATAGTACAGGGAAAAATGCTCATGCAAAAACTGTGGTCCAAAGGTATTGAATGGGTCCAGCCCATCACTGAATCCGATATAGTAAAGGATTGGAACAATTTTCTGTCAAATGTCTCGAATTTATCTTCTTATGTAATTCCTCGCTGCCTTATACTGCACAAAACCGTGACAAGATACGAATTGCACGGATTTTGCGATGCCAGCACCACAGCTTACGGATGCTGTTTGTACTTACGCACCTTTTACTCTGATAACTCTGTCACTTCTTCTTTGATAGCCGCCAAATCTAGAGTAGCTCCTATTAAGAAAGAGCTCACCATACCCAAACTGGAACTATGCTCTATGACTCTTTTATCTCAACTATTCACTAGAATTCAATCAGTTCTCCAGCCTGTACTGACTATAAATGAATCTTCCCTATGGTCAGACTCTCAGATAGCACTATTTTGGGTCAAAGGATCTCCCACCCAATGGAGCACCTTTGTGTGTAATAGAGCATCCCTCATTCAAACTGCTACGAAACAAGCAACCTGGAGACACATATCATCTGTCCAAAACCCCGCCGATATGCTGTCCAGAGGAAAATTTCAACCTGATTCTATTCACCTGTGGAAATCAGGCCCCCCTTTTCTCTCCAACCCAGAATCCGATTTAGACTCTTTCGATTCTTTTTCTCCAATATCCAATCCTCCCGAAGAAAGAAAGCACTCTGCCTTGAATACTAAACCATCACCTAACCTCTGGCAATGTCTTGTCTTAAAATGTTCCTCTCTAAACAAGCTGCAACGGACAACTGCTTATGTTCTACGATTCATCTATAATCTCAGAAATAGGGAAAAAGTGACAGGTCTCCTGAGCCCAAGAGAGCTAGATCAATCTAATTCTTTCATAATAAAACAAATCCAGACAATCTCATTTGTTACGGAAATTAAATCTCTGAAACTAGACAAACCCATTCATAACAAGCATATCGCTTCTCTTAACCCGTTTCTAGATGACAATCATCTCCTCAGAGCAGGAGGACGATTGTCCAATGCTGACTTGCCCTTTGATCAAAAATACCCAATATTGTTACCTTCCAAACATCATCTCACGATCCTGATCTTGCGCCATGAGCATAGACGATTGGGTCACGCAAGCCCTCAAAATGTACTAAATAATGTACGATTACATTATTGGCCGATAGATGGCCTCAGATCTCTGAAGAAAATTACTTATTCATGTCCCACATGCAAACGCTTCAATGCTATTGCTTCCAGCCAAATCATGGCTAATTTGCCCAAAGAAAGGGTTACTCCTTTGCGTGCTTTTACCAACACTGGAGTAGATTTCGGTGGCCCATTCTTCACTAAGTCCTCATCACTAAAGAAAGCTCCCTTAATGAAAAGCTATATAGCAGTATTTGTATGTTTATCCACAAAGGCTGTTCATATAGAGTTAGTTTCTGACTTATCTGCCGACTCTTTCTTAGCTTGCTTAAAGCGATTTATAGCACGTAGGGGACTACCATCAATAATATACAGTGACAATGCCACAAATTTTGTAGGAGCTGACAATTACTTGAAAGAAGTTAATCAATTCCTACTTGATAATGATCCTCAATTGGGAGAATTTTTCTCTCAATCTAAAATCACTTGGAAACGTATTCCTCCAAGATCTCCCCATTGGGGAGGAATCTGGGAAAGTGCCATCAAAAGCACTAAAGTACACTTATCCAAAATTGTGAAAAATTCATCTTACACTTTCGAACAGTTCTCAACCATTTTAAGTCAAGTGGAAGCAATACTAAATTCACGCCCTTTATTCCCATTATCCGACAATGTGAACGATCTACTCCCCTTGACTCCCGGTCATTTCTTGGTGCACTCCCCTCTCATGTCTTATCCAGAAGTGGACATTTCTCTGACTCCGATCAATAAGTTGAAGCACTGGCAGCTCTGTACTCAGGCGCAACAACAATTCTGGAGACGCTGGTCAACAGACTACTTAAACCGTTTGCAGAACCGTCCGAAATGGATGCATCCTCAACCGAATCTTAAAGTTAACGATTTGGTACTTCTCAAAGACGAAGGTAATTCCCCCATGAAATGGCCACTAGCTCGCATTACACAAGTTTTCACTGGAAAAGATTCAAAAGTGCGCTCAGTCCAAGTATTTACACAATCTGGATATCTCACTCGCCCCATCACAAAGGTGGTATTACTCCCTAACGAGGATACCCCTTCAATCTCTACCTCCCTTTTATCTTAGAATGTTTGGCACATCACCTGCCACTGCTAGTGTTGTATAGTTCGTCTTAGGATTTTGTTTACTCTGATTGTTTTATCATTATTTATACATAGATTATTGTTGTTAATCAGCTGGTACGTGTACGTTTTGCGGCGTTTAGTAACAACAAAATACATTTACATATATTTCCGAATATAGGATATCAAGGTCTCACCTTCCGCGCGGGCAGTATGTTCGAAAACAAACCATTTTGTATTCGAACTTGCATGCCTTCACCCTATCCCCTTTCCTCATGTCCGAAGCAATTTAGTAACTAAAAAATCTACCAGTGTTCCAGTAAGTGAGCAGTTATAATTATTTTCATAAGCTCACTATAACGTATCCGTCGCTATAGAAACGATAAGTTAGTTAGTAAGTTGATTGTCTGTCAAGTTTGACAAATAAAATATATTTTAAGTTCCCGACTATTTTTTAATAAAAAATGGATTAATGTTCCATTACAACTCATCGTACAACATACTCATCGTACGTACAATAAAAACTCAAACCTCTTCCTCCGCTACTAAGTCTGTAATCAAACCAGCTTCAAGAAAAATATACAGTCCACTCAGCTCATTTCCCAAATGGAGGAGAAAAGTGAATGAAAAACAATCCTCCAACGTTTTTGAGGACATATTGGAAATTAAAATATAAAAATTGAGGCTTATCACCAATCACCATCAAACCATTTGCTCTCGACCAATTAACAAATGATCCAAAAACAACCTCCAATGATGATACAAGGTAGGTATACAAGCGGGGTTCTGGGCCACTTTGGTAACCATCCATCAGGTCTGACAATATGTCACCACAGAGGATAAGAATTTATCGACAATGACCAGAGGGTGTACGAGAATTGAGAAAGAAGAAGAGTTAAGTGATAAGTTTTGCAAATATACAGGGAGTATCGGAGAGTATCATCTGAAGAAGTTGTCGACAATGACCAGAGAAGCCAGAGCGATGGGCCGGAGAGCCTTTTTTACCTGTGATCTGTTTACCTTGTCACAGACTTTTAATTTCTGTTCACCTTCCAAACAATAATTTTGAGGAGAAAAATGTTGTTTTAATTTGTGTGGGTTTGAACCCAGGGTAGGGGATCTCTGAAGGCGCATGGGTGCTGCCACATAAAAAGTCCCGTCAGTACTAAAATTTGTAATTTGATGAAAACTGTAACGCCATTAGTGGTAGTTGCAGATTCTTCCACATACATATTAGCGCTGACATCCTAACCTGACAACTGCCTGACAACCACTAACAACTGCTTATTTGTGTGTGAGTTGAGTATTCGTATTTAGATTTTATTGTTCATAGTGGGACTTTTACTTTAAGAGACAATTTCAAGAATATGTTTTGTGAAAGACTGTAATGTGAGGTGCATACGGTAAGCTTTATCTTCATTTCAAAACATGTTCCATCAAATAGAAAGTAATAGAAGTAGCAGCTATTCTTCCACACAACTTTGAACTTCCCAGCATTATTGTTGGAATTCCTAACATTTATTTTTTTCCTGTTTGTTATTGAGATATGTTTCATTTATTGTATACTTTTTTTATTCAATAAAATATGTAAACTTAATGATTATTGCTTTATTTTCCGCAATTCAGGCATTATATGATCCATTTTTTGACATTTCATTTAATTTTACTTGACTTTTCATTGTTATTAATGTAATATCAATCTAATGTTGAGTAATTTTAAATGAAATATCAAAAAATGGATCGTGAATGTCATTTTGCAATAAAAGTAAAATTACAGTACTTTTAAATATACCTACCGCAAAAAACTGTAAAATTACAGGAATCTTCTTTTTCGTCTGTTAGCGAAGTTCACAACCTGATTTGTGCCAGAGGTACTGACGGGACTCTCAAGGTAGCGCCACCCGTATGAATAGAGGGCGCCACGGGTCAGTTTCCCATCTATAAGTAGTTTTTTATCTATGTTTGAACCCACGATTTTGTTTCCTAAGCTCTCTGCACATACCACTTCGCCACAGAGACATGTAATGCTAATTGGTTAAGATAGGTTGAACATGCAAAACATGTATATTGTATTGCCTACCCAAGTGGCGTTGTTGTTATCGTCCAAAATAGGGAGTCCAAGTACAATATGTGAATATCGTATTGCAACTATACAGGTTGTATCAAAAGAGTGTAAATCAGAGTAGGTGAGCCTAAGCTAACTTATTTTATTGTGATATGACTCTTAAATGGAACAAATATGAACCTTTTAAGAATTTTTTATTAAACTTTTTCTTCCAACAAAAATATTATAACAACACGAATTTATCCAGTTGTTTTCTGTACCGTCCTTTGTCTAATTCACAGTCCTTAAAAAAAGATAGGAGACAATATCTATCTTCCCAGCAAACGGAACAGATATAAAAGGAAAATTTATGTTTCCATTTTATATGATTTTTTCCATTATTTTGATAACATAACCATTATTTATTTTATTTCTACAACATTTGAGAACAAATAGAAGATCCAAACTCGTCTTCCCTGTCATCTGTTCTCCTTCCTCCCATTGAAGTAGACTGACTACTGTTAGTTTCTACTTCTTGCATTCTTGGTTTTTTATTACCATCCTCTCCGTCCTTATCCACTTCATACAATAATATTGTGGTTGGAGAAGAGTTTAGAGGATGGTCTATATAAAGTTTTCTCTCACTTCCTGAGTTGACTGTTTCAGGCAGCGATTTCGCCTCTTCGTTTAATTTATTAAATTTATAACGTTTCACCACCATCCCCAAAACCTTGAACTCCTTATCATTGTTTATTTTAACTCTCATGTATCTCATCGGTAAGTTCCCGAATTTTTTCAATGTCGTTGACTTAGATAAGTACGTGGAGTTAAAAAAATTCGGTCTCCCTTCACGTTCATCTCTTTCACTCCATATCTACAAACACAAAATATGATATCAACGAATTTCCTTATACTAACAGTAAAAATTAAGAAGTAATTGAGAAGAGAGAAATAAAGAAAAAAATCACATACTAAAAGGGTTCGAAAAACTGCCAATCTAAAAACGCTCCACCTTCGGTGTCGCGTTTTTAATAGTTGACAGTTTTTCTCGTCTAATTGCTAGGCAACAGTTTCTCATTAAACAATCCAAATTTACCCGATAAAATACAAACCTCTTATGCAATTATAAGTGAAAAAAGATGAAAGACTATAGTTAATCGAAAATTTCATTCAATTTAGAAATGGTCTCAAAATAGAAAAATACTAAATATTATCGAACAATAGAAATACAATAAAAGAGTGTACTTACCGAAACAGCTGTTCCATCACTATCAGCAACCAGTTAGTAGGTAGGTTGGTTCTATCTTCTGGGAAGACCACAATAGTTGATGGTGTAGTTGCCATGATGTTTCTGTACTTTCTGTATTCAAATCTTGAGCTGAACCACCGAATAATCGAATAATAATCAACAAGAAGGGTCACTCTGCTCTTTTTCTTTAATGTGGTGTAGATCTGGTGTAGATAACGGCTAGCCGGCGTCAATACATATATTATCTGTTAAAGAGCACAGGTCAGTATACGAATACGAGGCTTCCTCGTAAAAATTGTGACATTCACAATAAAAAGTATGTCAAAACACCCTCATAAAAGATTAAGACCAATGAAAAGGTGAAACAGGACGTATCACGTGGCTAAAACACTCCACTTCAGTGATACAGGTAATATCAAAGGATCAGGACGTATCACGTGGCTCAAGCACTTCACTTCAGTGATACAGGATACGTGAATCAACGGTACGGCTCAAGCTCAAGCAATCCGCCAGTTTTATTATTCAAAAAACACGCTACGCGGCTGAAGCACTCCGCAACAGCGCAAAACATGAGTTTGAGATTAACTACTTAAGCACTTCAATTATTTAACAGTATTGTGATTTATATTATCATTAATTTGTAATGATGTAATAATCAGTTAGAAAATAAAGTAAGAATATATGATATAATAAAACAGGTAAAATTGAATAGCTCTGTGAGAAGACTCACCTTATTTCCAAGATGACTAGAAACAATTACACCGACCAGAACATCACGAACACAGAATTTATAATTTAACTAGACTAAAACTATTTACAAAACAGTTCTTTCCCGTGCGAGTGCGAAACTAAACTAACTAAAAATGTTTAAGCCCCCAATTTAGTTAACCTAACATTACCACTAAGGTTGCTTAGAACTATCTTCGGAATACGATTTTTTCTCTCAACACACATGTTAATTATTTCCGTGACTAGAAGCACTTGAAGAGATGACCCCTTCATATTTCACTTGTTTGTTATGTTGACAAGTATATTTCCTTTACACCACCAACTTAAAGAATAATTTGAGTTACGCATTCCATCAACCCCTGTCAAGTGCAGAGACAACTGACCCATTTAATGATTCCCAAAAAGGGATCGGTTTACAGTGACTTATATTTTTATTTATTAGGGTAATATAACCATTAACTGCGTTTGTGTTTCGTTCTGGTGGTCTTTTCGCATTATGGGATGCTAAATGTATCCTTTTCGTTTAAATTATTAAGTTTAAAATATACACTGAAAAAATGGTTCTTACAAATGAAGAAACAAAAATTTTTCCTTAAACTGGTTTCAGCTAAAAAAAGTTCACCCAAAGAAAATTCGATAAGCATGCAGAAATTCAGAAAGTCATAAGACATCAGATATCTCACGCTAATACTCACTTACATAATAATTATTTATTTATTTACACATAATTCAAAAAATACATAAATACATAAGATAAACAAAACGACGTTATGCGAAATAAATAAATACACACACTTGCGAAACCTATAAGGTTTGTTTGCAAGGAAGTAATACTATACTATGAGACTTATACTAGGTGACAAGTAAATAATAATATGTAATACATAATAATAAATGGAAATTTATAATGTAATTGAAGATTAATTAAATAGAAAAAGATTAATAGAATAGAATAGAAATTGATAGAAAGATTATTAATCATTATTCTCGATAGGAGAGAAGAGACATTTAGGAAATAGAAACACATATCTAGCGTTCATAGATCTGGAAAAAGCGTTTGATACTGTACCTAGAGAAAAAGTATGGAAGGAGCTGAAAGAAAAGGCAATACACAGAAAAATAATTGGAATTATTCAAGATATATATGGAACAAACATAAATTTTATCATAAGAAACAACAAGAAATCAACAGGATTTAGAACCAGCATAGGATTAAGACAAGGAGGGGGACTGAGCCCAACACTATTTAATATACTTATGGACAGTATTATTAAAAAAAGCGAACAGAAGGTGAAGAAAATGTTCGTTGGGTATAAAAATTTAGAAAGAGTAGAGTTAGCCGAAGGAGTTTTTGCAGATGATGTGGTGCTGATGGCAGGAAGTGAAAACCGATTACAAGAAAACTTGAATATATGGAAAGATGTTATGTTATGTAACGGTACCTAATAAAAGAGCTTTTTGTGGAAATTCAATCCCTTGTGGGAGGTTTGCTTAAAAATATCCTGCAGAAAGCTAATCACACTTCTGAGTACGTGGATATGGAACCAAATTTTACAATGAGAAGAAAGCGAAATGTTGAAAAATTGGTTCCTCCTAGGTGAATCTTACTGTGATGAAGGAAGCAAGTTGAGTTAACAAATTTGAAATCTTATGCTTTCAAATTGTTGATGTCATTCTAGCTCACCTCAATTCACGGTTTTGTGCTCTTTAGAGCGTTACAGATTATTCTTATTTTCTAACTGGTAAATCTCTTAAGATGTTTTCTGTAGATGTCATAAAGTTTATCTTTAATTTTTGTTATTTAATATTTTACCTAGTTTTTCGCTAAATTCGTATTTTAGTTGGTATAATACCTACCAATATAAGAGTTGTTTTTTTTGTATTTTAAGATATTATATTTTATTATTTTGTTTTAATATCAACTTCAATCTTTTCGTACCTATATAGACCAAAAAAGAAGTGAAATGATTTAAAAAAGCTTGATATCAACTGGTTATAAAATTTCGTGAAAAATTTTTATAATAATAGGGGCGCCGCCCTAACACTGACCGCGGGCGCTAAATTCCTAGTTACGGCACTGTTCCACTACCTATTAATTATTATCGAAGCGTCTCGAGAGAGTGTGCATTGGGGTAGTACATACCTTTCTTTTCCACTAACTCCATATTCGCTGGAACGGACTGCTACTTTATCATTGGAAATACTGTTGGTAAGTGGAACCTCAATAGCTGGTGTTTTGTGATGATGGTCAACTGGCTTGTCCTTAAATAACGGAACCTGGAAACAGAAGTTGGAAAACCACCACCCTGCTGACAGTCTCCTGGAATAAATAAAACAGATAAGATTAGCATATAGTAACCCATACAGTGACTTACGTTTAACATATATTTCTAATCTAAATTAATATCCTACATACCTTTTATTGAATAGTATAAATCATTGACTAGTTCACAGACTAGCTAGATACTGGTCTAAACTCCTGTAAATATAAATACGTATTTATATACTTCATTGGATCAGGCTCATAGTTTGAAGAATAACATCCGTCTAAGTAATTTTTATTTATCTAATTCTAAAGATCTTCTACACTTGGATTTGATTGTATTTGTTTATATAACATGTTTGGTTCATAATATCTGATAGAGCCATTTAGGACTGTTCAATATACCAATATAATCGGAAGGGAACTTGTGCATATTTTCAACCCATCCCTAAGATCTACACTATTTGAGTTTTCGTGAGGTTTACTTTTGCGGCTTTTAAATTATTAATATTATACCGTAATTTTCGCTACGAGTGAACCAAAAACGAAGTAACATTACTAGAATTAGATATTCAGTAAAATTTTTGGATGTTTCATTAAAATTAATATTTTGGTATATATTATATCGGAAACAGTTGCAATACAAGTAAAGCAAAACAAATTTATGTTATTCCACAAGCTTTCCAGAGCTCTTTGATGCTAACACCTTCATTAGAATAATCGTTGTAATATATCACAAGGTTCTTTAAAAAGTTCAATGTTCCTCCGCAATATTTATGATTTCGAAATATCTAATATATTCAATATTTGAGGTTGTAAATATCAATATTTTATAGCTATCAATTCAAAAGTTATAAGTATTATACTATCATTTTCACGCATTTCTTCTCTTACATGATATTCAAGCTTATTTATTCAAAAATATCAATCGATCATACCCACCAATAATTTTCCGTTCCACAACTTTGAAGCAATCGATTGTCTGAAAGCACTGGCTAATAATTTAGAAGCTTTTTATCAATTTAGAAGTAACTTATGATGATATATAACCTGATATCGGAGGTTATGTTTATTGATATTTAATATTCAATTAATATTCAGTTTTCCATCCGAATGATAATATACAATCTTCACATCTATGATAAATCTGTTCCAGTTTTTTTATTCTTTCCTCAGGAATAATTATTCTCAGAACTTTGAAGCCTTCAACCGAGTCCTTAGGAAGCTCTTTATAATAATTGGTTTAGACGAGTTTTTATGAATGTAAGTTTGAGGTTATGTTGTACTATAAATAATTATTTTTATCTAACATATTTGAGGAATATCAATATTGGATTAATCATACAGTTTTCCGTCCTGAGTATTACCTTTTCATTCTGTTTCAAAACCTACAGTTAATTGTCAGAAAGCTCTTCCTATTCGTGCGGAAGTTAAAATACCGAGAAAGATCTTCCTATTCCTATTTTAATGAAGAGTGTGCTATTAATTTTTTGAAAATACTGCAGTCTTTTTTTCCAATCGTTGAACACCTTCAGTTTTTGAAAAACAGCAGAGCTATTAATTTCTTAAATTTTTCGATTTTATTTTAAAATTTGTAAATATTTTCAATACACTCTTTTACATTTGATTTTACTTAACTAATGAATATTTTTCAGAAGTAACCCATAGTCAAAAAATATAGATGGGAAACTGACCCGTGGCGCCACCTTGTGAGTCCCCTAATCGGATGGTTATGAACAGCCGAATGATTCCTTCAATTTCACAGTTTATTCACAGTCAAGGTGAAAGTGGCGTTTTGTGGTGAATTTGAAATAGTGGAGGGAGACTCGGTTCATAATGATAATAAGTACTTCACTACCTCGAATTCTGCAATTTATAGAGAGACCGATGTAAGCGGCTGGTTCGACTCCAAGGTTGCTGCACCAATATTGAAAGAACTTTAGGAGTTTCAGGAACGAGATTCAGTTTTGGCGCCGAAAAAGGTGGTGAATCTTGGTGTTAACATTAACAAATATACACCTCAACTTGGCTCATCCTACATTAAACTACCCGCACAAATTAAGAAGAAAGCATGCATCAAAGTCGAAAATGATGATGATACATGCTTTGCTTTGGCTGTAACGTCTGCATTATATTTCTGCGGAAAAAAAATCGATTTGTTGTCATCATACCCCCATTTCTCAACTGTGTTAAAGTTAAAGGGAATTCAGTTTCCGATGTCGGCTCACCAAATTCCTAACTTCTACAGACTGAAGTGTCAGTTAATGTTTATATCCTGCAAAAAAAAAGCTCTTATGAGACCCTTCCAACGTACCTGACAGAGAATAAGAAACAACGCCATGTTAACCTCCTTCTAATTCAAGATAGATATGATGTGATGATACTGAAACCCCTGTTAGATACCATAACGTCTGGATCAAAAGCCTTTCTTGTCTCCTTTCCAGTCAGCTGTAGTCAGTAGGGAAGGTGATAAGATAAGAAATACTTCTGCGATAGATGCCTCCACTACTTTAGGTTGCAGGAAAAGCTTGATAAGGAGAAAGTACCGTTTATTGTTTATGCAGAAATGGAGAGCGTGCCCAAGCCTGTCAAAGATCCTAAGAAGTCTCAAATAAGAAGATATTATAAAAGAGCACAAGATGTATAGAACCCAGGTCAGATGGATTATACATATATATTCTATTGCTTACTTGTAAGCATTCTTTCTTATCACTTTTGTTCATCACTCAGGCCTTTTTATTATTTTCATTCTAGTACATTTTTTTTTCGAATACTTTTATATTAGCCTTTATATACTTTTCCGCTAAATATTCAACAAAAAAATAATTCAGTCTTTCTCATTTTAAAAAAAATTTGCTAGCTTTTGATTTTCTTCGTTTTTTTTTCTGAACAAATCGCTAAGTATTTGTTTAAGAAGGCTCATAAGAGGAGCCTTTGCTGTGATGTCAGAGCTTAAGCAGTCCATTAACTCACACTTCCACTCCAATAAACTGGAGAGTTTTTGACATATTTACCCAAGATATTTTGACAAATAGCTGTCAAGTTATATAACATGACATTTGTAATTCAACAAAAATCTACAAAATTTTTAATTTGAAAATTACTGTTCATAAAAATGTCCCTCCTGAATCAAAACAAAGAAAATCGCACACTTCGGAAAGCACGATCTTCGAAGGATATAATCGATTTTTCTAGGATTGGAGGACTCGATCACCATTTAAAAACACTACGGGAGATCGTCATATTTCCCCTTTTACATGGTAACGTTTTCACGCATTTTAAAATCAAAGCTCCAAGAGGAGTACTTTTTTACGGTCCTCCAGGTAAATATTTAAATATTTTTAATTCTCATGGAAATTTTGGTATGATACTATTTAAAATTTATGGATTTAGTAGACAAACCGCTCTTTAACCGCAGCTTGATTGTTATGGTAAATGCTAAATTTTTTTGATAATAAATATTGGGCTTTAGGGATGAAGGAACAAAAAAAAGGGTATGTGCAAAATTATTTGAATATGTTTGGCATGTTGGTTCCACTGAAGTCGATAGGATTCGATATTGCCATTTTTATAATATAATCCATCCATCACCGATTATATTGAAATCGAACTAAAAAAAGTTGCAATCATCATTGAAAAAGTGATCAGCCGGCAAGTTCCTGTTCCTCGCTCATCTTACAAGCTAGTATGAGATTCGTAAAAACAAACAAAATCCATGCGAAAACCGTGTATTTTAGATGTTTGCGCTTATCTTGCTTCCTATTAGGTCTTGAAACAATGTTAGGCTAACCATGTTAGGCGGGATATACATTACCTAGATTACTAAAGAAAATTTAAACCAGTAAAGAAGAAAAAGCCGAATTTATATTAGAAAAAGAGCATGGTTTCGTATGGTGGTGCTGCAACTACACGGCAAAACTTGTATTTATCGATTTTTTTTTTCAATGTGCGTATTTTTCCCTATAATTTATTCGTGAATATCTATAAACCCCGTTTACATTCTATACAACCAAAATTATGAGAATCTAGTAAAAAATTGAACACCTCTATGCCATTCAAGTAAGACATACGATATTGTACTTAAGCGTGGCTTGATTTAGGGTTATGTTGTGTGTCAGCATCATTATTAAAAGCAAAAAAGTGTCAGCTTTCTCAATTCTACTATACATCTTCAAAATTGTTCCAATAGACATGAAAATGTAGGGTTATTGTAAATGTAAATAACCAGAATCTCGGCCTTATTTTTCAAGAAATGTGGTGTCACCTTTGGAATAGTATATGGAAAAATTGTGGGGGAGCATACTGTTTTTATTAATTGCTAGAAAACTCACGTGAAAATGATTTGCCTAGTAACGGATGAAGTCCAAATATCATTTCTGTTATCAAAATAAATAAAATTAAGTTTATCAAGAAACTTCATGAAAAAAGCAGACGAGAAGATCACTTAGCAGCTCTTACATTATTTCCATTATTTTTAATGAAGGAAGACTCATCTGAATATAACTATCATTATTTTTTCGTCTACATAACATTTGATATTTGGTAAATGGAAATTTTCTATATTCCGAGACCATTTTATACTGGATACCTACCTTCATAATCAATCCATAGTCAAGCTGAACTTGCTTTTTTCTACAATGTTAACCAAAGTGATACTTTATCAAAAATTCTACTTCTGTAGGCTACTTATAATTTTATTTTATTTATTAGGAACTGGTAAGACTTTGGTGGCAGGAGCTTTGGTAGCTGAGCTAAACAAAGAAGGCATCGGAAAAGTTTCATTTTTTCAAAGAAAAGGAGCTGACGTTCTTGATAAATGGGTAGGAGAGTCTGAGAAAAATTTAAGAAACTTGTTTGAAAAAGTGAGTAAGTTTATGATAGGAAACAGTGTTCATAATTATTGCTATTTCTACTCTTCAATTTTGTCACTCTTTATCTCTGTCACAGTTCTTGATTGCTATACATTGAGTTTTGCGAAAACCTATTTTTCAACAAACAGAGTAATTCAAAGTCACAACACATACGCCAAATGTACTGTACTGACTGTCAAAAGCTTATCGAGGGAAGGGATGAAAACGGATGGATTGATAAGGGAATCACATGATGACGAAGTATGTACCGGGTGGCCAACTAAGAACGGCCGTCGGCCATATCTCAGGAGTGGATTATAGCACAGGCTCGGGGAAAAAAATTTTATGACAAAAGTGGCCTCGAGAAAAGCCTGGAAATTATTTTCAGAATTGTAGGTCCACCGCTAGATGGCGTATTTGACAGTTAAAATTTTAAAATAGGAATTTTTCCAAGATTCACCCCATTAATGAGCATATTAAACATTATAATCAGATTCCTCGACAAATTCTGCACACTTTTGATATTACAAGTTCAAGTCTATCTCTTCAAATAGGGAGTGGGGAAGAGTGGGAACCTTGTTACGAAAAAACACCTGTAATTTCGGTTCTGCTCGACCGATTTCAATAAACTTGATATTGTTCAAAAGGGCTTTTGTACATCAATCGGAAATTTGTGAATATGAAGCAATCTAATTGATAACATGAATGCTAGAGGGCGCTGTTTTATATTTTTCAAATAATGTGTTTTCTCGTAACAATTTTAAATGGGAGCATACAAATTAAAGTGGGTCATTGAAAAGTAGACTAAATTTGTAATAAAACACCGCAAACCGCAAGGCGATATCTCTTTTCTATCTTGAGATATCGTAAGAAACAGGTAAATGGCAAGAATTGTTCTTCCAACATCTATAAGGCTGGTTCGCGTTAACAGAAATTATTAAATTTAGCCTGAATGAAGAGACCTTACATCGGTCTACAGTCTACAGTAATTTTAAAGTAATTTAAACTGTTATCATGGTTGCCACTGCCACTAGATCACCTGATTGTATTGCTACTAATAATAAGTACGAATTTTGAAATAATGTGATAAATCGAAAAATTTAAAATTTCAACAAATAGCTAGGTACGCAATTAGTGCCGCCCTAGATGTTCGAAAATTCGTCTATCATTTTCAATGCATGAAATCAATCGATAAAGGATGGAGAAAACAGCAGCTTCAATGTCTGCTCTCAAAATACGAAGTATTGCCTGTTGTATCTTTCCAATCATATCAGCTCTTGTTACGGGTCTATCGGCATAAACAAGATTTTTCACTCGCCCCCAAAAATTAAAATCAATACAAGTAAGGTCTGGAGACTTCGGTGGCCAAATAAATGAACTTCCATGTCCTATCCACCTTTTCTAGAGTATAATTAATTTAAGAAATTCCGAATTCCTATAGAATAATGTGCTCGTCATCCATCATGTTGCAAAATCATGTCACGACGAATGGCCAAAGATATATCCTTTAATAAAAGTGATAATTCTTTGCTTGAAAAATCTAAATATCTTCCATTAAAAGTCTCATTGAAAAAATGCACGATTGCTGGTTTCTCTACCCGCCAGCGATTGATTTCATGCATTGAAAATTATGGACATTTCGAACATCTAGGGCGGCACTATTTGCGTACCTAGCTATTTGTAAAAATTTAAAATTTTTCTATTTATCACATTATTTCAAAATTCGTACTTATTATCAGTAGCATTACAATCAGGTGATCTAGTGGTAGTGGCAGCCATGATAACAGTTTAAATTAATGTAGACCGATGTGAGGTCTTTTTATTCAGGCTAAATTTAATAATTTCTGCTGCGAACCAGCCTTCTAGATGCTGGAAGAACAATTCTTGCCATTTACCTGTTTCTTACGATATCTCAAGATATGAAAGAGATATCGCCTTGCGGTTTGCGGTGTTTTATTACAAATTTAGTCTATTTTTTAATGACCCACTTCAATTTGTATGCTCCCATTCAAAATTGTTACGAGAAAACACATTATTTGAAAAATTTAAAACAGTGCCCTCTAGCATTCATGTTATCAATTAGATTGCTTCATATTCAAAAATTTTCGATTGATAAACAAAAGCTCTTTTGAACAATATCAAGTTTATTAAAATCGGTCAAGCAGAACCGAAATTACAGGTGTTTTTTCGTAACAAGGTTCCCACTCTCCCCCACTTGAGCTTGTAATATCAAAAGTATGCACAATTTGTCGAGGAATCCGATTATAATCTTCAATATGCTCATTAATGGGGTGAATTTTGAAAAAATTCTCATTTCAAAATTTTAACTGTCAAATACGCCCTCTAGCGGTGGACTTACAATTCTGAAAATAATTTCCAGGCTTTTCTCGAGGCCACTTTTGTCGTAAAATTTTTTTCCCCGAGCCTGTGCTATAATCTACTCCTGAGATATGGCCGACGGCCGTTCTTAGTTGGCCACCCGGTACAAAATATAGCTTGAATAATAATTCAAAAGAATTATACCCTGTAAGGAACACTAGAAGGAAGGTGTACCTAATCATACAGGATGGAATAAATTGGTATTCAGACGGCTCTAAAAAGAAGTAGGTGTAGGAGCAGAGATTGGAGGACTGCAGCCAGGAAAGGCTTATTCAATAGGCTTTTTTAAGGGATTCACAGGAAAATTAAAATGACTGCGATTTACCAATGCATGGAAGTCATTAGAAGGCAAAAAAGAACTTACTGTTCTGACAGCCAGTATACCCCAAAAGCACTAAGCAAAATACGCACTGAAATCAAATCATCCCGATCAGTACTCAACAGCTCAATAAAACTTTTTCAATTTCACGATTTGTGTATTGAGACTGTGTAATAAAATTAGTCTTGTACATGTTAAAAAAAATTTCTGTATTAACGAGTATGTATCAATCAGGAAATGGATGATATAACTCACTGTGAATTTCTTATTTTAGATTAATATCGTGAATCCAATATATAGATTTGCTTTTCCCCCAATTCATAACAATACACAACAATCATCTGAATTAAGTTTTTAGCTGGCAAATGTTTGATTCTAATACAGATTATTTTTGAGTCGACTTAGTGAGTGTCCTGCTTCATTGGTCAATTATAAGCTGGTAATGGATCGTGTACTTTAAAAATGACGGTAGACTAAGTACATGTACCAGATGGTCATAGGAGTTCCGAAAAGGAAAATGGAATATGGCCAGAGGTTCTCTCATTGTCTTTAAACTGGATACCTTCTGTAGCATTACAAAGGGAGGCCACACAGTTTATTACAGGGGATTCGCCAAAATTCACAGCAGACCTAATTAAGATAGGAAAACTGTCAATGTCATAGTATGTCTGCTAACAGGGCTTAATTCTGCACGCACGCTAATGGGATTGACATATTATTCCACTCAGCGAAAGCTACTGTAGTACCAGTACCAGTGTCTCGAGAGATATCATAAGTACCGTTTATCTTGTCACACAGCTTCTTATTTTTGATATTTCGAAGAGGTATAGACATAGTTTAAGCAGCCGTATATAAAATTTGTTGCCTAAGCTTCTCAGATCTTATCAATATTACACACTTTGGTAATAACCCCCAGATACTATAGCAAAGAACCAAAGCCACAACCTCTGTGGATACAGCATCTGCAACAGGAGGTATAAGCATATAGCATATGAAATAATGAGAATGTTGAACTGCTGTTTGTTGAATTTTTTGAGTATACTCAATTTATATCCATCTCTTTTCTTTTCCAAATATAAATGTCTTACATAAATATCAAAATAAACTTTGTAACTTTTAACGGTTTTATTATTATTAAGGCAACAAAGAGCAGACCATCCGTCATATTCTTCGATGAGCTGGACGGATTAGCACCAACTAGAACTGATAAAAATGATCACATCCACTCTAGTGTTGTGGCAACACTACTTTCATTGATGGATGGACTGGATTCCAAACCTGGAGTTATAGTCATTGGAGCTACTAACCGTATAGAAGCTATTGATCCAGCTTTACGTCGAAAAGGCAGATTTGATAAGGAACTTTATTTTCCTTTACCTGGAATTGAGGCTAGAAAAGAAATTATCCAAGTAAGAATTTTCATTTAATATTGAAAAGTCAATAATATCGATAGACAAGTGCAGATGACTTCGTTCGTGTTCAAAATTAATTAAAGAAAACGAATGATAAATAGATAGTTTATTTTCTCTTAAAATTTTTATGATTTTATGTAAAGTATAATAAGAGCACCGCATAAACTTAATAACAATGATAAAATTAATATCAGCTTTTAACTATCGATATGTATTACTATTTCCTATACCTGTTCAAATTACCTACATTAGAGGGTATTGAATTTTATGTACCTACATGGTAAAAAAGTGTAATCCTCATAATAAAAACATTACCACTCAATAACGTTTCAGAATAGGTATAGGAAAATATCAACCAAAAATGTTCAGAATATCGTAAATATTTCTAAAATTGTTAAATATACAGGGTCTTCCATTGAAAATTACAAAGTTATATGCAACTTCCGGAAGTAGAATGGTGACGGCAATACTTTCATTGAATAGCTCATTATTCAAAACTCTTTCATGCCACTTTTCATAACTCATATACTTTTAGTTCTCGAGATATTTCTAGAACTATACATTTATCACATAATATCAATGGAAACATGAAATTGAATTGGTAGAATAACAAAAAAAATTATTGAAAAGTTTGAAGATATATTATAGTTTGATAATAGTTATTTACGTAATTAGTGGGATATGGACATTATTAACGCACGCATGTGAAGTTTGTAATCACATAGGTGCGTTAATAATTCCTATCACACGTGTTACGTACAAAATTTTATCTACAACTGTTTATTAGTATTATCAACAGTACCTATATTATAAAATTAAAAAAAAATTCCAATCCAACGTATTTTTAATAATATTGACTGCAAACATAAGGTACTGTGTATCATATTTTGTGACCATATCATCAAAGACAAACAAGGATGTGAAAATAAAATAAATTAGTTATGTCGTCAAATTTTCAAATTTGAATGAACAAAAATCTATAAAAATGAGTTCAAGCGAAGACAATCTCCTTTCGGAAATTGAAAATGCACTTCACTGGATTCCATTTATAGTAGACTATCATATCGTTGGAATGTCATAAAATGAAATATTTCATTTAACATTTTACCGGAGATATGATCTACTATGAATGGACCTTAATAAAAATTTGATAACAAAATTTTGCAGTCTTAAACTTCAAACTGGAACGCTACCGAAACGTTGAAATAAAGAATTCAAAAATATTGCGGTTTAATTTCCCAAGAAATAAAAAAAAAAAAAGAATTTAATTCTGGTATTAAAATGTTTCTAGATTCTCATTACCGCACTAGTGCGGTAATGTAATCAAAAACAAACTAGTGCGGTAATATACGTCATTATGACAATAAATAGTGTCAAATCGTACTCGTCACATGACAGTTGTAGATAAAATGTTTATAATCTAGATTTTTTCTTAAGTAGGTAAGTAGATCGTAGGAGACATACTGTGAATTGTCCATATCGCACTCAAAAGATTGAGAACTTCGTCCTTATGCGATATGGCCTTCAAATCCACACCAGCTGCACAAACTACTATTGTATAATATCTGAAAATTTTCCATCCCTATCTCATCACATAATCAAATGAATATGAAATATATATATATTTTTGTAGGTCCACGTGAATAATTGGAAGCAAAAGCCGACACAGAAATTTATTGCAAAATTAGCTGACTTGATTCCAGGTTTTTGTGGATCGGATATACAAGCGTTATGCTCCGACGCTGTTCTTTGTTGTTTGAAAAGAGTATATCCAACAATCGATACCAAAGGATTTAATATTAAAATAGAAATGGATGCATTAAAGGTACATCAACCAATTAAAAAATATTTTCCGACGACCGTATATTAACATATGATATAAACGTTCTTAAAATTGGACAATATCATACATTAATGATCCCTACTAATGGCAACCCAACTCACATCTTATACATTATTTTTATATGGACGGTTACCTGTGGTGTAGTTAATCAAACATAGCATTACATCTTTAAAAGTTATTACTTATATCGATTACTTCTAGTTTTTGACTTACCTATCTTTTTTTTATTCAAAATTATAATAATTCAGTGTGAAAAGTAATTAAAAAAAAAGAAAACGGTGACATTTGAACCAGTGACATCCTCTGTGACATTTCAATGTGATTTATTTTCCACAGTACGTATCCATGAAATAAATGAATATTGTTAGTTTTTAGATATTTAGAAAAACTAATAGAACTAATTACAGTCGACGGGAGAGCTTTGTAATTAAAACAAGTATTCAAAGGGCAATTAACAATCTCGAACATATTAACGCACTCTCTCACTTGTTACTTAAATAACTATTATTCACTGAAATTTTGAAAAAGTTTTAGGATTAACATCTTTATAGAGTATTCAAGTACCGAATTTTCAAGTGAAATTCTAAACGTCTTTGCGTAGTGATTTTTTGCAACTAATCCTTTTTCTTAAATCTTAGAGGACACGCTGCAATATCTTCACTATGTCAAATTAAGTTCGCACCATATGGGCAATATTGAAAAATATTAATATGCTGTGATACATTTCTTAGGTTGAAGAGAGCGATTTTTTACAAGCAAGATTGAATCTCATACCATCGTCTATGAAACAGGGATTGAAAATGAGAAATTTGAGTCATATTGTTGAGCCCTTACTCAAAAGGCAGCACAATGGGATAATTAAGTACATTAAAATGTTATGGTCACATTTCCTTCAAGAAGATTATAAGTAAGAAATATTCATGGATTTTCTCTCAAAATGATATAAAATTATACGAGAACGACAACTCTTGATATATTTTGTCCACGACCACCTAATAATAAGACAATATTTTACCTCCTTACAAAAGGTATATGGTACCCATATATCTACTGTCGTATATTTATAACGGTACGTTGTATTGATACTTTACACAGTATCGCCCATTTCTATATATGTTAATTTATTTGATGTAGGTGTCACATTTTGAGGTAAGTAATACCAAATCGTTACTGACTTTTATTCAATATTGAAAGTAAGTGTCGTGGACAAAGTATAGTATTCTACTCGCAATTTATGACCAATATTCATACAGGTGACTTGACGTCACCCATCGTGAATAATGGCTAATTGCTCGTTCAATAATATACTATTGTATACGACCACCTAATAATAGGTCAATATTCCACCTAACAAAAGGTATATTGTACCTATATAATATCTACTATAGTGAATTATAGTTCATAATTCACGCCATGACAACTCAACTTTCCGTTACATAGGTGACTAGATATGGTGGTACAATATGAATTTAACTATCAAATCTGTGTATTTTTTTCAGCAAATTTTTTGTATTGATACTTTTTATTAAAATATTTTCTAATATTGAGTATTTTAAAACAATATATTTATAACTGTACACTCCGCGTCATATAAAACTATTGCCCGTATTCCTAAAGCATCCAAAAGTCGGTCTGTAACTATTGGTTCGATAAAATTTATTGGTTCCATAACTGTTAGGGCGGGTTGTATCGCAATTGGTTAACTCACTGATTACGAAACAAATGGTTAACTTTTAACCAGTTGTTGAGTTGCCGCGCCGATAGTTAGTTGCTGGTCACGTAACTGAAAGTTTTGTGGTGTTGGTAGAACTGTTACCTAACTTCATGTTGTGCTTTGACGTTGTTTGTCTATGGTTTGTCTATCGTGATTGATGTTATGTATTGTGACATTAGGATACTTTTTAAAATTCAATCTAAATATGAATTTAGTTGTGTAGTTTTTATTGATAATTATTAATATTAAGTTAGCTTGCATTAGATTCATTTCATTAGATAGTCTAAATCTTGCAGCAAACTCTCCATTGTTCCATTTTACAAAATGGTTTTCTCTTATTCTAAAATTTCTTGAAGCCCTTGGAAATAGTACCAATTCAATTAGCTCCACAAAGTCTTCATCGTCAGTTAATTCCAAGCGTCTCAAATTGTCTCTTTGAATATTCATCGTACGTCTAAACAATGTATTTACTTTGAGGTCTATTTGAAAATTTCATCCAATACAGAATACTAGAGACGGTAACTGCATAACATAACCCCACAAAAATACCGTCTATGAACAAATGTCAATACATCAAACTATACAAAACGCTAATACAATAACCGTTCTGTGACAAAACATGAAGTTAACCATCAGATATCAAATGGTTAGAAAACCCAGTCTTAACCAACGTATAACCACTTGTTAGTGGGCGATACAACGAGTTACCACGTTGTAACCAGTGGTTAGCGTTAATCAAATGGTAACCAACTGCGATACAACCCGCCCTTAATGGTATTCCCATCGCTTATTTATGGAGTCGATAACTATTGGTCGATTTATACAATCAATATCTATGGACTTCATAAAATCTAGGGAAATTTCAATATCTTTGATGTGTAACAATGGAATTCAACCAATGCGCTTGCGCTTTATGCGATATACAGTAACCTCAAACTAATAACTCATTTTGTCATTTCCATTCGAAAGTGTCATAGAAAATAAAAAAAACAACGGTACTTCGGTGAAAGCTAAAAAGCCGCGTGGGACACCGTGGTAAACACGTATAACTCATTGCAGAAGACGGGAGTTAGAAATGTGGGGCAGCATCAAGCATTATATATACATTATCAAATAAATAAATAAATCGTCTCCTTTACTGAGTTGGCAAACATTTCTACTAATTTATACTTTATCATATATATATCAACTATCCGTCTAGCAGACTGCTTCGAAATTAGAAAGCGCCTTTTGAAATCGGCTTCATTTAATTGGGTGAAATGATGTGGTCGCTTGTACTTTCTTGCCTTATGCTCAATCTCATCTTGAGAAGATGACGAACCCTCTAATAAGTGGGCAGCAAAGCATCATGGTCATATGGAATATATTGTTTCTCACACTTTGATAATTTATTCGATTGATTCCAGCACAGTACCGTAAATAACATCAAAGTTGTAACTTCATTTACTCCAACATTACCGCTAATGGTCCTATAGCGTCACTATTGGGAGATTGTTCGATCTATAACTTATGGGTCGATTTATGGAACCAATAACGACTATTGAACGTTTTGGAATACGAAAACACACTATTCGGCCGTATTTATGGAACCAATAGCGATATTGAACCAATAAGTTTAATGGGTCCTTTCTGAATGCGGAAAACGATTTTATTGAACCAATAGCGGTTTTATGGGACCAATAACTCTTATTTGACGCTTAGGAGTACGGGCATATGCACAAAAGAGTCTAACCTATAGAAGTGAAAGTTTATAGGATGACCTTGAATACAAAAATGAGGTTTCAAACCCATCCACCTGAAGCGCTAGTTGCAATTGAGTTGTCTAAGCAGGCCTGGCAGCTAAGGCCTTCAGCACGAAAAGAAAAGATTTTAAAATTCATCACAGCTGTCATATAGTCGTCACCATTTTTTATTTACATCAGTATTAAACATAAAAGTTTGTTTCATTGAAAAATTAAGTTGATGTCATAATATGTTTCCTCAAGAAATTTTCTACTAATCATAGTATTGTATTATTGAAAAATGTGAAAACAAATTATAACAAAAATAGCATGAAAAAGTGGAAAAAACTTGATCAAAAAGTGATGGGAAATACGTAATATTATCTTTCTTAGGTATTACTTAACACGTGGTAAAATGTAAATTACATTCAGGGATTCCTAAATTCGCTTTAGGTGTTATCTAACTTTAGGAAATGGTTAGTGGAATCAGGCATCAGTAATTCCATTGTCTGTAATTCAAATGAACAAACTTCCATTGAAAAAAATCGCTATGAAATAGTTCTGAACCCATTCACTGCGAACGCTGAAATTCTTCTTCCCTTAGTATGTTTCTTGGCCTCAGCTGCCTTGCCTATTTCGACGAGTGACGACTCAATTGCGACTAGCGCTTCAGGTGGATGGGTTTGACATCTCATTTTTTTATTCTAGACAATACTATTGAACTTTCACTTCTATAGGTTAGACTGTTTTGTGGGCATATGTAAATCAAACTTAACCAATAAAAATGACAAACAGTCACATATGTCACATTTGTTAAAGCGCATTATCCACGATGCCAGCCCATTTAAGTGAATTTGATAAAATGTCGATGATCTCCTAAATAGAGGGTCAAGAGTTTAATAGAAACAAAACCATGATTCAAAACGTTAAAAAAAGGAGGGATAACGATCAAACTGTTAGCAGAAGAAGAGGAACTAGAAGACCATTTATAACTATTAAGGAGCAAGACGAAGCATCAACTGATAACTTAAGGGAAAATCCATTCCATACCGTAAGACATGCAAAAAAGTTGCAGTAAACGTATCAATAATAATAGGGGTTATTGATTATTAAATGTAAACTTCCATTGCTTCCATGCTACCATGGTCTATCTATTTGTTAGTTCATTCATTTGAAATGTTTTAATTTTGAAATACGTGGATTTCGTGTCCAAATCTGAAACTGTTAACTTTTCTATTGAAATTTTGTTGTTATTTTTGAAATTTCATGGCTACAAAGCACAATTACTAAAAATGTCTTGCCGTATTGAAGGGATTTTTCTATAAATAATCAGTTGGATATAAACATAAAACACAAAGACGCAAATCAAATGAGAAGGGATGAAGAATTTTGGATAATTGTGTAGTTGTACAATACAAAATTTGCCTATGAAGGATAAATGAACAAAAAAAACGGAATTTTATTGAATAACCCGTTTTTTGCCTGTTTTAGATTCACGTCTGGTGAAAAAAGATATGCTGGTAGAATTTTACTTGTAGGAAAAAATATGCAAGGATTGAATACTCACTTGGTTCCTTCTCTATTGAAGAATTTAGAGCATCTCCCTACATTCGTTTACGATACAAGAGTATTCGGAGTAAGTAGTATCAAATATTCCATTTTACAAATCAGTGAAAAATCACCTGGCACTATGATATTTTGCTAAAAACTCTATCTCGCTATGGTTAACTAATGATCCATGTTGTTGATTATTTGCATTGTGAATCAACACTTTCTGTGTTTGACATATTCATCCGCCTATAATCCAGTCTATATGAACAGGTCTACTTTTGGAATATCACTCATTGTATCTCTATCTATTTAGCAGACCAGCTAAATCCGAATCTTTGGCCACTGAGCCACTGAAGCATCTGTTCTATTATTGTAATAAACGTCAAAAATCGTCTTTTTGTTCATATTTAGTCATTATTACATTAGCCCCCTTTTTCTCATGGTCGCCCATCCCAATTTTTTCAATGAAAGTTCCCGTACATTATTACATTGTTGGATTCTCCACAACGAGTAGTTGACAACAATACTGGAAGTTGTCGTTTCAGAACAGCTTACTTCGGTAGAATAACAGCCAATTTTACAAATTTTCAGTGCTGTGGGTATTTCTCGCAGTAATGTTTTCAGAATTTTCCA
The DNA here is from genome assembly GCA_963978555.1 of Galerucella nymphaeae. Lineage (NCBI taxonomy): Eukaryota > Metazoa > Arthropoda > Insecta > Coleoptera > Chrysomelidae > Galerucella > Galerucella nymphaeae. The sequence goes on along the minus strand of OZ021715.1, from coordinate 14,674,720 downwards.
TAAACGCAAATTTCATCCATTCAAAATTAAGTAAGTCCAAGAGCTACATGAAGAAGATTTCGAATGGCGTGTCTACAGTTTTGTGAATTGGTGAGTGAACGACTGCAAGACACTCCAGCTTTATTTTATAGAATCTAATATTGGACGAATTTGCATTAAATGGTGGAGGGAACAAACATAATATTAAATATTTGGCAGAAATACACGTAATGTGGGAGTTTCATAGCCATACACCATAAAAATTGAACTTCTGGGTGCCTATTCTTGAATTTCAGGGAGTAGAACTTTGCGAGATAAGTAGGCGTGGTTCTCTTAAAAAGATTGAATGTGTATTCTTGAAATTTGAGGGGGGGAGCATCTCCCAAGAGAACTCGAAGTTCCCCTACTAGGTAGTGAGAGAATTGCAATAGGGAGTATTTGACCTAACCTCTATAATTGTTGTGTTTTGATTTACTGTGGTTCAAAATGAATGTTGAAAATTTCAATTTAATGCTGTGGAATAATATAATTAACGAGAATGTTGAGGCGTTAGAAGAAGTGGGTATTGGTAGGGATGTTTTGAGACAAAAAATGTGTACAGTTATTTAGAGTCGATATGACATTTTTGGCGACTATTAGTAAGAAGGAACTATGCGTAACTTCGATCTGAAAGACTTTTCACTTATGTATTATACATCACTGTTATTATTTTGTAATCGAGAATTCTAGAATGCAATGAGGTATAGAGTAATCTTTGTAATAAATTGGGAACGTTAGTGATAAGGATTGGAGTTGAGGTTGAAGTTATAACGTCTATATATGAGCAAAAAGTCTCCTTCATGTAATTTTTTTCAGTGACGCCTGCAGAATAATGTGGGATGGATAGTTTTCATTGAAAGGCTAATAGTCGTGAATCAGCCTATATTACTAGTGAATATAAACACGGATTGATATCTATACTTGCCAAACTGCATAATTCGGATCCAATTTTTGTTCAATCACAATTGTATATATGTTTGTATTTTTGGGGTGACATCCACTAGGACCAAAATATCTATTGTACCCCCTCACTTCTACTCAGTTTCTGAGGAGAGTCTCAAAAATTCCTAAAGTTCTATTTCGCGTAGGAATTTTAGTATATCTGCAGGCTTCAGCTTGAGTAAATGTTCCTCTACTATACAGTAACCTCCAAGGAGCTATGCAGCTGAAAAGTATGGAAATGGAAGTTTCTTCTTCTATGCCACAAAATCTATATTTTTTCACTCCACAATTTTTAGCATTTTCAGGTGCGCATTCAGACGTCAAGATCCCGTTAGAATCCCTGTTAAAACTCCTAGCGCAGTTTTATTTCTTATGCATTCATTCGATCTTCACCCAGGAAAATATTTGTCTAGTGTCTACTAGATATTTCCAATACTCTCTTTTTCTTAGCTTTACCTATTTCTTCCAATATAACATTGGAGCTGATTCCGCAAAAGGATTCCGGCTCCCAAGAAGAGATTTCCGTTCCACACTTTGCTAGTTTATCTGCAATTTTCTTTCCTTCTATTTCAGTGTATCCTGGAATCCACAGTAAGGCGACTATATTGTTCTCGCCTAGTTCATTGAGTTTTTCTAGTCATTCCCATACCATTTCGGAACTGATTACACAAGAGCCCGCTCAGTGCTTCAATAGCTGCTTCATTATTCGACATAATGATAATCCTTTGTTCTTCTGTATCCCTCATAAATATTGAACTGGGAACACTTTCTCATGGCGTGAATTTCCGCTGAAAAGATATTTGTGATTTTTCCCAAGCGTGTTTGGTTCCTCGCCCGAATACTCCTATTCCAGTTCCTTATATTGTATTCCATTCCTTCTTGTTGCTTAATTCCGTAACAAATTTCTTTGAAAAGTTACACTTTTCCATCATTTCGTCTTGTGGCATGTCCCAGGTTGTCTGATTCCTAAAAAGGAAGAAGGTGGCTTTTTTTTGACTATTCTCTCTCTACTCACTCTGTATCTTTTTTTTCTACAACACTTTCCACCACCATATGTAGTGGTGTAAGGTTGAGAATCATCTCCATGGCTGCTGTTGGGCATGTTCTCTTTGCTTCTGTGATGCATATAAAGGTTAGTCTTTGAATTTTGGAGTGGTTTTGTTTCGTCGTCAATAGGCTTATTAATCCAAACTATGGCTCAATATACCTGATAATTGGTCTCACTAGGACAGTGTACAACCTGCTTTGAATTTTCAGGTCACTACCACAGCTTTTCTCTGTCAGATTCCTGCACACCATTAAAGCCATTTTTACTTTGTGTGCAATCTCCTTTTCTTTTTTGTTTCACAGGAGTTCACTGTCTAGAGTCAAGCCTAGATAGTTGACTGCTTTTGTCCATTTAATATCGTTCCCATCAAGTTCAATGGTTTTGAGGTTATACCATTGTACCAGTGTACCCTGTAGATCTGCCTGCCCGGTAAGCATGCTGATACGGGTGGAGAGGCAGTCTTTAGGTCTCTCTAGTCTCTCAATCACAATTACAAATGACTGATTTATTTGCGCTCATTGAAGCAATTTGGAATTGTGTATTCTTCATTTTAAATTGACAATAAACTATTTTGTAGCAAGTGAAAACTAATTTTGTGAATGTTCAAGTACATTTTCCAGCAATTATACTGTTATCAAGAATAGATGAATGGTGGGATTTTATCGATGAATGTGAGCAACACACCATCGTTTCTAATCTGGAAGAAATACATGCAGGGCTACCCATACTAACTATAGCAACTTGTAGGACAGACGTGCCTACACGAGTAAGTATTTTCTGGATTTGTGGTTGCTTAAGGAATAGTTTTCATTTATTGATATCATATACTTCAAGGAGATTATAAAATTTACTGACCTATTGTGGGAGAGTAATCCTATTTCATTGATCAAATAATCAAAATTCAATGTGAAACATCAGATCAATCAATAATTGTAACATTATTCCATACTTACTTAGTAGTTAAATTGAATATTTGCATGAATTTTTTAATAATTTTTTCAATTCATCGCATTGACATACAAATAAAAGTTTTATTGTCATTATACTGGAATTTAAAACATTTTTTGTATATAATAACTAAAGCTGACATCCAAATTAAAAGAAGAATATTTGATAAACGGCTCTATAACATTGACCAGTCACGTGAAACAGAATTTATATTGAATGTACTAAGTATAATTCGCATGACGGTCCTATCTCCTTATTCTAGATTTATTTAAATATTCAGCTTTTGTGAATATTTTTCAAAAATCCACTGATTTCAGCTACACAACTTTTTTTACAACAACAGCACTGTGCTTGTTAAACTGGAAAACCCGAATCAGAAAGAACGCGAAGATTTCTTAGCCCCACTATTTTTTGACGAAGAAAATCTAAGTCTCTATTCTGTTTGGGATAATTCGAGACGCGAAGGAAAGAAAATTATCAAGTGTATAGTTTACTAACTAAGGCGAACAAATGTAACTATTTTGAAATTTTGTAGGTGAGACAAATAATGTCGCCAATGAAATTGGTAAAAAAAGAAAAAAGAAGACAAAAATCGATGAGGAATGTGAAAGACTGGGTAACAGCACAATATTATCAAATTTACTATTTCATCTTATTGTTTTTGTCAAGCTGTTTTGAATTGTATAAAATTTGAACATTTCAAATATCTTCTTCAGGTTTAGATTACCTGTCAGACTCCTATAGAACACCAGATAGTACCCCAAGAAGTAAAAAGAAGAAAAGAGATTGCTGCAGTCATGCATCATGTAAAAAATCTACTATATCAGAGAAATCGTATGCTACACTAACATCAAACAGTGCTACCAGTCTACATGACTTTCATAAGAAGCTGAAGCGTATGTATCATTTTAGGGCCCCGTACCCAGAGGGTAAAAAATTAAGACTTTGCTGTCAACAGAGCCGTAATAGTTAGAATGTTGAAATCCTCACAAATTATGTATTTCTAAATATCTTCTGTATGTTCCTCCTTGTGGTATATTATCCATTCTTTTTTCAATTTCTTGGGAAATTAAACCACAATATTTTTAAATTCTTTATTTCAACGTTTCGGTAGCGTTCCAGCTACCGTTGTCAAGAAAAATAAGTAAAAATTGATTTTTATCCCTAACTGACACAACGGAAAAAATTTTACAACTAGACAATCAAAAAAATTTTGAAGTTTAAGACTGCAAAATTTTGTTATCAAATTTTTATTAAGGTTCATTCATAGTAGATCATATCTCCGGTAAAATGTTAAATGAAATATTTCATTTTTATGACATTCCAACGATATGATAAAAAGAATTAAAAAAATTGGTAATCAATTCAATATTAGAACTAGTTTTAAATCGAATAATACATTAAGATCAATACTAACAAAAACGAAACCAAAGAATGAAGAACAATCTTCAAAAAACTGCATATATCAAATATCATGTGAATGCGACAAATTTTATTTAGGTGAAACATCTAGACCATTGAAAGTGCGAATAAACGAACACAAAAAATATATCAAAGATAGGGAATTCTTTAAGTCAGCTATTTGCAAACATGCTTTGGAAGAGGGTCATCAAATACAATGGGATTCGTCAAAAATAATATTAAAAGAACCCAATAATAAAAGACGAAAAATCCTCGGAAAAATCAAAGAAAGTGCTTTAATACAACTAAATGCAGATAAATGTGTAGCTAGTATTTCAGCCGAATGTAGTCAAATTTGGTTACCAATGTAAATTTCCTATAATCAATTACCTGCTTTATCAGGATAGCATCATAAGTTTTTATCCAGGTTTTCTTATGATTTATAATTTGAATAGTTGTTAATCGATACACATTTCAATACACAAAATCACAAAACTGAATATACATTGTAACGCGTTTTCCTGCTATACGTGGCCTTCTACCACACTAACACGTCACTATGGACACCCTTGACTAAAAATCTTTCGACGGAATACTCGGGCGCCAGATTTTTAACGTGGTTTGCTCCACGGCCCCTTGACCCTTAGCGTCAAGAGTTCCAGATAGCCTCAGATGGAGGTTACGGAAAATTCCAGGGGTCTTGTTGAATTATTTCAACCAATTCCTTATCAAATCTTTAACACGACTCAATTGAATATCGATTTTTAAATTAAAATTAGTTACGGTAAATAGCGGAGAAATCAGGAACTTTGTTTATTACTACCTTGTGGTCTGTTATGAATAATTTTACAGGAGCGAGTAAAAAAAAACGGGAGAAAGAACGCACGGTTAGAGCCGGTAAGGTTATCACAACCACGGAAAAGTACTCTTGACACACGAGACGTAAACGTATTAGATCTGCAGGGGAATCAAATAAATTATGGCCAGGCCACTTCCAGATTTGATTATCCCTTGAATCTAAATTTAACCGGCAAAATATTTTTCGACAAACAAACGAAATGTATAAAAGATTCGTACCTGAGAGCTAAAAAAAATGTTTAAATCTGCCGGGAAATCAAATAAATTATGGCTAGGCCACTTCCAAATCTGATTATCCCTTGAATCTAAAGTAAACCGGCAAACTATTGTTAAGAAATAAAAATTATATCAGAAAGGTATCACGGAACTGGAAAACAACGATTTAAATCTGCCGGGCAATCAAATAAATTATGGCTAGGGCTAGGCCACTTCCAAATCTGATTATCCCTTGAATCTACAGTAAACCGGCAAACTATGAAATAAAAATTATATCAGAAAGGTACCACGGAACTGGAAAACAACGATTTAAATCTGCCGGGTAATCAAATAAATTATGGCTAGGCCACTTCCAAATCTGATTATCCCTTGAATCTAAAGTAAACCGGCAAACTATTGTTAAGAAAAAATTATATCAGAAAGGTACCACGGAACTGGAAAACAACGATTTAAATCTGCCGGGTAATCAAATAAATTACGGCTAGGCCACTTCCAAATCTGATTATCCCTTGAATCTAAAGTAAACCGGCAAACTATTGTTAAGAAAAAATTATATCAGAAAGGTACCACGGAACTGGAAAACAACGATTTAAATCTGCCGGGTAATCAAATAAATTACGGCTAGGCCACTTCCAAATCTGATTATCCCTTGAATCTAAAGCAAACCGGCAAACTCAAAAAAAAATTATAAAAGGTACCACTAGTTTTGACACACAGTGTAGAAACAAAAGATCCTGAATATAATTAAAATGCACCAATTCATATAAATCTTAATTGTATATTAATGGGTAGTGTGAATAAAAATTCAGTAAAAGCTAAAACTTACATTTTCCTAGCAAATGCTTAGTTTGCAGTGAATAAAAATAAATAGTAGCTTTTACTAAAAATGCAATTAGCAAATGCTAAAGTTTTTAGTATTGTCTAAAAATGGTGTGAATGAAAGTAAGCAATTACTGAGAATATTAAGGAAAAGCTTACATTTTTTGCAAGCTTGTTAGACCCTGGCTTAAAAATTTAGTATTGTTAAATAGTTTGGCAGAAATGGCTGCATTTATGAATATAAAATCTGTAAAATTTTATCCCGAAAGAAAAGAAAGTCGTGCCGAAGAATACCACGGTCTGTATAGATTTAGTGAAGAAAATGTTGAGTGTTGAGTTCCATCACAGATCCTATCGACATTGCTCCTGAAATAATTTTTTGGATGAAATGGCAGCAAAACACTAATTTTTACTATTCGGCGAAAAAATACTAAATTTTGATTTCTCATCTTCATACCATTTATTTGTTTTTATAGCCATACTTTATTACCTACCTGGTACTTTTTGAAAAACAGGGTTTTCTTGTCCTTCCATTATCGCCAAAAGTTGTTTTTCCCACGCGTTCAAAACAATTTTCTTATTTCCCGTTGCAGTTTTGTCCGTCTTTTTCTTCAACTCGGTCTTCATATTCTGGATTTTCTTTTTTAGTTGTTTTTCAGTTAAATCCCTTCCACTTTGCAAAATATATTTTTGGTGGATTTCTTTGTATGCTTGTTCTTTTTCCTCTTTTATTTTAGGAACTTGCGATTTATTAAATATAATATTATAGTTTTCCAAAATTTCCATCAATTTCAAGTTGGACGAAATTTTAGCAGGAGCTTCCTCCGTCAAAAAATCACTTGTAGAATTTTCTGAATCACTACTCATTTTAAACGTAAACCGTTAACGATACTGGTTTAATAAGTTTTCATGTGCTCAATATTTGCCTTTGTCGATTTACACATCGGCAGTTAAAATTTGTCCATACACAAATACACATACAGTCTATCGAATTTCACGGCTGAGTGATTGGTCATAAAAATATATATATATTGGCCTTATCAGTATAAAAACTTTTTTATGGTGATTTACCAAATAAGAACTTTAAGTAAGTACTTAAAATATCTAGCTTTTGCTAGTAAGTAAAGGCAAAAGGTTATTCACTTCAATTTAAGCAAATGCTATTAGCAAAAGCTAAATCTACCTAGTAAAAGCTAAAGCTTATACTTCATACTAAAAGCAAAAGCTAAGTTTTTATTCACTCGGGCCATTGACTTGTGAAGAAAATAAAATGTAAACTTAATATAAACCCGGCGAATAATTAAAAACCAATTAACTTCGCAATTGAAATCAAAAACACTTTTTCCAAAACAAAGTTACATTTATTTATCCAAATCTCAAACAAAACAACTTTTCTAACAGAAAAAAAAATAACCGGTACGGAAATTTCCATGAAAATATCAAAATATTTCTATTTTACAGAGGTACGAAAATTTTCAAATAAACGGTGATAAAAATATGTTTACCTTCCTAAGTCGGTTTCTGTATCGTAGTTCACTTTTGTCACAAAAGAATTAATGTCTTTAATTAAAAATATGTATATTCCGGTAAACGGATCGGAATAGCACAAACTTGGGACACACACTTTACGTACAAAAATTAGCAGCAGTCAACGATAAAGGTAAAGGTAAAAGGTGAATCAGCGGTCGGTCTCTCTAGCGGTCAGCGGTCGGCGGTTAGCGGTCTCTCTGTACGGTCAGCTGTTAGCCAGCTGTCTTTCGTTCGCTCTCTCTAGCTCTCTCGCAAGAATCAATTCTTCTGCTATTTATATCCTCATTTTCGATAGTAAAATTTAGATACCACAAAAAATTTGTCATATACCAGACGTCTTTCGGAATTAAATAAATGGCATATATACCAAATGTCCTTTTCGATTGAAAAATTTTAACTTTAGAAACTACTAAATTTTATGGTAGAATTAATTTGCGTAACTCCGGCCTTATACTAAAAATACAAAAAAAAACAATATACCTAAAAGTAAATAAAAAATCAATTTAATAAAAGAAAAGAGAGTTGGAATTTAAGTAACGAGTTATAATAAATCTAAAGTGGTGAAAATTAACCCTATATCTATAACAAAAAAAAAAACTCGTTACAACATATTTTGAAAACTTAAATATTCATACACAAAAAAAGTATCAAGAAACGCGTTTTATTAACAACATTTCCAATATAAGCGAAAAAAACGCGCTATCCCAATTGTTTACGCTATTTTTGTAAATTGAAGAAATTAAATAAATGAGTTTGACAACACGGTAATGTGCCCAGAATTTTTGCTAATGAGTTTATTGAAAGTAGTACATACAGTGTGTAAAAGCCAAATGGAATAAATTCATTATTTCGGTTACTGTACATATTTATAAAAAATCCCGAAACACGTCAAATTTAAATTATAACTTGACATTCTTTAACGTGAAAATGCAACCCCTACCTTCAACCCCCTTAGAATGACAGGTAAAACCCCCAATTTTTTAAATGAGAAGTATAGGCTTGTGATATATCATTTGAAAGGTCTCTTCATTCTCTATTCAAAAATGTTATTGTTTTTAAATTTAATGCAAAAATTAACATAAAAAAAATCACGCCTGATATGTTAAATAATGTTAGAAGACAGTTTTATTTGAGATTAGGATGTTGCCAAGACGTTCGCGGAGAACATTTTGAACATCTACTTCATTAACATTCATAGTTCTTTTTCGTGTTCTACATTTTATTACGTTTTGCATTACATTTTAGTTTTTGATTGTATTGTAGCGATTTTCGGTAACAACATGATATTAATTTTTTTATGTTAATTTTTGCATTAAATTTGAAAACAATAACATTTTTGAATAGAGAATGAAGAGACCTTTCAAATGATATATCACAAGCCTATACTTCCCATTTAAAAAATTGGGGGTTGTACCTGTCATTCTAAGGGAGTTGAAGGTAGGGGTTGCATTTTCACGTTAAAGAATGTCAAGTTATAATTTAAATTTGACGTGTTTCGGGATTTTTTATAAATATGTACAGTAACCGAAATAATGAATTTATTCCATTTGGCTTTTACACACTGTATACAGTCAGTACTAAACAAAATCTAGTCTTAATACGGTCGCCCGAAGCAAATTTACTATTATTAAAATTTTACTCGGTGAATATCAAATCAACTGCTACTACTCTCTCCTGATATTCCATTTTCCATCCTTGCTCCCTAACCCCCTTTTTCTGGAGCGTAGTGAGAGCTAAAGAAAGAAAACTACACAGAAGATCGGTAAGTTTTTATTTATACAGTCCACTTTTTTCTCCCAATATAATTCATTTGAGTTACGCGGGAACATTTGGTCCTTAACGAGCCGGATTAATCAGCTAAATATTTAATTTTCTTATATACTTAAATCATTTTATTGACGTTTGTTTTGTGTAGCAATCAATATCATTTCATGTTTTCAATTTTTCTTTGACTAAAAAAAAATAAAAAACTGACTGTCGGAATTCGGGCATTTGCGGTGTTGTCGGTTGTTTTTGGATTTCTTCAAAAGTTTGTTTTTTCATAACTTGTCTAAAAGGGATTTTATTCGGTAAAAAAGCGGTTTACGTTGTTATTTTGTTATTTAATAAATAAAATAATATTATATCAGCTGTACTTGGGTGTAGGTATTAACTACATGTTATTTAAATACAGATTGATATTATTATTGCTTGGGATTTATTGAAAAATTGGTTTTCAGCTGAATGTAGAGGAATTTGTTAAAGTAGGTTCATAAATATTTTTTTTAATAATATTTATTTTTGTTTTGGGTGAGATTAAGGGCTTTACTTTTCTTAATAAGGAAATTTCGGTCGGCTTGAATACTTATTGAAATTAAAGTAAATTAAAATGACTACGACAGACAGGCAACTGAAAATGCTTATAGCAAAAAAAGAAACACTCTTTGGAATGTTACAGACGCTCTATGATCTTTCAAAAAATTTAGGAAGTGAATTAAATAAGAAAAAATTTAAGGCTATGTACCTTAGCGTAGACACGGTCAAAAATGATTTTATAAATATTTTAGATTCTATTAATTCACTCGGGTTTGAATTAAAAGAGGATTATGATCCCGATTATAAGGCTATTCCTATGGTAAATGAAATTTGCAGTTATATTCATTTAGCGGCCAAAGGTTTAGAACAACCGAAGCAAGATGCGGCGGGGTCTGTAGCTCCATCTACTGCACCACAAATAATTACGGTGGCAGATCACCGCCCTCAGCTTCCTAAAGTAGAATTACCGGATTTTTCTGGTGAAATACGCCAATGGGAAACTTTTCATTCCTTATATAAAAGTATTATACATGATAATAGGGCTTTAACAGATCTGGATAAAATACATTTTTTAGTAGGGCATTTACGCGGTTCGGCTTTAGCAGTTTGCGCAGGAATATCTCTTACGGCTGATAATTATGAGATTATTTATCAGGCTCTTGTAGAGAAATATGAAAATAAACGGTACTTAGCAAATAGTTATTTACAGCAAATCTTGGAATTTAAATCTTTGCATACGGAGTCAGAAAAAAGTTTAAATATATTTTTGGAACGGTTTGATGTAGCGGTCTCGGCTTTGAAAAAGTTAAGTTTGCCGGATTTAGCGGATTTTATTATATTATATCACGGTTTAACAAAGTTGGATCATAATACGGTACGAGCATTTGAGGTTAGCCAGGGCAATACGGATATTCCTACGTATAATGACTTAATAAATTTCGTGAAAAGACAGGCAAAGATATTACATCTTAATAAACCTTCTGGCAGCGGCGCCAGTGGTAGCGGTTCCTTTTCAAATGATAAGGCGGCAAAATCATTTGTAATTAGCCAAAATAAAGGTTTAAAAAATGTATGTGCTTTTTGCCAAAAAACGGGGCATTATGTTGGACGATGTGAAAAATTTAAAACTCTTTCACCTTCTAAGAGATATGAAACGGTTCGGGATGAAAATTGGTGTTTTAATTGTTTATCTATTAACCACGGGGTTAGGTCATGTTCATCAGAACGGAGCTGTTCTATATGTTCGAGAAAACACCACATTTTACTTCATACGGGAAGGGCGGAGCTGAACACGGAAACTAAATTTGAATCTCCACGTCAAAAGGGGAATTCAGATGCAGGAGCAGGTCCAAGCTCAAGTCAGCGGGATAATCAAATATCCAATAATTCACGAGAATTAAATAATGTTTTATGTAGCACTTCAAATATGGAAAGTAATAAATTTAATTACACTCCATTGTTATCTACGGTGGTGGTTTTAATAGTGAACAGCCCCATTCTTAATAATACGGCCCGGTTTATTTTAGATTCAGGAAGTGAGGTAAATTTGCTAACGATTAAATGTTGCAAAAGGCTGGGTTTAAAAATTAACAAACATTATTCTTCGGTTCAAGGTCTGGGAGGTCATAATCAGCCGATTCGAGGTAAAACCTCCCTTTGTTTGTCCTCGCGTTACGATTCAAATCATATGTATTTAGTTGAAACACTTTTAGTTGACAAAATTACCGATCTGTTGCCGAAGTCACCGGTAGATTTAGACGCATTACCAGATTTAAAAAATGTTTTATTAGCGGATAATAATTTTAATGAACCCGGTGAGATTGACGGTATATTCGGAGTTGAATTATTTGCAAACGTTTTAAAAGAAAATAAAATCGTAGGAATTACGGGTGGTCCGGTTGCCATTCAAACAGCTTTCGGATATGTTGTTATGGGAAAAATTCCTCTGTTAGAACGAAAGTCAAGTCCTTCTGTATTTTTCACTCTTCAGGAAGAGCAATCCATAGAACAACTTCTTACAAAATTATGGGAAGTTGAACAAGTACCAACAAGGGACCTGGTAATACCTAAACAAAAGGAGTGCGAAAAGATTTTTTGTAATACGTATCAAAGGGATAAAAGCGGTCGGTATGCGGTAGCTTTACCCTTTAAACTTCCTTCGGAAGCTTTAGGAGACTCGCGGGGTAGTGCGCAGGTTAGATTGCTATCCTTAGAAAAAAGGCTGGCAAAAGATCCGAATCTGAGGTTCGAATATAATAAAGTTATGCAAGATTTTATAAATCAAGGTCATATGGGGTTAGTACAATCTGGTGGACAAGACGGTTCTTCCTATTATATCGCTCATCACCCTATAATTAAATTAAATAGCACAAGTACTCCTGTAAGGGTGGTTTTAGATGCAAGCGCTCCGTCAGACAATGACGTTTCATTGAATGACATTTTATATAGCGGTCCAAAATTACAAACCGATATTGTAACGTTATTGCTTAATTTTCGGCTTTTTAGAATTGCTATGACATCCGATTTACGGCAAATGTATAGGCAAATTAGGGTGATACCAGAACATTGGCGTTTTCAGCGAATATTATGGCGATTTCATCCGGATGAAGAAATTAAGGTATATGAAATACGTGTAGTAGCGTTCGGCTTAAAGGCTTCTCCTTACTTAGCTCTGAGAACGGTTCAGCAATTAGTAGAGGATGAAAAGGAAAATTTTCCACTCGCAGCAAAGTTTGTATCACGGGACCTATATATGGATGATTATTGTTGTAGTGTAAATTCAGAACCGGAAGCTGTCCAATTATTTTTTGAGTCAATTAATTTATTTCGAGCTGGCGGGTTTGATTTAGTAAAATGGTCATCCAATTCTAGTAGTTTAATGCAAAATGTTCCCATAGAAAAGCGGCTTTCGGATACTGTTTCATTCAAGATGGACACCAAAATTCTAAGGTATACAGTGGGATCCACAAAGCGATACCCTTAGTTTTCGAGTAAAAATTCCTGACGAGAAATGCACTAAGCGTACAATTCTATCGGCTATAGCCCAATGCTATGACCCCATTGGTTTAATAGCTCCATTTATTTTATTTTAAAAAATTGTGGTTAAAAAATTATGGCTTCTAAAGCTGGATTGGGATGAATCTCCCCCAACCAACATCGTTCAATGTTGGGAGGAATTACGGCCGGAATGGAGGTTATTGGAAAATTTTAAGGTGCCTCGTCATATAGGTGTTGACAGTCAACAACCCCTGATTATTTTGGCATTTGCAGACGCGAGTTTAGAAGGATACGGAGCGGTCATTTACGCACGGACTGTGTCTCGCGAAAGTAATGGAATTAAAGTCCAACTTATTTGTTCGAAATCGAAAGTTTCGTCAGCTAAAAATTTAACAGTTCCACGGCTAGAGCTTCTTGCAGCTCATTTATTGTCAAAATTGTTAAAGCATGTCAACGAAACGTTTAAGGATAGGATTTTAATTTCAAAAATTTTGGCTTTTTCGGATTCGTCAACTGTCATTACGTGGCTAATGACTCCCTATTTAAAAGATATTTTTGTTGCCAATAGGATTGCGCAGATTAAGGAGAATCTGCCAAACGTTTCGTGGTACCACATTGAAGGCAGTAAGAATCCTGCGGATTGTCTATCCAGGGGATTGAAGCCTACTCAGTTGCTCAATCATTCGATGTGGTTAACAGGACCATGTTGGATAACACTTCCTGAGAGTGAGTGGCCATGTTTCGCTCAAAATAATTCGGCTATTCCGGTGGAAAATCTCAATGTTTTAGTGTTCAATGAAAAAGAGTTGGAATCGCATCCATTAGTGGACATGATAGATAAAATATCTTCTTGGTTGAAAATTTTACGAGTTACAGTTTACGTTTCAAGATTTTTAAGGATTCTTCCAAAGAGAACAATAATTTTAGCCAGTGACCTGCAAAGGGCTGAATTTTCTTTGATAAAATTAATCCAGTTGGAAAATTTTGGTTCGGAACTTGTCCTTTTAAACAGCAAGCAAGCATGTTCAACAAAGTTAAAACGTCTTCACCCGTTCATACAGGATGGGTTGCTTAGGGTCGGCGGGCGCATTTGCAATTCGGATTTAAGTTTTGATCAAAAACATCCCCTAGTGTTACCTGCAAACTGTTCTTTAACTAAGAATCTGGTTGATTTTTATCACAAAATCAACTTACACACAGGTGCTCAATTAACAGAAGCCCTTTTACGAAATAAATATTGGATAATAGGAGGAAGAAATCTAATTCGAAGTAGAATTTATAAATGTAATCGGTGTTTTCGTGTCAGGCCAAAAAACTTGGAGCCCATAATGGGAAATTTACCCACGGTTCGGGTACAAGAAGCAAGGGCCTTTTTAAACACAGGAGTGGATTTTTTCAGTCCAATTAAAATTACCATGGGCAAAAGAAGAAATGCACCTATTCATAAAGCTTATGTTAGTCTGTTTTGTTGTATGAGTGTTAAGGCAATACATTTAGAGCTCGTTAGTTCTTTGTCTACTCAGCACTTTATGCAAGCGTTCAAACGTTTTCTTTCACGTCGGGGCCCGGTCCAGACTATGTTTTCGGATAACGGTACGACATTCGTTGGAGCAAAGCGCGTGCTTTGCGAAATTAATGAACTTGTTAACTCCGCGGAATACATGAATGCGTTGGAAACTGAATTAGGTATTCGGGGAGTTCAGTGGAAACACATTTGTCCTTTAAATCCTCAAGAAGGTGGTATTTGGGAAAGTCTGTCAAAAATCATATTTATAGGGTGGTCGGTGATCAGTTGCTTACCTATGAGGAGTTTAATACATTATTAACGCAAATAGAGGCTTTATTAAACTCGCGTCCTTTGTGTCGTTTGTCATCTGATCCTAAGGCACCGGAGGCGTTGACCCCTGCCCATTTTTTGACTTTAACCCCCTTAAATGGTCTTCCTGCAGAAAATTTGGATAATATTCCGTTAGGGAGATTGGATAGATTCCAGTTAATTGATCGTATGGTCCAAGATTTTTGGAAACGATGGAGATTAGAATACCTTACCACGTTACAATTTCGACAAAAATGGAATAAATCGCAGGCTAATATATTACCCGGGGCATTAGTTCTATTTAAAACGGATAACGCTCCTCCGTTACACTGACCGCTAGGAATAATTACGGAGGTTCATCCCGGTAATGACGGAGTGGTAAGACACGTTACTGTTAAGACTAATAAGGGAGTATATTCGCGCCCGGTAATAAGGATTTGTCCTTTACCGACGCAATAAACTTCTAATTCTCTAAATTCTAATGTCAATGTTTTATTTTTTATTAATTTTTTTTGGGTTATCATTATTATTTTTTGTTGTCTTACATTCAATGAAAATTTTTGGATGTATAGGAAATAGGAACCAACACGTATATTGGGTTACAGGTATATGGGTAAATGTTTAATTCGGGTTATAGTAGGTACGTTAAGCAATATATATATATTTTTTTTGTTTTTCTCGATTTGGCTGAAAATAGTATATTGTTTTATTAGGAGTAAAAGTATAACTTTTTGTGGCGAGTCTGAATGTTTGATGGCCGAACGTTAGTGAGGTCGACAATTTCAGACGAGCCACAAAAAGTGCTTTTGCTCCGAATGAAACATGCTATTTTTTCCGCAAACGGCATCCAGACTATAGAACTAATTAATATTTAAATAATAATTCAAAACGATTGCAACGAAGTTGATAGATTCAGAGAATAATAATTATAAAACTGCGCACTACATTTCCGTGGTTACTGGTTTTGTGATTGCCAAGTCAAAAACAAATTTGACAGTTCAATAATATTTTTTTGTAATGTCAGAAATATTGTAAGTGATTTAAAGCAGCAATTGGACTGTGCATTTTTGGTAAGTACTTGAGCATCAAAATTTCGTTTGCTGTAGTAAAGTGTACTGAAATTTTCTTTCAGATAATATTATGTCGGATTCAGAACCCAACTGTACCACAGATTATAAAATAGAACAGATGCGAAAGCTTGACAGAGAACAGTAAAAAAGAGAGAGATGGGTGGACATACCCATTTAAAGGTCCATCGTCATATGTCGACTCCGTTCGGGCCTCTTCGCGAAACTTTTCAACAGGGTTATCAATTTGCATAATATTTCCCTCAATTCACGATCATGCGTCGAATATTTTATAAGCATTATTTTTAGTGTGATAGTTATACAAATACAAATATTCGACAATTACTTGTTTTAAATCAATTTCATTAACATTAAAAGAATTCTACAATTTAAAAGATTATAATGTATAAAAATCATACCATAAATATATACTTTTTTTCACAAACCATCTTTGGCAACCATGCACAATAACCGTGACGGTTTGGCTCAAAAATTAAAATACAAAACGTCAGTTTTGACACTTCAGTTTGAAGGTTGTCAATCCGCGATATTATTTGTGTTATTCGACTAATCGATTGTAGGTTGTGGTAATATTAACTGAAAATAGTGTACATTAGTATATTATTTTCATAAAATGAATAAACATCACGGGGGAGTGTATTGTTCATACAGAGACTGTCCAAATAAATTTTATTCAGAAAGAAAAGTGAAGAACCGGCACTGGAAACTGTTATTGTTTCCAAGTCAACATTGCAATTTGGTAAGAAATTCTAAAAAAAATTTAAACTGGCGACATCGCGGCCATACCGAGTTAAAGGTCCAAGGTCATTGAAATCGGATTCGAAAATCCTTTGATGTTTTGCCGGCATTCGTATCTGTTCTCTTCTATAATCTGTGACTGTACACCGCCCGACGTTGTTGACATTTCTACTTTTTTGTACGGCCGTCAGCGTACTTAAAAGTACTTTTTTGTCCGCTCACGGCCGTACAAAAAAGTGGCGTCTGTGAAATCATACTTCAACATCATGAATTGACGTTAATAATGTCTACTTTTTTTGACGTTTGCGGAAAAACTATTTTTCAGGGTCGGCGGTATGTTTACGCTATTTTTGTAAATTGAAGAAATTAAATAAATGAGTTTGACAACACGGTAATGTGCCCAGAATTTTTGCTAATGAGTTTATTGAAAGTAGTACATATACAGTCAGTACTAAACAAAATCTAGTCTTAATACGGTCGCCCGAAGCAAATTTACTATTATTAAAATTTTACTCGGTGAATATCAAATCAACTGCTACTACTCTCTCCTGCTATTCCATTTTCCATCCTTGCTCCCTAACCCCCTTTTTCTGGAGCGTAGTGAGAGCTAAAGAAAGAAAACTACACAGAAGATCGGTAAGTTTTTATTTATACAGTCCACTTTTTTCTCCCAATATAATTCATTTGAGTTACGCGGGAACACCAATAAAAAAACCGTTCCTGGAACGTGCACTTCACTGGATTCCATTTCTAGTAGACTATCATATCGTTGGAATGTCATAAAATGAAATATTTCATTTAACATTTTACCGGAGATATGATCTACTATAAATGGACCTTCATAAAAATTTGATAACAAAATTTTGCAGTCTTAAACTTCAAAATTTTTTTGATTGTCTAGTTGTCAAATTTTCCGTTGTGTCAGTTAGGGATAAAAATCAATTTTTACTTATTTTTCTTGACAACGGTAGCTGGAACGCTACCGAAACGTTGAAATAAAGAATTTAAAAATATTGTGGTTTAATTTCCCAAGAAATTATGTATTTCTGTTTCTGCTATAACAACAAATCTGAACAGAATGAAATAGATAGTTAACAATAGTAATATTAAACACCAAGGTTGGGAAAAATATTTCGTCCGAGTACCAAAATTATTTTTCAACTGGCTTTGCCCTGAACAGAATGAGGTGCGAGGCTCATAAGCGTATTCTCCACCGTGGTGTATATACAATTTTTCCACTACTAGCCAAATTTTCGTTTACAACAAGTGAGTGTATTACACTTCGATTTGTGTCAATTGTTTCGTAAGCAGTATTGAATTGAATGGGATCCAAATACAATAACCAGTCTTGTGAAGAATTTAACATTTAATGTTTCACAGATGGCTCGAAAGCAATAGGATAGGAGTGTATGGGTCAGGAACCAAGCACCCTTGAAGAAGAAAAATCCCAAGTATTCCTTTATAAATAATTTATGGTATAAGCAAGTGTGCCCAGTTTAACATTGACAAAAAAATGATATAGAAGGAAAAGGATGTAAGCTCTTGTGTTATCAGTTCCAAAATGGTATGGGAATGCGAAGACAAACTCAGTGAAATAGACGAGAGCAATATATGGGATTTTTACGATAAAAAGACGATGACGTTGCAAAACAAAATATTGTGATGTTGCCAAGCTGTCGTTTTTTTCTTTACTTAACGAAAACTAGTAAAGTCGATCTGATATGTTAGATTGACATTTACTTTTATGAAACAATAATATTAATAATAATGAATACAAACATCGAATACTATTACTTACGTCTCTCAATAGTAAGCGGGGAAAGCGGGCCCTCATTTCGGCAATCTGGTTCAAAATACCTTAACAAAGATGTTACCACCTCTTGACATTTACTGTTCAGCTGCTTCGGCATTTTATTAACTACACACTGCAGATTTGCGTAAATAATTAGTTGTGAAAATAACTGTTTTTTTAATCTCAAAGAAACAATGAATAATTTAAAACCACCAGAAAAACTTTTAAATATTAGACGATGACCGAATGACAATAAACGTCAAAACAAACTGGGGAATTTCACCTGTTTATCTGACAACGTCTTGAAGTTTTGCCAACCCGTTAGCTGTAAATTGCACTGGCTGTTAAGGATAAATTGTATTTACGGTTGGTAAATTATTATTTATTCTGATAAGCAGGAAAGTAACTAAATGTGACGTCATCGTCTTTTTATCGTAAAAATCCTCTAATTACCTTACTGTGTATTCCATGGCACACTGGAATATAGGGAAATTGATAGTTCGTGAACTAGCCAAATGGGGTCTGAAACGCCTTTTTGATGGTAGGAAATTCGAAAAAATGGGCGAAGCCGGGAAAAGAGAAGATCCATAGGGAAAATTTAGTAGGGCTGAAAATATCAAAGATTTTGCTGGGTGATTACAACCTGTTTAGATCTAAGAGTTTTAACACATAATTTGGAGGGATAGAAAAGTTTTACAAGAAGTATCAACTTTTTTAAAATCTTCATATTTTTTGACTCAATTTAACAACGTCACAATTCATGGAGAAAAAAATTTAAGGGCTAGGTGAAGAGTTTTTTACTGAATTTTATGATATACAAAATATAGGGTGTCATAATTATACATCCAGTATATCTCAAAATATATTTAATTTGGAGATTTCTATTGATCGAATACATCAACTTTCATTTGAATTTTCTCTTTGTATTATCTATCCTAAATAGTTATCCTCACACTAATGGATCATTCCACATACTTATTTATTTTCTCGAAATAAACATATCGAATATAAAATATTTATCATTTGTTGAATAAAATATCTGTTCAAATTTTTGACCAAAGATTCAAAAACTTTGGCGGATTTTCAACACTTCCTATTTCGATTTTCTTTTTTTGATTCAAGAATTTTTTCCTTTTAAAATGTTTCATAGGGGCATTCGAATAAAAAAATCGTTGCTAAGTTCCGAGGGTTACGAACCTCACCGGACCCCAAAGGCAAGAAGAAGATAACTAAGCACGGAAAAAATACAACCGAAAAAGCAAGAAATACGCGCAATTAACAGAAATTGAAAGGATTTTAGAAAAAAATGCAAGAAATGATGTATGTTATAATGTTGAATAATACTATCATGTTTCCATTATTTTACTGTGATGGCACAGATTATAAAAGAGAACAGATGCGAAAGCTTGACAGAGAACAGTAAAAAAGAGAGAGATGGGTGGACATACCCATTTAAAGGTCCATCGTCATATGTCGACTCCGTTCGGGCCTCTTCGCGAAACTTTTCAACAGGGTTATCAATTTGCATAATATTTCCCTCAATTCACGATCATGCGTCGAATATTTTATAAGCATTATTTTTAGTGTGATAGTTATACACATATAAATATTCGACAATTACTTGTCTTGTTTTAAATCAATTTCATTAACATTAAAAGAATTCTACAATTTAAAAGATTATAATGTATAAAAATCATACCATAAATATATAATTTTTTTCACAAACCATCTTTGGCAACCATGCACAATAACCGTAACGGTTTGGCTCAAAAATTAAAATACAAAACGTCAGTTTTGACACAGTTTGAAGGTTGTCAATCCGCGATATTATTTGTGTGATTCGACTAATCGATTGTAGGTTTTGGTAATATTAACTGAAAATAGTGTACATTAGTATATTATTTTTATAAAATGAATAAACATCACGGGGGAGTGTATTGTTCATACAGAGACTGTCCAAATAAATTTTATTCAAAAAGAAAAGTGAAGAGCCGGCACTGGAAATTGGTATTGTTCCCAAGTCAACATTGCAATTTGGTAAGAAATTCTAAAAAAATTTTCAACTGGCGACATCGCGGCCATACCGAGTTATAGGTCCAAGGTCATTGAAATCGGAATTGAAAATCCTTTGATGTTTTGCCGGCATTCGTATCCGTTCTCTTCTATAATCTGTGGTGATGGGCAGTGGATGTAGGATTTAATATTTTCTACAACAAATATTAAATATTTTACATTAAGTATCAATTCTTATTGATAAATTTTATAAACCCAAGATAACAATAGAACAAAATAACAATAGAGGCATTTGAATAAGTCACGTCTTACAATTACTATAAAAACTATTGATAGTTAAGTGTTTTCCAAAATTTCCTAGAAGGAGACTTCGTCTCCCGTCAAAAAACATGTGTTTAAAAATTGAAAAACTTATTGCATTATTTGGAGCCATAGAATTGAACTCATGTAGAACGACGGTCCCAATTTGTCCAGCGACTTTCTCACAATTTGACTTAAACTTGCTAATCAGAGCTACTGATTCCGTTGATAGAATACGAGGTTTTTCTAAACTTTCAATAGTTGTAGATACAAATTTTTTAAATATCAAACTATTCTTTATTCATGAATTTTTAAAAAGATTTCAAAATAATTACCAATAAATGCAAAGAATGCTCAAATCTAAGAAATACATCTTTTTTAAAAGTATGTAAAAATGCGGAAAAATTCAAGTTGCATTTTTTCCGTGCTTTAGAGATAGCAAAAATAAAACTGATGGTGTACAGGGTTGTTCATTATAAATTACCCACTCCCT
Source organism: Galerucella nymphaeae (assembly GCA_963978555.1). NCBI lineage: Eukaryota > Metazoa > Arthropoda > Insecta > Coleoptera > Chrysomelidae > Galerucella > Galerucella nymphaeae. The sequence goes on along the minus strand of OZ021715.1, from coordinate 14,653,408 downwards.
ATCATCTTGGTGGTAACGAGATAAACCAAACAATCAGCCATGCTGCTTCAACGTCTATAAATGATTTATGCCCTCCAGTACAATTCACAAATTGTACAGACTGTACAATAAATGTAAATATTAACAACAATGAATGTGTGTTCAAGAATATCGTTATAAATTAGTTGTTTCTGTTATTTCTTCCATAACAACTTTTTCAATATAAAAATTAAAGCCATACTTTATTACATTTTATTGTAATAATCCATTTGTAACATTACCGAACGATACAGCTGTGTGGTGAGAATATTACCGCACTGTTATTTTCTAATTGCTTAGCAACTGCCCACTATTCGGGAATGTTCAGCTTTGCGCATGGAAAATAGGTCAAAATAGTGTAACTTTCCCCACGATCGGAGAAAAAATATTTTTTCTTCGATCGTTGATTTACATTTGAAAATTATTTAAAAGGTATTTCATTCAATATGTAATTAAGTAAGTTCAGATAGGTTTCTCTATGTTCATATTGAAATATATAGGTGGTAACGAGATAAACCAAATAATTAGCCATGCAGCTTCAACGTCTATGAATTCTCGTTGCCCTCCAGTACAATTTGCTCCTTTAGCAAAACGATCATTATTATTTGAATATACCGTTTAATATGTTTTCAAAATTGTTTATAGAGGGAAATGACACACCGATCTGTATATCAACTTCAAGAGATTCTTTGAAAAACAAGCAATATTTTACCAGAGTTTTGTCTGATCTACTAAATCAAAGAAATCTAGGACTTCGTGTTAGTTGCAGTGAAACAGACATGGATATGTATTTTTACGACACCGTAGAAGATATCAAACAAACGGTGAATTACAAGTTATCAAATTCTACAATTTATGGAAAAGGAACTGAAGGTTCGTAGGTATATTTTTGATACCGTAAGCTTTTCAATTGTTATTTTGAAACACTCTGTTTAATCCAATCTTTTCCCAAATTATGCTAGCGTTCGGGAATATTCTATTCTAAGGAATCTTATGGTTCAGGTGGACTGAGGTGCTACAGGTCAACCAGTCTTTACATGTAGTTTTTTTCCGGATACATACAAAGTGTTGGCGCCAATACTAGGATAAATAGAACGCTGAACAATATGTGGTATTTCAGTAAACGCGTCCGTATTCAAGTTAAAAGGTGTTGAAAAAAGTTAATACTTATATACCGACAACATTGTGAATTTTTTCATTAATGTATTTGGGATTTTCTCCACTTCCATAGAGGGCGCAACCTACACGGTTAGTTTATGGTAATTTTGGTCACATTTATAAGTGAGCTCAGTATAAGGTAGCGCCGCTTTGCAAAGCTCTCTAAATCCTTTTTTGGGGTGGATCAATCCCCTTTTTTTCCTTCATTTCCTCATATTTTTTCGGCAATCTGACGCCATTTCCTCCTATCTTTTGTTTTTTCCTTCCACAGCCTTATTCCTATGCTATTGAGGTCACTTATAACCTCCTGTAACCACGTAGTTTTAGGTCTTCCTCTCTTTCGCTTATCAGAAGGTTTCCATTGCATCATTGCAAATATTGTTGACTTTGTACCTGCCCTCCATATGTGTCCCAACCATTTTATCCCTTTATCTTCGTTTGTTCGTTTTTTATAGTCACCTCCAATTTTTTCCATTCCTAATATCATTGTCAATATCTTACGCTCTTGTATTCTCAAATCTTCCTGATGTTTTCTGGTCATTGTTAATGTTTCTGATCCATACATCAATACAGGTCTTATAATTGTTTTGTATTTCTGCAGTCCCAACTGGATAGTCGAACACTCTTTTTTGATGCCAGTGTAACTTAAAAATTTATACTAATATTTTAAGGAATATTTTACTGTCAAAATGCAAGAAAGTTACTGGAGGGATGGGAATCTATATGTTTTAAGTGTATCAGATTGCCAACAGTTCTAATCAAAATAAAATGAAATTATTTTTTCAGATTCATACATGGAGAGAATTTACAGCTTATGGAGACATTCAGCACGAGTAACATCGAATAATATGGCTGTTGCTCAATTAGAACTTCTTTATGACGTTATTTCAACATGTATCCGAATCCATCAAAATTCCATGGATTCCCTTCTTGAGGTAGGTTATTTCAAATATTGTTGAATCCATTAAAAAAAAATGTTTAATAAAGTTAGTCTTAGCTACTAACCGTCCTTCTGAGGTAAAGGAAGGGGGGGAAATGAAAAGGTGAAGAGAAGGAGAGGAGGCGAATGAATAGCAGAGGGAGTGGGGAGAAAAGAAAAAGAGAGATGAGAATGTAAGAGGGAAGAGTGGAAAAAAAAACTCCTGTGAAAAAGTGTGAAATTATTTCCAGTCATTATAAAAAACGTTCGTTACATTTTTCCTTTTATATGTTTCAGAATTTGGAAAGTGTATTAAAGCAAATAGAAAATTCATACCGAGTATCTGGAGACGCAATGTGAATACATAAAATCGAATATACAACACTGTTCTGTCAAATTAAAATATTTTTTACACCACTACAGTTTTTCTTTTCAAATTGAGATAATAAGTTTGAAATGTCAGTAACACATCAAGACCCGGTTGTACAATCTAAATTCAAGCCAAGCTAAAATTTTGAAGGTGACACTTTGTTGTATATAATACATGCTTCAGTAGCCCAAGACTATTAGATGCGAGCGTAGCAATGTGAGTGAGCTCGTTTTGTGCCCTTGTAACACAATATATGGTATAGATCCATGACGGCTATTATGGGAAGTTATAAAGCGCAATGCAGGCCTTTGGGCTCTTAGTCTTTAGTTTGAAATTGTTGTGGAAATTCTATATGCTGAGTTTAATACTGTTATACCTCTGTAGTTGGAAAGTTCAAGCGTATCCCCTTTCTTATGGATCGGTATAATTACTTCTATCCTCCATTCTGCTGCCATCTTCTCTTTTTTCCATATTTCTCTCACCAATTCACATTAAATTCTCTTAAGCATGATTCCTCCTATTTCATTCAATTTCTCATTAATTTCATCGACTCCAGCCGCTTTATAAAAAGTTATAAGCGGCGTTGAACAATTTCCGATGCGTATTTTCATCCTGATCACCTAAATCAGTTCTAGTAAGTGCATGGGAAAGTTATTGGTCTAAGCAACTACAAATCCAGCAGTGAAAAAGGTAGGAAGGCACATTCTTTCAAAAGAGTTGAAAAACTTGAATTCCGTGAAGCCAAGCCCTTTAATAAAGGCCACAACCTTTTTCAGTGGATGCCTGGTTGTGTCTCCAGGGGCCATAACAGAAACTCCAAAGATTTATTAATTAACATGCCAGTCTTTCACCATACTTACATTGGTGCTTGACGCTAGCGTCACATCCAAGACTTCAGTCCGAATCCTATTCCGGGATGTTGGCTTCGGCATCTTCAGGCATCTGATAAATCAGAAAATACAAGGATAATTTGTTACATGACTCTGTTAGGTATTGGTTCAAGGTTTTTGCTGTTAACTTACGTTGCTGGAGATATAATCTTTCGTGGACAAGTAAAAATTAGAACAACAGTGAACAATGGTAAACTAATATGAACGGCAGGCAGGAGGGCGCACAATATGGCGACGTTAGATGACTTTCAGTGGTTCGTAGATAACTTATGTACTTCAGGAACCTTGAATTATATCACCGATTTCAAAGTAACGGTCAAAAATAGTTAAGCAAACTCTTCCTTCTATAATCGTGTCATATCTTAGATCAAGAAATATTTAAATTTAAAATTTCTAGTTTTAATTGGCTTGTATAGTAATCGCCATTTTTCATCCATATACTGACCAAAAATTATCAATTTTCTGTAATTTATTAGATTATCATTCATAATCGACGCCTATGTAAAAGCGAAAGACATTAAACGATGATATGTGTTAAGAGAATTAGAAAATTAGAACATGAGATCAATTTTTCAGAGTACTACAATCTCTGGATGTTTGTGATTTCAGTTCTGTTCTAGCTGTTTAACTCATTAGACCTCATATTATCACATTAAAATTGTCGTCTTAATTATGAGATGTTCTAAGAAACAAGTGTAATTTAAATTGTTGAAATTAATTCATCGTTAATATTCCATAGCATGTTTTGAATTTATTAATATTTCGAATAATTGTGTCAATTAAAATGCGTTGGAAATATTTTGAAGGGTAAGTGCTATAACTTTTAATAAATATTTATGATTATTTTTTTCACTTGTCAAAATCTGACATTTTGGTGGTTTTAACCAATAGCAATACATTATTCTAGCCAATCATTCGGTATTATACTGATAATTATGCTTCCTCATCGATAAAACCTTGTTTACATCGAAACGTCAAAATTTTACTTTGAATTTGTCATTATTGACAACTAAAAGCGCTTTCAAAAATCCTTTTAAATTGTTGAAAAAAATAATCTTCCCAAATACAACTCGCTCTTCAAATTTTATCACATAATTTTTTATTTTCATCACTCAAACTTGTTTATTTGAGGCAAAAACATTCAAACAAACCGAATTTAGATAAAATCACTCCTCCTAACGGAGTCGTGATTTTATCAAATCGGTTTGTTTTCATATTTTTGCCAAATAAACAAGTTTTCGTGGAAAAGAAAAAATTATCGATAAAATTTGAAGCACTCGTGGTATTACCTTTGATTATTTTTTTCACTTGTCAAAATCTGACATTTTGGTGGTTTTAACCAATAGCAATACATTATTCTAGCCAAACATTCGGTATTATACTGATTATTTTTTTCACTTGTCAAAATCTGACATTTTGGTGGTTTTAACCAATAGCAATACATTATTCTAGCCAATCATTCGGTATTATACTGATAATTATGCTTCCTCATCGATAAAACCTTGTTTACATCGAAACGTCAAAATTTTACTTTGAATTTGTCATTATTGACAACTAAAAGCGCTTTCAAAAATCCTTTTAAATTGTTGAAAAAAATAATCTTCCCAAATACAACTCGCTCTTCAAATTTTATCACATAATTTTTTATTTTCATCACTCAAACTTGTTTATTTGAGGCAAAAACATTCAAACAAACCGAATTTAGATAAAATCACTCCTCCTAACGGAGTCGTGATTTTATCAAATCGGTTTGTTTTCATATTTTTGCCAAATAAACAAGTTTTCGTGGAAAAGAAAAAATTATCGATAAAATTTGAAGCACTCGTGGTATTACCTTTGATTATTTTTTTCACTTGTCAAAATCTGACATTTTGGTGGTTTTAACCAATAGCAATACATTATTCTAGCCAATCATTCGGTATTATACTGATAATTATGCTTCCTCATCGATAAAACCTTGTTTACATCGAAACGTCAAAATTTTACTTTGAATTTGTCATTATTGACAACTAAAAGCGCTTTCAAAAATCCTTTTAAATTGTTGAAAAAAATAATCTTCCCAAATACAACTCGCTCTTCAAATTTTATCACATAATTTTTTATTTTCATCACTCAAACTTGTTTATTTGAGGCAAAAACATTCAAACAAACCGAATTTAGATAAAATCACTCCTCCTAACGGAGTCGTGATTTTATCAAATCGGTTTGTTTTCATATTTTTGCCAAATAAACAAGTTTTCGTGGAAAAGAAAAAATTATCGATAAAATTTGAAGCACTCGTGGTATTACCTTTGATAATTATGCTTCCTCATCGATAAAACCTTGTTTACATCGAAACGTCAAAATTTTACTTTGAATTTGTCATTATTGACAACTAAAAGCGCTTTCAAAAATCCTTTTAAATTGTTGAAAAAAATAATCTTCCCAAATACAACTCGCTCTTCAAATTTTATCACATAATTTTCTATTTTCATCACTCAAACTTGTTTATTTGAGGCAAAAACATTCAAACAAACCGAATTTAGATAAAATCACTCCTCCTAACGGAGTCGTGATTTTATCAAATCGGTTTGTTTTCATATTTTTGCCAAATAAACAAGTTTTCGTGGAAAAGAAAAAATTATCGATAAAATTTGAAGCACTCGTGGTATTACCTTTGACAAAAATAGTTCAAATAGAATTGTATTTATATCTCCAACAAATGGAAAAGTATTTGAATGTGGAGCGGCATCTTTCAATTTGGAAAAATCACTTTGACGAACAAGCTTTGGATTCTCGTGTGACTGTCTGTCAGAGTCAGATTACTCACAATCTTCAGGAACAATTTAAAAAAAAACTTGGTGAACAGACATTTTCTGTGAAGGAATACATTTTGGAGAGTCCTTTCTTGTGATCTGATTATGAAATGAAATATGAATTTTATACTGTATGTTAAGTGAAGCTACTTTTCGCGAGGGTCTTGAATATATATTTTTTCTACATTCATGCAAAAAACAATACTTTTGTGAACCACATTTAATGGAAAAAGTGGTACTTTATTGCACTAGTGCAATAATAGTAGTTTACATAACTAGTTTGGAAAGTGATACTTTTCCGCACGCTATTGCAGATGGCCGAACGACGCTAGCGGAGTTCGGCCAGCAATCGCATGCGGAAAAGTCACTTTAGGCACGTGTTAGGTACACTATTTTTCTACTAGCATCCGGAAAAAAGCCCAAAAGTTAACGTAAAGAAATATTTATCATTAAATACATATCAACAACTTAATTATTATCATTTGACATCCATTTGATAAGGCTTTTACCAGGCCCATGAAAAATTATTGAAAAAATTTTTCCTTTTTATAAAAAAATTATAGCAGGTCTCATAAATTTATTAATTTTTCAGTCATTTGGTAAACTACAACCATACAAATAGATATTTTAAATATTCAAATGTCAGTATACTCTCCAAAAACTCTACAAATTTACTTTCCGCACTAGTGCGGAAAAGTGACTCTTTCCGCACGCTTTTTAGTGCGGAAAAGTGAATCTTTCAGCACGCCTGTAGAAAAAATTTTTATTGCACTCATCTGTCATTCTTGTGTCAGTTTTGTGATGATTAATGACAAACATAAACATTTAAATTAAATAAAAATCCATAGCAAGTATCTGATCCTGCTTTAATACAACAATAATATATGTATATCTTACTACTTAGTCTCAACGAGTTACAATTATTGCAAAAGTCTTTAATTATTTAAAATTTAAATGGTCAAGGCGAAAACCAGCTATGATTGAGTACTGACAAGGTGGAGGCCATAAAGATACAAAAAAAAAGAACGGATTGAGTTTGATTAGGTTAGGTTAGGTTCTTAACATATTTATATTCTAATTTTCCAGTTTTTGCATGAATTTAGAGAAAATATTGTATGCAACTCTTGCAAAACGTGTTTTTTGCACTCGACGTGTTGTACAATTCGGCCTAAAGACCTCGTTGGACAATTTCACGTCGCGTGCAAAAAACACTCACTTTTTGCAATTGTTGCATAAATAACTATTGTATAACGGATAATTCTCAAGCTATTTAGGAAAATAAAGGACCCCGCACTTTTTATAGGTAAAATGGTTCTCGGTGAAATTATCTGAATTTTTAGTATATTGTAGTATTCGATGTGCTGATTGAATGTGCAGAATCGCAAAGTCCGTTGATGGATAAATATTGAAATACAGGGCGTTCAAGTTAAAAATCAGTAAATTTTTTTTAATGATTTCCTCGGGATTTGAAAGTGGCAGATGAATTTTTTTATGCTCATATCATCAATGTACCTTCATATTAGTAAATATCATTCAATTGGTGCAGATTATATCATTATGTACAGAGTGAGAAATAAAAACATTTTAGTAATGTCTCAAAATTCTATGAAATAATGAAATATTGTAAAAATTATTCTGGTATGCAATAAACTATCTTCATTCCATCAATAATCACAATTCATACATTTCGTACAGGGTGATTTGAAAAATTGGTAAAATATATGACCGGTTCTTTCATCCACATCCTGTATATTCAAGTGAATTATCATCCTCCGAAGACAGCTGATACCGTATAAACATGATCTCGTTGGGATATACAGGGTGATCATGGAAATTTTCGATGATAAAAATTGCAAAATATCAAAGTTTCAGAAATCACCCTGTAATTCACGATTAACCCGGTGAATTTCATTTATTATCATTGACTATATTCATCATTCTCTCCTCAATACTTTCCCAAAAATTCAGTTCCCTACTACGATTAGTTTCATAGTTATTAATTATTTACGATTTGAAGGAACCTCTTTCACGCGTACATAATTCCACTAGTGGCCAAGATTTTTCACAAATATTGATACGTCTTTGGTACTCCAATGATCAGTTTCCAACTATAATAGGACCATAATCGATATTTTCAGGTGCTAATCTGTTTGCAGCATCAATGATACAGTTCAAAAGTACTGTAGATGGATATCGATTAGAGGTTAACAACAGAACCAAAGCGTTTGATTTTGACTAGATTATTGGAAATAAAAGCGTTTTATCAATAATTTTCACTTTTTCCAGATAGTTCGTTTTTTATTCCGACAAAGCTTAAACCAACAAAATTCACTTAACTATCTGTAGCTTATATTATTAAATTCATATATTATATCATGTGATTGTTATCTCTAATCTTCATCCTATTATTGAATTCATATATCTGATGTGATTGTTATCTCTAATATTCCCCCTCTTTCACATTCATTTTGATTTCCACATTTTCACGTTTCACTATTTGTGAAAAATCTTGGCCACTAGTAGAACTATGTACACGTGAACGAAGTTCCTTCAACTCATAAATAATTAATAACTATGAAACTAATCGTAGTAGGAAACTGAATTTTTGGGAAAGTGTTGAGGAGAGAATGATGAATATATTCAAAGATAATAAATGAAATTCACCGGGTTAATCGTGAATTACAGGGTGATTTCTGAAACTTTGATATTTTGCAATTTTTATCATCGAAAATTTCCATGATCACCCTGTATATCCCAACGAGATCATGTTTATACGGTATCAGCTGTCTTCGGAGGATGATAATTCACTTGAATATACAGGATGTGAATGAAAGAACCGGCCATATATTTTACCAATTTTTCAAATCACCCTGAACGAAATATATGAATTGTGATTAATGATGGAATGAAGATAGTTTATTGCATACCAGAATAATTTTTACAATATTTCATTATTTCATAGAATTTTGAGACATTACTAAAATGTTTTTATTTCTCACTCTGTACATAATGATATAATCTGCACCAATTGAATGATATTTACTAATATGAAGGTACATTGATGATATGAGCATAAAAAAATTCATCTGCCACTTTCAAATCCCGAGGAAATCATTAAAAAAAATTTACTGATTCTTAACTTGAACGCCCTGTATTTCAATATTTATCCATCAACGGACTTTGCGATTCTGCACATTCAATCAGCACATCGAATACTACAATATACTAAAAATTCAGACAATTTCACCGAGAACCATTTTACCTATAAAAAGTGCGGGGTCCTTTCTCCTCCCTGTTCTGTTTATTTCTGTTAAAGTAGAACATATTTTCCCATATTTTTATTTCAACGTTTCAGCTAACGTTATAAAAAATTATTATTGTTTATATTTTTTCAAATTTGGTCCTATCCGACATTCACAAAAGGTTCGACAACTAGGAAACCGATAAACAAATAGTTAGTTGTGCAACCAGTTGGAAGAAGCACAATTTTTCGTAACGAACGGATTTCTGCGCAACGAGCGAAACAATTTCTGCAAAATAACGCGATTTACGGAAAATAGTGTTTCCTAGCGTGTTTCACATAATATTTTTTCTAATTTTGAATAGGATATGTGATTATTTGAATTCAGATTTAAAGTACCTGAAACGTAGTAGATTCCTTGGAAGTTGCCTAGTAAAACTAGAGATTTTTATTCGTTTCCATTCTAGAAGATATAAAGTCTTGAACCCAATGTTTCAAAATTCTTAGAGGATAACAATGCTCTATCTCATTAGTTGTGAGATCTTGTGTTTTTGACATACATTCTAATTTATAATAAACCCAAATTTTTTCGATAATATATTAACTTTTTTTGAGGCTGGAACTTTTTGCCTTTATTTCGGACAAGAAATTAACTCGCTTGTAGGAAATCGTTCAACAATGTATGCGATGGTAGATTCAATGTTTTGACAGCTTATATTCCACGTTGTGCATCACGCTGAACTTTTAATAAGAAATCATTTTTTCCGTAACGCTAATAATAAAAGGTTTACCACATGCTGCAAATATCTCAGACTTACTGTATAGTTTTATATATAAGGTTGTTGATGAGTTTACAAAAAAAATTACTAAACTTTTTCTAACTGGAATGTCATACTTGATTTTCGAATTCCTAATCCGACATAGTCAGTACTACATCCCAAAGTACCTATTTTCCTGAAACTGTAACTATCTCGGAAAAAAACAACCTTTTCCCCAAATACATTTGAATTTTCATATAGCCTGTAGTTCAAGAATTATTCGGAATTCGTTGTTTCCACCATTACCTAATAGATACCTTCGAATTTAAGTTTTTCACAAATTGTCATATTAGTTTAGCGTGTTATCAGAGATAATAGAGTAGTTATTTTTCTCCGATCGTGACACTATTTTGACCTGTTTTCTATGCGTGAAGATCAACATTCCAGAATAGTGGGCATTAGCAACTGCCCACAATTAGAAAATAACAGTGCGGTAATATTCTTTTTTCTATGACTGTTGAGTAATGGACCCATTTTATGTAACATTTTTGTTGAGTAACTGGATGCATTACACAAAACAAGCCACGCCCCGTGTGTAATGATCCATTACACACGACTATCTGGCCAATCACCGTCAAAGAATGCCATTACACACGACTATGTCCGGTGTAATGTTTGAATCAGACTCGCCATGAAATGTCATAATTATACTTTGACAGTACCTATACCTACCTACCAAAGGTGATTTAGAGCTGACTTTTTATTAGAATGGATACAGAAAGTGATAACGAATTCAACTGCTCAAATTTCACCATCAATATTGTAAGCAATAAATGAATTTTCATTGTAGCTTCCAAAATGGAATTGTTTGACATAAAGCATTAAGTTTATTCAATAAAATATTCTCTAAATATCTCGTTCGTTTGAATTGATAGGTGAACACTCAGTCATAGAAAAAGTATAGTATTCTACTTTCGTGTAATGGCTATTACTCACTCGAATGATTACGACGTTCGCCTTCGGCTCACGTCGCAAACTTCATTCTCATGAGTAATAGCCATCATTACACGCTCGTTGAATAATATACTATTTCTATGACTGTTGAGAAATGGACCCTTTTTATGTAACATTTTTGTTGAGTAACTGGATGCATTGCACAAAACAAGCCACGCCCCGTGTGTAATGACCCATTACACACGACTATCTGGCCAATCACCGTCAAAGAATGCCATTACACACGACTATGTTCGGTGTAATGTTTGAATCAGACTCGCCATGAAATGTCATAATTTTTCTTTGACAGTACCTACCTATACCTACCTACCGAAGGTGATTTAGAGCTGATTTTTTATTAGAATGGATACAGAAAATGAAAACGAATTCAACTGCTCAAATTTCACCATTAATATTGTAAGCAATAAATATATTTTCATTGTAGTTTCCAAAATGGAATTGTTTGACATAAAGCATTAAGTTCATTCGATAATATATTCTCTAAATATCTCGTTCGTTTGGATTGATAGGTAAACACTCAGTCATAGAAAAAGTATAGTATTCTACTTTCGTGTAATGGCTATTACTCATGAGAATGAAGTTTGCGACGTGAGCCGCAGGCGAACGTCATAATCATTACCCGCTCGTTGAATAATATACTATTACCTAAGTCCGCTATCAAATGTGACACTTTACGTTACTCTTTGACGTTAGGTAACGTCACATTTTTCATAACCTTCAAAAAACGGTTATGAAAAGTAGTAAAAACAGTTATGTAAAGATTTTACATAACTGTTTCTGACTGTTTCCATAGTAACACTTTGATTCTACCTTAATATTTTCATTCTAATTGAAAATTTTATTAAATATTATAAAAGCGCGGAATTAGATAAAACTTTGTACGTAAACACGTTATGAAGAGAGCGATATTGTTCAACTCGCGTAATTTGCAAAACTCGCTAGCGCTCGTTTTGGCAAATATTACGCTCATTGAACAATATCGCACTCTTCATAACTAGCTACGTAAATAACTATTTCCTACGATCACTACCCAAAGTAGACTTTTGCACACTCAAATCTAACCGCAAAGTTGATGTTTTCCGCGATCTGTCATAATTGACATTATTTACGCTCTAGAGCGTACTTTTCCGCTCGCCTGTTGTTAAGATTGACAATTTTCTTGATCGTTTTTGCAGATTTCTATTTTCATAGTATTGATTTATACGGACAAGTTTACGTAGTAAAAATATAACAGTCAGAAGGTAGGCATTATAGACCTAGATGCAACAGTGATTGCATATTTAAGTATATCTGATATTGCAGAAAAAGATTCAGAAGATATTACGCTACCTTCGACTTCTTCAGGTCCTGGGATAAATATTAAAAATTGCCAAAACTGTACATTCAACTTTAATATTGTAGGCAATAAATAAAAATAATAAGTAATTGTTACATGTTTCCAACATCACATTCTCTGCCTCAAAGTATCACTTTCCGCTCTTAATACACAATCCTGTAGCGTACGGTAATGTTACAAATGGATCATAACAATAGAATGAAACAAAGTATGGCTTTTGGGACTTTTAAAACTGGTTCTCACTTACCTTTGCACATATGTTCTTTTTAATTTTTTTTTAAATTCCACAGGAATTTCTGTCTAATCAGGACACATTAATTACGAAATCAATTTATACACTAATTGAGTAACACAATTATCAGTACGACGTGAATAAAATGAGTAGATAAGGATTTGTAGTAATTAAATCATTTCAGGGATGAATAACAATTGACCGAAATGAAAAATAATAATAATATTGATATAATAACAATATTCCTCAAGCAGCGATGCATGAATAAGTATGCTGTTATAATAAATTCACTTGCAATATAGTCTATAGAATCGTAGTAGAAAAGTTTGTTTTGAAAGGGGATTTTCAATTCATATGTTTATCAAGTTAAGATCAGTCATCTGTTTTCAGGCGGCTAATTGGTTGTTTCATGCATTCTATTGTGGAAGCGCTGCTCGTCTATTTGTTATAATTTTTTCTTTTCTCTGTAATTTGGTTGAACAGAAAAATGGAAAAAACTAAAAGTCCCTCTTCGACTTTCACTCAATAGGCTCGTTTCATGAATGTCAATGGAAATGTCACAAGATATATTGTGTCTCAACCAAGATTTCGCAACTAATAAAACCACTTTATGATTTCAAACGGGAATGAAAAAGAAATATATTGAAATTTGAATTGTGGTGGGCTTGAGCCAATGACAAACAAGAAGATTTTGCTCTGTTGTCAAAAGGGAAGCCTTTATAAGTAGACTAGTTATCTTTTCACTCTTACATCTGCTAAACAGAAACGCAAAGTACTGTCAAAACGTACTCTTTCAAATGACGCTTCCACAATCGGGTGCCTCTTATTAAAAAAGGTAACTGTCAAATTCTTCTAGTCGACTTTCACTTTGTCCTAATCAACTAGTCAAGTAGGATTTAACAGCAGAACGTACTTTGAATCTGGCAACAAGGGCTTCTGCCATTGGTTCAACTGAAGCGGTATATTCAAATTTATAAAAAATTTAAAACTGAATTTCAACTTTTTGAGATAAATATCTTTATTATAGAAAAAAATATGTTTTCCTCCGATTGGCAGCAAATATTAATTTTGCTGACTGATATCAATCAGCAAAGTATTACTTTTCCTGCCTAGGCAGCAAAGTGGTTACTTTGCTGCCTAGGCACGAAACTGATTACTTTGCTGCCTGTGATTATACATTTCCATAGCAGCCAACTAAAATAAAGAGATTGTGGGAATTGTAATAATTTGCAAATACAATATCCTCATGAACAATCGGAGAAAAAATTATATGTTCAACTTGGCAGCAAAGTAGATTGACTGCCTTGGCTGAATTCATCCTCGGTAGTCAATCTACTACTTTGCTGCCTAGTTAAACAAATAACTATATTCTCAGATATGAATTCACTTGTTAATTTATACCCATAAAACTAGCCCATTGATGAAGGGTTCTCCAAATATGTAGGATAGATGTGGGTATATAATTAACAAGAGGCTGTGAAATTATATTTTTATTTGGAGAGATTATGAATGGCATCATCCTAAGAATAGAACATTTTATGATTTTTAATGAACTTGCTGCATAGATTCGGCTGTATTTGAGCGGTGGCCTATAAGAATTTATGCATAGGCTTCAGATTAGGTTCTACTTATCTAACTTCAAAAATAATATGCGTTGATTTTGTCACAAACATATCAAAAATATATACAAATGATATACAAAACTAACGAACAGAGCTATTGAAATCATGGACACTGTAAAAATAAATAGTCTGGAGAAAATATACACTCAAGGAAAGAATCGCGTATTTTTTATGACATTATCCGCGTCATCGATCATACGAATAGCAGTCTTCTGCAAAGAAAAATTTTGTTCGCTGATGACCTGTTACCCCACAAATTACTCCCTAATTCAGTACATTGTGGATAGTTGCAAAATACACTGATCTTATTACTTGCTTATTTAGAGAATGATGATAATCCTTCTCCTTCTACATATTTCATCATTATAGAACCGGGCAAACTTCGTATGAGTATAATTCCTATGCCTGAAAGAAAATTGGAGGTTTTCCCAAGCTCTCAACGAGATTTGTTGCTGACACTATTTTCAGTGCCATAATGACATATTATATCACGCATTAGTGCGTTTTTGAATTTGAATTTGTTACTGACACTATTTTCAGTGTCATAATGACATATATCACGCATTAGTGCGTTTTTGAATCCAAAGAAAAATTTACTAATACTTTATAATTCTCTGGTGGAATCCGTATTAAGATACTGTATAGTAGCTTGGGGTGGAGCATTTCACTCCACTATTAAAATTTTAGAGACAACACAAAATACTATTTTAAAAATCATCCTAAAAAAAGAAAAGCTATTTTCAACGAAAAAATTGTATAATGAAACAAAGATACTTAACATTAAACTATTTTTTGCTTATCAATGTATAATAAAAATATACAAAAGCGGCGAAAAATTTAACAACAAAAATACCTATTTAACTCGATCAGTTACTAATATGGAGATACCCCTAAAATTCTTTAAAAAATCAGTCAGTCAAAGATCATCATCTTTCTTCGGTCCAAATTTTTTTAATACAATCCCGATTCACCTCAGACAAATAAAAAAATTAAAGAAATTCCAATTTGAATTGAAAAACCATCTAATAACTAACCAAAATAGAATATGTGATATAATGGCTTGATAACATACAAACTACTGGTTCGTTGTTCACTGCTTGTCTACTATACTTCCTTACGTGAGTATTGTCTTATTTTTTTATTATTTATTATTTAGTTTTATTAATTGTCTACATTTGTTCGTCTCAAAACTCTACTTGCACTGTAATTTAGTTTTGTTTTTTTTTTCTTTGTTGTTTTCTAGTTAATTTTATATATTCAATATTAGCTATTTAAGATAAAACGATTGAGTATAAACAAAACAGGCAGACATGCCTAGGTAAATGCTCAGTTAGGTGTCTTTATGTATTCTCTACGTATGTTTATAACTACAAATTTATTATAAATATGCACTTTACTATAGAAATAAAAGAAATTTAAGAATTTGAGAATCGCCGCACGCACGTGCGATCATAAGAATGAAGATAAATGGTATAATTAATTAGAATGGCATTTTGGAGACCATTTGAAACGACAGTCCCAGATGATACGCGGGAATCTAATAATTTGGCGCCACAAGCAAGTGACTAAGCAATAAATGATGATGATGATAGGGCTGAATTTGAAAACAAAGATTTACATGTTCAGTGTCAACGCGTTGTTTTAAATATGTGGGTATACGCGTGTTTGAAAAAAGAAAATTCTGTAATTTCTGATGATGCGGCTATAGCGAGAATTCACGAATTGACTAGCATTATTTACAAAAAATTGTATTACAAATCTGATGCAGGTTAATTTTATCCACTATATTTATTTGAATTGCATTTGAAAAACATTATTTCACAATATTCGAATTTATAAAAAAAATGTATGCACGCCATTGGGCGGCTTCTTTCTTCAATGGGATTAAAAATATGGGTCATCAAATTAACATTGGTTATACATACCAGTATTAAATATTTAAAATAACATTGGAAACTGCATTTTCAATTTCCGAAATAGATTGCCTTCGCTTAAACTCAATTTTATAGATTTTTGTTCATTTAACTTTGACAGTTTGATGTCATAACTAACTTATTTCATTTCCACAGCTTTATTTGTCTTTGTTACTATGGTCACAAAATATTATCAATAGTAATACCCCTAGGGTCTTGATAATACCGAGATAATTTTGTCATAGAGAATGCTGAAAGCGTGTTGCTTGATATTAGCCCAAGGCCGCAGGCCGAGGGCTATTATCCTTGAGCAACTCGCTTGAAGGATTCTCTATGACAAAATTTTGAGTATTTATCAAGGCCCGAGGAGTATTCGATAAGATAATTTTTTACTTTGTAGATATCAAAAAATTGATTGTCAATCTGACGATTAATAATTTTAAATACACAATTTATTAGTTTTAATCAGTTTGACGTTTAACCAAACTGAAAACACGACATGTATGGTATTATCGCTGTAATCCAGAGGTGATTGGATGAAATTTGACACATGACTTAAAATTAAGTAATTTGATTGGTTACTATATTTAGTAAAAAATTATCTACAGTACCTCATGTTTGCAGTCAATATTATTTACAATACGTTAAATTGAATTTTTATTTTATGATATAGGTACTGTTAATAATACTAATAAACAGTTGTAGATAAAATTTTATACGTAACACGTAGGATACGAATTATTGATGCACTCTTCCTACGGCCTCGTCGTGCGAACTTCACATGCGTGCGTTAATAATGTCCATATCCCACTGATTACGTGAATAATTATTAGAGGCATCTACTATTGAATAATATTCTTTCAAAGTCTGTTGCATTTCCTGCTAAGATTCTTGATTTCTAGAAAGTGAGGTGATCGTTTTTTGAGGATAACTTTTCTACTTAGTGTGGATCTTGTTCTCTCTGCAACACTTTCCACCGGATATGTAGTAGCGTGAAGTTATGAACCCTTTGGCCGCCATTTCCATTGCACCTGTAATGTATTTACAAGCTAGACTTTGGGAAAGGTCATATTTCGTTGTTATTAGCTGGAAGTTGAACGGTTATTTGTCATTAATTCTGGTCACCATGCTGTCACTACTCATTTCAAAGAAAAAGTCTGTGTTTGTATCTGTTATTCTGCTTGCGGGACTCCGTTTCGATTTCACGATATTTTTAGATTAATCAAAATATGCATGGGACCACAGACTAACAAACTAAGTGGTCAATCTTCGAATAAGTTATCGATAGTTCTTTCAATTAAAATTATTCGATAACAGAGTGTGAAATTGGGTCAAATATCAATAAAAACATCGTTGGGAAGTTAATATAGAATACCACATTGCCTGTTTAATAACATCCTAATTAATTGCTTTGATTTAGAATCCGAATGTGCGTGAGTAACACTGATATACATCTACACCAATTACAAAAAATACGCTTGATCGTGACATGTAATAAACGCAAAATGATTTGCCAGTGACATATATTTTTACATACATAATAATCATATTATATTTGCATCTAGTTGATGGAGGAATGAGTTTTTGTGCTTGTTGATGGATGTTTTTGATAATTAAATAATATTTCTTCAATAGCCTTCAATGAATTTAAAACGGCATTTGGCTTTTTGTCATACTATTTATAAATTATGTGTAGTATAGTCAGCTATACTGCTCACTTAATTTTATTAAAAGAGCTTAACACTGTATGCTGGCAGTTAATAATTATGTATTTTGAGCAAAAAGATTACACAGAACATTCAATAAGGTCAATGCCTGGAACCATAAATAGCGTATTAAACTGAGTGAGACTCAATCAATACATGAACTTTATCAACGAGAAAATGAATATATAATCTTATCAAAGACATCACATGTTATATGCCAATAGGGCGATGCGCTTTGTTCAGGAGAATTTTTGGCAATGTTCTTTAAACTTGTGTAAATTTTGAATTTTACTTCTAGAAACCGTTTGCAAAATTTAAATCAGATTCAGCCAATATTTAAGCATTGTGAAAGATTAGGGTATAAATTGTTTATAACGCGATTGTGCAAAAACTATTGAAGTGACAAATATCATCTTTCAGCTGTTCAAAATACATGTTATTGGCTATCATTTCCCGGGAAATTTGTCCTTAATATTGAAATTTAACGAGTTGTTGAAAAAATGTCGATTTTGAGCGCTTTTCGGCTTGTTTCGCCAAAAATGCTTGGATCGCAATTTCACCAAAACTATTTTGTAGGTTTTAGCATCCCTCACAAACGGTCTTTTATGAGTCACGTGATTTATCCAGTACTTTTCATTGTATTTGCGAAAAACGGAACAAGAGCTTTTTTTTTGATAATAATCATTGTAACAAAATACACAGATGAAAAATTTAGATGGTTTTCGGATTTTAGTAATCTAGCAGTAACTTCATAGCAAAAACACCCTTAATTTTTGCCATAATGACTGGCCAATATGACACTTGACAGAAAGTTGATTATGTCTATGTGTCAATGTTAATGTTGATAAGGTAACTAGATTATTAAAAAAGGTAAAAAGTAGGTAGATGAGACATTTCATCACCAGTGACGGCCTTTACAAAATTTATTTGCTGTGTCAATAAATACATCATACCAAATACTTGATACATTTTATTGAAAAATCTGTTGAAATTTCATCAAAGGTAATACCACGAGTGCTTCAAATTTTATTTGGCAGAAATATGAAAACAAACCGATTGATAAAATCACGACACGTTAGTAGGAGCGATTTTATCTAAATTCGGTTTGTTTGAATGTTTCTGCTTCGAATAAACAAGTTTAAGTGATGAAAATGAAAAATTATGTGATAAAATTTGAAGAGCGACTTGTATTTGGGAATATTATTTTTTTCAACAATTTAAAAGGATTTTGCTTTATTTTTCCAATATTCTCTTGAGTGATGGCACTGAATCGGTTGTGTTCATTTTTCAATAAACTTCGAAGCACTTTTAGTTGTCAAAAAAAATATTCATGAGCAAGAAAAAATTTCCGGATTCAATTTGATCTCGTGTGGTATTCGGTAAGAAAATTCCACTCCACTCCAATTGTGTTTATTTCCAACAACATCAATTTTCATCTTCATCAAGTACCTATACTTACTTGCATAACATAATATGTAATAATGGTCCAAAGAATTCAGAAAACATTTAGCCTCATAGTTGAAGTGAATCAAAATTATTATGTGAACAAATAAAAATTAGATTGCAAAAAAAATATTCTGACATTATAAACGTCAAAAAAAAATTCCAGTATAATTCGCTGTTGGCTACCCACAAGGAAAAAATTTCCGATAAAATTCATCAGTTGCTATGGTGATCTGACAGAAATACACGTACTGATTGGTTAAAAATCACAAGTGTGGAATTTTCAGTATAATACCGAATTATTGGCTAGAATAATGTATTGGTTTAAACATGGTTTAAACCCCAAAAATGTCAGATTTTAACAAGTGAAAAAAATAATCAATAACATTTGTGACAATACGCGTCAATTACTGTACATATTTATATGGCTGAATAGGTATTTGTCCACGACCACCTAATAATAAGTCAATGTTTTACCTCCTAACAAAAGGTATATGGTACTCATATATCAATTGTCGTGAATTATGGTTCATAATACACTGTAGTGAATTATGGACTAGAGATGGGGGTACCTACAATATGGAATGAAATATCAAATCTGTGTATTTTGTTCAGCAAATTTGTTTCTGACATATATCGTATCGATAAAATATTGTAATTTTTAGTATTGATACTTTTCATAACGATATTTTCTAGTATTAGGTATTTTAAAACAATATATTTATAACGGTACGTTTTATTGATACTTTACACAGTATCACCCATTTCTATATATGTCAAATAATATTTTCATGTAGATGTCAGAACATTTTGAGGTTAGTAAAACCAAATCGTTTCAATCTTTTATTTAATAAAATGAATTAATGGTCGTGGACAAAGTATAGTATTCTACTCGCAATTTATAGCCATAATTCACTTGGGTGACTTACGCCCCTCGCCTGCGGCTCGTGACACAAACGTCACCCATCGTAATTATGGCTATCATAAATTGCTCGTTTAATAATATACTATTAGAAGACCTTCCAAATAACGTATTACAACACCCACATTTCCATTTAAAAATTTCAGCTATGACGTCATCACGCATATAGATGACGTCAAAAATAAAAAAGAATCCTTACGAATAGCCTGTTTGAAAATAAAAATCGGCGGGCTTCGGAATGTTTCCTTAAAGTCGCCGACTCAGGAATTAAGAAATGGCGACCTGCAAATATAACTATATGCACTCCTGGATTAGCATGGATTAATTAGAAGACCCAAACCTATAGGTTAGTGTGAATAGTTATACAGTGTATCCCGTACCAGAAACTTGGAAAATACCATTGGCTGAAAATTATAATACCCACGGTATCGCCTTGTTAATAGTTAACAGTTTTTCTTGTCTAATTGCAAGGTAACAGTTTCTCATTGAAAAACCCAAATTTATCCTATTGAATATAAACCTCTTGTGTTATTATAATTAAAAAATAGCCATTTTCCTACGATTACTACCCAAAGTGAAATGGAAACTGCTATGTACGAATTAATTCAATTTTGGTGTGATCTTAGGAAAAATCTTGTGTGTATTTCGAGCAGAAAGTCATTTGGTAGTCTTTCTGCTTTGGTAGTGTCGACAGATTGCCGCAACCTTCTGTCTCCACTTAGTAGTTTCCAGATCGCAGTTTCGTGTACCTATGTACGTATAGGCAACACTTATTGCATTAATGTTAGATATTTTTTAGATTTACCTTTTCTCATTAAATTATTACGGAAAATACTGTTGGGTGCTTTAAAATCCAGGAAATCAACCGAAGCAAAAGCCTACTTTCGGTAGTGATCGTGGTAGTGGGTAGTGATCATACCTTGCGTTACTCACAGACTTCTATTTTTTCATGGATGATGTCTAAATAAGTATGGATTTATGCAGACACAATTAACAATTACCAATTAGCAATGAACAATTAACAATTATCATTTAACAATTAGTAAAACTGCCATAGTTTATGCAGACACAATTAAAAATTAGGAGAAAATAGTAAGCACGCGCACAAGCCCGAGATTCTGGTTATTTACATTTACAATAACCCTACATTTTCATGTCTATTGGAACAATTTTGAAGATGTATAGTAGAATTGAAAAAGCTGAGACTTTTTTTTTCTTTTAATAATGATGCTGACACACAACATTACCCTAAATCAACCACTTTTTAATGAAAAAAGTGAGATACATTTCAGGATCTGCGTACTAGCTGCGGTACAATTAATTTAAGAAGTTAAAAGTTGGTCAACTTCGCAATTGTTAATTGATAAATGATAATTGTTAATTGTGTGCATAAATGGAGTCATAGTGAAATGAGTAGTTCAACTTATAATTGATAATTGTTAATTGTAAATGCTAATTGATAATTGTTAATTGTGTCTGCATAAATCCACACTAATTTTGGTATAAAATTTTGTAGTGATTGATTTCGGTGTGGATGGATTCGGTCCCGGCAGGTCATAGATTAAAATGTGTAAATTTTAATCCCTTTATCTATAGGCGTATTGGGTCCCAATGGTACTTAACTACCTGAAGATATTCTTCGGGGAAATGTACCTCTTTTCGGAAATCCAATCCTCCCTCTTTTTATTGTATCTGAATGTTTAAATTAAATACTATTTCATTCATTGTTTATATTTCATCGAGTGCATTTCATATTTCAGATCAATTTGTCTGTTGTTTTAAACATTTTAAAAATGAATATAAATATTATTTTAAGTGAAAAAGGAAAACAAATGTTAGTGATAAATAACTTTAAATATAGTTTTCAAAAGTGCTTAAAAAGTGGAGAAAGGCGTTGGATATGTACAAATAAAAAGTGTAAATCATATATACTTAGTTTGGGTGAATCGAAAGATATAACTTTGACAAAACATATTGAAGAGCATTGTCATAGCGCAAATATAGAAAAATTGAATCGCCAAATTGTAAGCTCTTCTTGCAAACGCAAGGCAGTTGAAGACTTGTCCGAAAAGCCTGCAAAAATTATTCGTCGTGTACTTCAAGAGAATCTGCCATCAACCATTACAACAAATGACGTAGCAAATATTAGAAGGTATATGTACTGCTCCCGTAGGAAAATGCAGCCGGCATTGCCAAAAAACATCGATGAAACTTTCGATATTTTAAAAAACAAAAACATTGGAACAAATACTGGTGAACCATTTATCTTATTTAGGTTAGGTTAGGTTAGGTTACATATTATGTATAAAACGCGAAATAATAAAATAAAAAATTTCAATTTCATAGCAAAAAAAATTGACGAATATGAAAAAGGAAAAATAAGTCGATTTTTTTTCATTAAATGTATCTCATTTTATTGTTCTATTAATAATTAATTCTATATGTATATATATAATATATCTTATGTATATGTGTTTCTATTTTATTTTTACCTTTTTTTTATATCCTAAAATGTATACCTTGACAATAATATTTCAATGTAATAAATATATCAAATTTTTAAATTAGTTTTACTACCTGTTTTTCATTTGGTTTAACAACAGGTGGCTGGGACCGAATCCATACATTATTATTCAGGTAGGACTAAAGTTCGGGACCCAATAAGCACGCTATTTTTGAACTACCTGCTACTTGGGACCCAATAAGCATATGCCCATTGATTTAATCGCGATGAATATTTAAAAAATTATGTACGAGACAGATTTCCGGCAATAATTCAATCACTAGGTAGATTACTAAGGAGATTATTTCATGATAAAACTTAACTTGCTACCTGCTATTTTGTCTATGTTTAATATCCATTGTTTTTTTATTCCTGATTTACAAATTTTTGAACAATTATTTTCCTTTATCCAAAAATTTTGTTTCAGCTTGCGACTATTCTATTTATCATCACTTTTCTCCAGCTTTGCACTAACTACAGCGCGTAAGTAATAAAACCTTTTTTTCATAAAAAACATGTTTTTTATAAACAAAAATATTTGAGCATGACTTTCAGGTACTGTTCTCAAAAATAATGGATTCAGTGGTTTGTAATGGGGTTATAGAAAGTTAATTTTCTTCATTATGAACACAATAGTCTTTTTGGAAATTATTGATAAGGCCACTCTAAGTTTACCACTTTCAGAGCGTATAGCCTATAGTGGCGTATTCTAAACAGAAGCTCTTGATCACGGTAATTTTTCTATAATATGCCATAGTTTTGTGGACTTTTCCACTTTGTTCAACTTCATCTCAACACTTTATCGCTATAAGCTTTTAGTCGAAAGTGGTAAACTAAGAGCGAACAAGTTGGGTGTTCCAATAATAATGTCTCTCGGCTATGTATCAAAATCCATTCATTGTTTCTCAAAAAGTCTTACGTATATGTGATATAACAAATTCATATCATCTACTCAAATAAGGGGTGGAGATTTATGTGTATACAGGGTGAATCACGACTAACTAACTAAGTGTTTGAGTACCTACATAATAAAACAAAAACTCATAAAGCGAATACATAAAATCTACGAACCGAACAACAAATTATTAAAAACAATGTAAATGAGAAATTACTATAATAGCCCTTACATGGATGAGTGTGAACGTTTGGGGAGGGATTGTGGGCTAATATGTTATCGGCCCGTGTTTTTGACGGATACCTGGACAAAAGAAAATTATCGAGTTTTTTGACAAATATCTTCTAGATCCTTTTCGAAAACCTACCACTTAGCATCAGAAAGAAAATGTGGTTACAATTAGACGTAGCTTCAGATCGCTTTTCTCGGGCTGTTAAGAATTACCTTAATAGAAAATTAAGACATAAATGGATAGGTAGGGGAACTCCTTGTAATTGGCCAGCTAGGTCACCAGAACTGACCAAGATGGATTTCTTCGAATGGGGTTATAATAAAAATATCCTACAATATGAAATTATTAATTTCGGACGCTTTCGCGTCTATAACACCCGGTATGTATGAATAATGTAAGTACATATGTTTGAAGCTTTATTAATAATGTGTTTTTGTTATTATTATGTACTCAAATACTTATCCGTAAAAAAAGAATTAGTGTACCTCAGAAACTACAAGTGTGCATATTTATTAGCAGCTTCACTGTTTTTATTCACAATAGCTTTGTCAAGATAATTAGTATAAAATTTAGAGATTATTGCAGATGTTTTAAAATCAATTTACCATACAATTGAAGAAAATTGTAAATTGCACGAAAAGTATAGTACCTAGGTATATGACACTCTCATATCATTCGAAAGAGGATATTTTTTTGAATATGATGAATTATTGAAATACAGGGTGTTCCATTTGGAATGAGCCCGTTATAACACATTTAATGATCTAATAGTTCAACTGATAATCCTGAACACCCTGTAAAGGGATGCTTAGTACTCAATCGTGGAATACATTCAACGAATGTCCGACTATTGAGCTGTGAGAGGAAATTCGCTAGAATTTATTATATCAATGAGTTATTAATTTTTTTCGAAATGTTCACATTTTTAAAAAAGTCAGCATAACTCGGAACCCTCTGTATTTAGCTATAGGGAACCATTATGAAACAGTACTTTGTTTTTTGGGTGCAATCAGAAAATGCAATAAAATATAGGGTGTTCCATAGGAAAAAATATAACATTGATACGCCACACTTTATTGGGACATCCTGTATATTTCAAAATAGTTTTAAAATGTAGCCTATATGGATTTACAAACTGCTAAGGTGACAAACATTTCAAATTTTTTAACGTTTCGCCATAAATCTCCGACCCGTTAGTCGTGATTCACCCTGTATAATGCCAAGCCCGTTTGACTTTGAAGTGTAATCCAATATCCGGCCTAAAGCCCAGGAAGTAGTTGTTTCTTCTTATTTGAACGGTCAATATCTTTGAAAAATATTTTTCAAAAACTTATAATGCGTTAAGTTAAGATAATTAATATTTTGTGATATCTAGGAAACATTCACTTTATTTTTGTTTTGAATGTTTTTAGAATGGAATTTAGAGGATGAAGAAGAAATAAGACGACCATGTGCAGATTTCAAAATCGGTGACGATGATTTACAAGCATATGACTTCATCAGAAGATTTCGTTTGGACTATTTACAAACTCCTTATCCAGGCGTTTCACGTGTGAGAGGCTCAAATCGAATGCAAACAGCCTATCGTCTTGATAAAGAAGCTGATTTGACTCTACCAACACGGTGAACATAATATTTTTATACAGATCTACATATTTTTCACTTAACATAATGAAATGCTATTCTCTTCTCTATATACATACATACACATCTTGAGGAGAAAAATTTAGTTGCCCGTTTCTTCTTTTGATCGTCCATAATGACTACGCAACTTTGTAACAGCGAAATCGGAAGAAACTTTGCAGTGTCCAAAAAAATGTTTTGACTTCTAACGTCTATTCACATTGGTTAGGCTAATGGAACCGCAAGGATCCGCAGTCAATAATATCGCAACCTCACACACACACAACGTCTATTCACAATATTTAATACAAATGCCTATAATGGTATAATATTCAAGCTCAGGATAAAAAAGAAGAAAAATGCTATGTTGCCTTGTTACGAGATAAAAATTTATTCAAAATACTAAACTTCTTATCAACCATAGTTGCCAGCCAGATAATTTTTATCCTGCCGATTTCTAACAGCAGTTTTATCGGCAGATTCATAATATGGCTCCCTATGTATTTTATTTTGATGATGACTTATTATTATTTGTCATTAGTTGAAAAATTATAACAGAATTATAAGTTTTAAGAACTGAGTTAAAAGCTGGTTAAGCCCTAATTTTCTAATAAGTAGCTAAGTTTTTATTTTGTAAAATATTTAATATTAGGTGAATAAAGTTAGGGATGATACTTTCACCCTGTTATAAGTCATACCACATATTCTGGTGCTAAAAATAACTCGATCCTACCCAAGTTACCATTGTACAAATGTGCATGGGAAAAATGTTACAGCCTGGCTGCAATTAGATATCGTTAGAAGCCATTGCTTTTCCAGAATATTCGGATTTCGTTAGTAAAACGGTGCCAGCTGTGTATTCACAAAAATGGGGGCCATTTCGAACATCTAATAAAAACTACACATTTGTTAAATAAATAAGATACAATCAAAAATTTGGGACCCTCGAAAAAGTTAAAAATTCATTGGCTTTTATTTTTGTTACTCGAAATTTTTGAAGAAAAAACTGATAATTGTAAAGAGTTTCAAAAATAATGTGTTTGAATAATGGTGCCACAATAAGCATTTAACTGTAACGTACACAAAAATTTTAAGGAGGTTTAGAGAATTCTCAACTCCCATAAATTTTTAACGGGATGCAATAATTCCTTAAATTTTTTTTCTACATTCATGCAAAAAACAACTTTTTTTCTAATTTTGACACATAAAGTGACACTTTTTAAAACTGATTGACATTATGAAACGTCTTACTTTTTGTAACTAGTTGCATAAAGTGAAATTTTATGCAATTGGTGACGAAAAATGTATTTCAAAATTAGTGACAAAAAGAATTATTCTATTTATTAAACTGTTATAATACAAGTTAAAAACATAAATTATGAATTAATCAATTATTATGAATATTGATAACACAAATATTGCAATTATTCAAATTAATACATCAATCTCGATAAAAACCTTCCGTCTAGACTTTTTTACAAAAAGTCAAACTGACAACTAACATGAAATAACAGCAGCAAACTAAATTTGTGTTTTCCAAATTTTTATCAATTTTTATATTAAATTTTATTTTTCATCACTTTCTTCAAAATTAGAAAAATCTTCTATGCAATGTACGTTGCGAAATGAAATTTTGTGTAAGCTCACTTCGTTCGTTCCGCAAAAATCTCACGCGTTATACAAAATTAGGCATTTCGTAACTGATGGCATAAATAGCTATTTTGTGAACCACATTTAATGGAAAAAGTGGTACTTTATTGCACTAGTGCAATAAAATTTTTATTGCACTCATCTGTCATTCTTGTGTCAGTTTTGTGATGATTAATGACAAACATAAACATTTAAATTAAATTAAATAAAAATCCATTGCAAGTATCTGATCCTGCTTTAATACAACAATAATATATTATGTATATCTTACTACTTAGTCTCAACGAGTTACAATTATTTCAAAAATCTTTAATTATTTGAAATTTGAATGGTCAAGGCGAAAACCAGCTATGATTGAGTACTGACAAGGTGGAGGCCATAAAGATACAAAAAAAGAAGAACGGGTTGAGTTTGATTAGGTTAGGTTCGGTTCTTAACATATTTATATTCTAATTTTCCAGTTTTTGCATGAATTTAGAAAAAATATTATATGCAACTCTTGCAAAACGTGTTTTTTTGCAGTCGACGTGTTGTCCAACTCGGCCTAAAGACCTCGTTGGACTATTTCACGTCTTGTGCAAAAAACACTCACTTTTTGCACTTGTTGCATAAATAACTATTAAGATGCTCTTATCGTAAGAAAGCTACTTGTCAACATTCATTATAATATGTCGAAATACTGTCGAAATATTTGAAAAAATCAATTTTCATTTGGTAACTTCGAAGGGCTGTAACTTTTTTCACATGCATATTTGTACAAGGGTAACTTGAGTTGGATCGAGTTATTTTTAGCCCTAGAATATGTTTTTTTTCAAACACAAAATTTGATGTGTAGCTATTAATATCTAGAAACCGGCTATTAGGTACGTGAAATTGAATGAATGAATGAATTTCGTCATTTAAAACCTAAATAATATCTAAAAATAAATTATTTTCATTGCCATAGCACAAGTTTTTAATAAAATCAAAAATAAAAAACAGTCGCCCAACGTGGGGCTCGAACCCACGACCCTGAGATTAAGAGTCTCATGCTCTACCGACTGAGCTAGCCGGGCTTGTACAAAGTTGATGAAATAACCAAAATATATTGAAGATTATCAGCTATTTTTAAATTTTTAAAAATATTCAGATAATCTATTATTCAATTGTATATAACTATTAAAACATGTAATCACATCAAATATAAGCGATACTTAGCTTGAAAAGATATAGGTGCTTACTCCTTAACCTAGGTAGGTGAGTTTACCTACCCACTTAAAGGGCACAATAAATATTTTTTAGATCTCAGTGAATGTTACCTCAAAATACATACATACATTACATACCTACACCTTTGTGCCATGTACCTAAGGTAAATTATACCAATACATTGTATGTAAGTGCCAAAGTAAGTGAGTAGGTAGGTACCTACGTAAACTTTTTTGTTCCATTCATTTGTACTTACCTAAAACTTTAAAGCTAAATAAATCATACAGTTTATAAATTAAAATGTGGTTAGGTAATGACAACTGTAACAAAATTTATATAGGTAGAACATTTAGGAATTTTGAGACTGGGATTTCTGAACAAAAACGTAGCTATGACAACCAAAAATCAGATTCCTACTACTCGAATCATTTATTATAGAATATAGAATCGACTAACTCACATGCTTCCTTTAAATCCTTTACTTTCCTCGTAGGCTCAGTATGGGCTCAGTGCTCACGATTAAATAAATGTATTAATGCATTTACTGATTTTAATTGATAGGAATTAAATTTTTGTCCAAAATCGATTGCAGAAGCACACGTGTTCCTCACCCTTGTCGATTTCTTCATTTGATCAGCATATTGATTGATGTTTGACTTTACCCCCGAAGTGATTATCAATTTATTATAACTTAAACTATTTTCAGGAATATTTTTCCACTTGGCTTGCCAGATCAATTTTCGTTTATTTCGACATTTCGAACTAGAAAACCTCCAAAGTCTATCTGGCATATAATAAGAGTAACAGATCTAGAATTCAAGCCACAATTTCTAATAACCCTGAATCCAGGAAGTCAAACAATTGATTTTTCAATTACAAACTATGAAGGACAACTACAGACCATAAATTTCAACAATACCCGAGTAAGTACAATTTGGAATTTATCACAGCTTTGGCGAAAGTGTTCCTAAGGTCCTGTGGCGCAACGGATAACGCGTCTGACTACGGATCAGAAGATTCCAGGTTCGAATCCTGGCAGGATCGAAACTTTTATTGTTTATTTTTGTTCATAGGTATTTGACAAAAATTGGCATAAAATTCATTTCGGTGTTTCGAGAGATTCTGTTCTTCTATATGTGGATTGTCAGAGAATATCACAAGAAACTCTAGAGCCAAGAGGACCCATTGATATAAATGGACAATTGTCTGTATCAAAGTATGAAAATAGTTCAGAAACTGTACCGGTACGTATTTTTCTATTCTTGCACAGATGTATACAATGTTGGGCAAATGTATGCAACTAAGTAAAAAAAAGTACAGAGCTATTAATTCAATTTGTATATATTGTATATTAAAATAAACTGCAGCTTATTTATTTGGACTTTTTCAACAATTCAAAGAGCTTCTAGTGAGGATGGAGGAAATACATTTCTTAAAATTTGTTATAAAACACCCTCATCATCTTTCAAGTGAATAAAATATCACTTTTAGAGAATTTCTACATTGATAACTCACATTAAAAATACTCCATTGGTTAAAAGTCGGGAAATCATGTAGGTATTGAATAGTAAGGCATGTAAGAAATGCCCTGCTATATATAGATTGCGAAAAAGCTTATCGAACCATGCAATTTACACACGTGATAATAATATATTGTATGAGAATTGAATAAACAAAATGATTTCATTTCAGACAATGGACGAGTTATATACAAAGGAATTGCTACATAACGAACAAAAAATAGTGAAAAAGGCTAGTCGCATAAGTAAGTGGGTTTTTTCCGATCAATTTTTGGCTTTTCTCACATGTTTTGAGTCCCATTACCACCCTTGTTGTACCCGAGAAGTTGGGAGTTTTACCCAAGAAGTTTGCAGGTCTATTTAGTTTGGGGTATTTTACATCTCACAGTTGACGAACAACTATAATGACAGCTGTCAATACAGGTTTGTTTGGCGTTGTTTGTGTTTCGACAACTGTAAGATTCAGAATACCCCAAACTAAAAATACCTCCAAACTTTTCGGGTACAACATGGGTGGTAAAGGGAATCACAACATATAAGAAAAACTAAAGATAGATTGGAAAAAACATTTCCTTATGCGCCTAGCCTCTCAGTATTTTTTTGTTCGTTATGTTGGCATCAATTCCCTTGTATAGAACTCGTCAATTCCAGCCGGAGTTAATGTCCGGAACTAATCGCAAACATTTAAATCAATACGTAGATATATAAAATTTGATTTCTTCTACCACCAATCTAAGCTTACCTTAGTTAAACTCAGCTAAGCTTTCGTTCGGTTTGCCAATGAAGCTAGATTTACCGATATCAACTGAACTCTCCCCTGGCCTCCAGTCTCCACGAAGTATGCCGAATTTTCAACAGCAGAATTTCTTAGGTGAGTTTAATAGCGAATGCAAGTAAAGTCACTCATTTTGGACATCTGATGAAGATTCTAACCTTTGAATTTTTATTTTTATTTTTATTCATAAAGGTTCATCTTCTTCGGGACCTACTTGTATGTATGTATGTATTTTTGGGGTAACATTCACTGAGACCCGAAAGATCTATTGTGCACCCTTACTTGTACTTAGTTTCTGAGGAAAGTCTCTGAAATTAGTAGCTCCTTTGGTCCTTTTTTCTGGGGGAATCTTAGGACATCTGCAGGCTTCAACTTTTTTTCTTCATGTATGTATGTATTTGGGGTAACATTCACTTAGACCTAAAAGATCTATTCCGCCCCCTCACTCATACTTAGTATCTAAGGAGAGTCTCTGGAGCTAGTAGCTCCTTTAGTCCTATTTCCCGGAGGAATTTCAGGATATCTGCAGGCTTTAACTTAGGTAAATGTTCCTCTTCTATCCAGTAATCTCCCACGTACTGTGCTCTAGAATTCTGGAGTGCTGTGCAGCTGGAAAGTATGTGGATGGAGGATTCTTCTTCCATGCCACAATATCTGCATTCTTCTTCCTCCACTAATTTGAGCTTTTTCAGGTGCCCATTCAGGCGACAATGTCCCGTTAGGATCCCTGTTAAAACTCTTAGCGCAGTTTTGCTTTGACTTATGCATTCATTTGATCGCGCGAACAGGTTGTAGTCGCCCTTTGAATTTTTATTTTAATTCATAAAGGTTCATCTTTTTCGAGACCTACTTACAAATAAGTGCTTTTTCAAATGTGGATCCAGTATACCTATCCATATTCTGAGCTACTAGTTTCCTGACTTTATTGGTGATTTAAATATCAATTGAGCTTCGAAGTTTAAAGTTCTTATTCAATACATTTTTAATCCATGAATCTGCTTACCAGTTTTTTGTTTGCATGCAAATGCGCTTGCGCCGATATTGTCGACTTTGCAGCGTTTGAAAAGTGCGTTCGAACTACAATAATTCAGCTCGGAGTTCTGTAGTTAGCTATGCTAAGCCGGGGAAAAGGAATAAAAAAGAAAATTACAAAGTTATGTGCAACTTCCAGTATAACCGGAAGTGGAATGGTGACGGCAATATTTTTATTGAATAGCTCATCATTCAAAGCCCCTTCATGCCAATTTTTATAATTCAAACAGGTACCTTAAGTTCACGAAATATTTCTAATTGAACGTTTATCTGCCGCAACCTGTATACAATACGTCCCCCTAAGTTGGAATCATATGGAAAACTTTTTTATTATTCATTTTAGGAAAAAAAGTTCTGTATTATCTAAAACCTGGATTACCTACTGTCATCAAATATAAAATTTTTCAGAGGTATTCTCGAACATATATTAATATAAAGGGTGCTTCATATTTACCTACCACAATATTAAGGTTTATTTACTTGGTACCATACATTTACCCATCACTGTTCAAATCAAATGTGTAGGATTAAAAGTTAAAAGAAATAATTTGGAACTAAACATTATCCAAGTAACTTTCAGAAACTTACTCACCTATTACCTCTAGTGCCCGTAATGTTTTCAATATTATTGCACGAGTCAGATGGAATAATTAACAAATTGATATTTAAAAATATTGCGTCATTTAGACTCGAACAACTCCTAAATGTGACTTCATTTTATATTTGAAGATTAAAAAAAATTGTAGTTGATCGATT
Organism: Galerucella nymphaeae; assembly: GCA_963978555.1. Lineage (NCBI taxonomy): Eukaryota > Metazoa > Arthropoda > Insecta > Coleoptera > Chrysomelidae > Galerucella > Galerucella nymphaeae. The sequence continues at coordinate 14,620,897 of OZ021715.1, read as the reverse complement.
TTAAATCCAAGCCAACAAGAATACAAGGAGCTGTTAATAACTATTGGGAAATAAGCTAAGGGCGATAAAACATGGCGAAAAGACCCAATATCCCCCAAAAAAATACTGCTATGGTTCAAAATTGGCGCAGAGGTATCAACTGGAGAAACATTTTGGTTATTTTCTTGAAAAATTGGATGTTTTACGTGGCTTCCCGATTTCTTTTCTAATTCTCTGATGAAGTATCGAGTATAGATTTGGCATGAGCGAAGGAAATGAGTTGAGGAAATATTTTATCTAGCTGATTTCTAGCACCTAATGGATGAAGAGGTGTCACTTTAATCAGCATTCAGCACATTTGCCTTCTTATACCCAGTGACAGATCAGCATTTTGTGTATAAGACCAAAGTTACACGTGGTGCCACCTGTAACAAAATGTGAAATAATACATATTGTCGTGATAGAGACCCAGCTTAAGTAATTTAACTGATGCACAAGTGCAAAGCTAAATTGTCAAGAAAGCAGTTTTTTTATTCTGTGTAAAAATTTAATTTTTAAAAATTGCAAAGCACTTTCGTCTTTTACGCCATGGTTGATGATAGAATTTTGCATATTTAAATAATGGTCGCGTTCATCACAACATAGCGCTACCGTAGCGATCATTAATTTTCTGCTGAACGCGTGTTTTGTTGACTGATCAGATTGAGGGCTGTGGTATCAGTCGCCATTTTTTTAATAAGAATTAAAATCCGCTACATGCTACCGATTGATTATGCATTAACTGTCATTTATGTCATATGTTGAAAACATAATAAAAATAGTTTTGTTTGGAGATATTTTAGTTTGCATTTCAGTGAAAATGAATGAACAGATGGTGCTGACTTATGATTTTAATAATAGATTGTATAGTGTGTCAGGAAGTTCCACTCCGAGGGGTAAACCACTGAAAAAAATAGTGTACAAATTAGAGAAAATACATTGAAAATACAGAAAATAATCTTAAAAATACTAGTATCATTAGAAAATACTCCTGAAAATACAAGGAAAATGCAGTGGAAAATACAGAAAATTTCTGTTGAAACATTTCTCAATTATATAGTAATAGAAGATTTTCTCAAAGAAAGTGCTTGAACAATACCTGGAATATACAGAAAATAGTCCACAGATTTTTCATCAGTGGTTTACCCCTCGTTTCACTCTTTATATTATGCTTCAAAGTGGTGTAAGCTCAATTTATTGCGATTAACTCCCATAACTATTGACGTATATATCAAATAAAATTGTGTTGTTGTTGTATTCATTGACATTGACAAATATGGTTTTATTAGCACGTTCAGCAGAATTACAAACTGATGGATCACTCTGAAAATCTCTACCTGATCAACTTTGTTGGGATGAGCGCGACCATTTCAGTAAAATTTAAATCGTAATCGACACAATCTTAACCTTTAAATAAACCTCAAACCGGACAAACGTCAAACATTTAATGTCCGTGGCTTGAAGCATGAAGCTAATACTTTTCGGTATGTGCTCAAGGGGCAAGGGGAAGGTAAAACTAGGCGTCACGCCCGGTGATAAACGAACGAAATTCAGTCATTACGAGCTGCTACTAGCAGCCAAAAGTAAATAATCGAAAACACCTTTAGTCATGTGAACTTAGCTATAAAGATATTCACCAAAGCTAAATTGGTTGGTATCCAAACACGACAACCAGTTTGCAATAGCCAATAGCGTGCTAGAACAAAACTCGTCGCATCTCTTCCAATATAATGAATAGAGTCATAAGAGAAGTGAATATGTTTTATTAAAAAACTATGATAGTATTCCGTGTTTGGAATTTTGATAGCCATCGATAAATATACAGTGAGCTCATATTAGTAGGAAATGGGAAAAAAATCCCTACAACAATATTTTATTGAGGCATATTTGGTCTGACCGCCATATTTTGGTCCAAATAATCCGACCTCAGCATATGACCCAATAGTTAAAAATCACGCTATACAGGGTGATTCATTGAGAATGTCCAATTTCTGAACTGTAGATTCTAGACCTCAAAATATGATGATTCTGATCAACATGCCTTATGCAAATATTGCTAGTTTCCGAGATACGGGGTGTTCAAAGTTTAAATTTAAATTTTGATTTTCGCAATAATTTTTTATGTTTCAACAATTTCTCTTTGAAAATTGGCAATTTTACGTTTTTTGGCATGAAGAATCATAATTTGCACTCTAATTTAACATTGCTAATAGAGGGCGCTAGTTACACTTGTTTGTGTTAATTAAATCAAAGTAAACTTTTTTTGGGCTAAGCTTACAACTAAAATAATAAAAAAATATTAAAAAGCGTTAAATGCTACAAAAAAAGTTACTCTTCTTTGATTCGTGTAACTCAATCGGTTATCGAGTTATTTGCTTCTAGAAAGTTCAATAAATTTTAATTTTTTCATATAAAAATTTTATTATTCCTTAAATTTGTAACAATAACAAATTTGTAAACAAAAATCAAAAACTTCAAAACAAATGCTCAAAATGCCCACCATTTACTTCAATACACTTTATGATCCGCTTTCGTAGAGATCTCTTAATATCAAATTATCAGAACACCCCGTATCTCGGAAACTAGCAATATTTGCATAAGGCATGTTGAGCAGAATCATCATATTTTGAGGTCTAGAATCTACAGTTCAGAGATTGGACATTCTCAATGAATCACCCTATAGGCTGATCATTTTAAATAGTTAGTGCCAGCATTGCAATTTTGGAATCAGTGAAAGTTACGATATGGGTTAAATGAGAGTTATTTTTATATTTTCAAAAATAAGCCTGCTACAACTAATAATTAATTTACATTTTTTGTTATTTTCTCTCGTAATAACTTTACGGTTTCGAAAACTGCAATGATGTTACCATTTAAAATGATAAGCCTGTCCTGTGTGAAAATCCACAAAAAAATATAACATCATTACTCACATAGTATATTATCTAATTATTAATTATTGATTGATGTATTTATTATTATCTATAGTTTTATATACTTTCCGAATTTTATTTTCAATTTAAGTTCAATTTATAATAAATGCATCAATTGGGGAACGCGGAGTTAATTCAAAAATTTTGATATTTTGGAGAGATACCAAAATACCAAAATCCACATAACAATTTTCCTGTATACTAGTACGTCTGAGAAAAATGTTCGCTACGTGGTTTTACGCCAAGCAATTGGTAAATATTTTTGACAAAAATCCTAGTAGAAAACGGATGATGCCATCGTGAAGAAGACATTACGCAGTATCATTTTGATATGTTTTGGAAACGCAAATGTTTGTCAGTAATTTGTTATAAACATTTAAAACGAAAAAAACCTCCTTTTTTTGGTTTTTTTCATGTAGCGTAAAACTTACTGAAGCAATCTCAATGGTATGTACAGATGAATTATAGATAATTAAAATACGAACAAAATGAGTGGTCGAGCAAGTCAATCGGATAATTACGAACCGAGAAAATTTGGAAAAACCGGAAAATTACCCATTTTTTTTTAAATTCATATCAATATTCATTCATATTCAGTTTTCAATTGCAAGAACTGAAACTTCGTACAAAAGACGTTCTTTATATGCCCTTTACATGTGCGAAGAGCAGACTCCAAGCGATGTTTACTTTCATCGCAATTGCAATTTCAATTTTTTCATACCATAATTTTCAACGTGTCTGAATGCGTTGTCGACTGTCCGATTTTAAATTTAAAAATGGTTTTGAAAAGTGTAAATGAAGAGCAACAAAACGTATATTCTCGATTTTACATCAAGTGATGCGAAGTCGACCAGAAATGCGAGGGAAAATCGGCGAAAATGGCAGAGAGCTGGAAAGCGGAGGAGTAGTTGGGAAGCGGCAGCAGCCACTGCCACTGCCGAAGATATGAATAAAAAAAAAATGGGTAATTTTCCGGTTTTTCCGAATTTTCTCGGTTCGTAATTATCCGATTGACTTGCTCGACCACTCATTTTGTTCGTATTTTAATTATCTATAATTCATTTGTGCATACCATTGAGATTGCTTCAGTAAGTTTTACGCTACATGAAAAAAAACAAAAAAAGGAGGTTATTTCGTTTTAAATGTTTATAACAAATTACTGACAAACATTTGCGTGTCCAAAACATAATAATATCAAAATGATACTGCGTAATGTCTTCTTCACGATGGCATCATCCGTTTTCTACTAGGATTTTTGTCAAAAATTACTATACTCGCATGCTATATTGCTTGGCCTATTTATATTTTGCTCGTTTTTTCACTACTTGAACATTCTTTAATCATTTCAACAATGATACTTTTTTATTTCTTATGTATTTGTAAGATGCCAATTGAAAATAATTAGTTGGAGACAACAATTCAATAAAACTTATAAGCCCATGATTCTTAAAAATGACAAAGAACGGTGAGGATATTGTAATTTTATTCATTAATTAGTTTTTTATGATATTCGGGCTTCAATAATAATTGATTCATCTTCCTCAAATTATAATAATTAACCTGCGAACCTCTTATCTATACCTATACTACCTATTGTCCTTTTTTTCTTTTATTTTTTTTGGGAATATTTTTTCACTACGACGGTTCGGTAGCGTTTCAGCTACCGTTATTGTCAAAATGAATTGGTCTTAATAATTTTTGGTCCCTATCTGACACAACAAAAAAATGTGACAACTCGATAATCAATTACATTTTGACGTTTAAGATAAAGATATATACGAATTTGACTACATAATATTGTAGTTTGATTACCAAAAAAAAAAGAAAAATAAAGAATGAGTAATGCAACAAGGAACATACAGAAGATACGATTATTCGTTCACTACATATTTTACTCGTCATTATTGTCAGAAATCACCACTTTTCTGTTCTACTAGGAAAGACATTAATCTTCTCGGCCTGAAGACAGCGTACCAAAATAACGCAACCTTCTAATACTAGTAGTGGAAAAATATTTCACCAGTTATTACCGCTTTAAAATATTAAAATGTGTACAGGAAAGTTCACATAAATACGCTTTATGTTTACTGCATCGATCAAAAAGTACTACAACTATCTCACCTTAGCCTGAAAATTCTTATGAATGATTTATTGATCCTTCAACTCTGATTAACAGATAAAAGCATCGTTACAGTTATTTAATAGAGAATGAAAACTAACATAACCATTGGATCAACCAAAAAAAAATTACAATTTGCATTTCAATCATCTTAATTACTGCAAATTGAAAAACCTGGAGAGGTTTGCAGAAATGCTATGTTTAGAAGAAGAATCCTGTGAAAAAGAGCCCCAATGGACCATCTGGTACACAGATGGTTCATGCTCTGGTGATAGAGCAGGTACTGGAATTCACTCTAGGAACCCAAGGACACAAATCTGTGTACCATTGGGTGATGGTATATCTGCATATCAGGCCGATATATATTCTATCTTTGGAATGGGCGCAGATAAACCTAGACAGAGGTTATGTGGATCAACGCATATACACCGTCAGGCAGCAATTAAAGCCCTGAGTGGATATACCATCAACTCAGAATTTGCTGACGAATGTCGAAAACAACTTGCTGATCTTGCAAGTCGGAACGCAGTGCGATTAGAATGGATTCCAGCCCACTCTGGTTTTGAAGGCAAACAGATGGCGAATTCACTGGCTACGGAAGGGGCGGCAATTCCTGACAAAACAAACAATACGAAAGGAGACGAGAAAGTGGCTGAGAAACCATCACCTGCTCATTGGAATGCTCTGCGGAGTCCTAGACAATCCAAGCTTTTACTGAAGAGATGGATACGCTAGGGCAGATATTGAACTACCAAGGAGTAGAGGAAAGTTCCCTACGTAGGTGTCGCGGCATGACTGACGGAACGTCAGTCCATGTTCTCTTAGAGTATTCACACTGGGCTTTACTACGCAGGCGAATCTTCGGAGTTCCTGTTATGGCCCCTGGAGACACAAGCAGGCATCTACTGAAAAAGTGTGTAGCCTTTACTAAAGGGCTCGGCTTCATGGATGTCTAGGTAGCAGGAATGGCACAATAGGCCTGCCAGTGGCATCAGTGCCGGAACCTTGGCTTGAGTTTGTCTAGGTCAAAACTCACCTGCACATTAAGTAGTACTAATATGTATGGGAGAAAGGTAAATTTCACAATGGGTACGATAATAACAAAACACTATCATTAATGTGAAACTGTCCAGTTTTCACAGCCCTACTAAATTATATAAAATTGTTATTGCTCAGTGTTTTGGTTTAATATAAGCTACTTCTTTTTAAATCACCTCAATTTGAAAAATTGTGTCCAAAAATTTTTATATACCAACAGTTCCTGAAAACACTTGCGATGTAGATTTTTGTGTAGACCAGTATATATTTGGTATGTTCAAGTATTTAAATGCATTCAAAACAGTCTTTTTTTTAATGATCGTTCTACAGCTCCCTTCTCGGCTGCTGATCCTATTGTTAGCTACGCCTCAGCCTCCTAGGCTGATTGTGTATTCAGGGCTCAGCTTCACAACACTCACGTTACTCTAGTTCCTATACCATTCTGTTCAGAACATTCACCAGATGACTGTTGTATTATTGGCCACTTTTATCCCTTTTCTCCATTATCTACAAATAATTTCTCCGTCATAGCCCCATTTTGTGCAGATTTCCTCTCAAGGAGTGAGAGAGCGAGATAGGGAAAAGACCCGTTATTGTCCTGATTTGACTACTTCCCATTTTTCCCATTTTTTGTTTAGGTAGTCCAGCCCCATATGCTTTCTCTGATGACAGATTTAGTAATTACGAGTACATGACCTGGTTAGATCAACAGCTTTTTCATCGTCATTGATGCCACAGTGTCCCGGAACCCACACCCACACTGAGCTTTTCTCGGTATTCCCATACCAGTCTTGAAGTCACTTTTTGTTTCATAAGAGCTTTCAGCGACGCCTGCCTGTCTATGCATTTTTTGATCAATGCTTTGCGAACTCCCTTTTTTGTATTTTCCATTCACTATCTAAGATAGCGTACATTTCCCGCCTGGAATACGGGAGTGCTCTTGTTACTAATGAGACCCTCTTTTGTGAAGTTTTAAAAGTCTGTGGCAAATGCCAACACTCCAATTTTATATTACACCACCAGTTTCTTTGTTGGTATTGGACCTGTCTGTACACCAGATTCTCTCACCGTTGAGGAGGTATCTGGAGGTCATGTGATATGTTAGTTTTATTTCGACATCTGAATATGCCAATATTATATAATTCAGATCCATAGAATCTAAATTACATTTCCTAGCCGGAATTATTTTTATGTAGCCACTGAACCCTTCATTGAGATTCCTGCTGGTGGTCTCTTATCAGAGTCTGCACATGGTTCCATCTGTCAACCTCGTTGGCTTATCGTGTCTATTAGAAATGTGTTTGAATACACGCATACAAAATTTATTTAAAGAACATTTTTTCAAAAAAATGTGAGACAGTTTTACAACTTTTTGATCGATGTTAAGTTATTGTATAATCAGCTACATATTGACAACTAATGAAATTTCTATGTTTGTTATAACAGATAACCATCCCGGTAAGTACCCATAACTTATTTATTGTATTATCAAACTCATTGTCCATTTGTACACCCACATGAATCCAAATTACACTTGTTGACAAACAAATGAAGCACAAGGGCAATGATTTGTTGAATTTCAAATACAGCTCCCATCAAAATCCATCAATACAACTGTTGTTAAATTTTTCCATTCGGTTTGTTTGATATCCATTGGTACAGAACCCCATGAATTTCAACGAAAATGGAGAAAATTCGTTTTCGTCTCAATTCTTATACCTCTTGTTCGAAACCGAAATTAATATCGTATGGAGCGAAATCTGGAAAATATGCTGGACGTGGTAGCATTTTCTCTATTTATGGCCTTTTGCCATAATGCCTACACATGTGTGCTTCCGTTTATTGTTTCATGAGAACAGCACATTTTCCTAAGGTTTCAGAGTGTTTGGATCCTGGCTCGACCAGTCCTGTCCTATCCCAGAAGCTTTTATCTCTTCAGATCCAATGACATTATCACCAAAACTGGTGATGCTTTTGAAATCATACTATTCCTTGCCGCTGTTTTGAAAAGTTGTGCTATTTTTTATTCAAATAACTTGCACCATTATATAAATTTTTTGTGCAACGAAAATTTTCTTACGTATGTATACACTTACTACTTCTGTATATGTAGATTAGGGAGGGTGAGTGTAGGCTCACAGCTCTTAGGCCACATGTGACCCATTGTACATCCTCTCGAGGTGTTAGGTCATCGTCCATCCTGTCCTCAGGAAGATGGGCAGGCCACTAGGATCTCCTTTATATCGGCAGGTGTAGGCCAAGACTCACCGAACACACACTATCTTATTGACGATAACTCCGGACACATCCTTCATAGAGGTGTTTCCACTATCTCCATAGTATGGAGGTGTTTCCTTAGTTGACACTGGCCAGTCAGAAATCTGTTATACGTAGGTTTTTCCTGGTCATCACCAAATATTTCTTCGGTGTCATCTTCACAGAGTCGCCCAGGGTGATCCTGGCAAAACTGCACCCTTTGATTCCCTTTTATCTCTCAAGGGATTGAGCATGGGTGTAACGTTTGGCTAGTTCCGCAATTGTCGAAGTCGTCAGGCCGTAGGTGACACTGGGTCCAGGAACTTTTAGTCCAGCGGCTTCCCTGGCTAAAGAATCGGCAATGCGATTTCCTTTACTCCTGTTGTGCCCTTTAACTCACCTCAGGATAATATTGTTATTTGCCGAGGCGTTAGCTAAATCTTGGTGGCACTCTAGTACTAGCCCGGCACTGTAGGCTGAGGAAACATATGCATACAATTGGACTAGCAGAAGACAGCCTATGCAGGTTCTGCCAGGAAGAAGACGAAACCGCGGAGCACGTACTTTGTGAGTGTGAAGGCCTAGCAAGGTTGCGGTTTCACTTATTCGGAGAAGAAAAACCGAAGGCAGAGAGCTACGCAAAGGAGGCGGTAACCAGGCTATTAAGTCTAATAAAAAGAGTAAAGCTGGATATCGAGCTCTAATATAGGGAGGACCACAATAGATCTGCAAAAGTCGCAGTGGGATAGGACAAAGAGCCACTCCAATTCTAATCTAATCTAGTACTAGCCCCGATATAACACGTTGTCTGTTCAAGGCTAATTTTTGTCAAAAATTTTACTTCTCGTTAGTTCTTTTTTGGCAATTGAGTTACCAGCCAGTTCTGTTTGAACCACGCTGGTATTGTTTCCCATTCCCCACTTAATCCTTAGGCTTAGCGCTCTCGAGTAAACTCCACATCCTGAGCGTTCAGCATCTGGCTCTGTGTTCTGTTTTATTTGTATTTTGTAGGGTTTATTGAACAAAAACCTGAGTTTAATTCCATCATTGGCTTCCTTCCATATAATTAACCGCAAATACATACTGCTTATTATTATTATAATTTTTTTCAAAACACAGTAATAGCAAGTGAAACCCTATAGCTACATTTATAATTGTGTAAAAATATTTAAAAACTACTACATTTGCATGTTAATCAACTGAACATAATTTGATGATTATTGGGATGACTATTGGCTATTTATACATATCATAACATTTTAGATTGATCTTCAATGGATGGTAATGAGCTGTGATCCATCCAGACCTATTAGAGAACACTGCACTGAACTACCGGTAAGTATTAGAGGTTTAAATAAGAAAAAATATGGACAATGTGGTGAACACCAATGAATTATTTCAAGCCTAGGTAGATCCAAATATCCAACACCAATGAGGATACTTTGACACGTATGATAGTTTATAAATTATCGAAGATTAATCGTGTTAAGAGTACGTTGTCTCAAGTAATCAATAATTTCATAAACCTTTTCTCTTTCTACAGATTGCGAAGATCCTTATGGAAGTATGCCGGGTTATACAAGTACGACAGAGACACAATTGAAAGAGAAAGAAAGGATAATTATGCGCGGTCATTAAGGCGTGGTCTTAACTTCAGAAGCCAGTTGCCGAATGTTGATTGCCCTCCTATTTTAACCGCTGTTGCCAGAAGCGCAGATTAACTCGTACAAATGATATTTTTCTCTCGTTTTCGTTGACTTTTTTTCGAAGTCACGCACAATAGGTGAAATAAAACACTCTCATTCAGCAACATGTCCTTTACAGAGAGAATTCACTAGTTGGTGGGTAGGGGGGCAATGAACATTCCGCCAGCCTTGGAAAATAAGTATACACCCCTAAGGTCAAACCATGTGATGACCGTGCACAATTATTATTTCTCTCTCTCTTTCATATATCCTAGTCGTACTTGTGTAATCCGATGCGAGAGTTCCGATGTAATTTTCGCAATCTGTATACCTCCCCAACGAACTACCCTGGTTGGTTTGGGTTCTATGTGAGTGAGGCCTTCTTGCCAACTCCACTGCGACCCCCGTCATTTCTATTGTGTCCCACCCCCATGGATTACAATTCACGCCACAATCTTGTGCTTCTGACGAAGTACATGATTGTATTTGGTGATACTTTATTGAAGTCGTTCAGCACTTAGGTACTAAAATCGAATATATCATACCTTACCCTGCCCAAAGCTTGACATGAGCATAGCATGTGCTGCGGCCTCCAAATTGCAGAGCCGACAGCCTGAGGTCTGAACCAGACTTATCTTCTTTAGGTGGTAATTCGGTCGATAGTGTCCTGTAAGCTGTCCCAACAGAAAAGCGTAGGTTTGTTCTACTCCATTCCAGGATCTGCTTATTTTTGTACTCGACGGTTAGTATATGAACCCATTTGAGTGAGAGAGCAACAGTATATGAGCCCATTTGAGTGAAAAAGCACCAGTATATCTGCTCAGTTCGTGTAGGTTTTCCTCTTCGCCCAGGTAGCTAAGGAAGATCTAGCAATGCTTTCCAAAATATCAAAAAGACAATTATATTACAAAATATTTTGAGTAATCGCAACAAATGAATGAATTGATGTTTTAGGTTCACTACTACGATTACCTTCATGAAAATTACTGAAATTAAACTTATTTTTACTTGACTTATTATCTTTTCTACTTTTCAGAAACCTAGTAATTTTACTAGACCTTCAACACCTAGACCAACTGTACCCACGTGTGATGTGATATGCCCTAGAGGTCCTCCAGGTTTCAATGGAACCGATGTAAGGCAAAACAAACGATTTTAATCACTGTGAAACTTTTGATTATTGCAATATTTTTCTAGCATTTGTAATTGAATGAATGGAAAAAAAAAAAAACATAGACTATGCGTGAGAGCCCCAGGGTTCAATATATCACTGTGGAGAGTGAACAATTTTAAATTTCAAATGCAATTTACAGTTCCATTAATTCATTATAAAACAAATTATAATAGAATATTCTGTCTTACTTGGCAGATACAGAACGATTAATTTCAAACGAATTCAAAAAGTAAAAAGAGACGAATATGCAAAAAAGTTATTAAAACTAAATTCTTATTAGGGTTTACCAGGAAGCGAAGGCCCAGTCGGAGAAACTGGACCACCAGGGCGGATAGGATTGCCAGGACCGCGAGGAGAAAGAGGCCAGCCGGGCAATCCAGGTTATCCAGTATGTCCAGCAAAAGATAATTTCTTTATTTGACCAACTAATTTGTTAATTTATAAGATAATAACGTTCAAGTGCAGAGGATGATGCTGCTGGATAATAAATTAATATCATATTAATCAATATTCACTAATTTTACTAACTGTTATTAGGGATCACCTGGACTCAGGGGTCCTATAGGTCCGAAGGGTGAACGTGGTCTACCTGGAGCACGAGGATATCCGGGTATGAATGGCACTGATGGTAACCCAGTACGTTTGATTTTTTTATCAGTAAAAAAATACAATATATGCAATTCATGTTGTCTTAATTCTATAGATAATTTTATTGAAAGCAGTTGAATTCACCTCTTAAAATTAAAAAATAAATAAATGTATTCAAAATATAACAACATGGCCTGACTTGAAAGTTTCGCTACAAAACATTGTTATATGTTTTATAAGCACTGCACATTTTTATAAAAATCATACTGGTATACGTATAGATTCACCTAAAAGTTTGCAGTTGCGTTGCTAATATCTTGATAAGGTTATTAATATAATTTATTGAAAAAAAAAGTGGCATCCACCAAAGGTTGTTATATAGTGACGAAAATATAATAAAAGCATAGATATAAGATCAATATTGTTACACTTCATAAAGTAGGTATGTCGTTCTCTTCAAAAATTCTATCAGTTATTTGGTGGACGATTTTCACCGAGAAGATGATCGAGATTCCTTGGCAACTGACATATATTTAAATTGTTACAACAAACCAAAATATGTTCCACAAAGTTGTGTTGCACTTTTCACTTCTGGGCTGATAATTTTGACAAAATAAATGGAGTGAGTCCAAAACATAGGCAACCAAGAAAGTGATATGTTGGTGCACTTTGGTCAGCTTCTTCATTACCATGAACATCTTTGTGGCAAGGTACCCATTGAATTAGATTTTCTATAGGGTGATTTGGATGCAGTCGTTGAATACGCTACAATGAGCAGGAATAAAATGTAATTTGCTGTTTCAGGTAATCAACGTAACAGCTGTGACGAAGACAGTTTCTCGAAGCTTCGGTATAGATTTGGTCAAATTAATAAATATAGTCGTTTGTGATCTCCATAAATTTTTTTTTTATGATTAAAGAGTTTTGTTTAGTTTTTAAACAGCCACTTGAAATAATTTTCGTGAATTAGTTTGCAAGATAGACTTATGAATAAAGAAAAACCAAACTGTTACTTGTTTCAATGGTACTCGGAAACAGAATATGACTCATAGAATTAAGACAATATTATGTTATGGAGTTTGTACAGTAAAAATATTTGCATGTCAATTCAGTTCTAACAAAAATTTGCATGGAAAGTGCATAAGTACTATACATTTTTTAATAATAAATAGATTCTAGTTTAAGCAACATTTTATACAGTTATTTGACGAATACGTAATACATTCAAGTAAATTTTATATCATGTATATTTCTGTAAAGGTGAAATTGAATTGAATTATGTTTTATTCCGAATATTTCTTTTGGAAATAATTTGAATCTAGGATGTCTGCCAGATTTCCTAGACTTTCCTAAAACTGAGAAAAGATAGTCCTAATTTCAAGGGTATTAGTCTTACTTCCTTCAAAAAGTTCAAGCTTTATAAAATATGATCAGACCCAACAGGTGGTTCGCTTTTCCAGCGATTTTTAGATAATATACCAAGTGGCCCAAAGTGGAAACGGTAAATTATCTCGTAAACTGCTATTTCTAATTGTACAAAATTTGGTATACTAGATTCTAGATTTGATATTTGCAATGTTGTTTGATTTATTATTCCTTTCATATCATTAGTAGCTTTGGTTTTTCAAATTTATCACCCTGTATATTCAGTCATTATTGGAATCTCCCATTCTCAAATACATGAAACAGTGCAAAATATGGATATTTGGAGAAATTTGAATGTAGAATGTGATTTTGGTAATTGGGCTTTTATAAAAGAAACAACAATTATATAATTGACAGACTTTTGGGCCACTCTGTATTTCCAAGCTACTGATTATATTTTTATTTCTCAAAATCCCTCTGGCTTTTCGACATTCATTTTTTCATTCCTTCTCAATTTCTACTTCGGTCTTCTTCTCCGATATATTTAAAAATATTTTCATAACATTGAACGTTATATAGGTAGGTATATTATTTCCCTTTTTCTTTCTTCTACTCAATCAAGCTTCACAAAAACAAGAGCTATCCATAGAAAATAATCAATGTACTTGAGTAATTGTGTTTTCCACAATTTATAATATTTTCTCCAAACATGATATATTTTTATATGGTAACAGGGCTCACCTGGATTACAAGGGATGCCAGGGATTAGAGGAATCCAAGGACTATCTGGAAGTGCTGGTACTGCAGGAAGAGACGGAGTTCCGGGATCCAAAGGAGACAAGGTAAATTATTGTTTATTGAATGCCCTCGAAAATGGAATTTTACAGTATTAGTCCACTATTCACATTATTGTATCATTTTCTTCCATTTTTTCACCATTTTTCTCAGTAGGAATTTACTGAAAGGCGGTTTCCAGCATACTGTAAAAAAACAGCTCAGGAATACTATATTTTTTTAAAATTATTAGTTTTCCATAGTATCCATCTAATTTCCTTTTAAAGAAATGACATAGTTAGAGTCGACCTCTTCATTTCTTTGGTGGTTCTCTAAACCTAGGTTAGACTAGCCAATCAGCCGGATACTAATTTTTTCATGTGGCAAATTATCCTAAGTAGTACAAGAACATACAATTTCTTTCTCTATGCGACAGAGCCTTCACATGGGCTCGTCTGTTAACCCCATCAATTTTGTGTGCCTGTTAAGCTTACGGTGTCCTGTTAACGTATCAACCTGTCTTTGTCCTGGTGAGGTGAAGGTGGGGGTCACTTCCTTGTGACCATATTTATTTTCGACTGAGCCTTTTCTAGCCATTTCATCCGTCATTTCGTTGCCTTTATGATCCTCTTATCCTGGCTACCGTGACTTTGCAATGGTCTCCAAATCGCATTTGGAACATATTCCAGCTTCATCTTATTCCTCATCAAGTCATTCGCTTCTAGGTCCTCTATAAGCTTCCGATAGTTATCACTGTCCGTTTGGCAGATGTGCTGTTCACTCCGCAATAGCATGTGCGTTACAGAACTGGCTGTACCTTTTATATGTCAGCAATACCATTGCTCTTGTGGAGTGGTTTTTATGACTCCCATATTGTATAATAATATGGAAGATTCATCAATACCTCCACTGCATGTCTATCGAAGACGATATAAAATGTGGAAAATATAAATACATTTTCCATATTATATCTAATTGACGAAGTGAAGAGTTTACTTATGTCCGAAAATAAACCGTAGTAACAGTTACATTTTTCTAATCATATTTCTCAACAGCAAAAAAGCGCCAAACACTCCAGGACAGGCCCAACCTTTGTGTATGTCCAGAACAAACTAAAAATGCACGTAACATCGATTTACAATGTTCGAATATTCATTAAATGTTAAACAGTTCGAGAAATCTACAGGTAGCTGGAAAATTAACATATTCAACAAATATATCACTTGAGTTGCTATACATTTTGCAGATAAATGAATTGAGTGAACGTAACAATGTTTTTTATAGATTTTAGGAATTATATTTTGAGAATACCAATTCGCTCAATGATTTCAGGGTGAACTAGGTTATCCAGGATTGAAAGGTGATAAGGGACTTGACGGTAGACCAGGTCTGCCTGGTGTACAAGGACCTTTGGGGCCCCGAGGACCACCTGGAGAAACGATAACCAACAACGGTAATTTAATCCAAGGACCACCAGGTCCTGTAGGACCTAGAGGACCTCAAGTAAGATATTGACTCACTAGTTGATAACATTGAAATCAAATTAACTATTTATATTTGACGTACGCACTGCTATATGCTATATGCTTTATACATTATCCAAGTTATATTTCCTTGGTGGCACATTTTAACAAAGAACTTACCAAGATTGTAGATTCACTGAGTTAATAGGAACATAACTATTTGCAGTGGGAAATTTCTATTTCATATAAATCACGTAAATCGGGATCGATAATAATAATCGTTTGATGACAACCTCTTGTTGTGTAGAGTTCATATAATATACTCTTTGGTATGCGTCATCGATTGTTAATGTCCTAACACATTACGTTGGAAGAATTGGAAAAAGGCAGCTCTGTCATTAAGCCTAATCAAAATATCAAAATTATGAACCGTTTAACTGTATTACAAACATTAACCATAATCTTTAACCTAAAAAATTTGATAAGTAGATGCTTAGATTACGCGCAAGCGCGACCTAGTAAATTACACTATTCAAAATAGAATGCAGACGTACCTTTCGTAGGGGCAATTGATTTTACGTCTTTTTCCAATGTCCCACTTACAGTTCTTGCCAAGTCTGTACTTTCTTGTTCACGGTCAATTATTATTTATGAAAAGTGGATATTATTATTATATTTTTATATTTATTTGAATAATACAAAAGTGTGCCTGGATACACGAAGAAACATCAGTATTTTGAAAATTCTCAAGTATTTCAAAGCCTTTTCGAATTTGGCTAAATACTGATGATTTTATTCATGAATTGTAATGTTAGATTTGTGTCAAAATAGCAAATAAAGTATAGAGCATAGCTACTCAAAACCTGGATATACCTCACAAACGATGACGCACATCAAAAAGGCTATCAAATGTACTATATATCTATGGGGTATTTTTAGAAATGTCTCCATGACCTTAAGTGTATAACTTTTCCATACACCATGTACAAACGTATCTTTTGTATGTAGGGGGTACCAGGAATAGAAGGTCCAATAGGTCCAAGAGGTTTATCGGGTGAAAGAGGATTGGATGGACACAATGGTACCGATGGCAGAATTGGACCTAGAGGATTTAGGGGCGAAAAAGGGGATCATGGACAGCAAGGAGTACAGGGATATCCTGGTCCACCTGTAAGTATACAGATAATTCCATACAAAATCTGCGGAAGTTAACCAAATTGAATAAATTGTTACATGCAACTTTTTCTCTCTAAATTCTCTTGTAGGGACCTCCTGGAGAGCCTGGTTCACATTCTCAAACATCCAATACTGAATTTACTGCTCTCCCTGGTCCTCAAGGGCCAATAGGACCTCCTGGATTTCCAGGTACACCAGGACTTGATGGTTCTAAAGGAGAACAAGGCGAAAAGGGAGAAACTGGTGATAAAGGAAGTAAAGGTAATATGAAATTACATCTTATTAGTGGAAATTCGATTTGGTGTACGTATTTTGCTGTGCGGATAAAAAGTCATATCCACACCTCCTGATAACTGTGAGATCAAATCATGGACACATGGAATCATGTGTCTCAGGATCTTACTAAGGATCTTTATAGAAATATTGTGGTAACGACATCAAGCCAAGATCTTAAAAGGTTTTGTCGTGCTAGGAACATTCAGATGATTTCAACAGGACGGGGCGATCAATCGATGGATTTGGTGTAGAAAACTTTTAAAGGACGCATAATTTCTACTTCCCAAAACACATTTTTCCTAATCTTGCACCACCTGCGTATGGGGTATGTTAAAGGAAAAGGTCTCCAGAAGTACAGACTTTCTCAGAAATGTTAACGACCTACGTCAGATCGTCTCGTTTCTCACACATATGCAGGAACATGTGTTTCCAAATACGTAAAAAATCTGCGTGACCGTTAAGAACAGTGCCTACAGCGCAAAAGATTATGGATATGTATTATATGGAAATAATAATGATTGTATAGGAAATAAGTAATATACGTTCTTTAATATTTTCAGTATTCTATATTTTGGAGCAGACTGTATTTTGAGGATGCATGTCCTGTTTTTTGACATGTCAAACAAATAAATAGGATCTCATGAAGGATGAAGGAAATTAAAATTTACAGATCCGAGCGTTTTATACCTTTGTTTCAGAAACGAGTTTCCAGGAACAAGGTAAATAGTTAAGAGGAGATAATGAAACGTGAACTTTGCGTTCAACCTTTCAGTTTATATTTTCATTAAAGAATTTCTTCAGAATTTTGTTTTTGGTGGAATGGTAAATAAATATTGTCTCAAAATATTTCATTCGAAATTAAGAAATTATTTCTCTTTTGTGATGCGTGGTGGAATAAACTAGTAGACCAATAATCAATATTCTTAATGTATTTTACTGCGAAATTCAAAATTTTCAACTGTCTATAAATAAGAATGAGGATGGTTCCGGCAGGTCTTCTCTCATCGTCTGTCATCAATACTACAACTGTGCAGTAATCAAGATAAAATTTTAACATCAATTTTAAATAATAACTAATTGTTGCAGCCGTTATTACTTCAGTATCTGGGTTACTGCACAGTTCCTGTGATTCAACAATCACATGCTAAGTAACAGTTCCTGATAGTCTAAAAAGCTCCTGGTAGTCATACAGTTCCTGGGAGACAACAATCCCAGGCTGAGTAACAGTTCCTGGGAGACTAACTGTTCCTTATAGTTTAATAGTCCCTTGGGAGTAACAGTTGCTGGGGGTGAAAATTCCTGATAGTCTAATTGTCCCTGGACGTCTCTTGGAGACATAAAAAGGAAAAAATCATTAGGGACGTTTCCTGATGCACGATTCCCAGAGATAATATTACAAGTTGCCCTTGTGCAGTATGTTTCCTGGAGTTGTCATAAATTGAGAGTACCTACATCGACATCTGCTGCTCATCATCTTTTCCAATTTTTAACTCTAGTTTCATTTACTATACAGAAACGTAAAGTTTATTTATTTTTCTTTACAGATTAAAAGTTAAATAGCCATTAAATTTGATTTTGTTTCCAATTTTCTTCTAGGAGAGAAACTTAGTGGCGCCCTAAAATTGCTCTCTTTTTTTTCTTTAATTTTCCTAAATTTTTTCAAAATCCATAAAGTAACAAAGTCCTGCGAACTTTCTTGGTTTACTACCAAATTTAATTGGTTAGTTAGGCAAGAACCTGCGATATATTTTAACATCATTTTTTTACGCCTATCTTGATCATTTGTTTCATTTGAAATAATATTGTTTCAATAAGGGTTATCAGATGTATTGATTGATTCCAAGCTAGACAACTATTCCTTCCAGTTTCTCACCGATCTTCACAGATAAAATTGTCATTAATTCCAGGTGACATTGGAATCACTGGATCGAGGGGATTTGACGGTTTGCGTGGAGCAGAGGGAAAAACTGGACCTCAAGGGCCTGAAGGTCCGAAAGGACAACAAGGTTTTCCTGGACAGCAAGGCTTACCAGGATTACAAGGATTGATTGGATTACCAGTAAGTTTACGAATAGTGTAAAGTTATCTTTCTATTTCGACCAATAAAATGGAAATCAATTTGAGAAATTGGTATTACCTGGCGAGTGGAAACAGTAAATTGTACGTGAAAAATTATCAGTGCAGCATTTAAAAATTATCACCCGGTTGCCCTTAAGTGAGTCGAAAAATCTACGTAAGAGCAAAATTTTCGAGATAACTAATCGAAAACATATGTAACACCATAATCAGTTTCCCAAATTCTCTATTTAATTTCGCAGGAACTTGCGAAACATTTTTCAAGTAGAACATAAAATATTCGAGATTGGAGTTTTTAACGCTGGCGTATATTTCAGATTCACTCGCACAAAAAAAATTTAGATATCTTATGACCTATAACACGAAGTGGGCTTCCTTTTCAACCCATAATTTTCCAAAAATTGTATTACAATATGAAATTTTGTTTATTGAAGCGGGTAAATGACAAAAAGAAAGATGACAATTCTTAGGGAATATAGAAATGTTTCTGAAAAAGTTGGTGTGTTGAAATTTGGAGAATTCAAAATGGTGACCGTGTGGCCACAATCGCTGTTCATTTCATAAAAATCAACAATTTCAAGATACGGTTTGTCTCAATGAACAAAGTAACAATTGTAGTTCATAAAGCAAAATGGGTAAAACCAGGTAAAACTTTGAGAATTCTTTTCAAACGTTTTCCAACGTGATTTTTCCTTGAAAAACTTATTTTAACTTCTGTTCGCACTAATAAAAGGATAGGCCTTCAAAAACCATACATTTGAAATTTTTCAATACGATCATCAGAAGCCAAATAATGAAAGTCCGCTAGGTACTGATGAGTGATGAGGCATTTTCAGTTCGGGATTGATTCGTTAGGGTTAGGTAATTCAATGTTAATTAAATGTTCATGAAATGAACACCGTTGAAATAAATATTCACTACTTTTATACTAATATTAAAAAAGAAAAATATTTGTATGTATTTTTGTATGTAACGGATAAACTTAAACCACTGGACCGATTGCAAAAATAATACTATCTGATTTTTCCACCCAAAATAAGTAACAAGGTGATATTTTTTCATTAAAAAAAAGTAGGTAAAAATTGTATAATATGGTAAGACAAGACAGGACCACGTCAGCCACTAGTAATATAGGTCGCTATTTCCAAAACTCAATAACGACAACTTTTTCTGAAATATTATTCTATTTTTCCTAATATCACCGTGATTTTATCAATTCGATTATACTTGAGCATTATGCTTGAACATTTAAAATTTCAAATTGTTAAGTAATGTTGGAAAAAAATAATTTTTCTATTAGCACTAGTGCGGAAAGTAAATTTGCAGAGTTTTTGGGGAGTATACTGACATTTGAATATTTAAAATATGTATTTGTATGGTTGTAGTTCACCAAATCACTTAAAAATCAATAAATTCATTAGATTTCTGCTTCAATTTTTTTATAAAATGGAACATTTTTTCAATAATTTTGTATTGCTATGGTCCTGGTAAAAGCCTTATTAAATGGATGTCAAATAATAATAATTAAGTTGTTGATATGTGTTTAATACTAAATGTTTCTTTATGTTAACTTTTGGGTTTTTTCCGGATGCTAGTAGAAAAAATAGTGTACCTAACACGTGCGTAAAGTGATTTTTCCGCACGCGATTGCTGGCCGCAATAGCGTGCGGAAAAGTATCACTTTCCGCACTAGTTAGGTGATAGTTATTTACGTAATTAGTGGGATATGGACATTATTAACGCACGCATGTGAAGTTTTCAAGACGAGGCCGTAGGCCGAGTCGTTTAATCACATAAGTGCGTTGATAATTCCTATCACACGTGTTACGTACAACATTTTATCTACAACTGTTTATTAGCAGGTTGACTGCCATATATAAACGATAAAAAATGACCCATACGCCAAGGGAAGAATAGTTATAAAAATGACCTTTTAAAAGATATGTTCTATATGTTTGTACAAAATTCATCAAAATAATAGCAGTTTTCCAAAAAAAACTGTCAGCGGTCGTAAAAAATAAAATATGCCGTTTTTTTTCAATAATTTTTCGACAATTCCAAAACTCGCAGTGATATGCGAGCCTCGTAGGCCAGAGCGGTCGTATACCGTACCTTAAAACGTTATAGATAGGACCGCTGGCAAATGAGGATCGATAGTTTTATATGGTGCATAGCGGTCGTATACGACCGCCATGGCATATTGGCATGTTTACATGTCGGTCGTATACGACCGCCGTGGCAGTCAACCTGTTAGTATTATCGACAGTACCTACCTATATTATAAAATTAAAAAAAAATTCCAATCCAACGTATTTTTAATAATATTGACTGCAAACATAAGGTACTGTGTATCATATTTTGTGACCATATCATCAAAGACAAACAAGAATGTGGAAATAGAATAAATTAGTTATGTCATCAAATTTTCAAATTTGAATGAACAGAAATCTATAAAAATGAGTTCAAGCGAAGACAATCTCCTTTCGGAAATTGAAAATGCAGCTTCCAGTGTTATTTTAAATATTTATTACCGCACTAGTGCGGTAATATACGTCATTATGACACTAAAAATAGTGTCAAATCGTACTCGTTACATGACAGTTGTAGATAAACCACTATTTCGAATCTACTTTTATTATGCGTAAGAGTTTCTACATTTTTTTGTGCTTGTAGAACTGGAAGAGATGTAAAATACTCATCCAATGTCGAATTCCCACGTTGTGTTCGCAAGCTGTGCTGCAAGCTCCGGTGGAATTTCTTCGAGAATTTAGGAAAATGATAGGGGGCTATCATGTCTTTGACTAGAGACATAATATTCCATGTCCGAAAAACTCAATGATCTACCACTACCTATTACATATTTTATATATATTTTTATATAAGGCATTGCGACCATATATTATCTTATAATTAGAAAACCTGCTAGACTAGTAATCATCACCTTCAGCCGGCTTATTCCGAGTTTTTGATTATCCCCTTTGTCTTTTCTTGATTCAGCATTTTTCATTAGCCTTCCAAACAAACGGAAACGGTGTTGGACTCCCAAAAAAAATGTGATAAAAACTTATAACAATTATTAATACACACTAATCCATTTACATACCCACTCTTACAAGTAAAACTTTTATTTAAACCGAAAACATCTTCCAGATTATAATATTCATTAACTATCCCATACTTTTATAATTTGTTTAATAATATAATACTTTTCTTCTAAGTAACCATAATCAAAGTTGATTAGGGCCTTGAATGGAGAATACTTGTCTGTCTGGTCAATGCAGTGTTTGCAGTGTTTAGAAGTTTTAGAAGATACGTATATACTTGTCTTGAACAATCTAAGTATAAGTACCATAGCTAACCTACTATGCTGATTATTGTAACAAACAGTGCAACAGTACAATAAATTCGTGGCTGAATGGATCAAGCTGTCCAAAGCCAAAAAAAAAAAAAAAAAAAAAAAAAAAAAAAAAAAAAAAAACTTTTCTTAAATTTCAGGGACCTGCAGGGGTTCCTGGTCTACCAGGAGAATCCGGACAAAAAGGTGATCAAGGTGAACCAGGTCCACCAGGAACAGGTGGTTCCGCTGCCGGTGTTGGAGAGAGAGGACCACCAGGCCCTCCAGGTGAACCTGGAACTAATGGAGATAATGGAGAAAAAGGCGAACGAGGTTTTCCAGGATTACCAGGGCCTCCGGGACTAATAGGACCTCCTGGAATTCAAGGATCGGAAGGTTTACCTGGAAGAATTGGTGAACCGGTAAGCTATATACAGAGTTCGGCAAAAGTCCTGGATCGGACAAATATCGAAGAAAATATGAAATTTTTAAAAAGTCATTTTATACCACGAATTTTACTTAAGCTACACCTACTTTGAAAATATTTTTAAATATACAGGGTGTTCTAATAAAGTGTGACGTATCATAGTTTTATTTTTTCTTATGGAAAACCCTATATTTTATATCATTTTCTAATTGATCTAAAAAATAGAATACTGTTACATAAGAAAAGATATAACTTTGACACGCCACACTTTGTTGGAACACCCTATATATTTCAAAATATTTTTCAAGTATGATTTAAGTTAGGGTAAAATTTGTGGTACGAAAAGATTTTCCAAAAAATTTATATTTTCTTCGATATTTTTCCGATCCCGAACTTTTGCCGAGCTCTGTATAGTTATTATTCTTTGTTCAACCAAGCTTACTAAAATATCACTTCATGTGAACTGATAGAAATTCAATGTCACTGGCTAATAATTCATGTTTCATTTTAGGGTACTCCAGGCCAACGAGGTGAACCTGGACCAGTCGGTCCAATAGGTCTCAGTGGATTCCCAGGAAAGGATGGCGTGAATGGGGAGCGGGGGATGCAAGGTGAGAAAGGAGACAGAGGAGAAATGGGAACTCAAGGTCCTATCGGTCCTAGAGGGTATCCCGGCAACGCTGTAAGTGAGATTTTTGTTTATAAACTGCATTAATCTAACAGTGATCTAAATTTGTGAAGCTTCTTTTTTTTTATTGAATTGCGAATAAATGAAAAAATACAAATTTTGCAACATGTTTGTACGATATGTATTACTTCTGATTTGTTATGGTTTTTCCACAGACAGGCACAGCAGGCAGTGTTTTAGTTTGCAGATATAAAATCTGTAGTATTAACAAAATATAGAAATTCAGATTACCATATTTATAACAAAACTAATAGCGTTTTCCATTGACATGCAGTAAGTTGACACCAAGTTCAAGCGTGCTCTACACCAGTGTACCGATATTTTGCAGTTCACAACATCATTAATATAGTTTTGAATTTTTGAAACAGATGTTCGTTTTTTAATAATTAGTTTTTCTAATTCGGTATCATATCCGAAGATAACGATGATAATAATAAAAAGGCTGCTGCTTTTCTTCCGAATTCGCACCGTTCATCATTCGCCGCCATTTTGCACTCTTGCACTATACTCGAAACTACCTCCTGAGCAGGTACCGAAAAAATTGCACTCAGTGCACATTTGCTTGCACTAGTTTTCCAATGGAATATGAAACACTGGTGCAGTGCAGCCAATGGAACACAAACTTTGCACTCAGTTCAGTTTCAGTGCACCCTAGTTTTGCCAATGGAAAACGATATAAGTATATGAATTTATATTTTAACACGCTTTTGGAAATTTCTCGAGTAAAGACAAAAATGTTACGATACAACTGTAATAAGAACAACCTTTGTAGTAATAAGTATCTGAAAATTTCTTTTGAAATATATACCACAGCCTACAACATTTTTTTGCTTATACTTATATTGTTATTAATTAATGTATTGTATCAGAAAAAATACGAGTATGTTTAGAATATAAAAATAATGTATACTTACCTACTTTTCTATTTTTAGGGTACCGCAGGATTTCCAGGTAATACAGGACCTATGGGACCACCAGGATTGGATGGAAAACCAGGTCCTCCCGGCGCTCCAGGTCTACCTGGATTGCCAGGAGAATCAGTTGTTTCAAACATCGTCGACGTTGGGAAATCAGTGGGTGTTCATGGACCAAGAGGATTTCCAGGACCTCCAGGAATTGTAAGTAGTAATATAGTAGAATACACCCAAGTATATTCATTTTCCATATGCTTGCATCTAATCTCAATTGAGAACTAGAGTCTTGGTGAAGGGGCAGGGTCCTACTTCCAAGGAGGATTTACCAAAGAAGGACCTAGTGAAATGACTGATGAGCCTGGATACCTATTGGTCTCTTTCATAAATAATACAACTAAGAGCAGAAAATGCATAAAGGCTGAGGTACCGGGATAATCAGTCAACCAAGCAAGCTGCAACTAAGATCTTTTCACTCAAAGTGGAAATTTAAATGATCAGAAATAATTTAGTAACTATTGGACTAGACATTTCTGTTATAGCATCATTCTAACATTTTTCAATAACTTCAACTTTGGAGAATGGGAATTAATCGATATTTGTAACATATTTTATATGACAGAAAAGTGGATATATAATTATATACGAATATATTTCATTTCAAGCCAGGTGAAAGAGGTGCTGCAGGAGATAGGGGACCAGCTGGACCAAGCGGCTTCCCAGGTATGCCGGGAAAGGAAGGACCAACAGGTTTACCAGGACCTCCAGGTCAAAGTGGTCAGCCTGGTCTACCGGGCATACCAGGACCAGCGGTAAGTGTTTATTCTTGATTGAAAATACATTGAATCATATTTTTTTTAATGAAAAAATAGTTGAAATGACAATGAAATTTGTAAACTGAGAAATAATTTTGAAAAAAAAATTTAAATAAAAATGAGAAACAAAAATCGAATGAAGAGTGTGTAATGATCCACTACACACGACTATATGGTCAATCACCGTCAAAGAATGCCATTACACACGACTATGTTCAGTGCAATGCATTTCCACAGAACACCCTGCATTTTTTTTTTAATTTTCAGATTCTATCCGCTATCTTTTATGGTACCGGAGATATTGACATTGGTCGCACTAATGAACCACCCTGTATATTAATTATGAGAAAAGTAGATTCGGATAATAGCAAAAAATAAGATTTATTTTGCCAGGTTAATTCTTACGACTTTTATTTTTTGTTGTGTATAGGTGTGTGAGGTTTTTATTCTTTTTTATTTTCTTATATTTTGTTTTTTCTTCTACCTGATGTGACTGGCTGAATGACGTGAGTCAAAGCCAAAAAAAAAAAAAAAAAAAAAAAAAAAAAAAAAAAAAAAAAAAAAAAAAAAGATTTATTTTATTTAAAATATCCCGACGATGTAATAAAGCAGCTGGGAAGTTTTGCATTGCATTACATTTGTTCCTAAAAACCCAAGTGATATAAAAAAAGGTAACGATAGTTTACAAAAATTCAAGGAATACAAAAATTTCATTTCTACGTTGTCTTAAAATTAAAACATTTCGAGATGAAAGGAATTAATTTCGTATCTCAGGAAGTGAAACCAAATTTACAACTTTATCCAGCGATAAAACGTCATAATAATAACAATAGGTTTGTTAGTGTTAGTGTGTTGATAATACGAAAGGTATGTGCATCCTATTTTAAACAAAGAAATTTCTCCAGCTTGCGCTTAATCTGAAAATCAACCAATCAAATTTTTGTAAGTCAATGATTAGGGTTGAGGTTTGTAATACATTTAAGCGGCTCATCATTGTGAAATTTTGATTAGGATCAATCACAGACCTGCCCTTTTTTCCATTTCTTTCAATGTAATGTGTTAGAAAGACATTAACAATCGATGATGCACACCAAAGAGGCTATTGAATGAACCATACCTTGTACTGATAAGGCGCAAATACTCCGAAACCGGTTATGTTGCATCTAACTGCAAACCAGAATGATTGGTTTAAATATTTTGTAGATATGCCAACCCCGTTTGACTTGGAAGTGTAATCCAATATTCGTCAGTTCCTATATCCCGGTAAGTAGTTGTTTGTTCTTAGTTCAACGGTCAAGGTCTTTGAAAAATATTTTTCAAAAACTTATAAGCGATAAAATAATTAATATTTTGTTATATCTATTGGTAAGTCGCTTTATTAAATAAGACAATATTACAGTTTACTTTAATAATACTTTGCTATTCTTTTCTCCCCCTTTGAAATTGTATAAGTCTGTCCCATTCATCTCACGGATTTTATTTAGAAGTTATAATTAAAACCAATAAAAGAAAACAAAAACTGAGTATATCTTTGTTGAATCGTATGACCTGCATAATAAGACTGCATCTGACTATACACGAATCCAGAATTCCTTGACATAACTTAATAAAAAGTATTCATAACTGTTTGGAGATAGATGGTGCTAATTTTGAATACTTATTACATTTAATTATTTACATTAGTAAGTTATATGTATATTTCAATCAATACAAAATATCTGGTCAATGTTTCTATTTAATATTATACTATTATTTTATTTATTAATAATCCTTTCATAATATTGGTTACTTTTCAAAATTAACGAATTGACTCAAAAAATACAGCGGAAAATGCATAGACAATGTCGTGAAAATGTAATAAAATACAGGGTTTTCTATTTAAAGCAAAGGTTCCCAAACTAGTGAAGTTTAGCGCAAAAAATACATCAAGTTTTAAACATTTATCAACTGAATTCAACTCACAAATAATAGTACCTACCTAACTATTATATAAAATAAACTGGGCAATAGTGGTAAGGATGAACCTATAATGATAAATTATCAACATTTGGCGTAATTTTGCAAGGTTTAATCTTAAATCTCCTCTGCTAATGATGTCCAGTTTTTTTTTTTTTTTTTTTTTTTTTTTTTTCGTTAGGAGATTTATAACAACACTGAACCACCTCTCCATCCACTAGGCATGACGATAGGAAGTAAATTGAAAATTACCTCATAGGTACTCTTACAAATAATATATACAGGGTGTCGCATTCAAAATGAAGACACCTCCATATTTTCGTTGTTGGAAAGATTACAGATTTGAATTTTTGCAGAGTCGATGGAGATAATTGCACAATATTTCTCTACTGCTCACAACGATGAAAAATCAAGCTATAATTTGGATTACTTAAACTTAATTAATAATAATAATACTGTCTTAAAATTATCCGTAGTATCAGATAATGATTACAATATGGCCCTAAAAAAATTAAAACCCAAGAAAAGTGCTGGTACGGACGGTATACCGCCCTATATTTTGAAAGGTTGTGGAGAATTTTTGAAACTACCCTTAATGCATATTTTTAATATTATCCTTAAACACTCATATTTTCCAATAAAATGGAAATTGTAAACATGCATTCCAATTTATAAATCGGGTAACAAGAATGATATTGAAAATTACAGAGGGGTATCAGTTATGTGCGCTCCCTCCAAATTGTTGGAACAGATTTTGTATTTTCATCTTTACAATCATGTTAAAAACAGTATTATAGATCAACAACACGGATTTATGTCAGGTCGTTCAATAAATACGAATCTAATATTGTTTACAGAATCGGCAAACCAAGCTTTTGAAGAAAAACTACAACTGGACGTTATTTACACAGATTTTCAAAAGGCCTTCGATACTGTGCACCATGACATAATCTTGAAGAAATTGAATTCATTTGGTTTATCAAACGATTTATTATGTTTGTTTAAAAGCTACCTTCAAAATAGGTATTTCGTGGTTAAGCACAATGGTAATGCATCTGGGAAGTTTCACGCGAATTCTGGAGTCCCACAGAGTTCTAACTTGGGACCACTTTTGTTTTTATTATTTATTAATGATATATCCGAATTATATACAATTTTCTGATTATTTATTGTTTGCGGACGACTTCAAAATATTTAAAAAAATTATAACAGTTAGGGATTGCGTCATGATTCAGAGGGATATCAATAGTATTATCAGAATGGAGTATCCAAAATAAATTGAATTTTAATATTAATAAATGCGGGAGTATGTCAATTACAAAAAAAAAGGAACCTATAATATTTAATTATTTGATGGGGGGGGATTCTCTACAAAGATTTAGTGAAATCAAAGATTTAGGGGTTACATATAACGAACAACTATCATTTGTACCACACATTAACCGACTAGTAAAAAAAGCTAATAGCATGCTAGGATTTGTAATAAGGCAAAGTTCTTGCTTTTTAGATATAGAAACTATAAATATTTTATTTAAAACATTGGTTAGATCAAACTTGGAATATGCTTCTATTGTTTGGGGTGAACAGGCACAAGTGCATATAAATTTAGTAGAAAAGGTACAAAACAAATTTTTGAGGCAATTATATTTTAAGAAGTACCATGTATGGCCAGATTACAGGACAGTAAGGTCATCCAGATTGCGAGAGGAATTTGGACTAATTTCATTAGAGAATAGAAGGAAAATTGCAAACATGATTTTCCTCTATAAGATAATTAATAATGATATAAATTCAAGTTGTCTGTTAAGTATAATACCCTTTAAAGCTCCAGCGAGACCAACCCGCTGTCTATTACTATTTGAAAGAATACGAACCTGTGTACATTCTCCATTAGACGCCATATTGACATTGGCCAATAATTTAAATACATTTTTCTACATTCATGCAAAAAACAACACTTTTGTGCACCACATTTAATGGAAAAAGTGGTACTTTATTGCACTAGTGCAATAATAGTATTTTATGCAACGAACATGTAATGATAGCCATTAAGACACGAGCATATTGTAGGATACGAAACGAGCCGCAGGCGAGTTTCGTATATAATATGCGAGTGTATTAATGGCCATTACATGAAAGTGGCATACAATATTTTTTCTACTCCGGTTAATAAAAATTATTTAATCAATAATTATGAGTTAAATCAATTTTAAATATAGTTACTTTTGAAAATCAAAATTATTTGACAGCTATCAAATTAAGTGTCACTTATGTCTGTTCGCCTGCAATAAAAGTGTAGCACTGAGCAATATAATTTTGAAGAATTCAGGTCTATCTGTGAAAAAATACGTATAAAATTACTAAATTTGGGAATATCTATGTATATTGCATTTGTAAACTGCAAGAAGCATTAAAACATAATTAAAATAAATAAAATCGTATAGCTCAGTGCTACACTTTTATTGCAGGGAACAGACCTAATATGATTAATTTCAGAAATGTCAACCAGGTATCCATGGCTATATACTAAATATTGTGCGAATGTCGCATTCCTATTGGCTTAAAAATCTGTATCATAATGAAAATCTGTATCATAATGAATTTCATTATGATACAGATTTTAGTCTTTTAATAAGTATATTATAAAACAGGAGTAGAAAAAATATTTTATTGCACTCATCTGTCATTCTTGTGTCAGTTTTGTGATGATTAATGACAAACATAAACATTTAAATTGAATAAAAATCCATAGCAAGTACCTGATCCTGCTTTAATACAACAATAATATATGTATATCTTACTACTTGGTCTCAACGAGTTACAATTATTTCAAAAATCTTTAATTATTTGAAATTTAAATGGTCAAGGCGAAAACCAGCTATGATTGAGTACTGACAAGGTGGAGGCCATAAAGATACAAAAAAGAAGAACGAGTTGAGTTTTATTAGGTTAGAATGGTTAGATTAGCTTCTTGACATATTTATGTTCTAATTTTCCAGTTTTTGCATGAATTTAGAAAAAATATTGTATGCAACTCTTGCAAAACGTGTTTTTTGCACTCGACGTGTTGTCCAACTCGGCCTAAAGACCTCGTTGGACAATTTCACGTCGCGTGCAAAAAACACTCACTTTTTGCACTTGTTGCATAAATAACTATTATTGACATTGAGTGGACAGTTCCCATTAATAAGTATCGTAGGGAGGTGTGTGGTCATCTTGCTCTTTTCTCCACTTAATTCTTGAATTTTATTCATCAACTAAATTGTAATTAATTCAATGAAATAAATATCAATTGAGAGGTATGAGTTCTGTCGTCTTGGTTCTGGTTTATAGTGTTTATATATATTATGTTTTTATACTACTTTAATATTAAGTTTTCTAAATTTTGTTTATTCACTTTAAAATATCCATGTAAAAAGGTTGCAAACCTGTTTGGGTATAAATAAATAAATAAATATAGTATATTACGTAACGTGTGCGGAAAGTGACATTTTTCACACGAGTGGGAAGTATTGTCTCACGAGCGCAGCCGAGTGAGACAGTCCCACGAGTGTGAAAAATCACTTTCACACAAGTTATGTACACTATTTTTCCTACGACCACGCGATATACTTTTACCGAATTAGGCATGTATAATCTTGCGTTTTTATGTAGATGTGAGAGGTTTTACATATGTGTATTTGTAAATACTTTATATGGTTTTGATTACTTACCTTTGAAAGTGGCCCAGAAAATTGTGATTTTTATGCAATGGAAAAAAGTACCTACCTTTATAAAAAAGTTAGAATTAATATTGGTACACAAAATATAAAATATTACGAACATTTATTTCAACAACTTACAACAAACAGAACATCGGAAATAGTTTTACATAAATATTGCGGTTCAAAATTAGTTATTTACCTATTTGCTATGAAAATTAAAAGTAAAATTATTATTAGCACCACACTTAACTTGTTGCCTACCTGTAGGAGATTGAAAGTATTAACTAGCTATTTTAGGGATTCATTGTTCAAATAATTGAAAACGGATATTTATTGTTTCAATAACATGAAAGTCCAATAAATTGTGATATAAACACTTTTTATTTTGTGTGTGTATATTTCCTCAGCGCTTATTAGTATCTTGGACAAGAACCATGAGATCCAACAGTGGGATGGCAGAGCGGTCTAGGCATCCGTAGACTCAATTTTTGACAAACAGTAGGGTGGTTCGAGTCCGGGCTCGGTATTTTTTTTTAATTTTAAATGAAATAAATAAATTATATTATATTATTATATGGACAAATCAACTTAGGAAATAAGCATTTCACATATACATATTAATTTGCGGAGTAAAAAGACTAGCATTTCAAAATTCAATTTGACAGCTTTTTTATCCGCACACGTACGGATAAGATTTTTTTCCGTACGCGTATGAATAAAGGTCACTTTCCATAGAACAAGTCACTGCGATATATGTCACTTTCCTATGTGGTCGTAGGAAAAATAATTATCAGTAGTAATAACCCAAGGACATTGATAATTGTTCGAAAAAATTTTATAACAGATTTCGAAATCTTGTTGCCTATAAGCTTCAGAAAGTTGTTATAAAATTTTTGAGCATTTATCAATGTTCGAGGGTTATTTGGAAAGAAAATTTTTTGCTAATTATAGAAAAGAAGTACAGAGCAAAAACAATTTATTGAAAGGTGCAATTAACAAAAGAATTATGACCAAATCGTGACATTATGAAATATTAAATATTTGAAACGTCAAAACCGAAATAAATAATCAAATTGTATCCATAGCAATGTGATATTGGAATTGAGATATCATTTGACTATTTCAAGAAATGTGGCCCATCAACCTGTATGACGTTACAAAAATCCAAATCTGTAATTCTTCAAACAGTGAAAATATGCTTAGATACTATCTTTATATTATAAGATAGTATAATGTATGTAAATAGGTACTATCTATGTATGTTGAGATCCACTATCAGTACATGGATCAACACATTTTTTTTTCGTTAACGTAGACCCTTTGCAGGTTGTCATAGATCTCTGGGGGGTCGATATAGACCATGTTGGGAATCACAGATTTAAAAAAAAGCATCTTATAAATGATTTAAAAGGTGCATGTTGGCGGCTAAGTTTAAAACACTCTGTTTGAAACATCTATGAGTTGGACATTGGTTACCATTTCACGTCACTAGCCCCATTATTATTAATGGAGATATCGTTATTCGATGTGGACTTCCGAAGATCACCTAATTGTAAGAGCCAAATGATATGAGAATGAAAAACAAAAAAAGATTGAAATTATTTAATGTAATTTCTAGAAGAAAAAAAAAGGACAATACTGAATTTGATATTTCAAAAGTATTGAAATTATTCAATAAAACTATAAAATTGAAAAAATAAAATAAAAAACGTTGAAAATGACTAGTTAAAAATTGAATTATTTTAATTTGAATTTCTTAAGGAATGAAAAAGAATAAAATGAACTAAAACAAAACAAAGGTACCTACTACGTTAAGACAACTTTTTCACGATTCGAAAACTGAAGGATTACTACACTACAGTAAAAATAACCAAAATATGTGTCTCCTAAGTAAATTTATTAATATATGTTCAAAGTAGTAAATAAAATGGAAAACTACATATAAAATTCGTATAAAAGAAAAAATATTAAATTAAAATTCTAATTGTGAATAGTTAGATTCCATCATTTTTTTCCAACCGTTAGTTTTCTTACAAGGGGCCCATTTAATTTTGGACTTACGCTTATTTTGGCATATTTTGTGGAAGCGTATTTTTTTCTGATTGCTTGATTTTTAGACTTTTCACTTTTAACAATAAGGTAAGCCAATTCTGCAATTACTGGTCTAATGTCATAATAATCATATGAAGTAAAGTGAGCCAAAGTAGGTGTCCACAGTTTCTGAAGATCCATAGTTTCATTTACAATTCCCATCGATAAGCAACAAGCTGCTGCTGCTTGGAGAGAAGGTGGAACAGAGCTGAGCTCATCTTCCAATAATGCTAATTCTAGGATGTATTTACCCAAGTTATGATGTTCGACGTTAGCTTGAGCAATTTTTGTATACCGACGAAGAAACTGTATAGATAACGGTCGTCCCAAAGTGAAGTCTAACCTCTTCAATATTTCTCGTTCCATTTGAAGAATTTGTCTTTTTGAAAATGTATTGTCACAGGTGTATTCAAAATCTTCCAGGTCTGGTATATATACTTCCTCATATTTGCATGCTATTAACAATGCAGACGCACCTAAAAATTACAATCGTTTTTCAAAAATAATTTTAATCACACATAACCCTTTTAAATATGCCTCATCACATTTAGGTAAGTATTTTTTTTTATTGAAGAGGTTATATTTTTAAATTAAGAGGTTATATTTTTAAATTAAGAGGTTATATTTTTAAATTAAATAGTTTCTCCATAGTATTATACATTTCAGATATGAAAACAGAGTATATGGCCACTAAATATGAGGTAGAAATACCTCACAGAAAGGACTGGCAAGACCCAAGCAGACTGAAATTTCCCCGAGGAGAGACCTGGTACACAGACGGATCACAGACAGGGAAAGGAACAGGAGCATGAGTGTACAGTGAAATGAGAAATACAAAAGGCTCTTTCTCACTAGGCAAACATACCTCTGTATTTCAGGCAGAGATCTATGCCATCCTAGAATGTGTCTGAATTAACAAATATAGGACTGACACTCATAGGATAAACATACTAACTGACAGCCAGGCAGTCCTTGCAGCTTTAAATAGCCGCAAGGTAACATCCAGACTAGTAGAAGAATGTCAGAAAGAACTAAATGAACTAGCAGACCACATTAAAGTAAGATTGGTGTGGGTGCCGGGAAATAATGGTATTTCTGGAAATGAACAAGCTGATGAACTCGCGAAAAGAGGTTCACCAACAGCATATGTTGGACCAGAACCAGCTCTTAGGACCACAAAGAAGGTAGTCCGAGCGCAAATACAAAAATGGGTACAAAGCCAACATAGACTTCATTGGAGGAACACTCCGAAGCAGGTACACAGCAAAACCTTCATAGGTGACACATGTGCAAAGCGGGCCGAAGAACTACTGAATATCAGCAGGAATAAGCTAAGAATTATCACAGGTTATCTAACGGGTCATACCCCGTTAAAAGATCACCTGCATAAAATAGGGTTATATAACGGGGACCTCAGCTGCAGACTATGTGGCATGGAGATCGAGACCGTGACCCATATCTTGTCTGACTGTGAGGCACTGCACTCGAGGAGACGGGCAATCTTCGGAGAGGCCAATGTGCCACCTGAAGTATATGGCACACATCCAATAGACCTATACCGTCTACTCGAAGGTACGGGGATAACTGGATGGGTGGACTAAATGTGGGAGCAGAGTACAATAAGCCAATAGGCTGCAGTGCTCCCGGCATCTGAACGGCTCCCAAAATGGAAAAAAAAAATTATACATTGTTTTATCAAGTTGGTGAATAACATTTATCAAAAAATTAGTTTTGTTCAATTATATATGGAATTAAATAAGGAATACATAAATGTTGGTACTACCTAGACATAAACGTTATCAGTGATAAGCAACAAACCTTAATTGAGGGTCAACTCTATAAGTGGTTAAAAATTAACGTCATGACGTTAAATTATAGGAAGTTTTCGCTGTTTTAACCTATAAACATTATTCCTGACCAAATTATCGAAAAAGCAAAGAAAACAACTGAGAATCTGTTCAAAGAAGCTTACGACATGGAATACGAAAAACTGGAAATTGGATGCAAGAAAACTACGTAGATGTTGATAAAAATGGAAAATACATCGAAATAGATACAAAATTATGATTTCTCATATCCCAAAAACCCCCAACCTAAAATTTTTGTGCATATACTTCAAAAAGCGTTAAAGTTATTGTAAAAAGCGAGAATTAAAATTTCATGTTGAACACCACACCGGTGTGTCGTTTATTTTATTCGCTATTTTGATATACAGAGTGCGACAGATAAACGTTCAATTAGAAATATTTCGAGAACTGAAGGTATCTGAGTTATGAAAATTGGCATGAAGGGGTTTTGAATAATGAGCTATTCAATGAAAATATTGCCATCACCATTCTACTTCCGGTTATACCGGAAGTTGCACATAACTTAGGGTGGTTGTTTGTAGTACATAAATGGTCCATTATTGTTATATGTATTTTGATAAGGATCAATCACAGACCTGCCCTGTTTTCCATTTCTTTCGACGTAATGTGTTATACCTCATTTGAAAACCAGGAGTAATTTGAATTTAAGTTGGCAGTTTTGTAGTCCTATGATTGGTCGGATTCCACCCAGTTTCACACAACACTTTTTAGCATTGACATCACCTGATAATTTGAATTTTTGATATTTGATTTTGTCATCGCATCCGCTTTTGTTATTTCAATATTTTTATTTTGTTTTGTTTAAACTGAACATGACAGCATCTGTCCATATGGAGGTTACAAGTTATCGAATATTCAAAACAATATAAGTTTTGTTAGAAAATTGGTTCTCCTTTTTTATTTCATTCACTGACATTCAGTTATTTGCTACTTAAAAACAGCCATATTAGAGTAATGTGTATGTTCTAATCTTTCAGTTTCAATACAAAACAGGAAAACGTTTTACATGTGACAGAATACCCGTCTGATTAATGCTTAGGTATAAAATCTACCTGACAGACAAGAAGTCGACTTATGACAACGGATTGCAGATTTTTTTTATAATCAAGGCATATTTAATAGATTTGGAACAGGATTATTGACTACTTTTTTGGAGCACGCCCTTTAGTAAGACTAAAGCTTTTCAAATTACTCCTCCTGGTTATTAAATGGACTATAGAAAGACATTAACAATCGATTACACACACCAAAAAGGCTATTGAATGAACCATACCTCTCTTAATATCAACATTTTATTATGG
The DNA here is from genome assembly GCA_963978555.1 of Galerucella nymphaeae. Classification (NCBI taxonomy): domain Eukaryota; kingdom Metazoa; phylum Arthropoda; class Insecta; order Coleoptera; family Chrysomelidae; genus Galerucella; species Galerucella nymphaeae. Next base: position 14,584,861 of record OZ021715.1, on the reverse strand, counting down.
CTAGTTGATTTAAATCTCAAGATTTTGAAGTGGAGATTGTACTGTACTTCTATATACAATTACTTAAAGACCACCCTGTAGACATAATTAGGATAAAATAGTTTTACAAGATGTCAAAATAATACACTGGGTGTTCCATTTAAAAAATTGAGTTTTTGCTAATTTAAATCTCCTGAATTGATGCTTACACAAAAAATAACCAGAATCCCAAAACGAAACTACTACTTTGCTCATATATTTCAGCCATCCTTTACCCTTGTACCTACCAAATAAGTTGAGTTGCTTATCAATGATAATAATGTTTACCAGTCAGCATTTATAGTGCATCAATTTGTGTAAAATTTTCATATTTTTCGCTCCAGCCAGGCAGCCCCATATTTATGGGAAAATAAAATATAGGACTGGATACAGAAATTTACACAAAATTCAATGATAAACAAAAATATTAAGAAAAGTAAACTTCATGTTGTCTCGCTTGGCTAACATTTCTTCATATTATTCATCCTAAATAAGCTCAAAATACGAACATTATACATTAAAGCTACTCACCCACTAACTGTAGAGTATTTTTTCCAACTTTTTTGTTCTCCTGCAAGTATCTGTCAATGATTCCAACACAAAGATGTAAAGTATCCAGTGTACACTTGAAGCTAGTATGTACTTCTACTAACCAATTAACCAATATGGCACGCATCTTAGGAGTACTTTCGTGATCTTCCAAAAAAGTTTTCTTAACGGCTAATTTACTTTCCATATCTCTGAGATATTCGAAAATATCCAAAAGATATTCAGGTACCATTTGAGGTTGATCTTTTATGTTTTCATCGGGATTAAGAATTGGAGATTTTCTGTTTGAAGTGCGAGAAAGTAAAGATATCCTTTTTGTATCTTTGGCCACTATTGTATTATCCGAATTATTTTTTGTCATATTTTGTGTAATATTTTTGAGTATACTTTCTTGTCTTTGTAATGCAGATTTGACGTCAGAAACATTAGTACTCATAGTACTCTTCGTTGTTATATCTGTTTTGAGAGGCACTGTGCTTTGAACTTTTTTTTGTATATTTACCGGGGGGCCCATGAGACCATTTTTAATTTTCAATTTGTCATGTGTTTGTTGTACTGCTTGGAGCCTATTGCCTACTTCTCCAAGTGCAGCTCTTTTTACAACTTCAGGTTGTTGAACTGTATTAGATTTTACAGTAAGTCGAGAACTAACGTTTTCTTGATTGATATGAATGGCTCGTCTGGAGGCCATGGTTTCAGTCTGGAAAAAATAAAAAAATGCATTAATATCAAGCACCTACTACAAGTTTTTTTTGGCTTTTTCATAGATTGGTTACTTTATAAACACTGCTAATGGCATGAAAAATGTTTGGGAGAGAAATCGTTGCTATTTTAGAATAACTTTACTAGGTCTCAAGTATTATTTAGGTGACTAATCAATATTTTTGCATTAAATAATGAATCAAAAATGTTTTTTATCAATTAATTGAACTAAAGTTCGTCCGAAATCAATTGCAAACTTTCCAACACCAAATAACTTCAACTTCAAGAGCTCATCCATTTCTCAAATGTGGTAGTAAAATCCAAACAAAAAGGATAAATGAAACTCCAAGTCTAAACCACAATTTTTAATATCCACCAAAAGGACAAACCATTTAGCCACTAGTTTCAGTACAAAATTACCATCATCAGGCTATAATAGAAATGTTATACTTATCAAAAAGATCCACTTAGATATTATTAACAGTTGAAACAGAATACATTAATATTATTGAAATAAGATGAGAATCTTATGACATAAATAGATTTCAAATACGAATTATTTGATAGAGCTATATTATATATAAAATAGGTAACTTAACTTTTATTTTACATATAATATATCTTTAGACTATAAACTAATTTGTATTTGAAATCTATTTCATGTCATAAGATTTTCATTTTATTTCAATAATATTAATGTATTCCGTCTAAACTGTTAATAATATCTCAATGGATCTTTTTGATAAGTATAACATTTCTATTATAGCCTGATGATCTACGAAAACTAGTTGCTAAATGATTTGTCTTTTTTGTGGACAATATTAAAAATTGTGGTTTGGACTTGCGAGTTTCATTTATCCTTTTTGTTTGGACCAAATAACGTAGGAAGCCAGTTGCAGATTACAATTAATAATAGTTGATCAGGTAATATCAAACTATGTATTAGGTTATAGCATATATGAGATTGAAAAACTGGTTAGCTGGCAAGTTACATAGTAAGAAAACAGTTCTATAATTGAGGCTTTCAGTGCAATAGTGGTGTAACCCCCAAAATCTTTTTTTGCGATAATGGAAGCATTCATAAATTTAGTTCTTCAATATCATTCTCTTATTTTTCCAGACCCTTATTTATGAATGTTATGTTGTTCAGTTAAATAGAATTTAGAAGGACACCAAAACTTCTTTTGGAAAAAATTGAAGATTACACTAAGTACTATTGCAGAGATCATAATCAGAGGCAATTAGAAGTGAATGCTGAAAACAATTGTGTAAGAAGATCAAAAATATTTCAAATAACAGTTATAAGCTTTTTGATTTTTTTTTGGTCATAAATTATGAATTTTAATTTTTATGAGCCCCATCAATACAAGAAAACTGGTGAAGAAAGAAATGAAAATCCTAATAAATTTCACAACTTTTGTTCTATTCAAGATATTCACAAAAAATTATATTATATTTATTATGATTCACAGAATTTTTACACTTACTTATATTAACATCAATTTTTTAAATGAAAATGATTGTTTTTATTTTTCACTAGTGTAAGAACTTTATATAAAAATTAGTATTTTGAAACAATTCAAGATCCATCAGACAATAGCCACTACTATTATTATGTAATTGGAATTGATTAACAGTAGTTAAAACGAATAAGTATTTTTACTGATGACAATTTGATTGGTTACATCTAGACAATAATGGAAAATAGAATATTCCAATTAAAAACTACTACCATCCAGGTATTTTTTTGGACATGTTTGTGCTTAATTCAAAGTAAGATTAATGTTCCAAATTAAACAATGCAAAAAGTGAGTATTCAAAGCCTGCAGTCAGATATTATCTTGTTTAAATTTCCTTTCAAGAAAACATACTGAGATCTGATATTGAATAATTTTATAATAGTACAGCAAGGAGAAGTTTATCAGATGCAAAAATAGCTTATGGCATCATATTTTCAAATAGTAAACAGTGGAATTCAGTTTAGTATGAAATAAAACAAACTACCTTTGAAGTGTACATACAAAAAAATAAACAATAAATTAATTTGAGTTCTTGGTCTTCAAGTAAATGTTGAACCCAGACTGAACAAATTTTGGCAGTTAACCATAACCATGAAAATATTTTCTACTGTAAATCAAGCACACCTACCTTTACATTCCTTCAACAACAAAAAATAGGTTAACCAAATCAAAGCTACATCATGCAATCTAAATGTACTATTACAATTCTGTAACCAATATAAAATTGTATTTAAAAGAAACTAAGGAACTTGTGTTCATAAGTTTTGTTATGTTTAAGAGTAAAATCCATGAGAGTAATGGATGCAAAGTACATATATGGATAATATTCACTGAAGAAAGCACCTATATCTAATGCTAAAAAGACCATAACGTTGGAAACAAGTGATTTTTAGCAATTGGAAAATTAGATATCCACGAGAAATTTTTTTAAATTGGTACTCCATTTCTAATTCTATTACCTACTTATAAAATACACATTTTTCTAGAGAATGGTATCAGCCTTAAGTGATTTTTTGCGAATGAATGTTAAAATAAAAGGTAGGTATTTAAGCAAAAAAAACATGATAAAAAAGTATGGCATTTACATTAGACAATGTGGTTTACATTTCTCTTGTGGAATTAATATAGTTTTTCATAATTAGAAGAATATAATACTTACCTATATTATAAAAAATTATATCACTTTTAATAAAAATTGTCAATTAAATAAATTGATTTAAAACAATAACAATCACAATCAACCGCCTTCTACTGACAGCGCAGCCTTATAAATTTAAAACCAACCGTTAACGTTAAATAGACAGCATAGATTGAAAACAGTGTTGCCATCATTCGTAATTGAAATGTGACCAGTCACAGGCCGTCGAAGTTATTCAATGTAATGTGTGGTGCCTATTATGTAGTAGCTATCTTTTTGGCACTTTTTATAACGAACATGTTCTAATGCAAAAATCTAGCTGAAGCATGTGGTCAGTAATTTTTAAATTCTTCTAATGCAGAAAGACCATATATAGCAGAATGACCTAATTTTTGAAATGTCTGCGTTACTGTATTAAGTAGCAAGAATTTAAAAAATTATATTATAATTTAAATACTTCCGGAGTAAGTATTTCTCTTTTTAAAAATCGCTCATTATAGATACGACGCGCATGGATATTATGCTTGAAGCACGTGAAATGCAACAGTTTCTCGTCCGCATAACTTTTTCAGATTTGATTGTACCGGGTGGGCAAATAAGAACGACGTCGGCCATATCTTAGGTTCGGATTGTATTACAACTTTGAAAAAAAAAATTCATAACAAAAGTGGCAACGAGAAAAACCTAGAAATGGTTTATGGAATTGTAGGTCCACCGCTAGAGGGCGTTATTGAATAAAAAAAATTAAAAAGCCAAATTTTAGAAAATGTGCCTAATTAAGAAGCACAACAAAAACAATATTCGTATTCCTCGAAAAATTTTGCGTAATTTTAATAATGCAAGTTTAAGTCTAACTATTTAAATAAGAGGTAGGGGAGAGTGGGAAAAACGACCATAACTCCGATTTTACTCAACCGATCTTTGCAAATTTTGTCTTGATGAAAAGAGCTCTTCTCCACGATTGGAATGGTTATATTCTCAATTTCACGAAAACCGCACGTCGATATATTTTTCATATCCCGCCAGCCTAGTCTGTTGAGTTACTTTCGTTTAAGAAAGTAAAATCTCACAATTTCACATATCAATTTCGATTTTAATGAAAAGTACCCATACTCATAAATACTCTTCTCTTCGGAGTATGGAAGTGGAGGAAGGAAAAAAATAAAAAACTGATCTCAATGCGGTTTATGGATAACAGTCACGTCTCTTTTCTATTTATAGGATAACTTAAAGGTTTGTTCCAACCGCAGTCAGAAACCGTCAGAAACGATCATTAGAGAATAACTGGTCATAGCAAACAACGAGTTATTTCCGCGTTATAATTCCTATCACTGATTGCAATGGTCGAATATTCTCTGATAGTTTCTGACGGTTTCTGACTGCGGTTGGAACAAACCTTAAGTCTATTTAAAGTATAAAATTATTATTTACAGGGAAGAAGTTTCACAGAAGCCGAAGTAAAGGATATTTGTGCTGCCGTTTTAAGAGGTTAGTGCCTTTTTCATTCTCCCAGTAATCAGTGATCAGTGCTTACATAAAATAATAAGCCGTACGTAAGATGGATTCATGTAGCATTAACTAAACTAAAATTAATAAATCAATTGGACATACGCTCTCTTTTCAATGATTTGTCAAAACTTCCAATTGTAATTGAGCTGTCAAATAGCTGAAGATAAATATAAAACGAATACCCACTTGTTCACGAAATAGTAATTTTTTCGAGTCCGACCAAAAAATATACACTTTCCAAGCTTGCTCGACCTGGAAAACACTACTTTCCGGTCTTTTACTATTGTACAACTAGTGCGCACTCTTCCTACGAGCGTAGAAGTTTGCCACAAATTTAGCCAGTGGGAAAAGTGATTTGCGTACAAGTTGTACACAATATTTTTTCTACAACCACATTTATCAATGAAAGAAATACAGTAATTTATATAGTTAATTATTTAATTTAAACTTTGAACAGAAAGAACTCACAATAAGAAAATGAATGGAAAAATTAGTTGAATATATAATTAATTGTCAAATTTGAACAATTTTGTATTACTATTTTGATCTTGGTTCATAATTCCTAAAATAATGCTTAATGGGTTAATGTTTTTATAATTAATGAATTAAAATGAATAATTAAGTAATTAGTTTACCTACTTTTGGTTCAAATTTAAAAATTGTACACCAATAAGAAGTGCACATTAGATCGAATTGTCAAAAAAACTTGACAGGTAGCTTTGTTTGACATTCCGGTGCGAAAAATGCTATATAGCGTGTACTTTTCGCATTATTTTTCCAACGGTTTTCAAGACAATTAAGAAAAAACCTGCTTTGCGTATAAAAACTTGTGTAGAAAACCGTGATTTGTATAGTGGTTGTAGGAAAATATTGTTCGAAACTATGAAAATATTTTGAAACATATAATACAAGCTCATATATAAACAATAACTTAACACAAATCACTAGTAGGTGATCTGTGGTCTGACCCATAATATATGCGTTGTGTAGAATTAATGGAAGAAATTAATTTCTCAGTTGAAAGTCGGCCATCTTTCTTAGTTTTAATTCCAATCTTTTTTTTCTTAGTTAACGGTTTTATCATCTTAGTTTCAGCTGTAAATTATTAATTCAAGTTTTAATTTTTGCTTGCATGAATCCATCTTGTATTAATATTTCAAATGATGCTTAAGCCATGCTTGGGAGATGCGGATTTCGAATATTTTTCCAAGGACGTTTTCATCCGTAGCGAATTAGTATGATTCAAAATCTAAGAGGCGGGAATCGTGTTTCAATATTTTTTACGATTCTGAAAGAAGTAACAGTCTTCCAAGGCATGGATGTGGATGTAAACTCAAAATAATCTTTACAGCGGCACTTTATAGTAAAATGTCACTTCACCTAGTGCGAGCGGTTCGAGCAGCTTTGAATTCGACTTCAGTTTTTGACGTGGCTGGATTTACCTAAGTTCTTGTTTCGGCAACCGTATAGGTTATGAGTTTCGTTGTCTTGGAACTTCGATAAACGATCAAGGGCGGGTATACTTTCAGACAGTGAACATTTATTGTCGCATGTGAGATTGTCGTAAGACACATAATACCCAACGGGTAGTCTGAATGCAGTTTTGCTTGTATCGGCACTCACTGAATCATAACTTATCAAAACAAACTTCAAAGGCTTAAGTATTATTTTATGTATGCTCTGGAACAATTTGAATGGAAATGAATTATCTAATACCTCCAGTGTTCTCAAAGTCTACAGGTGACGAGTAATACCTCCTATTAGGAATTTCATTCAACATTGTATAGTTAAGTATTTAAAAGATCATGTTGGTACCTTAGTTACCTTTATAAGTGTCACGGTTTTAAAAACATAAGGTTAGGTAGTACGATCGTCCATATTGGATCATCCCATATGGCATGTCCACGTGACGTCACAAACTATTTTAACAATAGCCTGGTGGTAAGACAATAAACAAAGCCACGTGTTACTTAATAGTGAGGCTATGCTGCTTTATAATGATATATCGTGTTTGAGAGTTCAGTTGGTCTTGCTTCAGTGTACCTACTTTTAAAGTTATTTTAATTGTTGAGCTTGCATATTTAATAATATATAATATAGGTTAATAGTTATTTGTTGTTTGATAATATTTCATCGTGTCTATTGTTTTACCACCGGGGTATTGTCAATGTCAACTGTCGTGGACATGCCCTATTCCCAGTGCTGATAGTTTTTTTTTCTACGTTTTTGGCACTGGCAGAGCCAACAGGCCAGAGTGCTGATAGTTCAATGAGAAAATGTTTCAATTAAAGCTTGTTTTGGTATTGAAGATAATTCGTTTTCTTTTATTTAAAAATATATTTGAACACCAATATCCGAAATTCAAATTTAAAGCATCTATGCTCACATAGTATACTATGGCTTGATCGTAGTGCAACCACAAATGGCTAGAAACTGATGACACTCATGTATAAAAACCGTTCACATGAACTCTGCATCTTCCAGTTTCCAGCCGTCAAGAATACCAATATAGTTTATTCTGGAATACAAAAATATTGCCAAAACCATATATACATAAGCAGCTTTAATATGATTTTCGGACAATTTTAGAATAATATTGATATCCAAAACTCTTCTAACAAATCAATTGCTATGATATTTATTTTGGCTTGTTGCTTGATGCAAAAGCATAAACGGTAGTGGAGCATACCATTAAACTTTATATATATATATATATACGGTCAAGTACTCACATCCAATTAGATTCTCTCAAAATCGTATACGTATGTTAACTTGGAAAAAAATGAAACGTACCTGGGACCCAATTCTTGAGATAAATCCGTAAACGGATTTGGCGATATTCGGATAAAATTCGAATGAAATCGAGTATTTGTATTCTTGAAATCGATATGCGACTTTTGTTATACGAATAGGACATCGAATGGGTCAAACTAGGCGAATTTGATTTTCCGTATACGAATTGAGATAATCCAAAAACTTCTAACCACATTTTTACAGATGTTTTTTATTTCCACTTGCTTTCTTTTGTATTCTTTTGAGTTTTTGTAGGTATATATCCTTGTGAAAATTTACAAATATCTCGGTTTATCTGGAAAAACGGTTTTGAGGTATATATCAGACTAGCACATTTATATTTAATCTCAAAAAGTAATTTCAAACAAAAGTATGTATTATGATATTTACTTCTCTCCATTTAAATTTGTCCCATTCCTGGGACTCAATTCTTGAAGGATTCCAGTAGCATTACAAATTAAATTTGAACAAAAGATTCGAATGAGAACCTCAATCTTAATTTTTAAAAGGTATGCGGGGAAATTTCCGTATACGAATGTTTTATTCGAATAAATAGTTTGAGAAGTTCTCCTTTCCATCTTTTACTTTGGGTAATATCCCGGCGGATACGTTTTTCAGCATATTTCCTTCTTTTTTGTACGAGTGTCGAAACAAATGTACTAGTGTACTACGATGTGATAATAAAGAAGAGCAAATAAACCAACATTTTTTCCCAATCTTATTTACGTTTTTTGCTTGTTTCTTTATTTTATCCTCAATCGTTCAATCAGTCTATATGTTCAACCATGGATCGTACACTTGATCGAGTAAACGATGACCAAGGACCAGAGAAAAGTGTTAGTACAATTTATGAGTGCCCACCCCCAATTACATTCTGGTTAATTCACAATTGTTATACCTTTGAAAAAGCTGAGGAAAAGTGGATTGATTTGGCAAATGTATGAAATGCCATCCCAGGATGCAACAAGGAATGAGACAAATGGGAAAAAGTAAATGCCTTCCTATCATAATACATACTTTTGCTTAAAATAACTCTTTGAAAAATTGAATATAAAATGTGCTAGTTTGATAATTAACTCAACTGTTTTTCCACTCAAGCCGAGATATTTGTAAATTTCTCACAAACATACATAGGTTACAAAAATTAAAACTGTTCAGAACCAGTGTTGTAGGTGGCCATGGTACAGAAGAAAGCAAGTAGAAATAAAAAAAACATCTGTAAAAGTGTGGTTAGAGGTTTTTGGAATATCTCAATTTGTATTCCAAGGTCGCACCACAAATAGTTCTATGAAACACGACATAAACCGGTGCCACATTTTGCGATGTTGTCACAATAAGAAAAAGAGATGGCATGTTTCATTTTTTGTTAAATATCGCAGGAAGCCTAAAACTTTCAAAATTGACCAAATAATCAAAAATTTGAGGGTGAACTATATAGCTTCAGTGAATTAAATGGACAAACAAGTGGTATCAGTCACTTCCTACTTTTCTCGTTTTTTAGTTGGCATTTTTTCAAGAGTCATTCGAGACATCTACTTGGATGTATTATGTGGGAACTTAAAAATTTACTTCATTACAATTTGTTAATTAGTTGGCTAACGCTAATAAGTTCTCCATTTGGAGTTTTGGTTTCGCATAAGAGTTTTGGATAATTATTTTATCAACTAACCTTTTTCACATATGTTTCATTTAATTTTTAATGTAATGTCAGATCAACTTGCGGAGTTGACAGCAACCTTAGTAGGTCCCCCAGGTCCTCCAGGTGAAAGCAGACCTGGTAGACCCGGCCCGCCAGGTGTTCAAGGGCCAGCAGGTACCCCATACAACAAAAAGTTATTATCCAACAAAACACCAATAATAAAAAATATTCAAGTTATATTCATTTATTATCAGTGCAGGTAGAATTTTCCATAAATTTGATAAATTTTCAACACTATTTTGCCAAACGCCAACTCCAGTCTCTAGTTAATAACTTTGAGTAAGGAAAAATATATCTGGGTATAAATATTATTCGGATAAGAAAAGTTACGTTTGTTCAACACTAATTTAATGAAAATCGATAACATATAAAGCATGAATATCATATCCACAGTTATTAGACGAAGAACTAGACTAGTTCTAAGTCAGCTGTTATCAAGGTTGTGCAGGTGGATTACGGGTCACTTCGGTATGCTGGATAATGAAGTAGTGGACCAGCTTATCAGAAAAGGAGTTCAGCCTAAGTTTATATACAGTGGAATATTCATACTAGAGGCAGTCAAGGCTAGTGCCCAGGGCGGCAAAATTTGGAAGATGGAGAATAAAAATTTCACAGTCTTATCAAAATTGCCTGATATTATAAAAGTTCAAATCACGCATTATTTGTAAAATATAATTTTGGTACTTGTAGTATAAATTGAAAATAATTTTATTTATTTATTTCCTTGAATATTTTGAAATAATAATATTTGACTTTTTCAATTTCTGGAATTAAAAAAATTTCATTAGTAGTGTTTTGGAAAAATTAAAAAATTCTTCGAGTTATTTTTTCATTTTTTAAGAAAAATTAAGATATCAAAATCATGAATTTCAGTGATTAGATGGGGCGACATTTTCTTCAGTGCCCAGGGGCGGCAATCAGTTCAGTTCCGTCCCTGTTTATATACCCAAAACTGCCCAAAACCACATCTGTAGATCCATTTAAGTCTAGCATAGATCAGATTAGATCGGAAGCTAGGGTAGGTTCCACTGGAATACTGCATCAAATTGAAGGCAAGCCAAAGGACGTTTGATAATAAAAGCAAAGGTTTTTCTGGACATGATTAGAAAGACGTTGTGTTCAGTGAGTCTATTTAGTCAATGCGACCCGCAGGATTCTATTGTGGCTAACACCAATTCAGATTTCATCAAACAAATTCAAGTGAATAGATAGGTGGCCATCCTCTTCCAGCACACAAAAACACGCCAATGGGCTTGTTTATGAAAAAAATTTTATTTAAAAAATTCAAACTAGAATACATTTTAAACATATTCCCAAAATTTTAGATTTTTCCGCGAACGTTTAAGCCCTCAAATTAATTAAAGAAATTGGATTCAACGAAAACGGGGCGTGGTTACCTGTGACGTCACAACGCATGTGGTAAACTCATCTCTGGTAAACTCAACGTTTGAACGCCGTCGAGAGACGAGACTCGAGAGCTGTGTCAGTGTACTTTGTATATTGTTTATATTGCGTTGTGTAAGAAACAAAACGCTAACTGTTGACTTAACTGTTTTGTTATTTTATTATATAATGAGTGGGAAAAAAGTGGTGTATAAATACTGTTTGGTTCCTGACTGCCCCAACACATCCAAAAATGATTTTATTTTATGCCCTGGCGTGATTTTCGCTTTCAGTTCACAAAGTGCTCCTTGCTGCTTCAACTGAACGTAACCAATGGCGTTATCACCATAACTTTGTCTACCAGATCTGAAAGAAAATATTAAGAAAAAATTAAGAAAAAAGAATTCAGTGCCTTGAAGAAATATAGTTTTTACACCTATTTCGCTACGTTTTTCCAACAAATTTAAGATTATGATTACAGTTTTTGTTAAAAAATTTAATATTATAATGCATTATCACAGACATTATAAACACCTGCCAAACTAGAAGTCGGTAAAGATTAGAACACAACTAACGAACGAACTAGCAAGAGTAACTAAATAACTTCTTATTAAAATACGGAATTTTAAGTAAAGCATTATTGTTTAACTTTAACGCCATGTATAGCGAAAACTCCCCGACTTTTTGAGTTGAAATAATTTTGTTTTCAGGTGTTTGAATAGCAACACAAGCACCAAAATATTAGTTAATTTAAGTGACTCGTTCCCATAGGATTACTTATTGCCATGTTTTTCAGTGTATTTTAATAAAAAAAAGTGATAAGATGTTTCATTCGACTCTGCGTGACCGTAAAAACCATAAGTTAAAATATTTAATTCATTTCACTTACCTCTGCAATTTTATTCCTCGCATTTCCACACTTATAAAGTCTTTGTTTTTATTAAAGTAGTTCATCACCATAAAAATATCGACCTCAGGTAAATTTGCAGAATCTGCTTTAATAAATCCAGTATCTACTGAATACATTTTTAATATCAAAAACCACTTAACACTTTCAAAATTTAAAAATATTGCAGCTGGAACCAACTTTCTCATGTAAAACGCAGCGGTGTAATGCCGAATATCATACCCCGACGTGCGATGTGACGTCACAGTCCGCTCTGGCGCTTTTTAAGGGAGCTCCATTTTCAACCTTTAATATCTAAGTAATGGAGAAAGTTTAAGAGCTGAAAATTTTACCTGTTATTTTGATGACTCAGTTTTACAAAAAAACGTGAAAAAAACCGAAAAAATATTTCATTGCGAACAAGCCCATTAGTTCATTTAGTGAATAATAGGTATTTCAAGTCTGGGTGCGAGATCAGATATCTAATTCGATTATTTAAGATGAAGAGCTGTTCTATTTGTGAGCAGAGCGTATAATACAGGGTGGGGCAATCTTCTGACATCGGAGGATTACATCGTTGTGGTACAAGATAAAACTTCAAGGTTTTGTGTGACCTGATACAGTTAATGACTTATTTTGATTTACTGTTTAACATAGTGTTAAAGAGGAGGTCTTTTTCACCAATAATTGGCCATATCTTTTTAAAACACCCATATAATACATTAAAATGCTATATTTTTGTAACGCTTTCTTTGAGATCTATTCGATCCTTGAACAAAATATAGTACGTTTCATTTAAAAAAATGTAAGTTTGTGCTGCTACGTGGTTTTGGAACACCCTGTAGAAACGAAAGTATTTTCCAAATGTGCCCTCATTAACTGTATCAGCTCACACAAAACCTTAAAGTTTTATCTCGTACCACAACGATGTAATCCTCAGATGCCAAAAGATTGCCCCACCCTGTATATAATAGATATTATCCAGCCAATAATGGTTTGTCTAATGACCATTTCATCCAAAGCTGAACAAATTAAGGTCGGTACAGAGTTCATCGTTAAATGCTCCTCCGATGTCGAAAAATATGGCTGGCTACCTTTAGATAGAAGGGTTGGTTCAGGTTGTGTTATGCCAAATATTTTGACCTGTTATTTGACCTGTTAGTTTGATCAGCTTATTGGTGAATATCCAAGCAAATATTGTGTAGTGCTACTAATCTTTAAAGTCCTGAGCAGGAAATATGTTTGGGAACTTGGTCTTATCGATTTAGGGTGGACTTGGACAAATATGAGATCAGGTCTTCAACCAGAATCCAGCAGGTGAGGCTATTATATCATCTTGTCATAATAGGACTGGTCATATACACCGAATGTCATATCTACCAAGGAGATAAATCGACAGGAGTGCTATAAATATGTAAATAGACAAAAATTTCAATTTCATTGTGCTGATTAAACTTAAACTTTCACTTTAACCGAAGCACAATAGGCAGTATTGTTGTAGTTCAGTGAACAAATCAAATACAGAAACCAAACCAAGATTTAGTCGCCAATGTTTGAAAATCTTCACTGCTTATAAATTATTGATATTTCAATTTATTGGCTTGAACCAGCTTTGTAGAGCATTTTTTCTGACTCATACTTTTTATTCCGATTTACCTATGAATTAAAGAATACCTACTTGTGAAGAATATCAACTACTTGCATGGTAATCTAATATTATTATTATTATTATTGGTGTTTTAAGGATTTCACTTTTATCATGAACTAACATTTTCATTTATTATTATAAACATAGCTTACTAATTGTTTTCGCACGTAGAGAGATACAAAGAACTAATTTTGGGATTAAGGGGAGCACCTGGACCGAGAGGTATTTTGAAACGTGGATTTGTAGGAAAACCGGGAGCTCCTGGAATCCCAGGTTAGAATTTTCATTCATTCAATATAAATAATCGTTGATTCACCAATGTGCTTATTTCCAGTTCACTTATTTACAAATCATGTGGTCAAATCAAGTTAATACAATTTACGAATGATATTTGACATTGAATTATTTGAAGAGTTCTCATATAAATTATAATTTTTATACAATATGTCTCAGCAAGTTGGAACCATATGGGAAACTTTTTTATTATTAATTTTAGGAAAAAAATGTATTCTTCATAAAAAGTTCTGCATATTCTAAAATCTAAGATACAATCAACAGATATCAATTTTTTTCAGTCGTGTACGAGGTATGTCAAAAAATATGAATTTTACTCAAGAGTGAAGTACCTTTATTTTTCAGAATATTTACAATTGTTATTATCTTAAGTTGATTATAATTGAAAGCTATTGTCAGATATATTGTATATTCTCATAAATAGAGACACACCATCTATTGCTCCTATTCTTGGCGGTAATGGCGTGGCAGACGAGTGCGTCTGCCCTCTGCTTTAGGGGTGGATGTTTTCACAGAAGAATCACGTCTTATGAAGAGAGAACTATTCTGCTTTTCACGTATTTATACTTGAAATATCCTCTTATAATGAGCAGCTCCAGTAATAGGGAAAAATATTTTTTTGGTTTTGTGGTACGAGCAGATAAGAAAAATGGGACCACACAGATTATGAGTGCATTGAACACACATACAATGAACGAAATTATCTAACTCGACTTTTTGCGGAACGCGAAATACTGGAGTGACACTACATTGCTGGCATTTCAATAGGATAATGAATAATGAAAACTTTTACTATAGCTATAGATTGGCCATTTTTTTGAATGCATTTTAGTTCCAGCCATTTTTGAATGCGCCTAGAAGGATACTTCTCCTTCCCCACCGAACTTTATATTGAAAGCTCATAGTACAATGATAATGGTTAAGTCAAAATGAGAAAAACAAAAAGTAAATGGAGCAATGTGTGTCTCACCTCCAATCGCGTGAACCTCAAAACAGATAGAAGAACAATCGTTCGTTTCGAGACGACCAACAAACGATTCGTATAAAGGGCCCAAGTGCTTTGTTCGTAAAACTAGGACCGCGTCGACCATACTATGCAAGCATAACAAGCTTGTAAAAATCAACAGAAAACTCTTAATTGAACACCATACCTGTAAATGTAAATGTAAGTTCTTATTTTGACTATGTATAGATTACATTTCTAGCAGGAGAAGACTCGTCAAATATGCCTGTCGTTAATTTTCAACCACTTCTTGTAGAATTGACGCTGAAGTGTCGTCCGTTTTAGGTATGCGAACCGATGAAGTATGTTTCTCCTCTATTGGATCCCACTCTACATTATAATATATCGTATGGATAGGTAGAATTAGCCATGGGCTATTCAGTAATTCAATTAGTTGTATCAATGCATCTATAAAATTTTCATCTTTCCTACAACAGATATTGGATGTTTTCCATGAGAGCTCTGTGATTTTTGTGGCTAGAAGTAACACGTTAATCAGCGATTATTTCAATACAGTTTTTCATATAAATATACTTTGGTACTTATTTGTTTTTTCAGTTAAATGCAAGTATCATTTCCAAAGCAGGCATACTAGGCTTGAGATTGTTGTATTTCTTGGTATGATATTAAAATGTCACGACCATTTTTTTCATG
This sequence comes from Galerucella nymphaeae, assembly GCA_963978555.1. NCBI lineage: Eukaryota > Metazoa > Arthropoda > Insecta > Coleoptera > Chrysomelidae > Galerucella > Galerucella nymphaeae. The sequence continues at coordinate 14,569,065 of OZ021715.1, read as the reverse complement.
AAAGTGACACATTTTAGCGTGAAATACAGATTCACCCACAGCTTCATTTGCGGTGCTCATTTAACTGGAATCTTGAATGACACCACATTCGAAATGGTTTTGAATTCTGATTGTCATATACCAAGTCGTTGTTGATTTTAGTTGATTTATTGAAGGAAAAAATTGTTTCAAGCCATGCTAAGAGATAAAAAAGAGTTTTGTATTAATCATGAGAATAGCAATTGTTTCCTTCAATTATAGGTTATAAGCATGTAACCCAAAAAATTGAGTCATAATAGACGATCTGGGTGGCCAGTAAATGTTGGGACCACATATAAAAATCAGAATTAAAAACTATTTTGAATGAGAGCAATAAAAGTGGCGTTTAAGAATATAAAATTGATATTGAACGCTTAAATGTGCTTCATTCGAGAACAAAATGGACAATTGTCGTGGCGATTTCAATATTTTGGAACGTAGTCCATAATAACTCGTGTGTAAAATTTAAATGGTACACTCGGTATTCTTGAAAAAAGTTAAGTATTATATTTATAATAAAACTAATTTATTGTGGAAAACAATATTCATTAGAAATTATTGATACATATATGTATATAAATTTTTGCTCAGATGCTACTTTCATTATTAGTTTGAATCTTCACCACGTTTTGTGGGAAAAAGATGTGTTCTGTCCTAGACACTGCATATTTTTCTAATTGCTTTAGATTCATTTTGTGAAGATTTAATGTGTTCTATATTCAATCTTGTCAGTAGCACTTGGTCGGAATGTTTGCTTCGTATTATCTTCCAGGATTTCATCTGCTTCTACTTCCCGTATTTTTTTCGCCCGAATCACTCATTTTGCAACGCACCCGTAACTTTTTTCTTCCACGATAATCTCAAGTCAATGATGATTTATAAGAGACCTACTACTAGATTTCCGCCTATTATTTTGCAGCGTACGACAGCAACGTTTTATCCCGACTGCATGTTTACAACTGATTACAGTTTTTCTGGATAGTGAAATGGTTAATTGTCATAAGGGGTTGCAAAGATGTTATCAATTCTTATTCCAAGGAGAAAGTTAGCGATAACATAATATGTGATTCTAAAACGACAATACGTATTCCAGTTCCCATTGGGAACCTACCTGCAGCCAGAGCAAGAGGCGGAAAATTCCAGCGGTCGGGCTGCTATTCATCGCACTGGTTATGCTCACATAGCAAACCTCTGAAATTTTTATATCTTCTGTTCAGCGTTCATTTGATCTGCTCCTGGTCACCAGACTAAGGCTTCATGGACTATGGTTCTCACTACAGTTGTTACGTGCACAGCCACTGTACGATCTGTATATCCAGTCCATATTCAGGGTGATTCATAAGTAATGGGCCAAATTTTAAATCTACGTTCAGAAGGCCAAAATAATAATATTTTCATTAACAATAATGGGTCTTAGTATGCTCCTTACTGAGGTACAGAATGTTAAAGCGAAAAAAATAAAATAGATTTTTGTTAATTGATCAGTTACTTTTCTACATAGTGACTTGAAAATTGGGTATGAACTAGTTTTTTTAAGGGTAAACAAGAATGTGTGAGAGGATTTGAGTTAACTCGTAGATGTCGCCCTTGCGCCATATGAATTAGATGAAATCAGCTACAAATTTTTTATCGCTCATTATTTTACAACTTACCTATTCAATTTGGATAGCCCCATCATTTATGTAGAAAAAAGGTATACTTCTTTGATCTTCAAAATATTAACGATTTTCGAGATATTTGAATTTTACTAATTCACTACACTACATTTCACGGTGGGCGACATAGCATTAATCTGTTAAGACACAAGCATTTTAAATGGCATACAATAAATGTATTTTGTCCACGACCACCTAATAATAAGTCAATATTTTACCTCCTTACAAAAGGTATATGGTACCCATATATCAACTGTCGTGAATTATGGTTCATAATACACTGTATTCGCCCAATTGTAACATATGCAGCGGAAGGTGCCTTACAGCCAAGGACATAGAAAAACTAAAAATATTCGAAAGGAAAATCATACGAAGAATTAACGGCCCCAAAAGAATAGACAACGATCAGTACAGAAGCCTATACAATAACGAGATTGAAGATATTCTAGGAGAAGAAGATATCGTTAATGTAGTTAAAGCCCAAAGACTACGGTGGTGGGGACACATTCACCGCAGATAACCAGAGGAGCTAATAAGAAAAATCACTGCATGGACACCACAAACAACAAGACCAAGGGGAAGGCCAAAAGAGAAATGGGGGAATCAAATAATGGAAGACATTAAAACTCTTGAAATCAGAAACTGGAACAAACTATGCCAGGACAGGAAGAAGTGGAGAGAAATTGTAGACAAGGCGAGAAAAAACAAAAAACTGTGAGGAAAAATAGATCTCAGATAACAAGGCGGAGTGATTCACCTCAATAAAAGAATCCAAGAGCTCCAAGATGGAGCGCCGATCATTTCTACGGAAATGTTAAAGCTAATACATACATACATGTGGCGACATCTACGAGTTAACTCAAATCCTTTCACACATTCTTGTTTACCCTTACAAAAACTAGTTCATACCCAATTTTCAAGTCATTATGTCGAAAAGTAGCTGATCTATTAACAAAAATCTATTTTATTTTTTTCGCTTTAACATCCTGTACCTCAGTAAGGAGCAGAATAAGACCCATTACTGTTAATGAAAATATTATTATTTTGGCCTTCTGAACCTAGATTTACTATTTGTCCCATTACTTATGAATCACCCTGTTTAGGTTTCCATTACACCCAGAATCATACGCACGTTGAAGAGGTATGAGTCTCTCCAGCTTTCTTTTTCTATTCTGTTTTTAATCGCAGTTTTTGCAGGATTTACTCTTAGGCTTTCTTTCTTACACCACTTCTCGTCCGCTGTCCAGAGCCTGTTGCATTAGCTACTGAACCCTGATATCTTGAAAAGCAAATTAAATTTCTCTTGAGAGATGGTATCTTCCTCGGCAGTAGATAGATAGATAGATTTTATGAGGTGGATCTTGGCCTATTCCACTGCGACCTTTTCAGATCTATTGTGGTCCTCCAAACTTTATATTACATTCTACAGTACGACTCTTTTAGCAAATTATATTAGCGTGGAGACTGAACCTTTCATATAGCTTTCTGCCAATGGCTTTCCTTCGCCTAATGCAAAAAACCGCACGCAATAACCTCAAAAGGTTAATATTTGGACAGAGATTGCTGGGAACCATATCATTGGTCACTTTTCCATTGAGGACCATTTGCATGGCGATCATTATTTGACACTTAGTACTTCAAAATGATGTCATTCCAAGTTTTGATGTAAGCCATTGAGGTTACAGATTTTTTTAAATTGATCTCAGAGAACTGAAAGATCCTTTGATTATACGAACTTAGGTGCATTTACATTCTCTCACAATTTGTAACCACAACCCTGATTTTCAACTTTTATCACAAAGACTGAAAAAATTCTCACTCATAGTTTCAATTCAGATTTTTTTAAATGTTTATACGACAAAGGGTTACTAATTTACGGGATAAAAATGTATATATTTATTAATAATGATTTCCAGTGAAAACCTTACCAGTTTTATTATTTGGAACTGCTTGAAATTTTAACTGAAAAAACAATAGCATGAACGACAAGTATTGAATGTAACGAAAAATATGAGTGAAGTGATTATCATTTTTTCCTTAATAACTGCAGGTCTTGGACTTTTTTTTAGTTTATATTTATCCAACCGCTATTTTCCATTTGAGTTATTTTATTTTAAACGAAACTGTTTCTGATTAATTCCAGTATTTAATTAAAAATTTTTGAAAGATTTCGAAATGATTTTCGATAAGTACCTACCTATATTGGAATTTTCATAATGTCTTCATTAAATAGTGGAACTACTTAAGTCCAAACAGTAAATTCCCAACTGAGTTATTTTGCATTATTTCAGTAGGTATAGTACACTGTGTCCGTATGGAACAAACTTATTTTTAGCTAAACAGACCATTTTAAGAAATAATCCTGGAACATGTCAATTTTTGATTTTAATTTACCGAATTTTAAAATTACTTTCGAGTAATGACGTCACAGCCTTTTTTTTAAAAAATGGAACATCCCTATTTTGTCTCAATTTTCGGATTACTCTAGCTGAGCTGATTCCAAAAATGTATCACATGCTGATTCCAATTGGTACAGGGTGGACAAAAATAAAATAATTTTGTGTATGCTCATAAAGTAACGCGTAACATTCTTTATTATTTAAATTTACAATATTATCAAAAATACTTATTGTCTAGCGGACAGAATATGATGAAATACATGAGCTTATAAATGTGTGAACTGTAGCTATTTTCCTAACAAGTGCGGAAAGTGATACTTCCCGCACGCGACTGCAGTTGACCCGATCGTCGCGGAGCGGAGTTCGGGCAAACGGTCACTAATTATTGTAAATATTAATATTAAAACACAATTTGTTGCATTCTGTGAATTACTTAAAATTTCCCGTCCAGTGAAGTTATTTAGTGTAAGGGTTATATAAAAATATCTTCATTATTTTATATTTTCAAAAAATGAAAAATGCAACAAAAAGCTGCAAAAGATTTTTTTGAAGCAGGACTATTTCGTGGATATTTATTTACCTGTAGTCACAATAGTTATAACTTCCGAAGTAAAAAACTATCTAATGAGGTCAAAATTTACATAATTTCACTTTCCCGCACTAATTTCACTTTCAAAACTAAAATGCGTGCGGGAAAGTGGGTTAAAACGCACGGTCGTAAAAAATAACTATTTGATAATATTGTTATGAGCACACACCAAACTATTGTATTTTTGTCCATCCTATAACAATTGTAATCAACAGGTGATACATTTTTGGAATCAGCTCAGAGTAATCCGCAAATTAAGACAAAATGGGGGTATCGGTGAAGTCATTACTCGAAATTAATTCACCCTGTATATCAGATTATTATTTTAAAAAACGGTAAATAAAATCAAAAATATGTTTCAGGATTATTTCTTAAAATGGTCTGCTTAGCTAAAAATAAATTTGTTCGATACTTCACGATCACAGTGTATATTATCAAAGATTACAGAATTTCTGTAATCTTTGATATTCAACAGGCGTATGATAGCTACTATTCACGAGTTTATAAACACCTAAGTGTACATTACTCACTCGTTGCCCATACATATAAAAGCCAAATGCTTGAATACCATCATTTCTTTTCAACATAGGTATTATCAGAAGTATATCGTTCTTGACACATTCAAAGAGAATCTTCCCCTCTGAGATTTAAATTGTCATGCTCCCACGGTAAAAGCGTTTCTTTTTTCTGGACTCGTACAGCTACTATTCTGGTATCTTCTGTATGTTCCTTGGTATGTATGGTCTGTATGTGGTATATTACTCATTCTAATTAGTTTATCTTGACAACAGTAGCTGGAACGCTACCGAAACGTTGAAATAAATAATTTGAAAACATTGTGGTTTAATTTCCCAAAAAATTAAAAAGAAAAGAATACTATTCTGGTAGTTATCTCATTACTTGGTAGTATGTATCCTGTATTATTTATTCATTGAGATTGATTCAGTCATGTCATTTGCAGCATTAAAACTGTATACCTAGATAGATGTATAGACTCATTTCTTATTGGTAGATGTTTTTCCTCCAATATTTTAGTTCTTTAATGTCGATGAATATCTGAAACATATTTATGAAAATCTTCGAAGCATATATTTTGTCATTTGCTTAATAATTTTTGTCTTTTTTCAATTCAACTATTTTTGTAGTTTGGTGTATATTTTTCATCCGTTGCCACTACTATTTTCTATAATTGTAACAGTTTCTAAGGTTTAGTAACTCTTCATGAATCTAAGCTTAATATATCTTCACTTAAACCGGTAAGGTGCCAATATATTTTTCGTTACATCAAAATATCATCTGCTTGAGATACCAAAATTGTAGCAGCATATAATTGCGATGTAATATAGGTGATCCTGGTCCACCTGGTTTACCAGGAGAAATGGGCTTTATGGGATTACCAGGTCCAGCAGGACCTCCTGGTTCTATTGGTTTCACTGGAGAACGAGGCGAAAAGGGAGATAAAGGATCCGAAGGTGTTGGAGTTGAAGGACCAGTGGGCCCAAGAGGATTACCAGGTATAATAAAACCAATCACGAATCTTTGAATATTAGAACAAGATTTATTGACAATTTTAGGTTCACCAGGCAGTCCTGGTGTTGGACTTCCCGGATCAACGGGTGAAAGAGGTGCAGCTGGTATGCAAGGTGAGTGTTTATAAACCTAAGAACTCAATAAAATGTAGAATGTCTCCCAAAAGTGAAATAAACAACGAAATAACAGAAAATGGGATTAGAAATTCAGAAGTGACATAGTTAAAAGATCGTATAGTATAAAAGTTGGTAAAACTAACTTCAGAGTATAGACATTGTTTCTATTCTTTCAGGCCCTCCTGGACTTAGAGGCGCTCCAGGATCTCAAGGCTCTCCAGGATTTTGCGAGTTCTGTAATAATTACGCTGCTGCTCAAAGTTATCAAGCATACGTGGGAACGAGAGGAACAAATAAAGGTCCTTAGTCATGTAAACTTATTCGTCAATACTATAAACGTTTAGATTTATTGTCAACTTAATTGTAATATAATTTACCTACGACCCCCCCTGTAATCAGTCAATAACATACAGTCGGCGCTAATGTAATGACGTCTATTACGCACGGTAAGAAAAACGCACAGCTGTAAAGTAAATCGCACGGCTTCCCTAGCAACATCTTAGCAACTGTCAATAGACTTCACCATTTTATTCAAAAATCTGACATAAGCTGTCAAAACATCAAACTTAGGTATAGGCTGCAATAGCGATTTGCGTAAGAACTGTCAAGAAACTTTTAAAACACTTTTTTATTATCCTTATAACTTATAACTGGTTTGTGTATTTTGTGGAAAGCTTTATTCAATTAAAAAATGTCGAGTGAAAGTGAGATGGATTTAATATTATCATGAAAATCGCAGAAATAGCCAAATATTGTTGATGCTGTTCAAATATTATCAATAATAAGAGTATAAAAACATGTAGAAGTAGGTCGTAGGTAAAGTATAGTACGTAACTAGTGTTGTAGAGCATTTTACGCACTCACGGAATTACGCACTCGCCGCTACGCGGCATCGTGCGTAATTTTTCCATTCGTGCGTAAAATGCTTCTTACCACACACGTTACGTAATATACTATTTTATACAAATCGACCGTTAATTTCTTTACAAAATATCATCATGTGAATATTAAGTCTAGTGAGTAACAAAAAATGCAATAATAATGGATTTCAATATTAACTTCTGACAAGTTTGAAAATATATTTCAAGTTTTACATAAGTTTGATTAAAATGTGGAATCCAAATGAAAAAAAATCCCAGTATGCACTTTTGTGGAAGAAAATCAACTCTCTCAGTGTACAGTTTTGTGAACTCTGAATAATATAAGTGTCAAGTAATGGAAGGAATATCAATTTGATTAGTTATTCTTTCGTCACAACCCACACCCATACAATAGCAGCGGAAAAGCAACAAAAATGTTCAATAGAATTAAACAAATAACTCTCTAGCGCTTCTATCCTTGCTCCTGCAACAAAACAAACGGAGGACAATCAAATTAGTGTTTGATTTGGAAGTAAACAACAAAAAAGCATTCAAGGTATATATAGCTTCTGTAGCTATAGGCACAATATCCGAACAGCTGGGAAGTTGGATCAAAGGAGAATAACATGATCTATTCAAGTCAAATAGTGATGAGCAAATGCAAAATCGGGTGGTCATGGCAGAGTCTCCTAGTTTTGTTACAAGACTCTCACAATTTTTTAGTAGATTTTTAATGGGCGCAATTTTCACGAAGAAAATTAAGTATAGTACATTCAATAATCTCCTTGGTGTGCGTCATTTGGTTTTTAGTATGTCGTTTATTCATTTCATTTCCTTTTTTACATGGGTGTAGGTACCTAACCTTAAATTTGATCAGGATCAATTCCGTCAAATTCGAAATGGCTATGAAATTAATATTTAGGATTCTTTTTCTAGCTGACAATACTTAAGAACTTTCAAAATGCTAATGTTTTTTCATTTATTTAACAATAAGATTAATATTCACGTTTTATTAATAATAATTGACCGTAAACAACAAAGTACAGACCTGACATTAGACATAAAGACACATTACCGCTACTAAAGATACGTCTGCATCCTATTTTGAATGCTCCAATTTCTTCCGATTGATAGGTGCTTTCGCGTAATCTTTACATCAACTATAAATAATATTTTTCAAGTCAACGATTGGCGTTAACGTTTTAACGGATTAATCACAGAATTGCCTTTTTTTCCATTTTTGCTAACGTAATGTCTTATATTATATTATGAGCTCTAGAAAGTTTATCTGCGCCAAAAATGCCGACAAGTAGTATTATTATTGTTGTCATAATCTGTAATCGTATGAACTATAGGTACTATAGGCTGGTGTGAGTAATAAAACACATTTTACAGGAACAAAACCAAAGTATTTATTGTTCAATAAAGAACTACTGCATAACGTAAAACTTCAACAATTCTGTTATTAGTTCTACTACTCAAACTTTTCAGTCAAAGAAGTTTTTGTACATATTAATAACAATTAAATAGTTCAGTTGATGTTACGCTTTATAATTAACTGTTAACTACTAATTCACAACACATTCAATACAAACATTAGATAAACCGAACAAATAGACTATTATGTTTATGTTAACAAATTAACAAGAAAACTGTTCACATTATTTATATAATTCCTAGTTACACAATATTATATATAATACATGGATTCATTTCAAAAGAACCTTTATAATTGGTTTTTTATTTTATTTTTAGGAATAAGTTAATTTAAAAAAGGGATATGGTTTTTTTTAAATAATTGAGTTTCATATATGTGATTTACTGAGATTGCTATTTTTGTAATAACATTTATATGAGATAAAAATAAGTAGGTACCTAGTATACTAAAGTTTAGTACATTAGGTGTTTTTTGGGAGAGTTTTTAAAAAAGGTTGATATTTACGAAACTACTGAAATCTTTCTGATGGTTGATAATGATTCTTCATTTTATTTTATTAAAAGTCCTATATTCTCTGGATGTGCAATTGAACCAGCGGTATTTGCATTATACTTAATAACTAAAAACGTACCTGCTAATTATTTAAGTTCTCTTATAAATGGTAGTCAAAAGCAAATACAACATTTTATTATATATACTTAAAAACAAAAGTTGTATTTATTATTGTAATAATTTGGTAACTTGAACTAAAAGATCTATTGTGCCCTTACTTCTATACTTAGTCCCAGAGGAAACTCTCAGGCACTAGTATAGCTCTTACAGATCCACATTTTCCGGTGTAGATGTCAGAAGGCTTTAGTTTAGGTAAAATGTCCCTCTTCTCGAGGTGTTGTGGCTAAGATTCTAAATAGTTGCAATCGGCAAGTATGTGGATGGAGGAAAAGTTAAAGGTCAGTGGAACAATATTAATATTAATGAATATTAATTTCAATAACTGCTTTTCCGTATCAAATCAATCACCAATATTTACCTAAATATTTTGTTTTCAAAAAATATTCATATAAGTATTATTTTTTTTATATGACCCAAAAGAGTCCTATCGAGTTTTCAGGTAATAATACGTCCCTGTCCACGCTAATACTTTTACAGCTTTATTGCATTTTCCTATCGCAGGTCAGGTCAGTTTCTTAGATTGCAAATTTTACCTTCTACCATTACACTGATGTGCTGCTTCATAAATTTCAATGAGTTTATTTCTTTGAAAACAAAATATGATGTACAACTTGTTTTTGATTACCATTATTCATTTCTATTATTATAAATATAATTAATTTCTTCAGATAGCCTGACAATTATTGTTTATTATATTTATTTTTTTCAAATGAGCTTTCAAATATGAACTGTCCTATCTTTTCAAATTCAAAATCGGACTATCTATAACGCATCCCGACCTACTGCAAATATTGCATCAAAAATTGCAGTTGCAACAAAAGTGAGTGTACCATAAAGTGTACAAAGGGGCTCGTTTTCCAGTTTTTCTGAATTTTCTTCTCTCATAATTATCTTATCACTTCGTTGATAAATGTATCATCTACAATTAATATCTTTTGACAACATCACGATAACTTGATAAGTTTTCGTGCTATTATCCAAAAACAAAAAAAAGTAAATTCTGTTGAAAAAAAATTTCGTGAACAACACAATAATGGCAAGATGAAAATATATATCAGGTTCATAACGTACTCTTTTACATTATACAGTCTGTTTTCTGCTACTTTTGTCAAAAACTCACTATTGTTAGAATCTATTGCTTTGCCTAATTTGTAAACTCATTTTGTCTAATAGTATCTTACAATAGGTTAGGTACTATTTAGAAAGGTGTGAAAAGCGTTACAAGTATTTAGATAGCGTACGGTAGGTTAAATGTTTGGTCCAACTATAGAAGCAATTGCAATTGTTGGTCTTATAATAATATATGAATGTGTGTTTTGGGTTCTTTTTATAGTATCTAAACATTTAAGTACAACAAATCAAATTGTTTCGATATTTTGTTACTATATTTGGAAATTTTATGATTTGCTCCCAAACAAAAATGAAGATCCTGTAGCTCCTCGTAACTTGTCAAATCACGATTTCAGAATAAAAAAAGGTTCAGCTGGAAGTCGTATTTTATTATTAGCATAAGTACATTGTGATTAGTCGAAGTTGGGAATATTTGAGATTTATACTGATTAAAATGTAATCTTCCATCAAAATTCGCTGATTCTCTGTAATTGGGTAGGTGCAACCCATCTACACCAAGGTATTTTAAAAAGCATCGCTCAAAAAAAGTACAAACGCCATAGTAAAAATACTGTACCTTAGGGAAAGGTATAGTAAAAACTACGAACTTTATAAAAAACCAATGGAAAGACTGGATATTATTTGAAATGAAATTAGGAAGTTCATAATTTTCAAGATATTTAATGGAAAGTTTATTTCATTTCCTATTTTTAGTTCTCTTTAGAAGAAACAGTGCAATCATTTCTACAAAGGAGATGTATTACATGTTTAAGTGAATATATTCTCAACAATTTTTAATCTTTTGTAACTTTGTTTGCAGTGTAGAGACGAATGGAGACGAAAACATCAAATTGTATTAACTGGAGTGTATTATATAGGTTGTGATGTATATTCCCGTAGTTTTTAGATATCGAATATTGACATTTACAGTAAGAAATTTGACCGAATTGACACGTCAAAAAAGTTACAGGTATGAAATCCATAGAAGCAAATAAAGCTACGCACTTCACGTCATCTACATTTGTTTGCATCTATTTGCTTGCTGAAAAAAAGAATATAGAAGATTTATCGAGATTAGTTTTCACTTTAGCATCTCCAAAAAAAGAAGTTTCAAATAATAAAACACAAACAATTAAATTGCATTTTTCTAACATAACATAACAATATGTGTACAGCTTAATTCTATTCAATTCTAGGCAGAAGTTACAATCGAATTTTTATAAATAAATCTCCCCAACTTAAGGTATATAATAACATAGATTAATATCTTAAATAATACTTTATACAGAAAGGAACTCCCAAAGTGTGAATGGAAGAGTAATATATTCCAGCATAACTTTCTTTAATAAATAATACAGGTATGGAATTATGCCAGAAAAAGTCATTTTATTATACATTGTAATTTCGATAGGGAGTCGTTTCCAGATTATTTAGTAGGTAATTCTGTTTTATACCCTCACTAAAGTTTTTTTTCTCAAAATTAACCAATTATAGTACATTAAACCGGATATATTGACTTTTCAAAATTTTTTGGGAAGATAAAAAAACGTACATTTTTTTATACAAAAAAAGTCATCATCTAGACATTATTAGCAAAAAACATTAGATAGAACCGAATGTTGGTTTTGCACAAAAGGATAATCTATTTTTCTTTACTGAACAGAATATATTGACATGTGCGTTTATTACGGGGTTTCCACGTATTTTTTTGAGATATAAAAAATAAGTCTGTCAGTGGTAAACGAAGTTGTGTTGGAGAAAGCTCTCTGAAAGGTGATGTGTTGACGAGATAAAATTTGAGGTGAATAAATAACAATTCTTTCTTTTTTCTTTTTATCTGGAATACACAATTACTATTTAGCTCGATGTTGATGCCTTCGGGTATTCGTTTCTTGACCAGGAACCCTTAAGTAGTTGTGTCAGCTGATGATGTGAAACGATAGAATTGTAACTTCTTTCTATTGATATAGTTGGTTGATTATTTTTTTAATTCACATTGTTACTTTATTCCTTACTGAAAATATTATTCAGAAAAATGACTATGTCGAAACGGCAGCTTTTATATTAATATCAAGCAGTTTTTATTGCGACTAATATGGAAAGAATGTTATTTCATACTTGTTAAAAGTAACTTGTTCATATTTTCGTAGATGAGTCCGTATCAAATTCCTTTGTGATTTTTGACAGATGCACTTATAATTCCGAGTCAAGTTGGATCTATTATGCGTTTCGAGGTTTAGTTGGGGTTTTTAGCGCTTCTTATTGCAAAGTTATTCTCTAAATTTTTCGTTTAGCAATTTTCAAAGTACACAACTACAAATTTGATTTAATTTTACATGGATTTTGAAGAATTTCATCGGAAGTAAATTAATAATTACCAGTGTCTATGTTAAAAAAAAACTGTAAACTGCTGCAAATTACTAAGTGCTTTTATTACCTGTATGATCCACCAATAAGTTTGCAGCCGAAAAACATGAATGTTATTCTAATTTTGGGACATTCGCATAAGCCTTTAGTCCAAGTTCAATCATTACGATCACCGATTTTATGAAAATAGGGGTACTTTTATTTAAAATAAGCATGATAAAACACCTATGACAGTGGTTTCTGCATTCTTCTGAATCGCAGAAGAGTTGTATTTCTGGTAGACAACTATACATCTTTTTTTTCTTTAAGCATACTTAAACTTTGAAAACAGTTGATAAGATATTTTCCTGAATAAAAATGATGATTGAAATGAAATGTTTCCTTAAAATCATGCTGGATAGACAACTACTTGCATTATTAATATTAATTATTTACATCCAAATATTATACTATGATTAAATATTATTTACTAAGCTAATAATATACATATATCGTATAGTTTTCATTACAACCTGAGTACCAATGGGGAGCCAATAAAATTGTTGATGTTTATACCAAATACCAGGTGCCACATTATATTTTCCTCTATTCAATCAGAAGCTCCTATCACCCTTTACCATACATATTATTTATCGAGATACTCTGCGCATCCAGTTTCCAACCGTTTGTGATAGCTCTATGAATAAACCTAATGTAAGGAGTTGATACGCACATTTGTTTAGGACGTTTTTCAGTTTTAAATCAATATGTTGATTTCAAAACACCAGGAACCTTGAATATATTTGAAAAATCACTTCAGATTGGGAATAAATGAATCGTATCCAACAAAAAATATTATGTCGACTGGAAAATTCATTTTCATTGCATTTAAGCAGAAAATAGACATTTTTTAGTAATGTATATAAGGTTATTTGAAGTGGTACCTTTTGGAAAATATAAAGTAGTGAGAACATGCTTTCAAGAAGCATACCAGCAGGTGGCAGGTGAATGGAAGGATGAACGAGAGCAGTAATTTACTACCCAACATCTTTTGAGCAAAAACTAACGCAATCGACAGATGTATGAATTCAATCTGCATAGAAACTACCGTAGCAGAGTACCGCAAGAAACAGCAGATACTGAACTTCATAAAAAGAAAGTGATTATAGGGAGGGAGGGGTGCATTAACGAGTATAGAAGAGGGCATCATAGACATAATTTAGTCGCAGTGAAGCAACATCCAATCTAATTCATTCATATTGTTTTTAGTGAAGCGTTTTGAGGAATGAAAATTTAACGTTTTTTCCTTCTTTTTGGTTCTTATACCGAGAGTACTGCAGCTTGTTGGCTTATTGTACTCTACTCCCACATTTAGTCCACTCACTCAGTTATCCACGTATTGCACGCTATATAGGTGTCCATATGTTTCAGGGCACATTGACTTCTCCGAAAATTATTTGTCTCCTCGAGTGCAGTGCCTCACAGTCAGCTAGGATATGAGTTACGGCCACGGTCTCCATGCTATAAAGTCTGCAGCTGAGATTCCAGTTATAAAGCCCTATTTTATGCAGGTGACGTTTTACCGGTTCACAGATACCGTTGTTGCTACGGTTGACATCATGCAGAGTGGTTCTCATCTTCGCCACTCGTATTCTCAGACAACAAGACAACATACTTAATCTTTGTAGATGTCACAATGAGAGTAGTATCACAACTTGCAGTCTGAAAGTGTACAAGCTAGATTTCTCCCGATATTTTCTGATATTGGGAAGAATTAAGACAAGACGATGTCGAAAAAAAAATAAAGTCAAGAAAACATATTCGTATTCTGTGTAAAAATAATTTATTAAATCGCAGAGCGCTTTCGGCTATTAAGCCATCTTCAGTGCTTACCTATAAGTAAGTAAAAAGAATTTGTAGAAAATATAGAAGAAGTGGATTAAAAATTACTTACTCGTCAGGTAATACAAGAAACTTGGACAACACATTGATTAACACATTGATTGGTTAATTCAAAAGATAAAATTAACAAATTATCAAAAAGTGGTATTTATAGACTTGAATGTAATGATTGTGAAGCTTCATATATAGGCAGAACTTGCAGACCTTTAAAAGTTCGAATAGGTGAGCATTTGAGTAAACATGAGAATTCAGCTTTTGGTCATCACTTAAAATTTAATAAGCATAGTTTCAGTCCTAATCGCAATTCAAAAATTTTAAAAGAGGTTAATTCAAAAAATTTTAATAGGTTGGATTTTCTTGAAGATTTACAGATTAGTGAAGAATTACAAAACAATAGTTTTTGTTTGAATAAACAAGTACAATTAAATAGATCTTATATTCCATTACATAGACGTTTAAAAGATTAATGGTTTTTTAAATGTTTCTGGACTCTTGTTGTGGTTGTTTTTGATTTAGATTTAGGAATGGGTTCTCATTAAACCCTTAATCTTTTTCTGGCTAGTATTTGATCTGATTAATGGGTCCTCATTAGACTCTAAATTAGATCTTTCTTTTTGTAAACAATTCATATGAGTTTTTTGATATTTTTAAAGCATATTTTTCTCATTTTTAAATATAATTTGACCATTAGTTTCTTTAGTTTTAATACATTCTTTAGTTTGTTTGTTACATACTAATCCTCTCTTTATGATGATTTTCATATTTATCCATAACATCATCAAGCTGAGCCATGATTTCCATTTGTTTATTTTAGAAAGTTAATTTTTCTGAGCTTTTGTTACAGTTGTTTAGAATTAGATTTAGTAATGGGTCCTCATTAAACCCTTAATCTTTTTCTTATAGTAGTGGATTTGATTAATGAGTTCTCATTAGACTCTAAATCAGATCTCCTTATTGTAAAACCACTCACATTGGTTTTGAAATGTTACTTGGTTTACATTTGATTTTTATTTTATATTGGATTTGAACATTTTTTAATAATTGCTACAATTTGTTTTTACATACTTCATTTCTCTAAAAGTTATTGTGTTTGGAGTTTCCATTAACTTTTAATTAATCATCTAGTTTGAATTAGATTTGGAAATGGGTTCTCATTAGACCCTTAATCTTATTCGTTTTTGGAATTAGATTTGAGTATTGAGTTCTCATTAGACTTCAATCAAATTAAATTTCCGTAATTAGTTTTGTTATTTGTTATTGGTTACAACCAGACTACAATGTTTATTTGATTGTGTTTTTTTATTGTTTAAATGGATTTGTTAACTTTTGGATGTTCCTTGACATATATGTGAATTTTTATTTTGAATTAGATTCAGTAATGGGTTCTCATTAGACCCTCAATCTTTTTCATTAATTTTATAATTTGATAGGTTCCCATTAGACCTTAATATCAAATTTTCTTTAATTTCATTAAGAAGTTCACATGTCTGTTTTGGGACATTTATAGAGGATTTCTGCAGTGTCTTTTTGAACGTTTGTTGGATTAATTGAGTTCTATGTTCACTGTCATTTGTCATATTTTAATTTTTTGAAATTGAGTTAGTGTCACTACAACATCCGTTAGATGAACACGTGTTCGGAGTTCATTTTTAAAATAATTTAAAGAAAATTTTTAATAATGTTCCAAATTTAGAGTCAACAAACCCTAAACAGGGGATCATCTTAATTTTAATTTTAATGTAATTTTAATTCATGACGTCAATGTGTTGTCCAAGTTTCTTGTATTACCTGACGAGTAAGTAATTTTTAATCCACTTCTTCTATATTTTCTACAAATTCTTTTTACTTACTTATAGGTAAGCACTGAAGATGGCTTAATAGCCGAAAGCGCTCTGCGATTTAATAAATTATTTTTACACAGAATACGAATATGTTTTCTTGACTTTCGAGTCATGTGTACTCAGCTATAAAGTATTTACTTTTGAAAAAAAATATACACTTCGCAGTATTGGATGTACCTGGTGGTTTTTTTTTTGGTTTTGTGAAGAAACCTTTTTGGAATGTATAAAATCCAATAAGTTAGTCAAGAAAAATTTTTAGGGTTATGAGGACTACCTGAATTATTATTGGATTGCATGGATTGGAGCACAAAATGAAGGGAGTCAAGAAAACAGTTTTTTATATTCCGTGAAAAAATTTAAATTTTTAAAAAATCGCAAAGCGCTTTCGGATGTTACGCCATCATCAATCATTATAAGTAATAGTAGTTATAATTCAATAAGATAGGAAATTGTAAATAATTACCTACTCGTCAGGTATCTACAAAAAAACAAATCCAACAAAAAATCGACAAATAGGGGAGAATTTTCGAACTTTAATGTGATTTTAATTAAAAAAGTTTTAGAATTGCTTAGTTGTCGATTTTTTGTTGGATTTGGTTTTTTTGTAGATACGTGACGAGTAAGTAATTATTTACAAGTTCCTATCTTATTGAATTATAACTACTATTACTTACTTGCAGGTAATGCACTGATGATGGAGTAACAGCCAAAAACGCTTTGCAATTTTTACACAGATTACAAAAAACTGTTTTCTTGACTTTCTTAGTCATGTGTATTCAGTTATAAAGATATTCACCAAAATAAAGGAGTTGATAAATATTTCAAAATGGCCATTTTTGCAACTAAGCGCAGATCTTAGATATATAATTTGCTATTTTTGCCTCTGTATCTAGTTGTTAAGTTGAATTCATGTACGGGAAACTGTGAATTTTCAACTGTTGTTTGACTTATAGACGTAGGTGAATGTAATACATTTCAACATATTATCTGAAATTTCTTATCTAGGCGTGTACAAGGTTAACTTTAAGCAAATATTTTGTTCTGCAATCTCTTCTAAACTAAATATATTGATTATAGTATCCGCAAGCTAAATAGTTTTACATTTTTATATCATAATTAAAAAATGCAATTTCCGTTTATCTATACTAAATGGAACGTAAGTATCGATGTCAAGTCTTGGTTACAGCATTCACATAAATAGTTAGTTTTTACAATTTTTACCGATTAACCCAATGTTTTAAAGCTTCTTCGAATTGCAAAGTTTCCTTATTTTTGATTTCTTCATTATCTTCGATAGATTCTTGCTGCACGTCGTTTGCTTTGGTGGTTTCTGCATGTAATGATTTGTCTGGTCTTGTATTTGACTGCAAAAGAATGTTTTTAAATCAAATTCTACCCGCTACAGATTTCAATCAATTATTTAGGAGATAAACTTTTTTGCGAGGAAAAGGCAAATTTGCATTTCCGAAATCTGCCAAGTATCCTACCTAATAAAAACCAAATATTACAACGATTATATCGAGAATTTTCAGCTAGGAAGTCGCATGTCTAATGCATAACCACTTCATTCTCATTTTATAATTACAATCAA
This sequence comes from Galerucella nymphaeae, assembly GCA_963978555.1. NCBI lineage: Eukaryota > Metazoa > Arthropoda > Insecta > Coleoptera > Chrysomelidae > Galerucella > Galerucella nymphaeae. Next base: position 14,550,998 of record OZ021715.1, on the reverse strand, counting down.
TTAATCAAACTCGAGTTTTCGACGTAATTAAACATTTTTGACTATTTGTCATTAGTAAATTTAAAAATGATAACAAAGTAGTTTATTTCATGCTGCTTTTATACTAACCTGGTTTCCGAAATGACCAGCATTGCTGCTAGGCTGACTAAAATTGGAAAAATTCTGATGGAAAACATAATTGGAAGTAGAATTCATATTCGAATTTTGAGGATAGTGTATTCCCTGCATATGAAAAGGCTGCCCGTGGTGGTATTGTCCATAGGAATTTTGTTGATAGTTTTGTCCACTAACTTGATTATTTTCTGGAGGTGATGTAGGATGACGAGCTCGTAATTCCGCCATGAAATTAGCCTCTTGTGCGTAACGCCGCTGAAGCTCCTGCTGCCAACCCCCATCGGATTCTTCATCTCCATCATCTTCAAAATCTACGCAAGAGAATTATGTTGGTTTAGATGCAATTATATAATGAATAATGGTAGCCAAAATTAATTACACCTAATTCAAATTCAACAAATGCCTCAACCTTCGATCCTTAAACAGACTAAAGACTGTATACTTAGGGTCTGGGATAATAAAATGAAAATTTGCAATGAATTACCCTTAAAACAGGGTGGACAACTTAAAGGTTGTAAGTATTGTGAATTTGCAGCTAGTTTTAAAAAACACTAGAGCAGTGTTTTATACCAAATTATCAGCTTTTTATATTATTTCTTCCATTCCAATAGAATGATCGACGATTTCCCCTTATGTGTTATTAGTTTTTAATGTCTACAAAAAAATCGATTTGTTCTTTTCTGTATTTAAAAAATAAAATGGAGCAATATTATGGGAAATTGTACAATTGCCAGAAAATAATATATGTTTTTGTACATAATTGCCACATAAAGCAAACTAAGTATGATAAATTGTAGCATGTTAGGAGAATATATTAAATTTGAGAATTTCTTCACATAAAACTACATAAAAGAAGTAGACAGAACAAGACTAATAAACATCAAGGCCAGTATTAAGGTCGTTATAGTTCTTCAAGAAATAAAAAAATAGAAAAATAAAAATAGTAATGGAATTTTTTAGTCTAGTTGTACCTACTCATAATACTTGTACAAAATACCGCATGCCAGAGAATTTGAATGTTCTATCAGATTTATTACCCCAAGTACCAAGCATACAAACTATAAACAATTGGAAATATATTTGATTTTTAAAGCCATTATCTCCAATAGCAATGCTGTGTTGTTTTTGAGTATTTTTTCTTCATTATTTTTTCACACATGAAAATACAAATTCATTCATCAATGCCATTCAGAGCATTATTTACTTCGAATCCTCTGTGGAACCTTCATTTTGATCTCTATATAAAAATTTAAGTTTATAGAGGGTGATTGATTGGGGTGATAAATCTCAGTAGGTTTGTTAACACGAAAGATACCAAAAAAGTTCATTATAAATTTGTAGGAATTTTCATATTTTGGAATTGATTACAAACAACCTATATTTTACTTTGAATCTAAAATCTGCTTCACTTCCATTTCACAACAATATGAGGTTATAATTTTTCATTTTTAGTCAAATCGTGAAAGTTTAACGCACTCTATAATTGGACATGTGTAAAAGAATAATAATATACAGAGTTGCTGGAAAGTCTCACACCAAGGGATTATCTTTGAAACGGATAAAGGGAAAGTTATGGAATTCTAGGACGGTCAATGAGACACTATTCTGCATATTTTAGAGCAAATGTCAAATATTTTTGATGTCTTTTAGCGTACGGTCCACATCTTGAATATTTTTATATGACAACCTAGGTCGTGTGACCCATCACAAAAAAGCTTCTTTCTCTTTCTAAAAATAATATCAATGTATAACTTGACTCACATATTATGATAGAAATTCAACAAAAATATTGAAAAATTATAATTTTAATCAAAACTGCGTGTCACAGAAATTTATAAACTGAACAATTATTCCAGTTGCAGATATTTCATTACAATAAGTGCTCAAAATGCTGGCCATTTGTTTGTTAACAATGATACAATCCCTCTTCGAAGCTACGAATAGAATCGTTGATCATTTGTGGAGTAATTCCCTGCATTACGAGACGTATGGGATCCTTTAAATCGTTTTAAGTCAGTTGGTGTGTTTACATAAACGGGGTCTTTCAGTTAGCCCCAGAGAAAAAATCGAGTGGTGTCATGTCGGGTGATCTTGCTGGCCACTCAATTGCAGTTCTGAGGGAAAATTGTATTTAAATATTACCTATAACGTCTCTTTGATAATGTGGAGGTGCGCCATCTTGTTGAAAGTTTTAACAATACAGAATTGTAATTGAATGATTCTGGCCATATTGCATGAATTGATCATATTCATAAAATATTTCGTATCGTTCTTCAAATTTGTGTTCTGCTGCTGTTACTTCTTAGTGACATTTTGTATCTTTCGTCATTCTAAATATATTATGAACACAAACAAAATTTCACAGTCTAATAAATCAAAATGAACCAAAAATACCAATAAACAATCGAGTAAACAACACAGCAAACAAAGCAATAATGGCTGTTTTAATGGTATACGTTCGTTCCTTGTCACCTGGACGCACGCTCAGTACCAAATTATACTCTTCTACGTCACAACCAATAGCATGCCTTACTATGATTTGATTTAAAAATGAATGTTTGCAAATAATTGATGTTTAACAATTCATTTAACTATAGAGGGCGTTGAACTTGTTAAGATTGTAATGTAGAACTGGTTACAAGTTTTCAAATACGAATTACCACCTCATATTGTAATGGAAAATGGAAGCAGACTTCAGTTTTTATGAAGCATGAAACTAGCACAATTTTTATAAATTACTTTTTTGGGTATCTTTTATGATAATAGATTAAGTAAGCTTCATCACAGTGGTCGATCACCCTGTATATCAAAAGATAAGACAATATGTTTAGTGCATCATGAAATTATCCAAACCTCTTAAGCTTGAGATGTCACAAGAGGACGCTTTTTCTTCTTATGAACGTTTCCATTTCAATTCATTTCAAATAATTTTGATGTAGATCCAAACTGAATGATGAAATAAAACAATTCAATTTGTTGAAATCTACATAATATTTAAACTTTAAAATCAAACGATAAAGCCAGTGTGTTAGCGAAACGCGTCACAATTTTAAATTATAAATATTATGTAGATTTACTAGATTTTAATAAATAAAATTGTTTTATTTCATCATTCAAATATTTTTTTTTATAATTATAACTGAATCAATCTGTTATCATTTGGCTCAATTTCTCGAATACATTCAGCTGGAGCTTGAGCTGTAGTTTGCAAGCACAACTCGAATTTTGAGTCTTTCACTCCGATATCTATTTTAGTTTTGTTCTCACGAAACATTTGTAAACATGAAAATTGTAGAAAATCTTTGCACTTCCAAATGACAAAAGAAGATTTGAATGAACATTTCAACCCTCAACTTTCCCTCGCGCGGGAAGGAACTATGAAACAAAGGACTAATTTCTGAGAAATGCGGAAATCCGATATCAGGCGCGTCAGCGTGGAGACTGGACTGTTCGGACGAAAAAATAGAAAAACCATCAGAAGTCCTGAACTGGTAAACCGATATTTAGGGACGACCCACTAAGGGTGTGTTGTAACTCGGTAGGTTAAACCATTGTTATAGTTAACCACTGGTTAACTTCAAAAGGTTGTTGTAACACGAGATTTTAGACGTTCACCAACTGGTTAACCTTCGAAAAGTTTACCATCAGATTTTGGAGAGTTAACCTATGATCAAACACGGAACAATACAATTTTACTTGTTCTATCTATTTGTCTGCTTCAATTTGACAATTTAGATTTGTAGCTGACGTTTTAGTTATTTTGGATTTCCATTGATAAGTAGAAAAAATGTATATAGAGATATATGTATATTTATCCTGTTGAGCATTTAGTGCGAATTATTTTGAATAGAATGGCGAATTGCAAGAAGCGAGAGCTAATTTACAAGAACTTACAGATGATGGAGACTTTGGAGAGTTGCTCGAACTAGAAATGATTCCAAGAGCCTCTAGAAACTTCTCTCTTCTTCTCATTATATAGAGGTAATTAAAACTAATAAATTGAACTGAAATAGCTTTATTTATTATAAAAAGTTTGAAGACAAATTATTTTACTTGCATATAATCAAAAACTCCTTTTATACTCGAAGGTGTAAGGGTAGGTATCTACATCTGAATATTTTGTTCGTAGATGAAATTAGTCCATTTTTTTTGCTACTTCCATTTCATATTTCTTCTTTCCATCATTTCTGCAACTTCTTGGTTGCAAGTTTTCTTAGGTCTTCCTCTCTTCATTTTGTTATTATTCGGGCTTCCCACACATTCCTGACTGGTCTTCTGCTCATTTTTGTTGAGCGTCTCAACCACTTAAGCTTTTTTAATCTATAATAATTGGAGTATTGGCTCTACTTCCAGTTCCTTTCGCACATCCTCATTTCTTATACGATCTCTTCGTGTTAGACCCTTCACTCTCCGCAAATATTTCATTTCTATTGCTTGGATTCGATTTTTATATTTCCGTAACAGTATCCAGCTTCCACATCCATAAAAAGATTGGCTGATAAACTTATATATCTACTGTAATTTTGGTTTTTGCACTGATTTGCTTTTTTCCTATAAATAATCTTGATAATGATTGATACCGTTTTTATGTGCTAGTAATCCTTTAATTTATTTCAATATCTTCATTTCCGTTTTCATTTATCTTCATACCGAAGTATTCAAATACGTCTATGAAACTGAATCACTTAATAATGTAAATGACAATTACGGAAACGAAAAGTCAAAATGTCAACTGAGATCCAGTGGTTACGTAACCCTTGATCAACATATTGTGTTACAACGCAAAAAGGCTTAACTACTGACAAGTGGTTAAACATGGTTTAACCATTGGTCCAGTGACCAGTGAGTTAACCTGCTGAGTTACAACACACCCTAAGACTTGAACTTAGTGGAGCTTTTATGATGATCAGAAACTTTCACCGAAAGAAATAAAGCTACAGAGAGCAAAAACAAGGAGAGGAGGAAAACATTTCTCTGAGAGGAAAAAACGAAAGCGGAAAATGGCGACAGCCCCGTGAATTGCCTCAGAAGAGAGGAGGGGAGAAACCTGGAAAAGCTTTCTGTCTCATACAATGCTAGTAACGATTTTAGAAGTGTAGAAAGTCTACACATTCCTAAACTCCTTGAGGAGGTGTTGCTGTCTGAAAAGATGATACAGTTTGAGCCGAAGGAAGTGGATAGCGACCTAACAGGTATAGTGATATACCAAGAACATTTATTATGATAAGAAATAGTATGAGCACACTATGAATACAATTACAAAGACAAGAAGATAGTAATAGCATCATGCTACCTTCGGAGATACATTCAAGTTAGAAATAGGGAAATCTGAGGTGAGTCTCAGGAGAAAACCAAGAAAAACAGATTGGAACAACAATAAACCTGTCTGAAAGGAAACCCAACATAAATCCATAGCAGAGTAGGCTATACAGCATATTCACCAGGAAAATGATCTTGAGGACCTGACCTTGCCTTGGAAACAAGTGCGGGGGAGAGGAAAATAAGTTTTGAAATAAGAGAGGCTGACAACGAACAAGAGATGTTATATAGGAGGCATGAGAAAGGCCGAAGCACGGAAAAGCTCCTGTGGCAGACGTCAGACCAAAGTTGCGATAGTCGCTGAAGCCACGACGGGGGACTTGAACATAGGGATGGAGGAAGCTCTGTGGAAAAAATCAATAATGGTCGAGGAAATGGCACCGGAAAAGGCAGTGATCTTAATTGGATCTTCAGAGAAGGGGTAAGGTCGCGGTAAACTTAAAAACGAGCTAAGGAATCTAGAAATTTTGCTAGAGAGGATTCAGTTTCAGAAATCATATGAGGCTACAAAAATGGCGACTGAGAGAGCTACAGTATCACTGTTTTAACTGAATCTCTCTTTTCAGTTTGATTTGTTAAAAATGAGGATCTAATTAATTTGCTTATCGAAGGACCAGTCACTGTATTTTATGTGACGAGAGTTGACTACTTTCATAATACACTCACCGGCACGAAAAACGGAGCAGTTGAATTTTTTCAAACAAACTTCAAATTTCAATGCTTTGTGATGTTTTATTATTATAATATCTTACACACAAATAAAACAAAGTTTTTAAATTATTTTCCAACAATAACTGAACATATAATTAAAGAAAAAAAAGTATTTCGAACAATTTAAAAAACGAGAACAAAAAACTTTTTGCAACAATTTAAAAAACCAGAACGAAAACAAATTTCTGATGTGTCATAACGACTTAAAATTATTCAAAACTAAAACGACTTGTTATCCCAAACTTTGGAGCCGCATTACTAATAACGGGTGTTGCCCCCACGTGCTCGAATTAATGCCTGTATCCTTCTTGGCATGCCTAGAATCAAGTGCCGAATATCCGCTTGTGGAATAAGTTCCCATTCCTCTAAAAGAGCTTGTCGCAGCTGATTTAATGTTAAAGGAGCAGGAACACGACTTCGCATTCTTCGCCCGAGCATGTCCCAAACATGCTCTATGGGGTTGATATCTGGGCTTAACGCTGGCCAGTTCATAACAGGAATGTTTACCTCGTTTAAATATTGTTGAGTGATTCTCGCAGTATGAGGTCTTGCGTTATCATGCATAAGAAGAAAGTCATTTCCAATGAAATCATCGTAAGGGACAACAAAATCTTGGAGAACGTCCTCAATGTACCTGGCAGCAGTTAAGGAGCCTCTCGGAAGGATATACAATTATGTGTGTGCCTCCAGAGAAATTCCTGCCCACACCATAACGGATCCCCCTTGATATCCTACCCTAGTGCTGAAGGTACATTCAGCAAAACGCTCGTGTGGCCTTCGCCATACTCTCTCACGGCCATCTGGAGACCGTAAGCTAAATCTGGACTCGTCAGTAAATAAAACGTGCCCCCATTCATTTTCACCCCAGTGCTCATGAATTCTGGCGAACTGAAGTCGTGCAACACGATGATGCATAAGACGTTCTGGGCCTGTCGCAGGTCTACGACTGGTTAGGTTGGCTTCCCTGAGTCTTCGCCTAACTGTCCGCTCGCTTACATTAGTTTGCCGGACGTACTGAAGTTGATTTCTGATTTCAACAGCAGTAGCATGACGATTTCGTAGACTTTGTAAGGTGATAAAACGATCATCACGAGCGCTAGTTCTGCGTTGAGGACCAGTTCCAGGTCGTCTATTGTAAGCTCCAGTTTCCAAAAAACGTATAAAAATACGGTGCACAGTACTATTGGATACATTATACTGTCGGGCAACATATCGTTCACTCCTGCCATCTTGAAGCAACGCAACAATAGCAGCCGCTGTTTCGGGATTAACAGACATATTTTTCAAGTTAAATAAATGTATCACTATAGATTAAATAAACACAGCACAAATTTAACACGTATCTGTCACGTTGTATATGTCACATTTCTCAAAATTCATGGCCAACTATGCACTTGCACTTTACGGCCAAGTAATAAGATCTATTGGGTTTATTATTTTAACTCAAATAAACTTTTTTACTTCGAATAAAAAATCAATTGTTGTTAAAAAATGTTTAAAACATGTTATTTTATTTGTGTGTAAGATATTATAATAATAAAACATCACAAATCATTGAAATTTGAAGTTTGTTTGAAAAAATTCAACTGCTCCGTTTTTCGTGCCGGTGAGTGTAGTTTGTAGGGTATTATATCAAATAATTGTAGCACTTTTCACTATTTTATATTACTTAATATCAGTATAAAGTTCTGGTTAATTTTGCACGGCAATTGAGACTTTTCTACTGACTTTGGCAGAAGCATTTGTTATTTTATGTTTTTATTGATTTTTATTTGACTGGAGGGTTTACGGTAGTTTTTTATGAAAGAAAGGTTAAAATTCATGTTTGGGTAGAAAATGAAATGCTGAATAAAAATAAGGAGTGATAATATATTCATTTATACTATGTGTTTGGAATGCGGAATAATTATTATACAGGGGTGAGGATAAATGTGATTGACGTATAATTCGCAGGAAGAATTTAAGATTTCTTGGTTGAAAAGACATCAAATGTGTTAAATGTGTTTGATAGAGGTAGAGAATGGAAAGAGAAAACTCAAAATATAAATACTGAATGATAGAGATGAATGTGAAAGGGAAGTATTGGGAGGAAAATGTACGATGATACTCATCATAGATTTGGGTAAATGCACAGCTTCTAAAGTACGATGCAGGAAAAAGGAAAGAGGTTCTCCGTTTAGTAAGACTGCCCCATGGAGTAGTACACCGGGGACTATATCAAAGGGTGGTGATGAAGGTGATTTTAGTGCGGTCGGCTGTTGCATGGACAACCACGTGCCGCTTAGTCAGCTCACATGGCCACCAAATCAAATTTTGAGAATTTTCGAACACAAACTTTTACAGAAACATTTCCTCTATATTTATTCACATTATCACCTTGATTTCATCACTTGGATTGTACTTGCCGCTTAAATAAACAAAATTTGGAATTGTCCAACAATTTTTGAAAAACTAATGGATGAAAAAAATATTTTTTGAAATCTACTTTCATCATTTTATAGGGAATAATAATTCCTACAATTTTTTGTGCGAGCCAAACTGAAGAGAATATCAGCGAAAAAGACTTCCAGTTTCGAGCGATTTACGCTGTGCTTGCAATTCAAAAAATTTTTGTTACATAATATTCCGTGTCGAAAATTTCATGTTTGTTCCCCAACTTCACCGGCTATAAGGACAAATATACATATATTACACCAATTTATTATTCGACACTTTTTTCGGTCGAAATATTTTATATTATTAGCAAGCAACGAGATGATAGCACAAAATAAAAACTCTGAACATAAATAACGCTGCCAAAACTACTCACCTAGAGGTTTTCGGATTGTACTAGCTTCTGGACGGACAGGAGGTTCTGCAATGTAACAATCACTCAGCAGGCAGCATTCCACATACAGTCTAACATTTAATTATTTATAAAAACATATTAAATATGCGGGATGTGATTTGGTGAACATAAAAAAAATAAAAAAAACTTACCTCAACGGAAGTAGGTATAATAGCGAAATCTGGATTAAAATAATAATTCTCACTATAGCAATATAGAGAATGGTAACAGATACAAATTTGTTTTTTTGGAAACATTTGGGTTATTGGGAAAAAGCTAACCACTGTTGAAAATGTGTCAGTTTTTTCACAAGTCATTAACTGCCAATATTTCGATTGCAAAAACTACTTAATTGAGCGGTTTTTTTGGTTCTTAAATTATGTAGCTTATACAGGGTGTCCCACGACGAGTGAAAACTATCTGTATATGGCAAACTACTTATAGTAAAATCATGAAAATTTCTACGTTTGGGTTTTCGGATACGATCTTTTCAACTAAACTATTTTCAAAGATGGCCGATTTCCGGTTCTACCGGAAGTCGACTGTAACTTTGTTATTTTAAATGGAACACCCTGTATATTGATACATTTTTGAAATCTACGTAATATTTTAGTATACTTTTGTCTAAAAGATTTTTTCGAAAAATGCTCACTTTTTGAGTTATTGATTTTTTTGTAGAAAATTTGACCGTTGAAGACCCTTATAAACTATTTTTTTACGAGGGGACCCTTGAAAATATGAAAATGGTTTCTGTTCGGTTGCCTTAAGCAAGGTCAAACGTATTCGAATCTATGTTGAGAAATTTTTCATTTTATACAGGGTGTGTATAAAAAGTGTTCAAAGTTTAACTTCATAAATATCAAATTTCTTCATTTTTTTAAATAGAACCACCCTGTTTTTTCTATTTTAATGCATTCAGGAGAAAAAAATAAGGCAAGTTCATGTATACTTTCCTATACCTAAACCTAACCGTTATCCAGATATTAAATGTTTTCTGTAAATTTTTAGAGATGCAGGTGTGGTCTAAATTTTGATACAAGCACTAAGAAATAAAAAGGTCTTTTTCTTCATCTGTCTCTAAAAAAAAATCAAATCAAATTGTTTTTATTAATCCTATTCCAACTTTTAGTCGTTTCCGAGATATTTGAGGTTTTAAATTGTTATTATATTTTTTAACAAGTTTAAATTTTCCATTTATACTTTTAGTAGGCTTTGTAATAAATGACACTTATTTAACTGACATTAGTTAACATCTAGAGAAGATTGTGAGCTAAGAGTTCGAAATTCCTTCAATTCCCTTTCTGAGATGATGATTAGCCGTGCGACGAATGAAGGTATACTGAGAAGGGTTGAAAAATGCATTGAAGTTCAAGGGAGCAATTTTGAACATTTACTTTCAAACATCAGACTATTTTTCTTTGGCTTTTAATTTTCCATAAAATTTTGTAGCATATCTTATTATTCTCACAAATGGTTTAACTCGATTAACTTTTGCTTAAAATGAACCGAATTCTTTTAACAATGTGCGGTTTCGATCGCGGTCAATCTGGATATCTTACTGCAAATAAAGCAAATGTTCTTGTAAAAACTTTGTCATATTTACCATGTATTCAAAGTAAATTCACATAATAATTTTATTTCTCAGTGCTTGTATTAAAATTTATACCACACCTGCATCTCTAAAAATTTACAGAAAACATTTGTTATCTGGATAACGGTAAGGTTTAGGTATAGGAAAGTATACATGAACTTGCCTTATTTTTTTCCCCTGAATGCATTAAAATAAAAAAAACAGGGTGGTTCTATTTAAGAAAATAAAGAAATTTGATATTTATGAAGTTAAACTTTGAACACTTTTTATACACACCCTGTATAAAATGAAAAATTTTTCAACATAGATTCGAATACGTTTGATCTTGCTCAAGGCAACCGAAGAGAAAACATTTTCATATCTTCAAGGGTACCCTCGTAAAAATATAATTTATAAGGGTCTTCAACGGTCATATTTTCTACAAAAAAATCAATAACTCAAAAAGTGTGCTTTATTCGAAAAAAGTTTTTAGACAAAAGTATACTAAAATATTACGTAGATTTCAAAAATGTATTAATATACAGGGTGTTCCATTCAAAATAACAAAGTTACAGTCGACTTCCGGTAGAACCGGAAGTCTGCCATCTTTGAAAATATTTTACTTGAAAAGATCGTATGCGAAAACCCAAACGTAGAAATTTTCATGATTTTACTATAACTATTTTGCCATATACAGATAGTTTTCACTCGTCGTGGGACACCCTGTATTACATTTGAACAAATCTGTTTTTTCGTATCATTCCCCAAATCCCTATAATAAGAATCCCTTTTTCAAACAGTGTATAAATAAATATATATTACAAAAATAAATAAAAAAGTGAATTAACAAATAATAATTATTTGAAGAAAAAATACACGGTAGTTACTAGTTACACCAATGTTTAGATTTTTCAAACACCGTACATATTAATTATTTTTTAACTATTTTTTAAAAAGTTTTTGATTAAGCCTTAATTTAAAAACTGTCGTTCCTTTTTTAATTGGAAGTTGTCACAATTCGAAAAAATGAAAATAGTACAATAATAAAAAACGTTCTGAAAAAGTTGCACAGGTAATTTTTCGAACTTTAGTTCCCATTCTACAAGTACAGATTGTTCCAAATTTATATATTTTAGCCTGTTATTTGAAAGACGAAAGCAAAAACCATATTAAATCTTCAAACTGAGGACTGGATCAAAATTTGATTTCCGTATTAACTTTTTGTAACTAATGCACTCAACTCAGCCAGAATATTTTTTGCTTCTTATAGCCCGGCTTTTTTGAAATCTACAACTCATAGATCTGGAACTGAAAACAATCTTTTAACCTGGCTAGACACAACAGAGTAAGTTTTGTTGTGGGTGCAAGGAAATAGAGAGAAATGTCGGAAATAAGATAGCAGATAGTCTCTCAAAGGAAGGAGCTTCTTTTAACGGTCCTGAACTATTTTGTGTTATCCCAAATAGCCGCATTGTCGAAGATAACCAAAAATGGGATATGGAACTTAGCTCATCTTCCTGGAAAAATTATGCGTCTAGGCAAAAAAGATAATAAGATCTTCTGATTACTATGCTAAATAGCTCTTGAAACTTCCGAAATCTAGTGTGAAATAACAAATATTCTAACTGGACACTTCTCACTCAGATACCATCTCTGCAACGTAGGCAAAATGCAGGTTTAACAATGCATTTAACATTTTCTGGTATACAGACGGCTCAAAAGCAATAAAAGGGACTGTTATAGAAGTATACGGACCAGGAATCAAACACAGCAAAAGCTTGAAAAAATCCCTAAGTATCTCATAAGATAGTCAAGTAGCCATTAAAGCACTGAGCTCTTGTGTAATCAGTTCCAAAATGGTGAGGGAATGTCTAGAAAAGCTTAATGAACTAGGCGAGAACAATATAGTTACTATACTATGGATTCCAGGACACACTGGAATAAAGAAGGAAATGAAATAGCAGATGAACTAGCAAAGAGGGGGTCTGAACCCTTTTGCAGATCTAGTAGGGCTTAGACAATCTGGGTGACTACAACCTGTTGAGATCAAATGAATGCATGAGTCAAAGTAAAACTGCGCTAAGAGTTTTAACAGGGATCCTAACGTTACATTGTCGCCTGAATGGGCACCTGGAACAGCTCAAAATAGTGGAGGAAGAAGAATGCAGATATTGTGGCATGGAAGGAGAAACCTCCATCCACATACTTTCCAGCTGCACAGTACACCAGAATCCTAGAGCACAGTACCTGGGATATTACTGGATAGAAGAGGAACATTTACCTAAGAGAAGAAAATAGAATGATAGATGAAGTAACAAAGAGAGAAGCTGAAACTAGTCGAATCATCTCAGTTACTTTTCAACATTCTGTATTTTTTACTTATTTCTGTCCATTTCTTATGGTTCTCACTGTGCTTTCATTAATATTTAACTCATCTTGTTCAGTTACTAAAAATGACACATTATATCCATTGGAGTATTTCTGAATAAACTCACAACTCACAAACCCTGTACATTATTATTTTCAGCTGAGAATCCTACAACTAAAACTTAAAAAAATTGTCTTATTGTAACAAATAAAAATAAAAGGTGTACTATATAAATAATGTTTTTATTCTTTAAATATCTTTTCAACATTTTTTTGTCATGTTTATATAATATATTATATAAAAATTTAATATACTTTAAAAGATTCAACAACAATGTGGGAAATTACAAAATAAACCATCCAACAAAATAACTTAAGGAGGAGTATTCATGTGTGATGTATACAAACTCATGCTGCATACCATTCATACTATTCATCTTTGTACAAAAAATATCATCAATCACTATGTATCAATAAGTACAATGTAAAAAAATATAAAAAATATTTATATAGACAAGATGTTTGCGAAAATACGAGAATTTACAATTGAATAATATGAAATACGATTGAATAGTGTCATTTGTCCGTGAAAATTAATATTGACCTATTGTTAATATTATTTGATTAAATTAGTTAATCAGATCGATCCTTCTATCACAGATGAACGTGTTGAAATATATTTTACACTTGCTCAATACTAGCATCAACTCCATTCCTAAAGTTAAACAATCTCCGATGAATTCAAACTTACTTTCAAGTCCAATTATTTTATGAAAACGTAAAAAGATATAGTGAAACCACAGTTTTGAATAACAATAATTACCCTAGAGAATTCACAATCGAAAGAATTACCAAATATAAGGAACTGGAATCATTTTCAATACCCATTAATAATAAATCAACCAACTTCAAACAACACCCTATGTTGAGGGTTTATCAGAGAGAATTCAAAGAAATTGATAGAGTTCATACAACAGCCTTTTTGGTGTGCGTCATCGTTTGTGACGTATATTCATGTTTTGGGTATGTCGTTTATTTTATTTGCTATTTCGACACATATCTAACCCTAAATTTGATAAATAAAATCATCAGGATCGCATTCAGCAAAATTCGACAAGGTTATGAAATTAATAATTACCAGTTTCTTTTTCTAACTGAAAATACTTGAGAACTTTCAAAATGCTGATGTTTTTCCGTGTATCTAGGCATATTTTTGTATTATTTGAATAAATATAACAATAATATTCATATTAACTTTTCATAAATAATAATTGACCGTGAACAACAAAGTGCAGACCTGACAAGAACTGTCAGTGAGATAGTAGAAAAATATGTCAGACACATTGACAATACGAAAGGTATATCTGCATCCTATTTTAAACAAAGAAGTTTCTCCCGATTGATAGGTCGCACTTGCGCTTAATCCAAACATCAACCAATCAAATTTTGGTAAGTCAATGATTAGGGTTGACGTTTGTAATACATTTGAACGGTTCATTATTGTGATATTTTCATTAGGATTAATCAAAGACCTGACTTTTTTCCATTTCTTCCAACGTAATGTGTTAGAAAGACATTAACAAACGATGACGCACACCAAAAAGGCTGTTGTATGAACCATAATAAATTCAATATTCGAACTAACTTTAAATCTACCAATACTTTAAGATCTATCACAACAAAAGGTAGGACGAAAAATGAAGAACAATCATCAAAACACTGTATATAACAAATATCATGTGAATACAACAAACATCAATAAAATGAAACATCTATTCCATTGAATATCAGATTAAAAGAACACAAAAAGTATATTATAGTTAGGGAGCTTTAAGAGCCAGGTATTTGCAGCCATGCTTGGTAGGAGAAGCATCATGTTCAATGCGATTCAAGGAACAATATTAGAAAAACACACGGAATGAGGAAAAGTAGTTTTATGAATTATAGTCGGAATTTTTGTTAACCAATACACGCTTACCTTCTCAAAACTGCTTAAAACATTATTTTGAAACACAATTAAACATAATATTCATTCATAATAATAAACAAAGCACTATTCCTTGAAATCCTTTCAAACGTCACTAGTCCTAATCGACTTTAATAGGTACTATAAGAATGCTGCTACACAAAATATTTCTTCATTCACATCAAACATATCTTGACAACAACAGCTAGAATACTATGGAAACGTAAGAAATAAATATATTCAACAATGATTGTGATATAATTGATGGTTTACATCTTGCAGAGGATGGTGCCTATCGAATATTAGGTTATTAGGTAAAACAGTAGTCCACCAGAAATTATAATTTGTGAGCCACTATCTACATTCTACTCATCTTATAATATCAATATTGCCATGTATCAATTTCAAGTTAGATACTTCCATGTGGAAACCTGTGACAGATTCCCCTTAAATATGTAATATCAATACAAACACCAAAATGACTGGTCACATAGGAGTAATGAATTATCTAGTTTTTAATTGAAACAAGGCAACATTGAAATTATTAGGTGTTTGAAACGTCGATGACTGACACTGATTACCTTCTTTTCTACCTTATACCCTTCGATTTGCCGCTAGATAACACCACAAACGATCCACCGCAGTGTGGATGTATGTAAAATCATCGATTCATATCAAAAACAGACAAAAAACAAATATACCACATGGAACGGTCAGAAAATATTGAAACAATTAATGTTTAATTAAATATAATAATAACGACCATTCTTATAGCTTACTTTCGCATTAACTCACGCTATTTTACATATTATGGATTAATGTCGAAACCTTAACACATTTCTTGGTGCAAATTTCAATTCAATTTTCGAGATTTACTATTAATCACTGCTTAGCACCTACATCAGCGTTATCACTTTCCACATTAATCCAGCCTAACGCTTAAAACTCGCATTTATTCAATTTCAAGCGCGATATACTTCCAATCTCTCAACACTCTTATATTCATTCAATTCACTGACCCCATAACTAACATTAATTCAATTTACAACGGCTATCTCTGACATTACTTAGTTTGTCTTTTTCTCGACGACGACAACTGACTGACGAGAATGAAACAACCATGTCCCAAAAAATTGGGACTAAAATATATAATAGTACAAATATTCAAAAATATTATAGTAGTTGTCAGCATACTCAATTTCATTTATGCTAAAAAAGTACAAAATCTAGTTCAAGAAAACACAGAAAGTAAAAAATTGATTCATCTCCATCCAGTGCTCACCAATCGGATTTATCACATTTCCCCATTCGCATCCCACTAAGAGATTTCGAATATCATCTTAAGCAACTACTTATTTCACCGGTAAAAACATCAAATACATATTGTCGAAAACATCTTGAGGAAAACTGAGTTAAAAATAAATGTATACAAAAAAATAGATAAAATTGTCGAAATTAAAAGTAATCAACACAAATCTAAAATAGCAATTAAAGATCAACAAGCTGCCTTAGAAATTTTGAAATTCTTATTATTCGGTACCTGAATTTAATTCTCTAACTAATGTGGACATGGCGTTGGTGACTGAATCAGCTGCTACTAACAAATCGTTTCTTAGAGAACGACCCACGGACCCTGGAGTACCGTTTCCATTACCTAGAATTGTAAAATAATACTGTTTGTAGTATTTATAAGTTGGTAGTGAAATTCATGCAATGAAATGAGAAGAAAATTGGCGCCTCTAATAACACTATTTTATTCCTATAGCAAGATTAACATCAATACTTGCTATTGCCTCTTCATTATTCCTGAATAAACTACTCTGGACATTATTATTTTCAGCTACAAATTTTATGAAAACCTTTTTTTGAAAAAATAAATGAAGTTGTGCTCTATCAATAATATTTTTTCCTTAAATGTCCGGCTAACATTTTTTGCCACATACATAGGTATTATTCAGACATGGAGGTTAATTGTTTGAAATAAAACATTTTTTGGCATGTTGTGGTAAAAGTATTGATTTTTGAAGTCATAAAGTGGCATTCAATTTTTAGCTGATGTTTTCGCAATAGTTTCAATTTTTTTCAAATGACCAATTTAAAACTTATTATGGGTTTCGCACAACGCTTCCAGAGCTTAAAGAAACCCATAACAAATTTGGAAAAGTGTTCAAAATTTAATATTCATAACTTGAAAAAATAAAGTTGATAGACAAAATCCAAGTAATCAAGCACATTGAAGAATTAACGTTTAATCAGATTGTCAATATTGTCGATAATAAAAAGTCTATTTTCTTATTATTATCAATACATACTTAGTACTTTACTTTTCCATAGTTAAACGTGGCAATATCGAATGTTTTCGACTGCATTGCTTTCAGAGGTTTAGATAAACTTGCCAAAATATAGCTACAAAATTAACGCTAAGATATTTGCACGTTCTTCTGTCGAAAATGAGAGGGTCTCACTGACAAAGGAGCTTGTTCTTCTTATATCGGATACAAAACATTTTGTGGTATCCCAAAAAACGGAAATGAGATAAGGGACTTAATATATCCCTGTGAAGAATAACTCCATGCCAAAGAGAGGTGACAAAAAGGTTATTGAGATTATCTGATTACTATGCTCTTGGAACTTCAGAAATCTGATACGGTATTCACAAGAATTCGTCCTGGGGGGTTATTTTCGTTTCAATCGAATTTGATTCGAATGCGACCTTACGTCAAATTTTCGAATGAAATACAAAAAGTGTATTTTCGTGTAATAGAAATTGGTCCGTATGCGAAATTTTCGATCGATTTATTTCGACTGAGTTGGAACCAATCGAATTCAAAATCCGTGCACGAATTTGAGTTTTGAGCATGCACAAAAGCGATTCTCTGACTTTTCCGTCTTTCAATTTTGACTTTTACCTTGGTAAGGTTATGATTGTTGTTTGTTGATATTATAATTTTGATATATGGATGATGCGATAATTAATTTGGCGCTATAGGAGCACTTGAAGAGGCCGAAAGCTTGGCACAACACGGTCGAGTATTAAACGAGCAAATCGACCCGTTTGAAAGTCTTGTAGAAAATAAATTCATGAAAATTTATAGATTAAACAAGGCAACAGAATTTAGGGGATTGCTTACATCTTTCCAAAATGTTTGTGTGGTTTTGAATTTAAATTCTTCAGTAAATTTTCCACTTTTTAGCTCTGGGTGATCTAAGAGGAAGGCAGCAAGATGTTCCTTTTGATTTACAGTGAAATGTATTTTTTGCTAATTATTGAAACTGACACTTCAAACTTTAAACACAAGGCAGGAATATTGCAGGGTTATTAGAACTCTACAGTTGGTACCGTATAAATTGCGACGTTGTCACGTATGGTCATGCGAATTTCAATTCCGCATACGAATTTTAATTCGATGACGTCTCAAAAATACGTTAGGCCAATATCAATCGAATTATTTCATTCGAAATCTTTCGAACACGAAATATTTCGACTGAGAACGAAAATACACCCCCTGGACCCCGTTCACTCAGATACTATTACGGTAACATTGACAAATTGGACAGTGGAACATGCAGATTCTATGATGATACATATGAGAGGATGAAGCACATTTTTTGTAATTAAATGGTCATTGTATGCCAGCGCCCTAAATACCTGGAACAGGTTACAGACCCCAGCTCACTCAGAAATCTACATATTTTTTACAAAAATTTAGATGTAGTGTATACACAGGCGAATCAATCGAAGTCCTTGTGATCTAATATGTGGGTGATCAGTGTTAGAACCTACACTTGGAAGACGCGATCCAGTCACCCTTTACTCAAGTACCCACAGCACTGAAGATCATGAATTTACCATTATTTGTTTCCTAAGTAAATGACATTACTTCTTCAGTTGTAATTTTTCCAATGTCTCATTATTTTATACTAAATCTTATAGCTGATATCAGATTATTTTTTAGCAGATCCTCACTTTTTCTCATGAATTACAGTAGGATATTACAAATCAATATTAATCGTGCACTTACCTAAATTAATATTCGAAGAACCACCAAAAGCACTTCTGACATCACCACCAACTCCCGCCAAAGGATCGCTGTTGTATCCTCTTTCTTGCGGTAAACTATTGATCGGTTCCCTATTTCCTATAATCATACCTTGAGAATGTGGTATATGTTGAGTATTTTGTGAATGCGGCATATGCTGCACCCTATCTCGTTCACTTTGACTCACTGGAGGGATGGAATTAGCCATCGAAGTGTTAGTAGAAGGTGGCATGCCTATGGGTGTTTGAGGAGCGCTACGTGGGTTCGCTTGTGTTGTAGGTTGAACACCTGGAGGAAGAGGAGGAGATTTTGTACTTCGCGGTGATGAGTTTGGAGTACTCCGCGGAGAAGACTGATGATTCTGGAAAAAATTAGGATATTTCCTCAAAAGTCCTAAGAAATGCACAATTTTCCAAGATAATGAAAAATATTCACCTTCAACATTTTCATTAACCCTTCCAATTGCATCATAAGTTGTCTTCTTGAATCTTGTAAGGTAGTCAAATGCGTTTCCAATTCGTCTTTCCTCATTCTAAGTGCTCTTAGTTCATTCATTAATACTGGATTATCGGCACCGTGTCCACTAGATTCTAATTCTTGTTGGCGCCTGAAAGAAGTAAAAATTAAAAAAAAATAATTATTTTTAGGTTCATCATGTTGTCGTAGAAAAATTATTCTTCATTTATACGAAAGTTATTTTTCAATCATGGAATGACTACAGACTTCCAGGCACTGGACCAGTTACACAACTGTTCTGGTGCTGCGAATTCACATTCAACAAATCCAATTCCCAAAGAACAATCAGGACAACTAGAGTTTATCTAAATTCAGTTTAAGGACCATAAAATGAAGCAATGTTGTCAGATATATTTTCTAAAATTGTTGGGCTTACTATACATATGTTTCCCATTACTTCAGTATACTGTTAGCTCGTGATGTTCTTAGAAAGCTAGTTTGGAAATATTTTATAAAAAATACATAATAAAAATTCATTTGTAAGCATTAAAAAAAGTCGCTCGAAACTGTTATAAGAAGAGAAATTAATTAGAACAACTTCATGTATGCCCGCTATATTCAAGAAAATTTTGAATATCTGGCACCGCAGCTGCAGGTGGCCAATATCGCCAGTCACCGAGTAAAATATTGTTTATAATATCGAAAAGTTCGGGTCACTTCTAAGGCGGTCCACTATAACATAAAAAAATTTTATGGGATAGGGTGGATGCATTCAAACGATTTGTTTACTCTCATAAGTCTCATAGGCGTGTGCAATTATGTTAGTATGTTTATATGTATATTTAAAATAATATATTAGTATCTATTTCTTGGATGAGTGAGTTTAATGAATTAATAATACAGGGTGTCCCATGACGAGTGAAAACTATCTGTATATGGCAAAATACTTATAGTAAAATCATGAAAATTTCTACGTTTGGGTTTTCGGATACGATCTTTTCAACTAAAATATTTTCAAAGATGGCCGACTTCCGGTTCTACCCGAAATCGACTGTAACTTTATTATTTTAAATGGAACACTCTGTATATTAATACCTTTTTGAAATCTACGTAATATTTTAGTATACTTTTGCCTGAAAACTTTTTTCGAAAAATGTACACTTTTTGAGTTATTGATTTTTTTGATATCCAGATTGACCGCGATCGAAATCGCACGTTGTTAAAAGAATACTTAACAATTTGAAGCTATTCGGTTCATTTTAAGCAAAAGTTAATCGAGTTAATTTGTGAGAATAATAAGATATGCTACAAAATTTTATGGAAAATTAAAAGCCAAAGAAAAATTATCTCATGTTTCAAAGTAAATGTTCAAAATTGCTCCCTTGAACTTCAATGCATTTTTCAACCCTTCTCAGTATACCTTCATTCGTCGCACGGCTAATCATCATCTCAGAAAGGGAATTGGAGCAATTTCGAACTCTTAGCTCACAATCTTCTCTAGATGTTAACTAATGTCAGTTAAATAAATGTCATTTATTACAAAGCCTACTAAAAGTATATATGAAAAATTTAAACTTGTTAAAAAATATAATAACAATTTAAAACATCAAATATCTTGGAAACGACTAAAAGTTGTTTTTCAGAGACAAATGAAGGAAAAGACTTTTTCATTTCTTAGAGCGTGTATCAAAGTTTAGACCACACCTGCATCTCTAAAAATTTACAGAAAACATTTAATATCTGGATAACGGTAAGGTTTAGGTATAGGAAAGGAAAGTATACATGAACTTGTCTTATTTTTTTTTATCCTAAATGCATTAAAATAGAAAAAACAGGGTGATTCTATTTGAAAAAATGAAGAAATTCGATATTTATGAAGTTAAACTTTGAACACTTTTTATACACACCCTGTATAAAATGAAAGATTTTTCAACATAGATTCGAATACGTTTGACCTTGCTTAAGGCCACCGAAGAGAAACCATTTTCATATCTTCAAAGGTCCCCTCGTGGAAAAATTCAACGGTCAAATTTTCTACAAAAAAATCAATAACTCAAAAAGTGTGTAATTTTCGAAAAAAGTTTTCAAACAAAAGTATACTAAAATATTACGTAGATTTCAAAAATGTATTAATATACAGAGTGTTTCATTTAAAATAACAAAGTTACAGTCGATTTCGGGTAGAACCGGAAGTCGGCCATCTTTGAAAATATTTTAGTTGAAAAGATCGTATCCGAAAACCCAAACGTAGAAATTTTCATGATTTTACTATAAGTATTTTGCCATATACAGATAGTTTTCACTCGTCGTGGGACACCCTGTATAGTATTTATTGAGTGAATTGATATCAATATAATATTTATTTGTTCGTAGACGTTAGGGTAAGTTTTGTGAATATAATTCATTTGTAATTAATTAGAATGGCATTTTGGAGACCATTTGAAACGACAGTCCAAGATGATGCGCGGGAATCTAATAATTTGGCGCAACGAGTAAATGACTTAGCAATGATTGATAATGATGATAGGGCCGAATTTAAAAACAAAGATTTACATGTTCAGTGTCAACTCGTTGTTTTAAATATGTACGCATATTTGAAAAAAGAAAATTCTGTAATTTCTGATAATACGGTTATCGTGAGAATTCACGAATTGACGAAAATTGGGTTTATAACGATTTATAATGTAATTAAACTAAGCACTGTTTTAATCCACTACATTAATTTGAAATACATTTGAGAAACATTATTTCACAATATTCGAATTTATAAAAAAAATTTATGCTTTCCATTGGGCGGCTTTTTTCATCAATGGGATTAAAAATATGGGTCATCAAATTAACAATAGAAAGACTTTAACAGCTCAAGCGTTGGTGATAACGCCAGCTGAAAAGTTCCATTGATTCCATCAGAAGGCAATTGTGGCAGATGAACAGAGTCTAAAAACAACTTGAAACCGTCTAGGCGCTTAACAAAGAATAAGGAAGATCTATTGAAAAATAAAAACTTATACAGGTTTCACACAACATAAACAACACGTTTTTGAATATATACATTTACTCAGGCAAAATCCAAACGTTTGTCATGATATGTTAAGTGCACGAAAAGAAAACAACAAGATTACGTAGTCAGTAACAATTAGAAGTTATTTTTTCTACTGGCGTGCGGAAAGATCCACTTTTCCGCACTAAAAAGCGTGCGGAAAGTCACTTTTCCGCACTTGCGCGGAAAGTAAATTTGTAGTTTTTGGGGAGTATACTGACATTTGAATATTCAAAATATGTATTTGTATGGTTGTAGTTTACCAAATGACTGAAAAATCAATAAATTTATAAGAATTCTGCTTTATTTTTTTTATAAAAAGAAACATTTTTTCCAATAATTTTTTATGTCCCTGGTAAAAACATGATCAAATGGATGTCAAATAATAATAATAATTAATTGTCGATATGTATTTAATAAATAAATGGTTCTTTATGTTAACTTTTGGGTTTTTTTCAGGATGCTAGTAGATTTTTTCCCACGGCTTGGGAACTTTTCCCTTGGCTTAGGCAAAGTGACACTTTGTAGTTTCGTAAATTGTGGGAAAAGGACTATTTTCCATAGCAGTCGTAGAAAAAGTCACTTTCCGCACTAGTTAGGTAAACTACTATTACAGGCACCAAATAAAGATAGCGGAGTACTGGTCTTCATTATATGGTTAAAACCTATTGAACATAGGTGGACATTACGGTGTTTTTCATATGTTATTAGTGCTAACAGCAAAAATGTTTAAAAAACTTTCAATACACTCAGAACACCAAAAATTTCAGTTAATCATATAGCGTTCAGATTTACATAATTCATACATTTATTAAATATCTTGAAGAGCTTATAGATTACCTCAGTCTGGCTATTTCTCTCATAATTTCTCTATTCTTTGCTTCTAGTTGATTGATAAGTTCCCTCTGAGCTCTAGTGGAATCCATACCAAGGCAGGCTTCAGAAGGAACTCGTCCCTACAAGTAGACTTAATCATTACAATTATTCTTATTAAAATAAAAACAAATTAAAATCTATACCTAAAAAATGTATTGCTATGACGATGAAATATTTCTACTACTGGTAGCTGTGAAGATATATGTGAATTGTATCCAGGTTAAACCAAAGAATTGCCTTGAAGCAAAACGTGAGCAAGAGAATCTCATAGCTTGCTGAGAATTACTACTACTTATGTCTCCATAATTAAAGCAAGTTGGAAATTGTAATTTGGTTCAAAAATAAAGAAGATTTAAACAAATTGAATTATTTTATTTTTATAATCATCGTTTAGTATGGATCTTCATTAAGAAAAAGCCTCATCTATTCAATAATTGTAGATCATGACAGTGTCTTGTAAAGAGCTATTTTTATAAAACTAGTGGCCATATTCTCCGTATGCAATTAAGCGAAGCTTAGAGCTTAGGCCTGTTTTCACGACACTTTTAGTATTCACCGTACGTTCACCTCAAAATTGACGGCTTATCTTGTTAAGCCAGATATTTTGACATACCTGAGTTTCATACTTCTGGAAATGATAGATGATCAATTGGAATTTGAAAGTGATTTGTAAGTATTACATAGTATTTAGTAAATAAAGATCAAACTGTTTTTGTTGTTTGTATAATTATCTATCTTATTTTTAGAAATAATAGTGTATCCCCAGCAAATCAGATACTGACTGCTTTAATGTTTTCTGCTAGCGGTGTCCTTATTTTTTGAAAAGAAGATGTCCTGTCTGTTTTTTGTCTTCCAATATACATGCGTATTTATTGGCAAAAATTCATCAAGTGCAGTTTTTTAGTACTTGTAAAATTCGGTACCCGTCTCACCTCAACTTTTTAATCAAAAATTAAATTCATGTTTAATAATAATGAAAAAATGCCTTCTTTTGAAACTTGTAGAGAACGAAATTGACATTTGTTGACATTTTCTAGATTGAGTTGACTTTATTTTTCAAATTTTTTTTGCCAAATTTATTTATGGCTTAACAAAGCCTCATTTATTTATCTACAGTACATGATAACATAATTTAAGCCGAGCTTGCATTTCAGCCTAGCTTTTCTAATTGTAGCTTAAGCCTGAAACGGAGAATATGGCCATAACATGTAGATCTTGAAATAAGGTTTAAAAAACTTAAGGGTTGCTATTTTAAATAAAGGGGAGGTTCTATATAAAACAGCCTAACTATAGCTTGGCAAGTTCATCTGAACCTGTGAAAGGAATGCAGTCGAAAACATCCGATATTGCCACGTTTAACTATAAAAAAGTGAAGTACTGAGGATGTATTAATAATAATAAGAAAATGGACTTTTTATTATCAACAATATTAACAATATGATTAAACGTTAATTCTTTGATGTGCTTGATTATATGGATTTTTTCTATTAACATTATTTTTTCAAGTTATGAATATTAAAATATGAACACTTTTCCAAATTTGTTATGGGTTTCTTCAAGCTCTGGCATCGTGCGAAAACCATAATTACCACACTCTCCGAATTATATAATTAGTGATTTTTATCGAAGGGCTTGACCAGCTGACTTCTTATTGGCAAGCGTATGCGTGCGTTCTCCCCTCTCACTTCGTCAGTTGGCTGATATTGATTTATCCAGTGGCGTTGGTATTGTCAGTGACCTTTGTTTTTTCAGTTTTACCTAATAAAATAGGTCCAGTACGCCATTTGTACGTTTATGACAAATAAGCGCCATGTTTCCTCGCCTCTTACCGATGCCCCGTAGGTTCAGATAAACTTGCCAAACTATAGTTGTATTGCGAAAAAACAATTGAATTCAATCATCAAAAACTTTTAGAAAGCAATTATTTCAAGTATATTCATCAAAAATTTCTTACAGTGAGTTTGGAGTTTGATGTGATTTTAAAAAACTACCTCACAAAACTAAAAATATAATGCACCAAGCACAATGTTAGGCTACTTACCGTATCCGGTGACAGAGAGTGTTTTCTATAACCGCCTCGGGGCTAAAAGAAGCAACAGCAAAAGCACATTTAGGAAGATCATCCAACATAAAAAAACAGAGAAATATCAGACAACCGAATGTACATGCCTGTTTTGAATGTTATTACTGTTAACTATGATTATTTCAAAAAAAAGAAACCACTTACCATTCCCGATCTAGCTTCTTCTGCCAATTTAGCAGCATATCTGGCAATGAGACGATGTTCGTCGTCACGCGCGCTGTCTAGACTACAAAAAGAATTCACGTTAAATACAAAGCGATTTTATAGTATTCTAATGTTCATAAGAGATATTTAAATATTATTGAGTTCATTTCAATACCTTCGTGCTGTGGATCTGCTATCCAAACTACCCATTCCATCAAATGCTGTGAAATTACCATCCGGGAAACCATTATGAGATGGAATAGGAGATGGTGGCCTAAAACAAGAGCCATGAGAAATACAAACTTATAAATTCGATGAAGTGTATCTTTAAAATATTGGAGTAAATAGTTTTCTAGGAATTTGATATGCAAACCAGTCAATAATCTTCGAATTGGTGACTTCCGACTGGGCTGAAGTCGATAAAAAATGAGGGTGTTTTTTTTTTATTATCATGGAGATATGTATTCGAAATTCTTGTCAGAGTAGGCAGTAGATAAAGAGTATTATCTGAGCAGTATGAGGCGTTTGAGGTAACATCAGACTTATGAAAAGAAAATGAGAGATTTTACACAAGGATGAGGAATTTTTGGTCAAAAAATACACAAATACAAGAAAAATGGTTTCATTTCCATACAATAAATTTAACGTGTTTCAGGCCCGGTTTATCAATAGCAATTTATCCGTCAGTTAATGCTTAACTACCAGTTATTTTGGAAAGGTCGGTTTATCAACAACAGGATAACTCTATCCAGTAGATAAAATGTCAAATATTTATCTGTCAGTTTCAACTGGCGGATGGGTCGATATCTGGAGGTTAAGGTCTATCACATAACCCCAATTTATTCGGTAAAGTTGTTTTGATTTCATTGTGGTGTTGCTCACATTACAGGAGGCTCCAGATATATGATATTAAGAATTTTCCTGTTGCATAAAACCGGAGTGTGAAAAGAAGCTGGTCTATTAGCCTTATACTGTTATTTCTAAAAATCTTGCATGAAAATCCTGGTCAACCCACTTTTCGAAGTTGTCCACTATTTCCTTAACTGTATAAGGCCTTTTTTCGTACTCGATAATTTGCACAATATCCTCGTACTCGTCGCCATCCAGTATATTATCATTCGGAAAATTCATATTTATCAACAACCAAAAATTTTTCAAGAAAAATAAAAACAAATAAACCTAACAAAAATATAAATTGATGTGACATGACCTTGTTCTTGTTACAACCAATGAGATTGCTTACATTCATTCGTCAGCATTGCCAAATTTCATTATGTCAGTTAACAAACTAGAGAATAAAAACGAGTTGATATACCGCTTCCAAACAAACTGGAACTTTATCTGCTAGTTACTTTCATCCGACGGATACTTAATGGATAATATTGGTTATTCATAAACCGGGCCTCATTGACCAATTCCCGAAACTTTCATGACATAGTATCGCATTGAGTGGAGAGTGGAATAGTACTTCCCAACGAAAACATTTTGCGTTGCAAAGTAATATTCTATTGAAAATAACAGTGTAAATGATAGAGCTAAAAAGTTGACTCAGTTCATTAATTGAGAGATGAAAGATTGAAAATGTTTAACCAGTCGTCCGGTTAGATATGATGTGATTTACTGAGAATGAATAATACAAAAACGAAAATACTTACACGATATGAGAGAGGTTCAGAGTTTTTTCAGGCTGTTCAGGAAATCTAGGCAAATTATTCTTTTGTTTGTCAGGAACACATCTGAATGATTTTCTCAAAGACTGTCCAATCGTTTTACTTGGAGACTAAAAAAGTAAAATGGTTAGGTACATAAATATAGGTTTATCTTCGTGACTGAATCAAACAGTTCAATGAAGCATCCAACTAATTAACAGCTACAGTGACAATTTTTCTGAAGTTTCACATCACAATATTCAAGGTGTTTTCAATGTTTTCCTGTTTAGTTTGTAGGAACTTTGGTTGTGTTTTCGTCAAATATAGGCACACTCCATTACAAAACATTTTGTTCTAACTTTACACCAAGCGATAAGCCTACAGCGGGTAGTCGTTAATGGTACCTATGGCCTAATAGTATGATTATTTTACATCTGAAATGTTTGGCTGGTAAAATAATAGTTAAATTTAGTATCTAGATTTTACCGGCTACGGATCTGTTACGGTTTAGTGTAGAATGAGGGAATTATGAACTTATTATTATTGAATCAGATTATTAAATTTTGGTAAATACATTCTTTACTTGTTCGTATCCATACCAAAAGCTCATAAGATGATTCTAATCAAATATTGAAATGTAAAACTTCAATACAACGTCGAAAGAAAACAATAAAACTAACTAAATAATGAATAAAAAGATTAAGAATTCAGTTATCTACATGAATTTTATTTTTCACGTAAGGTATCTATATTGATATTTTCAGTAAATCTAGAGGAAGTGAATGAAACTATCTAATTAAAAAGAAAATACACTGAATATAACAGATAACATTTTGTATTACAAAATCAAAATCGAGCACATACAATACGGCTGGGATTTACCGATTAGAATCAACCATAACCATAGAGTCAATCTATAGATTTATTTCATACAGTTACATTTTGTCAAAAACCCAAGGTTAACTACCAACGAGATATAATCTTGGAATAACTTGTACAATACTTGTCATAAAAATCCATTGCAAAACCAATAACCAGTTATTCTCGCTACAAGTCTAGATATAAAATATCGAATTAATAACGATACTGACTTTTATACTGGAATTGTAGACTCGGCCTTTAAGCTTGAATTGTCAGAATAATTTTTAACGTGTCTCATACATTCTATACGCATATAATGTTGATATCGTTTGGAAATTTGTATCGTTTGCAGCAATCAAAGGAAGCAACATATTATTCAAAACAAATTGTTAGGTTTCAGTTGCAAAAACCGGTAACAACTGCAAAAACGATGGCTATATATATTCTCTTAATGATGCCGAACACTTCTTATTTCAAAATAGTTTACAAGTGATGCATAAATACATGTGTTTAGAGAATGGATAAGAAAACTGGATAAAAAAAGTGTACAGTTACAGTTTCAGATTACGAAGAAAAAGGTACCAGCTTATATAAACCGAAGATTTTGGATTAAACTTTGATTTTAGAAAAGGTTAAATGAGAAGAACATGGCAAGATATTGTATTAACTAAGTGCAAGAAAACAGGCACGGGCAAAAGATATGGATATAATCGTGCATGCAGGAGAGGACGGTTTTTGAAGATGCAGGCATGACTTTGAAAAGTAACCAAAATACCAAGATAATAATGAAATGAAAAAACTTTTAAAAAGGGTTATATACCTAAAGAAGCCAATTTAATCATCTTGGATGACGCTAGATCACTAAACTCATGTTCAAGTTGGTCTAGAACAAAATTACTAGATTGGGGCGGGAATCTAACAATATCAATATTCGGGCAAAACTTCTTAACTACCAAATGAGGGAAATTATCAAAACATAGTTGCTAGAAAGAGAGTACTACTTATTTGGAATGTTATCCAGAATCGCAAAGTTTCAAGTTTATCACCATATCGTTGACAGTACAGTGCTTGGAATGGTTTGGTCAGGAAACAAAATCAATAATTTTGACCAATGGATCTCGTACTTGGAAACTTATTATCAAAACTCATTGGAAACAACGTGAAAAACTAATTTTGGGAATATTGAAAACTTGTAGAGGCTTCTGATATTAATATTAATCCACCCATAGTAACCCACGGAAACAGTTCATCAGAAGAAGATACTAGAGATCAGACAACTGTCGCTTTAGCTCACATCCATCTAATGGCAATTTGCTCTAGCAGAAGATGTGATAGGGGGTAAAGGTTATATAAGCCAATTTTCGCATACTACACTCTTATTTTCCTGATAATTCAATAATCGGGATTTCCTTTGACTAAAATGTTGGCCAAGTCTTTAGTCGTATGAGGTCTGACTCCTGTGAAATAGTAATATTGTGGGTAATATTTGTAAAATGTTTAACCTCAAAATATTGCACGTTTTTGTACTTAACCGTTTTTCAATTATATAGTTTGTTTGTTGATATTTTGAAAATACAAGATTATTACAAAAATCATGATTACATTTGGGAATTTTTGGTTTCATGAATTTTATTCCAAATTAATTATTATATAGTTACTTATAATGGGCTTGTTATCAATGAAATATTATATCGGTTTTTTCACGTTTTTTTGTAAAACTAAATCATCAAAATAACAGGTAAAATTTTCAGCTCTTAAACTTTTTCCACTACTTCGATATGATTAACTAACAAATTATCTTGATTATTAGAAATTATTACACTGGATTACATTCACGAATATTACTCAAACAGCAAAACGTACATACAATCCTATCTGAATGTGAATACCACTCTAAATCATATAAAATTGCAAAGATTTTCAACATTCAATTCATTTTTCGGCGTACACACCACCTATAAAATTATATATATTATGTATAACTCGACCAGTGCTAGACACTTGAGTTTCGGATGCGCGATAGCTATGCCGGTCGGTTTAAGTCAAAAGGCTCATTTTGTGCCAGTAACCCGTACCACGGAATATTAAATAGCGGGAGCAGCGCAGTTGTAGAAAAAAACAGTGCATTATGCGTTAAGATTATAATTGATCATACTCAATAATATACCGACTCATATTTTAACCCTACGTCGTTCCCTCTCCCACGTTGAAACTTGATATTGGGAATCTCCTAAGTTACTGCACAGGAAAAGTAACCATCTGTATCTGTAGAGTAGGGAGGGTGAGTGTAGGCTCACAGCACTTAGGCCACATATGACCCATTGTACATCCTCCCGAGGAGTTGTCCTCCTAGGTCATCGTCCATCCTGTCCTTCTCAGGAAGGTGAACAGGTCACCAGGAGACATCTCCTTTATATCGGCAGGCGTAGGCCAAGACTCACCGAACACACACACTCTCTTATCGACGATAACTCCGGACACTCGCATAGGACATGCCTGACAGTCTCATCTTCCTGTTCACACATCCTGCATAGAGGTGTGCCCACTAGCCCCATAGTATGGAGGTGCTTCCTTAGTTGATAGTGGCCAGTCAGGAATCCCACTGTTATACGTAGGTTTTTTCTGGTCATCGCCAAGTATTTTTTCGGCGCCATCTTCCCAGGGTCGCCCAGGGTGATCCTGGCAAAACTGCATCCTTTGATTGCCTCCCATCTCTCAAGGGATTGAGCATGGGTGTAACGTTTGGCTAGTTCCGCAATTGTCGAAGTCAGGCCGTAGGTGTCACTGGGTCCAAGAATTTTTAGTCCAGCGGCTTCCCTGGCTAAAGATTCAGCAATGCGATTTCCTTTACTCCTGTCGTGCCCTTTAACCCACCTCAGGATAATATTGTTAACCGCCGAGGCGTTAGCTAAATCTTGGTGGCACTCTAGTACTAGTCTCGATATAACACGTTGTCTGTTCAAGGCTAATAGGGCTTGTCTACTATCAGTGCAGATTATTATGTTTTTGTCAGAAATTCCTTTCCTGATTAGTTCTTTTGTGGCAATTGAGATACCAGCCAGTTCTGTTTGAACTACGCTGGTATTGTTTCCCATTCCCCACTTGATCCTTAGGCTTAGTGCTCTCGAGTAAACTCCACATCCTGAGCCTTCATTCATTTTTGAACCATCTGTATAAATGCGTATTGCATCTGCAGCATCTGGCTCTGTGTTGTGTTTTATTTGTATTTTGTAGGGTTTATTAAACGAAAACCTGGGTTTAATTGCATCATTGGCTGCCTGCAGCAGAGGTAGCGCAGTAAGCGCTTCCTGCCATAGGCTTAACCGCAATTGGCCCACTCCAAAAGTAACTAATTTATCTAACTACCTAAATAAATGTTGGTTGATTTATGAAAATTTTGATGAAAATAATAAATCTAGATTAATCTCAATCTAATGTAATGAGTTGTGATGTAATCAGTTGCAATGTAACGTGTGAAATTAAAAACTACCTTAGGGTGCATCCGATTCAATTTGAGATAAAAAATATTGTTAATTATAATTAAATGTGATAGAGTAACATTTATTATACAAGTTAAGAACATTATTGAAAAATTACTTACAAATGAAGCATATTCTTTGACTTGATGTTCTAATATATGAGGTGATGATACCCGACCTCTCCAAAAACAATCCTGACAAAGAGTATAATGTGGACATTTCTGACATCTATATCGAAATCCGGTGAAGTTTTCTCTTTGACAGGCATCACATTGTACTGGATGAATAACTAAAACATGAGATTCCTCTAATTTTTTATTTAAAGATGTAAATTTATTATGAAGATTTCATTTTATTCAACAAGGAATTCACAGTAAGGAACAGTATACAGGGTTTCCCAAGATTATTTTTACAGGCTGAACTCGGGAATTAACGAATAGGAATAGGAAAAATTGGGTAATCTTTTTGGAACCTACTGTAATTCTATTCGATATATACAGGGTATGTGTGACGTTATCATAGGAGTACGAACGTCACTCCAATGAAAAAAATGGAAAGGGGGATCAAACTTGACTGTAATGAGAGGGTTTTTTATTTCAAATTCAATAGTGTGTATCACAGTGATGATACGATATCCTGTATATCTGTATCTGGAGGGTGAGTGTAAGCTCACAGTACATGTGACCCATTGTACATCCTCCTGAGGAGTTGTCCTCCTAGGTCATCGTCCATCCTGTCTCAGGAAGGTGGACAGGTCACTAGGAGACATCTCCTTTATATGCAGGTTTAGGCCAAGACTCACCGAACACACACTTATTGATGATAACTCCGGACACTCGCATACGACATGCCTGACAGTTTCATCTTCCTGTTCACACATCCTGCATAGAGGTGTGTTCACTAGCTCCATAGTATGAAGGTGTTTCTTTAGTTGACAGTGACCAGTCAGAAATCCCACTGTTATACGTAGGTTTTTCCTGGTCATCGCCAAATATTTCTTCGGCGCCATATTCCCAGGGTCGCCCAGGGTGATCCTGGCAAAACTGCATCCTTTGATTCCCTCCCATCTCTCAAGGAATTGAGCATGGGTGTAAGGTTTGGCTAGTTCCGCAATTGTCGAAGTCGTTAGGCCGTAGGTGTCACTGGGCCCTAGAATTTTTAGTCCAGCGGCTTCCCTGGCTAAAGAATCGGCAATGCGATTTCCTTTACTCCTGTCGTGCCTTTAACCCACCTCAGGATAATATTGTTATCTGCCTAGTACTAGCCCCGATATAACACGTTGTCTGTTCAAGGCTAATAGGGCTTCTATTGTTATGTTTTTGCAAGAAATTCCTTTTCTGGTTAGTTCTTTTGTGGCAATTGAGATACCAGCCAGCTCTGTTTGAACTATGCTGGTATTGTTTCCCATTCCCCACTTAATCCTTAGGCTTAGTGCTCTCGAGCCTTCTTTCATTTTCGAACCATCTGTATATATGCGTATTGCATTTCTGGGTTCAATTGCATCATTGGCTGCCTGCAGCAGAGGTAGCGCAGTGAGCGCTTCCTGCCATAGGCTTAACCTCAATTGGCCCACTACTACTTCGTGGTTTATACTAGCCGTGCGCAAGCGTACCATGGCCATTAACGCAACCTCCTTGACGTACAGGTCCAGAGTCAGACTAGTAATTATTTCCATTGCTACCCTGTATATGTTAGAAAAAAAGATGAAATGGTCTTTAATAGGGAAATATTTGGTGGAATCATTAAATTGGTAACAGGATTTTGAATGGTTAGAATACAAAAACGTCAACTTAAAAAAGAAGCTGGAAATAGGAAAAAATGATTTATATTTATATAACAGCAATAAGATAACCATTAGTATCCTCAGCTGCATTGAAAGGAAATTGGGGTCTCAAGTACAAATTATGGAAGGAATAGGAAACTTTCTTGAGTTTCTGTGCCTATCTGGATGCGTTATTAAAAGTCCGATTTTAAATTTCAAACAGGTTTTGGAATGTATAGATGTAGAGCAACAGAACTTATATTTCCAATTTGTGTTAAAATTATGCAAAAGTCGATCAAAATTGCCCAATTTATCTATAAAAACCATTGAGATTGCTTCAGTAGGTACACTTTTCACGTTAAATGAAAACACCAAAAAATTACGTATTTTGTTTTAAATATAAAAATTACTTATAAACATTTGCGTGTCCAACAAAACATATCAAAATTCGTGTTCTACTAGGATTTTGGTCAAAAACGTTTTTTCAATTTTTCAATAGAATTTCAGAATTCACCGCAAATTTTTTTAATACATATAATATTCAAAATAGGCGAATACTATCGATGTTTTGCAGAATCAGTCAACAATATAGTTTTCAAGATACTCACCACTCTCAACATTAGCCAAACGATGCAATAAGGGTAGCCATACTAAAGCTGGTGGTCCTGGATCGGACATCATAGTATCCAAGAAATCATTAACAGTAATTTTTTCATTCTGAAATAACTAAAATTAATTCACATTGTTATTTATTAGTTTTCATCACAGTATACAAATAGAACTAGTTGGATAAATCCTGGAAATTCAAATATTTTTAGTTGTCAAAGGAGACTAGAAGTGCACGTCGAGGACGGATGAGCTGGGATTATTATGAACTGCATTATTTCAATGCGATACAAGTGCGATAAAACCATGCATCTATTGCATTCTAAACATATGTAAAGTCTCTCTAAGGTAAATATTAAAAAAAATTGTTTTTTTCCGATTGGCTGCAAATATTAATTTTGCTGACTGATATCAATCAGCAAAGTATTACTTTTCCTGCCTAGACAGCAAAGTAACCCAGCTGAATTCCTAGCCTCGCTACGCTCGGCTATGAATTCAGCCTCGGCAGTCAATCTACTACTTTGCTGCCTAGTTAAACAAATAACTATTTGCTCTCCAAATTTTATTAAAAAACGTCATTAATTTACATCTACACTCTTAAAATCCCTCAATATACAGACTAACTTATTTCAGTGATTTCGTTAGTATTTTCTTTTGTCTTCTAAGCACTTGATGCATCCACGAGCTCTATGTTCCACTTCAAGCACAACAGTACACCAACTCAAAATAACTTTATCCTTTTTAATCTATGAAATATGGAGCTGAATTACTCGTACAGGTTAAGCCTTCCATGAGGCATGGATGCACTATGATTTAATGTTGATAATTTTTTAATTAGAACAGTGTTATGTAATAGTATATTATTTAACAAGCATATAATGATGGCGCAGGTGCGTTTATGTCGCGAGTCGCAGGCGAGTGACATAACCACCTAAGTGAATAATAGCCATTATATGGGAGTAGAATACTATACTTTGTCCACGAGTTATGAATTACCTACCTGTTTATGTATACCTACATTTTTTGTCAAACTAAAACACTATAGTTTATTACATTTGGATCCGATAAGGTTTGCGACCCTCGGAATTTTGCAATAATTTTTTTTACAGAAAGCCCTATTCTTATAGAACGTTTTAATAAAAAAAATTATATTGAAGATTATTCCTACCAACGTCACAATATATTAAATAAAATTTTTCATCAAGAGCACGACGAACCTGCAACCATAGAAAAAAAAATACCAATCAGGTTGTGAACTTTGCTAACAGCCGAAAAAGAAGATTCCTGTAATTTTACAGTTTTTGGCGGCATATTCAAGATTACTGTAATTTTACTTTTACTTCAAAATGACATTTACGGCATAGATAAAAAAATACTTATAGATGGGAATCTGACCCGTGGCGCCCTCTATTCATACGGGTGGCGCTACCTTGAGAGTCCCGTCAGTACCTTTGGCACAAATCAGGTCGTGAACTTCGCTAATTGCCGAAAAAGAATATTCCTGTAATTTTACAGTTTTTTGCTGTACCTTTATTCAAAATAACTTCAATTTTACTTTTATTGCAAAATGACATTTACGATCCATTTTTTGATATTTCATTTAAAATTACTCAACATTAGATTGATATCACAATAGTAACAATGAAAAGTCGATTAAAATTAAATGAAATGTCAAAAAAGGTATCATATAATGCCTGAATTGGGAAAAATAAGCAATAATCAACAAGTTTATTTGTATATTTCATTGATTAATAAAGTATACAATAAATTAAACGCTTTTTTTACATATTCAATGACAAACATGAAAAAAATAAATGTTAGGAATTCAACAACAATACTGGGAAGTTCAAAGTTGTATGAAAGAATAATAGTCATACTTCTGTCACTTTCTATTCAATGGATCATGTTTTTTAATGAAGATAAAGCTTACCGTATGCACCTCACATTACAGTTTTTCACAAAATATATTCTTGAAATTGTATCTTAAAGTAAAAGTCCCACTATAAACAATATAAACCAAATACGAATCATACAGTGTGTAAAAGCCAAATGGAATAAATTCATTATTTCGGTTACTGTACATATTTATAAAAAATCCCGAAACACGTCAAATTTAAATTATAACTTGACATTCTTTAACGTGAAAATGCAACCCCTACCTTCAACCCCCTTAGAATCACAGGTACAACCCCCAATTTTTTAAATGGGAAGTATAGGCTTGTGATATATCATTTGAAAGGTCTCTTCATTCTCTATTCAAAAATGTTATTGTTTTTAAATTTAATGCAAAAATTAACATAAAAAAAATTAATATCATGTTGTTACCGAAATTCGCTACAATACAATCAAAAACTAAAATGTAATGCAAAACGTAATAAAATGTAGAACACGAAAAAGAACTATGAATGTTAATGAAGTAGATGTTCAAAATGTTCTCCGCGAACGTCTTGGCAACATCCTAATCTCAAATAAAACTGTCTTCTAACATTATTTAACATATCAGGCGTGATCGACCTAATCGCAAGCGTTATTCGTTCTTTTAAGTCATTTAAATCAGAAGGTTTAGTTTTGTACACATGGCTCTTCACATATCCCCATAAAAAGAAATCTAATAATGTAAGATCAGGTGATCGCGCTGGCCATTCAATCGATCCTGTTATTTTATGCATTTCCGTTAATCTAACCATTTTTCAGAATTGAATTGAACAAACTTTATACTTAAATTACAACAATGACAACTTAAATAAAACAATTTACTACTGCTTGTTAAAATAGCGTTGCCACGGAAATTCTTTAAAGTTTTTTAATGGTTACCATCTAAAAACCACATTGCTACGGTATTTGTTAACTTTCTCATTATCAAGACCTAAACGGGAAATAAGTTTTAAGTAATATTGTAATAAGTTCCGAGTATATTTTAGCGAATTTCGGTAACAACATGATATTAATTTTTTTTATGTTAATTTTTGCATTAAATTTAAAAACAATAACATTTTTGAATAGAGAATGAAGAGACCTTTCAAATGATATATCACAAGCCTATACTTCCCATTAAAAAAATTGGGGGTTGTACCTGTCATTCTAAGGGGGTTGAAGGTAGGGGTTGCATTTTCACGTTAAAGAATGTCAAGTTATAATTTAAATTTGACGTGTTTCGGGATTTTTTATAAATATGTACAGTAACCGAAATAATGAATTTATACCATTTGGCTTTTACACACTGTATATAATACCAGATAATACGGATTAATACGGATACTCAACACACACACAAATATGAAATAAGCAGTTGTCAGGAAGTTGTCAACGCTAATATATATGTGGAAGAATCTGTAACTACCACTAACGGCATTACAGTTTTCATTAAATTACAAATTTTAGTACTGACGGGACTTTTTATGTGGCAGCACCCACGCGCCTTCAGAGATCCCCTACCCTGATTTACGGTCCATTTTTTGATATTTCATTTAAAGTTACCCAGCATTAGATTAATAATTACAATAATAGCAATCAAAAGTCAAGTAAAATTAAATGAAATGTTAAAAATGGACCATATAATGCCTGAATTGGGAAAAATAAAACAGTAATCAAGTTTATATAATTTATTGAATAAAAAAGTATACAATAAATAAAACGTTTTCTTACATATTTCAATGACAAACATGGAGGAAAATACATGTTAGGAATTCAACAACAATTTTGAAAAGTTCAAAGCTGTGAGGAAGAATAACTACTGCTGTCACTTTTTATCTAATGAAACATGTTTTTTAATGAAGATTAAGCTTACCGGGTGCACCTCATATCACAGTCTTCCACAATACATATTCTCTATAGGCACTCACTATAAGCAATAAAAACAAACTTCGAATACTCAACACACACAAATAAGCAAAATATTTTTAAAAAAGAAAAATTGGACAACTCACGATACACTTCGTGAAACGTTGGTCTGCAGTTGTCAGTGGTTGTCAGATTAGGATGTCAGCGCTGATATATATGAGGAAGAATCTGCAACTACCACTAACGGCGTTACAGTTTCCATTAAATTCGAAATTCTAGTACTGACCAGCACCCAGCAAAACAAAACCTAATGAAATTTTGTGTGTACGTGAAGTACATACATTATTTCTGACAATACTGCCATAAAATAATCAATGTTTAATGGCAAATAAGTTTAAAAATTAAGAAAATAAATTTAAAAAAACAACCTGTATTGAAGTATTTGAATTTGACAGGTGCAGTCGGAGTCTGTTATAGCGCAGAGATAGGAGCGGTTGGTTTCTACGCGGATGGCCCGGGTTCGAAACTAGCATAATACCTTTTTTTTTTTATTCTTAATGAAATTTTGTTTTTTATCGTTTTTTAAATAAAATAATTTTGTAAGTTGTTAAAATTTTAAAACGATAAAATAAATTATGCATGTTATCACAGAAAACAGATCTTCTACCCGGGCCATCCGTGTAGAAGCCAGCCGCTCCTATCTCTGCCCTATAATCAACTCCGGCAGCAGTTGTCAAATCTAAGTACTTGAATGACAGGTTGTGTTTTTAAATTTATTATCCCAATTTTTAAACTTATTTGCTATTAAGCAGTGATTACTTCATGACAATATTGTCAGAAATAATGTACTTTACGTCCACACAAAATATCATTAGGTTCTCTTTTGCTGGGAAGCAAATATTTAGGATTTTCTGATTTCCCATGTTAAAATCCTATGGTCCTACAAAACCTTGATATTATCATATCATATTAACAATACTTTTAAAACAATGAATATAATTTAAAAAACTGAAAAAAAGCCAAAGACAACGTCTAAACTACAATCTAACAAAGGTTTCTCAAAATGCTCCACTTAGTTTAAAAACAAGGTTAAGGTTGTTCTAATATTAAGTGTAATTGCAATCACTTTATTTTCGTTTTCAATGTAAAGCCGCGTCCACATTATGTCGAATGGTGTCGATCGACAAGGTCGATCGACAAATCTCATTCGACATGTTCGACTTTCAACTCGTCCACATTGTCAGTATATGTGGACGTGTTGACCGACATACATCGCCGACATCAAAACTGAAAATACTTTGAATTCGTTTTGCGTCATTACAATTCTCATTTATGAGTGATGAAGAAGATGCTGTAGTAGCAGCTGCTGCTACAATTATTTTTGCAGTTGTTGGAAACTAGCAACAGCGTTTTTGTCGACCTCGAAGATTTTGGGTACGACCCAGCCTTGTTAATGGTAGGAAAAAATATCCTACAAAGAAATTTATAAAGGATTTACTGCTAGATGAGGTTGATGGTATATTTCAATGAAAGTTAGCGTTTGCTCCTCGTTCCAATCCATATTGAGATACTACACAGCGCATAAAACTAACCAGAATGAATAGGTACGTGTGGGAAATGTTGAGCAACATGCTTCGACACGTCCATACTAGCCATGTCGATTCGACTTCCTTTTATCCGTACCGACTTGGTCCGGGTTTGCATTCGATTCGACCCGACATGGATCGACAATGTCGGGCGACCGTCCACACTGCATCGACTTTGTCGATCGACCTTGTCGATCGACACCATTCGACATAATGTGGACGCGTCTTTAGAAACCTAAAGAAAACAAAGCTATTTTATTGCTCTCACAAATTTCGTTTCATTACGTTACCTACTGCTGTGTACGTCTTTGAAAATCATGGGATAATAATGTACAAGTTTAGAATAACAGTCCAATTCCACCGGTTAGCGAAAAGCGAACGGCAGTCGCAAATTTTGGTCTACCGAAGGCACGCCATACGCAGTCAATCAAGTTCATCCTATACGTCCAACAAAATGTCAAAGGAATCGCCTTGAGTTATCCTACTAGTTCTATTCCTATACCATTGTTTTAATGAAACAGAATTAAAATATTTCTTACCGGACTAAAAATTGTATTGGCAAGAGAATCAGTATAATTGAATGTTGGAGATTCATAAACTGCAGCTGGAAGAGCTAACACTTCTTGAAGGTATTCATTGAATCTCCACTGTAGTAGTAATCCATTGCTATCGGATATTTGCGAGAATATATCTGAAATAATGAACAATAATTATGTAGTAATCATAATGTATAGTTGAGCTAACTGAATGAAAATAGTAGTTTGTACAACTAGTGCGCAAATCGTCACTTTTTCCACGAGCGCAGAAGTTTGCGCCGCAAATCTAGCGAGTGGGAAAAGTGATTTGCGTTCAAGTTGTACACAGTATTTTTTCTACAACCACATTTATTAATGAAAGAAATATCTGGAGGAGTATTTTCAATGTCCGAATTGGACAATTCAAAGGATAAATTATTTTCATCTTGGTTCATGATTCCTAAAATAATGCTTAATAGGTTGATGTTTTAATAATAAATAAATAAAAATTTATAATGAGATAGATAGTTTACTTACTTTTAGTTTAAATTTAAAAATTGTACACCAATAAGATATTCAATCAAGTTGAATTGTCAAAAAAAATTGACAGGTCATAGGTAGCTTTGTATGACATTTCGGTGCGGAAAAGTGCCATAGCGTGTACTTTTCGCATTACTTTTACAACGGTTATCAAAAGAATTGAGAAAAGGCCTGAGTTGCGTATAAAAATTTGTGTAGAAAAGCGTGTTTTGCATAGTGGTTGTAGGAAAATGTTATAAACTGTCCCATAAACAAAAAGAACATGCTATAAAATAAATGAACTTGAATTGAAAGATATCTCAAATTTTAATGAACTTTTCATTTTCTACAGGAGTTTCATTTTAAATTGTCATAGTTTGGGGTCTGAGACAATAAGATATATAAAGCCAGTCAAATTTGCCTATTTTAGGAAGCATTTATATCGCATTGAAAAGTCTAGCAGCCATTATAGCACTGAGTTTGTAAAATCAGATCAAAATGTTATGGGAACGCCTAGCAAAACTCAATGAACTAAGAGAAGACAACATCATTACCTTACTGTGGGTTCCTGAATACACTGGTATAAAAGAATATAGCAAATGAATTAGCAGAAAGAGGGACGTTTTGGAGACTGAAGCCCTCAAGGGGTATCAGCTCTGAAGTAATATTGGAAGAAATAGGCAACATAAGAAAAGAGGAAAGATCTAGTATTGCTAAGACAATCACAGTCACTCCTAGGAGACCTCAGTCAAAGTAAGACTGCAGAGTAGCATTGCACTTCAAGTGTTGACAGTGTTCTTACAGCTTCAAACTAGTCAAGAAGGAAAATGGTATGGTTCATTCAATAGCCTTTTTTGTGTGCGTCATCGATTGTTAATGTAGTTCTAACACATGACGTTGAAAGAAATTGAAAAAATGCAGGTCTATGATTAATCCATATCACAGCACACACCCTCTAGCAGTTTAACTCTCATCTACAATTTGTATCCAAGTTAATAGTATCAAGCCCTTCCGCATTTGTAGCGTGACGTTGCAGAATCGCCAAATCGGAGGGAACGTCACGTGAACTGTCAATTATTGAATGTTACCACAATGTTACAAACATCAAGTTGTCACGTCAACCTTAATCTTTGACTTGTTCATGTTTAGATTACGCTACGCGCAAGCGCGTTCAATCAATCGGGAAAAGTAGGATGCAGACGCAAGGTCCCTTAATACATACATTCCATTAACCTTGATGCAGACGTACCTTTCGTAGGAGCAATGTATCTTATGTCTTTTGCAAATGTCTCACTGACAGTTCTGGTCAGGTCTGTACGTTGTTGTTTACGGTCAATCATTATTTATGAAATATTAGTCTTATTGTTATATTTACTCAAATATGCCTAGATACACGGAAAAACATCATCATTTTGAAAGTTTCCAAGTATTTTCAGCTAGAAAAAGAAGCTGGTAATTTTCAATTTTATAGCCTTTTCGAATTTGGCTGAATACGATCCAGATGATTTTATTTATCAAATTCAAGGTTAGATATATGTCAAAATAGCAAATAAAATAAACGACATACTAAAAACCCAATTGTACGTCACAAACGATGACGCACACCAAAAAGGCTATTTTATGTATGGTTCATTCAATAGCCCTTTTGGTGTGCGTACGTCAACGATTGTTAATGTCTTTCTAACACATTACGCCGAAAGAAATGGAAAAAAGGCAGGTCTGTAATTAATCCTAATCAAAATATCACAATAATGAGCCGTTTAAATGTATTACAAACGTCAACCCTAATCATTGACTTACCAAAATTTGATTGGTTCATGTTCAGATTAAGCGCAAGCGCAACCTATCAATGGGGAGAAATTTCTTTGTTTGAAATAGGATGCAAACATACCTTTCGTATTGGCAATGTGTCTAACATCTTTTTCTACTGTCAGGTCTGTACTTTGTTGTTTATGGTCAATGATTAATTATGAAAAGTGAATATGAATCTTATTGTTATACAGATTGCGAAAAAGCTTATCAAACCATGCAATTTATACACGTACAACAAGGAAAATATGGGAAAAACAGATTGGAAGAGAGAGAAAGAATAATTGGGTTTAGTCTGCGTATACTCATTTCCCGAGTTTTCGTTATCGTTGAACTTTTTTTTCGTAAATATCATTTGTATAAATTAATCTGCGCTTCTGGCAGTAGCGGTTAAAAATAGGAAGGCAATGAACATTCGGCCAGCCTCGGGAAATAAGTATACACCCTCGCAGACCACGCCCAATTATTCTTTCTCTCTCTTTCAAGTTATTTTTTTCATATTTCCCTTGTCGTACTTGGGTAAATTGCATGGTTCGATAAGCTTTTTCGCAATCTGTATTAATTTGAATAATACAAAAGTATGCCTAGATACACGGAAAAACATCAGCATTTTGAAAGTATAATCAGTTAGATAAAAAAGCTGGTAACTATTAATTTCATATCCTTTTCGAATATTTTGCTGAATGCGATCCTGATGATTTTGTTTATCAAATTTAAGGTTAGATATGTGTCAAAATGGCAAATAAAATAAACGACATACCGAAAGCCCGGTTATACGTCACAAACGATGACGGACGCCAAAAAGGCTATTGAATAAACATACTTGCAGTTTGCATCGGCACAACACCCAAAAAGCTACTTAATAAATGAGGAACACATAGGCTACAAATTTAAAAAAAAAACCTTCAAAGAATGTGACTTGATGAACTACTATTATCTGAAACTATCCTCAGGAATTGAGTAAAAGAGGGAACATATGTTTTTTTGGTCTCAGAAAATGTTAACCACAACGGAACATGCTATACCTTACTGTCATAAATTGTTTTCTATTTTCATAAACTTCAATATTTTGAAAGCAAAAGTGGTATACCAAGTAACAAAGACATTTTTCTCAAAAACAGTCCTATAATTGATAATATACGAGTACTTTACTTACATCGTAGTTTATCCATAAGTTTTCCAGCACATAATGTAGCAAGAGCAACTTTTATTGAAAAGACTCTAATTTTTCCAACATTGTCTCTAAAACATAAAAAAAAAATTTAAATGAAGCTTTATGCATACTAATCTCAATTTTGATAATTGTTGCACATGAGCAGAACATTTTATTTTTATCTAAAGTAGAATTAGTTCTGAAATGCTAAAAATGTTTTGTTTGCAAGATAAGAGTGCTTTTGACTAAACAAGGTGGCCAAATAAGGTAAGTGACTGTATCTCAGAAACTGTTCTACTCATGACCTTTTAGTAAAAAGTATGGAAATTTTTTACTTTGATTTAGATGTTCCCACACATTAATTACAAAGACTTTTATCTCGAAAGTCTTGAGTTATAAATATTTCTTTTTTCTTTGTCTTATTTCTAAAAATTTTTTGATTGACTGTACAAGTTAATTTTTAATGATAAGCAAAGTCTATGGTTTGATAACTATAAAGCAGGATT
Organism: Galerucella nymphaeae; assembly: GCA_963978555.1. Lineage (NCBI taxonomy): Eukaryota > Metazoa > Arthropoda > Insecta > Coleoptera > Chrysomelidae > Galerucella > Galerucella nymphaeae. Next base: position 14,507,260 of record OZ021715.1, on the reverse strand, counting down.
CAATCTCTTACTAAAATTACATAACAAATATTACAATATACATTACATATCATAAAATATAGTTAATTCACACTCTCCCCTATAAAATATAATAATGTATCAGTTGCATTTTCTTATACTCTTCATAATGTCATTTATATACACTATAGACAAATTGGGGCCAAGTATAGGTCCTTGAGGTACACCAAATGCATTGTTTCTCAGCAATGATATACCATTCATGTATTTTGTTTCCTGCATACGATTTTCTAAATAGTTTTCAAACCACTCAAGCACACTGTCACGCAAACCGTATTTTTTTAATATCTCTAAAAGTAACTTACGGTCTATAGTTTCAAATGCTTTCTGGAAGTCAAAGAACAAAAGAACACTAGACCGATAATCTTTTAGCGCACTTTTCCAGTTTATTAATACAGTTTGTAATGCACATTCACAAGAATTTCCCTTTAGGAATCCCACTTGATATTTGCTTAAAAGATTGTTTTTATCAAAATAATCTATGAATTGTTTATTTACCACTAATACAATCTAATAAGTGCATCAATTTCAATGTAATGTAATGAAATTCAATTTTGATATTGAATAGATGAGGCTTTTACTTGATGTAGATCCATAGTAAATTATGAAATCAAATAATTTTAATTTGTTAAAATCTACATTATATTTCAACTTAAAGTGACGCGTTTCGCTAACACAGTAGCTTGGTCAAACGAAGTATAATCATACCTCCATTCGTTTGACAAAGCTACTGTGTTAGCGAAACGCGTCACTTTAAGTTGAAATATAATGTAGATTTAACAATTTAAAATTGTTTGATTTCAGAATTTTCAACTTTGATCTGTTTTTTCTCTTATTTTATTTGAGTTGTGTATACCATCTCTATTTTTGTTGCCTGTACCATTGTTATAGGCAGTGCTCGATTTCTAAAAATTGAGGTACCGGAACTCTGTTAAGGGTGGACACACCGGGGGGTCTGGGGGGTATTCCCCCCATAAGGTATTCCCCCCATAAGTTTAATAAATCAGTTAAATACATGATGTTCTTAATCACGCTCGTAAGTTAACTCACTGACAAAGAATTTTAACTGTTTTCAAATAATTTAGTTTTTTTACAGAGAGAGGTTCCGGAACGCCGTTCCGCCGCGTTCCGCCTGAAATCGAGCACTGGTTATAGGTATTATCATTTATACATTATTTTCACTCTACATCACCAATTTCAATATTTCTCAAACCCATAAGATGAAAAAAGGAAAAATCTTATGTTGTTTGTATGATTCAATTGAAGGTACAGTTGGTTCGGTGGATCTTTTCCCATGCGTCATCATTACTATACAAACGCAATACATCAATACATTAAATAAGACGTAGGTCGTAGTTCAATCGTTTAATTGAGATGTGGCTAAAATTACGGTGTGCGTTATTTATTATCGAAGTTGGTGTGATAGATATTTGTGAATATTTCATAGCCATTTAGCAATGTGCTACCTTAACCTTTAGTTTGGAAAAACTGTTAGAATTCAATAGTTTTATGGGGTTGTTCTGCGAATTTACTTGCACAAGAGTATCAAGAGTTAGTATTAATAACAATTTCCTGGGTAGAAACTTTGCAAATCAGAATTGCCTTTTTTTGGTTGTGGCTGCAACCATTAGTATTGGGCCGTCCCACCCATACGGCTCAACAATGGAAAATAAAAATCTTCTCTGGGTTGTGAAAATAAAAAATAAATATTTTGAATATATATATTTGAGACTCATTTAAATATAGTTATAGTAGATATTTGCCGAATAATAATGTACAAGGACAGGAATATTGGGGAAATCAAAATTATTGTTAAATTTATTTACCATTTAAAACAACTTGTAATACAATCTCTAATGCTATCCTTGAAAATGGAAATAAAGATATTCCAAAAGCTTGGAAAATAATGTGAATTATTTCATACATGGGAAAAGATTCGGCGAACAGACTGTAGGTCATTCACCAAATAGGGTCAGCAAATACTTAATACTTTTATAATATTGAATAGATATGTTCATCAACAATGATATAAAAGTATTAGTAAACATCATAGGCATGCCTACAGAGGAGGGCCATGGCCCACTCCATTTCCTCAAAATATCAATCTATTAATAACATCTTACTATTTTTAAATTTTAATGTTCTTTCAATAATAATATTAGGAAGCAATTTTTTATTCATAATATAAATTGCGAGAAGTTGAGGGGCGGCAATATGCAAAAGCAATGTTTTGAAATGCACAGCTCTCGGCTTTTTACAAAAGATTATTGTTTGATATTTGGCCCCTTCTAATAAAAAAGTCTGCTCACATCTGTGGTAAACATTAATATATAGTTTTGCTTAGAATGACATATTACATTACATCACATTCAAAATTAGAATTCTAATTAACTCCACTGAGGTCAGTTGAGCTGACATGAGTTTCAGTAAATACATATTCAAGTAAACCTATAAAAAACAAATAAACCACAAGTGATAAATTAATAAGTGGAATATCAACTTTTACAAGGATATCAAAATAAAACACCATTTAAGATGCATTTGTGTATTGGTTTGTGGACAAAATCTCATCTTGTTCTGAATTTGATACATTTCTTTCACAAATAGTTTATGGTTTAGCCTCTCTAAATTTTTATCTTGAAAGTTGTTTATTCATTTATTACCGATTTGGGGATGTGGTGAGAAATGGAAAATTTTCATTGAAAATGAATAATTATTTACTTACACAGTAGCATAAGCAGCAAGAATCCAATTCAGCAACAAGCCTACACAAACATCAACATGTGCTTGCTGAGTAGGAGGAGCTCTTTTATTCAGACTGTGGTAAAGAGAACATAGCAATGTTTCCAAACGAGCAACACTTAATTCTTGGGATGGTTCTAAAGCATGTAAGCCTTGTTCTCGAAAAGCTTCTATTACATTCCAGATGTCAACAGCATGTACTGTGAAAAAAACATTAAACATTCTTTTGTATAACAAAAATCACACTGTAAAGAATAGGAAAAAGTAGTCTTGTTAATATAAGGGAACCAAAAAATGCAATAGTCAATTATTTTCAATCTAACTAACTATAACTAAGTATAGGTAATAGGTTCTCAAGTTGGTATATTGATATAATATAAATATAATATTTATTAATGGGTTCATACTTACAGCTCACTTTTTTTTGTATGAATCTCAACTTTGTAGCAGTTCTGTATGAAGCAAATCTGATTAGGTCAAAATTATGAGCACTCATCTCATGGATTAAAGCCAGTCTGTGGTCGGAGGACCCAGAAAGGCCTTCTTGACCTTGCATACCTTAAATTCAAACAAAATAATCGGTACTTTATTGATGTTATAAGTAGGTTATGGATATTTCTATAACAAATTTAACATGTCAATTAGTAATTAAATTGACATTTCTTGAATGGAACAGTAATATGCATATTGCAGATAAAACGGGGAAATTATATTTGAATTAGAATGTAACCTAAAATTGATGTTTACAATGTAATAAAACAAATTTTCATTTAAAACAAATCATAATAGATTGGGATGATATCAATTTATTATTGAATGTTTCATTAAACCAGATTCCAGTTGAAAAGTAGATCAATTATAATCAATATTACTAGGTACTTACTGAAGGAATTTATATCTCATGAAATAACTTTAATTTGTTTTTGCTCAACAAAATTGTTTACAATTTTTCAAGACGAACACTTCTAAAAATATCAAACTCGCCATTTTCTTTCGTATACTCCCACCAGTCCCACCACACAACTCCCCTTCCACCCATGGGCCACGATACGCGCTTATCCCACTCCCACCCATCTCTCAACCCAAAACAAAATTATAGATGACACCACAGAGAAGTAATTTTATTTCTCTATGGACCACACCATAGAAAAATATAATATAATGTATTTTGTCTATGGATCACACAATGCGACATAATTCACTGGACTTTTTCGTCTCGCTGTCTTGTCTTCGCATGACTTAAGTTGGAGGCAACGCTGGAGTTGTGGATGCATTTACACATTTCTACCACAGCCTCCAGAAATTTTCAAAATTAAACTATACTTCTCGGGCGGGGTGAAATACCTTGCTATTAACCACATCAGTAGGAATAATCCGAATAATCTAGCATGGAACTTTCATCTACATAGCAGAGCAAAAAGAGCATATTATGTGGCTTATGAGCCGTGTGGGAGAACAATGGAACGCACATGGGGTCTGTCACCCCGTGTCGTCACCTGGATCTACACTGTAATAATGAGACCAATGTTAACGTATGGATAATTGCATTGGAAACCGGAGGCTCTACAAGCAGCGACTATCCAAAAATTATAACAATTATAGCGAATGGAGTCATGAGAACACCAACCGCGGCAATAATATATGGAATAAATTACTGGTCTGACCCCTCTGGCCATGGTACGATTGCGCATGGCTGGTGTAAACCCAGAAGTACGAGTGGGTCAATTGAGGCTAAGCCTTTTGGCAAGCTTACTGCGCTACCTCTGCTGCAGGCAGGCAATGATGCAATTGTACCCAGGTTTTTGTTTAATCAACCTTATACAAAATACAAATGAAATAGAACACAGAACTCTGGATGAGGAGTTTACTCCAGAGCACTAAGCCTAAGTGGAGAATTGAAAAAAATACCAGCGTGGTTCAAACAGAACTGGCTTGTATCTCAATTGCCACAAAAGAACTAACTAGAAAATGACTTTCTGGCAAAAACATAACAATCTGCACTGACAGTAGGAAAGCTCTATTAGCCTAGAACAAACAACGTGTTGTATCGGGGCTAGTACTAAAGTGCCCCAAAGATTCAGCTATAGTCTGTTCGCTGAATCTTTTCCCATGTATGAAATGATTCACATACTACTTTTTGTATTACGTCTCTTTCCTACTCACAGAATCTTAACCCCCGAAATGAAACCGTTTGTTTCATTACAGCGTAATATAACAAACAGAGATAGCCATATGATGAATGTCGGCGATAGGTTTAACGTGAATCTGTACGTTGACGTCGTTGACAGACCAAAGACTTTGTTCACAACTACGACCTACGTGTTATTTAATGTATTGATGTATTGCGTTTGTATATTAATGATGACGCATGGGAAAAGATCCAACGAACCAACTGTAACTCCTCGGCCGATAACAATATCCTGTGGTGGGTTAAAGGGCGCGGCAGGCGATTCTTTACCCAGGGAAGCCGCTGGACTAAAAATTCTAGGACTCAGTGACACCTGTGGCCTAACGACTTCGACAATAGCGGAACTAGCCAAACTTTACAACCATGCTCAATCCCTTTAGAGATGGGATGGAATCAAAGGATGCAGTCTTGCCAGGATCAACCTGGGCGACCCTGGGAAGCTGGCGTCGAAGAAATATTTAGCGATGACCAGGAAAAACCTAAGTTTAACAGTAGGATTTCTCACGCCACTGTCAACTAAGCAAACTCCTCCATATTATTAGTGTCCGGAGTTATCGTCAATAAGAGAGTTAGTCGAGTCTCGGCCAACACTCACCCTCCCTACTTCACAGATACTGATACAGTACCGCTGTAATTGACAATAGACACTTTTACGTTACGTTGACGTTAAGAAATTTTCAAGAAAACCTTTTTAGAGATAACCTATCATTTCGTTTTGTTTGAAATAAAAGTTGTATAACTCCAAAATTTTGTTATTTTACCTTACTATATTTTTGTAAAACGTTAAATAGGGCGATATTGAATAATCTATTGCTGCTAGACAAGGACGATGATGATTTGGACGACCTATTATTGAAATATATCAAATCAAACCTGGGAGGCAATTGGCACAATTTTGGTGCATATCTTTCAGGCCTGTTTGGCACGCAGGTATGTCCCTGAACAGTGGAGGTAGGTGAGAGTCGTCTTCATACCCAAACCGGGTCGTACCACATATACGGTGGCTAAATCCTTTAGACCCATTAGCCTAACATCCTTTGAGCTGAAAACACTGGAGAGGGTGGCTGATCGGTACATAAAGGAAAAAGTTGGGCTTAGGTATCCTTTGCACAACAACCAACATACTTTCAAGTGTGGCAAGTCAACTGAAAGTGCCTTACACCAACTGGTAACCCAGGTGGAGAAGGCGCTGGAAAATGGCATGATCGCCCTGGGAGCTTTCTTGGATATACAAGGGGCGTTTGACAGTACCCCTGTAGGATCTATGTGTAGGGCTGCGACAAATCATAGAGCCAATGATCACTCACTGGCTTGGGGCCATGTTGTCCAACCGTACAGTAGAGGCCACATGGAGAGACCATGTGGCAAAAGTGATCGTCGCTAAAGGATGTCCGCAAGGGGGTGTTCTCTCGCCCCACAGGTGGGGACTGACCCCCAAAACGATCATATTGTTCTATAGAGTGATCATGCTGCCTATGCTCACATATGCGGCTCTGGTCTGGTGGCCGAGGGTAACCTTGGTCACGGCTAGATCGCAACTGACACGCCTCCAAAGGGTGGTCAGTTTGGGGGCAACTGGCTGCATGATAACTACACCAACTGTTGCGATGGAAGTGATCCTTGGTCTTCGGCCTCTTCACCATGTGATCGAGGCTGAGGCGAAGAGAGCTTTTCTGCACTTAAAACGGCTTGGATACGTGCGAAGAGGGGAAGAGTGCAGGCACGTCAAGAAGCTCCGGCTTCTGGAAGATATTCCAGTTCTGGCTCGAGCAGCTGACGAATGCCTGCGTAAGTACTACTTCGCAACTCCGTACAGGGCCATGATCCGGGATAGAGAATCCTGGGAAAAAGAGAGGAATACACAGCCTAATGGGACCATCTGGTACACAGATGGCTCATGCTTCGGTGATAGAGTAAGGACTGGAATTTCCTCCAGGAACCCAAGAACACAAGTTCGTGTACCATTGGGTGATGGTGTATCTGCATATCAGGCCGAGATATATGCTATCTTGGAATGTGCCCAGATAAACCTAGACAGAGGTTATGTGGATCGACGCATAACCATATACTCCGACAGTCAGGCAGCAATTAAAGCACTGAGTGGGTATACCAGCAATTCAGGACTTGCTAATGAATGTCGAGAACGACTTGCTAATCTTGCAAGGCGGAACGTGGTGCGGCTAGAATGGATTCCAGCCCACTCTGGTTTTGAAGGCAACGAGATGGCGGATGCACTGGCTACGGAAGGGCGGCAGCTCCTTTCTGCGGCCCGGGCCCGACCCTGGGCCTAACAAAACAAACAATACAAGGAGTCGAAGAAGTGGCTGAGGAAACATCGCTCATTGGAATGCTCTGCCGGGTCCTAGACAATCCAAACTTCTACTGAAGGGATGGACTGATGGACACGCTAGGGCAGCTACTGAACTACCAAGGAGTAGGCTAAGGAAGATAGCAGGACTCATAACAGGGCACAGCTGTATGATGAAACACCTCCACAACTTAGGAGTAGAGGAAAGTTCCCTATGTAGGGGTTGCGGCATGACTGACGAAACGTCAGTCCATGTTCTCCTAGAGTGTCCACACTGGGCTGTACTACGCAGGCGAATCTTTGGAGTTCCTGTTATGGCCCCTGGAGACACAAGCAGGCATCCATTGAAAAAGGTTGTGGCCTTTATAGAAGGGCTCGGCTTCATGGATGTCTAGGTAGCAGGAATGGCACAATGGGTGCCTCAGTGCCGGAACCTTGGCTTGAGTTTGTCCAGGACAATAAGGCTCGCCCGCAAACTTAGTAGTAGTAGTAGTAAATCAAACCAATATCAAAGAAGAAGACTTCTAAAATAATAGCACGGAATACTGACTTTTGTCGGGATACGGATACGTTTGAGTATACGGAGTAGGGTACGTAAGAATACGTTCAGCGCATCTTATCGGCGACGTACTTAGCGTTAGTTAACGCCAAGCTGAAAACTGTTTGAAGTTAACAACGGTACACAATTTAGGCGGCCAATTAAAAAAGCATCGCGAACATCCAGAAGTTTGCGCAGTAATTTTTCCAGGTCTATTAAATAGCATTGCGCAGACTCCTAACGTCCGCGACTGTGGATGACTTTTAAATTCTGGAGCTTTTATTTTCATCTGAAATAAACATATTTAAATATTAAATTAATTCAAAAATTTTGTAATAATGGACAGAACACAAATATCTGATAAAAACTTATTCGTTGAAAATTAATAGTTAATAACCAATTATCAATCGGTCATCACTGACTGGAAGTCTCTATTTCCGGTTACTTTAATGCAGCTACATAAAGCGGTAAAAAAAGAACTATTGCTCGCGTAAAACCCCCTAATTTAGAAGCGAAGGGATCTGATTTCAAATTTGACACTGACAGAATTTCAAATTTAAAAAATTCTCCCAACCTAACCTAATATATAAATGTTATAATAGAATTAAGTCCCACGTAATCTTTAGATATAGGGAATATCCTGTGGCTGTACTGGAATATTGATATCGCAGTCAACCAATAAATGGGATATACTTTTCCATCATTAAAACCAATAAACTTCTTTGTTGCTACATTAACAATATTCAGGTTACCATTTCTATCATTAGGTCTCATGGATACAGCAGGGTGAGAATACAGTTTATTTAAAAGTGGAAAATATCGTATTTTGTAGTTTAGTGAAAACTCTTAGATTGATGTGGAAATCATGTGGAATGCATATTTTTGAGATCAATTGTGGAATAAGCTGTCTTCAGATTATTTAACTGTAACTTAAGTAATTGCTATGTTGATTGTAGTTTGTAATCTCTAAGTATAACTATATGATTTGAAGTGTGTTAAGTGTATAAAAGGTAAAAGTGATTTTTAGGAATTGAATTCTCCTAAAATATGCATCATGCAACATCGTAGTTATTTGAAAAATTATTACTTAATATATTGCATAGGTCAGATTCGCATGTAACAATCATAAATGACTGTGCAACAAGCTTATTCCAGAACCGATAAGTGAAGATAATCTCCATCTTCTTTTAAATATCACAACTTCATTATCTTATATACAGAAATCAAGCTCTGAAAAAATTATTGAGTTTGAAAAGGTAGGTAAAATGGATATTTGATCAAACAAACATCAATATCCAAGCCAACATCACCTGAGACTTTGAGAGTAGATTGTCTATTTCATTACAACTTTCTAACAGCTTTGTATATTGCGTATATTTAAGTATTAAGTGAAATTAATCTAACAGTTGTTTGGAAATATTTTACAAACATTTCAGGTCCAGTAAATTAGAAAAGCTGCTAAAACAACTTGATTCTGCTGAAAGACGTGCTAAACTATTAGATACTCAAGTTAAAAGTATTAGAAAAGAAATACTTGTACTAAAAAATACCCTTTATAGTGTTTCACCCGAAGAAGACAACTGTACAGTTGATACTAAAAAGTAAGTGAATTGGAATTTATTATACAGGGTGTCCCACGACGAGTGAAAACTATCTGTATAAGGCAAAATACTTATAGTAAAATCATGAACATTTCTACGTTTGGGTTTTCGGATACGATCTTTTCAACTAAAATATTTTCAAAGATGGCCGACTTCCTGTTCTACCGGAAGTCGACTGTAACTTTGTTATTTTAAATGGAACACCCTGTATATTAATACATTTTTGAAATCTACGTAATATTTTAGTATACTTTTGTCTGAAAACTTTTTTCGAAAAATGCACACTATTTGAGTTATTGATTTTTTTGTAGAAAATTTGACCCTTGAAGACCCTTATAAATTATTTTTTTACGAGGGGACCCTTGAAGATATGAAAATGGTTTCTCATCAGTTGCCTTAAGCAAGGTCAAACGTATTCGAATCTATGTTGAAAAATTTTTAATTTTATACAGGGTGTGTATAAAAAGTGTTCAAAGTTTAACTTCATAAATATCAAATTTCTTCATTTTTTTAAATAGAACCACCCTGTTTTTTCTATTTTAATGCATTCAGGAGAAAAAAATAAGGCAAGTTCATGTATACTTTCCTATACCTAAACCTTACCGTTATCCAGATATTGAATGTTTTCTGTAAATTATTAGAGATGCAGGTGTGGTCTAAATTTTGATACAAGCACTAAAAAATAAAAAGGTCTTTTTCTTCATCTGTCTCTAGAAAAAAATCAAATCAAATTGTTTTTATTAATCCTATTCCAACTTTTAGTCGTTTCCGAGATATTTGAGGTTTTAAATTGTTATTATATTTTTTAACAAGTTTAACTTTTCCATGTATACTTTTAGTAGGCTTTGTAATAAATGTAATAAACTTATTTAACTGACATTAGTTAACATCTAGAGAAGATTGTGAGCTAAGAGTTCGAAATTCCTTCAATTCCCTTTCTGAGATGATGATTAACCGTGCGATGAATGAAGGTATACTGAGAAGGGTTGAAAAATGCATTGAAGTTCAAGGGAGCAATTTTGAACATTTACTTTCAAACATCAGACTATTTTTCTTTGGCTTTTAATTTTCCATAAAATTTTGTAGCATATCTTATTATTCTCACAAATGGTTTAATTCGATTAACTTCTGCTTAAAATGAACCGAATAGCTTCAAATTAAGTATTCTTTTAACAATGTGCGGTTTCGATCGCGGTCAATCTGGATATCTCACTGCAAATAAAGCACATGTTCTTGTAAAAACTCTGTCATATTTACCATGTATTCAAAGTAAATTCACATAATAATTTTTATTTCTCAGTGCTAGTATCAAAATTTAGACCACACCTGCATCTCTAAAAATTTACAGAAAACATTTAATATCTGGATAACGGTAAGGTTTAGGTATAGGAAAGTATACATGAACTTGCCTTATTTTTTTCCCCTGAATGCATTAAAATAGAAAAAACAGGGTGGTTCTATTTAAAAAAATGAAGAAATTTGATATTTATGAAGTTAAATTTTCAACACTTTTTATACACACCCTGTATAAAATGAAAAAATTTTCAATATAGATACGAATACGTTTGACCTTGCTCAAGGCAACCGAAGAGATACCATTTTCATATCTTCAAGGGCCCCCTCGTAAAAAAATAATTTATAAGGGTCTTCAACGGTCAAATTTTCTACAAAAAAATCAATAACTCAAAAAGTGTGCATTTTTCGAAAAAAGTTTTTAGACAAAAGTATACTAAAATATTACCTATTTTATGAATATTACGTAGATTTCAAAAATGTATTAATATACAGGGTGTTCCATTTAAAATAACAAAGTTACAGTCGACTTCCGGTAGAACCGGAAGTCGGCCATCTTTGAAAATATTTTAGTTGAAAAGATCGTATCCGAAAACCCAAACGTAGGAATTTTCATGATTTTACTATAAGTATTTTGCCTTATACAGATAGTTTTCACTCGTCGTGGGACACCCTGTATGATCATACTGTTTTCCATAATATATGACTATTGACTACATACAGGGTGTTTCAAAAAAAGGTAACACCGTCTCTAGGATAGGTAAAAAACTGAAAAATAATTGGGGTGTGCTCAGTAAAAATTTTTTCTAACGCCATCCGTTTTCAAGATAAAGGGCGTTGAAGAAACTAAAAAATTACACATTTCTTACGATTTTGTCGAAACTACTGGCACCATTGTAATGAAATTTTATACGAATGTGTTGGAAGCTGATATATCCCATGAATTTGTTTTTATAACTAACTCTCATAGAGGGCGCTAGTTACACGATTCATACAACGTATTATTCAACATAACTTTTTTTAGGGTAGAATTATTAGTCAAAACTCCAAGTGAACATAAACATCGTTTAATTTTACACCAAAAAGGTACTCTTGGTAAAACTCGATATTATGTACCGTTTTCGGAATATTTTGATTTGAAAATTATGAAGTAATAACCGCTCCTCGTATAAGTTAATGATAAATTTATTAATTAAAAAAACTTACAATAAGAAAATTAAAATAAAGACAAAGAACATAACATAAAATTCAATTAGAGTAAATGTTCAAAATGTCCTCCGTTTTCACGAATACACAAGTCTATCCTTTTTTCTAAAGAATCCATTAATCTTCTTAACGGTTGGGGATCATCTATGATGTCATTAAAGTGACGTTTAATTCTGTCTATTAATTCTTGACGAGAATTTACCTCTGTAGCATAGACTTTTTCCTTAATATACGACCAGACTGTGTAGTCCAAAGGATTAAAATCGCATGACCGAGGAGGCCAATGAATCGGAGCTTCTGCACCTCTACCAATCCATCGATACCGATTTTGATCAACTAAATTTAAAATAATATTTTCTTTATTAATTGTTCTTGTTGTTCTTGGTCTACCTGAATTTATTTTCTTTGGTCTTACATTCCCAGTTTCTCGACAACGTCGTTCAACTTCTCTAAATGTTTTTTTACTTGGTAAGTTTCTTCTAGGAAACTTTTCTGCATAACGCGTAAAAGCTGCACTAGAGTTTCCTAAACACTCGCCTAAAGTTAATAACATGTCGGTGTATTCAACATTTGAGTACATTTTGTTTAACAATATCTAATTTTACAAATAACAAGGTTTCAAAACTCTATTTATTGTTGACTTATTGTCATAACAATCAATAAATGTCAATTTTACATGGCAAACTTAGAGAAAAGCGAACTTTATCATTAGTTTATACCAGGAGCGATTATTACTTCATAATTTTCAAATCAAAATATTCCGAAAACGGTACATAATATCGAGTTTTACCAAGAGTACCTTTTTGGTGTAAAATTAAACGATGTTTATGTTCACTTGGAGTTTTGACTAATAATTCTACCCTAAAAAAAGTTATGTTGAATAATACGTTGTATGAATCGTGTAACTAGCGCCCTATATGAGAGTTAGTTATAAAAATAAATTCATGGGATATATCAGCTTCCAAAACATATTCGTATAAAATTTCATTGCAATGGTGCCAGTAGTTTCGGCAAAATCGTAAGAAATGTGTAATTTTTCATTTTCTTCAACGCCCTTTATCTTGAAAACGGATGGCGTTAGAAAAAAATTTCACTAAGCCAACCCCAATTATTTTCCTGTTTTTTACCTATCCTAGAGACGGTGTTACCTTTTTTTGAAACACCCTGTATATGATTTACTGTTGTTGATAATTGTTATATGATTCTACCAGAGCTCTATTTTTCAATTCAACAGAACAAAAAATCTAATATCATCCACATCATTGTCTTCATCAAGTGATGATAATGTTGATAGCCCACTGAATAATGCTAAAAGATTTAAAGGAACTTTCCAAGAAGATGATGGTTATGTAACTGTTTTTACTGATGGGGCATGTGAGAATAATGGAAAACCAAATGCCAAAGCTGGAATTGGTGTATGGTTTGGAGATTATCATCATCTGTAAGTAATTATTTAGATTATAACATTAGTTATGTAGCTCTTGGACTAGAATTAATAGTTTTTTCTCCGATTGGCAGCAAATATTAATTTTGCTGACTGATATCAATCAGCAAAGTATTACTTTTCCTGCCTAGGCAGCAAAGTGGTTACTTTCCTGCCTGTGATTATTCATTTCCATAGCAACCAACCAACATAAAGATATTGTGGGAATTGTAATAATTTGCAAATACAATACAATCGGAGAAAAAATTATATGTTCAGCTTGGCAGCAAAGTAGATTGACTGCCTTAGCTGGATTCCTAGCCTCGCTACGCTCGGCTATGAATTCAGCTTCGGTAGTCAATCTACTACTTTGCTGCCTAGTTAAACAAATAACTATTCTGTGTATATTTTAGAAATGTATCTAAGCCAGTTGAAGGTAAAGCTACTAATAATACAGCTGAAATACAAGCATGTATTGAGAGTTTAAAAGTACTGGAGAAACAAGGTATTGTTATTGTCGAGGTTATTGTCCACCTAAACTTAAGTATTACTAGGTACCTCATATTATTTAATTGTAGGAGTCAACAAAGTGAAAATTTTCACAGATTCCCAATTTACAATTAATTGTATAACAAAATGGATAAATAATTGGAAAAGAAATAATTGGAAAACTGCAGCAGGAGGTGATGTTAAAAATAAAGAAGACTTACAAAAACTAGATAACATGATAAAACAGTTTTTAGATGTAAAATGGGTGAGCTGTTCTTTTGATTTATACTACTATTTATACCGATTTATACTACCCGACTATGAGTGTAACCATATTTTTAAAGTTAACTCAAAATGTTTATACTTATAAAATCAATTGAAAATAGAACTGGGGAGTACATGATCACAAATTTATTTATTGACCATATTTTTTGTTTTTTTTTTAATAGTTATTTTTAAATCAACAAGTGTACTAATGAAGGCCCGAGTGAAGGCCATTAACAATCGAGATAATTTGATTGTTAATTGCCCTTTTAATACTTGTGTTAGTAACAAAGCTTTTCCATTGACTGTATAAGTTGTACTTGTTTTCTCAATATGTATTTAAAAACTGAAAATATTTATTTGTTTAATATGTAAGTACTGTCCAAAAATAAATAATGACATTGAAATATCACAGAGATGGTCGCTGGTACAAATGTCACTGTTTTCGTTTTCCTCTATTCTTTTTTAGATGTCTTAACACTAGTGATTATTATAATTTTGTAGAATAACAAAATAAAACGATATGTAATTCAAAAACTAGAAGTACACCATACTAGGATTCATTTTTTGAAGACGCTATTGTATGTTTAGTTGCCTACAAAATTTGAATATATAAGATGTGCGTTGGGTTGCCTAAAGAAAATAGTTGATTAATATAGGTGAATCATGCATTAATGGGGGTCATTAATGTATGATTTTGTTCTAAATTTAATTATGTGACATGGCAAACATATGAAAACAAACCGATTGATTTGTTTTAAATTCGGTTTATTTGAATGTATCCACTTAAATTCACCACAGCGGCAAATCGAACCACCATAATATTTTAGTTTAAACTTTCAAATTATCCGTTTGAATTATTCAAAAGTGGTATGAGAATGGAGTTTTTTATTAAACTAGAACGAATTTGAGAAAATGAAGAGTGTATTATTTGAATTTATTTTTCACGACCTATCCAAATCTGTTATTTTTTGTCAACGCTATTTGGTAGAAAAGTTAGCTCGCGTTTGACAGTCTTGCACAGGAATCACTATGTCGCATCTTATAAATAAAACAGTGTACACAGTATACTTTTAGAAGGTGGTTGCAGTTTGTCCAAATTACATATTAAAAGCTAAGCCTGAAAATGTCTAATTAGATAATACCTTTCTCTGTAGCCGTCCCGAAAATAGAACTTTCGTTATGATTTATTAAATCGAAAATGAAACTTTACACAAATCGTACCGAAAGTAGCTATTTTGGAATGTTTTGTTTTACTTTCTGGGCGATTTTCATTATCTATGTAGGCAACCTTAGCGAATACATTTACGGAATTTTTATCATGACATCACTTGTCAAAATATATTTGTTGATAGTTCCATCGATAAAAAAATACTTATAGATGGGAAACTGAAGCGTGGCGCCCTCTATTCATACGGGTGGCGCTACCTTGAGAGTCCCGTCAGTACCTCTGGCAAAAAAGAAGATTCCTGTAATTTTACAGTTTTTTGCTGTACCTTTATTCAAAATTACTGTAATTTTACTTTTATTGTCAAATTTCACGATCCATTTTTTGATATTTCATTTTAAGTTACTCAACATTAGATTTATATTACAATAATAACAATGAAAAGTCAAGTAAAATTGAATGAAATGTTAAAAAATATATCATATAATGCCTGAATTGGGAAAAATAAGCAATAATCAACAAGATTATATATTTTATTGATTAAAAAAGTATACAATAAATAAAACGTTTTTTTACATATTTCAATGACAAACATGAAAAAAAAATAAATGTTGGTAATTCAACAACAATACTGGGAAGTTCGAAGCTGTATGGAAAAATAACTACTACTTCTGTCACTTTCTATTTAATGGAACATGTTTTTTAATGAAGATAAAGCTTACTGTATGCACCTCACATTACAGTCTTTCACAAAAATATTCTTGACATTGCCTCTTAAAGTAAAAGTCCCACTATAAATAATAAAAACCAAATACGAATCATAGGTAATACCAGATAATACGAATACTCAACACACACACATAAATATGAAATAAGCAGTTGTCAGTGGTTGTCAGGCAGTTGTCAGCGCTAATATATATGTGGAAGAATCTGCAACAGGGTTGCCAACTTTATTATAATATAAATAGCATTGCTTGTGAAAATAATCGCCGAAATCGCCAGTTATCATAGAGCTAGCAAATAGCGCGCAGCAGGCGAAAATTTTGAAAATCGGCGATTTTTTTTTTGAATCGGCGATTTTTCTGAATGATAAAATTTCTATTATTTCATCAACTAGCCTACATAAACAACGGCCATTTTGATAACCTCTGTGCGAATCTTGAGCAAATAAAGGTGCATACATGACAAAAAGAAAGATAGATATCAATAAAAGAAGGTGAAATTTCGAACTTAGGCATCGATTATCTCGAAAACTAGCGATATTATGAAATTCGTGTTTTTAGGTGAAAATACTTGAGTACCTACCAACAAAAATTTTCATCAAAATATAGATCGCATGATAAATGCAAAATTACCAATATTTTTCTCAAGTTTGGCATCCCACATTAAGATCTATGGTGTTCCATCCCATTCCTGGTCTCGAGGTGAATACATGTCATATATGTCAACCGTCAACATTTTATTTATGCGGGAAATTCGAAGGGCCTCAATAAGAAGGCACTAACTAACATTTTTATTGAACAAAAAATGTTCTGTATGGAAAATGCACGATTCACAATAGAATAGTAATTTTCTCAGAAAGTAAATCCGCCCAAAATGGCCGGAGAGAATAACGAATATCGCCCAAAAAATAGCCCGTAGCCGAATCATAAATAGAACCGCCTCTCAAGAAAAATAATAGCCCAAATGGCGATTAATCGCCCGGGTTGGCAACCCTGATCTGCAACTACCACTAACGGCATTACAGTTTTCATTAAATTACAAATTTTAGTACTGACGGGACTTTTTATGTGGCAGCACCCAATAAGCGTCTTCAGAGATCCCCTACCCTGGATAGTTCCACTGTATTTTCAATTATTAAATCCTTTAAAATTGTTGAAAAAAATAATCTTCCCAAATACATCTCGCTCTACAAATTTTATCCCATAATTTTTTATTTTCATCACTCAAACTTCTTTAATTTAAAAAAAATCACTCGTCCTAACATTCTCGTGATTTTATCAATCGGTTTGTTTTCATATTTTTGCCAAATAAACAAGTCGTGGAAAATGAAAAATTATTGATAAAATTTGAAGTACTCTTACCTTTGATAATTTTTTACTAAATATAGTAACCAATCAAATTACTTAATTTTAAGTCATGTGTCAAATTTCATCCAATCACCTCTGGATTACAGCGATTATTTTTTTCACTTGTCAAAATCTGACATTTTGGTGGTTTTAACCAATAGCAATACATTATTCTAGCCAATCATTCGGTATTATACTGATTATTTTTTTCACTTGTCAAAATCTGACATTTTGGTGGTTTTAACCAATAGCAATACATTATTCTAGCCAATCATTCGGTATTATACTGATAATTATGCTTCCTCATCGATAAAACCTTGTTTACATCGAAACGTCAAAATTTTACTTTGAATTTGTCATTATTGACAACTAAAAGCGCTTTCAAAAATCCTTTTAAATTGTTGAAAAAAATAATCTTCCCAAATACAACTCGCTCTTCAAATTTTATCACATAATTTTTTATTTTCATCACTCAAACTTGTTTATTTGAGGCAAAAACATTCAAACAAACCGAATTTAGATAAAATCACTTCTCCTAACGGAGTCGTGATTTTATCAAATCGGTTTGTTTTCATATTTTTGCCAAATAAACAAGTTTTCGTGGAAAAGAAAAAATTATCGATAAAATTTGAAGCACTCGTGGTATTACCTTTGATAATTATGCTTCCTCATCGATAAAACCTTGTTTACATCGAAACGTCAAAATTTTACTTTGAATTTGTCATTATTGACAACTAAAAGCGCTTTCAAAAATCCTTTTAAATTGTTGAAAAAAAATAATCTTCCCAAATACAACTCGCTCTTCAAATTTTATCACATAATTTTTTATTTTCATCACTCAAACTTGTTTATTTGAGGCAAAAACATTCAAACAAACCGAATTTAGATAAAATCACTCCTCCTAACGGAGTCGTGATTTTATCAAATCGGTTTGTTTTCATATTTTTGCCAAATAAACAAGTTTTCGTGGAAAAGAAAAAATTATCGATAAAATTTGAAGCACTCGTGGTATTACCTTTGATAATACCCTACATTCGTGTTTTCAGTTTGGTTAAACGTCAAACTGATTAAAACTAATAAATTGTGTATTTAAAATTATTAAACGTCAGATTGACAATCAATTTTTTGATATCTACAAAGTAAAAAATTATCTTATCGAATACTCCTCGGGCCTTGATAAATACTCAAAATTTTGTCATAGAGAATCCTTCAAGCGAGTTGCTCAAGGATAATAGCCCTCGGCCTGCGGCCTTGGGCTATTATCAAGCAACACGCTTTCAGCATTCTCTATGACAAAATTATCTCGGTATTATCAAGACCCTAGGGCTATTACTATTGATAACACCTTCCTATATTTATTTATAATAACCTTGCAGATGACTTCATTATTTCCATTTAGTTTGTTAATTCCAAGTTGAATCCTTTCTTCAATCACTTGTATATTATTATTAATAATATCTTTCACCTTACTGTTAACCAATTCACATAAATCACAAAAGTAAAATCAATCAGCTTTAGCTTCACTTGTATGTTTTTATAGATGATGGTACGGAACCCTTCGTGCGCGAGAGCTATTCGCACTTGGCCAATTATTTGATAAATTACATTGTTCACAAGAAAAAAAAACCTTCAACCTTGAATAACTTTTTTAGCACACCTACAAGCGAAGGGGATTTTCTTCCCTTATTTCTAATAGTGTACCCGAGGTCATTCAGCACTGTCAGAATTTTTTTCATTTGATCACTATTTTCTGGATAAATTGACTGGAATACTATGAATTAACCTACTTAAATTATAAAATTTTTGCGAATTACAAACGATCTCTTGAAATTGTTTTAGGAACACGTTGCTGGCCATAAAGGAATTAGAGGTAATGAAGCTGCCGATAAATTAGCAAGAGAAGGCGCCACAAGATATAAACCTAATTAAAAAAACGGCGTACCCACTATATTATTTTTTTATAAAAACTTCACTCTGAAAACTGTTTTCATTTATTCCTACATCTTTCAGCATTTGGAGGTGATAGACTTGATTGAGCTCGATTTTGTTGAAATCAAAAAAAAAAAAAACTTATTACAATTAGCATACATATTCATATTTATGTTTTCACTCTAAATTCATACTACATTTCATCAGTAGGTATGTACTTTTAGAAAAAAATTGCTTTTTCCGCAAATCGCTAGGAAATTTTGACATTCATGTCAAAATTTCTTGAAGATAAAGTCAGGACTTCCTTACTGTAAGGAAATGATATTTCCGTACAGTTGTTAGTGTTCTACATAATCCATAAAATGTATGTATGCATTTTCGTACTTTTCTCTTGATTTCTTTGGCAATAATTCTAATGAAGCAGTATTCACTGCCTCAACCAGCTCTGGTGGAGTCCCAGGAATGGAAATTTCATCATCACTTATCATTTTACTTTTGAGAACACCAGCAATTAAATTTATAAGCGTCAAGTTTGACAATTCAACCTCAATACGTTTCCATAGTAACCCAAGTAATTTTATTAGGAATTTCAAAGCACCATTTATTTGGCAATAAGATTATCGCGTTTTTTTTTTTAATCAATCAATATCTGTCGAATTTCAAACGATTTGCGGAAAAATAGTATGTTTACCTCGTAGGAAAAGCCACATTCCTGGACTCTGTGTTGCTAAGTCTCGGCTTGCGCCTCGACTTAGCAAACTTCACAGTCGTCCAGGAATGTTAAGCTTTTCCTACCCGGTAAACAATGTACTATTATTAGCATACTCCTTTTCTCTTTCCATATTCCTATGAAAAAATGCATTTTCTCTTTCTGTACTAGAAATATTAGTTTTTCTACTAAGTAGATATTCACTGAGAACTTTCCTCTACTTAGCCCCAGAGGTAAGTGCCAGAAACTAAACATTTTCCTGGAACAATTTCAGGATATAGTTAGTGCTCTAGGAATCCTAGGATACTTTATTGCTCTGCATTTTGCAGGTACATGTGAATGTTTCAGTTTTTTAGGTGTTCAGAGAGGCAACTTTGCCCTCTCGAATAACTGTAAAAACCACATTTGTCCGAGTCATTCATTCATTTGTTTTGTTCTCACCTGGTTGTAGTCTTCTAGGAGTATCTTTGATTGTATTACCTATTCTAGATCTTTCCAACATTCCAACGATCAAATATCTTTTTCTTGGCGTTGCCTATTTCTTCCAATATAACACTGGAGCTGTTACCGCAAAAAGGTTCTTGGCCTTCAAACGGGTGTTTCAGCAGATATATACTGAGCTGTATATAAGATGCGACATAGGGATTTCTGTACAACACTTTCAAACTCGAGCTAACTTTCTCACCAAATAGCGTTCTTGAAAAATTTAAACAGATTTGGAAAGGTCGTGAATATTTTTATATGAATTACAAATTAAAGCATTTCAATTATAACACATATCATACCGGGAAGTACTATAATTTTACTTGTGACTCTACTTACTTACCTACATGGTTATAACAGCTTACTCAACGAAGACAGCTTACACAATAAAGATAACTTACCCACCCTAAGACGACAAATATCGTCATCAAATCCGGGGAACAGGTTATGCATCCAGGTGATTCAGGAGAAATTATCTGAACCACTGATGGATCCAAAACAAACCATGCAACGGGGCTGGTATAAGTGGAACTAGGAAGAAACTGTCCTTTAGCCTTGGTCGATACACAACTGTGTTTAAATCAGAGACGATTGCCGCATTGATGAAAACATCAGAAGAGGATATACACTGGACAAAAAATTAAAATATTCACTAACAGCCAGGCTCTGCTTGAAGCTACCAGCATTCCAACAACTAGGTCTTAGCTGGTAAAAAACTGTAAATAATTTCTCAACATACTGGCAAGAGACAACAAAGTGTATCTAATGTAGGTGCCGACATGAGGGGAGATTGCAGGGAATGAAATGGCCGAACAGCTAGATGAAGAAATCAGGAAGGATTACATAAGAGAGGAAGTCGGGAACTGTCTAGTTAAAGAACACCAACTCAAATGGAGGCTGGTACAAGGACACCTCCCTACTAAGAGTTTACAGAATAAGTTAGACAAGGAACTCTTGTCAAGGCTGTTGAAACTGGATGAGATAAATTGGAAGACAGTTACCGACCTGGTGACTGGACACTGTACCCCAAGGAAGCATCTGCACAGGATGAACAAAGTGAGTGAGATAATGTGCAGAAAATGGGAACTCTACTATGAAACACCTTCTTATATACTTCGCACCTGCGAGAACTTACATGGACTCAGACGGAAGCACTTTGGAGTGGAAAAAATACAACCACCACAACTACTGAATATCCCTCTAGATAGTCTAGATAATCTAGGTAATCCACAGAAGCTTGCATGAGAGATTAGGGGTGAACCACTTCCAGCCTCTCTCATCCAACCCTCCAAGGCACTTTCTAAGAAATTATTATTAAATACGGTGACGTCATGGGTCATAGGGATGAAGGATACTGGGACAACCTATTTTTACTAGTTTTCACCTACCTGCGTGCGGTAATAGTATATTATTCAACGAGCGTGTAATGATGGCTATTACTCATGAGAATGAGTAATCATTCGAGTGAGTAATAGCCATTACACGAAAGTAGAATACTATACTTTTTCTATGACTGAGTGTTCACCTATCAATTCAAACGAACGAGATATTTAGAGAATATTTTATTGAATAAACTTAATGCTTTATGTCAAACAATTCCATTTTGGAAGCTACAATGAAAATTCATTTATTGCTTACAATATTGATGGTGAAATTTGAGCAGTTGAATTCGTTTTCACTTTCTGTATCCATTCTAATAAAAAGTCAGCTCTAAATCACCTTCGGTAGGTAGGTATAGGTACTGTCAAAGTCAAATTATGACATTTCATAGCGAGTCTGATTCAAACATTACACCGAACATATAGTCGTGTGTAATGGCATTCTTTGACGGTGATTGGCCAGATAGTCGTGTGTAATGGATCATTACACACGGGGCGTGGCTTGTTTTGTGTAATGCATCCAGTTACTCAACAAAAATGTTACATAAAAAGGGTCCATTTCTCAACAGTCATAGAAAAAGTTACATACACTATGCTGTTAAATGACTACATTTATTTGGAAAGTTGAAAGTTACCAACACATGCGTAAAGTGCCTTCACCGTACCTGCCGCCGCGAGCGCAATCGCACAATCAATTATAGATTGAAATGATTTTTCTGTTTATTTCCATATTTTAAGCTCTTTCTGTTCAAAGTTTAAATAAAATAACCATATAAATTACTGTATTTTCATTCATTAATAAATGTGGTTGTAGAAAAAATATTTTGTACATCTTGTACGTAAATAAATTTTCCCACACACTAGTTGTACAAACTACTATTACCTACAACACCTCCTGTAATCAGTCAATAACGCACAGTCGGCGCTAATGTAATGACGTCTATTACGCACGGTAAAAAAAACGCACAGCTGTAAAGTAGATCGCACGGCTTCCCTAGCAACATCTTTGCAACTGTCAATAGTTCATTCTTTTTTTAATTTCTTGGGAAATTAAACCACAATATTTTTAAATTCATTATTTCAACGTTTCGGTAGCGTTCTAGCTACCGTTGTCAAGAAAAAATAAGTAGAAATTAATTTTTATCCCTAACTGACACAACTGAAAAAATTTGACAACTAATTTACAACGTCTATCAGGAGTCCCCTATAATATCCATCTTATTCTGTTTTTAGTATTTGTTGTTAATTTATACGGATTATTTTATTTACGTTTATTATTGTAAATAAATATTCTTGATCCAGTGTTTCTAGGAGAGACTTTTTTTGATAAGTTATTTTGACGTTCCTTTGAAATCTATCCCACTAAGCAAGAAACATCATCGTTACGTTGAGTTACGTTATTTTCAAGTAACTTGGGGAAGATGTCCTCCCTTAAATATCTAATTGACGCAACTGGTACGATTTTGTGTTACGTTGAAATTAGTTATGTTTTTGGAATGTTAAATGTAAGCATATGATTCTAACGTTACCAACAAAACGTGCTAGACACGTAGCATTTATGTTGGTTTAAAAAATGTTTCAGTTTTACATCGCCGACATGTTTTTGGGTCAACTTCTTTGTTACAGAGAAATGAAATGTAACACAAACGTAACATTCTTGTTAATCTAAAAAACGTTTATTTCAGTTGTATCAGTTTCGTTGATGTATTAACTTGTTTGAATCACAAATATCAATACACCAATATTTTCAAGTGAAGTATAAGTATGTATTGTCCAATCTTAAATATATTGTACAAGTTTTTCAACCTGACAAAACAACTATTCACTTCTCTATCACTAGGGCAAACCCGGAACGAGCCCTATACGTGATAGTAGGTGAAGTCGAACATTAAGTGCCGCCACTTCGACAACCATAACCTATAAATTATAATACCAAAGTATTCCAGCCTTTGAATATAGTGTTTTATATTCGAAGATTCCAGCCAGCGCCTGAATAATTATATCATTGTTCGTTTTGTGCATTTGCATTCATTCCTTTTAAAAACTGTGTTTAGAGTAGAGGAACATGAATCGTAAAGTAAGTACAAAATTCTTTTATTCGTTAGTTTACCTAATTGTAGGGAAAGTATCTCCTGTTTTTACTCCAACTTATATAATTATTATCATATGCCACATCATAGAATGCGATTATAAATTGTTAAATTGGTCAGTAATTAGTTTAGTTAGTTAGTTTTTAGAAATACTTGACTTTGATAAACTTGTGAATACCTGTAACGTCACAGCTAAACAGATAGTAGGACACAAATTCTCATGGAGAATCAGTAACATGTTTGGATAAGATTGGTCAATATTTTCTTTTCATAGTTATAGATATTTCAACAACATGTAAAATTTGAGATTAATATTTAGTAGACCCTTCCATGTAACAAAAGTGCAGTTTAATAAAACAAAAAACATTTTTCAAACTTCACTTGAAGTGTAATTCTATAGGTACACTGGAAAATCATGTAACAGGACTGCATAGTCTATAATGTATTGTTCTTGTTTCTAAAACAAGATTTATTTTCCAGTATAATAAATATCTACAAGTGTCCTGATGGAATGAACCAGAGTTCACAAGTAGAGGCTTGGCTGTAACTTTTCATTATAAATTGGCAATACATTGTTCCTGGACGGGCCCAAAAAATAACTTCAAGATTAAAGACTGCAAGATAATCAATATTTCAAAAGGTTGTAGGTATATTGGACAATTGACATTTAATATTCACCTAATCATTGATTTTATCCCTAGATGCAGTGCAGTGATAAAGAATTTGAGATCATAACCATGGATTGGTTCCAACAAGCCAACCAACGGCTCAAGCTAGCAGAGCTTCAGCAGAGGAATTGGTAAATATAAAAATTTTTGAACAATATTAGTAAACATTTACAATGCATATTTTTGAAATTCTAATATTTGATTTATTTTTCAGAGGTGTGCAGCAGATGCTTTACATAAATCTTTTTATATATACATAGGTATTTATATACATAAGTAAAATGGAATATACTTTTATTTCAAAATACAGTCTTATTATTTCGATTTAGAAGCGTTACATGAATGTAACGTTTTAATCATTCTGCACTAAAAAAAAAACATCTCAAAAATGTAACTAATATGTTATAGCTTCGAAACAAAAACGTAACTTTAGTCACATAATCGTAACGTTAAAATTACGAGGTAACTGGAACATTCCAAGAACGGAAATAATATGTTATAGTTTTGTAACAAAAACGTTTATTTGTAAACGTAACTGGGACTTGGTCATGTTTGCGGACATTTTACGTAACTATGAACATGAAAAGGACGTAACAAATCTTTTTTGAATAACGTAACAATGTAACTTTCAACGTATCAGTAACGAAACTGCGATGTTTTTTTGCTTAGTGGGTAAAAAAGGGGAGTTGACGAATACTAAACGCGAATGCTGATTGGTGGATTTTATAAACGTTCTAGGATGTAAATGAAATCATATACGTTCAGTTAACCGATATGGCCTACATTTCAATACTATAAACTGTGCAGATGATGGATAATATACATGTGTGTGTAGAAAATTTGTTTAAAATAACCATGATATTTGTTTCTAAGTACTTAATAATAACTTCAAGGGATCATTAATTTTCTCACATGTTGATGTAAAACCCAAACAAAGGATAAATGGAACTCTAAATCCAAACCACAATTTTTAATATTGTCCCCCAAAAAGGACAAACCATTTAGCAACTAGTTTCGGTAAAAATTACCATCATCAGGCTATAATAGAAAAGTTACAATTTACAAAAAGATCAATTGAATTAATTGAGATTAAAAATAGTGGTTTGGACTTGGAGTTTCATTTATCCTTTGTTTAGACTTAATAATAATTTTAAAGAATGACGGGTACTGGGTCATAACTTTGTTGCAGAACAACTTCTATGATTATGAATATTTATGTTTCATATTCTTCAATTGTTCTCCTATAAAATTATTTGGAAAAACATTATTATTATTATTAGAGCCATTTTTGCTTTGTATGTAATCTCCTTTTTGTTTCACAAGTGTTTACTGCCCAGGGTCAGTCTATTGAAATCCTTGGTTTCGGTACTTCTCAGTCACACAGTCTTTAATCAATACTGGACCAATTAACTGGAATAGTTGCTCGTAGTCATGAAATTGAAGCCGCTCTTTATACTTATGTGCAACAACTCACACAACAGGTGTAAAAAATTTGGTGCTATAATTGTTGACCCAGCTTATGATACAGTTTCTATTTCACTTTTGTCAGTCCACCCTGTATTAAGTACCTACCTCGTTAATAAGTTATGTCATATCACCGTCAAATATTCCACGCGTGTTAAAATAACTTATCATGGTGAACACCACCGTTTTAAAAAAATCTTCGTATATGTTCTTCGTGTCTTGTCATTCAAATCCTTTATTGAAAATAAAAGAATTGAATTCGTACATGTAGATGCATGGATAGGATTAAGTATTTAATTTTTATCAAGGTGTACCTTTTTATTTAAAATTGTCAATAGATGTCGAAGGAAGATAAATTATCTGTTCAATAAATAAGCAGGATTAATATACAGACAGACGGAATTTTGACTTCATCACAACGATCAGTTTCTCATGATAGTGAAATTATAGCGCAAAATCGCAAAAAAAAAGGAAATGGTTACGTTACGTTAGGGACGTTTGGCTAGTGGAAAAATAAGTTATAAGGAGTAAGGCAACGGCGCTTTTTAGCACGTGACCTCTTCTTGTGATAATATTATTTCTAAAGGTCTTCCGGTTTAGTTCTGAAAATTTTATACACAGTATGTATGAGGTAATTAGGACCAACTGCACCGCTTCTTTTTGTTTCTTTATTCCGTAACTTTGTTCCGCAAGTGAAAAGTATTCCTTAAGTGAGAAGACTTGGCGTGGACAGGCGGAAATAGTGAAATAATGAAAGAGCTGCAGCTTCCAATCAAAATGGATGAAGCCACAAAAGCGGTGCGGGCCATCCGCATCCCTAATTTTAAGTTTGTATTTGATACATTGTACCTATGGCAAAATATGGAAAAAATTATCTAGTGTGAGACAAACAGTTGGAGTTACGTGAGCAGAAAAAGATATTGCATCGGATGCGTGTGCAGCTATACCCAGAACCAACTCTAATGATCTTCTGATATTGCTAATAGGAATCTTACTCTCCTCATAATACTTAAGATAGTTATTTATGTACCAAGATAGTTATTTATGTATCAAAGCAGTAAATTCTTTATCGGACGAGTCTGAAATTATGAGACGAGCGAGCGAATAACAGGCGAGTACGATAAAGACACTTCACTGATGTGGTGAATACAAAATTTTATCGCCAACTGTTCAGAATTCAGATTATAAAAAACTGAGGTGTATTTCATTACATATTGCATTTTATTATGACAAAGTATACAAGAAATATAGAAAAAATCTACTTATTTGTTATACTGAAATTGAACATTCACAGAATCAACGGTGAATTTAAAAAAAAAATGAGTGAAAGTCATAGTTTGAGATTTAAGGCTATGAAACCATTGGGTTTCATACTATTTTCCTTTGCGGTACATTAGTCGTTGTTGACTGGAGAATGACGATCTCGAAGGAGATTATGAGAAAAATAACAAAGGACCCCGCACCATTTTATAGGTAATCCTGGTTCTCGTACGATTTTCGATTTTTTTTTGATATGTTGTAGTCTTAATGATAACTAAGAGATCGTAATAGGTAAAAACTGTGCAGGCCCTCCGGTTTGGCGGTGGTGGCGTCTTGAAGTTGCGTCCTGAGCATAACATTTTGCCTCCTAGCACTATAAATCTCGCAATAATAGCAAATGTATTGTATGTCTGGGGCTTATGAGGAGGTCTGCCACACTTCTGTGCCACCAGAATCGCAATTTCTCCAGAGGGTGACTTCGCAATGGCCAATTTGTTAGGCCGATGTTTCAACAGCAAACGGAAGCAATGAAACCGAATAAAATCATCAAAAATTACGTTATGTAGGTTAGTTGAATACATCCAACTTCTAAATTCTTCACGAGTGGGCCCCAAAAGATTTTTTAACATCTGGATACCACACACCCATCCACAAACCACATTGCACCCATCTCTAGAGCCATCACCCGTGACAGACGTCAGTCGGAAATTGTCAGACATTTTCTTGTTGTTTTTTATGCGTATTTTTATTTTTTCCTTCAACATAAGCGGAACGACCTACCTCAGTTGTGTATATCTCAAGTAGGTCTACTTTCGATTGATCTTCAATTACCTAATACGTATGGGTATTATGGAGTTTGTTATATATAATAACTGAAAATCTGTGTTTGACTTTTCAACAACTACAAACTAGAAGGAGAACAGTTAGACGCCGTCCTTACAGATTGCTTTGGTCATGTCCTGAGAAATTGTTTGGTGCACATTTTTGCATTTTCCTGATACTTTTTATAGTATCAACAAACTTGTCCTGATGGTTGATTAGAATGGTCTCGAGTCCAAGATTTATTCCTCTATCTGAAATTCCAGCTGGAACTGCGAAAACGTGAGCAAAAAGTAAACAACTAAGTAACTTGCTTTTGATGGGCTGCAATAATGGTTATTTTATTTTACATATTTTATTAAGCGCTATCTGAATGTCGACAACTGAAGCATATCTCTAGTTGCGTGCTCTACTGTATAACCAGCCTTATGTACAGTCGGTTGCTGGGTAGGTTTTACTTTGCAGTCGATATTTCCTATCTCCCCTCTGATACATCGTCTAAAATAGGGGTGGCAGATTGAACATTTGTATTATTAAGAGATTAAAATTTTTAAATAGTAGTTTGTGCAACTAGTGTGGATATGATGGCCATATCGCACGAGGACGAAGTTTGAGTGCGATATGGACAATCCACACGAGTCGAACAGTATATTTTTTCTACGACTCACTCAAAAAATCTAGAAAATAATAGTATATTATTAAACGAGCAATTTATGATAGCCATAATTCATGATGGGTGACGTTTGCGTCACGAGCCGCAGGCGAGAGGCGCAAGTCACCCAAGTGAATTATGGCCACAAATTTCGAGTAGAATACTATACTTTGTCCACGACACTTGATTTCATTATTAAATAAAAGTCAGTAACGATTTGGTATTATATACTAACCTCAAAATGTTCTGACAGCTACATAAAAATATAATTTGACATATATAGAGATGGGCGATACTGTAGAAAGTATCAATACAACGTACCGTTATAAATATATTTTTTTAAAATACTTAATATTAGAAAATATCGTTATGAAAAGAATCAATACTAAAAATTACAATATATTATCGATACGATATATGTCAGAAACAAATTTCCTGAACAAAATACACAGATTTAATAGTTTATTTCATATTGTAGGTACCCCCATCTCCAGTCCATATTTCACTACAGTGTATTATGAACCATAATTCACGACAGTTGATATATGGGTACCATATACCTTTTGGTAGGAGGTAAAATATTGACTTATTATTAGGTGGTCGTGGACAAACATTTTAATAAACTGTAATATAACTTCAATTTTAAAATTTTCAACAATTTTTATAATTTTACCAATCAATATCAAGCAGAATAATTATTTAGAGATAAAATCAACAATAAAAAGATTCTTTATTGGGAATCGAGCCCTGGACCTAGCGCGCGAAGTCTGGTACGCTTACCACTCGATCACCGAGAAAGGTCCGGAATGCCCGAAATGTCTATCTATAACGTCACTTCCATTACATAATTTTATAAAAAGTGACGTCTATCAAAAGTCCTCTTAAATACCCATTTTATTCTGTGTTTAGTATTTGTTGTTAATTTATACGGATTATTTTATTTTTCCGCAAACGTCAAAAAAAGTAGGTAGACATTATTAACGTCCATTCATGATGTTGAAGTATGATTTCACAGACGCCACTTTTTTGTACGGCCATGAGCGGACAGTACGCTGACAGCCGTACAAAAAAGTAGAAATGTCAACAACGTCGGGCGGTGTACAGTTGGGTTTTAAATTCGACATAGGTAATATAATCTAAAAGAAAATTTCAGTACACTTCACTACAACAAACGAAATTTTGATGCTCAAGTACTTACCAAAAATGCACAGTCCAATTGCTGCTTTAAATCACTTACAATATTTCTGACATTATAAAATATTATTGAACTGTCAAATTTGTTTTTGACTTGGCAATCACAAAACCAGTAACCACGGAAATGTAGTGCGCAGTTTTATAATTATTATTCTCTGAATTTATCAACTTCGTTGCAATCGTTTTGAATTTTTATTTAAATATTAATTAGTTCTATAGTCTGGATGCCGTTTGCGGAAAGAATAGCATGTTTTCATTCGGAGCAAAAGCACTCTTTGTGGCTCGTCTGAAATTGTCGGCCTCACTGACGTTCGGCCATCAAACATTCAGACTCGCCACAAAAAGTTATACTTTTACTCCTAATAAAACAATATATTATTATGTTTAGTATTGTAAATAAATATTCATGATCCAGTGCTTCTAGGAGAGACTTTTTTGACAAGTTATTTTGACGTTTCTTCGAAATTGAAAAAAGGGGAGTTGACGAATACTAAACTTGAATGCTGATTGGTGGATTTCATATACGTTCTAGGATGTATATGAATCATATACGTTCAGTTAACAGATATGGCCTACATTTCCATTCTGTAAACTGTGCAGAAAATGGATAATATACATGTGGGTGTAGAAAAACTATTTAAGCAATCTTTGATTATTCCTTTTGATGATGAATTTTCAATTGTGGTTGAAGTAGATATTTGGTATTCATCCTTCAGTCCTTGTAGCTTACTATGGTTTTTAAATATAACTAATTTATATATCCTAGTTCAATATTGATCGACTTACGTTGGCAATATTATATTGCGTGAAGAGTCTTGTCTAAATCTGTTCCAACATTTAAATTTAATTTCACCATCCTTTGGGCTGACATATAGCTAGAAAGTTTGCTGGAGATGGTCATAATCATCTCCATTCGAACGCCATCGCTTCGCCAAAATATAAGCCATAAGCCATTGCGGAATCGTCATTTTTTTGGCGATTGAATATGCATACAGTTCTGTTTGTAGTAACAGTGACTATAACAAGAGTTCTTGTTATTGGGAAAAGTAGAATTCGATAGATGGCGCTCCGAAATGTTAATGTCATCCTAGCAACGAGTAAAACAAATCAGCTGCCATATGAGTCCTTTAATATTTAAGTGGTTTTATTTTGCTGTTTTAGTTATTTTCAGTGTGTGTTTTGTGAAACTTTTGCTCTTTCTTTGATTGTGCTTTAGTATTTTGTGTTGTTAAACTAAATTTTGACTCCTAATATTTTTATTTTTTGGCATGGTTGATTTGTCAAAAATAAAACAAGCTTAGGTCTGATTTCTTGTTTTTATTTTATTATTGATGCAGTCCTATCTACAAAAGTTACAGGGAAGGTACCTACGTTTCTATTGAGTAATATTTTAAATCTTTAATACCGACTTATTTTCTCTATGTTTTTGTAACTATGGATTAGGTATACACTGACTATTTAAAGTTTATTCGAATTTGTAAATGCGGAGCCTTCTTCTAGGTGCATAAATAAGAGGGACAGGCAGTTTTAAATGCTAGCCATATATTTTTGCATGGTACCTATAGAGGAAATGAGTAACACTTTCGCAAAACTGCAATGAAAACAATAAATAGAATAACATAACCTCTTCCATAATATCTCTGATTATATGAGAATATAACCTCAGGAATGATGACAGTTGATTTGAATAGAAAAACACAGTTTATTTACAACATTTTACAACCATACCTGTAATTTTGACATTACTGATGTCATTGAAGGTTTGAAAGTGTCACATTACCTACGTCTACTTCCCTCTTCCATTTCCCTCACTGATTTCCCTCACTCGTTCAATAAAGCAAAATATTTATTTGAGTAATATATTTTTCGTACTTCCTGGCCTAAAGTGACAACTTCACTCCCTTGTGACAGGTACTAAAGTGTCACATTTAATCCCTCCGGGATTAAATATTGACGAAACTCCCGGAACGATTAAATCACTTTTTAAAAGCATCGTACTGCTGCTCGTATAGTTTTCTAGATTTCGGTGGTAACAATTCTTCACCTACTTCGGCTGCTCTTTTATCAATATCAGATACACCTTCTTCACTCATGATACCAATAATTATCAATAACAATGTTTCTTTACAATGACACTAGTAATGACAATGTTTCTAAATTATAACTGTCACAACGCAATGTTACTATGGTAACTTATTTTAAAGACAGTTTATTAAATGAGTTGAAGAGAGAAAAAACTGATTGAAATTATTGAAATAATTAATAAATTCATACCGGAAGTACGAAAAGTATCGTATATACCTTGCGACTGAAGTACATTTAATCCTTCAGGTAAATTATGGCCCTCCCTGCGGTCGGGCCATAAACTTTACCTTCAGGATTAAATGTACTACTTCAGTCCCGCGGTATATAATATACTATTATTGAACAAATTCTTATATAGAAACAACAGGGAAATTAATTAACAACAACATTTAAATTACTTATATATTATTGATAAAATTAATGGTAATATTTGACTTATGATAGGATTTAACCGAGATATTTAACCTCCTTGATGATTAGAAATTTCATTACTGTCACTGTCACATTTTTTAATGGTGACAAATAATTTTCAACTTAATTTTTAATTTAATTTTACTAGTAAATAGGCAGCACTGATTCTGCCTCATGGCGGAGGCGCTAACATGGGAATCTCCATAAGAAAATCATCAAAAAAGCTAAGGTCTGAAAACGTCAAAATTTACTCAAAAAGTGGTGGGGGTAACAACGCGGAGTGATGCGCTCGAAATGCCTCAACTATTATATACAGGGTGAGTAACATGAATGCTTGAAAGGCCTTATTATATACAGGGTGGATAAAAAGTAACATGTCTGCTAGAAAGGCCTTATTATATACAGGGTGAATCAAAAGTAACATGCATGTTTGAAAGTCCTCAACTATTATATACAGGGTAAGTAACATGCCTGCTAGAAAGGCCTTATTATATACAGGGAGGATACAAAATAACATGCATGCAAGGCATAAATGTCTATTATATACAGGAAAGATGAAAAATAACATGCATGCAAGGTATAAACGTCTATTATATACAGGGAGGATACAAAATAACATGCATGCAAGGCATAAATGTCTATTATATACAGGAAGGATAAAAAATAACATGCATGCAAGGTATAAACGTCTATTATATACAGGGTGAGTAGCATGCCAGTTCGAAGGGCCTCACGAAAATCATATACAAGGTGTATCAAACGCATGATATGTTCAACATGAGATTGTAGCGGAAATGTCAAAACGTGTCCATATACATGGAGTATCTGAAGAAGTCTACAATGGCCTCAAACGTCACGTCAAACGCCACATCATCACGTCAAACGTCATGCTGTCACATCAAACGTCACGCTGTCACATCAAACGTCGCGCTGTCACGTCAAACGTCAAGCTGTCACATCAAACGTCACGCTGTCATGTCAAACGTCACGCTGTCACGTCAAACGTCACGCTGTCACGTTAAACGTCACGCTGTCACGTCAAGCGCCACCTTGTCACATCAAACGCAACCTTGTCACGTCAAACGCTACCTTGTCACGTCAAACGCTACCTTGTCACGTCAAACGCCACATCAAACGTCACGCTGTCACGTCAAACGCCACCTTGTCACGTCAAACGCAACCATGTCACGTCAAACGTCACGTCGTCTCTTCATACGTCACGTTGTCACGTCAAACGTCTCGCTATCGAGTCAAACATCACGTCAAACGTTAAGTTGTCACGATCACCTGAAGAATCGACCAGAAGCTCGAAGAATCAACAATGATCAGAAGGTCACCTATCACTTATTTTCACCTATCTCCAAAAGATCAACAAAGAGCAGAAGCGCTGGACTTAACAACCACACCCTTGACGTCAGGGTACGTCAAACGTCACGCTGTCACCACAAATTGGAGTTATTACCAAAAATAATTTTTTCTATCATGTATATTTTCTGATAAACCATGTACATTATTAAATTGTTTTTCTGGAATTTTCGATAAATAATGAACAGATAAGAAGTCTTTATCTCAATTCCATGGGAAGTTACAATCTACCGATAACAGGAAGTTATAATCTTGAGATAAGACCCGATACAAAATCACACCACAAAAACTTACTTTATTAGTTATATGTTTTTACTCACGGTTGCAAGTACAAGCTGGAAAGATTAGAAGCCAACCTTATGCTGGAGTTTGCTGAAAAGCCGAAGTGTGTGATAAATAACTAAGGTGAGTTCTCAACAACCTTTTTTTATGAAAGCAGTAATTTTTTTCAATTATCAAAGGTCATTTCAATTTCTTTATAGATGGACCTTACTAAACTGAATGCTGTATCCCTTATAGAAAAGAAACCAATTGTTAAACTAACCGACATACCTAAAGATATACCATTCAGAATTACAGCGGGTCAAATTGTCAAGACAAAATTTGGGGAGGCAATTCTATTGGAGCTAGAAGATAAGGCTGTATTCCTACCCCAGAGGGTGACAGAAGCATACCGGCCGCACGTGATGGCTTTCAGAAGTTTGAAATATAATATCACGTACAGAAAACAAATAGACGTTGGGAAGTCGAACCCTTTAACGTCCTTTGAAATACAAGAGAATTGAAAAAGGGTAAGTGATATTTTCTTCAAATGATATACCGCTCTGAAGTCAAAAAACTGAAATTAATCAATCCGACTGGGTTCAATGAAAAAAAAATTGGGGAGAAATTATATTGCTGTATATGACTCAACCTTAAACATTAGAGCGATTATAAAAGCAAAAATATTAATATATTAGTTAACTAGTAACAATCACCTAGATTATATTAACAAACTTCCGAGTGGTAATATTGATTAAAATATGACTTCCTTGGTGCTTCAAATGTATTTGATACATTGCTTTAAATTAATTCAAAAAAAAATTTCTGTTGTTACTTTTGTTTATTTACTTATAAGCTTTATGTATCCTTTGAAATTGTGGTTGTAAATGTATTTTTAAATAAAAACAATTATTTTTCAACATGTTGTTTTTTTTTGGGTGGGGCTAGGACTAAGTAACACAACACTTATAATATATAACTATTTATTTAAATCATTGATAACTTTGACTTTATAAAAGTATACAAATTCTCTAAGAGCGTTGTTCAACATATCGTTTGGTGTTATGGAACAAAATGCATATAAAATTTGTAAAGGACTTTCAGAGGCGACATTTTTACAGAAATCCAAAACATTATAATAATATTGAGAAAAATTTAAATTTTCCAATATAGCTATACGTTGTAAAATCAAATTATTTAGTTCTAAAATTTGGGACACTTCTTCTTCATCCATATAATATTCAACTCCATATTTCTTGATGAAAATCAACTTACACCCGTCGTAATTTGATGGAGTAATGGTGCAGTACTCTCCACATGAAAACGAATCAGGTTGGAACTTGTCGGCGTCGTCTGTGGCATGAAAGAAAGCATTCATCTGTTGCGTCATTATCGAAATAAAGGTATACCATTCGTAAGTGTTGAAAGATATTTTGCTGCACTTTAGCTGTTGAGATAGAATAACAGCAGGCGTAAATGATCTTGCCGGACTAATTCCACATTTTACTTCATAACCGGAAATTGAATATAGTGTTGAAAGCAGGTACACATTTTCAGACTTTGCAGCAAACTCATAGTTGTTCAAAATTCTATCCAGCTCTGCAGTATAGTTATTATCACTACTACTGTCGTAACCACTACTGACACCTTGATAACTCATGTTGCTAACTGAGTTTGAGATCTGAAGCGACTCCAATTTATAGCGTGTGTGGCCTTTTACGTTATAAAACATCAACTCTATTAATCCAACTGTTATGTTTTTTGTCTAGTCCGAGCCATTTCACATAAATTTTGTTACCCTTTCTTCTGAGAACTTTTTCCACCAAGTAAATGTCTGGATTCGATGTTTTCTGTAGTTCTTCGTCATAGAAGCAACCGCTGATTGGTGTACCTTGCATGTCTTCAAGTAAATACGTAGCAGGATTGGTAATTTTAACTTTGGTGATTTTGAATAGTTCTGTAGTCCAATTGGGTGTATATCCTTTTTCAAAGACATGTTTTGCCTTGGATATGCGCACAATGTCGCCAACTTTAAATTTTCGCGGGCCTGCTATCTTCAAATGACTATAGGTGTTATTCAAAATAGATTTTTCGTTGGATTTGTTGACTTGAGAAGGCTTATATTTTGTTGTGGAATGTTTTGTATCGTTATAGTTTTGAGTAATTTCAGGCAGAATATCAATCCATTTGTAGATGCCATTTAAACTGAAATACTTGTAGAGCTTCGATTTCAAAGTTCTTATAACACGCTCAGCCATAGAAGCCTTCATCGTACTAAATACGCTGTAATGATTGATGTTGTGTTTTTCCATTAAATTTTGAAATTTGCTGTTATAAAATTCCTTTCCTTGATCAGATTGCAGATTTTTTGGTATTCGTCTAGTGTGAGCGAGAATGTCCGAGAATGCCCGAGTAATCTCCTCTCCGGTCTTAGTCTTTAGTGGGCGTGTCCACACAAACTTAGAAAAACAATCAATGACGACCAGTATCATTTTATGATTCCTATTTTGTGATGCAAAATTCCTCATCTCCGCAAGATCCATTTGCCAAAGATCGTCAAGGCCCTTAATAATAGTGCGTCTGCGAGGGAATTTTTTCCGAATAGGTTTGTGAAGCTCGTTTACGAGTTGAATCTTTTCCTTAGTGTGCATATTATGATGTATTACCGGCTAGCTTCAGCTCCAGACTGTGAATGCGGTTATGGATATTTATATCCAATGTCTTAATATTGTTCACTATGTCTGAGATTTTACTTTTCAAATCAGACACGGCTCTGATATTTTCTGCAGATTCTTTTTTCAGTTCACGTATACTTGCATTCGCACTAAATTCTTTTCTAATGAAGACTTTTGCAGTGGCAATAGAATCGTCAACGTATTTCTTCGTAGCCATATCCCTACCTGCTACTGGGGGATTTCGTGAAATGAATGTATTAATTTCGTTAGTTTTATTTTGTAAGGCAGTAATATTCGCCTGTAATATGGGAATTTCAATCTTATGAAGCTCGTTTCTGATTTCGTTCAATCCTACTTCTAAATCCTTTATATCATGTGTTTGTGGTGAGTTGATAGTACGCAAGTCGTCAACATATTTTTTTGTTGCAACGTCACTATTTGCTGTCGGTTCTTTAACATTACAAATTTTCACATTTCCAATATCAATATTACCGTCCGGTGTATGAGGGAACGTAATTTTCGCTGGTATACGCGCATAGGGCGTTTAATGTCTATGTCCGAATTTATCGACTGGCATAATTGAAATGAACAAGTTTCAACTTGTATTATTCTATTATATCAGCTTCCTTGAGTTCATTGATAATTGCTACTATTTCGTTGTCGTGTGACGTATTACCTGCCTCTTTCGAAGCAATTAGTAGCTTTAGACGTTCAACCAACTCGTTGGGGTCATCCCAATAAATGTATTCCATAGGGTCTTCGTTGTATACCAAACGGGAATCGAGAACGTTTCCGCCACTTTTCGGAGAAGGTATTTTTGATAGACGTTCCATTAGTAGCTGTTGTGTTCGAGTGGAGGGTCGACGGTTCGATGATTCTGATTTTGTTCTAAACAAAGGTTTGATAATATTGTGATATTTGTCGGTGCGTGAACCCTTAAGACGGTTGAGAGTATCTAGGTGAACCTTAGTATACTCTAAAAGGGTTTTATATGCCTCCAAATCCTGCTGGGTGTAACCTTTTGGATCGTGGTAGAATAAAAGTTGGTATAAGCCAGGTGTACCAATCACGGATCCAGCTTCTTTATTTCGTTCTTGTAGTATGTTGATATTGCCGTTTCTTCCATCAAATCCAATTCTACGCGTACCCAAACTCCAACCGAGCTCGTCATTATAGATAGGACCGTAGTTTTTATCGATTTTTCCACTATCTTGGAAATAGTCTTCGATATACGATTGACTAATTTCAGGATATTGATCTAAATACTCTTGGATTGATTCATGTGTCACATCAGGACGCATTATTTCTGGAGATTCGGGCATTGGAATATTCCCTGCTTCATCGGTTTCGGCCACCGGTTCCGTTTCGAGAAAAGGTGTAAACACATCATCATCATCGGGTTCTTCTTTCTTTATTTCCTCCTTTGGCTGTAAATTTGTAATCGATTTTTGTAATGTCTTTGAGGATTGCACAATTTCTTCTAGTGGTTTGAATATCGGCTTGAATAGTTTATTGATAGACTCATCTTGCTCTGATTTACCCAATTTCAATGCCAAGTATTTTTTTCGAATTGATCTAGCAAGTTCAGACACTTTTTTCTTGCGCAATGCAATATCAACCTTATCGTCAGACATATTGGTGTGGACTGAAGAAGCAGCTTACAGTTTTATATATTTATCGAATCCTTTACGATACCTTCCATCATTGAATGTGAAATCTTTCATAATTACCAATGTACCATAGCGATCACACCAACACTTTGAACACATATTTTTAAATACGTCAAATGTCATGTCTGGAGATACGTGTTCGTCAAATATATGTTTCAAGTTCACCTCATCTTGCTTGAATAATATCTGGTTTGTTCCAACCGCAGTCAGAAACCATCAGAAGCGATCAGAGAATAGTCGACCATTGCAATCCGTGATAGGAATTACGCGGAAATAACTCGTTGTTTGTTATGACCAGTTATTCTCTGATCGTTTCTGACGGTTTCTGACTGCAGTTGGAACAAACCTATAATCACATTACAGTTGTCGCGTATAAGCTGTTTCGGTATTTTTGAGTATGTTTGACAAAGATATGCAGCATCAATATCTTTATGTCTACACATAGAGTAGTATTCACGAATTTTCTGTTGACCATCACATGCAACGTCATCGAATAAAAAGACAGAATTTGGTCGAGCTTTCTCTGGACTAATTATTTCCTCGTTGTCTTTAAATGGGAAATAGCCAACGCCCTAGACTTGTGCTATAACTTCTTGCAGCAATTGGTACTTTGGTTGGAATAACGATTTTGAATAGACATAAACATTTTTGAATTTCGCACCATTCGGATTAAATAGGAGCGCCAGCACGACATTCGTCTTACCACACCCACTGGGACCACATATAATGGCACGGAAAGAATTTGGTAACAATTTACCATGTTTGCCGATCGATGGCGTTGAGGTGAAATCTAGATTTTCAATGGGTATAGTCTGCTCTTGTTGAATTATTTTCATTGTGTGTATCGTTTTTCGTAGGACAACTCTTTAAATATAGATGTCACCACTTACGCGTATCAGTCTTAATGTTGGTGTTTGAAGGAGAAGGTCTCTTAAATTCTCTCATCAATAAACTACCTATTGAACTTCACTTACCTAGCTATCAGTACTGTGATAATTGCAAGCATGACGTCAGACACGGAGCTTGTTGTTCATTGGGTGGAGAGCAAGCAAGCCGGCCGAGGGTGCCCATATTATTTAGCAGTGGTAAGATGGAGATCAGCTCAGCTCAGCTCAGCTGCGACTGAACTGAGCTGATCTCCATCTTACCACTGCTAAATAATATGGGCACCCTCGGCCGGCTTGCTTGCTCTCCACCCAATGAACAGCAAGCTCCGTGTCTGACGTCATGCTTGCAATTATGACGCAAAGCAATTGTCACGCATAGCATGACGTCAGACACGGAGCTTGTTGTTCATTGGGTGGAGAGCAAGCAAGCCGGCCGAGGGTGCCCATATTATTTAGCAGTGGTGAGATGGAGATCAGCTCAGTTCAGTCGCAGTTTCTATATGAAATTTTCTCAGCTTTTCGAATATGCATGTTAAACAACGGTCAGATGGACTTCGCTGGTCAGCAAAGAATTAAAATCAGATAAGAATAGATAAGACTACACTTATCTTCTGTATGTTCCTTGTGGTATATTATTCATTCTTTTTTTAATTTCTTGGGAAATTAAACCACAATATTTTTGAATTCTTTATTTCAACTCTAATCATTCTATAAGCGTTAAAAAAGGGATAGTAAAATCTTTATACGATAGGGCCAGAATCATTTGTTCTAGTGATGATCAATTTACAAAGGAGAAAACTTTTTTAAAAGATGTTTTAAATAACAATAATTACCCTGCAGAATTTGTAAATAAGGAGATTAAGCATATAGAGAGGGACTCATTGTTAATACCCCATAACAATAATATTAATAATTCAGCAAACATAATTTTTAGAAACTTGACAATACCGTATGTTAAGGGTTTATCAGAAAGAATTAAAAAAATTGGTAATCAATTCAATATTAGAACTAGTTTTAAATCGAATAATACATTAAGATCAATACTAACAAAAACGAAACCAAAGAATGAAGAACAATCTTCCAAAAACTGCATATATCAAATATCATGCGAATGCGACAAATTTTATTTAGGTGAAACATCTAGACCATTGAAAGTAAGAATAAACGAACACAAAAAATATATTAAAGATAGGGAATTCTTTAAGTCAGCTATTTGTAAACATGCTTGGGAAGAGGGTCATCAAATTCAATGGGATTCATCAAAAATAATATTAAAAGAAACCAATAATAAAAGACGAAAAATCAAAGAAAGTGCTTTAATACAACTAAATGCAGATAAATGTGTAGCTAGTATTTCAGCCGAATGTAGTCAAATTTGGTTACCAATGTTAGAAAGAGAAATTTCCAATAATCAATTAC
The DNA here is from genome assembly GCA_963978555.1 of Galerucella nymphaeae. NCBI lineage: Eukaryota > Metazoa > Arthropoda > Insecta > Coleoptera > Chrysomelidae > Galerucella > Galerucella nymphaeae. The sequence goes on along the minus strand of OZ021715.1, from coordinate 14,466,533 downwards.
CTGCTTTATTAGGATAGCATCATAAGTTTTTATCCAGGTTTTCTTATGATTTATAATTTGAATAGTTGTTAATCGATACACAATTCAATACATAAAATCACAAAACTGAGTATACATACATATTTTGAAAACTTAAATATTCATAAACAAAAAAAGTATCAAGAAACGCGTTTTATTAACAACATTTCCAATATAAGCGAAAAAACGCGCTATCCCAATTTAAAAACCGTTCCTGGAACGTGCACTTCACTGGATTCCATTTCTAGTAGACTATCATATCGTTGGAATGTCATAAAATGAAATATTTCATTTGACATTTTACCGGGGATATGATCTACTATGAATGGACCTTAATAAAAATTTGATAACAAAATTTTGCAGTCTTAAACTTCAAAATATTTTTGATTGTCTAGTTGTCAAATTTTTTCCGTTGTGTCAGTTAGGAATAAAAATCAATTTTTACTTATTTTTTCTTGAAAACGGTAGCTGGAACGCTACCGAAACGTTGAAATAAAGAATTCAAAAATACAGTTTATAAAATTGACCTTTACCCTGACGTCACTAACAATGAACAGTAGTAAACACAAACTCTATATACCTCATCCCTTTCTACTGAGAGTAAAAACACATCACACAATATACGTACACTTGTCTTTCAAGCAATGACATACGCTCTTTTGTAACTCTTATTATGACCTTCAAATGTTGAAAAGAGATAGCGCCAAAAACGATTAATCGGTTGTATTCATAAGAATTTATTTTGACCTCATATGACAACTGTCATTATTTTGATACGTTTTGATACATCGAGGTTTGTTCGAAGCGTTTTATCATTTGCATTCACATAAATTCTATAAAATCGGTTTTTTTGAAAACCTCTAATTTGTTATTTTCATTTTACGGTAAGTACAAAATTTCCTATTTTGCATTTAGAGAATATTCTCAACTTAACCTCACTTCTTAGTTGATAGTGACTGAGTTTTCTTGTAACGGGAACATTTATGTTAAATTTATATAGTTAACCATAGTAAGAATTACGTTAACAGCCAAGAAGTGAGGAAGATACTTGCATGTAAACACTTATATCCTTCTATAAAAAAAGTTTATAAAGGTAGTGGTGTTTCCTCAATGAAATATAAATATTCATAGTTCATTGGATTAGGTACACACATTCATCTCAATTCTGTGAACCGAATTCTTACAGATTATGACAATTGTGTTTGCTTGTGAGCAAATTGAACAGTATTATACTTTGTTTTAGAACATGCCAGGAAAAATGCTGAAATCACAAGCACAAGAACTTGTTTTAAACTTGTGTGAGTATTTTGAAATGGAAAAGCTGAATGGAGGGCCTTTTGATATTTCGAATGTTCAAGAGGTAAAATCTAATTTCTCATACATATTATAATGTTATTAAAATAATTTCATTTTAGAGAGTAGCAGCAGCATTGAAAATTTCAAGAAAAACAGTTTATGCCATCAGAAAGAAGAAGGAAAATAATCCCAGTTTTTTGTTACAAAAGGAGAGCAAAACTTGCAGTAAACCAAAAACTACAGACTTACCTGATGGCAGTAAAATGGCTATACGCAATACCATATATGAGATGTACAAAGAACGTTAGTACATATTTTGTATAATAACATTTTAGCAAGCTAGTGGAGATAAGTTTTAAATTAATTAACCAATGAGAAATGAAACACAAAATATAAGTACCTATAAGTATTAGATAGATAGTAAATGATTATTATTATTTTTCAGGAAAACCAGTAACCCTTCAAACATTAAATTGTGAGATAAGGTCCAAGGAAATAGTCACATGTAGTACAACATCATTAAGCACATTGTTGAAAGAAATAGGGTTTAAATTCAAAAAAGATGATAACCGAAGAGCCCTTATTGAACGTAACCATATTGTTTCACTCAGAGCTTGCTTCTTGAGAAAATATATTAATATACTTATATATTTGTATGGTAAATTTCTAAATGACAATAAATGTATGAATAGTGTACATTGAATACAAACCTTTATTACTACCCATGATTAATATTTTTTATTATTATAACCAATGGCTTTTGTTAGCCCTTAATTATGTGCTGTTTCAAATTTGAATAGATTCATTCAAAAGAAATATTTGTATAAATTTCTACTTTCGTTAATGGTTACAGAATACTTTTTGTGTGTATCAGATCTATAAAGAAAAATTCCTTTATTCCTTAGTTTTCCGTCACTTATTTGATATCTGATCCACTGATCATTATCAAAGTTTGAATAATAATATGTAACCTATAATATTGTTATTGAAAATTGAGTATTATATAGTAGCAGACAAAATAATTTTCAGTAAATATAGGAATATTATCTAAATTTTCGTCTATTTTGGGGATCAGTAATAATTGACTTCAACCAATAGCAATATTTAGTTATTTATAACGCAAAAAAATACTGACAAAATAAACCAGCAGTGAACGTATTTACGCACACGACAAAAGTAACAGTAGCCATTTTTGACTCCTCGATTCATTTCGTAAGGTTAGTAGCTGTGACGTCAGGGTAAAGGTCAATTTATTTTACTGTATTGTGGTTTAATTTCCCAAGAAATTAAAAAAAGAAAGACTACACTTGAAAAGAAGAGGAGATAAGGAACCACGGAGAGCTGCCATTGCGACTGAATTGAACTTACCGCCTTATTTTTCAAATAGTCGGGCGGGAGTGGTGGGGCATATTCGAATTGGCGAAAACTGACGATGATAAACGATCTCGTAGACGAACTTAACCGAATGAAGTGAACAAAGTTATTGTTGTATATATTTATTAAATGAATAACAAATTAGGTTATATATTTATTTACATGTATCACATTATTATTCTGTCATTTTACATTGTGAATATGTGGTAGTAAACGTAAGATCAGTTGTATCTGTTGCTGTAACTGTTCAATTCAGTCGCAATGGCAGCTCTCCGTGGTTTCTTATCTCCTCTTCTTTTCAAGTGTAGTCTTATCTATTCTTATCTGATTTTAATTCTTTGCTGACCAGCGAAGTCCATCTGATCGTTGTTTAACATGCATATTCGAAAAGCTGAGAAAATTTCATATAGAAACTGCGACTGAACTGAGCTGATCTCCATCTTACCACTGCTAAATAATATGGGCACCCTCGGCCGGCTTGCTTGCTCTCCACCCAATGAACAACAAGCTCCGTGTCTGACGTCATGCTTGCAATTATCACAGTACTGATAGCTAGGTAAGTGAAGTTCAATAGGTAGTTTATTGATGAGAGAATTTAAGAGACCTTCTCCTTCAAACACCAACATTAAGACTGATACGCGTAAGTGGTGACATCTATATTTAAAGAGTTGTCCTACGAAAAACGATACACACAATGAAAATAATTCAACAAGAGCAGACTATACCCATTGAAAATCTAGATTTCACCTCAACGCCATCGATCGGCAAACATGGTAAATTGTTACCAAATTCTTTCCGTGCCATTATATGTGGTCCCAGTGGGTGTGGTAAGACGAATGTCGTGCTGGCGCTCCTATTTAATCCGAATGGTGCGAAATTCAAAAATGTTTATGTCTATTCAAAATCGTTATTCCAACCAAAGTACCAATTGCTGCAAGAAGTTATAGCACAAGTCTAGGGCGTTGGCTATTTCCCATTTAAAGACAACGAGGAAATAATTAGTCCAGAGAAAGCTCGACCAAATTCTGTCTTTTTATTCGATGACGTTGCATGTGATGGTCAACAGAAAATTCGTGAATACTACTCTATGTGTAGACATAAAGATATTGATGCTGCATATCTTTGTCAAACATACTCAAAAATACCGAAACAGCTTATACGCGACAACTGTAATGTGATTATAGGTTTGTTCCAACTGCAGTCAGAAACCGTCAGAAACGATCAGAGAATAACTGGTCATAACAAACAACGAGTTATTTCCGCGTAATTCCTATCACGGATTGCAATGGTCGACTATTCTCTGATCGCTTCTGATGGTTTCTGACTGCGGTTGGAACAAACCAGATATTATTCAAGCAAGATGAGGTGAACTTGAAACATATATTTGACGAACACGTATCTCCAGACATGACATTTGACGTATTTAAAAATATGTGTTCAAAGTGTTGGTGTGATCGCTATGGTACATTGGTAATTATGAAAGATTTCACATTCAATGATGGAAGGTATCGTAAAGGATTCGATAAATATATAAAACTGTAAGCTGCTTCTTCAGTCCACACCAATATGTCTGACGATAAGGTTGATATTGCATTGCGCAAGAAAAAAGTGTCTGAACTTGCTAGATCAATTCGAAAAAAATACTTGGCATTGAAATTGGGTAAATCAGAGCAAGATGAGTCTATCAATAAACTATTCAAGCCGATATTCAAACCACTAGAAGAAATTGTGCAATCCTCAAAGACATTACAAAAATCGATTACAAATTTACAGCCAAAGGAGGAAATAAAGAAAGAAGAACCCGATGATGATGATGTGTTTACACCTTTTCTCGAAACGGAACCGGTGGCCGAAACCGATGAAGCAGGGAATATTCCAATGCCCGAATCTCCAGAAATAATGCGTCCTGATGTGACACATGAATCAATCCAAGAGTATTTAGATCAATATCCTGAAATTAGTCAATCGTATATCGAAGACTATTTCCAAGATAGTGGAAAAATCGATAAAAACTACGGTCCTATCTATAATGACGAGCTCGGTTGGAGTTTGGGTACGCGTAGAATTGGATTTGATGGAAGAAACGGCAATATCAACATACTACAAGAACGAAATAAAGAAGCTGGATCCGTGATTGGTACACCTGGCTTATACCAACTTTTATTCTACCACGATCCAAAAGGTTACACCCAGCAGGATTTGGAGGCATATAAAACCCTTTTAGAGTATACTAAGGTTCACCTAGATACTCTCAACCGTCTTAAGGGTTCACGCACCGACAAATATCACAATATTATCAAACCTTTGTTTAGAACAAAATCAGAATCATCGAACCGTCGACCCTCCACTCGAACACAACAGCTACTAATGGAACGTCTATCAAAAATACCTTCTCCGAAAAGTGGCGGAAACGTTCTCGATTCCCGTTTGGTATACAACGAAGACCCTATGGAATACATTTATTGGGATGACCCCAACGAGTTGGTTGAACGTCTAAAGCTACTAATTGCTTCGAAAGAGGCAGGTAATACGTCACACGACAACGAAATAGTAGCAATTATCAATGAACTCAAGGAAGCTGATATAATAGAATAATACAAGTTGAAACTTGTTCATTTCAATTATGCCAGTCGATAAATTCGGACATAGACATTAAACGCCCTATGCGCGTATACCAGCGAAAATTACGTTCCCTCATACACCGGACGGTAATATTGATATTGGAAATGTGAAAATTTGTAATGTTAAAGAACCGACAGCAAATAGTGACGTTGCAACAAAAAAATATGTTGACGACTTGCGTACTATCAACTCACCACAAACACATGATATAAAGGATTTAGAAGTAGGATTGAACGAAATCAGAAACGAGCTTCATAAGATTGAAATTCCCATATTACAGGCGAATATTACTGCCTTACAAAATAAAACTAACGAAATTAATACATTCATTTCACGAAATCCCCCAGTAGCAGGTAGGGATATGGCTACGAAGAAATACGTTGACGATTCTATTGCCACTGCAAAAGTCTTCATTAGAAAAGAATTTAGTGCGAATGCAAGTATACGTGAACTGAAAAAAGAATCTGCAGAAAATATCAGAGCCGTGTCTGATTTGAAAAGTAAAATCTCAGACATAGTGAACAATATTAAGACATTGGATATAAATATCCATAACCGCATTCACAGTCTGGAGCTGAAGCTAGCCGGTAATACATCATAATATGCACACTAAGGAAAAGATTCAACTCGTAAACGAGCTTCACAAACCTATTCGGAAAAAATTCCCTCGCAGACGCACTATTATTAAGGGCCTTGACGATCTTTGGCAAATGGATCTTGCGGAGATGAGGAATTTTGCATCACAAAATAGGAATCATAAAATGATACTGGTCGTCATTGATTGTTTTTCTAAGTTTGTGTGGACACGCCCACTAAAGACTAAGACCGGAGAGGAGATTACTCGGGCATTCTCGGACATTCTCGCTCACACTAGACGAATACCAAAAAATCTGCAATCTGATCAAGGAAAGGAATTTTATAACAGCAAATTTCAAAATTTAATGGAAAAACACAACATCAATCATTACAGCGTATTTAGTACGATGAAGGCTTCTATGGCTGAGCGTGTTATAAGAACTTTGAAATCGAAGCTCTACAAGTATTTCAGTTTAAATGGCATCTACAAATGGATTGATATTCTGCCTGAAATTACTCAAAACTATAACGATACAAAACATTCCACAACAAAATATAAGCCTTCTCAAGTCAACAAATCCAACGAAAAATCTATTTTGAATAACACCTATAGTCATTTGAAGATAGCAGGCCCGCGAAAATTTAAAGTTGGCGACATTGTGCGCATATCCAAGGCAAAACATGTCTTTGAAAAAGGATATACACCCAATTGGACTACAGAACTATTCAAAATCACCAAAGTTAAAATTACCAATCCTGCTACGTATTTACTTGAAGACATGCAAGGTACACCAATCAGCGGTTGCTTCTATGACGAAGAACTACAGAAAACATCGAATCCAGACATTTACTTGGTGGAAAAAGTTCTCAGAAGAAAGGGTAACAAAATTTATGTGAAATGGCTCGGACTAGACAAAAAACATAACAGTTGGATTAATAGAGTTGATGTTTTATAACGTAAAAGGCCACACACGCTATAAATTGGAGTCGCTTCAGATCTCAAACTCAGTTAGCAACATGAGTTATCAAGGTGTCAGTAGTGGTTACGACAGTAGTAGTGATAATAACTATACTGCAGAGCTGGATAGAATTTTGAACAACTATGAGTTTGCTGCAAAGTCTGAAAATGTGTACCTGCTTTCAACACTATATTCAATTTCCGGTTATGAAGTAAAATGTGGAATTAGTCCGGCAAGATCATTTACGCCTGCTGTTATTCTATCTCAACAGCTAAAGTGCAGCAAAATATCTTTCAACACTTACGAATGGTATACCTTTATTTCGATAATGACGCAACAGATGAATGCTTTCTTTCATGCCACAGACGACGCCGACAAGTTCCAACCTGATTCGTTTTCATGTGGAGAGTACTGCACCATTACTCCATCAAATTACGACGGGTGTAAGTTGATTTTCATCAAGAAATATGGAGTTGAATATTATATGGATGAAGAAGAAGTGTCCCAAATTTTAGAACTAAATAATTTGATTTTACAACGTATAGCTATATTGGAAAATTTAAATTTTTCTCAATATTATTATAATGTTTTGGATTTCTGTAAAAATGTCGCCTCTGAAAGTCCTTTACAAATTTTATATGCATTTTGTTCCATAACACCAAACGATATGTTGAACAACGCTCTTAGAGAATTTGTATACTTTTATAAAGTCAAAGTTATCAATGATTTAAATAAATAGTTATATATTATAAGTGTTGTGTTACTTAGTCCTAGCCCCACCCAAAAAAAACAACATGTTGAAAAATAATTGTTTTTATTTAAAAATACATTTACAACCACAATTTCAAAGGATACATAAAGCTTATAAGTAAATAAACAAAAGTAACAACAGAAATTTTTTTTTGAATTAATTTAAAGCAATGTATCAAATACATTTGAAGCACCAAGGAAGTCATATTTTAATCAATATTACCACTCGGAAGTTTGTTAATATAATCTAGGTGATTGTTACTAGTTAACTAATATATTAATATTTTTGCTTTTATAATCGCTCTAATGTTTAAGGTTGAGTCATATACAGCAATATAATTTCTCCCCAATTTTTTTTTCATTGAACCCAGTCGGATTGATTAATTTCAGTTTTTTGACTTCAGAGCGGTATATCATTTGAAGAAAATATCACTTACCCTTTTTCAATTCTCTTGTATTTCAAAGGACGTTAAAGGGTTCGACTTCCCAACGTCTATTTGTTTTCTGTACGTGATATTATATTTCAAACTTCTGAAAGCCATCACGTGCGGCCGGTATGCTTCTGTCACCCTCTGGGGTAGGAATACAGCCTTATCTTCTAGCTCCAATAGAATTGCCTCCCCAAATTTTGTCTTGACAATTTGACCCGCTGTAATTCTGAATGGTATATCTTTAGGTATGTCGGTTAGTTTAACAATTGGTTTCTTTTCTATAAGGGATACAGCATTCAGTTTAGTAAGGTCCATCTATAAAGAAATTGAAATGACCTTTGATAATTGAAAAAAATTACTGCTTTCATAAAAAAAGGTTGTTGAGAACTCACCTTAGTTATTTATCACACACTTCGGCTTTTCAGCAAACTCCAGCATAAGGTTGGCTTCTAATCTTTCCAGCTTGTACTTGCAACCGTGAGTAAAAACATATAACTAATAAAGTAAGTTTTTGTGGTGTGATTTTGTATCGGGTCTTATCTCAAGATTATAACTTCCTGTTATCGGTAGATTGTAACTTCCCATGGAATTGAGATAAAGACTTCTTATCTGTTCATTATTTATCGAAAATTCCAGAAAAACAATTTAATAATGTACATGGTTTATCAGAAAATATACATGATAGAAAAAATTATTTTTGGTAATAACTCCAATTTGTGGTGACAGCGTGACGTTTGACGTACCCTGACGTCAAGGGTGTGGTTGTTAAGTCCAGCGCTTCTGCTCTTTGTTGATCTTTTGGAGATAGGTGAAAATAAGTGATAGGTGACCTTCTGATCATTGTTGATTCTTCGAGCTTCTGGTCGATTCTTCAGGTGATCGTGACAACTTAACGTTTGACGTGATGTTTGACTCGATAGCGAGACGTTTGACGTGACAACGTGACGTATGAAGAGACGACGTGACGTTTGACGTGACATGGTTGCGTTTGACGTGACAAGGTAGCGTTTGACGTGACAAGGTAGCGTTTGACGTGACAAGGTTGCGTTTGATGTGACAAGGTGGCGCTTGACGTGACAGCGTGACGTTTAACGTGACAGCGTGACGTTTGACGTGACAGCGTGACGTTTGACATGACAGCGTGACGTTTGATGTGACAGCTTGACGTTTGACGTGACAGCGCGACGTTTGATGTGACAGCGTGACGTTTGATGTGACAGCATGACGTTTGACGTGATGATGTGGCGTTTGACGTGACGTTTGAGGCCATTGTAGACTTCTTCAGATACTCCATGTATATGGACACGTTTTGACATTTCCGCTACAATCTCATGTTGAACATATCATGCGTTTGATACACCTTGTATATGATTTTCGTGAGGCCCTTCGAACTGGCATGCTACTCACCCTGTATATAATAGACGTTTATACCTTGCATGCATGTTATTTTTTATCCTTCCTGTATATAATAGACATTTATGCCTTGCATGCATGTTATTTTGTATCCTCCCTGTATATAATAGACGTTTATGCCTTGCATGCATGTTATTTTGTATCCTCCCTGTATATAATAAGGCCTTTCTAGCAGGCATGTTACTTACCCTGTATATAATAGTTGAGGACTTTCAAACATGCATGTTACTTTTGATTCACCCTGTATATAATAAGGCCTTTCTAGCAGACATGTTACTTTTTATCCACCCTGTATATAATAAGGCCTTTCAAGCATTCATGTTACTCACCCTGTATATAATAGTTGAGGCACTTCGAGCGCATCACTCCGCGTTGTTATCCCCACCACTTTTTGAGTAAATTTTGACGTTTTCAGACCTTAGCTTTTTTGATGATTTTCTTATGGAGATTCCCATGTTAGCGCCTCCGCCATGAGGCAGAATCAGTGCTGCCTATTTACTTTTACTACATTTAAAAAATGTGAAATAGAATTTTCAACAAACGATGTGGTTGTGAATAAAATAGTACCTATACATACCTAGAAGGAAAGTTTTCAGTAATGTCTCGAGATTATAGTAAATCTCTCGACAGTAATGAAACACTTCCCTCCTCGGTATGTAATATACTTACTATTTAAGCTTGTTACTGACACAAAATTAAACAAATAAAGTACGAATGTACGGTAATTACGTTGACTTGCATATAATACAAAAACAATGCAAAACGAATTGTTTTATTCGTTGCGACAATTACAATTTTTTCCGCCAGAGGTCTCATTGAATTCTACTCCGCCCAATAGTCGCTGATAACTTTTACGGAGCATCTTGAAACGAGGTTGAAGGCTAAAATTATTTCAGCGAATCTTCGTGTTGACTATTCACGTTGTTTTTGTCGGGGTCAACAGTATGGGAAATTGACATACAATTAGATTATATTATTTCCTATTTATATCAAACTATTATATTTTTTGTGGTTACAACCAAACAACAATGTACGTTACAATTGCAGTCTTATGCAGGTCATACGACTCAACAAATACATACTCACAGTTTTTGTTTTGTTTTATTGCTTATAAAACTTCCAAATAAAATACGTAAGATGAATAAGAAAGCAATTTTGACGAAAAAAAAAGGATATAGGTACCTATGTATTCACTTTTCAGCGATTATAAAAAGTTAAAGCTAAGTTTTTATTTAAATATGTCAGTCTTGTGACAGACAATTCAAAGTGACAATATAGGTACTTGAATAATAAGAAGTAATTTTCAGGTTTTTTGCATCCATGAGAAAAAAGGTAGGCACTTATGGCCGTTTGCACCAACACTTTTGTGTTTTGATTGATATATGTCAATGTTTTTCCTCTTTTCGGGTTTTCGTTTTTTGTCTTCCGATTTCAGGTGTGTTTCTTTCAATTTTTGTTTATGGAGGATGATTTGGAAGTATTGGATATTCTCGAAAATGGATTTCCAAGAAGACGGCGCAACCGTAAAAACTGTTTTGAAGAATTGGGAGAAAATATTAGCAATTCTTTTTCCTGATGAACCGTTTAATTTGTCGATCCGATTTTCTTATTTTTTACTGTGTTTTCCATTATTAACAATTTTCTTATTTAAGAAACAAGAATAACATCCTTTAATTTTCAAAGAATTGATTTTTTACAGCTTTTAATACGTTACTTCAAACCACAAAAACGAAAAGTCACAAGAAACCCTAGAGAAATCAATAAAACTCAACTCAAATAGCGAGGTTGACAAATGAATTAAACACTTAGCTAAGAAGCAGAGCAAAAACATTGGTGCAACTGAAGCGACCCTTCAATTTTAAACTCGTCATAGCTATTCTAAACTTATGCTTATTTTGGTGCAAACGACCATTAGTCTGATAGATTATTTCAAGGGTAAAAGAAAAAATGGAAACTCGTCAACCAATGTAATCTCACATTTTGGTAACGTATGTGTTTTCTGATTTGATACATATGATTGGTGACCTTTGGACCCAAGAGCGCTTTTGACCATATCGATTGCTGTATCTAAACCACCACAAGCTGGAGTTATTTAATTCCAATTTAACGCTAATTTCTACTTATTCTTTACCAATTCTAGAAGGCATAACAATATAATTATAATAGGGAACTTGCCAATTTTTTTTTATTTTACTAAAATGTGTGTTTATATATGAAAACACATTATACCAAATATCAGTCCTCAAATCGCAATACTTATTTCACAATAAATAATTAAAGTTGGAATCGCCACCGGGTATATTCAAACGAAGCAAAATGCGCGGCAACGGCTGTGACGTCACACCGCACCTCGCGCATCGGTAAGCGCAGAAAGCACCCGGCCGGCACGAGTTTAACAGCCATTTGAAGCATTTCTTATTGATTTTCTATCGAAGTCGAATCGTTAGCATCAGTTTCTCAGTTTTTAAGTGTTTAATGTTCATTTTTTGTATTTATTATGGAAAAAACTCCGTATAAATACTGTATCGTTCTTTTGTGAAAGGAGTACAACTGTGAAAAATCCAGATAAATCATTCGCGTACCTGAAGATAAAAAGCGACAAATAAAATGGCTAAAAGCATGCAGAAGAGGTGTAGGGGATTTTTCTACGAAGAGCAAAGACATTCAGGTTTGTGAAGAACATTTCAATGTAAGTATAAATACCTAATATAAATAATTAGGGTTCGGTAAACTTGTTACTTTACCTGTAAAGCCTGCAATCTTCTATTACCACATACGTACTTAAATATAAAAAAATATCTACTAATTTAATTTAGATATCGAGGTACCACCTATTTAGTTAAAAATATTACTTAGGGACCCATAATTTTATACCTAATAAATATTTGATTATGTATGTTATTTTTTTGTTTCAGATTGCCGAAGATATGGATAATTAGGTATGTGAAGTTTAAACTGATGGGTGGTAAAAAAATAATGAAATCTCATGTAGTGCCTCACATTTTTGATTGCCAGCCAGACAGAAAAAGAACATTTTCAGTTCCTGCAAGAGCAGCATCTGTTAAAAGAATAAAGAGAAGACTTGTTGATGAAGCAGTAGCTTCCTGTTCTTATACCACAACATTACCAGGAATACTACAAACTAGTGTCAGTCCTCAAGGCGACCCCCAACCAATAACTGACAAGGCCATGGACCTGGAAAGTGTTGATGCTACTTTGCCACAAACAAGTGTTCCGTTTGAAAAGGATGTTGCCATACAAGTCCACCAGCGGCCTGTAAAGTTAAGAAGCAAAGCAGTACAATGCAAATTAAATTTTAGCTTGAGAAAAATCCTCCAAATTTTTAATGTATGATGCAGTCATAAACATATCAACTCTGGGTAAATTGTCTGACTGTCCTTTTATAAAACCTGCATCAACCATTTCAGTCTTTAAACAAAACTACAAACACCAAATCAAGCAAAATTAAACAAAACTTTCTCCGAGAACAACTAAACACCACGTTCATTTACGGGTTTGAATTGACAGTTCACGATCGTCTGACTCAAAAAGTGTGGTCTGACGTCACAACCAATGGCAGCGCGTTTTAAGAGCAGTTCAAATTATTCAAATTTTAACCCTTTATTTCTCAGGTAATTTAATCGTTATAGGAATTTTCTACTTTTTCTACGAAGTTCCTTATGATAATATCTTACGATTTTAATTGTTTTTAAATGATTTTATTTTTTTGGCAAGTTCCCTATTGTTATATCTTGTTATTTCTCAATTAGTAATAATTGAGTAAAATAATTATGTTGTTATTGTTTATTGAGCATATTATGACGTAAAGTGCCCATTATTATTTAAAAATGAAACATAAACATACCTGGAAGATAACATTTATATCATTTCCAATACAGTTGAGAACCTCACAAACTTATACTTTTGGATATTAACAGGTGAAGTAATACCTCATTAAGTAGGACGGATCCTTCCAATACTACAAAATGTAATACTGTGAATTTAAAGCTGTGAAACTAATTGTCATTATGTCAGTAATCTCAGTAGTATGGAGACAGGTTGAAAAAATTATGAAATATAAAGAAATAAAGACGGGGTTGATTTCCTGTATAAACAAGAAGCACTTGCAAAGAATCTTCATAGCTATTTTCCATTTTCGAAATTTACAGTACCATAATTGAGTCCAAAATGTATCATTATGAAAATTGTATAAATCACGACAGATAGGTAAGATTTTTTTCAACCTCACAACTATGATCAGAAAGCTCAGTACATTTCAAATCCAACCCCAATTCTTTGTTCAGTAAGATTCAAGCAGATCTAATTTACTTGGATTCAATATAGGGAACGTTGGCTTCAAAAAATACCCACTCTGTATAAAATTATATTATAAAATACGAGGAAAATAACTTTCTCGGAGAGGCGGGTTACATTCGTTTCATGTACTGGTAAAGTCGTTTCTCAATGATTTTTATATTGTACTATGTACCGCCCAAGGTATAAGAAGTATATGAATCCATTCGACCCCATGGACCCCATGCCGAGGGTCATAAATGTAATAGCTGTAGGTATATTAATATATAAAATGGCAATATCAGATATTAAGTATTTTTATTTCAAGTACATAAGATGAATGGGAGTTCGAAATAGAATTTCGTGTGAAAAATTCGTTTCAAATTTATTTGGAAAACATTTTTATCCAAGAAATGTTTTTTCCTAATTGATGTTGCGTATCAATGTCAGGTAATCCTCTTGAAAGTTATAGCAGATAGAAAGTTCTACAATGGCTCAATAGCACATTGATAGTATAAGAAAGGTTAAAATAGACTATTAACACCTTCTCACCTTTCAAGGCACCGAGAACCGAAGGGATTTTTCTAGCAAGGACAAAACAAAACTCTACTTAATTTATTCAGCTTAATATTGAATTATATACCAGAAGCAAAAAGGGACAAAACAAACTCCAAATCCTTGGCTGAATTCCTAGCCTTGCTACGCTTCGCTATTAATTCAGCCTCGGCAGTCAATCTACTACTTTGCTGCCTAGTTAAACAAATAACTATTCCTACAGCTCCAAATTTATTCAGACCATTCTCTGACTGATACACTTTCCATTTTGTAATTAATAAAAAACCATAGACCATTAACATTTTGAGGGCAAAGATTTGCGTAATTTTTTATAAATTTCTTAGAATTTGCCAGTTACACCAAAATTTCGTACTATTTTGGTTTTACTGTATGGTATTGTTACTAAAACAACTGAGCCAAGATCATTGGAATGATTAATTTCCATTTGATGTAATTCATGTCTTCCACATGCACCCATTACTCCCATAACTAATACAACCTACAATATAAATTAGTTTATTTAAACATATTTTTCATCAAATGTAAATATAAAACTTACTTCTATTGCCAAATATATTTCATCTGGAGCCTGTTCAATGAAATTATCGATGTCATTTGCTGTAAAGATCTTTGACTTTTTGGGTTTGTAGCCGTTAGACTGCCGCTTGCGGAATGCTTTCAGTTTCAAATATTTGGCAATATCTATATTATTATAGATACTAAAAGTCGTTCTCAGCATTGAGAAGTGTGACCACAAAGTGGAACTTTTGAATTTTTTGGCTAAATCGCCAAAATAAGCCATTAAAACGTTCTAGGAAAACGATCTTGTCTTTTGATCTACCTTCCATTCCAAGAAAAGGTTATAAGCGCATTGATAGATACTGTTCGACGTTTCCGGTAAAAAATTCAGTGCTGTTACCTTCGCTGCTTCTATTATGTTCGGAATTGTCAAATTTTAGTCATCACGATCAGTTTCCATTTTAATTAATAGTTTTTATAGAAAACAACTATGAAATAAGTCATTTCCACATCATATTGGAACTGATTACACAAAATTTTAGTGCTTTTAGTGCCTCACTATCCGACATCATGATGATCGTTTGCCTTCTATATCCTTTGTCAATATTCAGCTTTCTCATGGCGTAAATTTCCGCTAGAAAGATACTTAGGACTTTTCCTTTTAGCGTGCTTGGTTCCTGGCCGTACAATAATATCTTATATCCCAGTTTCTTTTATTGCTTTTGGTACTTGGATCCCATTTCTTCTTGTTACTAAATTACATGATCAATTCCTTTGAGAATTTATACTGTGGAGGTAATTTTTTATTATTCCCTCTCTACTTAGCCTATATCATGTTTTTCCTGCTGTAGCGTGAAGTTGAGAATCATTTCTTTGGCGGCTGCTGGGCATGTTCATATTGCTTCTGAAATGCATGTATAAACTAGTCTTCGAATTTTGGAGAGGTTTTCAATAGGGTAATTCTACTATTCCACGCAATGGCTCCATAATTGATAATTGATCTCACTATGGCAGTGCGTTGGTCCCATACTCTAGTACGGTTTCGAAAATCGAAAACGACAAGCACCCATACTTGATATACCGTAGTATATGTGGGGTATACCAAAAAAAATCGCCTATAGATTATTGTAAGTTTTAAAATGAACACACCTATAATAAATACTCTATGCAGTGAATTGAGTCAAAAAATTTCAATTAAAAGTATTGCAAGGGAGGAAAATTCATATCGCCATGATTTTTGAAGATTCTGAAAATGACACAGTGATACAGTGTGAGTTAATTGTTATATTTTCCTATTTTTTGGTTTATTCGGTAGGCGAAAAAGAGTTGTATGTTACACATGAAGGAAACGCTTAAGGAGCCTTCAACTATCAAGAGCCCTCGGTGTGTAAGATGTCATTTTCTACCCCTATTACATAATTGGAGGTTTTTGTACGTTTTCTATTAAGGTATAAAAACTTGTGTCACTCCCTGTATATTCTTGTGTGTCCGTGAGACAACACTATTTTTCAGGTACATCGACTACTGAGGAGTATTTAACTCCTCACTCGTCTTCTTTCCTAAATTACCTCATGGCCCATAAAGAAAAGATTGCAAGCAATCAAAAAGTGTTTCTGCAGGGTCATTACGGCAAAAAAAAATCCAATTTCAAACTGATAATAACCACTAACCAAGCGGATCGGAACAAAGGATTTAGTCCGCGTTTTTCTTTACGCTCGAGTTTATTGCGTTACTTTAGAAGAATTGTAAGAATTATTAACATTTTTTTTAGCTGTCTTAAAGTTTTTAAAGTGCAAGCCGTTTATTATATAGAATTGTGCTCCTTAGAAGTATTACGGGTACGGTTAAAAAAAAAGCTGAAATGTTAGTTTCCTTTTGAGGTCTGTTAAGAAAAATTCAGAATCTGATATGTAGTAGTCGGTGATGTTACATGTGTAGGTACCTACAGAAGCGAATGCTTAGGACTGCCTATATATTTACATCGTAAATAAATGATTGAACCGAAAAGATGCTGTTGACAAAGTAAAAAAGATTACAAAATAAATAGCTACAAATTATACGACTTATGAAGAAAATTGAGTCGGTAGTTTGTATTTTTCAAAATAACGACGAATTCTTCTGGGAAGTTGCGAAAAGATGCCTGATAAAGTATTCGCAATATTGATATTTATTCCATTTCCCATTATTAGAAAAGAAACATTTTTTTATTTGGATTCAGAATACATATTTCTACATATAAAAGTATATAATATTTCATTCCAGTAAATAGGCTTTTCCCGTGACGGTGTGAGAGTTAATCGTGCAAGCACGGGAAAAGCATTTAAGGGCAGAACTTTTCATTTTTTACTTTCTGGAAACAAAAACAAGTGAGTATTGACTGATAACTTTTATTTTCCAGTATAGATAAACAAATATCAGCTAATATAATTTTCAATTTCCACTGAAGGAGATATTTATACTACAATTTGAATTGTCATTAAGCTAGTACTTCGTTTTGTGAAATTGTTATCGAGGCTGTAAATAGCTATTTGGTGTGGAAATGATTTGAAGTTCATTTTAGCTTATCATTTTCTTCGTAACGTGATTTATTTTACCGCCAACCGTCAGTAATGACGTCAATTATCAGATTGATTTCCAGAAGTAAAAAAAAAGTTCACCTTCCTTTATTATGAAATGAAACAATTCTATTTGTTAAAATCTGTGTAATATTTAAACTTAAAATTGTGAAGCGTTTCGCTAACACAGTAGCTTTATCAAACAAATGGAGGTATAATGAGACATTTTCAATTTATACAGTGCCTTAATACTAAATTACACGGATATTAACAATAAAATTATGATCCATTTACATGGAAATAAAATGGAAAAGGAAAAAATGTGTCTAAATATGGGATTGACTGAAGTATTTAACAAATTTACCTGGAAACTTATTCACAACAATCATACAGGAACCTTTCTAGGTAAAATGATTTAATAAGATAGAATTGTTGATATCTATTTGGTCATTAAGAAGATTATCTGAATATTTGTTTGTATTCATTTCAAGGACTTCTAAAAGATTTAATTTAAAAGATTCAGGTTCTATATGCAAAATTGAATCGAAAGAGTGTTGGTTTGCTAATAAATGATTTGAGTAGCTGGAATCTGATTTTTGGTTATCATAATAACGTTTGTGTTCTGAAATTCTAGTTTTAAAATTCCTGAAAGTTCTACTTATATAAATTTTGTTACAGTTGTCACTACCACATTTTAATTTATACACTCCTGATTTATTCAGTTTTGAAGATTTGGATTCGTTGTTTTTAATGAATTTGGATAAATTGTTATCGGTTTTGAAACAAATATTCCAGTCTGAAGTTTCTAAAAATGATTTGATTTTTAAGGACGGTATTCCAAGGTATGTAAGGTTTCTAAATTGGTTATTTTTGTTTTTATCAGAAGGAAATACTTGTTCTAGAGTATGTTTTCCTATCTTCCTATTTATGATATTGTCAATTAAATTTGGATCGTAATTATTATTAACAGCTATTTGTTTTATTATATTTAGTTCTTTGTTGTAATTGTCAATATTTGATGGAACTATTGAAAGTCTATGTCTATTGAAAGCTGCTAAGACTGGGTGGACTGAACTATTATGAATTGTAATGTCTGTATGTGATGGTTTGTGGAATATAGAAAACACAATATTTAAAAAATATAAAAGAGCGCCCTCTAGCATTTATATTATTGATCAAATTGCTTCATATTTACAAAGTTTCGATTGATCAACAAAAGATCTTTCAAAACAACATCAAGTTTATTATAATCGGTCATTATCATTGGAGATATAGACTCCTAGGACCAGAGCATCCAAGGGAGGAAAGAAAGACCTACCTAGTAAAAAGACTGTTGATAGTGTTGATCCTGTTGAGGGCTACTGGTCTCATTACATCAACCGCACAACCAAGAGCTGTAGTGTCGGGGACTCTTAGCCTCTGACTGACGGTGCCAAACCAATCAATCACTATTAAAATGTAACTCATTACTGATGATCATTCTTGAGGGTTTCTGGACTGGGAGATAATTTTGTGGAAAGCGATAATTGGATTCAGGATGAAACCCATGCTGGTGTCCAGGAATCCAGTTGCTCTAAAGAAGTGAATTTAAATATCTTAAATGTCGCATAATAGTTGTCAAAGACGCGAGATTCCGCTACCAGTTTTTGTTTTTTCAGTGAGCAATTATTGGGGAGTTCATTATTGACTCCCTTTTGCAATTCATAACAAACTAATTATGTCGAAGAAAGGTCGATAAGCCTCCATTTCCCTTGAAAATACTATAAAATTGGTTATATTTTAACGGCAAAAATATATATTGATAATAATTGAATTGAAGTGATAATAACTATACAAGAACAAACAAAAAGAAGAGATTTTCGGAAAGTTTTGGATGTTTGATAATTACTCTGGATTTGGTCTGACCACCCAGTATACTCATTTCAACACAGCACTTTGATTTGAAAATTGTCGTTAACCATTGGAAGACGGCAAAATAAAAAAAACGACTATACGAGATAAATTGTAATGATATTAAAATATTTTTTCTGTGAAAAGTAAGAATATTTGCTATCTATAACTTGAAGTATTTCATAGAATGTTTAAAGTGTTTACATTACGTGAAACAATTCGCTCTACTACAATTTTGCCATCATTAGGTTGAATAAGAATTGCGTGATGTCCAAGTATGGATTAAGTAGGAATCAAATTGAAAGTGAATCAGCTTATGCTTAGTATTGTGTTTTTGAAAGATACATAATATAATAAAATAATAAGCAGATAGTGAACGAATAAGTTTGAGAGTTGGAACATAGGAATTAAGCTTTTACATTTTCTGGATTTCAATGTTGTATTCAGGTAATTTCTGAGCTTTTCTCTTTAATGAGGTAGGAATATTTTGGAATATGCTGTTATACATGGTGATTGATTAGTGCGATAAAGTCTAATCTCCTGTAAATCCACTAGAATATTTGAATAAAATTTTAACCGATTGTAGCCAGCCAGACTCTTTCCACAACGCTGTGTCAAATTGTAGATACATTTTTTTTAAATGGGAGACCCTTTGGCTTACTTTGAATTCTGCTTCCTCTGATGTAAGTATATAAAGTTGTAATGTTCATACAATCTATTTAAAAAGTTCTGACCACTTGTTCCTGATTATAATTATTATAAATTCAACGCCCCGTGTCCTTTAAACCACACAATTTAAAATTTATCTTCTGTGACTATCTTTCAGTATTATAATTCACTAGACCTGCTTCAATATACATAGGAAATCATATGCCAAACTCGATTGGAAACTTGAAACTTTAAATATTTTTTATGAACAGCAAGCTTGGACCTATTTCACGAAAGAATTTTGGGATTTGTGCATGCTTTAGTTTAGGTGAGTGTCCATGTCTTCAATCCAGTAGTCTCATAGGTATTGTGCCCTGTAAATTACTGTGCAATCCGCAAGTATGTGGATTGGGGCTTCTCCTACAATACCACAGCATCTACATTCTTTTTCCCCCACTATTTTGAGGTTTTTCATATGTCCATTCAGGCGACAATGCTTTTCCTATTAAGTACTTCCAATATTGCTTTGGAGCTGATACCGTAAAAGGATTCCGATCCAAAACGGTGTTTGTCACCTCCACTGCTAGTACATCTGCTATTTCATTTCCTTTTATTCCAGTGTGTCCCGAAATCCATAGAGAGGTTAGACTATATTGTTCTTGCCTAGTTCATTGTGTTTGTCTGGGCATTCCCATACCATTTTGGAGCTAATTACGCAAGAACTCAGTTCTTTAATGGCTGCTTGACTATCTGGCATTATGATACTTCTTCCCCTCCTATATCCTTTATCAATATTGAACTGAGCACACTTTCCTATCGCGTAAATTTCAGCTTGCAAGATACTTCAGGAGTTTTTGGCTCCTGGCCTACATACTCTTATCCCAGTTCATTTTATTACTTTTGAGCCGTCTTTTTAACATTGAATAGTATTCATTACAAGTTTGGTAATGATATTTTTTCAATGATTCTCCCTTTACTTAGTCAATATCCTATCCCGCCTTAGGGAATCTTCTCATTGCTCCTGTAATGCATATTACAAGCAAGTCTGATGAATTTTGGAAAGTCATCAATGGGCTAGTTTTACCTCTCCTTGCAATGGCTTTATAAGTGCTAATTGGTCTCACTATGGCAGTGAACATTTAGCTCAGGATTTTAGGGCTACAACCTCAATTTATTCTTGCCAGGCTTCTGCACACCACTATAGCCATTTTTTTATTTATATATGTTACAGGCTAAACCGTTTTTTAGGACGAACTAGTTTGTCCTAGGTAATAATAGTTTGTCTTAAGTGCGTTCGGAAAAACTAGTGTCTCCTAGACCAAACTTGTTCATCCTAACGCACTCAGGATGAACTAGTTTTGCTGGGCTAAGCGGGTTTCTCCTAAAAGAAACTAGTATATCCTAGGATAAACTATGGACTAAGATAAAAAATGTACTAAGGGGGTTTTGAAAGAGTTAAAAATTTAAAAAGTAAAAAATCAACGAACAAACAAATTCCAATGAAATTTTTAATATACCAGTGGGCTCAGCCACTAGAAACACTCCTATAACTAGCCTTGGTTCCAATTTCGGGATGGTAAAACTTGGCAAAACTTGCAGTTATGTTACATGAAAATTTAAATTGGACAACTTTCAGTATAACGGGAATTTTTGATTTTTATATGACACCCTGTATATTTCTATATATTTGGTTTCAAAGATCCCACTGTCAAATATCACTTCGCATTTATTTTAATTTGAAATTTTAATTTCCTGTGTACTAAAAAGTGAAAAATAGTGTGCATTAATTGCATCAACTACTACGAAATCAGTTTTCTCTCGTGCAAACTAGTTTGTCCTAGGATATACTACTTTGTCCTAGGATGTACTAGTTATTCGGTCTGACATTAAATATTAAAATCCAGCCAAACTAGTTTATCCTGAGTGCGTTAGGAAAAACAAGTTTGGCCTAGGAGTATATCCGAAAACACTTAGGACGAACTAGTTTCTCCTAGGACAAACTAGTTTGTTCTAAAAACGATTTGGCCTGTAACATATATAATCTCCCTTTTTAGCTTATTCCACAAGAATGTGTGGTTTGTCATATGTCAATATAACTGTTTTCTGATATTTACAGATTAAATGAACAATAGTGATGTATTTTATTTTGGATAAAATATTCCATTTAAAAATGTTTCATGAAAAAAATGAACTTATAATAGAATTCATTTTCAAAAATAGCTGAAATTTTCTCACTGGGAAAGCGTTCTTGCTGGGCATTTCAGCATTGATAACGGGAAACAGAACTAGTACTACCACGAAAATGTATATCTGGATTATATAATTATTTTTCAAATTTCCTGCCGTGCTGTAAATCCGTCAATGGCTTAAACGTGAAATGGATTGCTTATATTTAAATTGTTAATGGCCTAGTAATTATCGTTGGTCATTTTGTGGTTACATGTTCAGAATAAATTGCGGATAAATTATATATGTGTTTCGAAAAGTGAACATTTACCCATGTGATCCAATTTATTTTTCTCGGATCGTTTTTATGGACTCTTCATCATGTCACTGTGATTTCACCAGGACCGAACTAAACGGCCGAGAGAATCTGCAAATTGTGTGGTGACATCCTGCAACTCTTTGGTTTGAGGTAAATAGGGAATACAGGAAGTAGACCGGTCAATAATAGTATATACATTATTTGTAAAATTTTGTAATATACAAAGTGGCCCAAAATTTGGAAAGGGCCAATTATTTTATAAACTGCTAGTCCTAATTGTACAAAATTTGAAGTACACCTATTTAGGGATATATAGATTCTAGATTTGAAATTTGCAATGCTGTCGGATTTGGTTTTCCTTTCATATGATTAGTAACTTTGGTTTTTCAAATCCATCACCCAGTATATTCAGACATTATTGGAATCTCCTGTTGAGTACGAGTTAAACATGAGTTAAACCATATGTAGTACTCACAATTTCATTCAGGATAGTTCTTAAATACATAAAGACATATAGTTTGGCAAGTTTGTCTAAACCTCTGAAAGGAATGCAGTCGAAAGCATTAGATATTGCCACGTTTAACTATGGAAAAGTGAATTACTAAATATTGTATGATAATAATGAGAAAATAGACTCTTTATTATCAACAATATTGACAATCTGATTGAAAGTTGATTCTTCAATGTGCTTGATTACTTGAATTTTGTCTATTAACTTTATTTTTCAAGTTATGGATATAGTCACTTTACACACGTGTTAGGTACACTATTTTTTCTACTAGTATCCGGAAAAAATACCCAAAATTAACATAAAGAAATATTCTTTTATTAAATACATATCAACAACTCAATTATTATTATTTGACATCCATTTCATAAGGCTTTTAACAGGACCATTAACAGGACCATTTATTGATTTTCCAGTCATTTGGTAAACTACAACCATACAAATACATATTTCAAATATTCAAATGTCAGTTTACTCCCCAAAAACTCTACAAATTTACTTTCCGCACTAGTGCGAAAAAGTGATTCTTTCCGCACGCTTTTTAGTGCGGAAAAGTGGATCTTTCCGCACGCTAGTAGAAAAAAATCTTATTGGCAAGCGCATGCGTGTGTTCTTTTCTCTCACTTTGTCAATTGACTGATATTGATTTATCCAGTGGCGTTGGTATTGTCAGTGACCTTTGTTTTTCCAGTTTTACTTCATAGAATAGGTACAGCACGCCATTTGTACTTTTTTGACAGATAAGTGCCATGTTTCCTCGCCTCTCACCGATGCCGTAGGTTCAGATAAATTTGAATTTAGAATGCTATAATTTTCCGAAGGAAATTTAACGTCCGATAAATATGAATTTCTACTTGAACTTAATTGTACTTACACTGAGGAACTTGCTTAGGACCAATTTTAATCAGATATGATTTCAGAAAGCGGAGCTCCAGCTCATTTTGATGGAATTGTTCGGCGTTACTTAGATGAGATATTTCCAGAACAATGAATTGGTGGACGAGGTAGGAAAGACCCTCACTTTCACCTGGTTCCAATCCTAAAAAAAAATTTTTATTGAAGATACTTGTAAAATTCAGTTCAAAAATATGAGTTGTCAAAATTATATGTTTTATGTATTTTAGAACTTTCAGACCACATAAAATCATACGTATGCTTGAACACGTATTGAGTATCCTAAAATAGGTGTATCCCATATTTTATACAATTGAGACAAGCACGAATTTAAGAGATAATTGGCCGTTTCCAGACTTTGGGGCCGCACTGTATATGGTCTATTTCAAAAACACTTGTTTATTTTTGTTTATTCACGATAAATATGGATACAAATATACAAATATGATGTACAAAAAAATGTATGTCAAAAATATGAATCACGCAATTTTTTTTTTTAGTTCCTTAGAACCTTACACATACGAGAATTATTGCGAAATTTACTCTGAAAATAAGATTGGTAATTTTCATAAGAATTTTGAAAACAATTCATTGCTCTACTGTTTGACACATAATATTTTCACCACTATAAATTTCATAAGAATTGATACCATACGCCTGCGCAGTGAAATTGATGATACTAATTTGAACTGCGAAAGTGAAAAAATGTATTAAATGTTTAAAAAAAAATCATGTCAGTTGGAATCTTAGTCATTTGTAGCAGAATAATAGTGAGAAGTATTTTTTGCCTGAAGTAGTGTCTTTTCAAAGTATTTTTAGAAATTGGAATCAAAGCTCACTTACGGTATATTAGAATGAGATATAGACATATTATCCAAGCAACTTGAAAATTGGATGAAAAAATTTATTAATAATAAAATGGTATCATTACGTTTGGTTTGAATGAATGCTGTTAAGTACGATACTGTTTTTTGGTCGGTATTGTATCGTGTCACTGATGAACATAAATTATGTGAATATGAAGAAAGTACTTTTTGGATACCTCAGAGCAATTTACGCTTTTAAAATTTATATCCAGAATCAGATAACATTTATTTATGCCATATCAGCAACCAAAAGTAACGTTAACATGCAGGATTTATATATACGGGGCTCACAAAATACTTTATAAATATTTCCCAATTTACTTACTAACAATAAAATCGCACGCTTCTAAGTATAGCTATAGTAAAACTAGAACGTCAATGCCTAAAAAAAGAAGGAAGAGGAAGATTGATTGATTTTTTTCTGCGTAGCTACTTCAACATCGAAACGGGTTCTTAATATATTTTGTGGTATTCACAATGCGGTAGCCACTAAAATTAGCAGAATTAAATGGTACGTTAGACAGAAAGCTCGAAAAACTAAGCATTTCTTTAAGTTCCACAACAAAAGGAAAACGAAATAATAGCACAACATAATATCCTAGCAAACTAGATGATACAGCATGGTACAGAGATTCTTAACAAGCCTTTGAATGAGATTGATAGATTGAGAAAGTCGACTAGCTGAATGAAACTACATAATTTTTAGATAGCTTGGAATATTTCTAAACTAGAACAACAGAGCAATAAAAATTAAATAGT
This sequence comes from Galerucella nymphaeae, assembly GCA_963978555.1. NCBI lineage: Eukaryota > Metazoa > Arthropoda > Insecta > Coleoptera > Chrysomelidae > Galerucella > Galerucella nymphaeae. The sequence goes on along the minus strand of OZ021715.1, from coordinate 14,441,122 downwards.
ATATATTATTAAACGAGCAATTTATGATTTATGACGTTTGCGTCCCGAGTCGCAGGTGAGGGGCGCAAAATTCACCCGAATATTGGCCATAAATTGCGAGTAGAATACTATACTTTGTCCACGCCCCTTAATTTTTTTATTATATAAAAGTCAGTAACGATTTGGTATTACTAACCTCAAAATGTTGTGGCAGCTACATTAAATAATTTGACATATATAGCGATACAACGTATCGCTATAAATATGTTATTTTAAAATACTTGATATTAGAAAATATTGTAATGAAAAGTATCAATACTAAAAATTACAATGTTTTATCAATACGATATATTTCAGGAACAAATTTTCTGAATAGATTACACAGACTTAATAGTTTATTTTATATTGTACCCCCATCTCTAGTCAGTGTATCATGAAACATAATACACTCCAGTGTATTATGAACCATAATTCACGACAGTAGAAATATGGGTACCATATACTTTTTGTAAGGAGATGAAATATTGTCTTATTATTAGGTGGTCGTGGACAAAATAACTTATTGAATCATTAGCAGATATGATAGGAATTAACTACGAGGCTTGTTCAACTGAAACCCATCTTTGGTCAGGTTAGCCTTGGAAACAATTGTAATCATTCAACTGACGTTTTCCAACATTAGTAGTGTATGCAAACGTCACACTGATCTGTTTATTTCGTTTATATTTGACAGCGATTTTAAGCATTGTGACTTTGAAATGGCGTTTGTTGTTAACAATCCGTCCAAATGTGATAAGCGTGCGGTCATTCAATTTTTGTGTGCTGAAGGTGTGCAGCCGTTGCAAATTCATACGCGAATGCAAGCAGTTTTGCATATCCAACTGTGAAGGAATGGTGTCGAAAATTTAAGAATGGAGAAGAGAGGACGAATGATAAGCCACGACCAGGTGCATTGATCAATGCATCAACAGACAGGAATGAGGCATGTGTGGAAGGCCTGATTAGAGAAAATCGTCGAATTTCAATCAGAGCAATTTCAGAAAATGTTGGTGTGAGTATAGGATCTGTCCATGGTATCGTACACAAACTAGGTTACAGCAAAGTTTGTGCGCAATGGGTTCCTCGTCTTTTGTCTGAGGACCAAAAAAGCTTGCGAATGGGCTTGTCTTTGCAACACCTCACGGAATACATTCAAAATGGTAATGACTTTCTCTCGTCAATAGTTGCTGGCGATGAATCTTGGTGTCATTATTTTGAACCATCCAGTAAGCTGTCATCGATGCAATGGAAACACGTAAATTCTCCGCCACCAAAGAAGTTTAAAGTTTAACCTTCTGCAGGAAAGGTGATGTTGACATTTTTTTTTCGACCATGAAGGACCCTTGCTGATAGAGTTTACAGAACCTAGAGTGCATATCAACGTAAACCTGTATAATGAAACTTTGAACAAGCTCCATCAAGCAATAAGAAGAAAACGTCCAGGGAAGCTTTCACGTGGTGTTATTCTGCTTCACGATTATGCTCGGCCTCATGCTGCCAACGTAGTGAAAGAAAATCTGCAACGAAAGAAATGGAGGATATTAGAGGCTCGATTTATCGCCTTGCGATTTTCACATCTTTGGGCCACTAAAAAAGGCGTTAAAAGGTAACCGTTTTCAGTCGGACGCAGAAGTACAAAACGCTGGGAAAGAATTCTTCCAGCAGCAGCCACAAGAATTCTATATGTGCCTCAATTGTAGTGGTAGTTATTTGTAACTGTACTTGTCAATAAATTTTTCCTGGACCAAAGATGGGTTTTAATTGAACAAGCTACATATTTGCACACTGACGACACTGGCAACCAAAAATGTTAAACTACATCGTGTTTTGCTTTTCAGATAATTGTTGCTGCTGATCAAGAGCTTATGATGAGTTCTCTCACAATCATTAAGAGTTAATCAGTATGAAAAAATGATGATAATTTTATGAATAAATTATTGAAAAAGACGTGGTAAAATTTTATAGATATTTCATTAGTAGCTTCATACAGTCGTCCCCCTAAAAGGGGTGTCTTTCTTTTCGAGAATCTTCAATGGCATGGGGGGTCGAGTGGCACATAATTTGAAAGGTGCTTTGGAAAGTTGAAGTGAAATTTCATAAAACTTGCAGGCAAACATTTATTAGTTCACAAAATATTGGATATGTTCCTCAAAGCAGTGGAACCGAAAACGCTTCATGGTCCCGGACAATCCTAAAGACAGATTTAATATTTGTAACAGATCTGGAAAGAAAGGACAACAGTGCTTAACATCTGTGCAGACAGGTAAGTTAATCTTTTTTTTAATATTGTAAAAATATGATGATTAATAACTGTAAGAGCTAAGTTACGTTCGTTTAAAATTCTTGCTGCACATTTTTGAGAGAAAATTTATTTGTTTTGTAGCAGATGAACCATCACCACTGTCTGCCCCTGCCATACACGCAACTACCCTTACATAATGCTACATAGGTACCATTCACGCAGTATCCCCATCAGATTACGACACCCTCTCGTAGGTGGCGTACGTTACGGCATCGCTGCCTGACTGTAACATTCGTCAATAGGTAATACAAGGAATCGCTAGGAAGACAGAAGAATCCAGAACCAGTTCCGTTAGGAATAACAACTGTTTTCTATTATTTTAATAACTTGTATATATTTTATGTATTAATAAATTATACTTGTTACAAGTGGCGCCCAACGTGGGGCTAAAATATTTGTTATATCATTGTGAGTGAACATTCGTCGTATTTATTAATCGTCAGATAATATCTTACAACAAACCACACTTGCTTGGTTAGTTTCAGATATTTAATCAGACATTAGAAAACGGCTTTGTTAATTATTGTCATCCTTAGATAATACATTCGTCAATTGTTTGGCTTTGTATCGTCGGTGTTACAATACACACACACAAAAAAAAATACTCTAGACGATACCTTCGCCGAACACTGTCTTTGTATCGTCGGGGATTTACAATATATTTTTGAAGACAGTCTGAGACTATCATTACACTTCACCCAGTCTTGGTGTCAGATAGCATTCACCATTCCAAGAAGAAGCAAGCGTATTGCTAATCAAAGCGCCATGGCGATGTCTCCAGAACAATTCCAACAATTGCTGCAGGCAGTGGCGGGTATTCGCACTGAGCCAGAGGCACCGAAAAAGGGTAGTCTAAGTAAATGTACAGCACGATTTAATGGAGAGAGATGTCACGAAGCCGTAGAAACCTTCTTAAATACCGTAGAAATTTATAAAGACATGGAACAGATTCCAGACACCGATGCATTAAAGGGTCTACCACTACTATTGACTGAAACAGCTGCCACCTGGTGGCAAGGTATCAAGGATGAAGCCACTGATTGGAGGAAGGCCACTGACTTGATCCGAGCTGCTTTCTCGCCTGCAACACCATCCTATCAAATATACATAGACATTTTCAGTAAACATAAAAATGGAAATACTCCGATAGACGACTTTATCTGCCAAAAACGAGCACTACTCGCGCAATTACCTCCCGGTAGACATGATGAGGCAACACAAGTTGATATGGTATACGGTCTTTTAAATGTCCAGCTAAGGAAAAAGATTCCTAGGGATCAGATAAAAACGTTTGCAGAATTACTAACTAAGGCACGACAGATTGAGTTGATAGAGGACGAGACAAAAGAGACAGCGGTCCTTCCTTCCGAATCCCAGAAAAATCACAAGCTCAACCGATCAAAACAGAATAGATGCAATTTCTGTGGTTATCGAGGTCACACTGCACAAGACTGTAGGAAACGACAAACTAAACTTATGGAGCAAGGACAATCTTAAAGTAAAGAAGCTACCCGACCGACAGAAACCGAGTCGAAATCTGTAATAGTTAGTTGCTATGGATGCGGTAAGCCCGGTTTTTTCAGAAGCAACTGCCCGAACTGCTCCAATACTACGAGAGATGTTCAAACAAACTCCATCAATTTCTACTCGATAAATACCTTCATACGATCCACATCTAAAGTACCTACCGTTCCGGCTAGAATTTGTGGCATCGAGGGCCAAGCACACATTGACACCGCAGCCAAAACGAGTGTGGCAGGAGCCCGCCTTTATCAGTTACTACGAAAGAAACATTGCACTTTTGTGAAAAATAACGCAACTGTTACACTAGCCGACGGACAGCAACGTGAAACAGAAGTCCTTACTACATTCACTACGATCGATTTAGGAGATCGAACACACACAATAAATTTCGTGATACTTCCAGAAGCAGTAGACAACAGAACTCTACTAGGGATTGACTTTTTGGAAAAGGCTGGAATTGTCTTAAACTTACCACAGAGGTGCTGGTACTATGCAGACCAGCCACACAAATACTTTGAGTTCTTACCGCAATACACCAATCTTATAATCCAGAAAGAAGCCCCACTGATAACTCACCAGGATTCAAGCGTAGGATATAAGCTGCACCCTATAGAATTCGAAAAGTCAGCTGACATTGTTAAGCATACTAAAGCCAACGAAGCTAAGAATGCAATAAATCTGTATGAAGCCGAAATCATGCAAGCTACGTCACCATTTTTGGAATGTTTTGCGTCTCCACTGCCAGACGAGACCGAAGAGAGAGAGTTCGAGAGAATTGAGAAAGAGAATAACCGAAATATTGCCAATGATTATTCTCCCGAGATGATTTACGACATATTCAAGGATAGCCTACCTGTTTATTATCCAATTCATTCCCCTCCCAGGAAAAAGAGAAATACGCATCACGAGCTGTTTAGCATTGACATTAAGTTAAAACCGGAAGAGGCAACGACATTACAGGCTTTCGAAAGGGAACAACTGAATAGTTTGTTGGAAGGATTTCAGGACTTGTTCAAAGAGCATGGACCACCAACTCCCTACGCGGAGCATAGGATTGACACTGGTAGTCATGAACCGATTGCTAGCGCCCCCTATCGTATTGGCTTGACAAAGCAGAACATATTACGCGCCAAGCTCGACGAAATGTTGGCCAACAACATCATAGAAGAGAGTGATACTCCGTGGACAGCTCCGGTAGTGCTCGTGCCAAAGAGAGATAATGATGTTAGAGTATGTATAGATTATCGTCGTCTTAATGCCATTACGGTACCTTCCAAGTATCCTTTGCCCAGGATAGATGACTTATTACACGCGGCCAAATGTAAACCTTTTATGACCACATTGGACCTAAAATCAGGGTACTGGCAGATCAAGATTCACGAAGAGGACAAGAAGAAGACAGGATTTATCACCCCATTTGGAGTCTACTGTTTTAGACGTCTACCTTTTGGGTTAAGCAATGCGCCTGCGACCTTCCAAAGGCTAATGGATCGATTTAAGGTTAGCCTCAGTAACATTTCTCTTCTCGTATATCTAGATGACTTAATTATTAGATCTTCCACGTTCAAAGACCATGTACATGATTTAACCCAAGTATTTAAGCAGCTACAAGAATACCAACTTCGTATCAACAGAAGCAAATGTAATTTTGCTTGCACCAGTATCAAGTTCTTAGGCCACACGCTGATGCAGGACGGGATTACGACAGATGTTAGCAAAATACAGGCGATCGTCACCCGACCTCCTCCCAAAAACATGAAACAGCTACTTTCATTTGTACAGACCTGTTCTTGGTACCGACGATTTATAGAAAACTTCGCTTCGATAGCTAAACCATTAACCAACCTGACCAGAAAGAATGTACCTTGGAAATGGGAAACAGAGCAGCAGGAAGCTTACGAAACTCTAAAGAAACACTTAACAACCGCACCCACGCTAAGACAAGCGAACGAAATGGAACCGTTTATCATCAAAACCGATGCCAGTGGTTATGCCATCGGTGCAGTCCTTGTCCAGGGGGAGGGAGCCGACGAACACCCAATTGAATATGCTAGTCGCCTTCTAACGAACGCCGAACGAAACTATTCTACAACGGAGAGAGAGGCCTTAGCTATCGTCTGGGGCGTTTCCAAATTCAGAGGATATATCGAAACGTCTTCAACGATCGTCATTACAGACCACCAACCGCTAAAATGGCTGCTAAGCCTGAAGACACCAACCGGTCGCTTGGCCCGGTGGGCACTACAATTACAACCCTACAATTTAAAGGTGCAGTATTCACCAGGAAAAACCAACGTGGTAGCGGACTTCCTATCAAGGCCACCTTGCCTCAGCCATGGAAACCCACCAGAGCTCTGCATCTGTACCATAGAAATTGATTTACCTCGTAATAATGAAAGAGACATGAGAGAAAAACAACTTTCGGATGAATCTCTCGAGCCGATAATAAAATCACTAGAGTCAATCAACGCCGAGGAACACCAAAAATGGTTCAACAGGGGCTACCTCATGAACAGGGGTGTCCTTTATCGATATACGGATGACCAGGAGGATGAGGGCGCCCGTATTGTCGTTCCCGTTCAAGAAAGGAAAAATATTCTTTACGCCTTCCATGACGCTCCCACATCCGGACACTATGGTGTCGATAAAACTGTTAACCGAATATCAAAGAGATACTTTTGGATAGGCATGCGGCGGGATGTGGCTCAACACATATCAAAATGCGCACCATGCCAACGATATAAAACCCAAAATTTGAAACCAGCCGGCCTATTACAAACCACTGCTAGTAATCAACGCTTTGAAGTGTTGGCTATGGATTTATTTGGTCCCTTACCCTTAACTCCAGAAGGTATGAGATGGATATTCATAGTTGAAGATGTGGCTAGCCGGTGGATAGAGCTATTTGCCCTACAAGAGGCCACTGCAGGGAATTGCTCCCAAGTCTTACTGGATGAAGTTCTACTACGATATGGGCTTCCACGCCGAATCATTAGTGACAATGGAACACAGTTTGTATCCGCAGTCATGCAAAAGTTGACCTTCTGTCTAGGTATCAAGCAGGCGTTCGTACCAGTATATCACCCGGAAGCCAATCCTGTGGAGCGTAAAAACCGAGACCTCAAAACTCAGCTTGGTATCTTAGTCGGACAACTTCACCAAGAATGGTCCAAACATATGGCCTCAATTCGATTTGCCATGAATAGCGCTCGCTGCGATAGCACCGGTTATACACCTGCTTATTTAACGTTCGGACGAGAACTCAGGACCGTACAAGACGTCACAGATGACCTGAGCGCAATCGTACAAAACGAGAATTTTGTTGCGGAAATTACTCCCAAATTACAAAACTTAGCACTGTCCCTTCGCCAAGCCAAAGAGCTCACAGAAGAGCGACAAGATAGAAACCAGACCTATGTGAACAAAGATAGATGCCAAGGGCCCGACTATGCCCCGGGTGACAAAGTATGGGTCAAAACGCACTTCCTCAGTAATTCGTTGAAGGGCTATTCTACGAAACTTGCGCCCCGGCGAGACGGCCCGTATGCCATTCTCCGCAAACATGGACCTACAAGCTATGAAATTGCCGAGTCTTTGAACAACGACGTGCCATTGGGAATATACCACACCAGTGACTTGACCCCATATCACGCTTCAGGAGAGTCCGAAGATGGCGCTAAGCCGATAAGGGAAATTAGAAGGCGAGGACGACCCCGAAAACCAGATGCTTCATCTGCCAATGTTCCTGACGCCTCATCGAGACGATCTCGACGCCAGAGGGGGAGACTGTAGCAGATGAACCATCACCACTGTCTGCCCCTGCCATACACGCAACTACCCTTACATAATGCTACATAGGTACCATTCACGCAGTATCCCCATCAGATTACGACACCCTCTCGTAGGTGGCGTACGTTACGGCATCGCTGCCTGACTGTAACATTCGTCAATAGGTAATACAAGGAATCGCTAGGAAGACAGAAGAATCCAGAACCAGTTCCGTTAGGAATAACAACTGTTTTCTATTATTTTAATAACTTGTATATATTTTATGTATTAATAAATTATACTTGTTACACTTTACTGAAAAACACTGATTTAGATAGAAAACTTTTTTCTTCGTAATATTTTTTTTTTCATCAACAGTTATAACCGTTAGTAGTAATATTCTGTCATCTTTTTTTTTTCGTATTCAGGGACCTTCGAAAATACGTACTCCAAGGTAATCAAAGCTGCCCAAGAACGTCAAAATATTTTGATGGTTTCTAAATTAGCTGGTTATGAGGACCTCTTTGCCCATGATGTTGAATATCACAAAAGCTGTTATTGTCAGTACATTGGTAAACGAAATATCACAGCTCAAAATAAAGCTGATAATACCATAACTTTGCACCCATTCAGATGTGTATTATCAGAGTTTGAAAAGCAAGTACCTACCTAATGAGCTTCTGGAATATGTATCATAGTTAATAGATGATAATTACTACGAGAGTGTGAACGAAGAAGAAATAATAACTTAAGTACAACTTTTTTTCAAAATGTTTAGGAACTTTTATTAATCTACATGTTGCAGGTATAATTAAGTCGGCGCCACCACAATAACTCTAACAACCAAAATTGCTTGTTTTTTATATCTTTACTGTAGTAGTACTTGATATTCAAATATTTATTGTTCATTTGGTAGCGCTAATAACCTAAAGGGTTCATGCGCTTTATTTTTCTCAAATGAAAAAAAAAATTAAAAATAACGCTAACAGTATTTTTCGCTAGCTGCACGGCCGCGGCCGTTGCGGTTGCCCATGGACAAAGATTACAGAATAAAAATTTTTTTATTCTGTAATCTTTGCCATGGAAATGCGAAACCATCCAGCTTCAAGTAACTACTGCTTAAAAACTATGATACTCATAATAGTGATTCTTGTCTTAAAAACTTTTTTGAAGCTTTTTTTTTACAATGGCTCGAGAATAGCAGGGTATCAATAATACAATAGTTACTACGTCTGAACACGTACCTGTGCTGAGTCGTGGGTAGAGAGAGCATTGGTTCAGTCATTCTTTACCGCGTTGCAGCAGCATGTATGCTAAACAATGCCAATAAGCAACCAGGTGCCATATTGTTTAAACCGCAGTTGTTTAAGCAATTGCAATAAATTGTTATTTTCCAGCCGTACAATTTTTTTTATATTCTCCAGTAAAATACTAATAAAAAAGGTTATATGACTTTTCACGATATGGTTAATATTTTTAGAGATATGGATTTTTAAAAGTTCGAAAATTCTCAAATTTGGGTACTTTCGTCCCATGAAAAACATATTAATTGAAAAATTAAATATAAACACATTACGTCGAAGGAAATAGAAAAAAGGGCAGGTCTGTGATTAATGCTTATCACAATAATGAGCCGTTTAAATGTATTACAAACGTCAACCCTAGTCATTGACTCACAAAAATTTGATTGGTTGATGTTCAGATTAAGCGCAAGCGCGACCTATCAATCGGGAGAAATTTCTTTGTTTAAAATAGGATGCAGATATACCTTTCGTATTGTCAATGTGTCTGACATTTTTTTCTACTGACCCACTGACAGTTCTTGTCAGGTCTGTACTTTGTTGTTCACGGTCAAAGTTAATATGAATATTATTGTTATAATATATATATTTATTCGAATAATACAAAAATATGCCAAGATACACAGAAACACATCATTCAGCATTTTGAAAGTTCTCAAGTATTTTCAGTTATCAAATTTAGGGTTAGATATGTGTCAAAATAGCAAATAAAATAAACGACATACCGAAAACCCGATTATACGTTACAAAGGATGACGCACACCAAAAAGGCTATTGAATAAACTCTACTTATTTTGTAATCTTTTTTCATTATTTCATACTTCTCCATCCACAACCTTCATTTTAAAAAGTTATTCAGTGTAATTACTTTCTATTTTAATAACAAAAAAATTGAAGTGGGATAGTTTTCGGTGCTCAGACTATGTTGAGACTGAGACAAGATTTATGTATATGTCATGGCCATATCGAAAATTTGCTCACTCCACGAAATGCTCAAGAATTTCATGGAAAGGTCTTATTTCATGATGTGGGCAATTTAATTTGACCAGATCATTAAATCGTCTACGCTTTATGATTTTGTCATCCACGTTTGGCCAGATCGTATAAATAAGGAGTCCATAAAATATTCAATAAAAATCCACAATATGTTAAGAACTTGTTTATTGTCATTTATATCAACTAGGAACATCATTAAACATTTTAAGAATCTCAAAATACAACATATACCTAATATGTTTATATGAAACTTCAAATCTCAAAGAAGTTTGACAAAAATAATCAGTGTTCATTTTAACTGATGCACATTTATTTTCAGAAAACAAACAAATATTTAGAAATGAGCTGATACTTTTGTATACAGTTACGAAAAGTACAAACAGGGCACAGTTCAACAAATAGCTCCATGGGTTTCTTTAGAATATACAGCCTATTTTTGATTTTTGAAATTCCTTTAATATTTCTAAAAAACTTTTCCATCGGAAGTATACGAATAGTGGGATCGTCAACGCATTTTTCCTTGAATAAAAGATAAGCATCATCCGCAGCCAGTAATAGTCTATGGACTTCTTTTGCGTAGTCACCCCATTTTCCTTAATTTGTTTTATAACCTCAAAAAGTAGAATTATATCAATTAAATAGAAGCACAATACGTTAGCTAGCATGGAGTATTTCAATAAAATAAGTGAAAAATAATGTGATTGAGAAGTAAAGTACTAACCTGTGAAATTCGATCCAAACTCCACGGTTTTTTCACATCTTGCTCAGTTTTTGCGTGACTTGCATAGAACTCTATAACCTTTTCATCGTATACTGTTTTGTTATCACAATATTGTTGTCAGCGGTTGCCATCTTCACATGTAAACATATCGCTTGCAGCGCCTCTGTCGGAATTAATGCAACTATTTCACGATATGATCTAATAACCTTCACCATTTCATGAAATATCCGCGCGTTTGATTGCCCATATCGAGAAACGATTTCTTATCATTGATCTGACCAAACTACATCATGATGTGGCTAATAGACAGTGAAACATTTCATGAAATGCGACCATTTCATGAAATTCTCGAGCATTTCATGAAGCGAACAAATCTTCGATATGGCCACGACATATATATTATCAATCAATTACATCAATCTAGTCAAAGCATCAGTTATAATTAAACCGAGTTTAGGTGTTTGATACAATGTGCTATAAAACTTGAGGTGATTTGAAATTAATATATCGCATAATTAGTGGAAAAAGCATAATATTCCCAAACGACTGTGATAATTACCAGACGATGATCGTTGCTACGAGTCTGGTAACACAGGAGTTTGGGAATTTGCACATACCATTTTTTCTTAACATTTAAAAAATTATAATATTCAAGATGTAATCATGTGAGTTTAGATATGTACATATTGACATTCAGAAGTGGTAACGAGATAAATCAAACAATTAGCCATGCATCTTAAACGTCTATACATTATTTTGCCCTCCAGTACAATTTACAAATTGTACAAACTGAACAATAAAAAATGTAAATATTAAAAACAATTAATTTGTGTTCAAGAATATCGTTATAAATTAGATCTTTCTTTCATTTTTTTTATAACAACCCTATTAATATAAAAATTAAAACAATATAATTTGTTTAATTTTATTGTATTAATCCAATTGTAACATTACCGCACTGTTATTTTCTAATTGCTTAGCAACTGCCCACTATTCTGGAATGCTGAGCTTTGCACATAGAAAACAGGTCAAAACAGTGTCAACTTTTCCCACGATCGGAGAAAAATTATGTTTCGGTCCATCTCGAGCTGCTGAAGAGAAATTTCCAAGTGTTAGGAAGAAGCAAAGAGATCGTGAACTGTGTATGGAGGAAAAAAACGTCACAAAATCATCAAAGTTGAAAGAGACAATTTAATTACAGACGATGTGAATATGTGGAATGGGTTTGGAGAAATAATAAACCATGTTAAGAATTTTGGAACCTCTGACGATACTCTTTACTGGATTTCTATTCTCTGGAGAAGATAAAAAAATCAAAGGAAGGAAATTTTTTCAAGAAAAAAGATACTGAAATCACACAGCATAGTTAAAGAAGCGTTGATATGTCTGCAAACATTTTACAGGTCTCCCCTTTAAGTGGGAATTATAAACTTTACGCTCGCGTTCAGTTCGTCGTTGGCAGTTCAGTTCAGTTGAAGTTGAACTAAAGGGACCGCACACTTACGTTTATAAAGTCAGTTCGCGTTCAGTTTGCAGTTTCCATTACGTTCGTTACGCTGCGTCCGCGTTCGAGATGACCAAGATTTAAGTTCGCAGTTGGCAGTTCAGATATAAACCAATCAAAACGAAAGTTATGCACCATGTGAGAAACGTCATTCGCAACTGTTTAATTTATGGTACTTTTACTACTGTTTTTTCTTGAAAGCAGCATATAGTAAACATGTTGTAGCAAATACACTTGAAATTAACTAAATATTTTCATCCATCTTGAACAAAACAAAATATAAATAAAGTCAGCTGAGATCTATCAGAAAATTTACCAACTGAACTGAACTGCAGAATGGAAACGACGTGAACGACACCAACTGCGAACTGAACGCGAACGTAAAGTTTGTAATTCCGCCTTTATTGATGTACCTAAGTTTTGCAGTCGATTATCATTGATGGCATTCGAAACGTGAACAGAATATCAAAGCAAATTAATTGTTTTAGCCCTTACTACGTAGAATCATCCCAAAATTATCGAATAAAACAAATTAATAACAGAAGCATAATATATCTATTACTGTACCGGTCTCACAAATCACGTTTATTTCTGACGATGCAAATGTAATTAGTGAAACCGGTTGAGCGATATATTTGTTGAATTTGTTATATATTTATTTTGGAGAGACATTTTTCATTAACGAAGAAAGGGATGCAGAAGAGTGAAAATTGGGAATTAAAAAGTCAACTGAAAATTGAATAGTTATTAGAGCGTTGAGAATAATAATCATAAACATAATAGAATATTTTACAGAAAGCGATGCACATGATGTCAAGTTCTCGTATTGCGAAAGAATGCAATAGAGGAGGGTTGGTTGGAAGTTAAAAGGAATGAGAGATGATGTTTACAAAAAAAGATGGAAGTAATTGAAAAATCTACAGCATCTGTTACCGATACATCACACCATCTGTCTTGTTGGCTGCTCCATGCAGAGATCGAGAAGAGGTTACTTAGTTTTTATACAGAAAATTATATATTTATATTCAAAGTCTATTCAATAAATACAATAATAATTGATAAGAAGTAATGCATTCTTTGACGTTAATATCAAATTTATGGATTTGGTCAAAGGAAGCAGGAGATGAAGTCTAATTTTACTACTTGTTCAAAAAGTTCTTTAGCATCTGTCTTATGCACATTAATTCCATTCTTTGTGACATGAAACTGAAATTTTGAAGCATGTTTTGAACAGAAACCACTAATAGCCTAACTGGAATTGTGGAATCCTTTCAAACAACTTTTTTTATAAAGCGACAGGTCTTTCCTATGGGTCTTTCACTCATTTGAAAGAATGTCATAAAATGTAAGATAAGATTCGATCACTTTTACAACCCCCATTTCAACAACTCTTAAAATATTTATCAGCCCAATTTGTAAATTTCACACGATTTTGGTCTTCTTCGTAGACATTTTTTTTAATTTACCCTTGTCATTTCAACCTTCGTTAGGCAATTTATGTTATCTAATCACTCTCGATTTTTAATGTTACCAGACATCTTAATAGACTTTAACATGTTAATCATTTTGAAAATGACTTGTATAATTTGTTTCAATCCCCATTTTAAAGAGATAGTCGATTAAAAATTGAAAATAATACAAATGGAAATTCCACACATGATTTTTAACAAATCAGAACGTGCATTTCTGACAGATCAACATCACAACGGATGAATTTTGGTGGAAATTTTTTCCTGGTGGGTACCCAACAGCGAATTATACTGGAAAGTTTATAATGACATAATACTTTTTTTGCAATCTAATTTTTATTTGTTCACATGATAATTTTGATTCATTTTAACTACAAGATTAAATGTTTTCTAAATTCTTCGGACCATTATGTTTAATGTTCATATTAAAAACGCAATTACAATATTATATAAGTACATTGTTTTGCAAGTACCTACCTACTTGATGAAGACGAAAATTGATGTTGTTTGGAAAAAACACATTTGATGTGGAATTTTCCTACGAATACATCACGAGGTCCAAAAAAATCAGGAAATTTTTTGACCTCTAGTGGTATTACTAGTGGAAATTTCAAATCTTCTATATAGACCAAGAGAGTTTCAGTATTTTGCTAATGTTCCATGACGAAAGTGATACAGCTGGTAGTGGTAATAACATTTTACCTAACTGCTATAAGCACAATAACATGACAAAGAAAATGAGTTTTTCTATGACTGTTGAGTAATGGACCCATTTTATGTAACATTTTTGTTGAGTAACTGGATGCATTACACAAAACAAGCCACGCCCCGTGTGTAATGATTTATTACACACGACTATCTGGCCAATCACCGTCAAAGAATGCCATTACACACGACTATGTTCGGTGTAATGTTTGAATCAGACTCGCCATGAAATGTCATAATTAAACTTTGACAGTACCTATACCTACCTACCAAAGGTGATTTAGAGCTGACTTTTTATTAGAATGGATACAGAAAGTGATAACGAATTCAACTGCTCAAATTTCACCATCAATATTGTAAGCAATAAATGAATTTTCATTGTAGCTTCCCAAATGGAATTGTTTGACATAAAGCATTAAGTTTATTCAATAAAATATTCTCTAAATATCTCGTTCGTTTGGATTGATGGGTGAACACTCAGTCATAGAAAAAGTGTAGTATTCTACTTTCGTGTAATGGCTATTACTCATGAGAATGAAGTTTGCGACGTGAGCCGCAGGCGAACGTCGTAATCATTACACGCTCGTTGAATAATATACTATTTTCTCCCATTGGCAGCAAATATTAATTTTGCTGACTGATATCAATCAGCAAAGTATTACTTTTCCTGCCTAGGCAGCAGAGTGGTTACTTTCCTGCCTAGGCACGAAAGTGATTACTTTGCTGCCTGTGATTGTACATTTCCATAGCAACCAACTAAAATAAAGAGATTGTGGGAATTGTAATAATTTGCAAATACAATCTCCTCATGAGCAATCGGAGAAAAAATTATATGTTCAACTTGGCAGCAAAGTAGATTGACTGCCTTGGCTGAATTCCTAGCCTCGGCAGTCAATCTACAACTTTGCTGCCTAGTTAAACATATAATTTTTTATCCGATTGTTCATAATGATATGGGAGGATATTGTATTTGCAAATTATCACAATTCCCACAATCTCTTCATTTTTCAATTAAAATGAAATTTGATAGAAATCGCAGTTGTTGGAATGGTTGACGTGAGTCACCCGAGTGAATATTGGCCATAAATTGCGAGTAAAATACTATACTTTGTCCACGATCCTTAATTTCTCTATTGAATAAAAGTCAGTAACGATCATTTGGCATAACTGGCAAAATGTTGTAGTAGCTACATAATAGTTATTTGTTTAACTAGGCAGTCAATCTACTTTGCTGCCAAGCTGAACATATAATTTTTTCTCCGATTGTTCATGAGGATATTGTATTTGCAAATTATTACAATTCCCACAATCTCTTCATTTTAGTTGGTTGCTATGGAAATGTATAATCACAGGCAGCAAAGTAATCACTTTCGTGCCTAGGCAGCAGAGTAACCACTTTGCTGCCTAGGCAGGAAAAGTAATACTTCGCTGATTGATATCAGTCAGCAAAATTAATATTTGCTGCCAATCGGAGAAAAAATAATTTGACATATATAGAAATGGGCGATCTGTGTAATGTATCAATAAAACGTACCGTTATGAATATATTGTTTTAAAATACATACTTTATATTAGAAAATATAGTTATGAAAAGTATGAATATCGAAAATTACAATATTTTATCGATACGATATATTTCAGAAACAAATTTCCGGAACAAAATACACAGATTTAATCGTTCTAGAGCGATATGGACAATCCATACTAGTCAAACAGTATATTTTTTCTACGACACACTTTAAAAAAATCTAGATAATATCGTTCGAGTGCGATATGGACAATCCACAGAAGTCGAACACTACATTTTTTCCACTACACACTTTAAAAAAATCTAGAAAGTAAACATTTCATTAAACTATTATATTATTATGTATAACTTCAAATAAAAAATTTTCAACAATCTTATTTATAATTTTGCCAATTCAATTTTACATTTCTACTCATTTTTTTTTTGATAAACGTACAGTTCGTACCATTAAGAATTTAAATATCTACATTTATTTGCACGTTAAAATCTGCTTCAGCCATTGTATACGACAGCCGGGGGAGCGTGTTTGATCCAATTTAGACCTTTCACAAATAATTCTCTGTTCGGTGAACATTTCAGTATTTTTGCGCTTAAATCTGAGAGCTCAAAGCTGCTCTAATTAAAACGCACTTTTCTACAAAAACACATGAAAAGTGAATATTTGTTACTGGTGTAATTATTTCCATTAATGATACACGTGTATCTAATTAATTAACTGTAGTACAAAAATAGCCACTATTAGACTTGAAGGATCAGTGTTTGCAGCGCCTTCACCACATTCTGAAATATTCGAATATGAGAAGCTCGCGTGCAAAGCCGGATATATCCACTTTTTTCTCGAAATCAAGTTTTGTTGGTTTCGGGTTCTAAGTCGTGAGATCTATCGACCCATGCATCCGTTTTTATATACCTCCTTGGAAATCGCTTTGAAATTTGACGTTTGGTGTGCGATTTTTTAGTTTGCCTTCGCGGTCAGTTGGTTACTGATGCTATAAAAAAGTGTGTGGTTGAGAAAATAATTAACCAACTATTAAAGTGAAAAAGATTCAATTATATAGTTTTATATAATCAGCCGACGCTACTACTTGGGAGTCGATGGTGAAAAAAGCAATTTCAAAAGGCAAACATCGAGCTAAATAGATTTTAGGTACAATTGTGTATCTTTATTTCAGAAAAAAGTGATTAGGGAGAATTTTGTGGAAGATAAGCGATATAGAAAGACTTATCATGGTAGGAATTCTAATTGGGCAATAACGATGGAGAAAACCTCAAGATCAAGACCAGAATGCCCGGAAGAAGAGAAGTGTCCGCATCTACATGATGGAAATGGCCACGTACGGAAGAAATGCAGATTTTCACCCCATTCCAAGCTCCATAATATTATATACTTTTATAACTGTCGAACTCTGTAAGCAGCGGTTAGTTCAGGAAGTTTTAATTATGGTTAAATGAAAAAAGTAATGAAATCATTCCAAAGTAAATGTTGAAAATTATCGAGTTTGGTTGAAATTGAAAGTGAAAATTACCTGACGGAATAATGCAGAAATCTGCATTTATCCCGTACGTGGTCACTTTTAGCATATGGGTGCACCCAATTCCAACATGTACATTGTAGTCACAACCACCCTGTACACGAGTTCTCGCGTGGAAGTGGCCGTGTGCGGGGCACTATTAGTCCATTCGTCACCAATGAGCCAATCTTGCTTCCGTACTTTTGAACTGTCTTGGAAAATTAAAAAAAAACCCGTAGGACGGTTTTTTCGTCACCTGAATTTTTTTGAAAAGTCGATATATCTGATTTTGCACGCACGGTCCTCATATAGGATTTTTACGTCAATTCAACTCATGTATAAAAAATCGCATATGCCACAGTACAATTGTCACTTTGACAGCGGCAAAAGTTAGCTAAAACTTTTATAGCGATAAATTAACTTCAATGTTAAAATGTCACAGACCTGGAAAGGTTATTGTCACTTTGACATCGATAAAAAAGGTGCATCCTTTTTTATCGCGATAAAAACCTCTCTTCCTCAATTTCTAGTAAGCGGACGTCACTTTTACACAATTACAATGAGATAATTATTGTAGTTGTTCATCGATATATTCTGTCGTTAATTTATCTTGCCAAAAAACACTCGAGCTTTTCTTTTATCAGATAAATTTCTCTTCAACTCAAAATTTTGCCAATCACTAAATTGGCTCGAAAAACTGACATTAGATAAAATCGCTCCACCTTCGGTGTCGCGATTTTATCATGTCAGTTTTTCTCGTAAAATTAGTGATTGGCAAAACTGTTTCGTTGCGAAGAGAAATTTATCCGATAAAAAAAAAGCTCTTGTGTTTTTACTGTTGATAAATTAACTTCAATATTAAAATGTCATATACCTGGAAATGTTATTGTCACTTTGACATCGATAAAAAAGGTGCATCCTTTTTTATCGCGATAAAAACCTCTCTTCCTCAATTTCTAGTATGCGAACGTCACTTTTACACAATGACAATGAGATAATCATTGTTGTTGTTCATCGATATATTCTGTCGTTAATTTATCTTGCCAAAAAACACTCGAGCTTTTCTTTTATCAGATAAATTTCTCTTCAACTCAAAATTTTGCCAATCACTAAATTGGCTCGAAAAACTGACATTAGATAAAATCGCTCCACCTTCGGTGTCGCGATTTTATCATGTCAGCTTTTCTCGTAAAATTAGTGATTGGCAAAACTGTTTCGTTGCGAAGAGAAATTTATCCGATAAAAAAAAAGCTCTTGTGTTTTTACTGTTGATAAATTAACTTCAATATTAAAATGTCATATACCTGGAAATGTTATTGTCACTTTGACATCGATAAAAAAGGTGCATCCTTTTTTATCGCGATAAAAACCTCTCTTCCTCAATTTCTAGTATGCGGACGTCACTTTTACACAATGACAATGAGATAATCATTGTTGTTGTTCATCGATATATTCTGTCGTTAATTCATCTTGCCAAAAAACACTCGAGCTTTTCTTTTATCCAGATAAATTTCTCTTCAACTCAAACTTTTGCCAATCACTAAATTTGCTCGAAAAACTGACATTAGATAAAATCGCTCCACCTTCGGTGTCGCGATTTTATCATGTCAGTTTTTCTCGTAAAATTATTGATTGGCAAAACTGTTTCGTTGCAAAGAGAAATTTATCCGGTAAAAAAAAAAGCTCTTGTGTTTTTACTGTTGATGAATTAACTCCAATGTTAAAATGTCATATAACTGGAAATGTTATTGTCACTTTGACATCGATAAAAAAGGTGCATCCTTTTTTATCGCGATAAAAATTTCTCTTCCTCAATATCTAGTAAACGGACGTCACTTTTACACAATGACAATGAGATAATTATTGTTGTTATTCATCAATATATTCTGTCGTTAATTTATCTTGCCAAAAAAACACTCGAGCTTTACTTTTATAAGATGAATTTCTCTTCAACTCAAAGTTTTGCCAATCACTAAATTGGCTCGAAAAACTGACATTAGATAAAATCACTCCACCTTCGGTCTTGATACTTAATTGATATATTATTCTTTTATAAATTGTAATAATAATATTTTACAGAGTTGCAGAAACTTTACAGCTTAGCGTTACCACTGTTAAAAAGAAGAACTGTCAATCTAACACCAGATTGACTTTTCTTTTTCGTCAAGTAAAGAAAAAAGTACAGCCTGGCAACATCGCAATATTTTGTTTTGCAACGTCATCGACTTTTTATCGTAATTGAACTATATAATGTATTTTTTGAAAAGTGATGGGTGAACATTTGAATGTGACACTTTTGTTGAACAAATTCATCAAAGAACTGATGATTGTGTTGTTGAGTTTACAAAATTTCTTTTGTTGCTGCTCGAATTCACCAGGTATCCCACCACATTTTGACAGTATAATATTTCGGAAACATGACAAAAATGAAGTTAAAACAACGTTTAACAATTTTTAACTTTGTGTATATTCATATTTTCTGATCTTCTATCACTATTCGAAATTTCTACTGACGATCCATTGGCGCACAGTTCTCCCTCGTTGCTTAAATGATTAATAACAGTTGCAATAGAGATTCTGAATCAAACGGTGCAAAACACAATATAAAAGAAAGAGTAAAACAGTTCCTGATCATTCCGATTTAACACTGAAAAGCTTATCCATATTCATTGTTATGTACCTAAGTACTTTCAATGTTCGTTAACATTTACTGAATTTTTAAGGATCTACAGAGTATTATTCAATGCCAGAACTGGTTTTTCATGAAAAAAAACACAGACCATTGCGCATCAAAAACGGCCGCAACAAGTGAAGTTTCGTAAGAATGAGATTTTAGTGGCGGTCTTCCCAAAATCTACTGTACTGAACCATTCACATGCATAATGAAGTCGATTAACCATGAGCGGGCTTTTAAAATTATTAATTTGCATTAAAGTTTCGTTATCTTGGTATCTGGTCATAAGGATTTAATATTGAAAGTTTATAAATCCAGCTCGCACGACACACTGTTGGAAGGGTCTCGTCCGTTTTAGCACAGGACGTCTGTGGCGGTGCGCCGGTATCCGTCGCGAGGCGGTAACTTTAAAGGTGCGCTGCGGTTCTCTTTCACTTTGCATTTTGAAATGAAGCTATCAAAAGATCTACACAGACCGACACGCACCGTGGGAAGAGCCCTGGTCTGCGTGCGTTGCCGTCCGTGGTCGTCGGCTGTGCGTGATGATCTGTAGAATCGCTTTAGACAGTGAACAGTAATAGATCCGGTAGACGATAAAATTTAGATACTAAAATAAAATATTATTTTTCCCGTCAAACATTTTAGTTGCAAAATAATTATACATAAGGCAATGCAGTTTTGGAGCAGTTTAAAAAATCACCACTCATCTGTATATGGAACGCAATGCGCATGTGCAGAAGCGATATGTGGGCTTCGTTACGTTACGTGAAACATATCAATCCGTCACACGTTCCTAACGTACGTAGTGCTTTATTGTGCTTTTCCTCGAACAAACGACCAAGAAATGCTAAAGGTCACTTCAACAAAGACTATTTTTCAGTAGATGTCAATGTAATAGTGTCTCACTATTAGGTTTAAAATTGTAACACATTTCGAACCCATTTGCTTTATACTTCTTTTTGATTAATCACGTATCTGCAATTATTATCATCTTGTTGGTGTGAGGTTAAAATGGAATATCTTGGTATGGTATGGAGACTTAAAGAGGGTTCGAATTTGATTATCTGCTTCTCTGGATAAACCGAAGGTATGGTAATATTGTACTTTTAGGACAACATCGTTAGTAATGTAAAATAATAAAGCATATAAGCCCAAGTTTTTAATTATTCAATCACTCACCCTTAAGACTAAGAACTTAATCATTTAATATGCTCATCTTTTTTGATTTATGTTGTTTATTACAACTAATGTTAGACGTCCGGCAACTTGTACAATTTATTTTGCATTCCTATAAATATGCGAGTTCGCTTTCAATATAAACGAGTTTGATCGAATCAATGTTATGCTGGTCAATTATTGTAAAGAATTGGTTAAAGGAAGCATTAGCCGAGTCTAAGAAAATAAACATATCAAACTAATGACTGTAAATCTGTTTAAAAATCTGGTTAATTAAATGGAAATCATGAACAGAAATTCATTGCAAACATATGCATTTAATCGGGTCTATGTGTATCTGAACATATTTTTAAAATCACTTTTTATGTCTTTTTTGATACCGATTGGAAAATCAGGTGCCTGAGCATTTTTTAATCTCACAACGGTAGCTGGAGTGCTACCGAAACGTCAAAATAAAAAATATTGTGGTTTGATTCTCGGAAAATAAGATAAAGTCTTAATTTCTTATTGTTACAACACAAAAGATAGTCCGTATTTTTGTTCTCTGCAAAGATCTACTCAATATTTTTTGCTGCTAACTTAATGCCAATTGAACAAAGGTCACATTACGCACCAGCATTATTTTGATTTACAGAGGTTGTCTTATACTTTGAGTGTTTACAAAATTGAATATGTACCTAAAGCTGCGTCCACATTATGCCGATAGATAAGATCGATCGGCAAATCCCAATCGACATGTTCGAGTTTCAACTCGTCAACATTGTCAATATATTTGAACATGTTGACCGACATACATCGCCGCGTCATTATCAAGACTGAAAATATTTTGATTCGATTTATGTTCCAATTTTCAATTATGAGTGATGCAGAAAATACTGTAGAGGCAGCTGCTGCTGTAATTGTGGGAAATCACCAACAGCGTCTTCGTCGCCATCGAAGATTTTGGATACGACCCAGCCTCGTCAATGGTAGTAAAATATATCAAACACAGGAATTTATAAAGGATTTACTGCTATATGTGGTTGATGAGTTAAACCTGGAATACATATGCGACGCGTGCTTTAGAAACTTTTTTAGAATCAAGAGTTCTGATTTTGAAAATTTGTTGAATATCATAAAATAATGAAAAAAGATACGTCATTCAGAAACGTTATTTCTGTGACCGAGCGCCTTGCAGTAACGCTACGATTCTAAGCCACTGGGGACTCATACACATCACTGAGGTAGAATGTTGAGCAACATGCTTCGACATATCTAAACTAGCCATGTCGATTCGATTTCTTTTTATCCGTATCGAGTTTGCATTCTATTCGACCCGACATGGATCGACAATGTCGAGTGACCATCCACACTGGATCGACACCATTCGACATAATGTGAAAGCGGCTTAACGGTTATTGGTGAAGAGATGCGGTTTCCACAGTTTAAGCAGATTTGAAATATTACTTTCGGCTCACCCATGATAAAAGTAATTTACCTATTGCTAATCATTCCAATTAGAAGATCTCTTAGCAAAAGAATATTTATCTGAACAGTGCTCAATTTGAACATTTGTTATAAGAGGTTTTTGAGCTCTGATTTTATTTGCATTTCATTTATTTATTAGGTTTGATACTGCTGGCTTCCATAAGAGTGTCAATGGACGAGTTCTATGCAAGAGAATTGATGCCAGCATAACGAACAAAAAAATACTGAAAAAAGTTAGTCGCATAAGGGCCGGTTTCATATTTCGATAGTTAAAGTGCCTTTAGTGTAGACTTTATCTTAAAGTATCCTTCAAGACGACTTGAAAATAATCGCGTTTTATAACGAAAGTAGCAACTTCTTTTAATAAAAGTAGCATTTTACTAAATTGGCAGCCCTGAAATTTGTTTTTCGATACCTTAGACACTATTTAATTGTTATCTAACCTAAAATTATTGCTTTGGCGATCAAAAAAGTCAGCATCATCATATCTTTCAAAGTGACACTTTCTTTTTGAATAATTTTTTGTTCTTCTCAAATAAATCACTTCGTCATCGGATGATGAACTAGAGCTGGAAGAGCTATCAAGCATCTCCATCATTTTTTCGTGAAGTATTCAGCCTGGTTGTCAAAAAATATGTAGAAAACTAGGTTATGTCTGCTTTAAAGCCACTTTATCTTCTGTAAAGTTTAAAAATTCACACTTTAAGTTAAAGGCACTACTTTATCTTTAAGTACGATTATGGGACCACTTTTTCAACTTTAAGCCAACTGTAAAATTTAAAGGCACTTTAAGTTGATTATGAAACTGGCCCCGAGGAAGTGTTTTTTCCAATCAATTTTTGTTTTTTTTTTATATTTTTTGAGCCTCTTTGCCACCCATCTTGTACCCGAAAAGTTTCCAGATCTATTTAGTTTGAAGTATTTCACATCTTATGCCCGATTGCACCACGTTGGCTTAATACATAAGCCCGGACTAAAAAAATAAGCTTGCTGCACCGTTATTAAGGCGAAGCTAATATGCACGAAATTTGAAGCACAGCTTTGTCCATAGCTTATTTTTTAAGCGGTAGATATGCGATTGCGCGTTCATTGTATTCTGACGTTTTGTGATGTTTCCAATTTGCTTGGACATTTCTAATAGTATAACCTAATTTTTGAGTTGGTTTGGTGTGTAGAAACAACAATGAATTTAGAAGAAAATCTTGATAAAGAGCTAGAGATTTTAGATTTCCTTGAAAATGGTATTCCAAGGCACATTTATGTTCGAAATGACCCGTTTCACAATTTAATTCCTTGAATTCCTTTTCAATTTTTTGCCATGCTTCTTTCTTTTCCCTCCATGTTACCTTGTCTGTCTTTTTGCATTCTATAATTCCTTTATATTTTTCAACTAAGTTTAGGAAAAGCATTTTCTTTTCTGAAGTAAAATGTGCCGACCGAATGATTTTTTCACCTTTCATTGCAGAAATTATTTAGATTAATCAAATGTTAACAAAATTAGGAAGTTGTCAGATAAAATACTGGTATTGCCAACCAAAATTATGAGAATCTAGTAAAAAAAATGAACACCCCTATGCCATTCAAGTAAAGACATACGATATTGTACGTAAGCGTGGCTTTACTAAGCGTAACATGGTGCAATGAGAGATTGGAATTATTATTAAGCTGCACTTTGTTAAGCCTTACATTTAAGCTGAACTGGTGCAATCGGACATTACAGTTGATGAAAAACTAATGACAGCTGTCAACACATATTTGTTTCTACTCGATAATTTTTGCAATAATAAAAGCAGAACAGAGTCTCACAAATCACAAACAAAAGGTAGAATAGAAATTGGTATCCAATATAAGTAACTACCAGAAACACAAACAAAGTCAAACAAATATACGAGGGCAATTCAGAAACTAACCTCCGATTGGTCACAGTGCGGGTAGTGGGGGGAGTAGCGCGCCATCTGTGCATTCACACGCTCAGCAGGTCAGTCGGCATCAAGCCGTAGTCGAGTGAACATCGTACCTGCGCTAGTTTAGTTTTTGTGGCAGTTTGAAATGTGTGCTGCAATAGAAAATCCCGCCAAATGTGCCAAAGGGGTGTTGTTGGTTGAATTCATGGAACGTGGGACGACCATTAATCAAGACGTGTACTGTGAAACACTAAAAACATTACGACGGGCTATACAGAACAAACGCCGTGGTATGCTGACTTCCGGTATCGTTTTTTTGCACGATAACGCCCGTCCTCACTCTGCTCGCAAAACAACAGTCCTTCTTGAGTCCTTCAAGTGGGACGTTTTCAACCATCCACCTTACAGCCCAGATCTGGCGCCAAGCGATTATCACCTCTTCATGCATATGAAGAAATGGCTCGGGTCCCAGCTGTTTGATGACGACGAAGAGCTCAAAGATGCGGTCACAGGCTGGCTCAAGGCACAAGCGGGTGATTTTTATGCAGAAGGAATTTCAAAGCTTGTGAAGAGATACGATAAGTGCCTCAATCGTTATGGAGACTATGTCGAAAAATAGTGCAAAGATGTAGTTGTAAGATGTATATATTAAAATATTTTTACTTAACTTGGTGTACTTTTTTCAATCAACCGGAGGTTAGTTTCTGAATTGCCCTCGTATGTTGACAGCTGACATCATTTTTACGTCAACTGTAAGATGCAAAATACACCAAAATAAAAAGATCTCCAAACTATTCAGGTAGGTACAGCATGGTGGTGAAGGAACTCAGAACATATGAGAAAGACCAAACATTGATTGGAAAAACCACTTCCTTATGCGGCTTACTTTTTTCAGTATTTCCCTTGTTTAGAAATCGTCTATTGTGATGGACTGTTTGTTCTCACATTACAGAGAACTACGATATTTGGGCTTGATTTCAGTGTTTGTAATCAGGTGGAGTGGTTCACAGGTTACAGTTAATTATCGAGTATTTGAATGTATGTACCCGTCCTACAAAATACCTAGATGGTACTGGTAGTGGAATTATCAATTTTTGAGTTTAAGTGAGGCAATAAATGTGAAATATGCAGTTGAAAGCAATAAGTACAAAAATTATTTGTCAAATAGTTTCAAAGCACTGGGCGCACCCTGTCACTTGGACTTTTTCTCCAGTTGATTTGAGTCAAATATTTATTTTTTCTACTAGCGTGCGGAAAGATCCAGTTTTCCGCATTAAAAATCGTGCGGAAAGTAAATTTTCCTTCAACCACTATGCAAAACACACTTTTTTACACAAATTTTTATACGCAAAGCAGGCCTTTTCTCAATACTTTTGATAACCGTTGTAAAAGTAATGCGAAAAGTACACGCTATGGCACTTTTCCGCACCGAAATGTCAAACAAAGCTACCTATGACCTGTCAATATTTTTTGACAATTCAACTTAATTGAATTTCCATTTGGTATACAATTTTTAAATTGAAACTAAAAGTGAGTAAACTATCTATTTCATTATTTATTTTAATTTATTAATTATTAAAACATTAACCTATTAAGCATTATTTCAGTAATCATGAACCAAGATGAATAGCTATTTGTATTACTAGGGAGGAAAGTGCCACTTTTCCTCCCGCAGGATGTAGTTCACAGTAAACATCCAAGGGAGGAAAAGGCTCTCTACTCCCATGTGATGCATATGATTTTTCCTCTTACCCACTTTTTTTTGAAAATTTATTTACGACGAAAATAGGTAACGAATATAATTCAGCCCATTGCTTATATTGTGCATATTGTTTTCCATACCTGTCTTTTGTGGTAGTAAGGTTAATGACGTTATGTTAGCTTGCTCCTTGATATTAGGTGGTGTATTTGGAAATTCAAAATCACTTGAATCGCTCTCCATTTGTCAAAAATCAAACTAAGTTTAATGAATGTAGCGAATCTGCACCTCAAAAGTCAATCGCCGTGTTTACTGTCAGTGAGCCACAGCATACTATGCTTTTCTTATCCTGAACTCAAAAAACGTATACCTATCTAAGATTCCTGAAGTTGAGATTTGTATTGAAGAACTACGTTGATGTACCATTGATGTTTGATTTTTACCAAAAAACAGGATATACAGGATGTTCTATAAATTATGGAAACAATATAAATATAATGAATTCACAAGTTTCATCGTTTACAACTTAATTGAAATGAGAGGGAGGAAAGTACTTTTCCTCCCTAGGGAGAAAAATTATGAGCTTCCTTCCTGATTTGAGGGAGGAAAGTGTGTACTTTCTATAGGGGTAGGAGGAAAAATAATTTATCTTTTGAGTTGTCCAGTTCGGACATTGAAAATACTCTAGTTAATGTATTTCTTTCATTAATAAATGTGGTTGTAGAAAAAATATTGTGTACAACTTGTACGCAAATCACTTTTCCCACTCGCTAGATTTGCGCACTAGTTGTACAAACTCCTATTGTAGAGTTTTTGGAGTGTATACTGACATTTGAATATTTAAAATATGTATTTGTATGGTTTACTAAATGACTGAAAAATTAAGAAATTTATTAGAATTCTGCTATAATTTTTTTATAAAAAGAAACATTTTTTTAAATAATTTTTCATAGCCCTGGTAAAAGCCTTATCAAATGGATGTCAACTAATAATAATAATTGTTGATATGCATTTAATAATAAATGTTCCTTTATTTTAACTTTTGGGTTTTTTCCGGATGCTAGTAGAAAAAATAGCGTACCTAACACGTGCGTAAAGTGACTTATCCGCACGCAATTGCTGGTTTCTGCAATAGTAAAGTATCACTTTCCGCACTAGTTAGGTAAACTACTATATTATTTGCTCCATGGCTGCAGTGTTTCGAATTAGTGATGAAATACCACGTAGGTATATTGGTTTAATGATGAATATGCTGATTGGATTCCAAAAAGGGCATTATCGTTTTGATTACTGGTTACTCGAAACAAGTGGTCATACGTCATACGTCCGGATATTGAGATTATATTGGAAACAACAGTCCTCTATGAATTACAGAAGAAACTAGCTTGAATAATAAAAGTGAAGCAATTAAACTTAGCCATGAAAATAAAGGTTTGTGAAAATATTGCTATCTTTCTAAAACGACAAAATCTCTCTTTGCGCTCGAAATTCTCTACTTCAGTTCGATCAGCAACAAAAGTGCCATTTTTCAAACTATTACTTATTTTGTAAATGATATTTGTTAATTTTTTGCTCATATTAACTTTACATTTCAAACCCATAATTTCCCGTAATAAATTATTATGAAATTTGAACGAATAAGGAGCATTTTTCTGAGCAACATGTGAAACTGGTTAGCCAAGATTATCGTATATTTGACAGTTTTTTGCTCAATATTTTGGCTGCCTTTTTTTCATTATTTTCAGTTTTTTGAATCCCATTCCGGGATATAAATATAAGTAGGTATACATTTAAAATAATTAAACTCGTCCCCTTTTAACGACGTCCCTGCGTTTGTTACCATCTCAATGCTTATTTCTTACACAGAACTAATTTAAGAATGATTCACCAATGGCCCACCAATCTCGAGGAATCCAAGTTACCCACGGAAGGGATTCGACATGCTTTCCTAACCAATCTTGATTATTATTAGAACATGGTCAGACAGTTATAAAAAGCGAAAAAAGGAACGGAGCAATTTTTGCGGCTTCCTTTTGTGGTTTGGGGGCAGTTTTCAGGGCCAAGTACAATGAATATCTACTTGTAACAGGTTAGGCTCAAACTAGACTGGTAAGAGATGCGGTTTAACTGTGTATATATTTGAAAATATTTATTATAAAGTTACCATTGTGTAATGTATACTTTTCGATGATATTGATTCACACGTTTTTATCAGTGACAAAGTAGAAATCTCTTTCAACGTAGAATTTTTGAGTCAGCAAATTAAACCGAGAAAGCAGAATGGTTTTGATAAAATTTTGATATAGAAAGTTTAACTTGCAGTTTTTTTTAAATATCCTGTATAGGTACTGGGTGTCACGTGAATAAGTAACGTAAATTAGATACAATTTTTCTTTAGCATTATGTGTTTGTGGAATACAGGCTGATAAAGCATGCGGATAAAATACACATTTTATTGCATATCTTCTTGGAGATGGAAATGCTAGTTTGAACTTGTAGCTTGGGATATGGATATGAAGCTCATATAACCGACCAAGTGCATGCATACAAGTGGAGCTAATATAATTCATTTAGCTGAATGATTTTAATTTTGTGATTCATCTTCATCATCACCATTTCACTCCTTATTGTTACAATTTCTTGTGTGTCCTTGCTTCAAAAGTTATTTTCTTATATTCTGCTCTATTTCTGCATTTTTTCCACTCTCTGTTTGTATCCTCTTCTATCTGAGTCCTCCAAATTTCTCTGGGTCTTCTCCTTCTTCTCGGCCACAGAAGAGTCCATTTTTATCATTTCTCCAGGGTTTCGTTTCATAATATATTATGGTCTGCCCATTTTAGGCGTTGTACTTTTATATATTTCACGATTGTTTCATTGCTTAACTCGCTTTCTATTTCTTTGTTAGTTTTGAGTTTCCTTTCTCCAATTCTTGTTATGTTCGGCGACAGTATCGTTCTAAGAATCTTTCTTTCTATAATTTTCAAGTCTTCTGCTTCTTTTTTGTGTATTGCCGTTGTTTCTAAGCCATATGCGATCACTGGTCTTATTATTGTTTTGTATATATTTGTTTTGGTGTTATTGTTTATGGCCTCACTTTTCAGAAGTTTTCTATTTTTGCAGTAAGCTTTGTTTCCATTGATTATTCTTTCTTGCACCCGCTCTTTTTCTGTTTGTCCCATCGTCACTCCTAAGTAGTTGAATGTTGTTACATTTTCAAATGAATGCCATTGAGTTCTTAAGTTCCCATCGGTTTTTTTGGCTTTTTTACATACTATCATATATTTTGTTTTGTCCGCATTGATTTCCATTCAAAGCTGTTTCACATTTCCTTCTATCTTTTCAACTGCTTTCATAAATTCTTGCTACTATGGTCAAATCGTCTGCATATGCTATTATTTGAATATGGTCTGTTATGATGTTTTTGTTTCCTAGTTTAGCTGTTCTTAGGATACTCTCCAATGCCAAATTGAATAAAGTTGGGAAGATCGAGTCTCCTTGTTTGACTCCCTTGTTTACGAGGAATTCCTTGGATGTGACTCCTTGGAATTACACTTTTGCTTTGTTGTTAGCCATTATCATTTTCAGCTGCTCTATTAATTTTCTATCAATATTTAGTATTTCTAACCATTTCATCAATTCTTTTCTGTCAGTAGTGTCAAAGGCACTTTTGAAATCAATGAAAACCTTATTAACTTCCGTCACAGATTATAGAAGAGAACAGATGCGAAAGCTTGACAGAGAACATTAAAAAAGAGAGAGATGGGTGGACATACCCATTTAAAGGTCTATCGTCGTTTGTCGACTCCGTTCGGGCCTCTTCGCGAAACTTTTCAACAGTGTTATCAATTTGCATCATATTTCCCTCAATTCACGATTATGCGTCGAATATTTTATAAGCATTATTTTTAGTGTGATAGTTATACAGATACAAAAATATTCAACAATTACTTGTTTGAAATCAATTTCATTAACATTAAAAGAATTCTACAATTTAAAACATTATAATGTATAAAAATGCTACCATAAATATATACTTTTTTTCACAAACCATCTTTGGCAACCATGAACAATAACCGTGACGGTTTGGCTCAAAAATTAATATCCAAAACGTCAGTTTTGACACTTCAGTTTGAAGTTGTCAATCTGCGATATTATTTGTGTTATTTGACTAATCGATTGTAGGTTGTGGTAATATTAACTGGAAATAGTGTATATTAGTATATTATTTTTATAAAATGAATAAACATCACGGGGGAGTGTATTACTCATACATAGACTGTCCAAATAAATTTCATTCGGAAAGAAAAATAAAGACCCGGCACTGGAAATTGTTATTGTCTCCAAGTCAACATTGCAATTCGGTAAGAAATTCTGAAAATATTTTAAACTGGCAACATCGCGGCCATACCGAGTTAAAGGTCCAAGGTCATTGAAATCGGAATTGAAAATCCTTTGATGTTTTGCCGGCATTCGTATCTGTTCTCTTCTATAATCTGTGCTTCCGTGTTGTGTTACCATACCATGCTTTCTGCTAGGCCTGAATCCATTATGTTAGTCTCCCAATACATTTTCTGCTTCTGCTTTTAATCTTGTATTGATAAGATTAGCCAGGATTTTATTTGCGGAGTCCAGTAATGTTATTGCTTAATAATTTTTACATTTTTGTATCCTCTTTTTTATGAATAGATATTGTTATTCCCGTATTCCATTCATGTGGCATCTTATTTTGATCCATATTTCTTTTACTAAGGGATAAAAGTGTTGATCTTGTCATTTTTAGTTTTCCTTGGTTAACTTCTTCTTGAAGTTAACGCTGTTTACTAGAAGGGGTTCTGTACCTTCACTCAAGACTGTTTTATAATAATCCTTCCATATGTCAGCCATTTTTTGTGGATCGTTTTCTATTTGATCGGTTTCCTTTACTAACCATTGAACAACTTGACCATTCAAAGTGACAATAATATGAATAGTAAGTAGAAATTTCTCGTTTTTTTTTTGTATGCTCAAACAAAAAAAAAATGGTACTTTGATAGATTATTTCGAGAACGAACAAAAATAAGTGGATATTCATCAATCAGTGTAATCTTACATTTTGGCAACCTCTGTGTTTTCTGCTTCTATATATATGGTTAGTGACCTTTAAACCCGCGCGATAAGAGCGCTTTTGACTATAGTAAAGATGGATTCATGCAAGCAAAATTTGAAACTAAAACTAGGAAGTCGAAATCATGCAATGTTATGAAGATATTCATGAAAAAAATTGAGAAATGAAAGAAATCTGTCAAAAATTAAATGACCACTAAGAAAGATGGCCAATTTTCAACTAAGAAATTAGAAGACACTTAACAGACCCACAATATGAAGTCCTCAATGAACAGCTGAATCTAGGAAGTTCTCCATTATTAAACTGTCTTCTTAAGTAATAATTGTAAAGATCAGCAGATATAGTTTTCCTGGTTTCCTATATCATTGCACAGTTATACTGATCTTAAATGGGACATAGATATCCAGAATATCCCCATAGGGCTAATAATATCAAAGCTACTATTTGAAAATTCTTCTTTTCTTTTTTCTATTCATATATATTAAGTCAATCACTAGATAGGCACTATTTGGACTAGCCAAATATATATCAAGTATACATCATGTCAAAAGTAACTTCTGTCATTCTGATGATGATATATTTATCGAAACAATTGTCAATTTACTTGCAATTTACACATTTTTTCAAATATATTGTGGAGTCATTTAGAAACAGTTAGTTTCATTTAAAACCATATAAGAAATTAGTTTCTTCCATAAATTTGACACAACGTATGTCACAGATCAGCTACTGGGGATTATTGTTCATATGAGCTTGTAGTACATGTTTAAAAATGATTCTATAGTGTACAACAATATTTTTAGTGAACAAGTTGGCTCACCTTTAATATTCATGTTTAGTTATCATGCTCAATTACTATTGAAAATTTTGACAAATGATTGAAAAGACTACGCATGTCCGGCTGGTTTATTAAATTTTAACTTTATGTTGCATGAGCAGCTGACTATTCTTAATTTAAATTTCCAATCCAACTTAACTAACTCACAATTTTCAAAATATTATCTGACATGTATTCAGTGCTAAGATAGTTAAGCTAAGGTGATTAAATATTCAGGCTACAATATTTTTCATACGTTTGTTAATAGTTTATCTGCTTTTAGTTCACAATATTTTGTATCTAATTTTATTTGACTGTAACTCAATTAACAAGTAATTTTGTTCAATTCTAGAAATATAAATTACAAACTCATGAAGATGATTGTGCTTAAAACATTTGGAGATGAAATTTATTGTTCGACAATTCCACTCTCCATTTGAATCGTTAAACTTTTGTTCTCGAAGCCAGTATTTTAAAATTTGAGAAATGAGGAAAAGAATAGTAAGAGCAATATAATATCATTACTTGTTAGTTGTCTTTATGCAAAGTTTTCTCTTGGGATTGCTTAACAAGATAAAACTGCACTGCAATGAGGTTAATTTATTGTTATAAAGGAGGATATATCGATATTTTTTATTTCTTCAAGATCAAGATAAGTTGATAATTCGTACGTACTATGCTTGTTTCTTTTTCTTGCTGAACTATACTTGTTAAAATTAATTTTCCATATAAAATAGAATACTAAAAGAAAAAAAAATTCTGCTCCAAATTGGATAGCTCTTCAGGATATTTTAGAAATTGGAGAAGAGATCAAAACAGTTAATGTGATAATAATTATGACTTATTATTAAGATGACATGATGGTTTTCTTCCTTCCGACTATTGACTACTGCAACTTTTTCACTTGCCCAACCTCATTTCTGTTTTTAGTTTATGCTATAAATTTTTTCATTTCATTTGCCTATTTCTTTTTAATTCTCAATTTTTTTTGCTGGTTAAAGTATTTATTTATTTTTTTGTTTATTTTGTGTGTTGGATATAGGTACAAGGGTTACGTACGCTCATGGGTCTTTATAAGCGATTTAATAAAACATACATACAGTCATACAGACCACTGAATGACATACATAGATCTACAATTTTATGTCAAGATTAAAAAGTGTCAATGGTCGCGTTCATCCCAACAAAGTTGACCAGGTAGCGATTTTTAGAGTGATCCATCAGTTTGTAATTCTGTTGAACGTGCTAATAAAACCATATTTGTCAATGTCAATGAATACAACAACAACTCAGTTTATTTGATATATACGTCAGTAGTCAATATATATTTTACGAAACTTCAATTTTGAAGTGATAAGTGATTAGAATAATTGTGAAATATTGTATACAGGGTGTAACAAAAAAGCAGGTCGTAAATCATACCACATATTCTATGTCTAAAAATAACTCGATTCAACTCAAGTTACCCTAGTGCAAATATGCATGCGAAGGAAGTTACAACCCTTCGAAGTTACCAAATGAAAATTGATTTTTTCAAATATTTCTACAGCTGTTCGACATATTATAACGAAAGTTGACAAGTAGCTTTCTTATGATAAGAGCATCTTAATAGTTATTTATGCAACAAGTGCAAAAAGTGAGTGATTTTTCCACGCGACGTGAAATTGTCCAACGAGGTCTTTAGGCCGAGTTGGACAACACGTCGAGTGCAAAAAACACGTTTTGCAAGAGCTGCATACAATATTTTTTCTAAATTCATGCAAAAACTGGAAAATTAGAATATAAATATGTTAAGAACCGAACCTAACCTAATCAAACTCAACCCGTTCTTCTTTTTTTGTATCTTTATGGCCTCCACCTTGTCAGTACTCAATCATAGCTGGTTTTCGCCTTGACTATTTAAATTTTAAATAATTAAAGATTTTTGCAATAATTGTAACTCGTTGAGACTAAGTAGTAAGATATACATATATTATTGTTGTATTTAAGCAGGATCAGATACTTGCTATGGATTTTTATTTAATTCAAATGTTTATGTTTGTCATTAATCATCACAAAACTGACACAAAAATGACAGATGAGTGCAATAAAGTACCACTTTTTCCATTAAATGTGGTTCACAAAAGTGTTGTTTTTTGCATGGATGTAGAAAAAAAAAATTTAAGGAATTATTGCTTTCCGTGGGAGTTGAGATCACCTAACCCCCCCCCATTTTTATGTACGTTACAATTTAATGCTTATTGTGGCACCATGATTCAAACACATTATTTTCGAAACTTTTTTGCCACCTAGTACTTTTTACAATTATCAGTTTTTATCGAGATGCGGCCTATTTTTCATTATGCTTCAAAAATTTCGAGTAACAAAAATTAAAGTCAACGAATTTATAAGTTTCTCGAGGGTCCCAAATTTTTGATTGAATTTTATTTATTCACAAATGTGTATTTTTATTAGATGCTCGGAATGGCCCCCATCTTTTTGAACACACAGTTGGCACCGTTTTACTAACGAAAACCGAATATTCTGGAAAAGCAATGGCTTCTGACGATATCTAATTGCAGTCAGGCTGTAACTTTTTTCGCATGCACATTTATACTAGGGTAACTTGGGTTGGATCGAGTTATTTTTAGCCCCAGAATATGTGGTATGATTTATTACCTGCCTTTTTGTTACACCCTGTATATCGTTATTAAGTACATTTATTTACATGAGTTTAGATTGAATTGGAACCTTAAGTGAAATTAAATTTTTCCTACTGTTTGTTAGTATCTTTTAAAATGGCTCTACAGAAAAATGAGAACCAAAGTCCGAGAAATCACTTGAAATCAATTATTTCAAAAACAAAAGAAAATATTTTAAATCAGATCGCATATAATTATTGTTTCCTTGAATACGCATCTTAACTACTATTTCACCGTTTCTCTATTTCTTACTGTTTTCGAGATCCCATTGATACGCCTTGAATTTGGGGCACAAAAAATTGCATATAAGATGTTCATTGTGAAACTATTTAGAATAAACTGATTATCTATTAGTAAAAATCATATTTATTGCAAACAAATTCTAATTACTAACACCAACAAAAACGAATACAGTATACCTACTTGTTAGTTTTTTTCAATTATTTTGGAGGGTATTATAGTATTAAAATACTAATTCAACCTATAAAACTGGATGAAAAAAATCTGGTTTTATCTCTCCAAAATATCCGATAAATCTATTATAGTGGCAAGTAGCTAAACTAATAGTAGACACCGTAGACCCGTAACTCACATCTCTTCGCATCACCTTCTCGGGAGTAGAGAGAGGAATGATACATGTACATGGCAACCACCTCACTCACGTGAGTCTTCAGCAGGCAGGCTGCAGCACAACAAGCAGAGAAAGGAAGTGCATAGCGCCGTTTAGTCGGTGTCGACAATCGACACACACGCGAAAATATCGCGCATTCCTCTGTATCCGCTAGTTCTGGTGTACGATTCGAAACGTACCCCTGTTTGACGCGTCAACGACCTTGAACTGTAGTACTCAAAGTCGATCAGTGACAATTTTATTCGCTCGAACAATATTTTGATGTTTTTTATTGATTTGTTTATTTTAATTAATAGACGAGCGTTTTATGAAACAGTGATTGCGTTTAAATACATGTGTTGCGAATATGACGAATGTAAACAAAATAAGGGTGGTTGTGTTGGGGAGTCCCAGAGTTGGAAAATCAGGTCAGTGAATCTTTTTTTTCCACATCTTTCACATCGAACAATTTCTTATAAATAAATGTTATGTACTGATTTTATAATTAATTTGAAAATATCAGTTTACTATAAATTAAATTTTTTATTAGGGGGCAGAAATTCTCAAAGAGGATTCACCAACTTATATTTAATGAAATTGTTAAAAAAATTTCTTGATAACAGAATTGATCTAACTAATTTTTTTTCATTTCAAAGTTGCCTTTTAAACAATGTTTGATAACTATAACTTGTGGTTAAAATGGGCAAAATAAGAAAAAAAAAACTTAAAAAAAATTATCGGAAAAGTAGAATCTAATTTTTTTTATTCTGGTCAATTAATCTCATGAATCTTAGGAGCGCAATATTTATTA
Source organism: Galerucella nymphaeae (assembly GCA_963978555.1). Lineage (NCBI taxonomy): Eukaryota > Metazoa > Arthropoda > Insecta > Coleoptera > Chrysomelidae > Galerucella > Galerucella nymphaeae. Next base: position 14,404,832 of record OZ021715.1, on the reverse strand, counting down.
ATAATAATTGATAATTTTCAATTGACCTATATCTACATTTAGCGATAAATTGAGTACCTAGTTGATCACCGGCGGCCCTTCGGAACAAAGTTTGAAAACGATTAAATGAACGTGTGTACGGAAAGATCTGAAATTCAGTTTTTTGGGATGCCTTTGAGAAGATTTCGACATCTAAAATTATAATGAAAAAAATAAATGAATACTATGTTCAAAGTACCATTATCATTAGCATATTTCAGAATTTAAAATTTTATTAAAAAAATTTTCTATAAAATGTAATTTTTTCTACATTCATGCAAAAAACAACACTTTTGTGAAACACATTTAATGGAAAAAGTGGTTCTTTTTTGCACTAGTGCAACAACATTTTTGTTGCACTCATCTGTCATTCTTGTGTCAGTTTTGTGATGATTTATGACAAACATAAACATTTAAATAAAATAAAAATTCAGAGCAAGTGTCTGATCCTGCTTTAATACAACAATAATATGATGTATATCTTACTACTTAGTCTCAACGAGTTACAATTATTGCCAAAATCTTTAATTATTTAAAATTCAAATGGTTGAGGTGAAAACCAGCTATGATTAAGTACTGACAAGGTGGAGGCCATAAAGATACAATAAAAGAAAAACGGTTTGAGTTTGATTAGGTTAGGTTAGGTTCCCAACACATTTTATTCTAATTTTTCAGTTTTTGCATGAAAGTAGAAAAAATATTGTATGCAACTCTTGCAAAACGTGTTTTTTGCACTCGACGTGTTGTTCAACTCACTTTTTGCACTTGTTGTATAAATAACTATTTAAGTTCGTCAATTAATTAATATTAGGAACATTCGAAAAAAAAATGAATTATCAATGGTTCATCCAAATTTCTTTTATTTGAGTCAGCGAAAAACATCTTAATATAATGATTAACGATGAATAAAAATTTCATACTGTCCCAATATTGAACTACTATTTTGTTTTTTATTGATAAAAAATTTGGTAGCGTTGCAGCTACCGTTACTTACACAATAAATTCGACAACAAGACAACCATAATAATAAGTTTAAGATTGCAAAAAATAGTTGTTTGTTTTCGAGGCCCATTAACAGTATAGATATATATTTGTTGAAACTAATTGTGAATAAAGAAATATTTTTTTTCTACTGTTTCGCGTTAAATGACTAATTACTATATTCAAATGAAATCGTAAATTAGACAAATGCTGAAATAAGCAAGTGAAAAAGTTATTTTTTTTTAAAAGTTCTGCATTATCTAAAACCTAGAATACAGTCATCGAATATCGAATTTTTCAGTCGTATATACAAGGATTGTCAAAAAATATTAGTTTTACTAAGGAGTGAAGTAATTATGACAATATCGAAGAATTTTAGTGAAAAAAGTTGATGAGATTTAAAAACCACTTCTAAATATGTAGCAAAATTTGTTTATTTCCAATATTGATATAATGCTGGTTTTATAACTTAGTCTATGAATGTATTTTATCATTTGCAAAATAAATGAATATGTACTTGTTTCCTGTTGTAAAAGCAAAAATATTGAAAAAACATCAAAAATCATGTATTTCCTAATCACAAGAGAAGAATGTTCGTTCAAAATAAAAACATTGGCGAGAAATAAATTAATCCGAAGTTCCGAAATTTATTGGTTCACTTATATATATTCAAACGTAGTTTTTAATCATGATCAACTTTTTTCAGTGACGTATTTCAACATTTTCAAATTTAAAGGCACTTCAATCTTGACTGGAACTCGTATACGACTGAAAAATTGAATATTTGATATCTGCATTCTAGGTTTTAAATAATGCAGAACTTTTTTTCCTAAAATCAATAATAAGTTTTCCATATGATTCCAACTTAGGGGGCATATTATTTAAAAAGATATGAATATGAATATAGAAGAGACTGGGGAGACTGACAGAAACCAAACTCTCCTAAAGGTTGGTCTGGTGTCCTACCCAAATAGTCACTTTATATAGATCAAAAAAAGGGGAAGCAGAAGAATGTAGATTCTGTTGGATAGAACAGGAAACCTCCATCTACATACTAGCGAATTGAAAAACATATGAGACTCCTGGGGCACAACACCTAAGAGACTACTTTAATTTAACTGGAACTGAGTAGGAAGATTTTTCAGGTCTTGGTATTTGTCATTTCAAATAAAGACAAAGGCATGAAGACGCACGTGTCTTCGCTGCCAGATCTAACGACTTGCGTTTACTTGCAACTGCCTCGTGTGCAACTATTTTCGGCTTGCCTCTCCCTTTGCGTCTAGGCGGCTATATCATGCAATCGATGTACGCGTCTGTATTGCATGCGTAGACGCATAAGTGGACAGCCCGCTTTAAAATGTTACTTAGTGTGTTTTTTCAATTTTTTCTGACTATTTCACTAGAGTAAATTGATTACTGACAAAATTTGGAGGTTTTGAACTGTCAATCTATGAGTATAAAATTTTTTCTACAACCGTGCGTTTTAACCCACTTTCCCGCACGCATTTTAGTTTTGGAAGTGCGGTAAAGTAAAATTATGCAAATTTTGACCTTATTAGATAGTTTTTTACTTCGGAAGCTATAACTATGGTGACTACAGATAAATAAATATTCACGAAATAGTCCATCAAAAAAAATCTCCTCTAGCTTTTTGTTGCATTTTTAAGTTTTTGGAAATATAAAGTAGTAGTAGTTTTTAGTTAGTTTTGTATATGTATGTTGAAATGAAATAATTTTTGAAAAATGGGTTGGTATACTTTTCTGTAAGTATATACGGTCGTAGAAAAAATAATGTTCCTAACTATTTCTCTCGTGAAATAGTCATGTCGAATACCACTCAATCAAAAATTTTGTGAGGTAGAATTTTTCACTTGTATTCAAGTTTGTTGCTTTTTGGTAATTTTGCTCATGACATTTGATCCAAAAATGTCATTCGCAAAATTGCCAAGCAACAAACTTTCAGGACAATCACTCTCGTGGTATTATATTATGAAAAATTGGATGCCCTTATAATATTACTTGCCAATGTTTTGTCGCGGCTTTTGGACCATTTATCTACATAATACTCAACAAATTTTAAATATAACATATGTTATTCTAATATCATTGTACTTCTAATAGTATTCAATCCAAAAAAAATTTTATTCCTGAAAACTTCCTAAAATTATACTAATTCTCAAAATTAATCAACCTTCTACTAAGTACTTGATTTAATTTAAGTCTGATTCAAAATCTCACTTCTGTGACGTTTTGAGCGATGCAGCTTTCACTGTCGCACTTAAAAAAACTATCAATTTCCAAACTATTTAAATTGCGAAATGTCTACTAATATTAAATGTCAGATCGAACAAACTAACAAAAGCAGTCCCAACTACCTTGAATATTCCACTAAGGTATTAATCTAATACAGTAAAGTTTAAAACAAAATATTAATGATATAATTTTTTAACACTAATAGTGCTTCATGACATGGAAAACACATTAACAAATCACGATATATAATTCACAAATAAAACTACTTTCAAATCAAATCTACTTCACACGATTTTAAAGAGATTAACATTTTCAATTTCATTTTTTTTTATTTCACTATCAACTTCTATGTCACTGAATCGTGTATATTCTCATTGCTTATCCAGAATTTTAGCTTTCTGAAAAGTGAGAGTATTTTTGTTTGCTTAATAAGAAATGTGGCACGGCAGTGTACAAAATTTTTTAGATTTTGATCTTGTAAAATTGTAACGTATGGTAGGATAAACTAGCATGAAGAGTGACTGGACACAGAATTATAGGACACTTAAGTCTTTCGGGAGACTACTGAATAGAAGAGAGACACTTATCTAAACCGAAGCCTGCTCACATCCCAAAATTACTGCAGGAAATGGATCTAATGGAACTACTATAGTTTCTGAGACTATCTTCAGAAACTTAGTGGAAGAAATGATTGATATTTTAGGTGAATGTCACCCCAATATAATTAAGTACGTATGTACAAGATCGAAATAAACATCGAATTCATATATAGATACAAAGCAAGTGTCAAATAAATTTTAATTGGAGAAAGCATTATTCATATTTCATAATAAAGTTGTTGACATTACTTTTGTTAAACTTCCTTGAACCATTCAATATAAACAAACATGTTAATTGGGTAAACATTATAAACCAATAATCAATCGTTCCGTTGTTTAATTTTTAAATATAATATATCAATTTTATAATCTCAAATATATACACTGCTCAATCTGAGCTGGTACAACAAATTGCTAGCATCGTACAGTATTTTTCCTAAATTTCTTCATGACTTTATTATATGTATAAAGTATCATCGATCACTCAATTTTGTAAAAAAGGAGAGGGTTTTTTCAAGAAATTTCCTGCAGCTCTGTGGATGATGGTGAATTAGCAGCAGCACAAGAAAGTTGGATTATATGGTCATTTTTACTTAATAAATCCGGTTTTGAATCATTTAATTATCTCTGTTATTGAGGAAGATCTACTATTTCATCAAACTAATCCGCTTCCACTCAAGGTGATTAGCGGTGTATAACAATGTACAATATTAAATTTTGTTCAGTAGATTAATGTCCTTTAAGAACTCCATCAGCTTTTCAACTGGGCAGTTTTCACCTAGGAGTAAGTTTAAATCTGTAGGTAGCCTATGTTTTAGCCGGTGTGTGTCATACTTGGTGCAATTAATCAGGACATGTTTCACTGTTAAATGTTCTTGACATACATTACAAAGGGGAACACTGTCTTTATTGAAAATATAAGAATGAGTAAATTTGCAATGCCCTATCCTAAGTCTAGTAAGAATCACTTGTACTTTGCGCGCCGTGATTGGATGCTTCCACAATGTCACTGTTGACTTAACTTCGCGAAGTTTGTCTTGCGATCACTGCCAGATTTGTTGCCAGTTGTTGCGAACTTTTTCCCGAATAAGCATTCTCAAGTCACTCATCACGCACTCCTGCATAAGTTCGGCATTAACATTATCTATCGCGTTACGGGCACGTAAATCCGCTTCTTCGTTGCCTCTGATACCAATGTGAGCAGGAATCCATATGAAGTCGAGTGATTTTTTGTCGTTCTGGATTTTATGAAACTGTAACTTAATTGATTGTTATGGGTGCTTGGGATAAATATGTTTCAAGAAATTTAATATATACTACTTAAGGAATCAGTTAAAATTAGGGTTTTGGGGTTTGGAGATGAGTTTTCATTGGGAGTAAAATGAATTCTCTTGTTGCTTAATTTTTGATGAAAAACGTCCAAAACTCCATCTTCAAGTCCAATAATTTTGTACTAACGCAGAAAATAGGTTATTTCTTATTTTTCAATGGTTTTCACGTGAAAAACTCATAGCCTTTACATATCAAAAAATTTGTGGCTTTCAAGAAGTTTTTGAAGCATAATTATTGAAAAATCAGTATTTAATAGATTAAATACAATGTAATGAAATCATTAGTTAACAATTATTTATTGATATTTAATTGTTATGTGTAGGTATGTTGTATTTGTCGTAAACTGTATTGAGTTACATGTCTTCACTAGCGTGTAATTCAATACAGTTTATTTGATACTGCTGGCTGGAGACCTTCCTACATAATTTATTTGGTTTGTTCAAAATTTTTTGTTACAATCGATCTTTTTCTTTAATTTTTTTTTAACACACAGTTTTGAATGTAATGCGATACAACTAATTATTATTCAACCTTTTTTCTTGGCTTTGGATGGATGTATCATCCATTTAACCATAAAACTGAAATGTAATCTTTATATTTTTACTAGAAAAACTGGACCAAACATATATTTTGTTGAAATGAAAAGAAATGATAAATCTCGGAGAAAGGATAAACGGTTTTTAAAAGAATCTAGAATTTCTCCCTCAAAATATTTTGTTTTCCGCTTTCCCCAAAAAAATTTTAATGCTTGATTTTTGTATTTTCTCAAATAGTTTATTTCCCAGTTCACAAAGAAACAAGTCATAGAAATCTGCAATCATATCCAGGATAATCAGAATTTTTATTTTATCATAATATTCTGAACACTTTCCGTCTCATACCCATACCTATATGCATATATGTATGTCTATACCGAAAATATCGAAAATACAGAGAACAACAACAATAACCAAAAGTTGAGAGAATCACAATAGTTGCTTGAACTGTTGACGGTTTACGTACACGCACTTTTATACCATTTTCCCATTGTAAAACCTGTCTTTGCGAATAAATCCTAATAGGATTGAATGTGTTCTGTTGTAATTGAATTCTTGTTATCCGATTTAAAGTTTCGAAGATTGTTCCGTACACTGGAGATTTCATTTAGCTTCATACTAAAAAGTCAGTGGTCTTGAGTTGATAGTCCAAAATTTGAATACACATATGTAGCTTCCGTAGCAGAATAAACTGACGCCTTATCTTAATGATAACAAATGTGCAGGGAAACATTTGTTTGTGTTCTATATAAATAATTGAAAACACATTGTTCGTTAAGAATTAATTTAAGCAGAAAACAATTTAAAATTAATTTGTTATATTCACAGTTATTTGACAAATAGTACAAGTATAAGAAAAACATTATTGAAACTATGAGAAGCATTTTGGCCACCATGCGGGGTGGTAGGGTTATTTTGTTCAATATTTTGTACTGTGAAAATTTCATTTGCCGCCTGAACCTTATTGTTAAGAGATTCTGCAATATATCCTTCAGCAAGGGTTGCTGACTCCCATCCGTCATGCCTCTTTAAACTAGTTGTTGCAAAAAACCAATAAAAGTAGTGACCAATATACTCTGTTGGATTCACCAAGTTCAAATTGATGATTTCCTACCACTTGTCTACAACACTTTCCGCTTTTAAATTTAAAGAAAAATCATAATCATATTTTCCAGTTTTCACCGGACATACGTAATTCCGATAAACATGCCTGTACATATGATTAATTACAAATGATCTTGGTTCATTGGTCTTCGAATCGGGTTTGCTAATTGAAAGCTTATCTTCCATGTCTTCTCCATCGTGTATAGTCATTCAGACTAACATATCCATTCTATAGGTCCCAGAAATACCTAAGCCACCTTAAAAATAAATAACAGCAAATATAGCCCAGCGGGTATACTTTCAACTTCGCTTGTACCTATTGCTCTATTGGAACCAAGATCTCGGAAAAGAGTAGCATTGGAAACCGAGTGAGATAAACAATGCACTGAATGGAGCTTGGAGTGAACCTACTATTCAATGAGCGGATTCCAAGTGACACAGCTGCTGAATTGAGCAGAAGGAGGCTTACACTCAACAGTTGCGAGCATTTTGAACGCTGAAATTCCGCTTTTACAGTTAGCCGCATGTATTAACCGTTTCGACAGCGGTGAGCGTGAATTTTCTTGGCTCAGCAAAATAGCCAGCCGATAAGCCTGTGCGTTAGGGGTAGCAGCATTTGGAGCGTCACGCTCACTGAGCAGTCTCGAACCTTGGAATGCACCCATTGTCTACGCATGGTTGCAGATCAGCCAAGGCTAAAATGGTAACACTACCAGCTCGCATTAAAGCGGAAACACATTATTATTACGTCACGTGAGTTCAGGTCCGACCAATAGAATCTCTGATCCCTTTTTTGCCAGAGTGTCGGCCTCCTCGTTGCCCTCCACTCCTCGATTATTGAATACCTCAAATAGAATAATTTTCCAGGAATTTACAGTTAATTGTATCGTGGTTTCATGAAATTACACAATTATTTTTTACCTTGATATTTTTTCTTCTAGATGCACCCAGCGGCGCTGCTTCCGACCCTGGCGCCTCTTAATATAAATCATTGACTGAATAATTGTAGTACAACTAATGTTATTTTTTGTTTGCAAAGCATACTTTGTTTGTTTTATGTTTTTTTGTATTGTTTTCATGTGTATTTTGCGTCGATGATAAAAATATTGTTGGTTTTGGAAAAACACAAATAGTACCTATATGTTATGAGTATCAGTTTTTAACGAGGCTACGTAATCAGATCGTCCTGCTATTTTCCAATTTCCAGAATTATTATTTTTTATTGAATTATGAAATAAAACAATTAAATTTTTTAAAATCTACATGATATTTAAACTTGAAATAGTGACGCGATTCGCTAACTCAGTAGCTTTATCAAACGAATGAAGGTATAATGAGACCTTTTCAATTTATACAGTGCCTTAATACTAAATTATTGGATATTATTAATAAAATTAGAATCTATTTATATGGAAATGAAATGGGAAGGGAATAAAATGTGTCTTGATATGGGATTAACTGAATTACAATCCTACAGGAACCTTTTTAGGTAAAAAGGTTTAATAAGGGAGAATTATTGTTGATATCTATTTGGTCGTTGGGAAGATTATCTGAATATTTGTTATTATTTATCTCAATGGATTGTGAAAGATTTAATTTGAAGGATTTAGGTTCTATATGCGAAATTTCAAAATTTGAATCGAAAGAGTGCAGAAGATGCAAAATGGATACCGAAACAGTTCTGCATATATTATGCAACTGTGAGACGCTCGACCACAGGAGGCAGTAACTGTATGGTAAACCACAAATTACTCCAGAAGACTTCTACAACCAGGCTGTAGACAGAATACTAGGAGGATCCACAATAAGCCCAAGAGGCTGAGGTGGTGCCGGCGAAGGGACGGCTCCAGAAGACTTCTACAACCAGGCTGTAGACAGAATACTAGGAGGATCCACAATAAGCCCAAGAGGCTGAGGTGGTGCCGGCGAAGGGACAGCTCCTTTGAAAAAAAAGCTGCTGATAGTTTCATCTTTCCGAAACTAGAAAAAGGCCAGTTCTCCCAAGGTTAATTTTTAAAATTAGTTTCTTTCAAATTATAAAACCATCCAAAAGTTTTTTTTTTATATTTACAGTAAATATTCTGCTTTGTTAAAATATCCCTTTTATATCGTGTATACTTGGCATATCTAGTAGATTTCGTGCAACGTGTACAAGCTTCAACTTCCTATTTGATCAAATCAACGTTTTAATAAATTATCATTTAAATTTATCGTCCATCAACACACTTTTGTTACCAAGAATGCAGCACGTACGATTTGGTCTGTTTTATAAAATAGTATCAGCGATATTTTTTACTTGGAAAACACGACCAGAAAAATAAATACGAAGAAATAGGTTACATACAATACAAAACAAATAATGATTGTAGATATTTTTATTTTTAAATAGATACCGTACTATTTTGAACATATTAATAGAATAATTAATCTGTAATGAAGCATACATGTTTTTTTTTCATTTCATCCCACGCGGGGCTGAATTATGAAACAAATTCATTATTTTACTAACACTGTACTTTAGGCGAATTATTATCACTTATAATTGCACAAGAGGTTTGTATTTTATCGGGTAAATTTGGATTGTTTAATGATAAACTGTTTCCTAGCAATTAGACGAGAACAACTGTCAACTATTAAAAACGCGACACCGAAGGTGGAGCGTTTTTAGGAATACTGATTTTTCAATAAATATGCTTCAAAAACTTCTTGAAAGCCACAAATTTTTTGATATGTAAAGGTTTTGAGTTTTTCACTTATAATTGCACAAGAGGTTTGTATTTTATCGGGTAAATTTTTTTATTGTTTAATGAGAAACTTTTGCCTAGCAATTAGACGAGAACAACTGTCAACTATTAAAAACGCGACACCGAAGGTGGAGCGTTTTTAGGTTGACAGTTGTTCGAGTCTAATTGCTGGAGGAAACAGTTTAGAAGTTGAACAACACAAATTTACCCGATATCAATACAAACATCGAGTGTAATTCGGCAGGACAATTCAATGAATCGGCTCATTGTTAGTGTTTAGAAATTCAATAAGTTGTTGCCAAACATGTCAAATTATTTATCATGGTAACAAATGCATAAGTGAAAAAACCACAAGTGCATTTATCAAAGGTAATACCACGAGTGCTTCAAATTTTATCGATAATTTTTTCTTTTCCACGAAAACTTGTTTATTTGGCAAAAATATGAAAACAAACCGATTTGATAAAATCACGACTCCGTTAGGAGGAGTGATTTTATCTAAATTCGGTTTGTTTGAATGTTTTTGCCTCAAATAAACAAGTTTGAGTGATGAAAATAAAAAATTATGTGATAAAATTTGAAGAGCGAGTTGTATTTGGGAAGATTATTTTTTTCAACAATTTAAAAGGATTTTTGAAAGCGCTTTTAGTTGTCAATAATGACAAATTCAAAGTAAAATTTTGACGTTTCGATGTAAACAAGGTTTTATCGATGAGGAAGCATAATTATCAGTATAATACCGAATGATTGGCTAGAATAATGTATTGCTATTGGTTAAAACCACCAAAATGTCAGATTTTGACAAGTCAAAAAAATAATCGCTGAAAAAGTTAAAGCTAACTTTTGCCGGTGTTAAAGTGACAATTACACTGAGGCATATGCGAGTTGAATTGTCATTACTAAAAATTACAATATTTTATCAATATGATATTTTTCGAAAAAAATTTCCTGAACAAATACACAGATTTAATAGTTTATTTTATATTGTACCCCCATCTCTAGTCGTGAATTATGAACCATAATTCACAACAGTGGATATAATTATTATGCGTACCATATACCTTTTGTCTGGAGGTAAAATATTGACTTATTATTAGGTGGTCGTGGACAATAGTATATCATTGAACGAGCCAATATTCACGATGGTGACGTTTGAAGTCACCCTAGTGAATAATGGCCATAAATTGGGACTATAGTCGCGATATTTTTGATTTTTCTGAACCATATAATTTTACATAAATATACCATACTTTTTCTCCATTTGATATATCAATATTGTATCTATTGCAATTAACGAGGTCTCTGTAAACGTCAATTAAATCCACTCCACCCTGTATACAGGTAGATTAATAACTATACGGGAATAGGCTGAGGGCAAATTATTTGGATCAAAACATGACGCTAGTACTCAATACGCACAAATAAGATGTTGTGGACAAAATACAGGACGTTCAATTTGAAATAACTTCTCCATTGTTTGACATTTTGTTGCAGGCTGCATCAAGTAAATGATTCCTTATGATTGTACCTTTTTTAGACAAAAATTTGCAATTATTTTAATCAGCAAATATGACGTGACACGATAAATTTGAACGTTTTTGTGCTGAAATCTAATACTTTTTTTCTCTTGTATAATAAATAAGTACCTATTATTCTCTATACATACTTATTATGCTTCTTAATTGGATAGTACCAATATGTTTCATTTCTCCAGACTTCTGGAAGTCTGGGAGTCTTTTTAAATATTTAGGGATGCCATATAGATTCTGGTCTGGTTGTTTTCTGGTCTGCTTTCAATTCTATTATATATTTGAGTGTATAAAGATGCTCTTGCATGTGTAGAATGTCCTTTCCGAAACCCGCTTTGAACCTAATTGGTTTTCTACGTTAAAAAATTATAATTACTAAGAAGAGTTCACAGAAATTGAGTTTAAATAAGTTCCCATCGCCGACTACGAATCACTGACAGCCACCTACATATCATGAAAGTCGACAGTTTACGGTTTTATGTTTGTCGCTAAATATGATCCTTACGCAAAATATCAAGTTTATCTCTTCTAATCTTCAACTAGCATTTTTTCCTTTTATTCTTCGAATATTCATCTTCCTGTTTCCTTTACATATTAGATATGAAAGTATCTTCGGATCTACAATAGACATAACAGGCCGTTTTCGTGTCAATGTTTCAATATCTGCCACGGAGATCTAGACATGTAATGGGAGTGAGAAGACACATCTTTTAACACTTCACCGTGAAATATCATATTTCATCACACACAAGTTATTTTATGATCTATGTTAGCTAGCATTATAATATTTAATACATTCTGGTATTGTACATGGACGTAGAATGATAAATGGCGTTTGGATTTGGTTATTAAATATTTTTTCCAATTCAAGAACATGTTCAGTGGTGTTTTCCTTCGGAAGATAGTTATTCATACATTTTACATTAAATAGGTATTCGTCTAAGTTGAGTATAGGGCAATTTGATATGCTAATTCGTTTTAAAATTTCCCGCACAGTAACTTGGAACACTGCTCCAGTTAATATCAATTATTATTAATGGACGAGTTCTATACAAGGGAATTGCTGCCAACATAACGAACAAAAAAATACTGAAAGAGGTTAGTCGCATGAGGAAATGGTTTTTCCTTTCAACTTTTGGTTTTTCTTATATGTTTTGAGTGCCTTTACCACCCACGTTGTACCCGAAAGGTCTTTTTAGTTTGGGATATTCAGGATCTTACAGTTGAGGAAGCACAAACAAAGCAAAACAAACATGTATTGACAGCTGTCATTAGCTTTGCGTCAACTGTTAGATGTAAAATACCCCAAATAAATAGTGCCTGCAAATTTCTTGGGTACAGCTCCAAACTTTTCGGGTACAACATGGGTAGTGAAGGGACTCAAAACATATAAGAAAAACTGAAAATATATTGGAAAAACCACTTCCCCATGCGACTAACCTTTTTCGGTATTTTTTTGTTTGTTAAACAAAAAAATACCAGCAATTCCCTTGCATAAAACTTGTCCATTGTGGTGATACTATTTAAATTTTTTTATTCATTCTACTAATTTACTTTGTAACTGACCATGGTATATATAATTCATTTTCACCTCAATCATTGTCTCAGTTTATTCAAATAGTACAGGCGAAATAGACGCATGAGTACCGAAAATTATTCTACGTCAATTTATTCATTCGGTCCCCTTTAAATTGCCCCACTGATGACATGAATGCACGTTTCCATGGGGCAACCCCATGTCATATTGCTTAAACTGAAATTGCAAGGAATTGTAGTTGTCCAACCGGACAAATGATCCCATAAGTTTTCTTGATAGAGTTAATATTATTAGAAATATGAATTTTTAAGGGTTCAAAAAATCTCAAATTTGGGTACTTTTTACCCATAATATGAACATGTTTTTTTTTTCGAATTCTTCATATAATCGTCGATAATATCCCCAATTGGAATTTGAAAGCATTAAATTGTTTATACCTGATATGCTGCGTTTGCTTCTGTTTCCTGAATTATTATTCAAAGTTTATATTAAAAACTATTGAAACTTTATCAAACTTTCCAAAATGGGTAACGTTATGATTAATTATATTACACAAAATTTATAAATAATCTATTTTTTCATTATGACTATTTAAATCAGTAGACATGATGACCAATAAAACTACCTGCAGCCTGCAACTAAACTATTTTACGCCCTGAATGAGAAATATTCGAGTAGAAGGAAAATGAGTATAGAAACAAAATAAACAGTTTAGGAAGCAATCTACAGATCAGTCCTTATGTATAGATGCAAGAGGTGGAATCTTTCCAAACAACAAAAAATCAGGATACAGGCGACAGAATAGTTATTTGCTTAACTAGGCAGTCAATCTACTACTTTGCTGCCAAGTTGAACATATAATTTTTTCTCCGATTGTTCATAATGAGGATATTGTATTTGCAAATTATTACAATTCCCACAATCTCTTTATTTTGGTTGGTTGCTATGGAAATGTATAATCACTGAGGGCGAGTTGTACCAAACGCCTAAACTCGGTTTAATGTTAACTGATGATTAGACTGTGGCTCACTGACAGTAAACACGGCGATTGACTTTTGTGGTGCAAAGTTGCTACATTCATTAAACTCAGTTGAATTTTTGAAAAATGGAGAGCGATTCAAGTGATTTTGAATTTCCAAATACACCACAAGCTAAAATAGCGTCATTAACCTTACTACTACAAAAATCTAAAGATAGGTATGAAAAACAATATACACAATATAAGCAATGGGCTGAATTATACTCGTTACCTATTTGTGTCGTAAATAAATTTTCAAAAAAAGTGGGTAGGAGGAAAAATCATATGTATCACATGGGAGTAAAGTGCCTTTTCCTCCCTTGGATGTTTACAGTAAATTACCTCCTGCGGGAGGAAAAGTGGCACTTTCCTCCCTAGTAATACAAATAGCTATTTCTACTACCGTATGTAAACTACGTACTTTAGACACACTTTCGAGTGCGTACAACTAAAAAAGTTCCAATAGGTATGTTGTTATAGGTATTTAGTCTTATAAAAATGTGGGTAGGTATCATAAACTGATATTACATTTTTTCATAAATCAGAGATTGAAACCTAAAGAACTCGGTGAAGTAACCTAATATTTATTGAGTACTGGAAAATAATACAATGCATAGGTATAAGTTGGCGATGAGTGATTGACATTTCTTTGTGAATCTGACATTTAAAATTTAAATTGAGATCTTCCGACCATCTAGGGTAATCAATTGAATTTATATTTGAGTATTGAATATTTTTAAGAAACCATGATGTTATTTCAGATTATTATAATTATGAAGATGGCTTCCTTTGAGTAATTTTTTCACACATTAGTGCGCAAAGAAAATTACTATTAAACTTATGTATTTTGATAACATTTTCGCTAGTAGAAAAACTATTGCATATAAGTCGTGTGTAAAGGCCTTTTTTCGACTTATGTGAATATTCATATCCGTGAAAAAGGGCTACTTCACGCACTTGTTACATAAATAATTATTTTTCTATTTCATAATTAAAAAGTGATATTGCAGACTTCATGAAACATTAAATATATTGGAAACTACAAATTTTTGGATATGTAAAGGTTATGTGCCATCAAGAAATACACGAACAAATAAAAATAGCTTCAAATGCCAGTGGCGTAGAAAAAGGAAAAGAAAGGGTGACGTATTCCTACAAATGTATACCACTGGATCAAGAATTGAAAATCACTGGATCAAGAATTGAAAAATGTTTTCCCATCGAAATATGCATTCTTACATTTAAAAACAACCTACCAAATGTCAAACCAATTTATTCATCCATTTTAAAGTTATCAAATTGAAACATTTGAATTTTCATAACCATAAAACCCCCCTTATTTCGAAAAGTAAATAGCCTGGACCCCCCAATCTCTATATCATTCTGTCCAATTCTACGAGAAGTATCTACATGCAAACGTTGTAAGTGTCATTTTAAAACACACTGGGCTGCGTTCGAGAAGCTGGTTGTTGGTATGAAAATTATTCCAAGGAGTGGGGGTAAAAACTCACTTCGGTGTGCTAAGCTCGCTCTAGGTTTTCGAACGGTTATGGAGTGTGTTGTGTCAAGATAGTGTCAAGCATTTTTCAAGGTTATGTTTGTTTGGTTGTTGACAAATCAAATTGGAAATTCAGTCATTCGAATCATCAAATCTTTCTCATAATATTTTCTTGGATTTTGAATTGATTTAAGGCATTGACGAGCAGCGAAAATGTTTAAAAAGAAAAGAGGTTGTCTAGGTTTGTCCAAAATTAACCAATTGTCATTGGAATCCTGCTTATTTTCTACCTTTTCCCAATGTAACTTGTTCCATACTTTTCCTTTTTTATAATTTATTTAATAATTTGAAATTAATAATTGCCATCTAGAAGATATCGGCAGAATAAATTCAAATGCTTAAGCTGTCATATATGTGACTTATTTGTCAGCGTAAATTTCACCCTAGTCGCAACTAGAGTGTCTGATGCGCGCACCAGTATGTGGCAACCATCTTTTGGAACTATTACTGTGCGTACTATTTTTATATACACTCCGACTTTTCGAACGGCTACTGTGTGATTTTTATACGACACAATATCATCAGTAGGGTGATTCAAAGAGGACTACATAAAAAAAATTGAACTGGGATAGTTTCTGGTACTCTTGCGCCGATTCCTCCTGGACTAAATTGATTTCATATGGAATATTAATTCCAGTATTTAAACATACACGTGCTACTCTTCATTTAATATCAATATTCAATCCACCTATTTGGGCTTGGCCTTTACTGGTATCATACGCACCAAGGCTTCTCGAATATCTTAAATCTTTCGAAGCATTTTGTCGAAATTGATTCTGCTTCGTGGTTCTAGAACGTTCGGAAACAGTACTTGTTCGTGCATGAGGGTGGGTAGTATTGCTTTATAATATGTAAGTATGTGATTGGGTGCTTCTTCTTCCGTTCCAATAAATTTTCATTCTCCACTCTTCCACTATTCAGACCTACTAGGTCACTTGTCTGGGTGCAGGTCCATCCGGACCTATTGGTTCTTACCTGGCTGCTTTAGTTTCTCATGAGAATCTTTGATTCCATTAGCCCTTAGATCTTTCCAATGGATAGGCTTCTTCCAATAATGAAAATATATGAATTGACTACTGCAAAATAATTCAGATCCCCGAAGGCCTTTTCTTTGCTAGCACATCTATTATTGCATTTCATCCTATTCTAGTGTGCACGGAGACCCATAGTAAGGTGTGATAATACTTTTCCTTTTATATATTCTATGAATTTTGAGCTAGGCACAATTTACTATTGCTTAGTTCAGAATATAGGTAGTAGGGAAATTGTTTGAGAATATGAAAAAGCTTTGGTTCACGTCGTAAATAATTATTATAATGTCATATGCTGTTCTAAATCAAGCGATATAAAAAAAGTTTGTTAGAAATTGTTGATTGCGAGAGTGAGAGAACTTTTAGTCATGAAGCATCTGGTCAGTTCCGGTAGAATCTGCTTAACGTTGAAGTATTTACTAAGCTGCTTGTAGTATCTACTTTTTAGCCCGTAGTACATGCTTGGACACGTGCAGCATCTTCCACTCCTTCTGCTAGGGGAGCAGGTCATGACAAGTTTATTAGATTTTCTGTTCCATCATTGTTGTTACAAAAAATTTTCAAGACTACCCGAAATATTATTTGCTATTTTTCTTGTCAATTGAAAGTTATAAACAGTGTTCGTGATTGAGTAGAATGTCTTCAAATGAAGAAATGCCCTGTCAAGAAGAGTCCCAAAAAATATACAATTAGCATTTGTTATAATCCTAGAAGATTTCAAGATACTGCTGGATAAAAAAATGTCACCTGCCACCTCATTTTCTGTTACCGGAACATTTTATGATACAAAATATCATCATTAATGTGTCGTTGCACAGTATATTTTCCTTCCATCCATCCATTTTCAAACAAATTTAACCGAAGAATTCTCAAATTGCAGTAAATACTTTAGTCATTTTCACTAGAGTGCTACTTAGTATAGTAACTTCCAGAAAAATTTAAGGTATCCACTTTGAAATGTAGTTTCTTCTTAGTATTGAAGTACCCACTTTATAGAAAATGCTAATACTTCTAGTGTTAGCATATACTTCGTTTTTATTCATACCACCCAATATTTTGACTTAACTTGTAGGTTCTCATTAGTTCCGATACTATGAACATGGTAATTTCTATTACATTTTTAATGAACGGGTTCACTAATTACTTTTTTTCATATTGACTTTATTTCACAGGAAGTTTATTAAACCTTCCAGCTATCTAATAACGCGGCGCCATTGCATACATATTATATCCTACACATTATTTTATTACGACATAACTAATTTCATTAGAATTCTACGATTTATTGGCAATTTCCAAAGCTATCACTTGATTTATTGTTTATCTATTCCACGTCAACGTTATTAAGTCAAAGAAGAAGTCGTTAAACGTTTACAAAGCTGCAAGAAACAGTAATGTACACTATGAAAATTTTATTGTATCTGTCAAAGTAAATTTTAGGAAGCATCTGAAACTCGTAAAATACCGTTTTTATAGCAACGTGGGCTTTTTCCGATTAAAGTGAAAGGGATAATTGAATATTCTGGATGAACTTGTCGGCTCTTGTACGATTTTCCATTCATATACCTACGGACTGCATAGCATTAAAGGACACAACACATAGGAGATTGAAGGAGAATAGAAAGGAAATACTACTACTACTAAGTTTGCAGGCGAGCCTTGTCCTGGACAAACTCAAGCCAAGGTTCCGGCACTGAGGCCACTGGCGGGCCCATTGTGCCATTCCTGCTACCTAGACATCCATAAAGCCGAGCCCTTCTATAAAGGCCACAACCTTTTCAATGGAGGCCTGATTGTGTCTCCAGGGGCCATAACAGGGACTCCGAAGATTCGCCTGCGTAGTACAGACCAGTGTGGACACTCTAGGAGAACATGGACTGACGTTTCGTCAGTCATGCCGCGACCCCTACGTAGGGAAGGAAATACTTGTTCAACCTGTGAATGTTCCAACGCTATTCCAAAGAATAGGACTGAAACAGCTACTGGTCGACACTTTCTACAAAAACTGAATAGAAAAAGGCGCACAATGAAATTTAAACATGAAGCTGTATAATTATTTTCATTTTCAAGAAAGAGTATTTACAAATAAAGTAGTGGTCAATCGAAAAAGTATGCTTAGACTGCGGTTCCGCCAACTGCATAAAATTTAACATAACAGTAATAATAATGGTGCATTCCAGAAATCCTGAGATATGTCAAAGGATGGTCTGCAGAAGAAGTACAACTTTTCGGACACGGAATGAAGTTACAAGAAGAAATGGGATCCTAACACCAGACGTTATACAAACAGCCAAAAGCAATAGAAGAAACTGGGATGGCAGTGTACACTGTACAGTCCAAGGACCACACACTCTGAAAGTTTAAGATTAACCTTTAGTGTTGTCGCCGAGACGAGAGATTCTCGCCTCTCGTCTCGTCTCGCTCTCTTTTGACGATACGAGAGAACCAATCTCTCGTCTGACGAGACGAGACGAGAATTTCTCTCTCAAGCAAAAAACGATATTTTTGAGATTTTTTAAATCTTTTCAAATTCCTTTTTGTAAAAATATATATGATGTCTACAGGGTGTAACAAAAAGGCAGGTCATAAATCATATAGTAGAATACGCGTTAAAATTTAGCTCTTGTTAATGTTCGTTGATTTGGTTTATATCACGAGAGAAGCGAAACGAAACGAGAGAAAAATTTTATCTCGTCTCGTGGCAACACTACTAACCTTAAGTATTTTTTATCAAGAAACCATTAATGCACAGAGCGTAATCAATTCTAAAATGTTATGGAAATGCCTAGGAAAACTAAACTTGCTTTGTTAATTTTTAATATTATTGTTTATATAGCTAATATTGATTTATGCGTTACTTTCTGAACGCATTGTATAATAGAACGCCTTTGACTAATGTAATTCTTCACTGTTCAGTGAGAACAAACTAATTTGTTTTGATTCTAAACTGAATGCCTTCGATAATGCGATAAGAACCATTCATTCCGATAGCGAGTATTACAAAAGACAATAATTTTTCTATTTACAATCGACTGCTTTTCATAGGTGTGCCGAAAGTGCAGACTGGCGAATTTTTAATCATATGTAAAAGTGGGTGTTTGTAGCGATATGCGGACTCACATTAATTAGGATTATTTACAATGGAAATGTCCATGCATCAAAAGTGGCTCCGAAGCTTGGCTTTTAATGAATTATGTGGACTGGTTTTGTTTACAGTTGTGCTAATATGCTGCTTTATTTTTTTTTTATGAATTAGTTCCGTTCGCATTCGTACTTATGTAAATGCTGGTTTTTCATTCTACATTAAGAAATAGCTTGTTGGTGGTACAATCAGAGATAGGAGTTGCTGAATTATATCTATATAGTTATTTAACTTGATAGTATATTAAATTGAGCTATTGAAAATTGAGATGTGATTGTGTGTGTGTGTGTGATTGTTGATGGCTGTTTTTATATGCGTGTCACAAAATTTTTTTTTCGACTATACAAGGTTTATCCATTGTTTCAACACTGAAAATAGTCATGATTACACAAAAAAGCTTTTTTTCTACTACCGTGTGTAAAGTAGGTACTTAAGACACACTTTCAAGTGCGCAAAGAGTTTTTCTTTACGCATTAGTGAAAAAATGTTCCGATATGTATGTAGTTACAGGTATCTGAATAGGTATAAGTTGGCGGTGAGTGACTGACATTTCTTTCTGAATTGACTCTGACATTTGAAATTTAAATTGAGATTGTATTTTGATGTAAGTATTGAATATTTTTAGGAAACTATGATGTTATTTTAGATTATTATAATTATAAAGATGGATCTCTCAGAAGATTACTTCGCAAATAGTGTGGGAAAAGTAAAATGATAAAATATTCCGAAAATATTCTAGTGGCATATTACCTGAACTTCGGTATTTTGATGAAGTTTTCGATAGTAGATAAAATATTGTATGCAATTCGTGTGTAAAGGCCCTTTTTTCGACTCATGTGATTGACAACATCCACATTCGTCAAAAAAGGCTACTTTACACACTAGTTACATAAATAACTATTTCATCACCATCTTCTACGTAGTTTGCTTTCGTCAGGAATTCCAAAATGTTCGTTCATTTTGACTTCTAACCTCCATGCTTCTAACTTTGACACATGAAAATTATGACATTTACGTTTATTAACATTCACTTAGCAACGATAGTGTCGACTAACTATCATAAAATGGCAATGCTATTAATTCAAACTGGATTTTCTTAAAATACTGATTTGTATTGAGATTGGATTGCATTAGCTAACTAGCATGACATAAAAGTATGTATGTACTCATGCGACTAACAAACCCTCGAGCCAGAGGCCCTCGGGCTCGTAAGACGTCGCCTTCGGGGCATAAACATCTTTTTATACCCTTGGTACACAAATAACTATTTTTCTATATCCTATATAAAATGTCATTCTTGATCAAAACTTTTGCTTGTTCTGAATCCCCATGAAATTCAATAAAATTAAAGTTTTCCATACCCGTCTAATTTTATAGCCGTTTTAGAAAACCGTATAAATTTTTGCACTCGACTTTGCTAATAAGAGGATGGCTGGCTGAGTATTTTTCTGGGTGATGGATGGGATGTTATGATCAAATATTTTATCCCCCTAGATCTCCCGATTCAATCATTTTAGATTTTTTTCATTGGGCTACTTAACCCTTCAGTAGTCGCGCGAGGTAGCCCACTCCAATTTGAAGCGAGATAATCAAACGATGGGAGACGCTACATTCGCATGCCTTTCAGTAGCTGTCGTTTAGACATGAATCTAACAGTCGGTAAACACCCACTCGCTATAAATCACGGCTTTTCGACATATTTAATGATTAATTTTCACTGGGCTACGAGCGTAGCCCACGCGGCCAAAGTCGTAACAGTTTTTATAAAAGCATTTTATTGGTGTTTCTAAATTTTTTTGTTTCAAGAAAATATTTTTTGGTTAGTACCACCTAGTAATTGATGAAGTACTTGTATTTTGATAATTCCACTGAAATTTGAATCTTCTTTGGCCGTATAACCGATATCAACAAGTAGACGTGCACGAGAATTGTTGAGTCTAGAAAAATTGGTACTAGAAGTGCCTATTAGGCCAAATAAAAGTGCTAGACGTTGTTCCATTTGCCCAAGGAATAAGAACAAATCTACAAGAATCACATTTGTCAAATGTAATCGCCAGCTGTGCAAAAAACACTATATGTTGGCTGCCTAAACGTTTGAAACTTTGTCCTTTTCTGCAGCTTTGTATTTCATTTTTCGTGCAGTGTAAGTTATGTTTTTTGTTGCAGTTTATCCTTAGGTATCTGTCTTTTATATTGTTTTACCCTACATTTTGTTATTTTTTTATTTATAAATAAAATAACGTTGTTTTTTCAACAGATTGATTTTTTCAAATGTAAGTATGCGACGAAATAACAATTTTTGTATATTTTGTTTTCTGAAGCCCATAGATCAAAATTTTGTCTAATTTGTTGTATTCCCTGTATTAATGTGGCATACATCAACAAAAGGTTGCATAATTTCCATTTTTAGAAGTGAGATTAGTCAAAATTCAAATGAGTTACTATTGTAGCCCGCGCGAGCAACCATGTGACAACACTCATTGATGCCGTTAACGAAATTAACCTAGAAATACTTGTAGTATAATTCTTATAATATGTTTGATAGTTATTATAGGTAATTCTTAAATAAATTGTTGACAAATATTTATTGAAAATGACAAATTGAAAATTGACATTTACTTGGTACCTACATCGTTAACGTCACTGACTAGGTTAATAGATTATTTTCGAATTCAGACGGTTTTCATAAAACTGGGTATAAAATGAGAAGGGTTTTGGAACTTGAATTGAATATCTTCTGTTTCCACCTATCATTTCTAAATGGCAATGAAATGGATGTGTCACCTCTTGATTGTTTATGTACGATTGAGTAGATTAAGTGGCAATGGGGAACGGAAGCATTGTCAATTGCTTATGTTTTCAAGTCTTGCGTTCGTACTAGGTTTGCTTCGTCTGAACACCCGTACTGTGACCAACTGTTGCTATTCCATGGGCTTTTTTTAGTCTCGCGTTCTTGGTATATCGATGGTAAATCAATTTGATAGGGAATGCGTGGTTAATTTAAAAAAAAATTCCACGGTTCATCAAAGTATGAATTTATCATCTCAAGGGAATCTTATAAAGGCGCATGTATATTTAAATATATACAGAGCGTTCCCTCACGTAGTGCTCGTGGCGCGAAGAAGCGAAATTTTTAACGCCATGAGTCACGACTTACTATTGCTTGGACGCTTTTTACCGGCCCAAACATAAATCAAACTACTAACCAAGAAACGATAATTACACGGTTTGCTTAAAACCGGTGATTTTGCACTTAATTTTTCTACAAATTAGACACCTTTACAGCATAGTATAAACTTCACTTTCGACGCTTCATCTTAGGCCAGTTTTGTAAAAGTTAACACTATAATTTTCAAAAAATGGATAGCTTTTGCTGGTTATTCGAGAAAAACTTTTTTGTTTTGTCTGAAACACATTACTTCTCTAAAGCAGTGCCGACCCGATTATTTTATCTCAATTCCAGCTATTTCAAATGATATCAAAACTACAAGTGGCACACAAAAATAAGACATGCGGATGGCGACATCTTTGAAATGCCAACAGGCCACATGACCACCAAATACATCTTTCGCAAGAACTTCGAGATTGTCATCAAAGATCGAAGGGAGCGTGAGGAAGAGAGCGCACTACCAATCAGTAGAGCGAATGAACTGATCTGGTACACTGACGGATCAAGGAATGAGTTCGGCAAGCAGAGGTCTTTGCAATACTTGCATGTGCCAGGTCAAATAACTAGAGAGCCAACACTAGGCCATGGTTGAAAGGGTGGGTAAAACACAATAAACACTGGAAGAGTACGACCAGGCAAACACATGAGCAGAAATTCACAAAAAAACCATCAAAAAAAGTAGCGAAAGAACTTTTCTCAACCAGCAGGAAAAAACTATGCACCATAACGGGGCTTCTTACTGGACATTTTCCCACAAAGAAATACCTGAACAAAATAGTGCTGTATAACGGAGACTTTACATGCAGAATATGCAGAAAGGACACCGAAACAGCTCTGCATATATTATGCAACTGTGAGAAGCTGGACTACATGAGGCAGAAACTGTATGGGTAGACCCCAAATGACTACAACTTCTACTGATTTCTACAACCAACCAGCGAAAAACCTGTATGAGCTAATAATGGAACGGATTGACTGAAAAGGCTGTATTCAAAACACTATGAGGATCCACAATAAGCCAAGGAGGTTAAGCTTACATTTCCTTGAAAACATTCCTAAAAGCTCTTAAAACAAATTTTATCAGTTGGGTAACATTAAAATCTAGAGTACCTATATCAATTCAAAAACGATCCAATGGTGTTTGCCTTAGAACTAGACATTTATCGCTACTAATCTAATATTTTTTTTCCAGTGGGTTTGGCTTCAACTCCATCTCACTCCACTATTTTCAGCCGAAGCTACAGAGTCGATAATAAATTTGATCGCAATGAAGTGGGTGGCACACAAATCTCTAGTTTGGCTGGTAATCTTACCAGGATAGACAGTTAAACACAGGACATTGGTCGACATTCACGGCATATCTAATGAGCAAAGATAAGATACCTGTCAAAGCCGTAGTAAATGAGTTAACGGTGATAGACAAGGGAGCCATGTGCAGATTCTGTCACTTAGAGAAGAAAACTGCAGAGCACATTCTATGACAGTGCGCCTGTCTGACTAATAGGAGGTTTCTTGAACTTGGAAATGACAAGCCTTTGACAAAAAGCACTATGCTGCGGGCTGGAGAATGTAATCTAGGTTCAGAGGAGCAGAATAGATCTGAAAAGGTTACACTAGAAGATGCCGGCGTTCATCCAGCTCATCATAGATCTAACCTAGGAACTACTTCCATAGCAACCGTTGGTTCTGCTTCCTTCAAGGCACCGGCAATTTTCTATTTCAATCAGTTGGGTATACGAGATGTATTTTTCATGAATATTGATGGAAGATATTGTAAAAAGAAATAAACAGTTATTAATAATACACTTATTCCAAAAGGCTTCATCATATATTATTCATCGGAGGAATTTTTTATCACGAAGAATGCGATTTATTTGCAATTTTGTTACAATTTTTCTTGTACCGGCCTATTATCAAAGTCCGTATAAATTTAACAGACGACGTCTACCTACGTATGTAGGTACTAGTAAGAAGATAGTGAGTTAGGTATGAATTACATACAAAGAAAAATATGCTGAAATCGTAAGTATACATAAAAAAAAATGAAATATGGCGCTGCAAAGATTTACTGTGTCTTGTAACATGGCAATTATGTGTGTTTTCCCACATAGTAACGAAGTGTGAACGAGCAGAATCCAATTCAATTTTTCTTTCACCAACAACTCTGCGCTTGTGAGTTTGTTTTATTACTTTTTGTGTTCGTCTAAATATTCGTTATGAAAGTTGAGATATATTCCTTATAATTTTTCAAAATAAACAAAATAATTATTATTGAACGAATTGAATGTCATAAAACTATGCTATAGCAAAAATTGTTGAATGTGATGAAGTTGAGTATACCTATTTTATTTTCATTTTGATGTACATTAAATATAGTCTTCTTATTTATGTTACGAGGATATAAAATGCGAATTTTCATTAGTGATGATACGGAGATAGTTAAAAAAATTTGGTACATCAGTTATTTTCAAACTACACGCCCAGCATCGCTTATGGAGTCATCCTAATCTCATTACAATAGAAAGTGACACCGGTGATTTATCAGATTAATAAGTGAAATGATAATAATTCTCAAATGTAACAATTTAGAGATAGGCTGATATTTAAGAGATTTATTATTCCAATATTAATTGGATAATAACTTATATTGACTTGCGAAATAATATTAAAATAGGAAAAGTAGGATGAATATTCATGATCCAATTATTTAATATTGATAAACTAAATAAGTGATCGCGACAACCCTATTTCACGCTAAGCAAGTTTCCCAATCCAATTTTTTGAAAAATGTCCTGCTACATCCTTCAGTTTAGGTCATGAAAAACATTAAATTTGCCGTTTCCGTCTAACTGACGCCGACCGTTATTTTTCGCTTACGCCCAAACAACGTTCTTCGATTAGTATGATTCCCAATCATCTTTTTTTCACATTCTCTCCTACCACCAGATACATAAATACTGACAAATAGATTTTTCAAGTCAGTCTAGAGCAGCCCTTGAAGGGGTGCCTCTCAATTTTCGATAGCAAAAATAAGACTTCTCTTAGCACATTTTCCTGACATAATGTCATTCTCCAATCTTCCAAACCACTCTCTCTGTCAATGTCAATCAAAAAGCTGTAATTTCCTATTCTTTTTCTGGAATCTACCTTTTATGCTTCATGCATGGACTCTATGTTTGTTACAATCGGTTTGTCGAAGAGCACTTCCACCCTCACTTCAGAATGGGTGATATAACAAAAATTGTAGAATAAGAACCGTAGTTTATAAAGTTTATATTTTTCACCAACATGAATTCGTGAATATTTTATGAAAAATTTATTTATATATCTTGTGAGTGATAAATTGTAACTGGCTAAAAACTATAGACTTATTTTAATTCATCCTTTTGAGGCCCATTTTCTAAAAACATTGCTGTTCCCTAAATTCTAAAACGGTCTCCGAGGTACGGCCGGTCGTCACCCTTGATGAATCATCCTGTATGCATTGAATAAATAAATAATTTACCATAATCTGGAGTCAAACAATTATCATAGTGTATAAGTGTATAATCCAAGCAAATGCTTCATGATTTTAACGGTTCCACAATAGTTGGGAAAATTCAATAATATTTTATGTACGTTGAAAATTTTTGTCTGTTGCTTTCACCAAGCTTTTGTCTGTAAGTTTTTTTTGTATGCTCCGGAATTTTAAATAAGTTATTTTATCCACTTCAACAGTCTACTGCTGCGATTGACTGCAATGAATTTAGTAGGTCTATTGGTATGATTGATGTGGGTCGTTGCAGACGTTCCAATTCGGTGGAGTTGCCAATTCACAGCTTCTCCGCCAAAAAGGTGAAAGACGTAGACGTAGAAGTAGACGACCAAGGGTTACCACCTCCGCACATCGTTATCTAACTGTAGACCCATCTGAGTAGTTGAGTTCCATTAAAACAAATTCATATGCATTCTCGATTGGCATGGGCTAAATGGTGGTCTTCATAGTTCCCAGATAAGTCGAGGTATGGGCAGTTCTATTAGTAGACCTGGTCGTGGACGCTTCCTCTAGTGCACAGAAATCGAAAATCAGTACAGGAAGTAGCATTTGTAGACATTTCTTTTAATAGGCGTACAAAATTATTCAAGCTTTATAGGAAGATGACCGTGCAGATTTACGAACAACAGAATATTGATACTGTTATACGTTTGTTTATTGTTGCTATTGAAGCAAGTTTCCTCTTTTTTGGCGATAATGCTCCAGTGCATTAAGCAAAATGACACTTTGAATGGTATCCTACATTTGGCACTGACCTATCGATTGGCAGCATGCTTTGGATTAACTACAAAGAACCTTAAATTTGGATGAACCACCCCCACAGACTCTCCATGAACTCACACAACTACTACCCCTTCTTTAGAGACAAATCGATCAAGGCTACTCCAACAACCTTAATGAAAGTGCGAAGAGGCGTTGTTTGACTGTAATTGATATAAGAAGAACTTATGCCATGGAAAAGAAGAAACGTTAAATTTAGTACATAAAAATAATTTTTCAAAACTGAATTACCGAATACCTGGATGAACTTTATTAATTTTTCTTTAAAGCTGGACAAAATCATGAATAGTATTTTATTGGTAACCAAATATGTATATAAGTATCTCCACAACTATTTAAAAACCAGTTTACCTCTCTAAACTATAATTTATATTGTAGCAAACATTCTGAGCTTATGCGTTATTACTTTACAATAATATCTGGTAGTAAAAAAAGTGTTGTAATCTCTTATGGTTACGAATAAAGATGGCACGCCTCTGACCGTCTTTTGTTCGGTTCGATGTTGTAAATTTTAATTTCGAACACCAGAAGCTGCCTCAATGTCAAGTTGTGAGGTTATGCAATAAATTGCACTTGGATGAATGGACTCTACTCATTATTATGTCAGCTTATTTTTAGATTGGAATATAAATATATGATGGAGAGATTTTATCTTCTATTCGGTCTTTGTTTAGGGTAAGCTTTAACAATCGTAAGATAATTGAATTACAATTTTCTTCAGGGGAATTGATAATAGATTTTAAATTAGTTTCATGTTAGGGAAGCTGGAAGTAGGTCGTATATGATTATTAGATCAAAGTAAATCTGCATTAATTTTTTTGATTATGAACTCCTGGTTCAACTAGGTTCAGGAGAATAATGATAATAATGATTTAATCAAATTCACTCAAATGTTAACATCCTGACACAATATCCAAGACTTCCAGAAATTCATGAATTATTACTCTTTTCAAGACTTCTACATTGATTAGTCCACATTCGTCGACATGGTTACTCCTTACAAGGATTTTGCTCGCTGCCTAGTCAACACTGTAGAATCTATTTTTTTCAACCTTCCTATATAAAGATCAATAAGATTTTGAAATACAGAGAGGTTTTAAAACATATGGAAGAAACTGGCACAAAGTTTGTGCGCAACCAGTTGAGCATGGCACATCACAGAGACTAACTGCACTAACAAACCCCGCCTCTAACCATACGAAAATTGATAATATGCCAATCTTTCCACTTAATTCTTATTGGCTTTTTTTTATTCAAATTGATTATCTTTAACATTGGCACCTATTATTATCATAGGATTTATTACAACTCATCATAGGTAAGTTAAAAAATTAAAATAATGGAAACAATATTTTTTTTTCTACATTCATGCAAAAAACAACACTTTTGTGAACCACATTTAATGGAAAAAGTGGTACTTTATTGCACTAGTGCAATAAAATTTTTATTGCACTCATCTGTCATTCTTGTGTCAGTTTTGTGATGATTAATGACAAACATAAACATTTAAATTGAATAAAAATCCATAGCAAGTATCTGATCCTGCATTAATACAACAATAATATATGTATATCTTACTACTTGGTCTCAACGAGTTACAATTATTGCAAAAATCTTCAATTATTTAAAATTTAAATGGTCAAGGCGAACACCAGCTATGATTGATTACTGACAAGGTGGAGGCCATAAAGATACAAAAAAAGAAGAACGGGTTGAGTTTGATTAGGTTGGGTTAGGTTCTTAACATATTTATATTCTAATTTTCCAGTTTTTGCATGAATTTAGAAAAAATATTGTATTCAACTCTTGCAAAACGTGTTTTTTGCACTGGACGTGTTGTCCAACTCGGCCTAAAGACCTCGTTGGACAATTTCACGTCGCGTGCAAAAAACACTCACTTTTTGCACTTGTTGCATAAATAACTATTATTTCATAGTTTTTTTTGCAGACAATAAGGAAGATTGGCTAAAAGGTCTAGTTAGGTGAAAAAGTGGTATTTCGAACATTGTTCGTTCAATATTGGTGTGTGCTTCAAGATGTCTCCAGTTAGATTGGTGTATAAATGTGGATTATTTGTTTGTCTGTTCTTATTTCATTTTCATTGACTGATTTTGTGTTATTTTCGATATTTTATTGTATGAAAAATGTTGTTTTGATAGTAATTTCTCATTAGAAAATTATTTTTTCCCCTACTCCTACTAATACAATATTACGAGTTTGCTGAAAACTTCCAAATTCAAAAAGCGCGTGTCTTGGATGCTAGTTTATACCAGTAGCCAAGGTAGGTAGTGGTAACTTTGTGCCACAAAACGCCACACGTTCTCTTTTATTCATTACTCTATGATACGAAACATTGACATTCAGCATTCAGACACATAAAATAGAAATTATTGGAAACATGTGCGAAGAAAAGATATCGTTCTTTTTAAGAAGGGGTTAACCTTTACAAACATGTCAGAGTAAATTTGCGGTGTGAAGCGGGAAGTAAAAATCCCGAACGAAAGGGGTGGATACCAATGTCCAACAAAAAACACTTAGCGCTGTTTGCGTCTCACTCCAGCGTAACTTTCGTAGTAAATTTGGCCTTGCCGGGTCTGCAGCCGTCGTCGTCGGCCGTTGAAATTCACAGAATAGGCCTTTTATCAAAAAATGTCCATAAGAATATTAAAAATAAAATGAGTAATATCCTTTTTATCGTAACGAAGGTTGAATATGGATATGGGTAGGTAGTTAATAAAAAATAGATAAACACAGAAAAAAGTAACGCTGCAAAAATGATGTTTATGGAAAAACTCTATTGAACATTTTCATACTTAACAAAATATTTAGAAATATCCCTCTTTTATACGTATGAGGAAATTACATTTTTTTTAGTGAATATCTCTTATTTCCATATTTCTCTCGTATCTACTGTCAACTATTTCAGGCAGCAAATATTTCATATAGAAATTTACCAATTTTGATTCCATATTATTTTTCCATCCAAAATGTATCATTACGATAAATTTTTTCAATTTTAATACCTTTATATGTCCATACCGCGAAATAACAAAATTCATAGCCAGTTACATGCAACTGGCCTTGAACTTGGTAATACCAATTATGGTTTTCATTGAACTCCCCATTTTTCTTCCAACATTTTATAAGCCCTTTAGCGATGCCTTCGTCGGGTGTCATATCTCGTGCAGAATAAGGACACTTAACTTCCACAATAACTTTATTGGTTCCTTCGATAACGCCATCAGGACTTGCAGCAATAAAGTCGATGTACTAATCGATGAATAAACCGCATTTATAAATTTTAATTCCCAGGTGTGTTTCTAATTGCTTGATAGCATTTTCTTCATTTTCCACGCCATGTTTCAAAGATTTGGCAAATATTTTTTTAGGATACACTATCGATTTAATTAAATTTTTTCTTGAAGATTTCAGCAAATTTCGAAGCTGTGACTCTTTTTCTCCTTTCATTCTTCCACATTTCCGAATCTAACTGATTTCTCGTTATCTCTTCTATATTTATCTTTTCTGTCACAGTCAACTGTAATCCTTCCAAATATTCGGATATTGCCTGCTTTAATTTGTAATCTTCTAATCACCTTATTAATACTATACCTAATCTTACTAGAGAATGCAATGAATCCATTTCGTAACTATGAAAGATTACAGAATCTATTGACATCATCACACGTGCTAAAATTTTTGGAATAGCTTCAGTGCTTCGTATTTTTTTGTAGTCTTTTTTTAAAAAAATTGAAAAAGTACTCCGAGAGATGCCTAGATCCAACCTTTCACAATCAGAAAGTGAAAAAAAATTGAGATATTTTTTAGCGAGGTTCGAGTAAAATGATTTTTGCCATTCCTTGTTTTACAAAGTTTTACTATTAATCCCAAATAAGGTTAAACCCCTCTCAAGAAAATTATAGTTACAGATTACAGATATTATTTACGTCTCTTACAGAAAAGACTGGTTTTACTAAATTGTACTGAATATTTAAGTCAAAAAATATATTTGTGTTTGGGTGTGTTCTGCTGTGTTCCGAATTAATCTGCTGATAATGCTGCTAATTTAGCTTTATCCATTAGCATTTGTTTTATTTTATAATCAAGAAATTTCTTTGACTAAATTTAATATTATCACCAATGGATATTTTATACTAAATTTGATCAACACTGAGTTAGACCACCTTATCTCTAAAGTGTATAGAGCTGTATTGTTTGATTAAAATGTAAAGAAAGTAATCTTGTAAATCCGGCTTGCCTAATCGATCTTTGTAGTACTAAAACACAGATTTTCCACCAATGTGAAGGTTATTTCAACGAACCGATACGGCCAACGCACAGCCAACGGCCGTTTTTATTCGCTCAGTCGTTGGTAGGTATTATGTTATCTATGGCTGGTAGTTTTGTTACTAACTACTAAGTATAATGATAACAGAGATTTCCCATATTAACGCGCAAGCAGAACGTATACAGGGTATCCCGTGAATAAACTTTGTAAATTAAGGGCATAATAGATAGATAGTTAAGATATATTTAAAATAGGTAACCGAATACAACTTTTCTCAAAGTTTGTAGGATACAGCCTGTTGAAAGGTGCAGACAATTAAATTTTTTTATAAGAATTCATTTTGAACATAATCCAATGAAATAGCAGCGTTTGTTGATGTAGTTAAATATTATTCGCTCATGCTACATATTACAGTTTCCTGTAACAGTTGTTGTTTTTAATGGAATCAAAATAATATTTCAACTGTTAAACTCGGAACTGTGTATAGCCCGAGAAGTAGATGTTTGTTCTTAATGAGCTGCTCACTCTCTGAAAATAAAAAAACCGGCATCTTCTTCAAAGTTTTCTACCTGCTGGTCATCTGAATTTTGATACTCCGGCTCAGGTACAATGTGCTTCCTCCATCTTTACGTACCTTTCTAATGTCGTTTGCGGTACACCTTAGGTCTGCGCACTCTTCATGTAGCCCATTTCTCCCAGCTAAAACTGCTAAAAGCATTTGTTCCAAACTTTTCGTTTTTTAGGCATCTCAAAGAAAATGCTTTGGTTTTACATGGAAAAGTACACAGTCTCCTAATATGGGGTACCCCAAATTAGGAATTGATAGGTACCCCATATTACGAGCAAATTATATTTTTGGAAGAGGAAGGTTTTGACAAAACTTTGATGCTTTCCTAAAAAAACAAAACTATTTCCATATACTACGCCAAATTCTGTCTTGAATAATATTATTGAATTTTTAAAAAGTTACCTTCACGTTACCTTGAATAAATAAAATGAAGCAATCACCAGAAACTTCCATTAATACACAAAATTACTTTTTTAAGAAGTCGGTGGTTAATGTTCACAATAGATGTCGGAACAAGTACTTGCTTAAAATTGAACTACTACCACAGATTATAAAAGAGAACAGATGCGAAAGCTTGACAGAGAACAGTAAAAAAGAGAGAGATGGGTGGACATACCCATTTGAAGGTCCATTGTCGTATGTCGACTCCGTTCGGGCTGTTTCGCGAAACTTCTCAACAGGGTTATCAATTTGCATAATATTTCCCTTAATTCACGATCATAAGTCGAATATTTTATAAGCATTATTTTTAGTGTGATAGTTATACAGATACAAATATTTGACAATTACTTGTTTCAAATCAATTTCATTAACATTAAAAGAATTCTACAATTTAAAAGATTATAATGTATAAAAATCATACCATAAATATATACTTATTTTCACAAACCATCATTGGCAATCATGCACAATAACCGTGACGGCTTGGCTCAAAAATCAAAATACAAAACGCCATTTTGACACTTCAGTTTGAAAGTTGTCAATCCGCGATATTATTTGTGTTATTTGATTAATCGATTGTAGGTTGTGGTAATATTAACTGAAAATAGTGTACATTATACTCGATAGTCGAAATTCTGTACAGTGACTCATCGCTCTTACTGTCCATAAAATCAGTTGCAGAAGCGAACTTCATGAGCGCATCATTTTTGAAGGGCTCTTAATAGTCCTAAATAAAAAGCATTTCTCTCTAGAATACATATGGCAACTGCGCTTTAACCAAAGTGTTGATTACATAGCTCTGACTCACTTTACAGAATTTCGACTATCGAGTATAGTATATTATTTCAATAAAATGAATAAACATCACGGGGGAGTGTATTGTTCATACAGAGACTGTCCAAATAAATTTTATTCGGAAAGAAAAGTAAAGAACCGGCACTGGAAGCTGTTATTGTCCCCAAGTCAACATTGCAATTTGGTAAGAAATTCTGAAAATATTTTAAACTGACAACATCGCGGCCATACCGAGTTAAAGGTCCAAGGTCATTGAAGTCGGAATTGAAAATCCTTTGATGTTTTGCCGGGATTCGTATCTGTTCTTTTTTATAATCTGTGCTACTACCCCATATTAGGCAAGTGGCGACTTTCCTCTATCGAGTTCAACAAGAAGTACCCTTTTGTATAAGAAATTCAATGGAAAATTGCAGACAAAAATCATTAACTCTAAATACAGGGTGTTTTAAAAATATAGTACAATATAAGGTTACGAAATACTACTCTCGATGTGTTTTGGGAAGACAATAATTTACAAAAGAATTTAAATTTGTAGTTTCATCCCCCTAGAAAATATAAAATCAAATGTGTGACAACCAGTATAAATCTCAAAATTAGAAAAAGAAAGTAATTGAATAATAATAAAGAACGTACTGTGTGATGCGATAAAAATAAATATTATTTTGCTCAGTCAGAAATAAAAGTAAAAGTAATTCTAACGGCAACTATTGAAATTTAATGTAATACCTATTACTAGAAATGTATTAGCCGCAACTTTTGAGAAGTATTTCAACTTATGCTTATTATGAGTTGAAAATGAAAAAAATGTGTGATTTTGTAATTTTCCGGTTAATGATATCCGATAAGTTTTATTACACACCACTTTTTGTGAAAAGTATGCTGAAGAGTAACAAGGGCTTATTCATACTTTCCTATACAGTGCACTTCTAGCAATAATAAATTTTCAAAAATGCGAATTACACAAAAAGTAAATAGGATCATGTGTCATGTTTTTTTTTAACAATTTTCTGCTTATTTTAGGTATAATTTCCACTAATTTTTTTTGTAACTTTATTGGCATGCTATTTACACTTCTTCTTCTTTTAATATGTATAGGTTAGGTTAAAAATTTGGAACCCTATCAATGATTTTGTTCGAAAGAAATAATTGAGGATATATTCCCGAAAAATGTCTTCTTTAATTGTCTCCCAGAACATTCGTCTAATCAATTATCACCATTTGTGCCTGCGGAAAATTATGCAAAATATATAGGAAGTTAAAGACCTAGGATACGCTCTATTCTATTCTTCAGAGGCCTTCTTTTTTCTTGCAATTTTCTTCGTCCTATATCCCCGATTACCTGTCTATGTAAGTTTTAATGATGAATTTATGATAAAATAAACCAATACTATCTTGGCAGTGAAACACTTCTATGATTAGCCATTAGCTGGTATATTGTCATTATTGTTAATTTCTTTTTTATTTCTTAATTTATTTTTTTATGTTTGTGAAGAAAAACACTCGATCCAAACTGGAAAAATCGAGGAAATAAATATTCCAAAATATACTCTCAGGCCAAAAACTGAGGAACCAAAATATCAGATGTACTGGAGACACTTGACGAAACAGAAACAAAGCAAACCTAACCTAACCGACCACTGCACAATTAGCGTGAACAGGAATGAACCCGAAACATTGATGCGAATTAAGATCTTCTTCTTCATCAATATTTCATAAAGGCATATTTGACTCTACCAACCCATATTTTGGTCCAAGTAATCCGCTTTCATCCTGAATCCTAATAATGATAAACCCCCCGTATATTTAAGTATAATAATAAGAAACTTTCTAACCACCAATTACGGATTCATTGAAGTTAATAAGAAGTACGCACCAATTGTGGATATGCCCTAATGTAAAACATGAATAAACTACAATTTGAGCTTATGGGGGGTCTTCTCCCGAACACATTTTAATACCATAATAATTATGTATACTACCTGTATCATATAAACTGTCTAATTATCGGTGTATTGCTCCCGATGGCGTATTCTTTGGAGCCTTTGGTATTAGTCAGCACTTCTGGTTTTTCTTTCAGAATATAATTATTATTAGTGTAGCATGACTATCGTAGATTTGATAATAAGATAATTTTTTGTGTACCACTCAATCAACCAAATCACTGTGGCGTTAGAATTATACAGGATGGGACCGTGTAATGGTTGTATTAATGTCAAAAAAGATTTTATGCAATTGTTGTCATTGTATGTTTTCACTATTTGAAGATTTGAGAGATACATTTTCAAAATTAGTGATTGAACTTGAAGTTTTTGGCTTGAGTGGTCTAATGACTTTAAGAATGAAAAAAGAAGAACCAGACATTTTATTGTATCCTACGTCCTGTCTTAACTTTTTCCTCTGCATTAAGCAATTTTGAAAAAGAGTAGAACTTATAAGTTAGTGGCATAACCAACACCTCCCATAATTAGGCTCTATACCTTGTTTTTGAACTAAGAGGAGCATTCCAAGAAATCTCGAACACTAAAAGTTACTAGATTGGAAGAGTGTTCTGGAAGGGTCGTGTTCAGACTTATTGAACTAATTGACACTTATGTGAAATATGTATTGTACTGCTCGCATTTGTCGTGGACAATGAAAGATCAAGGTATGTTTAAATACCAAATCGTAATTGGACCCAGGGACTCAATTCTTGAAATTATATGGATTTAGTAGCATACGAATTAAATTCTAACAAAAGCTTCTAATAAGAACTTCTCTTTTTTATCTTCTTTTTTGGGTAATATCCCCGCGGATAAGTTTCTCCGCATATTTTCTTCTTTTTTGTACGTTGCCGAAACAAATATACGATGTGATGAGAATGAAGAGTAAATAAACCAACATTTTGTCTCAATTTTTTTCACGTTTCTTTGCTTGTTTCTTTATTTTATCCTCAATCGTTCAATCAGATTTATATGTTCAACCATGGATCGTGCAAAGTGTTAGTACAATAATTTATGAGTGACCACCAATTATATTCAGCTAAGGAAATGTGGATGGCAATTTGGCAAATTTAATAAATGCCATGCCAGGAATGGGACAAATAGAGAAAAGTGAATATTAAAATACATACTCATGTTTGAAATTACTTTTTGAAATTAAATATAAAATGTGCTAGTCTGATATTTACCTCAAAACAGTTTTTTCACATAAACCGAGATATTTGTAAATTTTTTACAAGTAAATGTACCTACAAAAACTCAAAAGAATCCAGAAGAAAGCAAGTCAAAATAAAAAAAAACATCTGTAATGGTTTGGTTAGAGGTTTTTGGAATATCTCAATTCGTATACGGAAAATCAAATTCGCCTAGTTTGACCCATTCGATGTCAAATTCGTATAACAAAAGTCGCATACCGATTTCAAGAATACAATCCGAATTTTCTCCGAATATCCCCAAATCCGAATACGGATATATTTCAAGATAGAGTCCTAGAACATGAGGCCAGACAATGAGGACACAGCTACGAAATGTCACATTGTTGTGAAAACATTGTGGTTATATTATGTAAAATATTATGGATGACCATTTGATAATTTGAGTATAAATTAGAATAGTATGCATAAAACGCAATTAGTTTATATTGTGAATTATCCTTTATTTACATTTAGAAGTTTAGGTATAGCACAAAATAAAGCTAAACAGGTTTTGATTTGAAAAAATACGATAATATTGTAGGTACCGCAATGTGTGAAACTATTATTAAAAATAAGATTCCACTTGTTAACTTAAAAACTTTGCTTCTCTATCAGCGATAAAGGACCAAAGCTTAATAATTTCCTCCGTTTCGGGTGCGAAGAAAGTCCACTGGTATTTAGAACACAATATTGGTCCATATTCAAATAGTAACAAAGTAATACAACAAAACAATTCAAAATGAGAAGTAAAAAATAAATATACAATAATATAAGGTAATAAGTCTAAACACAATATGAAACACAATATGAAGTAGCAAACGCAAATAAACAGAAAACGCGCAAAAGTGGTGATAAAGATTGGAATATTTTTATGTAAATAAACACGAATAATGTCAAAACTGACAAATAGCGTTGTTAGTTCTATCAAAAGATCTGTGTGAGACGGGCGGCTATCTGACCAATGATTAGACTTCAGGAGTGCCAACTTAAACTCAAATCGCTTCTCTTAGTTTAAAAACAAGGTATAGTGAAGATGGGTTCTTCTTCTCTCATTTAGTTTTCTCCCTGAAATTGCACAATTTGTTATGACAATCTCATCTCTATTAAGCATTCAATTAATTTCGTTTCGTATATTTTTAAATCAAAAATAACTTCCGCTTGTAACACCAATAATATTGATATTAATTAAAACAAAAAGTGAAAATAGTTTCTTCAAAGTTTTCAAATGTCTTAATGAAATATAAACTTAATTGTGGTAAGCCAGTGTTCTGTGCAAGTGATCACTATTTTCTTTTCTTTGGGTTGCCGATCGTAGTACCGTCACGTACCTTGCCTAGCCAATGAGTATTAATTAAAGAAAAGCCAACCAAGATGGCTATCGCTTCTTATACAATGAGCTATTAATTATTTTAAAGTGAGAGGAATTATATGGAGATGCCTCTTCCTACCATATCTGTTGGGTTCGTAGCATCCGATACAAACTTCTGATTTTTTTTTCGAGTCGCGTGAGACAAAGTGATTATATTTATATAAACACAATAGTAAGTATATCAAATTTAGATTGTATGGTTATAGATGCCTATATAGAGAAGAGAAAATACCATTTGTCATCGATCGAACGTCTTGGTGGTCGTTATAGTATCTTCGAAATATTGAGATATGATCATTGTACCATAGGTGTGTTATTCATGTATTTCTCCCGCTTCAATAAAGATGTGACATCACAGGAGACAATCACAGTGGCCCTAAATTACCAAACTTCTTATTCAAGTTATGAAACAGCCTCTTGAAAAACGTTTTACTCTCACAAGTAATGCAACTACAGATTCATGTGTTCCTACTCCAAGTAGGAACACATGAATACCTAAACCAGGAGAAAGCTTCACCAAGAATTTTTACTGCCGCCCTAACAGTACACTGCTATCTGAATAGGAACCTCAAAAAGTTAGAACTAGTAGTACAAGAGAAAGGTAGATTCTGTATAATGGAAGTAGCCTCCATTAACATACTTCGAAATACGTACCAACAGTTTCACAACACCTAGGAGAATACTGAATATAAAAGAGCCATTTATCTAAACTGAGGTCGGTGGATATCCTCAAATAAGTACCTTAACTACTAGCACCGAACCAAACACTCCGAAAGCTTGGGAAAAAACCCAAGTATCTATCAAGCGGAAATCCACGCTATGAGAAAGTGCGCCCAGGATACAGAGGACAAAGGATTATCATAATGACAGATAGTCAAGTTGCCATTAAAGCATTGAGTTCTTGCGTAATCAGTTTCAAAATGGCGTGGAAATGCCTAGACAAACCAAATGAACTAGGCGAGAACAATATAGCGATATAACCTTACTATAGATTCCAGGACACACTGGAATAGAAGGAAATGAAATAGCACTTGAACTAGCAAAGAAGGGGTCTGAAATACCTTTCTGGGGAATTGCGGAATCAGCTCCAATGTAATATCGGAAGAAATAGGTAAAGCCGAGAAAAAGAGAATATCTGACCATTGGAAAGATCTAGTAGGGCTCCTAACGGGACATTGTCGCCTGAATGGGCACCTGTTGAAACTCGAAATGATGGAGGAAAAAGAATGCAGATATGGTGGCATGGAAGAAGAAACCTCCATCCACATACTTTCCACAGTACAGCACTCCAGAATCCTAGAGCACAGTACCTGGGAGATTACTGGATAGAAGAGGAACATTTACCTAAGTTGAAGCCTGCAGATATCCTAAAATTCCTCCGGGAAATAGGACTAAAGGAGCTACTAGTTTCAGAGACTTTCCTCAGAAACTAAGTAGAAGTAAAGGGGGCACAATAGATCTTCCAGGTCTCAGTGTTACCACAAAAAATACATACTAGCACTGAATAATATTCAATTGATTATTACTCTGAGACTTCCTCAAGAAGTTATGTGGAAGAATATACTCCGAACAAGGAATAATTATTTAGGTCTCAGTGAATGTCTTCCAGTACACATACATACATTTTTCTCCCCACTATGAACTGGTGAATAAATTTGTTTCTCTTTAAAGTGGTTCATTTCAACTTGCTTTTAGTCGTACTCATTTTGATTGACCTACAGATAATTTTTTTTTAACATTTAAACCTATGTGTATCATTAGTCACTACTTTGCTTTGAGGTAATAACCATGTAACAGCCCTCCATCTTTGGCGTCAGATTGTTACCAAGTAACGCGCTTCCGAAATCGATGACAAAATTATTGCATTTTAGGTGATAAGGGGCTGATTATACATTACCGGAGAGCACCAGTGAACCAAGAGCCTAGTGAGTCGATGATTTTGGTGGACAAGGAGCAAGCATGATTTGTGGCAATAACGAGAGCTTCCTAAATGTTAGGTTTCCTTCAGGCTGCAACTTTTATAACCATATTATAACCGTTTACCTATTGAAAAAGCTGCTCAAGTCTGGGTAGACAATATTTAAAAACGGGTGAATAATTGACGAACTCAATACCTCAAGAATTTACATCTTCAAGTTAGACCACATAAAATGTTCGATAAACATTACGCTATTAACCTTTCCTTCCAACTACATTGTATAAACTTAAGTTATGAAAATATTGCTAGTTAATTTAATACGATTTCAACTTTCAGTTAATTCTTAAGTTTAAAACAAACGAAAGTGAAACAAGAGAAAATACCAAGTATTCATTGTATAAATAGCAGGAGTTATTCGTGAATGTACTCATTATAATAAAGGAATTTGCAAAAATATTTTGTTTGACGCCACCTACGTCCTCTTTCTGTAAACAATAATTATGAATGAAGTACTGTTGTGTATTTCTTACACAATACTGAGGTTGTTTATTAAAACTACTTACCATACAGTGGCGGGCGATGGAAGAAACAAAAAGTACTAATTTCAGCTACTATCTTTCATTCACTTTCCGCTCGTAATTACACCGAGCTTTGAATTTTATCGGGTTTGTACCTATAAGTTGCTTATTAATACACTGTTGCCTTGCAATTTGGACAAAAAAAAACTCAAAATTATGGCATCAGCTAGTTCTCATAATATTTATATTTCTCCACAACTAAATAATAACAATAACGCACATGTGATTTTTACAAATTCAGCTGTATAATGATATAAATTCTTTACACCAGTGAATGATAGAAAAGAGTTCAATCCCGTTAGCCAATCACATTCTATTAAAATCAGAATTCACGCTAAAATGAATTAAAATGAATAAATCAAATCGTCTCATTTTGATTCACTTTTTAAATTTCTAATTACGCAAACCGCTTCTGACAGCGCGTCGTTTGAATCGTCAAAATAATTTTATAATCATATTTTCACGTATTATAGTACTTACA
Source organism: Galerucella nymphaeae (assembly GCA_963978555.1). Lineage (NCBI taxonomy): Eukaryota > Metazoa > Arthropoda > Insecta > Coleoptera > Chrysomelidae > Galerucella > Galerucella nymphaeae. The sequence goes on along the minus strand of OZ021715.1, from coordinate 14,364,356 downwards.
GCGAGAAAATCGAAAACAGTAGCTATAGTGAAGATTTGATATGTACGCCTTCCGAAACTAATTTCATTTAATAATTAATCTAAGGGCTTCGATTGAAAATATGTTACGTTTACATTTTTATAAATAAATTTGCTCTGTGGCCTAGTGGTAGAAATGGTTGACTCTGGCACGGACGATCGGGGCTTAGTCGTGGACAAAGTATAATCTTTTATTTGTGTAGAATGGCTATTATCCACTTGGATGATTCCAAAATTTCATCCGCGTGAATAGTAGCTATCATTCTGCACTCGTTGAAGAACATACTATCAAGCCCTATTATGGTAATTATACAATATATCGTCGGGCTACTGCAAAAACGAGATAACTACACTTTTTCAATCTTCTCAGTTAAGTGCATCTCTCGGTCTAAAAATTGCTCCTACTCATACTGCGAGAAGAGGTACATTTCTTACAAGCATTAATAATGTTATGAGTTTGCAAAAATAATATGAATCCATTTTGGTCAGAAATTTAGCCAGCACAAAGAAGTTATAAGGCACTTATCTCCTCTAAGTTGTTTAATTCTGCCACCGATATGAATATTCATTTAGATATTTGGCATTTAACTCATTTTGCTGTAGCGTTTATGTTTTTTTCGGTAACAGGTGTATGTACTTGACTTAAAATTTTAGCATTTATCTCGTTCTGGCAGTCACTGGCAGTATAGCTTAAAGACATAACCTATAAGTTTGTTTACAACTTGTTGCACACTCTCGCGTTATTTTGCCGTTCTCTCGTATTTTTATTAGTTCGAATAGTGAAAAAATTGTGCATAACTATGTCCAGAGGAGCAGCCATGGTTAAAATAGTTCTCAACCAAGAAAACTGTACAGGTATTTTCTTATAATTGATAGTTTAATAGCAAATGAATTGTGTTATCGTTATTTATTGTAGATGGCAGTGACAAGATTCATAATGAAACCCAGTCATCTCCAAAATTCACGGTGGTGGGTGTTAATTCATATTTAGAGAATTTAGATAGGGGAGTAGTTGCTAATGGAATTCGTATTTCGCTAAATAATAATACAGGTAGGTGCCCACTATGAACTAAATCTAATTGAGATTTAGTTCCAGAACCAGCAGAAGAAGATACTGATCCATAGGATGGATTGACCGAATGAGCTCAAATACTTTATATGTCTGAATTTTGACAACCAAAATGAGGTATGTGTTGTTTTTTGTTTATAGAAAAATTGTATGAAGTTTTTTCTATCATTTTTGCTTTGTTCATGATAATAAAGTTGCATTGTGCTAATCCAAGTCCTCACAATATGCTAATGATAATAAATACATATTATTTCAGTGTTATTGTTAAATATGAATATAGTCAGATGCAATCTTATCGTACGGGTCATACGTACGATTCAACTGAGGCATATTCACAATTTTTGTTTTCTTTTATTGCGTTTAATTTTCCAAATGAAATCCGGCGTAAGATGAAAATGACTTATACAATTTTGACGGGAAAAAGAAGGATATGTATTTAGTTCTCAGTTCAACTTATCCATAATTAAACGTCAAAACAACCTCTACTAACTCGTTTCCATGGTAACTCGAAACCATTGACTGACAAGGCTTGGGTGATAAATTGTTGTTTTTCTAGAACTGGAGCATAATTTTTTCATTACGTGTCAGTATCCGTGATGATGTATTTACGTAGTAACCAAATAGTAGGTGATATGGAATTTACCAGTGTGAGAGTGAAAAGTAAAAAGTAAAAAGTTTGTATGTACCAAGAGCTGAGTCCTAGACAATCCAAACTTCTACTGAAGGGATGGACTGATGGACACGCTAGGGCAGCTACTGAACTACCAAGGAGTACGCTGAGGAAGATAGCAGGACTCCTAACAGGGTACTGCTGTATGAGGAAACACCTCTACAACCTAGGAATAGAGGAAAACTCCCTATGTAGGGGTTGCGGCATGACTGATGAAACGTCAGTCCATGTGCCAGGGCTCCCAACTTAGGTTTTCCCCCCAGATTTAGGGGGAAAAAGTAGGATGGGGTTTTTTAGGAGTGTCATATTTCTAGGGGTATTTTTAGGGATTTTTATGACTTCAAATATTTATTTATTTTTGTATTTCAAAATAACCAAAATTACTGGGATAATCCATTCTAGCGAATCATATTCATTTTTATACATACCGCCTTAGCGACATCTAGTGCGATTGCTTGTTACTAAGAGAGCAGATATATAAAACGCGACGCGAACTCCGACTCTTAATCTTAAGGTGGCGCCACTAGTAAAATTAATTCGTCTTATGAAGCGCCACGTGTCAGTTTCCCTTCCCATAGTTGACATTGATTGTTTGAAATTTATTATTTGTTCAATGATATTTTCTTATTTATAAATTATTTTTAATGTATTACTCATTTAAAAATATTTGATTAATTATTTTATAAATAATAAAAAAATTTTAGGGGGTTTTAGGGAGATAAATTTTTGAGAGTTGGTAACACTGCCATGTGCTTTTAGAGTGTCCACAGTGGGCTGTACTATGCTGGCGAATCTTCGGAAATCCTGTTATGGCCCCTGGAGACACAAGCAGGCATCCACTGAAAAAGGTTGTGGCCTTTATTGGAGGGCTCGGCTTCATGGAAGTCTAGGTAGCAGGAATGGCCCGCCAGTGGCCTCAGTGCCGGAACCTTGGCTCGAGTTTGTCGAGGTGAAAACCATAGATAACATAATACAGAGTAGTAGTAGTAGTACCAAGAGCATAAACAGATGTGTACACCCTCGGGCGACTTGGTTTTATCTACCTGAAAATAAGCTATGTCAGATCACTCTGGGATCTTGAACTATCCGCTTTGGGTTTTCGTACATTGACTAATAATTTGAAAGCATTTTGTGTTTTTTAATAATATCATGCTTTTCGCTGTACCTATGCAAAAGCTATAAAAAATTAAGAGGAGTAATTTAATGATTTCAAAAAAATAAGGTCGAACGGACACGTAACCTAAATATTTCCTAAATTGATGTAGCCATTTATGAGCCAATCATGTACAAGCTGTAAGAAGCGTCCAGCTATAATACTTGCATTTTCAGAATGATATTTGTTTGTTTACATTTTTTCATCTACACACTGTACTTCTTTTATATTCCGTGAATAATTATTATTGTACTTTCGTTAAGTGTAATAAGCCGACTTATAGAGATATTGGTATTTCAAATACTGTTCCAAACAACTCAATCTTCAAAGTGATTGCAACATTGCTTGATGGCGTATATACTCAGAAAACCTACCTTCTCAATGATACTATATCTTTACCGGAGGCTATTCAACAAATTGAAACTGCATATACTTATATTATAAGGCTGGCCTTACTTTCAACACTTTAGATGAGTGTTCGTTAATTCAGAGTACCTTCCCGTGAACTGTGATCCGAAACGAATTTAGTCAAGGAGAGCTAAAACCTCCTACTTGAAACAAAGCGTAAAAGGCTCGTAACCGTTGCTAAGAAAGCAATTTGTTGTGCTTAATTATCATTAACTTTCTCAAAATAATTAAAATTTGAGAGACCTGACACACATTTTAGGAACAATCTAAAAATATATTTGTTACAGACTTGGTGTACTATAAACATTATTTTGATGTTTACCTATAAAACGTTATTATATAGAAGAGACATAAAATGTTTTTGTTCTCAAATCACAGCTGTAACTTTGTGATAAATTGAGCAATAAACATTTTTGAATAGGCATATTTCTCATCCTTAATAAATATTAAGAAACTTACATTGTATACAAAATGGAAAATGACTAAATTTAGTTTTTTTGTATAATATCTTTTCTGTAAAATGTCATGAGTTGAAAGATAACTTAATCGGCGAAAGCGATTGGGCGAATTTCGAAAACTTAAATGCGCATATAATTTGATTCAAGTTTGATTATGTGGAGAAAAAATGTAATATGTGCGCCTCCCGAAACTAATTTCATTTTATTATTCGAATAGAAGTATGAGTTACGTATTATACTTGCTCTTCACATTATTTTTAGTTCAGGGCATTTAGAACAAAATCAGCCGAATGGAGGAAACTTTGGAACACAACAGATATCGAGATGCGGTTTTCTGCGTTGTGTTGGGGAAGGTCCCCGGGGGGGGGGAGAATTGTGGAAGGAATGCATTTGTATAAAAATATCTCCAAGCTTGATACTCCTGGGGTTTTCGGGGATGCTTAACTCGCATTGAAATTACCCGGGGGCGCTCAGGGCGCCTCTGCAGGAATATCCGGGTGGTCATTCTGAGAAAGAAGTTGTAGAATCCATGAAAATGACTCAGAAATCGTTACTAGGTAGATATTGGGATATGTCAAGTTCAATTCTGACATTGGCATTAACCGATTTTTGAGTCATTTCCATGGACTCTAAAATTTCTCCACCAGAAAAACCCCCCGGATACCCCTGCAGAGGGGTCCCTGAAGGCACCCCAGTAATAGGGAACTTGCCCATTTTTTTTTATTTTACTAAAATGTGTGTTTATATATGAAAACACATTATACCAAATATTAGCCCTTAAATCGCAATACTTATTTCACAATAAATAATTAAAGTTGGAATCGCCACCGGGTATATTCAAACGAAGCAAAATGCGCGGCAGTGGCTGTGACGTCACACCGCACCTCGCGCATCGGTAACCGCAGAAACGATTGAAACGATTTGATATTACTAACCTCAAAATGTTCTGACAGCTACATAAAAATATAATTTGAGATATATAGAGATGGGTGATACTGTGTAAAGTATCAACACAACGTACCGTTATGAATATATTGGGACGAAAAGTGCGGTCTGACGTCACAACCAATGGCAGCGCGTTTTAAGAGCTGTTCAAATTATTCAAACTTTAACCCTTTGTTTCTCAGGTAATTCAATCGCTATTGGAATTTTTCTTTTTCTACGGAGTTCCTTATGATAATATCTTACGATTTTAATTGTTTTTAAATGATTTTATTTTTTTTGGCAAGTTCCCTATTCTAATGCCAGAATTGAATTTGACATCCCCAAAAACCCTTGAGTCACGATTTTTGAGTCATCTCCATGGACTCTGCAACTTCTCCCCCAGTATGACACCCCGGATACCACTGCAGAGGCGCCCAGAGCGCCCCCAGGTAATTCCAATGCCAGAAATGAGCATGCACGCTGCCATTCCCCCCTAATTTACTCCCGCACATCCCCACAGAGCCGCCCCCTAGTTCAGCTGCCCCGAAAACCCCCAAGTAACGATTTCCGAGCGATTTTTCGGAGTTTGCAATCGTTTCCATAATGGTGCAAGTAATTATGCAGTTGGAAAATGCATTTTCCGGCCCAGAAGTTTTTCAATAAAAGTGCTATTCCACATTTTTCCCAGTCTTTAATATTATTATTATTATTATTATATTTAGACAAGGGCAGAGGGACAAATCCCTATTATGCCCAAAAACAGATAATTACACAAGAAACTTGCTCCAAAATTTCCTCTATTTTTCCTCATTACCCTGGACTATTTCAATAAAACCAGTATCAGCAATAGTATATTATATACCGCGGGACTGAAGTAGTACATTTAATCCTGAAGGTAAAGTTTATGGCCCGACCGCAGGGTTTTTGGGGATGTCAAATTCAATTCTGGCATTAGAATAGGGAACTTGCCAAAAAAATAAAATCATTTAAAAACAATTAAAATCGCAGGGAGGGCCATAATTTACCTGAAGGATTAAATGTACTTCAGTCGCAAGGTATATACGATACTTTTCGTACTTCCGGTATGAATTTATTAATTATTTCAATAATTTCAATCAGTTTTTTCTCTCTTCAACTCATTTAATAAACTGTCTTTAAAATAAGTTACCATAGTAACATTGCGTTGTGACAGTTATAATTTAGAAACATTGTCATTACTAGTGTCATTGTAAAGAAACATTGTTATTTATAATTATTGGTATCATGAGTGAAGAAGGTGTATCTGATATTGATAAAAGAGCAGCCGAAGTAGGTGAAGAATTGTTACCACCGAAATCTAGAAAACTATACGAGCAGCAGTACGATGCTTTTAAAAAGTGGTGCCGCTTAAAAAATGTGAGACAACCTACTGAAAATGCGCTGTTAGTCTACTTCGATGATAAATCAAAAGCGGTTTGTGCCTCAACTCTCTGGGCACATTACTCAATGCTGAAATCGGTTATTAACATTAGAGAAGATATTGATATAAGTAAATTTCCAAAATTATTAGCTTTTTTGAAGAGAAGAAATGAGGGATTTAAGCCAAAGAAGTCAAGAATTCTCACGTCTGAGCAGGTAGATCAGTTCTTACGGGAGGCTCCGGATGATAAATATTTAATGCTTAAGGTAAATTTGGAAATTTGTTTATATTCAGAAATTTTAAGAAATCAATTTTTTTGTAGGTTGCACTTATTTTGGGCGTTGCGGGAGCTTGTCGTGGAAAAGAGTTGGTTGATTTAGAAATCGACGATGTGAGAGATTTGGGCGATTCCTTCCTAATTGCGATTAGAAACACCAAAAATAAAATTGACCGAAATTTTGTGATCAAAAATTCAGAAAACAGTGCCATCAGTTTTGTGGCGATATTTCGGAAATATGTGGCATTGCGAAAGACAGGGACAACTCATTCAAAATTTTTTGTTCAATACATCAACAAAGAATGTACTACGCGAGTAGTAGGAAAAAACATGTTTGGTACATTTCCACGGCAAATAGCAGCTTTCTTGAAATTAGAAAATGCGACGTCGTATACGGGACATTGTTTTAGACGCACATCTGCGTCTTTGTTAGCTGATTCGGGAGCAACAATAGACGTGCTGAAGAGACATGGAGGATGGAAATCCTCCAACGTGGCCGAGGGATATATTGAATCCTCTATTAAAAATAAACAAAAAATTTCAGATAAAATATTTGGTCAAGTCGCCGATTCGTCCACTATAGTTATGCCACAGTCCTCATTCTCGCTTCCTGTTTCCGCAGGATCTTCGAAACAAACACCAGTTCAATATGAAAAGGACCTATCTGTTACTCGTCAGTTACCTGCTGCATTAACCCAGGAAAGACTGGTCAATATGACGAACTGTCACAATATTAATTTGAATATTAACGTTAATTACCATTCTAATTAATTATATTTTTCAATAAAATATCCCTTAAATTCGTTTGTTTGTGATTTAATCGTTCCGGGAGTTTCGTCAATATTTAATCCCGTAGGGATTAAATGTGACACTTTAGTACCTGTCACAAGGGAGTGAAGTTGTCACTTTAGGCCAGGAAGTACGAAAAAGAATTTATTATTCAGAATATTATCGTTTTCTATGCAAGGACTTCCTTATAAAATGGATCACAATAGCATGAAGTTGTAGCTGTATATTTGACCATGGTAATTTGTATCAGATCTGGTTGTAGGTGGTCTGTGATCTGGTAACACTGAACTATATATTATTATAATCTCTATTCGGAATACACGCCACTAGCTGCATCTACTGGTTGACTCCAAAACTATGATGGAATATATTACCCAATTACAACCTTGACGTGTTCATCCTTTTGATTATATACTTATCTCCGGTGCATAGAACCTACTATATGGTTTTTCAATTCTACATTCCCAGTATGAATAATTTAAACCGATTGTGTCAAGTGATATAACATAGAATATAAAAATATAGAAAGTTGACAAGTTATGAGTTTTTAATGTCGTATGATCGTAGAAAAAATCTGTCTTGGGTATTTCGGGCAGCTCTTTGTGTCTTCCGATAAAATGCAATTTTCCATCTCCAGCGGCAAAGTAGCATTCTCCGTTCCAAATACACAAAAAGCTGTTCAAACTGCACGTACTTTTTTTGGATTTGGTTATTTTCCTAGATTTTCAGCTATTCTCTCATTGCTGTTTTATATACATCGTATAGTCAGTAATAATATAACAAGAGAGTGAGAATACATTGAAAATAATTTGACAGATTTTTGGAAAACTTGTTGCCAGGCAATAGTCACGAGAGCCCGCAGATCCAAATGGCAGCAAGTTTGAACAAAATCTGTCAAATTATTTTCTAATTTATGTAGAGTAGATTATTTTTTTAATCACAGATTCTTTGGTGAAGGTCTTAAATTGTCTCCATATAGACTGATTACTCATTAGAGTATTTTTCGAAGTAGCTTCTGGAATCTTTTTTGTTATTTCTACATTAGAAAAGCTACTAATCCGATAATTTTCACCCATTTTATATATCGCGTTGACATAATAGGGTAATTATTTTAACAATTCAACTCATGTATAAGAAATCGCATATGCCAGAGTGCAATTGTCACTTTGACAGCGGCAAAAGTTAGCTGAAACGATAAATGCAATTGTGGTTTTTTCACTTATGCATTTGTTTATCAATTATCGCAGAGCTGGTTACCGTAATAAATAGTTTGTCATGTTTGTCAACAACTTATTGAATTTCTAAACACTAACAATGAGCCGATTCATTGAATTGTCCTGCCGAATTACACTCGATGTTTGTATTGATATCGGGTAAATTTGTGTTGTTCAACCTCTACACTGTTTTCTTCAGCAATTTGACTCGAAAAACTGTCAACCTTAAAACGCTCCACCTTCGGTGTCGCGTTTTTAATAGTTGACAGTTTTTCTCGTCTAATTGCTAGGCAACAGTTTTTCATTAAGCAATCCAAATTTACCCGATAAAATACAAACCTCTCGTGCAATTATAAGTGAAAACTATCTGCTAGGAAAATAAAAGCGACAGTGATTATTACCGGGATTACAAGAGATTCATTCCAACTGTAATAATGACATAATTGGTTGAAACTAAAGGTGGATTCATTCAGGACAAAATTAAAACTAAGATTAATTTAAAACTAAAACTAAGAAGATAAAACCATGCTATTTTTCAGTTTACATCTCAATTTCGTAGTTTCTTGCATGAACATCTACGTATAATATCGATGTTCATGAAAGAAATTGAGAAATGAAGATGTGAATTGTAAAATAACATGGTTTTATCATCTTAGTTTTAGTTTTAAATTAATCTTAGTTTTAATTTTGTCTTGCATGAATCCACCTTTACCCTTGTGACAATTAAAGAAGCATTTCATTGGTCTTGAGAAACGTCAAAAGATAATCATAGTACCACAATTGTCATATGGTTTAGACCAATTCGTTTTAATTTCATACCTCTTTAATGATACAACCTTCTAAAATGTCCATTGTTACGTCGATTAATCTTTTCTATGTACCGTTTTTCTTTAATAACACCACTCAGTAGTTGGCAATATTTGCAACGCTACCTGAGATTATGCAAATGTTGATTAATAGCAGTAGATTTATCTTAAGACAATGCGCCCTTTGTTATTATCTATTGTTGGTAATTGAAAATTACATACCACGATTATCAAATGATTATTTGCTAGATGGTCAGTAGGTTAAGTACGGTACATGATTCCGGATTAATCAGGATAGTATGGCAATGATTAATTGCATGTAGGAGATATCAATTTCTCATTTAAAAGGTCGAAGTAATATGAGTGAGTCATCGTTTACAATAATAGCTACATATTTCATTTCAAGTATTAAATGACAGTGATTGATTTGATTTTAATGTTCTCTTCAAGAAATACATGGAACAATACTTAAATCTCGGTGCCTCATTTTTGAAAAATGGAGATACAGCTTGGTTGAGCTGTGTTCTGTCAAAATCACGAGACGTCAATTTAAACGGAGATTGGAAAAAATGCAGAGGAAGGGATATAATATATGAATTTTCCTCCCAGAAATCAGTGGAATTCTTGGAAATGATACTATTATATTGATTAAAAGGGCGCTGCACCATTGGATTCATACATAAGAAAGCTGAAGGACGTGAATTTTCAAAGTAGTACTGTCATGGCTAGAGTCAAATTTGTGTTTTGTCACATTTGACTATCATGATATTCAAATTTAACAGTGCTGCAGTAAATCACAAGAGATCAATGTAACATTGTTTTGAAATATTTCCATACAATTAACGAAAATATGAAAAGTACATCTTTCCTAATGATTTGCCGATTAGTTTCATAAAATAATCCTAGTTCATAGCACTTCTTTCTTTCCGTTGATACTACTTGTCCATTTTTGTACCCATAAACGGTACTTTTTGTGACAGAATGATATCTACGGTTTCTTATAATACACCGAAGGTAAGCGTTCTCTATGCGACGGATTGAAACATGCATTTGTCATCCATCGCAGTAATGAAACCTTTTTCCCGATAAATGAATAGAGCACAGGAGAATTAATGACGACTTCTTGTTCATCTTCGTTGTTTGTCATAATATTTATGAACTTCATTATCGTTAGCTTTTAGCATTGAGTATGACTAATAAAATTGATAATGATTTACTGAATTTTGGAATCTAGACGAGCACAATGCGTAATAAACAGAATTCGTCACAAAATTATCCATTACCATGATACTTTTGAACCCTGTAAGGGCTTCTGGTCTCTTCACATAAATGGTGCAACAGAGGGAAAAAAAGGTTGAGGTGCTGAAGACATGAGACCTTTGACTGATGGAGCAGAACTAATAAATCAATCAAGGGCTTTAAACATAATGTTTGCAGATTGAACTTCCTCAAAGTCACTTCACAAAATTTTAACTGGTGTGTAATATACAGATTGCGAAAATCCTTTCGGAAGTATGCCGGGTTATACAAATGCGAGAAAGAATAATCATGCGCGGTCATTGAGGCGTGTACTTTGTTTCTCCTTATTGGTGTATACTTATATCCCGAGACTGGCCGAATGCTCATTGCCCCCTATTTTAACCGCTGCTGCCAGAAGCGCAGATTAATTTGTACGAATGATATTTTTCTGTCGTTTTCGTTGACTTTTTTTTCGAAGTCATGCACAATAGGTGAAATAAAACACTTTCATCCGGCAGCATTGTCTGAAAATTCCGCCAGCCTCGGGAAATAAGTATACACCCCTAAGTGATGACCGCGCACAATTATTCTCTCTCTCTCTCTTTCATATATCCTTGTCGTACTTGTGTAATCCGAGGCGGCTACCAGCTCATAATTGAAATGTAGAAGGAAGTTTTTGTAGCCGTAAATAAAATAAGTGAATAAAATGTAACGTGAAATTTCCCATAATATGCTTTTATGTTGAAATAAAAGAGAATATTATGTATATTGATTTTTTCATCCTTTTATAGCTCTTTGAATGCTCATTATCTCGTTAATATGTTAAATTTTATGTTTGTCTTTGAAAATTGAACAGAAGCAAATAATAGTAGTAGTAATTTATGTGTTGTTTTATATAGCTATTTATGCAATAAGTGCAAAAAGTGAGTGTTTTTTGCACGCGACGTGAAATTGTCCAGCGAGGTCTTTAGGCCGAGTTGGACAGCACGTCGAGTGCAAAAAGCACGTTTTGAAAGAGTTGCATACAATATTTTCTCTACATTCATGCAAAAACTGGAAAATTAGAATATAATATGTTGGGAACCTAACCTAACCTAATTAAACTCAAACCGTTCTTCTTTTTGTATCTTTATGGCCTCCACCTTGTCAGTACTCAATCATAGCTGGTTTTCGCCTTGACCATTTAAATTTTGAATAATTAAAGATTTTTGCAATAATTGTAATTCGTTGAGACTAAGTAGTAAGATATACATATATTATTGTTGTATTAAAGCAGGATCAGACATTTGCTCTGGATTTTTATTTTATTTAAATGTTTATGTTTGTCATAAATCATCACAAAACTGACACAAGAATGACAGATGAGTGCAATAAAAATTTTATTGCACTAGTGCCAAAAAGAACCACTTTTTCCATTAAATGTGTTTTACAAAAGTGTTGTTTTTTGCATGAATGTAGAAAAAATAAATTAAAAGCTTGAGATAATTTGAAAAAGCGAGGAAATACGTCGTATGGGTTGAATGAATGTCTCACGACTGTCTCACGAACCTTTTTTAACCTGAGTTTCTATTATCCTCTCCACGTTTTCTAATTTGTTGAATGGGGATCGTTGAGGTTGTAACTGTTTGAATTTGACTTCTTTGCGGAAAAATTGGAAAATAGACACACTCAATCAATTTACGTAGTTTCGTATTTTCTTTTAGTTTATTTTCATCAAGAGGGTGACAAAGTGCATGTTTTTGAAATGTTAAATCCAAATATACAAATAAATGCAGCGAGGACTGCCGAAATATGTCCGTCAAAAAGATGTACTATAGAGATATACTATAGAGTACTAACGAACAAAGAGACAACTATATTCTTGCTTCTATATTATTTTTGCTTTTGTTGGAAATGTACCTAAATTACTGAATGCTACTACTACTGTACCATTCAAATAACGTGAATGATATAAACCGGAAATCCGGGAAATCAGTCTGGTACAGTACGAAGTACGTTCGAAGGTTGTTTATCAGCTAGAAATACCTTAACTTAGAGTGAGTGTGTTTGTGTCGAAATTAAAAAACTTTGACTTGCAAAGGGGGATATATCTAGCTACGAGTATATTATGCCTACATGGATATTTGAAATTCAGGCTTACATCTTCATCCACAACGACAAGGCTGGACGAAGGTGCCTCCGTTCATTTTTGTTCGATTATGCAGACTCAAGTGGTTACTGGTATGGTATGGTTGTATAGTTTGGACCATGTAGTTGCAGCTATTCCAGCACAGTGTCTTAACGCTTGGAGGTTCCAGTTTTGTAATTTATCAGTGATCCAGATATTAGTTTGTATTTGGAAATAATGTGCAAGACTTCAGATACATGGTTTTCAAAAGTTTTGATTTGTTGATGCAGCAGATAATATGTGTATGTATGTATGTATTTTTGTGGTTACATTCACTGAGACCTGAAGGATCTATTGTGCCCCCTTACTTCTACTTAGCTTCTAAGGAGAGTCTCTGGAATTAGTAGCTCCTTTACTCCTATTTCCCGGAAGATTTTAGGACATCTGCACTGCAGATTCTGCAAGCTTCAACTTAGGTAAATGTTCCTCTTCTATCCAGTAATCTCCCAGGTGCAGTGCTCTAGGATTCTGGAGTGCTGTGCAGCTGGAATGTATGTGGATGCCACCTCCCATGCCACAATATCTGCATTGTTCTTCTTTCACTATATTGAGATTTTTCAGGTGCTCATTCAGGCGACAATGTTCCGTTAGGATCCCTGTTAAAACTCTTAGCGCAGTTTTACTTTCACTTATACATTCATTTGATCCCAACAGGTTGTAGTAACCCAGAAAAATCTTTGATTGTCTAAGCCCTACTACATCCAGCAAGTAATTCTTGAAGAATAGACTTGAACATTTTGAAAGAAAATGCAATGGCGAAAAGGAAGGGAAAAATTTCCAACTTATTCAATAGATGGTTTTCTATTAAATACAGAGTTATATTTACTTATACTTTGAGAAAAACAACCTAGTATGAAGTGAGTGATGCAGCTTATATAAAAAAAACATTTTTTTTATATCCTTACATCTTAAAATAACGATAAGACTCATAAAAATATTTTGAATTGATGACGGTAAAACGCAAAGCATTATAATGATACCCTTTATCACGTAAGATTCTAATTACGATTATCTGAAAGAAGGCGTTTCATTAACTCATAAGAGGTGCTTATATGTTTTTTCGTAACCATGATCTTAGCACTTCTAGGACCTTAATCGAATCTTTATCTTGTAGAGTCGGACTAAGGGCAATTGAAAGTGAAATCCCATCAATCAATAATATAAATCTCTTGACAGTTTTTAGAAGAATATAGTGGTTGAGGACTGAAAAACTATTAGCTTTTGTTTTTAAGCTGTATATATGAGATTAAGTTTTTTTAAAACTGTAACTGCTAATAACACATAAACAATATAATATAAGTTTTTTTCAAAATCTAAGAAACTAAAATGGGATAATAAATATCAGGGTAGAACTACATATTCTGGATAAAATGGATCAACAACTAGAAACGAGTACTTGAAACATTGCTAACACCTAAATATCAGCAACACATCTCTTTGGCAAGTTTTAAAAGAGCGTCATCTTGTAGGATACTCGAATGCCACTTATCCATACCCTTGGTTGATCAAGTTAAAGTATGTATGATGACGTCAAAACCCAGAAAGTGGCTTGTTGAATTGTTTATAGCCGATTGCAAAAGTTTTAATTATTATACTGAATTTAAATTGGAATTACTAGAAAATATAACATGACAAGCGAATCGCACACTGAACTGAATGACCCTGTCAAAAATACGAGAGGCAGAATAAATAGTATCCTTGAATTAAATCTGAAAGCCTATTATAATCCGTGGGAGAAAAGAGGAAAAAAATATATCCACTTATACACAGGTAATTGATAGTGGTAGACAATAGTGTATTATAAACACCAGCGAAGTGAAAACTATTATTGACCGAGCTCCAAAATAATAAGGAATGAGGTGCGAGTCTTCTCCGCCGTGGTGTATATGTATACAATTTTTGGACCAGCTTACCTTTAGCTGAAACCAGTTATGTAAGAAGTATTCGTTTATTCACCATTTAGGAATATTTTTCCAACAGAATTGCATAATTTTCATTTTTCCGACTTCAGAATAGCCGAAACCATTTACAAGGAAAAACGTTTCTGTTTTACATGCTAGACAATTTTCTAAACACAAACATACAAAAAACTTCTTGCGGAAATATACCATTTTCATTTATTGATAAAATATATTGTAGATTTAGATTGATTCGAACTTTAATCGGCGACTTTGTAGAAAGGCATGTACAAAAACGTTCAAGTATTATCGGGAGATGGTTACCAGTGCTTTTACTTCAATACAGGAGGGCCAGGAATCATAGTGTAGGTTTGTGTCTTGAGATAGCGATATTAAGCTGATATGAATAGATATTATTCATTGATCTGTGTTAAAGGTCGGGAAGAGGATTAAACTTAGCTTACTATTTTTATGTTAATATTTTAATAACACATCAACAAATTGAATGAGAGAAAATTTAATTTTTAGATTGACGAGTCGAAATTTGGGAAAAGGAAGTTTTCATTTACCTGCAAGGCACAACCATCTGTACATATAACACCTGGTTACATATTTCCGCAGAAGTTTGTGTTTGAAATATAAAGCATTAAAAAGTTTTCATGTAACTGGTTTCAGTTATTCTAAAGTCGGGAAAATGATGCATTCCAGCAAAATTTTTTTGTGATTGTGCTATATACTTACTGAAAATACAAATTTTATTTTGAAACTGGTTTTATATAAAATAGATAACTAGTTTCAGTTATTTTCGATGCATTTCCGCGGAAAAATTTTTGTGATTTTGTGTTTGGGGAGGCATCTTCATAATGAAAAAACAAAAATTTTCCTTTAAACTGGTTCCAGCTAAAAAAAGTTCACCCGAATTTTTTTTATACGAAGCAATAATTGTTAACTTCACAGCTAATAGTGGAAAAAATATATTATTCTACTCGCATATAGTGCTCAAAATTAAATTGGGTGTTTATGTAATTTGCATGTGGTTTGCGACATAAACGTACCTTTGTGAGTAATAGCCATTATTATATGCTTGTTGAATAATATACTATTATGTGTATCTTCAGATAATCACTACATAATAATGGATTTTTGAGCTTTTTTTATTCCCTAAAATATGTAAGTTCGCCTCTGCTCGTCTGCCGTACGCATTTGTGGTAGGTTAAAAATTCCATCGGCTTGTTTTTTGATCACCTAAAACAAAAATTGAACATGACAAGGCTAACTAAAATGACGAGTCATTCGAAGTTGTAAACAATAATTTGTTTGGGTTGATAAATCTATGTCATCTTGATGGCTACAACGCTGTTACTTGACAAGACACAATAATTGTATTGTTATGGTGTTGATAAAGTTGTCTTTCCGCCTATAAAATTAAATTTTTCGAGAATCTCCTTTCATTTCAAAGATACTGGGTAGTAAAATGTTTCTATAGAGAATATTGCTGTATTTATTTTATTTTCATTCACCGTTCACTTCCATAAAATTTTGGCTTTTGAAGCAATTAAAAAGATATACAGGGTGGTCCGTGAGTAAGATAAATGAGTAAATCGCACACCAACAGCATAGCTTTTGTGGCGCTCCCTGGAAAAAACATCGGAACGGATAGCATATTATGATTCCCCAGGCCCTAAAACCCACATCTTCAAATTTTTACGTTTGTATATCCAAAATCATCCAATTTACTGAGAAAAAATTTTTTTTTTACACTTTAACGTTGCCACCCCGTATCTTTTTTATCACCAATATTTTATCGAATGAAGTTGCGTTAGATTGTAATATTTTTAGGTCAAGAATCCTTCATTTCTCATTTGACCATTACTTACGGACCTCCCTTTATAAGGACTTTTCAACTGCAATCACAAACTATTGGAATCGATTAGAATAGTCGACCATCGCAATCATTGATAGAGATTACGCGAAAATAAACTCGTTGTTTGATAGAATAACCATTCTCTGATTGTTTTTGACAGTTTCCGATTGCGGTTGGAGCAGACTTATAATAAATTGGAAAATATTTGTTAAGATGTGAGTTAATGTGAATGTATTAACAATCCATGTATTCCAACACGCTCGCTTTGCTCGACCGTTAATGATTGAGATTGGTATCGCTCTGTAAATACTCGTGTTAGTTACAACAGTTTTCTTTCTACGGTACAAGTGGTACCTATCCTCTTTCCTTAATCGTCGAAAACTAATAATAGGTAATTATTTGTTTCATGGGTAAGAACTGTCATAAATCAATCATATATTGAAATGTCAGTCATTGATTGGCTTCTGTGTTTGATTATAACATAGAAGCTACTACTACAACAGAGAAGGTCGTCGATTCAAGTCCCACTATTTTAGTTTTTTCTACGACCGTGCGTTTTAACCCACTTTCCCGCACGCATTTTAGTATTGAAAGTGTCACTGTTCCCGCACTAGTGCGGGAAAGTAATAAATGAGTGCGGGAAAGTAACATGAGTGCGGGAAAGTAAAATTATGCGAATTTTGACCTTATTAGATAGTTTTTTACTTCGGAAGCTGTAACAATTGTGACTACAGGTAAATAAATATTCACGAAATAGTCCATAAAAAAAAATCTTTTCTAGCTTATTGTTGCATTTTCCATTTTTTGAAAATATAAAATAATGAAGATATTTTTATATATGTAATTTACAAACTGCAACAAATTCTGTTTTAATATTAATATTTATAATAATTAGTAGTTTTTAGTTGAAGTTTTGTATAGTGCAGGTAATATTGTTTGAAATATTAATATTTCGATTTTCAAATCGGAGGAAATGGTATTTTTCTCCGATTGGCAGCAAATATTAATTTTGCTGACTGATATCAATCAGCAAAGTATTACTTTTCCTGCCTAGGCAGCAAAGTGGTTAATTTGCTGCCTAGGCACGAAAGTGTTTACTTTGCTGCCTGTGATTATACATTTCCATAGCAACCAACTAAAATGAAGAGATTGTGGGAATTGTAATAATTTGCAAATACAATATCCTCATGAACAATCGGAGAAAAAAATATATGTTCAACTTGGCAGCAAAGTAGATTGACTGCCTAGTTAAACAAATAACTATTAATCTGATTCTATTAACATTTCCATGACAACGCAAGGTAAACCATTTTACATTGTCAGTTATTTACTTTTCTTTTCCTTGTGGTAGTAATAGATATCAGTATGTCATATAATTGATATGAGTCTTCCTTACTATTTAAATTCTCGTAGTGTGTATAATATTTGCCCTTACTATTGTTTTTTTGGATTGTTACATTGTCACATTCATACATACTGTCAAGTTGATACTTATGTGTATGTTTTTTGTGGATTAAAGCCTAAAAGTCGAAGGTTTTTTATATTACAATTTAATCCACAAAAATTACTGAAGAATTACAAATGGATAAGTTTTTACGTCCCGAGAAATTCGACGTGAATGCCAATAACACTAACGCTTCCAAGGAATGGAAACACTGGTATACGACTTTCAAAAATTTTCTGGAGAGTACAAAGCCCGAAAATCACGACAAACTCAAACTTCTTATCAACTACATATCTCCAACGATTTTTGAACTCATCTGTGAATGCACGACTTACGAAGATGCTATCAAAACACTAGAAAATGCGTATAGCAAACCTGTGAATGAAATATATGCTAGACATATTCTTGCTACGAGGAAACAAGAAAATGGTGAGTCGATAGATCAGTATTTACAGTCCCTTAAGATACTGAGTAAAGAATGCAATTTTAAAGCAGTAACTGCTGAAGAAAACAGAAATGACTTCATAAGAGACACCTTTATCAGAGGTTTAGTAACACCTCATATCCGTCAACGACTTTTGGAGAATAGTACTCTCACACTAGACCAGGCATTTTCTCAATCAAGATCTTTGGAAAGTGCACAAAAATATTCAGAATCTTACAATTTTCCATCATATCAGTCTTGCGTCAATGCAACATCTTCTTCCAATACTGCTGGAGAACATCCGAACCATTCCGAAGTAATGAATCATGTCGAAAATATTTCTTTTAATGCTGCTACCGCACAAAAATGTTATTTCTGTGGCAGAAACAAGCATCCTCGCACCGTATGCCCTGCGCGGGACAAGATCTGTCAGTACTGTAAGAGATTGGGACATTTTTCTATGGTTTGTATGAAGTTAAAACTGGCAAAAGAAAATAAATCTACTTCAGCTTCCACCCTAATGGCTCCCACCTCGTCTAACCATTCCCATTGTTCAACTGAAACTACAACTTCGGACCACATTATTGCTTCTACAAACCATCCTCTCAGTTTATCAAAAAGTCTTGTTAATGTTAAAATAAACAACATGCACGCTACTTCCCTGATAGACACGGGCAGCTCTGATAGTTATCTAAACTATACTTTCGCTAAGGAGCGTAAATTCAACATACATCCCAGCACTGGAAAAGTTTCAATGGCTTCAGTTTCTCTGTCTTCATCAATAAATGGTTACTGCTATATAGACTTGGAAATTCTTGGAAATGTTTATACAAATTTCAAAGTATCTCTTCTACCAAAATTGTGCACTGATTTAATAATTGGTCACGATATTATGAAGCAGCACTCCAAACTTGACATCAGTTTTGGTGGAAGCAAACCTCCTCTCTCTATATGCTGCCTCACTGAAGCGAAAGTCGCTCCTCCACTTCTTTTCGGCAATATAACCAAAGACTGTAAACCCATAGCTTGCAAACCTCGACGACATTCGGAAGAAGATGAAAAATTTATCACGAACGAAATCAGAAATCTGCTGAAAGAGGGTATAATTGAAGAAAGTACGTCACCTTGGAGAGCACAAGTTTTGGTAACGAAGAATGAACGTCACAGAAAGAGAATGGTCATAGATTATTCGCAGACCATCAATAAGTTCACCTTGTTGGACGCGTATCCTGTTCCAAATATTGAGGATCTGGTTGCTAAAATTGCCAAATATCGAGTGTTCAGTTCTATTGACCTGAAAAGTGCTTACCACCAAATCCCTATTGCAGACAGCGAAAAATTTTACACAGCTTTCGAAGCATGTGGTCGACTGTATCAATTTCGTCGGATTCCATTCGGCGTTACTAATGGAGTAGCCTGTTTTCAAAGAACCCTTGATAAAATAATATCAGATGAGAATTTAAAAGGGGTATTCACCTATTTGGATGACATAACTGTATGCGGCGAAGATCGGTCAACACATGATGCAAACCTCAGGAAGTTTATGTCCGTCATCGACAAATATCAGCTTACAATTAATGAAAATAAGTCTAAATTTTCACAAAAATCTATATGTCTTCTAGGGTATGTGATAGAAAATAGTACTTTGAAACCTGACCCTAGTAGATTGGAACCACTTTTGAAGTTGCCTGTGCCACAAGATATATCTTCTCTACGACGAATAATTGGAATGTTTGCCCACTACTCCAGGTGGATCCCAAAATATTCTGATAAAATCAGAAGACTTATTGACTGTAAGTCATTTCCCGTATCAGCTGATGCTGCCAAAATGTTCAATGAATTGAAAGACGATATTGCAAAAGCTCTTTTGTGGACAGTCTCTGGTGATGAACCTTTGGTCATTGAAACAGATGCGTCAGACATTGCTTTAGCCGCTACACTGAACCAAGGAGGGCGACCTGTAGCATTCCATTCAAGAACTTTTTCAGGATCTGAAAAGGCACATTCTTCTGTAGAGAAAGAAGCTTATGCTATCATAGAGTCCATAAGAAAATGGAAACATTTTTTAATAGGAAGACATTTCAAAATCATCACAGATCAAGAGGCTGTCTCGTTCATGTTTCACAGAAAGCATTCTAGTAAAATTAAAAACGAAAAGATTCAAAGATGGAAGTTGGAACTATCGTGTTTCAGCTACGATATCGTTTACCGTCCTGGACGATCAAATGAAGCAGCTGATGCCTTCTCTCGAATTTGTGGAACCACAAGTAGTAATAAATTATTCGATTTACACCAGTCACTCTGTCATCCAGGCATCACAAGAATGTACCATCTTGTACGTCATCGAAATCTTCCATTTTCTTTCGAAGATGTCAAGAAAATGATTTTGTCTTGTCCTGTTTGTGCCGAACTGAAGCCAAGATTTCTCAAACTCAAGAATTCGCATTTGATTAAAGCAACTTCACCGTTAGAACGTCTTAACATTGATTTCAAAGGTCCATTGCCCAGCTGCACTAAAAACAAATATCTCTTGACAATTGTTGATGAGTACTCGAGATTTCCATTTGCATACCCTTGCAAGGATATCACTACTGCATCTGTTATAAATTGTCTCGTGGAATTATTTTCAGTTTTTGGAATGCCTGCTTACATTCATTCGGATCGAGGATCACAGTTTTTATCCAATGACTTAGTTAATTTCCTTCATTCTAAAGGAGTTGCAACCAGTCGAACAACACCATATAACCCTGAAGGAAACGGACAAATAGAAAGGTACAATGGAATTATATGGAGAAGTATAAGTTTAGCTCTTAAAAGTAAAGGCTTAGGAACACAAAAATGGGAAGAAGCTCTTCCAGATGCACTCCATTCCATTCGATCTCTGTTGTGCACTGAAACAAATTGTACACCCCATGAACGTATGTTCAATCATCTCCGTCGATCATCCTATGGAACATCGTTACCAACTTGGTTGAAGCCATCCACATCTGTATTTTTGAAGAAGTTCATTCGTCACAGCAAATACGATCCCTTAGTGGAAGAAGTTGAACTATTAGAGGCAAATCCAGAATATGCTCTAATTCGTCACCAAGATGGAAAAGAATCAACTGTGTCACTGAAACACCTAGCACCTTGTGGAGATATAACTTTATCATCAGACGCCAACGTTAATATGGATTCAGAGGAACTACAAACGACAGTTAACTCCCCATCTGAAGACAAGGTTTCTGCAGACTTTCAGTCACGAGAAGAATCTTCTGAAATTGAGATAACTGAAAATCTTCCAAGTAATACTGAACCAGAAGTACCTACAGTCCGTCGTTCTGCTAGAGAGCGACATCCTCCGGAGCATTTAAGTTGTTATGAACTTTAATAAACCTGGGGAGAATGTCATATAATTGATATGAGTCTTCCTTACTATTTAAATTCTCGTAGTGTGTATAATATTTGCCCTTACTATTGTTTTTTTGGATTGTTACATTGTCACATTCATACATACTGTCAAGTTGATACTTATGTGTATGTTTTTTGTGGATTAAAGCCTAAAAGTCGAAGGTTTTTTATATTACACAGTATATTTATGATTTCAAAGTGCACCAATAAAAAAAATAGCGTAAAGTATTCGTGGATAACTGGTCTCTAAAACACTTGCTCTATTTCGAGTTCTCCGGCTTCGCCGTCGTGCTCGAAAAATCGCGCGTGTTTTAAAGACCTTAATATCCACTTATACTTTAATATACTATTTTTTTGTATCATTCTTGGATGTTTAAATGATATTAAAACAACAAATCAGAAACTATTGCATGCTTTGAATTTTTATTGGATCATTGGGAAAAGTCGTGTAAAATGTTACAGAAAAAAAATGTGGGAGACTAATAACATTTTGGAAAACACTTGCTATTTATTTGAACAACAATAATGTTGGTTGTTCATCCGACTAATCGGAGCATGTTGAATGGAATTTGTGCTTGTGCTTGAAATGACCACTTCCCATACACGTTAATCATCGTTTCACTGAGAAAATTTATTTTTGTGAAAAATAGATCTTCTTGTCATGACCTACATATTAATACCCTATTAATATGTGGAGATATATTATTATACCTCAATTTGTTTGACAAAGCTACTGTGTTAACAAAACGCGTCACAACTTTAAGTTTATTATAATGTAGATTTTAACAAATTGAAATTGTTTTTATTTCATAACAAAACAGTTCCATGATAAATGTTGCATTCCAATAGTTCATTTCATTTCTTATCACACTAAATATGCTATGGGAATCTTATAATAATATTTTTTTCGAAGGTAATGCTGAAAGAATAGTTAAAATAAAAACACTCTCCACTTAGTACATAGATAAGTGAGTGAAGTATTATTACAGTAAACTGTAATATTGTCCTATTTAATAAAGCGAGTTACCAACAGATATCACAGAATATTAATTATTCTATCGTCTTATAAGTTTTTGAAAAATATTTTTTAAAAACATTGACCGTTCAACTAAGAAGAAACAACTACTTCCCGGGCTATAGGCTCCGACAGATATTGGATTACACTTCAAAGCCAAACGGGGTTGGCATGTCTTTGAAAAATATGTTATAAAGCGATAGAATAATTGATATTCTGTGATATCTATGGATCAATCTACCTATTTTTGATCCCAGAATGGATTTAATAGTTTATGTTTCATAATTCACTCGATAAATTCACAGTATGTAAGTTATAGATATCAATTCCTGAACAACCATGCTTCAGGGATTTGTGTGTTTGGTTTAACTGTTCATGTTGACAGAATAGTTGTCATTGACTTGCTTAACATAAAAACGCGGTTTGGGAAATAAAAAAATAGAATTTAATATTCCTGTCCCGGGTAGAGGATGCATAAATCTACGAATTTAATTAAATCACATATTTTTTCAATTGCACTGATTCAAGTTCCAAGTTATTATGTATATTTAAATTATACCGGTATAAATAAGCTATTCGTGATATGATATGTGGTGTTCTTCGAAGTCCATATAATTTCGCAAACAGAGGAAAAGAGTGTCGTCTTCAATTTGACCATGAATCTTTTGTATATTGTACCATGGAATTTATTGCAATTATATCCGTGCAAATTACATTTTCTGTAGATACTCCGAACGTTATTAAAATTCTTCGAAGAGATATACAACTTAATAGCTAAAAATGCCTCAGCCTGAGCAATCCGAAGCTCAGCTTATTACAGTGCATTTGCATCAATAAAACGTTCATGTTTGCCATTAATTTTTTTGTCTGAGAATTGTCATTAACTTACAAGCAATTTCAAACGTATTTGTTAGTATTAGTGTTTAATTGAAATTTATTGAGTTTTCAACTGATAAAACACAAACAAAATTTTTCAAATTGATTTGTACAAAGGATTTCCATTTCAACAAAATAATTGACGACAGTGTTCGGAATTAACTAGCTGTGAAGTCTGCCTTTTCTTTCTAATGTACCTATTTGTTTCCAGAAGTTGAGATTCAACTTTATTATGATAAAACTTTCCAAAATGATAAAGAGTTAGGTACTGTTTTCATGAATAGCAACAACAATATGGTACTCACATTCATGTTTCTGTCAAATTTTAAGCGCTGTTTGGTCATTATCCGTGGAACTATAGTAACCAACAATGGGTACATCCTGAGATTATGCTGAAAATAATTGATATACGACGGCGACGACCAAGCACTGTAATGGAACGCCTTTGATGCAATAATTACAGTCAAACAGTGCCAAACGTGGTTACTTCTTGGATGGGTTTCCATACCAAGAAAGACCGTCGTATAAGGACCATACAGCCGGCAGCGGAGTAGCATATCATAGCTCGCAGGCATTATATCAATGAGCAAGAGGTGTAATGATGGTATAATGTATGTATGGCGTCTTTCGGAGGAGACGTAAGACCGAGGTCCCGAGCCCATGGATGTTGGGCTTGCTAAAGAACGCTACCACTGGCTGGACGACTAATGGGATCGCCAAAAACACTGAACATTTAGTTGCGTGAACGGTAAATTGCGCGTAAGCGCGTATAAACTTGCACAAACAAACACAATTTATCAGGAGTCGTTACCAGAGATAACACAATGTCGTTGCATTAAACAATTGTGGACGCCTATTAGTGTAGACGTGTTTTACTTTCATGCGCAGACGAAACTGGATCCAGAGACTGGATCCTTCACAAGTACAAACGAACTATGAAATGCAGTTGCATTTTGGTCGTTCCACATTCGCGAATGTCTTGCGCAATTTTTCCAACTTTCCTTTTGTATTATAGGGGAGTAAACTATTTAACCTTCACTCCATTCAATATCAAATATTTTTTTCAAAATTGAGTTTTACGAAATAAAAACTTAATATTACTTTGCACCTATTAAGGATGATTTCTGGGAAGGAAATAAAATTTGTCATGGAAAGACCCATCAAAAGGACCAGCTTTCGTTTAGCTGAAGCCAGTTATGTAATAAATACTCGTTAATTCACCATTAGGAATATTTTTCAAACAGAGAGACTCGATTTTTTGCGGAAAAACAATTTTCATATTTCCGACTTCAGAATAGCTGAAACCAGTTACAAGAAAAAACGTTTCTGTTTTTCATGTTAGACAATTTTCTAAACACAAACACGTAAAAAACTTCTTGAGGAAATATACCATTCTAATTTATTGATGAAATATATTGTGGATTTAGATTGATTCGAACTTTAATCGGCGACTCTGTAAAAAGGCATGTACAAAAACGTTCAAGTATTAACGGGAGATGGTTACCAGTGCTTTTACTTCAATACAGGAGGGCCAGGAATCATAGTGTAGGTTTGTGTCTTGAGATAGCGATATTAAGCTGATAGGAATAGATATTATTCATTTATCTGTGTTAAAGGTCGGGAAGAGGATTAAACTTAACTTACTATTTTTATGTTAATATTTTAATAACACATCAACAAATTGAATAAGAGAAAATTTAATTTTTAGATTGACGAATAGAAATTTGGGGAAAGGAACTTTTCATTCATCTGCAAGGCACAACCATCTGTACAAATAACACCTGGTCACATATTTCCGCAGAAGTTCTTTTGCGTAGTTATGTTTAGAAAAGTGTTTGAAATATAAAGCATAAAAAAGTTTTCATGTAACTGGTTTCAGTTAATCTAAAGTCGGAAAAAATGATGCATTTCCGTAAAAATTTTTTGTGATTTTGTGTTTGGGGAGGCATCTTCATAATGAAAAAACAAAAATTTTTCCTTACACTTGTTTCAGCTGAAAAAAGGTCACTCATTCAATCAACTATTCGTGAATGTTCAGCTATTTTTATTAGTTTTTCTACATTCATGCAAAAAACAACACTTTTGTGAACCACATTTAATGGAAAAAGTGGTACTTTATTGCACTAGTGCAATAATAGTTATTTGTGTACCAAGGCCGTAATGTTGATCTTTTTTGGCCGAATCTGAAATTTGCGGCCGAGGCGTAGCCGAGGCCAAGCAAATTTCAGGTGAGGCCAAAAATATCATACGGCCGAGGTGCACACAAAATTTTTTAAGCGAGTGTCTCATACTGGTTTAAGTAAATCTGCCTGGATTTTTCAGGTAATAAATTTAGAGTCGCTGCATTGGCGGCTTCATAAATTTCAGCTGGATTGTCACTATCACTGTCACTCATTTTTCTTTTTAACTGTTTTTTATCACAGTATACACCGTAAATGTGGTTTTTATTATTTGTTAGTTATTTATTTTACATTTCATTTCACTGACAGAAACGGAAAGCTTGTAAATAAACAGCCTGGCAACGGAACCTTTCCTTTTGTTTTATGGGTAAATAATTCAAACATGCAAATTAAGTGTGTCTAGTAGGCCGCCTTCATAATTTGACAATCTTAATATCGGACGTGGAAATAACTCAAATAAGCAAATTAAATGTTTCTAGTAGGTTGCCCTCATAATGACTTTGTTTGCAAAAGCGGCCGTAAAGTAAAAAAGCGGCCGTAAAGTAAAAAAGCGGCCGTAAAGTAAAAAAGCGGCCAAAAAAGATACACTTTAGGGACGTTAATAGATCCGTAAAACTTCATTTTTTGTGACACTCGCTTAAAAAATATTTTATTGCACTCATCTGTCATTCTTGTGTCAGTTTTGTGATGATTAATGACAAACATAAACATTTAAATTAAATAAAAATCCATAGCAAGTATCTGATCCTGCTTTAATACAACAATAATAATATATGTATATCTTACTACTTAGTCTCAACGAGTTACAATTATTGCAAAAATCTTTAATTATTTCAAATTTAAATGGTCAAGGCGAAAACCAGCTATGATTGAGTACTGACAAGGTGGAGGCCATAAAGATACAAAAAAAGAAGAACGGGTCGAGTTTAATTAGGGTAGGTTAGGTTCTTAACATATTTATATTCTAATTTTCCAGTTTTTGCATGAATTTAGAAAAAATATTGTATGCAACTCTTGCAAAACGTGTTTTTTGCACTTGACGTGTTATCCAACTCGGCCTAAAGACCTCGTTGGACAATTTCACGTCGCGTGCAAAAAACACTCACTTTTTGCACTTGTTGCATAAATAACTATTTATCTTACTCAGGCACGTTTTATAGTTCTAGTCAACCTTTTCGCTATTTGTTAGCCTGTAGAGATTTTTCTTTTCATCATCTCTTCAGAGAATTTTCAAGAATTTAAGCAGTAAACATGAAATAATTAGGAAAGGAAAGAATGATTGGGTGAAAAGGAGCAAGTAAAGCCCACATAACACAACGTGTTAAAATTTTACTTAAGAAACGTGTTTTATTATATCAAATTAGCGAGTTTCTTAGTGGATGCAACCTTCTTACCAAAAAAAAAACAAGAATCTGTATATACTGTAACCAAAAAAACCTATTTATTCACCGTTATAATGCGGCAAACTAATTGCCGTGACATCGTATGCGCGCATTAACCAAACTCGATAGTTTCCAAGAGATATCTATCCTTCGAGGAGAATGCCAATAAAAGCAATTATTGCACGGTGTGTCGATGGCGGGTGGACGACGCAAAAAAGAACGCCGCCGCCGTCCATTCATCGTCATCTGGCGGTTAATTAAACGACGACCCGATCGCCTTTTTCGATATGCCGGCAGTTAAAACGCCTGTACACGAATAATAGGCCAAGAAAAGCATTGAATAAAATGTGGATCATTACTAAAGGAGATTCACTAAAATTATTACAAAAAAATAACTTTTTAAACAAAGATGAGAAATATCTTGAACTTGGAGTCATGGGTTTGGTTAGGCGCCAATCTGTAATTATAATTGCCTCAGGCTGAAGGCTCCAGCTCAATGACACAATGGCACCAGTTAACCGGTTTTGACAACTGTTTTTGCGATAATGTGTATAGTTAATATTGAATTGAGCCATAATTAAATCGATATAAACAAATTTCACACAATTAATTAATTAAAAAAAAAAGTATATGTGGCAAGTGAAATGAAAAAGTTGGATTCTTAGCAGCTGTTAACGGGGATGTCCATTACTCCAACAGGTATGTAAGGACACGTGCACGGAAAGAGAACAAAACAAAAGCTTCCTAAAGCATGTCACAAAAATGCCGTGGAGCTTACATAATGTATTTAAATATTGATTTCATGATGGAATGTAGGGAGAAAGAATTCCATTCAAGAATTTAAAAATTAGTTCAACTATCCAAAAGCGGAAAGAAAGAAATAGTTTTGAGGAATCATAAATACAAAGAGCAACTGAAAAGGGGGTATTGAGAGATAAGCAGAAATTGGGGTCAGAACATGGGCAACAGCAGAGGTCGTAGGAGTTCACTCGAATATATAAAAATTAGCTCCAGTTTTTGAGCAGTTCCTGTAACAATGAAACGAGACAAAACATTGTACAAGTCAAATATTGATGAGATGAACAGCATTCTGATTAACAGAGGTGTCGCGCATCATGTCTAGAAATTACCAAAATTTCAACGTCTGAAAAATCGGTTACAGAGACTTCACTATGCTAGCTCGGTGTTTAATTGCCACGCATTGAGAATATCCCAAAAACAAACACTGTTTTCCAACAGTTTCTACAAAACCAGAGAGCAAAGAGACTCTCTAGATCAGTTTTGTTTTCCGCTCGTACTCTACCTGTGATAAAAAGCTTGTTCCACAAATGTTAACATGTGACATAAATTTGTCAGTTGATGTGTTCGGTGTGTTGAATCAGGGAAGGGATTTTTGGTAATGTGATCGCAAATTTGTGCATATGTAGTTGAAATGAAGCATGTTAGTATTCTTTGTTGAACCTTTATGATATACACCTCATGCTCATACAGAGATCAGTACTCATTGCCCTTCAGAAGATATTACAAACGAGACAGACTATTACATTGTTTGTTTTGATTGCTTCATAACCTCAATCAAATTCAAACTGTTTCAAACTCTAGCAAACAGATTCATGTTGGACTGATCTGAGATTTCTGTCTCCAATATCTTTATCATTACCAACCTATTTAGACAAATCTGAAGGCACCAACGGCTGCAAGTTCAGCCGTCAATACTTCTTAATGAGACATGGTTATTACTTTTTCGAATATTTCGAATTATTTTGATAATTATTTCGGAATTTATATAATTTAGAATTTTCATTGTGTTTTTTCATTGATAAGAAATTCCTTAAAAACAGGAAGTTTTATTCGACAAAATATGAGTAGATTCCACAAAGTAAGTGTCCACATATTATAAACATCTAGTATTTAGCATTGTAACCACATTTATAATTAATACTCCACTAAATCTCCTTCCCTACAACATCTTACATCTAATTCTTTCTTATTAACACCAATTTTTTTTCGAAAATGACATTTTAAATTATGTTCAACTTTTTGCACAAAGTTAATTATTCATTCCTAGTCTAGTGCTGCACCTTATTGAAATGATTTATCGGAAGAATATAAAATTAACGATGAAAATGTCTGCCTTCGTCTACGAGAGGCCAATAGCTACAGTTGTAATATTTTGCCATCATCATCTCCCATGTTGTTTCTATAAACTGTGTTCCATCGAAAATATCAGTATTTCTAATCTCAACAAATATTTGCCTCCTTAATTGGCAAACATTTCTGAGGACTGCGGATCGAATTACTTTTATCTACAATATTTTCAATGATCTGACGAGCAAGATTTACTATGTTTTTGTTCGCTCATCACCATCACAAAACATAACATAAATACTTTCTCGCACAATAATGGCTGAACAACTGTGACGGTAAGCCTTTTCTTCTGAATTCAAAGACCAACAGATGTGGAGGAGTATTTCTAGTTTCCTAGCACAAGTCTGCAGCTGAATCGATGTTTGAGCTTATTAGATAGCTGGAAACTATATGATATTTCATCTTGAATAATTGACTTGGTGATTAAGGCAACATAGAGACTTCAGATCAAACACGACCAGGTAGCGACATTTTGTTATTGCTCAACATTATTTTTGTGCTACATTGACTGGTCTATAACCTATCTACATTTCGCAAATCAAGTATATTGGTTCGAACTTGTTGATCATGCGGTTTTGTGTTCCACTAACCTGCTATTTAATTGCGGTGTATGTAAAATTATCTGGGCTATCAAAAGATATGTTTTGGATTAGGTATCGATACATACATACTGCAGTAAAAATTAAATTTGTGAAACACATGAATTTTCGCTTTCAAAGATTAGTTTATTTTCTTAATTTCCCACCTTTTGTACCTTCCTTTCCATAATTTTGAGGTTATGGGGGAAACTATTTTTATTTTTGAATAATTCATCATGAAAGTGTTCGATATCAGTGCATAAATTCTAAAAACAATTTGTTACTTTTAATTAATATTGAAGAAAACTCAATAAGGAGATCGATAAATTTCAATGCTTAAAATTTTAACAAATGATGGAAATTAGTGTAAAAATATGTCCGACATAAATGAAGGTTCTCAAACCTTACTTTGAAATGAGAATATTGTTAAACTGCATTTCTCAAGATAGCCGGGAAAAAGTGGGGACAAATCTCGAATTAATCTATCCATCAAGAGTGGGAAATAAATATACTTTGAAAAAAAACTAAAAAACTCGCTTTTATTATAGGATAAACTGAATAGTAGGTGTGGGGTGCTTTTTTAAAAACAGATATATGGAGCACCCCACGCTTGTTCCACAATAATACTATTTATTGTTCATGAATTTATACATTAAAATTATTTTCTACTTTTCAGTTTATCCTATAATGAAAGCGTGATTTTAGTGTTTTTTTTAAACTATATTCACTATATTCAGTTGAACATGAAGAGATGTGGTAATATACAATATTTTTAATATCAGAGCATAATTTCATTCCCTATACACAAATATTATTGCAGTTGGTGATGACCAGGATGACCAGCTGATTTGAAGTCTGTGGAAATTGATAATTTCAAATCATTGAAACGAATTCAGCTAAGCTGAGCGCAATGAGAAAATTGGAGGGAACAAAAATTCTTTGGGTTAAATAAAGTTGAAATAAATTATGTTGATGGACATAGACTGGTTATATACAGGGTGTAACAAAAAGGCAGGTCATAAATCATACCACATATTCTGGGGATAAAAATAACTCGATCCAGCCCAAGTTACCCTAGTATAAATGTGCATGCGAAAAAAGTTACAGCCTGGCTGCAATTAGATATCGTCAGAAGCCATTGCTTTTCCAGAATATTCAGTTTTCGTTAATAAAATGGTGCTGACTGTGTATTCAAAAAAATGGGGGCCACTTCGAACATCCAATAAAAACTACACATTTGTAATTGGATAGCATTCAATCAAAAATTTGGGACACTCGAGAAACTTGGAAATTCATTGACTTTAATTTTTTTTACTCGAAATTTTTGAAGCATAATGAAAAATAGGCCGTATCTCGATGAAAACTGCTTCTTCTGCTTCTGCTACTAGCTTCTTCTTCTAATTGGGAACTTTAGAAATGCTGATGTTTTACCGTGTATCTAGGCATATTTTTGTATAATTTAAATGAATAAAATGCTCAATTTAATAAGATTAAAAATCTCTTTCAATCGATAATAATTTACCGTCAAAAATAAAGTACAGCCCTGACAAGAACTGTCAATGAGACATTAGAAAAAGACGACACACATATTGCCGCTACGAAAGGAAGGTATGTTTTGAACGCCCAACCAATAGGCTGCGCTTGCGCGTAATTTAAGCATCAGCCAATCAAATTTTTGTAAGTCAGTGATTAGGGTTAACGTTTGTAATACATTTGAACGGCTCATTATTGCGATATTTTGATTAGGATTAATCAAAGACCTGACATTTTTTCCATTTCTTTCCACGTAATGTGGCTGTTGTATGAACCATAGCAGGAATGGCACAATGGGCCCACCAGTGGCCTCAGTGCCAGAACCTTGGCTTGAGTTTGTCCAAGGCTCGCCTGCACACAGTAGAAGTAGTAGTATCCTCAGTCGTTCGACTGTCCAAGTTTACTTTGAGTTGTGAACGTTTTTGATATTTTATTTCAGTGATTAGATTATTATCATATGTTTTTTATACCATTCATATTGTTTTATTATCTACCCCTTTTTTTTCCGATATTTTACACATTATTTCTCATATTTTCCACATTTTTTATGTTGATACAATCATATCAAATGCCTTTTCTAAATTATCTAATACGTATTATATATTTCTCTTCCCATTTATAAATTGTCTTGTATGCTCCTTCTACCTCTAAACCCATTTTGCGCATCGTCTGGTGTGTTTTCAACAAATTTTCTTATTTTTCGGTCAAATATCTTTGTAATATTTTAATATTTTCTGTATGTTCCTTGTGGTATATTATTCATTATTTTTTCAATTTCTTGGGAAATTGAACCACAATATTTTTAAATTGTTTATTTCAACGTTTCGGTAGCGTTCCAGCTACCGTTGTCAAGAAAAAATGAGTAGAAATTAACTTTTATCCCTAACTGACACAACGGAAAAAATTTGACAACTAGACAATCAAAAATATTTTGGAGTTTAAGACTGCAAAATTTTGTTATCAAATTTTTATTAAGGTCCATTCATAGTAGATCATATCTCTGGCAAAATGTGAAATGAAATATTTCATTTTATGACATTCCAACGATATGATAGTCTACTACAAATGAAATCCAGTGAAGTGCGCGTTCCAGGAACGGTTTTTATTGGGATAGCGCGTTTTTTCCGCTTATATAGGAAATGTTGTTAATAAAACGCGTTTCTTGATACTTTTTTTTGTGTATGAATATTCAAGTTTTCAAAATATGTATACTCAGTTTTGTGATTTTGTGTATTGAAATGTGTATCGATTAACAACTATTCAAATTATAAATCATAAGAAAATCTGGATAAAAACTTATGATGTTATCCTGATAACGCAGGTAATTGATTATTGGAAATTTCTCTTTCTAACATTGGTAACCAAATTTGACTACATTCGGCTGAAATACTAGCTACACATTTATCTGCATTTAGTTGTATTGAAGCACTTTCTTTGATTTTAATGTTTGTACAGAGCAATGTCAGTCTCCTGCAGTTACCACATTTCCGTCTCCAGAGTGTAAGCTGAGCCTGACTGTCAGTTAATATTTTAATTCTCTGTTTAGTATATTCACTCCTGATATTTCCATGCTCTAGCGATATTCGTCTTTGCTGACCCTAAACTAATAAGGATTGCTTACCCACTTTAATTGTTTTTAAGTATCTTTGGATTAATTAACATCAAAACTAAACTATCAGAAAAAATATTGTTTGAATCGATTAATTCCATGATGAGACGCAAATACGCCGAAACCGTTTTTCGAATTATCTAATTACAAGCCCAAATGGTTAGTTATACTGTGAAGATTTCGATCAATTTAGAAGTTTGAATTATTGTCTATCGGGACACATAGCTCGAGAAGTAGTTGTTTTTGTTTTCAGTGAACGGTCACTCTTTGAAACTTAATCTTTTCTTTATATTTATTTATATTCATACAGGTATACCTACTACCAAACACAATTATATTGGGCGCTGATAATAAATGACATGCAATTAACTCCTACTTATGCTTATCGTTTAGGATACCTACATTAAAATAAAAAACACATGGAATTAACAAAGCTGCTGTCTTACGTTGTTTTCGAAATGTTCGGTATCTGAATGATTAGCTGGAACCATTTATAATGGTTTTATTAAATCCATAAGATTTAAGCAACCCCTTTAAGTGGAACCATCTCTCTCATTAATATAATGTCAAACGCTTGATTTACTGTTCAATATAATGTTGCTTGAGTGTGTCGCTTGAAAAGTAGCGTAACGATTGATTGAACTTGTTATATTAATTGAATATTTAATACATACCTTGCTCAAAAAACGTGATATTTAACAATTTATAGGATTATTACAAATTAAATGGAATGAATTAAATTTCTTTCTAATTCTCAGGGTGCTTTTAGAGTGCGCAAAGTTCCTACGCCAATATCTCGACGATCTGATTCATAGTGAATCAAGACTGAAGGTTACCAGTATTCGCCTGGTATTCGCGAGGCAGCAAATCGCTTATACAGATTGCGAAAAAGCTTATCGAACCATGCAATTTACACAAGTACGACAGGGAAAATATGAGAAAAACAGCTTTAAAGAGAGAGAAAGAATAATTGTGAGTGGTCAGCGAGGGTGTATACTTATTTCCCGAGGTGAGGCGAGGCAAGAAAGAATTCACCAGTTGGTGGTATTTAGTATGTTCCCATCTTGTAAAGTATCATAAAGGACACTGATGAAAGTGTTCAGTTTTACCTAATACTGCATAAGCTCGAAACGAGACAAAAATATCATTCATACAAATTACTTGTGTGAATTGCATGGTTCGATAAGCTTTTTCGCAATCTGTATATCGGAAATATATAGTGTGCGAATGTGATTTGGCGCGTTTTTAAGACTTACTGCGAGTTCGCTTATCCGCCATTTTATATTTACAGATATTATTTGACGGGTACAGTAATATATCTATAATTAACATGTTATGGCAGGAAACATGTAGTGTTCATACCTTTATTCACAATCGTTTGTAATAGGTTCTTCATTCTGTATTTGATTACGCGTTTGAGATGTCCAAATTTTTGATATTTTATTTCTAGACAAATGGTTATTTCTGGCAAATGGCGTTTGCCTGAGCAAATCAATTTCCATTTACATGCCATTTGCGTAGGAAAATGGCATTTGCCTAACACGTCGTTGGCAAAAAAAGTATTGGACGACTGATGTGGTTTTCTACTATTTATTTGACATTTCGTTAATTTTAAGAGTGCGCGAAACATTTTTTACCATTAGGAAGATGTGAAAAATGTTTTGAACACGATGTGTCCAAACATCTCTTTTATTTATGTTAACTGTGCTTTTCTATCACTTTTTATAGCAGTCGTAAAAAATAATAGATTAGTGTTAAAATGTTGAGCCAACAATGTATCCGTTGTGGTCAGGGCTAGGATTGCATCCCTACAAAAGATTATTCTCATTGACTATCACCAGTGAATATAACAAGAATTCTTGTTATAGTCACTGCTATTACAGCTATAAGATTCAGTTTTTTTTAATAAAATATTATTCATACTGGATTATATTTTTATTTATATATTTCCATTTGCTCAAAATGAGCTTACGCTATTTGACTTATTTAAAAGCAAAAACAAATATTTGCCCGAAATTACCCACCACATACAAATCCCAAACAGAACTCACAGGAACCAAATTTCCATTGAATATTTTCAGTAACTTTTGTGAAGAGTCATTAGAAGAAATAAATATTTATTTTTTGTTACAGGTGAGGCAGAATATTACCATGATTATGATATATGTAATGCAGCAAATGAAGGAGAAAATGGTGAGAAATATTTTAATAGTAGACAAATATGTACCAAATTGTCAGTGTTTGGAACAAATTTTGAGGTATTTTGTGGAAGGTATATTATCAAAAATATTCGAGGGTCTTCCGATACTCTCAAACTTCATACAAAAAGAATCAGGTGAAAGAATATTTTTGAATTTTTTCTGTTTTTGTTTCCATGTCAATAGTGAAGTTTTTATGTAAACGTTAATTAATCGATATCAGCAACTTGATAAACCATTGCACTGATGAATTTTTCTGAAATATACATATTTTAAGTATTTACTCCTTTTCAAGCAGGGCTTGATTACATTGAAATGTATAACAGAATGTATAAGTGTCAAATGTCGTCAAAATACATATGAGGAACTATTATAAATGTAAATAGTTCAAGATATTTCTGAGAAAGTTGCAAAAAATGAATATATTTTCAAAATATTTTGAATTAAAAAGATTATAATGTTATAATAATGGAACGTTAGATGAGTATTGATTGAAAAAAGTTATTTGGGAAAGGAATATGGAGAGATTAACTGTTTCAAGAATCGTTGACGAACAAACGAACTGAAAACCGGATAGTTGAAATCAGGTAGCAGTCCAGTGTTTACATACGAGCAGAACTGGCAAAAAAGTACGACGCTTATGGTATATACTAGAAGCTGGTGGCAGTGAAGGTATTGAAATGTTGGAGGGACCAACAAGAAGTACCTTCAGGAATTCACTACAAGGCTCCTGCGTAAGACACGTTAAACAACTCAAACATGTCTTCATTTCCGGCTCAATCCGGTAAATCGTCAGAAGTATAAGTACCATCCAAAGAGGTAGAGGTAGACCCAGAAGAATTTTCCAGGAAAATTGTTCTCTGGCGGTTTAAATGGAAACGTACTCAAAATACCTTATAGCGGATGTGGATTTGGCAGATATATCTTTCATTTTGTGCTTCAAATTGTGCAATGTGGTGGAAAGTCGAAAGGAGGTGGAAAATTATAGAATCGTCTGTCACCCTTTTGGCAGGAACCTATGCTACTGACCTTCAACAAGTAATGATAAAATTTTCAGCTAGAGGGCACTTCCTAATGGTCTCTTCAACCAAATCCAAGTGAGGTACTAAGATAGACAACCTTCCAGTGACTTCATATTGTCTTTCATGGTAAAAATTTTTATTTGCTTGATGGTTATAATTTTTGTTTTTTTAATTAAACATAGTAGAGAGAGTATTAGAAATGATATGTGCAATTGAATCATCAACAATAAATTTAAATAATTAAAATACCATGGAAACTTTCAGCATATCTATTCCATCGTTTTCATTTTACTAACTACTGAAAAAATAGAAATGTATTTTATGATACTGCACATTCGGTGTCCATATATTATTATATTGATATTGATATTGACAGGTATCAATGGATAATGTTCGCAAATTATTTTTAAAATTATGAAATTAACATTGAAAGCGAGAAATAGTCCTTAAAATGTTATTGACATTGAAATATGCAGAAGCAAGCAACTTTCACGGATTTGTAGCTACTGTGATGGACGTTAATGAACAGTTTTCAATAACATCTTGCGTCTAGGATATTGTTAAGATATATGAATAATAAATGACTATAATTTAAATTCGTCCGATAAATACACAAATCATACGAGGTTAGTAGAGAAGCCAGTGGCTTTTGAAATTTTCTTACAGATACTTCAAATGCACCTCTATTGTCTAATTTTGGGCAAGCTGAATCATTAACAGCCATTCAGAGTAAACTTCGTAATTAAGTATTATAAATTAGAACTATACTTTGTTTCATTTTTTTGTAATAATCAATTTGTACAATTACCGCACGCTACAGCAGTGCGGTAAGAATATTACCTGTAATTTTCTAATTGCTTAACTAACCACTATTCTGGAATGTTGAGCTTTGCGCATAGAAAACAGGTCAAAATACTGTCACTTTCCCCACAAACCGAGAAAAATAACTATTTGTTTATGAATATAAATAATCTAATAAATTTTTTTTTCTACAAACGTGTTAAAAATGCTATTTTTAGCACTCCATAGAAGCCTTAAAAATGTCACTTTAAGGCACTGAGTGCCATAAACATTTTATGGCACTCAGTGCCTTAAAGTGAATTGTCAAATTTTGAAAGCAAACGTCTAAATATTTGGATTTTAATTATTAACATTAATATTAATAGTACAATTTGTGCAATTTGACAAATTAATTTCCTGCACTGCTGTTTTACCATCTTCCGTGGATAAGGAGGAACAATGCGCAGAAAAAATGGAATTTCCAGTCGAGGTTGACGCCACAATATCAAATTAACAATGGTTGCTAAGGTACGTAATATACGATGCAACTTAAAATTATCTCCTTTGGATGTATTAATAAAGGTTTTTAAAATTTAATTCAAACTGTATTATTGCATTTTTTGAACGTTTTTAGAAAAAATATTGTATGATATACGTGTTAAAAGTACCTTTTAAGGCACTCATGTGAATTGCAGAATTCGCTTCGCTCATTCTGCGAACCTTCACATGCGTGCCTTAAAAATGTACTTTTAACACTTATATCATAAATAACTATTATATAAAGAATCATGATTGTTAAATTTATTATTTACGTTGTTAATACATTCGTACCCCCACAATATTTATTATTGAGATTTTAATTTCCAAAATTGTCCAAAATATCATGAATATAATATATTTTTACCATATTATACTATAAAATTATTCCGGAATCAAATTAGAAATCAATTTTCAAATTTCAATTGATGGAAATTTGTTTCCCTCTTTCTCCTTCCTCTCAGCACACTTCATATCATGATATAAAGCTCCTTGTCAATTATTTATCTAATTCTTGTAAAAACCCAATGCGACTTTTAAATTTGTATCATTTTTATGTGCTGCAAATTTATCATCACACACTCTTCCTCATACCCGTTTTTCTCAACGGAAGTACATTTATCTTTAGACATTTATTAGAATCAAAATATTGTACATTCATAGCATTGTTGGTTTGCGTCATCGTTTGTGACGTATATTCCGGTTTTGGGTATGTCGTTTATTTTACATGCCATTTTGACATATAGCCTACCTTTACTTTAATAAATAAAATCATCAGGATCGTATTCAGCCAAATTCTTGAAGGTATGAAATTAATAATTACCAGCTTCTTTTTCTAACTGAAAATACTCTCAATGTGCTGATGTTTTTAATTGTATCTGGGCATATTTTTGTTTTATTTAAATAAATATAACAATAAGATTAATTATCTACTCTTCATAAGTAATAAATTGTCCGAAAACAGCAAAGTACAGACCTTACGAGAACTGTCAGTGGGACATTAGACGTAAGACACATCAGACACATTACCTCCACGAAAGGTACGTCTGCATCCTATTTTGAATTATGTTATTTCTTCCAATTGATAGGTCGCACTTGCGCGTAATCTGAACATCAACTAATATTTCAAGTCAAAGATTAAGGATAACGTTTCTAATAGGTACATCAATCACAGACCTCCTTTTTTCTATTTCTTTTAGCGTAAATGTGTTAAAAGGACATCAACAATCAAGGATGCACACCAAAAAGGTTATTATACATCCATAAAGTATTTCCCTTTAAGATAAGTATACTTTATAAGTAATTATTGTGATTTATCATCAACTAATTCATTTATTTCCTAAAGGTTTCTTCCTACCAGCCACTGCTTTCTAAATGTCTTCGTTTGTTTAGTTTAAATTTGTGAGTAATAAAAATATCACCTCGTATTTCCATTCACGTACTTTGTATATCTTCAACGACCTGACGCGCGAGTAGCATAATTTTAAATCGAAATGATACGTTTAGATGAAACTTTTATGTAAATTTCCCATCGACGATATCTTGATTATTCACCTGTTAAATTATCGCTGTCTTAAGGAGCCTGATTATATTTAAAATAAAATGTCACTTGCAATCTCGTCTCGTTATGTTGTATGTAAGTCGACTGCTCATAATGATTATAAGCTTTCATTTAATATTTGTTCAGTCTCATGTTTATCTTTTCATTTGTAGTCACGGTCGAAGAAGAAGAAAAATCGATTGTTAACTGCGCCTGGCTTATAGTAACAGCAGATGTTTCTCACAATATTTCTTCAACTCCATCTATTCAATTGAATCACACCACACAAATATATTTAAAAGGAAGAATATTTTGAAAAATGTTACATTTTTCATTGCTTTAAATTGATCATTGTCACTATATTAATTCTCAAACTTCTGCACACTCTACTGCTTACCGTAAAATGACATACAGAAATTCTATTATAAAATAATATATCCTATACGTGGATGAAGATAACAAAACTTCTATGTCCTATGATATAATTTGTATTGCAATAGTAGACAAATAATTCAAATAATTAATTCAAACAACTCCAACTACTCCAAATGATTTATAATTCCAATATTTAACGAGCATACCTAGCAAATTTTTCATAAACGCTCTGCTTGTCCCTACAGCTTACGCCTCATAAAAAAAAGCAATCTCAATTCTCTTCTTGAGAAGTAGTACCAGACCTGATACCTTCCTGCTTACGCCAAAATTCAAAATTTCTAAAACCTCCCAAAATGAGCGAAATTCTAGGTAACAACTCACAACCTTTTGGTGATATCTCAAGAGTTTTGGGCGCAACAAACTTTATTTCTCTAAGCCTAGACTTGTACTAACTGCATTCGGTAAAGTTTGTATGCAGAACTGATCAATTTACCCTTGAAGTAAAACTGAGACTCAGGGTCCTCAGGTTCTTCAACTTCTCCTTTGCCAAAAACAAAAAATTACCTACACGACTCCCAAATTAGACCCTTTCCTGCCTTCCCAAAAACCAGTATAGGCAGTAGGTAGTTACCGCTCAAGCCACATAAATGGTTGGCTTAAGAAAGAATTGTACCATCCTGAACGATGTGACATTATACTGAATGTAAGCTAATGGAAGAGGTGTGTTAAATGTTCGTTGCCTCTTCAAATACTGCAATGTGCAATTGTGGTACCTAACAGTTGAAGATACCCAGTAAAACATATTTCATTAGAGCTACTCTCGTACTTCGTATGGAACTAAATAGAACCAAATGAGGTAAAACTTTTTATCATGGAACTGACGTAGGCTATTAGCAATTCACGTTAGATATCCGGGAAATGGCTTATTAAAGTAAAAGTCTAGACGACAACTTTAATGATAGTTCACAGTCACACTTTCGATTTATTTGCTTTATAGTAATGCAAAAACGTGATGTAAGAAAAATGAAAACATTTTGACAGTTTGTTTTGAAATGCGCTGAAGCAACCATTAAATTGGTGCCTACGCAGTCTTCTGCTCTGTATGAGAAGAAATGCCAGCACTTCAACTAGTGGAAGAAAACCTATAAAGTGAAAAACAGCATGAATGAGAATATTCTTTAGTCTTGGATTTTCAATAAGAGGGAGCGTCATGGATGGTGCATGGAAGAGCTCATCTGTTGCGGAACAATACATTAAAGATTGCATAAAAAAACAAAACAAAAGTAGCAAGGATGATTCAGAATGAAGAACAGTTTTACAGGTTTTTCAGACCAAGCAACAAACTATACCCACCACCACTACCGTGTCTAGTGAAGATTATGTCTTTGAAAGTATTCAGCCTGCAAGGAAATTCACTATTTATATTAATTATAACTAGTTTCTAAAGGATTGATTTTGTAGATTTAAAAAGGTGAATATTTTCTGGACTCATATGAGTACGGGAAATGCTTATTACAGCACAGTATAAAATAAAAGAAGTGGAACAGAACGTACAATAATACGTTCTCCTAAAGTGCAAATTATCATCTATCATCTAGAAGAATATGCTCAGGCAAACACATGTGAAGAAATTTAAAACAGTAGCGAAAGAACTGCTCTCAATTAGCAGGAAGAAACTACGCACCATAACAGGGCTTCTCACGGGAAAATTTCCTACAAAGAAGCACCTGTATAAAGGAGACCTCACATACAGAAGATACAAAAAGGACACCAAAATAACTCTGCATATATTATGCAACTGTGAGACGCTGCATCCCAGGATGCAGAAACTGTATGGTAGACCCCAAATGTCTCCAGAAGACTTTTACAACCAGCCAGCAAAAAACCTGTGTGAGGTAATACAGGGAACGGATTGGCTGGGAAGAATTATCATCTCACATCCTTGAAGCATATGGAATTTCGTTAAATTGGTGAAAAAGTTCCAGAGTCTACTGCACCGGACAAATTTCACTTAGGGAGTTTAAAATAATTGTTTGCAAAAGAAACTTTCTCAATTAAGTCCTTTAAATAATTCCTTTCTTCGCACTAAAATTGTTTGGTATTGTGAGCATCTAATGATTAATCACAATCATGATTTTAATTTATTTTAACAAAGGTCTTGTATCACTATCATGCCTGTTATTTGATATGTATTATATTCATTAAATATAATTCTCTGAATATTACCACTTTCAAGACAATCGGCAACATTGCTAACACACTGGCGCTAAGCCCAGTCTGTAGCATAATTGCAGCAAAAACAAGTCCAAGTACATTGAGAAACAAAAACAAAAAGGCAAATAAGTGCACTGCTATGTATTCATTTTAGATCAATTTACTCGTTCAAACCAATAAACTTAATACAAATAAAAAACAGGACATGGAAATGAAACAAATATAGAAAGGAAGTGAATAGATTGTTACCTACGGAGAACCAGGACAATATTTAATTAGAATTATTTTTAACATGTTTCTATTAGTCCAGGAGGAATCGTCGCATGAGTACCGAAAAGTATTCCACCTCAATTTTTTATTCATTTTTTCTCTTCAAATCCCTACTGCTGATATAAACGCATGTTGCCATGGGGCAACCCAGTGCCATATTGTTCAAACCAAAATTGTTTAAGCAATTGCAGGGAATTATTATTTTTCAGCCAGAAATTTTTTTTTAAAATAACCCCAGACTTCTCACGATAGTGAGTTAATATTTTTAGAGATACGAATTTTTAAAGGTCCCAGAAATTTGTGTACTTTCGAACCATGAAAAGTATTTAAAAATAAAATGAAATATAAATAATTTTTTTCGAATTCTTTATACAATTATTTGATGACATTGTCAGGAGAGATTTTCAGAAATTTGTTCATACTTGCGATCACGCAAGTATGCGTCGCTTATCTTAAGTATCGCCGTCTCTCCTTGACTTATGCGCTGCATCGTCCTCACTGTATCTTAAATTATAATTTATCATTCATCTTGAAAACTATCAACTCTATGAAGATTGTTGAAGAGAGCAATGCTATTTTTCTACGACAACATCGATAAATGTTCATTTTATAACCGTAACTACAATCATAAACAAGCACATTTTGTACAGAATTTCATTTTTGCATCAGCTGCTAGGCAAGCTGCTAAGCAACAAATGCAAAATGAATATTTCGTGTTAGGTCGAGGTTCACTCTAAAATCAGGACGACTGCAGCTTGTTAAATTATGACGTCCAGCGATAAATTGATGAAATGTCAGCAGATCTTTTCTGTCAAAGTTTTAGTAGGTAACGATTTCATAGTTGTCTTCTAAACGTGAACGATATGTTGTCATAGAAATTCTGAAATCAAAATTCAAAAGTTATTCAAGCATAAACCGAAATATGCAATTCACATTTTTCTCCGATTGTGGGAAAAGTGACACTATTTTGACCTGTTTTCCATGCGCAAAGCTCAACATTCCAGAATAGTGGGCTAAGCAATTAGAAAATAACTGTGCGGTAATATTCTCACCGTACTGCTGTAGCTTGCGGTAATGTTACAAATGGATTATTACAATAAAAAATAGAAAAGAAATAAAAAAAACATTCATTTTATAATGACATTCTTAAACAAATAGTTATTTATGCAACAAGTGCAAAAAGTGAGTGTTTTTTGCACGCGACGTGAAATTGTCCAACGAGGTCTTTAGGCCAAGTTGGACAACACGTCAAGTGCAAAAAACACGTTTTGCAAGAGTTGCATACAATATTTTTTCTAAATTCATGCAAAAACTGGAAAATTAGAATATAAATATGTTGAGAGCCTTTCCTAACCTAATCAAAGTCAACCTGTTCTTCTTTTTTTGTATCTTTATGGCCTCCACCTTGTCAGTACTCAATCATAGCTGGTTTTCGCCTTGACCATTTAAATTTTAAATAATTAAGGATTTTTGCAATAATTGTAACTCGTTGAGACTAAGTAGTAAGATATACATATTTTATTGTTGTATTAAAGCAGGATCAGATACTTGCTATGGATTTTTATTTAATTTAAATGTTTATGTTTGTCATTAATCATCACAAAACTGACACAAGAATGACAGATGAGTGCAATAAAGTACCACTTTTTCCATTAAATGTGGTTCACAAAAGTGTTGTTTTTTGCATGAATGTAGAAAAAATTAATTGTTGTTAATATTTACATTTATTGTACAGTATGTACAATTTGTGAATTGTACTGGAGGGCAAGGAAAAATTATAGACCTAACCTAACCAGTATGAGTTCTGAGGTCTTAAGCCGTACATAACCACGTAAACATCTTTATCTCTAAGGATATGAGGATAAAAATTATTTTTATATAAGTATTTCCAATTCACACAAAATTTTAAATAATTTTTCCGTTATAACTATCAAAATTTGTTATTATTTTCAATTTTGGTACATTCCTTACTGGGTTGCAGGTATGTGGACAGCTTGGAAAAGTTGTTGGGATAGCTTAATAGAGCAAAGTGTACTCTCAAACTGGAATTAGTTTTATTAAACCAAACGTTCCTCAAAGTGTTCTC
This sequence comes from Galerucella nymphaeae, assembly GCA_963978555.1. NCBI lineage: Eukaryota > Metazoa > Arthropoda > Insecta > Coleoptera > Chrysomelidae > Galerucella > Galerucella nymphaeae. The sequence goes on along the minus strand of OZ021715.1, from coordinate 14,320,400 downwards.
AGCAAGTTCTATTATTCAGTTGTTCCCGCCAATACTCCATATTTTCGTATTTCCATCCATAATTTGCTTTTTGACACATCTGTAGGAACTAACAGAAAACAAAAAAGCCCATAAAGTAATCATAATAAAATTCTCCTAGTCTACAGTGACAATAAATCTGTTTTTCCACTACTACTATACCTTGTTTTTAAACTAAGAGGAGTATTTTAAGAAACCTGGAACACCCCACTAAAAGTTACTAGATTGGGAGAGTGTTCCGAAATGGACGTGTTCCGACTTATAGAACTGTTTGACACTTATGTGAAATATCTATTCTACTGCTCGCATTTGTCGTGGCCAATGACAGATCAGGGTATGTGTAAATACCTAATCGTAATTGGACTCAGGACATGAGGCCAGACAATGGCGACCACAGCTACCAAATGTCACATTATTGTGGTTATATTATGTAAAATTTTATGAATGACCATTTGATAATTTGAGTATAAATTAGTATAGTATGTATGAAATATACAATTAGTTTATATGTTGAATTATCCTTTATTTACATTGGAAGTTTAGGTATAGCACAAAATAAATCTAAACAGGTTTTGATTTGAAAAAATACGATAATATTGTAGGTACCGTAATTTGTGTAAAACTATAATTGAAAATAAGATTTTACTTGTTAACTTATAAACTTTGCTTCTCTGTCAGCGATTAATAATCCAAACTTGATAATTCCTTTCGTTTCGGGGGCTAAGGAAGTCCACTGGTACTTGGAGTACAATCTTTGGTCCATATTCAAATAGTAACAAAGCAATACAACAAAATAAAAAGTGAACAACACAAATACAATAATATGAGGTAATAAGTCCAAATACAATATGAAATAGCAAACGCAAACAGCAAACGCGCAAAAGTGGTAGTAAAGAATGGAATACTTTTATGTAATGATGTAAATAAACATAAATGTCAAAACTGACAAATAGCGTTGTCAGTTCTATCAGAAGATCTGTGTGAAACGGGCGGCTATCTGACCAATGATTAGCCTGCAGAAATACCAACTTAAATTCAAATCACTCCTCTTAGTTTAAAAACAGGGTATAGACATATTTTATTTCGTTCCGCTCGGGGCAAGCGCATCGTGAAATAATTTTGGTGCCCAGTCAATGATAATTGTCTCCACCACCAGTTTACTTCAAAAAGAAATCACAATCTAAATGAATTCCACTTAAAAATTCACGAACGAAACACACGCTGTATAATGACTTCTACTAAAAGTGTTTAACAGAACGCAAGCGCATAATAAGGCGAAGTCTGTTATCCATAATATGCTTTCCCAATCTAAGATTCAGTCTAAAAAGATTGATCGGTCGCGAATAACGAATGCAGCTCAAATATCCCCCTGTTTTTAGTGGCCTTATTTTGTTTATTCAAAATTCTCATAACCTCTGGCAGTTAGCATAAAGACTGAGAACGCGTATTTTATGAAATAATTAGTTACTGGTTTAATTTCCTTCAGTATGCAGCATAAGAAATTTATAATTTCTGCAATGTCATAATATGCATTACCTATAAGAACTATGGAGAGTTTTGCGTTAGCAGTACTACGGAAAATAAAAATAATCAATTCCAGTACACCCGATATACATTAAATAGGTATCGGTGGCTGGATCTCATTAATGTCGCTATAAATTACCGCAAATAGCTATTATTACAAGCAAATTGTATTTTAAGTATTATCAGAGTTTTAATGTAAATTACGACGTACGCATACAACGGGTTTAAGCATCGGCAGGTTAATGAATAGCCTGTAGAACAAACACAGTGAACAAAAATTGAAATTTTATTGAGTTTATACCCTTTTTAGTGAGGCTTAAATGTTTATTGTGACTTTAATATGTGGCTCGCCTATTATGTACTTTCATATATTTCAAGATTTATTATTTGTTTACACCGTATTCATTTATTATTTTTTTCTCAAAAATGGAAATGCAGTTGAAGATTTAACTATCGATATAAACTTTTCTTCAAATTTTAACTCTTTGAAACATACAAGGTGATCAAGACTCCGGAGCTTGACTCTACTTAAGACTCGATATGGAAAATTAATAAAACACATTCTTTGTATCCCGTTGACTGATTCACGATACTCTTTTGAGAGAGGATATTTTTTTTGTAGTTGTACCACTTTCTCCCACTCCAATTTCTATTTTGGAAAGCTGTAGATACCATTTTTATTTCCATTCAAGCGACTATTATAACTGAAGTACAGGAAAATTCAACGGAAAAAGCCAACAAAAATTCAAATGCATCAAAAATTGACAAAAAGTGTATAATATAATGTTGAATACCTAATATTATTACATACTATAAAATAAAAAACAAAATAACAAAAAGTTCAGATATATTGGAACTTTTTTTCCATTGGAAAAACAAAAAACATTAAAAATGCTCGACTTAAGGTACAAGCTAAGTCTTCAAGATATAATTTATGGGGAGCATAAAGATAAAATAAAAACTTCTAAACATACTACCTTATGATTTACTAGATGCCCTACAGTTTCAGATGTCTTTTTTTAGTAGGAGAATCTTGGAAAATAAAAAATTTCCCAAGGCTCTCTATACAACTTTTTTTGTACTGCACTACTGTCAAATCTTCATTTATATGTTGTATAATTTGTTCAGTTTTATTTAGCTCCTAGAATTATTATGTTATGTGGCAACAGTGTCAGAACTATAACTGGACGATTTCCGTTTATACTTTGACCATTTTCAGTTTAAGGATCATAAAATAAAGCAATGTCAGATATATTTTCTGAAATTGTTGTGCTCATTTTACATATTTTTCCCATTACTTCAATATACTGTTAGCTCATGATTTTCTTAGAAAACTAGTTTGGAAATATTTAATGAAAAATACATAATATAAATTTATTTGTAAGAATTAAAAAAAGTCGCTCGAAACTGTTATAAGAAGAGAAATTAATTAGAACAACTTCATGTATGCCCGATATATTTTGAAAATCTGGCACCGCAGGTGCAGCTGCAGGGTATCGCCAGTTACCGAGTGAAATATTGCTCATAATATCGAAAAATTCGGGTAGCTACTAAGGTGATCCACTATAACATAAAACATTTTATGGGATTAGGGGGGCAAGCCACTTGTTTACTTTCATAAGTCTCATAGGCGTGTGCGATTCTGTTTGTATATTTGTATGTAGACCTATTTAAAATAATATAGTAGTATCTATTTCTTGGTTGAGTGAGTTTAATGAAATAATAATACCTATATTGAGTGAATTGATATCAATATAATATTTATTTGTTCGTAGACGTTAGGGTAAGTTTTGAAAATATAATTCATTTGTAATTAATTAGAATGGCATTTTGGAGACCATTTGAAATGACAGTCCAAGATGATGCGCGGGAATCTAATAATGTGGCGCCACAAGCAAATGACTTAGCAATAAATTATGATAGGGCCGAATTTAAAAACAAAGATTTACATGTTCAGTGTCAACGCGTTGTTTTAAATATATACGCGTGTATACATTATTTCACAATATTCGAAATTATAAATAAAATTTATGCACGCCATTGGGCGGCTTCTTCCTTCAATGGGATTAAAAATATGGGTCATCAAATTAACATTGGTTATACTTTACCCTTTTCCGACCAATACGGGTAGCCGTGTGCAGAAAACAGAACTGAGATTTGAGATTGAGAACAGACTTGTAACAGCATTGCAAGAGCAAGAGAGTACATTCATTTTGTTCTATTTCCGTAATATCTCTCATTAGTCTCATTATAATTATGAATAATTTATTATTTACCTAGTTTTGTAACTAAAAGACAATAAATATTAGTGAACAAACGTGTAGGCCATTTACTAGCGTCAGCAGTGAATATAATCACCAAAATACAGTCCACTACTAGAAAAGCAGCACATTTTTAAGCAAAATTTGCAGAAACAAATGCCGTACAGTTTCAAATCACCTTTTTAGAGGGTAGAGAAAAAGAGTTCTCGAAAATTTTCCTAGAATTTCCGAACGATTATTTTTGGACGTCACAAAGTTTGGACCGATCTCCCATGATTCTATTATAAAATGTTATAAACGGCGTACAGTTCCATATCACGGTTTCAGAGTGTGAAAAATTTAAGTTCTTAAAACTTCTAGATTTTCCTCACGATTATTTTTGAACGGCATAGAGTCTCGACCGATCACAAATGATTTTACTATCAAATGTAACAAACGGCGTATAGTTTCATATCACATTGGGGGTGAAAAATAAAATGTTCAGTTTCCCACTGCGCTTTTCTGTACAAGAGAAAATGTACGTCATAGTACATGAGCCTTCGTTCTGAATGGGTTTGCTGCTGCTTCAAATCGCGACACTTTTTTTATCATGAGCTCATAGTCTATAATGGGAGCGTATTTATTTTTACAAATGATGGTTTTCATAAGCTTTTAATAGTTGTAGATAGAGATATATACTTGTTTCTTTGAATATTAAACTATTATTTTTTAATGATTTCTTAAGAAGATTTTAAAATAATTGGCAATAAATGCAAAAAATGATCAAGCTTTCTTCGTGTAGCGTTGTACTCGTATCTATAAAGGAATAAACGCGTGATAATTATTTGCAAATATATTGTTGAGATTAGGTCAATACATCAAGTATAAGTATGCAGCTGTAGAATTAACATGGGACAAAGTCGCACGTCATGTCCTGTTTCAATTCTAATTGACACCAACTCCTTAATGATAACTATCGAAATACGGAACAGGGTGAGTACAAGACATGAAAACATCGTATAACGCGATTTTGATTTAATTAGATGAAAATAACATTGAACTTACGGGGGCTGGTTGAATTTCTTAAATTATATTCAAGTCATTTTATTTATGATGTATAATCGTATATTAAAAAGTACCAAGTTTCAAAAAGGCTCCTTTAGTCACTAGTTTTATGAGGCACGAGTGTTTGAAGTGACTTGCGAATGTCAAACCCGTGTTTCAGATTCGGTTTCAGTGACGGAAGTAGGAAATTAGTATATTACATAACGAGTGCGGAAAGTGACATTTTTCACACGAGTTCGCATAAGTTATGTACACTATTTTTCCTACGACCGCGCGATAAACTTTTACCAAATCAGACATGTATACAAAGAAGTGGTGGGCGGGTCCTTCGCTCCTAAACAACGCATCCTAACACCCCATGATTCTTAAAGCAACGTATCTCTAATAACCCATGATTCTTTAATAATGTGGATTATTTATTGAGGAAAACCAAACTCTTTTGGTGTAAAAAGATAGTTTTGTTGAGTTTGAAAAGTTGAAAAGTGTAGTTGGGCTACTCATCCGAAGATGGCGTTAGTTTCGCCTTTTTCAGACCGTTATTACTCTAAGGTATGTAAGTAAGTCATCGAAAGCGTGGACAAAGAAGTGGTGGGCGGGTCCTTCGCTTTTAAACAACGTATCCCAACACCACATGATTCTTAAAACAACGTATCTCTAATACCCCATGGTTCTTTAATAATGTGGATTATTTATTGATGTACATGATGAATAAAACTGCATGAGTTCCTGTGAGGTTGATATTTCTGTCTTCAACCTATACACCTGCACCACAACCTGAGTAGATTCAGTAACTATTATGTATGCTATATAGCTACTGATCCACATCACCGAAAAAAATAATCTACTGGTGTTTGGCTGATACTTTGTTTCACTTAGTATAAACCAGTAAAAAATCAAAACGTTTTAAATACACTATTTCTGTTCAGTTCAAACGAATTATTTGTTGTACACCTGTATTTTCACTGGCTGCATTGAACGATAGGTTTTTATATCCTACAGAATTGCTATAATATTAACGCTATTAATGCAAATAAGTTTACGGGGTAGTCACCTTTCCAACATTTTTGTAAATATTCTAAAGATAAATGAGTAGACGTAGTCGATGATCTGCCAATATGATTTAATGCAAAATGTAATATCGTGAGCATAATATTTAAAATACAAAGTATAATTATTCCAAATTGATTATAGAAGTAATGTACGCCTACGAGAGATGTGAATAAATTAGAGTCTGAGAAGTGAGTGAGTAATACTTACATTAATGTACGCTATTCCCGTTCTAGTGTGCTAAGATTGATTTGCGAGTTATTGGATAAAAAAGTTGTTTTTTTTCAATTTGTTTGAACCTTCAATATATTTGAACTAAGTTCAATACATATTCGTGACTCTCGTTTGAGAAAGCTACTGTTTTAGTGAAACGCTTAACGAATATGTATTTGAACTTAGTTCAAATATAATGAAGGTTTGAAACAAATGATTTTTTTTTATTTCATAGATTCAATTTTTATAAAAACATGGTTATTACACAGTAGAACTATATTAGAACTTGAGATTTATTTTTAGTGTTAAAGAAACTAGAATACTCTCATCAAATTGCTTCTAAGCGGAGGAGACACAAATTGGTATCAAAAGACCAAAATAAATCTTCCAAATATGAAGGTCCATTAAAAAGTCCCTGTTTTGTATATACGTATCTGTGCAATTTGCTTCTCAAAACACTTACCTAACCTACCTAGGTTTACTATGAACGGCTCCAAGTGTTATGTGACCAAGAGTTTTCTTTGTTGCTGCTTGGATACTTCACTTCAAAAGGCCTTGTTGAAGCTTTGAGAAGATATATAAATCTGAATACTGATTAAACTGATCTTTTGAGACTAATGATAGGCATACTTTTTTGTCGCAAAAATGATTTAGTTGAAATATTTTCCCATAAATAGATGGTTTCCGTTATCGATAAATAAGTTGAAACCAACAACGTAGCTTTTGTGGCGCCCTCTCAAAACTAAGAAAAGCATTTTTAACATTTCAACTTTGCCACCCTGTATCTTTTTTATCATCGATATTTCATGAAAGGAAATTGCGTCAGATTGTAATATTTTCAAGCGAAGAATCTTCCATTCCATTTTGAACCATTTTTTACGTACCACCCTGTATAGTACATTGAACAAGAGAATTAGGGAAACAAATTTCGCTTCAGTAGGATTTGAACCAGCAAAACTCAACATTACGAAGCAGTCACGTGAAGAGGTATTTTGGCTATCGTGTCTGCATTACCGATACGTTATTTGAGTTGAATGCTTTTGGGGCTTGTTTACTTTGACGTTCATGTCGATTACTCATGCACGCCATTAACGAAAGGTAGCTTGAGCCTCTCACTTTGTATCTCTCTCTTACATGACAGGCTCTGAGTTGGCTTGTTACCTCTATTTATAGTAATTCCATGATCGATTAAATCACTATGTGATAGTTCAACTCAGTAGGATACTGGTGAGTAGTAATGAATCAAACTAACGTGTATGTACCTATATTTATTCACTGAGTCATAGATCTATCTCAGAAAAGCCTGTAATTATACTTAATATAATTATTAATAAAATAAACGTCAATAAGATATTAGAATTCACCATCTATCCAATTTTTGTGTTATAGGAGCCTAATTGAGATTCTCATTTACATTGTTATCAAAATAAATAACTGTATGAGTGTGTACTCAATTAGGTCATAAAGTAATCACCTTCACTGAATTATTTTCGATATTTTCGAACAATCAACAAACGACATTTTTTCCCACGTCATTCGAACACACAAGATATCGTCAAGAATGTCCAGATAACTACTTTTTAATTCGACAGATGGAGATGCGATCTTTTTCATCAATAATTGACAATGCGCCTTTCGATTATTGAGTTGTCACTCGGTCGAGTGCAAAAACTAGTTGCGAGTGTAAATTCGAATTCCTGCCAGTCAATATCAATACTGTTGGACATTATTCTTCTTTGTTCGGCAAGATGTTTTTTGTGGTGGATTTATGTTCGGCCTCGTGAACTGTGTTGTTGTATATAGATCCGTCACGTTGAATTCAGTTTCGATTTCTCTTTATCGGTTTATCAAATTTATTGTTTGAGATTTGATATACATCCGCTATTTTATATGAAAATTAGTTCATTTTCATTTCAAATTAACAGGCAGTATAGTATCAAAGCAATTGCTGGTCGAAATTAGTTCTAGACATAGAAAAGATTGGAAGCAATAAAAATTCATCAATTTCATCTTATTCTAAAATCCTCAAATCAAATCATTGCATTCGTAAAAACAGAATATTATCATATTTGGAATTATAATTTTTTTATTAAATCTGTATTTGACAAGTTCAAATTGAGAAAAAGTAGTTTGAAAAAGCATTGAATAAAAATGCAATGATAATCTACACATGAGTTCTCAAAATGACCAATATCAAGATATTGTTGTTTAATGAGTAATTGTTTTTTTATATCAGCGGGTTCTATTGTTAACAATTAACTAATGATCGTAGTTCGCAAACTGTAACAATGAATTTTCAAAATATGTCTCCTTTATTGTCTTCTATTATAGGTATATGCATATATTATATTATTCCAAGCCTCTATAATTAGTTGTTTTCTCCTACTACTACATAATAAAAATTAGCATCTACTCGGAAAAACTGTATCTTTTTGACACGAATACAGCATACATAATACTAATGGTGAAACGAGTAATTTATTTGTTATGTACAATTCAACCCACAGTTACCGCTCAGAAGATGCCTCAATTGACAAGAAAAGTTAAAAGTATTATACGAAGACTAACACACCAGACTAACCCATAGATACCTGATGTCATCCCAAAATCCTCCCACCTGTGAATTCTGTGATAGTGCAAGACATACAATTGAGCACATACTTTTAGATTGCAAACACTACAGCGTATAACTCGTCACAAAAACAAATTAAGTGATACTCTTAAAAATATTCTCGGACTACCTAACTAGTTTTGTGCTGTGATCCAGTTCCTCGAAGACTGTAAAGTGTTCAATTTATTTTAAGTGCTATAATGCAATTAATAAAATTGTATATAGGGTGTCCCACGACGAGTGAAAACTATCTGTATATGGCAAAATACTTATAGTAAAATCATGAAAATTTTCACGTTTGTGTTTTCGGATACGATCTTTTCAACTGAAATATTCTCAAAAATGGCCGACTTCCGGTTCTACCGGAAGTCGACTGTAACTTTGTTAATTTAAATGGAACACCCTGTATATTAATACATTTTTGAAATCTACGTGATATTTCAATATACTATTGTCTAGAAGCTTTTTTCGAAAAATGCACACTTTTTGAGTTATTGATTTTTTTGTAGAAAATTTGACCGTTGAAGACCCTTATAAATTATTTTTTTACGAGAGGACCCTTGAAGATATGAAAATGGTTTCTCTTCGGTTGCTTTAGCAAGGTCAAACGTATTCGAATCTATGTTGAAGTTTTTACAAGAACATGTGCTTTATTTGCAGTAAGATATCCAGATTGACCGCGATCAAAATCGCACATTGTTAGAAGAATACTTAACAATTTGAAGCTATTCGGTTCATTTTAAGCAAAAGTTAATCGAGTTAAACCATTTGTGAGAATAATAAGATATGCTACAAAATTTTATGGAAAATTGAAAGCCAAAGAAAAATAGTCTGATGTATTAAAGTTAGGTTGAAAATTGCTCCCTTGAACTTCAATGCATTTTCCAACCCTCAGTATACCTTCATTCGTCGCACGGCTAATCATCATCTCAGAAAGGGAATTGAAGGAATTTCGAACTCTTAGCTCACAATCTTCTCTAGATGTTAACTATAAATGTCAGTTGAATAAGTGTCATTTATTACAAAGCCAACTAAAAGTATACATGAAAAATTTAAACTTGTTAAAAAATATAATAACAATTTAAAACCTCAAATATCTCGGAAACGACTAAAGTTGGAATAGGGTTAATTTGATTTTTTTTTAGAGACAGATGAAGAAAAAGACTTTTTTATTTCTTAGTACTTGTATCAAAATTTAGACCACACCTGCATCTCTAAAAATTTACAAAAAACATTTATTATCTGGATAACGGTAAGGTTTAGGTATAGGAAAGTATACATGAAATTACCTTATTTTTCCCCCTGAATGCATTAAAATAGAAAAAACAGGGTTGTTCTATTAAAAAAATTAAGACATTTGATATTTATGAAGTTAAACTTTGAACACTTTTTATTCACACCCTGTATAAAATGGAAAATTTTTCAACATAGATTCGATTACGATTACGTTTTATATCTTCAAGGGTCTCCTCGTGAAAATATAATTTATAAGGGTCTTCAACGGTCAAATATTCTACAAAAAAATCAATAGCTCAAAAAGTGTGCATTTTTCGGAAAAAGTTTTTAGACAAAAGTATACTAAAATATTACGTAGATTTCAAAAATGTATCAATATACAGGGTGTTCCGTTTAAAATAACAAAGCTACTGTCGACTTCCGGTAGAACCGGAAATCGGCCATCTTTGAATATACTTTAGTTGAAAAGATCGTATCCGAAAACCCAAACGTAGAGATTTTCATGATTTTACTATTAGTATTTTGCCATATACAGATAGTTTTCACTCGTCGTGGGACACCCTGGATTGGAAAAGGGGCAATTTTTTTTTATAGGTATAACTACATGTGGTCTTTACAAAATGATAGAGTAGGTCCCTGGCCATCTGAAATCAGCAATTACAACATTTTTCAATAGGGACTTTTCATTGCGAAATTTGTGAAAAATCTGTCGAAATTATGTTTTATCACTTTTCTACACATACCTCGCGATATCTCTGGAACTAAACAAGATATTTTATTATTTTTTCCAATCGACAGAAGAAGCATAAGCGGAAATTACATAAGCGTTAGTTTCATTAGTATGCAAAACCTAATTTTTTTTGTAAAATTGGAGAAAACTGTAATCTTTACTTTTTTGCAGCACTATTTTCAGTAATCGAGAACCTTTTTTATTTTTCAATATTTTACCAAACGTTATTGTTTTGCACCGACTTAATTATACCTGTGACCTGTAAATTGATAAAAGATCCTCAACTTTTAAAAAAGTTATGGATCAGTTATTATTTCTTCTTCGTTTACACTCTCGTAGCAATCATCATCTACTAACCTTGATACAAATTTACGCAACTTTTTAGGTACTTGCTTTTCAATCTCTGCCTGATTCATATCATCCGAATTTAGAGAATTGCTTTGTGGGATATCAAACTATCTAATTTTTTCTTAAAATACCCGCCGCTTTGTCTAAATGTGTAAATGAGGATTTCGTTCTGTTTAATAAATTGGAAATCATCGTTCGCGTTGATTTTGTAAGAGGCAGTGGAGTCTGAGCTGGTTGAGTCTGATAAAACAATTTCATCTCTTAATGGTTGCAAAGTTGTGGTACTATCAGATTTATTTTGACAAGCTGTGCTATTTAGCATCATAGGCAAAGAGGTCCTCATAAGTCATAACCAGCTAATTTGGAAACCATATCAATATCTTGACGTTCTTGGGCAGCTTTGATATTCTTGGAATACGTATTTTTGCCGATCCCTAAATACGAAAAAATAAAGATTACAGCATATTACGGTTATAATTGTTGATGTGAAAAAATATTACGAGAGGAAGTTTCTTATCTGAATCAATATTTTCCATTTTATTAAATAATTTCCTATTTAAAAATATGAAGCAAGACTTAAACAAACGTAACTTAGCTGTTACAGTTATTGATCATTATATTTTTACGATATTGAAAAAATAATAACTTACCTGTATGCACAGATGTTAAGCGCTGTTGGCCTTTCTTTCCAGATCTGTTACATATCAAACACATTTGCCAAATATTAAATCTGTATTTAGGATTGTCCTAGACTAGAGGATGAAGCGTTTTTGGTTTCACTGCTTTAAGAAACATATTATCCAATATTTTGTGAACATTTTACTTAAACCTTCCCTCCTGGAATGTCTTCCTTCTAATGCAAAATCTTTTGAGCACAAGTGTCTTTCCTTTTTTCTTCAGCACATATAATTTTATTTAATCCTTTCAATCTCGGATTTTGCGTCACAATAAGCTTGTCTTTTTCTTGTGAAGTCTGACAAAATAAACATTCCATCGTCAACCCAAAAAATCTCAATAGACATACACACTTCCAAAATAATATTTACTTAATCGCAGTTAACACAAAGAATGTTAACAACAGAATCAAGTTATCGGACAGAATTTGTCAGGAATATACCGAATTATGCGTATGCGAGAGATGCCTGCTCGTTAGAAAGTACAATAATTAAACGCGGCTGCAGAAACTTTCAAGTTTGCTCAAAAACTATGATACTTAGAATAGTGATTCTTGTTTTAAAAACTTCCTTGAAGTTTAAGCATTATTTGGTACGCAGATAGTTTGGTAAAATTTTGAAAAATAAGTTTCTCGATTACTGAAAATAGTGCTACAAAAAAAGTAAAGATTAAAGTTTTTTCTAATTTTACAAAAAACTAGGTTTTCCATACTAATGACACTAACGCATTTATCTTCGCTCATGTTTCTTCTGCCGATTAAGAAGTTGGAAATATCTTGTTAAGCTCCGGAGATATCGCTAGGCATGTGTGAAAAAGTAATGAGAAATAATTTTGACAGATTTTTGACAAATTTCACAATAAAAAGTGTTGTCACTATCAAAAAATGTTGTAATTGTCGATTACAGATGGCTAGGGACCTACTCTATCATTTTGTAAAAACCACATTTGGTTGTACCTGAGAAAAAATCGAGAAGGAAGCGACTTTTTCTCCGTTTTTCAGTCGACTAATAACAGTTCTCGTGTCGACTAGTTGTCGAGAAACGTTAATTTCATATTAATGGAAAATTATTTGTTCATTTATCTACTATTCCATTTTTCTCAACCGATTTTCAGCGAAACCTTAGGATAATGTTGATTGCCTCTCATATAATAACCTTTAGTGCCTCAACATGACAGCAGTATTTGACATCCATACTTCCACCTCATTTTCAGTGAAGAATGTGGGGTACTTTTTTGGGTTTCACTTTTTACCTTGTTATATTATTGCCTATTTAGAATTGATTCACTTTCTCTATTATTGTGCCTTATTGGCAGACACTGCGGTACCTACCTTTTTATATTTTGTATCGTCAGTGGCTTCATAAATCACCAGTCAGAAAAATACAATAAGTATAAACATTTTCAAGAACAAATTTTAATTATACACCTTAATTTTTAACGCTTCCACACATTGGGTTGTCCATAACCTTAAATCATTTGTTACTTTTTACCGAGGACGAAAACTCATTAAGAGAACTAATTTAGATAATTATGTGGAGTATTATCGGTAATTTTTACTTTTATTTTTGCCACGTAACTAAGTTTGTTTCGACGCAATTAGTACACTAACTTTTCAGTCCGGGCTAGATATCGACTAATGTGGAAAACTAGTAGAATAGGGGTATTGCCCAAGACTCAAACCTGCTAATTGACGCTATAGGGGCTATTGAGAGTCTTATCTGGAAAACTATTGACAAATAAAGTATCTCTGTAGAATATTCAAAATAGGATGCAGATGTACCTTTCGTAGCGGCAATGTATCTTTCGTATTTTTCTAATGTCACACTGACAGTTCTCGTTGCTGTTTACGGTCAATTATTGTTCATGAAAAGTGAATATTAATCTTATTGCTATATTTATAACAGCTTCAGCATTTTGAAGGTATTGCTCTCTTTTTTCACGCTAAACTCGATGGTGAAAACAACTTCCATTTAAAATAATTATGCCTACACTTGCCATGAGCTACCGGTCTATAACTGTTGGGAGCACTTGCAATTGAACCGAAAAAATACATCATTCTTGAGTGTCGCCCATAAATTATACTTTTAATTGTCAAAAACACGAACCTAATTTTAACATACCGCTATGTTGGGGAAACAATTGATATTATGAATATTTTCTGAGTGGAAAAACTACCACACCTTAGAATGTATAAAACATCCTTGAGAAGTATTTACAGGAACGTCGACAATGTACAGGTTTTTTTATTATATTTTGACCCCCACTTATTTTCATTAGTTATGGGAATACAAAAAAAGTTTCAAATAACCACCGACCTTTACCGACTAAAAATGTAACAAAATACTGACAGGGAGTGTCCAATAAGATGCATCTTCAATAGTTTCAATGGGACACCCTGTATTATTTAGTATAGATATAATTGAATTTTTTTTTTGTATTCTCAAAATTAATGAATATGATGAGAAACCTGTACACAGAATTCAACATTTCAAAAATAAAATATTGTCCAGATTGTAATAATGTAAATTCAATAAGTCTAATTCTCTGCCCTGTATGTTATCGTGAAAAACAATTTCGGCACTTCAAAGGAACTAACCGCAAGGCATTTTACAGACAATATCAGGGGCGGACTTAATTTAGATTCTAGAATAGTAGCTCGTTCAAAAAGATTCACTTACTTCAATCCCTTTTTTGTTATATTATTGTTATATCATTTGCCTAACCTGAATGTAATTGCATTTTGCATTAAACGTACAATAATAGGATTGCGAATTTGCATATATGAATTTATGTGAATCAAAATAGTATATAATCGAACGAGCAATTTATGATATCCATTATTCACGGTGGGTAATGAATAAAAGTCAGTAACGATTTGGTATTGCTAACCTCAAAATGTTGTGGTAGCTACTTGAAATAATTTGACTTATATAGAGATGGGCGATACTGTAAAGTATGAATACAACGTACCGTTATAAATATATTGTTTTAATAGTATATTACGTAACGTGTGTGGTAAGAAGCATTTTACGCACGAATGGAAAAGTTACGCACGATGCCGCGTAGCGGCGAGTGCGTAATTCCGTGAGTGCGTAAAATGCTCTACAACACCAGTTACGTACTATACTTTACCTACGACCTACTTCTACATGTATTTATACTCTTATTATTGATAATACTTGAACAACATCAACAATATTTGGCTATTTCTGCGATTTCCATGATAATATTAAATCCATCTCACTTTCACTCGACATTTTTTAATTGAATAAAGCTTTCCACAAAATACACAAACCATTATAAGTTATAAGGATAATAAAAAAATGTTTTAAAAGTTTCTTGACAGTTCTTACGCAAATCACTATTGCAGCCTATACCTAAGTTTGATGTTTTGACGGCTTATGTCAGATTTTTGAATAAAATGGCGACGTCTATTGACAGTTGCTAAGATGTTGCTAGGGAAGCCGTGCGATTTACTTTACAGCTGTGCGTTTTTTTTACCGTGCGTAATAGACGTCATTACATTAGCGCCGACTGTGTGTTATTGACTGATTACAGGGGAGGTCGTAGGTAAAATACTTAATATTAGAAAATATCGTAAAGAAAAGTATCAATACTAAAAATTACAATATTTTATCGATACGATATATTTCAGAAACAAATTTTCTGAACAGAATACAAAAGATTTAATAGTCTATTTCATATTGCACCACCATCTCTAGTCAGTATACCTATTATGAACCATAATACACTCCAGTGTATTATGAACCATAATTCACTCTAGTAGATATATGGGTACCATATACTTTTTCTACTACCGTATGTAAAGTAGGTACTTTAGACACACTTTCGAGTGCGTAAAACCTTATTTTACGCACTAGTGCGTAAAGAATTTTCCTTTACGCACTAGTGAGAAAGAAGTTCCAATATGTATGTAGTTATAGGTATTTGAATAGGTGTGAGTTACTGACAATTCTTTGTGAAGTGAATATGACATTTAAAATTCAAATTGAGATCTTCCCACTATTAATCAATTGTATTTTGATGTAGTTATTGAATATTTTTAGGAAACTGATGTTATTTTTGATTATAATTATAAAGATGAATCTCTCAGAAGATAACTTTGCAAATAGTGTGGGAAAAATGAAATGATAAAATATTCCGAAAATATTCTAGTGGCATATTACCTAAACTTCTGTATTTTGATGAAGTTTTTGATAGTAGGAAAAATATTGTATGCAAATCGTGTATAAAGGCCTTTTTTACATTCGCATTCTTCAAAAAAAAGGCTACTTTACACAGTAGTTACATAAATAACTACTTTGTAAGGAAGGAAAATATTGACTTATTAGGTGATCGTGGACAAAATGATTTATTATAGTGTCATTCTATGGGCATTGGCCCAAATAATTTTTCATTTTGGTATATTTATTGAGGATATTATAAAATAAATAACCTTGAAATTTTCAGTCCATCGACCAATTTTAATACATGATAAAGGTAATTGGATCTTTAACGAGTAGAGCAAAGGAGAGTTTATTGTTCTAGCTGCTGTTTTAATTTTAGAAAAACACTAACAATTAAGAACTTCCAAGAAACTCACTGCTAATTATTGATGAATTCATTCTCCGCACGGAAATTGTTGCTCGCTTAATACTTAGCGGTAAATTTGAACAAACAAACAGTAAAATATTTTCAATAAAACATAAAATAATATGTTGTTCGGGTATTTTAGCATGTGGAAACGGTTAGCACGGCTCCAGGTCATTTAGGCGCAGAAACTTCATAATTTATAATTGTTTTCAAAATTAGAGTTTTGAAGAAATAAATCGATGGTCTAGTTTGGCTACTTTTGATTGGTAGAAATTGAAAAAAGAATTGTGTTGAGGAATGGTTGATGGAATGGTTATCTTCACTTCCTCTTCTTGAAAAAATTAATTTCATGAGAAAGGGAAAATAATACTTCCTTCCAACCTGGAGCACATTAACTTTTTAAAACTCACTTTTTCCGTCTCACCAACATTTAAATTTTCTTTAAATTGTTTAATAATGCCCAAGTTAACTTTTTTATAATTTATGTCTCATCATTTTTTTTTCGTTCGCCACTGACTTAAAAAACCTGATGAATCTTTCTGGCTCCGTTTTAATACATCGAAGTAGACGAGCAACACGGATTGGTTTATATTCTTATGTTCATTATAGAAAGCTTTAATTTCTATCTTCATTAGTAGCAGCTTATTACAGGTATATTAAAACACCGGCAGATATTGATACCTGAAAAGATAATCTGATTTTTATAACACCCTTAGTGTAATGCATATTATAATTTCTCGCCTTGGGGTTTAGGTGTGATTTCCTGTTACAAGTAGAGATATTGAGTATAAATCTATTATTAACATCATAAAAATTACAATGGCAATTGGAACAATGGGTTGAATTGTAATGTTTATTGTTTTTGTGTTTATTTGTTGGATCCCTTCGGGACATAACTGCATGTCAAATCCGTCTGAAACACATTAAAACATAGGCGGAGCTCATTTTATAAAAATATGTATACTTGCAAATAATAACAGTATATGTGTAACGGAATATTTCAACCATTTATTTTGAGAAATTCTCACGGTGGTGTTGAAATGAGTTTTTTGGTTAGGAGTTCCGGCGATCGTACGTCAAAACTACAAACAAAAAAGTTTTCACATTAAATATTAAGTATTATCTCTAGTTCTTGTTTTATCAGACGCTAGTCCTATAGCCAGCTAGTTTCAAAATAACCACTCCGTTACCTCAGTTCCTTGTAACTACTCATATCTATAGGCACCTGTCTGTTTTTACTTTTCGAGAGTTAACCCAGGCTCTCCAAATATGGCATGTCTACAGCTTCGCATTCGAGGAGCATATTGAGCATATGACATTTACCATATAATCTTCAGGAATATTCCACGTTGTATGGCCATATTTTGTGTAAGTCCTTCCAGTAAACTGTGATCAGTAACTTTTATTGTTCTGAAGCGTTTTCTAGCTATCATGAGTAGTTATTCAGCTCTGTGCTCTAGCGGTTCTGAGAGGACACAAAGCTATTCTTGGCATTTCCGTCATTGATGTCATTTTGGGATTATATGAACCTTCAACGAAGCATGGCTCTCTTATTGTGCATGTTCCGAACATCATGCACTTTCCCAATATTTTAAAATCTTGCAAAGTGCATACATTGCCACCTAAAATACGGGAGTGTTTGGTTTTGTTACTAGAGAATTTTTCCACCCACTATATATTCAAGCACCAGCTCCTTACTTGGTCTTGGATCTGTCTGTATACACGATCCCCTCACCAGGTAGGTATGTTCTTGATGTTACCATATGTCCATTCTCTTCAGTCTATCCTAATCACCTCGAAATTAATGCTAGAGAAGTATCTAGGAGTCATAAGGTCCGTCTGTTTCCTTTAGAGAATGACACCTTTCGGTTTTCCTTTATCTTATTGTCATCCAATCTATTGGTCATGTTTAGATGACCTAAAATACCTATTATTGCCACTTCTATTATTGTTATGTAATTCGGACGGAGGTTCAGCAGTGCTTAAATGACTAACGCTGTTGTTGTTTTTGTAACCCTCGTTTTGTATCTTACTCAATTCGAATTTTCTCCGTCTACCATATCAAAGATGCGTATGTGATCATGGTTCCACCACAATATATATCCAATACATAATTTTTTCGCAGGTATACTTGTCTTACCATTTTTAAATTTGAACCTTAAGCGCAAAGTTCAATAACAAACACTCCGAAAGCTTGGGCAAAACCCCAGGTATCTTTCAGGCGGAAATGCACGCCATAAGAAAGTGCGCCCAGTTCAATATTAATAAAGGATACAGAGGACAAAGGATTATCCTAATGACAGATAGTCAAGCAGCTATTAAAGCACTGAGCTCTTGTGTAATCAGTTCCAAAATGGTGTGAGAATGCCTGAACAAACTCAATGAACTAGGCGAGAACAATATGGAAACGGATTAGCAGATGAACTAGCAAAGAGGGGGACTAAAATACCTTTCTGGGGGCCTAAACCCCTTTGTGGAATCAGTCCCAATATAATATTGGGAGAAATAGGTGAAGCCGAAAGAAAGAGAAGATCTGGCGAATGCATAAGTCAAAGTAAAACTGCGCTAAGAGTTACAACAGGGATCCTAACGGCACACTGTCGCCTGAATGGGCACCTGAAAAAGCTCAAAATAGTGGAGGAAGAAGAATGCAGATATTTTGGTTTGGGAGAAGAAACCTCCATCCACATACTTTCCAACTGCATAGTACTTCAGAATCCTAGAGCACAGTACCTGGGAGATTACTGGATGGAAGAGGAACATTAACCTCAGTTGAAGCCTGCAGATATCCTAGAATTTCTCCGGGAAATAGGACTAAAGGAGCTACTAGTTTCAGAGGCTCTCCTCAGAAACTGAGTGGAAGTAAGGGGACATAATAGATCTTTCAGGTCTCAGTGAATGTTACCCCAAAAATACATACATATATACATGCAAAGCTCAATAAATTTCACTCATTTGATTTGGAACACACTGTGTATATTATGTATTCACTGAAATCGCCGATACAGTGATTGAAAGGTAAAGTAGCAGGCAAAAAAAATTGGTTTATTTTCTCTCCAATAATAATGGTATCATTAAAGTATTCATTAATCGTTTTCTCAACATATTGTTCCTTTTTGTCTAGCAAATAGTTGTGCTTTGTAAACATATAATTAAAATAAGACTTCTTTGAATTGTTTATAAAGTTAATTGCACCGGTAATAGTAAAAGTAGTAAGCAGTTAAATGCATGTTAAAAGAGGTTAGATTATTGATTTTTTTGTTTATAACTATACATTTCTTCAGGCTATTCAATTAAACCGTAAGTAACATTTGTTCTACGAGCTTATTAACATAAAATTGAATAAAACTTTGTTCTATTTAGTTGAAACATAGCCACAAACATATATCCAGTTCGAGAGATTATAACAAAAGCAAAGATTTTATTAATTCAATTCACAAATTAATCATAACAAAACCTTGGAGGCTGAAACAAAAAACAAAGTGCCATAAATAATTGCACACACAATAGGAAACTTTATATATTTTTTTTTCAATAATAACTGGGTAAACATAGTTTGAAATTCCGCAATATTTTACATTATTTCAAACTACATACTTCAAAAACCCGTCATATGGGCTGATGTCATGCAGTATGATTTTGCACAGCTGTATGTGGCGAGACACGTAAATCATATTGTTCACGTTAACAAAATTTGTGTTTTGTTCTGATGTAACCTTGTTGCGTTTCCGTTAGTTTCTTTAATATTTATCCTTTTCAAACTCATTAAATAAGCACG
The DNA here is from genome assembly GCA_963978555.1 of Galerucella nymphaeae. Lineage (NCBI taxonomy): Eukaryota > Metazoa > Arthropoda > Insecta > Coleoptera > Chrysomelidae > Galerucella > Galerucella nymphaeae. Next base: position 14,300,322 of record OZ021715.1, on the reverse strand, counting down.
ATGCCAGCTTATTCCTCAAAGTTGTTATGGTTTATTCAATTGCCTTTTTGGTATGCGTCATCGTTTGTGACGTATAACCGGGTTTTCGGTATGTCGTTTATTTTATTCGCTATTTTGACACATATCTAACCCTAAATTTGATAAATAAAATCATCAGGATCGCATTTAGCAAAACTCGAGAAGGCTATGAAATTAATAGTTACCTGCTTCTTTTTCTAACTGAAAATACTTGAGAACTTTCAAAATGCTGATGTTTTCCGTGGATCTAGGCATATTTTTTCATTTTTCAAATAAATATAACAATAATATCCATATTCACTGTTCATAAATAATAATTGACCGTAAACAACAAAGTACAGACCTGACAAGAACTGTCAGTGGGACAGTAGAAAAAGATGTGGGACTCATTGCCAATACGAAGAGTATGTCTGAATTTTATTTTAAACAAAGAAATTTCTCCCGATTGATAGGTCGTGCTTGCGCTTAATCTAAACATCAACCAATAAAATTTTGGTAAGTCAATGATTAGGGTTAACGTTTGTAATACATTCAAACGGCTCATTATGGTGATAGTGTGATCAGGGTGATTAGGATTAATCATAGACCGGCCCTTTTTTCCATTTCTTTCAACGCAATATGTTGAAAAGACATTAACAATCGATGACGCACACCAAAAAGGCTATTTAATGAACCATATCTTGAGGATATCTTTATGGCGCCCAACAAAAATAAAAGCAATCGTTAATTTAGGCTAAAGCATACAAAATTCAACACACTCAAGGATAAGAACAAATGAAATAAATCAAAACAACATTTTATTATCTTGGTTACTGGAAACTTATAGGGTCGAAATAGTATATTACGTAACGAGTAATGTACACTATTTTTCCTACGACCAGGCGATAATTGTAACAAAAATTGTTTAATGTGATGGTTTTTTAAAAATAATGTTGACATCGGTGAGTTCTGGCAATAACTTTTGGTAGTATATTAACATCACCTTGTTTTTGAAGCGAAAAAAATTATTCGGTGACTTTTGATACCATACAAGTGAAAAAGTTATTGATTTATGGTTAGCTATTCATATTATGTTCGACCAGTTGAAAAAACGAATCCTTATATTATGAAAGTGAACAAAGTCCTTTTCCGTTCATTGGTCGCTTTCATAGCACCTGTTGAGAAAATGTATTTTTGCTTTGGAATGTTACACGCATGTTATGAAACATATAAATCGGATCAAATTAATGTCTGTGCTAAGTCGCACGAATCGACTCCGGAAGTGCGTACGTATTTCCGCCTTTCTTCAAATGTCGTTGCCATGAATGATGCTACCTAATTTCTACTGTATTATTAATAGTAGTGTCATCAAAATTGTCAATACCATAGCCTTAATACCGAATATAACGAATAATCAATGGTCTTCAAATTCCAAGGATTTTTAACAAATTTAGGCATGACGTGTGATTTTGAAAAACAACTTCACGATCCAAACAAGAGGTTCAATTAAAACTCAAAGTCCAAACCACAATAATTGAATTATGTCCAACAACGGACAATCATTCAGCTACTAGTTTCGGTACAATCTACCATCATCAGGCTTATGAAAATCCAACAATCGAAGGAATACTAGGTAGTTATCATACTAACATCAACTTAAAGTATAGTAATATCAATAAAAACGAATACATCCAATAATGTGGTGTGGAAAGAAAAATAGAAATTATAAAATATCTTATAAATCAGATACCTAATAAGATTATTGAAAAGGGGGGAAAACGGATATCAGATAAATCTAAATCTAAGCTTTCAAAATTGGTATTTTCCAATTTGGAACGGAAAGATATGAGTACATCAAAGTTAGGTTTGTTCCTTCTAGAATGAAACTTCGGGATAAGAAACTACTCAGAATTTCACCTTTAAACTTTAAAATGAAGGGAATGATGAGAGTGTAGTGGAACTTTGGGATAAGAAAGTACTCACTATTTCCACATTTATAATTTAAAATGTGGGGACATTGGAGAAGTAGAAAACTTCCGAATAGGAAAGTGATGATGGAAGTGTATGTAACAATTTCCAATTCAAAATGCTACATGCTTCACGATGTTTGTACGCAAATACTAATGTTATTTCAGTAGAAAATAAGCTGTTCAAAAGGTCTATGATATCAAGCTTTGGAAAATACTTAACAGCCCACAAGTTCATAGTTGATTTTAAAACAAAATTATGGGATTGACATGGAAAATAATGTGTATTGATGATGCGGTTCAACAATGCGAACAAGAAATGAGTTAACCGTTCAATAGAAAAAGCGGTTAATACGTTTGGCGAAGTTTTATGAATAAAAGCCAATGAGTATGTGCCTATGTGTGACTATCTGGGGTAACATTCACTTAGACCTAAAAGATCTTTTGAGCCCCCTTACTTCTGCTTAGCTTTTGAGGAAAGTCTCTGAAACTAGTAGCTCCTTTAGTCCTATTTCCCGGAGGAATTTCAGGATATCTGCAGGCTTCAACTAAGGTGAATGTTTCTCTTCTATCCAGTAATCTCCTATATACTGTGCTCTATGGAGTACTGGAGTACTGTGCAGTTGGAAAGTATGTGGATGGAGGTTTCCTCTTCCATGCCACAATATCTGCAATCTTCTTCCTCCACTATTTTGAGTTTTTTCAGGTGCCCATTCAGGCGACAATGTCCCGTCAGATCCCTGTTAAAACTCTCAGCGCAGTTGACTTTGACTTATGCATTCATTTGATCCAAACAGGTCGTAGTCCCCCAGCAGAATCTTTGATTGTCTAAGCCCTACTAGATCTTTCCAATTGTTGGATCTTCTCTTTCTTTTTGCTTCACTTATTTCTTCCAATATTACATTAGGACTGATTCCGCAAAAGGGTTCTGGCCCCCAGAAAGGTATTTTAGTCCCCTTCTTTGCTAGTTCATCTGCTATTTCATTTCCTTCTATACCAGTGTGTCCTGGAATCCATAGTAAGGTAACCGTATTGTTTTCTCCTAGTTCATTGAGTTTGCCTAGGCATTCCCACACCATTTTGGAACTGATTACACAAGAGCTCAGTGCCTTGATGGCTCCTTGACTATCTGTCATTATGATAATCTTTTGTTCTCTGTATCCTTTATCAATATTGAACTGGGCGCACATTCTTATAGCGTGGATTTCCGCTTGAAAGATACTCTCTCTAGGATTTCCGTTGTCAATTGCTTTTTCCATCGTTTTGAGTACAAACGATCTTAGGCTAATTGGTTTAAAAGATTTGGGGTTTGTTGTGTCCCTTTTCCCAGTTTTTGGAAGTAAGGTTACTATTGCCCTTCTCCATGCTCCTGGTATATAACCCAGCTCCAAGCTACTTCGACTAATTCTGGCCAGATGCGGTAGAATTTCGTCTTGAGCTTGCTGGAGCAATGCTGGGAAAATTCCATCCGCTCCCGGTGTCTTGAAAGGTGGCCCATTTCAACCTATCGTTACTACAAATGTGTTTTGCCATTGTAATACTTGCTCTTGAAGGTCTATTATGAGCTTCGAGAGGATTATCTCCCCCATTTGGGGTGCTCCCAGGAAAATGAGTTTCTAGTAAGAGTCGAACTCTTTCCCCCTCATTTTCGGTATAATTGTTTCTGGCTTCCTCAAAGCCATATTTGTGTTGACCCTACTTTTCGCCATGACTTTGTAAAGTCTTGCCGCAGCAGGTGTTGCGTCTATATCTTCACAGAATTTCCTGAAGCTATTTCTTTTAGCTTTTCTAATTTCCTTGTAGTAGGTATTTCTCGCCTCGGTGTAACTCTGCCAGTCTCCGGTGAGTTTTGCTTTATTAAAAATGTCCCGGGTTTGAGTTCTGACAGATGTTTGTTCCACCAGGGTGCATCTTTGTTGTTTTTGAAGAGGGCAGCTCGATTTAAACGCATCGATTATAACCCTGTTAGATCCTCTAGCTCATTTTCCAGGTCGAGATGGTGCTTAGCCCTTCCTTTCCTCTTGATATGTGTTGGATTTCTTTTCAGATTGGTGTTATAAGTGTCCCATTCTGTTTTTCTTGGTATTCTCCTGAGGCTTGCTTCGGGTATGCCCAGCTCTAATTTGGATGTTATGATACTATGATCGGAGAGAGATGGTTCACCCGATACTCTCCAATCTTTTACTATATGTCTCAGATCCTGTGATGCCAGTGTGATATCTAAAACTTCTTGCCTTACCCTTGTTACACATGTAGGGGTGTTCCCTATATTGTGGATATTAATGTTTTTATTAAGGATATATTCTAAAAGCTGCTCACCTCTTTTGTTGGTGTTGCTACTGCCCCAAACGGTGTTGTCTTTATTGGCATCACATGCTAAAAGTAGAGGTAGTCTCTTCTCGTCGCAATACTTCACCAGCTTTCGTACCTCTGGGGGTGGTGCAGGCCCATCTCCCTCAAAGTAGCATGATGCTATCTCTATTTCTTTGCCCTCCTTCTTGTGTTCGAGGTATGCTAGAACTGGAACGAGGTCTCGAGTTATGTATTCTGAAAGACAAAAATAGTTAATATTGTTCCTTATTATAATACATGTTCTTGGTATATCACTACCAGTGTGATACACTATTTTAGGTTTTGTGATAATTTGATTTTTTGATTGATACTTAGATTTCCAATGAAAATACATAAAAAAAAGCAGTCCACATGAATTCATTTCACCACAAGTAACGTGTAAGAAGGGAAAAAGTGAGAAAATTTGAAACGTCGGTAGCAGAACCACAGTATGAGCTGTATTTGACGAGCAGAAGTTCTCTGGGCACCAAGATCACCAAAGCTGCAGAAAGCTCATTTTTTCTAATGATTGAGTTTTCGAACGCGTAAGATAACATGTGATGTTTATCAAAAACATCGAGGTTTATTGATATCACTTTCGATGAAAATAAGTTTCTACGCCTTTCCAATCCTCTTAGGCGAAGAGATTCGATCGATGGAATACGAAACATGTTCTTTATAATTTCAGTTAAAAACGTTTATACAAAATTTTGAGTTGATTGAACCAAGCAATTACGACGCCCCAACAAACTTTGTCCCCGTTTTTCACCCCCTTAAAGGTAAAATCTCGGAAAATCCTCACATATCGGATGCCTACGACATACAAAGAGCACACTCTTCAAGTTTTAGGTCTCTACAATATCAGCGGATTGGGCTGTGCGTTGATCCGTTAGTCAGTCATTCAGGACAAAGCATTTTATATGTATAGATACAGGATCACCAAGGTATTTGGCTTTAAAGCACTAATGGATCACCCTCAATAATTATTTCAAGTATTTTTAGTGACCGTCATCATCCCTTTTGGAACAGTTGATGGACATTTCCATCTCAATAATGTCCTATGCTTCAGTTCCATGTCCAACAAGTACCTACGAACCAAACGTTTTGTTTCCCTTTGTATTGATATAATTTTGTGCCTATTTCATACTGAGGCATTCGATCATTGAGGATAACTAGATGAATAACGTGAAGTTCTGATCATCCGATTTGTTTGTTTCAAACATCTCATTATAGAAACTACGAACTCATCTATCAACGCAAATCAGAACATAAAATTCCACTTTGGTTGCTTAACTGGACCTTTATTTTGTCGTTCATTTTGAAGAGGGTAATTAATGGTACGATATGGATCTTGATGTGAAAGCTTTGTTATTTTACTGCTTCGGAAATGTTATTTTGTTCTATCACTTTCTGAGCCGTTAAAATGTATTTCCAAATTATAAAATTAGTTTTTTCAAAACCACCATACATTGATTTCTTTTTTTGATCGAAAAAATTCATTTGCTGCGATTTAATAAAACAACTTAGTTTTCTGTTAAACATACAGACCATTAGCCAGTTCCATAAATTATATTCGCTGCTCCAGTTACTGAAACGTTAAGGTTGAAAAATACTTCATTTCATTTAAATCACGACTGTGGATAATTTATATAAAATGATTCAAAAGTCCTCATTATCAATAGATAAATTTGAAATTTTAACTTGTTTTCAGATACCGTTAACGTCTCACTGTCACATCATTAAACGTAAATCCGGCACATTATATTGTTTAACAGGAAGAATTCGACTATGAATTAATTATTAATAAAGTTATTGAAAACATCAACGTAACGAGAATAAGTGTTCAGATATTGAAGTAATTCGTAATGATAAATTCACCCAACCTCCAGTTAGTATTGTTTCATGGAAGGTCATGTCACTCAAATTCGATTTTAAGCTGAACAAATACAGGGTCAACATTTTTTTTAATTAACGGGAATTATTTTACTTGTTACTACAATAAATTGATAATAACTGATTAAGTAATCAAAAGTCTTTGAGAAAGTTAATCTCCTAGCAGGTTTGTGACTAGAGGATGTTTTTGATATGTCAACATACATTATGTTGGCATCGAGCTAGGTTATATTGTTTGTAGTTTTTTTTGTTTTTTCACTCCTATTGTTTAAATAATGGAAACACAGGAAAATATTCGATTCCAAAATTGTAGCTAATACATTTAATTACAAAATATGTCTGAACATTTTTTTTGTATCTGCATTTTTTAATTTGCGTATTTTTTAACATCAATTTTCATTTTCACTTTTTTAAAAATCATCGATTTTCCACGTAAACCTTTACTATTCAATACACAAAATCACAAAATTTAGTATACATATTTTGAAATCAAAAATAATCATACACAAAAAAAGTAACAACAAACATTTATATAAATATGTAAAATAATTTGACATACATAGAGATGGGCGATACTGTGGAAAGTATCAATACAACGTCGTGATAATGTCGTTTATATTCTGACACGGTTACAACAAGGACAAATGTGAAGATTATCTATTAATTTTTGCAAACCGACTCCACATACTGAAACATAAAAAATGTAGGGGAGGATTGAGTAATTGGATGGCGCGGAAAATGAAGTTTTGGGTGTTTTTGTGAACATTTGACAAGAGTATATTATTGAACGAGCAATTTATGATAGTCGTGGCGAAAATTGGCCATAAATTGCGAGTAGAATACTATACTTTGTCCACGAATCTTAATTTCTTCATTAAATAAAAGTCAGTAACTATTTGGTATTACTAACTTCAAAATGTTGTGGTAGCTATATAAAATAATTTGACATATATAGGGATGGGCGATACCTAGTGTATCAATATCAACCCATCGTTATAAATACATTGTTTTAAAATACTTACTATTAGATAATATTGTTATGAAAAGTATCAATACTAAAAATTACAATATTCTATCGATACAATATATTTCAGGAACAAATTTCCTGAACAAAATACATAGATTTAATAGTTCATTTCATATTGTACCCCCATCTCTGGTCAGTGTATTATGAACCATAATTCACGGCAGTAGATATAGAGTTACCATATACCTTTTGTAAAGAGGTAAAATATTGACTTATTATTGGATGGTCGTGGACAAATCAAATTATATACATAGCGTACTCAAGAAATTATGGTTCAATCTTCAAACTTCAATTGAATTTTTGTATTAGCATTTTTCACAAAGCTACATACGATTTTCCACGTGAATCTTCATTGAACTTTCTAACGAAAAGTTGAGTTTCTCTACATTTTACATGAGTTGATCAATTCTTTCAGAATCTTACAGGCCCAAAATTATTAACTTTTCGAGTCGAGTGGTTAATTAATTTGGCTCACAGGACGTTCCTCGAATTGACTACCACTGAAATTAGTTTTATCTCGTAAGCTTTTCAATTTACAAAAAAAAACAAGACAAATTTTGTAGATAAATGCATCGGGTACAAATTTTGAATTGGAAGTTTTTTTGTATAGGTATTCATTATTCAAACAATTAGAGCGAAAAAACAAAAACAAAAGTTTTCACTCGACGATTTTCCGGAAAATCGCATGCCTGACATCGTAGTTTTTCTTATGATAAACACAATTCCTTCAAATACTCAATTTCAAATTTTCAAGTTTTTTGTATTTTTTGTGAGGTTTTATGTGTACTTTGACTAGGCTTTAGTGTTTTTTTCTTGAGGACATAGACATCCAGGGGTCAGTCGGAAGTAAACACCTCTTTTTGTTGAACAAATTGTTTTATCTTTCCATGTTCACTCTAACTTTTGAGAAGTGTTGATTAATTTGTAGTTTATTAAAGTTTCCATTTAATACGGGCCCACGGCCCACGGCCATTTTCAAACGGGGTTAATCTACAATATCCATCTACCATTGATATACAATCAATCAAACATTTGTATTAATACCCTTATAATGGATCATGGAATTTAATTTATTCATATATACATACAGGCCAATAATAATCTTTTCTAAGAAGAAGTATTTGAAAGCAAATTTTTACATGTACCGTAAGCGTTCGATAAAATGTTTGTGAGGGGTTTTTTCTTTTTTTTTTGTTCGTATTATACAAGGGACAACTACGCTCATGGTTCGTTATAAGATATTATTTTAGACATACTAAAAATAAAACGTTGAGAGCAATTATGGTGAATTTTGAATTTTTTCCAAATGCATACTTTATATTGATCAATTTAAACATGAAACTTTTGAATATTTCCATTAATTCATTCACCTATAATAATAGCTGTTAAAATACTCCAACGAACTGTACTTGATAATAATTATGTCTACAGAGTTGATTCATACGTAAATTTGATAACAATAACTAATTTTTACATGTTCCTATGAATTGGACGTACGTATTTTTTTCTAAAGAAAAGTAACAATAACTGCTTAATCATTATCGCAAACATAATACACAGGTAATATAACACTGGCACATAAAGAGAAAAAAATGTTGTGATTACACGCTATACTTACGACTCATATATCAAAACCCTCGGAGTAAGAACATTTGAATGCATCTACTAAAAAAGGGCATGATTATAAAATAAAATTCAGATTTATAACCTACCAATTCACCTACTGCCCACAAGATTGTCTTTGTTTTTCACTATAAAACCGTAGTCAAGGACGTACGTACTTTTTTTGGGTAAGGAGATAATCTAATGCTAATATTATTGAATACTTCTGGCATCCAGTCTGCAGTGATTAGCCATGTGGCCAAGATAGACGACGAAAGGATTCTAAAGACGAATTTTTCAAGGTTGAAGAAGACATTGCAGATAGAAAAGGAAGACTGCAAGGAAGATATGATATGGGATAAAAGAAGAAGAAGGATAGAAGAGATGTGCTTTTAAAGGGTGAATCATCAGCCTTCACGTCTCTTGAGTCTCTTGTCTTTGCCTTTTCCTCGCCCTCTATCATTAATAAAAGCAATGGAAGCCTTATTTCGTCTATCTCCATCACACCTCGTGATAATGAAAAAAGCAAATATCCATTGAAGACATCGCGAGTGAAGCAATTGTAGTAAGTAAATAGCACAAACACAAAATCACATGAAATTTTTGCGGGAATGCATCATTTTCCCGACTTTAGAATTACTGAAACCAGTTACATGAAAACTTTTTTATGCTTTATATTTTAAGCACTTTCCTAATCATAACTACGCAAATGAACTTCTACGGAAATATGTGATCAATGTATGTTGTTGTACTTCCTTCTCCCAAATTTCGATTCGTCAATCTAGAACTGAAAATTTCTCTTATTCAATTTGTTGATGTGTTATTAAAATATAAACCTGAAAATATTGAGTTAAGTTTAATCCTCTTCCCGACTTTTAACACAGATCAATGGATAATATCTATGCCTATCAGTTCAATATCGCTTAAAATCTCAAGACACAAACCTGCAGTATGATTCCTAGCCCTCCAATTTTCGGAAGAGATGCATGCATTGAAATAAAAGCACTGGTTACTATCTCCCGACAATACTTGAACGTTTTTGTACATGCCTTTTTACAGAGTCGCCGATTAAAGTTCGAATCAATCTAAATCTACAATATATTTTATCAATGAATGGAAATGATATATTTCCGCAAGAAGTTTTGTGTTTAGTAAATTGTCTAGCATGTAAAACAGAAACGTATTTTCTTGTAACTGGTTTCAGCTATTCTAAAGTCGGGAAAATGAAAACTATGCATTTCCGCACAAAAAATCGAGTCTTTCTGTTTGAAAAATATTCCTAATGGTAAATAAACGAATATTTCCTATATAACTGGCTTCAGCCAAACGAAAGTTGATCCAAAAATACTCTCTGGAAAACAAGACAATCTTGGTACATTTTTTGTGAGTTTTCAATGGTGGAAGCACAAATTTTTTTCCACCTTTGTCAATATGTCAACTTATGATCCATCAAATGTTATCAATGAATATTTTTAATGTGCGATTTTAAAATAGTTTTACGACCTTTTATAGGAAGTACAAATTCCAGTACCAACCCATAACTACGCCTTTGGTCAGTAGCTACGTGGCTTTTCCACTTGTTTGTCTTTGATAACAATACAACAGACCTCCTGCTTATTCTTTGGTACTTACTCTTATTATGAGAAAGACCACCGTTGCTCCATTTTATACACAACTAGAATTTCATTACGGCCAATACCCTCATAAATATCTACACTGGACATTTAAAACATTTATTTCAAGTTAAAATTGGAATATTTTCAATATCAGTCAATTAAAAACTCTTTTCCCTCCAAATTTATGTGTTAATGAAACATTACAGTATTTATGCACTTAAATCAGAATTGATTAAGAAGTTCATCGATTTAAGTAGATTTTTATCACATGATGCAGTTAATTGTAAGTTAGGATGGTTATGCCATAATTTTTTTTCAACGGGTATAGGGAATTCAATGTTAGCAGATCCACTTTATCTGGTGGCAGAAGAGAAACTATTTCTTCGTACATCATTTCATAAGCTTGACAAAAAATTTGTATAATAAATACAATTGGCAATACTTTTGAAACTATGAATATAATGAAAAAAACGAAAAAAAGCCAAAGGCACCGTTCAAATGATATTTGAGGTTAAACAAAATGTACAAAGACATAGTTCATTTGGCTCTGCCATCTTAATTTGAATCCCCAATAGGACTAATACTACTAAGTTTGCAGGCGAGCCTTGTCCTGGACAAACTCAAGCCAAGGTTCTGGCACTAAGGCCACTGGCGGGCCCATTGTGCCATTCCTGCTACCTAGACATCCATGAAGCCGAGCCCTTCTATAAAGGCCACAACCTTTTTCAATGGATGCCTGCTTGTGTCTCCAGTAGTAGTACAGCCCAGTGTGGACACTCTAAGAGAACATGGACTGACGTTTCGTCGGTCATGCCGCAACCCCTACATAGGGAACTTTCCTCTACTCCTAAGTTGTGGAGGTATTTCATCACACAGCAGTGCCCTGTTAAGAGTCCTACTATCTTCCTTAGCCTACTCCTTGGTAGTTCAGTAGCTGCCCTAGCGTGTCCATCAGTCCATCCCTTCAGTAGAAGTTTGGATTGTCTAGGACCCTGCAGAGCATTCCAATGAGCGAGGTGCTGATTCCTCAACCACTTCTTTGTCTCCTTGCGTATTTTTTGTTTTGTGAGGCCCAAGGTCGGGCCCGGGCCGCAGAAAGGAGCTGCCGCCCCTTCCGCAGCCAGTGCATCCGCCATCTCGTTGCCTTCAAAACCAGAGTGGGCTGGAATCCATTCTAGCCGCACCACGTTCCGCCTTGCAAGATTAGCAAGTCGTTCTCGACATTCGTTAGCAAGTCCTGAATTGCTGGTATACCCACTCAGGGCTTCAATTGCTGCCTGACTGTCGGAATATATGGTTATGCGTCGATCCACATAACCTCTGTCTAGGTTTATCTGCGCACATTCCAAGATAGCATATATCTTGGCCTGATATGCAGATACACGATCACCCAATGGTACACAAACTTGTTTTCTTGGGTTCCTGGAGTAAATTCCAGCCCCTGCTCTATCACCGGAGCATGAGCCATCTGTGTACCAGACGGTCCCATTAGACTGTGCATTCCTCCCTTTTTCCAGGATTCTCTTTCCTGGATCATGGCCCTGTGCGAGGTTGCGAAGTAGTACTTACGCAGGCATTCGTCAGCTGCTCGAGCCAGAACTGGAATATCTTCCAGAAGCCGGAGCTTCTTGATGTGCCTGCACTCTCCCCCTCTTCGCACGTATCCCAGCCGTTTCAAGCGCAGAAAAGCCATCCCCGCCTCAGCCTCGATCACATGGTGAAGAGGCCGAAGACCAAGGATCACTTCCATCGCAACAGTTGGTGTAGTTCTCATGCAGCCAGTTGCCCCCAATAGAAACAAAACATTATAAGTTTTAAGTTGAATTAAAAATAAAGATGGGGAAAGATTGGATAGAGGAAAAATATGCTGGAGAATGAATTAAAGCTAGGGTAAACATGTTTAAGTTTTTCAAAGAACACTAATTCGCATATTTTTTCGCTAATAATCTCAGTACACGCGTTTAGTTGCTGTTTCGGTGAATTTTACAGATTCGGGTGATCATGAAGTGCTTCTGAGAGGTTCATACATCATAGATCACGATTATTAATCAACTCTTGTGATTGCAAAGTTTAAATTACCTTGGAGCAGTAATATTCTTACCCCAAGTTTAGAGTCAAATTTCTGCTTTGATTACAATATTTTTGTTGAAAACTGGAAAAAACTATTAGGTATCTATTGGGCTTCATTGACCTACAAAGTTTTGTAACAAAAAAGGTACTTTCATATAAATAAGTCATCGATGTTTTGAATTTTCTGTGAAGTATCTTCCGTCAACTGACAAGCCGAGTCGTTAATATTGTTTTCAAGAGTAATTTTGACCCAAATATCTCTTCGCCCAACCACTAGTCCAGGTTTGAAAATGGACAAGGGTGAATCTGGAGTTTATGCTGGGTGGGCTAGCCAAGTTTATAGTTTTTGATCTGATACTATACACGTATGCACTCTTTAACTTTATCTAGGTATATTCTTTTCGCCAAATACAGACGATTCTACTTCAAATCCATATTGTAATAATTTCCGGTCTCGGTGAATGCAGCTATTGATTTTTTCAAGTAAACTTCTAGTGATATTATTGAAAAAAATTTATTCCAGTCGTTGAGAAATAATATTTTTCTCCGATTGGCAGCAAATATTAATTTTGCTGACTGATATCAATCAGCAAGTATTACTTTTCCTGCCTAGGCAGCAAAGTGGTTACTTTGCTGCCTAGGCACGGAAGTGATTACTTTGCTGCCTGTGATTATACATTTCCATAGCAACCAACTAAAATAAAGAGATTGTGGGAATTGTAATAATTTGCAAATACAATATCCTCATTATGAACAATCGGAGAAAAAATTATATGTCTAGTGCCTAGTTAAACAAATAACTATTATTTACTACAAGATGGAATATACTCATTCATTTTTGTCAATTACTTCGTTATCTACCTGAAATTTTTTGTCCATATTATTCTCCGAGAAAGTCTCTATATGCCTGTAATGTTATCTTATTTAATAATTACGGTACTATCTTATTCAATCGCGATTTCTTCATTGATTTTCACTCTCCCATGTAAGTTATTTTTATAAAAAAGCTTTTTTGTCAAGTTTGATTATATCCATAGTCTTAAATTATGATATTTTGTAAAGTCTCGCAAGCTTCGCTACAGATTTATTTATCCGGCTTTCCGATTCTTTTATTTAATCAACGATGCTTTACCAGTCACAAATTTGTAACTAAAAACTTCGGTATAAAAGATTTTCAAGTTGATGACTAGATTTATCGTCATCCACGCAGTTTCGACTAATTTCTTAAATTTCGAACGACATTAAGCATCCCACACACAGTCTGAAAAGAAATAAATTCTTTTTAGTTTATTTAGAGATTTGGCATTCGGAACAGGCCAGGTGTAGAGGCAATTCGGTGAAAATAATTTAACTGTCGTCTTCTGTGGCACTGGTACAATCTCTGTCTCATTTTTGGTTTTCCATATCCAACAAACTTTCTGTACTCTGCACACGATATTCTAGTATGTGCTGATTGTAGCCGTTTTTTTTAATAACTAATAATAAACGATAGTTCTGTTTTATTCTTCAATATGTCTATTAAGACAATTCAATATTGTTGATTATGCACTTCCCATTTTCCCGTTAATAATACTGTAATATTTGCTAATTATCTTCATAAAATATCTAAATCACAATATACAATCACATGCTGAAACAGTAAAAGCATTGTGTTGAGAAAGTAATCAATTGAAAATACATAAGTTGCGATTGAAATCAATTGTGTTAAAGTAGATCATGATTCCAGTCTTCTTAATGTTTTCAACGATATATATATATATATATATATATAAGTTACCTTATCAGAAAACTTAATCTTGACGTGTGGTTTGTAAGAAAGTTTAAAATTTTGAGGAACAAAAAACAGTTAATCATTTTATCGTGGAAAATGGTTCACATTTGTACGTACTTGATTTCCACATATTTTAATTTCATATTTCCCATTGAAACCCTAGCAATTCCATATTTACTTGGTGGGTAATTAAAAGCAACTTCAGAAATAATATGTATAAAGTGGGTTGTCTTGCGTCAAATAATAACAATATGAAAATTCATTTGTCTCCATATAAATATTATCCATTTGAAATGTCTTTCGAATTTTTTGAACAAATATACTCACATATGGTTGTGAATGAAGTATAGTCAACAGACACATACTGACTGTTACATACGAAGATGAAATTGCAACACTTTTTTTGAATAATATACAATCAGATTTCCTTTCATGAAATCTTTCTGAATAAAGTATCGCTTGAACCAAATATTCAGGTCGCTCATTAATTTCTTTCTGGATCAATTTCACTTTGCGTGGTCGTTGAATCTTATTGAATGAACACTTCAATAAAATTGGAATTTATTCAAAAATAAAAATAAACAACGAAGTTAACAATAGAGAGAACATGTCCCACACAAAGTTTTGGTAACTTTTTATCTGTGGTTTCATCACCTTGTTATGTTAACATTATAAAAAACGAGTCGATCGCTATCCATTGTTATTTCATCGAGGACTGTTTTAATTATAAAATTTAAAATTGTGAGGCGATGTTCAACAGTTATGTTTGATGGAAAAAGGTGTTGATGATGTTATTAAGTGCTCATAAAAATGTATAATTTTCAAATAACTAAAAAACATTTTCGAAGAGATACCATAGGTATACGACGGATAATTTGATATTTATTAAAGTGATAATTTTCATAAGAGAAGAAATGCCGCTTTGTATAGGTACGCCGTACGATTAAAGCAGGTGTTCAAAGTAAACTTAGAAAAATGTACCTTGTTTAGAAATACCGTAGGGTTAATAAACGACTTAAAAAATTTTTAAAAGGTGTACTCAGTATTGAAATAATATTTTCTCAACTGAATAAATTTGCTCATTCCCCATTTTGTGAATAGACAAGGGTATTTTCATTCTGGAAATAATAAACGTCCAGACTGTGGCTTGTAGTGTAGCTAGAGCGATGATAATAGTCGATTTTCCACGATCACTTACATTCGAAATAATTTATACAATAACCGACGAAAACATCAACCACGGCAACCAAATAGTTCTAATGAAGTTATAGATGTACTCGGGAAACTTAATGTGCGCACAATTAAAGATGAGAACTTTTTTTCAATGATCAAGAAACGAAGACTGTTGTGTTCTCCTGTGTAACAAATATTCGCTATTTGTGTAGCAGCGAAACCATTTTCTTGGACGGTACATTCAATTATTGTACGCAGTATTTTCTGCAATTTTTTACAGTTCACATTCTTGAAAATGGTCACTATATTCCATTGACATATTGTTTGCTTCCTGATAAACGACAAACTACTTATCAAAATGCATTTCAGTTAATAAAAAATGAGTGTGAAATCCAAAAAAAGTTTTAGCCGATTTTTAAAAAGCTATACATAATGCTGTGCAAGCAGTTTGCGAAAGTTCTTAATTAATTGGATGTCACTTCCATTTCACACAGGCTTGGTTTCGAAAAATACAGAAACTGGGACTAATATCCGAATACAAAAACAAAGAATGTGAGATAGGGATATGGCTCAAATATACTTTCGGATTACCGTTTTTGAGCCCGCCGATGTTGGCGATTGTTTCAGTTTTAACTTAGCTGAATTTCAACCTGTAGGTGACAGATTGTTTGGTAGACAATTATATCGCTGAAGAAGCCAATTTTTCACCAAAGTTATGGGCAGAGTGCAGCGACAGCATCGAAAGAACCACCAATATATGCGAATCATTACATTCGAGATTTAATTCTAATTTCTATGCCAGCCACCCTAATATATTTTTGTTTCTCAATGTTTCAAACCAATTTCAAATGGATACATATGTGAAACTTTAAAGTTTAACCGCGTACGTCGGCGAACAGAATTATTATATGTACCTATATAAAAAGTTACAATTTAAATGAAATATCCAGATTACATTTTGTGATCATATTCATCCTGATCTAAACAAATAGTGTATTTTTATTTCTAAATATTGAATATATTATCACTTATATTTTTCTCCTATATAAATTATATCTGCCTATAACTACCAATGCGAGAACAATACCTTAATATGGGTTCCAGGACACAATGGAATAGAAGGAAATGAAAAAGCAGATGAACTAGCAAAGAGGGGGTCTGAAATACCCTTCTGGGGGCCTGAACCTTTTTGCAGAATCAGCTCCAATGTAATATAAGATCTGACCATTGGAAAGATCTAGTAGGGCTTAGACAATCAAAGATTCTCCTGGGTGACTACAACCTACGGAGATCAAATGAATGCATAAGTCAAAGCAAGACTGCGCTAAGAGTTTCAACAGGGATCCTAACGGGACATTGTCGCCTGAATGGGCACTGTGAAACAATCAGATATAAACTTTTTAAATATTCAATAATAAAATCATAACAATAATAATCGTCTATTCATTATCATTTTCATCAGTTACCTGTCTCCGGGTAGCTGCTGGATTTTTAAAATTTTTGTAATAATGGAATTATCATCTTTTTGTTGAAATAACGTTCAAGCACGTTAGTGATAGTCGAACACTTTTCTATGCTTTTTTTTGACAATATTTTTTTGCTTTGGCTTTGGGTAGCTTGATCCATTAAGCCACGAATTTATTGTACTGTTTGTTACAATAGTCAGCATAGGGGGTTAGGCGTAGTATTTAGATTGTACAAGTATATTGTAAACACTACATTGACCAAGCAAGTACTCACGGCTCTAATCAGTCAACTTTAATGATGGTTACTTAGTAATAAATACCTTACAACGGGATTAAACAGTGGCATTTTTCACGCTAAGGTGCCTTTCATAGCAACTTTTCAACACACAAAACAGGCAACGGAAAAAAGTGAAATATATAACATAGGGATAGGCACGAGGACAAGACTGAGCAGATATACAATGAAACTTACATTCAATACTAGATTATTCTTTTAGTCCTTTTTAAGAACTCTCATATAATTTAATTCAGTATAGGATTATGTTTTTCAACAACTTTTATAATATTAAAATCATCTAAATCCCAAACTGTTATTTTGACTTAACGGTATTCAGATGACAATTATTTAAAAGTTAATGTTAACAGCCTCTGTCCGTTGAGATGACAACCGAAAAATCGCATGTTGGGATTTTTCTGCAGAATTACAAGGTACGTGTTTTGTTCTTTCATCGGAATCGAAATGTAATCTTTCAGCGGGATTACGAAAAGTTTTGAACGACACAACGATACGCAAATAACGGATTCGGTTGTTTTAAATACCTACTCAATATTCAACCTCATCAGTTATTTGCTACAGATCGACCTTGTAACGTTAACAACTATTAATTTGAATTGTTGTTTGTTTTATTCTTTAAATTATCATTCGACATTTTTTTCGAATATGCTTCGAATTATGATGATAAAAAATGTATTGATCTGAATTACATGTATGTATTTTTGGGGTAACATTCACTGAGACCTGTAAGATCTATTGTGCTGAATTACATACTAAATCATTTTAACTTATTTTGTTATCAAAATATATTTTGATACAAGCACTAAGAAATAAAATAGCTATTTATGCCATCAGTTACGAAATGACTAATTTTGTGTAACGCGTGTAACTCACAAAATTTCATTTCGTAACCTGTTGCATACAAGATTTTTTCTAATTTTGAAGAAAGTAATAAAAAAATAAAATTTAATATAATTGATAAAAATTTGGAAAACATAAATTTAGTTTGTTGCTGTTACTTCATGTTAGTTGTCAGTTTGACATTTTGTAAAAAAGTCTAGACGAAAGGTTTTTAGCAAGATTGATATATTTTTAGTTTTATTTGAAAAAAATTTGTGATTCAAGTTCTGAAGAGCTACCAAGCGATATTGAAGAGGCAGCAGTTAATGCTCTATTATCAGTAATTCCCAAAAAGTCAAAGGCAGTTTACTATAATAGTTTAATAAATAATTGGTCACTAATTTTGGAACACATTTTTCGTCACCAATTGCATAAAATTTTACTTTACGTTTCATAATGTCAATCAGTTTTAAAAAGTGTCACATTATATGTCAAAATTTGACATATTATGTCTCTAAAAAAAATCAAATCAAATTGTTTTTATTAATCCTATTCCAACTTTTAGTCGTTTCCGAGATATTTGAGGTTTTAAATTTTTATTATATTTTTCAACAAGTTTAAATTTTTCATGTATACTTTTAGTAGGCTTTGTAATAAATGACACTCATTTAACTGACATTATAGTTAACATCTAGAGAAGATTGTGAGCTAGGAGTTCGAAATTCCTTCAACTCCCTTTCTGAGATTATGATTAGCCGTGCGACGAATGAAGGTATACTGAGAAGGGTTGAAAAATGCATTGAAGTTGAAGGGAGCAATTTTGAACATTTACTTTAAAACATCAGACTATTTTTCTTTGGCTTTCAAATTTCCATAAAATTTTGTAGCATATCTTATAATTCCCACAAATGGTTTAACTCGATTAACTTTTGCTTAAAATGAACCGAATAGCTTCAAATTGTTAAGTATTCTTTTAACAATGTGCGATTTCGATCGCGGTCAATATGGATATCTTACTGCAAACAAAGCACATGTTCTTGTAAAAACTTTGTCACATTTACCATCTATTAAAATTAAATTCACATAATAATTTTTATTTCTTAGTGCTTGTATCAAAATTTAGACCACACCTGCATCTCTAAAAATTTACAGAAAACATTTAACATCTGGATAACGGTAAGGTTTAGGTATAGGAAAGTATACATGAACTTGCCTTATTTTTTCCCCTGAATGCATTAAAATAGAACAAACAGGGTGGTTCTATTAAAAAAAATGAAGAAATTTGATATTTATGAAGTTAAACTTTGAACACTTTTTATACACACCCTGTATAAAATGAAAAATTTTCCAACATAGATTCGAATACGTTTGATCTTGCTCAAGGCAACCGAAGAGAAACTAAAAAAAATAAGGTCAAATTTTCTACAAAAAAATCAATAACTCAAAAAGTGTGCATTTTTCGGAAAAAGTTTTCAAACAAAAGTATACTAAAATATTACGTAGATTTGAAAAATGTATCAATATACAGGGTGTTCTATTCAAAATAACAAAGTTACAGTCGACTTCCGGTAGAACCGGTAGTCGGCTATCCTTGAAAATATTTTAGTTGAAAAGATCGTATCCGAAAACGCGAACGTAGAAATTTTCATGATTTTACTATAGGTATTTTGCCATATACAGATAGTTTTCACTCGTCGTGGCCCGTGGGACACCCTGTATAATAGTATATTATTAAACGAGCAGCTTATGATAGCCATTATTCACGATGGGTAACGTTTGGTCACCCGAGTGAATATTTGCCACAAATTGCGAGTAAAATACTATACTTTGTCCACGACCCTTAATTTCTTTTAATAAAATTCATTAAAGATTTAGTATTACTAACCTCAAAATGTTGTGACAGTTACATCAAATAATTTGACATATATAGAGATTATACCATACCATTATACCTTTTGTTAGGAGGTAAAATATTGACTTATTATTAGATGGTCGTGGACAAATACTTAAAATTGATTACTCTAGGTGTGGTCGGAAGACATAAATTTAAATTTCTAATGTCAAATTCAATTCACAAAGAAATGTAAGTCACTCAACGCCAATTTATACCTATTCTCCGTATTATTTTCCAGTACTCAATAATTATTTAACAATAATTATTAGGTTAATTCACCGAATTCTATAGGTTTCAATCTCTGATTCATGAAAAAACTTATATTTAATATCCGTTTATTATACCTATATTTTCATAAGACTATATATCCCTATAACTACATACATATTGGAACTTTTTCCTTACGCACTAGTGCGTAAAATAAAGTTTCACGCTCACGGAAGTGTGTCTAAAGTATGTACTTTACATACAGTAGTAGAAAATATATATTTCCAAATTTCTTTGTCTACGCAAGAGTTCAGTCTACTTATGAAACAGCGAAAAATCTCTTTGTTTGCCATTGGCTCTAGCCTACTACAGGAATTAAAATTTCAACGTAGAGTGGCGTTATTAGTTACAAATACCTGGTTGAGACCCAATATATCCTGTGACATTTTCATTAAAATTTATGAAACGAGTCCATCAAGGTTGGATAAGATTCAGACTGGATGATACTTTGGTATTGAAGATTCAAAGTCAATAGCTGAGTTAGTTTATGTTGCTCCAATTCCTTTTCAACAAAAGTTTTTTAAAGAAAGTCGTAGACGTTAATTTGTTGTATTCACGCTATAATAACTCTCGATTAATTCTCAAATGAAAACCTTTTGTATGTATTTTGATGGCGAAAGTACTTGTTATTGTACCATAAAACGTATTCTTTTGTGAGATAATTGGGTTAGAACTAGATAACCCTAGATTGCATTTAGAAAAGTAGTCGTAACAGATACGTCTTTGTTTTCAACCCTAGACCGTTACCGGTTGTTCTATAAAGGCGGCCTACTGCCAATACTCGAGATTCCGGTATTATAAGGTTAATGACTACCGTTGCTCGATGATGATAGAAATGAAAATAAATTATCTTGATTCATTTGTTTGAAATATCAAAAGGACGAATGCCGCCCACTAGTTAGTTTATTTAATTCGATGTAGCTGTATCATATATATTTTTCTTTAGAGAGGCTCAAGCTTTTAATGGTCAGTTTATTAAATTTGCTCATATTGCACGGTTTTATTAGCTTGATCTGACAGTATTTTACGAAATGGTGGAGTAATTTAAAAGTTTGCACACGCTGTACGTGAATTATAACTCATTACTTATAACAATTTCACTGTAATATTCTGACTAGGACCAAAATGACTTTTGTATACGGAGTCATGCTGTTTTCGTATGAAATTAAGCAAAACGTATTTTCGAGCAATCGAAAAATATCCGTACGCGAGTTTTCTGTGCGGAAATACATCGCATGGTCAAAGGGATGCGAATTAATGAATTCGTATATAAGAATGTTTTTCTACATTCATGCAAAAAACAACACTTTTGTGAACCACATTTAATGGAGAAAGTGGTACTTTATTGCACTCATCTGTCATTCTTGTGTCAGTTTTGTTATGATTCATGACAAACATGAACATTTAAATAAAATAAAAATCCAGAGCAAGTGTCTGATCCTGCTTTAATGCAACAATAATATATGTATATCTTACTACTTAGTCTCAACGAATTACAATTATTGCAAAAATCTTCAGTTATTTAAAATTTAAATGGTCAAGGCGAAGACCAGCTGATTGAGTACTGACAAGGTGGAGGCCATAAAGATACAAAAAAAGATGAACGGGTTGAGTTTGATTAGGTTAGGTTAGGTTCTTAGCATATTTATATTCTAATTTTCCAGTTTTTGCATAAATTTAGGAAAAATATTGTATGCAACTCTTGCAAAACGTGTTTTTTGCATTCGACGTATTGTCCAACGAGGTCTTTAGGCCGAGTTTCACGTCGCGTGCAAAAAACACTCACTTTTTGCACTTGTTGCATAAATAACTATTAATGAATTTGTTATGTTGATCTACAGCATCTGTGAACTCTTAAAACTAAATGTTTTTGTAAATTTTCCAGATCGGAGTTGTGGATTTTTTCCATAAAATTCACTAATTCCGTCCTTTGACTGCATGATAATAGGTTTTCCGTTCTTTTTTTCCATTCATGGTTATTGGAATATTTTTGCAAACTGACTGACAGCAAATACTTTAAACCTACACAACAACATCTCAGGAAAAAAAACAAACTCGTAGATTATATTAATATTAAAAGTATTATTAACCTGACAAAAAGATAATTTGATATAAATAATCTTAGCTAACCTAGTCAATTTCTTGTTGGAGTTGTGGTAGATATGCATTTACACAGCGTTGCCGGCTTAAGTCATGCGAAGACAGCTGTGCGAGACGGATTGCTTTTCGCATAGCTTCCAAAATACCAAAAGCTCTTGCCATACGAAAAAAATCCGTATACGAGCATTTGTATACGAACATTTTTCGCAGAAGTTAGAAAATGGCAGCCCTGAGCGCAATTGATGGAAGCACAGGAGGAGATTTTATGGTTGTTTTGCGATAAGTTGATTTGTTTATTCTTGATATTGTCGATGTAGCAGGATCATTTTCTCAATACTTTCAGTTTGGAATTAATTCAAATTAAAGAATATTAATAAAAAATATTGATGTAGTCCAGTTCCAAGTTCAATATGTGTTTATTCTTGTAGTTGCTCCTGAAAATTTTTATAAATATAATCAACAAATTGAGGTGAACAAAAGTACCTACAGATTGCGAAAATCCTTTCGGAAAAATCTTGAAATAGAGAGAAACAATAATTGTGCGAATGCTGAATGCCCTCCTATTTTAACCGCTGTTGTCAGAAGCGCATATTAATTTGTACAAATGATATTTTTGTCTCGTTTTTGTTGACTTTTTTTCGTCATGCATAATAAGTAAAACTAAACACTTCCATCCGGCAACAGTGTACTTTACAGAGATAATAATGGAAGGCAATCAACATTCGGCCACTGGTTTCTGGAATTAAGTACACTCCTTGATGACCGCGCACAATTATTATTTCTCTCTCTTTCAAGATTTTTCTTATATTTTCCTTTTCGCACTTCTGTACGACGAGTGTTCCGGAAGGATTTTCGCAATCTGTATATCATACACCAAGGTTGTGAAGACTATTGTTATTGCCGAGCACCAAAATTAATAAGGTGCGAGATTTAGGACACAAATTCAAAATAATTCAGAGAAGCATTTGCCCCGTCGTCTGATCTGCAAGTACACTGACAACTTTTGATATACAGGGTGTCCCAGCCGAGAGGGACCCATATTAAATGCTTATAACTTTTATACCAGTTGTGTTAGCCACCTGCGGCTTACGCCATTCCTTTTCTCTTGGCCTAAAGTTCTTTTCTAGTTGGTACCAAATTTTGTCTACAATTATACAGTGGGAGTAAAAAAATTGCCTTTTTTCGACATTAAAATTTTCAACTATTTTTAATGGAACACCCTGTGTATTGCAACGCCATAATTAGGAGTCGTGTCCAAGGTATCCATATACCAATAAACATTGGACTTGTACCTTGAGGTTTTAGCAGCAAAAAATTAAAATAGTAGTCTGGATATTTTAGCATAAACGTATAAAAAAAACGTAACTAGGTATCCATAGTAAACTGGCCCTATAGAATGGGCACCGTGCTCTCCTGACTTGACAGTTCCAGATTTTTTCTCTGGGGCTATGTCAAGGATAGGTGCTATAACCCCCTTCCACATAATTTGGATGATCTTAAGAGGAATATTCGTGCAGTAATTGAAGCGATTCCCCAAGATATGTTACATTAATTCAACCATTTAATGGTCCGACTTCATAAATGCGTAGAAAAGAACGGTCAACATATACAGCATTTTTTTCAGATTAATTATTTCTTTATTAATGTATAGTTCCAAATATGCTAATAAAAAATACGTTTGCTAAAATATCCAGACTACTATTTTAATTTTTGGCTGCTAAAACCTCAAGGTACAAGTCCGATGTTTATTGGTATATGGATACCTTGGACACGACTCCTAATTATGGCGTTGCAATATACAGGGTGTTCCATTAAAAATAGTTGAAAATTTTAATGTCGAAAAAAGGCAATTTTTTTACTCCCACTGTATAATTGTAGACAAAATTTGGTACCAACTGGAAAAAATTTTAGGCCAAGAGAAAAGGAATGGCGTAAACCGCAGGTGGCTAACACAACTGGAATAAAAGTTATAAGCATTTAAAATGTGTCACTCTCGGCTGGGACACCCTGTATTATGAGCGAACTCGTTATGTCATTAGTCATTTTTGGTTAAGCGCAAATTTCAAACTTATTTAAATTCAAATATTTTTATTTTGATAGGTAATTTCAAGCAGTAAATATGTCAAAGACAAATATACAAAATTACGTTGCACTAGTTTCTTTTGAAGTTTGAGTTAATCTATTATTGAGTGATAATAGAAAATATTATTAACCACTTATAGAGAAATTCAACTTCTCAGTTGGCTAGAAGAAGCAATAATTGTCACCTTCACAACTAGTAGTGGAGAAAAAGGCATTCACTTTTATTTAGAAATAACCTTATGATAATATAAGATTATGATTCAAGTATGTGAATAGATTCTGCAAGAAAAGGTATTTTATATTAAACCAAATTCGTAACTTTTTGTCTATAACTGATGATTTTTTATTCCGGGATGTTTCCAAACCGTAGAGCTACGTGTCATGGAATAATTTTCTCATGGGTTTTATTAACGTCAAAAGTAAACGATATATTTTTAATAGATACAGAGTCAAAAATAATTTTTTTTTTAACTTTTGTCTTGCTTATTACATCAAACAAATTCAAGAAAAGTTACAGAATGGAAGCGTCAAATGTTAACCGAGATTTTTCTACATCAACTTTGGTAGTATATTTTTTATTAGAACAGTCTAACAGCTGTTTTTTAAACACTGGCTCAAGTTAAAAATGTTTCCTATGGTCGATTGATACGCCACTGATCTAGATTCAAGATCGAGATGCATAGGTAGCTGCTCTATATTTATAATAGATAAAGTACCTTCCCACTTATTTCTTGTAAATCAGAATTAGATAAGCTACTGAACACGGCGCTTGGCGCTGAAGCATACAACATGAAATACGAGCTGGGTAAATATTTAGATACATGTAGGCCTTTATTGAAATTCTTTACATAGGTCATACTTGCATATTCAATTATAGACAACTTCTGAATGTATCAATTCGTGTTATTGAATACGTATATTTTATATCTTGGATGTACCTATAGACTTTTTTTTATTGTAAAGACATTTGTGCCAACGAAATATTGGGAACTCTTTGGGAGTGAACAGGTGAAGGTTTAAAATACCGAATAATTAAAAGCAGTGAACTTCAGCTACTGTACTTTTTAATAAGAAAATCTTATTGTTGATTTTTTTTTTATTAGAATTTAAGTGCCTCGACAACTAAGGCCATTGGCACTATACAAAATTTATGACATTATAGACATTATAGATACACTATCTTAAAACATTGTTTAGTTCATATTTTGTGGTAAAGGTTAGTTGTTTTGAGAAATTTTAATGTCTTTAGAATTTCAGCGGCGCAATTTAAAAGTTCTTTCAGGTTCGGTCTTAGGTCTAGGCGCTTATATGTAGTGGTGTATTCCTGGCAGTCGGTGAGGATATGCTGTTGAATCTACTTTTAAAATATTCATTTTTTATAAACTTTGTTGCACAATTACACGTTTTTTGAATATATGTGTGGATTTATGCAGACACATTTAACAATTAGCATTTAACAATTAACATTTATCAATTATAAGTTAAACTAATCAATTCACTATGAGTCCATTTATGCACACAATTAACAATTACCATTTGTCATTTAACAATTACGAAGTTGGCCAACTTTTTAATTTCTTAAATTAAATGTACCCAATTTTCATCTAGTGCGCAACTAGTACGCAGATCTCACTTTTTTCATAAAAGGTGGTTGATTTAGGATTATGTTGTGTCAGCTTCATTATTAAAAAAAAAGTCTCAGCTTTTTCAATTCTACTATCTATACATCTTCAGAATTGTTCCAATAGACATGAAAATGCGAGTGAAAATGTAGAGTTATTGTAAATATAAATAACCAGAATCTCGGGCTTGTGCGCGTGCCTACTATTTTCTCGTGATTTATAATTGTGTCTGCATGAACGATGGCAGTTTTACTAATTGTTAAATGATAATTGTTAATTGTTAAATGTGTCTGCATAAATCCACACTATATCTATGGTGAAATTTACATTCAGATTCCAGTACATGGGTATAGGATAACAGCGTTGCCAATTCTACACTGAAAATACGGGATAACGCCGTATTGAGTAGGAGAACATCGAGATTGGTAATATTATTGACTTTTGAAAAATAAGTTCAACACAAATGGGAATGAAATGATATAGTTCAAGAAAAAATGTGGACAAATCACTATCTGATATAATTAAAATCTGTTCACTGCCTTCGATTCAAAAATAATTGGTATTTAACATTGTTTCCGAAAAAAATAACTTTTACAATAAGTACATTTGCGCACTGAGCATACCCCCATCGCTGACTGCGCACAAATATTATTTTCTCTGTTTCAAGTAGTTTTTTGTATCACACTTAATTTTTCAGAAAACACGGACAGTTACTTTTCACTGCAGACCATTTTTATTGAGATCCATTCTCCGTGTTAAAGGCGTAAGTCTTAAGAACATTGTTCGTCAATAAGATCCCTATAGTCTCCAGCATTGAGTTTTATTTAGTATTTTGAAATACATCAGCAGTTTCCATAGAATCATTTTTTAAATTGTTTTTGTCAAAATTAATATTCTTTTCATATATCCACTTCGGATTTTGACGTTTAACCCGATATTGTTTGAGAATACTTCGTTTCATAGAATGATGAAATGGATTGTCCTTTACAATTACGGTATTAATAGTGAGAGAGATAAACTTCCTCTTGTGAAACTGGACAGAATAATAATAGTGTTGAGGGTCCAGCCTTTTTAGTTTTCGAAATACTAAATATTAAAGTTATGAAAAATAGAATATTTCAATTTGATACCTTTAAAATGGATGAATAAATTGATTTGACATTTTTTAAATGGAAAAGGGCATATTTTTATAGAAATTTGGAAGAATATGTCACCTTTCTCCTCCCAGTTTTCACGCCACCGGCATTTGAGGCAATTTTCATTCTATTTTGTATTCTTCAATGGTTTTTACGTGAAAAACGCATAACCTTTACAAATCAAAGAATTTCTGGTTTTCAAGAAATCAAATGTTTCCAGGCTATACCTTTTCTACTTTTTCACGTGAAAACCATTGAGGAATGCGTGAAAAATGGGAGGGAAAGGTGTCATATCAATTTATTCATCTATTTAAAGTTATCAAATTGAAACATTCAATTTTTCATAACTTTAAAACCCCGTATTTCGAAAACTAAAAAGGCTGAACCCCTCAACCTTTATATCATTTTGTTCAATTTTACTAGAGGTATCTACATGCAAACGTTGTAAGTGTCATTTGAAAAACCCAGGATATAATACAATATTATAATATCGAGCACACTATCAAATATTGAATCATGACAACGTAACTGGAAATTTTAGGGTAGATTGTTATCAGTTATCATCAACTCTAGTTTTGCTGTTTTGATAAAACGCTTCTCTAGTATTTAGGTCGTGTTTTGTACCATATTTTACGTAAAAAGTTCGATCTTTTAATGGTGTATGAAAACCAAACAGCACCATCAAGTTTTATAAAATCTAGCGCGATGTTATTTGTTCCCTGGGATTTAACTATCTATTATGCATTAACAAGAATCCATTTTGAGCACCCTATTTTCAAAGGCAAATTTTTCTTTCACAAAAATAATAGAATCTCTGAATTTTCACTCTTTTAAATATATTTCAATTGAATATTTCACCAATATTTCCACAATATTACTTTTCTATAGGAATCAGATCATAACGTAAGTCTCTTCCATGTAAAATCTTTGAATATGTCTTTGCTACCTGGATATAAATTCCACTAAAGAAGCAGATTGCATCGAGTCGAGCTGCTTTCTCGTAAAGCACCCCAATTCTTATTAAATCGAACATTAATTTTGCTTTGAGTCCGGTACATCAAGTCAGATAACTCTTATAGATGTGGCTATTAAGTTTAGTTTTGCTTTCTGATTTCATTCGATGTAATAAGTCGTCAAATCCAATGTCTCTCTACATTATAACTTCCAAAAATAACCATTACTAAATGACAATTACGGTACTCGATAATGATATCCTGTTTGAGTACTGAAAACAACAATAAATTTTGACCTTATGTCGGTTTCACATTGTGTGAAATTAAAATATGATTTCCCGTGAAATATAGAAAACAAAAGTGAAATTATATCGTCCAAAACGCCTACATTCGACTTTACGCTTCAAATGAGTGAAAATTTTCTTAACGCCTCTCATATACTCTCTTATATTTGATAAACAGTAACGGACTCACAAGCATAAAAGATAATGTGTCACTAGGTATTTTTCACATTCTTATAACTTTTTCACTCAATGGAATATGAATAATATTTCTGAAACTGCCTTATTTAAGTTATTTTGGGTAAATCTATTTTTTCTGTAGCCGTCCCGAAAATAGAGCTTTCGGTATGATTTATCAAATCGTACCGATAGTTGGTATTTTTAGAATGTTTTGTTCCACTTTTGGGACGATTGTTCTACTTTCGGGACGATTTTTTACTCTTTTTTTAATTTCTTGGGAAATTAAACCACAATATTTTTAAATTCTTTATATCAACGTTTCGGTAGCGTTCCAGCTACCGTTGTCAAGAAAAAATAAGTAGAAATTAATTTTTATCCCTAACTGACACAAGGGAAAAAATTTGACAACTAGACAATCAAAGATATTTTGAAGTTTGAGACTGCAAAATTTTTTTATCAAATTTTTATTAAGGTCCATAAGGTCATGGTAGATCATATCTCCGGTAAAATGTTAAATGAAATATCTCATTTTATGACATTCCAACGATATGATAGTCTACTAGAAATGGAATCCAGTGAAGTGCACGTTCCAGGAACGGTTTTTATTGGGATAGCGCGTTTTTTCGCTTATATTGGAAATGTTGTTAATAAAACGCGTTTCTTGACGCGTTTTTTTGTGTATGAATATTTAAGTTTTTAAAATATGTATACTCAGTTTTGTGATTTTGTGTATTGTAATGTGTATCGATTAACAACTATCCAAATTATTATTACTTTCGGAATGATTTTCAATATCTATGTGGGTTATCTTAGCGATTACATTTACGGAAATTTTATGACATCGCTTGTCAAATAAATTTGTTGATAGCTCCACTATATTTCCTATTTTCCGATCAAGAAATGAAAATCGACAACGAAAGTGACGAGGAAATAATTATTTCACATGAAATCAGTGCAAGCTGCTAATTGAACATTTAATTAGTTATATTTATAATATCTATCTTCATTATTATTGAATATTTAATCTAATAAACGGCTACAGAAAAAATATTGTACGTAACGCTACCCGAAAGTGATTTTACGGGACTCGCCTACGATTCGCCCTGGAAACTGCCCACTTTTCCCGTAAAATATCACTTTCGGAACATGTTACGTAAATAATAACTATTACAGTCGAATGCGTCGTAAGCGTAATGCCGGAAAAATGACAGCGCATTAATACTCAGCTCAGGAAATCTAAATTTCTCATAAAAAAGCATTATTCAAAATAATGTTTATTTTTCATGGAAGTACAAAAGAACCTCACGGAAAACTAGGTACTTATTGTCGTAAGTTTTTGATGAAAGACACGTAGAAGTCCGTTGCTTCAAGTATAAAGTGAAGTGAAAAGTCTCGAATATCACATTAATTGAGTTGTTCGAGAATTTGCCGGTGTAACTCAGATGTGACAAAATCCAGATTGGGATGATTGGCCAATCAATTACGTCTGCAACTGAAGGAATTTTAAAGGTATTTGTACAGTAGGTAGTTATCAGAAAGTGACACTGCTTCTAGTAGATTTTTTTAGTGCGGAAAATCCTACATCTGACAAATCTGTGGGACAATCAATATGCTCAAGTTAAGAAGCATCAAGATCTTTACAATACCATCTGGAACGAGGAAGTTCCAATAGAAATGTTTAATTTGCAGCCAGAAAAAATATTTTTTATCCACTAACAGTATAAAAAGGAAATCCTCCTCTGTAACCATGTTGTGATAAAGTTTTTGTGAGTTTTAACTATATGTGAGTTTTCGATTATGCAAACAACATAACCTAATTTTTTGTTTTTCAATAAATAATTTCATATTCGAATATCTTGATTTATAGTCGAACATATTAAGAAAATAGAATGAAACAGTAACAAAAAAATGTGCATATTAAATGGCCGTATAAAGTGGAAAATTATAAATTGCTACATACTGACTTTTTTCGCTTAGAGTACATGTATGAGGTAGATTGACCACGTCAAGTAATGATGTTTTTATAATAACGATAGGGTTTTGAAAGATATCTCTATTATATATAGCAGCACTACAGGCCTATCTGGCCCTCGACTTCGAGATCTTTCACTCGGTCTTTCCATTTCTTCCTGTTCCTCGCCTCGTTTTCCCAGTCCCTAACTCCCACTGTTACCAGATCTCTCCTAACCTCTTCAAACCATTTTTTCCTTGGTCTTCCTCTTCTCTTTTTACCACCTTCTCCACTTTTCAGCACTCGTTTTACCCATCTATCTTCCGTCATTCTACCTATATGTCCCAACCATCTTGCTCTCTGTGCTTTAATTATACGGGTTATACTTGGGTGCTTACATAATTCTGAGAGTTCTTTGTTTGTTCTTCTTCTGTACATTCCATCTTCCTTAATTCCACCATAAATCTTTCTCAGCATTTTACGTTCCCAAATTTCTAATTTATTCTGCTCTTTTTTGTTCATTGTCCAAGTTTCACAAGCGTAGGTAACTGACGGTCTTATTAAAGTCTGGTACAATCTTATTTTAGCTGATCGTGATAATATGTCTTTCGATTTTAACATCTTTGATACCATTCCTGCTGCTTTACTGCCCTTTATTAATCTTTTTTCTATTCCCCTTTCTTCGTCTCCTTTATTTGTGATAGTGACTCCCAAATATTCGTTTTGTTCCACTTTTTCTATTCTGTAGCTATTATTTCCATCACAGTTTATAGTAATATCCGTTTCCTCATTGCCCCTCATTACCATATATTTTGTTTTTTTCTCGTTGATCAATAGACCATGTTCTCTTGCCTTCTGTTCCAGTAGCTTAAATACTCTTAGAACCTCTTTCCTGGACCTTGCCATGAGTACTATGTCGTCCGCATATGCTAGACATTGATGCTTATTCCCATAAATTAAACCTCTGGTTTTTATTCCACTTTCTCTGAGTATGATCTCTTGAACTAGGTTGAAGAGGGTTGTGGATAATGGATAGATATCTCTATTAGCAATGGAAAATTTGTTAGACTCATAACCATTGGCTCCAAAATAGCACAGGCCAATTTGGCCAATTTACATTTCACCTTCTAAGGTTCTAAATTTTAACACTATAGTCTTATCTGGTATTTGGTTTGCTTGTATTCCAGAGCTCAACAAATGTTTTATAATTAAAATTCATAAATACTTACCACTAAAAATTGAGATGCGGCTCTGTAGAAAAAAGTGAAAATTTCATAAAACGCCCTACATTACTTTGTCATTTTTTTAATGTAGCAGTTGGAAACAATGGACTATTCACAAAGAAAAAGGATATAATATATTGGTTATATTAGCACCACATAAAATACAATAAAACTTGTATGGGCATAAATGATGACTTTATGAGCGTTATCAAATATTTTAACATTGTACAGTGTTTAAAATAGCACATCATTATTGTCACTATTATCAACTATTTTCCGTCATTACAAGATGAAGGCACTTAAATTAGGTACTAAATATTATGTGTCTATTATAAATGTACTATTTATGGGAAATGAATTTTGATTAAAGATCTGACGACTTTACTGGAATATTCATATTTTCTCGTGGAATGAAATAGGTGAATCGGTATAGCCCACTTTTTTTATAGGTGCATAACGATCAGTATAATTTTTAAAATTGTTTTTTCTATGACTGTTGAAAAATGGACCCTTTTTATGTAACATTTTTGTTGAGTAACTAGAAACATTACACAAAACAAGCCACACCCCGTGTGTAATGATCCAGTACACACGACTATATTGCCAATCACCGTCAAAGAATGCCATTACATACGACTATGTTCAGTGCAATGTTTGAATCAGACTCTTCATGAAATGTCATAATTTGACTTTGACATTAAACCTACCCACCGAAGTTGATTTAGAGCTGACTTTTTGTTAGAATGGATACAGAAAGTGAAAACTAATTCAACTGCAATCCACGATTTTCTGAAAAACAAAATGGATACAGCTCAAAAAATTGTGGACTCAATAATTGGATGTTGATGTTCAAATCCGAGGTCTGAAAATTTGAAAAAAAAAATACCTCCACTACTTCTAATGATAATAACTTAAATTTGAAATCTTCTTTTACTCCCCATATAAATATTTCCAATTGAGCAAATTTCATCATCAATATTGTAAACAATAAATGAGTTTCCATTATAGTTTTCAATATGGAATTGTTTGACATAAACCATTAAGTTTCCTAAATGAAATATTCTCCAAATATCTCGTTCGTTTGAATTGAATGGTGAACACTCAGTCATAAAAAAAGTACAGTATTTCACTTTCATGTAATGGCTATTACTCAAACGAATGATTACGACGTTCGCCCATGAGTAATAGCCATCATTACACGCTCGTTGAATAATATGCTATTACATACCCAATCTATGGAAAAATTTTCCAGTTCACGATACTAAATAGGTTGGTTGGAAGTGCTGCAGAACAGGATAGAAATTTGGTAAGGAGGGAATTATCGAACAAAATAAATCCTTTGCATTAATGGATATATCAAATAGCTCACACTACTAGAGCAAGTAGAATGTAATCCAAGTGCTATAGTAAATATATCTTGGATTCACAAAGATTTTGAAATGGACGTAGTTATTTGTTTGTAATATTATCACAACTGAAGCACTCTACCAAATTTCGGTCAAAATTTGACCCAAACAACAAACAGTGCAAGCTGAATGAAACCGTTTAAAATCAACTGGAATATAATGGGTCACCCTGTACAACCAAAACAAAGCCATTTAATTGGATTGCATTTCAGCGGTGTTACCAAATAAACAATTTTGATTTCGGATCACCATATCTCTCCCGGGGTACGAATAATAGCAGCGATGTCCATAACATTTAATTTTATCAAAGCCATCAATTTGAGCCCCCCACGTTCGCTGGTGATTTGGAAACGAACATTTTCGAATGCACTTTTATAAATTACCTACCGACGAATAACAAACGAAATGGCATGCCATGGTAGTGCTAACCCATTTATTAAAATCTACCATTATTTTAGTAGAAGTAATTGAAAAGTGTGGAAATAAATTAAACAGTTTGTTGCTGAAGTTCTCTGTTCGCGTCATAAACGATGTGAATACATAGGGCAAATACGAGTTATGAAGACAATATTATATGGTAAGACTAAAGATCGCAGGCTTGTATGGCAGTAGAAAAGCAATAAAGTGTCTTTGTTTATTTTGATAAAACAGCAGTGATGGTAATTTATTTGGAATAAGGAATAAATATTGAAATATTGAAGATTTAAATCTATTTGTAACGGGTTGATGACATATTCAAAAAAATTCAAGCGAATGAGGAGAAATTATTCACTTTGATTCTGGAAGAAACATTTTGGAATATAAACTTAATTGAGTAAAATGAATTTCTTCATTATAAATTATATACTTAAATTTATCAATAATTGACACTAAGAACAGGAAAAACGGAATTGTTGATTCATTTTAACTTCAAGTCATATCGCCCTTATTTTAAATAACTGCTTTAGTTCTTCTTGGCAAATTTTTCTCCTTTTTGGGGGACGTTGACTGATTGTACTCTACTCCCACATTTATTCCCCCCATTCATTCTCTTATCTTCGAGTAGACGATTGAGGTCACCTGGGTGCGTGCCATATGCTTCAGGTGGTCCCTCCAAAGATTATCTGTCTCCTGGAGTCCAATGCCTCATAGTCAGACAAAATATGGGCTAGGTCTCCGTGCCACAAAGTCTGCAGCTGAGATATCCGTTATACAGCCCCATTTTATTCATGTGATCTAACCGATGTATGATTCATTAGATCACCAGTGATAATTCTCAGCTTATTGCTACTGATATTCAGTAGTTCTTCTGCCCGTTGAATATCATATTTTTGGGAAGGTGATTGTGAAAGGAATATTTCAGGAGTTTCAAATTGCCCAGGAGAATACGATAATTGTCAAGAGTGCTTTTCTATTAAATTGATGTGGATAATTTCACACAATTTTTTTGTTTTAATCCGTAGATTAATCTTATTGTCTTGTCTACACGCACTAATGACATAAAAAAATATAATAATTATTATTATTACTTCGTTTTTCTCCGCAAAAAACTCTTGTGTAAGGTTGAGTTTTGAATAACCCCGACTTTTTTATTTTTTATTTTAGTTCTTAAATTTCAACAGATTCTTTGTTAAATTTATTGACACGAATATACGGCAACACTGTACCCCGCTATGGTCTCGTGAGCTAGAAAATCCAGAATATGGGCCATGGAGAGCCTCCAAGAACGTCTACAATGGATCAGACTGCATACTGTATACTTTTTCTAGATGAAAATTAGGTTTAAAATAAATATAATGTTACTCATTGTTTCACCCTTTACAATTGGTAGGGAGAAAATTGAGTCACATCATTCGGTTATTCCTTTTGTTCGGCGGAATTGTAAAAATTTGCGGTTGCGTTTGTTACATTCTGCTAGTCATCCCGAAAGTATTTTAATACGTTTTGGATGATGTATAACCTTTTTGAATTATTAATGCTTCCGTTTAAATAAACGCTAAAAATTACAACTGGGCCCGTCAAATTTTACCCGCAATCAGTAATCACAATCTGTGGCTCGGTGATTTACAACCATGCGAATAATAATTTTCAGTTTCGCAGTGTCGGATTGCAGTGGCGTGAAGCAATATTTTTGGGAAAAGTTATTTCATATGAAAAGAGTTGCGGTTAGTCTTGAGAACTTTAACATTCAATACAACACTGAGTGCTTTTAATTTTAACTTTTTTTATTTTGTGTCATTGAATTGTTCCAATATTACGATTACTCGATTCTTAAAAGTCTTTTCGGCTTGTGTGATGTGGCAACAGTGCTGTGAACTTGAAAAAATAGTATTTTTCGTTGTGATTACCTTATAATGCGCTTTCCTAGACTCACTTGCATGCTACTCAATTTTTTTTCTTTTGTTACATGATCTAATGTCGTTAATATCGATTCATAGTTACTCCCAAACAGCAAATTGAAGTTAACTATTGTTGTTTGGTTTCCAGACTCGATGTTTAATCAGGTTATTTTCATTTTACTAATAAATATTTCCCATCGCACACCAGAATGAATTGATATTTTAATGTAATGACTATAACCTACGCCACTGCACTCAATATTTTTCTATTCTCAAATATTTATTCCATCACATCGTAGTAGGAGTAGGAACCATAGGTTATGAGAATACGGAGAATTTTCCATTATTCATCTGATAGGTTCAATGATCGACGTATCCACTACTACTACTACTTAATGTGTGAACACTCTAAGAGAACATTGACTGACGTTTCTTCAGTCATGCCGCCACCACTACATAGGGAACTTTCCTCTACTCCTAGGTTGTAGAGGTGTTTTCTCATACAGCAGTGCCCTGTTAGGAGTCCTGCTATCTTCTTTAGCCTACTCCTTGGTAGTTCAGTACCTGCCCTAGCGTGTTCATGAGTCCATCCCATCAGTAGGAGTTTGGATTGTCCAGGACTCTGCAGAGCATTCCAATGAGCGAGGTGCTGATTCCTTATCCACTTTTTCGTCTACTTGCGTATTTTTTGTTTTGTTAGGCCAAGGGTCGAGCCCGGGCCGCAGAAAGAAGCTGTCGCCCCTTCCGCATCCAGTGCATCTGCCATCTCGTTGCCTTCAAAACCAGAGTGGGCTGGAATCCATTCCAGCCGTACTGCGTTCCGACAAGTCGTTCTCGACATTCGTCAGCAATCATCCAATAGTACACAAATTTGTGTCCTTGGATTTCTGGAGTAAACTCCAGCCCCTGCTCTATCACCGGTGCATGAGCCATCTGTGTACCAGACGGTCCCATTAGTCTGTGTATTCTTCCTCGGTAAACTTAAAAGTTTAAACTGAAGTATGGAGGTTCGAATCAACGCGGTTGTGAAATTCCTTTTTGCTTTTAGTTTTTTTTTTCACAGTTTTTGAAACAAATAAATCTGCTTTATTTTAAATTCTATGATTTTAGACAAACATTGTTAAAAAGAACAAACTTGAAACAAAAAGAAAAAAACTCCACCGTTGCGGAGAATCGAATCGCTATACTTCAGGTTTAATTCCTAAATTTTCTGTGCACCTAGCCGTGTAGCTATTCACCAAACGGTTAATAGTATG
The DNA here is from genome assembly GCA_963978555.1 of Galerucella nymphaeae. Lineage (NCBI taxonomy): Eukaryota > Metazoa > Arthropoda > Insecta > Coleoptera > Chrysomelidae > Galerucella > Galerucella nymphaeae. The sequence continues at coordinate 14,263,626 of OZ021715.1, read as the reverse complement.
CAAAAGTGGTATAAAAACGGAGCTCAACTTTTTTAAACATAACTTTCCATTATTTCATCATACAGGATCGAGTTTAAGAGGATTTAAAGTGCATTTGAACTGTTATCTGTTATCAATTTTTATGAACGCTATTTGATGAAAAAGTTAGCTCGCGTTTAACAGCTTCCTACAGGAATCCCTATCTCGCCTCTTATCAATAACACAGTGTACTTATATCTTTGATAAAAGTAATTTCTATATTTTGACACTTTCTTAGAAAAAATAAAGATTTCCACAAACCCCTAAGCGCTTCCCTAGAACAAAAAAAAATTTCAATCTTCCTGTAATTTTTGCAGTAACTATCTAGTTACTTTAAAGTCTAACTAAAGTCTACTGACGATGTGACATTTTACTTGAAAATTGTAAAATGTGTTTCTCGGTAAGAGACAGACGTGATATTTGTTTTCCGGGGATACAAAGCCTTCGATTTAGGTTGATTTCCTGTCCTTATTGATCTAACCTATGCATTTTTTCCTCTTAAATACTGAAAACATGGATAAAGGGACACCCGATCGAGTTCATGTTTAACCGGTAAATTGAGTTATTTCCCCTTTCTTCCTCTCAAACCTTAGAAAAATAAGTGAACAGAGATATAAAACTTTCATCTTATCTAATTATGTTGGTAGTATTTTTACTTTTTACCTATATAGTATAGACACTGATTATAAAATAGAACAGATACGAATCCCGGCAAAACATCAAAGGATTTTCAATTCCGACTTCAATTACCTTGGACCTTTACTGGGTATGGCCGCGATGTCGCCAGTTTAATTTTTTTTAGAATTTCTTACCAAACTGCAATGTTGACTTGGGAACAATAACAGTTTCCAGTGCCGGTTCTTCACTTTTCTTTTTGAATAAAATTTATTCGGACAGTCTCTATATGAACAATACAATCCCCCGTGATGTTCATTCATTTTATAAAAATAATATACTAATGTACACTATTTTTAGTTAATATTACCACCATAGATAATGATTACCACAACCTACAATCGATTAGTCAAATAACACAAATAATATCGCGGCGGATTGACAACCTTTAAACTTAAGTGTCAAAATGGCGTTTTGTGTTTCGATTTTTGAGCCAGGCCGTCACGGTTATTGTGCATGGTTGTCAAAGATGGTTTGTGAAAAAAGTATATATTTATGGTATGATTTCTATACATTATAATCTTTTAAATTGTAGAATTCTTTTAATGTTAATGAAATTGATTTGAAACACTAGTAATTGTCGAATATTTGTATGTGTATAACTATCACACTAAAAATAATGCTTATAACATATTCGACCTATGATCGTGAATTAAGGGAAATATTATGCAAATTGATAACCCTGTTGAAAAGTTTCTCGAAGCAGCCCGAACGGAGTCGACATACGACGATGGACCTTTAAATGGGTATGTCCACCCACCTCTCTCTTTTTCACTGTTCTCTGTCAAGCTTTCGCATCTGTTCTCTTTTATAATCTGTGGTATAGATACTTCATACATATAGGTACTATACTGATTCATTTTGGAATAAATAACAAATACAAAACACTACACTGTATAAAATCACAAGAAGTTTATTAATACTAAGACACAAGATACAAGAACTCAAGATGTCAAGTAGAATTGAAAATACAATGAAGAAAAACCGACAAAACCAACGCCACTGAATAACCAATCAGTCGGAGAATATTTTTCAAAAAACAATAATCACCAGTAAAAAAAAAGTTCTCAAGCTATATACCCCTATATTATACATTGAATTAAACGGGGCTCGTATAATAATAATATGTATAAGATATAAACAATTCTGATTTCAAATTAGGAGGGACAATATTTCTAGTGAAGAAAATGCGACAAACGCGACATCCCTACCTCCAACCGTGAACCAAAATTTTAGATTGACTTAAAACCATCGCAGTCTTCAACTACATACTCAAGTTTTCTGTTTTAGTAGTAAATTAAATCTCTCATCTTCGATATCTACTGGTAAGATGCTTTACTAAATACGACAATTTTACAGCAAACTATAATTAAGTACATAGTCTCTAGCTGCCTTCTTTTCTTTTTTAGTTGAATACCCGCCAATGAACCATGCCTTTATAGAAAAACTAATTTGATCCTTAGGTAACTTAATACTCGGTTTGGAACCTAAAATTATTACAGTTCAAAAAAGGTAACATATTATTTGAGTGAACAGAGTCAGACTGGTTTTTGTGCTACAGGTAACGCAAAAACTTCAACATCTGGAAATATAGATGCAAATATTAAACTGGGATCTTCTTAATTAATGTGTGTTCGTCGTGAACGGTGATAACCTGTGTTTATTTTAAGATTTGGTATTTAAATCACTATATAATTTCAATAAATATACACAGTCTTTCGATTGACAAGATATTATTTACTACACAATTTCAAATTATAACGCACCAGATAATTTGATTAATTTTAACTCGTGTCATTTATCATTCACTTTATTTGAAAAAATATCCTTTTTTGACAGTTTCAATACGCAAATATGTTTGAGTAATAGACAATAATAGTATAGGTATGTATTGTTGATTTTGATCTGGCACAGCGTTCTGGAACACGCTATACAATTGCGACTTATTTTGAAATATGGGCCTTCAAGCTGGCTACAATCGTTCAAAATTTCATTTGAACATCTCCAACCATTCACAAGATATTGTACTTTATCGTACTAATGAATCACCCTGTATATATTGCTAATAAGTGTGTAACCTAAGCTCAGATTTTTGACTTCGATAAATCCGTTTTCTAATGAAATTAGCAAAGCTTCGATGAAAATGTAAAGATTGTTGTTATTTACTACATGATAATTGTATGTATATTATGAAGACATCGTGAAATTGTGGAAAATAATTAGCTTGCAACGAATTTGTGGCTGGTTTTCACCTCACAAACTACATCTGAAATAACAAATTTCACTAAATTTCTAGTCTTGTATCATGAGAAAATCAATAAATTCTGCTTGAAAGCTAATACTAATATTTTGAGAAATTCACCAGTTATGTAAATATGCGGAAACTACAACAATTGTTGCAGCCTGTTAAACATTTTTCTTGCATAATCTGGAAAAATAAAATGGATATATTCAAAAAATCTTGTTTAATATAATTTATAGTAGACGGTTACTGTGAAATGCAGCAACTAAAATAGGAGGAGTCAATTAAAGCATAAATATAGCACTATCCTTGTTATTTATTTTCGTTATTAAGTTGTACGTTTTTAAAGGAATCCCACCAAACACATGCAAAAATGTTCATGTAACGATCGTTTATTTCCAATAACACATGTTGAATTGGAAGTTGTCAAATTATTGCTAATTAAAAATTTTTACGAGCGTGTATTGTGGCGCTAACTGAGGATGAGATCATAGATAACGATGAGATAAGTCAACTTTACGTAAGGTGTATCTCGAAAACCAGTCCAAGAGGTCTGGAATCGGTATATCGATGGTGTTTTTCCCAAAGGGCGAATGCGCCATTTTGATGTTTTGAGAAAACGAAGAAAAACTGTTTTAGTATGATTCTAAAAGCCAACAACTAAGTGATGAGTTTAGCAGTTCAAATGTTTCTTACTAACCTTGAAATGACAAAAAAATACTAAAATTTTCAAGTAGTTAATTAAAAAAAACGGTTTTTTGTGGATATTCGCCCTTTTTCCAGATAAGCTTTGTAGAGATATGACTAATAGCCCTACATTAGCCCTTTTGCTGAAACATGAACTTCATTCGCCCAAATAGTTTTACACTGGAATAAACAATACCTAATGCTTGTGAAAATATTGAAAAAATTGGATGAAATAAAAACTTGAAATATTTTAAAACGATATATCCCAAATTAACATAAAACATAAAAATTGAGATTTTCTACTCGTCTATATCTTCATCCACTTCTTCTGCTTCCATCAACCTCTATCCACTACGTTTGGTTTAAAAACAATAGAAAAATATTATTCGAAAATAGTTTTTAATGAATGATCGCCGCGCTTAACCGGATAGCCTGTATATGCATCATTTAATTTTTTTGATACAAGAAAACCCACTAACCTTTTCATTTTGAAGTTCTGGAATTGTTGTGAGAATCTCACAGGAACTTAGATCATCTTTAACCTCTAAATTCTCAGCTACTTTGGGTATTTTGACTAGCAATTTTATGTCGTTCAATATATTGATTTTATTTTTATCCACATTGCGGGCTAAATTCAATATTCTTTCGGTTCTTTTATTCATATTTGTCACTTTTTTGGAAGAAAACACATCCACAAGTGGCCGTTTAGTAAATGAAATAAGTGAGGTTATAATTCCAATACAAAAACAATACACGTTCGCCCTTTTGCCCTTCAGTCGTACTTGATATTCGCCCTTTCAGAGAAACTTTTAGAGTACGTTCGCCCCAAGCAAATTTAAATTTTTTGCTATAAATTCCTTATTTTCGTACTAATACGTTCGTCCTTTTGTGAAAATGTCCGCAGAATCCGTACCTATTATCTGGTACAAAAAACTTAAAATCGCAAATTTGGCGCGTTCGCCCTTTAGGAAAAATACCATCGATATGTAAACAAGAAAATTTCGAGGAAGACAGAACACAAATGCAATTATTAATTACCGCTTTGTTTCTTTCTTTCTTTCTGTAGGGAAACATGGAACAACACCTATTGGAGACCTTCGGGTTGTTTATTCACTATCAACCAATTTTTGTGGATTTTTCACGGTCAGTTTAATAAGAGTTAATTCATCCTCAGACTCACCTAACAATTCCAAAGACATCATTTCCTTCATTTTAAAGCGGTTTAAAGTTCAGTTAACAACGTTGATCGCAGCCAGAGCAAGGCAAATCTTCTATCAGATCTCGACCCCTTTTGAATACCGAGTATCACTCATTTGCAAGTGTCTTTTATAAAAACGTGCACCTTACAATATTCCTCAAGATGAGCTGACAAAATGGGGCATTGTCATCAAACTGAATGTCAAATGGCAGACAAACTCCTCGCCAGTATAGAGAACAGTTGTGCTAACTTATCAAGAAAAAATATTTCTTGATAATCTTCTCGATCGGGTTTTTCAATGATCATTACCGTTATTTAGTTTGGCAGAATGTACGAGTATATTAACAAGAAACGATTAAAACCGTCTACTTCACATCTCATTTGATTTCATGATCACCCAGGACATGAATATGCTTCCTAGAATCTCAGAACTTTCAGCTATAAAAAAGTATCATTCAATTTAAGCCTTCTTTGAATTGTAATAAACTTTGAGCAGCTTCATAATCCCATTTTATGCTTATGCCAATATAGCAATATAACATAATTCGTGAATGATACTGACAATTTGTCGAACTACCACTTGGATTATATTCAATAACGTTATTTGTTGACTTGTTAGTTTCACTTTTATCGTAAATTTTATATCACTTCTGGTTGAATACCACAAGAAGGCGTAAAAAGTTTTCAAAGTGGTTTTTAGACTGACGTTAATTAATGCTTGTTTTATATAATTTGTTCTCGTAAAATTGAAATATTACATATGGATGTGTCAAAAATTTTTATTGCGTTTCCAGCTAACCACAAGTGTAAGAATTTGAGGATGTTTATTAGGCATACAATGCATAAATTAAGCAACATTTGTTGTAAACAGATACTATAAATAATGGAATGACGGAGAAAGCAATAGATTATTTTTCAAAAAGGACTGTTGATCTTTTTAATGGTCGTACAGATTTGTTACTACTTGATGGTAACATTATTCTCTTATCAAAATTGATACGTGACCGCATGGTATAGTTTTGGAAGCATTTGGAACTAACCCCTCGATCTCCCAGCCCCAATCGCATCGAACATACTTGTAATCAGCTACAATTAAAGAACTGTAATTGAAGATTATCATAATAAGGAGTCATTAAGGCACTAAGCTCTAGTGTAATTAGTTCCAAAATGGTGTGGGAATGCCTGGACAAATTCAATGAACTAGACGAGAAGAATATAGTTACCTCACTATAGATTTCAGGACACACTGGAATAGGAGGAAATGAAATAGCAGATGAACTAGCAAAGAGAAGAACTAAAACACCTTCCTGGGGGCCAGAACCCCTTTGCGGAATCAGTCCCAATTTAAAATTGGAAGAAATAGGTGGAGCCGAAAAAAGAGAGGATTCAACTATTGGAAAGATCAAGTAGGGCTTAGACAATCAAAGATTCTTCTGGGTGACTACAACCTGTTGAGATCAAATGAATGCATAAGTCAAAGTAAAACTGCCCTGAAAAAGCTCAAAATAGTGGAGGAAGAAGAATGCAGATATTGTGGCATGGAAGAAGAAACCTCTATCCACATACTTTCCAGCTGCACAGCACTCCAAAATCCTAGAGCACAGTACCTGGGAGATTACTGGATAGAAGAGGAACATTTACCTAAGCTGAAGCCTGCAGATATCCTGAAACTCCTCCGGGAAATAGGACTAAAGGAGCTACTAGTTTCAGAGACTCTCCTCGGAAACTAAGTAGAAGTAAGGAGGCACAATAGATCTTTTAGGTCCAAGTGAATGTTACCCCAAATACATACATACATACAACGTTTGTAATTCATTTGAATGAGATTGAAAAGTAGAATTGTTTCTTTTATTGCTTAAAACTGCAAACGTATTGCACAAAGGCAGGCTAACATTCAATTTATTTGATGCCTATATTGTTGAACTTTTCCACCTCTACTATTTCCTACTATTTTGAAATTTCAATTCCTATTACTGCCAAGTACTTGCAAGCTGCTATTTATTTTTCAAGAATGTAAAATTAAATCAAATGTCTGCTTGAAAATGGTTCATAAATCTCTCTATAAAAATAAATTCAACCGCCACTGAGCTTTTTCGCCGGAAGGATCCTCCGTGTCTACAGTTTTGAAGTTGATCTGACTCCTGGGTATCGATAATTTCCACGTAATTTACATAAAATTTGGTTTTGTAAATCGTGAGTTTTTGATTGTTACGTATCGAATCGAAGATTATTTCAGGAGTTATATACCTATATTCCGTTTCTCAAAAAAAAAACGCCAGTACGTTTGCGTGCTGAAGGATCATTATATTTTTACACGAATATCCGCATTTATCTCACATATTGACTGCTTTAACTGTAACCAAATTGGTCACGATATAGTTAAGAAGTTGTCACATGTTTTTTTGCATTCAAAGTGCGTATGATCGATCCACGTGGTGATATTTAATTTTAAAATCCAGCCGATTTACTGTTAAATTTTGAAGGCAAACCAGTTTGATGCTAATATTTATTAGGTATAACCGTCTCATAAAAGAGTTTCATTATAGGATACGAGGAAATATATTAGTCCAGGGTCGATAATTTTTAAAACCAAAAAAAATCATAATAGGATGAAACCCATTAGAAAAGGAGGGGAATATGATAAAAATGAAAGGAAAAATAATTTACGGGCGATCTGAGGTTGGGAAGGGGATGTGGGTGAGTTTTTAAGGGTAAAAAACGGTTTTTCTCGATTTCCAGCAAAACTAAAAGTCCTATCGAAAAAAGTCAAATGGAAAAGTTGTAGATAATAAAAAGATCTAAAACTTTTGTATTCACACTTTTTTCACATAACCTCAAAATTTATGTGAAAAATTCAAAAAACCAAGTTTTTGGTTTTTTATTTTTATCTTTTACAAAAAAATTTTTTTTTTAACGAAATTTTGTGAAAACTTACCTTTTTATGTCCCAAATACGCTGTAATTTATTTAATTAAAAATATTTATTTTTTCACCTTATTTTGAATTAATATCGAAAAAACACCCTAATTTTCAATCGAAAATTCACCCGTCAAAATATCAGCTTTTTTCAAAAAGTTGGTGTGGTTTCTGTTCGTTGAAATCTCTACTCTCCGATGGTGAAAAAAAAATATATGTTACTATGGTAAATCTTCTCAGAAAACGCAAAAATTAAAAAAACTCGAATCCGTTTTTTGAATCATTATGTAAAATTTTGAGCAATTTATTAAAATTTACACTTTAATTACTAGGAAAATGTAAGATTTCATGTTATAATCTAGGAAAATGTAAGATTTCATGTTATAATCTTACGTTTTTCTAGTAATTAAAGTGTAAATTTTAATAAATTGCTCAAAATTTTACATAATGATTCAAAAAACGGATTCGAGTTTTTTTAATTTCTGCGTTTTCTGAGAAGATTTACCATAGTAACATATATTTTTTTTTCACCATCGGAGAGTAGAGATTTCAACGAACAGAAACCACACCAACTTTTTGAAAAAAGCTGATATTTTGACGGGTAAATTTTCGATTGAAAATTAGGGTGTTTTTTCGATATTAATTCAAAATAAGGTGAAAAAATAAATATTTTCAATTAAATAAATTACAGCGTATTTGGGACATAAAAAGGTAAGTTTTCACAAAATTTCGTTAAAAAAAAAATTTTTTTGTAAAAGATAAAAATAAAAAACCAAAAACTTGGTTTTTTGAATTTTTCACATAAATTTTGAGGTTATGTGAAAAAAGTGTGAATACAAAAGTTTTAGATCTTTTTATTATCTACAACTTTTCCATTTGACTTTTTTCGATAGGACTTTTAGTTTTGCTGGAAATCGAGAAAAACCGTTTTTTACCCTTAAAAACTCACCCCCATCCCCTTCCCAACCTCAGATCGCCCGTAAATTATTTTTCCTTTCATTTTTATCATATTCCCCTCCTTTTCTAATGGGTTTCATTCTATTATAATTTTTTTTCACTTTTCATTATTTTTAAAGGCTTCTACCCTGGACTATATATTATTATAATTTATATTAAAATAACTTCCACGTTTTTAGTGTTTTAATCTGATCAAATGGTCTATTCTTTTTTTGTAAGTGGGCAAAGTTATGTCTATTGAGTGGCTTCTAAACGGACAATAGTTTCACTGCAATATGTATCCACAATGTTTGCAATATAGCCCAGCCATTATGAAACCATTTCCAATGCAGAAAATGGCTTGGCTTGGAAGAAAAATTTGACCCTATTACAATTCCCGATATCCACATTGGCGTACTTTATTATCATTTGTTAGTAAAATAAAAAAGCAAGAAAAAAAGTTGACGACGTGGCTTCTGCGTCGAGCTACGTTGTTCTTCTTCGATAATCGTTTAGTCACTGAATAAATCGCTTGCCATGGTCGGTTGACATACCATTGTCTCACGTTGACAACTATTTCACGGCGGTACTCTATATAACGGTGATCGGGGCTGGGATAAACCAGTATTGCAGTTGTTCTATTGCAAAATGAAATATGCAACTGAGATATTATAATTTATAAACCCTAAAATTCTTATCTTCAAATTAAGATGTTATTCAATAGATGTTTGTACAAAACTTTTGATACAAACTTCGGAAAAAGAGGGTTTGGTGTACAAAGCATTCAGCTTCCGGCTTGTATCGTCAAACCGAAAAAAGAAGAAGCTTTTATTGGGATGATTTTACTTCATGATACCCTAGATGTGGTTGTCTCGGAGAATTTAGACAGAAGTAATATTTATTAATTATTTTGCTTATTGATCGTGAGTTATAGGGGAGCGAGGGGCTTGTTGTAACAGGCCCTTTTCACTAGGATCTTAAACGCTATTAAAGTATTTCTTTGACTCGATTTAACCTATAAACCGCGCCGCATCATGTTGCCATAGCCAATGTCCTGCCGGCCGGTGCATTGAGGGGAAGTGTGCATGTGCTTCATTTCTGCTGCAAGGTAATATAAAATTGTACTATCGTAAAATTTCGGTTTGCGTATTTAATATTGACTAATTTTGAACTTTCTATATCTTATTTCCATTCAAATTTATCTATCTCTGATAATGTGTAACAGTTTTTATGATTGCTAAATTGTTTAAATAGTTATCTTGATAAATGTTGAAAATCATACCAAAGGGTTAGTTGTAACAAAATCCCGAGGCTTGTTGTAACGTGTTACTACATGCCACCAAATGTTGATTCTTACATAAGTATAATACTTTGTTAGATAGCTAATAAGAAGAAATAATTACTAGCATACCTTGAATAATTTAATTACTTACTGTGATTTAAAAATGCCATGATGATTATAAATATAATTTAAAAACCGTTCCTGGAACGTGCACTTCACTGGATTCCATTTCTAGTAGACTATCATATCGTTGGAATGTCATAAAATGAAATATTTCATTTGACATTTTACCGGGGATATGATCTACTATGAATGGACCTTAATAAAAATTTGATAACAAAATTTTGCAGTCAAACTTCAAAATATTTTTGATTGTCTAGTTGTCAAATTTTTTCCGTTGTGTCAGTTAGGAATAAAAATCAATTTTTACTTATTTTTTCTTGAAAACGGTAGCTGGAACGCTACCGAAACGTTGAAATAAAGAATTCAAAAATATTGTGGTTTAATTTCCCAAGAAATTAAAAAAAGAATGAATAATATACCACAAGGAACATACAGAAGATAGTTTTTAACTAAATAAAACTGTTAATTACTTAATTTTTAAGTGTTGATTACTAAAAAAATGTATTTGAGTTGATTTTTGATAAGAATTACGTAATACTTACTTTAGAAAGATGTCAATTAAAAAAAAACAAAGAATAAATGATTAGAGGTATTATTGTCGTTTTTTTTTGTCGTTACTACTTGCCCCGTACAACTTGCCCCAAACACGAGGTAAGTTGTAACACCGCATTTCTTCTAGAAAATAATTGATTTTAAAATAATGACCAATAGGTATGGTATTATTTTTACTTGAGTTGGTAGAGGAAGAGTTACAGTATTCATCCATCTTTATTTAGTAGAAATTTAATCAATACATTTCAAGATATATTAGTTTTAATGAAAACTGTTACAACAAGCCCCTCACTCCCCTGAAAAAATTTTACAGCCAAAGCAAATCTTTTATAATCGTGGTATTTCGCTAAAGATCCCAGGTCTAAATTCTCTTGAAATAAGTACCGGAAAGCAGAATGAGACAATCTGTATACGTGCAGCCCATGATTTATCACGATATTGCATAGAATAACCAATATGGTCTGATTAACATGTTCCTTTCAATAAAATTGAGTCAGTTGAATACAAAAGTTATGTATGTAATTAATAAAAAAATCACCACAGCCATGAGGTTGTCTTAAAGGCTCTAAAGTCTATAACTTATGTGTGAAATATCAAACAATTCCTTGAGCAAATCGCTAGACACAGTAAGGGAACTATGTTGTGGGTGCCAATGCATTAATAAATTGTCGTCAATAAGATTACGGATGATCTTGCGAAGGAAAAAGATCGTGCTTATTTTATCGGACCCCAAACCATTTTGTGGTATTCCAAAAATCCACACCGAAATCGAGAGAAGCAGCTGAGTGCAGCCCACTAAAAAAATAATACTTTAGATCAAAGGAATTCTTGTACCTTCAGAAATCTAATTTCAGAGTAAACACAGAGATTTTCAATGGCCATTGCTCAGTCAGATACCATCTCTGCAAGCTAGGCAACAGTGGATAATGCAGATTCTCCAATGGTGCCAATGAGACGGCGGAGCACATAAGCTGAAATTGCAGGGTATGAAAAACATCTTGTAGGTCGCAGTGTGATGGGGTGAGGCCAATCGACCTTCTGTAATTGAATTTAACCTGATTTAATATATAATCGTACTTGCAGTTCATAAGTTCTCCATCACAAGATCTTTCCATACTTGACGAACTTATTACATTGCTTTTTTTTGTTTCATTTGTTTTCTATCTCCTGTATTTTGATTTTTCCTTTTTTTTCTCCTCACAGATGTAGGTATCTTTTCTTTTATACCCGGCAAACATTTTTCTCTTTAAAAACAAAATACCTGAGAGGCGGTGGCCTATTAATTAAAATATAGAAGCCAGCTATCCCTTCACTTTAAGAGCCCAACTCACCACAAAAATCCGGTCCAGATCGCTACAAAACTATACATATTTGTGTGTTAATTTGTTTGCGAGATACCTAATATTTCGGTGATAGATTTATTTGAATGAAGTTCACCGGTGTTTGGACTGCAGCTCAACAGTTTCACACCGAAATTCACTTCTCAGGTTTATAAGTTCAATATAAATATATTGCACGGCACTTCAAGTTGATAACGGATCAACTGATTAACCCCTAGCTGTCCATTTAATCGGCATGGATGTCTAACCACTCTAATAATTTTTGTATGATGTGGAAATACCAATAGGACAACACAACAGGCTTTGCTCATAGCATGATTTATACTATTTATACTATACTAATTTTCAATAACGAACAGTTATAAGTGTTATCATATTGACATTAATGGCGCTGCTATCCTACACTTATTGCAAAACACGCTATGTCATTAATTATATCCACCATTTCAAATATATTGCTCCAACAAATAATTAAAATAAAAATAATCGAAACAATATGCCCCTCAGGAACAATCCTGATAATATTGAATAATTTGGTAGTTGTTCACCCACTACCATCAACGAACATATTAAAATCATTTAAATCAACATGTTTCGTTTTCCCCGGGCTACCAAACAATTGAATCTTGATTAGGGGCTGTCATATTCCGAAATTATGATTAGACTTTTTTATTTATAGCAATTGGATCTACCTGTTGAATGTATGACAACAAAATTACACCTTTCACATTGTTTGTTATGAATATTTACTGCTTTTTCAGAGGTACATGAATATGAAGTGTCAGTTATAGTTGTTAGAATTATTTGTTCAAGTGATTAGACCCTGTTTTTTATAATCCATGATCTCTTTTTCACGACACGCACGGAAAAGAATGCAGCACGGAATTTTCAGTAATTTTTGTTAGGTCATAATCCAAACAGATTCATCAATATTCATAAAGAGCATAATTAATTTTCAACAAAATCTACATCGCAAAAAACAATTGAATACATAACAAGTCTATGGGAACTGCCACAACAAATATAGAGTGACTCACCATAAAGTAACACATTTTGACGGCTTACGGATCACTCGAGAATGGAGAACTGTATCGACGTGCAGTTTTCGCTCAACTTTAAGTTTTTGTTGACAAAGTTACCAAATATATACTTTTTCTCCAACCATAAGAAAATGTTGACATTTTTGTACTATTTTCAGGTGCAAAAGCCATCATCTCCCTTACCGTACAAAAATTTGCTCGTTGCTTAGCAAAGTAGCGTTTTCAATCCTAGGACTAAAAGTAATTGCATTCGAGCTCTCTAATTGAAATTTGAAGGAAAAAACTTTCTAATTTTGATTTGGTTGGAGGAAAAATAGTATATATCATACAGGCTAAGAGTGTCTATTTTTACTCGTCATTTTGCATTCGCTCGGCTGCGCTGCGCTCCACATCGGAACAAATTTTTTCAAATATTAATTACCCAATATCTTCAAATCCTCAGGAGTTGAGAAATAGTGGATGCTTTGAATAGGTACTACCTATACCTAAAACAAGAAATGCTGCAAAATGTGTTTGTTTTAATATAGTGATGTTTGTTCCCTTGTTCTTATACCTAAATAAAAATGGTTCTGTAATAATAATGTTTCATACCCAGTTTTCCGAAAGTTGTAAATTGTTATACTCCAGTTGATATCGATTTTCTTATAGGCGGATTTATGTCAAAAATAGCTCTGAATCTCTTCCTGGAGTCCAGTAAGGTTTGCGACCCTCGGAATTTTGCAATGATTTTTTTTTATAAATGGCCCTATTGCTATAGAACGTTTTAATGAAAAAACTCTTGAATCATTCACTTTTGAAAGAGAAAATCGCAATTGAAAATTTTTTAGAAAATTTTTGACAATTATGTCGAGATATCGGATGGTCACAAATTTTAGAAGGAGCGGTGAATGAGCAATGCTTCCAGTTTTCATTTCCGTAACTCGTTACGGCTTGGAAATTGCACCAAGATTTTAGATTAATTTTGTTTATCATAGCACCGATGTAGGTACTTACTATCTTTATGAACTTAAATGTATGTAATGAAAATGTCCTTTTTTGAACGTAATTATTATATGTTCCACAAGTAGGTATACTAACTTCGTACGCATATTATAAGTGGTTAGACTAAAAATAAAAAATTATGCATATTTTTGTGATTTTTAAATGAAAATTAAGTTTAAATTCCCGATAAATAGGTATATAATTAGAAGAAGGATTTTTAAAATAATCGCGAGAGCACACAGTTCCAGTGAATTGTTCTATTCAATTTTATATTATATAAATAGATAGACATGACCTTCATAACCTTTACTTTTGGAAAATTATGGAGCTGTACAGCTTTTTTATCAGGGAAATGGATTCTAGAATTAGTGAGACTGGTGCAAAAAGCCTTTTCAAACCTAAGAATATCCATAAATTATACAATTTTAATTGATTTATTGAATTAAATTAAACGGTGTTTTTGTTGTTTCAGCTGTCACTGTTCGATACTTAACCAAGAGGTATATAGGAGAATATAGTTCAACTAGTGGTAAGTAATTTTGCGTATGGGAATGTTATTATATGTACCGGGTGGCCAACTAAGAACGGCCGTCGGCCATATCTCAGGAGTAAATTATACCACAGACTCGAGAAAAAAAATTTCATGACAAAAGTGGCCTCGAGAAAAGCCTGGAAATTATTTTCAGAATTGTAGGTCCACCGCTAAAGGGCGTATTTGACAGTTCAAATTTAAAAATAAGAATTTTTTCAAAATTCACCTCATTAACGAGCATATTGAACATTATAATCAGATATCAGATTCCTCGACAATTTCTGCATACTTTTGATGTGACAAGTTTAAGTCTATCTCTTCAAATAAGGAGTGGGGGAGAGTGGGAACCTTGTTACGAAAAAACACCTGTAATTTCGGTTCTGCTTGACCGATTTTAATAAACTTGATGTTGTTCAAAAGAGCTTTTGTTGACCAATCGGAAATTTGTGAATATGAAGCAATCTGATTTATAACATGAATGCTAGAGGGCGCTGTTTTATATTTTTCAAATAATGTGTTTTTTCGTAACAATTTTAAATGGGAGCATACAAATTGCAGTTGGTCATTGGAAAGTAGACTAAATTTGTAACAAAACACCGCAAACCGCAAGGCAATATCTCTTTCTTATCTTGAGATATCGTAAGAAACAGGTAAATGGCAAGAATTGTTCTTCCAACGTCTAGAAGGCTGGTTCGCGTTAACAGAAATTATTAAATTTAGCCTGAATGAAAAGACCTTACATCGGTCTACAGTAATTTAAAAGTAATTTAAACTGATATCATGGTTGCCACTACCACTAGATCACCTAAATGTAATGCTACTAATAATAAGTACGAATTTTGAAATAATGTGATAAATCAAAAAATTTAAACTTTTAACAAATAGCTAGGTACGCAATTAGTGCCGTCCTAGATGTTCGAAATGTCCATCATATTCAATGCATGAAATCAATCGCTGACGGGTGGAGTAGAACCGGAATTACAGGTGCTTTTTCGTAACAAGATTCCCACTCTCCCCCACTCCTTATTTGAAGAGATAGACTCAAACTTGTCACATCAAAAGTATGCAGAAATTGTCGAGGAATCTGACTATAATGTTTAATATGCTCGTTAATGGGGTGAATTTTGAAAAAATTCCCATTTTCAAATTTCAACCGTTAAATACGCCCTCTAGCGGTGGACCTACAATTCTGAAAATAATTTCCAGGCTTTTCTCGAGGCCACTTTTGTCATGAAAATTTTTTTCCCGAGTCTGTGGTATAATCCACTCCTGAGATATGGCCGACGGCCGTTCTTAGTTGGCCACCCGGTATACACGATAATTAATAAAGTCGAAGCAAAAAATTTTTACAAAAAACTCACGGAATTTCTACAATACAAAGTTGTTGTTGTTGAATAAAACACAGAAAACCATCCATATTATTCAGGATTTTACAGTATCGAATTCCAAAATTTACGCTTGTTTCAAAAATTATGAGTTGAAGTTTAACCGATAAGGGCCGGTTGTATAACTCAAGTTTAAAACACATATCAACTGAACTCTGAGGGTCTGTTGTAGCTCTGCTACGTTCAACCACTATTCAGTAGATGAATCTTTTTTCGTTGTATTGTCGATCAAAGGTCACGTAACCATTGAATTTCATATGACGTTTCAATCTTTCGTTTCCGTAATTGTCATTCACATTTAGTAATTTGGGGTGTGTTGTAGCTCAGCTGGTTAACTCACTGGTCACTGGACCAAAGCTATGTTTAACCACTATTCAGTAGTTAAACCTTTTTGCGTTGCAGCACAATTTGTCGATCAAGGGTTAGGCGAGCGGTGCACCCCTAAAAAGCATGCACAAAAAAAACGAGTTGAGCGACCACTACAAAACGCAAGAAAAAACCAATTGGGATGGATTAATTATATTATTAGGAACAAAAAACCTCAATAACACTTTTTTGTCCCGATGGTCAGTCATTTGTTATTAACCAAAAACTTGCAAAATTACGGAAAATGGAAAAATCGTTACGCTTATCATTTCTAAAGGTAAAATTTGAATAAACACTTTTTGACTCTTGATATTTTTTCGAAAAATGTTTTGTTTTCAAGTTATCGGAAAGTCAAAAATTGACCGAAAACTTGAATTTTCGAAAAAAAATCCCGCCCTGGAATCCGTAAACTTCGCGAATTTGGTATGACGAATTTGACAAGATAAATGAATGTAGCAAGAAAATAAAATATACCATCTAATAGTATATGTTTTCGCGAGTAATTTGCATTTCGAAAATTTGAAAAAGCTGTGGTAGAAGCCGGGAATTTTTTTTTCGATAATTCAATTTTTCGGTCTATTTTTGACTTTGATTTGCCGATAACTTGAAAACAAAGCATTTTTCGAAAAAATAAGAGTCAAAAAGTGTATATTTAAATTTTACCTTTAGAAATGATAAGCGTAACGATTTTTCCATTTTCCGTAATTTTTGGTTAATAACAAATGACTGACCATCGGGACAAAAAAGTGTTATTGAGGTTTTTTGTTCCTTATAATATAATTAATCGACCCCAATTGTTTTTTTCCTTGCGTTTTGTAGTGGTCGGTCAACTCGTTTTTTTGTGCATCTTTTTAGGGGTGCACCGTTCGCCTAGGTTACGTAGTTATAGTATGAAGATATTTTCAAACGTATAAAATTTTCAAAAAACCTTTTTTTTTACTTATTCAACTTTATCAATGACAAAACCATGGCTCATGCAATGCTTTATGCATACATCCATAAGTTTGTCATTCCTGTGAACATGAAAATCAAACACCACCAATTTACCATTATTCTTGAACATTATCTATCGCACATCTCAAAATCAGATAATCTTCTTAACGACCAAATAGATATCAGCAATTTTCCCTTGCTAAACCTTTTTACCTAGAAAGGTTCCTGTAGGATTGTTGTGATTGAGTTTCCAGGTAAACTTGTTAACTACTTTAGTTAATCCCATATTTAAACACAGTTTTTTCCTTTTTTTTTATTTTCATGTAAATAGATCATAAATTTATTGTTTTCATCCATATAATTGAGTATTACGGCGCTGTCCAAATTGAAAATGTCTCATTATAGGTATCTCCATTCGTTTGATATAGCTACTGTGTCAGCGAAACGCGTCATAACTTTAAGTTTAAATATTATGTAAATTTCAACAAACTAAAATTGTTTCATATCATAATTCAGTATGGATCTACATCAAGGACAAGCCTCATCTATTCAATTTTTGAAATTAAAGGTTACATAAAGCCTTGGGCGGGTACTTACGATGTGATGAACTTCTTCAAGAAAAATTACATGTCAGGCATCTTCAAAGTGAGATCGTACATGAAAAACTGAGATGTTCAGAAAGAACCGTTCCATATATTGCTTTTAGTCTCAAGCTGTTTATAATAAAAATAGGACATCAGGTACTATATTTAAAGATACACGATAAGAAATGTACTGCAGATACCTAATAAATAATAATTCACTCCTTGCCTACACACGTCCTCAAAACATTCGATTTTTTCAAATCGAAATACAACAAAGCGTAGTTGATATGCCGAGCTTTATATTGTAATAATTATCTTGATAAATCCCGAAGTGGCACGGATCATTTAATTCGCTAAATTTATCTAGGAATTATCATCAGATAGGAACGTCGTGGCACAAGTATTGAGTTACTTGAGGCGTTTGCGTTTGGCTTCGAGTATCACGCTTGCTTCGTCCAAGAGTTAATAACTTGAGGAAATTACCGAAGGATTATCTTCTTCATTATCTGGTACTAAGACGATGGCGATGGCGCCTGCTGTAGCATGTATTTCTTCGCGCTACGTGCGCACTTTTTTTTTATTTTCAATTTTTGTTTTCTCTTTTGTGGACAATTTATTGTAGTGTTTATAGCCTCGTGCACGTCGACATGAGGAAAAATTTATTTTATCGTATGCAGATTGTACTGAATAATTTATTTGGGATAAAATTTCATACGTAGGTACTTAGTATTATTTTTTTTCATAGTAGATTAAGGCTATTCAACAAGATCCAAAGATGATCGACGCAATAGTGAAAATTGGAAATCACGAATCTAGAACAATTCACTTATGGTACTACTGCATCATCCGAAAAGAGAATGACATACAGATCAAAGTGATAGTAAGCTTTGATAAGCGAGGGAAAAAATTGATAAAAATGTGAAAAAAAAAGGAATTTAGATTTAGATGTCGAGAAAATTAGTGCAGTGCTAAAGTCATAATCAATTACAATTATTTGACTAATGCCGTTTGATGTATACCTAAGTGAATATTATAAAACACGTCTTAAATCTAATGGTGGATGTTCTTTTGTGGTACAAATCACTTTGCCTTCATAGGTTTTGTCATGTAGATAGAATGACAGGTTGATTTTGCATTAAGAGTTATACCTAAATACTTGTCTTCCTGGCTTAGACACAGCTGTGTTGAAGATGCTTGGCAGTTTCAGTCTCTCAAGCTCCCTTT
Source organism: Galerucella nymphaeae (assembly GCA_963978555.1). Classification (NCBI taxonomy): domain Eukaryota; kingdom Metazoa; phylum Arthropoda; class Insecta; order Coleoptera; family Chrysomelidae; genus Galerucella; species Galerucella nymphaeae. Next base: position 14,244,613 of record OZ021715.1, on the reverse strand, counting down.
TTCTGGTGAAGGGATTGAGCGCAGTTTTCACTTAAACGTAATCAAGTCCAGTCACATTTTTCACATACAGGGTGTAACAATAAGGCAGGTCATAAATCATACCACATAAAAATAACTCGATCCAACTCAAATTACCCCAGTACAAATTTGCATGCGGAAAAAGTTACAGCCCTTCGAAGTTACCAATTGAAAATTTGATTTTTTCAAATATTTCGACAAAAAATTGAGAAATTATTGCTTACCGTTAAAAATTTATGGGAGTTGAGATCCCCAGAAGCCCCCTCAAAATTTTTATGTACGTAACAATTCAATGCTTATTGTGGCACCATTATTCAAACACATTATTTTTGAAACTTTTTTGCCCCCTAGTACTTTTCACAATTATCATTTTTTATCGAGATATTTTTCATTATGCTTCAAAAATTTCGAGTAACAAAAATTCAAGTCAATGAATTTTTAAGTTTTTCGAAGGTCCCAAATTTTTGATTGAATCTTATTTATTTACAAATTTACATTTTCTTGAATACACAGTCGGCACCGTTTTACTAACGAATACCGAATATTCTGGAAAAGCAATGGCTTCTGACAATATCTAATTGCAGCCAGGCTGTAACTTTTTCTGCATGCACATTTGTACTAGGGTAACTTGGGTTGGATCAAGTTATTTCTAGCACCAGAATATGTGGTATGATTTATGACCTGCCTTTTTGTTACACCCTTTATATATGTATATACATTATATAGCTTCATGGTCTGACCAATTTGTTAATTCCTCTTATAAACGACGAACAAATTCTATGACAACCTAAGTAGTCATAGTTTATCGGTATAGTGGTATATACACTCAGCGGCTATTGTGTACTCAGAGGGTGAAAAACTAATCCTTTTACCAAGACTTTGCTGTCCGTCAGTCACAAGCCAGTATCCCATGATCCGTTGGATTTGGAATACCAAAAAAAAATCATATAATGAATAAGAATGATATGAATATAACCCTAGGAAAAGGCAGCTGACACTTTGTTTATTTGTTTGAATTGTATTTTCAAAAAATTGAGAGTCGCCGGAGGCAGTGAAAAAGAAAATGCAGAAGTGTTGTTAACAAAACACAAGTAAACAAGCTCTGAACAGTTCTGAACTCCGGAAAATGATCTACAAAAAAGTGTATTGTCAGTTATTCATTCAGCCTGCTCAATAATCGGAGATTGAAACTAATGAAATTCATAATTTCCAGAAATCAGAAGTCGCATTTATCTTTAAGTTGGATAAGGCAAGATTCACTATCTTAAAAATAGTTGGTGATTTATCTTTACTTATAAACTACTTTTAATTTGTTTAAGGACAAATTGTTATGACCTATTGTATCCTATTGATGGTAGAAGAATGCCTATAACTGAAATGTTCTCCTATTCTATTCTTGAACGAATAAAAACAAAAGGAATTACCGGGTAATAATTATGTTCAATCAACGTAGTACGGTTTTATTACATTTCAACGTATTTCGAGTTATTTTATACGCGAAGTGAATTCAATTAAGATTATTTTTTGTATGTCATTGTTGAATCTCTTCACTGAAAAACTTTGTTTCTATTTCGATGTATCACTATCAAAAAACGAAGGTGTATGTTTGTGAATGAACATATTCAACTCGTTCATCTAAAACAATCATAACCATGTTGACCTTCTTTGTAGCTCGTTCGTCCGAAGAAATCCATTGTTTTGATTATTTTTTGGTCTCCAATTGCGGCTGAACATCGCCAAAAACTCCTTTGGGGTGGTCACTCATATGGTCGAATGGTTACGCACCCATCGCGCGTACAGGATTTTGTGAAGGTTAATGTAAAATGATATACCCTCTTAGTTGATAAGCGTATAGCATCAAACATCTTACCATTGAAAATTATGGCGTGGAACTCTCGCTAAAATCCACGAGGATATTTATTTTCAATGACTCTAATTTACTTCTCACTTCCTGACGCCATTTGCTAGAATTTGACCATGGCGGTCTATTAATATATGGAAGCACTACTGGATATGGAGTGACTGTACGAGAAATTCTAGTAACTGGGACTGTACTTTCGAGATCACTAGAGTACAATTCGTGTACGAATATGAATGAATTTCGCACGAGAATCGGTTATCCGTATTTTCGAATCACTTTGGAAGGCTTCGTGCATGATTTGTTTCGCATGGGGTGACTCGAGTGGGTATGCACCAATCGTATACGGCTTCGTATACGGCTATAACCTCATTTTTGTGTAGAATTTTCAGTTTGATGCTTTATCAGGTTTCTATTGTGAATGTGTTGTGAATAATGGCAGGCTTGAATTTTCTTATTGAAAGAAACGTTATAAATGCATTGGAAGATGCCGAAATTCTGGTGGATAGAAAAAATAGAGTGTATCATCCTTTTCAAAACCTCTTTAATGAATTATCGGATCCCAGATTTTAATTCCAGATGTTCTTCCATGAACTCAATTAACTCTTTTTTTGTCCAGCTAAAACGAATCCTGCATATTTTAATTTTTCTTTTTTTTTCCGTTTTCCATTTCCAACTGATTATACCTACTAACAATAACAAAACATTCTGACACTGATAAGTGACAACCGAAAAGTGGTTAAAAAGGCAAAAATTTCATGAGCGAGAAATGGAATGATCAAATTTGCGATGTTGCCAATACAAATATTCATCGCATACGAATACATTTTCAAAGATGGTTCAAAAATACGATCATCGAATCGTGTATGATTTTTTTATTCGATCTTAATCGCATACGAAAAAGTTCGATTGATCTCGAAAATACGGACCCCGAATTATCAAACTAGTCTCGTATATTTCTCCAAAAATTTGATTCATTTAAAGTCTACCTATAAACTTTCGCTGACTTTTCTGGAAAAAAAAGGAGTTTTGTTTTTTATCATGGACTACCACAAGTTATAATCATTGATTTAATGCAAGTTAAGTTTTTATTTCAAGAAAATCCTCCACCGAAGCATCAATGCGTGCAATCTTTGAGACGTTAAATTAAATTTTAACAAGTGTGAAACGAACCGTTCCAGCAACATGACGAAAACAAATAAATTTGCCATCAAAACCAGACATGTAAAATTGTTCACGGTCGTCTCTGATATGTCGCCGATACGCTTTCAAGACACCATGAAACAATAGTTTCGTTGAAAGAGAGACAATGGTCCATCTGTTAATTCGAAATTTACGCAATCTTCTACAGTAATAGATTATCCGTAGAATAGTTCCGTGTTTCATATACCGATAATGCAAAAGAACAGAACCGGCCATATCGATAATACGATAACATCGTAAAATCAAAGCAGATATAACTTTTTTTTTCATAGTCTTCGATTCCCGTGTTAATAATTATTTAATTATCAAATATATTTCAATAAATAGGTCAGTGTAGTATTGATGCTTGATTTGGTAAAGGTACACATTCGCCAATCGCTTATGAATAGCCAAAGTAGCAGCGACTTAGTACCAATATTTTTCGAATATTAATTGAAGAATACTAGGGTAGCATTGGCTTTTATATTGAAAATATTGTTTGGTCGGATATTAAGATCGAGTTCCCGATCTTAAACTCTCAATTTTGTCTTTTTGTTGGGGAAGACCAGATGTCTTCGTTGCCTTCTTATCACTTCCAGATTTCGACAGAGTAATTTTATCTTCTTTTCCTTTTGGTGTTAAATCTTGTCCGGTACTTCAATCAGTTGTATTATTGGTTGTGTCTGATTGAACTACAGGATATGAGTTTCATGGAGTTGGGGTCGACGGAGCACTGTTTGGTCTTCTTCCTGTAGTAAAAGTATTCTCATTTCCTCCGAGCTCCTCGACGGTGTCAGCTCTGTTGTTGATATACAACCTGTTTCCTTTTATATACGAACTATCAGAGTTTTGTTGTCTCGCTCTATTCAAGTGGTGCCTCAGTATTTTATTCTCGCTGAGCTGCTTATATGTTAGATCGTTTGAGATTCCAACACTGGTACTGCAGTTTTTATTATTCTTCAAATATGATATGAACTCAACTTCTAAAGGGGTTTTATTTCCTAATCTGTATCAATTTTTTAAATCATTGATAATCTCATCTGTTCGCAGAAAGGTTTGACGATATTGAGGTAGCAGCTACTCTATAGCGTGGAGGAAAACATTCCCGTCCATTCCAGTTGCCTTGGAAAATAAATCATCTTTCGCGGCTTCTAGCGAATTATTACTTATTATTACTAGTTTTTGTAATTCTATGTTATGGATGTAATTGTCAAAATACCTTTGAGGATATTCTCAAAAGATAACACATCACTTACTAAGTAAGACACACAAAAAATCCAATTGCATCATACATTAAAAACGAGCTTCACAACTTGTACAACTTGAGTCATCTCAACAAAGAGATTTCTTTCCCATCTCATACGGGAATAAAAGGGAACGAAAGAGCAAACGAATATACCCGTATCGCAGCAAACTAACTGGACACGTCCACATATCATACACATGCATTACATTTAAAACCTTATTTTCGACACCAGATTCTTAACAGCTGGAGAACTGAATGGAAACAGAAAAAACATCCAAACTCCTACAAGTAAAACCTTACATAGGAAAATGGCAATGCAACATAAATAAACGTCAGCACCAGTTCATCCTTACCCGACTTTGCCTCGGACACACACGGATATCTAAGTGTTAACTACTTCTTTTATGTTATTAGAGTGCCCATCATATGAAATCAAAAGAAGAATCTTTAAGATAGGAAAAACCTTTTAAGACATAATTGGAGAAAAATGCAACACTCAAAACGTTATTTCCTTCCTGAAACATATTAACACTTTCCATAAATTGTAACAAACTTCTCATGAGTATAATTGTTCAATATTCATAAACTCCGCCGCGAATTACCCTAGAGATAGAAGCGGTTATTATGGATAAAAAAATACATCACTTGAATGTGCCTTGCATTTTCGTAAAATCAGTTTCTAAGTCGCTGTATACAGGTTTCTATCATTCTGTGTCAATTTCTTCCATTTCTTCTAGCGCAAGCTTAGTATAAGGCATCGCTCAACGAGGAAAAAGTTTGCAAGGATTGTGATTGACATAATCAGAAAATGAAATCTGATAGGAATAGATGTAGTGATACATCTCATAGATATAGATCTAGTGGGAGCTTTGCATGCAGGAAGTTTTGCGAACGACTACTGTAGAAATATCAATTTGGAATACCGTTCATTGAATTTGGAAATATTTGATTTCATGAACACATTTTGTCGTTAGCTTGAATTTAATCAATAAAATGATTATAAAACTGAGCGGTATGATCAAATAAAGATTTTGGACGGGTGGTCTCTAAATGGGTTCAATATTCAAAAACAATATTAGCTCGCCACAAAAAATGCTCTGTCTTACATACAAACCTGGACTGAGCCTGTTCCTTCCAAGATGGACCTTTAAAGAATGGAATTTCTCACTGCTCTTTATCCCTTTCTCATTTTCTTCGATTGTGCTTGGCGCGTAGAGGTCATCATTGGCCTAAGTGACTATTTAGCGGATTGAGGCAGTTTTATTTCCATTGCTTAACCACGGCGGTTATTTTCAGAGGTCTTTTGCATTTTGTTTTTGTTTTGTGTATATCTTTTGCGATACCCATACAAAGGGTAAATCCTCAGCTGACAACCAAATAAAGTGGATATAGCTGACCTTAGTGGCCAGGGCCCTACCCTTATTTTTCTCTTCTTCCAGTTTTTTCTCCTGTCATTGTTGGTGTACCTGCCTTTCTCATACCATGACATAAGAACATCTACCAGTTTGCGATTCAAAATGGGGTTTCAATTCTTTTATACACAAAATCACGTTGATCAACGGTATTTACTTCGCTTTTTGTACATGCTGCTTTGCTTCCATGGTTTCGGAATAACTAACGTCTAACGTTAATTCATCCGTCTGATTTTCCAATCTTAACTCGGTTGAACACTTTTTAGATTGTCTAGAACACGTCCTATTGACTTAGCTGCATATTATGTCTACACTACAATATTCTACACTGAATCATTTGATCACATAGAGATACTACGTTTAGAGGCAACAAGCCATAGGGCGCTATGTGAGTGTGAATGTCCGTCTGAACTTCGGTGAGAGAGAAAGAGATAGACGATCAGAGGTTTTTCTGCATGCACGCCATTAAAGGAAGACAGCCCAAACCTCTGACTTTCCATCTTTCTACATTATTTTTTCTACTAGCATCCGGAAAAACCCAAAAGTTAACATGAAGGAACATTTATCATTAAATACATATCAACAACTTAATTATTATTACTTGACATCCTTTACATAAGGCTTTTACCAGGGCCATGAGAAATTATTGAGAAAAATGTTCCTTTTTATGAAAAAATTGTAGCAAAATTCTGATAAATTTATTGATTTTTCAGTCATTTGGTGAACTACAACCATACAAATACATATTTTAAATATTCAAATGTCAGTATACTCCCCAAAAACTCTACAAATTTACTCTTAACGCAAGCTTTTTAGTGCGGAAAAGTGGATCTTTCCGCACGCTAGTAGAAAAAAAAATTTCTGTGGCTTAGTTCTCGGATATTCCAGTTTACATTCCGCATCATTCCATGTATAAATCACCACATGTAATCGATAACTCCTCATTTTTTCCTAGTTACTCTTATCAGATCCTCGAAATTCCAATTTGTGAGATGAAAATCGGTGATTACCTATCAGGTTCCATTTTAAATGCCAAAACCATTCACTACTCTTTTTTTTATCTGCAATACTTCAAAAAACTAACTCGTTATATAATGCAGGTAGGAGTGTATGTGTGTTATGTATGTATATTGGGGTGACATTCACTTCAACTGAAATATCAATTGATTTTAATTTCTTTTACAAAGGTCCTAAGGAAAGTCTTAGAGACTGGTAGTTCCCTGAGACCTATTTCCCGTAGTGATATATCAAGATATGTGCACTATGCTGGCTATAGCTTGAAAAGGTTCCTCTTCTATCCAGTGATTTTTCGCGTATTTTGCATGTGGATGGAGGCTTCTTTGCACATGACCCTGGATTTCACTTGCATTTTAGAGAGCCAATTCAGGTGAAAGTGTTCATTTGTTCTCACCTGGTTTTAGTTTCAAATGAGTATCTTTGATTGTCTTAGCTCTACTATAGCTATCTAGTAGTCAGATACTCAGCTATATTTCTGATAGCTCTTCTTCCATTCCATTTTCTTCTGCTCCGGTGTTTCCTGGAGCCCACAGTAAGATAAATATGCTGTTCTCGCCCAGTCCCTAGGCATTCCTATATCATTTTAGAACTGATTACGCAAGAACTTAGTGCTTTGATTGTTACTCAAATATCCGAAGGACCTCTGTCTCCTATATCAACCATCAATATTGAATTGGACACACTTTCCTAAGGTGTGAATTTCCGCTTGAAAGATACTTGGTTTTTTTTCCAAGCCCTCGAATTGTACTCGTCATATAGGTACTGTACAGTAATTCTAAAACACACCCTGGATATATTCTGACACTTGAATTCAAATATCTCCGAGCAAATAAAATCGGTTCTCTAGTGTAATTTGTGGAATTGTTCAATTGACTTTACCAATATAATTAAACTACCAGATCGCAGAGAATTGAAAATAAGATACGGGTATATAGAGCAGACAATTGACCAAAAAAGCATTTATTTCTTCTGCTGCTTTTCTTGTCTTCTATTTTATGCATTTTTTGTATTAAGTACCTATACTATATGATACAATATCATAAACTCGAATTAAAGTCCTAATAAATACTTTCAAGACTAAAATTAATAAAAAGGATTCAACAAGAGTAATTGTGTTTCGTGAATGTATGCCCTTTTTTTAACCTTGCACCGATTACAAAACATAACTGCACAGTATTTAAATGAGTACTTTTGAATGGATTCCGTACGACAAGATTGTCTGATAATATCTGAATCTGATCCTGTCCTTTTATCTATGAAACCTCCGCGAGTATCATGATTTCTGTTGACCACGTCTTGCACTTTATTTGTATGTTGACGTGAATAGGGCTTAGTCATCATATTGTGTGGCTATATTGTATCTTTTCTCCGTTGTTGTGAGTATCATTATTTCACCATTCAACATTTCAATGTAAATAGTGGTATATACTACCTTTAGGATTCTGCCGTTGACTTTTTTTACACAAAAAGACAGATTCCACGCATTGACCTTCTTATTGGAATGTCACTGCAAATGGTACCGAGATTAATATTTAATATTTAATTAGAAACCAGATGTTCTTTGTTGTTGAACATTGAAATCCGCTAAAATTTAATTTATTTCTGTAAAATCTCAACTAATATTCCATAGAGTACTTAAGATACCACTGTCGGTTTTAGATTTGCTAGAATTTTGGTCATGCTAATTTTCATGCTTTAACTAATATAGACATAGACACGGAACAATCAAATTTCACAGATAATCGAATAACACAGTCATTTTATATGTTAAGGTTGTCTTTTTTTAGCATTCTCCTGTGGATTGGGTGATAGTGTTGATATGACAGACTTGACAAAGATCACGTGCGAGATCATAGGGTAGTTAAGTGTGACCAATTATAAGTTTTTAAGATCGTCGCTACTTTAATTGTCACATTGGTGGTAAATATGCCCTGAAGAGTAAGTTGAATGCTATAATAAATATTTGCGACCTTCCTCCAAACAATTTTTCCTGAATTGTATATCCGGTGGGATATTGGGATACAGTAGAAATGGTAGTATGTTTGCTGGAGATGGAGATATTTGTGTAAGCCAAAAAAAAATACCATATAGTACGTGAGTACTGGATATTGAGGATATTCAGTGGTTTGGTCAAGGTGAGGTTATTCAGTGGAGAGGCAATCATTTCAGACACAAATACAAAAAAACCGTATGACTAAAGAGGGATTGTCGTTTGATAAAGTACCCAAAGTACCATTGGCTTTGTATTAAAGACTATTTCCAGTGCTAGAGAAGGAGGGAGTTTATTGTATCCAGATCAGTTTTAGAAGCAGAAAGTACACGATTCTGAAGTAGTATATTCTATACTGCGTGTGTGACATACTTTACAACTTCATATTTGAATTATATCTTTTTTTTTACTTTTCAGCTCTATCACTTGAACAGGCAACTTAGTCATTTCATATCTGTTCAAATAATCATCAAAAGTAATATCTACAAATCTATAACCTAACAAAAATGTAACGTTATATGAATTAAATAGGTACATAGTAACAGTAGGGACATGTGCTGAATTCTTTCAGTTCATTCAACTACATAATTCGCGCATTCCCAACCCAACTATATCAATTACTGGAATATTAAAACAGTATATTTTACGAAATATATCTTTACCCATCTACAAAACAAAAAATTTGGATGAGAAAAGGAGAGTAGAAAATAATCTCAAAGCTGCAAAAATTATATAAGTTTTTTTGACTGAAATTTATTCTTCTACCTCTCACTCAAGTACATCTTCAGCAATATATTTCACTTATTGTTTTCAAAGTTGGATACTTATAAAAATATGATGACATTTATTAATCATTTGCTAAAACGATCGTAGTTTCAAGGCTAATTATATAGTCGCGACCGCTGCAACTATATATTTTGAATTAATTAAAAGGTAATCTCAACAAATGGAAACCGCTGATTTATGATCACCGCAAGTAGTAGATATACATTTGAAAGATTTAGATGCTGACTTTTCTTCCTGTTAACTCTTTAACACCTCGACTACTTAATGGACAGAGCTGGACTTAAATTAGATAAAAGAAGAGTATGTGAGTGGACGAAACGCTTTATACAGGGTGTTTTGAAATGACACTTACAACGTTAGCATGTAGATACCTCTCGAAAATTGGACAAAATTATATAAGGATTGGGGGGTCCATCTCATTTACTTTTCGAAATACGGGGTGTTGAAGTTATGAAAATTTAAATGGTTTTATTTGATAACTTTGAAATGGATGAATAAATTGATTCGATATTTGGCAAGATGTATTTAAATGTGGAAAGGCATATTTTCATAAAAAAACATTAGTCGATTTTTCATGCAGTGGTGTACATTTGGTAAAATATGTCACTTTTCTCCTCCCATGTTTCACGCCACTGGCGTTTGTGGCTATTTTCAGTTAATTTTGTATTCCTTAAGGTTTTTCACGTGAAAAACACAGAACCCTTACATATCAAAAAAGTATTAGTTTTCAGGATATTTAATGTTTTCATGAAGTTTGCAACATCATTTTCAATAATAAAAGCAAAAGTTTTGGACAAATATTTTTGAGAGTCTTCTCTCAATGTTTAAGATGCATTGCTGCTTCACAAATTAGTTTCTGATACATATTTAAACCATAGTTTGAAGATTGTTGAAAAAATACATTTTATTATTGAAAATTAGGTTGCAAACTACACGAAAACAAATATCTTGAAAATTGTAAAGGTTATGTGTTTTTCACGTGAAAAACATTGAGGAATACAAAATTAATTCAAAATAGCTACAAATTCCAGCTGCGTGGAAAATGGGAGGAAAAGTGACATATTTTTCCAAATGTACACCACCAGATCAAGAATTGACAAATGTTTTTTAATAAAAATAAGCCTTTTTACATTTATTTATGAACAACCTGCTAAATGTCAAATCAATTTATTCATCATTTTGAAGTTATCGAATTGAAACATTTAATCTTTCAATACTTCAACACCTTGTATTTCAGAGAGTAAATGAGCTAGATCATTCAAACCTCATATCACATTGTCCATTTTACGAGAGGTATTTACATGCGAACGTTGTAAGTGTCATTTGAAAACACCCTATATATTTTCTCATTCTATTATAAATATGTACAAGTTTATGGTGAAAAAATCTATTCAAAATTAATTTAAAGATACGGTAAAAGCAAATTTCACTGATCTTTTGTAGCAAAGCGAGTGTGTGCTCAATGCAAGTAAGCAATACCACATTAGATTAGAATTGACTTCCATGGAATCGAGTGCATTCAGTGTATCTCGTCTGTTTGTAGAAACTATTCATGCAGGTGCTTAATAATATTTGACTAATTGGAACTAAATAAATAGATGAAACAAAAAGCCAACACTTTCACTGTTTACTGTTTTCATTGCACATAATTTCATAAAAAGTAAGTTTTTTTCAATCATAACTACAAACTGCATTAGGCGGAGTTGTTTGTGAGGTAAGAACTTTTCAGCAAGCTGCATAATACATAAGTGAAACATTTTTTGGACAAAAGCCACCAAATTTGTTTGTTCCATAACGGCAAAACGGATTTAATCCCTTTTCCACTCCAATCTATAAGATTGTATGCTTCCAATGTCAGATGTCAGTGAAATGCAAACTAAATAACGCAGTTTACTCAAAAGTTGACAAAAGTCTATTGATAGATAACAGAACAAAAAATTTAAAAAATGCCTATTTTATCACCTTATAGTTCATATATAATATCCTTCTTTGTGTGCGACATCGTTTGTGATGTACATCCTGTTTTTGGGTATGTTATTTTATTTGCTATTTTGATATATACGAGTATCTAACCTTAAATTTGATTAATAAAATCATCAGGATCGTATTCAACCAAATTCGAAAAGCCTATGACATTAATAATTACCTTTTTAGCTTCTTCTTTTTCTAGCTGAAAATACTTGACAACTCTCAAAATGCTGATGATTTTCCGTGTATCTATGCCTTTTTTTGTATTATTTAAATATACATAACAATAATCCACTTTTCATAAATAATAATTGAACGAAAACAACAAAATACAGACCTGACAAGAGCTGTCAGTGAGACAGTAGAAAAAGACGTAAGATACATTGCCGCTACGGAAGGAAAGCCTTTTTAAACTCACTATTGATAGGCTGCGCTTGCGTGTGATCTAAACATCTACCAATCAAAAATTGAGGTTAACGTTTGTGATACTTTAAAACGATTGATTATTGTGATATTTTGATTAGTATTAATCACAGACCTGCCCTTTTCCATTTCTTCTAATAGTAAATAAGCAGTTTCCAAGTATTTAGCGGTAGTAACATATTTTGATTCATGTCTATCAGTAATTGTATTTTCGATGATTAGATACAGACGATATGAATTTATGATTTTTGAAGAAAAAAAAACATTTTTTATTACTGTTCTCCAACAATGAATCCTCAGTTCCAGGAACAATGTGTTAACCCGGCCACATCATACACAATAGATGGTTAATAATATTCTCTTGTTTTATATCTCCGCGAATTTATTGTTTTCAGCTTCATAAAATCTTAACAAGATGATGTATACTCGTAAAATGTATCCTTTTGAAAATTTATATAACTATATAATAAATAACAATTTACTAAGTTATGTGAGGAACTGACAATAATTTTAATGTGATAGATTGTGAAAAGGAAACAATTCTTGTGCTTTATTTGTAGTGGGATACGTGATAATTTACTTGAACAATAATGTATAGGGTGTCCCGAATGAATATGTCTTGAATTTCTTTGTTAAACTATGAAACACGAATATATCAGGTGAAAAACAGTAAAACCTTTTTTTTTATTATTGATACGCATCGACCATGGAGGTCATTAGCGTCATTTTGGTGTACAAAAGTTACAAAAAAGAAAAATTATATAAGATTCAGAACATCGGTTGATTTAAGAAATGCCTTCAAGTTTTGAACATTACATGAGGGTCCTAGTAAGCCCGCTAACTCACATGCTTGTAGCTGCGCCTGCTGTCGCTTTGCCATTAATTGTGGACATTGAATGAGCAGGTGCTTGACAGTTAGCGTTTCATCACAATAGTCACACTTTGGTTTAGGATCTTTGCTGAAGAGATGGCAGTGAAACATGATTATTATTTTTTGAATTTGTTAATAAAAACAGGATCATGGATAAGCTGATACAGCATTACTAGAATATTGCGTACCTTATTCCGTTTACCTCTCAATTATTCGGCAAAAAGGTAAAATATTTGTACGTCTTAAACTATCGTTATAATCTTGTTAGTCTATAGAACCGCCTTGCTTTTCTTTGATACACATTCATCCGCAAAGACCGATTGTTTTGGTTTTTTTTTTGTCTCTGATGTGCTGTAATCCACGATATGGATTACGGCTTACCACACTTACTTCTGTGAACTTCACTTTGAAGTGGCCACATTGCTGCGCTTATGATCGCTATTGCACGGATAACTTCTTGATGTCCCAATATGCATGTAGCATGTGATGTCAACGGCATCAAACACATTCCTCATTTCCATTATCCTTTTGTCCTATATCCCATTTCATGGATTTCATCGACTCTTTTAGATGACTCAACCTTTCGGCCTTTTTTGTACTGGTGAAGCTCCCATAGTCGCATAATTCGAAAGTTGTATATTAATGGAGCACTAACTTATCATATTTTGGCCTGTTGTATTTTTCCAGTGGTCTTTCTTTTCCATTTTTGGATAACGACGCAGCTTTCTGAATACCTTAAAACATGATTCGGATCCGATTAAAGAAGTTCAAACTCTTTCCTTCGCTAGACCATTTACAGTGTTATTTCCGACAATTCCTCTATGCACCTTGTGTGGAAAATTTAAAAATTGCTGGCAACGTTTGGAAAAAAAAATTCCAAAATTCGCTGAGATATTCGACCGCTTCCGTTCTGTAGAGTCAATTTGATTTTGAAGTACTTCAATATAACCATGATTATAATACAGGGTATCCCGTAAATGAGTACCGTAAATTCAAGGCATGACAGATCATTGAAAAATGTCTAAAATGCCTTAAGGCAACTTTCCTCTAGCCTTCTAAGTTTGTGATCATTCACTATTACATATCTTCTCGGGAGATGAGTACAAATCAAGAATTTTTTGTTGGTCATTGTCTTCTTAACCACACCTATGACATCACACACACCAGGTTTTTTGAGGTAGCATTTTCGCACGCTTAAATATTATGAATTTCAAACCGTTTTAACTTCTTTGAATTTAGGAATTTCTAAAAATCCTTATATGGATGATATACTAGCTATGTCTAGATTACATTTTAAGTAAAATGTTAATTGTCAATTCTATTTCCTGTATTCGTCTACTATAGTGAACTACCTATACAGGGTGTAACAACATATTCTGGGGCTAAAAATAACTCGATCCAACCCAGTTATTCTAGTACAAATGTGAATGCGAAAAAAGTTACAACCCTTAGAAGTTACCAAATGAAAATTGGTATTTCCAAATATTTCGACAGTTGTTGGACATATTATAATGAATAATCAAAAATTTGGGACCCTCGAAAAACTTGCAAATTCAGTGACTATAAATTTTTGCTACTCGAAATTTTTGAAGCTTAATGAAAAATAGGCCGTATCTCGATAAAAAGTGATAATTGCAAAAAAGTTCCAGGGGGCAAAAAAAAAAGTTTCAAAAACAATGTGTTTGAATAATGGTGCCACAATAAGCATTAAATTGTAACGTACACAAAAATTTTTGGGAGGTTTAAGGGATCTCAACTCCCATAAATTTTTAACGGGGTGCAATAATTCCCTAATTTTTTTTAGATGCTCTTATCATAAGAAAACCACTTGTCAACTTCCATCATAATATGTCGAACAACTGTCGAAATATTTGAAAAAATCAATATCCATTTAATAACTTCGAAGGGTTGTAACTTTTTCCGCATGCGTATTTGTACTAGGGTAAGTTGAGTTGGATCGAGTTATTTTTAGCACTAGAATATGTGTTATGATTTACGACATGCCTGACATTTATGACCTGTCTTTTTGATACATTCTGTATAGGCCAAAAATTCAGTTTAAACTCCGTTTAAAATTGAAACAAGCAGATTAAGACATGAAAAAAGAGTCAAAAGTGAAAAATATTACTCAATTAGCTCACTCCAAATGAGAATTCCCATTGAATTGAAATTTTTTTATAAAACTATTGAAGCAAAAGAGATCACAATGAAGTTCAGACGGGTTTGCTCAATTTTTTCTGTATGTATACATAGCAATGCATCTATTACAAACCGATTCTAACAATTATCAGATAAATATTTATCAGTACATATGGTAATGTCTTGTTTTAGTGTCCAAGCACGAGTTGTTTTTGTTGAGGTTTATAAGTAAACCAATTATTTCCTCATATTCATTACCACATACTCGTAAAATTGACTAATCTTACAACTGTATTTGCTTTTGAATTTTTCGAATGCTTATTTCGTTCAATTTCTCCTACACAAAGCTCTCAGAATAATATATACCCAAGCAGTGGCGTCTCTAGAGGATAAACTATTATTCTAATAAAAATGCCACTCAGTAGGTCTGTTTTCATGGAAAATTCTAGAATAAGTTATTTATAGAAATTGTAGGCAGCTTTACGCTTGATATTTTAGAATAAGCTACAATACTACAGGGTATTCTCTCCACATGTATTTGATTCAAGCAGAATTTGCAAAATCATTCGTGTTGTAAATTTCGATCATCGTTGAAAATGTTTAGCTTCAATGAATTATTATCCTATAAACTACAGGATGATGTATTTTAGACACCATAGATTTGATCTGGCACTGTGTTTTGAAAGACCCAGTCACATTGTAGCTAGTATGTCATGTAAGGATTGAAGTTGTCCACAATTTTTATACAGATGCTAAAAAATAACAAGAAATTTCCGTCCCTGAAGTTGAACATCTCCGTTATATTTTTGGTATGATTAATTTTCTGGTGAGGTGTGGGAAAATAATACTAATAGTACACGTGATTTTGTTATCTCTGCGACAAAACTCCTCCAACACCTTTCCGTGAGATTTTGAAATAAGTAAGCTGAAGTTGAAGTTTGCAAAAATACCAAATATTCCCAGCTAGCTTGGTTGAATGATTTGCTATATAATCTGAAAATATGTTTTTCAATTATAATTACCAATCATTTGTACTGAAATTCAAGGTGAAATATAAAATATAAGTTGACTGAAGCAGGTTCGAATCTTTTTAAATGAATTCAATTTTTCTTGAGAGTAACTAATATGCCCAAAAATAGTTTGATCCCCAACCACAAATTTAATCAAAGAATGAGTTTAGTCTATTCATGAAACGATATATTATTATGGTGGCGATCTATAATTGAATGCCTACTGGGGCATATCTAAGGATTATAGCTGCTTGTGATACATAAGATGTTTATATTCATTGTTGACAGGTGCATAATCTGTGATACATATATCATGAACAGTATATATCGAAGCTATTATTGATAGTATGTTATTTATTGTACGTAAATCTGCTTAATCCAATCCCGAGTAATAAAAGGAAGCGAAACATCAAATTGCTAACAAGCAAGAGAAAATTAGTAAATACTGTGAATAATAGATTATTATAAACCAATTTCGAATTCTCGAGGCACAGTCACAACACTCACTTTCGATATATAATCACACAATGCAATAAAATGGAATAGAAAACATTTTACAAAGTTCGCGATTACGATTGTTGAAGAGTTGATCCTGCGGCGGCTCTCTTGTCTACGACAAAAAAATCCTTAGAAATCTGTAATAATGGCTATTTCCTCTTCGCCAGAACCCATCCTCTATGTTTATCTAAAGTAGACCATCTTAAGACCTGCAGATATAAAATTTATTTTAAACATAAAATAACTGAAGGTTTACAACTTAATAAATATATTATCAGATCCGTATTCGTCTGTTGATAATTGTGCTATTTATTCATAACAATGGACGCTTATTTATATAATAAGCTTACAATCTCAATTATTGAATGACTGTTTTCAAAAAGGTGGCTTCAAATAATTAGAAAAATTGACAGTGTTTCCCGAATTTCAAACAAAGTCACCTAATTTTTTGGACAATATTTTGGTAACAGCATTTTTATTGACTTGATAATAACAAATACATATTTATTTGATTGTGGTAAAAATTTAAAAACTATTACTCCATACCATATTTTTTTTCCAAAATAGTTACTTACATCAAGAAAGCCGATCAACTTTACTTGAAGAAAATTTAGTTTTACTTCGTTGAATGAAAAATTTATAATCAAAACTGAAAAATTGACAACTAACTAAAAAAAGCAAAAAAGCAAGTTGATAAAATGGAAAAATTTGGAGAAATGTTGAAAGCAAAAGTGGACATATTCTTAGAAATAGCCAGACACGATAGTTGTGATTCTACCTGGAAAGCCTTGCTCAAAGTATTTTTTTTATTCGGTTCCAGTGCATGTGAATCTCATTGACTGTTCCAGCGTAATCTTCATCTGATAATTCCAAAATATTTCCTGTAGCATTTTAGCCTCCAATATTGCAATTATTTACCAAAATATACTTTCAACTTACCCTATGTTATCAACATCAATACATTAATTAATTTTGGGGAAAACATTTGGGATAATAATAACTTAAATTGCAGTTCAAGCATCAAGTTTTGGAGTTTCGGTGATTTTTGAAAACCTTGAGTTGAATCGCAAAGTGATTATTAAATGATAACTTGAAAATCTGAGAATAATTACAGCTAGCTTTTCCAAATTTTTGGTGAAAAGGCAAGCGAAAAATGTTGAAACTATTAATTAACAATAGTATAATATTATGTACAAATTGTCAAAAACGTTTCTTTAAAGTCACGAGTATTCTGAGGCCTCTTATGCGAGTGACTGAAGATGTTTTTCTACTCCTGTTTTATAATATATTTATTAAAAGATTAAAATCTGTATCATAATGATATTCATTATGATACAGATTTTCTAGTAGCTGAATGATTGTACTTGTGTTGGACATGATAAAATTATTGTGGTTTGAACTTTGAATTTTATTGAACCTCTTGTTTCAATGATTGAGTCTGTGAGAACTTTGACCACTCGATAGAGGACAATTTTTTGAACAAGATGAATTATTCAAAATAAGCCCGATATTACACATTCAATGATCTATTGATGAAACTGAAAATTCTGAACACCCTGTAAAGAGACGTTCAGTACCTAATCAATCATGAAATACATTTAACGAATGTCCAACTATTTAGATGTAAGAGAAAGTTCGCTAGAATTTGTTATATCAATGAGTTATTGATTTTTTTTCGAATTGTTCAGATTTTGAAAAAAGTCAGCATAACTCGGAGCCCCTTTGTATTTAGTTATAGGGAACCATTATGAAGGATTATTATATTTTTCAGGGGCAATCAGAAAATGCAATAAAATATAGGGTGTTCCATAAAAAAAACTGAAACTTTGATACGCAACACTTTATTTGGAACACTGAATATTTCAAAATATTTTCAAATTATAGTTTAAGCTTGAGTGAAAGTTGATTCTCCAAAAGATTTATTTGTTTTTCGATATTTGTGCGGTCCAAGACTTTTGCTGAACTCTGTATAGTAATTTTTGTAGAATGGTTTGTGTATTTTAGCATTATTTGTTGAAGCTAGAAGACCCAATAATTTTTGGCAGTACGGATTGTAATATTTAATATGCTGAGACATATTGTTTGCTGTGATTTTTGGAATTTGTAATGTAATTGATAAACTAGAAAAACTTTATGCGTAAGAACATATCATATTCGCATTATTATAAAAGCAGAGGAAAGTGAAGTCTTCCGAACTGGCAACTCTCTGATACTGTTCTCATTTTCCTGTGCTCATCTATATGATTTTTGTGATCCAATAACGAATAAAAACTTCCACTTCACTCAGAGTACTATC
This sequence comes from Galerucella nymphaeae, assembly GCA_963978555.1. Classification (NCBI taxonomy): domain Eukaryota; kingdom Metazoa; phylum Arthropoda; class Insecta; order Coleoptera; family Chrysomelidae; genus Galerucella; species Galerucella nymphaeae. Next base: position 14,225,899 of record OZ021715.1, on the reverse strand, counting down.
TAATTATCAAGAAGACAGGGACAAATGATAAAGACATGTCAGACTAAAATAATTCCACCGTTGTCAGATTCTATATCTGTCGTTTGTACTAAAATTCAAATTGACTGGAAGTGATAGCTTATTGTACTTGAATACGGCCCTCGTATATACACACATCTAGTAACAATGTGCTTGACGTTATAATATATAGAAAGCATACATGTTGACTTTCTTGTTTCGACTATTATCGACACTTCATATTTTTTAACATACTTGTCTGATTAAGAGTTGTAAAGAGCGAAAAGTTAAAAAAAAAGAAAAACGTTCGACTTATTACTGTAATAATACTAATCGTGTACTCAGCAACCTCTAGAGAACATACTAATAATAGTAATGATGAATTGTTCCAAGTTTAACGTGAACTTCGCGAAATGAAAGACGTTTAACCTATAACGTGGAATATTCGGTTGTAGACGAGTGCCGGTGTGGTATTTATAAACTATCAACCTGCCGATCATTGTTGTCTTTTTTAATAATAAAAGATCTGTTGACAGATTGTTATTATGGAGCTTACAACACATTTGGTTTTTTTCATAACAGAGTCGGGTTCGGAAATTTTTCCAAAAAATATATGAGCAAATATAAAACGCTACAAATAAGACGGTTATCGAATGCATCGCTCAGCTGTATTTCATATAAAAACCTGACCTTCTGGTGAAATTTCCAATGCTTCGAGTAAATCTAGTGCTTGTTTCTTATCACAAATATGTAGTACTTTTAATTCTGTGTTTTAGTATCAAGAAAATGTTTTGCGAAATGTGATTTATCTAGTTGTTTCAATATTTATTCTGGTAAGGGTTCATTGTGTCTAATTTCGAATGGTCTGTCCAATATATAGACCGTATTACATTCTGGACTTGATAATTTTTGTTCCCTCCTTGTAACGAATTTCCAATGTTTTGTTTTATAATGTACAAATTTGTTTTCTCCAGCTTTTTTCTATTTATAACTATATTAGTTATACAGATTTGGAGAATCATTCTATTCCATACAGCCATTCTGTGAGTGGAAGAGAGAAAGTTGTGGAATAACAGAGTGATAATAGGCCCCTTGCAGATAATGTTTTTATTGCATTAAAATGATCAATTATACGTAAATATCATCCCACAGGAACATTTTCAAATTTTGTGTGATATTAAAGTCGTAATAAATAATTGAAATTCAAACGGACTAAAATGCCGCCAAAACACATTTAATGCAACAGTGACGTCACAAGGTACTATTGGTTTGACAAGTTTTGACGTCTATCATAGTTAATATTTTCCGACGAAGTTTTTGGTGATTTTTTGGGAAAAAATGGTTTATCGTTACTGCATCGTGCCTGGTTGTGGAAGTACAACTATCTCCACTCTTGGAAAAACATTCATTGAGCTACTCATTGAAGAAAAACTCCGAAAAATTTGGCTCAAAGCCATGAGACGTGAGCCTTAAGATTTTTCATCAAAAAGCCATGTTTATCTAGGCGAAGAACTGAATGGGCACCTGAAAAAGCTCAAAATATTGGAAGAAGAAGAATGCAGATATTGTGGCATGGTAAAAGAAACCTACATCCACATACTTTCTAACCCATAAGTTTCTAATTACAAAGGAAGACAAACCAACCTGCAATGTATGTAACAAGGACTTGACTGTGAAGCACATAATTTGTGATTGCCTCAAATTCCTGGTATCAAAACAAAAAAATAAATTATCAGGCAATTTGAAAACTGTTTTGGGTGAGCAAATGGACGCAGATCGGTTAATTGAATTTATTAAAGAAACCAGACTATACCACCTCATATAATTATTTGTAAATGTACTTATTCGTCGCTAATAACCTTATTGGTTGAAGTGACGTTAAATAAATGAAAAAAAAAAAAAAAAAAAAAAAATTTACCTAAGTTGAAGCCTGCAGATGTCCTAATAAAATATATTTAAATATCATTTGAATATATATATATATATATATATATGTTTATTCTATTATCCCTATTTTTGTTTTGCACTTGGAATTGGTTACAATGAAACAACAGTAAATTATCAATTTTTACTCATCTTTATTGAGTGCATTATAAATGTTTGTTTTCCAAATTTTATATAATGAGCTCTAAAAAGTGTTCATAATAACTAACATGAATTAGTGTCACTTCATTATTTTGTTCAAATAAAGGATCCGCAACACAAAATACTCCAGATATGAAGTTCATACCTTGTGTCGTCACTAACCGTTTTCGTGTGACGTCAAATTCAAGGGCTTCGTAGAACTTTCTCAGGGAATGTATGAGATAATTTCAAGTACTTCATGGAAACAGAAAAAGGGGAAGGATAATATTCATTATACTTTAAGAGGTTTTTAGAATACTTTAAGGTAAAAATAAAAATTTATGCAAGAGGCCTATTTCTAGAGAAGTAGGCGTTTCGTGGAGAGAGAAAGAGTAATGCCCGATTGCACCAGTTTAGCTTAATTGTGAGGCTTAACAAAGTGCAGCTTAATAATAATTCCAATCTCTCATTGCACCATGTTACGCTTGGTAAAGCCACGCTTACGTACAATATCGTATGTCTTTACTTGAATGGCATAGGGGTGATCATTTTTTTTACTAGATTCTCATAATTTTGGTTGGCAATACCAGTATTTTATCTGACAATTTCTTAATTTTGTTAAAATTTCATTGATCTAAATAATTTCTGCCATGGAAGGTGAAAAAAGAATTCGGTCGGCAAATTTCACTTCGGAAAAGAAAATGCTTTGCCTAAACTTAGTTAAAAATTATAAAGGAATCATAGAATGCAAAAAGACAGAAGCGGTAACATGGAGGGAAAAGGAAGAGGCGTGGAAACAAATTGAAAAGGAATTCAACATTCAAAGCCCTTCCGCAAACTTCAGGACTCACCAAAATCTTAAAAAAGTCATCTAAATTGTGAAACGGGTCATTTCGAACATAAATGTGCCTTGGAATACCATTTTCAAGGAAATCTAAAATTTCTAGTTCTTCATTAAGATTTTCTTCTAAATTCATTGTTGTTTGTAAACACCAAACCAACTTAAAAATTAGGTTATACTATTAGAAAATATGTCCAAGCAAATTGGAAACGACACAAAACGTCAGAATACAATGAACGCGCAATCGCATATCTACCGCTTAAAGATAAGCTATGGATAGAGCTGGGCTTCAAATTTCGTGAACATAAGCTTCGCTTTGATGGCGGTGCAGCCAGCTTAATTTTTCAAGCCTGGCTTACTTGTTAAGCCAAGGTGGTGCAATCGAGCATAAGGGAATATGCTGTTCTCTCTTGGTATAAGTGATTTAATGTATAGAGCTCACTGTTGCTCTTATCCTACATATGGGAGATAAATATGCGAAATAAGCAATGAAACTAAATTTGGTAATATAGTATCAATTCTATTAGAACAAGAGTGAATTGAATGATACTCTATACAGATTGCCAAAAAGCTTATCGAAACATGCGGGTTACACAAGTACGACAAGGAAAATATGAGGATAACAGCTTGAAAGAGGAAGAAATAACAATTGTGCGCGGTCATCGAGGCGTGTACTCAGTTTCAGAGGCCAGAGGCCGAATGTTGATTGCCCCCCTATTTCAACCACTGTTGTTAGAAGCGCATATTAATTTGTACGAATGATATTTTTGTACCGTTATCGCTGACTTTTTTTCGAAGTCATGCATAATAGGTGAAACTAGACACTTTCATCCGGCAACAGTGTCCTTTACAGAGAGAATGATGGAAGTGTTTTTTACCTATTGTGCATGACTTCGAAAAAAGGTCAACAATAACGAGACAAAAATTTCAATTGTACAAATTAATATACGCTTCTGGCAACAGCGGTTAAAATAGGAGGGCAATCAACATTCAGCCTCTGACCTCTAGAACTTTCAAGCTGTTTTTCGCATATTTTTCTTGTCGTACTTGTGTAATCCGCATGTTTCGATAAGCTTTTTAGCAATCTTCACAAGAAAAACTTCTCAGGACTCAAAATTTTTTGAACGAGCTACCAATCTGATATAAAAGCAGCGTTGTCTGTTTAGAATGTTTGGTACTTTCTGAGGAATAAATAACTTAATTGCATTTGACTTTTAACACAGAATAACGCCGTATTTAGTGGGAGAAAATCAAGATTGGTGATATTATTAATTTTTGAAAAATAAGTGAGATCAACGCAAATAAGAATAAAATAATATGGTTGAAAGAAAAATATGGACAAATTACAATTTGCAATACCTAAATAAAATCTATACTCTGCTCTCGATTTAACAATTAATTGTATTCAATATTGTTGGCGACAAAAATTGGGATTAACTTTTAAATATAAGTACATTTGGCAACAGCGGTTAAAATAGTGGGGCACTGAACACACCACCATCGCTGACTGCGAACAATTATTCTTCTTTGTTTCAAGTAGTTTTCGTCATATTTTCCTTGTCGTACTTGTGTAAAACGCATGTCGCGAAAGATTTTTCGCAATCTCTCCATCTTTTTGGTGTGAAAATGTAAATATTTTCAAATTATCAATTGAACCAGTGGCTAAAACTTTCAAAATACAAAAAAGCTTCATAATGTATAATGCATCCTATGTTTGATCATACTTGGATTTACAAAAAGCTGGAGGGACGAATTGGTGGAGGCTTTCAAAAAGCGAGAAACAAATTTTTGTTTCTGTCCAGATTTTATTACCTATCAAGATTTCATGAAAAAATAATAGGCAGTAGAAAAAATCTATTCCAATTTTTAACTTTGATACTTCACAACTTTTAGTGTGTGCACCTTTATGCAAAGGGAAGGAGTTTATCTCTAGATTGAGTGGTATTAATATCTACGACCAATACTTCCCTTTTTATTTCATCTGTTGTCACACCCTTCACGAAAACATTTGGAAATATTGGTCATTTTGACATAATATTTTGATATAAATTTTCACCTCGGAGGCTGTTACAATAATTGATAATCCAAATTTATTTAGAAATAATGTATTTTATTCCTTTTCAATGATTTTGAAATATTTATTAAATTAGTTATGAGAAAGTTTATCGCAAAAACTCTTCTTCATTATAACATTATATTTAACAAGAAAGTTCCGAACATATCAAACTATAATTATATTGATTCTCGTTTATCAAAATGAAGTTTATGCAACTCAATAATAAATAGTGGTATTATTACAACTAAAAATTTTCTGCAGGATATTATTCACATTATATGAGCCAATTTAAAGTTGAAATTGTCAGTAGAAAAGGAATTGCCCATGCCTACGCTTTTATTAATAGGAAACGTTGTGTTTGTCTGCCGAGAAAGTCTATTCACATCATCTCTCATGAGAAAGTATTTAAAAGTGTTGATAACGCAAAATAATATTTTTCAAAAAAGTGACCGTTCAACTGAGAAGCAACAACTACTTTCCAGGCTATAGACCAAATTTTGGTTTGCAGCTGGAGGTGAAGATGTCGCTATTGTTACAACTTTTACACCGCTACTAGGTCAAAAAAGTATTCAGAAAGACGTTTGAGAACATATGACGTCATACACTCTGGATTGGTGTTCGATATCACTCGACTGGAGACTGATTTAATTAGGTTTTATTTTGGTAAATCTATCATTGCAGATTGTGAAACATTGGTATGGAAGTGTAGCCTCAGGTCTTCCCATAATTTTTTTAAACTTTTCAGTTCTCAGCAAAGTAGGTAGTCAGAGGTTTCAATGAGTATTTATGCTGCTATTTCAATTGTCACGATAATAATGCTAGTTTTCTTTTACAGATTTCCTTTACCGACATAAAGTGACCTTCGATAATGTAACCACCGAAGTAGAAATATTGGATACATCAAAATGTGCTGTAAGTGTTTGTAAAAATAATTTCCTGATTATTTTCATCATCATATTGTTCCATTCATTTGGGTATACATTGATATCAAATTTAGTGCATCCGCAATTTTTTACTTAGAAAGTAGCAGCATATTCGTAGAAAATTGAAAGAATCTATTAGTTGATATCACTATCACGAAAAAGACTCGAACAAATGCATTAAAAACTTTTTTCTACATTCATGCAAAAAACAACACTTTTGTGCACCACATTTAATGGAAAAAGTGGTACTTTATTGCACTAGTGCAATAAAATATTTTATTGCACTCATCTGTCATTCTTGTGTCAGTTTTGTGATGATTAATGACAAACATAAACATTTAAATTGAATAAAAATCCATAGCAAGTACCTGATCCTGCTTTAATACAACAATAATATATGTATATCTTACTACTTAGTCTCCACGAGTTACAATTATTTCAAAAATCTTTAATTATTTAAAATTTAAATGGTCAAGGCGAAAACCAGCTATGATTGAGTACTGACAAGGTGGAGGCCATAAAGATACAAAAAAGAAGAACGGGTTGTTTTATTAGGTTAGATTAGGTTTTTGACATATTTATATTGTAATTTTCCAGTTTTTGCATGAATTTAGAAAAAATAATGTATGCAACTCTTGCAAAACGTGTTTTTTTGCACTCGACGTGTTGTCCAACTCGGCCTAAAGACCTCGTTGGACAATTTCACGTCGCGTGCAAAAAACACTCACTTTTTGCACTTGTTGCATAAATAACTATTTGCATATATTGTATTTCGCTAAGAAAACCTAAGAATATAAAAAAATCCCTGGTATAATAAAGGTACAGTATAATAAGAGTTTGCAATTTGGAAGAAAATGAGATTAATCAGCCCGAAACTATTAGTTGCAAAGCGTAGCGAAGCGAGGGCAGCTGACAGTTTAGTTGGCACGAGGATAGTTCATAGTTCCTACCAATATTGAATTGGATTCTTTCATGTACATTTTTTTTTGCAATTCAGATAAAACTATGACTATGCTGATACTGAATAACATTCTGCAAGCCCAGATAATTTGAAAAAAGAGTTCATTTTCAAAAAAGTGCATAGTATGATTTCAAGAAAAAAATTCAAAATATCGCTTCCAAAATTCAAATTGTAAATAATAAGCATTATCAAAATTCACTGGAATCGACAATTATTAATTATGTTTTTTTATGTTTTATTCCTCAAAATAGTTATTTGTTTAACTAGGCAGCAAAGTAGTAGATTGACTGCCAAGGCTGAATTCATAGCCGAGCGTAGCGAGGCTAGGAATTCAGCCAAGTCAATCTACTTTGCTGCCAAGTTGAACATATAATTTTTTCTCCGATTGTTCATGAGGATATTGTATTTGCAAATCATTAGAATTCCCACAATCTCTTTATTTTAGTTGGTTGCTATGGAAATGTATAATCACAGGCAGCAAAGTGATCACTTTGCTGCCTAGGCAGGAAAAGTAATACTTTGCTGATTGATATCAGTCAGCAAAATTAATATTTGCTGCCAATCGGAGAAAAAAAAATGTTTTCAAGACCACCATCTCTCTACGAATTATTATTTCAACGTTTCGGTGGTTTCGACAGAGGAAATCAATAATATATTTTTTCGTTGACCTTTGCAAAAAATTACATTATACGTACTCATGTCCGTATGAAGAGTGTCGACCTCTTTTTGTAAAGTATTTTTCGTTCGCAAACACTTTTCGTCCTGTGGGGTTGAATGTTTTTAACATCTCATGGATAAACAAAATTTGAAATATTTGTGTAGCTTCAATTACTTTTAGAGATTGGGATGATTGAGATACGTTTTATTGTTTTAATGTATATTATTCTGAATAACACACGAAATGATTTGTGATTGTTACAAATGCCCATAATTTTATAATGTAGTTTAAAGAATTCTTTCGAAAATTATTCCCATAAATTCCTCGAGCTGGCATCACTGTTGTGGCCGGTAGTCAACTGGTATACAATATGATATAATATACAAAGCTTGGGCTATGATAGAGGTCGTTTAAATATGATTTCATATAACACAGAACTCCAAGCTATGTTTTCCAAATTAATATTGGGTTCAAAAAAGACTCGAGGATAAGGATTTTTAGGCGCTACTTGATGATATTATTGAATAAAATAACTATTTATGTACCAAGGGTATAAAAAGATATTTATGCCCAGAGGGCGACATCTTATGAACACGAGGGCCTTTGACCCGAGGGTTTGTAAGTTGCACGAGGTTGTACACATCTGTTTATGCCCTTGATACATACAAACCTTTATGTCATGCTAGTTCGTTATTGTAATCGAATCTCAATACAAATCAGTATTTGAAAAAAATCGGTATGAATTAATATCATGTTTATTTCATGTAAACACTATCGTTGCTAGGTGAATGTTGACAAACGTGAATGTCATGAAATCACAATAATTTTTATATGTGTCGAAGTTAGAATTTAAAATGAACGAAAATTTTGGAATTCCTGACGAAATTATCGGAAAAGCAGAGAAAGCAACTGGAAATCTGTTGCCAAAAAAGTCTAAGGAAGCTTACGACATGCAAGACGAAAAATTGGAAATTATATGCAAGAAAACTACGTAGATGTTGAAAAATAAAATTTTTTATGCACGACCGGGCGAAAAAGTCCAGATTATAAATACGTTTAGCGGTCGTAAAGTGTCACTTTACCGCCCGCTTTACCTTATCGTATATTCTTTTAGATTCGGTGGGTAGTAAACTTAATTTTGCATCTTCTGCAGCTTTAAAAATTTCCGGTGGTGATTCGGAAACTATTTTATTTATTATATAAAACTTCTTCGAAAATATACTTAGAAACTTGCAATACGTGAAGTCAACTGTAAATAAAAATGGTTTTATCATCTTATTAGTTTCAATAAGATTTATTTTTATTTAAATAAACAAATGATTTTGTAGATTGTTATCCAGGGTGAGTTATAATAATATCGAGGTATAAAATTTATCCAACTTAAAACATTTATAATAACCTATACTCACAAAAGGTGAAAAATGAAAAATAATACATATTTATTAATAAACTATTATTAATACGGTCGTGCATAAAATATTGTATGTATTTCAGGCGTAAACAGCGTTTATGGACCTTACTCACACGTTGCGGTCCATAAACGCCTATTTTACGCCCTTGATACATAAATAACTATTATGTCCGCGCGGGCCATAAAGTGAACTTCATGCCCGCACGGGTATGAAGTATGACATTAGATTGTTGGTAACTAAGCATTAAACACAATAATGAACTAGTATGACATAAAAAATTCGAAAGTTCCCGACTAAATATAAAAGGTATTCTCAAATACAAATATTCAATTCTAAAATTACCACTCGCACAAATTTGAAGACGTAAGTCCATCAATGATTCTAAAATTCAAATATTTAAAAAATTGAAAAGCAAACAGATATGCGCCACTGACAACATCCTCTTAGTAGTTGTAATTACTTAATCATTAATCCAATAAATGCCGCGGCCAGAGATACTTAGGGAAAGGAATTGGGAGCCAATTAAATAATTATGTACAGTATTATCAGCTTTCAAGCGGTACGGGAATGATGAAAACACAAAACAAAAAAGAATAGTGCTGAAAACAGCTCGTAAAAAACTACCTTCAAGGTAACTTAAGATATTACAATACACAAATTACTTTGGAACAAATTTTTTAACAGGTTCATCTAATTGATTTAATATCAAAAAAACTTAAGCGAAACTAAGACTGATAATGTTTCTTTGGTTTAAAAACCATGCTCCATGTGGGTAGGACCCAGACCTGTCCGCTTCAACTACAGCAGCCATTGTCAATGAAAGCGTGAGGAAAATTTGAATAATCTTCTATCCGAAATTAAATTTTGATTTTGACAATGATTACCGTAGTTGGATAAGAAGAGGGAGTAAGAAGACGCAAAAATTGTCAACTTCATAGCTATAAGTAGTGGAAAAAAGTAGTTTTTTACTGCCGCTATATAAACACTGTGCTATTCATCATTTTCAAATAGTTGACATTTTTTTCACCACTTTATATACCCCCAATAAAGTTTCAAACAAATTGTAAAAGTGAATTATATTGAATACTTTTGTAACTACAGCATTGAATGCGGGTTAGATTCACGGGCGAAATGAGCTTTCACCTAAATAAATATATGAAGATTTAAACAATTTATGACTTTGTGGGCGACACTAATGACATTTACATACCTGACCATTTTACAATACCATCGACTTTATGTACTATTTCGAATAATTTGTGGTAATAGAGAGCATTATTTCAACAATAAATCAAATGAAACATTACTAGCTAACTGAATTTTATGTCGATAACCAATTTTGTTGAAGTGCCATGCCGTAATAAAACTACTCACTTTCAAGATAGTGGTGGATAAGATACAATTGAGACTGAGTAGGTAACTCCAGCATTTGAGTAACTCCAGCATTTGCAGATTTCCTCATACTAACACTGTTAAATAAGCCTGTCAGTGTAATGCAGCCAGAATGTTTTAATTTGAGACTTTCATAACAACAAGATAACAAAAATATTATAATGGATTTCAGATCGCATAATAGTACTTGTTTGGCAGGAATCATCTATTGAAAGTATTATCCAAAAACGAAGAAGATTTCTGGAATAATCACGAAATCAAAAACACCGATATGGAGAATTCCACACTATGTCAACAGTATGCTGTGCAGCTTTTTAAATATTTGGGAATAAAATCATACACGCTTTTTGGTATGTTTTTAACACCATTCCTTCTACAGGCGTTTCTTTCAAAAGTCAGTCTCTTATTTTATGTTTACTAGGGTGCTTAATGCACAGATGAGTAACGCAAAATCGCAGTACCTCCCCAGTAAACGAAGAAAAATGTCAATATATCCGCAATTTTCAGGATAAACACTCATATTTGATTGTGTTATTCAAAGTGTTTTAGTCCATACCACAAGTGTCAAATGTCTGATTTGTTTTTCTAGTTCACTTTATTGAATTTTCCCAGGTATTTTCATATCATTTTAGAACTCTCTACATAAGCAAAAATTCAGTGATTGAGAGGCAGCTTGATTATCCGAAAAAATTAAACCTTTTTGTCCTCTAAGGGCCCCCGCAGATTGCAGACTTTTTATCGGCCGATAGTTTGGTCGGCTTCTTAAAGGAGAGGAATGCATATGCGCACACTACAGCCATTTAGTATCGGCCGATAATGCATTCATCTTCATACTGATTAAGACGCCGACCAAACTATCGGCCGATAAAAAGTTTGCAGTCTGCGGGGGCCCTAAACCTATTTTTTGTCAATATCGAGCTTAGCATAATTGGAAGATGCCTGGACTTTTTCCTGATCGACACACTCCTATCCCAGCTCCTTCAAGTGCTACTTTTTTGAAAAAGCAGAGTTAACTGCGTTAAATACTAGTTCTAGTAACTAATAATATGTCACATAAATTTCGCTCAAGAATAACACATTTCTCTCTACCAGTTTTAAAGTTCAGCCGACATCAATTTCAAGGTGAATGGAGTATACTATCTGACATCTGTCATTCCTAATTTATTGTTAACATTGTCTTGGTCTCTGGAATCATCTCAGATTTATTGTTGAAAATTGTGGAATTTGAAATTTTATTCATAATTCAGTTAAAATTGTTTATCTCTGGCATCAGGTGGAACAACAACAAATAATTTATTAATAAAATTAAGTGGAATAAAGTTAAACTTTCATACTGTCGCTAAAACTACTTACTAATTGATTCCTTAAACTATGTCCGCGGTAACCTAATTATACAAGAATTTATGTAGCCATTCTTCAATATTCAACGTAAACAATGTGTGCACCTACCTAACCGAGGTACCTACATTCTATTTTCTGCTTCTAAAATCGTGATCCACGTCGTGAATAGTGAAGAAGAAGAAAAAAACAATATCCGAGATATATGAGGTCGTGTGTGCTGCCCTACTATTCCCTAACATGACAATTTTATATCTCCAGTAAAATGCATGTGCGGCGATGACCAATATACGTGCTTCTATTCATTCAATTTTTATAATTTTATGTAGATGCGGATCATTGCAGCTTGGAAAAATATTATTTTTTTCATTTATTGAATTATTCTTTGTAATAATTTATATGTATGGAAACAGGTTCTTTTCACTAGTAATACTACTAGAGGTCGAATATTTCCGGAAATTTTCTAGAAATATTCATGAGCAAAAAAAAATTCCCGGATTCAATGAACCTTGTGTGGTATTCGGTAAGAAAATTCCACACCAAATGTTCATTCCAACAACATCAATTTTCGTCTTCATCAAGTACTTGCCAAACATAGTATAAAATAATTGCGTTTTTAATATAAACATCAATCATAATTTTAATTGTCCAAAGAATTTAAAAAACATTAAAACTTGTAGTTGGAATGAATCAAAATTATCATGCGAACAAATGGAAATTAGATTGTCCAAAAAATATTCAGTCATTAAAAACGTGAAAAATAATTTCCAGTATAATTCGCTGTTGGGTACCTACCAGGAAAAAATTTCCACTAAAATTCATCCGTTGCGATGGTAATCTGACAGAAATACACGTTCTGATTGGTTAAACATTTTTTCAATAAAAAATACCATACAGTTCCTGCCTCCTGTGGTAAAGCGTCTCACAGTTGCATAATATATGCAGAGCAGCTGTTTCGGTATCCTTTTTGCATCTTCTGCAAGTGAGGTCTCTGTTTTAATGAGCTTTGATGAATTCATTGTAATCGGTTTCAAAGCAAACATTCATGTTCAAAGTTTTCAAAAATGATTTAATTTTTAAAAAAGGCATTCCAAAATATGCTAAGCTTTTGAATTGATTATTTTCATCATTATCAGAAGAGCATATACTTGTTCAAAAATCTGTTTTAATATTTTTTTGTTGTGATATTTTTAATCTTATTTGGATCGTAATTATTATTAACTGCTATTGGTTTTATGCTTTTCAGTTTTTGGTTGTAATTATTAGTATTTAATGGGACTCTTGAAATCTGTACCATAATATTGAATGGGTGAATGTATGTGGACAAGGAAAATCATGTTTTTCATTTAAATTTGAAATTGTATGATCTACAAAGATATCATAATAATTTAATGATGGGTAGGAATTCAATTTTTTAATAGTTTAATATTAAAATCACATTAATAATATTATCCAAAATTATATAATTGAATTATTTTCTTCAAAACAAAATTGAATAATAAGATATTCAATAATATTTTCTTCGCATCCTTTTTTTAAAATATGTGACAAAGAATGAAAAAAACATAATTTATGTACCCACTTGATTCATGAACAAAATGAAATAAATTGATAAATAAATAAATTAATAGGATTGGAAAAAAAATCCATCAGATAAAAATGTTTGCTTCATATTATTTTCGCCGCAGTTGTAAAGTAGGTACTTTTGTATTTTGTTTCCAAATTTATGCTGGTCTGTTTCGGATTTTTTGGAGAAATTGGGCTTCTAGAGGTTTTCAGTTTATTAGTATGATTATCAATACTTAGTATTGTGTAATTCTCAACCTCACCCTTCTACATATGGTGGTGGAAAGTGTTGCAGAAAAAACAAGATACAGACTAAGTAGAGAGGGAATCATTAAAAGAAAAATCACCTCTTCACTTCTTAGAAATCAGACAACCTGGGACATGCCACAAGACGGTATGATGAGAAAGTACAACTTTTCGAAGAAATTCGTTACGGAATTCACCAACATGAAGGAATGGGATCCGAATACCATTACCAGAATTGGAAAGAATGCCATTCATTGGTACACAGATGGCTCAAAAGCAATAGGAGGAACTGGGATAGGAGTGTTCGGGCCAGGAACCAAACACTCCGAAAGCTTGGGAAAAACCCCAAGTATCTTTCAAGCGGAAATCCACGCCATAAGAAAGTGCGCCCAGTTCAATATTGATAAAGGATACAAAGGACAAAGGATTATCATAATGACAGATAGTCAAGCAGCCATCAAAGCACTGAGCTCTTGCGTAATCAGTTCTAAAATGGTTTGGGAATGCCTAGACAAACTAAATGAATTAGGCGAGAACAATATAGTTACCCTACTATGGATTCCAGGACACACTGGAATAGAAGGAAATGAAATAGCAGATGAACTAGTAAAGAGGGGGTCTGAAATACCCTTCTGGGGGCCTGAACCTTTTTGCGGAATCAGCTCCAAGGTAATATTGGAAGAAATAGGCGTAGTCGAAAGAAAGAGAAGATCTGACCATTGGAAAGATCTAGTAGGGCTTAGACAATCAAAGATTCTCCTGGGTGACTACAACCTACGGAGATCAAATGAATGCATAAGTCAAAGCAAGACTGCGCTAAGAGTTTTAACAGGGATCCTAACGGGACATTGTCGCCTGAATGGGCACCTGAAAAAACTCAAATTAGTGGAGGAAGAAGATTGCAGATACTGTGGCATGAAAGAAGAGACCTCCATCCACATACTTTCCAACTGCACAGCACTCCAGAATCCTAGAGCACAGTACCTGGGAGATCAATGGATAGAAGAAAAACATTTACCTAATTTGAAGCCTGCAGATATCCTAAAATTCCTCCGGGAAATAGGACTAAAGGAGCTACTAGGTAGTTTCAGAGACTCTCCTCAGAAACTAAGTAGAAGTAAGGGGGCACAATAGATCTTTTAGGTCTCAGTGAATGTTACCCCAAATATACATACATACATACATACTATGTTGTATTTTTTTTTTTCATTGTTGTAATAAATTATATGTTTAATAGATTTTTATTTAGTGAATTTTTATTTTATTTTGATTTTAAATATAATTACTAATTACTGTTTTAGTATTTATTTATTAGGGTTCTTCATTTATATTTTTAATACCCCGGCTACAGCTCAATAGATGGCATGAACTCTTACTTAAATTTTATATTGAATTTTATTTATTAATAATTTTAATGACGCACAGGATTATGAGTAAGGCCTTTATTTTCCGCAAAATATTTTAAGGATAATTAAATAAGTATAGCATTCAGATTAGTAAACAATTTAATTACTTCAACGTATAAATAAGGACATAAAATGGAGGAAAGTACAATAATCAAATTTTTAACGTGATTGCGCAGTGATATAAAAATAGAAACGGATATGCGTTGAAATACAAGTTTAGGTTATGTTTAAATTTATAAGTAGAAAGAGGTATGATTTCCACGTGGAAAGATATGAATAAATTAAAATTATTGAGGAACAATTATGATAAACAATTTAAAGGTAAGTGAATAAATCTAATAACTAATTATAGCACTTTGTATATGCAAATTTATGCACAAAGAGGTGGATTGTCTTACCACAATTCAATAGTTTCTTTCCAATTTCAGTAATGGATGGAGATGTGAGGGTTTTGACTTGATGTAATCTGATCAGGATTACAAAACTGTCTTCAAGAAATTTGATTGCAAATTTCTAACAATTCATAATATTCATTCTGGAAACAGCAGGACAGGAACAATACTTATGGATGTTTAATATATTTTGTTAATGTTATACAGACAAAAATATATTATATGTACAACTTGCATATATCAGGAAGGTACGTTTTTATCTTTTTATTTTAAGAAGAATCGAAAAATCGTCCTCCTTTTTCAGAGAAAAATCAACAACTACTTTTTGTTTTTCAAATTTATTGATAGTGCTCCCTCTTAGCAACCAAAGTTTACTTCCTGGATACCAAAAAGTTTCTTCTCCTTTCATTGGTCATAATTGTCAACAGGATCTTCTTAGGCAATTATTTGATTGCCACTTAAATGTCATCCATCCATGTGACATTTTATTAATTAATTATTGTTTTTAAAACTTTCTATTATAATGAACAATGACAAATTTACTAACTTACAAAATGTGAATACTAAATTAAAATATTGTTATTTATTTTAAAACTATTGTACATAACTATAAAAGAATTTTTTATTCGCAACAACATGAACAATTCCCTGAACTGTCATAAAATATTTGTCTTGTATTTAACTTTAGATGACAGTTCAATATTTTTATAATATTGACATACAGGGTGTTCTTTTTTTTTATACTTTATATTGTTAGAAAGTTATAATTTTTATTAAAAATAAAAATTTCATACATAGTATTGTGAAAGTTGCTAACGTGAAAAGGTTTAAGTGATTATGATTTCATTGACTCCTCTGAATAAATGATGAAATAGATTTAATTTGATTGATTCATTCTCAATTTATAACTCAAAAATGGACAGTTTTTCCAGCTTTATTTTCTATATTTTTGGAACTCATTTCTTATTTTGTTGATATCTGAATTTGAGAATATGACACCAAAACTTGGTACTAAATTCACAGCAAAGTGGTCAGATAAAAAAGCATCTTCTGTGACGAAGAAATTATTCACATAAGAAAGGAAGATATTGACCAAAACATCTAAACCACAGTCTCGCTAACTTACGTAAATTCACCAGGTCTGTCAACCTCTACTATTAATAATTGAAAGTTGAATTGAAACACATGAACTCAATTAATTTTCTACCTCTAGAAATGAATGTTCTGTCTAAGCTCAGTTTATTATTTGATACATTTTCTATCATTCCAACAGGAACAATGATCTTGGTCTGAAATTCCACCAAATGCCAATATAAGTCTCAAAAAACTTGGCTAGTAAAACTTTTACGGTCTTATTAATAAACACGGAATAACCTGAGACAAATAGCGTTGTCAGTTTTATCAAAAGTTCTGTGTGAAACGGTTGGCTATCTGACCAATGATTAGCTTGCAAAAATGCCAACTTAAACTCAAATCGCTCCTCTTAGTTTAAAAACAAGGTACAGTCACTGACTAATCTAAAAGTGAGGTCGGAGTAAGGAATATTTAATAATAAGACAGGTCTCAGAAACGTATGTAGATTATAGGAGAGTTAGGGAAGTTTTCAAGTAAATGTAACACATAATAATCAAATGAGGAGAAGCTTCTCTTCTAAGTAGAGATTAATATTGAAAGACAGCCACAGTTGAAGTTTATCTTGACATTTTCACCAGTCGCTTCCCGATGAAAGTTTCACATACATTTTGGGGAGGTTTTTCCTCTAATGGGAAGTTTGCTAATTTTCAATTTCAATATTCGGGTACTTCTTTAATGAAAACTCATTCTTTACAATTGACACTACATATTGATGTCCAGCGCGTTCAGCCAACTCCACTATCACAGAACGGGCCTTCCCTGTATTTGTTTCACCACTACTGGTTACAGTGGTTACCCTGGTTACTTCCAAATGGTACGCCATTGGGACATTGATATGCAGTAATTGATGTGTCCATCAATAACAAAGTAATTAACGTTATCAGCCGCAAAAAGTAAAAACCAGTTTGTGGTATGTTAATAATTGGATCCGGCTAATAGATCAGTTAATGGGGAAGACCACTAGGAAATAAAACCCTCGCGAATATTTCTCGATCAATTAATAATAATTATGTTAGTTCTGTGTTCAGACAATATTATGTGTCAAAATTGTATTAAACAGATTTTCTGTTGATTTATTTTCAATTTGATTCAAAACTGGAAACTGTTCGGAACAAATGGGCGGTTCTATGGCGTAGGTACTAACCCCAAATATTAGGATAATTGGGATTGTTGGAAACTGGAAGCATCGAGCCTCTCTGTGATGAGTTTTCATTCACTGCGCTTATATTATGGGTCGGCGTAAGGTCGATAGACTTGTTGGGGCTAGTATGTCATACTGCATTACACCAATGGAAGCAGTCTTTACACAGTCAATAGGTATATTTTTGAGAAGCCGCAAAAGAATGAGCGAAAAAAATCAAGGTCCGTACTTAAAACAATCAATTTGATGATGGATGTAGGCATCTCAAACTTTTGATGGATATGTTCCTACACAAGGGTAGGGGATCTCTGAGGGGCGAGAAGGTGCTGCCACATAGATAGTCCATTCTTTTTTTAATTTCTTGTTTGTTCAAAAAATATATCAAAGATAGGGAATTCTTTAAGTCAGCTATTTGCAAACATGCTTGGGAAGAGGGTCATCAAATTCAATGGGATTCGTCAAAAATAATATTAAAAGAACCCAATAATAAAAGACGGAAAATCAAAGAAAGTGCTTTAATACAACTAAATGCATATAAATGTGTAGCTAGTATTTCAGCCGAATGTAGTCAAATTTGGTTACCAATGCTAGAAAGAGAAATTTCCAATAATCAATTACCTGCGTTATCAGGATAGCATCATAAGTTTTTATCCAGGTTTTCTTATGATTTATAATTTGAATAGTTGTTAATCGATACACATTTCAATACACAAAATCACAAAACTGAGTATACATACATATTTTGAAAACTTAAATATTCATACACAAAACAAGTATCAAGAAACGCGTTTTATTAACAACATTTCAAATATACGCGAAAAAAACGCACTATCCCAATAAAAAAACCGTTCCTGGAACGTGCACTTCACTGGATTCCATTTCTAGTAGACTATCATATCGTTGGAATGTCATAAAATGAAATATTTCATTCAACATTTTACCGGAGATATGATCTACTATGAATGGACCTCAATAAAAATTTGATAACAAAATTTTGCAGTCTTAAACTTCAAAAATTTTTTTGATTGTCTAGTCAAATTTTTTCCGTTGTGTCAGTTAGGGATAAAAATCAATTTTTACTTATTTTTCTTGACAACGGTAGCTGGAACGCTACCGAAACGTTGAAATAAAGAATTTAAAAATATTGTGATTTAATTTCCCAAGAAATTAAAAAAAGAATGAATAATATACCACAAGGAACATACAGAAGATACCTATATAGATAATCCAGTTCCATCAACAACAATTTTCGTCTTTATCTACTTGCAAAACACAGAAGACAATCCAAATCATGAACAAGCAACTTCCAATGAACCTGCCATATAATCAATGCGTTTTCAATAAACACTGATCATAATGGTCCAAAGAATTTAGAAAACATCTAGCCTTGTAGTTGAAATGAATTTAAATTATCATGTGTACAATTGAAAATTAGATTGCCAAAAAATTACTTTGACATTATAAACGTAAAAAAAAATTTCCAGTATAATTCGCTGTTGGGTACCCACCAGGAAAAATTTCCGATAAAATTCATCTGTTGCTATGATGATCTGACAGAAATACACTATAAATACAAGTATTCTACTTAAAACATACATTTTTATATTTGCATATGTTGTTTCTTGACCTTTTCATTCATAAAGCTCAATAATTTGGAAATTTTTTTTTTGTCACATCAGGATAATTCCCCTAGATAATCGTCAGATTATGAGACATTGCGTCTAGGACATAAAGATTAATCTGACGCGCTTGAGTAATAATGGTTTCGAGTTTGCGTCACTTCGAAATCGTCAGATTATTGAATGAGAGCTTTGGTTCACTTAACATCCTCTTATATAGAAAATCTGACGCATAACATTTTTTTCTTCTTATCATCTAAGCTTTGCAACCCTATTAAGGTCTCTATAACGCTCGAGTAAATCCCCATTCAGCATCGTGGGCTCTCCTACTACTCTGCCTAAGTACCTACACACCTAACAATCCACCTATATATTTTTTCTGGGGTACAGAATTTAGTACTTCGATTATTTACCGTACTAATTAACCAACGCATATTACCCTCTTTGTCACCTGAATACTTTCTCATTTTAACTTCTGTAGACTGTAGATGACAAGATGTTGAAGACCATAAAAAATCCTAGAATTCACTTTTCTCAAAAACAAAAGATATTTGTCATTTGATTGCGTCCAATTATATTTCATTTAAATGCGCAGCTTTGTCACAATTTGACCCATTTGTATTTCTTACAATTTTAAAGATGCAAATAATATGCTCGCTTTGCTCGCTCATTTACGTTTGAGATTGTTAATGGCCTTTTTAATATACTCGATTGAGTAAACTCACTTTCCCGTCGACTGTATAAATTGTATTTTTATATTCAACATCAAAAAAATAGAATATTCGTTTGATTCATGAGTGAGTACTGTCGAAGATAAATCATGATATTGAAATATGACAGAGGTCACCGGTTCAATTCGTTTTCCTCAAATTATTTTTTTTTGAACGTTCTAACCATAATAATTGTGTGGCCCATACCAAAATCGTTCATTAATAGACTATTAATGAATGATTTTATATACTGCAACTCATACCTGCATCATACTATCTCCACTTTTTCCTTTGGGAAAGCTGAACTGTTTAACACAAACTAAATGTCGCTACTTCAGCAGAATTTAAAAGCAGGTGCGCGGTAAATCTGGAGAGTCAAACCAGCCTTGTACCTATGCTAGACTTTTCCACAACCCATTACATTGAAGTGAACTGTTGCTCTAAATTGGACAATCAAACTTTCAATTACATAGCGTTTTTGCCCACGGGTGTTATAAATTATATTTTGTCCACGACCACCTAATAATAAGTCAATATTTTACCTCTTCACAAAAGGTATATGGTAGGTACCCCTACTAGAGTGAATTATAATTCTAAATACACTGGAGGGAGTGTATTATTATATGGTTCATAATACACTGACTAGAGATGGGGGTACAATATGAAATAAACTATTAAATCTGTGTATTCTGTTCAGGAAATTTGTTTCTGAAATATATTGTATCGATGAAATATTGTAATTTTCAGTATTGATACTTTTCATAACGATATTTTCTAATATTTAATATTTTAAAACATTATATCTATAACGGTAAGTTGTATTGATACTATACACAGAGTCAACCATCGTGAATAATGTCTATCATAAATTGCTCGCTTAAGAATATGCCATTATTGATCAAAAAACAAGGTTTTAAAACCAACTGGAATAACTTATAAAAATCACTCAGCTTATGCAAAATATTTGCAAAATCGAAAGTGATATTTATTCATAATCACCCTATATATATATAATCAGTGACAACCAGGATTATGCGTTTTTTATTTAATAAAGCGATTAATATAAATCCACTTTCTACGTGCAATGAAACACATAAAAGATAATCAAAACACGAACGAGTTGGTAGGAACGTGGGTTTTGAGATCTGTCCGAGAGAATAAAAAATCATAATAAAATTAAAGGAAAATTAGGTTAGCAGTATCTACGTGTCTCCTTTATCAGAACGCATGATATGTATTTAATTAATTTACTGTGCAAAAAGTATAACTGTATATTCAAAAATAGAATAAACGACAACCCATTAGCGTCAAAAAAAATTAATACAACCTACAGAAGAACCGTATCTGTGTCTTCAATTCAAAAAAATTGAATATCTGAAGTGAAACCAAAACTCAGCAAGATTAATGAAATGAAAGTCTATAGTGGACTGTTCTAAGGACGTTTTTTTTTCATTGAATCAAGACACAAAACAAAAAAGAAGAGTATGTATCTAGTGGAGACTACCGAGTTGTACCACGCTTACCTGACATAATCTGGCAGCGTAAAAGGTTGCCCTTTTTTGACCACCGAAATTGAAATCAGGTAGTCTAACATATTTTACATTATTCTCAGTAATTCTCTAATGACCTTTTCTCAATAAGTGAAACTTTCTATAACACCACCACCAATGTCGAAGTTTGAATTTTTCTTTCTAACCTAACCTAACCTAACCTAACCTAACCTAACCTAACCTAACCTAACCTAACCTAACCTAACCTAACCTAACCTAACCTAACCTAACCTAACCTAACCTAACCTAACCTAACCTAACCTAACCTAACCTAACCTAACCTAACCTAACCTAACCTAACCTAACCTAACCTAACCTAACCTAACCTAACCTAACCTAACCTAACCTAACCTAACCTAACCTAACCTAACCTAACCTAACCTAACCTAACCTAACTTTTTTTCTCTTGAAAAATTTGACAAATCTCCCGATGATGAGAGAGTAATACAATTTTGTGATTACATAGTTGAAAATTATAATCAGAAGAAGCTAAATTTCCTCCAAAAGTTTGGGCATGTAACACAAATAGCATGTATCGGTCTACCAACGCTTGTGAATCATTTCATTCTTTATCAAAAAACAGTTTTTATTCTCCTCATCCAAATATATTTATTTTTGTGGACATGATAATAAGTATACAAAATGGAACATTTGCAAAAATTAAGACTGCCAATGAATCAACAATTATAAAAAAATTTAAATCTGTTACTAGAAAGAAACATGAGTATATAACTTCTAAAATAAAAGAATTAAAAGAAAATAAGATCACCAAATTTGATTTTGTAAGATCTTTAAGCTATTATTATTTGCCGCAGTAGTAGGTACAAGAGATCTTAAATTGTAAAATTAATGTTAATTTGTCTGTATATTTCAAAACAAATTTTAAAAATATATCTTCTTTGTATTATATTATCGAATTGTATAAATAATTGTATAAATAAATGTAATAAAACTGTTTAGATTGTTATTTTAAACCGTTAATCCTCTCTAGAAATATGGTGGTACAACTAGACGGTAGGATTACATCTACCTGGTGTCCCGTGGTACAACTCGGCGGTCCCGTATCTAGTATCTAACTATGTTAAATTTTTCAACATGTGGAAATTGATCACTAAAAGTAAGCATAACCGAGGTCCCGAACCCATCCCTGTTTATTGGGTTTTCTATTTTTCTTCTCTAAGCACTTCCTCGTTATTTCAGCCTCTGAACACTTGTCCCGAATCATACTATGTATCAGGATCACGATCTTCTTTCGTGTATTCATCATTCTTGTTTTTGTCCAGATACATTTATATCAGTTTGTAACATAGTTTTCCTATTATTATTTTCATAACTCTACATATTTTTTGCATGTAAATCTCTGTCGATCTTTTTTACCGTTCGCCTCTGTCTTTGAGACACTTCATTATGTTTTGTTACGTATTCATTATTTATTACTTTATTTACTCATAATTGCACGAGAGGTTTAAATTTTATCGGGTAAATTTGGATTATTTAATGAGAAACTGTTGCCTAGCAATTAGACGAGTAAAACTTGTTTTTCGAGTCAAACTGCTAAAGGAAACAGTTTAGAAGTTGAACAACACAAATAAGTGAAAAAATCACAAGTTCATTTATAGCTGTAAAAATTTTTAGCTAACTTTTGCCGCTGTCAAAGTGACAATTGCACTATGGCATATGCGATTTTTTATACACGAGTTGAATTATCACTTTGAAACCTTTAAAAACATTGATGATAAACTAAACTTTGTCAACTTCCTGTAAAAATAAAATAATCCATATAAAATGTACTTTTTGAGCTTCACAATAAATGTCTACCAAAATAATATCCGGTAAACACTGTTATATAAACTACCAGATTTCCTTTTTATTGCTTTTTATCTAATACAGAATGTACCGTAAATAATAAAACGAAGTTGTAGCGTTAAAACCAACGTTCATTATTTGCTGTCAATCAGTAAGTAATAGATTTTATATCGGTATCTTGTATCTTTCCATTCGAATCAATGCAAATATATGAACATCATGTAGGTACTTATATTTATTGAAAGCTAGGAAAATAACAAGTGTAAAGTGAGTATGCCACCAATAATATGAAAAAATATAGCAATACAGATACCTTTATGTGAACTACTTACTAGATGCTTGAAAGTAATAGCAGTGTTATGAAAATAGTACATTGTGGATAGCCCAAGACTATTAGACTATTAGCTAAGGGCTGCTAAAGCATTTCCTGCATATGTGTTCCACAAAACTGCTTTTCGCCTACGAAATAATCCAAAAAAACTCACTAACTGACGTTTAATTGAAAAAATTCATGCGAAACGTCAGATTAATCGAGTGACAAAAGGTGCAAAACTTCAAAAATAGTGAGGTAATGGATTTTTTCTATGACTGTTGAGAAATGGACCCTTTTTATGTAACATTTTTGTTGAGTAACTAGAAACATTACACAAAACAAGCCACACCCCGTGTGTAATAATCCATTACACACGACTATCTGGCCAATCACCGTCAAAGAATGCAATTACACTCGACTATGTTCGATGTAATGTTTGAATCAGACTCGCTATGAAATGTCATAATTTGACTTTGACATTAAACCTACCTACCGAAGGTGATTTATAGCTGACTTTTTATTAGAATGGATACAGAAAGTGAAAACGGATTCAACTGCTCAAATTTCACCATCAATATTGTAAGCAATAAATGAATTTTCATTGTAGATTCCAAAATGGAATGGTTTGACATAAAGCATTAAGTCTATTTAATAAAATATTCTCTAAATATCTCGTTCGTTTGAATTGATAGGTGAACACTCAGTCATAGAAAAAGTATAGTATTCTACTTTTAAACTACTTTGACAATAATGATAATTGATTGTTAGCATCCAGGTACATGAGGTACATAAAATATAGTAATTTACGTTACAAGATCGGAAAGTGGTGTTTTTCAAGCAGATTCCAGGACGAGACGTAGGCGAGTCCTGGAAGCTTGTAGAGACCTGAAAAACACGAATCTCCGGTAGCGTGACGTACGTTTTTAAGACACACTTCAATATAAATTTAATGTTTTATGATGAGTTTGATATAAACCTAAAATTAAAGATCAACGGACTGTCATCATTTGACAATATATCGAAACGTTGTTACCATAGTAACGGAATCAAGGTAGATTGTATTATAAAAGAGCAATTGGAAAAATGAACAATCAGGAACCGGGAATAGTATATTGTATAATTAGTGAGAAAAGCATCATATCCCCAAACGACTGTGATGATTACCAGACGAGGAGCGTAGCGACGAGTCTGGTAACACAGGAGTTTGGGAATATGCTTTTCCCACGAATCATACATACTATTTTTTCTTCGATCGTTGATTTACATCTAGAAAATTAATTAAAAAATATTCCATTCAAGATGTAATCAAGTTAGTTTAGATAGATTTCTCTCAATTCGTCAATTTTCCGGGCTTAATCGACAAAACGTTATTTTCTAGACAAAAATGGTACAGAAAGTGTATATTTTCTGACCAGTCTTGAAAAAACTACCATTTCGCCTTCCTCATCAGAAAATCAATCATATGAACAACCAAAAGTGAGCGGAAGGTAATGTTCAGTCAAAAATTCATAACGCCACGTTCTCACCATCTGTCACTTGATGACTTTGATGTTTCACGTGAATAATCTAAGTAAACGTCAGTATATGTCAAAGTTTTTTCATATCCTTTTTTTTTATTTGCACATGCAGGAAGCGCTTTAGCAGCCATTCTGCTCTCGCTTCGCTGCGCTTGTTCCTGCATCTAGTACTCTTGGGCTGTTTAAGCTCATTTTCTGTATATGGCGATACGCTATTGTGTCACGTGGGCGGAAAATGATTTTTTCAAATTTAATTTAATTTTAATTGAATGTTATTCAATATCTTTAGAACTATGTGAGACAGGGGTATGATATAGTACATTTTTGAATTCAGAAGAAAAACATTTGTTCAAAAATTCGAAAATATACAGGGTGTCTCATCCAATGATCAAATAATTTTTTTGTATCCTTTAAACTATCCTTGCCACTGTATTTTTGTTGATGTTATAATACAATTAGTTCATAAACGCACAACTCTTATTCCAAACATTTTTTTGTTCATGCAATAATAACTATGCTAAGAGCTGGGACATTTATTATAAGGAATAACCCTGTACACCCATGAATCTCAGTTTCTCTAAAACTAATGGCGTAGTCAATGTATTTGGAAAAGGTCTATGCTAAATGAATAATTGAAAATGGTATAATGTTATCGTAGAAACCCGATTTCAGTTAAAACCGGAATTTCCCAGGAAAATCCCATATTTACTATCGCTCACAGTCAATTCTAGATCTCACTAGCTAGAACTAGAATTATCAAATATTTTGAGTTAATTCTAGCTTCAAATAAAAATTCTCTAGTTAAAACTAGTTTTCAAACAGGTGGGAAATAAAACAAACGTGAAAAAATTCGAATAAACTTAACAAACGACTACAAAATGAAAATGTCTCATAAATCATGGCATAATACTTAACGTCATTAAGTCAGCCCCAGATAGCACCCTTATAACCAGAAACCATCAACGGTTAACAACTCTATATAACAATTATACAGGGTGTTTTCAAATGACACTCACAACGTTCGCATGTAGATATCTCTCGTAAAATTGAACAAAATAATGTAAGGATTGAGGGGTCCAGCACATTTACTGTCCGAAATACGGGGTGTTGAAGTTATGAAAATTCGAATGTTTTAATTTGATAATTTGAAAATGGATGAATAAATTTGACATTTTCAGGTTGTTTTCAAATGTAAAAAGGCATCATTTTTTGTGAAAAACATTGGTCAATTCTTGATCCTGTGGTTTTCTTATTTTTTATATTTTATCCTTTATGTTCCTCAATGAAGCAAAAATCCAAGAAATCATTTATTCATCAATATATTTAATAACAATAATTAAGTAATTACTTGATTTGGAAAAACAGTTTAAGCCAGTTCAATACTATATTTCATATTAAGCTAAGCATGTTACTTATTTTAAAACAATATTTTTGAGGTTTGTAGAAAAAATTTTGTTTGCATCTTGTTCGCGAAATACTTTGGTGATCTCGACTAAATCAGTTCTCGATAACCAAAGTAGCATTTCGCGCACTGGATACAAAATAACTATTGTATTACTAAATGTTTTTCACGTGAAAAACACATAAACTTTAAATATCAAAAAATTTGTAGTTTTCATAATATTTGAGGTGATTCGCTTCAACTTTTATAGGATATATCATTGAATAGTATTTGAATTGATCTAGTTTATGGTAAGTTAAATACATTTTGTAAATAACTGTGTGCTGGCATTTTTTTCTAAGTTTTTCCATTATATTATGATTTATGTGTCATTTCAATAGAAAGTCGCAAAGCAAGGAATGAAATATTTAATAGAACGCATCTTTGTAGGTGGTACACAGTTAGTTGGAACGAACGATGTATGTACATTATAAATTGACAAGCACTATGGATACCTACCAATTGCTTTGAAGTTTAAGCGGTATCATGCCGTTTTTTATAGGATTATATT
The DNA here is from genome assembly GCA_963978555.1 of Galerucella nymphaeae. Lineage (NCBI taxonomy): Eukaryota > Metazoa > Arthropoda > Insecta > Coleoptera > Chrysomelidae > Galerucella > Galerucella nymphaeae. Next base: position 14,198,905 of record OZ021715.1, on the reverse strand, counting down.
TATTTGTTTTGCATGCTTGTGGAATTATATTCTTGTAGAGTAGAGCTGGGGGGTTTATTTCGTTTCAATCGAATTTGATTCGAATAAGACCTTACGTCAAATTTTCGAATAAAATGCAAAAAGTTTATTATCGTGTAATAGAAATTGGTTTGAGACAAACTAACTTAATTTTTTTCGAAAAATATGTATTTGTTCACCTATATACAGTGTGACCCATTTTTAATGGAAACACCCACATAAAATTTGACGTTGTAAGCAGATTTTGATAATTTTTTTTTGATATGTCAAGTACTAAAAGGTTTAGGTCAGGACAAAATTTGAAATGTTTATTCCAATTTTCAGGACAATTTTTTTAATCTAAATAACGGAATTACATTCAAGTGTGGTGTAAAGTAACTAGAACTAAGGCCTAATTGATTTTTCAATTTAAATCTTAGAAATGATATTACAGAAAATTTACGCTATATTTGTTTTCATCTGGCGGTACTTTATTGTTAAAATCATAAAAAAATATTCTCATGGCCAAATATATTTATATAGGGTGCTTTTGTGACTATTAGCTGTGTGAGTTTTCAAATTTTTGAGTTGTCATAACTTTGTTATTAATAAATATTTTTTCATTAAATTTTGGTCACATCTGTTTAGAGGCACACTGAATCCAGTGGCGTAGTGATTTTTTCAATAAAAACTCGCTAATAAAAAATCTCGATTTTCGACTAAGAAAAAATATCGTAGTATGCCCTGAAAATTGGAATAAACATTTCAAATTTTTTCCCAAGGAAGACCTTTTAGTACTCGACATTTCAAAAAAAAATTATTAAAATCGGTTTACAACTTCAAATTTTAGGAGGGTGTTTCCATTAAAAATGGGTCACACTGTATATTTGGCCGACATATAATTTTCATATAATAATATATATTAATTATATAAAAATTTTGGTGCTCTACATCCATATATCAGACAATCGATAACGCATCTAGACACGCTGCAAATTATGGCATCAAAATATTACATTTGCAATGAAAGTAACTTCGACTAGCGTGTGTGTTTCGCACATACAGATTGCGAAAGTTCTTAGGGAACCCTGTGGATTACACAAGAACGACAAGGAAATATGGGAAAAACAACTGAAAGAGAGAGAAATAATAATTATGGGCCGTCAGCTAGGGTGTATACTTATTTCCGGAGGCTGGCCGAATGTTCGGTGCCCCCCTTTTTTGTTGAAGCAAACTCAATAGCACATAAATACTCTATTGTTTTATGTTTAAAGAAGAATTATAATGATGACAACCTTGAAAATTATATATGACGAGTATCTTTTTGTTATATTATAAACAAGTACATAACAACTAGTGAACAAAAAAGTTTAAATCTAAAAAATGATAATATCTCAACACTTTCCCGCGTTAAGTGGTTTTTCTTTTTAATCCCATATTAGAACAAAGCTGTACTAATATAGGTTTTGGAAGAGCTTCGGTCATCATTTCAGCCAACTGATGCTCAGTATGTACTTTTTTAACGACAATTTCCCCTTCTGATACCAATAGTGTGTATGCTATGGCCGCGAAACTTTTTAACAACTTTTTTCTAGTGCGGAAAAATAAACTTTTCCGCACTAGTGCGGAAAGTAAATTTGAAGAGTTTTTGGGAGTATACTGACATTTGAATATTCAAAATTTGTATTTGTATAATTGTAGTTTACCAAATGACTGTAAAATTAAGAAATTTATCAAAATTCTGCTATAATTTTTTTATAAAAATAAATGTTTTCCCAATTATAACTTATGGCCCCAGTAAAAGCCTTATGAAATAAATGTCAAATGATAATAGTAAAGTTGTTGATATGTATTTAATAATAAATGTTTGTTTATGTTAACTTTTGGGGTTTTTTCGCGTGCTAGTAGAAAAAATAGTGTACCTAACACTTGCTTAAAGTGATTTTTCCGCACGCATTTGCTGGCCGAACTCCGCTAGCGTCGTTCGGCCATCTGCAATAGCGTGCGGAAAAGTATCACTTTCCGCACTAGTTGGGTAATAGTATATTTTTGAGGTTTCAGGTACATGAAAAAGTACTGGAGGAATCTAAATGATTTGTATATGAATAAATAAATTGTTATGCACTCAATCTATGGTGAGGTGTAATTAAACGGTCGTGCAGTCGAACGAAGATACGCAAAACGATTTTCTAACAGGCAACATCCTAATCATTCATCATTAACGGCTCATTAGTAACTGGTAGGTACCTGATTGTAACGGATTCAAATTAAGTAACTATACGTGCCAAAAAGAATATAAATTGAAATATTTCAATACTAACAACCAAGTTTTGCATTCTTTTCATGATATAAGTATAGACTAATTTATCCTCCGGCTTAAGATGATCACTCAACCATAATCCTATTTTCGAGGCGATTCGCATTCACCCTCAACTTTCCCCAAATCCCAAACAACACTCATAGGCGCAGAACCGTTTTTGGAGTTGTATAACTCACTACAATCAGGCAATTGTCGTTTTTTCTTTCTTGCTTTTTGTACTAAGAGGATTGCCTGTACAAACTGAAGGCTTGATATGTGAGAGAGAGAAAATTTCCGAAGGGATAATAATAATAAAATTCAAATAAGTTTTGAATATGGTAGCAGCACAAAACAGCAACAAATAATTGTGATAAAAAGTGGGCTCCAATAATAACAAAAAAAATCAGAAACTTAATGCCTCTCCATTTTTTAAGACATTTGAGATGTCTTACAGTTTTTTCTTGTTTAATTAGTCGAGATGAATCTCTCACGTTATATGGGTACACGTATAAAAAATAGCGGATTAGCTGGGTATATATAGAAGCCACTACTATGAAGAAACTTTCCAGTTCCTATTACCCCATAGTACCCGTAACTTTATAGTAACGCGCAATAGTAGTATTCAGTGTCCAGCAATATCATCCATATGACACGTACTCAAGTGTCTTCACTTCATGGTCCTTGACCGTATGCCATTTTTTTATTTTTCGAAATAATCTATCAGAATGAAGACCCTTTTTCCGCTTGAGAATGCAAAAAATTGTTTTTTCTAATTTTGACATTTAAAGTGACACTTTTTAAAACTGATTGACGTTATGAAACGTCTTACTTTTTGTAACTAGTTGCATAAAGTAAAATTTTATGCAACTGGTGACGAAAAATGTATTTCAAAATTAGTGACAAAAAGAATTATTCTATTTATTAAACTGCTATAATAGTTCAGACCTTAACATTGGGTAAAGTGTCCATAATGTGGAAACTTTTAGATCTTTCTTACCCTCAAAATATGCAAGTAAAACTTTCTCATCTCGCTAAAAGCCTTCCGTCTAGACTTTTTTACAAAATGTCAAACTGACAACTAACTAACTAACAGCAACAAACTAAATTTATGTTTTCCAAATTTTTATCAATAAGGTATATGAAATTTTATTTTTTTATTAGGTACTTTCTTTAAAATTAGAAAAAATCTTGTATGCAATACGTAACGAAATGAAATTTTGTGTAACTTGTGAGTTTTTGCGGAACTCACTTCGTTCGTTCCGCAAAAATCTCACGCGTTTCACAAAATTAGGCATTTCGTAACTGATGGCATAAATAGCTATTTTTACATTCATGCAAAAAACAACACTTTTGTGAAACACATTTGATGGAAAAAGTGGTTCTTTTTTGCACTAGTGTAATAAAATCTTTATTGCACTCATCTGTCATTCTTGTGTCAGTTTTGTTATGATTTATGACAAACATGAACATTTAAATAAAATAAAAATCCAGAGCAAGTGTCTGATCCTGCTTCAATACAACAATAATATATGTATATCTCACTACTTAGTCTCAACGAATTACAATTATTGCAAAAATCTTTAATTATTTAAAATTTAAATGGTCAAGGCGAAAACCAGCTATGATTGAGTACTGACAAGGTGGAGGCCATAAAGATACAAAAAAGAAGAACGGTTTGAGTTTGATTAGGTTAGGTTAGGTTCCCAACATATTATATTCTAATTTTCCAGCTTTTGCATGAATTTAGGAAAAATATTGTATGCTACTCTTGCAAAACGTGTTTTTTGCACTCGACGTGTTGTCCAACTCGGCCTAAAGACCTTGTTGGACAATTTCACGTCGCGTGCAAAAAAGACTCACTTTTTGCACTTGTTGCATAAATAACTATTCTTATTATTTATATTGTAACTTCGAATTGTCAACTTACATACGAGTATTTAATCAAAAAATCAGCTAGTGAAAGACTTTTTCTTAGAATCGCTGGAAACTAAATACATATTTTTTTCCTCGTCAAAATTGCATAATTACATATACACTGTGTTATTTATAAGATGCGACATAGAGATTCCTGTACAAAACTGTCAAACGCTCTTTCTCTCCAATTTGCTCTTGTTTAATAAAAAAATGTAGTAAGTAGTACACCATTTTCATAACACTATCAAATAATTTCAAGTGCTTAGTACCAAGTGGATAGTGACACGGGCTATTTAAGGTTAAACTTGAAATATGGAATATTGATATTACGCAATATCTGACATTCCAAAAATTTTTTCTCATAATTTCCATATCGGTCATTCATTTTCGTATGAATTATGCTAGGTCTTCGTCTTGATCGTTACGCTTATAATCTTATGTATGTATAGCTTTGATACCGCTTGTCCCTCAACTCGTGACAGAAATAAGATAGAAAAAAGTAAAAGCTAACTCAGTCCATTAAGTGCTATTGCGAAACGAAGTTAAAAATAAGAAACTAAGCGTTTCACATATCAATTATTCAAATGGCCTTAAATCTGTTGGGGAAAGGTCAGAAGCGTGTAGAAATTAACAAACTATAATAAAAAGAGGATACCATAGATCAGCGGTTACCAAACCGGGAGGCACAAAGTATCATTGAGGGGAGCGTATTGAACTCAATATGACGTTAAAAACCAATATTCCAGCAAATATAATAACAGATCTATATAATGCTTTTCAGCAACACATTTTATAGAAGCTTCGAGCTCAAGCTAAGGCACCAAATTTTCTCACATTTCAGTAAATTAAATTGAATTGTATTTCTAGGGGATTTATTAAGACAGTCAATGAAGAAATTAACCTCGCACTAAACACAGTATAAAATCACAAAATGCTGACGATGAAGCTTCGATAACTCGAAAACTTTTTGAAACCATTATTGTAGAGAATAACATTTTGCATCTTTTTTATTTATTTATGACCCAATGAAAAAGCTCCTAGAATATTGAATAAATTAATAAAATGCATTCATTCATTTCTGAAAATCATTTCATTTTCTGTTGTATTGGACTTTTTTTCTGATGTTTATGCTTTTTTATACAAGGTGGCCCAAAAGACTGGAATCGGCCAATTATCTCGTAAACTGCTAGTCCTAATTGTACAAAAATTTGAGTACACCTATTTTGGGATAATTAGATTCAAGATTCGCTATTTGCAGTTCCGCCAGATTTGTCGTTTCTCTTATTAGTTATATTAGTAACTTTGGAATCTCCCATTTATCACCATATGTAACACTTATTTTATGTAGTCTGAAATGTCCAAAATATATAAAACATAAGTCTGGTAATGCCTTTTTGTAAAGTAGATTTTTCAAGTATCTCCAGTAAAAAATTGTTTCTAGGACTTAAATCAGGTGAACGTGGGGGTCATTCAATTTCACCTCGTCCACCAATTCATTGTCCGGGAAGTATCTAATTTAAATAACGGCGAACACTTACACCAAGATGAGCTGGAGCTTCGCTTGCTGCAATCATATCTGATTAAAATTGGATCTAAGCAAGTTTCTCAGTGTAGGTACAATTTAATCTCTAAGTAGAAGTTCATATTTATTTGACGTTAGATTTCTTTCCATGAAGAATGACCCAATTAATAAAATCACAGCATTTCACATTCATCTTCTTCAAATCTACATATTTCGCACTGTTTTATGTATTTAAGATCTTCTATTCTAAATAAAATCGTAAGTGTTACATGTGGTTGAGATCGTATTCAATTGGAGATTCCAATAGTGACTAAATATACAAAACCGAAGCTACTAAAAGTATAAAAGAAACAACATTGGAACATTGCAAATATTAAATATAGAATCTCCGTATACGAAGATAGGTGTACCTCAAATTTTGTATAATTGGAACACTTTACGAGATAATTGGCCGTTTCTATACTTTTTGGTCACTTTGTATATAAGACGCTTAATGTAGAAAATATAACGCTCGGCAAGTAATCAGCAGATATCCGTTTATTTTCTGTCTCTAAAAGAAGGGACGAAAAGTAGTCCAGTCAAATGGTAGTTTGAAGTGGAAAGTTTTGGAGTAAAGCAAGCAAAGCAAGCTATTTATGAAAAAAGTGTTTATATGTATAGTAAAATAAAGGAGAGAAAATTTCCTATAATTTATGCTTCTTAGTATTTTTCGTACGTCGTATGGTTTCCACGCAAAAGAGTGCTGAAATATGGGAGAAATTAGCATTTGCAAAAAAATAGCAGAATACGGCATTAGTTTATATTTTTTATTTTATGTAGGTGATTAATTAATCAATTAATTATTTGATACATTAATAAAAAATGCTGATGTTTTGTATGCCGATCTAAGGTAGCATTTATACCTCAAGTTAATCAAGGACGAGCTTTCCTTGTCACTTAATTTGTACAGCGCAGTGAAAAAGAAAATACCAGCGTTAATAGCAGCGTCAGCATATACCGTGGGATCATTGAAAATTTGAATGGTCTTGGTTAGGGCAGGGTTTTTCTTGAGGGTTTGAAGAAAGCTCATTTTTCCGACTTTTAATGAGGCTGAGGTAGTGTCACATCCCCCCATGGCGTGCAAAAACAATATGTTGTCACTTATGAATTGGTCTGGATGGCAGTCAGGAGAAAAAATGAGTTGGGAAACTGCCCCTTTACCTGGCTTCAGGAAATATATATTTGAATTTACACCCCGGCAACGACCAATCATGATGACCAGCAGATCCACATCTTCACCCACAATAACTACACAGTTATGCCCTTGACGCTCACCCTTTTCAGTCACGTGATTTTGACGGATACCCCCTCCAGTCAGGATAGTCGAACCGAACTGTCTTTGCTTTTAAATCGAAAGGCGGGGTGCTGCAAATGAATTGTTTCACTTAAAGGGAAAGTTGCATTGATTTATTCATTATGTTTTGCTTTTTTCCAAAAAATACTGATTAGCCCCATATTTCAGCACTCCATATACGAAAAAATGTTAGGAAACATAAATTGTAGGAAATTTTCTCCCCTTTATTTTACTACATTAACACTTTTTTCATAAATAGCTTGCTTTGCAAGTTATAAGCTGAAAATCACTAAAAAACAATATTTTGAGTGTTTTTTTGATGATTTCCCATATTTGCCGAGCAAATTTTTGTTGGACAACTTCAGATTCGTGTTCAGCACCATAAAAAACATAGAATAAACCAATAAAAACAATTACTCCAAAACTTTCCACTTCGACCCCTTTTTGTGCACCGTTTTACTGGAGTAAAGGTCTTGGGAAGTATATCCATACATTATCGAACCACGTCTTCAACAAGGAGTCGGTATAGATGTTGACGATTTTTATCATGAAAATGAAGAATCAATTGAGGCTTCACAGTCTTCTTTCTATTCCTTGAAAAATGAGAACGAAGATGAGAAGGAAATATCAATTACAAATGGATTCTAGCCGTCTACAAAATGATCGAAAATTGCATGGAATTTTTATTCGTTTTATGTTTTTTCAAGAATTAAATATTTGAAAAATATTTCAATAATATGAAAGAAATTTTCGGTGCGGTGGGGTTTTCAAAAGAGATCGCCAAAAAAGATTTTTGAGAGTCGCTGCCATGAAGTGATCTCCACTTTTCTGCTACCAGAGGAAATAAATTAATATCAATTTATTAAGACTTTGTCATCCAATACTTTCACCAATTTAAATTATACTGCAATAAATGATTCCGTTATAATAAATCTCATCTCACAAAATTTACAATTATATCGATATATCTATTCAAAAATATCAAATATTATGTATTCCACTGTAATTATTACATAAGTACATAGGTTGTTCCAATAGTATCCACTTCATAGGCCTCTACTTTATCATTCAAGTTTCTACCAATATTAATTAGATATTTCTGAGATGAATAATCATGGCGTTAAATGCAGCTTCATACATAACCTATAATTATCATAGAACACACGCATATTCCAGCAAACGCCTACTTATTAACGTAAACTTTCACCTCTAAAGTGAATATCTACAAATCATTTTTAACATATAGGATCATAACATCAATATATACATATTATGTGTATGTTTACCTTGAGTGCTGTAAATGCGAGAACACAACTAACAGTTTTCAGTTGATTCAAAAATTATGTTAGTGTTTTCTGGTTATAACTGTAATTTTGGAACCATTTGTGACATACCTTGGAGCTGTAGGATGGCTAAAGGATGGAAATGGAATAAAAATCATTCACTTCTCCCCAAGTTCCAAGTTTATGATGAAAATATAAAAATATTGTAGCTTAATTTTCCAAAATGGTTAAATAAATTTGCGAAAGATATAACATATTGGTAATTGCAAAATGTAAGGTCATAACACAGTGGACCAGACTGGTGGTACTAGTGGTACATTCGGTCATACCACAGCTCAAACACTTGACGTGTAGATTGATAGGGGGAAAAAAGATGTGAGCTCTATTCCAAAAAAGCGTCTTTATAACGTTTGTTTTAATAAATTTTCACTTTGACGTACAATAATAGGAATTATAACATGGCTAGTTATTATAGTGAGATTCAAAAAGCTCCAATAGTTTTGAAAATGGTATGAATTAGATTGAAGTTCGACGATTTTTGAAAAAACCTATCATTTGATAGTCTTTACTACTATAGTATATTATTGAACGAGCAATTTATGATAGCCATTATTCACGATAAGTGACGTTTGTGTCCCGAACCGCAGGCGAGGGGCGCAAGTCACCCGAGTGAATATTGGCCACAAATTGTGGGTAGAATACTATACTTTGTCCACGACCCTTGATTTCTTCATAAAATAAAAGTCAGTAACGATCATTTGGTATTATTAACTTCAAAATGTGGTGGTAGCTACATAAAAGAATTTAACATATCTGGAGATGGAGGATACTGTGTGAAGTATCAATACAACGTAACGTTATGAATATTTATTGTTTTAAAATACTCAATATTAGAAAATATCGTTATGAAAAGTACCAATACTAAAAATTACAATATTTTATCGATACGATATATTTCAGAAACAAATTTCCTGAACAAAATACACAGATTTAATAGTTTATATCATAGTGTTTCCCCATCTCTAGTCAGTGTATTATGGACCATAATTCACTCCAGTAGATATATGGGTACCATATACCTTTTGCAAGGAGGTAAAATATTGACTTATTATCAGGTGGTCGTGGACAAATAATAATATCAGCATGTTTCACGGATATTTGAGTAATATTTAGTTGTGCATATTGTGACCTTAATTTATATTTTTGGAAGCATCTGGGTTCCTTCAAAATTGAGAATTTCTAAGTGACAATATCGAATAGTTCATTGCGACATCTATGGATAATAATTTTTGTGAATATCTGTAAATATTGATATTTCCAATTCACCATAAAATGGGTTCGAATGAGATTCATTAGAAAAGAAATTGAATATATTGAATTTTTGGTTGCATAAGATATCTTTCTAACCATATAGCTTCAGAGTAAAAGAGGTTAATGGCGAGTTTCCTCTTGTTCTTCAAAGAAGGAATGTGAATATATGTAAAATTAAATCGATATACCCGATATTACAAAGACAAAAATAAATAAGAAATACGAAGTTGACATTTAGTATGAATGCGACAACGACCATTATCCATATCTGCACAACGCGATCACTCCGTGTCGATTTTTGTGTTTTAAGGTGCAAACTGCAGTCGACAAAATAGTGGAGTGTGTGTATGCTGCAATCGGATTTGTGAACTAGCTGAACAGGGGTACTATACGTGACTATTCTCACTATATATGGTAATAGAATAATATACTCTTAATACACATAGGCGTAGAATAAGAATTGTGAGTTAGTTGTGATGACAGTCAAAAAACGAGTCATTCTTTCACCATATATTCTGCATAAAAAAGAAGCAGTACTGTGCAATTGGCAGAACAATACTGCAGTTCCTAATGCATGGCAGAAAATTTGAAAAGTTATTTTATCGGATTTTTTTTCTCGAAAAAAAAACACTGTTAATAAATAGATCAATACATTTATGAAAAATAAAATGTGTTAACATTATTGAAAAGTCAGTTGAAGAAGCTATATAGTTAATCCTATCAATTTCTCTTTGATTATTTTGTTCAATGGATACATTTTCACACGTCTGAAAACGCAATGACACTTGATAAATTGTATGTGATGTGGAAAATTGAAGACAAATTGTACAAAAAATTAAAATGTTCAGAGAAATCATTCATGATATCATTCATCATTCGAAATTTCATCATCTGAACTATCTTCTTCAACTGTGAAATCATTCGATTCATCACTGCTCTAAGTATTTTCTAATCCGACGTTGGGTTGTGAACTATCATCATCTATAATCATGAAAAAAAAAAAAATAAACAATTTTTGGAATGGGTTCAAGAAATGCACACCGATTTCGCTGGATTCAGCATCACTTCCAGGTTCGTCGTCAGTCTATATAACAACATCATTTAACCATTAAACCAGGGAACTTTATATCTGCCGTCCTGAAAACGCCATCAATATTCTTTGGGATTTAACAGAACGTAACCAATATTTGGCTTTATATATGTATTTTTTATTTATATTTATCTATATTATATAAATTGATAGTTTGATAGCTCAAAGGCAGTCTTATCATGCGGGTCATACGATTCATCAAAGACATAAAAATTATAACAGCTAGCAAAAAACGTCAACTTTCTAGTTAGATTTAGATGTGTAGAGGCCTTTGTACTTTGGATTGTGGTCTAAGAAAAAATAGTTTTCAAGAACATAAAAGCAATTTCTTGGTTGCCCTAAAACTTTCTCCAATTATTATGAAAATCTTCAACTTTAACAATTTTTTTTTGATGATTTTGTAGGAAACTCAAAAGTGAGCTTGTACATTACGCTGTTAATATATTTTCATACCTTTGTAATTCAATGATTCTCTCATGTTAACATATTTAGCGATAAACCCCCTTTTTTGCTCACTTGTGGACATATTGAATCAACAACACGTAGTGTTTCTCCGTCACTGCGAGTCGGAGTTATCTCCAAATGTAAAATTGCAATCGGATGCCATAATTCAGGGAGTTGCCAATGATAGTAATAGTAATAGTATGCCACTTGGAAAGTGCGAACATCACGATTACTCCATCTTGGGCCAATAGCAATCGAATCTATTAACTTTTAACTGCATTCTCCAAGAAGACGACGGTCACTTCATAAAATACGTAAATGGGGGAAACTGAAGCACATCGTTAAATGAATCCCTTACTGTTATTACATTTCACATTGTTAAAACGAGTTATTCTATTGCCCTTATCTTTCTATCGAAACAACAAATCTACTCTGAATCACCATGACAAGTATTTTCAACCATTATGAAGACTAAGTTTCAATAATACATACTTTCAATCGAAAATTTCTCGAATATTCTGCTAAAATGATTCAATTTGTAGCTTGGAATGAAAAACTGGATAGAATCTTGAATTAACACTCACTACAACTCTTTTAGCAGAAAGTGACTAAGCATTATGACCTTTTGGGCGAATAAACTCAAGTGTAGTGAAAAATTCAATATTTAAACCAAAAACTGTAAGCACTAGGTATTATTGAAAAAAAAATAAGTCGATTATCGTGTGCTACCTTTACGAACAAATCTTTGATGATGGCATCCTATCACAAAATACTCTAGATCCAACAGGATTTTCTCTTTTTAATTCTTCTCATGAAATAGTTTCTTCTGTAACGTCTACCTACTCCCATAATAATATGATTATGGATTGTGCTCTGCATCAAAATCCATAAAGATGGATCAGCGACAGATGTCAACAAGTGAACCAGGATTTAAAATCTCAACTAGATCAATTATGTTCCAATTTCACTGAAAAAAAAGCTTTTTTACTGAGTAACTGATATTGTTATAATGTCAGATTTTCAGTTTGTGCCGCTTCAACTTAACCATTTTTCGAGAAATTTGCATAGCAATATTACAAATATGTTGAATAGACAACTCATACCTAAGCAAATTGTGAAAAGCACAATCTTCATGTGGGTAGAAGAACATTGGAAAATAGAGAGCAACGAAAAGTCGATCAGTTAGCTAAGATTGCAGTCTTATTCGGAATTGAAAACAGGTGACATCAATAACACATACTGCAAAATAATTATTTCCTCTCATTGATAGACTCCATTTAGGCATACAAATATGTACCATGCTCATTAGAAGTTGTTCTGGCGATGCAATCGTTGAAGCTTGTTTGGAATCTGTCAAAATTTTTGTGAATGCCTAGCTGTATGTGAGTGCTTACTTTTATTTTCCCAAAAAAGGAAGTGAGTTTACGCAAATACCTAGCTTTATAAGAAATACTGCATTGTATTATTTTTTTTGTCTCTCATGTCTTATATCTGTCTTATACTGTGTTTGTCCTTATCCTGTAATTGGGCTTGCCCGAGGATATTGTAATTGAAATAAATAATTAAATAAAAAGTTACACCAATATGTAATCACTACGAAATCTATCTATAGAAGACTACCGCAAGAAAATTGTAGTACCAGAGAATTGCACTTCATTTCTATATTGGCGCTCTAGAAACAAGTTATTGAGAACTGTCTTGAGGACTTTTTTAATGAGAACTACGAAAGGTTTTAGTATCAACCACTTTTTGCGATGTCTTAACAGGTCACTATGCTAGGTGTCTTAGGGTTAATCGAGCATCCCTGTGTGAAGCCCAGTTGTCATTTACGCTTTGTGAAGGATAATGAACGCGTCACATATACGTAGATTGCGATAATTCGTGGCTGGATGAGGGCTCCAAAAAATATATACAATCAAAATCATGATAATCACTGAGAAACTGATTATTTATTCAAGTAACAACAATAACAAATCTCACCACACTTGAAATGGGATATTTCTACAAAAGTCAAAAAATGACAAGGTTTGCACCATGGAGGTTTGCGCATTGACACTTTTTCTTGGAATCTCAGGTTATCATGACACCAGGGTGCGAAGTATTTCGCACATTACATGTAAGTACTTTTGTATTTCAATCTTTGGAAAAATGAAGCAAAACACCCCTTGTATCAATAGTAACAGTGAAAATTTTATTAGGAAAGACATTTCAGTTCAATCCTCTTTTCTATAATAAATTGGACATTTCACTTATTTATAATATTTTGAAAAGATAGATTTTAACCTTTATGGAAAAAGTATTGTTTGCATCTCTAGAGCGAACTAAGTAGCATATTTATTTTGAAGATATAATGTGTTAGGGGTAATTAAAGCCTTTTGAAATTATATTCATGTGTACAGGGTGGTCCATCCATAAACAAGGCGAACGACTAGAATAATTATTATTCTGCTATATCTATTTATAACTATATATACTTTGGATTTAGAACCCCTTTTTTATAAGTTGAAAGGAACGGTCCCACTGTACATAATTTGAGGAATTTCAGGAAACTATAATAATACTTCATACAGTTACCTACGTCTAATTTTTAAGTATCTTTTCCCATATTCTCACCAACTGCAATTATGTCCATTCACATTTGATTCTTAATGGTCGTAACATAATAATAATTTTTCTTCTATTTGTCACATTTGCTTAACACAATGACCCACTTCACCCTATCCTCGGCTATACATTTAATCTAACAACGGTGTTGTATAATATATGTAACACGTTTAGTTCGATGCATTGCTCTATGATGAAATTAATATAAACAGTGTGATGTCGTGACTTCGAATTTTTATTGTCGAGATGATATTTGCTTACTGTTACTGAATGGGGTATTCGCTAACGTTAAAATATTTCCATGCGGAATAATGCTATAGAGATTTTAAGCCACTTATTTGATCAACGTTATACGTTATCGGTTATTTTGCTCGTGCGCAATAGTAAAAAAATATCCGATCACCTTAATAAGAGATAACGTTTAACGTGTAACGTCGTTTACAAGTTATGGCTTCAAAAACTAAAATAATTGAAAATGTCATCAGCTATTTTAGAAAGACTACGCTTGCTCAGTTTAACGTTTAGCGTGTAACGTAGGTATCTCAAAATTTTATGTGGCTTAAAATCTCTCTAATAATATGAGTCTAGTTTAATATGACGTCTTAAACTTCAACTACCATTTATATGAATAAAATTCTGATAAATATTGAGCAACATGAGTAATATAGCTTGTTCACTCAATTACAGTTGAAGTTTTCAACTAGCAATAATCGCACTCCGGATATAGTTCATGTAATTCCTTCTTGGCGTACGTCGTCGATTGTTAATTTCTTTCCAATACATTACTTTGGAAGAAATGAAAAAATACAGGTTTCGTATTCTCAATGTGTCTTAAGTCTTTTTCTACTGTTAATATCTTTATAGCTGAGTATACATGACTGAGAAAGTCAAGGGAACAGTATATTTTCTGTGAGAAATATTAATTTTTTTTAATTGCAAAGTGGTTTCAGCTGTTACGACATCATCAGTCCAAGTGATCGAGTTATAGTAGTTGCAAGTAAGATAGGAAATTGTGAAGAATTACTTACTCAAAAGGTATCTACAAGAAATCAAATTCAAAAATTCACCACACATTGACTACACAATCATAAAACTTTTTTTAAATTAAAATTACATATGATTTTGAATTTTTTTCTCTTTAGGACAAATATATAAATTTACATACACCATGCTATTCTGGACACAATAGTAGTTTATTTAACTAGTGCGGAAAGTGATACTTTTTCGCACGCTATTGCATATGGCCAAACGACGCTAGCGGAGTTCGGCCAGCAATCCCCTGCGGAAAAGTCACTTTATGCATGTGTTAGGTACACTATTTTTTCTACTAGCACTCGCAAAAAAAAACCAAAAGTTAACATAGAAAAACATTTATTATTAAAAAAATACATATCAACAACTTGATTATTATTATTTGACATCCATTTTTTTAAGGATTTTACCAGGGCCATAAAAAAATTATTGAAAAAAATTTTTCTTCCTATAAAAAAATGATAGCAGAATTCTAATAAATTTCTTAATTTTTCAGTCATTTGGCAAACTACAACCATACAAATACATATTTTAAATATTCAAATGTCAGTATACTCCCCAAAAACTCTACATATTCACTATCCGCACTAGTGCGGAAAAGTGACTCTTTCAGCACGCTTTTAAGTGCGGAGAAGTGGATCTTTCCACGCGCTAGTAGAAAATTACTTGTTTACCTAACTAGTGCGGGAAGTGATACTTTTCCGCACGCTATTGCAGATAGCCAAACGACGCTTCAGCGGAGTTCGGCATGCGAAAAAAACCCAAAAGTTAACATGAAGGAACATTTATCATTAAATACATATCAACAACTTAACTATTATTATTTGACATCCATTTGATTAGGCTTATACCAGGGCCATTGAAATTTTTTTGAAAATTATTTTTTATAAAAAATTATAGCAGAATGATGATAAATTTCTTAATTTTTCAGTAAAAGTACATATTAAACATATTAAAGCATATTAGAGCCTTCGCGTTAAATGAATATATTTATTATGCTACTCACTTTTCATAGAACATACTGTGATTTATTATTTCAACATTAATAATGATGGTACTTAACTACAATTGCTCGTAACAATTCTCATATTTAAGTAAAGCGTGTTATCAATATACGGGTCAAGATAATAGTATTATCCAACTATAAAACCTCACAATTAGGAAAATTACTCCTCAAATTTTAGACCTTTTACTTAGAAAAAACATCTACTTCCGACAAAAGATAAATTACAATTTTTACAAGTTTTAGTTTGTTATGGTTCGTCAACATTTATTCAAATTATAGTATTGACGGACATTTATTTGACAGGAAAAAAATATGGTTTCCTTATATTGTACGGATCAACTGAAGGGTGAAAAAATCATCCCTATTTTTCTACTTCACCTCACGCTTCTACTTTACTCCATGCAAGGTATCAACTATTATATTCTTAATTCCTTTTTTCATTTTATTTTATTTTAATTATCATTGATTATCCATAACTAGAAGGTATCTAATCAACTTATTAGTTTGTATCTAGTTATTCTACGTCTAACATACGGTGTAACTGAATGATATTTTTGTCATATCCACCCGCTTGTAGTCAAAACTTACTCCGGTTGTTTGCGGAAAGGTATCACTTTCGCTCTAGTGAAGGCAATAACTCTTGAATTAATGAAAATTGAAATTACAAGTTTTTTATATGGTGGAGATTTTGATCCGTCACGTCATTGGTTCGTCTTTTTCCGAAAACAACGGTGGTGTTTCTATTACTGTTAACGACAAGCGCAACAAAATGATGGTAACATATTTTTTTTAATAGGTAAATAAGATCTAATCTAATAGTAGTTCATGATTTTCTACGACAATGGTAATTGTATATAACAGTCCCCATAGTAGTTATTTAAAGACATTTAACTTTTTCAGTGATTCTAATAAAATCGTATAAACATATATTTACTAGGAACGGAAAAACTAAGAGACAGTATCAAACGACATATCTATACAACCACAATAAGCACCTGTATCCATTCTCTTCAGATCTAAATGATTCGATTCTTAATACCAGTGTTCGAAGCCGAACAAATCTGATAAACACCAAAGATAATAAGTTTTACTTTTGTAACAATAACCACGGTAAGCTCTTTATTTCTTCCTTATCTGATAAATATACTTCGCTATAAAACGAACAGATGTCATCTTTATCGTTGATTATTTCAAGCTAGCTGCTCAGTTTTTTTGTTGTTGCAATTTATACTAACAAGAAAATAAAGATATCTTGATCACTGATTTACAAAAATATATACTGATATTTAGTACAGGAAAGTTGTCAGCATCGGGATAGTGGTAATAAAATTAATTTTCAGACATCAAGAAAATGAGTTATTTCTTAATAAGTTATAGTTTGTAAAGATTGATCGAACTCAGTTGAATATTGAGTACTTATAATAATGTTTCGTGATAATATTAACATGGAATAAAATTACAAGTGGGTGGTTTTTCAATTGAGACGTCTCGATTATCCCAATATGGCTCATTCTCAGTGACGATACACATTATTTTGCTAAAGGGCTTTGTTGTCTAGCAAATTTGCCGTAAATGGGACGACGCTGATGTGGTCACCCCTGTCAACAACTTTATCCACTTCATCTAATAAATTCAAGGATATTGAGGTTGTGGTTACAGCAGGTTAACGCTACGTCTACCTCACAGTGGACACCACGGCGGAAATTTGATTATTTTGATGTTGAGATGGAGTGGCTTTGATATTCTTCTACAAAATAAGCGCCTACTTGAACAGCAATTAATTGAAATACATCTATGCCACACATGTGGCATGTAATGCGCACACTGGAAAATAGATCGAAACTGATGAAATAAAATGACTTTTCATATTTTCATGTTCGTGAATAGCTATTTACCCAACATGTGCGGAAAAACATTTTCCGCAAGTGTTAGGTACAATAGTTTTTCTACGAGCATGAGGTTTCACTTATTCACGAGCAAAATATTTTAGAAATGCACTGACAGTTTTTTGACAGTAAACAAACAAAAATGAAATTAAATAGCTGGTTAGTTACACATGGTAACTAAAGCTTTTCGAACCTCCATAATATACCGGCTTATTATTAATTTGATATATTGGTGTGAAAAATTATTTCCACACGGTGCGGGAAAATACATTCCTTCAATGTTGACATCCTCTAATCTTCTTATTATCAAAATTTCATTCCAATTTTGTCGACATTTCCGGACCATACAGGGGTATAGTAAACCACCATTAATAATTAATTTTATAAGTTTCTAACGCAGGTATTATTTGATTGAGAATATGGCCATAAATACACTTCCAACTGTATTATTAACTTTATTTAAATTTTAGATGAACTTTGTATAAATTGTTTAATTGCGAACGACAAGCAGGAAGTAATAAAACGGTAGAAATAAATAACTTGTAAAGGTTTATAAATAGTGACAAATACAGCAAAACTTCTCTATGAAACCAGCAGGTACCGTACTTTATCAGATACTTATTAAGGAACATATTAAAAGTTGAATGTATTAAATAATGACGCTTGTATTTATAACTCAACGATAATGTTTATTTCGCAGTATTTGATTGTTGTTCCTTGTTCTGAGTAAATTTTTGTTATTGAATTGGAACCGACGTTATCTCTAACTAGTTACTGCGGAAAACCTAAGATTATATTTCCAGGCCGACTCAATTCTGTTCAAATTTTTTCCAATTCTAATTCAATTCATAAAATTTTATCAGATACTTCCGAGATCTTCATTGCAATTTTGCGTCTTCTGAAAACTTTTTGATCAATTAAATACATAGATCACCCAGTATATAGTAAAAGAAATAAAATATCTTAACCCACTGGTCGTTATTCCATATATGTATATATTATGGGATGAATAATAGAATATATTGTAGAATGAGTAAGCAAGTAATTACAGAATTAGTTTTCCTCATTTTTTTTCGAATTATAAAATAATTACTTATATTATTCTCGAAATTTGGAACATAATTAGGTACAGGAGTAAAGGAAAATTTAGAAAATTTCGAAAAATTAATGTTTTTTCTCTCAACTTCAAATTGTTTCGATGAAAAATATCTTTCAGCATATAGGTACATAAATAAAAAATTGAACATATGAATGAATATTATCGTTTAGTAAGGTCTGCGTCCATTTTTTATTAACCGGTAAAAAAACCTAGGTAGCGAAAGTTTTCAAAAGTGGTCATCTTTTGCTCCAAATTTCAGTGCATAAGAGGCCTTTCACCCGAAATTAGGGATACTCCTTAGGATGCAATAACTACCTACAACAGAAGGTGTCTAAATGTAGTTCATTATGAATATTTTGGTTTTTCATTCACAATTTTTTTCAATTTTTTAAAGAGTTATATACTTTTATAGACTTTTTCCATTTCTAAATTCTAAGCGACTGGTTTATTCAGCTTGCGGTCCTGATTTCAATCCTATTGAGCACCTCAATTATCTCCTTACTGCAGAAATGCAATCGTTGCCGATCCGCTTTGCGTGACACTTGACCAAGATCCAAGATCCAGAGGAGCTGCACTAGAAGAATAATATGATCCTCTTTTCATTAACATTGGAGTAACAATCGAAATAAGCGCTTTTTTGAAATAATACTTTTTTTATAAATTTCTTCGGATATTCAGTGTTTCAATATTGTTTACAATAATTTTCATACCGCTACCGAAAAAGCAATGGATTATCTTTAATAACCGTGAATAAAAAATTTGAATAATCATCTTGACACCAGTTTATACAACTTGTTGCAGTTGCAGTTTCACCCCCACAGGTTGTTTCAAAATTCTGGTAAAAATCATCTTATCATTTGTGTTACCTGAATATTTCCAATTTTCACTACGCATCAGAATTTCAACCAGCTTATTGCTACTTAAAAGGAATGGTTAATCCAAATTCTGATATTTTTATATTCATGGAATCAAGAAACTAAACATCATCTGACAACGCTACGAAAACTGTTATTCAACTCCATATATTATCATTGTCAAAAGAATATGATTATTTATTAAACTATTCCTGAATGTTAGCAAGATAAAAAATTGAAAAAATAAGTGAGTAATCCACAGTCCCATGCAACATGAATTACTGTTTTTTTTTCGATACCATCTATTTCTTTTATCTCATCCATATCAAATCATTTTCACAGAAGAAAACAAACGAAGAATCGGTGTTTTCCAGAAAATTTCACGCTATGCCTTATTTGAAAATCTTATATTTCGTTATTACCTTAAAGGTTTGTATGATAATCTTCCACTAGTTCATTGAGATATGTTTCACTTGGAAAGTGACTGCTAAATATTATTCCATCCCATTTAATTTCGTCTTAAGCCTAAAATTGATTCAATTTTTCTTATGTAAACCTCAAATGAATCTTCCGACTTGTCATTCTCTGTCTTATTTGAATAAATTTCCAATAATAATGACATTTAAATATGATGGATGTAAGTATGTTGGGGTTATATCCACTGAGGTATCTGTGGTACGTTTCGTTAATTTGTTCTTTGAAAACAATGTGCATAGCCGGACGTGTATGTGCAGACAACATGTGAAGAAAATTCTTTCAGTTTTTTTCACGTTCCTTTGTCGAACAAAATCAATCTTAATAGATCAAAACCCAATTAATATCAATATAAACATATAACTTTGATAAACTGAAAGGGCATCTTCCATTCTACTCACCTTCTTGAGTTCATTTCTTTTTTCTATCACTACCTTTTCGGTTAGTATCTGCAGGAGGCTCTACTCGTTTTAACAATGATCATCTATAATAACGTCTTAGATGTCCAGTTTATATTCTTCATTTTTACAGAGTGACAATATGAATGGATAAACCACTTTCAGCAAACCTTCTCAACAAAAAACTGAATACGAGTTTCAAACGTTTTATACTACAATGTGGACGGCAATGAAAAATTAAGTGAGTGGCAAAAAGAAATTTGAGTCCCTTTTTGGCCTTTTTTGTTAGTTTGGCCCCAAATTCGTGTAAGGCTGATCTTTTTCCCAGCAGATTTATATGAGTAATTCTGCTTTCGACACAGTTTTCAGCTCCAACAGTTCCTTTTTTTAAATATTATATAATTTTAATAATAAATAGTATTTTGCTGAAAAAGTTCCCAAAACCAGGAGAGAGCTGTGATCTACATAATAACCAAAAAAAGGGGATTATTAAAACTAATATTTTTGTTCAGATTGTTGAAAATTATACAGGGTGGGGCAATCTTCTGACATCGGAGGATTACATCGTTGCGGTACGAAAAAAAACTTTAATGTTATGTGTGAGCTGATACAGCTAATGAGGGCACATTTTGAAAATACTTTCATTTCTACATGGTGTTCCAAAACCACGTAGCAGCATAAACTTACATTTTTCTAAATGAAACGTACTATATTTTGTTCAGGAATCGAAAAGATCTCACCGAGAGCGTTACAAAAATATAGCATTCTAATAAATTATATGGGTGTTTTAAAAAGATATGGCCAATTATTGGTAAAAAAGACCTCTTCTTTAACACTCTGTTAAACAGTAAATCAAAATAAATCAACAGGTCTTTGTATTCAATTATCATTCACATATCATTTGCTCAGTATTAATAACTTTTTCATCTGTCGCTTCTTTAATACAGGGTGAAACAAAACGCAAATCAATCAATATCTCAAATTTTTTAAATGAATCACCCTATAAGTCTTTTTACAATTTGATAGTACAATTAATGATATTTCAAACGATATAGCACATTTATGGTATAAGTTAATGGAAAACCGTGAATATTTCATGATAATGGTCAAAAACAAGTATTTTACTTACACAAATCAAATGGTATTGAATTTTTACATGCAACGTTTCATTTAAAAAAATGTAAGTTTGTGCTGCTACGTGGTTTTGGAACACCCTGTAGAAACGAAAGTATTTTCAAAATGTGCCCTCAGTAACTGTATCAGCTCACACAAAACCTTAAAGTTTTATCTCGTACCACAACGATGTCAGAAGATTGCCCCACCCTGTATAATTCAAAAACATTCACCCTGTTAAGCTAGCTACTCGTCGACTCTCAAATTTCTTCATCTTTCGATCAGTTGAGCAGTTTGATGGATGAAATATTCGACACATTGAATATGATCGATTCGATAGAAGCTCAGATCATGGGGTGTAATAATTCAGATAGACCGTTTTTTGTTTTCGGACCCTGGAATCTGTGTCGGATCTCGTCTCATGTCAATGGCGGCAACAGGAAAACACAATTTATTTCATTTTAAAAGTAACACAGATCATCGCTTTGATTGTGCTTATTTAATTATCATACGTAATATAACAAGTGATATGATTATCATCGATGATATTTTCGAGTGAAACAGAGCTGCAGATTTAACGAGTCCGAAGGACGAGTTAAATGTGCTGCTTCGGTTTTACGAGATATATCATCGATTATTAATCATATCACGAGCTTATATTTAATGAGAGAATATAATGAATTTATCATTACAATTACCCCAACGATTAGAACACATTTTTATATTTTCAATATGAACTGTCAATCATAGATATAAAATACTTACTGTCAATCACTATCAATATGAAAAATTAGCCTTAGCAACGAACCAAAATAAGGTGATAATTTCTTTTGTTTTTTATCATCGCTGTGATAGACATGTATCTAGGGAGATTCTCAATATTGATTGGTGGAAAACATGTCACGTGACTTATGAATTATATTCTCACTATTATACTTAATCATCCCAAAAAAATAAAATTAATAATACTTACGGCTGTGAATTTTTTTTCCTCTCGTGAATAATGGGAACTGACGAATCAATTATTTCCAGCCATGCTTTCGAGTACGTGTAATTCGCTTTCGACACGTGCTAGAAACAAAATTTCGGCGGAAAATAAAAAAATATCTTTCAATCGAATAACTAAAGACAAGCGAATAAGTGTATTATAGTTACATTTTGATTATGGATGATGGTACTTATTAAGTTTATTTCAAAGTAATTGCATATTTCACAAACTTTTTCCAAAATTTCAATAAAATGTTCAGAATAATCAAAATAGTCAAATTCGTTGCATGAGGAAGAGTTACTTTCTAAGGTAGATTGAAAGTCACAGTATTCTGGAAACCTTTGACATGATGCCTTAAAAAAAACCTACCTTCAGCCCTTTTGATCTCAAATAGGGATACCTGAGTCCTCTATGAGAGGGAACTATTTGGAATAGATGACCGTTGGAACGTGGTTGTCCCAGGTTTATTCAAAACCTGGGACAAAAATGTCAACCATCCATCCTACGCAACTATTTTATACTAAAATGTTGTGATATTGGAAATACCGTTTAGTTGAAAAGACAAAAAGTATATGGATATAATATGAAAAAAAAATATGTTGAGAAAAAGACAAGATTCACCTAGGATGTCAAAGCTCAATATAATCGAAACAATCAGAATGATTGATGAAATGGTAAACAATGAAATCCCGACAACAACTAAATAAACGTATGATACTCTAAAAAATACCTATAGGAAAGAGAAAAGATTTTAGAAGCTACTTCAAAAAATACTCTGATATGGAGACAATTTAACACCTTCACCAAAGAATTTGTGAATGAAAAAATAATCTAGTCAAATATAACTCTCAAGTTCCATAAATTAAAAAATAGTTCAAACAAACTTTGTTCAAACTTGTTGCCATTTGGAATCAGCCACTCGAGCTCTGTGGGCTCTCCTCTCCCCTCTTGTTATATTATTACTGATAATCTTGCAATCTTTGTCCCCAGAAAAATTCACATTCTTCATTGTATATAAAATTCAATAAGCGCTCCAGTTTCTGCTAGTCTACCTAATCATATTTTCTTTCAGGGAGTGAAGTGCTCTTAAATAATCTTCCAATTTTATTATCCAAGTTAAACAAAAGTTGATATTTATTTTGCTTTTGAGGTAGTGTGTTGTTATATTGGAAATACCGTATAGTTGGCAAGATCAAAAATATTAAGTTTAATATATTGTCGATGTTAAGTGGAAAATATAAAAAAAATGATAATAAAATTAAAGCACTCCATAAAAACTTGAATACCTCACGAAATCTGAAATGAATATACATATCCAAAAGTTTAAATTAAAACAAGGATTTCACGCCATTGATTTATGTATGGAGAGGTTAGAGGAAACCAATCTTACACATTTTTTCGAAAAATCTCTCCAAAATAGTGTTGTACAGAGCTTTTGACAGACCAGTGTTGTCTGAATCATTATATGGTGATACTTGTACTGCTGGAAGATCCAACGTTCTTTGTTTGGAAGATAATGAAAGTGCAGGGTATATACTTTGTTCCTGTCCCGTATACATATAGGGTATGACTGCTTCTCTTTGTCGCTTTTATACCTGTAGTTATATAATTCTTGTGATGAGATTCCGGAAGTTCTATGAAATACATATCAACATTTTATGTAAAACGCTTTTTATAAGAAAATTGTTTTGGAAATAATATCAGTGTCGCTCGAAACTAAAGCTGCTCGATACTCATAAGCTCTTATACTTCAGAGTTAATTGTTCCACTTGCCTTGATGCAGAGCACCTCAACAACCAGCTTCTTTTCTAATATTTCTTCCAATTTGAGATATTGGTGGTAGATTCACGACCAATCCTCAGTTTTTTCAGAAGCTTCTTCATACCTAATTCTGTATGTAGCATTGTACATAAGGTATGCGTATGCTCTAAGAAATACCATGCTGTATAATTTGGATTATCACTAATCATTATACGGTATTTATCTTACTTATGAACCATTTTTTAGGCAGATTCATTGAATGATTTTCCAAGTTTGTATGAATTTCCTTTAGCGACAATCATTTGTAACAAAAAATTGAGTCGCAATTTTTTTCTGTGGTTAAGAACAGACTGGACACGTCAATTTTGAATAATAAGGTAGCGAAAACCAAACAATAGGGTATTTGACATTTTTTTTTTAATATCATTAGAAGATTGTCTGACCTCAGTTAAGTACTCCAAATTTTTTCCAAATTTTTCACTAAGCGGGAAAGTTGCCAAAACCAACTTTAAAAATTTTCTATTTAAATAGCGCGCCAAAACGAGCTGATTTTTTATGACGTTAGTGGTCTTGTCGAGCGACTTGCAGAAATAGCTGATCTTCGGCCACCATCGGCTCGACCTGCGGCCGCCCGCCTGAGGTGGCCTATAAGTTACAAGCAAGCAACGAGACCTCTGACGTCACAATAAACTCACATATTTTCCCGCGCTGAGTGAATATTTCAAAATTACCATTTTTGTTAAGTTAAAAAAAAATCACTGGTTTAATTTATTTGTGTAAAATATTGATTTCTGGCATAATAGTACCACAAAGTATCTGCTCCGACTCTTTTTTTAATTTTTTCCGCTTATAGGAAAATACCCTATTATGTAAATAGTTATTTGCAAATTAATTGAAAGTTTCAATGGTGCAGTAGTGAAATATAGCACTTTGATATACTATTCATACTTGAGATCGCCGTCACTGGATGTAATGTTTAGAATATTCAAAGGGAAAAAGTAACCGATACTGATTGATTGAGACGCGGAGAAAATTGATTTATTCAAATACCGAGACACATTGTTTGATGCATCCCAGTAAGTAATTTCCTATTTTTTTCTTCACTGCGTATACAGGGTTGTATATGAGTGGATTTGGTAATAATATGGAAAATTGATAATATATTGATGCATTTATTTGATTTAAAACTCTAATGGCTAAGACTAGATATATATTTCAAAAAAGTGAAAAAGATTCATGGTCAAAAAATGAACAGAGTATAAACAGCTTGACAAATATGACATTAGTATGGAAAAAAGTGAATAACATATCTGGCAATAAATCATAAAGCAAAATTATTGGAATAGAACAAAATAAGATCTTATCAACAAAGTCAAAAAATATAGCAGAAGTATTGGCAAATGCATTTAAGGAAAACTTCGTGCAACACTAAGTTACCGGAAGAATTTTTGAGAAGCAAAGTATCCATTGAATAAATACATGTCAATAATGATGATAATATATTTCACTACAATCAACCACTCACGCAATCGGAGCTGGAGAAAGCACTAGAAGTCTTCAAGAAATCGAGTCCTGGTCCCGATAACATTCCCATTTCTTCACTGCAACACCTATTCAAGAGCGGTAAATAGTACATTGTTTACCGGGTTTAACATACTATTTTTCCGCAAATCGTTTTAAATTCGACAGATATTGATTGATTTAAAAAAAAACGCGATAATTTTATTCCCAAATAAATGGTGCTTTGAAATTCCTAATAAAATTACTTGGGTTACTATGGAAACGTATTGAGGTTGAATTGTCAAACTTGACGCTTATAAATTTAATTGCTGGTGTTCTCGAAAGTAAAATGATAAGTGATGATGAAATTTCCATTCCTGGGAATCCTCCAGAGCTGGTTGAGGCAGTGATTACTGCTTCATTAGAATTATTGCCAAAGAAATCAAGAGAAAAGTACGAAAATGCATACAGACGTTTTATGGATTATGTAGAACACTAACAACTGTACGGAAATATCATTTCCTTACAGTAAAGAAATGACATTTCCTTACAGTAAGGAAGTCCTGACTTTTTCTTCAAGAAATTTTGACAGGAATGTCAAAATTTCCTAGCGATTTGCGGGAAAAATTATTTTTAAAAATTTACATCATTTGGCTTCTACAGTCTCTTCCAACCCAGTGGACAGAAGCAACTATCGTACCAATTATGAAGACGGGTGAGGAAGAAACAAGAACAGTATCATACTGACCAATCGCATTGACTAGCACGGACTGAAAATTCCTAGAAAAAATCATAAACAACCGCCTTATATGTGGGAAAAAATTCAAAGATAACGAGACAAAATAGTATATTGTGCAACTACTGGGAGAAACTTAAAGCTTAAAGCTTGAAAATTGAGCTTTTCTCACGTGTTGCACACTATACTTTTTCTACGACTGCAAATAATACCGCAGTGAGAGCAAAATATACTTCGCTTTTTGCTCGCTAAGTTACCTACCTATCTTATTCTTTTGAACTAGAAACCTTTGAATGGTTATATCTTATTTTAATCATATTTTTAAATATAAAAAACCATTTTCACTTAGACTATCCGCTCCCATGCGAAGTGGCGACACTGAGCGAAGCCATGACAAGTCGTTAGCGCAGTATAAAGTGACTTTGTGAGTGTATAATATTCCAACTGCATCATTTAAAATTTTTTTTAAAGAGAGTTTTTTCTCGTTTGGTTAGTTGTTGCCCAATTTTTAAGTGTCATGTCAATAATATGGTAACTATAATATGAAAATAGTAGTTCCGGTACTTATATTATACTCAGTACTGGCTGCAAAATAAGGAAGGATAAGAACTACATGAAAGAGAAAGATTGTTTATTATACTACAGCAAACATAATTTATTAAACAAATACTTGGCATTGTGATAATCACATTCAGATTGTATAATAAAAAGTAATTTTCAATCGTTTATGTTTTACCCGATAGTTTATTCAATATAAGTACGTATTACTTTGATCGTTAAGATACCTGAATAATTAATTACATCAAAAACGACTGATCTAACGTATAATTACCTATCTCATTACAAACATCACAACGAGAAAGTTCAAAAACCACAATTGAATTAATTTACCTTTTCTTTGTCTCCATTCAATTTTTTTACAGGTAATTTGAAAGCGAAAGCATTTTTGTTTAAGTATTGAGGCAAAATTTCACTTGTTTTATTTGAGTTACAACGAACTTGATTATAGCACTATTATATTCCACAAGATAAATGTGTTAATGTCAATAGAACCTACCAAGAAACTTTTCCCTTCTTTGAAAGTGTGACTTTTCGATTATCAATGTATAGCAATAGCACTGGTAGGCTATTGTCTAAGAAATAGAACCTAGAAACCCGCCAATAAAACACTCATTTATATTTTATACACTGTGTTATTCATAAGATGCGACATAGAGATTCCTGTACAAAACTGTCAAACGTCAAACTTTCACCTTTTACCAAATAGTGTTCATAATGAATGATCACAGATTTGAGAAGGTCATTAAAAATAAGTTCAAATGCGTTTCAAATTTTCTTAAATTCACTTTGGCTTGATAAAAAAATGGAAAGTTATGTTCAAATTAGTATATTATGCAATGGACACCAAATTTCATTTTGTTGCGAGTTGTATATTATACTTTTTCTATGACAACACATCATTCACGTTCAATACACGATTTTGTCCTTTGATCTACCTTCCCTTCCAAAAAAAGGTTATAAGCGCGTTGATACATACTCTGACGTTTCCGGTAATAAATTCAGTGCTGTTACCTTCGCTGCCCCTATTATGTTAGGAGGTGTCAAATCTAAGTCAATATCATTATCAGTTTCCATTGTATTTGATAGTTTTTATAGGAAACAACTAAGAAATTACTCGTTACCTACTAAAACTTTTACAGAAACGATTTGATTACATTTCGTTAATTTGTCGCTTGGCGTCATAATCTCACAAGCCGTAGTCGTCCTGATTTTAAAGTGAGCCTAGAACTAACACGAAATATTCCATTTCGCATTTGTTGCTTAGCAACTTGCCTAGCAACCGATGCAAAAATGAAATTCTTCACAAAATGTGCTCGTTTATGATTGAAGTTATGGTTATAAATATAAATATCACTTTCAAATACTTTTTTAAACATATCTATCCATAACTATCCATTTTTTTAATAAGCCAGAGCAAATTTAAGAAAATTAAGAGTGTTTTTGTTATTATTTTTCAACAACCCATCCAAATCTTTATGAACGCTATTTGGTAAAAAAGTTAGCTCGCGTTTGACAGTTTTGTACGAGAATCTCCATGTCGCATCATAAGGATAAAACATCGTTATCCTCTCAGATAGTAAAATAGCACTGAAATCTCTAGCATGTCTCCAGAGCAGATCTAGACTGGTCTGGAAGTCTGAAACAGCCTTCAAAAGCTTTAAGCCCTTCAAAACTATAATAGACTCACTCTCAAGGTTCCGACGGGGCACACGGATATTGTAGGCAATGGAAACTTTGGCTCAGCTGGAAAACGGCATTCAGAAGCATATTGACTGGCTTGCATGTAAGACATCAGATTATGTCTCATCAGCAGATGGGGGAATCCCTGCTTCCATGTTTATTTCCCACCAAAATAAATATAACCGCATATAATCGTTTCATACATGTAATATAAAAATAGGTGACTTCATTTCTCAATAATACATTTTCTCCAAATCAAATTTGATAATACAAAACTATTCAGACTGCTACTTGAGAATTTGTTAGCTACTAATTATATTACCAACGACAATGTTAAGTTGGTTCCACGTTATGGTTTAGAACAATGGCTATACAATACGTTTCAATAAAGGTGGTCTCAGTTAAGTTGATATCAGGTAAAGGGAAGGATAATAACATGGCTTCAATGAGATTATTTTTTCCAACAAGACAGCTCAATATAGAGATATTTTGCCTATTTATTATTGAAACAAGAATATCCTGCGAATATTAATTGTCCTACTAGGGGCACTAGGGGTACAACACATATACAGGGTCGAAGATATTAGAAAGTGGCACTTTATAACAAAGTTTATATATTCGAAGCATCCCCTTCCCAGTACAAATTTTTGAATGTTCCATTCCGTCTTTAGATTTTATTTACGCCTGATTCAACCAGGAGCACGTGGGTAGTTAAATTGTGCAAGGGCGTATTTTTATTATAAATACATGAATTAGTCTAAGTAACTAATGTACTGCAGCACATAAACTGGAAATATGGTCAAACAAATGTAAACTAAAAATGTATACAAACCAACGATAAGAGTAGATACTTCGGACAAAATCTTGTATTTGTCACAAACGATGCAACTATACCGAAAACTAGCAATTTTTCGAATGGTCACAATCAGTAGTTAAGTTTTTCGTTGTAATGCGTATTGTCAATCAATTGTAACCAATGGACTCCAAATAGCTTCAGTAGGTAAAAACAAAAATGTCAAACTTTCGTTTCCGTTTATTGTCATTCACATTCAGTAATTTAATTTCAGGCTTTGTGTTCAGTTCAGTATATTCGTTTTAATTTCCTCTATATTATGATTAAGTTTCAAATGGAGGACGGGATGAACATACCTTTATATAAATTCCACTTATTAGTGGAAAATGAAAATAACTATAAAGCAGGAAATCAGAAAAACAGACAAAAAATTGCAGTGTTCCGTGTTTGATCGTAGGTTAACTCCTTAGGATCTGATGGTAAACTTTTTGAAGATTAACCAGCTGGTGGACGTCTGAAATTTCATGTTACAACAAATTTTTGAAATCAACCAATGGTTAACAATAACGAATTTTCAACCTACCAACCATCAGACCTATTCCCAATCAGTTTACTGTTGTGTTAATTTTTTTGAATAAGTTTTTAGTAAACACCAACGGCGATGGAAGCCCTCCTCTTCTGTCCTCTCCACATTCATTTGGAGAAGGAAGCCAGGAAAGCGGTTCATAGAATGCTATCAGTGGAGAGGTCAATCAATTGAGAGACTCTAACAAATCATTCAGGATTGATGAGAAAAATACAAAATCACCATAATCTTGGGAACCCTCGTCTCCTTCTGTCACAAAACTTTACTTGGACAATCCCTTTAAGGTAAGAAGATGAGTCTGGTTCAGACCTCGGACTGTAGCTAGGCTTTGTAATTCGGAGGACGAAACTGTGGGGCACATACTTTGCTCGTGTCCAGCCTTGGACAGGGTAAGGTTTTAGTATCTTAGAGCCGAACGACTTCGAAAAAGTATCACCAAATACAATCATGGACTCGTCAGAAGCATAGACTTGTGGGGTGAATTGTAAGCCACAATAGACCTAATAAAGGTCGCAATGGAGGTGGCGAGAAGGCCCTACTCACATAGAACCTTACCCAACCTAGTAAACACTCAAGCTATGCTTCCATTAAAAAAATATCCATATCAAGACAAATTTCTCATAAAATAAATATCTGTCTTCAATCCAATGGAACTGTAAAACAAATACCTATATTATTAATCACACTCGAATAACTCCCAAGTGAGATTACATAATGTCGGAATCACTGATTTTATTTTCTACAAGTTTTGTTGACGATTATAATCTAGTATTAGGCAATGCGTTTTGTTTAACAGTATAATAGTACAACATATAAACATATATTATAATCTCTGGTAGTAATGACAAGTGTGTTTATCTTGATGCTCATCTCTTTGTCTAGAAAAGAAAAGCGTTTCTGGTGGAAGATGTATGTTCTTTATGTTGACGATTAAAATAATGATTGTTGATATGAGTGATGATACCAGCATTTTTTTATCATTAAATTCGGGGCGATTACGCAATAATGGTTTCGCTTTCGAATCCTACGGTTGGAATGCCGAGTTTGATTTGACAATAGACAATTTGGAATATAAGTAATTGTTACTAACTTACATCATTCAATTGCTTGAAATATGAAGTATACAAAATCTATTGCTCAATCGTACTGAAAATATGTAGGATGATTTGTTGGGTTGGTGAAAATAGAACTTTTTACGAGATCTGTGGCGTAATGTGAACTGCGAAATGAATTATTTTTTTTAATTTCAGTGGAAAGTTCACTTTTCCAATGTTTTTCAATTGAAGGTACTTTTACTTAAATGTCAAGTAAAAGTACTCATCTGATTATATATGAATTGTTTCTTTTGTTGACAATAGAATTCTTGATGAAATTGTTTGGGTAGGTATGTAAACGGAATGATATGTCTCAGGATTGTATTGAAAATAATATGCGAACATCTAATACAATGTGAAAAGTGTCTATATGTACAGGGTGTCCCACATTGGTGCGTTTTGCAGGGTATCTCGTTAACTAGAACAGATATAAGAAAGGCAGTTGAGATGTTATGACGATATCCTGATAAAATCTTCAGTAACTTCTTGCAGTTGGAAGATATACGGCGATTATTGAAAACTATCGAAAACTACAAGGTACTATCTATCGCCCGATTTCACCAACGACAAGCAAGGAACTTCCTAACTAAGTGGGTAGGAAATATCTAAATCCGATACTTACTTAAATCGGATTTCACCAACCTGAGAAATCCTTAGTTGAGAAATACCTAGTGAAAAACTTGATTTTGAATGTTTTGCACATATAATTGTTAACACTGTACACTAGCGTATAATTTTGACAGGAATAGTGTATTTCTATGGAAACAACACCAAATTTGATGTCATGATGTGTATGTTGAATTTTATTTGTCGTATTGCGTTTATTTTTGTTATTATTAAGTTATTTAATATTGTTAAAAAAAGAAATAAAAGTGCAAATTATACGGAAGAGGAGAAGGTAAAATTACTGGGACCCTTCATTTTTAGACTATCAAACGAACTATTAAACCTTTGAAGGCGTTATACAAAACGAACAGCTAGCATATTTTTGATATAAAAACTAACTAACAACAAAAATTCTGCAAAATTGATGTGTATCCACCTTGATGACAATTGACAGCTAAAAATTTCAGGATAAGCATTTCCTGAATACTCTAGGCAGACCTAGCAAGCCATCCTAACGTTAGGTATTTCCTAGCATCCTTAGCCACGAGTGATGAAACTCAAATTGCACTTAAAGGGTATTACCCTACTTCAGGAATTAGCTGGTGAAATTGGGCATATAACTTAGTTATTGAAAAAAATGAAAATGTTATAATTGATAGATATAATATTTTTTTATTAGGGTACTCACTGAGGGAATATAATGCAAACTTATGTTGTTTTGAATGGTACACCCTGTAAATTTTGATGTTTTTCGTTTCCTTTTTCAATTCTCATTTACCTGAAAAATTGAACACTCAGTAACGAAATTTAACATTTTATCATAAGGATACTGATACTGATACTCAATTTCTTTATTGAATAAAAATCAGTAGCAATTTGGTATTACTAACCTCAAAATGTTTTGGAAGCTACATGAAATAATTTGACATATATAGAGATTGGCGATACTGTGTGAAGTATCAATACAAAGTACCGTTATAAATATATTGTTTTAAAATAGTTAATATTAGAAAATATCGTAATGAAAAGTATCAATACTAAAAATTACAATATTTTATCGATACGATATATTTCAGGAACAAATTTCCTGAACAAAAACACAGATTTAATAGTTTATTCCATATTGTACCCCCATCTCTGGTCAATTTATTATGAAACATAATTCACTCTAGCAGATACATTGGGTATCATATACCTACCTTTTTTATAGAGGTGAAATATTGACTTATTATTAGGTGGACCGGTGGACGTGGACAAATTAATAAATTGTTTATATTTACTCAACAAATAATCGTATTAAATACAATACGTACTTCAAAATGAATACCGTTATACACCTCAAACTTCATGCATAATTACAAATCGTGTAGTTTGTAGAATAATCCTCCTGCTTCGCGGTCGGATTATTTAAACTGTCAAATTGACACCTTTTGTAACAATGCAAAAGTTATCGATGTATAATCTGAATATTTTGAAGTACTTATAGTATTACTACTGCGTAAAACACTGTTTAAATACAGAGATTGGCAAATGTGTGGTTCCAAGTAAATATCTCTGGAATTATTATCAGATATATGAAAATGAAATTTGGAAGGTGGATACTACAGTAGATTGCCTATTTTTTCAAATATTTTTTAACAATTTTGAACTTCCGGTTTCACCCGAAGTAATGTTGATGAAACATTTTATTACGAATACAAAAATATCGGGTTCGA
Source organism: Galerucella nymphaeae (assembly GCA_963978555.1). Classification (NCBI taxonomy): domain Eukaryota; kingdom Metazoa; phylum Arthropoda; class Insecta; order Coleoptera; family Chrysomelidae; genus Galerucella; species Galerucella nymphaeae. The sequence continues at coordinate 14,165,226 of OZ021715.1, read as the reverse complement.
TATTTTTTATTTCAATACCTACCGAGATATTAACGTAATAAAATGTTTCATCAGAAACTAAAATAATATATAGGGTGTTCCACTGCAAATTTTAAAATCGACACTACTTCAAGTTCAAAATTGTTAAAAAATATTAAAAAATAGGCATTCTACTGTAGTATCCACGACCTTCCAAATTTCATTTTGACATCTCTAATAATTCCAGAGATATTTACTTGGTTCCATACATTTGCCCATCACTGTTTAATTCTTTATATTGAGTGGTATATAATAATGTGAAGACCCTGTATCCATTCATTGGAATATACAAAAAATAAAAACCAATTTTAAAAAAAATTTCATACCAGATTTCTTCAAAAAGATTTCTCTGTATCTCTTCTTCAATGTAAAATTCTGATTCATTAAGACAAAACAAATCTATACGTTTTAAACATTGAAAATGCCAGTTTCATAGCTAGAGATACAAAAGGGAAACAAAACATTTTTACCGTACGTTCTCTTCTGAACTTTAACCTCTCTCTTATAAACCTCTATTTAATTCAGGAAAATTGTCTCAATTCATTACAATGTCCGCTCCAGCCGGCTAAGAAAATTACAATGACGCAAGTTGATTCAACTTGATAGCCTAAAATTACATTAATTGAATGCTACAGCCTTCGTTATAATGAAACGTGGCTTACAACGAGAGGAAGTACCTCTATTAAAATATGATTAATGATGTTATTCTACGTTAATCATTTTCTATGTATCTCAAATATTGATTGTTGTACCGCTCGGAGCGGCAGAAATATATTAAAATATAGAAATTTGAAAAAAAAATGGGCTTTTAACGACAGAGGAATTTTAATTTTATAATGGCTGATCATTACAAGTATCTAAACATCTCGTTACTTTTGCTGCTATTATTGAAATAAAAACTACCTCATGTAATGATGGTTATTAATACATAAGCATTAACCGAAATACGGAACAAGCAAAAGGCGAATTTCGTATGGTTAATACGAGTGTATTGATAGTTGATGAAAGTTGCGTACACTATTTTTTCTACGAAGAAATTTCATGTGAAAAAAAATAAAAAATGTACCGACCGGGTCTCGATAATCCGCATAATCTTATGCGACGCTTCTACTTATTGTTCTACGGGATAACATGTCATTGTAAACTAATAGCATAAATTGTATATAGGTATATGTTGCTGTTTTACAAAATTAGTAATATAGTAGTTTGTGCAACTAGTGTGGATATGATAGCCATATGGCACGAGGACGAAGGAGCTTTATGGTGTAAGCTTGTTCTTCTCACAAATTGAGTTTTCGATCGTAAAAATATCGTGTTAAAATTCCTAGGTCGAACAATAAATAACTTCGGATTAACTTTCCCAATAATACAATACCACTTCATGTTGCCGAAATTGCTAATTAAATGTTATAAACGAAGCTAACTGTTTCTAGTTGTTACCATTATTTAATGAATAAATTATGTAAATTATGGAAAAAAATGATAACTATAACATCAATATGAGTAGATTTCACAAACTGTGAGTCCTAACAACAAGTTTAACTGCCTATTTAAACTCTCACGTTTTCTCTTTCGAAGGCATATTTTTCAATTTTGCTGTAGTCTAGCTTAAAAACAAAATATCTGATCGAGTGTAATTTTGACAGCATATTTTGAGCAGATCTGTTAGGCAATCCACATCAAGTGACCTAACTTTAGTGGGTAGACACTTATATAGCCATGGACAAACCATATCCTCAGTTTTTTTCAAAACGAATAGATGGCGATATTAAAAATATCTTATAACAATGCAATATATTATACATGTGCTATACGTTTAGATACATTCACAACCTTCAGACTTTTTTATATCTTGACCATGTATTCAGTATATTTCACTCAATTTGTTATGTTTTGGTGGTAAGTACCTACTTCACCAGTTTTTATTATATAATATTCAGAAATTTGATAGGGTATGCTTTTTTTTAAATCTGTGAAGCCAATATATTATTTATATTTTTGCATATTAGGAACAAGATTTTCGAAACTCTTATAGACTGAATACAACAGAACCATCGAAAACTAATATTCAACAACAGATTATTACAATTACCTAGATTAATTGATTCGAGTTTTAAAGGTGGTGACAAGAGTATCAACAGGTTATCCCTGAAGATGCTTCAGCTTTTTTCAACTTATTCAGGATTAAAATGAAAAAGAGCGTTGAAAACGTGATAACATGATATATTCAAGTATTGCATACACCGTGGAAAAAACGCAAATTAAAAAAAAATTACATAGTGTGTATCATGTGAAAGTGGCCAATACCAACTTTGTTATTTCAAATGCAACCAACCAACGACCTATTATAAAATAGACCAGCCATCAACCATTATTACCTATACATTGTTTTGGTCGCAGCATAAATCAGGGCGAGTACAATGCACAGTAGCGTATCATGTCGAAAGAGTTCATTTGAACCATTTTATGAAAATTACTTTTATAGACTAAATGATGTAGATACCTTATTTAATTTTCATTTGAATAAGTGGAAATTATATTAAAAACAAGCAATTCACTTAAAGGATACCTAAAGAGGACTTTTAACATAAAGCAAGTTTTGGACTACAGATTATGAATAATATAATATGGATAGGTTTTTTTTTTATATTGATTTTACAAAACTAAGGAATAAATAAATGTATTAAAATTAGATAGAATAATTATAACGATAATCATAATATTTATATTTATTGTTTTCAAGATTTATTCACAATCATATTACAGAATAAAATAACTAGAACACACAATTGTATGAAAATATTTAAATAAAATGAATCTTCAGTATTCTTCAACAAACTGAAAAGATTACAATTTGTTCATGAAATAGACCTTTCAATTACAATAGATAAGTTACCTTGTTGTTGATGGAGGGTTTTTTGCTCCAATAGTCCTGTTGTCTTGAGCTTCAAAAGCAACTTTAACTTTGAAAATGCCCTCTTCTACCAAAAATACATTCAAAAATCAAATTTCACGGCTGGACCGTGGGTTGGTCATACCTATTTTGAATGCTTACCACTTTTTTTTTACTTTTCAAACAGAAAATACTGCTCAAATCTTAAATATATTCATCAATTACTATTTTTGTTAGAAGAAATTTGGCATCATGTAAGAAGAGTCTCGCCCTAAATATGTTAGGGGACAACCAAAATGTAAACAAGGCTAGTCTATTTTATAATAGGTCGTTGCAGCCAACTGTATAATATTTTTTTTTTATTCTTAAAAAAATTCCAAAAATAATTTATGTACGATCTCCTATATCTATCTACAACAACTATTAAGGAATCATGGTGTTTTCAGATTTATTACAAAGATTAATATTGAAAAAAGAAAATTATTTTACTTCACAAATTTGCTACATTACTAAGAAAACTATTGGTTATGACTCAATAGCGGCAATTTTGACGAATAACAGGACCGTGATGTTAAAATGTGCTCTCATCAGAAAACAAAACATCTAATTGAATCACATCAGCTCTTCACAAGAGTCCGTTTTCCTATTAAAATCGTCTTCCATTAGCTCCTTAGCTGGCATCATTTTATAGGGATGCACTCCACTTCCTTGTAATATTTTTCGAAAAATTGATGCGCGGCTAACTTTGAACAGAATTATGTGGGCTTTCTTTAAATATACAATTTCGTATCATCACTAACCGCATTGGCAGCTACTTCTTTTCATCTCTCTCTCATGACCAAGATCGCGAAACGGCTTTTCTATTTTGATAATTGCTCCTTGGGATACATCCGGAAAGTTTGGAAATTTCTCGTTAAATAAGCGAGAAACTTCCATTTTTTTCGTGTGTGCTATCTCCATAACCAATAATTTTTTTGTAGAATTGTTATTTTGTACATTTCTATTAAATGTACACAATTACTCCAGATTGGATAACAAATACTATAAAAAATTTAACGAACGATTTTATATCTTTTTTTTATCGCATTTCATGATTTTTTTTTTCAAAATAATGAGGATTTAACGAGAATTGTAAATGGCGCATTGGCATACATATTTTCCTACTAAAAAGATAGATCGGGGCTTAATCGGCTTATACTGCCTACGCACGTTAAATATTTAGCGTATTTAACATAGTTATTGCGAGAATAAATTAGAAATTTCAGTTTTTTTCTCACGCATGAAGGATTAAGGTACCGCTAATAATTATTTGCTATAAGATTAATACATGAGCGCTGGTTGTTTTTATAGCGCCTAGCAAGTGACAAGCAAAACATATTTAAGACCCGTCAATCTAGTTGAATAGATGAAAAAAAATTATTTCACCAATTATACTCACCACGCTTTCAACGAAAATACTTCACCTACTGTCTGTCTGTATGTCTGTATAATCGCAAATGTCTGTCCTACATGTTTTTTTTTAAATATGTTCCATGGAGATCAACATGCTGTTACAAGCGAGTTAACTAATATCCTCAACATTTTGTCATATTCCTATAGTTTCAATAGGTTACACGCATATTTCATGTTTTGCTTAGATATTAATTTGTATAATAGTAAAGTTTTTACCAAAAATAACTAGTTTCCATGTTAAATTACTCCCAAATTTCAAAATAAAATTCAAATTTCATGCACTTTGCCACCAACACATAAGGATTTCCGAGCGCTACCTATGATGCGTGTGATGTCATGGGTTGTTATTACTAGAGCGCGGATTTATAGCTATTATGCCTTAAGTATTTTTTCATGGCAGATGTATTTTGATCACATGTATGTATGAATTTCAATAAGAGGATTCACAGGGTCAATTTGTTTTTGTGCCATGCCTATTTTCAGTTTTAATGCATTTATTTTCTTTTGTGCTAGTTTTATGCATTTTTTATCAATTAGTGGTGTATTTGATGCTAATTTTGTACATTTACTTCTCGATATGTAATAGTTTTTAATATATTTGTCAATTTCCGATTAATTTATTTTATATTATCTTAGCCACAACGTGACAACATCGTACTATAGCGTGGTGTTAAATAAAAATGGAGAGTATATAGTTTTAAACTAAATAGCAAATTTAATGTTATTAAAGGAAATGTTGTTGAAGATTTTTCGATAGATGCAACTATTGTTCCTAAATTCAAATATGCACCAATTACCAGCGTGGATGTTGAACGAAGTTTTTCTCATTTAAAATTTGTGGTGAGTGATAGAAAAATGGGATTTACTGTTGACAATTTAGAAAAACAATCAGTTATTGGTTTATTCAAAGACGAGTAGTTTGTATTGTTTAAAATTTCATTTGTTCCTATTATTTAGTGTTTTTTTGCAAGAAGTAAGTTTCTGGATTTCTTAAGAAAAAGTAGTTTCTTCATTTACATTATCTTATGACGAAATGAGTTTTATTTTTATGTTTTTTGAACGAAACTGTCATATTAATAAAGATATTCGATTTCATAAATAACTTTTTCTTGCTTTTAATTAAATTTCATGCATATTTATGAGCTTTTTTAAGCTTTTTTAAGCGCATATTTTAAGTTTTTTTATGCTTAAAAATCCGTGCTCTAGTTATTACTTTTGTCGATATGGCCGGTATTGCACTAGGTTATGTGTAGTTTTGTGTTTATATTGTATTGAATAGATGAGGCTTTTACTTGATGTAGATCCATAGTAAATTATGAAATCAAACAATTTTAATTTGTTAAATCTACATTACATTAAAACTTAAAGTGACGCGTTTCGCTAACACTGTCAAACGAATGAAGGTATAATGAGAACTTTTCAATCTATACAGTGCCTTAATACTAAATTATTTATTATTATTTAGTATTAAGGCACTGTTAGCGAAACGCGTCACTTTAAGTTTTAATATAATGTAGATTTAACAAATTAAAATTGTTAGATTTTATAATTTATATTGTATTTTAATTAACTATTAATTGCTTCATCGATGTAAAAATATCATGTATATGTTTGTATGAGACCATTACGTGTTTGTGTGTGCTTTTGTGTATTTTTAAAAGTCAACGTAAAGTGGAAAGTGAACATAAATATTCGATATTTCCGAGGATATTTTGGAACCTTCAGAAGAAAATATTCCATTTACTAGTTCATTGACGATTCTTTCATATTTTTTGAGTAAAGATATGGCTAGCGAAGGTTTTGTGAGAGCACAAACTGATAACTTGCCCAAAGTATATTCATTTATGCTGCTTGAATTTATTAAGTCAAACAGCTGCTTCGATGTAGAGGAAATAAAATGAGTTGAGCATTTTCGTATGTACGATTCAAACTATGTATTATATATAATATATACCAATCAAATTTCGACGCCGTATAAGAAAGTTACTGTCTCACGAGCCGTTTCCACTATTTTTCTTGCGAATATACTCAAAAATGACTCAATGGTTCTTTTCGGGTACCCACTGGGAAACCACTGAATTTCACTTCTGTTGAATAATATTTCTGCACATTTTCAGTCGAAATTTGATGTGTGGTCGTAAGAAAAAAATGTTTTTATGGTTTATTCCTAGACATACCTATAGGTACATAACCTCCAACTATTGAAGAAGTAAAATTACCAACACAGAATCAGGCACTCACATTAAAATGGTCTTCACAAACAAAAGCAGTAGTATTTGTCAAAATGTTGTCTTTATTCCGACGCATAGCTTGATCACAATGCCATTCTTTTAAGTGCATTTTTGCTTGCTCCACCAGGTAAAGTAAGAAATATTTTGTCTGGAGTTTTAATAGACGTCGATTTACACTCTGGAACAATGCAATACTTGGAATGTAGTTTTTTTTGCTTTATTCATTTTTAAAGCTTTCAGAAACAAATTAGGTCACAAAAACTCAGAGCGTGATACACGATACACGGATAAGAACGTAAGCAAGTAGTGACGTCAACGGTTGGGACAGCCATCTTTATGACGTAAAACACGTTTTGACGGACTTTTTAAAAGTAAAGTTAATATTTTTTTGGAAAAATAAGCATCCAAGGTGTTAGGAGACCTGATAAAGCGTGAATTCTCACCAATAGCAAAATTCATGCCTGTACCCTATTGTCTCGGCTTAGCTGTACATAGCTCCTTCACCAGATGGCATAATACCAGTGCATCTATAGGGAAAGAAATTACATCGAATTTCAGTACTGAATATATTCCAAATGATCGAGAGAGATCCCAATTTGTTTTTGTTCCAAACCAGGAGAATTTTATTTCCCAAGTACCAATAACTCCGTCAATTTCCATTTTGATCTTAAGGAAGATCTTAATGAAGAACCTCATTCATATGCATGTTATGGATACTTTCACATTGAAAATAGAAAATTGAGTGTCTTCCAATGCTACAGTTGATCTGCTTCTCATCTTACCCGTTATACACAGACAAGCTAACTGCCGGTATTTCGATAACTTTAGTCCAGTATTCCATTGATTTGTTTTTAGCCACCAAACAAAAACGCCGTAGGTAACCATGGGCACAATCACGGTTTATATTGAAGGGCAGTTGAACGTCGAAAAAGATATATTGCTATTCTAAAGCCTAAGTAGTCAGAAAAAAACAATAGGAGGCCCTATGGGTGCATTCCTATAGTCAGAATCGTAATCGGAGACTATCCAATGTAGCGAAGCGAGCTGAACATTCAATATCCCGTCTGGAAAAGTCCTGTAGGGTACTATTGTACAAACAGTGATGACAAGTTTCACAAATTTATCGGCTATTTTGCGAAAAAATACTACTTACATATTACTTGCAGACTAAAACCTCGGATACAAGGTTTAACTGCCCAGTTAGGTGAAGAAGGTTTTAAAGGAGCTTTCGCAGGTTCGGAACCGTTTTATGGAATTACAAAGGATTACTTGAGAGGGGTGGACGGGAAATGGCTAGTTAGGAAACACCAACTCAAATGGAGGCTGATGCAGGGACACTTCCATACTAAGATTTTACTGAATTTACCTCTCACAAGGAACAATTGTACAGGCTGTTGAAACTGGATAAGAGAAATTGAGAGACAGTTACCGACCTGGTGACTGAACACTATACCCTGTGGAAGCATCTGCACAGGATGGACAAATTTGGTGAACCTATGTACGATGAAACAACTACTCACATACTGTTCTCCTGTAAGAACTTACAAGGACTTAGACGGAAGCACTTTGAAATGAAAATAATACAACCATCACAACCACTGAAGATCCCTCCTATTGAACTGGTGGCCTATATAGAAGACACAAATCTTTTGGAATAGAAGTATAGGTTCATTTCAAGTGGCTGGGCTGTAGTGCTTGACCGCTTGGAAAATCTCCAGCTCGTACAGTTCTCGATAAAAATACTGAGCAGCACTGAAGCGTATACAGGGTGTCTCAAAATTGACGCCCGTCCTTTCAGAATATGAATCGGGGGGCTAAAACGAATTAGAACGTAATACCTAATAAAAAAATGTCCATGGTTACAGAGTTATTGACAAAAAACAAAAGTTCCATCATTCAATCTTTAAACTTTATCAAAAACGAATATTTGTTACAAAACAAGAAATTAATTTATAAAAGGTGTTCAAAAAATCGCCTCCTACTTCAATGCAAATATTTGCACGATTTATCATTGATTCACGAACCCTCTGTAGCATGTTTTCGTCTATAAATGTCACAGCAGCTTGAATACCTCAACAGGTTAAAAGTAAATATTTTCTTCCAGGAAACCCCAGAAGAAAAAATCTAATGGATTTAGATCTGGAGATCTAGGAGGCCATAGTCCACCTCTTCCAATCCAACAGTCGGGGAATGTTTGATTTAGTAATGTTCTCACTTGTCTACCATAATGTGCAGGAGCACCATTATGTTGGAACAAACAATTCAATCTAGATGCTAAAATGGAATTTGATCGAGAAATGGCAGTGGTAAATTGTCGTTTGAAAAATGAAAATACGATGATACTCATTTGTTTTTAGTTGACTTCGTTTTCAATAAAGTGTAAACATTGAATGTCAGATCTTTGTTTTTTGTCAATAACTCTGTAACCATGGACATAACGCAATTTTTTTATTCCTACGTTTTAATTCGTTTTAGCCCTCCCGATTCATATTCTGGAAGGAAAGGCGTCAATTTTGAGACACCCTGTATATAGGATATAATGCGCGCAGAATGCCCAAATTGATAAAAGATCTAATATAGATAATTAGCAATTATTACCTTGCAGTGATTTATACATATCGTTATACTTATATAAAGCTGAATTCTTTTCCAAAAATCAGAGTTTGTTTTGGAAATATTCCGATAAATCCCAAATTCATAAATGTTTTGATTTATCTACTTACAATGGTACGTTGGCATTCAATTGATTTGCTGATGACAACACCCGTTTTGTATATTACACAAAATATAAATTTCGACCCACGTATCAGTACCAAGTAATTATAATAAAACTACCTGGTATTATATTATGGGCGGTGAACCCTCCAGACTTATTTCAGCCATATGCATTGTGACACATGAGCAGCTCTATTTGATTTGTAAACTTGAGATAATTACAATCCAGCCATATTATTGCGGCTGGTGTAACATTAAGTTTGTGCAAAGATTTATAATTTTTGCCCAAAGACGTACACAGATCCAATTAGGTTTTACTTACCAAGTGAATAAATACAAATGAGATACGAGGAATTGTATTCCAACAATTTCATCCTATGAATACATTGTTACAACTGATTTTATCTGTTGTAGCTGGTGCTGTTCATTACCATTATTTAAAATTAACATACACCTAAGCACTGAAGCTTAATGATAATTATAAAAAGTGGGAGCGAATGATTTGTTGTGCTTTCAATACTTCATGGATTTAAGTAGCTATATCTATAGTGGAGATTGGAACAAAATTGTTGAGAGAGGGAATCAGATCTGACAAAAAAATATAATGAAGAATGGTTGTGTGGATATATTGCAAAGTTCCTTGAAAAAAGCGACGTCCACTCTTCAAGAATTGAATACAGAGTCTTTCCGAGACTATCAGAGGCCTCAAATAATTCAAGGCATGTTGAGAAATTCAATAGATTTGCTTCACCAGAAAAATTAGTCTACGAGTGAACTGGTTTTGCAAAGGCTGTTGTACAAGCGTTGAAAATGATCCAGGCAGTGGATATCCAAGAATAGCAAACACACCAGAAATAATACTTTTTAGTGATATACATATAGATCGCTTTTGAGCAAAATATGAACTTCCTTGCAAACTCACGCTATAGGTGAGTTTGCCCAGCTCAATATTTATAATTATAGAAACTATTATCATCAAATGATGATATAAAACAATTTAATTTGTTTGTCCACGACCACCTAATAATAAGTAAATATTTCACCTCCTTACAAAAGGTATATGGTACCCATTGCATATATCTACTGTCGTGAATTATGGTTCATAATACACTGACTAGAGGTGAGGGTACAATATGGAATAAACTATTAAATCTGTGTATTTTGTTTAGGAAATTTGTTTCTGAAATACATCGTATCGATAATAGTATATTATTAAACGAGCAGAAATTTATCATTTACGATGGGAGATGTTTGCGTCACGAGCCGCAGGCGAGGGGCGCAAGTCACCCAAGCGAATTATGGCCATAAATTGCGAGTAGAATACTATACTTTGTCCACGACGCTTAATTTATTTATTAATAAATAAAAGTCAGTAACGATTTGGCATATTACTAACCTAAAAATGTTGTGGCAGCTTCATCAAATAATTTGACATATATAGAGATGGGCGATATTGTAGAAAGTATCAATGCAACGTACCATTATAAATATATTGTTTTAAAATACTCAATATTAGAAAATATCGTTATGAAAAGTATCAATACTAAAAATTATAATATTTTATCGATACGATATATGTCAGAAACAAATTTCCTTAACAAAATACACATATTTAATAGGTAGTTTATTTCATATTGTACCCCCATCTCTAGTCGTGAATTATGAACCGTAATACACTACAGTGTATTATGAACCATAATTCACGACAGTTGATATATGGGTACCATATAACTTTTGTTAAGAGGTAAAATATTGACTTATTATTAGGTGGTCGTGGACAAAATATTGTGATTGTTAGTATTGATAGGTACGTTGTATTGACACTTTACACAGTATCGCTCATCTCTATATATGTCAAATTATTTTATGTAGCTACCACAACATTTTAAGGTTAGTAATACCAAATCGTTACTGACTTTTATTTAATGAAGAAATTAAGTGTCCTGGACAAAGTATAGTATTCTTCTCTCAATTTATGGCCTGCGGCTCGGGACGCAAACGTAACCCATCGTGAATAATGGCTATAATAAATTGCTCGTTTAATAATAAACTATAAAAACTACATTATATCGAATTAAAATTGTGACGCATTTTGCTAACACAGTAGCTTTCTCAAACAGTGTTGATCTCACTTATTTTTCAAAAGGCGTTATTTCGTGTTAAAAGTCAAATGCAAAATAAGCTAGAAAGTACCAAACTGGCAACGCTGCTTTCATATTAGATTGGTAAAGGGATCGAACACACGCCAAATGCTGACTGCGAACAATTATTCTTCTCTATTTTTCAAGTAGTTTTTCTCGTATTCTCCTTGTCGTACTTGTATGCCTCGAATAGATTTTTGGTGATCTCTATTTACAATAAGAAATGGAAAGGTCTGTGGAGAGGTACTTCTTATTTTTTAGTAACGCCATTGGTTTCATCAACCTAAAAACATTAACAATTACTGATAAATCTTTCAGAAGAAAATTTATAGTATCCCTTCAGGTACTTTAAGCCCCTATAATAACAACCGCGCAAATATCAATATAAATCTATGTTTGTAGGTAACTACGTTTATTGCGAATCGCCTCATTTCTGCGTTACGATTTTGAAACTCATAAGCGCATTGATCCGTGGAAAATGTACGATTCAGGATAAATATAACCATCATAACGTGTTCGCTAGCGATAAGTCACTCGAAATAGTAGTGGCGAATGAAATAATGTATGATTAAAATTTATATTTTCTATGGCAACGCGATATCCCACTGTTCACTGCTACATAGGGAATCCGTATAATCTTTGTCTTCATTAAAACTTTGGAAATAGAACGCTTTGAGCAATTATTGAATTATATTGTAGTATTAATTAGAAATACTTTACGTTTTATGAACCTAGAGTAGTGGGTATAACATTAGCATCTGCTAAAGTATATACTGTGTTATTTATTAGAGGCGACATAGGGATTCCTGTACAAAACTGTCAAACGCAAACTTTTTTACCAAATAGCGTTCATAAAAAATAATAACAAATTTGCAAGGGTCGTTAAAAAATAAGTTCAAAATACACTTTTATTTTTCTTGAATTCGATCTGGTAGACAAAAAAGTTGGTAAGGCCAAATTTCAACACAAAGGAATTTTTGAAAATTAAATATATTATCTTCAATAATTGGAGAGTATTTTGAAAGTCCCAGTAGATATGAAAAATGAAAAAGTACCCAGTATAGTTGGCCCTCCTGAACTTACCCTAGCTATCAGTTTGGCTCTAATACTAAAAAGTTTGGAGACCCCTGGTTTAAAGTTCAAAGAAGTCTAAATCAATTTTCATACATTTTTCGAATAATTTCAACCGCCTAGGATATAGCCAGTAGGGAAAATTTGAAAGTTTAAACTGAAGTATGGCGGTTCGATTCGCCGCTGTGTTGAGATTTTTTCTCTCTGTTTTCAGGTCTTTTTTCACAATTGTCGAAACAAATAACTTTGCTTTATTTTATACGCAACCGAAAGTTTTTCTTGGGATCCGCCAGACTATAGTATCTTTAGTTTGCGTTAGGCGTTTGTGGTTAACCTGTAGATAATGTAAATAATAATATTTGTGGTGTGCATATTATTGGTTTGTTTATACCAAACTTGAAATTAACGACCAAAGGCTCAAATAATTTATTCGAGTGCATCAATATATTAGGTATGTCCTTCATTTGGTGTTTACTCTTAACATGTGAATTAACGTTATATCAACTACTGTTACCTTTCGGGGTAATAAAACATTTATCACCAGATTACAATCAGAAGTTAATAAAAGTGATAAATAGTCACTCTTTGTAAATAATACTACCATTTAAGAGGGTATTAATCAAATGTCATCAAGATAAAAAGGGCGTCCTACAACTAATATGGTTATCTCATCATCTCAACCTCCGATGTCTCTATTCCACTAACAAAACATAAATTTCCGAGATGTCATTGGACAGGATGTTTTCTAATAAACACATGAAGCATAATTTTATATCTTCAAATTTTTTACGGTTATTTCAGTTTCACGGTTATAATTCCTAATATTTTTTGAAGATTTGATCGATACAGCTATTACTTTTTATTAGTATACAGAAACATAAAACTTAACCGTTGGAATAATTCATTTAAGTGGGAGTCATTGAGATTTTATATCTTTAGCTATGTAATAAAATTAACTTTATTGATAGATTACCTTTGTTGGAAAAATTTTTGAGGGGATATATGGAATTTGTCGAATTATAATTATGGATTTATCATGGAAAATGGATATTCTGGAAGATGAAGAATTGTTTTATTGGTTATCAATAAAGCACGGTGGAAATGAAACGTCCATTTTTTTGCAATTCTTATACATTCAATTATTAATAGTAAGACGTGACTTATTCGAATTACTATATTTTTATTTTGTTTTATTGTTATCTTAGGTTAATTATTATTTAAATAGTATGCATTATCAAATTTATTCATAATAAAATCTGATACATAAATACTTAATATTAAATCCCGTACACATTCCCTACCATGGTAAAATAATGAAATAAAAGTATAATTCAACATAATGATATATACATCATTTCTTGCATTTTTTTTTAAATTCTATAATTTTTTCCTAAAAGTATTGCATTGTTTTTCAATTATTGATGCATTTGAATGCGCATATTTTTGGTTATTCTGGTTGCATTTTTTTGGCTTCCACGATTTCTTTTCCAGTCTCCATTTTTTAATTATTGAATTGTTATTAACATATTAAGTGCCAATTTTTATTTATCATGACTGAATCACGATTTTTCATTATTTTTCAAATCTATTTAATATTTCCCTTATTTTCAATTTTGGTTTCCACTAATAGTTACGGAATATATACTACGTCATTTTTGTTCTATATGTTATTCCGAATTATATGTGTGAGACAATTATTCATGAATCTAATGAATTTCTTATAAACAAGAATTTAGTCTTGTCTTGAATATTCGATTAATTCTTGCTTTTGATTTTTTTTTAAATAATTTTGAAATATATTTCTCAATAGAATTTATAAATGAGTCGTTATAGTAGAATGTCAATATTGAAATTTTCAATATGATATGAAAAAACGTAATCTCGCATTATTACCAATGATCGTCGAAAAAATAGTGAAATGAACTTTTTGACATGATAGTTTAAACTATATTAATATAATTCCATGATTTAATTCATATGGAAATTATTAAATGCAAACAAAGAAGTAATCAAAATTTTGAATCATATTTTCAAATAGGAGTTATGGCAGACATAGTTGAAAATAGTTCTCTAACTAGGCAGCAGAGTAGTAGATTGACTGCCGAAGCTGAATTCATAGCCAAGCGTAGCGAGGTTAGGAATCCAGCTCTTTATTTTGGTTGGTTGCTATGGAAATGTATAATCATAGGCAGCAAAGTAACCACTTTGCTGCCTAGGCAGGAAAAGTAATACTTTGCTGATTGATATCAGTCAGCAAAATTAATATTTGCTGCCAATCGGAGAAAAAATCTTTTTTTTTTCCACAACCTCGATAAATGTTAATTTTATAACCGTAACTTTAATAAAAAACAAGCACATTTTGTACAGAATTTCATTTGTCCACAACCACCTAATAATAAGTCAATATTTTACCTCCTTACAAAAGGTATATGGTACCAATATATCTACTAGAGTGAATTATAGTTCATAATACACTGGAGTGTATTATGGTTCATAATACACGAATAGAGATGGGGTTACAATATGAAATAAACTATTGAATCTATATATTTTGTTCAGGAATATTTTCTCCGATTGGCAGCAAATATTAATTTTGCTGACACATATCAATCAGCAAAGTATTACTTTTCCTGCCTAGGCAGCAAATTGATTATACTCAATTGGAATAAAACATTTGACGTAAACATTTATAAGCAATTATTACTTAACACTTTTAACAAGAATTAAAAAAACATATGTTTAGTTGTTATTAACATTGATGGTAAAATTATTACACTGTCCATTATATAATAATTTAAATATACCGATATTTTTTCGCACAACTGTCAGAAATTTCATGAATTGTCAAACTATAATTATCATGGACATTTCACTACATTTCACTACAGGAAAAATAAAGAGATTGTGGGAATTGTAATAATTTGCAAATACAATATCCTCCTATATCATTATGAACAATCGGAGAAAAAATTATATGTTCAACTAGGCAGCGAAGTGGATTGACTGCCTTAGCTGAATTCATAGCCGAGCGTAGCGATCTACTACTTTGCTGCCTGGTTAAACAAATAACTATTTTCTCCGATTGGCAGCAAATATCAATTTTGCTGACTGATATCAATCATCAAAGTATTACTTTACCTGCCTAGGCAGCAAAGTGGTTACTTTGCTGCCTAGGCACGAAAGTGATTACTTTGCTGTCTGTGATTATACATTTCCATACCAACCAACTAAAATAAAGAGATTGTGGGAATTGTAATAATTTGCAAATACAATATCCTCATGAACAATCGGAGAAAAAATTATATGTTCAACTTGGCAGCAAAGTAGATTGACTGCCTTGGCTGAATTCCTACTACTTTGCTGCCTAGTCAAACAAATAACTATTTTGCATCGGCTGCTATGCAAGTTGCTAAGCAACAAATGTGGAACGGAATATTTCGTGTTAGGTCTAGGTTCACTCTAAAATTACGACTACGGCTTGTCAAATATCCTACGTCGAGCGACAAATTGATGGAATATCAGCACTCAGCAGATCGATTTTGTCCAAGTTTCAGTAGGTAACGAGTATCTTCTGTATGTTCCATGTGGTCTATTATTCATTCTTTTTTTTTCATATTTTTTGGGGGAATTGAACCACAATGTTTTTCAAAGTTTTTATTTCAACGTTTCGGTAGCGTTCCAGCTACCATTGTAGATGAACTAAATGAAATAAAAATTGTAAAAATCATTGTGGTTTAATTCCTCAAAAAATAAGAAAAAAAAAGGTAACGGGTAATTACATAGTAAGGTTTCATAAACTCGTGTTTATAGGCTACCTATTGGGAATAGCAATGAAGAGAATATTTACATATTTCTTCTATTCATATTTCAATTCTGAGAGCCCATTAGCGGCGAATTCTGAGTAATGAAATATTATCAGTTTATTTTTTCCAAAGTTTTGCTTCAAATTACATATAACTCGTGCAGAATGGGCATCATTTTGTGCTCATTGCGTAATAAACTGTTTCAGTAACATAGTAATTGAATAACTAAACTAGACAATTAGAACGGACTGCAATTATTTAATGATCAGTGTGGTAAGTTAATCTATATACTATATGTTCATTAATTACTTGTACCGGGTGATTCAATAAGGGTAACGAGGATTCAGAGTTTTGGGAAAAAGAATTCTTATGAGTCTTTCGCTAGGTGGTGCAAATTGGTATGAGAATGGAGTTCGACTTTTTTAAACATAAATATCCAATTTTTCATCAAACCAGAGCGAATTTAATAAAATTAAACTTATTGAACTTGAACTTTTTTTTCAACGACCTCTCCAAATTTGTTTTTATTTTTCATGAACGCTATTTTTTGGTAAAAAAAGTTAGCTCGCGTTTGACAGTTTTGTACAGAAATTCCTATGTCGCATCTAATAAATAACACAGTGTATAAAATAGTAGTTTACCTAACTAGTGCGGAAAGTGATACTTTTCCGCACGCTATTGCAGATGGCCGAACGACGCTAGCGGAGTTCGGCCAGCAATCGCGTGCCGAAAAGTCACGCACGTGTTAGGTGCACTATTTTTTCTACTAGCATCCAAAAAAAACACAAAAGTTAACATAAAGAAACATTTATTATTAAATACATATCAACAACTCAATTATTATTATTTGACATCCATTTGATAAGGCTTTTTTTTACTAGCGTGCGAAAAGATTCATTTTTACGGGTACGAATGATATGTGTAAGCCCAAACTGTATTGGTTTAGGAGAATAAGAACGATTTCTCATTGAAATTTCTGAACAGAAAATTTGAACGATTTTAATTGATCAACTAGAAAAGAATCGTGCGAGAGCGCCTTTGATAGTGATTCTATTTGTCTGGGCAAGTAGTAGCCAGTAGTAGCACTAGTAGCCACTATCCCAAAATACAACCGACTAGCGCAGCACTCTGGATAGGCAACAGCTATAGTTTTTGTATTTCTTCAAAGCATATAATGCTGTATAGTTTCAAGCATGAATTTTTAATTTTGACGTTTTTGGTTCATTTAAATAATAGGTTAAAATTTTTCGAAAATTCACAACCTGTACTCAACTTTCTATGTGTGAATATGTAATAGTATATCATTCAACGAGCGTGTAATGATGGCTATTACTCATGAAAATGAGGTTTGCGAACGTCGTACTCATTCGAGTGAGTAATAGCCATTACACGAAAATAAAATACTATACTATATATTTAAAGAATATTTTATTGAAGGAGCTCAATGGTTTATGTAAAAAAATTCCATTTTGAAAGATATAATGAAAACTCATTCATTGTACACGATATTGATGGTGAAATTTGCGCAATTGGAAATATTTAGTGAAGGAAGATTCCAGATTTGAGTTATCATTATTTGGAGTAGTAGAGGTATTATTTCCGATGTTTTCAGAACCAGGATTTGAAGATGAACATCCAATCGAGTCCACAATTTTTTGTGCCGTATCTATATTATTTTTCAGCAAATCGTGGAGTGCAGTTGAATTCGTTTTCCCTTTCTGTATCCATTCTAACAAAAAGTTAGCTTTAAATCACTTTCGATAGGTTGGTATACTGTCAAAGGCAAATTATGACATTTCATGGCGAGTTTAATCCAAATATTGCACTGA
This sequence comes from Galerucella nymphaeae, assembly GCA_963978555.1. NCBI lineage: Eukaryota > Metazoa > Arthropoda > Insecta > Coleoptera > Chrysomelidae > Galerucella > Galerucella nymphaeae. Next base: position 14,147,073 of record OZ021715.1, on the reverse strand, counting down.
ACATAGTCGTGTGTAAAGGCATTCTTTGACAGTGATTGGCCATATAGTCGTGTCTAATGGATCATTACACACGGGGCGTGGCTTGTTTTGTGTAATGCATCCAGTTACTCAACAAAAATGTTACATAAAAAGGGTGCATTTTCCAACAACCATAGAAAATAGATATTTACGTTACTAGTTCGGTAAGTAAACTTTTATAATACGAGTGAGATTTTCACGGAAGAGGCGGAGAATGTCGAAACGATTACTGTAAAAGCTTGCCGTGACGTACAACATTTTATTTTATACTGTACCCTAAAACATACCTGTGAAATTCCATTACGGAATAGTAGCACGTAATATTTCATTACAGGATAGTAGCACTATCCCATAAAAGTCAAAGTACCTACGTAATTAACTTGTCTTGTGTGAACAGTAGACACACTTAACTAAATTAGAATACTTTACCAAATCAGTCTAAATCAAACATTACACGCCCACGTCCTCTTATGATGAGCATAATATTTCTTGATAGACATGTATTTTCCAGCAGACTAAATAAATGCAATATTGCAATCTGCGAGATCGTAACCCAGCTTGAAATCCCTCAATGGGGCATTTTATGGCAAACGTGAGGATACCTACCTCTTTTATGTACAATATGAATTTCTGCTGTGAAGTGTGTACTATAATATTCAAACAAGTTGTAATCAGGAAACTGTTTTAATGAGGTATGATAATGTGGTTTCGAATTTTTGACCATTATTCGTTACGCAGCATTAACGTATACGCTTGGAAGCGAATGCGCGGCGTGGCAGCACAGCAGAACGTGATCTGGACATATTGGTTTAGTTATTCTAGCCTTAAAAAAGAAGAAAAATCATAAAATGAAATTATGAAAAATCATGTCATTCGCCGTTAATGACAATCAAATAAATTAAACTGGAAACAAAAAATTGAAAAATACGATTATAGTTAGAAAATATGCCCAAAGAAGATGGTGAAATCAGAGGCAGAAGAAATTTCAAGAAGCTAAAAAAAAGTTGTGATTGAATGTGTTTCAAAAGATTTAAATTTACTAAGTGACAAATTTACAAATACGCTGTGCGTTTGGTACGGAGTAGCACGGCCTACTAAATATCTAGTTAATTCTTTCGATAAACGAAGCATATTAAAGACTTTTACGTCTCAGCCGATACGATGCGTTAAACGTATTGTTATACGTACCCTACTCCGTATACTTGAACGTATCCAGTTCCCGATCAAAGTCAGTATTCCGTGCTATTAGTGCTATTTTACAGGTCTTCTTCTTTGATATTGGTTTGGTTTGATATGCATCAAAAATAGGTCGTCCAAATCATTATCGTCCTCGTCTAGCATCAATGGTTTGTTCAATATCGCCGTCCCATTTTACGCTTAACAAAAATATAAAAAGGTAAAATTTTGAGGTTATGCAATTGAAAACAGAACGAAACCACAGTATACTAAAACAACCAGTAGTGCATCTCAACCTCGCGCATCGCTTGTACGCAATAATTTTATTTGGCCTTGAAACGGCCATTTGGGTTTAGATCCGAGGTCCGTATTAACTAACATTTCTACTTTTTGGACAGGGAAGGATTAGTATAATTTGAAGTTGTTAAAAATATATTTCGAAGAAAATGTTATTGAGTAGATTAATGTTGTGAATAATATAAAATACATAATTTGAACATGTTACAAGGAAAAGAATTTAAAATCGGCAACAATAGCAAAACAAATTGTAATAAAACAGATTTTTATTTAACACCTAGTTAAATTTAATCCAATAATAAATAACTACAAATTAAGATTACATTACATTAAACGTGCCGCCAAATACCTAACTAATTCCTTCTTATAAATGAAATAATAATTGTTTAGAATCCTTTATTACCTGTACCGGAAAAGGTATTTAGGAGGATTAGTAGATTCACTAAAAACTATTTACAAATATCTTTGTCTATTTTTCGTCGAAAATTAGCTATAACTTTGTAATACGGCCCTGTATAACATATTACAACCCTACATTTTTGTAACAATGAAGTGAAGGGAATTTTGAATTTGAAATTAAATACAAGGTGTTCCATTTAAAAAACATAATTTTGATGAGGTAATGCGTTTTGGAAGACGCTGTACCTTTGTAAATAATTGTAAAATGTGCAGTTTAAAGACGCCTACTATATGTGTAAATAAATATTGTTCGCATCTCGTTTAATAACAGACATAACGGACTTTGTCACAGAAGTTATATATTTGCGATTTACTATTCAATTTCATAAAAACAGTAGGTAATTCTCAATATTTTTCTTTGACAGTAGGTATAAAATGTGAAGAAATTTTTAATGAATCGTACTAGCATTATAGTCGACAAAATCTAAAAAAACTTTTTTTCATATATAAATATGATTTTACTTCTGCAGTTCTTTGCAGCACAAACTACACCTGCTTTAACTTTATTCATTTTATTTGATGACTGTCACTCAAAAATAAAAAAATTAGAATTCACACACACGCCACTGCTTACACGACTAAACCAAACTAAACTGTGCCTATTCCGACGCCGTCCTTGCTGAATTTGAAAGGTTTCTAAACCGAAATGGCGAACTGCGCTTAACCGATGCGCGAGGTTGAGATGCACTACTGGTTGTTTTGGTATACTGTGACGAAACTATACTTTTTCTGCTAAAGAGGATTTCTTGGGAATTTCTTCACGTCAACGTAACTTCAATGCGGATATGGATTCGTGTAAGAGCTTATGACAAGCTAAAAGTGCCTAATACTTAAATGCCTCTCTGATAATTTGGATCTCGTGGACGTCGCTGGATGTTATTTATTTGGTTACGTTGAGCTTATTCAAAATTCTCAAAAGCAAATAAGTGACTGCATTAAATTTTAAATTTTCCATTATTTTTGCCTGAAAAGCTTATTCTCCTAAACTATATTTTCGTCGATTATTCTATATTTTTACTGTTCACGGATCAGAGAATAATAATGTATTCAATCACAATGACAGTAGGGTGACGGCCAAGCACTGGCTACGCAGAGAATGTTGATAGACATTCGTTAACTTACGTGTGACCAAAAATGAACAAGATTTTAGCTACGATCTGCTGTTGAATTTTTTTTTGTTGATGAAAAGCTACTGAACAGTCAATTCTAATAATACTGTTTTTAACAAATAAATCAGTATCTCATTATTCATATTATTCACAAAATGTCTACTTCATACTCTAACCAATTGGTCGATAATGAAATGACTAATTTTAAGTGGACAAGTTAAGTGTCGATGATAATAATGCGCTTCATGATATGTATTTGAGAGATTTGAAATTCGTCACAAGTATAATTTATGATTTTAAAATTCTGAGATATAAAAATAGTTATTTGTTTAACTTGGCTGAATTGCTAGCCTCGCTACGCTCGGCTATGAATTCAACCTCGGCAGTCAATCTACTTTGCTGCCAAGTTGAACATATAATTTTTTCTCCGATTGTTCATAATGAGGATATTGTATTTGCAAATTATTACAATTCCGACAATCTCTATTTTGGTTGGTTGCTATGGAAATGTATAATCACAGGCAGCAAAGTAATCACTTTGCCGCCTAGGCAGGAAAGTAACCACTTTGCTGATTGATATCAGTCAGCAAAATTAATATTTGCTGCCAATCGGAGAAAAACACTTTTTTTATGCAAAAGTCTTACCTCAATATGCGTCCAAGTGATTTATTAGGTTTGCAAGATAATCAAAATGATTGGTTTTACTTTATTCTATGAATTTGCTTAATGGAAAAATGTGTAACACAATATTCAATAGTATAATGTACTTATATGCAGGAATTTCAGCTCATGGAGTATGTAATAACTGGACTAATATCAGGAATTGTCAAGCAAACTTCAGATATGACATACACAGATCGCGAAAAGTCTATTCGAGTTATACGATTTACATAAGTACGACAAGGAGAATACTAGAAAAACTACTTGAAAGAGAGACAAGAGTAATTTTTTACAATCAGCGTTTGTCGTGTGCTCAGTTTCAGCTATCAATCTGATATGAAAACAGCGTTGCCAGTTTAAAATATTTGGTACTTCCAAAGGAACAAATAACTTATTTTGCATTTGACTTTTAACACGGGATAACGCCCTATTTATTGAGAGAAAATCAAGATTGGTAATATTATTGACTTTTGAAAAGATCGACACAATTAAGAATAAAAAAACATAGTTAAAAAAAAAATTTGGACGAATTACAATATGCAATAAATGAAATCTATACACTGCTTTCGATTTAACAATAATTGGTATTTAACATTGCTGCCGACCAAAATTGGAAATAACTTTTACAGATAAGTACAATAGGGTACAGGCATAAATTTTGCTATTGGTGGAAATCGACGTTTTATCAGGTCTTCTAACACCTTGCATGCTTATTTTTTCAAAAAAATATCAACTTTACTTTTAAAACGACTTTGAAAATCATAAAATTTTAAAGTCCGCCAAAACGCGTTTGACGTCACTGTTGACGTCACACATTTACACGTACTTGTTTACATTCTTATTCGTGTATCGTGTATTGCGCTCCGAATTTTTTCTTCTGAAGGTGGATTCAAGCAACATCACTTCATTTAACTTATCATTTTCACTGAAATTTGTCGAACTTCTTAAGATAAATTAAATAATTGTTTGAATGCTTGTGTTATTTGTGTCTACTTCATCTTATTAAGATAAGTTAAGTTGAATAAAGTGATGTTGCATGAATCCATCTTAAATGTTTTAAAATATCCTCGGAAATATCGTATATTTACGTACACTTTCCACTAACGTTGACTTTTAAAAATTAAAAAAAGCACACACAATCACTTAATGGTCTCAAACAAACATATAAATGATATTTTCACGTCGAATAGTTAATTGAAATAGAATAATAAACACAAAACTACACATAACCTATGCATTCTTCTTCTTCCTTTCTTTTTCGAGCTATATAATGAGGGATAATCTACCCAAACCTATGCATTACCGGCCATGGCATTTGTAAATGTGTTACGGAAATCCTCGGGTGTTGGTCAGAAAGTGCATTGAAATTTGAATTTTATTTCAAGATTTGGAAGTAATTTGAAATGGGAATTGGTTTATTTCCCATTATTAGTTATTTTCGAAATCAACTTTACTATTACAAATTAATATCTAAGCAAAATATGAAATATGCGTGTACCCTATTGGTCAACAGCTGACTGCGCACAATTATTCTCTCTCTCTCTCAAGTAGTTTTTCTAATATTTTCCTTGTCGTATTTGTGTGAATCTTATGTCGCGAATAGAAGTTTCGCAATCTGTATGTATTGAAGATCTCAATTTTTGATCTTCTCGTTTTCCTGCCACAAAACAGCATAAAACAGAAAAAAAAATGAAAAAAAGGTCACTGACTACCATGAAAAATGTTGAAATTCATAAATTCAATTCAATTTAGTTTGCAGTCCGGCTTCTACCTACTTATCCTGTCAGTCTACTTTATCGCTATCATTACCACTATACTAATAGGAGCTTTATTCACATTTTACGACAAGTTCAAATGTGTTGGTTGTCAATTAAAAATGTTGTTGAATGTCATTTTTATTTTTATTTTATAAATCACGTTTCAAGTACCTTTACCTCATCCCAGAAATTGATTATATGAAACATTATACAGGGTGTTTTCAAATGACACTCACAACGTTTGCATGTAGATATACCTCGTAAAATTGGACAAAATGATATAAGGATTGAGGAGTCCAGCTAATTTACTTTTCGAAATACGGGGTGCTGAAGTGTGTGTGTTTTTCACGTGAGAAACATTGAGAAATACAAAATTAATTGAAAATAGCTACAAATGCCAGTGGCGTGAAAAATGGGAGGGAAAAAGTGACATATTTTTCCAAATATATACCACTGGATCAAGAATAAACAAATGTTTTTTGATCCAAATATGCCTTTTTACATTTAAAAACAACCTGCCAAATATCAAATCAATTTATCAATCCATTTGAAAATTATTAAATAAAAACCTTCAAATTATTTTAACTTCAACACCCGTATTTCGAAAAGTAAATGAGCTGGACCCCTTAATCCCTATATCATTTTGTCCAATTTTACGAGAATTGTCTACATGCAAACGTTGTAAGTGTCATTTGAAAAAACTCTGTATAGTTTATCTAATTCCGCTATCAAATGTGCCACTTCAAGTCACACTTTACATTAGGAAACGTCACATTTTTCATAACCCTCATCAGTTATGAAAAGTAGTAATGTGAAAACTTTACGTAACTGTTTGAGTTTCAAGGAATTATTTTAAAATTACTGTAAAAACTGACAAAACTTATTATTTCAATTCAATAGTATTTCAAGATGTATAAACATTGGAAACAATATCATTAAAGACACAGTTATTTGGAGTAAGTCCATTTTCATAGTTTATAAGAATTTTATCAGCCTTAGGACCAAAATACGTTTATAAACTTGTATTTCATCATTAAAGTTATTTTGGAATAAACTGCTATTGTTTGCGTGGACTTAAAAAAAATACTGAATAAAAAAGGAGCATATCCTCATGTCCCATTTTTCTACAGCTGGAAAAATGTACTTGAAAGTCAGTTTCTGTGAATTTTCGGTTGATATTTGGTCCAAAGACATAGCTGGAAACTCCGTTGCTACCAACACAACTCATCAGTTGGCCTTCACCATCCATTTTCTATATTCTGCAGGTGGTCGTTTGGTTTTGGGGAGAAAAGGGGTGTTAGTGGTTTTCAACGACACCCTTAAAGTAATGCAAGCTGTACATGTGGGTGGTGCTCCACCAAACCACGAAGTTTCATGTTCCAGTTTGTTCTTCAAAGTATTTTGCGAGTTAATAATGCTAGACTGCCTTTGCAAGCACTGTTTTCCAAAATGGAGGTTCCAATTGATCGTTATTTCATTCAACGTAACGCTAGGATATTTTGTCACCTCCGATCATTGAGTACTGTGACTGTACTACTACTACCACTACATGCTCTTGGATATTCATTTTTAGCAATTCATACATATAATATATATGGTACATTCAATAGCCTTTTTGGTGTGCGTCATCGTTTGTGACGTATACCCGGCTTTTGGATATGACGTTTATTTTATTTGTAATTTTGACATAGCTAACCTTAAATTTGATGAATAAGATCATCAGGATCGTATTCAGCCCAATTCGAAAAGACTATGGAATGACTAAATTGTTTTATCTAAATGGAAATAATTAAGAGCTTTTAAATTGCTGATGTTTTTTCGTGTATCTAGGCATATTTTTGTATTATTTCAATAAATATAACAATAATAAATAATAATTAACTGTGAACAACAAAGTGAAGACCTGACCAGAACTGTCAGTAAGGTGTTAGGAAAAACACGAAAAAGAACGCCTTCATCGTAATCTGAACACCCGATTGATAAGTTGCGCTTGTGGGTAATCTAAACATCAAAATTAATCAAAATTTCCTAAGTCAACGATTAGGATTGAGGTTTGTAATACGTTTAAACAGTTCATCATTGCTATATTTTGATAAGGACCTATCACAGACCTGCCCCTTTTTTCTATTTCTTTCGACGTAATGAGTTAACAATCGACGACGCGCACCAAAAAGACTATACTATGGGGTCTATTCTGTAACCAGTCCTTTAAAATTTAGAGGCCGTTAAAAATCTAACAGGCGCTAAATTCACATCTACCTACTTGTAGATGTGATTTCACGACTGCTTTTTCCTTTATGCTGAACAAACGAAAACAAATAGCTCACAGGTAACATATAAATTATTTAACCAACATTACTTCGAAATAGGCGGGGTGACAATAAGAATCATAAATCTTTTATGTTACATTTCGCTTCAGTATTCCTATATTTTCACTTTGAATATAAGTATAAGTTTTTCCAGCTGCATCTAATGTGGCTAAGACCAGTACAACACTCCATTGAAGACTATTTTGACTCTAAATCATATAGGTACAGTAACTATTCCCATTGTTCAATTTTTTGTGTTGTGAAGCAACCGTTAATTCAAAAAGTCTAATCTATTGTTAAATACGCCACTGTAAATCAAAAAGTAAATGAAGAAAGTACTCGTAATTTAAATTAAGTAACGCACGAATTACATTGTATATATACAGACGCCAGACTGAAAATAAAAGTAACGTTTACATTGGATACACTTTTTTTTTAATTCTGATGTATTAATCAAACTGGAGGTTGTATAAAGCAAGTGTAATGCGTATGCATAGAATAAATGAATAATTAAATGGAAGATCTTGGATATATGTAAACGATTTAGGATAAAATTTATTAAGGTGGTGTGTATTTATAAGTAGATTTATTTAAATGCGGTAGTCAATGTTGAAAGGTTTAAATAGATGGTGAATATAAAAAGTTGGATAAATTTCATTAGTTATGTTGTCGTTAAAATGGTTTTTGATAAATTTATTATTATTTCTTGGAATTGAATACTGAACACATTAATTGGAAATACCGTTTGTGTTCTGAGGTGTTGAGCTTAAAAATTTTTTATGGATAATTAAAAGTGTTGCCAGCTTTGATTTTGAACCGCTGAATATTTTTTTTCCATAAAATTTCATTATATTCTATTAAATTTCAATAAGTGATAAAACAAATTTTTGACCCATAATTAGCTGTTCTCGCGGAGCACATCCTGAACGTATTCGGAGGGACTACGCATGCGCAATTGAAATTTGAGTGTTCGTGGAGTGCTTCAGAATGTGTTCAGGATGAAAATTCCCGTGTTCAAGGAAGACTTAGATTCAATTTCGAGCATACTCGGAACGTGCTCGATGAATCCTAGGATGATAGCTGGGATTTTTTGTTCCGAACAGATTATAACCTCAAAATTTTGGTTGTGTGCGGTTGTATGACTTTATAGTGGTTTGATTACTTTTTAATTTGCGTTTGAAACTTTAAAAAACTTTTGGATTATATTTATTTTAATGATAAACTGTGTTTGTTGAGTTGTTTGGTTTTTTTTTATTTTTACTTTATTATAGACTTCGTTTTTAAGTTTTATTTTATAAACAAATTTGCTAAAAAGTGAGGTTTTTATTCATAATTAGCCCCCAATAAAAGGTTATTCTTCTTTTTTGCACATTTTGTATTAACTCAACTTCATGTCACTTCAAATTCGCATTCGCGCTACCTTTAAAATTCGGAATGAGTCTGTAGGCACGCTTGCGCATTAAATAAATCCAGTATGTACTCGGTTTGTGCTCTGGATGTGTTCAGGATTTGCTCCGCGAAAATAGCTAAGTGGTCTTTTATTTTGTTACATCATAACAAGTGAGCCTGTCAATGATTTGGCTGACATTATTTTTTTTGATATACTAGAAAATTACACATTGAGCTATTGAAATTATTGAGATAGTCGCATGCAATAAAACAGCAGTTCTCTTCGCGAAGCTAGGGTACGAAACTGCATTCACTGTTCCTGAACCAGCATTTGAGTTATCCAAAAATATATCTTGGTGAATTCAAACAAAACATCAGACGTTCTGAAGCAATGTGACAAAGCAGATTGGATCAAGTGGCTAATTGGCCTATTCCATTGCGCCCTTTTTAGATCTATAAATTGTAGTCATCTGAAACTGGATCACAATATCCAGCCAGACTTTTTCCAAATTAGTATCGAGAGTGAATGTTCCATGTAATTTCTTGACGATGGATTCTCACCGCCTAGTACAAGAAACCGCACATGATGCGCTCTGCAGAATCTGCACATGGTTTCGTCTGTCAACCCTTTTAGATTTGTAGTCCTGTGAAGTTTACAGTGCTTTGTTAACATACCTACTACGGCTTTAACAGTTTTACTATATTTGCTGATTAGGTCTTGCTGTTCGCGGCCACCGGCAAAGTATCACTTGAAAGATTCAGTCTTGAGGCAGATTGGCTACTTAAGATTAGTCGGGCTGGAGAATGTAATCTAGATTCAGAGGTACACAATAATTCTGAAAAGATCGCAGTGGAATAGACCGATTAGCCACTTCATAAAATCTAATATAACAACACAATTTTATTCGGAAAAATGGAACTGACATTTTGTATGAAAGTAATACATAGAACTATTATTTTCGAAAAAAAAGGAGAAAAATTAGTTTCTATGTGATACACACTGGACCTAGGTTGCCATTTCAAAAAATCCAAGACGGTGACAAAGATACAATCAAGAACGTGAACAATATTCGATATTAGCTTTCCTCAATTCATTTTAAAGATAAAACCCTTGTGCGAGACCTTTTTAAATTATATTGAACTCAAACTAGCACAAGCTTATCGAATTGTCAAGCAGCAATAGGAGCATTGAGCTCTTGTGTTCATAGCCCATTGAACTCTCACTGGAATAAAATGATCTGACTATAGAAAAAATTTTAGAGATAAAAAAATTGAATATACTCCACCAAAACTGCTACCAGGTGGAGAAATAAATTCCTGAGAGCTATGATAGGTATTCTTATCGGATACTGTTGCCTAGAGGAACACCTCAAAAAGCTCAAATTAGTGAAGTGAGGAGAATATAGGAAGTATAACAAGAAATATAGAAATGAGCTTATAGTCTTTTTTCTCAGGAGGAGTAGAAAAAAGGGGACACAATAGATATCTTTAGTCTCAGTACAAAGTCTGTAACATGTCTATCGACCTGTTTCGATTTAAACGAAATAATTTCAATTTTAGCGCTTGCCGTCATAGTAACCACTTCCAATTTAGTTCTGTGATCTGAATTTCTCTGATCGTTGATCGTTACGACAATTGACATATGATGTCAACGCTCTATTCTCATTCTCGATTTTCCTTTTTTTCGTTACAGACCCTTGAGAAGCAAGGACCTATCTCTCTACCGTCTCTTTCAATTTTTAATAGTTTTTATCTTGAATTGCTGTGGTAAGCACAGCGGCCAGGATACCCCTGCCAGTTTATCGTTACTGCTAAGTTACCACTGCCAGGATACCCCTGTCAGGTTACCGTTATTGTTTACTGCCAGTTTACCACTGCTAGGATACTGCCAGGTTACCGTTAGTTTCTACTTCAACTTCCAGACATCTCTACTTCAACTTCCAGACATCTCTACTTCAACTTCCAGACATCTCTACTTCAACTTCCAGACATCTCTACTTCAACTACAAGACATCTCTACTTCTACTTCCACTCCGTCAAGCTAAGTACCTTTAAGAAGTACAGGTTTTCTACCTTTCACATTATTACCTTCCTTTATTGGCAGAATAAATTTAATATTTAAATTTCTTTTTTTATTTCTTATACCCGGCTGTAAGAGCTGTAGGGACTGTCCGGGTTTATGTAAATTTTGTAACTTTTTTATTTTCAACTTTTAGTTAATTCTACAAGGTGTTTCTACCTTTTTCACCTCAGTTTTTTCTTGAAATTAAATTATTTTTTCGTCTGAAAAGGTAGTGGCGCCCTTAAGTTCTTATAGTCTGTCAACCCTCTGGCATACCTAGTGTGGCATCAACATGGAGTCGATCCACCCTTGAGAGAGTCTAGCCGGGATCTGTCTCTTGAGGAGAGAACTAGTGTTACAAGTCCTAGTACAAATACTCACACAAAGCTCGTTTTAACAGTGATTATTTGGAAAATGCACCAAACCACTGACATTTTCATTTGGATAAATGTTACAGAAACTGGAAATAAAAATAGTTTTACAATCAATCATCATTTCATGGATATTGATTCGTTACTTCTCTCAGTATAAGCTTTCATTCATTCAAAAAATATTAACAATAACGTCGGTTTCAACTCAAATAGATATATAGTTATAAGATATATTCATTGAACCTCAACTCTGAATAATATTTATGTAGACAATCATATCATCACAGCGTGCTTACATATTTTTCAATGTAATTTCCCTTTCATATAGACATTTAATTCTGTATAATATGATATTTTAACACGACAGACTAAAAGAAGATTTTACTCTTGTAATCTTGTCACAGTATTTACAGATAAAATATATTAACCGCTTCAGTACATTTACATTGAAAATACTTTTATTCATGATAGTATCTGATAGTTGGGATCAAGGATGTACTTTTTAATTATTAATGAATCTAGAAAATTTAACTGTGAATAATTTTGACAATTATGTAAAAGTTCGGAACGGTTATTCAATGTTGGAACATGAATTTCTTCAAGCAAATGTTTTGCATAGTTTGACTTGTCTAAATGTTTGTTCCTATAGCAATTGATGTGTTAACTATCTTATTTTGATTTTTTTGAGTCTGACCTTTGTAAAAGGCATTACAGTGAGAGCAGTTAAGTTTATAGACAGCAGACTTTTGTAGCATTTTGCATTCAATAAACGTTTGGTGTCTATAAAGTTAACTGCTCTCACTGTAATGCCTAGGATGCGAATTTATGTTCGTGAAACCAGTCGAAGACAAAAATAAATATAAATATATTATTCTGTGGAATTTTTCTGTGATCCAGTTCCTCAAAGACTGTAAACAGTTTAATTCAATTTGAGTCTATAACTAATCTAACTTATAAAATTATTGTATATCATTATATTAAGTTTATTTTCTGACTCACTATAAATTTAGTCGTTTTTCTCTTGTTATTGCGATGAAAATGTATAATTTAAATTTAAGCAAACAAATGAATATATGATGCAGTTCATTATATTCATACGGCCATTTTATATAGACATATCTTGAAATTATACAATTCTTCTACTGTTATATTTTTTTTACTTGATAAGTTTGACGATAATTATCATTGCTCAATACAGCAATAACCAAAATATAGCCTAATTATCTGCTATTCTTAAGAACTCAGCTTATCCATCTCAACCAACCTCTAATACGAAGGCAGTTTGAAGGAAGAGTGACCTAAATTATTTTTCAACATAATCTCCTTTCAATTTTACAAACTTAGTCTTGGTTGTATGCGGTTGTATGACTTTATAGTGGCTTGATTACTTTTTAATTTGCGTTTGAAACTCAAAAAACTTTTGGATTATATATATTTCAATGATAAACAGTGTTTACTGAGTTGTTTGGTTTTTTTTATTTTTACTTTATTATAGACTTCGTTTTTAAGTTTTATTTTATAAACAAATTTGCTAAACGGTGAGGTTTTTATTCATAATTAGCCCCCAATAAAAGGTTATTCTTCTTTTTTGCACATTTTGTGTTAACTCAACTTCATGTCACTTCAAATTCGCGTTCGCGCTACCTTTAAAATTCGGAATGAGTCTGTAGGCACGCTTGCGCATTAAAGAAATCCAGTATGTACTCGGTTTGTGCTCTGGATGTGATCAGGATTTGCTCCACGAAAATAGCTATTAAGTGGTATCTTTTATGACCAACTATTTTGTTACATCATGTATAACAAGTGACCCTGTCAATAAATTTGGCTGACATTATTTTTTTTGATATACTAGAAAATTACACATTGAGCTATTGAAAATATTGAGATAGTCGCATGCAATAAAACAGCAGTTCTCTTCGCGAAGCTAGGGTACGAAACTGCATTCACTGTTCCCGTCCCATCCTAAAAAATAATCGTCCGGTTCCACGAAATTTGTTTTGTCTCTGCAATTACCTCTTCATTTGTCCGAAGTCGTTTCCCACCAAGCTATTTCAAGTTTGGAAGCAAAAAGAAATCGGAGGGACCTAAAACAGGTAGGTGATTATGGTGGATAAGGCAATAAATCGTGGCGCAGTTTGGCTAATTTTCCTGCAACAATAGAGGACGAATGAGCAGGAGCATTGTTGTGATGATACAAAATACTTTTCTTAAAAAAAATGCAGTCGTTTTTTTTTTTCGAATTTGGCTTCAAAACGTGACAGCAAATTAGCATGATACTGGTTAGTTATCGGGTTCTCTTTTTCTAAATAATCAATAGAGATTACACCTTTGGAATCCCGAAACACTGTGATAATGAAAAACGGTTTTTGCTTTGTTGGGAGCACGTTTCTCGTATAAAATATTTATGAATCTATAAATCATATAAAAATCCATTCTGCAAAAATACATAAAATCTTTCGACGCAATATTTAATTATGTCGTCTTTTAGGGTATGAAATTGCCCATAATTTCGATACTAGTTATGTTAAGTCACAGGTTTCACCAGAATCATCTCTAGAATTCAGGAAAGGAGTCTTAGTGTAATTGAGTGGCCAGCAAAATCCCCCGAATTGACACCACTTCATTCTTCTCACTTTGGCTACCTGGAAGACCGCGTTGGTTAAAAAAATAAAACTTCACATAGATAGCCCTAACCTTAAGAACTTTTTCAAATAACGTACGTTTAATTCAACCATATTTTTTTGGTGCATATTTATTTTTGAAGGATGTAAAAACTCTTACCATTAATAACCTTTGAAAAAAAAACTGTATATTAATGAATTTCTCATATGGTCTATACTTTGTGGATGACTCTGTATATCATGACTATTTCTTTTTTTTTTGTTTTTCAGAGTATGGAAAACCGTTTTCCACAAAACATTTCTTTTTTGGATAAAAATATACTTCCGATATTTACTATAATACATAATACAGTGTAGGACGACACACTTTATAATAATAGTCCATAAATCGCGCAATTTACCATCTTCGTAATTGGTTACAAACATTGATTTTGCTGGTAACTGATAAATAAGTAACAATGTAAAAAAATAAGTAAACAAGCGTTGTATGTATAAACGTGTCTGCAAAAAACTGACATCGCGATAAAATGATAGCGTCTCCGAATTTCCAATTATGGTCTTCACAACAACCAAAACAACCGCACCAGACGTGTCTAACGCAAGCAACAAAACTTTATCTTCTCAACTCAACGTTAACGCAAGGCGTATAATTGAAGCTACACTGTAATGCACACTATATAAAATTCAAAGGCCTCTGTTCACTTCACATCGACATTCTAATCTTTTAATACGAAGAAAATGTATACTTCAGTTGAAATAAGTCCTATTAAAATAACTTTATTATTAGTTCTTTGAGTGAACAATATGAATTTTATAATTTTTTTACTAGTACGTTTTGTGACAGATTACAGGAGCCTACTGCAACGCAATTGTTCAAAAAATAAATAGAATTTGTAGACAGGAACACCTTTTATCTTTGTAAATGTTAAGATTTTTAAATGTTCTATGGATGGGAGTTACACGGGTTAAAGCGTATTATATCAACCCCAAAAATATGACCGAAGATAATATTATCCCCTGTGATGTAAAACTCATAACACAATTCTGTAGTTTATCACTATCTTCCATTTTGAGTTTTCCTTGCATATCCGTGTGAATTAAAGAAACTGGTCTATTTACTTATATATTATTGTAATAAATGAATAAATTCGTGAACAGCTCATTGAATTTCTAAACACTAACAATGAGCCGATTCATTGAATTGCCCTGCCGAATTACACTCGATGTTTGTATTGATATCGGGTAAATTTGTGTTGTTCAACTTCTAAACTGTTTCCTTTAGCAATTTGACTCGAAAAACTGTCAACCTAAAAACGCTCCAACATGGCTCCACCTTCGGTGTCGCTTTTTTAATAGTTGACAGTTTTTCTCGTCTAATTGCTAGGCAACAGTTTCTCATTAAACAATCCAAATTTACCCGATAAACTACAAACCTCTTGTGCAATTATAAGTGATTAATTTTTTTTATCATGATCACCCCAGTTATATTTTTAAATTGTAGAGAAATGGTTGAGTTCCACTGGTCTTCTACTTTAATGAACTTTTTACATTTGTTGCTGTTATGTCGGCTTGATCTGGGCCCAAAAGTCCCACTATTTCACGGAAACAAATGACTTTTGAAAATTTATAAAGTACTTTAATATTGAGAGATTAAGAAAATACCGAAGAAGGTTTGAAGCTTAAGGTCATTAATGCGGCCCTACAACTTTTTGACTCAGAAAAAATATGCAATTTATTCTAATCAATACCAAGTACTCTATCTTAGCTCAAATACTGATCAGTAGCGTATGACGTCACGTTTTTGTGAACATCATTTGACATTTTGTATATCGTTCGAACTTCTATGGTTCGAACCCCCATTATACCTATTTGCTCGTTTTGCTCGTTTTGCATCGTTTATGGGATATTTCCTTTTGATAAACTCAGTTCTGTCAGATCATAGGTACCTCAAAGAAGATTAACACCGTTACTATTCCATCGTCCGACCCGAATTTTAAACTTTGAATCATTCAATTATCACAAAAATAACATTTTTTCAAAATCCAGTCTTCCTTACTATCATATTCTTTAGCTTCAATTCTAGGGGATATTCTGGGAAGCCCGGTTTATTTGTTACCGGTGGAGAAAAAATCGTTGATTACTCTCAAAAAAAAGCTTCGAAGAATTTTTCGGAGTCTGCTACATATGGCTTGCATATGTTAAAATAAGAATTCCTTCGCAACGGTTGTCTTGTGAATAAATATTTAATGTCACAATGTGAGAACTTGAACAAGAATTCTGTTGGTCTAAGCGGCGTAATATAATATATACCTGAATCAATTAAGCACTAACAATCTAGTGGGCATGCAGTCAAATGAGCACGAGGTATGTCGCATGTCAAGTTGTGTGCTAATTTAGAATTCTTCTCATTTTTTAGTCGCAACAGCTTATTTTTCAATATCTACATGAACGAAATATCCGTCTAAGACACCTTTTAAACAATTTTAAAGCGAGGAAAATGAAATATTCAAAACAATGAGATAATTTGAAAATGAGATTGTTTTATAATTAATTTCAACGTCTAACGCATCATCAGGGTGAACAAGATCTAAGTGGGAATTGTTATCATTTGCATTCGCGACAATTTAGATGTTCAAAAAATTGCCAATGAAGAAGATTTCTTGGAGATTAGATTTTTGTTTTGGATTCACTATGTTCGTTAAATCTCCCTACCTCTTTTCTTGGTAGTGTGGTCCCAATAATTGATGATGTTGGGTGATGACATTTGTGCTTGGTCATCATGGTAAGCGTTGTTCTTAAAAAAATTGCCAGTTGTGTTTCTGTCCACTCCAGAATTTGGCGTTCAGCTGGGATTTCATTAAGTAATTCACCTTTGAGTTAACAATTATTATAATTATTCTTTGATTATCATTTGTGTTGATCGGTGTATTTCATTTCAATTGTCTAATATGGGTAAAGAAATGACTGGAGGTGTGAAAGTCCTGTTCGTGTTGTGTTGTTTGTGGAGATGTATTGCTTGATTGAAACAACCCAAAGATATTGTGTAGGTACTTGGAAAATTGGACAATTAAATAAATTGTTGCTCTGATATCAAGGAAAACAGCTCGCAATCTCTAGTACTACTGAATCACTACTTGATACCATAGTCGGCAGACTCGAGCACATAATTTGAATATATCAATTTTACAGGAAACAAGATAAACTTTATTTATAGCTCACGGTATTGATTCAATTCATTTATTTAAGATTTATATTATTTATATGTAGAAAAACGTCTATTCAACAAAAATAACATCAAATACTTTACAAATCAATTAAGTGAAATTAATTGATTCAATAGCAATTTACAATGTCTGAATTCAATCATATATTAAGTAGGTACGTTACATGAAATTGCACAAATATTCGCAAAGTTCCGTACCTTTATCTATAAAAAAATACATATATACATGTGATATAATCTATTCATATGATTGATTTTAGATGATTGAGTCTACTTTTGTATTCAGTCTGTATTTAGCTGACACCGAAACAAATTATGCAAATATAACGACGTAAATACTGATGGATTTTAGCAGATTCACTTATGCTGATGCTGGATGGTTGGGATTGTTGGAATCGAATGCATTAATAATCTGTATAACTCTATTATAATAAAACAACTGTAACATATTAACCAGGGGCAACAAAATAACTGTGATACATGAACGAAGGACCACCGTCCTTAAATTTCGCGGAAAAGTTCTCAGATAAAAGTCTATTTGACAGTTTATACGGAAGTTTATCCGTCATTCACTGAAATTAGGATATTATACAAAAATTTCACATAGATTGGAATTCAAAATGTCAAAATTATGGCCGTTTGCACCAATTGATATTTAAGTATACCCAAAGTTAAGTGGCCCTTTAAGGAAGTTTTGCTTTGCACCATGAACATTGAATAACTGGTCATTTCAAGCTGCACCTAGCTAAGCTTAGAAAATCGCTCTAGCCTAACATTCTTGTGTTTTCATAGACATACCTATATGTCAATGATTTTTCTGTTTCGAGTATTCGTTTTCCAATTTCATGTGTGTTTCTTTTGATTTTTGAAAAAGCAGGATGTTTATGGAGGATGATTTGGAAGTATTGGATGTTCTTGAAAATGGATTACCAATGAGACAGTACAACCGTAGAAACTATTATGGAAGAATTGGATGAAAATATCAACAGCCTATTCTCATGATCTGATTTTCTCATTTTTCACTGTGTTTTCCATTATAAACAATTTTCTTATTTTGAAAACAAAAATAAAATACTTTGATTTTCAAAGAGTTGACTTTTAACAGCTTTCAATACCCTACCTCAAACCACAAAAACGAAAAGTCACCAGAAACTTAAATGGCGAGGTTGACAAATGTATTAAACACTCAGCTAAGAAGCAGAGCAGAAACATTGGTGCAACTGAACTTTAACTAAGCTACCCCTAAATTTTAAACTCGCCATAGCTATTCTAAGCTTATGCTTCCATTGGTGCAAACGGCCATTATAGATTCGATATGAAACAATTCTGGAATTCCAAATCAAGTCTTTGGAGTAAAATAGGGAGTGCCTTCAAAAAGAAGAATTACAAGAAAGTTGTGTGTGAAAGACACACAAATAATTTTTAAAAAATTATACCTGCCTTAAGACAGAGTAGGCTCTTCATTTGGATGGAATCTGGATTTTCACTAAATGTAGCACACACCAATGGCAAAGGAAAAATATACATTATTGTGAAGGCAGGTGGAAAACATGATATGATTTGGTTTTTCAAAAAGGAACTTCAATTTAAGTCAAATTCATATTATGATATTTTCAATACGGAGATGTCAGTAAAGAGAAACTTTCACCAGCTCTTCGTAATCGATATTAAAATTAAATGATGCTGAACTTATTTTCTGCTCGAGTAGCAAACTTTTAAACTACTGCAAAATAGCCAATTTGTGCAAGTTTCATACAATTTGCAGGCGTATATTACTAAAATAAGATATACAGAGTGACACCATGACACTTACAACGTTTACATGTAGATACCTCTCGTAAAATTGGACATGCACCGGTTATTTTTGACTCCTTGTTCTCTTTATTAGATCACTAGGTTGCCATGAAGATATTCCATCAGGACGATTTTTCATTTCTCAGGGTCTTTTGAACTTACTTTCCGAATCTATACATACTAGGAAATTCGTGATGCTACCTAGCTCACAACCAACGTTTTAAAAGTTCAATTTCTGTAAAAACTAAAAACAATAATAAACATTGTTGAAATAGTATATCCCATCTCTAATAAAATCTTTTTCACTTCCACCATCCAGAAGATAAATTAGATTCGCCTCCACCTCTTGAATTGTACACTACGATTTAATAAAGTGCCTACGATTTATCCAATGATTTTATTACAACATGAAGGGAAAGGTGATTGCGGTAGCTGTCGTGAGAAATTTGTGAATTATCCGTGTAGGTAGGTAGAAATTAATTTATGTGACAATTACCATCCTGCGCTTTCGTTTGTAAGTATGCGCCGAATAAATTAGTTGCACCGTAGGAATTTTAAGGAATCCATGAAGTTTGAAGTGTCAGGATTATTAATTGGACTTATGATATGCCAAATATTTTCGGTTTTATGGAGACAAACTGTTAATTGGGAGAAATTTCTTTAATGGAATTTCTACCGTAGAAGTAACACTGACCTAATTTTAACAGTTGATTGATGAGCATTCGCGAATATTTGTGAATAAAAGAGGTTTTTTTCTTCCACGTAAACTGGTCGTTACCTTAACTGGCAGTATCTTCAGTGCTACCTGAATAAGTAGAAGTATTGAGCTTAAATTGAAAAAATTGTCATTTTTTTACTTAGAACTGCTTCACAAATTTGAGAAAAGTTCCCATAATATTCACAGATATAATACTATCATAGCATAGCAAGCAAACATTAAAGCACTAAGCTCTTGTGTGATCAATTCCAAACTCGATGAACTATGCGAGGAGACACTGGAATAGAAGGAGATGAAATAGCAGATGAACTAGCGAAGAGGGGAACTAAAATACCTTTCTGGGGGCCTGAACCCTTTTGCGGAATAAGCCCCAATGTAATATTGGAAGAAATAGGTGAAGCCGGAAGAAAGAAGAGATCTGACCATTGGAAAGATCTAGTAGGGCTTAGACAATCAAAGATTCTTTTGGGTGGGATCAAATAAATGCATAAGTCAAAGTAAAACTGCGCTAAAATTTTTAACAGGGATTCTAGCGGGACATTGAGAATGGGCACATGAAAAAGCTCAAAATAGTGGAGAAAGAGGGATGTAGATATTGTGGCATGAAAGAAGAAACCTCCATCCACATACTTCCTAACTGCACAGTACTCTAGAATCCTAGAGCACAGTACCTTGTAGATTACTGGATAGAAGAGGAACATTTGCCTAAGTTGAAGCCTGCAGGTATCCTGAAATTCCTCCAAGAAATAGGACTAATGCCCGGTTTTATAAGTTCGGGTTACCCTTGCTCCGAGAGTTAACCCTTTGACCGGTGGGTGATACAGCGTTTTATAAAGCGGGGTTAGAGTTAACCCTGCCCCACCATTTGGCTCGGGTTAACTCTCAAGTTAGCGGTTGTCATGCGCAAAATGCTAAAATGTGAAGATAATATCATATCCGATATGTATATTGTTCTATGATATATATTTTCAATGTGGACATGCATGAAATGAGAGATATATTTGATATTTTTGATGACTTCCTAACAGATGATGAAGAAGACATTATTCAAATGGTTGAGGCACCACGAGAACCTAGGGTTTTTAGAAATAGAATAGAGTCTTTAGATTACTGGAATGATAAAGAATTCATAGCACGTTTCCGTTTATCTAAACATTCAACTGAAGATATTATTGAGCTTGTGATAGCTCATATATTTACAACATTTTCCATGCCACTTTTAACAAAAAATGTGAGGTTATAGGTTGCACTCGAATCATAGAAGACACTGTGGACTCTGTTTTATGGACCGAAGTTTTCTTCTTTTATATATTTTCACAGTGATCTATGGATTTTAACCTGAGACTTAATCCTCGAGGTAACTCGAGATATTTAACTCTACTTTATAAAACCGGGCATAAATGAGCTACTTGTTTCAGAGACTTTTCTCAAAAAATAAGTAGAAGTGAGGGGACACAATAGATCTTTTAAGTCCCAGTGAATGTTACCCCAAACATACATATACATACATAGATCGAATTACTGGATATAAGACAAAACGTATAGAGCCTAGAACATCTGAGAAAATTAATCTCAGATCATGAAAACATCAGTCAAGCGCAAACAGTAATTTTTTTTAAATTTATCTTAGTAAATAGAAAGAGAAGTGAGTCACAAGTACGCGTTACCGGGAAACTTGATTATGTGTAGACTAACCTAATACCATCTGTTAATCTATTCATATCCCCGTGCACCACCTGTTGATTTTTTATTTTTATACTGGTATATCGCACGAGTCGGCGCGATATCTATTTTAACGCCGTCGAGACGCCGAAGTCACATTCCCATCTGAAACTTATGCTTTCCTGATCAGTAGGACGCCGATCGCAGGAAAGTTTGCGCTTTTCTGAACAAATTGGTGGAAAACTACTAATAACCTTGACGTAGATCTCGCGGGAAACACGAATAGCTAGAATAATTTTCTTCGTTTAGGTTGGTTTGGTCGCATTTACAATTAATGCTGGTATATTTAGGTATATTTAGTAATGTGTTGAATCAATGAATATTATTTTCATGATAACGGTTGCTTATACAGGGTTTGTCAAAAGTTTCGAATTTGATTTAGAAGAATAAGGTTTTTTAATTGTAAAATGCAAGAATATCCCATAAAAATTTAACAAACGTTTCCAAAATATGAGAAAATATGAATAATTGATGAGACTTTAAATTCGTTAATCAATATTGGAAGTTTGCTCATGAGTGGTATGGTGCGTCATCGTTTGTGACGTTTATCCGGGTTTTGGGTATGTCGTTTATATTAGAGGGTTATAGTAAAACAGAAATAAAGGTTTCTTTTATTAAAGGAGCCTGTAATAAAGGATGAAAATGAGGGTATGTAAAATATAGTTATTGTAACTGATTTAACACTAAGATATTTTCTTCTCTTTCGGTTCAGAACGAGAGTTACGTTCTGAACCGAAAAAGAAGAAAATACATAACAGGTAGTTAAATCACAACCTTTTAGGCTCTTCGCACATTTTTTTATATTAAATACCTGGAGAAACTGGGAACGAAATTAACTCAAATCAATAATGTAAGGTTTAATTTAATTGTCGCTGTCAATTTCGGAAAGTATTTCTTCTTTTCTCAATTTAATTGTCAAAAACGACAAAATTAACGATCCTTTAATTCAAGTTGAGTTATCCTGTATTTTATTTAAATACAGGCTGCCTTTATTTTATTAAATATCCTTTAATAAAAGACGTCAAATGCGCATGTTTAAATGTCAAAATAGAGGAATCCTTTATTAAAAGACAAAAAAAAAATGGTTACTATAACTTTTTATTATTTGCTATTTCGACATAAAGATAACCTTAAATTTGAAAAATGAAATCATCAAGATCGTATTCAGCCAAATTCAAAAAGGATATGAAACTATAAATAATTACCACTTTTTAAATAATAATTGACCGTAAACAACAAAGTACAGACCTGACGAGAACTATCAGTGGGACAACGGAAAAAGACGGTGGACACATTGCCTCTACGAAAAGTACCATTCCATAGTATTTTGAACACTCGATTATTAGGTTGCGCTTGCGCGTAATCTAAACATCAACCAATCAAATTTTTGTCAAAGGTTTGACGTTTGTAATACGTTTATGCCCGATTGCACCAGTTTAGCTTAAATGTAAGGCTTAACAAAGTGCAGCTTAATGATAATTCCAATCTCTCATTGCACCATGTTACGCTTAGTAAAGCCACGCTTACGTACAATATCGTATGTCTTTAATTGAATGAATTAATATTTT
Source organism: Galerucella nymphaeae (assembly GCA_963978555.1). Taxonomy (NCBI): domain Eukaryota; kingdom Metazoa; phylum Arthropoda; class Insecta; order Coleoptera; family Chrysomelidae; genus Galerucella; species Galerucella nymphaeae. The sequence continues at coordinate 14,123,820 of OZ021715.1, read as the reverse complement.
CCACTTGATTGTCATAATTTTGGTTGACAATTCCAATAGTTTATCTGACAACTTCCTAATTTTGTAAAAATTTGATTAATCTAAATAATTTTTGCCATGGAAGGTGAAAAAATAATTAAGTCGGCAAATTTCACTTCAGAAGAGAAAATGCTTTGCCTAAACTTAGTTGAAAAAATAAAAAGGAATTATAGAATGCAAAAAGACAGACGCGGTAACATGGAGGGAAATTGAAACGGAATTCAAGGAATTAAATTGTGAAACGGGTCATTTCGAACATAAATGTGCCTTGGAATACCAATTTCAAGAAAATCTAAAGTTTCTAGTTCTTCATCAAGATTTTCTTCTAAGTTCTCAGTTGTTTGTAAACACCAAACCAACTCAAAAATTAGGTTATACCATTAGAAATGTCCAAGCAAATTGGAAACGACACAAAACAAAACGACAGAATAGAATGAACGCGCAATCGCATATCTACCGCTTAAAAAATAAGCCATGGACAAAGCTAGGCTTTAAATTTCGTGCATATAAGCTTCGCTTTGATGACGGTGCAGCGAGTTTAATTTTTTAAGCCAGGCTTACCTGTTAAGCCAAGGTGGTGCAATCGGGCATAAGCAGTTTATTATTGTCATATTTTGATAGGGATTGATCACAGACCTGCCCTTTTTTCCATTTCTTCCAAAGTAATGTGTTAGAAGGACATTAACAATCGATGATGCACACCAAAAGGGCTATTATGTGAACTATAACTGGATCTCTTAAACTATCCGTCGTACAATTTTAGGGAAAAAGGCTGTACAATAGAATACCACTGGAGGACGAAAGTTACAATATTATGTATGTGATAAATAAAAAGTCCTAAAACTTAGGAATATTCGTGAGAATATAGTGGTGGCTACTGAAAATGTTGACAATATATTTGATTTTTCCAATTTTTGTGTGAACTGTACCTAGTCAATTTTCCCAGTTCGAAATTGTTAAGTTGAAAACATACGGGGTGCTGTGTATGATTGTGGAAATGTTCTCACTCGAAATCTATCCGTGAAGAATGGAGCAAATACATTAGAAAATATCAACACAATTCTAAGCATTTTGGTTTGTTCCACGCTGTTATATCTGTTACTGAAGATGTTGTGATCGAATTCCTTGTAACATGAAAAAATTCTCAATGAATGGCTTAGCCAGCTTACATCCCTGATATTAATCCTATCGAACATCTCTGGTACCAACTACATACTCTCCAAAAAAAAAAAAAAAAAAAAAAAAAAAAAAAAAAAAAAAAAATTAAAAAAAAAAAAAAAAAAAAACTTAAAGTTCATCCTCAACTATCAATTTAATTTGTTTATAAGTAATAAAAAATCCCAAAAGTTCGTTAAAAATTCTACGACAAACGGATTCAGGTTCTACTTCCACGCCAATTTTCCTCAGTAACATACATAATTCAGAAACTGGCACTAATAGACAATGTAACTACATTATATACTACAGATAGTGTGAAGGAATGATAATTTGCATCTCAACTGAATAACTGCGAAGTCCTTCATGCTAGGGATGTTTCGTTATATACGAAACGTTATTTTGTCACGTTATTTTATTGGAACGAAACGAGACGAGATTTTAAGAATAGCCAAAGCTGTAGGCCATTCTTGAAAATTGGAAAACCGTGAAATTCTTATATTGAAATCTTATTTTTATTGCCATCACTAATAATTATAAATTCACCCATACCATTGAACGTCGACTTTAGAGCAAATAGTGAACAGGTAAACATCGTTTATAGACTGAAATAGTATATTACGTAACGATTGCGGAAAGTGACATTTTTCACACGAGTGGGAAGTATTGTCTCACGAGCGCAAGCCCGGTGAGACAATCCCACGAGTGTGAAAATCACTTTCGCACAAGTTATGTACACTATTTTTCCTACGACCACACGATATACTTTTACCGAATGAGGCATGTACAATCTTGCGTTTTGATGTATATTTTATCAGTGATACAATGGTTATCTATGGTTGATTATTTATCATTAAGGCAATACGTTTTCACTTGTGGACTGTGGTTTATTCAATTTCGGTTACAATAAGTATTATTATTGAGTATTAAATAAAACTTTTATGAACATAAACAGAGCATTAATAATAACAATCCATAAAAACTGTATATAACCTACAAAAACAACATTTTGACGTTTAAGATCTTGAAACTTCTTGAAAACGGTAGGTGTATCCATAGATAAAAATATACTTATAGATGGGAAACTGACCCGTGGCGCCCTCTATTCATACGGGCGGCGCTACCTAGAGAGTCCCGTCAGTACCTCTGGCACAAATCAAGTTATAAACTCCGCTAACAGCCGAAAAAGAAGATTCCTGTAATTTTAGTTTTTTGCGGTATATTCAAAATTACTGTAATTTTACTTTTATTGCAAAATGACATTTACAATCCATTTTTTGATATTTCACTTGAAATTACTCAACATTAGATTTATATTAATACAATAATAACAATGAAAAGTCAAGCAAAATTAAATGAAATGTCAAAAAATGGATCATATAATGCCTGAATTGAGAAAAATAAAGCAATAATCATCAAGTTTGAATATTTTATTGATTAAAAAAAGTTCCTATACAATAAATGGAACGTTCTTTACATATTTCAATGATAATAAACATGAAGAAATTGGAATGTTAGTAATTCAACAACAATGCTTGGAAGTTCAAAGTTGTATGGAAGTATAACTACTACTTCTGTCACTTTCTATTTTATGGAACATGTTTTTTAATGAAGATAAAGCTTACCGGGTGCACCTCACATTACAGTCTTTCACAAAACATATTCTTGAAATTGTCTCTTAAAGTAAAAGTCCCACTATAAACAATAAAAACCAAATACGAATATTCAACACACACACAAATAAGCAGTTGTAGGATGTCAGCGCTAATATATATGTGGAAGAATCTGCAACTACCACTAACAGCGTTACAGTTTTCATTAAATCACAAATTTTAGTACTGACGGGACTCTCTATGTGGCAGCACACACGCGCCTTCAGAGCATAGATCTTCAGAGATCCCCTACCCTGGGTGTATCAGGAAATAGGGACGAGGTGCCCAGAGTGGTCCGAGAGCGCCATACTTCAAGAACCTGAACGTGCAAGAGTTGAACCGAAGTGCTACGGAATAGCTCCGAAGTGCTTTTTTACATAATGCACCCGAAAACGCCTCTTCTCTTGCGTTTCCTGTGTTTTTTGTGGTTACATTAATGAATCTTCTGCGATTCGACTTGTATCTAGCTCTTGACTGATTGAAACCGAACAAAACTTTTTGGAAAGGAGAGAGTAAAAATTGAATTTTTAGTGTTCCGAATGGGAAAAGGATCTTCTCGGTATCAAGACCGCGACACACCCGTCATAATCCCATTCGTTCCTATGTTGAGAGGTGATCTGCTCAGCACATACATGTCACAGTTCGTCCACAGTACACGTTGATTCCGATTTGGATTTAAAAAGTCGACCCGTCTTATGTTCCATTAGATTTGCAGGCAATGATATCAGTAGAGCACCGATAACGCAGTAATTATGAAGAAGAACTCGTCTATATTGGATATCACATATGGATATCACATTGAACAATCAAATTGCATCGTGAAAATACTTTGGATTCCTTCCCATATCGGAATAAAAGGAAATGACGAGGCCGATCGTAGTGCGCGACATGCAATAACTAGTGAAACCGCGAGTGAAGTGCAAACGGTAGTGAACGAAGACATAAAACCTATACTTAAAGAAAAAGTGCGGCAATTGTGGCAAAACGAGTGGCAAATATCCCAATCTAAGCTACGCAATGTGAAACCGGAAGTAAAACCTTTGCCACAAACAATAGATCGCTACAAGTCATCTTAACTAGGCTACGAATAGGACACACTAGACTCACCCATAGCTATTTATTTAGTAAAAGTGAGCCCCCTCAGTGCGAAATATGCAGCACACAGCTCACTGTAAATCACTTGATAATTGAATGTCCAAAATTTGAACAATCGAGAAGAGACAATAGCATAGGCAACACTTTAGAACTAGTACTTGGTGCAAAATCTAATTATGAAAACCTTTTTAAATTCATCAAAGAAACTAACCTACTAACAAAATTATGAGTAATCTCTATGTATATTTATATATGTATGTGAATATATTTTCATGTGTCGCTAATTACCTCAGAGGTAGATGCGACTTTTGTGTAAATAAAAAAAAAAAAAACATGATTATTCCATAGAAACAGTAATGTGAAGATTATCAGTATCAGAGATATACAAAGCTTCTCATTTTACTAACCTGAATTTGAAACCAGATTGAAGAGTTCATTCAGATTCCATATCTAACTCATATACCTGCAGGCACAATTGGCTTCCGGATGTCGTTGTGGTCACTACCCCAAAACTTCCTATTCCCGTCATGCACGCTTCCGACTCCCATCAGAATTTCGGCTCCAGCTCGACTCTCTCGCTGTTTTCTTTCCATAAAATATCGTAGAAATTCCTGTGCTCAAAATTTTCAAAAGTTTTAGCAAATCTATCTATTAGTTCAGAAGATGGGAAAAAACGCTTTAATGGAGAACAGCAGAAAACACAGATTTTAAATAGTCGCTACTTGAAAAAAAAGATCTGTAGAAAATTTTCCCAATATTGGACTACGTGACAAAATTTGATCGATATTTCAGAATGTTGATGTCGGCATTCAGCCTGCTGGAACGTAGTAGACAATTTGTCCTAAATTTCAGTGGAACAATCACTTCCGGAACCTGTCTTTGTATCCAGATTTTCCGTACTGCTTTTAGAACTGGTCACATATTACTGGATATTTCCTGACTTATTCAGTAAACTTATTCTTCCAAAATGTTTAAATCTGAATTAATACTCAATCTTGTTGCAGCAAACAAAACGTATTCAATTTTCATAGTAATGAACCGTCCTCAAAAAGTTCACAGAGGAAAGTCCAATTTTATTAATACGAAATGTCTGTGTTTGAATGAAAATCAAGAATATTGAAAAAAAAACAATAATTCAGAACATATAATGCCTATTACCGTTGATTGAGGACTCAATCAACGCTATTACCAAGAAATCTATCAACCTACTGTTGCAACTATCTGTACAAAGTCATTGTTAATGTCTAATAAAAAAGTGTTGAGTGAGTACAGAATATGAGAATAATTTATAATGTTCTATTTCTGCAACGGAAACCGTTCCATAAAATCATTTTGTTCCTCCCATCACTACAATTAGCTAGACCGAGTCACAGTATGAGACGACCGAGCACGTCCTTCTGCTGTGATATTACGATTTTGCGATTTGTGGTCTACCACCTGTCAACTGAGGCCGCCTATGACGGACTGGCGCCTATATTACCATATGTAATTATAGCTGACTTGTGTGTAATTATTATTACGCAAACTAGTTCACTTCAATGCTATAGATAAGGATCGACTTACATCCGGATCGTTTTAGTGTGAAATTTGAATTTTATTTAAGTTATTATTATGACAGTTGGCTACGGTCTTTTTTGCACAGATGAGCACTTGAAATTTTTATTTAAATCTAATGCAGATTACAAATCACATTGGCTATGTACCGGGCTCATCAACTGATCTCTCGGCTGTTTTAAAATAAACAAACAAACTATCCATTCGATAACATTTGGATAAGATAAAAAAAAGTCTTAGTGAAGGTGTCCCTATAGAAATTTGTTTTGTTCTTATCTTTTCTAAGGCAAATTTCACGAAAAAAGATTTAAATAGCGGTTTTCCGTAGGATTTGCCCAATAACACTATGTCGTAAACTAAAAAGAAGTCAAATTAATCTTCCCATGGTTATTCGGGCAAAAATAGTTATCTATGTACCAAGGGTATGAAATAGTAGCCATTTTGTTGCACTTGCATAAGATACTTTTTCTATGACAACATATTATTATCGTCGTCAAAATCTAACAAGCCGTAGACGTCCTGATTTTAGAGGGAACCTAGAACTAATACATAATATTCATTCTCGCATTCTTTGCTTAGCAACTTGCCTAGCAACCGATGCAAAAATGAAATTCTGTACAAAATGTGCTGGTTTATGATTGAGGTTACGGACTGAACATTTATCGAGGTCGTCCTAGAAAAAGATGTTTATGTCATACTGGTTCATTATTGTATTTTTATTGTTTGCTTATTGCCAACTATCTAATATCATAGGTACTTTATATCCGTGCGGGCATAAAGTTTATATGGAATACGAAAAATTGGAAATTGGATGCAAGTGAACGTGAACGTAGAAGATATTGATGAAAAATCATTTCTCTTTATGCACGCGCGGGTCATAAAGTGAACTTTATGCCTGCACGGGTAAAAAGTACGACATTAGATAGTTAGTAACTAAGCAATAAAAACACAATAATGAACTATACCCTGTTTTTAAACTAAGAGGAGTGATTTGAATTTAGGTTGGCATTTCTGCAGGCTAATCATTGGTCAGATAGCCGCCCGTTTCACACAGATCTTTTGATAGAACTGACAACGCTATTTGTCAGTTTTGACATTTATGTTTATTTACATAAAAGTATTCCATTCTTTACTACCACTTTTGCGCGTTTGCTGCTTATCATGCTGTTTGCGTTTGCTATTTCATATTGTGTTTGGACTTATTACCTCATATTATTGTATTTGTGTTGTTTACTTTTTATTTTGTTGTATTGCTTTGTTACTATTTGAATATGGACCAAAGATTGTACTCCAAGTACCAGTGGACTTCCTTAGCCCCCGAAACGAAGGAAATTATCAAGTTTGGATCATTAATCGCTGACAGAGAAGCAAAGTTTATAAGTTAACAAGTAAAATCTTATTTTTAATTATAGTTTTACACAAATTACGGTACCTACCTACAATATTATCGTATTTTTTCAAATCAAAACCTGCTTAGCTTTATTTTGTGCTATACCTAAACTTCCAATGTAAATAAAGGATAATTCAACATATAAACTAATTGTATATTTTATACATACTATACTAATTTATACTCAAATTATCAAATGGTCATTCATAAAATTTTACATAATATAACCACAATGTTTTTACAATAATGTGTCATTTGGTAGCTGTGTTCGCCATTGTTTGACCTGATGTCCTGAGTCCAATTACGATTAGGTATTTACACATACCCTGATCTCTCATTGGCCACGACAAATGCGAGCAGTAGAATAGATATTTCACATGTGTCAATTAGTTCTATAAGTCGGAACATGACCATTTCGGAACACTCTCCCAATCTAGTAACTTTTAGTGGTGTGTTCAGGTTTCTTAAAATACTCCTCTTAGTTTAAAAACAAGGTATAGTATGACATAAAAATTGTTCCGTTCTTCGGAATGCCTCAACCAAAAAACATTCCACGAGCCCGATTGCTGCACCAACTTCCGAGTCCAATTGTGAACCTGAACAATTCAAAGACACACACAGATATAAACTCAAAATCTTATAAAAATTGGTCCATCTGTTTAGGTGTGGTATCACATACGGATCTACGAATTATACAAACAATTCACCTGTTATTTGGCAGTATTCAATTTAATATTTTTTATAACAACAATACTATCGTGTGAAGATGCCATCTCCATTTTCTAGAACAGACGCAGGATCTTAAGTGAATATTCATAGAGAAGCAGGCTGTTAAAAATCAATTTTTTTCAATTCCAGGTCATTTTTTCGAAAAACTAAGTACTGAATATTTAGCAGAACGGATTACTTATATGTCGCTTACTCAACGTTTCTTCTACTGTTCAATTTGATAAAAAATTAATACATTCTGGTAGAAAATTTCCGCATTGTACTACTACTACTGAAGAGCGTTTCAATTGATAATCATCTACATTTCATTTCAAGGCTCATTTCATAAAACTTGCTTAATGAAAATATTTAAAACAAACAAAAATAAAAAAAAATATTCACAATTATAAATTGAACAAGGTCAAATTTTGATACACCTCTTTACTGGGTCATAAAAGAAAATAAGACTGTTGAATTATGGGCGAGTGGCTCCTTGTCTCCTCAGGGTATGTTTAATTTAAAACAAATTATAAAAAATAACATATATTTGGTAAATTCGCAGCGACGACTCGACATCTTCGCGTGTTTAATTATCATGGCGCTTGCGGTTATTCGGTGACTGTTGACAGTCTGATATTAACCAGTATAATTACATGAAAAATTGCAGGGTTAAGTTTAGTTTCTCGGATTTATAGATTTTTTAGAGGGTAACATATTCATCAATGCTTTTTTGATCATTTTTTTATTGAATGTAGTGATTATAGATATTGCAATATTGATTTTTTTTGCTGTCAAGCATTCACTAGAACAGAGTTCCAGAATATAACTTTGGTTCTTGCAGTTTTATATACTATTATATATTGACATTGTGAATTTTAACAAAAAATAGACCGCTTGTCGGTACCTACTTGTAGTGGCCGGCAAACAGTCTTTCGATTTTTATTTATTCTATTCTCACTTTAAATAAACTTCATTTAAATATGATACTATTAAATTTGGGAGCCCTTAAACATCTTCAGTACAAACTCCATAAATGTTCCTGGTATATACCAAATACAGGTAAAGCTTATAAAGTTATAATTATAAAAATGATTAATAGTTTCATAAGTCTAAGACTGTTTGAAAAAACATTGATCCGCAATCTTCTAACATTTGATTAGACTCATTTCACGGTATTGGGACTATTGATCTCATCGGCCTTGTTGTTCATGATACAGCAAACAACATTTAGTGAATTTTCCTAATATAGGTGTTGAAATACAACTAATCTCCTAATTAGTAAACTGTCTTGAGGTATATTGAATTGTTATCTATTAAAATAGTAAATTTAAGATTCTATAAAATATTTCTTTTTTCAGAAAAATGGTTGCCTGGAAGAACATATACGTTGGGGCGAAGCGTTCGTTATAGTATACTCCGTAACAGACAAACGCAGCTTTCATGAAGCTCAAGAAATATTGGGCCAGCTAGTCAAATTAAAACTACCATCCTACTATACCAGCCTTCTTTTAGGGAACAAAAGAGACTTGGACCATTCTAGGTAATCATAAAATCAATTTATTCATGAGAACACCTGATAGATTTTGATCCTATCCTAGCTGCGTATTGAAATTTGTGAAGAGAAGATTAATTATATATCAGCGAAAATCAATCAAACATCTTCCTTTTTTTTTATTCGTTGGAATTAAATCAAATTTTGGTTATTCAGATTTTGTTCTTAGTATTAATTTAGTTTTTTTAACCAAGCCTTCCTTCCATTTTTCTCAATTCCGAATTAATTTGGATTTGCTTTTCATATTTTTTTTCCCTCAATTTCTTAAATTAACTTTCAGCATGTCAAATTTTTTTCTTTTTCCCCAATAATTTTGGAAGAGGCTTTGTAGAATAATTATACTTTTCATATTTTCATAGTTTAATGATTATAACGTTCTTGAAGTTAGTTTTGTATCACTTTGAATAAAATTTCGTGATAAGCTGGAAAAAAGTTAGTTAAAAAAAAGTAAACTTCATAGAAATCAAAAGTAGTATGAAAATATTAGACGAAAGAATGCATCAAATAGCTGAACTGAAGCAAATTATGTTAGATTTGATGATAAGAATTCCAGATTCTACAAAATCGAATGTCACTTTTATACACTAGTTAATCAAAAATTAATAAAAAATAAGAGACTTTGAAGCAACATGAAGATTCCTTAACTTGAATTCAGGTAAAATGGAGGTGACATAAAAGGTTGGCTAGGTGTCTGGAACCAATTAAGTAAAATTGATAAATACTATGGTAAAGAAGAGAAATATAAACTGCTTCATCTTGTCCAAGCTAAAGTTGCTAAATAAAACTTCGTGAAGGCAATTCTTAGCTGGGAAAGAGAATATTTTGACAATAGAGTTTCATGTGAGTTCTTCTTGACAAATTTTAATGCAAAAATAAACTGTCACAAATATTCATAACATCGTTTTCACTTCAAAATTATTTTTTTCTCTAGAAATTCTCTACAAAATATATCATTCCTACTTTATTTTCCAATCTCCCAATTATTTCATAAATTCAACCATTGTTTTCAGAAAATTATTATTATCGATTTTGTTTTTCCACCAATGGGCTTGTTCTAGAAAAAAATTTTAATTTAACAATAGAAACTAGAACTCATTTTAACGTTCGAAACGCCGCGAGTCGAGAGCTATGTGGAAGTGTACTGTGTATATTGCATTGTATATTGTGTTGTGTAAGAAACAAAACGCTGGACTGTTGATTAAGCTGTATTTTCAATTCATTATATAATGAGTGAGAAAACAAGCGGTAAATAATTAGTGTTTGGCTCCCGACTGTCCTAGCAAATCCAAGAGTACACCAGAAAAATATATGTACATTGAAATAATGAACAGTGGAAAAGTTAAACTAAAGCCTGGAGTAGTAGCGAGATTTTTTGACTGTCAAAAAAATTGGGTTACAACGCATAGTTAAAAGTCATGTCACAGTTTTTACAAACTACAGCAAAGTAATTTGCCATCAGGCTCAGAAAATAAAACCCCTGAAGGAAATGAAGTTGAGGAGGAAATTAAATGGATATCACACGAATGGAACCCATAGGTATCTCGGGAAAAAATGGTTCAGGCCTGCAATAATGCTTATGTACGTCCCAAGGCGATTCAATGCGAAGGCGAAAAAGGGCTAAAAAAGAAAAATGAAGAAATCGCGTTTGGAAAAATATGAAAACCCATCAACGAAGAGTTTTCAATATCCACTAGAGGTTCTCCTTTTACATTTACTCCGTCAGATTTAACTTTGTCAGATCTGAATAACTTATTTTATTTAGACATCAATAGGTCAGAACAAATGCAATATTGAACATTTTAATTGATGAAATGAAAAATCCAAAGCTTTATCTAAGAGTTCCGAGTAATTCATCATTTGTTGTGAACTTGTTAAATAAAAAGGTGAGCTGGACAAGCTTGATATCTTTTTAACATTGGAAAATATCAAACTGAATTTACCTTATAGGATATTAGCAGACGATTTTGGGATGTCACTTCCCAGAGTATGTAGCACTATACAAAAAAGTATACCGTTAGTAGCCATTCGTGCATGGGATGCCCCTATCTGGGATTAAGAACATCACATTCCCTTCAGAGGGAGAAATGAATATGCACCATGTATCATAGATTGTTTTGCAATTTCAATTCAAAAAGCAAGTGTAAACTCTTTGTTTCTATTAAAGTAGTTTATCACCATAAAGATATCGATTTCCAAAATCTGCTTTAATCACAGCATCCTGATAAATGCCATATATAGGTCACCGGATACTTGTCCGAATGAATTTAATAGTACATTATTACAATACTTACTGCATCCTAAAATAAAAGTAGATACACATATAATAATTGGAGATATAAACATTGACCTGAAATCAAATGAAAAACATTGCCAGGAATACTTAAATAACTTAAGTCAACAAGGTTTCATATCTTTAATTAATAAATATACAAGGATACAAGGAAATAGTAACACATGTATCGACCATATATTTCTTAGTTCCGTCATCACAGAATATAAACCATATATCATAAAAAACGATATCACAGATCATTATCCTATAATGGCTTTCCTAAAAATAGACGATTGTAAAAGAAACACGGTAACAGGAACAAAAATAGAAAAATAAGACAAAAAGAAACTCAATAAACTACTCAAAGAACAAATATGGAATGACATATATTGCAGAGATGATGTAAACAGGATAGCCGAAATAATTATAAACAACATATCTATCAATGTAAAAGAAGCAACAAAAATAATCACTATAAAAAATAAGTTCAAAAAAAGGCAGCTGTGGATGACTATAAGAATTTGCGAGGCAATGAAAAACAAGCAGAAACTATACAAACAAACACAAAAATATCCCGCAAATGAACAGTTTAAAAACGAGTATAAAAAATACAAAACACATCTTCGCAATTTAATTGCACGGACCAAAAATAGTTATTTTAAAGAATAATTGGAAAACACAACAAATAGTAAAGATGTATGGAAAGTCGTCAATAAGTTCACAAATAAAAAACAAACAAAAAATATCAATATAAAAGAAAGTAATTAACAATCAAAAGATAGAAAATAAAAAGGAAATAGCGGATGAATATAATAAACACTATATAAATATAGGATGTAATATGGCGAATAAACTAAAAACAAAGAAAACAATTCCCTTCAATGAAACTAAATATATTGAATCCATGTTCTTCAATCTTACAAATGCAACTGAAATTCGTTATACCATTAATGAACCTAAAAATTATAAGACTCCGAGTTTTTGATAATATCACTACAGAAATATTAAAAAACAATACAGACGTACTTGTCGAGCCTCTTAGTTATCTAACAAATAAAATATTCTCGACAGGTATTTTCACGACTTGCCTAAAAATAAGAGTAATAAAACCAATATACAAAAAAGGAGACAAAAAAGAGGTAGTTAGTTATAGACCTTAAACTTTAATCTCTACAGTGGCTAAACTTGTAGAAAAAATTGTAAAAACTAGAATTACCTCTTATCTGGAAAAGTACAATGCTATATCGGAAAAACAATTTGGGTTCAAACAGGGAGTATCAACGGAAGATGTAATTGTATTTCTGACCAATAATCTATATGAGGCACTAGATTCGAACAAGGCAACATTATGTGTATTTTTAGACTTAGCGAAAGCCTTCGACACTGTTAAACATCAAATATTGCTGCAAACACTAAAACATCTGGGGTTTAGAGGACTGGCGGGGAATTTATTAAGTTCTTATCTAAAAGATCGTAAGCAATACGTTAAAATAGAGGACAAGTTCAGTGATCCCCAAGTTGTTAAGTACGGAGTACCGCAAGGTACAGTTCTAGGTCCGATATTATTCACAGTATATATGAATAATTTGTTGATAAATAATTCTAAGGGAATTATTACATCATTTGCAGACGACACAGTAATACACTATACCGCAGACACTTGGGATGAAGTTGAAAATGTGGCTGAAAGCGACTTATGTAATATTAAAGATTGGTTTGACAGTATGAAATTAACTATTAACTTTGAAAAAACAAAATACATCGCCTTTAGCTGTGACAAAAGAAAAGAACCTAATTTCAATAACCTATTATGCATAGACTCAGAACTAACACAAGTTGAGATCAATGAAACAAAACACATCCGTTATTTAGGCGTGGATATTGGCAATTATTTAAAATGGAATATACACGCGAAAACACTAGCTAGTAAATTACGTTCAATACTATACTATTTAAATTTAAGCAACTTAAAAATATTCTTAACTTATCACAAAATATGGTATACCATTCACTTGTTCAATCACTCCTTCAATACGGAATAGCCGCTAGGGGAGGAATTTATTCCAGTCACCTGGATCAAATAGCAATAGTCCAAAAATTTAAAAAAAAAATCTGGTTACAAGAAACAGAAAGACACATTATACATGCCTATATTGATTTTTAGACCTACCTCTTCTGTCTGATGTTTGATACAAATATCCAACAACACACACTACATTTTTTTGATTTGCCAGTAACCGTTATTATATTGATGAAGAGGTCCAGATCATCTATGTACATAGTTTCAAAACAAAAGAAGGGTATTTTTTCCATGTTTTTGGTATTGTACATTTATTTTTATACGTATATATATCTTAATATTTATGTGTATTTTAACATATATTTTAACTGTGTTTTTTTGAATTTTTAGATTTTCAGTTTTCCAAATTTTAAATTTTATATTTATCAAAATTGGCCAGTACAGTATGTTGTATCCATGATGATCACCACGCACAAACCATTAAGTTGGTTTCTGTGGTTTCATTATATCTTTTTTAACATGTTATAAAACTGTAATGTTTATTTTTGTTGGAAATGTATTATTATTATTATCATCATTCCAAGTATGCACTTGCTCAGCACTTGCTGGTAATGTTCACCTATCCCGAGCGTGTGTAAACGCAAATGGGATTAGGCTCGGAAGTCACATATTTAGAAATTTACGGACAGTGTGACAAGTATTTAGGATGGCAGCCTTCTGCAGATCGATGTAAGTATTTTTGTGAAGACCCAGTTTGGTAAGGCTATCTTGTAGAGTTTTGGGAATTAGTCCCGTAGATGAAACGATGATCGGTACCACCTCTATTTTCTCTGCATGCCACATCTGTCTTACCTCAATTGCAAGATCGGTGTATTTTGCAATTTTCTCGTTGTATTTGTCCAGAATATTGTTATTATTGGGTACTGCAACATCCACCAGATAAACCGAGTTAGCTTTTTTATCCACAACTACAATATCAGGCCGGTTATTCGTCACCCGTCTATCGGTGATAATTGACCTATCGTAGTATAGTCTAAAATCAGCATTCTCTAGCACCGAATTCGGATGGTACTTGTAATATGGGGTGTAGGTGTTCACTAATCCAAATTTGTTGGCCAACTTCTGATGGATGATGTTGCAAAGTTGATTGTGCCTGCGTAGGTAATCAATGTTAGCTAAGGCTGAACATCCCGACGTGATGTGTTGTATCGTCTCTGTTGTTTGTTGGCACCTTCTGCACTTGTCCGTAGCGATGTTTGGATCTTTCATGACAAATTTCTTGTAATTGTTGGTATTAATTACTTGGTCTTGAATTGCCGTCATAAATCCTTCTGTTTCTGGAAATAATGTTCCATCAGATAGCCACTTATTTGATGCTTCCTTGTCGATATGAGGTTGATTGAGGTCGTGATGATGTCGACCATGAAGCGCTTTCTGAGCCCACTCCACCTGTTTGTCAGAATCGGTAACGATTTCAAGTCTCATATCAGGGCTTACAAGATTTAAGGGGGAATAGTTTTTATCTGCTTTTGCGACCATCTCATGCAATTCAGATGTTTCAGCCTTGACAATGAAGAATTCTTGGAGTCTAGATATTTGTTTGTTATGTAAATTAACTATGTCCACTAGACCTCTCCCTCCCTCTCTTCTTGGTAGTGTTGTCCTGATAACTGATGATGTCGGATGGTGACATTTGTGTTTGGTCATCATGGTACGGGTTGTTCTTTGAATATCCTCCAGCTCTGTCTTTGTCCACTTCAGAATTCCAAATGAGTATGTCAGAATCGGTATGGCGTAGGTGTTAATTGCTTTTGCTAGATTTCCTGCGTTCAACTGGGATTTCAATAAAGTAGTTACCCTTTGAGTGAACTGGCTCCTAATTTTGATTTTTGCTTGCTTTTGGTCTAATAGCTTAGCTTGCTGAAATCCTAGATATTTGTAGGTCTCGCCATTTTGCATGGCAGTTATAATATTCCCATTGGGTAGTAACACATCTCCGTTAACGATTTTACCCTTCTCGATATTTAAGGTTTTGCACTTGTCTAATCCAAATCCCATTTGTATATCACTGGAGAATTTTTCAGTGATATTGAGTAAATGTTGAATTTGACGCTGGTTGGATGCGTATATTTTGATATCATCCATATATAGAAGGTGGGAAACAGTGCAGCTAGTGTTCCTGTTGGCTTTAAGTTTATTATTATTATTATTATGATTATTATTATTATTAATATTATTATATTATTATTATTATAATATCTTTCTCATGAAAAACGCAGCGGTGTAATGCCGAATATTATACCCCGATGCAACGATGTAACGTCACAGTCGGCTCTATCGCTTTTTAAGGGAGCTCCATTTTCAACCTTTAATATCTAAGTAGTGGAGAAAGTTTAAGAGCTGAAAATTTTACCTGTTATTTTGATGATTCAGTTTTAAAAAAAAACGTGAAAAAAAAAAAATATTTAATTGATAACAAGCCCATTGGAGAATTCAACAAGTAGTCTCTTCTCACTTATTTAGGTTGAAATATATTTTTTTTATCTACGTTTTCAAAGTTTCTTATATAATAAATACTTCGTAATATCCCAGGAAATTAAAATTAATAGTAATAATTAATAATCTTTTGTCCGTCGAATTTGTATACATACTGTATATAGATAAATGAACAGAAAAAAAATCGCCATTTTAGGTTCATGTTTTGATTCTTGATACCTACAGAATTTCACTTTTTACAATCATCTTCGAATCACGAATTTCTTCTAACGATGCTTTTAACAATTTGTCATACCTATCCGTGTGAACTTTTACCCATCTTATTTCTTTTAAATGTTTTCTACAACTTTTCTACTAGATATCTTTCATAAATAATTATACTTCTAATCTAACAGTCACTCCTGAAATACAAATTTCATAATGTGTCGAAAGTGAGTTGATTTCTCTGTCTAGCTAGTGAGAATATGAGATTCGATGATATATGAGAATATTAGACCATGCTAAAAAATCATAATAATCCAGTCAAGAAGGTGAATTGTAGGCTAATTAATTCGAAAAGAATGGCACCGATAAAACTAAGCTGAACTTTATTGAAGAATGTGTTTTAAACCCGATATCACAAATTTGGGAGTGTGCACCTTAGATGGGATGGAGGATGCGCCCCCTATTGGAGAAATAAAAAGATACCAAAATAAACAACCTATCGGAAAAATTGTCGGTTCTTGGAACCGAAATTTTTCGAAGCCATCCACACTGGATTATAACTTTGTTAAAAATTATTGTGGATGAAGAAAAATGTTGTGTAATATAACTTTATGAAACAATTAGGGCTAGTGAAATGCACGTTCCAGAAATACGTTTTCAATAAATATAACATAATAATAATTTATCTAACGCTTCATAAAGTTTTGGAAAATATTTTACAAAGTCACTGACCAATTAACTAAGAAGCAACAACTACTTCCCGGGCTAAAGGCTCCATCGGATGTTGAATTACACTTGGAAGTCAAACGGGGTTGACGTATCTACAAGATATTCAACACCAACCATCCTGTCATGTCTTTCAGTAGGTAACGGAAGTGTAAAAAGTGACACTAGCGACATCTTCACTTCCAGCTGCAAACCAAAATTCCAAAAAATCTGACAACAGGACACGTGGTCTCGAAACAATAAAGTACTATTACAGTTTCCTCTAATATTGTCGTATTTAATAAACTGCGTTACCAATAGATATCGCAAAATAATGATTATTCTAACGTTTGATGAAGTTTTGAAAAATATTTTTCAAAGACCCTGATCGTTTAATCAAGAAGCAACAACTACTTCCCGGGTATTGAATTACATTTCAAAGTCAAACGGGGTTGGCATATCTACAAGATATCTAGCACCCACCATTCTGGACAACATAACATAACGACTTCGAAGTGTAATTAAATATCCGTCGGGGCGGGAGTAGCTGCTACTCCTTGGTTGAAGGGTTTTGAGAAAGTTGCGGAGTTCTGTTCTTTAGGCGAAAAAGAATTCCGACAATTACCATGACGAAATGGACGGTTCTTCGAATCTAATGAGATTATGACAAATAAAATAACGATAAAATCTCGAAAGCTGATGAATTATTGGAAGACATTACCATAAACCTGCACAAATCAAGTGAAGATTCTGATTTTGGCAATACTGATGTAGACAGTGATCAGTTTGTTATTTGCACCTTCTCTTGTTTTGAATTACTAATAATTGTTGTTTGTACATATTATTAGTTGACATAAAAACAAAACATCTGAAAAAAAAACAACAAATTCACTCCACAGGAGCCAATCAGAATAAATATAGTTCCATACGGTCGATAGGTTTTGCAAAACAGGTTTCTCTTACGAAATAAACCCTTTTTCACTATAAATGATATATTCTAATTTCAATCAACCTGTAACTTATAATATTAAAAAATAGATCTCTATCTTTAAAAATCTGATCTACAAGAAATAATTTTAAGAAATTCGAATTACTGACAATGATTTTGCAGTTATGCATTTCATAGAAGTCAGCAAAAACATGTCCGCAATGAGAAAAAACCAAACGTAGAGAGATGCCTTTTCACATTCGAAAGTGAACGTTAGTTGATGTGACAGGATTTTAAAAGTGCAAATCCTTTAATGCGTCTTGTCTCGTGCATGTAAATCATTTGGATGGTTAATTAATAGAGTAATTGACAGTTGCAATGATGGAGAAATTATATAGCTAGATGTTATCATCTGAGATCTATGAAATTAGAATTTCCTACCAGTGTGCCAAAAATGCAGTTCTACCTAGTTTTTGAACGTCCAGTCTATTGATAGTGGACTAATTTCTCGTAAACTAAAGATAGTCCATTTGATAACCAGGAGGAGTAATTTGAAAAGCCTCACTAACAAATCTAAAAGTTGCCAAACTAGTTACTAAAGGTTGTGTTTCGGATAAGAAGAAGTCAACAATCGTGTTCCAAATCTATTTTTCAGCCACGCATTTTTCACTATACTTTCAGTTTTTAAATACTTGTGAGATACTCTCTTCATGTTAATCTTCCTTTTTTGCATTCAAAAACCAATTCTCTAACAAAACTCATTCTTTTCTATATTGTTTAAATTTTTCGATACCTTCTAACTCTATAACATTTATAGACAGACATTGTCATGTTCTATTTTTGACGATATCTTTCCAAATGTATATAAAAATACAAAGCATATAATAAACAAATAGTACATTCAATTCTTCAAATTTATTTACTTATAGGATGCGACACAGGGATTCCTGTATAAAACTGTCAAACGCGAGCTAACTTTTTTACCAAATAGCGTTCATGAAAAATAATAACAGATTTGGAAAGGTTGTTGAAATAAGTACAAATGCAAAACTACGAATATGCTCATACACAACTGTAAGGAAATATTATTTCCTCACAATAAAATCTTGACTATTTCTTCGATAAATTTTGACTGGAATGTCAAAATTTCTTAGCGTTTTGCGGAAAAAGTTTATTAATTTACATTCCTACAATTTCATACAGTCTTCTCTATCTTCATCCGTGTACAAACCATTTTATTGCTCTATTTCCTTGTTTTGCTTTCTATCTCTCACCATTACAATTTAGAGAAGTACGAATTACACCTAAGTTGAATGAAATTATGGCGAGTGCGCCAGGACTCGCGAATATGTACATTTTTATTATTAGCTGTTTTTGCGGAGCACATCCTGAACGTATTCGGAGGGACTACGCATGCGCAATTAAAATTTGAGTGTTCGTGGAGTGCTCCAGAATGTGTTCAGGATAAAAAATCCCGTGTTCGAGAAGACTTAGATTCAATTTCGAGCATGCTCGGAACGTGCTCGATGATAGCTGGGATTTTTGGTTCTCGATGATAGCTGGGATTTTTGGTTCCGAACAGATTATAACCTCAAAATTTTGGTTGTATGACTTTATAGTGGTTTGATTACTTTTTAATTTGCGTTTGAAACTTTAAAAAACTTTTGGATTATATATATTTTGATGATAAACAGTGTTTGTTGAGTTGTTTGTTTTTTTTAGTTTTACTTTATCATAGACTTCGTTTTTAAGTTTTATTTTATAAACAAATTTGCTAAAAGGTAAGGTTTTTATTCATAATTAGCCTCCAATAAAAGGTTATTCTTCTTTTTCGCACATTTTGTGTTAACTCAACTTCATGTCACTTCAAATTCGCGTTCGCGCTACCTTTAAAATTCGGAATGAGTCTGTAGGCACGCTTGCGCATTAAAGAAATTCAGTATGTACTCGGTTTGTGCTCTGGAAGTCGTCAGGATTTGCTCCGCGAAAATAGCTATGAACAATGTATAGATTATTTTACAAACATACGCCTGTTTCGGCTGGGAAGTGAATAAATCATTAATTGGACATGCTCAAAACCGCTAATAGAAAGTATGAATAAGTCCCTAATATTTTGTTTTATAGAAATTCCAAATCTCTTGAACTTGAATAGATGAGGCTTTTATGCGAACTTTCAAAATGCTGATGTTTTTCCGTGTATCTAGGCATATTTTTGTATTATTCAAACAAATATAACAATAAGATTCATATTCCCTTTTTTATAAATAAAAATTGACCGTGAACAACAAAGTACAGACCTGACAAGAACTGTCAGTGGGACAGTAGAAAAAATGTAAGGCACATTGACTATACGAATGTTTGCATCCTATTTTAAATAAAGAAATTCCTTCCGATTGATAGGTCGCGCTTGCGCTTAATCTAACAATCAAATGTTGGTGTATTAATAGGCTCCCACACACGAAGCGATATTTTGCGCGACGTGGTATGTGACAGACAGCGTCTGTTTAATTTAGCATATTGGGGACGCACGTTAGTGCTGAACAACAGATCTGGTCGGTAAAATACGTCATCGGCGAAGGAACAGGTCGCTACAAGTCAAATTTTGTACTTGCAACAAACGAAAGGAACCAGTCGTTGAGCGCGTCTGTTGGTTTGAATTTTGGGGTGCAATGAAGTGGACAAAAGATATAGTAACAGAGGTTATAGACTTATATAGAGAACGGACATGTTTGTGGAATATTAAAGACCCAGATTATATAAATAAGAAATTAAAAAGACCTTTCTCGTTCAAACAATCTTTTACATTACATTTCAACTTAACGTAACTCATCAAAAACTGTACCTCTCATTCTTAGGTAATTTTTCAAATCAACTTGTTCGGTTTGTCTCAATTCCCGTACTAAAGACATATGACTATATTTTCCTCGTTCTGAAATCCATTTCTTGACCCATTTTGTTCTTTTCTTCCTTCTATCATCCTAAAATAAACAGTACCGAAACAGAGAGTGCTGTGGAGTTGTTTATGTAATATGGATATGATATGGATTTGTCATATTTGACTTAATTGTCATTAGTTGATATATTAATAGTACGCTGCAGTTAAATTTGATTTAAAAATGGTTTTGACAACGGAAGAAAAAGTTTTTTTGGTAGAGCATTATTTTCGTTCATACGGAAAAGGTCGTAATGATGGTCCAAGCTTAGAACAGGTGTCAATAAAATATTAACAGAAATTAATAAAGCAGCTCCTAGTAAAAGTGTGATGTTAGCTGTTGTTGAAAAATTTCGTCGCACTGGTAGTGTATTGTGTCAACGTAAAGGCTCTTCAGGTCGTCGAAAAACAGTATGCACTAACGAAAATGAAGGACGTGTTTTTAACCAAGTTGTGCAATCACCTCAAAGAAGTCTTATAAGAACTGCATGTGAACTCAACATTAGTGAAACGTCTTTACGTCACATGTTCAAATCAATTGGTGGTTATCCATACCGGCGTATTCAAGTTGGACAACGACTAAATGCTGCGGACAAACGTGCAAGAGAAATTTACTGTGGTCGCATGTTGAGTTTAATTTACGAAGATCCCGAATTTTTGAAAAACATATGGTTTTCAGACGAGAGTCACGTTCTTCTTAGCGGCTATTATTAATCGACAAACAACCAGATTCCTTGGATTTGAACGTCCTGATGTCATTGTAGAGAAACCACTCCACAGTCTTCGAGTTACCGTTTAGTGCGCGGTATCTGATCATGGAATGATTGGTCCTTATGATAATCAGAATCCACTTACTGTCAACCAAGAGCATTATAGAGAGAAAATCATTACAAAAGGTATACCTTTTGTGAGAGATCTAAATAACTTTTGCCGTGCACGAAATCTACAGTTTCGCACACAATGGTTCCAACAAGATGGTGCAACGAGCCACGAGCACCTTAGACTTACTCCGTCAGCATTTCGATAATAGAATAATTTCTCGGGGAGCAGACTTCGAATATCCTTCTCATTCACCTGATCTGACGCCACCTGACGCATACATTTTGCCATATTGCCGAACAACGGGAAAGGATACAAAATATTTTTCGGCAGTTACATCAACCACTTTTTATAAATATGTTTATTGACTTACAAAATCGATATGAAGCTTGTTTGCGTCGGAATGGTGAACATTTTGAACACTTACATTACAGAAATTAAAAATTAATTTTCATTTTTATTTTCGGTACTGTTTATTTTGGCGGATATTGTATATAACAAGTTTACCTGGAAACTCATTCACAACAATCCTACTGGAACCTTTCTGAGTAAATAGGTTTGATAAGGGAGAATTCTTGATATCTATTTGGTCGTTAAGAAGATTATCCGAATATTTGTTTTCATTTATCTCAAGGGCTTCTGAAAGATTTAATTTGAAGGACTTTGGCTCTATATGCGAAATTTCAAAATTTGAATCGAAAGAGTGTTGGTTTGCTAATAAATGATTTGAGTAGTTGGAATCTGATTTTTAGTTGTCATAGCTACGTTTGTGCTCTGAAATTCCTAAATGTTTTACATATATAAATTTTGTTACAGTTGTCATTATCACATTTTAATTTATAAACTGATTTATTTAGTTTTGAAGATTTAGATTTGTTGTTTTTAATGAATTTGGATAAATTTTATTGTTATCGGTTTTGAAGCAAATATTCAAGTGTGAAGTTTCCAAAAATAATTTGATTTTTAAGGATGGTATTCCAAAGTATGTTAAGGTTTCAAATTAGTTATTTTTGTTTTTATCAGAAGGAAATACCTGTTCTAGAGTATGTCTTCGTTTTTTTTATTAAGCTATTGCATAGCTTTTATCGCGGGCCGTAGGGAACGAATCCAGAAATTCCGCAACGAAATAACCTAACATCCCCCCCCTCCAACCGGCACAGCGGTGATACTTTTTAGGTGGCATTGGTTGTATTGGAAAACCACCGTAATTAGCTGTTTGTGAGAAAGTATATAGTACTATTTACAACAGTGAATATCTGTGTTTTAAATATGAATAAACAAAGTGCATTTATTAATGAAGAAAGTCACGCAAAAATAGTGAAAGAAAATGAGTTAGTACTCTATATACATTCATTTTATTATAATTCGAAAATATTGAATTTGAAAATTAATAATGATCCACAAGAATCCACAACAAAATATGGAACCACCATTGACGCGGTATTTTCCAGATATTTAGAATATATCAAGTCTCAAACTTATGTTTCTTATTTCAGTTACCATAAACCTATAGTTTCAATGATAAATATTCCTGAAGAACCGACATGTATTGAAAGATAATAAAAATATTTTGAACAATATTAACATCTCATTTATTTAATAAAAGAAAAAAATTTGTTTTTTTATCGGTCACCACGCTCAAAGTGTAACTTGAATTATTATCAAAGAAAAAAAAACAAAGCAAAAAAAATACTGCATTAATAAAATAAATAAATAATTATAATAGTTGCATAAGTTGATAATAGTATTTTATGCAACGAACATGTAATGATAGCCATTAAGACACGAGCATATTGTAGGATACGAAGCGAGCCGCAGGCGAGTTTCGTATATAATATGCGAGTGGCATACAATATTTTTTCTACTCCGGTTAATAAAAATTATTTAACCAATAATTATTAGTTAAATCAATTTTAAATATAGTTACTTTTGAAAATCAAAATTATTTGACAGCTATCAAATTAAGTGTCACTTAATATGTCTGTTCGCCTGCAATAAAAGTGTAGCACTGAGCTATATAATTTTGAAGAATTCAGGTCTATCTGTGAAAAAATACGTATAAAATTACTAAATTTGGGAATATCTATGTATATTGCATTTGTAAACTGCAAGAAGCATTAAAATATAATTAAAATAAATAAAATCGTATAGCTCAGTGCTACACTTTTATTGCAGGGAACAGACCTAATAATTAATTTCAGAAATGTCAACCAGGTATCCATGGTTATATACTAAATATTGTGCGAATGTCGCATTCCTATTGGCTTAAAAATCTGTATCATAATGAAAATCTGTATCATAATGAATTTCATTATGATACAGATTTTAGTCTTTTAATAAGTATATTATAAAACAGGAGTAGAAAAAAATACTATGCAATAGCTTTACCGCGGCAGTCTCCGAGTGCCACACGTCTTTTTTTTATTTATAATATTTATTTGAAATTTTACATATAGAACCTGAATCCCCCAAATTAAATCTTTTAGAAGCTCCTGAGATGAATCAAAACAAATATTAACGACCAAATAGATATTAACAATTCTCCCTTATTAAACCTATTTACCTAGAAGGGTTCCTGTAGGATTGTTGTGAATGAGTTTCCAGGTAAACTTGTTAAATACTTCACTTAATCCCATATTTATACAAATTATTTTTCCTTTTTTATTCTATTTCTTCGTAAATGGATTATAATTTTATTGTTAATATCCGTATAATTTAGTATGAAAATTGAAAATTTTATATTATTTTATTATTGAGAATTTCTCATTTTACCTCCATTCGTTTGACAAAGCTACTGTGTTAGCGAAGCGTGTCACAACTTTAAATTCAATATAATGTAGATTTTAACAAATGAAAATTGTTTTATCTCACAATTCTCTTGAACTTGTTCTCTTGTTCATTTTAAACGGAGATTTATAGCTAGTCTGAAGAAAATTTATAGCTAGAGTGTTGATATTATTATCCTTTAGTTCATTAATAAAATTAGCGGACGACATCGAATTTACTTTTTCTACATTCATGCAAAAAACAAAACTTTTATGAAACACATTTAATAAAAAAAGTGGTTCTTTTTTGAACTCATCTGTCATTCTTGTGTCAGTTTTGTGATGATTTATGACAAACATAAACATTTAAATAAAATAAAAATTCAGAGCAAGTGTCTGATCCTGCTTTAATACAACAATAATACAGGGTGTCCCACGACGAGTGAAAACTATCTGTATATGACAAAATACTTATAGTAAAATCATGAAAATTTCTACGTTTGGGTTTTCGGACACGATCTTTTCAACTAAAATATTTTCAAAGATGGCCGACTCCCGGTTCTACCGGAAGTCGACTGTAACTTTTTTATTTTAAATGGAACACCCTGTATATTAATACATTTTTGAAGTCTACGTAATACTTTAGTATACTTTTTCGAAAAATGCACACTTTTTGACCGTTGAAGACCCTTATAAATTATTTTTTTACGAGGGGACCCTTGAAGATATGAAAATGGTTTCTCTTCGGTTGCCTTAGCAAGGTCAATCCAGATATTAAATGTTTTCTGTAAATTTTTAGAGATACAGGTGTGGTCTAAATTTTGATACAAGCACTAAGAAATAAAAATTATTATGTGAATTTACTTTTAATACATGGTAAATATGACAAAGTTTTCACAAGAACATGTGCTTTATTTGCAGTCAGATATCCAGATTGACCGCGATCGAAATCGCACATTGTTAAAAGAATACTTAACAATTTGAAGCTATTCGGTTCATTTTAAGCAAAAGTTAACCGAGTTAAACCATTTGTGAGAATAATAAGATATGCTACAAAATTTTATGGAAAATAAAAGTCAAAGAAAAATAGTCTGATGTTTTAAAATAAATGTTCAAAACTGCTCCCTTGAACTTCAATGCATTTTTCAACCCTTCTCAGTATAGGTACCTTCATTCGTCGCACGGCTAATCATCATTTCAGAATCTTCTCTAGATGTTAACTAATGTCAGTTAAATAAGTGTCATTTATTACAAAGTCTACTAAAAGTATACATGAAAAATTTAAACTTGTTAAAAAATATAATAACAATTTAAAACCTCAAATATCTCGGAAACGACTAAAAGTTGGAATAGGATTAATAAAAATAATTTGATTTGATTTTATTTTAGAGACAGATGAAGAAAAAGACTTTTTTATTTCTTAGTGCTTGTACTTATCAAAATTTAGACCACACCTGCATCTCTAAAAATTTACAGAAAACATTTAATATCTGGATAACGGTAAGGTTAAGGTATAGGAAAGTATACATGAACTTGCCTCATTTTTTCCCCTGAATGCATTAAAATAGAAATAACAGGGTGGTTGTATTTAAAAAAATGAAGAAATTTGATATTTATGAAGTTAAACTTTGAACACTTTTTATACATACCCTGTATAAAATGAGAAATTTTCCAATATAGATTCGAATACGTTTGACCTTGCTAAGGCAACCGAAGGGAAACCATTTTTATATCTTCAAGGGTCCCCTCGTAAAAAAATAATTTATAAGGGTCTTCAACGGTCAAACAGTGTGCATTTTTCGAAAAAAGTTTTTAGGCAAAAGTATACTAACGTATTACGTAGATTTCAAAAATGTATTATTATACAGGGTGTTCCATTTAAAATAACAAAGTCACAGTCGACTTCCGGTAGAACTGGAAGTCGGCCATCTTGAAAATATTTTACTATAAGTATTTTGCCATATACAGATAGTTTTCACTCGTCGTGGGATACCCTGTTTATGTACTTATATCTTACTACTTAGTCTCAACGAATCACAATTATTGCAAAAATCTTTAATTATTTAAAATTCAAATGGTCAAGGCGAAAACCAGCTATGATTGAGTACTGACAAGGTGGTGGCCATAAAGATACAAAAAAGAAGAACGGTTTGAGTTTGATTAGGTTAGGTTAGGTTCCCAACATATTATATTCTAATTTTCCAGTTTTTGCATGAATGTAAAAAAAATATTGTATACAACTCTTGCAAAACGTGTTTTTTGCACTCGACGTGTTGTCCAGCTCGGCCTAAAGACCTCGTTGGACAATTTCACGTCGCATGCAAAAACACTCACTTTTTGCACTTGTTGCATAAATAACTATTATTACAGTGTGATATATGGCGCTACGTATTTCATAAATAGAATAAATCCTTTCAGCTGCCCATATTACCAGATGTTTTTTTCTCTAGTTAATAACAAAAATTGATGAAAAAATCATTAAAATACATACAGCATAAAAGCATTCATCATTATTTGTTACGTAACACGAAGCCGGTTATTTTAATAACTTATAATATAACTCTTTGTGAGCGTCCGCACGTATCCGCGCATCAACCTGTAATGGGGCATCGTACAATAAAAATCGTGATTCAAATAATGTCATTAGAGTTGCTGGCTTCAATCCATTCACAATGGAAGATGCACCAAGAAGGAAAACACGAACACAATTAATTATTTTCATATTTTACAATCAATTACGCAATGGTCATTACATGCACATTCACTTACAAAGAAATACGTTTGGATGGTACATCGGCGTGCAAGGGAAATATTTTTTTTAAATATACGATTTTAAGTTGAATCTATGATTTTTATATATAGTTGCTTGACGTTTAAATGTGATATAATATACAGTAGAATAAATACTGCAAAAATATTATTCAACCTATTGGAAAGAAAACAAATGTTCAGATAATGGGAAGTGGAAAAATATAAGAATAAACTGAAAAAAAGATTAATGCCTTTTGAAAATAACAAGTTAAACATAGCTTTGTTACTATCTACCAACAAAATTCTTTTTTTCTTCTTAGGGTGTTCTATTCTCAAGTTAAGTGATTTCTGTATGTGTATGAGGATCTTTGTCGGACTTCCTTTTATTTAAAAAAAAATACGCCCATCACCCACTCGATGGTTATTTTTATGGGTTACCCATTTTTGTGTAGTTTACCTTTTTGCAATGCCGCAGAAGGGATGTAGTCAAATAAATGGCAGTGATAAGTCTAGTTTGGACATTTAATCTGCTTTTCTGTTGCCCTCATTGCACTTGTACAGTGAAACACGCATAAAATCTCTTTTTAGCTTAAAATTGACCTTTTGTGAACTCGAATTCAAAAACAGTGCACCGTAATACTGGAAAAAAATATTTCTTGAGCAATAATTGTGGTAGCGTATTTTATACAAAAATCCTATACACATGATCATCCAATCGTGCAGGCAATAAATTTGTTCCCACTACGAAATTCTTAAAAATCTTAATCTAAATCAACAAATTAACCTAAAATGATGTAATCGGTGAATGTCTTGGATAAGACTATTATTGTGCGTATCAAAATAGCCATGTCTTGTAAAACATGCCTCTGGTCCTTCCATAATACACTCCCAGGAAATCTTGGTTCGTCGTTAATTTCATTCAAGTACCAATTTTTTTCGGCCAATTCAACTCTGTTGGTATCAACAGTTACCATACAGATTTGTGTTGTATCCATCGCGTGGACAATGGTGCTCGTTCAATTTTATCTCGATATTGAAAAATTTACGGATACTAGCCTATCGATAAAAAATTTTTAAGTGCACCATGTCATTCATAAAAATTAGGAATAGTCATTCTGTGACATTTTGGGGCTCAGGCTCTATACCTTGTTTTTAAACTAAGAGGAGCGATTTGAGTTTAAGTTGGCATTTCTGCAGGCTGATCATTGATCAGATAGCCGCCCGTTTCACACAGCTCTTTTGATACAACTGACAACGCTTTTTGTAAGTTTTGACTTTGACGTGTTTATTTACATATTCCAATCTTTATTACCACTTTTTCGCGTTTGCTGTTTATCATTGTTTGCGTTTGCTATTTCTTATTGTGTTTGGACTCATTACCTCATATTATTGTATTAGTGTTTTTTACTTCCTATTTTGTGTTGTTGTGTTGTATTTGCTTTATTACTATTTGAATATGGACCAAGCTCTTTCTTCGCCCCCGAATCGGAGGAAATTTTAAGCTTAGGTAGGTCATTTATCGCTGACAGAAGAGCAAAGTTCATAAGTTAACAAGTATAGTTATTTGTTAGTATAGTTACTAGGCAGCAAAGTAGTAGATTGACTGCCGAGGCTGAATTCATAGCCGAGCGTAGCGAGGTTAGGAATCCAGCCAAGGCAGTAAATCTACTTTGCTGCCAAGTTGAACATATAATTTTTTCTCCGATTGTTTATGGGCATATTGTATTTGCAAATTATTACAATTCCCACAATCTCTTTATTTTAGTTGGTTGCTATGGAAATGTATAATCACAGGCAGCAAAGTAACCAATGCTCCTCTTAGTTTGAAAACAAGGTATAGTTGTCAATACACATTCTTCTGTATCTCAACGACATTTCTGTATAGAAATAGTACCAAATATTTTCATTTCAAAACTGGCATTACTCTCTGTCTTGTGAAATTGATTGCTTGTGTTTTCTGAAAATCGACTGTCAGACTTGTTCATACCAGTAATCAACTATATTTAGGGCTATCCGCAAAATTTCTTCTGTCAGTATTGTTTGTTGACAGTTTCATACTATGTTTTATAGTTTTAATAATGAAATTCTACCATTTCCACGTGCCACTTATTCGTGTAGCTTGTCATGCATATTTGGAATCAGAGACAGATTAAAGAGGAACATTTGAAATAATCCTAATTAATAACCCCTAACCAGAACTCTCAAAAAATTCATATTTATTGAAAGAGAAACTGAACTATGTAACGTTAAATACGGTTTGGATATGGTGTTGTGAATTCGCCAACTGAAGAGCTTGTAATAAAAGAGTTTCTTCACGCTTTTTCGCAATATTTTTTCCATTTATGTAGCTATCTATATTTACTATCTAATCTCAAAATTTCAGGAACATCTCAATTAATATAATCCTACAACCAGAATGTACAGTACTTACTGCACAGTTTAAATGGTTATAATAATTTTGGGGAAGAAATGGAATTTAATTATAGAAATATCACTATCAAGACAAACGCCACTGAACAAAACTGGAAAAAGAACCCTGTAGATTTAACTTTTTAACGATCGTGGCCAATGCCTAATATAATCAGTCGAAAGATCATATTTTATTCTAATAGATTTAATGAGCACAGTTTCTCGTCTTTCATTTTCTATTGTAGGAAGTGATGAGAGACAAATGATTGACTGGAGGTCTTGGAAAACGTCTTCGTGAAAACAATCATTGCCGCTAACCAAACAAAATACACAAGGTGTAATAGGAAACGATTCACATTACTTCCCAACAGTGTCCAAATCGAATAATAATTTCTTGTAAAAGTCTACTGATATTTTCTTTAAAACTGTTTCATGTAATGTGAGGTGGCTACGAACGATTCAGTGATAATAATTCGGTGGTATGGTATGTCTACCAGGGTGACATTCACTGAGATCTAAGATATCTCTCGTCTCCACTTCCTCCTACTTAATTCATTAAGAAAATCTTAGCTCGCTAGACATATTTCCTGAGAAAATTGTTCACGCTACATTTAAGATGTCTCTCTTTTAACCAGTAGTCTCCCAGTTGCTGTGCCTTTGGATTCTGTATTGATGCGCATTCCACAAGTATGTGAATGGTAATTTTTTCTTGCATTCCAGAGTCTACATTTTTATTCCTCCTCAGTATGATCTCTCTGCTAAGCCCCCCTATTAGTATGGACATCTCATATTGGGTATTTCTTAACAAAAGTCTGCCGAAAGCTTTTTCATATGTCTTCTATATGGCGTTAATTCTGGTTATTATGGTGGCCACCCAATGGTGCAGTGGTGGTGATAAGAGTGGCCAAGAACGTTTGAAGATTTTTAATAATTTTTTCAAAATATGGTTGGTAGGACCCCTAGATCATCTAACTGTGGTATCAAATTTCTTTTTTTAGAACTATTTAGTGCGCTATGACGCAGAGGAAATGAAGTTTGAATATAAAACTTTCAGCTTTCTCACATAACCATGATGTACTTTCGACTAAATTTCAAACTTTATGTAGATACACACTGTATACTTGCAGTGGATTTCATGATGCATGAACATCAACCTACACACCAAATAACTTATTCCATAGTTCTAATAATTGAAACGAAGCAATGAAATTGGGCGTGCTTACATATCATCTGGAATTATTTCTGACTAACCGTTTTGATTGTGATCGATTGTGCTGCTACTAGAAACTATTTTTAATTTTTTTTATCAAGATAGCGATCAGAATTCGGAGTGTTTTTTTTTATTTGGCGTTTCTTCATAAGCGGTACCCTTTTAAATACCGCAGCACAATCTTTTTTGATGCATATTTATGAATTATAGTTCATTTCATCATTTGTAATAATTAATAATAATAAATACTAATGATTAGAGGTCAAGAAACAGGAATGTTTCGATCATCAAATTTTTGTATAAAATTTCACAATAGTACTCGATATTTCGATATGGTAGAATAGGAATCGTTCGATGAGAAAAGTGTGAAATTTAATAAAAAATGTTCTCACTCACTCGAACTATATTCTTGAATATACACAGTAATGAAGCTAGTGGATATCAAAATAGTATTTTTCTAATTTTGACATATAAAGTGACACTGTTTAAAACTGATTGACATTATGAAACGTCTTACTTTTTGTAACTAGTTGCATAAAGTAAAATTTTATGCAACTGGTGACGGAAAATGTATTTCAAAATTAGTGACAAAAAGAATTATTCTATTTTTCGTATGCCAAATCATAAACTGCCTTTGACTTTTTGGGAATTACTGAGAATAGAGCATTACCTGCTGCCTCTTCAATATCACTTGGTAGCTTTTCAGAACTTGAATCACTCATTTTAAAAAAATAAAACTAAAAATATATCAATCTCGCTAAAAACCTTCCATCTAGACTTTTTTACAAAATGTCAAACTGACAACTAACATGAAGTAACAGCAACAACCTAAATTCATGTTTTCCAAATTTTTATCAATTATATTAACTATAATTTTTTTATTACTTTCTTCAAAATTACAAAAAATATTATATGCAATACGTTACGAAATGAAATTTTGTGTAACTTGTAATTTTTTGCGAAACTCACTTCGTTCGTTCCGCAAAAATCTCACGCGTTACACAAAATTAGGCATTTCGAAACTGATGGCATAAATATTTTCAATAGAAACATCCCATATTTTAATTATTCTTTAAAATCAGGATTTCAACATAAGTTAAGAATCGTACGCTATACCTTAAATGTCTCGTTCCAAAAGTAGACACGCTACATTAAAATCATCATGAATTCTAAAAATTTATATACAATATGTCCCACCAGGGGGAAACCTTTTTTATTATTGATTTTGAGAAAAAAAGTTATTGTTCATAAAATGTTCTACATCACCTAAAACCTAGAATACAGTCATCAAATAAAAAAATTTTCAGTCGTATACGAGGTTAATATCAATATTACTCAAGAGTAAAGTACCTTTAAATTTTATAATATCGAAAAATGTTACTAAAAAAAGATGGGTATGTCAAAACATTAGTATAAGTGAGATTTAAATTTGTTGGTTTATAACATTAATACAATGGTAGCTTTATAACTTAGTATTTGAATGTATCACCTCAATTCACGGAGTGAGAGTGAAGACTACACGCATGCGCTTGCCAATAAGAAGTCAGCTGTCGGTAATCATATTGTTAATATCGTTAATTTATTATCATCATCCCATTTTCCTATTACTATTACTCTTTTTCATACTTAAACGTGGCAATATCGAATGTTTTCGACTGCATTCCTTTCACGGGTTCAGGTAAACTTGCCAAAGTTTACCTAGCTATTCACAAATACAAGTAGACGTATGTGTATGAAACTCACTTGAAGAATAAAAGTTTTGATGTATCAGATGCATCTGTTTATTTTTTAAGTTAAGGATGTTTTACATATTTTGCGTAAAGCATAGGCATATGAATTCCGCGCTTTTGTCATACTGCATCGCACAAACACAAATATCGTGTTCCATGTTCATTTAAATTATTTATCCCAATGATATTATCACTTGCAACTTAATTATTGTGCATTATATGTAACATTCCCTATTAAAACAACAAGATGGGGGCGGTCGAATTTATCGGAAGTCATCAATGAACTACATTTTTTATGTCATGAACGCTTTCTCTCTCCAACCACTTCTTTTCCAAACTATTAAGCCATACGTCATTATACTACAGAAAAATAATAAGAACTAGATCATCATTGAATACTGAGCATCAAGCTGGAATATCAGTTATCCGATAGCTTTTGTCAGACGCTTACAACAGTAAAAGTTTAATTTCAAATGTATGTATACCTCTCAAAGATGCAAATTCATCGCTAGGAGTAGTATTTTTATCACTGTTTTTGTCATTATTACTTTTGAACTAGTCCCTGAAGATACAACTCAAAAAATTGGTTTTGCTGTCTGGTTAGGATTAGTTAACAAATCGTTGAAGATTTTAAGACCAGTTCCAGCAACAGGAGCCAAAACGGTTGCAGTGGCAGTTGCTTTGGCCGTAATTTTTTATTCAATATCCGTCCAGGACGCCTATTCATGAAATAACGAGAAGGGAGTGCTCCCAGGGAGAGCTCCCTCATTTCAACTCCCCAATAAAAAAACGTTATATTCTTGAAAAATGAAAAGTACCGGAGATTAGCGATAAGGGAGCAAGATCGGGGAACAGCGTTGCCAGTTGCCTTGACCAATGAACTTGTAGAAATTTTGACAGACATTTAATTCATCGATAACCTCACTATTTACTATATTTTTTTGGTTGATATTAGGTTTGTTCCAACTAAGCCAAATGATGCGTACATGAACGTCACGATCATGCGCATAACAAAATTTCTGTTCCAACAAGCTCCAACAAAAACTGGACACGTTCATGAACGTGTCGGTGAACGATCATTTTCAACAGAGAATTGGATGTAGAACTGTTTGTCCAAACTGTCATGTTTTAAGGTTAGGTAATGGTAAATAAACATAAATCATACGTGAATCAAACGTGAACTTATAAGAATCGTTACAACAATGCATAGAGTATGATGTTCATGGATTAATTCACGTACGGGTTCTCGAACGTTTGATTCGTACATAAATAAGTTCACGAACGTTCACGTACTAGTCAGAAGGTAGTTGTTGGAACAAACCTATAATTGAACAAAATATGGATGTTAAAAGTAAATAGTTGAGTCCTAAACAAAAAGAAACTTTGTTCACGCGCGGTTTGTATGGATAGAGCAGAGGTTCTTGTGGGTTGAACTAGAAAAGGGGTGACAATGTCTATTATGCTATGACAGAGGTCTTTATCGACTCTAAATAACTGCACAAATTTTTTGTCTCAAAACATCCCTACCAATACCCACTTCTTCTAACGCCTCCTCAACATTCTCGTTAATTATTTTATTCCACAGCATTAAATTGAAATCTTCAACATTCATTTTGAACCACAGTCAATCAAAACAAAACAATTATAGAGGTTAGGTCAAATACTCCCTTTTTGCAATTCTCTCACTACCTAGTGGGGGAACTTCGAGTTCTCTTGGGAGATGCTCCCTCCCTCAAATTTATTTCAAGAATACAAATTTAATATTTTTAAGAGAACCACACCTACTTCTCTCGCAAAGTTCTACTCCCTGAAATTCAAGAATAGGCACCCTACATAAGCCGCCGCCGGTCTGTTGGTAATTGGTATAGATCAAAGGAATCTATACAGGAAGTAGCATGTCGTCATACTTCCATTTAAATTGGTTTGTTATTGTTATAAATGCTTAAAATTGTGATTTTTGTTCCTGAAGCAGTCACATCCTAAACTAACAAATACTCTTTATGTCCTAATAATGGAAGCGGAGACATCGAAACATTCTTGACATTATTCTTCCTTCGATAATTCTCCAATTACAGACTCTTTCTTCAATGTATGCTATTTATTTCCTATCATTTATACTTTTATGCTAAATGTAATTATTTTATTTTAGGCAAATCTGCGTAGATGATGGCCAAGAACTATCTCTGCAATATGGTTGTCAATTTTACGAAGTCAGCGCAGCAGAAAATTTCGCTGGTGTTTCATTAGCCTTCCAATCGCTGCTGAGAGAAGCCAGATCTGTACAATTATTGAAGGCTTTACCGATTAGAAGAAAGTTAGGAGTAAACAGCGTTTCGAAAGTTTGGGGCAATATATTCGGTAAAAATTCCAAAGGCGATCGCAAGAAAAGGCCTTCATTGAGCATATAAATTAATTTTAAAATCGTATATGTAATTATATTTTTTGATAGTTCCTTATTTATTTAAGATTAAGTTAAGAGAAATGTGATAGCGAACATTTACCATTCACAATTTGTTTCGCTATATATTATATAAGACTGAGAAATGTATTATTAATGAAGGGTAGTTCGATATCAGTATATTTTTTTGGTTCACTACCCTTATGTAAAATGGATAATAATGTACTGTGAAAAAGACTACAAAGTGCCTTTAAGATTAAATTTGGATTACAGTGGAATTTATGTGTTTATCTATGTCGCTTCAACAAATAAATATATTAGAGCACCAAGGCTTTTTATTCAAAAATAATATAGATATATATGATAGTTTGGAAAAAATCTTCCAGCTCCTGGAACTTTTCTAAACAAAACATTGTTCGAATATCTTCTGTATGCTCCTTGTGGTACATTATTCATTTTTTTCTACAACGGTAGCTGGATCGCTACCGAAACGTTGAAATAAATAATTTAAAAACATTGTGGTTTAATTTCCCAAGAAATTAAAAAGAAAAACATTGTTCGATTAATCTTTTCAATAAAAGTTGGTTTTGGTGACATAGTAGTATATTATATTACAAGCAGTATAAGGCGCTTATTATTGTGGAGCACAGAAGCTTATTTCCGATGCTGTGTAGTCTGAGTAAAACACGAGTGAGTCTGGGGATGCTTAGGACACAAAACAACAAATTTTTCTGAGCTAGAATTCTCGACGAAGCTTTCCAGTACAGCGTAGAGTACCCGAAATTTTAGACTCTTCCACTAAGATCTGTTCAGTTTCGCCTGCACATGCCCTATCATATGAGTGGGCTAGTAAAGAAATTCATTTCAACTATAATTCCTCGAAAACTGTTGAGCAATTTAAAATTTTGATTATGTGAGCCGCAAACTCAAAATAATGAAGGAAGCAATAAAAAAAATTTCATGAAAAAGCTGGTGCTTTTAAATTTCGAAAATTCGAAATAGTGGCTATTCAAACTGAACATCAACAATGCGGTTTGTTGCAAACCACACAGCAAGAACTATTGTTCAATAAACCATATAAGGAAAATCTCCAAAATATCACTAACACATTTTTTTATTTCGAAAGGATAGGCCCCCAAAAACCACACATGCACACAGAAAGAAATTTTGTACGTAATAGTTATTTACGTAACTAGTTATGAAAAGTGCGATATTGTTCGACGAGCGTAATATTGGCCAAAACGAGCGCTAGCGAGTTTTGCAAATTACGCGAGTAATAGCGATGTTTAGAGTGATCCATCAGATCGTAATTCTGATGAACGGGCTAATAAAACTATCTCTATAAATGTCAACGAATGTCAATAAATACAACAACAACAACTCAATTTTATTTGATATATACGTCAATAGTTATGGAATAAGTATTCTAAACATTTAAAAATGGGAGTTAATCGCAATAAATTAAGCTTACGAAGACTTTTGGTTAGATTTATTGAGTCTCTCTGCTGTGTGTTGAACACCGTTTGTTAAGTTTTTTTTCCTGTCGGCTTGATTGATTTAGTTTATATTTCAAGTATTTCATTTTACTGTTGAAAAATTTTAGTAGCCGACCGTCCGAGATTTTTGGAGTAGGTAAGAAAAGAAATTGGTAATATCAAATTATAGCGTACAGTATTTCGTTCCGTTTACCGTACAAAATTGACTTCCGCTAACCGTGTAAAAATTTTGAATTGTTGAAAATTTGGTACCGACTCATTTTGAATGAGACATTTTTTTATTGATAACTATTACTTGTTTGCAGGTTTTTATTAGTGTTTCCTTTTAGTAAACACTTTTTTGAGCATTAGTTGAACGCTTAATACACGATACCATTTATATTAGATATTGAATTTTATTTTTGGATTTAAACTTTTATACCTATTGTCCCATCCCAAACTACCTAAATACATTATAAATTTTGACCGACACTTTGAAATTTAAACTGATCGTGGGGCAGATGAGAGGTTGTTGCCACAAGCTGTCCAACTTTCAGCCGGGTGTAATTTTTGTTTTCTTAAATAATCTTCTTCACTATATAGTTTAGTTTATCGAAGCTTTGAAATTTAATACCTGATCTTGGGGCAGATAAGAGGCTGTTGCCACAAGCTGTGCAACTTTCAGCCGCGAGTAATTTTTATTTTCTCAAATAATTTTCTTTTCCATAAAGCTTAATTTACCGAAACTTTGAAATTTAAAACTGATCGTGGGGCAGATAAGAGGCTGTTGCCACAAGCTGTCCAACTTTCAGCCGGGTGTAACTTGTGTTTTCTTAAATAATTTTCTTCACTATATAGTTTAGTGTACCGAAACTTTGAAACTTAATACCTGATCGTGGGGCAGGTAAGAGGCCGTTGCCACAAGCTGTCCAACTTTCAGCCGCGTGTAATTTTTGTTCTCTCAAATAATTTTCTTTTTCATAAAGCTTAGTTTACCGAAACTTTGATATTTAAAACTGATCGTGGGGCAGATAAGAGGCTGTTGCCACAAGCTGTCCAACTTTCAGCCGGGTGTAACTTGTATTTTCTTAAATAATTTTCTTTACTATATAGTTTAGTGTACCGAAACTTTGAAATTTAAAACTGATCGTGGGGCAGATAAGAGTCATTGACATTACTCGAAAATTATTATCTGTCAGTGTACTTCGTCTCAATAAAATGCAATGAAATATACCTCAGTTTCTTATATTCCGAATTCTGAACAGTTGGCGATGAAATTTTGTATGCACCACGTCAGTAAAGTGTCTTTATCGGACTCGCCTGTTATTCGCCTCGCCTACTTCTCTCGCTATTCTCATAATTTCGGACTCGTCTGATAGAGAATCACTTTAAATAAATAACTGTTAGTCTATTGCTACGTTCTTCCTTTGTACCATATTATGAGCTATACGACATACTTGTTAAATGTGTTATCCTCAGAGTTACTAGGATGAAGAATAAAGTTTTATTACATTAATATAAACTATTCTCCTCCGTACCATTGCTTAAATGTGGAATAAATTCCTTCCACGATACTGTTATATTTTATTTTAAACTTTCAGTCTTTTACTAAAAATCCCGAAATACCCTTTCCGTTCTCAAATAAAGCAGACTTACTCACTATTACAAAAAAAGGGAGAAAACTTTTTAAGACATTTGAAATAGAGTTTGTTCAACCATCCTTTGCCATTACGTAATACATTGTCCATAAGAGCCGCTTTCGGGTGTAGTGCATCACGCTCCGGGAGTACTATGCACCAGTGATTTGAAGAGTACTCTTG
This sequence comes from Galerucella nymphaeae, assembly GCA_963978555.1. Taxonomy (NCBI): domain Eukaryota; kingdom Metazoa; phylum Arthropoda; class Insecta; order Coleoptera; family Chrysomelidae; genus Galerucella; species Galerucella nymphaeae. The sequence continues at coordinate 14,085,762 of OZ021715.1, read as the reverse complement.
ATTTTCGTGCACCCGAACGCTCCAGAACCATGACCATTGACCGCCAACTTTTAAAATATCAAATGTCACTCCATGTTTTTAGAGTTTTATCCCCTTTTCATCCTTTATTTTTTTGGCTATACGTTTTTACTTGTGGACTGTGGTTTATTCAATTTCGTTTACGATAAATATTAAATAAAACTTTTATTATAAACATTAACAATAATTATTCATAAAAGCAGTAGGTATATAACCTACAAAAACAACATTTTGACGTTTAAGATCTTGAAACTCCTTGAAAACGGTAGGTGCATCAGGGGAGAGGGACGACGTAGCCTGGAATGGGCCGAGAGCGCCATACTTCAAGAACCCGAACGGGCAAGAGTAGAACCGAAGTGCTACGGAGCAGCTCCGGAGTGCTCTACGTGATGCACCAGAAAGCGGCTCTGGATCTCTCATTTATTAAACGGATGAGACGAAATTATGACGTCATTAACGTATTTCTCAACTAATTTCAACGTAAATTTCATTTTTCATTTTCGACTGTTCAGTTGTCATGTTTGTACACAATAGGGTACACGCATATTTCATATTTTGCTTAAATATTAATTTGTAATAGTAAAGTTGATATCAAAAATAACTAATAATAGGAAATAAACCAGTAAAATTTATTTTCCGTCGACCGTGTATTAACCTGTGTAATAACGTTCTCAAAACTAGAAAAAATTATTTATTAATGACCCTCATTAATGCATGAATAACCTATATTAATCAACAATTTTCTGCAGCAGCCAGCAACCCCAACGCACATCTTACATAATGACATTTTGTAGCCAACCAAATATACAATAGCGTCTTAAAAAAATGAATCCTAGTATAAAATACTCCTGGTTTTTGACTTACTACCTATCGGTTTATCTTATTATTCTACAAAATCATAATAATTATTAGTGTTAAGACATCCAACAAACAAAGAATTTAAGAAAACGAAAACAGTGACATTTGAACCAGCGACGATCTCTGTGACATTTCGATGTCATTATTCATTTTTGACAGTACTCACCTATGAAACAAATGAATATTTTTAGTTTTTAAATATTGAGAAAAACGAATACAACTGATACAGTCGACGGAAAAGCTTTGTAACTTAAACGAGTATTAAAAGGTCAATTAACAATCTCAAAGATTTCGATTGTTAATGGCCCTCATTAATACACTTGTTGGTTGAATAACTATTAATACATATTCATCAAACACCTGAACCTGCTTTGATGATAACTGATTTTTATCGAGATTCCATCAAATCCTTCAGAACTAAACATCTGGAGATAACACAGAGTTCAGCATAGACAAACAAACATTGAGGGTTCACGAGGCTACCTTTAGGGCTAGAGCTTTTCAAAAAATAATGAAAATTACCTCTACTGAACTAACTCCAAAAAAAGCGACTTTATATATTGACTACCCAATTAATAAGTTGCTCTAGAAAACTCTGTTTTGAAAATTCCAGATAAATGTTTGAAATATGTGGAAGACAAATTTAAACAATAAATCCCCAAAAATAGAAATTTTTTTGAGGAATTAGAGGGTTTCCTAGTGACGTCATCCAGCGCCTTGTTGTCAGCTGATCACAGACAAATTTTAGAAAGATAGATGGAAATAGTGCGGAAAGTGATACAACTCCGCACAATATTGCAGCTTAGCTAAAGCGTCGTTCGACCAGCAATCACGTGCGAAAAACCCACTTTACGCACTATTTTTTCTAATAGCATGCGGAAAAAACCCAAAAGTTAACATACAGAATCAGTTATTATCAAATATGTATCAACAAATTGATTATTATTATCATTCCACATCTTTTTGATGAAGCTTATACCAGGCAGAATTCTTATAAATTCCTGAATTTTCCAGTTGTTCGGTAAACTCCAATTAAACAAATATATATTTTGTATGGTTGTAGTTTACCAAATGACTGAAAAATTAATAAATTTATCAGATCTGCTATAATTTTTTTATAAAAAGGAAAAATTTTTTCAATAATTTTTCATGGGCCTGGTAAAAGCCTTATCAAATGGATGTCAAATGATAATAATTAAGTTGTTGATATGTATTTAATGATAAATATTTCTTTATGTTAACTTTTCGGCTTTTTTCCGGATGGTAGTAGAAAAAATAGTGTACCTACTTGAACTCCTCTACCCGAACTCCGCTAGCGTCGTTCGGCCATCTGCAATAGCGTGCGGAAAAGTATCACTTTCCGCACTAGTTATGTAAACTACTATTGAATATTCAAATGTTAGTATATTCCCCAAAAACTTAACAAATTCATTTTCCGCACGATAGTAGAAAATAGTAGTTCACCTAACTAGTACGGAAAGTAACAGCAATCGCGTGCGGGAAAGTCACTTTACGCACGTGTTAAGTACACTATTTTTTCTACTAGCATCCGGAAAAAACCAAAAAGTTAAGACAAAGAAACATTTATTATTAATTACTTCTCAATTATAATTATTTGACATCCATTTGAAAAGGCTTTTACTAGAGCTATAAAAGATTATTGAGAAAAATGTTTCTTTTTATAACAAAATTGTAGCAGAATTCTAAAGAATTTCGTAATTTCTCAGACATTTGGTAAACTACAACCATACAAATACATATTTTAAATATTCAAATGTCAGTATACTTCCCAAAAACTCTACAAAAGTGACTCTTTCCGCACGGTTTTTAGTGCGGAAAAGTGGATCTTTGCGCACGCTAGTAGAAAATAGTTCTTTTCCTAACGGAAAGTGCGGAAAGTGATACTTTCCCGCACGCGACTGCAGTTGACCCGAACGACGCGGAGCGGAGTTCGGGCAAGTTCGGCAAGTGCGGGAAAGACACTTTACGCATGAGCTAGGAACATTATTTTTGCTACGACCGTATATAGGTACCTGCAAAAAAGTATACCAACCCATTTTTCCAAAATTATTTCATTTCAACATACATCTATAAAACTTTTACTAAAAACTACTAACTATTATAAATATTAATATTAAAACACAATTTTTTGCATTCTGTAAATTACTTAAAATTGCCGGTCCAGTGGAATTATTTGCTGTTAGGGTTATATAAAAATATCTTCATTATTCTATATTTCCAAAAAATGAAAAATGCAACAAAATGCTAAAAAATATTTTTTTTATGGATTATTTTGTGAATAGCTATTCACCTGTAATCACAATAGTTATAGCTTCCGGAGTGAAAAACTATCTAATATGGTCAAAATTTGCATAATTTCACTTTCCCGCACTAATTTTACTTTCCCGCGCGCATTTATTACTTTCCCGCACTTTCAAAACTAAAATACGTGCGGGAAAGTGGGTTAAAACTCACGGTAGTAGAAAAAAACATTTTTGACTGATTTAAATGTGGATCGAGAACAAAAGTTAATTGATTTTGGTGAATTTGTGTATTAGTTTGATATTATGATAATTCATAAGTGATTGAAAGCAATTATGTAGAATACTAAATTATTAATTTTGAGGTTATATTAGAAGATTGTCAGGTGACAGAAATGCGTCACAAAAAGGCTTATCATCTATTCGAGTGTTAAAATCTCAGACAAAGTAGTTAAGTCCAACGAATGAACAATTGTTGTGGGAAAGTTGATGCGGATTAAGAGGAAATATTTGTAACATACTACAATTACTGAGGAAGGTTTGTCACGAAATTCTCGGTGATTTGCTTGCCATTAAATAAGTTAACACGTTAAAAAGTGAAATTCCATTGGACATAAGATTGCAGGATTGTCTTTAATATGTTCAAGCAGTCACTTATGAAATCGCCAATCTTGCAATATCCCGACTATGTATCCCGATGTCTCCAATTTTATTACGGATACGTCAAATTTTGCGGCCTCAACAATATTATGTCAAATTCTCAACTAGTCAGATTCACCTTTAGCATTTGCCCCAAAAAGTAAAAGATGTGCACATAAATTCGGACTGAAAACTAACCATAAGCCATAAGAACATTTATTCGCAATAAAAGATCATTCTTCCAAACTTACACGAATTAGATACACCTAGAAGAGTATGGTGTCGAAAATTCACAAATCAAACATTAACGAGGTAAATAACCAACAAAGTAAAAAAGACATGAAAAGGCAGAAGGTAGAATAAATTGATTCAATAGTTATTAATATAAATATTAATGTCGAAGTGTTAGAATTCCCTAATCTACAATTACCGAATGGAACTATCACAAATGCCAGGAGTAGAGACAGAATATAGTAGAGGAAGGAGGAGAGTGGATGTGGACGGATATCGAAAAAATGGAAGGGACCCTCTGGACTCGTCAAAGAGGACGACTCGTCAAACAGGAGAAATGAGGGAGCAGAAGGGAAGGTAAAATGTAGAGAAGGGATGGAGGGTGTTACAAATATATACCTATTTAAAGAAATGCAGAGTAGCGTAGATATTCTTGATAAGGTAATTTATAGGATAGGAGTGGATGACGTGTGTGGATCTGAGGTGAATGCGAGACATTGAAACGTGAACTTTGCGTTCAACCTTTCAGTTTAAATTTTTATCGAAGAATTTCTTCGGAATTTTGATTTTTGGCGGAATAGTATATGAATATTTCCTAAAAATATCTCGTTCAAATAATTAATAAATTATTTCACTTTTGTGATTCGTGGTGGGATGAACTGGTAGACCAAAAATCAATATTCTCAATTTATTCAACCGCAAAATTGGAAAAGAGACTTTTAAATACGAACGAAGAAGGTTCCGACAGGTCTTCATCCATCGTCTGTTGACAATACTACATCTGTGCAGTAATCCCTTTAACTAAGTAATAATCTTGACACAAGTTGAAAAAAATAGTAGCTGCCGTTTTCCTTATAGAATCGGGATTACTGGTATGTTTTTTCATATTATAGTTACCTTTATATTTTAATATTTCTTACTGTTGAATTAATATTCAATAAGTTTTTTTATGATAAAATGGCTATCCATTCTGGAAGCCACATGGATATACCTTTCCTCTCCTATCTAGCCAAGGTTAATCAATACTAGATATTTTTAGTTATATAAAATTGTTTTTTTTTCTATATAATTTGAATATTTTTGTCCAGGATGAATCCTTAAGTTGAATTAGTATATTGTATTTATTGAGCTGGACAGATATCATATTAAACTTTTTTTGTCACGTTTTTTCTCATACCGGTATATTTTCATAACACAGCTCATGAGAGACTCACAGCTCCTGGGAGATTGACAGTTCCTGTTAGACTGATAATTCCAGGCAGACTAGCAGTTCCTGGGAGACAACAATCCCTGACAAACTTACTGTTCCTGGAAGACAACTACCCCTGGCAGACTTACTGTTTCTGGCAGTAAAATAGTTACTGGGAGACAAATAGTCTCTAGAAGTTCCTAGGGGAAAAATAATTCCTTGGAATGAGAAATCAGTCCTTTGTTTGACGAACGTTCCATAAAAGATTCCTCACCTTCCTTTTTAACAGCTTTAATACGAAGTTTGGCTTTATCGTCACAACAATGTTTAGGTATTAAGTATTTTTCCGCAAATCGCTAGGAAATTTTGACATTCCTGTCAAAATTTCTTGAAGAAAAAGTCAGGACTTCCTTACTGTAAGGAAATGTCATTTCCTTACTGTAAGGAAATGATATTTCCGTACAGTTGTTAGTGTTCTAGTGTTCCATAAAACGTCTATATGCATTTTCGTACTTTTCTCTTGATTTCTTTGGCAATAATTCTAATGAAGCAGTATTCACTGCCTCAACCAGCTCTGGAGGAGTCCCAGGAATGGAAATTTCATCATCACTTATCATTTTACTTTCGAGAACACCAGCAATTAAATTTATAAGCGTCAAGTTTGACAATTCAACCTCAATACGTTTCCATAGTAACCCAAGTAATTTTATTAGGAATTTCAAAGCACCATTTATTTGGGAATAAAATTATCGTGTTTTTTTTTAAATCAATCAATATCTGTCGAATTTTAAACGATTTGCGGAAAAATAGTATGTTTACCTCGTAGGAAAAGCCACATTCCTGTTACTAAGTCTCGGCTTGCGCCTCGACTTAGCAATCTTCACAGTCGTCCAGGAATGTTAAGCTTTTCCTATCCGGTAAACAATGTACTATTGTTGTTTACTAACCTTTTTTTTATTGTAATTGCAAGCTATTATATTCATTTTTATTCACTTTGATAGTTTTATTTATTACACAGAAACGTTCGTTTTAATATTTTTTTCAAGACCTTTTTGCCGATGAAGACCAGAAAAGTGACGTAAGGGGCCGGCAATAGTTATTTGTTTAACTAGGCAGCAAAGTGGTAGATTGACTGCCGAAGCTGAATTCATGAAGGCAGTCATTCTACTTTGCTGCCAAGCTGAACATATAATTCTCTCTCCGATTGTTCATAATGATATAGGAGGATATTGTATTTGCAAATTATTACAATTCCCACAGTCTCTTTATTTTGGTTGGTTGCTATGGAAATGTATAATCACAGGTAGCAAAATAATTACTTTGCTGCCTAGGCATGAGAAGTAATACTTTGCTGATTGATATCAGTCAGCAAAATTAATATTTGCTGCCAATCGGAGAAAATAATTATTTGTTTAACTAAGCAGCAAATTAGTAGCTGCTCGCTACGTTCGGCTATGAAATCAGCCTCGGCAGTCAATCTACTTTGCTGCCGAGCTGAACATATAATTTTTTTTCCGAGTTTCATATTTGCAAATTATTACAATTCTCACAATCTCTTTATTTTGGTTGGTTGCTATGGAAATGTATAATCACAGGTAGCAAAGTGATTACTAGGCAGGAAAGTAACCACTTTGCAGCCTAGACAGGAAAAGTAATACTTTGCTAATTGATATCAGTCAGCAAAATTAATATTTGCTGCCAATCGGATAAAAAAGCTTTTTTCTACGAGCGAGCGGAAAATTGAATTTTTCTCCGATCGTGGGAAAAGTTACACTATTTTGACCTGTTATCCATGCGCAAAGCTCAACATTCCCGAATAGTGGGCAGTTGCTAAGCAATTTGAAAATAACAGTGCGGTAATGTTACAAATGAATTATTACAATAATAAAATATAACAAAGTATAGTAATAATTTTTATATTGATAAAGTTGTCATAAAAGAAATAAAAGAAACACCCAATTATAACGATAATCTTGAACACAAATTTATTGTTAATATTTACATTTCATGTACAGTTTGTACAGTTTGTAAATTGTACTGGAGGGCATCATCACAGTCGTTTGGGAATATGATACTTCTCCCATTAATTATACAATATACTATTTCCACACACATTTTAATGTGGATAATTGATTTTCCCGCACCGTGTGGAAAATATTCTCCACACCAATATGTCAAATTAATAATAAGCCGGTATATTATGGTGGTTCGAAAAGCTTCAGTTACCATGTGTAACTATAACCAGCTATTTACTTTCATTTTTGTTTGTTAATTGTCAGAAAACTGTCAGTGGGTTTCTAAAATATTTTGCTCGTGAATAAGTGAATCCTCATGCTCGTAGAAAAACTATTGTACCTAACACTTGCGGAAAATGTTTTTCCGCACTCGGCTGCTTCACCGAACGACGCGTGCGGAAAAATGCATTTTCCGCACTTGTTAGGTAAATAGCTATCAGTATATTATGCAACTCGCAACAAAATGCCCATTTTGCACTCGTATGAATTGCAGCAGTACTGCAAATTTCATACTCATGCAAAATGGGTATCATTTTGTGCTCATTGCATAATATACTAATTGTGAATTAACAGATTAACATTAACAGTTAGCTAACCTTCGAATTTGATTTTCTTTCTAATTTTCTTTTAGGATGAAAAATTAGTGGTGCCTGCTTTTCCTCTTTCTTTTGCTGGAATTAATTTTTTCAAATCAATAAGGTAACAAAGCCCTGCGAACTGGCTCAGTTGACTACCAAATTTAATTAGTTAGTTAGGCAAGAACCTACGATATATTCACCATCATTTTTTTTTCAACGCCAATCATAATTTTTTTGTTTCATTGACAATTTAAAATTCTCGTTCCAACATGTGGAAAAGCAAGGATGGATAATGTATGATACAGGAGAAGCAGGGATAAGAATGGTGGGAGAAGGACTGAGGGCAGATGAAGGGAGGAAGGGAAACGAATGAGTAATAGTGCGAATGGGAGACATGGTGGTGTATATAATCCCAAATTTTGTAATACCTCTCAATCGCGTTATGTGATGTACCGAACCAAATAAAGATGAAAGTATTCATTCAATCAAGAGATACCACAACGATAATCTTCTAGGAAGGGTAGGTGGACAAAAAAATGATTGGAAAGCTAAAATTTATTTACCTATATATGGGCAAAAAGGAAGTAGTCCAGCTCATATAAACTTGTCATGAATGTCAAATAGTGCTTTTTGGTGGCCTCCTCTTTCACCAGAACAAACACCTTCATAAAAAATGGAGCATACTCCCATCCTTCAGCAACATAAGAAGATTGTGGGAATAAAGTTCGCAGTTTTATTCTCTCCCTGTAGCAATAATTAGGCGAGCAGCAAATGAGGGTGTGAATTGTGTGATGCATGCTTGAAGGTTCAAGGACGAGATTTTCAACACTTTTGTTACTTGTGCTAGATACGCTCGATCTGGATATCTTGTAGCTTAAAAAAACACGTTCTAATACAACTTTGTCACATTCGCCATGTATTAGGGGTAAATTTAGATAGTAAATTCATTGCTTAATTACAAACTAGCCATTACCATCACTGTATCATGCAATCAACTCCATATAATAATAATTAATATTATCAATAAATTAACCCAGCCCGTTGTTAATTGATTAAATAACATGCCTACGCCATAATAGGTCTGGAATTATGATTATTTCCAAATACATGTTTTTTTATTCATTCATTCACGTCGGTTTATTTCTGTGACTAAGGCTAATCACCTGGTCAGTGCACTCTACCCCTGGCCGAAAATTTTGGCAAACCCACTACTGTTCCAACCAGTGGTAACGTTCTTCAACAAGCCCAACATCCATGGACTCGTGACCAAGGTTTACGTCTCCTCCGAAAGACGGCATATATCTACATTACACCTCGTGCTCATTGGTATAATGCCTGCGAGCTGTGATGTGTTACTTCACTGCCGGCTGTATGGGCCGTATGCGACGGTCTTCATTGGTCAAATACATGTTAATATCTTAAAAACGCTTAAGATTGGGTACAGGGAAGTGAACATACTAATGTTTGTTTATTCAGAAAATTAAAATATTTATTTATTATGCTTTCGAAACCCTCTTCGGTCATTTGGCTTATGTAGTCGTGTACAAAGTTTGATGGATTATCTAATAGGTATATCGATATTTATATAGCCTGTTATTATATGGATATCAGATTTTTCACATTGCTTTAAGTCCCTAGGTCTGTTATAAAGGTATCTATATGCGAAGGGAACGGTCTGTAAATTCTATTTATCTATAACTGTCATGTAACAAGTACGATTTGACACTATTTTTAGTGTCATAATGACGTATATTACCGCACTAGTGCGTTTTTGATTACATTACCGCACTAGTGCGGTAATGAGAATTTAGAAACATATTAATACCAGAATTAAATATTTAAAATAACACTGGAAGCTGCATTTTCAATTTCCGAAAGGAGATTGTCTTCGCTTGAACTCATTTTTATAGATTTTTGTTCATTAAAATTTGAAAATTTGATGACATAACTATTTTTTTTATTTCCACATCCTTGTTTGTCTTTGATGATATGGTCACAAAATATGATACATAGTACCTTATGTTTGCAGTCAATATTATTAAAAATACGTTGGATTGGAATTTTTTTCAAATTTTATAATATAGGTACTGTTGATAATACTAATAAACAGTTGTAGATAAAATTTTGTACGTAACACGTGTGATAGGAATTATTAACGCACTTATGTGATTACACGACTCGGCCTACGGCCTCGTCTTGCAAACTTCACATGCGTGCGTTAATAATGTCCATATCCCACTAATTACGTAAATAACTATTACCTAATTCCGCTATGAAATGTGACACTTTACGTTACTCTTTGACGTTAGGTAACGTCACATATTTCATAACCTTCAAAAAACGGTTATGTAAAGTAGTAAAAACAGTTATGTAAAGACTTAACATAACTGTATCTGACTGTTTCCATAGTAACATTTGATTCTACCTTAATATTTTCATTCTAATTGAAAATTTTATTAAATATTATAAAAGCGCGGAATTAGATAAAACTTTGTACGTAAACACGTTATGAAGAGAGCGACATTGTTCAACTCGCGTAATTTGCAAAACTCGCTAGCGCTCGTTTTGGCAAATATTACGCTCGTCGAACAATATCGCACTGTTCATAACTAGTTACGTAAATAACTATTATTACTAAATTTCTGTTATGTACCTTGCATGAGAGTTCTAAGATTATAATTTCATCAAAAATGATTAATTCACATGAACTTTGAAACTCTTTTTTTCTACATTCATGCAAAAAACAACACTTTTGTGAACCACATTTAATGCAAAAAGTGGTACTTTATTGCACTAGTTCAATAATAGTAGTTTGTACAACTAGTGCGCAAAGCGTCACTTTTCCAACGAGCGCAAAAGTTTGTGGCACGAGCCATAAGGCGAGTGCCGCAAATCTATCGAGTGGGAAAAGTGATTTGCGTACAAGTTGTACACAATATTTTTTCTACAACCACATTTATTAATGAAAGAAATACATTAACTAGACTCTAGAGTATTTTCAATGTCCGAATTGGACAACTCAAAAGATAAATTATTTTCATCTTGGTCCATGATTACTAAAATAATGCCTAATAGGTTTTAATAATTAATAAATTAAAATAAATAATGAAATAAATATCTTCCAAAGATCATCCATTACTCAAATGTGGTTGAAATCCAAACTAAGGGTAAATGAAACTCAAAGTCCAAACCACAATTTAATATTGATATTGTCCTCCAAACGAACAAACCATACAATTAGCAACTAGTTTCGGTAATTTATACCATCATCAGGCTATAATAAAAAGGTTACAATTATAAGAAGATCAAATTGAATTAAAGTTAAATTGAGACAAAATTATATTATTGTTGAGATGATTTGAAATATTTGATATTATACAAAATCTACATGAAAAATTTTTGTTAGTTATATTATATTACGTTAACAATTTAGTTACCTTATAAATCATTTACTACTGGTACAAAACCAATCAATTCACCAACATCATCATTGTCGTTATTAAATGGTTTGGAAAAGAAAAGGAAAAGAAAGAACTATGTTAAAAGATATCCATGGCCATGGAAACTTAATTATAATGAAGTATTAAGTAAGAAGGAAACTTGTTTTATATTTTCTTATGAAAAAACAAATTGGAAATTTGGAAGAAAATTAAAATTAAGGAATTGTAGTTTTCAATTGTTAAGGGACTACAAAGTTGACTAAACTTATTTATTGTTTATCAACAGAAGAATTGATATTTTTAAATTTACATTTGATGAAGCCAAATGGGAAGAAAATACGAATAAAAGATGAAAATGTAGTTTCAAAATTAAGAGGGACTACATAGATGAAAATATCAATGTATTTTACCCTAGCCACAAAAATAATTAATAAAGTACTCATCCACATGAATACTATTGTGAACATAGTTGAAATGTTTCAACGATAAATCCATTAGAAGGTTAAAATTCAATAATTTAGAAAACCAATATTACTTCACTTATCTGGAGCACATGCACTAGAAGACGAAAGAGAACGGAAATGGATATCTATATGGAAATTAAAATGACAATAATTGTCATTCATATCAACCTTATAAAAATTATTAAATAAATGATGACACTGGTAATCGAAACGTACATAGTAAATGTTTCACTTACAAAAGAAGAAGAAACAGTAGCAAAATCTAACCTAAATAAGGAATTTAATTCACATTTCAAAAGACAAAGAAAGCAAATTACTAAATGTTTACAAATTAATACTAATTAGAAATTTGAATTTCAAAAAATTTTAAAAACACGAAGTAAAAATATAGGTACTTAGGTAAATGTAAGAAAACATAGTTCTCTGAAGGAGAAATCTGTTCATTTAAACAAGTTACACCAACATCTAAACAAGCTCTGTGTATCTCTAAACATTCAAGTAAATTCATTCTAATACCTTTTTGGCAAGAATGAAGAAGTTCAACATTGAAATTATCACAAGAATGAAGTTCATTTAATATATGATTCGCAAAAGCAGAAGGAGAGTTATTGAATTCAAAGTTACGATATTTCTTAATACAATTTCTATGCTCAGCAACACGACATTCCAACCTTCGACCACATTGTCCTACGTACAAGTTACTGTATAGAACTAAAGATTGAAGAATTGACAATCATAAAAAGTTTATGTATGTACAAACTGCAGAACTACCTTAGCTGTGAAGCACATCATCCTAGAAAGCCTACTATTAGATATCATAGAACATTAATTATTCTATCACTTCATAAGTTTTTGAAAAATATTTTTCAAAGACATTGACCGTTCAACTCAGAAGAAACAATTACTTCCCGGGCTATAGGCCCCGACGGATATTGGATTACACTTCAAAGTCAAACGGGGTTGGCATATCTACAAGATATTTAAACCAACAATTCTGGTTTGCAGTTAAAAGTGACAACATAACTTGTAGTCCGGTTTTGGCGTATTTGCGCCTCATCAGTACAAGGTATATGTTATCCTTCCGCGAGCTTAAAGCATAATCGCGGACTGAAGAATACCCCAAAATCACAATCAATACATGTCTTACAGTAACGGAAGTGTAAAAGATGTTATAGTAGTGACATCTTCACCTCCAACCACAAACCAAAATTCGAATCCGACAACAAGACCTTGGCCTCGAAACTATATGAAGTAGGTATTATTAAATATTTTTCAAAAACTTATAAAGCGATAGAATAATTAATGTTCTTTGATATCTATTGGTAACTCGCTTTATTAAATAAGACAGTATTACAGTTTTCTGTTATAATACTTTATATAGTTTCGAGGCCAAAGTCTCGTTGTCGGGGCAGAGATAAGTTGCGTGAGGAAAACCAAACTTTCCCGGACTAGCCAGGATAAAGTGTGAGGAATCGTGCTGACGACCCACTGGGTAATATGCGGTTGCGAACGATCCTCTTGGGAGTTGTTTTCACATTGGAAAGACTCTACTTACGATGTCCTCCTTGGTGTATGATCTGATCTAACAGTTATTTTGCTAGTACGAGGTGTAGTGGGAAAGGCCAAGGAAACTTTCAGTTGGTGAGCCTCTGATACACCATGCAATACCCTTACAAGCAAGCCTTTGCACCTTGCACAGTTACACCATTGCAATATTTTGTTGACATGTGTGTTTTTTTCTACCTCAAAAGCACATTCTTCCTATCACTTTCTATAAAATCCTGTATGCTTCTTGAAGAAATATTGATACAATAATACTCGAATCATCAATTATTATTGTTCGCTAATTCAACTCAAGAAAATATTCAGAGACAAGTTTGTGATAAATAAACTTTATTTTCGATTTAAATGATTAAAAATAATAATATAAACGTAAATATATGTTCAATGCAGACTCATAGGCTCACTTGTTTCGCTAATAACAGATAAGTGTTCACCCTGCACATGTAGACTACCTAAATATCTTTCGTAAGCATCATACTCTTCTTCCGTTTCGAATAAACGCTTACGATCTGATTCTAAAACCTCCAACAGCTTGAACTGTTCCAAAATCTTATGAATCTTGGTGCAGCAACTCTTAATTTCAGATTTGGTTACTTCGTTCATAAGTGGAAAACTTGCAAACGGCACCCATTTTCTCGATTGGTCGAGTGTTACTGGTTGTGAAAAGATGATTCCTCTTGGTATGTCGAAAGAGCCTGAGAGTATGCAAGAAATTTAAGAAAAGAAATCTTGACAGTTTTTTTATATTGGGCGAGATCCGCCAAATGCCATGTTTCACTTAACTTTAAATTGGTTATACTATCAGCTGACAACAGTGGAATCGAAGAAATTGTTTATGTTTACATTTTAACACGACATTCTGCGTACTTACGCTGGGCTTTGAGTACATAAAAATCGATAGAATATTACAAAAAACTAATAATGGAAATTCACTTATTAGGTATGTTAACCATAATGAATGAAATACGGTACCATTTGAACATACTCCCAGCGATATGATCTCATCTCCTATTTCGTCAGCCCACCAAAGTTTTAAAAGAGAAACTATGGCTCTTACTTTACTGAATATCGGCGGACGGCGTAATTTTGCTTGCAGTTTTTTCTAAAAAGGTAATAACAAATTATTTTCAACAAAATCATGTAAGATGTTGTTAATGTACTGGGTGGGCAAGTGGGAGTTCCGTCGGCAACATCTCAAGAATGGATTGTAGTACAGCTTTGAAAAAAAATCATACCCAACGGAGAAAAAAATTGGAGATTATTGATAGACTTATATTTCCACTATAGGGAGCAATTGAGATTAAAAAATTTGAAAAGCTGAGTTTACAAAATAAATTTAATAAAAGAACAACTATCGTTGCATTCTTCGGAATATTTTACGCTCATTCAATATTATATAAGTTTTAGCGGTTTAAGTCTATTTATACTGAAATAGAAGGTGAGAGAAATTGGGACCCTTGTTTATGGAAAAAACGGATTTAGTTTTATTGAAAACTAATCTTTTCTACCAATGTGAAGTTTATACACCTAAAACCACGTAACTTGATAAGTGACTACGCTATGGGGCGCGTTTTAACTTTTGCTCGAAATCTAGTTTTTTTTATTTGAAATTTCTTAAAAATTAAATGCGTAGTGGATAATTTCAACCAAGGAGTATATAAAGGAAGCAAATAACTTGCAAAATCCTCTTCTCTTATAGCCAACGAAAGGCGATAAGCGATGTTAAGCGTGTAGCGTTCTATGGCACAAAGTAACCAGCTCCTACCTTGGTAACAGGTCACCAAGGAATAAAAGGCGATGAAAAGGCCGATGAATCAGCCAAGCAGGGAGCAGCGGAGGTCATGATAGGGCCAGAACCTTCCCGTGGAATTGCTAAATGTCCAACTGAAGAGAGCATCCACAAATGGATTAACAATCAGGCGATGCGCTGAGGGTATGAGACCCCAAATACAGAGGCACTCTAAATCATTCCCTAAAAGTCCTCCGGCCAAACTGTAACACGACCTACTTTGTCAAAGTCGAGAAACGACGAGGATGATGGTGGGAATGCTGACTGGACATTGTAGGCCGAGGAAAAATATTCACACACTTGGACTAGCAGATGACAGCCTATGCAGGCTCTGCCAGGAAGAAGACGGAACCACGAAGCACGTACTCTGTGAGTGCGAGGGCCTAGCAAGGGTGCGGTTTCATTGACTCGGAGAAGAAAAACCTATGGCAGAGAGCTACGCAAAGGAGGCGGTAACCAGGCTATTGAGTTTAATAAAAAGAATAAAGCTGGATATCGAGCTCTTAATATAGGGAGGACCACAATAGATCTGCAAAGGTCGCAGTGGGATAGGACAAAAAGCCATTCCAATTCTAATCCAATCCAGTCTTTGAAGACTTGACATGAAAGACTCAAAAACAAATATTGAAGTGCAAAATCATTCAATGGCAAATATTGTACAATATTACGCGTATGCTAATAGCTTGAAAATTCAAAAAACGCGCGTCTTAAGTAATAGGTCATATCTGTAGCCAGGGTAGGAGCTTGTTGCTTTGTGCCATAAAACGCTACACGTTTAACATCGTTTACCGCCTTTCGTTTGCACTATTTTAACGGCAAGTGACTCGGAAGGTACTGATTGGTTTCGCGAGCATTCACAAGAGTCACAGAGATTCAGATTTCGAACTATTGCCTTAATGATGAATGACGGTACATTGTAGGAACTTGAAGGAAATTCCTACATAATCCAATCTTTAAAGCAACACTCCAAAATGTATACATTTCTTAAGACTAAGGGTTGATTATACCGTTATCGTACTATCTCTAACTTGAAGCTATTTCTTAATTCGTTCGTACCGCCTCGTGGTGCATCAAGGCTTCTGATGCACAATAGCCACTTTGAAAAACAAAGGATTAATCAGGTGGTAATTGGATGGCTTTTATTGGGATAATAGAATTATATCGCATTGAGGTATACTCGCCTGTGTGTTGCTAAATAGGTTCACTTATCTACGAATAAACCTTCTATACAATATTTTCCGAAGAGTACCATATTGATATAAAAATTGAATAGCGCTGTCTAGCGTTTCCGATACTTATTATTTTGCGTTGATTACCTATATAACCTTTCCATTGGTGAAAAAGATCTAAATCGTTGAAGATCATTTATAGTTGGGGAGGCGAATAGGGGATTTTTCGGGGATACTCGAGCGTGGCAGTTTGAGATATGAGAGATACCTTAGACCTAATAAAACAACTTTGGAAAGTATTAGCTCTATATGTAGTGACGCGCGCCCAGGATAGACGATCAGATTAGTAAAAAAAATCGATAGTCTAAAATACTCGAGCGCGTCAGGTTGAGATATTGGAGGTGGATTTTAGTGTTTTGAGACTAAATTTAACTTAGGTATCTGACAAAAAGTCCTTGACGCCGTCGAGTTATAGGGTCGCGAATTTGTAAGAAAAACGTTAATCCGACATTCTCGAGCGCCATTTTTTTTATTTTTATTTTGAAGATTATAATTTAAAACTCACTAAAAATACAAAATCTGCCGATTTCCGCATGGCTGGAAATGTGAAGGAGCCATTTCGTCTTCCGAAAAGCGCGTTGCGGTATATAAGTCGCGAACACAAAAAAAGTTTATATAAAAAAAGGTAATTTTATTTTACACAAAAAAGGTTTCTTCACATCTTTGTCCAAAGTTACAACTTTTGGTCTTAAAGCATAAAAAAAAACTCAAACACCCGGTTTTTTGAGTTTTTATCTCGAAAACGGAGGGTATTAGAAAAAATTGATATGAAACAACGATGTTCAAATTAGGTATGTTACTTTTATTATATTTAAAAAAAAATTCCTACAGCTTCTCGACAATTTTCGTGGACCTGGAAAAATTTACGCGTATCTGTATACAAAAGTATTATTAACATGTACAGTTTCATTTATTTATATTATTCAATAGCCTGTTGATTTCATCTACATTTACGTTGGTTGTATCTATCGCTTCATTGTCATTCTCTGTCATTTCCCGTTTTCTCAGGGAGAAAGAGAGGAGAAAAAAGAAGCAAAAAAACATTTTTCGATCAGATTAGGAGAACCCACCAGCCTTTTTGTCAGATTAAGAAAAAATCCTTTCAGGATACCGAAATAAACCTCTCCTATAAAAATCTGACGCGCTCGAGTATTTCAAAAGAACTTTTTTTTGCATTTAAAAAAATTTGTCGTAACTTATCGTCACGCCGAAATCGTCAGTTTTTTTCAAGGGAGCTTCTTGGGGCCTACTTAACACCTAATCGAAAATCTGACACGCTGGAGTAAATTTTTTTTCAGATTTTTGACTTCTCTATATGCCTACCCCCCCCCACGCAAACCGGCAGATTGGTATACTGTTGTTTTCAGAGGAACTTGAGGCATACGTGGTATGAATATCTGACGCGCTCGAGAATGTCCAAGTAACTGTTTTTTTAAACAGCTTTTCTTTTCGAAATTACTTTATCTTTCGATTTTGATAGGTCTCGACGGTGCTCGAGAATGTCGCTATTTAGCGACCTCGTCTCCCTAACTATTAAGAAGAACCAGACATATAGATGTATTTCCATAACATGGTTTCCACTCTTCCCCATTTCCTATCTAAAAATATAGACTAAAACTTGTTTTCATTATGCTCCTTGTGTTAATTGTGTTAAATCAGAATTTTTGAACTTTTTCAATTCAATTCGCCCTCTAGCGGTGCACCCACAAAATTTTTCTAGATTTTTCACTATGAGCTTCATCTCCAAAGCAGTACCGGGTGGCCAACTAAGAACGGCCGTCGGTCATATCTCAGGAATGGATTATAGCACAGGCTCGGGAAAAAAATTTTCATGACAAAAGTGGCCTCGAGAAAAGCCTGGAAATTATTTTCAGAATTGTAGGTCCACCGCTAGAGGGCGTATTTCACAGTTCAAATTTTAAAATAAGAATTTTTTTTAAATTCAGCCCATTAACGAGCATATTGAACATTATAATCAGATTCCTCGACAATTTCTGCATACTTTTGATGTGACAAGTTTAAGTCTATCTCTTCAAATAAGGAGTGGGGGAGAGTGGGAACCTTGTTACGAAAAAACACCTGTAATTCCGGTTCTGCTTGACCGATTTTAATAAACTTGATGTTGTCCAAAAGATCTTTTGTTGATAAATCGGAAATTTGTGAATATGAAGCAATCTGATTGATAACATGAATGCTAGAGGGCGCTGTTTTATATTTTTCAAATAATGTGTTTTTTCGTAACAATTTCAAATGAGAGCATACAAATTGAAGTGATTCATTGAAAAGTAGACTAAATTTGTAATAAAACACCGCTAACCGCAAGGCGATATCTCTTTCCTATCTTGAGATATCGTAAGAAACAGGTAAATGGCAAGAATTGTTCTTCCAACGTCTAGAAGGCTGGTTCGCGTTAACAGAAATTATTAAATTTAGCCTGAATGAAAAGACCTTACATCGGTCTATAGTAATTTAAAAGTAATTTCAACTGTTATCATGGTTGCCACTACCACTAGATCACCTAAATGTAATGCTACTAAAAATAAGTACGAATTTTGAAATAATGTGATAAATCGGAAAATTCAAACTTTTAACAAATAGCTAGGTACGCAATTAGTGCCGTCCTAGATGTTCGAAATGTCCATCATTTTCAATGCATGAAATCAATCGCTGACGGGTGGAGAAAACAGCAGCTTCAATTTCTGCCCTCAAAATACTTCGATTGCCTGTTGTATCTTTCTAATCATATAAGCTCTTGTTGCGGGTCTATCGGCATAAACAAGATTTTTTATTCACCCCCACAAATTAAAATCTATACAAGTAAGGTCTGGAGACTTCGGTGGCCAAATAAATAAACTTCCATGTCCTATCCACCTTCTAGGGTATAATTCAAGAAATTCCGAAATCCTCTAGAATAATGTGCTCGTCATCCATCGTGTTGCAAAATCATGTCACGACGAATGGCCAAAGATATGTCCTCTAAAAAAAGTGACAATTCTTTGCTTGAAAAATCTAAATATCTTCCTCCATTAACAATCTCATTAAAAAAATGCACGATTGCTGGTTTCTTTACCCGTCCACGATTGATTCCATGCATTGAGAATGATGGACGAAATTTCGAACATCTAGGGCGGCACTAATTGCGTATCTAGCTATTTGTTAAAAGTTTAAATTTTCCGATTTATCACATTATTTCAAAATTCGTACTTATTTTTAGTAGCATTACATTTAGGTGATCTAGTGGTAGTGGCAACCATGATAACAGTTGAAATTACTTTTAAATTACTGTAAACCGATGTAAGGTCTTTTCATTCAGGCTAAATTTAATAATTTCTGTTAACGCGAACCAGCCTTCTAGACGTTGGAAGAACAATTCTTGCCATTTACCTGTTTCTTACGATATCTCAAGATAGGAAAGAGATATCGCCTTGCGGTTTGCGGTGTTTTATTACAAATTTAATCTACTTTTCAATGAATCACTTTAATTTGTATGCTCCCATTTGAAATTGTTACGAAAAAACACATTATTTGAAAAATATAAATTAGCGCCCTCTAGCATTCATGTTATCAATCAGATTGCTTCATATTTACAAATTTCTGATTGATCAACAGAAGCTCTTTCAAACAACATCAAGTTTATTAAAATCGGTCAAGCAGAACCGGAATTACAGGTGCTTTTTCGTAACAAGGTTCCCACTCTCCCCCACTCCTTATTTGAAGAGATAGACTTAAACTTGTCACATCAAAAGTATGCAGAAATTGTCGAGGAATCTAATTATAATGTTTAATATGCTCGTTAATGGGGTGAATTTTGAAAAAATTCTTATTTTAAAATTTCAACCGTCAAATACGCCCTCTAGCGGTGGACCTACAATTCTGAAAGTAATTTCCAGGCTTTTCTCGAGGCCACTTTTGTCATGAAAATTTTTTTCCTGAGTCTGTGGTATAATCCATTCCTGAGATATGGCCGACGGCCGTTCTTAGTTGGCCACCCGGTACTTGTACTACGATATGTCTGACGATCATAAGCACATATAATAAATATTTCATCAGGCCAATGTTTTCGTCGAAAGTGGAGGAAAAATCCCAACCTTTCCAGTACATGGAGGACCTAAAGTCTGACCTGAGGAGTGTAGTAATAAGAATGGTTCTAGGCAATAAACTATGCATAGCATGAGTACACATGATAGATCTACAAAGGTCGTAGTGGAGAGGCTCACTAGCCTGTATCACCTTCTACGATATTGAAATCAAGATCCTCAATTTGCTCAATCGTTAGACAAAAATACGAGTATGAAATCGATCCCATACACATCGAGAGTACAAACGAGTGAGCACAAACTTTTTTGACTATGTTTGTGTACAAAACCGACTCAATAGACAAGTATGCAAGTGAAAGTGTGATGAGCAGATATTATCGATGGATATTATTCCATCCCACAAATATCGAAAGTGAAATTTTTGAATATTCACGATGTATGTGGAATAAGGGTTAAGCTATGAATACTCACAGTGAAATCTTTTACTTCGTTCATAATGTCATCTGAACTTTGAAGCAGATAAGACATCATTCTAATTTCTGCATGAGCCATTCCCAATGGTAAAGTGGATCCTTTAGGTGAATTAAGACTTCTACAAATATAAATGGATTAATTACCCAAGCAGCACGGAACTCTTTTGGATGTAATAACATATAATATGGGGTGCGACCGAAAAAGCATCAGTTGAAAGGATCTTGTGAGCTACAGGTAAATGAAAACTGAAAATTTGGGGGGTTCACTATTTATAGAAAATATTGACATACTTTTCTCATTTCTGGTTTTACCAAGAGTGAGCACTAATTTCGTTTTTTTTCAATGGAAGCCCTGTTTATTTTGAAATTTTTTGAATATTTAGGTTATTCTAAACAACTAATGTGAATATTTAATTATATATCTATTCCTTTTTGAATTATATTTTTTTTATAAAAATCAGTTTGGTTTTGTGTACAAATCATTTAATATTTTCTAAC
Source organism: Galerucella nymphaeae (assembly GCA_963978555.1). Taxonomy (NCBI): domain Eukaryota; kingdom Metazoa; phylum Arthropoda; class Insecta; order Coleoptera; family Chrysomelidae; genus Galerucella; species Galerucella nymphaeae. Next base: position 14,064,480 of record OZ021715.1, on the reverse strand, counting down.
GTATCTTGAGGAAAGGCTTGCATTTCTCAGGCAGTGTACAGATTGTATCATTTATAACTTTGAAATTGCTATTTTCATCATACAAAACGCACTCAAAATTGGAGTTAATTTGACATCACATTATAGAGTGTGACCCATTTTTAATGGAAACACCCTCATAAAATTTGAAGTTGTGAACAGATTTCAATAATTTTTTTTCTTGAAATGTCGAGTACTAAAAGGTCTACTTTGGGACAAAATTTGAGATGTTTATTCCAATTTTCAGGGCATACTACGATATTTTTTCTTAGTCGAAAATCGAGATTTTTTATTAGCGATTTTTTTATTGAAAAAATCACTACCCCACTGGATTCAGTGTGCCTCTAAACAGGTGTTACCAAAACTTCATGAAAACATATTTATTAATAACAAAGTTATGACAACTCAAAAATTCGAAAACTCACACAGCTAATAGTCACAAAAACACCCTATATCAACATATTTGGCCATGAGAATCTTTTTTTATGATTTCAACAATAAAGTACCTACCGCCAGATGAAAAAAAAATAGCGCAAATTTTCTGTAATATCATTTCTATGGCAACAAAGATTTAAATTGAAAAATCAATTAGGTCTTTATTTAAGTTTTAGTTAATTTGAATGTAATTCCGTTATTTTTATTAAAAAAATTGAAGTTATTTGTTTCCTTTTTCATCTGGCGTCACTTTATTGTTGAAATCATAAAAAAAGATTCTCATGGCCAAATCTGTTGATATAGGGTGTTTTTGTGACTATTAGCTGTTTGAGTTTTCGAATTTTTGAGTTTTCATAACTTTGTTATTAATAAATATTTTTCCATGAAATTTTGGTAACACCTGTTTAGAGGCACACTGAATCCAGTTGCGTAGTGATTTTTTCAATAAAAAAATCGCTAATAAAAATTCTCGATTTTCGACTAAGAAAAAATATCGTAGTATGCCCTGAAAATTGGAATAAACATTTCAAATTTTGTCTCAAGGCAGACCTTTTAGTACTCGACATTTTAAAAAAAAATTATCAAAATCTGCTCACAACTTCAAATTTTATGAGGGTGATTCCATTAAAAATGGGTCACACTGTATAATTGATTATACTAAAAGTATACCTTTCCACTTTTTATCTGCATTAGGGTTGTCTGTACCTATATCTTATGTAGATTTCCGGTAATAACATTTTTATTATATTTTTGACAATAATGATTAGTAGCCTATGGAAGACAGAACCTGCATCCTGGAAGACCAAACCGTAATACCGCTAAACGTTTGCTACAGGCAGGCCTAAAACTTATGTTGATTATGAAGATTTGTAGATAGATGTCTTAGTATGTTTTTCCACTAAACAGAATTCATTTTTTCGCGATTGTGAGCAAAGGCTGATCGCTGCCTTAGCAGGTGAATTCTTTAGTGGCTTTGCAAATATTGAAAAGAAACCCGACCGATGGAAACAGTTCATTGTAGTAGATTAGAATATTTAATCAAAGACAACTTAGAATAGTCTCGTACGTGCACGCTGCCTTAGCAGGAGCTAACATTTCGAGGATTTTCCAAGGCGTTGAGCGAAATAATCTCGCAAGTGTTCGCTGCATAGGCAGGCTCACAAGGAAGAGGTTTTCGGATTCTATTGTCTAGCTTTCATTTAAGTGAGTAATTTAGCACCAACGTCAATCTAAAAACAGGTTTCGACAACCGTGATAACCTGGAATAATCTCGTACATGTACGCTGCCAAAGCAGGTACATCATTCGGGAGGTTTCCAGGCGAATTGATAAAATTTCCGTTTTGAGTATCGGCCAGCAAAGGTTTTTTTTAATTTACTTTTGATTTGATTAAATCTGTACACAAATATTGAGAAACGCTTAGTTAGATCTCGCTAATAGCCTAGCCCTAGACTAACTAAATGAACTGGCAAGAACAATATAGTCACCTTACTATGAATTCCACTGGAATAGAAGGAAATTAAATAGCAGGTTAACTAGAAGGGGGTCTGGAATACTTTTCTGGGGGCCTGTACCTTTTTGTGGAATCAGCTTCAATGTAATATTGAAAGAAATAGATGAAGCCGAAAGAAAGAGAAGATCTGACCATTGGAAAGATTCAGTAGGGCTTTGACAATCAAATATTCTCCTGGGCGACTACAACCTGTTGAGATCAAATGAATGCATAAGTCAAAGCAAAACTGCGCTAAGAGTTTTAACAGGAATCATAACGGGACATTGTCGCCTGAATGGGCACCAAAAAAAGCTCAAAATAGTGGAGGAAGAAGAATGCAGATATTGTGGCATGGAAGAAGAATACTCCTTCTACATACTTTCCAACTGCACAGCACTCCAAAATCCTAGAGCACAGTACCTGGGAGATTACTGGATAGAGGAACAGTTGAAGTCTGCAGATGTCCTAAAATTCCTCCGGGAAATAGGACTAAAGGAGCTACTAGTTTCAGAGACTTTCCTCAGAAAGTAAGTAGGAGTAAGGGGGCACAATAGATCATTTGTCCGCTAGTTATGATTCACCATTTTCACCTGTATCTAGTCATAACAAGCCTTGCACCTGTACGTATCTTGTGAAGCGAATTTAACTAATTTATTGCTTGGTGTTGTGGTTTTTGGTTTAGGTAATAACGTAGTTAGTTATTGTAATATACTGTTTGATTTTAATACTCATTTAGGTATTCAAAAATGAAGCTTCTTGGTCCGTCTTTTCAAAATAAACTATTTCAAAATAGAAATAGAAATTATAATTTCTCAAGCAACTGGTAGTTTCATTTTCCGATAGTGGTGAACAATTAAAGCCTGTTTCCCACTACGTTCCACGTCAAGGTCAAGAACAGACAGACCCTTGGAATTACTTAACCTCCATCTGCTGCTACCCTGGTAACTCTAGACGCTGCATTCTCAAGAGTTCGGTGGAGTAAACCATCCCAAAAATCTGGCGGCTGAGGAAATCTAGTAGATACTGAAACCGTGGGTGTCATAGTGACTTCCGTAATTATAGTAAAAAGAGAAAGCACGCCACAGGATTATGTCTGAAATTTTCTGGAGGATCCCAAAATAAATAGTATACAGGGGGTTGCGTTTAAAACTAGAAAGTTGGTATTGGCCACTTTCACATGACACCCTATATACATTTTTTTAATGCAATTTCCTATTAGTTTTTTATGTAATTCATTCCATACGACTGTTCCACACTGTAGATATGGTAAAGATACATAGAATGGAATGTTATTATTTACAGATCTGATTGCCTCGCACATAACTAATCTCTCCACTTGGAAAAGTCCAGCAAGAAAGGAAAACCTCGGGAGCCTTCAAAAGAAAGCAGACCAAGGCGAGGAAAATGGCGGAGGGAACATGGACGCAGGAGAAGCCCAAAAAGCAGGCTCCTAAAGAACATGAGCCCAAAACCAAAAAGGGGAAGAGAAACCGGTCGGAATCGAAACCAGACGGGATTTATCCTATCCTACTCCAAAAAGGAGGAAGCACACTGCACAACAGGGTAAGTGAACTGCTCAGAGCCAGCTTAGCTCTGGGGCATATTCCAAGAACCTGGCAACGCATCAGAGCTACATTTATACCAAAACCTGGAAAATCTGGACAGGACACGGCTAAAGCTCTGAGACCAATCAGTCTAATGTCATTTTTGCTAAAGACTCTTGAGAAACTTCTCGACAGACATATTAGAGATGGTATATTGGCTACAAGACCAATACACCGAGATCAATATGCATACAGAGAGGGAAAATCAACCGAAACAGCATTACATCAACTCATAAAAAGGGCTGAATACGTGCTGGAAAACAAAGAGGTGCTGCTGGCAGCCTTTCTTGATATAGAAGGAGCTTTTGACAACACCTCCTATGAATCTATAGCCAAGGCGACGAGGAATTTGGGGATCGATGCCACGAGCTGCAGGTGGATAGACTGCATGCTCAGAAGCAGGCTCATAGAATCAACTCTGATGGGGGAAACAATGGCCGTATGTGCAACCAGGGGCTGTCCGCAGGGGGGAGTACTATCCCCGCTGCTGTGGAACCTGGTCATGGACGTGCTCATCAGAACCCTACACAGAGGAGGATTCGACACCATAGGATATGCAGACGACCTGGTTATTCTATCCCAAGGTAAATACAACAGTACAACCAGAGACAGACTCCAGATGGCTTTAAATGTAGTAACAGGCTGGGCTGTAAAAGAAGGGCTACGTATTAGCCCTTCGAAAACACAGATAATTGCGTTCACCAGAAGAAGGAAAAGGGAAGAACTTGGCCCTTTGACGCTTCAAGGTGAACCAATACGACTGTCGGATGAAGTAAAATATCTTGGGGTTATTCTAGACCCAGGCTTAACTTGGAACCGACATCTCCAGCACGTGATCAAGAAAGCGGAGGTGACCTTCATGGTTGCCAGACGTACTTACGGCAATAAATGGGGACTAAGACCCAGCATGGTACACTGGCTATACAAAATGGTTGTCATTCCCAGGATCACATATGCATCTTTGGTATGGTGGCCAAAGACCAGACAATCCCCTGCTATGCTAAAACTAAGCAAGGTCCAAAGACTTGCATGCACTGGCATTACAGGGGCAATGAGGACTACTCCTACAGCGGCGCTGGAAACAATGCTAGACCTTCCTCCACTACATTATGTCATAATGTACGAAGCAAGGGCAGCACTAACCCGACTGGAAAAAGCACTAACCCGACTGGAAAAAGCACTAGACCATGATGTGGTACATGGGAGAGGACACACAGAGATAAGGCAGGTGGGTGATGACATTTTCAAAATTCCAACAGACCAAATGACTACCAAATATATCTTTCGCAAGAACTTCGAGATTGTCATCAAAGATCGAAAGGAGCTTGAGGAAGAGAACGCACCACCACTTAGTAGGGCGAATGAACTGATCTGGTATACAGACGGATCAAAAAATGAACTCGGCACCGGAGCGGGGATATACAGCAAGACGAGCAAATATGAAGGAATCGTCTCGCTAGGAAAATACGCCTCTGTATTCCAAGCAGAGGTTTATGCAATACTTGCGTGTGCAAGGGCTAACAGCATGAGAGCCTACCACAACAGGCAGATCAGGATCTACAGCGACAGCCAAGCCGCCCTTAAAGCACTTCAGAGCTATAGGGTGACATCTCGGCTAGTATGGGAATGCGGCGAAGAACTTAGAAGACTGGCGACTCGGAACAGTGTAACACTGGAGTGGGTACCAGGTCATAAAGGAATCGCAGGCAATGAAAAAGCTGACGAACTCGCTAGAGTAGGATCGTCAACTCTGATGAACGGACCCGAACCTGCTGTGGGCATCCCCAGATGCTTAACGAGGTCATGGTTGAAAGGGTGGTTGAAAGAACAACACAAGAAACACTGGAAGAATACGACTGGGCAAATACATGGGAAGAAATTCATAAAAGAACCATCAGAAAAAGTAGCGAAAGAACTGCTCTCAATGAGCAGGAACAAGCTGCGCACCATTACGGGGCTACTTACGGGACACTTTCCCACAAAGGAGCACCTAAACAAAATAGGGCTGTACAACGGAGACCTTACATGCAGAAGATGCAAAAAGGATACCGAAACAGCTCTGCATATACTATGCAACTGTGAGTCGCTGGACCACAGAAGGCAGAAACTGTATGGCAGAACCCAAATGACTCCAGAAGACTTCTACAATCAACCAGCAAAGAACCTGTATGAGCTAATACAGGGAACGGATTGGCTGAATAGGTTGTAGTCAGAACACTAAGAGTATCCACAATAAGCCCAGGGTACCTATTCTTGAAAATCATACGATCCGATCTTTCTCTCGATCGATGGGATCTATCCCGTGCGATCTATCGAATCGCACGGTCGATATCGACTAATTCTTGAACCTTCATGTGAACGTTCGAAATTAATGCGTTGTTGTCAGCATTATTTGATACAAAAGATCTACTTATTAGTTATTTCTGGCCTCTTTTTTTGTACGGCTGTCATAATTTCCTGTCATTCATTATTTTTTATATTTGTTATGATATATTACCAATAATAAAAAAGGTACTTTGCTTAGTAAATCAATCAGTATTAAAATTGCATAAAAATGAGTCAGTCGAGCTTCAATTCTTACAAAAGAAATATCCCTACAAACGGAACACTTCCAAGCGATGGTCATATTAAAACTGTACTTCCACCTCTGCCTTCCGTAAATCCTCCATCATTACGTGCAAAAAATAATAGTTCTCCATGTCCATGATAAAACACCGATTCAAAACACTGAAAACCAGTGAAACCACTCAAACCCACGACAAAGTATTTTTTTCAAGTCTTTCCACATGAATTTAAGATTTAAAGAAACAGAGAACTGACAGAATAATTACGGAATCCATAGAGAAATAGTAATTATACAGTACTTTTTTTTCTAATAATTTTTCTACCCCAGAGTGAAACCAAATTTCCATAAAATAACCTCTTTACTGCGCACGTGTCAATTCATTCGACTTTGATCACCTATGTCGGACCATGCGATCCGGAGCGTATGATTTTCATGCGATTGATAATATCGGATCACGGGTCAAGAATATAACGACGATCGCCCATGTGATCATTCGTCATAAATCTATGCCGCTCACTGTTCAAGAATAGACGTCCAGGAGGCTGAGGTGGTACCGGCGAAAGGACGGCTCCGGGAAAAAAAAAATCTCTCCACTATAAGCTTCAGTGAGAAGTATACAGTAGAAAAAATATACCTCTACCCTTACGTCACTAACAATGAACAGTAGTAAAAACAAACTTTTTCTACGACCGTGCGTTTTAACCCAGTTTCCCGCACGCATTTTAGTTTTGAAAGTGTCACTTTCCCGCACTAGTGCGGGAAAGTAATAAATGAGTGCGGAAAAGTAAAAGTAGTGCGGGAAAGTAAAATTATGCAAATTTTGACCTTATTGGATAGTTTTTCAATTCGGTTATTAGTTATAACTATTGTGACTACAGGTGATTAAATATTCACAAAATAGTCCATCAAAAAAATCTTTTCTAGCTTTTTGTTGCATTTTTCATTATTTGGAAATATAAAGAAATATTTATATAACACCAAATAACTACTGGACCGGCAATTTTGGGTCAACTGCAGTCGCGTGCGAGAAAGTATCACTTTCCGCACGGTCAAGTTTTTCTACTGTAACGATTCTCTTTGATATCATATAAACGCAATTAAATCACAAATCACAAATTAAATACAATATGCATCTGTCGAAAACGTGAGTGATCTCCATTGAATACATATGCCTATCAGGATACATCGCTTTTATGAAAGCATGCACTTTTATAAATGATTTTAGGTTAGGTTAGGTACTTCGACTCATTTGTAATTTCTAATGGATAACCCACATAGTCGACTACTTGGTAAGTAAGCACAACTAGTTCATTTGTATGTGTTAACTTTTGCTTCTTCATACATTTAATGAACTTATTACTTGTCATATGGGTAAGGGTACCGAACATGAGATTTTCACAATTAATCAATAAAAATTGCGTGAAGTATTCGGGAATAACTGGTCTTTAAAACACTTGCTATATTTCGAGCACTCCGAATGCGCAGCCATGGTCGAATAATGACGCGTGCCTCAAAGACCTTTATATCCACTTCCACTTCAATATACCTACTAAAATCGAGAATAATTAGCTCAGAAAATAATTACTTCTGAAACAAACTTCCATTATTCAGTTATGTAGTTACTTTTCAGATTATATTTTTTATCCCATCCATAGAACCAACGATTTCAGAGGCGAAACTTTCATGGACTGGATTATTGGTTATAGTCAATACATAGCATAACCGCACCTATATCTTTTCACAGTTGAAGGTAAAAAAAAGGAAAGTTCACCTTTTGAACGGCCTGTGCATGTCAGCCTTATAAACAATGTTTCTGATATCCACAAAATGATTCGTGCCGACGAATCCCCAAACAGCAGGTGCGCTAATACTGTGAACTGGAACTCCAGTTTTGGCTGAAACACTTTGAATGTAGGGAAATCCTTTATCGGCTGTAACGGCAACAATATTTTTAAATTTTTTTGGACGACAAGCAGCTAACAAGCATGAAGCTAAGAAACAGACGGGACCACTGTTAGCCATTATTATCCTAGCGCTACGTTTTGTTATGTGATTAATGAAATCCCCAAAGATTTCCATTCGACAATAGCAGCGCTTCAAGAACATTTCTTCAGTTTCAATATCGTGCCTGAAATCAACACATTAGGTTTTTACTGAGACTCAAGAAATTCTCATTTCTCTGAAGGAATGAGGATACAATATTTTCGATTAATTCTTTAATATACGCATTATATTGTATGGTTGAAGAGGGAATTAGGACATATACATAAAGAATGGGATTGCTTAAATCAATTTTTTTGTAATAAGAGATCTTGCTAAGGGGGACGATATTTGGACACTCCACCTTACTTTGTAACGTTCACCTTTATACACTCGTTGTCCAAGAACTTTCGTAATTTTCTATCGATTTTAATTGTTTCCACGCCAAATTGTAGATAAATTCTTAGCTATTAAAACAAACTCCAGAAAAGTTTTCCAAAAATGTTAATAGCTTATTTATACAGGGTTGAAAAAACATTTATTTGTATTCCGATTTCTTAACACCCTGTGTTTCGGAAAATTTGAAGACTTCACGTTCAGTTAATTACAAAGACCATCCTTTTCGCCATCTTACAGTTTTTATTTCACCTTGATATCTTCATTCCTATTGAAGATACACGAGTTCAAATAAAAGTCTGGAATTAATAACAGCACCTACTAAATTATTATTCATTTTGGAAGCGCAGCTCTAACTGCTTAAGACGTTCTTCATGAAGCTGATGCTCTATTTGTTGGAGATGACTTTGTTTTAATGCACGACAATGCAAGACCGCATGTGGTAAATCTTGTTAACCAATATTTGATAGGTTGATATCTATGATAAGAATTGCATTCGTGTAGTCCGGATCTGTATCCGATGAAATGAAATTTAAAGAAACATTCGTCGACCCATATTACCCGAAACACTTGACGAGCTGCGCTTTACGTTGCAAGCTGAGTATGACGCAATTCCTCAATTTGATGTTCCGGTGATTGCGTGAAGTTAATTTCGCTAAAGATGGGTATACGAAATATTGGGAAATTCCAATTATACTTTTCTTTTTGTTTCAAATTACTTTTGAATAGTAAAACAATACAATTTTTTCCACAAGACAGCTCCAGACTTTTATTTGAATAGGTGATATTCAATAGAAATCAAGATATCAAGGCGAAATAAAAACTGGGAGATAGCGAAAAGGATTTTCTTTGTAATAAACTGAACTTACACTCTACAAATTTTCCGAGCTGTTCCGCAGAGTGTTGAGAAATTCGACTACAAATCCATGGTTTCTCTTCACCCTGTATAAATAAGTATAAACATTTCTGGAAAAATTTATTGGGGAGTTTGCTTCAATTACAAAGAATTTATGTACAATTTGCCGGAAAAACAATTGGAATCGATGGAAAAGTTCTTGGACAACGAACTTTAGCAAAATCAATTTATTACATATAAGTAAAAGTCTATTTTCGCGGAGCAAATCCTGAACAAATCCAGAGCACAAACCAAGTACATACTGGATTTCTTTAATGCGCAAGCGTGCCTACAGACTCATTCCGAATTTTAAAGGTGGCGCGAACGCGAATTTGAAGTGACATGAAGTTGAGTTAACACAAAATGAGCAAAAAAGGAGAATAACCTTTTATTGGAGGCTAATTATGGATAAAAACCTTACCTTTTAGCAAATTTGTTTATAAAATAAAACTTAAAAACGAAGTCTATAATAAAGTAAAACTAAAAAAAACAAACAACTCAACAAACACTGTTTATCATCAAAATATATATAATCCAAAAGTTTTTTAAAGTTTCAAACGCAAATTAAAAAGTAATCAAACCACTATAAAGTCATACAACCAAAATTTTGAGGTTATAATCTGTTCGGAACAAAAAATTTCAGCTATCCTCCTAGGATTCATCGAGCACGTTCAGAGCATGCTCGAAATTGAATCTAAGTCTTCCTCGAACACGGGATTTTTTATCCTGAACACATTCTAAAGCACTCCACGAACACTCAAATTTTAATTGCGCATACGTAGTCCCTTCGAATTCGTTCAGGATGTGCTCCGCGAAAACAGCTATTAGTGCATATGTTAGGATCAAACACCGATATCGGCCAATGGTCGAAAAATACGCCCAATACACATTCTGGCCACTAGTATATTGCCAATGTCAGAAATATCGTTTTCCGGTTGTTTAGTGTAGACCAGAACGAGTTCTGGAGCCTTTGCAATTGCCATAATGTGAATTGACTTTCCCAAGTTAGTCTGAAAGAATTTTGTTATTGCCAGAACGCGTCGAGCACACAAACAAAACGTCGAAAGGACATTGTAATAATTGTAATAATTAATATCACATATAACTTTTTGCAGTTCATCGGCTTTTGGACGGTTTAATTGTGTGGTAGACGCGTTCTGACAATCGCAAAAGGTCCCGAATGCGTTCTGGTCTACATTAAGCGGCCGGAAAGCGTAATTTCGGATTTTGACAATATGCTGAGGGCCAGGAGCGCTATTCTGTAACACGTTTCCGAGAGAAATCGGTATCGGTAAGACTCAGTTATCGACAGCCGTCGGTAAATCGTATGTGCGGCATTCTGTATACCTTTTCACCGACCGATATCGGAATTCGAATCGATGAGGATCGGTATCTCTACCGTGATCTCATGAACACCACGGTAACCGTTATCGATTTTCGTTGGAAGGAAATTTTTACTATTTTTGTTGATGTTTGGTTGGAATTGCGTATTATTCAAGTGAATTTTTAATATTTGAAGAGTAACTTTATTGTGTATAGTGCCTAATCTAGTGCTTTGAGGTAAACATTGGTGTATTTATCTCTTAAACGATCACATTAAATAGGCATTTTCATATACGAGAAAAAGATAAATGTGACAAAATGGTCATATTAGAATCTTTCCAACTTCTTACCTTTCTCAGAATTATGCTATTGTAAGATAATAGTTATTTTTATTAATTTGTAACAGAATGGCTGCTTGGTTATCTGGCTATGGATTTGAGTTGAAAGAAGAGCATGAAGAAAGGAACACAATCCTTTCGACTTAAATGACGATTTTTAAGTTCTTAATGTTAAAAAACATGAATTGTATCGTTCATGCTAACAGATAAAATTTAAATGTCACTGTCACTATCAAAAATATAACCTCTTATCTTGAACGTTCACTTATGTTTGTTTACAAATTTGAGTTTTCCTCATCGCTCATTGGCCAAATGTACCGAATCGAGTGACGTTACTTTTATGCCGATTATTTTTTTCACTTGTCAAAATCTGACATTTTGGTGGTTTTAACCAATAGCAATACATTATTCTAGCCAATCATTCGGTATTATACTGATAATTATGCTTCCTCATCGATAAAACCTTGTTTACATCGAAACGTCAAAATTTTACTTTGAATTTGTCATTATTGACAACTAAAAGCGCTTACAAAAATCCTTTTAAATTGTTGAAAAAAATAATCTTCCCAAATACAACTCGCTCTTCAAATTTTATCACATAATTTTTTATTTTCATCACTCAAACTTGTTTATTTGAGGCAAAAACATTCAAACAAACCGAATTTAGATAAAATCACTCCTCCTAACGGAGTCGTGATTTTATCAAATCGGTTTGTTTTCATATTTTTGCCAAATAAACAAGTTTTCGTGGAAAAGAAAAAATTATCGATAAAATTTGAAGCACTCGTGGTATTACCTTTGATAATTTTTGGTTGCAATTCCGAGTGTCGAAAACCGTAGCATACAGAATAGCGTTATATTAGTACCGTCGGCCGCGCAACCGATGGCTACTTATAGATGGGAAACTGGCCCGTGGCGCCCTCTATTCATACGGGTGGCGCTACCTTGAGAGTCCCGTCAGTAACTCTGGCACAAATCAGGTTGTGAACTTCGCAAACAGCTGAAAAAGAAGATTCCTGTAATTTTACAGTTTTTTGCGGTATATTCAAAATTACTGTAATTTTACTTTCATTGCAAAATGACATTCACGATCCATTTTTTGATATTTCATTTAAAATTACAAGATTAGATTGATATTACAATAATAACAATGGAAAGTCAAGTAAAATTGAATGAAATGTCAAAAAATGGATCATATAATGCCTGAATTGCGAAAAATAAAGCAATAATCATCAAGTTTACATATTTTATTGAATAAAATAAGTATACAATAAATGAAACATATCTCAATGACAAACAGGAAAAAAAATAAATGCTAGGAATTCAACAATAATGCTGGGAAGTTCAAAGTTGTGTGGAAGAATAACTGCTACTTCTGTTACTTTCTATTTGATGGAACGTTTTGAAATGTAGATAAAGCTTACCGTATGCACCTCACATTACAGTCTTTCACAAAACATATTCTTGAAATTGTCTCTTAAAGTAAAAGTCCAGCTATGAACAATAAAATCTAAATACGAATACTCAAAACACACACACAGATAAGCAGTTGTTAGTGGTTGTCAGGCAGTTGTCAGGTTAGGATTGGTTAATATACCGATACCGACGACTGTCAATGCCGCGTACAGAATAGCGCTCCAGAACGCGTTTTGAGCGTATTTTTCGACCATTGGCTGAAATTCCTAACACATACATACGAAAATTATACGGGTAATGGCAGCCATACACGTTAAGGCTTGCGTGTAATTAACTTTAAACTTGATTCAATCAGTACCAAAGCAACTGTAGACTTAAGAAATTATTGATATTATTATATACTTACTTAGAGAACTCTTCAATATTGATTACTATGTCTGCATCTTGCATAACTTGATTTTTAGTTTCGCAAACAATAACCATTTCATGCTTGCCAAATATTTTACCTTCGTTTAAATGCGCTGCGTATTGAAGCATGCTATCAAATTTTTTACTGTCTATATTTTGGTAATAGTCGAACAATTTGAAGATAATTCCTTGGGATTTGCTTAGGGTTTTTATCTCGACGATTTCGTTGATCAGAAAACAAGTTTGTGGATTTGAAGCGCCTAAAATGGCTATTACTTGTACTGTCCTTTTGCTTGCAGTCTCGGAGTTTTCGAGGAAAAACTTGAAAAACATAAAACATCAGTAATTTACTTCAATACTTAATTGAATTCTTGATGCCACCACTGGATTTTATTCTTATCACACTAAATTCCAAATGTACGTAGCACGATTACCTATACAGATCGGCTTGAGAAGCACTCAGCTCTAGGGTAATTTGTTCAGTTTGAATCGCTTTATCAGCGCACATATTATTGATACAAAAGTGAATTGATCCAATCAAAGATTTACGAAAGTTAAAACAATAATGTTACGCGAGTGCCCCAGCGAAATTCCCGTATGAGACGACTATGGACTATTGACCGTGTGAGCTCAGCGAAATCGAGATTGATCCAGACTGCCATCCCCTCCACCTTAGAACATTCCGGAAACTACGAGTACATTCCATAGACTACCGACCGCCGGAGACAAAACATCGGGAGTGTTCTAGAAATCTACCTTTGCCATATAAATATGAGCATTGCTGCACAGGAGCACAGGGCTCAGTCAACAGTCATCAGATAGTTGAGACATAATCACATAGATGGACTAGTGCTTATAATTAAGGAAAGCGATCGATAAAGTGTTATTCAGTGACGTTCATATAAATTAGTGTAGTTAGTTAGTTAAGTGTTTAATATAAATTAGTAAATTAAGGAACGTACATATAAATTTGTAAATATAAATTAATTAGTTGTAAATATAAATTAAAATAAACGTTACATTGGTGTCAGAAGTGGGATTAAAAAATAAATATACAGGAAGATGGCGAAGAAACTTAGTGAATTGAAAGTTTCAGAACTTCGAAGAGAGTTGGAGGATTACGAATTGGACACAAGCGGGACCAAGTCGGTGTTAGTGGATCGATTGAAAAATGCAATGATTAATAATGGATTGGACCCGGAAACGTTTGAATTCACCGACGAAGCGTCAGCCTCGATAACCTCCTCCATAAAAAAACAATGTCGGACATGAAGAACGAAATTTCGAAAGACATGGATAACAAAATGTCTTCAATGGAAAATAAAATTTCGACGGACATAAAAAACGAAATGACGGACATGAAGAACGAAATTTCATCCATGGAAAGTAAACTTTCGGCGGATATAGAAAATAAAATGGCATATATAGAAAATAAAATGTCGGACATGGAAAGTAAACTTTCGGAAGACATAGAAAATAAAATGACATCCATGAAGACTGATATTTCTACCGTGGAAGAGAAGATTTAAAGAATGGAGCAAAAAATTAAAGAAATCGAAAGTAAGACTAGTTACAACCCGGATATCACAAGTAGACAAGCCCCTAACAACGGCGAACTGCCAGAGAAAGTGGAGTTGAAGCCAAAAATAGAAGGCGATATCAACAGTCGAGTGAAACTGCCAACTTTCGATGGAAAAACGTCATGGCCAAACTATCTCAAGCAATTCGAGGCCGCATCAAAGGCGAACAGCTGGAGTGAAAAGGAAAAAGCGTTGAATTTAACTCTTGCCCTGAGAGGAGACGCCATGGATATCCTTCAGACCATTCCAGTAGAAGAGACCGATGATTTTGAACAACTTAAAAAAAGATTAAGCATGAGATATGGCCTGGAACACCTGGAGCATCTGTACCAGTCGCAGCTGAAAAACCGCAAACAAAGACGTGACGAAACTCTGCAGGAATTCGAAGCGGACATTGCGAGATTGGTGCGGTTTGCCTATCCATCGGCACCGGAGAATGTCATGGAATGTTTGGGGGTACAGGCATTCATCGACGGAGTTCGTGACTACGAAATGCAGAGAACTCTACGCTTGGCTCGGCATAAGACACTGGTCGAAGTACTCTCTGCAGCCCTGGAGTACGAAGCAGCTACACAGGCTTCCGGAGTATACGGTAAGGTGAGGGCTGTAGCTGACGAAGAAGTTGAGAATAAGCTCGACCAGATTGTCAACATGATGAAAAGCATCTCAAATGGAAAGCCGAAAGCTGTGAGATGCTGGAATTGTGGAGAAATGGGACATGTACGCAGTTCGTGCAAGCGACTAAGAACTGCTACAAACAAAGACGACCAGCAGGAAAACTAGAAAGGGTCGGCCATCAGAGGGCAGCTTCGACCCGAAGACCTTCCAAAGACCCTCTCATCCTAATAGCCTCTCTGAAATGTCGCGATGATAGTGTATACGTGGATGGTGAAATTAATGGAAGGAAGTATACACTATTGGTGGACACTGGAGCAACAAGGACTATTATTCGTCCCGAGACTGTCAACTCCCGAAAACGACTGTTACCGACCAGACTGCGACTCAAGACTGCTACAGGTGAAAGCGCCAACGTCCATGGAGAACTACCAGTGCAATTGGGAATTGGCACAGAGAAGTTCACCCACACTGTCGTTGTCGCTGATATCGAAGAGGACATAATACTCGGAATGGACGTTATGAACCTACATGGTTTCCAGCTAGATTTCAAGAACCGAGTGATTAGAGTAGGTTCTGAAAAAGTATTCCTTCACCCACACGAGGATAAGACTGTTCAGGTAGCCGTACAGGAGGATACGGTTGTACCCGCAAGGAGTGAATTTTTCACTGTGGCAAGGCTACAAGGAACCGTCGAAGAAGGAACACCGGTCATGATGGAACCATGGAATCACGATGAAGAAGTTAGTCGAGGAATCCTGGTTGGAAAAGGGTTAATCATGGCTGCCGAAGAAATACCTGTACGCATTATAAATGTTAATGACCATCCTATAACTATAAGGAAAGAAACCAAAATTGGAACTTGCGTACCAGTGGCGTCAGTAATGCATCAAACTACAACCTCTAATGATGCCAATAATAAATTTGAGCAAATGATAGCAGTGGCTGGACAATCCCTTAGCCGACAAGAGAAGAAAAAAATCAGGGAACTCCTGCTACAATATCGTTCTCTTTTTGTACCAAAAGGAGGAAAGACAGGAAGAACATCTGCTGTCAAACATAAAATTGACACCGGCGACGCTAAACCGATAAGACAATCGGCACGACGGCTACCACAGGCGAAAAGAGAGGAAGCGGAGAGAATTGTTCGCGAGATGGAAGAGGAAAAGGTAATAGAACCTTCTACCAGCCCTTGGGTCTCTCCGGTAGTTCTGGTAAAGAAGGATGGAACCACGAGGTTCTGCGTGGACTACCGGCAGTTGAACAATGTTACCAAAAAAGATAGCTATCCGCTGCCAAGAATCGACGACACTCTGGATACGCTGGTCGGTAGCAAATTGTTTTCTACCTTGGACTTGAAGTCTGGATATTGGCAGGTAGAAATGGATCCAGCCGATAAAGGAAAGACAGCGTTTACCACCGGATCTGGACTATGGCATTTCACCGTTATGCCATTTGGGCTGTGCAATGCCCCCGCAACTTTCGAAAGACTGATGGAAAACGTATTGCGAGGGTTGTCCTGGAAGACCTGCTTAGTGTACCTTGATGACATCATAGTCTTGGGAAGGACATTCGAAGAACATCGAAAGAATTTGGAAGATGTCTTCAAAAGGCTGCAAGCTGCCCAACTGATGCTCAACCCCAAGAAATGTCAACTATTTCAAAGCAAAGTCAATTACCTAGGCCATGTAGTCAGCAAGGATGGTGTAGCTGTAGACGAAGAAAAAGTTGCTGCTGTACGAAAGTGGCCAAGACCTACCGACAAGCACAAAGTTAGAAGCTTCCTTGGACTCTGTACATACTACAGGCGATTCATTAAGAAATTGGCAGATATTGCTAAGCCCTTGACACGACTTACAGAGGAAGCAAGGGAGTTTCGCTGGGACGAAGATTGCCAAACTTCGTTCGAAACCTTAAAGAAGCATTTGACTACTGCACCCATACTTGGCTATCCACTACCAGATGGAAAATTCATATTAGATACTGATGCTAGCAATGTTGGAATTGGAGGAGTGCTATCACAGGTTCAAGGAGGACAAGAGAAAGTTCTGGGATATTTTAGCAAAGTCCTTTCCAAACCAGAACAAAACTACTGCGTCACAAGAAGAGAGCTCCTGGCAGTAGTGAAGTCCGTGGAGCACTTCTATCAGTATCTGTATGGGAAGAAATTTGTAATTAGAACCGATCATGCAGCACTTAAGTGGCTTATGCAATTTAAGAACCCTGAAGGTCAAATCGCTAGATGGATAGAGCGGCTCCAAGAATATAATTTCACTATTGAGCATAGAGCCGGAATACGCCACAAAAATGCGGACACCCTGTCCAGAAGACCATGTCCTGCAGAATGCTCCCACTGCAATAAAACAGAAGCTAAGGAAGCTGCGATTCGAAGAACCACGGTGACTAGCGACGAATGGACACCAGAAAAGCTGGAAGAGAAAAAGGATAACGATCCCGACTTGAAGAAAATCCGACATTGGAAAGATACTCGCCAACGATGAAATCGTATTGGGCCCAGTGGGACTCGCTGGTTCTGCAAAACGGTTTGCTACAGCGAGTAATCGAGAACGATGATGGTTCCGGAAGTAGAAGACAGTTGGTGATTCCAAGATCAAGGGTAGTAGCAGTACTGCAGAAATTACACGACAGTCCATCAGGAGGACATCTAGGTGTAAAGAAGACCCTCCAGAGGGTGTGAGAACGGTTTTACTGGATGCACAGTTCCGAAGATGTGAAGGACTGGTGTAAGAAATGCACTACCTGTGCCACGACCAATGGACCTCACGGGAGAAGAAAGGCTCCTATGAAGCAATACAATGTCGGAAGCCCTCTTGAGCGCATTGCCCTGGATATTGCCGGACCGTTTCCACCGACATCAGATGGCAGCAGGTACATTTTGGTGGTGATGGACTATTTCACAAAATGGGTGGAAGCGTATGCCATTCCAAACCAAGAAGCCGCAACTGTTGCCGACGTGCTTGTGAAGGAGTTCATTTGCCGATATGGAGTGCCCCTGGAAATACACAGCGACCAGGGCAGAAACTTCGAAAGCCAGCTGTTCCAGGAAGTTTGTGATAAGCTAGGCATGAAGAAAACGAGAACTACGGCGTCACATCCACAGTCGGACGGAATGGTAGAGCGAATGAACAGAACTCTTGGCAAATACTTGTCCAAAGTAGTATCTAACCATCAGCGAGATTGGGACCAGTATCTCTCGCTATTTGCGATGGCCTACAGATCCGCCATCAATGAGTCTACCGGCCAAACACCAGCAAAAGTTCTGTTCGGACGCGAAATGAGGTTACCATGCGACCTTGAATTTGGATGCCGACCCGGAGAAGACATAGCTGGTGAAGATTACGTAACCCAGCTCACCAAGATTCCAAACGGAAAGCCAAAGGTAGTACACCGTAATCGATTAGCGCCATTCGAGGGTGACCACGATGAGGAAATAAGACAACTCCAAGAAGTAGCCGATCCTGCTATCATAGAGTTCATGGGTGCTTATGGTGGTACCGGAAAAGCAAGATACGGAGTCACCACGGAGAAACGACAAGATCTGCTCACCGTACCGGAGGAATACTCACTGGCAATAAACATCCCTGCCAGCATAACCGATGCGCGTGGACTGCCATCTCTGTTAATAAAGAAGAGTGGCGCACGAAGTTTGGAAAACCAGTTACCAGTACCAGGTAAAGCTTTGAAGGTACAAGATGGCACCCGTTACAATTTCCACCTAGTGACGAGAAAAACCTTCGACGAAAGACCAACGTACGAGAATGTCTGGGTAGGTTTACTTAGCTTGAGGGAGCATGTGCTTGAATTGAACGTGCATAGGCTAGCCATGCCCAAGATTGAATGTAGGCATTTGGATTGGCGAATAATCCGTAGCATGGTAGAAGTAATCTTCCGAGACACCGAAGTGCAGGTACTTGTCTGCGGTCATTCACAGGAGGCACAGTCAATAGAGAAGACGGTCGCATGTTACTTCCATGCAACTGGAAAATGTAACAAAGGAACCAGTTGCCAATACAGTCATGTCGTTTCAGTTTCCTAGTTAGTTCCAGGAGGAACTGTCTCTTAAGGAGGGGGCAATGTTACGCGAGTGCCCCAGCGAAATTCCCGTATGAGACGACTATGAACTATTGACCGTGTGAGCTCAGCGAAACAGAGATTGATCCAGACTGCCATCCCCTCCACCTTAGAACATTCCGGAAACTACGAGTACATTCCATAGACTACCGACCGCCGGCGACAAAACATCGGGAGTGTTCTAGAAATCTACCTTTGCCATATAAATATGAGCATTGCTGCACAGGGCTCAGTCAACAGTCATCAGATAGTTGAGACATAATCACATAGATGGACTAGTGCTTATAATTAAGGAAAGCGATCGATAAAGTGTTATTCAGTGACGTTCATATAAATTAGTGTAGTTAGTTAGTTAAGTGTTTAATATAAATTAGTAAATTAAGAACCGTACATAAATTGATAAATATAAATTAATTAGTTGTAAATATAAATTAAAATAAACGCGTTACAATAACTTACAAATCATATGTTTTGTGAATTATATTATAAGATATATCCTAGAAACCACCAACGGAAGACCATTTTAGGTGTAGTCATGAGTCAGATTCACTACAGAAGCTGCGTACGCAAGGATTAGTTAGATGTGACGATTAGACGCCAGTAAATATTTTGGTATACAATAAATTATTCTTGTCATCCTAAAACTCACCTTTAAATTATCCGAAGCAAGATACTCCAATTCCTGTTTTGGGATTAAAGATTCCAAGCCGTAATAACAATAAACATGTTCCCAAAATTCTGCCAATCCTCCAATAAGATACTTTTTCCCACCCCACATATTTATTTCTTTCCATATTAGAGGGCTTTCGGTAATATACCAGTTATTTTCTTTGTTTAGTTGTTCCAGATATATCTAAAAGTGAAGAAATAGCAATCTACATTATCTACATAATAATTTATAGAAATTAACTGAACCGAACTGAACCCAAAATAAAATTTGAAATCACACTTCATTATACCGTTTAAGTATCACTTGACGATTATACTTACCGCCCAATCTTTGACTAGTTTCTCAACCTTCTTGAATACAAAATTTGGAAGTTTATCTGCCAAATATTGAGCGACATAAATTGCATGTACAAAATTGGGACAATCGGGTTTTCCATTGATCACAAAGTATGGCATTTTACTTTTATTTCAAATTCTTATATGACGTTTTCCCGAAGAAACAAAACAAATGTAACATCCAGTAACCAGTGACATTTCAAAAAATTTGTTCATTGGATTTAAAAAAAAACACCAAATCATATTCACCGAAGGTGTTAGATTGTCTTGAACTATTACAACATATTGTAAATCCACCTAGTTACGTTGCTGTACGAAGTAAAGCTAGTTGTCTATACTGTAGTACAGTACAAACAAATAAACGTATAGCGCATATATAAAAGGCCATGCGAACTGCAATCTGCAAAGAAAGAAGCAGAACTTTGAATTGACAGTGACATTCATTCCTTTAGTTGGAAATATTTTCATATTCTCTTATCCATAAAAACTTTTTAGTTATAAGAACATCTGTCCGTGGCAATAATTTAAGTGTTCGAAAAATGTTTGCAATGTTCTTAAAAACATTATAAGGCAGTTAGTTTGCATAAGTAATTAAAAAAATGATTGAACTTTATGTGTTAAAAGGACCGATTTTCACAGATAGGTGAAAAATAATGGAAGAATATGAAGACGAACCAGATTTAAATGAACAAATTTTCCACAACAACGTTAGGGAACAAATTGTAAGTAAAAAATCAATTGACTTGTGCATGAAACATGGCAAATTGTAAATAACTATTTCAAAAATATGAATAGGAAGGTACCTAACTAACTATATGAAGTATTTTAAAAAGTTGTCTTTATTAAAGTTCTATTGCTATTTTTTTTCAAGACAAATTACTATTCATTCATACACTTATTACAATGGTCTTATATATTTTGAATAATAAAATTTCTCCTTAATATTTTTTAAATCAACCACCAAGTCAACCACTGTCAACCACTAAAAGTTCAAATCTATTGTTTGTATTTTAGATTCGTAACAAATTTTACCATATTGATATAGATATCTATGGTTCAAAAAATTTTAGAATGAAATTTAGTATGTGTTTTTGATTAATGATTCAAGATTATGTTTTTCTAATAAATACTTACTTTATGAAATGGAATTATGTGATTATTCGATTCCTACTATTCCTATTCACATACTTGTAACTTAATATTATCACCTCCATTATTGTTCTAAACTGCTAGGATTCCAGTAATACCTACACTACTTACATTTTATAGTAGTTAACAAATAGATGATCATACAATTACTTATCTGCTAACATTGAAGAAAAGTACCTTGAAAAACAGTTGTAGAAGTAGATTTATGAAGAGAATAAATTGCTGACCCAAATTGTGTACACAAATGCCTACTAATTCATAAGTTATGTCCATTAATTCTCCAGTAATATCTCCTAATTCCTCAGTACATAATGTCTTCTAGCCGAGCTTCTAGCTTCACTGTAATGACTTCTAAATTCTCTTATACCCAATCCCTAGTATTGCTACCTATTCTTAGTAATATCTACACTCATATCTACATATTAATTTACTCCTCAATTTTATTGACAATAACTGTTTCAAAAATTCAAAATATTCATAGTAGGTATAGCCTCGGGTATAGCTAAACATGTATGGCTTATCAAAGAAACTACATTTTTTATGTGGGTTAAATATTAGGGTAATCATGTGATTATGAAGAAATTGTGGTTGTGTAGAACTGTTGTGAAGTCATGGATATTTTCCTCTTCTCTCCATTTACTGTCCTCAATTTTGTGCCCTATACCTAGCCTCATAAAAGGATTCCATTGAAAATCAAACAACATATATGTTGCAGATATATTGTGAAACTCGTCATGATAATATTATAATATGAATATGTTTTTTCCATACCTACTACTGATTACATTATATTGCTTCCAAAATAATCAGAAAAATTCACATGACTTATTAAAATGCAGCTTTGTGCAATTATTTGGAAATACACCTAGATGAAATCCATCATCAGTGAGCCAGACCAATTGTAATTGGAAACTTTTATACGGAATTGGAATGAATTTTAAATAACAATTCAATGATGCCATCAATTAAAATGAAAATTCTACTGGTGAAAACAATTTTAATGACACCATAATATTTATGTATCCAGATTACATCATATTATGTGATATTCTTGATTATTTTGGTGGTATATTCTGTATGTTCCTTGTAGTGAAGTCATTATTATTTTTTTTAAATTTTCTTGTGGAAATTAAATGGAAATATTTTTTATATTCACATTTCAACGTTTCGGTAGCGCTTCAACTTGATAATTTAATGGTTATGCCAACAAAAAAACAAGATATATTAATATACAAAACAAGAAAACACTCTCTTCAGTACATTCTATGGTCAACTTAATCAATAAACTTCATGCAAAATGCTAAAATACACATCTAAAACCTCAAGTTTCAAGATTAAACAGCTACATTTTAAACAATTATTTTGAAAAATGTCCATTATTAATCATTCATCCAAAAAATAAATATTATTGTTTCAAGATCTTGGGAACTCAGTTCGAGACTCAGTTACATATGATGTTAATTTACAGTCCTATTATATATTTGAAACGTTTTATCTATAACTATAATTAATTTATGAGCGTTCTCGACCCGTACTATTGGATATCCAATGAATTCATAACTTATCTATAGCTTATCTATATTCAATTTACAATAATAATCATCATATGGGTGAACTACTGATGAAAAATCAGTTTTCTGTATTGCACTTATTTTTAAGTATTTTTTGTATTTTCAGAAGTATTCTTCACTAATACTAATATTTTGCAACTATTTCTTGTATTCTTCTATTTTTATGAAAAATAATGCATTTTGATGTATTTTTAGCAGTTTACGCAGTATGTTTTATATTCATTCAGTAACTTCTTGAAAAAAATAAATAGAGTAGAATATTTGCAAGTTTTAGGAATTGTAGCAGCAGCAGCAGAATTCGAAAAGGATATGAAATTAATAGTTACTAGCTCCTTTTTCTAACTGAAAATACTTGAGAACTTTCAAAATGCTGATGTTTTTCCGTGTATCTAGGCATATTTTTGTATTATTCGAATAAATATAACAATAAGATTCATATGAATAGGGTTGACGTTTGTAATACATTTAAATGGCTCATTATTGTGATAAGGATTAATCACAGACCTGCCCTTTTTTCCATTTCTTTCAACGTAATGTGTTAGAAAGACATTAACAATCGATGACGCACACCAAAAAGGCTATTGAATGAACCATATAATGTTTGTGGAAGAATTCGAAAAGCTTAATGACATTCTATTTTTGTATATTAATAAATTAGTACAAATATTTCATGAAATATGTTTATTAATGAAAACTAAAAAGTCTACAAAAATTACTTCGAGATTAGGAAATTTTCTGACAGAAACTGCGAGAGATAACGCCTCTAGTCCTTAACATATTTTCAAAAAAATGTAACCCACAATTCTGCTGCGGAAACCGCGATCTCCTATTGAATAAATAATTAATATTAATAAAATGAATCTAAAAACCGAAGCCAGTTTTACCTCTGTGTTTGTTAACAACAGGAACATCTTTTACCTACTTCCATTTTTGTTTTTTGATCGTATTTTCGGTCTATCACTTGTATTTTCCGAGGTATTTTCCATGTATTTCAGAAGTATTTTCTGATAACACTAGTATTTTTTAGAGTATTTTTTTTATTTCAACATTCTCCTTCAGCTGTTTAGTATAGTATTTATTAACGGCTTCACCAATTACAAGTAAATTACAATAATTATAATATTACAGTGAACTAATTTAAGAATCTAATAATCTAAACATACATTTCTAATTGAGTTCTTAAACATACTTAAAGAGTTAACAAATGGATCAATATTATATTTATTAAACCATCTTAAACCTCTAGAAACAGGTGAGTTGTAACCGTAATTTGTGTTATGATTTTTTATTGAAAATAATGGAGGGTTTCTAGTTCTATGGGAAGTAACAAGAAGGTTAATTTGATTCAAAAGATTTGGACAATCAGCTCCACCAGATATGATTTTATAAATTAATATCAAATCAGAGTGAAAACGACGTGTTGTGATATCAGTTAGGTTTAGAGTGTTTAAAATATTATGGTAATTAAATTGTAAATATGTACCCATTTTGAATGAAATATATTTCAGAAATCTGATTTCAACATTTTCAATTCTCACAATGTCACATTTATAATAAGGAGACCACACTACAGAGGCATACTCTAAGTGAGGTCGTACCAAAGAGCAGTACAATGTTTTGAGAGTATTACAAGAGAATTGTTTGCCATTCCTTATAAGAAACCCCAACATTCTACTACTCTTTGCAGATACATTATTCATGTGACTTTTGAATGATAATTGCTGGTCCATTATAACCCCAAGGTCTTTTATTTCGTTGACTCTATCAAGAACCATACCATTGATGTTATAATCATAGTTAAGAAGATGTTTTGATCTAGAAAAAGTGATAATATGACATTTCTCTATATTGAGTTGTAAGTTGTTTGTTCTGGACCAATCAAATAATGTCTCTAAGTCTTTCTGGAGGATTTGACTATCCAATATATCAGTAATTGGAGAAAATAATTTAAGATCATCAGCAAACATTAAAAACTCAGCATGTTGAAGATGGTCACCAATATCGTTCACAAACAGGTTGAATAATAATGGAACTCGTAATCATCGTTATTAGAACTTATAGCTTCTATTTGTATCAAGTCACGTTGGTTCATTTTGAAGATACGTTCAGAAAAGTTTCAAATTTTTTTGGTATAACAAAATGGTTGTAAATATTCAACAACCGGTGAATGTGATAGAGTTGTTACTAGAACTCGTACTAGAACAATGTGTTTCATGTGCTGCAAGATATCCAGATAGAACCCAATCCAGCTGCCACATAGTGAAGAGAATATTAAACAAAACAAAATTTGGTTGTTTTCAAGAAAATGTTAGAAAAATGTTCTTAATAATAACGATAATAAAAGATGAGACACTTCATTTTCCATTAAGCCCCATATAAAAAATCTAAATCTGTTATCAAAAAGGTTAGCCATCCAACTATCTTCAAACGTCTCATATAAACCTTGGTTTAGGCATAATTCTAGCTAGTATCTAGTATCATTGTCACTTATCCACGGTTAGGAAGTAATGGAAGGTTTAAATTGAATAAATAATTTAATTTTATTAACTTGACAAAAATTAGCCCCAATGATCTTAATCATACATAATTTAAAAATAATATGATTTCTTATATTTATTATTATAACCTCTTCATTAATTGGGGGAGTCTTAGGATAAACCAAACAGGTCTTCGAAAAATTATAGCTTATTCCTCAATTAACCATATTAGTTGAATATTAGCGAGAATAATATATTTTAAATTGATTTGATTTTCTTATTTTATCATTTATTCTATAATTTCATCAAATATCATCTTCATTTTTTATAAAATAAATATTTTCACTTTAAACCAATTATTTTATTCATTAAATTCTAATAAATTAGTAAAATTATTTTTCATTATAAATTTCTTATCTTTATGTGGTTTACCTCCTTTTTTAGGATTTCTACCAAAATGAATTGTAATTAATAATTTAATTTTAAGTCAAATATATGTTTTAAGATTAATTTTAATTATTTCTACACTCGTTTCTACATTAATCACTTGGTGGCGGTGAACGATCTAAATAATTTTTTCTACATTCATGCAAAAAACAACACTTTTGTGAACCACATTTAATGGAAAAAGTGGTACTTTATTGCACTCATCTGTCATTCTTGTGTCAGTTTTGTGATGATTAATGACAAACATAAACATTTAAATTAAATAAAAATCCATAGCAAGTATCTGATCCTGCTTTAATACAACAATAATATATGTATATCTTACTAATAATTAGTCTCAACGAGTTACAATTATTGCAAAAATCTTTAATCGAAAACCAGCTACGATTGAGTACTGACAAGGTGGAGGCCATAAAGATACAAAAAAAGAAGAACGGGTTGAGTTTGATTAGGTTAGGTTAGGTTCTTAGCATATTTATATTCTAATTTCTCCAGTTTTTGCATGAATTTAGAAAAAATTATTTAGATCGTTCACCGCCACCAAGTGATTAATGTAGAAATAATTAAAATTAATCTTAAAACATATATTTGACTTAAAATTAAATTATTAATTACAATTCATTTTGGTAAAAATCCTAAAAAAGGAGGTAAACCACCTAAAGATAAGAAATTTATAATGAAAAATAATTTTACTAATTTATTAGAATTTAATGAATAAAATAATTGGTTTAAAGTGAAAATATTTATTTTATAAAAAATGAAGATGATATTTAATGAAATTATAAAATAAATGATAAAATAAAAAAATCAAATCAATTTAAAATTTATTATTCTCGCTAATATTCAACTAATATGGTTAATTGAGGAATAAGCTATAATTTTTCGAAGACCTGTTTGGTTTAATCCTAAAACTCCCCCCATTAATGAAGAGGTTATAATAATAAATATATGAAATCATATTATTTTTAAATTATACAGGGTGTTTCATTCGGAAAGGGCCTAACTTTAACTGTAGATGGGGATCACTTTGGTGGTTCCAAAAACCTATATTTAATGTGTCTGCTGCACTTTATAACCGAGATACAGGGTGTTTTATAAATTTATCCTATTTCTTTCGAACCTCATTACTTCCGAGTTACCCTATATATTAAAATAATTAAAAACTATGTTGCCACAATTTCTGACGTTTTAAGTTGCAACATGTTGTCTCTGATCGTTCAACAAAAACATTCAACTCCCATCGCTCTTGAAAACTACATATTTTCTTCGCTCCAGTAATGGAAATTATTCCTATTTAACATTTTGTTTTTCGTAAATTTTAATTAATCACATCATATAATTTCCGAATATTCATTATCTTTATACAAATTCTGTTCTTCTATTGTAAGTACCTATAGTCTTTCAACTGGGATATAAAAGTAGGGATGACGCTTCCTTTTTTAATTCCTCGAGTGGGTACTATTGGTACATACAGTTATATCCGAGGTTATATCATAAGCAGTGTAGTATCAAAAACTCGATCCAAGAGCATGGATTTTATAATCACTATTATCTATAACAGGCTTCACATTCGCAACTGGCAACTGTCGCTTTGAAGCAACTAAATTGTATTAAATTGTTTAATATTCTCTCCACTGTGTGATGACTATAGGACGTGGACGGGTCGATCTGGATATCTTGTAGCGAATAAAACACACGTTCCAGTAAGAACTAGGTAATCACATTTATCACGTTTCGAAAGTAAATTTATACAATCTCCATTGTTCAATTCCAAACAAGCCATTTCTATTACTGTTCGAGGCGATTGAATCCAAATAATGACAATTAATTCTGATAGGTAAATACACCGCCTGCTAAAATGAAAGAACAAATAAAACGGCCTACGCATACGCAATAAAAGAATTGGAAAAATTAATATTTCTAAATGTTATATTATCTATAAGATCAAAGAAAATAAATTATTTCCAACAATACACTGCTCTAGGCCAATGAAATCTAGCCTTAGCTAACCTGGTTTCTCAATTGTCCTTATTCACGTAGACGCCTTAGCGAGTAGCGTTGCCTAGGCGTTTTTTGTTTATAATTAACTATAAAATTGTTTCGATTTGTGGCAATAACCGTGGCGCGTCCGCCAAAAAATTATTGAAATAATAACTTTGAAGATAATGTTTTAGACTCAACTAAGTATTGTGACATGATTTCAATTTTGCTCTTGGTATAATATTGGTATAATATTGGGCTATTTATGTAACTAGTGTGTAAAGTAGCCTTTTTTGACGAATGTTAATATTGGCAATCACATGAGTCGAAAAAAAGGCATTTAAACATGAATTGCATACAATATTTTTTCTACTATCGAAAACTTTATCAAAATACAGAAGTTTTGGTAATATGTCACTAGAACATTTTCGGAATATTTTATACGAGATTTTATAATTTCATTTTTCCCACACTATTTGCGAAGTTATCTTCTGAGAGATCCATCTTTATAATTTTAGTAATCTAAAATAACATCATAGTTTCCTAAAAATATTCAATACTTACATCAAAATACAATTATTGATTATCCTAGGTATAGTCAGATTCAATCCACAGAGAAATGTCAGTCACTCACCTCCAACTTATACCTGTTCAGATACCTATAACTACATAGGTACGGTACATATTGAAACTTCTTTTTTACTATTGCGTAAAGAAAAACTCTTCACGCACTAGTGCGTAAAATAAGGTTTTACGTACTTGAAAGTGTGTCTAAAGTACCTACTTTACACACGATAGTAGAAAAAAAAAATTATGTAAAATGGTATTGATTTCTTCAAAAAATTTGAAATTTGGAGCACTATTACACTATATTGATTTATGTTTTTTATGTGAACAAATAAATAGAATTCTTTTTTTAATTTCTTGGGAAATTAAACCACAATATTTTTAAATTCTTTATTTCAACGTTTCGGTAGCGTTCCAGCTACCGTTGTCAACGGTAGCGATTTTTACCCCTAACTGACACAACGGAAAAAATTTGACAACTAGACAATAAAAAAAAATTAAGAATTTGAAAATATTGTGGTTTAATTTCCCAAGAAATTAAAAAAATAATGAATAATATACCACAAAGAACATACAGAAGATAGATAAATAGAAATTGATACTTGTTTTTCCACAAGATGCTCGACAAGATGCCTATACAATTTTTGAATTAAATAAACCAAAATATAATAATCGTAATTAGATTTGTGAAATATAACAAAATTTAAATAAGTAAACAGTTAATATAAAAAAAAACGAGATATACTTAAGTAGTTGTGAGGATAAATTTCACTGCAAATAATAATAAGTTCAATTTTCTCACCACTTTTTATTCATCAGTGGAAAACTATTCGCAACATGATTAAACAAAGTGAGAACAGATCACATAACCAGTTTTATTTGTAAAGGATTAGCTCGAGGATTAGCTATATATTCTTGGAACGAATATTTCAACCTTTATAGGGACATGAAACTGTAGGCATGGTTTTCTAATTGTTGAAATGTATCCCAAACATTTGCCTAAGTATATTTTCCTTCTTTTTACCAGACAGATTTCTATCTTCCAAGACATAGTGGATTACCTCTTTGATTTCAGGCGTAATAAATTGTTCACGAGTTGTTTGTGTTTTCCATAATCTTATTTAATTCAGAACACGATGCAAAAAGGTTTGATATAGTTGGACGCATTAAATATTTTTTAAAGTCCTTGAAAGTAAGATAAATCTTCGTTATTATTATCAACATACGAACATTTTATTCTTGGTGCGTAGAAGGCTTCATTTGAAAAACATTTTAGATGAATTAAGCACATACTTATTTACTTGTTGAAAATTGTGCGTAAATCCAAATTTCAAATACTCACTGCCCACTTTTTTTAGGTCCAGACATTTTGGAATTCACAATATATCAATCGAGATATCAATATATCACTTTTCAACCGATTTAAAGAAACTTATAAAACTAATTGCTATAATTAATAAATTTATATAAAATTTTGTTTTAATAGTTATTTGACCCGAACGATCGAAGTGGAGTTCGGGCAAGCAGTCAAGTGCGGGAAAGACACTTAACGCATGAGTTAGGATCATTATTTTTTTACGACCGTTTTTTTTCCGTACGCGTTTGAATAAAGGCCACTTTCCATAGAACTAGACAGTGCGTATATGTCACTTTCATATGTGATCGTAGAAAATTTTAATTTACGTACTTTCCCGCACGCGACTGCATTTGACCCGAACGACGCGAAGCGGAGTTCGTGCAAGCGGTCAAGTGCGGGAAAGACACTTAACGCATGAGTTAGGAACATCATTTTTTCTACGACTGTATATTCCTACAAAAAAGTACCAACCCATTTCTCAAAAATTATTTCCTTTCAACATGCATATACAAAACTTTT
This sequence comes from Galerucella nymphaeae, assembly GCA_963978555.1. Classification (NCBI taxonomy): domain Eukaryota; kingdom Metazoa; phylum Arthropoda; class Insecta; order Coleoptera; family Chrysomelidae; genus Galerucella; species Galerucella nymphaeae. The sequence continues at coordinate 14,034,251 of OZ021715.1, read as the reverse complement.
ACTAAAAACTACTAACTATTATAAATATTAATATTAAAACACAATTTTTTGCATTCTGTAAATTACTTAAAATTGCCGGTCCAGTGGAGTTATTGATTGTTAGGGTTATATAAAAATATCTTCATTATTTTATATTTCCAAAAAATAAAAAATGCAACAAAAAGCTAGAAGATATTTTTAATGGACTATTTGTGAATATTTATTCACCTGTAGCGTTGAATCCTGTAGTCACAATAGTCATAACTGCCGAAGTAAAAAACTATCTAATATAATTTGCATAATCTTACTTTCCCGCACTCATTTATTACTTTCCCGCACTACTACGGGAAAGTGACACTTTCAAAACTAAAATGCGTGCGAGAAAGTGGGTTAAAACGCACGGTCGTTTTTTTGACGAATAGACAAAATTCTTTGATAATATTTTTTGGCAACTGTGTTGAATAACAAATCATTGATACGTCACATTTCTTCATTATACATTTTAATTCTTATTTGAATTAAACAGAACAGAACAGAAAATACTAAAAACATTCTAATTCTCATTTATTGTAATATCTATATTGAAATTGGAGCAATTGCTAATATTGAAAGAAATAAATTTGCTTTCCGTATTTTATTGCACTCAAAAACCGGCATACTTCTGACAACTAATTTCACATGAACTGTAGGTCGTTATTTCGTTGCTATGGCAAGGACGTGATTCTTTCCGACCTACGCACTTCCCGGACTAGGACGGAAAATGCTACTTTCTCAAAGAAAAAGCGTCCGGGAAGCGGGTGCATCCCGGACGGTTGCCGAAAAATAGTATATTGTGCAACTAGTGGGAAAAGCTCAATTTTTCTCACGTGCTGTACACTATACTTTGTCTACGACTGCAAATTAATGGACAATTTAACTATTTTAAAGTAGTATATTTTAAACAAATAATAAAAAATAAAAAAAGGTACTCGAACTCGGGCCGCTTGCGTAGATGGCAGCGCGTTAGCTACTGAGCCATACCCGCTAACGTTTAGTGTAGATTTGAAGTAGGTGATTATACGAGACTTCAACCTCTTTAAATTATACCAAATTTACTTATTCAAAATATACAAAAAATGTATTTTTAATTATTTTTTTTATTTTAACACAAAAATTCAGTTGAAATTTCTTTAAGCTTACAGAAACACCTTCTCTCTACTTTTAAAACACTACCATTTGGGTACTTTTAACGTTTGACGTTTTAGGACAGGAGTCCAAAGCATTCTATAATCGAGAATTGTGTTGATTTTTTCTCTAACGTACCGTGGCCCAAGCCGTGGGAAAGATTTTGTGTGTCGTAAATTGTGGAAAAAGGACTATTTTCCATAGCAGTCGTAGAAAAAAGTATTTGTTACTACAGCGTGTCCTCGGATTAGGTACCCTATAGGTGACAAATTTTAAAATATTAGTTAAAGTATTAGTTATTAGTGAAAAATGTCATTCTTGATAAAAAGTTTTGGTTGTTCTGAAACCCCATATAATGGAATATGCAATATAATGTAAGAAATACCAATTACACAAAAACCACTATTCAATATATCTTCCCCCAGCTTCAAAACATCTCTCAATTCTTTTTCTACATTCTTAAGTTTTTCGCAGCATTTTTTGGGTAATTTCGTTAACGGCATCAATGATAGCCCGTTTCAAGTCTTCAATATTATGGTTCAAATTATTTGCGAAATCTGATAAAAATATTGGTCCATAACACGCTGTATTAGTGGTCGTCATATGACAGAAAATTCGATGCAAAACAGTGCATTCTAATGTAAATCTCTACAAAATCATTGGACTAATTTTCTATTGTTACTTTTATCCGGTACTTTTGCAGAATCAGTCCCAATGTAATATTGGAAGAAATAGGTGAAGCCGAAAGAAAGAGAAGATCCAACTATTGGAAATATCTAGTAGGGCTTAGACAATCAAAGATTCTTCTGGGTGACTACAACCTACGGAGATCAAATGAATGCATAAGTCAAAGTAAAACTGCGCTAAGAGTTTTTACATGGATCCTAACGGGACATTGTCGTCTGAATGGACACCTGAAAAAACTCAAAATATTGGAGGAAGAAGAATGCATATATTGTGGCATGGAAGAAGAAACCTCCATCCACATATACTTTCCAACTGCACAGCACTCCAGAATCCTAGAGCACAGTACCTGGGAGATTACTGGATAGAAGAGGAACATTCACCTGAGTTGAAGCCTGCAGATATCCTGAAATTCCCCCGGGAAATAGGACTAAAGGAGCTACTAGTTTCAGAGACTTCCTCAGAAACTAAGTAGAAGTAAGGAGGCACAATAGATCTTTTAGGTCTCAGTGAATGTTACCCCAAAATATATAAATACATACATTTATCCGTATGCTTTACAAGCACCTACCTTTTTTTTAAATAAATATATACCTAACTCTCGCGTTTAAATTTAATTTAAAACACATCTCATTGTTATTTGCCTTACAGCTATTTTAAACTGTGTTTATACTCATACTTACTAAACGGAAGGTCATGTATCATTTAAATAGCTCACGAACAAACAAAAAAATTATTTGTAAACACGAGTGATGATTTTTTCTATCTAGGCCAGATAGTGGTAATCGATTGTAAAGTAGTTTTATGCCGGAAACTGGGAGGAAGCTCTGTTAATTTAAATACAGTGCTTATAAAAATCAGCACTATTAAAATCTTTACGCTTAATAATGTGTTAATTTTTTTTAGACAAAACCCATAAAACATCGCATGGCCTCAATGAGATGTCACAGGAAAGTTTTAATTTTTAATTGCCCAATAAATCAATAAGAATAGGCTTCAGAAATGTGATCCTACATCCATGAAATTTTTACCATACGTTTCTAATAGGTAGATGGACATTTTCATAATACGCGAATGGTAGATGGAAATTTTTATAAATAAATTTTCCCCTTTTAAAACCTTCAAGGTATGCTAATGGCGAATGGAAATGTTTTATAACAAATTAATCTATTCTGTATCGTACGTCCATGGTAAATGATTTTTTAACATATAAAATAATCCCCTTCGGAAAGTTTTATCGTTCTCCCATGATATGAAATTTAAAAAAAAATGTGGTTGTAAGCCTATGGTGGATGTCAACTGTTTAAAAAAAATTAGGTAATACCACACATTATGAAAGAGAACAGATACGAATCCCGGCAAAAAATCAAAGGATTTTCAATTCCGACTTCAATGACCTTGGACCTTTAACTCGGTATGGCCGCGATGTTGCCAGTTTAAAATATTTTCAGAATTTTTTACCAAATTGCATTGTTGACTTGGGGACAATAACAGTTTCCAGTGCCGGTTCTTTACTATTCTTTCCGAATAAAATTTATTTGGACAGTCTCTGTCTGTATGAACAATACACTCCGCCGTGATGATTATTCATCTTATAAAAATAATATACTAATGTACACTATTTTCAGTTAATATTACCACAACCTACAAGCGATTAGTCAAATAACACAAATAATATCGCGGATTGACAACCTTCAAACTGAAGTGTCAGAAATGACGTTTTGTATTTTGATTTTTGAGCCAAGCCGTCACGGTTATTGTGCATGCCAAAGATGGTCAGTGAAAGAAAGTATATATTTATGGTATGAATTTTATACATTATAATCTTTTAAATTGTAGAATTCTTTTAATTTTAATGAAATTGATTTCAAACGAGTAATTGTCGAATATTTGTATGTGTATAACTATCACACTAAAAATAATGCTTATAAAATATTCGTGAATTAAGGGAAATATTATACAAATTGATAACCCAGTTGAAAAGTTTCGCGAAGCAGCCCGAACGGAGTCGACATACGACGATGGAACTTTGAACGAGTATGTCCACCCATCTCTCTCTTTTTTACTGTTCTCTGTCAAGCTTTCGCATCTATTCTCTTTTATAATCTGTGGTAATACTTGCTAAATGCTTTCTAGGGAGCACCTTATGACAACTGTAAACAGTGCCGTGCAAATTCTGTAAATAAAGTGGCCTTTATTCATACGCGACATTTTTATTATCGCATAAAAATCACAATTTTCTGGGCCACTCTCAAAAGTAAGTAATCAAAACCGTATAAAGTAATTGCAAATACACATATTATGTAAAACTTCTCACATCTACATAAAAACGCAAGATTTCACATGCCTGATTCGGCAAAAGTATATCGCGTGGTCGTAGAGAAAATAGTGTACATAACTTGTGCGAAAGTGATTTTTCACACTCGTGGGATTGTCTCACTCGTCTTGCGCTCGTGAGACAATACTTCCCACTCGTGTGAAAAATGTCACTTTCCGCACTCGTTACGTAATATACTAATATTTCTGAAGATTTTTCACTAAATTTCAGATAGGTATTTGATATATTTTTTTATTTGCAATAAAACCTATATTTTTTCTCCAAATTTCTTACAACTGTTGAAATTTTTATCGGCCTCAATTTTCCATTTTTCAGCTGCCATTTCAAATCGAAATAAACCTAAATGATAATTCTCGGTGGTCCAGGTCAGGTTTGAACTAATTTTATAGATTTCAATGAATGAAATAATAATAAATCACTCAGAAGATTTTATCGATGATACATTCTTTGAGATAAAATATTTTTCGTATGCAGCCAGCTTAAAATATATAGAAATACATTTCAAGATTGGTCTATTATATTATAAATAATTCAATGTCACGCCTCGTGAAGATTTACAATATGTATTAGTCTTCAATCAAAAGGAGTGGTTAAATATACAAACAATGCAACGGCAATGATATATAGCACTCCTAAATTCCGCATTACATTTTTATATTGGTCATTTTTTCTCCTATCAGATGCATCATCATATTCTACATTGAAAGAAAACGAAAAATATACTGTCCATTTCTGCTAAATGCCTTACACAGGAGTGTTTCACTGGTCAGGCAAATTGGAAAAAATAATAATAACGACGGACGATATAACGATTAAATAAACCAACCTAATTACAAATTAGTACTTCGTATTCCCTTCTGTAGCTCTAACGATAGCCTGCATGCTCCGTAGAAGATTTTCAATTGGTTTTTCTGAAATTCAACATTTTTTCTGTCTTGATTCAGCAGTTGAATGGGGTACAGGCATAAATTTTGCTATGGGTGGGAATCGACGTTTTATCAGGTCTCCTAACACCTTGCATGCTTATTTTTTCAAAAAAATACTAACTTTACTGCCTAAACGCGCTTTACGTCTTTACGTCACACTTTTACTCGTACACGTTTACATTCTTATCCGGAAATATCGAATATTTATGAACACTTTCCACTTTACGTTGACTTTTAGAAATTAAAAAAGCACACACAATCACTTAATGGTCTCAAACAAACATATAAATGATATTTTTACGTCGAATAGTTAATTAAAAAACAATAATAAACACAAAACTACACATAACCTATGCATTCTTCTTCTTCCTTCCTTTTATGGGGTGAGTTTTTAAGGGTAAAAAACGGTTAATCTCGATTTCCGGTAAAACTGCAAGTCTTATGAAAAAAAGTTGAATGGCAAAGTTGTAGGTAATAAAAAGATCTACATTTTTTGTATCGACACTTTTTTCACATAACCTTAAAATTTATGTGAAAAATTTGAATACCTATCTGAGTTTTTGGTTTTTTATTTTTATCTTTCGCAAAAAATAGTTATTTGTTTAACTAGGCAGCAAAGTAGTAGATTGACTGCCGAAGCTGAATTCATAGCCGAGGGTAGCGAGGCTAGGAATCCAGCTAAGGCAGTCAATCTACTTTGCTGCCAAGTTGAACATATAATTTTTTCTCCGATTGTTCATAATGAGGATACTTTATTTGCAAATTATTACAATTCCGACAACCTCTATTTTGGTTGGTTGCTATGGAAATGTAATCACAGGCAGCAAAGTAACCACTTTGCTGTCTAGGCAGGAAAAGTAATACTTTGCTGATTGATATCAGTCAGCAAAATTAATATTTGCTGCCAGTCGGAGAAAACATTATTTTTTCACGAAATTTGGTGAAAACTCACCTTTGTATGTCCCAAACATACAGAAATTTTTGTGATTTGAAATATTCATTTTTTCACCTTATTTTAACTTAATATCGAAAAAGCACCCTAATTTTCAATCGAAAATTCTCACGTCAAAATATCTGCTTTTTTAAAAAATTTGGTGTGTTTCCTATTCGTTAAAATTTCTACTTTCTGATGATATAAAAAATATACATTACTATAGTAAATGTTCTCAGAAAATAAAATAATTAAAAAAACTCGAATCCGTTTTTTGAATCATTATGTATAATTTTGAGAAATTTATTAAAATTTACACTTTAATTACTAGAAAAACGTAAGATTATAACATGAAATCTTACATTTTTCTAGTAATTAAAGTGTGAATTTTAATAAATTGCTCAAAATTATACATAATGATTCAAAAAATAATAATTTTGGATTCGAGTTTTTTCCATTATTTGCATTTTTTGAGAAGATTTACCATAGTAATGTATATTTTTTTTCATACCATCAGAAAGTAGAGATTTCAACGAATAGGAAACACACCAACTTTTTCAAAAAAGCAGATATTTTGACGTGAGAATTTTCGATTGAAGATTAGGGTGCTTTTTCGATATTTAGTCAAAATAAAGTGAAAAAATGAATATTTTAAATCAAAAAAGTTACTGTATGTTTGGGACATACAAAGGTGAGTTTTCACCAAATTTCGTGTAAAAATAAATTTTTTTTCAAAAGATAAAAATTAAAAACTAAAAACTCAGTTATTCGAATAATTCACATAAATTTTGAGGTTATGTGAAAAAAGTGTCGATACAAAAGTTGTGGATCTTTTTATTACCTACAACTTTGCCATTCAACTTTTTTTCATAAGACTTGCAGTTTTACCGGAAATCGAGATTAACCGTTTTTTACCCTTGAAAACTCTCCCCCTCCCCCTTCCCGACCACAGATCGCCCGTAATTTATTTTTCCTCCCGTTTTTGTTATATTCTCTACCTCTTTCAATAGGTATCATGCTACTATAATTTTTTTTTGTCCCAGAAATTATCGACCCTGGTCTACTAAGCAAAATATGAAATAGGCGTGTACCCTGTTGTCGCAGCCATTTTTCGTTTTAGGTGGTCCAGTATAATATGTTCTATAAGATTACCATCAGGAATCGTTGGTGGTCACTCGATCTCGACATCCTGAAGATACTGGATCACTGACCAATATAAGCCGCGGGCATGAACAATTATAAACAAAAAATGTACCGAAAAAAAATTAGATAAATCCGACCCTATAACCAAATTTCTCATCTTAATGGAATACTTTTAGAAATATGGAATGGTGTCTATAACTGATAATAGTGATTTTGATAGAAAACTGACGCTTTGTGACATTTCCAAAAATCAAACCACAACCATGAAATAATAGTTATTTATGTACCAAGGCAGTAAAGTGATTCTTTATCGGACGAGTCTGAAATTATGAGACGAGCGAGAGAAGCGAGTGAGGTGAATAACAGGCGAGTCCGATAAAGACACTTTACTGACGTGGTGCATACAAAATTTTATCGCCAACTGTTCAGAGTTCGGAATATAAGAAACTGAGGTATATTTCATTGCATTTTATTGAGACGAAGTAAACACTGACAGATAATAATTTTCAAGTAATGTCAGTCAAAATAAAAAAAAATAAAAATAAAAAAACATTTATTATGAAATACATATCAACAACTCAATTATTATCATTTGACATCCATTTGATAACGCTTTTAACGGGGCTATAAAAAATTTTGAAAAAAAAGGTTTTTTTTATGAAAAAATGATAGCAGAATTCTAATAAATTTCTTAATTTTTCAGTCATTTGGAGACTACAACCATACAAACACATATTTTCAATATTCAAATGTCAATATTCTCCCCAAAAACTCTACAAATTTACTTCCCGCACTAGTGCATCTTTCCGCACGCTCGTAGAAAAAATTTTTGTTGCACTCATCTGTCATTCTTGCGTTAGTTTTGTGATGATTTATGACAAACATAAACATTTAATTAAAATAAAAATCCAGAGCAAGTGTTTGATCCTGTTCTAATACAACAATAATACCTATATGTAGGCATATCTTACTACTTAGTCTCAACGAGTTACAATTATTGCAAAAATCTTTAATTATTTAAAATTTAAATGGTCAAGGCGAAAACCAGCTATGATTCAGACATTAACTGACATGTCATTGAAAAATCATATGACAACTACAAAATTATCACGGAATATTAAATTAAAATTACAAAAGATACACTTGACATTTGAGAAACAGAATATAAAAGGGATGTGACCTATCGCTCTTTAAACACTATGAAAAGTAAAAAATAGCTTTCTACCTAACAAGTGCGGAAAATAAATTTTTCCGCAAGTATTAGGTACAATAGTTTTTCTACGAGCGTGAGGATTCACTTAGCCACGCTTAGCCATGAGCAAAATATTTCAGAAATGCACTGACAGTAGGTACGTTTACACCGGGCGTACCAAATTTTTAGTCCCAGGTCTAAATGACGTCACGTGTACTCTACTTTCGGTATAAACACTCAAGGAGTAAAATTTGGTACTCGAATTTGATCCGTCTCAACTAGGGTAGTTTAAATTCAATTTTTTAACGGTGTAAACACGGCACATCATTATTCGTGGACCAAAGTGACAGGTTTCTAAAAGCACAGAATAAAAATAGGTCAGCTGTCACGTGAGATCGGGTCAAAATAACCTAATCAAACTGAATAAATTAACTAAATGAAAAAAATAAAATAAAAATCTACCATAAAATACTAAAGATTTGAGGTTATGTTATTTCAATATGAAAATGTCAATTTTGGTCCCAGAGGCTTCTGAACCTGGACTATTTAAATACAGCAAAACAAAATCAGTATAAACACTGATGTTCTAAACTAAATAAGTCCACGAATTGGTCCTCGAACCAAATTGCTCCACACGGTGTAAGCTAACCTAGTAAACAAACAAAAATGAAAGTAATTAGCTGGTTATTTACATATGGTAACTAAAGCTTTTCGAACCACCATAATATACCGGCTTATTATTAATTTGATATATTTGTGTGGAAAATTATTTCCACACGGTGCGAGAAAATCAATTTTCCACACTAAAATGTGTGTAAAAAATTCAATTTCCCGCCCGCTCGTAGGAAAAATATATATCTTTGGTACCCATGTATCTACTAGAGTGAATTATAGTTCATAATACAATGGAGTGTATTTGGTTCATAATACACTGACTAGAGATGGGGGTACAATATGGAATAAACTATCAAATATTTGTATATTGTTCAGGAAATTTGTTTCTGAAATATATTGTATCTATAAAATATTGTAATTTTTATTATTGATACGCTGTTTAGGTAAACAGTAATTCTTTCCAACGCACTGTGACACAACAGCATTTATTTTTTCTTGAAAACCCCGTTTTAACTAGTAGATATTTCATTTTGTTCATTGATGTAGAATAACCTTAATATTCAATTAAATTTCTACAAGAGTGATTTTTAATTTTTTGGTTTGTAGAAATATCTTTGTATTTGAAATTTCAACATTTTGCTGTTTTTTATTGTGTTTAAATAAAAGCAAAAGTTAATTATTTATAAATAAAATAGCATATCCGGTTTTGCAGATAAATTATTAGAGTTGCAATTCTACTATTTATTATTATGACAAATATACCATTACATTTATATTATCTACATTCAGGGTCCGTTCATAAAATCTGTTCGTACTTATAGGGAGGAAGAGGATGTCACCTAATGGGACAAGATGTGACAGGGATCATGGTCGTCAAGGAAACGAGACTTTCTCAGCCCATTAATAGTATATAGGGCATGTCCACGACAGCTGACATTGACAATACGACGGTGGTAAAACAATAAACAATAGACACGATGAAAAATTATCAAACAACAAACAACTATTAACCTATATTATATAGTATTAAATATGCAAGCTCAACAATTAAAATAACTTTAAAAGTACACTGAAGCAAAACCAACTAAACTCAAACACGATCTAACATTATGAAGCAGCATAACCTCACTATAAGTACCACGTGGCTTTGTTTATTGTTTTACCACCAGCTAGTTTGTGACGTCACGTGGACATGCCCTATTATTTAACGAGCAATTTATGATAGACCCGAGTGTATATTGGCCATAAATTGGGAGTAGAATACTATACTTTGTCCACGACCCTTAATTTTTATATTAAATAAAAGTCAGTAGGTAACGATTTGGTATTACTAACCTCAAAAAATTGTGGTAGCTACATAAAATGATTTGACATATATAGAGATGGGCGAAACTGTGTAAAGTATCAATATAACGTACCGTTATAAATATATTCTTTTAAAACACTTAATATTAGAAAATATCGTTCTAAAAAGTATCAATAATAAAAAATAACAATATTTTATAGATACAATATATTTCAGAAACAAATTTCCTGAACAGTATACACAGGTTTGATAGTTTATTCCATATTGTACCCCCATCTCTAGTCAGCGTATTATGAACCAAATACACTCCATTGTAATATGAACTATAATTCAATCTAGTAGATATATGGGTACCATATACCTTTTGTAAGGAGGTAAAATATTGACTTATTATTAGGTGGTCGTGGACAAACAATTTAGCGAATTTTCATCGTTTTTTTTGATATTACCGAAAGTTATTCGGTTCTTATGTATCTATTCATATAATGAAAGTAAAAAAAATCTAATGTTTTTCATTTACGAAGAAAACATTAAAAAACAAAATTACTATTTCTCACTAATGTGAACTCTTTTATACATTACCAAGATTCCGGAAACATTTGTTTTTATTTTCAAGGCTAAACTATTATAACAAATATGCGAGCACCAAACACCCTCAAAATGGCATGGTAGTGACGATTACTTCTACTCGCTAAAAATCATGTTACTTTATGTTTTCGAGGGTGCTGAATACGAATATGACGTTTTTTCACTAAAATCGCGGGAACATTAAGAAAATCTAAAATTACCTCAAGAATTAGAAACATCTTTTTTCGCGAATATCTAACTTCAACTCGCTGCAACTCTCGGAATAATCAATATTCTACCATAACAATTTAATTCTTGCACGTACACCCGAAATTTCCGATTGGGAAATTTTTTAGTAGAGTTTGCTCAACCATCCTTTGCCGTTACGTCATACACTGTCCATCTTGATCGCTCATTCATAAAATGAATGGGACGGAATTATTACGTTATTAACGTATTTCTTAACTAATGTCGATTTGAATTTCATTTGTTACTTTTGACAGTTCAGTTGTCATATTTTGTAAACAATTCAATACATTCAACATTCATCAATATGTCATTGATTACTCGATTGATTATGATTTTCAGGTTAAGTATGAAATAACATTCAACTTATATAAGACAAACGTAAAACAGCAGAATATGTCACAGATTATGACGTGACAGCAAGGGATGGTTGAACAAACTCTACAACCTACTTTATTTGACATTGAGCATACTTTTGCAAAAGTTGAGTTACAAAGTCATATTCGTATTCAGCATCCTCGATATCATAAAGTAATATGATTTTTAGCGGTTAGAAGTGATCTGGGTTCCGATTCTCAGGCCAGGGCACCGCGCTCTCCAAAGGAACACAATTTTTGTCTTTATTTCGCTTATGGTTTCTCTGTCATTTCAGTGACAAACACAAAAGATCTTTCTTCTCAGAGAGCGCTGTTTCCTTGTCTTTGAATCGACACCATGGTCAATTTTTGGTTTTCTAAGCGACTTTTTGGGAGTATATGACGCTCGTCTAAAAGGCTGCGACCCTCCTCGACCACTCCAACGGTTGGGATAAGGTGCATCCAATTATTGCTGAGCCACATGTTTTGTATAAAATTGAAAAGGATGTCCTCAAGTAACTCAGGGAGATCATTTTGGAGAAAGCTGGTGTAAGCGATTCCATTTAATGGCTGAGGCAAAAAAGGTGTCCCATGTAATTCCAATTCACATATTAACTGAAAACTCATTCTGAAAACGCTGCAGTCTATCTTCACTGTGTTAAGATGCGACAGAGATTCCTGCACAAAACTGTCAAACTTTTTTACAAATAGCTTTCATGAAAAATAATAATAGTTTTGGAAAGGAAAGAAAAAGAAAGAAAATAAAAATGTTTACCAAAGCGGCGAATCGAACCGGCAAACTTCAGGTGTAGCTAGAAAATAGAGTTTTAAACATAAGTATACATTCTTTCACCAAACCATATAGCGATTTTAAGGAAATTAAAAGTGCATTTGAACTTATTTTTCGACGACCTTTCCAAATTATTTTTTATGAACTCTATTTGGTAAAAAAGTTATTTCGAGGTTGACTGTTTTGTACAGGAAACCCTGTCTTTTCTTATAATAAACACAGTGTATAGTTGATTATTATGAAAATGTATTTTTGGAAAATAGGTATGTGATTTGTGAAACATATGTTTTTTAGAAATGGAGTTTTCGTAACTGGCTCGTAAGTCGCTGAATGAAATCTTCAAGTAAAAGAGCGTACAAATACTGCTCTTTTTAAACTTGCTAGGTACACACTATTTTAGAATTGCAACGTTGCCATATTCAAATTAAAAAAAAAATGATACTAATCAGGCAAAAAATAGTGTGTGACAACTGTGAGATGTAGTTAATCGAATAAAATTATGGACAATATATTTATTAATTTAAACAGTACAATTAACAAATATTAATATAAATAATAAATTGATTATGTATAGTAATTATTTCATTTGTTGCAGATCTTCCTTTTACTCTTCATCATTCTCTACCTCTCCAGCTTTGCAACGTTATGTAGATTCAAACGTAGAGGCAGAGAAGACTATTTTAGCACCGATGAAGATGAAGTTACCGTCTATAGGATCAGTACATGGTTATGTTCGTTTTCTTTGGCGTTCTCGATTTTGGCAGTACTTCTATTACCGATATCGATCGTTTCCAATGAAGTACTGGTCAATTATCCCAACAGCTATTACATAAAATGGTTGAATTCTTCACTCATACAAGGTGGGTATTTGTAGAAAACATATTCTTGGGAGATCGCTTCGCATAAATCAAAATAAATATGAAATCATTTGGGAAAATTGTGTAAATCGATGCAATGTTTGCTTTGCAGTAGGATATTTATGTAGATAATAGTATATACCGCACTGCTGTAGCGTGCGGTAATGTTACAAATGGATTATTACAATAAAATGTAACAAAGTATGGCTCTAATTCTTATATTTATAAAGTAGTTATGATAGAAATAAAAGAAACATCTAATTTATAACGATATTCTTGAACACAAATTTATTGTTGTTAATGTTTACGAGAATTCATATACGTTGAAGCTACATGGCTAATTGTTTGGTTTTTCTCGATACCACCACTTCTATATTTCAATATAAACATAGAGAAATCTATCCAATCTTACCTGATTACATCTTGAGCGAAATATTTTTCATTTTTTCAAAAGTAAATTAACGATCGAAGAAAAATAGTATGTATAATTCGTGGGAAAAGCATATTCCCAAACTCCTGTGTTACCATCATCACAGTCGTTTGGGAATATGATGCTTTTCCCACTAATTATACAATATACTATTCTCAGTAAATTGGAAGATCTTGGATATAGAAACGTGAAAATTTAAAGATGGGGGTTTCAGGGGCTGGTAAATCATAATGTGTTATCCAACCCGATGTATTTTCCAGATGGCGCCATAAACGCTTTGTTGTTGGTGTAACTGAGCGAATAACTTATTTATCGTTAACGGTACCTCTCTATTTATTGAAAAATATTAAAACTACATAATTTTTGTGACGAATAGGCAAATTTATCATAAGCTATAATATAGTAAGTACCTCAGCTGAATTCAGCCTCGGCAGTCAATCTGCCTAGTTAAACAAATAACTATTCTTTCCAAACTGGACAAAATATAGTATTCTACTCGCTCGCATATAGTGGCTAATATTCAATCATTTGTGAATAAAAGCCATATTTGCTTGTTGAATAATATACCTACTATAGTACTCTATCTAAATCAGTATTATTTTTCTTTCCAATGAACTGTTGATGGAAGATGGAAAAAATGTTTCTCTATTTTACACACTTTCTTTTGGCCTTCACCATGAGAGTGAAAAAATATAATATTTACTGTTCAAGGCTGTACCGAATAATATGAAAACATATGAAACATTTTTACATTTCCTAACATTTTCTTTCTCAATTATTTCATCAACTATCCTGGTGTGTAGCAGATACTCGATTATTTTTTGTTTTAAATATAAAATTTTTGTACCGTTTTCATGATATGATAATATCAACAATCCTATCATTTAAGGAAGAAATAATATGAAAATATTGTGTATTCTCTGTAACAATGAAATTATCTCTTATTGATATTTTTAATTGCGCTATTTATGAACATTCTATAAACAAACAAAAAATTTTGTTCGATAAGATTGTAGGGAAAATGAATGAATTTGTAGTTCTATGTTGGCTTCAGTTAATTAGTGACATTTTCTTTTTTCTTTTTCTACTATCCTTATGTTTTCTAGATAGATCGCTCACAACTATGTAAACCTTTTCTTTACTTCTTAAATCCTCAATTTCGCGGTTGAAACATGGAGTGTTTACTACTCGGTTTACTATTTGTGTATGTGTATGTTTGCACAAGCAAATTGTCGGTCATGTATACAGGGTGATTCATTAAGAATGTCCAATCTCTGAACTGTAGATTCTAGACCTCAAAATATGATGATTCTGCTCAACATGCCTTATGTAAATATTGCTAGTTTCCGAGATACTGGATGTTTAAAGTTTAAATTCAAATTTTGATTTTAGCAATAATTTTTTATGTTTTCACAATTTCTTTTTGAAAATTGACAACTTCACGTTTTTTGTCATGAAGAATCATAATTTGCACTAGTTACACTTGTTTGTGTTAATTGAATCAAAGTAAACTTTTTTTGGTATAGCAGAATAAACAATTTTCTAATGCTCTATAAGTTTCAATATTTTCAAAGACAGTGACCGCTCAACTACGTAGCAACAACTTTTTCCCGGGCTATAGGCACCGACGGATATTGAATTACACTTCAAAGTCAAACGGGGTTGGTATATCTACAAGATATTCAACACCAACCAATCTGGTTTGCAATTAGAACAGACAACATAACTTGTAGATAGACCGGTTCCAGCGTATTTGCGCCACATCAGTACAAGGTAAATGTTCTCCGTCCGCGAGCTTAAAGATCCTAATCACGAACTGAAGAAGACACCGAAATCACAATTAATCCATGTCTTCTAGTAGGTAACGGAAGTGGAAAAAATGTGACAGTGACATGTCACCTCCAATCGCAAACCAAATAATCAAAATAAATACGACAATATTACAGGAAACTAATAATAATTTATTTGTTCCAAGACCACGAGTCTTTTTGTCAAATTTTCGAATTTTGGTTGTTGTGAATTGTTGCTTCTTAGTTGAACGGTCACTGTCTTTGAAAAATATTTTTCAAAACTTATAAAGCGCTAGAATAAATACTATTTTGCGATATCTATTGGTAACGCGCTTTATTAAACGAGAATATTACCATTTACCAATATTACTGTTAACTGTAATAATATTTTTTTATTGACATCCACTCATTTTATAGCTTCCCACCACTTCTTCGGCATGCTTGCAGCCTAATCGGTTCGACGGATTTTAACATTATGAGGTGGACATAGGATTTACCATGTCAATATGGCACCCGAGTAACAAAACCATAATAATTTAACGCAGTAGTCTTAAACTACTTACAAACTCCACTTATTCTATTTATCATAGCAACAGACTCACCTTTTTATGAAACACCATGTATAAGAAATTGTTAAATAAAATAAATTCCAAAAAAACCGATTACAATATAAATTCTCAAAAAAACAATAATTGCAGGCGGAAATTTTCTGATGCCTGGAGAAATGTTAATGGTGTGAGGATTTTATTTTTGAAATATATTTAAAATTCAATAGATACTTTTTATCATTTTTCTAGAATATTTTCTGTTGAAATTGTTGAGCTTTAAACTAATTTTATCCTAATAACTGTTAGAATATTTTTATTTCAGGTCTCTGGAACTATGTTTTCCTGTTTTCCAATCTCTCGTTATTTATTGCACTTCCCTTCGCCTATCTCTTCACCGAATCTGAAGGTTTTTTCGGTCATCGTAAAGGATTGATGGCACGAGTTTATGAAACCTTCACTGTTCTCGGCCTCTTAGGACTAGTCGTCTTAGGCCTGACTTATGTGATATCTGCACTTATAGATAAAGACAAGTCCAGCATTCAAACGATTTTAAGTAAGTAAACACAAATTTATCCGTATGCTGTCCAAAATCAACCGTAACCAATCTTGAAAAAGTTGTTCATAACTAAAAATGCCGAAAATGTTTTCCCTCGCACGTGTCATTATATTTTTCACCTGCAGCAATAAACAATGCCTGAATTATTACAGCAGCTCTTGGTTTTATTCCCTGGATTTATTCTCTTGACCACCACATGTGTAAATGTCATAACTATTGGGACGTAGGCTAGTTTGGACCAAAGTATGACGATATAATATGCCCTAATAAAATATTGCTGCGGTAAAAGAACTTTGAAGTTGTTCTTTTTCTTTTCTGCTAATAATTTCACTGTATATCCATCACTTATAAATTGAAATAAATCCTCGACTAAATCTAGATGTTTCCATAATCAGGTGTTCGTTTTTATTTTCCCACTTGGCACATAGTGAAAACTGTAGCTCTCATATAAAAAAATTGATTCAAGTACGGTTAAAAATAGTTAATTATTAACGAAGATTTCTTAAACTAACGCAAATATTTCTGAAATCAACAAATATAATGGGGTGTCCTTTTACAACAACGATAAAACGTGACAATATTGGACTGCGAATTGCTACGACTATGGATTTGGCTTAAAATTCACAGGGCTTTCTGCTTTTGATAGCTATGCAAAAAAATTAAATGCTGCTCTGCTCGAAATTGGAAAACTATATATTATAATTGATGGCAATGGTGGTAGCAGTGTGTATTTGTCCACTGTGCGGAAAAGTCAAAATTTCGAAGATTACTGTCATTTATGTTTGAATTTGATGTTAACTTCGATATGACTGTTTAAATGTGTTGAATAAATGTGTATGTAACGGAGTGTCATGCACAGTGTAACAGCGGGAGATAGAAAGTCACGACTAAATCGAAACACCAATCAATAAGAAATTTATGATTTCTTCAATTTTTAGGTTTTTGGACGTACTACCTGCCATTTTTGTATTCCTGTATATCTTTTTTTGGAGTCTTGATGCTTTTAGGTAAGTTTTAGAAATTGCATGTGACTTACCAGAAACTTTTAACTTTATTTATAGTCCATTTAACAACCAGGCGGAGTAATTTGAAAATTTTTATTCACATCACTAAAGGTAGTCAACAGTCGTGTTCCAAATATATTAAATATGCCTTGATTCATGAAAAAATTTCTCGTCTGTCTAGTAGATTATTTTATACCCAAGAATTAATCAGACGGGTAGACGGGAAAGATTAGAACATACACATTACTCTAGTATGGCTGTTTTTAAGTAGCAAATAACTGAATGCCAGTGAATGAAATAAAAACGAAGAACCAATTTTCTTACAAAACCTATATTGTTTTAAATCTTCGATAGCTTGTAGGTAAGCTCCATATAGGCAGATGCTGTCATGTTCAGTTTCAACGAAACGAAGTGAATTAATAGAATAAGAATAGCGGATGCGATGACAAAATTAAATATCTTTATCTGTCAGAACTATCAAAAATTCAATTAATCAGCTGATGTCAATGCTAAAAAGTGTTGTGTGAAACTGGGTGGAATCTGACCAATCATAGGTCTACGGAATTGCCAACTTAAATTCAAATTGCTCCTCCTGGTTTTTAAATGAGGTATAAGATGTATGTGAGAGATTTAATTGATATTTTGCTTATAATCATGAAGATTTGGTCATTATATCACAAGTCAAATTCGATACCATAGTCGAAGACTGTGGACGTAATATTATCAAAATGTACTGTAAAATTGGATTTACATTATCTCCCTCCAATTATAGACCATATTAGTTATGAGCAAATATGGTCTTGGTCTTGCGACAAAGCGACTGAATGAACAAGTACAAAACCAAGACTGAATTATTCAAGGCCAAATACAGTTCAACTCAACCTACAAAAACATATATGCTATTTAAATAGTGATAGTTGATAATTGATTGTAAATTATCAATAATCTATGAACAAAAAAAAATAATTTATTCGTTCCAGTGTGTACCCCACTGGGATTCGTGAGGCTTTTTGACGTTGTCGGTCAGTTCCTCGTTAAACCTCGGTTCCTGCGCGATCTCAATGAAGAATATTTCGCTTGCGCCTTAGAAGAAGAATCTCTTCGTAGAAGATGCAAACAAGCTCAAAAGACTGGTAAATCGTACGTAGATCCTGCTCCGATGGCGTTGGAATTTGATGGACCAATCAAAGACCACGATTATGAACTGCCCGGTAATTTATTAAGATTAAGAAATGGAGAGTTACAGTTTGGACTGGAGAAAAGACTGAGTGAGATTGAAAAAAGAAGAAATGTATTGGGTGAGTTCCTGTTATTTTTTATCACTTCTCTTGTTTATCAAAATATATTTTGCTTTCAGATAAACAAAGGCAAACGTCTTCTTTTAGAAGAAACGTTGTTTATCCTGTTGCTATGCTACTCCTTCTTGGTTTGACAGTAATAGCAGTTCTTCTAGTAGTACAAAACACGTTATCGCTGCTTATAGGTATCAAAGCGTTACCCACTAGCTCCAAGGTAAACCATACACACACTTTTAATACTCATATATCATCCTTCTGTCTCTCCTTTCAGTTGAAAAAATGAAATTTCTTATCCTTTTCAAATGTAGACACTTTAGCGAAAAAATCATTCTCTGCTTGTTTTACCACTATCAAGTATCTAGCAAAATGTATGCCAAAAAAATCTAAACTCTGTTCGGTTGTTTATTTCACTTTTCATCAATTTTTTACCCTCGCTTATCAACCCTTAGTATCATTTGGATTTGTTTGCCATCTTTTTTTCGGATGAAAAATAGTTCCCAAGGAATGCATCCACATACACAAGTTAATTGCTCTAGTTTCTTTCAAGGAATCCAAGTGAATAGCATCTATAAGTTAAATGAACCAATTTCTGGAAAATTATCACATTGTCAATGTCCAATGTAGTCTCTATTATCCAGCTTGGTTCTTGGGAATTGCCCTATTCTACTTGTTTTTCACATGAAAGTTCCCTATTTAGGGGTTGCGGCATGACTGACGTATCGTGAGTCAATGTTCTCTTAGAGTGTCCACACTGGTCTGTACCACGCAGACGAATCTTCGGAGTCCCTATTATGGCCCCTAACCTTGGCTTGAGTTTGTCTAAGACAAGGCTTGCCTGCACATTTAGTAGTAGTAGTAGTAGTACATCCACTCTGGATTTCGTCTCTCTTCGTCATTTTATGGTTCGCTCATATTTTCTAAATCTGTTTTTTTGAATAACAATTAATTATAGATCATGAAGCAAAGTATACCTATTTTACTTCCAGATAAATAAAGATTGTCCAAAACTTACTAATTTCCTGAATGGGTTAAAAATCTCGTGCAATGACATTAAACGGACACAAGCAGAACTAACATTTTTTGTCCCAGTCAATTGTTTCATTTGTGAAATACGTCAAATTTAATTTCAATTAACTTATTCTATTTGTTAGCAGTTCATAATAAAAAAATCACGTGTCAATGCTTTTTTAAAAGGACGAAATTTGACGAATTTGTTTTTGAAATGTTGATAAAGCTTATAATTAATCTCCAAAACATGTTTTTTTAGCAATTTACACTAGGTGTAAGTTCCTTATCGAAGCTTGGACCATACGGAGCGTCATTGGAGATAGTATTAATAATTTATTTAATTGTTACTTCATCAATAGGGCTTTATACCGCCCCTTGCATGAAGAAAATCAGACCAAAGCTAAGGAGTACCCCTTTTAGTCTTGTCATAGGAAACTGTGCGTTACTTGTCGTTATCAGCTCAGCTCTGCCATTATTATCAAAAATTTTAGGTACGTTTAATTTTTATTAACATTAACCATATATTTTTATGTAAGTGAATCTTAAATATTAATACGAAACATTGTATATTTATGAAGAACTGATGACAATACAATAACTTAATAGTATTCCCCTGTCCTAACCAGGAAAATCTGACTAACTATTACATACTTAGGTTTGTTCCAACCGCAGTCAGAAACCGTCAGAAGCGATCAGAGAATAGTCGACCATTGCAATCAGTGATAGGAATTACGCGAAAATAACTCGTTGTTTGCTATGACCAGTTATTCTCTGATCGTTTCTGACGGTTTCTGACTGCGGTTGGAACAAACCTAATGAATTCGATAGTACCAGGTATCGTTGGTCTATGATTTACGCTTCCTAAGAAGAAAACTGGTAGTTAGCGAACATAAATTTTAATATCTCCAGGCATCATAACAGAATACCAAAAACTGCGTAATCGTAAACAAATAAATTCCAAAATCGCAATTAGTAGAAACCACCTTCTCGCTTCTTAATGCGCGTCCACACTATGCAGCTATGCCCAGATTCGTCATAGAAGGAGCTATTGACAATACTCCACATGAGGTTGTCAAAAGAGCATTAAACAGAAGAGGTGTAGACAGACAGCACAACATCCAAATGGATGTCGGAACTGCTCACTACAAGAGTGGCAGAGACGAGGACGAGCAAAGACATTGTCTCCATCGCACTACCAGAGGAGCCCACAGGGAAGAGTAGCATCCATTAATGTGGATCTAGCCAAGATCCTGCCAAGAATATGCCGACGATATTATCATAACAGCCAGGGGGAAATTCGAAACCACCCTTTGTGATATTGTACAAAAGGGTCAGAATTATACAAATAGCTGGTGTAGACAAGTGGGACTTAGCATCAACCCCACTAAAACCATCTTAATAGCCTTCACTTAGAAAAGAAAACTCAACCTCAAAACCATAAAACTTGATGGAAACGAGATTTAATAAAGACAAGAAGTCAAGTAACTAGGTTTGCCTTTAGATAGTGGAACAAACATGAAAAGGAGATTGCATACAAGACAAAAATGGCTCTAATGGTTTGCAGGAAACTGGAAGGGAGAAACTGGGGTTGTAACCCAAAAAGTGAGACCAATTATCCTCTCCAAAATTCAAAGACTAGCCCATATATGCATTACAGAAGCAAAGAGAACATGCCCAACGGCAGCCATGGAAGTGATTCTCAACCTCACCCCTCTACATAGTGTTGCAGAAAGAGCTAGATACACTGAGTAGAGAAGGAATCATTAAAAAAACCACCTCTTTACTTCTTAGAAATCAGACAACCTATGGCCCAGACGGTATGATGAAAAAGTATCACTTTTCGAAGAGATTCGTTACGGAATTAAGCAATAAGAAGAAATACAGAAGACAAAGGATTATTATAATGTCGGATAGTCAAGCAACCATTCAATCTCCGAGCTCTTGTGTAATCAGTTCCAAAATGGTGTGGGAATGCCTAGACAAACTCAATGAACTAGGCGAGAACAATATAGTCACCTCACTATGGATTCCAGGATACACTGGAATAAAAGAAAATGAAATGGCAGAACTCGCAAAAAGGGGGACTGAAATATCTTTCTGGGGTCCTGAACCATTTTGCGGAATCAGTCGCAATGTAATATTGGAAGAAATAGGCAAAGCCAAAAAAAAGGATTTGAACATTGAAATGATCTAGTAGAGCTTAGACAATCAAAATTACTTTTGGGTGACTACAATCTGCTAATATCAAATGGATGCCTTAGTTAGGGTAAAATGGTACTAAGAGTTTTAACAGGGATCCTTATGGCACATTGTCGTCTGAATAGACTCCTGAAAAAGATTAAAATGATGGAGGGAGAAAAGTTTTTACTGCACAGCCATTCAGAATCATAGACTACCACACCGACTAGACTTCCCAAGCTAGAATTACCCAAGTTTAGTCCAGCAGATATCCCAAAATTCCTCCAGAAAATAGGTCTAAAGTTACTATGTCTATGAAACTTTTCCCAGAAACTGAGTAAAAGTAAGGGGACCCAATAACAATACATTCACTAAGTATACATACATCAAAGATAACTTAATAAATAAATCACTCAACTATTTTAACTATCATATTATTTTTTATTTTTTCAGGAATAACAAATTTTGATCTATTAGGAGACTTTGGAAGCATAGAATGGCTGGGAAATTTCAAAATAGTTCTTCTATACAACTTGCTTTTTGCTACAGCTTCTACCCTTTGTGTCGTCAATAAATTTACAGCAAAAGTTCGACGTGAACTTTACAACCGGTTAGTTGAGAACTATTTGTTTCTTGCTAACTGCGTTTCATTTATCAACTAATAATATTGACGTATATTTCAAGAGAAAAAAACGTGCAGCTCATTTCCTAACTGCGCATGTAATGATAGACTATGATTTTACTGAAATACTGGTTGTCAAAAATTTCTAATTCATTTTAAAAGCTAACATCTCGTAATTTGGAGTTTTCCATTCAGATTAAAATATTGTCGATTTTTTTTAGCTATTTCCCTTTTTATTTTACTAAGTTATCTGAAATGTTTTCGTTTCCATAAATGTACTGTTTGCTGTAGTTTGTATTTTATTACGCAGTTTGAACATGATATATTTTCGACTCGCAAATGTTCACGGAATTGTTATAAACATTTAAAACGAAAAAGATGTCATTTTCAAATTTTTTATTTGTGAATAATACAAATACATAGAACTGATTGTATAAATGGGAGTTAAAAACTTCGGAATAACTGAAAAACTCCTAATTTTCTTAAAAGTTCATATCTTCGGCGATTTTCAACTTAGCATTGAAACTTCGTAGTAAATAAGTCCTACAATGGGTTAATTACTACTGTTGCTATTGCAAATGCAATTTTTTGATACAATATTTTGCAATAGGTCTGGATGCGTTATTCATATAGAACAACAAAATAATCTTCGATTTGTAATCAAATTCTGCGAAGGAATACGTATGAAAATGACAGAGCGTTGTCGCGCTATTTGCATTTGATTATTCTATTTACTCATTATATTGCATTTACTCAATTTATATCATTTATCAGCAGCGTTTTCCTAGTTTTCGCTTTATTTCATTATGTGCTGGTCCTTCCTCATTCAGCTGTATTTTCTTTAATTGCGGGTATTCTCGGTATTTTTCACAGTATGCTGCTATCCTCGTCAGGCCCTAAGACTTGAAAAATGTATATTATCTTAAATTACTGAAATTTTTCAATACAGATAACGGCGTTAAAAATGCTACTTGCGTAAAAATGTGGAAAGCAGATTCCAAAAGCAAACAGAATTATTGAAATTGGCAAAGAAATACAAAATTCATACATGGGGAACATTCCTAAGCTCATTTGAATGATGGAAAACCACAACGACTACAACCACAATGTGGGCCCGGAAAAAAAATTGCAGCATACTTTTCAAAGAGGATTGATCATTCTCTACATTCTAAACTTTCACAAAATCATACTTTCCACCCAGACGAATTCTTCATAAAAATATATAATTTGTATTTCGTTGATAGATAAGAGAGGTTATCTTAAAAGTATACATTTATTTTAAATGTTCTGATTCACCTGAAAAAAAAAAAATTATTTGACTAGCTTGTAAAAATTCCTTCACAATAAAATGAGGAAATTTGCTTTTTAAAATTTGAATATATTGTCATTTGTTATTCAAATATAAAACTCTCAGAAATCTCTATGAAAATTGATAATTACATGAAAAAAAGTCTATCACTACATTCACAGTCGCTATAAAAAATTTTCATACAAGCAAGGGTGGCCTAATATTGCACATTTGTTGTTTTCGGTATAATTAATGAGATAGACCTTTTGTAATTTCCAATTAATGACACCAAGTCTCAAATTTCAACATCCCTACCATCGAACTCAAACTAACTCATTTGTCAGATTTTATCTCTGGACGACCTTCCGTTCCTTTTTCCATCTTCTTCTTAGAGTGTAAAACTGAAAATTACCACAAAATTGAGATAATTGATGAATAAGCCAAATTTTGAGAATTTCCTTTAAAACCCCAAAGAATATGTGAGTATAGTTTTATATACGGCCAGCTTTGTTTTCTTGAATATGTCCTTTTTCCAAATAATGTATACTACAACTTTATTGCGCTCTCTATCCTATTGTTTATTTCTGCTTAATAGTTCTCCCCATTCTATCGTATTATAACTCCTAGACTTGAAACTGTTAGTTCTATTTCTCTCGTTATCTAAGCTTATTATTATTTGGATATTATTGCATATTATCATAAATCTTGTTTTGTCTATGTTTATTCTTAAATTTCTTTGTTTTAGTGTCAAATACTATTTATCTAGGCTATATTTCAAATTTTTCTCGCTTTTGGCAAATGCTATTTCTGTTACATAGTTTGGTTCCAAGTTTCTGTATCCAATTGAAAGTTTCTTGAGAGAGGGTTTTACTTCTTTGATTGCGTCATCTAGAATTACATTAAACAATGTTGGACTTGATACTGCACCTCATCTTACATCTTCATTAGTTACGAACTCTTCTGTTATTTGTTCTGACGTAGTTTCTAATCATTGAGAATTAGTAGCGATTCCTAGTAGGACAATTCTATCCATTCTTTCAAGAATACCTTTGAAGGTAGTTATAGTGACACTTTATAGTTAAAAAGCTTTGATAATAGTAGAGGAGCATGTAGCATAATATTATCCCTCATAGACTTTTAAAATTTGCCACTTTATCATGGTCCAGTGCTTGAACATGTTTCTTTAGGTTTTCCCGGCATGTACATTATAATTTTTTTTAATGTGCGTTGTTATATTAAGAATAAATTGGACCATATTGTTTCGTTTTTTTAATAAATTAATCAATTAACAATCAGTTTTCGAAATCTATTCCAAATATAAAAAAGTTCTTTTTCAAATAATGATATATTTTTATTTTAGGCCATCTTTGTTGTACGATTTCAATATTTCTAACTGTTGGTTGTGGTTTTAAAACTACGTGTTTTGCTTTGTTATCATATTGTGTGATTTATAGCTCCCATCATTAGCTTCTCTTTTATTTTAACATCAGAATAGGGCCGATGTTTTAATGATAAGAAATTATTTAGTTGTTTTGAACAGTTTATGTTAAAAATATGCTAATAACCTCTAAACTAAAATAATGTATGCCTAAAAAACAAAAGAATATATTGGATATCAATTTTTTTCAATATTTATAGCTTAGCAAATACTATATTCTCAAAAATTCACTAATGTAGAATGTTTTCTATGATGTGTTTCACATCTATCTGAAAATGTCATCTATGTTTTGCATCCAGAAATAATAAAGATCTCGATATTTTTGTCTATGTATAATGACAAATAATAACTTTGCAGGCAATCTTAATAACATTAAGGAATAATTTAAACAATACTGTTTATTTATATATGTTACAGGCCAAGCCGTTTTGTAGGACAAATTATACCTTATTTAAAAACCAGGAGGAGTAATTTGAATTTAAGTTGGTAATTCTGTAGACCTCTGATTGGTCAGATTCCGTCCAGTTTCACACAACACTCTCTAGTAATGACATCAGCTGATAATTTCCATTTTTGATACTTCTGACAGATAAATATAATTAATTTTGTCATCGCATCCACTCTTGTTATTTTATTATTTTCACGCAGTTTCGTTGAAACTGTTCCTTTAAAAACTTCAGTAAGTATTGAATATCTACAATTATTAGGGATCCTTCTACTTTGAATACCAGCTCTTCGCTTAGTCCGGTAAAACAATGTAAAGTCATTTAGGACCGTCAAAAATCAAATACATTCATCTTATATCTACAATAAACATCTAAATAATCTACTGAACAGACGAGAAATCAACCTATGGCTATGGGTGGCTGATTTTTTCATCAATCAAAGCATATTTAATAGAGTAAGGCTTTTCAAATTACTTCTTGTTATTAAATGGACTATAGTTTGTTTTAGTAGAAATTTGTTTATACGCACTCAGGATGAACTAGTTTTGCCGGATTTGAATATTTAAGGCCAGACAAAACTAGTTTATCCTAGGACAAACTGATTTCACGCAATCAATGCAAATTATTTTTCACTTTCTAGTACACATAAAATAATATTTTAAATCAAAATAAATGCCAAAGTTATATTTGACCGTTGTATCGGATGTATTTTAACATTTTGAAACCAAATACGTAAAAATATACAGGGTGTCATATTTAAAAATCAAAAATTTCAGTCATTTCCGATTAAACTGGAAGTTGTCCATTATGAATTTTTATGTAACATGCTTGCAAATAATGTCAGGTATTACCACCCCGAATTTGAAAGCTAGGCTAATTCAAAAGTTCTAGGAGTGTCCCTAAAAACCCCTTTAAGTACACCAATGAGTTTGATCTTTTGAAAAATGAAGAGCATTGATATTGATGAATATTTTTGGATATCATTTATGCATTGTCCTCTTCTTTTTTTTTAATTCTACAAATTTCAAAAGTCCCGTTCCTAATGTTAGTATCTCACTTGATGCGATTGATAATTAATATAAAAACTATGCTTTCCTTTGAATAAAACCGCAATAAAACACTAAACAATATCTAAAATTTCCTAAATCACAGAGAATATAATATTAAATACACCATCAAACTATACATAAATAATTAAAATGAGAAGAAATATTAGTGGATGCGTACACAAGGCTCACGAAAAACAGAGATAAATTCACATGTACAAGCCTGTGAAAAATAACTGCCAGACAAGAGCGAGGTACAGACATGGGAGCATTAATTACATCAAGCACTACGAAATAAGTTTTTCCCAGGACAAACTAATTCCTCATAGAAAAATTAATTTGGTCTGATATTGAATATTAAAATACGGCAAAACTTGCTCATCCTGAGTGCGTTAGAATAAACAAGTTTGGCTTAGGACAAACTAGTTTATCTGAACGCACTTAGGACAAACTAAATCGTCCTAAAAAACGGTTTGGCCTGTAACATATACATTCAAAATGTAAACAACTCCAAGAGATCATCCATATCTCAAATGTGGTTTATGAAATCCAAACCAGAGGTTCAATTAAAACTCAAAGTCCAAACCACAATAATTTATTTATGTCCAACACAAGGACAATCATTCAACTACCAGTTTCGGTACAATTTTACCATCATCAGGCTATAATAGAAACTGCATACTTAATATAAAGATGTCATGAAGTTAAGTTAAAATTTTGAAAATTTTTGAAACACACTCCAGACTCAAATATTGCTATTTTTTAAATATCTTTTCTAATTATTTCAAGTCTATTTGTATTTGAGTCTGGAGTGTATTTCAAAAATTTTCAAAATTTTAACTTAACTTCATGAGATCTTTATATTAAGTATACCGTTTCTATTATAGCCTGACGATGGTAAAAGTGTACCGAAAATAGTTGCTGAAGGATTGTCCTTGTGTTGGACATAATTAAATTATTGTGGTTTGGACTTTGAGTTTTAATTGAACCTCTTGTTTGAAAATTAAAACAGCCTGGATAACGAGATTCTAATAGACAAGTGATATATTCGAATTCATTTGTGAAAACATTAAACCATATCATTTAATTATTATGGGAAGCGGAATATTTTTGACACGTTCTCAATTGTTATTTAGCTTATTTTTATGATAAACTGTACGATACAGAGTTATACTACATAATTGTACAGGCTGTTTCACGATAAAACTATGCTATATACAGGATGATCCACTTTTATGACACAGTCGGTTATATCTGTTATTATAAGAGATACCAAAAAAAGTTGGTCACAAAAATAGAAGGCAGTTATAAGCTCCACATTTTGAAATTAGTTGAAAGTATACAGGGTCTTCCATAACACTGTCGCATCAAACTTTTTTTGTTGGAACATCCTATGTTTTATTACACATGTGGAATCAACTTGACCTTCATATTTTTGTAAATAACTTTTTTTGGTACCTCTTATAATAACAGATATAACGGACATTGTCACAACCGTTGATCACCCTGTATATTGAAGACTACTCACTCGATTTATATAAAAATTGACATAGAAGGAAAACAAGTTATGGCGAATTAATAAAAACATGTCACTTTCGGTGAATTATATAATTTTCGGATTCTACATTTAATTCCAACGTCACTTTGTGTACAACACCCTCTATCTAAAACTTGGACTTTTCTTATATCAATTTTTTTTAAGTTAAACGATGCAGACCTTCAAATTAAACATTCTGTGTGAACGTCATCAATAAATAGGAAACATAAATAGTTGATAAGTAGAACGATCAAGGTAATTATTGACATGACAGAAACTTCTTTTTTTTCTTACAGGTTTGTTGAAAAAATGATGAGAAGTACCTAAGTCCAAATATGTTGAATATTTTCAAATTCAGCATCCATATTTTTATTCTTTCCTATTATAATTAAATAGTATTAACTGTCATTATTTGAAGTCAATCGCATTGTACAATGATAGATATGGCTCGTTTGAAATTAAACAAAAAATATTATCTTACCATACCCTTGATACATAGTGGATGTGACAGAGCTTTTACTCGAACTTGCGTTTTATTTATATTCAGATTCTTTATATGAGCAGCATAAAACATGAGGTGTATTCCGTATCCCCTAACAACAAAAGACTTCGCAATGAATACTTGAAACGAACGAAATTTTGAACACTTGTTATAAGCTCTTGCAATTTATGTATGAGGAATTACATTAGAACACACGAACTAATTATAATGAGTAACCATAAAGTAGAAATGAAAATTTTTTTGTCATGCTTTCAACTTTTCTTGAAAACAACCAAATTGTGCCGAGATCGATAAATTTGGATATCTTGTCACATTCACCATGTATTAAAAGTGAAATGAGATAATCTTCATTGTTTAAGTTGGATACATGCAACATTGACCAAACTGAAACTAATTGAAGATTAAGATTAATAATCAATGATAGTATTATAATAGCTTCTCATGCAACATAAATTAAGTAATCAATAAACCATGGGCAAGCGCACTCTTCTCAATCACTTGTCAAAACTCCCAAAAGTAATCGAGCTGTCAGATAGCTGAAGATAAAAAAACTTGTTTACGAAAAATATTGTTGTAATCTATAAAACTATTTCCAAACATGTAAGACAAACTCATATAAACAATAACTTGCCAGTACAGAGTACAGGATCTGTGATCAAGGTTTGATGCATGAATTGTGTGGAATTCATGGAAGAAATTAACTCAGTTGAAAGTATAAAGTAGAATCCGAAAAGTTGATAATATACAAGGTGTTACGTCATTAAAATAATAAAGTTGTTCATGGAGAATGACTGCCTTTCCCTTCTTAAAAGATCGTCTCCATTGACGCGCATTCATTCAAAATTCTATTCACCCTTTCTTGGAGCTTCCATTATTGAGGATGATAAACAACATAATTAACATTTATTTAATGAACTGAGTATACAATTTCTGGATATTAATGGCGAAAAATACAAAAAATATTACATTGTACGAAACCGACCTACACGCCGTGGCCGTCATTTTTCTACAACTGTCAGTGTCAAATCACCGCTGGCGGAGATAAATAAAATTAATTAAAAATGTTTGAAATCCGAACACTTCACTTTCAATATAACCAGATGTGACATATATGCACCAAATATTTTACACAAATTCTCCATCTATGCCAATTTTTAAAGAAATTGTGTGAGTAGTCTCCAGTATGTTGATAGGTTAGGTGGTGGTGAAACAGCCGGAATATATTAATATTATATTTCACTGTATTTACTAGTCATAATCACATTTCCTAATTCTGTTCATAAATACGTTTATAGCTAACTCTCTAAATGAATAAGACTGATTTATAGTATATATTATCATGTTGAATTATGACGTGATGAAAGCTAGTGTCTTAATGATTGGTTCAAAATCATTTGTACATTTTATCCGATAAATACGAGGTTTTGAAAATGAATACGGAGGAATGTTTGAAATTTTGACATCAATCACTGTAACGTCCGAGTAATTTATTATTGGATATTAATATATTAATGTTTTATAGGTTTTTTTCTCTTTTTTTTACATTACGCCATTCCTTATAGATCGAATGCGCATGAACTATATTGTTCTGGTAATAGTTTTATTGATAATTTCATTTATATTAGAAACCATGAAGACACAAATTCAAACTGTCCACAAAATCATGTATATCTATTAGGTAGCGTGAGGTTAGTAAATGGGTACTACAAGAGGTACCTACACCATAGCCAAATTTCTTCGGGTTTCAAAACACAATAAAAACGCACGTTTGAAAAAAATACTCGAGAGTTTCCGCATTATTCACGTGAATAATTTCAACATTATTTTTCTTTTTTAAAATATGGAAAAAATATGGCGCTCAAGCGGTACCAAAAATTACGCGTTATCGATCTGAGAGGTTAGGTGAAAAGGTTATGTGACCATAACGAAGTCAAGAGAAAAGATCAAAACTAAAAATGACTTGGTAAAGCTTTTATTCAAGACAAGGTTGGCAAAATAAAATATAACAGCATCTACGTTCGGTTAAAAAGACAGTCAGGAGTGCAATGAGATAACTGTTACATGTTCCCAGTAAGCTTGAAAACATTGTTTGATGAAGGCAACAATGTTTTAGACACGTGCTTCTTTCAAATCAACAACAGCACAATCCTTCTATTTTTTGGAAAATTTAACAGTTTTCAACGAATCACCATAAAACGTCATACTTTCATGCCCCCAAATAGGGTTTTTGGAAGAGTTGAAGAATAATATCGAAAACTAGCTGAAAATTTAGTAATAAGATTATAAAAAACATTTGGGGATTTAGCATGGAATACGTTTGATTATGGAACGTATATTTGTAATTTCCAATACCACAATCCCCTATTTTAAAATTTCACGTACATATATCTCCAACAATTTTGGAGACGTGATCACATATTGATAGAAGCAGATTGCAATTGAGGATTAGAAAGACGCGATTAGTTTTTTTGGTTCCAATACCTATACATTGTGATTCCATTGTGACATGAAGCATGCTTTTGATTTCTGTTGAACTTTGGTGATATCATGTACCTACATACAAAAACCAATAGTCACTGTCATGTATACATGTATATGTAGTTTAGTTGTTCTCCGTATTTTCCAATCACTTTCGAATGCTTCGTGCATGATTTGTATCGAATGCGAAGACTCGATTGGGTGTGCATACGTCCCTTTATGCATTTACATGTTTAGTTGTCCCCGAAATGCTCTGGACGCAAAATTTTCCCGTTTTCAACATTAAACGTTTGAAAAATATAAAAAAGCCGATCGTGCAGCCGCTCTGGTCATCTACAACTGTTCATTAGTATTATTAACAGTACCTATATCATAAAATGAAAAAATTAAAATTAAATCCAACGTATTTTTGATAATATTGGCTGCAAATAAAAGGTATTGTGTATCATTTTTTGTGACCATAGCAAAATAGACAAACAAGGCTGTGCAAATATTAATTATGTCATCAAATTGTCAATTCAAATGTATTATTACAATAAAATGAAACAAAGTATGGTATCAATTTTTATATTGATGAAGTTGGTATGATATAAATGAAAGGAACATCTAATTTATAACGATATTTCTGAACACAAATTAATTTTGTAAATTTTTACAATCATTGTACAGTCTGTACAATTTGTAAATTGTTCTGGAGGGCAACGAGAATTTATAGACGTTGTAGCTGCATGCCTAATTGTTTGGTTTATCTCGTTACCATTTCTACATTTCAATATAAACATAGAGAAACCTATCTAAATTCACTTGATTACAACTTGAATGGAATATTCTTTGATCAATTTTTAAATGTGAATCAACGATCGAAGAAAAAATAGTATGTATAATTCGTGAGAAAAGCATAATCCCAAACTCCTGTGTTACCTCACCACAGTCGTTTGGGAATATGATGCTTTTCCCACTAATTATACAATATACTATTATAATGGAAAAGATCAAGTAGTAAAAGTGAAAATTTACAATTTATCAAATGTTTCGGATGGGGAAAAATACATTTGACATGTTACTGATGGTAATTTTGAGAAATATTATTGTAAATAGGGGCATATAAAAGACGAATAGAGGTAGATATCACAATTTCGTTTGAATTGTTTTGATTTTAGTAAAAACTTCAACTTCACTTCTGATAACCAAACGTTACTCATATTCAGAGATGGGTAAATACCGATTATAGTTTTTTAGATTAATTGCGTCACAAAGGGCTTACTGATAACATTTTTGCACATCAAAATTTAACTAAAAAGTGAAACGCGTTCTCGACGTCCCAGCGCTGAGATGCCCGATTTCCCTTCCACAAATCCATGTTGATTTTGCATGTGCCTGTAGTCTCCCGCCCGCTTGTCCTCATCCGTTTTCTTCACCATTATCACCTTGGCCACCTTTCCGGGAACTCTTTCGCCCTCAGTACCCTGTTAACTAGTCCTAAAAAGTAGTCCCCATTGTCATCCAACACCCTTTTCACCATATCACCTCTCAGGCCATCTATTCCTCACTTTAACATTTCTTCCTCCCTACTCTACTTATCTACCGGCTTTACCCCCAAATTTTTCTATTCCCCTAGTATCCTGTGCTTCCCGAATCCTGCACTTACTGATTAAAATTGTGGAATCTAGAGCAATGAAGACCAAGCAGATCAAACGTACAGAAGAAGCAGCAGAAAGTGATAGTGTGATTATAGTTAACGCTAGTGTAGGCAGGTGAGATTAAACGTCAACCAGACCGAAACTACTAATTGCTTTCACCAAAACCACAAAAAATGGTAATAAACGTTTCGATTCTCGGACAATTGTGATAATATGGTCTGGTGAACATTGAGGAACCAGAACTTTTGACTGATTTTGCCAAATATCGACAGTACTCGCTTATTTTGATGATAGTGTTACAGAGTAAAAACCTCCACATTTCAATTAATAAAATATTTGTATTATAGCTTGATATGTTATAGATTTAATTAAATAAATCAATCAGTTATTTGGAAGTTATTTGTATTACCTATGTTAACTATGCACTATCGGTTTGCGTTTGGTAGGAAAATTTCTAGACACTCGACTACACGCTAATAAAATATAATGAATTAGTTTTATTTTCAATGGTCTGTGTGAAAAAATTTATATTGCACAGATTTTAATGTCGTAATCAATCCCCATTCTGTGATTCATGCTAAAGCAATAAAAGTCGTGCCTTTTTGTGATTATCGCTTACTACTAACGTCATCTCATTCATCTGTATGTTGTGCCATTTTTCTGTTAACAAATAAAAGATGCAATGCAAAGATGTTTTTTTTTGGTTGTACAGAATTATGGTTTTCTTGGACATGAAAATTGAGCACCCCGTGTCTGTTTCAAGCACTCCACGACCGTCTATCAATAAATGTGAGTAGAAATGTGTTTATGTAGGTATTTGATTTTTACACAACGTAGTGGATCCTTTAGAACGTTCTAATCCATTTTAGTTGAAAATATTTCCAAACTCACAATCTATAGAAATAATTTATTCATTTTTAAATGATGAAATGAAACAATCTAATTTGTTAAAATCTACATTATATTGAACTTGAAATTTGTGACGCGTTTCGCCAACACAGTAAACGAAAGTTCAATATAATGGAGATTTCAACAAATTAAATTGTAAATCAAGTAAAAGCCTCATCTATTCAATTGATTTTTACATAATGAAGTTGTTTTCAAAAAATTATCTTTGACAAATGTAAATATGATGGATTTCTTTAACAGAATATAAATAGATCAAATTTTGTAGAAGATAATATCGAGTATGGTTTCATCTTCCGAAGATGGCTGAATAATTCGTTATTTTAAATATTTGATACCATCTGATGTAAATTATATTTACTTCGAAAACACATTCGATATTACCTTTAAAGGTCACTACATTGAAATTGAATATAAATGTGTAAAACGCAATTACATAACATAACCTCGTTTAATAGTGCCACAAAATATTTAAACTACAAATTTCAACAAGCTTCTCATAGTATAATTATGGAAATCATTAGATGAAAAAATCGTCTATTCTATCGATACATACTGGATAAAATGTCATGAAACATCTAAATTCAACTATTAAACTATTTTAACTGATTAAGGCCAACTGCACCGTAATACTTTCGTTAGTGTAATTTAACTGCACCGCGTCTTACTCATTTAAGTATACTAAAGACAGGATGTGGACAGGCGAACAGGGCAATTGGTTTTGGTGGAAATTGAAATGTGTCACTTATTCTGATAATAATAATTATGTCCATATAAGAT
The DNA here is from genome assembly GCA_963978555.1 of Galerucella nymphaeae. NCBI lineage: Eukaryota > Metazoa > Arthropoda > Insecta > Coleoptera > Chrysomelidae > Galerucella > Galerucella nymphaeae. The sequence continues at coordinate 13,999,662 of OZ021715.1, read as the reverse complement.
ATGAATAAAATAATGCGGCTCCTGATCAAAATGAATAAAATGACAAAATATAAAAAAAATCTTTAAGTGCAAGGGAACAGAGATGGGATCACGTGAGCAGAGAAAGATGATGCGTTGGATGACAAGTGAGTTCAGCTTTACCCAGAATCAACTCCAATCGATTTTCTAATAGTGCTAATAATAATCTGATTCTTTTATCGTAATGGAAACTTAAAAATACAGGGTGAATCACGACTAACGGGACGGAGGTTTATGGCGAAACGGTAAGAAATTTGAAATGTTTGTCACCTTAGTAGTTTGTACATCCATATAGGCTACATTTTAAAATTATTTTGAAATATACAGGATGTTCTAATAAAGTGTGGCGTATCAAAGTTATATTTTTTCTTATGGAACACCCTATATTTGATTGCATTTTCTGATTGTACCCAAAAAATAAAGTACTGTTTCATAATGGTTCCCTATATCTAAATACAGAGGGTTCCGAGTTATGCTGACTTTTTTAAAAATGTGAACATTTCGAAAAAAATTAATAACTCATTGATATAATAAATTTTAGCGAATTTTCTCTCACAGCTCAATAGTCGGACAATCGTTGAATGTATTCCATGAGTGAATACTAAACATCTCTTTACAGGGTGTTCAGAATTATCAGTTCAATTATTAGATCATTAAATGTGTTATAACGGGCTTATTTCAAATGGAACACCCTGTATTTCAATAATTCATCATATTTAAAAAAATGTCCTCTTTCGATTGATATAAGGGTGTCCTATACCTAGGTACTATACTTTTCCCGCAATTTACAATTTTCTTAAATTGTATGGTAAATTGATTTGAAAACATCTGCAATTGTCTCTAAATTTTATACTAATTATCTTAACAAAGCTATTGTGAAGAAAAACCGTGAAGCTGTTAATAAATATGCACACTTATTGTTCCTGAGGTACACTAACTCTTTTTTTACGGATAAGTATTTGAGTACATAATAAAACAAAAACACATTATTAATAAAGCAAATACATAAATACTACGAAACGAACAACAAATTATTAAAAGCAGAAATTGGAAAATAACTATAATGAATGCTCGAAATGCTTGTCATCTTATGCAATGCAACACGTGATTCTCGCTTCAAACTATGTACTTACATTATTCATACATACCGGGTGTTATAGACGCGAAAGCGTCCGAAATTATTAATTTCATATTGTAGGATATTTTTATTATAACCCTATTCGAAGAAATCCATCTTGGTCAGTTCTGGTGACCTAGCTGGCCAATTACAATCACCTATCCATACATGTCTTAATTTTCTATTAAGGTAATTCCTAACAGCACGAGAAAAGTCAGTGAGGAAAGTGATCTGAAGCTACGTCTAATTGTAACCACATTCTCTTTCTGATGCTAAGTGGTAGGTTTTCGAAAATGATCTAGAAGATATTTTCCAAAAATCTCAAAAATTCTCTTCCTGCAGGTATCCGTCAAAAACATACGGGCCGATAACATATTAGCCCACAATCCCTCCCCAAACTTTTACACTCATCCGTGTTAGGGCTATTATAGTAATTTTTCATCTATTGCTTTTAATAATTTGTTGTTCGTTTCGTAGTATTTATGTATTCGCTTTATGAGTTTTTGTTTTATGATGTACTCAAATACTTATCGGTAACAAAAAAGTAAGTGTACCACAGAAACTACAAGTGTGCACATTTATCAGAAGCTTCACTGTTTTTCTTCACAATAGCTTTGTCAAGATAATTAGTATAAAATTTAGAGAGAATTGCAGATGTTTTCAAATCAATTTACCATACAATTTAAGAAAATTGTAAATTGCGGGAAAAGTATAGTACCTAGGTATAGGACACCCTTATATCAATCGAAAGAGGACATTTTTTTAAATATGATGAATTATTGAAATACAGGGTGTTCCATTTGAAATAAGCCCGTTATAACACATTTAATGATCTAATAATTGAACTGATAATTCTGAACACCCTGTAAAGAGATGTTTAGTATTCACTCATGGAATACATTCAACGAATGTCCGACTATTGAGCTGTGAGAGAAAATTCGCTAAAATTTATTATATCAATGAGTTATTAATTTTTTTCGAAATGTTCACATTTTTAAAAAAGTCAGCATAACTCGGAACCCTCTGTATTTAGGTATAGGGAACCATTATGAAACAGTACTTTATTTTTTGGGTGCAATCAGAAAATGCAATCAAATATAGGGTGTTCCATAAGAAAAAATATAACTTTGATACGCCACACTTTATTGGGACATCCTGTATATTTCAAAATAATTTTAAAATGTAGCCTATATGGATGTACAAACTACTAAGGTGACAAACATTTCAAATTTTTTACCGTTTCGCCATAAACCTCCGTCCCGTTAGTCGTGATTCACCCTGTATATACAGGGTGGTTCATTGGGAAAGGGCCTAACTTTATTTGTAGATGGGGATCACTTTGGTGATTCCAAAAACCTATATTTAATGTGTCTTTTGCACTTTATAACCGAGATACAGGGTGTTTTATAAATTCATCTTATTTCTTTCGAACCTCATAACTTCCGAGTTACCCTGTATATTATTTTGAGATTTGGTTCACGTAATAACCATTCCCTAGAGACTCCATCAAAAGCATCTCCAAAAAGATAATGCAGGTCCGGCTTAACAAAAAATTTCAAAACTCGTCTTTCCTAAAAACTACACCCTGTATATAGATTTTTTGAAATTTGCTCTTTATAATTGGAAAGGGTATAAAAAATCGAATCTACTTATTTCGTTTTTATTTTTCCGCAAACAATTTTACTACCAAAAATTTACCGTCAAAGTTATAATTTATGCACGTTTTGGGAGTTAACAATGATATCGGAGAGGTTTTTTTTATTTTTTAGCTTGAAATGAAATCCATTTAATGCATCTAGAGAAGCATCCTAGAAATTTAATTGAGTTTGTATGTTTACGAGTACAGACCACTAAAAAATGTGATTACAGAGCCGTACTTAGAACATACCCATTCAATATGTTTCGAATATCTCGAACACCCTGTATAAGGATATGTATCTGAAAACTATGCACTTCTACATTTAGAATAACAAGAATAAAATACGAGAAATAAGTTTAAACTTCAAAAAACGTTGAAAGTACTCGTTTGGACAATGTTAGAATTTCTTGTTTTCTGTTCATGTCAATTAATAAAATTAATAAAAATCTCCGTTTTTTGAAGTATAAATTCATTTCTCGTATTTTACTCTTGTTATTCTAAATGTAGAAGTGCATAGTTTCCAGATACATATCCTAATACAGGGTGTTCGAAATATTCGAAACATACTGAGTGAGTATGTTCTAAGTACGGCCCTGTAATCACATTTTTTAGTGGTCTGTACTCGTAAAAATACAAACTCAATTGAATTTCTAGGATGCTTATCTAGATGCATTAAATGGATTTCATTTCAAGCTAAAAAATAAAAAAAACCTCTCCGATATCATTGTTAACCCCCAAAACGTGCATAAATTACAACTTTGACGGTAAATTTTTGGTAGTAAAATTGTTTGCGGAAAAATGAAAAGGAAATAAGTAGATTCGATTTTTTATACCCTTTCCAATTATAAAGAGCAAATTTCAAAAAAATTATATACAGGGTGTAGTTTTTAGGAAAGACGAGTTTTGAAATTTTTTGTTAAGCCGGACCTGCATTATCTTTTTGGAGATGCTTTTGATGGAGTTTCTAGGTGATGTTTATTACGTGTCACAAATCTCAAAATACTATACAGGGTAATTCGGAAAGAAATAGGATAAATAGGACACCCTGTATCTCGGTAATAAAGTGCAGCAGACACATTAAATATAGATTTTTGGAACCACCAATTAAAGTGATCCACATCTACAGTTAAAGTTAGGCCCTTTACCAATGAAACACCCTATATAATCGGATAGCTGTTGTAAAGATCTGTTCTGAGAATAATATTCCTGGGAACACCAAATACAAATAACTCCTTTCCAAAAGGTCATCAAAAAGCTATTAATTTATTATTAATGCTATTTTGTATGATGATTAGCCTCACTTTCACATAAGTAGTACGAACGAGAATCTACACTTCGCGGGGCAGTCACGCGGTGCAGTCACAAATATTTCCTAAGTCTAAGTAGGGCAGTTGTCACTTACTATAAAAAATCAAATCACTTAAAGCAAATATTCCTCTGATTGAAATAGATTTCAAAAAAAAAATTTTAATGCTGGAAAGTTGAAGATCAAGAAATGAATTTTGAAAATTAGAGTGTTGAAAAAGTCCACCTAGAAGCATTCTGATGAAACACTAAATAATAGTTGGAGTAAATGTTTAAATATTCTGAAGACACTTTGCACAAATTTGAAATTGTTCATTGTTCCCATTTAGGTACAATTTTTATTGCATTAATTGATTTGAAACAAATCCTACTCAAGTGGTCTAAAAACAAGCAGTTAATTTATACTTGGCAAATATTTTGATTGTAAAAATATAAAAGAATACCTATATTTCCATTTTACAATTTAAAATAGGTTTGTAATGCTGGAAATGATATTACAAATAAATTAGTTTTCCATTTTTCTGTAAATCTCTCTATTCGTTAAACGGAAGGTGGAATATAATTTCGCAATTATTTTTTGACGTTCGATACGACTGCGCAAAACAATTATTTTCTTGATGAACCAAACTTTGTATATTTTTTCGAGGCAGAAAGTGCATCATTCGTTTTTAATTTTAAACAGTTTCTCAGCTTTCCCTCAGTTTTATGTTATTCTTTTAAAATTCCCACCCCATCTATCGACTGGATTATTTTAATCTTTTCGAGTTCTTGGTTCATCCTACAAAACCGTTCAGAAGCAATGAGCTATTTTATTATTTTTGGTCTGAGAACAATTTTGCAGCTTTCGAGATTATTTGTAGTCCACTACCGACATAAAATACCAGATCACATTCTGTTATGCTTTCATTTGTAGGTCTTGATGGGTAACATCGCCAACCTGAGATCTTCAACCGACTTGAAAAATGGTCCCAAAAAATCATTTTTCGCCAAAATCTTGCACTCATAACATTTTTTATTGGATAAAAAATTGAAATCAATTCATTTTTTACAAAGATGGTATTTATGACTTTTATGAAACTTTAATATTTCTTGTAAAAACGGAGTTGAAAAATAAACAATTTTTTAGATTGAGAAAACTTACCAGTTTCAGATTGAGTTTAAGATCGAGTGACTTGAAATACATTGATCTTCATGTTTCAACCTATAAAAAATAATTATAGATGGCGCCATGACGTTCCCTTCACTTGCGAAATTTCAGTGGCTATCAATAAGCGAGCTGGGATAAACTTTGTCGCATGTTTGGTTTAATTTCAAGCGACACTTACTCTGGTATCTTGCTTGAACACTCACAAGATCAAAGACCAACTTTTTACAACTTCTTGTGCTCTTCTTAGCAGATACTGACTTTGACCTCAAAACATTCTGGGCGCCTTATTTTCGCGTGATCTATTGACGCTGGTTCAACTTCAGGAAAAACAATAGCTCTTGAAATTAAAGCCAGTCCGAGGTCTGAACTAGACTCATCTTCTTTAGCTAGTAATTCAGTCGACAATGTACTGTAAGCAGTCCCAACAGGATGTGTAGGTTTGTTCTACTCCATTCCGGGATATGTACTCGATGCGTTGTATATGAACACCTTCGAGTTGGAAAGCTCCGGTATATATCTGCCCAGTGCGTGAAGTTTCTCCTCTCCGCCCAGGTAGCTATGGCTAATCTAGCATTGCTTTCCGCAATGCCTCCTCATTGCCCTCCACTCCTCGATGTACCGGCACCCAGGTCAAAATTACCTGCCTAGTATTTCTAGGGATTGTGGACAGTTATATACCATCTTAGATTTTATCTTGTTCAGTGCTTTAAGAGCAACCTGGCTATCTGACAGTTTGTGTATGTTTGTGTGATTTTGTATTTCCCCCATAAATCCTGGGTGATCCCTCAGAGATCGATCCTTTTATTTGTCACTCCACTGATAACACCATTGGTCCACCAGACCGCTGAGCCACACGTGACCATGAGCTTGACCATTGTTTTATAAATCCAATAAATATGTTTGGTGTTCATGTATTCCCGTAATTGATGAAAATAAGTGCTGGTTAAAATATAATGAGAAGCACTCTAAGTCTACATGAATATAACGTGGTTTTTGAGAATCGGAGCAGGAGCTCAGAGCACAAGGTACTTTGCGGGCGCCTCATCTAAAAAAATAGGTATCGGATTCTCGCCAAAAATGATGAGGAACTCTTTTGTAGATAATGAACTGATTTTGGGACCTTTAGGGCCATTTTTTACGCCCGTAGAAGTCTAGAGATTTTAGAATGGCCCGATGAGACCTACAAATAAAACTACAAAGAATGAGAATTGGAAGATTACCAAAGATTGGTTCGATTACAGGATTATTGAGACAAAATTATTCCAGTATAAATAAACTGTAATTTTTCACCATTGAAACTAATTTGTTAATTGTGTTGTAAAAAATAATACAATATGCCCCCTAAGTTGGAATCATATGAATAATTTTTATAGTTTTTATAGGAAAAAAAATTATTCTTCATTAAAAGTTTTACATTATCTAAAACCTAAAATACTGTTATAAAATTTTTCAGTCGTATACAAGGTTTGTCAAAGTACCTTTAAATTTGTCAATATCGAAACATGTTACTAAAAAAAGTTGATCAATGTTAAAAATTACGTTTAAATTTGTAATTAAATTCATTTCAATAAAAGCTACGGATTATCTTATTTTTTACTAATATTTCCATTTTAAATCATTTGGATTTCTGTTTCTTGATAATTTTTCATTTTAAACGCAGAATAAGTGCATATTCATCTAATTTGCAAATAGATTTCACAGAATATTAATTATTCTATCACTCGATAAGTTTTTGAAAATTATTGTTCAAAAACATTGACCGTTCAACTAAGAAGAAACAACTACTTCCCGGACTATAGGCCCCGATGGATATTCCATTACACTTCAAAGTCAAACGAAGTTGGCATATCTACAAGATATTCAAACCAACCATTTTGGTTTGCTGCTGGAAGGGACAACATAACTTGTAGACCCGTTTGAATTTTTTTGAAAAATATTTTTCAAAAACTTATGAAGCGATAGAATAATTAATATTCTGTGATATTTATTGGCGACTTGCTTTTTTAAAATAGGATTATATTACAGTTTCCTGTAAAAATAGGTACTTTTTCTACACCTGTTTTATAATATACTTATCAAAAGACTAAAATCTGTATCATAATGATATTCATTATGATACAGATTTTTAAGCCAGTAGGAATGCGACATTCGCACAATATTTAATATAGCCATGGGTACCTGGTTGACATTTCTGAAATTAATTATATTAGGTCTGTTTCCTGCAATAAAAGTGTAGCACTGAGCTATACGATTTCATTTATTTTAATTATGTTTTAATGCTTCTTGCAGTGTACAAATGCAATACGCGCAAGTGTAGCAATTTTACACGCATATTTCACAGATAGACCTGAATTTTTCAAAATTATATAGCTCAGTGCTACACTTTTATTGCAGGCGAACAGACATATAAAGTGACACTTAATTTGAGAACTGTCAAATAATATTGATTTTCAAAAGTAACTATATTTAAAATTAATTAAACTAATAATTATTGTTTAAATAATTTTTATTAATCGGAGTAAAAAAAATATTGTATGCAATTTTCATGTAATGGCCATTAATACACTTGCATATTATACAGGGTGGGGCAAACTTCTGACATCGGAGGATTACATCGTTGTGGTACGAGATAAAACTTTAAGGTTTTGTGTGAGCTGGTACAGTTACTGAGGGCACATTTTGAAAATACTTTCGTTTCTACAGGGTGTTCCAAAACCACGTAGCAGCACAAACTTACATTTTTTTAAATGAAACGTACTATATTTTGTTCAAGAATCGAAAAGATCTCACCGAGAGCGTTACAAAAATATAGCATTCTAATATATTATATGGGTGTTTTAAAAAGATATGGCCAATTATTGATAAAAAAGACCTCCTCTTTAACACTCTGTTAAACAGTAAATCAAAATAAATCAACAGGTCTTTGTATACAATTGTTATTCACATATCATTGGCTGTGCTCAGTATCAATTACTTTTTTTACCTGTGGCTTCTTTAATACAGGGTGAAACAAAACGCAAATTAGGCAATATCTCAAAAATTTTAAATGAATCATCCTATAAGTCTTTTCACAATTTGTTAGTACAATTAATAATCTTTCAAACGATATAGCACATTTAGGGTATAAGTTGATTGAAAACCGTAAATATTTTATGATAATGATCAAAAACAAGTATTTTACGTACACAAATTAAATGGTTTCAAATTTTCCATGCAACGTGTAAGGCATAAATTTTAATTGTAATTTTGGATGCATCTACAATATTTAATCACTGGGCTACTGTCAAAATAGTATCTTATAATAAATGTCAAAGAAATATTGCTGTATTCTTCGTTTGTGTTCTTAGGTTTAAATAATAGATAACTATAATGAATTTTCCGCAGGAAGACATGATCAATATAATTTACGTGTTAGGGGAATGTAATCCTCCGATGTCAGAAGTTTGCCCCACCCTGTATAAGAAATGAGCCGCGGCTCGTTTCGTATACTACAATATGCTCGTGTCTTAATGGCCATCATTACATGTTCGTTGCATAAAATACTATTATATAATTTGCAAATAATAAAATACATTCAAATACTAAGCTAACATCATATTAATCTTAGAAACAAACAAATTTAACTTATACTCTACTCACACTAATGCTTCGCCCTATCCAACTATTTTTTAGTAACATTTCTCAATGTTGTCAAATTTGAAGGTACTTTACTCATGAGTGAAACTCATATAAAATTCGTATAGGTACGACTGAAAATTTTTATATATTGAATTGTATTATTACTTTGTATAAATGGAGGAAAATGTTAAACTCCCAATTTGCTTAATAAATTGAAATACTTATTCCCACATAGCATGGAGATTGGAGATGTATATGTTATGAATATACATATCACATCAAAAATATCCATGCATATCTAGAGTAGGTATTTAATTTTCATATACATAGCATATCGTACGTCAATGACTGCATATACATATACATCGAAATATATACGGCAGTATACAGGGTGTCCCACGACGAGTGAAAACTATCTGTATATGGCAAAATACTTATAGTAAAATCATGGAAATTTCTACGTTTGGGTTTTCGGATACGATCTTTTCAACAAAAATATTCTCAAAGATGGCCGACTTCTGGTTCTACCGGAAGTCGACTGTAACTTTGTTATTTTAAATGGAACACCCTGTATATTAATACCTTTTTGAAATCTACGTAATATTTTAGTATACTTTTGTCTGAAAACTTTTTTCGAAAAATGTACACTTTTTGAGTTATTGATTTTTTTGTAGAAAATTTGACCGTTGAAGACCCTTATAAATTATTTTTTTACAAGGGAACCCTTGAAGATATGAAAATGGTTTCTCCTGGGTGGCCCTAAGCAAGGTCAAACATATTCGAATCTATGTTGGAAAATTTTTCATTTTATACAGGGTGTGTATAAAAAGTGTTCAAAGTTTAACTTCATAAATATCAAATTTCTTAATTTTTTCAAATAGAACCACCCTGTTTTTTCTATTTTAATGCATTCAGGGGAAAAAAATAAGGCAAGTTCATGTATACTTTCCTATACCTAAACCTTACCGTTATCCAGATATTAAATATTTTCTGTAAATTTTTAGAGATGCAGGTGTGGTCTAAATTTTGGTACAAGCACTAGTATATCAAAATGATTATGTGAATTTACTTTTAATGCGTGGTAAATATGACAAAGTTTTTACAAGAACATTATTTGCAGTAAGATATCCAGATTGACCGCGATCGAAATCGCACATTGTTAAAAGAATACTTAACAATTTGAAGCTATTCGGTTCATTTTAAGCAAAAGTTAATCGAGTTAAACCATTTGTGAGAATAATAAGATATGCTACAAAATTTTATGGAAAATTAAAAGCCAAAGAAAAATAGTCTGATGTTTCAAAGTAAATGTTCAAAATTGCTCCCTTGAACTTCAATGCATTTTTCAACCCTTCTCAGTATACCTTCATTCGTCGCACAGCTAATCATCATCTCAGAAAGGGAATTGAAGCAATTTCGAACTCTTAGCTCACAATCTTCTCTAGATGTTAACTAATGTCAGTTAAATAAATGTCATTTATTACAAAGCCTACTAAAAGTATACATGAAAAATTTAAACTTGTTAAAAAATATAATAACAATTTAAAACCTCAAATATCTTGGAAACGACTTAAAGTTGTTTTTCAGAGACAGATGAAGAAAAAGACTTTTTCATTTCTTAGAGCGTGTATCAAAGTTTAGACCACACCTGCATCTCTAAAAATTTACAGAAAACATTTAATATCTGGAAATTCGATATTTATGAAGTTAAACTTTGAATACTTTTTATACACACCCTGTATAAAATGAAAGATTTTTCAACATAGATTCGAATACGTTTGACCTTGCTTAAGGCCACCGAAGAGAAACCATTTTCATATCTTCAAGGGTCCCCTCGTAAAAAAATAATTTATGAGGGTCTTCAACGGTCAAATTTTCTACAAAAAAATCAATAACTCAAAAAGTGTGCATTTTTCGAAAAAAGTTTTCAGACAAAAGTATACTAAAATATTACGTAGATTTCAAAAATGTATTATTATACAGGGTGTTCCATTTAAAATAACAAAGTTACAGTCGACTTCCGGTCCTACCGGAAGTCGGCCATTTTTGAAAATATTTTAGTTGAAAAGATCGTATCCGAAAACCCAAACGTAGAAATTTTCATGATTTTACTATAAGTATTTTGCCATATACAGATAGTTTTCACTCGTCGTGGGACACCCTGTATACATGGTATGTAATTTTGCTATGTGGGTTTTAGTGCGTAAGTAAGTACCTACAGTCGACAGAAGCAAACATGAGCCCTGGTGGGCGTGTCCATGTCGCTGTAGTTGTATTTTTGTAGTAACAATCGATATTTTGAATCGATAACCAAATATCGATACCATAAATGTCAACTGTTAAGAGATATGTAAACAAAGTCAAACTTGCTAAAAATTTAACTCTAAATTTCAGAAAAAAATTTATATTGGATCAAAAATAAAATGAAATCATCCTCGCATTAGCAAAACTGATACAGACACTAAAAATGAATAAAATGATGAATGTTGATGAAATCACTCGGTCGTATTATATCGATTATGTTAACAAATTACTAATTAACGATCGCTACACTAGCTCCTGATTGGCTTGTTGCGATTAAATTCTTTTGGTTCGCATATTTTCGGGGCTCATGTTTGCCTCCGTCGACAATATACGTAATAATTGTTTTTTTTCTTTTATAATTTATACATTGTATTGTTAAAGTTGTTTCCTACTGTAATATTATATGATTATGAAACATTTGTTTGCAAAATGAAAAATAAAACGTGTTATGAACTTTTGGTGAGGATTTTCATTTTAATTAGTTGTTTAATAAATGTAAGAGAACGGATACCTGCCGAAATCTGCCAACTGATGCTTTCATGAGAGAAACAATCTATTCTCTAAAAGGAACAGGAACCCGTAAGACCTTTTATTTCTACCGTCGGCATTGCCGTTCGCCGTTGGCTACCGTTCGACTAAAGCTGGATTTATAAAATTGGCGTTGGCGTTCGCGCTAGCGTCCCTAATTAAAAGTACAAAAACCCCTAAAACCATTTATATCTACCGTTGGCGTTGGCTGCCGTTCGACTAAAGCTGGATTTATAAACTTGGCGTTCGGCGTTGGCGTTCGCGCTAGCTAGCTAGTTAAAAGTACAGAAACCCGTAGGGCCATTTATATCTACCGTTGGCTGCCGTTCGACTTAAATGAACTTTAAGTTTCGCCGTCGGCCGTTCGTAGCACCGTCCGTAGCAAGTCTGAAGAGCTAATCAAAACGATTTTCAACTGTCACCTGGTGTATGTCATATGTGAAATGCCATTTATTGGCATTTGATTGTGTTTGTTTGAACAAGTAGTTTGTTAGTTTCATATGGATGTGACACATTAAATTGAGGTTATGATAGTTTTCTTAACGGCCAACGGCAAGTTTATAAATGGCCAATGTCGTTGCTACGAACTGCCGACGGCAGACGCCAGCGCGAACGACAAGTTTATAAATCCAGCTTAAATGAACTTGAAGTTTCGCCGTCGGCCGTTCGTAGCAAGTCTAAAGAGCCAATCAAAACGATTTTTAGCTGTCACCTGGTGTACGTTATATGTGAAAATGCCATTTATTGGCATTTGATCGTGTTTGTTTGAACCAGTATTTTGTTAGTTCTATATGGATATGACACATTAAATTAAGGTTATGCTAGTTTTCGTAACGGCCAGCGGCAAGTTTATGAATGACCAATGTCGTTGCTACGAACTGCCGACGGCGGACGCCAGCGCGAACGCCAAGTTTATAAATCCAGCTTTAAATGAACTTGAAGTTTCTCCGTCGACCGTTCGTAGCACTGTTCGTAGCAACTCTGGAGAGCCATCGAAACGATTTTCAGTTGTCACTTGGTGTACGTCGTATGTGAAATGCCATTTATTGGCATTTGATTGTGTTTGTTTGAACAAGTAGTTGGTTAGTTTTATATGAATATGACACATTATGTTATGATAATTTGTAACGGCCAATGGCAAGTTTATAAATGGCCAATGTCGTTGCTACGAACTGCGGACGCAAGCGCGAATGTTAACGCCAATGGCGAACGCAAAATCCAGCTTTATACGGAAAAATTGACAAAATCTGTCGGAATAGGTAATTACACAAGTGCATCAAATAACCGATAATTCCACGAAAGCATGTTGTATAATAACCGAATGAGTTTATTTTCATATTTTGTAAGAGGAGCCCGACGTCGTTACCTTTCAACAAATTTTTAAATTTAACATATGTCAAAACAACAAATGCGCGATACGTAGTTTTGATGACTGGCGGAAAATATTCAGCTATATACCAAGGACATTGATAATTTGTAATAATCTTTATAATAGATTTCAAAATGGGAATTTCACGTGCTCAGTCAGACAATTCATGCGATACATATCAAGTATTTTATTCTTCGAAAATCATGTGCTATTTTCTCTTCAAACGGGAATAATTTGACACGAAATAAAACAATAAAAGGAAACGAACTATTTCCCTAATATATTCCTTTGGATAAACAATTGTTAAGCATTGGTCGCGTTCATCATCAACGTAGCGCTACCGAAGCGATCATCAATTTCCTGCTGAACGCGTGTTTTTGTTAACTGATCAGATTGGGCGCTGTGGTATCAGTCGCCATTTTTTCAATAAGAATTGAAATACGCTACTGTCATTTATGTCATAGGATGAAATAGTATATTATTAAACGAGCAATTTATGATAGCAAATATTCACGATGGGTGACGTTTGCGTATAATATACTCTGTCCACGACCCTTAATTTCTTTTATTAAATAAAAATCAGTAACGATTTGGTATTACTAACCTCAAAATGTTGTAACAGCTACATCAAATAATTTGACATATACAGGGTGATTCAATAAGAATGTCCAATCTCTGAACTGTAGATTCTAGACCTCAAAATATGATGATTCTGCTCAACATGCCTTATGCAAATATTGCTAGTCAGTCAGAGATTGGACTTTCTTAATGAATCCCCCTGTATATAGAGAGCTGGGCGATACTGAGTAAAGTATCAATACAACGTCTCGTTATAAATATAATGTTTTAAAATACTTAATATTAGAAAATATCATTATGGAAAGTATCAATACTAAAAATTACAATATTTTATCGATACGATATATTTCATAAGCAAATTTCCTGAACAAAATATACAGATTTAATAGTTCATTTCATATTGTACATAATACACTCCAGTGTATTATGAACCATAATTCACAACAATAGATACAGTGTGTCGCATATAAGATGAAGACACTTCCATATTTTCGCTGTTTGAAGAATTACAGATTTGAATTTTTGTAGAGACATGGAGGTTGATGGGCAACATTTCTTAAAATAGTCAACTTATATGTAAACTTCAAACTTAACCTACTACGATTTCACAAACCAGGACCGCTTCTTGATATTTTCCTTCGCGTTAGAGATATCGAAAAATATTATTGAAAAAAGTTGTTCAGAATATTATTCTATCTCCACATACCAAATTTCATCACAAAATTCACATTTTCAATTTTTCATTTTTTGGTCTAATTATACAAAATTATTATTTATTTTGATAATTATTGTGCCGTGGAAATTGAATTCTTGACACAGTGTCATGTATTGAAATATTTTAGTAGAGTAAACAGCACTTTCGAAGGAATATTGATCAAATTGAACAATATTTTGTAACAATAAATGTGGGTGGGCAAAAAAATTGAAAAATTAAAAATGCGAATTTTGTGATGAATTTCGTTATGTGCGGTTGAAATGATATTCTGAACAATTTTTTCGAATATTTTTTTTCGATATTTTTAACGCGAAGCAAAATATCGGAAAAGTAACCCTTTTTGTGAAATCATTGTAGGCTGAGATTAAAGTTCAGATTTTAGTTGATTAACTTAAAAGATGTGGCCCATCAACATGTATGACTCTGCGAAAATTCAAATCTATAATCTTTCAAACAGTGAAAATATGAGAGTGTCTTCATCTTAAATGCGACACACTGTATATGGGTACCATATACCTTTTGTTAGGAGGTAAAATATTGACTTATTATTAGGTGGTCGTGGACAAACAAAATAAAAATTTTTGATTGGAGATATTTTAGTTTGTATTTCAGTGAAAATGAATCAACAGCTGGAGGTGACTTATGATTCTAATAATAAATTGTATAGTGTATCAGGAAGTTCCACTCTTCATAGTATGCTCCAAAGTGGTGTGACTTTAATTAATTGTGATTAACTCCCATTTTCCAATGGTCAGAAGTTATACCTATTGCATTATTATTGTCGTAAAATATTAAATAAAATTGAGTTTTTGTTATTGTATCCATTAACATTGGAATATATGTCGATGGTTTTATTAGCACGTTCAGCAGAATTACAAACTGATGGATCACTTTAAAAATCGTTTCCTGATCAACTTTTCAACTTTGTTGGGATAAACGCTACCATTTATCAACAAAAGCTCCGATCATTAAACTTACAGTATGTTTACTGGTCGGAGATCAAAACAAATATTCCAAATAATGTGCTCATAGTTGTACTCCTGGTAATATGAAGGAGAAACGTCAGATAAGTTATCACTTATATATGACGTTTGTAGAAAAATTATTTGATTGCTTACCCCGCAGATGTCTGTTTTATTATAGACTGATTCAAATTTATTCAGTGACAAATTTACAAATATGTTCGCACATGTAGTTTGTTAAGAACGGAGGAACACGGTTTACCATTATATCTAATTAATTCTTTCGATTATTTTTTTCACTCGTCAAAATCTGACATTTTGGTGGTTTTAACCGTTTAAACCAATAGCAATACATTATTCTAGCCAATCATTCGGTATTATACTGATAATTATGCTTCCTCATCGATAAAACCTTGTTTACATCGAAACGTCAAAATTTTACTTTGAATTTGTCATTATTGACAACTAAAAGCGCTTTCAAAAATCCTTTTAAATTGTTGAAAAAAATAATCTTCCCAAATACAACTCGCTCTTCAAATTTTATCACATAATTTTTTATTTTCATCACTCAAACTTGTTTATTTGAGGCAAAGCACTTGTGGTATTACCTTTGATGATTTTTCATTCAAGCATGTTGTCAGTACAAACTGCATTCGGATATTTTCATATTTTGTTAAAAGAGTTCTCCTTTTTCGGAGTTGGGCTCTTTCGCAAAAATATGAAAATAAACTTATGCAGTTATAGTATTACTACTGATAATACTCCTCAAAGTATTAGGCATAGGTATTAGGAACTTAAAGCAGTTCTAAAAATCACCACTTATCCGTATACGTATCGCAAAGCACATGTGCAGAAGCGATACGTGGGCTTCGTAACGTTACGTGAGATGTATCAATCCGTCACACGTATCTAACATACGTATCGCTTTATCGTGTTTCGTGTTCGAGTTTTTCAACGACCAAACGACCTAGAAACGATAAAAGTCACTCCAAGAAAAACTATTCTTTAGTAGATGTCAATGTAATAGTGTCTTACTATTTTTTAGGTTAAAAATTAAAACATGCATAGTTACGTTAAGAACGCATTTGCTTTATACTTCTTTTTGATTAATCACGTATCTCCGTTACATTACGTATACGGATAAGGATAAGTGATCTGTATGAAGAACTGCTTTAAGTCCCTATTTATTTGCGACTGTATAAAAAATCGCATATGCCACAGTGCAATTGTCACTTTGACAGCGGCAAAAGTTAGCTGAAACTTTGTGGTTTTTTCACTTATGCATTTGTTTATCAATTATCGCAGTGCTGGTTACCATAATAAATAGTTTGACATGTTTGTCAATAATTTATTGAATTTCTAAACACTAACAATGAGTCGATTCATGATATCGGGTAAATTTGTGTTGTACAACTTCTAAACTGTTTCCTTTAGCAATTTGACTCAAAAAAACATCTTCTGGATACCACACACCTATCCACAAACCACATTGCACCCATCTCTAGAGCCATCACCCGTGACAGACGTCAGTCGGAAATTGTCAGACATTTTCTTGTTGTTTTTTATGCGTATTTTTAATTTTTTCCTTCAATATAAAGCGGAACGACCTACCTCAGTTGTGTATATCTCAAGTAGGTCTGCTTTCGATTGTCTGATCTTCAATTAACTAATACGTATGGGTATTGTGGGGCTTGTTTTGATGGAAGCCTGTCACGGGTGATGGCTCTTTTGTCAGATATCTATCTGAACTACCGGATTTTTCATCTACTACTAGAGATGGGTACGTGGGATCAAAAAAATGTTAAGAAGCCTTTTGGGGCCCACTCGTGAAGAATTAAGAAGTTAGATGGATTCAACTAACCTACATGTTGATGATTTTGTGCGGTTTCATTGCTTCCGTTTGTTGTTGAAACATTGGCCATTGCGGAGGCACCCTCTGGAGAAATTGCGATTTGATGGCACAAAAGTGAGCCCCCGACATACAATACATTTGCTATTAATGCGAGATTTATTGTGCTAGGAGGCAAAATGTTATGATCAGGACGCAACTTCAAGACGCCACCAACGCCAAACCAGAGGGTCTGAACAGTTTTAACCCATCACGATCTCTTTGTTATCATTAAGACTACAACATATAAAAAAATATCGAAAATCGTACGTGAACCAGGATTACCTATAAAATGGTGCAGGGTCCTTTTTGAGAAAATTCAATCATTCTTGACCACGGTAGCTAGTATCATGCTGGAATGAAACCGTACCGTACTGGTGCCGTTCAAATGAGAATATAAAAAGATGGTGGTTTAATTTCTGAAAAATCCAATTTTTTTTCACTTAGTGGAAATAGTTATTTGTATACTAAGGCCGCAAAATGCTTTTTCGCGTCCCGAGAGAGAGATTATCGCCGAGGCCGCTCCGGCCGAGGCAAGATAATCTCGAGGTCGCGAAAACATTTCGCGGCCATAGTATACACAATATTTTTCGTGCAACCGTGAAAATTACATAATTTCAATAAACATTATGTCTCTTTAGAAAAGACAGCGTTTCAACGCGAATTGAGAAAATTACACTCTGGGTAACGGCCGCAAAATATCATTTTGCGGCCGGTTGCACGAAAAAAATATACCACTACTGAAATCTAACCTCAATAATGAATTGTCATACAACCCAGCCACAGCAACGCACGTGGCCGATTTGTAGCTGGTAACTAATAAATATGGAAGAAATCGACAGTAAATTTTGACTTTGTTTTGATTTTTGTTGTACTTACATCATGACTTTGTGTTATAAAAATTTTTCAAAATCTCACCAGTCCACTATTAAACGAATAAATACCGAAAAAGATTTTCTAGTAGCAAATTTGAAGGCAATCAAACAAATTAAAAATGAATCCATCGAAGAAATGGAAAATCTCAAACTAAAATTTCTTCAACAAACATCTGGCAATTTCAACCTGGCAAAATCAAATGGAGGAAAGTGTTTACCAGTGAAAATAAAAGAAACAATTTTGGAAAATTTGGATAGGTATTGTAACAACTAATCTAATTTTCATAATAAGAAAGACATTTCATCATGCCAATGTCAAAATTTGAAAAAATGAATACATATCGTAACATAACCTTAACAGGCTACCTGACATCGTTTTGAAACAGTTGCTTATACAGGGTGATTCATTAGTGCGATAAAGTCCAATATCTTGTGAATGATAAGAGATATTTGAATGAAATTTTGACCGATTGTAGCCAGCTTATGGCGGTATTTATAATCGCTCAGAAAAGTGGTACTCAACTATCCCTTAAGGAAGTGACACTTGAGTAGCACTTACCCCTTCCTTGATTACGTGTTCTATAGTAGGAGTTATGTTACTCTCAGGTCATACTTGGATAAGTGACCCCTAAGTGTTCGTTTAGAAGGATTTTCAGTTGTAGTTTATTAGCAGCACTGTCAATTTGACATTCGAGCTCAAAATTTAGTGGTTTTTGATAATGAAGTTGCAACCTATCTTTTTTATATTTCAAGTTCCACGTTTGTTCCGGGTCCTACTTATAGTGTTTCGTTTCTTTTCTAATATCTTGTAAAACACGTATTCTTAGGAGTAGAGTATGAGTTTAGTTAAAAACGCCTATATTTTCAAAAATTGTAATAATTTTTGCAAAACAGTGTTCGAAAGCGATTTATTCTACAAAAGAAAAAGCATTGCTTGCATCATTAGTTGAGACATTTAAGGATAAGGATGGCACATTAAATGATATTAAAAATAAGACGGAAATCCATTGCTGAACAATACAACAGGGTCTTGCATATCACGAATATAACGTTTTTCTCATCCTTGTCCAAATCATTCGCAAATCATTCGCAATTGTACAGCGTGTTCCAGAACGCCGTGCTAGATCAAAGTTATATTTTTTCAAATGTGACACCATGTGTAACCCATTGAAATGTTATATCATTGTAATAGCGAAGTCAAGCAGAATTCAAATTTGAGGTAAAATACAGGGTGTCCCACTTAAAAAAATATAACTATGATCTGGCACGGCGTTCTGGAACACGCTGTACAATTGCGACTAATTTTAAAATATGAGCCTCTGAGATGGCTACAATCAGTCAAAATTTCATTCAAATATCTCCAACCATTCACAAGATATTGGACTTTATCGCACTAATGAATCACCCTGTATATCGAATACGGAATAAGTTTAGAAAGCAGCTTATCAATTGAGATGCCTTCAGACCATAGCATTTTCCATTTGACTCTACATTTTAACAATTCGAATAAAACCGTTCTTTGTTTTCGTTTACACACTTTCCGATTTCAAATTTGATTTGGTCCGTCTCATTTTGCATCTGACAAATCACTCGAGTTTTGCAAAATAGAACCGTATTTATATTTCAGTTCGATTTTTCATCTGATTTTTGCGATTAATCATGCGCATTGTGCATTATTTTCTGTTGGCTACATTATCTTATAGGACACGGACAAAAAGAGAAGATTTCAAAATTTGGTTAGTGGTTTTTGTCACTTTTTTTTGACATTGTGACGTACATTATAATTTTAAGTACATATTTCTGTGTGTCATGGTTCATTAATTCTCATGGCTGAGAGAAGAAAAGAAAAAAATTTATCAGCCTGTTAATATTTTGAAATATATTAATTTCTACTCCTTCTAATTTATGGAATTACTTATTTTTGCCTCGATACGTTCCTAAAAATTAGTGTCTTTCTTTTGAATTTGATATTTACTTTTGACAATATTCCTTCGTAATTTTTTGCGCTCATTCGTGTGAAGTTTTTGAAGCTTATAGGATCTTCCAACAAAATTTCACTGAAACTAAATTCGGAATACCACGTTCTCTTCGAGGCAAGAACCATTTCCTTTACCAAAACTTCCTATTTACTTGTTTCTTTTTGTCATTTTGCAGTTGTAATAATAATAAAAAATTCAATGTGGCAGGTGCAGCAGTTTCAGTGTTTCTCAAAGGCATTTTTGTTATCTTCACTCTCACAAAAAACAAATTGCGAATAACTCAAAATTTGGCAAAACTAAATTATAATTTTATATTTTCTATTGACATGAATGATGTAATGATGTATGGTGTAAAGGCACCAGCTGTCTCGGCAAATAATTCGTAGCTATTTTTTCGTGACTACTCTACCTTGTTTGATTTGTTTTTAAACTAGGATAAGCATTCAGAGCAACCTAAATCTCACCACTAAAAGTTACTAGATTGGGTGTGTACTCCGAAAACGTCGTGTTCAGACTTTTGATAAATATCTACTGTACCTACTGCTCGCAGTTGTCGTGCGAATGAAACATGCCAAAACAACAAATTACGCTGCAGCCGTGGGATATGATTCCAGACAATGGCGAACGTAGGTACACTGTGCGTTATATAAAACTGGTACAACTATTTTTTTATTGGTGAATCCTTTTACCTATTTAAGGCACGCCCCAGCGTTTTTAAAACCAACTTCAATCCACGCGCGCTTTTTAAAGTTACCATAAGGCGATTTCGTCCCGTTTTGGTACCCACTTTGGTCTGTCAATTACATACCAATCGATTTCGTTCCGAAAAACGATGACGTCAAACTAACTTTGGTACCCTTTTTGGTCTGTCAAATCACATACCGAGATCTGCAGCACGGTTACTGAAATTGGTAGCTTTCTATCCCTGTCTGATGTATTTTCTGTCTTTCTTTTTATTTGTAAATATATTGTTCTATGTCAATTTCATTAATCAGCTGTACCAGCTGGGCTATGCTGGGAACCAAACGATTTCGCCTGTTATTGGTAGTTTACGTCATAGCGGTGACGTAGGACCTACCAATTGGTTAACCAAAGTCCCTACCAACCAAAATGGGACGAAATCGCCTATAGTAACATCAACATCTCGAGAAACGAAGTGTAATGCATAGATAAAAAATACTTATAGATGGGAAACTGATCCGTGGCGCCCTCTGTTCATACGGGTGGCGCTACCTTGAGAGTCCCGTCAGTACCTCTGGCACAAATCAGGTTGTGAACTTCGCTAACAGTCGAAAAAGAAGATTCCTGTAATTTTATAGTTTTTGCGGTATATTCAAAGTTACTGTAATTTCACTTTTATTGCAAAATGACATTTACGATCCATTTTTTGATATTTCATTCAAAATTACTCAACATTAAATTGATATTACAATTATAACAATGGAAAGTCAAGTAAAATTAAATGTAATGTCAAAAAATGGATCATATAATGTCTGAATTGCGAAAAATGAAGCAATAATCATCAAGTTCATATATTTTATTGAATAAAAAAAGTATACAGTGAATGAAACATATTTTTCTATGACTGTTGAGAAATGGACATTACACAAAACAAGCCACGCCCCGTGTGTAATGATCCATTACACACGACTATCTGGCCAATCACCGTCAAAGAATGCCATTACACACGACTATGTTCGGTGTAATGTTTGAATCAGACTCGCCATGAAATGTCATAATTTTACTTTGACAGTACCTACCCATACCTACCTACCGAAGGTGATTTAGAGCTGATTTTTTATTAGAATGGATACAGAAAATGAAAACGAATTCAACTGCTCAAATTTCACCATTAATATTGTAAGCAATAAATAAATTTTCATTGTAGTTTGCAAAATGGAATTGTTTGACATAAAGCATTAAGTTCATTCAATAATATATTCTCTAAATATCTCGTTCGTTTGGATTGATGGGTAAACACTCAGTCATAGAAAAAGTATAGTATTCTACTTTCGTGTTATGGCTATTACTCACTCGAATGATTACGACGTTCGCCTGCGGCTCACGTCGCAAACTTCATTCTCATGAGTAATAGCCACCATTACACGCTCGTTGAATAATATACTATTCAATGCAAACATGAAAAAAAATTAATGTTAGGAATCCAACAATAATGCTGGGAAGTTTAAAGTTGTATGAAAGAATAACTACTACTTCTATCACTTTCTATTTAATGGAACATGTTTCTTAATGAAGATAAAGCTTACCGTATGCACTCCACATTACAGTCTTTCACAAAACATATTATTGACATTGTCTCTTAATGTAAATGGTCCCACTATAAACAATAAAGTCCAAATACGAATACTCAACACACACACACACAAATAAGCAGTTGTCAGTGGTTGTCAGGCAGTTCTCAGGTTAGGATCATAAAACAATATATATGTTAGGATGTCAGCGCTAATATATATGTGGAAGGATCTGCAACTACCACTAACGGCGTTACAGTTTTCGCAACGAGTGAAACAATTTGTTTTGCATTGTTTTTGTATTATATGCAAGTCAACGAAATTATTGTAAATTCGTACTTTATTTGTTTAATTTTGTGTCAGTGACAAGCTTAAAGCTGTGTTTTTCCATTCAACTCAACTGTCATCATTTCTAAAGTTATATTCTTATGTAATCAGAGATATTATGGAAGAAGTTATGTTATTCTATTTTTTGTTTTCATTGCACTTTTATGAAAGTGTCACTTATTTTCTCTATAGGTAATATGCAAAAATATATGACCAGCACTTAAAACTATCCATCCCTCATTTATACACCTAGAAGAAGGCTCAGCATTTACAAATTCAAATAAACTTTGAATAGTCAGTGTATACCTAATCCATTATAGTTACAAAAACAAAGAGAAAATAAATCGGTATTAAAGATTTAAAATATTACTAAATACAAACGTACCTTCCCTGCATTTTTTGTGAATATTATTACCATATTACTACATCAAAATTAAAATAAAAACACGAAATCAGACCTAAAATTCTTTTATTCTTTACAAATATCAATCATATCTATTACTCCAAAAATAAAAATATTAGGAGTCAAAATTTAGTATAACTACACAAAATACTAAAGCACAATCAAAGAAAAAGCAATATTTTCACAAAACACACACTGAAAATAACTAAAACAGCAAAATAAAACCACTTAAATATCAAAGGGCTTATACGGCAGCTGATTTGCTTTACTCGTTGCTAGGATGACATTGACATTTCGGAGCGCTATCTATCGAATTCTACTTTTCCCAATGGTCTAAATGACAATTTTTTCCATTATTGATCTGACAGGAGTACTTTGTAATGTTAAAACCTTTGTCCACGACCACCTAATAATAAGTCAACATATATCGTATCGATAAAATATTGTAATTTTTAGTATTGATACTTTTCATAACGATATTTTCTAATAATAAGTATTTTAAAACAATATATTTATAACGGTACGTTGTAGTGATACTTTCTACAGTATCGCCCATCTCTATATATGTCAAAATATTTTATGTAGCTGCCACAACATTTTGAGGTTAGTAATATGCGAAATCGTTACTGACTTTTATTTATTAATAAATAAATTAAGTGTCGTGGACAAAGTATAGTATTCTACTCGCAATTTATGGCCATAATTCACTTGGGTGAATTGCGCCCTAACCTAACCAGTATTCATGATTTCAAAGTGCACCAATAAAAAAAATTGCATTAAGTATTCGTGGATAACTGGTCTCTAAAACACTTGCACACACTTGCGCGAAAAATCGCGCGTTTTAAAGACCTTAATATTCACTTATACTGTTGTATCCTCGTGAGTTAGGCAAGTGAAACAGGTTTTTCAAAAGATAACTATTTATTCGTTTAAAATGTATAGTGTAGGTAAACCCGACAAAGAATGTGCGGAAAATGACCAAGGGTCCTGCCAAGCTTCCTGTTTTATAGAACATGTAAATCATGTGATCGAAGCTTCTGGAATTTTAAGTTAAATCAATGAAATTATGACAACCTTTCTAATACTGACCAATGAGACAAAAACGCAAATGCTAGTATTTCTATGAACTAGATATGAAAAGAGAAAACTCAGCTAATTACGAAATAAAACCTTTTATGAAATATATTATGACTGATATAAAGAATGCGATTAATATGCATTTCATTAATAAAATAACAAATAAAATAAGAGCAATACCTCGAAGAGGGTGTAAAGTCAGGGGTTTACAACAATACTTTAATAAACTATTATAATCAAAAATAGTGTTTTTGTAGTTGTGTAAATTGATATTTTTTTAAAACTGTCAATGCCAAATCAGCTGTTATGATATAATTTCTGGGGCAGTGATGCCAGCTCAACAAAAATGTTGGTAGATGTAATTATGAAATTGAATTTTGTGAAGCAATAAAACAAATTGGGAAAAATGAAAATCTTTATCATTTATATACAGTGTGACCCATTTTCAATGGAAACACCCACATAAAATTTGAAGTTGTAAGCAGATTTTGATAATTTTTTTTTGAAATGTCAAGTACTAAAAGGTCTACCTTGGGACAAAATTTTAAATGTTTATTCCAATTTTCAGGGCATACTACGATATTTTTTCTCAATCGAAAATCGAGATTTTCTATTAGCAATTTTTTTATTGAAAAAATCACTACGCCACTGGAGTCAGAGTGCCTCTAAACAGATGTGACCAAAATTTCATGGAATCGTTATTTGTTTAACTAGGCAGCAAAGTAGTAGATTGACTGCCGAAGCTGAATATAACTGAATATAACCAAATATATAACATCCAGTTACGTCCACAAAATACGTTAAACGAATTATCAGAATAGTTATGTTCACTCAAATAAGGATTTTGGATCGGAATAATTCAAAGTGAGCTTAATTTTGGTATACACCTTTATTTTGTGTTCTCAAACAACATTCGAAAAGTACCCGTGATTTGACCTTGAGCTTCACGAGCTACAGGGCGCAAATGTAGCAAAAATTTGGTTTTTCGCTTATATCTCCTTTTTAGGCGAGCGGCAACCACCCCTAAAATGACATGGTAGTGACCAGATCACTTCTAATCGCTAAAAACCATGTTACTTTATGTTTTCGAGGGTGCTGAATACGAATATGACGTTTGTTTTTCTCTAAAATTGGGGGAACATTGTTAAAATCTAAAATTAAGTGAAAAATGGGAAAAATTTTTTTTCGCGAATATCGAACTTCAACTCGCTGCCATTCACGGAATAATCAATATTTTTCCATAAAAATTTCATCACACATTTTTGAACTCATTTGCAAGGCAGTAAAACATACCCGAAATTTCTAAAGCAATTTCCCACCGCTCGGGAAATTTTGGAAAATTTTTTACTACTCTTTCTTACTTTGTACATACTTTTGCAAAAGTTGAGTGACGAAGTTTTTAATTTTAAATTTCTACATATGTAGTCTCCAAGTGCAATAGACAAAGAAGTTTTTCAGGAAATTTCAAATTTTTATTTGCAGAAATAAAAATTATACAGCATCTTAAACTTCAGCGTTCTAGTCGCTCGACGCTTGCACTGGGCGCGTTTCTCTTGAATTTCATGCAGTGAGTGAATAATGAATCTAAAATTTTCTAATAATAATTTTTTTTATAATCAATGATACAAAGAATAATAGTAAAAACCATGTATAAATATAAAAATGTATTCACTATGTACATTCATCATCAACTACATTTACAGTATTAGTACATGAATCTCGGCAACTACATAAATCACAGCATTCCAAACTAGATTTTTTACAAGGGCACACGTCGGTAGAACAAGAAGATTTTTGAGCACAAGAACAGAAAAAATTTTGTAAATATTCCATTGCCGATAATCCATTGTAAAAATCAGGTAACACATTCCCCTCGTCGATCAACCATCCATATTCTTCCAAGTTTTTTGTCAAAATCGTGGAAAATGTCGCCTGATTCCATTCATTGGTTTGCCAAATGCATCTCAATACGTGTTTTTCCAATGCAGGCTTAGAAGGTGGTAACTTATCAATACATGAATTTTTCAATAAAGTCAAATTATATCTTAGTAAGTTAATATCTGTTTTCCTCTAAAATTGGGGGAACATTGTTAAAATCTACAATTACGTCGAAAAATAGAAATTTTTTTTTTTTCGAATATTCGAACTTCAACTTGCTGCCTTTCACGGAATAATCAATATTTTTTATCGGTAAGAAGACTGCATACGTAGCGTTAAAAAAGATGTCAGATGAAGAATTGAGTGATCTTGCCAATCTATGCAACGTTCCAGTTGGAAAGGCCATCGAGATTGTTAGTAATTTTTTATCTGTGTTGTACGATTCACGTAACAAGTTTAAAGCTATTCGCACAGATATTAACTTATTGAGATATAATTTGGCTTTAATGAAAAATTCATGTATTGATAAGTTACCACCTTCTAAGCCTGCATTGGAAAAACACGTATTCAGATGCATTTGGAAATCAATGAATGGAATCAGCCGACATTTTCCGCGATTTTGACAGAAAACTTGGAAGAATATGGATGGTTGATCGACGAGGGGAATGTGTTACCTGAATTTTACAATGGATTATCAGCAATGGAATATTTACAAAATTTCTTCTGTTCTTGTGCTCAAAAATCTTCTTGTTCTACCGACGTGTGCCCTTGTAAAAAATCTAGTTTGGAATGCTGTGATTTATGTAGTTGCCGAGATTCATGTACTAATATTGTAAATGTAGTTGATGATGAATGTACATAGTGAATACATTTTTATATTTATACATGGTTTTCTACTATTATTCTTTGTATCATTGTTTATAAAAAAAAATTAATATTAGAAAATTTTAGATTCATTATTCACTCACTGCATGAAATTCAAGAGAAACGCGCCCAGTGCGAGCGTCGACCGACTAGAACGCTAGGTTTAAGACGCTGTATAATTTTTATTTTTGCAAATAAAAATTTGAAATTTTCTGAAAAACTTTCTTGTCTATTGCACTTGGAGACTACATATGTAGAAATTTAAAATTAAAAACTTCGTCACTCAACTTTTGCAAAAGTATGTACAAAGTAAGAAAGAGTAGTAAAAAATTTTCCAAAATTTCCCGAGCGGTGGGAAATTGCTTTAGAAATTTCGGGTATGTTTTACTGCCTTGCAAATGAGTTCAAAAATGTGTGATAAAATTTTTATGGAAAAATATTGATTATTCCGTGAATGGCAGCGAGTTGAAGTTCGATATTCGCGAAAAAAAGTTTTTCTCATTTTTCACTTAATTTTAGATTTTAACAATGTTCCCCCAATTTTAGAGAAAAATAAACGTCATATTCGTATTCAGCACCCTCGAAAACATAAAGTAACATGGTTTTTAGCGATTAGAAGTGATCTGGTCACTTTTTCGTTTTCTAAACGACTTTTTGGGGGTATGCCGCTCGCCTATTTCTATTGACTTTAGGTCGAAAACAGTGGAGAAAGAAATTGAAGAGCACAAAATTTTCTACAAAAAAGTATATGATTAGTTTTTCCGTAGGACCAGCCATTTGAACACAGTACAGGCGTGAAGTCCAGGTGTGAGTTCAATACAAAGTACCCTATTCCGCACCACCTTTGAGGTTGAGTACGAGGCGCGTTTTTTTAATGTGGTATCCCCTCTAGGCCTAATCCATCGTCTCAATCGGTCAAAATATTCTCTCAATACTTCTTAAAACAGTCAAAATAGAGATCTAAGTTTCTTCACCCTTCTCTTATTCTCCTTCTATGTCGCGTCCTTCTAGATAATCCGTAATTTTATTTATCAATTTTGTGAAACATATGTAACGGTATTGATCATACTTCTTGAATTGAATTACCATACAGCACCAGTAAAAATTTAATCCCATTAAAAAGAATCAATTCGTGTGAGGAATTCCTTTGCGTGAAACTTGAGCTGCAGCTTGCAAATTTTTGCGTTTTTCCAACAGTCTTAAAGTGTCGTCTTACCTTTACTAAAAAGAGCTGATGTGTCACACCCGGAGACAGCATGTAAAAATAAAAAATGTTGTTCACTAGATTCATGTTGGTAACAACTTCAGCATGAGTAAATTCTTTGCGGAACTTTTCCTCTGCCTGGCTTCATAAAATAAATTTCTTCATTAGTCGGCGTACGAGCTATCAGGAGTACCAAGAGATCTACATCCTCCCCGACAACAACAGTTTTATTTTGACGCGATTCTTTCAGAACTGTTTCAATGATCAAAACATCAGCATCATCTTCAGATTGCTCGACACAGATATTATGAACCTCAAAATGCTTAGCCAACATGGAAATAAATCTAGTTTTGTTGCTGTTATCACCAAGAAACTTATCTTGGCTTACCGTTGCGTTCATTGTCTTATTGAATAAGATTCCGGCCGATGACATTTTAGAAGATCTACGGATTGTTCTATACTTTTCACACTTTTGCTACTGTTTAAACATCCATCGAAGACAATAATAGTATTTGGGCCAAAATGCTTTTGTACAGATAGAATTAAAAGAAACATTTTGATGCCATACAACTCTGTGTAAAAGAGAGCCACCGTCAATTATATAAGTTGCATTTTCAAAATCAGGTTGAGATGTCAATGGTTCAAAGTTGACAAAGATATATGACTTCTTAGTTTTACGAATACCAGTGTCATCAAAAAGTGATACCGGATACGGAGCCAATTCATACTGAAAATATTCTTGGTGGATTTATTCATGGCACTCATTCTTTGTAACGGATTCGACGGGTACTGTACGATCATGTACTTTGATTTCAACATTTACTGTTGAAATTGAAGAACTCTACTAGCGTGCGTGAATTTAATATCATTGAAATTCGAGCCCAGAACTTTTTCAATAGCAGCAGTACCAATTTTTTGCGCCCTGTAGCAGTTTATTTTTCCATCTCCAGTCAGTCCCGCTGCGATGAACATAATTTTATGGATCCGCGGAAAAGGATTGTGTGATTGAAACCATTCCTAAAGTCTCTGTATATCAGTATCATCTTTAACAATTCGCAAATCTCTTGCATCGACATGTTGTTCACTGCTACTAAAAGAAAGATCACAAAAATTCCTGAGACCTTCGGAAATATTACTTGCCGTAACCAGTCCAAGAATCCAGAATGGGCAGCAGGCAGATTTTACAGGCTAGAACAAGACCACGCAGGTATAGCAGCTGCTGCCTACCAAGCGATTTTCTTGAAATATTTTATTCCGGATACATTGTTGTTTTGAAATTGAACGAAAAAGACTCTTTGAATCAGCTCATAGTATATTATTATATTTCAGACCTCAAATTGATTGTGGAAATAGGGACTACTGTGGTGTTATCATTCAAATCAACGTTTAGGGCAATTTTTTGCAGAAACGGTTGGTCCTACGGAAAAACTATTCATATACTTTTTTGTAGAAAATTTTATGTCCTTCAATTTCTTTCTCCACTGTTTTCTACCTAAAGTCAATAGAAAAGAGGATATAAGCGGAAAACCAAATTTTTGCTACCACTGCACCCTGTAGCTCGCGAAGCTCAAGGTCAAATCACGGGTACTTTTCGGATGATGTTTGAAAACACTAAATAAAGACGTATACCAAAATTCAGCTCACTTTGAATTATTCCGAAATTTTACCGTAAATTTATCTTATTTGAGTGGACATGCAGCTAAGTAGTAGATTGACTGCCGAGGAATCCAGCTAAGGCAGTCAATCTACTTTGCTGCCAAGTTGAACATATCATTTTTTCTTCGATTGTTTATAATGAGGATATTGTATTTGCAAATTATTACAATTCCGACAATCTCTATTTTGGTTGGTTGCTATGGAAATGTATAATCACAGGCAGCAAAGTAATCACTTTGCTACCTGGGCAGAAAAGTAACCACTTTGCTTTGCAGAAAATTTACGCTATATTTGTTTTCATCTGGCGGCACTTTATTGTTGAAATCATAAAAAAATATTCTCATGGCCAAATCTGTTGATATAGGGTGTTTTTGTGACTATTAGCTGTGTGAGCTTTCGAATTTTTGAGTTGTCATAACTTTGTTATTAATAAATATTTTTCCATGAAGTTTTGGTCACATCTGTTTAGGGTCACAGTGAATCCAGTGACGTAGTGATTTTTTCAATAAAAAAATCACTAATAAAAAATCTCGATTTTCGACTAAGAAAAAATATCATAGTATGCCCTGAAAATTGGAATAAACATTTCAAATTTTGTCCCAAGATAGACCTTTTAGTACTCGACATTTCAAAAAAAAATTATTGAAATCTGTTCACAACTTCAAATTTTAGGAGGGTGTTTCCATTAAAAATGGGTCACACTGTATGTTAGTGTGAAAGACCGGTGAATGTCACCGGTGAATGTCAACATTCTCAACATTGCTTGACGAATGTCCGAAATATTGTTGAAGTTCCATTATTTCTAGCTTACATCGGCGATTGTCGACATAGGTGTACCTATGTTAAAAAGAATTTTTTTTTTCAATAAAAACAAGCAGAAGGAAACTTTTTTTTGAGGTTCGCAACATTTTTGTTGCATGAAGTAGAAGATTCTCTTTTGCAGCTACTCTTTTTAAAAAATTAGTTAGTGTTGTTCAGTCAGTGCTTGAGATGAAGACGTGCCAGGTTGCGGATTAGCTCCAATGGTATTTTCATTATCCATGTCTGTTTCAATATGGTCACTACCTAAAATTTCCTCAACATAAGCTTCTAGCTGTTCTTTGGTCTCAATGTTTGAAATTTATCCGCGAGAGAGTGATGACGATGCTATACCTCTTTTTGGTTTAACGCCAAACAGGGCTTCATAAGGACTCTGGCGTAATCCTTCGTGATTAGTTGTGCTTTTGGCGAATTGGACAAACGGCAAACCTTCTGACCACTTTTTCGAATCATTGTCTTGCATCCAATCAGTTAACATATTTTGTATGTCCTGATTGGCTCTTTCAACTGAGCCTTGTGTTTGACTGTGACGAGGCCTTCTGTGCACTAGTTTAACATCTTTTCACATACCGCATAGTTCAGATATGACTCGATTACTGAACTCTATGCAATATAGTGAGAGCACCAAATGTTAAAAAAAATTGGAGAAATTGATACGCTACTTCTTCGGATCTCTTGATTTTCAAAGGTCGTGACTGCACAAATTTGGTAAAATGATCTTGATATACCATTATAAACTTGTAATCGCCATCCCTGTGTGATTGCAAGTCTATCAAGTCGATTTGACATCTAGAGTTCAATTCGGAACTGATCATTGGTTTAACAACAATACCCTTTTTAGGTGCACTATGTTTTATTTGACATTGTTTACACAAATTTAAATACAGCACTACAACTTCATAAGTAATATTTTTGTATCTTGCAATTCTTTAACCATTCGTGTTCTTTCTCCATGGTCTGTTCTTATATGTGTTTCAGAAAGTATTGTTAAAAACTCATCATTAGTAACATAATACTGGATATTCGCTTCTCCTGGTTTTAATGGCACAATTAACTTTTCTTCATCACTAACTTTTGAAATAACAAAACTTTTTAAACGTCTGTAGTGTACTACACTTACTTTTAGCAGAAATTACTTTAGAAACAATTCAAGAGTACTTCTCTTGTGAAAAATAAAAACAATTGTCTTCTCGTTTACTTCCAATTAAGGCATGCAACTTATCAAAAAACTTATCCCGATTCACTGTAGTAGCTTGAATTTATCAGGTCTTCTAACACCTTGCATGCTTATTTTTTCAAAAAAATATCAAACGACTTTAAAAATCATAAAATTTGAAAGTCCGCCAAAACGCGTTTGACGTCACTGTTGACGTCACACATTTACACGTACTTGCTTACATTCTTATTCGTGTATCGTGTATTGCGCTCTGAGTTTTTGTGACTTAATTTCTTTTTGAAAGCTTTAAAAAATGGATAAAGCCAAAAAAAAACTCACATTCCAAGTATTGCATTGTTCCAGGGTTGGTGTAGGGCTCTCGGGGTTCTTAAGATAAATTAAATAATTGTTTGAATGCTTGTGTTATTTGTGTATACTTCATCTTATTAAGATAAGTTAAGTTGAATATAGTGATGTTGCATGAATCAATTTTAAATGTTTTAAAATATCCTCGGAAATATCGTATATATATGTCCACTTTCCACTTACGTTGACTTTTAAAAATTAAAAAAGCACACACAATCACTTAATGGTCTCAAACAAACATATAAATGATATTTTTACGTCGAATAGTTAATTAAAATACAATAATAAACACAAAACTACACATAACCTATGCATTCTTCTTCTTCCTTCCTTTTTCGGGCTATATCCTGAGGCATAATCTACCCAAACTTATGCATTACCGGCCATGGCATTTGTAAATGTGTTACGTCACACATATTCGGAAATCCTCGGGTGTTGGTCGGAAAGTGCATTGAAATTTGAATTTTATTCTAAAATTTGGAAGTAATTTGAAATGGAAACTGGTTTATTTCCTATTATTAGTTATTTTTGATATCAACTTTACTATTACAAATTAATATCTAAGCAAAATATGAAATATGCGTGTACCCTATTATAATTTCTAATAAGAGAATTAAATCAGGTTAGGGAGCACTGTCAAACGTTGCGTTAGACTGACGAAGACAAAGCCTACTGAAACAAGGGGTTGGAACCGTCTAAAAACTTGTTATGTCGCGACCTGCAGTGTTCGAGATTCACCGGACCTCATTTGTGTTTGTCGACATATACTGGTGAAAGTCCGAATGTATAATATAATTAAGAAACATTCGGACATTCACCAAAGCATTTGACATTTGTCGACATCCACCGGCGAATATTGACATTCACTACTTTCAGTCTTTCACGGTAACATATACAAACAGTAGCTAGCTCAAATTTAGAAATAGTTTGATATTGTAATGAATACAAAAGTATTACATTGTTACAGGATCGAATTTTTTTTTGAATAAAATTTGGTCGGTTTATTAGATAACTGACTAAAAAAATGCTAAGACAATGGACCAAACTGTTGTAGAAAAAATAGGAAATGTAAGACCAGTTTTAACTAGAATAGAGCTAGATAAAGCTTCAACTGATTATTTATCAGAAAATTCTTTTAATACGGCAAGACATGAAATAGATGCAGAAAACTAATGCTTCAGTAACAACAGAATTAAGAAAAATCACAAAAGCTGATTCAAAGAATTGTGCATTTGTAGCCATAAAATTTCGAAAATAACAACAAAATTTCAATAGAAAAGTTAACAGTTTCAGATTTGGACACGAGATCCACGTAATTCAGAATTAAGACATTTCAAATAAATGAACTAACAAATAGATCATAGACCATGGTAGCATGGAAACCATAAAAGTTTACATTCAATAATTAATAAAGTGTCATATCCCCATTATTATTGATAAGTTCACTGCAACTTTTGCATGTCTTACGGTAGGAAATGGATTTCCCTTAAGTATTCAGTTGATAGGTTTATTCCAACTAAGCGTACATGAACGTCACGATCATGCGCATAGCAAAATTTCTGTTCCAACAAGTTCCGACAATTCCATAGACTGATAAAAATGCGTTTTCGTCTTGTTCCACTATGGTTATAAATGGTCTTCTAGTACCTTTTTTTCTGCTAACAGTTTGATCGTTATCCCACTTTTTTGGTTGTATTGAATCATGGTTTCGTTTCTATTAAACTCTTGGGCAAGTCGTCTAATGGACCAACCATCCTCTGTTATGGAAATTATTTGCAATATTTGCATTTTATCAAATGAATAAGCTGGCATCATGGATAATGCGCTTTGTCAAATTTGACGCATGTGACTGTTTTCCAAATGATCAATTAAGTTTGGTTTACATAGGGAAAAAAGGTGTACCAGTTTTAAATGATGCAGAGTGTACCAGCCACCTTATTAGCTCAACAGCTATTTTATCGCGGCTTCTAGGTAGGTATGCCTTGTTTTCAGACTAGGATGAGCAGTTCATTAAATTCCCTAGGCATTCTGGCATTCTTATACCATTCTGAAGCTCATTACTCTGACATGATGTTAATTCTTTGCCTTTCATATATTTTTTCTATATTGAACTATAGACACCCTTTCCTGCAGCGTGAGTTTCCGTACATTCATATCTCAATGAGTTAAGGGTATAATCATAGATGGTATGGTTCATACAACAGCCTTTTTGGTGTGCGTCATCGTTTGTTAATGTCTTTCTAACACATTACGTGGAAAGAAATCAAAAAAAGTCAGATCTTTGATTAATCCTAATCAAAATATCGCAATAATAAACCGTTCAAATTTATTACAAACGTCAATCCTAATCATTGACTTACCAAAATTTGATTGGTTGATGTTCAGATTAAGCGTAAGTGCGACCTATCAATCGGGAGAAATTTCTTTATTTAAAATAGGCATGCAGATATACCTTTCGTATTGTCAATGTGTCTGACATCTTTTTCTACTGTCCCACTGACAGTTCTTGTCAGGTCTGTACTTTGTTGTTCACGGTCAATTATTATTTATGAAAACTTAATATGAATATTATTGTTATATTTATTCGAATAATACAAAAATATGCCTAGATACACGGAAAAACATTAGCATTTTGAAAGTTCTCAAGTATTTTCAGTTTAGAAAAAGAAGCTGGTAACTATTAATTTCATAGCCTTGTCGAATTTTGCTGAATGCGATCCTGATGATTTTATTTATCAAATTTAGGGTTAGATATGTGTCAAAATGGAAAATAAAATAAACGACATACCCAAAACCCGAATATACGTCACAAACGATGACGCACACCAAAAAGGCTGTTGTATGAACCATATAATACAATCAATACACCAAAGAGCAATGAATAACTTCAAATCAACGTCAAATATTTAATGTCAATTACAAGTTTTATATACTCATCTATTATACAGAATATATTTTTAACGATTCGATAATGGATACCGCCAAAATAGATTCTTTACTGAAAGATATAAAAAGACAGTTTAAAGAATCCGATAAAGAGTTATCTCAAGCAACTGCTGAGGAAATCCCAAATCTCGAGTAAGAAAATCCATGAAACATTAATTTCATATACAGAGATTGAAAAGTGTTATATAAAAACATGAAGGAAAATTTTTGAATAAATAAAATTCATAGTGCGTTGCATCTATAAAGATGTAATAACAAAACGTATCAAATGAAACTTTTGTGTTGAGATAAAGATAGCTCCCTCAAAACATGTATATGTATATAGATGGTTGAATCTATACTGTCGTTGTTTGGGGAACAAACAGTGATAATGGAATAGATAGATAGATAATTATAGTCTTCACCATCATACACATGACATAAGACAAGTCAGACACAGTATAAAACTATACTTAAAACAATTAGAATTAAAATATTTACAGGTAAGATGCATTTAGCCAACCTTTGGTATAAACAAGAATATAAAGAAAACAAAATTAAAAAAAGTTACATTTTCAAAGTTTGAATCACAAAAAAATCTAAAATTAGGTAGGCTACGCCACCTACCAAATTCATCAAGCGAGTAAAAAGAATATTGTTTTGTAATAAAGGTGCACTACAATTAAAAATAATTATTTCAATGGGTTAATTTTCATATTTTTATTTATCTTACCATTA
The DNA here is from genome assembly GCA_963978555.1 of Galerucella nymphaeae. Lineage (NCBI taxonomy): Eukaryota > Metazoa > Arthropoda > Insecta > Coleoptera > Chrysomelidae > Galerucella > Galerucella nymphaeae. The sequence continues at coordinate 13,963,954 of OZ021715.1, read as the reverse complement.
GGAAGAGCACATCATTTAGAGGCTCTGTGCAAAAAATTAGAAGACAACGAGACTCATAAGTCACCTAAAAAAATTAACAACAACATCAACGTCGCGAAATTCAGGCGTGACGTCATCGCATATCAAATCTCTGGTTCAGAGAGCGGATACCGCGCCGATAGGTTTTCGGTTTGATATTACCTAGCTATAAAAAAATTGAACCGTATTTTGCTTGCTTATATGTTTATTATTATACATTTTAGCAAACTTTTACTGTTGTGTTTGTGAAATAAGAATGCTTAGAAATAATTGAAACTATTCGATACAATGGACCAGAACCAGAGTAAAAAATGCTGTAAATATTGTGCGTTTCCAGAATGTATGTTCTACGATTAAAACACCTAACAAATCATTTATTTCTATCAATAAAGATGCAAATAAAGCGAAAGCAGTGGCAGAAAAGCATAAAAAGACTCAAAGCATTTACTTTACTACCACCTTACCACATACTTTTGTTCGTGTAGTTTTAAAATTTAATTTTTCCTCAATAATTTGTACAGAATCCTTATGAATTACTAACGAATCTAAACTGAGAGGGTTATTGAAAACTACACGCTTGTATTAACCTGAATTTTCTAAAATATGTAGATAATATTTTTCTCATAGCTTGTGATGTTATTAATGTTCAAAATTATTTAATATATTATTGGATCATTTAATATTGCTTTTTCCGCAAAACAGGTGATCTTTTTCAGTAGATCATCAACAAAACTGGCGTAGATGTATTTATATGTTTCAAGAGAAATGATTTTATTCGAATCAAGTCCGGATCAGCCCTAACAAATATCGCTTTTTTTACCAGTGAGTTGCATGTGTATCTGAATCTGATGTAAACATTTGGAACTAATATTACCTGCTTCAAAAAAATAAGTTTTTCTTGTTCTTTTCAACAGTGTAAGCTATACAAAATGAATAACTTGTATGCGAGGCACGTTTTAGCTGCGTTATAGTTTGGAGCAAACATTAAATACTTAGTCATAATCTTCGCCCCGCTCTAGGTACGCTTGTTTAATTGGTTGTATTAGGCATACGACATTCTATTGATATAAGATTTCCAGAATCATATTTTTATCCTAGTTACTTTGTTTTACGAAAGTTAAAAGTGATTCAAAAATTTTAATACGAGCCCATTCCTAGCAGACACGTGAAGGTTTCATTATTTTTAATGAAAGCCGGTTACATTATTTTGAATGAAAGCCGTTTTCACCATTTTGTAAGAATGTTCATCCCCCTTAAGGGTGTTCAGTGAGATGCGCAAATGTGGATTTGCCCGAATTGAAGATGGATTAGTACCCGTCAAACTCCAAATCTCAACCATACAGCAATGCGCAGCCTGGCTATGAGATGCAATATTCAGGAATTTGAAGCTTTCCTCAACCTGCTGTCTTGAGGGATATAGTCTCTTTGAAAATCCGCCAACGCTAAACGAGCAAAACTTTCAAGATATTTCACTGTGCCACTGCCAGTGTACTTTCTGATTCTCCTTCTCCTTGTGGGAGTCATGCGTAGTTTTCAGAGTAAAAACATGGAGCTGTCCTGAGACTCCGACCAAGGAACTAGTACCGGAAAGGGATAGGATTAGAGCATACCAAGAGAATATATTTTGTCTTTATCTTTCTTATTCACTCCGTAGTACTGTTACCAAAACCAAATATCTGTTCTCTTGTGAACCTCTATTCTCTAAGTAAAAAATTTGGCTTCTTGATAGAACAGCCATCAGAAAGCAAAATGATCCACAACTTTCCAGATGGAACAAATAGCAAAGTATCACATTGGTAACAAAACGGCTATAGCGGGCTCATCAATAGTGCAGATGTTCATTTTTCTATGGGTATTTTTCTAAAATATGCCTCATAAGAACAGATTATAACAGTGATTTCTGATTCTTTATTACAGAGATACAAGTTTAATTCAAAATAAATGTGACCTCATTTGCAATGATCTGAAACGATTAAGGAATAACATGGAAGAAAGGCTGCTTTTAGTGAATAAAAATGATTTTATAATGAATATTTTGAACTACAAACTGTACGAAATTCAATACAACTTTTCAAAAACAATCAAACAATTAAAAGAAACTAAAAAGGAATTGGAAAATACAGAAGTAACCAGAGGAAACGAATCGAAGATAGCATTAAATTTTGTAGAAAATGAGAAAGAAATTAACGAATGTGAATTGACTCATGAAGAGCAACACAAAAGTGTTCGACAACAAATGCTGGTAAATATCATAAGTTACATATCAATTAATTGTTAATATTTAACCTGTCACGACGAAATATGTGTCAAAATAACTGTGTATACAGAGTGTTTCCTGAGTGATCTAAATTATAGTTATGGGAGATAAGTCATTCAATTTCAAGACGAAAAGTTCCCAACAGGTCAGGCCTTGATGCTTAGCATCGGTTCAGCTCTCACGCACCAGATTTTTAACGTAGTTTCCTTCATGGCCTCTTGATGAATTCATTTTAAGTAACTAATTGAGACTCGGACGATCCAAAAATTTTTATTGATAATAATTCTATAGTAACAAGCAAAATAACGGGGTAGAGAATAGAAGGTATTTATAACATATGTATACTTGGAACTTTAGTGGATGTAACGTTCTAGGCTGGACATATATGCTGCTTTCGTTTGGGCTTCAAGCATTTGTGCGTGACGCCTCAGTCGTCACGACTTTTAAGCAAAACGAACACAATTTTTAGGATCCTCAAAACCACTTGTCATGTCATCATCTGAACTATCATCTGATATTATTAATGAATTTCCTGTGATTTTAGAACAACAGTCTTCGATTATGATGTTATTGATAACATAATTTTGCATATTTAAATATTTCCAGAAAGATTTAAATCGTAATCGGCACAATTTTAACCTTTAAATAAACGTCAAACCTGACTGTATGGCTTGAAGCCCATACTTTTCGGTATGTGCTCAAGGGGCAAGGGGAAGGTAATATTAGGCGTCACGCCCGGTAATAAACGAACGAAATTCAGTCACTACGAGCTGCTGCTAGCAGCCAAAAGTAAATAATCGAAAACGCCTATTATCAAATACAGTACAAATCGGCCGGGTAATCAAACAATTTGTATGTAACTAAGTCATCCCAAGTTTTAGAAGCTCTTTGAATTTAAATTGAACCGGAAAATTACTATTCCAAAAATGAAAAAATATACTGGTTCCCGAGATGGAGAGATGATGTCTTAAATGTAAATCTTCATTGTTCCAAAAAAAAAGTCATGAAAATTTAAAAATGAAATATATGGCATTAGTGCGGGAAAGTCCAATTAAATCAAAGTTAGGGAAAAGCTTTATCTAGATTAAAGTTAAGCCATATAGGTAAAGGACTATATCATGAAAATATATTCTATACCCTGTTTTTAAACTAAGAGGAGTGAATTGAATTTAAGTTGGCATTTCTGCAGGCTAATTATTGGTCAGATAGCCGCCCGTTTACACAGATCTTTTGATAGAACTGACAACGCTATTTGTCAGTTTTGACATTTATGTTTATTTACATAAAAGTATTCCATTCTTTACTACCTACCACTTTTGCGCGTTTGCTGTTTATCATTCTGTTTGCGTTTGCTATTTCATATTGTGTTTATACTTATTACCTCATATTATTGTATTTGTGTTGTTTTGTTGTATTGGTTTGTTACTTTTTGAATATGGACAAAGATTGTACTCCAAGTAGGTACCAGCGGACTTTCTTCGACCCCGATACGATGGAAATTGTTAGGTTTGGATCATTTATCGCTGATAGAGAAGCAAAGTTTATGAGTTAACAAGTAAAATCTTATTTTTAATAATAGTTTTACACAAATTACGGTACCTACAATATCATCGTATTTTTTCAAATCAAAACCTGTTAAGCGTTATTTTGTGCTATACCTAAACTTCCAATGTAAATAAAGGATAATTTAACATAAAAAAAATTGTATATTTTATACATACTATACTAATTTATACTCAAATTATCATATGGTTATTCATAATATTTATATATACATGATATAACCACAATGTTTTCACAATAATGTGACATTTGGTAGCTGTGTTCGCCCTTGTCTGGCCTCATGTCCTGAGTCCAATTACGATTAGGTATTTACACATACCCTGATCTCTCATTGGCCATGACAAATGCGAGCAGTACAATAGATATTTCACATAAGTGTCAATTGGTTCTATAAGTCGGAACACGTCCTTTTCGGAACACTCTCCCAATCTAGTAACATATAGTGGTGTGTTTGAGGTTTCTTAAAATACTCCTCTTAGTTTAAAAACAAGGTAGTATATACTGATCTACACATATTGGCAAAATGAAACCAACTCACCTTTTTTAATGAAACACCCTATATATTTCCATATTTTTTTGATTCTATGATATGATTTTTCTTGATTCTATGATATGAGGTATTCCAATGTTTTAAGAGATAATTTAAAACATATAGGTAGGTAAGCACTTTTTTATTAATTTCTTAGTAACATCAACACCCTGTACTATTGTATAGAGTTGACACGTCTAAACTATTTTTTACACGGTCGGAAGTTTCTATGAATTCAAAATTGAGACACAAGTAGTCGATTATTCCCAAAGGAGTATAATGCTCCCAAAGGAGTATAATGCTCCCAAGGGAGTTTACATTATGGAGAACGTTTTTCATGCAAAACAATTTATTGACATTTATATTAAATGTTACATTTGCACATTTCTCAAAATTAATTTCAGAAGGAATATTACTTTCGCTTACATTCACTTTTTGAACCGATTGTAGGCTATATCGTATAAAGATCTTGACTTCGTAGGCAGCAAATTGCTTATTGCAATATATACAGCCTCCACAATCTCTTCCAACTAACAATTATTCATTGTGCACTGAACAAATCTTAAACTAAACGAAACTAGCACCTCAATTTGATAATTCTTCTTGTTTGTTTATTTGACTACTAAATAAATGCTCAAATATGTATACAATAATTCTGGTGCTACTCACCTATTTCATAATGACAAAATATGTGTTTTTAAGTTAATGAGACCGTAGAAAAAATAGTATATATCATTCGGGAGAGATGCTATTTTGTCCTCGGTGCACGATCGCCCTCGGGCTTAAAATTGCACCTCTGTTAAAATAACGCATTTCTCTCCTTTATACAGAGTTCGGCAAAAGTCCGGGACCGGATAAATATCGAAGAAAATATAAATTTTTTGGAAAATCTTTTCATACCACAAATTTTACTCCAGCTTGAACTGTCTATAATTTAAAAATAGTTTGAAATATACAGGGTGTTCCAATAAAGTGTGGCTTTATTTTTTGTAATAGAGCACCCTATATTTTATAGCTTTTTCTGAAAAAATATAATACTCCATCATTATGGTTTCCTATAACTAAATACAGAGGGTTCCGAGTTATGTTTACTTTTTTTATATTATTATATTTCGGAGAAAATTAATAACTTATTGATATAACAGCTTCTAGCAAATTTTCTCTTACATATAAATAGTTGGACATTCGTTGAATGTATTCAACGATTGAGTAGGTACTAAATATTTCTTTACAATGTGTTCCGAATTTTCAGTTTCATTATTAGATCATTCAATGTGTATTATCGGGCTTATTTTAAATTGAACACTTTGTATCTTGATGATTTACTATATTCAAGAAAATGTCCTCTTTCGAATGGTTTAAGGGTGTCCCATACCTAGATAATACAATGTTCATGCAATTTACAATTTTCATAAATTGTATGATAAAAAAACATCTGCAACTTTCTCTAAATTTCAAACTAAATGATTTTGGCATAGTTGTTGTCTTGCTATAATATGATAAATCCATGTGCAAAATAGCAAAAGGTTTTTGACCAAGAAGTGTTGGGAAAGTCGTTCGTATTTGTTTTTAGGCATATTTCACATTTATTAATCATGCCAGAGATAGTTGTTCGCACAGTAGGTCAGTAAAATTAATCCCTTGTTTGGTAGGTTTCTACTATTCCGTTATGATATCCAGAACAATTTAATTTTTTTTTTCCTACAGTGTTGGCAAATGTAAGGTCTGTATTCTTGTAAATTTCAATTTTAATTTGTGCACTATGTAATTGGGGATATTGTCGAATATTATTTATGTTTATTAAGGGGCGGTTGTTCTTCGGAAGGCTTTTGTGAAAATCCTGGAAATTTTCTTCATTATTTAAAATTAGTGTCAGTTCGGTGGACATACTTAGGAAAGGAAGTATTTTGTTGATGATGAGTGTTTCTAGGAAGAGAAGATGTATTGAAATTTTGAGCGTTGTTATCAAAATTTGGAGGTTGAAACACATTTCTTTGGTAATTGTTTTGCAAATTGTCCCTTGAAGAGTTTTCTTGTGCAGTATTACGAAGGGTCAGCGAAGTTGATTGGTTATGAAAAATTTCGTGGAAGATTTTTATTCGAATTCAAATTACGTTCTACTATTGAATCCAATGTGAGTGGAACCGCTAGAATTTCGTCTAGCGAAAGACGGTTCTCTGTTAGGCTGGTGCTTCAAGAAATCCATATATTGCTCCCGATTTTCATGATTATCATACGCTATACACGTTTGAAGAGCTTCTTCAAGGGAAGTAATCTGAAAATATGACTAATATTCATGATAAGGTTTATTTATGCCTTTTATGCCCGAGCAGAATGTTTGGCCATAATCTTGAGAACCGATTTTTTAAATTGACCGTTTAAATTGTTTAGTGTGTAATATTGATGGAGTAAGTCGTTCAGGTTATTTGATGCTCACTGATGATATTGGTCATGTATGTATGTATGTATTTTTCGGGGTAACATTCACTGAGACCTGAAAGATCTATTGTGCCCCCTTACTTCTACTTAGTTTCTGAGGAGAGTCTCAGAAACCAGCAACTCCTTCAGTCCTATTCCTCGACGGAATTTCAGGACATCTGCAGGCCTCAACTTATGTAAATGTTCCTCTTCTATCCAGTAATCCAGGTACTGTGTCTAGGATTCTGGAGTGCTGTGCATTCATTTGATCTCAACAGGTTGTAGTCTCCCAGAAGAATCTTTGATTGTCAAGGCCCTACTAGATTTTTCAAATGGTCTGATCCTTTCTTTCTTTCTTTCGGCTCCACCTATTCCTTCCGATATTACATTGGGGCTGATTCCGCAAAAGGGTTCAAGCCCCCAGAAAGGTATTTTAGTCCCCCTAATTGCTAGTAAGGTAACTATTTTGTTCTCGCCTAGTTCATTCACACTATTTTGGAACTGATTACACGAGAGGTCTGGTCTTTTGTCCTCTGTATCCTTCATCAATATTGAACTGGACGCACTTTATTATGGCGTGGATTTTCGCTTGAAAAATACTTGGGGTTTTTCCCAAGCTTTCGGAGTGTTTGGTTCCTGGCCCGAACACTCATATCCCAGTTACTCCTACTGCTTTTGAGCCGTCTGTATACCATTGAATGGCATTCTTTCAAAGTCTGGCAATAGTATGCGGATCCCATTCCTTCGTGTTGCTTAATTCTGTAACGAATTTCTTCGAAAAGTTGTACTTTTTCATCATAATGTCTTTTGGCATGTCCCAGGTTGTCTGATTTCTGAGAAGGGAGGGGGTGGTTTTTTTTAATGATTCCCTCTCTACTTAGTCTGTATCTTGTTCTTTCTGCAACACTTTTCACCATTATATGTAGAGGGTTGAGATTGAGAATCACTTCCATGGCTGCCGTTGGGCATATACAGGTTAGTCTTTGAATTCTGGAGAGGTGATAATTGGTCTCACTATGGCAGTGTATATACAGCTTAGGATGTCTAGGCTGAAACTCTAATTTCTCCCTGCCAGATTCCTACACCATTAGAGCCATTTTCGCCTTGTAGGTAATCTTCTTTTCGTGTTTGTTCCACAGGAGTTTACTGTCTAAAATCAAACCTAGATACTTGACTTGTCTCCATTCCATCTCCTCCCCATCTTTTTTTTATGGTTTTCAGGTTGAGTTTTCTTTTCTCAGTAAAGGCTATCAAGATGATTTTAGTGGGGTTGATGCTAAGTCTCACTTGCCTACATCAGATATTTGTATAGTAAGGACCCTTCTGTACAATATCACAAAGGGTGTTATCGAATTTCCCCTGGCTGTTATGACATTATCGTCGGCATATCCTTGGCAGGATATTCCTAGATTCGTCAAACCACACAGGAGTTCGTCAACCGTCAGACTCCACATTAATGGGGATGCAACTCCTCCCTGTTGGCATCTTCCGGTAGTGCAAATGGAGACCATGTCTTTGCTTGTTCTTGTCTCTGCAACTTTTGTGGTATCAGCTCCGACATCCATCTGGATGTTGTCTACACCTCTTCTGTTTAATGCTTCTTTGACAACCTCATGTGGAGTGTTGTCAAAAGCTCCTTCTATGTCCAAAAATGCACATACTACAGTTTCTTGGTTGTCTAGAGCACCTCGGATATCCTCCGTCAGTTGTATTAGTGCAGTCTCCGTAGATCTGCCTGCCCGGTAAGCGTGCTGAGACGGGTGGAGAGATAGTTTCTCTAGGATTTCCGTTCGAATGTAGTTGTCAATAGCTTTATCCATCGTTTTGAGTACAAACGATGTTGGGCTAATTGGTTTAAAAGATTTGGGGTTTGTTGTGTCCTTTTTTCCAGTTTTTGGAAGGAAAGTTACTATTGTCCTTCTTCATGCTTCTTGTATATAACCCATTTCTAAGCTACTTCGACTAATTCTAGCCAGATGCGGTAGAATTTCGTCTTGTCCTTGCTGGATTTTCCATCTGCTCCCGGTGCCTTGAAAGGTGAAAAGGTGTTCATGGCACATTTCAACCTATCGTAACTACAAATGTGTTAGGCCATAGTAATACTTGCTTTCGAAGGTCTATTATGAGCTTCGAGAGGATCATCTCCCCTATTTGGGGTACTACCAGGAAAATGAGTTTCTAGTAAGAGTCGAACTCTTTCCCCCTCATTTTCGGTATATTCACAGCCTGGCTTCCTCAAAGCCATGCTCCTACTTTTAGCCATGACTTTGTAAAGTCTTGCCGCAGCAGGTGTTGAGTCTATATCTTCACAGAATTTTTTGGAGCTATTTCTATTAGCTTTTCTAATTTCCTTGTAGTAGGTGTATCTCTTCGAGTCTCCGGTGAGTTTTGCTTCATTAAAAAGATCCCGGGTTTGAGATCTTAGTTCTGACTATTGCTGCTTTGTTGTTTTTAGAGGGCAGCTCGATTCAAACGCATCGATTATTGCCCTGTTCAGATCCTCTAGCTCATTTTCCAGTTACTCATTTTCCAGGTACTTAGCTCTTCCTTTCCTCTTCCGGCTTCATTTGACTCAGCACGGGAAACCTCATAGGCCTGGACACCGGAAGGATTGACAGATTGAGAGCTCTTTCTTGATTCGGTGGGTGGTGGTGCATGGCCGTTCTTAGTTGGTGGAGCGATTTGTCTGGTTAATTCCGATAACGAACGAGGCTCTAGCCTGCTAACTAGTCGTATTTTGACATCCAAAGGCCCGTCGGTATGGAGTTTAGGCTCTTGCCAATGGTTGTTAGTTGTTAAAATAAATGTTCGTAATATTTTGTGTACCAATATTTATTCTAACTTTTTTGTAAAGGCAATCTTTTTCATCGCATAAAAATCAAAAAATGTTGAGCCACTTCCAAATGTAAGTAATCAAAACTATATATAGTAATTACAAATACACATACGTAAAAGCTCTCACATCTACATTAAAACGCAAGATTGTACATGCCTGATTCGGTAAAAGTATATCGCGTGGTCGTAGGAAAAATAGTGTATATAACTTGTGCGAAAGTGATTTTTCACACTCGTGGGATTGTCTCAGACAATACTTCCCACTCGTGTGAAAAATGTCACTTTCCGCACACGTTACGTAATATCAGTGTTAAATTTTATTACGTTTTGCATTCCGTTTTAGTTTTTAATTGAGTTGTAGCGAATTTCCGTAGGTGTATGATTTTATTTTATTCTATTTTAACTGTTGCATTTAACTTGGAAACGATATATCAAAATATCCTTTTTCAAAGATTGGGGATTGTATTTGCCATTTGAAAGGGGAGAAGGAAGGGGTAGCATTTTAACGTTGAAGAATGTAAATTATTAATAATTTCTTGAGGAAGAAGAATTAATTGGTGATTCAGAGCTTGATTAAACTATAGCCATTTGTGTATCAGGAGCAGAAAGTAGTACGTACTTTGGCAGACGAGACAGAAAGTTGCAATGTGCTGAAATTACCAGATGACTCTCTGCCACAAAATAAAATTAAGTTTTTGATGACTTTAATGCTGCTGCTTTTTCCCCAAATATGTTAATAACACACTTTCTGAATATTTCTATGGATATGTAGGTACCAACTTATAATTAGACTATATTCATTTTCGTACTTTATTTTGGATTTGAGAGTATGTTGTGTTGCCTACCTATTGCCATTGTTTGTTCTTTGCATTTTCCAGATTGCAATTTCGTGTACCTATGTATATAGGTAACATTGATTATATTAATGTCAGATATTTTTCAGATTTCCCTATTTCTCATTAAATTTTTACGGAAAATACTGTTGATACTGAAATATTCATTTTAGCACTTCTATAATATAAGTTGTTAATTGAATGCCAATTTTCAGTTTCATAATGATACTCATTATAATAACACTGGTTTCATTATAGAACTAAAAAATTTACCAATGGAAATCTAGATTTTCAAATACCCAAGTAGGCAGACCCAATATTCTCTATAGAATGTTTGAAATTTGGCCAGTGTTTCATGACATTTTAAATCTTTTGCGTTAGGTAGTTTTTAAAAGACATGTCGATCTCCAGACCAAAAATACTGATTGACCAATGTAAAATACATATTTAAACTTATTAATTTTTGCTTAAAATAATGTATTACGTATGGTTCATACAACAGCCTTTTTGGTGTGCGTCATCGTTTGTGACGTATATTCGGGTTTTGGGTATGTCGTTTATTTTATTTGCTATTTTGACACATATCTAACCCTAAATTTGGTAAATAAAATCATCAGGATCGCATTCAGCAAAATTCGACAAGGTTACAAAATTAATAGTTACCAGCTTCTTTTTCTAACTGAAAATACTTGAGAACTTTCAAAATGCGAATGTTTTCCGTGTATCTAGGCATATTTTTGTATTATTCGAATAAATATAACAATAATATTCATATTAACTTTTCATAAATAATAATTGACCGTGAACAACAAAGTACAGACCTGACAAGAACTGTCAGTGAGACAGTAGAAAAAGATGTCAGACACATTGACAATACGAAAGGTATATCTGCATGCCTATTTTAAATAAAGAAATTTCTCACGATTGATAGGTCGCGCTTGCGCTTGATCTGAACATCAACCAATCTAATTTTGGTAAGTCAATGATTAGGATTGACGTTTGTAATAAATTTAAACGAATCATTATTGCGATATTTTGATTTGGATTAATCAAAGACCTGACTTTTTTTGCATTTCTTTCCACGTAATGTGTTAGAAAGACATTAACAAACGATGACGCACACCAAAAAGGCTGTTGTATGAACCATACAACAGTAACATACCTACACATACTTCATGCTATAAGTTCAAAAATGTCATGTGGTCCCATAGAGCTGTGAATAAAAGCGCCGCGTAAGGTTATATTTTCGATCTGTACATGCCAGGTTCGAGTCCCCTAGTATTCATGTTTGTTTTCAAATCAAATTTCTTCGAAGAAAAAATAGTGTATGCAACTTTCATGTAATGGTTATTAATCTCTTAATAAACATACATTTGTAAATGAAATAAGTGCCAAAGTGAAATTTCGCAAGTGAATTACAAATATGAAATATTTTTTTCAGGAAGCCCAAGAAGGATACGAAAAGTCTGCGAATGTTTTAGACGATTGCTTGGATGTGATGAAGAAAAATTTTACCAATTTGGTAACTCTTTTAGATGCTCACAAACGCTGCAGTGGCGTCTCTAATCTCGCAGAAACGTTAGAATTTGATCAATTGAAGGAAATGCTAGAGGAATGTATAGCATTACAAGCAACTGGATGGAGAACTCCTGCGCAAGACCTTACAGGTAGAATTGTTGATGGTTTTAAATGTTTTTGTACATTTATTATTAAAAAATGTCAAACTTCATGTAACTACCAAGGCTAATAAAGTTTTTGTACCGTTGTATTTATTATTGATGTTTTTCTACTACCGTATATTAAGTACATACTTGTCTTACTGAACTTATTATCCCAGACACATACATACATACTCACTTAACGCACTAGTGCGTATAGAAAAAGTTCCAATTTGTATGTACTTATATTCTTTTTGTAAATCAAATATTGAAACATATTCAGTTGAATACATAGGTTATTATAAAGAATAATTATTGAATACTGGAAAATCATAACAGAGTTGTGAATTAACCTTACTTTATGCATTAGGTGCGTGAAGAAAAAATACTACAGTCAAATGCGCTCTTATCGTGCGGGTTCAAAGGTCACTAACCATATGTATCAAATCAGAAAACACAGAGGCTACCAAAATGTTAGATTACACTGGTTGACGAATTGCCACTTTTTCTTTCATTCTCGAAATAATATCTATCATATTAAGTACCCTTTTTTTGCTTCAGGATGTAAAAAAACCGGAAAATTGCTTCTTATTATTCATATCGTCGCTTCGAATTGTCAAAGTCACAATACTGACATTTAAATAAAAACTTAGCTGGTGAAAGACTTTTGAGAATTGCTGAAAACTAAATACATACCCTTTTCTTTCCCATAAAAATTGCATAAGTCTTATTCATCTTACGGATTTTATTTGGAAGTTATGATTAAACACAATGAAAAAAAACAAAAACTTAGAGTATGTCTTTGATGAATCGTATGACCCGCATGATAAGACTGCCTTTGACTATATTAATCTTTTGCTTTTTTGATAAAAGTATCGGTAGTAGAAAAAATATTGTATGCAATTGGTTTGTGAAGTAGCACTTTGTTGACGAATGTAAATATTGGCGCGACAATAACAAGAGTATAATCACCATTTTTACGTTATAGATTATTTCTAATTCTTACAAAAACTACAGAAGGGTGGTGAGAAAATAGGATCATAATATATAATACAACCCAAAAAATGACTTAACACATACTTGAAGAACTGACTGTTCTACTGTACTTCTACGGATTGATTAGTTCGGCATCGCCCGCTAGAGGCTTCGAGACCTCCAGGTTGTACCGTTTATGTGAAGAGAGACCAGTAGCCCTTATCAGACTAAAACGTGTTTTCACTATGTTCTACTTGGAGAAAACCTCTCTTGGGTATTCTAGTCCTAGGAGTCTAATGATTCGAAGATAATGCTCGAGGCAATTTCCTCCTCTTCCATGCACAATCAACCGATATGATTCTCCCTATATATGCTAATTGTATGCATGTGCTTCCTGAGGGTATAGTGACTGGTGTGGTTGAATATTTCTTTAGTCAGCGATCCCGAAGCTTTTTGCTGCGTTCCTGTTTTGGCGAGAGGATCCAGAACCCCTGATCTTAGGTTGAGTCTACCAAGATGTACTTACAATAACCATGCAGCAGTTTTTGATATTCCAAATACTGATTTCAGTAAAAGTGTCAGTGTCCACAATGCCCTTGTGCCCTTATTTTCCGGGGTTAATAGTTTTCATATGCTATGGAAACATGCTAAGGTTTTCAGTGCTGTCTAATTATCTAAGAGTATAAGGATATTTTGGCCCATTAATTTTCTGCATCAACGGTGTGTGATCATTACACCTGGGTAGAGCACCATGAACTCCCTTTCCTATCCCAATCCAATGTCACTCTTAGATCCGTCTGTGAACCACATCAACGTTCCTTCTTGACTGCATACTTCCAACCCACCCCAGTTCATTACTGGATCTGGTATCGTTGGTTGTCCAGCATCACTTTTCATTTCAATAAGCGAGTTTGGATCCTGGAATGGCTATGAATGTTGGTTTATTCGTCCCAATCTCCATTTCATTCCAGCTTGTGGTTGGAGAAAAATAGTAGATCACTTTATTTGTTTAATAATCCATGCATCAAGCTCAAATATTTTAAATTGTTTACTTCCAACTGTTCGTTTGTTTAAGATTTTACTACAAGTCAAGGACTAAAATTCACCGACCAAGGAATTTTGATAACGGAATCTGGCAGAGAAATAAGTTACGATGAAGCTGTCGAAGTTAAATTATTGGATAATATAAAATTGATAGATCTAGTTCATCCCAATGAAATAAAGAAAATAACAGACGATGAACTATCACTCCAACTTTCACAAGGTGGGTATGTTTTTAACGATGAAACTCACAATAATTCTATTTGACCTGCAGCCGAGAAGGTTTTTGCATGTATGTATCATTTATCTCACGCCAAAGCTTTGGGAGCTGATAGACAACTTGAGTTCCCGGTATGGCACCACTAAAGCTTTTAGAGAAGTCCAGCATAACTTTATAGGGGATTACACTGCCATACTGATGCGCGTCGCTAATTTTTGCCTTACTCGGAAAACAACTTTTGCTTTGTTTTAAGCGACGCTTTGGAATAGCAAGGTAGAATTACTTCACAACTTGTATTCATATGTTTTCGACGTCCTAACTACTAATTTGATATCAGATTTTGGTGATCTACTGACGACATAAATCAAGAGCTAAAGAAAGAGAAAGAATAATTGTGCGCGGTCATCTAGGCGTGTACTTTGTTTCACTCTAGGGGTGTATACTTATTTCCCGAGGCTGGCGGAATGTTCATTACCCCTCTATTTTAACCGCTATTCCCAGAAGCGCAGATTAATTTGTACAAATGATATTTTTGTCTCGTTATCGTTGACTTTTTTTCGAAGTCGTGTACAATATAGGTAAAACAAAACACTTTCATCCGGCAACATTGTCTTTTACTGAGAGAATTCGCATTTAAACTGCTTTTCCTAAGTCTTTTCGCTACAAACGTTGATCACGTTGGAAGTGCATGCCATTGTATTTGAAAATAAAACAATATGCCTTCATTAACATACTTGACCAGTGCGAAAAAGTACAAATTGTAAGATGTTATTTTGGAGGCTAATGCAATCGTTAATTTTTTATTGTGGCATTTCAAAATCACACAATTGCTTCAAATTCAACAATTGTGAAAATAATTAGTAATTTCGAGAAATATGGATGTGTTTCAAACTGTAGAAAATGCCAAGCTTCGGAAGATCCAATCGAACGCCCAATAAACGATGAAAGGCTGACTATAGAATTAACTGTTTGTTTAGCAGTTGAAACAGGACAACCATCTTCTTCAAGACAAATTGCTGAAGAGGTCAACATG
The DNA here is from genome assembly GCA_963978555.1 of Galerucella nymphaeae. Lineage (NCBI taxonomy): Eukaryota > Metazoa > Arthropoda > Insecta > Coleoptera > Chrysomelidae > Galerucella > Galerucella nymphaeae. The sequence goes on along the minus strand of OZ021715.1, from coordinate 13,948,574 downwards.
GATAAGAGAACTTCTGAACAGTATATTTTAAAACGGAACGGGTACCATTGATACAAGGTTCAGACAACGCAGGAAATATTTCCCAAGGACAATATCAGACGAAAATATTTTATTTAAGGATGAGTCAACTTTTTCATTTCATCAAAAAAACAATATTGGTCTAAGGAAAATGAACATCTAACCATTCCAATCCAAACACAGTATCCGCAGAAGCTAAATTTTTGGACAGGTGTTTCAGGTGACCACATTATAGGTCCTTTTTTCATTGAGGGGAACTTAAATTCAGCAAAATATTTGGACTTATTACAAAATCAAGTAATTCCTGCAGTTCTCCTTATACCCGATATTGATCTCAACAGAATTTGGTTCCAACAATATGATTGTCTAGTCCATGATTCAAGAATAGTAATGGAATTTTTTGAATTTTACATTCCCCGAAAGAATCATTAGTAGCTACTAATGGTACAATTAAATGGCCTACAAGATCACCTGAACTAGCTCCAAATCATTTTTTTCTTTGGGGATTTTTGAAAAGTAGCATTTACCAACATGCATTTGAAAGAGCTAATAATTTAAATTAATTAAGGGTGAAAATCTTAGAGATATGAGATCAAATCTTTATCACAGATTTAGTTATTGTCTGGAACAGCAAGGTGGTTTATTTGAGCACTTAATTCATTAAAATTATGTTTACCTTTAGAATGGGTTTTTATATTCATTTTTTTCGGGAAGTTTATATTTTATGTTTTGAATAAGTGTAGGTACTTATTTTATTTTTCCAATTAAATTTATTAATGGAAAGGATTTTTAGATTATTAATTATGGTTTTCTCAAGAAATGCTGTTTTATTTTCAAGTTACAATGGCTAAATCCTATTGTGGTTAGAAAATGTCAACTTGGTCTGAAATGATCATGTTGACAAAAATGAATTTCAAGAGGTACAGGTTACGTAATAACGTTTGTATTTTTTTTTAATTTCTTCAACACCCTCACTCCTTTCATGCTGGGAGCATATTGAATACCACCAACTAGTGAATTCTCTCTGCATAAAGGACAATGTTATCGGATGAAAGTGTTTTGTTTTAACTATTGTGCATGACTTCAAAAAAAAGACAACGAAAACAATAGAAAAATATCATTTGTACAAATTAATCTGCGCCTCTGGCTCTATCTAATAGCGGTTAAAATAGGGGGGCAATGAGCATTCAGCCAGTCTCGGGAAATAAGTGTACACCCTAGCTGCCCCAATGACCGCGCATAATTATTCTTTCTCTCTCTTTCAGCTGTTTTCCTCATATTTTCTTGTCGTACTTGTGTAATCCGAGGGGTTCCGAAAGAAATTTCGCAATCTGTATGTATTGGAAAATTTCTGAATGAGAAATCAGCCAAAGATTAATCATGAAACAAATACATGATTTCACGCCACTACATTATTTTCCAACGTTTAGTCTTCCTATAAATTCTGGTGATCGTAAATTCCAAGGATTTACCAAATATTCAGTAATTTGTAAAAAAAAAACACCTGAAACTGAAAAGTTTAAGCAACCTGTAAATATTTACCCAGGACCCCAAGTGATGTAGCATCGCTAAAAGCGGATCTTCAATGATATTTAAGGAATAGATAAATATATTTGGAAAAAAAGTGATGGTTTCATCACACTATAGCTGCTGTTCAGCCTGGAATTTAGATTGTTATTTGGAAAAACAGTAAATTCAAAACAAAAATTCACTTGTTTCTGCAATTTCCATAAAAATTCAATGAATACTTCCGAATAACAGGTTGGATTGTTTTTAGTCGTCCATTCTGTATATTGAACGTAAGAAATCCTCGGCGCTGGCTGTTTATATTCATTTCAAATAATGTATTTTATACAAAATGTTCGCAATTGGCAGTTTAGAGCGGCACTTACAGTCTACTTTTCATTAATTCTTTAAAATATTCGACATCTTTTTCTGTTATTCTTTCCGGCAATGGGGCATGTCCACCAACAGTCGTCCAGAGGACAAATAATTGTTTGGAAAAATTTTTTAATTTGCAATTTGGTCGTTCTGTATTAGTTCAATGATCATTCTTATTATAAACCGTCAGACATTGCTTCTAAAATACCCAAACAATTAAAACAATGTTAAAGAAGACACCAAATCAAAATTAAATGATTTTAAACACGATCAAAATAACAATAAACAATCAAGTGTTGTACAAAGAACGCTTGTTCATTAGATTCATTATAGTCCGGGAGGTAACGACAGAAATTTCCGGGTCATTTTCGCAAGCTTCATTTTTTTTGTATGATTTATGTGTGTAATAAACAATAGTAATATGAACGTCTGCCGGCGCACCCCCACGACAGTGTGTTACTGGAGGGTTACAATTACAGCTGAAAATAAACAAAAAAAACTTATTGCCGTATAGACGAAACTTATTGTACTTATCAAATGAAACATAAAAAGCTTAGAAAATATAGTCTGCCACCTAAATTCGACAACCAACATCGTCTGCCACCCACATAAGTAAGCGCAAATTTGATATAGAAAAAAAACTTATATCCGCAAGGATGAAATTAATAAAAATGCTTCTTTTTGTAGTAACAAACACAAAAATAATAGTCTGCCACAAATAAGATGCAACGAAGATCGTCTGCCAAGCCTATGAAGTTACGCTCGGCATGCTTCGCGCGAGCACCGTGGCGACGACGCTGCATCTTTATCGGCTTGAAAGACGATCGTCAAATGTACTAAATTGTTGGACGACTCTCATGAAGTTGTTTTTTATGATACATTTATTCACTGGATTTAAATTTGTTCAAGCGTAGATCATAGAATAAGTCATCGCGTACGCCTACTCGGTTTTCAAAATTGATTTTGAATAAATAGTTTGATGAATTTCAATAAAATATTACTGTTTTGCAATGACATTAAGAGATTATTTTTTAAGGCATGATTATTTATTGATTTTCTTTCAAATGAATTCTATAGGTATATTATATACAACATGTATAACGATTCTGATCTAGTTTGACAACCGTAATTTTATGGAAATGAGTTTTACCACACGAGTCTGCCTGAAGCAGCCGAATGCAGAAAAACAATTCCCGCAAGTGTTAGGTACAATAGTTTCTCTACGAGCGTGAGGATTCACTTATTCACGAGCAAAATGAACTGACAGTTCTCTGACAATTGATTAATTTTTAATTTTCCACACTAAAATGTGTGTGGGAAATTCAATTTTCCGCCTGCTTAACAAGTGCGGAAAGTGATACTTTCCCGCACGCGACTGCAGTTGACCCGAACGACGCAGAGCGGAGTTCGGGCAAGCGGTCAAGTCATTAGATCGTTTCTCTCAAAGTTTTAGTAGCTAACGAATAATTTCATAGTTGTTTTCTATAAAAACTAAAAATTAAAATGGAAACTGATAGCGATATTGACTTAGATTTGACACCTCCGAACATAATAGGGGCAGTGAAAGTAACAACACTGAATTTATTATCGGAAACGTCAAAGAGTAAATATGTATCAACGCGCTTATGACTTTTTTTTGGAATGGAAGGTAGGTCAAAGGACAAAATCGTGTATTGAACGTGAATGATATGTTGTCATAGGAAAAGTATAGCATGCAGCTCGCAACAAAATGCCCATTTTGCAAAGGTGGTAATACTGCTCCATCGACATTTTTTACAATGGTCCGGAAGATTTCGTCACTTTCATTTACTTTATATGTTTTCATAAAAACAGCTACACGAGCCTCATTGACGTCAGCTATCTTTTTCAACTCATACATGCGGCAGACAAATTCTTCGATAACTGTAACACTGCTGATAAGTCGTCAGTATTTAAATCGCGAATGCTTTCAAAGGCATCTATGTATTGTTACGGTTCTAAAAATCGCCACTCCAAAAAAAAGATTTTTGCGAATTTTCTAATTATATTTAAGTTTCTATTATCATGGAAAAGATTAAAACTAGAGCTTAAATTAATTCACTGAGTAAATTTATAGCGTAAAAAACAACTTCATGAGAGTAGTTCAACAATTTAGAACAAACAACGATCGTCTTTCAAGCCGATAAAGATGCAGCGTCGCCGCCGCGGTGCTCGCGCGAAGCATGCCGAGCGTAACTTCATAGGCTTGGCAGACGACCTTCGTTGCATCTTATTTCTGGCAGACTATTACTTTTGTGTTTGTTACTATAAAAAGAAGCATTTTTATTAATTTCATCCTTGCGGATATAAGTTTTTTTTCTATATCAAATTTGCGCTTACTTATGTGGGTGGCAGACGATGTTGGTTGTCGAATCTAGGTGGCAGACGATATTTTCTAAGCTTCTTATGTTTCATTTGATAAGTACAATAAGTTTCGTCTATGCGGCAATAATTTTTTTTTGTTTATTTTCAGCTGTAATTGTAACCCTCCTGTAACCCCCTGTCGTGGAGGTGTGCTGGCAGACGTTCATATCACTATTGTATATTACACAGATAACTCATACAAAAAAAATGAAGCATGCGGAAATGGTGTATTGAAATCTGTCGTTACCTCCCGGACTATTAGGGCGACTGTAGCATGACGCCACGTGGTCCTATTTGTGCCAATCTTTTCGAATAATCTTTGAGGTTGCTTCTCTGAGCTTGTCAATACTCTTCATTTGCAGGAATTACTATTATTTTCCGATTATGCTCATTATTGGTTTCATAGGAATATGTTCTCAGTGCCGTTCCTGGCGGGTATGCAGCGAATGCCCCGCACGCAGGCGCCCAATTTAAAGGGCGCCAAATTCAACTATTCGCTACTCTTGCAAAAACGCACTTCTAATTGGAAGAAAAATCGGCATTAAAGGTAATAAAGTGACTTTAGTCTATAAGGAAACTATTCAGTTTAAGCCTCTAACTAAAAATGATTATGAAAATTGGACTTATCATAAAAATTTAGGCATAGTATATAGGGGCGCACAAAATTATTCTTGCACTCAGGTGTTCGCCACCCCAGGAACGGAATGTTCTCAGCCTATTAACTTATTAACACTTTTGATAGGCATCCTCTTTTTAAACATCTCCAAAATATTTCACCGAACTTTATTTTTTTTTAATAGTTTCTGTTCGAGAATAATATTTTTTCCACGATTGCTTTCTATTCATTTTGCTATTATCAACTTTCAAAACGACATTATGCCAATTTAAATTTAATTTAAATTAGGTTTCTGTACATTAGATTGATTAGGCGAAATTGACATAAGATTTTAATTTGAGAAAACCAGTCCTCTACTTCTTGAGAAATTCGTTGCTTGTTGGTGTGCAATTTACCTGTGCCATTGAATTACATTTTATTTCATGAATTTTATGCATTTTTGTACCGTTATATGCTTTCTTATTAAACAGACAGCTCAGAATCGGTCGAAAGCAAAATGACTTCAGAAGATGTTAGTTATTTAAAAGAACATTTGGGAACTCCTCTAACTTTGGCACTAGCCGAGATAACCGCAATACAACCGCGAGATCCTATCCACTATTTAGGACACTGGTTATTTAAATATCGGTACAATGAAGAAGTTGCTGAAATTCAAAAAATTGAAATTAACCAATTAACCGAAGAAAGAGAAAGAATAGCCAGATCAAGATGGGTAAGTTCTGTATAAAGTGAAATATCATAGTAAAATAACATAAAGCCCTATGCAGGCCTGCTTACGATCTCAAATGATTCGCGGTCAGCTTTGTTCAATTTTAGATGTAACAACGGGTATCTACTCACTAAGAAGTGGGAGCTCATATTAAGTGCGCATGTGCGCTCTCTTGGAATAGCAAATATTGATGAACCGCGCAAGCGCACATTATATAAGCTTACTCTCAAAGGAGCTGTCACTGTTAGTGAATAGACACCCCGTAGTAAGCGAAATGACAGACACGATTCCGGTGATATATAATAAACAAAGCCTGTGCTCGATATATAATAAAATGTGTATGGAATATGCATAGATTTCAAAAAGGTTGTATAAGTTGACACTTATGACAGTCGCCTGAGAACAAAAAATCATTCGGATAGATTTTAGATACGTAATTTGGTTGTACAGTCAGATATGAGTTTTAAGAAGTTAAAACAATGTCGAAGAATGCAACAACAAAAATTAATTTGAATTAATTAAAACATGATCAAGAAAACTATAAGAACAACGTGTTGTGCGAATAACGCTCGTTTATCATCAGATTCATCAGGACGTGACGTTACGTGGACTTGTTTCTATAATATTAACCATAAATATTTAGATTTGCATGATATGTGAGGTCGGAAGGAAGCATTTTGGTGATCTTGTTGTTTGTCCTCCCACATTTCATGTGATCGATGAAAAACAGTGGGTTGTTACTTTATATACTACAAACCAGGCCTTTTTTTCTTTGAAGTATTATCAGTAGTAGTTTTCTGTGATATTGTCGTACTAATAAGGCGCAAATACACCGAAACCGGTCTTCAAGTTATGTTGTCCCTTCTAATTGCAAACCAGAATGGTTGGTGCTAAATATCTTAAAGATATGCTAACTTCGTATGACTTTGATGTGTAATCCAATATCCGTCGGGGCCTACAGCCCGGGAAGTAGTTGTTTCTTCTTATTTGAACGGTTACAGTCTCTGAAAAATATTTTTCAAAGCTCAAAGAAATGGAATAAGCATTATTTTGCCTTATATATCTTTTTTCTCAATGGAAAATATTGAAAACTGGGGAAATAGCATCAATTTGGTATTGCTTTAAAAAATTACAAACTATATTTAAATTGGGACTGTAAGGTAGGCCAGCTGGAGAATCAAATGAATATTTTGTCAGACAAAAGTTGAAGGTTCGTACGAATAGCGATTTGAATATAACCGTAAATGTTGAATTCGAGTGGGTATGAAAATCAAAAGTTATGGTCAGCTTCAGCAATGAACTTGTCGATTTTTCGTCATTTGATTCACTTGAAAAAATGCAATTAGTCAAATGTGATCAGATATGAAAGAGTCTCCTTTATCTGTAATGTCGCTTGTCAAGATAGTTGTACACCTAACACATAAAAAAGTCATGGTTTAAAAGAGACAGATTCAGATTCTGTGTCATCCGGTCCTAATTTCCCATATTTCCCATCCTTGTTACATACATTTTTGTTCCACTTGTAATTATATCCACTGCTATATCTGTATTCGACTTTAAACACTTGCCAAAATTATTACTACAGTTGAGTTGAGTTAGGTTATCCACTTATTTGTACCAAAAGAAGGGAAGACTTATAGAACATCATCCGTCAAACACAAAATTGATACTGGCCATGCCAAGCCAACCAAACACTAAGCTCGAAGGCTATCACGACCAAATGAAAAGGAAGCTGAATGAATAATTCGAGAGAAGGAGGAAACTTATAGAATCTACTAGCCCATGGGTGTCTATAGTAGCGATCGTCAAGGAAAATTATGGAAACAACAGATACTTTGGCTGGCAGCAAACTGTTTTCCACCTAGGACCTCAGGTCTGGCTATTGGCAAGCCATATGACGAAGAGAAAACTGATTTTCTCGAACGCACGTACAATTTGGAATGTCCAATGTATGTCCATCGCTGGACGTACTTGAGATGGACGTATTTAAAAAAATATAATAGACTTAACCTCCAACAACTCATGGAAACCACATAAATACATTTTTTAGAAAAATATTAATTTTTAGCATAAATTTATTGAAGAAGAGGCCAAAGCAGCGGTTCTTGAAATGATTGTTAGAGCAGAAGAAATCGCGATACGAAATGAATTATTGAGAATTGAAAGAGAGCTTCAACAAGCCGAAGAGCATGAAGAGATATTGGATGCTGAGGCTCAAGACGTATTTCCCGTTATCTGATACATTTAAAGTCCAATACATCAACAACACATTTTATACAAAATTATACATTATTTTTCAATTTTGGTGAAATAAATTTCAAGATACACGATTTTTTTTCATTCACAAATCAGCAGTTCTATAAATGTAATTAATTGTATCTGCTTTTCCAAAAAAATTTTAGATTGGGAAAATATAAAACATTTCTAATGGACCCAAATTTTTTACAGTTCATTATAGTAAAAGTTCAAGGTGAAACACATTTGGAAAATAGATGAGTTGAAATTTCACATAGTTTTATAGGCAAAATTACTTAAATAAGTCGTAAAATCAGAGACAGTCGATAATTAAAATATTCATCAAGCTAAAATCAAGAAAATATAAAAATATCAAGTGAAAAATGAGAATGAACACCTTGGGGGACATTCAAAAATATATACATATATGTATTATCATAAATAACAATATACCCGAAGGTGTTAAGGAGATTTGTTTCTACATTGTAAAGTTTGTACTTATGTACAATCTTTTTACATTTTTGAATCCCTTGTAAAATTCTGCATACAGTAAAACTTCTCATTCATATTTTTGTCCACGACTATTTGATAATTTCAACATTTAACGTGTGCTCCTTCAAGTATAGGGAGACTAGGGAGGGCTGATACGTCTAATCCTTGACCTAGGAAATTGAAAAAAGTTTTCATTCAATGAAATCAGTTTGTGCGGCCTTTTATACCCAAACTAAGTTACAATTGATTGTGAGCAGTTAAAACATGTCAGTTTAGATAATGGTAGGAGATATCTGGTATTTTTTTTTAAACTGTAAAGTTTATCAATCCTCCCATGGTAAGGGAGTTGGATACTGGATACCAAAATGGTGTCCAGGCTTCTTCCGCCGCATAAAGTTTATTAAATATTTATCTACCACTTTTTCTCTCACTTGTCCAACATAGTGCTTTATTGTCTTTTTTGTTGTAAATCTTACTAGAACAAAGTCCTCAAAGTTCACTACTCCTCTAAAAAAATAATCTACTAATTCTTTCAAATTATCTATTTCGTCTTCTATATCAGTTATTTCATACGATGATGATGGCTCGAATACAGAATTATCAGATTCAGATTCCCCTTCAATTGCTTTTTGTTTCTTCTGTAACTTTTGATACTTGTTTTTGTCCTTTTTTAGAAATGATTTTGCTAGGTCTGTGAAAAGTCTGGACGCCAGCTTCGTCACAGTTGTATATTGAATCTGGTTCAAATTGATCTCGGCGTAGTACTTCACCAAGTAAATTGTAAAATTATCCTACAGTGTGTTGGTTAAAAGCTGTTCCACGGGAAAGGCTCGTTGGTTCTGGTTTTCGAAGCGATAGTTCATTGTTTCTCTCCATAAACCCTCTAAAAGCCACTCATAGGAAGCCATTTCACATTTTATCCAATTTGAAGAGGCTTTTTTTATTTTCCAAAGCATACAAATATGCAAATTTTTTCGTCTCTTTCGAAGTGAACCCATAATTCATTTCAGCCACTGTTAGCAGATATTCAGCTTAACTTTTTTCTTCTTCGAAATTAAACAATTGAGAAGTCGCAAAATTTGGAAAAAACTTTGTTTCTTCTCCCTTTTCCTTGTATTTGGCAACATACTTTCTTAGTGTCATTTTGTCTAAGAGATAGTACTTCTCAATTTACCTCTATAACTTCCTGGACGGCTTTTTTCATCCGTTCAGGTGAAGCCGGTGTTCTATTAGTTTTTTCTTCCATTTGAAAGGCATCCTGTAATTAATAAGAACAACTTATGTAGGTACAACCTAGAATTCTGAAAGAGTGCGAGGTTTGATACATGTATCAAGTTAATAGGTTAATCTCAACCAGCTTTTACTAGAATGCTCACACTTACCTTCCGAAACTTTGTAATTTATACAGTAAAAACAAATTTTTTGCGCGAATTTCTTGAAACCGCCTCCTAAGACAGCAAATATATATCAAGTGTGTTGATCACGTGGAGACGTTCCACTGTTGCCAAATCTACCAAGCAACAAGTGCTTTAAGCGGTAAATTTGAAAGCGTATCATCCCTCCCATAGCATCAACCCTCTCTAGTCTCCCTAATGACGAACATAATTCACCCGTGGATAATAGGTGTGAATAATAGGTGAGTATAATGAATAGGTAACATGACATAGAATTATGTCTGGCCAATAATTTTAAATAGGACCTTTTGGCAAGTATATCTCGTTTGAAAGGCATTGACTTTGGCTACATAGCCATATTAATTTTGTTTGGGTTTAAACTAATTTTGAAGGATAAATTAAATGAATACCAAAACTATCGAAATTATTTTTTAAATTTAATTAATCAAATATCTACAATGGATTCTTATAGCAAGTGTTCGAAATGTGCTCCGTCTACTTCCTGACAGCAATACATCCTATTAGTAAACTCTTGTCGTACTCGTTCGAATGTGTCAGCTGAAATTGCATTGCATTCTTCAATAATTATTCTTTATTTCAAAACGCCAATGATATCTGGTGCCGTAGTATAAACCTTGGATTTCAGGTACCCCCATAGAAAAAAATCCAATGGTGTCAGATCTGGTGATCGAGGTGGCCATTCTATAGGACCTCGCCGGCCGATCCATCTACCTTGATATTCCTCATCCAGGTAATGTCTTACTGCACCATGATAATGTGCGGGAGCACCATCTTCTTGAAATGTTATTTCCAGATAGCCGAATTCATCTGGATTATCTTCCAGAATTTCGGCTCAATTGCATTTTGTAACATCTCCAGATACACTTCACAGCTTAAATTTTAATTTAGAAAGACAGGACCAACTATGTGGTTTCCCAAAATACCTGCACAAACATTGACTTTTTCTGGAAATTGGTTATGTTCACGAAAGGTGTGAGGATTTGTGTCACTCCAAAACCTTACATTTTGTGTATTCACATTTCCATTGCGGTAAAAAGTACTTTCGTCACTAAAACAAATTGTTTTTGTATAATGCCGGTTTTGGATAATTTTATTTGTCATACATTCACAGAATTCGAGTCTTCTGTCGGGGTCGTCATCCGAAAGGTGGTGAACCATTTTTAACTTGTATGGATGAAATTTATTTTTACCAACACTCTCTGTACTGTACTTTTACTTACTTCGCAGGTAGACGCAACTTTAGTTGAAGAGGAAGTAGGGTTTACTACTATTTCAGCAACTTTTTTTATCATCACTAAATGTTGGTCGACCAGATGTTTGGCATCTTGAACACTACCTGTTGCTTCAAACTTGTGAAGAAGCTCCCTCAAATAAGTTCTCGAGATAGGGCGATCTGGCTTTCTCTCATTAAATAAACGTTATGCTTCATGGAGATTCTTTCTAGATTCACCAATAAGGTCCTATTTAAAATTATTGGCCAGAGTGGCACTGTGACGTCATCTATAACTATTACGTCACCAGTTACCATTCGTAGAGAAGTTTACAACACTTTATTTTCACCCTCCAAATTTCATTAATGTAAGTGTAGCCGTTCAAAAGATACGAGGGGGGGAGGGGACTTTTGAAAGCACTGTATATACCATATTATCAAGGTTTTGTAAATACAGGGTGAATCACGACTAACGGGACGGAGGTTTATGGCGAAACGATAAAGATTTTGAAATGTTCATCACTTCAGTAGTTTGTACATTCATATAGGCTACATTTCAAAATTGTTTTGAAATATACAGGGTGTTCCAATAAAGTGTGGTGTATCAGTTATATTTTTTCTTATGGAAAACCCAATATTTGATGGTATGATCTGATCGCCCCCAAAAAATAAAATACTGTTTTATAATAGTTCCCTATACCTAAATACAGAGGGTTCCGAGTTATGTTGAGTTTTTTTAAAATGTGAACATTTCGAAAAAAATCCGGCTTTGCCGTCGTGCTCGAAAAATCGCGCGTGTTTAAAAGACCTTAATATCCACTTATACTTTAATATACTAATTCCACGGTCTCGCCATGATAAAAGTCTGATCTGATCGTCCCACTATTCACTGTTGCCAAATTTCAGTATTCCGGTTGTAGGTTGTAGGTGGCCTTGCCTGGGCCCATAACCTTTTATTAGAACCGTTTTACAAGTACGAGAATTATTGCGAAATTTAATCTGAAATTTTCATAAAAATAATTATCGCAAAAACAATCTCACAGCGCAGGCGAATGGGCTTGTTTGAGAAAAAAATTTTAATTTGAAAATAGAAACTAGAACTCATTTTAAACGGATTCCCAAAATTTTAGATTTTTCCGCGAACGTTTAAGCCCTCAAATTAATTAAAGAAATTGGATTGAACGAAAACGGGGCGTGGTTACCTGTGACGTCACAGTGCATGTGCCCATACCTAACGTTTGAAACGCCGCGAGTCGAGTGCTATGTGGAAGTGTACTGTTTGTTTATTGCATTATTTGTATTTTGTTACAGTTCTAGCACATCCTAGAATGCACCAGAAAAATATATGTACTGTTAAAATCCATATTTTAACTCATGTAATTATTCTCATACTTTCTTTTATATTTCAAAATTCCCGCCCGCATTACAAATAAGACAACTTAAATCTCAAAATCATGCGGGAGCAACCCGAACTATGAGCCAGCCACCCTGTGCTCTCCCCCTCCCCATTCCAGTTCAAGAAGTCGAAGAAACATGTGCTCCCCAACCCCAGTTTCATTTTAGTGCTAATCTATTTTTTTTGGCAAACATGCCTATAATTTTGTTGTAATATTATTTTAACAATTTAGTGTAGTGCTTCTACAATTTGGAGAATACAGGTAAAAGCCAACCTTTTATTTTTCCAATCAAATAAGAAAATGTTTGATGGCATGGTCCCCATTTTCGCTCCAATTTCGAAGATTGGTTAACCCACGCGGCGTTGCCAAACTCATTTTTTCGTAGAACTTTTCTTTTGTACCGCCGGTATGTAAAATCCTTCTAAGCAACTCGGTTGTTTGTTCTTAGTGAGTGAATGCTCCGATACTCGGACTTAGTAAATTATGTACAGTTGTTCGTTACTTCATTAGACTTTGTTAAGAAACTATAATTGTTTTATTTTTATGTGTAAACCCGGTCCTTAACTCCGGTATAATAGTTAAGTGGTCCTTCGATAATATTTAGTGGGAATAATTATCATATTCCTTACGATGGACGTATGTAAAGTTATAGAACCTCTTAATCTCAATCCACATTAAGTTTGAAATTTATTACAGCCACTGTCTTTTTTGATATACCTTTCGCACTGAACTTTACATATGTTTTTTGGCCTTCGAGCCGCAAGGATATTAGATGAGAATAGGATTGATCAAAAGCTGAAAAGTGTCAGCCGAGTTTGATGACGTCACTGGTTACCCATGCGCGCGTCGGCTTGCGCGAATTATGAAACTGTGAAATCCGTGGTGTTATTTATTTATTTTTTAAATTTTAATAACAAAAAATAAAGTATTTAATGTATAAGCAAAATTTTTCAACATGTTTTTTTATGTTAAAATCATTCTGGGTATAAATCATGTAAGTCAATATTCCTTTTACCTTAAATAATAATTAATTGGGCGATTTAAAAGCTGGTTCAGGGGATAGTATTCTGGAAAAACATAATGCCATTATGTAATTTGGCATTTTTATTTGGCCAACTGCAAATGTTCAAGATAATCCGGATAAGAATGATGGAGAATATGTTTACGCACATGACAAATTTTTAAGTGTAATTTTCAATAAGCAATAAAAAAAATGATTACTATTTACTATGTTAAATTATGTTCCACTTACCCCATTTCTTGCTAAAACAACATGTCATGATCAGTTTTTCAAGTTTCTTCCATTATTATTATTTATAAACTGTGTAGGTAGGTTATTCAATATTTTATTTTTTTGCAACTCAAATATGTACTAAATTTGGAGTAAAAAAGTATGTGTATGAAATAGCTTTTATTGATTTCTAAAAAAACTCGAATTGTGTGATTTATGAGGTTTTTGAAATGGCTGATTCAATTTTATACTCATTTTTATTAATCAGCAAATATAATAGGACAAAACTGGTATTTTAACATGAAAATAAAACAACACTAATATCCTTGAAGAGTTTCGCCTTACAAACAGCTGTTGCAATTATCAATAGTTACACTATTACAATACAGTTCGAAATCTGTCTTTGTTTACTACACAGAGAAAAAGAAGATAGACATATAATTGATGGAACACCAATGTCGACAAAAGAACGTTGCTGTGACGTCACTGGTTACCCAAACGGCTAGCGTTGCTCTTATGGGAATAATCCATCCTATTCTCATCTAATATCCTTGTTCGAGCCGGACGTGTACTTTTTTCTATAATTTTGAACTTTCTTCACATTTAAAAACAAAAACGTGATTACAAAATAAGTCTCCAGTGCCGGGAATTCGGTAAAACGTTTGGCAACGCCCGGTACGTCGAATTGAACACGCAGAGCGCGCTGCGCTGCTAGCAACGGAAGGTAACAGCCTTCCCCACCTCATCGCCTACGTCACACGGTCATGCGTAGACTGTACATCGCCTGCCGCTTGGAAAGCTTCGCCGAGGAGCAAGCTGGAGCAAGACGCGCTACATAGGCTGAAAAAACGAAATCAGCTGATACATGTGTAATATTTATTTGATTTTCGCCGCTATACTTGTTTAGATACCAATTTGAATTTAGTTTCATCATCGATTGGATTTTATTTATGGTTTTATGTAACTCGCTATTTAATTTGTATTGATATTTTCGCTGCTTATGTGTTTACGCAAATATTTCGCAATTTAATTATCCATAATCGAATTTAGTTTGCATGTAACTAGCTATATAAATTTGATTCTCGCAATTTATGCGATATTGAAATTTCCTCTTTTTTCGATATCTGAATTTAGTGTTTGTTTGTATTTGATTATTTCTGCCTCATATTTTGTACATATATTATATTCTATGGTTTTGCAAAATTACTCGCTACTGGTTTACAAGGAAAGCTTATATGCCTACTTTGTTTTAGAATTTAAACCTATTTGTTTAAACTGTTTATTTGACTTGTTTAAACTGTTTATTTGACTTGTTGAAACTTTAAGGTGTTTGGAACCTTTTCTACATTTGTTCTAGTTAAGGTTCTCGCCCATATTTATTGTTTGATTCTCGCAAATATTGTTTGATTCTCGCGTAAACCTATAAACTATTTATTTTGCAGCCATGGCACTCTCTTTAACTACACTAAAAAATAAACGCAAAGGCGCCAAGTCACAACTAAAACGTTTAGAATCTTTTGTCGCTAATCTCAGTGGAGAGGAGGAAATCTATATTCTCCAAGTAAAATTAAATAATGCTATTAACCAATATGAGCTCTATAAATCGCTGCAGTCCGACATTGTGGGACTTACTTCTCCTGAAGATGACCTGTCAGACACGACAGCATCTGAGGATTTAGTCTCTGACAAATTTGAAGATCTAATAGCTACTTTGACTTCAAAAGTTGATCAACATAAAATCCTAGTTAATACTAATTCGCAACAATCTAATATTTCTTTACCTCAGATAAATGTACCTCCTTTTTCAGGCAATCAAGCCGAATTTACGCAATTCTATGATCTTTTTAATGCTATAGTTTTAAATAATCCTAAATTGAGTAGTAATAGTGAGAAATTGTACTATTTAAAAAGCCTTCTGAGAGGTCAAGCTTTGGAATTAATATCTAGTTTACAGGTTACAAATGACAACTTGCCAGTCGCTATTCAAATTTTAAAAAATGCTTATGAGGATCGTTCTAAATTATTACATACTTTGTATTCTGAATTAGTTGATTTAAAACCTTTAGCTAAAAGTAATGCCGCTGCTTTAAAGGATTTCTACATATCGTCAAAGAAAACGCTAGATTTGATAAAGAATTTAGGTCTCAAAGATAACGAAAGCTTCGAGACACTCGTAATTTTCCTTTTAGAACAAAGACTAGACTTTCAAACCAGACGGGCATTTGAAAGTGACCGCTTACCTAATACTTATTCTAACCTAGACTCATTTTTTGAATTTCTTAAAAAACGATTTTCAGTTCTAGAAAATTTAAACGTATTCGAACCTTCTGGTAAAAAAGAAAATAAAATTGAAAATAAATCCAAAGTTAGTTTGCACAATAGTGTGGAGGGGAGAGCTAATGTTTCTAATCCTTCGCGAGGAAGAAACAATTTTTCGAGTCATTCGCAAACAAATTATACACCTGTTACTTCCTCTTCTAATAATAATCAAGTTAATTGTAACTTTTGTTCAGACAAATCGCATTCCATTTATAAGTGTAGTAAATTTCTTAATTTAGTCCCGTCGGAGAGACACAGATTCGCCAAAGAAAATAAGCTTTGTATAAACTGTCTTAGTAGTCAGCATTTGTTCGCAACTTGTAAATCACTGCACCGATGTTCAAGTTGTGGAAAACCACACCACTCATCGTTACATTTTGAAAATAATGTTAACGGGAGATTGGTCTCTTCTAATCACGCTCCTATCGTAGATAGAAATACTTCTCTGCCTAGTCGCAATTTTGGTAACAATCATAATCGCTCCAATTTTAGTAGTAATGTTTCTACAGTCGATACGAATTTAAATGCGACGAATAATTCCGCTATAGTAAATTCTGAGCCGCAAGCATCCGTATCTGCAGCAACTTTTGTAAATAATATTGTTTTATTACCTACCGCTTTAGTAAATGTATATTGTAGCAACGGTGAAACTCGGACAGCTCGCGTCCTTTTAGATTCAGCCTCTCAAATAAGTGTTATTAGAAAACCATTTGCGGATCTCCTGAATCTTCCTACTCGCGCTTTTAATGTAAATATTTCTGGTCTGGGAAGTGGACACTGTAGCCACACATCAAATGTAGTTGATATTTCTTTTAGTTCTATGATTAAACCATATAGAACATTCAATCTAACTTGTTCAATAATAGAAAAAATTACTAACAAAATTCCGCAATTTTCTATATCACCTAATATATTTAAATTACCTTGCAATGTTAAGCTTGAATTAGGTGACCCGCAATTTTTCCAACCTGGAGAAATTGATATGTTGATTGGCGCTGAACTTTATTTTAGTCTTCTGAAAAACGAGGTGATTAGTATGGGCGCAAATTTACCATCTTTTGTAAATACACATTTAGGATATGTTGTCGCTGGCCCAGTCGCCGAAAATTATCCTTCTAGTTCTCATCACAATAATTTTGTTCTTTCATTTTTAACTCTAAATAATTCTGATTCGGATGAAACTACTTTAACTGAACTTGTAGAAAATTTCTGGCATATGGAGGACGTTTCCAATGACCAGAAACTCTCATCAAATGATGAACTCGCCGAACAAATATTTCTAGAAACTACAAAAATTTTACCTTCGGGCAGGTATCAAGTTAATATGCCCATTGTAGAAAATGTTAATAAAAAATTAGGTCATTCATTTTCAATAGCCAAACGGCGATTTTCACACTTAGAGAAAAAATTTGTAAATAATTCAACTTATTTTGAAACTTATAGAAAGGTTTTATTTGAATATATTTCTTTGGATCATGCTAGAATAGTACCGCTATCGCTTTATCATGGTATTTCTAACGAACTGAAATATTTTGTACCTCATCGTGCGGTAATTCGCGATAGTTCTGTTTCTTCTAAATGTCGTATTGTTTTTGATTACTCATCTCGCTCAGAGTCTGGTATGTCCCTTAACGATCTTACTCTAAAAGGCTACCAGGTTCAAGATAATCTATTTGACATTATCTGTCGTTTTAGAACCTTTCGATTTGTTCTTTGCGCGGATATTCAGATGATGTACAGAATGATCGAAATTAATCCCGCTCAGCGTCACTTACAAAATGTGCTTTGGCGTGACAATCCGTCTGACTCCTTTAAGTGTATCGAACTAAAGAACTTATCTTTCGGTCAAAATTGCTCGCCATATCTCGCGACCCGCGTGCTTAAAGATATTGCAGATAATAACCCTTCTTATAAATTAGCTCAATCCGCGCTTCATTCGCAAACTTACATGGATGACATTCTTAGTGGGGTGTCTGACTTTGATCAACTCAAAACGCTATATTTAGAATTGAATACCGTTCTTAATAAACACGGATTCTATCTTCACAAATGGCACTCCAACTCGCTAGAATTTCTCGAATCTCTCTCGCTAAACCAAAACTTGGAATTTGATTTAAATTTAGAAAATTCTCATTGCAAAATTCTTGGTTTGAAATGGAACCCTTCATCGGATAGACTTCAAATTTGTACCTCTCCTTTACCTAGCTTTTCTGAATTGACTAAAAGAAAAACTCTGTCAATTATATGTAGTACGTTTGATTGTACTGGTATGGTCAGCCCTTTGATCATGTACGGCAAGTTGATTATTCAATGCCTCTGGCAACTGAAACTTGACTGGGACACTCCCATTAAAGATGCCAACATTATTAAACAATGGAATTCATTTGTTTATTCACTTAGTGAAATTTCGCAATTTTCTTTTCCACGGGTTTTAGTAGCAGACAAACCCATATTAAACGTTCACCTACACGGGTTTTGTGATGCAAGTCAGCTCGCTTATGGTTGCTGCATCTATTTAGTCGCTTCTTATACAGATGGCTCCTTTTCTTCTCGCTTAATCGCTTCTAAGTCTAGGGTAAACCCTATTAAATCTAAACTTACAATACCAAAACTGGAACTCTGTGCTATGGTTCTACTCTCTACCCTAATGTCTCGACTTGTTAAAATATTTTCCTCTAATTACAAATTCGCCTCAATTCATCTTTGGTCTGACTCCCTAGTTTCACTAAGTTGGGTGAAACGCAAGGCGAGTGATTTTTCACCTTTTGTTTCTAGACGCATCCTGACTATTCAGCAAAATACATCTGGATGTACATGGCGACATATTCGCTCACAACTTAACCCCGCTGATGTTCTCTCACGTGGAAACTTCTCTAAAGAAGTCTGGCATTTCTGGCTTCACGGTCCAAATTTTCTAATCGAAACTAATCAATTTGATTCTATCGATTCTTTTGTACCTGTATCTCATTTACCTGAAACAAGGCAAGCCGTTTTGATCGCAGTCAAACCCGTCCAAAATATTATAAAGGAGTGGTTTACAGAACTTCCTAAATTTTCTAAATTACAACGATCCGTCGCTTATGTATACCGCTTCGTGTATAACCTTAACCAAAATAATCCAAAACAAACCGGACCCTTGACCATTGACGAGCTTAAACGCGCTCACGATTTTATCATAAAACAAATTCAGCAAGAATATTTTTCAAAAGAAATCGCGCTACTTTCGCAAAATAAACCTGTTGAGGAAAAAGCTTTGTTGCCTTTAAATATTTTTTTTGATTGTAACCAAATCCTGCGAGTAGGCGGCAGATTACAATATGCTGACATTAATTACGATAAAAAATTTCCCATTCTTCTTCCTGCAAAGGACATAATTGTACGCCTCCTTATTGAAAAGGAGCATATTCGCCTCGGACATAGTGGTCCACAAAATGTTTTAGGGAACCTTAGACAAAGGTATTGGATTTTAGGTGGGGTCCGACTTATAAAAAGTATAATCGCTAAATGTATTACTTGCTATCGTTTTAATGCTCAATTTTCCTCCCAATTAATGGCACCTTTACCGGTAGATAGATTGTCTCCGGCTCGCGCTTTTTTGAAGGTCGGTGTAGATTTTGCCGGTCCTATTTCTTTACGGTCCTCGAGACTACGTAAAGCCCCTTGTTTCAAAGCGTATATCGCAATTTTCGTATGTATGGTTACTAAAGCCGTCCATATAGAGCTAGTTACCAGCCTAACTACTGACGCATTTATTTCTTCTCTAAAGAGGTTTATTGGTAGACGCGGTAATCCTCAAACTATATATAGTGATAACGGCACTAATTTTGTAGGCGCCAGAAATCAGTTAAAGGAACTGGCTGAATTTTTTCAAATCTAGTGCAAATATTGATCAAATAATTTCTTTCCTTTCACAGACAGAAATTACCTCGAAATTTATTCCCTCCAGAAGCCCACATTGGGGTGGCTTGTGGGAAATAAATGTGAAATCTGTTAAGACTCATTTAGTTAAACTTATGGGATCTTCTTCTTTTACATATGAAGAAACCGCTACTATACTTATTCAGATTGAAGCTATTCTGAATAGCCGTCCGCTGTACCCTTTATCTGACAACCCTAATGACCTTTTGCCATTGAACCCTGGTCATTTTTTGATTGGTTGTCCATTGACTGCCTTTGCTGACCGCGATTGCAGTAAGACTCCTTCCAATCGTCTCACCTTTTGGAAGCAATGTGAGAAAGTATCACAAGCTTTCTGGAAGCGTTGGTCTATAAATTACTTACATCAATTGCAACATCGCCCTAAGTGGCAAAAGCCTAAACGAGACTTAGCTGTTGGAGACCTTGTTCTCGTTTTATCAGAAGACAGACCCCCGTTGAATTGGCCCTTGGCCAGGGTAGTCGAGCTTTTGGTTGGTCGCGATGGAAAATTCCGGGCCGCCAAAATCAAGACTAGTGATGGCGAATATACTCGCCCTATAGTGAAGCTTGCCGTTCTTCCTTTGCCTCAAGCGGAGTAAGCTTCATCGCTTTCAATTTTTTTTCTCTCATTCTCGTTCTGTTTCTTTGCCCCTCCCAGTATGTTAAAATCCATATTTTAACTCATGTAATTATTCTCATACTTTCTTTTATATTTCAAAATTCCCGCCCGCATTACAAATAAGACAACTTAAATCTCAAAATCATGCGGGAGCAACCCGAACTATGAGCCAGCCACCCTGTGCTCTCCCCCTCCCCATTCCAGTTCAAGAAGTCGAAGAAACATGTGCTCCCCAACCCCAGTTTCATTTTAGTGCTAATCTATTTTTTTTGGCAAACATGCCTATAATTTTGTTGTAATATTATTTTAACAATTTAGTGTAGTGCTTCTACAATTTGGAGAATACAGGTAAAAGCCAACCTTTTATTTTTCCAATCAAATAAGAAAATGTTTGATGGCATGGTCCCCATTTTCGCTCCAATTTCGAAGATTGGTTAACCCACGCGGCGTTGCCAAACTCATTTTTTCGTAGAACTTTTCTTTTGTACCGCCGGTATGTAAAATCCTTCTAAGCAACTCGGTTGTTTGTTCTTAGTGAGTGAATGCTCCGATACTCGGACTTAGTAAATTATGTACAGTTGTTCGTTACTTCATTAGACTTTGTTAAGAAACTATAATTGTTTTATTTTTATGTGTAAACCCGGTCCTTAACTCCGGTATAATAGTTAAGTGGTCCTTCGATAATATTTAGTGGGAATAATTATCATATTCCTTACGATGGACGTATGTAAAGTTATAGAACCTCTTAATCTCAATCCACATTAAGTTTGAAATTTATTACAGCCACTGTCTTTTTTGATATACCTTTCGCACTGAACTTTACATGTACCTACATTAAAATAATTAACAGTGGAAAAGTTACTAAATCCTGTAGTATCATAATAGCGCGACTTTATGACTGTCAAAAACGCTTAGTTAAAAGTCATGTCACAGTTTTTACAAACTAAAGCACAGTAATTTGTCATTAAGCTCAGAAAATAGAACCCCTGGTGGAAGTCAAGTAGAGGAGGAAATCAATGGATATCAAACGAATGGAATCTATAGGTATCTCGGGAAATAAGGGTTCAGGTTTGCATTAAGGCTTATGTACGTTCCAAGGCGATTCAATGCGGAGGCGAAAAATGGCTGAAAAAGAAAAATAAAGAAATCGCGTTTGGAAAGATACGAAAACCCATCAACGAAGAGTTTTCAATATCCACTAGAGGTTCTTCTTTTACATTAACTTCGTCAGATTTAAGCTTGCCATATCCGAATAACTTATTTTATTCAGAAATTTATAGGTCAGAAGAAATACAATATTGAACATTTTAATTTATAAAAAAAATCCAAAGCTTCATCTAGGAGTTCCGAATAATTCATTATTTGTTGTGAACTTGTTAACTAACAAATGTGAGCTAGACAAGCTTGATATCTTTTTAACATTGAAAAATATAAAACTGAATTAGATTGTCTTGAGATTTCAATTCAAAAACCAAGTATAAACTCTTAGTTTTTAATAAAGTAGTCCATCACCATAAAGATATCGGGTTCAGGTAAATTTCCAAAATCTGCTTTAATAAATCCGGTATCTAAGTACTGAATACATCTTCAATAGCAAAAGCCACTAACTATTTGAAATTTGAAGATATTGCAGCTGGAACCAACTTTCTCATGTAAAACGCAGCGGTGTAATGCCGAATATCATACCCCGACATGCAATGTGACGTCACAGTCCGCTCTGTCGCTTTTTAAGGGAGCTCCATTTTCAACCTTTAATATCTAAGTAATGGAGAAAGCTTAAAAGCTGAAAATTTTACCTGTTATTTTGATCTCAGTTTTACAAAAAAACGTGAAAAAAACCGAGAAAATATTTCATTGATAACAAGCCCATTCTTATGAAACTATTGTCAATATCTGTAAAATTCCAAATTCCCTATTAAAATGGGAAGGGGTCATTGGTCACAAGGATATTGGATGAGAATAGGATGGATTAATCCCATAAGAGCAACGCTAGCCATTTGGGTAACCAGTGACGTCACAGCAACGCTCTTTTGTCGACATTGGTGTTCCGATAGGATTGATTAAAAACTGAAAAGTGTCAGCCGAGTTTGACGACGTCACTGGTTACCCATGGGCGCGTCGTGAAATTTGTCGTGTTATTTACTTATTTGTCCACGACCACCTAATAATAAGTCAATATTTTACCTCCTAACAAAAGGTATATGGTACCCATATATCAACTGTCGAGAATTATGGTTCATAATTCACGACTAGAGATGGGGGTAGAGTATAAAATGAGCTATTGACTCGCAATTTATGGTCAATATTCACTCGTCTGACTTGCGCCCCTCGCCTGCGGCTCGTGACGTAAACGTCACCCGTCATGAATATTGGCTATCCTAAATTGCTCGTTTAATAATATTGTAACACGTTATTTTTTTTGACACTGATTTAAGTTTTTTCTCCGTTTCATATTTTTATTTTGCCACTTGATTTTAAATAACTCGTTACATACTTTCCGATTCCCTTTTGTGTCCGATTTATTATAATTTTTTTATTATTATTACTGTTAGGTATATATTAGTTTGAGTATTTTTTGTATTAGTCCGGAGGTACGCAAATTTATATTGAATCATAAAATTTAATAATTTCCGAAGTTAAAATTTTTCAATCAAAAAGGACATTTGGTATATATACCATTCAATTTAATTTAATTAATTCCGAAAGACGTCTAGTATATGACAGATTTTTTTTGTAGTTCCAAAATAAAATTTTACTAATGAGAATATAAAAGCAGAGAAGAGTTGGATTCGTCGCTCTCAATTTCGTGGCTCTCAATTTCGTGGCTCTCAGCTCGTGCTCATTTAGTAGTTCTCAGCTCTCAACTCGTAGCCTTCCGCTCACCGTTAAACGTTTTATTTTTATTGTGTTACCGATCCGGTTCCCGGAATTCATAATTTTTGAAAAGACAATTCTGTTAGTTAAGTGGTGCATATCGAAGCCGATTTAGGAAGGTAAAATATTTTTAATAATCACAGTACCTATACTCAACACTTCCTCCGTATTCCGTACTTTTGAAATAGTTTGATTTTTTTCCCGTACCGGTTTATATTTTGTAATTTTTTGTGAAAACTTTTACTTTGGAAATTCTTTTTGAGTATAACCGGCAATATTGAAATATTGTAATTTGTTTGAAGAAAATTTGCTTCCAATATAAGAATTAGATTTTAATAGTGAAGAAATTTGATTTTCTTTGTTTTGCCGAAACTCGTTTTAGTTTTTTTGAATAAAAGTTAATATGTTCTGGAAAAATTGTTTTTTATTTATTGCTGAAGAGTGATTGATATTTTTTGGTTTGGATATTCGCCGGCTCTCGATTGAGGGTACGATTTTAGATCTTTTCTTTACAGGACATTTATTTTCAATTACAGGACATTTATATTTAATTACAATTATTATTGTGATATTTTAGTTTTATTTCTGCTCTGGTGTGTCGATAATAAGTCTTGAATTTTATTTCCGAGTTAGTAGTTTTCAATAGCTTCTGTTTAATAACTCCGTTAAATCCGAAGGGTTTCTTGAACTTGGAAGAGGCTTAGCCACAACTTGTTCAATTACCCGGCAGATTTAAACATCCATTCCGTGGTCAAATTATTTGTCTCAGTGAATACCCGTGTCTCCATTGAATCCAAAGGGTTACTTGAACTTGGAAGAGGCTTAGCCACAACTTGTTCGATTACCTGGCAGATTTAAACGTTCGTTTCGTGTTCAAATATTTTTTTTAGTAATTTCCCGTGTCTCCGTTGAATCCGAAGGGTTACTTGAACTTGGAAGAGGCTTAGCCACAACTTGTTCGATTACCTGGCAGATTTAAACATTTATTCCGTGGGCAAATTATTTGTCTCAGTAAATTCCCGTGTCTCCGTTGAATCCGAAGGGTTACTTGAACTTGGAAGAGGCTTAGCCACAACTTGTTCGATTACCTGGCAGATTTAAACATTTATTCCATGGACAAATTATTTGTCTCAGTAAATTCCCGTGTCTCTGTTGAATCCGAAGGGTTACTTGAACTTGGAAGAGGCTTAGCCACAACTCGTTCGATTACCCGGCAGATTTAAACGCTCTATCACCTTTCCTTGGATAATATATTTTATTATAATCGCATTCTAGTAGTTTCCCGTGCCTCCTTGCATCACAAGGGTTTTCCGAACTTTGCTTATCCTTGTAGATTAAGGAATAAAAGGACCACAGAGTATTAATGAACTAGAGAATTAAGTTTAATTCGTTATCAACCGTAAATATTGATTAAAAGACCGATATTTAAAACGTCTGTATTCAACAAGACCCCTGGAATTTTCCGTAACCTCCATCTCAGGCTATCTGGAACTCTTGATACTAAGGGTCAAGGGGCCGTGGAGCAAACCACGTTAAAAATCTGGCGCCCGAGCATTCCGTCGAAAGATTTTCAGCTAAGGGTGTCCATAGTGACGTGTTAGTGTGGTAGAAGACCACGTGTACAGGAAAACACGTTACAATATACTATTTTCAAATTTTAATATCAAAAAAATAAAATGTATTTAATATATGAGTAAAACCTCTTATGTCACAATTTTTCAATATGTTTTTTTTTAAATCATTTCTTCAAGGTAGATATAGGTACTCTAGGTATAAATCATGTAAGTCAAAAGACATTCCTTTTACCTTAAATAATAATAATTAATTGGGCGATTTAAAAGCAAAATCAGGGGATAGTATTCTGGAAAAGCATAAGCCATTATGTAACAGGATTTTTAGTTGGCCTGCAAATGTTCAAGATAATCCGGATAAGAATGATGGAGAATACATATGTCTATACGCACCTTAGAGATATCATATCATGACAATTTAATACATGTGAAATATTAATAAGTAAATTTTTAAGTGTAATTTTCAATAAGCAATAAAAAAATTGATTACTAAATGTTAAATTATGTTCCACGAACCCTTTCAGTCTAGGATACTGTATCCGAGATACAGAATTTTGGCCAGATACAGTCAAGATACTTTTGTTAGAATACAGTTTTGTGAATAAATTTTATCAGTACAATATCAGTGCTGTACGATGCTTTCTATGAACTGCAATTCGTGAAAACTTGAAAGCAATATAAATTAACGAATAAACTCATAATTCATCGCTAACCAAAATTATTGAAATATTTCATTCAATTTGTTCTATCCATCTTGAGATGATTATTGTAAAAATCAGTAAGTTTTCGACAAATAATCGTCTTGTTTAGAGAATTTTTAATAATATAATAATTCTATTCTATTCTACTAATAAATAATAAAAATATTGTACACCTATGCTATGGTGCTTTTTGAATCGCAAAAGTATGCAAGTCTGAACAGGTCCATAAGCCACAATGATAATTCCGGATTCGGATACTGTCGCCGGCGGCTGAATGAGCGAGATACAGAAATTTAGTATCGCGACACGGTATGCTGTGCTGAATGCAGTGTGAAAACGTACATATAAACGCATGTATTTTCTGTATCTGTGATACGCGTATGTCGGATACAGTATCCAAGTCTGAAAGGGCTCTCAGAAATTTAGTATCGCGATACGGTATGCTGTGCTGAATGCAGTGTGAAATCGTACATATAAACGCATGTATTTTCTGTATCTGGGATACGCGTATCTCGGATACAGTATCCAAGTCGGAAAGGCCTATTTCTTGCATCTAACAAAAGTATCTCGACTGTATATCTGGCCTAAATTCTGTATCTCTGATACAGTATCCTAGTCTGAAAGTGCTCTAAAACAACATGTCATGATCAGTTTTTCAGGTTTCTTTCATTATTATTATTAACTGTGTAGGTTATTTAATTTTTTGCAACTCAAATATGTACTAACTTTAGAGTAAAAAAGTTCTTTGTTGGTGTATGAAATAGCTAGCTTTTATTGATTCCTAAAAAAACTTTAATTGTGTGATTTATGAGGTTTTTGAAATGGCTGATTCAATTTTATATTCATTTTTATTTATCTGCAATTATAACAGGACAAAACTGGTATTTTTACATGAAAATAATATAACACTATATAGATATTTTGTTTTATTTAGTTGAAGAACATGCGCAAATAAGCAAATAAAACAAAAACTATTCATACAAAAGAAATATTTAATTGTCAATATATTTTTATATTTTTTATATTTTTGTTCAAGTTTCCTAATCTTTGCCCTTTGAGAATCTGACTTTTCCGCAGATTTTCTTTTCAATGTATTTTTTTTAGTTTCTTCGGTCTGGAGGTTTCTATAATTCAGCCTTATTATTGTTCTTAATTTACAAAAATCGTA
Source organism: Galerucella nymphaeae (assembly GCA_963978555.1). NCBI lineage: Eukaryota > Metazoa > Arthropoda > Insecta > Coleoptera > Chrysomelidae > Galerucella > Galerucella nymphaeae. Next base: position 13,921,818 of record OZ021715.1, on the reverse strand, counting down.
AATAATTTTAAACGGAAATTCTTCCTTCTTTAGAATTTTATTTGCTAAATTTTTAACAATTCCAGGTCCCTTTCGAAAAGAATTTCCGTAGTATTTTTCGAAATATTTGTTCCATTTAACAATCGTATTCAGCCATTCGCTTGTTGGTTTTAAGAAAGCTGCTGTACCCATGATGGAATAACATATGAATGATCACTTTTTATTTTATATGTAAAATCACCCAAATTGGGTGTTTCAATAGGAACATTAATTTTGGAAGCTGCTAACACTTTAGGAACAATATACTCTTCTTTTGATGATTCAGTATTAACATTGGCGTCAAGGATGCCTGGGTTTTTACCTAAAATAATCATCCTCATTCTGTGGATGGCAGTTAAAGGTGTTGGATGCTCATTGGGACCTCTGGACTTGGAAAAAAAATTCTCTAAACAATCTTGGTTAAGTTTGTGGGTGCAAATATATGTTATTCCTAAATTTTCTTTTAAATAATAATAATAATAATAAATGACTTTATTGCTATGTTATAAAAATACAATACATGCAAAGGCGACGTTCGCTCTTAGATAATGTTCTCACCAGCTAAGTGGCGCTCTTCCACGCAACCGCAAAACTAAAGATTCAATATTCTTCACCTACAGTAATTTCTTACATGCTCAAATAACAAAAGTAAAGTAACCTAATTCTGTAAATATTAAAATGAATAAGGCCAGTTTTATCTGATTAGCTTATAATTTCAATGTTATACTATTATTAAGTAGAGACTTCTTAAGGTTGTTTAAATTGAGAAATGGGTACCGTTTTGTAGACTTCGGGGATCATGTTGTACAGATTAGCAATGTTATATGAGAAGCTAGATCGAAATAACGTGGTTTTATGTTTTGGCATACTAATTTTATTTATAAATCTCACATTAACATTGTGTACTTCTGATCTCTTTTTAATTTTTTTCGATAGGTAATAAGGTGACTAAGGTGTTTGGGTTAACATAATTTTGTGAAATAGTACTGAACCATGAAGAATACGTCTATTTTTTATATTCAGCCAGCCAAGGTCTGCAAGATGCCTGGAGGTTGGATTTCGACGTCTGATGCCGCAAATAAAACGAACACACATATTTTGAATTCGCTGTAATAGATTTTGATCTAGTTGTGTAAGTGCCGGTCCATATATCACATCACAATAGTTAAACTGCGAGAATACCAGGCTATCACAGAGCATAATTCTGGTCGTTTTATTAAATAATTGTGTGTGAGAAAATAAAAGCTTTTTTTTCACGTTTAACTGCATGATTGACTTCATTACGAATTGATTTGTAGTAAATCCAATGATTCTCGTTTTTTGATTTTTTAAATCTAGATAATGCTCTATCTCTCAATTTCATCATGTCCCTCAATGTATCGGTTAGCCACGGAGACTTTTTTTCTTGTTATTTTAACTTAACGCAGTGGTGCATGGGTCTGCAATAGTTTCGAAATAGTTGAATTCAATATTTTGATTTTGCCTTCAATATCGTCAATATAATATATTTGCTGGAGATCTGAAGCTATTAAATCCTGATGAAAATGATCCTGTTCAAAGTTCCTAAAGTCACGGAACGTGAATTCAAAAGGTGTGAGTTTTTTGAAGGAAGGCGATCCAATGCCACAGGATGGAAGAGAGTGGTCTGATACTAAGGGACATTTAGTAACCTTTACATTACTGATTTTCAAGTTTACTGAACATAATATTATATCTAGCAATTTTGGTCCTCTTGTTGGTTGGTTAATAATTTGAACAAGATTTTGGGTATCAAGAATTGACTGTAGAGTTCTACACTGTAGGCTGGTAGGGTCTGAGAAGTTTATATTAAGGTCCCCCGCTCAAATAACATAATCAAATAGTGGCGATAATGTGCTTAAACAAATCGTTGTACGAGTATAAATTTTTCAAGGATTTTATTGACATCAACATTTCTTTCTGAAATATTTGTAGTGTATTCTTTCCAAAGGCTTTTAAATTTAAAATTAAATCATACACTTTATCTAAATACTATATTTGTGTATTCAAATTAATACCAAAGGCATCCTTTGATGGAATAGTTCCTTTTGAGGTATAACTGTTGAATATGTCAAACCAAATATTAATTAAATAAATAAAATTTCCCAGTTCTTCAGCCATCTTCTTATTTGCTCCTGGTTTATAATGTAGAAGTGCGGTGGCAGTGGTATTTGACAATAACTGCTGTGCTGCCAACCTAACATTCTGCCTTTGTACTTTTTCAACTTCTAAGTGCTTTTTCTTGATTTTGTAACAAGCGTTAACTTCAGTGTTTGTAAGGTCAACTAATGCTATTAAAGGTTCTTTTGTTACTGAAGTACCATCTTCAAGTTGAAAACCAGTATCTAATAATCAATTTCTAATTCATTTCAATAAATGGGGTGCATCACCAAATACATATATATTATTATTTGTTGCAGGGTGTTTAAAGCTTGTGTTATTTATGTCCACATATAATTTACTTCAAAGTCCTTCATTTCCACCACCACAATCACTTACAATGCCTACAAAATTGTAGGAAATATTATGGAGTTTCAAAATTATTTCATTTAATATGTAGATTGTTCAATTGAAACCCAATAAAAATTTATTGACAAGTACAGTTACAAATATCTACCACTACAATTGAGGCACATATCCCACTGTTTCACCAACCGATGTATACCCTGCTTATAGAATTCTTGTGGCTGCTGCTGGAAGAATTCTTTCAAAGCGTTTTGTACTTCTGCGTCCGACTGAAAACGGTTACCTTTTAACGTCTAAATCGGGACTATAGGGTGGATGCTCTAATATCCTCCATTTCTTTCGTTGCAGATTTTCATTCACTACGTTGGCAGCATGAGGCCTAGCATTATTATCATGAAGCAGAATAACACCACGTGAAAGCTTCCCTGGACGTTTTCTTCTTATTGCTTGATGGAGCTTGTTCAAAGTTTCATTATACAGGTTTGCGTTGATATGCACTCTAGGTTCTGTAAACTCTATCAGCAAGGGTCTTTCTTGGTCGAAAAAAAATGTCAACATCACCTTGCCTGCAGAAGGTTGAACTTTAAATTTCTTTGGTGGCGGAGAATTTGCGTGTTTCCATTGCATCGATGACACCTTACTGGATGGTTCAAAATAATGACACCAAGATTCATCGCCAGCAACTATTGACGAGAGAAAGTTATTACCATTTTGACTGTATTCCGTGAGGTGTTGCAAAGACAAGCCCATTCGCAAGCTTTTTTGGTCCTCAGACAAAAGACGAGGAACCCATTGCGCACAAACTTTGCTGTAACCTAGTTTGTGTACGATACTATGGACAGATCCTATACTCTCACCAACATTTTCTGAAATTGCTCTGATTGAAATTCGACGATTTTCTCTAATCAGGCCTTCCACACATGCCACATTCCTCTCTGTTGATGCAGTAATCAATGCACCTGGTCGTGGCTTATCATTCGTCCTCTCTTCTCCATTCTTAAATTTTCGACACCATTCCTTCACAGTTGGATATGCAAAACATGCGTTTCCATACACTGCTTGCATTCGCGTATAAATTTGCAGCGGTTGCACACCTTCAGCACACAAAAATTGAATGACCGCACTCTTATCACATTTGGACGGATTGTTAACAACAAACGCCATTTCAAAGTCACAATACTTAAAATCGCTGTCAAATATAAACGAAATAAACCGATCAGTGTGACGTTTGCATACACTACTAATGTTGGAAAACGTCAGTTGAATGATTACAATTGTTTCCAAGGCTAACCTGACCAAAGATGGGTTTCAGTTGAACAAGCCTCGTATTTCCTTGGTCATAGTTTGATCAATGGCTAAATATACTGGTTGTTTCCAATTCGATAATAATCCACGAGCCATAACAACTTGCATATTTTTATAAGGGCCTAAAATTTCTTCTGTGGCAGGATTATATTCCTCTACAGTTTTAAGTTTGATTTCATCAAAAGCCAAAACAACTGTTCTTTCCCAATTTGGAAAAGATTCTCCTTGCAATTTCATCATTAGCAATATATCATGCAGAACTCCCTGGCTCATATTTATTCATCTTCTTAGAGATGAAAGAGCTGGTAATAGATATTTCATTTTTTCCTTAATAAATAATTTTTCTTACTGTAGTAGCGTAGAGTAATTGCAACAGCTATTTCTTCCTTGCTCCAGTTAACTTTTTTTTTTATTAAGAAGAATTTTAACTTGATTCTCAGTGACGATTTCTTTTGACAAATTTGTTGCAGCATCTTTTCTTTTCACAGTCTTGTTAGAAAAAGATTTATTCTTCCAATACTTTATGGTATCATTCATTTTTTTAATTCTTAATGAAGACTTTTTCTTATGCTCTAAAAACCTTTGGTTCAAAGTTCCATATTTGACAGAAAGTTCTTCATACAGCATTTTATAATCAGGTGTTTCAGAATGTTCCTCAAAAGGTATGTTACTGGATTCTACCAAGGGAGGCATTGGAATCGCTTTTGAACTACTCGGAACATTTATTGGTAAGCACAATGTAGGGACTGCGGTCTTCTTTAAAACTTTTCTCAATGGTTTTCCTGAAAATAAAAGAGAAATAATTTTTTTCCTTGAACATTCAAGAAATAACATCTATGTGTTACAATTTTTCAACAGATTCTGATAGTTTTCAGTGCTATGAAAACAAAAATATGAACATATTTCTGTACTCCCGTACTAAAATAGATTTTTAGTTTCGTCATTCCTGAACTATTTTTCAAAACAATACAAAAGTTGACCAATAGAAACATTTGCAACTGTCATGTAATGGTTATTATTACATAATTGTTACCGAATATGCTATTAGGACACAGTTAGGACATTACAGAAAGAATATAAAATAATTAAGAAACTTCTTCACGCTTACCTAAGAGTTCATTCTCCAAATCCCGTTCAAAGTCGGTCTCAGTAAAATGAACGGAGCACACTCTACGATTTTCAGCATTGAACATTTTTGATTTGTGACACTTTTTTATCCATTCTTCTCGTATTGTAGATGACACAAAATCTTTATGTGATGGAAACCGGAAAAAACTCAAGTCTGTTCCAGTTTTTTTGCAATCTACATAACTATTGTTACACCCTGCTACAGCGCAACGTATTCCAGGCATCTTGAAACTAAAAATCGAAATATTTAAAATTCAAATTTTCACATTGAAAAGCAGAGGTTTTTTTGGGTAGAAAAATGGATTTTTAAAATGTCTATCTTTTGAGAATGTGAGGCAAAAGTTCGAACAGAATTTATACCATTATATGAAAGTGTATGGGACTCAGTTTGTAAATATAACATTTTTTATTTTATGATATATCTCGACATTATATTGAATTAAAATGGAGGTAGGTCAGTATTTTATAGTTTAGAAAAACTCCATACATTCATTAAAGAATACCAAGATAAACACTTTGTGCAACTTTTTATGAGAGATGCCAAAACATTGAATTCTGTGAGAAAAACCAAACCAAACAGAGTAAAAATTGCCAAAGAAGAATTAAAGTATTATTCAATTGTATATAGTTGTATAAAAGGGAGTCGCAAATTTTATAGTAAATCTGCAGGAAAAAGAAACTATGGGTAAGTGCAAACATACAGTACTGCTTACTGATATTCACCTTCTTTCTATCAAATATTGAAATATTTGTAAAACTATGAAAGAAGAATGCAACTTCAAATTAAAATTCTCATTATCAGAGGATGGTAAGAGTTTAATTTTAAAAGAAAAATTTGAAACACCTAACCATACAGTGCCTGAAAAAATTTATAAACACTATCCAAAACAAAGGAAGTCAAATTCTGAAGACCAGTCTGAAGTTGAAAAATTATTGGATATGAAATGCAACAAAAAGATGGTGCAGGACTAAGTATCAAGAAAAAGTAATAAAATTGTAACTTTACGAGACCTCAGCAATATTAGAAAGCAGTCAACAAGACATTTACCTAAAAATGATCTTCAGAAGTGATTGAATTTAAAAAAAAAACAAAAAGGAGCATGTGTGGAAGTTGTTAGCAATAATGAAAATGAACTTCTTGGTATTTATTATCAAGATTATGAAATGAAACATTTTTATGAGTCATATCCTGAATTGCTCTTAGGTGCCATATAAATTGAATGCACTGCGTATGCCACTATATAACTTGATTGATATAGATGGGTATGGGCATGGTGAAGTAGTGGCCACTTTTTTGTTGACCAATGAAACAGAACAGACCATCTAAAAAATGCTAAAAATTTTCAAAATCAATAATGAAAGTTGGACCAAAACTGTTACAGTTATGACGGACAAGGACTTCGTTGAAAAGAAAGCTTTTAGTTATGAATTTCCAGGCATAAACACTTTGCTATGCTTATTTCATGTCTTAAAATCTTTTAGGACATCTATTACAGTTGAGAATATGGGAATTAGTTCAGCACAGAGGGAATTATGCCTCGATATTCTGCAAAAAATTGCCTATTCAAAAAATGAGACAGAATATTTTGAAAATGTTGAAAGTTTCAGATTTTTAGGTTTTACACGAGTTTTTTAATTTTATAATGAAAATTGGCATAACATAAGAGAAGAGTGGGTTGAAGGGTTTAAAAAAGAGCATATTACTTTTAATATTACAACCACAAATCACTTGGAATGTTCAAATAATAAAATTAAACAAGTTTATACAAAATTTGCTGACCCTAATTTTGTACTTTCTATGACCCCTGTTAAGCTAGCAGAACCACTTTGGAATTTTCAACTTTTTTTCATGCCATAATTTTAGGCTAATTTATTACTCTATTGAAAAATTTTTTGCTCTTCAATTGTGGAAGAAATCGCGGGTTCTGCTAGCTTAACGTTAAGCTGGTAGAACCAATGAGCTAATCCAATTATTATGGAAAATTGAATTACACCATAATTTTAGGCTTATTTTAGGCTCACGTTTGCACCCACTGCTATTTTCCTGAGGCACGTTTTTTGAATAAAAACCTGGGTTCTGCTAGCTTAACCGTAAAGCCAGCAGAACCCAACCGTTAAATAACTCCGCAGAGAAGATCCAATTAGACAATAATTTTAGGCTCTACTTACACTAATTAATTACCCAATTACAAAATTTTTTGCTCTTCAGTTATAGGAAATAACATGTGTTCTGCTATTTTCATCTTAGAGCTGGAGTTACAAAATACTAATCAAAGGTATCTAAGAAATCCGATGACACCACAACTTTATGCTCATTTTATGCTCACGTTTGCCCCAACTGCCAATTTTCCTGATGGGTGTTTTTTTTAAAAATCCTGGGTTCTTCTAGCTTAACCGCAAAGCCAGCAGAACCCAACCGTTGAATAACTCCGCAGAGAAGATCCAATTAGAGTAAACAGACAATTATAATTGCTTCCGTATTGCGTTTTTTGCAGTCCCTAATTTTTTTGCTCGCAGGCTAGTAAACATCAAAGATACCTACGATGGGCAATATAGAGAAGTTGTTGATTCGGATGTGTATGTGTTTGATATACGAGGGGCACATCAAATGTATTATATGATTTTTGCATTACTAATTATTATTATTTTTGGGATGTTTATTTCCTGCAATACCTTGTATTAGTTATTGGATGGTTTAATTGGGAACCACATTGAGGCATTTCGAAGTAGGTAGTTTATTTCCTGCAATACCTTGTATTAGTTATTGGATGGTTTAATTGGGAACCACGTTGAGGCATTTCGAAGAAGGTAGTATTTATTGTATTGATTATCGATTCAGTGTTTAATATACCGGGTGTTTCATTTAACCTGACAAATCAGAATAACTCGAAAAATACACATCGTACACAAAAATGTTCCAGTCAAAATATGAGTGTCTCCTAAAATTGAACCTCCCTCCTGGGATAACTTATTCATACAAGTTTGCAGAATCCAGGACTAGAACAATTAACGATAATAGGAAAATTGTCATTGGATGTAAACGTGAGCCTAAAATTATGGTGTTATCAGATTTTTCACATACATTCGATTAGCATTTTGTAACTCCAGCTCAAAGATGAAAATAACAGAACACATATTATTTCCTATAACTGAAGAGCAAAAAATTTTGTAATAGGGTAATTAATTAGTGTAAGTAGAGCCTAAAATTATTGAGATGGGGTTGCTGTGAATAGGCGTGAATGATATATGATGGTTTTTATCTCGGTTTTTATACTTTTTGTCATAAGATGTGTCCCTCGAGATCAAAATTGACCTGTCCTATAGAATTAGTGCAGATTTTCTAAATAGTTATATATGTTTAACTTGGCTAAAATCCTAGCCTCGCTACGCTCGGCTATGAATTCAGCCTCGGCAGTCAATCTACTACTTTGCTGCCAAGTTGAACATATAATTTTTTCTCCGATTGTTCAATGATATAGGAGGATATTGTATTTGCAAATTATTACAATTTCCTCAATCTCTTTATTTTGGTTGGTTGCTATGGAAATGTATAATCACAGGCAGGAAAGTAACCACTTTGCTGCCTAGGCAGGAAAAGTAATACTTTGCTGATTGATATCAGTCAGCAAAATTAATATTTGCTGCATATCGGAGAAAAACTATTTTTTCAACAGAAAAAAACCTCTGTTCCTTTTTAAACGAGTGAGAAGCTAGCTCCTAGCTCCAAACGTATATTTGCGACAAACGTCTGAACTGGCAACAGCGCACCAAACTGTCCGTAGTCGCCTTATGGCGCGGCCAGTCTCATATACGGGGGGAAGTTGAAATATAGTCGTAGAATTTGGTTGGAAGAGAACTGAAATAAACCTAATAATATATATTCTTTGATATTCCACATTCAAAATTCGCTGACAAACGTTACGAGGGTCGAAAAAATTGAATAATGGGCATTTTTGAAAAAAATTATAACTTTCTTTTTATTACTGCAAAGCCATATATCGATGTCCCTCGTTTAAATTTCGCACAGATGTTGACAATGTAATAATCTTTTATATTTCATGTTCAAAATTTGCTGACAAACGTTACGAGGGTCGAAAAAATTGAATAATAGGCATTTTTGAAAAAAATTACAACTTTCTTTTTTTTACTGCAAAGCCATATATCGATGTTTATTGTTTAAATTTCGCACAGAGGTTGAAAATGTAATACTCTTTCATATTTCATGTTCAAAATTCGCTAACAAACGTTACGAGGGTCGAAAAATTGAAATCTGGTATAAACCAGTTCCAAAATATCCTCGTTTCCACATCACCCAGGAGGTAGATGATACGATGCGTTTTTTTTAACGTGGTTTCCCCTTATTAGGCCTAATCCACCAGAAATGAAATCATGAATTTTGATTCGCAAATAACAAATAAATAATGATAAACTATACAGGGGAATGAATTATTAGTTTTGTAGTAAAGTAATGGCTTAGATAACTAGGACTAGTCTTGTTCACACAACGAAATATTATCATTCAATTCTTTTGTTTCCGGAAGTGTCTGGCTCTCAAATATCATACGAAGACACTGGCGCATTTATCTCAAACCACAAGGTGGTCAAGATTTCTGGAGTTTTTTCTCCAAGTGTCTGGCGAATCGCATATTAAGTTTAAAAATATCATTGCCACCTCCCAAATAGCATACGAAGACACTGGTGCATTTATCTCAAACCACAAGATGGTCAAGACTTCTGGAGTTTTTTCTCCAAGTGTCTGGCGAATCGCGATCATCAAAATATTAAATTTAAAAATATCATTGCCACCTCCCAAATATCATACGAAGACACTGGCGCATTTATCTCAAACCACAAGGTGGTCAAGACTTCTGGAGTTTTTTCTCCAAGTGTCTGGCGAATCGCGATCATCAAAATATTAAATTTAAAAATATCATTGCCACCTCCCAAATAGCATACGAAGACACTGGCGCATTTATCTCAAACCACAAGGTGGTCAAGACTTCTGGAGTTTTTTCTCCAAGTGTGTGGCGAATCGCGATCATCAAATTATTAAATTTAAAAATATCATTGCCACCTCCCAAATATCATACGAAGACACTGGCACCTTTATCTCAAACCACAAGGTGGTCAAGACTTCTGGAGTTTTTTCTCCAAGTGTCTGGCGAATCGCGATCATCAAAATATTAAATTTAAAAATATCATTGCCACCTCCCAAATATCATACGAAGACACTGGCGCATTTATCTCAAACCACAAGGTGGTCAAGACTTCTGGAGTTTTTTCTCCAAGTGTCTGGCGAATCGCGATCATCAAAATATTAAATTTAAAAATATCATTGCCACCTCTCAAATATCATACGAAGACACTGGCGCATTTATCTCAAACCACAAGGTGGTCAAGATTCTGGAGTTTTTTCTCCAATAGTCCGGGAGGTAACGACAGATTTCAATACACCATTTCCGCATGCTTCATTTTTTTTGTATGAGTTATCTGTGTAATATACAATAGTGATATGAACGTCTGCCAGCACACCTCCACGACAGGGGGTTACAGGAGGGTTACAATTACAGCTGAAAATAAACAAAAAAAAATTATTGCCGCATAGACGAAACTTATTGTACTTATCAAATGAAACATAAGAAGCTTAGAAAATATCGTCTGCCACCTAGATTCGACAACCAACATCGTCTGCCACCCACATAAGTAAGCGCAAATTTGATATAGAAAAAAAACTTATATCCGCAAGGATGAAATTAATAAAAATGCTTCTTTTTATAGTAACAAACACAAAAGTAATAGTCTGCCAGAAATAAGATGCAACGAAGGTCGTCTGCCAAGCCTATGAAGTTACGCTCGGCATGCTTCGCGCGAGCACCGCGGCGGCGACGCTGCATCTTTATCGGCTTGAAAGACGATCGTTGTTTGTTCTAAATTGTTGAACTACTCTCATGAAGTTGTTTTTTACGCTATAAATTTACTCAGTGAATTAATTTAAGCTCTAGTTTTAATCTTTTCCATGATAATAGAAACTTAAATATAATTAGAAAATTCGCAAAAATCTTTTTTTTGGAGTGGCGATTTTTAGAACCGTAACAATACATAGATGCCTTTGAAAGCATTCGCGATTTAAATACTGACGACTTATCAGCAGTGTTACAGTTATCGAAGAATTTGTCTGCCGCATGTATGAGTTGAAAAAGATAGCTGACGTCAATGAGGCTCGTGTAGCTGTTTTTATGAAAACATATAAAGTAAATGAAAGTGACGAAATCTTCCGGACCATTGTAAAAAATGTCGATGGAGCAGTATTACCACCTTTGCAAAATGGGCATTTTGTTGCGAGCTGCATGCTATACTTTTCCTATGACAACATATCATTCACGTTCAATACACGATTTTGTCCTTTGACCTACCTTCCATTCCAAAAAAAAGTCATAAGCGCGTTGATACATATTTACTCTTTGACGTTTCCGATAATAAATTCAGTGTTGTTACTTTCACTGCCCCTATTATGTTCGGAGGTGTCAAATCTAAGTCAATATCGCTATCAGTTTCCATTTTAATTTTTAGTTTTTATAGAAAACAACTATGAAATTATTCGTTAGCTACTAAAACTTTGAGAGAAACGATCTAATGACTTGACCGCTTGCCCGAACTCCGCTCTGCGTCGTTCGGGTCAACTGCAGTCGCGTGCGGGAAAGTATCACTTTCCGCACTTGTTAAGCAGGCGGAAAATTGAATTTCCCACACACATTTTAGTGTGGAAAATTAAAAATTAATCAATTGTCAGAGAACTGTCAGTTCATTTTGCTCGTGAATAAGTGAATCCTCACGCTCGTAGAGAAACTATTGTACCTAACACTTGCGGGAATTGTTTTTCTGCATTCGGCTGCTTCAGGCAGACTCGTGTGGTAAAACTCATTTCCATAAAATTACGGTTGTCAAACTAGATCAGAATCGTTATACATGTTGTATATAATATACCTATAGAATTCATTTGAAAGAAAATCAATAAATAATCATGCCTTAAAAAATAATCTCTTAATGTCATTGCAAAACAGTAATATTTTATTGAAATTCATCAAACTATTTATTCAAAATCAATTTTGAAAACCGAGTAGGCGTACGCGATGACTTATTCTATGATCTACGCTTGAACAAATTTAAATCCAGTGAATAAATGTATCATAAAAAACAACTTCATGAGAGTCGTCCAACAATTTAGTACATTTGACGATCGTCTTTCAAGCCGATAAAGATGCAGCGTCGTCGCCACGGTGCTCGCGCGAAGCATGCCGAGCGTAACTTCATAGGCTTGGCAGACGATCTTCGTTGCATCTTATTTGTGGCAGACTATTATTTTTGTGTTTGTTACTACAAAAAGAAGCATTTTTATTAATTTCATCCTTGCGGATATAAGTTTTTTTTCTATATCAAATTTGCGCTTACTTATGTGGGTGGCAGACGATGTTGGTTGTCGAATTTAGGTGGCAGACTATATTTTCTAAGCTTTTTATGTTTCATTTGATAAGTACAATAAGTTTCGTCTATACGGCAATAAGTTTTTTTTGTTTATTTTCAGCTGTAATTGTAACCCTCCAGTAACACACTGTCGTGGGGGTGCGCCGGCAGACGTTCATATTACTATTGTTTATTACACACATAAATCATACAAAAAAAATGAAGCTTGCGAAAATGACCCGGAAATTTCTGTCGTTACCTCCCGGACTACAATTGTCTGGCGAATCGCGATCATCAAAATAATTAATATCACTTCGACCATGATCGTATACGATTTTTATAATTTTCGCAAAGTGAGCAAGAAAATTCACCCGGAAATTGCTCGTCTAATCAATAATTATTAGTTAAATCAATTTTAAATATAGTTACTTTTGAAAATCAAAATTATTTGACAGCTATCAAATTAAGTGTCACTTAATATGTCTGTTCGCCTGCAATAAAAGTGTAGCACTGAGCTATATAATTTTGAAGAATTCAGGTCTATCTGTGAAAAAATACGTATAAAATTACTAAAGTTGGGAATATCTATGTATATTGCATTTGTAAACTGCAAGCATTAAAACATAATTAAAATAAATAAAATCGTATAGCTCAGTGCTACACTTTTATTGCAGGGAACAGACCTAATATGATTAATTTCAGAAATGTCAACCAGGTATCCATGGTTATATACTAAATATATATTGTGCGAATGTCGCATTCCTATTGGCTTAAAAATCTGTATCATAATGAAAATCTGTATCATAATGAATTTCATTATGATTTTAGTCTTTTAATAAGTATATTATAAAACAGGAGTAGTAAATATTATTAATTTGTGTACATTTTAAATCAGCTCAAAAACGCACTGTCGACGGAAAAAGTTGTTATATTTTTGGTAGTGAAATATTTTGGTTTAGATTCAATATTTTTTCGCTAAATTAGCTGTTTTCAATTTCAATGCAAGTCGTAATTACCAATATAAACCAGTTGAAAATGAACAAAAAAGGAAGACGGAATTAAGTAGGTAGTTGATATAATTTTAAACACCTAGGAATTTAAGAGTTAACATTAAAGTACTAGGATGTTCATGTTTCACTTTATGTACCATAAATGAACGTAAGTATGAAATGAAAAAATTATATTCGTCTTTGTAAATATTTAATATCGTAATTTTCTTTAGGGACTACTATAAATTTTGGAGGCAATTTGAAACTAAAAAAATCCCCACTTTCCACATAAATATAATCCGTGGAGATTTATTCCATAGCCACGGTCGCATAGGACATTGTGTGTCGAGGGACTTCAGAATGTTCAAAGGTATCGCCCTCCGATTTCGGTAAGTCTATGTCACTGACCCTCTTTATCAGTAACAAGTTCTTATTATTTTTCCTGCTTAAAATACGATTTGAATTTTGATTAAATGTCGAAACCTACATTTCTCGATCAACTGCTGTTGTAGCGCTTCGCTCTTTTAACAATGCTTAGGTCTCATGTCAACTGAACATTGGTGAAACCTTTGGAATTTTTTTTAGAAACACATTCAATAACGTTGATGGCTTGAGAAGACAAGAGAAAAATGTGGGCGATGTAGCCGTGCTATTGGATGGAGACCGCTATCTGATCACAAAAGATATGTATTTCGAAAAACCAGAATATGAAATGATTTTCAAGACACTAACAGCGATGAAAGTCCACGCCACAGGCAATTTCGTGAAGATGATATCTTTACCAAAAATTGCATGTGGCAGGGACCGAAAATCCTGGCCTGTAGTGCTCGCGATGATCCGTTTCATATTGAAAGAAGTTGTAATTTTTTTCGAAAATGCCTATTATTTAATTTTTTCGACCCTCGTAACGTTTGTCAGCGAATTTTGAACATGAAATATAAAAGACTATTACCTACATTATCAACCTATGTGTGAAATTTAAACGAGGGACATCCTTATTATGGCTTTGCAGTACTAAAAGAAAGTTGTAATTTTTCTTCAAAAATTCATAGTTATATCGATATTATTACGGTATTATTACAGTAGCAAAATAAAGATTTTCTCTCAATTAATTTGTTTTTTATATTTCTTCATCCAGAGGGTTTGGTTTGCCTAATAAAAAGTTTTACTCCTACAAATAATCACACTTAAATTGCTTCAATCGCATACTCCCCCCGTAACTGGTGAGTCCGATAACCGACGATCGACGGTTGAGCGGTGTTGCCAGATCAATTTCGCTCGCTAGGAGCCAGGAGCTAGCTTCACAGACCACCTACAAGCTAGCTTCTCGCTGATCCTTTTTAATGTGACACGTGTGACACATTCTACTATAACCAGATTATAATAAATAAAATGTATACCTACCTCAAAGTAATCTCTTGAATAGTAAACAGGTTTTTAAGTCTCTCTAAACACACTAAATATGGACTAATAATAATCAATCAAGGCAAAAAATAAGGAAGGAAATACACAACTTTATCAACAACAATGTGCAACAAGACGGCTACGAGTGCTACGACGTGGCTACGACTGCTACGCTACGGCCTACGAGTTTCGTCTTCGGTCTTAGAAACAGCTGTTGCAATTTATTACAATCTTTGAATCATATATTTGAATATAAAACAGACCAAAGATTACAATACAGTTCAAAATCTGTCTTTGTTTAATACATATAGAAAGAGAAGATAAACATATAATTGATGGAACACCCAACCCAAGGATATATAATCACAGACCACCATTGATTGTAATATCCTTGATTGGTCATGTGTCATTATTTGTCAGTCAGTTTAATTTAGTTCACTTTTAGAGCCGTTTTACACGTAACGAGAATTATTGCGAAATTTACTCTGAAGAGAATTATTTTTGTTACACATCAGAGAATTATTGCCAAAATTTTCGGAGTAAAAATAAGTATTTTATTTATAACTGCAAATCTCCATAAATAGAATAAATAATCAAATAAACGGTTCGAATATTGCAGATTATTCAGGAATGTCAATATATAAATCGTAACCATGACAAGTTATCCCAAAAAGCCAAAAACAATCTCACTGCGCAAGCGTATGGCATGAATTCTTATGAAAATTGTAGTGGTTAAAATATTGTGTGTTCCGTTTACCTTTGTGCTTTTAAATATTTGTGTTTTTTCGTTGCAATTTTGAGAACACAATTTTTTAAATAGTTGTTCGAATAAAATGTCGTGGAACAGGGAAGAAGTTAGTATGTTATTGGAGGAATATAGAAAGTGGCCTAATTTATATAAAGTCAAATCTGTGAACTATAAAAACAGAAACTTAAGAAATCGTGCGTTGGAATCGATTTGTGCACAATTACGGTTCTTAAAACCAGACATTTCAACGCAGGATATTCAAGGAAAGTTCCAGGCACTAAAGCAAAATGCCAGCAAAGAAAGAAAAAAGCTGTTGGAATCCCATAAAAGTGGAGCTGGTACTGATGAAGTAGGTACTTTAGATTTATCATTATTGTTGACAAACAGTTCCTACTGAGCGAAATATTTAACTGAAAAATATCAGTATATTTAGATAAATATTTTATTTTTTAGATAGCAGAACCATCCCTTTGGTATTATAAATTAATTTCCTATGTGTTTGATGACCAGGTTCCTAGGGAAGCCATTGATTCTTTAGATGAAGAAGTACAGAAAGTATTTGTAAGTATTAAAAGAATCATTGTCCATTGGATTAGATTTGCAAATAAAAGAAACACTGTATAGTGGTAATTAATAAAGTATAATATAATTTAAATCAATAAAATTTTCCTAATAGTGCATGGTAACTAAAAATTTCATTTATTTTTTTTGGAGGCGAAATACTTTATTAATTAATGAAATGCTAATTTTAAACACATAAATAGTATTATAACTGTAAATATGTAATAAAGATAATTATTTTTTTGATAATTCCTGAATAAAGCCAATAAAAGGTATAGGTATATAATATATTTAAAAAGGTGCTTGCTGAGTCCCCTGTGGAGTTCGAGACTCAATTTAGCTCTACCTCTAGGCGACTGAGCACCCCAGGTACCTCCTCAAGAGTTACCACACCAAATCTACCAATAAGTCCTGGGGCGAAAAAAAGGAAGAGAGAGGAAGATGATGTGGCTGAGGTGAAAATCATCCTCAGGTCCAATTCAAAATCCCTTACAACGCAGGAAGCATTGCCAGCTAAAACAAAGAGCCAAATTTTTGCAGAATACTTGGCTTCAAAAATGGAAAGAATTTATGATGAAGATCTCAGGGATGAAACTGAAGCCGAGTTAATTGCAGTTGTACATAGTGCTATAAAAAAATGTCGAAATAAATAATATATTAACTTATTCTTGATGTTTTGAATTCTAACAAAATAATTAGTAATTGCCCCTTTTCACAGCATCATCTTGCCATGGTACTGAGCCCAGTTCAGAGTTAAAGAAATGTTTAAACTCCTCTCCGATAATCTTGTGCCAATGTTTTTAACTTGTGAGATTTGTGACAACTCAATACTTTGGTCTAGATTAACTTCTTCTCCAGTTTCCTTAAAATATGTAGGACTTTCTGTGATTAGAAAATTGTGTAGAATTACAGATGTTAAAGTAAACACTTCAACTTTCTCAGGTAAAAGTAGCATTTAATGAATGAGAACTCTCCATCTATTAACAAGTATGGCAAAAGCACACTCAACCATATGCCTGGCTCTAGAGAGACTGTAATTAAATATTCTATTTTGGCATGATAAATCTCATTGAGGATAGGGTTTCATTAAATTTTCTATCGATGGAAAAGCATCATCTGCAATTATAACATATGGTACTTTTGTTTGTCTGCCAGGCAATTCTGTAGGTTCTTAGATTTTGCATTTTATAAAATTTACAGGCATTAAAAACACCTCCATCACTAACTCTTCTGTTAACACCAATATTTGAATGAATGAATTTGTAATTTGCATCAACAATGCCTAAAAGTACTATACTATTGGTTCCTTTGTAATTGTGATATGATCCTGCAGAAATAGGTGAGCTAAAGGCAATGTATCAACCATCTAGACTCTAGAGCACCAATACAATGTGGAAAATTACATTTATTTTCATAGTCATGAGCAGCTTTTCACCACTCTTTAATCGATGAAGGGGTCTAAAATAATAAAAAATATTAATAATTTTGTAGGAGCTGATCAATTTCAAACTGAATACACAAAAGTGTACGAGGTTGAATAAGATTAAAACCTATTCTGCTAATCAATTGCGTAATGTAAAGTAATCATAATCTAAGCAAGTTAACTACCTTAAGAACTTTTTTTTTATGAGTACCTACCTACATATTGCCTGACAGGTTTCTGGTATAATTTTTGAAATTGTACTTTCATGAATTCATCAGACTCCTGTATGACTCTCCAGTTGCCAAAAACCGTAAAGTTATTGGTATCCATGCTTTCTTTTGAGATCTTTGTTTTTTTTTCGTTTGATCAATAAAAATAATAAATAACAGCTAACTGCTGCAAGTATTTTTTTATCTATGACTGCTGCAGCATCTAACAGCAACTGTTTGTTTGTTTGTCTTGCAGGCATAACTGCCAATCTCAATTAAAACAACCAATCCAATAAACGGCACAAAAACGGTTCGAATATTATTTAGAAATGTCAATATGTAAATATCGTGACAACTCATATGACATGAATTCTTACGAAATTTTTAGTGGTAAAAATAAACAGTCAAGCAGTGAAATGTTTTCAAAATTCTCATGAAAATTACCAATATTATTTTCAGAGTAAATTTCGCAATAATTCTCGTAGAAATACATGTAAAACAGTTCTGTGACAATATATGCAGCGATGCTCGTGACATATTCAATTTATACTCGCGCGTGGGGTACGAGTTTATTGTTTATTTACGATAAATTAACTTCAATGTTAAAATGTCTATACCTGGAAATGTTATTGTCACTTTGACATCGATAAAAAAGGTGCATCCTTTTTTATCGCGATAAAAACCTCTCTTCCTCAATTCTAGTAAGCGGACGTCACTTTTACACAATGACAATGAGATAATTATTGTTGTTGTTCATCGATATATTCTGTCGTTAATTTATCTTGCCAAAAAACACTCGAGCTTTTCTTTTATCCAGATAAATTTCTCTTCAACTCAAAGTTTTGCCAATCACTAAATCTGCTCGAAAAACTGACATTAGATAAAATCGCTCCACCTTCGGTGTCGCGATTTTATCATGTCAGTTTTTCTCGTAAAATTAGTGATTGGCAAAACTGTTTCGTTGCAAAGAGAAATTTATCCGATAAAAAAAAGCTCTTGTGTTTTTACTGTTGATAAAAAGACGATGACGTTGCAAAACAAAATATTGTGATGTTGCCAAGCTGTAGTTTTTTTCTTTACCTAACGAAAACTAGAAATACGGTTACAGTGGTAATGCTAAGTAGTAAAGCTGCAAGTTTCTACAATTACAATTCACGTTTAATTAACCTAACCTAACATTAAAAACATTCAATCATTTACATTATAATGAGTAGTTTTTAGTTGAAGTTTTTTATATGTACCTACGTTGAAATGAAATAATTTTTGAAAAATGGGTTGATATACTTTTTTGTATATACTGTCGTAGATAAAATACTGTTGCTTCAACTCCTCTTATTTCCTCTGCATTGAAGCAGCTGTTTGACTTCATAAATTCAAGTAGCATAATGAGTCTACTTTCGGCAAATTATCAGCTTGTGCTTTCACAAAACCTTCGCTAGCCATATCTTCACTCACAAAATATGGAAGAATCGACACTGCAGAACACTGAACTAGTATATAAATAGTTATTTTCCTAATAAGTGCGGAAAGTGATATACTTTCCCACAAGCGATCAAGAGCGCACGCATAAATTAGGAACATTATATTTTTTACGACCGTATATATAAAAAAGTACATCAATCCATTTTTCAAAAATTATTTTATTCCAACACACATAATACAAAACTTCAACTTATAAAAACTACTAATTTTTATAAATATTAATGACATATCATATTTTTCTTCTGGTACAATAGGAAATAAACTATTAAAACTGTGTATTTCGTTCAGGAAATTTGTTAAATACGTGTATTTAGTTTGGGAAGTTGGTTTCTGAAATATATCGTATTGATAAAATATTGTAATTTTCAGTATTGATACTTATCATAACGATATTTTCTAATATTGAGTATTTTAAAAATTTGACAAGCTCCTGCAATCCCAAATACAACAACCTTGGCCATTAAATGAACTTTACCTAATTCCGCTATGAAATGTGACACTTTATGTTACTCTTTGACGTTAGGTAACGTCACATATTTCATAACCTTCAAAAAACGGTTATGTAAAGTAGTAAAAACAGTTATGTAAAGACTTTACATAACTGTTTCTGACTGTTTCCATAGTAACATTTGATTCTACCTTAATATTTTCATTCTAATTGAAAATTTTATTAAATATTATAAAAGCGCGGAATTAGATAAAACTTTGTACTTAAACACGTTATGAAGAGAGCGACATTGTTCAACTCGCGTAATTTGCAAAACTCGCTAGCGCTCGTTTTGGCAAATATTACGCTCGTCGAACAATATCGCACTTTTCATAACTAGTTACGTAAATGACTATTACCGGGTGCATTATTCAAAAAAATCACCAATTTTTGTACTCGTAAAAATCGCAGCTTTCTTGGGCGTGTAACCTTTCCCATTTTGTTTCAGAAATATAATTATTTTGAAATGTCTACATTATTGTGGGATCGTAATCATTGGATAGATAATTCGACCACACTGTTGATGGCTTTTGTTGTTTTGCTAGTTCCGAAAAATAAGCCAATAACACTGTCTCAAAGAAAGAACTGCATGTTTATTTTCTCAATGAATACCTACACCTACGCGGTTTACTGGTCACTGGTAATGAAATGTCTTATCTACCTACTTTTTACCTTTTTAAAAAATCTAGTTACCTTATCAACATTGACACTTAGACATAATTAAAAGTGATTGATAGTATTATTGTATTAGAATTATTAGACGAATTCAAAAAGTCTTTGTATCTATCAACATGAAGCTGACTAAAACGCAAAGAATTGAAATTCTAGTAATGATTGTTTGTGGAGATGAAGCACTTACGCAGAAAGGGGTATGTACGTTATATGATAATAAAAACCACAGTTGAGAACCAATTTCACAATCCACTATAAGCAAAATTGAGAAGAAATTCAAAGAAACTAGTCATGTCAAAGACCTCCCCACAGGTAGTAGAAAGCCAATATCAAAAAACAAACAACTAGATATTCTGTTAGTCTTTCAAGATAATCATATACCAGTTCACGGCTATACTCGATAGTCGAAATTATGTAAAGTGACTCATCGCTCTTACTGTCCATAAAATCAGTTGCAGAAGCGAACTTCATGAGCGCATCATTTTTGAAGGGCTCTTAATAGTCCTAAATAAAAAGCATTTCTCTCTAGAATACATATGGCAACTGCGCTTTAACCAGTGTTGATTACATAGCTCTGACTCACTTTACAGAATTTCGACTATCGAGTATAGTAGCATTAGATTATGACATAGACCATTAAACAGTTCTTAGAAAGCTAATGAAAAAAAGTGGCATTCCTACAAAGTAAGTTTGACAGTATTGTACAGGAATCCCTATGTCGCATCTTTTAAATAACACATTGTATAGTTGACCACGACAAATAAATAATTAATTTGGGGTGCGAATGATAAACATACAAAAACTAATATATCATTATGTGTGTAAGCAGCCAGTACTGTAGATCAGAAACACAGTCCAGCTTGGGATGCATAGCATTTGGTGAGAAATCTCCAAATTATTATTTACAGCTATACATTGATATTTAAAATAAAATCAGGCCTTGAAATTGAAAACAATGAGTTGAAATTAGACGAAGAAAGGAGAATTCAGTATACTTACCTACGAATTTTTAAATTTTGAAGAAGAGTTCATCATCAATAAACTTACGGTTTACTCCGAGACGTTAAAATGTTAGATTGTATATTTAATTGAGTTCACGTTAGGTTATAATATTTGCTCAAGACTGACGTTTGTTAGCAGTCTTGAAATTTGACAGGATGGATTCTTTTATATTCGAAGTTTTGGGAACTAGCAGGATTTTGGAAAATGAAACAAATGATATTCAAAGTATTCTTTAATTCTACAGATCTGCTGGGCTTACAAGACTCCTCAAGTGTCAGTACTTCTTATTCTTTCAACACGCATCATTGCTTTAATTCACGGGAAAGTTCTCCAAGAATAGTCACTTCTTCATTCACCTCCAATCCCTATAAAACATCAAAATATATAGTTTTTCCTTCATTACAGAGTTCAAAATTAAAAAATTATATTACACAATAATTCAACTGATACAAAAAGTAGTGAAAAATAAATTCCTATGTTTCATGATCTTGTTATTGTCTTCCGTGGAGCTTTTAGTCTTTGAGGCATTTTTTAGAAATACCTCAATAAGTATACAGGTGTAGTCATCTTTATGGGGAAAATAATCAAAAACAATAAGAATTTCTAAAACAAAAAAATCTGTTCCTGCGAACTATAAATAGCAATTCACTCATCATCTAAATAAATTGAATATCTTCTGTAACAAATAATACAAATAAAAAAGGAATTATCTTCGAACAGAAAATTTATGTGTCTGAATACACTTGACATATTTTCCACTACTTTTCATACAAAAAAAATATATAGCGACAGCAGTAATTTTATTGGACAGTTTCGAAGATAATGAGTACTTTTTCCACAGTCTATTCCTGTATAATGATCCTGATTTTTTGTACAGAGATAAAAGAGTATTTCACTTATGCATATATTTTATGTCCAAATTGTCATAACCTATTATTATATTATATCGTTTGATGAAATAATCAAGTGGACGAGAGTGCAGGTTCAACAACAAGCTCATTAAAAAAAAGTTTCGTTTGTTAAACCCTTAGGCATCACTGAATCTTATTACTCAGTCTCTGATAAAATGATTCTCTCAATTTTTTTTAACCAGCGCTTATCTATACACATAATTGCTTATGAAATCAAACAATTTAAATTTGTTTGATTTCATAATTACATTATATAATGTATATTTAACAAATTTAAATTGTTTGATTTCATAATTTAGTATGGATCTACATCAAGTAAAAGCCTCATCTATTCAACATAATTATTTGTCGCGCAATTTACATAATATATACATTTCAATTATAAAGACAGCAAAATATTCAAAATAATGCAATGTAAATCTGCTGCTGTTGCTATAACAATGAATTATTGCACTATTATTTGAACCATTCTGACATTCAAGAAAAAATGTTCAGCATTTTATAGATTGAGATGCAACAGATGTTGTTAAAGACAGTTTAATGTCGATAAGAAGCACAAATGAAATAATTACATTTGAGATATGAATTGACAAAGTCTACCATCAAATTGGAAAAATGACCTTCTACCGAAGGATCTGGAATGCAGCATTCATTCATTTGTATGGGTGGTGCTCAACAGCATAAGAACTTAAACTGTATCTTTCTACCATTTTCTATTCCAGAATGTATGTGCCTTCTATATAGGTCGCCAGTTTTACTGGAGAGATTTTTAGTTCTCACAGAAGCAAAGTATTTGAGTTCTTGTTTCATCATAGAGTTTATATTTACTCCACATAGGTTTACTAACTTTCCCCATTTTGTAGATGCTACTCCAGTGACCAGGTCGGTAACTGTCTTCAAATTTCTTTTGCCCAGTTTCAACCACCTGGATGAGTTCTTTGAATACCTCATTCATTACTCTTTGTATTGATGTGTCCTTGGGTCAGCCTTAATCTTCCCTCTTATGAAATTCTTAGTGCCGCAAAACGATTCAGGACTTGAAGTCTCCCTTAGAACCTTCTTAAGCTAACTGGTTTGCCATTCAATTACCTGCAATCACCTCATGTGACGGCACCCATATGAGAATCAGAATAAGGATAAGAATAAAAATACTTTACAGTTTTTCACCAGTCTAGACCTAGTTGTTGGTTACTGACAGTTTTAAGCAGACACGGCTGCCAGTGAATATTTTAATACACAAACGTGTATCGACCAAGGCTTAAGGAAATTTTTTTTCTTGTTCTGCAAATAGAAAAAAACAATTCCTCACCACATTCAACCCCTTCAGCGGCAGCAATCATTCAGATGTTAGATTTTTTTCCGACATGCCTTTTCACTCACCAACTTCGTTTTTCCCTCTTAGGAATGATGTAGTCGTTTGGCTGCTTTTTTGAGCTAATATGCCTAGTACTATAATGGCTCCTTTTGGTGTAAAGTCCTCCAAATATGCTGATAAAAGTGAGAAAGTTGAATATCATTAGAAGTCAACTTATCGAATTATTCCATGAACAAACCAGATCAAAAATTATTGTTCAAGTTATGAAGTATTAAGTGAAATCATAAGAATCCATATAACTACATCAGTTGCTTCTCAGTATATAAATTAATGGAATACGAATAACCATCTTATATATCTTGTCCATAGATGGGGTATCCCATAGATGAAAAATTTTATTCATGATAAAAAGTATTGCTTGTTCTGAAACCCCATAAAATAAAATGGAATTCAAGTTTTTCATACCCCGTCTCATTTTATAGCCAGTTTTATGAAAACCGTATGACTTTTTGCACAACTTAGAAAACAGTGTATTGTGACGTTTAGGATGTAGCAAGTAACTATTAACTTTTATAAATAATTTTCAAATTGTCATTCTTCAACAAATATTTGATAACAATTTCAATTATTCAACAAAGAGTATATCTTATTGAGTATTATGGTATTGGGGAAGTTTCGTACCAGTGAGCAATATTTTTCGAAAAATATTTAATGTATCCATAGCGCGGTGTGGTTTGAAAAAAATTGATAAAGAAGTTTGATGAGACCTGATGAAATCTTTTCCGGGCAAAAAAATTGGAAAATGATAATGGGGATAATGCAGCTAGTGCACTAGCAATGCACTCGTGAAGAGAAAATCCAAAGTTGAGTTTACGATAAAAATCAGTTTTTTCCGTGCCGTGCCCACCTCAGGAAAATATTGTTATCTGCCAAGGCGTTAGCTAAATCTTGGTGGCACTCTAGTACTAGCCCCGATATAACACGTTGTCTGATTAAGGCTAATAGGTCTTGTCTACTATCAGTGCAGATTGTTATGTTTTCGCCAGAAATTCCTTTTCTGGTTAGTTCTTTTGTGGCAGTTGAGATACCAGCCAAGTCTGTTTGAACCACGCTGGTATTGTTTCCCATTCCCCACTTAATCCTTAGGCTTAGTGCTCTCGAGTAAACTCCACAGGCTGGTTAAATAATTTGGATTTTTTTATGGGTATAGTTTAAACAAAGAGTTGATGCCATTGACAAAATTATCCCAGAAATGCTGCAAAAAACTTTGAAAATTTGAAATTTAAAAATTATTTATGAGTTGAGTTACTTGGTACATCGTAAACGTCGCACACATTTTCGAACTTAAACAATTATTTATACGGTTTTCATAAAACTAAAAAAGTTTTTGAAAAACTTGAATTTTATTCTAGTGTGTGGGATTTCAGAACAAGGAAAACTTTTTATTGAGAATGACATTTTCAATTAAAACCAATATTCAAACATTTTTCACCTATGGTATACCTCATCTGTGGACACGCTGTAATATTCTGATGATTACAATAAAAAAAATATGTACTGGTCCTCCAAAAAATACTCAATGATTTGACAACGCTAAAACATTCTAATTATATTCAATAACAATTTGAACGTATCAAGAGCTAAAATTCCGTTTATCCGCAAAAACAATACTTATTATATACAACTTTGAATGGAAACGGTCGTGATGTAACCAGTGGCGCCTTTCAACGAATGCCTTTGTGACGATTTGATTGCAAATGACGTTATAAGAGCGCGTAGAGCGTTGTTCGATTAAAAAAAACACCTGCTCCTCTGAAAAGTGCAATTTCACGCTTTCTTTTGGAAGCGCAAATTTGTACCTTTCGTTAGGTAGTAGAAAAAGTATATTGTATTACAGTACAGTAGTAACTACGAATTTCATTGAAAAAAAATACTATTTTGTTGCATACTATGTAGACCTTTAACGGAAACTATGGCAGCGTAAAAAAATTATCATTTCAATCTAAAACCTAGTTATAGTCATAATTTGAATTTTGATTAGAATGTATAAACAAACCATCATAAAATACCCAGTAACAGTATAAAAAACATACCTCAACGATGAGCTAATAAAACCTTTGGAAGGACCTCAAACTGCGCAAATGGTCAGGGTAACTTGTAAGTCCGCAAACGCTCTACGTTCATCGAATTGCATACGGGTTCGGAAAACTTGTATCGTTGAATATAATTTTTAGCGCATCTATATCCAGGTAAATCGTCTAAATTGGGCATACATTTTTCGTTCGAGCAAGGAAATAGATACTCATTACTTGGATTGGCGCAAACTTAAAGGGTCAACCAAAAAATGTTACTTCTTTTAGCGTCTATATAGTTGTGAACGTGTTCCATCTCAATTGTATGGATATTATGTTGTTGAGTTAACTGTATAAACCCTCACTTCGTGGAATCTACTCATCATATGGTTTTAAATGAAACTAACTATTTCTAAATGACTCCACAATATATTTGAAAAAATTGTAAAAATTGCAAGTAAATTGACAATTGTTTCGATATATAGATATATCATCGATGATATATCTATATATCGAAACAATTGTCAATTTACTTGCAATTTTTACAATTTTTTCAAATATATTGTGGAGTCATTTAGAAATAGTTAGTTTCATTTAAAACCATATTATGTTGTTTTTTCGACTGCCGCATAATACCAGAATTCGCAAGGTTTTGTATTACGTGTAGTTGGCGCAGGGGATCAAAGCAACGTGTGGATCTTTAATCTTTATAAAAACGCAAATATTTGACCATCTTCATCATCATGAATGTTTAACACTGTAAAAATATCTCAAACGGCGCTAATAAGCTAATGCATAATCGTGATAATTCATTTCAAAATATTAAAACAAATTTTCGATACCTAAGTCTGTAACTCATTTGAAATTATTCAAAACTGTAGATATTTTTATTTATATGAGGAAATACTAAAGCTTTGTCACTGTGTATGGAAAATCCGAGTTTTTTGTACTGAAACTCCCCAATCCAGCCATTACCTTTTTCTAAATACCAATGCTCGATCTTTTGATATATACTAGAGGTAACATAATTTGAAAGATCTTGACATTACTTATAAAATAATCTACATTGAGATTATAAAATACAAAACTAAATATCAGATTATTCTGCTTTCAAAAATGGCTCTTTCAAGTCGAAGCTTTTCTTATACAGATCTGACTATTTTTTAAAGATGTTGTTATCACAGTAAAGCTCATACCATATGTATAGTCTATATAGCTCCATTGAGATATGAAGTTGAACAGTTTGAAAATTTGACCGCCCTACTGCGAGTTTTATGAGACACTTAATAGAGTCATCAGATAACAGTATAATTGCAAGTGTACCTAATACCAAAAATATAGTTCGACAAGGTTTTAGTGTTATAAAACTCAAATCAGCTATCAAAATCCTTTAAAATTATCTACAGTTCTGAAAAATTACAATTATTACATGGAAATTCTTGGTATGTCACCTTTGGAGAGACCTAAAATATTAGTAAACACAACCCCGCGAGATTTGCCATTTATCTGGACGTTTGTCTCAAAGCTGCGACTTGTCTGGAATAAAGATGAGATGTCTTCTAATGCGTACTACGTTACTACAATATTTCTCATTGTAAAATTATACAAAATTATTTCCTTAAAAAATGTATTTCCAGACATACAACTAAACATAAAAAAATGGTTACTATAACTTAATGTGTTTTCTCACTTTAAAATATAACTGCAAATTCTTACGCATTCCTTTAGAAAATTGGATCCCCGTTGAATTGCCGCATGTTTTTGTAAATTTTCAACTTCCTTGCGAGTTTCGGGGCAAAATAATCAACTGTTTCGTCATTACATAGAGCTGAAAATCGAAAAGTATAAAAGAAACACAATATTGCACCAAGTATTGTTTTTTTATTACGGGGTGTTTACATTATTCGATGTACAAACGTTCCAATTCTATAGTTTTCAAGATACAGAGCGTTAAAGTTGATAATTGTGCTGTTAAGTGAATGGATCAATATTTTCCTTCCAATTATGTGAATCACTTTCAAAATTGTTGGTTTCAATTTATTAGTTGATTTTGAGAAATAACATTTCATACGGACGAAATAAGATGAGACTAGTGATGAACAAAATGATGGTCTTGCGATTTTGTAATCAAAGACCAAAACCAAATAAAAAGTAAAACGTCGAATGAACAAACAAAAACCAATCAAAAATCAACAAGAATAAGATCAAACAAACAAGAGTAAGATCACAACCAAGAAATAAACCAATACCAATATATCTGCAAGACTAAACTAAAATAGTAACTTCCATTGCAAACAGGATATAACCAGAGTATTTATGATACAGGGTTGGGGCATGAGAGAAACACCTGGATTATGTCTGTACAGAGATAATATATTTTTAGATTATTACCTATATTATTTTCACATTACAATTATTCTGTTTATGTTCATTTTAGAGGAGACTAGAGGACGCGACAGACGCTGTCCTGTATCAACCTTCTTTGCAAATATCATATTTTTATCCAATAATTTATATTGTCATAGAAGCAATATATTTTCTGAAAATTCTATTTTCTTATGACTTTCTGGCAGGCAAATTGTTTAGCAAATTCGACTGTAAGTATTACGTCTTATAATAGCAGTTACGACAGAGTTTAGAATTTAATTCATATGTACGCCTCTCCTTGAGAGATTTAGACACATAAGTTTTTTTTATTGGAACGTTAAAAAATGTCTTGTTTAGAGTTTTCATCAATCAATTCTTACTTTGTAGAAACACATATTTCATGGTGTCAAAGACAGGACAAAGACAAATACTATTCTAGCGTTTTGGCGATAAGTTTCAATTATAAATTTATTTTAGATAAAGTAAAAAGTAAAAGGAATATTTTTTTAACACAAAATCTAAAAGCGACAATGTGTTAGAAAGGAAAAAGTATACTTTCAGTGTATTACTCTTTTTCTCTAAAAGGATATCAAAGAGAATGTGAAATATAACATGGCCCATAAGCAGCAATGTGTTCAAAAAAAAATATGAATTCAGTGTATTATTCTTTTTATTCAACAGGTTACCTATCATAAACTGTGAAATGATTATTCACTCGATTGTAAGGCGTTTGTTGTCGTTCATATCTCAAGTTTCAGCAAATTAACTGTATGGTCAACTAAATTGAATAGTGATAGCATTGATAAGTAAAAAATTGAAAATCTAATATTTAATAGTGAAAACAATAGTGACATTGAATAGGCTACTTTTTGAAATAATTAATTATTGCAGCTTACCAATTATCTATCTGATACATCTCTTAGCTTTATTTTATCTCCTCTCTTCGTAGTCGTAGATTATTATAGTTAAAATGAAGTTACTAGAATATATGAATACTAATTGTCGCTTTGTGATCAACTCCATGAAACTAAATAATATTCTCCGTATTGTATACGTGCAAGCATCGAGGAGCACGTTTTCAAAATCAGTTATACTTATGGCATTTTTGATTAGAGTAAAAAAGGTTTTCGAGTGAATATTAGATGAGAGAAATTTTTAGTGTTGGCAAAAATAGGTGAATAAGCAAAATATTGAAGAAGGTAAACATATCAAAACTAACGTAATAAGCCCCGAAAAAAAAAATGATGTTCAATTTTTTATCGATTTTTATGTAGAATTATAAAAAGTAACAAAGAAATTTTCCATAGTAAAGATTTTTTGTTTTGTTTCCATTGAATATAAACAGAACCACCTATCAATGTTTCTATCAAAGCAGCTAGTATTTCATATCAATTTATGAAATAAAGCATACTTTAATTAGGTTAACTTTAGCACTCTGAATCTTAAAACTAAAGATGTTAAAAGTTTTATTTATATTTCAGGATTTGTTATACATCAAGGAATGTATTTCATCACACCATCACACCATCTGTCATGAAAACATAAACATCTAATGCTCTTATTGACAAACAAGATTCGAGACAGCACATTTTAGTGGAAGTGTCTAAAACCAATGCTCAAGGACATTTTCAGCCTTGGGTCTGGTTTATGAATATGCTTATCTGTGTAGTTGGGTTCTGATGCACTCAAGGTAGTTGTCGTGGTATACAGTCAGATAATTCTAAATTTTTCTATACCTACTGAGGACATGATAATACCCTTAAAATTTGAAGTCGATTGACAACCTATAACCAGAGATGGATTCAAATAAAAATTGGGAATTTTACATTGATTGCATACACTCTCTGCAGTTCTGTACCAGTTTCTTAGTTATAAGAAAACTGTCAAGCTTAAAAAACTGACAGTCTTTTATATATTCGTAGTGAATTACAAAAAAAAAATGTTGACTGTCTAATCATTTAGAACTAATGGATTGAAGTTCAACAAAACTGACAGAAACAATTTGAAAAAGCTGAACGCGAGATAATATATCATAAAAATAGGAAAAAAACATACCTAACACAACTTTAATGTTGGTCTGTACGCTTGTTGTGTCTCAACTAAATTTGATACGCTACACTTGTTACACTTAGGTAATTGGGATTTTAAATTGAGATTGTAGCGCTACCGGCGGGGACAGATATAGGACTTTATACCACATTGATTTTTAACCTTAATTTGTCTTACACATCAATTTCATTGTTTATTTCGTGAATAAAGTATTTGTTGCGTGGTTTAGGCACTCTAAACTTTGTTAAAACTGTGATTCCGATGACTTTCACCTTTTGTTAATGTTTATCTAAATATAATAGTTATTTCTGTAAGGATTAGTTAAAATCCATTTAATAACCAGGAGGAGTAATTTAAAAAGCCTTACTCACACCACTAAAGTTACCAGATTAGTTAATTGAGGGTGTGTTCCGAAAAAGTAGACAACAGTCGTGTTCCAAATTTATTAAATATGCCTTGATCGATAAAGAAATCAGCCACCCATAGCCATAAGTCGATTTCTCGTCTGTTAAGTACATTATTTAGATGTTTATTGTTGATAAGATGAATGTATTTGATTTTTGACGGTCCTAAATGACCTTACATTGTTTTACCGGAATAAGCGAAGAGCTGGTAATCGGAGTAGAAGGATCCATAATTGCAGATATTCAATACAATTGCTTATTGAAGTTTTTAAAGGAACAGTTTTAACGAAATTGAGTGGAAATAATATAAAGTAACAAGAGTGGATGCGATGACAAAATTAATTATATTTATCTGTCAGAACTATCAAAAATGGGAATTATCAGCTTATGTCAATAATGTTATGAGTGTTATGTGAAACTGGGCGGAATCTGACCAATCATAGGTCTACAGAATTGCCAACTTAAATTCAAATTACTCCTCCTGGTTTTTAAATGAGGTTTAGTTACAAATCTAGTTTTATACTTATAAAAAAAGACAAATGGCCCAATAAAATTTAAATGTGGAAGGGATCTAAAGTTCTCTGGATGTAATAGAAGATAAAGAGGTCTTCAATGCTGACCATACATTATATGGAAAAACTGAATGGAACTGTTCAGTGACAAAAGTGTGTGCTCCATGTCTCCAGATAAGCGCACTCTGCAATCAGAGCCTCACCAAGTGAGTGGAGAACTAAATATTGCAGACTGGTAGACTGGTACATTAAAATTATCCAAATGTTTTGTTTTTGCAAAGCAGAAGCTGGTGGTCAATGTAAACATATTTCAGCTTTTTTCCAAGTAGGTTATTATAGTAAATTCACCTTTTTGTAGAATTTTATCATTGCAAACATTAAAAATACATAATTTAAAAAATAAACAAGAAAAAGGTGGAAATATATGAATCATAAATAAACCATTCTAGAGCAGTTCCATTTGAATTTATTTAAACAGTGATAAAGTATTTTAACTGTTCGATATTTTCTTCAATCTTCTTACACATTACCATTTATTGAATTAAAATAATCATTTCCTTGACAATCTAATTTGATAACTGAGTGATTGATTTCATACATATACTTTTCTAAATATGCAAAGTGAGAAAACAGAATGATAATTTGATATATCATTTACGAATTAATACCAGATGGCCAAATCGTTTGCAACTAAGTATCTGATAAAACGATTTTCATTAATTAATTATTAACCATTAATAGAGTTTCTATTTTACAAAAAGTACCGATAATCTAAATTCTATTCCAATACAATACTCATATTTCGGTATGCTCAAATATAATAAGCTACACTTAATTGAAAACTCGTTCATACCTAAACACCGAATATTTTCAACGCCGTTTTGTAACGCACATGACATTTATTTAAAACAACTGATAACTCACCCTCTTTGTTGGGGCAACGGTGGATAAGCAGAATCATAACCACTTCTACCACCAGCAGCTGCTCCACCAGAAGCTGCAGCATAAGAACCGCCGTAACCGCCTGCAGGCTGTGCATCATAACCACCCCTATCTTGGTATCCGGCACTTGACTGTGTTGAAGAACCATAACCACCACTACCGTATCCGCCACTGGCAGGAGTGTCTGCGCCATAACCTGATGAACCATATCCACCAGCAGATTCTCCATAGCTTGCAGCACTACTAGCACCGTAACCTCCAGATGCGCCATAGCCACCTGCATTGCCACCATAACCTCCGCCTGAGGTACTCCCGTATCCATTAGCTCCGCCATACCTAGATATTGGTTTTATAATTATCAGTTCAGAACGATTTCTTAGGTAGGTTATAAAAAAAGGTCCTATTACAATTGGCTTGAATTTTGAAATACTGTTGTTCTCGGCATCATTTAAAACTAATTATGAATAAATATCAATACCTTGCCACTTTCTCGTCAAATGAGTATTATTTAAGTTTCAGAAAATTTGACCATGACCCTAAGCTCAAGCGGAGTACTTTTTCTTTTTGACAACAATCAGGAGAAACTTAATTATGTAAAATTGTACAATACTTGCCCTCCTTGTTTTGGTGGTCCGCCTCCATCTCGTCGACTATACAGATCACCTCTATTATTCCCCATTGGTCTTCTGTCATCATATCCTCCCATTCCTCCTCTTCTATCGTCATAACCACTCCTATTATCATAACCACCTTGTCTATCGTATCCACCTCCATGATCTAATAACCAAGAGTTTATTACATGAAAATCTGTTCAATAAAAGTTGCGTTAAATGCATTATGAAGCATTATGAAGCAAAAATGGTCACCTGCACACCTGGCAACTGTATCATTAGAGCAACATGAAAATACCTGATTTAGAATTATTTGTTTGAGTTAGAAGTAAAAAGCTGACATCTCACTACAGGGATCTTGCCAAGATACTTCACTTAAAATATAATAGGCCCCTTGCAGATAATTTTTTTATTGCATTAAAATGATCAATTATACGTAAATATCATCCCACAGGAATATTTTCAAATTTTGTTTGATATTAAAGTCGTAATAAATAATTGAAATTCAAGCGACTAAAATGCCGCCAAAAACACATTTCATGCAACAGTGACGTCACAAGGTACTTATGCCAAGTTTTGACGTCTATCAAAGTTAATTTTGACGTTGTTTTTGGTGATTTTTTGAGAAAAAATGGTTTATCGATATTGTATCGTGCCAGGTTGTGGAAGTACAACAATCTCCACTCTTGGAAAAACATCCATTAAGCTACCCATTGAAGAAAAACTCCGAAAAAGGACCCAGAGGTAAATTATCAGATTGTGCCTTTAAAAATCCTTCAGACATCTTAATATTTAAAATTAACGATAAACAAAGAAACACAACAGTAAACACTATTAAACAATAAATTGATGCTAACATATTTCAAGTAAAAATGCTTTTAAAATGGATAAACGGGAAACCAGATTTGAAGTCTACATTTAGAGCACGACAGGTGTACCTTGTGACGTCACGACCAATTTCATTGTGTTTTCGTGTGACGTCAAATTTAAAGGGCTTCGTGAAACTTTCTTAGGGAATTCATGAGATAATTTTGAGTACTTTTCGGAAAAAAAAATGTGGAAGTATATTTATTATACTTTGAGAGGTTTTCAGAATACTTTAAGGTAAAAATGAAAATCTATGCAAGAGGCCTATTGGCAAGTACTTGTCCTAGACGAAGTAAATTGTACACATTATATGTCAATATGAAACTTTTGACCAGATTCAATAATGGATGGACTAAGACAAAAATGGCGGATTCATAAATAGAGTCGCTTAGTGGACAGGCGGCAACTTTTTTGCAGTTTCCTTAGCAAGTCACTAGTTCTCTGGCGCTACAAGACCACAAAACGTTAAGGAAACTCGGCAGCAAATAGCATAAAAAACTTTCCGTCCTAAATTGAAAGAAATAAAATTCCAAGATAACAGAGCCACTTCCAATCTATTCCCTTACAAATCATGGATTTACTCCAAGCTCTGTGATGAAACACCCAAAATGAAAGTGGGAGATCCTTCAACTGCGTAAGAATCGGACACATTCGAAGATCGTGCGAAGTTAGAGACCGTTCGATGAACATGGAATTGGGAATGAAGTCTTAGAAGGTCATCTGAGCTTACTCGAGAGCACTAAGCCTAAGGATTAAGGGAGGAATGGGAAACAATACCAGCGTGGTTCAAATAGAACTGGCTGGTATCTCAATTGCCACAAAAGAACTAACCAGAAAAGGAATTTCTGGCAAAAATATAACAATCTTCACTGATAGTAGACAAGTCCTATTAGCATTGATCAGACAACGTGTTATATCGGGGATAGTACTAGAGTGCCACCAAGATTTAGCTAACGCCTCGGCACAATATTATCCTAAGGTGGGTTAAAGGACAGGAGTGAAGGAACTGGACTTAAAAAAAAGGAACTGGTGCAACCTACGACCTAACGACTTCGACAATTGCGGAACTAGCCAAACATTACGCTCAACTCCTTAAGAGATGGTATGGAATCAAAGGATGCAGTCTTGCCAGGATCACCCTGGGCGACCCTGGGAAGCTGGCACCGAAGAAATATTTGGCGATGACCAGGAAAAACCTACGTATAACAGTAAGATTTCTGACTGGCCACTGTCAGCTAAGGAAACATCTCCATACTATGGGGCTAGTGGACACACCTCTATGCAGGATGTGTGAACAGGTAGATGAAACTGTCAGGCAGGCAATTCAGGCATGTCTTATGCGAGTGTCCGGAGTTATCGTCAATAAGAGAGTGTGTGTTCGGTTAGGTTAGTCTTGTCCGATATAAAGTAGATGGCTCCTGGTGACCTGTCCACCTTCCTGAGAAGGACAGGATGGACGATGACCTAGTAGGATAACTCCTCAGGAGGATGTACAATGGGTCACATGTGGCCTAAGTGCTGGGAGCCTACACTCACCCTCCCTACTCTACAGATACAGAGAAGCCGGCTGGATATTAAGAATTGATGGATTGTACCCCTACAGAAATAGGTAGAGTCCGATTCAAAGTAGAATGGGCCATGACGGTAACACTAAACTAGACAGAAATCAGTGCGCGCTCTCTCCACTCCACTGGAATACCGATCAACTCACCAAACGCCAGCCTCCAAACGATGACGTAGGATGTGACGCTCTGGCTCATTCTACTTTGAATCATACTCTATTATAATAATAATCAATGTGTTATATTTTGAAATATACAAGAAAAATACAAAAGATATAATTTTGCACACCAGTAAACATTCAGACTCATGAAACAGCTAGTTGAAAATTATGACTCCCTAACAGAAGAAAAATTAACATGGAAAACCTATCTATTATATCTTGATGACATAATGATAGTTTAGAAAACTTTTAATAAGCATTTAAAAAATGTATTCGACAGGTTGAGGAATGGACATTTACAACTAAATCACAGTAAATGTTCAATGTTTTAAACAGAGACCTATTATCTGGGACATCTCATTACTACAGAAGAAGTTAAAGCTGGGCCGATTCAAATTGTAGGTATTGAAGACTGGGTTCAAGCAAAGGACAAAAGGAAAATTGGAACTTTTCTTAGATTTGACTGGACGTCGGATCGTCAATATGCTTCTGTAGAAGTGAAGAAACGGTTAACCACAGCACCTATTTGGTATGCCCACGGAAAAAACGAAAATTTATTTTGGATTCTGACGCATCCAAAGATGGCATAGGCGATTACAAGAACAAGAAGTCGCAGAGTAATTGTGTACTTTAGTAAAACCATGGAAAAGGATGAGAAAAACGATCGTCGCTAGAAAAGATATTTTAGCAATTTTTAATTCTCTTGAAAACTTCCATACTTTTCTATATAATAGAAGATTTGATATTAGAAGTATCCATAGCACCTTGCAATGGTTAATGAAGCCCAAAGGACAAGTTTCTTAATACTACACCTGAAAGGACGTCTTCATCGCATAGAACGACAATGTCGGTACCATAAAAGGCTTGAAGAAAAAGTTTTAGTTTACAGTCTAACCTAACCTAACCACAATGAAGCCAGAACGTGCTGATAATCAGAATCCCCTTGGAATCCTTAGAAAAAATTACTTGAATGGCTTGAAAAGGTAGTCAGTGCTGTTTTAAGAGCACACTGCAAAAGACAGCTTAAAAAAATTCAAAAAATAGTGTTATGGTTTATTCAATAGCCTTTTTGGTGTTTGT
Source organism: Galerucella nymphaeae (assembly GCA_963978555.1). Classification (NCBI taxonomy): domain Eukaryota; kingdom Metazoa; phylum Arthropoda; class Insecta; order Coleoptera; family Chrysomelidae; genus Galerucella; species Galerucella nymphaeae. The sequence goes on along the minus strand of OZ021715.1, from coordinate 13,885,592 downwards.
GACGTATAACCGGGTTTTCGGTATGTCGTTTATTTTATTTGCTATTTTGGCACATATCCAACCTCAAATTTGATAAATAAACTCATCAGGATCGCAGACACATTGCCAATACGGAATGTATATTTGCACCAACAAAGAAGGATTAATCACAGACTTGCCCTTTTTTCCATTTCTCTCGACGTAATGTGTTATAAAGACACACACCAAAAAGGCTATTGAATGAACCATATCTAGTGTTTGAAAACAAAATGGTTAGACAATATGTAATGAAATAATTGTCTTCCAGGTAAAAAGTAATAATAAATTAATTTGAATTGCAAATTCAGACGAGACTCTATGCTCAAAACCAGTATTGTATTTTTACCAAGGCCAACAGTAGTTGAAGGGCACATATATGAAATGAAGAGCACATACAGTGTGCCCCATTTTTAATGGAAACACCCCCATAAAATTTGAAGTTGTAAGCAGATTTTGATAATTTTTTTTTGAAATGTCAAGTACTAAAAGGTCTACCTTAGGACAAAATTTGAAATGTTCATTCCAATTTTCAGGGCATACTACGATATTTTTTCTTACGACGAAAATCGAGATTTTTTATTAGCGATATTTCCATTGGAAAAATCACTACGCCACTATATTCAGAGTGCCTCTAAACAGATGTGACCAAAATTTCATGGAAAAATATTCATTAATAACAAAGTTATGACAACTCAAAAATTCGAAAACTCGCACAGCTAATAGTCACAAAAAACAACAGATATAGCCATGAGAATCTTTTTTTATGATTTCAACAATAAAGTGACGCCAAATGAAAAAGAAAACAAATAACTTCAATTTTTTTGATCAAAATAACGGAATTACATTCAAGTTTGGCGTAAATTAACTACAACTAAGACCTAATTGATTTTTCAATTTGAATCTTAGAAATGATATTACAGAAAATTTACGCCATACTTGTTTTCATCTGGCGGCACTTTATTGTTGGAATCATAAAATAGTTATTTGTTTAACTAGGCAGCAAAGTAGTAGATTGACTCGCTACGCTCAGCTATGAATTCAGCCAAGGCAGTCAATCTACTACTTTGCTGCCAAGTTGAACATATAATTTTTTCTCCGATTGTTCATGAGGATATTGTATTTGCAAATTATTACAATTCCCACAATCTCTTTATTTTAGTTGGTTGTTATGGAAATGTATAATCACAGGCAGCAAAGTAATCACTTTTGTGCCTAGGCAGCAAAGTAATCACTTTTGTGCCTAGGCAGGAAAAGTAATACTTTGCTTATTGATATCAGTTAGCAAAATTAATATTTGCTGCCAATCGGAGAAAAAAATATTTTCATGACCAAATCTGATGATAGAGGGTGTTTTTGTGACTATTAGCTGTGTGAGTTTTTGAATTTTTGATTTGTCATAAATTTGTTATTAATAAATATTTTTCCATGAAATTTTGGTCACACCTGTTTAGAGGCACACTTAATCCAGTGGCGTAGTGATTTTTTCAATAAAAAAATCGCTAATAAAAAATCTCGATTTTCGACTAAGAAAAAAATATCGTAGTATGCCCTGAAAATTGGAATAAACATTTCAAATTTTGTCCCAAGGTAGACCTTTTAGTACTCGAAAAATTATTAAAATCTGTTCACAATTTTAAGAGGGTGTTTTCATTAAAAATGGGTCACAATGTATAAAAATTTGACACAAGAGCATTCCATGCAGTTATTCTAACAATAGTTTCAATAGACTTACCTCCATAACCACCATATCCATCTCTCCTATCATCATATCCTCCATGCCTATCTTCAAAGCCACCTCGATCATATCCGCCACCACCCCCTCTTCTATCATCATAACCTCCCATAGAATGCCTTCCACGTCTATCATCAAAACCTCCTCTATCACCACCACCTCCATATCCTCCTCTGCCGCCACGGTCAAAGCCACCTCCTCTGTATGGACCAAAATCACGTACGCCTCCAAAACCTCCATTTCGTCCACGAAAATCGCCTCCTCCTGTAATTTATTAATATTTTTTAAACTTATGAAAACTTAAGATTTAACATAGCAAATGAAATAAAGATAAATCTCAGTTTCTATGGAAACAACGTTTTTTAGTAGAATTATACTCCAAAATAACAATAATGTGATCTTGACTGGTTCCAGGTGAATTGCCACATTCACATACAGTATGATGCAAAAGTATGGAATAAATTCATTATTTCAGAAACAGACGACTTTTAAAAAAAATCTTAAAACACGTCAATTTTAATTTTTGAATGGCCATCAACTGCTATAGATGTGTTGGACATTACGTCATTAGTGATGGCGTAATGACGTCATCGACGATTTTTTTAAATACAAACCGAGGTCACGTGACAGCTCATTTGAAAGGTCTCCTTATCGCCTTTGCAACAATGTAATCATTTAAATATTTATTTCTACAGTGTTGACCAAAATTATGAACTTTGTTAAGTAACATGGAATTACAATAAATATTCATTCACTGAACTATAATACACTAAGGACCGCCACTGGGAATAAAACAAAATAGTGTTTATTGTTGGTTCCGAAAAAAAATACATTGATAAAAATAATGCTACATTATAATTTGAAATTAATTATTGTAGTAAGTGCTCGGAATTATTTTTACAAAAATATTTAAATCAATATTGTCATTGACTGATTTAGAGAAACGGGCCATGTTAAAGATCTTCCCAGAAGCGGTAGAACTTCAATATCCGAAGCCAAAAAACTGGACGTTGTACTGGCGTTTCAAGAAAATCCTCATACAAGTTCTAGGCAGGTCGCACTAGATATGAATGTCCACCAATCAACTGTTGTAAGAGTGCTAAAAAAGGAGAAGTGGCATCCATACAAAGTACATCTGGTCCAGGAGCTATTAGAAGATGACTTTGATAGAAGAATCGAATTCTGCGAAATCGTTATGGAACAATGTAACAGAGATCCGGGTTTCATACAAAAGGTACTTTTTTCAGATGAAGCGTCTTTTATGCTGAACGGTCACGTAAATCGCCAGACATGTCGATATTGGGCAAGTGAAAATCCACATTGGATGGAAGAGTATAGGACACAATATCCCGAGAAGGTGAATGTTTGGGCCGGCATTATAAACAATCAAATTGTAGGGCCATATTTTTTTGAGGAAAACCTAACTGCTGCTAGTTATCTGGAATTTCTTCAAAATTATCTGTTGCCACAGCTGAATCAGCTATTTCCAAATAGAAATGATTTATGGTACCAACAGGATGGGGCTCCCCCACACTATGGCGTTGAGGTACGAAATTACCTTAATAACGTTCTCCCAGGAAGGTGGATAGGAAGAAGGGGGCCTATCGAATGGCCACCAAGGTCTCCAGATTTGACTCCGTTAGACTTTTTTTTGTGGGGATATTTAAAGAGCAGAGTATATCAAAGTCGACCGAATAATGTAGAAGAGTTGAGGGAGCGAATCCGAACGGAAATTGCACAAATAACACCTGAAGTCCTCGAAAACGTTACGAAAGAATTCACTGCTCGCCTTTTTCATTGTATCATTGCTGAAGGTCGGCAATTTGAACATTTGTTGTAATTTAATTGTATGTAAGTAAACATTTATTCCAAGTTAATTGTATTAATAAACCAACAGTTTTGGTTAACCCTGTAGAAATAAATATTTAAATGATTACATTGTTGCAAAGGCGATAAGGAGACCTTTCAAATGAGCTGTCACGTGACCTCGGTTTGTATTTAAAAAAATCGTCGATGACGTCATTACGCCATCACTAATGACGTAATGTCCAACACATCTATAGCAGTTGATGGCCATTCAAAAATTAAAATTGACGTGTTTTAAGATTTTTTTTAAAAGTCGTCTGTTTCTGAAATAATGAATTTATTCCATACTTTTGCATCATACTGTATAATTAAATCTAAAAATCGTTACCACGATGATTTTTAAATTGGCGGTTTGAGAAAAAAAAATTTGAACTATTTTTGTTTCAGACTATTTGGTTATCCTAATTTGTTCAGCAGCTAACTCCAGCTTCATTTTTGCTCTTAATAATACAAGGTTCGTTCTAACAGACCACCAGGGATGCATTTCAGACTATTTTGATTTTGCTCATGAATGCATTTGAGGAAATCCAAAACTAATTCACAACTGTTCTATTGGCACAGCTAATCTCTAGAACTATTGATGTCACGGTGCAGCAGGTGACAATCCTTGTAGACCAGTAAAATAAAAAATAAAAACAGAAAACGTTCATCAAAATTTTGTAATAATGTAAGTGTTAATATTTATATAAATAAACCAACTCGCAGCCGATCTAAAGATTCACGAAAACGTTACACAAGAATCTTGGCGACACCTGTGGTATAATAGCATGACAGCACTTGTCTTCATAGTGACTGTTAATCAACAAAAACTATGCTACTGTCATCTTTAAATGCCTACTGAGTTATCACAAAACTGTGAGATTATATTAGGTTTTAAATTGTAAAAGGTAGCTTCAATTGTGCTTTGATAAAAATCCCAATTTCTATTAAATATCAGTTTAACAAGATATAAGTACCTATTTTATGTATACTGACAATAGTGACGATTTTAATAATACTCCCCCAGAGATATTGGGAAAGCTGCAAAAGTAACTTTGAATTGGTATACGAAAGATTTAGGGAGCGGAAAAGAACTACAAAAATAAAATCTTATTTCTACTACTGTGTTAAGTACCTGAGTACTTTAGACACACTTTCTAGTGCGTAATGAAAAAGTTCCATTATGTATGTAGTTATAGATATCTTGTCTTATAAAAATATAGATATGAAAAATGGATATTAGAATGTCCATAAAATTAGCCTCAACAACCCAGCCCAATCAGATCTAAAATATCTAAAAATTTAGTGCTTTTTATGTGCTAATTAGTTGCCCTAATCGGAAATTTGTTGCTGATACAGCAACCGAGAAAATGATGACAATGCTAACTTTTTACAAAAGTTAGCCTTGTCATATAATATTACACGGTAAAATCATACAAAAACACCCCAAGAATTAGTTGCTAATTAGTTGCTCCATGAACAATGATCACAACAATTAAATAATAGCAGAAAAGAGAGTTTTGATCGATTAATTTCTCCAGAGAGACTCATAAACGTCTGAGATGGCCGTGAATAATTAGTTGCTCCATGCACAATGATCAGAGCAATTGAATAATAGAAGAAAAGTGAACTTTGATCGATTAATTTTTCCGGAGACTCAAAAACGTCTGAGATGGCCGTGAAAAATTAGTTACTAATTAGTTGCTCCATATTCAATAATCAGAGCATTAAATATTAGAAGAAAAGTGAGTTTTCAATATCTCTATTTCCTAAATAGGTTCTAAAATGTCTGACATGGCTTTGGAAAATTAGTTGCTACATATACAATGATCAGAGCATTAAATATTAGAAGAAAAGTGATTTTTTATCTATTAATTTTCCCGGAGAGACTCAAAAATGTCTGAGATGGCCGTGAACAATTAGTTACTAATTAGTTCCTCCATAAACAATGATCAGAACAATTGAATATTAGAAGAAAAGTGACTTTTGATCAACTAATTTTTCCGGAGAGACTCAAAAACCTCTGAAATGGCTTTGAAAAATTAGTTGCTCCATATACAATGATCAGAGCAATTTAATAATAGAAGAAAAGTGAGTTTTCAATATCTCTATTTCCTAAATAGGTTCTAAAATGTCTGACATGGCTTTGGAAAATTAGTTGCTACATATACAATGATCAGAGCATTAAATATTAGAAGAAAAGTGATTTTTTATCTATTAATTTTCCCGGAGAGACTCAAAAATGTCTGAGATGGCCGTGAACAATTAGTTACTAATTAGTTGCTCCATAAACAATGATCAGAACAATTGAATATTAGAAGAAAAGTGACTTTTGATCAACTAATTTTTCCGGAGAGACTCAAAAACCTCTGAAATGGCTTTGAAAAATTAGTTGCTCCATATACAATGATCAGAGCAATTGAATAATAAAGGAAAAGTGAGTTTTTAATATCTCGATTTCCTGAATAGGCTCTAAAACGTCTAAAATGGCCCTGAAAAATTAGTTGCTAATTAGTTGCTCTATGGACACTGATCGGAGCAATTAAATTATAGAAGAAAAGTGAGTTTTCAATATCTATTCCCTAAATAAGCTCTAAAATGTCTGACATGGCCTTGGAAAATTAGTTGTACATATACAATGATCAGAGCAATTAAATAATAGAGGAAAAGTGAGTTTTCAATATCTCGATTTCCTAAATAGGCTTTAAAACGTCTTAAATGGCCTTGAAAAATTAGTTGCTCATTACTTGCTCCATGAACACTGAGCAGAGCAATTAAAAAGGAGATGAAAAGTATGTTTCTAATATCTCGATTTCCTAAATAGGCTCTAAAACGTCTTAGGTGGCCTTGAAAAATTAGTTGCTTCATATACAATGATCAGAGCAGTTAAATAATAGAAGAAAAGTGAGTTTTTAATATCTCGATTTCCTAAATAGACGTTTGTCAGTCTCTCCGGAAAAATTAATCGATCAAAGTTCACTTTTCTTCTACTATTCAATTGCTGTGATCATTGTTTATGGAGCAACTAATTTTTCACGGCCATCTCAGATGTTTTAGAGTTTCTCCGGAAAAATTAGTTGATCAATAGTCACTTTCCCTCTATTTAATTGCTCTGATCATTGTTTATGGAGCAACTAATTAGTAACTAATTTTTCACGGCTATCTCAGACGTTTTTGAGTCTATCCGGAAAAATTAATCGATCAAACCACACTTGTCTGCTATTATTTAATTGTTCTGATCATTGTTCATGGAGCAACTAATTAGCAACTAATTATTGGGGTGTTTTTGTATGATTTTACCGTGTAATATTATATGACAAGGCTAACTTTTGTAAAAAGTTAGCATTGTCATCATTTTCTTGGTTGCTGTATGAGCAACAAATTTCCGATTAGGGCAACTAATTAGCTCATAAAAAGCAGTAAATTTTTAGATATTTTAGATCTGATTGGGCTGGGTTGTTGAGGCTAATTTTATGGACATGATATTAGATCAGTTTTTTTCATACATCAGAGATTGAAACCTATAGAATTCGGTAAAGTAACCTAATAATAATTATTGTCAAATGACTATTGAGTACTGGAAAATAATATGTTAAATAGGTATAAGCTGGCGGTGAGTGAATGAGATATTCCGACTACACTTACATAGAGTAATCAACTGTATTTATATTTAAGAATTGAATATTTTTAGGGAACTATGATGTAATTTTAGATTATTATAATTATGAAGATGGATATGACCTGTTAACTTTTTTTGACAATTCAAACTGATCTTGAATTTCTTATTGTATCTTTTTTTGACAATTCAAACTGATAGTGAACTTCTTATTGGTATACAATGTTTTAACTAAAATCAAAAGTAAGTAAATTATTTATTTCATTATTTATTCTGATTTATTACTTATAACTTCAACCTATCAAGCATTATTTTAGGAATTATTAACCAAGATCAAAAAAATAATATAGGTGATAATACTAAATTTCACAATTAATAATACATTCAACTGATTTTTTTCATTTATTTTCAAATTCGAACTTCTTTCTTTTCAAATTTAAAAAAAAATAACCGAGAAAATAACTATAAACATTACCATATTTCTTTCATTGACAAATATGGCTGTAAAAAAAATATTGTGTACAGCTTGTATAATATGTACTCTCTAGATTTGCAAAATCAAGAAAGTCCTGAAAGCTATTCATCCAAAAATTACATTTCAGTCAGTACTATAGCAGACCTTCAGCATACAAGTTTGATTTTCACCTTTTCATTAATTCTTAACCCTTCCTTATCAACTATTAGTATCACTTGGATTTGTATGCAATGCTGTTATCAGATTATCCAGTATGAGACTTAGGGAAAAGGAATAATCTAGTTGTTTTTCAAATGAAACTCCATGGATCATTCCAAATAATGAAACCTACTTGTGTCATATGGGCAACCAGTCTAATATTATAAGAATGTTTTGTAATGTACTAATACAAATTAAATTTTGTTCAAGAGTATTTGAGTTGTATAAGTAAACTTCAATACATAGTAGTAGCTACATAATCACTTGATATATTTATTATTTCAAGCAATGTTTTGTATTATAAAACAGCAAAGTTGTAGGTTTTATCATGAAGTTAATTAAAATCAAACTCAATGACAAAATAGTACCTCTAGAATATGGTCCTCCGCGATCTCTACCGCCTCTGGGAGCTCCACCGCCCCCACCTCCTCTACGTGGCTTAACTCTTCCCTTTTCCACTGAAATTTTAGTTCCCATAAAATCGGAACCATTTAATTCTTCAATGGCCTTTTCAGCTAAAGCTTGATCTTCCAAATGAAGAAACCCACATCTGTTAGCAATGTCGCATTCTGCAATTGTTCCGTAGGAGGAAAATAGCTTTTTTAAATCTTCTGATGTAGCCTCTGCTGGTAAACTTCCAACAAAAACTTTTGTTGTTGTAGCACTACGACCACCACGACTCTACAAATCAGTTAAATTAGTTTATTATTGATTAGAATAAAAAAAATTTACCATTTTCCAGTATTTAAGACTCGTGTTCAATCGAGATTACAAATTCTGTTATACTATCCACTTCTTTCAATTAAGTGAAGACTGAAATCTGAATTTCTGAATGAAACTAAATGGCGGGCGTAAGCATAGCATCCATAGATAATACAAGACACGGATAGATAGGACACTGCAATGTTAAGGCCTGAACCTGAGTTTCAGCGCCACCTGTTCGTTTGGAAGGCACTAATTTGAAAAAGTGGCGGCAAATTTGAAGTTATAGTCCATTATCTGCTTCATATTTAATATTCCACTGGCCGCTGTATCAAACACCTGAACTCGGTTTAATAATAATAATTGATTATTATTAAACAGAGTTCGGGTGTTTGATATAATTGTGTTAATAAAATTTAAAATACAAAATTAATTCAATTAATTTATTGGTCTAATTACATATAAATATATAATTTTGATGAATATATAATATATATACACGTACATAAATATATTATTTGTTTGTATAATAAATAATAAATAAAAGTAAAATAGTGAAATTAAATCATATTATGTACAATTTCATAAAATATAAAGTATTATTTGGGAAATGACAAGTATTTAAGTAAAGGTAAGTTTACAATATATTTTAAATAATATAGTAGACACAAAATTTGAAATAAAATATAATATAAAAGGTGGATAACTTTTATGAAATAAGAATTAGAAGTAATATAGAATCAAAACCCTAATGTTTCGCTGGAGCACATCAAAACTAAATTAAATAACAAATATATACACATTTAAAAATAATAAGAAACTATAAAACTTAAAGATGAAATAAACAATTTAATTTGTTTAAATCTTCATTGTATCTGAACAATTTAAACTTGTTACACCTTTCGCTAACAAAGTTGCTTTATCAAACAAATAAAAGTATAATGAAATATTTGTAATGTATACAGTGCATAAATATAGAATTTTAGGAATATTAACAAAAGTGTTACATGGAAATAAAGTACAAATAGTGAGTAAATACGGAAATCTACAAATATTTCTTAAATAAGTGTACCTGGAAATTAATTCACTACAATCATTGTTGAATTATCTTCAAATTAAATAAGTTTAATAGAATTGTCAATAACAATTTAGTCGTTAAGAAGATTACCTGAATATTTGTGATCTCATTTAATCTTTTAGGGTAAGCTGTAGAGCCTGGTAGTTTTCACTTCAGCTAACAAACCTGAAATATCAATAGAAAAACATATTTTTACAAGAACTCAATTTTACATACATATAGTTATCTACTGATTAAAAAACAATTTATACCTTGTCCAGTAGGCGCAGGAGTGTTCGGAGGCGTCACATTATGAGATTTTCCTAGCTTAGGTATTTCAACATCAACTCCTACTACTCTTGATGGACCAGGCTGATCATATACTACTTCCATACAGCCTAGCTCTGCTTTGGACAATATTGATGGTTGTTCTACTGAAAGAAACAAAACAAATATTATGAAGAAGTAATAGGTTTAAAATACATTATTATCTGAGTGATGTAAAAATAACCCACCTGGGATTTTTGCTGGAACGTTTATATGTGGAACAGCAGTGTCTTTAAGTTTGTTCCCAATGATATCATCCTCAGTAAAATGGCAGTGACATTTGTTGATTTGTATAGCAGGTAGCTACGAAATCCTGCTATTTGCGCCATCTCTTCGTTTGGAAGGCACTAAAAACGTGGTTTGACCTTGGCCATATAAGTGTCTACCCCCTGATCAAGGATGTCAATGTAGGTGTCAGATTCATTTCTCTATGGTTGGTGTATACATTTATTACTCTATGGTGTATCACAGCGCAAAGTGCACTGCACCGCAAATTATAATCTGTGATTTTCTTTGAATATAAAACAGACTGGTGATTCTACTATCGACTCTATTCACTTATCTTTTGTCGAATAATATATTCCATTTAATTGAGTCAGTGTAGGGATCACGACAAATAGAATTCTATTCTAGTGACGTCACCAAAAGAAAGATTTACTTTGAAGAATTGTATAATGAAGTCGATTTTAAGAAGGTGGAAGGAGACCCTTCAGATTCTGTGTCATGATACCAATTAATTACTTTCGAACGATGTGGAAGGTTTTTACTAAATAACGTGACGTCACTAAAATAGAATTCTATTTGTAGTGATCCCACCACAGGAATTAAATGAGACCGACAGTATAGACTAAGACTAAAATCCATTTAATAACTGTCATTCTTGTCAGAAAAAAAAACACTTTTTGTTGGCCATACTGACAATAGAGAAATACTATGATACCACAGATTATAATCTGTGATGATCTTAGACTAGAGAAACAGTTTCTCTAGTCAAGGGCAGGTGATGATACTATAGATGTACGATAATTACGCACTTTTCTAACTTTTCAACCCGAAGCGTAGGATTTTCTGAATGAAAAGACGCTTCGGGTTGAAAAGTTAAAAAAGTGCGTAATTATCGTACTCATCTTATATAGACTGAATTGACCATAGACAAAATATTAGGTTTGTTCCAACCGCAGTCAGAAACCGTCAGAAACGATCAGAGAATAGTCGACCATTGCAATCAGTGATAGGAATTACGCGGAAATAACTCGTTGTTTGCTATGACCAGTTATTCTCTGATCGTTTCTGACGGTTTCTGACTGCGGTTGGAACAAACCTATTATTTCTCTAGGAAACTGACTTTCGACTGCTGTCAACTGAAATACAAACTGTAAAAAGCGATCGGTAGAATTCTATAGTGTGCAGTCCCAGTGCGTCACAGATCATACAGCACTCCATAAAGACTTCACTGACAGGTCGGCCATATTGCTGTGGGTTCTTATGTTACACCATAGTGTTATACCACAAATTACATTACATATATCATAACAAGAGTTGTAAGTAACCCATTACACACGAAATGTAATTTCATGGGCTTACAATTCGTGTAACGTACCATAGTTTTTCTACGCACATTCATTATCTTCCATTAAATAAAAACATCGCAATTATTTATATTGTAACGTCACATATTATAAAAGAGAACAGATACGAATCCCGGCAAAACATCATTGGATTTTCAACTCCGATTTCAATGACCTTGGACCTTTAACTCGGTATAGCCGCGATGTCGCCGGTTTAAAATTTTTTTAGAATTTATTACCAAATTGCAATGTTGACTTGGAAACAATAACAGTTTCCAGTGCCGGTTCTTCACTTTTATTTCTGAATAAAATTTATTTGGACAGTCTCTGTATGAACAATACACTCCCCCGTGAAGTTTATTCATTTTATAAAAATAATATACTAATGTACACTATTTTCAGTTAATATTACCACAACCTACAATCGATTAGTCAAATAACACAAATAATATCGCGGAGTGTATTTTGATTTTTGAGCCAAGCCGTCACGGTTATTGTGCATGGTTGTCAAAGATGGTTTGTGAAAAAAAGTATATATTTATGGTATGAATTTTATAAATTATAATCTTTTAAATTGTAGAATTCTTTTAATGTTAATGAAATTGATTTAAAACAAGTAATTGTCGAATATTTGTATGTGTATAACTATCACACTAAATGTGTATAACTATCACACTAACTTATAAAATATTCGACCTATGATCGTGAATTAAGGGAAATATTATGCAAATTGATAACCCTGTTGAAAAGTTTCGCGAAGCAGCCCGAACGGAGTCGACATACGACGATGCACCTTTGGTGTGTCCACCCATCTCTCTCTTTTTTTACTGTTCTCTGTCAAGCTTTCGCATCTGTTCTCTTTTATAATCTGTGGTAACGTGTTAATTTTATGTTGAAGGAAAAAAATAAAAATACGCATATGGGATTTTTACGATAAAAAGACGATGACGTTGCAAAACAAAATATTGTGATGTTGCCAAGCTGTATTTTTTTTCTTTACTTAACGAAAACTAGTAAAGTCGATCTGATATGTTAGATTGACATTTACATTTATGTAACAATAATATTAATAATAATGAATAAAAACATCGAATACTATTACTTACGTCTCTCAATAGTAAGCGGGGAAAGCGGGCCCTCATTTCGGCAATCTGGTTCAAAATACCTTAAAAAAGATGTTACCACCTCTTGACATTTACTGTTCAGCTGCTTTGGCATTTTATTAACTACACACTGCAGATTTGCGTAAATAATTAGTTGTGAAAATAACTGTTTTTTTTAATCTCAAAGAAACAATGAATTTAAAAGCACCAGAAAAACTTTTAAATATTAGACGATGATCGAATGTCAATAAACGTCAAAACAAACTGGGGAATTTCACCAGTTTATCTGACAACGTCTTGAAGTTTTGCCAACCCGTTAGCTGTAAATTGCACTGACTGTTAAGGATAAATTGTATTTACGGTTGGTAAATTATTATTTATTCTGATAAGCAGGAAAGTAACTAAATGTGACGTCATCGTCTTTTTATCGTAAAAATCCCATAAAAAACAACAAGGAAATGTCTGACAATTTCCGACTAACGTCTGTCACTGGTGATGGCTCTAGAGATGGGTGCAATGTGGTTTGTGGATGGGTGTGTGGTATCCAGAAGATGTTAAGAAATCTTTTGGGGCCCACTCGTGAAGAATTTAGAAGTTGGATGAATTCAACTAACCTACATAACGTAATTTTTGATGATTTTGTTCGGTTTCATTGCTTCCGCTTGCTGTTGAAACATCGGTCTAACAAATTGGCCATTGCGAAGTCACCCTCTGGAGAAATTGCGATTCTGGTGGCACAGAAATGTGGCAGACCTCCTCATGAGCTCCAGACATACAATACATTTGCTATTATTGCGAGATTTATAGTGCTAGGAGACAAAATGTTATGCTCAGGACGCAACTTCAAGACGCCACCACCGCCAAACCGGAGGGCCTGCACAGTTTTTACCTATCACGATCTCTTAGTTATCATTAAGACTACAACATATTAAAAAAAATCGAAAATCATACGAGAACCAGGATTATATAATGGTGCGGGGTCCTTTGAAGTACATAAAGTAAGTGGGTAGTTTTTAATTTTATTCCAATATAGAATGTCTGATTTTCCACTAACTCCTTCCAATCATTCAAATGAAAGAAATTCTAATTGCGTAAGATATAAAATTGCAATAAACAGATATGTCTGCTTTTTCATTAGCCCTTATTAATTGTTTTAGAAAATCACAGCAAAAATGGGTTGATGTTTTTATTGAAAAGAGACAAATCAAAAATATTCTATAAAAACATAAATGAAATTATTATTACAAATTTAATATAATTGTCTTCATATTTATTAATATATAAACTGAAGTTGATCTTCCACTTTTCTCTTCAATTTCTCCTCAGAACAAAAATAAAATAAAAAGTTTACAAAAATATCAGTTTTTTACAATTCCTAGATGTTTCTTTTTCATTTTGCTATTTACTGAATAGTTATATAGCAAACACTTCTTAAAGAAAATACAGAAATTGAAGAAGCTTTACAAAACACACATTAAAAATAGCCAAAACACAGCAACATACATTTTAAAACCACTTTAAACAAAGACCGAAGGTGGCCTTGCTTATACGGCTCTGGTTATAGGTGGTCTGTGACTGTGATACGACATTACGGCCATTACGGCTGCTGATTTGTTTTACTTATGGCCGCTTGCACCAATAGAAGTATAAGCTTAGAATAGCTATGACGAGTTAAGGGTCGCTTAATTAAAGTTCAATTGCACCAATGTTTTTGCATTTCTCTATGGTTTCTGGTGACTTCTCGTTTTTGTGGTTTGAAGTAACGTATTAAAAGCTGTTAAAAGTCAATTCTTTGAAAATCAAAGGATTTTATTCATGTTTTTTGAATAAGAAAATTGCTTATAATGGAAAACACAGTAACAAATAAGAAAGTCAGATCGGCAAATTATACAGTTCAGGAAAAAGAATTGCTTATATTCTCGTCCAATTCTTCATACATAATAGTTTTTACGGTTGTAGTTTCTTCTTGGAAATCCATTTTAAAGAATATCCAATACTTCCAAATCATCCTCCATAAACATCCTTCTTCAAAAATTAAAAGAAACATTCCTGAAATGGGAAGACAGAAAACGAAAACCTGAAAAGAGGAAAAACATTGACATAATCAATCAAAGCACAAGAATGTTAGGTTAGAAATCTCCACTTTGAGGATAAGTGGAGAATAAGCGAGCGATTTTCAAAGCTTAGCTAGGTGCAGCTTAAAATGACAAGCTGTTCATGATGCAAAACAAAACGCCATTTAACTTTAAGTAGACTTAAATAGCAATTGGTGCAAACGGCCATTATGCATGGAGCTAATATTCCATGGTTTTACTCGTTGATAAGATGACATTGACATTTTAGAGCGCCATCTATCGAATTCTACCGCCTAATATTTGTATTGACTGACCTCTCTATCTTATTGTATGATCGACAAATGACATTTTTGAATATTAAAGTGATCTGATTTGATTGTGACACTAGTGAGTGACAGACTGACCAGTGTCCTGTGTCATTCATGAATAATGGCGTCCTTAAAAAAAATCGGCTTGGCATTTAGGTATGATTTAGGTACCTTATACTATTTTTGTGAATACGCCAGTACAATTTTTTTTTGGAAAATCCACCAGGACCTATTGTATACAATGACCGAAAAATAGAAAGGTATGTTGAAATGGAAATTTGATATCTATTTGAAAACAACAATATAAAATAGTATACCAAATGAAAATAATTCTAACCGTTTTATAATGATGTGAAAATTGCTTATCTTGGTGTTGATGAATAGCAAAAGGAAAAAATAATGTCTTATAAACTATATTTACAATTGAAATTTAAGTTTCCAATTGCCTATTTGTTCTTCTAACACGATGTCTTTGTACAAGTAGTGAAATTGTAAATGTTTTTTTTCCATTTTGCAGATGATTGTCTGCATGTTTTTGTCAATACAGTTGCTTCAATAACTAGAGTACCACTTTCATTGGACAGTAGCATATCCTAGAAGGGAAGATGGAGCTTACGTGCAGATAAACAATTGGCAATGGGACTCCTTCAGGCTTAACTATTATCTGAATCAGTCCTAGTTCTTTGTAAGTCTTAGCCATAAATTCAAGTTGAAACATCAATTGAGGGTCTGCTGTTTTGGAAAAAATCCTAGACTGTAAGTATATGCAATTATTATGTATATTCTTATGTTACCCCAACTTTACTTGAGGAGCAAGTAGAGGTTGTTTATCAAAAAATATATCCCGTATCAGAATATAACTTGGTATTTTAACCTAATCACTTGAGTTTTTACCGAATCTCTTTCAATTAGATCTAAAATCAAGTATCTGTTCTATTCTTGGAATGCTTAATTTCTAAATCAATCACTCACTTCTATATTATATGATTCATAATTCATGATAATTTCTACCCAGCATGTCTCTAAATTGCAAAAAAATGAATGAAAAACAACATAATAAGTTTGAACCATTAAAAAATTTGAATCATCTGGTTATGTTAATTTATATTCTGTTGGTTTGGAAAATGATATAAATTTATTGATAACCATTTTAGTAAGTAATTGGAAATTGCTGATTATGTTCAATAACGTTTAAAATTAAATATACAAATATTCTCTGTACTCTAATCTTACCATAAAACTTCAAAATAAAAATAATAATAGACCTAAGCAATAGTAATTTACATTACAAGACCGGAAAGTAGTGTTTTTCAGGTCAAGACAAGCGAGTCCTGGAAGCTTGGAGAGACCTGAAAAATACGAATTTCTTGAAGCATGATGTACAATATTTTTTTTAAGGCAGACACTTTGATATAAATAAGATTCTTTATAATAAGCTTGATATAAACTTCAAATTAAAAATCAGCGAACTGGGCTGCGTTCGAGAAGCTGGTTGTTGGTATGAAAATTATTCCAAGGAGTGGGGGTAAAAACTCACTTCAGTGTGCTAAGCTCTTTCTAGGTTTTCGAACGGTTATGGAGTGTGTTGTGTCAAACATTTTTCAAGGTTATGTTTGTTTGGTTGTTGACAAATCAAATTGGAAATTCAGTCATTCAAATCATCAAATCTTTCTCTGAATATTTTCTTGGATTTTGAATTGATTTAAGGAATGGACGAGCAGCGAAAATGTTTAAAAAGAAAATGCATTTTGGCTGCAGCTAGGGTTACCTCCAAAAGATTTGCAGAGAATATAATTATGAAGATAAGACAATGAGACTCCAATGTTAGAATTAATAAAAAAGAGGGTGTCTAGGTTTGTCCAAAATTAACCAATTGCCATTGAAATCCTGCTTATTCTCTACCTTTCCTCAATGTAACTTGTTCCATACTTTTCCTTTTTTATAATTCATTTAATAATTTAAAATTAATAATTGACATCTAAAAGTTCATATGGCAGAATAAATTCAAATGCTTAAGCTGTCATATATGTGACTTATTTGTCAGCTTAAATTTCACCCTAGTCGGGACTAGAGTGTTTGGTGCGCGCACCAGTATGTGACAACCATCTTTTCGAACTATTACTGTGCGTACTATTTTTATATACACTCCGACTTTTCGAACGGCTACTGTGTGATTTTTATACGACACACCAAGTTTTCGAACGCACCCCTGTTATCACTTGACAATATATTGAAACGTTGTTACCATAGTAACAAAACCAAGGAAGATTGTATTATAAAAGAGCGATTGGAAAAATGAGCAATCAGGGACCGGAAATTTGTTTAACTAGGGAGCAAAGTAGTAAGTAACCACTTTGCTGCCTAGGCAGGAAAAGTAATACTTTGCTGATTGATATCAGTCAGCAAAATTAGTATTTGCTGCCAATCGGAGAAAAAAATAATTTCTGTTATTTTTACTCACTTCTCTGTATTAGCAATGATAATACTGTATATTAGCAATTTGCCTACATAACGATGTTTAATCTAGTTTGCACTGACGGCAAACGTCAAATCGCTAGTTAGTGTTTATAAAATACAAGAAATGGCGGCTCTATTAAGTAGTGAAAAATAAAAATAAAAACAATAGTAAACAAGCACAAAACCTATTTCTTCAAAATAAATAAACGTAATTGCATATTTAAACATAGTTTTTGGTACTGATAAACTTTTTTAATAACATTTTTCGATATTGCCAAATTTAAAGGTACTTTACTCTTGAGTAAAATTTATATTTTTTGACATACCTCGTACACGACTGAAAAAAATTGATATCTGTTGATTGTACTTTAGATTTTAGAACATGCAGAGCTTCTTATGAAGAATACATTTTTTCCTAAAATTAATAAATATAATAAAACAGTTTCCTATATGGTTCCAACTTACTGAGACATATTGTATATACAATTTGAAAGTCGTTGTAATGGTATTTTGCTAATAACTAATAGTTTTTATTTTGGAAATATAGCATGGCAGTATAACTGAAAATGTTGGGATTATGAGACAGTTATGTATCTTGTTGTCTGAAGATAAAGTGAAAGTGTACCTACTCAAGTAAGATAAAGAGAATTCTTCTTGAAAATTAAACTTTTATCTTTTATTAGAATCAAATGCACCTCAAAAAATCGATTATGTTCATGTTGACATAGAATTAGTACTTAAGGAAATCTGTCCCGAATTTCAGAAAATGAAAATTATAGAAAACAAAAATCTGTTTATGTAGATTTATGTAAATATTTAAAGAAAAAATTCTGAGAAAAATAGATTTCTTTTTTATAAGATGTGGCACAAAACAATAGATAATGCCTCTTCTGCATTCTTGGATAATCACCAATTTGAAATAGATGTCGATTCAATGTCAACATACGATAAAACTACTCTCTCGGATTCACCAGGATGAAAGATAATATTAAAAATGGAAGTGATTTGAATCATAGGAAGAAGTTTTGGTCAGGATCGAATAATCATAGTAATGATATTGATAAAAAAGATTCTGACTATCAATATTTTCTCCCCACAGATTCGACGAAGCTAAAACCTCAACTCCCGAAGTTTTTTCTACTTTGCCGAAAATTTATGCATCCCAATATGGAGATAATTCAAAAAGCAGTTTAGCGACACCTGAAAAAAGGCGTTATAGTAGTAATCAAAATTTACTTTCACCAGAAATGGAAGACTTACCTTCAAAATACCTGGACTCGTCCAAAGAAGCAACTGTTTTACCTACGTCGCTCTTGAACTTATTTTCACATCATGATCGTTCATCGATCATTCCCATGAATTCAAAAAATGTTGCTGAATCCGTTACTTCTGGTTATGGAAGTTTAACTATATTGGAGGGAACTTTCACAATTGAGGAAAACGTATGGACAGAAATTTTTAGAAATGGGAAATTGGATCCATACGTTCTGAGGAAATATATCAATACTTATTAGGGTGGAGCGACCGTATAGGTGAGAATTTTTTTGTTTTCAAAAATTAAGTTTCCTGACCGGGCAATAGCTGTGATATGAAAAAATAAGGCGTCACGTATTTTTGTCTTTTTTTTTATTCCCCCCCCCCCCCACCGCCACAGTCAACTTGAAAATTTCAGATTTTTTTTTTTTGAAATTGATCTCGCCTGAGTATGAGAAAGCTTTATTATGGAAAAAGTAGTATTTTTTGTATATACATTTTTTTTCTACGACTCCCCCCTCCACCGCCACAGCCAATTTAAAAAAAAACAGATTGTTTTAAAATGATAATGCTTGAGTGTCCAATAGCTTTCTACTCAAAAAGGTGTGTTTTTTGAATGCATTATTTTTTTTGTGATTATCCCCTTTACCTCCACGAGGCAAAGTAATAAAAGACCCCAGGAATGTACCTCTGGTAGTAGGAGAATGGATAGTCAAGATTCTCTCTAGTAGAGCAATAAGTATCAATGTAGAAGACATAACAGTAAGACTGGTCATGAGGGGATGTCCGCAAGGAGGAGTCTTATCACCCCTTCTGTGGAACATAGTCCTGGACACCCTGATTAATCACCTCAACAACAATGGAATCTACACAATTGCATACACAGATGACATAGTTATCTTGCAGACAGGCAAATTTGTGAACACACTGTGCGATGGTCCTTTTTATCAGGAAAAGGAGTTTATCGGTTTTAAAATCCCCCGAAATCTTCAAAAGCAAACTGAACTTTTCGGAAGAGGTGAAATACCTTGGTATTACCCTCGACAGGAAACTAACATGGAACTCTCATCTACACAGCAGAGCAAAAAGAGCATATGTGGCTTAGGAACAGTGGGACGCACATGGGGGCTGTCACCCCGAGTGGTCACCTGGATCTACACTGCAATAATAAGACCTATGTTAACGTATGGAGCAATTGCATGGGGACCGAAGGTTCTACAAGCAACGGCCATTCAAATTGGAGTGGGCCAATTGCGGTTAAGCCTATGGCAGGAAGCGCTTACTGCGCTACCTCTGCTGCAGGCAGCCAATGATGCAATTAAACCCAGGTTTTTGTTTAATAAACCCTACAAAATACAAATAAAACACAACACAGAGCCAGATGCTGCAGATGCAATACGCATTTATACAGATGGTTCAAAAATGAATGAAGGCTCAGGATGTGGAGTTTACTCGAGAGCACTAAGCCTAAGGATCAAGTGGGGAATGGGAAACAATACCAGCGTGATTCAAACAGAACTGGCTGGTATCTCAATTGCCACAAAAGAACTAACCAGAAAAGGAATTTCTGACACAAACATAATAATCTGCACTGATAGTAGACAACCGATATCAGCAAAATAACACACAACATCACCACTTCAACAGTAAGCATAAAACTAATTTAGCAAATACGTAGAATACGAGATAAATGTGTACGGCACGTGTTTCATCTAAAACTAAAGAGAGGGGGAAGCTCAGCGACGTCCTAAAGGTCACTATATTTTATAGGTAATGGCACAAACTATTTTGAAATAAAAAGTATTTTATTTTACGGGCAAAAACACAATATGTCTTAAAGTGAAAAAAAAAAGTATTATTTGTTTATTTATTTGTACACTACCTGAGCTTGCAAAATACTTGTCTTACTGAAACAAACATTTTTTGTAAATGATTTTTCTTTGTTAATGTTGAATTTCCACCGCCACAGCGCGAAAATGTGAAAAATAAAAGTAAAGGGGTTGGGGCGGTGGAAGGGGGTGTCGAAAAATTTCCGTTTTAATTTTTAAATGATTATTTTAAAGTCCTCCGTACTTTACAGAGTCAGGCGTACTGAATATTTAAACTTCATTTTTTCGCTCCACCCTAATACTTATGTCAATAATACATGTATCATTGTAGTACGCTATAAAAAATATTGCGTGAAAACCTCTTCGATAGTTGTTTATTCCGTTTGTGCTCATAAACAATGCAAACAATTCAAGATTCTGATATCTACGGAGTATAGAATAGGAAAAGTGTATTCTTCTTCAACGAATTTCCACCATATCAGAAAATTGACAGGATATGTTGAGGGGTTTGGAACGACAGATTGTTAAGGAGCGGGTCCTCAGACGCAAACCTTTACGTTACAAGAAAGAAATGCTTTAACAATGTAATACTAAATTAATAAATAAAACTATGAATTTGAAAAACATCGTGTCAGACCCAACCGTTAGAAAAATGAAATCTTAAAAACTGGCACAATTTGATAGGGACAAAAATGATGTCATAGATCTTATTAAATTGCAGTCTGACCATAAAGGGTTTTTCAGAGAATTGTCTTTCCCCTTCCAAGCCAAACTGTTTTTTTCGAAACAGATCCAAATTCGTAGTAATTTATTCAATAATAGTTCTTCGTGTAGGGTATTTATACATTTGATGCTACTGGATCGATTATTCACATCCATACAAAGAGAAAAAGAGAGTTTTTTTATATGCAGGAGTCGTTTTGTTGTCTAACAGGAGAGTATTTCCCGTTTTTTCTTTAATTTCTGCGGAACACGATTCCAACGCGATTTTTGAACTTTTGCACGATTTTCGGTATTGTTGCGAAGAACAAGAAAAATGACATTTATTTTCAGGGTTTGTTACCGACTATAGTTTTGCAACTATTCACGCAGCTATAAAAGCATTCAATAGATTATCTTTGTTGGAGTATCTTAACGAAAGAAGAAAAAAAGATCTTATTACCATTCATCTATACTGTGCCCATTACATGAAAATGGTATGCAAAGATGTTGATCTGACAAGTAAAAACGACTAACCAAAATCTTTCTTGAAATATGTTATGACTGTTTCCATAAATATCAGCAGTTTATCTGAATTTGATGTGTGGTTCGAAGACATTGTTGTTCTTCTCAGTAGCAAAACCTTACGAGTGGAAAAAGGGAGTGACAATTACAATACCAAAGCCCAACACAGACCACACCAAAGCCACTAACTATCGTCCAATCACATTACTGCCAGTTCTAGGGAAAATAGGGAAAAGTTAATACGAAATCAAGTCAATTCAGTGCTAGGTACATTTATTCCGAAACAGCAATTTGGATTCAAAAGCAAGTGTTCAACCATTCATCCACTCAAAATCCTCACATCAAATGTGCAAACATGCAATATCGAAGGAAAAAGATCCGCGGCTGTATTTATGGATATAAGCAAGGCATTTGATAGCGTTTGGCATGCAGGTCTTCTCTACAAATTACATTCAGTTAACTGTCCATCATACCTACTATACTTAATAAAAGAATTTCTAGAAAATCGTCAGCTCTGTATAAAAATCAATAACTGCCACTCTCATTACTTTTCTATGCAGCAAGGCGTTCCACAAGGTTCACCTCTCTCTCCATACCTCTACAATTTTTTCTGTCATGACCTTAATATTCCAACCTTCAACAAGGAAACCTACATTCTCCAATTTGCGGACGACACTGCCGTTATTGCCCATAACAAAAGCCTGCCACAAACTGTTGATAATTTACAAAATGCATGTAACAGCATAGTTTCATTTTTTAATAAATGGAGAATTCAAATAAATCCTACAAAAACTAACTTTATTATCTTCAACCACATAGCCTCCCAGAATGTTTATACAGTCAATATAGAAAATCACTTAATCCAACCCTCACAACACTGCAAATACCTTGGCATAAACCTCGACCATAAACTAAATTTCAACTATCACACAAAGGAAGTTAAGAAAAAAGTCATTGCAAGAGCTAAGCATTTTAGAACTTTGACTTACAAAAATGAAGGGATCAGCATAAAAGTAGCAAGTGATATATACCAAATGATATGTAGACCACTTCTGGAATATGGCTCGATATTATTTCAAACCTGCTCGAAACCAGCCCTGAACAATCTACAAGTAGCAGAAACGACTTGCCTCAGAAGCATAACTAAATTAAGACACCCCCAGAACCCTATACACTGTCCATCAAACCAAAGGCTATATAATACTGTCAACATCACACCTATTTTGGAGAGAATGGATGAGTTAAGCAAGAAGTTCGTAAAAAATCTGAACATGGAAATGCTTCAAGACATGGTCATAGCCCGGGATCCGAACATACCACCAAAAAGGAAAATTCCAGAAGAGCCCCTGTGGACAAATATATTGAGTATCAAAGCAAAAGCTGCGAATTAATACAATATAAATCAGACTCTAATTTAGACAGATACCTTTCTATTTACTTTTAAAATTTTTTTTTTTTTTTTTTTGCTGTTCAGTTATTGTTTCTAGATTTAAAAAAAAATTTGTTATACAAAAAAAAATTGTAAGAATCTGTGGCAGAAAGACCTCGGTCGTTAGCCAGTTGGGTAACCAATAAAGATAATCTCCTCCTCCACTTTCAATAAATTTCAAATCAAATCAAATTTATTTGCTTAGTAGTAAATTACAATAAGGTATTTAACAATAATATATATAATTAAACTAAGTTTACTAAGCCTTGAACCAGCACAATGGATTTTTAAAATCTGTGCATGCTGGTCTTTACTTACAATTATAATAACTAGGTTATGCCATGCAATAGCAATTTTAATAAATCTATAATAATTTATTCTAAGGCAATAAGCCTGATAAGTAAATAAATGAATATAACTATTCTGTACAAACTTTGTTGTCATATATATGTCCCAGTGAATTTATTTTTCAAAATCAAATCCTGAATTTGGTTTTTAATTTTCTTGAAGGGTTTATTTCTAAGTGAACCAGGTAGGGTATTATAAATTCTAGGGCCAGTGTAGCTAATATGTCTCTGAGCTGCTTTATGTCGGACAAGGGATGTTGCTAGGTTGCGGTTTACAAAATTCCTTGTATTTAATTGATGTAAAACTTCATTTCTGTAGTATTGATTATTAATCATGAATCTTAATACTGATTTTCCAAAGGAAGTTTGCAAAAATTGTCTTGCAAAGTTTTTGAAAACTCTGAAAATAATATCGAAAATGAAACAATCAAGGATTCTGTAAACCATGAATCCCTTTACCGAAGCAGTCCTTTCTACAAAAGGTATGACCATATTATGAAACACAAACGGAACGCACTGCTTGATCAAGATAATTGTGTGATACACAATATTTACTACACATTTCTTGATTTAATTTTGAAAAAATATAGACCGTTTGCTCCTCTATGAACTTGTATGTTATTGGGTAATAATGAGGTTAGACTAAGTAACGCCATAATTGAAAATTACTTTGGTATTTGAAATACAGTGTCCTGGAGGGCAGAAGAAATATAAAATCTACCAGATTCATTAAAGAATATTATAATGATTTAAAGGCAACATATAAGGAGGTCGATATTGCAATCGAAAAATCTAATTTAACAGGAAAGATAAAAAAGAAATTGGTTGCGAAGGAAGATGCGCAGAATATGGATGGAAAAACATCCCAAAAAACCTGGTGCAGAAAGGCTAAACGAGTTACATCTCATTTCAGTGGCAGCTATCTACAGAAAATCGATATCACTAATAAGTCAATGGTCATTGGACAAGAAGCTGAAAATAAAAGTGATTTCATAGTAATTGATGATAATTTATCTGATACTTATGAAATACTGGAAGAGAAATCCAACACACAGCTTCATCAGCTGTGCGTTACCGAAATTGATAAAATACACGTTTCTTCTCAACACATAGAACATATTATATTCAAAAAACTCTTTTGCAGCGGAAGCCCAAAACTTGGCGATATGAAAGAATGAAAAGGATCACTGCCTCTGTTTTCAGTAGGATATGTAAATGCAAAAGTACGAGTAGAAGTAATATTGTCCAAAACATTACTAATCCTACTATTTTAAACACTCCTGCGATTAGTCACGGAATACAGAATGATCAAACAGCCCGGGAAGAATACTGCAAAATGTTCAATGCTACATGCGAGTTAAGTGGACTGATGATTGATAAAAATTACAATTTTCTAGCGTCTAGCCTGTTCACCGGATGGGTTGATTGGAAAGTTAGGGATCATAGAAATTAAATGTCCTTACACCAGAAACTAGGATCCCAATACGGTCTATTTTAAATTCCTTGACGAATCTAAGGAGCTCCGTCAAAATTCGGATTACCATTACCAGATTCAAGGCTTGTTGAACTTATCCGGACGAAGTTGGTGTGACTTGGTAATTTTTACGTATTAAAGTTATTAGGGTCCACAAAGACCCTATATTTTGGCAGAATTGCATGTTGCCTAAATTAAAATCATTTTATTTTTTTTTATTTTCTTGATTTTTTGCCCAACATAATTTCAATAAATACGAATTTCACGTCTTTCGAAGAAAGGAAATGGCGGACCGTTAAAGATATACAATTCTTCCTTTATGGATTAAGTAGTTCACGACATTCACTTCTATCAAAGTATTCCCGATCGTTGGATCGTTGGTAAATCAACAAGCAAAAAAATAGCAAATCGAAATTATGTTGTTTCTCGTTATGACAATGTTGCGTGTTCAGGAACAGAAATTAAAATAATTGATTACCTCAGCCTGGATACAGGAAAATATTCGCTTCGAAGTTTATTGATAAATTAACACAAACCGATTCAGTGCCAAAAATATTCTTCGCAAATACAACTCGCTCGTCACATAATTTTCTATTTTTATCACTAAAACTGGTTTATTTGAGTCAAAAACATTCAAACAAACTGAATTTAGATAAAATCATGGTAATTTTTTGATAATTTTAACTACTCACTCGTCTTTGTGTCCATATCAACAAAGATTCGTGCATCTACTCAAAATTATTATTATTATAATTATATTACCACCACTTGTGTAATTATTGTTGACTATTCAATTATTTTTAATTTCGGAAATTGTTGTTGGGTCAACTATGTACGTTTGTATTCTGTACGATACCAAGTGAAATTCTAAAATTACTTGGTTAAATACTTGTCTCCTTCCATCGTTGTAATCAATTTTGTAACAATGTCAGTCATATATTTTTCTATTTCTATATTTCTATCGTTACTGTTTCACTGTTTTTATATTTCATGTAACTACATATCGGCAATGGAACATAGGCACTGATACTTATATTAATAAGAACACGGGTTTCGAGAAAAGGGAAGAGGCAGAGAGCTATGAAATATTGGCGATTCAGATACCAGTTTCTTTGCTAGAAGCTAATTTCAGTAAAGTTCTAATACATTACTGAATAGGAGCAATAGATATACTTTGAAGACAAATGTATTCCTATTACGCTAAATCCTATAGATATGAGATCAAATCTTTATCACAGATTTGGTTTTTGTCTGACACAGCAAGGTGGTTTATTTATTAAAATTATGTTTACCTTTAAAATGGATTTTTATGTTCATTTTTATTTTATGTTTAGAATAGGTGTAGGTACCTACCTACTCATTTTATTTTTTCAATTAAATTTATCAATGGAAGGGATTTTTAGTTTATCAATTATGGTTTTCTCAAGAAATGCTGTTTTATTTTCAAGTTACAATGGCTAAAATAATATCCTATTGCAGTTAGAAATTGTCAACTTGGTCTTAAATGATCATGTTGGCAAAAATGAACTTTAAGATATACAGTGTTTTATTTTACCTATTGTGCATGAATCAACGAAAACGAGAGAAAAATATAATTTAATGTACGAATTAATCTCTGCTTCTGGCAATAGCGGTTAAAATAGGGGGGCAATGAACATCCCGCCAGCCTCGGAAAATAAGTATACATCCTTAAGGTGAAACAAAGTGATGACCGCGCACAATAATTCTTTCTCTTTCTTCCATATATCCTTGTCGTACTTGTGTAATCGAGGCGAGGTTCCGATGTAATTTTCGCAAACTGTATATTTCGTCTGTGTTATTATAGGTTTTGTATTTCTATTAACCTCAAGCTTGGGGAATTATACTGTTTATTTTTATTTTTAGTAGAACATACATGAAATAGTAATCATACAGTATAGGTTTTGAATATATGAGCATGTGACGTGTTCCGCTAAAACAGTAGCTTCATCAAACGAATGGAGGTATAATAATTATTATGTATAATATGTATTAGTATGGATCTACATCAAGTAAAAGCCTCATCTATTCAATATTTCTTCATTAAACTATAATAAAATTTATGTTTTATGATTAATTCATGTGTTCCCTTCAAATATTGAAATAGCATCCACCTAAATAAGATGATTTTATCTCGCACTAAATACCGTAGCATGCTAAACGTTATTAACGTACAGATAAAAAGCGAATGCTTATATGTCGAGATACTATTATATTAGCGGAACCCAAAAAATAATTGCAAATCTGGCAAGGTCCGTAGATTCCTTAAATGTCTAAATGAAATTAATTTTTTATTGCGTTTGGCATGTGAATGTAATGATACTGAAATAGTTATCCATTTTAATTTGAATCATTAAATTTTGTAGGCTGGTCAACGGTGAGAAGTCTTTATTTGGATATCATCAACTCAGGATAACCTGGAGATTTAAATGCCCAATGATCACATAGTGTGGATTTGTCAAAGATAATTTTTGGTAATAAGTTATTAGTGATGCAACGGATCTGGCATAACGGAAGCAGAAATGGAAACAGATGTCAAAAGTAAATCTTAACGGAAGCGGAAACGGAAGCGTTAACACTACGTAAAAAAGCACAATTTTACATTCAAAATTTTTTTTTATTAAATTTGTACTTTAGTAGTCGAAATTGAACAGCGGCAAGTTATATTGAATAAAGAGTAACTTGGCCGCTTTTTCACCTTTCAGCCTATTTCGATGTTCTTCATATATTAAACCAGCTCCGCTGAATAATTGCTCGCTGGCTACACTGCTGGGGGGAGCTGATAAGTATTGGCGAACTATTGGCAAAATATGGGGGTATTTGTGCACATTTCCATTCCACCACATAAGGAGATCCTCATGAAGAGGTAGTCTTTTTTCTTTCTTGTACTCCCGAAGGTGTGACTGTATCTTTAAAAGTAAATTGTCACCATCGTGGCTCTTAAAGCTGTAGTTGTGTGGCCTTTTCGCGAATACACTTTTTCACAAAGTTTGCATTTGCACTCGAGTCGCCGATTTCATCAAAATAGTTCCAAATGAGACTTGTTTTTGGTTTCATAATTGCACTCTCATTGCACTAAATACAACTAGGTATCAAGCAAACAATAACAGAAGAAAAAACAACTGAAAATGTCATGCGCATAGTGAACTAAAACCAATAATTAAGTAAACGAACTCGTTGTGAAACGTTTGTCGCCCCCCTCCCTCCCAAAATACGCGGAAGGGATTCGGCAAATATCGGCAGCACGCGCGACGGGACGCTCGTGTAAATTAGATCACGCGCGGCCTCCGCAACCGCCCGCACCGTGCCGACGTGTCTGCTGCACCGCTCCTCATCGCTCTCTCCCCTCTTCCGTTCAGAGTTCTGTTATAAAGTTTGCGGAACCAGAAGCAGAAACGGAAGTGAAAAGACATGCGGAACTTCTGCAGTTGCGGAAGCGGAAGCAGACTTCTGTTACAACACTATAAGTTATATTAATATTATTAAATGAAAAAAAAAGTTTTTCTATAGGTACTTCAGAAATGATAACTTTGTATCTATCAAAAAACTTTTGCAGTCGGTTAATTTAAAAAGAAATTCAGAAAAATGCAGCTGCAAGTTATGGATAAAATCACTAGGAAGTTCCGCTAGATCTAATTAATCAAAATAAAAAGATCGCTCATGAATTCAAATTTTTTCTCAATTTTGTAAATCATGCAGTGGAAAAAGTTGAAATCGGCTTAAAATGAAAACAGTTGGACCTCAGCAAAGTTTTCTAAACTTCTCTAGATCTGCATTTATTGTTTTTCGGAAGATAAAGGTAAATTTCAAAAATACTGGAAAGTGTGGCAATATAAGAATGATGGTAAATTATATTCAAAGGAAGTGTTTTGATCAATAATTATAAGTCACGGAACAATCATCATTGCTTAATGCATTAACTTGAAATTTAAAAGTTGATTGATGGTTGTCTCCATTTCATTGAAATTTTTAAAATAATCAGCCAGAGCGTCCTGCAAAGGTGGTTAATGTTGTGAAGTTTCTCGAATAGCCATATGAATTCAGAAATCATTTCGTCAATTGCCTTTTACAACTTTTAGCCGGCGTCTGATCTCTTAGGTCCTATATTTTTACTCGCCTTTTACGTTTTTTCTTAGCCCCTTACTCCGGGAAAAATACTCAAAAAAATATATTACAAATATTATGAAAATTTTGCAGTGAGGAAAATAAATGTGAGTCAACATAATATATTTTGTTATATTTCATAGTCTGCGGAAATAAAACATCATTGGCAGTTATCCAAACTCCACTTATTTATTTCGTGGAAATTGCATAGGTCATGCTTTTATTCTTTATGAAAATTTCGCAAACTCTTTATTTACTCAAACAAAGTCGAATATTACATTTTTCACAAGATTTCTGTGATTTCCCTTTACATTCTGGGTATTTGCAATGTTGACGATTATCATGATACTCTGGCAAGCTATTAATTGTGTATATTCGTATTTCTTGGGCAGGAATTTAAGGAAAAGGATATTTTTTTTTAAATCAAATTTTGACTGTAATATATTGGAAGGCCTACCATGTTTTTTTTACCGTATTCATCCTCGTTAGACTTCTGCAAGCCCAAGCTTGAACTCTTAAAGGGGCAAATACAGGTTATTGTCATTTATGCTTTTTCTCCAAAATAACCAGCTATTGACAGCTAACATATCAAGAAAATGGGAAAATATTCTCATATGAAATTTTTTTCATCTTGTCTATGTTAAGTTCTTGTGAATAATTGATGATAGAAGGATGTATCAAATAGTTATATATTTTAATAAAACGGAACAATACTTTTTATGTAAAACATAAATTAACCACTATCCGGCTACAGAGTCTCATCATCAACTGAGATTGACACTCCAGTGTTACCAACTTATTTTATAGGTTTCAGGTTCAGAGCTACACTCATATTTAACACCCTTCCTCAAACCTATATAATGTATCATGTCTTACAAAATATAAATCAACATAAATTTAACATTCTTACAAAATTGAAGAATTTTTCATTACATAAGGATTTGGTGGATATATCTGCTACCTGTTCATTCGTGCTAACATAGGTACTCAATCCTTAAAATATTATTATTTATCAAGTCCATACCAAATGTAATTTCAAATATGTGTGCTTGCAACGTTTGTTGTTTTCAAAATTTTGAAGTAATTTAATTGTTCTTTGATTATCTTCAAAGATACAAAATGGTGATGACAAATCGATTTCTAAATCAAATAACAGGTTCTTAATATACAATAGTTCACATGATGCAACACAAATTGCTACAAATTCTGATTCTGTACTTGACAAAGTACCAAGAGATCAAATTACCAAATATTTTAAAACAAAATCCACTTATAGATTTTCTATCTACAATATCATTGGCCCAATCAGTATCAGTATACCCAACTAAGCTATCATCAGAATAATAAAAATACAACTTATAGTTAATAGTGAATTTTAATACTCTTGAAAGATGCTTGAAATGTTCATCAGTAGCACAAGTCTGAAATTGTCCAAAGTAATCAATACCATAACAAGTTAAATTTGGAAGATCATGATCTATTTTTCTTCGCACCACCAGTTTTTTTCTTGTTTGTCAGGACCGGTAGATTGTCATAAAAAAGTTTGTCTTCTCGTCACAAAATTTTTCCAGTTCCTGCAAATTATAGTACTTCTTTCTCGTTATGGGTATTTTACCTTGAAAAAATTACCCACATTTACTTTTTTTTCAGTAGCCTAATCATAAAAATTAACAATATATTATGCTCCTAGTGGATAATAAAATGGAGGTCTTCGAATCCGTTTGGAGTTGGGTTTGGTAACGATGGAGGTAATACAACTTCCATTATAACTTCCACGATGCAGTATCATTCTTGGATGTGTTGCGGTTAATTCCATTTCTCTTACAGGCCTCGATAAAAGAGACATTTTTTTATGTATAAGAGATTCAAAAAACCACTCCAGTCTCTGACAGTGGTGTACTGGTAGATTTTTTTGGAAATTCATCGCGATTGCTTCTGTGTCCTGCAGTTGTCTGTTCCGTTTTCGGGCATCTCTCTTCCTATTGTAAAAAACTTCCGCCTTTTTTTTGTGGAGTGTTTTTTGCACTGTGTTGTGAATTTCAAGATTTATTTCATCTTTTAATTCCTTGAATTTTGCATAAGTCTTGAATTTAAAGACTTGATTTCAGCGGCATATTCGTCGCAAATGCTGCAGGTATTCGAGCGCGGATACCCAAAACTGATATTAAAGTCGGTAGAGAAAATAGTGCGATATGTTTCATAGGATACAGGTCTATCTGGGTGCATAGATTCATACATCGAATCATTTTTCTCACTTCTAAAATTTCAGGTAAGTACACTTCCCTTTTTTTCTGGAGGCTATAGTAGCTGCTCCTACCTTTGAACAACTTTATGTGAGAGACAACGCACTTTTTTCAGTTAACGGTGATAGGACGAGTGAGCACCCCTTTTATCTTTGGGAGCTGTCTAGTCATGCAGAAGTGACGCATGAATTGTCTGAATTCTTCTCCTGGTTACTCCGTGGATTGAGAAAAAAGCTTTTAGGCATACCGGAACATCAATGACACCAGATTCTTACTCTGAGGGGGGTGTACCAAATAAAGCCCACTTAACTTGGGGGGGGCCGGAAAAAATTTAAAAAAAGTGAAATATGTGTTCAATAATTTAGGGTTGATTTGAATGAACTTTTATGTATTTGTTTTTGTTGAGTATTTTCAATTTTGATTTTTACTTTAAAGTTAACAATTTTTTTTAATGCAAGGTGACATTGGGCCTTGTTAGGAACAATAGTGCTCAATAAGGCCCACATGTGGAGACTAATAAGGCCCTCCCTTAGTGCTATAGAAAGTTGCTAAAATGGTCTTTTAAAACAATTTATTATAAAACATTTTGAACATATATTTTATACTGAATACTTAAGCGAACAAATCAAGATTGTTGTAACAAATAAATACTAAAAAACAAGTCATTAAGTAGATTAAAGAGTAATGATAACGTTTCTTCCTCTTCAATCTGAGCACGTCGGACAAACAAAGGAACCCATTTTATCTTTTCTGGTCAGACCGACACATTCTTCGTGTACATATCGCATGCACATGTTGCACAGACGCATATCTACAACCCTTTCCTCGTTGCATAAATGGCAATACCATTTTTCGTCTACCTTCTTTATTGATTTCTTTTTCATTTTATTTTTAGAGATTTCCTCTTGTGACTCTTTCTTTGGATCTTTACTTCGAGCAAAAAGATTTTTAGTTACTTGTTGACCTCTATAATTTAGAGATTTCTTACGAGGTGTTATTTTTTTTTAGTTCTATTTCAGGTGTTGGAAGCAGATCTTTAAAGGTGCCTTCCAACTCTACAACTTTATTTTCCTCTTCTATATTTTGGTCGTCTGAAGAAGTGTCATGGATAGAAATATCTTCACTGTTTGTACTGTCTTCAGTGCTGGAGCTTCTAGATCTTTTCTTTTTGTGTGTATTTTTTTGTAGACCAGAAATTCCTGTCTCATTTGGGGTTGATTCCATGACCTGACGTTGTAACCCAATTTTTGGTTGTGAAGAAGCTAGGTTCATATTTTCTGGAGGTGTATTTTCGTCGTTCTTTGCTTCTCTCCTGCTCAGCTCTGATGGCGCAAAGGCTGTCTCAGGAATGATGGATTAAAAGGAAATATTCCAGTACCTCTAAATCCCGCCATTACGTTTGCTTGTGAGGCGGCTTTTGGCCAAACGGCTGTAAAAATTTTCCCAAATGTAGCTTTATCAATGCGGCGATTAGGTTTGTTTACCCAAAAATTCAAAATTTCTTCATCCCAATATGTCTCGAATGGACTGAAAACAGATTTGTCCATTGGTTGAAGCCAGTGTGTTGTTGCTGGGTAGACAATATAAAACTATGTTGTGTTTATCTGCTTCTTCAACGATGGCACAGTCTAAATGAGATGAAGCACCATCAAATATGAGCATTACTTTGCCTTCTGGTTTAAATTTGGCAAAGTGTTTTATATATTCTACAAAAGCCTCCGTCGTCATACTACCCTTAGCGGTCATCATAAGAATTGATCCTTGTGGGAGGTTCTCGTTCCATTCTTGTTTTTCCTGACTCCCTTCATCAAAATCATCGGAGGTATTACGTTTCCCACATGCCACGATTGTGACATTTTCTGCGTGTTCTTCGGCAATCAAATGAACATTTCTCACTCCTTTTTGAGCTAGCACTTCCGGTGCTTTGTGTAGTTTTAGTTGGCATCCCTTTTCATCTAAGTTATAAATTAAATGAGGTTTATCGTGCAAATTTAGCTCAGCGTACAGGTCTCTCAGTTTTGCAAAGTGATCATTAACGATAAATTTGTTCAATTTTGCAGCTCTAGCAGCGTTAAGCGGTTGAGCCTTTCTTTTCGTAATATCAGGATTACGTTTTAAAAACAGTGCCATCCATTTTTTTTCTTTCAAAAAAGGATGAGTGATTTTATTTTTCTCACAAAATGTAAAAACGCTTCTGCGTAACACCTTTCCTGTTAACGGCATTCCAATCTCTGCTAATCTTTTAATTCGAATGGTCAGATCTTTCCCCTGATCTTCACTCAAAAAAGTACTTCTACCAATTTTTTTCTCCTTACTACCTGTTATAATGTGGTTTCTTAAAGTCCTCCTTGGTATAGAGTAAAGCCTACTTGCAGCTCGAACACTGAGCTCCCCGCTACTGACGGAAGCCATTCCTGTCTTCAATTGTTGCTGACTCCACAAAGCTCTTTTTTTAGGTGGCATGCTGAAATAAAAGAAGAAATCTAATAAAAATATCAGTTTAATACTAATAAGGCCCGGGCCTAATTAGTATACACCAAAAAGGGCCTTATTAGTATGCATCAAAAGAAGTCGTTTTATAAAATAAATATATTCAAAAGTTGGTTTTCTTTCAAAGTTTGGTTAGGTAATTCTAACTTCACCATATTCAAAAAAAATATTCAACGAATGATTTCAGTTAACCTGTTTCGAAAATATCGACCCAAAGAGAAAAAACACTTTTTTAATAAAGTACATAGACCGATGCTGCACTCGTCACGTTTCTTGCTACACTAGCGAGAGAGAGAGCGGTTGAAGCGGCGCAAGCGCCCTGGTCTATACTTGGACATGTCGTTTCAAGGTTATTCAATTAAAACGATCATTACATACTGTCCAGTGCTGCCAATATCACCAGTGGGCCTTATTGGGCTCGTAGGCCTTATTTGGCTCAGGTCCCTTATAAAAATATGAAGAATGTCGAAAATAACTGTTTTCCTCAGGACATCGATTTCGTCCAGAAAGATATGAACTTTGTTCATTCCAGGAACCCAGGAAGTTGAAGTTTTTGAGAAGTTTAGCAGGTTCATCAGAATCAATCTTTTGAAAACATTTAAATCTGGTGCATTTGCAGACCGAGCCTGATTCATGACTTTGTAAACGAATTTTCTTCGAAACCTCTCTTTAAACCCGAACTGTCTATCAGAAAGAATGTTATATTGCTTGAGGAAAGATACTAGTCTCTTTTTGATAACTTTTTCAAAAATTTTGGTAAAGTTTGTTATAAGTGATATAAGTCTATATAGTTATTAGCCAAATCACTTTCACCACCTTTGAATATAGACAGCCTAAGTCTGACGTCACAACTGTGGGCGGAGCCTATTACGGTTCCAAACAAACTCTCTTTCTATGTAAAAGTTCCATAAGAAATTTTTTATTTAGTGTTTTTAACGTTATAAAGGCAAAATAAGACATTAAGTTTCCATATTGTGTTAGAAGAACGTGCCATTTAAGTGATTTTGTATAGGTTTTTGCCAAGGTGAGTTAATTTAATTACTAAATTGAGTTGAAAACTTTTTGAGGTTATGTTGGTTATGTTTTGATGATAGGTTTTTGGATAATTTCTACTATGTATATTATTATTTGGTTCGTGACTTTAACTGAATATATTTTTAGGGCTTTTAAGACACTATGGTTATGAGCTTTGTGCCAGGTTGCAAGCATTACAGTGCAAAGCAATCCTGCAAATTTTTTCGGTTTCCAACAAACCAGGCTGAGAGAAACAAATGGATTTCTCTTATAAGGTAAAAAAAAGAGTAATTTATATCATTTTCAAAGAATGTTTTATTGAAATATTTTATTTACTCACAGGTGAAAAGATAAACAACCCACTCAGTTTGCAAGAGTTTGTGATTGCCATTTTGTGGACAAAGAGCGGAAAAACAGGCCAACATTGTTCGAGTTTAATATTGAGAAGAAATTTAAAATAAAATCTCCAGAAAAAAGGAATGTTATTTGCTGTGAAAAGCTTGTTAATTCCATAAGGATAACTTATTCATTAAGGTGGGCACAGACATACAGATGCATACATGTATGACGAACAAATGTGTATGTACTTGTTCGACACACATGAATGCAGGTCTGTGCCCATCTTCAGATAATTTTCATATAGTTGGACCACCTGCTCATTATTATCCATTTTTTCAGAACAAGAACTGTACAAGACAACAAATCAATACCAGGACCTTCAAAGCAGGTATATCATAATGAAGAAGAAACCGAGCCACTACCAGGACCTTCTACACAGTCTTATAGTGAAGATCAAGAGGTTACTCAATCTCAAATAAAACTTGAAGATGCGCTACTAAGTCCTTCTTCTGCTTCCCTACAGGCTGAAAACTATTTCCTAAAGCAGGAAGTTGCTGAATTGACTGAAAAGCTGAACAAGTTAACTACAAGGTTTAGTTTTGAAGCAATCAAAACAAAAGATTCACAGATACTAATGTATACTGGCATAGCAAGTCATGAATTATTCATGGTTCTTTTTCGAATCATGGATGATGTCAAATTAAGGTATTATGCTGGCTGGAATGTTCAACTTATTCCCAAAGTTGATCAACTTTTGATGACATTGATGAAATTGAGATTAAATCTGCCAAATGAAGATCTAAGTGTCAGGTTTAATTGCAGTACAGCGACAGTAACCAATATCATTATGACTTGGATACATGCCATGCATGAGGTATTATTCCAAAACTTAATGAAGATAATACCATCCAGGCAAAGCAATCAGGCCTGCCTACCTGCCGCATTTACTAATTTTAAAAATTGCAGAATAATTTTAGACTGCACTGAAATTTACTCTGTTGTTCCAACAAGTATGGAAAAGCAGAGGCTAACTTATAGTTCATATAAGCACAGAAACACCTGGAAGGTATTAGTTGGTATCGCACCAAATGGTGTCATTACATTTGTCAGTAAAGCATATCCAGGATCAACATCTGACAAGAGGGTTGTTGAACACTGCAAAATTTTGGAGCAAATGGTTTCAGGAGACCTTATCTTAGCTGATAAAGGTTTTTTAATTAGAGACCTTCTTCCTGCGGGGGTATCATTAAATATTCCACCATTTTTAACTACACCCCAATTCACAGCATCCCAAGTGTATGAAACACAACAAATTGCGAAAGCAAGAATTCATGTCGAGCGAGCCATTAGGAGAATAAAATGTTTTAATATTCTTCAACAGGTTCCTGCACATTATATTTCAGAAATTTCAGTGATTTTTCAATTATGTGCAGCTCTGACAAACTTTCAATATCCATTGATCAAAGAAGTTGAAGAGTATTAATAATTATTCTATTTTCTCTTATTTTTTGGTAATCAAACCACAATAAATCAGCTATTTGCAAACATGCTTGGGAAAAGGGTAATCGAATTCAATGGTATTCAACAAAAATAATATTGAAAGAACCCAATAATAAAAGACGAAATATCAAAGAAAGTGCTTTAATACAACTAAATGCAGATAAATGTGTAGCTAGAATTTCAGCCAAATGTAGTCAAATTTGGTTAGGTACCAATGTTAGAAAGAGAAATTTATGTTATTTATTTTATTTTATTTCTGTTTTTTTTTATATTAGATTATCCATTCAAAAAAATAGCATGCTGTAATCGTAGGAAAATGCTAGTTCACAATCGAGGAAAAATTGTAATTTATATTCTTCAAAAATATGTTTATACAAATAAAAATGCATTACATTGTACCTAATGGTAGCTAAACAATGATATAGTCAAAAGCGCTCTTATCGTGCAGGTTCAAAGGTCACTAACTGTATGTATCAAATCAGAAAACACAGAGGTTACCAAAATGTGAGATTACACTGATTGACGAATTTCCATTTTTTCTTTCATCAGTTTA
Organism: Galerucella nymphaeae; assembly: GCA_963978555.1. Lineage (NCBI taxonomy): Eukaryota > Metazoa > Arthropoda > Insecta > Coleoptera > Chrysomelidae > Galerucella > Galerucella nymphaeae. Next base: position 13,848,293 of record OZ021715.1, on the reverse strand, counting down.
AGTAGATGAATAGTACCATTGTTCTACTAAAATGTAACTCGCATAATAAAACTGCATTTGACTATACGAGATATGAATCTACCATTTACTAAACATAATAAAACTTATTTATTCAAGCAAAATTGTATTTATCATTTTCCAACAATTTTGGCAAGTATTGCTGCAAGTAAAAATACTCTAGGAGTAAAAGATTTGCTTTCCATGCATCGTCATACTCTATAACTGTGACAACCACTTCTTTCAATGTCCATATGCATAAGTAACATTTTTTCCTTTTTGCAATATGTAAGATACCTTGGATCTGATGATAATAATATTATGAGTCATATTTATCATCAGACTCCCATCATCCTTATAGAAAATAATATACTTATCATTATTTCTTAACTTTTCGGATAAATGATCATTTCTGAATGTATATGGACATTTCACTTCAACAATTGCTTCCTCTTCATCAATCAATCCATCAGGACTAGCACCAAGGAAACCAGAGGTTGTAAGCCATACTCCGGTAGGTTGAACATTTAAATTGTAGTATTGCTTTAAATGTTCTAGTGCATCTTTTTCATGTTTTCTACCCCACTGGATTGCTTTAATGCCCTCCAGATTATATTGACCTGAAAAGAATAAAACATTATTTATTTTCAGGTGATTAAAATGAAATTAATCTTATATAGAAATTTGCTAAATGATAACGCTAAGAAATAAGTTAGATGCTCTATTCTTAACTGGCACTGTTTGTAATTGAAGGTGAACCTAAAAGTGTCTTAAACAAACTGTCTGGGAACCTGTTTCTCTTACAAGCTGAAATGATGAGTCCAAAGTTGCTAGCAGTTAATCGAAACTTCCTTGCAAGATACCACTTCTCATTTGAAACCTGACCGGTGGTGGCAGCAGCAATGTCTTGTATTAATTGGTCATCAATATTACATTTTTCTTTGAAGACTACTACTTTATCCTTAGCATCCAAAAATTCTTGGGAAAAAATTATTTCTTCAATTACTGGGAAATTGCAATCTGTAGTAAAAGATTCTTCACTCAATTCTTGATTATTTAGTAATCAAGTCAAACCCACAGTATTTCCAAATGTGGATAACTCCTGCTTGAGTCTACGGATAGATTCTTCTGGTACTCCACCTTCAATCGCTGTATATGGCCTTGGCGGAAAAAGCTCTTCAGCAGTCTTCACAGGCTCCAATTTAGGGTTAGAAGCAGAGGGTACATTCCATGAACATATTTTATCTGTTACGGAGATGTTATAATGCCCAAAAAGTGGCAATATGATGGCATTTTATACCTCGTGGGCAAGTGCATGCTGCTGACTTTATTTCGCCACTTGTTTCTAAATCTAACAAAATCACATTAGTTCTATGTATAATATTGAAAAAGGAAATGTCATACCTATAACGACATCGTACGATTTATTTTTCATGCTAGCTAGCACTTCTCCTCTTATGATCATCAAATCAGATTCAAATTCCAATTTCTTTATGTGATTGGATTCAAGAGCATTTTCACCCTTCTTTAAAATCTTGTGATCGCCTAAGAAATCATTGATGCTTGAAAGCTTTAAGACATGTTTTGAAGCCATCTGAAAATAATAGAATATAGAAATTAAGAATACAGAATACTGTTAGGATGGTTTCAAATAAAATAAAATAACCAACATAACCTCAAAAAGTTTTCAACTTAATTGAGTAATTAAATTAACTCACCTTGACAAAGACCTATACAAAATCACTTAAACGGCACGTTTCTCTAACACAATATGGAAACTAAATGTCCTATTTTGCTTTTATAACGTTAAAAACACCAAATGAAAAATTCCTTGTAGGACTTTTACATTGAAAGAGAGTTTGTTTGGAACCAGTCCAGGCTCCGCCCACCGTTGTGACGTAAGCACTTAGGCTGTCTATTGGAATAATGAGTGTCCTTGAAATCCGTGTGCCAGTATCCCAATGCTATACATCTATTTCTAATGAATACCAATGGTTCGATGAGATATTCTGATATGGACTTCAGGGTTTCAGACCATCATAACCAGGTGATTTATTATTTTTCAATTCTCAGATAATAGATTTAATTTCCTGATTATCTGTGTTGAGCATAACAAACGAGTTCAGTGTTCGTAATATTTGAAAAGATACGTGAATAGGGACCGTGGACTCCAAACACCACGCCACAAATCCCAATTTGCGTACAATGAACGATTCCTCTGCGCTGTAATCTAGTTTTCTTGAAATAAAAATTCACATCATTGTTGAAATTCTCTATTTCTCTCTTGGCTGTCATAGTATTACACTCACACATGAAGGGTTGCATTACAGCGACCACACTTTACTAGAAGGCCAGTCACGTGGAAAAGGAAAATTATATAGATTGATTCCGATGAACCCTGATGGGCACGGACTTATTTCCATCACTAAAATGCTGACATAAGTCACCTACAACGCCTAATAAAAAACTAAGAACTATGATAATCACTTATGTACAGTTGGATGCGGCGGTACCACTGTCATTGGTGCAAACAATGCGGTAAAACCAATACGCTTATGGGGTTTGAAATTGACACATGTGCAGCTCGGAATACTTGTTAGGTTCGAACAATACGTTTTTATCTATTTTTATCTTATTTGCTAATTTCTTTTCCATGTTGGTGACCCTAACCTGAATGGAGTTATATCATTTCCTGTTTATATAAGATTCAGTGTCTTCTTCAGGTTTATCAATTTTTATATGTGTTCTATCAATTAAACCTATGATTCCTGGATATCCGTTTCTTTGTCTAAAAAAGTGCTTTATTTCCAGCTTTTCTCCAGCATTTGGCTATAACTTCAAAAGCAAGGTTGCTGCTAAAGAAATATGTCATCCTTTTTAAAACTTTAAAAAGAGCACTAATACAGATGCAAAACCTATCTGCCACATCTCGATAACTTGATGTCTGGTGGCCCGCATACCACAAAAAAATGTAAGTGTGCTACAATGAAGTGAGTTTTCCATAGGGTCCTGCTTGTGATTTGTAATATTCACTAGCCTCAAATCTTTCAGCAATTAGATTTGCTACGGCCTGGCTTACTCTGAAATGTTCAATGAATTCCTTTCTATTGAAATTTGTGCTCACTGGATGCAATAGTGGCACAACGAAAAAATATTAGTTCTGAAAAAAATCATATTTCGTGATATTTAACAAAAAAATTTAAATATTTTATGTCAACGTTTTTACTTAATTTGAAGTTTTATATTAATATCAGTTTAAATTAGTTCAGTTATCCAGTTATGCTGTTGCACTATTTTTTTGGAAAAACAATAAGTTGTGCCGTTATTGACTTTTTTTGCTTATACAATTTTACTTTAATAAAGTGGAATATCTTGATGATAATTTCTTAATAAAAGTGCAGGTCATAATTTTAGCAACATTTTATTGGAAAAAAATGCTATCAAAATAGTTGATACGTACAAAAGTGTATTTAATAATTTTAGGTATCTGAAACAAAACAAAATTAAATATTCTCGGAAAATAAACTAAGAAAAAATAAACTTTTCATTGTCTTTGGCACATTTCAGGCTAACATAATTGTTTTGAATGGCATTTCTTTTTAACAAATCTATCAGATTGTTAAAAACTACCATTCAAAATCTAACAAAAGAAAAAAACTTACATTTACAAAAAAATGAATGAATAAGGAAAAAATAACGAAATCAATATTCTTAATTCAAAAAATAAACAAAACTAATAATATAAAGCTAAATTATTTCAAACTTTTAATCTTTGGCACATTTCAGGCTATTATAAAAATGAAGGTGACATTTTTTAATGGCATTACTTTTCAACAAATCCATCAGATCGTTGAATTTTTCCTTTGGAATTGGAACTGTTTTGACAGTTTGCAAACTATCCACAAAACTTGTGTGAACACTGTATCGCGGATTTCCAATCAATCAGAAATCTTTGTGAGAACGCTTTATGGTCTTTGCGCCGAATCCGGATTGTCAAAGACTGTCTGCGATGCTTGTGAGAACAAACTTAGCAGGGTTTACATTTGGCAAGTTTGCTGGCGGAAAGTAGTTGCCGCCAGTAAACTTGATAATGGGATTTGTGTTTACACCATGGTGATACACTTTCAAGTTTATAGTCCAAGTAAGATGGCGACAAGTGCTGTTGTGCGTGCTGGTGTTGGAGTTGCTGTACGTATAATTGCAGAATCGCTAATTAAAATGTTGAAGACTAAAAAGACCAGGAGAAAGCGAATATGAGTACGCGACTGGATCAGCCGCAGAAATAATCTGGGTGCTTCTGCCCTACTGCTTACTGAACCAGTATCTGAAGACCCTGGATCCTACAAAAATTTTATGAGTTTGTCGCCTACAAAGTTTAAGGAATTACTGAATTTAGTAACACCAAAAATCAGAAACAGTTATGAGGTCTCCAATATCTCCAAAAATTAAATTGGAGGTAATACTACGATACTTAGCCAGTGGTGATATTTTCATTGTAAGAAAACGGAGTTAACACTTATTGCTGGTTCCAAACATGAATACAAAGTTGCTTGCTTTGGGCGAGTTTCCTCACATAATTTTGAGCGGGTCAAAACAAATATAGGTATCTCGAAGGACCACTCTAGTTAAACCGCTAGAGACAGACTGCATACATTTAACAATATCAGAGGTCTGGGAACAACCATCTGATTAGGATTGCGGAGCAGGTTGGAAAGTACACACCACACTTCCGGTTATACCTTATATTATGTTCTGCCAAGCACAGGAAAAGGCATACAAAACCGCAAAAGTGCAATACTTGGCAGCGAGTGAATATGTAAACAATAAACTAAACAGTTATTCCTCCTGAGGTCCAGAAAGAAAATATACCATACAAATCTTATATCAAACATTCTAACAAATAAACAAGATATAAATTATTATACCAAGAATAAATCAAGAATAAGCAAAGTAACTACTAATAAATTCGGCATAACCTAAATATAAGTTATACTGGGTATAACTATTTAGTAGAAACTTATACCAACCCCTACCCTAGTTCTACTACGTTGTAACCTAAAAATCATTTGGCGCATTTCAACACTGTTTTTTTATTATTCATCAAAAAATGTTTTTGAGAGTTATAGAAGCTGTAGAAGCTGGTGAGGAAGTGAATAATATTATAAATTATATAGAAAACAACAGAAAAAGGAAAACTTTCAAAGAAAGAGGAGACTCGTTTACTCTGTACAATGATGGAGAGTTTAGAATGAAATATCGTTTTTCAAAAGATGGTGTGAGGTTTTTAGAGCAATTGATTGGTAATTCTCTTAATATGGACAAACGTGGTGGTGGTGGTTTATCTTCTACTTTTCAAATTCTGGTTGCTTTAAGATATTGGGGTCGCAATCTAGTGAGTATAAATTCCTACTATTAATGATATGTATATATGCAACAGTTAGGTATACCAAATATTTACAAAAAAAATTATGGCAGTGTTTACTTGGGTTTCAGATACAAGATGATGCAGCAGACATGGTCTAACACTACAGTCAATAACTAATGTATGTCGTCGTGTTGCAATGGCAGTATTGGAGGTTTAATTTTATTAAAATGCCTTCTGTGCATGAAGAAATTAATATCATGCAGCAGTTATTGGTGCAATAGACTGCACCCATATTAAAATACCAAAAGTACAAGGTCCTCGTGGACAATATTATTGGCGATTTCGACTACCGATGGGGGCGCTGGCGTTCGTAAACAAACATGGTGGATAAGAAGTAATAATTTTGCCGGGTATATCTACTTAGTGAGGTTACTTGTAATTTATTATTCCATTTGGCTTGTGTCTTCGTAGTGTTCGTTGTGTTTTTATAAATTTTGAATCTTTTGACTATTTTTGGTGTATCGCGCTTATTCCCGTTCTTCTATCTTTTTATAATGGAGAACGACGAACTGTATTTAGGTTTGGCGTCAGTGTTTTCCTATCTACAGGCGAACTTTGAAAGCAGATGTTTTGTAGAAGGCGAAGCACTCTTAAATGCTCAACATATTATTCTAATTGGCAAAACTGCAGTAAATGAAATATCTGTAGAGATACTAGCATTGTGCCTTCAAACCAGTGCAATTAAAAGTGCTCCCCATGAAATAAAGGGAAAGTTGGATATTCATGGGAATAAATTATCAGTTTCCCAATTTACATGCAGTTGCAAGGCTGGCCTTTCTGGAATATGTAAACATATTGCTGCTGTACTCTTAAAATGTACAAGGTAATAAATACTTATTTTTAATAATTATTTTATTCCGTGGAACAAAAACATTTTAATTTCTTTTCACTTACATTCTACTCTAAGTCTAGATCTAACATTTCTTCTCTGGAAAAGCTCTCTACTACAGATGTTAAATGTTACTGGAGTAGTAAGGGAAGTGGGAAGTAGGGAAGTGGAAGAAGAATATGAAGCAAAACCGATTTTGGAAACATCTTGCTTTGAGTCCAAAGTTACTGAGACAAAGGAGTTGACTCATGATCAGCAGCAAGAATGCTTTCAACTGTTATCTTCAGTTTGTCAGGAGTCTTGCTTGACTTTGCATTTGTAAGTTGATTTCTTCATAGAATTGTAATGTTTAAGTTATTTTAAAATAGTACCATTAGTAGTAAGCATTATACATTTTTTTAGAAAAGGACGAGCTACAGCTCAAGATTTCAGCATGGAAGTAGAGGAAGTAACAATTCCGGAGGCTTTTAATGTTATAGTTTCTCAGGCTGCAGAGTCTTTATTTCTGGAAAATCTTAATTTAGATATCAAAAACTTTTCTTTAAAACCATGCTGCATGTCATTAGCTAATGATATACTGGATTTAACACTTTTTAATAAAGCCTTAATGTGTGCTCAAAAATCTACCACTTGGCATGAGATTAGGCAGTTACGAATCACAGGTAGGTACTTATTTATATTATTGAAAAACTATAAATCTATAAAATATAATAAAAGTATATTTTTTTAAACATAGGTACCTATGTAGTATTTCACATTTGGTGTTCTTTTAGGTTCAAGATGTTATTCAATTTACACCTACTCTAAAGAGGATTGGAATACTAAAGCTACAAACTATTTTTGGCCAAAAAAGCTTCACAATAGATATATTGAACATGGTTTGAAATATGAAAGTGAAGCCTTGAAAAAGTACAAGCTGGTTAATAATTACACCGCTATTGAAATGGGGTTAATCATTTGTAGACAATATCCTTGGCTAGCTTATTCCCCAGATGGCATAGTAATGGAAAATGGTTATCCAACAAGACTAGTTGAGATTAAATGCCCCTATGATGGTAAGTTTGTAATAAATTTAAACATACATATGGCAGATAGTTGGTTATCGCTGGACCTAGTTATGCAGGAACTGCCCAACCTACTAGCCAATTATTTTCTTCGTATGTATCCCAAAATGAACTAAACTAAAAAGACATTAAAATACTAAGATTTTCAGATGTATCTTAAAATATTACAATCTTAAAATATGTAACACATTTATAACACGAACAAAAAATTGTTTATAGAGAAACCATTTATGATAGAATTTTTTTAGTAAAAGTTCACTACTTCTTACTAGGTTCTGGATTTTTATGATTATGTAATAACTAGTAGACTAATTCGCCTTTGAGTTTATTCTATCCAATTTTGTTGATTTTACTTAAATAAATAAATATTTTTACTTTTCATTTTCCAGGTCTCGACAATGATGCAATTAATTTCGTCCACACCTGTTCATTTTTGGAAGTCAGTGCTAACAGAGGTGTTGCACTAAAAAAAGACATGCCTACTATGGACAAGTGCAGTTGGGAATGGCGATATTAGGTTTAAAAATGTGTGACCTTATTTTATATTCAGCACATTCAAAAACATTTTTAAATATCGTTGTGCATTTTGATGAGCAATTTGCTGCAGAAATGATTCTGAACATCACAGCGAAATATTTTACCCACATGTTGCATGTAATATGTAAAAAAAGGGAAAATAAACCTGGAAGTAGTGAATAAAACAATTATATAATATGTGATTTGTTAATTTAATGTGGAAAATTTTAAAGGCATTCATTCCAAATGAGAAACAAGAAAATAGTTTCAATATAATTGATATGGGTAATGGTGAGTTAGTCTCCAATATAAATGTACATAATACCAAATTGTTTAAATACATATTATGTTAAAAGTATTCTGGATATAACAGAACAAATTGATAAAAATTTTGCAAATAGAGAAAGGCTCATTGTTAATACCCCATAATAATAACAGTAATATTAATAATTCAGCTAACATAATTTTTAAAAACTTGACAATACCGTATGTTAGGGGTTTGTCAGAAAGAATTAAAAAAATTGGTAATCAATTAAATATTCGAACCAGCTTCAAATCTAACTATACGTTGAGATCTATACTAACAAAAACAAAAAATGAAGAACAATCTTCAAAAAATTGCATATAGCAGATATCTTGTGAATGCGACAAATTCTATTTAGGTGAAACATCTAGACCATTGAAAGTCCGAATAAGTGAACATAAAGAATACATCAAAGATAGGGAGTTCTTTAAGTCAGGTATTTGTAAATATGCTTGGGAAAAGGGGCATAAAATTCAATGGGATTCGACAACAATAATATTGAAAGAGCCCAATAATAAAAGACGAAAAATCTAAGAAAGTGCTTCAATACAACTAAATGCAGATAAATGTGTAGCTAGTATTTCAGCCGAATGTAGTCAAATTTGGTTACCAATGTTAGAAAGAAAAATTTCTAATAATCAATTACCTGCGTTATCAGGATAGCATCATAAGTTTTTATCCAGGTTTTCTTATGATTTATCATTGGAATAGTTGTTAATCGATACACACTTCAATACACAAAATCACCAAACTGAGTTATACATATTTTGAAAACAAAAATAATCATACACAAAAAAGTTTTATTAACAATATTTCCAAAATAAGCGGAAAAAAGCGCTATGCCAATAAAAACCGTTCCTGGAACGTGCACTTTACTGGGTGGATTCAATATCGTTAGAATGTCATAAAATAAAATATTTTATTTCACATTTTACCAGGGATATGATCTACTATGAATGGACCTTAATAAAATTTGGCAACAAAGTTTTGTAGTCCTGAACTTCAAAATATTATTGATTGTCTAGTTGTCAAATAACTATTGATAATAATTTGAAATTCAAAGAGCATGCAAATCAAGTAATAAAAACTGTAGCCTATAAAATTAAGTATTTTGGACGATGCTCTCCATATCTCAGTCAATGGTCCAAATTAACTGTCTTTAACACAGTAATATAACCACATTTTAATTATTGCACTACAATTTTGTATTTACTCAACCAAAATGAAATTAATCGTCTTCAGAAGATGCAAAACTGTGCCATGCGAATAATATTAAAGTGTTCTAAGTACACTGCTATAAATAGAATGCTGAAGGCACTTAACTGGATGCCAATAAATAAATTAATACTATACTCCACATTAATTTTTAAAGTTAAAATTGGACTTGCACCAGTGCATCTGCAGGATAAGTTCTGTATTAATCTTGATGTACATAGCTATAACACAAGAAATAAGGAAAATTTGAGAATTGAAATGTGTAGAAGAAGTAGTACCTATAACTCTGTTTTTCATAAAGCCATTAATTCTTTCAATAATTTACTAGAATATATTAAAAAAAGTTCATCTGTAAATTCTTTTAAAAGGGCATTAAAGGATTATTTATTGTCGGAGTCAACAGTCACAGTGTAATATGATATGTTTGTTTAAATTTGTTCTAATTTTAATTTCTTAGTGATGTACCTACTTTTTATACTATAACCACAATATGTTGTACTAACTGTTCTTGTTAATTGTATTATGTGTATGTATATTATGTAAGTGGAATTAGTTATTTTTGACTAAATAAAGAGATATATATATATATATATATATATATAACTCTGATTATATTTAGTGGTTTTTTTTTTAGAGAAAAATACTTATTTTTAAAGTACACACTTAATTTTGTTAAGCTTTCGTTGCACTTCGTCAACTTCGTCAGAACAAAACTTGTGATTAAAAAATAAAATCTAAAAACTCCATTGTATAAAAATACAAAATACTTCCATGAAAAACACGTTCAAATTTTGAATATTTTACCAAACTAATGTCAAAATTGAAATTGACAAATAAAATGTTTATAAATTTGTGTTGGTAAATAAGTATTTTTCTCTAAAAAAAAAACCACTAAATATAATCAGAGTTATTATATTACTAGAGATGAACAATACAATTTATATATATATATATATATATATATATATATATATATATATATATATATATATATATATATATATATATATATATATATATTTATTACACTCTCCCTTTCACTCTCTTTCTTTCTCTCCCTTGAAGCATTTATTCTTCAATAAAGAAATATATTATTAGTATTATGTATTTTTATTACAATACATGTATTATTCTGCCTTTTTGAAAATCCTTGTTTTAAGAAGACAGATTTCCTTAATTTTACTGTATAATAGTTTTATGAAAATGAGATGAAAATATTTTAAACTTTTTCTCAGAATCTATTTTCAGAAAGAATTGGAGCTTGTAGATTTACCATTGCACTAAGAATTATCATTATATTATCAATTGAAGGTATAAAGCTGATTGGTAATGGGTTATTAATTATATTAAATATTCTTAGTCTTTGATTTACCCGCTCAATATGAACTCTGGCTCTGGATATTAAAATATTTTCTTTAGATTCTTCTTTAGTAAACTGTTTTTTATTACGAAGGAAATATGGTCGAACTATTTTTATAAAATTCTGCGCACATATATCATCGATTAGAAAGCCTTTGTCTACCATAATACTATCCTGCCTTGGATTTAGTTTATTAATCAAACCACTCTGAGTAAAAATGGCCTTATCCGAACTTCTCCCACCATAAGTCTTTGACACAAATGTTATAAGCCCTGCAGGGCTAACACCAATCATAATTTTAAGAGTTTGTCTTCCCTTATAGTAGGAGTATGTTCGAACTCGACAACAGAGACACTTGGGCTTCTCAATTGGAATCTCCAAACAATCTAAAACTATTCTTACTCCTCTAAAATTATTAAAACATGCAGGCATATTTTTCTGACATTCGTCAGATGTTGCCCAATGAATATTACATTTCAAAATTTGTGCTAAATAATCTACATATTTAACAAAAACAATTTTGCAAGTGCTAGGGGAAATTTTAAATAAAAATGATAAAACGGTTAACTTAACACCCATTTTCAACTTCATAAAAACTAAAATAATTCGATCTTTTACTGACAGTTTATGGCTTTTCTGATCTGGATACATTTTTATAACTAATTCTGTTAAACAGTCTAATAACTTCATCGTGCCTATTCCAGTTAATGAATTTAAATGACTGTCTTGTTTTATTGTAGATGAGAAGGATATAAAGAGATCACCACTTGACACCTGCACTTGTTTGTCCACAGTGTCAGCACTAAAATGGCCACTCTCCTCACTTCTTAAACTGAGCAATGCTTGCACAGCTACTTTTGAATCGACATCTAATTGTTCATATGAAATATGCGCTGGTGTTTCACCTAAATTGTCAGACATTATATCAAGATTTTCCACACTTGATTCACCTTGGGATTCATCTTTGACCTTTTGCCTCTTAGCTGCTCGTTCCTTTCGGAGACTAGAACTCCCTTGGCCTGAATTATCACTCACTAAACTTGAATGCTGTCTTTTTTAGGCAAGTTTAGGGATGGCACTGCTGTACGGATCAACTTTGGTTTATTCATTTTTACACCTGCAAGGAAAACACAAATTGTTAAAATCTCAATTAAAATGTCAATTGGTTTTATCTCAAATCAAAATTATTTCCAAAGTTACTTGTACCCTTGAGTATAGAGACTAATTGTGTATATAATCAAGGCTTGTACCATATTCTTATTATGATTATGCTTTTATGTAAAAGATTTATGTTTTACCTCTGGCACAGTAGTCTTCATTTCTGAAATGCTTAGAGCAAACACGCATAGCTTCTGTCACTGGTTTTCCCATAAGCAAAACTCTTTCCCAAGCTTTCCTTCTATCCATCAATTCTTCCTGTCCTAGACTATTTACCACTTTAACGGAAATGCCGCTCTTACTTTTGGGAAAAGAATGAAAATGCAAATTTCTGTCCGCACCCTTCCGGGAATGGCAATCGTATACACAACAGTTTGTGTTATATTTTGTTGTAGTTGACGTGGATGCCATTATAACATCAAAATAACAGTCCAAACAATTCAAAATATTAATGTAACTAGTCCGATTTAACAAATTTCACACACAAAAACGATTCTGAAACTCGACACCAATGTTAACAAACGGATGGCTGATAAACCATTACTCATTAAATGAGTTTACATAATTTCCACCAGGCGGCGCATGGACTTTTGAAATCGCCAATATTATATCAATAGAAAAGGATATAGTTCCTTGAATTTTCAGGTTAAATAAAATTTTTTTGTGATTGCTATGGATCTTGTGATGAGAATTTTGTTTTAGGTGGTTTGTGACAGCAACCTGGAAATAAGAAATATTGTTGCCCATTGGCGTGGAAGCACCCATGACTCCCGCATTTTTAATGAGAGCACACTAAAGCAACGATTAGAATATGGGGAATTTCAGGGGCTGTTACTAGGAGACTCAGGTTATGCTTGCACTCCCTATTTATCCACACCTGTGCTCAATCCAACAACCAGAAGTGAAGAACGCTACAACTATGCTCATATTAGAACCCGTAATACTGTTGAAAGATGTTTTGGTGTTTGGTAAAACAGATTTGGGTGTTTATTGAGTGGTTGCAGAACTTCTTTGGATAACACCAAAATGTATATAGTGGCTTTGGCAGTGCTACATAACATTGCTATTGAATTGAAAGAACCACCCTTTGTTGATGATGGTATGCAACATCCACCTCAACTACCAGTAGCACCAGTCAATCGACAAAATGTACTTCGTGGTGCTGTAGCAAGATCCTTACTTTTAATAAAATAACTAGACATTTATAAAATTAATATTTAATGAAAGAATGTAATATATTAACATAATATGAACAATAAAAAATAACAATAATGATGAACCCAATCTAAAAAATTATAGTAAACCTAAACTAAACAATTATAATAAATCTAAACTAAAAAATTACAGTAAACCTAACCTTTACTAAAATATAAAATTATTGAGAACAAAATACTTTAAAAATTATTACCTAATTAATGTTATTTGTTGTTTAAATTTTTCATAAGGATTTCTTCATGTAATTTTAAATTTTTCATGAGCTGTGCATGTTGCTCTGACATATGCTCCATGATCAACTCATGCTCCCGTTGCATTCTTTCGTCCTCCAGTTTCCGAAACATATGCATATCTTGGAAGGATGCTTCGGAAAAATTGAAATTATTTTTTTTGGATTTCTAAAAAATGTATGTGTTATAATTGCTGTAAAATAATAATAATTCTTTTTCATACCGGTGTTTTAATTAGAGGTGTTTTTTTCTCTGGTGTGAATAAATTCATATTTTGAATATCATATTTCATCTACAAAAAAATTGTGAAAAGTAATAAAATGTAATGTATTTATTAGGATCATAACTAATTTTGTTATGACAAAAATCTTATTAAACAAGTACTAATCGTAATAATTGCATTGAAATATATTACCTCATGCGATGTACTAGGTACATTTTCACTGTTGACATAATATATGGCTTCCTAAAAAAATTGTTCAACACATTGGGGAAATAATGTAATAGTATACCTATGCACTGTAACCGTGACAAAAATCATATTAAGCAAGTATTAATCATAATAATTGAGTTGAAATATATTACCTCATGTGAAGTACTAGGTACGTTTCCAACAATAGCATAATATGTAACTTCCTAAAATGGTTTATTATGTTGGAAAACAAACAACAATAATGTAGTGTACGTACCTTTGCAACATCACAATCAAATTCGTTGTGATCTACTTCCAACTCCAAAGGTATCATTTCAGCTATTTCCAATACCTCTGGACAAGGGCGTCGCCAGCCGATGGCGCAGGGGGGGGGGAAGTTGACTTTACCTACTACAACTATTCATACTTTTCTCATTCTCTATGAATGAGAAAAGTAGGTAAAGTCGACAGCACATGAAGCTTTTCACTTGTACTACGAGCCTTACATCTACAGCGATTGTAATAACAACAGTATCTTAGTACTATACCTATACATATATATTCTGGGACAGTACAGAGTCCAATGTGTAAAGCTACACGAGCACGAGCTCTTGACTATGCAATAAAAAACTTGTAAATAAGTTATAATAACATTTATAAGCAAAATAGAATAAAAAGGAGTTTGAATTTGAATAAGTGTACAGCGTACAGCGTATTCGGTATTTTTTTTTAATTACCAGATTTTAATATTATAGTGGTCGTTGTTTGTTTATATTAGGTTAATTAAAACATAATTTTCGGGGATTCATTGGAAAATTCTCGACCACTTTATTATTAAAATCTTTTAAGTTTCCATGTATAAGTTTTCGGTGCACACTCATCATGACCAAACCATTGAGGCGATTTTCACTCATAGTGCTTCTTAGCCAGGTTTTTAGTTACCTGAGGCTGCTAAACGATCGCTCTACCGTACACGTCGTGCATGGAAGAGCGATCAAAATAAATTTTCAACGCTTTTTTCGTGTCGGGAAAGAAGGTTTTTGCTTCTTTTAGGATATCAACAACGGTTTGATCTGTTGAGTTTGGTTTATTATGCCAGAATTGCTGCCAAAGCTCGACTTCAATTTTTATGTTTGGTAAATTATAAAACTGAGCGATAGTTTCACAAGTTTCTGTGAGATTTTCGACTGATATCGTTTGCATTTGTGCGGGGTGTAATTTAGATAAAGCAAATGATGGAGTGTTTTCTTCAGCAAAGCGTGTTTCAAGCGATGTAATAACGGAGTCCAAATATGGTATTATTAATAATCTTTTCCAGAATTCTGAAGGGCTTTCTGCTGGGTGATTGCTTTGATGACGTTGTTTCCCAACAATGCGCGTCATTGAAGTGATATCCTCCTCCAGGCCGACTTTCTCCGCAACAACAGTAGCATCCTTTATAATTTCAAATGTGACTCTTTCGGGATTATCACGGTGGCTCTTAAGCAATTGCAAAATGCGTTTGACGTGTTGCGAGGCCTTAACCACATCCAAAGCTATTGATTGGAGTGCGTTGACAACAGGTTCCAACAAAGCAGAGTATTTAGCTATCAAAGTATAAACGAAATTTTGAAAGCAGCCGCATGGAGTTGAAAAGCATTTTTTCGAGTCGCACTGTTTCCTTCACGCGATAAGTTTTCTAAGGTTTCCAATATAACAGGAAAATTCTCCTTAAACCAATTTTCTTCTCAAAACAGATTCCCGAAAAAAATTAATAATATCTTTAGTGGTTCCCATGGTGTTTCGAATTTCAGGAAGAATATTGAGATCATTTATGTGGAAAGATGACTAAACCATATATGTCAATTTTTTTTTAGTTTTCAGGAGAGCAGTTTAAAGTTTCAAACTCAATTATAAATTCAGGAATAAAAGTATTTGTTAATGTTTTTTAGAAATTGTATGTAAAGCTGGAAGAAGTTCCAAGGTGTAAAGTATGACAATAGTTGGTGTTACACATTCTGAAATACTTTTGATATTTCGATTATATATGGTTATGCCATCTTATGATTTCATCATTTTATTCATATATTAAAATGGAAAAAAGGAAATATAAAACAAGATTCAAGAACCTAATGATAATTTAATTTTTCCTCAAAAGTACAAATTGCGTTTTCATCTCTAAACATAACAATCTAATCGTCAGAATCAGAATCTAGAGTATCACCACCTAATTCATAATATTCCTTTGCATTGGAAGTGGTTGGCAAATTCTGATAAAAGGCATGGCAGTCTTTGTCTATGAGTTCTAGCATCGATAAAAGGTCCTTCTTTTTCTTCGGGTTGATGCCCAAGGGACCGCTGTACGAGCGAGAGACAGTCATGTTATCGAGTGATGGTCGCCTCTCCTTTTCCCTCTTAAATCAAGAGTTTTAGAGGGCGCTTCGTCGTCAAGGGTGTACTTGAACTGGATTGTTCCAAACTCCTTAGTATATCTTAGCCACTTGATCTTTAGCAAAGAAACCTTCTCACCGTCGATGTCGCTCGTTCGTTTCACTAAAAGATTACCTAGGAGCTTGTAAAATGCCAAAAAATCTTCTTGCCCGATGTAAATTTCGATTTTCCCCTAAGCGAGCGTACAAAATTGGTCTCACCTTGTATAACCTGTCGGCAGATGGTATTGTGTTATCAACCAAATGAAAATAACGAAGTAACAACTGGAATCGATTTCGACTCATATTTGAGCGCCAAAACATTACATTATATAGGTTGCTTGTGCTCCAGTAATGTTTAATTGATGGGAAAGAGCAAGGCCCCATTTGTAACAAAAGTCCAATAAACACTTTCATCTCTGCAGCACTGACGTCTATCCACTTTGATACCCTGTTAGATTTTTTTATTGCTGTGCGTTTTGCAATTTCTTGCGCAGCATATAAATTTGTTTGTTCGACCAGTAATGCGAGAAACTCTTCCGAAGAAGTCCACCAGCGTTTGCACTGTAAAATTTGACGTATCCAATTTCAAACCAACATTTTCTTGGAAAATAAATAGTTTGGGATTTTGTTGAATTTCTGTCCACAAATTATCATTCGTATTTGATGTTGTAATTCTAAGATACCCACCGCAAGACTTTTATGAACATTTTAGAATGTCAAGACAAGTTATGGAAGTAAGTAACGAAAACAGAAATACATTTGTATTTATATTCCTAGTGAGTATAGGAAAATTATAATTATATAATTTCTATTTCAGATTATCATTCAACAGATATCTTTAAGAATTAATGTGAATAGTACAATTTCTACAGAGAAAAAAATTTTATTCACTGTATGGATGATGGCAAAGCCAGAGTCATACTTGGCATGCTGTGATAGGTTCGGCATCTCAAAGGGAACAGGGCACTTAATATTTTATGAGATATGTGGAAAATTAAATGAGATGATTCCAGAGGAAATTAAATGGCCAACACCTGAAAAATGTATTTTGGAATCAAATATTATGGAGAATAAAACCGGATTTCCTGGAATTATTGGATCAATTGATGGCTGCCTGTAAATAATTCCATTGATTATTATAATCGGAAATCTTCAATCTCATTCAGTTGTGCTGCAAGGTGTATGTGACTCTAAGCTACAATTCACAGATATTTTTGTGGGTATGCCAGGTCGTGTTCACGATGCCAGGGTATTTAGAGTCAGCCCTTTATATAATTTAATGACCAACCAAGAGCATCCGTTAATTGATAACAATTTTCATATCCTTGGTGATAGTGCTTATCATTTGATGAACAATTTACTTGTACCATTTCGTGATAATGGTCATTTAACAGCCATGCAGACAAATTTCAATACTGTGCATATACCTGAACCTCTACATTTTTTTTAATGGACTCTTTAATCTCTGCCAGATATTGGCACTGCTGATGTTGGTTGAACAAAAATTTTGCTCGAAATTCTTCCAGGCTTCGGTTTTTTCTTTTTCCCCTCTACTTTTTACTTCTGCACAAGAACCAAGAGATGACTGAGAAGTAGAAGGCTCACTTGGCAGCACAGGAGTAAAATTACTAGATAATACGTCCATTGTCAACGGAGATACTTCAGAATTATTTTTAGATGTTGAAGGCATTGAATATATTAACTTCTCAGGATTAACAGTTGCATCCCTACAAAATATTTCATCTAACAAGGAAAAAATTCCCAATTTTCCCTACCTCGACCCGTTTTTGAGGCATTATCCTTTATGAAACGGTATGTTACTTTTAAGTTTCTTAATTTTTTATCACAAGCATCTTTTGAAACATAATACTTATGTTCAGACATCTCATTTGCCACCTTGCTCCATAATATATATTTTTTTATTTTGGGATTCCTAAAATTTTCGTATTCCCTATGGTAAATATCAATTAATAATTTGGTTGCTTGAGTGGTCCATTTAAAATTCTGGTCATCTAGAACAGTTTCTGGCATTTTTGGATTTTCAATCAAAGTCTTTGGTTCAATCATATTTTCTTTGCTGCTTTCCAATAGTTGCGCCATTACTCCTTAATGATTCATCTAAGATTATTGATATTATTAATTGATTATTTTTTTCGTATCATTTTCAACCAATCAGAACGATCAATTCAGTTAAGTTACCTCGTATAATTTCGATAATACCTGATTATACATAGGGTAGCTAAACCAATCAAAAATTTCACAAGTGATTATACATAGAGTAGCTCTACTAATTTCCATAGTAATCACATCGACATCAATATACAAAAATACACAAACTAACATTACCGTGAAATTCTGACGTTTATGAAAAATTAGTCGATACGGAGATTTATCATTAAATAATAGACGAAAGTATACGGAATACTCAGCCTCATTATACACCTCAAACTTCCTGCATAATTAAAAATCGTGTCAGTTTGAAAGAATATTGTCAAGCTGACACTCTTTGTAATTATTCAACAAGGTATCGATGTATAACCTGATTATTTTGGAGTACTTATAGTATTACTACTGAATGTTATGCTATCAACTAAGTATTACCTTCATACAACAATTTTACCATAATCGTTGGTATATTTCCACGCAATATTTTCCCTTCGATATTAAATTCTATAGTTGTGTATGTTTCAATATTCTCCGCATAATTAAACCTTATTAAATATTAATTAAAACTAAACAACAGAAATTTTAAAGAGCTTTGAATTGTTGTTGTATTGTCGTGTTCTGGGTTGACGTTGACATAATAAACCGCTGACCAACTTAGCGTAAAATAAATTCGCTGGAAAAAATGGTGAACGCTAGAGCTAGCGCTGTCACTTAGCGGTCAAGGTGCCGATTCTCGAGCCAGGGAACAGCGCTCTCCGAGAGAAGAGATCTTTTGTCTCCATTTCGCTTGGTCACTCTGTCATTTTAGTGACGAGGACAAAAGATCTCTTCTTTCGGAGAGCGCTGTTCCCTGGCCCGAGAATCGGCACCCAAATTCGTCCACTGCTTACTCAGCGCTTGCCTAGCGCTAGCGTGGCTGAACGCGCCCAATGTGAAGCACTCGACAATATCTGATATACTACCGATGAATGGACGCATATATCTAATTCAGCTTTAGCGAAGGGACAGGACTATACGTGTCTGTGTACGAATTAACTCGTAGTTGGCTTCCGCGAAGAGATTTCTGTTACATAAGCCAACTACGAGATAATTCGTAAGACCTTTTTTTTTGAAAAAAATACATTTCCTGAACTTTTTGATGATTACTATGTAATATAATTAGTGTTTATAATAATATAAAATGATTAAATGAAATTGGCTTTTTAGACCGGAATTCTGAAAATTGCCGTGGCAGTCAATGTGTTAATAATCTAGTAGGGAAATGATATTTGCGTACTTTTTCTTCGCTTTCCCAGTTGATACAGCTTAAGGTATCATTTTATAAAATGTATATACCTAGATTTACTATATGTATAAATTGAATTAAATAAACTATTAATGTTTGGTAAAACGATGGTGTCGAAAAATTGATTAGGCTAATGGAACCGCAAGGATCCGCAGTCAATATCACAACCTCACACACACACACAGTTGATACAGCGTTCTCTTTTATTACCGGCCATTTTTTCGATTCGTTAAAAAAACCAAATTAACTTAAACTCCACGTGCTTATACAAATACAAGTGTTCTTGTTTATGTTCTTCTTTCATAAAAATACCACAGGAGGTGAACATTAGACACATCTCACTAAAATTTATGCTGTTCTATGTACCTACGCTAGGGGTTTCGACGTTGCCAAATCATAATTTTCGAATAAAGGTTGAATAGTTATACAGATGTTATACCAAGTTTATTTGTGAAAATATATTCAGTTGTTATACTTACCTTATATTCAGGATAACTATACCTAATATAAGTTTGGAATAACCTGAGCATACGAGTTTTTTTATTTGTAAGGGTTCTCTTAAATTCGTAACAAACAAGCAAATGAAATATGGAAAAATCACATAAGCTTGGTAGAGCAGTTGGGCAACATAGCGGATGCCAGCATATAAAGTTTATAATTTGCAAATAAAATGGTGTTGACTTACGACCTTTCACAGATACTAATTTCGCGATAAATTTATACAAAGATCATATTCACGGTACACTTGAAACAAATTAATTGAGAAAAATATGGCAATCGATGCTATCGACATTCTTATTGATATGAAGAGAGCGACTACTTCTTTTTAGATCAACTTCTGACTGCTAACGTTTTTTACATAATTTCATAGAAGCGGGAAATTAGGGGTTTGTCGGTCTTGCACTCTAAGGCGAATGGTTTTAAGACCAGGGGCGAACTCGCTTGGAAAGAAAACACTGTGTTCAAACTGTTGTTTGAACATTCACTTCTCTGTACTATTGGATTCGTATGATAGGAAGGTTATTAAAGATAAAAATGTTTAATAACATGATTAATTTAGCGAGATTAGCAGCGTTGGAAGAAGCTGAAATTTTAGGAAATATGCCAAGGAGAAGACGACTTCAACAATTAAGAAATCCTTTTGAAGAACTTGGTGACTTGAATTTATTAAGCACTATCGGTTGACAAAAGAGTTAACACATGTCCTAATGAATCTAGTGGAACCTTATATGGATGCTCCTACAAGATCGTATGGGTTGACTGTTGCTAGAAAAGTAATTATTTATACTTGAATAGATGAGGCTTTTACTTGATGTAGATCCATACTAAATTATGAAATCAAACAATTTTAATTTGTTAAATCTACATTATATTTGAATTTAAAGTTGTGACTCGCTTCGCTAACACAGTAGCTTTTTCAAATGAATGGAGGTATAATGAGAAATTTTCAATTTATACAGTGCCTTGATACTAAATCATACGAATATTAACAATGAAAATATGATCTATTTATATGGAAATAGAATAAAAAAGTAGGAAAATGTGTCTAAATAAAGGATTAACTAAAGCTTTAAGTTTACCTGGAAACTCATTCACAACAATCCTACATAAGCAAGAATTGTTGATATCTATTTGGTCGTTAAGAAGATTATCTGAATATTTGTTTTTATTCATCTCAAGGGCTTCTAAAAGATGTGATTTGGAGGATTTAGCTTCTATATGCAAAATTTCAAAATTTGAATCGAAAGAGTGTTGTTTGCTGCTAAATGATTTGAGTAGTTGGAATCTGATGTTTGGTGGTCATAGCTACGTTTGTACTCTTAATTTCTATTTTTAAAATTCCTAAAAGTTCCACCTATATAAATTTAGTCAAAGCAAGGAGAATGCAACCACATATAATTAGGAATTATTCACATAATACAAAAAAATAGGTATATTTAGTTTTTTTTAATAAAATTAAAATATGCTATACGCTTTTTAACTTCAATTTCTTGCTTATACAATTCTAGTTTTTAATATTCGTATTATAACGAAAGATTTCCTCCAACAAAGCTTTTCGTCAGAGATTACCAAAATTGGTTATAAAACTAATAAAACTTCCAAACGTTCGTTATAGGTGTTAGACTGTCCCGTAGGCAGTCAGTACTCGCCGTCGACTAGCTTCGAGTCGAAGAAGGGGTGGATCCTTCTATAATAAAAGTTAATAAATAGGGCGCCAGAGAAGTTAAGACAAGTACTAAAGGTTTAAGTTAACCCACAACTCCTCAGTAAGTTAACGAAGGTAATTCCTCACTAGGAAGGTAATTCAGGTATCATAAAATAAAACTAGAAAGTTCCCCTGACTACAGAATAAATTTAATTATTGGTTAGATTGGACCAAATGTCTCTTTTCCAATTTAAAAATTACAAATGTAATAAAAATTCACAAACCCTGGTTATCGGCTGAAGGCTGATGAACCAGTACGAATATACAGCTGAAGGCTATAGAAATTGTTTACCAAATTGAGAAAAATCTTACAACAATAACATTAATCAGACAATACTTACAATACGTCAAGCACTGTTCAAGGTCTAACCCAATCTCTCGAGTACTAACACCAGAGTGTCATCCCAAGGTACCGTAGAGATGGTTAGCTTACTTGACGTACGAAGAGTATCCAAGTACCCTCAGAATCAAATTTAAATCCAAAACTAAACCCCCCTTACTGATCAGAAAAATGTTAAAATGTTGAAATATTAAAATGTTGAAAAGTTACAAGCAAAAGTTAAATTTACCAAATAAAGAACAAATGATAATGAAATTTAAAACAGTAGAAACTATAGTAATTATAGTTGATGTACCAAACAGACAAAATTACTCAATCGATGTAATATTTTACACAACCATTCTAATATAAACCATATATATAAATATGTAAAACCAATGGTACGTACCAATGGTTGTTCGAATAGGAACAACCCAAAATATATGTAAAAAAAAAAATATACTTATAAATGTAAACCTTGATAAGTACTAAAATTATTTAAATTATGAAATGCACCTTAGTAGGTACTAAAATTATTTAAATGATGACAGGTACTAAAAATATTCAAGTTATGCAATGAAAATGAACGAATATATAACAAAATTACGACTGATACTCAAAAGAACCAACTGTACTTCACCGGATGGTGAACTAAACGAAGTCTTGAGAACTAGTGGAAGGCTCCCAGCTCACTGTCCAAGCTCCTATTCCTGTCCCGTAGGTGTACAGGAAACTGGTACCAGAATCGAAAAGTTATTGTTCAACTTCTAACCAATTACAAGAACCCTAGAAATAAGCCATCATTAATACCCTACTCAGCAACAGTGCTCTTTAACCCCAACTGACTAATAAACGCCCCCACCTGTGTACTTCTTTCGCAAAAATCCGTTATATCCAATGAAACGTGAATGAAAA
The DNA here is from genome assembly GCA_963978555.1 of Galerucella nymphaeae. Lineage (NCBI taxonomy): Eukaryota > Metazoa > Arthropoda > Insecta > Coleoptera > Chrysomelidae > Galerucella > Galerucella nymphaeae. The sequence continues at coordinate 13,825,266 of OZ021715.1, read as the reverse complement.
GTCCTATAACGAGTTACGTATCTCTACTTTAAACTAATACAAGTAAAATTGCCCCTCTATATCATGAAACACATAGAATTCTCCGGCACAACCTCTACTCATAAAATATAATCGAAAGTATATTTACCCAGGTAAGTCCTCCTGAGGTTCTTCAAAGGAACGTTAAAATATCCTCTACGTACTCGTAGTCAGGGAAGAGAAAAAAAATATATAGATATTTATGATGATGATGTCGTATATGCTACAAAAGAAACGGGATTCACAGATTAATCATAAGAATCCTTTTTGGTAAGAATCAGGAACCAAACAACGGGAAAAAACAAGATACTTACATCGACAAGTGAGCTCCTAAAACCAAGTCTTCCTTGGCAGTAATAGTTTTAAAAATCAAATCCGACAGTATCGGGCGAAATCCTGGTCATCGGGCCAATTCAACAGCTTAAAATCCTCAATACCATTCCCAAAATCCCAGTAATCGCAATATTTACCACATCGGGCCACTAAATCCAACACTTGTTGCAACTATTTTAAAATGGCCACGAGGGGTTTTATAAACTCACAAACAACTTAAGTACTGCTCAGGAAGACAAACAAGAAGGAACTGACCGTCCCGTCAGAACTATCACTCCTCGTTCATCAATCAATCAACACATAGAAACTAAAATTCCCTACGGGCGATTTTTCGCGTCGCATAGAATAGTACCGAGTAGAGCGGATCGGCGAACACTATTCGTAATGTACCATTGTTTTCTATGACATCTAAGTATTAAATATTTACGGTGAATTTTTACCGTTACAGTATTGACCTTTTTGTTCTATTCTTCTTTCATTTTGTTCTGCAATTTTTTGCAGATATCGTTTGGTTTAATCTTTGTAAATAACTTTTTTGTGGACCGTCCTTCAATTGCAACTGGGGCCATCATATTTATAACTTGAACTTCTCCATCATTTAATATTTTCTCATTTGGTAAACCTGGTCCTCCTCCTGTGGTTTTTTGATATTTTTTAACTTCTGCAGATTTACTTTTCGTGTTTTATTTTAATATCATGCCACGTCTGAATATATAGATATTGGCTTAGGGTTATAAGTAAAACAACATTCAGAAATGTATGAAAATCTAAACACTCACCTTTCTCCATTGCTGCCAAGTTTTATGAGCGCCAGGAAGACTGTTTAATGAGTCTGTGATGGTCATCCACAGCATCTGTGAATTCTTAAAAGTTGATGTTTTCGTGAATTTCCCAGATCGGAGTTGTGGATTTTTTTCCAAAAAATTGATCAATTCTGTCTTTTGGCTAGATGATATATTTCCCGTTCTTTTTTTTTTCATTCATGGTTGAAAATAGTCTGACAGCTAATACTTCAAACCTCTACATACCTATATATAACTCTCTGAAATTCTTCCTGCAAAAGTATGAAACTTTGAATGGGAAGCGTTCTCAATTGACTGGCAACATGTTTCGCGAAGCGATATTCGTCATTTTCACCTTCATTCTTCTCAACAATTTGTTTCAATGAATGAATAGCTGTTTCAATTCCGGCATTGATAGGCATTTGATCAGCTTTCCTCCGTTTAGGGGTTTGTAAGGGAGATGAAGCTAGCCAGTCATGTTACATAAGCATTCTAAAGAAATAATTCAGCTTGTAAACGAACTCCACAAACCGATACGGAAACAATTCCCTCGGAGATGCACTATCATTAAGGGTCTTGACGATCTTTGGCCAATGGATCTTGCGGAGATGAGGAATTTTGCATCACAAAATAAGAATCATTAAATGATACTGGTCGTCATTGATTGTTTTTCTAAGTTTGTGTGGACACGCCCACTAAAGACGAAGACCGGAGAGGAGATTACTCAGGCATTCTCGGACATTCTCGCTCACACTAGACGAATACCAAAAAATCTGCAATCTGATCAGGGAAAGGAATTTTACAATAGCAAATTTCAAAATTTAATGAGAAAACACAACATAAATCATTACAGCGTATTTAGTACAATGAAAGCTTCTATGGCAGAGCGTGTTATAAGAACTTTGAAATCGAAACTTTACAAGTATTTCAGTTTAAATGGCACCTACAATTGGATTAATATTCTGCCTGAAATTACTCAAAACCATAACAATACAAAACATTCCACAACAAAATATAAGCCTTCTCAAGTCAACAAATCCAACGAAAAATCTATTTTGAACAACACCTATAGTCATTTAAAGATAGCCGGTCCACGAAAATTTAAAGTTGGCGACATTGTGCGCATATCCAAGGCGAAACATGTCTTTGAAAAAGGATATACACCCAATTGGACTACAGAACTATTCAAAATCACCAAAGTTAAAATTACCAATCCGGCTACGTATTTACTTGAAGCTATGCAAGGTACACCAATCAGCTCTGCTTCTATGATGAAGAACTACAGAAAACATCGAATTCAGACATTTACTTAGTTAAAAAGGTGCTCAGAAGAAAGGGTAACAAAATGTACGTCAAGTGGCTTGGTTTGGATAGCAAACACAACAGTTGGATAGAATATATTGATATTGTATAGATCTATTTTCCGGTTCGCCGCGTAGAAAACCTTGAAAGAGCAGGAGCTATAAATTGAAGTGAGCTTTGGATATCAAACTCAGTTAGCAACATGGGTTCCCAAGATAGTGGTAGTGAACGAATCTGATTCGAGTAACTACAGTTCAGGGTTAGATAGAATATTGGAAAACTATGAGACTGCTGTCAAGTCTGAAAACATTTACCTGCTTTCAACACAGTAGCCAATTTCGGGGTATGAAGTAAAATGTGGAATAAGTCCTGCAAGATCATTCACACCTGCTGTTATCTTATCCCAACATCTTAAGTTCAGCAAAATATCTTTCAGTACTTATGAATGGAATACCTTTATCTCAATTATGACACAACAGATGAATTTCTTTCATACCGGAGACGAGTTCAAATCTGATTCATTACCATGTGAGGATTACTGTACCATCACCCCATTAAATTACGATGACAGTAAGATGATTTTAGTCAAGAAACATGGTGTTGAGAATTACATGGATGAAGAAGAAGTATCACAAATTTTAGAATTGAATAATTTGATTGTACAACGTATGTTTATGCTAGAAAATTTGAATTTTTGTGAATATTATTATAATGTTTTGGATTTCTGTAAAAATACCTTCTCCGAAAATTTAAGTCCTTTACAAATTTTATATGCATTTTGTTCCATTACACCAAACGATATGTTACACAATGCCCTTAGAGAATTTGTATACTTTTATAAAGTTGAAGTTATCAATGATTTAAATTAATAGTTGTATATTATTGGTGTTTTCTTGAAATAAAAACTTATAAAAATTTTTAAAAATTGAAAAATCACTGGAATAACAAAAACTTTTTTAAAATTCAAATTGCATGCTTGATGAGCGTATCCACGGAATTTTCCAGTGAAATGATCATGATCTCTAACGACTATATCTATCAGTAAATTCATGTTCACAAATGTGACAATTTAGTGCATTTACCAAGTTAGGTGTAACGCCGAGGGGTATTATATCTAAAATTTTGGACTGTACAAATTTTGCTACATCAGTTAACTGATTGGTAAACCAATCTGTGCAGTCTTCACCCTGATGATATTTATAATATGAAAGCAGATCATCGTAAGCGCATTTTAAATAATATCCTGCAGAAAAAGCTACGTGTTGTTGATATTTTTTAGATTGTTCTGTTTTTTGTTGATCTGTATAAGCCTTTAGTATGGATTCTAAATCACTATAAATAACAAAGGGACATTTCTGCTTATAAATAAAATTTTTAAATTCAATGTGAGTATGATTGGGAAAAGAAATTTTTTACTCATTCATATTTTTACAAACACTTTCATGCTTATCCAAAATTTGTTTACTATGAAAATAGTTCAAACACCTATCGCAAATGAATTTCTTCCACGTAGATTTATTAAGTTAATGAAATTAATCTAGATAAATTTTTTATCCAGCAATAGTGGTACTTAATGTTTTCATTCGTATCGTCTACAGGAGGTGCATCATAATCATTTAACTTGGGATGATACTTGGATTGGACCAGCAATAGATTAACATTTCTTTCAAGTTTATTTTTAGTTAATCTTGTACTGAATAAAATGTAGATTTATTCGATTGATTTAGTTCTAAAGAGTATACGTTTACTAATATAATGAGTGGTATGAATAATAACAGAGTATAAACTCCGAGTATGTTCTCATGAGCATGAGCATAAAGTATGAGTTTAGCTTTTATTACATCCGCCGTAGTGCGAGGGAATTTTATCCACTGTTCGCATTTTTCTAGCATCTGCGTCACAACTTTACAGACAGAAGTTTGGTGAACACCAATATCTTCTCCTACTCCTGTTTGGAACCCCGGATCACCCACATACCTCAAAAATATTTTCATTTCATCAGTGTTACATATTGTTTCTTCTTATTCCACACCCAAAAAGTTGGTAGATAGCCACTCGACATTTTCTTTACTAAATCGATATAATGGTTTAAAGTCACGATCACACGTACTTCTTCTAGGTTTATAATATTTTTTTAAACGCAAATTAAGCATGAACTCGGCCATAGCTCTGCCGCAATCAAACTAAAGTCTGGTTACTATTAGACTCCAAAATTATGGAGTAAATTCTCATCCTAAAGAGCATAAACACAATTTTATTCATATGAAAAATGAGAATATTCTCACAACAAATTGTACATAAGAGTACCTACTTAAGTTGAATATTTGCTTTTAGTTCTTATTCATACCACGTAGAGTATTTACTCCAAATTTTTAAGTATAAACCAAATGCTCATTTTTATTCATATGACCCATTATTTAATTTTTCAAATTTTTTAATTTGGGACAGTGGCATTTCAATATCTAAACCCTTTGTATTTAGAACTTCAGAGTAATGTGGATACGATAAAGTACGATTACTAGATTGAGTAGCAGGATTCAAAAAACTGTTCACTGCCCAGTAAAAACAAGCTTGGTCCGTATTACAAACGTTTACAATTGCCTTCTTTCGAGAAATTGGTTCTGGTAGTAGAACGAAAGACGAGCCAACCCCCATTTCATATTTGCTTATTGCAACTTCCAAAAAAATTATTCGAGATAATGCCCACCCGCTTTCTTTTTCAGCAAATTCTGATAAACTGTTCAAAATAGGATCAATAATATTTATACTAAACCAATCATATAAATCATCTCCAATGTCTAATACAACATTGGGAGTACTAAAATATTTACGGTCTACTAACTCCTCGTCTTTTGATTGCTTAATAAAATCCCCACAAAAGGTGGTGTTCACTTTTGAAATTTGTGTTTTCTTGAGAACTGATGAAATCTTGTTTTTAAAAATTTTGAAAGCATCTGTAAAGAATGCATTCATATCTTTATGTAACAAGTTTATAATAACTCCTGTTTTTAATCGACTTTCAAATGCAGCATTAATGTTTTCCCACTTGACCCTATTACTAGATTTCTCAAGTCCTTCACCCACATGATCCCCTTTTATTAAACATCGCATGCGCTTCAAATGTGCTATTTTTGTATGAATTTTATGTTTTACTCCGATCGAAAACTTGAAACATTTTAAAGCTTGATTACATTTTCTGAGGTGTTTATTAATCACTAAAATCCATTTGTTTCTATTTAAAAAAGTTTGAATTTTGCTTAGAGAATTTAAAATTTCATCAATTTGCTGTAGAGTAACACTGAAGTTCGACATTCTTGAGTATATGCATAAAAAATGTACTCACCAGCTTTCTGAAGTTGTCTTCGACTGGGGATGTGTACTTCCGAATTTCCTTAATTTTCAAGTTGTCCTCAGCAGGTCGCTTCCAAATTTTGTGTAATGGGTTATATCGTGGCTGCGGATGTGTACTTCTAAATTTCCTTAATTTTTAAGTTGTCCTCAGCCGGTTGTTTTCAAATTTTGTGATGTGTTGCTGAAACAAAAAAAAAATTAAAATGTTTTTAAAACAGAATCACACATGCTATGTTAGGTCAGGTTAGGTTAGGTTAATGTCAGTGTACCTCAGACCCTCGCACATGATAAATAATCAGCAAAATTTTAAAAATAAAAAATCTTACCGTTTAATGATTTTCTTCGATTTTAAATAGTGTCCTGGGGCGGTAACCACTAGAAATTTCTCGCAGACCCAAAAGCACCAGACTATAACTTCCCTTGTTGATATCTGTAATATATTCATCAGTCACCCTTCGGGGAAGGAAAGTCACATTATCTTCTAGTTCTACAAACACTGCTTCTCCAAATTTGGATTGTACTATTTTAATGTGTCTGATTTTTTGGGGGACGTTTTCCGGAATGGCTCGAAGCTTGATAATAGGTTTGTTCTCTACCCCTGTAGAAGTAGAGAAGGTGTTTAATTCTTTGATAAAACTCATCTGAAATAAACAGGATAATTGTTGTACCAGTCTGCAAAGAGTTTCCCCCAATAAATTTATAGCAAATACAACTTTTCCAAAATATTCGAAATAGTATTATTTTTGGAAAAAAATTTCAAAAACTAAATGTAAAGAGCAGATAAAAAAAATATAAATATAAAACTTACTTTGTTTTCAAAAAAACTATACCAAAACTCAAACTAAACTCGTTGACTGGCAAAATGGAACTGTCGTTGTAATACCAAAATGTATTTATACCTTTTTTCAAGGATTTCTTATCACTTTCGTGAAATTGTGATAAACTATTATTTTTGTGATGTTGATAATATATTTCCTATTTGGTTATTGTGGTCTAAAAACATGTCATTTTTGTACAATTTCCAAGATTTTTGATATTTCGCATTTCCTGTTGTGATGTCGATTTTTTCTGATTTTGGTTTGAGACATATCAATTTTACAAAATTTCTGTGGCGAGTTGTTTTATTTTTATATTTATCATTTCCTGTTGTGATAATGGATTTTTCCGCTGTTATTTTATTAAATCTTTGTGACCGCGCCACCTTATCATCCTAACGGATCTTTCTCGACTACGTCACATTTTACAGCAAGAAGCGTACGGTGCGCGCGCTATTCACATTGCAGCATGTAATACCTTTCTTCGCATCTAATACACATGAAGCTACGTTTCCATTCCTACAAGTCGCGGGGACTTGTGCCGGGCACATGTCCCCGGCACATGTAGCACGGTTTTGCTTTACTGTTTCCATTTCCTTGAGACATGTCCCTGAGATGTTGGGTAAAAATAAAAATACTCAGTCCCTGTTCGACACTGTGCTGAGCAGGTGCGTTTATTGTGTTGGTAAAAACATGGAAAAAGTCGTAGCTGCCTCCGCCTTTGTGGTTATTGCGGGTGCATACTGTGAACTCAAGAAAAAAAGGCGTAAACGTCCAAGGTGGTGGATCAGAAGTTTTTTAGCGAGACGTGATTCAGAAGGGGCCTACAATTCCCTGATGAGAGACTTACGTCTTCAAAGCGGGTTTGACAATTTTGTTCGAATGACGGCAGCAGATTTTGAGTTGTTATTAAATCTGATTGGTCCCGAGATTACCAAAAGTAGGTCATGTCGACTTCCAATATCTCCGGGAGAAATGTTGGCTGCCACCCTACGATACTTGGCAACAGGGGATAGCTACAGTTCAATCATGTACCTACACCGGATCTCAAAAGCGTCAATTTCAAGATTTATACCCGTAGTGTGCAAGGCTATCGTTTCATCATTAAAAGACTACATTCAGGTAAATAAGTTCAAATTCATTCCATAAAATAGTTTACCTACGACCCCCCCTGTAATCAGTCAATAACACACAGTCGGCGCTAATGTGATGACGTCTATTACGCACGGTAAAAAAAACGCACAGCTGTAAAGTAAATCGCACGGCTTCCCTAGCAACATCTTAGCAACTGTCAATAGACGTCACCATTTTATTCAAAAATCTGACATAAGCCGTCAAAACATCAAACTTAGGTATAGGCTGCAATAGCGATTTGCGTAAGAACTGTCAAGAAACTTTTAAAACACTTTTATTATCCTTATAACTTATAATGGTTTGTGTATTTTGTGGAAAGCTTTATTCAATTAAAAAATGTCGAGTGAAAGTGAGATGGATTTAATATTATCATGGAAATCGCAGAAATAGCCAAATATTGTTGATGTTGTTTAAGTATTATCAATAATAAGAGTATAAATACATGTAGAAGTAGGTCGTAGGTAAAGTATAGTACGTAACTGGTGTTGTAGAGCATTTTACGCACTCACGGAATTACGCACTCGCCGCTACGCGGCATCGTGCGTAACTTTTCCATTCGTGCGTAAAATGCTTCTTACCACACATGTTACGTAATATACTATTATTTCATCAAATAATACCTACATATAATATCCAATTGTGTAATTATGTAACTGTTAATAATGTAACAACATAGTAAATTGAAAATTAGTGACAATGGTGTACATATAAAACACTTCTTATGTTTGATGGTATCCTATTAGTAGAAAGAATTTTGCTGGAGCTCATAATCTTCTACTGGGGTTTGGTTAGTTTGTACTTCTCCAGGAGACAGCTGTGGTTGCTGGTTGTTTGCTTGAGGGGAAGGGTATGGACTAGATGAAGAACTACTAGCAGGGTTATATTGGTTGTATCCAGGAAATGGTTGCGGCGGTTGTGCACGGTAAAATGTGTTCTGGCTATTGTTCCATGGAGGAAACATGTGTCTTCCTGCTCCCCCACATTCAGCTTGGTACAAGATATTAGAAATACTATGACGTATCCAAGCTTTAGTTTTCCTATCTTGGAACTTTTTCAATAATTCTCCTACATATTCTCCAAAACACTCGTCCTCATCCTTATTTTTAGTCATAGTTGTTGTCAGCACTTCATATGCGTGATTGATTTTCTTTTCCAAACCACCCACTTTCGATGGTGGCTTACTTCCTTTGTTTGAGATTGTTCTTTTTCTGGTTGGTGGCTCTTGGGATTCCTGTCGCGCAGATCTTTTGACTTCTTCAATCGCAGGTTCTGATCTAGTAGCCCTATCAGCCCCGTCGTTATCTTCGGGTGGATCATCAGGGTCACTCTCATCTCGTTCTTGGGTTAAGTCATCTTGGGTCTGAAAAGGAACAAAATAATTAGCTACATTGTTTGAACCAAGTAGTATATTTTGTACATTGTGCAGTACACGATTATATAAAGTTTTTCTGTACTTTATTAATTATTTTCAGGTACCAAATAACGGAGAAGGGTGGAATGATGTGGCCGAAGGGTTTTACTCTAAATGGAACTACCCAAATTGCATAGGAGCCCTCGATGGAAAGCATGTTGTGCTTCAAGCTCCAGCCAATAGTGGTAGCCTGTATTACAATTATAAAGGAACTTTCAGCATTGTTTTAATGGCACAATGTGACGCAAACTACAGCTTTTTATTTGTTGACGTAGGCGTTCAGGGCCGTGAATGTGATGCCGGTGTTTTTTTGGATACAGAACTATATGCTGCGCTGTATCAAAACAAACTGAACATTCCTAATGGACGGTGTTTACCAGGAAGAAGCGTGGAAATTCCGTATGTGATAGCTGCCGACGATGCGTTTGCTCTATCAGAAAGATTGATGAAACCGTTTGTGGGAAGACATGTAAAGGGCACCATTGAAAGAGCCTTCAACTATAGGCATTCAAGAGCAAGGAGGGTAATTGAAAATGTTTTCGGGATAATGAGTAGCGTTTTTCGAGTACTTAGAAAACCCATCCTACTTCAACCAGAATCAGCTAAATGGGTGACACTGAGCTGTGCTTATCTGCATATTTTTTTAAGAAAAAATTCTTCGGCTAATATCTACAGCTCCGCCCAGACTTTTGACTCTGAAGACAGCAATGGAAATGTCATGAACGGCACTTGGAGGAGTGAAGGACAGGAACTTACCGGACTTCGATGGTGCAAAAATAAAGGGGAAAATCCCGGTGTATTTGTTCGTCAAGAACTGGCTCACTTTTTTCACAGTCGGCCATTGCCATGGCAGCAACGATATGCTTAGGACGGCAAAGTGTATTATTATCAAGTTATTATTAAGTGTATTATTACGGCAGTGTATATTATTATTATTATTAGTATTATTAGTGTATTATTAAGTGTATTATTTTCTTCACTAGCGCCCAAAACGGGCTAAACTAATCATTTTGTTACTATAGAAACTAAGAATGGTTGTATACCTTTCATAAATACTGTAAAATATTAATCATATTTTGGCAAGACACCATTTATTTAACAGGTGTGCCCTTTCATTGACCAAAAGTAATATTATACTAGTATTATATTGCTTAATGATATGATATTATAAAACATGCATAATAAAAGAAAGTATACCAGCATTGTTGTATTGTACTTGATTTTGGTTTTGAACCATATACTTTCCGCAATATTTTTTTTTATTTTGATGTTGAAATAAAATTAAAATCAAAAGATTTAAACAAAAATCATCAACATATATTCAATATTGTACTTACCAAATTTAAATTCAGTGAACTCGTGTGTGGTAGATTCTCAGTCGAGTTGCTCAGAAAGCTTAAAAGTGAGTAGTAACACCACTTAGGCACGTAGACGTCACTGGCACCTGCCCCACTCTTCTTGCTTTTCTCAATCTTCGTTTTTTCCCTGAGATACTGCGAACGAATATTATGAAGTTTCTTTTCTATTTCATCACTTTTTGACCCTAATGCTTCAGCAATTCGTTGCAGGGCATCAACACGGCTGTTTGAGTTTTTGTGATGTGAGCTACGAACATTCCACAAAACAGACTCCTGTTCAAACAGTTCGATTAGTTTGGTAGTACGGCATTTGGTCCACTCCATTACAGTGATAATACGTACCAATTAACAGGGAAGAACTACACGAAACAAAACACAGACACACACGATCCACGCGAAACACACGTTGGAATCTGAGACAGAGGGGTTAGATTTTGCTGTCAGAAGCATGGAGCTAGGAAGGGAGTGGAGGGAGTGAAAGGCTCTTATCAGCAGGTTTCATTGAAGCCAAGTAGGATGTAAACAGTGGTCTGCGCATTCGCAAGTCCCGGGCACAAGTCGGAGGCCGTTTCCATTCTCCGGGCACAAGTCGTGGGCACATGTTTTGTCGCGCAGTCGGCTGCAACATTTTTGTCAAGGGCACTTGTGACGCGACGTGTACCAGACCGTTTCCATTCTGCAACTTGTGCCGGGTACATGTGCCCGGCACAAGTTGCAGAGAGTTTTGTTGTAATGGAAACGGGGCTTGAGAGCTCATGGCAGCATGTGTTGAATGCCTTGCTATAGATGCGTAGGTTGGAATCGAATCTCGCTGGAGTTTTTTTCGGATTTTTAAATATACAACTAGCGGACTAAAAATGGCGGCCTGCATTCAAATTTGCCGCGCCACTCTCAGCGCCACCAGCGGACATTTTTCGAAGTAGTGCTCCAGAAACTGTATTGCTCTATCTACTAATTTTATATTTTTACACTTAGAAACTAATTAAATCCATATTTATTGTTATTGATTAACTTGTGGAATATTATTTCAACTTCCTTCCTACTGAATTTATAGACACACAATTCAAATTATCAAATAGTGGATTATATAATAATTTATTTTTTTTAATAGTAATTTATTTATTTACACATAATTCAAAAAATACAAAAAAATACATAAATACATAAGATAAACAAAACGACGTTATGCGAAATAAATAAATACATACACTTGCGAAACCTATAAGGTTTGTTTGCAAGGAAGTAATACTATACTATAAGACTTATACTAGGTGACAAATTTATAATAATAAATAGAAATTTATATTGTAATTGAAGATTAATAAGATAGAAAAAGATTAATAGAATAGAATAGAAATTGATAGAAACATTATTAATCATTATTTTCGATAAGATTGTGAATAGCGTGTCTATTTGTATTGGAAATATATTCATGGAGTCTTAGAGCTAGTACCTTTACAGAAGATTCACATTTTATTTGTTGGGGTATAGCATTATATAGCTTAGGTCCAAGAAACAAAAAGCTTCTTTGTCCAGCTGTTTTTTTCATTGCTGGATTCAGGTAAGTATGTTTGTTTCTTGTCGCATAATTGTGAGTTTGAATTTGCAGATTTGATTTAAGTTTATGTTGTTTTAATACCGCTTTTTTTAAATATAATTGTCTAACGTCTAATATTTTCGTTTCAGTATATAGAAGTTCACTGTTATATCTTTTTGTTTTTCCAAGAAGGATTTTGAGGAATCTTTTTTGCGAAACCTGGAGAATGTTACAGTAAGTCTTCGCCACTCCACCCCAGCTGATTAGACCGTAAATTAGGTGAGATTCAACTAAACTTCGATAAACCATTAGTTTTTGTTTATATTGTAGATGATATGAGATCTGTTTAAATTTATAGAATATATGCCTCAATTTTTGAGCTAAGTAGTTAATATGATTATCCCATCTAAGATGTGGGTCTATCATAATTCCTAAATATTTTATTTGTTTTGCAGGTTGAATATTAGTCCAGGGAAGATACCTTAAAATCAGCCGGATTAACGGAATTTGGCGGGGACGATCATAGAGAGATGCGGTTTTCTGCATTGTGTTCAGGAAGGTCCCAGAAAAAAAGTCAATATGGTGGGATCCACCGGTTTTGGGGAAAATGCCTTGTGGGCCGGAAAAAGCATTTTCCAAATGGATCACTACTTGCACCATTATAAGAACGACTGGAAACTCGGAAAAATCGGTCGGAAATTGTTACTCGGGGGTTTTCAGGCCCGCTGAACTCGATTCTGACATCAGAATTGCCCGGGGGTGGCTCTACATGGGGTGTCTGGGGGTAAATTGAGGGATATATGTTAGCATGCATGAAAATCGCTCCAAACTCGTTACTCGTGGGTTTTCGGGGATGCCGAATTCGTTTCTGGCATTGGAATCATCCGGGGGCTCACGGGGGTGGCTCTGCGAGGGGTGCGGGGGTGGTTGATTGGGGGAGAAATTCTAGGGTGCATGGAAATCGCTCCAAACTCGTTAATCGGGGGTTTTTGGGGATGCCAAATTCATTTATGGCATTGGAATTATCCGGTGGTTCACGGGGGCGCCTCTCCGGGGGGTGCAGGGTGCTTGATTGGGGGAGAAATTCTAGGGTGCATGGAAATCGATCCAAACTTGTTACTTGGGGGGTTTTGGAGGATGCTGAACTCAATTCTGCCATTTGAATTATCTGAGGGCTCAAGGGGGCGGGTCTCCGGGGGGTGCGGGGTGGTTGATTGAGGGAGAATTACTAGGGAGAATGGAAATCGATCCAAACTTGTTACTCGGGAGTTTTTGGGGATGCCAAATTCATTTATGGCATTGGAATTATCCCCCCCAGCAAACCTCACAGAAGAGCCCTCGGATGATTCCAGGAGCAGAATTCAGTTCAGCCTCCCCGAAGACCCCCAAGTAACAAGTTTGAATCGATTTCCATGCACCCTAGAATTTCTCCCCCAATCAACCACCCCCGCACCCCCCGGAGAGGCGCCCCCTTGAGCCCCCGGATAATTCAAATGGCAGAAACGAATTCGGCATCCCCGAAAACCCCAAGGAACAAGTTTGGATCGATTTCCATGCACCCTAGAATTTCTCCCCCAATCAAGCACCCTGCACCCCCTGGAGAGGCGTCCCCGTGAACCCCCGGATAATTCCAATGCCATAAATGAATTTAGCATCCCCAAAAATCCCCGAGTAACGAGTTTGGATCGATTTCCATGCACCCTAGAATTTCTCACCCAATCAACCACACCCGCACCCCTTGCAGCGCCACCCCCGTGAGCCCCCGGATGATTCCAATGCCAGAAACGAATTCGGCATTCCCGAAAACCCACGAGTAACGAGTTTGGAGCGATTTTCATGCATGCTAACATATAGCCCTCAATTCACCCCCAGACACCCCATTTAGAGCCACCCCCAAGCACCCCCGGGTAATTCTGATGTCAGAATCGAGTTCAGCGGGCCTGAAAACCGCCGAGTAACAATTTCCGACCGATTTTTCCGAGTTTACAGTCGTTCTTATAATGGTGCAAGTAGTGATCCATTTGGAAAATGCTTTTTCCGGCCCACAAGGCATTTTCCCCAAAACCGGTGGATCCCACCATATTGACTTTTTTCTGGGACCTTCCTGAACACAATGCAGAAAACCGCATCTCTCTATGATCGTCCCCGCCAAATTCCGTTAATATTATGGATCTTCCCTGGACTATATTGGTATAGATATCTATTATTAACGATAAAAATAAAAAAAAAACTTGATAATAAAATTGATTGTTCTCCAAAACAAGTACCATAGAAGTAAAATTAGTACGTGTGGTTAACTTATAAAATTTAATTAAATTTAGTTATAAATATTGTAATGAATATAACTGAGCTTTTATTTTCTTAATTTTTTTTTACGCCCTAGGTATTTAGTCTTGCTGATTGTCTTTGAGCGAGTTTTGGCTCTACCTGCGTTTTCTTGTTTGATAGTAATTGTTCTTCTTTCTCTCCGTTATCTGGTGTTTTTCTTTTCTGTACCTTTGGGAGAGTTTCTGTTTTGTCTTCCTCTCGTGATTTTGGAAAACTGCTGTTCGATAATGCTGTACCTATACAATTATTCTCTTTAGTAGAGTTTATTATCAGTGAATGCTTCTCCTTCCACAAACAAAGTGCTTTTGTATATATGTGCTTTTTTATTTTCGTTTTTAGCTTCTTTTAAGTGTTGTACCAATAATTTATTCTCTTTTCTTTCTTCCTGGGATAGGTCTTCTGCAATTACAATACCTGATCCTTTCAGTTTTTTGCAGTTTTTCAAAATATCTTTTTTGGTCAATGCTGTCAGAAATTTTACTACTATTGGTTTATTCGACTGTGATTTTCCAATTGTATAAATATCATTAATTTCAGTGTTTTTGAGGTTCAATTGAAGTTTCGAATTCAACAAATTTGTTGTAAAGTTTACTAAATCTCCTGTCTGGTAATTGCTGTTGAAGACAATAATGTTATTTGAAGTAATTTTCTTTACCAGATATTTGATTTTGTTTTTCAGTTCTTTCACTTCTTCTTCTACTTTAGTAGTTCTAATTTGTTCAGAGGTTATTAGTTTATTTATATTTTGAATTTGTTCGTTCAAATTGTGTGTTATTGTTTCAGTTTGTTTTTATTCTGTCGCTCAATAATACTTGTTAACTGTTGAATAGCTTCTTCTGTTAAAGACATTCTGAATCTAAATTTTTGTTCATCACCCGAACTAATTGTTTTTTCTTTCCACTCACTTTGTTCCAAAGTTGTCTTTTCAAGAAATTATGTAGCTTTTATATAAAAATAACTTACTGTCTAATAGATACACTGTCCAATTTTCAAAATTTTTCGGTCACTTTATACCACTTTTCCAGTAACTTTTATATAGATCGTTTTAAAACGTGTTTTCTTGTCAACACTTCCACTCTCTAGTGAATGCTCAACTAACAGGACAGAACTATATATTCATAGTTTCGGGGTTGTCAATCTTAACAACAGGCGAGCGGAAAAGTACCCTCTAGAGCGTAAATAATGTCAATTATGACAGATCGCGGAAAACATCAATTTTGCGGTTAGATTTGAGTGTGCAAAAGTCTACTTTGGTGATCGTAGGAAAAGAATTTTTCTACCTGCGTTAGTTTTGAATTTCTATCAATCACTGCAATAAATATTTCAATAAAGGGTTTGTATTTGATTATATTTTTTCCGGCTCGAAGGACCAGCCAAGTCGGGGTAGTGGTTGACGTTTATCCTTTCTGGATGTCTTTCAAATACGCATGTGTACGAGAAGTCGTACTCTGCACCTTTCGCATCGTGCTCATCCCTGAGTTCTTGTTCAACCTGTATCAATCCCCGAGATTGTCGGCAAACCTCCTCTATAAGATGTGCAGATGTATTGCACCTCTTGGTAAAGCTTATACAGAGTGAAAAAGTACTCATATTGTACTCCATAAGTACTAGCTTAAGTTGGTCTCCCAAAATCAGCATACCTTCACTTGCGCCCAGTGAAGGGGATGAGGACAGAAAAGGTGCATATAAATGTTTTCTTAGTTCATGCCTGGCATCAAGATATTCACCAATTATTTTTATATCGTAAAAATAATTTGTGGATACAATGGTTGGGTCTGAGGTATCCACCCCTACCAATAGAGGACCAAGACGCTTAGGCAGCCATTCACGGATATGTGCCTTGCTAGCTCCTTTCTTAGTAATGCTGCTAAGAGTAACAAATGCCATTACGGGTACTTTATCATAGTGAATCTGGCCACCTTTAATGTATACATTTTTATCGTCGGATGAGAGTGTATATATATATATCAACTTCCCTTCTTTCAATTAGGTCCTCCATTCCAAGGATCATAGAATTATACTCTTGGGTGTTGAGCAGAAGAAGTGCCGCTCTTATGTAGACACCTATGATTTTCACAGCCTCTTTTGGATCTGTAGGCATTGTTAACGATGGGGCAAACTTGCTCGCATACAACTTGTGGTAGCACAAGAAGTCGTTAGCATGTCTATTTGAGCCGAGAATTATTGTTCTTTTTGCCTGTACAGACAAGGTCAGTTTCTGATTTTCGCCCACGTCCTTATGGCCTGCGGATCCATATGACAAGCTGCCAAACCAATCTTCCATACCCGGTCCCCATCGAGAGGAGACTAAAATTAATGTCTCCCGAGTCTGGTTGGAATTGACTAGGAATTGCGCTCATTTTGCCTTCCCAAGTAAGTTTATGTCTAATCTCTGCCGTACTTCTGTGTACCATCAGGCTTGGTAACATTATAGACTGCATATGTGTGTATCAATTTCTCCTTTGATGGTTCTGCGTCGTAGTTTTGTTTAGTAATTATAGAGATCTTCAGAGGATCAACGTCCATTTTTATGATATTTATACAATGATGAATAAATCAAATAAGTCTTTTCCATTGTATGACAAAAGGCGCATATTTAAAGAAATTAAAATTCTTGGGACTTGTTTTTCTCCTTTTGTTCCGCTAAATGGGTCTATTTGAATAGGCTGCAATTTTGCAGATGTAATGGGTTCATCTTTTGTTTGCAAGGCTGGAACACCAAGATTCATATTTGTGCTCTGAGGTTGTTTAAATTTATTTGTGATTAAATTTATGCTTGAGATAATATCAAGACATTCATCTTCAAGTTTAGTGTAGTCTTCAATATCTACTTCGTTTTCTAAATGTTGTAGTTCAATTAAATTCTGTTTATATTTTGTGTGGTTTTCACAAATAATCTCTTTTCTTACCTGTAGCTGTTCAATCAGATAGTCACCTACAATGTCTTGTTGACAAATCTGTTTTTCGAGGCATTGTTAGTTAATTGCTACTATCACAATATGAAAAAACTACCTATGTGAAATATGTAAACAAGTTTAAACAGAAAGAATTGCCATAAACTGAATACAATATTAATTTTTATCTTATGCTTCGTATTAATTTCTCTAGTAATTCTTTTTTTAATTTCCCGAGGCGTAGCCGTAGCCGAGTCCGAAAACACGGCGTGTGCCATGATACATACAAAATTTTATCTGATGGCATTTATATCAATACATTTTCGAAAAATTAAAAACTGCAAAATATCAGAAGCAATTTTTGGTGCCAACAACCAAACAGGATTACAAGTTTGCCAACAATCATCAACTACTGATGTAAAAACTGTAGAATCCATTGGAATTGATATTACAAATTGTAATAATTGTTCTTTTACCATTTATAATAAATAGTTTTGTACATAGTTATGCATTTTGAATAAACTCTTTTGATCAAACCATTACATGTTTTCCTTATAGAATTTCATTATGGTACTTAGTCCCATAATGAGCTTCCTTATGTCATCAAAATTGAGTGACATAACGTTGTCATTATAACATGTAGTCCAGTCGGCAGGTTGTGGAAAAGGGGCGTCACGACGAAAAATTCCGAAGTTAATGAAATTTTAGGATGTTGTTTGTACATGTTTACTGATGTCAAATCCAAGTTTTCGACCTCGAGGAGGTTGTGGAAAATTTTTGACGGCCAATAAATCTCGAAATTTTCAGACTTGTTTCAGTTTGTTGCTCATAACTCTAAAACGGTCAATCCTACGTGAAAAGCTATTATATAGTAATTTAAAGACGGCACAATTTCCCGTCGATCAAAAAAAAAAGTCCGGAATCGGTTCAATAGATAAACTTTTACGGTCGATCAAAAAATGACAATTTTTTCGAATTTTGTTAAAATCTGGCATATCCTTATTTTCAAAGTGCTGTATCTTTACAACATCACTCCCAATTGCCTACCCCCCTCCCTAAACATTGTAGAGCATCAACAGGAGAGTTCAAAAACAACAAAATTTTTAAAATTGGCCTAATTTTCCAAATTTTAGATACTGTTTTCCTAAAATTGGCATTTCTCGAAAGTAGTTCCCACTTGGTTTTATGCTCTTTCCTGGGGCCTATTCACTCCTATAACCCAAAATCGTCTCTGATACCATTCCGCAACCGTTACGTAAAGACCTAAGGCTGTAATGAGGATTAACCTTTGCATGTAGGTGTACTCGTATATTCGGAGAACCAGGTCATACCCAAATGGTAAAAAATGTAATAACTTCAAAACACTTCATTTCGCTGAAAAAGATTATATTAGTAATTAAAATGAAAAGTACAAAAATGAAAATACATGAAAAACTAATGCATAATGTGTAAATACATTTCTTCTTGTTCAGTGTTCGCTGAGGCGAAGTCTCGTACATAAGTCTTCTCTGCGGGAAGAAAGGCAAAAATGAATATATGATGTGAAAGCTTTATGATGCTAATAAATAATAATGAAAAAAGTTACTTACATTGATAGCGAGATCTTTTCGACTGCGGTTCGGTGTCATAGTCCTCGAGTTCGTGCTCCTCCTGAGCGATGAGCTCTTCCAGAAGGCTCGGGCGAGTTCTCGCAGGCGTGGCCGGAGCAATGTTTTGCAGACCACCGAGCACCGCAGGCCTGCCTTCTTTCAACTGCATGCCGCGGTGATGCAGCCTGTGGCACACTTGCAGGCAAGTATTTTTAGGAGGTGATCCGGGGCTGCGTTATTCGTGGTGGTAGTAGGTATCAGTCCTCGCTTGGTTACGGACCACCCCCAGACTGAAGGGATCTTTTGGTTCCCTAGCCCAGTTTGTACCTGCTGGTACGTTCGATAGGAGTGATACCTTTGATCGACAGGAAATTGTGCCGTCTTTAAATTACTATATAATAGCTTTTCACGTAGGATTGACCGTTTTAGAGTTATGACCAACAAACTGAAACAAGTCTGAATATTTCGAGATTTTTCGGCCGTAAAAAATTTTCCACAACCTCCTCGAGGTCGAAAACTTGGATTTGACATCACTAAACATGTACAAACAACCTCCTAAAATTTCATTAACTTCGGAATTTTTCGTCGCTAAAAGTACTTGCCGACTGGACTAATGCCATCAGATAAAACAAATTATATATAAGAATTGTAATAAAACTTATTTTTCAGCATGCAATTCATAAAATATCACTAAAAATATAATTAACTAATATAAATTTATAGGTTCATCATCTAATATATTCGGAAAGCCCACCACCGTTTTCAAATTTATAATATTCAAAGTTGCTTCAACAATTGGATCTAATTCCTTTATTATTGACGGACCACCACCAGTTCCCTTCAGATATGCCTTTTCTTTGGCTACTTCTTTCTTGCTCCTAGTTTTTAAACTATCGTATTTCGATTTAATCTGAGCTAAACTTCTCGTCTCCATACTTTTTGAATTAAAAGCATTCAAAATCTTTTGCCAAGCTTCGTCCTACAAAAGAAATGTGAAAAAATACTATATATAAATAACCTATTATCGAAAAATTTCAATAAATACTCTTACCTTGTTATTTAATTTGTTGGTGGTTTTACACTCAACAATATTTTTAAATTTAGCAATTTCCTGCAATAGAGATAATTCTTCTCCTTTACTGAAATTTGAAGATCTCGCTTTTTTAATATTTTCCATTTTTTCTTAACAATGAAAACTTTATGATGAACAAAAGTAAACATAAACAATAAGATTAGGTTAGATTTGACATATTCTATTTTTTACATCAAAATCCCCAAATTCCAAGTTAACCAACATCTTAAAAATTACTTTAAAGGCACGTTTTGCAAAGGACACTTTAATATTAGTTATGAAACAAAAGACGCTAAGAGCTACTTTGAAGGGGACTTTAGTTTAAATTCTCCTTTCACTAAAGTGGACTTCAGTCATTCATTATGAAATTGGCCGTAAGTTGATCTTAAGCACTTCTATTCCGTCCTTCTCATGTGTTCTTCTCCATTATATTGCCTTTATTCCGTCTAAATTATGTTCACCTAAAATTGAAGAATAATTGAAATAATTTACTTGCACAGTAAACACTATCATCGTGTTTATAGATATGTAACTTACCAATAAGGCTTTTGAAGAGACTATCAGGAAATCTATTCCTCCGGCAAGCTGAAATAACTGCCCCAAAGCTGCTTGCCGTTATTCTAAACTTTCTAACCATGTACCATTTCTCATTGGCAACTTGTCCACATGTAGCATCTGCAATTTGCTTTATTATCTCATTACTCACGAAACATTTTTCTTTTAAATATGTTTCTTGATTTAGGGATGATAGAAATTCCTCTGAATTAATAATATTCTCAATGATTGGAATATTCATTTCACCCACTAAACACAATCATGTTATTTACATATTCTATGAATATTTGCTAGAGGCATGGGACGTGCGGATATCCAGAATAGCATTGGGGTCATTCAAAGAACATGCATGGAACAGATTATTGTCCACTGTTTTCACATGATATAGAAGTAAAAAGAATTTGACATAGAATATATTTGGAACTTGTTATTCAAATTTTTATACAAAGTTCTTAGCAAATTACGCAAATATTCTAAAAAATGTTCGGATATCTCATAGAGAATATTCCAAGAACATGATAAATATATTACAAAGGAAGATGTTTGATTTTATGTGATATAGACATGAGGAGAAAGTCACATATAAATGATTTGAACCTACTATTCACACTTTATGCAAGATTCTTAGCTCATTCTGTAGATGTAGTCAAGAATACTCTATGAATATATATTTATATCCTGTATGGCACATCCATAGAATAATTATAGTCATGGGTAGGCAAAAAATAAAAATACCATAAATTAATCAGATAAGCATTTTTATTCCTAATAAAAAACGTTGTCAAAATGTGACAGATTGCTGCCAGTCAGCATTTTCCCACCAGCTCTCTCCTTGGCTTTCACTAGCCATATCTGGCATCACAGCGACCACACTTTAGTACTATACTTCATTTAAAAACCAGAAGGAGTGATTTGAAAAGCCTCACTCACACCACTAAAAGTTACCAGATTAGTTACTGAAGGGTGTGTTCCGAAATAGTCGTGTTGAAAATCTATGAAATATGCCTTGATTGACTTGACGGGGAAACTAACCAATCATAGGTAGCCCTTATGTACTGAAAAAGTTGAGATGAGATGTAACACAGGATGTAAACAAACCTGTAAAACTTTTGTATTATTTAGATTGTTTCGTATTTGATGTTCTGAAGAGATTCAAAATAGATCTTCCATTGTACAGTTATATTGAAGGTCTCTTTTTGAAACTATATGGAAAGTATTTATTTTATAATTGTGGTAATACATGTAAATGTTAAAAGATATAACTTCTATATATTCCAGTAAATCGGTGTACATATTCGACAAATTAAACGTGAAAATGATCAAAAAGGTGTGTATGGGTTTTTTAGAATTCCACAATCTCCACATGAAATCATCATCATACTAAATGAGACCTGGACTTGTTAATGTTATTATATATAGGGCCATCATTAATAATCAGTCGGTGTTAGTCGATAGACTGAAAAATGCTATGATTAATAATGGATTGGACCCGGAAACGTTTGAATTCACCGACGAAGCGTCCGCCTCTATAACCTCCTCCATAAAAAAAGAAATGTCGAGCATGGAAAATAAAATTTCGAAAGATATAAAAAACGAAATGTCTTCAATGGAAAACAAAATGTCGGACATGAAAAACGAAATTTCGACAGATATAAGAAATGAAATTTCATCTATGGAAAGTAAACTTTCGTCTGACATAGAAAATAAAATGTTGGACATGAAAAACGAAATCTCATCCATGGAAAGTAAACTTTCAGAGGACATAGAAAATAAAATAACGGACATGAAAAATGAAATGAAGACTGATATTTCTACCATGGAAAAAAAGATTAAAAGAATGGAGCAAGAAATGCAACAAAAAATCGAGGAAATCGAAAAGAAGACTAGTAATAGCTCGTATATCACAACTAGACAAACCCCGAACAACGAAGAGCTGGCAGAGAAAGTTGAGTTGAAGCCAAAAATAGAAAACGATTTCAACAGTAGAGTGAAACTGCCAACTTTCGATGGTAAAACGTCATGGCCGAACTATCTCAAGCAATTCGAGGCGGCATCAAAGGCAAACAACTGGAGTGAGAAGGAAAAATCATTAAATTTAACTCTTGCCCTGAGAGGAGACGCTATGGATATCCTTCAGACCATTCCAGTGGAAGAGACCGACGATTTTGAGCAGCTCAAAAAACAACTTGACATGAGATATGGCCTGGAACACCTGGAGCATCTGTACCAGTCTCAGCTGAAAAACCGCAAACAAAAACGCGACGAAACTCTGCAAGAATTCGAAGCGGACATTGCGAGGTTGGTGCGGTTTGCTGGAAACATGGAATGTTTAGGGGTACAGGCATTCATCGACGGAGTTCGTGACAACGAAATGCAGAGAACTCTACGTTTGGCTCGGCATAAGACACTGGTCGACGTACTCTCTGCAGCCCTGGAGTACGAAGCTGCTACACAGGTTTCCGGAGTGTACAGTAAGGTGAGGGCTGTAGCAGACGAAGAAGTGGAGAACAAGCTCGACCAGCTTGTCAATATGATGAAAAGCATCTCAAATGGAAAGCCGAAAGCTGTGAGATGCTGGAATTGTGGAGAAATAGGACATGTACGCAGTTCGTGTAAGCGACCAAGAACTGCTACAAACAAAGACACCCAGCAGGAAAACTAGAAAGGGTCGGCCATCAGAGGGCAGCTTCGACCCGAAGACCTTCCAAAGACCCTCTCATTCTAATAGCCTCTCTGAAATGTCGCGATGATAGTGTATACGTGGATGGTGAAATTAATGGTAGGAAGTATACACTATTGGTGGACACTGGAGCAACGAGGACTATTATTCGTCCCGAGACTGTCAACTCCCGAAAACGACTGTTACCGACCAGACTGCGACTCAAGACTGCTACAGGAGAAAACGCCAACGTCCATGGAGAACTACCAGTGCAATTGGGAATTGGCACAGAGAAGTTCACTCACACTGTCGTTGTCGCTGATATCGAAGAGGACATAATACTCGGAATGGACGTTATGAACCTACACGGCTTCCAGCTAGATTTCAAAAACCGAGTGATTAGAGTAGGTTCTGAAGAAGTATTCCTTCACCCACACGAGGATAAGACTGTTCAGGTAGCCGTACAGGAGGATACGGTTGTACCCGCAAGGAGTGAATTTTTCACTGTGGCAAGGCTACAAGGAACCGTCGAAGAAGGAACACCGGTCATGATGGAACCATGGAATCACGATAAAGAGGTCGGTCGAGGAATCCTGGTTGGAAAAGGGTTAATCATGGCTGCCGAAGAGATACCTGTACGCATTATAAATGTTAATGACCATCCCGTAACTATAAAAAAAAGAGACCAAAATTGGAACTTGCGTACCAGTGGCGTCAGTAATTCATCAAACTACAACCTCTAACGACGCCAATAATAAATTTGAACAAATGATAGCGGTGGCTGGACAATCCCTTAGCCGACAAGAGAAGAAGAAAATCAGGGAACTCTTGCTGCAATATCGTTCTCTTTTTGTACCAAAAGGAGGGAAGACAGGAAGAACATCTGCTGTCAAACATAAAATTGACACCGGCTACGCTAAACCGATAAGACAATCGGCACGACGGCTACCACAGGCGAAAAGAGAGGAAGCGGAGAGAATTGTTCGCGAGATGGAAGAGGAAAAGGTAATAGAACCTTCTACCAGTCCTTGGGTCTCTCCGGTAGTTCTGGTAAAGAAGGATGGAACCACGAGGTTCTGCGTGGACTACCGGCAGTTGAACAATGTTACCAAGAAAGATAGTTATCCGCTGCCAAGAATCGACGACACTCTGGATACGCTGGTCGGTAGCAAATTGTTTTCTACCTTGGACTTGAAGTCTGGATATTGGCAGGTAGAAATGGATCCAGCCGATAAAGAAAAGACAGCGTTTACCACCGGATCTGGATTATGGCATTTCACCGTTATGCCATTTCACCGTTATGCCATTTGGGCTGTGCAATGCCCCCGCAACGTTCGAAAGACTGATGGAAAACGTATTGCGAGGCTTGTCCTGGAAAACCTGCTTAGTGTACCTCGATGACATCATTGTCTTGGGAAGGACATTCGAAGAACATCGAAGGAATTTGGAAGATGTCTTCAAAAGGCTGCAAGCTGCCCAACTGATGCTCAACCCCAAGAAATGTCAACTATTTCAAAACAAAGTAAATTACCTAGGCCATGTAGTCAGCAAGGATGGTGTAGCTGTAGACGAAGAAAAAGTTGCTGCTGTACGAAAGTGGCCAAGACCTACCGACAAGCACCAAGTTAGAAGCTTCCTTGGACTCTGTACATACTACAGGCGATTTATAAAGAAGTTTGCAGATATCGCTAAGCCTTTAACACGACTTACAGAGGAAGCAAGGGAGTTTCGCTGGGATGAAGATTGCCAAACTTCGTTCGAAACCTTAAAGAAACATTTGACTACTGCACCCATATTCGGCTATCCACTACCAGATGGAGAATTCATATTAGATACTGATGCTAGCAATGTTGGAATTGGAGGAGTGCTATCACAAGTTCAAGGAGGACAAGAGAAAGTTCTGGGATATTTTGGCAAAGTCCTTTCCAAACCAGAACAAAACTACTGCGTCACAAGAAGAGAGCTACTAGCAGTAGTGAAGTCCGTGGAGCACTTCTATCAGTATCTGTATGGGAAGAAATTTGTGATTAGAACCGATCATGCAGCACTTGAGTGGCTTATGCAATTTAAGAACCCTGAAGGACAAATCGCCAGATGGATAGAGCGGCTCCAAGAATATAATTTCACTATTGAGCATAGAGCCGGAATAAGCCACCGAAATGCAGACACCCTATCAAGAAGACCATGTCCTGCAGAATGCTCCCATTGCAGTAAAACAGAAGCTAAGGAAGCTGCGATTCGAAGAACCACGGTGACCAGCGACAAATGGACACCAGAAAAGCTGGAAGAGGCACAAGAGAACGATCCCGACTTGAAGAAAATCCGACATTGGAAAGAGGAAAACTGTCGACCTACTTGGCAGGAGATTTCAAGATACTCGCCAACGATGAAATCGTATTGGGCCCAGTGGGACTCGCTGGTTCTGGAAAACGGTTTGCTACAGCGAGTAGTCGAGAACGATGATGGTTCCGAAAGTAGAAGACAGTTGGTGATTCCAAGATCAAGGGTAGTAACAGTACTGCAGAAATTACACGACAGTCCATCAGGAGGACATCTAGGTGTGAAGAAGACCCTCCAGAGGGTGCGAGAACTTTTTTACTGGATGCACAGTTCCGAAGATGTCAAGGACTGGTGTAAGAAATGCACTACCTGTGCCACGGCCAATGGACCGCACGGGAGAAGAAAGGCTCCTATGAAGCAGTACAATGTCGGAAGCCCTTTTGAACGCATTGCCCTGGATATTGCCGGACCGTTTCCACCGACAGCAGATGGCAGCAGGTACATTTTGGTGGTGATGGACTATTTCACAAAATGGGTGGAAGCGTATGCCATTCCAAACCAAGAAGCCGCAACTGTTGCCGACGTGCTTGTTAAGGAGTTCATTTGCCGATATGGAGTGCCTCTGGAAATACACAGCGACCAGGGCAGAAACTTCGAAAGCCAGCTGTTTCAGGAAGTTTGTGATGAAGCTCGGCATGAAGAAAACGAGAACTACTGCTCTACATCCACAGTCGGACGGAATGGTTGAGCGAATGAACAGAACTCTTGGCAAATACTTGTCCAAAGTAGTATCTAACCATCAGCGAGATTGGGACCAGTATCTCTCGCTATTTGCGATGGCCTACAGATCCGCCATCAATGAGTCTACCGGCCAAACACCAGCAAAAGTTCTGTTCGGACGCGAAATGAGATTACCCTGCGACCTTGAATTTGGATGCCGACCCGGAGAAGACATAGCTGGTGAAGATTACGTAACCCAGTTGAGAAAACGAATGGACGATATCCACGAGTTGGTTCGATCGAATCTCCAGATCGCTAGCGATAGGATGAAGAAAAGGTACGATACGCAAGCTACAGAAGGAGGTTTCCACGAAGGAGACAAAGTCTGGCTGCATAACCCAAGAAGACAAAAGGGTTTTTCTCCAAAGTTGCAGAAAGCTTGGGACCTTGTAAATAAAAGAATCAACGACGTCATTTATCGCATCACCAAGATCCCAAACGGAAAGCCAAAGGTGGTACACCGTAATCGATTAGCGCCATTCGAGGGTGACCACGATGAGGAAATAAGACAACTCCAAGAAGTAGCCGATCCTGCTTTTGTAGAGTTCATGGGTGCTTATGGTGGTACCGGAAAAGCAAGATACGGCGTCACCACGGAGAAACGACAAGATCTGCTCACCGTGCCGGAGGAATACTCACTGGCAATAAACATCCCTGCCAGCATAACCGATGCGCGTGGATTACCATCTCTATTAATAAAGAAGAGTGGCGCACGAAGATTGGAAAACCAGTTACCAGTACCAGGTAAAGCTTTGAAGGTACAAGATGGCACCCGTTACAATTTCCACCTAGTGACGAGAAACACCTTCGACGAAAGACCAACGTACGAGAATGTCTGGGAAGCTTTACTAAACTTGAGAGAGCATGTGCTTGAACGTTCATAGGCTAGCCATGCCTAAGATTGAATGTGGGCATTTAGATTGGCGAATAATCCGTAACATGCTAGAAGTAATCTTCCGAGACACCGAAGTGCAGGTACTTGTCTGCGGTCATTCCCAGGAAGCACAGTCAACGGAGAAGACGGTCGCATGTTACTTCCATGCAACTGGAAAACAAGGGAACCAGTTGCCGATACAGTCATCTCGTTTCAGTTTCTTAGTTAGTTCCAGGAGGAACTGTCTCTTAAGGAGGGGGCAATGTTACGCGAGTGTCCCAGTGAAATTCCCGCGTGAGACGACTATGATTGTTATCGAGAATTTTAGAGGCTGCCTACCTCTCGCCTCCCACTCCTTCAGAGAGATCTAGTAGCGCCTCCGCCAGAACGACGAGAACGTTCCAGAGACTCGTCCCTAGAGCGACGAGAGAACATCGAGAACATTCCAGAGACCTACATTTCGGATATAAATAGCATCGCCGCACAGGGCGAAGTTAACAGTTAACAGTGAACAGTCAACAATAATCAGATAGTTGAGACGTAGTCACATAGATGGACACTGTAGTGCTTATACTAAAGACAAACCGATCAATAAAGTGTTAAACAGTGACGTTCATATAAATTAGTGTAGTTAGTTAGTTAAGTGTTTAATATAAATTAGTAAATTAAGGACCGTACATATAAATCTGTAAATATAAATTAATTAGTTGTAAATATAAATTAAAATGAACGTTACAGTACTTTTAAATCTGATTTAAAATGTAGCAATAGGAATCATTATTCTGAAATATTTGTTATTGAAGGGTTAAATAAACCTATATTAGGTAGGGAAGCAATCTTAGGGCTGAAACTCCTTGAGCTTGGAAGTGAGGTATGTATCAATAATATACGTATTATTGATGAGTCATATATTTTGAGTAAATTCCCAAACTCATTCAATACCGTGGGATCCTTCAAAAATGAATTAGAAATTAAAGTAAGAGAAGATATCCAACCTTATGTACAGACTGTCCCCAGAACTGTACCTATTCCTTTACTTAAGCCCTTAAAAGAAGAGCTTGATCGTTTGCTCACTTTAAATATCATTGAGCCTGTGAACTATCCTACTGCTTGGGTCAGCCCAATGGTAGTGGTTAGGAAGGGAGATAAAATAAGGTTGTGTGTCGACTATACTAAATTGAATAAGGCTGTATTAAGGTCACATTTTCCTATAAGTAAGGTAGAGACAACATTGTCTAAAATAAAAAATTCTAAATATTTCACCAAGCTAGACGCGATATCTGGGTTTTATCAAATACGTTTGAAAAAGGAAAGCTACAATTATACTTGCTTTATAACCCCTTTCGGCAGATTTATTTTCAAAAGACTACCTTTTGGTATAAACTGTGCGCCAGAATACTTTCAATGCGAACTATATAATATACTAGGGGATATTGAAGGGGTAGAAATTCATATTGATGATATACTGGTGCATGCTGAAACTATCGAAAACCATAATAAAATCTTGATACAAGTGCTTGAACGACTTCAAGCTCAGGGTATTACCCTAAACAAAGACAAGTGTGTTTTTGGTGCGACTACACTAAACTTTCAGTGGTTGGCAACTCCCCAACAAGATTCAAAGCACCGGTTAATTGTTCTTCACTTGTTAATCTTTGCAAGTTGTAATAATCTTCAATATCTCCCTCGATTTTTACACGTTTATAATAGTCTTCTAAAGACTCGTTTGCACCGCGATCGCTAACGCGTAAAGTTTCTTGCTGGTTGCAAACTAACATAGCTTTATTACCTACGGGTTCATAGGATACGCATTTATTAAAATATTTTGGTCCCTTACGACTCAAAAAGCTGAGCTTATCTGCTAAGGCATCTATATCATCTCTTAGCTCAGTTTGGCTGTACACTGCGGGCATAATCTCATCCGGATTGAGTAATACAGGTGTATTTGGCAAGCCTCGCCATTTAGTTCCTGGTATAGGATTGTTACAATAAAATCGTCTTCTGTATTCCACCGGGGTTTGCTCATCTGCCAGTGCTTCTACAGTGTCTCTTAAAGTAGACAAAGTAATTTGTTCAGCCCGAGGAATGAATTTATGATGGCTTCGGGAATAGTTGCTTCGTCCGAGCCTCAATTTCAACCGGTATTAACTCCACTACCTGAGAGCAATTTTCAAACTCCCACCCATAGTGGAGAAGTGGTGACCCCCCTTGGAGCCACAGTGCCTCTTGAGAGTCCTCTTAACTCTCACACAAGTGCAAATAGACAAGTAGTGCGCGAAGATGTCGTTAGCAATGAACTTGCGAGCGAGCGAATCTGTGATTCGTCAGCATCCACCTTCAATGCCATAGCTAATGATAGACCTACTAGAAATGTGAAACGTCCGTCCTATTTGAAGGATTATATTTCTTAACTTATACTTTTTTTTTATAGTCAAAATTACCTTCAAAAAGGGGGAGATGTTATGTTAGACACATGTTAGATTTATGTTAGACATATATTAGATATAGTTGATAGTTAGGGATTAGAGTTAGAAATGTCAGTTTGGCAGGTCGTCGCTAATTTGGCAAATAACTGATATAGATGTTTTTTGGAAGTTCTTTTTTTAATGGCTTTAGAATAAAGTTGTAACAGTATACGAGTTTGTTATTCGTAACTTAACACCAGGGCGTTAGAATTGTCATGTTGTTAAGTTTTTTTCTCTTCCACTCTATCAGTGCATGGACAGTATCCGCCTCCATATGCGTGTGGCCCTTTAGTAGAAACTTTTGAGTAGTGATTTTTACTTGAGGATACTTATTTCCGCCACGAGCTCCTTTGGATTCGTCCCACATAATACAATGGACTGACGAATCAGAAGAATCAAAAAGGGTGTAATTCAACGTCCAAAGTTTTCTCTTGTAAAAGCTTATGCAATTTGTTATAAGGGGTGACGGCAAACATTTTTGAAGATCACCCGTTAATACCTTAAGGGTAGTGTTAGCCCTTTGGTGTCCTCGCTTTTTAAATCATACCTTAATTTAGATTCATCCAGATGTGCATTATGGTCTTCATCAATAGAATTTTTTTCATCTAGAGTCAAATTATTTTTTAATTTTGCTTGAAAATAATCACAGGTGTCACACGTGTCTATTTCTGGTGGTTTGAAATTCAACTTAAATTTTTTGTTGAACACATCGTAGTAGAGCCATTCTTTAGCTATCAACAAAGGGTTGAAATCATTTTCATTACAATCCTCTACATACAGTTCATACATTTTCTCTATGTTCAGGTGCAGACCCAAATACTTCATATCACTCTTTTCCCTAGTGTAATGACTGCTTTAATTTGGGAAGGAAGAGATGTGTCTTACTACACTTTCAACAGTGTCATTATGTGTTTTATTGACGGGAGTTTGCTTACACTCCTTTGATCGATTTTTACAATTCCACCTGGTTCAATATTTTTCGAAACATTATCTACCACGGTGTTTGATATAGATAGTGTATTTAAAAACATATCTTTACATACTCTAGTTCGTATGCCTTTTACTGTAAAATAATATTGTACAGTATTTTGTTCTGACTTATTGGAGGCAAGGTCTCGTTTTCTTGAACGGACAGTACTATGCTTCTCTACACATGGAACAATGAATTGCCGTTTTGTGTCATTTCCCTTCTCCTGACTGCAGTATGCATTAAAGATCTCCTGTCTGTCACTTTGGAATCATTTTTCAGAATATTTCAGTCTGCAAGAACAAGGAGGTTTAATAATTCTGGCAGGGACAACTTTACCCTTTTTACTAATATATTCTTCACCTGCAGAATATTTACGTTTCTGAATATTACATGCCCATTCACTGGTATGAACGACACGTTTTTTACCTATTTGAGTAGAAATAGATTTATTTTTCACTTTTCTCCTTACGCCTACTGTTCCTTGCAAATCTAGGCCTACTTGATTTTCTGCAATATTTTCATTGTCGCTACTTAAATTTAAGTCTTCCTCAAGTAAACGTAGCTCATGTCCATTTGAATTTGTTTTAGCACTAGTTTTATTTCTACTGACCTCATTTTGTATTTCATTAAATACAGAGACATCATCACTGGAATCCGTTTCAGAGCTTGAAGGTTCATAATTTTTGTCCTGATCAGAATCTTCATCATCTTCGTCGAAACTTAAGTCATCTCCATTATCGTCTTCATTTTCAACATCCTTGCTGTTTGTATGATTTGGTTCTGAGATAAAACAAGTCTTATAATATTACATGTAAAACATAATATTTTGAAGTTTAGGTTCATAACAAAACATTACATTAACTATTTGAGGTTATGTATATCACATTGAAAATAATGAGCAAAACAGTAGCTTACCTGTAGTAGAATCTTTTTTAGAACTTTTCAATAGTTCCAGAATCTTTCTCCCACGAGAATTATGGTTCATTATTCTTACTATTACTAAAAAAGAGCAAATATTATGACTTGAAATACATCCAACTATGTAAACTCATCAGAACTGTCAAGAGTACTCTTAGTTCACTAACAATCCGCCAGGCTGTGTAGAGGTATACAACACTATGTCCAGTAGTAATTCACATGCTTCAGAAGGATAAAACACCACATGGTGTTCTATCCCTCTAAATGAAAGTGGACTTGGTGTTGTTTTAAAACATGCTATATCCGGTTCTAACTGGTTTTGGACATAGTGCTCTATTCCTCTAAGAAATATGAGAAAAGCTGATTTTAACTCTGTAATAAAGTCAATATGGAAAAAAATGGACATAGTGTTGTATCCCTCCGAGGTACAGTATTATACTAGCAAGTAAGAGAGAAGAGCCATATGTAGGTATAATATATTACTTTGTGTATTATCACAATCGAATGGATTCTGCAAACCATGTAGAGACAATGCTATTGTCTCCATCAATTCCTTCTCCTCTCCATTGGGTGGTTGAAGAGGAGGAACATATTGTCCTCCTCCAGTTCCTCTGAGGTAAGTTTTGTTTGCAGCACATTTTTCCCTCATATCTTTCTTAATTGATTTATACTTTATTTTGAGTTGCTTGGAGTTACGAGGCTATAAAAAATCAACTATTATTTTTTACTGCATAGAAAACTTAACCTTACCTACGGTGCTACTACTGCAGCTATTGAAGGCTGCTTCAACCTGCATCCAATCATCCTCTTTTGATTTCATGGTTGCCCCTTCCGTTTTTTTCTTTCTATCATATGCTTATGTTTATTTGCAATTTTTAGAAGCAAATTTCTCTCCTCTGCTGTGAAATTGCATCCTCTCTTCTTAGTAGTACTAGTAACTTCCATTTTTCACTTTTCTCAGAACTTAAATAAATTTGACACAACACTAGAACGAAATCAAAACAAAGTGAGGTTATGTAATAGACCTTAACTTCCAGATATCGACCTATCTGCCAGTTAAAACTGACAGATAAATATTCGACATTTTATCTGCTGGCTTAAGTTATCCTGTTGTTGATAAACCGACCTTTCCAAAATAACTGGTAGCTAAGCATTAACTGACGGATAAAATGCTATTGATAAACCGGCCCTCACATGGGAATATATCATTAACGTGAATAGAATATGTTCTTCCTATAAGATTCCAAATATATTTACGAACCGGCGTGTCGCCTGCGAAATTTGCCTGGTGGACCAGCCTTTTTGCATGGTCAGATGGCCCGGTGTCGGCTATATCCGACGGAATAATAAAACAATTTAATTCTAGTTTTATTACATCAAAATAAAGAAAACACAAACAAACCTTACTAGAAAATGAGAAATAACGATCAAAACCAAAACAGAATGTAGGTACCGTATAAAAAAATTAAAAAAAAGCTTGGCTTCAAAAATTAGCTTCTTTGTGATATATTTTGAAGCAGGGAGCTGCACACAATCCGACATCACATTCTTTACAAATATATCTAGTTTCTTTTCTTTTCTAGGGATTTATTTTGCTGTGGAAACATACAAAGTATCGCCTATAGCTCAATTTATCGCCTTCCTTGACTGGTAATAGATCGGGAAAGTATCTTTGGGTAAGTCTTCTATTTCCAAGATTCACATGAACAGAACTCGATGGTACTTTTTCAAACCTGAAAACAATATATAAATAAGTATAGAAATATTGCAAAAAAAACATTTGTACCTTTCCAACAACTGTCTAATTACTGCAAGTTGAAATGTTGCCAATGGAACTTTTGAAGTATTTTGTGTCAAATACATGGCATGAGCATTCAGCAAAGCTATATCAATGGTGTGAAAAAACAATTTTTTGTACCATTTGATGGTCTTGCGTGTGGAGTCAATGCTGCTGATCAACATATCAGATCGATCGACACCACCCATTTCCTTATTATATTCCAGAATACATAATGGCTTCTGACGGTTTTCGTTCGTGACCCTATCTTTTTTTGGAAAAGTGACCATCTTATTTTCATGTAGTGTAGTCAGCATAACCACATCTCGACGATCTCTCCATTTAACCATCAAAATGTGTTCACAGCTTCTCCACTCACATTCACCCCTCTTTAGTTTTTTTTTCTAAAATTGGCATTTGTTTTCTATTTTGTCTTACAGTCCCACATGAATTTGTTTTGTTTTCGAAAAGAAATGTAGACAATGTTAGGCTGGTATAAAAATTGTCAGTGGAAAGGGTATTGCCCCTTATTTAGGTATGGTTTCAATAAATCATTGACTATTTCACCTGTAGCACCTAATCCTCGAGGTTCTCCTTGTACATTTGTTCCTTTGCCAACATACACTATAAAGTCCAACACCATGCCAGTCTCACAGTCACATAATACATATTGTTTGACTCCAAATCGATGGCGTTTTGTTTTTATATATTGCCTAAAACTGAGGCGACCTTTGAAAAGGCCCATATCTTAAATGTTCAGTTGGTAAAGAAAATATTGGTTGCCTCATAATTAAGCCTAATCAAATTGATTTGTTTTACAGATATGTGATGAAAATTTAAAAATTCTCAATGTAGATGCGAGTTTTCCAGGTAGCACACATGATGCTTACATTTGGTCAGAGTCTAGAATATCCCACATAATGGAGCAACCCTACACACATGACCCTAGGAACAACTTTTTTCTTTTGGCAGATTCAGGTTTAAAACAATACTTGAAAAATGTATTTTTGTTAATCTAACTAATACATTTTTTTCAATTGTAGGATATCCCCTTCGGCCATGGATTTTGACACCTCTTCGAGAGACAGAACCAGGTACACCAGAGGAAAGGTTTAATATAAGATTCAAATCAATCAGAAGTAAAATTGAACGATGCAATGGACTATTAAAAAATAGCTTTAGATGTTTGTTAAAACACAGAGTTTTACACTATAAACCAGAGAAGGCATCAAAAATAATTCTTGCATCTGTTGTCCTACACAATATATGCTTGACAATCAGCAGATAGAAGATCCCGAACTAAAAGAAGGAATTAATCAAGATCAGGATTTAATCGAAGATAATATTCCAGTTATGGATAATGCTGTGGGCAATGCCTACTTAATTGCTGGCAGACAATTGAGGGAAAATATTATTCGAAATCATTTCAATTAACTATGCCAATAATTATAAATTACTTATTAGTGAAATAAAAATGGTTTTCTGAAACTGTTTTCATAGATAGGAATCCACATAAATGAAAAACAAGTTTCTTTATCAAATATTTTAATAGCTCAATACACAACTTAGCTTGGACAAACGTATGAACAAATAATGAACTAAAACTAGAAAAATTTATATTAAGTACATGAAAATTTAACTCAATTATATCTGAAATTAAACTTCTATGTGTCATCTTGAATTTATCCAATGTTTTAAATGCCTCCACCAGGCATTCAAAGTTTTGCTGTCCCTGATTTTCCTTCTCAGATTTATATTTGAATTAATTAATACTTGTGTATCATACATAGTTTGCATCTCATTTTTTTGTTCAACTTGATTGATATACTTCTGTGTCAACTGTATCGATGACTCCAATCTAGTTGATTTTGAAGTTTTTTTATGTGTTCGTGTGTTAGGAAATTTCATGTTGTAATCATGTTCAACTTGCTACAAAAAAATATTACCATTAAGACTATTTTCAACAGAAAAGAAAGTCATTTATATTTATTTGTTGTGAATAATTAAAATTATTTACAGTTTCAGTTACTTCCACTTCGGTTGACTTTCTGTAGATACACTTGGAGTTGGATCGCTGTCAATTTTATTTTCAATGTCGCCTTCTAGCTACAAATAAAATTTGATGCTACTGTTTACAAATTAAGATTGGGACAAAGCAATACTTACCTCACAAATATTTTTTTCATTCTCAAATGAAAACTCAACCACAGATTTCCCCACACCCAAACCTTCAATCTGTTGTCGAGGAGTTAGGTCCAAAATATTGGATTCCAGTTCTGATAATACCTTTGGAGCTGAACCGCCTCCTGTTCCTTCCATGTATTTTTTCACTGTGGCATTTTTTCCTTTGGCATTTTTTGTCATATCTTGCCAGGTCTACAAATATAACAATAGAGCAACAAGCATTCCATATAATCATTGATAGAAAAAATTTTCAATCTATGATATAATATATCATAATCTGATAGTGAATAATGTATATGATAACAAAGCTTTTCCGTTTTACCTGATTGTATTAGAATTATGTAGGTTTACTACACCTAGACTATGCAATATATTATGGTATTTCTCTTACCTTTCTCCATTTTCCAATCCTCTGCTCCGTTTGGAACGCTATTTAATGTGTTGCTTATATCCTCCCACAATAACTGGGCTTTTTTTACTGTGAGTTGTGTGTTGAATTTACCAATTCTCAATTCTGGATGTATGCTCATAAATTCAACCAGCATGTGTTTTTGAGCATCATTAATATGCGACATTTTTACAAAAATACAAAAGACTAACCACACTAAATGAACACAACAAATAACAAAATACTTAACCTTAATCTTCTTTTACAAAAATATCAGATAATTTGACCTTCCTTCTGCTAGAGTTGATACATTCAATCCACTATTGTCAATTTAGACTTAGCAACATTGACGTTTGTTTCCAAACTACTCCCACCTTTCGAGCATACCGTTAAATCTTTCCAAGAGAGAAGTGACCAGCCGAGTGTCGCGTAGAAGTATTCGTGTAGGAGTTGGCGTGTACGAGCATTTCTCTCGACTTCGAACATCGCCTGGTACTTTCTTGAAATCTGCCAGAAGAGAAAGGAGGAAATGTCTGTCGTCATCTTTGTCTTACATGTCTTCATTTTTTTGGCGCTGATCAAGACTTGTCTTTAATAGTTTTAAAACCTCGGAATTATCATCTGTGCGGGAAGCTTTTTTATGTTTTTGTTAAGGTGTAGTATTGCAAATTTTATTGTCCGAGGTATTGTCATTATCCGTTGGATCTGAGGTTGGTTCAGTTTCCAGTGTGTCCTCTTCAATATTAGAAGTTGTCCTAAAACAGTATCATAATGTTATGTAGATACAAAGCAGCTCGTCACGATTCTTACACTCTGTTTGAAGGACAGCGCATCAGAAATGACAGTTGGTTAAAAAATACGTGAGTTTTCCATGTAGTTCCATCACCACTTTTCTTCCTTTTTCTTTTTGCCAATTCCCGAGAAAATTAATTTCTTAAATTTTCAATTTTCTTGACATATCGATCTCAGAGTAACCTAAAATCACTAGATCGTCGGCATATAATAGCATAAGAATTTCATCAACATTATCAACATTGATACCTTTGACTCCACGGCTTTTGAAAAAATCTTCGATGTCCGCTAGAAATAAGGCAAATAGCAAGGGGCTGAGTACTTCACCCTGTAATACTCCCTCGCAAATATTGAAGGATTTAGTGTACTGCTCCTCAGACTTAACCCGAAAAGTAGCGTTAAAATAAAGTTGTAGAAGTACAATTTTAGAACTGATACCCAAAGCAAAAAGTTTGGACCAGAGCAACGAATGGTTAATACAATCAAAGGCCCGTTTGAAATCAACAAATAATACAAATATCTTGGCCTTTTTAAATCGTAAACGAAACTGAATGAGAGATGTGAGAGTATAGATATTATCGTAGCAACCATGTTCTTTACCATTTAACAGACAGAAACCGTTAAAATTCATGAAATCGAAAATTACTTCGACTTTTTGCATTGATTAAAGCGTCTAAGCTTTCTCTGTTGCAATAAAAATTTGTATTTTCAAATATTTCAAGAGGCAATGTGTCGGGAATTAAAGTCACCGCCAATAATTATAAGCGTATCATTGAATTTTTCTAGGATATCAGATAGAACCTCCTGGAATTGTGCTAGTAAATATGTGACATTCAAACTAGGATTACAGTAAACATTACAGACCACAAATTTAAACTTACCGCTAGATATTAAACAAAAAATCTACCAAGGTGATTTATCAATACAGACAGAGTTAATTGCGGGATTACACAAAATTAATAAACCACCACTGGCTCTGTCAAAGGTTTTTCTTTCATGGCAACTGAGTTGGTGCTTAAATATGAAGATGAATAATTTGTAAATATTATATTTTCGTTTACATGCCATGTTTCTGATAAGCATAGAATGGATATGTCTTTAAAATCACTTGAAAATTCATTAACACTGTTCATACTGTGAAAGTTCCAAAAAACAATATGAGTTGATTGCTAATTATTGTTTCGTTTGGATGTGGTCGGTTTTACAACTTTTAGGCCAGGTTCTCGAATAGGTGAAGATTCCTCATCACTATATCTTTTGCTCGATTGTATTTGAATGATTTTTGGGATCCCATAAACGTATTTAGTTGTGAGGTCTTGTTCAGTCTTAGAACGCAAATCTAGTTCTGTACGTAAATGGAGCTGTAGTCTCAGT
This sequence comes from Galerucella nymphaeae, assembly GCA_963978555.1. Taxonomy (NCBI): domain Eukaryota; kingdom Metazoa; phylum Arthropoda; class Insecta; order Coleoptera; family Chrysomelidae; genus Galerucella; species Galerucella nymphaeae. The sequence continues at coordinate 13,787,326 of OZ021715.1, read as the reverse complement.
TGAATTACTACCTGGATTTTTAGATCCAACTGCCCGAGAAATTCTACCGTCCGAGACTCCTGAACTTTTTTTGGAAAAAGTTTTACAAACGGTAACATCCACACCAGCTTTCGGTAGTAGGTATATGCGAGTATTCTGTCTTCTTGGTAAATCGGTCAGCGCTCTTCTGCTGTAGGTTCGTAATTTGGGTTCAACTTTTATTTTACCAAAAATAAAAGCTGTCTGTGAATTGAAATTTTTCAGTTCATAGAAGTTATCAAAAATAAGCTTCCTTTCTTCTTGTGTGAATAAACTATGACACTTTTTAGGGCATGTGAAATCACCATAATAAAACCTGACCTCGTACATTTAAATACTCTCGACCTGCAGCTCTGGCTCTTTTTGTCGTCTCTCTTTTCCATTCGTAATGATATCGGTAGTCGTTTTCAACTCAGCTTTCTTTTTTCTTTGAGAGACAAAACATATTGAAGTTGACTAGGGCCAGGGATCACAGTAGGGTTGTCAATCGCTGTTTCATGTTCATGCAAATTATCAGGCGAAAAAAGCCCACGTTCTTCATCTAACGGAATGTATTCAGATCCCGAATCCTCAAACTCGGAGGGTTCTCCTACGCTAGAATCTGACATTTCGTTTCTCAAACAATAATAAGTCCAGTTACTATAAAAACAATGACCAGTTAACGCTCCGTATCATTTTCAATAGGCCACTCTGTATAACACAAGATTCAATATTTTACATCGTACTCCCAAAATAATTAAATTAATTTTTGTGTTTTGGATCCGGTTAAATATCCGCAACGTAGCAGACAATATAAGAATTTTTTCCCTAAAGTAGTGTTGTGTTACCAGACTATAGTAAATCACTATCATCTTATAAACACAACGTCCAAGTTTTACCCTAAGAAGAATGTCAACACAATAGTCATACCATTCACCTGAACTTATTTCTCGGCATTTTTCTTCGGTTGTCATATAATTTTGCTCATTTAGGAGTAGGTATTTGGATATTGGGATAATTACTTTGAAAGAATTTATCTGTGGTGTGGATAAAGGATAAAGGTGATAGTAGTCGTAATTTTTGCATTCTACTATAGGAATATCCAAAATGAAAATGATTCGGTTACCCTTGCTAAAGCCTTTTATATTCATTGTTTTCTCATAAAGCAAAATGTTTCCTAGATTGGGTTCAAAAGCTATATTACTTTGACTCAAATGATTACTGATTGATTTTATTTCATATAATAGATCTTTGGGTTCAACAATTGAGTTATGAAATACATTAATTTTTTAGAATGTAATTGCAATTTCTAATGATTCTAACATGTCATATATTGCCTGTAATGCGATAGCGATTTCTGGAATTATTGACTGTGTGTAGATGTCTTTAATTAAATGATTATTTATCTGATTATTCACATCTATTGATTCTTCCAATTTATTTATTTTAGATTCTATTATATCTTGATTTTGCACTAACTGAGCTGTGGTTTTGTGGAATGTGTCTGTTGATTTATCTAAGATAGTAATTTGTTCACTAATCAAAGTTTTGATTTTTTTCTGATTATTTGATATACTTTCAATAGCTGTGTCATATCGTATGGCATCGTTTTCGTCTAAGTTACCTGTTATAGATTTTATTATGCTACCAAGAACATTTATTAATCCTCGTTTACTTCTAGAAATTTCAAGTGAAGATTTAATCGATTTATCTGTTTTTTTATTTGTCTTTCAAGTTTTAATGCTAATGTATAGTAATTAGTGGCTCCTGTTTTGAACAATTTTTCTATAGTTTGATTTATTAAAATATTATTGAAATAATTATTTATTTCTTCTAGTTCGGTTGATAATTTATTACTTTCTGAAATTATATTTGTGATATCAAAAATTTGAATAAAGGACCAGTAATTTATAATGTTTTGAGCAGAGCCTAATTTTAACGGAAGTAATCCTGGGTTGTCGGTTAGGTTATGGAACTTTGGTTGTCCGATTCCAAGGGTGTAACTGTAGGCATGGCTGAGGAACCTAGAACAATATTAGGTTTTCTCAAGGACTATTATATTATTTAAGTACACTTACTATTTTTATCACATTGGCTACAATTCGTTTTTCCTGCCATTGCAGTAGATACTGGTGTGTTAGTATCCGGCGTGCTAGTATTCGAGATCATCTATTTGTCATGTTAAAAAAATATAAGCATAGATCAATTCTCTGCGAAAAATAGTTGTTGAACTATAGGTTATCTTTATTTGTTGATATGAACATAAAAATAATAAGTAACAACAATAAAAAAAAATTACCTCTTCTATTACTAGAAAACCCTTTATTCTTCTTAAGATTTGGAGGTGTTTCCAATAAAGTACAGCCATCTGATGAAGATAATACTCGCCTTGTTTTTCTCACCGGCCTCTGCTGCTTCTTCTCCATCGGTCGTACCAACATCACTCCTTCCTTCAGCTTTTATGCACTTTTGACGTGCTAATGCATAATCAGCTGTAAAAATTATTTTAATACATATATTTTCAAAACTTAAACTGACTACAATACCGTATGTAGCATTTCTAAAGATTCTTATTTTGAAAGCTGGCCAGCAGGTGTTTAGTGGGTGATGGTTCTTTATAGCAGCCGCAACTTTATCTGCAGTAAATTGAGGCCATACACACTCATCAGTTCCTATAATCCATGTAGTTGGAACAGCTGCAACAGTATTATCTATTTGGAAGGAAACAACAGTCCACGTCTTTGTCTCCATTATCCTCAAAATCAAAAAATAAATGCAAAGCAGAAAATAATACCATTAGTACACTTCAATGAAAACTAGATATTATACTATTTCTAGTTTGAAATGAACAGCAAAATGAATCCTTAAGAAGTTGACTCAGTTTGTAGGTGAGGGAACAGGCAACAGATAAAACAATATAGTTGAATTATGGCCAACGGCCACGTTTAGTCATGTTATTTTGACATCTTTACTGTTACAAAAATGTAAGTAATAACTTTTAATTCATAATTAGGCCAATAATGTCACTTGTTGTTTTTAAATAATTTTAAAATTTGTTTTAAAATAATTATTGCCAACTAAAAAATAGAAGAAATAATATATGGAAAATTAATATGTATGTAACAAAGAAAACACCACAAACTTGTTATTAAAACTAATTTTAACACATTTAAATGCAATTTGATTAATATTCCAAAACTTCAGTTCACTCATTTTTTCATCGAGTAGATGAATAACAATATCTGAAGAATTGCATGGCTCTATAAAAAAATTTTGTTTTGTTAAATACTCATTCCCTATTATCAAAATTTGATTATCAAATGTTATTACAAAGTTTTTTATGTCTACGATAGTGCCATCAGATAAGTAGCAACGATTATCTGAAGGAATTGAAGATAAAGTGAAATTTTTAAATAATAGGTGCTCATATTGAGAAACTTTCTCTAAATTTGAAATAAGAGGTCCATTCCCATGTTCTTCTACAGTACAAGGAAAATATTGTGAAGTTTGTGAAGTTGTGTTGAGCTTTTTTAATTCCTGTTGTCTATTAATAACTTGTTGAAGTGGTTTTGCTGCTTTACGCACCATCTTTTTTAGAGTTTGCATGTAGTTTTCAAATTCGAATGCACTGAAGTTATCTAATATTCCAAACTCTTTAACATCCTCAGTAATATGTATTAACAGCTTCGCTGCCATCAATATAATATGTGTATGGAGTGAGAAATGCCGATACTATATTTTAAGTCAATAGGCCTAAAGACGGGTTGTTTTTGCTTTTTGTGGTACTTTGACAAACATTTTTTTATTTATTATTGGATAAATAAAAAAAAACAATAATTCCGCACATGTGCGGGCATGGCACCTAGCTTGAAAGTTGCTACCCAAGTGCCAGGCCCGCACAAATGCGGGCAATGTTACTGCTGTGTAATTAATTATAAAAGTATAAATCATTGGTTGATTAACATAAAACAAATAAACATTAATATTCCTAGACATGTTACACAAACATATAAACATGAAACGTCAAACGTCAATAACAAATATTGTTATATAAACAAAATAAACACATCCTAATGGATAATAACTTGATAATAACTAGGTTGCACAAAGGAACGGATAAGTATATTCATAAAACATTATTTAAAAACAACAAAAGCTTCTATAAAACAAAATAAAACAATTTCAAAGTGAAGAATGATACGGATCGAAACATTCGAAGCAAAGACCAGGCTTTTCATTGCACAATTCACAGTGCCAGATGGTATCTTTTCGTTTCTTCGCTACTTTTGAACACATCCGACACATTTTACGTTTAAGTTTTCCTTTAGCATTTTTTTCAGTTATTTTGCTGATTTTATGCGGCACTTGGGTTCTAGTTCTGCTTGGGGTAGCAACGACCGGGGCACTTTTTTCCGGTAATAATTTATCTATTATTGACAGACGGTAGTCATATAGAGTCATTTTTGGTTGAACTGAATACTTATTATAAATTTTGTAGGAATTCATAAATAGCATTTGAAAAGTATGAATGGCTAGTTTTAGATACCAACGGAGAGTTTTCCTTTCAAAAGGATAAAACGCAAGAAGCTGGTCTTGTCTATCAACTCCAGACATGAACTGATTATACTTCGCAATAGCTTCGGGTTTGTCTGCAACTTGTCCTCGTTTGTTTGTAACCGGTACCTTTCTGTCTTCAAACTCTGTTGTTATATACATTACGGGACGTTTATCTTCTCATTTACCTATATGCATTCCTTCTCGAAAATACGTTTCCACCTTTTTTTAGTTTTTTTTGGATAACTTCTTGTGGATTTTCCTTTAGATCTTTCCTTAAAGTACCTGTGCAGTACGTGTTGTTATCTTTGCCAAGGTAAAGCTGTTATAGAAGTTATCCATGTATATTGAGTGGCCACTTTGAAGTTTCCCTTCCAGCAATTGCACAACTACCTTTCCTGCGTGGCCCTTCCCCGTTACTTCCTTATCGTACCCTCCTGCATAAACTCGAAATTTAAGTATGAGTCCATCAGGCTCAGTCAACATGTACAGTTTTATTCCGTATTTATGTCGTTTATTTTTTATAAACTGTTTGAACCTCAAATGGCCTCTCCACAGAACCATACTTTCATCCAATGATAACTTTTTCGCAGGATAATAACACTGGTGCATTTTATTATTAAAATAATTAATAACACTACGAATTTTGTACAAAGGGTCTTCATTTCCTGTATCTGAAGTAAAATGAAGACACCTCAATATTATTAAAAATCTATTTCTGCTCATCTGTTCCCCAAAAATTTTTATTGAGAATAATCTGTGCGTTTTCCAATAGTCCTGAAGCCTGGATAACGGTATAGTGCCCATATGGAATAGTAAACCTAAAAATATTCTCAATTCAGGAATAGCTTATTCCTTCCAGGCAATTATTCTCGAGTTCTCTGAAACACTATCCAAAAATAATCTCATGGCTTGAGCATTTGTTTCCCTACAAATCATTTCCAGAAATTGTTCCTCGAAAAAGAAATAAAAATAATCAAGTGGGGTCGATCCAACATCCCCAAAAAACTGATTTTGTTTCGAGAAAGTTATATTTTTCAGCTGAACTGTGGTAGTCCACGTAGAACTGGATGCAGTTGTAGATGGCCTGTTCAGCTGCTCAGATTGGTCGGCAAAAGAAGACGGGGATATATTAATAGCTGACACCTCATCAAAGGTCAGTTGTTCTTCGTCACACGTTACACGTTATCAGACCACCCCATCAACCCCGCTTCGTCTTCGATATTGTAATCTTCGTCACTACTAAATTCTTCTGTTCTGTTCTTCAATATCGCTATCGTCAAGGTTGTAAAACTTTTTCTCAGTTCGTTTAGGCCCAGTAGGCCCTGCGCTATCATCCATGTCTGTAAGTAAGAAATTAAATATAATAAAACAATATACTAGAATAACTAAGACTTCTTACCTATTTTTTGCCGTTTATTCACAGTGCAAAACTATAAAGATTACGCTAAATGCGATTTTTACCACTAATTTTACAATGTAAATTAAACAGTACAAAACATAACCAACGAATACAAAAATAGGAAACTGCCACGTGCTATGTGTTAACGGAAGGTTCAACCGCGGTGCCAAACCATAAACCACACACTAAGCCTGAGGCTAGCGAGAAACCGATAAATACAAATTAAGACGACGTGGCCCGCACATACGCGTGACCGGCATATTGTTGTCACACACCACTTGCATCTGGAAATTGGTTTTATTAGTAATCTATCAATTCAATTTTTTATACACTTACTTGAATGGAATAATAGCCTTTCCTATTGATGTAAGAGTCAGGATCATTTTGCGGCTAATCAATTTGTATATGGGAGCCATCAATAGCTCCAATAATATTGGGAAAACCTTTGGCCTGGAAATGCTGTGCTATATCTGTACCATCCGTGAATAAATGGATAAGTCGAAATTATAAACATTTCAGTATGGCCATTTTAATCATTTTGATGCTTTTAAAGAAAACTGAATTGAAATCAAACTTCGATTTTTTGGAAATGGGTTGATAATATGCAATAAATTACGTGAATAAATTATGAGATGTGAAATTTTATTACTTCTTTAAAAAAATGTAACTTACCTATTTATTCACCATAAATTTGTGTGTTCTTGTTGAGTTACCGACTTGTTCCGCTTAATGCAAAAATATACTGAACAAAACAAAGAACGTTTTTTAAGCTTAGTTAATTTATTAAAGCAATGCGAACATTAATTTTATATCAAAACAAAAAAAAGTATTATTGATCATCTGGATCAAACTCTTCTAAGTCCGGGTCTAAGTCTTGCATATCCGTCGTAGTGGGCAAGTTTAGGTAAAAGTTATGAAATACTTCATCGATGAGCGGTAAAAGATCAAGTAGGTCTTGCTTTTTCTCCTTACTGATTGGCAAAGGCTTGTCTGTGATTTGGGGCAATGTGATAGGTATAGTGTGTTTTCCTCTCCTTCGGAAATTTAAAGATTTAAAAGGCTTTGAGACGTCTAAACTATGTTTATACTTGACTGTTCCTATTTCCCTGTTATACTGAAACCACTGGACTGGCTGCCACAAGAATTTTTCTCCATCAGTGTTAACTTTTTTAACGACTAATGCTCCTTTTCCTAGACTGCTAAAATCTAAGAAGTCTTCTTGTTCCATTACTACTACTTTAAATGGTTTTTTCCTTCTGCAGGATCTTACCATCTGATACCAGTCATTAGGGTGATTGATTTTTATATGTGTTCTTTTCTTTCTCTATAAGCGCATGATCGGTATCACATTCCATGTGAGTGTGACCACTGACTGAAAATTTGTGATTTATTATTTTGATATAGGGGCATTTTGTAAGAGCAAAGGAGAACATGAAAGCGACTTGCTGGTTTTTATTTTGGCCACCGCAAGTATCCGAGTAGAAAGTTACCTCTTCCACACCATGGAGTTCCAATAAAAGGCGGTAAATACAAGAGGCTATCTGATTGCTACCTCTTCCAGCAGTTGATTCGTCCCACATGAAACACGTAACTTCATTCGATGTTAAATCGTGAACTGTCAGGTTAAACGTCCATAACTGACGCTTATAAAAGGCAGTGTTTGCTGTTAAAAAGGGTGTTGGAAAGCACTGTTGAAGATCGAAAGTGTATGCCTTTTTTTTAGTGTCTGAAACCGCAATCTCCTTATCCATCTGTTTCGCCTTATAGGCATCCTCTGCGAGCTGATGGTGTTTATCCCTCTCTTGTAATAAATTCTCTTTCTCCTCCCCCTCAACGACTTTTAATTTTGTTTCGAAAATATCACATTTAACACAAGTATCTTGTTTAGGTTTTTTAAATGCAAGGTTTAAACTGTAGAAGCAGTTCTTGTACAACGTTAATGAGACAGGTTTGTCTCCTATTTCTTTGTACATGTCATACATTTTAGCTATAGATAAGTCAGTAGACAAGTACTTTTTAGATGTTCTATTTCTACAGTAGTGGCTTTCATATTTGGGAAACGACAAAATGTGATCTTTAGCTTTTTGAATTCCTTCCATCGAGCGTCTATCACCTGAAGGAGCAATTCCACGTCTATCGGGGGGAATAATTCCAGAAAATGACTCTTTTTTCTTTTCACCTACTATTTCAACAAATCCTTTGGTTTCACCGAAGGTTGCAATAAAGCAAGATTTACAGATTGGCTTTTGTATCCCAGCCATAAGGATACTATATTGATATGAATATTGCCTGTGTTTTTTTTTGGTCCTAGTTTTTCTGTTTTCTTTTGATTTAAATTAATTAGAGAAGCTATATAGTTGGCCCTTTTATCACGACTTCCCAAGTTCCAATAGTCTTGAAAACATCTATCCCGGTCCTCATCTGAAAACCTCTCTTTACATTTCATACGACATGCTTTCAATGGCTTCATATTTCTAGATTGTATCACCTTTCCTTTTTCAGTAGTATAACTTTTGCCAGCATTTCGTAATTCTTCACTTTCTTGTCTCTGCTTCCGTGTCCTTCCTTGTTTCTTCTTTTTTTTCGTACTATTTGGCTCGTTTCCACCGCAACATCGTCTTTGTCTCTTTCATTTAAGTTATACGAATCTGTTCCTGTCGTTACCATTTTGGTTTTATCGGGGGTGTAGTTTACATCTTTAATGCTATTTTCTTCTGTGCATTTTTTCTTCCGTTGGGTCTCTAAAAAAAGCTTAAAATAATACGAATTTCAAGTATTACGGACCTTTACCTCCAACTTGATCATCACTTTCGCCAGTAGAGGATTCTATGTCTTCAACAAAATCCGGATCAGCGATACTGTCATCGGAATCAAAATCACTCTGGTTTAAGTGGCCGTTATCCTCAGTTAAATAATTAAAAGTACTTGTGGACGGAGCGGGATTAGCATCAAAACACTGTACTCCTACAGAAGATGTCGCAAAAAACTTGCTACCCTCGGCGCAAATATCTGTTTTATTTTCTATTTCTGAAAAAAAACTGCTATACAAAACAAAGTTAATTAACATTGTATTGTAGTCTCATTTGTCGTTGTGTAAATGTTTTAGACAAACTTTTTAGTACGCCCTATTTTATGAATTTTATTGGCAAATACAGAAGTAATTACAATGAACACTTACCTGGTTCAAAAAGATCCGTAGGAACACTTTCTGATGTCACATTCATGCTGTTTTGATTGTTTATTTCTGCTTGTATTACACTTGGTCGTTCACTAATATTTCTAGCAACTTCGGACACATTGTCTTGTATAAACCCTTCCAAGGCATTTTTCATAATCTTTTTAACTCGATCTCCCATTTTTTTAACTGCTAAGACATCTAATAATAATTATTAAAACATCGGCTTGCATGGATATTGCTTGCATGTGTACTTCATAACCTCAAAACAACGACTTTTCTTTATCTAGTTACTTCCCATTCAAATGCAACGCCCACTGTTTTTTTGTTATGTTCATAAACAGGTAATTCATGACACCGACAAAAATAAAGGAAAATACAATGTGTCCAGGCGGATATTTCTACATACCTGGTTATTCACAAACTGAATATTATGTACACGGATGGTTAAGTTGAGTTACCCTATTTCACACAAATATTAACACTCCTATAGTAGTTTGTGCAACTAGTGTGGATATGGACAATCCACACGAGTCGAACAGTATATTTTTTCTACTACCCACTTGAAAAATCTAGAAAATAAACATTTTAATAAACTGTAATCTCGACAGTAATATAACTTCAATTTCAAAGTTTTCAACAATTTTCATAATTTTACCAATTAATATCAAGCGGAGTAATTATTTAAAAATAAAATTAACAATGAAAAAATCTCTTCGTTGGGCCTCGAACCCTGGGACTAGCGCGCGATAGCCTGTTATCCTTACCACTCGACTACCGATGAATGTTCTAAACGAATATCTATAACGTCATATGAATTACATAGTTTTATAAAAGCTGACGTCTATCAGAAGTCCTCTTTAATACCCATTTTATTCTGTTTTCAGTATTTGTTGTTAATTTATACGGATCATTTTATTTATGTTTATTATTGTAAATAGATATTCTTGATCCAGTGCTTCTAGGGAAGCCTTTTTTTCGATAAGTTATTTTGACGTTTCTTTGAAATTCAAAAAAGGGGAGTTGACGAATTCTAAACGCGAATGCTGATTGGTGGATTTCATATACGTTCTAGGATGTATATGAAGATATACGTTCAGTTAACCGGTATGGCCTACATTTCCATTCTGTAAACTGTGCAAAAAATGGATAATATACATGTGGGTGTAAAAAAAATAATAAACAAGTCGACATACCTTCATGCAAGTTAAATAAGATTAAGTCAGTAAGTAGACATGTTTAGTTATCCAGGTATTTCGAAATTATATTTGTAATTCTTTTTAAAAAAATAAGGGTAACTATAGATATTGGTTTTCATACATGAAAAATCGACAAATCCAACTATTCACGGCCTCCTCCAGGGTAACTATTGTATAAAGGCGAGGTACCTACATATTCACCTGACGAAATTTAAAGAGAACTATTTGATTATTCATATATCCTCTTTTTAAAAACAATTAACTTATCCACTTATTCACGGATGGTACAGATATGTAGCTTTTCCTCATCATCTGACCATACTATTACTTGAGCACTAAGATTGCTCAAAAAAACTGACAATCTCACAATTATTCTTTCAAGGGATGATTTTGTGATGTTAAATCTATCTGATACATCAGCAGAACTTGCAGTTTGATGCTCGATGTACCACAGAAATATTTAAACCTGCAATTAGTATTTTACAATAACAATTTAGTGAGAATAGTTTGTTTACTTACATGATTATGTGCAGAAATTTTCCCGAATTGGCCACTATCATCTTTGTAATAATCACTGTTTTCAAATCTGTGTGCTATTTCAGCTGCTACATTTTTTGAGACTCGAAAATTATTGAAAAATTCTTCTTCGGTATAATGCGAAACTGTTTGTTCTAAATAATCAAATGAAGATAGGTATGTTATTAAAATCAAAATGTATGTATGTATTATAATAATCACTGAGACCTAAAATATCTATTGTGTCCCCTTACTCCTACTTAGTTTCTGAGGAGAGTCTCTGAACTTAGTAGCTCCTTTAGTCCTATTAATTTTAGGATATGTGCAGACTCCAACTTGGGGAAACGTTCCTCTTCTATCCAGTAATCTCCCAGGTACTGTGCTCTAGGATTCTGGAGTGCTGTGCAGCTGGAAAGTATGTGGATGGAGGTTTCTCTTCGATGCCACAATATCTGCATTCTTCTTCCTCCACTATTTTGAGTTTTTTCAGGTGCCCATTCAGGCGACAATGTCCCGTTAGGATCCCTATTAAAATTAGCGTTAAATCAAATAATGTTGTGCAAACCTAGGTAATCTTCGTTTCTTGTTCCGACATCTCCAATATTGTCTAAATCCTTATCATCTGATGAAGGCTCTTCATATACATAATTTAGTAAATATTCATCCATATTTATATTTTGATTTACAATATTCACGTGCAAGGTTTAAATGGTAGTAGATCAACGATTATAGGGTGTATAGTGATATGTTTTTATTTTAGTGTGTTGTATTTATAATGTGATGTGATGAATTATTTATTTCAGAGTATATGTGTATTGTGTGTTGTCTATGCATGTATTATTTTAATTTTGCTCCGGCCAACAATGATACAAATATTGTCCAAATTTATTTACCCTTATTTCTCAAATTTTCTTATTTAAATAATTACTTCGCTCAATCGGTTTGCATGAAACGTCTCAAAACTTAGGGAGAGTTCAAAAACAGGCAACCACCATCACCAATAGTGTTGTCTCTCTTGAATTATTATTCAAAGACTTGTTTTTAATTTTGAATTGATTAATGAACGTTTAAACTTGTATTTATTGTAATTGACTCAACAAAATAAAGTTATTATCAACACGTCTGTTATTAATATTAAAAATAAATTTTCTTATGTTGCCTTTAACAATGGCAACAATGTGAAAAGAAATCTCGTTTCTTCCACGAAGTGGCAATAGTGTAATTTATGTGAAATTGAATAAAATGGCGAAAACGGTTTTAAATATGATGCAAATGAAATGTGAACGAAATTTCTCCAGATATCGAAGAATGACGTCACCCTTTATAAGGTAAAGAAATAATTATGCTAATTGAACAACCTAAATCTATCTTATCTAATCACTGATGTTATATTTATGGGAAATAACCTTAAAAATCACTTTATAACCTGTTAGAAACTTGTTGCACTCTTTCAAAGAATTGTTTTGTCCTTTCTGCCTTCCAGGAAAAGAAATCGGTGGTGGACTAAATTTTGTATTGAATGGGAATCAAAAATAGCTACACGTACTACTATTTATAAAATTTGTGTATAGACATCTGGTTCCAATTGAACTGCTTCAACTCGTTCAGGTAAGTTTCGTAAATTTGTATAAATTTTGACTTACCAATTCTTGTAATACTTGTTATAGATTCATTGGAAATATGGACCAACTATTCTACAGTCCTTCCTAATGATTCAAGCACTAATATTTATTACTCAGCAGTTCATTTTCTGCATATCATTTTCCATTTTATTTTTTCTGGTCACCCACACCGCATTTTAGATATCAACAACCCCTTAGTTTTCTCTTAGTTACCATCCTCCAATCCTCATCGTTTCTTTTTCTTTTGTTACATTAACAAATTTCAATTGGATATCAATGTTTTGACACATTGAAATAATTTTACTTAAATTAAACTTATTATGTTAAAATATGTACAGGAAATTGGAAATATTAATAACAGAGTATTTTTTAAGATTAGTAATTAATAATAAATTTCATTTGTGTTAACAACTCACAATTCATTCGACAGTCACATCTTTTGATTGGTTGATATTAGTTAGGATTATTGATGCTATTTTGTTCTAGTGTTGGTAAAGCCGCGGTCAGACTAGGCTGTTTAGCAGCCGCTACTAACCAGCTGCTGGCAATATCGCCAGCAAGCAGCTTAGTCTGACCCAGAACCAGCGGCCGGTGAATGCCAGCGCGCTAGTGTTTGCTAGCCACAATCAGAAGTTGAACATGTTCAACTTTGAGCGCTGCCTACCCCAAAGATAATATAACACAGAGCCTACCTTCCGCTGGCAGTCACGTGATCTCCTTGCTGGCGCCAACCAGCCAATGTGAACCCTCTAGTAGCTAACAAGCGGCTGGTGAATGAACACGTGTCTAGTTTGTTTTGCAGTGTTGGTTTCGTTAAAACTGTATTTTCTATTTATTTTTGCGATTAACAGTGAATATGGTTGACAGCAACAAGTGGTCAGGTAAAGACATAATTACATTCCTAGATATATTTCAAAATTATCCTTGCCTGTGGGACGCTTCGACTGCAGACTACATCAACAGAAATTCAAAAGACTCAGCTTATAAGGAGTTATTAGAAAAACTTGAAGAACAAGGACTTAAAGCAGAATTAGTCACATTGAAGAAAAAAATAAAAAGTTTACGTGATACGTATCGAAATGAAGTTTATAAAATAAAAAAGTCAAAGAAGAGTGGTGCGAGAGCAGAGGACGTGTACAAACCTAGACTGGTGTGGTTCTCGGCAGCAGAAATGTTTTGGAGCAGTACTATTGTTGGTCGTGACTCATCATCGAATCTGGTAAGTTTAAAAGTATATCACTACCGTAGATCATCTTATTGTTTATTGTGAAGTTTAAAAGGTAGAGAGACCATTACTTTTAGAAAAATATTTTTTCTGAACCTTAAAGTTTATTTGGTAAAATAATTTTACATACTGAACAAATACTGTCAATTTTCGTAAAAAAAAACATTCATTTGCCAATGAACAGCCAAGGTAGTTGAAAACTGCTGCGTAAACCACTGTCGTAGCTCATTTCCATCTTGTTTGTAATTGTTGGATGCATATCTAATGGAGACATAGTGTTTGGGTCCTTGCGCCATTCACCTAGGTTAATAAGTCCTGTCATCAGGTCCTCTTCATCAACTGATCCCGGGGTCATATACGTCTGAGAAGATGTCATTCTTAACCAGTTGTGCAGTGCACAACTTGCTTTTACAAAAATTTCCACTGTATCTACGTTTAACGGAATAGGTCTGCTGAATATGCGAAAACGGCTGGCCAAGATACCAAAGGCGTTTTCAGCGACACGCCTAGCTCGAGATAATCTATAATTGAAAATTCTCTCTTCCACAGAGAGACCTCTATGTGAATATGGTTTCAACATATAAGACGTGAGACCAAATGCATCATCGGCAACGCAAAGTCCTCCTATAGGCCAGTTTAAAAGATTTCTCTCAAGAGCAATTTTCAAAGTGGAATTGTTGTAAATGGTACTAACATTAGATCTGCCATCACATCCAACGTCAATATATCTGAAGCAGTATTCTGCATCGACCATGGCAAATAAAACTATGCTATATGTCCCCTTGTAGTTATAAAATAGAGAAGTGCTGTTTGGTTTGGGTTTGAATTCTGATATGTTTTCCGTCCAGTGCCCCACAGCAGTCAGGAAAGTTCCACTCACATTCAAACGACTTTTGAATCTGTTTCCATTCAGCTACTCTATCCGGTACCTGGAATAGAACGTAGAAAAGTAACATTTGTAATTCTCTTAAATATACAGGGTGTTACCTAAGTAATTTTTTGTAAATTTGATGTAAATTTTGTATTTTTTAGGACAACGTTATGGAGAGGGCATTGCAAAATGAAGACTTTGATTCTCCATTTGAGGACACCGCAGACGTTCTGTCAGTCGAAACGCCAGCAAACTCAGAGGTCAGGACTACAACTCCAAGCCCTTCAGAAAGAAAGAAGAATTCAACGCCTCCTGAATCAGGTAATGAAGCAGCAAAACGATCTCCTGGAAAAATGCTACCTCCATCTCGTCACTTGAAGCTGATGAAAACTACTTCTGGTAGTAAGAAACCTCAAACACGGTTTGAAAAGTCAGTGGAGAAGTTGCAAGATATAGCTAAAATTAGTGATGGGAACTATCGAATAAATACTATCGAATAATTCGATAGTTACAGACTATTCGAATAATTCGATAGTCTCTGGACTATTCGATAGTTAAAACGATGTTGTCCTATTTCACTTAAAACTTTAACTTCAAATATTGTTAAAGAATTAAAACAAATTAGAAGAAAATTTAAATTTATTATGTTAAAAATAAAAATACCTGCTATCATTTTAGTAACATGAATAAAGTGGATATTACAGTAAAAAAAAAATTCCAATGGTAACTTTTAAATACTAAAAAAACATTAATTATTCTAAAAGATTTTTACAAAACAAAATAAAATCATGAATTAAAAATGTTTGAAATATGAAAAATTTAGGGTTCTTAAAATTCATAGAAATTAATATTCCTATTTAAAAATATATTTTCCAAGTTTTTCCCGATAGTCGATTTCTACGGCTGTTGGCTATTTGACCGGCTTTGGAGAACACTCTTTCCGATGGGACAGAGGTGGCAGGCACGCAAGAATATTTTAAGTGTAGCTTGTACAGTTCTGGCATCAAAGATTTATTTTTTTTCCAAAATTCCAACGGATTTTCTGTTCTTCTACACATTTGTAAGTCCAAATATGATCTAATCATAGTCAGTGCTGACACTTCAGGTGTTACTTCCATCCTTTTTTTAACCTTTTCATCAAAATGTTCCCAGATATCAATATCTGTTGCCTTTCGTTCTCCTGTCTCTTGATGTTCTTTACCTTTATTCTCGACTGCAGCTTGGGGTTCACTTTTTTTTATTGCTAATTATAACAGACAGTTCATTTTCCAACATTTTTACAGCCGATTCTGCATTTTCCTAAACTCCGAATCCCATTTTCTTGAACCTGGGATCAAGTAGAGTGGCGCGTGCACAAACAGAATTTTTTTTCCAATATTCCTAGTCGTCGGGAAATATTCTCAACAAGTTTGTTCTGTAAAAATTCCCCAGTGATTGTTTTATTGGAATAATTTTTAATACTGTACTGTATGCCTCTTACTAAAGGAATGATCAGAGACATTGTGCAGTATTTTTCTCCTGACAATTCAACCGTCATTTTTTCTATAGGTTTTAATATTGGGATCCAGTCCGCAATCATATCCCATTCAAATGGGGTAAGAGGTTCAGGTGCTTTTGGTAGCGACGCCAGCACTGCTGATAAAGGTTCCTTAATAATTACTAATCTTTCCATCATAATTAGAGAAGAATTCCACCTAGTAGGGACATCTTGCTTTACTTTAAGTTCTTGTAATCCCATTTGTTTTTGCATGGATCTTAGTTTTTCTGTTGCTACTGCGCTGTGTTTGAAATGACCTACTATTGCTCTACATTTTTTAAGCACTCGTTGTATTTCAGTATTAGAATCGAGCGCACCAACAACACTCAAATCGAGTGTGTGAGCAACACAAGGATGGTATCTAAGTTGTAAAACATCATTTACTGCTTTTTTAATGTTCGCTGCATTATCACTCACTATCGTGACAATTTTATCTTTAATGTCCCATTCTTCAAAAAGATTTCTCAGCAAAGCAGCTATATTCTCACCTGTATGAGATTCAGTAAACTCGCGAGTGGCTAAGACAGTACTATGTAATGTATCTTCAAAAATGAAATGAGCAGTTAAACTGCAGAATGGTGTATTATTATCGGACGTCCATATATCTGTAGTCACCGCTATATCTTCTACATGGGAAAGCATATTCTTAACTTGACCAGAAATAGTTTTATGGGCATTTGATAACATGGTACTCAATAATTTTCTGTTTGGAGGTTTATACAATGGTTGAAGCTGTTTTGAATATTGTAAAAACCAGCATCTTCTACAACCGATAGTGGTTGATAATCTAAAGCTACCATTTTTAGCAGACTTCTATCACACTTGTCTCTCTCAGCTTCAGTTAATTCACTTTTCTCTGTAAAGAATAGCTTTGCTTGCATTGGTCGCTTAATTGCTACTTTTTTTACTTCAGTATCTCTGGACGTTGAAGGTCTCGGAGAAGGTTCCCTTTTAGAAACACCATCACTAATTTGTTCTGCAACAGGCACATCATTGTCTTTATTTGTTTTATTTATAGTTGGGTCTAAATATCCTGGGTGTTTTCGCTTCAAGTGATCCCTCAAATTTGATGTATTCCCTGAATATTTTAACACTTTTTTGCAAAGTAGACACTCTACTGTACCACCACTATCGACGTTTTTAAAATATTCCCAGGCTGAGGAACGTTTCACCGTTCGCCTCATATTTGTTAAAATATATATAGAAATATTAGATTAAATATTAACAAACTATGTTTCACGTTTCACTACTCGAACTCTACTAAAGCGAATCTTTTGTGAGTAAAGATGTGCTATGTAAATCACATGAAAATAAATTAGACGGATAGAGTTACCACTGTTGCCAGCTCCTATAAGAAATGTCCCCAGAGTAATTAAAAATTACTATCAAAACAAAAGCCCCTAGGAATATTAACAAATCCGATAATTTTAGTTCATGTTTATTTCTTTTCTCCTAAATACTAATTACTACAAACTAATAAGATTCGATAGTTAAAACTATTCAATGAATGATTATTCGATATTTGAAATCATTCGATAGTTCCCATCACTAGCTAAAATAGCTGTTGATGATGAAGACCAATTTGACAAATATGGGAAGTATATTGCTAGCCAATTAAGGGAGATGCCACTAAGAAATTTCATCACCTTACAAAGTCAAATTAATCACCTCATCACAACAGAACGCTTACACTGTTTTGATGCTGACCAAGAACAGTGTTCCATGCAGCGTTCGCAGTCACCATACAGCGGCAGCTCTCGTTCAACCCCTCAATTGTCACCATACAGCGGCAGCTCTCGTTCGACCCCTCAGTTGTCACCATACAGTCAAAACAGCTCTGACAAAACACCACGTGCAATCTACGACGATGATACTGGAGGTTTGGACATTTTATCCCAAGCTATGGTTGGAATGTGTAATGCGGGGAACAGCCATGCCAATTTAATTAATTATTAAAGAGCTTTTTAGGTTTCTTTCATAAGTACTATTTTATACAGGGTGTTTCATTGGGAAATGGGCATACGGTAAGGGTAGGTAGAGGTCGCCTAGGTGGTTCTAAAAAACCCCCGTATGATGGGTCTAGCGCTCTTTATAACCGAGATACAGGGTGTTTTATACATTTATCCTATTTCTTTCGAACCTCATAACTTCCGAGTTACCCTGTATTTTATTTTGAGATTTGGTACACGTAATAACCATTACCTAGAGACTCCATCAAAAGCATCTCCAAAAAGATAGTGTAGAAAGAAAACGGAGAGATTTTTATTAATTTTATTAATTGACATGAACAGAAAACAAGAAATTCTAACAACATTGTCCAAACGAGTACTTTTAACATTTTTTTAAGTATAAATTCATTTCTCGTATTTTACTCTTGTTATTCTAAATGTGGAAGTGCATAGTTTCCAGATACATATCCTTATACAGGGTGTTCGAGATATTCGAAACATATTGAATGGGTATGTCCTAAGTACGGCTCTGTAATCACATTTTTTAGTGGTCTGTACTCGTAAACATACAAACTCAATTGAATTTCTAGGATGCTTCTCTAGATGCATTAAATGGATTTCATTTCAAGCTAAAAAATAAAAAAAAACCTCTCCGATACCATTGTAAACCCCCAAAACGTGCATAAATTATAACTTTGACGGTAAATTTTTGGTAGTAAAATTGTCTGCGGAAAAATAAAAACGAAATAAGTAGATTCGATTTTTTATACCCTTTCCAATTATGAAGAGCAATTTAAAAAAAATCCATATACAGGGTGTTGTTTTTAGGAAAGATGAGTTTTGAAATTTTTTATTAAGCCGGACCTGCACTATCTTTTTGGAGATGCTTTTGATGGAGTCTCTAGGTAATGGTTATTACGTGTACCAAATCTCAAAATAATACACAGGGTAACTCGGAAGTTATGAGGTTCGAAAGAAATAGGATAAATTTATAAAACACCCTGTATCTCGGTTATAAAGAGCGCTAGACCCATCATATGGGGGTTTTTTAGAACCACCTAGGCGACCTCTACCTACCCTTACCGTATGCCCATTTCCCAATGAAACACCCTGTATAAGTAATATTTCAATAAAAGTGTTATTCCTGATTGACTATATATAAAAATATTTCCAGTTTGTTTTACATTGAAGAAAAATGCTAATCTGTTATAGACAAAGTGAAGATGATTAATAAACTACAATATTGTTTAAAGTAAAATGTGTTCATAATTTTTGTACTAGGCGTACTTTCCTTTTAGGAAAAAATCCCTTGCTGGTTTTCCAGCAAGAAAAAACAATTATTTACTATTTGATAGGCATACTAAACATACAAATAGGGGTAAACAATGTACCTTGATGAACTGCTGTAAAACCTCATAAATTGCGCTCAACACTTCTGGAACGAACACTGAAATTGTGCTATGAGGAACTCTAAATAGGTAGGCTAAAGACTTGTAACTGTCTCCAGTTGCTAGATAACGTAAAGTTATTTCCAGTTTTGTTTTACTTGAAATAGCCTGACGGAATTTGGTGTCTTCTTTCTGGATAAGCGGAGTAACTAACTCTAATAACTCTATAAATTTAGGAACTGACATTCTTAAAATGTTTGCATAAGATGATGGGTCTTCTAATTCTAGTTCCTTAAAAAGTCTTGCTGATGCTCCCAGGTCGTTTCTTCTTAATATCCAGGATCTAACCCACCATCGCCTTTTCTTCCGTTTCAACGTCTGTTCACACAACTCTTTAATTCCAATATTTAACACACGTCTCAAAACTTCACGACTCACACCAATAGATGACATGGTGAACACACATAAAATACACAACACAATGCTTTCAAGTCATCAGCAGCAACTGTACAAGCGGCTAGTAGGTTTTATAATGTTAACCCTTAAGTCTGCTCGCATACCGAAGCAATAGCAATGAGCAACTAGCAATAGACGATAAGCAACACGCAATATTATGTTACGTTGATCTCGCATACCAAATCAATAATATTCCTTATTTGCTTATTCTAGAATTTCGTTGTTAGCGCAGACGAAATTAATAAATAATAATAAAATCATTAGTCTCAAATGTCGTCGTCTGATGAGGTTGAAGTAGTTATAATGTGGCAGTATAGGCGAAGAAGAAATAGGAAACGAAGACGATATTGGATTCATCCTTCCTTAAAAGTACTCAAGAATCATGGAGCAAGTTTATGGGCCAATGAATTAAAGGTTCATCCCACCCAGTTTCAGTACTGCTATCGGATGAGTCCAAAAATAAAAACAAACCAACCTATATTTTGTAAATGTTGACAACAAATAGGCAATTATATTGTATTTCAACACGCACGCCGTGTCGCTAGCAATATAGATTGCCCTGGACAGGCGATAACGATATCACGTTGTGTCGGTGTACGAACCCCGATATATGAATATGTGAAATATGTATCGACAATATCATCCCTTATTGCTTGTTGCCTGTAGCTAGTTGCGTATTGCTTTGGTATGCGAGCCGCCTAAGATCCAGCTGGCTGCTGGCGATATTGCCAGCAGCTGGTTAGTAGCGGCTGCTAAACAGCCTAGTCTGACCGCGGCTTTAGAGACTTCTATTAAATTGTACTCTACAGGGTGTATTTTATCTATTAATTAGATAACTTTTATAAATCGAATAATTTGTAATTTTATGATATAAGGTGATTTAAATAAGTTTATGGGATAATTAAACTGTATTTATTTTATGGTCGGAATGAATCATAACAATAGATAACCTTATTATAGTTATTATACTGAAATCACAACTAAAATTGCGCCATAATCAGTTCAGGTACTAAACTAGTTCAAGTTGGTATAAACTCTTTCCCAGGAGTGGGATTCTAACAATTGATTGTATCATATTTGAACTTTGGTTTCTAGACTTGGTCACTTGGTCGGATTTAAAATATTCTTTAAAAAAAGGGTGATGCAATGAGAGCATCATTATCTCGCACTGAGGGCGGCCTTGATGATGTTACACCACTGAGTGAATTGGAAATGAAAATATTGGATTTATTAGGAGAAAACTTTGTGGGATTGAATAATCCAGAATGTGGTGTACCTGTAAATGTGCATGTAACTAACACTTGAAGCAGATTCCTGCAAAAATAGGACTTTCACAATGAATACATTGAAGAGTTGAGGTATATGAAAAAACACCATCAAATCTTCCTTGGGCGATATTTCTCCCAATTTGAAGGATATTGTAATGGATTGAGAACTTTAAACAATTATTTGCCACAGGTAGGGGAAGCAGGGGTTAACTGGTCCGCTTTTTTCAATTTGCTCATGTTTAGGAAAATATATAATGTGTTTTAATACCATTAGATCGTATAGTAACTTATAACTTTTGCTACCCTTTCATCACCTTTGTTTGGGAAAAAATTAAACTTTAGTAATATTTTGTTATTTTTTTAAAAAAGTTGCTGTGGACCAGCTAACCCCAACGTGCTGGGTTAACTGGTCCATAGGAAGGGGTCCTATATCATATCATAATCCTAAAAAAGCAAATAAACCAAAAAACAAACGTATTTTTCCGAAATAATAATACTGGATATTCATTTCAAATAAACAAACATTAACATAAGCATAAACATTACTCAGTCTACAAATAAAATGGATGAGCTTCAACTAATGGATTCCATAGTCTGTTAAGTCAATGGAAAACCATATCATGTTCTCATAACGTGCTCATGAACCATGTATAGGAGTAGGTAATAAAGCAATTAGTTCAGTTTTTCCTACATATGTTTCTGGTTCATCAGAGATCTCGAATTTAGTTGTAGATACAACATTTTTGTAGAACTGTACAAGGTAGCCGTTTCCTTGACGGCCAACAATTTGGGCAACATAATTTCTACTAAAATGAACAGTTTTGCCAAAAACCTTTACAACCACAAATCGCTCATTTTCAATGTTCTCAAAATTTTCTAACTGCTCCTCTTCTTCAAAAGACTCCAAGTCTGTGGAGTCGTCATATTCGACATTACTTCTTGAAGACTTACTATCGCTGTCTGGCACAACCTTACGTTTTACCTTTTCTTTCGAAGCTTTTGCCTCAATTTTCCGTTTTAGTGCATTTTTTTTTCGTTTCGTATCTTAAGTGCCTCTTCCAATATATATTGTATTTCAACACGCACGCCGTGTCGCTAGCAATATAGATTGCCCTGGACAGGCGATAACGATATCACGTTGTGTCGGTGTACGAACCCCGATATATGAATATGTGAAATATGTATCGACAATATCATCCCTTATTGCTTGTTGCCTGTAGCTAGTTGCGTATTGCTTTGGTATGCGAGCCGCCTAAGATCCAGCTGGCTGCTGGCGATATTGCCAGCAGCTGGTTAGTAGCGGCTGCTAAACAGCCTAGTCTGACCGCGGCTTTAGAGACTTCTATTAAATTGTACTCTACAGGGTGTATTTTATCTATTAATTAGATAACTTTTATAAATCGAATAATTTGTAATTTTATGATATAAGGTGATTTAAATAAGTTTATGGGATAATTAAACTGTATTTATTTTATGGTCGGAATGAATCATAACAATAGATAACCTTATTATAGTTATTATACTGAAATCACAACTAAAATTGCGCCATAATCAGTTCAGGTACTAAACTAGTTCAAGTTGGTATAAACTCTTTCCCAGGAGTGGGATTCTAACAATTGATTGTATCATATTTGAACTTTGGTTTCTAGACTTGGTCACTTGGTCGGATTTAAAATATTCTTTAAAAAAAGGGTGATGCAATGAGAGCATCATTATCTCGCACTGAGGGCGGCCTTGATGATGTTACACCACTGAGTGAATTGGAAATGAAAATATTGGATTTATTAGGAGAAAACTTTGTGGGATTGAATAATCCAGAATGTGGTGTACCTGTAAATGTGCATGTAACTAACACTTGAAGCAGATTCCTGCAAAAATAGGACTTTCACAATGAATACATTGAAGAGTTGAGGTATATGAAAAAACACCATCAAATCTTCCTTGGGCGATATTTCTCCCAATTTGAAGGATATTGTAATGGATTGAGAACTTTAAACAATTATTTGCCACAGGTAGGGGAAGCAGGGGTTAACTGGTCCGCTTTTTTCAATTTGCTCATGTTTAGGAAAATATATAATGTGTTTTAATACCATTAGATCGTATAGTAACTTATAACTTTTGCTACCCTTTCATCACCTTTGTTTGGGAAAAAATTAAACTTTAGTAATATTTTGTTATTTTTTTAAAAAAGTTGCTGTGGACCAGCTAACCCCAACGTGCTGGGTTAACTGGTCCATAGGAAGGGGTCCTATATCATATCATAATCCTAAAAAAGCAAATAAACCAAAAAACAAACGTATTTTTCCGAAATAATAATACTGGATATTCATTTCAAATAAACAAACATTAACATAAGCATAAACATTACTCAGTCTACAAATAAAATGGATGAGCTTCAACTAATGGATTCCATAGTCTGTTAAGTCAATGGAAAACCATATCATGTTCTCATAACGTGCTCATGAACCATGTATAGGAGTAGGTAATAAAGCAATTAGTTCAGTTTTTCCTACATATGTTTCTGGTTCATCAGAGATCTCGAATTTAGTTGTAGATACAACATTTTTGTAGAACTGTACAAGGTAGCCGTTTCCTTGACGGCCAACAATTTGGGCAACATAATTTCTACTAAAATGAACAGTTTTGCCAAAAACCTTTACAACCACAAATCGCTCATTTTCAATGTTCTCAAAATTTTCTAACTGCTCCTCTTCTTCAAAAGACTCCAAGTCTGTGGAGTCGTCATATTCGACATTACTTCTTGAAGACTTACTATCGCTGTCTGGCACAACCTTACGTTTTACCTTTTCTTTCGAAGCTTTTGCCTCAATTTTCCGTTTTAGTGCATTTTTTTTTCGTTTCGTATCTTAAGTGCCTCTTCCAATATATATTGTATTTCAACACGCACGCCGTGTCGCTAGCAATATAGATTGCCCTGGACAGGCGATAACGATATCACGTTGTGTCGGTGTACGAACCCCGATATATGAATATGTGAAATATGTATCGACAATATCATCCCTTATTGCTTGTTGCCTGTAGCTAGTTGCGTATTGCTTTGGTATGCGAGCCGCCTAAGATCCAGCTGGCTGCTGGCGATATTGCCAGCAGCTGGTTAGTAGCGGCTGCTAAACAGCCTAGTCTGACCGCGGCTTTAGAGACTTCTATTAAATTGTACTCTACAGGGTGTATTTTATCTATTAATTAGATAACTTTTATAAATCGAATAATTTGTAATTTTATGATATAAGGTGATTTAAATAAGTTTATGGGATAATTAAACTGTATTTATTTTATGGTCGGAATGAATCATAACAATAGATAACCTTATTATAGTTATTATACTGAAATCACAACTATAATTGCGCCATAATCAGTTCAGGTACTAAACTAGTTCAAGTTGGTATAAACTCTTTCCCAGGAGTGGGATTCTAACAATTGATTGTATCATATTTGAACTTTGGTTTCTAGACTTGGTCACTTGGTCGGATTTAAAATATTCTTTAAAAAAAGGGTGATGCAATGAGAGCATCATTATCTCGCACTGAGGGCGGCCTTGATGATGTTACACCACTGAGTGAATTGGAAATGAAAATATTGGATTTATTAGGAGAAAACTTTGTGGGATTGAATAATCCAGAATGTGGTGTACCTGTAAATGTGCATGTAACTAACACTTGAAGCAGATTCCTGCAAAAATAGGACTTTCACAATGAATACATTGAAGAGTTGAGGTATATGAAAAAACACCATCAAATCTTCCTTGGGCGATATTTCTCCCAATTTGAAGGATATTGTAATGGATTGAGAACTTTAAACAATTATTTGCCACAGGTAGGGGAAGCAGGGGTTAACTGGTCCGCTTTTTTCAATTTGCTCATGTTTAGGAAAATATATAATGTGTTTTAATACCATTAGATCGTATAGTAACTTATAACTTTTGCTACCCTTTCATCACCTTTGTTTGGGAAAAAATTAAACTTTAGTAATATTTTGTTATTTTTTTAAAAAAGTTGCTGTGGACCAGCTAACCCCAACGTGCTGGGTTAACTGGTCCATAGGAAGGGGTCCTATATCATATCATAATCCTAAAAAAGCAAATAAACCAAAAAACAAACGTATTTTTCCGAAATAATAATACTGGATATTCATTTCAAATAAACAAACATTAACATAAGCATAAACATTACTCAGTCTACAAATAAAATGGATGAGCTTCAACTAATGGATTCCATAGTCTGTTAAGTCAATGGAAAACCATATCATGTTCTCATAACGTGCTCATGAACCATGTATAGGAGTAGGTAATAAAGCAATTAGTTCAGTTTTTCCTACATATGTTTCTGGTTCATCAGAGATCTCGAATTTAGTTGTAGATACAACATTTTTGTAGAACTGTACAAGGTAGCCGTTTCCTTGACGGCCAACAATTTGGGCAACATAATTTCTACTAAAATGAACAGTTTTGCCAAAAACCTTTACAACCACAAATCGCTCATTTTCAATGTTCTCAAAATTTTCTAACTGCTCCTCTTCTTCAAAAGACTCCAAGTCTGTGGAGTCGTCATATTCGACATTACTTCTTGAAGACTTACTATCGCTGTCTGGCACAACCTTACGTTTTACCTTTTCTTTCGAAGCTTTTGCCTCAATTTTCCGTTTTAGTGCATTTTTTTTTCGTTTCGTATCTTAAGTGCCTCTTCCAATATATATTGTATTTCAACACGCACGCCGTGTCGCTAGCAATATAGATTGCCCTGGACAGGCGATAACGATATCACGTTGTGTCGGTGTACGAACCCCGATATATGAATATGTGAAATATGTATCGACAATATCATCCCTTATTGCTTGTTGCCTGTAGCTAGTTGCGTATTGCTTTGGTATGCGAGCCGCCTAAGATCCAGCTGGCTGCTGGCGATATTGCCAGCAGCTGGTTAGTAGCGGCTGCTAAACAGCCTAGTCTGACCGCGGCTTTAGAGACTTCTATTAAATTGTACTCTACAGGGTGTATTTTATCTATTAATTAGATAACTTTTATAAATCGAATAATTTGTAATTTTATGATATAAGGTGATTTAAATAAGTTTATGGGATAATTAAACTGTATTTATTTTATGGTCGGAATGAATCATAACAATAGATAACCTTATTATAGTTATTATACTGAAATCACAACTATAATTGCGCCATAATCAGTTCAGGTACTAAACTAGTTCAAGTTGGTATAAACTCTTTCCCAGGAGTGGGATTCTAACAATTGATTGTATCATATTTGAACTTTGGTTTCTAGACTTGGTCACTTGGTCGGATTTAAAATATTCTTTAAAAAAAGGGTGATGCAATGAGAGCATCATTATCTCGCACTGAGGGCGGCCTTGATGATGTTACACCACTGAGTGAATTGGAAATGAAAATATTGGATTTATTAGGAGAAAACTTTGTGGGATTGAATAATCCAGAATGTGGTGTACCTGTAAATGTGCATGTAACTAACACTTGAAGCAGATTCCTGCAAAAATAGGACTTTCACAATGAATACATTGAAGAGTTGAGGTATATGAAAAAACACCATCAAATCTTCCTTGGGCGATATTTCTCCCAATTTGAAGGATATTGTAATGGATTGAGAACTTTAAACAATTATTTGCCACAGGTAGGGGAAGCAGGGGTTAACTGGTCCGCTTTTTTCAATTTGCTCATGTTTAGGAAAATATATAATGTGTTTTAATACCATTAGATCGTATAGTAACTTATAACTTTTGCTACCCTTTCATCACCTTTGTTTGGGAAAAAATTAAACTTTAGTAATATTTTGTTATTTTTTTAAAAAAGTTGCTGTGGACCAGCTAACCCCAACGTGCTGGGTTAACTGGTCCATAGGAAGGGGTCCTATATCATATCATAATCCTAAAAAAGCAAATAAACCAAAAAACAAACGTATTTTTCCGAAATAATAATACTGGATATTCATTTCAAATAAACAAACATTAACATAAGCATAAACATTACTCAGTCTACAAATAAAATGGATGAGCTTCAACTAATGGATTCCATAGTCTGTTAAGTCAATGGAAAACCATATCATGTTCTCATAACGTGCTCATGAACCATGTATAGGAGTAGGTAATAAAGCAATTAGTTCAGTTTTTCCTACATATGTTTCTGGTTCATCAGAGATCTCGAATTTAGTTGTAGATACAACATTTTTGTAGAACTGTACAAGGTAGCCGTTTCCTTGACGGCCAACAATTTGGGCAACATAATTTCTACTAAAATGAACAGTTTTGCCAAAAACCTTTACAACCACAAATCGCTCATTTTCAATGTTCTCAAAATTTTCTAACTGCTCCTCTTCTTCAAAAGACTCCAAGTCTGTGGAGTCGTCATATTCGACATTACTTCTTGAAGACTTACTATCGCTGTCTGGCACAACCTTACGTTTTACCTTTTCTTTCGAAGCTTTTGCCTCAATTTTCCGTTTTAGTGCATTTTTTTTTCGTTTCGTATCTTAAGTGCCTCTTCCAATTCGTTTTTGACTGGCGTACCTGTTAACACAAGAGACTTTCCCTTTTTCCGACCTCTAGTAGTTTTTCGGGGCCCTGCTTTGGGAAGCGGCCATATATCTTCAGGATATTTTATTGAAGTTGACGCGCTCTCAGAGACGTTTATATTAGATGGTCCAGGTAGAGGTGAAAGCCTGGTTAAATTAGTTGTATGGGCATCTGGAGGTGTCCTTGGAGGACTATTAGCTGTACGGTTATCCGATGTTCGTGGTGGCGTATGCGTTCTTGTACGAGTATGATGTTGTAAATCTTCTTCTGGATGGCGGGTGTGCTCCTCTTCTGGACGGGAGATGGGCATATCAGTAACGAAGGATGATTAATAATCTTGATCCGTAAATATATCCGGATTGAATGGTTCAATTCCACTAATCTGGAATCCTTTTATGATATTAGAAGGCGTCATTGCCAGAGGAAAGGATTTTCTCACCATTTCTGCAATATCATATATTGTTATTCTCGGCACGATGGATTGATCAGAGAAGTCATTCATAAAATCAGAGCATGCTTTATTATATCGCATTTTCAAAGGTCCGAATACAGTGAGATCTAATGGCTGCATTTTATGACTACAGTGCGGGGGAAATGTAACCAAAATAATGCCATTATCTTTCGCATAGTTAAGTGCATCTACACTGCTATGACTTCCGTGTCCGTCAAGTATTATGAGTTTTGGATTATCTTTGGTTGGTCTTTCATGGAGCTTGAAATGCTTTAAAATTGAGAGGAATATTCTACCATTTGTCCAACCAGAGTCGCTAACTCCTCCAGCACTGCCCGGTGGAGCACCTTTTAAAAAATAATTTTGAAAATTCTTCCTTGGGAAAATAAAATACGGTGGCACCGCTTTCCCAGTTGCCCCAACAATACAGACGAGGGTAATTGTTTGTCCTCGCTCGGCACTTGTAACCTGACCTATCTGTTTTTTACCTTCCACAGCTAAAACTTTTGGAGGTTTGTGAACGGTTGTGAGGCCAGTTTCATCAAGGTTATAAAGATCCTGCGGTCCAAATCGAAATTTTGTCTTTACAGCTGCTAGATTATCAAAAAATACTTTGACGTTCGTCCTGTTGAAGCTCATTGCTCTACTTAAAGATGTTTGCTCTGGTGTCCGAAGTGATAATCGATGACGTTTTCTGAACTGCATGAGCCAATCCTCCCCTGCCATCCTCTCTCTTTCCCAATTAGGAAGAATTTTTTTATTATTTGCAGCTGCAAATTCGTATGCAAGACGACGAGTTAACGCTATTGACAGTCCATAGTGAATGTTAGATGATCTCTTAATATAGTCAACAAGTAATAGCTCTTCGTCATTGGAAAATATTTTTAGATGTTTATTCATGGGTCTAAAATTCACTTGTGCTGTCGCATCATCTACAGCTGCAGCTCTACATTTTAAAACAAATCTCTTTAAAGTAGTGCGTGGTATTTTGGTCAACCGTGAAGTCTCTCTAATCGATTGAGTACCATTTATTACTAAACGAGTAGCATGTTTCAACTCTTCCTCTGAATACGAGCGATGATTGGATGTACGTTTTCGATTTCGTGGCATTTTCTGAAACAAAACAATAAAATAAACCGGTTCATTGAATGAAAACAAATGAAACATATTTAAAAATATATTGGGGTTAAGTGGTCAGGGGGCCACATATCCCCGGTTGCCATGATTCACCAGATGTCTTGAAAAACTAAATACAAAAAAAGCCCAATCAAATTCAACCCATGCATTTCTAAAGTTAACTTAACGCTTAATCCGACTAAAAAGACACCTGATGCATTTTGCATACATTGAAACTACGATAAAAGTTTTTTTTTAAATATTTAATACTTACTTTTTGGTGAAAATATTGCAATTTATTCACAGCTCACAGACAACAGAGAACAATAGCAGCCATGTTACTTGAAACAATGAAGGCAACCTTAAGAAACTTAGATATGGTAGCGGCGCGAAATTTAAATATAATATGACCTGTTTTTCTCAGAGGACCATCTAACCCCGAGGACCAGTTAACCCCGGCTTCCCTTAACAATAAATGCAATGATCTTAATGAATAAATTTAACAAAACGATCAGCTTTCAGGTGGGCAAGTGATTTTTGAAGGAAGTACCTCTCAAGAACTGGAATAAAATGGCAGCCTCCCATTTATGTAATGCTTTTGTTAAGAAGAATTAATGATTTTGCATTATTTTGTGAAATATCATAGACAGTTTTTATTTTGTTTCAATGTTATAGAAAGTAATGTTTATTGGTTGGCTGTCATAGTATTACACTCACACATGAAGGGATGCATTACAGCGACCACACTTTACCAGAACGCCAGTCACGTGGAAAAGAAAAATTATACAGGGTGTTTCATTGGGAAAGGGCCGTACTTTAACTGTAGATGGGGATCACTTTGGTGGTTCCAAAAACCTATATTTAAAGTGTCTGCTGCACTTTATAACCGAGATACAGGGTGTTTTATAAATTTATCCTATTTCTTTCGAACCTTATAACTTCCGAGTTACCCTATATATTATTTTGAGATTTGGTACACGTAATAACCATTACCTAGAGACTCCATCAAAAGCATCTCCAAAAAGATAATGCAGGTCCGGCTTAACAAAAAATTTCAAAACTCGTCTTTCCTAAAAACAACACCATGTATATGGATTTTTTGAAAATTGCTTTTTATCATTTGAAAGGGTATAAAAAATCGAATCTACTTATTTCGTTTTTATTTTCCCGCAGACAATTTTACTACCAAAAATTTACCGCCAAAGTTATAATTTATGCACGTTTTGGGGGTTTACAATGGTATCGGAGAGGTTTTTTTTATTTTTTAGCTTGAAATGAAATCAATTTAATGCATCTAGAGAAGCATCCTAGAAATTCAATTGAGTTTGTATGTTTACGAGTACATACCACTAAAAAATGTGATTACAGACCGTACTTAGAACGTACTCACTCAGTATGTTCTGAATATCTCGAACACCCTGTATAAGGATATGTATCTGGAAACTATGCATTTCTACATTTAAAATAACAAGAGTAAAATACGAGAAATGAATTTATACTTCAAAAAACGTTAAAAGTACTCGTTTGGACAATGTTGTTAGAATTTCTTGTTTTCTGTTCATGTCAATTAATAAAATTAATAAAAATCTCACCGTTTTTTGAAGTATAAATTCATTTCTCGTATTTTACTCTTGTTATTCTAAATGAAGAAGTGCATAGTTTCCAGATACATATTCTTATACAGGGTGTTCGAAATATTCGAAACATACTGAGTATGTACCCATATCAGAAACACCAATCAATAATTTTGAAAACCAAATATTTCTTAAAGTTGTATATCATTCACCAGCAGCTCCAAAGGTCACTAGACTATGACAATAAAACTAGAACTACCATTCAAATTTCAGAAACAAAATTTGAACCAGAAATCATTAAAATTTTCAAAGAATTCACCTCAACAAAAAAACGTTTTGCGATTAATATTGACCAGTTGAATTTAGTTTCCAAATTGTGTGTAACATTGCAAAAAACATTTAAAAATTCTGCTTTTAAAGCTATTATTTGTAATACCGTTTTAGAAGACGTTATACTACACGAATCACAGATCAAAATTGTACAAATGTATCACGAACGTGAAAATAATCACAGAGGTATCAATGAAACAGAAGCTGAAATTAAACGAAAATATTATTGGCCTAATATTAGAAGTACTGTAACTAAATACATTAACAATTGTGAGTTATGTCAAAAATTGAAATACGACAGAAACCCCCCAAAACAAAAATTCGAATTAACGCCAACGCCGAATAAACCTTTCGAAATAGTTCACGCAGATGTTTTTACAATAAAAGGTCAAAAATGTTTAACAATTATTATCGATAAATTTAGCAAGTACGCACAAGCATATCATTTAGTAGGAGCAACTGCAATACATGTAGCAAAAACTTTCATGAACTTTTTATCTCATCACGGTACACCTACACCTTGCAAAGCAACATAAAATCGAACTCCATTATACTACGGTACTTAATCCAAATTCTAATAGTATTATTGAACGATTTCACTCAACTCTCATTGAACACATTAGAATTATTCAAGAAACACATAAAAATCTTAATATCCTAAACCAAATGCCTTATGCAATTTTAGGATATAACAACTCTATTCATATCGTAACCAAACTACGTCCAAAAGAAATAATTTCAGGTCATTTAATCCAAATCCAAAAATTTAGAGAAAATTAATGCAAATCGACATGAACCATTAACGTACGATCCAGGTACGCTGGTATATCATAAAACAAATCCACGCAATAAAATTAGTCCCAGATTTAGAGCCAGACCAATAAAACGAAATGAAAGAATCAAAGTAAAAACTTACAAAATAAATTCACCCCGTAACAAACAAAAATTAGTTACTACCACCAGAGACAACCCAGGGGAGACGTGTAAACCAATGTATTATTTTAGTTCGGCAAAATTTATCTGGGCGATTGTAATGAAAGACTTTTCATAGGTAGCGCTTTCGTCGTCGATCTTCTGTAATCGAAAGTGGCCTCTTTCTGTTAGGCGTATACGGTCAGGTGAAATACGTCATGAAATTGCGGGAAATTCAAAATAATGCAAACGCGGGAAATATTTTTTTTTTTGTTTTTTTTTGTTTGTGACTAGGGAGGAGCTCCATTAGCCGAATATGTTTTAATTTGTTCATAAAATTTTTTTTTGAAAGAGTAAGTATGGACCCCATTTCAATACATGATTTATTGTACAATATAATGTGTTTGTTAATATAACTTGAAATTATTATTAATTTTTTTTTAATAAATTTTTTTTTATATTTTTTATTATCAAAGGAGGAAATAAAGAAAGAAGAACCCGATGATAATGATGATGTGTTTACACCTTTCCTCGAAACGGAACCGGTGGCTGAAACCGATGAAGAGGGGAATATTCCAATGCCCGAATCTCCAGAAATAATGCGTCCTGAGATGACACATGAATCCATCCAAGAGTATTTAGATCAATATCCTGAAATTAGTCAATCGTATATCGAAGACTATTTCCAAGATAATGGAAGAATCGATAAAAATTACGGACCTATCTACAATGACGAACTCGGTTGGAGTTTAGGTACGCGTAGAATTGGATTTGATGGAAGAAACGGCAATATCAACATACTACAAGAACGAAATAAAGAAGCTGGATCCGTGACTGGTACACCTGGCTTATACCAGCTTTTATTCTACCACGATCCAGAAGGTTACACCCAGCAGGATTTGGAGGCATATAAAACCCTTCTAGAGTATACTAAGGTTCACCTAGATACACGCAACCGTCTTAAGGGTTCAAGCACTTACAAATATCACAATATTATCAAACATTTGTTTAGAATAAAATCAGAATCATTGAACCGTCGTCCCTCTACTCGAACACAACAGCTACTAATGGAACGTCTATCAAAAATATCTTCTACGAAAAGTGGCGGAAACGTTCTCGATTCCCGTTTGGTATACAACGAAGACCCTATGGAATACATTTATTGGGATGATCCCAACGAGTTGGTTGAACGTCTAAAGCTACTAATTGCTTCGAAAGAGGCAGGTAATACGTCACACGACAACGAAATAGTAGCAATTATCAATGAACTCAAGGAAGCTGATATAATAGAATAATACAAGTTGAAACTTGTTCATTTCAATTATGCCAGTCGATAAATTCGGACATAGACATCAAACGCCCTATGCGCGTTTACCAGCGAAAATTACGTTCCCTCATACACCGGACGGTAATATTGATATTGGAAATGTGAAAATTTGTAATGTTAAAGAACCGACAGCAAATAGTGACGCTGCAACAAAAAAATATGTTGATGACTTGCGTACTATCAACTCACCACAAACACACAATATAAAGAATTTAGAAGTAGGATTGAACGAAATCAGAAACGAGCTTCATAAGATTGAAATTCCCATATTACAGGCGAATATTACCGACTTACAAAATAAAACTAACGAAATTAATACATTCATTTCGCGAAATCCCCCAGTAGCAGGTAGGGATATGGCTACGAAGAAATACGTTGACGACTCAATTGCCACTGCAAAAGTCTTCATTCGAAGAGAATTCAGTGCGAATGCAAGTATACGTGAATTGAAAAAAGAATCTGCAGAAAATATCAGAGCCGTTTCGGATTTGAAAAGTAACATTTTAGACATAGTGAACAATATTAAGACAATGGATACAAATTTCCAAAACCGCATTCACAGTCTGGAGTTGAAGCTAGCCGGTAATACATCATAATATGCACACCAAGGAAAAGATTCAACTCGTAAACGAGCTTCACAAACCTATTCGCAAAAAATTCCCTCGCAGACGCACCATTATCAATGGTCTTGACGATCTTTGGCAAATGGATCTTGCGAAGATGAGGAATTTTGCATCACAAAATAGGAATCATAAAATGATATTAGTCGTTATTGATTGTTTTTCAAAGTTTGTTTGTACACGCCCACTAAAGACGAAGACCGGAGAGGAGATTACTCGGGCATTCTCGGACATTCTCGCTCATACACGACGAACACCGAAAAATCTACAATCCGATCGGGGGAAGGAATTTTATAACAGCAAATTTCAAAATTTAATGAAAAAACATGATATAAATCATTATAGCGTATTTAGCACGATGAAAGCTTCTATGGCTGAGCGTGTTATAAGAACATTAAAATCGAAACTCTACAAATATTTCAGTTTAAATGGCACCTACAAATGGATTGATATTCTGCCTGGAATTACTCAAAACTATAACAATACAACACATTCCACAACAAAATATAAGCCTTCTCGAGTCAACAAATCCAACGAAAAATCTATTTTGAATAACACCTATAGTCATTTAAAGATAGCAGGCCCGCGAAAATTTAAAGTTGGTGACATTGTGCGCATATCCAAGGCAAAACATGTCTTTGAAAAAGGATATACACCCAATTGGACTACAGAACTATTCAAAATCATCAAAGTTAAAATTACCAATCCTGCTACGTATTTACTTGAAGACATGCAAGGTACACCAATCAGCGGCTGCTTCTATGACGAAGAACTACAGAAAACATCGAATCCGGACGTTTACTTGGTGGAAAAAGTTCTTAGACGTAAAGGCAAGAAACTGTTCGTGAAATGGTTAGGCTTAGACAAAAAACATAACAGCTGGATTAATGGAGTTGATGTTTTATGACGTAAAATGCCACATAAATTGGAGTCGTTTCAGATCTTAAACTCAGTTAGCAACATGAGTTATCAAGGTGTCAGTAGTGGTTACGACAGTAGTAGTAGTAGTAGTGATAATAACTATTCTGCAGAGCTGGATAGAATTTTGAAAAACTATGAGTTTGCTGCAAAGTCTGAAAATGTGTACCTGCTTTCAACACAATATAAAATTTCTGGTTATGAAGTAAAATGTGGAATTAGTCCGGCAAGATCATTTACGCCTGCTGTTATTTTGCTGCACTTATCTTTCAGCACTTATGAATGGTATACCTTTATTTCAATGATGACGCAACAGATGAATGCTTTCTTTCATACCACAGTTGACGACGCCGACAAGTTCCAACCTGATTCGTTTTCATGTGGAGAGTACTGCACCATTACTCCATCAAATTACGATGGGTGTAAGTTGATTTTCGTCAAAAAACATGGAGTTGAATATTATATGGATGAAGAAGAAGTGTCTCAAATTTTAGAACTAAATTATTTGATTTTACAACGTATAGCTATATTGGAAAATTTAAATTTTTGTCAATATTATTATAATGTTTTGGATTTCTGTAAAAATGTCGCCTCTGAAAATTTAAATCCTCAACAAATTTTATATGCATTTTGTTCTATTACACCTAATGATATGTTAAACAATGCTCTTAGAGAATTTGTATACTTTTGTAAACTTACAGTTATCAATGATTTAAATAAATAGTTATATATTATTGGTATATGTGTTTTATTTAGGAAAAAAATAGCTGAAATAGTCGAAGATTGAACCTATTTCCTCTTCAATAGCTAGGCTAGGAAACATAAATGCTCCAACCAATTCGGCTATTTCAGCTATTACATAAAGACGCCAAATGTTTGATATTTTATTCCACTGATAAGAGAGAGAGTCTCGATGTGTGACCTTGAACTTACCAAAAAAAATGCATAAATCGAACCATTTCAATCTTTTTTTTTCCTAAGGATTTTTCTCATGTTAGTGTCTCCTTCATTAGATGGATAGCAGGAAAAATGAAAACAAAAAATAAATTGATTTTTTTTTATTTTTCGATACACATAAAAGCGATTTAAAAACTACAATTATTTTTATTTATAAAAAAATCTTAGATAAAATTAAAACGCAAGTGAATCTTTTTTTTACAGCCACACATTCAAATTAATATATATATAGATATAAACTTAGAAAAAAATCTTTTAAATGACTACATTGAAAAAAAATTACTTTAATTATAGAAAAAAACAAAATTATCAAAATTATAACTCACTTTCGGAATCATCGTTCTCATTAATAGAGTCAATAAAGCGGCTCACCCCCATTTCATGTATATCTGAATTTGGTGTAAGAGGTACAAAATGTAAAGCTTAGTAGCATTGATCACCAGTTTTCAATTCGAAAAGTAATTTTAAAAATTCATTTTGACACCATTTTCTAGACGTTTTATACAAAACAGGCAAATAATCATTTGTAACTCTAAAATGCTGATGATTACGTAAAACGTGAAGATTTATATTTAAATTTTGAGATTCTAAAATATATGTGAATTGATAATAACATTGTTGACATAAAGTTAAATTTAAATTTTTAATATAATACTGGTGAAGTCAGACACAAAAGTACTGCTCAGACAAGTCGAAGCATGACCAACTGGGGCTTACGAGTAGTATATTTCGCATTTTGGGGTTCACATATCTCATTCCACAAGCGTGTTCCCAGTCACAATACTCATCGCCCTTGTACGTATTTTTTGCGATCTGACTCAATGCAGTCCACCGGTACTCTGCATAATTTTTGATAATTTTCAACAATAAATTTTGAGGTATATGTATAT
Organism: Galerucella nymphaeae; assembly: GCA_963978555.1. Classification (NCBI taxonomy): domain Eukaryota; kingdom Metazoa; phylum Arthropoda; class Insecta; order Coleoptera; family Chrysomelidae; genus Galerucella; species Galerucella nymphaeae. Next base: position 13,750,518 of record OZ021715.1, on the reverse strand, counting down.
CTATCATAAATTGTAAAATTGATGTAGTGTTTTCGCAGATAGTCTTGATACAAATATCTTGGAGTGTACTGGTCATCTTATACCTAAAAAAAAATTATTCTCGGTTACTATAGTGCCCCCAAGGTAGAGTATCAAAAGTTCCCGGAATTAATTGCCGCTTATCGTCATGTGGACTTAGACCAGTTTTTGTTTGTTCGATACTAAATACTTGATGTAAATATGATCGAATACAACGCTGGCTTATTGTTTGTTCTTTAAAATTAGTTAAACATTTCACATAATCCTCAAAACCTATCCTATTTTTCACTACATTATACTTTACTACTACTACTACTACTAAGTTGCAGACGAACCTTGTCCTGGACAAACTCAAGCCAAGGTTCCGGCACTGAGGCCACTGGCGGGCCCATTGTGCCATTCCTGCTACCTAGACATCCATAAAGCCGAGCCCTTCAATAAAGGCCACAACCTTTTTCAATGGATGCCTGCTTGTGTCTCCAGGGGCCAACACAGGGACTCCGAAGACTCGCCTGCGTAGTACAGCCCAGTGTGGACACTCTAGGAGAACATGGACTGACGTTTCGTCAGTCATGCCGCAACCCCTGCATAGGGAACTTCCCTCTACTCCTAAGTTGTGGAGGTGTTTCATCATACAGCAGTGCCCCGTTAGGAGTCCTGCTATCTTCCTTAGCCTACTTCTTGGTAGTTCAGTAGCTGCTCTAGCGTGTCCATCAGTCCATCCCTTCAGTAAAAGTTTGGATTGCCTAGGGCCCTGCAGAGCATTCCAATGAGCGAGGTGCTGATTCTTCAGCCACTTCTTCGTCTCCTTGCGTATTCTTTGTTTTGTTAGGCCCAAGGTCGGGCCCGGGCCGCAGAAGGGAGCTGCCGCCCCGTCCGCAGCCAGTGCATCCGCCATCTCGTTGCCTTCAAAACCAGAGTGTGCTGGAATCCATTCTAGCCGCACCACGTTGTGCCTTGCAAGATTAGCAAGTCGTTCTCGACATTCATTAGCAAGTCCCGAGTTGCTGGTGCACCCACTCAGGGCTTTAATTGCTGCCTGACTGTCGGAGTATATGGTTATGCGTCGATCCACATAACCTCTGTCTAGGTTTATCTGTTTATACTTTACCCCCTTCAACTTTTTAACCACCCCTAGCGTTTTTATTTTAAACTCGATTTGGTCTTTATCGAGTTTTTTTTGTTCTAAATACTGTCGTCTCTTTGCCCTTTCCTCCCCATCTACGTCCAATTTATAAGTGTACATTTTCGATCTTAGTCCTACAAAGTGGGTCATAACTTTACCTTTTGATTCATCTTTCATAACACCTGAAGCTTTTTTATTCACCTGTGGAATATTATATTGATTATCACTTGGATAATCTGAAGTGTCAAATTTTTGTATATCTGCCTTAATAACTTCTTCATAAGCATCATCACATGATAGCTCATAAATAAAACTATCGGTATCCATATACATAAGTTTGCATTTTTCAACACCCAATTTAGGAATCATATGCCCATAATGAAAATCATACATGCATATTTTGGAAATATCTAATATTGCCATTCCTACATACAAAGGTTTATTGAATATTATGTTAGTTTTATTGAGTTCAATTGCCGACAAGTTTTCATTTAAAATTTTTCTGCTATGGAACCGATAGCTTGCAATCAAATTTTTCGCCCCATGCCGACCTTGCCATTTAGTCACCAATTTCACTACTCTATGTTTTCTAATATTTTCCATCGTCTTACCGAACACCGCGTTATTCCTCAATTTATACAGGTTCTTTTCGAAAGTGCTTTTAGCTGTCGTTCTTAGTCGAGTATTTAACTCAATATAGGACTTTCAAAACTTTATACACTTTAGTGAGCTGTAATCCGTTGGCGAGCATCTGTTTTAAATTTCGATAATGAACGGTATACTCTTTTTTATAAAGTGTAGTCATTAATTTCGGTAATCTTGAACCTAGAGGAACAGGGTGTTCAGCACCAAATGGAAATTCTTTGTGCGTATCGTGCAGGTTTTGCGGATATGTCAGTCAACTTTGAGAATATACCCTTCGAGGGAATCGTCCGGAATCGACTGAATAAAATCAGCATCAAATTGATCGACGTCTTCGATCCATTTAAACCCTCCGTAGGGCAGAGGTTCACACATTGCCCAACCGTACAAATTGTTCACATCCAGGAACAACAAGTATTTGGAAGGCTTACTAGGGTCATATTCCAACATGTACTTGTTGTTTGCTTCAGCAAATCTGCTGCTGCAAACTGAAATTCCGCCACGAATAGCTTTTTCAATAAACAAAACCATGTCTACGTCACGCAATAGTTCCAATTTACACCTGGTCGACTTTAACATCGCGTCCCAAGTGTACCCAGGCATGGTATAGTACCACGCTGGGTCCAAGCCATAAGTTGCGTGACACTTTTTCCGAAATTGTTCGAAAACATCTGCCAAAAGTAAAACGTCTGTTTTCATGTACATGTCTGAATATTCGCCCAAAGTTTGAATTTGAAACTTATCCCACACACTTTGGGCATGAGCATATTTGTTGGAGCTAAGTGGTTTATAATTTAATTTATTGTAAAAGCATTCAATAGGCGGTAATGACGTTTCATTGAATTTTTCCCAGCTATCGATGTAGTCATAGCAAAATATTCCTTTTTTAATCAATAATTTAAATTTTTCATTATCCAAATGGGAAAATTCATTTTTGGATATGGTGAAATCGTTGGGATCCATGATGGATGTTAGTTCATCCAAGGAAGCCCCCAAAAATCTCAATGAATCAATAAATCTAAATTTTAAATTAGTTTTTGAGTCGAATAAAGTGAATGAAATGTATTTTTCTAGGTTTATTGGTCATAGTCATAGCAAAATATTCCTTTTTTAATCAATAATTTAAATTTTTCATTATCCAAATGGGAAAATTCATTTTTGGATATGGTGAAATCGTTGGGATCCATGATGGATGTTAGTTCATCCAAGGAAGCCCCCAAAAATCTCAATGAATCAATAAATCTAAATTTTAAATTAGTTTTTGAGTCGAATAAAGTGAATGAAATGTATTTTTCTAGGTTTATTGGAAGAACACTCATAGTGCCTTTTTTACATAAACTAGAAATCATAAAATGGCTGTCGTAGCCGATCAGGTTATGAAAAATGATTGGTGTTACGAACAACTTGCGGTAATTAAGATTGCACGATTGATGTGCGAATCCACGAAACTGACCGGTAAAGTGGTTGTGATCGCGTACAATTATTTCGACGTCTTTAAATTGTTTTCCGCAAATATGGCAATCAGATGCATCAACGGTACTTGACGGAAGTACCATTGGCACTATGGTTTTTATTTTTGATTGGATAATTTCGGCTACTAATGTCATTTCATTTGAAAACCAATCCATGCAGTCAGAACCTCGATAGCTTTTGTAAAACGATAAATTGTCATCATAGTTACACTTTACATAATAACCTGCACTATACGCTTCATGTTTTTGATATCTTTTAGTTGCAGACGAAACATTTGGATCATTAAATTTTGTTAACATGCTTTCGAAATCGGCATAGATTACAAACGGAGTAGTTTGCTGGTAAGTAAAATTTCTAAATTCGACATGTTCATATTTGGGAAAAGACATTTTATATTCATTAAGTTCATAACACAACTTTTCGTGCTCCTTAAGTTTATTTTCATCACTAAAATAGTTCATACATCTATCACAGAAGTTTTTTTTTTTGTGTTTTTACTGAGTTGCGAACTTACGAGTCGAGACATGTTTTTAATTAAGCAATAATGATACTTGACTTCAAAATTATTGTCATCATCATCATCTTCTGGAGGAACATCAAAGTCATTTAATTTTGGAAAATACTTATCTTGAATCAATAATAAATTAAAATGGTGTTCTAATTTAGTTTGAGTTAATCTTGCCGGTACCACGGTATAAAATTCTTCTTAATTCTAAAGCATACACGTTAACGGAAATATTGTTTAATTTTTCGAATTTGGAAATTTTACATAACGGCATGGGAGCATCTAAATCCTCTGCATTTAATACCGTGCTCTAAAATGGATATGAAGAAGTTATATTGATGTTTGTATTTTTCGGATAAAGGCCTGCTACAATCGACCAATAGAAACAGGCTTGATCTGTATTTTTGATGTTTATGCATGCATTTTTATTAAGTATTTGTTTTGGTAATGGAATGAAAGATGAACCCATGGAGCTAATATTAAGAGGAGATGACACAGTCGACTATCTTATAATAGGAAAATGGTATCACATGAAAGACATTGTGATGGTAGCAATATGGCGTCGACGGCAGAGCCGGACTATTTAAATTTCCAATAATCAAAAATTTTTTCACTAGTAAAATTCTTTTTCGACAGTGCACATTATCATCCTTTTGACAAGCCTTATGTGGGCTGCCAAGAACCTCTTTTCACAAATTTCAACCACATATCTCTAATTAATTAAATATAGAAAATTTATTCGTGCACAAAGCAATATATTGCAGTACAGTCCTGTTTCGATTGTTTACTAACCTATGATATGTTGTTCCTGATGATTTTTTCGTATTTACACTGTCTCTACTTGTACAACTTCGTAGAGCACAAGAAACCATTATTGTTCAATTAATAAAATAGAAAAAACGACACTAACAAAAAGAAAATCCAAAAAATTCACAATTCACATCGACAAAACAATACTAATGTCAAGTTGACAAGTTAGTGGTAGTAAAATGGCGAGACCGATACCACTTTTATGACATGCGTAGCGACTCCTTTTAAATACTAGCTCCATGGATGAACCGTTACCTATCTCAAACTTATTAATATTTACTTCTAAAGAGACAACTTTATTTAGGGCATAACAAGAATCCCTTTCTTGGAACTCAGATAGTTTTTGAAAAATTTTATCTTTTACGTTATCAAAAAACCAACGCTCTAAATCGGTAGATACATCAAGTATTGCATTTTTCGTATTGAAATATTTTAAGTCTAAAATTTCATCGTCCTCAGTTTTGTTTTCATTTTTTTTATAAATTCTCCGCAAAAACAAGTATTAACTTTCATCATATGAAACGATCTAAATTGTTTAGAAATTTCCATTTTAAATATTATTAAAGCATCTTCCAAAAATGGACCCAAGTCTTTATGAGCTAAATTTATTATTAACCCTGTTTTGATTCTACTTTTAAAGCTCGAAGCTACATTTTCCCACTTGACCCTGTTTTGCAATTTTCTATTGTTGAGCCCTAAACCAATGTGTCTTTTTTCAATTAAATTTTTAAAATGTTTGAAATGACCAATGTTTGTTTGAAGTTTTCTCAAAGTACCTATACTTGTATCTTTAGTCCTCGAACGAATAGCTTTATTGCAAATTCGAATATGTTTTTTAAGCCGTTTTAGCCAGATTTATTTATCTTTTTCAGTAAATTTATCGAATATAATTTTTTTTCAATTTTCTTATAACCAACAAAAAATCGTTTGACTTTTTAGCAATTTCTTTAACACTTTCAGAATGCATGACCATAAAAAATAAGAATCACTTACCCGTATTCTAAGCCTTATTCTCAACAATTGCGAAAGAATTAGCAGGCCATGGTTTTCCCACGTCGACCGTTCCTTTAAATATTATTTAGTACTTTCCGGAAGAAAAATATTTAATGCTCTTCCTGTATTGGTCTGTGACACGGGCTGGAAGGAATGTAACAGCTTCTTCTAAATCTAGTAGGACGCAGTCTCCAAATTTGCTATTTTAGCGGCATATATTTTCTGCGGCTCATCAAGTGGCAAAGCGCTCAATTTTATTTTTGGTTTTCGCTCTGCAATATTACAATTTTGGTTTATTTTTTTTAGATCCATCTACAAAAGTAAAAGAAAAACATGTTACCATTTTAAAATTATTCAAATTAAATAATGATAACAAAAAAATTACTCAACTAGCGCAAAAATGTTTTATAAAAAAAATTTCTATTGAAAAATAAAATTGAGATATTTTTGAGATACAAGAAATTATTAATGCATCAATGTGGAAAAAATAAAAAAAGATATGAAATTCAAAAATAAACTTACTTTTTAATAGTTTATCCACCATTTTGAAATTATTCAAATTAAATAATGATAACAAAAAAAATTACTCAACTAGCGCAAAAATGTTTTATAAAAAAAATTTCTATTGAAAAATAAAATTCAGATATTTTTGAGATACAAGAAATTATTAATGCATCAATGTGGAAAAAATAAAAAAAGATATGGAATTCCAAAATAAACTTACTTTTTAATATTTTAAGGTACCACACACACACACAAACTATTAATTGGAATTTTCGTTTTACAATTTTTAAAATAAAATATTGGGAAGCAAGTTATTGCATGCCGCAGACTACATTTACGTTCGAGGACAACAAAAAGCCGAGTTTCTGCAAAGGAAATGTCACATTTTCGGTATTTTTCCACATATTATTGACGTTTGCAAATTTGATGGTACACCCTATGAAACTGTTTGACGTGTATCATTCGACGTGTCACGTGACGTTTCGACGTGTGTCATTTGACCTGACGTTCCATCCAAATCGGACGAAGCTAGGTGCTAGGCGCTACTTTCAACCATCCCAGGTATATCTATACTCTCGATTACGTCGATTACCTCCGCACCGCCCCGCTGGTGGAGCCCATTTTGGCGGAGGCGGATAACATTGATTTCCCTATACTTATTGTGGAACATACATAGACCATCTACTAAACCCCATCATCTTCCTCACAATTTTTCCCTGACCCTGACAAGTCCATTTAAAATTTGAGTTTTCAAACTCCCCACAAACTGGATAGTCGTGGTATTATCATTATTGCCTAAACCAGATCTAATACCTCCAAATAGATTTTCTATTGCATCTAGGTTAAGGGTTCTGGGTTTTAGCGAATCAAAATTTTTTTCGTAGTGAAGGAACTTCCACAATTCTTTGGCGGCACGTATTGTGGTCAACCAACCAATCTGAGATGGTGGTTTGTTTCTTAGTAGACCTTTGTATATCTTACAAATCGCCACCTTCTGACCATTTTAAACGCCTTATCCCAATATGCCAGGTGGGGGGAATCTTTGGTGATTTTGCACTTTACCTCTTTTCCACAAGGTGGAAACTTTGAACTGCCAATGAAACTATCAAATAATTCTGCTGGACAAACGTAGCGGTGGCAATTGACCTTTGTTCCAATTCCCCTAGAATATAAGTGAAAAGTTTAAAATAGTTGGGGCAAAGTAAAAACGGTTGTACTTCATCCATAAAATTTTTGGTATCATTAAGAATAACATGTAACGGTTTTATTTAGTATGAACCATATTTATTTTAGTTATGTAGGGTTTACTACTACAACTAAGCCACACACCTAACATATATTTTTTGATAATAAACTCGCACATATTTTCACATTATAAATGTGTTCTAGCTAGATGAACTGACTAACAATTATCACACATAGTGTATATGAATATAAAATTATTATTTATTATTTTAGTTATATATCCCTACACATCAGTAAAATAGACTATAAAATAAAATATGCTTACCTCTGGAAAGCAATGTGCACAAATATGCAGAGACAGTTCTACTGAGAATCTGTGCAGCTAAGTTGACTTTCATTGAATATTTTATTTCAGGGTTCATGTGATGATTTTTGATTTTATGCATGGCCCTAATAATTGATGGAGATTTGGAATCAATCTCATATGCTTTTCTGATGTCATTAAATCTTGCTTGCATTACAGCATTCTGATATGTGGGAACCTGGACATCAACATTATGTTTTCTAAATAATGATGCTGTGCATTTTAAAAGGTGAGGTGGGTCATAAATTGTGAAAATTTTCTGGTCTCCAATCAATATGTATGGAGTGATTACTGACGAACCCAGTTGTTTCAATGCCTAAATATTTGTGGTACCACAATCATTTATTGTAGCAACAACAGTTAGTTCTGCAATATCTCGACAAGCCTCAATCACCTCCACAATAATTTTTGCCAATTTGGTTCCAGTAACTGCCCCATTGGAAAAATAATAGGCAACAGGTTGCTTCCAAGTATTTTTAATGCCTTTAACCATAAACACCAAGGCCTTGTTGGCAACTGCTTTAGAACCTTCTTGTATGCCATCAAAGCCTCTTATTTTATCAGCATATGCATCATACTGAATATGATGTTTTATATCCATTTCATCCATCACCATTACATAAAATCGATCATCATCCTCTTTAATGGACTTGTGCTGCAGTATGTGGACATTAATTCCACTATCAAATGGTACATGTCTAAGAAGGTCCAATAGAGTTTTCTTTGAAGGTAGAGCAACAATTTTTCTCAGTAAGCTGTAACACTTCAAACCTTTCTTCAATAAAGCCAGAGCCAAAACTTTTTCCTCTATTGTCCACCATTTTCCTTTTGGGACTTTTTTAGAGCATCGAACTTGAGATACTAAAAAGGTGGCCACTGTCGATGGTAAGTCCCGAAACAACTCTCTTACTACACTAGAATCAGTAAGTTTTAAGAGTTCCTTTAGATCATGGCCTCTACTTTTTGATATTTTTTGAATGCCCAATATGGGCCTCTTTGCTCTCAATCAGCTTAATCAGTTTTTGTTTACGAGGACTCGCAGAAAGTCTGGAGATATCTGGAATTCTTCTGAACACAGATTTTGTGGCTTTAGGAGTCACAGCAGATACATCTGCTTCAACTTGCAACCGATCCTCTTTCTCATCTGAAAATAACATATTTTTTTAACTTTCAAGTCATAGTCATTGAATTTAAAAGAAAGCCACAGAATTTGAATGAAGTGTTAGGAAGCAAAAAGTTTACTTCTTGGCAGACCTTGAAATTAGAATATTTTCTAATCATTGGTTTTGATTTTGTGATTTCATCAACTTACGTCTGATTGTCTCTTTCTTTTCCAAATCTAGACCAATACGATTTGCTTCTACTACAGTGAACTTGATCGGTACTGCATGTGGTTGTAACTTCCAGGTATTGATATTGCTATAATCTTTTTTTTTCAAAATGATTACTACATATTCTATAATTCCTCATTTCCATGTTAGGATAACTAACACCAAGACTTTCAAACCAAATTTTGCATCTGAAAACATAGAAAACATTATTTTTCAATACAATAGATGTTAACATATAATTTACTTGGCTATATTTTTGGGAAAGTAATGCATTTTCAGAACTTCCTGTTCATTGTCTCCACAAATTCTCAAGCAGATCGCAACCATTGTTAAGCTTCGGTTTCCTCGAAAGCGGTACCGACAAATTGCGACCGCAATAATGCGACGAATGACGTCAGGTTGCGGTGGGAAAATCTTATCTGGTCTTGTAATGTCAGTGGCAAGTTGCCAGTCTTCCCTACTGGGTCTACCTGCCTCTTGGGGATTGCTGACTACCTCCTGCATACTTAGATCAATGGTGGCTCCAGGTGCTTTTGTCAACAGCTCCTAACTCTCCTGTGCCGTTTCTGCATAGTCTCCGTCCGTTTTCTTGAGGAGACTCACCTTGTCTTTAGAGCCATCCTTGGACAAAACTTTGTGGATTCGGGAGCATTCTGTGGTCTCTAGAACCTCCTCACAGAATCTTCTCCATGAGTCCCTTTTGGCCTTCCGGTATAGGTCCCAGTTTTGGTTGAGTTTGGCTCTATTAAATAACCTTCTTACCTCGGTTCTTAATCCCTCCAGGTAGTTGTTCCACCAAACTGTGTTCCTTTTGCGTTGCCTTGTTCGTTCTGGGCAGTTTTCTCGGTAGGCATTCAAGATTGCCTCATTAACCTGGTCAACTGCCACTTCTAGGCTTTCTCTCCCTTTTATAGTGACTGTCCCTTCCTCAAGTGACTCTCTGAGGGATTTATTGTATCCTTCCCAGTTCGTCTCTCTTGGATTTCTGAACTTACTCATTATTAGGGGTGGTGACTCAAGATCGAATCTTATTTGCATGTGGTCGGAACATGAAGGTTCCTGTGAAACCCGCCAAGCTACTATGTTATCACTTATTCTGCTGGTACTCAAGGTCAGGTCTAATACCTCTTTCCTAATTGCCGTGACAAAAGTAGGCTCAGCACCTTTATTGGCAATGAATAACCCTTCCCTAAGTATGAATTCATAAAATGACTCACCTCTTTTATTGATGTCCGTGCTGTCCCAGATGGTATGGTGGGCGTTGGCATCGCATCCTAATATAAGCTGCCCTCTCTCTCGGCAATAGTCTACTGCAGCCTGTGGAGGGCATGCTGGCTCGTCTCCTGGACAGTAGGCAGAACAGACGACTACTCTCTTCGTCCCGCCCTCGGTTTGTTATGAAAGGTCTCCTACAACAAAATCCCCAGAGCATAACCCCGAGATTAGTACACAATTAACCCTTTCACTATGTATTATACATGCTCTTGGCCTTAATGCTGGCTTATGATAGAGTAACGTACCTGTTTGTGGTTTGAGGCCTGCTATGGTCCTTCCATGTACCCATGGTTCCTGCAGAAGGGCTACGTCTATGCCTTCTTTCTCCCACCTTCGACACAACACGGCACTAGCTGCCTTGGCGTGTTGGCCTGCAGGAACCTTACGCTGTCCTCTAGGTTGAAGACGAGGAGTCTTCTATGGGCTCTGTGACTTGGTTGGCTCCCCCAGCTCCATGGCTTCAGCCTCCTCTCTGACCATTGACGGTCTTTTGAGAGGGCTTGTGCCACTTTGTGGTTCGGCTTTCCCAGGTCTAACCTCTGTAGAAGATCCTCCCTTCTTCTTCCCCTTCTTCTGCACCGGTCCTTTTCCCCTCAGTTGTGGTCTTACCGCCTGTGGGGAAGGCGCTTTGGTAGTTGTGCCGGTGGAGGTTCCTGGTTTTGAGGCCTTATTCTCCACTGCACCTTTGGACTTGGGTCCTCGCTCCTTGACCTTGAAATTAATCCGGCCCATTCCAAAGTAAGGACTCATGTCCAACCTTTTGATCTCATCCATGGAGAAGGTCCACATTTGCCCCTTTTCCATCGGGGTGTTTCCCCAAATGGTCCAGAGGGATGTTTTTAGCTTCCGGTTGCTTACCTTCAGCCTGTTTAGGATCCGTTTACCCTCCAGTCTCACGCCATCATCATCTGGGACATAAACGTAGCAGGCAGCTGCCGGTCTTGGTAGGCTGTCACCCCGAAGGGTCCTGAGACTTGCATTGTCCCAGGGAACCAACGAAGGAACTACTCCCTCCAACCAGCCACGTCCGCGCATGTTACTAGAAGGTACCCGGGCTTCTGTCTGCATTTGACGAATCTCACTTGTGGTCCATCATCTGCCACCTCCTCGTATGCCTTCATGATGGAGTTCTGGAGAGCTTTGAGCCTATCCGACTCCATCTGATTCTTAGGATAACCTTCCTCCACTATAGCTACCCTCTCTGACGAGGCCGCATCCCGGAAGGACGGTTCATCCTCCGTTCTTCGATCTTCGTCGCGGGTCTTGCCTGTGGGGGGGTTGTCCCTTGCGATCTTGGGCGCTTTTTCACCTCTTCCGTAGCCTCCGAAGGGCGCTTTTTCGCCTCAACTTTGGCTTTGGACGGGTGCTCGCCTGCCTCTTCTTTATTTTTCTTTGGTAGGAGCGACTTTGTGAAGTTCTCCTTAATTACAGCCCCCCCATAATTATTTTGATCGTTAAGAGAGATTACCTACTTTATTTTGAAATTGTTCATTTCTTACATTTTTTATTCAAAAAATTTATTATTTAAAAATTTAAATTACAGTCTAATATAATTTTCTTGGATTCTCTTAGGGATTTTGATGGTTTTTCTGTAGGAATAAGATTTAGTAATAGGTTCTCATTAGACCCATAATCTTTTCTAGCTCTGAATGAGATTTGATTAAGAGTTCTCATTAGACTTTAAATCATATCTTTGCTCAGTACAGATAATTAGTTACTCTCACTGAAAGATAACCAAAAGTACAGAATTTTTTATTTTTTGAAATTGTTTTCTTTTGTTATAAATGGTTTGGAGTTGCTGGGGACTATTATGTGAATTTTTATTGAATAAGATTTAGCAAAGGGTTCTCATTAGACCTTTAATCTTTTCAGCTTATTGAAAATTTTTTGAAAAATGGGTTCTCATTAGACCTTATCAAATTTATTTTACAATTATTTAACAAGTTTACATGGTGGTTTCTGTCAATTACCATATCATGACTGATTTTACTTGATATATTTTGCATTTAACCTAATTTTTGATATGTTAGTTCTATGCTCACTTTAGATAACGTTAACTCTGTGTCTAGGTCGACTGTCAATTGTCATAGTTCCATGTAAGTTTTTCTGTTTCAAATTAATTATAACTCAGTCAATTCAGTGTCACTTCAACACTGATAAGTGTACTTGAATATCAAATGTTAAGGCTCCGCTCCCCGGGTGCGCGAAAATACCATTTAAGAGGTTTAGAAATACACATTTTTTTTGAAAACCGTTGCATATTTTGGCTTGATTTTTGTTCTATTTAGTATATAAAAGATCGAGACATGTCTATAATTATATGAGATATTTCAAAATTGCATAGAAAGTTATGATTTTTGTAGTTGAAAATAGCCAATTTTCGAGCGGCCATATAAAATAATTAGGGTTCTCAGATCAGAATTAAAAATAATTACAGACATCGAGTCAAACCTTTTCTATAAGCTCCTGAAAAATTCATCGAAAAAAATTTAACCGTTGCTGACAAATCTGTGTATTTCAAAACCCTTGCAAGTGCATTTTTATACCACGGAACGTGGCGGCATCTACCAATTATTGCAACTACGCGATTTCAAGAAAAGAGAAGATGCTGAGGTCCGTATTCTATTTTTTGCTGGAATATTGGATTTGAAGGATAATAATAACGTGTTATATATCTTTTTTGGATGCAAGTGATTGATAAATTAGTTTATGTAAAAATTATTGATAGGTTTGAATAGATACTTCAATTTATATAGGTATATTTTATTAAGTAGTGTTCTATTGAATGTAAATACATATTTAAATAGATTTTAAGGAAATATTTCTGATGTCCATACTTCTAGATTTTCTGGGATCTACTAGCTCAGGTAAATAACAATTCATATAAAATTTTGAAAGCTGGTCTTTCATTTTGTCGCAAAACACATCATTTTTTATGTTTATTAGCATTCGTTGATGGTTTATTATACCAAATCATGGAAGTCAAAATGTTACCTAACATTTGTTTATTGATTTTTAATTATGCTATTAAACTCAATCACCTGTTTAGTTCGACAGCCTATAATTGCAGCAGCCCCTGATAGAGAATTGTAGTTTGTTTTATACGACCGTTTGGCCCAACATCCATCAGCTACGACAGTAATCATAGGGATACCATCAGGTGAAAGTTCACCAGCTTCTATAGCCAATTCTTTTTCTCTCTCGCCAGCTTGCTTCATACTTTCCAAAGAAATTGATTGATAAGCTTCACGAAGGATATTTTCTTGAGTCTGGTATGTTTTTCGAGACGGAAAAGGAATTTCTAAACATGTAGAAAGTTGAGCAAGAGCACTGTACCCTGCTCCCATCATCATGGCTCCCAGAACAGCATCTTGATTCGGGTCTGTTGTTGTCGTTTGCAGGTCATATGTTCCATTACACATTGCACATTTAAATTTTAATGTGGAAACATATCCATTTTTAATTTCTTTGACTACATTCATATTACTCAAATTGCAGCCAAACCGTGGTTCATGATTGTTTAAATCTTTTAGGCAATCCAAGAAATATTGAATGTCCACTAACCTCCTTCCTTCTAGTTTAACGAATTCCTAAAATTCAATATAATATAGTATAGGTATAGTTCTAATTTAGGCAGTACTAAGATTCTGAATAAGAATAAGATACCTACCTCTTGTAGGTTGCGAGTTTTTTTAGGAGTGTTTTTATTATTTTTATCATCAAAATCAAGCAGGGTGTAGTCTTCACTAACTTCTGGAGCCGTAAGGGACGCCTTAAAAATACATACATTTAGTACTTCAAATCCTCGCATTTTTATCAATAAGAAAAACTATGTAAATTGAAAAAGTTTGTTGTCAAATCAATTTTTTTTTTCTGAGTTTATTCTCTTGGAAGTATAATACGGGTGTCCCATTAATTAGTGGACGAAATTGGATGGATACCGAAAAAAAGTGTTTTCTATAATTATTTCCAAAACGGTGTGGAATGAAATGTTGAAACTTCAAAATCCTACTAATTTTAATATTTTGCATTCAAATATGGATTCGAAAATTGGGACACCCTGTAAGTATATCTCTTATTAGAAGAACATGTGAAAACTTACTGCTCTCTCCCACAAAATGTCATCATCGGTCTCTCCGAAATTTTCATTCAAGTTCTGATGGGATGACGATTGTTCATTTTTTTCTTTCGATCGTCTCTGTCAATAAGAATAACAAGTGAAAAATATACTATGTAATATGTTATATTGCGTATCTAAAGTCATTAGATGAAATAATTATTAAGTATGGTACTTACAGCTTGTCCCCTTTTGCGACCGGGGCGTAGTCTCCTGGCATTCAATCTAAGTCGAGCTTTCAACCCTTTTCTACGATCCGCCATGCTTTAAAAGTTGGTTGAACGAATAATCTAATAATAATTATGTCACTAACACTTTGCACTAGGTTCCACCTGACCACAAGTAAGTATACAGACTGCGAAAATACTTATCGAAACATGCGGATTACACAAGTAAGAAAAGGAAAAAATAAAAAAAAAGTTTGGAAGGGAGAGAAACCAGAGGCCGGATATTAACAATAAAATTATGATCTATTTACAAGGAAATGAAATAAAAAAGGAAAAAAAATTTGTCTAAATATGGGATTACCTGAAGTATTTAACAAGTTTACCTGGAAACTCATTAACAACAATCCTACAGGAACCTTTCTAGGTAAAAGGATTTAATAAGAGAGAATTGTTGATATCTATTTGGTCGTTAAGAAGATTATCTGAATATTTGTTTTTATTTATCTCAAGGGCTTTTAAAAGATTTAATTTGAAGGATTTAGGTTCTATATTATGCAAAATTTGAATCGAAAGAGTGTTGGTTTGCTAATAATCTCATAAACAATATATCTTTATAATGCAATTCTACAAAATTCCTAAACCATTCCGGCAACAATACCTACACACTGCTGAGCGAAGCGCAATTTAAATATATTCGAAATCATAGCCGGCCAGCCGGGCCCTGCAATATTTCCGAAGACAAGGCAAGCGTATGAGTTGCATATCGTGAACGGTGTAAAATTAGGCGAATTGTCTTTCCTCGCCTCTCACCGTTGCCCCGCAGGAGTTTCTCCGACGGATAGGATACCTACCCTTAAAAAAAATGCATATAAAATGACAGTACCCTAAATAAGGGATAAAATAATTTTATAAATTTACATGTGTTTTTAATTGGAAATTTTAAAATTTTAAAAAATGTGTTGTGTACTTTTTTAATGGAAGAAGTTTTTTGTAATCGCCTGACGAGTAAGTAATTCTTTTTTTTTTAAATTCCCTAACTTTCATTTTGAAACAACTATTGCTTCCTTGCAGGTGAGGCACTGAAGATGGCTTAAAAGCCGAAAGCGCTTTGCAATTGAAATAAAAAAAAATTTACACAGAATACAAAAAAATTGTTTTCTTGACTTTTTGTCATGTGTACTCAGCTTGAAGATATTCACCTGTATCCTTCTTGGCATGCCTAAAATCAAGTGCCAAATGTCCGCTTGTGGAATAAGTTCCCAATCCTCTAAAAGAGCTTGTCGCAGCTGATTTGAAGTTGAAGGAGCGGGAACACGTCTTCGTATTACTCGCCCAAGCATGTCCCAAACATGCTCTATGGGGTTGATATCTGGGCTTAACGCTGGCCAGTTCATAAATGTTTACCTAGTTTAAATATTATTGAGTGATTCTCGCAGTATGAGGTCTTGCGTTATTATGCATAAGAAGAAAGTAATTTCCAATAAAATCAACATAAGGACAACAAAATCTTGGAGAACGTGCTCAATGTACCTAGCAGCAGTTAAGGAACGTCCCGGAAGGATCCCCCTTGATATCCTACCCTAGTGCTGTTGGTACATTCAGCAAAACGCTCGTGTTGCCTTCGCCATACTCTCTCACGGCCATCTGGAGACCGTAAGCTAAATCTAGACTCGTCAGTAAATAAAACGTGCCCCCATTCATTTTCACCCCAGTGCTCATGAATTCTGGCAAACTGAAGTCGTGCAACACGATGATTCCTAAGACGTTCTGGGCCTGTCGCAGGTCCACGACTGGTTAGGTTGGCTTCCTTGAGTCTTCGCCTAAAGCCGCGTTGCCACGGGTAGAGTATCACGAACGTGAGCCACAGTCGTTGTTTCACGATTCAACTACTTCCATGACATGCTGTCGTGAGAAAGGTATACACAATAAGTGGTTATTTGCCAAAATGCAGTGCTTGATAGCAGACGCGTGCCAAGTAATGTGTGGAGTGATATCTGACAGAATTTCAAAAGCCCTTTCAGCCAAAAAGAAAAAACATAGACGATGGTGGACAAGAAGATGGATTCTGCAAAGGGGTTGTATCTCTTTGGGTAACGAAATCTCTGAGTTTCCTGAAGATTTTAGAAACTTGCTAAGGATGTCTGAGCATCGTTTTCAGTATTTATTAGGACTCGTCAGCCCCAAAATTCAAAAAAATGACACAAATATGAGGGAAGCTCTACCGGCCAAGCTAAAACTGGAAGTAGCTCTTCGATATTTAGCTACTGGGGACTCTTTTAAAAGCTTGGAATATTTATTCAGGGTCCCCAAATCATCGATAAGTAAATTCATAGAAGAGGTTATGGATGCAGTGTGTGATGCTTTAAAGGAATTTATTAAGGTAAGTTGAAAAATACAATTTTAATAAAAGTAGTCTAGTTTGCAAAATAAGTATATATTTTTCTAAATAAAATACAAAATATGGTAATTTTATCGCATATCGGTAATTAATAATTGCTTATTGCCGAAGACAAATCTTCATCCATATTTGTCTGTGAAAAAACAGAATCTTGGGTCGATGTATTCTCAACCGATGGTGGCCCATACCGAGTAGTTTTGGAGTCACTACTGTAATTTGAGTTTAGAGAATGAGGCTCGGTGTTTATGTGGGAAATCGACGACGGCGATGGTTCCAAAATCATAGAAATTATAGACGCTTGCAGTGGAAATTATCGATCTTGTGATCGAAGCAATCTTCTGCCGGTGCCGGTGCAGAAATACTAGCAGCGCGTTTGGAAATATCATCTAGCTTTTCAATCGCAGAATTAATATCATTTCCAACAGGTGTCGAACATTACTTCTTTTTGCAAAATGCTATTGCAGTCGAAAGTTGAAGTTTTCTTTTTGTTGGTTCGCTTAGGCATTCCCTCGATGGAGTTGGTTGCTCCTTCGATGTAGTTGGTTGGTCCTTGGATGTAGTTGGTTGATCTTCGTTGAATAATGGTTCTGACCCCATTCCTTCTAGTGAAAGCGGCTCCTTATTTTCGGATTCAGTATTTTTGCATTGCGTTTATTTACGAGATTCGGATCTTCCTGCAATATAGAAAAAAAACTGCCGTACTTAATGTGATTTGGTGAATTTCTTTTATAAAACTAAGCAAAATAAAGCAATTTTGTTCTAGGTGCCAACTGAAAAAAATCAATGGTTGGAGATAATAAATGGATTTGAAACGAAATGGAACTTTCCAAAATGCATTGGAGCCTTAGATGGCAAGCATATCGGTATTAGAGCGCCCCCTAAGACTGGATCTGATTATTTTAATTATAAACAATCCTTCAGTATAATTTTGATGGCTTTAGTTGACCATGACTATTGTTTCACATATATTGATGTAGGGGCGAAAGGGAGAGCATCAGATGGTGGTGTGTGGCGAAACTGTAGTTTCAACGAAGCTCTGCAGGCAGATGTGCTCAATATTCCCTCAGATGCCGTTATTGTCGCAGATGATGCATTTCCGTTAACAACATTTTTACTTAAGCCTTACAGTAAAAGAAATTTATCTAGAGCAGAACGCATTTTCAACTATAGGCTGTCAAGAGCTAGGCGAATTTCTGAAAATGCTTTTGGTATACTGGTATCAAAATTTAGAATATTTGAAAGGCCAATTGCTGTAAGTCAATTGCAGTCAATTGGCAGTGGAACATGGTTGAAAACTAAATAATAAAAAGTCTTAACAGTGATTTTTTTTTCAAATTTGTAATGACTATGATGTAGTTATAAACGCAAATAAAATCTTACCAAGTTTGAATGGGTTTCCCTTCCTTTTACATGCGGTCTGAGGAAAGAATCCATTAACTTAAACCACCTCACTTTAGGGATGTAAACATCATCCAAAGAACATCCAGACTTAATACTTTGTTGAATTTTTTTTAATTCTTGAGAATAGGAGCTACGTAAATTCTTGAATTTCATAATTACATGGACGTCTGTGAAATCATCAATTGCCATCGCCGATGCAATCCTTTTAGCTGCGGCTGCACGTGCATTTCGATTTTTATAATCTTCTCTCGTAGGATCCCACAAGACTGGTTCATTTTGATAAAATTCCAGGAACTTTAGGGTCTCTGCATCATTCATCCTTAAAATATTGGACGCCATGACAGACACAACCGTCCTCTTCGCCTGCTCACGATCGACTGCACGAAACAACAATCAAACCGGTTTGATTTTCTCACGAACGAAATATTTTGGTTCGTGAAGGTTCGTTCTTCACGAACCTAAAGGTTGCCATGGGGAGTGGTACACGAAAGCGTGAATGACGTTCGTGATTCACTACCCGTTGCAACGCGGCTTAAGTGTCCGCTCGCTTACATTAGTTTGCCGGACGTACTGAAGTTGATTTCTGATTTCAACAGCTGTAGCATGACGATTTCGTGAACTTTGTAAGGTGATAAAAGGATCATCACGAGCGCTAGCTCTGCGTTGAGGACCAGTTCCAGGTCGTCTATTCTAAACTCCAGTTTCCAAAAAACGTGCAACGCAACAATAGCAGCCGCTTTTTCGGGATTAACGGACATATTTTATGGATTGAATGAACGCAGCACAAATTTAACACGTATCTGTCACGTTGGATCTGTCACATTTCTGAAAATTCATGGCCAACTATGCACTTGCACTTTACGGCCAAGTAATAAGACCTATGGGGTTTATTATTTTAACTCAAATAAACTATTCCACTTCAAATAGAGGTTCAATTGTTGTTAAAAAATATTTTAAACATGTTATTTTATTTGTGTGTAAGATATTATAATATTAAAACATCACAAAGCATTAAAATATGATCCGTTTTTCGTGCCGGTAAGTGCATATACCGAAAGTAGTGCACTGTTTGAAATGTGTGAGATACGGACATCTAAGTACTCAATGCAGAGGGAAAACACGTTGTAGACATTGTGGGGCATGAGCATGACACAGAAAATTGTCGAAAAACTAGTGAATCCTCTTGTATTCTATGCGGGTTTGATAAACAGAAAACTATTCAAAACATTATGGTAACTGAAATATATAATATATTGAAGCAAAAAATAAGCAAGAAAAAAGTTATGCAAATGTAATTAAAAATAAAAATAATAACTCGAACTCAAGTAATTATTATACCATATTAGAAAACAACGCGATTACGATAATAATTTTAGCTCAGGCGTCTGCGTCCAGTTATTCGGAAGAATATAAAGCTATACTAGAAATGCCAAAGATCCGATCTCAACCAGTTTATGGGAAATCCTAAAGCTCTCTCAATCATCAATCAAACAGTATCTCTAATACGCAACCAGGCAATAGAGGCAATAAAATTATGCGATACCATAGTAAATGCAAAAAAAATGTTAGATAATCATACAGAGTCATTCAAAGATAACAAATCAAGAGGGAAATTATTAAAAAAATTGTGCATTTTTCGAAAAAAGTTTTCAGACAAAAGTATACTAAAATATTACGTAGATTTCAAAAATGTATTAATATACAGGGTGTTCCATTTAAAATAACAAAGTTTCAGACGACTTCCGGTTCTACCGGAAGTCGGCCATCTTTGAAAATATTTAAGTTGAAAAGATCGTATCCGAAAACCCAAACGTAGAAATTTTCATGATTCTACTATAAGTATTTTGCCATATACAGATAGTTTTCACTCGTCGTGGGACACCCTGTATATTTATGCTAGATAGAGAAGATGGATAGGGAGGGGTAGGTATACTTCTCAAAAAAAGTTTTCCACTTCATAGGACAATACCACCTTATAATTTGAGAGAAGTGATGTGTACGTCTTCAAGTGTGGAAATAAATGGATTAGTGAAAATCTAACTTTTATTCATTATGTGCAAAACTGAAATTGAATATATCTGAGAGAGAATGGACACAATTTTTTGATAGCTTGGAAAAACCATTTGTAGTAGCAGGTGACTTAAATTATCACCATTATGGATGGGGTTGTGATATTACTCATAGAGCAGGAGTGAACCTATTGCAGCAATAAAAAATGCAAATTAATTATTTCTTAACAACGGTGATCAAACTCTAATTCCAACACCCAATCAAATGCATAAATTGGCATACGCAACAAATGACTTAAGGCTCAGACCACTTCCCTATACTTATAAAAGTACAGCTGGAAATGCCCAATAAAATTACAAATTTGAAAAGATGGAACCTAAACAAAGCCAATTGGCTACTTTTCTCTAAACGTATGGAATATGGCACCTTTAGTAAGAATATTACATATTACAATGAATTTATAAATGAACTAAGCAGCAGAATATTCCATACACAGAAAGAAAAAAGTGGTCAACTCAAAATTTAATAAGCATTGGTGGAATCAAGAATGCGATATTTCATTTGAAGGATATTGTAATGGATTGAGAACTTTGAACAATTATTTGCCACAGGTAACAATAAATGCAATGATTTAAATGAATAAGTTTAACAAAACAATCAGCTTTCAGGTGGGCAAGTGATTTTTGAAGGAAGTACCTCCCAAGAACTGGAATAAAATGGCTGCCTCCCATTTATGTAATGCTTTTGTTAAGAAGAATTAATGATTTTGCATTATTCCGTGAAATATCATAGACAGTTTTTATTTTGTTTCAATGTTATAGAAAGTAATGTTTATTTTTGAATGTACCTGATTTTGTACTTGAGTATAATATTAATTGTGTTTGAATTTCCTCTTTTCTTTACAAATGGAATGAAATTTCCTTAATGAAATGTGTTACTAACAATTTCAAATTGCAAAATGTATTTGCACTTTCCAAAAACCAGGATGGTTATTTTATTATTTCTGGAATAGTAACTTCAAATGATTCTGAAAAATAACAATTTACAATGAAATTGTAAAAATCATATTCTCAATCTTAATTAAATGAAAATCAATACTATAGTTTTTTAACTCAAATCTTCACGAAAAACAATATTATAACTTTTTGGACACACTGTATTATACAGTTTTTTTTTAATTATGAAAGTAACAGTTTTTGTTGTATTCGATATGGGTGTGAGAAATTTATTGGTGATATTGTTGTACAATTCTATCTCTAACCCTCATTCCTTCTACAGCAAGTTGTCCTTGATTATTAAGTGGTTTCTGTATCAGAACCTCACCATCATTATTGTCTCACTAACGTTCTCATAGCTAGGCATGTTTTCATCCATACACATATTGTGTAAAACAGCACATGCCTTTAACGAATTTTGCTACAAAATCAAGTTTGTATCTCAAAGTACGCTTCTTCAAAAGACAGCGAAACCTCATTTTTAGGACGTCAAAACATCTTTCAATGCAATTCGTTGCTCTAATATCCCCCATAGTTGGCAAAAATATTATTAATTTTCAGACAGTGATCACATATAACTTGGCAATTCAAAGAATGGTAACCCTTCCTATTAATGAAATTATGTTCATCACTAGGTGGTTTTGAGATGGCAACATAGGTACAATCAATAGCCCCTATGACTCCTGGAAAATGCCATATCTCCATGAAAGCCATTTTCACTACATTCATTTCCCGAATATTCTGAGGGAATGTTATAAATTCCGCACCCATCACTTCAACCATACGTGTTGATACTTCATGTACTGCTCGATAAACAGCAGTTTGACTCAAATTGCAATAAGTTTCCTCACCAACACCCCGCTGGTGAGTTCCTGTGGCATAGAAACGGAGAGCGCAAAATATTCTACTTTCTACTGTAATACCTCCTCTTATGCGTGGAGATCTCAAATGGGGGGTTAATGTGGTTATCAATCTACTTGTCAAATGTTTATTCAACCGATACAATTTAATAAATCTTCTTCCAGGAAGATCGAATGGATTATATATATTCCTCAATTGGAATCTATGTATTTTTAATCACCTTATAGGTGGTTCGTTTCGTATAATTCCTTGATGAATTATGGGCAGCATATTTGTTGTTAATTTTTTGAATACACAAATAATTTATAATTTAATCGATTCCGTTTTAAGGTTAGGAATTTGACGCAATAAAAAGAGAAATATTTTTTATTGGAATGAGAAACATATATCGAAATCTGTAAACGATACATCTACACCTATCGAATAAAATTACGAGAATTCGAGACACGAAACGAAACCAGATACTATTTAGAATTCCTACTGTCGTCTCAAACGATACGATACCTATCCTAGAATCCCACTGCTCATCTAGTGAATATGACTTTAATATGACACATGTTTCCCCCATATTAGTAATATTGACAACACTGACATGAATTTTTTAACATTTCACTGTATTGTTTTTGTTTTTATATATAGATAGTCGTCGTCTATTTGTTTCAAACCTAATCTTTTTGAAAGTGTAGAGAAGGGGCTTTTGAGGTTACTTCTACAACAGTAGTTATAAGTGTTTCGCATGCCTGATGGAACATATCAAGACTTGCATCAGCCTCACAATTGTCTTCAAGTTCAAAAACTATACATTGTATACCACAAATACTGCAGAGTGTCTCACTTCACCACATTTGAAACATTTCAGTACCTTTTGTCCTGCATTGAATGGAGAAGGCAGCTCTCCTACACTTCTGCCAGAATTTTTGTTTGATGCAAACTCTAGAAGTCTTTGTTTGACAAATTCTAGTTTGAGATTATTGTCAGATATTGTTTGTAACGCTGTAACTACATTTTCAAATTCTTGTGGCATTGATAATAATAGGAAACAAGACATATCAGATTCTTCAAAAGAACTTAAATTTTTCAGTTCTCTAAAAACTCTGTCGCCTTTTGAGAAATGACCTTGCAGATTCATTCCATGCTCACATTTCAGGCAATCAGTTCTTTCAGTAAATAAAACTTGTAGCATGTACCTTTTTTGCTAAAAATAGACTCTAAATTCTGTATCATCTCGTATGCTTTTTCGGTTTCTTCCACATATTCCAAGTGAGTATCAGCTACACTTTGTATAATCACTATACATGTTATTTTTTTTTTCAAGTCATCATTCCTACTATTTTGTGGTACTTCTTTTAGTACATCACTTAACTCCATTGCTTTCAATACTGAGTTTAGCCGGAATTTTCAATTATCAAAGTTATTTCCATTAAAAGGAATAATTCCATCTTTGTTTTCAACACTTGTCATTTTTTTTTCTTTTCTTACTGTCAACTTTCTTTCAATTTTCCGTCCGTAACACATTCCTTCTGGGCCCATAACCAATGTTAGGATTGAATAAATATTGTATGAAATGTGACAAATAAACTTTGTGTATTGAAGTAAAAATGATTAAACCAATTTGAATATACAGGAACAAAAACTTTTTATTTCAGACTTTTTCCACTTGCACACAATGCCCACCTGGCTTACACACACTTTCCTTTTTATTTACAGAATACACGTTTTTCAGGTTTGTCCACAGACAACTATTGAGCAACACTAACACCCATGATCGCGTTTGAGTCCCAACTGCATTAGTAGTTTTCTAAAATTTGAAAAAAAAAACAAGTTTCAAGTAGATAGGTGCATAAATAAAAATTTAGCTTATTCACCTCGACTTTTCAAGTTAATGCATCCGTTTTTTTGTTTTTGATTATGTGTGCAAACCTTTCAATAATATCCACAAGTCGCCAACATTCTTCTTTTGTGTAATTAGCCGTGCGTTCATTACTTTCTTTTTCATTTTAAATTTAAGTTTAAATTATAAATGAATTACTACTACTATATTGGGAAGTATATCAGCATATTGTACAACCGGGCCTAAGTCCAGGAGAATTTCCGACCGATTTTATAAATAAGATAACACCCCAATGGGCAGAAGAAGATATGGATGGTATACTACAACTGAAGGAAGACATTGTTGATACAAATGATCAGCTATGCAGAAAATTTTCCATAAGCGAACTTAGAGATCACAAAAACTCACACACACAAAAACACATCTCCTGGAGTAGATAATATTTATTATAATGGGTCTTAGTCTGCTCCTCACTGAGGTACAGGATGTTAAAGCGGAAGAAATAAAATAGATTTTTGTTAATAGATCAGCTACTTTTCTACATAATGACTTGAAAATTGGGTATGAACTAGTTTTTGTAAGGGTAAACAAGAATGTGTGAGAGGATTTGAGTAAACTCGTAGATGTCGCCTCATGCGCCATGTGAGTTAGATGAAATCAGCTACAAATTTTTCATCGCTCATTATTTTATCATTTACATATTATTCAATTTGGATGGCCTAATCATTTCTGTAGAAAAAAGCTATACATCTTTGATCTTCAACGATTTTCGGGATATTTGAATTTTACTTATTTACTACACTACATTTCACGGTGGTCGACGTAGCATTAATCTATTAAGACACAAGCATTTTAACTGGCATACAATACATGTGTTTTATTACGCAATTTTTTTATGGTTTCATTTTATTCAGTTCAACCCTTGAAAGCCCGAATTAATTTTTTTCGTTTCAATTCGTTTTTCTAGAGTTATTTGTACTGGAATAGGGATAATGAAACTACTAAAGAAAGTTTTAAATGTTTTTCAACTTCCAAGTAACAAAAACAAGGTGTTGCAACGCTAGGCTTTATAACTACCTATTTTCATTACTCATTATGAATCCCTAGATTACATGTCAAACATAGGCCAACGTTGCATTTCCTACACATTTTTCTTGTAATTCAGTTACAAAGTTCCATCGCGCAACGCCTTCTTTTCTGATCAGGAGCGCTATTCTGTACGCGGCATTGACAGTCGTCGGTATCGATATGTTAACAACAGCCATCGGTTGCGCGACCGACGGTACTAGTATAACGCTATTCTGTAGCGCTATTCTGTAACACGTTTCCGAGAGAAATCGGTATCGGTAAGACTCAGTTATCGGTAAGTCGCATGTGCGGCATTCTGTATACCTTTTCACCGACCGATATCGCGAATTCGAGTCGATGAGGATCGGTATGTCTACCGTGATCTCATGAACACCACGGTAACCGTTATCGATTTTCGTTGGAAAGAAAATTTTTACTATTTGTTGATGTTTGGTTGAAATTGCGGATTATTTAAGTGAATTTTCAATATTTGAAGAGTAACTATATGCCTAATCTAGTGTTTTGAGGTAAACATTGGTGTATTTATCTCTTAAGCGATTACATTAAAAAGGCATTTTCATATACTAGAAAAAGATAAATGTGACAAAATAGTTATATTAGAACCTTTCCAACCTCTCACCTTTCTCAGAATTATGCTATTGTAAGATAATAATAGTTATTTTTATTAATTCTTGACAGAATGGCTGCTCATCTTGGTTATCTATGGACTTGAGTTAAAAGAAGAGCATGGAGAAAGGAAGACAATCCTTATGACTTAAATGACGATGTTTAAGTTCTTAATGTTAATAAACATGAATTGTGCCGTTCATGCTAACAGATAAAATATAAATGTCACTGTCACTATCAAAAATATAACCTCTTATCTTGTTTGTTTACAAATTTGAGTTTCCCTCATCGCTCATTGGCTAAATGTACCGAATCGAGTGACGTTACTTTTATGCCGATAATTTTTGGTTGCAATTCCGAGCGTTGGAAACCGTGGCATACAGAATAGCGTTATATTAGTACCGTCGGTCGCGCAACCGATGGCTACCGATACCGACGACTGTCAATTCCGGTATAAAAGTAACGTCACTCCATTCGGTACATTTGGCCAATGAGCGATGAGGGAAATTCAAATTTGTAAACAAACAAAAATGAACGTTGAAGATAAGAGGTTATATTTTTGATAGTGACAGTGACATATATTTTATCTGTTAGCATGAACGACACAGTTTATGTTTATTAACATTAAGAACTTAAAAATCGTCATCCAAGTCATAAGGATTGTCTTCCTTTCTCCATGCTCTTCTTTCAACTCAAGTCCATAGATAACCAAGATGAGCAGCCATTCTGTTAAGAATTAATAAAAATTATTATCTTACAATAGCCTAATTCTGAGAAAGGTGAGAAGTTGGGAAGGTTCTAATATAAATTTTTTGTCACATTTATATTTTTCTAGTATATGAAAATGCCTTCGACAACGCTTACCGAGGTGTTCATGAGATCACGGTAGACATACCGATCCTTATCGACTCAAATTCGCGATATCGGTCGGTGAAAAGGTACACAGAATGCCGCACTTGCGACTTACCGACGGCTGTCGATAACTGAGTCTTACCGATACCGATTTCTCTCGGAAACGTGTCACAGAATAGCGCTCCTGGTATATAGACAAGCAAATAATCGGTTTTATCAAATCTAATAGCATCAGTAACTATGTTTCCTTGGCTACTGCTCAACGGAGATGATGGCCTTCCAGCTCCTTCCGAAACGGTACCGTATTTTGACAGGTAAGTATTCACTATTTCTCGCCTAAACTGAAGTTGAGTGACAGACCTCCCAGATTTTTCATATAAGACCCAGGCATTTTTGATAGATACGTCAATTAGCCACGAAAATATAGGCCACCACCACTTTTTGGAACGGATACCTCTGCGATACCTTCCCACATTTTCGTCTATCAAATCGGTTCCTCCCATTGATGCACTGTATTTTCCAATCAGATTTGGTCGTTGAACTGTTATGACTTTCTTTTCCTTTTGCGAGTATCTTCTTACTAGGGATATTGGCTCAACTCCATGACATGTGGAGGCTACAGTGACAATATTATCATCTACCCATCTCACAAACACGATTCTAGTGGTTCGAACAAGTACGGAGTAATTTTTCCCACGTATTGATGATTTTTGGATAGTCGTTTTTGCGGGAAGAGGTATGCCCTTTGGCAGGCGATTTTCTCGCATTGTTCCTGTGCACCAGTATCCTTCATCTCTCATATCCTTCAGTAAATATGTACTTGTGTATAAATTATCGACATATATTTTATATGGCAGTTTAGATTTACTTTCTGGCATTTCCCTCATCATCATTTTTAGAGGAGCTGCGCACTTCCCATACAGGAGTTCATCATCTGTTGCATTTGACCTCGGATTTTTTCCCTATAGATCAAAATAAATCAAGTAGCCATCTTTGGTATTCAAGCACCAAATCTTAAACCCAAATCGGATTGGTTTTCCCCTTATAAACTGCTTACACGAGTGTTTCCCATTGACCCATCAAAATTGATGTCTTGTTCTGGTAATTATTTGGAAATTTTTCTTTTCGCTCTATTGTTACACAATTTCTTTGCCGATAAGAATAATTTTGGAGCATTTTTGGGAATGGTCCTTAGGTCCAATCCTTTAAATATATTGTTCACCTGCTTGCAGTAATTAAATATAATATAATAATATAATTAAATTAAATAAAATATCGGATTACTGTATCAATTACTGCATCATGCTCACAATTGGTAAAAGAAATCCTTTCATTCAATATATTCACTGTAGAATCAACAATTCCCAAATTGTGCAAATTCCTATTAAAAACATATTTAATGATGGCTAAGGTATTTTTTAATTTGTCATAAAACTGTATTGACATACTTGAGTCGCTGAAACCTATCATATCCTTCAAATTTAATGTATAACTTATTATCTTCTGCGCATTTGCCATCTGTCTTGGAATAGAAATTTTTACAGTGGCAGTCAGGAAGCTTGTCATTTTTTTTTGGCCACATACTCAGCTACATATGTTAAGGCTCCAGCTTCCAGAGGCTTAACTATAGCAGGCAGGTTCAGTGGCACTTTACAAAATGATGAGATTTCATCTTTCTCCTCCTCTTCCGGTAGTCCCTGTAACAAATATATAAAGGATAAAAACATCATTGAAACATTTAATAATTACTATGTTAAAGCATCATGATAGATTGAAAGTAAAATTTTATATACTCATTTGAGCCACCAACCGGTGGAGAGTTGAAAATATTTCTGAGATCATCTTCGCAATTGGCACCAATTGAGTGCGAAGATGTTAACTGATCAACCAACAAGCTCTTGTAATAATAATATAGTCGGATTGATATTTCTTCGACCCCTTTGACGAATTTTACCAAAAAATTTTTCCAGCGGATCTTGATTGAATGTCCTTAGCATTGAATATTGGAATCCAATGTTTTTCATCACACCCCAAAGTAGTTCAAAATTTCGTAAGGTTGAAATTCAATTTTTCACACTGGGTGGTATGAAAAACTCCCCATCTCTTTGGTACCGCAAGCTTCCCATCATCCCATTGATTCAAATGATGAGATCCCTGTGTGACACCAGATCTTGAAGTTTTTCCAGGGGGTGGATGAATGAGCTTCCATTTAAACTGTCAAAAAGTTTGTCAAGAAACTCCAACAATGCTGCAGTATCCATAGCGGATTTGTCTATTGTTAAAGTTTCTTCTTCTGTTTTGACAGTTGTACCTGAAATTTGTAATAAAAATGTAAGACACACATTTAAAATTAGTAAATAATATTTAGGTACAGTAATAATAAGTTGACTACCAGAAAATGCAAATACTGTAGCAATTTTATGAAAATTTTGATTTTGTGTAGCAACTAAAGGTAACTACATAAATGCGGACGGCAGCTGTTCATCGGTGAGCATAGGTCGTGGGAACCGTTGCCTATTTATGAATTTTATGAAATTTAAAAGTATTGAATAAAAAGTAGTCTTCCCGTGAGCGCCACTTTATTTTGGACTAGTGTTTTAACCTCATAAAAAAATAAAGAAAAATGAAAAAATGTCAAATAAGTTTATCAAAAGAATAGAATATGTTAAAAGTGTAGACCAAACAAAGAATAACACAAATAAGTTGTTTTCTATCATCTTTATTATAAACCTATGCGAATGTTGATAACCCTCCCATATAATATACTAGATACTAAAAAATTACTAATTTAACAGAACTAAGATATCTAAAAAAAATTTCAAAACTTGTACTCTTGGAGTCAAGTGAAGTATTGTTAAGACCTTTACTATTTATAATCCTTACCCAACATATTTTATGAAATTACCACATTATAGCTATAATAGGTTTACATGATATATACACATGAAACTCACTCATCACAAAATGTTTGAATACCAAAATACCTAAAATAATTGTATTTAAACCAATACAATTTGACAAGAAAATTAAATTCGAATAGTGAAGTACTTAGAATAAATGGATCCAAGTATACTGAGTTTCATGATGAAACTTTAAATTCGCAACGTATAATACCTCAAATAAAATTGTATTTCTATATCATTAACATTAATTAAAGGAAATCCTTTAAAAGTATGGTTGCATACAAGTGCAATTCTAAACTAAAAATTAAAAAAATTAAACCTGTATCCAAGAATTGGAACGATCCTACTGACGGACTACTCAATATGATGGTGTGGAGAGGAAGGTTGATCTCTAATCAATTGCGACCCTTGAACACCAAAGCACCAAGGAGGAGATCTGTCCATTGCTAACAAACTGGAGGATGCAAAAAATCGATGCACGTGGCCCAAACCTATAATGGGATGTATGTCTCTTTCCGAAATTTTGTAGGGGGTCGTTAAGACTTTTTTCTGGAGGTACCAACGTTGTATCTCGTCTTTCCTTGCTCCCAGACGGATAAGGATATCGGTAGTTAGACAAATCACAATCGCAATGTCCTGTACCAATAATGGCCGCAATCTGAACTGCGTTACCGCTGACGGCTGAATTCTGGTAGTGGCGGTGATCCCTTTTAGAATTTTTCAATAACAAATGGAAACTAGTTATTCTTTTGACAAAACTTACCCTCAAGAAATAAAGGGGACCCCAAAAATACAAAGGCAATTAAGCCTAATAGTAGAACACCAAAATGCCTCTTTCGTTCTTCCATGCTTTCATATAAGAGAAGGAAATTCGAAAAAAAAATGAACCAACTAGTTATTAACAAATGCTACCAACTAAAGAGAATTAACAACGACACTTGACCAACTTCTAAGATTTGGCCTGCGACTGCTTCACATTTCAGCTACTGCATCACAGAACTAACAACTAAATGATAGAACTCTACACGACCACTAATCTAACAATCAGTATCACTGACCTACAAATACTATAGAAATATTCGCAAGTTCTTTCCTATTATTGACGTTTGTCAATATAGTAAACAAACAAGTTAGTTATATTAACTATGATTATTACAAATGAAAATCGAAAAGAGGTAAGCATACATTTCATTAACATTATTGATGATTAATACTTGAATATTGATTTTAGGTTCTTGATATTTAAAATAACTCATTAGAAAACTAAAGGTAATAACTGAAATCCTTTTGAAGTATATGAAGGTATAGATAACCAGGTTTTAGATATCACAAGTTACATTTTGTTGAAAATATATCAAGATTAACCAAATAAAGTATGGAAATGAACCTTTATTTAAATTTTTATTTTATTTTAAATAACATAAATTAGTAATTGAATTTTCAAATGCTACAATACATTAATTGCTGCAGCCACAGTGTGACTGAACAATTGAGTGCATTTTGACACCTTCATTTTATTGATTTTCTCCGGATTGGCATGGGCATCTGTTATCTTTGGCATCAGCCTCAAACATCCAAAATAAGTGTCCATTTTATATGCTATAGTAAAAACCAAACAAAGTTGCGTGCACGTCACCAAGGTCGCATTTCTATCGCATGTTTGGCTACAATTCGATCGAAAAGTGCATATACTCAAAATTTTTAATTAAAGATAACCCAATCAATGAAAAAACTTTTGTTCCAAAATAATGTATAAGCAATATAGCTTCATTGGGTTTAGACGTCCCTCGATGTAAAAATTTGTGTTGAAATTTTTATGAAGAAGCCTCCAATTATTGACCATAGAATAGTTACTGCCAGAAATAATATCATGTTGCCGCGTTATTTGTGACTGCTCTAATCCTACAGTGTCATCGATTTTTGAGGTTATAGTTACGTGCTTTATAAAACTTTCTTGTGACAAATATTTATAATCAAAACTGTTTTTTTCTCAAAACAACAAAGTATTTCCTTCTGTGATTGTTAAAATGCTTAAACAGCTGAATAGCCGATGCAAAGAACTTGTGGCTTCATTAGTAAATTATCTAGAACAAGAAAGGAATGATAATGGTCCTTTGTTGCCCTTGGATGCTGTACAAGAGGTAGGTAATACGTGGATAAAATATCCTTACTTTACTTTATGAAAATTTCTATCATTTTAGCGTGTAGCTGCTGCTTTAAAAATCAGTGTAAGAACAGTGAGCAAAATTTTCATATTTCGTGAACAATCTGACAACGCTGCAAATGTTCACAATGATGACGTGCACGCAACTTTGTTTGGTTTGTTGTAATTGAAATAAATAAAATAAATAAAATAAATTTTCTCCATAATATAAGGGATATTTCAATAAATTATTCCTCAAACTCTTGGATAGGTGGGGAACATCATAGAGAGGAATTATTGTGTCCCCATCCACTTCGAAACAAATTTTTAAAGTAGTCAACTCCACGTCTCAAGTATGCAGCCCTAGTATCGCTAATTAATGCATTTACTGCTGACTGGTTGTTTGACCCTTGGTCACAAACAGTGGCTAAGATGGTTATTCCTATTGTTCGGCATTCTCTCATTATTAATTTTATTATATGGGCTATGTCTTCTTTTTTTGTACAACCATTAACAAAATTGTAGTAAACAGGCTGCTTCCATTTACGCTTGATACCACGCAACATAAATACCTGAAAAAAAACCAAAAAGTATAGCTATTTTTAACATATAAAAATCTATATTCTTACCTGTGCATGATTAGCCATTTTTCAGTTCTTTCAAAACCAAAGTCTTCAAACCCATTTACTACATTCTCTGCTAAATTTGGCTTCAAATTAGGCTGTATACTCACTTCATCAAACATCAACACACAATATTTATCCAAAGGATCTGAAAAATTGTGTGTTTCTGCTTTCAGAATGGTAAATATTTACTCATGTAAGCCAGGAAAAATGGGAATCCTATTCAACAATCTCATGATTGTTCTTAATATTCTTGAAAGCAAGCGATATGCCGAGCCACTTTGTTTATATAAGGCTAGTGCTAAAACCTTATCCTTAAAAGAGTAACGCCTGCCTTTTGATTTTCTTGGGGTTTCCTTTATTTGACTTTGAAAAAATTTGGCTCTCACACGGTCCATGCTAGAAACCATTTTCTAAAGGGCTTCAGAAGGTTTACATTTTTCAGCCTTTATCAATGTCAATTTACTTCAGCAAGCAGCGATGATCTCCATGAAAAAAATTAATCAACTTATTGCATGAGACAAATCTTCAACTGTTGTGAAACACTGTTTTCTATTTGAAGAATGGTTTTGAAAAAGACTCTGGCATTTTCCTCTTATCCCAATATCTTCTAAAGATTCTAAAAGAAGTGTATGGCTTACGGTGTCAAATGCCTTGGCTAGATCTATAAACATACTTTTGTCCAACACATTGTTAGTTAAGTGAGGAATTGCATCTTGTGTCGATAAATTTTCTTCAAACCCGAACTGCCATAAAGAATGTTATATTGCTTGAGGAAAAATACTAGTCTCTTTTTGATAACTTTTTCAAAAATTTTGGTGAAGTTTGTTATAAGTGACATAGGTCTATAGTTACTAGCCAAATCACTTTCACCCCCTTTGAATATTGGAATAATGATAGTGTCCTTGAAATCCGTGTGCCAGTATCCCAATGCTATACATCTATTTCTATTTTCGATATTCTAGATTTCCCATAACAATATGAATTCCTATAGATCGCTTCATTTCTTCTTTGCATGTTGGGGAAAATCGAGCAATGTTTTTTTGGTTTGCATACAAATTGGTGTTTTCTGACATTTGTTCAAACAAAGAATCTGGTATATATTTCATAAAAAAACTTATTGGAGCAAGTAATTCATGTATAGGCTTGTAATATATGCCACGTATTGGCAGGGTAGCCAGGTAATGTGGTGTTTACTGGGTGGTAATTGGCCTCTCAATTGATGGTGTTGCTGGTCACGCGGAGGGTCATCTTATAGCAATAAAACGACTACCTGTAGCACTGGGATATTTATCACTTAAACTCACTACTATACATGGCCCTAATGAATAAAAATCTAGCAATTACTTTTTCTTATAAAATCAAAGTAAATGCTTGAAAGCCAATCAATAAAAACTTGAGTAATTGCTTGTGCTTAGAGCAATTGCTGAAAATTTTAGAAATTGCTATTAGTAAAAGCATTTTCTTGAAAAGTATAAGGAATTGCTTACATTTGCTGAAAATGCGATGAATAAGTCAAGGAATTGCTTTTTCTAATGTAGGAATTGCTTGCAAATTTTTAAGGTAGGTCTAACCTTGCATCATTTGCTCGAATCATTCAAATTTTGCTTCTCCTGCTGCATACACGTGAGTTTTTATCAAAACCTTTTAAATTATGGCTGAATATATGAATGTGCGTAAAAGAAAAATATATAGTGTACGTAAAAATTGCAAAGACGATGATTTCCGAAAGTTATATCGATTTGACCGCGAAAATGTTGAGTGGTTAGCAAATTATTTTTTAACTGATACTGGTGAGAGGCCAGGGGCTGCATTATCAGCTATGAATAAGATGAAAGTTTTTCTGCGACATTTGTCGGATCCAGGTTTTCAAAATTCTGTAGGTGAAGAACTCGGTGTTCACCAAACTACTGTCTGTAAGATATTTACTTCCGTAATGCATGCAGTTTTGGAGAAGACCAATATTTGGATTAGATTTCCTAGATGTGCCGAAGATTTTGTTGCAGCTAAACGGTTGTGGTCCGAAAGATACCGTTTTCCAACTGCTATCGGTTCGATAGACTGTACACACGTCAGGATTCCCAAGTTTTCAGAACTTGGTGATGAATATATAAACAGAAAAGGATATCCTAGCATTAACGTACAGGCAACTTGCAATGCAGAAGAAATTTTTACAAGTGTAGACTGCCAGTGGCCAGGCTCTGTGCACGATAGCGGAATTTTAAAAAATTCTAACTTATACAACATTCTCAAAAACAGCCCAGAAGAATGTTTATTATTAGGAGACGACGGCTACCCTATCTCGCCTTGGATTATGACTCCCTGGAGAAATCCTACAACCCAAGCGCAGCAAAATTATAACAATGTTTTATGCCGAGAACGAGTAATAATTGAACGATGCTTCGGACAATTAAAAGCAAGGTTTCCTGTCCTCCAGTATAAAATTAGAAGTAAATTAGAAAAAATACCATCGACGATAATTTGCTGCGTTATACTTCATAATATTGCTAAACGTTTAAATGATGAAGATTTTCGGTACTTGCATGAAGAAACTGATGTTGAAATGAACATACCAAATAACGATAATCTGACACCAAATATAATTCGTCAATTAAGACAGCAAAAAAGAGAATTTACCACTCAAATGCTCTTCGATAATCATGTAAGTATCTAACCAATAATTTAGTTGTTGGATAAATTACAAATTAAAAATTAAAATAAATTCACACATATGTATTTTCAACTCAAGATTTATTCATTAATTATTAATTACAAATTATAAAAAAACCTATCGTTATTCGCAACAATGTTGCTTGATTCAAGTAAGACGTCACCAGTTTGTTGTTGTCTCCTGCGGATTTCTTCCTGTTGCATACGACATAATTTCAGTTGTTCTAATAACACTAATCGCTGCAATTCAGCAGTCGATAATTTTTTTGTTTCATCAGTTTCAGGTAAATTGTTTGATATTTTAATTTTCTTTATAGGTATAGCAGTAAATGCTGCAGCTGCAAGGATAGGAAGATCACTCGATGAAGTAGAGGGCTTATCAAGTAATATTTGTTCTTCTGCTCCAGCCGAAATAGCGCCTACAAATGTATTTTTTGTTTACTTTAAAGAAACACATATAATAAATTTTATATATTCTACCTGGTATTTTTTTGAAGACGGGATTATTATGTACATCCAACATTTCTAATAATAACTTTTCCCAAGGCTTATAGACCATTGGTTTGTTGCCTGTCTTGTTGACGTCAAACTTCTTTTTAATCTCCGCCTTCATATTACTAATTTTTTTGGATAACAGTTTTGTTGTAAGTGAGATGTTGATAATATCCTTATACTGTTGTACTAGTACCTTTAAAGCGGCTTCTTTTTCAAATTTAACTTGGGGAACTTGTGATTTATTTAGAATAATTTTATGTTCTTTCAATTTGTGAACAAACATCAACTGCTTATCTATTTCTTCATCATTTTCAAATGCCTCACTTCCACTCGATTCTGCCATAATTATTACAAGCTTTTTTAATTTAATGTTCATAAAAAGATAACAGATATATTTGATGGGTATTACCACGATGTTGTATCAACACTAGAATGAATACCTATCTAAAATATAACAGAGTTGATTACGACTGTTTAAATTTGCAGGTCTAGACGCTGAAGGGACGTAGGAAACGCAGCATTTGCTTAAAAATTTTATTCATGTTAAGATGTAGCATTTGCTTTTTCTTATAGCATTGGCTATTTGAGCAATTGCTTTTGCAAAAAATAAATTGCTTTAAGTAATTGCTTGTTTTTTATTTATTAAGGCCTAACCTACGGTTACATGAATAAAAAAAATAAATTGATGAATGTCTATTGTCTTTAAAAATTGTTTACGGTAACTTATTTGTTTGTTATGTTTATTTATATTCACTTAATGTTTCCACTACTCATCCGAGTTTATTAAACGGGCCCTCGTAACTTGGCGGGCTGTGGTTTGCTTTCTTTGGGAAAATGTGCTAGCTATCTGATCACCAATGTATGATTTAGCAGCACCAGTATCCAACAGGGCTGTAAACAGTTTTCAATTTTGACTTCGATGTGAGGTCGGAAATCGGTAATTTCTTCTGCCGTTTCAGCATGAGAGGCAAATATTTGCGGAAGCTGTGTCGGCCTCTCTTCGGGACAGCTTCGAATTAGTTTTCCTTCCTCCTGCAGGAACAGTCTCTAGAGAATACTCCTTCCTTATGACAACGAGAACAGAATATTTTCTGAGGGTCCTGACAGTTGTTTCGATAGTGTCCAGATTCCCCACAGCGGAAACAGATTGGTTGGCGAGGTGATGATCCAGACGGTAGTTGAATTGTATCGCGAGGCGTTTCGTTCTAAGATGGGCGGCTGGTACCTGGAATGGCTTCTCTAGATGGACCAGGGGTCGTGTTCTGGGACGGTCCAAATCTGGTTGTACTTATCGGCTGCGGACGGGGATTTCATCCACGATTCGGTCCGTTGGTGGTCGGAGCGTTCTGGAGCTCTTTTCTGAGAAGCTCATATTTCCTTACCACTTGACAAAACGTAGGAAAATCATTAAAGTCTCCTTTCTGGATCTGCAGCCATTATTCAGGTAACAGGTTACGGTACAACCATGCTAACTGTTGTTCAGAAGTTAGATTCCCAGAGTCTGCAGCTCGGTTATGTACGTAGCGGCGGTCTCATTCCTCCTTCGTAGACGTCTACCTATCTCGGCTCCTAAATCTACTTCATAATTACAGGATAATAGAAAATTTGGAAATCTGCTTCAAATTCGTCCCAGGTCGTGTATCTACTCCGGTTGTTACAGTGCCCCTATACGGGTTCACCAGATAGTAGTTCTTGTAATACCGGAAGCAAATTGTCTTTCTGGACATATTTTGTCGTACATATTTCTTCGAATCTTTCTATAAACGAAGCCGGATCTCCTTGGTTTCCGAATGACACATTCCAGTCGTGTACATTTATCGGAGAAGTTGCCATAACGGTCGGATGATCAACAGGGTCTCCTTTGTCTATATCGGGTTGCGGAGAAGTATTTTTTCGTCCTAAAAAGTTAACAAGTCTTTTCCGTTTTTCAGGGACGGTTCTAGCAATCGATAAATTCCTCTGTTGTAGATGTGTAGTGAGACCCTCGTTTCTCAGTAAATATACCCAGTTAACGCGATGGTCGGTGGTTTCTTTCACGGAACTTACGGTCGGTAGCTGGGCGGCCGGTACTGATATGGCAGATTCGGATCTTCCAGGTCCTTCTTGATCAATCAATCGGGTTAAGTCGATGTCTTCAGAGTTTTACTTAGACATGAAACTCTTTCCGTTATTCAATAGAATACTATATAAAAAAACTTCACAGAATAAAACGGTCCTTGTTCAGAAAAAAAATTGAAAAAAAAGAGAGTTATATATTATTCAACAATCGGGTCGCGTTTTCGCTCCACACTTGGCTCTTGCCAAATTGGTACGTCACTTTTGACACCTCTGAAACCTTACACTTTCTCGGGCGCCAGATTTTTAACGTGTTTAACTCCACGGCCCCTTGACCTCAACCGTCAAGAGTTCCAGATAGCCTCAGATGGAGGTACGGTACGTTCCAGGGGTCTAGTTGTATCCCGTGCGGTCGGGTTATATCTTGAAAACACTCTTACTGGTCCTGAAATAGAAGTTATTCTCCTGGCCCACACTAAGGGAAAAGCTAAATTCATGCAGCAACACAACTACTTTACCTTAGGGTTCTCTAATCTACTACTATAGTATGTCAGTAAAACACAGAAGTTCGGTTAAGTTATGATCTATTACCGTCATAAATATTTACAGGGTCGGTTCGGTTTATAAGCATAAGCAATGCCTTTATATGCAGAAGAAAAGCGGTAAAAGCCAGTTTTCTAAAAAATAAGTCTTATCAATAAGCAGGTTAATAATAATTGAAAACAGAAAAACGGATTCTTGGATTATGCTAGCAAAGTATACAAATTGAACGTGAATATCCAGTTAAAACGGTCAGGGGATCGGAAGAGTATGCAAGGGTTCGGTCCAAGGATGAAAATATTATTGAGCCCTGGCAGGACCCCTGGAAAACCTTAATATTTTGATTCAGCGGTCATTTATGTTCTCGAATTGAAATACCAACGAGCCCTGGCAGGTCGCCTGGAAAACTTCAATATTTTAACCAAAACGGAGTTTGAAAACGGAAATGAGTACGGAAGGGTCTGATCCGTGAATGAAAATATCAATGAGCTCTGGTAGGACGCCTGGAAAACTTTAATATTTTGATTCAGTGGACGCCTGGGACGCCTGGGAAACTTCAATATTTCAACCGAAACGGAATTTGGAAACGAGAATGAGTATGAACGGGTTTGGTCCGTGAATAAAATATTAATGATCCCTGGCAGGACGCCTGGAAAACTTCAATTTCAACCGAAACGAAATTTGAAGAACGAGAATGAGTACGGAAAGGTCTAATCAGTAAATGAAAATATGAATGAGCCCTGGCAGGACGCCTGGAAAACGTTAATATTTTGATTCAGCGGTTTTCTATGTTCTCGAATTGAAATACCAACGAGCCCTGGCAGGACGCCTGGAAAACTTCAATGTTTCAACCGAAACGGAATTTGAAAAACGAGAATAAGTACCGGAGGAATATTATTCAGAATCAATTACAATGACACTATAAAATTAGTATACCGACAATTGTAAAAATGGAATATTAATTATATTGAATAAATTTTCGCCTAACGATTATTGAAAAGACCACCTTTCATTTAAAATTATATTTCTATAAAGTCTTACCACAGCAACTACTTAAATTTTTAATTCGGAAAAAAATTTATTTATTAAAAAAAAACAGACTACCTATACAAAAAATTATAAACAACAAAATAAATCGTTCAACGGAGCGATGGTCGGTACCAAGTGGTCACAACGGGAGGCCAGGTAATAATCGTACTTAATACCATAGATAACATAATACAGATACACTTAATACCAGAGCTTACTGAAACTCTCCGGCTTCAAATCTACCTCCGTTCAGTCTGTCTTTCCACCTATCTCGGTTAGTTCGACCTGCGCGCTACCTACTCCACTGGGAGGCATAACTTTTATATACTACGGTGCATTTCAATTTCAAAAACCGGAATGAATATTTTATTTAACTTACATAATTTTTACACAGAAGTCAGGGGTTATAACGGCTATAAGCATACTGAAATAAAAATATATTCGGTGACTTGAAATAATCATTACAAAAAAAAACTTCGTTACAACCTTAGTACTTGTGATGATTCATTGAAATACGTTCAAGGGAATTTATGTCTTTCATTTAAATATTATTGTCAACTTATTATATTGACCAAAAGGCATCACAGGCTCCGGAGTAGAAGTAAACCATTTGACTGATCGTGTTTGATAATGGGCGCTGTTTTTCCATGTGATATTCTTTTCATCTGTAAAATTATGAAGTTTATAGAATTCTTTTCTCCTATTCGCAATCTCTTCCGCATCCATATTTCCGTTTTCTTCATGTCCTGTTTTGTCGTCAGCTTCATTTTCTTCTGGTTGTCTCACTTGGTCATTATTTTTATTTTCCTCTGGTTGTCTTATTTGGTCGTTATTTTGGCTTTCTTCTTCTTCCTAATTCGTGTATAATATCATCGTGGAGTTCCAGAATATTATTGTCTGGATCAAGAAGATCGCCCAGGTTGCCTACATCTTCAAAATTATCTTCCTCATCCGATGAACCCATTATTTCAGAATCATCGTCATTCAGTAGACAATCTAAAAGTTGTGTTTCTGTCAATGGCCGGTTCCATTTCTTTGGTTTACTGGTTGAAGGTACATCCATTGCATATTATACAGTTCTATTTTAAAGTCCCATCCCCCCCTCGTATCTTTTGAACGGCTACACTTACATTAATGAAATTTGGAGGGTGGAAATACAGTGTTGTAAACTTCTCTACGAATGGTAACAGGTGACGTAATAGTAATAGATAATGTCACAGTGCCACTCTGGACAATAATTTCAAATGGGACCTTATGGCAAGTGATATCTCGTTTGAAAGGCATTGACATTGGCTACGTAGTCATATTAATTTTGTTTGGGTTTAAACTAATTTTGACGGATAAATTAAATAAATACCAAAATAATTGAAATTATGTTTTGAAATTTAATCAATCAAATATCAATTCTTATAGCAAGTGTTCGAAATGTGCTCCGTCTACTTCCTGACAGTAATACTTCCTATTAGTAAACTCTTGTCATACTCGTTCGAATGTGTCAGCTGAAATTGCATTGCATTCTTCAATCATTCTTTCTTCCAAAACGCCAATGCTATCTAGTGCCGTAGTATAAACCTATAACGAAAGATTTTTAACAATTAATCATAAAACTAATAAAAACCCCCAAAAACCTCCAACGTTCGTTATAGATGTTAGACTGTCCCGTAGGCAGTCAGTACTCACCGTCGACTAGCGTCGAGTCGAAGAAGGGGTGGATCCTTCTATACTACAAGTTAATAAATAGGGCGCCAGAGAAGTTAAGACAAGTACTAAAGGTTTAAGTTAACCCACAACTCCTCAGTAAGTTAACGAAGGTGATTCTCGTCTTTTTTTCTTTCTTCTGCTTCATTTTCTTTTTCAGACTGAGCACCAATCTGCGATGATTCGTCAAAAGTATTTGTCTTTGGAGTCGGCGGAGCGCTGCTCGCTTTTCGTTCTTCAAAGTGACTATTTTCGTTTTTTTTTCTACTTCCTCTACAGTATACGGTATGTTATTGATATACAATCTGTTGCCTTTTATGTATGAATTGTCGGTCGGGTTTTTTCTTGCTTTATTTAGATGGTTTCTCAGAATTTTATTTTCGCACCATTGTTTATAGGTAAGATCGTTAGAGACTCCTATACCCGTTCCCTTCAATTTTTTGCGAGTGCCGCAGCAGACGTGTGAGAAAAATTAATGAATAATAATTGAACTATTTTGAAGTAGTATATTTTAAACAAAATAATAATAAATAGAAAAAATGGTACCGGGGTCGGGACTCGAACTCGGACCGCTTACGCAGCAGGGAAGCGCGTTACCTACTGAGCCATACCCGCTAACGTTTAATGTAGATTTAAAGTAGATAATGATACGAGACTTCAACCTCTTTAAATTATACCAAATTTACTTATTTAAAATACACAAAAAATGTATCTTTAATTATTTAAATCCAGATTCAAAGATATTGAAAATAGCTATTATGGAATATAAAATAACAATGTGGGTTTCAGGAGCTTACTTTTGAGTAAACCTTACCTTTGTCAGTAAATATTTCTTATCTGGAGCATCGTTAAAAAAAATTTTATTTCCTTGGTATATAATTTTCTGATTATATTTTTTTGACAGAGAACGTAATTTTGGATATTTCGATATATCAACATTGTCTTTTGCTGAGCGTACTTCTTAGCATCGAATTGTGACCATAATGTAGACGCTTGTCGTAGATAAATGTTCGAAATACACTAGCAAAGCATTTTCAGAAAACGAATTCACTTTTGAAATTCTTCTCCAATCCATGAATTTTGCATAAGCCATTCCATATTTCTTCCTTGAGATTTCTGGTAATAACTCTAAGGTGGCATTTTCTGTTTTTTCTGTTATTTCTGGGGGTGAAATTTCAAACTCACTGTCGTTGATGTCCATAATTAGGTACCTACCCATATTTTTATATTGTAACACAAAATTTACTTGAAATTTCTTTGAGCTCACAGAAACACCTTCTCTACTTTTAAAACACTACTATTTGGAAATTCTGTACTTTTTGACGTTTTATGACAGGAGCCCAAAGCATTCTATAATCGAGAATTTTGTTGATTTTTTCTCTAGCGTACCGTGGCCCAAGCCGTGAGGAAGTTTTTTTCTCACGGCTTGGGCAACTTTTCCCACGGCTTAGGCAAAGTGGCACTTTGTAGTATCGTAAATTGTGGGAAAAGGACTATTTTCCATAGCAGTCGTAGAAACAATCTTTTTTCTGTTTATCATTGGTTACCAAATATTTTTGTGTCAGTAGAATCATCGCACATCTCAGTTTCCTGAATATTAGATTCTTCGGAATCGGAAGAATCATGAACAACAATTTTTCTTTTTATAGCAGCTTGTTGTTCTTTTTTCACAAGTTTAGCTTTTTGTTGTTCTTTTTCTGCTTTTAACTCAGTAAGATATGGAAAAGATGTTATAACAGTTGCAGATCCTTTTTTTTTCTAATTTTCCTTTTAGCAGTTTTAGGAACCATCTTTGGTATAGGCATGATATCCCTATGAGAAACAGTATTTTTCATTTCATCAACAATTATGACTTTCTGTTAATCTGCGGAACTGGGAACTGCCTCAGAGATGGATATTATTTCTGTTGGTGGGGAAGCTGCTGAATTGGCTGATTTTTTTGAATAAAATTGGGCAACATTTGCTTCGGAAACATATTGTTTCTTAAATGAATCAGATCCATAAAATTTGTTTGTTGGTATCGGAGGTTGCTGAACATTTTTTTTTCTTTTTGTATATTTAGCTTTTGTAGCAAAATCGTTTTCACCTTCTGATAAATCAGAGCCATCGTTATCTGAAGATTCGTGAATATTTTCTACAGCGATGTTGGCATTAATTTCCGTAATAGGACAGTCAGTAACCTCTGCAGCCGCAAACGCTATATCTGGAAAAATATGGTTATCATAGGGAAAAATTCCCGTTTGTTTAAAGCCAGACAGTGCATTTTCAATTGTTGCAGCTCTCATGTATGCTTGACCAAATATAGTGCTAACCTCATGTATTCTTACAACTTTTCCAGGATTATTCCTTAGCCAATTTTAGACACCCTGGCTATAATATGAACTTAATGGATACATAAATGCAACATCAAGAGGTTGTAAACGATGCGAAGTGTGCGGAGGGATTATTAAAATGTGAACATTATTTTCTCTTGCCATCAAAATTTAAATTTCTTACATGGGTCGAATGGCCATCGCAAATTATTAAAACTGGGTCATCTTCTGTTGGTTTAGCATATTTTATAAAATATGAAAACCATGTTGGTGCAAAGATTTCACTTTGCATCCAATCTGACGGATGAGGGACTACTAAACTTTCATGTGGTAGACCTTTTGAGAAATTGGAACTGTTTTTGACACGAGGAAAAACAAGAAGAGGTGGTATGTATTGCCTGTGGCCCTAGAACAAATCTCAGCAGTAACAAGAGTGCCACGTTCTGCAGATGATAGGCTACCGATTTGTTTTTTCCCTTGAGCGATAATACTTTAGACTGTTTATTAGGAACTGTATTAATTCCCGTCTCGTCGCAGTTAAAAATTCGGCTAGGAGGAAATTTATATATATATATATATATATTTACTAAATTATTGGGGATTCCGTCACAATCTGGGCTTGTTAAGAAATTAAACTCTTTTTTACTACTTCCAAGCTTTCGGATTTATTTGAATCCTTTATCAAGGCTAAAATATGAACAAGTTCTTATAACAGGTAAAAATTATAATAAATTTAAACTTACGTGCAAAGTGAGTTTGTACAAATCAAGTAAAACATCATTAAAAAACATGAATAGATTTTCCACTATAAGTGGTAGATAGAAAGGTTACATTTTGAAAAGTAAATTATAAATCTGATTGAAGTCGAACATGAAGACAAAATTTTTGTAATTAAAATTCTTAGTTTCTTATATCTATAAAATAATATTTCTTTTCTTTATTGACCTGCGTACCATTAATATTTAATAAACAATCTGAAATCATTAGTTGTATTGGACTATGAAAGTTATTTACGAGGGCTTGTGAAATTTTTAGTATGAAGATATTTACAAATGTATAAAATATTTTTATTTTTTTAAAACTTGAAAAAAAAAAAAAAAAAAAAAAAAAAAATTATTAAGAAAACCCTAACTTTATTACCCATTTAACCCTATCAATGACAAAACCATGGCCCATGCAATGTCTAATTCTTACATCCACAAGTTTGCCATTCTTATGAACATAAAAACCAAACATCACCCTTTTACCATTGTTCTTAAACATTATCTATCGCACATCTCGGGATCAATTACTTTGCCACCAATAAGGATCCAAAGATATGCGATATCCAATCTGAAAGAAAATGGACATGTCAAAGACAAAGCCAAAATGAGT
This sequence comes from Galerucella nymphaeae, assembly GCA_963978555.1. Taxonomy (NCBI): domain Eukaryota; kingdom Metazoa; phylum Arthropoda; class Insecta; order Coleoptera; family Chrysomelidae; genus Galerucella; species Galerucella nymphaeae. The sequence goes on along the minus strand of OZ021715.1, from coordinate 13,706,123 downwards.
AATAACTATTGTAAGTAGTGTTAATCTAAATTGTTAACAAGGTCAATAAATTGTAAAAATGTACTTTAAAATTCGAGATTTTTATTATATCCCAGGACAATACATAACAAAATTAGCCATTCGCAACAATCTTATCAACAAAAAACCATGGCTCATGTGACATTCAGCGTCTAAATTCATCAGTTTGTCACTCTCATAAAGATAGAACCCAAATATCACTCTTATTACCATTATTTTATCTCACTGACTACCACACATCACACAATCAATTACTTTGCCACCAATAAAGACAATGCAACATGTGATACCAACAAGGAAAAATTGGTCTTGTTAAAAAGAAGGTTTTAATAACCGGAAACTATTGATGATGTGATTATGCTAAATTCTAAATAAACAAGACTATAAAATTCACTTCATTATATTGACTCTGATGATGTATTATTGAAATTATTACTATCTTCATTCATTTTAAGTAAAAAGGAATAAGTATGTATTAGATGATGTGTGTCTCTCTTTTTATTTAAGGAGTTAATATCCAACACTGTTTGGAACATCTCTAAGCAATTTCTTTTAAAGTTATGTGATTCACTATATACAATTGAAATGTCTTTAAAGTTAGCTTTATGATTTAATAAAATGTTATGTTCAGCTAAGGCACAACTTTGTTTTTCTAACCTAATATCACTTTGATGTTGAGTGACACGACTTTTAAGTACTCTCGATGTCTGACCATAGTATACTTTATCGCAGTCTTCACATGGTATCTTATATACAACTCCTGATTTCTTTAAAATGTCATCTTTAGCTTTTAATTTTGAAAAAAATTTTTTACCAATTGTGTTATTATATTTGTGTGTTATTTTGATTGTACTTTCATTTTTGAAAACATTAATGATTTTTGTTGAAATATCTTTAATGAATGGAATTGTGACATATTTAACTCTTTCTACTAGTATATTTTCATTAAGTTGTTGAGTATTTACAATAGATGTTCGTGACTCCTGTCTTCTAGTATTAAATATCAAGTTTTTTAATAGCTTAGTCGGATATGAATTCTCTAAGAAAATATTGTATAATTTGTTATAATTATTTTGTACCATTGATGGATGTATAATTATAACAAATTATACAATATTTTCTTAGAGAATTCATATCCGACTAAGCTATTAAAAAACTTGATATTTAATACTAGAAGACAGGAGTCACGAACATCTATTGTAAATACTCAACAACTTAATGAAAATATACTAGTAGAAAGAGTTAAATATGTCACAATTCCATTCATTAAAGATATTTCAACAAAAATCATTAATGTTTTCAAAAATGAAAGTACAATCAAAATAACACACAAATATAATAACACAATTGGTAAAAAATTTTTTTCAAAATTAAAAGCTAAAGATGACATTTTAAAGAAATCAGGAGTTGTATATAAGATACCATGTGAAGACTGCGATAAAGTATACTATGGTCAGACATCGAGAGTACTTAAAAGTCGTGTCACTCAACATCAAAGTGATATTAGGTTAGAAAAACAAAGTTGTGCCTTAGCTGAACATAACATTTTATTAAATCATAAAGCTAACTTTAAAGACATTTCAATTGTATATAGTGAATCACATAACTTTAAAAGAAATTGCTTAGAGATGTTCCAAACAGTGTTGGATATTAACTCCTTAAATAAAAAGAGAGACACACATCATCTAATACATACTTATTCCTTTTCACTTAAAATGAATGAAGATAGTAATAATTTCAATAATACATCATCAGAGTCAATATAATGAAGTGAATTTTATAGTCTTGTTTATTTAGAATTTAGCATAATCACATCATCAATAGTTTCCGGTTATTAAAACCTTCTTTTTAACAAGACCAATTTTTCCTTGTTGGTATCACATGTTGCATTGTCTTTATTGGTGGCAAAGTAATTGATTGTGTGATGTGTGGTAGTCAGTGAGATAAAATAATGGTAATAAGAGTGATATTTGGGTTCTATCTTTATGAGAGTGACAAACTGATGAATTTAGACGCTGAATGTCACATGAGCCATGGTTTTTTGTTGATAAGATTGTTGCGAATGGCTAATTTTGTTATGTATTGTCCTGGGATATAATAAAAATCACGAATTTTAAAGTACATTTTTACAATTTATTGACCTTGTTAACAATTTAGATTAACACTACTTACAATAGTTATTACTCATTTTGGCTTTGTCTTTGACATGTCCATTTTCTTTCAGATTGGATATCGCATATCTTTGGATCCTTATTGGTGGCAAAGTAATTGATCCCGAGATGTGCGATAGATAATGTTTAAGAACAATGGTAAAAGGGTGATGTTTGGTTTTTATGTTCATAAGAATGGCAAACTTGTGGATGTAAGAATTAGACATTGCATGGGCCATGGTTTTGTCATTGATAGGGTTAAATGGGTAATAAAGTTAGGGTTTTCTTAATAATTTTTTTTTTTTTTTTTTTTTTTTTTTTCAAGTTTTAAAAAAATAAAAATATTTTATACATTTGTAAATATCTTCATACTAAAAATTTCACAAGCCCTCGTAAATAACTTTCATAGTCCAATACAACTAATGATTTCAGATTGTTTATTAAATATTAATGGTACGCAGGTCAATAAAGAAAAGAAATATTATTTTATAGATATAAGAAACTAAGAATTTTAATTACAAAAATTTTGTCTTCATGTTCGACTTCAATCAGATTTATAATTTACTTTTCAAAATGTAACCTTTCTATCTACCACTTATAGTGGAAAATCTATTCATGTTTTTTAATGATGTTTTACTTGATTTGTACAAACTCACTTTGCACGTAAGTTTAAATTTATTATAATTTTTACCTGTTATAAGAACTTGTTCATATTTTAGCCTTGATAAAGGATTCAAATAAATCCGAAAGCTTGGAAGTAGTAAAAAAGAGTTTAATTTCTTAACAAGCCCAGATTGTGACGGAATCCCCAATAATTTAGTAGATTGTTTTCTAACTAGCCGTCAAGACTACCCTTTACTTCTTTTTAGTAGGAATGGGGTTTTACCAACACATTCGTTCTGAATATGGACATGAAATTGTGAGAGATCTCAAACTATGGGCAAATACCAACATTAAGATAGCATCAATTAGAAACAGGAAGATATTTTTGACTAGATGTAGAAAAGATGGATTAATACCATCACATGTTTTTCATTCCTTGAATAATGTAAAAAATTTGTTTGAAGTGGAAGATGGGAAGACAGGTCAGAAGATAGGAAATTTCACTGAAAGGTTAGAAAATAAGATACTTAATCTTGAGATTTCAGTCACCATCACTAATGAAAAACGTTTAGAAAAATCTTTAGTACATTATGAAACAAGAATTTTACAGAAATTACCTAATAAAATTTTTTCCAAATTTAAAATAAAGCAGAAACGTAATTTTGATATAAAATTTAATCAAGTTAAGCAAACAAATTTAAGAAAATTTCAAAATTTACAATCTCAATCTAATAGTATCAAAACTCAAACCAAATGGGTAAAAAATATTTCAGGACTTGACATTCCGAAAGATATTTTAGAATTTTTGTCTTTAGGTAATAAATTTCATATAAATCCGAATTCACATAATCTTTCTGTTCAGAGAACTTTGTCTGACGTGGAGACTATTTTAGAGGAATGTTCACACCAAAATAAAAATATGTATAGAGCACAAGTTACTAATATTCTCACTAATTTTTATCACAAACCTCAAAAAACAACATATTTTGATAACTTAGAAAAGAAAACACGAAGATTTTTGAAAAATAATCCTTCTCTTGTAGTGTCCACATCCGATAAAGGTAGAGTCACGGTTATTATGAATAAACAAGACTACCATGAATTAAGTTTGAAAATATTACAAGATCAAAAATATTATAAAGTCTTAAAAAATGATCCTACATCAACTATAGCTCAAAAATCTAATAAAATAATTTCTTCTTTAAAAAATAATAAATATATAAGTGAAATAGAAGCTAAAAAATTAACAATATATAATCAAGTTTCACCGAAGTTTTATGGCTCACCAAAAATACATAAAAAAGATTTAGCGTTAAGACCTATTACATCTTCAATCAATGCACCTAATAGTAATATTTCTAAATTAGTTACAGATATTTTATCTAATGCATATTGTACAGACAATGATTATTATGTTTTGGATTCATTCACCTTTGCTTCTCAGATAAACAATAAAATAATTCCAGACAATTATGTATTGATAAGTTTAGATGTAGTCTCTTTGTTCAGTAACATTCCAATAGCATTATTTAAACAAAGTATTAACAATAAATGGGATACAATAAAAAATTACACTTCAATTCCTAAAAATAAATTTATAGAGTTAATAGAGTTTATTTTTGATACCACATACTGTAATTATGATGGTACTTTCTACAAACAAATATTAGGTGCTCCTATGGGAGCTATCATTTCACCTATAGCTGCTCAATATGTTATGGATGAACTTCTTGACTCTTGTGTTCCTAAGTTGAATTTCCAAGTTACTTTTCTGAAAAAGTTTGTTGATGACATTATATGTGCTGTTCCAATTAATAGCACACAACATATTTTACAAGTTTTTAATTCATATAACAATCATATTCAATTTACTATTGAGGAAGAAATAGACAGAAGTATCCCCTTTTAAGATACAAAATTATGCAGACAACAAAATAATGAAATCTGGTTAGATTGGTATAGAAAACCAATGAATTCAGAAAGGTTCATTAATTTCCACTCATACCATACTAAAAAAAATCAAAATAAATGTAGTTTTGGCTATGAAAAATAGGGTAGATAAGATCTGTCATCCATCAATGGTACAAAATAATTATAACAAATTATACAATATTTTCTTAGAGAATTCATATCCGACTAAGCTATTAAAAAACTTGATATTTAATACTAGAAGACAGGAGTCACGAACATCTATTGTAAATACTCAACAACTTAATGAAAATATACTAGTAGAAAGAGTTAAATATGTCACAATTCCATTCATTAAAGATATTTCAACAAAAATCATTAATGTTTTCAAAAATGAAAGTACAATCAAAATAACACACAAATATAATAACACAATTGGTAAAAATTTTTTTTCAAAATTAAAAGCTAAAGATGACATTTTAAAGAAATCAGGAGTTGTATATAAGATACCATGTGAAGACTGCGATAAAGTATACTATGGTCAGACATCGAGAGTACTTAAAAGTCGTGTCACTCAACATCAAAGTGATATTAGGTTAGAAAAACAAAGTTGTGCCTTAGCTGAACATAACATTTTATTAAATCATAAAGCTAACTTTAAAGACATTTCAATTGTATATAGTGAATCACATAACTTTAAAAGAAATTGCTTAGAGATGTTCCAAACAGTGTTGGATATTAACTCCTTAAATAAAAAGAGAGACACACATCATCTAATACATACTTATTCCTTTTTACTTAAAATGAATGAAGATAGTAATAATTTCAATAATACATCATCAGAGTCAATATAATGAAGTGAATTTTATAGTCTTGTTTATTTAGAATTTAGCATAATCACATCATCAATAGTTTCCGGTTATTAAAACCTTCTTTTTAACAAGACCAATTTTTCCTTGTTGGTATCACATGTTGCATTGTCTTTATTGGTGGCAAAGTAATTGATTGTGTGATGTGTGGTAGTCAGTGAGATAAAATAATGGTAATAAGAGTGATATTTGGGTTCTATCTTTATGAGAGTGACAAACTGATGAATTTAGACGCTGAATGTCACATGAGCCATGGTTTTTTGTTGATAAGATTGTTGCGAATGGCTAATTTTGTTATGTATTGTCCTGGGATATAATAAAAATCTCGAATTTTAAAGTACATTTTTACAATTTATTGACCTTGTTAACAATTTAGATTAACACTACTTACAATAGTTATTACTCATTTTGGCTTTGTCTTTGACATGTCCATTTTCTTTCAGATTGGATATCGCATATCTTTGGATCCTTATTGGTGGCAAAGTAATTGATCCCGAGATGTGCGATAGATAATGTTTAAGAACAATGGTAAAAGGGTGATGTTTGGTTTTTATGTTCATAAGAATGGCAAACTTGTGGATGTAAGAATTAGACATTGCATGGGCCATGGTTTTGTCATTGATAGGGTTAAATGGGTAATAAAGTTAGGGTTTTCTTAATAATTTTTTTTTTTTTTTTTTTTTTTCAAGTTTTAAAAAAATAAAAATATTTTATACATTTGTAAATATCTTCATACTAAAAATTTCACAAGCCCTCGTAAATAACTTTCATAGTCCAATACAACTAATGATTTCAGATTGTTTATTAAATATTAATGGTACGCAGGTCAATAAAGAAAAGAAATATTATTTTATAGATATAAGAAACTAAGAATTTTAATTACAAAAATTTTGTCTTCATGTTCGACTTCAATCAGATTTATAATTTACTTTTCAAAATGTAACCTTTCTATCTACCACTTATAGTGGAAAATCTATTCATGTTTTTTAATGATGTTTTACTTGATTTGTACAAACTCACTTTGCACGTAAGTTTAAATTTATTATAATTTTTACCTGTTATAAGAACTTGTTCATATTTTAGCCTTGATAAAGGATTCAAATAAATCCGAAAGCTTGGAAGTAGTAAAAAAGAGTTTAATTTCTTAACAAGCCCAGATTGTGACGGAATCCCCAATAATTTAGTAGATTGTTTTCTAACTAGCCGTCAAGACTACCCTTTACTTCTATATATATATATATATATATATCTAATAGTTCCTTCAGCAAATAAAAATAATTTTTGACGTTCACTTCATTAAATGCTGATGCTCGGGCTGCAGATGTTGGCTCTGGAGCTCGAAGAGATGCATCATGGTGCCTCTTCATGAAATTGGAGACCCAATCTTTTCCTGCCAACTTCTTTTTGCGAGAGAAGCAGTAGGGAACCTAATTTGCCTCCGCAAATTGATGAGCAAGACGTATGAAATTATAGATAGTTATTCCAAATAAATGTCGTTCCATATCGAGAATGTGCTCTTTTAATGCTTGTTCTTGCTCCGGTGAAAAAACAGTTTTAAATAGTCCGAGCCCTTTTTTCGCTTCCAAAATAAGACTCTTTGTCCGATTTAAGTCTCCGGAATAATGTTGCTGTCGGAACATTGAACAGCAGCTCTTTTATATTTTGATAGTCCTTGTCGCACCTCATCAATTGCATTTTTCATTGACACCTCTGACCAAGATTGATGTTAAGTTTTGCGAACATATTTTCTAACCATTTTACCTTAAAAAGAAAAAACAACATTATGTGTATTCATTCTAATAATCGTTTTCATACGAGTAAGAATATATTTCTTTGTAAACAGGTCAAAATATCTGGATTTCCATTGCTTATGGTAAACATCAAATTATTCAAATAAGTAGGAAGACATATTTAAAATATCGGGGGCAAAGTGAACCCCATACCAAAAAGTTCACTTTTCCCCAACTCATAATATTTCTGACAAGTGAGGTTAATGTAAAATTGTCAAGACATTTCGTTTCAATTTTCCAAAAAACTACTTGTTATTAGTTGCTAAACACTAGGTATTAGCAATATTAGAAATACTTAACAAATAACCAACTTATACATTACTCTACCTACTTGCTATATTAGAATTTCACGTCAAAAAAATTCCAAAACCGTTGTAAAACTTCATCTGATTCTTACTGCGGATTCTGACACATAGCACACTGCTGCCAACTTCAGTACGCAACGATGATATGGTAAACGGTTTAACTGTCGCGAAAGACTTGAAATTTTAAAAGAAAGTTCACTTTGCCCCGACGATTCACTTTGCCCCGACTTCCCCTACATTTATTTGTATTCCTGATAGTGCGTCAGCGACATAGTTACTGGAACCCTTCAAATGTTCTATCCCTAAAAGAACAGCTAAGGCTTCTTTCTCCGTAGTAGGAAATCTTTTGACCGATAGTAAGTTTTTCACTCATGTAAGCTACGGGATGCTCTAATCCATCTTAAAGTTGAAAAGGAACACTACCGACTCCTACATCACTAGCATCACACATTAAAAAGAATGGACGATCAAAATTAGGACTACAAAGTACTGGTGCAGAAGTTGGAGCAACCTTGATATCTTCAAAAGTTTTCTGGGCTTGCGGAGTCCAAATAATTGGAGCATGTTTCTCATTGTGGCTTGAGATTAACAGCTTCTAATACTTTACATACGTTCATCGAAAAGGAATATTATAATGATTCCCACTAGATATTCTCGAAGGACCACTTAACTGTTACCGGAGTTAAGGACCGGGTTTACACATAAAATAAGACAAACATAATAGTTAACAAAGTTCTAATGAAGGAACAAACATAATGCACAATCATTTATAAAGTCCGAGTATCGGAGCATTCACTTACAAAGAACAAACAACCAAGCTGCTTTTAAGGATTCAATACATACCGGCGGTACGAAAACAAAAGTTCTACGAGAAGTAGAGTTTGGCAACGCCGCGTTGGTTAACCGATCTTCAAAATTGGAGCGAAAATGAAACCATGTCATCAAACATTCACTGACTTGATTGGGAATATAAAAGGTTGGCTTTTACCTGAATTATCCAAATTGTATAAGCACTACACTACAATATTATAATACTATTTCAAAAAAGTATAGGCATGTTTGTCCAAAATAGTTATTTAGCACAAAATGATACCGGTGAGCTCATGTTTCTTAGGCTTCTTGAACTGCAGTGGTAAGATCAGACGGTGACTGGCTCGTAGTTCGAGCATGTTCCGCATGATTTTTGAGTTTTCAACTGTCTTATTTATAATGCAGGCGGGAATTTTAAAATATAAAAGCAAGTGGGAGAATAAAAACATGAGTTGGAATATGGATTTTAACAGTTACAAATGATACTAGTTTTCTCGCTGTCTATACCCAAACCATTTTCATCCAAAGTATCCTAAATATCGACGAGAAGGGCGACAAAAGTGACATTTATTAATAATAATATTGAATTGGCATCTTTCAGCTTATCATGAACTTTATTTAATATCTCCAAATGTTTTTCAAAGGTAGGAGTACAAACTATGATGTCATCTAAGTAATAAAACAGTAAGGCTCTAAGGAAGGTCCTATGACTAAGTCCATTAATCTACACATGGAGGCAGGAGCAGAAACTAAACCAAAAGGAGTACACGTGAAATGTAAAAGTCCTTCAGATCGAACTGCAAAAGTTGTCTTAGGACGAGAAGATTTCTCTAAAGGTATTTGATAAAAAGCATGTTTCAAATCGATACTAGAAATATATCGAGTATCCCTGAGTTGACTAATAATAACTTCAATATTAGGTAAAGCATATGAATCTTTATTTACGGTAACACTATTAAGCTTTCGACCGTCGATACTTACTCTATATGAACCATCAGATTTGCGAAATATTGCAATTTTTTCCTCATCAGAGAACTTATTTGAACACTTAAGTTCACAATTATCACCGCAAGGAGGTTTCATTTGTCTAGATGCAACATGTCTACCTTTTTGACGTGACGTAAGCCTTGCCGCTATTTCTAAGTGATTTTGTTTTATTTCTTTTCTATTCCTCGGGATTCCTCTTCCTTTTTCTGGTTTTGTTCTTTGAAACACTTGCTTCTTCTTCATCTTAGTGCGACTACACTGCAGCTTCTTGATCACTATCTGTTGATGTGGTTGAATTGGTTTCATAATTGGGATCTCTGAAAGAATCATCTGAGATTGGATTAGGCTCTGTATCGGCTTCTTCCTTATTTTCTCTGTCAATTGGCATTTCTTCTTCAGTTTGTGAAAATTCGGAAGTTTCAGTATGCATTGATTTACATTTTTCCGCACATCGTTTCTATTCTTCCGGTTCTAAATCTATTTTTTGGGAGACGAATCAGATATTTTCCAACTTGCATTGTCAGGTTTAGAATTATGTGAAACATCCAGCTCTCGATATCATTTATAACTGGTAGTACGCCCCTGTCGTACTGACTGGCACTATATGTTAAAAGAATTTCTCCGCGCCCCTTCCGTCGCTGTCTCTTCCCTTGTATTCATCTATTCCGTCCTCATTCGTCTTTTAGTGCTGACTGAGTTTGCACGCTACCGCAACTCCCGCCCGCATATAGTAGTCTACAGTATACGAAAGGTAAGCCAACCAAACAATTTCAAATTCCTTGCAGGGTTTTTATTTTAGCAATGGGTAAAAGAAAACACCGTTCTCGATCAAGAGACTCGGATACAAACTTATTTAAGAAAATAAATAAGCTAATAGATCGAAAACTAGTTGAAATGAGTAGAAAACGGTCTCGATCTCGTTCAAGGTACAGCCGACGTTCAAGCTCCCCGGCAGACCGAAGGTCAAGATCTCGCTGCAGTTTTCGCACAAGGCGGGACTTAACACCGCCGGTAATACGGGGAAGCCGAGAAAAGTTGCTTGAAAAAAGTGATGGCCGTGATCTGCGCGACACGGAATCACTAACACCTCCAACAAATAATTTCGGCCGTTCTCCGCGCGAGACGGAGATAAAGAGAACTACTGATGACTATAACCCGAGCGGCATAGAATCAGAGGAAAGAGAAAACCAAGACGATTTGTTAATAATTGAAAACGATGTAGATTTACCAGACGAAGTGCTGGAAATATTGGGGGATGACCCAGATAAATTGACAAATTCAGATTTCAGAATACATGGAGCTATTAGTACAAGGTGGAAACATATTTTGCAAAATGGTTTAAAGGATGAGGAAGTAAACAAAATAAAAGAACGGTATCCATTACCATCGAACATATATTTAGTAGCACCAAATATAAATCCGGAGATCGCAACAATAGTCCCTAACCCGCAAAAAACAAGAGATAATTCACATGCTGATTATCAGAATCAGCTGGGTTATGGCTTGAATATATTATCAAGAGCAATAAATCTATTACTCAATGACGAAAAACCACCTGACATAAAAGAACTGAAGAGCACAATTTTACAAAACCTGAGCGATTCAGGCCGTATATTGGCAAACCTTTCTCATAATATAACAAAAACGAGAAGACAACTTTTAACTCCTCTCCTAACAAAAAATATTAAAGAAATAACAGACAAAACCAAGCCAACAGATCTACTTTTCGGAGCAGATTTGTCAGAACAAATAAAAACTGCGAAAATCCTAGAAAATACAGGAAAGGAATTAAAGAACGTCACAAACAAACAATTCAAACATTTCAAACCAACAAACACAGGAGGGGGAGTTACAACACAGCATGCTCAGAATACAACATATTATTTAAACCGCCAACGCCCGGCTCGCTACACAAACCACTCGAGGGAAGCGAGGCCATACAAGGGCGAAACTTCGAGGGAACAAGAAGTGTACATGCGGAAAAAATGAAAAGAGTAAGTAAAAATATTTTTGCTGGTAGGTTAAGGCAATATACAACAGAGTGGTTGAAAATTACAACCAACAGTACCATCTTAAAGTGGCTACAAGGTTATAAATTGCCTTTTTATAAAAAACCTCGCCAAATAAAACCTACAACACACTTGAAATTATCTCAAAAAGAAATAAAGTAATATTTACATATTGCTAGTAAATGTTTCAATATGAAATTATATTTTTGTCAAATAATAACAATAAAATACAAAATAAAAAAGAAACAAACAGAACAAATACATATGAAATAAACAAACAGAAACACACCGCAGCAGAAGAAATACCGCTAGTAAATATTAAATATGAACAAATATAAGTAAAATAAAAAACAGAAACACAACATTAAATCAATGATTTTCGTTAGGTTAGGTTAGGTTAGGAAATTGAAACTGAAGACAAATTATTATAAACAGGTGCATTATTGTGCTACCCTACAAACAATAGTGTGAGGAACTGCAGACCTGTCTTAATCCTACCCTCCGTTCGAAAAGGGATTAACGCAGGTAGATGCGAGGAACTGCATCACGTCCTGGAAGATACCAACCCTGTTTAAACTTACCTTTTTTCCGGGAAAAACCCAAATTATGCGTAGCAACCACATTAAAAAATTATATCAAATTAACAAGAAATTCAAGAAAACCGGAACAAGAATACTTATTCATCACATATAAGAAACCACATAGACAAGCATCTAAAGATACCTTATAGGTTAAAGAAATTTTGAAAGCAGCAGGAATTGATACCAGCATTTTCAAGGCCCACTCAACAAGGCATGCCTCCTCATCATTAGCAGATAGAGCAGGACTCCCTATAGAGACAATTAGGAAAACTCTGGGATGGTCAGAAAAATCAGAAACGTTTGCAAAATTTTACCGAAGACCCTTATCTACTGCACAAGATTTTGCAAAATTAATAATTGGTCATGCCAATTAGTATGAGAATTAAAATTTTCCAAGGGTTTTAACCAAAGAATAAATAGTTAAATTGCAATTATTATACTTTTACTTACAATGGCTCCCAGCGAAAATTCACAATCAAAGTAGTTAATCTTTAAACAGCTACCAGTTATAAATGATATCGAGAGCTGGATGTTTCACATAATTTAACGATCAAACGAACTTACCTTAAGTGAAGTTCGATCGGAATTATGTGGAACATCCAGCTCGAAGATATCATCACCCACCCACCCAAAACCCAAAAACTGTGATTGTGTAAACATTTAAACAAAATGAGGACGGAATAGATGAATACAAGGGAAGAGACAGCGACGGAAGGGGCGCGGAGAAATTCTTTTAACATATAGTGCCAGTCAGTACGACAGGGGCGTACTACCAGTTATAAATGATATCTTCGAGCTGGATGTTCCACATAATTCCGATCGAACTTCACTTAAGGTAAGTTCGTTTGATCGTTAAAGTATCCTTTATTAATTTAATGCACAACAGTCGTAGCAGTTGTTTGCCTCTTGAATTGTCATTTAATCGTCCCATTATGCAATAACCTTCTTTTTCAGTTTAGTTTGGTAAACTAAAATAAAACAAAATGGATGTCGGTAATGTGGTAATTTTAAGGCACTTGAAAGGCTAAAACCCCGATTATTATATTTATAGTAGTAAATAAAGCAATAAAGGCATAAAAATATACAGTATGATGCAAAAGTATGGAATAAATTCATTATTTCAGAAACAGACGACTTTAAAAAAAAATCTTAAAACACGTCAATTTTAATTTTTGAATGGCCATCAACTGCTATAGATGTGTTGGACATTACGTCATTAGTGATGGCGTAATGACGTCATCGACGATTTTTTTAAATACAAACCGAGGTCACGTGACAGCTCATTTGAAAGGTCTCCTTATCGCCTTTGCAACAATGTAATCATTTAAATATTTATTTCTACAGGGTTAACCAAAACTGTTGGTTTATTAATACAATTAACTTGGAATAAATGTTTACTTACATACAATTAAATTACAACAAATGTTCAAATTGCCGACCTTCAGCAATGATACAATGAGAAAGGCGAGCAGTAAATTCTTTCGTAACGTTTTCGAGGACTTCAGGTGTTATTTGTGCAATTTCCGTTCGGATTCGCTCCCTCAACTCTTCTACATTATTCGGTCGACTTTGATATACTCTGCTCTTTAAATATCCCCACAAAAAAAAGTCTAACGGAGTCAAATCTGGAGACCTTGGTGGCCATTCGATAGGCCCCCTTCTTCCTATCCACCTTCCTGGGAAAACGTTATTAAGGTAATTTCGTACCTCAACGCCATAGTGTGGGGGAGCCCCATCCTGTTGGTACCATAAATCATTTCTATTTGGAAATAGCTGATTCAGCTGTGGCAACAGATAATTTTGAAGAAATTCCAGATAACTAGCAGCAGTTAGGTTTTCCTCAAAAAAATATGGCCCTACAATTTGATTGTTTATAATGCCGGCCCAAACATTCACCTTCTCGGGATATTGTGTCCTATACTCTTCCATCCAATGTGGATTTTCACTTGCCCAATATCGACATGTCTGGCGATTTACGTGACCGTTCAGCATAAAAGACGCTTCATCTGAAAAAAGTACCTTTTGTATGAAACCCGGATCTCTGTTACATTGTTCCATAACGATTTCGCAGAATTCGATTCTTCTATCAAAGTCATCTTCTAATAGCTCCTGGACCAGATGTACTTTGTATGGATGCCACTTCTCCTTTTTTAGCACTCTTACAACAGTTGATTGGTGGACATTCATATCTAGTGCGACCTGCCTAGAACTTGTATGAGGATTTTCTTGAAACGCCAGTACAACGTCCAGTTTTTTGGCTTCGGATATTGAAGTTCTACCGCTTCTGGGAAGATCTTTAACATGGCCCGTTTCTCTAAATTTTTTTTCAATTTTACTTACTGCTGATTGAGTAATTGGATCGCGATTGGGGTATTTAGCATTAAATAAATTACGAACTTCTGCTTGAGTCCTCACTCTATCTCCATAACCAATCATGATTAAAATCTCGATTCGTTCTGTTTCTGTTAGTTTCATTTTTGTAAATGCTGTTATTAATGTCGCAAAAAATTCGAAGAGTAAAAATTTGACGTCTATTATTCGACAGATTCACAGATCATTGACGAATAAAGACGAGTCAATGACAATATTGATTTAAATATTTTTGTAAAAATAATTCCGAGCACTTACTACAATAATTAATTTCAAATTATAATGTAGCATTGTTTTTATCAATGTATTTTTTTTTGGAACCAACAATAAACACTATTTTGTTTTATTCCCAGTGGCGATCCTTAGTGTATTATAGTTCAGTGAATGAATATTTATTGTAATTCCATGTTACTTAACAAAGTTCATAATTTTGGTTAACACTGTAGAAATAAATATTTAAATGATTACATTGTTGCAAAGGCGATAAGGAGACCTTTCAAATGAGCTGTCACGTGACCTCGGTTTGTATTTAAAAAAATCGTCGATGACGTCATTACGCCATCACTAATGGCGTAATGTCCAACACTTCTATAGCAGTTGATGGCCATTCAAAAATTAAAATTGACGTGTTTCAAGATTTTTTTTAAAAGTCGTCTGTTTCTGAAATAATGAATTTATTCCATACTTTTGCATCATACTGTATAAAAATGAAAAACTATAGTTTTGCTTGACCATTTTTTTGAACAATGTTTGAGATAGAATAGTGACATAGCAAGAATATCACTTGAATGAATAAATTTAGCTCAGCAGATTATTATGCAATACTGACACATTTTAAGAATCTCAACATTTTCAAAGGCAATACTGGCACAAATAACGTTGATCCGATAATATTTGACTTTGTAATAGTATTATGACATACAATATTGGCACAACATAAATGTGCAGTTATTGTTGTGTAAAATCATTATAATAATTGACTTACCTTAGTGTACAATATAGAATATGCCACTGTTGCGCCTCTATAGCTCACTCAAATAAGGATTTTGGATCGAAATAATTCAAAGTGAGCTGAATTTTGCTATACACCTTTATTTAGTGTTTTCAAACATTATTCGAAAAGTACCCGTGATTTGACCTTGAGTTTCGCGACCTACAGGGCGCAAATAGAGTGAAAATTTGTTTTTTCGCTCAATTTTTTTTTCTATTGACTTTAAGTAAAAAATAGTTGAGAGAAATTGAAGAGCACAAAATTTTCTACAAAAAAGTATATGATCAGTTTTCTGTAGAACCAACCATTTGAACACAGCCCAGGCGTGAAAAGTGTGTGAGTCCAATACAAAGTACCCTATTCTACACCATCTTTGAGATTGAGTAAGAGGCACGTTTTTTCTTCAATGTGGTATCCCCTCTAGGCCTAATCCACCGTCTCAGTCGGTAAAAATGTTCTCTCAATACTTCTACAGTCAAAATAGAGATGCAAGCTTCTTCATCCTCCTCTTCTTCTCCTTCTATGTCGCGTTGTTCTAGATAATCGGTAGAAATTGTCTCTAATTGATCTTCAATCGATTTTCATACGTTTCTATTCGAAACTGCGAAACATTTGCTATTTCTTCGGCAGATGGCATATTTGTAAATCTCGGCATAAAAACCTCCACGTGAACTTTGACATGTGGAGTTAATGATTCCCGTAGAATTAAATGTATTCAAACCGTTAATCGTTGTCATATTGAAATCAGCATTGTCACAAACGTATTGGACAAAACATCCTTGCTCTGGAGGAGAAATGGACGACTGAGGTTAAAAACACTAGAAGTTTCATATAATAATTTGTCATTGTAGGATGCACATACACCTAAACACGATAAAATATCTATTAAACGCTTTGATGCGAATTGTCTGTGCAAATAAACCAGTTGTAAAGAAGAGGCGAACGACCTAGGGAGGACCGCAGTCATAATAGAGTAGCTGATAGCCGTACAAATCCTCTTCATTGACTCTAATTTACCTTTTTTATTCTTCAAAATAATTTCCTCAAGAAAAAACAATAAGCTGCGAGGAATGGAATCATTAATGTTATCGAACATAGTGGTACTTGAAGAATAGTCATGAGTGTTGCTAACTTGGGTTCGTATGTCTTGGCGAAGATTGCTACTGCTGCTGCTTTTACGATCCTAAATCTCTCATTTTCTTCGTTTTCTTTTCTTGAATTATACCAAGCTTTATTCAAAATTTTATAACTAGTATCACCGAAACATATGATACATTGTCCGCCGTGTTTCGTTGTCATTACAATTCTGTCACCATATCTCTCCGCCAATTTTTTTCATAGTCTCATCGTTTGAAATTTCATTTGTTAACGTTGAAGTATACTGACAATCTTCATTATTTTCGATTTAAGAAAATATCTCTTCCTTAAGCTGTTATAATATCACTATCTATAGGGCGACCGACATTCTGCTCGGTTATTGTTGTACAGAATTTCACAAAGCAATTATTGTGATATTTTGCTTCGGCGGCAACTAGGTCTATTCCAAAAATTATACGTTTCTTGATTCTCTTTGCCATTTGGTCTTCTCGCTTCTTTATTAAACCTAGAATAGTATTCCGAAATCCGAGTGTTGTGACGTGTCTGATGATTTTATGCCGTTTTTCAGGCTTCTTTTTTTCCAAATTCTCATCAGCTCGGATTCTCTTTCACGTTTACAAGCGATAATTGAACTTTTCCGGACGTAGTTCCGGCGACATTCGACATCAATTGTTATCGGATTCGCGTTATTTAAAAGATTCATTCTTCCATCGTCTTCATCGATACTAGCTTCTCGAAATGTTGGTAAAACACGTTCGACTGTTACTGTCGCCCAGTTAAGCGATTTGTTACAAATGCAACAATCGATATCCATTTTGGAATGCAATTTATCAGGCACTGACAAACACACGTCCTTCTTATAGCAGAACCGATTCAAGTAGATCGGGCCGCAGGCAGATTCAACAGGCTAAAACCACGCTGGTACAGCAGCTGCTGCCTACCAAGCGATTTCCTTGAAATATTTTATGCTGGATACACTGTTGTTTTAAAATTGTACGAAAAAGACTCTTTGGATCAGCTCATGGTACATTATAATTTTTCAGACCTCGAATTTATTGTGGAAAAAGGTATTTCTGTAGTGTTATCATCCAAATCAACGTTTAGGGCAAGTTTTCGTAGAAACGGTTGGTTCTACGGAAAAACTACTGATACATTTTTTTGTAGAGAATTTTGTGCTCTTTGATTTTTCTTTCTGCTGTTTTCTACCTAAAGTCAATAGAAAAGAAGATATAAGCGAAGAAAAAAATGTGCTACATCTGTGCCCTGTAGCTCGCAAAGCTCAAGGTCAAATCACGGGTACTTTTCGAATGTTGTTTGAAAACACTTAATAAAGAGGCGATTTCGTCCCGTTTTGGTTGGTAGGGACTTTGGTTAACCAATTGGTAGGTCCTACGTCACCGCTATGACGTAAACTACCAATAACAGGCGAAATCGTTTGGTTCCCAGCGTAGCCCAGCTGGTACAGCTGATTGATGAAATTGACATAGAACAATATATTTACAAATAAAAAGAAAGACAGAAACTACTTTAGACAAGGATAGAAGGCTACCAATTTCAGTAACCGTGCTGCAGATCTCGGTATGTGATTTGACAGACCAAAAAGGTACCAAAGTAAGATTGACGTCATCGTTTTTCGGAACGAAATCGATTGGTATGTAATTGACAGACCAAAGTGGGGTACCAAAGCGAGACGAAATCGCCTAAGGTGTATACCAAAATTCAGCTCACTTTGAATTCCGAAATTTCACTGTAAAATTTAATTTGAGTGGACTACTAAACGTTGTTCACTCTCCGACAATCACAGACACATTGAGTTACTGAGCCAGTATTGCCCGCGTAACGGTTGAAAAACGCGCGAAATTCAATAGAGACATCACCTCCCCCTCTAGCGACGCCAGAGTAAAATACAGATGTGCCATTATTGCTGGTTGGTGAAACACAAGTATTTTATCATTATGGTACAATAAACCATTCTTTGAGTTGTGCCATCATTGCACCCAGTAAGCGCTGTGGCGTTATCCTTTCTTCTAGAAGATTTTCCAATTCTGAATCGGAATCCACATCAGACAGTGTTGATGGTACTGAATCATCACATGTCTCAAAATCACTCATTGTTTTAATTTGAATATAAACTTTGATAATAATATCGGAAGCGAATGGAATGAATTGTGAAAATAAACTCCAAAACTCCGAACAATCACAAATGACGAATGTTGAAAGCTATTTATTATTGTTAGAAAAACACTGCGCATGATCCGGACATATTACTTGCAAACTGTTTTGACAGTTCTCAAACTATCCACAAAACTAGTGTGAATACAGTATCGCGGATTTCCAATCAATCAGAAATATTTGTGAGAACGCTTTATGGTCTTTGCGCCGAATGCGGATTGTCAAAGACTGTCTGTGATGCTAGTGAGAACAAACTTAAGCAGGGTTTACATTCGGCAGGTTTTCTGGCAGAAAGTAGTTGCAGCCAGTAAACTGATATGGGATTTTTGTTTACACCATGGTAATACACTTTCTAGTTTACGTATAATTGCAGAAACGCTAATTAAAATAAAGACTGGTAAGACCAAGAAAAAGCGAATATGGGTACGCGACTGGATCAGCCGCAGAACTAATCTGTGTGCTTCTGCCCTACTGCTTACCGAACCAGTATCTGAAGACCCTGGATCCTACAAAAACTTCATGAGATTGTCGCCTATAAAGTTTGAGGAATTACTGAGTTTAGTGACACCAAAAATCAGAAAATCAAAAACAGTTATGAGGTCTCCAATATATCCAAAAACTAAATTGGAGGTAACACTACGATACTTAGCCAGTGGTGATAGTTTCACTTCTTTGTACTTTTAGCGATATTATGAAGTTCTTGCAGACTACATAAAAGTGAGTACTTACCTATTTCTATTGAGAGGTTGATATGATGGATGTGTGACGATATCAAAATAAGGCTTTATTTTTCAAAAAAAGAATAATTATAATTATTAATTGAAATGTTTTTTCGAGTATGTATTTTAAAACTCATTGTAATCATGAATATCAGATAATGCTTGATGAATTATGTCCGAAGAGTATTGCGAAGAGTCTGTGTAAGTTGAAGTTAATGGTCTGGACTCCGAAAAATTCTCCTGCCACATGTGAGAAATAATATAAACATTTATTAGTAATATAATGAAATGATGAGAGAATCACACTGTGTAAATATTCATTAGTTATAAAAAAAATATATATATATATATATATGTAGGGAGGGAAGAAAGTAGTCGTTGCTGACTAGTTAGAAACGAACTAGTAAATAGTGGGGAATGCAGCAAAGTAAAAGAGAACTCTTTAAAGGTTTTCCAAGCTTTCGGAATTATTTATTTCCATCATCAGGGAAACTACAAAATTATGGTATAAATCAACAAATTCATAAAACTTAGCGAAATTTCAACTTACAACTTTGATGAGAATGGTTACTAAGATGTACATAAAATATATTAGATGACACATAGTTTAATGATTGATACTATACTAAATTAAAATATATAAAATATTACTAAAATTACAGATACATGTTTAAAATTGTTAAAAATTGTAGTACTTCCACGTGGTTAGTACAGTCATTAATTTTAGGTTAGAATCAAACTGACTGTCAAATGTCAGTCAGTTTGATTCTAACCAGTTTTGCCAATCACTAATTTTATCTAATGTCAGTTTTTCGAGCAAATTTAGTGATTGGCAAAATTTTGAGTTGAAGAGAAATTTATCTTATAAAAGAAAAGCTCGAGTGTTTTTTGGCAAGATAAATTAACGACAGAATATATCGACGAACAACAACAGTTATTATCTCATTGTCATTGTGTAAAAGTGACGTCCGTTTACTAGATATTGAGGAAGAGAGGTTTTTATCGCGACAAAAAAGGATGCACCTTTTTTGTCGATGTCAAAGTGACAATAACATTTCCAGGTATATGACATTTTAACATTGGGGTTAATTTATCGGGAGTAATACCACAAGAGCTCAGATTTAGCCGGATATTTTTTGTGGTTGTTTTCGAATACTTACTTTCATTGGCAATTTAACGAGAGCTGTTCTGACAAAATCACGAGAGCGTAGCTCGAGTGATTATGTCAGAACAGATCGAGTTAAATTACCTACATGAAAGTAAGTATGAGAAAACCATCGGAAAAAATATCCTGCTAGATCTGAGCTCGCGTGGTATTTGGTAAGACAATCCCATGAATAAAAAACTCAATTCAATTAAACTTTATTTAACAAACTAAACGAACAATGAGTAGAAATATAATGTTTAGAAAGTACAATTGTTAAAAATACAATTATTATATACAATTGGTCCAGTAGAAATTTGCTCCTCTACTGATGTAGACTTTGTTGTTGACATTGACATGGATGTTGTTGACACTGTGGCTAATTCATTATCCAAAGCTTTATCTCGGAGATTTGTCACAAGATGCGAATGATGCTCATTATCAAGTTGTAGATAAGGCTTTATAGACTTGGAAGAGGAATGTCCAGTTATTTTAATTAATTCTTGTTCATTAATACCTGCCTTAGCTAAAGTTGATACGGCGCTTGAGCGATGAGAATGATTAGAAATTTTTTTATTCTTTGTATCCAGTCCAATTTTTTCAGCTGAAATTTTCGTCCACTTAAGAATTTCGTTGACTCCTATAGGAACATTTTTGTACCAACCTTTTGATGAATCATTTTTCCAAAACGGATTGGGAGTTATAAATAATCTATCAGTTGTAATATGGTTCGGTCTATGTGACAATATTTTATAAAACAATGTCACTGGGCATATGCTAGGGTTTTCTATGTTCTTTATTAGCCATTTACTATCGCAGCACTTGTTTGAGCCACCCTGACATGTTTTGGAAAAAACTGTATTATATTCAATGCGACCAGTTAAATCACCATTATTTGATTTTTCTTCTTTAAAATAGTGTACTTTACACTTTGCAGCTTCACCTCCTCGCCAAGCTAATTCATATGCAGCGATATGAAAAAATCTTTTTAAAAGACCTATGGGACTATTATCATCCCATATTAATGCCATTTTAACAATTTCACTTTTAGTTAATGCTGTTGAACTATTTTTACGTTTTTGTAAATTACCTTGTAAGTTCTTTCGCTTAGAATTACGTGCATCACGGGATTTCTTAAATGCCAAATCAGTGAAAGGGTTGAAAGTAACATTAAATTTTTCGAAATACATGTTTTGCAACATTTTCGCTGTTGTGTTCCACATTGTTTTCACCACGTATTCTTTATAATCTTCTCCATTCTGTTTCTTCATATTAAAGCCCCAGTCCATCAATATTCCTGCCACATTTTCCACTGACTGTTCGGTTTCCAAATTGAAGTTTCGTTGTTTACAAAATTCACTAAATTGATTCCATATGGAGGAATGAGTTTTTATTGTATTTTCTGGAGTTGATTTTTCAATCTCCCTTACTATTTCTGCCTCGCAAATATTTCCAAATCTCGACATACTTTTTGGAATTGTTATATGCTGTTTAATTCTTTCTGTTTTTGACATTTACAATTGTCAAACTGATGCGACGCCCAACTCTTGATAAACAAACAGTAAATGCTAGCGTTGCTACGGTAACGTAATTTATCCGATATTTTTATCCACTTGCAAATTCTCTTCCTTCCTATTTAGCCGATAGCAAACTACGATTTTTGTATTCACAAATGGGAATTTTTATACATGAGTGGGATTGTCAACAGTAAAAACACAAGAGCTTTTTTTTTATCGGATAAATTTCTCTTTGCAACGAAACAGTTTTGCCAATCACTAATTTTACGAGAAAAACTGACATGATAAAATCGCGACACCGAAGGTGGAGCGATTTTATCTAATGTCAGTTTTTCGAGCAAATTTAGTGATTGGCAAAAGTTTGAGTTGAAGAGAAATTTATCTGGATAAAAGAAAAGCTCGAGTGTTTTTTGGCAAGATAAATTAACGACAGAATATATCGATGAACAACAACAATAATTATCTCATTGTCATTGTGTAAAAGTGACGTCCGCATACTAGAAATTGAGGAAGAGAGGTTTTTATCGCGATAAAAAAGGATGCACCTTTTTCATCGATGTCAAAGTGACAATAACATTTCCAGGTATATGACATTTCAATATTGAAGTTAATTTATCTTTTATTATCCTCAGCAACTAAATATTCTTTTTTCTTTAATTATATTGAATGATTATTTTGATATTTATTCTTTACTGAATTTCTAAAACCTACTCGTCGTTTTCCCCCCGTAATACCAATAGAAATTTGTACATGCGCACAGACTTTATCTAATCTTTATTTCAAAGCATGTATTTGACCATGTGTTACTGTTGTGAAAAAGAATTATTGAATTGCTTTGGATTATTTAAACTATTAAGGTAAGCTTCCTTTTTAAATTTTTTTATAACTACTAATATTAAAATCTTAACTAACTTATCTAATAAGAAATACTCAAATGCGAAATAAATGTTTTTACGATTAACAAATTTATAGGTTATCTGCTTTCAGGAACTTGGATCCGATAAATTCCTTTCTCTGCTAT
The DNA here is from genome assembly GCA_963978555.1 of Galerucella nymphaeae. Lineage (NCBI taxonomy): Eukaryota > Metazoa > Arthropoda > Insecta > Coleoptera > Chrysomelidae > Galerucella > Galerucella nymphaeae. The sequence continues at coordinate 13,683,061 of OZ021715.1, read as the reverse complement.
GTGGGATATAAATTAATCAGAATGGATTGCTGATTTCATACACACTATTATAGAAAGTAAACTGAACTTTCTCAGGAACAAACTGCATACAATATCCTTTGAAATTACTGGGATGCTATCTCCAGTCAAGGTTAAATAGGATAAACAAAGCTTACCGCTTTCTAGTAGTTATTAAAGGAATGAAATCTCTCACAAGGTTAGTGTTCTTAGTTTTTCGGCTGGTTTGGCTTGATTTTGAGGCACTTTACTTTATATTTTAAGTTTTAATTTTTATCTTTCATAATTTTCTCAACTGCTTCCTTCACCTTCAAAAATCAACAACCTCCTTCTTTTGTTTTTGTTTTTTATTCCACAGGCGACTTTTTCTGTAATAATTTGTCTTACTGTCATTTTTGACTTCCATCAATCTAAAGGTCATTTCACATGTTTACTTATGTCAATGATCTTATAAATAACACTTTCTTTTAATCGGTTAATCTATTTCGCGATTAATCACTGTCACTTCACTCAATTTTGAAAATTTAGTTATACAAATCTAATTTAAATACAATATTTATTTTACATAACATGTATTAATTATGGAGATTATTTACTTGAGGTTTATAAAATATTTTATTGATTGTTATATATTATTTTATCATTTAATTAATTTGATCTATTTCAAAACTACTCCTATTCATTGTGAATTAATTTCTTATATATTATACTCTTATTACAGGTTCTTCCCCTTAAATTGGATTCACCTGATTTCATATCATCACAATACATTACACCATTCAAAAATTATAGCGGGACAAATTGCCAAGACAAAATTTGGGGAAGGCAACACTGTTGGAGCTAGAAGATAAGGTTGTATTTCTACTCCAGACAGAAGCATACCGGTCGCACGTGACGGCTTTCAGAAGTTTTTGTTAAGAAAAGTAATAAAGAATAGAAAAATCGGTTGAAATTTTTATTGTGTGACATCTGTAAAAAATACAATAATTATAATACAATTTAACATTCTCATAACAACATACCATTTTAATGCCCACACTATCACCTCTCTCTCTTCAATTTCTACATATATAATATAGGGACCCTCAGTCCCTATGTTCTTAAATGTTGAAGGGGGTGGATTGTTCCCCCTATCAGCCATCAACATAGTAACGGGTAATCTCTAAAAAAAAAAACTTCAGAGTACTTAGGTTGATCTGATAAAAATGAAACAAGCTCTGCGTGAAAAAGATACTTACAGGTTGGGATGGTTCCAAATAATTTCTTAATTTTTTTATTATTTTTTGCTCTACATCTGTAAGTAACAAATACAAATTATTCTTCTAAACAGTCGTTTGCGATGTTTCTCAACTTACCCATTTTTTTTTAATAATCAAAAACTATTGGTTTGCCTTCATTACTACAACGTTATATATACCGTTTACTATCAGCTAATAGGGTGTGGTTGTTTGTTATACTTAGAAATTATAACGTTGAGATATCAATTTTATTATCATTATGCGGATGCAGCTTTCCGGTTATTGTGATTGAAAATTTTTTCCAAATTCCCATTCAACTTCTACACTTGAAAAATTTCAATTAAACACAAAAAAGTTTCTTGCCCCACCACCCTCAGGATTACGCCTCCCCCGTTTATTCAATCAGACTAAGTCCTAGTTTTTTAGATCGTTTCATGTCCCCTTCAGTGATGGCTTGATAACATTACAATGGACGAGTTCTATACAAGGGAATTGCTGCCAACATAACGAGCAAAAAAATACTGAAAAGGTTAGTCGCATGAGGAAGTGGTTTTTCCGACCAATTTTTGGTTTTTCTTATATATTTTGAGTCCCTCTACCACCCATGCTGTACCCGAAAAGTTTGGAGGTCTTTTTAGTTTGGAGTATTTTGCATCTTACAGTTGACGAAAAACTAATGTCAGTAATGTCAGCTGTCAACAGTGTCAACACATATTTTGTTTGGCTTCGCTTGTGTTTCTGGTATTTGGATACTGATTTTTATTCTACCTTTGTTTGTGATTTGTGAGACTCTGATCTGCTTTTATTATTGCGAATATCCTCGAGAAGAGTTAGTCCACCCTCATTTGTATCTTCGTTGTGATTATACTTTAAAAATTGCGATGAAGCGTTGTGCATATCAAAGTTGTAAAAATAATACAAGAGTTTTGGTTAGAGGACGAAGACGGAATGCCATTAAGTTTCTTCTGTATGTTCCTTGTGGTATATTATTCATTCTTTTTTTAATTTCTTGGGAAATTAAACCACAATATTTTTGAATTCTTTATTTCAACGTTTCGGTAGCGTTCCAGCTAGCGTTGTCAAGAAAAATAAGTAAAAATTGATTTTTATCCCTAACTGACACAACGGAAAAAATTTGACAACTAGACAATCAAAAAAGTTTTGAAGTTTAAGACTGCAAAATTTTGTTATTAAGTTTATTCCGTTTCCCAAACCCAAGAGATGTCCCAGCAGATGCCTCAAATGGATTGAGTTGTGTGGCAACAAAAATCTGAATTTTGACACAATCAACAAAACCACTTACATTTGTAGTGAACATTTCGATAAAAATTGTGTAGATCCAAAACCCTATTGTAATGATGGGTCTACTGAAGTGCATCTCCAATTACACCCATTACGAGTATTTTGGAACACAGCTATAGCTCTACCAATTTTGTAATGCAACCACACACTAAACCGAAAAAAAGATTACCAAATACGAAACAGAAGATTGTACAAGTATATTCAAAACTTCGCTGTGGACAAAAATACTCATATCGGGAAAACTATTTTTCATACAAAAATCTGAAAATAAATACTGCCATGTTTAAATACTTCACTGGACTCAACCCTTCACATTTTGAAGCACTATATTCATTCTCAGATGAAAATGTTATGAATGACTTAAAATACCAATTTAAATATAAAAGGCAGCTTAGAGTTAGGAAGAATTTCTATTCAAAATTTTCTAATAGAGACAAATTATGTTTGGTGCTAGTAAGATTGAGACGAGGATACACTTTACAGGAATTGACATTTTTTTGTAATACAAACAAATCATACCTATCAGTGATCTTTTTTACCTGGGTTCAATTTATGTACCACCAAATCATTGGACTAAGAGGTAATTTATTTCCAGCAGCTAGAAATATTAAGGACATTCCTTATTGTTTCAAACATTTTGAGGATAAAATTCTTGGGGTTATGGATGCTACCGAGATATCATTGCAAATGGCAAGAAACTTTAGGCAGCAAGGAAATACTCACTCCAGTTACAAGCACACTAACACAATTAAATTTCTAGTTGTAATTGCAGTTAGTGGTGCCATAATATACTGCAGTGAAGGATTCGAAGGCTCTATATCTGATAATGAACTATTTACACAGTGTGATATAAAGAACTTTCTGCAAGAAAATGACTGTTTATTAGCAGATAGGGGCTTCCTACTTCAAGATATAGCAAATGAACTTAAAATTAAAGTGATCACTCCACCATTTCTTTTGAAAAGGGATAGACTGACAGCAGAAGAAGTCTGACTAAAAAAATTGCCAAAGTAGATGTATAAGGCGGTTACGACTATAGAGATAGGGAAAACAATGTGTTGGAGAGAGAGAGTGATGGATGCAATGTGTAGGAGAGAGATGCCATCGCCATTTTTGGTCCATTGCGCCATCTATGAGATGCCGCAATCACCATCTTATAGTCGCCGACGCCATTTTTGATCCCATTTTAGCTCCGATGAAAAAAATTTGACTGGTCCGGGGATTGAACCAGGGACCCACGCATCCAATGCGCGTCACTCTACACACTATGCCATCAGTTCTCTTATTTGTAAGTTATGAAGAAAGGTATCGCTGCCGCCCGCGCTGTGGCAATATGAAATTACAGTCTCTCGTACGAAATATTCCTAGAGTGTAGGAAAAATTCATGATCTTATTATGCTGTGTGGAGAACTTATCTTGAACATTGGTAAATTAACATTTTTAGACAAAAGTAAGGTTATGATGCAAATAGAGAATCTTAGTTTATATGATGGGGAAAAGTAAAAAGTCAGACGTGAAGTAAGGCTGCAATGTGAATAGCGCGCGCACCGTACGCTTCTTCCTGTAAAATGTGACGTAGTCGAGAAAGATCCTTTAGGATGATAAGGCGGCGCGGCCAGATTTACATCGCGCGCACCATACGCTTCTTGCTGTAAAATGTGACGTAGTCGAGAAAGATCCGTTAGGATGATAAGGCGGCGCGGCTAAATAAAATAACATCGTGTCACCGGAGTGTTCTTTTGTAATATGTCTTCAGAAGAGTACAGTCATCGTTTGGAGGAGTTCATTAAGAATATTGGTAAATTAAATAAAGACATTGCTTTTTACGAAGATAAAAGTGAGGTTATAAATCAACTGGAAAATCTTAGTTTATCTGATAAGGAAGGGCAGACGTGGAGCAGTCTTCGTATAAACTGGGTGCCTGAAGAGGTCCATCAGTTAGCCCGTAGACTGCCGCAAACTACTTATCCGTCAAGACGTATTCAACCTACACCATGTTCAACAGAACAGAAAAAGATATAGAAAATGAAATTAATAACGTTTACACCATGTCATGTGTAATATTAGTGGCTGTATTTGTTTTAATTGTAAAAATTATTTTAAAAATTGTAAAACGAAAATTCCAATCTTCATGTAATATAAAAGTTGATGAATATACAGAGTGTTTCAATAAAACCCATGTTTTTAAAAAAACTTTATTTATAACGGTAATACAGTTTTTGAAAACCAGTGACGGAGTCGCTGTACATTTCTTTCGGTACACGAATATACTCCAGAGGCGTGGCAGGGATTGGGATCTTGAACAAAGTTTCCAGTTTCACAGGGTGTGCCATCAAATTTGCAAACGTCAATAATGTGTGGAAAAATACCAAAAATGTGACATTTCTTTTGCAGAAACTCGGCTTTTTGTTGTCCTCGAACGTAAATGTAGTCTGCGGCATGTAATAACTTGCTTCCCAATATTTCATTTACTTTAGAATATTCTACATCTCCTGAAGAGTATCGAATGCCATGCACATTCCTTTCCAAGTAGGATGTAGTCTTCTTGTCCGCGTTGCTCAATGTGGAAAACGGTTGCGGTGGTAAAAATATGTAATGCGAGCCTTTGAAGCCAATTTCTATGCTGAGTTCTTTGGCAACGAATAGGTCGTCTACGACAAACCCTTGAATGTCTACGAATGCTACTCTCATGTTGATGTCTGCTCGAACACTAACTCACAACATCTAGTTCAAGCTTTTAACAATTTCGGAGAAGGGGAAGTATTCCATTACGCAATCGTGAATTATGATGCAATAGACTTTGGTATTTTCGGGAAAGCCTATGTTTGCTTCAATGTCAAGTTTCACATCGACTGTGGACGCCTTCATACTTTCCTCCTGTTTCGAACAATCGATAACAAACAATGCTCGTTTCTTGAAAGAAGAATAATCCAGCAGGGGGCGCTTCTGTGTGGAGTTTGCGTAGTTGGGATAGAATTCGGTGTAGTTAAAATATGCCTCATTGTAGTCAGTTTTAGCGAAATCCAATTGCATTCTTTCATTGGGCCAATAGTCACCATTAAGTGACAGTCTTATACTTTGTACGTCAGCATTGTCAAATAAAGTCGGGTCAGCTGTACTCAAGTTACGTTTGTCGGTTTGAAAGAAAACAATAACAAAACGAGGTCTTTCAACTGAAGTGGATGTCTTGACAGCCCAAACTTCACGTCTTGCTCCTTTAGTAATTGAGGGTAATTCGTGTAACTCCCACTTCCTGAATGGAATAACTATAGGTTGATCTTTTTGAATGGATTTCATGAGATTCAATTTTATGTCGTCATTAGGGAAGATATGTTTAACTTTTAGCTCAACGCTTGTAATGTTAATTTTAGCTGTTGTGGAGAGCGTTCCAGAGACATTCTTTTCAGTAATATATAAGCAATCATTATCGTTTCGTGCCCGAACTAGTCGTATCGTTTGACGCCCACATGTAATCATGGAATAATCGTTGAAAATGTTGAAAATATGTTTGAGAGGTATTTGAAGGTTGAAGGACTTGTCGCTAACATTCAGAATAGGATCTTTTGGGTAATTCCAACCGGCTATAGCCATATGATTGGAATCTTCTTGGTTATAACAGGTCATGGCACGTACGGCACTTACTATTCCAGGATCTCGAACTGTTTCCATTTCCTTGGCACTTTCACTGTACGTACATGAATCGAATAGAAAGGCTCCAACATTATTTGCTAATTTTACGTCACCATCCCCGTGTGTTTCGAGCGAACCTTTAATGCACAACAAAGTTTCGCTCATTGCAAAGAACGAATCAACCTGATTAATGCTAAACTCCACAATGTCACTGCAATTGAATGATTTTATGAATGGAGCATATGTTCTATATTCGGCCTTTCGAATTGACTCATCAAACATCGGCTTACGATAGATATCAAACATTGGAGGCATGTCGTTTTGGCGTAAACGTTTTCCATACATAGTTGTCATTTTTCAATTCAAAACCCAGCGATTGCAGGACCAATTTGTTTGCGAACGTGAGCTGTTTCAGCTTTGGCGACTGCTTAGCTAATGAAGTTGAAAGTGCTGCAGATTGTCTTTTATGATTGATTATTAACCCCATCGCGCTCTAAGCTCCAACACCAACGTACTTAGTTCTCCACGAAAGTTTACAGGCTGACCGTCCTGGTCTAAGGCTATGACAGTGATGTTGGTTATTTCACGTTGTTGTATAACGGGTAAGTAGAGCAAATTATGAGGAATTTCGTCAATGGAATATCCCGGATCTACTTGTACGACGAATTCGTAAATGGTATGAGCAGGTCTGTTTGCATCGAAGGCTCCAGTGGTAATGTTACAATCGAAGCGAATACTAGATACTTTAATGATTTTGACGGGGAGATCTGAAGAGTGCAATTTGTTAGCGTCGAGTATTTTCGGTGAAAATCCCAATATTCTTCCAAGACTATTGGCCTCCTTGAAGGAAATTTTGTATTTACTGGAAATTTCACATTTTAACGTATTGTGATTGGGTTTTAGTGAAAATATATCCTCTGATCTAGTTAGATTGCCCGCACCCAATTTATCTCGGATAAACGCTTCAAGATCGGCAATTTCGTAACATCCTGTGGGGAAATCAAAGCTTTGAAGCTTGCCCTTGGTATCGTAGTAGTAAAACTTACAATTTTCAATGTTCGGTATACTGTTATAAGAATGAAAAGATCGTAGAGCTATTTCGTATTCATTCTTCGGATCGAGCACAATAGGCGTAGGAGGCTGAAAGGTAAACACGTGATTGGTGCTATTAACTCTCAGCAACTGCGACATGATGACTAATGAAATACGAATAATGTTTGAATTTAAATATCATTTTTATTTTTTCAATGTTTGTTTACAAAGGAAACAAGTAGCTTGCGAACTCGGAGGACCGTCACAATGCGTCGTCCAATCAGGTCGGTTGTAATGGATGAAACAAGGCAGTCGTATTTGTAGTTCAAAATTTGTTCGATATTCATTGGGAAGTTTGTGCCACATTTCCAGCAATTCCCAAGGTCTTACACACTCTATTAGATGTTCAATGGGAAAGTGCTTTAGTTCTTCGGCAGTGAAACTACTCAATGTTTTTCCATGGTAGATATGTTGTAGTAATAGTTCCGTCATTGTTGTTGTAGAAATTTCAAACACAAATGACCGCAATTGATTTGATCATAATTTTGATATTGGGTATTGTTGTAGAAAATTTGCACACTTTTTCCGAGATATTTAACAACTTCCTTCGGAGGCTTCAAGTTACCAAATGAATCGAAATACTCTACATTGTTGTTTATCTTTCGGTAAGCTACCCAATGACTTCCGCTATTCTCAGAGGTGTCCAAATTCACCACTGCGCATTCTTGTTTTCGGGCCCCGGCTTTGGGGAGAGTGTCTCGCATGAAAACTCCTCGAAAATGCGGTATTTTAAGCGATTTTGCGTAATGTGTTATGTCAAAGTCGGTTAATGCGTGATTGGGTAGCTTTATTAGTTTTTTTGCTTTTTCAAATACAATCCGATGCCGCCTTTTGGGTACTTTTTCAGATACAGACCAGATCCTACACGTTCCATAGCCTTATTATGACGTACATCTTCTTCCAATTTCTTTTGCGCATGCTTAGCATCAATGACAGTTTTAGCAACCCCAGCAGCACCACCTGACAAAGCTCCAAGTGCCGAAAGGCCAGCAAACAAAGGGATAAGTGGTAGGAAACCTCCGGATTTCGCTACAGGTATCACTCGAGGAACCTCGATTTCTTTTTTCCCACCAAATTCCTTAATGAGTGCTTTGGCTGCTCGTAAGGCAAACGTTGCGGTGTCTTTCAAAGATGTTCCTCTCTTCAATGACTTCCCCACTTTTAGAATAACATCTCGATGCAAGGAACGACGTTTGCGACGACAGCCCATTCCCAGCTTTCTTTTCACCTTCATTCCACCTGTTACAAGTAATGCAGCAGTTTTCTTCCCCAGTGAAGCGTCTTTCGATTTGACGCGTGCCCAAGCTTTATCTTCAAGTATTTGATCGGCTTTGTGTCGTTTTTCGAGAGACTTATTCTTCCAGTAAGAAATATCGTGTTGTTTACAAGCAGCGTCCAAGGGGTTGATGCCCGGATCTCCACGATCAAGACGTTTTTCCAATTTTGTACCAGCTAACAAAAAACAATTAATTTTTCGCAAAAAAGGGTGGGGCGATTTACTTACGTCCGCAGTACTGATAGCTAGGTAAGTGAAGTTCGATAGGTAGTTTATTGATGAGAGAATTTAAGAGACCTTCTCCTTCAAACATCAACATTAAGACTGATACGCGTAAGTGGTAACATCTATATTTAAAGAGTAGTACTACGAAAAACGACACACACAATGAAAATAATTCAACAAGAGCAGACTATACCCATTGAAAATCTGGATTTCACCTCAACGCCATCGATCAGCAAACATGGTAAATTGTTACCAAATTCTTTCCGTGCCATTATATGCGGTCCCAGCGGGTGTGGAAAGACGAATGTCGTGCTAGCGCTCCTATTCAATCCGAATGGCGCGAAATTCAAAAATGTTTGTCTTTTCAAAATCGTTATTCCAACCAAAGTACCAATTGCTGCAAGAAGTTATAGCACAAGTCAAGGGCGTTGGCTATTTCCCATTTAAAGACAACGAGGAAATAATTAGTCCAGAGGAAGCTCGACCAAATTCTGTCTTTTTATTCGATGACGTTGCATGTGACGGTCAGCAGAAAATTCGTGAATACTACTCCATGTGTAGACATAAAGATATTGATGCTGCATATCTTTGTCAAACATACTCAAAAATACCGAAACAGCTTATTCGCGACAATTGTAATGTTATTGTGTTATTCAAGCAGGATGAGGTAAACTTGAAACATATATTTGACGAACACGTATCTCCTGACATGACATTTGACATATTTAAAAATATGTGTTCAAAGTGTTGGTGTGATCGCTATGGTACATTGGTAATTATGAAAGATTTCGCCCTCAATGATGGAAGGTATCGCAAAGGATTCGATAAATATATAAAATTGTAAGCTGCGCCTTCAGTCCATACCAATATGTCTGACGATAAGGTTGCTACTGCATTGCGCAAGAAAAAAGTGTCCGAACTTGCTAGATCGATTCGAAAAAAATACTTGGCATTGAAATTGGGTAAATCAGAGCAAGATGAGTCTATTAATAAACTATTCAAGCCAATATCCAAACCACTAGAAGAAATTGTACAATCCTCAAAGACATTACAAAAATCGATTACAAATATACATCCAAAGGAGGAAATAAAGAAAGAAGAACCCGATGATGATGTGTTTACACCTCCTTTTCTCGAAACGGAATCTGTAGCCGAAACCGATGAATCAGGCAATATTACACGTTCTGAATCTCCAGAAGAGATGCGCCCCGAAATTTCTCAGGAAGCTTTCGAAGACTATTTGGACCAATATCCTGCCATCAGTTATCAGTTCATTGAAGATTACTTCCAAAGAGATGATAAAATTGATAAAAATTATGGACCGATATACAACGATGAAATCGGTTGGTCATTAGGCAAACGTCGAATTGCGTTTGATGGAAAAACCGGTAATATAAACATACTACCTGAGAAAAACAAAGTAGGAAATTATATAATTGGAACACCAGGCTTGTATGAGCTTCTATTTTACCAAGACCCCAGTTACAATGATCAAGATTTACAGAACTATAAAAATCTTTTGACAACAACTGAAGTTCATTTAGACACGTTAAATCGTCTTAAGGGGTCAAGTACTGATAAATATCACTACATCATAAAACCTTTATTCAAAACAAAATCTCTAGCAACGAATAGCTCGTCTCAGGTATTGACTCGTCTAAAATCAATTCCTCAAGCAAAAGGAAAAGGTATCGATCGGTTAAGATATAATGATAAACCTATGGAGTATATTTATTGGGATGATGCAAATGAATTGGTGGATCGTTTGAAGTTGTTGATTGCTTCAAAAGAGGCAGGTAATACGTCACACGACAACGAAATAGTAGCAATTATCAATGAACTCAAGGAGGCTGATATAATAGAATAATACAAGTTGAAACTTGTTCATTTCAATGATGTCGATCGATAAATTCGGACATAGACATCAAACGCCATATGCGCGTTTACCAGCGAAAATTACGTTTCCTCATACACCGGATGGTAATATTGATATTGAAAATGTGAAAATTTGTAATGTTAAGGAACCGACAACAAATAGTGATGCTGCAACAAAAAAATATGTTGATGTGTAGTTGAATGGCATACGTACCAACAACTCACCATTAATTCAAGCACATGGTATCGTGCTCCAGCAACAAGAACGTGATATAAAGGATTTAGCTGTAGGATTGAACGAGATAAGAAATGAGTTTCATAAAACGAAAATCCCCATATTACAGACACATATTGCATCCTTGCAAAATAAAACCAACGAAATTGAAGAATTTATTTCGCGAAATCCTCCCGTAGCAGGAAGGGATACGGCTACAAAGAAATACGTTGACGATTCAATTGCCATCGCCAAAGTTTTCATTCGAAAAGAATTTTCTGCTTCCATAAACAAGTGTGTTGAGAGCATAGGTGAATTAAAAAAAGAATTTGCAGAACTCTCCGATTTGAAAAGTAACCTTTCAAGTATTGTAGACATTAATACCCCAGATTTAAATGACCGCATTCGCAGTTTGGAGATGAAGCTAGCCAGTCATGTTACACAAGCATTCTAAAGAAAAAATTCAGCTTGTAAACGAACTCCACAAACCGATACGGAAAAAATTCTCTCGGAGACGCACTATTATTAAGGGTCTTGATGATCTTTGGCAAATGGATCTTGCGGAGATGAGGAATTTTGCATCACAAAATAGGAATCATAAAATGATACTGGTCGTCATTGATTGTTTTTCTAAGTTTGTGTGGACACGCCCACTAAAGACGAAGACCGGAGAGGAGATTACTCGGGCATTCTCGGACATTCTCGCTCACACTAGACGAATACCAAAAAATCTGCAATCTGATCAGGGAAAGGAATTTTACAATAGCAAATTTCAAAATTTAATGAGAAAACACTACATCAATCATTACAGCGTATTTAGTACAATGAAAGCTTCTATGGCTGAGCGTGTTATAAGAACTTTGAAATCGAAACTCTACAAGTATTTCAGTTTAAATGGCACCTACAAATGGATTGATATTCTGCCTGAAATTACTCAAAACTATAATGATACAAAACATTCCACAACAAAATATAGACCTTCTCAAGTCAACAAATCCAACGAAAAATCTATTTTGAATAACACCTATAGTCATTTAAAGATAGCAGGACCGCGAAAATTTGAAGTTGGTGACATTGTGCGCATATCCAAGGCAAAACATGTCTTTGAAAAAGGTTATACACCCAATTGGACTACTGAACTCTTCAAGATCATTAAAATCAAAATCACGAATCCCGCTACTTACTTGCTTGAGGATATGTACGGTACACCAATCAGTGGAGGATTTTACGATGAAGAGCTGCAGAAAACAGCGAATCCAGACATTTACTTGGTGGAAAAAGTACTTAGAAGGAAGGGTAACAAAATGTATGTCAAATGGCTAGGCTTGGATGGAAAACATAACAGTTGGATAGAAAATGTTAATGTTGTATAGATCATTTTTTTTAGTTCGCCGTGCAAAGACCGCAAAGAGTGGGGGGGAGTCTTATAAAATGATGTTAGTTTTAGCCCTCAGTCTTAGTGATAATTATGAGTTATCAAGATAGTGTTGAAGGTAGTTCCGACTTAGACTATAGTTCAGAGTTGGATTATACAGTGTGTAAAAGCCAAATGGAATAAATTCATTATTTCGGTTACTGTACATATTTATAAAAAATCCCGAAACACGTAAAATTTAAATTATAACTTGACATTCTTTAACGTGAAAATGCAACCCCTACCTTCAACCCCCTTAGAATGACAGGTACAACCCCCAATTTTTTAAATGGGAAGTATAGGCTTGTGATATATCATTTGAAAGGTCTCTTCATTCTCTATTCAAAAATGTTATTGTTTTTAAATTTAATGCAAACATTAACATAAAAAAAATTAATATCATGTTGTTACCGAAATTCGCTACAATACAATCAAAAACTAAAATGTAATGCAAAACGTAATAAAATGTAGAACACGAAAAAGAACTATGAATGTTAATGAAGTAGATGTTCAAAATGTTCTCCGCGAACGTATTGGCAACATCCTAATCTCAAATAAAACTGTCTTCTAACAATATTTAACATATCAGGCGTGATCGACCTAATCGCAAGCGTTATTCGTTCTTTTAAGTCATTTAAATCAGAAGGTTTAGTTTTGTACACATGGCTCTTCACATATCCCCATAAAAAGAAATCTAATAATGTAAGATCAGGTGATCGCGCTGGCCATTCAATCGATCCTCGCCTCCCTATCCACCGATTGGGAAATATTGTATCGAGGTACTGCCGGACATTAAGTTGGTAATGTGGTGGTGCTCCATCCTGCTGAAACCATATCGTATTCGCTGGAACTTGAGGATTACCTGGATCAGGATATAAATTTGCCAACGTTGGAATGACATCATTTTGAAGTAGTGCCAAATAATTGTTGCCATTCAAGTTGCCCTCAATAAAAAAGGGACCAATTATATTGTTCCCTACAATCCCTGCCCAAACATTAACCTTTTGAGGGTATTGAGTGTGTTCTTCTCTCATCCAGTGAGGATTTTCCGTGGACCAGTAGCGGCAATTTTGCCGATTAGCATGACCGTTAAGTAAAAAAGTACACTCATCAGAAAACATAACGTCTTCTAATTGGATAATATTGTTATCCAACATGTCCATCATTTGCTCACAAAAAAAAGTTCTCCTATCAAAATCGTCTTCCATGAGCTCCTGAGTAGGTATCATCTTATACGGATGCAATTTATTTTCTTTTAATATGTTTGCTATCGATGTATGGCTAGCATTGAATGTAGTGGATGCTTGTCTACTCGATGTATGTGGGTTTTCCTGAAACTCAAGCAACACATCTAATTTGAGTTCATCACTCAGTGCATTAGCAGCTGCTTTTTTTATCTGCCTTACATGACCAAACTCGCGAAACTGCTTTTCTATTTTACTTATTGTTCCTTGGGATATAGGCGGTAAATTAGGAAATTTCTCATGAAATAGGCGAGTTACTTCCTGTTGTGTTCGGATGTTATCTCCGTAACCAATCATTTGTAAAACTGTTATTTTATGCATTTCCGTTAATCTAACCATTTTTCAGAATTGAATTGAACAAACTTTATACTTAAATTACAACAATGACAACTTAAATAAAACAATTTACTACTGCTTGTTAATATAGCGTTGCCACGGAAATTCTTTAAAGTTTTTTAATGGTTACCATCTAAAAACCACATTGCTACGGTTTTTGTTCACTTTCTCATTATCAAGACCTAAACGGGAAATAAGTTTTAAGTAATATTGTAATAAGTTCCGGGTATATTTTAGCGAATTTCGGTAACAACATGATATTAATTTTTTTTATGTTAATTTTTGCATTAAATTTAAAAACAATAACATTTTTGAATAGAGAATGAAGAGACCTTTCAAATGATATATCACAAGCCTATACTTCCCATTTAAAAAATTGGGGGTTGTACCTGTCATTCTAAAGGGGTTGAAGGTAGGGGTTGCATTTTCACGTTAAAGAATGTCAAGTTATAATTTAAATTTGACGTGTTTCGGGATTTTTTATAAATATGTACAGTAACCGAAATAATGAATTTATTCCATTTGGCTTTTACACACTGTATTTTGAAAAAGTATGAAGATGCCGCCAAGGCGGAAAATATCCATCTGCTTCCAACAACATATATGCTTTCCGGTTATGATGTAAAATGTGGAATCAGTCCAGCGAGATCATTTACGCCAGCTGTAATTTTATCACAATATTTCAAGCCCAGCAGAATATCGTTTAGCACTTATGAATGGTCCATCTTCACTTCCATAATGTCACAACAATTGGTGGATTTCTTTCAAGCAAATCTACATGATAACTTCCAGCCTATTTCATTTCCGTGTGGAGAATACTGTACAATTACCATATTAGTTTATGATGATTATAAATTTATTTTTCTCAAGAAACATGGCGTGGAATTCTACATGGATGAAGAAGAGGTCACACAAATTTTAGAACTGAATAATAATTTAATTTTACCACGTCTAACTGTTTTAAATAATTTGAACTTTTGTCAGTATTATTATGATCTTTTGGATTTTTGTAAAAACTCAAATAGCTTAAATAGCTTGCAATTGTTGTATGCATTTTGTTCTATAATGCCAAATGACCTGTTAAATAGTGCTCTTGAAGAAATGGTTTATTTTTATAAACCTAGAGTAATTAATGATTTAAAATAGTAAAATATGATGATGTTCTACAATTGTACTTGCAGAAATGTTAAGTTATTGTTGTGTCGAAAATAAAAGATAAAAGAAGATAAACATTTTTTTATTTTTAAAATGGAATATAATTGTTAAAAGTAGATAAACATATTTTTATTAAAAATATACATGCATATGTAAAGAGAGAGAGAGAAACACTCATGAATATGTTAATTACCAATTACTGCATATTTACTTCAAAAGAGTCAATATCACTATCTACATCAGAATCGTCAAATCGAGTATGTCTGGGTATTTCATGTAAATCATTAACACATGAATCGTAGTCTTTCAATTCAAATAATACAGCTGCAAAACAGCTTTGACACCAATAATATGGCTCCTGATATACGCTTTCAACAATATCGTTTGCATCATAAATTTCGTGAGAGTGATCGTAGTTAACTAGTATGTATTGATTTAAAGTTTCATGTACTTTTTTGAATATATAAAAACACGATTTGCATACATTTAGACGATATTGTTGAAGCCAGTATCCACTTAACCATATACAATACCTTGACTCCGCTTCTTCAAATATATACCCCCAATCTACTTTTCCTATTACCGTATTTCGTAAATGTGTGGATATTTGTTTGGAGCAGTGAATAAATTCCAGTCCTTTATATGAGGGATTATGATCATTTTCGGCTTCGTTTACAATCGCATCCCATTTGTATGATGGAAATCTTTTTAAAACTCTTTTGGTTAACTTCCAAGGAAGAGGGGACTGCTCTGCAAAATCTGCTGCCGTCACTATTGTTTGACAAATTTTTTTGATGCATAATTCCATCAATGTTGAAGCATTCATCTATAACAAAACGCTATTCTGAAATACTATAATGCCCCCAAGGTAGAGTGTCGCAACTATTAGGAATCAAATATCTTTTGTCATCATAAGGACTTAACGCAATTTTTGTTTGCTCTATACTATATACCTTATGGGCATACGATCGAATGCATCGTTGCATAATACTTTTTTCTTTAAAATCATTTAAACAGTTTAGGTAATCATCAAAATTTATTTTGTTTTTAACTACATTGTTTCGAACTCCCTTTGCCTTTTTAACTATTTTACCTGATTGAACTTTGAAAGAATACATTTTAGATCGCATTCCTACAAAATGGGTCATAATTTGACCTTTGTTTTCATCTTTCATAACCCCCAAAACTTTTTTATTCATCTGCGGGATTTTGAAGATATTATTAACAGGGTAATCTGATGTATCGAATTTTGTTAAATCAGCTTTTACAACTTCCTCATACGCATCGTCACAGTAGAGCTCATAAATAAAGCTGTCCGTGTCCATATACAGTAATTTGCATTTATCAATTCCTAATTTTGGAATCATGTAGTTATAATGAAATTCATACATACATAACTTTGATAAATCCAATACAGCCATGCCAATGTACAAGGGTTTATTAAAAACTAACTCCGATTTGGTGAGTTCTATTGCAACTAAATTTTCATTGAAAATTGTTCGACTATGAAATCTTATACTTGCCAACAGATTTTTGGCACCATATCGCCCATTCCATGATTTGACAAGCTTCACTATTCGGTGTTTTCGTATATTTTCCATTGTCTTACCAAACACAGCATTATTTGCCAGTTTATATAATTTTTCTTCAAATGTACTCGTAGCTGCAGCTCTCAATCGAGTATTTAATTCGATATATGGCCGCAACCAAGCAGATTGTTCGAATTTCAAAATTTTGTGAATTTTTTTTAATTTCAACCCTCTAGCTAACATTTGTTTCAAATTGCGATAGTGAACTGTGTATTCTTTCTTACAATGAAGCGTTGTCATTAATTTTGAGTGATTTGAGCCTACAGGCTTGCGGTGTTCAGAGGCAAATGGAAAATCTTTATGTTGATCATGCAATTCATGTGGATACTCCAAGTCTACTTGTAAAATATACCCTACGGAAGATTTATCAGACACAGACATAACATCAAAATTTCTGCTATCTACCCATTCGAACCCTCTGTAGGGTAAGGGTTCACACATGGCCCATCCATATAAATTGTTAATATCGAAAAACATTAGGAACTTCGAGGGTTTTGTAGGATCATATTCAGGCATATACTTATTATTAGCCTCCGACATTCTACCACTACAAACTGAAATTCCCCCTCGAATTGCTTTTTCGATAAACATTACCATGTCCACATCCTGTAATAATTCCAATTTACAGCCTACATATTTCAGCATACAATCCCATGTATAACCAGGCATCGTATAGTACCATGCAGGATCTAAACCATAAGTTATCGAACACTTTTTTCGAAATTGCTCAAAAACATCTGATAAGAGTAAAATATCGGTCTTTAAGTACATATCTGCATAATGCCCCAAATTCTCAATGTCGAATGTCTGCCAAACTGCTTGAGCATGAGCATACATCTCATCAGTAATGTTTTTATCTTCCAGTTTATTATAAAATGCGTGTATTGGGGGTAGTTCTATGGTATTTAATTTTTCCCAACTATCTATAAAATCATAACAGAAAACCCCTTTTTTAGTTATTAATTTAAATTGTTCAGTACTTAAATTACTAAATTCTCGTTTGGAAATTTTAAAATCATTTTCGTTTAATGTAGAAGCCAATTCTTCTAAAGACGCACTCAAAAACCTTAGTGAATCTATGAATCGAAATTTTATATTAGTGTTTGAATCGTTAAGAGTAAATGAAATATATTTTTCTTTGTTGATTGGGAGTAAACTAATTTGTCCTTTTTTACTTAATTCTGAAATCACAAAATTACTATCATACGAAGTTAAGTTATGTAGGATGCAGGGCACAATAAACAGTTTTCGAAAATTTAGATTGCATGCTTGGTGCGCAAAATTTCGGAACTCCCCTGTAAAGTGATCATGGTCCCTGACAATGATATCTGTAGAGGAAAAACTTTTTTCACATATGTGACACACCGTAGCCTTAGTTAAATCAGGCTTTTCCTTCATAGGTATAATCGTTTTAATTTTTGATTGGATATTTTTAGCTAAATTCGACAGTTCATTTGCAAACCAATCCATGCAATCGATACCTCTAAAGCTCTTGAAAAAACTCAGTTCTTCGTTATAACTACATTTTACATAGTAACCGGCACTATATGCAATATGCTTTTGATATTTCCTAGTTTTATTATGAAACGGTGTTTTATCGGCAAACGGTTCTAGCATGCACTCAAAGTCAGCATATACTACAAAAGGTGTTGTCTGTTTATATGTATAATTTTTAAAACTAACAAACTCATATTTCGGGAAGGACATTTTATAGTTATTTAAGTCACAGCACAATTTCAGGTGTTCATTTAATTTATTTTCACCACTAAAATAATTCATGCATCGATCACAAATGTATTTTTTATTTTTTTTTTTATTCACCTGATTAATAATTAAACGAGACAAATCTTTGATCCAGCAGTAGTGATATTTAATATCTGAATTGCTATCATCATCATCCTCTACAGGAGGGGCCTCATAATCATTTAACTTAGGGAAATACTGATTTTGAACTAAAAGAAGATTTACATGTTTTTCATTTACTGCTTTAGTGAGTCTTGCCGGGTATACTGTGTAAAATGACTTTTCTTTATCTTGTATCAATTCCAAGGCATAGACATTGACGGAAATATTATTGGATTTTTCAAATTTTGTAATTTTATGCGAAGGCATTGGAGAGTCCAAGTCTTGCGTTTTCAATACAGTGCTGTACCATGGGTATGAGGAAGTGAGTGCTTGATTAGATTCAGCTGGAAAAAGGGCTGAGACAATTGACCAATAAAAACAGGCTTGATCAGAATTTTTTATATTAATACAAGCCTGCTTTTTTTGAATAGGTACTGGAAGCTTAATATATGATGTGCCATTTCCAATTTCGAATTTATTAATATTTACCTCTAAAGAAATAATTTTACGTAATGCAAAACCGGAGTCTTTCTCCTGAAATTCTGATAATTTATTATCAATTTTATCTTTAACATTTTCAAAAAACCATCGCTCTATATCAGTCGATATGTCGATAACAGTATTTTTTGTGTTAAAATAATTAAAAGTAAGAATTTCATTTTCGCCAGATTTTTTAATAAACTCTCCACAAAAGCAAATATTAACTTTAACAACCGGATAATTTTTTTTCAAAATTCCTCTAATTTTATTTTCAAAAATAATTTGGCAATCATTTAAGAATTGTGTCAAGTCCTTATGATACAAATTCACTATAGCACCAGTCCTAACTCTTCCTGAAAAACCGGAAACTATATTTTCCCATCTAACCCTATTTTTTAGTTTACTACCTAGCCCCATACCTACATACCTATTTAAAATGAGTCGTTTAAAATGCTTGAAATGTCCTATATATGTTTGTAATTTCCTAATTGTACCTATATGTAGATTTCCTTTTTTTATTGTAATATTACAAACTTTAATTTGTTTTTTCAACCGATTCAACCAAAATTCCGTGTCTCTAGCTGTGAATTTGTCAAACACTATTTTTCTGACTCTATTGATAAATAGCAGTAATTTTTCAGATGATTTAACAATATCCATGGTACTCACCTCTCTCTCTCTGTGTATTTTCTTTTACAATTTTTCTATTTGGAATTTTATAAGTGGATTGTGTTTCCCCACTTCTTTCAGTCCTCTGAATGTTATGGAGTATAGTCCTGATGAAAATTCCTCCAGGTGCGGTCGATATACTTCCGTTACTCTCTTTGGCAAAAACACCACTTCTCCTTCTAAATCGAGCAACACCGATTCACCAAACTGTGTTGAGACTATCCTAGCTCCCCCAATTTTTTTCGGTGAATTGATTGACAAATCTTGCAATTTCCGGATCGGCTTTCTCTCTGCAAGAGATGCCAAATTAATTTTAGAAAGATCCATCTGTAAAATAGAGAAAATCGCTGTCACATGCACAGATTTTTTTCCGATGTAGTGAAGAATGAAAAATAACAATTTTTTAGTGGAGTTAAACTTTTAGTTTCATTGATAACATGAGTAGATTCCACAAAGTAATGGTCCAATTAAACAAATACTTACATTTTTGATACTGCTTTTACACACACAAATAACTGTTATTGCTGCTGCTTTCCAACTGTTTTGTAATACTGATAAATTTATTTTGCGTGCACCCTTATTTAAAGTGTATTTTGTTGATGCCCCCTCCGTTTGAACAACGTTTCGTGAGTAAACTTCTTAGCTACAAGTTTTCACATGTTCGGTTTCTGTGTTTGTTTTATTATTTTCCTGTTGGATATTGTATTGATCTAAGCGCTTTTATCAGTTGCGATGACGTGAACGTGATATTTATATAAATTTTGTATCTTTAAATTTAGGTGGTGTGTGTGTTAGATTGATACATCCTGTTGGATATTGTCGCTAATTGAGCGAGATAGTTCTTTTATCAGTTGCGGTCACGGTTAGATATCACCCGAGTGTAAACGTGATATTTATAAAATTTTTGCATTTTACCTTTTTGGAAGATGTGTATGAGAAAGTTTCATATCTCAAGATTAATGCCATTTCTCTATATCGGTAGTTTTCATAAAACAATCTATTTGTAGAGTTTATTCAAAAATATACATTGATAAAAAATGATCTTTTGTTGTTGTTCTATGGATATTTCTTCTGACACCTTTCGTCTTCGGGTTTTTTCTTCAAAAGTATCCCCATAATGCTATACCGTTCTATTTCCATTGGAGACATATTAATTTTTTGTAGTCTATTATTTAGTGCGGTTGATGAAAAGTTTTTCTTCAAATGTAAGTTCTTTATTTTTGGGCGAAAAGATTCTTACGAGTTTTTGATTATGTAATTTCAAATTTCTGTGTGATTATTACCCTTTTTTTCTATTGGAATTATTTCTGGAATAACTTGTGAATAATTTTTGAAATTATGATTTTTTTTTCACAGAACAATATTTGCACATCTGTTATTGACTTGAAGATTGGAATGACACACTGCAGAAAATGTCGTTTATATGTTTCTAATTTTCAGATTTTAATAAGCAAAACAATATTTAATTTCATCCACAATCACATTGGAGTTTTATCCACACAGCATAATAAGATCATGAATTTTTCCTACACTCTAGGAATATTTCGTGCGAGAGACTCTAATTTCATATTGCCACAGCGCGGGCGGCAGCGATACCTTTCTTCATAACTTACAAATAAGAGAACTGATGGCATAGTGTGTAGAGTGACGCGCATTGGATGCGTGGGTCCCTGGTTCAATCCCCGGACCAGTCAAATTTTTTTCATCGGAGCTAAAATGGGATCAAAAATGGCGTCGGCGACTATAAGATGGTGATTGCGGCATCTCATAGATGGCGCAATGGACCAAAAATGGCGATGGCATCTCTCTCCTACACATTGCATCCATCACTCTCTCTCTCCAACACATTGTTTTCCCTATCTCTATAGTCGTAACCGCCTTATACATCTACTTGCCAAATCCAGATTTCATGTTGAACGTGCCATTCGTAGGATTACTATGTTACCAATAATATCAAATATTTTTAGTATTGTGTGCTTTCTTGTAAATTTTGAAAAACCTTTGGCTAAAAAAAGATTTGTATTTGAAAAATTGTTTGATAACATATTTTGTAGTTTATGCAACTTTTTGGATTATTACCATACCAAATTGCTGTAGATTCTTATACAATACATACCAATAATTGAAGGTGTAATTAAAGCATTCTGCTTCTGTTAACACTTTATTTTATTTATCTAGTTAAATCAGAAATACAAAAGATAAAAACCTCACTCTATAAACACATGTTAGCTTTTATTTATTGTTTTAAGACATTGAACTTAACAAAAAATACACAAGTTTGATCACAAACAGGATTTATTATACAATTACAAGTTAATCAATTACTGCACTACTCTGCACTAAAAATTGTTTCAATAATATATTTAAAGAAAATTAAACTTTTAACCCAAACAGATAGGACTTAGCCCCCGAACAACTTTAATGGCAAACATTTCTGGAACAAATACATTTTCATGAAAATTTTTAGTTTTGTCGATTATAAGCCTTATTGTATCAAAATAATTTTCACGATTCACAGGAACTATAAGTATCCCACTTGGATTCCAAATGATTGAATTACAATAATCAATATCAAATATTCATAATGAGACTAATATTTGATAAAGATATGGATGATTTGGCTTTAAAAAAATTTTATTATTCAATTTAGACAGGCAGAAATTATTCAATTGACTTTTTGTGAGAAATGTGTCAAAGTTTACAATATTTTTGCATTTTTCCAAGACTTTTGGACATTTAATTTCAAAAATGTGGTCAATTGAACCATCACTATTCCTAACTAACCCATCTATACTTGTTGCTAAGAAAGGAAAAAGTTTATTAACAACAAGTCCACATTCTTCTATTTTTTGGCTTGCGTTAATGAAAGAATTATATTTTCTTCTTGCGATGGATTCATTTTTTTTCCATACTGCATCGCAGTAGTACAAATTGGTTTCGTTTGAAGCCATAAATTTTTAAGTAGAAAGTTTTTTTTTTGCCCGGACACTTTTTAAACCACAAACAATATGGACATTGGATGACGTTATAAAATAAGTTCTCCAGCATATCCATTTATGACTACCTTGAGGGAAAGAGCCAGGTAATTGAACCAATTGATTGGCGTAACCATTTAAAAAAAATGTTCATATTATTGATAAATATTTTGGTCTGTTTATGAATTACCTCAAGTTCATTACTGCTAAATTCAAATTCTTTATATTCAATTGAAAATAATGTTTCAAACATGGTTTCTTCATATCTTCTGTATGTTCCTTGTGGTATATCATTCATTCTTTTTTCAATTTCTTGGGAAATTAAACCAAAATATTTTTGAATTCTTTATTTCAACGTTTCGGTAGCGTTCCAGCTACCGTTTTCAAGAAAAAATAAGTAAAAATTGATTTTTATTCCTAACTGACACAACGGAAAAAATTTGACAACTAGACAATCAAAAATATTTTGAAGTTTAAGACTGCAAAATTTTGTTATCAAATTTTTATTAAGGTCCATTCATAGTAGATCATATCCCCGGTAAAATGTCAAATGAAATACTTCATTTTATGACATTCCAACGATATGATAGTCTACTAGAAATGGAATCCAGTGAAGTGCACGTTCCAGGAACGGTTTTTAAATTGGGATAGCGCGTTTTTTCGCTTATATTGGAAATGTTGTTAATAAAACGCGTTTCTTGATACTTTTTTTGTTTATGAATATTTAAGTTTTCAAAATATGTATGTATACTCAGTTTTGTGATTTTATGTATTGAATTGTGTATCGATTAACAACTATTCACATTATAAATCATAAGAAAACCTGGATAAAAACTTATGATGCTATCCTGATAAAGCAGGTAATTGATTATTGGAAATTTTTCTTTCTAACATTGGTAACCAAATTTGACTACATTCGGCTGGAATACTAGCTACACATTTATCTGCATTTAGTTGTATTAAAGCACTTTCTTTGATTTTTCGTCTTTTATTATTGGGTTCTTTTAATATTATTTTTGATGAGTCCCATTGAATTTGATGACCCTCTTCCCAAGCATGTTTACAAATAGCTGACTTAAAGAATTCCCTATCTTTAATATTGGTTGGTTTTTTTTTTTTTTTTTTTTTTTTAACGTCGGCCTATTTCTGCGACTGAGGCTAATCACCGACGCCGGGAGCACTCTACCCCCAACCGGAAATTTTGGCGAACCCACTGGTGTTCCAACCAGTGGTAGCGTTCTTTAACGAGCCCAACATCTATGGACTCGGGACCTCGGTTTTACGTCTCCTCCGAAAGACGGCATATCTACATTATACCTCGTGCTCATTGGTATAATGCCTGCGAGCTGTGATATGCTACTACGCTGCCGGCTGTGCGGGCCCTTGATCAGACCCTTACAGAAAGAACCAAATTGAGCGTAACAGCAATAATAGAATTATTAAAATTATGTATATCAAAAACATATTTTCAATTCAATAATGATTTTTATGAACAGAATTTCGGTCTTGCCATGGGCTCTTGTCTCTCACCAATTTTATCAAATATTTACATGGAACATTTTGAAGACAAAATAGTAAATAATCAAAAATTAAAACCAATTGTCTGGTGGAGATATGTAGACGATATCTTCGCAATATGGCCCCATGATTTAATATCTCTTAATGATTTTTTAAAAAATATAAATGAAGGAGAGGAATCTATAAAATTTGAAATTGAAATTGAAAATAAAAATTTTCTGCCATTTTTAGATGTTCTTATTAATAAAACATCTACAGGGTATGAAACAAGTGTATACCGCAAACCAACACACACTAATAGATATTTGAATTTTAACTCTAATCATTCTATAAGCGTTAAAAAAGAGATAGTAAAATCTTTATACGATAGGGCCAGAATCATTTGTTCTAGTGATGATCAATTTACAAAGGAGAAAACTTTTTTAAAATATGTTTTAAATAACAATAATTACCCTGCAGAATTTGTAAATAAGGAGATTAAGCATATAGAGAGGGACTCATTGTTAATACCCCATAACAATAATATTAATAATTCAGCAAACATAATTTTTAGAAACTTGACAATACCGTATGTTAAGGGTTTATCAGAAAGAATTAAAAAAATTGGTAATCAATTCAATATTAGAACTAGTTTTAAATCGAATAATACATTAAGATCAATACTAACAAAAACGAAACCAAAGAATGAAGAACAATCTTCCAAAAACTGCATATATCAAATATCATGCGAATGCGACAAATTTTATTTAGGTGAAACATCTAGACCATTGAAAGTAAGAATAAACGAACACAAAAAATATATTAAAGATAGGGAATTCTTTAAGTCAGCTATTTGTAAACATGCTTGGGAAGAGGGTCATCAAATTCAATGGGACTCATCAAAAATAATATTAAAAGAACCCAATAATAAAAGACGAAAAATCAAAGAAAGTGCTTTAATACAACTAAATGCAGATAAATGTGTAGCTAGTATTTCAGCCGAATGTAGTCAAATTTGGTTACCAATGTTAGAAAGAAAAATTTCCAATAATCAATTACCTGCTTTATCAGGATAGCATCATAAGTTTTTATCCAGGTTTTCTTATGATTTATAATTTGAATAGTTGTTAATCGATACACAATTCAATACATAAAATCACAAAACTGAGTATACATACATATTTTGAAAACTTAAATATTCATAAACAAAAAAAGTATCAAGAAACGCGTTTTATTAACAACATTTCCAATATAAGCGAAAAAACGCGCTATCCCAATTTAAAAACCGTTCCTGGAACGTGCCCTTCACTGGATTCCATTTCTAGTAGACTATCATATCGTTGGAATGTCATAAAATGAAATATTTCATTTGACATTTTACCGGGGATATGATCTACTATGAATGGACCTTAATAAAAATTTGATAACAAAATTTTGCAGTCTTAAACTTCAAAATATTTTTGATTGTCTAGTTGTCAAATTTTTTCCGTTGTGTCAGTTAGGAATAAAAATCAATTTTTACTTATTTTTTCTTGAAAACGGTAGCTGGAACGCTACCGAAACGTTGAAATAAAGAATTCAAAAATATTGTGGTTTAATTTCCCAAGAAATTAAAAGAAGAATGGTTTCTTCACTTCCGTTTTGAATGTTCACTAAAAAAGCATTCATGTCCAGGTTTCTACAATAATTAGTTGGAAGTGGATTATAAACAAATCTTTCTGCAGGTTTATATCGCTTTATGGGATAAATATGAGTAGACACTGGTCCTGGTTCCCTTTTATTGGAGCCTTGTCCCCATTCACATGGCTTACTTGTAGAAGCTACAGGCACATGACCATGTTCTTCTATATATTTTGTTAAAAATAATAATAATGCAGTAATATGGCTGCACTTGCCCATTGCAGACTGTTTGCAATCACATTTACCTTGAACAACAGCTCCAGATATGTTATTTAAGCATATTATGACATCATGTTTAATTTTTTTGTTAAATGATGCTTGACATTCACACTTACAATAATAGTAGCATTTAATAAATGAATCATAAATTTGGCTCAGGTGGTCACTGTCTACATATTGTGAACCTCTTCTAAATGGCTTTACTGTTACTATTGAATTGTTATCCCTTTCAACAACTTCTGGATTTTCGCTTTCAATATTTTCATTCACTATATAAGTAAATATATGGCCTTTATTGAAATACTGAGGCAAGGGGCGTGATGGAAATCTTGACCACTTCAAATTTTCTTGGAATACATCAAATGTACCCTTGTTTGAAGTTGGATTTTGAATAATATTTCTCTTCATGTCATACCATTTTCCTTTGTCTATGCCTAGAAACATCTTGTTTATTCCTCCATTATCAATGCAGTCGTTAATTCTGAAAAATACAAATATAAGAATAATGAAGTAGTTTCAGCAATTCAACATACCTCTTAATCAGTTCATCTTTCGACCCAGTTTGTTTGAGGGACCTGCACTCCAACCATCTTTTCAATTCCTTGACAGAATGGTCCTCCAAACGTACATTTTCTTGTAACATTGCCCCAGGAACATCTGTCGGTAAAAGCACTACAGAATCCATGTCTAATAGTAAACTAATACTAGACTAAAGATAGGCTATAGAATTTCTAATAACTCTTCTCGAGGATATTTGCAATAATAAAAGCAGATCAGAGTATCACAAATCACTAACAGATTTAGAATAAAAATTAGTATCCAAATACCAGAAACACAAGCGAAGCCAAACAATTCAAACAAAATATGTGTTGACACTGTTGACAGCTGACATTACTGACATTAGTTTTTCGTCAACTGTAAGATGCAAAATACTCCAAACTAAAAAGACCTCCAAACTTTTCGGGTACAGCATGGGTGGGAGAGGGACTCAAAATATATAAGAAAAACCAAAAATTGGTCGGAAAAACCACTTCCTCATGCGACTAACCTTTTCAGTATTTTTTTGCTCGTTATGTTGGCAGCAATTCCCTTGTATAGAACTCGTCCATTGGGTGAAGAATAATGAAATGATAAGCTAAACATCAACATACAGGCTGTTCTTAGGGTAGATTTTATGGGTAACTCATAAAATTTAAATATTTCATTCGGTTCACATCTCCTGAAGAGTGTCAAAAATTACTTACTAAGTATAGCCGCGTTGCCACGGGTAGAGTATCACGAAGCCACAGTCGTTGTTTCACGATTCAACTACTTCCATGACATGCTGTCGTGAGAAAGGTATACACAATAAGTGGTTATTTGCCAAAATGCAGTGCTTGATAGCAGACGCGTGCCAAGTAATATGTGGAGTGATATCTGGCAGAATTTCAAAAGCCCTCTCAGCCAAAAAGAAAAAACATAGACGCAAAGGGGTTGTATCTCTTCGGGTAACGAAATCTCTGAGTTTCCTGAAGATTTTAGAAACTTGCTAAGGATGTCTGAGCATCATTTTCAGTATTTATTAGGACTCGTCAGCCCAAAAATTCAAAAAAATGACACAAATATGAGGGAAGCTCTACCGGCCAAGCTAAAACTGGAAGTAGCTCTTCGATATTTAGCTACTGGGGACTCTTTTAAAAGCTTGGAATATTTATTCAGGGTCCCCAAATCATCGATAAGTAAATTCATAGAAGAGGTTATGGATGCAGTGTGTGATGCTTTAAAGGAATTTATTAAAGTAAGTTAAAAAATACAATTTTAATTAAAGTAGTCTAGTTTGCAAAATAAGTATATATTTTTCTAAATAAAATACAAAATATGGTAATTTTATCGCATATCGGTAATTAATAATTGCTTATTGCCGAAGACAACTCAGCGATGAAATCTTCATCCATATTTGTCTGTGAAAAAACAGAATCTTGGGTCGATGTATTCTCAACCGATGGTGGCCCATACCGAGTAGTTTTGGAGTCACTACTGTAATTTGAGTTTAGAGAATGCGGCTCGGTGTTTATGTGGGAAATCGACGACGGCGATGGTTCCAAAATCATAGAAATTATAGACGCTTGCAGTGGAAATGGATCTTGTGGTAAAAATCGCAAGAGAGACGCTACGTACCTCCCAAAATGATCGAAGCAATCTTCTGCCGGTGTCGGTGCAGAAATACTAGCAGCGCGTTTGGAAATATCATCTAGCTTTTCAATCGCAGAATTAATATCATTTCAAACAGGTGTCGAACATGACTTCTTTTTGCAAAATGCTATTGGAGTCGAAAGTTGAAGTTTTCTTTTTGTTGGTTCGCTTAGGCATTCCCTCGATGGAGTTGGTTGCTCCTTCGATGTAGTTGGTTGGTCCTTGGATGTTGTTGGTTGATCTTCGTTGAATAATGGTTCTGACCCCATTCCTTCTAGTGAAAGCGGCTCCTTATTTTCGGATTCAGTATTTTTTGCATTGCGTTTATTTACGAGATTCGGATCTTCCTGCAATATAGAAAAAAAACTGCCGTACTAAATGTGATTTGGTAAATTTCTTTTATAAAACTAAGCAAAATAAAGCAATTTTGTTCTAGGTGCCAACTGAAAAAAATCAATGGTTGGAGATGATAAATGGATTTGAAACGAAATGGAACTTTCCAAAATGCATTGGAGCCTTAGATGGCAAGCATATCGGTATTAGAGCGCCCCCTAAGACTGGATCTGATTATTTTAATTATAAACAATCCTTCAGTATAATTTTGATGGCTTTAGTTGACCATGACTATTGTTTCACATATATTGATGTAGGGGCGAAAGGGAGAGCATCAGATGGTGGTGTGTGGCGAAACTGTAGTTTCAACGAAGCTCTGCAGGCAGAGGTATCAAAATTTAGAATATTTGAAAGGCCAATTGCTGTAAGTTTACAAAAAGTTGATAAAATTGTAAAAACCTGTTGTTCAATACATAATTGGTTACGAAAAACTTACGTGCCACCTAGCTTAATTGATTGTGAGGATGAAAATTACAATGTAATTTTGGGAACATGGAGACAAGATGTAAGAAATTCAGCTTTAACAAACTTGAGTCTTACGACTCATGACAGGAATCCGAGTAGATTAGCATTAGCCAAAAGAGATAAATAGTGCGACTACTTTAACAATGCAGGGGCAGTCAATTGGCAGTGGAACATGGTTGAAAACTAAATAATAAAAAGTCTTAACAGTGATTTTTTTCCAAATTTGTAATGACTATGATGTAGTTATAAACGCAAATAAAATCTTACCAAGTTTGAATGGGTTTCTCTTCCTTTTACATGCGGTTTGAGGAAAGAATCCATTAACTTAAACCACCTCACTTTAGGCATGTAAACATCATCCAAAGAACATCCAGACTTAATACTTTGTTGAATTTTTTTCAATCATTGAGAATAGGAGCTACGTAAATTCTTGAATTTCATAATTACATGGACGTCTGTGAAATCATCAATTGCCATCTCCGATGCAATTCTTTTAGCTGCGGCTGCACGTGCATTTCGATTTTTATAATCTTCTCTCGTAGGATCCCACAAGACCGGTTCATTTTGATAAAATTCCAGGAACTTTAGGGTCTCTGCATCATTCATCCTTAAAATATTGGACGCCATGACAGAAACAACCGTTCTCTTCGCCTGCTCACGATCGACTGCACGAAACAAAAATCAAACCAGTTTGATTTTCTCACGAACGAAATATTTTGGTTCGTGAAGGTTCGTTCTTCACGAACCTAAAGGTTGCCATGGAGAGTGGTACACGAAAGCGTGAATGACGTTCGTGATTCACTACCCGTGGCAACGCGGCTTATGACGTAGTCTTATCCTCGCTACTCAATGTAGAAAATGGTTATAGAGGTAAAACTATGTGATGTGAACGTTGAAAATCTTCAAATTGGAAAATTTTTCTATCAATTATTTAAACTATATACCTAAATGTATTATGAAAATTCCTCAATTTTTCTTTTTTTGTCCTCCGACTTATATTGTTATAATCGTCTGGAAGATCTTTTTATTCCTCTGAGTGTGTTATTAAAAATTTCGTCAAATTTTCTGATTTTATTTTAACATTTGTTCAAATTTTCAATTTACTCTCCTGCATTTGAGTTCACCTTTTTAACTATAACACAATTTTTTTTATAGTGTTAGTGCATTCTGTTGATCAGGCTGTTACCAATCAGTAGACAGAATTAAACCATGTAATCAATTTTTTGCACAGAAACATCTTATCAATAGTATCACGCTGCTACCAAATACCAGTGCACTTTGTTGACATTTTTAAAAATACATGGAAACCATTGATGATCACGCTGTTACCAATGTGACGTATATGTTTTGTGACATAAGCAAAAATTTTGTATAAATTAGCGAGCTTGAAGAATAATAAGCATAGTACAACAAAATGTCTACAATACCATCAACGCTAGTGATCTTCTCAGAAGATAAAATGAATTTTCCAATCAAATACGCTGAATCTGTGGCCCAAGAAAATATGCTGGGAACAGCAATACCCAGCACTAGTGGGGGAAAGAGACATTTCTATTTAGAACCACCACCCAATCTTTGAGATGCAGACTCACTGGACACTATTTTGGAAAATACGAAGCGGCCAAAGAATTCAACAACAACAAAACATGCTGAAGAAGACGACCTACAGGTTGAATAAAAATTATTATATTTTCAATAAAACAAAATTTTAATAACAATTTGTAGTTTTTTTACAATACATATACCAAAAATAGATAAAATAGACATTTTCCAATGCACATACAGTATTTTCACCAGAGTGTTCATTACAATGATGAGATCTAAAAATCATTTTACAACTTTCATATGAGAACATTTCATATTCCAAAACTATAATATGGTTGGATATAAATTTCTCCAAATATTGTTTTATATTATCACTTGAAACTAGGATACACTCATCGAGTACATAACTTTGGATATATTTTGACATGTCTTCATACTGAAGTTCACTTTCATCGTCCCAAGAATTCCAGTCCAATCCGTGTATATTATTTTTAGTGATGGTGTCTTTGATAGTTTTTGAACACAGCATTTTAGTTGTGACCGGTAACTTCACCATCTTGTGAACATTGTTTTGAGTGGTGCAATCAAAAACTGCTATTTCACGACACAAAAATATGTCATCTTCTGGAAATGAGAATCCTTACACATCTATTATGAACATGTTGTCTGTTATAAATCGAAGAAAACGTTCAATTATTGTTTATATAACACTTCCCCCTCCCTCCTCTAGAGTATTACTTCATCTTTATTCACCCAACTGTTTTGAGAATCAACAAATCCTAACCATTTCATTATAATTTTAATTCCTTTTGATTTTAAAACTTTCTCTACAAGGTAAACTTCTGTGTATTTCACTTTTTGTAATTGCTCATTGTAAAAACCACCCAAAATGTTTTTGTTTTTGTAATCCTTCAATAAATATGTAATGGGATTGGTTAATTGAACTTTGCGTATTGCGAAAATTTCCGTCGACCAGTTTGGTGTGTATTTTTTATCGAAGATTCCCCTGGCTTTTGAAATCCTAACATGATCACCTATTTGGAATTTTTGTTCTGTTAAATCTACTCTTTTTATTCGGTTATATACTGACTTTAATAATGTCTTTTCATCTTGTTTTTTAACTTCTGATGGTTTCATTCCGATCGTACGATGTTTAGTATTGTTATATTCGTCAACAGCATATTGTAGAATATCAATCCACCTGTACGCACCGTTAAAACTAAACTCTTTCCATAATTTTGTTTTTAGGGTACGAATGACTCTTTCTGCCATAGAAGCTTTTTCTCACTGTATACATTGTAATGGGTAATGTGATATTTATTTATGAGAGTTTTCATCGATGGATTGAAAAATTCTGTTCCCATGTCTGTTTGTAAATTGTTTGGTACTTGTTGCATAAAAACTTGTTTCATTGCTCTTGAACTTCATGTCTAGATTTATTTTTCAGCGGTAAGGCCCACAAAATTTTTGAAAAACAATTTATTACTGCCAGTATATACTTATAACCATCATTTTCATCTGCATATTTTTGCATGTCTGCCAAATCAGCTTGGAATAGATCTTGGAGAGATTTAACTATTGTTTTGCGACGTTTAAAATTAATTCTAGCCGGTTTGTGGAGCTCATTGACAATTTGCCTTTTTACGTTGGACATAGTTGATAAGGGACTTTCTCACACACATACAAGCAGCAACAATTATCTTTGCTTCCTTCGATTCCTCAATAATGGAATTTATTTCGTTTGAATGTCTACTGTGACCTGCTACTTGTGATGCTATCAATAACCGCAACCGGTCTACTAATCCATTTGGGTCATCCCAATGTACATAATCAATGTTATTGTCATTTGCTTCCATAAACATTCCTTTGCCTTCAGTGATAGGTGCAATAATTTTTTTATATTTTTCCAATCTACTACCATCGATTTGTTTATCAGGTTTATAATGTCTTCTATAAGCATTTGTTTTCACAACAATTTTTTTGTAATTATTTTTATCTTCGGCTGTGAAATTATCAGGATATTTCTTGAACAATAATTCATACAAACCAGGAGTTCCCTTGTATCTTTTATTTCTTAAGATTATGTCAGCACCGTCTAGTTTAATTTCAGAATCACCAATGAAAAATTTTTCATTAGCATCTTATTCCATATTTGTGGTCAAATTCCTTATTTTGATTGTCACTGATGTATATAGTACATAGTACTGATGTATTTTCTCGGTAGCGTATCATATTGTTCTAAATAGTCTTGCACTGATTGTTTTGCAATGTCAGTAAATCGATCCTCACTACTTGCTGAGGGTACAGCAAATTGTTGTTGTTGGTTATTCTCATCATCATCATTTTGAACTTGTTGATTTATATCGTCAAAGTGAATATTTTCAAGTATAGCTTTTTTCAAGTCACTTGTATCATCATAGTCGTTTTCTTCTTCTGGTATAAATTGCGACATAGTATTTTGAATTGCATCAGAAGGAGTTTGATTGTTCTTTTGAGAACTATCTAATTTGTTTTCAATATTTTTCAAATATTTGGTAATGGGATTAAACATATCTTCCTGTATGACTTCACCTTGTTTTAATTGTTTCAATTTATTTTTTATTATGTTACGCTTTATTATAAGACGCCTTTTCAACTCTTTATTGACCATTATCACCCAAAAAGATCACAAGAAAATATTTAGAGAAAAAATCAGATAGGTCTGTATGACGTAACAGAGGTCTAGAACAGGTATTCAACAGGTCTACAACAGGTATTAAACAGGTCTGAACAGGTATTAAACAGGTCTACAACAGGTCTGAACAGGTATTGAACAGGTCTAGAACAGGTCGAGAACAGGTTTAAAGTTCACAGTTAAAACTGACTGAAAATAAAAACAAAATTTCTTTTATATATTTCATTTGAACAAAAAATCTCTTATACAAGTGAATACAATTTTAGGGATCTGGAACGTTATCTACCAATTCCATATTCACTATGCTGTTGGTTATATGGAATATAAGTTGCATTTAGTTGATGTTGTGCTTTTATGGTTCCATTTTTATAAAGGTATTCAATTCCATTGATGTCATCATAACTAGGTTCATAGCCCAATTTATCCATGTAATATTTATTCATTACTGAATTATAATTATTATTGTCAAGTAATCCAAGAAAATGTCCTATTTGATGAGCAATAACCAACTTTAGATTATAATCATTTGGGGTGTGATTTTTTATATTCATATCCCATACAATATTTTCCATTATGTGTATTTCACCACATTGTATGTGATTTAATATTCTTGATCTCGGTACTATTGTATGCGCACCAAGTTATAGCTTGTTTTGCGAATGGTTTTCGATATACATTGTAAGAAAGACCTTCACTCACCACCAACAACAACAGCACAAGAATTGTGTTTGAAATATACATATTGAGGAATGAAAATGATTGATGCTCATCAGCAGCTTATATATGATGAAATCTGCAATATTTCAAGGCAATTTTATTATTATTATTTTTTTAAAACATTCTCACTACATTTGTCAGAGGATTATAATTAACTTTACGATCATGTATAATGACTCAATAAGCACATGTATTTGTTGGTATATTTTTACTGGTTTCAAATTCCAATCTGATGTCCACACTACCAGATTTCAATGATTCATTTTGTCTTCTACAATCAATAGCAAAGATTGTTGCGAGTTCCCTGAATTTCAACATGCTAAGACACGGATCACCAACATACTTGTTGTAATATGATTCTTGGAATCGTGCATACATTTCATATAATACAGCGTAGTAGTTTTTATCGAAATTCAAACTCAAATTATCGGAGGGATACATTTCTGAATTAAGGTATAATTTCATGTTTGTAACATTACAGTGATCGGATCGACTTAACTCTTCACAATATCATTCTTTTTGCTAGATTGAAATCCAACTAAAACGTAACGAGGTTTTTCCAACAGACTAGTAGTTTTAATATTCCAATTATATCTCATTGTTTGTGGTATCAAAGGTAATTCATGACACTCCCAACTGCGAAACGCAATTTCCAAGTTTTTTCCATTTTCAATAAATTTGAATAAACGTAATTTTTCACTATCTGATACTTGAATGTGTGGTATTTTCCAAACAATTTTTGTTAAATTAACTTTAAGTTTTTCTCCTGCTTTGTAGAAACCACTGCATTAACATCACTTGACGCTCTAATTAGAACAAGCTCTTGACGTATATTGATGATTATTTTGGTGAAATCTTCGAAAAATCCCAATAAAAGTTTCAAGGGTAAGCCAACATTGAAATTCCCATCACTATCAATAATTTGTGGTGTTGTAGTAGGACTCCAACCTACACTATTGTATCTATTGCAATCCCTTTCTGATAATGAAACATAACCCTTCATACTAGTTGTTATACCTGGATTGCGAACTCTGTCAATAACACTTCCTCCAATTTCATAACGAATTTCATCAAACAAATAGGAAATTCCATTATTGATAAAGTTTAAGGTAGTACTTCCTTTTCCATCTCCGTCAGTTAAACGACCTTCAATGTACAGAAAACTTTCTGATGGTAAAGTATAAAGATCTTGAGTTTGAATAGGTATACGTATTTCATCGGAATTGTTGAATGTTGTATTTGCATATGGAATGTGACTATGCTGAGATGATATAGGTAAGTATTAAAGTTAAGTTGATAGAGTTAACTTGTGTTTTAATTATATACCCTCTATGGCCTAACCTTGGAAGAACCGACAAGAGTACACATATTACTTCATTACATGGCGACCCTTAGCCAGTGTTAGGTCAATTGAGGGGAAAAATGGAAAAATTAAAAAGTTTTTTTTTTAAATAGAGATATTACCGTTTGAGTTATAGCAACATTTAATAAAAATCTATTTTCTTCGGTTAAGTAATAATAGTGAAATAAAGCCGCAATGGGTGGACAGGAGTCAAAAGAGAAGGAAGAAATTATAATTGCTCAAGCAGGAAACAGTGGAGGACAAACGAACAGTCTAGAGCAAAGCATGGAATGGTCAATCAAAAATATTGCTGAGCTCATTTTCGTTGCATTGGTACTAGGGTTCATCATTACATATATATACATTAAGTGTAAAAATAAGTTAGAGAGTAAAATAAGACGAGAAATTACAAGGAGTCAAGAACTAGTCTGAAACAGCGTAGGATAAAAATATGTCCGTATTTGTTCTACAAGGAGAAGAAACAATAAACAATAGTGTAAGTGTTAAGTGTTAGTGCGAGTGATGAAGGATTAACATGAAAATAGGTAATGTCTTTAAATGATTTTCGATATTTATTGGAGGAGGTTCGAGTTTTTCACAGAAATTTAAATAAAGATAATAATTCAGTCAGAAAAAGTTTAACTAAAACTAAGAATAAATTGAAAAAAGTAGATAAACTTGATGCAGATTTTAATGATCTCAAATTAGAATTCAATAAATCGAATGCCGACATAGCCCAAAAAACAGAGGTACAAAATCTTATAGTAAATATAAAAAAGTATTTTGGGGCAATCAGAGACATTTTGACAAATAGACTAAAAGACACACAAGACAAAGACATTACGGAAAGTGAAGATAATTCTGATTCAACTGTATCCGAGAACGAATCAGAGATGGCCGAAAAATTTGATCTAAAAACCGCAGCAGGTCTGTTACCTGTCATGGACGGATCAGAAAATAGCACAAAGCAGCTTATAGATGCCATTGAACTATACGACGAACTATTAAATAACGAAGGAAAAAAGTTATTGACGACATACGTATTAAAAACTAGATTGTCACAAAATGCCAAAATGCGACTAAAAACCGCGTATAATACTAACCCTGAGTTAATTTCTGACCTTACACAACATTTTATTGCGAAAAAATCAGCATCAATGTTATCTTTTAAACTTATTAATGCAAAGCAACACAATAAAACAGTGGATCAATTTGCCAGATTTGTGGAAGATTTGTTGGTTAACCTTACTTTCGCTCAATCTGAAAATAAACCTGAAAATCTCGCTATGTTACGTGAAGTAAATGAAAAAATGGCCATAGACGCGTTCGCAAATGGACTTCAAAATCCAGAATTGCGGACAATAATTAAAGCTAGAAATTTTTCAAAATTATCAGATGCAATTCAAGGCGCAAAAGACGCAGAATTACACACCAACGATCCTCAATCATTTCATTACAGGGGTCATCGTTCTAACTTCAATGCAAGATTCCAAAGAAATAATTATAAAAATAATCCCTTTATAAACCGTACAGCCAAAGGTGCGTATAACCAAAATTATCATTCTACTAAACACAATAACAGAAGTCAGAGAAATATGCGAACGGGTTCGATTTCAAATTTTCATAGAGGGCGTCGCGGTGCATATCAAAATAATGCACAATTGTATAATGCAATGCCAACAGCATCTGAAAACAGTAATGGGAGTCAAACAAATAATAGTAATGAGGAATCAACATTTTTTCGTTCCCAATAGAACTAAAAATCAAACTGAAAAAACTTCATTTAATACAGATGGTTTAAATTTCATAGAATTATCAAGTAAAAGCAGAAACGTTAAGTTTTTAGTAGACACTGGGGCGTCAACAAGTATTATTTTCAAAAATTGCATAAGTAAGGATGTTATTATAAATACTCGAGGAAGCATTAAAATAAAAGGAATTGCAGGTTCAATTTTTTCGATAGGTTCAGCAAATGTATCGTTAAGTATTAATAGAGTAGAGTTATACCATAAGTTTCAGGTAGTTGAAGAATTTAATACGGAAATGAACGGTATTTTAGGACCAAATCGAACTAGACCCTTCTAGTCGACCATTTACAGCTTTTAGTACCGACAAAGGTCAATTTCAAATGAAACGTCTAGCGATGGGATTAAAAATCAGTCCCAGTTCTTTTTCTCGTGCTATGACAATAGCAATGGCAGGTCTAAATTACGAGTGTGCTTTTATTTATCTAGATGATTTAATTGTATTTGGCCAAAATTTAACTACTCACAACAGAAATTTAGTAAAGGTTTTACAAAGATTAAGAAAAGTAAATTTAAAATTGAATCCAAATAAATGTGAATTTTTAAAGAAAGAACTTTTATATTTGGGGAATGTAATTTCGGCTGAAGGTATTTGCCCATGTCCTTCAAAAGTTGAAGCAATCGAAAAATATCCGATACCAAACGATGCAAATGCTGTAAAGCGATTTGTGGCATTTGTAAATTATTATAGGAGATACATTAAAAACTTTGCTGAAATTTCGGCACCGTTAAATACATTAACGAGAAAAGGAATACCTTTTGTTTGGACAGATGAATGTCAAGAATCTTTTGATACATTAAGATGTTGTTTAAGAAATCCTGAGGTCCTACAATATCCAAATTTTTCTCCTGAGAAATTTATTTTAAAAACGGACGCATCAGGCATAGCAATCGGGGCAGTTCTATCTAATGGGGATGACAGACCAATTGCATACGCCAGCAGAATGTTAAATAAAGCTGAGAAAAATTACCCAACTATACAAAAAGAATTATTAGCTATTGTTTGGGCGGTAAAGCATTTTAGACCGTATTTATATCTAAGAGAGTTTGAAATACACACCGATCACAGAC
The DNA here is from genome assembly GCA_963978555.1 of Galerucella nymphaeae. Classification (NCBI taxonomy): domain Eukaryota; kingdom Metazoa; phylum Arthropoda; class Insecta; order Coleoptera; family Chrysomelidae; genus Galerucella; species Galerucella nymphaeae. The sequence continues at coordinate 13,644,925 of OZ021715.1, read as the reverse complement.
CATTAATTTATTTATTTAATATGGTTAATCCTTGTAGTAGGTTAACTAGATTTAGATTAGCGTTAGCGGAATATGATTTTGTCGTAAAGTATATACGAGGAACAGAAAATGTTGCGAGCGATGCTCTATCGAGAATAGAGATCTCTTCAGGTAATTTAAAAGAAATGCACGAAGTTATAGATGCAACAAATTACGTCATGACCAGAGCTCAGACAAAAAATTTCGAAGGTAATGTTAGAAACTTTACAAATGAAAGGACTGATCACCCTGGAATTGTTGAGTTGATAAAAGCACCAAAGAATTGTTTTGAACTGAGGCCTGTAAAGACCGAGGAATTTAATAGCTTAATAAAAGATAAAATGTTTGATTATAAAAAGGATAATTTAATATGTATAAAAGATTTAAATATTGTGTATATACTTCAGGACCCTCGATCAGCGATAGACTTAGGTACTACGTTGAGAGATCTGAAGACAGTTATGGAAATATATATAATTCCGGAATTAATTATATATAAAAATCAGGAGTGCGCACTAATCCTGGAAAATGTTTTAAAATTCTCAAACATGCTAAAAAAGCTAGGTATAAAAATATCCGTTGTAAAAGGTGTAAAGCTTATTAATGATAAAGAAACCAGACAAATTATTTTGAATGATTACCACATTTTACTAACGGGAGGTCACGCCGGTATAAGTAGAATGTTTAATAATATAAGAAAATCATATTCTTGGCCAGGTTTACACAGGGACGTTGAACGGTTTATTAAGAAATGTGAAGATTGTCAACGCTATAAGCATTCTAAACCTCATAAACAACCCATGGAACTCACAACCACAGCAAGGTACGGATTTCAAAAAATTCATTTAGATCTCGTTGGTCCATTGGAAGAGGATTCGGAAAGTAACCGATATATCCTAACTTTACAATGTGATCTGAGTAAATTTGTTGAATGCTACCCTTTGAAAAATAAAGAATCCACAACGGTTGCAAAATCATTTGTGGAAAATTTTATTTTGAGGTATGGCATACCTCAAGAAATCCTCACGGATAAGGGCACTGAATTTATGTCGAGTATATTCAAGGAGACATGTAATCTTTTGAAAATTAATCAATTAAATTCAACAGCATATCACCACCAAACATTAGGAGCACTCGAAAATACTCACAAAAATTTAGGAGCCTACTTAAGAATGCATGTGGCTAAATATTCAGATTCGTGGAGCTCGTGGCTGCAATATTGGTGTTTCTCGTTCAACAATACAGTTCATACCGAGACCAAATATACGCCATATTAGCTAATTTTCGGAAAATCGGCAATTTTACCATCAAATTTGACAAATGCAATAGATCCTCTGTATAATTTTGACAATTATCCTCTTGAACTTAAATATAGATTACAAAGAGCAGCGGCAGACGCAAGGAACAACCTCCAAATCTCGAAAATCAAAAGAAAGACTCGTTACGATAAAAATGCAAATCCTATAAATTATCAGCCGCAAGATAAGTTATACATAAAAAATGAGACGGGCGATAAATTACAACAATTATTCGAAGGTCCTTACGAGGTCGTAGAAGATTTAGGTTCTAATGTAAAAATAATTAAAAACAATAAGGAATGCACTATTCATAAAAACAGAACAAAACCGGCAGTAAAGCGTGATGTTGATTGTTTATTATGTTTAGTTAAGGTCGTTTTTATTTAATTGTCTTAGGTTAGTTTTGTTTGTTTATGTAAATCAGTAAGGATAATCGTACTACTATTATATTTCAGTTTTATTTATATTTCAATTATGTCTTGGGTTATTATAATACTTATACATAGTTATTTTTTTAGAGTATATCAAAAGAATTTTTATTTTGGCCAATACAATAAAAATTCTTTCTTTTACCCCCGGGAGGTGAGATGATATAGGTAAGTATTAAAGTTAAGTTGATAGAGTTAACTTGTGTTTTAATGATATACCCTCTATGGCCTAACCTTGGAAGAACCGACAAGAGTACACATATTACTGCATTACAATGCATTTCACGATTTATAACTGAATTGTCTTCCAGAATCTGATCTGCAATATTTAAAATATTAAAACTCATCTTCAGTATGTTTGCTACCACAATTGAAATTTAGTAAAAAATTCACTCCTGTTCTAAAAACAACTTTTATATTACACCAATATCTTCTTATTCTAAAGGTGACGCGTCGTCGTCGTCGTTTCGTTATGATTGCAGTAATTTAAATCCCAGAGATATTAAAAATAACTTGTTTTCCGGTGTCAACTCTTGCAAATTTTTCTTTGCACTAAAAGGTGTGTTTGATTGTTGAGTATTTATACTTATCCGAGGAGTACCACTATTGTAGATGAAAACCATAACTAATATTTTTTCAAGTGTAATCTTACCGTGACCACTTCTTTGTTAAAATTAACTGGATTTCCATCTTGATCAACTATTTTAAGGTGAATTTCATCAATGTATCTACTAATTACTGGTAGATAATAACATTTTTTGGTATTTCAACAATTTTATAGCCTGTTGGTACATTTGGATAGAACATGTGTATAATGTGTACCTGATTGTTGTTACTGTATGAATTCATCACCAAATTACATTCAATACAAATTGAATTTACTTTCGTAATGTTTACAGGATATTCACTGGGTAGAGCATTTCCCATGAAAACTCCTCGAAAATATGGAATTTTCAAATGTTTTGCATACTTAACTAATTCTATATTTCGAGGGCTAAAACGCAGGACCTCGTAACCCGCAAAATGTAAAATGTTCAGGAAACGAGAAAAACTATTTAGAGTTATAATTAGCCTCTAGTTTTCGGACTTGCTGTATTTATTCGCTTGAGAATAACAATAAAATATTTGCTTTAATATTAAAAATACACTAATTCATTATTTCTCAACATACGGTCACTTACGTGGTAATGTCTTATCAGGGTATGTCAGTTACGTGGTAATGTCACATTGTAGGTTAATAATAAAGAGTTTTTCCATGAACTGGAAAACAGGAAACCATGATTGTTTTCCATTAGTAATTTGTGTACTGAAAGAAAAAACGAACAAGGAAACTTATTAATACATAAGCAAATCAAATTATAGTTTTAAACATCATTTAATACACAAAATAATATAACGTAACATAAAATAATCATTATTATATGTACTTATAAAAAATAATGGCATTTTCGTTGGCAAGAGTAAAACGAAAATAAAATAAATCTCTAGAAAAATCTACTTGTGTGGAAGGGAGCCGTAAAAGCTCCAACAGTCTTTCGGAATAACTTGTTTAATCGCTTGAAGGTGTGAGTATTTCACGCTAGAAATAGGCAATTTCTCCTTAAATAGTTGGGGAAATATTACATTCCCTAACTCTATGTTTTTGGCTCTGATTGATAGATCCTTGAAATCATCTTCAAAGTTTAGTTTGTACATAATTTTACCTTCATGGTACTGCAACGCGCGTATGTCAACAACATTATTGCCACTACCCGTTCTGCTAGGCCGTATTGAACTGTATTTAAGGTAGTCTTTGTGGGCATAATTTTTGTAGAAGCTGAAGTCCAAGCTTTTTACCAAGTAGGGATTTTTATTACGAGATTCCTTAGTTATACGATGATAATCACTGGGCAAGTAGATCTCCTTATTTTTGAGGGAAGACTCTATGGCACTGTGAACAGAGTCACACTCCATTTGAGTGTGACCTTTTTCTAAATATTTTTGTGTAATACAAACTTTGTACTTTTCTGAAACGTGAAGCAAAGCGTTGGCCATTACACAATTACGATTCTGAGCAGTGCACCCATCTGAGTAGATAATAATAGGAATAATTGAGTTGAGCAAATCCAAAAAATTTTCTTCTAAGTAGTCTACAAGAAGTGAAGCATAGGTAGAAGCTTGACCGTCTGCGTTTGTCTCGTCGAACCAGTAACAAGTACCTTGTTTATTCCTTAAATTATAGATGGTAAAGTTATGACAACACAACTTTGTCCTGTAATATAAAGCACTAGCTTGTAGTTGCGATGCTAACTTCACAGATTGTACATCCATCACAATAACGTGGCACTGACCGCCTATTGCCTTTTCCTTATCTTCTTCTTTTTCCTTCCGTGCCCGATTTTTTCTGTTTATATGTTCGCTGTATTCCGGTTCAGTTAAATTGTTGTTTTTATATCTGAAACACGTATAACACTGATCTTTTCTAGGACGAAATAAGGATAATTTCATTTCTTTAGCCATTTTTGTCAACGTCATAACAGATAAAGAAGGTGCCTTGTTGTTTTCTTGGCATTCTGATTTGTATACCCTGTGAAGTTGGGCGAATGATTGAAACTGTTGCTCGAAATATAGCTTATCAGTGTCTCTCCTGCAGTAATGCGAGGGGAGTTTGTTTAGATTATTTAAAAACTGTCTTAGGAAGCTTCGATCTTCCTTAAATAAATCAATTCTTCGATTTCGTTGACTTAATTCTGTTTCGGTACTTTTATTCATCCTATGTTTGCTTTCAGTCGACCATGATCTTATGGACCACTCTCCCAAAGAAAGAGTATGAGAATACATGGTTTTGCACACAGGTATTTCATCATTTCCACAAATCAAAAAATATTTCAGGGTTATATTTCGTCGGGAATTTTCAGTTACCTTTGGTCTGGCTTTTTCAGTGACTTTAGCAGTGTTACTAACATACACTTTCCGTTGATCCCATGTCATGTTGGTCCAAAATTGTTCAAAGATGTTTTTACGCATTTCTTCTGTTACTTTGTAACATTTTATTTTTGATTCTTTGATTTTTTGTTTACAGCTGCACCTTGCGCCCATTTTTCTATTCATTCTCGGTACATCATGAAATGTATTGCGTTGATCCCGTGGCTTTCTGAACCCTAAAAACTGTTCTCCCCTCATTCGTAAATTCTTATTGATCAACCTCTTATTTTGCTTTTTCTCAAGTGTCGTTCTTTTGGTATCTTGATTCTCATTTTCCTTTTCTATAACAATTTCATCTACCTGTTTAAGTTCCTGTAGCTGTGCTGCATCTTCACCCACCTCTTCGACGCTTTCTTCGCTTTCTGATTCACTTTCGGCTTCGGGAATGTAGTCTTTGTCGTGAACTTCATTATACTCTTCTGGCATAAAATGCACCATACTTTCATCCAAAACGTTTTCGTTTTCAAGCATAGCTTCCTCACCGGATTTTTCAGTTAACAGAGCGCCGTCTTCATGTGGCCGTATCTTATCTTCATTTACCTGTTCCATTGGTTCTTCTATTGCCTTAATATCATCACCTCTTGGAATGTAGCTTTCATAATTGGCGTCTTTTTCATTTTGGAAACAAATTAGGTTTGTCATGTCTGACAATACCCCAGTTGTATTGCGAACTTCGTTAGGAACAAAGACTACCTCGGCTTCTCTGATAATATCAGAAATATCTTGGGGTAATAAGGCTTCATTTAGAAGAATATTGTCTGATGAATCTATATCAGTGGTTTCTTGAAGAGAAAAACGTCGATTGTCCTCATTGTTGTTACCACATTGCGCTATTCTAGCCATTCCCATGATTTTTCTCGTTCGGTTAGACATTTTTCTATGCAGCGGTAGCTCGTATCTACTCTAAAGCATGTGAAGCAGGACCTCGTATCTAACACCAGCAATAAAATGTTGTTTTTTTACATAAAATTATTAACAACTCAAAGCAATCGTTCTGAAAGTGTTGAAAAGAATGTTTAATTAGGAATATAATCAAAAACTTCAACCCTCCACTTCACTTTTTTCATATTTACCAGCGATTTTCAAGATCACTTACCTTGACAGCTTGCTTCAATGGCGGAAACTGAACATTATGACGTTTACGAGGTAATGCTTTAGAAAACCTACCGAAATAAGTTACGAGCTACTGTTTTGTTTGATTTTGACAGGGTGATAATTTTCATAAAATTAGCTCCTTTCACACATAGATGGCGCTTATAAAATCGAAGACTAATGCATCAAAATCCTATTTTGTAAAAAAGTGTTAGTTACGAGGTCCTGCGTTTTAGCCCTCGATTTGTCAGTGCACGTTGTGGTAATCTGAGGTTATTCATAAAAAAAGACCCAAACCATTTTTGTAGGGTTTCAAATATAATCCTTTACCCATTGCTATGGATTCCATTTGATTGTTGTGTCGCTAATTTTCAAACAGTTGATCTTTTGCTGATTTTGCATCGTTTACAGCTTTTGCAATAGCTGCTGCTCCCCCACCCAGTGTACCGAGAGTACTTAGAGCAGCAAAAATTGGTAGGGTAATATGCCACCGGTTTACCTTACTCTTTTTACTGGACTTTGCCACTTTTACTGCCATACTGATTGCTTCCCCCAGTGTTTTAGGTTTGTTTTGTAGGAGATATTTTTTTATTTTTTGCATTATTTTTTGTAGACTCATAGGATTTTTCTTAGTGACTTTTGTTCTCCTTTCTCTGCTTTCGTTCCGTTGATGCCATTGTATGTTGAACTCCAACAACAACAAACTTAAATTGAAGAGACTATTTGTGTTGATATTCAACAACTAAAAATTTTAACACACGCTATTGGTTTATATACTAAAATATTTTTTGTTTCTTAACTCCGTCATCATCACTGTCATCATTAAATTTACGTTTCTTACACAGTTCATTTGAAGTATTTACTGAAAGTTGTTCTTCAATTTCACGTTTTCTTTTTGTATTTGACACACCATCATCATCAGCATCATCATTAAAATTAAGTTTTCTTTTAGTTCGCTTATTTGATAATTCATTCATGGAATTTTTGTTCATTGGATAATCGTCTGCAATATCAACATCCATGTTTTTAATGATTTTTTGGAATAGTTGAAACTTTTTGATGTTTTCTTTTGCGATTCTTGTTTGGAATGGTGGTCCCTTTAAGAATCATTGTGCATTTATTTATGCCGTCTGTAACTTTTTCCAACGACTTATTAATCTTGTTTATTTCTTTGATACAGTTGTTTATTGTCAACTTATAATTATTATATTTTAAACCCATACCCAATTTTACTTTTGTTTTCATAGCACCAGCGACACCAAGAGCAGCCAGCTTGTCGGAAAATGAGCTGTTTTTTGATCGAAATTGATTTAAAGCTTTTCCAGCTAAAATTTTGTCTGCTACGTGTCGTTGTTGTAAGTAGATGGTCTATGTATGTTCCACAATAAGTATAGGGAAATCAATGTTATCCGCCTCCGCCAAAATGGGTTCCACCAGCGGGGCGGTGCGGAGGTAATCGACGTAATCGAGAGTATAGATATACCGGGGATGGTTGAAAGTAGCGCAATGCTGTCAAAAAAGGCACTAACACCTAACTTCGTTACTATTGGTCCGATTTGAATGGAACAAACGGCATTATGTATGGAAAGTGATGTAATTTATGGAGAGTATAAGCATGCGCAATAATGCTACCATAAAGGCACTAGCACCTAGCTTCATCCGATTTGGATGGAACGTCAGGTCAAATGACACACGTCGAAACGTCACGTGACACGTCAAATGATACACGTCAAACGTCACGTGGGACGGGAGAGAGGTGCCAAACGACTCCTAGCGACGAGTCTCCTCACGGGGTGGTGGGGGGACATCCCGGTGCTGACTAGAAGAAAAGGTGGAGAGGGGTAGCCAAAGTGCAGTCTACTACACACCAAACTTCTTTTGTAAAATGTCTTCAGAAGTGTACAGTCATCGTTTTGACGAGTTCATTAAGAATATTGGAAAATTGAATAAAGACATTGCTTTTTACGAAGACAAAAGGGGGGTTATAAATCAACTCGAAAATCTTTGCTTGTCTGATGAGGAAGGACAGACGTGGAGAAGTCTTCGTATAAACTGGGTGCCTGAAGAGGTCCATCAGTTAGCCCGTAGACTGCCGCAAACTACTTATCCGTTAAGACGTATTCAACCTACACCATGTTCAACAGAACAGAAAAGGATATAGAAAATGAAATTAATAACGTTTACGCCATGTCATGTGTAATATTAGTGGCTGTATTTGTTTTAATTTTGAAAATTATTTTGAAAATTGTAAAACGAAAATTCCAATCTTCATGTAATATAAAAGTTGATGAATATACAGAGTGTTTCAATAAAACCCATGTTTTTTTAAAAAAACTTTATTTATAATGGTAATACAGTATTTGGAAACCAGTGGCGGAGGCGTTGTACATTTCTTTCGGTACACGAATATACTCCAGTGGCGTGGCAGGGGTTTGGATCGTGGACAAAGTTTCCTGTTGCACACGGCGTACCATCAAATTTGCAAACATCAATTATGCGTGGAAAAATACCGAAAATGTGACATTTCTTATCCAGAAATTCGGCTTTTTGCTGTCCTCGAACGTAAATGTAGTCTGCGGCATACAATAACTTGCTTTTCAATATTTCATTTAGTTTAGAATATTCTACATCTCCTGAAGAGTATCGAATACCATGCACATTCCTTTCCAAGTATGATGTAGTCGTCTTGTCTGCGTCGCTCAATGTGGAAAACGGTTGCGGTGGTAAAAATATGTAATGCGAACCTTTAAAACCAATTTCTATGCTGAGTTCTTTGACAACGAAATGACCTTCTACAACAAAACCTTGGATGTCTACGAATGCTACTCTCATGTTGACGTCTGCTCGAACACTAACTCACAACATCTAGTTCAAGCTTTTAACAATTTCGGAGAAGGGGAAGTATTCCATTACGCAATCGTGAATTATGATGCAATAGACTTTGGTATTTTCGGGAAAGCCTATGTTTGCTTCAATGTCAAGTTTCACATCGACTGTGGACGCCTTCATACCTTCCTCCTGTTTTGAACAATCGATAACAAACAATGCTCGTTTCTTGAAAGAAGAATAATCCAGCAGGGTACGCTTCTGTGTGGAGTTTGTGTAGTTGGGATAGAATTCAGTGTAGTTAAAATACGCCTCATTGTAGTCAGTTTTAGCGAAATCCAATTGCATTCTTTCATTGGGCCAATAGTCACCATTGAGTGATAGTCTTATACTTTGTACGTCGGCATTGTCAAATAGAGTCGGGTCAGCTGTACTCGAGTTACGTTTGTCGGTTTGAAAGAAAACAATAACAAAACGAGGTCTTTCAACTGAAGTGGATGTCTTGACAGCCCAAACTTCATGTCTTGCTCCTTTAGTAATTGAAGGTAATTCGTGTAACTCCCACTTCCTGAATGGAATAACTATAGGTTGATCTTTTTGAATGGATTTCATGAGATTTAATTTTATGTCGTCATTAGGAAAGATATGTTTAACTTTCAGCTCAACGCTTGTAATGTTAATTTTAGCTGTTGTAGGCGTTCCAGAGACATTCTTTTCAGTAATATATAAGCAATCATTATCGTTTCGTGCTCGAACTAGTCGTATTGTTTGACGTCCACATGTAATCATGGGATAATCGTTGAAAATGTTGAAAATATGTTTGAGAGGTATTTGAAGGTTGAAGGACTTGTCGCTATCATTCAAAATAGGATCTTTTGGGTAATTCCAACCGGCTATAGCCATATGATTGGAATCTTCTTGGTTATAACAGGTCATGGCACGTACGGCACTTACTATTCCAGGATCCCGAACTGTTTCCATTTCCCTGGCACTTTCACTATACGTACATGAATCGAATAGAAAGGCTCCAACATTATTTGCTAATTTCACGTCACCAGCTCCGTGTACTTCAAGCGAACCTTTAATGCACAACAAAGTTTCGCTCATTGCAAAAAACGAATCAACTTGATTAATGCTAAACTCCACAATGTCACTGCAATTGAATGACTTTATAAATGGAGCATAGGTTCTATATTCGGCCTTTCGAATTGATTCATCAAACATCGGCTTACGGTAGATATCAAACATTGGAGGCATGTCGTTTTGGCGTAGACGTTTTCCATACATGGTTGTCATTTTTCAATTTAAAACCCAGCGATTGCAGGACCAATTTGTTTGCGAACGTGAGCTGTTTCAGCTTTGGCGACTGCTTAGCTAATGAAGTTGGAAGTGCTGCAGATTGTCTTTTATGATTTATTATTAGCCCCATCGCGCTCTAAGCTCCAACACCAACGTACTTAGTTCTCCACGAAAGTTTACAGGCTGACCGTCCTGGTCTAAGGCTATGACAGTGATGTTGGTTATTTCACGTTGTGGTATAACGGGTAAGTAGAGCAAATTATGAGGAATTTCATCAATGGAATATCCTGGATCTACTTGTACGACGAATTCGTAAATAGTATGAGCAGGTCTGTTTGCATCGAAGGCTCCAGTGGTAATGTTACAATCGAAGCGTATGCTAGATACTTTAATAATTTTGACTGGGAGATCTGAAGAGTGCAATTTGTTAGAGTCGAGTATTTTCGGTGAAAATCCCAATATTCTTCCAAGACTATTGGTCTCCTTGAAGGAAATTTTGTATTTACTGGAAATTTCACATTTCAACGTATTGTGATTGGGTTTTAGTGAAAATATGTCCTCTGGTCTAGTTGAATTGCCCGCACCCAATTTATCTCGGATAAACGCTTCAAGATCGGCAATTTCGTAACATCCTGTGGGAAAATCAAAACTTTGAAGCTTGCCCTTGGTATCGTAGTAGTAAAACTTACAATTTTCAATGTTCGGTATACTGTGATAAGAATGAAAAGATCGTAGAGCTATTTCGTATTCCTTCTTCTGATCGAGCTCAATAGGCGTAGGAGGTTGAAAGGTAAACACGTGATTGGTGCTGTTAACTCTCAGCAACTGCGACATGATGACTAATGAAATACGAATAATGTTTGAATTTAAATAACATTTTCTATTTTTTTAATGTTTGGTTACAAAGGAAACAAGTAGCTTGCGAACTCGGAGGGCCGTCACAATGCGTCGTCCAATCAGGTCGGTTGTAATGGATGAAACAAGGCAATCGTATTTGTAGTTGAAAATTTGCTCGATATTCATTGGGAAGTTTATACCACATTTCCAGCAATTCCGAAGGTCTTACACACTCTGTTAGATATTCAATGGGAAAGTGCTTTAGTTCTTCGGCAGTGAAACTACTCAATGTTTTTCCATGGTAGATATGTTGTAGTAATAGTTCCGTCATTGTTGTAGAAATTTCAAACACAAATGACCGCAATTGATTTGATCGTAGTTTTGATATTGGGTATTGTTGTAAAAAATTCTCGCACTCTTTCCAAAATATTTAACAACTTCTTTCGGAGGCTTCAAGTTACCAAATGAATCGAAATACTCTACATTGTTGTTTATCTTTCGGTAAGCTACCCAATGACTTCCGCTATTCTCAGAGGTGTCCAAATTAACCACTGCGCATTCTTGTTTCCGGGGGCCGGCTTTGGGGAGAGTGTCTCGCATGAAAACTCCTCGAAAATGCGGTATTTTAAGCGATTTTGCGTATTGTGTTATGTCAAAGTCGGTTAATGCGTGATTGGGTAGCTTTATTGGTTTTTTTGCTTTTTCAAATACAATCCGAAGCCGCCTTTTGGATACTTTTTCAGATACAGGCCAGATCCTACACGTTCCATAGCCTTATTATGACGTACATCTTCTTCCAATTTCTTTTGCGCATGCTTTGCGTCAATGACAGTTTTAGCAATACCAGCAGCACCACCTGACAAAGCTCCGAGTGCCGAAAGACCTGCAAACAAAGGGATAAGTGGTAGGAAACCTCCGGATTTCGCTACAGGTATCACTCGAGGAACCTCGACTTCTTTTTTCCCACCAAATTCTTTAATAAGTGCTTTGGCCGCTCGTAAGGCAAACGTTGCGGTGTCTTTCAAAGATGTTCCTCTCTTCAATGACTTTCCCACTTTTAGAATAATATCTCGATGCAAGGAACGACGTTTGCGACGACAACCCATTCCCAGCTTTCTTTTCACCTTCATTCCGCCTGTTACAAGTAATGCAGCAGTTTTCTCTCCCAGTGAAGCGTCTTTTGATTTGACACGAGCCCAAGCTTTATCTTCAAGTATTCGATCCGCTTTGTGTCGTTCTTCGAGAGACTTATTCTTCAAGTAAGAAATATCGTGTTGCTTACAAGCAGCGTCCAAGGGGTTGATGCCCGGATCTCCACGATCAAGACGTTTTTCCAATTTTGTACCGGCTGAAAAAAAACAATCAATTTTTTACATGAAGGGGTGGAGGGGGTAGTACTTACGTCCACAGTACTGATAGCTAGGTAAGTGAAGCTCAATAGGTAGTTTATTGATGAGAGAATTTAAGAGGCCTTCTCCTTCAAACAACAACATTAAGACTGATACGCGTAAGTGGTAACACCTATATTTAAAGAGTAGTACTACGAAAGACGACACACACATGAAAATAATTCAACAAGAGCAGACTATACCCATTGAAAATCTGGATTTTACCTCAACACCAACTATTGGTAAACATGGTAAATTATTACCAAATTCTTTCCGTGCCATTATATGTGGCCCCAGTGGGTGTGGAAAGACGAATGTCGTGCTGGCGCTCCTATTTAATCTGAATGGCGCGAAATTCAAAAACGTTTATGTTTATTCAAAATCGTTATTCCAACCAAAGTACCAATTGCTGCAGGAAGTTATAGCACAAGTGAAGGGCGTTGGCTATTTTCCATTCAAAGACAACGAGGAAATAATAAGTCCAGATGAAGCTCAGCCTAATTCTGTCTTTTTATTCGATGACGTTGCATGTGATGGTCAACAGAAAATTCGGGAATACTATTCCATGTGCAGACATAAAGATATCGATGCTGCATATCTTTGTCAAACATATTCAAAAATACCGAAACAGCTTATTCGCGACAATTGTAATGTTATTGTGTTATTCAAGCAGGATGAGGTGAACTTGAAACATATATTTGACGAACACGTATCTCCTGACATGACATTTGACGTATTTAAAAATATGTGTTCAAAGTGTTGGTGTGATCGCTATGGTACATTGGTAATTATGAAAGATTTCGCCCTCAATGATGGAAGGTATCGCAAAGGATTCGATAAATATATTAAATTGTAAGCTGCGCCTTCAGTCCATACCAATATGTCTGACGATAAGGTTGCTACTGCATTGCGCAAGAAAAAAGTGTCTGAACTTGCCAGATCGATTCGAAAAAAATACTTGGCATTGAAATTAGGTAAATCAGAGCAAGATGAGTCTATTAATAAACTATTCAAGCCAATATCCAAACCACTAGAAGAAATTGTACAATCCTCGAAGACATTACAAAAATCGATTACAAATTTACAACCAAAGGAGGAAATAAAGAAAGAAGAACCCGATGATAATGATGATGTGTTTACACGTTTCCTCGAAACGGAACCGGTGGCTGAAACCGATGAAGAGGGGAATATTCCAATGCCCGAATCTCCAGAAATAATGCGTCCTGAGATGACACATGAATCCATTCAAGAGTATTTAGATCAATATCCTGAAATTAGTCAATCGTATATCGAAGACTATTTCCAAGATAATGGAAGAATCGATAAAAATTACGGACCTTTCTACAATGACGATCTCGGTTGGAGTTTAGGTACGCGTAGAATTGGATTTGATGGAAGAAACGGCAATATCAACATACTACAAGAACGAAATAAAGAAGCTGGATCCGTGACTGGTACACCTGGCTTATACCAGCTTTTATTCTACCACGATCCAGAAGGTTACATCCAGCAGGATTTGGAGGCATATAAAACCCTTCTAGAGTATACTAAGGTTCACCTAGATACACGCAACCGTCTTAAGGGTTCAAGCACTTACAAATATCACAATATTATCAAACCTTTGTTTAGAACAAAATCAGAATCATCGAACCGTCGTCCCTCTACTCGAACACAACAGCTACTAATGAAACGTCTATCAAAAATACCTTTTACGAAAAGTGGCGGAAACGTTCTCGATTCCCGTTTGGTATACAACGAAGACCCTATGGAATACATTTATTGGGATGATCCCAACGAGTTGGTTGAACGTCTAAAGCTACTAATTGCTTCGAAAGAGGCAGGTAATACGTCACACGACAACGAAATAGTAGCAATTATCAATGAACTCAAGGAAGCTGATATAATAGAATAATACAAGTTGAAACTTGTTCATTTCAATTATGCCAGTCGATAAATTCGGACATAGACATCAAACGCCCTATGCGCGTTTACCAGCGAAAATTACGTTCCCTCATACACCGGACGGTAATATTGATATTGGAAATGTGAAAATTTGTAATGTTAAAGAACCGACAGCAAATAGTGACGCTGCAACAAAAAAATATGTTGATGACTTGCGTACTATCAACTCACCACAAACACACAATATAAAGAATTTAGAAGTAGGATTGCACGAAATCAGAAACGAGCTTCATAAGATTGAAATTCCCATATTACAGGCGAATATTACCGACTTACAAAATAAAACTAACGAAATTAATACATTCATTTCGCGAAATCCCCCAGTAGCAGGTAGGGATATGGCTACGAAGAAATACGTTGACGACTCAATTGCCACTGCAAAAGTCTTCATTCGAAGAGAATTTAGTGCGAATGCAAGTATACGTGAATTGAAAAAAGAATCTGCAGAAAATATCACAGCCGTTTCGGATTTGAAAAGTAACATTTCAGACATAGTGAACAATATTAAGACATTGGATATAAATTTCCATAACCGCATTCATAGTCTGGAACTGAAGCTGGCCGGTAATACATCATAATATGCACACCAAGGAAAAGATTCAACTCGTAAACGAGCTTCACAAACCTATTCGGAAAAAATTCCCTCGCAGACGCACCATTATCAAGGGCCTTGACGATCTTTGGCAAATGGATCTTGTGGAGATGAGGAATTTTGCATCACAAAATAGGAATCATAAAATGATACTGGTCGTCATTGATTGTTTTTCAAAGTTTATGTGGACACGCCCACTAAAGACGAAGACCGGCGAGGAGATTACTCGGGCATTCTCGGACATTCTCGCTCATACACGACGAACACCGAAAAATCTACAATCCGATCAGGGGAAGGAATTTTACAACAGCAAATTTCAAAATTTAATGAAAAAACATGATATAAATCATTATAGCGTACTTAGCACGATGAAAGCTTCTATGGCTGAGCGTGTTATAAGAACATTAAAATCGAAACTCTACAAATATTTCAGTTTAAATGGCACCTACAAATGGATTGATATTCTGCCTGAAATTACTCAAAACTATAACAATACAACACATTCCACAACACAATATAAGCCTTCTCAAGTCAACAAATCCAACGAAAAATCTATTTTGAATAACACCTATAGTCATTTAAAGATAGCAGGCCCGCGAAAATTTAAAGTTGGTGACATTGTGCGCATATCCAAGGCAAAACATGTCTTTGAAAAAGGATATACACCCAATTGGACTACAGAACTATTCAAAATCATCAAAGTTAAAATTACCAATCCTGCTACGTATTTACTTGAAGACATGCAAGGTACACCAATCAGCGGCTGCTTCTATGACGAAGAACTACAGAAAACATCGAATCCGGACGTTTACTTGGTGGAAAAAGTTCTTAGACGTAAAGGCAAGAAACTGTTCGTGAAATGGTTAGGCTTAGACAAAAAACATAACAGCTGGATCAATGGAGTTGATGTTTTATGACGTAAAATGCCACATAAATTGGAGTCGTTTCAGATCTTAAACTCAGTTAGCAACATGAGTTATCAAGGTGTCAGTAGTGGTTACGACAGTAGTAGTAGTAGTGATAATAACTATTCTGCAGAGCTGGATAGAATTTTGAAAAACTATGAGTTTGCTGCAAAGTCTGAAAATGTGTACCTGCTTTCAACACAATATACAATTTCTGGTTATGAAGTAAAATGTGGAATTAGTCCGGCAAGATCATTTACGCCTGCTGTTATTCTATCTCAACAGCTAAAGTGCAGCAAAATATCTTTCAGCACTTATGAATGGTATACCTTTATTTCAATGATGACGCAACAGATGAATGCTTTCTTTCATACCACAGTTGACGACGCCGACAAGTTCCAACCTGATTCGTTTTCATGTGGAGAGTACTGCACCATTACTCCATCAAATTACGATGGGTGTAAGTTGATTTTCGTCAAAAAACATGGAGTTGAATATTATATGGATGAAGAAGAAGTGTCTCAAATTTTAGAACTAAATAATTTGATTTTACAACGTATAGCTATATTGGAAAATTTAAATTTTTGTCAATATTATTATAATGTTTTGGATTTCTGTAAAAATGTCGCCTCTGAAAATTTAAATCCTCAACAAATTTTATATGCATTTTGTTCTATTACACCTAATGATATGTTAAACAATGCTCTTAGAGAATTTGTATACTTTTGTAAACTTACAGTTATCAATGATTTAAATAAATAGTTATATATTATTGGTATATGTGTTTTCTTTAGGAAAAAAATAGCTGAAATAGTCGAAGATTGAACCTATTTCCTCTTCAATAGCTATGCTAGGAAAAATGCTCCAACCAATTCGGCTATTTCAGCTATTACATAAAGACACCAAATGTTTGATATTTTATTTCACTGATAAGAGAGAGAGTCTCGATGTGTGACCTTGAACTTACCAAAAAAATGCATAAATCGAACCATTTCAATCTTTTTTTTCCTAAGGATTTTTCTCATGTTAGTGTCTCCTTCATTGCAGGAAAAATGAAAACAAAAAATAAATTGATTTTTTTTTATTTTCGATACACATAAAAGCGATTTAAAAACTACAATTATTTTTATTTATAAAAAAATCTTAGATAAAATTAAAACGCAAGTGAATCTTTTTTTACAGCCACACATTCAAATTAATATATATATATATAGATATAAACTTAAAAAAATCTTTTAAATGACTACATTGAAAAAAATTACTTCAATTATAGAAAAAAACATCATATCAAAAATTATTCTCGGTTACTATAGTGCCCCCAAGGTAGAGTATCAAAAGTCCCTGGAATTAATTGCCGCTTATCGTCATGTGGACTTAGACCAGTTTTTGTTTGTTCGATGCTAAATACTTGATGTAAATATGATCGAATACAACGCTGGCTTATTGTTTGTTCTTTAAAATTAGTTAAACATTTCACATAATCCTCAAAACCTATCCTATTTTTCACTACATTATACTTTACCCCCTTCAACTTTTTAACCACCCCTAGCGTTTTTATTTTAAACTTGATTCGGTCTTTATCGAGTTTCTTTTGTTCTAAATACTGTCGTCTCTTTGCCCTTTCCTCCCCATCTACGTCCAATTTATAAGTGTACATTTTCGATCTTAGTCCTACAAAGTGGGTCATAACTTTACCTTTTGATTCATCTTTCATAACACCTAAGACTTTTTTATTCACCTGTGGAATATTATATTGATTATCACTTGGATAATCTGAAGTGTCAAATTTTTGTATATCTGCCTTAATAACTTCTTCATAAGCATCATCACATGATAGCTCATAAATAAAGCTATCGGTATCCATATACATAAGTTTGCATTTTTCAACACCCAATTTAGGAATCATATGCCCATAATGAAAATCATACATGCATATTTTGGAAATATCTAATATTGCCATTCCTACATACAAAGGTTTATTGAATATTATGTTAGTTTTATTGAGTTCAATTGCCGACAAGTTTTCATTAAAAATTTTTCTGCTATGGAACCGATAGCTTGCAATCAAATTTTTCGCCCCATGCCGACCTTGCCATTTAGTCACCAATTTCACTACTCTATGTTTTCTAATATTTTCCATCGTCTTACCGAACACCGCGTTATTCATCAATTTATACAGGTTCTTTTCGAAAGTGCTTTTAGCTGTCGTTCTTAGTCGAGTATTTAACTCAATATAGGACTTTAGCCAGGTAGACTGTTTAAATTTCAAAACTTTATACACTTTAGTGAGCTGTAATCCGTTGGCGAGCATCTGTTTTAAATTTCGATAATGAACGGTATACTCTTTTTTATCGTAAAGTGTAGTCATTAATTTCGGTAATCTTGAACCTAGAGGAACACGGTGTTCAGCACCAAATGGAAAATCTTTGTGCGTATCGTGCAGGTTTTGCGGATATGTCAAGTCAACTTTGAGAATATACCCTTCGAGGGAATCGTCCGGAATCGACTGAATAAAATCAGCATCAAATTGATCGACGTCTTCGATCCATTTAAACCCTCCGTAGGGCAGAGGTTCACACATTGCCCAACCGTACAAATTGTTCACATCCAGGAACAACAAGTATTTGGAAGGCTTCCTAGGGTCATATTCCAGCATGTACTTGTTGTTTGCTTCAGCAAATCTGCTGCTGCAAACTGAAATTCCGCCACGAATAGCTTTTTCAATAAACAAAACCATGTCTACGTCACGCAATAGCTCCAATTTACACCTGGTCGACTTTAACATCGCGTCCCAAGTGTACCCAGGCATAGTATAGTACCACGCTGGGTCCAAGCCATAAGTTGCGTGACACTTTTTCCGAAATTGTTCGAAAACATCTGCCAAAAGTAAAACGTCTGTTTTCATGTACATGTCTGAATATTCGCCCAAGTTTTGAATTTGAAACTTATCCCACACACTTTGGGCATGAGCATATTTGTTGGAGCTAAGTGGTTTATAATTTAATTTATTGTAAAAGCATTCAATAGGCGGTAATGACGTTTCATTGAATTTTTCCCAGCTATCGATGTAGTCATAGCAAAATATTCCTTTTTTAATCAATAATTTAAATTTTTCATTATCCAAATGGGAAAATTCATTTTTGGATATGATGAAATCGTTGGGATCCATGATGGATGTTAGTTCATCCAAGGAAGCCCCCAAAAATCTCAATGAATCAATAAATCTAAATTTTAAATTAGTTTTTGAGTCGAATAAAGTGAATGAAATGTATTTTTCTAGGTTTATTGGAAGAACACTCATAGTGCCTTTTTTACATAAACTAGAAATCATGAAATGGCTGTCGTAGCCGATCAGGTTATGAAAAATTATTGGTGTTACGAACAACTTGCGGTAATTAAGATTGCACGATTGATGTGCGAATCCACGAAACTGACCGGTGAAGTGGTTGTGATCGCGTACAATTATTTCGACGTCTTTAAATTGTTTTCCGCAAATATGGCAATCAGATGCATCAACGGTACTTGACGGAAGTACCATTGGCACTATGGTTTTCATTTTTGATTGGATAATTTCGGCTACTAACGACATTTCATTTGAAAACCAATCCATGCAGTCAGAACCTCGATAGCTTTTGTAAAACGATAAATTGTCATCATAGTTACACTTTACATAATAACCTGCACTATACGCTTCATGTTTTTGATATCTTTTAGTTGCAGTCGAAACATTTGGATCATTAAATTTTGTTAACATGCTTTCGAAATCGGCATAGATTACAAACGGAGTAGTTTGCTGGTAAGTAAAATTTCTAAATTCGACATGTTCATATTTGGGAAAAGACATTTTATATTCATTAAGTTCATAACACAACTTTTCGTGCTCCTTAAGTTTATTTTCATCACTAAAATAGTTCATACATCTATCACAGAAGTTTTTTTTTTTTGTGTTTTTACTGAGTTGCGAACTTACGAGTCGAGACATGTTTTTAATTAAGCAATAATGATACTTGACTTCAAAATTATTGTCATCATCATCATCTTCTGGAGGAACATCAAAGTCATTTAATTTTGGAAAATACTTGTCTTGAATCAATAATAAATTAAAATGGTGTTCTAATTTAGTTTGAGTTAATCTTGCCGGTACCACGGTATAAAATTCTTTTTCGTTTAATTCTAAAGCATACACGTTAACGGAAATATTGTTTAATTTTTCGAATTTGGAAATTTTACATAACGGCATGGGAGCATCTAAATCCTCTGCATTTAATACCGTGCTATAAAATGGATATGAAGAAGTTATATTGATGTTTGTATTTTTCGGATAAAGGCCTGCTACAATCGACCAATAGAAACAGGCTTGATCTGTATTTTTGATGTTTATGCATGCATTTTTATTAAGTATTTGTTTTGGTAATGGAATGAAAGATGAACCGTTACCTATCTCAAACTTATTAATATTTACTTCTAAAGAGACAACTTTATTTAGGGCATAACAAGAATCCCTTTCTTGGAACTCAGATAGTTTTTGAAAAATTTTATCTTTTACGTTATCAAAAAACCAACGCTCTAAATCGGTAGATACATCAAGTATTGCATTTTTCGTATTGAAATATTTTAAGTCTAAAATTTCATCGTCCTCAGTTTTGTTTTCATTTTTTTTTATAAATTCTCCGCAAAAACAAGTATTAACTTTCATCATATGAAACGATCTAAATTGTTTAGAAATTTCCATTTTAAATATTATTAAAGCATCTTCCAAAAATGGACCCAAGTCTTTATGAGCTAAATTTATTATTAACCCTGTTTTGATTCTACTTTTAAAGCTCGAAGCTACATTTTCCCACTTGACCCTGTTTTGCAATTTTCTATTGTTGAGCCCTAAACCAATGTGTCTTTTTTCAATTAAATTTTTAAAATGTTTAAAATGACCAATGTTTGTTTGAATTTTTCTCAAAGTACCTATAGTTGTATCTTTAGTCCTCGAACGAATAGCTTTATTGCAAATTCGAATATGTTTTTTAAGCCGTTTTAGCCAGATTTCTTTATCTTTCTCAGTAAATTTATCGAATATAATTTTTTTCAATTTTCTTATAACCAACAAAAAATCGTTTGACTTTTTAGCAATTTCTTTAACACTTTCAGAATGCATGGCCATAAAAAATAAGAATCACTTACCCGTATTCTAAGCCTTATTCTCAACAATTGCGAAAGAATTAGCAGGCGATGGTTTTCCCACGTCGACCGTTCCCTTAAATATTATTGAGTACTTTCCGGAAGAAAAATATTTAATGCTCTCCCTGTATTGGTCTGTGACACGGGCTGGAAGGAATGTAACAGCTTCTTCTAAATCTAGTAGGACGCAGTCTCCAAATCTGCTTTTAACTATTTTAGCGGCATATATTTTCTGCGGCTCATCAAGTGGCAAAGCGCTCAATTTTATTTTTGGTTTTCGCTCTGCAATATTACAATTTTCGTTTATTTTTTTTAGATCCATCTACAAAAGTAAAAGAAAAACATGTTACCATTTTAAAATTATTCAAATTAAATAATGATAACAAAAAAATTACTCAACTAGCGCAAAAATGTTTTATAAAAAAAATTTCTATTGAAAAATAAAAATTGAGATATTTTTCAGATACAAGAAATTATTAATGCATCAATGTGGAAAAAATAAAAAAAGATATGAAATTCAAAAATAAACTTACTTTTTAATAGTTTATCCACCATTTTAAAATTATTCAAATTAAATAATGATAACAAAAAAAAATTACTCAACTAGCGCAAAAATGTTTTATAAAAAAAATTTCTATTGAAAAATAAAAATTGAGATATTTTTCAGATACAAGAAATTATTAATGCATCAATGTGGAAAAAATAAAAAAAGATATGAAATTCAAAAATAAACTTACTTTTTAATATTTTATCCACCATTTTAAAATTATTCAAATTAAATAATGATAACAAAAAAAAATTACTCAACTAGCGCAAAAATGTTTTATAAAAAAAATTTCTATTGAAAAATAAAATTGAGATATTTTTGAGATACAAGAAATAATGCATCAATGTGGAAAAAATAAAAAAAGATATGGAATTCAAAAATAAACTTACTTTTTAATATTTTAAGGTACCACACTCACACAAACTATTAATAATTGACGTCTATTAACTGCGACTGGCTTTTGAAAAGTGAGCTCTCTGGACTTCGCTAATTAATAAATAACGCGCCTAAATGAACAAAACAAAAAATATGATTGGTTCCCCTCCGACAGATTCTTAGAGTGATAATGCAAGAAAATATGCTTTTCCAAACTAACCGCACGGTAAGAGATTTCCTGCATTTACAGGTTTTGTGTTTTGAATATCGAGAATTAGCAAAAACGTATTTCCTGTTTGCTAATCGGCACATGCTGCTACACAGCATTATCCATTTTTCGATATTCAGCATAGACGTGTTGACACATACATATTACAAAATAATATTTTATTGCAATCAATTTCCTGATATGAACCTGAGCCACATGACCTGGTACTTAGGTCGATCAACTTATAAATTTCTGCCATTTTAAGTTTTTAATTTCTTAAAACAATATGATATAAAATTGTTATAAGTATTATTAGAAAAACATCCTGTATATTCATCAACTTTTATATTACATGAAGATTGGAATTTTCGTTTTACAATTTTTAAAATAAAATATTGGAAAGCAAGTTATTGCATGCCGCAGACTACATTTACGTTCGAGGACAACAAAAAGCCGAGTTTCTGCAAAGGAAATGTCACATTTTCGGTATTTTTCCACATATTGACGTTTGCAAATTTGATGGTACACCCTATGAAACTGTTTGACGTGTATCATTCGACGTGTCACGTGACGTTTCGACGTGTGTCATTTGACCTGACGTTCCATCCAAATCGGATGAAGCTAGGTGCTAGTGCCTTTATGGTAGCATTATTGCGCATGCTTATACTCTCCATAAATTACATCACTTTCCATACATAATGCCGTTTGTTCCATTCAAATCGGACCAATAGTAACGAAGTTAGGTGTTAGTGCCTTTTTTGACAGCATTGCGCTACTTTCAACCATCCCCGGTATATCTATACTCTCGATTACGTCGATAACCTCCGCACCGCCCCGCTGGTGGAACCCATTTTGGCGGAGGCGGATAACATTGATTTCCCTATACTTATTGTGGAACATACATAGACCATCTACTGTTGTAGGTCGGTATTTTGTCAATAAGCAATATCATGTTCTCGACATGCTTCATCCAATCCATTGATCCCTCGATCACCTCTTGATAATCGTTTATTTAACTTTGTTCCCGGACCACAAAATTTATAACCCGGTATATGCATTTCAAATGGTAATCTATTAATTGCACTATTCAACATAATGACCTCCCAAAGTTCAACTACTAAATGAACAACAAATTCAAAAGTAACATACATTTATTATTCTTGTTAGAAACACATTTTTTAGTAATTTAATTTTTACGGATGAATCTTGGATCCTTGATTGTAGGGTTGCAAATATGCATAGAAGTAAGTTCAGGTCTCTTCATTTTTTCACTACAGCTTGGACAGGTTATCCAAATTGCGTGTCGACTAACACTACCGACTACATTTCGGATAGTTGTATAAAAACATAAGGTACAAATAATTTTAACTTCACCCATTATAATCAGAGTAATACAAAAAAAAAAGAAAAGGTCTTCAACAATTTAAAAAGGAAACTAACATTTATTGTTTTAATTATAATTCATAAATCTTTTATCTTTTATATATGGATTACATATATTGGTATTATTTCTATCTGTTCTTCTTGAGGCGCGTTTACACCGGAGTTGGCAACCAAAAATTGCCAACTTCGATTGCAGACGCTAGTTGCCGATGGAAGTTTGCAACTTGTACTTGCAACCTGGGCACATAGTTTGTTTTTATGTCTGCAACCTGCAACGTGCAACCAAAGAATCAGACAGTATGTAGAATGTCGAGTGCTGAAGAGGTTGTTCTTGCTGCGGCAGCGTGTGTTTTTTATCAAAATGTAAAAGACCGAGAAGATACTGGGTTCGACCTTCATTGCAGGCAAGAGCAAGGTATAGCGGCAGCGATCTTTTAAATGATTTGAATCGAGATGATACAGATCCTTTGACGGGAGAATTGAGATGCGATGGCAGTATAAAAAACTTTTTAAGAATGTCGAGTGACGATTTTGAAAGTTTAATTGTTGGTATTGGACACATAATTAGTAAACAGGATACTAACTACAGGAAAGCAATTCCAGTGCGAGAAAGATTGGCCATTACATTGCGCTTTTTGGCGAGTGGCGACTCTTATACTAGTCTCAGTTATTTGTTTAAAGTTTCCAAAAGTGCGATATGTATTTTAGTGCCAGAGGTTTGTGAGGCTGTTATAGGTGTCCTGAAGGATAACATACAGGTGAGCAAAGAGAGAAAATTACTAAATATTGTTATTTTTAGATACCTTTTATTTGTTTACGTTGTGCACTGAGTTAATAAATCTAGACAAAAGTAGTTGCAGCCTGGTAGTGACTTGTTAATAAAATATGAACACAAAGTTAAGTTAATGTTTCAAATACAATGTAGAATAATATTATAGTAACACAATTCATAAAATCAGAAATAAATGTATAAAACAAAAAAATACAAATCAAACAAAGAAACTCTATAGATTAATTAATGTATTGGCATCTTCATCACCCCCGTAAAAGTCCTCACCCCATACTGCTTTGTCTGTAGACGTGTCCACCACCGTGAAGTCTGAGTGGGCAATTCTTCGTGTAGGTTCACGTTAACATTGTTGTCTTCTGTTACCTAAAAAAAAAAAAAACAGTTCAGAGGTTTAACTTCATACCAATTGTTTGTGTGTATTTGTACATAAACTCCCAATATTCAATTAATAGTTGTTAAAAGACGAATCCAAGTTGCTTATTACAATTTTGTGTTACTTGTTAAACTTATCGTGCATACTTTTGCATAATAGAAAACAGCTTTCCGCTAGTTGGATTCATTAATTATACTAACGATTGAAATTGAGATAGTTAGATAAAGCTGGAGAGAAATTGTCTACGTTTCCACGGGAATCGAAGTAGGGTGTAAACCCTGTTTGTATTTACAAATCCATTAGTTTTGTTATGACCTCCGCAATATTTGATCACTGTATTTTCTCTGGTATTTTCAGCTACCTACAACTGAAGAGGAGTGGTTACATCACGAAAAAGAATACAATGACCTGTGGAACTTCCTTCACTGTATCGGGAGCATTGATGGTAAACATGTTAGTTTACAAGCCCCAATAAATACTGGAAGTGAGTATTTCAACTACAAGTCGTTTTTCAGCATCGTCTTATTTGCAGTAGTTGACGCTAATTACTGCTTCACCTACGTTTCGGTAGGCAACCAAGGACGACTGTCAGACGGCGGAGTGTTTGCTCATAGCTCGTTGCAAAAACTTTTACAAAAATCAGCTTTACGTCTTCCAAAACCGAGATACTTGCCAGGTAGAAACCTTCCTGTACCCTCTGTGCTCCTGGCTGATGACGCATTCCCCTTACAGCCATCAATAATGAAGCTATTCCCGGGACTTCACGATAAGGGAAGCTTGGAGCGTATCTTCAACTACCGACAGTGCCGTGGTCGACGAGTTGTCGTGAATGTATTCGGGATAGTATCGGTTGTATTCAGGGTTCTGAGGAAACCAATGCTTCTTGAACCAGAAAATGCTTCAAGAGTTGTGTTGACATGCTGTCATTTACAATATTTTTTACGTAAAAGTAAATCGTCGACTGCCTCGTACAGTCCATCAGGAGCTTTTGATTACGAAGACACGACCACAGCAACACTAGTGCCTGGAGAATGGAGAGTGGAGGGAATGCCTACTACTACTCTACTGAGACTGAAACGGATCCCTTAAAAACCCTTACACCTCGCAAAAGAAATTCGGAAGGAATTAAGTGCGTACTTCATGAGTGCTGAGGGGTCTGTTCCTTGGCAAAACAACTATTAAAGGGGAAAACTACCAACAAGAAATTAATCTGTCATTTGTTTGCTATACTGGTAAATCAGTTTACTTGTAACATTGAACAATATAACAATTTACCTATTTGTTACATTTAACAGGTACTCTTGAATGTTCTTGTAAATTGGGTATAGTATGTTCATTTTACTGTCATTAGTGTAAATATAATTATCTTACCTGTGCTTGTGTGTCATTTATTCCAGCGTCACGGCTAAATGTTGGAGTTGTTTTGTCTTCTAAGAACATGAGGTGGTCAAAAGCAAACCATTTTGATTTTGAGCAGGCTCCAGAACCACTTTTTCCCTTCTTAAGAATTCGTTGGAATGTTGTAATCAAATTCCTCATTTTAGACTGGACTTCAGGTTTGTTTACTTTTATTTCCGACCACGTAGAGCCGACAGGCGGGAGGGGTAGCGGGGTTAGTGTCGTTACATACTATAAGAAAAACACCCGGCCCGGGTCTTTAACGGTCCGAGTGTTTTTCGTATGAATTTTACACACCGCATACCTGTTTATCCGATTTCTCTCGATCCGGAGACCTCACCACATCATTTTCAGTATCAGTGCAGTATTCAGTGTTCATGGACAGACGTAAGAAAATGATTATTATTTCTTTATTAAGACATCGTCGCAAAACAAAAAAATTGAGAACTGTTTGGGTTCATCCAATAGTTGCACAACGGTATATTGTTGTTACATTTCAGACACTATTTTCCCAGCTAAGGGAAGATAATGTGAAATTTTTCAATTACTTTCGAATGTCTATTTCTACTTTTGATGAACTACTAAAGTACCTAGAACCTCATATCCAGAAAGAAAATACCCACTTAAGAAATTGTATTCCACCAATAGAAATGTTGGCAGTAACATTAAGGTAAGTTGGGAAGTTTCATTAATTATTACTAAAAAATAAGCTTTATTATTGAGTTAATAACAACAACTGTATTAAAAATCCATATCCAAGAATGAAGAAAGTGAGGAGGGTGTACCTGCTTCTGTTGAAAGAGGTGTTGACGTTTGACGAGTATACTCTTCTTGGTAATGTGTTGTTGCTGCAGTTAACATATTGGACTGTGTCTGTGTATTATTAAAAGCCGTAGCTTGACTGTTGTCTTGTGTCCCAGGTATAAAATGTTGCTGAGGTAGAGGGTGCGCTGGAGGATATGGATTGTGTAGCGTAGTTCTGTAGAGAGGCGTTTGTTGGTTGACAGCCGGCAGATGAGGATTTCCCGATTTAATGTTTTTTACCAACTGTAAAATTCCCATCTGAAAGTCAATAGTTTGGGAGTCATTGAAACCTTGAATAGAAGGTAGGACGCCTTTAAAAAAGAGTAAGTGCCGGTCTTGCGGCTGATCTGACTCCAAGCTTTTCAGCATTCGCAATTCAAACTCGTCCATTCTACGCTTTTTGTTTGCACCTTGGGTTACTCTGTGAGCACCATCACGACGTTTGGTAGTTGTTTTTTCTGGTGCTACTTCTGTTGCAGGGGTGCCAGTAGCTTGTTTCGTTTTTTGTTGTGAATCGTTTTCACTTTCGTGTTGTTCTTCGCCTTCATTTGGAATATTAGATTCTGTTGGTCTGTGGGTCGGAATTTTCTCCAGAAACTTTAATTGTTCAGAATAAATATACTTTCTTATTTTTGATGCTCCTGCTCCTGATTTTTTTATGTCGTTTACCCTCTTTTTCCACTTCATCCATTGGTCTCGAATATTTGTCCAACGTTTCAAAACCAATGTACCTGCAATAAGAGAATCGTGTAAAATTTGTGTGACTTCAAGGTGAACATAGTGAACAAGTCAAAGGACCCCGCGCTTTTTAGTAGGAAAATGACCCTTGATGAAATTTTATAAATTTTTGATATGTTGTAATTATCAGTTTGAAAATAAAAATTCCAACAAAATTGTCCATTTTAAAGATTAACAATTCGCATATCGTGTGTGTGTGTGAACATATCAATAATTTAGAAAATTTCACCAAGGGCCATTTTCCTACTAAAACTATGATCAATTACAGTTACCTACTTTCTTTTTCAGGTACCTCGGTAGTGGATGTTATTTCACAGATCTACATTACAGTTATCGAATGGGAATATCTACAATAGCGAACATTGTGCGAGAGGTTTGTAATATTATTTGGTTAAAGTTAACCGACGAATTTTTGCCTAAACTTAATAGCGAACTATTACAAAATGTAGCCGAAGGTTTTGAAGAAAGAGCAAATTTTCCACATTGTATAGGAGCCGTTGACGGCAAGCATATCCGAATGATTAAACCAATTGGTAGTGGGTCCATGTTCTTTAATTATAAAAGCTATTTTTCGGTAGTGCTGATGGCTGTTGCTGATAGCAACTATCGATTTATTTATGTTGACGTTGGTGCATACGGAAGTGAATGTGACTCAACGGTTTTTAAAGAAAGTTCTTTGTGGAAAAACATTCAGACTCAAAAACTACAGTTACCAAATCCTAGGCCCCTCTATGGTTCATTAAATCCAGACATACCTTACTTTTTTATCGGAGATGAAGGTTTCGCCTTGAGTACTCATTTACTTAGACCATTTGCAGGGAAAGACTTAAATTATAAAAAAAAAATTTTCAACTACCGCCTCTGTCGAGCAAGAAGGTATGTGGAATGCACATTCGGAATACTGGCAAATAAGTGGAGAATTTTTCATCGTCCTCTTAATGTCCATACAGACTTAGCGGTTAATATTGTTAAAGCATGTGTCGTCCTTCACAATTTTGTAAGGGAAAAGGACGGTTATAACTTTGAGGACACCGTTTCAACCGATGGTTTTCATGATATACCTACACATCAAATCAGTCATGGTCAAAAAGCTGGGACTGGCATACGAAACGTTTTAGCTGACTATTTTGTAACAGATGAAGGCTCTGTGTCGTGGCAAAACTCAAAAATTTAGATTAATAAATTGCATAATATTACTATAGATACTTATTTCACAATAATAATAAAAAAATTCATAAATCTTATATGAGCTTCAATAACTTGTAGTGGACATATAAAACAAAATAATAATATAATATAGCCAAATGTACTCACCAAATTCTTTGCGCTCCACGGCATCTAATTGGTCGAAGTTTCCATCCAGTTTGATGCAGATCTCTCTCCAAGCATCTCTTGTTTTATTCCTGTCTTTATATTCCTCCGAACTTTTGTTCCAAATTACAGGAAAATCTTCTACCAAACTTATTAGCACGTCTATGTCAATTTCCCGTTCGGACGTCATAGTGTAGTACAACCCAGATGCTCTCGGATCACTGCGTTCGAGTACTACAGGAACAGTGTGTAGTGATATATTTACCCCAATGCCCCACTTTAGTCTCGGTACGGTGAAATGCCCGGTCCGAGACTCGGACGAAGCAGCAGGGATCCGATAGGTATTCGGTCTCGGCCCGGGCGTTACTCCGTTTCTTGTATAGTGTGAAAAGACTAATATGTTTAAATGCCCTGGTACGATTTATACGAAAAACTCGAACCGTTAAAGACCCGGGCCGGGTGTTTTTCTTATAGTATGTAACGACACTTAGTTGCAGACTCAAGTCGCAGCTCAAGTTGGCGCTGCAACTCGCATTGCCGACCGGGGTTGGCAACCGCCTTTGATCTTTACCGACTCCGGCCGGAAAACCAAATTTCGGTTGCCAACTCGCAAAATCGGTCTGCAACTACCGGACGGCAATGCGAGTTGCAGTTGTTTTGATGCGTGCAACTCAAAATTGCCGATAAAGGTTGGCAATCATTGGTTGCCAACTATCATTTGGACCCTGTTATGCAAAATGCTACTAACCCACTTAAACATGATTTTGAGATATTTGAGTTTTAAGTTTTTGTCTTCTTAAAAATTCTTTAATGGTTTTAAGATCAATAAGACCAAATAGTTTGGAGTTAGTTATATGTACTATTATATTTGTATATGAAGGTAGACATTTTATTAAAGTTTTTTTGGAAAAACATAGATTTTTTGTGGCTTGGTTGGTTTTTGCAGTTTAAAAAATACAAGAAAAAAAATATTTTATTTTTTTATTGTTCAAATTAAATGTAAGAAAGTAAAATAAACTTATCCTAAGTAAACTAATTCAATACTTTAGTCTATTTCCAAGTTGAAATCAAGTTGTTCCACATCATATCCGTCCACATCTTCAACAATATTTTTATCACCTCTTAGGTTTGTATAAAAGGATTTGGCATCAGATGGTATAAGATGAAGCATTTCGTTTAAATTCTTCAGTTTTGGTTCAGCTATGGGCTTTCCATTTGGCCATAAGGGCGTCAGTGCGGGAAATGGAACATCGCTAGTAGTTGGTTTTCTTCCTCTTATATTTTTTTTAATGTTTACCGCTTGGTAAGCATTTGAGAAATTATGTTGTTTTACTAAGATCGTGAACGGCTCATTCTTTTGTAATTTAATGGACTTAATGTGCAACCAGTTAATTTTGTCACCTGACTCTGTATCCCGTCTGTTTACAATGCTTTTTTCAATTTGCTCTACGCTAAAAAAATCTAAAGAGTTCATTTTAGTTACGATCAAAGGGTTTTTCTTTCGGCAAGTTCGCATAATTTCAATATAATCGTTGGGTGTGTAAAGTCGTTGATAGGATTTCAGTTTACTTTCTATATCACCAAAATCGGAATCATTGGGCAAAAAGCTATGCCCAGAAGCTAAAAAATTTAAAGTAATAGTCTCTAAATTTGCACTATTTTGTAAAATGGATTTTAACAAAAGGGTTATCTTAATGTTTCGATTTTGACCACCACATGCATCACTCCATAAAATAAGATGTTTAACAGTTGGAGAAACTTGATGCTGAATGTGTTTTAATAAACAAGATCCCACTTCTTGGGATCCACGTCCAGCTTCCCCTTCAATCCAAACATAGCAATACCCTCGCTCTTCTTTGCCACTGTGTACTCCAGCATTATAGACCCACAGCTGGCGCTTATAAAATACTATGTTTGTGGGTATTCTGGGCAATGGCAAAGTTTTTTCTAGGTCGAAGGTCAAGCACTCATACTCTTCGTTTTCTTTGGCTTTTTTAAAATCCTGTCTGCGTAACATTTGAGATTCTTCTGCTAATTCCAAATGTTCGCTATGCTTTCCTTTAAGTTCTTCTCTCTTTTCCAAATCTTTCTCATTGTCTATCTGAATTTTTAAGGCGTCACAAGTATTGCAAGTGTCTTTTTTTGGGGGTTTCATTTTAAGATTAAATCTGCTGTAAAAAATTCTTTTATAGGAAGCAATACTAATCGGGTTATTTTCCTCCGAACAATAAACTTCATATAATTTTTGTATTGTTGTTCCAGGTGGTAGAAACTCTGAATCCGTTTTTTCTCTTTTGTAATGCGACTTGTATCGGGGTATTTTATTTATTTGATCAATAACTTTTTGAACAGTGATTTCTGAAAGCTTGTTTCTTCCTCCCGCTATTCCTCTTTGGTCAGTTAGAACCATTCGACCATGAAATTTTTTTAGAGCGGTATTAACTCTAAACGAAGTTATACCAAGTGTCTTGATAAAAGTATTTTTGCATACTACTACATCATCCAGTTTATATATCCTGGAAAAAGCTCTTTTTTCCGTGTTTCTACCATACGTCCTTTTTTTTGTTAACTCAGTTACACTTGCAGCTATAAAATTTGTTTGTGCGTTGTAAGACTGCAAAGACCAAAATCGATTGAATTCTTGTTTTCTTTTCTCAGTTACAATATTTTCTGAACACTTTTTAGGGCAGTTGCAGACAAAGTCATTGAACACCTTTTCTTCAATTTTATTATCTTTGTAGTTATAGTACGATTTATTGCTATTTTTATTAAGTTTTTTTAGAGCTCTGTTTTGTTCCTCAAATTTCCTTTTACGTCCTTTCCAGTAGAGCTATTTAAAATGTCATTATTTATTTGGTCATCATTGTCGTAATCGAAATCTGCAACAACGTGGTGTGGCTGCATATCACCTTCTTGTTCATAGGAAGGATCCGCAACGGAGTCGTCATCGTCCTCGGAATCTGAACTCACAACTTTCATTGGGTTTGTGTTTCTTTCTCGTAAAACTTTGCTTGTAGGAAACTTACTACCACTTGGTCCTGGTTCAACTATTTCGCATTCAACTATTTCGTATCTATTTTGATCTGGAATCCAAAAATTTAAAGACAAGTTAATTAAATGTGTGAAAAAAGAATTCAAGTATGTACCTGCTTGGAGAACTTCAGGTGGTTTCTGTAAATCATCTTCTGCAGAATTGCCTTTATCAACTTCTGAATCTTAAATTAATAAAATAATGTTTTAATTTAAATACATGCAAATTGTGCATCAGCTATATTATTATGTTTCGATGTTATTTCAGTATTTGCTTCTGGTTGCTTTGTATCAGGAACTAAAATAAGTATCATAATTTGCGAAAAGCAACCAATCCACAAATAAATTGAATTTTCTAAGATATTAACAACCCAAAAAGGCCAATACTGCTTTATTTGGCATAGAATACGATATTATACCCTAAATATTTTTAACAAATTAAGATCTAAATTTAAAAAAAAAACTAAACCTAACCTAAAAATAATAATTTAATGAAAAAACTTACTATTTGTCTTAATTTTGCCAAGTCCGGCCATCATTTTTATGGTTCTACTGCTGAACATATTTAACGGGCAAAAAAATCACTCACTGGAAAGAAAAATAATAATTTTTTGCAAAATTATGGGCTGAAATGTTCACTGCAATATATAAAAATGCAACTTAGTTACAGGAACTAATTTCGCATAATGCTACCAACCCACTTGGCTGGCAGAAGCAGATCGCAAAATTTAAATTTGCTAATCTTTGGGCCAACCAAGTGGGTTGAAAGTTTTATGCGTTAAATCAAAAGTCTTATCTAGCAATCCAATAATTTTTTAAAACGCATTTTAAGGTTATATTCTTTAGTTTGGGTTGGTAGGTTTTTGCAGAATAAAAACTTGTCAATTTTCTTAGGCGCCAGGCACAATAACTCGTTTTTTTTTAAATTGTGGCTTGGTAGCTTTTTGCATAACAGGGTCCTTAAGATGCCTTGCTAGCACAGTGGAATGTATGCCGGCCTTGGAAACAAAAGTCCCGGGTTCAAATCCCACACAGATTCTGAAACATTTTTGGTAAATTGTCGAGCCGACGGATGACACTTTTCGATACTCCTTGTATAACAGCTCTTCTTCCCTCTGGGATACTTCTTCGAGCTTCTGGTCATTGTCGACGGATGACACTTTTCGATACTCCTTGTATATTTGCAAAACTTATCGCTTATCTCTTCTTCTTTCTCATTCTACACCCTCTGGTCATTGTCGACCCTCTGGAGACTTCTTCGGCTATGGCTATCCACTTTGGAGACCCTGATGGACAGGTTACCAAACTGGTCCAGGACTGACATTGTTTACCTTCTCACATTGGACTTATAAGGGGGAAATGGAAACAAATCAAAATCTGTGAGATTTTATAATTTTATCATTTTATTTTGAAGGCATTTACCCCGAAATACAATAAAAAAATACTTTAAACAGTCAACTAACACTTCTCCCATGCAGTTTTACTTTTCAAAAACTGCTACTGTTTCAGGAAAAACATAAGCAATTTTTCTCTCACAATATTTAAGGTTCGGTTCAGGTAAAATTGCTTTAATCATTTCAAAAGTTATTGTACAAACGTCATTTGGCTTTTCTACAAAATCAGTTGAAGTAGAATTGAACCTCTCAAATCCTTGCACCACAATATCTGCATCTTCTTCATCTTGATTGATGTTTTGTATACAGCAGACATACTTATAATGGACTTTATTTCTCTGCCCACCAGTAAAGTCTACTAAGACAAATAAGTCCGGTTTTAGTTCATTCCAAATTGGTTCATGATATTCAACTTCGTTAGTTGTTTCGGGAATGATTGATTCCTCGATTGATTCCAACTGATCGTAAGAAGAATCATCTTGACACAAAGCAGATTCGTCTATGACTTCTTCGTCTTCTTCTTCTTCTTCAATGTTGTGAACATTCTTTCTTATCTTACCCCCCTGTGATTTTTTCTCAGATTCATCTTTTTGCTTTCTATTGGTCTTTTTCTTTTGGTTTTTTAAGTTTTGAGCAGATTCAAGTTTGTCCAGTACTGCTTGATTGGTCAAAATTTCGCCATATTTCTGTGGTTTCAGTCTTGGAATAATAGGTTTTTTCACCTTTTCAACTCTTGCTTGGTCAATGCAGCGATTATTACTGTGGTCTGCAAAAATGCCAATTATTGTGTTGGGAGTCACTTTAGAAGTGCGTGTACTCGTACGTACACTTTTAATGGGTGTTGAATGTGAAGGTATAGCACTAGGTGGCACATCTGTTACAACTTCCAATTTGTCAGGTTTTGAATTAAGATTAGAAATATCTTGAGAATTTTTATGTAGAGGTTCAGGTGCGCAGGAGATTTTAGAAGTACCAGATGGACCAGCAATTGATATGTCTGTTGTCAGGGTTGACAAATTAGGTTCTTCGTTGTGTGAACTATTGCCAGCTGCATTTTCTGTTATTGATAAATTAGTAGTTTCGTTTTGTGTTTCTTTGAACCTTTTGAGAGCAATTGGATCAAATTCCGACTCAGGAAACCTTTTGGCATTGATGGGAAAGAGGCCTGTTGTTTCGAAGCCTCTTACAATATTGGTAGGTTTCATTCTTTAAGACCACACTTCGCCTAACAATTCACTAAACAATTTCTTTGTCAAACGACCCGACTCTCTTTTTTGAATTTGATCTTTTGCGAAGTCAATCAGTTTTTTTTCCCATAATCTTTTAATGGGGCCAAATACGCACTTATCAAGGGGTTGTATCTTGTCCGTCAAGTGGCTGGGAAATTTCACTAAATGTACATTATTGTCTAATGCAGCTTTGATTATTCTCACACTAATGTGGCTAGAATGTCCGTCAAAAAAGAGCACAGCTTCCCATTCCTCTAAAAGAGCTTGTCGCAGCTGATTTAAAGTTGAAGGAGCAGGAACACGTCTTCGTATTCCTCGCCCAAGCATATCCCAAACATGTTCTATGGGGTTGATATCTGGGCCTAACGCTGGCCAGTTCGTAACAGGAATGTTTACCTAATTTAAATATTGTTGAGTGATTCTAGCAGTATCAGGTCTTGCGTTATTATGCATAAGAAGAAAGTCATTTCCAATAAAATCAACATAAGGGACAACAAAATACTGGAGAACGTCCTCAATGTACCTGGGAGCAGTTGAGGAGCCTCTCGGAAGGATGTAAAATTCTGTGTGTGCCTCCAGAGAAATTCTGGCCCACACCATAACGGATCCCCCTTGATATCCTACCCTAGTGCTGAAGGTACATTCAGCAAAACGCTCGTGTAGCCTTGAATTGAATAAATGTATTACTATAGATTAAATAAACTCAGCACAAATTTAACACGTATCTGTCACGTTGGATCTGTCACATTTCTCAAAATTCATGGCCAACTATGCACTTGCACTTTGCGGCCAAGTAATAAGATCTATGGGGTTTATTATTTTAACTCAAATAAACTTTTTCACTTCAAATAAAGGTTCAATTGTTGTTAAAAAATATTTTGAACCTTGTTTTATTTGTGTGTAAGATATTATAATAATAAAACATCACAAAGCATTAAAATTTGAAGTTTGTTTAAAAAAATTCAACTGCTCCGTTTTTCGTGCCGGTGAGTGTATATACCGAAAGTAGTGCAATGCTTGAAATGTATGAGATACGGACATCTAAGTACTCAATGCAGAGGGAAAACACGTTGTAGACATTGTGGGGCATAAGCATGACACAGAAAATTGTCGAAAAACTAGTGAATCTTCTTGTATTCTATGCGGTGGTGAGAAAGCCACGGAGAGAAAAATGCGCGGTTTGATAAACAGAAAACTATTAAGAACATCATGGTAACTGAAATATATAATATATTGAAGCAAAAAATAAACAAGAAAAAAGCTATGCAAATGTAATAAAAAATAAAAATAAAAATTCGAACTCAAGTAATTATCATACCATATTAGAAAACAACGCGATAACGATAATAATTTTAGCTCTCAGGCGTCTACGTCCAGTTATTCGGAAGAACATAGAGCTGTACTAGAAATGCCAAAGGTCCGATCTCAACCAGTTTATGGGAAATCTCAAAACTCTCTCAATCATAAATCACACAGTATCTCTAATACGCAACCAACAATAGAAGCAATAAAATTATGCGATACCATAGTAAATGCAAAAAAAATTTCAGATAATCATACAGAGTCATTCAAAGATAACAAATTAAGAGGGGAATTATTGAAAAAAATTGAATGAATTTTTTGATAATCAATAACTCCGATTTCAACATTTTACAGTACAATATAAGATCAATTACACATAACGAAGGAGCAATTGAAAAATTTGAAGTCAGTAAAACCTGCTTGAAGACAAATCAAAAAATATCTTTTAGTGGGTATTTAGGCTAGATAGAGAAGATGGACATTGAGGGGTAGGTACTTCTCAAAAAAAGTACTTCTCAAAAAAAGTTTTCCACTTCATAGGACAATATCACCTTATAATTTGAGAGAAGTGATGTGTAGGTCTTCAAGTGTGGAAATAAATAGATCACTGAAAATAAACTTTTATTCATTATATTCAAAACTGAAATTGAATATATCTGAGAGGGAATGGACACAATTTTTCAATAGTTTGGAAAAACCATTTGTAGTATCAGGTGACTTAAATTGTAACCATTATGGATGAGGTTGTGATATTACTGATGGAGCAGCAGTAAACCTACTTGCAGCAATAGAAAATGCAAATTTAGTATTTCTTAACAACGGTGATCAAACTCTAATTCCAACACCCAACAAAATAAATAAATCGGCAATGAAATTGGCATACGCAACAAATGACTTAAGGCTCAGACCACTTCCCCATACTTATAAAAGTACAGCTGGAAATGCCGAATAAAATTACAAATTTAAAAAGATGGAACCTGAACAAAGCCAATTGGCCACTTTTTTCTAAACGTATGGAATATGGCACCTTTAGTTAGAATATTACATATTACAATGAATTTATAAATGAACTAAACTAAACAGAAGAATATTCCATACCCAAAAAGAAAAAAGTGGTCCACTCAAAATTTAATAAACATTGGTATTCAAGATATAGTTGAAGGATAACCTCCCGAACCGTATTACAAACGGTAGTTGTTGGTGAGATTACTATCGGTTAAAAATAACTAAGTTGGCATCAACTCTTCCCCAGGAGTGGGATTCTAACAATTGATCGTATCATATTTGAACTTTGGTTTCTAGACTTGGTCAGATTCAAAATATTCTTTAATAAAAGGTGATGCAATGAGAGCATCATTATCTCGCACTGAGGGCGGCCTTGGTGATGTTACACCACTGAGTGAATTGAAAATGAAAATATTGAATTTATTAGGGGAAAACTTTGTGAGATTAAATAATCCAGAATGTGCTGTACCTGTTGTAGATGTGAATGTAACACTTGAAGCAGGTTCCTGCAAAAATAGTCTTGATGAACCATCAACATTAAATATTTCATCAACATCAAAGACTATGCCCCATAGAGATAATATGGAACCACCTCATAGGAGACAAAAAATGGACTTTCACAATGGATAAATACATTGAAGAGTTGAGGTATATAAAACACCATCAAATCACAATCTTAATTAAATGAAAATCAATACTATAGTAATATAGTTTCTCAACTTAAATCTTCAGTAATCACAAAGAACAATAATATAACTTTTTGGACACACTGTATTATGTAGTAACTTTTTTTTAAATTATGAGAGTAACAGTTTTTGTTGTAATTGATATGGGTGTGAAAAATTTATTGGTGATATTGTTGTACAATTCTATCTCTAACCCTCATTCCATCTACAGCAAGTTGTCCTTGCTATCAGAACCTCACCATCATTATTGTCTCACCAACTTTCCTATAGCTAGGTATGTTTTCATCCATACACATATTGTGTAAAACAGCACATGCCTTTAACAAATTTTGCTACAAAATTTTGCTCAAAGTACGCTCTTTCAAAAGACACTGAAACCTCATTTTCAGGACGCCAAAACATCTTTCAATGCAATTCCTTTCTCTAATATAGGCATGATTAAATCTAGATTCGGGACTATTTTCAAGGGGGTTTTGGGAAGGTATCATTAGAAAGGGCTGGTGTGGGTAGTCAGAATCTCCAATTAACCAAGCTTGTTCCCAGAATCGTAAATTTCTTGTATATAATCCTTAATCAATGAGTAGTTCCACATAAAAGAGTCATGAGTGGATCCCTCATAGTGGCAAAAATATTATTCATTTTCAGACAGTGATCACATATAACTTGGCAATTCAAAGAATGGTAACCCTTCCTATTAATGAAATTATGTTCATCACCAGGTGGTTTTGAGTTGGCAACATGGGTACAATTAATAACCCCTATGACTCCTGGAAAATTATATCTCCATGAAAGCCATTTTCACTACATTCCTTTCCCGAATATTCTGAGGGAATGTTATAAATTCCGCACCCATAACTTCAACTATACATGTTGATACTTCATGTATGCTCGATGAACATTAATGAAATTACGAAAATTCGAGACACGAAATGTTATCAAATACTATTTAGAACTGTCGTCTCAATCGATACGATACCTATCCTAGAATCCCACTGCTCATCTAGTGAATATGACTTTGATATGACAAATGTTTTCCCCCATATTAGTAATATTGAGAACACTGACTTATGAATTTTTTGACATTTCACTTTATTGTTTTTGTTTTTATACACTCAGGTGCAAAAAAAACGGGCCCCCTATTTTTTTCTCAAAATCGGCTATATTTGTTTATTATTTTGGCTTTTGGTTTACACTTTTTATATTTTACCAACAAAGGACTTCCTCCTGGTATAAAAAGACAAGAATATGTTACTTAAACTAAACTTAATAAACAATGACATAAATAAAGGAAAAATACATGTATACAAAACAAAATTTAACACATAAAATAGACTTTAGTATTTGGTATTTCCTCCTCTAGCCCTAATTATTGCTTGCATACGGCGTGGCATCCCACTAATGAGCTCACGAACTGCATTCTGAGGAATATTCTCCCATTCTTCTGGAAGAGCTACACGAAGCTCATTTAGTGTGGTTGGTGCTATAGCACGACTTCTAACACGTCTGCCTAAAGGTTTAGGCTGCCACGGACTCACACCGGACGCGTCTGGTCTAAAGGTACGTTTTCGCTGGAGCCGTCAACGGCGGCCGTCGACGGCAACCGTTAAACGCCATCGTGTTATGTTTTCTTCGGCTGCTGCAGTAGCCGCCAACAGTCGCAGTTTCGCATCATCAAGCATCTAATTAACTGCGTATTATG
Source organism: Galerucella nymphaeae (assembly GCA_963978555.1). Taxonomy (NCBI): domain Eukaryota; kingdom Metazoa; phylum Arthropoda; class Insecta; order Coleoptera; family Chrysomelidae; genus Galerucella; species Galerucella nymphaeae. Next base: position 13,605,872 of record OZ021715.1, on the reverse strand, counting down.
AAGAGAAAACTTTTAACCCTTTTGCTTTTAGAAGAGGAAGAAGACAAAGAAATTATGAATTATTTGAAAAGGAGAAAAAGATCGACACCTCATGATATTTTTATCACAAGAAGTAGCGAAGGGTTTTTTAGTTTACTAATTAAAGAACATTTAAAAGGCGATGAAAAGAAGTTCAGAGAATTTTTTCGATTAAACAAGGATCAATTTTACTTTGTGCTTAGTATAGTGAAAAATGATTTAAAAAAGGCATCCACTAACGCAGTTAAATACCCTATAACTCCAGAAGAAAAGTTGGCTATAACTTTAAGGTATAGTAATAACATTACAATATTAACATTTTAAAAGTTTTATTGTCTAAATAAACATTTTACACATACATTTTAAATTATCTTAAAACGATGCATATAATGAAAAACACCTGAAAATGCATTTTTTGGCACCATATATGTTGTACCTATACTGAAAGTTTCTAAAGGTTGAAGAAATTTGAATGACTGTCACTATGAGAACTGGTGGAAGGAAAGGAAAATTGTGTATTTTTTACCTGCGAGGCAAGTTGTGGATTTGGCGTGGAGAAATCATAAGATAATTCTGTATAATTTGAGGATGACGATGAGGAAGAATGTAGACTTGGTGTAGTGGGTTGTAGAGTGTCACGAAATTGCAACCGATTCACTAGGGATAATATACCCAATTTTGCTTCAGCTATTAACTGGGGTGATAACTTTTTAACCTGAACTGCAATACTGTGCATAAAAATATCAACTTCATCTTCGTCTTTCAATATCTTTGTCATAAATGCAGTGCGGTCTGCCGATCGCTTCTTTAACTCTTCTAGCAATTTGGACTCAGATGAGCGTTGTTGACGTTTTTTAAAAGAATGGTTTGATGTTGATTGTGTTGAGGGTGTTGATTGAATAGAAGATGCTTCATCTTCGTCTTCATTATTTAATGAAGCTTCTTGTAGTGAATTTTCATGTTCTTGGAAATCAACATTGTCAGTATCTGTCTCTATAGATTCTTCATCTATGGACTGAATGGTATTCACAGACCTAAAAGTACAAACAATTATAAACTGTACATTTAAATCTAAGTAGTTAAGAATTACCTTCGTTCAGTAGAAACTGAATCTAAAAATGATAGAAGCTCATATAATGACCATTTTGGACGCTTATTAGCTGGCTGCCCTGTGGTAGTCTTTTGGCTTTTCTTAATTTTCAAATAAGAATCTCTAATACATTTCCATCTTTTCCTACAATCGTCCACTAAAAAAAAAATAACAGTTCCTAAGTTTTTAATTTTTATATTTTAAAATGGTGTTGCTAGGAAAGTTATTTTTTTACAGGTTTATGGCTACAGGAGAGTCATATCGATCAATGTCGTTTGCATTTCGCATTTCACATAGTTACATCAGCATTATAGTCAAAGATGTTTTGGAAGTTATGCGACGACATTTAGTGCCACTATTACTACCATCCCCAAGTCATAATATTTTAAAACAAAACTCTTCAAATTTTTACACAAAATGGAATTTTCCTCGTTGTGTGGCAGCAATTGATGGGAAACATGTAAGAATAAGGTGTCCAAATAACAGTGGATCTCTCTTCTTTAATTATAAGGAGTACTTTTCCATTGTGTTGCTTGCAATGGTAGATGTCGACTGCAAATTTGTCGCTGTTGATGTAGGGTCGTATGGGAAAGAAGGAGACAGCGGTATTTTTGCAAAAAGTGATATGGGAAGACTGGTATACTCTGGACGTTTCTTTCCTCCAGATGAAGAACTGCATGGTTTGGGAAAAATAATGCCTTATGTGATAATAGGAGATGAAGCCTTTCGCCTGCATAAACACATAATGAAACCCTTTACCAGAGCCGCATCACGAGGAAACAAGGAAAAAACTATATTTAATTATAGACTATCACGTGCACGTAGAGTTACCGAAAATGCCTTTGGTCTCCTTTCACAAGTTTTTCGCATTTTCAATACGCCGATTTCTACTGCACCAGATACTTGTGATGATTTAATATTATCAGCTTGCTGTCTCCATAATTTACTAAGAACAGCATATTTGGAACAATCCGGAAAACCGTATTTTGAATACGATTCAACCGAACAACCGACCGCAGGCTTTGTACCATTGGTACGATATGGAGGTTTTGCAAATAACGATGGTTTTGAAATCAGACAAGATTTCGCCACATTTTTTAACAACCAAGGAAGTGTTGAATGGCAAGACAGGCATGTATTCAGGTTAAGTTCAATATAGCTATGGCAATAAATACATGAGTTTTTACTTACCACTCCTCTGAGTTTCCTTTCCGATAATTTCCCATATATTATCTTTTATTTGTTGGTTTTTATAGTCAACATTTTCACTATCATATATTGCTCTATGCAAACTTATTGCATTAATTAATTTTTCGTCTTCTATTGCCGAAAACTTCGGTGCCATTTTTAATTATTACTAGGTAAACAAAACACCAAATAGCTATCGACGGCGCGTGCAGACTGGTATATCAAGCAGTCACGCGCTGTCGGCAGCGCCGGCTAAATACGACGGACGCGTTGAAACGCGCTAAAGAAACCATAATCATTAAAATAAATGAATTGCAGTAGGCGCCGTCGACGGCGACCGTTGACGGCTCCATCGAAAACGTACCTTAACATGTCCAACACATGTTCTATAGGATTTGCGTCCGGAGAACATGCTGGCCAGTTCATTTTTGCAATGCCAACTTCTGTCAAGTATTCACTGACGCATAGGAAAAAAGGTGTATATTCGTATGTCGTATATCAGGTCCGGTTTCAGGAGAAGTTATTCGACAATACAAATTATTGCTATATTTTCGACAATCAGTTTATTGCCAAGAATAGTACAAAGTTTACGTGATGTTTTCCAATTACGGTACCGTAATTGATTCGAAGACTGCGCAACACGTAGATATTGGAAAACATTTGAAAAATAAAAAAAATGAAGTATTTTTTTAATTACCCTTGCTATGGCCCAAAGGGAGAAGCTTGTCTTCTGCCAAAACAACAGACTTAAAGGACATATTGAAATTAACTCCTTCTGACGCTAGGAGTTTCTATAAATTTTTAAGTAATGCAAGAACGTCTTCCTTTACTGATGACGTCGAGGGTTTCGGAGAAACACTAGATTTTGAAGTTGAAGAAACCGCAGATGAGGATTAACAACTCTTTTAATTTCTTATATTCGGTTTTTTTGAATTGAAAAGATTTTTTGTAATGTCTTTATTCCATTTGTTGGAATTGGAAATATTCATTTGTTTAATAAAACTTGTTTGATTTTGAAAATTTAGTAGTGTTAAATTCATATTACATTTTGAATTAAAACCAGTATTAATCGCAATATTTCCACTTTCTTCACGTTCTTGATACTATCTTTATTTTCATAAAATATTATATTCCACAAGTTAAGCCACACGGAAAACCAAAGACCAAGTTTTTAAATTTATATTTCAATATAGTGTTAAGCTCTTTAACCGAAAACAAATTTTCAGACAATCCTCTATTTTTGCCATTATGTGTTATGTGGCTTAACATTTTTTATCATTAATGAAACATACTGAAAATGCTATAAGTGAATTTTGCAACAATAGACTTTTGCATTTTATAAATGTAACATGATGAATATTGCAATATTAGAATCATTTTCTAGTGTATTCAGGTGTCTCTTATTTAAAACCGGTCAAATATTAGGCAATCCAAACCACGTGACCCAATATGGCGGCCGATGGCACACAAAACGACAATCGCCATAAGAACGTCATTGTCTGTTTGGTCGTCCGGTAGTAAAAGTGTTTTTTTGAGAATTTTCTGAGCTTTAGTGTTACTAATTAGTGTAATTGAGATGTATAGTGAATACCTTAAGAGACTTTTGTTAAAGAACAGAGATGTTGGTGAACGGTAAGCTTGAAAATACATCCCCAACTTTTGTTTACATTTTTATCATAACATTTTTGTTACAGATATTAAATTAAGTTGAGGTTGATCGATGATCCTTTCAATCTAACTATTTCTGAATTGAATTGTTCTATTGATGGTGTTCCTCCTGTTACCAACATGGATATTATATCCTATTTGGTTCTTACCCATAGTTTTTATTCCCAAATGCAGATGAAGGCATTTAAAAGTCTGGAAGCCTATAAATATTTTGAATCTGGCTTTGTAATGAAGGTGGGAACGAAGATTCAGAATGATAAATATATTTTAGTTGGATAGGTAAGTCATTTTCTAAACATCTGCCTTTTTCCAATTGTGGATAATCTTGAATGTTGGTCAACACAGTGCCTTTTTCATTTCAAACAGGATTAACTACCATAAATTACTCGTTGTTCATAAAAGGCAATTTATAACTTCAAATCTACCATATGTACTGCCACTTTTTTTCATTATAAGAGACATTGATTTGATATTTCGGAATATTACTTATAAACTCATAATACATAATTCTAATCAACAATTTTCTTTCAGGTCAAGCATTCGCAAAAAGCTAATGAAAAGCCTTCAGATGTTTGGTGCATTATTGAAAAGGATGGGAGCATATGTACAGCTCATTGTACTTGCATGGCCGGAAACAGTGAAGTATGCAGTCATGTAGGTGCCATATTGTTTGCAGCAGAATACACAAACACCAAGAGGGAGGCAATGTCATGTACAGACTTGGAAGCTATGTGGCCAATGCCATCTCTAACAAAAAATGTCCCAATTGTACCAGTGCATGAAATGTACTGGGGAACGCATTCTGGACAACCACAAAATAAACGAGAGATAGAAATAGCACCTATATCGGAAGATGAACTAAGTGATATGCTGGAGCAAATGTCTGAGCTGGGATACAATTGCCCTTTAATGAGGATAGTAGAGCCATTTGCCAGTAGGATATCTGCAGAAAGTATCAAGACTGTAGATTCAGTATTAAACATTTTTGATATTTCTAATGTGCAAAAAAGTTATTGTGAACTCATGATGATTGCAAAAACTGTTGATCTATCTTTGACAGAGGCACAAATTGTGTGTATAGAGGAAGCTACCAGAAAGCAATCTGAAAACCAGAACTGGTTCCTACAGAGAGCTGGTAGAATAACAGCATCCAAATTCAAATCTGTATGCAAAACAAATGAAAGCAAACCTTCCCTATCACTCATCAAATCAATTTGTTACCCCACAAAAATATTATTTAATACCAAAGCAACTTTGTGGGGTATAAGTAATGAAAATAATGCTGTGAAACAGTATGAAATGATTATGGTAGAAGAAAATCATGAATGTCTCCAAGTAAACGAAGTGGGACTGATTATTAATAAGAAGTGGCCACAATTGGGTGCATCTCCAGACCGATTGGTGTACTGTGAGTGTTGTTTAGGAGGGTGTCTGGAGGTTAAATGCCCCTATTTATTACATGTGAATAATATACAGAATATAAAAGATTATTTAAATATGAAAAGTTCATGTTTAGTGAAGCAAGAGGGGGTGATATCACTTGATAAAAAGCATAGTTACTATTACCAAGTCCAAATGCAGATATTTATTTCACAGTTGAGATATTGTGATTTTGTCATATGGTCCCCAAATATATTTTTTAAGCAGAGAATCTTACCAGATCTGGAATTTTGGGAGAAGGGCTGTGAATCTGCAATCAAATTTCATTCAGAAGTGATCATGCCAGAACTTTTGGGGAAATATTTCACAGCTAAGGAAGGTTCTGCAAAAATTACCCACTACTGCATATGTAATGGTGTTGATGACGGACGAACAATGATCGAATGTGATGAGGACAATTGTGAAATTAAATGGTTCCATTTTGAATGTGTGGGACTAGTAGAATTTCCCGAATATGCTTGGTATTGCAGTAAATGTAAATAACTGTTGAATATTTCAGATGACTGGGTTCTTGCTAATCTAACATTATTTTTGTCAATAAAGAAATAGTTGTTTATTTGTTGTTTTTCTAATTCAGCCAAATAATTTTAATCCGATGGTATTGTTAAATATTTAAAAAAAAGTATCAGATTAGGATTTCATAATTTGAAAATTTTGTCTTTTTTAATCCAAGCTGGTATTCAGAATTGCAAAACTTTTATAGATCCTAGTTGAAATAAAAAAGTTCGAGAAACCCTTTATCCAATATATTGCAACATTTCCATGAAAATATCTCTATATAAAAGATATCTAGTAGGCCTATGTAACAGGAGTTTTACTGTTTATGAATTCCAATAGTTTTTTGAAATTTCAACATTTTTGACTTTTCACAATTAGCTGAAATATTTATAAGGGCTAAGTTTTATATTAAAAAACACAGATTGCTGAATATTTTTATTTATTTGCAAAGTATACATATTTTTAGAGGAGGTATATATAAATATTAATTTTTTTGGTAAACAAATTGTTAATTTACAGAGGAATTATAGGTTGTGAAATATTCACCAATGCACTGCAAACAGTCACTATTTTATCCAACAGACAAATATTTTCAGTACCTTTATTCACCATAGTTATTGGAATAGTACCCTTAAAGATAGTGAACTTGTTTTTCAGGAGACCAATTACTCTTTCCACATGTATTCTCACATGTGCTATTTGCCTGGTTTCCTCAACTTCTAAGGGATGTAATTGATCTTTACCTCTGGTAAAAACGGGTATACATAATTTGGCCTGGAGAATACCTATTGTGTCCCTTATTAAAAATCCTCTGTCCGCTAAAACAACATCACCAGGTTTGATATAATTGCAGAAATTACTGCTCTCCACAATTTGCTTGTCAGAAGCGCGCCCCCCCCAAGCATCACTAATATAGCTAATATTACCCTGTGGTGTTATTCCAATTAAAAATTTTATTGTGTAATGATGCTTGTACCTTGACCAACATTGTTGCCGAGTTAACAGATATGCAGGCTTTTCAATGAATATTTCAAAGCAATCAATAATCACTGTGGTTTTATCATGGAATGATTCTTTAAAACACAATGGAATATTGCTTTTACAAACTGAACGATCTGGCCACTTTATTAATGGTTTAAATTTCTTATAAAGAATACCAATCATATTCTCAAAGTATTTTGATGCAGTTGTTGGAGCAATATTAAAATGATATGCTAAATCTTTGAAATGCAAATCTAATCTTAACTTAATAACTGTGAGGAGCAGCTGATTGAAGGGACTAAGAGCAGTTGTAGGTGTAGTGGTAATGTATTTCTCCACCATCTTAAAAATAACCAGTTTAACAAATTTACAGTCAAATGCAGTGTAGTATTTCCATTTATTGTTATCAGATTGTTTGTCTATCAGTCCAAATGGCGAATTTGTTATTTGCTGTTCCAATTTTACCATTTTCTGTGATGCAAAGCTCAATTGTTCAAATTTCAACGTTAATTCCTCCATGGTCAAGTCGGTCTGTGTTGAAATGCCTGTTTCTTGCTCATCTACCTCTTCATTTTTGTCTATGTCTATCTCATATTGAGGTTCATTCTGTTGACAACATTTTAATTATATAACGGTGTAATAAATATTGCTTTGATAGAAATAAATAAGTTTGTTACCAAATCAGTACTACTTACTTTAGATTTTTTCATTTTTCTCTTGTCCAGCCTCACCTTTCTTTCAACTGCACCATGGCTCTTCTTAACATTTTGAGATGAATGTCCCATATTCTGTGATGGAACCCAGTCTGGATTGGTTTCATCTTCTAATGGAGCAGGTTTTCCTGGAAATAATGACAGCAATTAAATATGCATAATTGATAAATTTTCACTACACGCGAAATATTTGTATGTATTCAGTGCTCAGTGGGCACTTACCTGTTATAAAATGATTGCTGCAGACTCTCTGGTACTTGATTTTCGAATCTGTTAAATCATCTCGCTTAATAGCAGCTAACCACAAAGCTCTTCTCTTCCTCGATAAATCATTTTTACTGGTTAAAAACCTGTGACTCAGGACTGTAGGAACTGAGTAAAACCCAATTCTATCTCGGTCAAGACGAGACCCACAGCCAACCACAATGCAAGTAACGGGCATTTTTTTCAAGATAAAGCACTAAATATAATTTATAATACAAAAAACAACTCAAATTCACTCCAAAAATCTCAAAACTAAACACTTTTACCACTAATGTTTCTTATGATCAAAACAAATGTTTGCCATCAGCCGCCATATTGGTTTCGTTTTGACAGATCGCTGGATTGCCTAATTGCTTTTAATAAAACCTAATTAATAAATCTAAACCTTTTTTGTCAGTTGAACTTTGAACGGGTCTAGCTCAAAATGGCTGTGATTGGGTTGAAACAGTATGGTATAACACTGTCCATTTCATAGTGACACTGTTCAATTCAGGATGATCCTTCATTGCGTCAATAATAGCAAAGGAGATGAAGGAATTCCGATTTTGAGAAACACATGAGTCACTCTACGTAACCAAATCTGTGATACTGCTATCATCCAAAACTCAAAGATTTTTCTGAATGCGTTGGCTAAAATATTTCCACTTCTACCTTGTTTGGCACAATAGATTTGCCCAGTGGTTGAGAAATGTCCAGTCAGATTGTAAATATTTAATTCTTGAGAATAAAAAAAATCTCCTACTTCGGAACGCGGACAAGTTATAACGTTTTCTAAATCGGGACAAAATGTGGGAACTTTATTCTCTCAGTCCTTGATTCTTTCCATTCTCATTTGGCTTTTGATCTCAACGTGTTTTCGATAAGTTTCTTCTTCTCCAGATGTTAAGGTACTCTCTTCATTTTCAATTTTAAATGCCTCGCATTTTATACTTCTGTCCTTTTTGGGAACATGAAAACCATAATTCAATTCGGTCGTAAAAATGTATCGATAATAAGATAATTTGGCAGCAACAATATCGTTATCTTCACACCACTTTGTATAAAGGTCATACATTTTCACTACACTTAAATTTGGTTCGAGGTATTTTCTTTTTGTAGTCCGTCTGCAATAATGGGAGTCTATAACAGGAAAACTTTTTATATGAGTCATTACTTCTCCTTTTTTCGCGCTCACTTCACTTTTCTTTCCTCTATTGTCTATTTTCATTTCATTAAGTTCTAGGTGAGCACTGTAAACAGGTTTTTGGGATATGTTAAGGGTTCCCAAAAAGTAGGTTTTGCATACTCGAATGTATTCTCCCTTAACTTGAATAAAATACTGAAATGAAAAACATCTTCTGGAATCGTTATCACCTTTTGTTTTTCGGCACTTTGTCATTTTTTTTGTGAAATTTCTCAAAAATATATATTTTTCGTTTTGTGTTGAAGACCAGTAAGAATTGAAAGCTTGACCCCTTTCATCTTCTGATATTTGTTTTGCACAACTAAATTTACAATTTTGTAAACAGTCCTTTTTGTTTTGTATCCTTCTGGCTTTTACTAGTTTTCCCCTTACATTTATATATTCTTCACCCGATTGACATTCCTTTTTGCGCACATTGAGTCTCCAGCCAGTTGGATCCAGTTTGTTTGTTTTCGTTTGCTGTCTTCTATTTCCTCCTGTGCTTGGTCTTCCACATTGTTTTGTGAATAATTAACTACTCGATACTCGATAGGTTGAATGCTCTATTATTCAAAGGTTCTATTTTACAACAATTTGTATAAGAGAATCCCTGATTACTTATTTTTTTCCAATCACAGAGCCGTATTGTACGTAGGTTGAACAACCTTCTAGATTAGGAAAAAGCAGAATACAAAATGGTGGTTTCAAACCAGTGACCTATGTCATTGGCCTTGAAAAATGATAAGAGGTCTTTCACCTATTAAGCTGGGTTCAAGGTCGAATGGCTAACTGATGACCCAAATACTCAAGACACCTGTGTAGTTTGAAAAAGACTCTCACTAAAGTTAACCTATGAACTAATTATAGATGTCAAATAACAAAGATAAATATTTACATTTCATTATTACTAATTATTATTGTGACGATAAATATTATCAAGGTACCAAATAAATCTTTTATGCATTCAAGTTACAGTTCATACTTATTTATTTTTATTTTTGTAGGGCGAACCGTAACAACTCTCCCCTTTCCAGGAAAAGGTTTTTTTTTCCCCAAAAAAAAAATCGCAACATAGCATCATCTACTACGCTTACCTTCCCAAAAAAAAATAATGTGGCTAACTTACAATAGATAACCGGAAAACGACAGAAACAGCTCTACTCCAACGGTGCAGACAAGCAGGGTGTTACTTCGAGGACTAACAAGCTATTACTTATTCTGCTTCGCTATCGGATCCGTCTGTATCTGGTGGGTGACTCTTTAAGTCTTTGGCGTGCCACACTCCCTTATTACGACCATTGGTGTCATCGGTCAGTTCATACGACCATGCGGAGAGGATCTTCGTTATCCTGTACGGTCCTTCAAATTTATTTGCCAATTTTGCTGTCACTCCTTTGGTTTTGTCGGAGACCGCATATACCTTTTTCCATACTTGCTGGCCCAGTTGGAATCTTTCACTTCTTCGACGGAGATTGTAGCGATCACGACTGGTCATAAAGGACTTCTTTATCCTTCTAGCCACGTCTTGGAAAACTTCTTGGACTGCTTTTGCTCGAGCCACTGGGTCATATGTTTCATCGAAATCAGATACTGGAATCAAGGCGCGTCCGCGGAGGTCAATCTCCCGGGAAAACATGACGAAGTTGGGAGATAATTTTGTTACTTCATGTCGACTTGATCGCATCGCACAAGCAACCTTTTGTAAATATTTGTCCCAATCGCGATGGTTATCGGAGACATAAGAACTTAAAATTGTTTTCATAACCCTATGGTATCTTTCCACAGCGTTGCCCTGAGGAGAAAAATTGGATAAATATCGCTTTTCCACATCATACTTGTCCAAGACGGAAGTAACTTGATGACTGCGAAACTGCTTACCATTATCCATAATGATCTTTTCCGGAACCCCAAACATCAGGAATATGTGGTCCTCTATTATCTCAGCGACTTTTGGGGCCGTCGCATTTCGCATCGGGAAAAACAACACAAATTTACTGAATATGTCAATAGCAGTTAGAATAAAGGAATAACAAGCTGAAGAACGTGGTAGGGGTCTAACTAAATCTATACTTAAAATTTGCCAGGGGCGAGAGGTTGTTGGTGCACAACTTAACATCAAGCCTCTAGGTGCTTTCTGTTCTGGTTTCGTCTTTAAACAAATTACACATCGTCTAACGTAGTGGGATACATCCGCCTTCATCTTGGGCCAATAATACTTAAGGTTTAATCTGTTTAAGGCTTTATATATTCCCAAGTGTCCACACGTCGGGGGATCATGATGGTCTTTGATCAGAGCTGAACGACATTCTTTAGGAACCACTAGCAGCCATTCTTTATTTGACTGGGCTAGATTGGGATAAGCTACCTTCGCTAGTTTGTATATCCGGTCTTCTACAATCCTCCAATCGGGATATTTGTTAGGGTCTTTGAGGATCTTTTGGTATAATTGCCTATACCACTTATCTTTGACTCCTTGGATCAATGGAAGTATCTCAACGACATCAATACGGGGTACCGATCTGGATAACGTATCGGGTACAACATGATCCGCTCCTTTCCGATGCACAATTTCAAAATCGTATTGCTGTAGCCGAAGTGCCCACCTAGCAACACGTCCAGCTTGATCTTTGAAATCGAACAGCCACTTGAGGCTGTAATGGTCAGTGATTACGGTGAATCGTGTTCCTTCTATGTAGGGTCGAAATTTTTCTATGGCATGGAGGACGGCCAAACATTCCTTTTCCGTAGTACTGAATTTCCTCTCGGTTCTGGTTAAGGATCTACTGAGGTAGGCCACTACTTTTTCTCCGTCTGGGTGAATTTGGGACAAGGCTGCTCCTATTCCAAAATCACTGGCATCGGCATGAATATAAAAGGGTAGTTCAAAATTAGGACAGGTCAAAATAGGAGCGGTGATAAGGTGTTCCTTTATTTTCGTGAATGCACTCTTACACGCGTCATCCCAGACAAAATTTGCGTCCTTCTTCAATAGCAAGGTGAGTGGAGCAATTAAAGTTGAGAGGTTTGGCACAAACCTTCGGTACCACGAGACCATACCTATCACCCTGCGAACGTCTGAAACTGTTCTTGGCTCTGGTATCTTGACAATAGCTTCTACCTTCTCGGGATGAACCATCAAGCCTGAGGAATTCACGATATATCCCAAGTATGTCAATTCGGGTTTACAAAAGTGGCACTTTTCTCGGTTCAGAGTTAACCCTGCTTTTGTTATTTTATCCACGACGGTTCGTAAAATATTTATATGTTCCTCAAAGGTAGGTGTGCAGATGATTACGTCATCTAAATAAACAAAAACGAATTGTTCCAACTCCACCCCAATCACACGATCAATGAATCGTTGCCAGGTAGCTGGTGCGTTGTGTAATCCAAACGGCATTCGTTTGAACTGGTAGAGGCCTCTAGAGGGTACAACAAAAGCTGTCAAGGGTCGTGACGCTTCCGCGACTGGAATCTGCCAATATGCGGACTTGATATCTAAAGTTGTGAGATATCTAGCGTCTCTCAACTTATCCAAAGTAGCGCTGACAAAAGGAAGGGGATATGCATCCTTCTCACTAACCTCATTCAATTTCTTGTAATTGACGCAGAACCTGTAAGAACCATCCGGTTTCTTCACTAACACAATAGGCGATGCCCACGGTGATGTAGAAGGTTCAACAATATCATTTGCCAACATTTGATCGAGCTCGATATTAACCTGGCGCTGTAGTGTAGGAGATATAGGGTAGTGTCTCTGTTTTATCGGTGTTGCTTTGGTCTTAATCGTATGCTCCACAAGGTGAGTGCAGCCTAACTGATTTCCCATGACACTGAAGGTCGATTCAACCAAGTTATCCAGCTGTGCCTTTTGAGCCAACGTTAAGTGCTCCAAGGACTGAATAGCTGAACATTGGGAAGATGGTAGGTCACTTTCCTTTCTAAATGACCAACGTCCAGAGTATAAATCTGGGACAATTTGCATGGAAGACCAAAAATCAACGCCGAGTATTACGCTATGTGGCAGATTGGGCACTACTATCATTTCTAAAATTCTCACCCGATTCAGTAGTTGTACAGGTAAAGTAATTGATCCTAAAACATCACATCGTCCACCATTTGCAACTACACAATCCTTTACCGGTGACTTATCCAACTGACAAATACCCTTTAACTGATTCCAACCTAATTCCCCAATTACTGTATTTGAACAACCGCTGTCTAACAGAGCTAAAAAAGTTTTACCGAAAATATTAACTTCTAGATAGGGCCGGGCATCGTCTTTGGCGTGTGCCAACACAAAATCTAACAAGACGGACATCGAATTTAATGAAACCTTGGCCGGAATTGAGGTCAGTGGTTCCGACCGGCCTGTCGTGAACCTGCACTCCTGTTTTTTGGACAAGATGGACAATCTGGTGCCATGACACCCTCACGGCCACATCTGAAACAAAATTTCCTTCTTTGTTCCGGACAAGCTCGGAACTTATGGTCCTCTTTACCGCAGTTCCAGCACAGGGGTCGAGGCAAGGCGGAAGCAATGGTATGCACTAAAGCATTCATTTCCGAGGTGTTATCTTCGGGCTGGTCGGAGGTAGCATGGGCACTGGTTTGGGTGTTACTAGGAGTACGGACAGCTGATACGGTCTGCTGACTTTGAGGAGGTCTTCGATATGCCAACCCTGGTTCTAGCAATGTTCTGTGTGAGGTAGGAGGTGGTGCAAATCTTTTTACCCTTTCCTCAGTTTCTTCTATTGTCCGACATAATCTCAACAAATTTTGTACTGAAGTCGACTGGTGAAGTGAAAGTTGAGTTTGAATGTATGGAAGAGGGTTTCTTCGTATGAGATTGACTCGGTGTTCTTCGGATGGTGGTTGTTCCAATCGTCGAAATAACGTTTCCATCGCTGTTATAAACGTTAGAACCTTTTCTTGGGCACCTTGTGTCCTCTGTCGTATTTCGTCCCACAGATTATATTCATAATCGTAGGGTCTGTAGGCATCTCTCAACTGACTAACTAAGTCATCCCATGAGTGAAATGTCCCGGTTCTATACCAATTCAAAGCCTGATCCGTAAATAACTCTGGAGCCGAACGAAGTAATTGGTCCTTGCTAACACCCCGTGAAATCCGTAGTTCTTCTACCCTGAGCAAAAACTCGTTAACGCTAGTGTACCCATTGTATTTTACATTACATAAACTGGAGTTCTGTAAGGAGGAAACCAATGATTTGGCCGCTCTGCGCTCATAGGAGAAATGTGAAGGCGATCCATACCATACCTGGTATCTGCTAACTCCTCTCGCATTGTCGAATCATTATATGTGCCCAATTGTGAGTTATCTGGAGGAGCCCAACCTCGAGAAGTCTCCTGCGGATAATCTCTTTCGTCTCTCCAAGTTACTTCCATACTTTGCCGATTACTACGAGTACTTGTGGTTATTGGAGCTGGTAATGTAGGGATGGGACTGGATCTTCTTCTGGCGGTGTCAACGTCTTCGATGCCAATTAGATCACCTAAAATTGGTAAGCTTCTCGAAAACTGTGGTATCGGAGGGTTTGGAGCATCAATAAGCGACGTATTTTGAGGATCAAATTGATGTATTGCTTGGGCTCTGTGTGACACTGGAGCGGTTTCTTGTCTCCTCGTAGGTAACTCGCTTTGGTTTTGGACCTCACCCTGTCGTACTGAAACAAAATCATGTTCGGGACGAATTCCAATATATGACGTGAGTCTCGGTCTCTGAGGTATCTTTGCTGCCTTTCCGGACTCATATGCCAGATTCAATTGACCATACAAGTTTTGACAGGATAAAACCAACTTTTCGAGTTCTGATTCTTCCCTTACCGTAGAACCGCTGATCCTATCCAATCGACCTGCCAAGTGCTCTATTCTAGAAAATATCCTTCTATAATCATTTTCGCCATTTCCCGGATCAAAAAACTCTATCTCTTGGACTAACTCATTCACCTTCTTATCGCAGATGCTTAGCTCTTCATCAAATATCAGAGTTGTTTCTACATTAGGAAAACCTCCCTTTTCTTTTTCATGTTTTAATGCCTGTCTTAGAGCCGCACGTTTTTCGTCCACTGTCCCTAACATTTGTAGACCTCGAATTTTTAATTCATAACTTAACTCATCACTTTTAAGACGATTTACTTCCATGGCCAATACCAAAAATAAAAAATTTACAAAATATATACACGAACTAAAATAGGTATTCAAAAGTTGAAGAACAACCTCTCCCCTTGCAAAAGAAAGGAAAAACCCTACCAAAAATGTAAAAAAAAATATATTATAGGTCTTTTTTTTTTTTTAATTTTAGGCTAGTTATAGGTTAAGTTGTATATAAGTTATATATAGATATAAGTTTTGTATATACCTCAGAATTTCTTTTGTTTTCTTTCTTTATATTTTTAGAATTTTTCTTTTTATTTCGGGTTTTTAGAATTTACCTTTTTATTTTCTATTTTAAGAGTTTACTTTTTTTGTTTCCTATTTTTAGAATTAGTTTGATTTAACAACCTAATGTGTTTTATAAAGTGAAAAATGTAAACCATAAAAATTTTCTCAATAAAAAAATATGTACCTAGCTACTTGAATTATCTTTTATTTAGTAACTTTGTTATTTTAAAATTATGACAAATAAATAATAAAAATTCAATGCAACCAAAGATATTTTACTTTAAGCCTATTCCGCTTAAACACGGCCTTAACATCAATTCTAAATGTACTCCACAAGATTGAAATTTATTATCCACTCGACAAAGATATAACTTTTGACTTCCAATACCCGTACTAAATTATTTGTTCAAGTACTGGCCTATTACAATTAATAAAATTCTATGGCTTCGTCCCTATAAGAAAAAGGCCACACAATATGCCGTTCCTCGAGTAAGGTGGACTGTTTCTTCTGACAGCCAGGAATACTTTCAAAACCAAATTATCAAAAATGCTATGAACTTGATTGAATGCATAATGCCCGGTTTTATAAAGTAGAGTTAAATATCTCGAGTTACCTCGAGGATTAACTCTCAGGTTAAAATCCATAGATCACTGTAAAAATATATAAAAGAAGAAAACTTCGGTCCATAAAACAGAGTCCACAGTGTCTTCTATGATTCTAGTGCAACCTATAACCTCACATTTTTAGTTAAAAGTGGCATGGAAAATGTTGTAAATATATGAGCTATCACAAGCTCAATAATATCTTCAGTTGTATGTTTAGATAAACGGAAACGTGCTATGAATTCTTTATCACTCCAGTAATTTAAAGACTATTCTATTTCTAAAAACCCTAGGTTCTCGAGGTGCCTCAACCATTTGAATAATGTCTTCCTCATCATCTGTTAGGACGTCATCAAAAATTTCAAATATATCTCTCATTTCATCCATGTCCACATAGAAAATATATATCATAGAACAATATACATATCGGATATGATATTATCTTCACATTTTAGCATTTTGACCATGACAACCGCTAACTTGAGAGTTAACCCGAGCCAAATGGTGGGGCAGGGTTAACTCTAACCCCGCTTTATAAAACGCTGTATCACCCACCGGTCAAAGGGTTAACTCTCGGGGCAGGGGTAACCCGAGCTTATAAAACCGGGCATAAAAGGTATGAAATTTTGTACCTTGTTATTGTTGTTAAGAATAAAATATGTGACAACTATGTTGTGTTCTGACCAAGTGAACGAACCATCAGTCTAAACAACTCTAAATATTATGATGAAAGCTAAATGTAAAATTACACACGTTTGGGGCGCCACTTGTTAGCTCCCACTCCTGTTCCATTTAATGGTCACAGAATAGAAGAGCTAGCCTAATATTAGGGTAATAAAATAATTTTATCCCGGATCACTCGGTGCGGAGAGGGGTTGAGTAAAATTGAACGTACCTCTAACAAGGGGATACTTGATGGTCTCTGCTGAGATTCGGGTGAAGGAGCAAATGAACTACTCGATACTCGATAGGTTGAATGCTCTATTATTCAAAGGTTCTATTTTACAACAATTTGTATAAGAGAATCCCTGATTACTTATTTTTTTCCAATCACAGAGCCGTATTGTACGTAGGTTGAACAACCTTCTAGATTAGGAAAAAGCAGAATACAAAATGGTGGTTTCAAACCAGTGACCTATGTCATTGGCCTTGAAAAATGATAAGAGGTCTTTCACCTATTAAGCTGGGTTCAAGGTCAAATGGCTAACTGATGACCCAAATACTCAAGACACCAGGGAGCCGATTCTCGAATTGTGAGAGCGCTGTTCTCATAGGAAAAGTGGGCGTGGTTCTCCTAAATATGATTATGTTGTATTCCCGAAACTAGACGGCGTTCACTTCCTATAAAAGTCAAGCGAATTTATTTCTACTGCTTGTTTCCGAGAGAAAGAATTGTTCTCCTATGGTTTGCTTTGATATTATGTTTATACCAATCAAATTTTAGAATTGATTTTGTTTGTTTGCGATATTGGGATTTCATAAAACAATATTTTTGTTATATTAAAAATTTGTTAAAAAATAATGGAAGCTGGATTTGGCAGATTAGTTGTGTTAAATGATCTCGTTGATGCTGAAGAACAGGAAGGTAGACCAATTAGAAGATTTTATGCAAGAGAGGATGCTTTTCAGTTAACAAATGAAAAATTTATTAAACTGTTTAGATTGAGTAAAGAGCTTGCTCAAAATTTGATTCATTTATTGACACCTTTTCTGGAGGCTCCAACTAGATTATCAGCTTTAAGTATTGAAGTAAAGGTGAGAAGTGCATTAGCTATACAAATACAAATTTAGATAGGTATAAGATAATAACCTCAAATCCTCAATTAAGTAGATATGTGAAGTTTTCATTTGGTATGATATTACTTTTAGGTACTAGTTGCATTACGATTTTTTGGCTTTGGAAGCTACCAAGAAATAACAGGCAACTCTTTGTTTGTTGGAATAAGCCAATCTAGTGTCTCTAGGTGTGTAAAAGAAGTTTGCGATGCATTGAATAGAGATGAAATTATGAATCATTGGATTCGTTTTCCAAGAAATTTGGAGGAAATGCAAGATATGAGAAATAGGTGAAAAAGTGTGCAACAAGATATGTTATGAAATTAATATTACACATTTCTGTGTCCTTAGGTTTTATAGAAAATATCAGTTCCCAGGAATAGTGGGCATTATTGATTGTACTCACATTGCAATAGCTCCTCCTTATGGTCAAGAATATCCAGAACACATATATGTTAACAGAAAGAATTACCATTCTATAAATGTACAGTTGGTAAGTTACTTTTGAAATAGATAGATTCAGTTATTGCTGACATAAGTAAACAATTTTGTTTGACTTTGTTTTAAGATATGTGATGAAAATTTACGCATTTTGAGTGTTGATGCTCGATTTCCTGGTAGCTGCCATGATGCTCATATTTGGAGACAGTCGAATGTGGCCCCAGTAATGGAGAGACTCTACCGAAATAACCCCCAAAATTTATTTTTTCTTTTGGGTGATTCAGGTTAGGCATTTACTCTGATTAAATAACACAAATAAGTATATATTTTTTCTCAGGTTATCCTTTAAGACCATGGATTTTAACACCATTACAAAATGAGCCAGTAAATCGTGCTGAAGAAGTGTTTAACAATAGGTTTAAGAGCATTAGAAGTACGATAGAACGCTGCAATGGAGTCCTAAAAAATAGATTTCGCTGTCTTTTGAAGCATCGAGTACTGCATTATTTACCTGCAAGAGCGTCTAGCATCATAAATGCTTGTGTGGTACTTCACAACATGTGTTTAGACACTAATATTCCTGAACCAGAAATAGATCCCAATGCAGTTGTAGATTATGGAATGTACGACGATGAAAATGAACAAATAAGAGGAGATCCAATAGGAGTAGTGAATCCTGACCTTGCTGCCGCTCGTAGAATTCGAACTGAAATAGCTGCCAACCATTTCAATAACAGATGATTAATATTACTATGTATTTTTAGAATCATCACATTTTCTCCGTTTTGTGTTAGAATAAAATATGGTTTTTGTAAGATTAAACTAAAATACTTTGTTCACAAAAGTGTTTTATTTATTGCACATAAGTAGGTACATCTACAATATAAAAAAATAGAACATAATATGGTATTCTTTGGTTATTGTGAGGTTCATTTATTTTCCGTATCACATAAAATTATTTTTCAGTTCTGTTATTCCTTTCAGAATTTCTTGGTTCAACAAATTGGCAGTTTTAAGAGCTTCTAGTTTCTCCTTGTGGTAGGTTTTCCTGTGTTGAAGGAAACTGATCTTTTCTTTATAATAGTTATCCATTATATTTTTCTTTTCCTCTTCAACCCTTACCAATTCTTGAGAAATTTTCAAAGAGTTTTCAAGGCGTCTTGTCTTAGTGACTTTCTTAAGCACTTTATCAATCGGCTTCATGTGGTATTCATGATCTTTTCGGTACTAGAAAAATATATTTAGGTACCTAATAGTTGCAATATACAGTTTTCTTTCAAATAAATCTCAGAAATTTCTACAATTTATGTTGATTTCAGTTTGACAGCACTTTTGCACTCTGTGTATATCTATCCCTATTTTCCAAGTATTTTCTTTGCAGTGAAGAAAAGAAAAACAATTCATTTTTTTGCACCAAGTGCAATGAAATTGAGCCCTGTCAATATTGGGACAACTTTTCAAAATTGCTTATTAACTTGGTGTAATTATAAGTCTTCTGAGAGCAATAATACTTTCTAAAAAACTTACTGCAGCAGGTGTATCAACTGTATTACTGTTATTGAGACAATTTATAACAGTGGGTGTTTCTACATTGTTTGGGGTCGAGCACCTTCCACTTTGCTGCTGAATGTCCTATAATAAATGAGAAGCTTTTACTTGGAAAATATTTTTTTTGTAGTTAGGTACAAACCTCTTTAAACTCGAACTGTACACTCGACAGAGCTACAGTAGAATCTCCAAAGGTAACTTTTGGAGAAAACATTTCTAAAATAGAATTTTCCACTTCATCCATTTTGTCTTTAACAGCTGCTGGTCCACCACCTGTGCCGTAACTATATGTTTTTTCCTTTACAGCTTTAGCTTTGACATTTTTTTTTAATCTTGCCAAGTCTACAATATAAAACAATTTTTTAAGTGTGAAAGTAATTTAATATTTAAAAAACAAACATTTTTTTCCCCTAATCTTAGTGGTACCCACCTTTCTCCAGTGTCTCCAGTCCTTTTTGGCACCTTCAGGAATGCTATTCAGCTGGAATGATATTTCTTCCCATAAATTTTGGGCTTTCTTGAAGGAAAAATCCTTTGAGAATTTTCCAGCTTGCAAATTTTCATGTTTTTTTACAAATTCAGTGAGCATCTCCTTTTGTATTTGTATTATTGGACCATTTCGTTGTTTGCTCTCCATTTTATTCCTCAAATATATCGTATATCGAAATGCTTCCAGTTACAGTTATTACAAAATCAAAATAAGGTATCCCAACCCAATGAAAAAAGACAGTTCTTCTTCTTTTTAACTTCGAACTACCCGGCTAAATGTCCGAAAACTTCTGGCAACGCTGTACAAAGGTTTCTCTCACTAGAACATAATCTACCACTTTCGAGAATACAGCGTTTGAGCGCCAAGAGAACGATCGAGAGATGTGATGATTCCGTTCTCTTACGGGAAAGTTCACATCGTCCGAGTTCAAGAATAGCCTCCCTGTTTAGTTTGAAAAAGACTCTCACTAAAGTTAACCTATGAACTAATTATAGATGTCAAATAACAAAGATAAATATTTACATTTCATTATTACTAATTATTATTGTGACGATAAATATTATCAAGGTACCAAATAAATCTTTTATGCATTCAAGTTACAGTTCATACTTATTTATTTTTATTTTTGTAGGGCGAACCGTAACAGGTGTTGCTCTCTTAAATCATTTTGTATTGTCCTACTGAGGTCATCAATATTATTTATGATATTTCCTGAATCATCAATAATTTCAATTGCTCCGATATTAGGTGTTGAACATCCTTCAATAATAATATTGCTTTCACATGGAACTGTTGAATTTTCTTCGGAATTCGCTGATTGGATAACACTAGAAAAGCGCACAATAATTGAAAACTATATTCAACTATTTTTTGGAAATGCCATAATTTAAAAAACGACAAAGCAATTTAATGGAATATTTTTGTAAATCAACCCACCTCTGTATGATTTGGGGCTCACATTCTTCCCGTGTAGGTATGTTAGAAACATAGGCTTCTGAAACTTTCTTCTGTTATTCAGTTTTATATTCATCAATACACGCAGAACGCATTGCTGAAAACGCAGAAATTTTTATTTTCCGAGAACGAAATCAAAGTCATCTCAGTTTACCCATTTGCAATATTTTAGAAGTTCGTGATTCCATTAGTAACGAACAATGAACATTTAGTTTTCCAACACGTTAAATTATACTGTTACGCGAGTGCCCCAGCGAAATTCCTGTATGAGACGCTTATGACCGTAATCGAGCATTTCAAGATTACCTGCCCTGCGTCCCCTCAGCTCTGCGGCCCCTCAAGCCACTAGCCGATAACATTCCAGAGATTTCGACGATGATCGAGAATACGGGCCGACGAGAACAGTCCAGAAACTCGTCTAGCGACAAAACATCGGGAGTGTTCTAGAAATCTACATTTTGCCATATAAGCATCGCCGCACAGGGCGAAGAAAACAGTAAGAACAGTTAAAAGTAAACAGTGAACAGTCAACAATAATCAGATAGTTGAGATCAGATAGTTGAGTCGCATAGATGGACACTGTAGTGCTTATACTAAAGACAAACCGATCAATAAAGTGTTAATCAGTGACGTTCATATAAATTAGTGTAGTTAGTTAGTTAAGTGTTTAATATAAATTAGTAAATTAAGGACCGTACATATAAATTTGCAAATATAAATTAATTAGTTTTAAATATAAATTAAAAATAAACGTTACATTGGTGTCAGAAGTGGGATTAAAAATAAATATACAGGAAGATGGCAAAGAAACTTTGTGAATTGAAAGTTTCAGAACTTCGAAGAGAGTTGGAGGATTACGAATTGGACACAAGTGGGACCAAGTCGGTGTTAGTGGATAGACTGAAAAATGCTATGATTAATAATGGATTGGACCCGGAAACGTTTGAATTTACCGACGAAGCGTCCGCCTCTATAACCTCCTCCATAAAAAAAGAAATGTCGGATATGAAAAACGAAATTTCGAAAGATATAAAAAACGAAATGTCGGATATGGAAAATAAAATTTCGATAGATATAAAAAACGAAATGACGGACATGAAAAACGAAATGTCTTCGATGGAAAGTAAACTTTCGGCAGACATAGAAAATAAAATGACGGCCATGAAGACTGACATTTCTACCGTAGAAGAAAAAATTAAAAGAATGGAGCAAGAAATGAAACAAAAAATCGATGAAATCGAAAAGAAGACTAGTAATAGTTCGGATGTTACAACTAGGCAAGCCCATAACAACGGCGAACTGCCAGAGAAAGTGGAATTGAAACCGAAAATAGAAAACGATATCAACAGTCGATTAAAACTGCCAACTTTCGATGGAAAAACGTCATGGCCGAACTATCTTAAACAATTCGAGGCCGCATCAAAGGCGAACAACTGGAGTGAAAAGGAAAAAGCGTTGAATTTAACTCTTGCCCTGAGAGGAGACGCCATGGATATCATTCAGACCATTCCAGTAGAAGAGACTGATGATTTTGAACAACTTAAAAAAAGATTAAACATGAGATATGGCCTAGAACACCTGGAGCATCTGTACCAGTCGCAGTTGAAAAACCGCAAACAACGAACGAAACGCGACGAAACTCTGCAAGAGTTCGAAGCGGATATTGCTAGGTTGGTGCGGTTTGCCTATCCATCGGCACCGGAGAATGTCATGGAATGTTTAGGGGTACAGGCATTCATCGACGGAGTTCGTGACAACGAAATGCAGAGAACTCTATGCTTGGCTCGACATAAGACACTGGTCGACGTACTCTCTGCAGCCCTGGAGTACGAAGCTGCTACACAGGCTTCCGGAGTGTACAGTAAGGTGAGGGCTGTAGCAGACGAGGAAGTGGAGAACAAGCTCGACCAGCTTGTCAATATGATGAAAAGCATCTCAAATGGAAAGCCGAAAGCTGTGAGATGCTGAAATTGTGGAGAAATGGGACACGTACGCAGTTCGTGCAAGCGACCAAGAACTGCTACAAACAAAGACGACCAGCAGGAAAACTAGAAAGGGTCGGCCATCAGAGGGCAGCTTCGACCCGAAGACCTTCCAAAGACCCTCTCATCCTAATAGCCTCTCTGAAATGTCGCGATGATAGTGTATACGTGGATGGTGAAATTAATGGAAGGAAGTATACACTATTAGTGGACACTGGAGCAACGAGGACTATTATTCGTCCCGAGACTGTCAACTCCCGAAAACGACTGTTACCGACCAGACTGCGACTCAAGACTGCTACAGGTGAAAGCGCCAACGTCCATGGAGAACTACCAGTGCAATTGGGAATTGGCACAGAGAAGTTCACCCACACTGTGGTTGTCGCTGATATCGAAGAGGATATAATACTCGGAATGGACGTTATAAACCTACATGGCTTTCAGCTAGATTTCAAGAACCGAGTGATTAGAGTAGGTTCCGAAGAAGTATTCCTTCACCCACACGAGGATAAGAGTGTTCAGGTAGCCGTACAGGAGGACACGGTTGTACCCGCAAGGAGTGAATTTTTCACTGTGGCAAGGCTACAAGGAACCGTCGAAGAAGGAACACCGGTCATGATGGAACCATGGAATCACGATAAAGAGGTCGGTCGAGGAATCCTGGTTGGAAAAGGGTTAATCATGGCTGCCGAAGAGATACCTGTACGCATTATAAATGTTAATGACCATCCCGTAACTATAAAAAAAGAGACCAAAATTGGAACTTGCGTACCAGTGGCGTCAGTAATTCATCAAACTACAACCTCTAAGGACGCCAATAATAAATTTGAACAAATGATAGCAGTGGCTGGACAATCCCTTAGCCGACAAGAGAAGAAGAAAATCAGGGAACTCTTGCTGCAATATCGTTCTCTTTTTGTACCAAAAGGAGGGAAGACAGGAAGAACATCTGCTGTCAAACATAAAATTGACACCGGCGACGCTAAACCGATAAGACAATCGGCACGACGGCTACCACAGGCGAAAAGAGAGGAAGCGGAGAGAATTGTTCGCGAGATGGAAGAGGAAAAGGTAATAGAACCTTCTACCAGTCCTTGGGTCTCTCCGGTAGTTCTGGTAAAGAAGAAGGATGGAACCACGAGGTTCTGCGTGGACTACCGGCAGTTGAACAATGTTACCAAGAAAGATAGTTATCCGCTGCCAAGAATCGACGACACTCTGGATACGCTGGTCGGTAGCAAGTTGTTTTCTACCTTGGACTTGAAGTCTGGATATTGGCTGGTAGAAATGGATCCAGCCGATAAAGAAAAGACAGCGTTTACCACCGGATCTGGATTATGGCATTTCACCGTTATGCCATTTGGGCTGTGCAATGCCCCCGCAACGTTCGAAAGATTGATGGAAAACGTATTGCGAGGGTTGTCCTGGAAGACCTGCTTAGTATACCTTGATGACATCATTGTCTTGGGAAGGACATTCGAAGAACATCGAAGGAATTTGGAAGATGTCTTCAAAAGGCTGCAAGCTGCCCAACTGATGCTCAACCCCAAGAAATGTCAACTATTTCAAAACAAAGTAAATTACCTAGGCCATGTAGTCAGCAAGGATGGTGTAGCTGTAGACGAAGAAAAAGTTGCTGCTGTACGAAAGTGGCCAAGACCTACCGACAAGCACCAAGTTAGAAGCTTCCTTGGACTCTGTACATACTACAGGCGATTTATAAAGAAGTTTGCAGATATCGCTAAGCCTTTAACACGACTTACAGAGGAAGCAAGGGAGTTTCGCTGGGGTGAAGATTGCCAAACTTCGTTCGAAACCTTAAAGAAACATTTGACTACTGCACCCATATTCGGCTATCCACTACCAGATGGAGAATTCATATTAGATACTGATGCTAGCAATGTTGGAATTGGAGGAGTGCTATCACAAGTTCAAGGAGGACAAGAGAAAGTTCTGGGATATTTTAGCAAAGTCCTTTCCAAACCGGAACAAAACTACTGCGTCACAAGAAGAGAGCTCCTGGCAGTAGTGAAGTCCGTGGAGCACTTCTATCAGTATCTGTATGGGAAGAAATTTGTGATTAGAACCGATCATGCAGCACTTAAGTGGCTTATGCAATTTAAGAACCCTGAAGAACAAATCGCCAGATGGATAGAGCGGCTCCAAGAATATAATTTCACTATTGAGCATAGAGCCGGAATAAGCCACAGAAATGCGGACACCCTGTCCAGAAGACCATGTCCTGCAGAATGCTCCCACTGCAGTAAAACAGAAGCTAAGGAAGCTGCGATTCGAAGAACCACGGTGACCAGCGACGAATGGACACCAGAAAAACTGGAAGAGGAACAACAGAACGATCCCGACTTGAAGAAAATCCGACATTGGAGAGAGGAAAACTGTCGACCTACTTGGCAGGAGATTTCAAGATACTCGCCAACGATGAAATCGTATTGGGCCCAGTGGGACTCGCTGGTTCTGGAGAACGGTTTGCTACAGCGAGTAATCGAGAACGATGATGGCTCGGAAAGTAGAAGACAGTTGGTGATTCCAAGATCAAGGGTAGTAGCAGTACTGCAGAAATTACACGACAGTCCATCAGGAGGACATCTAGGTGTGAAGAAGACCCTCCAGAGGGTGCGAGAACGGTTTTACTGGATGCACAGTTCCGAAGATG
Source organism: Galerucella nymphaeae (assembly GCA_963978555.1). Lineage (NCBI taxonomy): Eukaryota > Metazoa > Arthropoda > Insecta > Coleoptera > Chrysomelidae > Galerucella > Galerucella nymphaeae. The sequence continues at coordinate 13,579,981 of OZ021715.1, read as the reverse complement.
TGAAGGACTGGTGTAAGAAATGCACTACCTGTGCCCACGACCAATGGACCTCACGGGAGAAGAAAGGCTCCTATGAAGCAATACAATGTCGGAAGCCCTTTTGAGCGAATTGCCCTGGATATTGCCGGACCGTTTCCACCGACATCAGATGGCAGCAGGTACATTTTGGTGGTGATGGACTATTTCACGAAATGGGAGGAAGCGTATGCCATTCCAAACCAAGAAGCCGCAACTGTTGCCGACGTGCTTGTTAAGGAATTCATTTGCCGATATGGAGTGCCCCTGGAAATACACAGCGACCAGGGCAGAATCTTCGAAAGCCAGCTGTTTCAGGAAGTTTGTGATAAGCTCGGCATGAAGAAAACGAGAACTACTGCTCTACATCCACAGTCGGACGGAATGGTTGAGCGAATGAACAGAACTCTTGGCAAATACTTGTCCAAAGTAGTATCTAACCATCAGCGAGATTGGGACCAGTATCTCTCGCTATTTGCGATGGCCTACAGATCCGCCATCAATGAGTCTACCGGCCAAACACCAGCAAAAGTTCTGTTCGGACGCGAAATGAGATTACCCTGCGACCTTGAATTTGGATGCCGACCCGGAGAAGACAAAGCTGGTGAAGAATACGTAACCCAGCTGAGAAAACGAATGGACGACATACACGAGTTGGTTCGATCGAATCTCCAGATCGCTAGCGATAGGATGAAGAAAAGGTACGATACGCAAGCTACAGAAGGAGGTTTCCACGAAGGAGACAAAGTCTGGCTGCATAACCCAAGAAGACAAAAGGGTTTTTCTCCAAAGTTGCAGAAAGCTTGGGACGGTCCGTACCTTGTAAATAAAAGAATCAACGACGTCATTTATCGCATCACCAAGATCCCAAACGGAAAGCCAAAGGTGGTACACCGTAATCGATTAGCGCCATTCGAGGGTGACCACGATGAGGAAATAAGACAACTCCAAGAAGTAGCCGATCCTGCTTTTGTAGAGTTCATGGGTGCTTATGGTGGTACCGGAAAAGCAAGATACGGCGTCACCACGGAGAAACGACAAGATCTGCTCACCGTGCCGGAGGAATACTCACTGGCAATAAACATCCCTGCCAGCATAACCGATGCGCGTGGATTGCCATCTCTGTTAATAAAGAAGAGTTGCGCACGAAGTTTGAAAAACCAGTTACCAGTACCAGGTAAAGCTTTGAAGGTACAAGATGGCACCCGTTACAATTTCCACCTAGTGACGAGAAACACCTTCGACGAAAGACCAACGTACGAGAATGTCTGGGAAGCTTTACTAAACTTGAGAGAGCATGTGCTTGAACTAAACGTTCATAGGCTAGCCATGCCCAAGATTGAATGTAGGCATTTAGATTGGCGAATAATCCGTAACATGGTAGAAGTAATCTTCCGAGACACCGAAGTGCAGGTACTTGTCTGCGGACATTCTCAGGAGGCACAGTCAACGGAGAAGACGGTTGCATGTTACTTCCATGCAACTGGAAAATGTAACAAGGGAACCAGTTGCCGATACAGTCATCTCATCTCAGTTTCTTAGTTAGTTCCAGGAGGAACTGTCTCTTAAGGAGAGGGCAATGTTACGCGAGTGCCCCAGCGAAATTTCTGTATGAGACGCTTATGACCGTAATCGAGCATTTCAAGATTACCTGCCCTGCGTCCCCTCAGCTCTGCGGCCCCTCAAGCCACTAGCCGATAACATTCCAGAGATTTCGACGATGATCGAGAATACGGGCCGACGAGAACAGTCCAGAAACTCGTCTAGCGACAAAACATCGGGAGTGTTCTAGAAATCTACATTTTGCCATATAAGCATCGCCGCACAGGGCGAAGAAAACAGTAAGAACAGTTAAAAGTAAACAGTGAACAGTCAACAATAATCAGATAGTTGAGATCAGATAGTTGAGTCGCATAGATGGACACTGTAGTGCTTATACTAAATACAAACCGATCAATAAAGTGTTAATCAGTGACGTTCATATAAATTAGTGTAGTTAGTTAGTTAAGTGTTTAATATAAATTAGTAAATTAAGGACCGTACATATAAATTTGCAAATATAAATTAATTAGTTGTAAATATAAATTAAAAATAAACGTTACAATACTTTTGAACTCTTTTTATATTATCGAAAAACTCTGTCACAAAAAAGTAAACAAACATGAGAACAGATTCACAAAATTCGCGCTAGAATTTGACCAAGGTCGATTTATGAAACAATTTCTATAACAAAGTTCTATCTACATACAAATAGAACCCTATTATATTCATAATGTAGATAAAACTTTGTTATATAAAAATCGTGTTCCAGAATTAAGTAGATAAAACTCTGTGCTACTGTCATTTCAGCTATTAATATACGGATGGCGCTAATATTTAAAATAGTTGAAATAGAACATATTGCACTAAAATCTTGAATTTTGTAAAAAATGCAGATAAAACTTTGTTAGTCTAAAGAGACGATATGGTATACTTTCAGTTTAACACTTGTAATGTTAATCTTAGCAGTTGTAATACAGAGCGTACCAGAGACTGAAACGGTTTGCGTACGATCCTGCTTTTAGATTGTTGTTGTAGTAGGAAGTGAAATGGTTATTGGTTGTATTTATAGTGATAGAAGTTGTAGACGCTGTTATCTTGTGTGGAAGGAGTTATGTATTGGTTTCAACATATTATCCTGGATATATGTTTTGTGGGTTGGGGAATATCGGTTTAGAAGAAGGTATAGTTGAAAAGTTTTATTCGTTGGACCTAGTATGCTATTTAACCAGAGCTTTGGATCCAGATATGGATTAGGTGATGGCTTCAGAAGGACGGTATTCCATGGTTTTGGTTTGTAACTCCACATTGATACACCACTATAAACTGCACTCATTGATTTGACCCTGTAACCATTTCAGTGAGGTGAATACATTTGTCGTAATGCAATATATTATTATACGTTGGGTTTTCACTTACCTTAATACGAAAATAACGCTATTTGAGATTCGTGTACACTTATTTTTAAAGTATTCCTAAATTTAATTATCATCGTCAGGTAGAATCATTAATTTCCTTTAAAATCAATAATCTCACATTTGTATTGTTTATTTCCTGATCTGTCAGATATCATAGTATCAACTTTCATGAGTGATGGTTGGCAACAACATCACGGGTGAATTATAACTGCTCATATCCGTCACATCTTTGTGTTTGCAACGACAAATAGCGAAGGAATACGCGTGTCGAAAGTACTGTTTTGGGTGTTCTCGAGACTTTAGTATGGTAGATCGTATTTCTTCATGTACCCACGATAGCCCTCCTGAGAGTGCATGGAGTGAAATCTTTTGTAAATCCTACCCCAAAACTAACTTCATCACCCTGTTCTTTCAGTTAAAACGAACGTTGCTTATTTCTCTATGATCTCGCGACAAGTAGTGGATGTTCGACCATCGATGTGGAGGCTCCGGAATTTAATAAGGAATTTTATATTTACCTAGGAGGTTTTTTTTGTAGTATTTATTAGTTTGTAGGTAATTTTAAGTAACTTGGGTAATCTTGTTCAGGGTGTTGTGTACATAGTTATATAGCATAGTCACGTGGTGGCTGTAGGAATTATGGTGATCAGATGATTGACATTTGATGGGTGTGACATTTGAAGGATTGGCTTCCGGTGGTAAGAGAAGGAAGTGGCACTTTTGATGAAGTCACGTTGAAGGTGAGATGGCGAGATAGAAAATCTCAAAATTTTATGGTATGTGCTAACCATCCGATGTTTCGGGCTTTAATTTTTATTTCGCTGATTTGGTGGAGTGCTGGGATTTAAAGAATTTTTTGGACCAGAGGAATTACTGGAATTTTGTGGTGAACCACACTCTACCCACGCTGTGGATTTTGTGGATTTTAATAATTTTGGATGTTATGGATTCAATCTCTAGGGCAGAGATAATGATGTTGGAGAAACCTCCGTATCTGTATTAGACACTGTTCTTTTTTTTGTCGAAACCCTTCGCGAAAGAAGGTATGTATTTTTTGGGTTTTATTGCTTAGAGTATCCTTCAGATACATTTTGTAGCATAATTCTGTATGTCTTTTAAGACGAAATTACATGTTAATGTGGTTGTATGCCCCTATTTAATCATTTTCTTTTTATATCATACATTCAAACCTATCTTACCGTCATTATTTCAACTCATTATTTTTCTTTGGCTAATTGATAAATTTCATAGTACTGAACTTGCAGAAGTGAAACCCGAAGAGTAATGTTAGGCTTCCGTAAGTATCGAGGTAGTTTACCCTTATACATACAATATCATAGACTTGATAGTTGCTATGTCATAACGTGTGAGTTGCCTATATACTGGTTAGGAGTTGTTGAAAGCATAGTTTTAAAGGTTACCATCTAGTAGGGAATTTCTTTAATATCACTCAAGTTTCATACGTTTAGTTGAGATTCAGTATATGTATTAGTTCTTATTGTAAATAAGTAATTTAAACACATTTAGTACAAGATAGTTCATTTCAGATTCAAGTTTTATTATTTAATAGTAATGTTTATTTCCATCAAGATTTCTTTCATTTCTAAAGGGTTGACTACGCCACATTTATCTACTTTTGTAACTTAGTTATGTTAGGGTTCTATTTTTGCTTGGGAACACAGTCTGTGTTTATACTAGGATGACCCTAAGTATGGGATAGTTTAGTAATTTAGTTTGGTTTATATTTTAAGGGTTCGAGTCTTGGGCCAAGTAACACCCCAAGTACTGCCTATGTTAGTTTGAGTATTGGGCCAAGTTACCAATTCAACTGTTTTCGAGAGTGATTGTTTGGAAGTTGGATAAGTATTGGGTACAGGATTTGGAAGAGTTTGGTATGGGACTGATCAGGAACAAGGAACAACAGTTATATTGAAGTCACACCGTAATGAACAGGATGGATCCAGGAGTTTCGTTTCAATACTTTGGTTTTTTTCATATTTTATGTAGATTTAAGTAGATTCTTAAGTATTGCGGAATAGGGTAATATACTGTTACATTAATCGGTAAGTCGCCTTGGTACCAAGCCGTCAAACGATTAACGGCCATATTTATCACGCATATGTGAGTATTTTTATTTTATTCGGTTAGTAAGCACACACATAACCTTTTGGATTGGACGTAGCCCATTTAATCCTTCACACTACTTATGATTAATATATAGTAATCATATAATTTTTGTCAATTTGGCATGGGATGGCCAACATTCATTTAAATTTCGTTTTCAGTATTGTAAGTTTCTTACAGGTATTTTAGAATCGGCATAGTCCATTCACTTAATTTTGATTTGAGTATTGTAATATCATTACATACATTTTGGAATTGGCATAGTCCATTCATTTAAATTTCGCTTTCAATATTGTAAGTTTCTTACAGGTATTTTAGAATTGGCATAGTCCATTCATTTAAATTTCGCTTTCAACATTGTAAGTTTCTTACAGGTATTTTAGAATTGGCATAGTCCATTCACCGAATTTTGATTTGAGTATTGTAATATTATTACATACATTTTGGAATTGGCATAGTCCATTCATTTAAATTTCGCTTTCAACATTGTAAGTTTCTTACAGGTATTTTAGAATTGGCATAGTCCATTCACCGAATTTTGATTTGAGTATTGTAATATTATTACATACATTTTGGAATTGGCATAGTCCATTCATTTAAATTTCGCTTTCAGTATTGTAAGTTTCTTACAGGTATTTTAGAATCGGAATAGTCCATTCACCTAATTTTGAATTGAGTATTGTAATATCATTACATACATTTTGGAATCGGCATGGTCCATTCACTTAATTTTGATTTGAGTATTGTAATATTATTACATATATTTTGGAGTTGGCATAGACCATTCACTTAACTTCGATTTCAGACTGTAAATTTCTTACAGATATTTTTGGATTGGCATAGAGTCCATCCACCTAACTTTGACTTGCATATTGTAATATTATTACGTACATTTTGGAATTGGTATAATCCATTCTCTTAACTTAACATTTTGATATAGATACTATCTATTCAATTATTTTTTTTGGTATAATTACCTTTTGTACTTTTCATATAAACTATTATATATATATATATATTTTTTGGGGATAACCCTTGTACATTTTTATAGTCACGAATATATATAGATATATAAATATTGTGGTAAGTTTGGGAAATTGTTTTCTTTATTCCTATCACTTTGCTAGGTTTGGGATAGGACTAGTATCATAATTGAGTTGAGACCTAGCTGGCGCCCATATTAGAAGATTCCGGAATTGTGAAGTTTGACTCACTCCCTCTCGCTGACTAAGTTAGTTGAAGGCCTGAAAGGTTGTCACCGGAGCAACTGGACTTACCTGTAACCCAGTGGTCGATTTTCGTAACGATCAATTTGGGTGGTTACAAGACATTTCTTTCAGTTATTTGTATGAAAACATTATCATTTCGTGCTCGAACTAGTCGTATTGTTTGTCGCCCACATGTAATCATGGCATAATTAATGAAAATATGTTTTAGAGGTATTTTAAGGTCAAAGGACGCTGACATTCAGAATAGGATCATTCGGGTAACTCCAGCCGGCTATAGCCATATGATTGGAATCTTCTTGATTATAACAAGTCATGGCACGTACGGATTTCGAACTGTTTCCATTTCCCAGGCACTTTCACTGTACGTACATGAATCGAATGGAAAGGCTCTAACATTATTTGCTAATTTCACGTCACCAACTCCATGTGTTTCAAGCGAACCCTTGATGCACAACAAAGTTTCACTCATTGCAAAGAACGAATCAACTTGATTAATGCTAAATTCACTGCAATTGAATGATTTTATAAATGGAGCATAGGTTCTGTATTCAGCCTTTCGAATTGACTCATCGAACATCGGCTTACGGTAGATATCAAACATTGAAGGCACGTTGTCGATTCGACGAATACGTCTGCCATACATGGTTGACATTTATCAATTTAAACCCCATCGATTGCAGAACCAATTTGTTCGCGAACGTGAGCTGTTTCAGCTTTGATGACTGTTTAGCTAATGAAGTTGGAAGCTCTGCCGACTGTCTTTTATGATTCATTATTAGCCCCATCTGCTTCGCGCTCTAAGCTCCAACACCAAGGTACTAAGTTTTCCACGGAAGTTTACTGGTCGACCGTCTTGGTTAACGGTAATGACAGTAGTGGTATAACAGGTGAGTAAAGCAAATTATGTGGTATTTCATTAATGGAATATCCTGGATCTACTTGTATAACGAATTCGTAGATAGTGTGAGTACGTCTTTGCATCGAAGGCCCCGGTAGTGATGTTGCAATCGAAGAGGATACTGGATACTTGAATAATTTTGACGGAGAGATCTGACGAGTATTTTTTGTTAGCATCGAGTATTTTCGGTGAAAATCCCAATATTTTCCCAAGACTATCGGTTGGCATAAAGGAAATTTTGTATTTACTGGAAATTTCACATTTTAACGTATTGTGATTGAGTTTTAGTGAAAATATTCCCTCTGGTCTAGTTGAATTGCCCCCCACCCAATTTATCTCGGATAAACGCTTCTAGATCAGCAATTCCATAACATCCTGTAGGAAAATTGAAGCTTTGAAGCTTGTCTTCGGCATCGTAGTAGTAAAACGTGCAATTTTCAATGTTTGGTATACTGTGATGACAACGAAAAGATCGTAGAGCTATTTCATAATCATATTCTGGATCGAGCACAATGGGTGTAGGAGGTTGGAAGTTGAACACATGATTAGTGCTGTTTACTCCCAGCAACTGCGACATGATGAATAATGAACTTTGAGATAGATGTTCGAATTTAAATGAAACTACATATTCAATTTAATTTTTTTATTGTTTGTTTACAAAGAAAACAAAATACTTGTGAACTCGGAGAACCATCACAATGTGTCGTCCAATCGGGTCGGTTGTCATAAATGAAACAAGGCAGCCGTATTTGTAGTTCGAAATTTGCTTGATATTCATTAGAGAGTTTATGCCACATATCAAGCAATTCTGAAGGTCTTACACACTCTATTAGATGCTCAATGGGAAAGTGCTCCAGTTCTTCGACAGTGAAACTACTCAAAGCTTTTCCATATATAATAATAATAATAATAATAATAATAATAATAACTAAAAAATTAGGAGCCAGTTCACTCAAAGGGTAACTACTTTATTGAAATCCCAGTTGAACGCAGGAAATCTAGCAAAAGCAATTAACACCTACGCCATACCGATCCTGACATACTCATTTGGAATTCTGAAGTGGACAAAGACAGAGCTGGAGGATATTCAAAGAACAACCCGTACCATGATGACCAAACACAAATGTCACCATCCGACATCATCAGTTATCAGGACAACACTACCAAGAAGAGAGGGAGGGAGAGGTCTAGTGGACATAGTTAATTTACATAACAAACAAATATCTAGACTCCAAGAATTCTCCATTGTCAAGGCTGAAACATCTGAATTGCATGAGATGGTCGCAAAAGCAGATAAAAACTATTCCCCCTGTAAGCCCTGATATGAGACTTGAAATCGTTACCGATTCTGACAAACAGGTGGAGTGGGCTCAGAAAGCGCTTCATGGTCGACATCATCACGACCTCAATCAACCTCATATCGACAAGGAAGCATCAAATAAGTGGCTATCTGATGGAACATTATTTCTAGAAACAGAAGGATTTATGACGGCAATTCAAGACCAAGTAATTAATACCAACAATTACAAGAAATTTGTCATGAAAGATCCAAACATCGCTACGGACAAGTGCAGAAGGTGCCAACAAACAACAGAGACGATACAACACATCACGTCGGGATGTTCAGCCTTAGCTAACATTGATTACCTACGCAGGCACAATCAACTTTGCAACATCATCCATCAGAAGTTGGCCAACAAATTTGGATTAGTGAACACCTACACCCCATATTACAAGTACCATCCGAATTTGGTGCTAGAGAATGCTGATTTTAGACTATACTACGATAGGTCAATTATCACCGATAGACGGGTGACGAATAACCGGCCTGATATTGTAGTTGTGGATAAAAAAGCTAACTCGGTTTATCTGGTGGATGTTGCAGTACCCAATAATAACAATATTCTGGACAAATACAACGAGAAAATTGCAAAATACACCGATCTTGCAATTGAGGTAAGACAGATGTGGCATGCAGAGAAAATAGAGGTGGTACCGATCATCGTTTCATCTACGGGACTAATTCCCAAAACTCTACAAGATAGCCTTACCAAACTGGGTCTTCACAAAAATACTTACATCGATCTGCAGAAGGCTGCCATCCTAAATACCTGTCACACTGTCCGTAAATTTCTAAATATGTGACTTCCGAGCCTAATCCCATTTGCGTTTACACACGCTCGGGATAGGTGAACATTACCAGCAAGTGCTGAACAAGTGCATACTTGGAATAATAATAATAATAATAATAATAATAATAATAATAATAATAATAATAATAATAATAATAATAATAATAATTACAAGTGCAAAACCTTAAATATCGAGAAGGGTAAAATCGTTAACGGAGATGTGTTACTACCCAATGGGAATATTATAACTGCCATGCAAAATGGCGAGACCTACAAATATCTAGGATTTCAGCAAGCTAAGCTATTAGACCAAAAGCAAGCAAAAATCAAAATTAGGAGCCAGTTCACTCAAAGGGTAACTACTTTATTGAAATCCCAGTTGAACGCAGGAAATCTAGCAAAAGCAATTAACACCTACGCCATACCGATCCTGACATACTCATTTGGAATTCTGAAGTGGACAAAGACAGAGCTGGAGGATATTCAAAGAACAACCCGTACCATGATGACCAAACACAAATGTCACCATCCGACATCATCAGTTATCAGGACAACACTACCAAGAAGAGAGGGAGGGAGAGGTCTAGTGGACATAGTTAATTTACATAACAAACAAATATCTAGACTCCAAGAATTCTTCATTGTCAAGGCTGAAACATCTGAATTGCATGAGATGGTCGCAAAAGCAGATAAAAACTATTCCCCCTTAAATCTTGTAAGCCCTGATATGAGACTTGAAATCGTTACCGATTCTGACAAACAGGTGGAGTGGGCTCAGAAAGCGCTTCATGGTCGACATCATCACGACCTCAATCAACCTCATATCGACAAGGAAGCATCAAATAAGTGGCTATCTGATGGAACATTATTTCCAGAAACAGAAGGATTTATGACGGCAATTCAAGACCAAGTAATTAATACCAACAATTACAAGAAATTTGTCATGAAAGATCCAAACATCGCTACGGACAAGTGCAGAAGGTGCCAACAAACAACAGAGACGATACAACACATCACGTCGGGATGTTCAGCCTTAGCTAACATTGATTACCTACGCAGGCACAATCAACTTTGCAACATCATCCATCAGAAGTTGGCCAACAAATTTGGATTAGTGAACACCTACACCCCATATTACAAGTACCATCCGAATTCGGTGCTAGAGAATGCTGATTTTAGACTATACTACGATAGGTCAATTATCACCGATAGACGGGTGACGAATAACCGGCCTGATATTGTAGTTGTGGATAAAAAAGCTAACTCGGTTTATCTGGTGGATGTTGCAGTACCCAATAATAACAATATTCTGGACAAATACAAGGAGAAAATTGCAAAATACACCGATCTTGCAATTGAGGTAAGACAGATGTGGCATGCAGAGAAAATAGAGGTGGTACCGATCATCGTTTCATCTACGGGACTAATTCCCAAAACTCTACAAGATAGCCTTACCAAACTGGGTCTTCACAAAAATACTTACATCGATCTGCAGAAGGCTGCCATCCTAAATACCTGTCACACTGTCCGTAAATTTCTAAATATGTGACTTCCGAGCCTAATCCCATTTGCGTTTACACACGCTCGGGATAGGTGAACATTACCAGCAAGTGCTGAGCAAGTGCATACTTGAAATGATAATAATAATAATAATAGCACGCCCGTGGGGGTGCTGGTCCCCTATCGGGCGCTTCCCCAGGTGGTGGATAGGGGAAGGCCTTTTAGATATAAAAGGTATCGGGGAAATTAAATACCTCGGAGCGAACCAAAACCAGTAAGTTTCAGGACACGACGGACTCCATGTAAGGAGCGGTACTCCGACAGCGTCTGTTCTCCATGGAAGGAGCGGCTGAATCATCACCTGGCAGTAGGTCTAAAATGCAACAATCACGATGTCGAATTGTAAAACTAGATTACCCCAGGTGGGTAGAGCGAAATGCTCGGAATCCCACACTGCTAGTGTACCTAGTACATCGGCTGTCTGCTCCACGGATTCTGGGGGGAGCAATAATTCGATTGTAAATTCCGGGACTTTAAATCTCAGGAATCGTCAGGTGAATCGACATTGCAACACCTTAAACTCTTGTCGCGTTCAAGCTAGTGCTAGAAGGGCTTCTTCGAAAAATGATGAATCAACTTCTTCCTCGGTTAGCGGTAGGCGCAGCGTGACACCGAGTAGGGCTACTGTGACCCACACTCATGAGGAAAACAACATCAATCCTCATCCACCGGCTTCTGCTGTTTCTGGAGTGACGCAAGTCGGCACATCCACGACCACAAAAGCCGGAAAGCCCAGGAAGCGCATGAAGTGGACTATTGAGCTGAACTCTTTTATTATGCGCTCCTATTTCAAAATCACCAAGATGGAAACTGATATGACAACGTACAGATACGCCCTCCACCGTGCATTCATTGAACATTTCCCAGAATTCCAGCATCTCACGGAACAACGTATTGCTGACCAGCGTCGAAGTATTGTGAAAAACAATCTACTACCCGATCCGACGTTGCAACAAATTCGAGGAGAACTCCTTCTTGACCTACAAAATGAGGAGAATGACATAATTACCGATCATGATACACATGAACCGGAGAATGCACAAGAAGACAACAATGGCGTTGAGAAAACAAACATTGATTGCGACAAAACACCTGATAATGACTATAATACAGAGCTTTGTAAAGCACTAGCGGAATTTAATGGCACCAACCCAATACACCGGCCCAAACTACTCAAGCTGCGAACCAATAAGAGTACCAACAGCATAATAGCAGCAGTGAACTTACTATTGCAGAACCATGCCAAAGACTGCAAAGCACTGGAACAACTTCACACTCTCATCTATTGTGGAGCGGTGGCAGTGCTTCGAATTCATAATCAACGAATTCAATTCCCTGGAAACAATCAGAGTAAGGACTACAAACAGCTCAAGCCCTGGTGGCAACGCAGGCTCGAAAGTTCCATTGATGACATCAGGAGGGAATTGGGGCAGTTGACAGAGTTTAAGAACAGCTTGAAACCGTCGAGGCGATTAACAAACAGAGTGAGAAAGATCTATCGAAAAATCAAAACTTATACAGGTCACCCACAACATGAACAACATGTATTTGAATATATGGATTCACTCAGACAAAAGTTGAAGGCAAAATCCAAACGTTTATCTCGATATGTCAAGTGCACGAAAGGGAAACAACAAAATTACTTATTCAATAACAATCAGAAGTTATTTTACAGGCAACTGAGCGGTACAGAAAACAATCAGAACCAAGGTCCTCCAAATAAAGATGAGCTGACGGAATACTGGTCTTCATTATGGTCGAAGCCTGTCGAACATAAATCCAACGCTCACTGGATAAGAACTGAGGAGGAAAAAATCAATATTGAACCGATGTCTTTCGGTGACTTGACAACAAGCGAGGTAACCGAAGCTATAAAGAGTACCAGTAATTGGAAGACACCAGGAGTTGACCACGTCCAAAACTTTTGGTATAAGAAGTTTGACAGTCTACATAAAGCAATGGCAACATCATTCTCACATATTTTGCAACATCCAGAAGATACACCACCATTTCTGACACTGGGCTCGACCCACTTGCTTCCCAAAACACATCAAACTCACGATCCTTCGCAGTATAGGCCCATAACCTGCCTACCAACTATATATAAAATATTAACGGCTTGCATCACTAACCGTATTTACAGACATGTGGACCAAAACAACATCCTGTCAGAAGAACAGAAAGGTTGCAGACGAGATCACCAAGGCTGCAAAGAACAACTTATCATTGATTCAGTTATACTGAAACAGGCGCAAAAGGAAAAGCGCAACATCCACACGGCTTTCGTAGATTACAGGAAAGCATTTGATAGCGTTCCACATTCTTGGCATGTGAAAGTTCTGCAAATTTACAAAGTACATCCCACTGTTGTTACTTTTCTTGAATCAGCGATGAAGCACTGGCGAACGAACCTTCATTTACAAATAAATGGCCAATACCTCCAAACTGATGAAATTTCCATCCGTAGGGGGATCTTCCAGGGTGACTCCCTTAGTCCACTTTGGTTCTGTTTGGCAATGAACCCACTCTCCAATCTACTCAACGATACGGATTACGGCTATAAACTTAAAGCCAACAGGAACACTAGCTGCACTGTTTCCCACCTTCTATATATGGATGATATCAAAATATACGCATCCAACCAGCGTCGAATTCAACATTTACTCAATATCACTGAAAAATTCTCCAGTGATATACAAATGGGATTTGGATTAGACAAGTGCAAAACCTTAAATATCGAGGAGGGTAAAATCGTTAACGGAGATGTGTTACTACCCAATGGGAATATTATAACTGCCATGCAAAATGGCGAGACCTACAAATATCTAGGATTTCAGCAAGCTAAGCTATTAGACCAAAAACAAGCAAAAATCAAAATTAGGAGCCAGTTCACTCAAAGGGTAACTACTTTATTGAAATCCCAGTTGAACGCAGGAAATCTAGCAAAAGCAATTAACACCTACGCCATACCGATCCTGACATACTCATTTGGAGTTCTGAAGTGGACAAAGACAGAGCTGGAGGATATTCAAAGAACAACCCGTACCATGATGACCAAACACAAATGTCACCATCCGACATCATCAGTTATCAGGACAACACTACCAAGAAGAGAGGGAGGGAGAGGTCTAGTGGACATAGTTAATTTACATAACAAACAAATATCTAGACTCCAAGAATTCTTTATTGTCAAGGCTGAAACATCTGAATTGCATGAGATGGTCGCAAAAGCAGATAAAAACTATTCCCCCTGTAAGCCCTGATATGAGACTTGAAATCGTTACCGATTCTGACAAACAGGTGGAGTGGGCTCAGAAAGCGCTTCATGGTCGACATCATCACGACCTCAATCAACCTCATATCGACAAGGAAGCATCAAATAAGTGGCTATCTGATGGAACATTATTTCCAGAAACAGAAGGATTTATGACGGCAATTCAAGACCAAGTAATTAATACCAACAATTACAAGAAATTTGTCATGAAAGATCCAAACATCGCTACGGACAAGTGCAGAAGGTGCCAACAAACAACAGAGACGATACAACACATCACGTCGGGATGTTCAGCCTTAGCTAACATTGATTACCTACGCAGGCACAATCAACTTTGCAACATCATCCATCAGAAGTTGGCCAACAAATTTGGATTAGTGAACACCTACACCCCATATTACAAGTACCATCCGAATTCGGTGCTAGAGAATGCTGATTTTAGACTATACTACGATAGGTCAATTATCACCGATAGACGGGTGACGAATAACCGGCCTGATATTGTAGTTGTGGATAAAAAAGCTAACTCTGTTTATCTGGTGGATGTTGCAGTACCCAATAATAACAATATTCTGGACAAATACAACGAGAAAATTGCAAAATACACCGATCTTGCAATTGAGGTAAGACAGATGTGGCATGCAGAGAAAATAGAGGTGGTACCGATCATCGTTTCATCTACGGGACTAATTCCCAAAACTCTACAAGATAGCCTTACCAAACTGGGTCTTCACAAAAATACTTACATCGATCTGCAGAAGGCTGCCATCCTAAATACCTGTCACACTGTCCGTAAATTTCTAAATATGTGACTTCCGAGCCTAATCCCATTTGCGTTTACACACGCTCGGGATAGGTGAACATTGCCAGCAAGTGCTGAGCAAGTGCATACTTGGAATGATAATAATAATAATAATAATAATAATAATAATATTTATTCCAAATACATTGATTACATTTTTATTGATTAAGCACATTGATAATTGAAATAAAAAGATATCCCCAAGAAACCGTGGTTGTGCAGGGGATTTTTTTTCAACTAACAGTGTATCAAGGTCGAAATAATGTAAGAAACTACAAAAAATAAAAAATAAAGTAAACAAAAAAATTAGATTAATAAGATTAGGTTTATTAGTGACAGCATTATTTTTGCTTTTTTTTTGTTTTTAATAAAGGTGACTTGTTTTATTCAAAAAGTTGATGGATTGCATTTCTATTTGTTTGAAATAGATATGATTTGAAATATTGTTTTTCTATGACTGTTGAGAAATGTTCATGTAACATTTTTGTTGAGTAACTGGATGCATTACACAAAACAAGCCACGCCCCGTGTGTAATGATCCATTACACACGACTATCTGGCCAATCACCGTCAAAGAATGCCATTACACACGACTATGTTCGGTGAAATGTTTGAATCAGACTCGCTATGAAATGTCATAATTTGACTTTGACAGTACCTATACCTACCCACCGAAGGTGATTTAGAGCTGACTTTTTATTAGAATGGATACAGAAAGTGAAAACGAATTCAACTGCTCAAATTTCACCATCAATATTGTAAGCAATAAATGAATTTTCATTGTAGCTTCCAAAATGGAATTGTTTGACATAAAGCATTAAGTTTATTCAATAAAATGTTCTCTAAATATCTCGTTTGTTTGAATTGATAGGTGAACACTCAGTCATAGAAAAAGTATAGTATTCTACTTTCGTGTAATGGCTATTACTCACTCGAATGATTACGACGTTCGCCTGCGGCTCACGTCGCAAACTTCATTCTCATGAGTAATAGCCATCATTACACGCTCGTTGAATAATATACTATTAAACATATTAAGGCTGTTTATTCTCAAAAAATAAATTTTATATACATCAGGTAGATTGTTAAAAAATTTTGCAGCTAGGTAAGTGAAACATTTTGTTCCTATTGTCTTTTTTGCTATGTTTGTTGTTACAAAGTTGTTAGTTTTTTGTCTTGTGTTATGATGATGAGCAATGTTACGAAGCAGTGTTTTGTTTTTGTAGGAATACAGCAATACATTAAAAAAATAGAGTTGTCTAAGGTCCAAAACATGGCTTTCGTGGAAAAGTAAGTCCGATGAGTACCGTAATGGTTTTTTATGAATTATTTTTAATATTCTTTTTTGTAGCACATCTAGTCTGAGTAAATGAGTATAAGAACAGGCTCCCCAGCTTAGTATACAATACTGAAGGCGTGATTCCACTAGGGCATGATATAAGATTTTCAATTGCTTTGTATTTAGTATTGTATATTGTATATATAATGTTGTATAAATTCAGATATCTAAGAGTTTTGGTAACTTGTTGGATATGATGGTCCCATCTCAAATGTGAATCAACCGTTATTCCTAAATACTTAATATCATTAGTACATTTAATTTCTATGTGTTTTTCCAACATATCGACGTGTAGGGAGGTGTACAATGGTAAATGATTTTCATAACTCACAAACGGGATGAAAAAAGTTTTTTCAAAATTTATGGTTAAAAGATGATGATCAAACCAGTCAATTATTTTCTTTAGATCCTCCTCAGCATTTGATTTTAAATTATCCCACGAGTCTGATGAATACAGAATTGCTGTATCATCAGCAAAACTGTAAACTTTTCCAGCAAGATTTTGGGTAAGTAGACCATTTATGTATACTGAGAAGAGAAGAGGTCCTAAAACCGTTCCTTGTGGTACCCCATAGTTTAATCTCTTTTCGTAGCTTATAACTTCTCCAATTTTTACAGATTGTGTGCGGTCTTGCAAATAATCTTTAAGAAGATCGAGTGCAATCCCGCGTATACCCGCCCTCTCCAAGGCTCCAAATAGCTGTGGGTGATCCACAGTATCAAAAGCCTTGGCAAGGTCGAGAAAAACACAAAGCGTGGTTTTTTATTATCAATACGATTATATAACTCCGCAATTATTTGAGCAGTCGCATCATTTGTAGAAACCCCATTTTTAAACCCAAATTGCAAATCTGAAATGACGGAGTGTTTCTCAAAAAAAAATGATTAACCTGCTCTGTAATGATTTCTCAAATATTTTTGAGAATGTACTAATCAGACAAATGGGCCTATAATTTATCATTTGTATTTTATCACCCTTTTTGTAAATGGGAACCACTATTGCTTTCTTGAACTTAGTGGGAACTATACCACTTTTGAAAATACAATTAATTAAATGCACAAGTAGGGGAGCTATCTCTTCCGAAATCAATTCAATTGTTTCACTCTTGATTTTATCTTCGCCTGGGGATTTTCCCTTCTTTAAGTTTTTTATTATTTTTAAAACTTCTTTTTTATCAACCGGTTACAAGTAAAATGATTTCTGAAGAGACAGTGTTTTTGGTTTAGGAGATAAGGGTTTTTTATTTTTAATGCGTAGGTTTCCCCTACAGATGCAAAATAATCATTGAAATGGTTAGCAATGTATAAAGAATCTGTCAAAATTTCCCCCTCTTTTGTTATTATTTCTTTAATACGTTGTTCATTATTAATTCCAGTTACATTTTGAACAACTTTCCACAAGTTTTTCGTATTATGACTATTTTTCTCAATTTCTTGTTGGAAAAATTTTGATTTTGCATCAGCAATAACCCTATTTAGTGTATTTCTATATTGCGTGTACTTGTTTTTTTTATCATATTATCTGGATCAGCTTTAAGTTTTTTATATAAATCAGTTTTAGTTTCTATAGAGTTTATTATTGAAGCAGTAATCCAATTTTTCCGAGGTTGTTGGTATCTTTTTAATTTTTTTCTAAGAGTGTTTTTATTAATTAATGTAGTAAGAGTATTTTTCAAGTATGAGCACAGAAATATTGGATCTAAAGATAAATAATACGATTCCCATCCGAAATTTGAGAGGTCGCTTTTTAGTTTTTCGTGGTTTGTGAAGCATTTAAATTTATCGTAATTATTGTTTATATTGTTATTGTTTTTATTTTCCATATTTAAGCCCCCAATAACAGCTCTATGATTGTTTAGTGAGGAATTGTAGGTTACAGATAAGCAAGTTGTTAGCATTTCATTTTTTGTTTTAACGAAAATATGATCAATGCAACTAGTGGAATCACCCTGTACGTTTGTGGTTGCATTTACTATTGAGACAAAATTGAATTCGCCCATTATGTCTAAATAGTCGCTGATAGAATCATTTTTTTCTTCTTTTGAAATATCTAAATTTATGTCTCCAACGAAATAGTGATGTTCGACTAATTTATTTTTTGTTGTTTCTAGGTAAGATCTCAACGCAGTTACAAATTCATCTTTATCCCCGGCAGGGGATCTATAAACAGATGTTATAAGTACATATTTGTCTTTTGTTGTTTATTTCGATGGCTTTACAGTATGCTATATTTATTATTTTTGATACATGTTCATATTTTTTCCTGATATATACGACAACTCCATCATTTTTATTATGCGGTCTTGCAAATAATCTTTAAGAAGATCGAGTGCAATCCCGCGTATACCCGCCCTCTCCAAGGCTCCAAATAGCTGTGGGTGATCCACAGTATCAAAAGCCTTGGCAAGGTCGAGAAAAACACAAAGCGTGGTTTTTTATTATCAATACGATTATATAACTCCGCAATTATTTGAGCAGTCGCATCATTTGTAGAAACCCCATTTTTAAACCCAAATTGCAAATCTGAAATGACGGAGTGTTTCTCAAAAAAAAATGATTAACCTGCTCTGTAATGATTTCTCAAATATTTTTGAGAATGTACTAATCAGACAAATGGGCCTATAATTTATCATTTGTATTTTATCACCCTTTTTGTAAATGGGAACCACTATTGCTTTCTTGAACTTAGTGGGAACTATACCACTTTTGAAAATACAATTAATTAAATGCACAAGTAGGGGAGCTATCTCTTCCGAAATCAATTCAATTGTTTCACTCTTGATTTTATCTTCGCCTGGGGATTTTCCCTTCTTTAAGTTTTTTATTATTTTTAAAACTTCTTTTTTATCAACCGGTTACAAGTAAAATGATTTCTGAAGAGACAGTGTTTTTGGTTTAGGAGATAAGGGTTTTTTATTTTTAATGCGTAGGTTTCCCCTACAGATGCAAAATAATCATTGAAATGGTTAGCAATGTATAAAGAATCTGTCAAAATTTCCCCCTCTTTTGTTATTATTTCTTTAATACGTTGTTCATTATTAATTCCAGTTACATTTTGAACAACTTTCCACAAGTTTTTCGTATTATGACTATTTTTCTCAATTTCTTGTTGGAAAAATTTTGATTTTGCATCAGCAATAACCCTATTTAGTGTATTTCTATATTGCGTGTACTTGTTTTTTTTATCATATTATCTGGATCAGCTTTAAGTTTTTTATATAAATCAGTTTTAGTTTCTATAGAGTTTATTATTGAAGCAGTAATCCAATTTTTCCGAGGTTGTTGGTATCTTTTTAATTTTTTTCTAAGAGTGTTTTTATTAATTAATGTAGTAAGAGTATTTTTCAAGTATGAGCACAGAAATATTGGATCTAAAGATAAATAATACGATTCCCATCCGAAATTTGAGAGGTCGCTTTTTAGTTTTTCGTGGTTTGTGAAGCATTTAAATTTATCGTAATTATTGTTTATATTGTTATTGTTTTTATTTTCCATATTTAAGCCCCCAATAACAGCTCTATGATTGTTTAGTGAGGAATTGTAGGTTACAGATAAGCAAGTTGTTAGCATTTCATTTTTTGTTTTAACGAAAATATGATCAATGCAACTAGTGGAATCACCCTGTACGTTTGTGGTTGCATTTACTATTGAGACAAAATTGAATTCGCCCATTATGTCTAAATAGTCGCTGATAGAATCATTTTTTTCTTCTTTTGAAATATCTAAATTTATGTCTCCAACGAAATAGTGATGTTCGACTAATTTATTTTTTGTTGTTTCTAGGTAAGATCTCAACGCAGTTACAAATTCATCTTTATCCCCGGCAGGGGATCTATAAACAGATGTTATAAGTACATATTTGTCTTTTGTTGTTTATTTCGATGGCTTTACAGTATGCTATATTTATTATTTTTGATACATGTTCATATTTTTTCCTGATATATACGACAACTCCATCATTTTTATTAAAGTCTCCTTCATTATAGAGAGCCTCATAGTTCTCAAGTTTATGACAATTTATGTCTTGAATTTTGAAACTCTCTGTTAAAACAATTACATCAAAGTTTAATGTTATTTGTTGCAAATGTATTTGAAATTCATCGAAATTTTTGTTCAGACTTTGTATATTTTGAAGTAAAATATTAAAATATTTTTTGTATTTATTTAAGTGAACATTAACATCTACAATATTATCACATTCTTTGGTTAGTACCGGATTGTAGTTGAAATCTCTGATAAATTGGTTCATTTTATCTAATTCTATACCTAAAATACCCAACTATTAATTATTAAATCTTCAGAATTAATTTATAAACGTTAATAAGCAACCTAAATAGTGGCGTACCTATATATTAAGACAAAAATAATACAACTAATTATTAAATGAACACTAAACCTAAAAAGAACGAATATTAAACTAGCTTAATTAGAAATTATTAGGGTTTATTATTATTATTTATGATAATGTCTTTATAAAGAGAACAACTATTTTATTTACTTTTTTTCCTAGATCTGGTCATTACTCCAAATAAATCGATAGTTGAGGCGATTGCGACTGGTTTTTTTCTGTTAGCTTCTTCTGGGTGTAATCACCCTTGTTGCTTGAGATTTAATTGTTAGTAACTCATCATACGTATATTCTTGGCTATTTACATAAAGTTTATTACGAAATATATGAGCCTTATGCTGATTTTTTTTCGCGTCTTTTAAAAATTCTACCAGCAACTTTCTTTCTTTTTTTTCCGTAGGTGTTAAGTCTTCAGTAATAGCTATTCCAGTACCTGCCAATTTCTTACAGTTTACAAGCACTAGTTTTTTCATAAGATACCTGACAAATTTAACAACAATCACTTTTTTACTTTCTTCCCCAACAGCATATATGTTTCCGATTTCAGATGAAGCTAGTTGTAAATCTAATTTATTGCTTAACAATTTAACCGTAAAATCTAACAGTTCCTCATTCTTGTATTGTGAATTATAAATTATTATATTGTTTTCTTTTATCCTTTTTTCCAATACTTCATTTCTCTTTTCAGTTTCTTCTAACTTTTTTCTAAAATATTAATTTTTGCAGAACTTTGAGACACTAGGTCTTTAACTTCTGTAATTTTCGCTACTAAATCTATTTTAAGATCCTTGTTTTGTTCCTGTATAAATAATTTTAATGATTCGAAGTCAGTCACCATTTACATCAGGCGATTGTCCACCAGACTATTTGCTTGTGCTGATATTAAGATAGGTATTTGTCACTTTAGATTTAATGTTATTTTGTAGAATATCAAGTTTCTCCACTTACTTAGTTTGTATTAGTATTTTTTTCTCGTGTATCGACTAATTGCACTTCTAGTAAACTGTACACTTAATTTCACAATTATTAAGTCCCTTTTAACTACTTTAAAGTAACATTTTCACAAGAGTACTGCAAACGTGCGTGCTAACCAAACGACCACAATACTATGTAGACGTAAAATAATTTAAAAATTGTAAAAGTAAGTGTGAGTGTGTTTACAAACAATTACGAATAATGAACAAAGTGTAATAACAAACACTATAAACAATTAGCGATAGTAAAT
Source organism: Galerucella nymphaeae (assembly GCA_963978555.1). NCBI lineage: Eukaryota > Metazoa > Arthropoda > Insecta > Coleoptera > Chrysomelidae > Galerucella > Galerucella nymphaeae. The sequence goes on along the minus strand of OZ021715.1, from coordinate 13,558,078 downwards.
AAATTCGTATAAGTAGTGAAAACATTAAGTGAATATACATAAACAAATGAGTTACCGTAAACAATTTCCAAAGACAATAGACATTCATTAATTTATTTATAGGTTAATGACATTATTTAATAATCATTTATTTTTAGGAGATTTGTAAATTCATTTCATTAGGGGGAAAGGAAGTTCAACAGAATTAACTCTTTTTGTAAAAGGAAGGAAGGAAAGGAAGGTGTGGTGCCTTTTGGTCAATATAAAAAGTTAGCAATAATATTTAAATAAAAGACATAAATTTCCTTGAAGTTAATTCCAATAAATCATAAGAACATTACATGAATATAAGTGGGAAGGTCTCACGTATGAAGTTAAGTTCAAAGCGTGAAATAAACATAAATAGTATTATTTATATTTACTTACGATGAACTTGACTGATGGTATAAAATATACAAAAGATAGCATTTTAGGATTGTTATTATTAAATTATTCGTACTAGTATAATCATTCATTATTATTAGATTATTTGTATCAGTAATTAGTATAAGTATTAGTATAATATGTATTAGTGAGTTCAAGTAATAAATATCCCAGTGCTACAGGTAATCGTTTTATTCCTATAAGATGACCATCTGAGAGACCGGAAACACCCTCAATTGAGAGGCCAATTACCACCCAGAAACCACCATTTTACATGGCTACCCTGCCATTACTTGACATATATTACACTTTAACATAGGCTTTTTTCTCAGGCCATGTTTTTAGCTTCTTCCAAAAGTTATCAAAAATATGTTTTGTCTTCACCTTTTATTTGAGCACACATAAATGAGCTATTCGTTTTTTTTGGCAGGGAATTATGAGGACAGCGACCTTTGATAGCCCTTGCATCTCTATTTTGGTCGTGGTTAATCACATTGAGGAGCGTTCTTTTATAGCCAGTATATTTTTCACCGCTTACTCTGCTTCTATACGTTGTTCTTCTTTTTTCAAATACAGTTTCTGTGTTTTCACCTTTGGATTTGTCTGTGTATTCTCCTCCATCCATATCTTCTGTGTCTACCTCATTAAAATCTGAATCCATTTCTGCAGGATTATTTTCGTATTCTGCATGCCCTCCATCTTGCCTTTCATTTACAATTCGATTTTCTGCATCATCCCCTATATCCATATTTTCTGTACATTCTTCTGAATTTTCTTTGTCTTCCTCAATACTATGTTCAATAATATCCAGATTCATTATGACGAGCTGGTCTTTTTCAATAATGGTATCCGCAGTATTATTTTCACATTCATTCGTAATAATTTGTTCGGTAAAAGTATCTTCACCAAAAGCAGATATGTCTTCTGTTGATACCCTAACGAATTCAACATTTTTTAGTACTTCCCACTCAGGAACCTCGCCATAGATACCTTCATTTGGAATCACAAAATTTGAAATGGAAGTAACGTTTCCGGGAACGTTATCTAACTCCTTAAGTAGATCGTGATCAGGAATCAATACTGTTTGAGAATCAGACTCATTTACTGTGACTATAATTTTCTCACTAACTGAAGATTCTGTTTTTTTTGCAATGGCCAAATTGAAAATTCTTTTGCTACCAGATGTCATCTGGAAGGAAACAACAATAAATATAAGCTTGGACCTAAATAATAGTATAATAATTAACTTTTACTGATCCAACTTTTACAAATAAAAACTTGATTTTGTAAAACGAAACACTTTTAAAATCTCTATTATAACATTCGTTTTTTGTATTAATTGATATGTGTATCCTGATACACATATCAGCTATTACTGTCCATTGAATGGTGGCACATAGCAGGGTTTTATCATTTGATTTAAAAAATAGACGGATTTCTTTAGCAGATATCAGATGTTACCAACCGATGCACGCACGTTAATATAGCTGGAATACAACCAAACCTGAAAATCGCACAAAGTGCACATAGCAGTTATTGCAGAATCAACGACGATATATCAAAAGGACACGTGAACTTGTTTCGAATATCGACTATGGTCAATAAATTAAATATCAGATTAGCGCAGGCAAATCTAGGTAATGCACGACTATCTACAAACGAAATCAGATCCCTAGCAGAAGCAAGAGATGTTTCAATTTTGTGTTTTCAGGAGCCTTACTCCTTCAGCCAAAATGGCAAATACTATATTCCTGGCTTTACGCAAAATAAGGCGGCATATGGGAAAGACCAAAAACCACTAACTGCGATTCTGATACTTAACCAGGATCTTAAAGTAATGCACATCAGCCAGTTCACCGCCTGGGGGTATACTCCCACTAAGCAAAAAAACATCGCAGTTTCGTTACTGATACGTTGAAAGTTACATTGTTAATATTGATTATCTTGCAGTCTTTCATCTTGAAGTTATTTTTTGGGCCCGTCCAGGAACAATGTATTGCCAATTTATAATGAAAAGTTACAGCCAAGTCTTTACTTGTGAACTCTGGTTCATTTCATCAGGACATTTGTAGATATTTATTATACTGAAAAATAATTCTTGTTTTAGAAACAAGAACAATACATTAGAATTACACTTCAAGTGAAGTTTGAAAAATGTTTTATTTTATTAACCTGCACTTTTGTTACATGGAAAATTTTGCAATTTTTTTAACATGTAGGTAACAAGGGTCTACTAAATATTAATCTCAAATTTTCCATGTTGTTGAAATATCTATAACTATGAAAAGAAAATATTGACCAATCTTATCCAAACATGTTACTGATTCTCCATAAAAATTTATGTCCTACTATCTGTTTAGCTGTGACACTACAGGTAGGTATTCACAAGGTTATCAAAGTCTAGTAACTAAACTAATTACTGACCTATTTATCAATTTATAATCGCATTTTATGATGTGGCATAATATGATAATAATTATATAAGTTGGGGTAAAAACAGGAGATTCTTTCCCTACAATTAGGTAAACTAAAGAATAAACGAATTTAGTACTTACTTTACGATTCATGTTCCTCTATTCTAAACGCAGTTTTTAAAAGGAACGAATGCAAATGCACAAAACGAACAATGATATAATTATTCAGGCGCTGGCTGGAATCTTCGAATATAAAACACTATATTCAAAGGCTGGAATACTTTGATATTATAATTTATAGGTTATGGTTGGCGGTGTGGCGGCCTTGCGGATATTAGATGAGAATCTTCTAATATCCTTGGGTGTGGCGGCACTTAATGTTCGACGTCACCTACTATCACGTATAGGGCTCGTTCCCTATACGTAAATTACGTAGTAAATAATTGTTTCGTCAGGTTGAAAAACTTGTAATTGTACTTGAAAAAGATTGGACAAGACATATACTTCACTTAAATCCATCAAACTAAATTATATGAAAGATATTTTGCTTCCACCAAGAAATAGAAGATATCTCTATAGCCCTTAGCTTGCTAGATTATTAACGTGTCATCAAAGAACTTTGAACCGGATAGTGTAATTGTACTTTATACTGTTTACTCTGCATTTTTATTACTTCATTCTTTGTATTTTTACCTTCAGTCTGTAATCAATTGTTTTACTAATCGGACGTCTTGACATATTGTATCTTTTTTGAATAGAACTTTTTTAAGAAATCACCTCACGGCCTTTCGTAATTTCGCGAAATTCCCGGTAGCCGGTAGGGATATCCTTCTCATTGGCCATCTTCGAGTTGCCCTTGCAGTAGTATAACTGTGACAGAGTTTGTCAAAAGTATCTGTTCCTTCATTGGTTTTATTATAGTCGATAATAATTTGTGGTTTTGCAGTTTCTATGTCTATATCATCGGAATAATACATGGTCGATAGGAAAAAAAGCACTTTTTTCTTCTTTGGAACGAGAGAAACGAATGTTTTATTATGGTCAAAGGCGAATTTTGATGATCCTTTCACACTACCATTTAAAAAGGTGAGAGGCACTTCAGGCTTTTTTTTTTCAGTGTTCCAATCATTGTAATTTGGTGTTCCACCAGCATTTTTTCAAAAATATCGACTGTAGAAAACCAATGATCTACAGTGATATTGCGATTGGTTCCATATATAGGTTCTGAGAGGTTCCTGACATAGTATGAAGAAACTAGTTCACCATTTTCCGTCTGTACCTTTCCTATATATGGAATGGCGTTTATCATATTCCACGTTTTAGCATCATTCATCATTACAATTTTGTATTCCGTACTTATCTGGTTTTGAGGCTAAATAGATACGAAACGGGCATTCACCTCTAAAGCCCATTAATTGCTCATCAATGGTGCAATATGCATGGGGCGTATATTACTTTTGACAGTTTCGTATAAATTTGTCCCATATTTCTCTGATTGGTGCCAATTTATCATTTGTGCGCCTTTCTATTCGAGCACTCTGGTCATCAAAACGTAATGACGAACTTAAAAATTTAAAACGCTTGACAGGCATTGCTGCTCTGTATAATGATGTTCCATATTTGATCGACCACAATTCTTCGAGACTTGCATGTGCTGATTTATTCAGTCCAATTTTTATTACTTCATTCTTTGTATTTTTACCTTCAGTCTGTAATCAATTGTTTTACTAATCGGACGTCTTGACATATTGTATCTTTTTTAAATAGAACTTTTTAAAAAAATCACCTTACGGCCTTTCGTAATTTCGCGAAATTCCCTGGTAGCCGGTAGGGATATCCTTCTCATTGGCCATCTTCGAGTTGCCCTTGCAGTAGTATGACTGTGACAGAGTGACAGAATTAGGTAATATAATCCGATTAGAGCACGAATTTCTCTGTAGTCTGTAAAACGATGATACGACTGCACCTGGCGTATCACATTTCTTCGTGTTGAAATATGTTCATTAGTATGAACAATAATTTTTTCTGATATTTCATCATCAAAAAGTAATGACCAAGCCTCAAGGGGAGTTTTGACATTACAAGCAGTTCCTTTCAAGTTTGGCAAATAAGTTTTCATATTTTTTTAGGTCGTCTGCCTCTATTTTCCGGTCGCACTGTACACCACCACTTGTACTTGTTGTCACCTCTACCAACTAAAATATTTTCATTTGTTGGTCCTCTGGATGTAGAAGGTGGTTCCCTTTCATCTGATTCTGTGTCTTCGTCATTCTCACTTTGTTCGGTATCAGAAACCTCTTGTTCTTCTACGTAATCTTCATCTAATTCCGAATCATTTGTTTCCTCTTCACTATATCTTTCCTCTTCACTTTCCTCTAACATACATTTATTCATTTCTTCCTCCAGTTCTTTTTCAGAAAGAACCTTATTCTTCCCATTATCCATTTTCAACTAAAACGTGCATGAATATGGCAAACTGTGTATACAGGGTGAATCACGACTAACGGGACGGAGGTTTATGGCGAAACGGTAAAAAATTTGAAATGTTTGTCACCTTAGTAGTTTGTACATCCATATAGGCTACATTTCAAAATTATTTTGAAATATATAGGATGTCCCAATAAAGTGTGGCGTATCAAAGTTATATTTTTTCTTATGGAACACCCTATATTTGATTGCATTTTCTGATTGCACCCAAAAAATAAAGTACTGTTTCATAATGGTTCCCTATACCTAAATACAGAGGGTTCCGAGTTATGCTAACTTTTTTAAAAATATGAACATTTCGAAAAAAATTAGTAACTCATTGATATAATAAATTTTAGCGAATTTTCTCTCACAGCTCAATAGTCGGACATTCGTTGAATGTATTCCATGATTGAGTACTAAACATCTCTTTACAGGGTGTTCAGAATTATCAGTTCAATTATTAGATCATTAAATGTGTTATAACGGGCTTATTTCAAATGGAACACCCTGTATTTCAATAATTCATCATATTTAAAAAAATGTCCTCTTTCGAATGATATAAGGGTGTCCTATACCTAGGTACTATACTTTTCGCGCAATTTACAATTTTCTTAAATTGTATGGTAAATTGATTTTAAAACATCTGCAATTCTCTCTAAATTTTATACTCATTATCTTGACAAAGCTATTGTGAAGAAAAACAGTGAAACTGCTAATAAATATGCACACCTATTGTTCCTGAGGTACACTAACTCTTTTTTTACAGATAAGTATTTGAGTACATAATAAAACAAAAACTCATTAAGCGAATACATAAATACTACGAAACGAACAACAAATTATTAAAAGCAAAAATTGGAAAATAACTATAATGAATTCTCGAAATGCTTGTCATCTTATGCAATGCAACACGTGATTCTGGCTTCAAACTATGTACTTACATTATTCATACATACCGGGTGTTATAGACGCGAAAGCGTCCGAAATTATTAATTTCATATTGTAGGATATTTTTATTATAACCCTATTCGAAGAAATCCATCTTGGTCAGTTCTGGTGACCTAGCTGGCCAATTACAATTACCTATCCATTTATGTCTTAATTTTCTATCAAGGTAATTCCTAACAGCACGAGAAAAGTGAGTGAGAAAAGTGATCTGAAGCTACGTCTAATTGTAACCACATTTTCTTTCTGATGCTAAGTGGTAGGTTTTCGAAAAGGATCTAGAAGATATTTTCCAAAAAACTCAAAAATTTTCTTCTGTCCAGGTATCCGTCAAAAAAATACGGGCCGATAACATATTAGCCCACAATCCCTCACCAAACGTTTACACTCATCCGTGCTAGGGCTATTATAGTAATTTTTCATCTATTGCTTTTAATAATTTGTTGTTCGTTTCGTAGTATTTATGTATTCGCTTTATGAGTTTTTGTTTTATTATGTACTCAAATACTTATCGGTAACAAAAGAGTTAGTGTACCACAGGAACTACAAGTGTGCACATTTATCAGAAGCTTCACTGTTTTTCTTCACAATAACTCATTCAAGATAATTAGTATAAAATTAAGATAGAATTGTAGACGTTTTAAAATCAATTTACCATACAATTTAAGAAAATTGTAAATTGCGCGAAAAGTATAGTACCTAGGTATAGGACACCCTTATATCATTCGAAAGAGGACATTTTTTTAAATATGATGAATTATTGAAATACAGGGTGTTCCATTTGAAATAAGCCCGTTATAACACATTTAATTCTCTAATAATTGAACTGATAATTCTGAACACCCTGTAAAGAGATGTTTAGTACTCAATCATGGAATACATTCAACGAATGTCCGACTATTGAGCTGTGAGAAAAAATTCGCTAAAATTTATTATATCAATGAGTTATTAATTTTTTTCGAAATGTTCATATTTTTAAAAAAAGTCAACATAACTCGGAACCCTCTGTATTTAGTTATAGGGAACCATTATGAAACAGTACTTTATTTTTTGGGTGCAATCAGAAAATGCAATCAAATATAGGGTGTTCCATAAGAAAAAATATAACTTTGATACGTCACACTTTATTGGGACATCCTATATATTTCAAAATAATTTTAAAATGTAGCCTATATGGATGTACAAACTACTAAGGTGACAAACATTTCAAATTTTTTACCGTTTCGCCATAAACCTCCGTCCCGTTAGTCGTGATTCACCCTGTATAAATTAATAAATAATACTAATCAAATGATGTTACATAAAAGGCACCTTGGGGTCTTGATGACCCCACACGCACTTCAAATCGCTGCTCACTGAAGGTGGGTTGGGTTGCAATTTGTAGGCCTGCTTAAAGACCTGAAAATCAATAAAAAGTAATACATGTTGTACAAATCTATATTAAAAAAACAAATAAAATAAATTGCTAAAAAAGAACGTTTCCTTGTCAATGATAGGCCTAAGCCCATTGCCCATTGGATAAAAACATTATAAATCTAAGCTTTCTACTCTAAATCTAAACATTTGATCTTTGATCAGATTCCTCGCTAACGACCAAGACCAAGGCTTCATCTTCAGATTCCGTCAAGCTTTCGGATGAGAGTTCATCAAGGAATCGTGGTCTGTCCGCTTCCTCCTCATCTTCAACTTTCTGATGACTGGTGTCTGCTCTGGCAGTTGATGGTTTCTGTTTGGTTTTCTTTGGCTTGGGGTTTTTTGTTTGTTCAAAAGATGCCTGTTGTGAGAGATATATGTAATTTTCGATGCTCTTGCGGTGGTCAAACGATTTCTTTTCGTGGTCTGTCCGCTTCCTCCTCATCTTCAACTTTCTGATGACTGGTGTCTGCTCTGGCAGTTGATGGTTTCTGTTTGGTTTTCTTTGGCTTGGGGTTTTTTGTTTGTTCAAAAGATGCCTGTTGTGAGAGATATATGTAATTTTCGATGCTCTTGCGGTGGTCAAACGATTTCTTTTCTTGTGGATCCAAGAGAAAGTGATGAAGGTTCTCCAGTAGCTGCAGATGTTAAGGGGCTCCTAGGATTTTTATGGCAATATCAACCAACACACAAGTGCCTCTCAACTGCCTCCACCACAATAGGGGTGCAACTTGTTCCTCTTTCTCACTTTTTTCTGCAACACCATCCCAGATAAAAGTCCTATTCCATAACCCTTCTTTGTCCCGATAATCGGCTAGGTCTTTTTTAATGTTATTGGTCGCTAAGCCCATTGACTGGCCTGTTCCACAGATGAAACCAATAGCATCAAGAAGTTCCTCTGGATTTAGATGGCAGCCAATACTACTAGGATTTAGTAGGTTCCCTGCAAGGTGAATCCCCATTCCACGTTTCATCTTCGTAAGATTTTGTGAAATCTTGTTCTCTTCCGCTTTTTGAAGAGGTGAAAGAGGAATTTCACTAGTCAAAGTCTCTTGCAGTTCTTTTAACTAACATAAACCTTGTGGATCATTTTGTTGTTGCCCTCGAAGCTTGTTATCAGATCTATGATGGGACTCAATATGTTTATCATTTTTTCTACTCGTACCCAAAATACAGCATCATCCAAAATGCGTCTCTTCAGATCAGCAGAGATATCTGTCTTAGGTCTCTTCGCTGACGGCAAGTTTTTGCAACACTGACTTATTAACCTGCAAGCTTTCTAACTAAAACAAATGGCTCCCCCATCTTGTTGTACCAGGCAATTTCAAGGAGATCTTATCTTTGAATTTCTTCTCTGACTGTAGTCTATCAAAAATAGCCTTCAGAAAGTGACTATTTTTCACAGACTTGACATCAATAGCAGCAATAGAATCTTCACTGTAGCACAACCTAATATGTCTCCACACAAAAGGTGTAGTAAATGAGCAAGACAGCCTAATTGAATTATGTGTGCAAACCTCTCTCTAACAATACTTGAGGCACATTGCATGTTGCGTGCGTTGTCTCCTATGAGAACAAGAAATTTATCAGGGCCGTACTTTTCAATGGTTTTGATAACCAATTCAGCCAAGTTGTGTCTGATTTCTTTAGTAGCAATAAATTCCACAAATAATGGTTCTGGTTTAGAAATGACAATGTTAATGATTGATTCATTTCGAATGTTACCCCAGCCGTCACATTGCAAATGCAGGGTTTTTGAATCTTTGAGCTGAGATGTTATATTATTTTGCATTTCTGCGTACTGGAAATCTAGGCAATACGATACCTTGATGGAGGGATGTAAGACGGGAGCAGTTTTCGAAAAAAATCCATCCATAGGGGGTGTTCCGTCATTGATAAAGGTGCACCACCTACAAATATTGCCTTTGCTAGACTCTGGTTGAGGGATTCCTGAAACAAAACAAAACTCATTAGTTATATGCTGTGGCTGTGGCTATGTAATATTTTTATGCTTTGCTTTAGGTTTAGCCATAGGCCAGTAATACAAAAGACTTCTCACCCACATGGTCACATGGTCCAGCTGAAACAGATTAATTGTGATTTTGTACGTTGGCTGTTGGAGGGTGCTGATGTGTTTGTTTAGTTTATTTAGTTCCTAGGATTAGTATGTGATACGGCAACAGTGTCAGAACTATAAGTCGATTTCCGTTTATCCCTTCTTTGATCATGACGGGTAGCCGTGCGCAGAGAACAGAATCAAGCACAGACTTGTAACAGCATTGCGAGAGATCACATTTATTTTGTTTTATTTTCGTATTTCGTAACATCTCTCATTGATTTAATTATAATTATGTAAAACTTATTCAGTTAGTTTTGTGAGTAGAGGGCAATAAATAATATTAGTGAACAAACATGTAGGCCATTTACTAACGTCAGCAGTGAAAAGAATCAGCCATTTAAGAAAATACAGTCCACTACTAGAAAAACAACAACATTTTCAAACAGTGTTTTTCATTTCTATCATTTTATCTATTAAAAACTTCAAATTATTTGAACAACCAACAAGAATCTATTTTAACCGGCTTGTTCTCTTACGCTCAAACAAATGAATGTATCTAAAACATAAAAACAATTTAAAAAATAATGGCCTCCGTATAATATTAAAATACTCTATACAGGGTGTCCCACGACGAGTGAAAACTATCTGTATATGGCAAAATACTTATAGTAAAATCATGAAAATTTCTACGTTTGGGTTTTCGGATACGATCTTTTCTAACTAAAATATTTTCAAAGATGGCCGACTTCCGGTTCTCCCGGAAGTCGACTGTAACTTTGTTATTTTGAATGGAACACCCTGTATATTAATACATTTTTGAAATCTACGTAATATTTTAGAATACTTTTGTCTGAAAACTTTTTTCGAAAAATGCACACTTCTTGAGTTATTGATTTTTTGTAGAAAATTTGACCGTTGAAGACCCTTATACAGTGTGTCCACTTAAGTTCGCACCATATGGAAAACTTTTTTATTATTAAGTTTACGAAAAAAAGTTATTCTTTATAAAAAGTTCTGCATGATCCAAAACCTAAAATGCAACCATCAGGAATTCAATTTTTCCAGTCGTATACGAGGTGTAATTTTGCTCAAGAATAAAGTACCTTTATTTTTGATAATATCGAAAACTTTAATCAGTTATCTCTTTATTCGTTAAAAATTTGATAACCTTTACGTCTCTTAACCTCTATGTTGCATTATTTGGATGAAGCAATAAAATAATTGATAAATAACAAAATTATTTATTTCACAATAATTATGTATACAGTGCTAATAATGTTAATTGTGTAACATCGTGTAATAGTTTATCATCAATTCACTATTGCTTCAACGTATCCGCCTTCTCTTACAATACAGGTTTCCGTTCTAGAAGAAAATTCCCCCAATACATTTCTAATTATATTCGGAGTTATACCCTGAATTGTTTCCGTAATAATTCTTTCCAAATGTTCTACGTTTGTGAATGGCCTGTGTTGATATACCTGTTCTTTCAAGTAACCCCATAAGAAAAAATCTAGTGGGGTTAAATCTGGTGACCTAGCTGGCCAAAAAATATCGGAATATCTGTGAATTAACCTTCCATTAAAAATATTTTCAAGGTATTGCCTTACTTCCATCGTACTATGACATGTTGCGTCGTCCTGCTGGTACCATACCTGTCTTGTCTTGGAAGGTCACGAAGAAAATCATGCAACTGATTTTGTAAAAAATTTAAATATCGTTGAGAAGTCATAGATTGTCGAAAAAAAAGGGGCCAATTATTTTATCCTTGTAAATGCCGCACCAAACGTTAGTTTTAAAATAATATTGATCGCGAGTTTTAATCGTGAAGTGAGAATTGGAGTCAGTCCACCATCGACAATTTTGCGAAGACACTGTTCCATTAGACGTAAATGTAGCTTCGTCAGAAAAAATTATTTTCCCAGCCAAAAAAGGATCATCTTCTAGCTCTCCTTGGATAAGAAAACAAAATTCTAGCCGTCTGTCGTAGTCTCCAGGTTTTAATGTATGGATATATTGTGGTTTCTATGGATGAAACTTGTTCTCTTCCAAAATTTTTGATATTGTGGTTTTACCAATATTATCTGGAAGCGAAGATGCCCTGTTTCGCAGAGACAATTTAGGGTTTTCCAATGCAGATAACATTACATTCAACTTCATCTCTTCACTTGTAACGATTTTTTGACGCTTGTTTGTGAATTTATTTTTAACATCTCCACATGTTTTGAATTTTTCCATAATTCTCATTACTGATGTATGGTGTATATTTTTCCCGGGATGTCTGTTGTTAAATATTTCAGCTGCTTCACGATAAGTTTTATAATTATCACCAATGATTAACACAATTCCTATTCTTTCTTCCACACTGAATATTACAATTATTACTATCAATAAATCATTTGTTTATCAGTGCATCCTAGATTTCAAATAACTACACTTGCATTTGCATTGTTAATGTAGTTAAAAAAGAAAAAAGGATTTTTCCATATAATTCGATGTAATTGTATGTTTGAACGTAGTTTTTAGTTCCAAACAACTTTTCTCAATAATAATTTTCGATATTATCAAAAATAAAGGTACTTTATTCTTGAGCAAAATTCATATTTTCTGATATACCTCGTATACGACTGGAAAAATTGAATACCTGATGGTTGCATTTTAGGTTTTGGATCATGCAGAACTTTTTATAAAGAGTAACTTTTTTTTCGTAAACTCAATAATAAAAAAGTTTTCCATATGGTGCGAACTTAAGTGGACACACTGTATATATATTATATTTTTTTACGAGGGGACCCTTGAAGATATGAAATTGATTTCTCTTCGGTTGCCTTAAGCAAGGTCGAACGTATTCAAATCTATGTTGCTTGTATCAAAATTTAGACCACACTTGCATCTCTAAAAATTTACAGAAAACATTTAATATCTGGATAACGGTAAGGTTTAGGTATAGCAAAGTATACATGAACTTGCCTTATTTTTTCCCCTGAATGCATTAAAATAGAAAAAACAGGGTGGTTTTATTTAAAACAATGAAGAAATTTGATATTTATTAAGTTAAACTTTGAACACTTTTTATACACACCCTGTATAAAATGAAATATGTTCCAACATAGATTCGAATACGTTCGACCTTGCTTAAGGCAACCGAAGAGAAACCATTTTCATATCTTCAAGGGTCCCCTCGTAAAAAAATAATTTATAAGGGTCTTCAACGGTCAAATTTTCTACAAAAAAATCAATAACTCAAAAAGTGTGCATTTTTCGAAAAAAGTTTTCAGACAAAAGTATACTAAAATATTACGTAGATTTCAAAAATGTATTAATATACAGGGTGTTTCATTCAAAATAACAAAGTTACAGTCGACTTTCGGTGGAACCGGAAGTCGGCCATCTTTGAAAATATTTTAGTTGAAAAGATCGTATCCGAAAACCCAAACGTAGAAATTTTCATGATTTTAGTATAAGTATTTTGCCATATACAGATCAGACCACTCGTCGTGGGACACCCTGTATTTGTTACCTGTTTTGTTTATGGCCTTCAGTAAGATTTTTATTAGGCCTTGTGCCTTGTTATTGATTTTTCCTTTAAAAAAAAGAAAAAACATCATTAATGCTTTTTCTCATTAACTTTATTACCCAAACACTTGCCAATTTGGATTACTCATATCATACCAAATTTTAACATTACAATGTATTTATTCATAGCTATAATATAAGAGTAAAGGTAACTTTGTAACTTACATTTAATTGTGGGTCCATAGTGTCAACGAAAGAAAGTAGACTTCCGCCCTCTCCCATCATAGTGCTTGCTCGTGGTTGAGAAAACAAAACTCCTGATTCTTGTGATGTTGAAGAAGCTGCAGATATGAACATGTCAGACTTGGAGGACATAACACTCCCTGGTCTTTTACTCCCAAATGAACCAGGACTAGGGCATGCCTCAGGTGGAACAAAAGACACATCAACGGATAACTCTTCCAGTCCTTCGCCTGATTTTCTCATGCCCTCTTTCTCTTTGCCTTAAATGTTGCTAGTTTGGCTTTCCAAATATTTCTTCAAGTCTTGTGCACACTTGAAACATTTCTTAATGTGTTTTGTCATTTTATTGACATTAGACTGCTGGTACTCTTTTGAACAATATTTACAAACAACACCTTTGTCTTTCTCTTTGAAAAAATCCCAAGCAGGTCCTTTTTTCTTTCCCATTTTCTCTTAAGGTCTAAATTAATACTTACAAAAGTTACAAAATAAATTATCTTTAATTAATAATTATTTATGCAACAAGTGCAAAAAGTGAGTGTTTTTTGCACGCGACGTGAAATTGTCCAACGAGGTCTTTAGGCCGAGCTGGACAACACGTCGAGTGCAAAAAACACGTTTTGCAAGAGTTGCATACAATATTTTTTCTAAATTCATGCAAAAACTGGAAAATTAGAATATAAATATGTCAAGAACCTAATATAACCTAATCAAACTCAATCCGTTCTTCTTTTTTGTATCTTCATGGCCTCCACCTTGTCAGTACTCAATCATAGCTGGTTTTCGCCTTGATCATTTAAATTTTAAATAATTAAAGATTTTTGCAATAATTGTAACTCGTTGAGACTAAGTAGTAAGATATACATATATTATTGTTGTATTAAAGCAGGATCAGATACTTGCCATGGATTTTTATTTAATTTAAATGTTTATGTTTGTCATAAATCATCACAAAACTGACACAAGAGTGACAGATGAGTGCAATAATAGTATTTTATGCAACGAACATGTAATGATAGCCATTAAGACACGAGCATATTGTAGGATACGAAACGAGCCGCAGGCGAGTTTCGTATATAATATGCGAGTGTATTAATGGCCATTACATGAAAGTGGCATACAATATTTTTTCTAATCCGATTAATAAATCAATAATTATTTGTTAAATCAATTTTAAATATAGTTACTTTTGAAAATAAAAATTATTTGACAGCTATCAAATTAAGTGTCACTTTATAGGTCTGTTCGCCTGCAATAAAAGTGTAGCTCTGAGCTATATAATTTTGAAGAATTCAGGTCTATCTGTGAAAAAATACGTGTAAAATTACTAAATTTGGGAATATCTATGTATATTGCATTTGTGAACTGCAAGAAGCATTAAAACATAATTAAAATAAATAAAATCGTATAGCTCAGTGCTACACTTTTATTGCAGGGAACAGAACTAATATGATTAATTTCAGAAATGTCAACCAGGTATCCATGGCTATATTGAATATTGTGCGAATGTCGCATTCCTATTGGCTTAAAAATCTGTATCATAATGAAAATCTGTATCATAATGAATTTCATTATGATACAGATTTTAGTCTTTTAATAAGTTTATTATAAAACAGGAGTAGAAAAAATATTTTATCGCACTAGTGCAATAAAGTACCACTTTTCCATTAAATGTGGTTCACAAAAGTGTTGTTTTTTGCATGAATGTAGAAAATAGTTATTTATGCAACAAGTGCAAAAAGTGAGTGTTTTTTGCACGCGACGTGAAATTGTCCAACGAGGTCTTTAGGCCGAGTTGGACAACACGTCGAGTGCAAAAAACACGTTTTGCAAGAGTTGCATACAATATTTTTTCTAAATTCATGCAAAAACTGGAAAATTAGAACATAAATATGTCACGAAGCTAATCTAACCTAATAAAACTCAACTCGTTCTTCTTTTTTGTATCTTTATGGCCTCCACCTTGTCAGTACTCAATCATAGCTGGTTTTCGCCTTGACCATTTAAATTTCAAATAATTAAAGATTTTTGAAATAATTGTAACTCGTTGAGACTAAGTAGTAAGATATACATATATTATTGTTGTATTAAAGCAGGATCAGGTACTTGCTATGGATTTTTATTTAATTTAAATGTTTATGTTTGTCATTAATCATCACAAAACTGACACAAGAATGACAGATGAGTGCAATAAAATATTTTATTGCACTAGTGCAATAAAGTACCACTTTTTCCATTAAATGTGGTGCACAAAAGTGTTGTTTTTTGCATGAATGTAGAAAAACACTTTTAAACTATCAAGGAAACAGTTTTTTGTATTCTGTGGAAATTTTAATATTTTTAAATTGCAAAGCGCTTTCGGCTGTTACGCCATCATCAGTGCATTACCTGCAAGTAAGTTAATAAGTTAGGAAATTTTGAAGAATTACTTACTTGTCAGGTAACTACAAAAAACCCATATCCAGTGAAAAATTCACAACACATTCATAAAACAATTGAAACTTTTGTTGATAGTTGAGTAGACTGTATACTATTTATGGTTTAAAACATTTTTTTCTATTTTAAATTAAATACAGATATATTATATTTCTCAAAATTATTATTAATGACAGCTGTTGACAATTTTTTTTATATTTTCTCCGCTACGTCGTCAGGATACGTAACAACTTTTTCAAATTAAAATCACATGAAATTTTTATAAAATTATCCCTCATTTAAGCTTCTTCAACATCACAAGAATCAGAAGTTCCGTTCCTTCAACCACGAGCAAGCACTATGATGGGAGGGGGAGGAATCTAATAATCTAATCTAATCCTTGTGAGCTTCGAAGTTGGTTCTGTCATTGAAAAAGGACGGTTTTCACAATAAAATGCGGAGAACTATATAAATTACACTTAAAATGTTCAATTCGCCAATGGATAGCTAACAGTTCTTTCATGATTATAAATTTATTCAATTCACTTCTCTTGAAACCTCGCGATGCATAAGCTATAGGTTTATCTATACCTTCGTATTCCTGACTAAGTATTGCAGAACACGCAATATTTGAAGCTTCTGTTGTCAATATAAATTTTTTATTGAAATCTGGATATTTCAGAATAGGTGGCTGGATTAATGCCGATTTTAATATTTGGAATGATTTTCGCAGTCTTCTGACCACTCAAATTTCACATTTTTCCTAGATAATTTATTGAGAGGTATGCATATTTCAGCGAAATTTGGAATGAAACGTCTGTAATGATTACAGAATGGTACGAACTTTTAAGATTTTTCTGAATTTTTGGGGCACTGGATACTGCTCAATGATTGAATATTTTGCTTTTTCGGGTAGAACTCCTTCACTATACAAATTGTGTCCTAAATACGTTACTTCTCGCCTGAAGAATTGACATTTTTGTGGATTTAATTTAAGATTGAATTTCCGACATGTGTTAAACACCCTTTCGAGATTACTTAAATGATGATTTTCTGACATCCCTATTACAACCTGTATCATCCATATAAAGAAATGCATTTTCTGGAGTTAATCCTGAAAATACTATGGATATCATCCTTGAAAAACTATTTGGACTTATATTTAACCCAAATGGTAATGTTGTATACTGAAAAGAACCTTTATCTATGCCAAAAAAATGTATATTTCCTTGAAGACAATTCTAAGGGAATTTTATGAAAACCTGACTGAAAACCATTTCGACCTCCCTAACTGATCTAAGATCGAATCTATTCTAGGTAATGCAAATTTATCTGCGACTATTCTTGTTTAATTGCCTGTAATCTATACAAAGTCTCCAAGACTTCTCTCCGTTGATTGCCTTTTTGGGTACAAGTAAAACTGGGACCTTCACACCGTAGCAAATTGTTTATTAAGTCCTGAGATTCAAGGCAATCAGCTGGATTATCCGCCGACCCCAAATACCGCCACTTAAAAGACGCAGTCAACTCCTGAATTTGAGCTACTCTGTTAGCTACAAAAATATTCCATCCGAGGGGTGCATCTTTAGCCAACACAACACGATTTGAGAATCTGTCCACAAATGAAACCTTGTTTATCAACTTAGATAATATAAGACACGCGCTTAGTTCCAATTTTGGAATTGTGATTGTTTTTAGCTGCGCGACTTTAGATTTAGAACAAATAAGTTTAGACGATACAGTGTTATCATCGTAACTTACCCTTGAATATACACATGCCCCAAATGCTATCAAACTCGAGTCTGCAAACCTAATTACCTAATTCAAGTAATACCCTTGTAGATAAAAATAGTGCAGCTTTTGTTTCATACGTTACTGTTTGTAATTCCATTCCATTCCGCTATAACGGATTTTCCGTTCCTATCCAACAAACACACCTGGGTTGTAGCTAACATAACATAGTTAGACCTTCCTTGTGACAACAATTGAATTGAATTATTTGAAGAAATTTTATTTTTCTCAACTGTTTGGTCAGAAATAACTCCTGCAGTTGCCTTATCCTGAGGTGCATGACTTTCCCTAAAATTCCCACTAATATTAGATTGAACATTATCGCGAGGGCTATTAACAATAGCAACATTGCCTCTGCTGCTATGACCATGATCACTATATTGCCCTTTCTGAACGTTCAATGTGTTGTGACTACCCTTACAAATGAAACACCCTGATTTAGTACAGTTTTGAACAAAATAAGGTAAAAAACACTTATCAAACAATTTAGTTGTAATCACAAATTGCCAAATGAGGTAAAAAACACTTATAACATAATTAAGTTGTATTCACAATTTGCCGTCGTTGATCAACCGACAACGATTTAAATTTAAATCATTTACCCACCTGGTGATTAGTACCCTTACAATAACAACATTTTCGCATGTAAGTTCCCCTTTGATCCGTGAATTTTGTATTTGAATCAACAAATTTTCCCTCGCTTCCCGGGACCCCTAAATTCTCTAATGCAATACACCGCTTTTCTAGAAAACCCAAAAATGCTTTTAATGTTGGCAGTGCACTACTTCCTCTGTTAAATTCAAATGCTTGTTTAGTTTGGAAATCTAACTTTTAAACCGATAAGTAGATTGAAATCAAATCCCATGCCTCAATTGGGACACTTTTTTAAAGCTTCCATATGTTGATTTATTGTTGTAATGAATTCACGCAAGTTAATTCCCGTACACCTATTTATAGACGGAATTTCCACCAGTGTCTTAATTAGTGCATTGGTAACAAACAATTTATTCTAATACCTATTTTTCATAGTGTATAAAGTTATCGTTCGTTAAAGATAAAGGACCCCGCACTTTTTATAGGTAAAATGGTTCTCGGTGAAATTGTCTGAATTTTTGGTATATTGTAGTATTCGATGTACTGATTGAACGTACAAAATCGCAAAGTTTGTTGATGGATAGACATTGAAATACAGGGCGTTCAAGTTAAAAATCAATAAATTTTATTTAATTATTTCCTCGGGATTTGAAACTGCCAACTGCATTTTTTTCCGCTCTTATCATCAACGTACCTTCATATTAGTAAATATCATTCAGATAGTGAAGATTATATCATTATGTACAGTGTGAGAAATAAAAACATTTTAGTAATGTCTCAAAATTCGACGTAATAATGAAATATTGTAAAAATTATGTTGGCATGCAATATACTATTTTCATTCCATCATTTATCACAATTCATACATTTCGTACAGGGTGATTAGAAAAATTGCTGAAATAAATGGCCTAACCTAATACCTATTTTTCATAGTGTATAAAGCTATATTGAAGTTATCGTTCGTTAAAGATAAAGGACCCCGCACTTTTTATAGGTAAAATGGTTCTCGGTGAAATTGTCTGAATTTTTGGTATATTGTAGTATTCGATGTACTGATTGAACGTACAAAATCGCAAAGTTTGTTGATGGATAGACATTGAAATACAGGGCGTTCAAGTTAAAAATCAATAAATTTTATTTAATTATTTCCTCGGGATTTGAAACTGCCAACTGCATTTTTTTCCGCTCTTATCATCAACGTACCTTCATATTAGTAAATATCATTCAGATAGTGAAGATTATATCATTATGTACAGTGTGAGAAATAAAAACATTTTAGTAATGTCTCAAAATTCGACGTAATAATGAAATATTGTAAAAATTATGTTGGCATGCAATATACTATTTTCATTCCATCATTTATCACAATTCATACATTTCGTACAGGGTGATTAGAAAAATTGCTGAAATAAATGGCCGGTTCTTTCTTACACATCCTGTATATTCAAGTGGATTATCATCCTCCGAAGATAGCTGATACCGTATAAACATGATTTCATTAGGATATATAGGGTGATAATGAAAATTTTCGATGATAAAAATGACAAAATATCAGTTTCAAAAATCACCCTGTAATTCACGATTAACCCGGTGAAATTCCTTTATTATTATTAAATATATTCATCATTCTCTACTCAACATTTTCCCAAAAATTCAGTTTTCTACTATGTTTAGTTTGATAGTTATTAATGATTGACGAGTTGAAAGAACTTCGTTCACGCGTACATAATTCTACTAGTGGCCAAGATATTTCACAGCTTATAATTGAATTCATATACCTTTCTGATGTGATTGTTATCTCTAATATTAACCCTTTTTTACATTTATTTTGATCTCCACATTCTCTCGTTTCACTTTTTGTGAAATATCTTTGCCACTAATAGAATTATGTACGCGTGAACGAAGTTCCTTCAACTCGTCAAAAATTAATAACTATGAAACTAATCATAGTAGGAACATGAATTTGTGTAAAAGTGTTGGGTAGAGAATGATGAATATATTAAATAATAATTAAGGAATTTTACCGGGCTAATTGTGAATTACAGGGTGATTTCTGAAACTTTGATATTTTGTAATTTTTATCATCGAAAATTTTCATTATCACCCTATATATCCCAACGAAATAATGTTTATACGGTTTCAGCTATCTTTGGAGGATGATAATCCAGTTGAATATACATGATGTGAATGAAAGAACCGGCCATATATTTTACCAATTTTTCAAATCACCCTGTACGAAATGTATGAATTGTGATTAATGATGGAATGAAAATAGTATATTGCAGACCAGAATAATTTTTACAATATTTCATTATTTCATAGAATTTTGAGACATTACTAAAATGTTTTTATTTCTCACTCTGTACATAATGATATAATCTGCACCAATTGAATGATATTTACTAATATGAAGGTACATTGATGATATGAGCATAAAAAAAATGCATCTGCCACTTTCAAATCCCGAGGAAATCATTAAAAAAAATTTACTGATTTTTAACTTGAACGCCCTGTATTTCAATATCTATCAATCAACGAACTTTGCGATTCTGCACATTCAATCAGTACATCGAATACTACAATATACTAAAAATTCAGACAATTTCACCGAGAACCATTTTACCTATAAAAAGTGCGGGGTCCTTTGCGACCAATTTAAGATGCTCACCCCTTAGGGAAGACTTCAGATAAATAAACCTTTATCAGATAATGGTGTGTTATCGATAATCAGGGCAGAAAATAAATCGTAAAATCCACTCCAATCGGAAAATTTGCCATTAAAAACTGAAATGGAGAATTCTGGAACCTTACCATAATTATTTTGAGCCTGTGACGTCACAGGAGAGCTAGAGCTCGAGCTAGAATTTGTTATAATAGGAGTAAACTACTTTAAATTAGTGCACACAAATTGAGATATTTGGTTTCAACGTTAACTCTATCATTCAAAATAGTATCAGAATCATCCTCATATAGATCTTCAAATTTACCTTGAACTCCCGAGTACTTTTCAAACGCTTCTTTAAAAATGTTTTGCCTAACTTCAAAATCATAGGCATTCACATTCTGCTTCGCTATACTTTTGCTCACAAAAGTTTCTACTCTAGTAATTGAGCCGTTAAAAACAGTCCTTCGTTTAATTAAGATTTCCATTTTTAGAAAAAAGATCAAAAAACCAATATAATATGAATATCTTTATAGCAGAGTACACATGACTAAAAAGTCAAGAAAACAGTTTTTTGTATTCTGTGTAAAAATTTTATTTTAAAAAATTGCTAAGCGCTTTCTTCTGTTACGCCATCATCAGTGCATTACCTACCTACCATTACCTACCTACCTACTTATTTTACTTATTCGTCAGGTAATTATAAAAAACCATATCCAGTGAAAAAAACTTACAACACATTGATAGAACGATTGAAACTTTTCTAAATTAAAATTACATGAATTTTTTATTTTCCCATTTTTCTCTTATTTGAGGTACTGTCGTTAACTATTGTGCATTTTTATCATAGTTTCTAACTAGGTACACGTGTTGGTGTAACGGAAATTGAAGTGACACTGCATTTATTTGGAAATAACAAGAAACCTACATGGAACTATGACAAGTGACAGTCTAAATAAACACAGAGTTGAAGTTAGTGAGCATAAAACTAGCATTATAACATTGAGGTGTGAATGTAAAATTTTTAAGCAATTTATTTCAAATTGTGAAAATCATTTCAAATAATGTGATCCGGTAATTACTCAAAACTAATACGTAAATTTCCCGAATAAAATTGAAAAAAAGATTAGATATTAAGGTCTAATGAGAACCCCATAATCTTGTTTTTTTTTAAAATGCGGTTTTCATTTCATCTTAATTTTATTCGGGAAATCTTCATATTAGTTTTGAGTAATTACCGGATCACATTATTTGGAACGGTTTTCACAATTTGAAATAAATTCCTTGAAAATTTTACATTTACACCTCACTGTTACAATGTTAGTTCTATGCTCACTTTAGATAACTTTAACTATGTGTTTATTTAGGCTGTCACTTGTCATTGTTCAATTTAGGTTTCTTGGTAATTTCAAATTAATGATTAATGCAGTGTCACTTCAATTTCCGTTGCACCAACACGTGTACCTAGTTAGAAACTGTGATAAAAATGCACAATAGTTAACGACAGTACCCCAAATAGGGGGTAAATTGAGAAAAAAAATTCATGTGATTTTAATGTAAAAAAGTTTTATTTATTTTATCAATGTGTTATACATTTTTTTACCGGATATGGTTTTTTGTAGATACTTGACGAGTAAGTTAATTCTTTACAACTTTACTCACTTGCAGGTGATACAATGATGATGGTGTAACAGCCGAATGCGCTTTGCAATTTTTTAAAATCAAATTTCCACACAGAATACAAAAAACTGTTTTCTTGCATATACAAGAACAAAATATCTTATGAAAGAAAATGTTAGCTAAACCAGTGAAAGGGCTCAACACCATAAATAGTCAAATAAACTAATATCCAATAATTAATATATCGAAGTAAAAAATGTAATAGTTCCCCAATAAAAAAAAAATTTTTATCCGACCTTACAGCTGGGACACTTCTAAAAAAACACTGCACACACACACAGCATGAAAATCTTCCATTACTTGAACATTAAATCTGCAATCCTCATTGTATCCGTACCATATGATGACTTGGAAGATATCTAACATATCTCCAAATACAACTCCTTTCTCCGCAACTCCTTTTTGTTTGACAACAAAAACACCAAAAAACCCGGTTAAATAAAATCCGGCTCGAATGACCATGTAATATGTGCCAAATTACCGAATTGATTATGCCACATATCAACTCGAACTCCTCAGTACTATAAGCTGTAGGACTTACAGCAGAAATAAAGTATTCTTGATTTTGTTTAGTTTATAGTTCTTTATTTTATGTAGACTTATAAAGGACAAACAAAACATTATGTACAATATACTTATTGTGACGGAGAGAGGTGAAGAAGATCACCTCTCTCCGGTTCTTACTAACTAGACACGTCACTTTGGACACCCTCGATGCAAAATCTTCCTAATAAATGCTCGGGCTCAAGATTTTTAACGTGGTTTCCTTTACGGCCCCTTGACCTTTAGCGCCAAGAGTTCCAGATAGCCTCAGATGGAGGTTACGGAAAATTCCAGAGGTCGAACTATAAGTTACGGTGAAGACTTCTGTTTTTCTTTCCATCACAAACAAATTACCATTACCTGAGCAACCAATATGACAATAAAATACGGTAATTCAAATGAGGTTTGTATTCCAATACAAAATTATAATCGGTTAACAGCAACAAAGAGAAAAAAAACTTATCCGTACCTACTAATACTGCTAGCAAGAGGACGGGCACTCAAACAAAAAAATTATATACACCAGACAGGATATAGTAGAGATAGTATATAAAGACGATTCACATAATATACTATTCACAAAATAAACGGCAGAATGGTTCAAATATATATTTTTAACTAAGCGATAAAAGTAATTTTACCCTTTGAAACACTATCGGTTTCAACCTAAACGTTCGTAGACACGGCATGTATTTTCCGAGCGGATTTAAGAAGCAACGAGAGCCTCTCAAAACTGCTGTCCTCTACCTTAATGCCGTATTTTCCACTAATCGTATCGAAAATAATTTTTTTTGAAAAAAAACCGAAACTAGTTTCAATCACTTTATTCCAATACCAATGAATATAATGAACGGTCCGAAAGTTTAATCAAGTGAAATTAAAATACATTTATACCGAATATCCCAAATATTTCAATAAATAGAATTGTAACCCAAATTGTTTTACCAGGTAAAATTTATATTTACTACCTTACAACGTTAACGAAAACTTAAGTAGGTTAGTAAGGAGGGAGCAATATTTCATATCTTGAAAATTAATCACCGGAGCAAGAAAATAACACGAAGAATTCAAATCCTCATTTAACCTAGAAAAAAAAAATTTTGAATCACTAATTTTTCTATTTTTGTCAAGTGAGATAATTTATGATTATTTTAGTTGGACGAGTAGTTTTAGTCCCGATTGTGTTATTAATTAGAACAATTATTTTAAGGCATACAATCCATGAATGAATTACAAATAATATTTTTCACTCATATTTTCAAAACTGTTGTCACTAAATGTCGATTTCAGATATAGTCAATTTCAGATTATATTTTGAGAATCCCAATTTTACCTATTATTTCATTGTTACACACATTTTCATTTATTTTCAACTTTTTGGGTGTTACCTGGAGTGTTACTTATGTTTATGTTTGTATATTTTATTGTGACTTACCTTTCGGATTTATCATTGTGATTACTGTATGTATTGAATGAATAAAAACACATCTTTGTACAAACATGCAAAATTTATGTTTTGTAATGTTTTGATTTGAGTGATGTATTTTCTTTATTTTTTAATTTTCAATGATTGATATATTTTATTATTATTTTTGTTGGGCGCCTTTTATTTTTCTAAATCTTTGTATAATTATTTTAAAATTTTTATCTGATATAAAAGAATTTAACTAGCTATTAAAGGAAAACAATTTTTGACTCTTCCTCAGGTTGCGGTTCCCTCACTTAAATTTTAATTAAATAATTTAGTAGTTTTTCAAAATGTTTAATATAGAATTTAAATGTATTTGTTTAATAAAAATTAGAACCAAACTTAAACCAATTATTCGTAATATTTTATAAACCTTCTTTTACTTTTAAAAATTATATTTTCTCTTATTATCCTCAGCAACTGAATATTCTGTTTTCTTTAATTATATTCAATGATTATTTTGATATCTATTCTTTACTGAATATCTAAAACCTACTCGTCGTTTTCCCCCCGTAATACAAATAGAAATTTGTACATGCGCACAGACTTTATCTAATCTTTATTTCAAACCATGTATCTAACCATGTGTTGGTGAGAAAAAGAATTATTGAATTGCTTTGGATTATTTAAATTATTAAGGTAAGCTTCCTTTTTATTTTTTATAACTACTAATATTAAAATCTTAACTAACTTATCTAATAAGAAATACTCAATTGCGGAATAAATGTTTTTTACGATGAACAAATTTATAGGTTATCCGCTTTCAGGAACTTGGATCCGATAAATTCCTCTCTCTGCTATGTGGGCTATAAATTAATCAGAATGGATTGCTGATTTCATACACACTATTATAGAAAGTAAACTGAACTTTCTCAGGAACAAACTGCATACAATATCCTTTGAAATTGCTGGGATGCTATCTCCAGTCAAGGTTAAATATAGGATAAACAAAGCTTACCGCTTTCTAGTAGATAATAAATGAATGGAATCTCTTATAAGGTTAGTGTTCTTAGTTTTTCTGTTGGTTTGGCTTGATTTTGAGGCACTTTACTTTATATTTTAAAATTTTAATTTTTATCTTTCATAATTTTTTCACCTGCTTCCTTCTCCTTCAAAAATCAACAACCTTCTTTTTTTTTATTTATTTATTATTCCACAGGCGACTTTTTTTGTGATAATTTGTCTTACTGTCATTTTTGACTTCCATCAATATAAAGGTCATTTCACATGTTTACTTATGTCAATGATCTTATGAATAACACTTTCTTTTAATCGGTTGATCTAATTCGCGATTAATCACTGTCACTTCACTGAATTTTGATAATTTAGTTATATAAATCTAATTTAAATACAATATTTATAACATTTTACATAACATGTATCAATTAGGAGATTATTTATTTGAGGTTTATAAAGATATTTTATTGATTGTTATATATTATTCTATTATTAAATTAATTTGATCTATTCCAAAACTACTCCTATTCATGGTGAATTAATTTCTTACATATTATTCTCTCTAGTTACAGGTTCTTCCCCTTAAATTGGATTCACCTGATTTCAAATCATCACAGTTTATATAGTCTCTATAAAATTTTATATTAAGTAACATATTAACCACTTATGATATATACACTTCAAATTTCTCAGGCTTATGCATAGAATGAACTCATTTATTAACGATTACATAATAAAAATACTAAAAATTTATCATTGGCAAAAAAATGGGTTTTATAAATTGACAATAGCACAAATAATAATTAATATTATTATCCACACTGATGTTCTAGTCCCATGAGTATATATCTCCAATGAGATAATTCTTCACAAGCGAAGATAATGTGAGATGTTTCCATCTTTTCCATGCACAGCTGACAGATAGCTTCCTCCCTATATATGCCGATTGTAAGCTTGTGCTTCCTTAGAGTGTAAAGTGTGCTATATTGAGTAATAAATTAACTGCTTATCATATATACTCTTATTAGTAAATAGACAATCTATCTACAATTGTTTTATGTAAGTATGTATTTTTGTGGTAACATTCACCAAGACCTGAAAAATCTATTGTTTCCCCTCACTTCTACTTCGTTCCTGAGGAGAGCCTCAGAAACTAGTAGCTTAAGTCCTATTTCCCGGAGTAATTTCAGGATATCTGCAGGCTTCAGCTTGGGTAAATGATCCTTTTCTATCCAGTAATCTCCCAGGTACTGTGCTCTAGGAGTGCTGTGCAGCTGGAAATAATGTGGATGCCACAAAATTTACTTTCTTCTTCTTCCACTATTTTGAGCTTTTTCAGGTGACCATTCAAGCAACCATGTACCGTTAGAATCTCTGTTAAAACACTTAAAGCAGTTTTACTATTACTTATGCATTCATTTGATCTCAGCAGGTTGTATAATGAAAATATTCAAAATTCATGGGGTTCGATAAATTAACGATGGCATTGATATATTATCCACTTGATTCCATAAAGAAAGTGGGAAAGACTTTATCAATAATTCAAAACTTCTATGCTTTGATTTATCCTCTCCACATGTACCCTCGCTCTAGCAATCCAAACATTCAGTAAAGCTTCTTGTCGAGAAAGCTGATCTCGTCTTCCAAGAAATGGAGGACGTATTAATTGAATACCTTCAGATTCAACTTAATTCTCGATAAGACAACCTTTGTCTGCCATAATATGGTCAAGAAATTTGTCATACTGATGAAGATTGCTTGAATATTTCACTATCTGATGATCTACCTCCATTGCTTTGCTGATATATATTACAAGGCCAGCAGATGAAACTCCAGTTGATATTTCAAGTGTATGTCTTTTTATAATGGGAATAGGTTTTGAGTCTACAACAAAGGCATTTGGGATGCTGTAAAGGAATCTCAGTGCAGTCGAGCACTACTCTTATTTTCTCAAAACCTTTAAAACAAAGAGGCATATTTTGCAAAATCTCTTCTTCAAATGGCCAGGTAATAGCATATTGGAGAACATTTGCCAGTTTCACTGAAGTTTCATGGAATATCACTCGGCATGATGGTTCACTAACTGAAAACAAGATAGATAATACATTGTATCGTTAAGCAGTTTCACTGTCATAACTGCGTTTCTTTCTATTTTCTGGAAACATTTCTGTTACTAATTTCACAATAGTGTTTTGTAATTGAAAAGATGGTGATCCCGTTAATGTTGTCAGTTCTTTTGTAGAGGTTATCCTTGTTGAAAAAGGTTCAAATTAATCACCACTCTTGACTTGTGCTGCACAATCAACACCAAACTTTGTTTTGAAAATGGTGTCTTGCAATTATACCAAAGTTTCAGCAGCCATAATTTGATCAGTTCCTGGAAAAAAAATATAAGTTCGGAGGAATAACAGAAGATTACTCTATACACCTTTTTTCTCCGTAGTACTGCATGTTGCATTTAAAGAAATTTCATCCACTTCAAACAAATTTCAGAAATTATCAGTAACCTCAATAGCACTAAAATCACCACTCCTACTCTTTGTCGTTTTCGTTTTCTGGAACATACTTGCTTGACTGTGGTAGTTTTAAGGAAGGACCTGCATTTGAAAGAAGATATATATTTATTCATTTTTCACCTTCACAAATATAAACTATACAATCCACTATCAACTTATAAGTATTACAAACTTGGTACTTACCTTAACTGTAGTAGTCTTCAATTTTTAAATATGAAGAACACACATACATACTATCTGTAACTGGTTTCCCCATTTTTAGTTTCGTTGCGCAAGTCTCTCTTTGAGATATATTTTCCATAACTCAAAACATATTTTCAATATTCACCATTCTTCCCATGGGAGGGGATTTATCGAAATATTAATCGGGATTTTTCCCTTTACGGCTAGTGCAACCAAATACACAACAGATTCGATTATGCAGCGACATAATTCAAAGTATAAAACTTAAAAAAAGGTACAAAATATTGAAATCAAACCTGATCTGCAATGAAGACAAAAAATAGGATAACATAACCTCTTTCATAATATCTCTGATTATATAAAAATTTTACCTCAGAAATAAAGATATTTAGGGGATCAATTAAATCCGTTTGATATGCCAGACAGGCATTTTAGACAAATGTTTCGGTTGGACAAAAATAGTGTTCAATTCTGAATTCATAATTCAAAGCTTTATTCGGGTTTTTGTTTCTGGACAGTCCGTAAACCAATCTGGAATTGGTTTTTTGATATTAGGTTAGCAGTCTTGGATATAACCATTAAATAACGGTAAGCAGTTCTTTGCACTGTTAACAATATAATAATTAATATTCGTTTTTGATTTCAAGTTTAATAATGGGGGAATTTCCATGTATTAAAGATAAAGAAGAGGAGACATACTTTTCTAAAGAAAATATTTTGAAGTTGTTAGAGTTTTATAAGAAGTACCATAAAAAAATAGGTTCCTATGAAATTAGGTCAAAAAAAAAGCTATGGGAGGTCATTGCCAAGGATCTCTCCAATGAATATCAATTAATAATACCTGCAGTGGCAGTGGCTAAGCTTTTAATTAAAATTTTTGTGCACATTTGTAAGATTCCCTGTATCCTTATAAGGAGTCAATAGGTTTCTTAAGCAGGGATAGGCGCTATCCCCTAGAAGGACATAATCTTGACATTTTTCAGTAAGAGTTTGCGCCAATGGGCTATTTCGGAAGACTCTGGCATCATGCACACTGCCTGGATAACCAATTAATGTATCCCTTATTTTTCTATTTTGGTCACAAACAACTTGCATCTGCAAAGTAATATATACTGATTATATAATCATTATACTAATACATTTGTGTACCTATTATAAGTATCTGATAGATCATGAAATATCTTAATACGACATACCCCACATTAAAAATATTAAAATGAGATGTCATATTACTTGTTCATTTATAACAATTACTAACATTTATACTCCTGATGATACAAATATGTGATTTGGATTAGACAGCACACTGTATATATCTTAAAACTTTTGTAAATAGTATTAAGTAGTTCTACCTGTATAGAATAAAACTTTTTCCTATTTAAGTAGGATTCTGGGTCTTCTGATGGTGCATCAATCCTTATGTGTGTTCCATCAATGCATCCAATTACATTAGGAAATCCCATCTCTGAAAATTTTTCTGAAATGTGCACACACTCTGCTTGATAGGGCCAAACAATTATTTGGTGAGACATATTGGATAGAAACATTGAGACTTTGTCAACTATGAAGTGCAGCGTGCTTACAGATAAATTAAACCGATCAGCAATATCTCTAAAGGAAATTGCTTCAGTAGAGGCAAACCACAAGAAGGCCAGTATGCATTTTTCACTACTGATCCTTCTAAAACCAGTACCTTTCTTTGGAAAATACTCAGATGCTTCAAAAGCTACCCTTAGCTTTTCAACTGCATTTCTAGAAAGCCTAAAAAATAAAAAATATATGTTATATTATTATAACTTGTATCGGTTTTTTGTTACTTTGAATTGACCAAAAAGTTACCTAAAATGTTGCACAAACTGCTTCTCGTTATATTGAGGAACAGTCTCTTCCACAAAGTTTTGGTATTTAAAATTATCTTATCTTCTGGAATGACAAGATTGTTAATTACATGAAGAAGAACATCGTCTTCACTTGATGATGATGATTATGATGATGATGATGATGATGATGATGATGATGATGATGATGATGATGATGATGATGATGATGATGATGAGTTCAAGTATTATCATGAAATCATTAGCATCCATTTCGTAAATATTAATTTTCAGAGTAAAAATCCAATCCAAAATAAACAGCCAACTTAACCTCGTCTGTGCTAACCCTAACCTCTGCGAATTTTCATTCTTTCTTTGGAAATGGTTTGAGCATGCGTAAAAAATAATCCGAAAATCGTCCTAGCTCGAGACTGGTGACTAGCTTTAGACGGTCTTCGAACTGTCCAAGATCTGCTCTTGAATAAACCCGAACGCCAAACTGCGGGTGTCAGAACCATCCTGTTAAAACCCGAACAAGACAATTTCGACTGCGCAAACTCGGGACAGTCTTAAAACAGTAATTGCATGAACCTGAATAAAGCTCAAGACCTCATGTTATGGAGAATAATTTAGGAATTCCCTTTGTGGTAAAAGTGATAATAAGTAATGCAAATTCTATTAACAATTTAATTAACTTTTTTAGGTTTTTGCTAAAATACTAAAATTTCTGGTCACGGGCTCATTTCAGAACGCTGTTGGCTGTTTCAAGGTTAGAATTTTGACATTATGAACAGAAGTGAATCTGAAACTTACAAGGTAAAGATCTGTAACTATGAGCCTTACAGATTTGTTTCCAGAATAACAAATTTCACAAATCTGTTGAAGTTCAAGCTACAGATCCTATATCTTACAGATTCTCTAGCTTATAGGTAAATTCTTAGAATCCCAACATTAGCTATTTTGTTAGGTTGGGATGATGGAAAACACATGGCAAAATTTAGATTAAGGAAGGAATTTTGTTTTCAAGACACTTGTTATCTATTTTTTACGGTTTGTTTGCCGTTCCTTTCGAAAATTTAATAATAAATTAACATTCAATTGAAAATTCTGGAGTATTCTTACATACATTAGTCAAGCGAGGGCGCATTAAAAATCATCCGGGGGCGCCATTGCGCCCGCGAGCGGCTCTTTGCCTACCCTGCTTCAGATAATGAGCAAATTTTTTGTATCATTAGTAGAATTGCCTCACTTTATTTCAAATAAAAAAGAGTTACGTTGCTTTGCATCTTAAAACTATACGATGTACTGGTGGTCTTAAAAATTGAACACTGGCTTTGTAGTATAGGTAAAATAGGATTAAAATGGAAAAATTTTGTAATCAAATTAACAATTGTTATTCATTTACTTGAATAACAAAGATGTTAAAAAATTAAAAAAAAGTTCACTCATTAACTTAGTGACCAATACGAAACTAGATAGTACTCACTTTCTTATTACCATTACCTAATCACAGGTAAGCAACGAATATTATTAGAACTTAAATATTTATAATTCGCAAACATTAACTATTTCTTATCAAATAAAGCACCTAATTAAAATAATATTTGGTATGAAATCTCTAAAACTCAGCATCTCCACTTGAATTCTAAGCCAGCTATCGCTAACTTGCAAACAGTTAGGTACCCATAATTTCAAATAACAGTTAAATCAGTGGTAAATTATAAGTGTACTTACTACTAATAAAAATAAGTTTGTTGATGGCACATGGTTCTCAAACTAGACAATCTACTTAATTAAAAAGCGCAGTGCCGTGTTCACTACAAAATTGATAAACAAATATTTCAAAAAACATTTCA
Organism: Galerucella nymphaeae; assembly: GCA_963978555.1. NCBI lineage: Eukaryota > Metazoa > Arthropoda > Insecta > Coleoptera > Chrysomelidae > Galerucella > Galerucella nymphaeae. The sequence continues at coordinate 13,526,135 of OZ021715.1, read as the reverse complement.
AATGTGATAAGGCTTCGAAATTACATTCTCTACTTTCTACTCAAATTTGGTGGGTTACCAGATTTAGATTCTACGTCCAGTCTTTTCCTTATTCACCCAGCACTTTTTAAATTCAGTATCTGTGTTCAGAACAGGCTTTAGTTTCCTATCCTCAACATAAGAGAGGTCAGAGTATGTGGGATACTCTGAAAGAGGGTAAGTGGAAGGTATATTTTCACAGTGCTGATTTAGAATATTTTACACTTGATGTTAAGAATTCAAACGCCGAAAAATTATAAATCACTTGATGTATCTATGCTAATTGTCTAAAAACAAATATACAAATATAATGGTAAAAAATAACATGCAAACAAATGCTCAATACGGGACAATTATTGTTACACTTGTCCCAGTAATCTAAAGCGATTTTCTTTATCCTAATGAACAGTTTAATTGTTATTTTCAATAAAAAAGAGCATCCGCAATAAAGCCACTACAAAAAATTCCCAAAAAAAGGGACCTTAGGGCGAGTTGTACCAAACGCCTAAACTCGGTTTAATGTTAACTGATGATTAGACTGATGTAATTGTTGATAATAAATACATCAATCAGACACAGTCTAAACATCAGTTATCATTAAACCGAGTTTAGGCGTTTGGTACAACTCGCCCTTAGAGTAAACAGTTCAATACAAACAAGAGGTTCAATTAAAACTTGGAGTCCAAACCACAATAATTTAATTATGTCCAACACAAGGACAATCAATAAGCTACTAGTTTCGGTACAATTTAATATCATCAGGTTATAATAGATACGGCATCCTTAATATAAAGATCTCATGAAGTTAAGTTAAAATTTTTGAAATACACTCCAAAATAAAATACGAATAGACTTAAACCAATTTGAAAAATATTGAAAAATAGCAATATTTGATAATTACATTGGTAATATAATAAAAATTGAAGGAATACCAAGTAGTTGCCATAATAACATTATCAACTGAAAGTATAGTAATACTAATCAAATAAACACATCAAATAATGGAAAGAAATGAAAACATTGGCTGGAATACAGGGAAAATCAAAATTATGATTTGGTGTGAGAATAAAATACGTTCAAACTGTAGTGGAGAGCAAAATGTTCATTGAAATTGTTAATAAGTAACAAAAAATTATGCACACTTGTAGATTCGTGATTTTTCCAGATAAAAATTACAAGATATCATTAATTAGATAATTTATTGAATAAAGGAATAAGACATGCTAAAATATTGATAACCTCCTTATCAACAATGCATAATACGCAACTAATAAATTTTATTGGGAACATGTAAAATCACTTAAATACTACGGGACTTCAACGTATCCTCCGTCCTTTTCTAAACAGGTTATTGTTCGTTGATTAAATTCTCTTATGACATTTTTTATCACATCTGGAGTTATAGCTTCACATGTTTCTCTAATGATTCTTTCAAGATGATCAACATCTTGAAATGGCCTCTGAAGGTACACCTTTTCTTTCAAGTAGTCCCACAAAAAGTCTAGAGGGCTAATGTCTGGAGACCTTGGAGGCCAAAGAAATTCCATGTACCTCCCGATCACTTTATCGTTAAAAGTGTCGAGGAGATAATCGCGAATATTTCTGTTACAGTGACATGGTGCTCCATCTTGTTGGTACCATATTTTTCCTAGTTGGTGCAACAATTCTTTCTTTGTAAATGCCACACCATACATTCGTTTCAAACGAATATTGATCTTTGGTTTGGACATGGAAATTGGGATTAACATCGCTCCACCATCGACAATTTTGCTAACTTACTGTACCATTAGAGGTAAACGTTGCTTCGTCAGAGAAAAGTAGGTGTCGTGTCATAAATCTGTTATCTTCCAATTCTCCTTGGATACGAGCACAAAATTCGAACCTTCGTTCAGCATCTCCTTCTTTTAAAGTATGGGTAAATTGGGGTTTGTATGGTTTAAATTCATCTGAATTTAAAATTCGTGCATGTGTAGTTTTAGTTACATTCAATGAATTGGATCGTTTTCGAAGTGAATATTTTGGATTTTCCACGACCGATAGCATCACATCAGTTTCAGTATCTTCATTTCTAATCCATGCCTGATGTTTCTTTCTAAATTTATTCTCAACACTTCCAGAATTTATTTATTACATATCTGTCAGTTGTGAAATGTATTGTTCCATCAGGGTGTCTATTATTAAAGATTTCTGCTGCTTCCCTACATTTTTTATAATTTTCTCCAACAATGAGAACAATTTCAATTTCATCTTTAATACGCAATTTTACTGGCATCTCTAATTATTGCAAACACACACACTTATGTAACATTTGAAATTTGTTGACAGCTATTAGATATTCCAAAGCACTCTATCCAGAACGTGTTTGATAAGGATGAGTGAAACAAAATAAGGGGCTTATTATGAACGGGATCCCACGATGTTTCGTACTGCGCATTAATCTATTAATTGCTGACGTGTTTATTGCAATAATCTTGTAATTTTTATATGGAAAAATCACTAATCTACAAGTGCGCATAATTTTTTGATACTTAATAATAATTTCAATGAATATTCTGCTCTCCACTACAGTTTGAACGTATTTTACCATCACTCCAAATCATAATTTTGTTTTTCCCTGTATTCCCAATGTTTTAAAAATTTTGTACTTGATAATGGATTTACAAGTCATGCAGAGCTTTTTATCAAGAATACTTTTTTTTGTGAAATGTAAGATGAACTTTTCCTCCATTTTTATAAAAATTTTTGGGACACACTGTATAATAGTATTTGAACTTCGAACAAGGAAAAGGAGGAATAGAAAAACCGACTTTTAGCCTAGTTGAAATCGAAGTTTTCAGAAAAAGGAATGCACTCGATTCATTTCCTTCGTTGCTGAACACGTAGGCCAGAGAGGCTTCATCTTCTTGGCGCCAATCACCTCTCTCGTGCGCATGTCCGAGTACCATCTCCCGGCGACGAAGCCCGTCTCTTATGCTCTCAAACTATCAGTATTTTTATTTTCTATTATATTTTTCTTCGATGTCACCAATTGCAAAAGCGCTTGCCTCTCAGCAAAGTGGTAATTTCAGGCTCTTCCTCCTATTTTAGCCATTGCTTTAGAGATTTTCAATTTATTTAAGTTAACATTGATATAAAATATCGTAACCTATAAATATCTTTTTCTGGGTAAACCAGTTGAAAAAGAAGAGAAAATATAATATTGTCAGAAGCTCTTCAATCTTCATTGGGGTTAGGTTCTACTAAAGCATTGTAATATGAATCGTTGTCCATGACTATCACTGATTTTCCGGTAACATTAATCATAAATTTTTCTTTTATCCATTTGGAAAAGTTCATATCATCATTTCGGCTCCAGGCTTGAGTATGTTTAGAACGCCAGGTACGAAGCCTGACGAACTTTTATCGTGGAAATTATAAGTCGTCTTCCTTTTGAAACTGGTGACTTCAAACACTTATCCGTCCTTCCATGCCTTCGTCGAAGTGTGAGAACTGTGAATATATGTTTCGTCACAATATATAATTTAACGATTCTCCTTCCTGTACTTTTTCAATTTCATTTGATATTCTGTTCGTTTTAATCTAATGTCAAACTTCTCCATCAGCATGTTCCTTGTCTACGCTTTATCACCAACAAAGCCTAATTTTTCGAAAAGAACCTATTCTTCCTGTGAAATGAATTCCTTTCTCCTTTTTGACTTCTTCAGAAGCGGCTTTCATTGTTGGGGCGTAAGAATATTTTGATCTGCGAATAATTTCTTCTTCAAATTCATCAACAGCTCCTTTTGAAGTGAAGGGTTTATATACATGCTTTCTAGGAGACTTAAATTCTGCACCCTACTCTTTCAACGCAGCTTCTTTCACAGTCCTTCTGACACACCTGCCGATATGAAGGAGATGTCTCCTTGTGACCTGTCCACCTTCCTGAAAATGACAGGATGGACGATGACCTAGGAGGACAACTCCTCGTATAAGCAGCATGAATCCAAGTTCCACACGATCTACATCGCCACCAAAGTTCATTGGTTTTCCCAGTTTCCACGCATATTGGACATACGTCGTTCTCTTTGGTACCATCTTCATGTTGCTGTATTTTGGAATCAGTATTGGTTTTTTTTTCCAGCTGTCTTTGTCTTAGATCCCACTAATTTTATTTTTTGGGATAAATATTTTGGCGGCTTCGTCGACTTTTTTCTTTTCCCTTTTTGCCTCCTTCACTTCCAAAGATGCCAGCAGCGGAGTGGATGTTGGGATTGCAGATGATTGATTTCTTCTCTTGGGTCGTGGATTTTCTGTTAATCTGGGTATTGGATAAATGCTTTCAAATGAAGAGTTTTTCAATTGAACAGTCTTATCTTCATCATCAGTCGCATTATCGTCAATGATCTCTGTTATGTTTAAAGTATCGCTGGATGACGAAGATGTCCTTCGTTGGTGCCGCTTTCTCCGCGCCGCATGTGATTTTTGGTGACTGACTTCTATTGGCGGTGTAACTTGACGCATGTCGGGACTGTTTGGATCTTTACTAGTACCGGGCCTCGGGTATATATAAATAATTTGTGTAGGAGGTTCGTTTAATTGGTTGGCTTCTGTCTGATCAACGAAACTTGTTTCTGCTGCTTCTACTAAACTTGCTGCTTCTACTGCACCTACTGCTTCTACTGCACCTGCTGCCTCCGCTGTTACTTCAGTAAACTCATCCCTCCCAAATACGTATCTGTATAATGGAAAGATACCCGTATATTTAAATCCATTCACACCTTTTTCCTTACAAGTAATGCGATTGTACGCTTTAACAAAGAGCTTTGCAATATTAGGCCAAGCATTTGGTAGATATTTTCGACAAAAATCCTAGTAGAAAACGGATGATGCCATCGTAAAGAAGACATTACGCAGTATCATTTTGATATGTTTTGGACACGCAAATGTTTGTCAGTAATTTGTTATAAACATTTAAAACGAATAAAACCTCCTTTTTTTGGTTTTTTCCATGTAGCGTGAAACTTACTGAAGCAATCTCAATGGTATGTACAGATGAATTATAGATAATTGAAATACGAACAAAATGAATGGTCAAACAAGTCAATCGGATAATTACGAACCGAGAAAATTCGGAAAAAACGGAAAATTACCCATATTTTTTAAAAATTCGTATCTTCGGCAGTTTTCAATTGCAAGAGCTGAAACTTCGTAAAAAAAGACGTTCTTTATATGCCCTTTACATGTGCGAAGAGCAGACTCCAAGCGATTTTTACTTTCATCGCAATTGCAATTTTAATTTTTTCATACCATAATTTTCAACGTGTCTGGATGCGTTGTCGACGGTCTGATTTTTAATTTGAAAATGGTTTTGAAAAGTGTAAATGAAGAGCAACAAAACGTACATTCTCGATTTGACATCAAGTGATGCGAAGTCGACCAGAAATGCGAGGGAAAATCGGCGAAAATGGCAGAGAGTGGAGGAGTAGTGGGGGAGCGGCAGCGGCGAGACCGCCCTGACGCGCGGCTTATCTGTGTTTATTTGCGTTTCATTATTTTGGCAAATATTAAAGGTACTCTATTATTTTTTTTTTCTGTTCAAGTACCTGGAGTCTACAAAACCGACTAGTAACTCCGATTTTATAGATAATTAAGAAATGATATTTTCACGTGCGAATACAGTACTGATTATGAAAATAACGTAGAATGTTGTATACCTTCGAAAAAAAGACGATTGTTATGAATATACCTGCGATTTGCTAATAATTGAAAAAATTTATACACCTAAGCTTTTTATATGTAATTATTTGTACAAAATATTTATTCATAATTTGTTTCATAATTTACATATTATGAACATAATAAACTGGAATTCAAATAAATAAAAATAGATATCCCTGTGTTTTTGTTTATCACAAAATTGCATTTCTTAATTATCTATAAAATCGGAGTTACTAGTCGGTTGTGTAGACTCCAGGTACTTGAACAGAAAAAAAAATAATAGAATACCTTTAATATTTGCCAAAATAATGAAACGCAAATAAACACAGACAAGCCGCGCGTTAGCGCGGTCTCGCTGCTGCCGCTCCCCCACTACTCCTCCACTCTCTGCCATTTTCGCCGATTTTCCCTCGCATTTCTGGTCGACTTCGCATCACTTGATGTCAAATCGAGAATGTACGTTTTGTTGCTCTTCATTTACACTTTTCAAAACCATTTTCAAATTAAAAATCAGACCGTCGACAACGCATCCAGACACGTTGAAAATTATGGTATGAAAAAATTAAAATTGCAATTGCGATGAAAGTAAACATCGCTTGGAGTCTGCTCTTCGCACATGTAAAGGGCATATAAAGAACGTCTTTTTTTACGAAGTTTCAGCTCTTGCAATTGAAAACTGCCGAAGATTTTTTAAAAAATATGGGTAATTTTCCGTTTTTTCCGAATTTTCTCGGTTCGTAATTATCCGATTGACTTGTTTGACCACTCATTTTGTTCGTATTTCAATTATCTATAATTCATCTGTACATACCATTGAGATTGCTTCAGTAAGTTTCACGCTACATGGAAAAAACCAAAAAAAGGAGGTTTTTTTCGTTTCAAATGTTTATAACAAATTACTGACAAACATTTGCGTGTCCAAAACATATCAAAATGATACTGCGTAATGTCTTCTTTACGATGGCATCATCCGTTTTCTACTAGGATTTTTGTCGAAAATATCTACCAAATGCTTGGCCTATATCGGTTACTTCGATTTTGTTGTAATGATGGGAAATCATTCATGAAGGTCACATTCTTTGCTATATGCTGACTTCAGGGAACTAAAAAAGGTGACATCGAGGGGCTGCAGTCGGTGAGAGGTGTGTGGGGGTAGCGAAACAAGAATAATCCCATTTTCACGACAAAATTTATAGGATTTCAAAGATGAATGAGTACTATGGTTATCTAAAACAATCAACACAGGATCTTCCGTAGAGACTTTAACATTTTGAGCGAAATGCTTTAACCATTCGAGGAATAACTCTTAGTGGTCCATCCTGACTTTGAGCAACTTTAAATCGCATATATGGGTCCATTTTTTCCCAACCGGTATTCATACGTTCTCGTTTGAAAATAAACATAGGAGGCACAAAGTCTCCTGTAGCGCTCATGCAGCATACTACGGTGGTTGTCTGACCCCTATCGCCAATCGTAAAAGCACCCACCTGCTTTCTGCCCTTTTCTGCCAAAATTCGAGGAGGTTTATGAACTCCACTAATTCCTGTTTCATCTACGTTATAAATGCGTCTTGCAGGAAATTTATGTTTTTCAAAGACTAGTTCTAAGTTGTCGTAATAGTATATTACGTAACGTGTGTGGTAAGAAGCATTTTACGCTCGAATGGAAAAGTTACACACGATGCCGTGTAGTGGCGAGTGCGTAATTCCGTGAGTGCGTATAATGCTTTACAACACGAGTTACGTACTATACTTTACCTACGACCTACTTCTACTTGTATTTATACTCTTATTATTGATAATAGTTGAACAACATCAACAATATTTGGCTATTTCTGCGATAATATTAAATCCATCCCACTTTCACTCGACATTTTTTAATTGAATAATCTTACCACAAAATACACAAACCAGTTATAAGTTATAAGGATAATAAAAAAGTGTTTTGAAAGTTTCTTGACAGTACGTACTCAAATCGCTAATAGGTTTGTTTTCACATCAGTTTGAAACGTGTTTCTGATGTTTGGATTCTGCGTAATACCTTTTTTGCGTTCACACATCACTTTCCAGCATATTAAGTTTTTATTGTTTTAGGCACAACTTGTCTGTGACCATCAATGAAAAATAACAAATTTATTTGTTGGATATCCAGGTTCGGTGCATGATGCACGTGTTTTCAGGAGAGACAGCGCTTATCCTTTAATGTACAATCTTATGACTCCCTTTCCAGACAGGGGAATGTTAACTAGAAATCAAATTAACTATAATTTTCAACACTCATCCAATAGGATTTGTATTGAACATTGTAACGGCCTCTTAAAGCAAAAATGGCGCCAACTATATCACCTTAAGTTAAGGGATATACGTACAATAGTTCATTTTATTAGGGCATGTTGTGTTCTTCATAACTTGGCACTGAATGATAACTTCCTTTACATAGAAGGTGATAATAATTTAGAGGCAAATGAAAATAATGTAAATTTAAATGATATCCAAGATGCTGCAGAACATGCAAATATTGCAAATCCAGATGCTGTACAAAAAAGAAACATGATTGTAAATACTCTACAATAAGTTTGAATAATCAAAGTGATAGGCCTGTAAGAATCTTTGTTAAATACATATTTAAATTTTGAGCCTCGTTTTGAGCATACAGAGGGTGTCCAAAAATTTGTTTGTTTTTGAAATAAAAGTTTTTAACAATTTTTTTAAAAGTTTTTATTATGAAACATACAAAACAGAACGAACAAATATACCTACACAAGTATATTTCAAAAACTAAATTAAATTAACGAGATATAAAACTTTTTTCTAACTCTAAAGTAACAAAAAAAATCAACAAATTGGTATTAACTACACAGGTACATTAAACTCAGACTTACAGTTATTTTATATTCTACATATTTTGCTTATTCCAAATTTGGTCTATTTAAACTGAGTGAGCAGATCTTGTTCTTCAGAATTTGATTTTTTTCTGATAGCAAAGCATTTCTTTGTTTCAAAAGATTTACCTTTTCCGTTTCTTGTTCAATGCGTGCATTGTAATATTCTTTTCTATCCTGTCTCATTTTCTCCAAAGTAATATTCCTATTTAACACTGGATTGCTTCTTTGTCTAGTCCGATTATGCTTGATTCGAAAAGGCGTTTCTTTTTGTTTTACTTCAGGTTCTACTTTTTTAGAAGATGATGGTTTAATTAAATCAGTTTCACTAACACTGTCTAAGTCATCCTCTACTAAATTTGGAATATCATCTTTTGTAGTGTCAGAGAGTAATAAAATAGGCTGCACATTTTTTTTCCCTTTAAATATCAAGTCCATCTCTTCTGCATATTCAAAAAACTTTCTACCACGACCAGTACTTTTTTGATTATCTATATATTTTTTGTAGGCCCTTTCCAATACTCTCCACTTATTTTCACACTGTGCTGGTGTTACCGGCCCATTCATTTTTTCAGCGATAAGTTCCCACAATCTTTTCATATTTTTTATTGCATGAGTACCTAATTTAGGCTTTAATTCAGCATAAATATCAATCATTCTTTTTGTATTATTAGTTGTCCAGGTCCATAGGTCTGATTGTCTTGAAACAGATGTATCGTCAGGTTCAACGTTAATAATAATAAATTCATTTAATTCATGAGGTACGCTCCCTTAAAAAATAATGTAGTCTTATGTTAAATCATTTTAAAAGATGTTTCAATATACTTACTTCTTTTATCCATTTTCTAACACAAGAAGATTAAAATTGTACTTAATTATAGTGGTGAGTAATGGTGTTATTTAGCGCTAGTGTTATTATGGTGTAAAAAATATTAAATAAATAATGAAAATTTGTGGAAATAAAGTAAGGTTAGTTTCATAAGGATATTTCTTAAAAGCAAAGAAAAAGTAGAAGAATGCCTATGCAACCAGTAATACGTTCTAGTCCAGTGTTTCCACAAAAATCACAAACCTGTTATGGATTTTTGTCTTACATGACATGCGCAGTATAAGTAGTTTGAAAGCTATCAAAAACATATTTCTGATTGCATGTGAAAACAAACCTAATGCGGCCTACTTAAGTTTAATGTTTTGACGGCTTATGTCATATTTTTGAATAAAATGGCGACGTCTATTGACAGTTGCTAAGATGCTGCTGTGGAAGCCGTGCGATTTACTTTACAGCTGTGCGTTTTTCCACCGTGCGTAATAGACGTCATTACATTAGCACCGACTGTGTGTTATTGACTGATTACAGGAGGGGTCGTAGGTAAAATAGGTTTACATCATTTCGGTCAAATGCGACTACCCTGTTAAGACTCGTAGCTTCAGGACGCCTTGAAGAAATCCGTGGATTTCGGGTTAAAAACCCACGCAGCGAATCCTTACCACAGGATTTCTTTTCGGTATTAAAAGTATGAGGTAAGTGATTTGTAACAGCATACTCGAAAGCAAGTTGTTTAATTTTACTAGGCGTCAATCCATATAACATGTTGCCCAGTTTTAAAATGTGATTGGGCAGTTCTTCCTCTTGGTCTTCATTCAACACTAACTTTCATTTTTTACTAAGATATCTTTTTTTCAGTCTATCGCACTAGGTCGCGTAAGGTACTTGATTCAATTCAGCTGCCGGTATTATGGAATGTGTCTCCTGTTCAACCGCCTTCACAGCTCGCTTCATGTTTTCTTTTTAAGAGATGGCAGCACATATTGCATCGCTTTATAACTCATATAGGTTTGTTTGAACTAAAATGATCGATATTAGCCGCTGATCGATATTCGACGCTTTTCCCCTAGTCTCTATTTCCGGACCGTGACCTAGAAAGTTTTTCATTGTTGTAATCCGCAGTGTACAATCATCCTCTTCACAATTAGCATTCTGAGAGTGACCCGCGAAAAAGTTATTGACAACTAGTGTTTTAAATGACGACTGAGAGGAAACACAAGTGGGATTAATATTGCGGTATCCATAACTTCATACAATAGAAAATGTGTGTTCCAAAGGATCATGATTTAAACTCCTAGGAAACACATATTGAAACCTTTCCGCTTCACATATTTTCCAGATTTGCTGAATGCCTTTGATAGTTTTTATTGTATTTTTAACACTAGGTGCACACGAACTATTTCTTATACCTCATCTAAAAATTAGATGGATTACAGTACTTTTATTGCCTCAATATAAAATTGGTTATGAATGTTGTTATCCTGTAAGGCACATTTTAATGGTTAGGTTAGCTCTGATTTTAGAGTAGACCCGTTTAAACTGTCGAAGAGCTTGTCCATGAATAGCAAAAAGTCTGCAGTGGTCTCAGCAGAACTTGGCAAAATGTTGTTACCTAAGAAGTTTCAATCAGTGGTTATATATTTTGAAACTTACTAGAACAGCAGTGAAAATACATTGTTCAAACAATTCACATTTGCAGTGGAGTTAGTTTTTTGAAAAATATACTTTTATGCACACAATAATTATTATTTAAATGTAGGTAGGTAATAAAAGTTGATTTGTAATATAAGTTTAGATACCTATCTTGTTCCAACTTAATAATTCATACATTGATAGAAATAAAAAAACATATAAATAAATATCTAGATGATTTTGAAATTGAAGATTAGTAGAAATATAGGGAAGAGGGGAAAAAAGTTGCAGCAATACTAATAGAGAAAAGTGAGAGCTGATAAATGCCTATAACCATGAGAAATAAATAGAAAAGCAATTATTAAATCTCACCATATTTCAAAAGTGCCCTCATTGATGCAGAAATACGCTGAGAAAAAACTTGTGCTGCAAGTTTCACTTTCATTTTTTTAATTTTTTTTCTTATATATGTGGGCATCAGGACTGGCACTCAGCAACAAAATAGCGATAAAGACCTTTCTCTTCGCTATTTCGCACTCTGTAACTGAGTTCGTTAGTTTCCGTGGCTAGCTGAACATGACCAAAGATGTGGTAGCGAAGCGAATGATAGCGACAACTTCGAGGGTATTTCTATTAATAGACATATCGTTCTGTCTTATTCTACTCAATGTGTAAGATTTTTTATCTCTTTTCGATTTAAAAAAATAAATGAGGTTATGTTTTAGACGTTTTTTATTAATTTTAATTTTGTGGAGTATCTTATTTCTTTGGAATTTATTCACCCCTAAATTTTTATTTCTTTTCTTTTTTTGTTCACATTATTTTGTTTGCGATATCACATAATCCTTCATGGAACTAGCCATAAAAAATAAATATATCATTCTATTGTAGCCGTATAGATTTGGGAAATTGTAACAATAGTTGCATGACTTTGTTGTAGGAACCACGGGGCGCCCTTTAAATTGTCGAGTTACTTTTTTATATGTATGTTATAAACTCGTTGACTTTCTAACCACGGGGCTCCTCTTAAATTGTAGATTTACTTTTGTATTTATTTTGGAAACTTGTTTGCTTCCTAATTTTTTTATTAAGATCCCTTAAGGGAAGTCATATTTGAAGTACCTGCTCATGTAGGAAACTATCTTGTAAAACCAGTTACTATTCAAACGTCTAGCGGAACACCGCTCTCAATAAAACTTACACATATATTTTTTAAAAGTGCGTTTTTTTTTCAAAAACAGGAAACAATTATTTTTCTTTTATTTTAAAGAAGTTAGTGTTGATGTGTGTGCATGTGCATTAACACTAACAGACTACCTATTTCATAAAATTTAATAATGTCTTCCTATAAGGCAAGGCAGTCTGGTTACCTTTTTCTATCTAAAGGAGCATTTGTATTTTAATAGATTATTTCGCAAACCCTTTATTAGGTGAGGCACATCAAAAATTGGAATGATTTCTTGTCCATTAACATAAAAACCCAATGACCTATATTCCAGTTGTTTCAGCAAATTCTACTCCTACTCTGTTATCAAATGATTCATAGCATAAGAAGAATATTGATCACAACAGGTACCCACTACACGCAATCCAGTCTCATGGACAGCAGCTATTACTTTTCTCAATTCTATTGCAATAATAGCCGATTTCATTGTACTTTGTACAAAATAATAGGCTGATGGTTGCTTCCATTTTCTTGCAATCCCTCGCAACATAAAAACCATAGCATGGTCAGCAAAATTTGGTTTGCGAACTGGAATCTCCTCTAAACCACATATGTAGTCCTCATTTTTATTATATGTCAAACCGGCTTCTAAAGACATTGATTCGTCAATTTTTTTTGTGTATACGTTGACTAAATATCGCACATCCCTTTGAAAACCGTCGTAACTCAAAAAATGTAAAGTTTCGAGGAGAAGCAAATAAAAATTTGTGTTAATACACCATCTGTAAAAAAATAATTACTGCTTAGAAGATTTTGGTATTATTTTTTCATTAACCTATGATTGTTAGTTAAGGTCGTATATACAAATCATTTATTTTTTTACCTTAAAACCTCCAATTTTTTGTGTTTTTGGAAATAATACAGTTTTCCTCCAAAGGTTTTAATCAATTTTTAAGATGAAACTTAAAATAAAACTAAACACTGCAACAAAAATATGGCATTTTATTTAACTTTATGACATAAATTTTACAAAAATGTATGTCTCATACAAAAATAGGGCTTTGCCAAAGTAAATGTAAAATTGAACCTATAATAACAGTAGGTATTACTTGTTTTGGAAACTAAATAAAATAAAAGTTCCTATCATACTATAACAAACAAGAACGAAGGTGTAAACAAAATTTTCAAAGGAATAATGGATTTTTACCTTATTATGCGAGTACTTAGCTAACTCTCTAAAATAAGGAACGATAAAAATTACTGTAATAGCTAGGTATATAATTTTTATTAAAAAGGAACTCCAAATCTTTCTTTTTATTTTCGTTAAGTGGCAGTTTGGCATGGTAGGCTTTTTGTAAATTTGGAAGTTCTTCTGAATACCCTGAACTAATGTTAATTGGACCTGATCCCCTAGTATTCTTTCTTTTGCTTTCTCTAACATTGACGGCTTTCCATTCGGTTTCTGAATAGGAATTTTTGTAGAAAAAAACAAACGGATGACTTTTCTCTACTTTTATAACTTTTACTTTGGTCAGAACGACTGTTTCACCTTCATTATTTTTGACAAAATTTGTGCCTATATCGGTCGGAAGTTTTTTGACATCGAGGAAGTCATAATGTGATAACTCTTTGACTGTGTAGGGATTTCCTTTCTTTTTTGCTGACCTTATTATTGTAATAAATTGGTCTGGAACGAATAATGGTCCCGACTTTAGTGATCTTGCAACCTAAAATAGACGCAAAACAGAATTATAGATTATAATTCTTCTAAATTATGACAAAGAATAAGGGCGATATACTTATTAATTATTGATTAATTAATTAATAAGTATCTGAAGATGCATACACTACGTAAGCTAAAATTTTACGTTTTGAATTCAATTATTTAGTTGTCTTTATTTACTCAGCCTTGATGGCATCTAAATGTAAGTACTTTTTTACCTCTTTCTCAATTACAGAATGTGTGGCATCCCCTTCGTATGGCCAGCAATAAGGTACTTGTGGTATATTCTTTTTATTTTGAACTTTTGAACAGCATACATTAGTACAGCCAGCACAAATCTGAACCAAAGACAGGTATATTAATAGTTTCACAAGAGAAATCCAACAATATAGTTACCTGTTCTTTTAAAAGAAAAATCACCTCTTCACTTCTTAGAAATCAGACAACCTGGGACATGCCACAAGACGGTATGATGAGAAAGTACAACTTTTTGAAGAAATTCGTTACAGAATTCACCAACAAGAAGGAATGGGATCCGAATACCATTACCAGAATTGGAAAGAATGCCATTCAATGGTACACAGATGGCTCAAAAGCAATAGGAGGAACTGGGATAGGAGTGTTCGGGCCAGGAACCAAACACTCCGAAAGCTTGGGAAAAACCCCAAGTATATTTCAAGCGGAAATCCACGCCATAAGAAAGTGCGCCCAGTTCAATATTGATAAAGGATACAGAGGACAAAGGATTATCATAATGACAGATAATCAAGCAGCCATCAAAGCACTGAGCTCTTGCGTAATCAGTTCTAAAATGGTTTGGGAATGCCTAGACAAACTAAATGAATTAGGCGAGAACAATATAGTTACCCTACTATGGATTCCAGGACACACTGGAATAGAAGGAAATGAAATAGCAGATGAACTAGCAAAGAGGGGGTCTGAAATACCCTTCTGGGGGCCTGAACCTTTTTGCGGAATCAGCTCCAAGGTAATATTGGAAGAAATAGGCGAAGCCGAAAGAAAGAGAAGATCTGACCACTGGAAAGATCTAGTAGGGCTTAGACAATCAAAGATTCTCCTGGGTGACTACAACCTACGGAGATCAAATGAATGCATAAGTCAAAGCAAGACTGCGCTAAGAGTTTTAACAGGGATCCTAACGGGACACTGTCGCCTGAATGGGCTCCTAAAAAAGCTCAAATTAGTGGAGGAAGAAGAATGCAGATACTGTGGCATGGAAGAAGAGACATCCATCCACATACTTTCCAACTGCACAGCACTCCAGAATCCCAGAGCACAGTACCTGGGAGATTACTGGATAGAAGAGGAACATTTACCTAAGTTGAAGCCTGCAGATATCCTAAAATTCCTCCGGGAAATAGGACTAAAGGAGCTACTAGTTTCAGAGACTCTCCTCAGAAACTAGTTAGAAGTAAGGGGGCACAATAGATCTTTTAGGTCTCAGTGAATGTTACCCCAAATATACATACATACATACATACCTGTTCTTTTGTTGCGCTCCACAATTATCGCTGTAGAGCACTATTTCTAGCTCTTCATTGTTGCGTTCCCTGGATTTGTCCTCTAGATATTTAAGAAGACACGACCCAACTTCTGTGGCACCCTTCCCACCTTCGCCCTCATGCCAAACATAGCACGAAGTAGCATCACCTCCTACCTCAGTTATTGTTAAGTTCATAGTATTGAGTCTTGACTTGAAGTAAAAAATGGAAATGTCTCCTTTGGGAATTGGCACAATTGCTTGCATATCAAAGCAAGCCAAAAGAAAAGTTTCACTCACTTTCGCTTTGTCTGTTTCCTTTTCCCTTCTTGACAACACCTTTTGCGTTAGATGCTCGTCATATTCATTTTTTAACAATTCTTTGGCCTGATCAGTCGCTATATTATATTGAAAGCACAATGTACATTGGTCCTTCTTAAGAACAAAAAATGACAGGTTAAATTCACGATTAAATATGTCGGCGTACATGTGATAATTTACTGATGGTCTTCCCTGAGCCTCACAGTCTAGTTTATAGTCCCTGTGAAGTTGAGCTATGGTTTTGCTTCCGTCTATACATTCTTTGGATGTTTGTGCCCGCAGATAGTGACTTTCTATCCTGGGAATTGAATTTATGTGAATCCTTACATCGTTTTTTAATTGATCAGCTACTTTTTTATGATTTGTGTGCTTACCTCTCATGTCTTCAGTCACCACGCCAGACGAGTTTGTTTTGTTCCTAACAGTAAGAATTGTTCTGTCGTTTATGTCTAGCGTATTTTTGAAAAATGTTTTACACACCCTTATTTTCTTGCCTTCCATTGACTGAAAATAGAAAGCATAATTACACCTTCTTTCACCTTTCTTTCTATCAGCTCTGAGGTATCTGTACTTAAGCTTAATTAATTCCATATTTTTGGATAAAAAGTCTCTTTTTCTGTTTATATTACTAAGGTTATAGTAATCGTTAAATATTTGTAATCGATGATCTTCACTAACTTTTTTCGGGCATTGGTAACGGTATTTGTCATTACACGGCTCTTTGACTCTTTTCGCAGGTATCACTTTTTTATTTTTCGAGGTTGATACGTATTCTTTCCCCTCATTTCTTAGCCTCTTGGCCTTTGGTTTTTCATAATTAGCATCATTTCTTTGTCTTTTTCGAGTATTTTTCTTTGGTTTCTTTTTCTCTTCCTGCTGCTCTCTCACTTCTTGCACTGCATTTCCAGGTCCAGGTGAATCATCACTAGATGAAGACGATGAACTACTGGAATTTGATGACGATGAATCTGCACTAAAAGACGAGGAACTTGAAAAGTCTGGGTCCTTTACACTATCGTCGTCGTCATCACTAAAATCAGAAAGACATCCATTATCTAGCGCTAAAGTGGAAGGGCCGATAGATTTTTCTTCAGGTTCGTTCTCTGGTTCAATGGAAAGAGTGGACAATCCTTTATAATCAAGTTCCTTGGAAGTGGAACGAAGAGAAATATTATCAGCAGGAGGGTCATAACATGTTTGTCCAGAAAGGTATTCATTATCTTGCCTTGAAGTGGAAAGCGCATATAATTCCTGAGGGTCGTTCTCGGGCTCAGTGGAGATAATCGATTTAACTGCATAATCAAGCTCCATAGAAGTAGATGGAAGGGGAGAAGTATTATTACCAGGAAGGGCATAATTTGGTTCAAAATGATTAGGCAACTTTTCTATAGTTGGGTTTGTTACATTTTCTTTAGAGGATTCGGTACTCCCTAGGGAGAAATCGTGGTTTTCCTTGGCTTGTGCAGAAGGAATTATTCTTTTAGGATACTGGTTGTGGAACTGGGTTCTGTCGTTTAAAGCATCCATAATTCGCTGAACTCTTGTCCTATAACATTCTTGTCCCGACATGTTCTAAAAGGGATTTTCATTTGTTAAAAAAACTGTTTATTACTATAAGGTGTCTAACAAATGAACTCCACTCCCCTTACCGTTATTATTTTTAAAGGCAACCCTTAGGAAGATATTTTGTAGTACAAAAATGACTTACTTATTCAGAATTAAACTACACAGTTTTCAATAATATTTCTTTGCACATTGCAAAACAATTTCTTGGAAAACTGTATTAATTCAAAATAATACAATGTAAAATCATTCACTGTAGCGCAATACAGTATTAAATTTAAATAATACATTTTTCTACACAATTTTTCAAGTATAAAGAAAATAATTTCCTAACAAAAGCGTATTTACTCAAAATAATACACTTTAGTAATACATTTTTTAATTTTACTTACCCCTATTTCTCTGTAGAAACAGTATCAGTTTGAATTAAAACACTTTTCTAACGACAGAAACTGCGAACTACCATACTTATTTTTAATTAATACACTTTTCAACGGACAGCGGAGATGTGTACTTGTATCAAGTTGGGCTAACACTGTTTACAAAGGGAGACAAGTCGAAACTTGGGAATGCGTAATTTCACTATCCGCCATCTATTGGAGAAAAAATTAACTAACTATGATACTGTTTTTTCAGATGAAAGACATCAAGTATTAGACCCTTTTTATACAAAAATACCAACTTTTATGTGTTTTTGAGTTAAGACGGTTTTCAAAGGGATGTGCGATATTTTAAAGTGTTGAGCAGCTTTATAGAAGATTTTTCTGTGCAATAGTACATGTGTAGAGATTCTCTTGTACACTATTACTTTCTTGTAATGTTCACGTCTTCTCATATTTTCCTCACTTGTTTTATCTACAAATAAATAAATGAAAATAACCTTATCAAAATAAGGTACAAAGCCATAAGAAGTATACCTACATAATACAACAATATTAAATCGTCGGGTTACAAGCAAAATACATTAAGTCAAAATACGCAGAATCGAGTGATTTGGCTTTAAAGATTCTGATTATCAATTTCTCTTGTATATAACATTTCTTGAAATGGATCTAGTTTTTTGTGCCCTTCAAATTATATTTTACTTGTATCTGATGTAATATACTAGATAAACAGTAAAATTTAACTTTTCAAAATAATTTTTTGGCTGATTTTGTTGAACAATACACTGACTTAATGTAATTTACATGTTATACTTGACTTAGTGTATATTACTTGTAATTTTGCTTTATATAATAGACTTCTACTATCTGTTACTTTCAATTTTTTTAATTATGAAAATAATGAAACACAAAAAAAGATGAACTCAAATCACAGTAAAAATAATCGTGCATAAATTGTTGATAAACATGAAACAAGAATCCTTGATACATAAAAAAAGTGGAACTTTTTCTGATTCATATTTCAACCTTCGTCTTCTTCTTCATCAGTATCATTATCAGCTGGTTCAGCTGTCACATCTGGAACAGAAGATGAACAAGGCAAATTCTTATAACAATCGCGAAGTGTTACCGGAATGATATTTCTGTCGCATAATTTGAGGAGGTCCTTTTTCTTAGAAACTGATATTGGTAATTGTTTTCGATAGAGCTGTGGGATAGCTATATCTTCGAAGTCTCTTTCTTTGTTCTTCCGACTCGAAGCACGCCTGGTTAATGCAATATCCATTTTTTCATACTCATCAGCAAAACCATACTTATAGTGAACAATGTTTGGGAACTGTTTACCATACTTAAAGCATTTCACTTTCAACCAGTTAACATTATTTCCCTTCTGGTCTTCTTTTTTGTAAGTTGAACAAGTTTTTCCAAATCCAAAAATTCATCGAATTGTAATTCTCGAGTGTTATGAGGAGGTTTATCACGCTTTCTACCAGTTCTTGCCATTTTGAATACATTCTTATGTTCATGGACACTGTAAATATCGACATGACGTTTAGCTGTTTCAATCGAGCTGTGCATTGAGTCCACCTCCATATAAGAATGTCCACTTTCCATGAATTTTTGTTCGATTACACAAAGAGTTGGGTGTATTCTCACTATATGCAACAGAAGAGCTGTTATTTGTACATTTCTATTTTGACATCTGCATGTGTCGGAAAAAATAGTTAAATGCTTCACTTCTGGAGGTAATGAATTTATGTATAATGATAAGCAAGTACCGATTTCACAACTTCCACGCTTTCCATTTATTTCTGTCCAGAAATAACAGAAGGCATTGTTCGGTGAGGCAGATTCATAGATTGTGAAATTAAACAAATTTAATTTACGTAGATAGTACAATAAGCTAACTTGAGCAGTCGGGATTTGAAGGACACTTTGCATGTCACATGTTATAGACTTAAAACTCTTATCACCAGTTGCCCTTTTCTTATCTTCATCTTTTTCTTTCATGGACTCTTCTTTCCTTGTTAAATGTTCCTGGTACTTCAATTCAAGCTCTTCTTTATCCATAGCCTGTTTATATTCGGTACAGGTGAGACATTGGTCCTTTTTGGGTTTAAAAAATGCCAAATTGTATTGCGAGCAAAATATCCTCCTATAAGTAATTAGACCTACTCCCGGCCATTGTTTCTCTTTGCATTCTTCCATAAATAGATCATACATTTTCTTAATGTTAAGTTTAGGATCTAAGTATAGCCTTCTACTTGATTTTCTCGTGTAGTGGCTTTCGACAGATGGAAAACTCTCGATGTGTTCTTTGACCCTCATTATTACGTCTTCTGGAGTTTTATTGGCTGGAGATTTTCGACCTCGTCTATCTGCACCACTGAACTCTCCACTATCACCTTCATTTTGAAATGCATTTATTATAGGAATGTTTGATATACATAAAGTTTTGCAAAAGAAGGATTGGCAAACCTGATGTTTACTATCCTTTTTATTAAAAAAATACGACTTCGCATTACTTCTTTGTTTGCTCTCTTCTCCCTTACGAGGCCTTCGATATTCTTTTGACACTACATTCATAAGTATGAAATCTTTTTGCCTTGGGTATTCCAGATTCCAAAATGTCCGACACAGTACTTTACGATCATCTTCAGAGAAGTTGGTCGTACATTTATGTAGATATCTTAGTTTTTAATGATATAATTAGTTTAATTGTTATGATTTTCTTTAAATGTTTTATTAGAAGTTTTATCGAACATTGCATTTATATTTTGGATGAGAATCACCTTATGACCTTTGGGTTTGGTTTCCGGGGAGAACGATTATTATGACGTTAGAACTGAAAAGACGATCAACTTTGAATTGTAATTTGGTGAGACTTTTTTAGAAAATAAAACTGTTTGGTTCACTGGGAGTATTATTCAATTTTCCCCTAGACGAACGAAAAGAAACCTACATTTTGGGGGCTCGTCCGGGATACAGAGGAGATTACAGTTCAAGGGTGAACCAGTTGACATTTTACCCTGACGTTTGGGGAACGAAAATTTATTTGAACCTATGTTTGAAGAAGACGGAACTAGGAAGATTTCAAGTAAAATAAGTGACGTGAAAAGACGGAAGTAAGACGACTTCAATCACAACCAGACGCAGTGAAGTAAGAAGACTTCAAGTAAAATAAAAGACGAGAAAAGACGGAAGTGAGACGACTTCAACCACAACCAGACGCAGTAGTGGAACTTTTTAGGCTATAGAGACACATTTGTTTCAACTGAAGAAGACGGAAGTGAGAATACTTCAAGCAAAGCAGCAAGAGACGTGAAAAGACGGGAGTAAGACGACTTCAAATACAATTAGTCCAAGAAGTAAGACTTGTAGGAGAAGCAAGAGGACTTCAAGTAAATCCATACGTAATTGTACATTATTATTGTGGAGTTAACAAGGTACGATTTATTTTTCCAATAGACGAGCTAGACGTTAGAAGATCATATTGCACCAGCTGTTAATCGAAGACATAATTGTTTTTTATTATTATTACTTTGATTTGGTTACGGAAACAATTATTTTGAGTTATAAATTCATATTTCTTGATAATTTTGTAAACGTCATAATATTCAGGTTCATTTTTATATTTACCGAATAATAGAAAAATTTGTTGCGACTCGATTAGGTTGGTCAGAAAAATTCATTTGAATTTTGAGGCATAAGGTGAATTCTTTTTGATTGGTTTATTTTAACGCATTCATTTTAATACTTTATTTTTCTTTTATAATATTTGATAATAATATTTTCTCGCAATGACTAATTTGGGAGATATTCCAAGAATCGGGAAAAATATTTCCAGTAGTTCACTTAAAGCAGTTAAGGCTTTACATATAGTTGCCTTTGGAAATGAGGGGGAAAGTAGGAAAACACGGAAAGACGTTCGTGGCTTTTCTGGTTTCCATTTAGACAAAAAGTCTTCAGAATTTTCACAAAAATTGAACGAGGTAAAACAAAAAGTGCAGTTGCCTGACCTTATTGCTATTTGTAATATACTTGATCTTGATTATTCTGGTAGTGATGAAGAAGTAGTTGCACGCATTTGTTCCTTCATGAATGACCTACAGTCACAAGACGAAAATGAAGTAACAGATGATGAAGAAGTAGAAGAAGAATCAGATGAAGAGGTGAATTCTGATGAAGATGAAAATAATGGAGGTAACGAGAGTAGCGAATCTTCTGAGACTATGAAGATGAAGGGTTCATTCTCATTGACATTCAAAGACGTTGAGGATAGTATTAGAACTTTTGATGGAAGAGATAATAATTATCCAGTTCGAAAGTGGATTGAAGATTTCGAAGAAATATCTAAGCTGACAGGCTGGAACGAATTGCAGAAGTTGATATTTGCAAAAAAATCCCTGAAAGGACTTGCTAGGCTATTTATTCAGTCAGAAAGAGGAATTACAAAATGGATGATTTTGAAAAAGAAGTTAATTGCAGAGTTTGAGGTGAAAGTAAGTAGTGCTCAAATACATAAATTATTGATGACCAGGAAGAAGCGGAGAGAAGAGTCAGTGCAAGAATATGTACTAATAATGCGAGAGATCGGAAGTAGAGCAAATATAGAGTCAGAAGTTTTGATTCAATATATAATTGATGGTATACAGGATGATACATCAAACAAACTCATTTTGTATGGTGCAAGAACCTTTGGCGAATTCAAAGAAAAAGTTAAGCTATACGAACAAATTAAAACTTCGAAAACTACATTTTTCCAAGAAAGAAACCGAGAGGATAAAAACATGAAGGAATGGAAAAATGAAACCAAGAAAGTCAAAGACGATAAAAGGTATAAAAAAAATAATCAGCGATGTTGTTTTAACTGTGGAAGTAAAGGCCATTTGTCTAATGAATGTCCCGATAAAACAAAAGGACCGAAGTGTTTTGTTTGTTCTGGTTATGGTCATGTATCAAATAAATGTCCAGAGAAGAATAATGGAAGTGGAAGTTCAAATATGACGATAGTTGAAATGGTTCCAAAAAATAGTGTAAAATTGAATATTGATGATATTCAATTAATAGCCCTTCTAGATACAGGAAGTGATATTACTGCGATACGACAGGATGTATACGAAACATATTTCAAAAGCTTAGAAATGAATAAAGAATTTATCACACTTAGAGGTATTGGATCAAACAGAGTAATAACAATGGGATCTTTCAATAGGAATGTCTTCATTAATGGAGTGGAGTTACATCTTAAATTGCATGTTATACCTGCTGAAGCGTCAAATTTCAAAGCGATTGTGGGAAATGATGTTTTAGCTCATGTGGATGTTATCTTCAGAGATGATGAAATTATTGTTATAGAGAAGGAAAAGCAGAATTTTTTGTGGAAGATAACAGTAGACGAAGAAGCTGATAGAGAAAATGATATAGTAGATGTGACACATATAAATAATGAGGAAAATCGGAAAGAATCAAAGAAACTTTTAGAAGAATATTATCCAGAGAAGATTATGGAAGCTGATATTAAAATGCGGATCCTATTGAAAAATGAAGAGCCAATATATCAAAGTCCAAGAAGGTTAGCTTTACCAGAAAAAGAAGTGGTTGAGGCACAAATAGAAGAATGGCTAGAAGAAGGAATTATTAGATGTAGTTCATCTGACTTTGCTAGTCCAATAGTTCTTGTTAAAAAGAAAGATGGTAGTACTAGAATATGTTGTGATTACAGAAAACTTAACAAAAATATAGTGAAAGATAGATTTCCTCTACCTTTAATCGAAGATGTGTTGGATAGATTGCAGGCTGCTAAATACTTTAGTACCATCGATTTAAGGAATGGATTTTTTCACGTTGGAATAGAAGAAGAAAGTATAAAATATACTGCATTTGTTACACACCATGGACAATTTGAATTTCTGAAATGTCCTTTTGGATTATGCAACAGTCCAGCAGTTTTTCAGAGATTCGTGAGTACTGTTTTTAGAAAATTGTTGCTAAAAAATATCATGCTTTATTATATGGACGATATAATAATAATAAGTTCTACAGAAGAAGAAGGACTCGAGAGATTAAGGGAAGTTATTCAGGTTGCGAAAGACTATGGCTTAGACATAAAAAAGAAGAAATGTCAATTACTGAAAACGCAGATCGAATTTTTAGGATTTATCATCGAATGTGGGAGAGTTCAACCGTCAAATGAGAAGACTTTGGCAATCAGAAATTTTCCACAACCAACAACTCTAAAACAAATTCAATCTTTTCTAGGTTTAACAGGATATTTTCGTAAGTTCATCTCATCTTATTCCATCATTGCTAAACCTTTAAGTGATCTTTTAAGGAAGGAGCAAAAATTTGTTTTTAATACCGAACAGAAAGAGGCGTTTGAGAGACTAAAAAAACTTCTATCTTGTAAACCAGTAATAAACATTTACAAACAGGGAGGTGAAACGGAATTGCATACAGACGCAAGCAAATATGGTTATGGAGCCTGTCTGATGCAGAAGTCAAGCGAGGATAATAAATTTCATCCAGTATACTACATGAGTAAAAAAACTTCTCCGGCTGAGGAAAAATACAGTAGCTATGAACTCGAAGTTTTAGCCATCATTCAAGCAGTGAAAAAGTTCAGGATATACTTACTTGGAATAAAATTTAAAATCGTTACTGATTGTTCAGCTTTCCAGAAGACAATGGATAAGAAAGATTTGACCACCAGAGTTGCTAGATGGGCTTTATTATTAGAGGAATATTCATACGAAATTGAACATCGCAAAGGAAGCAGAATGTCTCACGTGGATGCTTTAAGTCGTTATCCAGTTGTTATGGAAATTACGAAGACGTTGATTGAAGAAGATGGTGTTATAGAACGACTTAGACGAGCACAAGAAATGGACGAATACATATTGGCGATAAAGAAGATATTGAGTACAGGAGATTATGAAAATTTTGTGCTTAAGAATGATATTCTTTATAAATTTGATAATGGAAAAGAGTTAGTAGTAGCTCCAAAAGCAATGCATATAGATATAATAAAAAGAGCACACGAAATTGGTCATTTTGCACTCCCGAAGACAGAAGAAGTGGTAAGAAGAGAATTTTATATTCCAAAGTTGAAAGAAAAAATTAAAAAATGCTTAGAAAATTGTGTATATTGTATATTAGGTAACAGAAAAGAAGGAAAGAAGGAAGGGATGTTACATCCAATACCTAAGCAGGAAGGACCACTGCACACATATCACATCGATCACTTAGGCCCAATGCCGTCAACTAATAAAAATTATCGTTACATATTGGCGATTGTTGATGATTTCTCTAAATTTACCTGGCTATATTCATGTAAATCTACAACAACTAAAGAGGTTATTAGTTGCTTGGAACAACAAAAACAAGTTTTTGGAAACCCAGCTAGAATTATAACAGATCGAGGAACTGCTTTTACTGCTGAAGAATTTAAAAGTTATTGTACTAATGAGGGTATACAGAGTTTAATGATAACCACTGGAGTTCCAAGAGGAAATGGTCAGATTGAAAGAATGAATCGTACTATCATTTCAGTTCTTACAAAACTCAGTTTAAACGAACCTAAAAAATGGTTTAAATATGTTGAGCGCGTACAAAGAGCATTGAATTCTACTATTCAGAGAAGCATAGGGACTACACCTTTTGAAATTTTAACTGGAGTAAAAATGAGGAATAAAGAAGAAATACTAATCAAGGAATTATTGGAAGAAGCTACAATACAAAAATTTGATGAGGAGAGGAAAGACCTCAGAGCAGAATGCAAAAAACAAATTTTAAAAGTACAGGAAGAAAATAGAAAAACTTATAATTCAAGAAGAAAAAAATCGAAGTTATATAAAAAAGGAGATTTGGTAGCTATTAAAAGAACCCAATTTGGAGTAGGAATTAAAATTCATAGGAAATTCTTAGGACCGTACGAAGTTACAAAAGTCAAACCCAATGACAGATATGACGTAATTAAAGTAGGTCATCACGAGGGACCAGTGCGTACTTCTACATGTGCCGAATTCATGAAACCTTGGGTTGATAACCAAAGTGAATCCGGGTCGGATTCACAATAGGATGGCCGAGTGTAGATATCTTAGTTTTTAATGATATAATTAGTTTAATTGTTATGATTTTCTTTAAATGTTTTATTAGAAGTTTTATCGAACATTGCATTTATATTTTGGATGAGAATCACCTTATGACCTTTGGGTTTGGTTTCCGGGGAGAACGATTATTATGACGTTAGAACTGAAAAGACGATCAACTTTGAATTGTAATTTGGTGAGACTTTTTTAGAAAATAAAACTGTTTGGTTCACTGGGAGTATTATTCAATTTTCCCCTAGACGAACGAAAAGAAACCTACATTTATAACGACAATTCTTACAATCCACTGGCCTGGGGATTTTGGGAGTTTGTATTTGTCCCGTTACGCTTTTATAAGGTTGACCTTGATTCCTTTTTTTCATTCCAATACTTCTTATCCAGACTGCAGGTCTTGCAGTGCTCCACCTAGTTCTCTTTAAGCCAGTTTCTGCTACAGGTACGGCATTAGTCTCATCATCGTTGCTTTTTTCACTTGTCGGTGAGCTACCATCATCATTTTCCGGTCTATAGTCTCTATATTTCAAAGAATCGTCCGAGTCCTCCATTTCTAAGCCATATTCCGTTGACTGAAAATTGATAGGTACAGTTGAATGCATAGTTTGTAATACCTTGAATAGTGAAACACTGATCGTCTGAATTCGGAGGTATACTATTTTGTTGAACTAACTCGGAAGTCAATATACAGTCTGTTGTACTCATAAGCCTTGTTTCTAAAGAAACAATTTGCTGCAATGGAAGGCCTGAAATTGGACCGCTTGGAAAAAAAACTTCTTTTAAATGGTATGGTTTTGGAGGGACTCGACACAGATGCTAAAGATGGTATCAGACTAATACAATTGCTCTGAAACCCTTGCAATTATTCAATATATCAACAGCAGTTCTCGTATAAGGATATAAAGCAACCAAATTATTCCGATTTCTAGCCTTTCTCTGAGATATATTACTTACCGTGAAAAACGTCATATTCCTTTACAGGAGTTAATGTGGTATAAGTTGTCTTATTATCTGACTCAGCTAGCTGCTCTCGTGAGTTGGAGTCTGTAAAAAAAGACAAAACAATACAACAATGTGGTCCAATACATTTCTTCGCATTATCCTTAATATTCGAAACAACTAACATCATTCGAAATAGTATCTGGATATTAACACAGCTTCCGTTAGGCGGTCGACCTGGTATCATGCTTTTATTACAAACAACAAAACATTAATTTGAAACTTAAAATAAATAATATTACCAACAGTATCAATCTTGTGTACTATAAACTTACCCATTTCAATTTTGCTGAGCACTTAATTGTGCAAATATTTTGTCAACACGCTTCATTAAACACGTCACTCAGGCACTTCACGAAAGAAACTGATCAACTCCTTAATAATTCCGTATAAATATAACGCCTTTTTTGCAGGTCCAGACAAGTTATCTATCCAGTAAAATACATTAAGTCACCATCTCGCTTCGCTTTCGCATAGAATGCTTACAAGAAATATCCACTAAGTCAGTTAGTTTATTTTGCCAGAACAGAATAAACTAAATATCTTCTGTAGGGGAGACCGGGGTTGGTTTGGACACTTTTTGGGTTTTATTTTTTATTTATTTGTCTAAAAATGTTACCTTTATGGTTTTTAGGCTAATGTGTAGACTTGTCCTTTAGGTTTATATACTCATAATATAAACTTTCCAAGATTGATATGTTTTCAGAAAAAGGCCAGAAATTAGAGGCACTACATCTGTCCAAACTATCCCCGTGTTTGGGGATACTTTGGACGGCACCTGGGGATGGTATGGACAGAACACAAACAGTGATAGGTACAGCAACAGAAACATTTTTAATTCATATTTTGTCTAAATATAAAAGTAGAAAAGTAGGTATATCAAAATAAGTCACTGCAGGCAGAATCCCGATAGGTCAGTGTTGAAATAAAGCATGCCTTTGAATCTGGGACGCTTGTCTTCTATCGCTTTCGGAAGGATCAAAATCACTTGTGAAAAATCCACAAATGAAGTTTCTTCGGCTGTAGGTTGAAAGCGATTAGACGGAAGCAGTCGCCTGTAGAACTTTACTTCAAGTCCGTCTCGCAACTTACTTTTTACTTTTGCCACATAATTCATCGCAAACTTGCCTTTCTTCGATGGAACTTTTACAATTAGAAAGTCATCTTCAACGGCATCGTTGCCACTTCTAAGGCACTCGTCACTTTCTGCCTCCTCTTCCCATTCAGAAGAAGAATCTTTCATGATGACTTCCCCCATGTCTTCAGCTGAAGAATCTTCTTCGAAAACAGTCTTCTTTGTTTCAAATACCTTCTTCTTCACTACCTTGGCTTTCTTTGCCATTTTCACTCTCTCTTTTAGTTCGAGTTCTTCTTTTTCTGGTGTGTCTGTTGCGATCATACTTCTCCCACGTTTTCTGCCACCCTTACCCAATTTCCTTGGCTTAGCTTTTGGGTACGGATTCAATTGTTCTGGAGAAACGAACTCCGATTGTGCCGATGTAGAAGCAACTGGTGTGGGAAACTGATGACTCGATGTGGGAACTGGTGTATGAGCCTCTGTAGAACAGTTGATTGTAATAAAAGGATCCACAGCAGCAGTGTCTCTGCCTGCTCCTTTAGATGTTGACACGATAGGTTCCGAAGAAGTACTGGGAACAAGAGGGTCCGGAAATGGACGATCCGAGACCGCAGAGCAGAGAAAATCGTGGTCTTGGAAAATGTTTCTATCAAATGGCGGGATACCACATTTCAGGAAACCTGATTTCACATTTTCAGGAGTTGCAGCACGATCCCAAGCTTTGGAACATAGCTCAGGAAGTGCGTAGATTGATAGAGTTTCATTGGGATGGGCCAACATCCATGAGTGGACTGCTTCACTGTAGTATTTCTTAAACGGGCCAAACACGCAACGGTCCAGGGGTTGTAAGTGGTTGGAAGTGTGCGGCGGAAGTGTCAAAATTGTAATTCCATTATCTCGGCAGAAATTAACACCTTCCAAGCTTATATGAGACTCGTGATTATCCATCAATATCAACACAGGATGTTCTTTATCACACCTCACATTGTCTTTAAAAAATTTCAATACTAACACGAAGTTATCGGTGGTCATCCAACCAGATTTGTGGACCAATCCTAAAGCTCCAGGTGCTGCTCCAGCCATCATTCGCTGTTTGTCGAAGCGGACACGTGGGAATATGAACACGGGAGGTAAAGAATTGCCATTGGCACAAATTATACCCACTTGAGTCATCAGTTCTCCTCGCTCTCTCGAAGTCACTTGGCCAACTTGCTTTTCACCCTTTTGTCCAATTACTTTGGCCACTGGAGGCACTGTGGTGACTCCCGTTTCATCAAGATTAAATATATCTGAAGGTCGGAACTTCTTCCTTTGCATAACATTGTCCACTTTGTCAAAAAAGTCGCCGACCGTGGTTTTATTGAATGCAGTCATTCTGGCAAGTGAGGTTGCCTCAGGTTTTCTAATGGATAACGTAGGATTTCTCTTCATAAACCCAGTAAACCAGTCACTACCAGCTTGCCCTTTTCTTTTCCAGGATTCAGGAAATTTTAGATTGTTTACGTCAGCGAATTGTAAAGCTATTTGTCTGCATTTTTTCGGTGTCACTCCGTAAAACATTTTGGAGCATTGTAGTAAATACCCCGCCAATGCTTTCTCCATTTGGTCTGAGAACACCTGTCTTCTATGGAAATTTGGTTTGAACGACAGAGTGTCTATGCCCATTTCTCTGGCCTTCTTTACATAAAGTGCAAGACGAGACTTCGTCACGTTTCGAATAGCTGCCACATGGCGCAAACTTCCACGATTGTTTAAAACATCTTCAACCGCCTGCTGTAGATCACCTTCAGGAAAGGTTCGTTGAGTTTTTCTTTTGAATTCCCGTGGCATCTGGAAAAGATAAAACAGTTCACATCAACAGATAGGTACATCGGGGATACATTGGACAACGTGTCCAGTTGTCCAATGTATCCCCAACAGGTGTAATCACACATTTCTGGCTGTGAAATCTGAACCAAAAATTGCATCTTCACGAAACATACTTGAATATATTCCTACTAGTCTCCATTGCATGCAAATTGAACGCCAAACAGAAAACATTAAACTAAGTTACAGAAAAACCTTACGTTCTTACCTTAAAAAGTTATATCATAGGTGTCTAAAAGTAAACAAGCACTGTAAAAGTCACAATTTTATAACGACGGTTATTTGTTTCTGTCAACTGGTCTCTCGCAGTGTTACCAATATGTACAATCGATCGCGGCAGTAGAATTCACTTTAGGGCGGGAAATTTGAACCTGTCCACTGTATCCCCGTGTCCAAACCATCCCCGGTCTCCCCTATGTTCCTTGTGGTATATTATTCATTCTTTTTTTAATTTCTTGGGAAATTAAACCACAATATTTTTGAATTCTTTATTTCAAATGCATGTTTGCAAATAGCTGACTTAAAGAATTCCCTATCTTTGATATATTTTTTGTGTTCGTTAATTCGCACTTTCAATGGTCTAGCTAGATGTTTCAGGATAGCATCATAAGTTTTTATCCAGGTTTTCTTATGATTTATAATTTGAATAGTTGTTAATCGATACACATTTCAATACACAAAATCACAAAACTGAATATACATAAATTTGATAACAAAACTTTGCAGTCCTGAACTTCAAAATTTTTTTGATTGTCTAGTTGTCAAATTTTTTCCGTTGTGTCAGTTAGGGATAAAAATCAATTTTTACTTATTTTTCTTGACAACGGTAGCTGGAACGCTACCGAAACGTTGAAATAAAGAATTCAAAAATATTGTGGTTTAATTTCCCAAGAAATTAAAAAAAGAATAAACTATTTCTGACTTAATGGAATACCATTATTGCCAAATGAAATACCATGAGATTCTCAGATGACTTAGTGGATTTTGCTATAGAGGGAATACATGGAATGTGACCTCGTGACCCGACGAAATTATCATTGAAATAATATAATTCAGTTTGTTCATAATTTTCAATATTTTTGATCAATTTGATTATTTTACTTCTAAACCTGTAGGTGTATTTCTCATGTATACTATAGTATATTGTAAATTCATGAGTATTGCATACATTTTTAAAATATATGCTAGTCAAGTTATTAGTATTCAAATATTCTTATTTCTTAGCAATGACATGTGAGTATAAATATAAGTACAAATTGAACTAATATATCAAAATTCACCTAAATTTTCCATCATTGTTTCATTAGGACTTTGATTTAAATCAGGTTGTTGGCTGCCACTTTCTAAAACAACAAAAATAAAATGAAGTCACTATAACATGCCAGTTACTAAAAATATTATGTATATTTTTATTTTTTATCAAAAACCATTTATCCCACAAAACAAACTTAATTATTAAAATATCCTAAAAACTCTCGGGAATTATAGTATACCTATATTGACCAGTAATTAAGAGTTTTAGATAAATATAACAATAAACTACATCATTTACCTGTTTGTCCCAAGTATAAAGTAAGCACTGCATCTCGTTTTAAATTTGATCTGTTATTTATGGTTTGGAATTTACAATCCTCAGAAAAGTGTACATCACAAACTCTATAATTACGAATAACTTTATTTCGAGCCTGGTTGCGTAAATTTTCATGGGTAATGTTATTCATCCACATACCAAAAAGCTAACAAAAAATAAGTTGTTAATTATAAGGAAATTCCTATCGGCACCTATGAAATAAGGTCAAAACACCTAAACTTATTTATAATGTGAAAGCTATGCGAATATATGTTTTATACAGGTACATCAGAATATTATATTTTTCAATACGAAACTTTGCAAGATGACTAAAAAGTTAATTTAATATGCTACATTTTGAGGTTTTTATGAATAAAAGATGCATTTTAACTTACCTCAATATCTTCAGGAAAGGCATGCCTTCGCTTTTCAGTGTTCTTGAAAAAACAATTTGGTACGCAACACGTGAATACCACTATTGAAATGAAATTAGAATGATAAAACCGAAAGCACAAAGTATCGAATATATAATCCTCTCAAATTCAAATAAGGAAATGTCGGTTAGGTTGATGATGATCGGCATCACCACATTTTACCAACAATAAAATATAATTTATTACCACCTACGTAACAGCAGCGCTTAGGTGATCTTAGTCAAAAGTGAAAAGAGAACATGCCCTGGATACTCGAATAAATACCTATAACTTTGGTTTGGATCAACCGATTTTAACGAAATTAGTGTCATTAGAAAAAGTGTAGGTAAGTTAATTATATCATCGAAGTAACATTTTGTTTTCTTTAGTTCTGCAAGAATGCTATCCATAACCGTTTGGAAAATTCATGGAGCAGAACTTATACCATATGTAAGCCTTGCGTGAGCGAAAAATTCCAAGATGAGTGTTTATGACTAGTAATTGCTGTGACTTTTCACTCACTTCCGTACCAATACTTGTACGCTCATTTCAAATGAATTATTGTGAAATTCTTGTTTTCGTTAAAACAAGCAAAAATATCATCAGGAAGTGGCAAAACACAATGATCTGCATTCAAAGCCGGGTTCCTGACTCACATTTTTTGAAGTTCAGACTTAACTTTACTTTTTAAAACATAGGGCATATCATAGGCTCTGGGGAATATTGGTTGTGCTCCTTCCTTTTGATTTAATTCGACTTATTTTTATAAATGATTCGACTTTTTTTTATAAATGATTCGACATTATCATCATAAACTCATTTTTTATAGATGGAATAAAATATTGAACTTTTTACTTATATTCTAAAGAATCTGACTGATTCTTCAAATACTAAGTTTGACTTTTATTTGAATTTAACGGGGATGACTTTGACCAATGTTCAGCTTCTAGATTTAAAACTGGACTATTTATGTATGATTCAGATCTCAGACAATGTTTTGACCCATTAAGACCCTGAAATGATATTTTTTGACGCCATTCTGGGTTCAACTCATTAGGCCAATTTCTCCCAAGCAATGAGTGTAAATTTATGGTTACTATTCATCACTACCAAAAGTAGATTAACTGTATGTTACTTTTGACAAAAAAATCAGTTTCACCAATAATAATTCTCACTCCATCACCAATACTCTTCAATCATACTTGACATTAAAAAGTTTCAACTCAGACAGGTATGATAATATTTAATATGGAACACCGTGCGGCAGGCACCACTATTAATTTCAAACGTAATTGGCTTACCTTCAAGCCCTAAATTCATCTGAACTGGTTTTTCTTTCTTTTTACTTACATCTCTCGACTGACTTCTTTCACTTGAGTTTTCCACAGCCTTGGACTTCTTGAAACCAATTATATCTAGATTTTCTGATACAGAACTGACTGAATTTCCAATGAACATTAATCTTAACTGGCCTTCTGTCAGCTCCATGGAAGGTACTTAAGAATAAGCAATATCAAATGTTATTCTATCCATGTATAATAATTTTCGTTTGATAGCTTGACACCTTATACCCCAGAAAAATTTCTCTTCAAGCCTCCTGTAAAAATGTACCAAAACTGCAATGGACAGACAGTGGTTTTCATATCTTCTCCAAGTTCCTGAACAGCAGTCCAAAATTCATATTGTTCAGATTTTTGCAGTTTTTTGTGACTGTAGTGCTCGATTAGCTTTTTTCAAAGACATAACTTTTTGAACTTGGTAAATCAGGGGTTGAGATATCTTCTAGTGTAGAATGAGCCTCACTACCAATTAATGTAAGCAGCATTGACACCTGCATGTTTTGTTCTACTATATTACACACAAACAAATGTTCCAGTCTCTTTATATATGTGGTAATTTCCCGGGTTGGAATGTTCAAATTTTGAGCCATTATATATTATATTAAAAGAAAAATCATAAACGTGAAATTTCTGGAATCGATTCTTTTTTTAATTTCTTGGGAAATTAAACCACAATATTTTTAAATTCTTTATTTCAACGTTTCGGTAGCGTAAAAGTGAGTAAAAATTGATTTTTATCCCTAACAGCTAGGATTTGAAAATATTGTGGTTTAATTTCCCAAGAAATAAAAAAAAAATGAATAATATACCACAAGGAACATACAGAAGATATTCTGGAATCGACTTTATTCACTTATAATTGCACAAGAGGTTTGTATTTTATCGGGTAAATTTGGATTGTTTAATGAGAACGAGATCCTAAAAACGCTCCACCTTCGGTGTCGCGTTTTTAATAGTTGACAGTTGTTCTCGTCCAATTGCTAAAGGAAACAGTTTAGAAGTTGAACAACACAAATTTACCCGATATCAATACAAACATCGAGTGTAATTCGGCAGGACAATTCAATGAATCGGCTCATTGTTAGTGTTTAGAAATTCAATAAGTTGTTGACAAACATGTCAAATTATTTATCATGGTAACAAATGCATAAGTGAAAAAATCACAAGTGCATTTATCACTGAAAAAGTTAAAGCTAACTTTTGCCGGTTGTAACGGGTAGTTACGTATTGCCGGGTAGGTATACTGTACATACCTACCCGGCAGAGACAGGATTCCATTAAAAATAACAGTGGTTTGAAACGAATATTTCTGTCTTCGGAGTTCCGTCTTGAGTGATGTCTTCTGTTTACGAAATTGTGATGTCTATCTATTCGTTCAGTAAACGCAACGGAGTATCCCCAAGTCAATACCTTGGGAACGGGAAAATCAGGAAAGGGCGAAAGTCAATACCTTCCGCTCTATGTCGGTTTTCTGGATTTGCGTTGAAGTCAATACCTTCAACGAAGACAGGATATCCCTAAGTCAATACCTTAGAGACAGGAGTTTCAGGTAAGTCCGAAAGTCAGTACCTTTCGTACGTGAACGGTTCAGGATCAACGTTGAAGTCAATACCTTCAACGAAGATAGGATATCCCTAAGTCAGTACCTTAGGGACAGGAGTTTCAGGTAAGTACGAAAGTCAGTACCTTTCGTACGTGGGCGGTTCAGGATATTCGCTGAAGTCAATACCTTCAGCGCGGACAGGTTTGTTCAGACAGGTCAATACCCTGCTGAACGAGGAGAGGAATTGTCAACAAGTCAATACCTTGCCAACCGGAGAAGGAAGCCCACCGAGTCAATACCTCGCTAGACTGACTGCTACGATTCTCGGTCGTCCTTTTATACCTACACTGGCTTGGTAAAAACAGTTTCATATCGATCCATAGTCGTCTCTAGAACGATGTTTCAGTGGGATATCGTTACACGGTGTCAAAGTGACAATTACAATGAGGCATATGCGATTTTTTATACATGAGTTGAATTGTCACAATTAAAAATCAACAACATAACAAACAAACCGATTATTTATAACCAAATGTTAAATGTGAGTTTTAAAACACAATGATAATATTGTAAACAATGAATTTTTCAAATAGAGAAAGCTTTAGATCGAGTGAGAAATGAAAGTTCTTTGGAGCAAAGACATAAAAAATACGCGAGTGAATAACTGAAATGAACAAAATGCCCCAAAAAACTACGATTAATAAGATTAGTCAAGTCACTGATAGTTTCCAGTATTAAGTTGAAATAAGCAAAATATCTCGAATCGTAAATATATTTAATCTGACATTCCTAAAAATGTATGGCATTTAGGGCCAAATTCACAAACGACACTACTATACTCGATAGTCGAAATTCTGTAAAGTGAGTCAGAGCTATGTAATCAACACTTTGGTTAAAGCGCAGTTGCCTTATGTATTCTAGAGAGAAATGCTTTTTATTTAGGACTATTAAGAGCCCTTCAAAAATGATGCGCTCATGAAGTTCGCTTCTGCAACTGATTTTATGGACAGTAAGAGCGATGAGTCACTGTACAGAATTTCGACCGTCGAGTATACCACACTCCTTTTACACTCAAATCGCGACTCGTTTGAGAGTGAGTGGAACTCATTCTCAATTTTGGTATTCAAAAACCATGTAGTTTGAGTAACTTATGTGAGTAGAGATTGTAGTGCACTAGTTTCTGTTTCGAGCTGGCAGCAATGTAATTTTTGATTTTCTTGAACTACATTTTGACAATTTATATTAATCATTTCTCTTGTGTCATCCTTGTGTATTGTGAGATTATATTAAAAACTTCATCCTTTATCGAATTATGAGCGAACGAAAGAAATATATGTATAACTCCAAGTGAGAAAATATATTTACCGCAGTTAGTGGCTAAATATAAAAATATTATTGAGTGTAAGAAAACGGATTCAGTGAATGCATCCGAAAAAAAGAAAACGTGGGCTGTTATCACTACAGAATTCAATTCTGTACCAGATCACACAAACGTAAGTAATTTTCATTCCTATCCAGTATTACCAAAACCTATCTTTTACAAAAGTATTATTTATTGGATTTGATTTGACAGCGAACTCCACAACAACTCTAAAAAGCAAGGGAGAACAAAAATGCAGAAGGAAAAAGGAGCTATCAAAAGAAAAACAGCAAAGAATGGCAACTGGCGGTTGAATTATTAAAGCACTGCCTAATGATGATGCCACCGATGGCATCTTAGATTCTGTAGACATCGAAATAAAGGATGGATTGATAGCGACGAGGCTTTGTTAAGCAATAATTATGCTCTGGTTGATGATAATTTAGTACGAATTGTTACCAGTGAAGGTAAGGAAATAGAAACTCTAAATACAGCTATTTAATTTACACCCGTTTAAAGTGTATGTAACAGCTATGGCTTATAATTTGAAGGGACCGAAAGATGATGGTTTCTGCAAACCGTTTATTAGCTTTAATGTTTGATTTTTATAGAAATCAACGGTGACAGTAATGCAGGTGACTTACCAAGCACCAGTGCTACACTAACTAACGTACAGTTGGCAGAAATTTGGCTAATAAAATACCAGATCTCAATAATTATAATGAAAAGCTGGATTTTTTTAAGGATACTATGTATCTAGCTCCAACAGAAGCATCAGAGGTCTTAGAAATAATACATAAACTAAAAAATAAAAAGTCTCCAGGTTTAGATGGGATACATGCTGAAACTTTAAAACAAATTGCCTATGAAGTTGTAGAACCACTAACATTTCTAATAAATAGATGTTTGGACTCAGGATGTTTTCCTCATAGTTTAAAATGTGCAGTAGTCAAACCGCTTTATAAAAATGGAAATAAAAATGAATTGGGGAACTACAGACCAATATCTCTATTATCAACAATAGCAAAAGTAATCGAAAAAATTTTAAAAACACGCCTTTCCAAATTCTCAAACAAATTTCATATATTATCTGATCACCAATTTGGATTCAAAGAAGGACGATCAACTGACGATGCCATTTATAAACTAACCTCAATAATTTATGAATTGTTGGACCAAAAAGTACCCATTCTATGTATATTCCTAGATCTCGCCAAAGCCTTCGACACTGTTTGCCACGAGAAATTGTTAGAAAAGCTGCAAAAGTACGGAATAAGGGGTAAATCTTACGACATATTCGCAAGCTATCTGTCTAATAGGCGTTCAAATTTGTGATAATAGAAGTAATGTACAAAAAGTAACTGCTGCCTCAAGGAACGGTATTAGGTCCAATCCTTTTCACGATATATATAAACAGCCTTCTTAATTTGGAATCAGTTGGCAAAATTTATAGTTTCGCTGACGATACCGCTGTTGTATATACTTCATCTTCTTGGGATTCTTTGAAACAAAGCGTAAAAACTGATTTTCCAAAAATATCAGATTGGCTACAATATAATAAGCTTACAATTAATTACGCAAAACAAGCTACTTGCCATTTAGCTCTTATGCTAGTGGTCTCCCATCAATGGGAGCATTAAAGGTAAACCTAGATATAGAAATTCCTGAATCTACTTCGGTGAAATATCTTGGAATTGTTATAGATCGACATATGAGGTGAGATTTACATACCAAACAGCTTGTAAGAAAAATAAGAGGATTATTACCGAAATTCAGATATTTAAGAGACTTTTTGAGTGTTTCTACTCTAAAAACCATATATTTTTCGTTGGTGCAGTCGTTGTTGTTGTATGGAATTATAGGCTGGGGGGTTCACGATAACTTTTCAAATGACGTTCATGTTGTGCAAAAATGGATTTTACGTATACTATATAAGAAAGATATCCACTTTTCCAGTAATTCTTTATATGAGGACTTAGAAGTTTTTGACTTGAGACAATTATTTTTCTTTAAAACAATTCAATTTATAAAAACAAACAAAATTGTTATGTTGTCACATGAACATTAATACGAAACACGACGAGTAGGGCACGTTTATTTTCCTCGGAGTGAGAAATCTATAGGTCAACGATCGTGTAACTATCTTACGCCAAGAATGTACATTTTAGTACCTGAAGAAATGAAAAATGTACCATCTTATACTGCATTTAAGGAACATCTTAAAAATTGGATTTTCCAGAAAGGCAGGGAAGAATTTAATTTCATCATTAATAATAGCGTATTGTCAGCCCGGATGTTGTTTTGATTGCTTTGTGTAGGTATTTATTCACGATTACGACCGCTCCCATTTATGACACCCTTCCCCAATGATTGAAAGGATTCCAAAGATCACAATGGGAATTGTTCTCAAATGTAAAAAAAAAACGGATCCACGTTTCTGCCTTTGTTAATTTTTTTATGTTCTGAATCATATGTCCTTTTTAAATATTTGTTTGTTTTGCTTCTTTTATTTATGTTTTATATCGTTGTATTGTAGGTAAGTAATTTTATTTAAAGTTGATTATATGTATTTTACCACGTACAAGCTGTTTGAAACAGCTTCTGTGTAGATTATGTTTATTTTCTTTAAATTATGTATTGTGATTCTATTTTTCATGAATAAACATTATTATTATTATTATTTTCATTCCAAGTATGCACTTGCTCAGCACTTGCTGGTAATGTTCACCTATCCCGAGCGTGTGTAAACGCAAATGGGATTAGGCTCGGAAGTCACATATTTAGAAATTTACGGACAGTGTGACAGGTATTTAGGATGGCAGCCTTCTGCAGATCGATGTAAGTATTTTTGTGAAGACCCAGTTTGGTAAGGCTATCTTGTAGAGTTTTGGGAATTAGTCCCGTAGATGAAACGATGATCGGTACCACCTCTATTTTCTCTGCATGCCACATCTGTCTTACCTCAATTGCAAGATCGGTGTATTTTGCAATTTTCTCGTTGTATTTGTCCAGAATATTGTTATTATTGGGTACTGCAACATCCACCAGATAAACCGAGTTAGCTTTTTTATCCACAACTACAATATCAGGCCGGTTATTCGTCACCCGTCTATCGGTGATAATTGACCTATCGTAGTATAGTCTAAAATCAGCATTCTCTAGCACCGAATTCGGATGGTACTTGTAATATGGGGTGTAGGTGTTCACTAATCCAAATTTGTTGGCCAACTTCTGATGGATGATGTTGCAAAGTTGATTGTGCCTGCGTAGGTAATCAATGTTAGCTAAGGCTGAACATCCCGACGTGATGTGTTGTATCGTCTCTGTTGTTTGTTGGCATCTTCTGCACTTGTCCGTAGCGATGTTTGGATCTTTCATGACAAATTTCTTGTAATTGTTGGTATTAATTACTTGGTTTGAATTGCCGTCATAAATCCTTCTGTTTCTGGAAATAATGTTCCATCAGATAGCCACTTATTTGATGCTTCCTTGTCGATATGAGGTTGATTGAGGTCGTGATGATGTCGACCATGAAGCGCTTTCTGAGCCCACTCCACCTGTTTGTCAGAATCGGTAACGATATCAAGTCTCATATCAGGGCTTACAAGATTTAAGGGGGAATAGTTTTTATCTGCTTTTGCGACCATCTCATGCAATTCAGATGTTTCAGCCTTGACAATGAAGAATTCTTGGAGTCTAGATATTTGTTTGTTATGTAAATTAACTATGTCCACTAGACCTCTCCCTCCCTCTCTTCTTGGTAGTGTTGTCCTGATAACTGATGATGTCGGATGGTGACATTTGTGTTTGGTCATCATGGTACGGGTTGTTCTTTGAATATCCTCCAGCTCTGTCTTTGTCCACTTCAGAATTCCAAATGAGTATGTCAGGATCGGTGTGGCGTAGGTGTTAATTGCTTTTGCTAGATTTCCTGCGTTCAACTGGGATTTCAATAAAGTAGTTACCCTTTGAGTGAACTGGCTCCTAATTTTGATTTTTGCTTGCTTTTGGTCTAATAGCTTAGCTTGCTGAAATCCTAGATATTTGTAGGTCTCGCCATTTTGCATGGCAGTTATAATATTCCCATTGGGTAGTAACACATCTCCGTTAACGATTTTACCCTTCTCGATATTTAAGGTTTTGCACTTGTCTAATCCAAATCCCATTTGTATATCACTGGAGAATTTTTCAGTGATATTGAGTAAGTGTTGAATTTGACGCTGGTTGGATGCGTATATTTTGATATCATCCATATATAGAAGGTGGGAAACAGTGCAGCTAGTGTTCCTGTTGGCTTTAAGTTTATAGCCGTAATCCGTATCGTTGAGTAGATTGGAGAGTGGGTTCATTGCCAAACAGAACCAAAGTGGACTAAGGGAGTCACCCTGGAAGATCCCCCTACGGATGGAAATTTCATCAGTTTGGAGGTATTGGCCATTTATTTGTAAATGAAGGTTCGTTCGCCAGTGCTTCATCGCTGATTCAAGAAAAGTAACAACAGTGGGATGTACTTTGTAAATTTGCAGAACTTTCACAAGCCAGGAATGTGGAACGCTATCAAATGCTTTCCTGTAATCTACGAAAGCCGTGTGGATGTTGCGCTTTTCCTTTTGCGCCTGTTTCAGTATAACTGAATCAATGATAAGTTGTTCTTTGCAGCCTTGGTGATCTCGTCTGCAACCTTTCTGTTCTTCTGACAGGATGTTGTTTTGGTCCACATGTCTGTAAATACGGTTAGTGATGCAAGCCGTTAATATTTTATATATAGTTGGTAGGCAGGTTATGGGCCTATACTGCGAAGGATCGTGAGTTTGATGTGTTTTGGGAAGCAAGTGGGTCGAGCCCAGTGTCAGAAATGGTGGTGTATCTTCTGGATGTTGCAAAATATGTGAGAATGATGTTGCCATTGCTTTATGTAGACTGTCAAACTTCTTATACCAAAAGTTTTGGACGTGGTCAACTCCTGGTGTCTTCCAATTACTGGTACTCTTTATAGCTTCGGTTACCTCGCTTGTTGTCAAGTCAACGAAAGACATCGGTTCAATATTGATTTTTTCCTCCTCAGTTCTTATCCAGTGAGCGTTGGATTTATGTTCGACAGGCTTCGACCATAATGAAGACCAGTATTCCGTCAGCTCATCTTTATTTGGAGGACCTTGGTTCTGATTGTTTTCTGTACCGCTCAGTTGCCTGTAAAATAACTTCTGATTGTTATTGAATAAGTAATTTTGTTGTTTCCTTTTCGTGCACTTGACATATCGAGATAAACGTTTGGATTTTGCCTTCAACTTTTGTCTGAGTGAATCCATATATTCAAATACATGTTGTTCATGTTGTGGGTGACCTGTATAAGTTTTGATTTTTCGATAGATCTTTCTCACTCTGTTTGTTAATCGCCTCGACGGTTTCAAGCTGTTCTTAAACTCTGTCAACTGCCCCAATTCCCTCCTGATGTCATCAATGGAACTTTCGAGCCTGCGTTGCCACCAGGGCTTGAGCTGTTTGTAGTCCTTACTCTGATTGTTTCCAGGGAATTGGATTCGTTGATTATGAATTCGAACTGCCACCGCTCCACAATAGATGAGAGTGTGAAGTTGTTCCAGTGCTTTGCAGTCTTTGGCATAGTTCTGCAATAGTAAGTTCACTGCTGCTATTATGCTGTTGGTACTCTTATTGGTTCGCAGCTTGGGTAGTTTGGGCCGGTGTATTGGGTTGGTGCCATTAAATTCCGCTAGTGCTTTAGAAAGCTCTGTATTATAGTCATTATCAGGTGTTTTGTCGCAATCAATGTTTGTTTTCTCAACGCCATTGTTGTCTTCTTGTGCATTCTCCGGTTCATGTGTATCATGATCGGTAATTATGTCATTCTCCTCATTTTGTAGGTCAAGAAGGACTTCTCCTCGAATTTGTTGCAACGTCGGATCGGGTAGTAGATTGTTTTTCACAATACTTCGACGCTGGTCAGCAATACGTTGTTCCGTGAGATGCTGGAATTCTGGGAAATGTTCAATGAATGCACGGTGGAGGGCGTATCTGTACGTTGTCATATCAGTTTCCATCTTGGTGATTTTGAAATAGGAGCGCATAATAAAAGAGTTTAGCTCAGTAGTCCACTTCATGCGCTTCCTGGGCTTTCCGGCTTTTGTGGTCGTTGATGTGCCGACTTGCGTCACTCCAGAAACAGCAGAAGCCGGTGGATGAGGATTGATGTTGTTTTCCTCATGAGTGTGGGTCACAGTAGCCCTACTCGGTGTCACGCTGCGCCTACCGCTAACCGAGGAAGAAGTT
This sequence comes from Galerucella nymphaeae, assembly GCA_963978555.1. Lineage (NCBI taxonomy): Eukaryota > Metazoa > Arthropoda > Insecta > Coleoptera > Chrysomelidae > Galerucella > Galerucella nymphaeae. The sequence goes on along the minus strand of OZ021715.1, from coordinate 13,483,863 downwards.
GATTCATCATTTTTCGAAGAAGCCCTTCTAGCACCAGCTTGAACGCGACAAGAGTTTAAGGTGTTGCAATGTCGATTCACCTGCCGATTCCTGAGATTTAAAGTCCCGGAATTTACAATCGAATTATTGCTCCCCCCAGAATCCGTGGAGCAGACAGCCGATGTACTAGGTACACTAGCAGTGTGGGATTCTGAGCATTTCGCTCTACCCACCTGGGGTAATCTAGTTTTACAATTCGACATCGTGATTGTTGCATTTTAGCCCTACTGCCAGGTGATGATTCAGCCGCTCCTTCCATGGAGAACAGACGCTGTCGGAGTACCGCTCCTTACATGGAGTCCGTCGTGTCCTGAAACTTACTGGTTTTGGTTATTATTATTATTATTATTATTATTATTATTATTATTATTATTATCATTCCAAGTATGCACTTGCTCAGCACTTGCTGGTAATGTTCACCTATCCCGAGCGTGTGTAAACGCAAATGGGATTAGGCTCGGAAGTCACATATTTAGAAATTTATGGACAGTGTGACAGGTATTTAGGATGGCAGCCTTCTGCAGATCGATGTAAGTATTTTTGTGAAGACCCAGTTTGGTAAGGCTATCTTGTAGAGTTTTGGGAATTAGTCCCGTAGATGAAACGATGATCGGTACCACCTCTATTTTCTCTGCATGCCACATCTGTCTTACCTCAATTGCAAGATCGGTGTATTTTGCAATTTTCTCGTTGTATTTGTCCAGAATATTGTTATTATTGGGTACTGCAACATCCACCAGATAAACCGAGTTAGCTTTTTTATCCACAACTACAATATCAGGCCGGTTATTCGTCACCCGTCTATCGGTGATAATTGACCTATCGTAGTATAGTCTAAAATCAGCATTCTCTAGCACCGAATTCGGATTGTACTTGTAATATGGAGTGTAGGTGTTCACTAATCCAAATTTGTTGGCCAACTTCTGATGGATGATGTTGCAAAGATGATTGTGCCTGCGTAGGTAATCAATGTTAGCTAAGGCTGAACATCCCAACGTGATGTGTTGTATCGTCTCTGTTGTTTGTTGGCACCTTCTGCACTTATTATTATTATTATTATCATTCCAAGTATGCACTTGCTCAGCACTTGCTGGTAATGTTCACCTATCCCGAGCGTATGTAAACGCAAATGGGATTAGGCTCGGAAGTCACATATTTAGAAATTTACGAACAGTGTGACAGGTATTTAGGATGGCAGCCTTCTGCAGATCGATGTAAGTATTTTTGTGAAGACCCAGTTTGGTAAGGCTATCTTGTAGAGTTTTGGGAATTAGTCCCGTAGATGAAACGATGATCGGTACCACCTCTATTTTCTCTGCATGCCACATCTGTCTTACCTCAATTGCAAGATCGGTGTATTTTGCAATTTTCTCGTTGTATTTGTCCAGAATATTGTTATTATTGGGTACTGCAACATCCACCAGATAAACCGAGTTAGCTTTTTTATCCACAACTACAATATCAGGCCGGTTATTCGTCACCCGTCTATCGGTGATAATTGACCTATCGTAGTATAGTCTAAAATCAGCATTCTCTAGCACCGAATTCGGATGGTACTTGTAATATGGGGTGTAGGTGTTCACTAATCCAAATTTGTTGGCCAACTTCTGACGGATGATGTTGCAAAGTTGATTGTGCCTGCGTAGGTAATCAATGTTAGCTAAGGCTGAACATCCCGACGTGATGTGTTGTATCGTCTCTGTTGTTTGTTGGCACCTTCTGCACTTGTCCGTAGCGATGTTTGGATCTTTCATGACAAATTTCTTGTAATTGTTGGTATTAATTACTTGGTCTTGAATTGCCGTCATAAATCCTTCTGTTTCTGGAAATAATGTTCCATCAGATAGCCACTTATTTGATGCTTCCTTGTCGATATGAGGTTGATTGAGGTCGTGATGATGTCGACCATGAAGCGCTTTCTGAGCCCACTCCACCTGTTTGTCAGAATCGGTAACGATATCAAGTCTCATATCAGGGCTTACAAGATTTAAGGGGGAATAGTTTTTATCTGCTTTTGCGACCATCTCATGCAATTCAGATGTTTCAGCCTTGACAATGAAGAATTCTTGGAGTCTAGATATTTGTTTGTTATGTAAATTAACTATGTCCACTAGACCTCTCCCTCCCTCTCTTCTTGGTAGTGTTGTCCTGATAACTGATGATGTCGGATGGTGACATTTGTGTTTGGTCATTATGGTACGGGTTGTTCTTTGAATATCCTCCAGCTCTGTCTTTGTCCACTTCAGAATTCCAAATGAGTATGTCAGGATCGGTATGGCGTAGGTGTTAATTGCTTTTGCTAGATTTCCTGCGTTCAACTGGGATTTCAATAAAGTAGTTACCCTTTGAGTGAACTGGCTCCTAATTTTGATTTTTGCTTGCTTTTGGTCTAATAGCTTAGCTTGCTGAAATCCTAGATATTTGTAGGTCTCGCCATTTTGCATGGCAGTTATAATATTCCCATTGGGTAGTAACACATCTCCGTTAACGATTTTACCCTTCTCAATATTTAAGGTTTTGCACTTGTCTAATCCAAATCCCATTTGTATATCACTGGAGAATTTTTCAGTGATATTTAGTAAATGTTGAATTTGACGCTGGTTGGATGCGTATATTTTGATATCATCCATATATAGAAGGTGGGAAACAGTGCAGCTAGTGTTCCTGTTGGCTTTAAGTTTATAGCCGTAATCCGTATCGTTGAGTAGATTGGAGAGTGGGTTCATTGCCAAACAGAACCAAAGTGGACTAAGGGAGTCACCCTGGAAGATCCCCCTACGGATGGAAATTTCATCAGTTTGGAGGTATTGGCCATTTATTTGTAAATGAAGGTTCGTTCGCCAGTGCTTCATCGCTGATTCAAGAAAAGTAACAACAGTGGGATGTACTTTGTAAATTTGCAGAACTTTCACAAGCCAGGAATGTGGAACGCTATCAAATGCTTTCCTGTAATCTACGAAAGCCGTGTGGATGTTGCGCTTTTCCTTTTGCGCCTGTTTCAGTATAACTGAATCAATGATAAGTTGTTCTTTGCAGCCTTGGTGATCTCGTCTGCAACCTTTCTGTTCTTCTGACAGGATGTTGTTTTGGTCCACATGTCTGTAAATACGGTTAGTGATGCAAGCCGTTAATATTTTATATATAGTTGGTAGGCAGGTTATGGGCCTATACTGCGAAGGATCGTGAGTTTGATGTGTTTTGGGAAGCAAGTGGGTCGAGCCCAGTGTCAGAAATGGTGGTGTTATTATTATTATTATCATTCCAAGTATGCACTTGCTCAGCACTTGCTGGTAATGTTCACCTATCCCGAGCGTGTGTAAACGCAAATGGGATTAGGATGGCAGCCTTCTGCAGATCGATGTAAGTATTTTTGTGAAGACCCAGTTTGGTAAGGCTATCTTGTAGAGTTTTGGGAATTAGTCCCGTAGATGAAACAATGATCGGTACCACCTCTATTTTCTCTGCATGCCACATCTGTCTTACCTCAATTGCAAGATCGGTGTATTTTGCAATTTTCTCGTTGTATTGGTCCAGAATATTGTTATTATTGGGTACTGCAACATCCACCAGATAAACCGAGTTAGCTTTTTTATCCACAACTACAATATCAGGCCGGTTATTCGTCACCCGTCTATCGGTGATAATTGACCTATCGTAGTATAGTCTAAAATCAGCATTCTCTAGCAGCGAATTCGGATGGTACTTGTAATATGGGGTGTAGGTGTTCACTAATCCAAATTTGTTGGCCAACTTCTGATGGATGATGTTGCAAAGTTGATTGTGCCTGCGTAGGTAATCAATGTTAGCTAAGGCTGAACATCCCGACGTGATGTGTTGTATCGTCTCTGTTGTTTGTTGGCACCTTCTGCACTTGTCCGTAGCGATGTTTGGATCTTTCATGACAAATTTCTTGTAATTGTTGGTATTAATTACTTGGTCTTGAATTGCCGTCATAAATCCTTCTGTTTCTGGAAATAATGTTGACAATGAAGAATTCTTGGAGTCTAGATATTTGTTTGTTATGTAAATTAACTATGTCCACTAGACCTCTCCCTCCCTCTCTTCTTGGTAGTGTTGTCCTGATAACTGATGATGTCGGATGGTGACATTTGTGTTTGGTCATCATGGTACGGGTTGTTCTTTGAATATCCTCCAGCTCTGTCTTTGTCCACTTCAGAATTCCAAATGAGTATGTCAGGATCGGTATGGCGTAGGTGTTAATTGCTTTCGCTAGGTTTCCTGCGTTCAACTGGGATTTCAATAAAGTAGTTACCCTTTGAGTGAACTGGCTCCTAATTTTGATTTTTGCTTGCTTTTGGTCTAATAGCTTAGCTTGCTGAAATCCTAGATATTTGTAGGTCTCGCCATTCTGCATGGCAGTTATAATATTCCCATTGGGTAGTAACACATCTCCGTTAACGATTTTACCCTTCTCAATATTTAAGGTTTTGCACTTGTCTAATCCAAATCCCATTTGTATATCACTGGAGAATTTTTCAGTGATATTTAGTAAATGTTGAATTTGACGCTGGTTGGATGCGTATATTTTGATATCATCCATATATAGAAGGTGGGAAACAGTGCAGCTAGTGTTCCTGTTGGCTTTAAGTTTATAGCCGTAATTCGTATCGTTGAGTAGATTGGAGAGTGGGTTCATTGCCAAACAGAACCAAAGTGGACTAAGGGAGTCACCCTGGAAGATCCCCCTACGGATGGAAATTTCATCAGTTTGGAGGTATTGGCCATTTATTTGTAAATGAAGGTTCGTTCGCCAGTGCTTCATCGCTGATTCAAGAAAAGTAACAACAGTGGGATGTACTTTGTAAATTTGCAGAACTTTCACAAGCCAGGAATGTGGAACGCTATCAAATGCTTTCCTGTAATCTACGAAAGCCGTGTGGATGTTGCGCTTTTCCTTTTGCGCCTGTTTCAGTATAACTGAATCAATGATAAGTTGTTCTTTGCAGCCTTGGTGATCTCGTCTGCAACCTTTCTGTTCTTCTGACAGGATGTTGTTTTGGTCCACATGTCTGTAAATACGGTTAGTGATGCAAGCCGTTAATATTTTATATATAGTTGGTAGGCAGGTTATGGGCCTATACTGCGAAGGATCGTGAGTTTGATGTGTTTTGGGAAGCAAGTGGGTCGAGCCCAGTGTCAGAAATGGTGGTGTATCTTCTGGATGTTGCAAAATATGTGAGAATAATGTTGCCATTGCTTTATGTAGACTGTCAAACTTCTTATACCAAAAGTTTTGGACGTGGTCAACTCCTGGTGTCTTTATAGCTTCGGTTACCTCGCTTGTTGTCAAGTCAACGAAAGACATCGGTTCAATATTGATTTTTTCCTCCTCAGTTCTTATCCAGTGAGCGTTGGATTTATGTTCGACAGGCTTCGACCATAATGAAGACCAGTATTCCGTCAGCTCATCTTTATTTGGAGGACCTTGGTTATGATTGTTTTCTGTACCGCTCAGTTGCCTGTAAAATAACTTCTGATTGTTATTGAATGAGTAATTTTGTTGTTTCCTTTTCGTGCACTTGACATATCGAGATAAACGTTTGGATTTTGCCTTCAACTTTTGTCTGAGTGAATCCATATATTCAAATACATGTTGTTCATGTTGTGGGTGACCTGTATAAGTTTTGATTTTTCCATAGATCTTTCTCACTCTGTTTGTTAATCGCCTCGACGGTTTCAAGCTGTTCTTAAACTCTGTCAACTGCCCCAATTCCCTCCTGATGTCATCAATGGAACTTTCGAGCCTGCGTTGCCACCAGGGCTTGAGCTGTTTGTAGTCCTTACTCTGATTGTTTCCAGGGAACTGGATTCGTTGATTATGAATTCGAAGCACTGCCACCGCTCCACAATAGATGAGAGTGTGAAGTTGTTCCAGTGCTTTGCAGTCTTTGGCATGGTTCTGCAATAGTAAGTTCACTGCTGCTATTATGCTGTTGGTACTCTTATTGGTTCGCAGCTTGGGTAGTTTGGGCCGGTGTATTGGGTTGGTGCCATTAAATTCCGCTAGTGCTTTACAAAGCTCTGTATTATAGTCATTATCAGGTGTTTTGTCGCAATCAATGTTTGTTTTCTCAACGCCATTGTTGTCTTCTTGTGCATTCTCCGGTTCATGTGTATCATGATCGGTGATTATGTCATTCTCCTCATTTTGTAGGTCAAGAAGGACTTCTCCTCGAATTATTATTATTATTATTATCATTCCAAGTATGCACTTGCTCAGCACTTGCTGGTAATGTTCACCTATCCCGAGCGTGTGTAAACGCAAATGGGATTAGGCTCGGAAGTCACATATTTAGAAATTTACGGACAGTGTGGCAGGTATTTAGGATGGCAGCCTTCTGCAGATCGATGTAAGTATTTTTGTGAAGACCCAGTTTGGTAAGGCTATCTTGTAGAGTTCTGGGAATTAGTCCCGTAGATGAAACGATGATCGGTACCACCTCTATTTTCTCTGCATGCCACATCTGTCTTACCTCAATTGCAAGATCGGTGTATTTTGCAATTTTCTCGTTGTATTTGTCCAGAATATTGTTATTATTGGGTACTGCAACATCCACCAGATAAACCGAGTTAGCTTTTTTATCCACAACTACAATATCAGGCCGGTTATTCGTCACCCGTCTATCGGTGATAATTGACCTATCGTAGTATAGTCTAAAATCAGCATTCTCTAGCACCGAATTCGGATGGTACTTGTAATATGGGGTGTAGGTGTTCACTAATCCAAATTTGTTGGCCAACTTCTGATGGATGATGTTGCAAAGTTGATTGTGCCTGCGTAGGTAATCAATGTTAGCTAAGGCTGAACATCCCGACGTGATGTGTTGTATCGTCTCTGTTGTTTGTTGGCACCTTCTGCACTTGTCCGTAGCGATGTTTGGATCTTTCATGACAAATTTCTTGTAATTGTTGGTATTAATTACTTGGTCTTGAATTGCCGTCATAAATCCTTCTGTTTCTGGAAATAATGTTCCATCAGATAGCCACTTATTTGATGCTTCCTTGTCGATATGAGGTTGATTGAGGTCGTGATGATGTCGACCATGAAGCGCTTTCTGAGCCCACTCCACCTGTTTGTCAGAATCGGTAACGATATCAAGTCTCATATCAGGGCTTACAAGATTTAAGGGGGAATAGTTTTTATCTGCTTTTGCGACCATCTCATGCAATTCAGATGTTTCAGCCTTGAGAATAAAGAATTCTTGGAGTCTAGATATTTGTTTGTTATGTAAATTAACTATGTCCACTAGACCTCTCCCTCCCTCTCTTCTTGGTAGTGTTGTCCTGATAACTGATGATGTCGGATGGTGACATTTGTGTTTGGTCATCATGGTACGGGTTGTTCTTTGAATATCCTCCAGCTCTGTCTTTGTCCACTTCAGAATTCCAAATGAGTATGTCAGGATCGGTATGGTTAGGTGTTAATTGCTTTCGCTAGGTTTCCTGCGTTCAACTGGGATTTCAATAAAGTAGTTACCCTTTGAGTGAACTGGCTCCTAATTTTGATTTTTGCTTGCTTTTGGTCTAATAGCTTAGCTTGCTGAAATCCTAGATATTTGTAGGTCTCGCCATTTTGCATGGCAGTTATAATATTCCCATTGGGTAGTAACACATCTCCGTTAACGATTTTACCCTTCTCGATATTTAAGGTTTTGCACTTGTCTAATCCAAATCCCATTTGTATATCACTGGAGAATTTTTCAGTGATATTGAGTAAGTGTTGAATTTGACGCTGGTTGGATGCGTATATTTTGATATCATCCATATATAGAAGGTGGGAAACAGTGCAGCTAGTGTTCCTGTTGGCTTTAAGTTTATAGCCGTAATCCGTATCGTTGAGTAGATTGGAGAGTGGGTTCATTGCCAAACAGAACCAAAGTGGACTAAGGGAGTCACCCTGGAAGATCCCCCTACGGATGGAAATTTCATCAGTTTGGAGGTATTGGCCATTTATTTGTAAATGAAGGTTCGTTCGCCAGTGCTTCATCGCTGATTCAAGAAAAGTAACAACAGTGGGATGTACTTTGTAAATTTGCAGAACTTTCACAAGCCAGGAATGTGGAACGCTATCAAATGCTTTCCTGTAATCTACGAAAGCCGTGTGGATGTTGCGCTTTTCCTTTTGCGCCTGTTTCAGTATAACTGAATCAATGATAAGTTGTTCTTTGCAGCCTTGGTGATCTCGTCTGCAACCTTTCTGTTCTTCTGACAGGATGTTGTTTTGGTCCACATGTCTGTAAATACGGTTAGTGATGCAAGCCGTTAATATTTTATATATAGTTGGTAGGCAGGTTATGGGCCTATACTGCGAAGGATCGTGAGTTTGATGAGTTTTGGGAAGCAAGTGGGTCGAGCCCAGTGTCAGAAATGGTGGTGTATCTTCTGGATGTTGCAAAATATGTGAGAATGATGTTGCCATTGCTTTATGTAGACTGTCAAACTTCTTATACCAAAAGTTTTGGACGTGGTCAACTCCTGGTGTCTTCCAATTACTGGTACTCTTTATAGCTTCGGTTACCTCGCTTGTTGTCAAGTCAACGAAAGACATCGGTTCAATATTGATTTTTTCCTCCTCAGTTCTTATCCAGTGAGCGTTGGATTTATGTTCGACAGGCTTCGACCATAATGAAGACCAGTATTCCGTCAGCTCATCTTTATTTGGAGGACCTTGGTTATGATTGTTTTCTGTACCGCTCAGTTGCCTGTAAAATAACTTCTGATTGTTATTGAATAAGTAATTTTGTTGTTTCCTTTTCGTGCACTTGACATATCGAGATAAACGTTTGGATTTTGCCTTCAACTTTTGTCTGAGTGAATCCATATATTCAAATACATGTTGTTCATGTTGTGGGTGACCTGTATAAGTTTTGATTTTTCGATAGATCTTTCTCACTCTGTTTGTTAATCGCCTCGACGGTTTCAAGCTGTTCTTAAACTCTGTCAACTGCCCCAATTCCCTCCTGATGTCATCAATGGAACTTTCGAGCCTGCGTTGCCACCAGGGCTTGAGCTGTTTGTAGTCCTTACTCTGATTGTTTCCAGGGAACTGGATTCGTTGATTATGAATTCGAAGCACTGCCACCGCTCCACAATAGATGAGAGTGTGAAGTTGTTCCAGTGCTTTGCAGTCTTTGGCATGGTTCTGCAATAGTAAGTTCACTGCTGCTATTATGCTGTTGGTACTCTTATTGGTTCGCAGCTTGGGTAGTTTGGGCCGGTGTATTGGGTTGGTGCCATTAAATTCCGCTAGTGCTTTACAAAGCTCTGTATTATAGTCATTATCAGGTGTTTTGTCGCAATCAATGTTTGTTTTCTCAACGCCATTGTTGTCTTCTTGTGCATTCTCCGGTTCATGTGTATCATGATCGGTAATTATTATTATTATTATTATTATTATTATTATTATTATTATCATTCCAAGTATGCACTTGCTCAGCACTTGCTGGTAATGTTCACCTATCCCGAGCGTGTGTAAACGCAAATGGGATTAGGCTCGGAAGTCACATATTTAGAAATTTACGGACAGTGTGACAGGTATTTAGGATGGCAGCCTTCTGCAGATCGATGTAAGTATTTTTGTGAAGACCCAGTTTGGTAAGGCTATCTTGTAGAGTTTTGGGAATAAGTCCCGTAGATGAAACGATGATCGGTACCACCTCTATTTTCTCTGCATGCCACATCTGTCTTACCTCAATTGCAAGATCGGTGTATTTTGCAATTTTCTCGTTGTATTTGTCCAGAATATTGTTATTATTGGGTACTGCAACATCCACCAGATAAACCGAGTTAGCTTTTTTATCCACAACTACAATATCAGGCCGGTTATTCGTCACCCGTCTATCGGTGATAATTGACCTATCGTAGTATAGTCTAAAATCAGCATTCTCTAGCACCGAATTCGGATGGTACTTGTAATATGGGGTGTAGGTGTTCACTAATCCAAATTTGTTGGCCAACTTCTGATGGATGATGTTGCAAAGTTGATTGTGCCTGCGTAGGTAATCAATGTTAGCTAAGGCTGAACATCCCGACGTGATGTGTTGTATCGTCTCTGTTGTTTGTTGGCACCTTCTGCACTTGTCCGTAGCGATGTTTGGATCTTTCATGACAAATTTCTTGTAATTGTTGGTATTAATTACTTGGTCTTGAATTGCCGTCATAAATCCTTCTGTTTCTGGAAATAATGTTCCATCAGATAGCCACTTATTTGATGCTTCCTTGTCGATATGAGGTTGATTGAGGTCGTGATGATGTCGACCATGAAGCGCTTTCTGAGCCCACTCCACCTGTTTGTCAGAATCGGTAACGATATCAAGTCTCATATCAGGGCTTACAAGATTTAAGGGGGAATATTTTTTATCTGCTTTTGCGACCATCTCATGCAATTCAGATGTTTCAGCCTTGACAATGAAGAATTCTTGGAGTCTAGATATTTGTTTGTTATGTAAATTAACTATGTCCACTAGACCTCTCCCTCCCTCTCTTCTTGGTAGTGTTGTCCTGATAACTGATGATGTCGGATGGTGACATTTGTGTTTGGTCATCATGGTACGGTTTGTTCTTTGAATATCCTCCAGCTCTGTCTTTGTCCACTTCAGAATTCCAAATGAGTATGTCAGGATCGGTATGGCGTAGGTGTTAATTGCTTTCGCTAGGTTTCCTGCGTTCAACTGGGATTTCAATAAAGTAGTTACCCTTTGAGTGAACTGGCTCCTAATTTTGATTTTTGCTTGCTTTTGGTCTAATAGCTTGGCTTGCTGAAATCCTAGATATTTGTAGGTCTCGCCATTCTGCATGGCAGTTATAATATTCCCATTGGGTAGTAACACATCTCCGTTAACGATTTTACCCTTCTCGATATTTAAGGTTTTGCACTTGTCTAATCCAAATCCCATTTGTATATCACTGGAGAATTTTTCAGTGATATTTAGTAAATGTTGAATTTGACGCTGGTTGGATGCGTATATTTTGATATCATCCATATATAGAAGGTGGGAAACAGTGCAGCTAGTGTTCCTGTTGGCTTTAAGTTTATAGCCGTAATCCGTATCGTTGAGTAGATTGGAGAGTGGGTTCATTGCCAAACAGAACCAAAGTGGACTAAGGGAGTCACCCTGGAAGATCCCCCTACGGATGGAAATTTCATCAGTTTGGAGGTATTGGCCATTTATTTGTAAATGAAGGTTCGTTCGCCAGTGCTTCATCGCTGATTCAAGAAAAGTAACAACAGTGGGATGTACTTTGTAAATTTGCAGAACTTTCACAAGCCAGGAATGTGGAACGCTATCAAATGCTTTCCTGTAATCTACGAAAGCCGTGTGGATGTTGCGCTTTTCCTTTTGCGCCTGTTTCAGTATAACTGAATCAATGATAAGTTGTTCTTTGCAGCCTTGGTGATCTCGTCTGCAACCTTTCTGTTCTTCTGACAGGATGTTGTTTTGGTCCACATGTCTGTAAATACGGTTAGTGATGCAAGCCGTTAATATTTTATATATAGTTGGTAGGCAGGTTATGGGCCTATACTGCGAAGGATCGTGAGTTTGATGTGTTTTGGGAAGCAAGTGGGTCGAGCCCAGTGTCAGAAATGGTGGTGTATCTTCTGGATGTTGCAAAATATGTGAGAATGATGTTGCCATTGCTTTATGTAGACTGTCAAACTTCTTATACCAAAAGTTTTGGACGTGGTCAACTCCTGGTGTCTTCCAATTACTGGTACTCTTTATAGCTTCGGTTACCTCGCTTGTTGTCAAGTCAACGGAAGACATCGGTTCAATATTGATTTTTTCCTCCTCAGTTCTTATCCAGTGAGCGTTGGATTTATGTTCGACAGGCTTCGACCATAATGAAGACCAGTATTCCGTCAGCTCATCTTTATTTGGAGGACCTTGGTTCTGATTGTTTTCTGTACCGCTCAGTTGCCTGTAAAATAACTTCTGATTGTTATTGAATAAGTAATTTTGTTGTTTCCTTTTCGTGCACTTGACATATCGAGATAAACGTTTGGATTTTGCCTTCAACTTTTGTCTGAGTGAATCCATATATTCAAATACATGTTGTTCATGTTGTGGGTGACCTGTATAAGTTTTGATTTTTCGATAGATCTTTCTCACTCTGTTTGTTAATCGCCTCGACGGTTTCAAGCTGTTCTTAAACTCTGTCAACTGCCCCAATTCCCTCCTGATGTCATCAATGGAACTTTCGAGCCTGCGTTGCCACCAGGGCTTGAGCTGTTTGTAGTCCTTACTCTGATTGTTTCCAGGGAACTGGATTCGTTGATTATGAATTCGAAGCACTGCCACCGCTCCACAATAGATGAGAGTGTGAAGTTGTTCCAGTGCTTTGCAGTCTTTGGCATGGTTCTGCAATAGTAAGTTCACTGCTGCTATTATGCTGTTGGTACTCTTATTGGTTCGCAGCTTGGGTAGTTTGGGCCGGTGTATTGGGTTGGTGCCATTAAATTCCGCTAGTGCTTTACAAAGCTCTGTATTATAGTCATTATCAGGTGTTTTGTCGCAATCAATGTGTGTTTTCTCAACGCCATTGTTGTCTTCTTGTGCATTATCCGGTTCATGTGTATCATGATCGGTAATTATGTCATTCTCCTCATTTTGTAGGTCAAGAAGGACTTCTCCTCGAATTTGTTGCAACGTCGGATCGGGTAGTAGATTGTTTTTCACAATACTTCGACGCTGGTCAGCAATACGTTGTTCCGTGAGATGCTGGAATTCTGGGAAATGTTCAATGAATGCACGGTGGAGGGCGTATCTGTACGTTGTCATATCAGTTTCCATCTTGGTGATTTTGAAATAGGAGCGCATAATAAAAGAGTTCAGCTCAATAGTCCACTTCATGCGCTTCCTGGGCTTTCCGGCTTTTGTGGTCGTGGATGTGCCGACTTGCGTCACTCCAGAAACAGCAGAAGCCGGTGGATGAGGATTGATGTTGTTTTCCTCATGAGTGTGGGTCACAGTAGCCCTACTCGGTGTCACGCTGCGCCTACCGCTAACCGAGGAAGAAGTTGATTCATCATTTTTCGAAGAAGCCCTTCTAGCACCAGCTCGAACGCGACAAGAGTTTAAGGTGTTGCAATGTCGATTCACCTGACGATTCCTGAGATTTAAAGTCCCGGAATTTACAATCGAATTATTGCTCCCCCCAGAATCCGTGGAGCAGACAGCCGATGTACTAGGTACACTAGCAGTGTGGGATTCTGAGCATATCGCTCTACCCACCTGGGGTAATCTAGTTTTACAATTCGACATCGTGATTGTTGCATTTTAGACCTACTGCCAGGTGATGATTCAGCCGCTCCTTCCATGGAGAACAGACGCTGTCGGAGTACCGCTCCTTACATGGAGTCCGTCGTGTCCTGAAACTTACTGGTTTTGGTTCGCTCCGAGGTATTTAATTTCCCCGATACCTTTTATATCTAAAAGGCCTTCCCCTATCCACCACCTGGGGAAGCGCCCGATAGGGGACCAGCACCCCCACGGGTTATTATTATTATTATTATTATTATCATTCCAAGTATGCACTTGCTCAGCACTTGCTGGTAATGTTCACCTATCCCGAGCGTGTGTAAACGCAAATGGGATTAGGCTCGGAAGTCACATATTTAGAAATTTACGGACAGTGTGACAGGTATTTAGGATGGCAGCCTTCTGCAGATCGATGTAAGTATTTTTGTGAAGACCCAGTTTGGTAAGGCTATCTTGTAGAGTTTTGGGAATTAGTCCCGTAGATGAAACGATGATCGGTACCACCTCTATTTTCTCTGCATGCCACATCTGTCTTACCTCAATTGCAAGATCGGTGTATTTTGCAATTTTCTCCTTGTATTTGTCCAGAATATTGTTATTATTATTATTATTATTATCATTCCAAGTATGCACTTGCTCAGCACTTGCTGGTAATGTTCACCTATCCCGAGCGTGTGTAAACGCAAATGGGATTAGGCTCGGAAGTCACATATTTAGAAATTTACGGACAGTGTGGCAGGTATTTAGGATGGCAGCCTTCTGCAGATCGATGTAAGTATTTTTGTGAAGACCCAGTTTGGTAAGGCTATCTTGTAGAGTTCTGGGAATTAGTCCCGTAGATGAAACGATGATCGGTACCACCTCTATTTTCTCTGCATGCCACATCTGTCTTACCTCAATTGCAAGATCGGTGTATTTTGCAATTTTCTCGTTGTATTTGTCCAGAATATTGTTATTATTGGGTACTGCAACATCCACCAGATAAACCGAGTTAGCTTTTTTATCCACAACTACAATATCAGGCCGGTTATTCGTCACCCGTCTATCGGTGATAATTGACCTATCGTAGTATAGTCTAAAATCAGCATTCTCTAGCACCGAATTCGGATGGTACTTGTAATATGGGGTGTAGGTGTTCACTAATCCAAATTTGTTGGCCAACTTCTGATGGATGATGTTGCAAAGTTGATTGTGCCTGCGTAGGTAATCAATGTTAGCTAAGGCTGAACATCCCGACGTGATGTGTTGTATCGTCTCTGTTGTTTGTTGGCACCTTCTGCACTTGTCCGTAGCGATGTTTGGATCTTTCATGACAAATTTCTTGTAATTGTTGGTATTAATTACTTGGTCTTGAATTGCCGTCATAAATCCTTCTGTTTCTGGAAATAATGTTCCATCAGATAGCCACTTATTTGATGCTTCCTTGTCGATATGAGGTTGATTGAGGTCGTTATGATGTCGACCATGAAGCGCTTTCTGAGCCCACTCCACCTGTTTGTCAGAATCGGTAACGATATCAAGTCTCATATCAGGGCTTACAAGATTTAAGGGGGAATAGTTTTTATCTGCTTTTGCGACCATCTCATGCAATTCAGATGTTTCAGCCTTGACAATGAAGAATTCTTGGAGTCTAGATATTTGTTTGTTATGTAAATTAACTATGTCCACTAGACCTCTCCCTCCCTCTCTTCTTGGTAGTGTTGTCCTGATAACTGATGATGTCGGATGGTGACATTTGTGTTTGGTCATCATGGTACGGGTTGTTCTTTGAATATCCTCCAGCTCTGTCTTTGTCCACTTCAGAATTCCAAATGAGTATGTCAGGATCGGTATGGCGTAGGTGTTAATTGCTTTCGCTAGGTTTCCTGCGTTCAACTGGGATTTCAATAAAGTAGTTACCCTTTGAGTGAACTGGCTCCTAATTTTGATTTTTGCTTGCTTTTGGTCTAATAGCTTAGCTTGCTGAAATCCTAGATATTCGTAGGTCTCGCCATTTTGCATGGCAGTTATAATATTCCCATTGGGTTATTATTATTATTATCATTCCAAGTATGCACTTGCTCAGCACTTGCTGGTAATGTTCACCTATCCCGAGCGTGTGTAAACGCAAATGGGATTAGGCTCGGAAGTCACATATTTAGAAATTTACGGACAGTGTGGCAGGTATTTAGGATGGCAGCCTTCTGCAGATCGATGTAAGTATTTTTGTGAAGACCCAGTTTGGTAAGGCTATCTTGTAGAGTTCTGGGAATTAGTCCCGTAGATGAAACGATGATCGGTACCACCTCTATTTTCTCTGCATGCCACATCTGTCTTACCTCAATTGCAAGATCGGTGTATTTTGCAATTTTCTCGTTGTATTTGTCCAGAATATTGTTATTATTGGGTACTGCAACATCCACCAGATAAACCGAGTTAGCTTTTTTATCCACAACTACAATATCAGGCCGGTTATTCGTCACCCGTCTATCGGTGATAATTGACCTATCGTAGTATAGTCTAAAATCAGCATTCTCTAGCACCGAATTCGGATGGTACTTGTAATATGGGGTGTAGGTGTTCACTAATCCAAATTTGTTGGCCAACTTCTGATGGATGATGTTGCAAAGTTGATTGTGCCTGCGTAGGTAATCAATGTTAGCTAAGGCTGAACATCCCGACGTGATGTGTTGTATCGTCTCTGTTGTTTGTTGGCACCTTCTGCACTTGTCCGTAGCGATGTTTGGATCTTTCATGACAAATTTCTTGTAATTGTTGGTATTAATTACTTGGTCTTGAATTGCCGTCATAAATCCTTCTGTTTCTGGAAATAATGTTCCATCAGATAGCCACTTATTTGATGCTTCCTTGTCGATATGAGGTTGATTGAGGTCGTTATGATGTCGACCATGAAGCGCTTTCTGAGCCCACTCCACCTGTTTGTCAGAATCGGTAACGATATCAAGTCTCATATCAGGGCTTACAAGATTTAAGGGGGAATAGTTTTTATCTGCTTTTGCGACCATCTCATGCAATTCAGATGTTTCAGCCTTGACAATGAAGAATTCTTGGAGTCTAGATATTTGTTTGTTATGTAAATTAACTATGTCCACTAGACCTCTCCCTCCCTCTCTTCTTGGTAGTGTTGTCCTGATAACTGATGATGTCGGATGGTGACATTTGTGTTTGGTCATCATGGTACGGGTTGTTCTTTGAATATCCTCCAGCTCTGTCTTTGTCCACTTCAGAATTCCAAATGAGTATGTCAGGATCGGTATGGCGTAGGTGTTAATTGCTTTCGCTAGGTTTCCTGCGTTCAACTGGGATTTCAATAAAGTAGTTACCCTTTGAGTGAACTGGCTCCTAATTTTGATTTTTGCTTGCTTTTGGTCTAATAGCTTAGCTTGCTGAAATCCTAGATATTCGTAGGTCTCGCCATTTTGCATGGCAGTTATAATATTCCCATTGGGTAGTAACACATCTCCGTTAACGATTTTACCCTTCTCGATATTTAAGGTTTTGCACTTGTCTAATCCAAATCCCATTTGTATATCACTGGAGAATTTTTCAGTGATATTGAGTAAATGTTGAATTTGACGCTGGTTGGATGCGTATATTTTGATATCATCCATATATAGAAGGTGGGAAACAGTGCAGCTAGTGTTCCTGTTGGCTTTAAGTTTATAGCCGTAATCCGTATCGTTGAGTAGATTGGAGAGTGGGTTCATTGCCAAACAGAACCAAAGTGGACTAAGGGAGTCACCCTGGAAGATCCCCCTACGGATGGAAATTTCATCAGTTTGGAGGTATTGGCCATTTATTTGTAAATGAAGGTTCGTTCGCCAGTGCTTCATCGCTGATTCAAGAAAAGTAACAACAGTGGGATGTACTTTGTAAATTTGCAGAACTTTCACAAGCCAGGAATGTGGAACGCTATCAAATGCTTTCCTGTAATCTACGAAAGCCGTGTGGATGTTGCGCTTTTCCTTTTGCGCCTGTTTCAGTATAACTGAATCAATGATAAGTTGTTCTTTGCAGCCTTGGTGATCTCGTCTGCAACCTTTCTGTTCTTCTGACAGGATGTTGTTTTGGTCCACATGTCTGTAAATACGGTTAGTGATGCAAGCCGTTAATATTTTATATATAGTTGGTAGGCAGGTTATGGGCCTATACTGCGAAGGATCGTGAGTTTGATGTGTTTTGGGAAGCAAGTGGGTCGAGCCCAGTGTCAGAAATGGTGGTGTATCTTCTGGATGTTGCAAAATATGTGAGAATGATGTTGCCATTGCTTTATGTAGACTGTCAAACTTCTTATACCAAAAGTTTTGGACGTGGTCAACTCCTGGTGTCTTCCAATTACTGGTACTCTTTATAGCTTCGGTTACCTCGCTTGTTGTCAAGTCAACGGAAGACATCGGTTCAATATTGATTTTTTCCTCCTCAGTTCTTATCCAGTGAGCGTTGGATTTATGTTCGACAGGCTTCGACCATAATGAAGACCAGTATTCCGTCAGCTCATCTTTATTTGGAGGACCTTGGTTCTGATTGTTTTTATTATTATTATTATCATTCCAAGTATGCACTTGCTCAGCACTTGCTGGTAATGTTCACCTATCCCGAGCGTGTGTAAACGCAAATGGGATTAGGCTCGGAAGTCACATATTTAGAAATTTACGGACAGTGTGACAGGTATTTAGGATGGCAGCCTTCTGCAGATCGATGTAAGTATTTTTGTGAAGACCCAGTTTGGTAAGGCTATCTTGTAGAGTTTTGGGAATTAGTCCCGTAGATGAAACGATGATCGGTACCACCTCTATTTTCTCTGCATGCCACATCTGTCTTACCTCAATTGCAAGATCGGTGTATTTTGCAATTTTCTCCTTGTATTTGTCCAGAATATTGTTATTATTGGGTACTGCAACATCCACCAGATAAACCGAGTTAGCTTTTTTATCCACAACTACAATATCAGGCCGGTTATTCGTCACCCGTCTATCGGTGATAATTGACCTATCGTAGTATAGTCTAAAATCAGCATTCTCTAGCACCGAATTCGGATGGTACTTGTAATATGGGGTGTAGGTGTTCACTAATCCAAATTTGTTGGCCAACTTCTGATGGATGATGTTGCAAAGTTGATTGTGCCTGCGTAGGTAATCAATGTTAGCTAAGGCTGAACATCCCGACGTGATGTGTTGTATCGTCTCTGTTGTTTGTTGGCACCTTCTGCACTTGTCCGTAGCGATGTTTGGATCTTTCATGACAAATTTCTTGTAATTGTTGGTATTAATTACTTGGTCTTGAATTGCCGTCATAAATCCTTCTGTTTCTGGAAATAATGTTCCATCAGATAGCCACTTATTTGATGCTTCCTTGTCGATATGAGGTTGATTGAGGTCGTGATGATGTCGACCATGAAGCGCTTTCTGAGCCCACTCCACCTGTTTGTCAGAATCGGTAACGATATCAAGTCTCATATCAGGGCTTACAAGATTTAAGGGGGAATAGTTTTTATCTGCTTTTGCGACCATCTCATGCAATTCAGATGTTTCAGCCTTGACAATGAAGAATTCTTGGAGTCTAGATATTTGTTTGTTATGTAAATTAACTATGTCCACTAGACCTCTCCCTCCCTCTCTTCTTGGTAGTGTTGTCCTGATAACTGATGATGTCGGATGGTGACATTTGTGTTTGGTCATCATGGTACGGGTTGTTCTTTGAATATCCTCCAGCTCTGTCTTTGTCCACTTCAGAATTCCAAATGAGTATGTCAGGATCGGTATGGCGTAGGTGTTAATTGCTTTTGCTAGATTTCCTGCGTTCAACTGGGATTTCAATAAAGTAGTTACCCTTTGAGTGAACTGGCTCCTAATTTTGATTTTTGCTTGCTTTTGGTCTAATAGCTTAGCTTGCTGAAATCCTAGATATTTGTAGGTCTCGCCATTCTGCATGGCAGTTATAATATTCCCATTGGGTAGTAACACATCTCCGTTAACGATTTTACCCTTCTCGATATTTAAGGTTTTGCACTTGTCTAATCCAAATCCCATTTGTATATCACTGGAGAATTTTTCAGTGATATTGAGTAAATGTTGAATTTGACGCTGGTTGGATGCGTATATTTTGATATCATCCATATATAGAAGGTGGGAAACAGTGCAGCTAGTGTTCCTGTTGGCTTTAAGTTTATAGCCGTAATCCGTATCGTTGAGTAGATTGGAGAGTGGGTTCATTGCCAAACAGAACCAAAGTGGACTAAGGGAGTCACCCTGGAAGATCCCCCTACGGATGGAAATTTCATCAGTTTGGAGGTATTGGCCATTTATTTGTAAATGAAGGTTCGTTCGCCAGTGCTTCATCGCTGATTCAAGAAAAGTAACAACAGTGGGATGTACTTTGTAAATTTGCAGAACTTTCACAAGCCAGGAATGTGGAACGCTATCAAATGCTTTCCTGTAATCTACGAAAGCCGTGTGGATGTTGCGCTTTTCCTTTTGCGCCTGTTTCAGTATAACTGAATCAATGATAAGTTGTTCTTTGCAGCCTTGGTGATCTCGTCTGCAACCTTTCTGTTCTTCTGACAGGATGTTGTTTTGGTCCACATGTCTGTAAATACGGTTAGTGATGCAAGCCGTTAATATTTTATATATAGTTGGTAGGCAGGTTATGGGCCTATACTGCGAAGGATCGTGAGTTTGATGTGTTTTGGGAAGCAAGTGGGTCGAGCCCAGTGTCAGAAATGGTGGTGTATCTTCTGGATGTTGCAAAATATGTGACAATGATGTTGCCATTGCTTTATGTAGACTGTCAAACTTCTTATACCAAAAGTTTTGGACGTGGTCAACTCCTGGTGTCTTCCAATTACTGGTACTCTTTATAGCTTCGGTTACCTCGCTTGTTGTCAAGTCAACGAAAGACATCGGTTCAATATTGATTTTTTCCTCCTCAGTTCTTATCCAGTGAGCGTTGGATTTATGTTCAACAGGCTTCGACCATAATGAAGACCAGTATTCCGTCAGCTCATCTTTATTTGGAGGACCTTGGTTATGATTGTTTTCTGTACCGCTCAGTTGCCTGTAAAATAACTTCTGATTGTTATTGAATAAGTAATTTTGTTGTTTCCTTTTCGTGCACTTGACATATCGAGATAAACGTTTGGATTTTGCCTTCAACTTTTGTCTGAGTGAATCCATATATTCAAATACATGTTGTTCATGTTGTGGGTGACCTGTATAAGTTTTGATTTTTCGATAGATCTTTCTCACTCTGTTTGTTAATCGCCTCGACGGTTTCAAGCTGTTCTTAAACTCTGTCAACTGCCCCAATTCCCTCCTGATGTCATCAATGGAACTTTCGAGCCTGCGTTGCCACCAGGGCTTGAGCTGTTTGTAGTCCTTACTCTGATTGTTTCCAGGGAACTGGATTCGTTGATTATGAATTCGAAGCACTGCCACCGCTCCACAATAGATGAGAGTGTGAAGTTGTTCCAGTGCTTTGCAGTCTTTGGCATGGTTATGCAATAGTAAGTTCACTGCTGCTATTATGCTGTTGGTACTCTTATTGGTTCGCAGCTTGGGTAGTTTGGGCCGGTGTATTGGGTTGGTGCCATTAAATTCCGCTAGTGCTTTACAAAGCTCTGTATTATAGTCATTATCAGGTGTTTTTTCGCAATCAATGTTTGTTTTCTCAACGCCATTGTTGTCTTCTTGTGCATTCTCCGGTTCATGTGTATCATGATCGGTAATTATGTCATTCTCCTCATTTTGTAGGTCAAGAAGGACTTCTCCTCGAATTTGTTGCAACGTCGGATCGGGTAGTAGATTGTTTTTCACAATACTTCGACGCTGGTCAGCAATACGTTGTTCCGTGAGATGCTGGAATTCTGGGAAATGTTCAATGAATGCACGGTGGAGGGCGTATCTGTACGTTGTCATATCAGTTTCCATCTTGGTGATTTTGAAATAGGAGCGCATAATAAAAGAGTTCAGCTCAATAGTCCACTTCATGCGCTTCCTGGGCTTTCCGGCTTTTGTGGTCGTGGATGTGCCGACTTGCGTCACTCCAGAAACAGCAGAAGCCGGTGGATGAGGATTGATGTTGTTTTCCTCATGAGTGTGGGTCACAGTAGCCCTACTCGGTGTCACGCTGCGCCTACCGCTAACCGAGGAAGAAGTTGATTCATCATTTTTCGAAGAAGTCCTTCTAGCACCAGCTTGAACGCGACAAGAGTTTAAGGTGTTGCAATGTCGATTCACCTGACGATTCCTGAGATTTAAAGTCCCAGAATTTACAATCGAATTATTGCTCCCCCCAGAATCCGTGGAGCAGACAGCCGATGTACTAGGTACACTAGCAGTGTGGGATTCTGAGCATTTCGCTCTACCCACCTGGGGTAATCTAGTTTTACAATTCGACATCGTGATTGTTGCATTTTAGACCTACTGCCAGGTGATGATTCAGCCGCTCCTTCCATGGAGAACAGACGCTGTCGGAGTACCGCTCCTTACATGGAGTCCGTCGTGTCCTGGAACTTACTGGTTTTGGTTCGCTCCGAGGTATTTAATTTCCCCGATACCTTTTATATCTAAAAGGCCTTCCCCTATCCACCACCTGGGGAAGCGCCCGATAGGGGACCAGCACCCCCACGGGTTATTATTATTATTATTATTATTATTATTATTATTATTATTATCATTCCAAGTATGCACTTGCTCAGCACTTGCTGGTAATGTTCACCTATCCCGAGCGTGTGTAAACGCAAATGGGATTAGGCTCGGAAGTCATATATTTAGAAATTTACGGACAGTGTGACAGGTATTTAGGATGGCAGCCTTCTGCAGATCGATGTAAGTATTTTTGTGAAGACCCAGTTTGGTAAGGCTATCTTGTAGAGTTTTGGGAATTAGTCCCGTAGATGAAACGATGATCGGTACCACCTCTATTTTCTCTGCATGCCACATCTGTCTTACCTCAATTGCAAGATCGGTGTATTTTGCAATTTTCTCGTTGTATTTGTCCAGAATATTGTTATTATTGGGTACTACAACATCCACCAGATAAACCGAGTTAGCTTTTTTATCCACAACTACAATATCAGGCCGGTTATTCGTCACCCGTCTATCGGTGATAATTGACCTATCGTAGTATAGTCTAAAATCAGCATTCTCTAGCACCAAATTCGGATGGTACTTGTAATATGGGGTGTAGGTGTTCACTAATCCAAATTTGTTGGCCAACTTCTGATGGATGATGTTGCAAAGTTGATTGTGCCTGCGTAGGTAATCAATGTTAGCTAAGGCTGAACAACCCGACGTGATGTGTTGTATCGTCTCTGTTGTTTGTTGGCATCTTCTGCACTTGTCCGTAGCGATGTTTGGATCTTTCATGACAAATTTCTTGTAATTGTTGGTATTAATTACTTGGTCTTGAATTGCCGTCATAAATCCTTCTGTTTCTGGAAATAATGTTCCATCAGATAGCCACTTATTTGATGCTTCCTTGTCGATATGAGGTTGATTGAGGTCGTGATGATGTCGACCATGAAGCGCTTTCTGAGCCCACTCCACCTGTTTGTGCGAATCGGTAACGATTTCAAGTCTCATATCAGGGCTTACAAGATTTAAGGGGGAATAGTTTTTATCTGCTTTTGCGACCATCTCATGCAATTCAGATGTTTCAGCCTTGACAATGAAGAATTCTTGGAGTCTAGATATTTGTTTGTTATGTAAATTAACTATATCCACTAGACCTCTCCCTCCCTCTCTTCTTGGTAGTGTTGTCCTGATAACTGATGATGTCGGATGGTGACATTTGTGTTTGGTCATCATGGTACGGGTTGTTCTTTGAATATCCTCCAGCTCTGTCTTTGTCCACTTCAGAATTCCAAATGAGTATGTCAGGATCGGTATGGCGTAGGTGTTAATTGCTTTTGCTAGATTTCCTGCGTTCAACTGGGATTTCAATAAAGTAGTTACCCTTTGAGTGAACTGGCTCCTAATTTTGATTTTTGCTTGCTTTTGGTCTAATAGCTTAGCTTGCTGAAATCCTAGATATTTGTAGGTCTCGCCATTTTGCATGGCAGTTATAATATTCCCATTGGGTAGTAACACATCTCCGTTAACGATTTTACCCTTCTCGATATTTAAGGTTTTGCACTCGTCTAATCCAAATCCCATTTGTATATCACTGGAGAATTTTTCAGTGATATTGAGTAAATGTTGAATTTGACGCTGGTTGGATGCGTATATTTTGATATCATCCATATATAGAAGGTGGGAAACAGTGCAGCTAGTGTTCCTGTTGGCTTTAAGTTTATAGCCGTAATCCGTATCGTTGAGTAGATTGGAGAGTGGGTTCATTGCCAAACAGAACCAAAGTGGACTAAGGGAGTCACCCTGGAAGATCCCCCTACGGATGGAAATTTCATCAGTTTGGAGGTATTGGCCATTTATTTGTAAATGAAGGTTCGTTCGCCAGTGCTTCATCGCTGATTCAAGGAAAGTAACAACAGTGGGATGTACTTTGTAAATTTGCAGAACTTTCACAAGCCAGGAATGTGGAACGCTATCAAATGCTTTCCTGTAATCTACGAAAGCCGTGTGGATGTTGCGCTTTTCCTTTTGCGCCTGTTTCAGTATAACTGAATCAATGATAAGTTGTTCTTTGCAGCCTTGGTGATCTCGTCTGCAGCCTTTCTGTTCTTCTGACAGGATGTTGTTTTGGTCCACATGTCTTATTATTATTATTATTATTATTATTATCATTCCAAGTATGCACTTGCTCAGCACTTGCTGGTAATGTTCACCTATCCCGAGCGTGTGTAAACGCAAATGGGATTAGGCTCGGAAGTCACATATTTAGAAATTTACGGACAGTGTGACAGGTATTTAGGATGGCAGCCTTCTGCAGATCGATGTAAGTATTTTTGTGAAGACCCAGTTTGGTAAGGCTATCTTGTAGAGTTTTGGGAATTAGTCCCGTAGATGAAACGATGATCGGTACCACCTCTATTTTCTCTGCATGCCACATCTGTCTTACCTCAATTGCAAGATCGGTGTATTTTGCAATTTTCTCGTTGTATTTGTCCAGAATATTGTTATTATTGGGTACTGCAACATCCACCAGATAAACCGAGTTAGCTTTTTTATCCACAACTACAATATCAGGCCGGTTATTCGTCACCCGTCTATCGGTGATAATTGACCTATCGTAGTATAGTCTAAAATCAGCATTCTCTAGCACCGAATTCGGATTGTACTTGTAATATGGGGTGTAGGTGTTCACTAATCCAAATTTGTTGGCCAACTTCTGATGGATGATGTTGCAAAGTTGATTGTGCCTGCGTAGGTAATCAATGTTAGCTAAGGCTGAACATCCCGACGTGATGTGTTGTATCGTCTCTGTTGTTTGTTGGCACCTTCTGCACTTGTCCGTAGCGATGTTTGGATCTTTCATGACAAATTTCTTGTAATTGTTGGTATTAATTACTTGGTCTTGAATTGCCGTCATAAATCCTTCTGTTTCTGGAAATAATGTTCCATCAGATAGCCACTTATTTGATGCTTCCTTGTCGATATGAGGTTGATTGAGGTCGTGATGATGTCGACCATGAAGCGCTTTCTGAGCCCACTCCACCTGTTTGTCAGAATCGGTAACGATTTCAAGTCTCATATCAGGGCTTACAAGATTTAAGGGGGAATAGTTTTTATCTGCTTTTGCGACCATCTCATGCAATTCAGATGTTTCAGCCTTGACAATAAAGAATTCTTGGAGTCTAGATATTTGTTTGTTATGTAAATTAACTATGTCCACTAGACCTCTCCCTCCCTCTCTTCTTGGTAGTGTTGTCCTGATAACTGATGATGTCGGATGGTGACATTTGTGTTTGGTCATCATGGTACGGGTTGTTCTTTGAATATCCTCCAGCTCTGTCTTTGTCCACTTCAGAACTCCAAATGAGTATGTCAGGATCGGTATGGCGTAGGTGTTAATTGCTTTTGCTAGATTTCCTGCGTTCAACTGGGATTTCAATAAAGTAGTTACCCTTTGAGTGAACTGGCTCCTAATTTTTATTATTATTATTATTATTATTTATTATTATTATTATTATTATTATTATTATTATTATTATTATTATTATTATTATTATTATTATTATTATTATTATTATTATTATTATTATTATTATTATTATTATTATTATTATTATTATTATTATTATTATTATTATTATTATTATTATTATTATTATTATTATTCATCAACGTTTATATTACATGAAGATTGTGGAATTGCGGTGTGATTTCATGTTATATCTTACTCAAATTCCCTTTTTGTGGCCAGTTTTTCAATTGAATATAAAGTCTTAATTAAAATTTAATTGATGATTAATGCAAAGGAGCGGGTTTTCAATGTTTTATTAGAATAAAAGTATCAATTAAACTTCTTGTTAGTTAACGTAAGGATGTGGTGTATTTGAAAAAATTAATACCTACTTAACATAAACTAAGATTTTCCAGTTGATTTATAACCTCACTTTTATCTCGACTACGTCACACAGCAAGAAGCGTGCGCGCGCTGCAGCAATACCTTTCTTCGCATCTAATACACATGGCAGCATGTGTTGAATGCCTTGCTATAGACCCGTAGGTTGTGGGATCGAATCTCACTGAAGTCGAAGTTTTTTCAAAATTAAATTAGTGGACTAAAAATGGCAGCCTAAAATTACAACGCGCAGGAAAAATTAAATTCGCTGACTGGCGGCCGACGCGCCGCTCTCTCTCACACTCATTGACTCCATGACTCTCTCTCTCTGACACACTGTTTTCCCCATACTGATCGCTGAACTCTCTTAGTACATCTACTTAGATTCATGATTTCATCCACAATTACTTTGAAATCCTCAATTCTTATATTGAGTGAAATATAAGTCCCTATTACCACTAAAGTTCCAAATTCCACTCTAATCCACCCCTTTCCTTTATCTACACCATGCACCCTCAATTTCTTATTGTTAAAATAAATCCCTACATCTATCTGTAAGTCTACTTCCCACCCATTTGTTGCCGACTTCCTTTTGTTCACTTCCCCCATTATTATTATGTCACATTTCTCTTCTTCCGCCACCTTATACGCCAGGTCTTGCGCCTGCGCAGATCTACCGGTATTAACCTGTAGGATTTTAAACATTATTTAATAATCCTTCTGCCCCCTTCCCCGTATCTGCCCTTCCTTAACTAAATTCCTAAATACCGGGCACTATGTCGAGTCAGATCTATGGTTTTCATTGCACATTCTGCAATAAGCCTCATTTTTACATTGTTGGGCCTGGTGTCCGTTGACCCAACACTTGTGGCACTTAGCCTCCGCATCCTCACCTTTACATTCCCTTTGCGCATGCCCAAACTCCTCACATCTGTAGCACCGTATCGGCTGTACTCTCCTTTTGACCTTGCAATTGATTAGCCCAATTGGGATCCCACCTATATCGCACAATCGATCCGCTGCTCTTCTATTTGTTGTATATGTATGTGTATGTCTCCCTCCCATATCCTACTTTCCTTTTACTTCGGATCTCTACCGAATCCCTGTCCACTGGGTGCACCATTCTTCTCACCTGCTCCAATACCTCCACGTCCTCTATCGTTTCGTCAACATCATAGACAAAAAGCAGATCTTCCGGTTCCCTTGTGGTAGCCGTCATCCCTGTCTTACTAACTATTTGCTTTGTCAGCAAATTTATTTTTTCCTTGTCTCCTACGATATCCAGCAATAGGTCCCCCTTGTTTGTTTTTCTCGTCCTCTTAACTTCTACTCCTGTACCCTTTATCTGGACCTTTTCCTTCACCTCCCTCAATAGCTCTGCATATGTGCGTTCTCCCCTCCTCACCATAATGCTTCCCTTCTTCGTCGTCCCTTTATTGGCTGGTAGGACCAATTTTATTTTTACGCCATTCCCACTTGCGCATTCAAGCGCTTTCCTAACGGCATCCATATCAATGCTCTCTTCCAATATACATATTAGCTCGTCCTGTAATTTTATCTCATCCCCCACCTCCCTTATAGCATTCCCCAGTTCCGCAGCTCTCCTAAACAATAGTTCCATATCATTATCCACCCTTAATACCTACGCCACCCTTGCTTCCCGTAGACTCTTTCCCTTCCTTGTCTCCATTGTCATATGGTTAATCATATAATCTACCTCCCCCTCACATCCATCTACCATACGGTCCATACCAGGATGTCCCTCCAGCCATTTCTCCACATAGGAGTCCGTGTCCCTTTCCCGATCTTTCCCCCCACCATTATAACCACATCGCTACTATCTGGACACATATCAGCCCTATGTGTCGTTGAAGTCTTCCGGTAAACCTCCTCTGGCCATTCTTCTCCTACAATTTCCACGAAATCTTTTTCTCCAATTCCCTTCAGTACGGCCCTTTTGATGTGCTCCATTCTTTCTTTTCTAGCGGTTTCCGTTTCCCTCTCAATTTCTTTAGGGTCCACCTGTATCCCCATGTCACGCATCACTGCACCCGTTCCCCCCCCTGTCCAACTTCTCCATTTCCTTAGCCCTATCTAACTCCATTTCCTCATATTCCTGTAGCCTTTTGTGTTATTGTCTTATATAGGTTTCTTGCCCCCTCTTTAATTTCAACCTTTGTATTAATGATTTCTCTCGTGAGGGTATATAGCTTGCTTCCGTCCTCATACACCCTGTTTATCAATTTGCGGAGTTCCGCCAGCTCCTCGCTGTCTTTTCTCTGCTCCTCGCTGTCTCTTCTTCCCTCCTCTTCCCATTTCCTTAGCCTTATTTTTCAATTTAATTTTGTCCTCATTCCTGTTTTCCTCCTTCTTTTTTTTACTCGGCCTTTCCTCGTCCTCGCGATTTCAATGATCCCCTCCATCACCGTCAATCCACAACCCGCCAATTGCACCATCGATGTAGCACTATCCCCTTTCTCCCAACTTACCATCATTTCGAGCTCCAGCTCGGTAATCTCCCCGCTAGGTGTATGGTAGGCATCTTCATGCCCTACCATCCTTCCAATTCTTATCGGAGGAGTCCTCGGTAGAGAGTCCCTCCTTCTGAAAGCCTCCTGTCCATCATGTTCCCCGTCTGAGAATCCCGCATTTCCTTTTTCTTTATCCAATCCATCATCCTTTTTATCCGTCCTGTTTTTTGTTTTTTGTTCTTCCATAAAATTCCCAAGAGCCGGGTCGAAAAGCAGGTCCAGCGGGGTAGTGCGCCCTTACCCCGCTAAGGCAAAATACAATGGAGTTTCGCCAGGTACTCCAAGGGGATCGTTCACGGTGATCTCACCCTCACACCTTTCACACCCTCAGCACGACGCCTTACGCCTTAGTAATGGGGATTTATTATCGAGGTTTACTCATCCTCCACCTCGGCAATCTAAGCTCTTCAAATAGCTTTCTGGCTCTTGCGTCCATTATCTTTAGTACCTTCTGCGGTCTTAGATCGTTGTATATATCTTCATTTCTTACGTACCAAGGAGCTTCCAGACTCCAGAGCCTGCCTGATCGAGATGTTTTGTTGTGCTTGTAGTTTTTTCCTATCTGTTTCGCTTGTATGTCCCCATGCAACAGATGCGTATGTTAATATCGGTATTATGATGCCTTATGGATCGTAGTTTTGTCCTCAAGTCCAGTTTAACTCTTCTGCCGAGTAATCCGCTCAACTTCGCCCTTGTCTGTTTAGTTTTAGCTACCACCGCGTTTATATGTTCGTTGTATGTCAATCCCTTGTCAAGTATCACTCCTAGATACTTGGTCCTGTCCGTCCAAGGGACTTCTCCGTCTATTTCGATGTTTTCTTCGGGACTGTGTCTTCTTTCCTTGCAGAAAACCGCCTGGGATTTTTCTCCATTGATTTGGATTTTCCACGTGGTGCACCATTCCTCTATAGCGTTTGTTGCTCTTTGCAGTCTTCTCGTGATGTTTTTCGGTTTCCTACATCTTGTAGCTATTGCTGTATCGTCCGCGTACATTGCCATCATGGTGTTTTCTTCCTTCGGTATGCCTGCTGTGTATATGGTATATAGCAGGGGAGACAGTATGTCTCCCTGTGGTACTCCAGCTTCCATTTGTCCGTTTTCTGATTTGGCCTGTCCTACTTTCGCGTGGAAAATCCTTTCTTTGAGGTAGCTGTAAAGGAGTCTTAAAAGGGGCCTGGTATACCCCAGTTCATTCATTTTATATATCAATTCTTCATGTCATACTCTATCGGAGGCCTTACTGATATCTAAGAATATTGCTCCTGTGGATTCTTTTTGATTGAAACCCTTAGTGGTGTATTCTACCAATCTCAGGATTTGCTGTTCGGTACTATGTTCTTCTCTAAATCCGAACTGCTCCTCCTCACATTTAGTTCTCTTGTTTGAGTCTTAAGAATCCTTAGAATGACTCTTTCGGCTATATTGCTCATTGACGGTAATAAGCTTATTGGGCGGTAATTTTGTGGAAATGTCGGACATGTTCTCATTTTTTTCCATCTTGCTGGGAAGTACTTCACCCTTAGCATCGCGTTGATTATGTTGTTGAGGTGCATTACTCCTTTTATCGGCATGTTTTTCAAAGCCCTGTTGGTAATCCCGTCTATTCCTGTGGCCTTCTTGGCTGACATAAATCGCAATATTCCTTTTATCTCTTTTGGTGTCAAAAATCTAAGTTGGTCCTGGTTTCTAACGGTCTCTGACTGCGGTTGGAACAAACCCTATATTCTAACTCAAGCAAACACATTAATATATATCATAACCAAAAGAAGAAACAAATAGCAAAAAATCGCGTTGTGGTACGTTGTCACTGTTGCCTTCCCAAAAGCAGATTCTTTAATTGTTTTTTGAAATTCTTTAGGGTAAGTTCCTTGAACTCAACAGGGATGGAACTATATAGTTTCGCAGCATTATAGGAGAAGCTTCGTGTAAGGATTGTCTTAGTATGCCTTGGAATTATTAGTGTGTGTTTATTCCGTGAAGATTTTTTGTGCGATTGCGAAACTAGTTTCTTCCATAGAAAAGGCGGATTACCAGTTATTAAAATTTTATGAGTGAGGGTGAGCGAGTGCATTTCTCTCAAATAATTTAATTTCAGTCATCCCGTGTCCTTGAAGGATGCACTGATGTGATCATAATGCGGATACCATAAGAAAATAGAATGCAGTTGTTTTGAATTTGTTGCAGTCGCAAAGCATCAGTTTGTAGGATGGCAGGCCCATAAATACTGTCACAATAAGACAATCTAGAGAAGATGAGGAATTCGCAAAGACTTGACTTCATATTCCTCGATAATAAGTCCCTATTAGGGTAGAGCTGTCTCAGAACATTTAAGGAAGTTTGGCATAGATGGCTGATATGTTTGGAATACCTCAAATCAGTGTCTAACCAGAGATCCAAATTTTTAGCTTCTTTCACGAATGGGATAATGTCATCATTGATTCGTAGAGAAAGAGAGGCAGTCACTTCAGTTCTTTTATCTTTAGGACCAAAAAGCATCACTTGAGATTTCAGCAGTCAGAGAGGTATTAATTTATTTATACCTCAGAAATAATTTCCATAGGTCGTAAAATAAAATCCAAAGTAATTGTCATGAGAAAACTGTATTATAAATATTTCTTCGAAGGACCAGTGGGTTTCAATCCACAATATAATTATCAGTAATCGAGATAAAAACTATGCTAAATTTACAAATAATATAACGATGAATTTCAAAGCTTTGACAGATACTTTTTTTTATAGGACTTAAAACTGTGTATTATGTAACTAGGATAAACAACAAACTCATTTTTGCTAAGCGATGCGGGTTCATTGTTTTTATTCGCAGTTTGACTTATTAAAGTGAAGGTGAAGTAATAAGTGCGAGAAATATTAAAAAATGGTTGAAAGAATTTCAAACATACTCCCCTCCATTGAAGCTTCTTTGCTTCAATAAAAAAAAATTATCATTAACAGAAAATTATTCAATTGAATAACTAAACATAAATGTAACATTTTAACAACACAAAAATTAGCTTTTTATATATCCACTCTTCTTTTGGCAAAGGACATAGTTTTGTGACATTCCTTATATAAGTTCCAGATTTTTTTTTTAATTTCAACCAAGCGAATTTTATTATCTTTACTAGGAATAATTTCAACAACTCTAGCAAGGGGCCATTCTAACGGACCGGAATTTTCTTCCTTGAGCAATACAATATCATTTTCCTTCAAATTTGGATGAGGAATGAGCCATTTTGGTCTATTTTGCAATTGGTTCAAATACTCCTTAGTCCAACGATTCCAAAAATTTTGTTGAACACGAGTACATCTTTCAAAACTAGTTGAAAGATTTTCAGAAATGTTAGATACATCAGATTCAGGAAAGGATGTAAGACTATCACCAATCAAGAAATGTCCAGGAGTTAAGCAAGCTAAGTCATTTGCACTATCTGATAGAGGTTGGAGAGGTCTAGAATTTAAGATTGCTTCTATTTGTGTTAAGGTAGTGGTGAACTCTTCAAATGTGAAATGGGCATTTCCAGCTATTTTGTATAAATGATACTTTGTGCTCTTTACTGCCTCCCAAATTCCACCCCAATGTGGACTCATGGGTGGAATGAATTTCCACACAATCTCTCTACCTGTCAAAAAGTCTACAATGTTATTACCTTGAACTTTGAAAAAATCATATAATTCTTTTAACTGATTTTTTGCCCCTAGAAAGTTAGTGCCATTGTCACTGAATATGATCGAAGGATTACCTCTTCTTGAGATAAATCTTTTTAATTCTTTTTTTAATTTCTTGGGAAATTAAACCACAATATTTTTGAATTCTTTATTTCAACGTTTCGGTAGCGTTCCAGCTACCGTTGTCAAGAAAAATAAGTAAAAATTGATTTTTATCCCTAACTGACACAACGAAAAAAATTTGACAACTAGACAATCAAAAAAATCTTTTTAATGTCAGTATGAAAGCATCAGTCGATAAAAATTCATTTAAATCCAAATGTGGATTTTCTAGGAATTGTGGCCCATGCCACCACAACAAACTTTTAATTATGTCCTTTGGAGGAATGCCTCTAATAATCAAATCTGCAGGATTATTTTTTGAATCTATGTGTCGCCACTGACAGCCTGAAGTCAAATTTTGAATTTCAGATACTCTATTCGACACAAAAATTGTCCATCTAGAAGGATGTGATTTGAGCCAACACAATACTATTTGAGAATCTGTCCACAAGTTGGTAGTAAAGGAAGGAATTTTATTTTCAAAAATTGTAACTATTTTCTAATCAAGTTTGATAATAAGACTGCAGCGCATAACTCAAGACGTACTAGCGTTATAGTCTTCAAAGGAGCTACTCTACTTTTTGAAGCTATGAAATTACAAGAAATCAAACCATTATCATAAAACGCACGAATATAAACTACAGCACCATATGCCTTCATGCTACTATCACAGAAACCGTGAAACTCAATTTTCCAAATTTCATTTTTAAAGAAAATGTGTCTAGGAATAAATAACTGAGAAAGTATATGAATTTGTGAAATGAAACTTTTCCACTGACATAGAAGTTCAGAATTCAATTCATCATCCCAACCTAATTTTGACAACCAAATATTTTGCATTCGAATTTTTGCTATTACAAGGACAGGAGATATAAACCCCAAAGGATCAAATATTTATGCAATTTGGGATAATACAACACGTTTAGTAATCGAATTTTGATTGGGATTTTTAGGAAGTTTCACAGAAAATTGATCCAAATTTGGATCCCATGAAATACCTAACACTTTATTTGAAGAGCTTTCTATTTTCAAATCAATACTTTCTTGAGAATTATGTTTTATAACATTTTTTAAAAATTGTGGATCATTACAAGCCCACTCATGTAATAAAAAATTTGCTGAGTTTAGCAACTTCACTAACTGACGGTAAGTTTCTGTCAAATTATCGATGGAATCACTACCTGATAAGATATCATCTACATAACATTGAGAAAGAATGACATCAGAAGCTAAGGGAAATTCTCTTTTATTTCTATATGCTAATTCATTCAATGTACGAGTAGCTAGATATGGAGCACTGTTTGTACCATATGTAACCGTTAGAAGTTCTATACACCTTAGGGGATCTGAAGGACTTTCTCGCCATAATATATTTTGTAAAAATGTATGATTGGGATTCAATCTAATCATCCTATACATTTTTTGTATATCACAAGTAAGCACAAAATTAAACATACGAAAACGACAAAGAATATCGAATAATTCTGGCTGAACTGTGTAACCCTTTAACATAATAATATTTAACGAAACATTAGATGAACTTTTCATACTAGCATCAAATACTACTCTCAACTTAGTCGAACTACTATCTTCTCGAATCACACAATGGTGAGGAAGGAAATATTTATTTTCTTGGAACTCATTCACTAATTCCAAAGGAACATATCTAGCATGATTTAACAAAACATATTCATCTATAAAGGATTTATAATCTGTCAATAAACTAGGATTTTTCTCAAAACGTTTTTCTAAATTATAGAATCTATTTTTTGCCATGGAATAAGAATTACCTAACTTTAAATGTTCATTCATGCTTTTTAAAGGCAAATCTTGGAAGGAATAATTTTCTAGAATTTGTATACTGTTTGTGAAAATATTCTCAGCTAACTCTTCATCAGGACTAAGAATTCTATTTTTTGAGGAAACTTCTTCTATTTCCCAGAATTTTTGCAACAAATTATCAGTATCAGAACCTTGAAGGAAGAAACAACTTTTATTTGAACTATCACTTGGTGAAACATATGAAATAGCTTCTTTAGGAATAGGACCACCTACTATATATCCTAATTTGGTATCAACTAGTGTTAAGAAATTTTTCTGAATTCTTATTATACCACCATTTATCAAACTATAATAAATATCAGCTCCTAAGAGCATGTCAATTTGGGAAGAAATGTGGAAATTAGGATCTGCTAATCTCACATTCGAAGGAATTCGAATTTTTCCTCTACTCAATGAAAATCGAGGCAATTTGTTTGTAATTTCGTTCAGAACCAAACAATTTATGTTAAAACTAATATTTTTTGCAATATTAGAATAAACATTAATATTCACCATTTTATTAGAATTCGTAACTATACCATCAACCCCATTTATTTGAATAACTTTTGATTGCGGAATAAGTTGGAGAAATTTTGTTAAGGTTTCTGTGATTAATGAAACTGTACTACAAGGATCTAAAACAGCTTCCACTTGAATAGGTTTGTTTTCTGAATTATACACTGTAACAAGTGCAGTTGCTAGGAGAGCTTCATCACTGTAGGATAAAGTGGATAAAGTAATACCATTATTTTGACTAGACGAAGAATTTTCTGATTGTTGATTTAAAGGATTTCTATCAAAGTTTTTACTGGAATTAGGGATGTCATTACTATTTTGTAATGGTCTATGAATATTTGAATTGATCTGTGAATTTCTAGGATAATCTAAATTACTTTGTGAATTCCTAGGAGAATTTACCAAACTATTAGACTGATTGTTGTTATCAAAGGTTGAACTGCATTGACTAGAGTTGTTTGAATTTTGGAAATTAGAATTTCTCTGTCTATTTTGACTATTATGATTAGTATTTTGCAAATTTCTATGAAATCTTTCCGAGTTGGGTGAATTCCTGTTATTGAAACTTTTATTATTTGAAGAAGTTTGTTTACATAATAAAGTATGATGATAGTTTCGACAATTCGAACATCCAGCAGAGGAACAATCACTTACATAATGGTTGTAGGCTAGACAATTTATACATAATTTGTTATTTTCAATGAATTGCAGTTTTTCATTATGGGAAATGTCACCGAATTTCAAACAACTATAAATTCTATGGTTATTTAGATTGCTAAAGGAAGGAGTCTAACAAATTTTTAATATAAGCATAAATAATATTCAGTTGATTATCATACCTACTTTTCAAAGAATCTAGAGCTACATTGAAATTATCACTAGTTAATTGAAGATTCGAAATTAAGTGCAAAGGTTCACCTCTAAGATAGGACTTCAAGTATATTAACTTTTCAATGTCTGTTAACGTGGAATCTTTTACTATCAAAGTTTCAAATAATTGAATGAATGCATTCCAATTAGTAATATCTCCTGAAAATTCTGGAATGTTTAATTGAGGTTTGTTTATATGTGATCTTTGCGAACTTTGAGGATTTGAATTACGACTTGAATTATATTCGACAGAAAGTGAATCAATCTTTTCTTGCAATAAGGATAAAATCACACAATATTTTTCTTCTACTATTTCTCTGTCTAAGCTTTGATCTTCATCTAAACATTCTATCTGATCTTGTATTGAATTATAATTATCGAATGCTTTAGTTGTGTGTGTGAGGTTGTGATATTGACTGCGGATCCTTGCGGTTCCATTAGCCTAACCAATTCACCAATTTTTAATTTTTTGACTCACCATAGTTTTACCATACATTAATATTTAATTCATATACTAAATCTAAATATATACATTTTATAATATGATATCTTAAGCTACATAATCCCTTTTTCTTTTCAATCATTATTTATTTATTCATTTTTTTAATCTAATTTCTTTTTTAATTTTTTTTTTCTAATTTTTTTTTCTAATTTTTTTTCACATTTATATATATATTTTTTGGATTGCACAAGGATATTTTTCACGCTAAGGTGCCTTTCTTAGCGACTTAACACACACAAAACGGGCAACGGATAGGAAGGAAATATATTAACACGAGGATAGACAAGAGGAGCTTAATTGATATTACCTATGCTAAACACATTTTCCCGTCTTTTTGACCACTTGCAACTGCTCATCGTCAAGCGAATGCGTGACCTGGCTGCCCGAAAACGGATGAAGACCGCAAAACAGCTTACATTGACGGAGATGTTTGAAAAACAATGATTTTTATTTCTAAACTTGTACATATGTACATAAGCATGTACATTTTATTTATACATATTTAAAACATGTGAAAATATCATGTTTCTTTCATTTAATTCAATAAAAAAATAGTGCAATATCAAAACGTAGCTTTTTTTCTCTCCAATGGCAATTTTTTTTAAAAAACTCCGATTATCCGAATATTTGATTATCCGAATGGGTCCCGGTCCCCATTAATTCGGATAATTGGAGTTCTACTGTATATACATATTCATACATACTTCACATATTATTATTACATACATAAGATACGTATATGCTTAAATTCTTAAACCCAAATTGCGAATATGTTGATAAATCGATTTATAAATATCCACATTGTTCGAGATTATTAATTCATAGAAATTTATTGGTCGATGTAAAAATTTATATTTACTTATTTTATCCATAAATTGATCAATAATTCTTCGGTTTAGTTCACATCCTAATATTTTGTGTTCTACTGTACCATGTTCGCCACATTTGCAATTTGGGGAATCTATGATATTAATTTTGCATAAATGAAATGGAACCAACGTGTGATTAAATCTAATTCTAGATATAGTTCTGATAAAATCTTTCGACAAGCTTAGCCCACTGAACCATGGTGCTGATGTAAGAGTTGGTTTTATTTCCTTATAAAATAAACCTTTGTTGGAATCTCTATATTTTACCATCCATTTAGCAATACTTTTATGTTTTGATATCAGAAAAAGATCTTCTAGACTAAGCGGATAGTTTACAGTTTGTTCATTTTGTAATGACTCTTTGGCTAATATGTCCACTTTTTCATTATGAATTATTCCGCAGTGAGCTTTAACCCAAACAAATTTAACTTTCTTATCTTCTTGTTCTAGATCTATAACTGTATTTATTATGTCTTTAAGTATATAATTCAATTTATATTTACTAGAAAGATGTTTAAGCTTTTGTAGAACACTTTTACAATCCGAGATTTTTAAGATATGTTGCTTTAGTTAAAAGATTCAATCTGGTATTAAAAAATGTTATTTTGTTTTCTATCATAGAATTGCTACCATACCAATTCTCTATTCTAGTAATTTTACCTTTTTCAATGGCTCTCTTTTTAATTAAAGCATCCATAGTTGTATCTATTGGAAATAATAATGATATAAATCAGTAGGAATCCAAGTTACCTATTAACTAATTAATAGCATATAATACAAAGAAATATTTAATCTACCTTTAATTAATGTTAAAAAGAAAAGAAGGGATTATTTAAACTAAAAACTGTCTTACAACTATGGAAGTGGAAATCAAATTTATATATTAGAATGAAATGCTTATCTGACCTTCATCAAAAAGAGAAACGTCAATTTTGACAACAACAAACGCTTTTAACGGAATGGAACAACTTATCGGCCCAACTCCAATCTTTTCACGGGAATGGACTTGTCAACTTGAGTGAAACTCTTCTAATACTGGAAAACAGAATATTCTCACTTCACTTTTCTGGTTTCCTCCAAAATCCGGCTCGAATTAGGACCAAATAATCTGGATTTCAGCAGTCAGAGAGGTATTAATTTATTTATACCTCAGAAATAATTTCCATAGGTCGTAAAATAAAATCCAAAGTAATTGTCATGAGAAAACTGTATTATAAATACTTCTTCGATGGACCAGTGGGTTTCAATCCACAATATAATTATCAGTAATCGAGATAAAAACTATGCTAAATTTACAAATAATATAACGATGAATTTCAAAGCTTTGACAGATACTTTTTTTATAGGACTTAAAACTGTGTATTATGTAACTAGGATAAACAACAAACTCACTTTTGCTAAGCGACGCGGGTTCATTGTTTTTATTTGCAGTTTGACTTATTAAAGTGAAGGTGAAGTAATAAGTGCGAGAAATATTAAAAAATGGTTGAAAGAATTTCAAACAAGTTTCAAGTTGTGGGCACAAGACACGTCGAACAGTACTTGAGGATTCCTATTTATATCCGATTCGGCGAGTCTTGCCTCATGGTATTTAAACGAGCTATAAAGTTGTGTATCATCGGCATAATGGTGTATGTTACCCAACTTAATGTATTTATAGACGTCGCAAATGTACAGTCGAAGTCGAAGAGAAGTGGACCTAGGATGGAACCTTGTGGGAATCCGAAAGGTTTTGTGAGGAAATTTGATTCATTTGTATCTAGAGCGATGTTTTGTGTCCAATTAGATAAATAACTGCTCAGTAACAATCTAGCTGTATCTGAGAAGCCAAAACATCGGAGTTTCAAGGATCAAGTGTGTCGAAAGCCTTACTATAATCAAGTAGAATGAGGCAGGTGAAGTTACCATCATTCAAGTATATCATCAGTTATTAAACTCAATGCTGTGGTAGTGCTATATTGGGCGCGAAAGCCCGATTGCACATCTGTTATCAAATTCTTTTCACTGGAAAAGTTTGTTATCTGGTCTTTAAGAGCCATTTCGAAAGCTATTGATAAAGTAGGCAGAATACTGACGGGTCTCAAATCGAAATATTCCACGGGATCATTACAATTTGAGAGGGAACGTACTCTTGAGTGCTTCCACAGTGAGGGAAAGATAGAGGATGTAATGGCAAAATTGAATATAAAGGTTATATAATAAAGTAAATGGGGTACTACCAGATGCAGCATGCTGAGAGAGATGACATCAGAGCCTATAGCATTGCTTTTGATTTTAATTATGTATGTTCTCACGACCTCTGGCTCTACAGTATGGAATGTGAAATGAAATTTATGTTTTGGTATAGTATACGTTTATATTAGTTCTAGTTGACTCTGTGTTCTTTCTAAAATCGGTACGTTAGTGAAATGTTTATTCATCAAGTTCAAATATCTAAGATGTGTTGGTATGACTGGAGTCGCTTTATCTCGAAGAACTTCCAGAGATCTAAGCGATTTCCACATAGCACTAGAATTTTTGTCTCAGAATGTATTTGAGATAAGCAGCTTTTTCACGGCAAACTGCACCACTTACATAATTCCGTAATTCTTTGTAGTAATTCCGGGTGTTTTCAGTCTCTTATACCGAGCTTGGGCTTTGTTCTTAAGTTCTAGCATTTGTTTTATGTCTTGAGTAATCCGCAGTTTTGGAGGCTTGGTCGCTCTGAAAGTACGATAAGGGACATGCTGATTGAAAATTGATAATAAGCTGTTGTTAAGGAACGAAACCATGATGTCCAGTTTGGAAAAGTCACGAAAGGTTATGAGTTTATCATATTTATATGACGGCAGTTAGATTTCACAGATTAAGGCGAAGTGGTCCGAGATACCATCTATATCCATAACGTCTGGAGATGTGATGTATTCTAGATCGTTCACGATAATTAAGTCGATAGGTGTTTGAGTCGCATCATTTACCCCGGTGGGTGATTTGATCAGCTGCAGCAAGTTATAAGAATGCAGCTTTTGTTTAAATCTCCAACAATCAGAAATATGTCACTCTCAGGCAGAAAACTGGCCGCTGCGTCATCGAGTTCATTAATGCAGTTGATGAAAGAGGCGGAAGGAGGGCGA
This sequence comes from Galerucella nymphaeae, assembly GCA_963978555.1. NCBI lineage: Eukaryota > Metazoa > Arthropoda > Insecta > Coleoptera > Chrysomelidae > Galerucella > Galerucella nymphaeae. The sequence goes on along the minus strand of OZ021715.1, from coordinate 13,444,092 downwards.
TATACAACAGAAAAACAATTGATTCATGACAATATTTCATAGAAATCCCTAGTTGCTCAAGAAATGGACTAATATATAAGGAACAATTCATATTTCTTTTAATGTATAGAGCCACTCCTCCCCCGGGCCCTACTCTATCTACATTCAAAAATCTATAGCCATCTATCGCGAAGGAATCCAAGTTACTACGATCATTCAGCCATGTTTCTTCCAAGGCAACAATATCAACATCACACGTGAGCATGTACTCTCGCAGACTATGAAATCCAGTTGAAAGGGACCTAACACTCAAGTGTATTACACTGACGTTTTTCTGCATGTCTCACCAACAACAACGTAGAAAAATAAATAGTTATAGTTATAAGAAATGAGAGAAAAAAAATATGAAGAACAAGAAATAAATGAAGTCTTACAATAGTAGAATAGTAGAATCGCACTTCTGCTCATCTAATTCTTGTTAACCGATCGAGTTCTCGGCTTCTCTGGTAATGCTTTCGCAACAGTTACTGGTTTCTTTTGTGAAGAAATCCGTGGAGTAGTTGGAAGTTTCTGCGATTCCGATGAGGACTTCTTGTTGGTTGGGGTAGAAGGCGCACTATTAGGTTGGTTCACATGCCAGGCATCTTTTTTCAAATCTCCAATTCCAAAAGATACACCGTCTACAATAAGTTTATTTCCTCTTATGTAATATTCCTTGTAACTTCCTTCTTGTTTAGCCAGTGAGAGATGTTTTCTCAAAATTTTAGACTCGCTCATTTGTGTCGGTGTGAGATCATGAGTGATAGAAATATTTGTTCCCTTCAATCTTCTGCAATTTCTTAAAACTTCTTGCTTTTTTAAATTCGAAACAAACTCAATTTTTATGGGACAATTGTCTGACTTGCCTAGCGGGTAAATGTCGGCGAAATCTTTTGTGACCAGGGCCACGCCAAGCAGGCCTCTGAGATCCTCACACAAGATATCTGCTGCTACCTCTTTTCTCTTCTTATTTAATCCGAATATTACAATGTTTCTTTTGTTTTGGGCTTTCTTCAGGTACTCTAGTTCTATTTTTTGTTTGCTATTTTCCTTTTCTAAATTTGTCACACTATTTTTCAAATCATCAATTTTCAGTAAAAGTCGTGTTTCACTAGCTGCGATGCAATTTTTTATTTCGGCCCGGCTGGTCAGGATCTCCTCACGAATGATTTCAATTACCTTTTCGAATTCGGTCATCTTATCCGTATATGACAACCCCAGAAAATTTGCAGTCTGGTAATACTGCTAAACAGAACTACCTGATATCAAGTAAATTTCAGGGTACAAAGTCCAGAAACGGACGAGACCAATTCAATAAGAAGATTGTATACAGCCGCGAAAATAGGGGAAAACTTGATAGTACTCACGCGTATTATGTGAAGATATGTAATAATCGATTGTAGTTCTTCTGATTATTTTTGAATCACTGGTAATTATAAAAATAAGTAATTAATAACTCTATAGATTAGACGTGGTTTATTTCAACGTTTCAGAAATATGTAAGAAATTGGAAAATGAATTGAAACCAAAAGAAGTCTCTTTGCAGCCAATAGTGCCATTATCTGTTGAAAAGCAAGTAGCCATTGCATTATACAAAATGGCTAGTTGTGCCGAATATCGAGTGGTGGGAAGTGTATTTGGTGTCCATAAGTCCACTGTTGAAAAATGTTTGTATAGAGTAGTCGCAGCGATTAATAAAGTGATTGTTCCAAATGAAATACGGATGCCAAAGGAGTTAGAAGCCTAGTATATTTCACAACAATTCAAAAACAGGTCACATATACCCCAAATAATTGGTGGTATAGATGGAACTCACATTCCAATTATTGCGCCCGCTGATTGCTACAGAGATTTTGTGAACAGAAAGGGGTGGCCCTTATATAATGTTTAAGCCATAGTTGATCATAATGGAAGGCAAGTCGAATGGTTTACAGTATAGGTATACATATTATATATATATATATATATATATATATATATATATAGTGAAGGGTAGTCTTTGCTGACTAGTTAGAACTAACTTCCAGTGATATTTTTTAGGGAGTGCAGCAATAAAACGTAAACGTTTTGTGTCATTCCATCAAAAAAATTTAAAAATCCTGTTCCACCTTTTTAAGGATAACTCATATCCAGAACCACTCATCAGAAAAATTCTTTTTAAAAGATTACAAATTAATGATACATTGAACACATCAGTTGGATCGAATATCTCGGCTCCAGTTAGCAATGAAACTCTAAATGAACCTAATATTCAAATAACTCAATATACTTTACCAATGCATAGAGACATAGCGAGAAGCTTTAACCACTTACTTCGTAATGTATCAAACATTAAAATTGCTTTTAAACCTGCTATTACAGTTGGACATTTATTTTCAAAAATTAAAGATAAAATACCAGATAAACTGAGGTCAGATGTAATCTACAGTATAGACTGCTCTAATTGTAATGCCAAATATATTGGACAAACTTCTAGATACATAAAAGACAGAATTACTAGTCACAAAAGTGACTGTAGATTACATCCTGAAAGATGTGCTCTGGCAGAACATGTGAACAAAACAGGTCACATAATGAACTATGAGTCTGTCAAGGTTTTGGACACAGAACATATTAAATCGAAAAGAAATTTTCTTGAAATGGTGCATATAAATAGAAATCCCAACAATATAAACCATCGAATTGATACTAAACATCTAAGTGATATTTTTGCTTATTTATTGCTTTTAGATTCTCATGAAAGAGGTGAAAATGAGGATAGGGGACTCTCTGGTACATTATGGGAATCTCAGTCTCATTAGCTGAAGGTTCTACATGGTCAGGCATTGTAAAAATATGTAACCATTGATCTCATTAGTCAAGGGGTTGCTATTGATGCAATGTTTGATTGTGGTGTTTCCGGACTGGTCCTGATCGCTCATATTTTCCTCTAACTAAATTTTACAAAAAAATCCATTTTTCTTCTTCTTTTCATAACCTTTAATTAAAATTGTATTCAAGATGATATTAAATTCAAGCCATTAGCTGGTTGTGCTATAGGTACAGGCCAGATGGCGAAGAAACTATAATAATTGACTCCACAAACTATATGTCATTGTGAAGTTGAGATTTCAAGCACGTGGTTGATAACCTTACTCAACATAATGAACGTTAATTTTAAATAGTTATTTTAAGTAATAAAATGTGATAATATATTTAATAGACGTAGTTTTTTAATGTTACTGATGGCCATCTATGTTTTCAATTTTGTTATCTTCACGTTTAATCTCAATAAGTTTGTAAGTATAAAAAAACTTTAAAAAAAAATGTGTTGAAAAAATCTAACAATATATTTTTATGTAGCTTCCCTGATGATGGGTGAAAATTCACTCGAAAGCTTGGATTAAATACTTAAAAGAGTACACGTTTACGTTTTATTGCTGCACTCCCTAAAAAATATACATATATATATTTAAGATTTGTTTTACAGATTCTTAAATGTTGTTAGCAAGCATCCAGGTAGCACCGACGATGCTCGGGTACTTGAAGAGAGTAAAGTCTACCAGCATTCTGATAGGTTGATTCCACAAGTAAAAAATATTTTTTTAAGTTGTTACTTGCAAGTTAAACATTACTTACTCCAGGGAAGCGCAATTGTGGATGGATACAAGATCCCTTTCATGTTGATTGGGGATCCGGCATATCCATTATTTCCTTGGCTGTTAAAAGCCTATTCCGGTACTGTGTCTGAAGCCCAGGAATCCTTCAATTTTTATTTAGACTCTGCAAGGGTGTCCATATAAATGGCTTTTGGAAGATTGAAGGGTAGGTGGAGAATGCTTTTAAAAAGAATGGATGTTTCCTACAAATTCTCTCCTCAACTTATTATTGCTTGCTGTGCACTCTATAATATTGCAGAGAAAAATCGGGATGTTTTCTTACTGCATTGGATGAAGGTTGTGTTGGAAACTGAGAAAGTTTACCAACAGCCACAAGAGGAATTCAGTCCTGAGAGAAGTGCACCTACTGCTTCACAGACAAGAGATCATCTAATGGAATATCTTGCCCGAAATTTCCCGCTAAGAATATCCATTTTAAGACGCTGATTAGGTAAAATACAATTTATACAAAACTCTGTTCATTGTTTAGGATAAAAAAATAACATAGAAAAAATAATGCCAATTCTTATTTTAAAACCTTGTTCTTTTTTCCACTTCAGCATCTTTCAAGTTCCTTTGTGACGTTAGCTGAAATTAATAAAATAAATGTTTGCAAAATACTTTGTTACTCTTGATTAGCTACATACGTTAACCACTCTCAGTGAACCAAGGTTGCTTACAGTAGGTGGTTTTGAAGATTGAATGCATTGTGTAAACATCCGCATCATGGTTTCAGTCTGTTGTCGTTGGAATTCTTGTTCTTTTTCTAACATTTCCGACCCCCATTGTCCCTGTTCACGGTTAGCTGTGTCTAACATTTCTTTCTGTGAATCTAAAAACTTGTGACGTTCTTCTTCACCTTACTCCGGTTCTCACCAACTAGACACGTCATTTTGGACACCCTCGATGCAAAATCTTTCAAATAAATGCTCGGGCGCCAGATTTTTTACGTGGTTATTGTATTATTAAAAGGGTTTCTTGCTTATCAAGCAATTTTTCACTATATTTATTTAAGGCAGCTTTATATCTTTATCTGCCTTCAAATAATACAATAATAATTATTACTCACCTTGAACATTGGAACGCGATCTTTTGGCTGAATGAGGAGTTTCTGAATTTGAATCTCCACTGGTGCCCTCACCGGGATCAAAATTGGTCCCATCCTCAGCTTGCTCACGTAGAATTGATAAAATAGATTATCATTGACTAAAACTATACACTATTTAATAGCTTTTTCTCTCTTCAAATAATAGGTAGAATAATGATCACATAAAATTATATTATAACTATATTATAGTCCTACTCACCTTGAACATTTGAACGCCTTCTTTTGACTCAGTGAGGAGTTTCTGAAATTGAATTTCTACTAGTGCTCTTATTGGGATCAAAATCAGCCCCATCCTCAACTTGCTCATCTAAAAATGATTAAATAGATTATTATCAACTACTACTATGAACTATTATTAAATAGGAAATAAACATTTTACTTACCATAAAAGATATCAGTACATTCCTGTTTAATTTCGTAGTCCCCTGTATCTAGCCTTCAGTACAGTCCATATTAACAGCTAAATTGGGCCTTAAACTGAATAGTAAATCTAGTTCTTCATAGAATAGACATGTTGATGGTGCTGCTCCACTTTTGCCGTTGTTTTTTTTACAATTTATGTACTATTGTTTAAGTTTTTTTTAATTTCAGATTCATTTGGTCAGGTGTCTTCTCGAAATCTTGCTCACTCATTCTTCTCACCAACATTTTAAATATGTCAACATGCCTGAACTTCTTGGTGTCCATTAATTGAACGATTTTTTTTCTATGCACAGTTGAAGAAACGTTGTAATTTCCGCTTGTGACCAATTAGGTCCCTTTTTTTTGCTATCGCGAACATTTCTTGTGTATTTAGTAATTAATTTCAAACAAGGTAAAACCTCACAAACTATTGAGCAAATTATATTTCTCTATACTTGAACCAACACCAGCAATAAATAAAACTAAACGTAAATAACAAATATACCTAACATAACCTTATAACTTTGACAAGTTGCCTGTCAAATTTGTTCCGGTTGAGTTTACACCAATTGTCCTCGAACTAAATCCGGACCAAATTTAGTTCGGTACCTCTGCTGGCGCCTACTGCATCAAGAGCGGACCAGCTTAGTCCGCAAGCGTTTACACCGTTCGAACTAAATATTTGGTTCTGATATAGTACGAATTTGGTGCTTGGTCCGCGTACCAAGTTGTCGGTGTAAACTAGTCTAGTTGGGAGTGGCTTCCTGTCTCCTATTCTTGAATGTAGTTGCCACACCCTGTATACTGTAAGTCCTTCTCCCATAAGTGCATCCGCGATTTCTTCAGGGTCCGTGTTTGCAGCTAGTCCTTTAATGACTAGCTTCCTGTCCTTATCTTCGTTCAGAATTCTTTAATATATCTGGTCATTTTTCTCGCGCTGTTCCTTGGTATTTTGCATTGAACGTCAATGCCTCGAACATTCACTCCTTTTCTTAGATTGTTCCATGAGCTTATTGTCTTTAATATGATTGATGGAGGTCTTCTTGATTTTTTTTGCCTTCTTTTTCTTTTTCATTTGGTACCGTGTCCGTAAATCAAATAGTAAATTGCCAGATTGGTTAAAGTGATGTTTTAAACTTAAAAGTGCAAGTATTTGTAGTTAGGGAAAATTATTACCTTTTTAAAATATAAATACACCTCAACCAGGAATGAATACAAACTGGTATTTCATGATTTTTATTCCTTATCGACAACAGAAATACACACATTATTTAGCATAGTTGCCAGACTGTTTTTAAAATATGGATGGATTAAGACAAGAAATTATTAATAGTAAGAAAGAGCTACAAAATAGTATACAAGCAAGTGAAGTGAATATATCATTGCAAACTGAAACAATCCTTAATGAAAAAATAAGGAGACTAGAAAAGGAAAATTTGGAACTCAAAGATAAAATAGAAAGATTAGATAGAAATAGTAGAAGAAATAACATAATCGTATTTGGTTTTCCGATAGCAAACAATAATATCCCTGTAGAGGACGTGTGTAGTAAATTGGATAGCTTATTGGATATAAAAATTAATACAAACAATATTAGCAACATTTACAAACTTGGAAAAAGCGAAAAAGCTCCGATTAAGGTAGAATTAACATCCTCTCTTACAAAGATTGACATTTTAAAGAACTGTAAAAAGCTCAAAGGGACTAACATATCAATAGTACCTGATCTGACCAAGATTCAGCAGGAAAGAAATAAAATACTGAAGAATTATCTCAAAACATTAAGAGACACAACCCAAGATCGTTGCTATATAAAGGGCGATAAACTCTACAGGAACAACATACCATACACAGTTGAAGATATTATTGAATTTGAAGAAGGTCAGGAAGCTGTTGAAATAAAAGAAACGTGCAGCGAGCTAGAAACTCCAAGAAAAAATTACTCTGATAATTTTGAAATAGCTGAAAATACAACAGCCTTGGATGTTGATATAATAAAACAAGCCGAAGAAAAAAAAACTCAAAAGATCGTAGGAGCTGAACTAAGAAAAAAGAAAGAAGATGAACTGAAAAATAAAGGTAAAACTAAACACACCCCGCCTACCCCAGCTAGAGAGAGAAAGCCTTCATTAAGAAATAGAAATAATTAATTTTAAAACTGGATCCATTTATTAAAAACTACGAAAATGAGGAAATATCAGGAAAACTCATATTTGACATACAAAAATTTAACCAAAGCTATTTTACTCATGAACTTCAAAATTTTAAAATATTACATCTGAATATCAGAAGTGTTGCAAAAAATTACGATGAGTGCCTAATATTTCTCAATCAGTTTTCTGAGCAATATGAAATAATAATTTTAACGGAAACTTTCACTATTTTCGATAAAGATGTATACACTATTCCAGGATATAACAATGTCTACAGTGAAGGAACATTAAACAAAAACGATGGAATCTTAGTATTTATTAAAAGTAATCTAGAATACAATTATAATGTTGTTCAGATTGCTCAGAGTACTGCCATTGAATTGCATATTATTGTGAATAAAATTAAATTAGTCTTAACAGCTATTTACAGATCACCCAGTACAGATAAAAATAACTTCATTACAGAGCTTTATAATTATCTACAGTTAAGGGAACAAAATAAAATCCATATTGTTATTGGAGATATAAATATCGATCTACTGGAAAACAATAATGATACTGATAATTATAAAAATGTATTTAATTCCTTTAATTTCATTCCTTATATAAATCAAATTACAAGACCTAGTAGTAAAACATGTATAGATCACATATTTGTTAAAAAATAATAGCATTCGAAATCATTTCATATCATACATTTTCAATTATGATATAACTGATCATTTTCCAATCGCAGTTATTTACAATTATGAGTCAAATTCTTCTGACAAGATTCAGCAAAATAAATATAAAAAATATATCAACTATGAAAATTTAAGAGATACCTTGAAAAATTTACAGTGGATCAATATTTATGACTCAGAAAATGTCGATTTGATTATGGAAAACTTTATAGAAAAACTAACTAAATATATCCAGTTACAAACAAATACTATCAAAGTAAATGCGAAAAAAACTAAAAAGTCATGGATTACTCCAGAAATACTGAATATAATAAATGAAAAAAATGAAATGTATAGAGAACTGAAAGTACACCCTGAAAATGTGATACTAAGAAAAAATTATAGGTGCTTAAAGAACACACAGACAGAAAATTAATAAAGCTAAAAAAGAATATGCGAATAGAATAATAGAAAATAGTCCTAATTCTTCTAGTGGATTATGGAACGCAGTTAATAGTATTTGTCCAAATCGAAAACCTAACGTAACAATAAAGACATTAGAGGTGAACAATGAACTCAACATCAAATAGTGAAATTGTAGATATATTTAATAATTATTATAGCGACTTAGATGAAAGTTATGCAAATAAAATAAATGATGTAAACAAATTTTCAGAAAATATAACCAATATAAATAATACTGTGTTTCTAAATCCAGTATCTGAAACCGAAACTATAAATATCATTAATAACTTGAAACAAAAAAATCCCCAGGATGGGATAATATCAGATCAGAAACTCTAAAAGAAATAAATTTTGAAATTGCAAAACCTCTAACTGATATTTTTAATAAATGTTCTCAGAAGGGTAAATTTCCAAATTGCTTGAAGATTGGTATCATTAAACCACTGTACAAACACGGTAACAAACAAAAAGTCGGAAATTACCGCCCTATTTCATTATTGTCAGTGTTTTCGAAAATATTAGAAAAACTAATTAAAGATAGAGTGTATGGATTTCTTGAAAAATTTCATATACTCTCTGATAACCAGTTCGGTTTTAGAGAAGGACGTTCTACTGAGGATGCCATACTGCAGCTAACATCGTAATTATATAAGGCGTTAGATAAAAAAGTTCCAATTATGTGCATATTGAAATGAAATGAAATATTCAATATTTAAAACATTAAAATAGACAAAATATAAATTTAAAAATAATAATTCCAAGAAAAAAAAGAAAAGGTTCAAGCTATAATAATTAGAGATTAAAATATTTTAAAGTGTAAACAATAAAAATATATGTAAGAAATATCAGAAAGTGTATTTGTAAAGTAAAACATGATTGATCATAAAGATGTATAAAGTATAAAAATATTAGGAATAGAAAATGAAATGTAATGTTAAAAGTAAAGTTTTTTTTTTGTTATATGTATAAAATATGTGAAAGCCATCAGATAAATTGTAAGAGGTGGGATAAAAGGTGATATGGATTTAAAAGTAGCAAGAAAGTATTAAAATTTTATGACGATTGATTTATTGATAGAATAGGTGACAGTAAGAAATTTTGACAATTAAAAAAAAAATTTTGGATGCTGATGAAAATAAACTTCAATTTTGATAGATAAAGTAAATTGAGAGAATGAACAATTTTTAAAAAATTTTGGAGAGTAGAAATCAAATTGAATTTAAAAAGAAAACTGAAAATATAATATAAATTGTAAAGGAAAAAGGTGACACTATTTGACGAAGGAGAATATTTAAGAAATTTAGTTAAAGAGAGGTTATAGTTGAAGAAAAGAAATAAAACAATAATACATAAAATTGGAATAAGACATACAGAAACGAAGAAAACATCTAATAAAGCTTGTCCATGGTAATTGGGATCAGATTTTTTTTGAGAAGAGAATGATTATTAGCAGAACAAGATCTAAGACAAATATGTAATTGGTTAAATATAACAAATTGACTCTAAACAGCCAAAAAACAAATTACTTACCGTTCACATCCTACTCCAATCACCTTCCTGATCTGGCACCATTAACAATTGATGACCAAACACAAATTTTTGAAAAAGATCGAATCAAATACTTGGGAATTGTAATAGATAGACATTTAAGGTGGGACTTACAAGTTAACAACGTCAAGAATAAATTAAGAGGTCTGCTGACTAAATTCAGATACCTAGTTGATTTTTTAACATTGAAAATTTTGTATTTCTCATTGGTGCAATGTCAGTTGCAGTATGGTATCCTAAGTTGGGGAGGTGTAACAGAAAGTAATTTGGAGGGTCTTAATGTCTTACAGAAGTGGATACTGAGAATCATATATAAAAAAAATATAGGGTTCTCTAGCGACAAACTTTTCTCACAAAATAAAATATTTGATATTAGACAAATTTTCTGCGAAAAGATATTCACGAATATTCATAAAAATAAAATAAAAGTGCAGCCAGTCGAACATTGTCACAACACGAGAGCAAAAGAAAACTCAATCAATATACCTATATGTGAGAAAACAATCGGTCAACGCTCAGTGGAATTTCTGTCAGCAAAAATTTATAATATTTTACCTCTGAACTTGAGAAACATAATTAATCCTGGAACATTTAAACGATCTATGAAGGAATGGATGTACAATACTGACAGAAAAAGATTCAATGATCTAGTCAACCTAAAATTTTGTATTTGATGTTATGAATTTAATTAATCCTGCCAATATTTCCCGATAATGTCAATTTGCCCTAATGTGACCACTTCACTGAGTTCTTTATTATTATTACCTTTCCCAATAATCATAATCATATATATATATAGTTTTAATTATAAGTAGCCAAGTAGGTATGTGCTTGTTTTTCGTTTCAGTAAAATAGTTATATTTGGAGTTTTATATGCTATGATATTTTATAAATGTATTTTTAATTATGTGAAAATATCACGTACAAGCGTCTTTGGCGCTTCAGTGATTTTATGTTTATTCATGTATTCTTAACTATTTCTTTTTAAATTATTTATTATATTGTATTATATTCCTTGGATGAACATTATTATTATTATTATTATTATCTATTTGAAAGAATGCCAAATGCATTTTCCACAACTCTTTGGGCCCTACTCATTCTGTAATTAAAAAATCGTTCATACCAAGTCATATTTTTTAATGGGAAGGGTTTCATTATATTTTGCTGCTAGGGAAAAGCTGCATCGGATACAAATATGAATGGAACTTTCTTCGTCTAGGCAGAGGTCGCTGTTCTGGAAAATTCAAGCTCTTATTCTTAGGGAAGCAGCCAATGTACTTCTCTGAAAAACACCACCATCTAATACCCTCCCATTAGTTCCACAATCAATGTATGTAAATTTATAGCTTGCATCAGCCACTGCCAGTAAAACAATACTATTTTGTTGTTTGTAGTTACAATAAGCAGAACCTGCCCCAGAAGGAGCTCTAAGCACAATATCTTTGCCATTCATCGCACCTAATGTATTTAGAAAATTCCATTGTTTATAAAATTCCTCTGCTATATTCAGCCATTCTGCTGAAGTGCTAGGTACTTTTAAATATTGTAAATTGCTGTACACCCTTCAGGTATAATTGAGGAAATTGTTGATTTTCCTATACGGAAGGTGTACTGCAAGCTTTGGAATGATTCTTCTGTTGCCAAAAATCTGAGGGTGATAATCAGCCGTTGTTTTGCAGATATAGTAGATCTCATTGGCGTAGACTGTTTTGTGATATCTTGTTCAATCATACTTTTAACAACTTGATAAACGTTTGCCTGTTAATTCTAATGAAGTTCTTACAGCTTTCATTATCTTTTGCATTCTCAAACTCTTCATTACATAGCCGAAAAACACAATGCACATCTCTTTTCAATATCCATGGCCTAACCCACCCACGTTTATTAATAGATTTTTTTTATTAACTACCACTAAACTGACACATCCAAGTATCAAGCACATGATGGCTTCCAAATCCATATTGTTTAGGTTTGATATACCTCCTTTTGATTTGGAATCAAACCCAGCATTTACTTCCACTAATAATCAACTTTAATTCACGGTTACAATCACAAACATATAAGCATATCAATACTATTTGTTACAATTTACAAAAAATGAATGTGTGTGCGACTATTGTCCCTTTTCAACTCTACCCCCTTTTCTGGCGCAGGTGCTCACACACGAATGTTTAATAATGCGGCGCTGCCGCTATGCACTTTTTGGGAGGCGTGATGGGAAAACTGACCACATATATGTATTGTCCTTTTATAAAAATTGAGCAATAAATCACTGTTTTGAAAAATCAAATTTATCATTTATAAATAAATAAGAAATTGCTGCAGTAGTATGAACATGATGTGAACGCTCATGCAACTTTGATGGGAGACGAGTTGCGGCGAGAAGTTGCTGCAAATAAGTTGCCTTGATGAATTGCCCCGTCAGAACCGGCCTTTTCAGAACATCTTCTCTACTGGGCCCATAACCATTGTTGGGTTTTTGTAAATAATTGATGATGGAAGAATGTGTTAAATAGTTATATATTTTAATAAAAAAGAACAATACTTTTTATGTTAAACATAAATTAACAACTAACCGGCTACAGTCTCATCATCAACTGAGATTGACATTCCAGTGTTACCAACCTTACATTTTATAGGTTTGTTAGTTTTTAGGTTCAGAGCTACACTTATATTTAACAAGCTCTATTCTGTGGTACCCTAAAATGGAGTCCAATAGATCAACTTCTCCCATATAATTGTTGTACACTCTGATACATTGAGGAAGAAGTATTGCTATGTGTTGTTTTGTTTTTGCACATCTGAAAAAGGCTGACAGAAGTAACCATCTTATTATCAAGTCAAGAAAACAATTTTTTTGTATTCTGTGTGAAAAATTTAATTTAAAATCGCAAAGCGCTTTCGGCTGTTGAGCCATCATCAGTTCATCACCTGCAAATAAGTAATAGTTGTTGTAAGTCAAAGTTAGGAAATTTTAAAGAATTACTTACTCGTCAAGCGATTACAAAAAACCCCATCCAGTAAAAAGTTCACAACACATTTTTAAAAAACAATTAAAACTTTCCCAATTAAAAATACATGGAAGTTTTATAAAAATTTTCCCTTATTTAGGGTACTGTTGTTTACTATGCATTTTTTATCATAATTGATAATCTGGTACACCTGTTAGTGTAACGGTAATTGAAGTGACACCGAATTAAGAATTAATTTGGAATTAACAAGAAACTTACATGGAACTAAGACAATTGAAAGTCTGAATGGACACAGAGTTAAAGTTATTTAAAGTGAGCATAGAACTAACAAATTAACAGTTATGTATAAATGTAAAAATGTTTAAGGAGTATATTCAAGTAATAATAATTCATTTCAATTAGAGTGATATGGTAATTGACCGAAACCAATATGTAAATTTCCTGAATAAATTGTAAAATAAATCTGATAATAAGGTCTAATGAGAACCCCATTTTTCAAAAAACAATATGCTGAAAAAGATTAAAGGTCTAATGAGAATCCTTCGCTAAATCTTATTCAATAACAGATAATTCACACACTAGTCCCCAGCAATTCCAAACTATTCATAATAACAGAGAACAATTTCAAATAATAAAGTCTGTAATTTGGTTATCTCTCAAAGAGAGTAACTAATTCTCCGTAATAAGAAAAGATATGATTTAAAGTCTAATAAGAACTCATTAATCAAATCTCATTCAGAACAGAAAAAGATTATGGGTCTAATGAGAACCCGTTACTAAATCTTATTCAAACTGAAAATCTATCAAAATCCCTAAGAGAATCCAAGACAAATATATTAAATCATAATTTAAATTTGTAAATAAAAAAGTGTAAATAATGAACAATTTCAAAATACTAAGTGCTGAAACTCGGTAATCTCTCTAAACAATCAAAATAATTATTCAACTATCTGATAAAGGAATTAATTCAGAGTCTGATGAAAACCCTTTTTTTTTAAACCAATTCAGAACAGAAAAAGATTATGGGTCTAATGGGAACCCTTCACCAAATCTAATTCAAAAAAGTAACTGAATTAACTGCAAAAAGAAATCACCAAAACACAATAAACATTCATGGAATAAAGTGTCAAAAACCAATGTAATAATAAAACAAAAATAAACTATATAACAATCTGAATTACAAGTAATATTCAAACTCAATATTAGAGCCATTTCCACTAAGAATGATCTGATTTGTGGTCTAATGAGAACCCATTGCTGAAATATTCTTAGATAAAAAAAATGATTTATGGTCTAATGAGAACCCATTACCAAATCCAAGTCAAAGAAACAACTCAAACAAGAGTCCAAAAACATTACCCCAAACAACCAAAGAAATTCACTAATTTTGTAGAATTTGGAAGAAATTCTACTAATTGAAAATCACTGAACTGAAAAATACAGCACTATTCTGAAACGTTGGATGTACTAATTTAATTAATCTTCTATGTAAAGGCACATAAGATCTATTTAATTGTACTTGTGTGTTCAAACAAAGATCATTGGTCTTTAATTCTTTGTCAATTTGTAGATCTTCCAAAAAATCCAACCTATTGAAATGTTTGCGATCAACTTCTTTAAAAAATTGTGAATTCTTATTAGGACTAAAATTATGATTGTTGAATTTCATATGATGACCAAAAGCTGACCTATCAATTCTGTTCAAATGTTCAGTTATCCGAACTTTCAAAGGTCTACCAGTTCTTCCTATATATGAAGCTTCACAATCATCAATTAAGTTTATAAATACCACAATTTATCAATTTTATCCTTCGAATTGACCAGAAATTTGCTCATTTACCATATTGTTTGAAACTAATATTAAACATTCATGTCATTACGCCACGTCATTTCATATCTTTCATTGGTCATTTATTAACTACATCATTCCAAATAAAACTCAAAATGGAAAATAGTAATTTTGTGAACAATGGAGGAGGCTCGAATAATTGATCAGAATTTAAAACGTTTAAAAAACGAAAGACGCTTAGAAACATTTTTAAAGAAAATAGATATATATACCTTTCGAAAATATTAGAATCCGTTGTGACACAATAAAACCGATTTTAACCAAATTTCAAAATATGCAATTTGGAATGGATAAAACTTACATTGATAATTTTTCCGATCAATTTGATGAACAGGAGGCAAATGTAGAATATACAAATTTTGAAATCAAATATTATGAAACCGTCGCTATGTGTCAGCGTTTTTTATCGCAATTACAACCAAGCGCTAACGATAATTGCAATTTGCTTCATAGTTTGAATGGATCAGCGGAATCACTTGTTGAATTGGCATCCTCAGTTAGGCCAAAAACCACGGCAAAACTACCATCTTTAAAATTACCAGTGTATATGGGGATTGGCAAGGATTTTTCGACACATTCCATGCACTTATTCATGAAAACAAAAATTTATCGAATGCTGAAAAATTCTACTACTTATAAGCCTCATTAAAGGGGGAAGCAGCTAATGTTATAGCTTCGTTACCTATACCTTTTGAAAATTACAGCACAGCATGGGGTCTACTCAAAAAACGATATGAAAATAAAAAGTTTATAATAACTTCTCATTTGCGCGAAATAATGAATCTACAGTGTCCGACAAAACAATCGCATTCATCGTTAAGACAGTTTTCTAATACATTTATCAAAAATTATTGGTCTATTGTTAACGCATACGATAAAAACGGAAATCGAAATCCAATACCCTGTAGACTAATCCTTATTAGTGGATCTCAATCAAATTTTGTAACCAAATCATTTCTCAACGTATTACGAGTAAATACAAATACGGATAAGCATTCCGAGAGCAGGTTAAATCAAACTAGCACAAATATAACTGAACGCGCACGAATCTCCATATCGTCCCAACATACAAACTTTGAAACTGAACTGAATTTTCTTGTGTTGCTCGCAATTACTAGTCGTGTTCCTCAAGATACATTCCATATTCCGAATCTTAAATACCTTCTGAATTGAATTAAGCAGACAACTTTTTAAAAGTTACTTGGTTGTGAAATATTTTTTTTAACTTTTGTGTATTAGGCAAATTAAATTAGGCAAGCATCTACCAATTTTACAAAAAACTTTGCTTGGCTGGATCATATCTGGAAATTTATCAGCCAATCAAAAGACAAGGTGTCAAACCGCGTTTATTGTACAACTTCCATTAAAGGAGAATTATATCAACTTGGGCATGTCTGAAAAAAACAACCCTGAATAGATTTTATTCATTAGAACGTCGTTTGAGAAATAATCCCGAATTAAAAATCTCGTGCACTTTTTTTATGAAAGAATATAAACATGTTGGACATATGTCTGAGATTTCACGTGACTTTGTATCAAAGACAAAGTACATTATATACCACACCATAGTGTGGAAAAACCAGATAGCACAACTACCAAAGTTAAAGTTGTTTTTGACTTATCCTGCAAAAGCTAGTCTAATTTATCGTTAAATGACATTTTAAAGGTAGGTCCAACAGTGCAAACGGATTCATTTTCGATTTTGACTCGATTCCGGCAACATGACGTAGTGTTGATTGCTGATTTGAGCAAATTTTATCGCCAAATATTAATTGATGAGAACCAACGAAATTTACAACGGATTGTTTGGAGATCATCTATAGACGAACAAATAAAACATTTTCAGTTGAACACAGTGACTTATGGAACAGCCCCAGCGTCATTTCTCGCCACACGTTGTTTAAAACAGATAGCGATAGAAAACTCTAAGGTATTTTTTGAAGAAAGCAGAATAGTTGCATCCGATTTCTACGTAGATGACCTTTCAACAGGTGCCACTAACCCAGCTGTGCTTATCAATATAAGAAAAAATGTATGCAATACATTAAACCGATATGGGCTGGAACTTGGAAAATTCCAATCGAACGATTCACGCCTACTTCAGGATTTAAAACTGAATGTAAATAGCAATACACCTTTCAAAATATCTGACGAGTCGAAAACCAAGACACTTGGATACCATCATTAGATATTTTTGAATACAACACCCATCTCACATCTAACAATTTTAAACCCACCAAGCGCACGATTCTATCATTCATTGTGAAACTTTTTGATCCGTTGGGTTTACTCGGGCCTATATTGATTGGAGCAAAAATCATTATTCAGCAGCTTTGGCAACTTCAAATCGATTGGTACGAAACGTTACCTAGTCATCTACATTCCTATTGGTTAAAACTGTACTACGAAATTTCTCATATAGGTTCCATTCACATCCCTCGAAAAACTGTGGTTTAATCTGCCAAATATATTCAAATTCATGGATTTTTGGACGCCAGCGAAGTAGCATTCGCATGTTGCATTCACATATCTAGAAATAATCATATCAAAACTCATTTATTATGTGCTAAGTCACGTGTCGCTCCATTAAAAACACTTTCAATTCCTCGATTGGAACTTTGTGGTGCTCTTCTACTCGCTAAGTTACTATCTAAATGTCTGGATGCTCTCACTATAAATATTGATCAGATATTTCTAAGGTCAGATTCTACAATCGTACTATCTTGGATAAATGCCGAACCTCGGATTTGGAAAGTATTCGATTGGAATCACATTGCTTCGGAAATCAATCCAGCTGATATTATATCACGCGGTGCTAAGTTGGCAGACTTATCTCATTGCAAACTGTGGTGGCATGGCCCTCCATTTCTTAATCCTCATCATGATCAATGGCATCTGCAAAATCATTGTTGGAAATCACCGACAGATATTCCCGAGTCAAAAACTATATCACTTGCAACCGCTGTGAATCCAAAATTCGATATACTTAATAAATTTTCTTCGTTGACTAGGCTCATTAATGTATTCACTTATTGCTTGAGATTTATGAAAATACAAGGGCTAATAAGTCAAATCAAAGATTTACTGGAAATTTGCATCTCGAATTAGTACAACTAGAATCTTTCGAGGATGAGCTGCAAAGTTAAAAAAATAATAAATGCATTTCTTCAAGCAGTAAGTTTAAACTGTTAGACCCATTCCTTGATGAAAAAGGCGTAATAAGAGTAGGAGGTAGGCTAACTAATTCCGATCTCCCATATGATGCAAAACATCCCATTGTTTTCTCCAAGATACAAACATTTACTCAACTTGTCATCCATCATGAATGAACACATACGAACGCTACATGCTGCCATTCAAACTACACTGTCGCATGTGAGGCGAAAATACTGGCCAATAAATGGTCGCCAATGCGTGAAGTCTTGCGTACAAAAATTTGTCACGTGCTTAAGAGCAAATCCAACTACTGTCGAGCCTAAAATGGGGAATTTAGCAAAATTACGAGTTACTCCTGCCATTTTTATCGGTTTCGCTTGACTACGCTGGTCCATTTTACCCAAAGTTTGGTAAAACTCGTACAACGAAGATAATCAAAGGTTATATTTGCATTTTTGTATGTCTTGCCACGAAGGCGGTGCATCTCGAACTTATATGCGATCTAACTAGCGACGGCTTTTTAAGTTTATTGAAAAGATTTTTCTCTCGAAGGGTTATTTGCACAGATATCATATCCGATAATGCCCCAAATTTTGTTGGTGCGAATAATACACTTAAAAGCCTCCAAAATCTCCTCGATTGTTCAAAAATGAAAAATTACTTTTTACAACAAGTTTTTACAACATTCAATGGCATTTTATACCTTCAAGGTCTCCGCACTTTGGAGGGTTACATGAATCAGCAGATGCAAACACCATCTTAAACGAATTTTAAACAACATTCATTTAAATTATGAAGAATTTTGCACTCTAATAACTCAAATCGAGGCGATTATGAATTCCCGACCTTTATTTCCGCTGTCTACGGACCCAAACGACCTAGAAGCTATCACGCCAGCCCACTACTTAATAGTACATCCACTTACGGCACTACCGGAACGAGATCTAACGAATACACCAATCAATCGTATCAAACGGTACCAACATCTCCAAAAAATAGGTCAACATTTTTGGTCTCGTTGGGTCAAAGAATATTTACATCACCTGCAGCAGCGAACAAAATGGCAATTCAATCAGAAGCACGAGATTAAGTAAGGAGCCTCAGTACTTCTTCACGAAAACAACGTACCGTCTATGCAGTGGTCGTTAGACCGTATATTGGAAGTTAATCCCGTTAAAGACGGAATTGTACGAGCATTCGTTGTAAAATCAAGGACTTGAATACGGGCTATAGTGAAGGTGTCTTTTCTTCTTATAGACTGACTGACTCAATAGACATATTTTGAAATTTTATAATATTTCAAAGGGGGGAGCATTTTAATGATTTATATATCATTTTATTTTCGTAGAGGGCAAATTTTTATTATGAATGAAAAATAACTGTCAATTTAAATAATACAATATGTCACGTTACTTATGTAATTACTAGAACCTTTATCACCAATAATATGTTGATAAATACACAGGGTATTTACTCTTAAGCTAAAAAGAAGCGAATGAAAGTGCCCGCAAACAATTTCAGGTAGCTCCCCCACAGGGGGAGTTCTGTCTCCTTTGCTGTGGAATCTTTTCGTAAATCACCTTCTTAGGTATACATCAAAAGTTATCCTTTCGACTAACGGACACATTTTATCTTTTATTGTCGTTTGCGTATCACTTTTTATTTTCATTTTTTCACGGCTTCATCAATAAAATAGTATTTGTTTGATAGATTTCGAGAAAAAACAATTAAAAGAGGAAGTCAGATTAAATATTTCCTTCAGTTTGCATTTATATATCATTCACCATTTAGGTACGCACACTACTGAACAATCGGAGCTGTCTTCACACCGCAAAAATTTATTATAGGGCGCCAGAAATTTTAATGTACAGAAAAAATTTCAAAAACTACGATATCAGTGGAAAAGCGAAATGAATATACATTAAATTTACTTACAGCGGATGATTATAAATGGGAGAGGTGATGTGTCTGTAGAGAGTGGGGATGTTCACTGACCCACACTGACCTGCGTTTATTATCGTCACCAGTTTAATTAACACAATATATTTTAACTAGCGTTAGTTAACACTTTCAATGCCAGTTGATGATATCTGATCTACGCGGCAAGCCAGTCGTCTGCTGACCCAAAATTGTCGCGACGTGAATTCGCGTCCAGGGCGAGCGACTAGAAAACGCAAATTCGCGTTCCCGGCGTGTCGCATTCACACATTTTTAATAAATAATTAAATTCTCTCCTTCAAGTACTACCTGCTTTAATTAAAAACATCAATCAAACAAGAAAATAAAATGATTCCAAAAAATTGCACCAGAGAAAATCGCATCCTTAACTTTTCTAAATTGTTTGTGGGCAATGATTGGTTGAATTTCTTTTTCGATCAGGATTCTTGACGTCTTCATCATGATATGATGATTTATAATCTATTACTTTCAACCTAAAATCGTTTCTTTGTTGCATTTTTATCGTATAAAAAAATGCATTGAGTAATATGCATTGAAAAATATGTATTCCAAGTTTTAGGTTCCACCTAGCTAATGTTTTTCTTTTACAACTGTAATACGACAACATTCGGTCTACCATGTCATCAGTTCCCCCTTGTGTTTTGTAGATATCATCAGAATGTCTCTTTTATCTTTCCACTTTTGGACACTAGCTTTGTTAGCATATTTTGTTTCAAGATCTCCTTTATTTAGTTTTTTTGTTAGTAAGTCAGTAGGAATATTTCTCCTATTCTTTCTCAATGTGCCGGTAATATATGTACCGGTATCTAATAAGCTACGAGCCAAGGTGGTATCATTATAAAAATTGTCCGTGTACAGAGCATGTCTTTTATTCAACTTGTTCTCTGATAATTTCATGACCACTTTCGAGGAGTTTCCTTTCCCTCCAATTTCGGTGTCATTGGCACCCATATAAACTAAATTTTCTGAATCATTCCGTTAGGTTCACACAGCATGTACAATTTGAGACCATATTTATGCCTCTGATTTTCAATGTATTAACGGAAAACCTACCTTTCCCTCCAGAACACCATGGATTCATCTATAGACACATTTCTTCCAGGGTAATAAATTTCTTCCATGCGTCTATTGAAAATATCAATCATAATCCGAATTTTGTAAAGCCTGGCTTCTGGTGCAGGTGACACGGGCTCAGGATTATCAAAGAAATGTAAAGCTCTAAGAATGTTTTGGAATCGTTCACGAGGAATAATGTTGACGAAAAACAGGAATATTAAACAAGTAATTGGTTTTCCAGTAGTCATCTAAGCGACTAAGCTTTATAGTGCCTGTGTGGTACAAAAGGCCTATAAACACTTTAAATTCACTTTGGGTAAGATCTTTCCACAAAGTTATTTTGGCATACTCTTCAACGCCCTGAAGAAATAATTGCTCGGCATATTTATTTGTATGTGAATGGATTAGTTCGTAAAACTCGTCGCCAGCAAATAGTAGTCTGCCGGTTCATTCGGGTTTTCTATATTCAAAGGAATTTGCGTACCTGCGTAATCAATTTGCTCTAATTCTTCATCTTCAACCCAAAGCCAAGTCCACTTGTTATTATCCAACTCACCGCCCGCAGAATCAGCGAGGGGCGTTGCAGGGCTTTCTTCGTCCGAACTTCCCCCTGATTCATAAAAAATTTCTACTTTGTCATTATCAGAACTTAATTCACCCGAAAATAACAATTCTATGGCTTCCTCAAGGGTATACATTTTTGTTTGTCGAAATCTATAAGAAAACCAATACATAACCTCTATAAAGTAATTTTCAGAAATCAAATATAATATTTTGCTTTTGTTGACATATTTTAATACGATAAATATCAATTTTATAAAGGTATAATCACCTGTTGGGTCAACAGAAGAACCAGATAAACACACATTTTTTGATGTCAAGAAAACAATTTTTTAAGCCATCATCAGTGCATCACCTGCAAGTAAGTAATAGTTGTTATAAGTTGGAAATTTAAATTTTAAAATTTCCTAACTTTAACTTATAACAACTATTACTTACTTGCAGGTGATGCACTGATGATGGCTTAACAGCCGAAAGCGCTTTGCGATTTGATATTAAATTTTTACACAGAATACAAAAAAAAATTGTTTTCTTGATTTTTTAGTCATGTGTACTCAGCTATTAAGATATTCACTTTTTTTGATGTACTTAGTTGATCCATTGTAACACGGTCACGAGATACACTTATCAAAAACCAATGCTGTACTGATGTTTATCTTACCTATCTTACACGCCAGAAACATTTTGAAGTCCCATTCACACCACCAGTTATATTATCGAAAATAGAATTTAAAGCTAACGAAAACGTGAATACGAGTCTTTGGCTAAAACAAAAAAAACTTTTGCTTCAGATACGTGGAACAAATTAAGGTCCAAATCCTCACATGCAATTCTATACCTAAAGAATAATAAAATGTTCCGGTGTGTGTTATGTCCTGTCTATGTCTATCTAGTCATAGTTCGCAATGAACAAACTACCCAAATAATTGTTATTTGGGTTAGGTAATAATACATGTACTATACATGTGTTAGGAATATCCTTTCAGGAATAATTCTATGCATGTGCGTTTTTTGCATTCAGTATGTATTAAGGATATTCCAAGAATATGAAAATATCCCGCGTAAGTTTGTGCTACAGACATTCTATGTACATACCAAATCATATTTTTTGATTGTGCATTTCACATATTTCAGAATTTTGTATGGAAAGCACAAACATAGCACATTATATGTACATCTCCTAGGAATGTGAAAAGCATATTCTTTAGTAGAACAAACTCTTATGCATCTTATGCATGTGCTATTCTATACTCAAAAGAATGAGTTCAGTATAAATGAATAATTTTTCTTATTCAACTATTTTATCGCACTTTGGCTGTACCAAAAAATTAAAGGGTACAAACCATTGTGGTAGAATAAAATATACCAGATATTGTTAACTATCAGCCTGAACGTCTTAACAGAAAATATAAACAATAAAATAAAAATAAAACAAAACCCCCCAAATGATTGAAGTCGAACGTGGAGTTTTCTAGAGTATTAATTTCTAACAGTAAGCTAAGCTTGTCTTCACATTCCTTGATGTACATGCATAGCTAAAAATGAAACATTTACAATATCTTTCACAAACTGTCGATGTTTTAGTAGTCATACATTTTTTCAGAAGTTTCTGCGATGGCAGCTTATCATATTAATTTATGACTTCTGCTTATTCTCTCAATGTTTCAGACAGAGAAAATTCTGCTATATGTTCAAACTACTAAAGTCGTAACTATTTGTGTTAAGCAGAAAAATTAACATAACTTTGAGCTTAACTTTATGTCCCATTTGTTCATGAGCTGAAAATCCTATGTAAGACCTACATACAGTAATGATTATGTAAGAGTCTTTGAAATTTTGTTACAATTATTACAATAAAGTTGCCAGCAACATGCAAATGATACTCAGTATAATATCAACTCATATATATTATAATTTGAAATAACATGATAAAATAAAATAGAATAGTTATTTATGCAACAAGTGCAAAAAGTGAGTGTTTTTTGCACGCGGCGTGAAATTGTCCAACGAGGACTTAAGGCCGAGTTGGACAACACGTCGAGTGCAGAAAACCCGTTTTGCAAGAGTTGCATACAATATTTTTTCTACATTCATGCAAAAACTGGAAAATTAGAATATAATATGTTGGGAACCTAACCTAACCTAATCAAACTCAAACCGTTCTTGTTTTTTGTATCTTTATGGCCTCCACCTTGTCAGTACTTAATCATAGCTGGTTTTCGCCTTGACCATTTAATTTTTAAATAATTAAAGATTTTTGCAATAATTGTAATTCGTTGAGACTAAGTAGTAAGATATACATATATTATTGTTGTATTAAAGCAGGATCAGACACTTGCTCTGGATTTTTATTTTATGTAAATGTTTATGTTTGTCATAAATCATCACAAAACTGACACAAGAATGACAGATGAGTGCAATAAAATTTTTATTGCACTAGTGCAAAAAAGAAACACTTTTTCCATTTAATGTGTTTCACAAAAGTGTTGTTTTTTGCATGAATGTAGAAAAACAATATTATGCTAAATTTAAATTAGACCTATATGTGTGTTAAAACAATTGAAATAAGGATGTGAGAATAACTTATTACAGTGGGCACATTTATTAAAAAACTACCATTTATACTCACGGCAACTTGGTAATTATTTTTATTTCCAACAATAGTAAGGTCTTCTCCCGAATTTATTGGAATTTTTGAATAAAATTTCCCAACATTTTGTCCCTTGGTAATTTGCATTTGTGGCACTCTGTTTGAAACTCTGATACCGTCTAGAACTGAATCTATTTTAAAATGAAGCAGTGAAAGTTCAGGTAGTAGTTTTTGTTCAAAATCTGAAAATAAAGGTACATTATAAAAACTTTTTCTCAGTTGAAAAACTACCATTTGAACGTACCCAAAGATACTACTTTACAGGTTTTTGCTAGTGCATCCACATCACCTACAAATAACTTAGACTAGTGCTGCTTCAATTCTATAATAATGTAAGATTTTGTCACAAGTTTTAAAACAATACTTGTCAGAAAATAGAAATACATGCCTCTTCCACATATCATTGATGCAAGATCACTATGAGAAGAAACTGCTTGTTTACTTGTACTAGTAGAATGGGCAACTGAGGAATCTGGCAAATAGTGGTTGACTTCTGTATGTTGTTTTAAGCTATGACAATTGACTGACGATGACCCTTGTGAGTGCTGGCTAGCCACTGTTATGTTGTTTTAAATCATTAGTGGAATGAATTGGTGATGATCCTTTTGAAGATAGTTTGTCTTCTGGAGGATAAGTGAAACAAAGTGCTAAAAATAATATAAAAAGTTATCCATACATGAAAAAAATTAAGAAAACATATACTCATACAATTATAGACTCCCCTATGCTTTGGATAAACATTTCCATCTGAGGAACTTTCTTCATTTGAGTCCTCTCCAGAAGTGGAGTTACTTTTAGATCTAGAATTTGGTCTAATTTTCCTTATACCTCAATCTGCTTCTTCCGACTGAGTTGAGATGAGGTCACTTGTAAATTCAGCTCTCTGAGCCTTTTTTTTAGCAACTGCCAAGTTATCTTAAAGAGTGAAGTACCTATATATATATATATATATATATATATATATATATTGTATAGTATATATTAGAAAAATTACACCAAAATGAATTAGAGCTTTCAAACCACTTACTTAACATAAAAATTGCAAATAAGGTTAGGTTAGGTTAGGTTTGTGGTGAGTGGGTCAATGAGGCCCTCCACTGCGACTCACAAGAGTCTATTGTGGCAATACCGTATGTTAAGGGTTTATCAGAAAGAATTAAAAAAATTGATAATCAATTCAATATTAGAACTAGTTTTAAATCAAATAATACATTAAGATCAATACTAACAAAAACGAAACCAAAGAATGAAGAACAATCTTCAAAAAACTGCATATATCAAATATCATGTGAATGCGACAAATTTTATTTAGGTGAAACATCTAGACCATTAAAAGTACGAATAAACGAACACAAAAAATATATCAAAGATAGGGAATTCTTTAAGTCAGCTATTTGCAAACATGCTTGGAAAAGAGGGTCATCAAATCCAATGGGATTCGTCAAAAATAAAAGCGTTTTTCCCTTGAAGAGTTGAAAACGCTTATTTTTGGTCTTGCCGAAGCTTGACCCATTTGAGATTACCTTCTACATTCCTGTCCTCCAGAGTGTGTCATTTCTTATCCAAATTCCCTTTTACCTGCCCCCACCTTTTTCATCTTCCCCCTCGTCGAGTAAATTTCTCCCGCTGATCGTGCCTGCTAGCGCTGAGCTTTAGCGAAGCTTGTCAGTACCTAGATTTGGCCGACAAGGTCTTAAATCTATGGGTCAAGCTTCGGCAAGACCAAAAATAAGCGTTTTTAACTCTTCAAAGGAAAAACGCTTTTATTTTATGTCTGTGCCTTCGCTTGACCCATTTGAGAAGTGTTTGTTATCTGTCGGCACGATAGCGAAAAGCGTACTGTGAGAATAATTAAATTGTAGAGATATACTCAAGACATTTATTTATTAAATAAATTCCATGGATTATTGAAATCCATTCTCATTACAAGAATTTGTTAAACAACCATAACGAATATTAACTCAAACAAAATTCTTATCTATATAAGCTAAGAGAAAAGTTATTTATATAAAAAAACAGCCCACTATGAGATCAAAGAAATTAACAGTCTCTTATAACTATAGGAACATAAATCAATACAATCAAATAGGTTGAAACATTTTAGGAGATTGTCATCAATCAGAGTTTTTTCGCGCTCTTTTTCAATTTCTTTAAAATAGTATTTTATGAAATTATCTTTATTCTTCCAATTGCCACATGCAAGAATTTCATCAATTGGTGTATTATTTGACGCTCTTTTCGAACCAACGGCAGATCGAATACTTCCAGGTGAAGCATCTATTCTTGCTTCTTTGAATGCAGTTCGAATCCATCCTGCAATAACGGATCTTGATGCAGGAGCTACTTTTCCCCTTGTGGAAATAAAAAGAGAAAAGAGCTGATGAACACTCTTTCGTCTCGAATTAGATATATCAATGAGTCTCTTTGTCCAGAAACGTAGATCTAATATTTGATTTTTGTTTCTTAGTATCTTCCATCCTGACTGCCTCGATGTAGCTTTGTCAGTTTTTGATCCAAACTTAGGCCAAAGAATAATAAAATTATGAAAATTCTGGAAATCGTCGGTATCTATCGAAAGCAGCGTTAAATCGTGAATCCTTCTACCTGAAGAAAGCAAAAGAAGAATAGCCAAGTGTCTCGAAATTTGAAAAAGGCTATCCATTTTAGGAGGGTTTGCCTTAATCCAATCTAGAAGTTTATCAACATCCCAAATCGTGTTTTTATTTTTGATTGGAGCTTTTAAACTAATTGCTTTCAACATCTTCTTTATAAGGGGATGCGATGATAAGGTAGAACCTCTTACAGGATTAGCACACGTAGATATTACTGACTTATTAACTAAAATACTACTGTAAGATCATTTTCTAACTCGATATAAATAACTTAGGTATAAAGCCACTTCTTGCGGAGTAGGGTTATTTATAGAAATATTGTTGGAGGTTGCCCATTTACACCAATTTTTCCAGGGGGCGTTGTATGATTTGAGACTTGATTTTCTCCATGCTGATTGTAATAACTCAATATCCGCTTTGTTCCATCCCGCTATATGGTCGCTCCACCCCGAACCTTCCAAGCCTCCAAACAAAGCAGGTGAGCTTTCGGCAAAGGTCTTTTCGTTTCCATGTCCATCAAGTTGTTCTGAAGATTCGGAATTCTTATTGGTGAGTCTAGTGCTCGGGACTGTAAGTCTGGGAGCCAAAATACCTTCTCCCAAGCTGGAGCAATTACTATGTAAATCCCTTCTGCTTTGTTTAGATGTTGAAGGACTCTCGGGATTAATGTTGGAGGAGGAAACACCCAAGCCAACTGGTAGTTCCAATTTCTGCTGAAAGCGTTCACAAATGTTGCTGCTGGGTCGTACATTGATTGAGTCACATACTGAGGAACTACTGCTGATACCTTTGTTGCGAAAAGGTCTATTTCCGGTTGACCCCACTTCTGAAAAATCATGTCTGTTATCTGAGTTGAGAGATGCCAATCTGGTATTAGTTTCTGCCGGGAAAGGCAATCCGGGATCGAGTTGTAAATCCCTGGGATATAGCAGGCTGTCAGCTGTATATTGAATCGATTTGTCATTTTAAATAACATTTCTGTCTGGAGGAAAAGATTCAGTGACTTTGTCCCCCCTTCGTTTCGAATATATGCTTGTACTGTTCGACTGTCGGTCTGAACTAAAACCGACTTGTTTTTCAAAATTTGCAGCTTCTTCTTGATGACTATATAAACCGTGTATAATTCTTTTCTGTTTATATGCCAATCTTTCTGTATTGATGTCCATTGACCTGATATTAATGTATCCCCCAATTGAGCTCCCCACCCCAGTTCGGATGCGTCCGTTGCCAGGTGAAAGTCCACATTTTTCTGAAAAATGGGAGATCTCAAATGAACTGACTGGATCCACCATTGAATATCTTTTATGATTGATTCTTTTAGGGGAAACATTTTGTCGGGATAATTTGAAGGGAGGTGATTGCTGAGCCTTTGCATTCGACGACAGTGTAAACGGCCTAGTGGTACTGCAAACCCCGAGAAATTCAGGCTTCCTAAAATTGATTTTGCTGTTCTCCATGACCAGCTTTTTCTGTTCAATAAATTTTCCAGCTTTTTTCTCAGAATGTTCTGTTTTGGTTCTGAAATTAATTCCATATTTCTCGATGGGTTCCATGAAATTCCTAAATATTCCAATTCCTTCACTGGTTGGAGAATAGACTTTTTGAAGTTTATTTGCCACCCCAGAACCGCAAATATATTTACTGCCTTGATAACTTGATCCTTCAAAATATCTGGGTTTTGGTGTGCTATTAAACAGTCGTCCAAACTTAAGCCTAGACTTCGTAGGTAGCTCGCTACCCAGTTGGTTACTTTGGAAAACGTTTCTGGAGCTGACGATAGACCGAACGGTAAACAGGTCATGCAATACATTTCGTTTCTGTAATAAAGAGCCAGAAACCTTTGGTGTGACTCTTTTATCGGAACGTGAAAGTACGCCTGGGAAAGATCTGGTTTTACTAAGAAGTCTTTTTCTTGTAAAAATTGTGGAATTTTGTTATGACTTACTAGGTGAAATTTTTTCAGTGCGACGTACTAATTTAAGCGTTTTAAATTGAATACTGGACGACTTGACCCATCGTGCTTGGGTACTAGGAACATGTTGGAGAGAAAACCTGTCTTCAGCTGCACCTTTTTGAGGACTGCAGATTTTAGCATTGTTTTTACTTCTGTGTCCATTGAACGTGAAGGCCGTGTTTGAAAACGATGGCAAATACTCTCTGACAACTGAACTATGGGAGGTCTCTTTACAAAAGGAATCCTGTAACCAATTATTATTTTTAGTAGTGACGACGGGGCACCTAGGCACTTCCATTGATTCACAAACATTTTCAACTGGCCAGCCTGGAAGGTCTTTTGGTAAGGCATGTCAAAAACGCTGTCTTCTTTCTTTGGGAAAAGAGGGTTTTTTATGAAAACGAAATTTCTCTTTTTCCTGTTGAATTTTTTCTTTTGGTTTAGCTGATCTCCCGGAGTTTAGATTGGAGCGATAAGGTGTCTTCTGTTGAGAAAGTTTGGGAATTTTCCTTGACCGGGTCTCGGTCTGAAAGCTCTGAACGAAGCTCCTTTTTGTACCCTGAACTTTAAATGGGTGTTCTCTTCGAAGAGATTCAAATCTTTCTTCCTCAAACAGATGAGTAGCTGATGGTGGAACCTTCTGCAATAGCGGAGCTATAGTAGGAATAGATCTTGAATGATACTTTCTTCTTAAATCTATCACCTCTGCTCTTTTGCCACACAAATATTGCAGAATGTCATCCGAAATTGCTCGGAAATCAGATTTCTGATCCCCAAAAATTGAAGAAAGATCACTCGCTGCAGTTGGGTGCTTCTTTATAACTTCTGATATACCTTCTTGGAAGTATTGTCTTTGTTTCAATATAGCATGACAGAGCGTACCCAAGGAAGAATCTGTTTTGGCTAAAAAATCGCTGTATTGATTTGTAAAACTATTGAGCCCATGATTAACCAAAAGCTGAGAAAACACAGGTGAAGCATGAAGCTTTTTCTGTACTTCTGAATATCTAATTTTATCCCAAGCCTGTGATCCAAACCGTTGGCAGTCTATTCCTTGCTTTTTTATGTCTGCTTGTGGTTCTGGAATACTGGGCTCTTGTTCCTTTGTTGTGGGCGAAAAATCAAAATTGGAAACATTTTCTTTATTTTGTACAGATACTAAGACAGGTGCCTTCCAGCTTGAACACTGACTCTCGTCATCCATCACCCCGTCAGAGTTTTCATCTTCTGGATCGTACACAGAGCGATCTGAATGGATAGTAGCATCTTCGTCTGGTTCCGATCTGTTAGAGACACTTCTTAAAATCGATTCCAATGTCTCTTGAGTCTTGTCGAACTTCGCTTCTAAGGCATCCATTCTAGATGAAACGGTCATTTGTCTTGTTTCAGGTGTACAATCGTCTGAGACTTGATCCGATTTTTCACCTGTTAGTTGCCTTGAAGCCTCCCACCTATTAATGAAAAGGTGCTTTATATTATTGATTGATTGTAATACTAATTGATGTTGTATATATGAACTTCTTATTTGAATAGCTAACGACGCTGGACTGAAAATAAGACCTCTACAAAAGTTCCATCTAAGCATTCTCTTCTTTTTCCATAAGGTTTGTAGCCTCCGGATTGAATGCCAGAGCAATTCCAACTGTCGGAAGAGCAAATCGTACTTTATTTAAGACTTGAGGATCAATATCCTCTTTTACATCTGACAGCGCTACTTTCCACTCCATCCAACCATCTGGTAGATTTTCTGATGCAAGTTCTTTTAGTCTCTTTAAGACACCTTCTTCATCATCCTCAACATCTTGAATATACAAATCTCCTAAAGTTGAGATTTTGGTGTTGATTGCCATCTGAAAGGCAAAGAAGAAAGTCATAAAAATGTACTTATCATGATATAAATTGTAATATAATTGAGAATGTACAACATTCTTCCTCGGCCAACAATACGGCTGCAAATTTGGGCCATGCCAGCTGTAAAATTGGACCGTGGCGGCTGTAAAAATGGACCGTGACAGCTGTAAACTTGGGCCGTGACGGCTGTAGAATTGGGCTGTGACGGCTGTAGAATTGGGCCGTGACGGCTGTAAATTTGAGCTGGACAGCTGCAAATTTGGGAGGCGACGGCTGCCACCTGGACAGTACCGACCGACAATCGGGTCGTGGCTGCCAAAAATTCGAGCCGAGACGGCCAGAAAATCGAGCCGTTTGGTTCAACGACTAAGTCCCAGAAGGCAGTAAAATTAAGTTATACAGGCAGTTAGGATCTAAATCCTTATACTCAGGCCCTCCTATGGCACTAGAAAGTATATATATATAATATATATATATATATATATATATATATATATATATATATATATTTAGTTAACATACAAGGTAGCCTCCTCCCATGTTAAAACTGAGGTATAAGTGAGCTCCGCGGTAAAATGGGCTCCGATATACGGAGCCTAACTTACCAAGTCCTAAAAATTGCATCAGCTACCTTATATTTATGTCTAGATTGATTTGGCAGAGTTTTTAGAAGGAGCTAGCTCTGGCCGTTTTTGTGAATTTGTATTTTTTTGTAGTGCGCGTGTATATTTCTAGATGGCGATATGTTAAAAGCTTAATATACATTTTATGTTATATATCTAGGTCGAAGTGGGATCCGATAACGTTGGCACCGCCGCAGTTGAATACACCATCAATTAAGCGGTCAGAGTAAGCTCCTTCTAGTGGTATTTCATTGAATGGATAAAGAATTACAGCATTGGTAATTGCTTATTATAGTTATAGATATCATACAGGAGCTCTCGAGTAATTGCACACGATTGGAACGATTCAGAAGCGGGAGATCTTTGTAGTTGGCTGTTTTTTATTGAATATGAATTTAAATTACAGTCACTTCCATCAATTTAGATAACATACTCAATCATTTTTAATCTTGAAAGTTATTTTAATAAAAATATCAAAATCGTCTCAATTACGACTCGGGAATAGAAATATTTTTCATCGTATTGGAATAAGAGAATGTGAAATTATTAATCTACTTGTTCGGAGTACAATTTTACTGGTTCTATGCAGATGTTTTTCTTGACTTCAAAAATGGCTGAGAGATCGATTATTTTGTTATTTTTTCCATTGATTTTTTGTTCCTTATAAGGTTTGAATATCCACCGCCAAGGACGGTTAAATATGTACAATATTCACAAATTTACAAGAAGTGCTAGTGATTTAGCTGCTGTTATTCTCCGGTAGGAGCTCTATTGGTAGATTCGCCTGCAAGAGGTTATAGCCTTTATATCTTCTTGCGCGTGTTTGTTTGATTTTGGATTTTATACTATCTGGCAGACTATAGTTATAATATTTAACTGAAGGATCGTATACGTATTCTTTTATGAAGGGAATGTTCGCTTTTTTGTGAATGAGTGTGTTTCTCGGGAGCTTATTAAGTGCGCCCTTCCACACCGCCATTCTAATGCATTTGTTTTACACAACTTGCATGTTGTTGTATGGTGCATTACTGGTTTCCCAGAAATTTGGGTAGCCGTATGTCATCGTCGGTCGAATAAAAGTAGTTTATTCTCGATTGAGAGGCGGCTATAACCACAGAAAAATGGATACAGTTGCCGCATAGCCACTTTGGCTTTTGATATTTGAGCTTGAACATGCAAGTTATGCAAAGTGTTGCGCTGAATGATATAACCCAAGTATTCTACCGAAGTTTTAGGTTCTATCCGTTCGTTCTGTATCTTGATCATTCCACTAAGGTTTGTGTTGGAACGGAATTTACCTCTGAGGACCATATATTCAAAAAAACCATGTTAATGAATATCTTCTGTATGTTCAATGGTATTTTTATTTTATTAGTCCAGTCATTTCAATAGAATTATAAGATTGAAAATTCCTGATACATTTGTCACTAATTAACAAACTAATGCTTTGGATTATAACCCCAAAGCGAAAGTGGTGACGTCATTCGTACTTCCAATTATTGAGTACGATACGCAATTGAATACAAAAATAAACCTGTGAAAACATTCTGTTATAATTGCTTTAGACAAAAAAATATTGGATTTATTATAACCTAATCGTCCTCACATAGACTGTATGAATGTAACCAAATATTATGTTACTCAGTGAAAACTGATATTAGACGATAGCAGAAAAGATGGCTTTCACTCAATACAGTGCATATACCTTGAATATACTATATTCTTATTTGTCGTTACAAAAAATAGCTCAAGTATTTTCCTGCCTGTATCTAAAAAAATGGTTGAATAACTTATAAAAATATAGTGGATTTTTTTCAACTTCAGCACCCCGTATCTCGGGAAGAAGTGACCTATTATTTGGTCTAATAATTTTATTTTCATCTTCTGAACATATGGTTAATATGGCCCATTACTTATGAATTATCCTGCCCTAAGCTGTTACACAAATATAGGGCATGTCAGTCACAGTTGACAGTTGACAATACCTTGGTGGTGAAACAATAAACAATAGACACGATGAAAAATTATCAAACAACAAACAACTATTTACCTGTATTATATATTATTTAATATGCAAGCTCAACAATTAAAATAACTCCAAAAGTACACTGAAGCAAAACCAACTAAACTCAAAAACGATCTATCTATAAACTAGCATTATGACCTCACTATTAAGTACCACGTGTTCTGAACCCTTTGTTTATTGTTCCACCACCAGGCAGTTTGTGACTTCACGTGGACATGCCCTATACAGTTGAAAGTTCTTCTATCTATTGTTCAATTATATGTATATCAAATTCAAGACCAAACAATTGAAGTTTTGAATAGGTTTGTAATTTCCTTTTATTCCATAATAGGGAAATGATAATAATAATATAAGTAATTAAATGAAAGTTGGTAACTTAAATCAGTAGATTACAGATAACAAAAAAAAAATTGCTCCCTGTTTACATAAAAAACTACATCCCTTCGTCAAGCGTTTTTTCGTTAACAACTTATCGGTCTATATTTCAAGAGAGAAGGACAATTGCTGAGAGATTCGGGCGTATCCGCATCTACAGGGCGATGCAATGACCGGCCGCCACAAGGCGAGTTTCAGCGATTACAATATAGTGATAGCTAGAAGTTCAATTATAACACTGAATTTAAATTTAAATTACAAGATAATTTAATATGGAAAGCGAATCTGATACTGAAATGAACGTTTCAAGTATATAGACTCATTAGCTTGTAGATCGCGTAGATCGTCAAACAAAATATATAGATTTGTAATTCATCTTGCTGCAGAAAAATTTATCGTTTTTTTTTAAATCCGAACAAATTCAATATTTGAAACTGAATATATCAATATGAGTGTGGTGTGATACTTAAGATTGTGGTAGATCAAATGAACAGCTCATCCATGACACATACAATATATTACTTTTTCTCATTTAAACGAACTCAAAATTTGCAGCGAAGATGGAAAACAATTACTATTTCTAGGAAAAAAAAGAGAAAAACGATTTATAAACTATGGTGCGTAAAGACTGTTGTAGTTGATTTTCGTAATAATTCAAACGCGCATTATGTTTGCAACAAAATTAAATGAACAATAATAGTATATTTTCCGCTAAATCTAGGAGAAAGAAGATTTATATACAGAGTGGTACCTACAAACTGTTTAAAACATCATTATACTTATAAAAACCGCTTTCCGAAACTACAATATCTTCCTTAGGGCACGTTTCCAAATGTTATAATATAAAATAAACCAGCAAAAACAGCCTTATTTTTTATATTCCTTATTTCTGTCATTAAAAGCACTTAAATATTTTGTTTAAATTTTTCCAAAAACTATTCTACAATTCTAAGATAAAAGATGATCTTTTAAAATAATCTGAACACCAAAAAAGTCTAGTTGGAGGTTTGAGATACAAGACTTTTAAAGTTGAAAAATAGCGGTTTTCCAAAAGTAATATTTCGTTTTAAAAACCCTCTCTATTATAAATGGTTTGCAGGGAAGTTAATCCTTACTCATGAGGCATTTGTTTTAGACGCATGAACATTGATAGTTAAAGGGTTAGTGAAAAAATATTAAAAATTAAATTTTTGATAACTCTCACTTTTTAGGATTCTCTGCAATACTAATTCATACAGTGTGAGACAAAAAATGGGTATCGATGAATATTCCGAAAATGCGAATTTATTATCAATCATTCTATGTTTAGAAATTTCGACGGCTTAACTCTGCAATTTTGTGTTATTACTTTTAGTTCTGGTACCGGCTATTAAGGTTATAAAATATACATTTTTGGAGTTAGTGTCAATCAGGATTTCGTTGCGTATGAATTTAAATAAAAAGAGGCAAGTATTATACATAGTGTCCTCAATTATATCGACAAGACAGGTATTTAATGTATTATGTCGCTACCCACCATAAAGTTTTGTTTCTGGATAATTAGTAGCATCAGAACAAAAATTATTCTTCGATCTCACGATGAAAAAATTGAATTTTGTAAAAACCTAGCGTCATAAATTTGTGGGTAGACATAATTTTTCTTTTTGTTTTACATATGTGATAGTGTATTACTAGCATAGATGTAATCATCTACATAAATTCAATTTTCAAGAATAATCAGAAAATTAGGCGAGTTTCCAACTTCACCACATCGTATCTAGAAAATAAGTCTTAAAATTGAGTTGGACCTATTAACAATTTCAATCGATAGCCGATAGTGACAACGCCGCAAGGAGTCGATATTGCCTGAAATGTTTCATATATGGATCCTACTTTGTTTTGAAGTATACAAATATACACCAACGGAGCCTACTGTAGCCGCTACATATACCGGATCCCACTACGACTTCAACCTGTATGGTAATATACATTAAATATACGCTAGGAGCCCAAATTAGACTACAGATATAACGGAGTTCACAATAGCCTGCAACAGTATATATATATATATATATATATATCATTTTGAGCTGAATGGCTGCAAAATGGATAACCGGAACTGTGCCGGCTTACCGCCTTTATATTAGGAATTTTCTGAAAAAGAAACATTTTGTTACATACCGTAGAAATATCCATTAAAACACTGTAGTCACTATTTCCAATAAACGATCGTAACACTAAACGTACTTAATACTTTGTATACTCTCTTTTTACACACTCTGGACTATTTGAAAAATAGAAGCGTACTGACAAGCTTCGCTAAAGCTCAGCGCTAGCAGGCACGATCAGCGGGAGAAATTTACTCGACGAGGGGGAAGATGAAAAAGGTGGGGGCAGGTAAAAGGGAATTTGGATAAGAAATGACACACTCTGGAGGACAGGAATGTAGAAGGTAATCTCAAATGGGTCAAGCGAAGGCACAGACATAAAATAATATTAAAAGAACCCAATAATAAAAGACGGAAAAACAAAGAAAGTGCTTTTATACAACTAAATGCAGATAAATGTGTAGCTAGTATTTCAGCCGAATGTAGTCAAATTTGGTTACCAATGTTATAAAGAGAAATTTCCAATAATCAATTACCTGCGTTATCAGGATAGCATCATAAGTTTTTATCTAGGTTTTCTTATGATTTATAATTTGAATAGTTGTTAATCGATATACATTTCAATACACAAAATCACAAAACTGAGTATACATATTTTGAAAACTTGAATATTCATACAAAAAAAAAACTATCAAGAAACGCGTTTTATTAACAACATTTCCATTATGAGCGGAAAAAAACGCGCTATCCCAATAAAAAAACAGTTCCTGGAACGTGCACTTCACTGGATTCCATTTCTAGTAGACTATCATATCGTTGGAATGTCATAAAATGAAATATTTCATTTAACATTTTACCGGAGATATGATCTACTATGAATGGACCTTGATAAAAATTTGATAACAAAATTTTGCAGTCTTAAACTTCAAAATTTTTTTGATTGTCTAGTTGTCAAATTTTTTCCGTTGTGTCAGTTAGGGATAAAAATCAATTTTTACTTATTTTTTCTTGACAACGGTAGCTGGAACGCTACCGAAACGTTGAAATAAAGAATTTAAAAATATTGTGGTTTAATTTACCAAGAAATTAAAAAAATAATGAATAATATACCACAGGGGACATACAGAAGATATTTATATGTATTTTTTCCAAAATTTTATTAGCTAAATCTACATCTTCTACATACAGTTCTTGGTTATGAATATTTTTTATTAATATTTCTCTTTTCAAACATTATCCTCTATAATTGATTTTTTCTCTTGATATTTGTTTTATGGTCGTGAATTTTTTTTGACTTTTCATGATTTCTAATGGCGAAAAAATACCTGTTATATAATTTCTTAAACTTCAAATTATATTGCCTACTGAATAAATCTGCAGAAATATTCTTTTTTCCTTCAATATACCTAATTTTACATGTAAACTCTTGAATCAATAATGACCATCTCTAAATTCTGTTATTTGCAAATCTATTACATTTTGAAAAAGATAATTCTTGATGATCTGTTTCTATAATACATTCATTACCCGTAAGCCAATAACCTTATTTTTGTAATGCAAAAACTAAAGCTAACATTTCTTTTTCTCCTACAGAATATCTCATCTCACTTCCTCTCGATACTCTGGATATAAAATATACAGGCACTTCTACATCATCGTATTTTTAGATAATACAGCAGAAATTGCAAAATCTGAGGCATCACACCTAAGAATTAATGTTTTTGAATAATCAGGAATATATAATAATAAATTTCCATGAAACTCTCCCTTTATACTCTGAAAAGCTTTCATCCTACGGTCATCCCATCTCCATCTTCTCTCAATAATTCTATTTATGGAATCTCTTTCTCTGATAAATTTGGTACAAACTTTTTGTAATAATTCAACATTTCCGAAAACCCTCTCAAGATTTTCAAATTCTTTGGAATTGGAAAATTTTTTATCTCATTTATTCGTTCAGAATCTACTGTCACACCTCTATCAGTGATTTTATATCCCAGGTATTTAACAGTATTTTGAAAAAAAAACACACTTTTCAAAATTTAACTTTAGACCATTGATATCTAAAGCTTTAAATATTATTTGTGAATGTTTTTAATGCTTTTCTGGATCATTTGAAAAAATAAACAACATAATAAATACAAAAATCTTCATAGCAATCTAAAATACTTCTTAATGCACAAATTAATGCAGTTGAACTCGATTGCAGACCAAATGGTACTACTTTAAATTGATAAACTTGTATATCAACACTAAATCCAGTATATTTTTTCTATTCTGGATGTAGAGGAACTAACCAAAATAATGGTGGGTTTATACACTTTACTTAATTTTAGTTTAGACGTAAATTTAGTGTTAAATTTAGACTTAATTTTAAAAACCATATACTTCAATGGGATGGTTTAGTCATAATTTGTGTTTGTGTTAAATGTAAGGGTTGACCTTGAAAGTGCTCAATAATTGAAACCTTCACACTAAATTTAAAGATAAAACTAAATTTTGTTGATATACACATGCGCTGATTGACAGAGTGCCACACCAGGCAAACCATCGCTCTCTTGTTCTTGCGTATCATTATAATTTTGATAAAAAATAGCCTTTGCCAATAATAACATGTACTCTGTGATAATAATAAACACATAAACACGAAACAAGTTAGAATTAGTGTCAAATGTCAAATTCTAAGTATAAAAATCCCCAAATCCCATTTTATACGCATGCGTAGCATTAAATTAAAATATGAATTAAAATTCTGTATAAACACTTTAACCTTTGATAAGATTAAGTCTAATGCCCGTATTCACCAAAGTAAAATATCTACAATTAACTTTTAATTGTGGTTAAGCAGCTAATTTCGTATTCACCAATTTTTAAATCAGAGAATTAGTGCTTAAACAAGAAATTAACTTAATCGGCCAAATTTGACGGGTTTAAAGATAATCGCCGTTTATTCTGACAGAAGTGAACATAACAATCAAACAATATAACCCAAACCTTCAAATTTATCTTGTCCTTTACAATTTTTGATTTTTCGTTGGTTTATTTTTTTCTGGAACAAGGAAAATATTGAAGATCAGCTGTGTATGACGATGATTTGGACATTATTGCAGATGACTTTACTAGAAAGAACTAATTATTTTCAAACAATGGATGAATACAACTTTTATAAAAGATTTAGACTGATCAAGCCTATTTGTAATTAGTATGATGACTATACCACCCCAGTAGGGTAGTCCCAAATAAAATACCAAGTAACTTTGAATTAAAAGGTTTTTTTATTTTTTAGTAACAATCCAGTAAGGTTAAATCGATCTTTAAAAATGTAAAGTGTTAGCAATATCTGCCAATACAAGCTAAAACATTCGTATTTTGGGTGGTGACACTGAGAAAATATCCATGTTGCCAAGTTGTAAATCAAAGTTAACCCCTGATTGCTTAATTTTACCAAACAACAATTTGGTGAATAGCAATTTGACTTAATCAAGATTACTTATTTAATCACAATCACCTAATCATGATTAGAGTTGAAGTTGGTGAATACGGCCATAAATTTAACACTAAATTTACGTCTAAACTAAAATTAAGTAAAGTGTATAAACCCACCATAAGTATTTTGAATTTAATTTTGAAAATATAGAATTCTTACCAACCTTAGTAATCAAAACGTCGATATTTTGTGGACTATAACATTGTTTCTTTGATATTTCATTTATTTTTCTTGCATCTAAACATAACCTAATACTCTTATCCTTTTTTAATACTACTACTAATGGACTCAGATAATTAGTATAAGCTTTTTCTATTATATTAATTTGTTCCGTTTTTATCAATTCTTGTTCAACTTTGTCTTTAAATTTATATGGAATTGGATATCTTTTGCATATAAATGGTGTATCTATTTTAACATCTATTTTATGAATATATGTTAAAGCAATTCTTGATTCATAATTTACAAGATTTTCATGTTTACTCATTAATTTGAAAACAAATTCATTATATTTGCTAGGACCGATAATCTCACTAATTTTTAAGGCTTGTGTTTTCCCATTTCCCTTTTCTATGAATATTTCATTTATATTTAATTCCCTTTTCATATTTTGGGACTTTCGCCCAACTTCATTCACATTTTGGAATACTTGTCCATTTAATGTGATTATTTTTATTATTTCATCATTTACATGTAGTTCTCCACTACCTATATTAATGATAGCCTTAACACCATTGAGAAAATCTTCCCCCAATATAGCATCTGTCGTCAAATTTGGATCAATAACAAAACTCATAGGAATCAATTGATTGTTTAATTCAATATTTGTGTTCAGAATATTATTCAATTCGGCTATTTTTTTCCATTAGCAGTTATTAGTTGAATTATCTTTATTTTTGAAATATTTTCACGAAAAATATCGATATTTTGCCTTATAATAGTTTCATTCAGTGAAGAAATTTGAGCACCCGTATCTAATAAACTTATCATATCAATATCTTTAATTTTAATTTGTATGTACGGTAAACTAACTCCAAAAAATCATCAATTTCTATTTCTGGTTCTATACTAATAAATTCTTTAGGATGGACATAATTTATTTCATTAAGTCTGCTATTTAATGAAAACCCTGATATCTGGTTGGAATTGGTTCAATATCAGCACAAACAACTATTATTTCATTTTCATCATTCTCATTCTCTACTATAAGTTGTTTTATTTGATTTAAGTCATTTATTTGTCTATTATTTGAATTTTCATGTTTATTTCTATAAAATTCATTTTTCTTTTCATTCTGTTTATTTGTTATTTGATCATATGTATGTTTATTATGGTTTTGATGATTATTTTTATATGATTTTTTATCATTCGCCCTATCAACGATTTTTCTTTGAGAGAGATTATCTCTATTAAAATTTTTTCCTTGGTCTCTCCCATTTTGATTCACTTTTACTTTATTTTGTTGAGATCTTCTACCTTTAATATCGTCAATTCTCCTAAGATATCCTAAAAATCTTTCTTCATTGTCAATATAGTTAATACCCACGTATTCTTCAACTTCATAACCAAAATACCTTGACACATATTGTATAATTTCTGACATTATTAATTTTGGTTCCAAATGTTTTACAGTACTATTATTTTTTTCATAGCATACATTTCTCTGCTAGTACCATATTCTTCTCGATATTTCCCAGTATATAATGTTTCTCGTACATTATTGTGGATAGAATTTTCCCAGTAATATTGTGAAAATTTTCCTTTGAATTGTTCAAACTTTTGACATTGGTCTTCTATTATTTCGCTACCATAATAACATAAAATCGTAGGTAGAAATTGTCAAATTTTTAAACCCAATTTCCTCATATTATTTCATGATATAATCAATTAACGGTTGATATCAGGATTGACATGCTATATTGATATATTTTAAAACAAGGTTTGCTCATGAAATTTCAAAATATTTCCGTATTTTCGGGAAAAAAATAGCACATACGACCTTTTTTTCAAAAAAGAAAAGAAAATAACACATACGACGTTAATTTTGTCACAAAAAACTTCTTTAACTTCCTAAAAAGACTTAGAAAATGTATTAATCAACAAAATAATGAACAAAATAAATAAGGTGAGTTCATTAAATGAGAAAATTGTCATTTCATACTTATTCACTTATTGAAAAAAACAGGTTAACAGTGTGATTTTTCGAATATCTGACAAATAGTTATTATAATTATTATTATCCCTAGTTCTTAGGTCGTCTCCTCCTCCTCCTCCTCCTCCTCCTCCTCTTCTTGAACGAACCATCTTTAGTCAACTCATTGCTGGAACGTCCAGTGGTGAAAAGGGTCCTATAAAAATCATGGTAAATATCCGGAATGATCCGTTGGTCACATAAGAATAGAATACTTTTCTTTTTTTTTTTCATCAACTGCTAGAGGCTTATTAAATTTATTCTTCAGTACTACGTTATCATGCAGCACAGAGGACAGCTTCTTATTTTTGTTTCTATTGTTAAAGGATATTTTTTACTTGCAGACTTTATCACTGTGGGCCATTCAAGTGGTGAATGGATGGAGACTCCTTTCTTGGCTCGTTCTATCAGGCTATGAATACAATCTACTTCCATTTTCGTGGTGTGCCCAGTTTCTAAGAATTTTAGGTAAATTTCTTCTATTGGTGAATTATTCACCGCCTAGGGCAATAGAGCTGCAATGTATCTATTGCGGTTTTGTCCGCCACACGAATCAGATGTTAGACATACATTTTTGGTTCCCAATGGAAGTGATTTTGATGAAGTGAAGATTGCAGTGCCAATTTCATCGGAACCTCTTTTACCATCTGTTTCATTCCAGATAAAACACAATCCTTTTTCCTCTACTTGATCATTAACAGTCAAGTTGTATGTACACATCTTGTGTGTATAGTAATAGGATGACACATTTGAGCAGGGACTGTAAAGAACAGCTTGCAAGTCAAAGGTAAATGATTTATAGGTAGCATCATTCTTAGCTTTAGTTTTGTCAGTTTCTTTTTCCAGTCTTACCAATTCCTTGTTTTTTATGTGGAGTTTATAATCTTGTTCCTCACTGATTTTTTTCTCTTCTGTGAAGTTTTTGTATTCCTCCCATACGCGACACGTATCCTTTTTTGGTTTAAAGAAGCTAAGATTGTACTGTGTGTTGAATATTTTGCTATAACTACCAAATTTTATATCAATCGGTTGCTGATTTTCTTCACAGTATTCTCTATAGAGCTCGTACATCTTACTTATCGGCAAATCGGCATGTAAAATTTGTCTTCTGGTTTTTTTCCGACAGTAATGGCTCTCTATACGGGGAAATGATTCAATATGAGTTTTTACCGTCTGCAAAGCGCTTTCTGATATTTTGTGTTTTGGTGGATGTTTTCCACGCATATCTTCTGCAATAAATGGAGATTGTTGATCAATTTGTTTTTTCTTTGCTACTTATCGGTAAAAAAAGAGTTAGTGTAGCTCAGGAACAATAAGTGTGCATATTTATTAGCAGCTTCACTGTTTTATTTTACAAAAACTTTGTCAAGGTAATTAGTATAAAATTTAGATAGAACTGCAGATGTTTTAAAATTGATTTACCATACAATTTAAGAAAATTGTAAATTGCGCAAAAAGTATAGTACCTAGGTATAGGACACCCTTATATCATTCGAATGAGGACATTTTTTTGAATATGATGAATAATTGAAATACAGGGTGTTCCATTTGAAATAAGCCCGTTATAACACATTAAATGATCTAATAATTCAACTGATAATTCTGAACACCCTGTAAATAGATGTTTAGTACTCAATCGTGGAATACATTCAACGAATGTCCGACTATTGAGCTGTGAGAGGAAATTCGCTAGAATTTATTATATCAATGAGTTATTAATTTTTTTCGAAATGTTTACATTTTTAAAAAAGTCAGCATAACTCGGAACCCTCTGTATTTAGGTATAGGAAACCATTATGAAACAGTACTTTATTTTTTGGGTACAATTAGAAAATGCAATCAAATATAGGGTGTTCCATAGGAAAAAATATAACTTTGATACGCCACACTTTATTGGGACATCCTGTATATTTCAAAATAATTTTAAAATGTAGCCTATATTGATGTACAAACTACTGAGGTGACAAACATTTCAAATTTTTTACCGTTCCGCCATAAACCTCCGTCCCGTTAGTCGTGATTCACCCTGTATATTATATATATTTTTTAGGGAGTGCAGCAATAAAACGTATACGTGTACTCTTTTGAGTATTTAATCCAAGCTTTCGAGTGAATTTTCACCCATCATCAGGGAAGCTACATAAAAATATATTGTTAATTTTTTAAAACTATTTTTTGATTAGTTTTTTATACTTACAAACTTATTGAGATTAAACGTGAAGACATTAAAAACTACGTCTATTTATATCTAATACAGTATCACATTTTATCACTAAAAATAAGTATTTAAAATTGAAAATTTATTTTGTTAAGTTAGGTTATCAACCACGTGCTTGAAATCTCAACTTCACAATGACTTGCTAACTGGAGTCGAGATGAAACTGCATAGGGACATAGCAAGAAGATTCAACCATTTACTTCGTAATGTTTCAAACAATAAAATTGCACTTGAACCTGCTATTACAATTGGAAATTTATTTTCAAAAATTAAAGATAAAATCTCAGATAAACTGAGGTCAGATGTAATCTACAGCATAGACTGCTCAAATTGTAATGCCAAATATATTGGACAAACTAGTCACAAAAGTGACTGTAGATTGCATCCTGAAAGATGTGCTCTGGCAGAACATGTGGATAAAACAGGCCACATAATGAATTATGAGTCTGTCAAGATATTGGATACAGAACATATTAAATCGAAAAGAAATTCTCTTG
Organism: Galerucella nymphaeae; assembly: GCA_963978555.1. Classification (NCBI taxonomy): domain Eukaryota; kingdom Metazoa; phylum Arthropoda; class Insecta; order Coleoptera; family Chrysomelidae; genus Galerucella; species Galerucella nymphaeae. The sequence goes on along the minus strand of OZ021715.1, from coordinate 13,399,971 downwards.
AAATGGTACATATAAAAAGTTCTTAGCATATTTGCATTTGTAGACTTTAAAAAAAAACAAAAAATACTTCTGAATGACATAGAAACTCTTTATAAGACTGCAGTGATATTAACAAATTGCAACACTTGTTTGTACCTGAGTGAAACAAGTCAGTAGGGCAAGGTTGGCAACCTTCGTACAGTTTTTGTTCTCATCGATGCCGACTTGAGATAAATTATATTTTTGTTTCCTTTTTCAATTCAATTTATGGTACATACTACAATAGACAAAAAAAGTTGATATAACACAATACAATTTCTTCGAGGTAACTTTAAAAAAAAGTGGGGGCATGTATGAATGTACCCCTTGAATGGGGCGCTTTCGTACATTATATGTGGTACCTTAGTACACTATGGGGTAGGTTCGTACACATTTTTCAAGATCAAAATTTTTACCAAAAAAATCCATAATAATGAGTATAATACAGAAAACATATTGTACTTCTATAAAACTTGAATTTACATACCAATGAAATCAGAAATAATTATTATAATAATTAGTATTTATTGAACATCAAATGAGTTTAAATTTACCAAAAAATTGAAAAGATTACAGGTTCTTGCAGTAGTAGATGAAACTGGATCTGGTAGTATTAATACAATATCTGCAATGTCAACCATTCCTTCGTCCGTTACAGTTGGAAAAATATATGTCCATGAAGATGATTTTTTTCTTAAGAATTGAACTTTGTATTCTGTCTCACTGAAGTGACTTTGAACCTGTCCTACATAATATAAAACATTTTTCTTTTTTTCGAACTTCACTAAAATGAATTTTGAATCGCTTATATTTTTTGGAACTACTTCAATCCTCTCTTCGGTTTCCATCTCATCAAAAACATCCACACTTTATGTAGAACTCTCTCGCAAACTAATACTAACATCGGAATCGCTACTCTCAGAGATCGTTTTTGTTTTTTTATGACTCAGTTTTGATGTTTCAATGTCTGTGTCATTTAAAAAAGATGAAGCGCGTTTTTTTCTTTAGCTTTGAACCTCCTTTCTTTTTCCATTTTTTTAATCATTTCAATTTTTTCCATTTTCTCTATTCTGTCTTTTTTAGGTGTGTATGTGTATATGCGAGACTTTCCCGGCTGCTTTCCCTTTTTTGTTTGAATTTTCTTTTCAATTTTAGGGTATGGACGAACCATTTCTGGAGTTATTAAATAAGAGATAGAGGCTTTGGCTAGTTGTGGTGCTAGTGGAGTTTCTATTAATTGAAGTGTTGGCTCCTTTGAGGTTTCTAGGCAATTTATTGGTGTTTGAGGGACATCTTGAATGGAAATATCAGTTACTTGATCCACACAGAGAGAAATGTCTTTGGTATCTGACGTAGATTCAGCAGACTGATAGACTTGAACTGGGGCAAATTCCTCATCACTAAACGCCAGTGCATTGAATGGCCAGATCCCAGGCTTACTAAATCCACTCAAGATATTTTTAGCCGTGAATGATTTAAAATAAGCTATTTTCGCTAGTTTTGGAATATTGTATATATTGAGAGTTTTACCAGGATTATTCACATGCCAATCGTTGAACGCGGTTTTTAATTTTGATTTAAACGGACCAAATACACCCACGTCCAATGGTTGCAAACGGTGGGATGTGTGTGGCGGAAATGAAAGGTAGTTTATTCCGTTTTCACGGGCATAGTTGATAGCTGAAAATGAAACGTGACTTTCGTGGTTTTCACAAAGTAAAAAATAGGGTTTTTTGTAGATGAACTCGTAAATTTTTGTAGATGTTCCAGAACTTCTACAAAAATATCAGAATTAATCCAGCCACTTTTATTAACCACTCCCATACTGCCCTCAGGAGCTCCTTCCATACTGGCTTCTGGAGCACCCTTAAACTGAACGCGAGGAAACACAAATAGAGGATGGATTGTGTTTCCATTTGCTGATATGATACCTCCAAATGTAAGAAGTTTTCCTCTCTCGGCAGAAACTAATTGGTCCACTTTTTTTTTGCGTTTTTTCTGCCAAAATTTCAGGTGTATTTAGTACGGTCGATATTCCGAACTCATCAAAATTGAAAATCCTGTCTGAAGAAAATTTATATCTATTGTAAAGTGATTCTAGATTTTTGTAGAATTCGTTCACAGCTTTTTTATTAAAACCAAAGGACCTGGCAGCACTCGTGTTCTCTGGCTTTCTTAAACTTAAATTTTCATTGTGTTTCCGAAAAGTATGCACCCAATCTTTCCACGTCATCTCATCTTATTCTGATCCCAACTTGATGGATGTGCAATATTGTTGGCTGTTGCAAACTCGTAACCCAATTTCCTGACTTGTGTTAATGTTAACCCATAATGCTTTTTTGAGCATATCACAATATATTCATTTGAAAGAGATTCCTCTTCGTTCGAAAATACTTGTGTTGATGTATATTTTGAATTGAAGGTGCGTTGTGTATTTTCATCTACACCAAGTTCACTTCCAATTTTTTAATTCGGTTTTGTAGGGTTGTTTGCTTAGTATTATATTTATCTGAGCTTTCCTGTAAGACAACTGTCCTTCTATTACTTCATGCACGGCTAAGGACATTGATCTTCATCCACTTCACTATTTCTTATACCCTTCTTTTCATAATTTCGAACCATAGTTCTGTAAGAAAAATTAGAAAATGTATTGACATAAAAGGGGCAGATTCGTATCTGTACGAATCTACCCCTTATGAATGTGTATGAATCTGCCCCAAAATGAACCGGTTGTTTGCGAATTTTCTACAGAAAAACTTGTTATGAATACATGCAAATTTAATGTTATATCATATTAAGGACAGTATTCACCCAGAAAACATATTTTGTCTATATCACAAATAAATTTTAAGATTGATGGAACTTGTAAACCACTCAATCGAAGTTACTCATGCACTGCTGAAACACATTCGATTCTCTTACTTCACTGGCCGCTTGGCAACTGGAGTGAAATGACGTCGACTGATCGTTGACTGCAAGAACTATGTATTGTACTCTAGCTCTGACTCTAGCTACTCGCGATTGCGCGCGACAATTAACCAGTGGCGGGGTTGTACGAATGTGCCCCGTGTACGAAGGGTGCCCACTTTCCCCTACTCCAATATTATACCTCCTGTTTTAAAAACCTATATTGGTTAGTTTTATCGTTATAATAGGTGTGTAGGATTGCATAAAAGTAGTACATAGAATAAGTTTTCATATATTTTTTCTAAATTTTGTTACATTCTTAGATATATTTTATATCTGTTATAAAATAAATGGTATTATTATTGTCAATTAATTTTATTGTTCATTACATGCACAAGAAATATTCTTTGAATCTAGGAGATGATTTATAATATGTTGCTGACTGTCAAACATTTTTTTGTAATGTTCCGAATCAAACAAAAATCGTTTTTCTTCCAGTTCTATTTTTCTTTCTGCCAAAGCCACCTTTCTCTCTTCAATTTTTAGCCACTTTTCTTCTAAGCCTAGTTCCTTAGCATTTTTTTTTCAAATACTCCAAATCATTTCTCCTAATATAAGAGGTTCTTTTTGCTCGTTTTCTAATGGGTTCTGAAAGATGAAAAGTACTGTATTCAGCTTTGATTGTAATTAGGTATATAAATTATTTTTCAAATGTTGTTAAATGGCCCATATACAAACAGACATTTAAAAATGTTTTTGCATGTTCACTTTGCCAAAAAATAATGCACTTTTGTGTTCATTTTTATAATTATCAATTGATGGGAAATCACAAAACCAACTGAACATATTCAAAGTTACCAAAACAACTTCTAAGACTAATAATAGTAACTTCCCAGAATACGTCTTGGAGTTTTAGATTTAGTAGCTTTCTCTACATTTCCTACCCCTAACTCTGTGAATGCATCTGAAAGGATAAAAAGGCGAATGGTTTGAAATTATAATTTTATAAACAGAATAACCCGACTACATTATCTCTTTGTGTGGGTGAGAATAAAACTTACCACCAAGAATGTGTGTTTTTAACATTGTAGTGCTACTAATACTGGTTTCTGGCTGTTGTTCGTCTATCTCATTTTCTACTACAAATTCTATGATCTCTGTAGTCTCCTCTGAAAGAAAATTGTAAAGATATTGAAGACGCAAAAAATAGTTCAATGAATTTTGTAGAAAAAAAGTTACCCTCTGCTCCTTGTGAAGATTTTCATAATTTTCATGTATTTCTGCATTTTCAAAGAAATTAAGTGCAGAATTTTCTCTAATTTCTTTTGCAATTTCTATTTGTTTTTTTTGCATATGTTTTAGGGGTAATTTTAAGTTTATCAAGTTCCAATTTACTCTCTTCAAGCAAATCGTTCATTTCTTGAAGTCGACTGTCTCGTTCACGTTAGGGCTCTTCTATTCCTGAACTGAAAGGACAGGTATAGAATAAGTACAAGCTACATTGTATATATCTAGAAAATGACATTTTTACGATTTCTCATTTTTTCTTTCTCTACTTTCCCATTGGTCCATTGGCATTATGTGTTGGCGAATGCCTTTGACACTAAATAATCTTTTTGTTAATAAAAAAATACCATTTTCGATTTCCTCCCAGCATTCTTTTCCCTTAGTAAATGGATCCCGCGATGCCACTTCCCTCAATGTAACTACATCGTCCACATATTTAAATCGCAACTTTTTAGGTTCTTCGCACATATTTTTCTGTTAAATATACCTACAGGCTGGAAACGCAACCACAACTCACAACTCAAATCAATCAATAACACTAACACAGTATACCAAAACTGCATGGAGATAAATGTAAGGTTAAATTCAATTGTCGTTGTCGATTCGTTAAGTATTTCTACTTTTCTCAATTTCATTCACTTAAAGTTTAGGTATCCTGTATTTTATTTAAATACAGGCTGCCTCCATTTTATTAAAGATCCCTTAATAAAAGACTTCGGATGCGCATGCGTGAATGTCAAAATAAAGGAATCCTTTATTAAAAGATGAAGGCAGAGTGGTTAGGGTCACTGCGCCTGTTGCCGGCCAGTTAAGTTATTGAAACATCGTATTTTAGTTACCAATAATCATTTTTAAATTTCCAAGACACAGCATGATACTTCAATATCATTTAAATGGATATTTTACTTCACACAATCAATTATGCAATTGAAATATATTCTGGAATGAGTTATAAAAAAAAACGTCGTTTTTTCCCCTTTTCGGCCATGTTGTGCCTTAAGTCAGCCAGCCATCGGCCGAGAAAAGAACCATCTTTTGACCACCATAAATAATTAGTTCGGCCAAGTATATGCCTGTTATCGGCCGCCGGCTGGAAAAACGGCTGTATATCGGCCGCTTTTTAAATTTAGAAACTTTTGAGTAAGTAGGTAGGTGGTAGGTAAATTAATATATTAATAAAGCAGTAAACGGTATCTAGGTATGATAATAACTTTTAATAATACTGATTGTAGTAGGCAACAGTAGATATACAGGGTGGGGCAATCTTCTGACATCGGAGGATTACATCGTTGTGGTACGAGATAAATTTTTAAGGTTTTGTGTGAGCTGATACAGTTACTGGGGGCACATTTTGAAAATACTTTCGTTTCGACAGGGTGTTCCAAAACCACGTAGCAGCACAAACTTACATTTTTTTAAATGGAACGTACTATATTTTGTTCTAGAATCGAAAAGATCTCACCGAGAGTGTTACAAAAATATAGCATTCTAATATATTATTTGGGTGTTTTAAAAAGATATGGCCAATTATTGGTAAAAAAGACCTCCTCTTTAACACTCTGTTAAACAGTAAATCAAAATAAATCAACAGGTCTTTGTATTCAATTGTCATTCACATATCATTGGCTGTGATCAGTATTAATTACTTTTTTTATCTGTGGCTTCTTTAATACAGAATACAGAATACGATAGATTCAGCAGAACCGTTAAATGAAATTGCAATGAATGCGACAGAAGGCGTAATAAATGAACATTCGGAATATATTTCTACAGCTTCTAGTTTTTCCGTACCAACAACTTCTTCGCCCAAAACAATTGTTGCTGAGGTGGAAGAAAATAAAGCAATTTCAGTGACAAATGGTCTGGTGCAGGAAACAGCCTCATGTTCAAACGACGAAAATAATGAACGCCTAGCACTGCTTTCCCTGCAGGGCGCATTTAAGCAACATCTGGTGTTTCCTATTGTACAGGACAAGAAAAAAGAGGCCAAAGAGAAATTACCTAGTGCCATTTCCGGCAAAGCATGGAGGGAGTATTAGACCAAAAAAGAAAATGAAATCAAACGCAAACTGAATGAGAAACAAAAAAGGAAAGAGGAGCGGAATTTAAAAAAAGAGAACACTAAGTCAAAGACAGAAAAAGTGAGAAAAAATATTGCCAAAAAACAAATTCCGAAGAAGAGGCTGAAAGGAATATCGGCTGTGACTTTTGTCCAGGGTGGTATCACCTACACTGTACAGAACTCAATGATTTACCTTACTCCGTGGCAGCAGAACAGGATTACAGGTGCAGTTTCTGCTAGTTTTTGTTTAGTTTTCGTACTTATCCCTTGCAAAGTTTTGTTTGAGAATAATATTTTATTTTATATGAATTTATTTTTTGTTTTTATACATAAAGTGTTTTGTATTTTATATGTTTGAGTTAATACCTAGTTTTTTGTTTTATCATTGTATAATATAAGATTTATAAAATGGTTGGGTACAGGGTGGGGCAATCTTCTGACATCGGAGGTTTTGTGTGAGCTGATACAGTTACTGAGGGCACATTTTGAAAATACTTTCGATTTTATAGGGTGTTCCAAAACCACGTAGCAGTACAAACTTACATTTTTTTTAATGAAACGTACTATATTTTGTTCAATAATCGAAAAGATCTCACCGAGAGCGTTACAAAAATATAGCATTCTAATATATTATATAGGGGTTTTAAAAAGATATGGCCAATTATTGGTAAAAAAGACCTCCTCTTCAACACTCTGTTGAACAGTAAATCAAAATAAATCAACAGGTCTTTGTATTCAATTGTCATCAACATATCATTGGCTGTGATCAGTATTAATTACTTTTTTTATCTGTGGCTTCTTTAATACAGGGTGAAACAAAACGCAAATCAAGAAATATCTCAAAAATTTTTTAATGAATCACCCTATAAGTCTTTTCACAATTTGTTAGGTAAGTTAAAACTCAAAGTATTATCAAACTATTCTCTCGAAAAAAAATTCTTGACACCTCTTATTTATTCTCCTTAGCAACCGCCTCCCTTATTAACTTTTGTATTATATTCTCAATTGGTTTTTTTTTATCGCAATGCAGAATTTAAATTATTTCGACCAATAAAAAAATTCTATACCTACAATAAACTTAAGATTAATTTTATTACAACAATTTTAAAATAGAATTTTGTCTCGTGATGCAGATTGTAATTTCTTATTCATTTCTTCTCACCGTTTCTTGGTAAAGATACATAAAGAAATATTCCTATTATAATGACCAAATGTGACATGTCACAATATATATATATATTCACATCACTACTCCAAAAAACATATAAAGTGGCTGTAAAGGAATATACTTACTATTTTCTGCCTGAACTTCCACTAAATTTTGCACAATTTCACCGGCAATAGAGCTTCGCGCCAAACACACACACACGTTCCTGGCCATTAAAGTTATTCTATGACTCGTAATAGATCGCAATTGGTTCGTTATGTGCCGAAAAGGTGGCCGAAAACGGGATTGTAGTTTTTGATCGGAATTTAGCAAAATTTTGCTTATTTTCATCACTTTATTAATGTTGTGGACGAGAACAGGGGATGGCTGGCTAATAGGCGCATTGACCCTATATACAATTTTATACAATAACTCTCTATTATTCTCACCATATTTATTATTTCGACGCTAGGACGTAATTATGAATCACTGAAACCGAAATTGTCTATTGGTTTCGAAGGACGTCGAAAAAGAATCAATCTTCCATTTTCTGCTGACGTCCCGTTTGTTATCATCAGGAAAATTAGACTGTTCTTACCTACATAATTATGTTCGCCTATGTCAACATCGTAATTAGTAAATTAGTATGATTGTGTGAATAGGTTTCAAATTTACATCAGGAAGTTCTACGAAAGCATTTGTTACAAAATAGGAATTGTAAATGGCACTCTCAAGCCACTATAACGGTGCAATATTCGAAACTTTGTTTTAATTTATTTTTGTTAGCCAGTGTCTCAATAATTATTTAACATGTTGTATCAATAGGACAATTTGTATGGTAACCAGAGATTACAACAGGTAATAACTTTGAATGGTTATTGTTATTGTATCTAGATTCGAGCATTAAATAAAAAATAATTTTTCTCCCTAAAATTTGTTCAGGCGTCTTAGCCCGGTTTCAATTACACCGCCTCGAGCGTGTTTGTCTGGACGAAGAAAGCCGAAAGCAAAGTGTTGTTTCGTGATGCTGTTCTTTTTACGGTATCGATAAAATGCTTTGTCTGCGTTATCGTTGTTATTATTATGAGCCGGTGATTTGTTCGTTGTAGATTCACCAGAAATAAGTTATTTTTTGTCGCAATTAAAACTTTTGAACTTTTATAATCAAATTCAATCGAGCCACTCATGTCGTACCACGATACTCGTAGGCATGACGAGTCACCAAGAATAACTGAAATATCTAATAGTATGAAACAATTGTACAGACCACAAAGACTTGAATTTACTGTTTGAACCCCGTAGAACTTAAAAATCAATTTTAAAATCCACGTTCCTGGAATGGGTTGCCATGCGGTAACCACCTTTGCGCAGATTTTATTAGAAAAAGGATCAACTCTACTTACGGTTTCTCGCTCTGATCACCCAAATATAGTTTAAAACCTGAAATATATTTTTTTACCATACATTACTGTCTTATCCACACGGCTTTGCAGATTTTCCAGAATTGGTGCTCTTCTGCCATAATGTATTTCAATTCACCCACAGAAATATTAATTTACATGTATGAACTACAAAATCTCACACAGAAAGGTTAAAAAAGTGCACGTGTAACCCACACCTGATGTTAGATTTCTTATTCTTAGTTGTATTAACAACCACTAACAACCCATGTTAAGCAGCGAATGCCGGACGGAAACACGGGAAAAGTAGATCTCCCTCGTGCCCGCCTGTGTTGGCGCGCATGCGTGAGTGGTTGAAAGATTGTAAGAGCGCCAAATTTGAATATCTAACGAGATCTAACAATATGCTGTTCCTCTCTAAGAGAATATTCAGTAGCTATATTGAAATTTCTCGATTGATAATAAGCCAAACAATTTCCTTTAGATTTAGTGTAGGAAGCAAAAATCTCATTCTTCATGTCTTCACACCACTTCCAAATATTATGGGATATTCTAAAAGATTTGTGTTTGCAGCTACCCATTTTATTGCTGCCGTTGTATTATCAATTCTTGGCAAAATTTGTGTCATAAACATCAAAGACAAAGCATTCCAAAACGTTAAAGGCTACTTAAAGTTCCAATTGATTAATGTGTAAGTGCCTCTCCTTAGGACTCCAAACACAATTTGTGGTTTGATTACCACAGACTGCATCCCATCCCTGATTTGATGCGGCGGGAAAAATTATAATCTGATAATTTCCTGTAAGAATACTTGCTCCTGAACCTGAAAGATTTTCCAATTGTCAATCTGAATGATCTCTTGTGGGAGAGTTCAATTTTATTTTTGTATTAAAAGAGAAGTTATTATTCCAGAAAAACAATTTTTCAAACGTTAAAATTTTTTTACATACATCTATCCGTATTCAAAAGCAGGACAACTGAAATAATATATTATTCTACAAATATAGCAAAATCTCGAATTTTAAAAACATTTTTCCTTTGAAAAATCCTGAGATAATTGGAAGCTTTGGCAATCTTCTCAGGTGGTAAATTTATTTTAAGTGAAGAGCTATTTCAGAGGAATCCCAAAAATTCACATTCTTCACTGGGATTCAAATTACATGAAGGTGTTGGGTTCTTTTGAATGTAACACAAACCTTTGTCTTCCATTGGGCTTATCAACCAAAAAATATTATGATAAAAATTCACCATTTGGATCAGAACAAACCAAATGCTGACAAGAAACCGCAATTTTCCAGAATTTTCCACTTTTCAAGAAGCTTTTCCCCTGAGTTCTCATCAATACCATTAAGAATATATGAGCTCCAGCGAGTCGCAATATTTACATTAATAGAAGGCCCTAGAGTAGATTCTAGAGAAGGATTATTTCCTAACAGTTTATAACTTGTAACGTAGAGCTCTCTACAGTTGTGGGATCGTGACTTTCTATATTAACAGGCACAGAAACATTGGATTAGTCACTAGACGAAAAGGGTAAACGTCTAATTCTAGGATGACGAGAGACGGAAGAGTAACGTGATCGCTTGATTGCTGGCCTTCTTTCTCTGTCGCTTCCGGAGTCACCTAAAAGGCGAGAAAAAATTGTTGAGAGACAACCAGCGTAGAAGGTATGAAAAATGAGAACTTTTTTTTAAACAAAAGAGTCTTGAAACACAGGTATTACCCTTGCATAAACAAGGGAAAGCCTGGGGCTGAACATCTTACCAAACAACGAAATACGTATTGTTGTTGCCCTACATTAAAGTTGAATTTATATACAGGGTGGGGCAATCTTCTAACATCCGAGGATCACATCGTTGTAGTGAGAGATAAAACTTCAAAGTTTTGTGTTAACTAATAAAGATACTAAGGGCACATTTTGAAAATACTTTCGATTCTACAGTGTGTTCCAAAACCAAGTAGAAGAACCAACTTACATTTTTTTTCAATGAAACGTACTATATTTTGTTCAAAAATCGAAAAGACCTAACCAAGAGAGTTTCAAAAATATAGCATTCCGATATATTATATGGGTGTTTTAAAAAGATATGGACAATTATTGTCAAAAATGACCTCCTCAACACTCTGCAAAACTGTAAATCAATATCATTAACTGTGCTCATTATAAATTACTTTTTTATATGTGGCTTCTTTGATACAGGGTGAAACAAAACCCAAATCAAGCAATATCTCAAAATCTTCAAATGAATCACCCTAAGTTTTTCTACAATTGGCTAGTACATTTAACAATCTTTTAAGAGATGCATTTAGGGTGTAAGTTTATGGAAAACCGTAAATTTCTAATGATAATGGTCAAAAGCAAGTATTTTACGTACACAAATTAAATGGAATTGAATTTTTATAATACTTTTAATAAAATATTATTTACCCTTGGTTATAGGGAAAATATTCCAAGTTTGCATAAACAAACAAGGTAATAACGATTTCTCTCTGCCTAATCTAGATTTTTATAAATCGATATTTATTCCAAATTTGTTCAATTTTTTTCCTTCGCATTTTCTAGCAAGGCCAGAGCAAAAACATCATCAGTAAATACACCCTCTGAGTCAATGTTTTCAACATTTTGCAATTGGTAACTGTCATTAGAAACTACAGTAAAAGTTGATGCTCCTGAAACCGATTCCAAATAAACACCTGCTGATGAGGGTGTGGATGGGTGTGGGCTTAACCCATTTACGGCCAAGGGAAGAAAAAAATATTCAATATGGAAAATAATTTATTTTTCTCATCAACACAAAATAAATGGTTGCGTATACGCATCAATGGCCTAAACAGTTGAGTGATATTGTCGATGCAACATTCACAAATATAAATTGTTTGACTTTCACACACTTGACATCTTCTACGAGAATCAGTTCTAATGATAGCAAGCCCAGTTTGATCAATTCTCACTTCATTGGGTGGTTCTGATGGAAGTACCCTTGGGACAAGGTTCTCCATTTTCAAAAGTCGAACTCCGATGAATGATTTGAAATTTAGTTGTGGCATTTTACTATCATTCACAGAATTGTATATGGACATATTCCTAAATCACCGACAAACGTTCCAAGGGTGAGAAAAAAATAGAAATCAGTTTTCTTGAAAAATATACTTCACTTTTTCTCCTGTATCTACCCATATGCGAGTTTATTAATGACCTATATAATTGGTCCTTAGCATGACATATTGAAGTATCGTCGTTTCCATATCACCCAGGAGGTCGAGGATTTGATTCGTTTTATAAGTGGTTTGCACTTTAAGGCCTAATCAATGATTTTCCGGATTTATTTTCATTACTTATTAAAATTAAAACACTGAAAAAAACAATGAAAACTAAACAAAAGAAAACTCTAAATGAAAAATATCAATCTTAATTTTACCATCTTTGAAAATGAATCTAATCATTCCTAGCACTTCAGGCCATGTAAATCATGCCAAGCCCCAAGCAATTTTGGGTATAGATATTGTCCTTACCATATTGTTTGTCGCATGGACTTCCATGTCCTGTAATGCCATGGAAATGACCTTATAATTAGGTTTATGAAAAAATAATTGTTTTGTAATGAGGTAGTATATGTACCTCTGTTGTACATCTACTACACACACACTACCCACTTTTTTTTTGCTGGGACTTTAAAAAATCTATGCAATTAAACTTCCGCCTGAGTTGAAACTATAGACTGAACTGAGTAGTTGGAATAAGCAGGGCTGGGAGTTTGTGTTGATGCCACTACTACAATCTTACTTTGCGGTGGATCGTCTGGAAGCTCAAGTGGTTTTCTTTTGAACTGTCTCTTTCCATAGTCAGTTGATTCTGCTACTTCTGGAAGCAAACTTGTTAGAAACTGCAGGTCTGGATCAGACTTCTCTTTAGCTAAACGTGGAGTTTGGGTTTTTGCCTTGACGAAGTCTATAAAATATTTATCAGCCTCGTTAAGGGTACTTGCAGAAATTATCCTCCGCTTTTCAGAAGATCCAATGCTTGTAGTACTTGAACATTGCTCTTGAGACTACTGTGGCTGTAATATTTTGTTCTGAATTATCGCCATCATTCATCTCTGCTTCCTCAGATTCACTATCTCCTTCATTTGGACTGGTTTCTGTTTTTGTAGGTAAATTTCCCTGTTGCGGTTTGGATTTCATGAACGGCGTAACGAACTGCATTATATCATTTAAGTAATAATCCTTAATTTTCTTGGCACCGCTTCCTGATGGTGGCTTTTTGATGCTACTTGCAAGGGCCGTTCGAAAATCTTTCCACTTTTCTTTGCATTGGGAACCTGAAAAAAATTATTGTCTAACTTTGCTGCAGGTATCTGGCTACAGGATGCAGTTTTAAAGCACTCACCCATATATTCATTCAAGGAGATACTTTTATAGGATTAATTGTTAAAGAATGTACAAAGGCTATATTATGGCACGTTCTTCAACCACTGTTCAAGCCTGTTCCAACAGAGGCAATTCGATAATCTACGGCACAACGATACTACGAACTATGGGATCTTCCAAAATGCATAGGCTCCATCGTTGGAAAGCATTGCCAAACGAAAAAATTTTACAACATTGTATCGCACTATTATAATAACAAGAGTTTTTTCGGTGGTACTGATGACCTCTGCGAATGATGATGGAATTTTTCTAACCATTGATCGGTGAAGCAGGAAGAATAAGAGACGTTGCAGTTTTTCGGTCTTCTACTCTTGGAAGATTGCTAAACAAAGAAAAACAAGACTATTGCAAAATGATGATGTAGATTTTTCATTTTACTTTATAGGAGGCAACGCATTCCCCATACAAAAAAAATCTGATGCGACCATATCCACAGACGATTTTAGATAATGAGAATATTTAACGAAATATTATCAAGGCGCCGAAGGAGCATAGAATGTGTATTCCGAATACTAGTATCTGAATTTGAAATTTTTTAAAGGCCAATTTGATGTCAAGCGGATACAGCGATTTTAGTAATTAAAATTGCTTGTGTTCTCCATAATTTTATAAAACTCAAAGATAACCCGAAACTTAGAAATCCACTAGTACCACCTGTTGAACAGTCTGCTTATGAATTACATGATTACTTGAAATCTTATTTTCTAAAACACGAAAACGCCCTATCTATACCGTGTAATCAAAAATTGTAAAAATAAATAAATACCTGCTACTCACTGGATAGTTCCCCTTGCAATGGCACTCCACTACATCTCTCTTGTTATGGTCTTGCCGTCTATAGTCGTAAATACATGGGTACTTTGAAATTTGAAAACCGGCTCTGTCTTTTGCTCTTCTGGTTGAGAGTTGGCATTCTACTACTTACTGGAATGGTGTCATAGAAGTGAAACAAACAGCCACATCTAAACCCTGACAAACTTGCATTTCATTCAACAACTGCTTGTTATTTCTTTTATAATAAATATTCAAAAACAAAATTTAATACTCAACTTATTTACAATATCAAATTTCTTACCTAAAATTCATTCATACAGTCACACTAATTCAGAATTTGTACTCACAGAACCAATTCAATCACGTGGCTAGGATATTATTATACATGATATTCTATACTATGAAAAAAAGAAGAAGTTTTATACTTTGTTACTTTGAAATGGAAAATACATTGAATGATTTTATTTATCAAATGTTCTGTAAGTACCTTTTTCATTTATATCTAAAAATTTTAATTTAATAAACAACAATTTTAAACTATATCATTCACAAACTTTAATTAATATGAAAGAATGGACAGTACCTATTATATATGTCTGTTAGTTATAATTTCTTTCTTCAACTTATGAAAATCCAACAATCGAAGGAATACTAGGCAGTTGTCATACTTACATCATTTACTTAAAGTACAGTAATATCAATGGACCAAGCAGTCGGCTTCTAGCTACCGACTCAGGGGATTAGCAGAGAAGGACTAGCAAACCTTCGAGGATGCATATCCCAAGACCGTCTGTGTACCTTCACGTGGTGGCCCTGTTTATACAGAACACAGCGGATCGAACCAACCTAAATCCAAGGTGTGAGATACCGTGCCGAGGGATGAATGGCACTAGGGTCAAATAGTGTCACGAACGGTTCCTCTAGGGCAACGGGCGAAACCCTAGTAGTAACTTAGCCTTAACCCTGTGCAGGGGGCACCGCAGGGTTGGACACACCCCTTCCCCCTTACTCGTGGGACTTAAATGGAACCAGAAGAAAGAAAAAAACCAGACGACGGCGGGAAGTCTGAATCAGAGAGCATGCTCTCAGACGAAGACAGGACCATCGTCGGAAGCGAGAGTGACGCATCAGTGGGAACAGCCGGAACCACCGATACGATCACAAAACAGATCGCTGGGCTTGGAAAAGTCCAGCAAGAAAGGAAAACCTCGGGAGCCTTCAAAAGAAAGCAGACCAAGGCGAGGAAAATGGCGGAGGGAACATGGACGCAGGAGAAGCCCAAAAAGCAGGCTCCTAAAGAACATGAGCCCAAAACCAAAAAGGGGAAGAGAAACCGGTCGGAATCTCAGACCCCTCCGAAACCGCGACCGAGCAAAAAACCGAGGAGTGGACCCCCACAGACCGGTTCATACAGCGAGGTCGCCAAAGGAACACGGATGGCAATTATTGACAAACGCCATCCGGAAATAACATTGAGTGGACCGAGATCAATATGCATACAGAGAGGGAAAATCAACCGAAACAGCATTACATCAACTCATAAAAAGGGCTGAATACGTGCTGGAAAACAAAGAGGTGCTGCTGGCAGCCTTTCTTTATATAGAAGGAGCTTTTGACAACACCTCCTATGAATCTATAGCCAAGGCGACGAGGAATTTAGGGATCGATGCCACGAGCTGCAGGTGGATAGACTGCATGCTCAGAAGCAGGCTCATAGAATCAACTCTGATGGGGGAAACAATGGCCGTATGTGCAACCAGGGGCTGTCCGCAGGGGGGAGTACTATCCCCGCTGCTGTGGAACCTGGTCATGGACGGGCTCATCAGAACCCTACACAGAGGAGGATTCGACACCATAGGATATGCAGACGACCTGGTTATTCTATCCCAAGGTAAATACAATAGTACAACCAGAGACAGACTCCAGATGGCTTTAAATGTAGTAACAGGCTGGACTGTAAAAGAAGGGCTACGTATTAGCCCTTCGAAAACACAGATAATTGCGTTCACCAGAAGAAGGAAAAGGGAAGGACTTGGCCCTTTGACGCTTCAAGGTGAACCAATACGACTGTCGGATGAAGTAAAATATCTTGGGGTTATTCTAGACCCAGGCTTAACTTGGAACCGACATCTCCAGCACGTGATCAAGAAAGCGGAGGTGACCTTCATGGTTGCCAGACGTACTTACGGCATTAAATGGGGACTAAGACCCAGCATGGTACACTGGCTATACAAAATGGTTGTCATTCCCAGGATCACATATGCATCTTTGGTATGGTGGCCAAAGACCAGACAATCCTCTGCTATGCTAAAACTAAGCAAGGTCCAAAGACTTGCATGCACTGGCATTACAGGGGCAATGAGGACTACTCCTACAGCGGCGCTGGAAACAATGCTAGACCTTCCTCCACTACATTATGTCATAATGTACGAAGCAAGGGCAGCACTAACCCGACTGGAAAAAGCACTAGACCATGTTGTGGTACATGGGAGAGGACACACAGAGATAAGGCAGGTGGATGATGACATTTTCAAAATGCCAACAGACCAAATGACTACCAAATATATCTTTCGCAAGAACTTCGAGATTGTCATCAAAGATCGAAAGGAGCTTGAGGAAGGGAACGCATCACCACTTAGTAGGGCGAATGAACTGATCTGGTATACAGACGGATCAAAAAATGAACTCGGCACCGGAGCGGGGATATACAGCAAGACGAGCAAATATGAAGGAATCGTCTCGCTAGGAAAATACGCCTCTGTATTCCAAGCAGAGGTTTATGCAATACTTGCGTGTGCAAGGGCTAACAGCATGAGAGCCTACCACAACAGGCAGATCAGGATCTACAGCGACAGCCAAGCCGCCCTTAAAGCACTTCAGAGCTATAGGGTGACATCTCGGCTAGTATGGGAATGCGGCGAAGAACTTAGAAGACTGGCGACTCGGAACAGTGTAACACTGGAGTGGGTACCAGGTCATAAAGGAATCGCAGGCAATGAAAAAGCTGACTAACTCGCTAGAGTAGGATCGTCAACTCTGATGAACGGACCCGAACCTGCTGTGGGCATCCCCAGATGCTTAACGAGGTCATGGTTGAAAGGGTAGTTGAAAGAACAACACAAGAAACACTGGAAGAATACGACTGGGCAAATACATGGGAAGAAATTCATAAAAGAACCATCAGAAAAAGTAGCGAAAGAACTGCTTTCAATGAGCAGGAACAAACTGCGCACCATTACGGGGCTACTTACGGGACACTTTCCCACAAAGGAGCACCTAAACAAAATAGGGCTGTACAACGGAGACCTTACATGCAGAAGATGCAAAAAGGATACCGAAACAGCTCTGCATATACTATGCAACTGTGAGTCGCTGGACCACAGAAGGCAGAAACTGTATGGCAGAACCCAAATGACTCCAGAAGACTTCTACAATCAACCAGCAAAGAACCTGTATGAGCTAATACAGGGAACGGATTGGCTGAATAGGTTGTAGTCAGAACACTAGGAGTATCCACAATAAGCCCAGGAGGCTGAGGTGGTACCGGCGAATGGACGGCTCCGGGAAAAAAAAAATATCAATGGAACGAATACATCAAATAATGTGGTGTGGAAAAGAAAATTGGAAATTAAAATATCCTATAAAATAGGTACCTAATAAGATTATTAAAAAGAAAATGGATATGAAATAAATTTAAATCCAAACTACATTTTTTCTCTGGAGTTATTTGGAATCAAATGATCATGTAGTTAACCGCCGCATCTGCAGAAGCTACAAGACCAAATTGGAGGAGACAAAGTTATTCAAAATGTGGAAGAGGAATGTGCTTATCGATTGGTGGTTTGAGCATTTATTTCAGCTGAAGATTTTTGGGTATTAATCAATTTCAATTGTTTATTGTGAAATTACTTTCTGATTGAATTGAATAACTTTTTTTGCCTTTTATAAGCATATGCTGAATACATCGTTGAATACCTTTCCAATGGGGTATTATAAGAACCATCTCAATTCAAAATAAAATCAACGATAACGCCACTGTGTCAAAATTGATGACGATATAATTTTTGCACATTACTAATATAATTGCAATTGGTTTCCCAGCAATTGATGCACTCCTTTTTTAATGGATCTGTGCATTCATTGACTTTGTGTGATCCAGCTCACTGAAAGCATTAAGTTTCATTTTCGCCTTCAGATGCAATATGGCCATATTTAGTACATTTAAAACATCGTATAATAGCAAAGTGCTCATGCACTACACATCTACCCCATCCAATATTGAGTTTTTTCAAGTTACATATTTCGTTTTTTAGTTTTGCATCAACTGTGAGAATGATGTTTCCCTTGGAATATTTTCCGCTTTGTCTATATTTACTATGAACAAAAATGGAGGATTCTTCTACATTTAGATCATTTTGTTCCTTCAAGGTATCTATTATAAGGGAATCTTCCTCAGTAATGAATTCCTCTCCTACACCTCCAATTATAACTTAAGGATTTTTTAGAGTACCATCTTCCACTTTATATTTATTACTAAGCTCCATTTCAACTTCCTGTTTTATCTTTGCTTTTGTGTCGGAATCCTTGCAATTAATTATGACTGCCCCACTTCTTCCTTCTCGAATGTTCTCAACTACTATTGCCATTTTTCTCGGATCAATACTCTCCTACTACCTTATCCAGCAAGGACAAGTTCCAGCTATAAATTTACATCCAATATGAACCAGGATTACCAGAGTGTTTTAGTGAATAACTATTTTTCCAATCTATGAGTTATTTTCAAAATTTCATGATAATAGTAAGAAATTATAACTAGCTTCCTTCAACAAATATTAGAATAGAAAAGAATAAACATTGGTTGTAAGTATGCTTTTCTACCTTGTTGAATAATAAGCATTTATACCATTGAAGTTTATTTTTATTGACCTACAAAATCTAACCAAACTAATAAATTATTTGTTTCAATATCTCATTTTGATTTCTCAAATAATATGTTCCTTTAGTTCTGACACAGACAATAAATTTAACAAACAGTTGTTTCTCTTTGACCAACTTTATTCAAAAAAAAGTCCTCTACATATAGTCCGGGAGGTAACGACAGAAATTTCCGGGTCATTTTCGCAAGCTTCATTTTTTTTGTATGATTTATGTGTGTAATAAACAATAGTAATATGAACGTCTGCCGGCGCACCCCCACGACAGTGTGTTACTGGAGGGTTACAATTACAGCTGAAAATAAACAAAAAAAAAATTATTGCCGCATAGACGAAACTTATTGTACTTATCAAATGAAACATAAGAAGCTTAGAAAATATCGTCTGCCACCTAGATTCGACAACCAACATCGTCTGCCACCCACATAAGTAAGCGCAAATTTGATATAGAAAAAAACTTATACCCGCAAGGATGAAATTAATAAAAATGCTTCTTTTCATAGTAACAAACACAAAAGTAATAGTCTGCCAGAAATAAAATGCAACGAAGGTCGTCTGCCAAGCCTATGAAGTTACGCTCGGCATGCTTCGCGCGAGCACCGCTGCATCTTTATCAGCTTGAAAGACGATCGTCAAATGTACTAAATTGTTGAACGACTCTCATGAAGTTGTTTTTTATGATACATTTATTCACTGGATTTAAATTTGTTCAAGCGTAGATCATAGAATAAGTCATCGCGTACGCCTACTCGGTTTTCAAAATTGATTTTGAATAAATAGTTTGATGAATTTCAATAAAATATTACTGTTTTGCAATGACATTAAGAGATTATTTTTTAAGGCATGATTATTTATTGATTTTCTTTCAAATGAATTCTATAGGTATATTATATACAACATGTATAACGATTCTGATCTAGTTTGACAACCGTAATTTTATGGAAATAAGTTTTACCACACGAGTCTGCCTGAAGCAGCCGAATGCAGAAAAACAATTCCCGCAAGTGTTAGGTACAATAGTTTCTCTACGAGCGTGAGGATTCACTTATTCACGAGCAAAATATTTGGAAAATGAACTGACAGTTCTCTGACAATTAATTAATTTTACATATTTCCACACGGTGCGGGAAATTCAATTTTCCACACTAAAATGTGTGTGGGAAATTCAATTTTCCGCCTGCTCGCAGAAAATAGTTATTTTCCTAACAAGTGCGGAAAGTGATACTTTCCCGCACGCGACTGCAGTTGACCCGAACGACCCAGAGCGGAGTTCGGGCAAGCGGTCAAGTCATTAGATCGTTTCTCTCAAAGTTTTAGTAGGTAACGAATAATTTCATAGTTGTTTTCTATAAAAACTAAAAATTAAAATGGAAACTGATAGTGATATTGACTTAGATTTGACACCTCCGAACATAATAGGGGCAGTGAAAGTAACAACACTGAATTTATTATCGGAAACGTCAAAGAGTAAATATGTA
This sequence comes from Galerucella nymphaeae, assembly GCA_963978555.1. Taxonomy (NCBI): domain Eukaryota; kingdom Metazoa; phylum Arthropoda; class Insecta; order Coleoptera; family Chrysomelidae; genus Galerucella; species Galerucella nymphaeae. Next base: position 13,379,536 of record OZ021715.1, on the reverse strand, counting down.
TCAACGCGCTTATAACTTTTTTTTGGAATGGAAGGTAGGTCAAAGGACAAAATCGTGTATTGAACGTGAATGATATGTTGTCATAGGAAAAGTATAGCATGCAACTCGCAACAAAATGCACATTTTGCAAAGGTGGTAATACTGCTCCATCGACATTTTTTACAATGGTCCGGAAGATTTCGTCACTTTCATTTACTTTATAATATGTTTTCATAAAAACAGCTACACGAGCCTCATTGACGTCATCTATCTTTTTCAACTCATACATGCGGCAGACAAATTCTTCGATAACTGTATACACTGCTGATAAGTCGTCAGTATTTAAATCGCGAATGCTTTCAAATGCATCTATGTATTGCTACGGTTCTAAAAATCGCCACTCCAAAAAAAAGATTTTTGCGAATTTTTTAATTATATTTAAGTTTCTATTATCATGGAAAAGATTAAAACTAGAGCTTAAATTAATTCACTGAGTAAATTTATATCGTAAAAAACAACTTCATGAGAGTCGTTCAACAATTTAGAACAAAAAACGATCGTCTTTCAAGCCGATAAAGATGCAGCGTCGTCGCCGCGGTGCTCGCGCGAAGCATGCCGAGCGTAACTTCATAGGCTTGGCAGACGACCTTCGTTGCATCTTATTTCTGGCAGACTATTACATTTTTATTAATTTCATCCTTGCGGGTATAAGTTTTTTTCTATATCAAATTTGCGCTTACTTATGTGGGTGGCAGACGATGCTGGTTGTCGAATCTAGGTGGCAGACGATATTTTCTAAGCTTCTTATGTTTCTTTTGATAAGTACAATAAGTTTCGTCTATGCGGCAATAATTTTTTTTTGTTTATTTTCAGCTGTAATTGTAACCCCCTGTCGTGGAGGTGTGCTGGCAGACGTTCATATCACTATTGTATATTACACAGATAACTCATACAAAAAAAATGAAGCATGCGGAAATGGTGTATTGAAATCTGTCGTTACCTCCCGGACTAATAGGTATCCGAATATTTTTTGAAATTAACATGAAATTGCTACTCACAGAAGGATTAATAATAACACAGAAAAGTTAAACTTGAATTTGTAATTCTAAGCATTTATCATACAAGGCAATGCAAATACATATACTAATGCCAAGGGCAATATAACAGCTAATACTAATGCAAAAAAGAATATTGCAGTTAATGAAATACAGTGCATTCTATCCAACTACTACAATACTGTATTTAACACAACTGAAAATAAATAAAATTAACAAATCATATTAGCAAAATCCTATTGAAAAAATAAAATAAATATTCTGAGGTGGTAAATAAGTCACTGAAACCATATATCTGTGAAACTAAAATCAAAAATTTCATCATGTAACAAACATTTGAATTGCACAATAAGGAGCAAGTCTAAATCACTTATTTCTCTTCTGGTTCAGCTCTTCCTTCAAGAGTGCAATTTCCAACTGTTTTTATTTCAATATCATAGCATTTTAAAAGAATAATATAATATTGTTCTTGTTAATATGAGGTGAATAGGAGTGGAAAAATCAGAGATGTAATAAATATTCAATATAAGCCATAGATCAACTCACCAGATCAGCTGACGGCTGAAATTTCATCATCAACGGCATCATCATCAAATAGGTTGTGAGGCCAACTATGGTTTTTTCATTAAGAATGGACATCAACATTTCATCCATTAATGAGTCATCATTGTCTGTCTTTTTTTTGGTGATGTACCTCCACCAGGTAATAAAGCTTTATGTTTTTCTCTGGCCACACTCTTCCGTAGTTCCTTCTTTCGGTTTTCATAACATTTTTTCTGTCAGGCTGCACTCCTATATATGGAAGTTACAGATGAACTATTGAAATCTTTTTCAATGTCGGACCAAGCATTTTCTTCCTGGAGATCCGAAACTGTCGGTTGTCTTATCTTCAAGAATCGTAAAATACTTGTCTGCAATTAGAGTTAGTGAATGGAGTTTTTCTGCACTCGTTAAATTTGGCACTCCAACTTTTTGTTGGCTCATGATGGTCGATATTTTTTGTAGAACGCAATTACTGCCTCTGTTCACGTTACAATTTCAAATTTCAACAATTGTGAGGTTAGATAACTGTCAACAATAATATGCTCCTCGATAAAATGCGACGTTGCCAGTAATAATTGTGGCTTACGTAAGCCGAGCTCAATTTATTGCGGTACATAGTGATAAATTGTAAGCGCAGATTATATCTTTAAGCCCGCTTACATAAGCTAAGCTTTGTTGGAAAACGGTGCATATGGCCATTAGTGATATTTCAAAGTATCAAGCGATACACAGCAACTTCAAGTTGCACAGCATCAAGTACTTTTAACACTTGTAAAATTACGATTAGACTTTCATTTCAAAGATTTGACATATAATTTCAAAATTTCTGCAACTACAACTTCCATTTATTTTGAAAATATCATCGATTATGTTCTAATGATTTGAATCACTAATTATATGGCCTGAAAGATCAGCTATTCGAAAAAATGTCCCAGCATGCTTTGAAGAAGTTTTTATGAGAAAGCAACAGTAATTGAAAAATGATGCGGCGTTTCCGCTACGCACCTTTTGGCAGGCATGATGGGAAAACTGACCAAGAACCAACAGTCTCTTCTTATATGTCCCCTCTTGCCACATCCATTTCTCAGCCGTTTTAATTTCTCCAACATTTCTCTTTTCTTCTTCAGCCAATAATTTTGCTTTTACATCATACTTTAACTGGCCTGGCTCCATGTTTTCAATAATCATAATAACTGTTTCGAATGATTTTGGTAAGTTACAAATCACATCTTTATCATCTACTTTGGCACCTGTTGATTTTAGTTGCCGTAGAGTTCCTTCAAATTCCAATATAAATTTTTCTAAGCTATCACCTTCTTTATGTTCCATTGATAGCAATTTTCTTTTGAGAAATAATTGCCCTGGGAGTCCTTTCTTCTCAAATATTTCTTCCACATTTGGAATTAATTCTTTTTATCTCTTGGATATTCCAAAATTTCAACTCGATTGTCGCTTTTGATAAATTTCCTTAATTCTTGATCATCTAGACTCAGAGTATCAGTTTCTGTTTCAGCCAGGTCTAGCACACCATTTTCTGCTAAAATCATTTCCATACGGAATTACCAATTATAAAAATTATTGTTACCTTTTAGGGGTTCTAGGTTCATCAGTTTGATATTTCCTTGGGCCATCTTATTTTTTTTCCGTCTCGTGGTATTCTCGATTGTTACAACCTGCTGTGCACTTGTGAATCTTCCTCCTACCATATTACCTCTTTACGTAATATATTTAAAATTAATACATTTTTTTTCTACATATGGTGGTAGGAACTACTGCTGAAAGGATATGAACCAAGTAGAGAGGAATCCCTAAAAAAACCACCTCGTTGCATATATCAAAAAATCAAAAATCCGGTATCCCTATTCAAGTATCAAAATAAGTGATGTGAAATGAATGCTTTTATGATATTCGATGTTTCATTTCCACCCAGTTTTCAATCAATTACTATATTTTTGTACTGATAGGTACCAATATTATTACACAGGAAATAGGCAAATTATTATAATATATTGACGTCTTTTGTATCAGATGGTAGATAACACAAATTTTCATTTATTTTGAACAATCACTGCAATACCAAAAGTGAAAGGGAACTTTCTCCAAATTTACGCAGTCAAGATGGAACCATTTTGACATACAATTCATATCATCCCACAATATAATAGGTCTACCATCATCCACTCCATTACAAAAACAAAAATGGTTCTCTTCTGTGGCAGTAGCACCCATTTGTCTTATATAGAATTTACTCAAGAGTTCTGGCATTGTCATCTTTGAATGATATTTCAGTGCAATTTCTAAATTTTTCTCCAAAACTCCAAATCTGGGAGAATTCGTTGTTTGAAAAATACATTAGGGGACCAAACAACAAAATCATAGTAATGCAATATGGGGACAAAAATTTGCATTTGGTCTGGTAATAATATTGGTGATCAGTTTTCAAGTATGTTTTTCCATTATTTTTCTAAAGACATGAACTTATTAATTTGATATATTCATCAATATCAATAACATCTTTTAATGAATATGTACACTTCTAAGCATCCTCCCAAACAAAACTCGCAAAAAACTAATCGATCTGGAGAGGCTGCTAGCTGTGGCCACTTCTCATTAATTAGAAGTCCAACTTCATTTGTTTGGAAAGATCGATGGTTCTCCTCCTCTTTCATATACTTTTCAAATGCTTTAACCGCTTGGTGTTCATTAGATGAAGTGGTTTGTTTAGTGGTAAACTTCACTTGGGTTACATAACATATTGTTTTTATTGAAGACAATGATGGTTTGTCTTTTTTTGTTCTACAAACCAATTCAAATTTTGACGCAGGATCATACCAGCTCTTTGGGCATACCAGTTTTTTATTTTTATTTTGTTTCCTTGTTGTTATCTCTATTGCTGGAACTTCTTCCTTTGTAAGAGAAAAATTGATCTTTTCAAATGTTAATCAATTCATCATTATAATTTAGTAATGTTTCCTATATCAAATATTAAAGATTTGGAAGGTATTATCTTGGGTGTTTTTTCTTGCACTTCTGAAGCAAAAGGCTCAACAACATACATCAGTGGTGTCGTACAGTTTAAACTTTTAAACTGATGCAAAATACTCTCCATCTTCTTAGCTGATATGGCTGGTACGTCTTTATTACTTTTTGTGCTATCATGGCATCCTCCCCAATCTATTTGGAGACAGCTAGAGTAGGTACCTTATCAGATGAAGGTGATGGCATTTGCCATAGTGACTGAATAACGGTACAAGATAATAAATCCTCCTTGCTATTTGCATATTCAGCAGCAAAAAGAATTGACTACCTACTCCGCCAATCCCAGCCATGCAAATACAAAGGATCGTTAATACTTAACCATCCTTCTGTATAAGGCACTATACTTCCAAAGGTTTCAAGCTGGTTTTTTGTAAATACTCAATTTAAAACACAACATGTATTTTTAATACTACAAATAAGGTAAACAAGTACTTGCACAAAATACACTGATCAAGGCAAAAAAGAGCCACTCATGGAAATATTCAAGGTTCCAAGCTAAATTTCCAGCATTTGAAGCTATTACTTTATGTTCTCAACATTAAGTTTATATTTTAGGGAGGAGGTATTAAATGAAAGACTTGTTGTCAAGTCAACGGCATGAGGAAAACTGTGTTTTATTTTATGAATTGACACTCGTGTCACAAATGCCAGTTGGCAATGTTGCCAACCTAAATAATTACATGGACGGGTTCCGTCATGTGACATCCCCCTTTTCAAAGCTAAAATACTTTTATCACAGTTTGTTTGTTACATTACAAAAACACATATATAAGTATAATTACAAACAAACACGTAAATTACAAACACATAATATTACAAACAAATTGACACTTATGCTGTAGTGAATTATCAGCCCTATTTAATGTTTTTGACTAACTATTGTTAATTAGCCAGATAAAAATTTTATTTAATTTTTTAATAGTCAAATTGACAATGAAAACTAAAAATGATTTTTACTATATGCAAAGTAACAATCTAAGGAAAGCTTTGAGTTGTGATATCTTTAAAGCTGAAGATCTAATTTTGCAGGAGTTTTTATTAGCCTGCCCGATCTAGTTTTACTAAAACTGGTAGTGGGATGTTCCTCCCCTTTTTCAGAGTTTTGAAAAGTTTTCTCAATGTCAAAAGAAGTACCAGGAAGTTCCCAGTTTGAAACAAAATTGTTATCTTCAATATTTTCAGAGTTAGTAGTACCCTCTAAAAGTTTTTTATTTACAAAGCTTTCAAATTTCGAATTGTCAAAAGAATTATTTACAATGTTGTTTTTGTCAGGGGAACTCGAAAAGCTTGAATTGCCACTGACAAAATTGTCCGATCTTTCACTACAGCTTACAGAGCTCAGGAGTGGGTCGTCATTAAAGTTTTCCCTCTCCAATGACGAAGTCTGCTCCCTGTTATTATTCACAGATAAATCTCTTACATTCTCCATTGAATGATCCTCATTCTCTACTACCCTCAATATTCTATTTGCAAATTGAAAATTGTTCTCCAAAAACAAATCAGGGAAAGTCCCTGTCTGAGGTGAAGTTTTGAGAATTACTCCAGGTTTCAGATGTGCAAAACTCCCTGATGAACTTTCTGTTACGTCTGAGAGTAGAGCCATTGTTTAATTTAATTATATATGAACGAAAAGGCAATTTTTTTATAATTTGGCCATTTTGCCATGATGCATTTGGCTCTATTTGAACCTTCACAAAAGAATTAACTCTTAAAGGTGGTAAACATTTTTTATTTTTATCATAATGTCTTTTCTGGTTACTTTGAGTTCTAGAAATATGAGAATAACATTTTTTCTTATCAAAATTTTTTGAAAACTTGCTATTTATCTCAGGTATAACAGTTCTTAAGTTTCTATTCATTAATGCGTTTGCAGGAGAGTTTCTTCCATCTAAAGGTGAGTTTCTAAAATTTAAAAGAGCTAAATATGGATCTTTTTTGTCCCTGAAGCATTTTTTTGAAAGATTCTTAATAGATTGTACAGTTCTTTCAACCCGACCATTTGATTTAGGATACAAAGGAGAAGAAGTTATGTGCTGAAACTCCCATTCATTGGAAAAATTTTCAAATTCTAAACTACCAAAATTTGAACCATTATCGGTCATCAAAATTTTTGGGATACCAAAACAAGCAAAAACGATTTTAAATTTTGAGAAGTTAAATCTTTAGTTAAGTTAATGACATCTACAAATTTGGAATAGTAATCAACAATTAAAAGGTAATTTTGTGACTGAAATTGAAAAAGATCTGCAGCCACCTTTTGCCAGGGTAGTCTGGGAATGTCATGAGTCATCAAGGGTTCCGAACACAGATCTCTAATGAGTTTGACAAGTGTTACATGATGTTATGATGTCCTCAATTTGCTTTCGCATTCCTGGCCAGTAAAATGATAAATTAGCTTTATCTAATGTTTTTTTATAACCCAAATGTTCATAGTGAAGCTTTTGTAGGATTTCATGCCTCAAAGCCTTGGGAACTAGAAGTTTTTGACCTTTAAAGATCAAATCTTCTATGCAAGATAATTCTTCTTTGAACTTAAAATAGAATTTAATAATTTCTGGACAGTATTTTATGCTCGTGGGCCAGCCATTTTCTAAGACACTTCTTAAAGTTTTTATTTCAAGATCTTCACTTGTTAATTTTTGAATTTGTTGCTTTTTGTTTTCTGTAATATTTAAAGAAAGTTCAACAGCACAAATCTCAGATTCAATGTCAAAATCTACATTTTCATTGAAACTGCTTTGTGAGTTGTAAGCACGACTTGAAGTATCAGCTATGATTAATGTTTTTCCAGGTTTATATATCAAATCAAAATCGTACTTTCTTAATTGCATTAGCATTCTTTGAAGTCTTGGTGGACAAAGATTTAATGGTTTCTTAATTATAGAAATTAAAGGTTTATGATCAGTCTCTATTATAAACTTTTTCCCAAAAACATATTGATAAAAACGAGTGGCTCCAAACCAACAAGCCAAAAGTTCTTTTTCTATTTGAGAATAACGTGACTGTGTTTCAGTCAAAGCTCGACTTGCATGAGCACAAGGTCGGCCATTTTGCATGAGAACAGCTGCCATTCCGTTCTGAGAAGAATCAACTGAAATGGTTGTCATTTGATTTATGTCGAAGAATTTCAAACACGGAGTTTCGACTAAAAGTAGTTTCAAATTTTGAAATGCTGTTTCATGTTGTGGTAACCATTGAAAAATAGAATCTTTTTCTAATAAAGAACGCAGAATCGAAGTTCTTTCTGAAATATTTTCAACAAAGCTTGCAATATATGTGACCATGCCCAAGAAACGTTGTAAATCTTTCACATTTTTAGGACTAGGCATGTCATTAATAGCTTGAAGTTTAGATTTGTCCACCTCTATGCCTTGTTCACTTATTTGATGTCCCATATATGTTATTTTTTTGCATAAAAATTTACATTTTTCTTTATTGAAACGAATATTATGTTTTTTGGCAGTCTCAAGGACTTTCTCTAAAATTGAATTGTGAGATGAAATACTCTCACTGAATATTATCAAATCATCTATGAAAATTGCACATCCTTCTATGTTTCCGAAGATTTCATACATTCTTTCCTGATAAACCTCAGAAGAACATGAAAGACCATATGGTAGACGACAAAAAGAATATCTACCGAAAGGTGTAGCAAAAGTACATGGTTTTTGACTTTCCTTATCTAATTTGACTTGCAAAAAACCTTGGGCTGCATCTAAAGTACTAAAGAATTTTGATCCATGTAACTTTGAACTTATTTCTTCACAGGTTGGTAAATGAAAAGTAGGTTTCTTTATAGAAATATTTAGCTTAAAAGGGTCCATGCAAATTCTTAAATTTCCATCAGGTTTTTTAACTATTACTATGGGGTGAAGCCAATCCGTGCTACCCGTTACTCGTTTTATAATTTTATTTTTCCCTAATTGATTTAAAGAATATTTTAGCTTTTCTTCTATGCCTAATGGTACCCTTCTAGCAGTGCAAATCGATGGTACAGCGTCTTGTTTGAGTTCTATATGATACTCTTTCTCTAAAAAGCCTGTACCTTTGAAAATATTTTCATACTTATTTAAAATTTTATTTAACTTTGAATCACTTTGAAAGTTATTATCGATCGCCTGTATTTTTTTATTAGCTCAAGCTCTAAACAACCTTTTAGACCTAAAATTGGAATACATTCCATTTCTACAGCATAAAACAACAAATTGCTAGTCTTTTTATTGATTTTACACTTTAAATATAGTTGGCCCAGTACTGGTAAGGAATGCTCTGTATATGAACTAAGTTGAACATTTGTTTTCTGCAAATTTGACATATTAAATTTTATTTGTTTTAATACCTTAATAGGGATAACATTTGCCATTGCTCCTGTATCCAGTTTAAATGCTATGTTGTTGGTGTCATCGATCTCAATGTTCTCGACCCAGGAATCCTCAGACACAGTCCCGATTATCCCGATTGTCCCAGACTGTGGTTGTATAGCTATGCTTTGCTCTACGGAATCTAAAAATACAAATTTTTTAACAGTATCATTGTTATCACTTTCTTGTGTATTGTGTTCAAGTGTATGTATTTGTTTGTGTTTATTGTTTTTGTGTTGTTTATTCCTTAACGAAGATCTATAATTAAAATTATGATTAGCATTAGGATACTTTAGACAAAATTGTGTAAAATGATTTAATCCTTTAATCCTTTACAACGAAAACACTTAACTTGATAAGCTGGACATCTCCGAGGTTGATGAATTCTTCCACATTTCTTACATCCCGGATTGTTTGGATTGGGTGTCCAGTTGCTGTGTGATGGGCTTGCCTTTGCTGGATTGTTGTTGCGTAACTTTGAGTGGACTACGTTAATCTGTCTGCCATAGTTGTCACCATTACCATTTGATATTTGACGGTTTTGTTCTTTTGTCGATTCACTGTTAATGCAAAAATTAACAGCATCTTCTAATGTCTTACAGTCTTTGTCAAAAAGCTGTGCTCTTAACTGGTCAGATTTCCAACCACAAACTAACAGATCTCTGACCAAAGACTCCCTCAGTTCCTCAAGCTCACATGATAGGGATAAATTCTTGAGTTCTGTGATGAATTGTTCAATTGTTTGGCCCTCTTTTCGACGACATGTCAAAAATTTATATCTCTCAAAAGTCAAAATTGCTTTGGGGTTAAAATGGTCATCAAATTTTTTCAATAATACCTCCAATTTTCCAGTTTGTCCATTGGTAAATGTAAAAGTATTATAAATTCTGATACCTTCATCTCCGATGAGCGTTAATAGTTGAGCGCATTTTGTTGAATCGTCCTTTTTGATGTTTCCAGTTGCTTTCAGGTACATAGTAAACTTCTGTTTCCAGAATTTCCATGTCTGATTTAAGTTTCCACCGTTCATGCACATGGGCGAAATTCCACGGTCCATCTTTGTAAAACGAAATCTTAAATCATCGACGAGATATGCAATAGTTTTTGCTTGTTTTTCAGTTCAGCTTCTTCACGGCATTGAGAGCATCTATTTGGTTCTTTTATTTGACTGCGCCATATTACTTTATGTTCTCAACATTAAGTTTATATTTTAGGGAGAAGGTATTAAATGAAAGACTTGTTGTTAAGTCAACGGCATGAGGAAAACTGTGTTTTATTTTATGAATTGACACTCGTGTCACAAATGCCAGTTGGCAATGTTGCCAACCTAAATAATTACATGGACGGGTTCCGTCATGTGACAGAAGCTTAATAAAATAATAGAATGATAAACTAAAATATTACCTTGCCTACAACAACAAAAGCACCATTGATTAAAGTAGACCCGACTTTCAGCACAAAACCAGAATTAAAGTATTTGTAGACTTGTAAACTTTATGAGCCTTCATCTGCTCTTTGGTGTAAAAGCTATGTGAAAACAACAAATAAATGATTATATCCATGTTGGTTACTGGTGGCACTCCATCTAATGAATAATTTGGATTCACAGGATCTAAAGTGAAGGGATCCAAGCCATTAAACATATTAAATTTCATTTTATATCTACAAAAACTACAAAAACAATAATAATCAATGAACAAAACAATGTTCCAGCCTGTTAACGTTACCTTTCTCCAATATCGGGATGCTCCTGCATTAACTTCTCAAAATAATTACTTTACTAATAAATTCCACTTAAAATTTTTGAGAATTGAATAGACAATACAAAACTAACCTATTTGTCTAAATACAACTAAAAATTGTCAACAGTGTGGTACCACTTGAAGCAGGGTGCACAATGGAGTATAACACTCTTGACACCTAAATCTGGTCTGTTCCCTTTTTTCGTTGCTACATACAATACATCCTTTTGGAGGTTTTGTCTTATATGTTGAAGGCGGAATAATATCAGGAAGATGGTGAGCCGATAGTCTCATTGGATTGTCCCCGTTGTGTCTTCCTGGAAATGAAAATTACAACTGTAAAAATATGATAGCCACACAATAAATCTCACCTCCAGAAGATCTTCCGTGGACATTGTCATTATGGTAAGTCTCAAAATGCCGAATGAGTTCCAGTTGGAAGTTTGCTCATTCAAGTTTTTCTTGGGTGGTTTCTTTGTATAAAACATGAGCATTTAAAACTCATAAATCTGAAACAGTGAAACAGTAAAATTGAAAAATACAAGTGTACGCAATAAAAATATAGAAATAGAAAAATATAAGACTGACATTGTTACAATATTGATTACAACGATGGAAGAAGACAAGTATTTAACCAAGGAATTTTAGAATTTCACTTAGTATCGTACATTATACAAACGTACATAGTTGAGACAACAACAATTTCCGAAATTGGAAATAATTGAATAATCAACAGTAATTACACAAGTGGTGGTAATTTTTTGATAATTTCAAGTAGATGCACGAATCTTTGTTGCTATCCAAACAAAGACGAGTGCATCTACTTGAAATTATTGAAAAATTATCATGATTTTATCCAAATTCGGTTTGTTTGAATGTTTTTGACTCAAATAAACCAGTTTCAGTGATCAAAATGAAAAAATATGTGATAAAATTTGACGAGCGAGTTGTATTTGCGAAGAATATTTTTGGCACTGAATCGGTTTGTGTTCATTTTTCAATAAACTTCGAAGCACTTTTAGTTGTCAATAATGACAAATTCAAAATAAAATTTTGACGTTTCGATGTAAACAAGGTATTATCGATGGGGAAGCAGAATTATCAACAGTAAAAACACAAGTTTCCTTTTTATCGGATAAATTTCTCTTTGCAACGAAACAGTTTTACCAATCACTAATTTTATTTAATGTCAGTTTTTCGAGCCAATTTAGTGATTGACAAAATTTTGAGTTGAAGAGATATTTATTTGATAAAAAAAAGCTCGAGTGTTTTTTGGCAAGATGAATTAACGACAGAATATATCGATGAACAACAACAATAATTATCTCATTGTCATTGTGTAAAAGTGACGTCCGCTTACTAGATATTGTGGAAGGGAAGTTTTTATCGATGTCAAAGTGATAATAATATTTCCAGGTATATGACATTTTAACTTTGGAGTAAATTTTTATATATATATAAGATTGTTGCGAATAGCTAATTTGGTTATGTATTGTCCTGGGATATCTCGAATTTGAAAGTGCATTTTTACAATTTATTGACCTTGGTAACAATTTAGATTAACACTACTTACAATAGTTATTGCTCATTTTGGCTTTGTCTTTGACATGGCCATTTTCTTTCAGATTGGATATCGCATATCTTTGGATCCTTATTGGTGGCAAAGTAATTGATCTCGAGATGTGCGATAGATAATGTTTAAGAACAATGGTAAATAGGTGGTGTTTGGTTTTTATGTTCATAAGAATGGCAAACTTATGGACGTAAGAATTAGACATTGCATGGGCCATGGTTTTGTCATTGATAGAGTTGAATGGGTAATAAAGTTGGGGTTTTCTATATATTTTTTTTAAATTTAAATATAAAAAAATTAAAAAATTTTATACATTTGTAAATATCTTCATACTAAAAATTTCACAAACCCTCGTAAATAACTTTCATAGTCCAATACAACTAATGATTTCAGATTGTTTATCAGATATTAATGGTGCGCAGATCAATAAAGAAAAGAAATATTATTTTATAGATATAAGAAACTAAGAATTTTAATTACAAAAATTTTGTCTTCATGTTCGACTTCAATCAGATTTATAATTTACTTTTCAAAATGTAACCTTTTTATCTACCACTTATAGTGGAAAATCTATTCATGTTTTTTTAATGATGTTTTACTTGATTTGTACAAACTCACTTTGCACGTAAGCTTAAATTTATTATAATTTTTACCTGTAATAAGAACTTGTTCATATTTTAGCCTTGATAAAGGATTCAAATGAATCCGAAAGCTTGGAAGTAGTAAAAAAGAGTTTAATTTATTAACCAGCCCAGATTGTGACGGAATATACAGGGTGGGGCAAACTTCTGACATCGGAGGATTACATCGTTGTGGTACGAGATAAAACTTTAAGGTTTTGTGTGAGCTGATACAGTTACTGAGAGCACATTTTGAAAATACTTTCGTTTCTACAGGGTGTTCCAAAACCACGTAGCAGCACAAACTTACATTTTTTTAAATGGAACGTACTATATTTTGTTCAAGAATCGAAAAGATCTCACCGAGAGCGTTACAAAAATATAGCATTCTAATATATTATATGGGTGTTTTAAAAAGATATGGCCAATTATTGATAAAAAAGACCTCCTCTTTAACACTCTGTTAAACAGTCAATCAAAATAAATCAACAGGTCTTTGTATTCAATTGTCATTCACATATCATTGGCTGTGCTCAGTATCAATTACTTTTTTTATCTGTGGCTTCTTTAATACAGGGTGAAACAAAACGCAAATCAAGCAATATCTCAAAAATTTTGAATGAATCACCCTATAAGTCTTTTCACAATTTGTTGGTACAATTAATAATCTTTCAAACGATATAGCACATTTAGGGTATAAGTTGATGGAAAACCGTAAATATTTTATGATAATGATCAAAAACAAGTATTTTACGTACACAAATTGAATGGTTTCAAATTTTTTACATGCAACGTGTAAGGCATAAATTTTAATTGTAATTTTGGATGCATCTACAATATTTAATCACTGGGCTACTGTCAAAATAGTATCTACTAATAAATGTCAAAGAAATATTGCTGTATTCTTCGTTTGTGTACATAGGTTTAAATAATAAATAACTATAATGAATTTTTCGCAGGAAGACATGATCAATATGATTTATGTGTTAGGAGAATGTTCAAAAAATTGTTTACCTGCTCCAAGAGTATATCGTGAAAGATATCCCAATCGAAGACATCCAAATGAAAGACCTTTCTTAAGGCTTAAGGAAAGAATCGACACATCAGGTAATGTTTCCTATCAACCTCATGCTCTTCCAAAACGTGTTTTCAATGGAGACAACAATTTTTTAGTAATGACAAATTTTTGAACATTCCCCTAACACGTAAATTATATTGATCATGTCTTTCTGCGGAGAATTCATTATAGTTATCTACGGTCTTTTAAAAATCGGCTGACTAGATTACAGAAGAAAATAAAGCATCAACTAAACCCTGAAGATTCGTCTGACGATAAGAGCCACACATCAGAAACCCAAACTGACGAAGAGTCAAATAATTTAACCACTTAATTAGCGCAGAATTCATTAGAACCATCAGTCCATATTTACAATATCAATATTATATACAATAATAATTTTCAATCTAATCCAATGGAATTGTGATGGATTCTTTCCTCGCCTGGAAAGAATCCAACAACTCATATCCATTGAAAACATTCAAATCCTGTGTCTCCAAGAAACAAATGCCAGAATCTCGAAACTTCCCCATCTAAAAAACTTTGAAGGCTACCATTACATACGCGAAAATTGCAATAGAGATAGTGGCGGTACTTCTATTTTTGTTTCTAGTAACATATTTTCATCCCTTCTTCCCCTTAACACCGACCTTGAAGCTGTTGCTGTAACTATGTGGCTCCCGAATAAATTAAATGTGTGCAGTATATATATTCCTCCAAACCATTGTCTAAGAGAAGAAGAACTAGTAAACCTTATTTTTCAACTACCTCATCCCTACATTCTAGTAGGAGATTTCAATGCGCATAATAATTTATGGGGATCCATTTCAACATATGGTAAGGGTAAAACAGTGGAAAATGTAATAAACTGTACAAATGCTTGCCTACTAAATACAGGATCCAATACACATCTTAACTTCTCCTCTGGTTCCTTTTCCGCCATAGATCTCAGTCTATGCGATCCTAAATTAGCTCCCACATTAACTTGGCATACTGTTGATGATCTACATGATAGTAATCATTTCCCCATCGTTATATCTTCCATTGCCTCTCAAACCCCAAAAAACTCAACCAGAACTTTCTGGCGACTAAACAATGCTGACTGGAAAAGTTTTACATCACAAACAGAATATATCCTACACTCTATCAAGTTTCCCGAGAGCATTGATGATAATCACAGCATTCACAAACTCTATTTTGTCAGCTGCTGGATTACATGAAGGCAAAACTAATATAGCTCATCCAAAGAAAAGTGTTCCTTGGTGGAATTCCTCTTGCAAAGATGCTGTACAACAACAAAACATAGCATTAAAATTGTTCCGACAAAATAATACCCCAGAAAACTTAATTAATCAACTTAACTTGTTCAACTTAATTTGGACCTCTAACATGTTTCCAAGCCTCTGGCGACTATCCATTCTAATTCCCCTGAAAAAACCTAATCAGCTGACAACCTCCCCCAAGTCCTATAGGCCTATTTCATTAACTTGTACAATGTGCAAAGTCATGGAAAAAATGATCAATAAAAGATTGATATGGTATTTAGATAAATACAACATTATATCAAAAAACCAATCTGGATTTCGTCGGCACAGGTCAACAAAAGACAATTTGGTAACGTTGCAAACACATATCTCCACCGCTTTAAACAAAAAACAACAAACCATACTTGCTACATTTGATATAGAAGGTGCATTCGATACAATTCACAGAAATGTCATACTTGAGAAATTAATACATCACAATATCAATGGAAATATATTCCTTTTTATACAAAACTTTTTATCACTTAGATCCTTTAAAGTATCTGTTAACGGTATCCTTTCTTCAACATTCAATCAAACCGACGGAATACCTCAAGGCTCTGTACTCAGCCCCACACTCTTCAACCTCGTAACAAATGATCTATGTTCTAATTTCACTGCTCCTATTAGATGCACGATGTATGCCGATGACTTAGTATTATATTGTCACGGTCAGTCAGTGTCCACTACCTCCTCTATGCTTCAATCCGCGGTAAACTCCCTGTCCAACAAGATACAATTATTGGGACTCTCTCTATCCCCAACAAAATCCAAAGTCATTAATTTTAGTAAATCTTCAATAAACGCTGCCCCTAATATTATAATCAACAACGTCCCGTCTTCAGGTTGTAAATCACTGCAAAATATTGGGTATGATATTTGACTCCCGTCTCAACTGGAAAAAACATATTTTAGATTTAAAAAGCGAAGGATATAGACGACTAAATATCATAAAAACTCTTTCTCACTTCCATTGGGGCGCGGACGAAAATTCTCTCTTAAAAAATTACAGATCTCTTATTAGATCTAAATTAGATTATGGCTGCTTCGTATACATATCTGCTCTTCGCCTGTGCCTAGGGGCGTTTAGGTCTAGCCCGGTAGAAAGTCTCTACTGCGAAGCAAATGAACCTCCTTTATGGATAAGACGTCAACATTTATTACTTAACTATGTTATCTCGGTATCTTCCAATCCACTCAACCCTATATACAGCTTGTTTAACAATGATAGCTTACAGAATATCTCAACATCCGCAACAATAAAACCCTTCCCTACACTACTAAAGACAATGCCAATCAAAATTGATATTTCTCAAACATTTTCTCTACCTCTTCCCTTAATGCCCCCATGGACGAAAAACATTCCTCATATCAACACATCTCTCACAACTCTGAATAAAAATGAAACACCAAACGATCTAATCAAAAAAACTTTTCTGGATATAATATACCGGAATGAATATGATTTGATACTGTATACTGATGCCTCAAAAAATGAAACAGGAGCGTAACAACATTAGAATCTCCAATTTTTTCCTCCAAAATATCATCAGCTTGCACTGTACATACCGGCGAACTCTATAGTATACTTCAGGCTTTCAAACATATTTCCGCTCCAAATAAAAATGTCTGCATATGTACAGACTCTCTTGCCTCTATACACTCCATTAAAGATATATTTAGTGACCATCCTCTAGTACAGAATATCCATGATACCTATCAACTCTCCATTTCCCAAAATATAACAGTTACCATTCTATGGACACCATCTCATATTGGTATAATGGGAAACGAACTTGCTGATCAACTAGCTAAAACTATCATGCAGATAACATCCAAATTGCATCCGATCTCAAGCAAGTGATCAAGCATAAGGTCAAGGCTCTATGGCAAGATCATTGGAACTCCACCCCGACTAAACTGCAAAAAATCCAACCTTCATTATGCCAGCCTTACTATATTGGAGCTTCAAATCTCTCAAGACAAGACCTAGCGGTGCTGAGAAGACTAAGAATCGGTCACACTAGATTCACTCATGGCTACCTTATGTCATCCAACAATCGACCATTCTGTTCAACCTGTAACTGTATCTTTACCGTTGAACACATTATTTTAGAATGCCAACAGTACACAGCTAAAAGACAACAGCTCAATCTCAAAGGAAGTCTTCAAGAGATACTCGGAAATCCAGATAATGTCCTCACCGTTCTCCAGTTTCTGAAAGATGTCCAGCTATACCACAAAATATAATATATTTATTGTTTACATTACTGTACCTGTGCGACTGGCCTTAGTAGCCAAGCACGTTAATTGTAATAAAAAAAAATTCTTTTTAGGTCTTGGTGGTGTTCTTATAAAAGAACAACTATTGTCTTCATCATCTGAGGAAGATATTATACGTTTAGCTTTCCTTGTGCGTCTGTTTAGTTCTTCTCCATCAGTACCTAGATCACTTGTCTCTTCAGCTTTGCTGCATTTCTCACGAGCTAGTGCATAATCATCTACAAAAAATATATGTAAATATTTATTCAAAATCAAAACTGAAAACAGTAGTAGCATTTCGAAATGTTCTTATTGGGAAGGATGGCCAGCATGTGTCAATGGGGTCATGATTTTTAATTGCAGTTGTGGTTTTATCAGCAGTGAATGGAGGCCACAAACATTCATTTGTTCCTATGATCCATGTTGATGGTACTACTGCTATAGCACCCTTTGCTTCAAAAGCAACTACAGTCCAAGTTTTTGGTTCCATTATCTTTAAATAAAAAAAGGCGGAGCAGAAAGTATTTAGTTCATTTTAGTGAACATTTGATTTAATAAAAAAATTAAAAAGATTCAAGTTCAACTTGTAATAAACAATCAATTAAGATAAATATGTTTTGCTTAATGCTTTCATGCAACTAAACTAAAAATGCAAAGAAAAATAAGCTTAAAAAATTAATATGTATGTAGTAACGGAAAAACAACAAACTTCTCATTAAAACCAATTTTAACACATTTAAAAGCTATTTCATAGACATTCCAAAAATTCAGTTCACCCATTTCATTACTGATAAGATAAATATCAATATCTGAGGAATTACAAGGCTCTATAAATAAATTTGTTTCGATAAATATTCCCTTCCTATGATAAAAATGTCAGTACTAGTAGTTACATAATTTTTAATATCTACAATGGTGCCATTAAACAAGTAACAACAATTATCTGATGAAGCTAAGTATAAGTGAAATTTTCAAATAATAATTGTTCATACTGAGAAACTATTGATAAATTTGGAATAATACGTCCATTTACATGTATTTTTTGAGTATGAGGAAAATGTTTTACAACCTTTGTATTCTTGTTTAAATTCTGTAATTCATGTTTTCTATCAATTACTTGTTGCAATGGCTGATGAAGTTGATGAAGTTGTGTGTTGGGTTTTTCTTCCAGTATTTCATGAGTATCAGATAAATTATCATCAATTACTATGAAATCACCTTTATTTTCACCTTCTTGTCCAATTACCAATGGCTTATTGGTGATATCGATTTTCTGTAGATAGCTGCCACTGAAATGAGATGTAACTCGTTTAGCCTTTCTACACCAGGTTTCTTGGGATGTTTTTTCATCCATATTTTGCTCATCTACCTTCACAACCAATTTCTTTTTCATCTTCCCTGTTAAATTAGATTTTTCGATTGCAATATCGACCTCCTTACATGTTGCCTTTATATCATTATAATACTCTCTAATGAATCTGGTAGATTTTATATTTCTTCTGCCCTCCAGGACACTGTATTTCAAATAATCAAAATAATTTTCAATTATGGCGTTACTTAGTCTAACCTCATTATCACCCAGTAACATACAAGTCCATAGAGGAGCAAACGGTATATATTTTTTCAAAATTTAATCAAGAAATTCGTCATTGTAGTAAATATTGTGTATAGCACAATTATCTTGATCAAGCAGTGCGTTCCGTTTGTGTTTCATAATACGGTAATACCTTTTGTAGAAAGGACTGCTTCGGTAAAGGGATTCTGATCCATGGTTTACAGAATCCTTGATTGTTTCATTTTCGATATTATTTTCAGATTTTTCAAAAACTTTGCAAGACAATTTTTGCAAACTTTCTTTGGCAAATTCATTGAAAGTTTTGCTACTGAGGAGAACAACAATGTCTTCGAACCACGCATCCAATTCAGATAAACTGCTGATATTCATGGAAACAGCCATAACATCTTTCAAGAAAGATTTTTGTTTGTCGTTTTTATTAGTCAGATCAACATCTTTGCATACCATTTTCATGTAATGGGCACAGCATAGATAAATGGTAATGAGGTCTTTTTTTTCTTCTCTCGAATCATTACAAATATTGAGGCACGCGTTAAAATACTCCAACAAAGATAATCTATTGAATGCTTTAATAGCTGCGTGAATAGTTGCAAAACTAGTCTGTAACAAATCCTGAAAATAAAGGCCATTTTTTTTGTTCTTCGCAACAATACCGAAAATCGTGCAAAAGTTTAAAAATCGTGTTGGAATTGTGTTCCGCAGAAATTAACGAAAAAACGGGAAATATTCTCCGGTTAGACAACAAAACGACTCCTGCATATAAGAAAACTTTTTTTTTCTCTCTGTATGGATGTCGAATAATCGATCCAGTAGCATCAAAATGTATAAATACCCTACACGAAGAACTATTATTGAATAAATTACTAAGAATTTGGATCTGTTTCGAAGAAAACAATTTGGCTTGGAAGGGGAAAGACAATTCTCTGAAAAACTCTTTATAGTCAGACTGCAATTTAATAAGATCTATGACACCATTTTTGTCCCTATTAAATTGTGCCAGTTTTTCAGATTTCATTTTTCTAACGGTTGGGTCTGACACGATGTATTTCAAATTTTTAGTTTTATCAATTAATGTAGTACTACATTGTTGGAGCATTTCTTTCTTGTATCCTAAAGGTTTGCGTCTGAGTAGTCGCTCCTTAACAATCTGTCGTTCCACACCCTTAACATATCCTGTCAATTTTCGTATATGGTGGAAATTCATTGAAGAAGAATACACTTTTCCTATTCTATACTCCGTAGATATCAGAATCTTGAATTTTTTGCATTGTTTATGAGCACAAACGGCATAAACAACTATCGAAGAGGTTTTCACGCAATATTTCTTATAGCGTACTACAATGATACATGTATTATTGACATACGTATTGATATATTTCCTCAGAACGTATGGATATGATAAGGCATCCAATTTTCCATTTCTAAAAATTTCTGTCCATACGTTTTCCTCAATTGTGAAAGTTCCCTCCAATATGGTACAACTTCCATAGCCAGAAGTAACGGGTTCAGCAACATTTTTTGAATTTATGGGAATGATCGATGAACGATCATGATGTGAAAATAAGTTCAAGAGCGACGTAGGTAAAACAGTTGCTTCTTTAGACGAGTCCAGGTATTTTGAAGATAAGTCTTCCATTTCTGGTGAAAGTAAATTTTGATTACTAGTATTACGCCTTTTTCCAGGTGTCGCTGAACTGCTTTTTGAATTATCTTCATATTGGGATGCATAAATTTTCGGCAAAGTAGAAAGAACTTCGGGAGTTGAGGTTTTAGCTTCGTCGAATGTGTGGGGAGAAAATATTGATAGCCCAGATTCTTTCTTATCAATATCATTACTATGATCATTCGATCCTGTCCAAAACTTCTCCCTATGATTCAAATCACTCTTATTTTTAATATTATCATATCCTGGTGAATCCGAGAGAGTAGTTTTATCATATTTTGACATTGAATCGACATCCATTTCAAATTGGTGATTATTCAAGATTGCAGAAGAGGCATTATCGATTGTTTTGTGCCACATCTTATAAAAAAGAAATCTATTTTTCTCAGATTTTTTTTTTGAAATATTTACATAAATCTCCATAAACAGATTTTTGTTTTCTATAATTTTTATTTTCTGAACCTTTGAATTCAAAACAGATTTCCTTAAGTACTAATTCTATGTCGACATGAACATAATCGATTTTTTGAGGTGCATCTGATTCTAATAAAAGATTTCTGAAAGTTTTATTTTCAAGAAGAATTCTTTTTATCTTACTTGGGTACACTTTCACTTTATCTTCAGACAACAAGCTACATAACTGTCTCATAATCCCAACATTTTCTGTTATACTGCCAATACCCTCGTATGTGATAGATGGATATTCTCGTTTTATAAAATCTACAAGTATTCTAATCGACAGACTATCCATTATACCAATAAACTAAAAGTTATTAGCAAAATACCACTAAAACGACTTTCGAATTGTATATGTATATATAAATATATAAATATAAGTAAATATAAGTAAATATAAGGATAAAAATTAAAATATAACCCAAAAATTCAAACCAACAAACAAGTAAACACGCAAAATTTCAAATAAAAAAAATTCTGAAATACTTACTCTCGTAAAGAAACAGAAACACACACAAGGAAATAAAACTAATGAATATCTAGATAATGAAAGCTTCAGAAATCATTAGACTAGATTACTAACATGTTAAGGGAAGTTATGAGTAGCTGTTACTTGGAATGCTCATATTATATACGTTGTCAGATGAGTAATTTTCTGATACGTCTGCAATATATTAAGATGTTTCACTCTAGGGCACGCTGCTTTCATAAATGATATTTGAAAATTTTAATGTCTATAATTAGAGAGTGGGTACCAGCAGAGATTACAGAATAAACATATTTTTATTTATTTTAATCTTTGGTACCAGAAAAGTGTGAAAAGCATATTTTGTTTTAAGCTATATTCAGCAGTAATTTGAGAAGTATGTATTTAAATTAATAGGATTGTTTATTTTTGAATGTTAATTATTTCGAAAAATGTTCGGGATATGAATTTGAAAAGCTAGGTAAAAAATTAACTCCAAAACCACTATCATATTATTATTTTTACTTTTGGAAGACAGGAGACTGAATGAAATATACAAAGTTGGCCCTTAACCCGTTTCACAGACGGAGTCGAAAGGTTGAGCATAAAATGTCTCCCCACTCCCGCGCTCCAAACGTGATTCGCATCATTTTGTCAAAATTTCTTCATGCTCCGACGACTATTACACGCAGAATTTGAATTTTTGATGTAAAAGCTACTAAATATTACTCTAGGTTTCCTCAGAAAGTGGAATTTGTTCATCGAGGAGTAAAGGACAAGTGATTTGCAACATTTTGTCAAAATTTGTTCATGCTCAGACGATGATTTCTCACAAAAATCGAATTTTAAATGTAAGGGTTGCTAAATGCACCCCCTGGTTCCCTCGGGAAGTCGAATTTGTTAATCGGGGAGTGGAGGACAAGTGTTTTGCAACATTTTGTCAAAATTTGGTTATGCTCCGACGATGATTTCTCACAGAAATCGAATTTTAAATGTAAGGGTTGCTAAATGCACCCCCTGGTTCCCTCGGGAAGTCGAATTTGTTCATCGGGGGGTGGAGGACAAGTGTTTTGCAACATTTTGTCAAAATTTGGTTATGCTCCGACGATGATTTCTCACAGAAATCGAATTTTAAATGTAAGGGTTGCTAAATGCACCCCCTGGTTCCCTCGGGAAGTCGAATTTGTTCATCGAGGAGTGAAGGACAAGTGTTTTGCAACATTTTGTCAAAATTCGGTTATGCTCAGACGATGATTTCTCACAGAAATCGAATTTCAAATGTAAGGGTTGCTGAATGCACCCCTTGGTTCCCTCGGGAAGTCGAATTTGTTCATCGGGGAGTGGAGGACAAGTGTTTTGCAACATTTTGTCAAAATTTGTTCATGCTCCGACGATGATTTCTCACAGAAATGTAATTTTAAATGTAAGGGTTGCTAAATGCACCCTCTGGTTCCCTCGGGAAGTCGAATTTGTTCATCGGGGAGTGGAGAACAAGTGTTCTGCAACATTTTGTCAAAATTTGTTCATGCTCCGACGATGATTTCTCACAGAAATCGAATTTTAAATGTAAGGGTTGCTAAATGCACCCCCTGGTTCCCTAGGGAAGTCGAATTTGTTCATCGGGGAGTGGAGGACAAGTGTTTTGCAACATTTTGTCAAAATTTGGTTATGCTCTGACGTTGATTTCTCACAGAAATCGAATTTTAAATCTAAGGGTTGCTAAATGCACGCCCTGGTTCCCTCGGGAAGTCGAATTTGTTCATCGGGGAGTGGAGGACAAGTGTTTTGCAACATTTTTCAAAATTTGGTTATGCTCCGACGATGATTTCTCACAGAATTTGAATTTTTAATATAAAGGGTAGCAGAATCCGCCAGTAACACAATTCATTTCCATTGAAATGTAATATGCACCTCTCGATTTTTCACCTCTCCATGTCTCAAAGATTGAGAAAGACTTATTTTCAATGGAACAATTGATATTTTCCATAAGTCAAAAAATCATTGGTACGCCACTGTTTCCCGCGTTCGGGTGACTTCGGAAATATCAGCCGCTATCGTTGGCCGCTGTCTTCACACCGGTCGTGTCTTCAGCGTATGCCTTCTCTCCTTGAAGAGGTCTCACATGCTTAGGCTGCTGTTGGCCGATTTATTCACTGTTTGTTATTTTATTTTGAGATAATTCTTCAGGATAGTTTATCTGCTCCTTGACATCGGTTAATGTTATTATCAGACATCTTTGATTGTATGCTTAGAGCGGTAGTTGATAATAGATTTAAATAATTGTTAAGGAGGCATATAATTGCGATAGTAATTTCCCTGAAAAAACCATGGACGTATAAATAAAGATGGACCTAGCGCGCCAATACACACTACATGCAGACCTATGAAGCCGAATAAACGATGCTTTGTTATTGTTTTCTAGCAGTCGGAGTGGGAATTCACATACTGTGGACAGAGGCGTTTCATTGGGATGGATACATTCATGATTGTAGGAATATAAATACATCACATTTCAAGCTTTGAAATTGAATATGAACTTTTTTATTATAATAATAAATTAATGAAAGGGTAAGGGTAATGTTAATTTTATAACTAAAACAAGAAAAGCTACAGACAAAATCATACCACAAAAGTCTTAGATGTTTTATTTAGATCATTAGAGGTAACATACATGGAAAAAATAGTAGTTCGTAAAAAATAATACAGATAATACATAAATTACTGATTTTCGAATAAAATTGCTTTTGTGAGATGTTGGCGAATAGTGTTTTCTCTGTTTTTGTGGCAGCTTCATGGTGGATTCGAATTTTAAAATACTTTTTCAATATCAATTCCACCATTTGAATCCTATGATTTTCTATAGGGTCATCATCATACAGATGGTCCTTAAAATCATCTTAAATGGAATTTAGCAAATTGGCAATTATACCAGAAATTAAGAATAACTCCAAATTTTTAATATTTCCAATAAAAATATTTTTTGTCTTGTCAGAAAATCTGAAATATTTTCAGCAGATTCACACACTGTAATGACTAACTGTGACGCATTGGTTAACCAACTACATCTAAAACATAAGTTCCATGTACTTGAAACTGAATAATCAAACTCTTTAACAAGCTCTTCAATTGAGGTTCTGTATATTCTACGATAACACCATTTTCACTTTCTGTATTACCTGCTTCAACATCTTGGTGGATAAGAAGTCTCTTATAAGCATGTTCAAACTGTCGTGTTGTTGGGTTGTTACTGAAGCATAGCACGAAAAAATAATTCTAAGTGATCCTGTGATAATTCAAAGGTTAATATATATACACTCAGGTGCAGAGAAAACGGGCCACCTATTATTTTTTCAAAATTGGCTTTATTTGGTTATTATTTTGGCTTTTAAATTATATTTTGTATTCTTTATAAACAAAGGACTTCCTTCTAAATACAAAAAGTTGGAATACATGTGTATTTCCTCGTTTTACATAAAAAAAGAACATTCTGGAAAATTCAAATTCTATATTTCATTCATGCAATTCGAAAGGAGCTTATGTGTTTTCAATTGTTGGGCGGGTTCTAGGCAATTTATATTGTCAATATCAACGTTGACAATTTTAAAGTCTTAATTATGGTTTTAAGTGCTGAAGATTGTGCTAAAGCAGTAGCTCTTGTGGAAGATGGTCGAAGCCAAAGATATGTGGCTCGATTACTCAATGTTAGTCGTTCTACCATTCAAAGTGTGTTACAACGTTTTGGGGATACTGGAAGAAACACAAGAAGGCCCGGTAGTGGTAGAATACGGGTAACTACCGCTCGAGATGACAGATTTATTGTACTAAATTCTCTAAGGGATCGTCATTTGACTTCAGTAAAGACAAGAAATCGACTTCCGGAGGTTCGTGGTAAAAATGTAAGTAAATGGACAGTTCGTCGAAGATTACATGAGGTTGGGTTAAAAGCTTTTTAGGCCAGCAACTGGGCCTAAGTTACTTCCACGTCACCGGGTAGCGAGATTGCTCTTTGCTGGTGAACATAGCAATTGGAATCTTATGCAATGGAGTAATATACTCTTTGCCGATGAGTCCAGGTTCTCGCTACATTCACCAGACGGACCAAAAAGAGTGTGGAGACGAAATGGGGAACGATTCCAAGAATGTGCTTTTAGCCCTAGGCTGAGTCATAACGGAGGTTCCGTAATGGTATGGGCAGGCATATCAAATGAAGCCTCTACGGAATTAGTGTTTATCAATGGGGGCTCACTGACTGCACAACGGTATATTGAGGAAGTTTTGGCATATCAGGTGGTTCCATTCGCTCCATTTATTGGACTTTATCCTGATGCAGGACAACGCTAGACCTCATTCAGCGAGATGCGTCAGTGAATACTTGACAAAAGTTGGCATTGCAAAAATGAACTGGCCAGCATGTTCTCCGGACGCAAATCCTATAGAACATGTGTGGGACATGTTAGGCAGACGTGTTAGAAGTCGTGCTATAGCACCAACCACACTAAATGAGCTTCGTGTAGCTCTTCAAGAAGAATGGGAGAATATTCCTCAGAATGCGGTTCGTGAGCTCATTAGTGGGATGCCACGCCGTATGCAAGCACTAATTAGGGCTAGAGGAGGAAATACCAAATACTAAAGTCTATTTTATGTGTTAAATTTTGTTTTCTGTACCTCTAAAGTTTGCTGTTGTTAACATAAATTTTACTAAGTATACATATATTTTTCCTTCATTTATGTCATTGTTTATTAAGTTTAGTTTAAGTAACACATTCTTGTCTTTTTATACCAGGAGGAAGTCCTTTGCATGTTCATGAACGCCACTGATACTCACCTATGAAATGAGAGGTTAGAATTCAAATAACCAAGTTTTTAACAAACTAAACATTGTCGCACCATTACTGTAGTGTTAGTTGAGTCACTATCACAATATCCAAGATTTTATAATAAATTAACTGGGTTAAATATAACAAACCACGCACCGAAAATTTAATAAACAAAGGCAGCCATCTTCTCACAAACACAAGAGGGAAACAAACAGTGTTGCTTAGTTTACATTTGTTTTTCCATATTACAGGCTAGGGACATCGTGTACATCACTTTAAAATTATAGTAGTAGCTAAATGCTGTACATTTTTACATTTAAAGCAGATGAAAAGTCTCAAAATTGAAAGTTTTTTTGGATTTTGATAAAATTTAGTTGTTTGAATCAAACTATTTAAACTAAAACTTGGCCTGATATAACAAAAATTTAAAACGAAATGTGACAACAGCGATGTTTACTTTCATATTGGCTTCAAATAAATTCTAGCATGTTAAGTCCATCTTCATTTATACGTCCATGGAAAAAACGCTTGGTACCCGTATATCAAAATTGGTCTGATTGTTTGTTTATATAGAAGTAATTTGTTTTCTTCACTGACATAACTATCTTTATTCAATAGAGGGTAAAGTGTTCTTATAGCGTTACTGGCTTTTGTTACCAGGTTTTTAATATGTGTGTGTGCTTAACATTTTGTCTATATGGAAACCTAAATATTTTTTGGCGTGATAAGTTCGTTTTTAATTTTCAACTTTGACCTAATTTTGTTATTTGTGTGTTTGCGGGTAAGAATTATTTGTTCAGTTTTTTGAGAATTTAAATTGATTCTGTTTTGTTGTAAATATGGCATTACTGCTCTGTTCAGATGTATATCAATTTTTATGTTGGCAACTTCCGCGTAAAATTATCTTTTATATATACAGGTGTCATCTGCGTATAATGCCGTTTGATTGTCATTGTGCATTGGAAAATTGTGCGTCATTATTGTATATAGAGAAGGGGATAGTGAGGAGCCTTGCGGCATTCCTGCTACTGTTAGATATGGTCCGCTTAATGTGTTATTGATCTTAACATGAAATTTCCTATCTTTTAAATAAGAATATATTAGCTTTGTTAGAGCATACGATATCGCAAATCCTATTTACTGAATAGCATCCGTGATTGCAAATTTCAACTGCCCTAACTCCTTTTGTAAACGGCAGACAATATCGCATTATCCGTCTAGCAAATAGCACCCGGGACTGCAAATTCTAAGAGTGCTATAGGTATGCGTGTTGTGTTGATGAATAAAACAACTTCAATAGATTTTGGCACTTCAATTGCAAATATGAAACAAAATATGTATTCTAGGTTATAGGTAGTTATAAGAAGTAGGTATGTACTTTAAATAAAAAATATTATTTAGCAATTTTCCTTCCGCCTAGGTGTTAGAGGTTACGCTCAGAACAAATAGAAAAGTTAGACTCAAGGTCTTCATTTAGCACCTGCATCAGCCAAAGGCACTGGTATCTAATAAGTTCTTCAAATTAAATTAATGATTTAGGATTAAAGCGAGGATTGGTTGAAGACAACCTAAATTAGAAAACAAAGAACAAATTTAATCAATACAATGAGATTATAAATTCACAAAAATCTATCAGACATGAAAGGTTTGATATCCTGTAAAATACACATATAGCTTATCAATAAACTAAATTGAACGGCCGCTCTTCCTAAATATTAAAACTAGTGAAAAGGAAGGTATAAACTAAATTTAAATTTGATAAGAACATTGAAAGTAAAACAAAACCAATGCGAAGATAAGTTAACTATAATACAGATAATACCTTTATTAAATTCAATCACTTGGTCACACGACCAATGTTTTCTTGTTGAATTTACACACAAAGTTCCGTGGTGTTGCTCAATGAGACTCTTACAAAGGCGGTAGCGAAACACAATCTTTGTGTATCGACAATATAAAGTAAAATAAAGTACTCACGCACAACCTTGCTTGATTCTCCCTGTAGAACTGCTTCCTGACACAACTCACATATAATTAAATTCACTTTTGTTTAGTACAAGTTCATACTACGTTTGAGAGTTTGAAAGACAATATAACATTCGCAATGATTCTGTTAGTGAATCGTAGTTAAATTTATTACTCGTAAATTACTGCAGGTTTAAATATCTTTTGATATTATAATAATAATGTTTATTTCCGAAAAAAAAAGAAAAAAATGTTTTACAAAGTGTAATACAAATAATACAAAAGGAAAATAAACATGATAAATCGCTGAAGCTTGAAGCTTTTATGCGATAATAAATTTAATCCTATCAATAATCATACACTAATCAATTACAATTACAAATAATAAACAAATGAGAATAACAAAACATAGAATATTTACTTGCTTCAGATCTTATAATAATAACATAATAAGTGTCCAAAAGTTGGTATTTAATCAAAAATTAATAAGTTGACATATAAACCAATTCCCCCACTAAAGGACAATCCTTGAAAGTGGATATGAATTTTTGTTTACTATTTATTACCATTATTATTAATTGGAATGAAGCCAATACTACTTAATAAGAATATTACCATTAAGAAATAATAACATTTAATACATTAACGTAGAGGATAACAATAATTTTTTGATTCAAAACAACTAGAACACATAGTACACATTTGTAGGATCGACATATTGGTGAATTTGGATTCTTGGTATTTGATGAAGCCATTTTTTTAATCTGGATTTGAAATATATTAATGAATGAATTGCTGTTAATTCAGACGGAATAATATTATAGAATTTTGGGCCAAGGAATACAAAGGAGCGAATCAGAGTATTTTTCCGCGGTCGCGGTATTGTATAATTAGATTTGTTTCTAGTTTCATAGTTATGATCAGATGTTTTAAGTTTACATTTTATCTTGTGTTGTCGAATAACTGTTAATAAGAAATATAATTGTCTTATGTCAAATGTTTGGGTTTCTAAGTAGAGTTGGTTAGAAGGGTAGGTACGTGGTTTTTTATATATTAATTTTAAAACTCTTTTCTGCATTTTTTCTAATTTTTCAATGTAAGTTTTAGCAGCAGCCCCCCAAGCTACAATTCCGTATCGCAAGTGTGGTTCTACAAGCGAGAGATATAATGTCTTAAGTTGTGAAATGGTAAGTATATCAGACAGAGATTTAATTTTATATAAGACATATCTTATTTTATTTACTATATTATTAATATTTATCTCCCACTTTAGTTAACTATCTAAAAATATTCCCAGATATCTAACAGATGGTTTGGATGCAATTATAAGTAGGTTATCACTTATACTGAGGTTTTCATATAATGGAAGATATCTCGTGTAAGACGCGAATGGGATAAAGTGAGTCTTATCAAAATTAATTGTTAGGAGGCGCTTATCAAACCATTTAACTAATTTGCCAAAGTCATCCTCAGCTACATCTTTTAATTCCTCCCAAGTATCAGCCTTATATATAACAACAGTATCGTCAGCAAAGCTCACTATGTCTCCTTTACAATTAAGTTTGAGTAAATCATTGATGTGAATATTAAAAAGTAGTGGCCCTAGTACGGTTCCTTGAGGGACCCCATAAAGTACATTTCTCATGGTACTGTATTCATTTCCGATTTGTACATGCTGTTTACGGTTTCTGAGGTAATTCTTGAATAAACAATATGATTTATCTCTAAATCCTATGCTTTCTAGGACTCCTAGAAGTTGACTATGGCTAACAGTGTCAAAAGCTTTTCTTAAATCAATGAAAATACCTAGTGTAGGAACTTTTTCATCAACTTTTTTGGTTATATTTCAGATTACATAAGAAATTGCATCTTCTGTCGATTTTCCTTCGCGAAAACCATATTGCTTATCAGATAACAAACTATACTTATTTAAATAATTTAATACTCGTTTTTTTAGTGACTTTTCAAATATTTTAGATAGGCTGGAGAGTAAGGATATAGGCCTATAGTTGTTCATATTTATCTTATCTCCAGATTTAAATATTGGTTTGATAGTAGCTATTTTGAAAGCTTCTGGCACCGTGCCTGTCTTAAAGCATTTGTTTATGATATAAGATAATGGTTCATATTTGTTCTAGGGAACTATGTATAATAACATAGGGCAACAACGATCATATGGTTCTATAGAGTGATCATGCTGCCTATGCTCACATATGCGGCTCTGGTTTGGTGGCCGAGGGTAACCTTGGTCACGGCTAGATCGCAGCTGACGCGCCTTCAAAGGGTGGTCAGCTTGGGGGCAACTGGCTGCATGAGAACTACACCAACTGCTGCGATGGAAATGATCCTTGGTCTTCGGCCTCTTCACCATGTGATCGAGGCTGAGGCGGGGAGGGCTTTCCTGCGCTTAAAACAACTGGGATACGTGCGAAGAGGGGAAGAGTGCAGGCACGTCAAGAAGCTCCGGCTACTGGAAGATATTCCAGTTCTGGCTCGAGCACCTGATGAATGCCTGCGAAAGTACTACTTCGCAACTCCGTACAGGGCCATGATCCGGGATAGAGAATCCTGGGAAAAAGAGAGGAATACACAGCCTAATGGGACTGTCTGATACACAGATGGCTCATGCTCCGGTGATGGAGCAGGTGCTGGAATTTACTCTAGGAACCCAAGAACACTAGTTAGTGTACCATTGGGTGATCGTGTATCTGCATATCAGGCCGAGATATATGCTATCCTGGAATGTGCGCAGATAAACCTAGACAGAGGTTATGTGGATCGACGCATAACCATATACTCCGACAGTCAGGCAGCAATTAAAGCCCTGAGTGGGTGCACCAGCAACTCGGGACTTGCTAATGAATGTCGAGAACGACTTGCTAATCTTGCAAGGCACAACGTGGTGCGGCTAGAATGGATTCCAGCCCACTCTGGTTTTGAAGGCAACGAGATGGCGGATGCACTGGCTGCGGAGGGGGCGGCAGCTCCCTTCTGCGGCCCGGGCCCGACCTTGGGCCTAACAAAACAAAGAATACGCAAGGAGACGAAGAAGTGGCTGAAGAATCAGCACCTCGCTCATTGGAATGCTCTGCAGGGCCCTAGGCAATCCAAACTTTTACTGAAGGGATGGACTGATGGACACGCTAGAGCAGCTACTGAACTACCAAGAAGTAGGCTAAGGAAGATAGCAGGACTCCTAACGGGGCACTGCTGTATGATAAAACACCTCCACAACTTAGGAGTAGAGGGAAGTTCCCTATGCAGGGGTTGCGGCATGACTGACGAAACGTCAGTCCATGTTCTCCTAGAGTGTCCACACTGGGCTGTACTACGCAGGCGAGTCTTCGGAGTCCCTGTGTTGGCCCCTGGAGACACAAGTAGGCATCCATTGAAAAAGGTTGTGGCCTTTATTGAAGGGCTCGGCTTTATGGATGTCTAGGTAGCAGGAATGGCACAATGGGCCCGCCAGTGGCCTCAGTGCCGGAACCTTGGCTTGAGTTTGTCCAGGACAAGGTTCGTCTGCAACTTAGTAGTAGTAGTATGTATAATAACATAAGTATTGTGAGCTACTAACAAAAAACCTTCACCGGTTTCACGTTGTCCCTTTTTTATATTTTAATACTAAATTAAAATCTAATGTCAATTTGATCACTAAAAATAACTGAAAACTATTCCAATAACACTTGCGAGAACTTCTCTCTGTTTCTCAATGCTGGCGCCAGATACTACGCGGGGAGGGGCAGTTCGTTTAGACTGGACTCGACGGTTTTCACAAATTCTACGCCGGAATGTGAAAACTGAAACTAATATTGGATGCGGTGATGAACCATAATTCCTCGTACAGGGTGAATGAAAAGTTGAAATTAATTAGTTCGAACTAATTTTCGAACACTAGGGACTTATTGTCTTTAACACATTCTTGTAAATCATGGGGTGCTAACATATTTTTCTAAGTTCCATATTTCAGTTTCCTCCCTGATTGGAATCGCTTTCTCTATGTAAATTTAGTTTTTCTGCGCATAATAGTAATTGGCTATACAGAAATTTTCATG
Source organism: Galerucella nymphaeae (assembly GCA_963978555.1). Classification (NCBI taxonomy): domain Eukaryota; kingdom Metazoa; phylum Arthropoda; class Insecta; order Coleoptera; family Chrysomelidae; genus Galerucella; species Galerucella nymphaeae. Next base: position 13,347,006 of record OZ021715.1, on the reverse strand, counting down.
CCCTTCCGAGAAGTGTTAATTAATCGTTTGGTGCTAGTACCCCTAAATTTAAAGGCAGTATGTAAGCCACTTAAAAGGCTGGAGGAGCTTTTCACATTTGTATTATAACTGTTTATAAAGACTTTTACTCATTCTTTAAAGTTTTCCGGGTCATCCCACAAATTTTTTTCGATATCGGATGTAAATTTCGTTGCAAATAGTTTCCACTCATTTATAAGAGCACTGGTATTTACTTCCTCTATAGTCTATAGGGTTGTCATTCGCACACACTTCAAAATCATTATCGCAATCTGTATCTAATGAAGAGGTTGTGATGAGTCTTTCTGACAAATAATTTGTAATTTTTGTTAAACAGGTAGTGCTGGATTCCCTTTCTTTTACTGAAAGCAGTGGTTTTAACAACTGGTTAGGAGGGTTCGTGCCAGTAGCTATCTTATATGAAGTTATTTTTTGGTCTTGACAAAAGATATTACATGCCGATTTTATGTTGATTTTTTTTATGGCACCTGATTGATGTTTGCATATCTTTCCTGTATAGCCTACGGGACAGGAACAAGTAAAACTTTGCATATCAACATAATATTCGTTAGACCTTGGAGAACTTAGGACTGAATATTGAAAATCATTCCATTTCTTTATGTTATCTTGTTCAACATCCTTATTATTTACTGTATATTTCCTAATATCTACTTTGTTGGTAACCACATCCAATAATCTTTGTTTGTAATAGGCGTTAAAATTTGTCGTAATAAAATCTACCAACTGGACAAGGCTATAGGCTTTCGTTCTTTCTAACGATATATCTTTAAAAAGCCTAAATACTACTTCAACCATATTGTTGGTATTTGAGCCACGCGTGAGAAAGTTTTTTCTGTTAAAAAGACACCAAACCTCTTTTCTTTCCAACATTTTCTGTACATAGTTTTGGTATTTGGGATACTTGGAAGTTTTTTCAAAAAATAATGCAATGTTGGACTCAACTTGATCATCACTTTGATTTGACATTAAAATTTGTCTAAAAAGTCTGTATAAATCTTGTCTTTTATCGCGCTCAATATTATTGCCGGAGGCACAAATCCATTTCCAGTCCGATCTTAACACATGGAATGTGCAGAGTAACTATGTCGCGTTAGACCAATTTGTTTGGAGCACGTTTCGCTCTTTTAAATCATCATCAGTTAAAATAACTAAAGGACATATTTTTGTGGGCATAATTTCTATCAAATTTTTTGCAGCCACATCAATACCTCACGTTTTTCAGAAGTTGTAAGGACACATCCAACTGGAATACCTCCAACCGAAGACTGCGTTACAAAAAAAAATAGTTTGTGATTTTCTACATCACAGTTTCCAGTGCCATCCACAAATAATATTTCAGAAGTTTGAACTAGCAGATTTGCTGCTCTTTGCATCATCGGTGTGCATAGAGAAACGACGTAATGTTCTGAAATTTGCTCAATTTTATATAGAGTATCAGTAGAAGACAAATTTTTTTCCAGTGCAGCTAGCATATCTTTTCCAGAACGAGCACCAAATGATGCCTTGAAATACTTTTTACAAATATTCGAAAAATCATAATTGGTTGGATAATAATGTCTGTCTGACATCATTTCATCGTAATCATTTCCAAGTGTCTCCATTTTTAAAAAACAGAAACTGTGGTAAGCCGATGACACTGAATGGCCCCTCTCAAAATATTGAAGAATCTCTTGAATGGTTTCATTTGCAATGGGTCTTTTTGATAGCGCAGCAGCGCTATCAACTGTGTGATTGTGATTATTATTAAATACAATCAGACACGGCCAATTTTCAGCAATAATATTAGGGTGATTTGCTCGGGAATATTGAGGAGGAATATGATGTACTGTGACTATAATTTTGACAGGACAATTTATGTTTCGCGATGCATGAGCTCTCTTTCGATTAGTTTCAGAAATTTTTGTTTCACGGGTACTAAAATGGCAATAATAGTATCGTTGAATAAGTTTTTCTTAGCGGTCCTGATGGGATTTTGAAAAGTTTTGTGTATGCTCCAGTAGCATTCTGATAATCTGTCATCCATTTCTGTAAAAGAAAAATTACATTCTTTCTTAATTTTGTATAAGGTACTCTATACGCAAATATTTTTGATAAAATGTTTGCGCTTGATAAAAAAATAGTTTTAAAGTTACTAAATATGGGATCAAATATATAGGGTGTCTCAAATTTAAGAAAATGCGACGTTACAAAACCAAAGAAAAAAATCGAATAAAAAGTTTCTGAGACAGCCAAAATAGCGAGCACGCCCTCAGTGGCGCTAGATCTTGTACTAGTCTGTACTAAAATTTCACAACTTAAATAGATAATATGCCTATGTTATGATCTGTTATTAAAATTAAAGCATCACTATATCCAACCGGAACTAATCAAAACTAACGCCGTAACCATCTGATCCAAACTATTCTAATTTAACCAATTCTAATCAAATTTGAGCAGACCCTGTATAACGCTCAACGCAATTACATTGTAGGTACACATTTGTGATAAAATTCCTAACCCGGATATAACCTCATTTTTACCGGCCATCAATTGAGTATTCAAGAATTATAAAAGGTACTTACTTCTATTTCTTCCTTATTAGATAAGGTTTTCCTAACTGTGTGGTCATCACAAAATCAAATATAAAAACCTTAACCTCCGTACTGAATAGATACTAATCGTTTGGTTTGCGTTGTACTAACATCAATCTTACCACTTTTGGCGCTTTTTTCCAGACTGATTTTTAACGGAACATTTTTGCGATCACGGGTGTTAGTTACCCAAGCGATTTGCCATATTGTCTACTATTTACTAGAAATGTTCGGGCAAAAGCTGACTGGCGATCCTGGGTGTTGTATACAAATATGCTAGCCGGCCGACATCATTTTATGTTTCAGTCCTTCTATCCATACAGTATCGAAGGCCTTTTCCATATCGAGAGCTACCACTACTGTGTTCATTTTGTTTCGAAATTTTTCTTTGGCGTAATAAAGTAGTCTAATTATCTGAACACTGTCGAGTTACCTTCCCTAAATCCGAATTGTTCATTGGGAATCAATTTCAACTTATTTCCAAATTTGAGGGTTCGGTTAAGTATGATTTTGTCAATAATTTTTGCGAGTATATTAATTAATGATATTGGTCGGTAGCTATCCAAGTATTTGGATTTTTACCTGGTTTCGATATTGGAACGATAATTGAATCTTTCAAGTTTTGTGGATATTCTTGGAATTTCAATATTTCATTTACTATATACGTAATTTGGACTAAAACTTTGAGAGGTAAATTTTCATATAAAATAGTGTCCATCTGGTCAGGGTCTGGTGCTTTATAGTTGGGTAGTCGTTTTATGATCTGTTTTATTTCACTAGGAGAGGTAATGTATTTAGTCAATTCATTTGTCCCTATGTCGGTACTGGTATTTATGATATCGGTAATGTTCTGTTCTATTGTTTGTTCGTAGTCGGTGTTATTGCTTTTATTAATTTTGAATATATTTTCAAAGTGTTTCCCCAAGACCGTCCCTTTCTCAGAATCGTCAATGTATATTTGTCCATTGTGTTCGAGAGCAGTAGAAATCAACCGCTCCTATCTCTGCTCTTTAACCGACTCTGACTGCAACTGTCAAATTTGAGTAGTTTAATACAGGTTGTTTTTTCAAATTTATTTCATCAATTTTTAAAATTATTTCCTATTAAACATTGCTTATTTCATAGCAATATTGTCGGAAACAATGTACTTCACGTCTTCACAAAATTTCATTAGGTTCTCTTTTGTTGGGAAGCAAATGTTCAGGATTTTCTGATTTCCCATGTTAAATTCCTATGGTCCTAAGGTCGAGTCACCACTCGGTATATATATGAAAAATATAAAAACCTTAATCCAATCAAATGAGCTATAAAAAGATATAATTTATTAAAGCATTACCTTATGCTCGGAGGAATCAGGTGTTACTTGATTTCAAATCGTCAGTGGTTTATCAATATCATTTTCCAAATTTTCTTTTCCGCCAACCCATATTTTATTCTCCAATCCTGGAGCAGATGCCTAGAATAAACATTCAGAATAAATAACATTCTATTCAATGTGATGACTTCTTTTAGGGAAACAACTTACTTCAATTCCATATGATGTTGAAGGAATCAACTTTGGATTAACTTGGTTTTTCAAATCTTGCGGTTTCATCTTTCCCCATTGAACTTTCCTCTAGCTACTGAAATAAGATTTTATACAGTCGATAATTTACAAAACCAAACTTGGTCACTTACTTCACCATCACTGGATCCTTCATAAACAATTTCCAGTTTGTGTTCAGCTGTTGAGATCCCAGTGTTAGCTTCAAAATCATCATCAAATTGATTTACAAAACCCAAAACTGTTTTTCATCAATAATGGACAGGGTAATGTCTACTAAAGGGTCATTATTTGGTACGTGTTGCCCACCACCAGTTTGCATCAAGTGCTTCTTCACAGCCGCTACTTTTCTCCTCTCCTTTTTTTTGTTATCAAACATTTTTTTAAAGATTCTGGTGAGTCATGAAGTTTGCGGAAGGGTGTTGAATGTTGAATTCCTTTTCAATTTTTTTCCATTCCATGCTTCTTCCTTCCCCCTCCATGTTACCGCGTCTGTCTTTTTGCATTCTATAATTCCTTTATATTTTTCAACTAAGTTTAAGCAAAGCATTTTCTCTTCCGAAGTGAAATTTGCCGACCGAATTCTTTTTTCACCTTCCATGACAGAAATAATTTAGATTATTCAAATTTTAACAAAATTAAGGAGTTGTCAGATAGAATACTGGTATTGCCAACCAAATTTATGAACATCCTTATGCCATTAAGTAAAGACATATTGTACGTAAGAGTGGCTTTACTAAGCGTAACATGGTGCAGGGAGAGATTGGAATTTTTATTAAGCTGCACTTTGTTAAGCCCTACATTTAAGCTAAGCTGGTGCAATCGGGCATAAATCAGATCATTCTCAGTGAGAATGGCTTCAATAGTGGTTTTGGATATCACTTGTTTGGATTTAACTGATATTGAAAATTTTTGGTTTGTATCAAATAGATTTTCATTGTTATAGTGTTTGTTTTGTTTAGCGATGAGATTAGTTTTAAAGAAATAAAGTATTATTACAGAAAACTGTAATACTGTCTTCAGTGGCGGCGCCAGCTTTTTCTTTCCGGTTGGGCGATACTCGGCACAAAAATTTGGAGGAGAAACGTTCTTTATTTTTGTTAAGAATTCACAGAAAATCTCTAAATTGAATAAAAAAGTGAAATTAATATTGTTTAAAAGTCCATTTTCATCTGGAGAGCGAACATTATTTTCTGTTATGTACTGGTTTAATAAAATTAATATTGCTGGCAATGTTTTTTTTGCAGCCAAACAGCTAGATATATGTGAAGTCCACCTCGTATCACTAAGGGCTTATCTTCTGGATGTACGTCTTTTTGGATTTTTAAAAATGTCTTATGTATGGAGGAGCCACTAACAAAAACATGAAGGTTTTCAGGAGCAGAAAAAAAAATATAGCAGTCTTTTACGTTTTTACATATATCTACTACTACTAAATTTAAGGCATGATTAAAGCAGTGTACGTAAATAGCCTGTGGGACTTACGACATAACGTTTGCTCCATCATAAGTTTGTGCCACGCAACAACTTAAGTCGATTTCACATTTACTTAATCGGTTTTTGATAAACTGGAACAATGACGTTGCATCTAATTTGTCTGCAGCTTCATAGCCCAAAAACCGCTCGTACAACACTCCGTTTAAATAATATCTTACTATAATTGATAACTGCTCAATTTTACTTAAGTCTTCGGTTTCATCAGCCATAAGGGCAAAATAACGGGCTTCTTTAATTTCGCTACTAATATGTTTTACTGTTGACTTTTAGTATTTTTATACGAATTACAAGTTACCATAGAACTATTGTTTCTGAAGTTTTTTTCCAGTTTTTATAACCCTCAGAAATGAATGTTTTGGATGAAAATGTTCCTTTTGTATGCAATGAAAAAAATCTACATGGATAACAAAACACAGCATCTTTTAAAACACTGTATTCAATCCACGGATAGGTTTTATGAAAGTCTAATTTAAAAGATCGGAGATCCGGACCAAATCTTGTTTTTGGGAAATTGAGCAAATCTGGTTGTCTTGGAGGTTCATCTAGAGACTGGGGTAAATCACTCATAGTTGTGGGATTTTTGTCAGCGTCGCTGACGTGCATCCTATATCAAAGAATAATTTTTATAAGTACCTAATGACTTAAGTAGTATAATCTCTCTAACATAACAAACTTACGTGTCGGACTTACAACTATCATTTTCATCACCGCTTAATAAAGGGGAATCATCATCTTGAACTGTGTCTTCTTCCTGTACTTTCCTTCTTTTAGGATAAATTTTGCTGTCTTCTGCAATATTATCACTTTCGCATTCATTTGCTCCAGCATCAACCGTTTCACTTATTTCTAATAAATTTGCACTATGAACACTTGGTTCCGATTTTAAAAAGTCACTGATAATGCGTTTAGCACTCATTATAAACGACAATTAAATTTTCAAAAATTAAATTTATATGTATTCCAAAAAAGTAAAAGAGGAAACAAGTAACCTCTTTCAAAACAAAAGATTAAATGAAATTGTAAAGAAATACATAACATCTATTTTATTAGACACCCTTCCACTTGCAAGAGATTTGTAACAACAATATTGCGACCTCACGTGTCAAAAAAGTTCTATGTAGTACAGACTACCCTGACTACCGACCGGACCGACAAAGCGGGTGTTCATTTTATGATACATTAAAAGGCTTCCGACTGATAAGCGGGCGTCTTCAGACAAAGCATGCCGTAAATGCAATAAATCAAATAGACAGTAACAAGTGAAATAAAATGATATAGATATTTTACTTATTCAGTTTTTGTAGTATGGTCCAATATTGAAAGCGATGGTTTATGGCGACGTTAGAAGTTTAGAGGTAGTGGTTTTAGAAATTTTTTCCATGAGGCTACATTACAAAATTACAAACAAATTTCACAAACATGTTTGGACCCACTGTAAAACAGTGACTGTAAACGCAGAAAAAAACCATGTATTTTAAATGGAACACTTCAACAGCAGTGGTCAAAGGTTGAACATTTGATTAAAATTCTGAAAAAGTTACAGCCTAGCTTTTTACGTATTCCGAACCGATTTAGGGTGCGAAAAGGGTAAACTTAATTTTGACCCTAAATAAAGACCTCCCCAGTGTATAATCATTTTCTTATTTCACTGATATTTCAGCCACATCTTCTTGCCCTGCTTGTGCAAATTAATAACTCTCTGGCATTGCCTTATTTGGCAATTCGCTGTTCATTGGAAAAAATTTGTTGGCATTGATTCACATAATGAAGCAATTTCCTATAATAAATTATTCCTTTCGGAATAAATTTCTCCTATTCCAGATCTAAAAGGTCAAGTTGATTGAATTAAACGGCAAACATACATATCTTGTGTAAGTTCCTTGTGGTATATCATTTTTTTTTGAGGGATCAAAACACAATAATGTTTTTAGCGTTCCAGCTACCGTTGTCAAGATGAACTAAATATTAAAGAGTTTTCGAAACTGCTTGAAAAGCACTCCGATTAAGGCTATTTGACAACTTTGACATACGGTATGTCACTTAGCGTATACCGTTCCCGTACACCAACGGTATCTTACGGACGGTAGACATAGCGGTTGCATTAACGAAAAGGCCACGGAAAGACGAAAAATGTAACCACAATTCAATGAGTGATGTCTGTATTCTGTATGTTTGTTGTCTCTGGTATCTGTTTTTTGCGAATTGCGATAGCACATACTATTCATAATTTTCATGCTATCAATTAATAGTAGTAACTTGAACAATTTGAAAAGAAGTAGGATTCAGTTCTCTGAGGAAGACAATCAGATTTTGCTAACTAAAATTTTGGCAAACAACCCTTTACAGATCCCTCAAAATGGATCGTAATTCACTCAAATTTCTGCAAATTCACGTCTTTTGCTAGTAGAAACAAATGTAATAATATCGTAACAAAAAAAACTTTTGTTACCATTACCGTTGGGGCGCAGAAGGTACGAAAACTATATGTTTATCTGTCGAAATAGTCGGGCGGTTAGATTTATGTTAACCTCTATCGTCTCAGTATATGTACGTTTTCGAAAACTCTCTATTAAACAATTTTTGGTCCCCATCTGACACAACGGAAACATTTGACAACTAGACAATCAATAATATTTTAATAATGAATCCTTTTTATGTAACGTTTTTGTTGAGTAACTGGATGCATTACACAAAACAAGCCAAGCCCTGTGTGTAATGGATCCATTACATTTATTACACACGACTATGATCAGCGTCGCAGTGCAATATTTGAATCAGACTCGCCATGAAATGTCATACTTTAACTCTGACAGTATACCTTATTATACCCACCGTAGGTGATTTATAGCTGTGATTTTTTGTAAGAAAATGGATTCAGAAATTGAAAACGAACTCAACTTCACTCCACCAGAAGTTCTAGAAGCTGCCAGCTTAAGTACAATCAGCCTTTTACCCGAAAAATTTTGAAAAAAGGTATGAAACGGTTTACCAGATATTCATGGGGTCCGGTAAGGTTTGCGACCCTCGGAATTTTGCAACGATTTTTTTTTATTAGAAAGCCCTATGATTATAGAACGTTTTAATAAAAAAAAATTCTTGGATCATCCACTTTGAAAGAGAAAATCGCAATTGAAAATACCAAAATCCGCCATTTTTTCGTGAATATTTGACATTTTTTGACAATTATGTCTAGATATCGGATGGTCACAAATTTTAGATGGAGTGGCGAATGAGCTATGCTGCCAGTTTTCATTCCTCTAACTCGTTACGGCTTGAAAATAACACCAAGATTTTAGATCTATATTTCATAGTATTGCTGATAATATGAAAGAAGGGTTTTTAAAATAATCGCGAGACCACAGTTCCAGTGGATTGCGCTATTCAATTTAAGCTATATTTTATAATATTTATATTGATATTATTTCACAATCGACAAATGTTCACTTGAATAAATGGGAAAATATAGTTTTCATAAAACGATCGATAGATCAGAAGAAAAAACAAGAAGTGGTTTATTCATGTTAACCTTTGAATATAAAAACGACTAAGCTTAGGTTAAACAAAAAATCAACATATTATAATACGTAGCCTAAGTGTGTATTAACAACCATTACATGAGAGTTACATACACTTTTTTTTCTAGGAAAAGAAATTTGATTTGAAAAAAAATATTAAAAAAATGTACTTATTGGGACTCGAACCCGGCATGTACAGATCGAAAATAACCTTATGCGGTGCCTTTACACACTGCGCCACGGAATTTTTCATTTACATTATAGCATAAAGCCTGGGTATATAGGTGAACAAAATTAGTAACCAATTATTTTAAACAAATAATAACTTGGATCTGGAATCTTCCTCTACTCCCTGTATAAACATTTTAAATTGCACCAATTTCACGATCAATATTGTAACCAATAAATGAGTTTTTTATTATATCTTGTAAGACATAAACCGCAAACTTCATTCTCATGAGTGATTGCCATCATTACACGCTCGTTGAATAATATACTATCAAGTTCAAGACTGCATGGGCACAGCCCTGAAGCCAAAAAAAAAAAAAAAAAAAATTTATCAAGGTCCATTCATAGATCATATCTCTGGTAGAATGTGAAATGAAATATTCTATTTCATGACATTCTAACTATACTATGATAGTTTACTATTATACAAATGGAATCCAGTGGTGTGCACGTTCCAGGAATGCTTTTTCTTTGCTTATTTTGTGAATGCTGTGAATGAAACGTGCTTATGTTATTTTTTTGTGTAAAATTATTCTCGTTTTTAAGATATGTATAACTTGATTATGTGTAGTGATTAACAACTATTCCAATGATAAATTATAAGGAAACCTAGATAAAAACTTATGATGCTATCCTGATAACGCAGGTAATTGATTATTGGAAATTTCTCATGCTAGCATTGGTAACCAAATTACTATGACTATTTGATTGATTTGACTATTTGAATTTTCTCATGCCCCGATGAGAAAACTTGCAAATAAAACTTTTATAACAGTCTGAATATCACATACATAATCAAGGCAAAACATTTTTTAATAAATTTTCTAGACCTCGGTTACCGCGAAATTCATCATTATGTACAGCAACAAAGTTAATAAATTTGACAAAGTTTTTCATTTAAACAAAAATGGTGAACTGAAAACTCCAAATGAAAACGACAAAATCACTATTAGACCATTGATTTAGCAAAGGTCGTAAGACGATAAATTGTAAAAACAATGCGTCAGGACAATTTGGCAATCATTTATTTTCAGGCGCCCATGAAATGCCGGTCCACAATCATTAATAGCCGCTGCCTCTAGATAAATAATTAATTGAATTATAGAACATGAACATTACTTAGAGCTTGGCACTGGAGTAATGCAATTTCACATACATGATATTTAATGAACAAACACGAACGTAAAAGCCATGTCATAAATTTTTGACATCCGTCAAAAAAAACTCTGTTCGAGGGTCACCTTCAATCGAGCTGTACGGAGCACATATGTTCCGTGATTTCGGGTATGAATTACTCTACCTGATCATTGCGTACCAAAATCCCATACTTACATCTATTGTCCAATTCCAAATTAAACTGTATCTTACACCATACCCAAGTTTCCTATAAATACGAATCGAGCTGTACGGAGCACACATGTTCCGTGATTTCGGGTATGAATTACTCTACCTGATCATTGCGTACCAAAATCCCATACTTACATCTATTGTCAAATCCCAAATTAAACTGTATCTCTCACCATACCCAAGTTTCCTATAAATACGAAATGTTACACTCTTTTATTCACCCACGATACAACAACATTTCCAAAATAAGCACAAAAAAGCGCCATCCCAATGGTAACCGTTCCTGGAACGTGCACTTCACTGGATTCCATTTCTAGTATACTATCATATCGTTAGAATGTCATAAAATAAAATATTTTGTCCACGACCACCTGATAATAAATTAATATTTCACCTCCTTAAAAAAGGTATATGGTACCCATATATCTACTAGAGTGAATTATGGTTCATATTACACTGGAGTGTATTATGGTTCAAATTTGTTTCTGAAATATATCGTATCGATAAAATATTGAAATTTTTAGTATTGATACTTTTCATAAAAATATTTTTTAATATTAAGTATCTCAAAACAATATATTTATAACTGTACGTTGTATTGATACTTTACACAGTATCGTCTATCTTTATATGTCAAATTATTTTATGTAGCTACCACAACATTTTGAGGTTAGGAATACCAAATCGTTACTGACTTTTATTTAATAAAGAAATTGAGGGTCGTGGACAAAGTATCGTATTCTACTCACAATTTATGGCCGATATTCACTCGGGGAACGTCACCCATCGTGAATAATGGCTATCAAAAACTGCTCTTCCAATAATAAACTACGAGTATTATTGCACATTCTACTAAAACACAAAATTTCGGTTAGGATTTATTACAAGTATCTTAAAGAATATATGTACAGGATCTACCACTGTTCAAACTGTTACAATAAAGGAAGCATAAACTCACAAAAGGAAATCATACCCTGGTATAAAAAACACAGCAATACGAGAAGTATAGGTAAACAACCAAAAGTATTTAATTAAGCTTACATCAAGCAAGCGTTAACAGCCATATTAGAGTCGAAGCGGACAGGACCTACGCGATAGAGGTTTACACGCACTTAGACGCCTGGCACTTCACATGATTTTAATCGGGACTTAAATTTGGAATGGGGAATAAATACTTGTTAAATGATAAAACAAATGAAAATTCTGAACACTTAGAAAAACTTAAACGTGCGGAGTAACGTACCTACAAATAAAAAAAATTGTATTTTGTCTCGAGGAGAAAGGGGTTATTGACACGTTCTGCCTTCAGCCATCTGGCCCTCTTATCCTTACTGGGCAACAACGCATGGGCTGCGTATTGCGGGGTCGCAGGGAAGCAGTTCGTTTCGCCCACTCTCGACAGCCAAGGCTGCGAGCGTTCCAAAACGGCAAGAGTTTTGAATCGGCGGTCTCTTAGCTCCTATGTTGTTTTCGCTTCAACATCTTCGGCCTCCTTGTCTGCCGGAGCTTCGCTGGGTGGTTCGTGAATATTATTTTCCGGGGGAAAGTGTGGTGAATCCCGGAGAAGTACTGAGATACGGTTTCACTGATCTCTTCGGAGAACCGACACTCCTGAACAATGGTGTGTACCGTCGTCTTTTCATATAGGGTGCATACCAGGTAGGACTCCCAATGTACTTCAATCTTTGGAGGTGGGGGGTGAGGGTGGGGGGTGAGGGTGGAGGGTGGAGAGTTGGCGCATGATCGACTCCGAGCACCTCGAGGTCGAATTCCTGTTCAATCTCTTCTTCAGTTAAGATATCGAAATCCAAGTCCTCGAGGAAGTCGTAGGCGAATTCCAGGATATCCTCGGCTTCGAGTTCAGGAGATCCGACGGAAGATGGCGAAGCGGCTGGGTCTATGATCTATGATCAAAACACTCTTGCAATTTATCCAGTCTCAGGAGATGTGGCTTCCCAAAGCCCACCAAAGGTAATCGAGAAGAGATAAAATGGAATTTGATTAAATTATTAGTTGAATAATTTCGTACGATATTATGATTAGTTAGTTTCCGAATAGCTAACAGCTCGTTATTATAAATGTGTGGAAAGATCTCGCCTAGAAACCAACCTTTTTAGAACGCTCAAAAAACCGACCCTGGTTAAGTCAGAAATGAGCTCCAGGTGTACAGCCTTCGTAGATATACAAACAAACACGCAAATATATTATTCAATGATTTTACGATCATTCTATTTTCCGTCTTTCAATTCATATAGTCCAGCAAGGTCAACCAATAACATTAGAAACGGGGAAGTGGGAATCACTCGTGGAGCTGGTAGTTGATTCATTTAGGCAGTTAAAAATTCTGGTTTTGATTTAAAGCACGTTGTAGGGTGTTTTTTTTGTTTTTGACTACTCACAGAAACTCAACTGGTTTGTAAGATACTTTTAATTTTGAACCTTGCATAACAATAAAATAGAAGCTTTCGCTCTGAGCTCTCGATGACGACTGAATTCGCCCCCAACACTTGCCGCTCGGCAGTACCGGGGAAGAGCGCAAAAAATGAAAAACAAAACATATTGGGGATTGGCGTGAATATGCCGCCCCCTTTGAAGGCGCATGCCCTTCAACACAACAAGCGATAAATTTCAACATATAAAAATAACAATTATTACAAAACTTAATCTAATACCAAAACAAGATCATAATGCTTGATTATTAAAGTTCAAGTAATTTGCCCCAATTGCAACATAATAGTGGTGGGGTATATTGTTCATTATTCTAGTACGTTCGCACTTAATCATGAATCGGTAGAACACACACACGTCCAGCTGCACGCTTATATTCTCCAGACGACGTTCTAACGCTGATCACTCTGACAATTCCGTCGGCTCCAGGATGAACATCAACGATACGGCCCATTGGATAGTTCAACCGGGCTGTATTTTCCTGGCACAACACCACTAACATGCCAACTTTCAACTGTCTTGTAGGTAGACGCCATTTGCATCTTTGCTGTAGCGTAGACAGATACTCTCTGGTCCATCTTTGCCAGAAATGTTGAACCATCTGCTGTAACTGTAGATACCTGGACAATCTACCAGAATTTATCTCCTTGACGTCCCGTTGCGGTATGGCAGTGAGAGCATCGCCAATTAAAAAGTGTCCGGGGGTTAATGGGGACAGATCAGAGGGATCGTCTGACATTGCCGATAAAGGACGGGGTCGAAAATTTGCGCAATTGTGGATAAAATGATTCGCTTTGTTACACGGCTTTGGTTAATATTGAAATTTATCGTAAAACGGAATACATCCTCAATTGAGTTCCAAATTAAACCCAACGCAAGCGTTATCAGTTATTACATATTGTTCCACATTGTTTGATAAATCGAGGTCAATTTCGATAATTTTTTTGTCATTCGAAACCCACTTACGTAGCGTGAAACCTCCACTACTTAAAATTTTACTTATTTCTGTTTTCAGCCTAATCGCGTCTTCGAGTGTCTCCACGCCCGTAATTAAGTCGTCCACATAGAAATCTTTGCTTATTATGTTGCTCGCGACGGTATATTTTTCTCTGTGTTCTAATGATAGTTGAAATAAAATTTTAATCGACAAAAAAGACGCAAAATCTGTTCCGTAACTCACTGTATTTTATTTATAATGCTCTAATACTTTATCGGGGTCATTCAGCCAAAGAATATCCCGAACTACTTTTACAAGACGCTTCGAATACGACACTGAGTTTTGTGGTTAGACTAGACTCTTTAAGTACCCCGTGGTGCGGTAGATAGTAAACGCCCCCTTGTTTATTTATTTCTTCCAAATTAGTTATTTTGCTCATGTGTCCTAGATCTATATATTCGGACATAAAATCGTTATATTTTTGTTTCAATTCATTGTTGTTTTTGAATCTTTGTTCAAGCGATAAAATTTTTGTTGTTGCTATTTCCTGAGAATCACCCAATTTTTCTACAGGCTCTTTTAGCGGTAGCGAGACGACAAACCTACCAGCTTCCGTGCGTCGAAAGCTTTCCAAAAAAATGTTTTTCACAATCGTGATCCGATATGCTTTCGATCTGTATTTCCGCAATGTTCGATTTTCCAATGAATTAAGAATTTTATGATTACAGTCAATAGCCAAATTACATGACGTGTACGAAATATTTCAATCTGACGCCATAGGCCCGGAGATAATCCAACCCAGGTGTGTTTTTTGAAAAATAGGGCTGCCAGAATTTGACTTGATTTGCCCAACGATTAACAAATCGTGAAAAATCTCCGCTCCAATAACAAGTCAATATCTCCAGACTTGTTGAAGTCCGGATCGGCCAAAGTTATTTTATCAGGTATACTAATATCCGAACTATTAAATGTTATCAAAGGAATTTTACCTGTTATTTTTTCCAAGATAAAAAACGACAATGTTTGACTATAATTATTATGACATGATTTTAATTTAATAAAAGCCCTACTCGAAATATTAGTGGCTTAATTGTTAATTACCATGGTATTAGTTTTTTCAATAGACAAGCCTAACTTTGTGACTAAATGCTTATTTGACATATCGCCACTATCTAAAAGCGCACGACACTTCACTAGATTACCACGGAAATCATACAGCATGACCATAGCGGTAGACAACAGAATATTCGAGTGGGACCCCGACGGAACGCAGTGAACCGACACTGTAGATTGCTCGGTATTATCAGATGCTAACTGAGCAAGTCGATTGAAGCCAATTTCTGAAAGGCCATTCCTTTGAGTTTGTTTATCCAAAGTAAGGCATGTTTGGAAGCAACCATTGACAAATGATCAGAGCATGTTCCCAAGTTTGCGATGTAATCTGGGGTATTCTTTGACAGACTTAGAAGTTTTTTGGAAAAGTTTACCTGTACACGCTCTATAACATTAGTGTAATGTGGATCCCATATACCAATACCAAAAAAAGGAAGATAAAATGAATGAATTGTATAAGTTAATCCTCGACTCCCGAGTATTCATTCTTGACCGACACATTATATCCATTACTGCTCTAATAGCCCGATTAGCTTTGGTCTTAGACATCTTAGCCAGGGTGCAAAACAAGGCTGTGGAGGAGAAATCAACACCCAAGTGAGAAAACTGCTTTACTGTTTCCAAACAATATCCACTATAATGAAATTTTTCATTGTAATTATACACATGGCCACTTTTTGCGAATATCATTACTTTGGTTTTATCGGTATTGACTACAAGTTTGTTATCAAAGACTCGAGTACCTTCAGTCTCTATATCGATTGGAGAGTTGCCAAGGATAACTATATCGTCTGCGTATTGAAGCATTAATACGTCATTGTTGCCGTAAATAGATAGTCCATCCAGATTTTTTGAATATAATCAGATGTCAGATATAAAAATAGAGAAAATTGGTGGACTAAGTGATTCTCCCTGCAATACACCTTCCGAGATGTTGTATTTTCCACTGTATGAGTTTTGTTGCTTGATTGAGAATAATGCGTTATCGTATATCTGTTTTAGTATTCGAATGTGTTTAGAACTAATCCCAAATTTATGTAGTTTCAACCAAAGAAGTTTATGATTAATACTGTCGAATGCTCTTTTGAAGTCCACAATGACAGCGAACACTTTTCTGCGCTAAAGTCTAAGAGTGATTTGCAAGATCGAGGTTAAAAGGAAAATATTATCCTAACAGCCTATGTCTTTTCGAAAGCCATATTGTGTTTTTGGAAAGATATAATTATCATCACACCGGCTGGACACAGCAATTGATTAGCAATATACCGCGAAAGTTGTTTGGATCATCTAAGGGTCCTTTCTTGTGGAACATTATTATATTTGTGTCACACCAGCCAAGGGGAATCTCTTCCGATTCTAATAATTCATTATATAAGTGACACATGTACAAGCGCCAATTTTATGGTAAGTGTTTCAGGAACTCATAGGTTATTCCTTACCATCTTTACACAACAACAGGAATTGATCAAGTTCTGGGGGTGTTATGGGTGAATCCGGAAACTCATTTCTCACACCGAAAAAAAATGGTATCAAATTTAACTTCAATTGTAGTTAAGTGGTCGTAAAATGACTCCCATCCAGCAATTGATAACGGACAGAGTTTATTTTTTCGCCTAAATAAGGGCTTATTCTTTATAAAAGGACCAAAAGTTGAAAGAACTAGGAAGTGGTCTGACAAATATTGATCATCTAGTACACTAAATATGTCGACGAATTCTAGTTTATCATTACAACAGAAACCTAGAATCAATAAAACTTTGTCCCAAGGCATTACAAAAAGTGAAGTTTGTAGATCTGTCAGTATTAACATGATCATTTACTAATGAGAAGCTCCTGAAAGACATAAATGCAAGAAAATAGCGACCTTGAGCATTGCTTATTTTGTCGCGACTTACATGTCAGGAAAAAACTGAGTATTTGTTAAGTGTCTTCAGGGATCTCATTAAGCTCTGCGATTCGACCATTAAAGTCTCCAATTATGAAAGTTGTACAGCCGGAATATTTTTTCAGTATCATGTCTAAGGGATAGGGATATTCCAAGAGTTTCTAATAATTTACTGTAGTTACTTCTCGGTGGAATGTACACAAGGCAAAAAATGAACTGAAAAGAAGACATTGTAAACAGATATATAAGCCACCAAGGAGAAGTCTCCAGGAGTCTTGGGTTGTAACTACTGTTTCTGTAAATATGGCTATGCCTCCCTTTTCACGTCCTATAGACTTCTCCCTAATTGCTTTTGAGTGAACAACACTGTAATTATCACGTATACAATTTGGTACTTCAATATTAGTAGTCTGCCACGTTTCACATAAACATAATAAATCATATTGAACATACGAGTTTCTCATCCATTACCTCACTAATTCCATAGATGATTAAATTTTTACTCCTCAGTTCTATTTTTAAGACTTCAATCCTTTTATCTTGTTTGTCTAGTTTTTTAAGATCTTTATTTCTTGTTTTCTTTCGAAGCTTTCTTTTATTAGGGCGGTTAGTTCTTTTTGTGATCCATCTATTTTTTCTTCCATTCTAATGTTCCTTTCATCTATGGTGTTCAGTTTTTCCAAAATTTTATACATTTCAATATTTATTCAATATTTTCCCCAAACCTCACCTGTTTTGTTAATTTCTGAATGCTTACTATAAGTTGATTAATACAAGTTTTTGTGAAAATATAATGAATTAAGTTTATTCTTCGATATCTTGGAGGACAATAATATAACTTTTTAGTTTGGTTTCAACGTAACTATACCTAACCACGGATTTTCAACGTTATTTATCGAATGAGATTCTACTTCACTATAACGATATATTTTGGTAACGTTGCAGAAATAAGAATTTTCAACGTTCATGTATAATACTTTAATTCAACCTTTATCATTGTTACCCTAAAACGTTCTATAAATGTTTCAAAAATACTAATACGATAAGTCAACAAACGATTGTTTATATTTTCAAGAAAATATAATAACAAAACAAACATAAAAATAATATACAAAATTTATTAAAATAAACTGAATCAAAATTCCTTTAAACTTGTGTAGTATACCCATTGTGGTACGCCATTGATTTATTGATGGTTCTGGTTTTTGTATATTTAGGTTAAAAACGAAAATAGTTGTATGGGAAGTAATGAACATTCATTAAAAGTATTGAGGACAATTTGGTTGATATTTTTATTCTACAACCTATCAAATTATAGGGACAGTTAATGTGCATTCTGCCATTTTGTAGCGTAAGATATCGCAGTGGCGACGAGGATTTTGTTCTCGAGCTCTGCAATTAAATCGCAGTTAGTGTGAAATTCCACGTACAGTTTTTTTTTGAGATCACCCAAAATGACCGAAACTCGTGAAATTATTGGACATTTGAGGGAATTTTACCCATCATTGTCAGATTGGTCTATTTAGTAGACAGTTGGAAAATTATTTTCTGGCAAATGTCATTGAAGAAGATAAGCGCAAAGCCGCTATCTTGCTAAATGCACTTGGTGAAGAATCCTACAAACTTGTGCAAAATTTGTGTTTACCACTGCAACCAGAAACAAAAAAATATTCGGAATTGATAACATCCTTAACAGAACATTTTCAACCAAGTTTAGGTGTGTTTCCAGCTCGATTGAAGTTTTATAATTCGCATAAACTGCCTAGTGAAACAGCACGGGAATAGTCGGCTCGATTAAGAAGGTTAGCAGTGTTGTGCGATTTTGAAAATACAGAGTTAGCTTCGTGATCATTTTGTAATTGGCTACAATCCAGGTGCGGTTCAAGATCGATTGTTGGAGGAGAAAAATAATGTTTCCTTAAAAAAAGTTGTTGAAATTGCAACGGCTAAAGCAGCTGCTCATGGTACCTCGCCATAATTTAACCACGCTGCTGTAAAACGAGAATTGGACATCCAGTATGCGCAGGCGAAACCAAGTTCGTCGCGCAATTTCCAGAAGCAATCTACGTCAGCAGGTTCAACTACAACGCGCAGTAACTACAACGAACAAGTAAGACATCAACAACAAAAAACACTACCGGCAAAGGACAAATGCAAGTTCTGTGGAAGGAAGAACCACTAATCAGATAAGTGTTCTTTTAGAAATTGTTTTTGTCACATTTGCAATATTAAGGTCATTCCCATCTATAATAAAAAATAATAATAACAAATCTCCAAATCATTCTAATCAAAATTACTTAGAATCTGATTATAATCAGAATTATTTAGAATCTAATTTTTCTCTGTACATACAATTTAGATTCAAAAACTGATCCAATAATTATTGATCTGCAAATTGATTCCAATAAGTATGCTTTCAATTTAGATACAGGATCAAGCTTTACAGTTATTCCAGAAAATTTCTTTGAACGATATTTCAAGGCTGAAACATTGTATAAAATGGACAAAATTTCCTATTTATACAACGGAGAGCAAATAGGGCCCATAGTTTGTAATAATGTTTATAATAATGTAAGCAATGAATTGAATATTTATGTTATACCAGTAGCATCTGGTCCACCTTTGCTAGGACGTGATTTTTTTAATCTGTTCAATCTCAATATTTCAAATAATTTTTATTTGGGCTTACCTGATGATTTGAAATTTATACTAAATAAGTTTAGCGAAGTTTTTGAAAAAGGCCTTGGTACTGTAACGTTTATTTTAATTTATATTTACAACTAATTAATTTATATTTACCTATTTATATGTACGGTCCTTAATTAACTAATTTATATTAAACACTTAACTAACTAACCACACTAATTTATATGAACGTCACTGATTAACACTTTATTGATCGGTTTGTCTTTAGTATAAGCACTACAGTGTCCATCTATGCGACTACGTCTCAACTATCTGATTATTGTTGACTGTTCACTGTTAACTGTTAACTGTTTTTTTTCGCCCTGTGCGGCGATGCTATTTATATCTGAAATGTAGATTTCTAGAACACTCCCGATGTTTTTGTCGCTAGACGAGTTTCTGGACTGTTCTCGTCGGCCCGTAGTCTCGATCATCGTCGAAATCTCTGGAATGTTATCGGTTACTTAGCTTGATGGGACGCAGGGCTGAGGGGACGCAGGGCAGGTAATCATAGTCGTCTCATGCGGGAATTTCACTGGGACACTCGCGTAACATTGCCCCCTCCTTAAGAGACAGTTCCTCCTGGAACTAACTAGGAAATTGAGACGAGATGACTGTATCGGCAACTGGTTCCCTTGTTACATTTTCCAGTTGCATGGAAGTAACATGCGACCGTCTTCTCCGTTGACTGTGCCTCCTGAGAATGTCCGCAGACAAGTACCTGCACTTCGGTGTCTCAGAAGATTACTTCTACCATGTTACGGATTATTCGCCAATCTAAATGCCTACATTCAATCTTGGGCATGGCTAGCCTATGAACGTTTAGTTCAAGCACATGCTCTCTCAGGTTTAGTAAAGCTTCCCAGACATTCTCGTACGTTGGTCTTTCGTCGAAGGTGTTTCTCGTCACTAGGTGGAAATTGTAACGGGTGCCATCTTGTACCTTCAAAGCTTTACCTGGTACTGGTAACTGGTTTTTCAAACTTCGTGCGCAACTCTTCTTTATTAACAGAGATGGTAATCCACGCGCATCGGTTATGCTGGCAGGGATGTTTATTGCCAGTGAGTATTCCTCCGGCACGGTGAGCAGATCTTGTCGTTTCTCCGTGGTGACGCCGTATCTTGCTTTTCCGGTACCACCATAAGCACCCATGAACTCTACAAAAGCAGGATCGGCTACTTCTTGGAGTTGTCTTATTTCCTCATCGTGGTCACCCTCGAATGGCGCTAATCGATTACGGTGTACCACCTTTGGCTTTCCGTTTGGGATCTTGGTGATGCGATAAATGACGTCGTTGATTCTTTTATTTACAAGGTACGGACCGTCCCAAGCTTTCTGCAACTTTGGAGAAAAACCCTTGTGTCTTCTTGGGTTATGCAGCCAGACTTTGTCTCCTTCGTGGAAACCTCCTTCTGTAGCTTGCGTATCGTACCTTTTCTTCATCCTATCGCTAGCGATCTGGAGATTCGATCGAACCAACTCGTGGATATCGTCCATTTGTTTTCTCAACTGGGTTACGTAATCTTCACCAGCTATGTCTTCTCCGGGTCGGCATCCAAATTCAAGGTCGCAGGGTAATCTCATTTCGCGTCCGAACAGAACTTTTGCTGGTGTTTGGCCGGTAGACTCATTGATGGCGGATCTGTAGGCCATCGCAAATAGCGAGAGATACTGGTCCCAATCTCGCTGATGGTTAGCTACTACTTTGGACAAGTATTTGCCAAGAGTTCTGTTCATTCGCTCAACCATTCCGTCCGACTGTGGATGTAGAGCAGTAGTTCTCGTTTTCTTCATGCCGAGCTTATCACAAACTTCCTGAAACAGCTGGCTTTCGAAGTTTCTGCCCTGGTCGCTGTGTATTTCCAGAGGCACTCCATATCGGCAAATGAACTCCTTAACAAGCACGTCGGCAACAGTTGCGGCTTCTTGGTTTCGAATGGCATACGCTTCCACCCATTTTGTGAAATAGTCCATCACCACCAAAATGTACCTGCTACCATCTGCTGTCGGTGGAAACGGTCCGGCAATATCCAGGGCAATGCGTTCAAAAGGGCTTCCGACATTGTACTGCTTCATAGGAGCCTTTCTTCTCCCGTGCGGTCCATTGGCCGTGGCACAGGTAGTGCATTTCTTACACCAGTCTTTAACATCTTCGGAACTGTGCATCCAGTAAAACCGTTCTCGCACCCTCTGGAGGGTCTTCTTCACACCTAGATGTCCTCCTGATGGACTGTCGTGTAATTTCTGCAGTACTGCTACTACCCTTGATCTTGGAATCACCAACTGTCTTCTACTTTCCGAGCCATCATCGTTCTCGATTACTCGCTGTAGCAAACCGTTCTCCAGAACCAGCGAGTCCCACTGGGCCCAATACGATTTCATCGTTGGCGAGTATCTTGAAATCTCCTGCCAAGTAGGTCGACAGTTTTCCTCTTTCCAATGTCGGATTTTCTTCAAGTCGGGATCGTTCTGTTGTTCCTCTTCCAGTTTTTCTGGTGTCCATTCGTCGCTGGTCACCGTGGTTCTTCGAATCGCAGCTTCCTTAGCTTCTGTTTTACTGCAGTGGGAGCATTCTGCAGGACATGGTCTTCTGGACAGGAAGTCATTGGAACTTTTTCGGGTCGAATCTTCTTTCCGAAGGTCGACCTTTACTAGTTTTTCATGCTGGATGTCTTTGTTTGTAGCAGTTTTTGGTCTCTTGCACGAACTGCGTACATGTCCCCTTTTTCTACAATTCCGGCATCTCACAGTTTTCGGCTTTTCATTTGAGATGCTTTTCATCATGTTGACAAGCTAGTCGAGCTTATTCTCAAATTCTTCGTCTGCTACAGCCCTCACCTTATCGTATAGTCCGGAAGCCTGTGTAGCAGCTTCGTACTCCAGGGCTGCAGAGAGTACGTCGACCAGTGTCTTATGCCGAGCCAAACGTAGAGTTCCCTGCATTTCGTTGTCACGAACTCCGTCGATGAATGCCTGAACCCCTAAACAATCCATGACATCCTCTGGTGCCCATGGATAGGCAAACCGCACCATCCTCGCAATGTCCGCTTCGAATTCTTGCAGAGTTTCGTCGCGTTTTTGTTTGCGGTTTTTCAGCTGTGACTGGTACAGATGCTCCAGGTGTTCCAGGCCATATCTCATATTCAGTCGCTTTTTTAGTTGTTCAAAATCATCGGTCTCTTCTACTGGAATGGTCTGAAGGATATCCATGGCGTCTCCCCTCAAGGCAAGAGTTAAATTTAACGCTTTTTCCTTTTCACTCCAGTTGTTTGCCTTTGATGCCGCCTCGAATTGCTTGAGATAGTTCGGCCATGAAGTTTTACCATCGAAAGTTGGCAGTTTCACTCGACTGTTGATATCGTTTTCTATTTTTGGCTTCAACTCCACTTTTTCTGCCAGTTCGCCGTTGTTCGGGGCTTGACTACTTTTGAATCTTGTGATATCTGGGTTATAACTAGTCTTACTTTCGATTTCTTCGATTCTTTGTTTCACTTCTTGCTCCATTCTTTCAATTTTTTCTTCTACGGTAGAAATATCAGTTTTCATGGCCGTCATTTTATTTTCTATATCTTCCGAAAGTTTACTTTCCATGTCCGACATTTTATTTTCTATATATGCCATTTTATTTTCTATATCCGCCGAAAGTTTACTTTCCATGCATGAAATTTCGTTTTTCATATCCGTCATTTCGTTTTTTATATCTTTCGAAATTTCGTTTTTAATGTCCGACATTTTATTTTCCATTGAAGACATTTTGTTATCCACGTCTTTCGAAATTTCGTTCTTCATGTCCGACATTTCTTTCTTTATGGAGGAGGTTATCGAGGCGGACGCTTCGTCGGTGAATTCAAACGTTTCCGGGTCCAATCCATTATTAATCATTGCATTTTTCAATCGATCCACTAACACCGACTTGGTCCCGCTTGTGTCCAATTCGTAATCCTCCAACTCTCTTCGAAGTTCTGAAACTTTCAATTCACTAAGTTTCTTCGCCATCTTGGTACTGTAACGTTTATTTTAATTTATATTTACAACTAATTAATTTATATTTACAAATTTATATGTACGGTCCTTAATTTACTAATTTATATTAAACACTTAACTAACTAACCACACTAATTTATATGAACGTCACTGATTAACACTTTATTGATCGGTTTGTCTTTAGTATAAGCACTACAGTGTCCATCTATGCGACTACGTCTCAACTATCTGATTATTGTTGACTGTTCACTGTTAACTGTTAACTGTTTTTTTTCGCCCTGTGCGGCGATGCTATTTATATCCGAAATGTAGATTTCTAGAACACTCCCGATGTTTTTGTCGCTAGACGAGTTTCTGGACTGTCTCGTCGGCCCGTAGTCTCGATCATCGCGAAATCTCTGGAATGTTATCGGTTACTTAGCTTGATGGGACGCAGGGCTGAGGGGACGCAGGGCAGGTAATCATAGTCGTCTCATGCGGGAATTTCACTGGGACACTCGCGTAACAGTACTTTTAATAAAGGAGTAATTTCAATAAATTTTAAAAATGAAGAAGTTTCTGCGGAATTAATTAAAGCTCGTCCGCTCCCTTTCGCGATCAAGGAGAAGGTTGAAAAGGAGCTGGAACGACTTCAAAAATTGGGAGTTATTGAACCCATAGATTACAGCGCTTGGGGAACTCCAATAGTGCCAATTCTCAAGAGTGATGGTACAGTTCGAATTTGCGGCGATTTTAAAGTTACGGTTGATCCATTCATTGGATTTAGCTAACGCTTATACTCAAGTTAAGTTTGTTTAGGTGAGAAATCGAAAACTTTAGTAGCGATATCTACTCATAAGGGATTATTCAAATATAATAGAGCCCCTTTTGGGATAGCGAGCATTCCAGCTAAATTTCAAAAATTAATAGAATCACTTTTAGGGGGAGTACAGGGTGTGGCTATATTTTTGGACGACATAATAATAATAATAATAATTTATTGCTTCAAAAACAAAAGTTTACAGCAAGGGTGTATGAGTACAAATTGAATAATACGTTATACCTATACTAACAAACAATTTAAAAAGAATAATATATAACATAACAAGACATCTAAAGAGATAATTACTCATTGATAATAAATGACCTTAATCTTATAATATTCCACACATATTCACAAATTTGCCTGGCTTCAACAAGTGTGATATTTTGTAGAGTTTTGATTAATACTTCCAAACTCTACAAACAAGAAATATTTTGTTTCATGACGACGTATATTGGACAATCAAAAAGAAGATGCTGTAATGTTTCCTTTTCATTCAGATTACATGCGGAGCATTCAATATCGGGATCTATATAACACGTAGTTCCATTTAGGGTGAACTTGATTTTGAATGCATTTGCCATACGCAGCTGAGCTAGTGTGCGGGTGAATTGAATGGGCAATCTTACGAGTAAATACAAACTTGGATTCCTGGAAACAGTGAACAAACTATACAGATATAAATAGGAATACTTAGAAACCAGGGATAAGTCCGATTCATATAATTGTGTATGATACATCTCAAGTAATTTTAATTTTTTTTCTATTCCTAATTAATGTATGATTTATTTTATTAAAAAATTGTTCCATTTGTACCGCCCAGTTAAACTTGGCATCAGTACTACTGGATGTACGAATTTGTTGTCTAAAGCAAAGAACAGGATATCTAGTATCATCCATAGCCAGAATCTTTAGCAGCCAATTGAGGGATAATTTGAAGATTGTATATTCAAGTCTTACTCTTCCCACCTCTAAACGTACTATGGCGTCAGGTGTATTGATAGAAACAAGGAAATCTCATCCGCTATGATTTTTTATTATTCTCAATTCTTCAGTTTCAGACGTTTCAGTTGATTTATTTTGATGTCAATAGCCCAAGGATCTCAACACAACAAGTCCAAAATGATGAAAAAGGATTGGTCAATATCTATTTGATATTAGACATACGTAAAATAAGTAGTAGAATAATTTCACATGTGAATCTTTTCACATGAGGTCGAGAATCGAGCCTCAGGTTCTATATTGAATAATGTATCAAGAGGTCTTATTGTGAATGATATATTGACAGGTCCATTAAACCCTGAAGATGATTCTAAAATTTCTATATCATCAATGAAGATTAATATTTTTATTAAGGTTTAAAATAATTGCCAAGTGTATTATGTTTATTCCGATGAATGAAAGAAAAAATATGAAAAACTATTCAAAATGTATTGAAACTTTGCACAGATAATTTGAAATAAATTTTAACACTCAATTATATTTCGGATTTCAAAATGTACCATAAACAGCTTGTTTTAACCTTTTAACGCCGATTTTTAACGTCAATTTTGTCTGATATATGCTATCAAAATATTCTAATATGAAGAATAGCGCCCGTTATTAAGTTGTGGTCTATTAGACCTTGATCAAATATAAAATGGATGTTGCTGGAAAGATGGTTCAGTCAAATTCTGCATGTATCCCATTGAAAGGAAAACCATTTCCTAGAAGAGCTCTCAGGAAAAAATTACTGTATGCAGCCAAAGAATCAAATAACTATGGACTTTCAATTGAGAAAAAACGACATGAAATCTAAATACTATCAAAAAAAGATTATTTTTTTAGAGAGGATAGCAACAGCAAGAGAAATATCAGCTGCTGCCATGGAGAAATGTGCATCTGCTAAAGATGATAATTGCCAACTAGTTAGGCTGTCTTGTAAGAGCAATTGCCTTAGTTTTTGTCTCTTGAACTATTTACCAATGTTTTGATATATTTTGGAAATGATCATTTATTATTCTTGCCCTACAATGGAATTTCTCTTCTGTTCTCCCCACAAGTGTAACTTTCTTTTCAAGCAACGTTTAAGCCAATGAGTAACTGGTGTACCAGTTGTCTGTGGTTAGATTCCTGTTTTTATTTTCAAATGGCTCAACCAATCTGAGCACGACATCAGTGGGAGAATTCGAAACTTGATATAATACTTTCGGTTGCTTTCTGCAATATATTTCGAAATTGTAAACGTAGAACATCTTGGAATTACAAACTTGCAAAAACCTTCATACCATATTTAGCTGCTTTGTTTGGTATATACTGTATGAAACTGCACCGGCCACGAAATGAAATAAGCAATTTGTCAATTGTCAATCTGTCACCAGGACAATAGTTGTTTTTGCATTTTTCCACAAAATCATCATGAATCTCCCTTATCGGAGCCAGCTTGTCAAGCGATCTTTTTTGCGGCCTGTCATTTTTATCATCAAATCTCAAAGCTCTCGAGAGAAACAGAAATCTTCTGTAACCCATGCAGGCCTGGAAAATGATCAACCATCAGTTATCCATATTCCGCAAAAATTTGTGTTACTCAATTTTTTTAGCCCTGATAAGTATAACAAGCCGAAAAGAGCTAATATTTCTTCTTTGCAAGTTTCTTTCGCATCTTTTCCCTTTTGAATTCATCCTGAACAGATGTTATAAATTTGTTTGTATATTTTACTATTTTTTCGATTTGCTCACATGTTATGAATTGGAAGAAGACACTTAGTCCATCTGTGACGCTTTCACTCTTTAGTAATGGTCGAGAAAATATTTTTACAATATTTTTTGCATCTTGCTTGGCAAACTTCTTAGAGGTGTCGCACTCCAATTTAGGCCTTTGTCCTTACTTTTGAAGATGCTACGATCCACATCCTCTTCTGAGTCTTCTGAAACAGTATCATCGCGTTCCTGTATGTCATTCTTATCAGATTCTAATTCTGAACAGGAATCGTGGTCACTTCTTTAAATTCCTTCGACAGAATCGTCTTTATCAGAGCCTCCAACAATTTCTTCGTCATCAGGTGAGTACAATATTTTGAGCATCATTGCTTCCATTTCATTTTGCGTTAAGTTCTTTTACTGGGATGGAATACCTGAATACAAAAAAATAATAGGCGTAGTAAATTAAGGAAAATACAAAGAAACGGATACTTACATAGTCGCTTGGCGTATTTTATACTTCGCTCGGAACTAGTACCACTTCGGCAAAGCCTGGAGAATGACTAACCGCGCGATTCATGTTGCTGCTTGAATAGCGGAAAGAATACTTATAGATGGAAGAATACATGGGCGTTCGTGAAGTTTTGACGATTACTAGTGATTTCAGGTTGGTTTTTGGTTAAGTGGCGTACTTTTTACGCCAAATCGACCAATTAAGGTTTAAGAAAAAATCCTGATACCTGTTGATTTTTATTTTAAAACGGACTATTCGTAGGGATACCTTATTTTTGACGTCATCTTTGCAAGCGTGATGAAGTCATTGCTTGAATTTTCAAATGGAAATGTGGGTGTTGTAATACAATATTTGAAATGTCTTTTAAATACCTATTCAGCCATATCAATAGTAGGTAATTGATTTTTGTATTTGTACGGTACTCTTGCATCCAGTATGGATTTTCCGTGCCCATCGGATCTCTGTTATTTTGTTCCACCATAATTTCACTAGTAGTCACTAGTCGAATAAGTACTTTTCCTCGAAACAGCCATATCTACGCATAGAATTTTAAAAAGCCGTGTTTGTAATGGTCGCGATTTTTTGAAATTTATTATTTTTACAAAATCGTCAAGGACCTTTTTAAGTGATAATGGCATTTTTTTTACTGCAATTGTGAAATATTACTTCTTTACAACTTGCACTTGTTAAGATTGTCATCATGTTGTGCTTGATTCATTCCGCAAATAGTAATATCATCCAGATTTGCATGTAGACCTTCCAGGTTTTCCAATTTCATAATATATATAACTCCCTGAAAGTAAGCAACTCCATTAGTGACTTAGAAACTGTTCTTCAACTATTCTTCTATCTAAGTGACCGATGGCTCATGCGTAGAATATCTAATATTTGACAATTTGTAAACAGTGAGTAACGTTAATCTCTTCTCCCATTCATTACTGTAATGGTATAAGAAATACCTCACTTAAAACTAGAAATTCAAAACAAAAGCGTGAAAATACATTTAATATATATACAGGGTGAATCACGACTAACGGGACGGAGGTTTATAGCGAAACGGCGAATGTTCTGAAATGTTTGTCACTTAAATAGTTTGTACATCCATATAGGCTAAATTTTAAATTTATTCCGAAATATACAGGATGTTCCAATAAAGTGTGGCGTATCAAACTTATATTTTTTGTTATGAGACACAGTAGATAGAGCAATACAGTTTCTGGCTCACTACTTCGAAAAATGTCCGCTGTTGGCGCTGAGAGTGGCGCGGCAAATTTGAATGCAGGCCGCCATCTTTATTATTTGTGGGCCGCCATTTTTAGTCCGCTAGTTGTATATTTAAAATATCCGAAAAAAACTCCAGTGGGATTCGATCCCACAACCTACGCGTCTATAGCAAGGCATTCAACACATGCTGCCATGAGCTCTCATGTGTATTAGATGCGAAGAAAGGTGACGTAGTCGAGAAAGATCCGTTAGGATGATAAGGCAGCGCGGCCAGAGCATCACGCGCGCACCATACGCTTCTTGCTGTGAAATGTGACGTAGTCGAGAAAGATCCGTTTGGATGATAAGACGGCGCGGCAAGATTTAATAAAATAACAGCAGAAAAACCCATTATCACAACAGGAAATGATAAATATAAAAATAAAACAGCTCGCCACAAAAATTTTCTAAAATTGATATGTCTCAAACCACAATCAGAAAAAATCAACATCTAAACAGGAAATGTGAAATATCAAAAACCTTGGAAATTGTACAAAACGGATATGTTTTTAGACCCCAATAACCAAATGGGAAATATATTATCAACATTACAAAAATAATAGTTTATCACAATTTCACGAAAGTGATAAGAAATCCTTGAAAAAAGGTATAAATACTTTTGGTATTACGGCAACGACAGTTCCATTTTGATAGTCAACGAGAGAGAGTTTTGGTGCAGTTTTTGAAAACAAAGTAAGTTTTATATTTTTTTAACTGCTCTTTATATTTAGTTTTTGAAATTTGTTTCCAAAAATAAAACTATTTCGAATATTTTGAAAAAGTTTTATTTGCGATAAAATTATTGGAAGAAACTCCTTGACGACTGGTACAACAATTATCCTGTTTATTTCAGATGAGTTTTATCAATGAATTAAACAAATTCTCTACTTCTACAGGGGTAGAGAACAAACCTATTATCAAGCTTCGAGACATTCCGGAAAACGTCCCCCATAAAATCATACACATTAAAATAGTGCAATCCAAATTTGGAGAAGGAGTATTGGTAGAACTAGAAGATAACGTGACTTTTCTTCCCAGAAGGGTGACGGATAAATATAAGAAATACATTGCGGACATCAACAAGGGAAGTTATAATCTGGTGTTTTTGGGTCTGCAAGAAATTTCCAGTGGTTACCGTCCCAGGACACTATTTAAAATCGAAGAAAATCATTAAACGGTAAGATTTTTTATTTTTAAAATTTTGCTGATTATTTATCATGTGCGAGGGTATGAGGTACACTCACATTAACCTAACCTAGCATGTGTGATTCTGTTTTAAAAACATTTTAAAAATTATTTTTGTTTCAGCAACACATATCACAAAATTTGAAAACAACCGGCTGAGGACAACTTAAATATTAAGGAAATTCAGAAGTACACATCCGCAGTCACGATATAGCCCATTACACAAAATTTGGAAGCAACCTGCTGAGGACAACTTAAAAATTAAGGAAATTCGGAAGTACACGCAGTCGAAGACAACTTTAGAAAGCTGGTGAGTACATTTTTTGTGCATATACTCAAGAATGTCGAACTTCAGTGTTACCTTACAGCAAATTGATGAAATTTTAAATTCTCTTAGCAAAATTCAAACATTTTCAAATAGAAACAAATGGATTTTACTGATTAATAAACACATCAGAAAGTGTAATCAAGCTTTAAAATGTTTCAAGTTTTCGATCGGAGTAAAACATAAAATTCATACAAAAATAGCACATTTGAAGCGCATGCGATGTTTAATAAAAGGGGATCATGTGGGTAAAGGTCTTGAGAAATCTAGTAATAGGGTCAAGTGGGAAAACATTAATGCTGCATTTGAAAGTAGATTAAAAACAGGAGTTATTATAAACTTGTTACATAAATATATGAATGCATTTTTTGCAGATGCTTTCAAAATTTTTAAAAACAAGATTTTATCAGTTCTCAAGAAAACACAAGTTTCAAAAGTGAACACCACCTTTTGTGGAGATTTTATCAAGCAATCAAAAGACGAGGTGTTAGTAGACCGTAAATATTTCAGTACTCCCAATGTTGTATTGGACATTGGAGATGATTTATATGATTGGTTCAGTATAAATATTATTAATCCTATTTTAAACAGTTTATCAGAATTTGCTGAAAAAGAAAGCGGGTGGGCATTATCTCGAATAATTTTTTTGGAAGTTGCAATAAACAAATATGAAATGGGTGTTGGCTCGTCTTTCGTTCCACTACCAGAACCAATTTCTCGAAAGAAGGCAATTGTAAACGTTTGTAATACGGACCAAGCTTGTTTTTACTGGGCAGTAAACAGTTTTTCAAATCCTGCTACTAAAAATAGTAATCGTACTTCATCGTATCCACATTACTCTGAAGTTCTAAATACAAAGGGTTTAGATGCTGAAATGCCACTGTCCCAAATTGAAAAATTTGAAAAATTAAATAATATATCAGTGAACGTATACTCTTTAGAACTAAATCAATCGAATAAATCTACATTTTATACAGTAGTTCCTACAAGATTAACTAAAAATAAACTCGAAAGACATGTTAATCTATTGCTTGTCCAATCCAAGTATTATCCTAAGTTAAACGATTATGATGCACCTCCTGTAGACGATACGAATGAAAACATTAAGTACCACTATTGCTGGATAAAAAATTTATCTAGATTAATTTCATCTCAACTTAATAAATCTACGTGGAAGAAATTCATTTGCGATAGGTGTTTGAACTATTTTCATAGTGAACAAATTTTGGATAAGCATGAAAGTGTTTGTAAAAATATGAATGAGTCAAAAATTTCTTTTCCCAATTATACTCACATTGAATTTAAAAATTTTATTTATAAGCAGAAATGTCCCTTTGTTATTTATAGTGATTTAGAATCCATACTAAAGGTTTATACAGATCAACAAAAAACAGATAAAACTAAAAAATATCAACAACATGTTGCTTTTTCTGCAGGATATTATTTAAAATGCGCTTACGATGATCGGCTTTCATATTATAAATATCATCAGGGTGAAGACTGCATAGATTGGTTTACAAATCAGTTAACTGATGTAGCGAAATTTGTACAGTCCAAAATTTTAGATATAATACCCCTTGGTGTTACACCTAACTCGGTAAATGCACTAAATTGTCATATTTGTGAACATGAATTTACTGATAAAGATATAGTCGTTAGAGATCACGATCATTTCACTGGAAAATTTCGTGGATACGCTCATCAAGCATGCAATTTGAATTTTAAAAAAGTTTTTGTTGTTCCAATAATTTTTCATAACTTGAGCGGATATGACTCACATTTTGTTATTAAGGAAATTGCAAAACGTGGTAAGGTTTCCATACTACCGATAAATAAGGAAAAATATATAAGTTTCACCCTACATGACTCTGAAACTAGCATCAAGTTTAGGTTCATAGACTCCTTTAGATTTATGGGAGCAAGTCTTGACGAACTGGTATCTACACTGAAGGAGGATGATTTTAAAAATTTAAAACACGAGTTTCATGAATTAAATAACCAAAAACTGAAACTTTTGATGAAAAAAGGGGTTTTTCCATACGATTACATCGATTGTATAGAAAAGCTCAACGAAGTAGAATTACCGTCAATTGAAAATTTTTACAATCAACTTTATGATTCGAATATTTCCATGGAACAATATGACCATGCAAAAAATGTTTGGAATTATTTTGATATTGCCAGCCTGGGGGAGTATAGTCAGCTATATATGAAAACAGACATACTGTTATTAGCAGACGTTTTTGAGCAGTTACGAAGTAATTGTTTGCAAACATATCAGCTAGATCCTGCGTGGTACTATACTCTTCCTGGGTATACGTGGGATGCAATGTTAAAGTATACCCAAATAAAATTAGAATTACTTAAAGATATTGATATGATTATGTTTATTGAGAGGGGTATTCGGGGAGGTATATCTGTTTGCTCAAATCGATATTCCGAAGCCAACAATAAATATATGGAGGAGGAGTATGACCCTCAAAAACCCTCTAAGTACCTTATGTACCTAGATGTGAACAACCTTTACGGGTGGGCAATGTCAGAATTCCTCCCTTATGCAGACTTCAAATGGGAAGATAGCTCGAACATTGATATTAATCAAATTGCAGACGATTCTCCAGAGGGGTACATTCTTGAGGTAGACCTGGAGTACCCTAAGGAGCTACACGATCTACACCAAGATTTTCCTTTTTGTCCTGAACACCAAACGCCCCCCAATTCCAAATTAAAAAAACTCATGGCTACCCTACACAATAAACATAATTATATCTTACACTATCGAAATTTAAAACAAGCCTTAGCAAATGGTTTAATTTTAACAAAAATACATAGAATTTTAAAATTTAAACAAGCTGCATGGTTAAAACCCTACATCGCTTTAAATACTAAACTGAGAACGGAAGCTACTACAGCTTTTGCCAAAAATTTGTATAAATTGATGAATAACGCGGTGTTTGGTAAAACAATGGAAAATATACGGAATCATAGGATAGTGAAATTATCAAGATCATATTTGGGACGTTATGGAGCTAAAAACTTGATTGCTAGTCCTTGGTTTCATTCTAGAACAATTTTTGAAGAAAATTTAGTTGCAATAGAATTAAAAAAGAGTAATCTCGTTTTCAATAAGCCCTGTACATTGGGATGGCCATTTTAGACATTTCAAAAACTTGTATGTATGACTTCCATTATTCATACATCATCCCTAAATTGGGGAAAAAAAATTGTAAATTAATGTATACAGATACAGATAGTTTCACGTATGAACTTCATTGTAATGACGTATACGAAGAAGTGATAAAGGATGATATTCACATGTTTGATACGAGTGATTATGTCGAGGGTAATCACTTTAACATTCCGTTAGCAAACAAAAAGGTGTTAGGTTTGATGAAAGATGAATGTAATGGTTCTATTATGACGCATTTCATAGGGCTACGTTCAAAAATGTATGCTTTTAAAGTTAAGGGCGGGAAAATAGTGAAAAAATCTAAGGGGGTAAAGAAAAATGTTGTAAAAAATAAAATTACTTTCGAAGATTACTTGAACTGTTTAAAAAACTGGAAGTCGAAGTATATTTTCCAAAACACAATTCAGTCCTATGCACATAACGTTTTCAGCATTGAACAACAGAAAGTGGGTCTTTCTCCGGAAGATGATAAGCGGTCACTAATTCCAGAGTCGTTTGATACGCTTCCTTGGGGTCATTACAAATTAAGTAACACTGAGTAATATTTTAATTTTTTGTTGAGTATATGTATATAAAAAATGTACTCTTATTGTTTTAGATATGAATACATTGAGTGAGAACTGTATAAAAATAATTTGCGAGAATATAGAATGTCTAGCAGATTTTTTCGAATCATCAAAATTACCATGGACTCTTACCAAACAAATCGCAAGAAAATTTGCGGAATACAAGTGGAGATTTTTGAATAAAACTGCTCAAAATGATCAGTCACGCTTTTGCAGAAATCTCAATTTTGTTCATTGTTCACGAGACATTCTGTACAAGGACCGAAATGCCGTACTTGCTAGATCCGACTGGGACTACATATTTGAAGATGAGTCGGAATATTGTATATGGGTTAACTATTATAGGATTGATAGATATAACATATATGTTTGTAAAGAGTGTTTTGATGGTATTAAAAGATTGAGTTAACTGTATAAACCCTCACTTCGTGGAATCTACTCATCATATGGTTTAAATGAAACTAACTGTTTCTAAATGACTCCACAATATATTTGAAAAAAATGTGTAAATTGAAAGTAAATTGACAATTGTTTCGATAAATAGGTATATCATCGTCAGAATGACAGAAGTTACTTTTGACATGATGTATACTTGATATATATTTGGCTAGTCCAAATAGTGCCTATCTGGTGATTGACTCAATATATATGAATAGAAAAAAGAAGAATTTTCAAATAGTAGCTTTGATATTATTAGCCCTATGGGGATATTCTGGATATCTTTGTCCCATTTAAGATCAGTATAACTGTGCAATGATATAGGAAACCAGGAAAACTATATCTGCTGATCTTTACAATTATTACTTAAGAAGACAGTTTAATAATGGAGAACTTCCTAGATTCAGCTGTTCATTGAGGACTTCATATTGTGGGTCTGCTAAGTGTCTTCTAATTTCTAATTCTTCAAGGAAGTCCAGTTCTTGCTTCCTATCACAAACATGTAGTATTTCTGGTTCTGTGTTAGGTGTTACTGAATGTTTAGTGTCAAGTAGGTGTTTTGCATAATGTGATTTATCTGGTTGTTTTAATCTGTATGCTCGTATGTGTTCACTGTACCTAATTTCAAAATTACGAATGGTTTGACCAAGATATACAGCATTACAATCCGGACATTTAAGTTTGTATATCCCAGATTTTCTTAATGGGGTTATTTTTGTTTTTACATTTAGCAAACTTCTACCTACATTGTTTTCTGTTTTAAAAGAAATTGTTGTATTTGTTGCTGAAGATATTATCTTTGAAATATTATTGGAAATATTACCAGCATAAGTGATGGTTTTGTAATTTGTTACTTCTTTAGTTTGTTTAGGAAATATTAGTTGTAACGCCATCTTTTTCTCTTTTTTATTAAGTAATTTATTTATTAAATGTAAAGGATAACCATTGGATGTGGCTATTTGTTTAATTGTATTAATTTCTCTATCAAAATTAAATTTGTTCATAGGAACCGAAAATGCTCTATGAATCATCGAATTGTATGCTGCTAGTTTATGTGACATGGGGTGGTTGGAATCATATGGTATAGTCACATCAGTATGTGTTGGTTTTCTGTAAATTGAAAAGTCCAGTACATTATTGACTTTTTGAATTTTTAAATCAAGAAAATTAATTGAGTTATTTTCTTCAACTTCTAGTGTGAATTTAATTTTTGGGTGTAAATTATTAATATAATTGAAAAACATATTTAATTGTCGTTCACTACCTACAAAACACGTTAATATGTCATCCACATACCTATACCAAAATAAAATATTTTTTGAAATATCACATTCAAAGATCTTTCTTTCCAAACTGTCCATAAAAATGTTTGCCAAAATTGGTGATATAGGGCTTCCCATTGGTAAACCTTCATTTTGAATATATACCTTATTATCAAAAGTGAAATAGTTCTGATTAATACAAACATCAAATAAATTAAGTATGTCTGATATTATTCCCGGATGGATGTTTTTATCCTCTAGCAACTTTCTTACAAGTGTTATACACTCTTTTGGCGGAATTTTAGAGAACATATTGGTAACATCAAATGAAATGAGTTTAGAGTTTCCTTGTAAGTTGTATGTTTTCAATTTTTTGATTAGTTCTATGGAATTTTGAATTGAGTATTTAGAAATATATCCATAGTCATTGAGTATATTATTTAGTCTTTCAGCTAACTTATTATTAGGTGTATTAATGTTACACAAAGATTCGAAACCAATTAGACCTGTAGTTTCTTACATTAATACACCTAATAATAAGTTAGCTGAAAGACTAAATAATATACTCAATGACTATGGATATATTTCTAAATACTCAATTCAAAATTCCATAGAACTAATCAAAAAATTGAAAACATACAACTTACAAGGAAACTCTAAACTCATTTCATTTGATGTTACCAATATGTTCTCTAAAATTCCGCCAAAAGAGTGTATAACACTTGTAAGAAAGTTGCTAGAGGATAAAAACATCCATCCGGGAATAATATCAGACATACTTAATTTATTTGATGTTTGTATTAATCAGAACTATTTCACTTTTGATAATAAGGTATATATTCAAAATGAAGGTTTACCAATGGGAAGCCCTATATCACCAATTTTGGCAAACATTTTTATGGACAGTTTGGAAAGAAAGATCTTTGAATGTGATATTTCAAAAAATATTTTATTTTGGTATAGGTATGTGGATGACATATTAACGTGTTTTGTAGGTAGTGAACGACAATTAAATATGTTTTTCAATTATATTAATAATTTACACCCAAAAATTAAATTCACACTAGAAGTTGAAGAAAATAACTCAATTAATTTTCTTGATTTAAAAATTCAAAAAGTCAATAATGTACTGGACTTTTCAATTTACAGAAAACCAACACATACTGATGTGACTATACCATATGATTCCAACCACCCCATGTCACATAAACTAGCAGCATACAATTCGATGATTCATAGAGCATTTTCGGTTCCTATGAACAAATTTAATTTTGATAGAGAAATTGATACAATTAAACAAATAGCCACATCCAATGGTTATCCTTTACATTTAATAAATAAATTACTTAATAAAAAAGAGAAAAAGATGGCGTTACAACTAATATTTCCTAAACAAACTAAAGAAGTAACAAATTACAAAACCATCACTTATGCTGGTAATATTTCCAATAATATTTCAAAGATAATATCTTCAGCAACAAATACAACAATTTCTTTTAAAACAGAAAACAATGTAGGTAGAAGTTTGCTAAATGTAAAAACAAAAATAACCCCATTAAGAAAATCTGGGATATACAAACTTAAATGTCCGGATTGTAATGCTGTATATCTTGGTCAAACCATTCGTAATTTTGAAATTAGGTACAGTGAACACATACGAGCATACAGATTAAAACAACCAGATAAATCACATTATGCAAAACACCTACTTGACACTAAACATTCAGTAACACCTAACACAGAACCAGAAATACTACATGTTTGTGATAGGAAGCAAGAACTGGACTTCCTTGAAGAATTAGAAATTAGAAGACACTTAGCAGACCCACAATATGAAGTCCTCAATGAACAGCTGAATCTAGGAAGTTCTCCATTATTAAACTGTCTTCTTAAGTAATAATTGTAAAGATCAGCAGATATAGTTTTCCTGGTTTCCTATATCATTGCACAGTTATACTGATCTTAAATGGGACAAAGATATCCAGAATATCCCCATAGGGCTAATAATATCAAAGCTACTATTTGAAAATTCTTCTTTTTTCTATTCATATATATTAAGTCAATCACCAGATAGGCACTATTTGGACTAGCCAAATATATATCAAGTATACATCATGTCAAAAGTAACTTCTGTCATTCTGACGATGATATACCTATTTATCGAAACAATTGTCAATTTACTTTCAATTTACACATTTTTTTCAAATATATTGTGGAGTCATTTAGAAACAGTTAGTTTCATTTAAACCATATGTATTAAAAGATGTCATAGAAGATTGAGGAAACATTTGATTGCAATCAATGATCATTACCATGATGTTTGCGAGTCAGAAGATATCATTGGTAACTTGTATCACAATAAAGATTGGTGGTGTCAAAGTTGCTATAGAACAGTGCTTTTTGAAATCCATGAAAAAGATTCTTGTATTGCGAAACTTCATAATTCTCCTAGAACTCACAGATTTATGGGAACATATGATAGTGATAGCGATATTGATCATTTTGACGGATTCTAGTATTTGTAATTCTTTTGTTTTTATTTCATTTTTATAATTTAATCTGTTGTCGGTTCAATCAAATTTTGTGATTTAGACTCTTAAGATATGTAAGTTTTTTAGTTATTGTTTATCATAAATATATTAATCTTTTGTCGGTTCAATTAAATTTTGTGATTTAGACTAAGTGTAAGTTTTATAGTTATTGTTTATCATAAATATATTAATCTTTTGTCGGTTTAATCAAATTTTGTGATTTAGACTAAGTGTAAGTTTTATAGTTATTGTTTATCATAAATAAATTAATCTTTTCTCAGTTCAATCAAATTACTCTACCAAAACTCTAACTCGTTGATTATCAATATGGAACTCGTTGTGATAAGATTAAATCAGTTACCTAAGAAAACATATTTTATTTATTAATAAAAAGATATAATTTTGCTAAGTAAATTCTTTAGCTGTTCTTTTAATCCTTCATTGGGACACGGTATTCCAAACCGGTTCCCATTAAATTTTCCAGCTTCCATTACCTTCTTTGTATATTCGCTGAATTTATAATATGTGTCTCCTTTCAAGAAATATATATATCCATCAATGAACTTGAAGGCACTTGTTATACCTAGTGGTAAGCCTGGAAATTGATCGGCAATTCGTCCACGCGTCTTCAATAGGAAAGGAAACATGGTAAATTCGATATAATTATAAGTATCGTAAAAAACGAAATATCTACCATGATGGTCTTGAAAAACTGCATTGATTTCTCTGAATCTGAAATTAATATCATTTCTTGTTATGTGTAAATCTGGGAAAGATGATGTAAGAAAGTCTTTAGTGGTGTTGTCGATTACCAAAAGGGAACCCTCAGAATTTTGGAAAATATGCGATATAGATGAATACTTGAGTTGTGCAGGGAGATAATCATGAAGATCATCAGGACTTGAGGGAATTCGCATATCATTTAAATCAAATTTCCATAAAAAATTTTGGTAACCAACATATAGTCGGAAGTTTGGAAACGACGGAGCAGTTGCCAGAAACATAAAGCTTGGTATTGTTATATCACATAAATTTTTGATTGTTGTACTAGGTAAACTTTTGATTGTTGTACTAGGTAAACTTTTGATTGTTGCACTATGATGATTCTTATGATGTGTGGAAGTAGTGGCTGTGGTTGTTGTTATCAAAGGTTTGGTGGATGTCTTAAAAATTTTAGGCCCATAAAGAGCACTCATACCCAAAATATCATCTTGACTAATATCCTGCACATATTCATGATACCAAGGAAACATTATTGCATCTTCAACATCACTGTGTCCTAAACCTAAATTATGACCAATTTCATGTACTAATACCATTAGAAGATTAGTTTTTCCATCTGTCGGTGTGCTTAGTTCAGTAAAATCCCAATTTTCATCACTATCAATATGAAGTTCAATGCATTTATCATCACCTGTGGGGAAAAATGCATGTGCAAGTACTTGGCCCGAACCATCGAATGGAAATTGACAAGCATGATTTCCTTCACAGTCTGCTCGATTCCAGTGTACTCTTCGTCCAAAGGAAATGGTAATGTCAGGTTTATGTTGTATCGGAGAGGTAATTTGCGTGAATTGAAAATTGGAAACTTTCTCCCACATACTAAAAGCTTTTTCCGTTAAACGTTTAAGTGTAGAATTGGCTTTAGGGAAATACCAATATAGGTTGGTATTGTTCCATTTGGCATGAACTCTGTAATTGTTTTCGGCTTGAACACATCGAGGTTTGGATAGCAAACGTGATGTAGCATTATTCAAATCACCACTTACTGGAAGATTATATCGTTCTTGGAAAGCTCCTAAGGTACTTTTAAAATCGGTGGTGCTGCCATCAGTAGTGTTTATGTAACCATAATTCTTTAAATAATCTATGACTTCAGATTCATTGAGCGTCAAAGCTTGACGGGTGACACAGAATAATATCAACAGAATGCGACCAATCATAATGATAATCTGAATAAGAATGATGTTTATGTCGTTCAACATCTATATATGTAATAATTTAACGTAACATGTGACTTGACAAGTCGTTTACATTTGTTTTTTAAAAAATAATCACCAAAAATTTTTAAAGTTTTTATTTCAATAAAAACACCAATAATATACAATTATTTATTTAAATCATTGATAACTTTAACTTTATAAAAGTATACAAATTCTCTGAGGGCATTGTGTAACATATCGTTTGGTGTAATGGAACAAAATGCATATAAAATTTGTAAAGGACTTAAATTTTCGGAGAAGGTATTTTTACAGAAATCCAAAACATTATAATAATATTCACAAAAATTTTAATTTTCTAGTACAAATATACGTTGTACAATCAAATTATTTAATTCTGAAATTTGCGATACCTCTTCTTCATCCATGTAATACTCAACACCATGTTTCTTGACTAAAATCACCTTATTATCATCGTAATTTAATGGTATGATTGTACAGTGATCCTCACATAGTAATGAATTAGGTTTGAATTCGTCTCCGGTATGAAAGAAATTCATCTGTTGTGTCATAATTGAGATAAAGGCATTCCATTCATAAGTACTGAAAGATATTTTGCTGAACTTAAGATGTTGGGATAAGATGACAGCAGGTGTGAATGATCTTGCAGGACTTATTCCACATTTTACTTCATACCCCGAAATTGGATACTGTGTTGAAAGCAGGTAAATGTTTTCAGACTTGACAGCAGTCTCATAGTTTTCCAATATTCTATCTAACTCTGAACTGTAGTTACTCGAATCAGATTCGTCCACGATGTCGACACTACCACTATCTTGGGAACTCATGTTGCTAACTGAGTTTGATATCCAAAGCTCACTCCAATTTATAGCTCCTGCTCTTTCAAGGTTTTCTACGCGGCGAACCGAAAAATAGATCTGTACATTTTGTTACCCTTTCTTCTGAGCACCTTTTCAACTAAGTAAATGTCTGCATTTGATGTTTTCTGTAGTTCTTCATCATAGAAGCAGCCGCTGATTGGTGTACCTTGCATGTCTTCAAGTAAATACGTAGCAGGATTGGTAATTTTAACTTTGATGATTTTGAATAGTTCTGTAGTCCAATTGGGTGTATATCCTTTTTCAAAGACATGTTTTGCCTTGGATATGCGCACAATGTCACCAACTTTAAATTTTCGTGGACCGGCTATCTTTAAATGACTATAGGTGTTATTCAAAATAGATTTTTCGTTGGATTTGTTAACTTGAGAAGGTCTATATTTTGTTGTGGAATGTTTTGTATCGTTATAGTTTTGAGTGATTTCAGGCAGAATATCAATCCATTTGTAGGTGCCATTTAAACTGAAATACTTGTAGAGTTTCGATTTCAAAGTTCTTATTACACGCTCTGCCATAGAAGCTTTCATTGTACTGAATACGCTGTAATGATTTATGTTGTGTTTTCTCATTAAATTTTGAAATTTGCTATTGTAAAATTCCTTTCCTTGATCAGATTGCAGATTTTTTGGTATTCGTCTAGTGTGAGCGAGAATGTCCGAGAATGCCCGAGTAATCTCCTCTCCGGTCTTAGTCTTTAGTGGGCGTGTCCACACAAACTTAGAAAAACAATCAATGACGACCAGTATCATTTTATGATTCCTATTTTGTGATGCAAAATTCCTCATCTCCGCAAGATCCATTTGCCAAAGATCGTCAAGGCCCTTAATAATAATAAATAAATAAATAAATTCTTTAT
This sequence comes from Galerucella nymphaeae, assembly GCA_963978555.1. NCBI lineage: Eukaryota > Metazoa > Arthropoda > Insecta > Coleoptera > Chrysomelidae > Galerucella > Galerucella nymphaeae. The sequence continues at coordinate 13,304,764 of OZ021715.1, read as the reverse complement.
TTTTTGAATGACAAACAAAGTTTGTATAAAATTCGTCAGAAGTTTTCTTAAAATCTAACCTAACTAACTTACTAACTAACTAACTAGTACAGCCTAAAAGTAGAGTAAAAATAACGCATAGTAAAAAATATAGTATAATAATACACAAAGTTCTTACAAATTAAAAAACTCATCGACTGAATAGTAACACATATCTACTAAAAACGTTTTGAGTAAACTTTTGAACGATTTTATTGTTTTACTTGATTTAATATGTAATGGTAATTTATTAAAAAGTCGTTGTCCAATTATAGGAGGGGATTTGAAAGTAATATTACTTTTAGGAAAAGTCAAAGACAGATTATCACATCGTCTTGTATTAATATTATGCATCTGGTAGTTAGTTTTAAAATCACGTATGTTGTTATATATAAAAACACAAACATCTAAAATAAACAAACAGGGCAACGTTAATATTTTAAATTTTTTAAAAAGTTCTTTACAACCAGTTAGCCGAGAGACACCAGCAATACAACGAATTATTTTTTTTTGTGACACAAAGACGTTTTTAGAATTTGTAGACAATCCCCAGAAAGATATGCCATACCTCAGACGGGATTCCACTTGTGCATAATACAGCATAATCATTTGTTTTTGTGTAAGAACGGATCTTAGATTTCTAAATAAGTAATTAGTGGAATTTAACCTTGAAACAATTGCCTCGCACTGTTTACTCCAATTAAGGCATTCGTCGATCAGCAAGCCTAGAAATTTGACATAAGAGACACACTTTATCGATTCATTATTAATTTTTAGATCAACTAACTGCAGTTGTTTTTGTCTATGATGAAATTGTATTGCCTGAGTTTTTTCTGCATTAAGATAGAGTGAATTTATGCTAAACCAATTGTAAAGACTCGCCAGGAGACTATTACAATTATCTTCAACTACTGATTGACATTTATCAGAAACCAACAACGAGGTGTCATCAGCATATAATGTAAAGTGAGTTGATAAGTTAACTGACACAATGTCATTTATATAAATTAAAAACAGAATTGGACCCATAATTGATCCTTGAGGCACACCAACTGTTGAAGATAGATAATTTGATGTACATGTTTCAATACTGCTTTTTGTTATTTTTGGTAAGCTCACGTATTGTTGACGTGCATTTAAGTAAGATGTGATCCAATTTAGTGAGTGATTTTGGATTCCCATGTTATATAATTTCATAGCTAAGATTTTATGATCGACACAGTCAAACGCCCTGCTGAGATCACAAAAGATCCCAACAGGACACTCACCCGAATCTATCATATTTGTAAGTTCTTGATAAAAAGAATGTATTGCGGTGTTAGTTGATTTTGCAGTTTGAAAACCGTGTTGGTTTTGCACAATCGTATTATTTAGCTGTAGGTATGCATTAAGTCTTTTCAGATAGCTATACTCAAAAATTTTTGAGAATATAGAAGGAATAGTTATAGGACGGTAATTACTAACCTGTTTAGAATCACCTTTCTTAAATATTGGAATTATTCTTCCAGTTTTGATCATATCTGGAAAAGTTCCATTCGAAAAGGAAAGATTGATAAGATGTGTCAGAGGGGATATTATAAATGGCAATATTTTTTTAATCAAGAATGCTGGTACCTCATCGAAACCACAAGATGTTTTATTTTTCAGTTTGTCATGTAATAGTTCATATAATTCTTCCCGATTAAAAGGATACAAGCGGAAGGTATTATTGGGTATTTTTGATTCATTAAAATTAAAATTGAGTTGTTCTCCAATCGCTCCAGTACGTGAAATTTTCGATACCATTTCCCGTGGCGCATTGTTAAAAAATGTGTTAAACATATTAGCTACGTCAGTAGGATTATCTATTATTACATTATCGTTATTGTACAATGAAATAACTTTTTTACGCTCATTATTTGTAGTAAAATCATTTATTAGTTTCCATGCACTTTTTGTTGGATTATCCGAACTTGAAATTATGGTTTGGTAATGTATTTTCCTAGTTGTTTGTAAAAGTTTTACATGTTCTTTTTTTTGTAAATTATAGTATGGACGTAGTTGCGGAAGTTGTCTAGATAATGCATGCAGATTTTTCAAATTATTGCTAGAACATTGTACCTCTTTGTTTATCCACCTTTTATTATTTTTAATTAGTTTCTTTCTCAACAATGGAAAATGAATATTAAAATAATGCCTAAAAACAATCATAAAATTATCAAATGCTAGATTGGTATCTAAAATTCCATATACTGTATTCCAGTTCTCAAGAGCAAGACTATCAACAAAATGACCCATCGCACTCTCAGCAAAAACTCTCTTATAGCAAAAACTTGGTAAGGCAGCTGATTCATAAACAAGTTCCACAAATACTGTACGGTGATCCGATACAGTGTTGTCGAAGACACAAGCTAAAGGAACATTTTGAAAGTTGACAAATACATTATCAATAGTTGTACTGCTGGTATCCGAGACCCTAGTCGGCCACTTGACAATATTATTGTGTATATTAAAAGGTGACAACACATCTAAAAGTTTACTGTGATCACTATTTTTTGTTCTAGTATCAATATTAAAGTCACCACAAATAATAAAAGAAACATTAGGTTTAAAATAATAATTTAAAATATTCTCAAGATTTTCCAAAAAAATGTCAACATTACCTGAGGGTGACCGGTAACAATTTATTACAAAATATTCACTTCTGTTTTTGTCCTTAAAAGAAAAGCAACAAAACTCAGCATCTTTAGCTGTACAAAACCCATTTAAATTAAAATTATTTTTAAAAGTTATACCCTTTCTTACCCAAATTCCAACACCACCACCCTTAGTAGTGGCATCACGACAATAACTACTAGCTAAATTAAAACCTTCAATATGAATTTGCTTCACAGAGTCACTGGTTTCCCATAACTCTGTCAAACAAAGTATGTCGATGCTTTTGTATTTATTAATGTCCAATATTAAGTCACAAATTTTGTTTTCGTTGATGCTTTGCATATTTAGTAGCATTAACTTCGGATTAAACTCTATTTTGGAGGCTGAATTGGCTTCCGAAGGTATAAAAAATTATTGACACAGGCATTTTTTGGCCAGATGTTTGGTTCCATAGCCTTCTTAAAGTTTTCTTGGTAAATTCTTACTTTAAATGAGGAATACAGATTTGGATAACGTGATGACATGCTTTCACAGATTACTTCCGGAAAATGTGGTTTTAATAAATCTTCCATTGCAGTGACATTGGTGTTCGGATCAATTCGATAAACGTGTAAGTCCACAAATTTAGGCACTCCCTTAATGGTACCAGCGACTCCTTCTGTGTTTGTGCCCACAATTAATTGTCTTCTTTTATTATTCTTGCGTGATACGGATTGCCAGGAGTAATTGTTTGGTGAATTGTCTTGGTTTAAATTCACTATTGAAGACATAACATTTTGTTGAGCTTGCACTAATTCTTTAGGATCAGCCTTAGATGAGGACTGATAGGACAAATAATTTGATGTTGATTTGCTTCTTTCAGTCGTTGAGTGCGTCTGCGAGGGAATTTTTTCCGAATAGGTTTGTGAAGCTCGTTTACGAGTTGAATCTTTTCCTTGGTGTGCATATTATGATGTATTACCGGCTAGCTTCAGCTCCAGACTGCGAATGTGGTTATGTGTATTCGTATTCATAACCTTAATATTGTCTACAATGCCCGAAACGTTAGTTTTCATATCAGAGACGGATCTGATATTTTCTGTAATTTCTTTTTGTAACTCACGTATGCTTTCAACACACATGTTAATAGAAGCAGTGAATTCTTTTCGAATAAATATTTTGGCTGCAACAATTGAATCGTCAACGTATTTCTTCGTAGCCATATCCCTAGCTGCTACAGGGGGATTTCGCGAAATAAATGTATCAATTTCGTTAGTTTTATTTTGTAAGTTAGTAATGTGCGCCTGTAATATGGGGATTTTTGTCTTATGAAGCTCATTTCTTATCTCGTTGAATCCTACAGCTAAATCCTTTATATCACGTTCTTGTTGCTGCAGCACGGTACCATGTGCTTGAATTAATGGTGAGTTGTTGATAGCACGTAGGCCATTCAATTGCACATCGACATATTTTTTTGTTGCAGCATCACTATTTGTTGTCGGTTCCTTAACATTACAAATTTTCACATTTTCAATATCAATATTACCGTCCTGAGTATGAGGAAACGTAATTTTCGCTGGTATACGCGCATAGGGCGTTTGATGTCTATGTCCGAATTTATCGACTGGCATAATTGAAATGAACAAGTTTCAACTTGTATTATTCTATTATATCAGCTTCCTTGAGTTCATTGATAATTGCTACTATTTCGTTGTCGTGTGACGTATTACCTGCCTCTTTTGAAGCAATCAACAACTTCAAACGATCTACCAATTCATTCACATCATCCCAATAAATATACTCCATAGGTTTATCATTATATCTTAAACGATCGATACCTTTTCCTTTTGCAAAAGGAATTGATTTTAGACGAGTCAATACCTGAGACGATCTAGTCGTCGTTAGAGATTTTGTTTGGAATAAAGGTTTTATGATGTAGTGATATTTATCAGTACTTGACCCCTTAAGACGATTTATCGTGTCTAAATGAACTTTAGTTGTTGCCAAAAGATTTTTATAGTTCTGTAAATCTTGATCATTGTAACTGGGATCTTGGTAAAATAGAAGCTCATACAAGCCTGGTGTTCCAATTATATATTTTCCTACTTCGTTTTTCTCAGGTAGTATGTTTATATTACCGGTTTTTCCATCAAACGCAATTCGACGTTTGCCTAATGACCAACCGATTTCATCGTTGTATATCGGTCCATAATTTTTATCAATTTTATCATCTTTTTGGAAGTAATCTTCAATGAAGTGATGACTGATGGCAGGATATTGATCCAAATATTCTTCGAAAGCTTCCTGAGAAATTTCTGGGCGCATCTCTTCTGGAGATTCAGAACGTGTAATATTGCCTGATTCATCGGTTTCGGCTATCGGTTCCGTTTCGAGAAAAGGTGTAAACACATCATCATCATCATCAGGTTCTTCCTTCTTTATTTCCTCTTTTGGATTCAAATTTGTAATCGTTTTTTGTAATGTCTTTGAGGATTGCACAATTTCTTCGAGTGGTTTAGATATTGGCTTGAATAGTTTATTAAGAGACTCATCTTGCTCTGATTTACCCAATTTCAATGCCAAGTATTTTTTTCGAATTGATCTAGCAAGTTCAGACACTTTTTCCTTGCGCAATGCAATAGCAACCTTATCGTCAGACATATTGGTGTGGACTGAAGAAGCATCTTACAGTTTTATATATTTATCGAATCCTTTGCGATACCTTCCATCATTGAGGGCGAAATCTTTCATAATTACCAATGTACCGTAGCGATCACACCAACACTTTGAACACATATTTTTAAATACGTCAAATGTCATGTCAGGAGATACGTGTTCGTCAAATATATGTTTCAAGTTCACCTCATCCTGCTTGAATAATACAATCACATTACAGTTGTCGCGAATAAGCTGTTTCGGTATTTTTGAGTATGTTTGACAAAGATATGCAGCATCAATATCTTTATGTCTACACATGGAGTAGTATTCACGAATTTTCTGCTGCCCATCACATGCAACGTCATCGGATAAAAAGACAGAATTTGGTCGAGCTTTCTCTGGACTAATTATTTCCTCGTTGTCTTTAAATGGGAAATAACCAACGCCCTTGACTTGTGCTATAACTTCTTGCAGCAATTGGTACTTTGGTTGGAATAACGATTTTGAATAGACATAAACATTTTTGAATTTCGCGCCATTTGGATTGAATAGGAGCGCCAGCACGACATTCGTCTTACCACACCCACTGGGACCACATATAATGGCACGGAAAGAATTTGGTAACAATTTACCATGTTTGCCGATCGATGACGATGAGGTGAAATCCAGATTTTCAATGGGTATAGTCTGCTCTTGTTGAATTATTTTCATTGTGTGTATCGTTTTTCGTAGGACTACTCTTTAAATATAGATGTCACCACTTACGCGTATCAGTCTTAATGTTGGTGTTTGAAGGGGAAGGTCTCTTAAATTCTCTCATCAATAAACTACCTATTGAACTTCACTTACCTAGCTATCAGTACTGTGGACGTAAGTACTACCCCCTCCACCACAGTAAAAAATTGATTGTTTTGTTTTTAGCCGGTACAAAATTGGAAAAACGTCTTGATCGTGGAGATCCGGGCATAAACCCCTTGGACGCTGCTTGTAAACAACACGATATTTCTTACTGGAAGAATAAGTCTCTCGAAGAACGACACAAAGCCGATCAAATACTTGAAGATAAAGCTTGGGCACGCGTCAAATCAAAAGACGCTTCACTGGGAGAGAAAACTGCTGCATTACTTGTAACAGGTGGAATGAAGGTGAAAAGAAAGTTGGGGATGGGCTGTCGTCGCAAACGTCGTTCCTTGCATCGAGATGTCATTCTAAAAGTGGGAAAGAACATGAAAAAAGGGGCATCTTTGAAAGACACTGCAATGTTTGCCTTACGAGCAGCCAAAGCACTTATTAAAGAATTTGGTGGGAAAAAAGAAGTCGAGGTTCCTCGAGTGATACCTGTAGCGAAATCCGGAGGTTTCCTACCACTTATCCCTTTGTTTGCAGGCCTTTCGGCACTGGGAGCGCTGTCAGGTGGTGCTGCTGGGATTGCAAAAACTGTCATTGACGCAAAGCATGCGCAAAAGAAATTGGAAGATGTACGTCATAATAAGGCTATGGAACGTGTAGGATCTGGTCTGTATCTGTAAAAGTACCCAAAAGGCGGTTTTGGATTGTACTTGAAAAAACAAAAAAACCGATAAAGCTACCCAATCACGCATTAACCGACTCTGACATAACACATTACGCAAAATCGCTTAAAATACCGCATTTTCGAGGCGTTTTCATGCGAGACACTCTCCCCAAAGACGGCCCCCGATAACGAGAATGCGCAGTTGTTAATTTGGACATCTCTGAGAATAGCGGAAGTCATTGGGTAGCTTACCGAAAGATAAACAACAATGTAGAGTATTTCGATTCATTTGGTAACTTGAAGCCGCCGAAAGAAGTTGTTAAATATCTCGGAAAAAGTGTGCGAATTTTCTACAACAATACTCAATATCAAAACTACAATCAAATCAATTGCGGTCATTTGTGTTTGAAATTTCTGCAACAATGATGGAACTATTACTACAACACATCTACCATGGAAAAGCTTTGAGTAGTTTTACTGCCGAAGAACTAGAGCACTTTCCCATTGAACATCTAATAGAGTGTGTAAGACCTTGGGAATTGCTGGAAATATGGCATAAACTTCCCAATGAATATCGAGCAAATTTTGAACTACAAATACGACTGCCTTGTTTCATCCATTACAACCGACCTGATTGGACGACGCATTGTGACGGCCCACCGAGTTCGCGAGCTACGTGTTTCCTTTGTAAACAAACATTAAAAAAATAAAAATGATATTTAAATTCAAACATCATTTGTTTTTCATTAGTCATCATGTCGCAGTTGCTGAGAGTTAACAGCACCAATCACGTGTTTACCTTTCAACCTCCTACGCCTATTGAGCTCGATCCGAAGAAGGAATACGAAATAGCTCTACGATCTTTTCATTCTTATCACAGTATACCGAACATTGAAAATTGTAAGTTTTTCTACTACGATACCAAGGGCAAGCTTCAAAGTTTTGATTTTCCCACAGGATGTTACGAAATTGCCGATATTGAAGCGTTTATCCGAGATAAATTGGGTGCAGGCAATCTAACTAGACCAGAGGATATATTTTCACTAAAACCCAATCACAATACGTTAAAATGTGAAATTTCCAGTAAATACAAAATTTCCTTCAAGGAGACCAATAGTCTTGGAAGAATCTTGGGATTTTCACCGAAAGTACTCGAAGCTAACAAATTGCACTCTTCAGATCTCTCCGTCAAAATCATTAAAGTATCTAGTATTCGCTTCGATTGTAACATTACCACTGGAGCCTTCGATGCAAACAGACCTGCTCATACTATATACGAATTCGTCATACAAGTGGATCCGGGATATTCCATAGACGAAATTCCTCATAATTTACTCTATTTACCTGTTATACCACAAAGTGAAATAACCAATATCACCGTCATCGCTTTAGACCAAGACGGTCAGCCCGTAAACTTCCGTGGAGAACTAAGTACGTTGGTGTTGGAGCTTAGAGCACGATGGGGCTAATAATCAATCATAAAAGTCAATCTGCAGCACTTTCAACTTCATTAGCTGAGCAGTCGCCAAAGCTGAAACAGCTCTCGTTCGCAAACAAATTGGTCTTGCAATCGCTGGGTTTTAAATTGAAAAATGACAACCATGTATGGAAAACGTCTACGCCAAAACGACATGCCTCCAATGTTTGATATCTATCGTAAGCCGATGTTTGATGAGTCAATTCGAAAGGCCGAATATAGAACCTATGCTCCCTTCATAAAATCATTCAATTGCAGTGACATTGTGGAGTTTAGCATTAATCAGGTTGATTCGTTCTTTGCGATGAGCGAAACATTGTTGTGCATTAAGGGTTCTCTCGAAGTACACGGAGCTGGTGACGTAAAATTAGCAAATAATGTTGGAGCCTTTCTATTCGATTCATGTACGTACAGTGAAAGTGCCAGGGAAATGGAAACAGTTCGAGATCCTGGAATAGTAAGCGCCGTACGTGCCATGACATGTTATAACCAAGAAGATTCCAATCATATGGCTATAGCCGGCTGGAATTACCCGAAAGATCCTATTTTGAATGTAAGCGACAAGTCCTTCAACCTCCAAATACCTCAAACATATTTTCAACATTTTCAACGATTATCCCATGATTACATGTGGACGTCAAACAATACGACTAGTTCGAGCACGAAACGATAATGATTGCTTATATATTACTGAAAAGAATGTCTCTGGAACGCCTACAACAGCTAAAATTAACATTACAAGCGTTGAGCTGAAAGTTAAACATATCTTTCCTAATGACGACATAAAATTAAATCTTATGAAATCCATTCAAAAAGATCAACCTATAGTTATTCCATTCAGGAAGTGGGAGTTACACGAATTACCTTCAATTACTAAAGGAGTAAGACATGAAGTTTGGGCTGTCAAGACATCCACTTCAGTTGAAAGACCTCGTTTTGTTATTGTTTTCTTTCAAACCGACAAACGTAACTCGAGTACAGCTGACCCGACTCTATTTGACAATGCCGACGTACAAAGTATAAGACTATCACTCAATGGTGACTATTGGCCCAATGAAAGAATGCAATTGGATTTCGCTAAAATAGACTACAATGAGGCGTATTTTAACTACACTGAATTCTATCCCAACTACACAAACTCCACACAGAAGCGTACCCTGCTGGATTATTCTTCTTTCAAGAAACGAGCATTGTTTGTTATCGATTGTTCAAAACAGGAGGAAGGTATGAAGGCGTCCACAGTCGATGTGAAACTTGACATTGAAGCAAACATAGGCTTTCCCGAAAATACCAAAGTCTATTGCATCATAATTCACGATTGCGTAATGGAATACTTCCCCTTCTCCGAAATTGTTAAAAGCTTGAACTAGATGTTGTGAGTTAGTGTTCGAGCAGACGTCAACATGAGAGTAGCATTCGTAGACATCCAAGGTTTTGTTGTAGAAGGTCATTTCGTTGTCAAAGAACTCAGCATAGAAATTGGTTTTAAAGGTTCGCATTACATATTTTTACCACCGCAACCGTTTTCCACATTGAGCGACGCAGACAAGACGACTACATCATACTTGGAAAGGAATGTGCATGGTATTCGATACTCTTCAGGAGATGTAGAATATTCTAAAGTAAATGAAATATTGAAAAGCAAGTTATTGTATGCCGCAGACTACATTTACGTTCGAGGTCAACAAAAAGCCGAATTTCTGGATAAGAAATGTCACATTTTCGGTATTTTTCCACGCATTATTGATGTTTGCAAATTTGATGGTACGCCGTGTGCAACAGGAAACTTTGTCCACGATCCAAACCCCTGCCACGCCACTGGAGTATATTCGTGTACCGAAAGAAATGTACAACGCCTCTGCCACTGGTTTTCAAATACTGTATTACCTTTATAAATAAAGTTTTTTCTAAAAAACATGGGTTTTATTGAAACACTCTGTATATTCATCAACTTTTATATTACATGAAGATTGGAATTTTCGTTTTACAATTTTCAAAATAATTTTTAAAATTAAAACAAATACAGCCACTAATATTACACATGACATTGTGAAAACATTATTAATTTCATTTTTTATTTTCTTTTCTGTTCTGTTGAACATGGTGTAGGTTGAATACGTCTTAACGGATAAGTAGTTTGCGGAAGTCTACGAGCTAACTGATGGATCTCTTGAGGTACCCAGTTTATACGAAGGCTGCTCCACGTCTGTCCTACCTTATCAGATAAACTAAGATTCTCCATTTGTTTCATAACCTCACTTTTATCTTTATAGAAAGCAATATCTTTCTTCAATTCACCAATGCTATTAACCCTTCAGTGGTGACGTAAACATCCATAACACGAGTAATGACGCCGGTCTGGTAGACCACTTTAACAATTTCTAATATATTATATGGCTTGAAAAAAAACTAAGCTTTTAAATTCATAAAAATATATTCTGGAAATGTTAAAACATATTATAAAATTCCTTTTATTCCACATTGTTCAAAATATCGAAACAATTTTTACACACTACGCCAACATGTTCCAAACACAGAAACTTATTGCACTTTCTGCAACAATACTTTGTCTTTCGATTCTTCTTATAACCACATTCGGCACATCTTCCTAGAAGACGCCTCTCCGGTTGTTCCTCCTCCGGCAATGGTATTTTACAGATTTCTGATATTCTTAGGCGGATAGTTTTTGGAAGGTTGGTGCATTGAACTCGAGCCCTTAGATGAGGACTAATAAGAGTTAGTGCTAAACCCTCATGAAATTTCCGTCTCAAAATCGTCTCTCCGGTGTTTCCAACATATATCACTTGAGTATTTATACCAGATATATTCAATAAACTATAAAACACAGCCATCCTCCAGCGTCGTGTGGGTCGTGCACAATTATAGTTGGCCGAAAGTTGATCAACCACATCCACCCCCGCTTTTGTCTTGTTATAATCCACTATTATTTCTGGCTTCCCAGTTTCAGCGTCAATTTTATCATCATCGTGGCAAGTCGAAATCAGAAGAACGTTTTTATTTTTTTTAGGTAGGTACGATACAATCGTACAATTATCTCCAAACCCAAACATGCTGCTTCCAATAGGACGAGAATTATTACGCTGAACAAATTCGGGTGGCAGTTCTCTTTTGTTACAGCGTATTGTACCTATGGTTGTGAGTTCTTTCTGTAACAAATACTTAGCTAATGGCACGCTAGTGAACCATCTATCTGTCGTAACATTACGCCTAGAACCATAGATAGGCTCGCATAGCCGCTGAACAATGGACATTCCGCTATTGTCCTGAGAGAATGGTCCTTCTGATTGAGTTCCAACGTAGACCTCCAAATTATATGTATAAAACATTTTCGCATCACATAGAGCAAAAATTTTGATTCCATATTTGTTTGGTTTCGCTGGCATGTACTGTCGAAATGGGCACCGGCCCCTAAAAGCCTCCAATTTCTCATCAACTGTCACATAGTCCGACATATTGTAATTTTGTTTACAGTTACTCACAAATTTATCAAATACAGTTCTGATTGGAGCTAACTTGTCCACTGTACGACGTTCTTCTCTTGTCTCTATGTCATCAAAGCGGAGAAAGCGAATCAACATTCGAAATCTTTGAAGAGACATGGTAGTTCTGAATATATCTGGAGCTGTACCATTCGTTTTGAAAAGGTCTTCAGCATTTAGATGATTGCATTTTTTTACTCCAGATAGAAGCAGCAATCCCAATAACGCCTCGATCTCTACTTTATTAGTTGGTCGGGTGTAAGTTGCCCCGTAATTCTCTGCTACAGATTGCAGGTATTCATTGGTATGAGTCACCATAAGGTTTATAATGCTGTCGTCAAAAAATGAACGCCAAATTTGCAATGGATTCTGAAGTTCACGCAGTCCAGCAGCGACAGAAGGAAGTTTCATTTTTATAATATTCTTACTTCTAGTTTTAAAGTTTGAAGGGACATAGTGTTTTTTCCAAGTAGTTTTTTATCTTTGCCAGTAAAATGTGGGCCAATAGATTCTGCTAAATCTTCCTCTTCATTATCAAACTCTTGTTCAGTATCTGACGACTCTGAATTAACGTCAACATGATCTGCCTCCTCTCCGTTCTCATCTTCGGGCGCTACTTCTTCCTCCTTATCATTGAAAACATCATTCATAAGCTTCTCAAGTCTTTTCTGCTCTTGTTCGTAGCTTGCCATTATTCTAAAATAACGAGGATGATGAAAAAATCATTAAAACGCATTAATTAAAAAAATTACCATAGTAAAATTTCGGTTAGACCAGTGATGACCCCGGTCTAGGCGACCGTAAATAGGCACATACGTTGAACTAATGATCAGCATAAACAGTCCATACACACTAATATTTGTCGACCCGTCACGGATACACTCATAGCGCGAGAGCCTCCCATCCCACCCACAAGAATTTTTATTGGTGATAATTCATGCATGCGGTCTCTGTCTCCGTGCGTCACCACTGAAGGGTTAATAAACTCTTCAATTCGACGTCTGTACTCTTCTGAAGACATATTACGAAAGAGAACATACGTAGAACCGTTTGATGATCGTTTAACGAGACGTGTCGTTTGACATAACGATGTGACGTTTGACATAACGATGTGACGTTAGAACGTAGATAGAGCAATACAGTTTCTGGCTCACTACTTCGAAAAATGTCCGCTGTTGGCGCTGAGAGTGGCGCGGCAAATTTGAATGCAGGCCGCCATCTTTATTATTTGTGGGCCGCCATTTTTAGTCCGCTAGTTGTATATTTAAAATATCCGAAAAAAACTCCAGTGGGATTCGATCCCACAACCTACGCGTCTATAGCAAGGCATTCAACACATGCTGCCATGAGCTCTCATGTGTATTAGATGCGAAGAAAGGTATTACATGCTGCAATGTGAGCGCGCGCACCGTACGCTTCTTGATGTAAAATGTGACGTAGTCGAGAAAGATCCGTTGTGATGATAACAGCGGGAGCGCTGATATACCAGGTTGTTTAAAAGTAACTCTTTGGGTTAGGTTGTTACGTCAAACGTCACGTTGTTACGTCAAACATCACGTCAAACGTCACATCGTTATGTCAAACGTCACGTCAAACGTCACATCGTTATGTCAAACGACACGTCTCGTTAAACGATCATCAAACGGTTCTACGTATGTTCTCTTTCGTAATATGTCTTCAGAAGAGTACAGACGTCGAATTGAAGAGTTTATTAATAGCATTGGTGAATTGAAGAAAGATATTGCTTTCTATAAAGATAAAAGTGAGGTTATGAAACAAATGGAGAATCTTAGTTTATCTGATAAGGTAGGACAGACGTGGAGCAGCCTTCGTATAAACTGGGTACCTCAAGAGATCCATCAGTTAGCTCGTAGACTTCCGCAAACTACTTATCCGTTAAGACGTATTCAACCTACACCATGTTCAACAGAACAGAAAAGGAAATAAAAAATGAAATTAATAATGTTTTCACAATGTCATGTGTAATATTAGTGGCTGTATTTGTTTTAATTTTAAAAATTATTTTGAAAATTGTAAAACGAAAATTCCAATCTTCATGTAATATAAAAGTTGATGAATATACAGAGTGTTTCAATAAAACCCATGTTTTTTAGAAAAAACTTTATTTATAAAGGTAATACAGTATTTGAAAACCAGTGGCAGAGGCGTTGTACATTTCTTTCGGTACACGAATATACTCCAGTGGCGTGGCAGGGGTTTGGATCGTGGACAAAGTTTCCTGTTGCACACGGCGTACCATCAAATTTGCAAACATCAATAATGCGTGGAAAAATACCGAAAATGTGACATTTCTTATCCAGAAATTCGGCTTTTTGTTGACCTCGAACGTAAATGTAGTCTGCGGCATACAATAACTTGCTTTTCAATATTTCATTTACTTTAGAATATTCTACATCTCCTGAAGAGTATCGAATACCATGCACATTCCTTTCCAAGTATGATGTAGTCGTCTTGTCTGCGTCGCTCAATGTGGAAAACGGTTGCGGTGGTAAAAATATGTAATGCGAACCTTTAAAACCAATTTCTATGCTGAGTTCTTTGACAACGAAATGACCTTCTACAACAAAACCTTGGATGTCTACGAATGCTACTCTCATGTTGACGTCTGCTCGAACACTAACTCACAACATCTAGTTCAAGCTTTTAACAATTTCGGAGAAGGGGAAGTATTCCATTACGCAATCGTGAATTATGATGCAATAGACTTTGGTATTTTCGGGAAAGCCTATGTTTGCTTCAATGTCAAGTTTCACATCGACTGTGGACGCCTTCATACCTTCCTCCTGTTTTGAACAATCGATAACAAACAATGCTCGTTTCTTGAAAGAAGAATAATCCAGCAGGGTACGCTTCTGTGTGGAGTTTGTGTAGTTGGGATAGAATTCAGTGTAGTTAAAATACGCCTCATTGTAGTCTATTTTAGCGAAATCCAATTGCATTCTTTCATTGGGCCAATAGTCACCATTGAGTGATAGTCTTATACTTTGTACGTCGGCATTGTCAAATAGAGTCGGGTCAGCTGTACTCGAGTTACGTTTGTCGGTTTGAAAGAAAACAATAACAAAACGAGGTCTTTCAACTGAAGTGGATGTCTTGACAGCCCAAACTTCATGTCTTACTCCTTTAGTAATTGAAGGTAATTCGTGTAACTCCCACTTCCTGAATGGAATAACTATAGGTTGATCTTTTTGAATGGATTTCATAAGATTTAATTTTATGTCGTCATTAGGAAAGATATGTTTAACTTTCAGCTCAACGCTTGTAATGTTAATTTTAGCTGTTTTAGGCGTTCCAGAGACATTCTTTTCAGTAATATATAAGCAATCATTATCGTTTCGTGCTCGAACTAGTCGTATTGTTTGACGTCCACATGTAATCATGGGATAATCGTTGAAAATGTTGAAAATATGTTTGAGAGGTATTTGGAGGTTGAAGGACTTGTCGCTTACATTCAAAATGGGATCTTTCGGGTAATTCCAGCCGGCTATAGCCATATGATTGGAATCTTCTTGGTTATAACATGTCATGGCACGTACGGCGCTTACTATTCCAGGATCTCGAACTGTTTCCATTTCCCTGGCACTTTCACTGTACGTACATGAATCGAATAGAAAGGCTCCAACATTATTTGCTAATTTTACGTCACCAGCTCCGTGTACTTCGAGAGAACCCTTAATGCACAACAATGTTTCGCTCATCGCAAAGAACGAATCAACCTGATTAATGCTAAACTCCACAATGTCACTGCAATTGAATGATTTTATGAAGGGAGCATAGGTTCTATATTCGGCCTTTCGAATTGACTCATCAAACATCGGCTTACGATAGATATCAAACATTGGAGGCATGTCGTTTTGGCGTAGACGTTTTCCATACATGGTTGTCATTTTTCAATTTAAAACCCAGCGATTGCAAGACCAATTTGTTTGCGAACGAGAGCTGTTTCAGCTTTGGCGACTGCTCAGCTAATGAAGTTGAAAGTGCTGCAGATTGACTTTTATGATTGATTATTAGCCCCATCGTGCTCTAAGCTCCAACACCAACGTACTTAGTTCTCCACGGAAGTTTACGGGCTGACCGTCTTGGTCTAAAGCGATGACGGTGATATTGGTTATTTCACTTTGTGGTATAACAGGTAAATAGAGTAAATTATGAGGAATTTCGTCTATGGAATATCCCGGATCCACTTGTATGACGAATTCGTATATAGTATGAGCAGGTCTGTTTGCATCGAAGGCTCCAGTGGTAATGTTACAATAGAAGCGAATACTAGATACTTTAATGATTTTGACGGGGAGATCTGAAGAGTGCAATTTGTTAGCTTCGAGTACTTTCGGTGAAAATCCCAAGATTCTTCCAAGACTATTGGTCTCCTTGAAGGAAATTTTGTATTTACTGGAAATTTCACATTTTAACGTATTGTGATTGGGTTTTAGTGAAAATATATCCTCTGGTCTAGTTAGATTGCCTGCACCCAATTTATCTCGGATAAACGCTTCAATATCGGCAATTTCGTAACATCCTGTGGGAAAATCAAAACTTTGAAGCTTGCCCTTGGTATCGTAGTAGAAAAACTTACAATTTTCAATGTTCGGTATACTGTGATAAGAATGAAAAGATCGTAGAGCTATTTCGTATTCCTTCTTCGGATCGAGCTCAATAGGCGTAGGAGGTTGAAAGGTAAACACGTGATTGGTGCTGTTAACTCTCAGCAACTGCGACATGATGACTAATGAAAAACAAATGATGTTTGAATTTAAATATCATTTTTATTTTTTTAATGTTTGTTTACAAAGGAAACACGTAGCTCGCGAACTCGGTGGGCCGTCACAATGCGTCGTCCAATCAGGTCGGTTGTAATGGATGAAACAAGGCAGTCGTATTTGTAGTTCAAAATTTGCTCGATATTCATTGGGAAGTTTATGCCATATTTCCAGCAATTCCCAAGGTCTTACACACTCTATTAGATGTTCAATGGGAAAGTGCTCTAGTTCTTCGGCAGTAAAACTACTCAAAGCTTTTCCATGGTAGATGTGTTGTAGTAATAGTTCCATCATTGTTGCAGAAATTTCAAACACAAATGACCGCAATTGATTTGATTGTAGTTTTGATATTGAGTATTGTTGTAGAAAATTCGCACACTTTTTCCGAGATATTTAACAACTTCTTTCGGCGGCTTCAAGTTACCAAATGAATCGAAATACTCTACATTGTTGTTTATCTTTCGGTAAGCTACCCAATGACTTCCGCTATTCTCAGAGATGTCCAAATTAACAACTGCGCATTCTCGTTATCGGGGGCCGTCTTTGGGGAGAGTGTCTCGCATGAAAACGCCTCGAAAATGCGGTATTTTAAGCGATTTTGCGTAATGTGTTATGTCAAAGTCGGTTAATGCGTGATTGGGTAGCTTTATCGGTTTTTTTGTTTTTTCAAGTACAATCCAAAACCGCCTTTTGGGTACTTTTTCAGATACAGACCAGATCCTACACGTTCCATAGCCTTATTATGACGTACATCTTCCAATTTCTTTTGCGCATGCTTTGCGTCAATGACAGTTTTTGCAATCCCAGCAGCACCACCTGACAGCGCTCCCAGTGCCGAAAGGCCTGCAAACAAAGGGATAAGTGGTAGGAAACCTCCGGATTTCGCTACAGGTATCACTCGAGGAACCTCGACTTCTTTTTTCCCACCAAATTCTTTAATAAGTGCTTTGGCTGCTCGTAAGGCAAACATTGCAGTGTCTTTCAAAGATGCCCCTTTTTTCATGTTCTTTCCCACTTTTAGAATGACATCTCGATGCAAGGAACGACGTTTGCGACGACAGCCCATCCCCAACTTTCTTTTCACCTTCATTCCACCTGTTACAAGTAATGCAGCAGTTTTCTCTCCCAGTGAAGCGTCTTTTGATTTGACGCGTGCCCAAGCTTTATCTTCAAGTATTTGATCGGCTTTGTGTCGTTCTTCGAGAGACTTATTCTTCCAGTAAGAAATATCGTGTTGTTTACAAGCAGCGTCCAAGGGGTTTATGCCCGGATCTCCACGATCAAGACGTTTTTCCAATTTTGTACCGGCTAAAAACAAAACAATCAATTTTTTACTGTGGTGGAGGGGGTAGTACTTACGTCCACAGTACTGATAGCTAGGTAAGTGAAGTTCAATAGGTAGTTTATTGATGAGAGAATTTAAGAGACCTTCCCCTTCAAACACCAACATTAAGACTGATACGCGTAAGTGGTGACATCTATATTTAAAGAGTAGTCCTACGAAAAACGATACACACAATGAAAATAATTCAACAAGAGCAGACTATACCCATTGAAAATCTGGATTTCACCTCATCGTCATCGATCGGCAAACATGGTAAATTGTTACCAAATTCTTTCCGTGCCATTATATGTGGTCCCAGTGGGTGTGGTAAGACGAATGTCGTGCTGGCGCTCCTATTCAATCCAAATGGCGCGAAATTCAAAAATGTTTATGTCTATTCAAAATCGTTATTCCAACCAAAGTACCAATTGCTGCAAGAAGTTATAGCACAAGTCAAGGGCGTTGGTTATTTCCCATTTAAAGACAACGAGGAAATAATTAGTCCAGAGAAAGCTCGACCAAATTCTGTCTTTTTATCCGATGACGTTGCATGTGATGGGCAGCAGAAAATTCGTGAATACTACTCCATGTGTAGACATAAAGATATTGATGCTGCATATCTTTGTCAAACATACTCAAAAATACCGAAACAGCTTATTCGCGACAACTGTAATGTGATTGTATTATTCAAGCAGGATGAGGTGAACTTGAAACATATATTTGACGAACACGTATCTCCTGACATGACATTTGACGTATTTAAAAATATGTGTTCAAAGTGTTGGTGTGATCGCTACGGTACATTGGTAATTATGAAAGATTTCGCCCTCAATGATGGAAGGTATCGCAAAGGATTCGATAAATATATAAAACTGTAAGATGCTTCTTCAGTCCACACCAATATGTCTGACGATAAGGTTGCTATTGCATTGCGCAAGGAAAAAGTGTCTGAACTTGCTAGATCAATTCGAAAAAAATACTTGGCATTGAAATTGGGTAAATCAGAGCAAGATGAGTCTCTTAATAAACTATTCAAGCCAATATCTAAACCACTCGAAGAAATTGTGCAATCCTCAAAGACATTACAAAAAACGATTACAAATTTGAATCCAAAAGAGGAAATAAAGAAGGAAGAACCTGATGATGATGATGATGTGTTTACACCTTTTCTCGAAACGGAACCGATAGCCGAAACCGATGAATCAGGCAATATTACACGTTCTGAATCTCCAGAAGAGATGCGCCCAGAAATGTCTCAGGAAGCTTTCGAAGAATATTTGGATCAATATCCTGCCATCAGTCATCACTTCATTGAAGATTACTTCCAAAAAGATGATAAAATTGATAAAAATTATGGACCGATATACAACGATGAAATCGGTTGGTCATTAGGCAAACGTCGAATTGCGTTTGATGGAAAAACCGGTAATATAAACATACTACCTGAGAAAAACGAAGTAGGAAAATATATAATTGGAACACCAGGCTTGTATGAGCTTCTATTTTACCAAGATCCCAGTTACAATGATCAAGATTTACAGAACTATAAAAATCTTTTGGCAACAACTAAAGTTCATTTAGACACGATAAATCGTCTTAAGGGGTCAAGTACTGATAAATATCACTACATCATAAAACCTTTATTCCAAACAAAATCTCTAACGACGACTAGATCGTCTCAGGTATTGACTCGTCTAAAATCAATTCCTTTTGCAAAAGGAAAAGGTATCGATCGTTTAAGATATAATGATAAACCTATGGAGTATATTTATTGGGATGATGTGAATGAATTGGTAGATCGTTTGAAGTTGTTGATTGCTTCAAAAGAGGCAGGTAATACGTCACACGACAACGAAATAGTAGCAATTATCAATGAACTCAAGGAAGCTGATATAATAGAATAATACAAGTTGAAACTTGTTCATTTCAATTATGCCAGTCGATAAATTCGGACATAGACATCAAACGCCCTATGCGCGTATACCAGCGAAAATTACGTTTCCTCATACTCAGGACGGTAATATTGATATTGAAAATGTGAAAATTTGTAATGTTAAGGAACCGACAACAAATAGTGATGCTGCAACAAAAAAATATGTCGATGTGCAATTGAATGGCCTACGTGCTATCAACAACTCACCATTAATTCAAGCACATGGTACCGTGCTGCAGCAACAAGAACGTGATATAAAGGATTTAGCTGTAGGATTCAACGAGATAAGAAATGAGCTTCATAAGACAAAAATCCCCATATTACAGGCGCACATTACTAACTTACAAAATAAAACTAACGAAATTGATACATTTATTTCGCGAAATCCCCCTGTAGCAGCTAGGGATATGGCTACGAAGAAATACGTTGACGATTCAATTGTTGCAGCCAAAATATTTATTCGAAAAGAATTCACTGCTTCTATTAACATGTGTGTTGAAAGCATACGTGAGTTACAAAAAGAAATTACAGAAAATATCAGATCCGTCTCTGATATGAAAACTAACGTTTCGGGCATTGTAGACAATATTAAGGTTATGAATACGAATACACATAACCACATTCGCAGTCTGGAGCTGAAGCTAGCCGGTAATACATCATAATATGCACACCAAGGAAAAGATTCAACTCGTAAACGAGCTTCACAAACCTATTCGGAAAAAATTCCCTCGCAGACGCACTATTATTAAGGGCCTTGACGATCTTTGGCAAATGGATCTTGCGGAGATGAGGAATTTTGCATCACAAAATAGGAATCATAAAATGATACTGGTCGTCATTGATTGTTTTTCTAAGTTTGTGTGGACACGCCCACTAAAGACTAAGACCGGAGAGGAGATTACTCGGGCATTCTCGGACATTCTCGCTCACACTAGACGAATACCAAAAAATCTGCAATCTGATCAAGGAAAGGAATTTTACAATAGCAAATTTCAAAATTTAATGAGAAAACACAACATAAATCATTACAGCGTATTCAGTACAATGAAAGCTTCTATGGCAGAGCGTGTAATAAGAACTTTGAAATCGAAACTCTACAAGTATTTCAGTTTAAATGGCACCTACAAATGGATTGATATTCTGCCTGAAATCACTCAAAACTATAACGATACAAAACATTCCACAACAAAATATAGACCTTCTCAAGTTAACAAATCCAACGAAAAATCTATTTTGAATAACACCTATAGTCATTTAAAGATAGCCGGTCCACGAAAATTTAAAGTTGGTGACATTGTGCGCATATCCAAGGCAAAACATGTCTTTGAAAAAGGATATACACCCAATTGGACTACAGAACTATTCAAAATCATCAAAGTTAAAATTACCAATCCTGCTACGTATTTACTTGAAGACATGCAAGGTACACCAATCAGCGGCTGCTTCTATGATGAAGAACTACAGAAAACATCAAATGCAGACATTTACTTAGTTGAAAAGGTGCTCAGAAGAAAGGGTAACAAAATGTACGTCAAGTGGCTTGGTTTGGATAGCAAACACAACAGTTGGATAGAGAATATTGATATTGTATAGATCTATTTTTCGGTTCGCCGCGTAGAAAACCTTGAAAGAGCAGGAGCTATAAATTGGAGTGAGCTTTGGATATCAAACTCAGTTAGCAACATGAGTTCCCAAGATAGTGGTAGTGTCGACATCGTGGACGAATCTGATTCGAGTAACTACAGTTCAGAGTTAGATAGAATATTGGAAAACTATGAGACTGCTGTCAAGTCTGAAAACATTTACCTGCTTTCAACACAGTATCCAATTTCGGGGTATGAAGTAAAATGTGGAATAAGTCCTGCAAGATCATTCACACCTGCTGTCATCTTATCCCAACATCTTAAGTTCAGCAAAATATCTTTCAGTACTTATGAATGAAATGCCTTTATCTCAATTATGACACAACAGATGAATTTCTTTCATACCGGAGACGAATTCAAACCTAATTCATTACTATGTGAGGATCACTGTACAATCATACCATTAAATTACGATGATAATAAGGTGATTTTCCTTTGGACGAAGAGTACACTGGAATCGAGCAGACTGTGAAGGAAATCATGCTTGTCAATTTCTATTCGATGGTTCGGGCCAAGTACTTGCACATGCATTTTTCCCCACAGGTGATGATAAATGCATTGAACTTCATATTGATAGTGATGAAAATTGGATTTTACTGAACTAAGCACACCGACAGATGGAAAAACTAATCTTCTAATGGTATTAGTACATGAAATTGGTCATAATTTAGGTTTAGGACACAGTGATGTTGAAGATGCAATAATGTTTCCTTGGTATCATGAATATGTGCAGGATATTAGTCAAGATGATATTTTGGGTATGAGTGCTCTTTATGGGCCTAAAATTTTTAAGACATCCACCAAACCTTTGATAACAACAACCACAGCCACTACTTCCACACATCATAAGAATCATCATAGTACAACAATCAAAAGTTTACCTAGTACAACAATCAAAAATTTATGTGATATAACAATACCAAGCTTTATGTTTCTGGCAACTGCTCCGTCGTTTCCAAACTTCCGACTATATGTTGGTTACCAAAATTTTTTATGGAAATTTGATTTAAATGATATGCGAATTCCCTCAAGTCCTGATGATCTTCATGATTATCTCCCTGCACAACTCAAGTATTCATCTATATCGCATATTTTCCAAAATTCTGAGGGTTCCCTTTTGGTAATCGACAACACCACTAAAGACTTTCTTACATCATCTTTCCCAGATTTACACATAACAAGAAATGATATTAATTTCAGATTCAGAGAAATCAATGCAGTTTTTCAAGACCATCATGGTAGATATTTCGTTTTTTACGATACTTATAATTATATCGAATTTACCATGTTTCCTTTCCTATTGAAGACGCGTGGACGAATTGCCGATCAATTTCCAGGCTTACCACTAGGTATAACAAGTGCCTTCAAGTTCATTGATGGATATATATATTTCTTGAAAGGAGACACATATTATAAATTCAGCGAATATACAAAGAAGGTAATGGAAGCTGGAAAATTTAATTGGAACCGGTTTGGAATACCGTGTCCCAATGAAGGATTAAAAGAACAGCTAAAGAATTTACTTAGCAAAATTATATCTTTTTATTAATAAATAAAATATGTTTTCTTAGGTAACTGATTTAATCTTATCACAACGAGTTCCATATTGATAATCAACGAGTTAGAGTTTTGGTAGAGTAATTTGATTGAACTGAGAAAAGATTAATTTATTTATGATAAACAATAACTATAAAACTTACACTAAGTCTAAATCACAAAATTTGATTAAACCGACAAAAGATTAATATATTTATGATAAACAATAACTATAAAACTTACACTTAGTCTAAATCACAAAATTTAATTGAACCGACAAAAGATTAATATATTTATGATAAACAATAACTAAAAAACTTACATATCTTAAGAGTCTAAATCACAAAATTTGATTGAACCGACAACAGATTAAATTATAAAAATGAAATAAAAACAAAAGAATTACAAATACTAGAATCCGTCAAAATGATCAATATCGCTATCACTATCATATGTTCCCCTAAATCTGTGAGTTCTAGGAGAATTATGAAGTTTCGCAATACAAGAATCTTTTTCATGGATTTCAAAAAGCACTGTTCTATAGCAACTTTGACACCACCAATCTTTATTGTGATACAAGTTACCAATGATATCTTCTGACTCGCAAACATCATGGTAATGATCATTGATTGCAATCAAATGTTTCCTCAATCTTCTATGACATCTTTTAATACCATCAAAACACTCTTTACAAACATATATGTTATATCTATCAATCCTATAATAGTTAACCCATATACAATATTCCGACTCATCTTCAAATATGTAGTCCCAGTCGGATCTAGCAAGTACGGCATTTCGGTCCTTGTACAGAATGTCTCGTGAACAATGAACAAAATTGAGATTTCTGCAAAAGCGTGACTGATCATTTTGAGCAGTTTTATTCAAAAATCTCCACTTGTATTCCGCAAATTTTCTTGCGATTTGTTTGGTAAGAGTCCATGGTAATTTTGATGATTCGAAAAAATCTGCTAGACATTCTATATTCTCGCAAATTATTTTTATACAGTTCTCACTCAATGTATTCATATCTAAAACAATAAGAGTACATTTTTTATATACATATACTCAACAAAAAATTAAAATATTACTCAGTGTTACTTAATTTGTAATGACCCCAAGGAAGCGTATCAAACGACTCTGGAATTAGTGACCGCTTATCATCTTCCGGAGAAAGACCCACTTTCTGTTGTTCAATGCTGAAAACGTTATGTGCATAGGACTGAATTGTGTTTTGGAAAATATACTTCGACTTCCAGTTTTTTAAACAGTTCAAGTAATCTTCGAAAGTAATTTTATTTTTTACAACATTTTTCGTTACCCCCTTAGATTTTTTCACTATTTTCCCGCCCTTAACTTTAAAAGCATACATTTTTGAACGTAGTCCTATGAAATGCGTCATAATAGAACCATTACATTCATCTTTCATCAAACCTAACACCTTTTTGTTTGCTAACGGAATGTTAAAGTGATTACCCTCGACATAATCACTCGTATCAAACATGTGAATATCATCCTTTATCACTTCTTCGTATACGTCATTACAATGAAGTTCATACGTGAAACTATCTGTATCTGTATACATTAATTTACAATTTTTTTTCCCCAATTTAGGGATGATGTATGAATAATGGAAGTCATACATACAAGTTTTTGAAATGTCTAAAATGGCCATCCCAATGTACAGGGCTTATTGAAAACGAGATTACTCTTTTTTAATTCTATTGCAACTAAATTTTCTTCAAAAATTGTTCTAGAATGAAACCAAGGACTAGCAATCAAGTTTTTAGCTCCATAACGTCCCAAATATGATCTTGATAATTTCACTATCCTATGATTCCGTATATTTTCCATTGTTTTACCAAACACCGCGTTATTCATCAATTTATACAAATTTTTGGCAAAAGCTGTAGTAGCTTCCGTTCTCAGTTTAGTATTTAAAGCGATGTAGGGTTTTAACCATGCAGCTTGTTTAAATTTTAAAATTCTATGTATTTTTGTTAAAATTAAACCATTTGCTAAGGCTTGTTTTAAATTTCGATAGTGTAAGATATAATTATGTTTATTGTGTAGGGTAGCCATGAGTTTTTTTAATTTGGAATTGGGGGGCGTTTGGTGTTCAGGACAAAAAGGAAAATCTTGGTGTAGATCGTGTAGCTCCTTAGGGTACTCCAGGTCTACCTCAAGAATGTACCCCTCTGGAGAATCGTCTGCAATTTGATTAATATCAATGTTCGAGCTATCTTCCCATTTGAAGTCTGCATAAGGGAGGAATTCTGACATTGCCCACCCGTAAAGGTTGTTCACATCTAGGTACATAAGGTACTTAGAGGGTTTTTGAGGGTCATACTCCTCCTCCATATATTTATTGTTGGCTTCGGAATATCGATTTGAGCAAACAGATATACCTCCCCGAATACCCCTCTCAATAAACATAATCATATCAATATCTTTAAGTAATTCCAATTTTATTTGGGTATACTTTAACATTGCATCCCACGTATACCCAGGAAGAGTATAGTACCACGCAGGATCTAGCTGATATGTTTGCAAACAATTACTTCGTAACTGCTCAAAAACGTCTGCTAATAACAGTATGTCTGTTTTCATATATAGCTGACTATACTCCCCCAGGCTGGCAATATCAAAATAATTCCAAACATTTTTTGCATGGTTGTTGGAATTTGCAGTATAATTCCAACTGTGTGAATTACAAATTTAGGGACACCCTGTACAGCCACCCTGAAACCTGCGCAGTCGGTGACGCATCCCTACCAACAGCGAACCTCCGCGCGCGCGAACCCTGTTTCCCTCTCAGTTGTTCAGTAGCAACCGCAGCATTCAGACCTCTTAGTGAAAGGCACATGCAGTGCCTATGCAAAATGTTTGCTCACATTCTCTTTTGACAAACAACCCCAAGTGGAATCTAAGTGATCTCCAATATTTATAGTAAGTGCGTGAAGTAATATCAAGTATGTATCTCTAATTGCTACCTATCTCGTTTGTTGGTGCCGTGTTCTTTCGTCGAAAAGCCGGTACGTCTATCTCTCTCCAACCAAGTTAGTGCCGTGGTCTTAACGCAAAAAGCCGGTACATCTCTCTCACTCCCGTAAACTCCCTACATTGTTTATTGGTTTGGTTATTAATTCTCAACTTCTACACAATTATCGTAGTGTTTAATTTTTGTGTATATAACTCTTGCAAAGTGCAGTACCTTTATACGTGTATTCTTATGTAGCGTATTAGGTATCATTATTAGCGTATTTTAGTTTAAGCGCGAAATTGTATGTAGACAGTGTTGCCAAGTAGTGGCTTCAATCATAGCTCTACATTTTCACATATGTTCTATGTTCTCTTTTTTTGTTATTGTTAAGATCTTTACGAATTAGATTCATTGAAGATCAAGTTCAAAATAAACTGGCTATTATTGACATCTACGTAGTTAGTTAACCCTTTCGTGGTCAGTGGAGACAAGGTAGTCATAGTCAGATGTCATCAAACACCTTCCTACAAAAATAATACAGTCCACTAAAAATACTACTTGTCTACACGCCCCGACATGGTCCTTCGAGCCGGATTTTGATCCTACGGATGTGAACTTTCCCATTTTCTAGTGCTTTCTCCAACTTTCCGGTTTTCACGTGATCGGTTTTTCTCAAGTGTTCTCGTTTTTCGCCTTTAAAAATGTGCCGTATCGCTTAAACCCAGTAAGTGCGCGTACAATTCGCAATAAGAAGATTATTTGGTGTTGGAAAGCCAACACATTTCCCTATCAACAAGAATTTGCAGCGACGTGGCAACAACGCAGTTTGTCCAACTCGCCGTTTGAAGCACACCTGCAGCTTAACGGACGTAAGCTCTTAGCGTCCTTCTCTACAACGCTGGTTTATGCATATAGCCAGATCTCTTCTCTAGCAGTGGTTCCAGGCTCCATGGAAAGTCAGTAAGGTTTTTTATGATTTCAAGTTTTTTTTTTGACAATGAAACTTGTACACGTGTTGTTTACTACTTTTGAAAACAATTATTGATTTTTGTCGGATGTCTTTGATATTTGATATTTTGTTTTGATACATATATTCGTTTGGTATTGTGGGTTTATTTCGGCAATATTTAATGACTTTGTTTTTATAATAGATACTCAGGAGAATTTGTTTCACATTTATTTTGTTTATTGATTTTTATTGGAATAGGTTATTGAGCTCGTCACTAGTAAAAGAAGTTCAGTGTCGTATCATGTACATTTTATTATTGTTCTTTCTTTAGGATATCATTTATTTATTTTTTGTGAAAGATTATATTGTTTGTAATAATGGCTGCAAAACAATTTGCTGATTCTATTAAAAAACGTAACTCGTGCGTGGGTCAGTTGAACAGGTTGTCTGATTGGATTACAGGTCATTTTGCCACGGTTAAGCGAGTATCAGAACTCGAAACAAGAGTAAAAACACTTTATGAAGTTTTAGATAATTATACTAATGCGCAGGACCAAATTGAAGATTTAATCTCATCTAACCCCGCTTTTATTGACAGTGAAGATCGAGCAGCGTTTGAGGGAAAGTTTTACGACACTCTTGCAGATTATAAAGATTGTATTCAAAATATCTCCGGTCCCATTACTACCTCCAGCGCTGGCCTCGGTTCAGGCCCTTTGTCTGGTGACAAATCTAATGTTAAATTGCCAGAAATTAAAATACCCAATTTTGATGGATCTAAGCCTTCGGACTTTGCTCCTTTTTATGATATATTTGAAGCCTTAATAGGTTCAAATCCCAAATTAAGAAAAGCTGAAAAATTGTATTACTTGCGCACTCTGCTTAAAGGTTCAGCTCTTCAGCTAATAGAAAATTTAAAAGTAATTGATTCAAATTATGACGTTGCTATAAATACACTAAAAAAGAGATTTGAAAATAGATCTATTGTTGTTAATGAGCATCTAGCTAATCTGTTCAGCTGCCCCAATATAGTAAAAGCCAACGCATCAAATTTAAGAGATTTGACGAATTCTCTTACTAAGGAGCTAGAGTGTCTAAATAATTTAGGTATTAGTGAAAAAGTGCTTACTGAAGCACTCATAGTTTTCATGTTTGAAAGAAAATTGGATCCTTTATCTCGTAAAATATTTGAGGAAGAGAGAATTAATAACGATATCCCTACTCTTAAAGATGTTATCACCTTCACTGAACGAAGGAGTATTATTTTGGAAAACTTATCAAGTTTTGATGCGCTGCAGGATCGCAAACCTGCTTTTCAGGATAGGAAAAATAATTTTGTTCCCCATACTCGTGTGAATTTGCACGCCA
This sequence comes from Galerucella nymphaeae, assembly GCA_963978555.1. Lineage (NCBI taxonomy): Eukaryota > Metazoa > Arthropoda > Insecta > Coleoptera > Chrysomelidae > Galerucella > Galerucella nymphaeae. Next base: position 13,276,462 of record OZ021715.1, on the reverse strand, counting down.
ATACTGAGCATAACCGACGGGTTTCTCCCCCAGGTTCACCAAACCTGAGGAATAGTTGTGTTTATTGTAAACAATCACATCGAATTTATTCTTGTTCTTCATTCGGAACTCTCTCTCCGCACGAGAGGTACAGATTTGTAAAAAGTGAATCCTTTTGCTTCAATTGTTTAGGAAAAAAACACGTAGTAACTGATTGCCCTTCTGCGCATCGTTGCAGCGCATGTCAAGGCAAACATCATAGTTTGTTGCATTTAGATTCGCGACCTAACAATAATCGGCCGGTTTCGCAAACCAATGCAAATTCTAATAGAGTCATTACTCAATTCAATAGAGATACTGGTCAACAAAATCGGTATTCGAATTTCTCTAGAACTAGGAACGCTCCGAATCCTCACCACAATCGGTCAACCCCTAGTCCTTCCCGTCCTCACTCCTCAAATCAGGATTCTCCCACTGCGCAAGCATCAAGTTCACAAACCCAGAGCTTGAACGCCCTTTCAACCAATAGCTCGTATACACTATTAGCAACTGCTCAAGTTGTAATCTATGACTCTGATGGTAACCCTTGTGTAGCTAAAGCTATTTTGGATTCTGGCTCTCAGAGCAGTTTTATTTCTCGCGATTGTGTTCAACGTTTAAATTTATCTACCAAGAAACAAAATTTATACATTTCAGGTATATCAGCTCAAGATTCAGTTGTGTCAAAGGAATACACAAATTTGATTGTTCATTCGAAAGTAAACCCCAATAAATGTTTTTCTCTTTCATGTTCCGTGTTGGAAAATATAACAAAACAAATTCCTCAGATTCCTATTAATCCCAGTATGTTGAAAATACCCCAAGAAATTTTGAATGAGCTCGCAGATCCGTCCTTCTCCACTCCCTCTCTCCCGGAGATTTTAGTGGGGGCAGATTTATTTTATGCGTTACTCACGGATGGCTCCTTGCATCTAGGTAAAGGTCTCCCTGTTCTCTTTAACAGTCATTTGGGATGGGTAATTGCAGGTCAAATACCATCGTACGCTCAACTAAATGAAAAACCATCCATTGCACAATCACATTGTTTTTGCTCAACAGAGTCCTGTAGCGGCTCTACAGACGGTTTATGACTAAATGAACCACAAACTCTGGACTCGCTTCTAATTAAATTTTGGAATCGGGAGGAAATTTCTGATTCAGAGCACTCTTCACGCTCACCCGAAGACGATTACGTCGAAAATCTCTTCTTATCTACTACCAAAATTATGAAAAACGGTACTTATCAGGTAGACATGCCCCTGCGCACCCCACACGAATTTACTAAGTTAGGCGATTCTTTTATTACTGCGCAACGCAGATTTCTCTCACTGGAAAAAAGGCTTCACAGCAACCCTGAATTGTTTAAAGAATATAAACGTTTTATTGAGGAATATATTTCTTTAGGTCATGCCCAAGTGACACCCCTAGCTCTTACGCATAACCCCTCTTCAAGTCCTGCCCAAGGGACAACATCGTCGCCGTCAAGTAAGCAAGGTTTCAATAAATATTTTGTTCCACATCTCTGCGTTGTGCGCCCTGACAGCGCAACCACCAAAATCCGGGTGGTATTCGATTTCTCGTGCAAGACTTCTTCATCACTTTCTCTAAATTGTATATCGTACAAAGGCTACACGGTACAGCCTGATCTATATGATATTTTGTGTCGTTTTCGAGTTCCTCGATATGTTTTAACTGCAGACATCAGACAAATGTTTCGCCAGATCAAAACAACTCCCAATCAAAATTTCTTGCAGAATGTGTTGTGGAGAAATTCTCCACAAGAGTCTCTTCAGTGCATTGAATTGCAAACGGTTTCCTTCGGGCAAACTTTCGCCCCTTTTTTAGCTTGTCGGGTGATCAAGGACATTGCCGACAAAAACACTGATCTCTCTTTGGCCTCTGAAGCTTTATTATCTCAAACTTACATTGACGATATTCTTTCGGGTGCACAAACCCTTTCCGACTTGAAAACTCTCTACTCACAGCTTAACTCAGTTTTAAATAATTCTGGCTTCGAATTGCACAAATGGCAATCCAACTCTAAAGAATTTTTACAAGGTATAACGCATATCAATGCATCGGAAAAAGATTTAAATTTAGATGAATCCGCATGTAAAATTTTAGGTCTCAAGTGGAACCCATCGCTTGATGAGTTTAGAATCTCAGTACCCTCACAATTAGATATACACCCCCTTACGAAAAGAAAGGTTCTATCAGTAATTAGCTCATGTTTCGACCCATTAGGTTTGGTCAACCCTATCATTGTAGCAGGTAAGGTTTTGATGCAAAAAATTTGGATGTCTCACCTTGATTGGGATATGCAAATACTAGACGTAACGCTTCTGGAACTGTGGCAAGAATTTGTTAACAATTTATTGCAATTGAAAAGTTTGTCAATCTCTAGGAATTTGTTCTTAAACAAAGAAATCTCAAATATTGAGTTACACGGTTTCGCGGACGCTAGCACATTGGCGTACGGAGCTGTTGTTTATCTAAGGGTTCAGTATTCAGATTACACTATTTCTTGCTCACTCGTCTCGGCAAAGTCTCGTGTTGCCCCTCTTAAGAAAACCATCACAATACCCCGATTAGAACTTTGTGCCATGCTTCTTCTCTCAAAATTAGTTGTAAAGATTTCTCAAATTTTTGAAAATAAAATTTCGTTCAATTCATTTAATCTTTGGACCGACTCCTCGATTGCTCTTTGTTGGATCGGAAGCCCTTCAAGTAGGTGGACCACGTTCGTGTCCAATCGCGTATCTCAAATACATTCACTATCTCAAGAATTCCAGTGGCGTCACATTTCCTCTCAGAACAATGCGGCAGATCCGTTGTCTAGAGGAATATTCAACTGTAAAGTCTGGGACTCATGGTTCCATGGTCCAGAATTTTTAAGAAACCCTAATTTAAATTTATCTCTTTTTGAAGCTACCCCCAATGTTGTAAACCACCCCCCAGAAGAAAAGAAAATTGCTCTCACTCTAGATACACGACAAATGAACTTTTGGTCATCACTTTTTTCGAAATTTTCCAGTTTCACAAAATTACAAAGAACAGTGGCGTACTTATTGCGCTTTACCCACAATTTAAGAAATTCCGACAGAAGAATCGGACCGCTCTCGGTATCCGAGCTGTCTACTTCACTAAATTTCATAATTAAAATTATTCAAAAAGAACATTTCTCTACGGAAATGAATGCACTCTTGTCAGATCGTCCTTTGAAGAATAGTAAAATTCTTTCTTTTAAACCCTTTGTTGATAAGTTTGGTTTTCTGCGTGTAGCTACCTCCTACACAGGACTCACATATGCAGATATTCCCGAAGCTCACAAATATCCCATTTTGCTCCCTTCACAGACACATGTCGTCTCACTCATGCTTCGTCAAGAACATGTTAGGTTGGGTCACGCAGGCGCACAAAATACACTTTCGAATTTTAGATTACGATTTTGGCCGTTGAATGGACTCAGAGAAGTTAAACGTATAATAAACTCATGTGTTACTTGTCATCGCTTTAACGCAATAGTAGCTGAACAAATCATGTCGGATATCCCTAAGGATCGCGTATGCGCAGCTCGTCCCTTCCAGAAAGTTGGCGTGGACTTTGCTGGACCCTTCTTAATAAAATCTTCTAGGCTGCGTAAATCTCCACTTATTAAAGGTTATGTTGCTCTTTTCATTTGTATGGTCACCAAAGCGGTGCACCTCGAATTTGTATCCGGTTTATCTTCCGAAGCCTTTTTAGCCACCCTAAAAAGATTTATTTCCAGACGTGGAAACCCCACTCGAATTTTCAGTGACAATGGCACAAATTTTCTCGGCGCACGCAACATTTTAAAAGAGATTTATGAATTTTTCCAATCTCAAAGTAACTACGATACAATCCGTGAGTTTTTGTCACAAAATGAAACTGAATGGAGTTTCATACCCCCACGCTCACCCCATTGGGGAGGGTTGTGGGAGGCTGCGGTGAAAAGTACAAAATATCACCTTATGCGAATTTTGGGTGACACTCGAGTCACTTACGAAGAGTTTTCCACGATTCTCGCTCAAGTGGAGGCAATTCTGAACTCCAGGCCCCTGTGTGCCCTCTCTAACGACCCTTCGGACCTTCAATCGCTCACGCCTGGGCATTTTTTAATAGGAGCCCCTTTAACCGCATTCCCCGAAAAAGATTTAACTCAAACCCCAGATAACAAGCTCTCATTTTGGAAAATCTGCTCCAAAATGCAGCAAGGATTTTGGAAAAGGTGGACGGTAGATTACCTCCACAGATTGCAGCAAAGACCCAAATGGTCACGTCCCTCAGCCAACCTTGAAGTTGATCAAGTAGTACTAATCAAAGGTGAAGACACACCCCCCTTAAAGTGGCCCCTAGCGCGTATTATTGAGGTAATCAAAGGTAAGGATGGTAAGGTGCGGGTAGCACGTCTTAGAACTCAGGACGGTGAGGTGACTAGACCTATTGCTAAATTATGTCCTCTCCCCTCTGCCCCTCAGGTAGATCATATTGAGTGAATGTACACTGGTTGCATTCAACGACTTTACACGTGTTAACACACTAATTTTATTTTGCATGTATATTTTATTTAAATTTGATTCGCATTTCTTTTTATTTAAACTTTAGTTAATAAGTCTATAGTTGGATTGAGTAATGACCTTGAAATTGCTTTCTTAGAGATACTTTTCAATTTGTCGCGCGGGCAGAATGTTGGAATTTGCAGTATAATTCCAACTGTGTGAATTACAAATTTAGGGACACCCTGTACAGCCACCCTGAAACCTGCGCAGTCGGTGACGCATCCCTACCAACAGCGAACCTCCGCGCGCGCGAACCCTGTTTCCCTCTCAGTTGTTCAGTAGCAACCGCAGCATTCAGACCTCTTAGTGAAAGGCACATGCAGTGCCTATGCAAAATGTTTGCTCACATTCTCTTTTGACAAACAACCCCAAGTGGAATCTAAGTGATCTCCAATATTTATAGTAAGTGCGTGAAGTAATATCAAGTATGTATCTCTAATTGCTACCTATCTCGTTTGTTGGTGCCGTGTTCTTTCGTCGAAAAGCCGGTACGTCTATCTCTCTCCAACCAAGTTAGTGCCGTGGTCTTAACGCAAAAAGCCGGTACATCTCTCTCACTCCCGTAAACTCCCTACATTGTTTATTGGTTTGGTTATTAATTCTCAACTTCTACACAATTATCGTAGTGTTTAATTTTTGTGTATATAACTCTTGCAAAGTGCAGTACCTTTATACGTGTATTCTTATGTAGCGTATTAGTTATCATTATTAGCGTATTTTAGTTTAAGCGCGAAATTGTATGTAGACAGTGTTGCCAAGTAGTGGCTTCAATCATAGCTCTACATTTTCACATATGTTCTATGTTCTCTTTTTTTGTTATTGTTAAGATCTTTACGAATTAGATTCATTAAAGATCAAGTTCAAAATAAACTGGCTATTATTGACATCTACGTAGTTAGTTAACCCTTTCGTGGTCAGTGGAGACAAGGTAGTCATAGTCAGATGTCATCAAACACCTTCCTACAAAAATAATACAGTCCACTAAAAATACTACTTGTCTACACGCCCCGACAATGGTCATATTGTTCCATGGAAATATTCGAATCATAAAGTTGATTGTAAAAATTTTCAATTGACGGTAATTCTACTTCGTTGAGCTTTTCTATACAATCGATGTAATCGTATGGAAAAACCCCTTTTTTGATCAAAAGTTTCAGTTTTTGGTTATTTAATTCATGAAACTCGTGTTTTAAATTTTTAAAATCATCCTCCTTCAGTGTAGATACCAGTTCGTCAAGACTTGCTCCCATGAATCTAAAGGAGTCTATGAACCTAAACTTGATGCTAGTTTCAGAGTCATGTAGGGTGAAACTTATATATTTTTCCTTATTTATCGGTAGTATGGAAACCTTACCACGTTTTGCAATTTCCTTAATAACAAAATGTGAGTCATATCCGCTCAAGTTATGAAAAATTATTGGAACAACAAAAACTTTTTTAAAATTCAAATTGCATGCTTGATGAGCGTATCCACGAAATTTTCCAGTGAAATGATCGTGATCTCTAACGACTATATCTTTATCAGTAAATTCATGTTCACAAATATGACAATTTAGTGCATTTACCGAGTTAGGTGTAACACCAAGGGGTATTATATCTAAAATTTTGGACTGTACAAATTTCGCTACATCAGTTAACTGATTTGTAAACCAATCTATGCAGTCTTCACCCTGATGATATTTATAATATGAAAGCCGATCATCGTAAGCGCATTTTAAATAATATCCTGCAGAAAAAGCAACATGTTGTTGATATTTTTTAGTTTTATCTGTTTTTTGTTGATCTGTATAAACCTTTAGTATGAATTCTAAATCACTATAAATAACAAAGGGACATTTCTGCTTATAAATAAAATTTTTAAATTCAATGTGAGTATAATTGGGAAAAGAAATTTTTGACTCATTCATATTTTTACAAACACTTTCATGCTTATCCAAAATTTGTTCACTATGAAAATAGTTCAAACACCTATCGCAAATGAATTTCTTCCACGTAGATTTATTAAGTTGAGATGAAATTAATCTAGATAAATTTTTTATCCAGCAATAGTGGTACTTAATGTTTTCATTCGTATCGTCTACAGGAGGTGCATCATAATCGTTTAACTTAGGATAATACTTGGATTGGACAAGCAATAGATTAACATGTCTTTCAAGTTTATTTTTAGTTAATCTTGTAGGAACTACTGTATAAAATGTAGATTTATTCGATTGATTTAGTTCTAAAGAGTATACGTTCACTGATATATTATTTAATTTTTCAAATTTTTTAATTTGGGACAGTGGCATTTCAGCATCTAAACCCTTTGTATTTAGAACTTCAGAGTAATGTGGATACGATGAAGTACGATTACTATTTTTAGTAGCAGGATTTAAAAAACTGTTTACTGCCCAGTAAAAACAAGCTTGGTCCGTATTACAAACGTTTACAATTGCCTTCTTTCGAGAAATTGGTTCTGGTAGTGGAACGAAAGACGAGCCAACACCCATTTCATATTTGTTCATTGCAACTTCCAAAAAAATTATTCGAGATAATGCCCACCCGCTTTCTTTTTCAGCAAATTCTGATAAACTGTTTAAAATAGGATTAATAATATTTATACTGAACCAATCATATAAATCATCTCCAATGTCCAATACAACATTGGGAGTACTGAAATATTTACGGTCTACTAACACCTCGTCTTTTGATTGCTTGATAAAATCTCCACAAAAGGTGGTGTTCACTTTTGAAACTTGTGTTTTCTTGAGAACTGATAAAATCTTGTTTTTAAAAATTTTGAAAGCATCTGCAAAAAATGCATTCATATCTTTATGTAACAAGTTTATAATAACTCCTGTTTTTAATCTACTTTCAAATGCAGCATTAATGTTTTCCCACTTGACCCTATTACTAGATTTCTCAAGACCTTTACCCACATGATCCCCTTTTATTAAACATCGCATGCGCTTCAAATGTGCTATTTTTGTATGAATTTTATGTTTTACTCCGATCGAAAACTTGAAACATTTTAAAGCTTGATTACACTTTCTGATGTGTTTATTAATCAGTAAAATCCATTTGTTTCTATTCGAAAATGTTTGAATTTTGCTAAGAGAATTTAAAATTTCATCAATTTGCTGTAAGGTAACACTGAAGTTCGACATTCTTGAGTATATGCACAAAAAATGTACTCACCAGCTTTCTAAAGTTGTCTTCGACTGCGTGTACTTCCGAATTTCCTTAATTTTTAAGTTGTCCTCAGCAGGTTGCTTCCAAATTTTGTGTAATGGGCTATATCGTGACTGCGGATGTGTACTTCTGAATTTCCTTAATATTTAAGTTGTCCTCAGCCGGTTGTTTTCAAATTTTGTGATATGTGTTGCTGAAACAAAAATAATTTTTAAAATGTTTTTAAAACAGAATCACACATGCTAGGTTAGGTTAATGTGAGTGTACCTCATACCCTCGCACATGATAAATAATCAGCAAAATTTTAAAAATAAAAAATCTTACCGTTTAATGATTTTCTTCGATTTTAAATAGTGTCCTGGGACGGTAACCACTGGAAATTTCTTGCAGACCCAAAAACACCAGATTATAACTTCCCTTGTTGATGTCCGCAATGTATTTCTTATATTTATCCGTCACCCTTCTGGGAAGAAAAGTCACGTTATCTTCTAGTTCTACCAATACTCCTTCTCCAAATTTGGATTGCACTATTTTAATGTGTATGATTTTATGGGGGACGTTTTCCGGAATGTCTCGAAGCTTGATAATAGGTTTGTTCTCTACCCCTGTAGAAGTAGAGAATTTGTTTAATTCATTGATAAAACTCATCTGAAATAAACAGGATAATTGTTGTACCAGTCGTCAAGGAGTTTCTTCCAATAATTTTATCGCAAATAAAACTTTTTCAAAATATTCGAAATAGTTTTATTTTTGGAAACAAATTTCAAAAACTAAATATAAAGAGCAGTTAAAAAAATATAAAACTTACTTTGTTTTCAAAAACTGCACCAAAACTCTCTCTCGTTGACTATCAAAATGGAACTGTCGTTGCCGTAATACCAAAAGTATTTATACCTTTTTTCAAGGATTTCTTATCACTTTCGTGAAATTGTGATAAACTATTATTTTTGTAATGTTGATAATATATTTCCCATTTGGTTATTGGGGTCTAAAAACATATCCGTTTTGTACAATTTCCAAGGTTTTTGATATTTCACATTTCCTGTTTAGATGTTGATTTTTTCTGATTGTGGTTTGAGACATATCAATTTTAGAAAATTTTTGTGGCGAGCTGTTTTATTTTTATATTTATCATTTCCTGTTGTGATAATGGGTTTTTCTGCTGTTATTTTATTAAATCTCGCCGCGCCGTCTTATCATCCAAACGGATCTTTCTCGACTACGTCACATTTCACAGCAAGAAGCGTATGGTGCGCGCGCGATGCTCTGGCCGCGCTGCCTTATCATTCTAACGGATCTTTCTCGACTACGTCACATTTTACAGCAAGAAGCGTATGGTGCGCGCGCTCACATTGCAGCATGTAATACCTTTCTTCGCATCTAATACACATGAGAGCTCATGGCAGCATGTGTTGAATGCCTTGCTATAGACGCGTAGGTTGTGGGATCGAATCCCTCTGGAGTTTTTTTCGGATATTTTAAATATACAACTAGCGGACTAAAAATGGCGGCCCACAAATAATAAAGATGGCGGCCTGCATTCAAATTTGCCGCGCCACTCTCAGCGCCAACAGCGGACATTTTTCGAAGTAGTGAGCCAGAAACTGTATTGCTCTATGTTCTGAAATGTTTGTCACTTAAATAGTTTGTACATCCATATAGGCTAAATTTTAAATTTATTCCGAAATATACAGGATGTTCCAATAAAGTGTGGCGTATCAAACTTATATTTTTTGTTATGAGACACCATACATTTTATTGCATTTTCTGATTGCTCCTGAAAAATGAAATAGTTTTTCATGATGGTTACCTATACCTAAATACAGAGAGCTCCGAGCTTTTTAAAAATGTGAACATTTCGAAAAAAATTAATTACCCATTGATATAACGAATTCTAGCAAATTTTCTCTTACATCTCAATAGTGGAACTTTCGTTAAATGTATTCCATGATTGAGTACTAAACATCTCTTTACAGGGTGTTCAGAATTATCAGTTGAATTATTAGATTACCCAATGTGTAATATCGGGCTCATTTTAAATTCTGATAATTCACCATGTTCAAAAAAATGTCCACTTTCGAATGGTATAAGGATGTCCTATACCTATTATACTTTTCGTGCAAACTACAATTTTCTTAAATTCTATGCTGAATTGATTTTTTCTACCAACGTGTTAAAAATGCCATTTTTAGCACTCCATAGAAGCCTTAAAAATGTCACTTCAAGACACTGAGGGCGAGTTGTATCAAACACCTAAACTCGGTTTAACAATAACTGATGTTTAGACTGTGTCTGATTGATGTATTTATAATCAACAATTACATCCGTCTAAACATCAGTTATCATTAAGCCGAGTTTAGGTGTTTGATACAACTCGCCCTTAGTGCCTTAAAATGTTTATGGCACTGCTGGTAAAAGTGAATTGTCAAATTTTGAAAGCAAATGTCAAAATATTTAGATTTCATTTATCAACATTAATATTAATGGTACAATTTGTGCAATTTGACAATTGCAGAATTCGCTTTGCTCATTCTGCAAACCTTCACATGCGTGCCTTAAAAATGTACTTTTAACACTTATATCATAAATAACTATTAAAACATCTGCAGCTCTATCTGAATTTTATATTAATTATCTTGACAAAGTTATTGTGAAGAAAAACAGGAAAGCTGCTAATAAATATGCACACTTGTAGTTCCTGTGGTACACTAACTCTTTTGTTAGGTACCGATAAATATTTGAGTACATAATAAAACAAAAACACATTTTTAATAAAGCGAATTCATAAATACTACGAAACGATCAACTGATTATTAAAAGCAAAAATGAAAAATTAACATAATACCCTCAACACCGATGGAGTGTAAACGTAACTACAATAAGACGGAGCTTCAGCTCACTTCTCTCGTGCTGTTAAGAATTACCTCAATAGAAAATAAATGGATAGGTAAAGGCGGTCCTTATAATCGGCCAGCTGTCACCACAATTGACCAAAATGGATTTCTTCGAATGGGGTTATAATAAAAATATCCTACAATATGAAATTAAGAATTTCGAACGCTTTCGCGTCTATAACACCCGATATGTTGAATAATGTAACCAAATTGTTGGAAGCCAAAATCACGTGTTGTATTGCTCAAAATGGCAAGCATTTCGAGCATCTATTATAGTAATTTTTTAATTTTTTCTTGTGATAATGGGAAAAAACATGTTTATTCATCTGATCTTGTATATAGAGATACCAAAATTCTTGACATGAGGCAGAATTTTTTTCTCAATATAGCTAAATCTTTTTACAAGAATAATACTTTTAAGAATATTTCTCATAATTACTTAACCAGAGCTAAAGCTCAGAATAGAGTAGAAGAATCCACAGCAGGTAAAGCAGTAGGTCATGTTTAAATTTGACTTTAAATAAAAATAAAAAATAATTGAAATATAAAAAAAAGAAATTAACATGGAAACAAATTATAATAATATATTTCACATTCATATTCATTTCTTTTTAAATAAGTATATAATTTTGTATTCTGTTTTATTGTTGTAATATAGAATTATTTTTATTGTTTGAATATTGTATTGTATTTTATTATTGTAGAATTGTGTTTTGTAATTGTAATTCTAAGATTATTATTTGAGTGAACAAATTCTAAATAATGTCATAAATACTACCACACCTAATGACCATGGACATCCTTTGGCTTTGTGGTGTTTAGTATTTATTTGTATTGGAGAATGGAGCATTAGAATTTCTATTTTATTTTACATATGTATTTATCATAAACATTTATTTATTATAAAAATGAAATAAACATATTATTATTATTATCCAAATTAATAAAAATGGAGTTTCGTTTTGTTGTATAAACTTAATTGTATTTTTTTTTATTTTAACATCAGGGCTTACAGACTACAGTTTGAGTCACTGTAATAATTGAGGAAAGTGATGACAACAATGAATAGGAGATAGATGGATATTATGTTCAAATGCTGTAGGATTTTAACGATAAAAAGACGATGATGTCATTTTTAGTTACTTTCCTGCTTATCAGAATAAATACTAATTTACCAACCGTGAATACAATTTATCCTCAACAGCCAGGGCAATTTACAGCAAACCAGTTGGCAAAACTTCGAGACGTTGTCAGATGAACTGGTAAAATTCCCCAGTTTTTTTTTGACGTTTATTGACATTCGATCATCGTCTAATATTTACAAGTTTTTCGGTGCTTTTTCAAGATTGAAAAAACAGTTATTTCCATAACTAATTATTTTGCAGAGTGTAGCTAATAAAATTCTTGAAGCAGATGAACAGTAAATGTCAAAAGATAGTAACATCTTTGTTAAGCTATTTTTGACGAGATTTCCGAAATGGGTTCTCGCTTACTGCTGTAAGAGAGGTAAGTAATAGTATTCACTGTTTGTATTCATTATTATTAATATTATTGTTACATAAATGTAAATGTCAATCTAACATTAGATCGACTTTTCTAGTTTTCGTTAAGTGAAGAAAAAAAATACTGCTTGGCAACATCACAATATTTTGTTTTGCAACGTCATCGTCTTTTTATCGTAAATAAACCATAGTATATTACGTAACGTGTGTGGTAAGAAGCATTTCGTAATTCTTTGAGTGCGTAATAGTATATTACGTAACGTGTGTGGTAAGAAGCATTTTACGCACGAATGGAAAAGTTAATTCCGTTAGTGCGTAAAATGCTCTACAACACTAGTTACGTACTATACTTTACCTACGACCTACTTCTACATGTATTTATACTCTTATTATTGATAATATTTGAACATCAACAATATTTGGCTATTTCTGCGATTTCCATGATAATATTAAATCCATCTCACTTTCACTCGACATTTTTTAATTGAATAAAGCTTTCCACAAAATACTCATACCAGTTATAAGTTATAAGGATAATAAAAAAGTGTTTTAAAAGTTTCTTGACAGTTCTTACGCAAATCGCTATTGCAGCCTTTACCTAAGTTTGATGTTTTGACGGCTTATGTCAGATTTTTGAATAAAATGGCGACGTCTATTGACAGTTGCTAAGATGTTGCTAGGGAAGCCGTGCGATTTACTTTAAAGCTGTGCTTTTTTTTTACCGTGCGTAATAGACGTCATTACATTAGCGCCGACTGTGTGTTATTGACTGATTACATGGGGGGTCGTAGGTAAAGTATTTTTATTTCTTAGTTATTCTATGAATGCTCGTTTTCAGAAGATACTAAATTTTATGGAGAAAAAGAACATGATGCCGATCCTAGTACAAGTGCTGCAACCAATTCAAATGCCAGTAAGTAAATATATGCCGTATCTTCATGATCTAGAACAAAATCCCAATAAATTCTATCCAATTTTCAATTTTCAAAAAACAAAGCTGCAATTATATTGAAAACTGAATTGAACATCTCACTTATTTATACCTATTTTTTGGAGGACTGGTTTAAAAGCTCTACTGCGTTAATAAGAACTCGTGTCAAAAAGTTGCAAGTAAATAATCCGAGTGACACAAGAAAAAATTGTAAAAGTATCAATACGCAACTAAATTTTCAATGTCTTTGTAGAAATACTAAAAACGTTATCGCGGACTACGCCGCTCGCGCATTAAACCTACCTCTCGCTAGACATCAATTCAGCTTACTTGTATAATAAATAACTATAATCATAATTTTGTTTAGTATTATTATTAAGGATTAATTGAATGGACAGACTAAAGACTAAAGGATTACAATACTTTTAACTTCAACTTTATTGTTCACACACACTCTAGCACAGATCACAGATGTGTAATACAAAAGTTCTTTCTTAATTCATCTATGACAGGTGACGTGACCTGTAGGGGTACGTTCTTTTGTATATTTAACACCTTCCCCTTGGAGATTTAGCTTTGTTGGGAGTTTAATATTTTTACCAAATCGTGATCTTAAATTTAATGAAGTCGAAGTATTTAGGTCAAGATCTGTTTTACTATTGGCTAGTTTTAATTGATCATTTATCGGTTCATATAAGATGCTAATATCACTAATATCATCATTGTTAGCTATTGACTTTTTATTGCCTTCACTTCCTATTTGATTAGATAGACATTGGTCCGGACACAATTCAGGTTCTAAAATGGGATATTCGGATTTTGTTATAGATAGCTTTAATTGACTGGTGTTGCGAGTTAGATTTTTTAAGCAAAAAATATACTTTTAAAATTTTTTTTTAAACTTAGATAACAAGTTTTTAGTACAAAGGTGAAATGTAGACTGAATAACATATTATAAAATTATAAGACAATAAAAATATAAAATGCTGATTTTGATGAAATATAATATTCGTGTTAACAGTTATACACGTGTTGGAAATGTTTTGCTGAGTCTAACAAATGCAATAAGATAAAATAATCTAGTAAGTTTCCGTGGGAAATGTCTAGTAAGCAGTTTCATAGTTATGGTTCCCTATGACTCCTCCCCTCTTGGTTGAAGGTACGTCATCGTGGCTTCGGTTTCAACAGAGATTGGGGTAGTTCCATTGGTTTACCCTGGGCTTCTTCTTCTGAATTTTTTGTTTTAATTTTTCTAAAATATTTTTTATAAATATAAATGATTGGTAAAATTATTAAAATTATTATCGCTGATATTCCTAAATGACTTTGGTGGACCTCTATCGGCAATAAATTTGGTTCTTGGTACTGTGGTAGCAATTTGGTTGGATCATCCATATGTAAATTGTTGATATTGATTTTGTGATAAATTACGGTAGGTACTTGAATACTAGGCCATTCTTGGAAAAATGTTTTATTGGATCCTTTCTATGTATGTTTTTGAAATGAATAAATGCAATCGTTGTTTCCTAATATGACGTTGCCTTTTGAAATTTTTAATGATTTGACTGATTGTTTGCAGTCTTCATTAACGTCTGCTATTTTTCTTGAATTTTTCTTGTATTTCCATTTGTGAGTTGAGTGAAAAGTGAAAAATCGTTTTTTACGTGAGCGTAGTTGCAAAGCGAAAGGTTGTCTAAATTACAGTTGTCTTCATGGGGTTCTTTTTCACAATACAAAAATGAAAAAGTTTTCTTGCATTCTTTCCATTTTGTTGATCCTTCTGAATTTAACATGAATGTGTATAGGGGTAAAAGAATATTATTTTCTTCACTGGGAATTGGGATAAAGGATGGAGTAATTCACGGCTAATATTGGTACTTTAAGAGTAATATATGAAGTTTTTGGGGTGAATATTAAATTTACTTCAATTATTTCTAGTAATTTTGGAATATCTGAAGCAATCTCGTTATGAGAATGAATAGTGTGTGAGTAATTAAAAACCTCTTCTAATTCCTTTTGTTTAATTAATTCTACATTTAAAATTTCTGGGTTACTAAATGATATTGTTTGATGTAAAATTTGAATATAGTTTCTTAAGTCTCTGATTTGTTCTAATTGTATATGAATAATAATTTCGTTATTTAACCTATAGTTTGAACTATTCAATTCTTTTAAAACATTTTTTGCATAAATTTGTATTTTTTGTAAATCTGTTTGCCAACGTTGCGTTATCTGTCCTGCAAACGTGTGCAATTTTAAAATTCCAGACATTAACTTATTTTCGTTTAAATTAACTTTTTCAAAACTAGTTTGAATTCCAATCAAGTCGTTTTGATGAAGATTTCCAGAAATATACTTTATTACTGTACCGAGGCCGACTACTAAACCTCTTTTAGATATTTCATTTGATCGAGCATACATTCTCAATTTATTTATTTCTTCTGAGAGTAATTCGATATTTATTTGATAAATTTTTGATAAACTTATTGAAGTGTCATCAAGTATACTAGCTAGATGAACTTGATTTGAAACTAATTTACTATAAGAGTTTTCTATTTGTTCTATACTTATACTAAAATAAATCTTATTATAATTGACTCTACATTTTGCCAATCCTAAATTATCTAAGATGTAACCTGGGGGTTCAATGGTTTTGACGTAAAGTGCCTGGTTGGCTATCGTCATGGTTAACCTGGAAAGATTTAGTATTTTTAATTATATGTTTACTGACTTTTTTAGATTTGTGAGAAATTAATTTGTGATCTGATTTATTTTTATCTAATAATATTTCCTTATATTTTGGTTTTATTTTATTTCGGAGTTCCATATTTGAATAAACAACGTCTGTTTTTGGAATACTATCTTTTCTTTCTAGCACGTGCATCGCCATGTGAAGCGGTAGTTGGTTCTCAATTCAAAGAGCCGCCTAGGCCCAGTTACTTGACATACGGGCTTCAATACTTGCTTTCACTTTATGCTCTGTGAACCTCCGTAGGGATCACGTATCACATTGCAACTTATGGAATATTGAAATATGGGGCCTGGAGGTCCCAAACAACTTTTGAGCCTGGAACTTTTCTCTTATGTTGAAAGGATAATGCAAAAGATATAATATTGATTCAAAAATAACTTTGTTATTATTTCGAGCATATAGTAACCATATAAATGTGCCAGAAAAGATTCATGTTATTTTTGACATTTATGAACATTGAAGAAACACGATAAACAATAAAACTTGGCACATTGTTGGCAATGAAACTAGATTTTGGTGTCTGTAGCTGGGCTTTTTTTCTTCCATGATTGATGCTTATTTTCTCGTAGCAAATAACACATCTACGGCGATTTTTAGACAACACTTCATCCAAAACATGTTGTTCATTTTCATTGGCTGGTTGCTCTGCAGTATTCAATACACTTTCGATTATTCGCTCTTTGAATACTGTTATTGATATATTATCTTTGGTTATCTTTTTATAGAGAAGTTGTATTCACCAACGATGTTCCCAATAATAATTCAAACCCAAGTTCACGATACCATTTTATGCCCTTTCTAAGAGGCGTTGAATAAGCTTTGAGTTGGTCAGATAGATCAATAAAAGATTTACTATTGTTATAGTCACAAATAATTGTGGGTTTTTCAATTTCTTCGCCTCGTCCTTTTACTTTTGTAGTTTCCGCTGTGTGGTTTGTACTGAGACAAAGAACATCTCGTTTGTCTTGCCACTTTAGAACAACTACTCCATTACATTCCCTCGCGATAATCTGGCCTTTTTTTAGTTTTGTCGTTGTTACGTCAGTAGGGTTCAATTTTCGATTCTTCCTGAGGGTACCCACCAAGTGATTTTTCCGTTTGAGGAGCTCTTGAGCAAGAGAAACACTGGTATAAAAATTGTCAGTGAAGATGATTCTACCTTGGTGAAAAAGTGGCTCACTTAGTTGCAATACAATTTTTGTTGATGCACTAACGTTTTGATCTTCATCATTTCCACAGTAAACTTTCAGATCATAAGTATAACCTCGTTTGCAACATAGTTTATACAGTTTGATGCCAAATTTGAACCGTTTATTTTTCATGTATTGCTTGAAGATGAGGCGTTCTCTAAATGGGACTAGGGTTTCATCAATATAAATTTCACGTTCTGGGATATAAACTTCTTTGAATTTATCAGTCAATAGTTTCAACAAAAGGCTCAATTTGGCTAAACGATCACTAGGATTCACATCTTCATTGTTGCTGAAATAGAGCACACGTGGAAGTAATTCAAAGCGATTCCTAGACATTTTTTCAGAAATTCAATTCGAATATAGATGACTTTTCCTCCAGTAATCCACCATTTTGGGAAATCTTGCTAGGCCCATCCACAAACAGATAAAAAAAAATATTCTCATTTCCTCTGCATCAGTTTCCTTCCATCTATGAAGTCGCGAATTTTGATGAATCCCTGCATTGATTTTTTGTTGTGCGTATCTATTTGTTTCAGTTACTATGAGACTGACTACATCTTCATTGAAAAATATGTTGAAAAAATCAATAGGACCCTTTACTAAATGGGATTTCCTAATTTCATTGGTGGGGCCCACCGGATCGACTTGGAAATCAAATTTTTTTAGAGACGTCCCTGTAACAGGTGACCAAATTATGTCTTCCACATTCTCGTTATCCTCACTCTCATATTCATCTATGGTGCAATATTTGGAAATCACTGCTTCAATGGTATCTTCTATTGAGAATTCTACATTCTTGAGGTGAGGAGATTGCATTGAAGTTGAAGGAAAAACCGTCAGATCATTTTGGCTAGGCCCAACTTCCTTAGAAATTTCGTCATTTGACCTAAAAAATACGTATATTTCAAAAATGTTTTTTCTTGGAATAGAACATCTTTATATTTATATAAAATGATCTAATAATGAATCTTACTTTTTCATTTTTTTCCGTTGAACAATTTCTTCATCTGAAGAATTTTCACTCTCGGATTCAGGGCTATATTCATCTGAAGAACCACCTTCGAAAGGTTCTTCCTCTGATTCAGAAAGAATCTCATTCCACAGTGTTTGTAAATGCGCTTGACTTTTTTCATATTCACCACTCATTTTGTACACCACTTACGAAGTATCAAAATGGACTGATCCACTGCTGGTGAATGCACAAATGAAATGGGCATCACAAAAACAGGTCAGAACTTCCAGAAACGGAGAACCGACATTTCAGTCACATGGCTCAAACCCTGCAGGCGATCTGAGACCCTAATACCAGTTCTCATTTTGAAAATCAATTTTTTTCACTTGAATGTGTTCAAAATCCATTTTTGCAACGTTATATGTTATTTGCAACTCATGATACAACAAATTACGGAAAAAAAATTGGGGCCTGGGAGAAAAATTTTTATTGTATCATTTGGGCGATTAACGTGCTAGATTGATTTTATTTAATTGTTCAGTTCTTTTCGTTAATTGTTTTTGATAAAGATCGTTAAAAAATGGAAAAATTTCTGTTTTCCGATATTCATTGTAATCTTGGTGAATTTGTTCATTAGGATAGATTTTGTGAGGTTTAAGTTTTCGTATAGTCCATAAAGAAGTGAAAAGGGAGTGAAGTTTGTTATTGAATGTATTGATTGGTTATATATAAGAATAGCGGTTGTTACTAAATCAGTAATATTTTCTTTTCACTTTTGTCTTAAAATTCTCAATTTTTCGATTTAAGTGGAATGAGCTCTTTCTATTGGAGAGTTTCCGGTATGTGATTGAGGGGTTGTATAATGGATTTTTATTTGAAAAAGTGACATGTATTCTTTGAAGGTTTCGCTTGTAAATTCTCTTGCATTATCGCAAGTTATTTGCGAAGGGTAGTTGTGGTGGGAGAAATAATGACGTAATTTATTAAGAATTGTGATAGAATTTGAATCGCTAATTCCATAAGCTTGAAGGTATCTAGAAAATAAATCAAGTATTGTATGTTTTACAGTTTCTGTAATACCATTATGAGTTTCTGAATGATAGTCTGAAATAATACGAATTTGTTCATCTTTACTGATTATACCTTTCAAAAAAATATTTGTTTTAATAATTTTTACATTTGGTTCTAGAATTTTAGAACATTCTCTCGAAGCGATATTAAGCAATAAATCGACGGGACAATATATATAATATATTTTCGTTGGGTTAATTATTTCCAAAAACATGTTACATATTACAGTAGGGTCTGAGCCTTTACGGAAAATTAAAGTATATCTATTTTTACTGAAGGGTTTCGAATAATCTATATCGTTTTTTTCTCAGTATTTCAGGATTATTTGAAAATAAGAAGAATTTAAGGATTTATCCGAAATTGGAAATCCAAAAATTGGACTTTCTTGTGCAGAATTTTTAGTTTCGTCTGAAGCGAGACTTTTGTTATCATCTGGTATTGTACTAAAAATTTCGTCAGCATCGCTGAGTGCTAAATTTGGGTCAGAATTTGCTCTAGCTTAAATTGAAAACGAATCAATATCATTAGAGTTTTGTTCGACATTTTTAATCTTCAATCTTGGTTTTGGGGGAGTGATAGTTATATCGCTGATTATATTAATTTTTTGTTTTGTTTTAGAGGTTTTTTTTTATCAATTGCATTAATTTCAATTCTAGATAATGCGTCAGCAACATAATTTTCTTTTCCTTTTTTATATTTAATTTCGATATCAAACTCTTCGAGTTTCAATTTCGGTCTTATTAAACGCTGATTGGGTTCTTTGAGAGAGTGTAGCCAAACGAGTGGCCTGTGGTCAGTTTCAATGATAAATTTCTTAAAATACAAATATGGTCGGAAATGTTTGCAGCTATCGATTATAGCTAATAACTCTTTTTCTATAGTGCCATAATTTCTTTCGGCTGAATTTAGAGTTCTAGAATAAAAGGCTATGGGATGGGAATTTTGAGAAAGTACGCTTCCTATAGCAATATTCGAAGGGTCCGTTGTTAGGGTAAATGTTTTTGTAAATTCGGGGTACGCCAAAACTGGAGAGTTGCAAAGAAGTTGTTTACATTTTTCGAATGCGTCCAGGTATTCTGGGTCATTTAAATCTAATTTGGTTCCTTTTTCAAGGTATTAATTTATCGAATATGTTGTTTTGGCAAAGTTTTGAATGAATTTGCGATAATATGAGAGCAATCCTAAAAATGATTCAATTTGTTTTTCATTTTTTGGCAAGGGAAAATTTTGGATTGATTTTATCTGGATTCGGTTTGATACCGTTAGGGGTGATTACGTGACCTAAGAAGAAGACTTCTTTTCTGAGAAATTCAGATTTGTCTAATTGTATTTTTCGAGTTCATTAAATATTTGTTTAATGTGAATAATATGAACCTGAAGGGATTTTGAAAAAATTACTATATCGTCCATGTATACGAAACATGATTTACAAAGAAAAGGACGGAGAATTGTGTCCATGACACGTTGAAAACTTGCTGGGGCATTTTTCAGACCAAATGGCATACGTGTATATTCGTAGTGACCATTGTCTACAGTAATGCAGTTTTTTCTGCCGAATTCGGATCAATCTCGATCTGGTGAAAACCTTGTGCCAAATCTAATGTAGAAAAATGAGTGCTTCGACCAAGATTGTCGAGAATTCCGTCGATACGAGGAAGGGCGTATTTATCTTCAATGGTTTTTTCATTGAGTTTTCTATAGTCTATAACTAATCGAAATTTCTTCTTTCCACTAGCATCTATTCACTTAGGGACAAGAAAAGTAGGAAAACTGTATGAAGATATACTAAGCTTAATAATTTTATTATTTAAAAGTTTTTTAATTTGATCTTGGATCTCTTGTTTTAAATGATAAGAGTATCTATACGATTTTTGATAAATCGGTATATCGTCAACTGTTCTAATATTATGCATGAGTAAACGTTAAATCAGAGTTTCCATTATAAAATATTTTTTTAAATTTTTTTTTTTTTTTTTTATTTAAAACATACATAACCCCGCATCAACTACTACGAGTTATTAGCAGGGGAGACATTTACATGTAGTGTGGTATATATTATATGATATCACAATTTAAATTTTTGATGTCAAGTTTATGTCTTTCAGATATAATAGCACTTCGTTTCCGGTTGAGGAGAGAATTGACTTTAAAGAGTTTCCTAACTTGTGGTGTCTTCTTTGTTTTTCATATACTGGGCATTCGAGTAATAGATGCTTTACTGTGAGTTGAGTTTGACATATATGACATAAAGGAGCAGCTTCTTTTGTCAAGTGATATTGATGTGTTATTCGTGTATGTCCAATTCTTAAACGGTTTACCAGTACTTGTTCTCTTCTTTTCAAAGGCAGTGGGAGTTTGGTTCCAACTTCGGGTATTATTTGTGTTAAATTAGTTTCAGTGTCTTTCCAGATCGATTGCCATTTTTTGTAAATGTATTTTTTTATTGAGCATCTGTGATCGGTGTGGGGAAATTTTGTAAGGAGAGGTAAATCATCTGTGGAAGTTGATTTTAGGGCTAAGGTGTCAACTTCTTCGTTTCCTCTTATTCCCATGTGTGATGGTACCCATAAAAAAGAGATGTTTTTATCTCGCAAGCCGTAAAGCTCCTTTTTAATAAGTTCGTGGATCGGGTGTGATGGATATACATTTTTCATATCTGTTAGGGTGCTTAATGAGTCATATATAATAAGAAAGCTGCTTCCATTATCTGTTTTGCACATTTTGAGGGCATGGAGTATAGCAAACGCCTCTCCAGTATATATACTACAATTTTGTGGCAGTCGCATAGCAAATTTTGTATCTTTACATATGTAAGCTGCAGCATTTCCGGTGGTTGTTTTGGAAGCATCAGTGTAGATGAAAGAAAATTTGGAAAATTTCGATGCTATTTCGTTGAAGGAGTTTTGTATCTGGATGGGAGTGGTTTTTTAAATTTGTTACAAAGAGAAAATATTGCATCTTTTTCTTCGGGATTCAGATGATCCGTTCGAAGAAGTTTGGTGATGTCAATACTGTTATAATTTGACTTAGGGTTCCTTTCATGAAATTTTGAAAGGGGTTGAACTTGAACAGGTTCATGAAAATTAATAGAAATATTATTCAATGAAATTTCTTGTTCTATTGGTATTTTACAATAACCATTTTGTGCTACGGCTATACAATCGGGTATAATTATATCTTTTAATTTTATTTCTGGGAGAATTATTGGTCCATTATCGATATGTACTGGGATATTTAAAGTTCTTCTATCTAATGATTCAGAATAAGGGCTGAAAAGATGTGGGTCAATTTCAAAATAAAAAGGTATTTTGATAGAATTAATTTGTAAAATATGATTTTCATAATCAATTTATCGAAGTCTTGACTACCTATTAATGCATCGAATCTTTCGTGCCAAGTTATTATAAACATATCGAAAGTATATTTAATACCAAATTCTTTCAAAAGAGGGTATTTACAATTAAAATTACCTTTATAAGTAGTTTTAATAGCTTTAACGGAAAGTTTGGACTTATAAATTGAATTAGAGAATAATCTATAAGCCGGTTCTGGATTAATAATAGTGCGCCGGGGTCAATTGATATTTTTAAATCTAAATGTGAAAGATATATAAATAGAAGTTTTGGGAATGAATTTATATTATTTATATCAATTCCGAGGCTCCTAATCAAAAATTTTGAGTTACCTCATAATTTCTGTTTTGTGTGTCGTCGTGTTGCAAATCATTAGGATTATAATCTACGTCTTCGACATTGAATAATTCTTCGACAGCAACTTTAGGGGGTCCCGTTTGCTTAAAAAAAAATTTGTGGGGGTCTATAAGTATTTGCGATAGAAGTACTCATTGGGGTTGGCCTGTAATTGCTCGTGGAAGGTTGTGGATGACGATTAAAGTTTTGATTGTTAGGGGATTGAATTTGTCTATTAATTGATTGATTATTCGATCTTTGGTAGTTATTTTGATATTGGGGTCTTCAATATTTATTACTTGGTTTATTATTGGAATGATGATGATGATATTGGACTTGAGGTACTTATGAAAAATTAGAAAATGATTGATTTTTTGGTGGTTGATTACCTAAATTATTATATTTTGGAGGAGGGCGATTTCTTTGATTTTTTTGAGATCTAAGGAAATTTGCAAAGTCAATTTGAGATCTTTCATTGTCCAAACATCTACATTCGTACAATGCTTGCTCAAGGGAGATTATTGAAATATGGAGTAAATGTTCTCTGTATCGGTCTTATTAATAAACACGGAGTAACCTAGGACTAACTTTATTCCATGCTTAATCCATCAGTTTGACAGATACGCTATTAATAAACGCATAGTAGACAGGGAATAGGCTACTCTGAGGTTAGTCTGGGACTAACTTTGGTAGTAATTTTAATCTAAGGAAATGGGTGGCTTGAGCTCGGAATAGCATTCGACTAAATATAATTTTAGTTTTATTGAACTGTCAATTGTGATATATGTTGTCATATTTTAATTCGAAATTTAGTTTGTCGTTGTATTATTGTATTATCAGTTCGTATTATTATTCAGTTTATTATTATTAATTAGTTATATTTATTAAGTATTTGCTTTGGTTTAGTGAGTAGTTATTATTTTGTGATGGAAGAAATAGATTATTATATGGACGATTTGAGAATAATGGAAGAATTGGTCGAAGCAGAGAATATTCGTCCGATCAGAAAAATTAAATTTCATAAAATTAGGGCTAATCCGCTAGAAACACTGTTGGAAGAGGAATTTGAGGAAAAATATCGTTTTTCTCGACGTACAGCAGTGAAAATTATGAATTTATTAAGAGATGATTTGGCTGGTGATAGTAGAGGTCGACTCATTCCTCCATATTTGCAAGTCTTATGCCCGTATTCACCAAAGTAAAATATCTACAATTAACTTTTAATTGTGGTTAAGCAGCTAATTTCGTATTCACCAATTTTTTAATCAGAGAATTAGTGCTTAAACAAGAAATTAACTTAATCGGCCAAATTTGAGCGGTTTTAAAGATAATCGCCGTTTATTCTGACAGAAGTGAACATAACAATCAAACAATATACCTACAAATTTATCTTGTGCTTTACAATTTTTGATTTTTCGTTGGTTTATTTTTTTCTGGAACAAGGAAAATATTGAAGATCAGCTGTGTATGACGATGATTTGGACGTTATGGACATTATTGCAGATGACTTTACTAGAATTCAGTGGGAAAGAACTAATTATTTTCAAACAATGGATGAATACAACTTTATTAAAAGATTTAGACTGATCAAGCCTATTTGTAATTAGTATGATGACTATACCACCCCAGTAGGGTAGTCCCAAATAAAATACTAAGTAACTTTGAATTAAAAGGTTTTTTTATTTTTTAGTAACAATCCAGTAAGGTTAAATCGATCTTTAAAAATGTAAAGTGATAGCAATATCTGCCAAGACAAGCTAAAACATTTTGGGTGGTGACACTGAGAATATCCATGTTGCCAAGTTGTAAATCAAAGTTAACCCTTGATTGCTTAATTTTACCAAACAACAATTTGGTGAATAGCAATTTGACTTAATCAAGATTACTTATTTAATCACAATTACCTAATCATGATTAGAGTTGAAGATGGTGAATACGGCCATTAACTGCAATTAGAGTGTGGGCCCGAGGACAAGTATGTTATATCTTACATATCAATATGAATAATAATAATTAATTGCAATGTATAGATACAAAGCGATGCTGGAGATCTTTCTGGTATTAACCAACCAGAAGTATCCATAATTTGCCAGAAAACAGCTGTAGCTTTGGCTCGTCTTAGACCTTGGTTTGTCAAGATGCCAACAACAATAGAAGACCAGAATGAAGCAATATCGGATTTTTATAACATTGCAGGATTCAGACAAGTGATAGGTGCTATAGACTGCACACATATCCGAATCCCAAAAGTAGGAGGGGATATTGGACAATATTATATTAACAGAAAGGGCTACTAGCTCTTTAAATGTTCGGGTATCTATATCACTTTCAGAAGCCGATTTCAATATTATTCATGATCCATCTTCAAGTACCTACTTTATTTTTCATTCATAACAGAGTTCATGATTTATTATTGGATCTAATATTTCAAGACATTCCCCATTCTTTTGTAGGGGTAATTATTAATAAATATGTGTATTACAGGCTGTTTGTAACTCAAAGCTAGAGATTAATGATATTGTGGCTCGTTGGAGAGGAAGTACACATGATTCAAGGATTTTCAATGAGAGCTCTCTGAAAGTTAGGTTTGAAACTCAGGAATTCCAAGGAAGGCTACAAGGTGATTCTGGTTATGCATGCATCCAATATTTATTTACTCCCGTATTGAATCCTACAACTGAGAAACAGGAAGGTTACAATAGAGCTCATATTTCAACAAGAAATGTAGTTGAGCGCTGCTTTGGCGTGTGGAAGCAAAGATTTCGATGTCTACTTCATGGTTTCACTACTAGTTTGGAAAAAATAAAAGTTAGTATCGTAGCGTTAGCCGTTTTGCATAATATTGCTTTACATGGTGATGATCCAATAGAAATAGAAAATGCAGCTGTTGAAAATGTTATAGAAGATATAAATTATCCTCCTGGTAATATTCGAGGTAATGCTGTTAGAGCTGCTTTTATTGAAAATAACTTTTTCGTACTTCCTGGCCTAAAGTGACAACTTCACTCCCTTGTGACAGGTACTAAAGTGTCACATTTAATCCCTCCGGGATTAAATATTGACGAAACTCCCGGAACGATTAAATCACTTTTTAAAAGCATCGTACTGCTGCTCGTATAGTTTTCTAGATTTCGGTGGTAACAATTCTTCACCTACTTCGGCTGCTCTTTTATCAATATCAGATACACCTTCTTCACTCATGATACCAATAATTATCAATAACAATGTTTCTTTACAATGACACTAGTAATGACAATGTTTCTAAATTATAACTGTCACAACGCAATGTTACTATGGTAACTTATTTTAAAGACAGTTTATTAAATGAGTTGAAGAGAGAAAAAACTGATTGAAATTATTGAAATAATTAATAAATTCATACCGGAAGTACGAAAAGTATCGTATATACCTTGCGACTGAAGTACATTTAATCCTTCAGGTAAATTATGGCCCTCCCTGCGGTCGGGCCATAAACTTTACCTTCAGGATTAAATGTACTACTTCAGTCCCGCGGTATATAATATACTATTAAGATCAAGAAAATTTATGTAGGTATTAGTTACATTTTTGTAAAGCTATGAAATTGGGAATAAAGTATTTCTATCAGTTTTTATTTAATTTTTCCTTTTCTTATTGTAGTCTGAAGTTCCTTCTCAGCACGCCTCTTTCGGGTTCCTTCAATTTGCATGTAAATTTCATGCTGCTCCTTCATAATTTGGAGCCGAAGTTGGTGTTCTGCCTCCTTCAACCTCTCGGAATGCTGCAGTGCCTTTTTAGTAGAGCTGCAGCTTTTCTTGGCGGACATTTTCAGCTGCTTCCATTGTCACTGAAGTTCGCACAGTTCTCTACTGTGACTGTTGACTTCGTTGAATCTATGGAATAATTCACTAAATAGAGATCTTATTGCTAGACCATACCACTTACCTTTTGTGTATCTGCTGCCAAGCTTCAGCCTTCTTCTTATTGGTGTTGGTATTTAGTGATGTATTTTCTATGTTTGCAAAAAACTCTTGTAATATAGACAGAAGCGATTGCTATAAAACATAAATATATATATTATTGTGCATTTATTTATATTTCTCCAATATTAGCAGGTTCTGATATAGTGGTTGAAATAGTTTCATTTTTTGTTATATCTGCTATATCCTGAAGTGAAGAAGTGAATATTAAAATGTATACATTTGAAATTACGGTATTTCAACAAAAGTAATAAAAATAATTACAATCACTGCAACGCTATCACAATCGTTGGTATTGTGATCAACCATCAGCTCCCCAGGATTCAACAAATCAACAATTTTCAAGTCTTCTGGTGTTGGGCTCGGTTGTTTGGGGCCACCTCCAGTAACAAATAGTGCCTTTTTAGTAGAGCTGCAGCTTTTCTTGGCGGACATTTTCAGCTGCTTCCATTGTAACTGAAGTTGGCACAGTTCTCTACTGTGACTGTTGACTTCGTTGAATCTATGGAATAATTCACTAAATAGAGATCTTATAGATACTCGACCATACCACTTACCTTTCGTGTATCTGCTGCCAAGCTTCAGCCCTCTTCATATTGGTGTTGGTATTTAGTGGTGATTTATTTTCTATGTTTGCAAAAAACTCTTGTAATATAGACAGAAGCGATTGCTATAAAACATAAATATATATATTATTGTGCATTTATATTACGTTGAATTGAGGACAACTTTTTTTTATAGAAAATAATCATTTAAACAGCTATTTCATCGCGTCTTCTGATGAAGTGTACTTCAAGTCCTGTTGTAGCCCAGAAAATAATTGTTTCTGATTCGGAAGACATTAACATTTCGACAAATATTTAAGTAGGCATAACCGCACTTCAGCGAGACAGCCGGAGCCCCGCCCACCCTCCCCCCTCCAGACAAGGCCCCCTCCCCAGGCCCCACCCACTCCCCCTCCATGTCCCGCCCCTTCCCCCTCCACGCCCCGCCCCCTACCCCGCCCCTTGACATATGACAGGTGACAAGTGACATATGACATTAACCCAACTGACCATAGAACTACAGTAGTAACCTAACCTAACCATAGGTGACAGGTGACATATTGACAGGTTGACATATGACAGTAACCTAACTAACCATAGAACAACAGTAGTAACCTAACCTAACTCAAGTGACAGGTAACATATTGACAGGTGACAAGTGACATACGACAGGTGACAAGTGACATATGATAGCTGACACTGTGACATATGACAGCTGACACTGTGACATATGACAGCTGACACTGTGACATATGACGACCATAGAACTGTTCTGTGACAGACAAGTGACATATGAAGACCATAGAACAGTGACATATGACAGCTGACACTGACAGATGACGGCCATATACAGGATGGGTAAAAGTAACCGAAAAACCTTATACGGGGATGGAAAATAGTAACATACTCGAGTGGTAGGCATGGTACTTCACTTGAGAACTTGCTTTGGATGCAGTGTTTTGGAATTTATAAATATTAAATTTCATTAAGTCGAATACACATGTTAAATTGAAATTAAATTAATTGATTCAAGATGATTCCAGCGGTCAGTGGAGATTATAATTACATAATTAGATAATAAAATCGAAGTCTTGACAGTGCCGTACCGGATGTTATTACGTCTAAACCTTTTTTGGCCTCTTAATAAAACAAATATAGACTTTTAAGAATTTTTATTGAACCTCAACTGTATAATATGTTAGGTTAAGCATAAAATAATTTTTTAATTATTTACAGTATTTAAAACATCATTGATAAAAAGAAATTATTTTTGTTTATAAAATTTTAATTTAAATCATTGATAACTTTGACTTTATAAAAGTATAAAAATTCTCTAAGAGCGTTGTTCAACATATCGTTTGGTGTTATGGAACAAAATGCATATAAAATTTGTAAAGGACTCAAATTTTCAGAGATGATATTCTTACAGAAATCCAAAACATTATAATAATATTGACAAAAATTCAAAATTTCCAAGTTTGAAATACGTTCTATAATCAAATTATTTAATTTCAAAATTTGGGATTGGTGGTGTCATTGAAAATATTAACTGCAGTACATCTACAACTTATTTATATTACAAATGTATATTCATTTACTTTCTTTGATAAATATCTAATATATAGGATGATGCAACCAAGATACATTCTTTTAACATGAGTGCATCAAAATGATTTGGTATGCAGTTGTGATATATTCGGTAGCATGTTGGCCATAATGTACAGATCAGAGAAAATAATGACGCAAAAAGACACATTATCAAAATATTACTTTCAAATGTGAAACGAAAAAAAAACATCAGAGTTATCAGATATTTTTATTGACTTAATATTTTAGCTCCAGTTTCATGAATGTTGTCACGCACTTTCATTATATGCATATGCTTTGGTACTTAATAGAATATACAAGTTGAAACTTGTTCATTTCAATTATGCCGGTCGATAAATTCGGACATATAGGATGATGCAACCAAGATACATTCTTTTAACATGAGTGCATCAATATAATTTGGTATCCAGTTGTGATATATTCGGTAGCATGTTGGCCATAATGTACAGATCAGAGAAAATAATGACACAAAAAGACACATTATCAAAATATTACTTTCAAAGGTGAAAAAACAACATCAGAGTTATCAGTTTTTTTTCAGCATCAAAATGATTTGGTATGCAGTTGTGATATATTCGGTAGCATGTTGGCCATAATGTACAGATCAGAGAGAATAATGACACAAAAAGACACATTATCAAAATATTACTTTCAAAGGTGGAAAAAAAAACATCAGAGTTATCAGATTTTTTTATTGACTTAATTAGGCATTTTTACGGTTGTGGCTACTAGACAAAACGTCTCAGTGTCAAAACCTGCCGAATTAGATTGGTAGACAGCACATATCATCGACCATATGTCTTCAAATTTCACCTCAGATGCAGGTTTAAACCGCAACCAACCATCACCACGGCTAAACTCTTTCGAGCAAAAAGTAAAACCAATTTGATCACTCGACTCTATCCCCTCGGTCACCTTATTGATAACATCCTCCATGCCGGAGCGTACCCATTTTAGTGGATCTGCCTCTTCGGGAATTGGGCGGATTTTAAATTCCACCGTTCTACCAGTTAGGTTGAATTTTCGAACTTTTTTAATAACATCTTTAGTTATCAAAAATTTTTCCATCTTGTGTTGGTAAAAAATTTCCAAAATTTTTGAAACCAATTACGTCTGAAGATAACGAGAGCTGGAGAGGTTATGATTTTGCCACTACGAGACGTTTAAACATAAAAAAAAGAAAAATGTTTCTAGACACAATAGCAACTGATAACGTCTCTAGATAACGAGAGCTGGAGAGTACATGATTCTGCCGCTACGAGAAGCTCTTTAAATAGAGTTGAAAAGGGGGCGTGGCTCATTGATATTTGGGGAAGAGCGTGCAACTGCAGCGACTGCGACTGCAAACCAAGTTTTTGTTCTTTTTGCTGCAAAGAAGAAGTCTACGAGCTGACAGAAGAGTACAACTGTGACCGGAAAGGAATTGAATATTACAAGTTCACAGCTTGGTGTAAAGAATGTTGGCTCAAGAAAAATAAGAACGTGCTCATCATGGAAAAATTTTAAATAAAGATGAATCACAAAAATGCAGACGAGCGTATCGGCTATGTGATATATTCGGTAGCATGTTGGCCATAATGTACAGATCAGAGAAAGTATTATTTGTAAAAAAATAAAAAAAGCGTGGTTGTTATGTTGAATCGAAAACAGCGACGTTGCCAGACTTATCATAAATCACTGAAACTAATTGAATGTTGTTGCCTTGAGCATTTCAATTGTCTTATTATCTACGAACCTGTTGATTAAAATTGAAAAGCGGTCTCGGACATTCTCAGAGACATAACAGACGTATGTCAGCAGTGACACATATCTGAGGTATTTTAGGTCACACATCTGGTAAGTCTTTGGTACCCTCTGTTACGTCTCTGGCACCCCTCTGGTGCGCCTCTGATGCACATCACGTGCAACTCATATACACATCAGGTAACGGCTCTGATACATCACCTACTTTGAGGTCATAAGTAGGTTATGCTAGTATTTTACATCATGACGTCACACGAACAACACGTATTAGAACTAGCAAGAGCTGTTCGTGAGAAATACAATTCGCTCAAAAGAACCGAGCGTGAATATTACAAGTTCACAGCTTGGTGTAAAGAATGTTGGCTCAAGAAAAATAAGAACGTGCCGATCATGGAAAAATTTTAAATAAAGATGAATCACAAAAATGCAGACGAGCGTATCGGCTAAAGCTTTGGAGTTTGGAGTCAATGCCCAGAATGCACGGAAAATTTTTAAAAATTACTTCAGTAAAAAGCTAATTGTACTAACCTATGTAAACAATTTAATAAACATTTTTCTGATTTGTATCATTTTATTCCAACCACAACATTACAACACAATAACTTAATTACAAATAACTTTTTCCTTATCCGTTTATGGTGATACGTACTTTCTTATGATTTTATGCGATACCAAAATCACCCCTGGCTCGTTGAGATTATCTCATCAAAACTATTAGTTAAAAAGGTTTTCTGTTTTTCAAATTATCATAATTTTTCTAAACACCTTTTCCGGTTTTGCAACACTCTGCTTTCTTTCATATCTATACAATATTAAGATTGTAGACTTATTTAGTTTTTTCAAATTATCATGAATATTCAAGGTTAAATACGTTCGTACTACACCGATAAGAGTTTTCAACAAATTTTCAATATATTACAATTTTTATTTTCACGCGTACCACAATGTTTAATTTGAAATGATTACGCATCCACACACACCTCACTTCTTAGTACAGACATGTAGCTACATGTCTGTACGATTTCCCGTACATATATTTTCCCATTTCCGATATTAAATACTACAAGGTTGCAAAGTTCTAAGAAGTACATTCAGTGTGACAACTCGAACTAATTACCTTGAAAGAATGTTTTCTCCTGAGAATATCAATGAGCCACGCCCCCTTTTCAACTCTATTTAAAGAGCTTCTCGTAGCGGCAGAATCATGTACTCTCCAGCTCTCGTTATCTAGAGACGTTATCAGTTGCTATTGTGTCTAGAAACATTTTTCTTTTTTATATGTTTAAACGTCTCGTAGTGGCAAAATCATAACCTCTCCAGCTCTCGTTATCTTCAGACGTTATCAGTTGCTCTTGTGGTAAGCCTAAAAACATTTTACTTTTTTGATTTTTAAATTGGTTTCAAAAATTTTGGAAATTTTTTACCAACACAAGATGGAAAAATTTTTGATAACTAAAGATGTTATTCAAAAAGTTCGAAAATTCAACCTAACTGGTAGAACGGTGGAATTTAAAATCCGCCCAATTCCCGAAGAGGCAGATCCACTAAAATGGGTACGCTCCGGCATGGAGGATGTTATCAATAAGGTGACCGAGGGGATAGAGTCGAGTGATCAAATTGGTTTTACTTTTTGCTCGAAAGAGTTTAGCCGTGGTGATGGTTGGTTGCGGTTTAAACCTGCATCCGAGGTGAAATTTGAAGACATATGGTCGATGATATGTGCTGTCTACCAATCTAATTCGGCAGGTTTTGACACTGAGACGTTTTGTCTAGTAGCCACAACCGTAAAAATGCCTAAAGGTAAAGGACGAGGTCGTAAGTACAACAACTTTGACGAAGAGTGTGCTAAACGTGGTGGTATTATAGTAATAAATAATACAGACCATTTATGCCTGGCTAGAGCAGTGGTTGTAGCTAAAGCGTACGCCGACAATGCCCCTGACAAAAAGAAGATAAGAGAAACGAAGGGTCTCCAGACTCAGAAAACTTTGGAATTATTAACAGCCAGTGGTACCGAACTACCCAAAGAGGGCGGTGGTCTGGAGGAGTTGAAAAAACTTCAAGAATATTTGACCGACTATACAATAACGGTATACAACTACGGTACAAAGGGAGGCGATGTCTTGTATGAAGGAGTAGGGGGAAGCAAGAAAATCAATCTTCTTTATCACGAAAATCATTATAACGTGATTATATCGTTGACGTCTGCTTTTTGCTGTCAACATTTTTGCGAACATTGTCACACACCCCACGAAAATAATATGCACCGCTGTGGAAAAACATGTCCAGCATGTGAACAATCACCCCCTTGTAAAGCAAGTGTGAAAATCGTATGTGATGGGTGTAATCGGTATTTCAGAGGACAGATCTGCTACGATTATCATAAACAAAGTAAACTATGTGAACGGTTAGCCTCTTGTGAAATTTGTCTCAAAACAATTCCCAGAAAGCGGGAACACATATGTGGCGAAGTTTTCTGTAAAATATGTAACGGATTCAAAGATTCTCCACACAATTGTTTCATGCCCGTCGACACACGTAAGCCTTCAATGCACGGGGTACTATTTATATTTTATGACCTCGAGTGTACCCAAGAAGAAGTTATGCCTGACGGCTCTTTACTACACAAAGCCAACTTATGTGTGTTTGAGCAACACTGTGCACTATGTGTAGGTACAGACAAAAGATGGTGCGATTGTGGTGTTAGATATCAAGTTTTAACAATTGACCCTGTAGCTCGTTTTATGGAGTATGTAATGAATCAAAGGGCTCTGTTTAAGAAAATAATTGTAGTCGGACATGCAGGAGGTCTATATGATAACCAGTTTATGTTAAACCACCTTATAACAAAGACAGGTCTAACACCCGAACTAATAACTAGAGGTACGAAGCTTATACAGATGAAAGTGGGCAATGTAAGTTTTATCGACTCTTTAAACTATTTCCCAATGCCTCTGGCTAAATTGCCTAAAGTATTCGAACTAAAAGATATAAAAAAAGGTTACTTCCCCCACTTGTTCAACAAAGTCGGTAACTGAGATTACATCGGACAACTACCTGCCCTCGAATATTACGATCCTGAAAATCTGAAATACTCCCCTTCACTCGACGAAAAGAACGACGCCAGAAATCAGCTAATCGTTTGGCATAAAAAACTCTCTGATCAAGGGTATGTCTTCAACTTTAAATCAGAAATTATTTCCTACTGTATAAGTGACGTGTCCATACTTGCTCAGTCTTGCTTAAGGTTTAGAGAGTTGCTTTTAAAAGAAGGAGGGGTCGACCCGTTCACAGAAGCCATCACGCTACCTGGTGCATGTAATAAAATATTTAGGAGAAACTTTTTACAACCGAATACCATCGGGTTAATTCCTAAGAACGGATATAGATGTCGCGATAAACAATCTAGGATTGCCACTCAATGGTTAATATATGAAGAACACCACAGAGGTATCAGAATAGAACATGCAGCCAGGGGGCGAGAAGCTGTATTGAATGGTCTTAAGGTTGATGGATACTGCAAAAGCACAAGACAGGTCTTTGAATTTGAGGGCTGTTACTTTCACAGTTGTCCAAAATGTATGAAATATAGACGTAACGAACCGACACATGACAACCCATCACTTACATACGAGCAACGGTACGAGGCAACGTTGGCGAAGAATGAAAAATTAAGATCTCTCGGGTACGAGGTAATTGTAAAATGGGAGTGCGATTTTCGTCGTGAAATGAATCCCGAAATTGAAGCTATTACCGAAAAACATCCTCTCCTCGAACAGCTACCATTGGAGCCTCGTGACGCCTTTTACGGGGGACGAACAGATGCCACAAAGCTTTATTATTCTTGTAAAAATGGAGAGAAAATAAAATATACTGACATCTGCTCCCTATATCCGTGGGTCAATAAATATGGAAAATATCCAATTGGTCACCCGGAAGTTTTTGTGGGAGAAGAATGCTACGCTCTTGATTTAAAACAAACCGAAGGACTAATAAAGTGTCGAGTGTTACCACCAACAAATCTCTACCACTCCGTACTACCTTATAAATGTAATAGTAAACTGATGTTTTCACTTTGCCGTACATGTTGTGAATCTAACATGTCTAATGAATGTTTACATAACGATGAAGAAAGAAGCTTTACCGGTACATGGGTAATGGACGAGGTTCTAAAAGCTCAAGAAAAAGGATACAAAATTCTAAATATTTACGAAATTTGGAAATATCAAGTGGTACAATACGATAAAACTACAAAGTCTGGAGGCCTATTTGCCGAATATATTTCAAAATTTTTAAAAATAAAACAACAGGCAAGCGGTTGGCCCACCGAATGTAAAACCCCAAAAGAAAAAGATCTCTATATAAAGGAATATTTTGATCGTGAGGGTGTAGAATTGTCCTGCGATGAAATTGAATTCAATCCAGGTCGAAGACAGGTTGGTAAGTCCATGATAACAAGTTTTTGGGGCAAGCTTGGACAATGTGAAAACCAGTCTAAGACATCTATAGTCAACACACCTGCAGAACTATTTGACATTTTATCGCAGCCATGCAAAGAAGTGAACAATATTTTTCCGGTTAACGAAAACACCCTTATTGTTAACTGGTCCTTTAAAGAGGAGGCATATGACACACTTCCAACTGTAAATGTCGTACTAGCGGCCTACACCACAGCACAAGCTAGACTAAAACTATACACGTATTTAGAAAAACTCGACGATAGGGTAATATATCATGACACAGACTCTGTCATTTACGTCTCTCGACCTTGCACTTACGAAGTACCTCTAGGTAGTTTTCTCGGCGATATGACAGACGAACTATGTGAATATGGGGAGGGAAGCTACATAACAGATTTTGTAGCCGGTGGTCCAAAAATATATGCCTACCGGGTTTATTCAACCGATAAAAATAAAACGTTCGATGTTATTAAAGCGAAAGGCATAACCTTGAACTATAATACGAGCCAGAAAGTAAATTTCGACACCTTAAGAGACATGGTCTTGAATGAAGCCCCCAACGAATTCATAACTACTCGTAACATATTAAGGAACTCCGATCATTCAGTGGTCACAAAGAATGTGACTAAAGTCTTCCGAACCAGCTTCACTAAAAGAAAACGAATAGAAAACTTTGACTCTGTTCCCTACGGCTACAAACGCCAATGCTACTAGTTGGCAATCAGCCGTTTTCACGGCTACTTCCCCTTCCCCTAACCCCATCCCCAATATTCGCGAAAATTTTACAAGCACTGGGATCATTTTTCTTCTTGAATGTTTGTGTGAAGGTAAGAAGGGCACCTCCTAATTAACTTTGGGAATCTGTGTGCCCCCTCCTTTTGTGTGTAAAGGTAAGAAGGGTACCTCCTTATTAACTTTGGGAACCTGTGTACCCCCTCCTTTTGTGTGTAAAGGTAAGAAGGGTACCTCCTAATTAACTTTGGGAATCTGTGTGCTCCCTCCTTAAAATGTCTCCCAGAATATTGCTTGTAAAATTTTCGCGAATATTCCTTCCTGAGGGAGAAGTAGTCATTATATGACGAAAGTGCCTACCTCCTCGCTTGGTCTCCCTTGGACAGCGTTTTTGCTGACAAACAGGCACATTTCCTAGTCATGACACCAACCTTTCAAACATATCTAACAATTGAAAGACATGTAGTGGTAATAAAAATAACTTACCTTTTTTCGTAAACACTCACAATTTATTGTTACCTTTGCTAGTTCTTGATTTTTCCCAATAAAATACTATCTTTTATTGTAACAATTTGAGTAATCGCCCCGCTAAACGGGTGCTTATTTCAGAAACATCAAATTTATGGAGACTTGTATCCTATATATTAGATGTTTATCAACGAATGTAAATGAATATACATTTTTAATAAAAATAAGTTGTAGATTTCATGTTATTATCTTAGGTTTTTCTAGTAATTAAAGTGTAAATTTTAATAAATTGCTCAAAATTATAATTATTCATTATTTGCATTTTCTCCGGCATTTTCTGAGAACATTTACCATAGTAATGTATATTTTTTCATACCATTAGAAAGTAAATATTTCTACGAATAGGAAGCACACCAAATTTTTCAAAAAAGCAGATATTTTGACGTGACTGGGTACAAAGGTCTATTCGAATGGTGTGAAAATTACACCTCATTTCTGGATAGAGCACAATGATATTATCTATGACCCCACCCTAGCTGTTACGCAACATCATATACCTCATAATTGAGACGTGACTCATAGAAAAGATGAATTTGTGTGCAAGACAATCGAAGACCTAGTTATGGTAAGTGTTTTTGAGAAAATTTTGGAAAACGAGTCTACGGTAGAATACTTTGCCAAAGCACCAAAGCATATAATGAAAGTGCGTGACAACATTCATGAAACTGTAGCTAAAATATTAAGTCAATAAAAATATCTGATAACTCTGATGTTGTTTTTTCACCTTTAAAAGTAATATTTTGATAATGTGTCTTTTTGTGTCATTATTTTCTCTGATCTGTACATTATGGCCAACATGCTACCGAATATATCACAACTGGATACCAAATCATATTGATGCACTCATGTTAAAAGAATGTATCTTGGTTGCATCATCCTATATGTCCGAATTTATCGACCGGCATAATTGAAATGAACAAGTTTTAACTTGTATATTCTATTAAGTACCAAAGCATATGCATATAATGAAAGTGCGTGACAACATTCATGAAACTGTAGCTAAAATATTAAGTCAATAAAAATATCTGACAACTCTGATGTTTTTTTTTTTCGTTTCACATTTGAAAGTAATATTTTGATAATATGTCTTTTTGCGTCATTATTTTCTCTGATCTGATCTCTGATCTGATCTCTGTACATTATGGCCAACATGCTACCGAATATATCACAACTGCATACCAAATCATTTTGATGCACTCATGTTAAAAGAATGTATCTTGGTTGCATCATCCTATATATTAGATATTTATCAAAGAAAGTAAATGAATATACATTTGTAATATAAATAAGTTGTAGATGTACTGCAGTTAATATTTTCAATGACACCACCAATCCCAAATTTTGAAATTAAATAATTTGATTATAGAACGTATTTCAAACTTGGAAATTTTGAATTTTTGTCAATATTATTATAATGTTTTGGATTTCTGTAAGAATATCATCTCTGAAAATTTGAGTCCTTTACAAATTTTATATGCATTTTGTTCCATAACACCAAACGATATGTTGAACAACGCTCTTAGAGAATTTTTATACTTTTATAAAGTTAAAGTTATCAATGATTTAAATTAAAATTTTATTAACAAAAATAATTTCTTTTTATCAATGATGTTTTAAATACTGTAAATAATTAAAAAATTATTTTATGCTTAACCTAACATATTATACAGTTGAGGTTCAATAAAAATTCTTAAAAGTCTATATTTGTTTTATTAAGAGGCCAAAAAGGTTTAGACGTAATAACATCCGGTACGGCACTGTCAAGACTTCGATTTTATTATTCAATTATGTAATTATAATCTCCACTGACCGCTGGAATCATCTTGATTCAATTAATTTAATTTCAATTTAACATGTGTATTCGACTTAATGAAATTTAATATTTATAAATTCCAAAACACTGCATCCAAAGCAAGTTCTCAAGTGAAGTACCATGGCTACCACTCGAGTATGTTACTATTTTCCATCCCCGTATAAGGTTTTTCGGTTACTTTTGACCCATCCTGTATATGGCCGTCATCTGTCAGTGTCAGCTGTCCTATGTCACTGTTCTATGGTCGTCATATGTCACTTGTCTGTCACAGAACAGTTCTATGGTCGTCATATGTCACAGTGTCAGCTGTCATATGTCACAGTGTCAGCTATCATATGTCACTTGTCACCTGTCGTATGTCACTTGTCACCTGTCAATATGTTACCTGTCACTTGAGTTAGGTTAGGTTACTACTGTTGTTCTATGGTTAGTTAGGTTACTGTCATATGTCAACCTGTCAATATGTCACCTGTCACCTGTCACCTATGGTTAGGTTACTACTGTAGTTCTATGGTCAGTTGGGTTAATGTCATATGTCACTTGTCACCTGTCATATGTCAAGGGGCGGGGTAGGGGGCGGGGCGTGGAGGGGGAAGGGGCGGGATATGGAGGGGGAGTGGGCCTTGTCTGGAGGGGGGAGGGTGGGCGGGGCTCCGGCTGTCTCGCTGAAGTGCGGTTATGCCTACTTATTTATTTAAATATATCTACTCACCCTTTCAGCCTCATCCCAATTCGAGGAACGAGCCCGCTTTTTAACAGAAGTCATACTAAATATATATATATATATATATTGAAATTATATTTAAATAACCAAATCCTAATTAGCATAATATTCAATTTAATTAGTAGAGCATATAATGCTAACAAACAAGTACTTGGGGAAGAGATAAATGAGCTATATTTATGTTGAATAAAAAAAAATAGAATACAAATCAAAATTTTTTATAGAAAGATGTTTTATTTAATAAAAATATAATAAAGTAGGGTCATGGCACTACTTATGGCCACTTTAAGACAATAATCCTTT
Source organism: Galerucella nymphaeae (assembly GCA_963978555.1). Classification (NCBI taxonomy): domain Eukaryota; kingdom Metazoa; phylum Arthropoda; class Insecta; order Coleoptera; family Chrysomelidae; genus Galerucella; species Galerucella nymphaeae. The sequence goes on along the minus strand of OZ021715.1, from coordinate 13,237,294 downwards.
TATAGGGTTGATTTCTCAATAATATTGTACCAGAAAAAAAAAATATACTATTTGATAGGTTGAAGTATGTAGTTTTCAACAATATATATATCTGTTATATTAAAAACATTTAGACATATTTTATAAAAATTTTTTTTCAAGAGCAACAAATTCCTTACTTTTGGCCATCAGTCCGACATCAGTTCTTTACTTATGGCCACTAATTTTTAAAATAAATGCATATTTGTTTATTAAATTAGATGTAGTTATGTTATAGGTAGGTACCTACAAAAGCCTAAAAAATGGTAGGGTAAAAAAATGTAATCCAAATTAAGAAGTTTAATGTAATTTAACAATTAAAATTTATTACTTTTCATAGACATTAACACTCCCTGAAAATTTTATAACCAATTTCCTACCTTCTTCAACGAGATCATGCTTGGGTAACAGTCCTAAAATATCGGATCTAGGAACTGTGGAAATGTCATTTTCAATGTACTCAAACATAGTTTTTTCCTTATTAATGCTTTTCAAACACTGTATTTCTATTTCATTCCCAACACATTGACGTACAGTTGCAACATATTTATATACAGTTGATCTTTTACCATGGGCACTAAATTTAACCAATATAAAATCACCCGGTTTCAAAATTTTGCCTAGCGGCATAATTGTTGCTTCTTCTATGTCTGAGGAACTGACACTGCTATCAGATGCCAATGACATTTCATCTTCCGAGGAGCTGGAATCTACTTTTATTTTCCCCGACTTTATCTGGGAAGTCTTAGATAGTGTGTTTTGTTTTATTTGGCATTTCTCGAGACGTTGTTGTTGTCTTTCTTTTTTTTTCTCTTCAATTATTCGTTTTTCATTTTCTTTCTGCTCGTAGTAATTTACCCATGTATCAGAGGTAACTACACTGGGTGTATATTCCCTTTTTATTTTCAGGTTCCTTTTACTTTTTATAGGCTCTGGCCAAGGTAGTAGGTTTTGGAATGCCGGTGCTACATTCATAGGTGTTAAAATATTCCGTTTGGCGGATTCCAGTTTAGACGTTGTTGTGGGGGTTGATGAAGATGGGCCTTGAACAACTTCAGGTGAATGAACATCTTTAGATGTGGAAGGTACTGGAAATTCATTAGGAGTTGGATTCAAGGAAGGTGTCGAAACGTTATCGGAATCATGTTGAAAATCTGCCTCCCACTCGTCCTGTGTAAGAATATCATCGTCTTCGTTAGAAGGATTTTGGATATGGGGAACGTCGTTTGTAATTGAAAGCCAGACTTTGTACAATTCACATGCTACTTCAGCACCTTCCCAATCATGACCTCTTCTTTTTGCTAATCTGAACTGCTCCAGCATGTTAATATCAATTTTGCTTTCAAAATATATTAGGTGTTCGTTAACAGCAGATTGGTTGTTCACATGCACTTCTCTTCTCAGTATTATTTTGGTAAAATCTACGGAGTCTGGTGTGAATGGATAGAGGCCTGTAGCAGAAAACCCGGATTTTATATTTATTGCCATTTTAGGGTTATTCATTATATTGGATAGCAAGCCAGGCACAGCAGCTTTAGTTACTTCTTTCCCGTTATTATCAATTTTATATTTTCGTACAGTATCCCTCCAATTTTGTTTCATAGGTCCGAAGACAGCAACGTCTAATGGCTGCAAAATGTGGGTTGCATTGGGCGGTAGAGCAACTAGAATAACCTTATTCTCTCGGCAAAAACGACTTAAATGCAACGTTAGGTGTGACCTGTGTCCATCCACAAAAACTATTATGGGAAATGTAACCTCCTTCTCTATCAGAAAAGGCACAAACACATTGGTAAAATACTCAAAGAAGCAATCAGCTGTCATCCAGCCATTTGAGCTTTTGCCTACGCCCCATTCCTTTGGAATCATCTTGGCCACATTCTGGGGTATTCTATCGTATTTATAAATTGCTAATGGTGGAGCAAATGAACCAGCTGCGTCAACAGAAAAAAGAATCGTAACATTTTCTTTATCAGATGCAGATCTCTCGTCATATACTGATTTTCCTCGTGGTCCGAGAATCACCCCAGTTTTTGGAGCCAAGGCGAACCCGGATTCATCCATATTAAAAACCCTTGTGGGATTATTTAAAACTTCCACATCATCGCCAAGCGTCCTTTTTATCTCCTCAAACCAATTTCTAATGTTTTCTTCAGTTACAGCACCCCTACCTCCATGAATATATTCTGCTTTTTTTCTGGAAATCTCCTTATGTCTATTTAAAAATGAATAATACCAGGTCTTACCCGGGCGTCCATTTACAAACGGAACGTTTAATTTCAATTCGTTCACTAGCTTTTGCACAGAGCTAATCAAACCATCTTTGTTAATGGGAAATCCCATTTTAGCGCAATCCAAAACCCAATTCACCAGCACTTTCTCGTTATCTTCACCCAAATGTGATAAAAATCCGCAATGCCCAGTAGATTCCATTGGCGATTTTCCCTCCAATTTGTTTCGTAGGGTAGTCCTAGGTACTTTGAATTCTTTACTAGCCCTCAAGATTTTTCCTTTCCTTAGTTACTTTTCTGTTAATATCTCGGTAGGTATTGAAATAAAAAATATCGAACCCAATATTTTTGTATTCGTAATAAGACAGAAACTAAAATAATATACAGGGTGTTCCATTGCAAATTTGCAAAACCGGAAGTTCAAAATTTTTAAAATATATGAAAACAAATAGGCAATCTATTGTAGTATCCACCTTCCAAATTTCATTTTGATATCTTTAATAATTCCAGAGATATTTACTTGGTTCCACACATTTGCCATCATTGTATATAAGACATACATGTATTGTATCGACACTTCCAGTCCATTATTGTTCTTTTTCAGTCCATTTTTTGTGACTTCCGAGTCCATGGACCTGAAGATACTTATGAAATGAGCTGAAGTATTTTCAGTGTTTATTTAATAGCACATTCGTCAATCAATGAATAGTTCTACTTTGCGCTCCGGAGCGAGAATAGATCTACGTCATTTTTCGACTGACCCGGTGACATATTCAAAAATTCTGTGAATTTATGGAAATATATTTTTTCCATCTTCTGTACCCATGCTCCTTGTGGTATATTCATTTTTCCTGTAGGTTCAATAAGAATAGATATTTTAATTCATTATGTTTTAACAGTTAAAAGTTATATGCTGAAAAAAGTTAGATGCTAATTAAAGTTAATTCTGTTATTTTGATAATTCTAAAAAACGGACTGTTTAACAATTATAAATCGGTTAATATTCGATTAATAATGATTGGTAATCGAATAATAATGATCAATTGTTAATCAATTCACGATCGACTATCAATTGATTATAAATCAGTTGATAATCGATTACCAATCGAATAATCATCCGTTTTTTGGAATCATCAATAACAGATAAATTCTGATTATGCATGATTTGGTTTGAAAATAGCGATAGACCATTGCAAAATTGTGTTAATTCACTTAAAATATAAATCAATAAGTATGAAAAAATGTTAAGTATGCATGTTGAAATGTGTATATATATGTACCTATATTATACCACAACGTACAGTTTTAGTTTGTTTTTACTGTGAATAAAACTACTGTTACTTGATACTTCATTTTTACTACTTCCAGCTGCCGTTAGCAAGAATTATGAAAAAAAATCAATTTTCGATTGATTGATTATTTTCGAGTAACCGATTATTTTCGATTAATCGATATTCTCTGATTATTTGATTATTTTCGACAGTGATGGGTATTAACCGGTTAATAATTTTGTTAACCGGTTATTGGTTAATTACTAGTTATTAACTATCAGTTTTCAACAAAAAAGATATTTGTATTACTGTGCAAACTCCTGATGCCTGCGGGCTAGAAATTAAGCAATATTAACATTTCCTACTACAAAGTACTTCAAATACGGAGTTTTCAATAATATGTATCTATACTATTCCAAATAAATTATTGAAGTATTCACCTGAAATCGTTTGGCAATCATCATATTTTATATTTGGGATACCACCATTACTATGCGTACTTATGATTAAGATGATATTACACTTTGTTATTGGTTAACAAAAAATTTTATAGAGAATTCGAAAAATTCTTTTTCCGCAAATCGCTAGGAAATTTTGACATTCCTGTCAAAATTTCTTGAAGAAAAAGTCAGGACTTCCTTACTGTAAGGAAATGATATTTCCGTACAGTTGTTAGTGTTCTACATAATCCATAAAACGTCTGTATGCATTTTCGTACTTTTCTCTTGATTTCTTTGGCAATAATTCTAATGAAGCAGTATTCACTGCCTCAACCAGCTCTGGAGGAGTCCCAGGAATGGAAATTTCATCATCACTTATCATTTTACTTTCGAGAACACCAGCAATTGAATTTATAAGCGTCAAGTTTGACAATTCAACCTCAATACGTTTCCATAGTAACCCAAGTAATTTTATTAGGAATTTCAAAGCACCATTTATTTGGGAATAAAATTATCGCGTTTTTTTTTAAATCAATCAATATCTGTCGAATTTTAAACGATTTGCGGAAAAATAGTATGTTAACCTCGTAGGAAAAGCCACATTCCTGGACTCTGTGTTGCTAAGTCTCGGCTTGCGCCTCGACTTAGCAATCTTCACAGTCGTCCAGGAATGTTAAGCTTTTCCTACCCGGTAAACAATGTACTATTTTTGTATTTATTGGTGCACATTTTTTCTCGAGGGCAACTTATTAAATCCGGGAAAAATCAAAAACAAAGTTATTTGGTAGCAAAACTAACATTAAAAGTAGGTGAAGTGTGAAAATATGTTTCAGAGAGTAACTAGAGAACATTTGGGAGATGAAATCATTCACTGTGTTGATAAACAGTGAACCAAAAATATGAAGTAAAAGAAGGTTTAGAGAGTAAATTCCAAAAAGATGACGAAATACTCAGTAACAATATCAATAAGTATTGACATTTCATACAATTCACGTTAACTAAAGGGATTTTTCGACACAATAAATAAATAGGTACAAAGTTTTCAATTAAAAAGTAGTTATTTGGATTTATTACTATTCTTTTTTTTAATACAATGTTGTATGTGCGCAATAACCATTTCCCTAGTTCTTCCTTTGAATTGAGGATATTCTTTCAATACAGTTTGTATTCTAGCACTGGATGGATACAACCCTCTGGATATTTCTTCTCCAAATTCCGCTCTGCATATTTTCTTTTCAGGAGTTGTCCAGCTTCTCCTTTTTCCTGAAATAAATGTAATATTTTCGGTAATTTACTTTTACTTGAAAAATAAGAACATTGATGAATGAGATTACCTGTTGCTTCTTCAGTGCAAGATCCACTTTTAAATTTATTCACAATATAAGCTTTCAGTTGGTTTAGTGTCCTACCGTTAAGTGCTTCACATTTACTTATAACGTCTTTGCAAGCGTCAAGGCTAGGTGACTCAGATTTTTTGATATGTTGAAAAAAATAATATTCGGCAGCTCGACGCTCCTCACTTTCCCAAGATCTTCGAGGAATATAGCCCAGAGATATATCTAGTAATCAAGTTGACATAATTTGAAGTAGAAATTCACCAAACATATTATTTGCTGATTTTTCAGCTCTAAGAAGAATTGGAATAATCTTACTTTTTTCCACAATAGCATGAAAATTATGATAATTGGAATATTTGATCACAATAACTGGGTAAATTGCATTATACCTAGGGAACATATAAAGAAATTTGTTTTTTTAAATAAGTCCAAATAAATGCACGCATACGCGTTTAATAACTGATTACTTTGCTGCCTCTGCTATTACATACTCACACCATATCAATAAAATCTAATCAACATTATAATTAAACAGAGAAATTATGTTGTGACCTAATTCAATTCCTAAATAAACAAATAATGTCTAGCAATTATTCAATTCAGCAAAAATTTACAAAATATGTAATAACTTGTAGACGGATACAATAATATACAGTATGATGCAAAAGTATGGAATAAATTCATTATTTCAGAAACAGACGACTTTTAAAAAAAATCTTAAAACACGTCAATTTAAATTTTTGAATGGCCATCAACTGCTATAGATGTGTTGGACATTACGTCATTAGTGATGGCGTAATGACGTCATCGACGATTTTTTTAAATACAAACCGAGGTCACGTGACAGCTCATTTGAAAGGTCTCCTTATCGCCTTTGCAACAATGTAATCATTTAAATATTTATTTCTACAGGGTTAACCAAAACTGTTGGTTTATTAATACAATTAACTTGGAATAAATGTTTACTTACATACAATTAAATTACAACAAATGTTCAAATTGCCGACCTTCAGCAATGATACAATGAGAAAGGCGAGCAGTAAATTCTTTCGTAACGTTTTCGAGGACTTCAGGTGTTATTTGTGCAATTTCCGTTCGGATTCGCTCCCTCAACTCTTCTACATTATTCGGTCGACTTTGATATACTCTGCTCTTTAAATATCCCCACAAAAAAAAGTCTAACGGAGTCAAATCTGGAGACCTTGGTGGCCATTCGATAGGCCCCCTTCTTCCTATCCACCTTCCTGGGAAAACGTTATTAAGGTAATTTCGTACCTCAACGCCATAGTGTGGGGGAGCCCCATCCTGTTGGTACCATAAATCATTTCTATTTGGAAATAGCTGATTCAGCTGTGGCAACAGATAATTTTGAAGAAATTCCAGATAACTAGCAGCAGTTAGGTTTTCCTCAAAAAAATATGGCCCTACAATTTGATTGTTTATAATGCCGGCCCAAACATTCACCTTCTCGGGATATTGTGTCCTATACTCTTCCATCCAATGTGGATTCTCACTTGCCCAATATCGACATGTCTGGCGATTTACGTGACCGTTCAGCATAAAAGACGCTTCATCTGAAAAAAGTACCTTTTGTATGAAACCCGGATCTCTGTTACATTGTTCCATAACGATTTCGCAGAATTCGATTCTTCTATCAAAGTCATCTTCTAATAGCTCCTGGACCAGATGTACTTTGTATGGATGCCACTTTTTTTAGCACTCTTACAACAGTTGATTGGTGGACATTCATATCTAGTGCGACCTGCCTAGAACTTGTATGAGGATTTTCTTGAAACGCCAGTACAACGTCCAGTTTTTTGGCTTCGGATATTGAAGTTCTACCGCTTCTGGGAAGATATTTAACATGGCCCGTTTCTCTAAATTTTTTTTCAATTTTACTTACTGCTGATTGAGTAATTGGATCGCGATTGGGGTATTTAGCATTAAATAAATTACGAACTTCTGCTTGAGTCCTCACTCTATCTCCATAACCAATCATGGTTAAAATCTCGATTCGTTCTGTTTCTGTTAGTTTCATTTTTGTAAATGCTGTTATTAATGTCGCAAAAAATTCGAAGAGTAAAAATTTGACGTCTATTATTTGACAGATTCACAGATCATTGACGAATAAAGACGAGTCAATGACAATATTGATTTAAATATTTTTGTAAAAATAATTCCGAGCACTTACTACAATAATTAATTTCAAATTATAATGTAGCATTGTTTTTATCAATGTATTTTTTTTCGGAACCAACAATAAACACTATTTTGTTTTATTCCCAGTGGCGGTCCTTAGTGTATTATAGTTCAGTGAATGAATATTTATTGTAATTCCATGTTACTTAACAAAGTTCATAATTTTGGTTAACACTGTAGAAATAAATATTTAAATGATTACATTGTTGCAAAGGCGATAAGGAGACCTTTCAAATGAGCTGTCACGTGACCTCGGTTTGTATTTAAAAAAATCGTCGATGACGTCATTACGCCATCACTAATGACTTAATGTCCAACACATCTATAGCAGTTGATGGCCATTCAAAAATTAAAATTGACGTGTTTTAAGATTTTTTTTAAAAGTCGTCTGTTTCTGAAATAATGAATTTATTCCATACTTTTGCATCATACTGTATATTAAGTTTTCAGTATTTTCCCCCAATAATAAAGGGTAAAGAAGTGGAGTTGAGTGAACACGTAACAAAAATAGCCTGGGCCATTGGTTTCCACCAAACCCAGCTATCTAACTAGAGGGAAATTCTACATTGAACAAATTGCGTTGATGCTATTGATGGATAGTGTTCTCCATAAAAAGCAATTAGCACAAGTGAATCAAATAAACCTAAGTATTTAGATAAATTTTCTCACCCATCAGTTTCCTTTTTTTTTGTGTGTTTCATTTTCTATGTCAGATTCAGCCGAACAATTGGGATGAGAATCTGAGTTGTTTTCAATATCAGAATCATTGGGTCGAAAATCTGGATCTTCAACACTATTATCATCATCTTCTGAGACAAATTCTAGTAAGTCTGAATCACTGAGACGAGAATCTGGATTTTTAACAACACTTTCATCATTTTTTTCAGTTATACTTTCATTGCAAAATAATTTTCTCCTCTGCTTTGGCAAAGAATCATCCACTTTGGAATCATCTGCGCTTTTAGTGTCTACTTTAGAATTTCCCGACACAAAGTTGAGAATTTTTGGCATTACTAGTATGTCTTTTTTTGCATCTGGCTGCCTATATATATTTTTATGGACGGTTTCTGAGTGTCCCATAAAATTCATTATATGTTCTCTCTCGTGAGAGTTGGGTTGCAAGTCTGTTGTTTTTGTTGCTAAATTTTTATGAATATTTGTTGCAAAAATGCGCTCTGGAAAATCAAGTTCAGCTAACTGAGCAAACTTTTTCAATAAAATACTCGATGACAAGTACTTAAATGGCTTAGTGCTTGGTAAACCAAACACATACGGGTTTTTGGGATCTACTTTGGCATTGTTTCTGTGGAACAATACTTTATTGATACATATTATTTCATGCGAGTGGAGGACTATAGAAACATTTCGTCCTTTTTTACCGCGAAGAGCGCATCTTTCCTAACCCTGATTCATATCTAGGTCATTTTTGCTATGCTCATAAACATCACTTAAAGATTGGCAAGATAATTTGAAATCTTCGGTTGTTAACCTTTCTATTTCACCAGGCCTCCTACCATTATATACTGATATTCCAACTAGAGTAAAGCTTGCCAAACGTTTCCATCGTTCAAAGGTAAATTCTTGATTCAAAATGCTGTAAGATTTCTGGCGTTCCACTTGTAAATAGTTGAGTAGTTTTTTCAAATCTGAAGTAAGCGGTAGAGTATTTTTTTTGTTGTCTTCTAATGGCTTTTTGATTTTCAATGGCTGTTTTATTTATATCTGTTGTTAATTCTCTTTGCAGGAGTTTGAGAAAATTTTCAAATTCTATCCTATTTGGCTCATCACCTTTTTTTTATATAATCCGTTTCTAAAATGGCTGCGCAAAACTTCAAGATTGTACCTAACGTAAATGCTGTGTTTGGAGCTGCAAACTGTCCTTCATCCTTATTGAATTCTGCTACACTTCTTATAGCCATCGTACAATTATCATACTCTATTGTCTTAAAACAAGATTTGAAATCAGTAATGCTGTTACTAATCTTTTTAATTTCGACGATGAATTTTCCCACATATCAAAGATGAGTTTTTATCATTTTATAATGGTGAGTTGATGTATGCATCTTAACCAGTTTGTTGCCATATAATATTGCCATATAGTCTTGTCGTAATGTATTGCTTACCTCATCATTTTTAAAAAATGGAAAAATATGTTCTATGAGTATCGGGTCAGCCATTTCATGTAATTTGAGTGTTACTTTTCTACTTAATGCAACAGTTTTTCTCTTATTCAATTCAGAAGACTTCGGGTCACAATTTTTGAAGTGACGTCTTAGGGTAATTTTTGAAATACGTACCAAACATGTAGGACAATCCGTATACTCGACTGGAAGTGGTTTATGTATAGCTCTCCTTGAAACAATTTGTTCAAATTTATTTTTTTGGTTAAAAATAAAGTTTCCCTTTTTTCTTAATATGTCTATCAGACATCTTTGTTCCTTCGATTTCTTTTCCAAAGCAGTTATAGCTTTCACCTCATTCTCATTTTTGTGTATTAAGATAAGATGTCTCCAAAATCGTTTAACTGTTTTGTTGCAAAACTGGCAATATTGTAATTCGGGACTGTATGATTTAGTTGCAGAGCTAACTTCGACATTGGAATGAACAATGATTTCCTCTTCAGAATCTGATTTATTTGAATTTTCAGTTGGAGAAGATGAATGCAGTGAAATTAATCCTTCGGTAGAAACTACACAATCTTCAGTAGCACCCTCTATAGCTGTATTGATTTCAAACGCATTCAATGCAGATTCTAAATTTGTCAATGGAATATTTGTGTCAAGGCCACAGCTTAAAATAAATGATGATGAAAAATCAATTTGTTCAATTTCTACTTTTTCTAACGTTGACTCGTCTTCTAGTTTGTTTACTGTATTATCTAGTATGTCTTCCACATTCTCTTGACTTTTCGAATTATCTGAAAATTCAGACATCTAGTATTTAGTGTGTTTTTTTTTACCGAAGTACTAAACGTTGGAAAAATAAACTAAGAAGAGAAATGGAACAATGAAAACAAACTGGATGTAGTAGTACATAAATTTATACCTACTAGAAGCGAAATTAACCAGTATAACAAGGACAGTTGGCGAGGATTATAATAAAGCGTATGAAATATTAGAAGTTGACTGATTAAAAAATTCAAAATTAAAATAAGAGAAAATGGATTTATGAAATATTGTTAAACAAAAAAAATTTATTGGCAAAATATATCGAAATTCGGAAAATATAAGAAATGATAAGAATGAAACATTTCCATTGATAATTTGATTGAATAATAATATTGTAATGTTTTATTTATTATATATGTTTTAATTTATTATGTAATTTAATTAATTTTATTTTCAATCTTTAACTTACCCCTTTTTAAGCTAACTCACTTTGCGGAAACATGAAAACTCCTACTCTCTTCGGGTTCTGGCGCCAATAAAAAATTTATCCTTTTTTTTTATTATTATCATTATTTTTTTTATACTAAGAATTATATTATTTATTTTATTATTAAATTTTAATTTTACTGTATTTACTCCTTTTTAACTGCTTCGAAAGATAATTAATCACAAAATGAATGAAAAGATTATTTTTAATAAAAATTTTATGCGCCCATGTATTTCTATGATCATAGAGAATACATGACAAGCGTATGTCTATGACATTTAATCCTAAATTATCATAATATAATATAACCTTAAATAGCGGTGTGAAGACAGCAGCCAGACTTGGCAGCCTGAAGTTCCGACCGTACCCGAACGTTCAGTGGCGTGGGTACTTAAAAAAATGGCGAATGATAAAAAATATACATGTTAATTGAAGGAAATATTTAATCTGACTTGACAAATACTTGGTATATTTTATTTCAATAGTTATTTCCGGAAATTATTTTACCAACATAATATTTTATTGATAAAGCAGTGACAAAGGTGGAAATAAAAAATAAGAGATGATACGATTGTTTTCACAAACGACAATAAAAGACAAAATTTGTTCGTAAGACGAAAGGATAACTTTTGATGTACACCTCAGAAAGTGATTTACGGGAATATTTTCAACTTTAATGGACTGCAGGGTCGTATTAGGCAAAATAGGAAATTTAAAAACTGTAATTTTTCAACAATTTAGAAAACGGCTGCCAAGTTTAAATATGTACAGGCAGGTTGCTATTGATGTATACCAACGTGTTTTCATAAAATAATTCCTTGCTCGAAATGATAGCAGGGTCGTATTAGGTAAAATAGGAAATTTAAAAACTGTCATTTTTCAACAATTTAGCAAACGGCTGCCAAGTTTAAATATGTACAGGCAGGTTGCTTTTGATGTATACTAACGTGTTTTGATAAAATAATTCCTTGCTCGAGGTGATAGCAGGGACGTATTAGGCAAAATAGGAAATTTAAAAACTGTCATTTTTTCAACAATTTAGCAAACGGCTGCCAAGTTTAAATATGTACAGGCAGGTTGCTTTTGATGTATACTAACGTGTTTTGATGAAATAATCCCTTGCTCGAGATGATAGCAGGGTCGTATTAGGTAAAATAGGAAATTTAAAAACTGTCATTTTTCAACAATTTAGCAAACGGCTGCCAAGTTAAAATATATACAGGCAGGTTGTTTTGATGTATACTAACGTGTTTTCATAAAATAATTCCTTGCTCGAAATGATAGCAGGGTCGTATTAGGTAAAAAAGGAAATTTAAAAACTGTCATTTTTCAACAATTTAGCAAACAGCTGCCAAGTTTAAATATGTAAAGGCAGGTTGCTTTTGATGTATACTAACGTGTTTTCATGAAATAATTCCTTGCTCGAGATGATAGCAGGGTCGTATTAGGTAAGATAGGAAATTTAAAAACTGTCATTTTTCAACAATTTAGCAAACAGCTGCCAAGTTTAAATATGTAAAGGCAGGTTGCTTTTGATGTATACTAACGTGTTTTCATAAAATAATTCCTTGCTCGAGATGATAGCAGGGTCGTATTAGGTAAGATAGGAAATTTAAAAACTGTCATTTTCAACCAATTTAGCAAACAGCTGCCAAGTTTAAATATGTACAGGAAGGTTGGTTAGGTTAGGTCATTTTTAACCAATTTAGCAAACGGCTGTCGTATTACGGAATATAGAAAGATAATGCAACTTTCCACACCCACCTAGGAGGTATTGCAGCTCTAGATCTGTCCAAGCAGATCTGGCAGGGGTGCGTTACCTTTTTTCAGTGGGTGGTTCGCCAGGAGCCCTATCATTCCACAATACGCCACTGATCTACCAATACTATGTAAAAGTATTGGTGGGAATTCTTAGTTATCTGTATCTATGGTTAGGTTAGCGGGACACACAAAAGCGTAGAAAGGCCTCCAACCTCCCCTCACAGCCTTACCCTAACCACACATATTAATGAAGTTGATGCTTATTTTTTCCAGCGGAGCACTGGAATGTAGAAAGGCCTCCAACCTCCCCTCACAGCCTTACCCTAACCACACATACAGTGTGTCCGCGTAAGTTGTCTACATATGAAAAATAGGTATTCTTCATAAAAAGTTCTGCATTATCTAAAACCTTGAATGCAATCGTTGGATATTTCTTATTTGAGCCGTATACGAGGTTTGTCAAAAAATATCAATCTTACTCAAGAGTAAAGTACCTTTATTTTTCAGAATACAGAAAAATTGTAAGAAGTAAAGTTGTTTTAAATTAAAAGTTATATACAAATATGCAATTACAGCTATTTAGCATAAAAATTAAGATTTGGTGATTATTTACGATTACAAATACTTTATAATATAAAACGTAAATAATCACCAAGTTTTAGTTTTCATGCTAAATAGCTGTAATTGCATATTTGAATATAACTTCCAATTTTGAACATTACTTCCCACAATTTTTCTGTATTGTGAAAAATAAAGGTACTTTACTCTTGAGTAAGATTAATATTTTTTGACAAACCTCGTATACGGCTCAGAATAAGAAATATCTAATGATTGCATTTCAGGTTTTAGATAATGCAAAACTTTTTATGAAGAATACCTTTTTTTCATAAAATCAATATCAACATAGTTTTCCATATGTAGCCAACTTACGCGGACACACTGTATTAATGAAGTTGGTGCTTATTTTTGTAGCGGAACACTGAAATGTGGAAAGGCCTCCAACCTCCCCTCACAGCCCTACCCTAACCACACATATAAATGAAGTTGATGCTTATTTTTTCCAGCGGAGCACTGAAATGTAGAAAGGCCTCCAACCTCCCCTCACAGCCTTACCCTAACCACACATATTATTGAAGTTGATGCTTATTTTTGTAGCGGAACACTGAAATGTGGAAAGGCCTCCAACCTCCCCTCACAGCCTTACCCTAACCACACATATTAATGAAGTTGATGCTTATTTTTTTCAGCGGAGCACTGAAATGTAGAAAGGCCTCCAACCTCCCCTCACAGCCTTACCTTAACCACACATATTATTGAAGTTGGTGCTTATTTTTGTAGCGGAACACTGGAATGTGGAAAGGCCTCCAACCTTCCCTCACAGCCTTACCCCAACCACACATATTAATAAAGCCGTTGCTAGTTTTGTTATATATCCTAGCGGAACACTGAAATGTGTCGGGATGTATCAAGCTGGTTTTAGCGGGGTTGATGCTAAGCCCCACTTGCCCACACAAGTTATTTGTATAGTTCAAACCCATTTCAACCTATCGTCACTACAAATGTGTGCGAAGGTGTATTATGAGCTTCAAGAGGATTATCCCCTTTACTTGGGTATATTTCCAAGCGGAACAGAGGAATGGAGAAAGGCCTCCAACCTCCCCTCACAGCCTTACCCTAACCACACATATCAATAAAGCCGTTGCTAGTTTTGTTATATATCCTAGCAGAACACTGAAATGTGTCAGGATGTATCAAGCTGGTTTTAGCGGGGTTGATGCTAAGCCCCACTTGCCCACACAAGTTATTTGTATAGTTCAAACCCATTTCAACCTATCGTCACTACAAATGTGTGAGAAGGTGTATTATGAGCTTCGAGAGGATTATCTCCCTTACTTGGGTATATTTCCCAGCGGAACAGAGGAATGGAGAAAGGCCTCCAACCTCCCCTCACAGCCTTACCCTAACCACACATATCAATAAAGCCGTTGCTAGTTTTGTTATATATCCTAGCAGAACACTGAAATGTGTCAGGATGTATCAAGCTGGTTTCAGCGGGGTTGATGCTAAGCCCCACTTGCCCATACAAGTTATTTGTATAGTTCAAACCCATTTCAACCTATCGTCACAACAAATGTGTGCCTAGGTGTATTATGAGCTTCGAGAGGATTATCTCCCTTACTTGGGTATATTTCCCATCGGAACAGTGAAATGAAGAAAGGCCTCCAACCTCCCCTCACAGCCTTACCCTAACCACACATATTAATAAAGCCGTTGCTAGTTTTTTTATATATCCTAGCGGAACACTGAAATGTGTCAGGATGTATCAAGCTGGTTTTAGCGGGGTTGATGCTAAGCCCCACTTGCCCACACAAGTTATTTGTATAGTTCAAACCCATTTCAACCTATCGTCACTACAAATGTGTGCGAAGGTGTATTATGAGCTTCGAGAGGATTATCTCCTTTACTTGGGTATATTTCCCAGCGGAACAGTGAAATGAAGAAAGGCCTCCAACCTCCCCTCACAGCCTTACCCTAACCACATATTCCAATATAATATTCCAGATATTTCCACCACTTTTCTCTCTTACAATATTTATTGATTGGCTTACAGTTCTCGGCACCTCTGCCTTTAGGCTTTTTGTGCTCTTGATTGGGTCGTCTATCCCAGGGTCCTATTGTCCATTAATTTTAAAGAGTTCCAGTAGTCCATCCACCACTAGATTTCACTGCAAAGAAGGCAGAACTCCCCCTGTGGGCATCCTCTAGTTACATGAACTACCAATGTACTCTCCATTATGGTGCCATTTATCATCCTATATCTTAGCATTAAGTCAATCCAGGTCAATAGTGTTCCCTCGACGCCTCTTTGGCTCAACGACCGGATGATAGACTACAGAGGTGTTATGGAAAGCTCCTTTAATGCTCATGAAGGTCCCAATTATGATCTCTTTATTTTCCAGCGAATATTCCACCCTCTGAATGAGCTGGTGTAGCGCTGTTTCTGTCGAGTTCCCTGCTCTGTAGGCATACTGGTCTTGGTGTAGTGGCCTCTGAACCAGTTCTCCATCCGTGATATGTCTATCTAGCAATTTTTCATAAGTCTCAAGTGCAAAAGACATAAAGCCAATCGGTCTTAGGGACTTCGCCGTATCCTGTCCATTTTTGTCAGGTTTCGGTATGAAAGTTTCCCCTTATGTTTTTTCAGGCCATTGGTATATGCACAGAGTGCGATAAAGCTTATTGAACACTGCGGATTACACAACTACGACAAGGAAAATGTGAGAAAAACAGCTTGAACAAGAGAGGAAGAATAATTGTTCACGGTCATCGAGGTGTGTACTTAGTTCCAGTGGCCAGAGACCGAATGTTCATTGCTTTCCCATTTTAACCGCTATGGCTAGAAGCACAGATCAATATCTACAAAAATATCATTTGTAGAAATTAATCTGCGCTTCCATCCACAGCGGTTAAAATGGGGAAGCAATGTTTTAGCGCAGATTAATTTCTACAAATGATATTTTTGTAGATATTGATCTGTGCTTCTAGCCATAGCGGTTAAAATGGGAAAGCAATGAACATTCGGTCTCTGGCCACTGGAACTAAGTACACACCTCGATGACCGTGAACAATTATTCTTCCTCTCTTGTTCAAGCTGTTTTTCTCACATTTTCCTTGTCGTAGTTGTGTAATCCGCAGTGTTCGATAAGCTTTATCGCACTCTGTGCATATACCATATACCTGAAAAAATATAAGGTTAATTTTCATACCGAAACCTGAGAAAAATGGACAGGATACGGCGAAGTCCCCAAGATCGATTAGTTTTATGTCTTTTGCACTTGAGACTTTTGAAAAATTGCTAGATAGACATATCATGGATGAAGAACTGGTTCAGAGGCCACTACACCAAGACCAGTATGCCTTAAGAGTAGGGAACTCGACAGAAACAGCGCTACACCAGCTCATTCAGATTGTGGAATATTCGCTGGAAAATAAAGAGGTCATAATTGGGACCTTTATGGGCATTGAAGGAGCTTTCAGCTTCCCATAACACCTCTGTAGTCTATCATCCGGTCGTTCAGGCAAAGAGGCGTCGAGGGAACACTAGTGACCTGGATTGACTTTATGCTAAGATATAGGATGATAAATGGCACCATAATGGAGGGTACATTGGTAGTTCATGTAACTAGAGGATGCCCACAGAGGGAGTTCTGCCTTCTTTGCAGTGAAATCTAGTGCTGGATGGGTTACTAGGACTCATGAAAAATAATGGACATTTCATATCCATAGGCCAGTACAGGAGTATGCTGTACAGGAGCTCTGTACGCTTTTGCAGCATTATCAGATAAAAGTTACCGTCGCCGTCCGTCCGTTGATACATTAATACTGCAGGCATAATTTACAAATATGTATTATTATGAATCAAATCCTCTCCATTGACTGATAGACATTCTTCATCGACAAAGCGGTTGCAATACGAGCAATGTTTACATTTATTTATGCTTATAGTTCGCGAACATATAAGACAACTTTTTTTGCATATCATCCGATTTGTTAATAATTAACTTTTTAATTTCCTTGCGATTTTGGTCCATTTCTGTTGCCGCCATTAAATCATTGTTGTTAACAATGTATTCAAAATATTTTAGGCAATACATACCACAATTGTAGCCATCTCTTTGTTTCGCGTAATTATAAATGTCTAAATCACTGCTAAATCGTTTATCCTTGTTCGATTCATTGTAAGTTCTGATGAATTTCTTAAATATATTCAAATAATATTTTGTTTTTTGTGTGTCCGTTCTGTATGGGTCCAGAACAGCGAAGGTCGAAGTCACAAAATCAACGAGTGCGAGGCAATGGTGATTCCCATTAATTAATACTGGTAATGCCAGATATTGCTTTTCCAAATGATTATTTTCTATAAAATTTGGGGTTATCTCTTTTTCAAAAATTGTTGTAGAAATTTCTTGTGGTACTATTTGGTATTTATTTTCGACGCTCAATAAATGTAATACGATGTCAAGAACAAAATTGGTTAACCACCTATTATTGTCGAGAGATGCAAAGTCCGTATAATTGATTGCATTAAAGCAATTTAGATTCTTAAAAACGGCAACTACATAATCTCTTTTCACGTCCTTGTAATAATCTATATTATTCACCAAACCGTTTGATAAGATCTCAAGATTTTCAATGGGTCTCCATTTGCGCGTATTTTCGTCAATACTTTTAAATCCTAGAAAACTGGGAAGATAGAAATAATAAAAAAATTCCTTCAATTTGGGTAACATCGTATCTTTAAAAAAATCTGGGCTTCTTCCAATTCTTTGGGTCATCTGTCCCCTTAAAATTGTAAATTACGAACTCACACCATACTCGATCAGTTATTTCTAATAATCCTTGTATTTGGTAGTAATAGTTCGAATTTATTTTCAATTTTCCGTTCTCATCGATGTACGGTAACGTCTTCAATGTAACATGTTGCTCGCAATCACGTACACTAAACGGACATTTAATTTCAATTATTTCGTCCTCCTTAAGAAGTCCATCTGGAGACCCTGCTAATGAGTAATTTTCATCAATTACTAAGCCGCTCACACTATATTTATACGTTGTTTTGGCGAGAAACTCTTCCAAAGCCATCTTCTTGCAGTCGATGCCGTGTTTCATAGCTTTATTCATAAATGGTTTGATGCATAATAATCTTTCCACTTATTTTATTTTCGATGTAAAGTTTCTTGCCTTACAAATTGCTCCGAAATTTGATGCAGTTAATCTTTTCCTCCTTTCTTCGAACCACAGAGAAGAACGCCTCTGATCTCTAGTGTTTTCTTCTATTTTAAGTTTGCTCAAACTATCAACATCCAATTTTTGTAGAGCCTCCTCACATGTAATTTTAATATTAGTCCTGGAACAGCTTTCACAATAAAAAGATCCACTGTAAGATTCATTGTTTGCGTCGCATTTTTGATGAATTCATCCATTACATTTATCACATGCCACCAAATCCACAGAATAAGCTAAATCACCCAAACCACAATACAGACACTTATAACATTTGCTATCGTTAGTTTCCTGTTCTTTCGATGAACAAATGTCGCAAACAAATGAACCACTGTAGGTTTTATCCGCAGACGATGGATCACAATTCGTATGAATTCAGTGGTTACATTTGTCACAAGCTACCCAGTCAACGGTAGTGTCTAGACGACCATACCCACAGTAAAGATATTTTTCCTCTACGTTTGTTTCCAAATCCATATTCTCTATTTTTCCGGGGAATTCAGGTACATCATCAGATGTTTTGGTAATAATTTTCTTTTCCAAAGCAAGTTTTTTCAAAAACCTTCCAGCGAAATGTGTACTTGGTGCTCCTCTAATATGTTTCTTCCACGATTCTTCCGCAATGTGTTCATTCATTGGATCGACATTACTTTTAGCTTGTTTTGTTAACCGTCTTTTCGGAATATTCAACATGAATTCTATATGTAACGCCAACACCAACTCTCTACTTTTTCTCAAGTATCTTGAACCTCTAATACTTTTTTGACCATCTAAAACATTTTTCTTTATATGCCCGAAATAATTTTCGACGTATGTGTTACTAACGTGATATTGGGAGGTCCGTTTTCTTAAAATCATCCCTGTCCAGATAGAACAAAACGGCATGTATTTCAATATCAAAAAATGTCTTACTGTAATATTTATTATTTATTTCGGTTGATGAACCAGAAAATTGGTGCACAGCATCCAACCTCTCAAATAATCTTTTGAAGTGGCCATAAAAATACTCATTCTATGTAAACCTGCGGATTTATCATCAATTAGATAGTTATCCTCATCACTACTAGTGATACACTCTTTCAATTCGATTCCCAAAGCCTTACTATCATTCAACTTTAATAACTTTTTCAGATTTTCATCCACTGTCTCATTCAATACCGGACTCAATAAAAGGATTGTTATGCTCTTGAACCAGTCATCAACTTCATCCAAAAATTCTAAATTAATAACGCGAGCCATCAAGTCTTTATAAAAACTTCTAGCTTCATCTTCAGTAAAACATTCATTAATGTCTTTACAAAAGGTTTTTATCAAATGAGCGCAACATAAATGAATTGTAACTAATTCATCCGGAATCTCAGCTACTCCACATACAACTTTGTATGTTACAGTTAAATAATCTAGTAGGGTCAATCGATTGCAAGCTTTTACAATTGCGTGAATGTTTGCAAAACTAAAATCTGTAACTACCAATCCAAACGCAAGCCATTTATTTTGTTCTTCGCAAAAAGTTCTAAAATCATGAAAAATAGTAAATATTGGTTTTGAATAATGAGTACCCGAAACCATTTCAAAAATGGGAAATATACGGCCGGTATGGATGGGTAAAACAGCAGAGTACAAATATACACGTTTTGTACGTAACGTCGGTTTTCTTACTATACCACCTGTTGCGTCGGAAAATATTATTGGTAAATTATCATTAGACCCACTTTTATCAAGAACTTCAAATTGTTCTTCACTAAAAATTGCTTTATATATTCGTTGTGATCTTCCTGCATTTCAATTAAATCTAACAGGTCATGTCTATGTCTGTCTCTCTGCGATTCAGATTCCGATTTAATTTTTCTAACGGTACTGTCAGATTTTATTCCCTGTGAGTTACCACATTCTACAATATCGTTTTTAGCACTTAATATTGATTTCCTCTTAAACTCTGATGGCTTCTTATGCAATATCTGATTTTTCACGACAGTCCGCTCCACTCCCTTAACACTACCAGTAATTTTGTTCGGATGACAAAAATCGACGGAATTCGTATAAACACTGACACCATTGCCTCTTTTTTTGTAGGAACTAAATATGACTTTATCGGAGTAGAGCAAACAGCATACTGATTTGATTCCATCTTTTCCGTACAATCAACAGTGTTCTTAAGCAATTGGATATTGTCCGCATTTACTTGATCGTCATATCTTTTTGGCAAATTTCGCCTTTAATGGAAGCAAAAACCTTTTCAATGCTGGTTTTATTTGCGTGAATTCTCCGATACACTTGACTAGGAAATTTTAAAGTTCTATGTCTGATATTTTGGCAAACAATGCTGAAAATTTTATGACCTGGATTTAAAGTAAAAAGTGATTGATATGTGCAATGACTATCAAACGATAAAATAATTTCGACAATTTTTTTCAACAATGAAAAATTTTTTTCCATAGTTGGTAATTTGAAGAAAAATATTTGGTACCTATATAAATATATAACTGAAATAAAATTTCAAATTAAATAAATGATTTGATACAGCTCACCTTCGATGTAAAATTCAAACACTTGCACTTAACAGCGAAACTATTTGACTGACAAAAAAATAATAAGCAATGTAGAAAGAAGGAGAGATTTTCAAAAAAGTTATAAAAAAACAATTTCTTCCACTTTACCATGAGCTAGCGCGCCGGCGATAGGACAGAGTGGTGCAATTTATTAGCATTCTTATATGATATAATTTTCAGTGTATGTAGTACTGAAATTAATTAGGTACATTGTTAATGTATACATATGAAGTGGTAAGATAGGGATTAAAAATTTACCCAAAAAATTCATGGTGGAGGAAAAGTAATTCATTAAAAAAAAAGGATTTTGAAATAAGCTACTACGCAATGGATTGGAATTGGAACTGTTTGTTAATGAAATTCTTGCAAAGCAAGAAGTAATGTTAGATATTGAGTTTGTGTAGAGGAAATTAGACAATTTCCCCCAGTCGCTCCTATTTACTGAGAATTGCTGTAGCGGGTCGGCACCTTTTCGGCACCTTCAAGGAAAGATTACTTATTTATTATCATAGACAGAACAAGTTTTATTCTCTTTGTATATTCAGTTTACTCCAATAATTGGTATTGTAGTCATTTAGAAACTGTGCTATCTGTTTTCCGTTTCGTTTTTTTGGCAGTTCTGAAAAGATTTCGATATTATGTAAGTTGATATCTATCTGATTTATCATAGAATAATTATACGTTAGTATACACGTTAGTATACATCATAAGCAACCTGCCTGTACATATTTAAACTTGGCAGCCGTTTGCTAAATTGTTGAAAAATGACAGTTTTTAAATTTCCTATTTTACCTAATACGACCCTACTATCATCTCGAGCAAGAAGCTATTTTATGAACACACGTTAGTATACATCAAAAGCAACCTTCCTGTACATATTTAAACTTGGCAGCCGTTTGCTAAATTGTTGGAAAATGACAGTTTTTAAATTTCCTATTTTACCTAATACGACCCTGCTATCATTTCGAGCAAGGAATTATTTCATGAAAACACGTTAGTATACATCAAAAGCAACCTGCCTGTATATATTTAAACTTGGCAGCCGTTTGCTAACTTGTTGAAAAATTACAGTATTTAAATTTCCTATTTTACCTAATACGACCCTGCTATCATTTCGAGCAAGGAATTATTTTATGAAAACACGTTAGTATACATCAAAAGCAACCTTACTGTACATATTTAAACTTGGCAGCCGTTTGCTAAATTGTTGAAAAATGACAGTTTTTAAATTTCCTATTTTACCTAATACGACCCTGCTATCATTTCGAGCAAGGAATTATTTTATGAAAACACGTTAGTATACATCAAAAGCAACCTGCCTGTATATATTTAAACTTGGCAGCTGTTTGCTAAATTGGTTAAAAATGACAGTTTTTAAATTTCCTATTTTGCCTAATACGACCCTGCTATCATCTCGAGCAAGGAATTATTTCATCAAAACACGTTAGTATACATCAAAAGCAACCTGCCTGTACATATTCAAACTTGGCAGCCGTTTGCTAAATTGTTGAAAAATGACAGTTTTTAAATTTCCTATTTTACCTAATACGACCCTGCTATCATTTCGAGCAAGGAATTATTTTATGAAAACACGTTAGTGTACATCAAAAGCAACCTGCCTGTATATATTTCAACTTGGCAGCTGTTTCCTAAATTGTTGAAAAATGACAGTTTTTAAATTTCCTATTTTGCCTAATACGACCCTGCTATCATCTCGAGCAAGGAATTATTTTATAAAAACACGTTAGTATACATCAAAAGCAACCTGCCTGTATATATTTTAACTTGGCAGCCGTTTGCTAAATTGTTGAAAAATTACAGTTTTTAAATATCCTATTTTACCTAATACGACCCTGCTATCATTTCGAGCAAGGAATTATTTTATGAAAACACGTTAGTATACATCAAAAGCAACCTGCCTGTACATATTCAAACTTGGCAGCCGTTTGCTAAATTGTTGAAAAATGACAGTTTTTAAATTTCCTATTTTACCTAATACGACCCTGCTATCATTTCGAGCAAGGAATTATTTTATGAAAACACGTTATTGTACATCAAAAGCAACCTGCCTGTATATATTTCAACTTGGCAGCTGTTTCCTAAATTGTTGAAAAATGACAGTTTTTAAATTTCCTATTTTGCCTAATACGACCCTGCTATCATCTCGAGCAAGGAATTATTTTATAAAAACACGTTAGTATACATCAAAAGCAACCTGCCTGTATATATTTTAACTTGGCAGCCGTTTGCTAAATTGTTGAAAAATTACAGTTTTTAAATATCCTATTTTACCTAATACGACCCTGCTATCATCTCGAGCAAGGGATTATTTTATCAAAACACTTTAGTATACATCAAAAGCAACCTGCCTGTACATATTCAAACTTGGCAGCCGTTTGCTAAATTGTTGAAAAATTACAGTTTTTAAATTTCCCATTTTACCTAATACGACCCTGCTATCATTTCGAGCAAGGAATTATTTTATGAAAACACGTTAGTGTACATCAAAAGCAACCTGCCTGTATATATTTCAACTTGGCAGCCGTTTGCTGAATTGTTGAAAAATGACAGTTTTCAAATTTCCTATTTTACCTAATACGACCCTGCTATCATCTCGAGCAAGGAATTATTCCATGAAAACACGTTATTATACATCAAAATAAACCTGCCTTTACATATTTAAACTTGGCAGCTGTTTGCTAAATTGTTGAAAAATGACAGTTTTTAAATTTCCTATTTTACCTAATACGACCCTGCTAATCTCGAGCAAAAAATTATTTTATGAAAACACGTTAGTATACATCAAAAGCAACCTGCCTGTACATATTGAAACTTGGCAGCCGTTTTCTAAATTGTTGAAAAATTACAGTTTTTAAATTTCCTATTTTGCCTAATACGACCCTGCTATCATCTCGAGCAAGGAATTATTTTATGGAAACACGTTAGTATACGTCAAAAGCAACCTGCCTGTACATATTTAAACTTGGCAGCCGTTTGCTAGATTGTTGAAAAATTACAGTTTTCAAATTTCCTATTTTACGTAATACGACCCTGCTATCATTTCGAGCAAGGAATTATTTTATGAAAACACGTTAGTATACATCAGAAGCAACCTGCCTGTATATATTTTAACTCGGCAGCCGTTTGCTAAATTGTAGAAAAATGACAGTTTTTAAATTTCCTATTTTACCTAATACGACCCTGCTATCATCTCGAGCAGGGAATTATTTTATGAAAACACGTTAGTATACATCAAAAGCAACCTGCCTGTACATATTTAAACTTGGCAGCCGTTTGCTAAATTGTTGAAAAATGACAGTTTTTAAATTTCCTATTTAACCTAATACGACCCTGCTATCATCTCGAGCAAGGAATCATTTTATGAAAACACGTTAGTATACATTAAAAGCAGCCTGCCTGTATATATTTCAACTTGGCAGCTGTTTGCTAAATTGTTGAAAAATGACTGTTTTTAAATTTCCTATTTTACCTAATACGACCCTGCTATCATCTCGAGCAAGGAATTATTTTATGAAAACACGTTAGTATACATCAAAAGCAACCTGCCTGTATATATTTTAACTTGGCAGCCGTTTGCTGAATTGTTGAAAAATGACAGTTTTTAAATTTCCTATTTAACCTAATACGACCCTGCTATCATCTCGAGCAAGGAATCATTTTATGAAAACACGTTAGTATACATCAAAAGCAGCCTGCCTGTATATATTTCAACTTGGCAGCTGTTTGCTAAATTGTTGAAAAATGACTGTTTTTAAATTTCCTATTTTACCTAATACGACCCTGCTATCATCTCGAGCAAGGAATTATTTTATGAAAACACGTTAGTATACATCAAAAGCAACCTGCCTGTATATATTTTAACTTGGCAGCCGTTTGCTGAATTGTTGAAAAATGACAGTTTTTAAATTTCCTATTTTACCTAATACGACCCTGCTATCATCTCGGGCAAGGGATTATTTTATCAAAACACGTTAGTATACAACATCAAAAGCAACCTGCCTGTACATATTTAAATATGTACAGGCATTATAAATATGTATATTAAAGTCTCGCTTCCCCTAGAAACACCCTCTGAAACTCTATTTCTACTTCTTTTCGTGGAAACAGAATCAATTGAAAAAGAGGTGTGTTTCTATCTTTCCAGCCCATATCAGACCAAAAGTGATTGAATATAGTATTCCTTTCTTCATCAGAACATGTCCTACAGTGCAATGATTTACCCTTCAAAGAAGCTTTGCAATTACATGGTTCCTTAATGTTTCTTTTTTCTTTTCGAACATTATATTTCCATTTTCCGTCAATTTTTTTTCTGCCATTATAATCTTGACCCATTTCTCTTCCAATTTTTGCACGGTTATTCTCCCAATCTTCAGGACGCACCATTTGTCTTTTCTTTCTTTTTATTTCAGTGTTTTTATCCACTTCTTTAGATTCCATTTCAATCTCAGGTTCCCAGTCGCTATCTTTTCCGGCATTATTTGCATTTCTCTCATCTATGACAAGTTCTACTGCAGGAGTTTCAGACAATTTATTTTTCGTAGTATAATGTTCCATTTCAATAATATCAACATCAAAATCGGGATTTTTGGTAACGGTTTCTGTTGGATAAGTCTCTATCTTCTGACCAAAAATGTTGTTCTCTATCATCTTGTTCCTTAAGGGTGTCACTAAAATCTTCTCTTTCAACACTGAGCGGGACGGCGTTTAAGTTAGTCAGATTAGGTACTTCAGTTTCTTCAAAGCCATCAGTAATTTCTGGAATATCTAGTATCAGTAGTTTGTTATTTGTTGATACATTTAAAAAGCCATTATTGCTAGTAAAGATATTTTCCAGCTGCGGTTTGTTCTGATTATCGGCGATGATTATATCACTCTTGTTATTTTCCACATTGGTTTGTTGTTCACAATTCGACATAATTATTTGCGTTCTTTTTGATATGGAAGCGAACATCGTGAACCTCGATCCTGAAAAAAATATTTAGTTGTAAGGTCCCCGACTCCATCCTTGAAATAATACATTTTTTAAGTTTTAGGTATTTTCTTGCCCAAAAAAACTAATGGTCGTATCCCCGTATTTTTAAGTTGTGAGTTTGAGTTTTTGATTCAAAAAACTAATTTTTAATGGAAATAAAAAACTTTTTTTTCTATTCCAATAGCATTCCATTGACATGGATAGCTGATAATGGATAATTCTATAATTACATACAAATACATAAAACTAGAAATTCCCGTATCTCCCCAGCATCATGATGTCTGAGCAAATTTAGTATTTTGGAAAAACCTGAAGTCCAAGACAGCAAATTGCAAAATGGCAATTGAGGGTGTAAAACCATTAGTTTTTAGTAAATAAATGTGTTGAACATGTTTGCATGTACTTACCGTTCATATTTATACACTTTCATCAAATCTAACTTGCAGAACCGCACAATATCGGGAGGTAAACACAGAGCAAGTCCAAATGGCGGTTTGATTGTGGACATACGGGGTTTACGTTTATATTTGATACCGGCGAGGACTTATGGGAAATTCTTTTTTAGGAATAGTAAATTACAGAAACAATTTGGAGATACGATATTTTCTTCAACTGTAGGTTTTTTAATTATGTCAGAGATGGCGCTAAAAGGTCGATTTTGATAAAATGTGGACGGGATTTTCTGATTAAGGCGACGCTATGTCAAAGACAAAGCCAAAATGAACAATAACTATTGTAAGTAGTGTTAATCAAAATTGTTACCGAGGTCAATAAATTAATAAAATGTACTGTATAATTCGTGATTTTTATTATATCCCAGGACAATACATAACTAAATTAGCTATTCGCAACAATCTTATCAATAAAAAACCATGGCCCATGTGACATTCAGCATCTAAATTCATAAGTTTGTCACTCTCATAAAGATAGAACCCAAATATCACTTTTATTACCATTATTTTATCTCACTGTCTACCACACATCACACAATCCATTACTTTGCCACCAATAAAGACAATGCAACATTGGATTGGATTTGTTAAAAAGAAGGTTTTAATAACCGGAGACTATTGATGATGTGATTATGCTAATTTCTAAATAAACAAGACTATTAAATTTACTCCATTATTCATTTTAAGTAAAAAGGAATAAGTATGTATTAGATGATGTGTGTCTCTCTTTTTATTTAAGGAGTTAATATCTAATACTGTTTGAAACATCTCTAAACAATTTCTTTTAAAATTGTTTGATTCACTATATACAATTGAAATGTAAGTTAGCTTTATGATTAAATAAAATGTTATGTCCAGCTAAGGCACAACTTTGTTTTTCTAACCTAATATCACTTTGATGTTGAGTGACACGACTTTTAAGTACTCTCGATGTCTGACCATAGTATACTTTATCGCAGTCTTTACATGGTATCTTATATACAACTCCTGATTTATTTAAAATGTCATCAGTAGGTAAAGGGGCTCTTGACTGAGCCCCCTCCACTTTCCACCGGCCCCGCCCCCTCCATCGGTATCTTTATGTCTGCACATGGAATAGTATTCACGAATTTTCTGTTGACCATCACATGCAACGTCATCGAATAAAAAGATGGAATTTGGTCGAGCTTTCTCTGGACTAATTATTTCCTCGTTGTCTTTAAATGGAAAATAGCCAACGCCCTTGACTTGTGCTATAACTTCTTGCAGCAATTGATACTTTGGTTGAAATAACGATTTTGAATAGACATAAACATTTTTGAATTTCGCACCATTTGGATTGAATAGGAGCGCCAGCACGGCGTTCGTCTTACCACACCCACTGGGACCACATATAATGGCACGGAAATAATTTGGTAACAATTTACCATGTTTGCCGATCGATGGCGTTGAGGTGAAATCCAGATTTTCAATGGGTATAGTCTGCTCTTGTTGAATTATTTTCATTGTGTGTGTCGTTTTTCGTAGTACTACTATTTAAATATATATGTTACCAATTACGCGTGTCAGTCCTAATGTTGGTGTTTGAAGGAGAAGGTCTCTCAAATTCTCTCATCAATAAACTACCTATTGAACTTCTCTTACCTGGCTATCAGTACTGTGGACGTAAGTACTACTCCCTCCACCCCTTTATATAAAAAATTGATTGTTTTTTTTAGCCGGTACAAAATTGGAAAAACGTCTTTATCGTGGAGATCCGGGCATTAACCCCTTGGACGCTGTTTGTAAACAACACGATATTTCTTACTGGAAGAATAAGTCTCTCGAGGAACGGCACAAAGCCGATCAAATACTTGAAGATAAAGCTTGGGCTCGCGTGAAATCAAAAGACGCTTCTTTGGGAGAGAAAACTGCTGCACTACTTGTAACAGGCGGAATGAAGGTGAAAAGAAAGCTGGGAATGGGTTGTCGTCGCAAACGTCGTTCCTTGCATCGAGATGTTATTCTAAAAGTGGAAAAGTCATTGAAGAGAGGAGCATCTTTAAAAGACACCGCAACGTTTGCCTTACGAGCAGCCAAAGCACTTATTAAAGAATTTGGTGGTAAAAAAGAAGTCGAGGTTCCTCGAGTAATAACTATAGCGAAATCCGGAGGTTTCCTACCGCTTATTCCTTCGTTTGCTGGCCTTTCGGCACTGGGAGCACTGTCAGGTGGTGCTGCTGGAATTGCAAGAACTGTCATTGAAGCTAAGCATGCGCAAAAGAAATTGGAAGAAGATGTACGTCATAATAAGGCTATGGAACGTGTAGGATCTGGCCTATATCTGAAAAAGTATCCAAAAGGCGGCTTTGGATTGTATTTGAAAAAAAACCAATAAAGCTACCCAATCACGCACTAACCGACTTCGACATAACACATTACGCAAAAGTACTTGAAATACCGCATTTTCGAGGAGTTTTCATGCGAGACACTCTCCCCATAGCCGGCCCCCGAAAACGAGAATGCGCAGTGGTTAATTTGGACACCTCTGAGAATAGCGGAAATCATTGGGTAGCTTACCGAAAGATAAACAACAATGTAGAGTATTTCGATTCATTTGGTAACTTGAAGCCTCCTGAGGAAGTTGTTGAATATCTGGGAAAGAGTGCGAGAATTTTTTACAACAATACCCAATATCAAAGCTACGATCAAATCAATTGCGGTTATTTGTGTTTGAAATTTTTACAACAATGACGGAACTACAACACATTTACCATGGAAAAGCATTGAGTAGTTTTACTGCCGAAGAACTAGAACACTTTCCCATTGAACATCTAATAGAGATGGTAAGACCTTGGGAATTGTTGGATATGTGGCATAAACTTCCCAATGAATATCGAAGAAATTTTGAACTACAAATACGACTACCTTGTTTCATCCATTACAACCGACCTGATTGGATGACGCATTGTGACGGCCCTCCGAGTTCGCAAGCTACTTGTTTCCTTTGTAAACAAACCTTAAAAAATAAAAAATGATATTTAAATTCAAACATGTCTTGTATTTCATTAGTCATCATGTCGCAGTTGCTGAGAGTTAACAGCACCAATCACGTGTTTACCTTTCAACCTCCTACGCCTATTGTGCTCGATCCGAAGAATGAATACGAAATAGCTCTACGATCTTTTCATTCTTATCACAGTATACCAAACATTGAAAATTGTAAGTTTTACTACTACGATACCAAGGGCAGGCTTCAAAGTTTTAATTTTCCCACAGGATGTTATGAAATTGCTGATCTTGAAGCGTTTATCAGTCATAAGTTGGGTGCGGGCAATTTAACTAGGCCAGAGGATATATTTTCACTAAAACCCAATCACAATACGTTGAAATGTGAAATTTCCAGTAAATACAAAATTTCCTTCAAGGAGACCAATAGTCTTGGAAGAATATTGGGATTTTCACCGAAAATACTCGACGCTAACAAATTGCACTTGTCAGATCTCCCCGTTAAAATTATTAAAGTATCTAGCATACGCTTCGATTGTAATATTACCACTGGAGCCTTCGATGCAAACAGACCTGCTCATACCATTCACGAATTCGTCGTACAAGTAGATCCAGGATATTCCATTGACGAAATTCCTCATAATTTGCTCTATTTACCCGTTATACCACAACGTGAAATAACCAACATCACTGTCATAGCCTGACCAGGACGGTCAGCCTGTAAACTTTCGTGGAGAACTAAGTACGTTGGTGTTGGAGCTTAGAGCGCGATGGGGCTAATAATCAATCATAAAAGACAATCTGGAGCACTTTCAACTTCATTAGCTAAGCAGTCGCCAAAGCTGAAACAGCTCACGTTCGCAAACAAATTGGTCCTGCAATCGCTGGGTTTTAAATTGAAAAATGACAACAAAGTATGGAAAACGTCTACGCCAAAACGACATGCCTCCAATGTTTGATATCTATCGTAAGCCGATGTTTGATGAGTCAATTGGGAAGGCCGAATATAGAACCTATGCTCCTTTCATAAAATCATTCAATTGCAGTGACATTGTGGAGTTTAGCATTAATCAGGTTGATTCGTTCTTTGCGATGAGCGAAACATTGTTGTGCATTAAGGGTTCTCTCGAAGTACACGGAGCTGGTGACGTAAAATTAGCAAATAATGTTGGAGCCTTTCTATTCGATTCATGTACGTACAGTGAAAGTGCCAGGGAAATGGAAACAGTTCGAGATCCTGGAATAGTAAGCGCCGTACGTGCCATGACCTGTTATAACCAAGAAGATTCCAATCATATGGCTATAGCCGGTTGGAATTACCCAAAAGATCCTATTCTGAATGTTAGCGACAAGTCCTTCAACCTTCAAATACCTCTCAAACATATTTTCAACATTTTCAACGATTATTCCATGATTACATGTGGGCGTCAAACAATACGACTAGTTCGGGCACGAAATGATAATGATTGCTTATATATTACTGAAAAGAATGTCTCTGGAACGCTCTCCACTACAACAGCTAAAATTAACATTACAAACGTTGAGCTGAAAGTTAAACATATCTTTCCTTATGACGACATAAAATTAAATCTCATGAAATCCATTCAAAAAGATCAACCTATAGTTATTCCATTTAGGAAGTGGGAGTTACACGAACTACCTTCAATTACTAAAGGAGCAAGACATGAAGTTTGGGCTGTCAAGACTTCCACTTCAGTTGAAAGCACCTCGTTTTGTTATTGTTTTCTTTCAAACCGACAAACGTAACTCGAGTACAGCTGACCCGACTTTATTTGACAATGCTGACGTACAAAGTATAAGACTGTCACTCAATGGTGACTATTGGCCTAATGAAAGAATGCAATTGGATTTCGCTAAAACTGACTACAATGAAGCCTATTTTAACTATACTGAGTTCTATTCCAACTATGCAAACTCCACACAGAAGCGTCCCCTGCTGGATTATTCTTCTTTCAAGAAACGAGCATTGTTTGTTATCGATTGTTCAAAACAGGAGGAAAGCATGAAGGCATCCACAGTCGATGTGAAACTTGACATTGAAGCAAACATAAACTTTCCCGAAAATACCAAAGTCTATTGCATCATAATTCACGATTGCGTGATGGAATACTTCCCCCTCTCTGAAATTGTTAAAAGATGTTGTGAGTTAGTGTTCAAGCAGACCATGAGAGTAGCATTTGAAGACATTCAAGGTTTTGTCGTAGAGGGCCTTTTCGTTGCCAAAGAACTCAGCATAGGAATTGGCTTCAAAAGTTCGCATTACATATTTTACCACCGCAACCGTTTTCCACATTGAGCAACGAGGACAAAAAGACTACATCCTACTTGGAAAGAAATGTGCACGGCATTCGATATTCTTCAGGAGATGTAGAATATTCTAAAGTAAATGAAATATTGGGAAGCAAGTTATTGCATGCCGCAGACTACATTTACGTTCGAGGACAACAAAAAGCCTAGTTTCTGCAAAAGAAATGTCACATTTTCGGTATTTTTCCACATATTATTGATGTTAGCAAATTTGATGGTACGCCGTGTGCAACAGGAAACTTTGTCCACGATCCAAACCCCTGCCACGCCACTGGAGTTTATTCGTGTACCGAAAGAAATGTACAACGCCTCCGCCACTGGTTTTCAAATACTGTATTACCATTATAAATAAAGTTTTTTAAAAAACATGGGTTTTATTGAAACACTCTGTATATTCATCAACTTTTATATTACTTGAAGATTGTGGAATTGCGGTGTGATTTCCTGTTATATCTTTTTGTGTTTAAATTTTACGACCAGTTTCTTAATTAATATTCAATTGATGATTAATGCAAAGGAACGTGTTTTCAATGTTATATTAGAATAAAAGTAACCATTAAAATTTTTGTTAGTTAACGTAAGGATGTGTTCATTTCCTATATCCTTTTCTGTTCTGTTGAACATGATGTAGGTTGGATACGTATGGATAAGTAATTTGCGGTAATTGTCTGCAGGCTATAGACAACCAGCTTATACGAAGTCTGCTCCACGTCTTCACTTGTTCTCCATCCGAAAAACTATGATTTTCTATTTGCTTCATAACCTCACTTTTGTTAATTTGATTATTAAAAATAGTGAGACGAAAATTTCCCTAATCTTGTAATATAAAAGTATAACGTATAAATAAAGAGATTTTTATCAATGTGGTATCACACACGTAATCGAAACAGATTCGTTGCGATGATAACAGCGGGAGCGCTGATATACCAGGAAATTATAACGTAAAAAGAGATTTTTATCAATGTAAGGTCCGTATCACACACGTAATCGAGACAGATTCGTTGCGATGATAACAGCGGGAGCGCTGATATACCAGGTCGGTTAAAAGTAACTCTTTGGGTTTCAAAAATTATATATACCGTTATTATTGTGATTGGGAATTAGTTTTTGAGAATAGCAGAAGAGTGAAGATCATGTTAATCATTATATTAGCTGCATTACTATGTCCAGCACTATGCGTTGTCGACCAACAGTATGCTATGAAGTATTTACAACGGTTCGGGTACGCAAATGAAAATGATTCGACTAAACTTGAGGATTATTTGTTGAGTTTTCAAGAAAGATATAATATCCCAGAAACGGGAGATTTAGATGAAAATACAATTCAACTCCTAAATAGACCAAGATGTAATGTAAGTGAAGCAGCTTCCGACGATGATAATTCTTTTAGAGTTAAATCAAAATGGTCAAAATTTGATTTGAAATGGTATTTCCCTCAGGCAACTCCAGAATATCTTGAAGTAACCAAAAAGGCTTTTGAAGTGTGGAATAACAGTTCAAAGTTTAAATTTGAATTAATACACAAAACACGGCATTATGCTCCCGATATAACTATTACAGTTGTACAGGGAAAGCACTATTTTCGAGCAGATTGCCAAGGTAGAGGTGAATGCTCCAGTAAATTTGATGGTCCGGAAAGGTGTTGGCACATGCTTATTTCCCAAAAGACAACAGTTGTATAGAGATTCATATTGATGGTGATGAGAAGTGGGATTTAAGTTTGGATGGAACAAGTTCAGAAGATCAGACAAGTCTACTTATGGTATTAATTCATGAAATTGGACATATCCTAGGAATTGGTCACAGTGATATTGATACAGCAATAATGTATCCATGGTATCAATTCAACATTGCTCCTAAATTGGATGAGGATGATAAAAGGGCCCTTGAAGCCCTTTATGGACCAATCAATACATATGTAAATAATCCTTTCAAACCCACATCTCGTCCAGCACCACTACCACCGACTACAAAAACACTTGGTCGTAGACATCAACCAAATGAACCGGATAAAAATTTATGCGACACAACACCGGAGTATATGTTCATTGCCATGGCTGGTGAATTTGAAAATTACCATTTATATATTATTAATGGAAATTCCCTATGGAAAATTGATTTGAACTCGAAACTTATTCCCTCGCAACCAGAAATACTCGATGATTATTTACCTGAAGAATTGGGTCACGTGATTCAAATTTTTCAAAGCTCTTCAGATAATTTAATAGCAATCAATAGCCGTGAATACTATTGTTGTAACCTAGGAGGTTACATATATTTTATTTTACTATTTACTTATATTTACTGTACTATATTAGTTATACTTTTACTTATAGTAATTATTATTGCATTATATTTTAAATAATCAACAGTTCTTTCAATTAAATTTTTATTGTTTCATATTCTTTATCAGTTTTTGCGCCCACATGATGCCTCGAATAATAGACATGTAATTTAAGGCTTATTCTTATCAATTTAGTTTTTACTCTTAATGTCACGAATTAAATATAATATTAATTATAATCTTATATCAAATGTATCTTTTTGTTAAGTCAAGCTCATTTCTTAGAATGCATTTTCAGTCTCAAAAAGAAATAAGGTTTAGGTCACATTTTTCTCACAGAAACTGCTGGTTTTTGCTAATTTAGCTACTTTTAAAATATCAAAGCTTATTTTCTTTTTGAGTGGCAACTATTATTGTAAAAAGAACAAAGGAGGAGACTTGTAAGAGCAGTTGACATGGTAACATCGTGAAATTACTAAAGGGATTAAACGAAGTATTGATAACCTACAGTTTTTTATTCTTCAACCACTGTTGATCTGCGGATCACAACAGAAATTTTTGGTGGCAGCGGTGAAGGATTTTCCAAATTTCGAGGAATTTGGCGAACCTTTTTTATTGTGTTGAAGAAAAACTTGGTCTTAGGACACGTTTCCAAGGAAGCGCAACGGGTATCAAGAAAGTTTAAACCCATTTGTTAGCAACGAAGAAATAGCATCACGTATCCTGAACTACAATAATTAGAGAAGTTGAAATAAAGTTATTAAAATAGTCTGAAGTTATAAAAAGTTCCTGATTGCAGTCAAAAGCAATATCTTTGTTCCTGATCCAGAGTTCCGGTTAGTGTAAACTTGATCCAGAGTTCCTGATAGTGTATACCTTGTTCCTAAAAAGTACAGCAGTGTTGTTCGAATCGCAAAAGTTTGTTCCAA
The DNA here is from genome assembly GCA_963978555.1 of Galerucella nymphaeae. NCBI lineage: Eukaryota > Metazoa > Arthropoda > Insecta > Coleoptera > Chrysomelidae > Galerucella > Galerucella nymphaeae. Next base: position 13,202,376 of record OZ021715.1, on the reverse strand, counting down.
GGTTTCAATTGTGTTTTACAGTGTGAAGAAATTCCGGAAAATTTTGTGCGAAGTATATTCGAGTTCAATGGTTTCGAGCAAACTACATGTGATTTTCCTGTAAGTAGTATTTTTGTTTGATATTTTAATGGCCAAAATTTTCGAATATTTTATTTGACTTCAGGAACAGTAAAAATATAATAAACCATGACAGATCCAACCCCTTCTAACTTAACGCAAGCCAATTATGACAAATATGTATCTATCGATACAGCAATCAAATTAATTCGTGAATATGACGGAAATACGTTGGGTGATAGAGTTCATGATTTTCTAGATAATTGCGAAATGGCTTTCAAATCTGTAGATTCAAGAAGTCATAATGTTTTGTTTAATTTAATAAAAACTAAATTAACTGGTAAAGCCCGTTCACTTACCAAATATAGAGATTTTTCTACCTGGCGTGAATTAAAAGATTATTTGGAAGATGTTTTTTCAGAAAAGCGATCAATTAGTTTTTGGCAACTTGAACTTAATCAGTGTAGGCAATCAAAAAATGAAGATGTTGCAAGTTATAGCAACAAAATAGAAAAATGTTTATCAAATTTAGTTGATGCGTCCACAGTCGGAAAAAGTAATAATGTAGCACGCGAAATTTCCCAATTGTTAAGAGCACAAGCATTAAACGTTTTTATTCAAGGTCTAGTTGATCCTTTAAGGTTGCATCTAAAGGCAAGAAATCCTCATACTTTAGAAGGCGCCATAGAATTAGCACGAGAAGAAGAGCGGCAAACTTTAAGTCTTAGAAATAGAGTTCAATTTAATTTTAATAAGTCAAACATTAACTGTCATTATTGTAAAAAATCAGGGCATTTAGAAAAAGACTGCTATCTGAAAAGAAAAGTATCGAGTAGTTCTTTCAATAGAACTCAAAATTTTCAAAATAAGCCAAATAGAACTTTTCACATAAACTCCAATAATGTAAATTCAAATATTTGTTTTTATTGTAAGAAATTAGGACATAAAATCGCTGAGTGTAGGAAAAGAATGTACAACGAGTCTCAAAGACAAAATAAATCGATTTCGGGAAACGATCAGCGCCCGTCGGTAAGTGGCCAATCGACACGAAGGGTTCCCCAATAGAAACGGTCACACAAACTCTGAAAAATCAAGAATCTATTTCTAAACCTGCAATTTTTGTTAGTTCGTTTGCAGACCCATTAGATTTAAAGTACGTAAATTTAAGTTTAAATATAACAGAATCCCAGAATACTAAATTTCTTGTAGATACTGGAGCATCAGTGAACCTATTAAAGATATCCTGTCTAAAACCAGGTCAATTTGTATATAAAAATTTAGTGACAGAAATTTCTGGTATAAGCGAATCGAGAATTAAAACTTTAGGTGTTGTGTTTGATAGTTTTGATAATATTATCGTATGTTTTCATTTAGTTAGCGATACCTTTCCATTTCCGTATAAATCCGAAGGTATTTTATCAAACGAATTTTTCGCTCTTACAAATTCTATAATTAGTTATGAAAGAAATTGTATATATTATAATAACAAGGTGATCAGATTTGTCACTCACAATGACAAAAAAGTCTACGATACGACAAACTTAGTAATTACAGAATTCGCAGAACCTCACCTTGTAAAATCTAATTTCGTTGAACCTAACTTCGTTGAATCTAATTTAGCTAAGTCTAATTTCGTGAAATCTAATTTCGTTGAGCCTAATTCCGTAGAATCTAATTTCGTTGAATCTAATTTCATTGAACCTAATTTTGTTGAATCCAATTTAGTTGAGTCTAATTTCGTAAAATCTAAGTACATGGATCCTAATTTTGGTGAAAATGATAATTTTCAAATTAGCAATAATAAAATAACAATTCCCGCACGATGTGAACAAATACTAGAAGTAAACTGCTCAGTAGACAGAATTAGTACAGATTATGTTTGTGAAGGTAAAAAAATTGTAAACGGTGTTTTTTTGAGTCACTGTGTTACAAAAGTTAATAAAGATAAATGTTATGTTAGTTTTATGAACGTTTTAGATCACTCCATCGATTTTGAGTGTCCCATTTTGAAGTTAGAACCCATATCTTTGGAAGAAAATAGTGTTTTAAATTTAATATACAATATTAATACTAATAGTAAAAGAGTAGAAAAAGTACTAGAGAAGTTACGTTTAGAACATTTGAATACTGAAGAAAAAAATTCTTTGTTGGATGTCATTTACCAATTTTCTGACATTTTTCATTTGGAGGGTGAAATTTTGACAAGTACAAATGCAGTAAAACATAAAATCCCCTTAAAAGCAAATTCCGAACCTGTAAATGTAAAGCAGTACAGGTTACCATTTAGTCAACGCGAAGAAATAGAAAGACAAACAGAACAAATGTTAAACGACGGAATAATAGTAGAAAGTAAAAGTCCTTATAACTCACCTCTTTTAGTAGTAAAGAAAAAGTCAAATGAACCTAATGGCAAACCCCTTTGGCGCATTGTGGTGGACTATAGAAAAGTAAATGAAAATACCATTGGTTATTCCTTCCCATTACCCAATATAACTGACATCTATGATCAATTAGGTCACTCGAAATATTTTAGTACTTTAGATTTGTCTAGCGGTTACCATCAGATTGAAATGGATCCATCAGATCAACATATTACGGCTTTTAGTACAAATTCAAAACATTTCGAATATAAGAGAATGCCTTTTGGCCTAAAATCAGCTCCGTCCACATTTCAAAATTTGATTAACACTGTTATGTCAGGAATCCAGAATGTTAAAGCTTTCGCCTATTTGGATGATATTTGTATTTATAGTAGTAATTTAAAAGAACATTGCGAAAAACTCGTAGAAATATTTGATAGACTTCGGCAATATAATTTAAAATTAAGTCCGCAGAAATGTGAATTTCTGAAGAAAGAAGTTCTTTATCTCGGTCATAAAATAACTGATCATGGCATAGAGCCTGACGACTCTAAAATAGAGTGTATTAAAAACTTTCCTACCCCCAAAGATCAAAAAAGCGTTAAATCATTCCTAGGATTAGCTTCTTATTATAGACGTTTTATACAAGATTTTTCGAAAATTGCAAAACCACTCACTAATTTATTAAAAAAAGGTCAAAATTTTATTTGGACATCGCAATGTCAGTTAGCTTTTCAGGACTTAAAATCTAAACTTATGAATCCCCCAGTTTTGCAGTATCCTGATTTTTCCAAACCATTCATTGTTACATCCGACGCTTCGGGTTATGCTATTGGCGGAACATTATCTCAAGGTGAAATTGGTAAAGATAGACCTATAGCATTCGCTTCTAGAACACTTAATTCGGCTGAGAAAAATTACAGTACCACCGAGAAAGAATTATTAGCAATCGTTTGGCTTTGTAATCACTTCCGACCATATCTTTTTGGAAATAAATTTTTTGTTGTAAGCGATCATAAAAGTTTGCTTTATTTGAAAAACCATAAAGACCCCAGCTCTAGATTGATGAAATTTAAACTTAAATTAGCTGAATATGATTTTGAACCTATTTATAAGCCGGGAAAATTAAATTCAAATGCAGATGCACTTAGTAGAGTTATCTATAATATCAATTTAGAAGAAATGACTTATTCACAATTTTGTGATTACTCAAAAACGCACCTTTTTCCTAATATTGCTATTAATGAAATTAACGACAGCATTTTAAAATCCTTTTCCACACATTCGTTAGCAATCCCCATTAGCGCAGATTTAGAATTAAAAGACACGAACTTGCAGCTAGTCAACTCGTTAAATTGTAGAGACAAAATCTTTGAAACAATTACATGCAAAGAAAAAGTTTCGTGTGTAAAATTGAAGGAAAAATTTTTATTTTTATTAGTTTTCACAGAAACTAGTATTGAAAAAGAAAGCTATGATAATATTTATAATACCTTGAAAGATCTTAGAACAGTTTTGTTAAAATATAAGGTAAAAAATATTTCTATGCCAAAGTTAGGAGGTAAACACATACAATGGCAAAAAATTAGAATGATGATTAGATATCTGTTTAAAAATACCGATATTAAATTTTTTATCTATCATAATAATATCATTTGTAACGAATATATGACGGAAGAAGAGAAATTTAAAATATTTAAAGAATATCACGACATACCCACAGGAGGTCATCCAGGAGTTAGTCGTATGTATAAACGTATTAGAAAAAATTATAACTGGAAAAACTTGAAAGCCGATATAAAAAATTATGTTAAAAAGTGCGAATCTTGTCAAAAAAATAAATCATTAAATAGAAAGATAAAAATGCCATTGCAAATTACTGATACGCCGGAAATTGCATTTGAAAAAGTTTACATGGACATAGTAGGTCCGTTAGCCATTAGCGAAAACGGTAATAGATATATCTTAACCTGCCAAGATGCTTTAAGTAAATTTTTAGAGGCTATTCCCTTACAGAATATAGACGCTGAAACTATTGCGTTAAAATTAGTTTCGGAGGTTATTTGTAGGCACGGTATAATGAATTCCATTGTAACAGATCAAGGATCAAATTTTATGTCAGAAATATTTACTGAATGCTGCAAACTTTTGAAAATAAAGAAATTAAATTGTACTGCGTATCATCCCGAGTCAAATTCTATCGAAAGAAATCACAGAACTGTAGCGGAATACTTGAGAAGCTTTATAAATTCAAATAAAACTGATTGGTTGGTTACCCTTTAATGTCTTTTGTTATAATACGACCCCACATAGTACGACAACATTCACTCCCTTTGAATTATTGTATGGTAGAGAGGCACGTCTTCCAAGTTCAATTCTAAGCCCCCCAACATTTTCTTACACGTACGATGATTTTATAAATGACTTAAAATTAAAATTACAAATTACAAGACAACATGCTCGAGAAAACTTAGAAAAACGCAAAGAGAATTGCAAAAACTATTACGATAAAAATTCAAAAAATATCAAATATCAAGTCGGAGATAAAGTATTAATGACTGACGAATCCACAAAGTCTAGTCGAAGTAAAAAATTATTCCCGCGGTATACAGGGCCGTACAAAATTGTTTCCGTTGATTCCAATGTAAATTGTACTATTGAATGTGGAAAAAAATTAATGAAAGTACATAACAATCGCTTAAAACCGTACTATGAAAGATAAGAAAAAAAATATATATATAATATATATAATTTCGTTGTTACAGGATAATCGGAACAATAAGAAATTCGATGACCATGGAAAATGCAGATCCTTCCAAAAGGAAATATTCATTTTCAGAATTTAATCATTCATCCGGAATACATTACGAAAACTTGGGTAGCTCTCAATTATATAATGATTTATATGAAATTATAACTTTTATAGATATGAATGAACATAATGAAAAATTACAAATTTTGCAGTCATATTATACGCGTACCGAGACTTATTGTCAACATAAAGTTTATGCGCTTAAAATATTAGATTTGTGTGATAATTTCTTGCAAATGACTAAACCTGTTCTGGAGAAAATTCAAAATGAAAGAAATTTATTAAATCAATTAGTAGGCCATAATTTAGATAATGAAATGAATAATATTAGACAAAAACGTGGATTATTCAATTTTGTAGGTAAAGCAGCTAAGTTTTTATTCGGTAACTTAGATGATGATGATGCTGAATATTATAATCAAAAAATTAATCAGTTCAATCAAAATGAACAGAATTTGGTTACAATACTTAAAGATCAGAGTCATGTAATTAAAACAACCATATCCAATTTTAATAGTACTATTTTCACCTTAAATAAAAATGAAAGAATATTAAAAGGAAACTTAGATAAGATTGAAAAATTTGTTAGCACTGAAATGAAAGATATAACATTATTAGAAACAAGACAGATCATTGATGAGCATTTTTCTAATTTTGTCATGATATACGTGCAATATCAACTTGAAACACATGCTCTTATAAATGCTATTTTATCAGCGCAATCCGGTGAACTTAGCCCATTTATTTTAACACCCGCAAAACTTATGTTAGAATTACAAAACATTTCGGCTACTAGTTATTTGCATTTTCCCATAATGCCTACTGTAGAAAATGCCCATTTATTTTTAAACTTTATAAAACTTAATGTATTTTATAAAAATGGTCGTTTAGTATATATTTTATCAATACCTATGACAGATAATCAAAATTATGATATATATAAACTTACTCCATTACCCGTTCATATTAGTGAACAAAAATATATTTTTATTCAACCATCTAGTAAATATTTGGCTATTAATAATGTTAAACAGAAATATCTTCTTCTTTCTGAAAAACAATTTTCAACATGTGTAGAGTATGTTAAGTATGATTTTATATGTAAACAGGAAACTCCATTATTGTTGTCTCATCAACATGAAAGTTGTGAGGTCAAACTATTTTATGCAACGAGTTCGGTTCCCAATAACTGTGATAAGAGATTAGTTAATTTAGATCAAAATATATGGCATCAATTTTCAACAAGAAATGCTTGGATATATGTATTAGTTTCTCCTGAAAGAATTACAATAAATTGTCAAAATGAAGTTTTTACTGAATTAATAAAGGGTACAGGAATTCATAACTGACTGAAAATTGTAAAGCTTTCACATCTAGCGCTTTATTGATACCTCATAAAATTCACTCAAGTATCTTAAACGAAAATAATAATTTTATTCCAACTGTTAATTTAATTGCCGATTGTTGTGAGGAAAACGAAAAGACAAAAAAATTAAATATTTCTACATTGCATTTAAATCCAATTTTTAAATCAGTTAGCATGCATTTAGATGATTTGAATTTAGCAAGTCAAAAGTTAACAGAAGTTGATGAAGAATTAAATAATATGCTCTGGTTACCCAGCTCGTTGACATCTAGTTCTAGTGTTTTAACTATTTTGTTTATTATAATTTTATCAGTTATATTTTGTTGTTGCTGTTATAAGAAATGTAGATTACGTAGAAATTGTTGCGAAGCTCTTCCAGGTATTTGTATTAGAATAAATAATAATTCGCCAGCTTCTAGATTTTCGGAGCCAGTTGTTCAATTTAGTAGCCCGGAAATTGCTTCAATACAGTATACAGATTCAACATCCTCAGAAAGTCTTAGAACACGCCCGATTATTGGACGGAAAAACATAAAAGATTTCACATCTTAGTACCTAGATGTTCAATCTTTTTCTAAGAGGGGAAGTGTTGTAACCTAGGAGGTTACATATATTTTATTTTACTATTTACTTATATTTACTGTACTATATTAGTTATACTTTTACTTATAGTAATTATTATTGCATTATATTTTAAATAATCAACAGTTCTTTCAATTACATTTTTATTGTTCCATATTCTTTATCAGTTTTTGCGCCCACATGATGCCTCGAATAATAGACATGTAATTTAAGGCTTATTCTTATCAATTTAGTTTTTACTCTTAATGTCACGAATTAAAAAATATAATATTAATTATAATCTTATATCAAATGTATCTTTTTGTTAAGTCAAGCTCATTTCTTAGAATGCATTTTCAGTCTCAAAAAGAAATAAGTTTTAGTTCACATTTTTCTCACAGAAACTGCTGGTTTTTGCTAATTTAGCTACTTTTAAAATATCAAAGCTTATTTTCTTTTTGAGTGGCAACTATTATTGTAAAAAGAACAAAGGAGGAGACTTGTAAGAGCAGTTGACATGGTAACATCGTAAAATTACTAAAGGGATTAAACGAAGTATTGATAACCTACAGTTTTTTATTCTTCAACCACTGTTGATCTGCGGATCACAACACTATGTAGCAAATTTTCCCGCTCTAAAAATACTTGAGGAAAATAATTTAATTATACCTAAAAATTCCCAAATAAACACAATGTTCCAAAGCAATCATGGGAAAATATATGTATTTTATAACAACAGTAATTATATTGAATTTGGCAAGAACTTGAAAACTGTCCAGAATAGAGGACAAATAAAAGATATTTTCCCTGGACTACCCACAGATGTTACAGGAGCATTCCAGTACATTGACGGACACATGTACTTTTTCAAAAACACCACATACTACAAATATAATGAGTTTACCAAAAAACTTGTTGCAGCCGGACCCTTTAATTGGAACGTGTTCGATATTCCATGTCCAAATGGAGACATTTTAAATCATCTTAAAATTTTATTAACAAAAATAATTTCTTCTATCAATGATGTATATTTTAAATAAATTTTTAGCTTAACCTAATTAACATATTATACAGTTGAGGTTCAATAAAAATTCTTAAAAGTCTATATTTGTTTTATTCAGAGACCAAAAAGGTTATCTCATGTTCCTAGACGTAATAACATCCGGTACGGCACTGTCAAGACTTCGATTTTATTATCTAATTATGTAATTATCATCTCCACTGACCGCTGGAATCACCTTGAATCAATTAATTTAATTTCAATTTAACATTGCTCGTCTTTCAGACGTGTATTCGACTTGATGAAATTTAATATTTTAACTATAAATTCCAAAACACTGCATCCAAAGCAAGTTCTCAAGTGAATCAAGTTGAATTAAGTACCATGGTTACCACTCGAGCATGTTACTTTTTTTCCATCCCCGCCTTTCGAGTATGTTACTTTTGATACATCTTGTATAAGGCCTTTTGAGCATGTTACTTTTAATCCGTTCTGTATATAATAGTCGTTAAGACCTTACGAGCATTTTACTTTTGATCCACACTGTATATAATAGTCGTTAAGGCCTTTCGAGCATGTTACTGTTGATCCACCCCGTATATCACTCTTACTTTTTATCTGCCCTGTATATAATAGTTAATGCCTTTCGAGCATATTACTTTTGATCCACTCTGTATAAGACCTTTCGAGCAAATTACTTTTGATCCATAATAGCAGTTCTATGGTCACTTGTTATCTGTCACTGTTTGGTTACTTGTCATATGTCACTGTTTGGTTACTTGTCATATGTCACAGTTCTATGGTCACTTGTCACCTGTCACTTAGTTAAGTTCTATGGTCGGTTAGGTTACAGTTCTATGGTCACTTGTCACATGTCATATGTCACTTGTCACCTGTCATTTAGTTAAGTTCTATGGTCGGTTAGATCACAGTTCTATGGTCACTTGTCACATGTCATATGTCACTTGTCACCTGTCACTTAGTTAAGTTCTATGGTCGGTTAGGTTACAGTTCTATGGTCACTTGTCACCTGTCACTTAGTTAAGTTCTATGGTCGGTTAGGTTACTACTGTCATATGTCAAGGGGCGGGGCAATAGGCGGGGCCAGGAGGGGGCGGTCAAGGGGCGGGGCTCCAGTGGAGGGGCCGGTGGAAAGTGGAGGGAGGTCAGTCCAGAGCTCCTTTACCTATTGTCATCTTTAGCTTTTAATTTTGAAAAAAAAATTTTACCAATTGTGTTATTATATTTGTGTTTTATTTTTATTGTACTTTCATTTTTAAAAACATTAATGATTTTTGTTGAAATATCTTCAATGAATGGAATTGTGACATATATAACTCTTTCCACTAGTATATTTTCATTTAGTTGTTGAATATTTACTTTAGATGTGGTATTAATTTATTGAGTTAAACGTTGAACAATTATATAGATACTATCCAAGATAATAAGGCACCAGCTTTTTAATGCAACAAATGTTCAAAATGCTGTCCATCAATCTCCAAACATTTATGGATTCTCTTTATCAGATTTTCATTAGTAGCTCTTGATAGTGATTCTTCATCTATTTCATTGAAGACGTGAAGGACTTTGTTCATCATATTTTACCTGGTAGTGACAGGTTCAGAGAATACCTTATTTTCAAAACATATCCCCAAATATAATAATCTAATGGTGACAATTGTGGGGATCTTGGTGGTCAGAGAAAGGGACCTTTATCAGCTATCCATCTATTGTTGAAGATTCCATCAAGCAATGTGCCTACCCCTCGAAGATTGTGAGCTGGTGCACCATCTTGTTGAAACCAAGCTTCGTTAGCCTCACCATTAGGTAAAGCGTGCATTGCTGGTACAATTACTTGCTGTAAGATGTTGCAGTAACGCTCTCCGGTTGAATTTTTGTCATAAATCATGAGAGCGAATATCTTCCAAAAGGTCTTCCAGTAAGGATGGATATATCACATTTCTTATTAAGGCTGTACATTTTGTGCGATGCAGCCGAATAGAATTACTTTTCGACATTATTTTCAAATTATTCAACAATTCACCTAAATGGTCCAAGGAGGTAATCGATGAATAAGATCCTTGATTTTACCTTCAGATGAAATAACAGTTATGTGATTTGTTATTCGGAGTTCTGGGCTTATATTTATTTTGAAACATTCAATTAAATAAAGTTTCAACTTGAAGTGACGAATTAGATCAGATTTGTGGGCTCTACTTTTGCATATTCTACAAAAGGCTTCTCCAATTTTAGATTTACTTGAATTGGTTGAATTGACAGGCCAACGTTAAAGTTGAATTAATAATAACAATTATTTTTTAAGCGTAAATCCCTCACTCACCTTTGGCCCAAGATTCAGACAACCAGCTATTATTGAATTTTCGATTTTTTTTCACTTTCCTCATGGTCCGGTTCATTTTTATCTGAAATCTGGAAGACTGGGATTGGAAACTTCCGAAACCGGTTATGTTTTTTGTACCACTTCACGCCAAGGTGGTGACATATGAAACCATTTGGTCTGATAAGTCGATACCAGCTTTTCCTTTATTATAAGCTAGAATCGCCATGAGCCTTTTCGTGAATCCCTTTTTTTCTTTGGTGCTGTTGAAGTTTCTTCATCATCAAATGCACTTGAAATATCTTGACCTTCGACAGGGTCTTGGATTTCAAGCGGTTCAGAAGAATCACGTCTACTGGTCGAAGCTTGAGGTTCAACGGAACTGATAGTACTAGGTATTGGCTGATCAATTTCAGGATTGATTTCGCTAACTCGGACCATCACAGGTGCATGCTTTGTGGACAACATTCTTACATCCCGTGTGTCCTTCCGCTTCAAGATGATAATTCCATTTTGGTCTTCCCGATATATCATCTCTCCTCGTTTCAGATTTTCCTTAAGTACTTCTGTGAGGAACTTTTTCTTGTTGGCTTGTAGAGTTCCCACTACATGAGTCTTTTTTCCAAGCATTATTTTGGCCAGATCGTTGCTGGTTAAAAAATTATCTGTATACAATGTTCTTCCTTGATACAAGAGTTTCTAACACAGTCTCAAGCAAACATTTGCTGCCAAGTCCACTTCTCGTTGTCCAGTTACTGATTTTCCAGCATAAACTTCTAGTTACCAAGTGTAGCCGTCGACAACATAGTTTGAAAAGTTTTATTTCGTATTTATGAGCCTTGTTCGGAATATACTGTCTGAATATCAGGCGGCATCATAAAGAAGATGTCTCCTAGTGACCTGTCCACCTTCCTGAGAAGGACAGGATGGACGATGACCTAGGAGGACAACCCATCGGGAGGATGTACAATGGGTCACATGTTGCTTAAGTGCTGTGAGCCTACACTCACCCTTTCTAATCTACAAATACAGATATCAGGCGGCCTCTCCATGGGACCAGTGTTTCATCGATGTCTTCATCTGAATAGAATAAAGACAGAAATGTAGAATGTTTATCAACGGCTGGATTTTTTCTAAACTTTCAACTTTCTGAATTTTCTCATTGTCATTGGAGTGAAGTAGGCTTAGCAGCAACTGATACCTGTTCCGATACATCACTGATTTGGAAATATCGAAGCAATTGATTGACTTAAATCCCAATAATCTGGCAAAGCACTCAACCGTATGAGGCCCATCCTTATTGTCGATCCTAGAAACTTCCTTATTTCTTGTGGATTAGTGGGTGTCCATTTCTTGATCCTCGAAGTTTGCGCTGGAACCTATTAGTCTCTTCAACAATTAGATTTATGATATCATCATCGGTCAGCAAAAAAAATGTATCGAGAGGACTTAGTTGGAGGAGAGTTCCTTTTGCAGTCCACTAGGTCCAGTAAACTAAAATGTCTTTTGTCGTCTGACGTATTCACTCCACTCAATTAACTCTGAAATTTCGTTCTCATCTGGATTTTGATTGTACTCGTCGTCTAAAGCTCCATTTAGTGCCAAGTCTTGAAGGATGCATATCTGGGGCTTCTTCATAATCATCTTCATCGGACGATTTATGAAGAGTAGTTGTAGAACCAGGTTGCTTATACCGAAATGCTGTAGGTGTATTGGGAGTGAAATCAGAGTCTGCTTATTTTACTTTTCCAGCTTCTAACCTTCTAACTGTCCCCCATTTTCAATCCGTATCATGTGAAATTATTTATCTTGCTTCTCAAGTTTTTTCAACCGGGCTATAAGTGGTGCCAACTCAGAATCAATTGCAGACCCCTTTTTGGCCTTCTTTCAAAAGAGAGCCCCTTGTATCTATAAAACCGAGGAAGAATATTAACCACTTTGAAACTCAGTGAAAAGATATGAGGTTTAGAGAGATGGGTTTGCTATTTTTTTAATTTTCTTTGGGGTTTCCCCATCGATAGAGGTAGTAAGAGGTTTCATACTGGTGCTTGGTAAGTACTAAGTACCCTGCATTGTTGTCACAGTTGATTTCCATACAAATCAAACGTTAAAGCTAATTAATGGTTTGCAGAAACCATCATCTTCAGGTCCCTCCAAATTATAAGCCATAGCTCTAACATACATTTTGAAGGGGTGTGAATTAAATAGCTGTATTCAGAGTTTCTGTTTTCTTACCTCCACTGGTCTAAATTGGTTCTAAATTATCATCAACCAGAGCATAGTTATTGCTCACCAAAACCTCGTCGCTATCAATAACATCTTTTATTTTGATGTCTACACAATCTAAGATTGCATCATCATTAGGCGGTGCATTGATAATTCCACCACCAGCTGCCATTCTCTGTTATTTTTCTTTTAATAGCTCCCATTTCGTTCTACATTTTATATTCTCCCATGCTTTTTGGAGTTGTTGTGGAGTTCGCTGTCAAATCAAATCCAATTATAAAAAATATTTGAGATGAGTTATGGTAATACTGGATAGGAATGAGAATTGCTATTATTTAATACTACTAACGTTCGTGTGATCCAGTACAGAATTAAATTCTGTAGTGATAACAGCCCGCGTTTTCTTTTTTTTTCAGATGCATTCACTAAATCTGTCTTTTTCACACTCAATAATATTCTAATATTGAGCCACTAATTCCGTTAAATATATCTTTCACTTGGTGTTATATATTTCTTTTGCTCTCTTATATTCATTCAATGAAGGATGAAGTTTTCAATATAATCTTCGAGATTATCTACACTACAGGTTCTACTCACATGAGTTACTTAACCTTCATGGTTTTTGAATACTTAAATTGAGAGTGAGATGCTAATTACCGATTTTTGTATTTTCATATAGGCTCTCAAGTGACAATATCTGATTGAGGTGTTTTCGAAAATACATTATTCAAAAAACTATCAAGTCGCTGTAAATTCAACTTTCCAGAATATAGCGCTTTACCAGGACGTGAGAAATTAGTCTCTCACGTATTTTTAGGGGATGATGCTTTACCATAATCACCAAATTTACTGAAACCCTACCTTGGGGCTCGGGACTAAGGGTCTCCCAGAAGGATATTTAATTACCGTCTCAGTGAAGTGAGAAGAATATCCGAAAATGTTTTTGGAATGTTATCTTCGATTTTCAGAATACTTGGAAAACCATTACTTTCAGAACCAGAAACTGCAGAAGTTGTTGTTATGGCCTGTATAAAAAGTCTTGGTACCCACTCGTGAGGAATTTGGAAGTAAGAGGGATCCGACTAACCTACCTAACGTGATTGTTGGTGATTTTGTTCGGTTTCGTTGCTTCCGCTTGCTGTTAAAACATCGGCCTAATGAATCGACCATTGCGGAGGCATCCTCTAGGGAAATTGCGATTCTGATGGCACAGACAAGTGTGGCAGACCTCCTCATGAGCCCCCATATACAAGACATTTGCTGCTATTATTGCGAGATTTATAGTGCTAGGAGGCAAAATGTTAGCTCGGGACGCAACTTTAAGACGTTACCACCGCCAAACTGGAGGGCCTGCACAGTTTCAACCCATCACGATCTCTTAGCTATCATTAAGACAACAAATTATGAAAAAAAATTGAAAATCTCACGAGAGCCACGATTACTATGAAATGGTACAGGATCCTTTAAACAATTCTCCGAAGTCCATTTAAACGCCATAACGAAAACCTGAAAATTCACGCACAGACACTTTTTATAATAAAATACCAGAACACCGAGACGCGGCGGTCTGTCAACTGTCAGTTACTCAATTTGCAACAGGTCTCAACTCGCAACAATCCCTCCACATCAAAGCAATATTAATGAATGTTTCACTTTGTTTCATTTCATCGTTTGATCTTTACCGCTGAAAACGGATTCATGCAACATACCACAACTCACAATATAGGGCAATTGGTTATTCATTTTTTGGGACTTTAATATATCAAGCTGTTTTAAGCTGAATAATTTGCCTTAAAAAGGTAATGAAACTTCTATAATAGAATCAGGATGATCTCGTTGCATCAACAACATATCAACTTCATCATTTTCGGTCCTGTCTTGAGTTACCCTCTTTAAGTTTTCGTAAAACACAGATTTAATTTTTCGCACGTATTCTCCCTCCTTTGAGATATTTTCATTTGGCAACAATAACCATTGTTTTTATAATTGAAAACTTTTCAATTAGTTAATTTTGTTTATAAGATATCTCTCTATTCCTCTAATCGGAGACGTCATATATTTTGATCAAGAATTGTAAACACTAAATTGCCACATAGTACAAATTAAAACTTCTTGCAATGATAATTATTTTGTCTGCACGTAGCTTGAAATAAATAACAGTAGAATTCCTTTTTTTAAATGTTCCGAATTTGAAAACTATGAGACATCACATGTTTTTTCAACATTTCACGCATATAAAACGGATAGAGCTGTTTTTCTGTTTTTCTTTGAACGGTCTACTGCAAGAAATGCGGGCTTGAACACTAGTTTGCACTGCTTTCTAATTCATACGGCTGGAAGGACCATGAATGTAATACGAAAAAAAAATAAGAAGAACATAAATTGTGGACTGTAGTGATATTGGTTTTCATTGCCAGATTTATCACGTTGGAGAGAAGAATTGAAATGTTCTCCAGTTTCAATCTCTTTGCGTGGATGAATTAGGTCCGTTGAGTGACAATCCTCGAACAGCCAAAATTTTTTGATTTGATTTTCAATATTGGAAGTTCTGGATAGATTACAAAAAATGCTATTTTGTGCTAAATAATACTTACAAGGACCTGCGACTATTCAACCCAGTTGAGTGTTTTGCAAAATAGGTCGATTTTCACCGAACCCGATATGACCAGCTAATAATAGATATTAAAACACTCCTGCGCCTAGAAGTATGTCGATTTCATTCGATATGTTGTATGTGAAATCTGCTAACCTTATTTCTGTTGGAACCTTCAGAAAGGACGAATCAAAGCTGGTTTGAGGTGTGTTTCCTGTGGTTTCATTAGTGATTAGATAATTGAGATTGGTTTGAAAAGCTGATTTAATTTCAGCCCTTGTCATGAGAGAAATGTCAAATGATTATTGCCAATAACCTGAGTGTTGACCTTGAAGACCTAACCGTTTGAATGGATTGTTAGTGATGAAGTTTGACTGAGAGCCTTCATCCAATAAAGCTCTACAGACAATAGTTTCTAACAAGAGCTGTTGATGAGATCACAAATGTGTTGTCATGATTGATGTATATGATGATACTACAAACTACAAAATAATATAATACGTATCGAAAACTTGCTCTCCTCCATTAGCTCGCCAAGCAACGAACCCCTTCTCTTCTCCTGTCATGTGTCTTGCCGTTTTCAGTAGTGGCTACTGTTCCGTACATACATAACACTCGCCCCAATTTATAAACACCTTAGTTAATTCAAATTTATAAATCTAATCTGTTAGGGCATACAATATTTCGCTTAGAGCGTCTCAGATTAGGCGATATTTTCGTCTAAGGATTATTTGAGAAAGCTGGATGCTCCTTAAGAGAAGATGGAGAGTTTATTGGTGAAGGAGTGGAGTGTGGTATAGGGAGAGATTCTTTCTCTTGAGTCGGGCTGGTAGGAACAATGTCTTTTGTATCCAAACTAGTGTTGGGATTAGGTTAGTTTTGGTTAGGGCGTGGTCGGCGTGCATGATTTTAACTTCTCCTTTCACCATCACCAGCACAGCCTTGCAAATTCTTCCTTCTGTCCAACATGGATTTTCTTTTCCTGGTTACAATACTTATACCTCCTGCCCTTCATAGAATATTCCTTTCTGTCTCACATCTCTTTCTTCTGGCCTCTTTGGTTCATTGTCAGGTCTAATTAGGTGTAGCTTTATTCTCGGTTTAGTTTTCAGTAACATTTCAGCAGGACTAACCTTACTTACAGTGTTGGGGTTGTTCCTGTATGAATACAAAAAATTATCGATTCGGTGATGTAAGCTGTGCTTCCTTTCTTTTCTATTATTGTCATACATTTGTTTTTCCGCGAATCCATTAGAAATGGGGAGGTTCGGAGGTGAAAAGGTGCTTATGATACCATTGCAATTGTCAGACATGATTTCTCCAGGTAAACTGAACGTAGCAAATGTAATTCTCAGTTTTTCAATTGTTTTCTCAGCATTAGTTCCATTGGTCATAATGTGGATATCTAACCATTTGCTGAAGCTATCTACTATTAGTAAAAATGTATGTCCGGATTTCTTTAAAAAGTCGATATGAATTCTCTGAAACGTTCTAGAAGTTTTTGGCCATGAAGTAGTAGGTATTGGTTTTGGTGTAGAAAGGTGAACTTGGCAGCATTCGCATTGGTTTACATACTGTTTAATGTCATCGTCAATTAGTGGCCACTATACTTCACTTCTCGCTAATAGTTTCATCCTAACTATCCCTATGCTGGATATTCCACTACATCGATAATGTGACTCAGAATTCCACTGATACCATACGGTGAAGCATCACATGCTATAACAATGGGTTATTTAGGATTGAAATGAACTAAAGCTTTATTTCTGTTATCATCCGTTTACTTTCTTCAAAAGATGGCCATTCAAACGGAACATCTTTTTTTGGTGAAAATCTTTATAGCTGAGTACACATGACTAAAAAGTCAAGAAAACAGTTTTTTATATTCTATGTAAAAATTTTAATTTTAAAATTGCAAAGCGCTTTCGGCTGATGATGCCGTTAACCCATGCTTTGTAGACACGTTTTATAGGTTTATTGGGCATGTACTGTCGGATACTGCTTCGTCCTTTGAATCGTACCATAGACTCATCAATCGCCTGAAACTCATGTGGATTCAGTGCTGCAAGAAATGTCTCCCTGAGTTTTGTGAGTAGAGGCCGTACTTTGTAAAGTTTGTCAAATCCGGGTTCAGTTTTTTTTGCTGCACTATATTATCATTCATATGTAAATTTCCAAGTAACCAAGCAAATCTGTTACGTGAAATAGCTGAACATGAAAGGGTCTCGTAATGTATCATGTGATGACCAATAATCTCTGTAACTGGGCATTTTTTTCATACCCATTAATAAATTTACCCCAAGAAACGTTTTGACTCCGTCTTTCATCGTAGGCGTAAATCCATCTCCACCGTGTTTTCCAACGTAATATAAATTGGTTTGGAATACAATCAGATCAATTAGATCCTCAGGAAATAGTTCCAAGAATACATCTGTAGGGCTCTCTGCAGAATTTGAAATATTTGGGCCTGTAGTTCCAATGAATGGATTCGTTTCTGTTACATAACTTTCGTTTTGAGTCCAAAATATAGAGTTATTCCGCTTTGCTAGCCGTTCCTCTAGTGGTACATCGTCTTCACTATCGGATTCCGAGACTTGAGTATTTGGATTCGCGGTTGCTCCATTCTGATCGTTATTTTCGTCTCCGAACACAATATCCATATTTTTAATATCAAAGACATCTTGATTATTTTGCTGCCCTCAATTCTTCAACTTCCAATTCATCACCTAGAACGCTTTTAATATCGGAGTCAATTGACTCCTGGTCACTTGTAATTTCATTCAGAACGGCGAAAACATCATCTGTGATGCTTCCTCCCACGGCTTGAGGTTTTTTGTGGCTTGTTTTCAGCCACTCTAAAGTCCCGTCATCATCGCAGACCACTCTGATGATTTCACCAGATTATGTCCGCGACTTAAGCGTGGGCGTTTTGCTGTTGCTGCTGGAGGCAGAGAAAGGAAATGCAAGATCTGTTAGTCACAGATTATCACAGGGACCTTCTCCGATAAGTCAAGAACACGGTAAGGTGTACAAAGAACTATATGAAGAAATAAAGGCAGATCCAATACTGGGAATGCCAAAGGATCAGATTGCCCCACAATATAGTTTTAAAAACAAATATACAATCTTCATTCCAGAGAGAAAGGACTGGGGAGCAGGGCCTCCCATGATAGCGAATCTCAACTGGTACACTGATGGCTCTAAAACATACTCTGGAGTGGGAGCCGGAATATACGGGGTACAGGAGAAGATCGCGATCTCTCTAAGCCTAGGGAAACATGCTACTGTCTTACAGGCAGAGGTAATAGCGGTGCAATGCTGTGCAGAAGAGTTGATAAGACGGGAGGTGAATAACCAAAGAATCGTCATCTACTCTGACAGCCAAGCAGCACTAAAGGCGATACGCGCATATAAGATAACATCAAATCTGGTGTGGGAATGTCGCAAGGCCCTCAACAGACTAGGTAGCCATAATAAAGTGACCCTAGCCTGGGTACCAGGCCACCAAGGAATAAAAGGCAATGAAAAGGCCGATGAATTAGCCAAGCAGGGAGCAGCGGAGGTCATGATAGGGCCAGAACCTTCCTGTGAAATTGCTAAATGCCTAAGTAAAGGAAGCATCCACAAATGGATAAACAACCAGGCGTTGCACTGGTGGTATGGAACCCCAGGACAAAGGCACTCTAAATTATTCCTTAAAAGCCAAACTGTCACACGACCTACTACGTCAAAGTCGAGAAACGACGAGGATAATAGTGGGAATGCTTACAGGGCGCTGTAGGCTGAGGAAACATATGCATACAATTGGACTAGCAGTAGACAGCCTATGCAGGTTCTGCCAAGAAGAAGACGAAACCGCGGAGCACGTACTTTGTGAGTGTGAAGGCCTAGCAAGGCTGCGGTTTCACTTATTCGGAGAAGAAAAACCGAAGGCAGAGAGCTACGCAAAGGAGGCGGTAACCAGGCTATTAAGTCTAATAAAAAGAATAAAGCTGGATATCGAGCTCTAATATAGGGAGGACCACAATAGATCTGCAAAGGTCGCAGTGGGATAGGACAAAGAGCCACTCCAATTCTAATCTAATCTTATCTACGATGAACTTGATTGGTGGTATAAAATATGCAAACAATAGTACTTTACGATTATTATTATCAAATTATTCGCACTAGTATAATCATTCATTATTATTAGATTATTTGTATTAGTAATTAGTATAAGTATTAGTATAATGTGTAGTGAGTTTAAGTAATAAATATCCCAGTGCTACAGGTAGTTGTTTTAGTCCGATAAGATGACCTTCAAGTGACCAGAAACACCATCAATTGAGAGGCCAATCAGTAATCACCACCCAGTAACCACCAAATTACATGACAACCATGCCAATACGTGACATATATTACATGGCGATCCTGCAAACAATTGGAATTCTGTGAAACATGGGTGGAAAAACGACAAAACAAGCGGTTCAGGAAAATGGTGTGGTCAACAGTAATTTCATAGTCCAAGAAGAGGAAATGAAAGCAGATCTGGAGGTGAAGACTCTCATCTACATTATTGTAGTTGTTTTGGTACTACAATTATCATGATCCCTATACAAAACGTACAGAAGACAGATGAAGAGGGAGATAAGAAGAAATCTACAGCGAAGCACATTGCGTATTTAGGTATTTTGTGTTAGTGTTTGATATTTTATTTAAATTTCCTTTTATTGATAATGAATCAATTAATTTCAAATGTCATCGAGTGATGGAAATGCAGTAACGTGGGATCAATTTGAGATTAGACTGAATTTAATTTTAGAAGATGTACGTAAAAATAGTGAGCAAGTTTTGAAAAAAAGGGGTTCCTAAAAGTCCAGAAAGTCATATAGATATAATAAATAAGTTGTGTGATTCATTTAATAATTTCTCTAGTTTAATGAATAAGAATTGGCATAAGTTGCATGAGGATCAGCAGAGTACATGTATTTTATATTTTGACAAAATCAGAGATAAGGTAGAGAAAGCATTTCAAGTGTTAGATTGTCGGTATAAAGTTCCGTCTCAATTAATTACACGTAACATTTTAATTAATAGAGAAGTATCAGGACCAATGAGCAAAGATAAAATGGCATAAAGTATGAATGATTTTTTCAATTTAGCTAGTAAAATATTACCAAATGAGTATAATGGCGATACAAGCAAACTACAGTCTTTTGTAGATGCGGTTAGCCTACTACAAGTATACGCAGCAGAGCATGAGAGTAATGCTGTGTTATTAGTAAAAACAAGACTGACTGGAAAGGTTAGAGTTTTGATTACTACGGAGAATTCTTTAAGAGAAATAATCGATACACTTAAGAAAGGACTCAGAGGAGACAGTGCTAAACCAAGTAAACCAAGTAAACCAAGGCAAAACAATAAAGATCTCGTCGAATATGCTTCCGAAATGGAGAAACTGACCGAAAATTTACTAGCCGCATATCTGGCAGAAGGAATGCCAGTACACGAAGTATACCACCGAAGCAGTAGTAAAATCATTGATAGACAACTCAGCATCAGAATGGATAAAAAACGTTATAGCAGCTGGAAATTTTACGACACCGCAAGAGGTGATGACTAAACTGGTTTCCATCAGTGCAGGAGACCATCAGTCAACAGGAAGTGTTCTACACTATAAGGCACCCAAGTAACACAATAGGCATCTAAGTAGATTTAAAATCGACTTTTGCATTAATATTGAAGCTAATAGGCAATTATTAAAACCGTCCACTAAAGCTTCTACGTGTAGCATTCATTACGTAATCGCTGGCTAAAGGGAGCGCGCAGTTTGGCCTTAAAATAGATTTAATAGCTTATAAGCAATTCAACCTTCAGGCAAAAATTGCCAAAATTGGCACCAAAAGAGCATTCTATTAGATTTGATGACCAACATTGGCTGTCAAAGCGATATTAAGAAGCAGTAGTTTAGTCCATATATGGCTTTTAACACTTTGGAAGATCATGCGCAGTTGAACATTTCTCCTGAGAATGTGATTAAGTTTTTGTTTTGGATAAAAATTAGATTTATATTGGTAATTTATGCCAACAGTTATGATGTAAGTGTTCACCAAATCAAACCACGTCAACTGAGATGGCAGAGATCTTTCCTTCAATATATTATGACCATTATTGTTCATAAAACTGGAAAAATTGTGAACCATTATAAATCTCTGCAAACCTTACTCTTCTGTAAAATGTGAATGAAATACTTCTTGAAAACAAAGGGGCCAGTGATAACTGTGAGCAAAATATACTTTATAAATTAAATTGTTTTATTATGAATTACGGCGTTGTCATATTTAATTTTGATACTTATCAAATGAATATACATCCAACTAAATTGAAATTTTTGATAGTATTTTTAGTTGAATTGATTGATAATATGATATGATGGATTGAATTGATTTATCTTTTTTAAATTTTATATCCCACTGTGAAAACAAATAATTTTCTGAACCAGATTATTTGTATATTTTATATGTATATAAAAATAGTATCATATACCTATCAATATGTAGAAATGAATATCTTCTGTATGTTCATTGTGGTATATTATTCATTCTTTTTTAATTTCTTGGGAAATTAAACCACAATATTTTCAAATTCTTTATTTCAACGTTTCGGTAGCGTTCCAGCTAGTCTAGTTGTCAAATTTTTTCCGTTGTGTCAGTTAGGGATAAAAATTAATTTCTACTTATTTTTTCTTGACAACGGTAGCTGGAACGCTACCGAAACGTTGAAATGAAGAATTTAAAAATATTTTGGTTTAATTTCCCAAGAAATTAAAAGGAGAATGTAGAAATGAAAATTATGGCAACATTGCTTATTATCGTGAGCAAACGGTTCGGCCATGTCTTTATTGTATTTAATAAGCATTTTTCTATGCCAATACGAAGCTTTAGGGAATAAAAAGCTAGATAGCTGTTTGTATTGCTTTGTGAAAGCTCTCAAAATTATAAAGTTGAAGAAAAAGGAGATTATTGTGTGGTTATGTTTTCATTAATATATTTTCTTTTATAATCATATTTTATAATTATATTGTAATAAAAAATGAACACATTTGAAGTTATTGAGACCTTAAAATGTGAAGAAAAAATGTTGCGTGCTGTTCCTCAGGTATGGCATTGGATGGAATTAACAGCAGCAGCATACCACATTTCCACCAGGACTTAGTGGTATTAGCCTGAGAAAGAGTGTAACGACAAGGCCCAATAAAAAGACGTGGTCCAAGAACTTTCAGCTGCGTTATTCCTTTTATATACACGCCTGTTCGTCTAAATTTCCGTGGTTTTGTATTTTTTCATTAATTCTATCATTTTCAATAAAATCTTTTTTCCATGATCTATAATGATTATTGAAATATCAAGGAAGCCTTTTAACTGAATTGAAATTTACAATCACATTGAGGTTAGCAATACTGTTGGAATTTTTTTGGAATGAGTTTCCATTTAAAAACCAAATTAATTTCAATAAAAAACTATAGAGTATTTCATTGAAATCGCACTAATTGAAGCACTTGAAGGCATTTCATGACCACACTAAATTCCAATTTGGCTATTAATTTTTTTTGGCATTTTTTAAAGCCAATATTTCTATTTTTTGGCTACTTGTCATGACTTACTAGCAATCATTGCTACTTGGCTGCAATATTTAGTCTAAAAAAAGATAGAACGTCTTTTGGGGAAAGCTGAAATTATTCTATGAATATGCCAAACTTCAGCATTTCTTCTGGATTATATGCTTCGATCTAGCATTATTTGCTTGGCAAATGAAATGTGTTACTTGGGCAGACAGGAAGTTTTTGTCGGGAAATACGTATTTCCCTCAGCGAAGACCCTCTTATATTAATCATAATGGAGGAAATAACTTTCATAGGAAAGGTAACT
This sequence comes from Galerucella nymphaeae, assembly GCA_963978555.1. NCBI lineage: Eukaryota > Metazoa > Arthropoda > Insecta > Coleoptera > Chrysomelidae > Galerucella > Galerucella nymphaeae. The sequence goes on along the minus strand of OZ021715.1, from coordinate 13,179,156 downwards.
ATGACAATAATAGGAAATTTCAAGAGAATCAAGGAGAAAGGAGATTCAAGAGGTATAATAGTAATTCAAATGAATTTAGGGAAAGACCTAACAATAGGTTCAATAATAATAATAATAGAAACGTAAGAATGTGTGAAAGTGAAGAGAAGAGAGAGGAAGATGAACAAAAAGAATTGGGGTTTTGAAAAAGGAAGATGAAAAATCCAAAATTTTAAATAACTTACATAATAATAATCGCTATATTTATAACTTTGATTTAACTCTTTCAAACTTTGTGCAAATTAAAACTGGCATATCGGATACTATGAATACTTTTATATTAGATACAGGTTCAGATATTTCATTATTAAAAATTTCAGATAATTTTCCATATCACTTATTAAAAACAACACAAATCTTAAATATTAAAGGAATAACTCAGGGAGAAATTAACACTTTGGGTAAAATAGAAACTTTTCTTTTGATTGAGGGTATAGCATTTAAACATTGTTTTCATGTAGTAGAGGACGAATTTCCCATACCTACGAATGGAGTTCTAGGTAGGGATTTCATAAGAAACTATAATTGCATCTGTGATTATTCAGAATTAAAATTATTGTGATGCCTTTGGTCAATATAATAAGTTAACAATAATATTTAAATAGAAGACATAAATTCCCTTGAAGGAATTCCAATAAATCATCAGAAGTACTAAGGTCTCACGTATGAAGTCAAGTTCAAAGCGTGAAATGAACATAAATAGTATTATTTATATTTACTTACGATGAACTTGATGGATGGTATAAAATATACAAACAATAGTACTTTAGGATTATTATTATTAAATTATTCGTACTAGTATGATCATTCATTATTAGTATTAAAGTATTTAGTATAATGTATAGTAGGAAGACGTGCTAACCTACCCGAAAATCTCACTAATGACATTGAGCCATGCTATAATATTGATGAATATCAGAATGAGTTGAAATATAAATCACAGGTAGCTCATCAGAGAGCAGAGAAATATTTAATCAAATATAAGCCGAATAGACAAAGTCAAAATAGTAAGTTATCTAATCCAGTTGGGAACCAAATTTGAATCTCAATATATAGATCCATTTACAGTCACAGAGGTGAGTGAGGTTAACTGTAAAATCAAATTGGAATCAGGTGTGATTGAAGAAATACACAAAAACAAACTGTACCCTTACTGTAAAGTGATTTAAAAATTGTTAGAAACAAGAGTGTGGGTGTGTTTACGAACAATTACGAATAGTAAACAACGTGTAACAACAAACACTATAAACAATTAGTGATAGTAAATAAACTCGAATGAGTAGTGAAAACATTAAGTGAATATAAATAAACATAACAAAAAAATAAGTTACCGTAAACAATTTTTAAGGACAATAGACATTCATTAATTTATTTATTTTATTTATGTAACCGTAGGTTAATGACATTATTTAATGATTATTATTATTTTTAGGAGATTTTTTAAATTCATCTCATTAGGGAGAAAGGAAATTCAACTGAATTTATTCTTTTTGTAATAGGGGAAGGTGTGATGCCTTTTGGTCAATACAATAAGTTAACAATAATATTTAAATAAAAGACATAAATTCCCTTGAACTAATTTCAATGGATTATTAGAAGTACTAAGGTCTCACGTATAAAGTCAAGTTCAAAGCGTGAAATAAACATAAATAGTATCATGTAACACTAGTTCTCTCCTTAAGAGACAGATCCCGGCTAGAGACTCTCTTAAGGGTGGATCGACTCCATGTTGATGCCACACTAGGTATGCCAGAGGGTTGTAGTCCAATTAAAAATAACGAAAGTGAACCGATTTTTGTTGAGGCGATGTGATGTATGAATTACTATAGATTTTTATCTCAGGAATTTAGTTCTGAACAAATTTTTGAGATTAACCCCCGGGAAGGGGTTGAAAATCGTGAATAAATGTTAAAAATCGCGATATATTGAGAATTAAAGCAATTCCGTTGAAAAATTTCAGATAAAAGTTGTAGAGAAAAAAATTCTGCTTCTGTTACGTTGAATCGATTTTTTTCATAAATAATAGGAATGCCGTTAAATGTAAATAAATTTTTTAACAATTTTCAACCCTCTAATCGACCGCTGGTGGTTACGGCTCCCGCCTTTACAATTACCTCGCAGAAATGATGTGCGCAGCGGTGTTGCAAATGTACAGACATACATAATATCAGGTTTCGACATATTATAAATATTATGAAATGTAGAATAGAAAGAATACGAGTAGTTGAAATGAATTATACAAATATTATGCTAAATTAAAAAAACTAATAGTACAAACATATAGGTACATTTGTTTAGATGTTTCTTATGTTTTAGATGTATTTTCCGGATAATCCATTTTTTTTCTTTGTTCAATAAACAGTTTAATATTATTGTATATTAATATACCACAATCGTAGATTTCCGAAAACATAAGAATACAAAGAATACCTATATATTATTTAGGTTAAACATCACAATAAATAGGTATTACACATTAAGTATAGTATAGATTAAGTTTTGAAGATGAATGTATCAAATTAAAAATTTTTGAACTTTCATTCTGATGTGTCCTCTTGATTTCCTTGAAAATCTTGCTCATCGTTGCTGTCGACGTCATTATCCTCGAAAGAATCTATTCTAACTTGTTGGATATTGGTACAGCTAATACCGCTGCAATTTTTGCAATATCTTGAGCATGAGATGCCAGATTTCTTACATTTGCAACGACTGTTGCTACAGTTGGTTGTGCAGCCACAGGAAACCTATACAAATACAACCATAAAAAAGTTATTTAAAGGCAAATTAGAAGGAGGTACTACCTTGCAATATCATATTATCGTGGAATGACATAGAAATTTTTTAATTAGGCTAGTTTTCGCCAACGTACAATCGTCCACGTGTAAACTTTATTATAAAAAATACGTTTGCTAAAATATCCAGACTACTATTTCAATATTTTGCTGCTAAAATCTCAAGGTACAAGTCCGGTGTTTATTGGTATATGGATACCTTGGACACTACTCCTAATTATGGAGTTGCAATATACAGGGTGTTCCATTAAAAAAAGTTGAAAATTTTAATGTCGAAAAAAGGCAATTTTTTTACTCCCACTGTATAATTGTAGACAAAATTTGGTACCAACTAGAAAAAACTTTAGGCCAAGAGAAAAGGAATGGCGTAAACCGCAGGTGGCTAACACAACTGGTATAAAAGTTATAAGCATTTAAAATGGGTCACTCTCGGCTGGGACACCCTGTATTTTGTAAATCTATTCCTTTGAAAACTTGCCAAACATTGACTGGGTAGTTGCTCCTCTTTTTCCATGTAAAATGTCAATAAATGTAAACATACAGTGTGACCCATTTCAGATGAAGACAAACCCATATTTTGAAGGAATTCAGATTAAAACTTTTGTACAGTCTTACAGGTATATTGATACTATTTATCAAGATATTCTTCTAATCTTTAAACAGTTGCCCATTACCTGTATAGCCGGACAAAAATTCAAATTTTCAATCACTCAAATAACGAACATATTTTCTCTTAAATGCGACAGACTGTATTACTTATGCATAAAAAATTAGCTCACCACATTTAGAAGCTCATCCGGTGCTAAGTTTTGCTGTGTCATAACTGGTAATAAAAGAAGGGATGTTCGTTGCCAACCCCAATCTTCTGGTCTCAATATCCTCCCAAGCCAGGTTTGTATTTGAAAATAAACACGTTTGACGTGCGTGTTGAACGTGCACTCCTTCTTCAATTTTAATTTTTGGTGGATTTAAGGCAATGGACGTTTCAAATTGCAACAAATGATAGTATGGAACACAGATGCCCATCCTATTTAAAAGATCAATCACCTGTTTTGAGCCTGTCTTTCTGTATATATAAGTTCCAGCAGCTAGCTGAAGCGTGGATAGAAATGTCTGTCTACGAACAGATGATATTACAGCATGAGCGCCTCATTTTAAAGGTATCTTCATGTTCTTTTCGTTCACCTGCTAATAACTTTTCCAAAAAAGTTAAAAGTGATTCAGGGATATAATTTTCTACATCGTCGAGAATGTTAATGCCTGGTGGGTAGCTGTCGTTTGAATAATCGTGGTTTTTAATATCTTTTTTCAACAATTCCGCTGCGACGTTTAAGACTGTCTGTTTTTCTGGTTCGAGAAGATCCTCCCCCCTATAATATTTCTTACACATATCTCCAAAATCATGGTATTTGTAGCCAAAAATTGTTGACTTCCCACGTTCCTGTTGAATGTAGATATCCGATCCATATTTTTCTCTTAATTTATTATAGAGCAGAGTGTTGGACAAACAATGATCTTCCATTTGTTTGGTTAATTCAGCTAAAGTGAATTCAAATTTTTGACTTTGCTCAATATAGTCACACACCTTTTGAAAGGCAGTACTGTTCAAAGTTGTTGCAGGTGATTTGGTACGTTCAACAATTTGGAGAAAGTGAGTACTACATTTTATGTGATACCGTGCCCCTTCTTTTACTAGTGAAGTAATTTCACCTAATCTGAGTAACACATCTTTTCCCAATTGATCAGTTCGGCGATTAGCTGCATTAATTACGCGATCTTTGTAAGATTCCTTCTGTACTACCCTCATTAGATGTCGATTGCGTCGAGAATCACAAATATTTCCGCAATAATAGCATAAAGATTTAAAATCGAAAGAATCACAACCACTCGCAGAAACAGAACTTGAGGGCCTCTCTGATATAGGTGATTTGGGTTGATTTATTACCGCCTCCATTATAACTATATTTGAAATATGAAAGTAATAATGAATGTGTAATAAGCATTAAAAATATCCAAATATTTCAGTTTAACGACAAACAATATGAGTACACCCTCTTTTAATAGTTGTAGAAAAAAGTTGGAAAATTTTTAATTAGAAATCTAATTTAATAGACTGGATGCCTGATTTATGTAGTATAGATTGAAAATAATTAGTAGGCATAACTGCACTTCAGCGAGACAGCCAGCCGGCTCTTATCAGCTCGGCCGCTCTTATCAGTGTCAACCGCTTATCAGCTGGCAGCTCTTATCAGCGCTTATCAGTTGAAAGGTAGGACGGATAAAAAGTCCAGTAACATCTACAGGGTGGATGCTCGAAAAGGCCTTAACGTCTTACATCATAGGGTGGATAAAAATTAAAGGGTGGTCTGCGGATCATGCGCGAAAGGCCTTAACGTCTTAAATCATAGGGTGGATATTGTCTACAGGGTGGTCTGCGGCTCACAGGGTGGAAAGCGTCTACAGGGTGGAGCGGTCGGGCAATCTGATATTATAAGGTATAATTATGTAAGCCGTCTTCAGCCAGACGCCGGCTCTGATATTATAAGATATAGGTATTACGTAGATATTGTAGCACGCAGGATTTTGCAGAGTGAAAAACAGACTATAATTGATATTATATTACGTAAATATTTTATCTACAGTTTCATGAATATTTTCACGCACTTTTGATAGATGTTCCGGAGCTTTAGCAAAGTATTCAATCGTGGACTCGTTCACTATAAATTTTTCGAAAATACCAACCATAATTATATCTTCAAGGGTTTTACACCCAAATTCATCTTTTCTATGAGTAACTTCTAGATCGTGTGGTATGTGGTGTTGCGTAATTGCTAGGGTGGGGTCATAGATTATATCATTGTGCTCTATCCAGAAATGTGGTGTGATTTTCACGCCATTCGAATAAACCTTTGTACCCAGACATAGTTTGGTTGCTATCCCATATTTTGCAGCCACTTCGTGGAAAATTAAACTTCCCGCCAAACACACACCGCAATAGCCTGCTCGTATAAACTCCTGCTCGATACAACATTTGAGGAGATTGAGTTTGACGTACTCACGCATGGGATCCATGTCTGCTCACGTCAAGTAATAAACGATGAATGATGAACTGTCCAGACATGTTAACGCTTTAATGCCCAGCCAGGCTCGATAGAGATATTTTTAACGACTCCTGTATATTTCCCGACAGCAAAAGTAGATATTCACACTTTTTTGTGCGATATGTTATAACCGCAAAGTAGAAAAATATTCAATTCATTATGTAGCTAAAATATCTACGTAATACCTATATCTTTTTTTTTTTCTGATTTCGCTCCGACCACAATTCTTATGACATTTTGTAAAAGATTATGTCTTTTCAAAAAAAAATAACTTTCAAAATAATTGAGAAGTATTCAATCCAAAGTTTGTTTATAACAATCGAATAAACTGATGAGCTGGCTGCCGGCTGTTTCGCTGAAGTGTCATGACCGTGCCGACGTTTCTTCCGAGCTGTCTCGCTGAAGTAACAGCCACGTGCAGACGTTTCCGATTCCGGTACGGCACTGACACTGATAAGAGCTGATAAGCGGCTCGTCAAAAGTAGATATTCACACTTTTTTGTGCGATATGTTATAACCGCAAAGTAGAAAAATATTTAATTCATTATGCAAAAACATAAAAAGTTTAAATCAGCGACGTTGCCAAACCATCACTGTAATTTGTTTCAATTTTATCTACGAATGACTGTTGAAAAATTCTCAGAGCCAGCACCAAGGCCTCCGAGGACATAAGTATGCTAGTATTTTCATTATGACGTCACACAAACTAGCTGTTCGTGAGACCCGTCGCGGACATTCAAGCCTGTAAAATTCGAGAATATAACCTCAACGGCGAAGTCTGTGTGATACCCACCCTCAACTGTTGTTGGTTAAACTAGAAGTTCAAATGCTAGCGTTTTCATTGATATTTAGAGCGAATAAAATCTATGGTTCAAGTATGTACTTCAAAATTTATAGAGAAATATACAGGTCGGGCGAAGTTTTATTCAAGGTTTTCTTATAGAGATAAACAACAAAGTAACGCTAGAATAATTTGACGCATGATCTTAGTACACACGGCATACACCACTCAAATTGTCGACCCTATGGGGGTGACTTTTCAAATTGCTGATAGTTTTTTCATTGATATTTAGAGCGAATAAAATCTATGGTTCAAGTATGTACTTCAAAATTTATCAAAACTTAATATAGAGAAATACTTACATATACAGGTCGGGTGATCTCAGAGTACTATTAGTTAAAAAGGTTTTCTGTAAGAAAAAATAGAGGTAAGCAACAAAGTAACACTAGAATAATTTCGACGCAGGATCTTAGTACCCGTAACAGAGTTTCCTGAAAACTTACCAGAGAAAGTTACTATATGTTCCATGGGTATGACAGAAACGTAACTATTATAAAATCCGTCAACGAATATACCCTCAGTACCATTGACTATTTCATAAGTGTGTTCGTTAATATAGTAGTTAAAAACTAAAAATCGGGTGCCGGAGTTATGGAACTGTACTTGTAAAACATCCCCTTCACCATAGTTGCCTCTCAACAACACTTCCTCCCTATAAAAAACACCGCCTAACTTAAAACATACGAATACAGAGCTACCCCTTTGAACTGGCCGATAATAACGGAATAAACTGATATGTGTAAGTGTTAAATCAATTTTTAAGAGATATTCACACTCAGCCATTTTTATACTTTTAGTGGAATATAATGCATACAAAATGTTATAAATTATAAGTTTTGCTACAACGTAATTTGCAGTAAAAGGTCGTAGTTTGCGGATATCATAGTGGTTAGAAATCCGGGAAGAATAAAGGAAGATAATGGCACAAGCGGTGGGGAATCAACTGTTGAATTTATTATCATTACTACCACAGACATAGACGGTGAAAATTATAAATATAAACTGACGAGCACCATGGGTAAGGAACATACATTTTTATTGTCAAAAAAAAACACTAATCTCTTTTTTTTCAGAAGAAATAGTAGCTGTAATTAGGCAAAGGCTGCCGCCTTATCTAGCCGTAGGTATATTACAAATGTCATATATTTTATGTTTATCTTATGCACTTTTACAGCTCTTCGATATCCTGACCGTTGAGTTGGCAGGGCCTAATCTGGGGGAAGTACCATGGTGGCTGGTAGGACTTGGGTCGTACCAGGGCGTTGAGCTCTGGTACGACCCGACACCGGCGGGCTTCGCCCCGGTGCCCACGTTGGTGGTGTGGGTGCTAAGGTAAGGTAATTAGTTATACCTAAACGAAATAATAATTTAATATGTATTTCAGATATTAATAAAGATGCACCACCACTTATAATTATTGTTGTTTTATTAAAAACCAACTATCCATCCTATCCCTGATCGATATATGACCGCTTTGTGAGGTTGAAGTTGGTTAAATAATAGCCATTTTTCAACAGACCACATCAAACGTCACGTGTCACGTCAAACGTCACGCGTCACGTCAAACGTCACGTGTCACGTCAAACGTCACGTGTCACATCAAACGTCACGTGTCACGTCAAACGTCACGCCATACGTCACGTGTCACGTCAAACGTCACGCTGTCAAACACCACGTTGTCACGTCAAACGTCACGATCAACGTGGTATACCCACAGAACTAGGTTCACTGTTTTCAGTATGTTATTATCTGTGGTTACTTTTCACCCAGTTAGTTTTGTATATAGTAGAAAACTACAGAATACTGAGTCCCCACGTGCGGTAGGAATAAAGGAAGATAATAGAGGTGGAGGATCAAATGAAATTGTGAACTTTAATAGCTATATTACGAGAATAATGAACATACATTTTTATTGTCAAAAAACAATAACTGTTAAACAAAGGGTTCAATGAAACTCAAAGTCAAACCACAAAGTATTTAATGTCCGTTGAGAAAAATTGCAGCTAGTTTCGGTAACAATTACCATCATCAGGCTACAACAATAGAAAATGGTACTTGAAATTAAATATCTAAGAAGATACACAAATTGTACAAATTGATTTAACAAAGTCGTGATTAATTAACATCATAAAAAGTTATGTAATTTTCATATAATTTCAAAAGTTATTTATTCAATAAATATGACAGAAAATTATTATAAAAAATAAATTTAACTGTATGAAATTTCACATCAAACTTGAAAAGAACAACATTGTCATTGATACATCAGGTGACAAAGTAATAAAATCGTGGATTGAAAAAATGAAAACCTTGAATTAAATAGCAATATGTGTTTTCTCATGAGAAAACTTGTTCTATACTTTTACTAATACGAAGAAATTTTAAATTTAAATGGAAAGTAGATAACTGGCAGAGGCTGCCCCTAGTCGTAGACATAAATATATTTGATGTTTATCTTATGCACAGCTATTGGACATCATAACGGTGGAGGTAAAATTGGTCTTCATCCCGAAGATCGGCCATCTTGGTTCTGACTCTGGTGGTGTGGGCTCTGAAATGAATTATTCAATATTTTCGTATTGAGAGACTTTCACTTAATGGAGAAAATGTTCAAATGATAACTTATATATAACTGTTAGCATGAATTAAGGATGATACTTGTAAATAACAACTCCATCTTGTTATCTTATCGAAAGTTATCAACGTAAATTGTCGAAAATCAAGTTGAATATTTTTCCTATAGCGGAATATTTTTCCTCTGGGTCATAATGTTATTTATTACGGGAATTATTGAAAAAACAATCAAGTATTACGTAAATAAAAACTAATGGGGAAGACACGCAATCTTATATTGAAATTAATATTTAAGATTTCATGAGCGTTAAAAATACGTTCAAAAGATACGCGTTGAGTATAAAAAGTTTCCTCAAAATATTGAAAGTTTTGTCAAGAAACAGGTATTGAGTTACTTTGGGCCATAATGTTACTTATTACATGAATTATCGGAAAACATACGTTGAATTGTAGATGAAAAAGTAAATTTTCCCAAAATATCGAAAGTTCTGCCGAAAACCAAGTTGTCATTAAAGCATATAAGCAGTAAGTTAAACAGTAAAAAGTATTTTTTCAATATTTTTTACCTTTGAACCATTTGAATTTTACCTATTATCAATGGAAATTACGCAATGTTAATTTGAAATTAATATTTAAGGTTTCATGAGTGTTGAAAATACGTTCAAAAGATACTTACACGTTGAGTTTGGTCGTTAAATTCTCACTGTGTAGGTGGAGGAGAATGGAATTTGGTTTTTGAAACTATAGTTAACGAAATCAAAAATAGAGGAGTCCAGTACATGTTATTTTCACTCAACGGCTTGGTTCAGGTACCCCCTCACCTTGTTTATAATTCTATTTTGTAGCTCTGTAAGAAACAAACACCAAAAATTTTTCTAAACAAGTCACTGCGATTTTTAGAACTTACCCGTTTTTCTAGAAAAATAATAAGCTACTGGTTTGTGTCCTTGCTACACCTTTTATATATTTCGTCCGTTATCAAGCTGTAGTGGTTTATTTCGCTATTGAAATCAACCAAAGTAACTAAAAATAGTTGTTATCTGTATAAAAATGATTTTGTAGTAAATTTTATAAAACATATTAAAATGCATTCTCCATTTTGTATATCTTCATTGGGAACACAACGATAATAATTATATTTGTAAGATGAAAAAAGGAACTATACATTTTAGATTTTCTGTTCGATATTGTTACAGAAGAGAGAGAACGATAATGTTTTGCGATGAATATGTAGGAAATATTTTTTTCAAATTACGTAAATTCAAATTGCAATACAAAAGTCGAAAAATATATAGAGTGTTTCGATAAAACCCATGTTTTTAAAAACTTTATTGGTATTACAACAATAAAAAACCAGTGACGAAGACACCTCGTAGATTTTCAAATTATCAATATTGTGAAGAGAAACATTAGTGGCGTTGAAAAACACCTCATGAAAAGATCACGTGATCGTCTCACAAGATGTAATTGCGGTTTATATTTAAAAATCTGAAAATCGCACAATGTGTGTGTGGTGAGAGGTTGAGGAAAATCGTAAAATATTTATGAAAACACGAAATACACAACGTTTCAATATACCTATAGGTTGTTTATATTTTAAGCTTAAGAATTTATTACAAGTATTTTTGTAGGCCTAGTTGAAAATTTACATTTCTATGCAGAAACTCTGAAACAACCGAATTTTGTCTTTTTACTTATTAAATTTATTGAGAATCGTGACTGACAACCACATAGCTAACTAAATACTTTCATAACAAATAGAAAAAATAATATAGATAATAAAACAATGTAAAAGTTTTGAGATTAAAAAGTCAACGCTGTGTAGAAATAATACTGACATTTTTCAGAAATCAAAGTAGTTAGCAAAGACATAGAAATTGAAAAAACTTACTATGGATTAAAGGTTATTCTTCACGGTCGTAAGGGGGGATCCAATTATCCTTATCCCCAACGAAAGAAAACTCTCTCTCCCCGTGGTCATAAAATGTCTCTAGAAAACCACCATCTTGAGGGTTCTGAAGGTAGTATGTGTAATACATCGTTAGTTGGTTATCCAAATAAAAATGGATGCTAACGATGGAACCCTCACTTCGATCTTCCAGAGGTATGGTGAACTCGAACATATAGATAGGTATATAGTTGACGCGACTCAACAACAGATTAATGCATAGAGATCCGTCTTCCTCGACCACTCTCACATCATGACACATTAACGGTTGGTCATCAATACCTGCAGAAAAAATCAAGCAACGAACTAGGTAATCAGCCATGGTGTTTTTGAAAATTCTCGGGACTAACTAATTATATTAAAGCCTAACACTATATATAGCCAGAAAAACATGTTTTTCTATTTACATAGTATTACCACACACTGACCGCGAAAAACATCGTTACGATTGAACGTTACTCCAAGGGTTCAGTTGGGATCGTATTTTTTTCGATAGTGAGACTGAACATAGTTAACCCCTTTAAAATCTGGTGGTTCTTGTGTTAACTCTCTAACAGTTTCACACTATGGAAAAAGAAGGGATTAGCTTCAAAGAGGATGTGACTACGATTTGTGGGGTAACTTATGTCAATCCAACTCCGTTTGCTTGAAAAATTTCTTCAGTAAAGAAGTTCATGGTATATTGTCTTTGTAGAAATATTTCCAAAACTTATGTTGTTTCGCTCCCCTATTTCATACAGCATAGTTGGTACACTTTCACGATTTACATTGTTTTACTTTACCTTAAAAACCACACACCTCTAAAAGATTATGTTGTATGTTATCAGATATTTTTTTGGGATTCCTTTTTTATATTTAAACTTTTACAACACCTGTTTTTCAAATTATCATAATTTTTATCACCTTTTCCGGTTTTGTAACGGTCAACTGTCTTTTATAACTATGCATCATTAGACTTATTTAGTTTTTCAAATTATCATGAATATTCAAGGTTAAATGCGTTCGAACCGATAAGAGTTTTCAAAATTTTTCAATATATTACAATTTTTCACGCGTACCGCAATGTTTAATTTACACCTGTTATACATTGTTTTTCAAATTATCATAATTTTTCTTATCACCTTTTCCGGTTCTGAAACGGTCAGCTTTCATATCTATGCAATATTATTTAGTTTTTCAAATAATAATGAATATTCAAGGTTAAATACGTTCGAACCGATAAGAATTTTCAATATATTACAATTTTTCAGGAGTACAGTTTAATTTGAAATGATTACAATCTGGACACTTTTGGTGATTTGCTCCTGTTAATTCCAATATTAATTTTGATGATCTTCGGGGGTTTTTGGCAAACAGAAGCGAAGTCTGATTATGACTTGTATCTAGCAAAATATTTTGACCCTTTATTACATTAATTTCCACTTTGAACCCTCGCCCAAAAAGCACATTACAATTTTCCAATATGTATCTAAATAAGAATGATTCTCTTCGAATGAAAACAGAACCGTGTATTGCTAAAACGTCAAAATGTCATACTAATCGTTCAGACTTGATCATAGATCTTTCTGTAAAAATTTGCTCAAAATAATTCGCGTTAGATCTATTGAAAAGAATTTATTTTGTCAATAGTACCGTCCACACTTCATAGTACAGATCTGGCATTTCCATATCTTTCCCAGTCCTATTACTACAATATTGCAAAGATCTAAAAAAGTGATTCAGCGTAACAACTGATAAACTCAAAACAGTTTATCGTAAAAGTGAGGTTATCTAACCACACACACACATTATCGTAATAATTGTGGAAAATAACACCTATATATTTATAAAGGATCCACAACAGTAATTCCATGATGAAATATTTTTTGAAACATATATTACTTTGAATAAACTCGGACTAATTACCTTAAAAGAATGTTTTCTCCTGAGAATATCAATAAGCCACGCCCTCTTTTCCACCCTATTTAAAGAGCTTCTCGGAGCGGCAGAATCATAATCTTTCCAGCTCTCGTTATCTACAGACGTTATCAGTTGCTCTTGCGGTAAGTCTAGAAACAATTTTTTTTTGATTTTTCTCAGAGTGGTATCTCCAGCTCTCGTTCAGACGTTATCAGTTGTTCTTGTGTCTAGAAACTTTTTTATTTCAAAAATTTTGGAGATCAACACAAGATGGAAAAGTTTTTGATAACTAGAGATGTTATTAAAAAAGTTAAAAAATTCAACTTAACTGGTAGAACGGTGGAATTTAAAATCCGCCCAATTCCCGAAGGGGCAGATCCACTGAAATGGGTACGCTCCGGCATGGAGGATGTTATCAATAAGGTGACCGAGGGGACAGAGTCGAGTGATCAAATTGGTTTTACTTTTTGCTCGAAAGAGTTTAGTCGTGGTGATGGTTGGGTGCGGTTTAATCCTGCATCCGAGGTGAAATTTGAAGACATATGGTCGATGATATGTGCTGTCTACCAATCTAATTCGGCAGGTTTTGACACTGAGACGTTTTGTCTAGCTGCCACAACCGTGAAAATGCCTAAAGGTAAAGGACGAGGTCGTAAGTACAACGACTTTGACGAAGAGTGTGCTAAACGCGGTGGTATTATAGTAATAAATAATACAGACCATTTATGCCTGGCTAGAGCAGTGGTTGTAGCTAAAGCGTACGCCGACAATGCCCCTGACAAAAAGAAGATAAGAGAAACGAAAGGTCTCCAGACTCAGAAAACTTTGGAACTATTAACAGCCAGTGGTACCAAAATACCTAAAGAGGGTGGTGGTCTGGAGGAGTTGAAAAAATTCCAAGAATATTTGACCGACTATACAATAACGGTATACAAGTACGGTACAAAGGGGGGCGATGTCTTGTATGAAGGAGTAGGGGGAAGCAAGAAAATCAATCTTCTTTATCACGAAAATCATTATAACGTGATTATATCGTTGACGTCTGCTTTTTGCTGTACATATTTCTGTGAACATTGCCACACACCCCACGAAAATATGCACCGCTGTGGAAAAACATGTCCAGCATGTGAACAATCACCTCCATGTAAAGCAAGTGTGAAAATCGTATGTGATGGGTGTAATCGGTATTTCAGAGGACAGATCTGCTTCGATTACCATAAACAAAGTAAACTATGTGAACGGTTAATCTCTTGTAAAATATGCCTTAAAACGATTCCCAGAAAGCGGGAACACATATGTGGCGAAGTTTTCTGCAAAATATGTAACGGATTCAAAGCTTCTCCACACAATTGTTTCATGCCCGTCGACACACGTAAGCCTTCAATGCACGGGGTACTATTCATATTTTATGACCTCGAGTGTACTCAAGAAGAAGCTATGTCTGACGGCTCTTTACTACACAAAGCCAACTTATGTGTGTTTGAGCAACACTGTGCACTATGTATAGGTACAGACAAAAGATGGTGCGATTGTGGCGTTAGATATCAAGTTTTAACAATTGACCCTGTAGCTCGTTTTATGGAGTATGTAATGAACCAAAGGGCTCTGTTTAAGAAAATAATTGTAGTCGGACATGCAGGAGGACTATATGATAACCAGTTTATGTTAAACCACCTTATAACAAAGACAGGTCTAACACCCGAACTAATAACTAGAGGTACGAAGCTAATACAGATGAAAGTGGGCAATGTGAGTTTTATCGACTCTTTAAACTATTTCCCAATGCCTCTGGCTAAATTGCCTAAAGTATTCGGACTAAAAGATATAAAAAAAGGTTACTTCCCCCACTTGTTCAACAAAGTCGGTAACTGGGATTACATCGGACAACTACCAGCCCTCGAATATTACGATCCTGAAAATCTGAAATACTCCCCTTCACTCGACGAAAAGAACGACGCCAGAAATCAGCTAATCGTTTGGCATAAAAAACTCTCTGACCAAGGGTATGTCTTCAACTTTAAATCAGAAATTATTTCCTACTGTATAAGTGACGTGTCCATACTTGCTCAGTCTTGTTTAAGGTTCAGAGAGTTGCTTTTAAAAGAAGGAGGGGTCGACCCGTTCACAGAAGCCATCACGCTACCTGGTGCATGTAATAAAATATTTAGAAGAAACTTTTTACAACCGAATACCATCGGGTTAATTCCTAAGAACGGATATAGATGTCGCGATAAACAATCTAAGATTGCTACTCAATGGTTAATATATGAAGAACACCAAAGAGGTATCAGAATAGAACATGCAGCCAGGGGTCGAGAAGTTGTATTGAATGGTCTTAAGGTTGATGGATACTGCAAAAACACAAGACAGGTCTTTGAATTTGAGGGCTGCTACTTCCACAGTTGTCCAAAATGTATGAAATATAGACGTAACGAACCGACACATGACAACCCATCACTTACATACGAGCAACGGTACGAGGCAACGTTGGCGAAGAATGAAAAATTAAGATCTCTCGGGTACGAGGTAATTGTAAAATGGGAGTGCGATTTTCGTCGTGAAATAAATCCCGAAATTGAAGCTATTACCGAAAAACATCCTCTCCTCGAACAGCTACCATTGGAGCCTCGTGACGCCTTCTACGGGGGACGAACAGATGCCACAAAACTCTATTATTCTTGTAAAAATGGAGAGAAAATAAAATATACTGACATCTGCTCCCTATATCCGTGGGTCAATAAATATGGAAAATATCCGATTGGTCACCCGGAAGTTTTTGTGGGAGAAGAATGCTACGCTCTTGATTTAAAACAAACCGAGGGACTAATAAAGTGTCGAGTGTTACCGCCAACAAATCTCTACCACCCCGTACTACCATATAAATGTAATAGTAAACTAATGTTTTCACTTTGTCGTACATGTTGTGAATCTAACATGTCTAATGAATGTTTACATAACGACGAAGAAAGGAGCTTTACTGGTACATGGGTAATGGACGAGGTTCTAAAAGCTCAAGAAAAAGGATACAAAGTTCTAAATATTTACGAAATTTGGAAATATCAAGTGGTACAATACGATAAAACTACAAAGTCTGGTGGCCTATTTGCCGAATATATTTCAAAATTTTTAAAAATAAAACAACAGGCAAGCGGTTGGCCCGCCGAATGTAAAACCCCAAAAGAAAAAGATCTCTATATAAAGGAATATTTTGATCGTGAGGGTGTAGAATTGTCCTACGATGAAATTGAATTCAATCCAGGTCGAAGACAGGTTGGTAAGTCCATGATAACGAGTTTTTGGGGCAAGCTTGGACAATGTGAAAACCAGTCTAAGACGTCTATAGTCAACACACCTGCAGAACTATTTGACATTTTATCGCAGCCATGCAAAGAAGTAAACAATATTTTTCCGGTTAACGAAAACACCCTCATTGTTAACTGGTCCTTTAAAGAAGAGGCATATGCCACACTTCCAACTGTGAATGTCGTACTAGCGGCCTACACCACTGCACAAGCTAGACTAAAACTATACACGTATTTAGAAAAACTCGACGATAGAGTAATATATCATGACACAGACTCTGTCATTTACGTCTCTCGACCTTGCACCTACGAAGTACCTTTAGGTAGTTTTCTCGGCGATATGACAGACGAACTATGTGAATATGGGGAGGGAAGCTACATAACAGATTTTGTAGCCGGTGGTCCAAAAATATATGCCTACAGGGTTTATTCAACTGATAAAAATAAAACGCTCGATATTATCAAAGCGAAAGGTATAACCTTGAACTATAATACGAGCCAGAAAGTAAATTTCGATACTCTAAGAGACATGGTCCTGAATGAAGCCCCCGACGAATTCATAACTACTCGTAACATATTAAGGAACTCCGATCATTCAGTTGTCACAAAAAACGTGACTAAGGTCTTCCGAACCAGCTTCACTAAAAGAAAACGAATAGAAAACTTTGACTCTGTTCCCTACGGTTACAAACGCCAATGCTACTAGAAATCAGCCGTTTTCACGGCTACTTCCCTCCTATCCCATCCCCAATATTCGCGAAAATTGGACAAAACAATGGGGACATTTTTTCTTGAATGTTTGTGTAAAGGTAAGAAGGGCACCTCCTAATTAACTTTGGGAATCTGTGTGCCCCCTCCTTTGTGTAAAGGTAAGAAGGGTACCTCCTAATTAACTTTGGGAATCTGTGTACCCCCTCCTTTGTGTAAAGGTAAGAATGGTACCTCCTAATTAACTTTGGGAACCTGTGTACCCCCTCCTTTTGTGTGTTAGGGCACCTCCTTTGGGGTGTAAAGGTAAGAAGAGCACCTCCTAATTAACTTTGGGAATCTGTGTGCCCCCTCCTTAAAATGTCTCCCAGAAGTGTCAATAATTTTCGCGAATATTCCTTTTTTTTTCCTGAGGGAGAAGTAGTCATTATATGACGAAAGTGCCTACCTCCTCGTTTGGTCTCCCTTGGACAGCGTTTTTGCTGACAAACAGGCACATTTCCTACTGAAACCAACCTTTCAAACATACTAAAGATCTAACAATTGAAAGACATGTAGTGGTAATAAAAAATAACCTTTTCCATAAACACTCACAATTGTTACTTTTGCTAGTTCTTGGTTTTTCCCAAAAAGATCTAACAATTGAAAGACATGTAGTGGTAATAAAAACTCACCTTTTTCATAAACACTCACAATTGTTACTTTTACTAGTTCTTGATTTTTCCCAATAAAATCTTTTATTGTAAGAATTTGAGTAATAGCTAAACGGCTGCCTATTTCAGAAACATCAAATCACCCCCATATTTAGAGGGTGTTTCGACAATTTGAGTGGTGTATACCGTGTGTACTAAGATCATGCGTCAAATTATTCTAGCGTTACTTTGTTGCTTACCTCTATAAGAAAACCTTTTTAACTAATAAAACTTTTGATGAGATCGCCCGACCTGTATATGTAAGTATTTCTCTATAAATTTTGAAGTACATACTTGAACTATAGATTTTATTCGCTCTAAATATCTATGAAAACACTATCAGCATTTTGAAAAGTAATCGCCCCGTATTTAGAGGGTGTTTCGACAATTTGAGTGGTGTATACCGTAAGTACTAAGATCATGCGTCAAAATTATTCTAGTGTTACTTTGTTGCTTACCTCTATAAGAAAACCTTTTTTAACTAATAGTACTTTTGATAACCTCAACGAGCCAGGGTTTGGTATCGCATACATAGGAAAGCACCATAAACGGATAAGAAAAAGTTGTAGTTGTGTTATGTAATGTTGTGATAGGAATAACATAATGCAAATCAGAAAAATATTTATTTATATAGGTTAGCATAAGTACAGCTTTTTACCGAAGTAAATTTAAAAAAAGTCCGTTGCGTTGGTCTGGGCTTCCAAAGCTCTAGCCGATACGTCCGTCAGCATTTTTGTGATTTTTCCGAGCACGTCTGCACACAATAATGAACTAGATGTCGATGTTCTTCTTGAGCCAACATTCTTTACACCAAGCTGTGAACTTGTAGTATTCAATTCCTTTCCGGTCACAGTTGTACTCTTCTGTCAGCTCGTAGACTTCTTCTTTACGACAAAAAGAACAAAAACTTGGTTTGCAGTCGCTGCAGTTGCACGCTCTTCCCCAAGTACAATTAGGCATCTTTACTTTAAAACAGTTGGTCATCAAATGATCTTACAACCTGTTGTTAACCACTTTAACCCTTCTTCGATTATTTCGTTAAAGTCTCAGACTCTGTTTTAAGCGAGCAAAACATTTGGGTCCAATCACGAAGAACTTTGTAACTTCTAGTTTCACCAACAACCTTGTACAGTTGAGTTACAGGTGGGTATCACACAGACTTCGCCGTTTTTTAAGAGGTTATATTCTTGAATTTTACATGCTTGATATCTCATCGCGACGGGCCTCGTCTCACGAACAGTTTTTGCTAGTTCGTGTGACGTCATAATGAAAATACTAGCATAACCTACTTTTTCAATCAACAGTCGTTCGTAGATTATAAAACAATTGAAACAATCAAGGCAAAATAGTTTCAGTGATGGTCTGGCAACATCGCTGATTTTACAACCACCCTTTTTATGTTTTTGCAAATAATATATTTTTCTACTTTGCGGTTATAACATATCGCACAAAAGTGTGTGTTAATTGAATATCTACTTTTGCGGTCGGGAAGGCTTAAAAGCGTTAACATGTCTGGACAGTTCATCATTCATCATTTATCACTTGACGTGAGCAGACATGATGACTGTTACAGATACCGGTCGGGAGTACGTCAAGCTCAGCATAATTAAGTGTTGCATTGAGCAGGAATTTATTCGAGCAAACTATTGTGGCGTGTGTCTACCTGGAAGTTTAATTTTCCACGAAGTGGCTGCAAAATATGGAATAGCAACCAAACTATGTCTGGGTACGAAGGTCTATTCGAATGGCATGAAAATTACACCACATTTCTGGATAGAGCACAATGATATAATCTATGACCCCACCCTAGCTGTTACGCAACACTACATACCACACAATCTAGAAGTTACGCATAGAAAAGATGAATTTGAGTGCAAAACCCTCGAAGATATAATCATGGTTGGTATTTTCGAAAAATTTATGGTGAACGAGTCTACGATTGAATACTTCGCTAAAGCTCCGAAACATCTATCGAAAGTGCGTGAAAATATCCATGAAACTGTAGATATATTTACGTAATATAATATCAATTATAGTCTGTGTTTTTCACTCCGCAAAATATTCCGATCCTGATAAAATATCTACACCTATATCTTATTTTTACTTCAATTTTACACTGATAAGCCCGAGCTGCCGGCCATGACCGTACCGCCGTTTTTTCTTCCAATTCCATCCGAAACGGCACTGGTCGGCTGCTGGCCCGAGCTGATAAGCGGTGGGCTGTCTCGCTGAAGTGAATATCTAGCATATCTAGCAGGCGTATAGACGTTACTTTTTTTTGTCCACCGTAAGCCGTTAAGGCCTTTCGAGCATGTTTTTATTCACCCCTGTATATAATAAGGTCTTTCGAGTATGTTACATTTTTTATCCGCCCTGTACGCAAAAGTTAAGGCCTTTCGAGCACTTTTATCCACCCTGTATATAGTGGTTATTTTATTCACCCCTGTATATAATAAGGTCTTTCGAGTATGTTACATTTTTTATCCGCCCTGTACGCAAAAGTTAAGGCCTTTCGAGCACTTTTATCCACCCTTTATATAGTGGTTAAAGACTTTCGAACATGTTACTCACCCTGTATAGGCCTAGCATGTTACTTTTTTTATCCACCCTGTATACCTTTCAGTCCGAGCTGATAAGAGCGGCTGCTGGCCCGAGCTGATAAGAGCGGCCGAGCTGATAAGAGCCGGCTGGCTGTCTCGCTGAAGTGCAGTTATGCCTACTATAATTAATAGCTCCCATAAAAAAATCAACTCAATTTATTTATCACCAAAAAACAACCAATACAAACAAATTACTTTAAAATAACATACATAATCATCAGCCTTTGTTTTTCTCAATACAGTTCTTTAATAAAAATTTTAATTTTTTATTTTTATAAATATGTCTGCAAAATTTCAATTTTATTTAATATTCCAAAAAAGTGTACTATAGTGTAAAGTTAAACAAAAAATAAACTTATTTACCTACACTACAATTCATAATTAGTTTTATTGTTAATTACCAAAAAATAAACAAGATAACCTAACAAGATAATTTTATTGTCCTTAATTTTCACACTATAACTAACTATTGTACATTTATTCAAATGATGGCACTACGTTGATTTATGTAGGACTTTAATTTCAGTGTTTATTAAAAATATTAACAACAGTCTCAATCAGACTACTCAATTTAACAATAACCACCACACAGTTAGGGGAAACTAATAGTTCAACTTATTTCGACGGACACTAATAAACAGACTATATGTCTATATCTATAGTTTTTATTTATCTTCGACAACCCATAAACATAAACAAACATGCATCCCTCTCCTCATTGCATTACTATCTTCATTGTCTAATATAAATATCTTCTACTTGACACAAGGGTCGTGAGAACAGGTTGATAATGCTAAAACCGAGTTATTATGTTTTTATTTTGGTTAAATAAACTTCCCATAACATATTGTCATAAATCACACCAATTTTTAGTAGCGTTGACAAGAAATATTTCTTGGGAAACGGTAAACCATGGACATTTGTGTTTATAATAAATAGTATACGTTTATGCTATTAACTCTTGAAAAATAAAACAAGGTAAGTATTATGTTTCCAAAATATTGAAAAACCAATAAATTATATTTAATATACTAACACTCGTTCACAAACAAAAAACAAAGTCATCAGCTCAGGTACCTTACATACGATTTATATTAATAATCTTTATTTATTAATAACTAGTGAAATAACTTCACAAATACAATTGAAAATTAAGATGCTTATTTCTCAGGAAAGAAAGTAAGCCTGGCATCATAGCAATCTGATCAACACGTGCAAATATGGAACAGAGGTAAATGCGCCATGGGTCAGTTGTAGGATAGAAGAGGTATAAAAGTTTCAATACATTTTAATGACTTTTCTGTTATGTACAGAAAAAAATCGATTCAACGTAACGGAAGCAGAATTTTTTTCTCTACAACTTTTATCTGAAACTTTTCAACGGAATTGCTTTAATTCTCAATATATTGCGATTTTTAACATTTATTCACGATTTTCAACCCCTTCCCGGGGGTTAATCTCAAAAATTTGTTCAGAACTAAATTCCTGAGATAAAAATCTATAGTAATTCATACATCACATCGCCTCAACAAAAATCGGTTCACTTTCGTTATTTTTAATTGGACTATTGACAGACTATAAGAACTTAGGGCGCCACTACCTTTTTAGACGTTTTTTTTTTCTGTATATTTCGCTTAATTTACAATCTACATTATTATAAAGTTTAAGTAAATGAGAGGTGAAGTTTTTGATATGAAAGGGAAATATCCAGTGATATTTCACCTTATTCTATTGCCGTTTAATTTTCAAGCAGGTCTGTAGGCCAGGTTCTAGCAAGTATTCTAATGGTGGGGCCATTGTTGAAAAGTTCTTCCACTAGTTCTTTGTATACTGAGCAGCCCTTATAGTTTGCAGGGTGGTCCTGTTGACATAAAACGCACTTGGCCGGAGTGTTTCTGGGTTTCTTACATGATTTGGTGTCGTGTTGTTCACCACATTTAACGCAGTTGTATGGCCTAGAGCAGTATGTTTTGCTGTGGCCGTAGGCTTAGCATCGTATGCATTGTACAATGGAGTTTCTTTTTTTAGGGGGTTCTATTACTATTTTGGTGTGGCATAGGAATTCCAGGTTAAATATATCTTTATTGTTCCTTTGCGGTTCCAGATCTATGGAGAACAAAGACAGAGGTTCTTTTGTTAGTATATGTTGAACATTTGTTATGTTTCGAACTGTATGACCTTTTGTTTCCAGTTCTTTTTTTAATATCTGCCTTTGGTATCGAGTGGTGAATATGTCTGATTACCACTCTGTATGCACGTTCTTCTTTGATTTGATAGGTGTGGTGAACAATGTTTTCTCCTTTTACATGTTTTATCAGCTTCCGATACGTATCTATTGTGTTTGTTGTGATTTTAACAGTATCATTTGGTAGGGCTCTAGTATAATAGGTTTCTTTGTCCACCACTTGGGAAAAACTGTCGATCATCTCTTTGAACTTCTTGACTCCATATATAAATATTGGTGGAGGTTTTGGAGGTTTCAGTTCTCTGGTTGACTCGGTTTGTTCACTGCCGTCAGTGTTAGTCAGAGCGTTAAATCGGTTTCGTGTTTTTGTTGGTGGTGATTCCGGAGATTCAGGTTCGTTATCCTGTTTAGTGCATTTCCGTTTTTTGACTACCTGCTATGTGTTTTTGTTTTCGGCTTCGTCTACATTGGCCTCGTTGCCGTCTGTATCTGTGTTGACTGGTTTTCTCGTTATTGTTAATTTTAATGGAGGATGAGAGGCTTGACCAGGAGTAGGTTGATTGTCTGAGTTATGATATAGATGCTGCTGGTTAGTTGGGAACATGATTCTGGTGTTGTTAATGTGATTTTTATTGCCACTGTGAGTACTGGTCTTTTTGTTGTATGGTATGCACTTGTAGTTTTTATCTGATGTTTTAAAATTCGGCACTCCACTGGCACATGAAGTGCTAGTAATTGTTAATTAATTATTCGCGTTTTTCTATATGCCCTCTTTAATGAGTATATTCACACAAAAAAGATAACTTGTCACCGTAGATCGACCTTCTTGGTTCGTGTTCTAAACGGTACCGACGAAAAAAGATAATTTAATTTTAAGAAAAGAAGCTGAGGTGAAAAAGGTAGAAACACCTTGTAGAATTTATTTAAAGTTAAAAATAAAAAAGTTACAAACTTACATAAACCCGGACACAGTCCCTACAGCTCTTACAGCCGGGTATAGAAGAAATTAAAAAAAGAAGTTTAAATATCAAATTTATTCTGCCTCAGGAGGTAACATGAAGGAAAAGTGAAAAACCTGTACTTCTGTAAGGTACTTAGCTTATGTCCTGAAGTTGAAGTGGAGAGGTCCTGAAGTTGAAGTATAGTTGTCAGAGTGGAAGTACAGATGTATTGTGATGTAACGGAATCTAGTAGTATGCGGTATCCTTGAATGTAGCTTGGTAGGCTAACCTGGTATAAACGGTATCCTGGCGGTAACGGTATTTTCGCAGGGGTAACCTGGCAGGGGTATCCTAGCAGTAACGGTATTTTTGCAGGGGTAGCCTGGCAGTAACGGTATTTTTGCAGGGGTATCCTGGCAGGGGTAACCTGACAGTAACGGTATTTTTGCAGGGGTATCCTGGCAGTGGTATCCTGGCAGCTGTGCTTACCTAGAAGTTCAGGTGGATTAGGGATATGTAGGAACTTGAATGTAATGGGGCACATAATGTTGGTTTAGCTTTTCAGGTAAAAAAGGAAGGCAGTTGTTTGAAATAATGAAATTTAAATTTACTGAAAGCTTTCCAACATATATGTCCCATTTAAAACAGTAAAAATTATCAGCCAAATTGAAAAAGTACTAATGACCTTCAAGTATTAATTATAGTAAAAAGTTATGAATAAACCATTTCTAAAAGGATAAAATGTTTAATGAAATGTGAAGCCGGCACTGGCAAATGTTTGCATTAAAAAAGGTAACAGTTATTTACGATAAAATATTCAGTTTAAAAGTAATGTACAAGTATAAAAGAAATGTAGTTGACCACGTGGTATGTGTATATTCGTCTATCTCTGTAGAAAAAATAAGAAATGCACAAAAAAATTATATCAGCCACTACTTTAGAAAAAGCTTGATAAATATAAATTATAATTTTGGACTTACCACAGCAATTTAAGGTAAAACAATTAAATTTAAGAGACGGTAGAAATATACGTCCTTGCTACTCAAGGGTCGGTAACGGAAAAAGGATGAAAACCACCCCATAGAATCGAGCGTTGACATCATATGTCAATTGTCGTAACGGTCAACGATAAGAGAAATTTAGATCACAGAACTATATTGGAAGTGGTTACTATGACGGCAAGCGGTAAAATCGAAAATACTTCGTCAAATCGGAACAGGTCGATAGACATGTTACAATCATTTATGTTTACTTACGATGAACTTGATTGGTGGTATAAAATATGCAAACAATAGTACTTTATTCGCAATAGTATAGTCATTCATTATTATTAGATTATTTGTATTAGTAATTAGTATAAGTATTAGTATATAATATTCGTGTTAACAGGATGTTATACACGTGTTGGAAATGTTTTGCTGAGTCTAACAAATGTAATAAGATTAAATAATTTAGTAAGTTTCCGTGGGAAAGGTCTAGTAAGCAGTTTCATATTTATGGGTCCATATGACTTGCGCCTGATTATTTTATTATTACTTTCTATACATAGCCACTATGATCTTGGTTCACTGGCCTTTCCTAATATAGTTGCCTTATGCCATATTTTGTCTTGATTACTTTCAATTACTACTCTTTGTCATTTCTCGTAGTTAATTGATGGTTTGTGACTACCTCTCCATTTTCCCCTTTTGTTCGTTTGATAATATGAATATGTGATTCTGTATTTCTAATTCCAACTGATTTTCGGTCATGAGTAGTTGTGTTCGAAGTGTTCTGCTCTGTAAAATTTGGACAGGAGAGGATTTGAGATTGATTATAGGTGTATTGTTATATTCAAAAAGTAAGTCTCTAAAATCGGTTTTTTCAAATAAACTTTTCCTTAATATTTGTTTCCCTATGCTGACAGCCTTTTCAGGTAACCCATTACTTTGATGATGGTGTGGGGTACACATTGAAATTGTAATGTCTTTGTTTTTATAATATTTCCTACACTTTAGCGGAAGAAACGGTAAATTGTCTGCTATCAAGTACAGAGGGTATCCAAATTTTGTGAATACATTCTGCATGGCGTCTATGACGGATTCTGAAGTTTTGCTTTTCATTGGGATTATCTCAATCCAATGATAGAAATGATCTATGAAAATTGAATATGTAAACAAGCTTGTCCACCTATTAGAACCTGATTTGCCCCTTCCACAAAAACAAAATCATCAAAAATTGTTTCATTTTTGAATTTACAACTTAAGTTAAATATACCTATACGTTTTTATGTGCTTCCTTCAAATGCTTTCAGCACATACTCAGTTGGACGCACTTTGAATTGCTTATTGACTGTTTTAAATATATCTAACGGAATTACATTTACATCAGCACCAGTGTCTATCTTAACTTTCACCTTTTCACCTTCGATTTCAATAAATTCTTCCCAAATACCTGATTTTTTACATACTACATGTTTATACACCGCATGTTTTATATTTTTGACATTTTTAATCCTGCACGATTTTGAAAAATGATTAAGTTTGCCACACTTATGGCAGGTTTTACCAAAGGCCGGACACTTTCTAGGTCCGTCACGTGTCTGGCAACTTTTACAATGAAATGATTCATTAAAATTTTGTCTGTTTTCATAATCATGCATACTTTTTTATTTTTTAGTACTTACAGATTTTTTATTTTTCACAGCATTTACTTCATACCTTTTAGCACTATTTAACTCACTTCGAAACTGTAGATTTTGGTTTTCACTCTTCACTGGTCATACATAGATGAATAGCTTTCTCTAAGGTCAAGTTGTCGATTCTCAATAGGGCTTCTCTAGTGGTGGTATCTATGATTCCCATCACAATTTTATCTCGGAGTGGCTGGTCTTCTTGTGTTTCTATTGGATCATTTACATTATAGTTACAAGTTTCTACCAAGTGCTTATATATATAATGGCTTGATACCATTCCTGGGGTTTCGCCGCTTCGCGCTTTCTAGATCTATTTTTTTGGGGTGGATCAATCCCCGTTTTTCCTTTTAGAGTTTCTCTGTCAATGATCTCCATAGTTTCCTATCCTTAACTTTGTCCTTCCATCCTCCAATTCCGGCTCTTGTCATATCTTCCTTCACCTGTTCCAGCCATTTAATTCTAGGTCTATCTCTATGTTTTCTTCCCCCAGGATCCCAGTGTGTCATTTGCAGTGTTATTTCTTGTACTTCTGCTCTATACATGTGTCCCAGCCATTTCATTCTTTGCATTTTTATTTTCCTTACTATGTCCTCTCCTTCCAGTTCTTGATCAATTTCATAGTTCATTCTTTGTATGTACTCGTTATCCCTCAATTTTATTGGTCCCAATATTGTTCTCATTATCTTTCTTTCTATTATTCTCAAGTCTTCTTCTTCCTTTTTAGTCAGTGTCATTGATTCAGCAGCATACAACATGACGGGTCTTATTAGCACTTTGTAAATATTGATTTTGGTTTGTCTTGAGAGTAATTTGCTTTTTAAAAGTTTTTTATTGGCATGGTAAGCCCTATCTGCATTAATGAGTTTTTCTTCTATTTTCTTTCTCCTGTTTCCAGTGTTTGTTACTGTGACACCTGAGTATTTGAATTTCTCCACTTTTCCAAATTCGAAATCTCCGATTTTTATTGCATTTTTTTGATTTATTTTACTAAAAAACATTATTTTTGTTTTATCTGCATTTATTTCTAATCCCATCCTATTTCCTTCACTTGTGATTTCCTTTATTGTGTTTTCCAGAATCTCTCTTGTCTTTGATTTGATCACTATGTCGTCCGCATAGGCTATTATCTGTCTTCCGCTCGTCCTGATATTGTTTTTTTTATTCGTCTCATTGCATATTCAAGTGTTAGGTTAAATAATGTTGCAGGTAGCAAATCACCTTGTCTTACACCCTTATTTATGTTTATTCCATCAGTATCTCCTCCTTGTGTTTTCATCGTAGCTCTTGAGTTTTCCATAGTCATCTTGATTAACCTTCTTATCATTAATGCCTAGTTCTTTCAAAGCAGACAAAAGTTTACCTCTATTTATTGAATCAAAAGTTTGCCGAAAGCCTACAAATAACATTTCTAGCTTTATTTGATGTTCATATGCTTTTTCCACTATCTGCTTCAGTGTATATATGGCATCTACCGATGATCTTCCTTTTACGAATCCACACTGATATCGTCCTATAGTATTTCCTGTAGTGTCTCTGAGCCTTCTGTTTATTGTAGCTGATAGTATTTTATAAGCAGTATTCAGTAATGTAATACCTCTATAGTTTTGGCATTCATGCTGGTCACCTTTTTTGTGGTTTGTGATTATCTGGCCTATTTCCCATCCTATAGGCATTTTTTCTCCTCTCCATATTTTTATTAAAAGTTGGTATACTATATCATGAAGCTTCTTACCTCCGTGCTTTATCAGTTCCATATTTATGTTATCTTTTCCTGGAGCTTTTCCATTTTGGCTGTTGTTAATAATCTCCATAATCTCTTCCAATGTTTTTCTTGTGATATTTCTTGAATGTCTACTTCAATATCTGAATCTTCTATTAGTAAAGTCATAATATGATCCATCCATATTTGTTTGTATTCATTTTCTTCTCCAATGACTTTGCCATATTGGGTTTTTATACCTTTCGTTTTGTCCTTATAGGTTCGGCTTTGTTCATTTATATTTTTATAAAATTTCTTAGTATTACAATTCTTTCTTTCTTGTTCTATTTCTTTTATATTGTTATCCATCCATGCTAGTTTTGATTTTCTTATCATTTTGTTACATTCATTTCTGCTTTTTATGTATTTTTTTCCGTTGTTATTTGAATGGATTTTTTATAGCTTCCCATTGTGCGTTAACGTTGTCTTCCTTTTTCACTGTTTTGCTTAGTAAATCTTCTATCTGTGTTTCATATTCTTTCCTTAATTTCTCTTCACTTAGCTTTGTTATGTTCCATCTAATGCATTTCTGTCTCTTGTTGTTTTTTCTAATCTTTTGTTTTATTTTGACAATAAGAAAAAAGTGATCAGAATATGCACATGCTCCTCTGTATATTCTCACGTCCTTTATTAATGTTTGTTTTCTCCTATTAATTAATATATGGTCTATTTGAGATGTTGCTTTGTTATCAGGCGATATCCATGTTATTTTATGTTTTTTTGGGTGTGGAAATTTTGTGCTACATATGTACTCGTGCATGCTGCGAGGTTACACAGTCGATGTCCATTGTTATTTGTTTTTTCGTGTATAGTTTCCTTTCCTGCTACGCATTTTATGTAGTCTTCTTTACCTATTTGGGCATTAAAATCTCCTAATATTATTATAGTATCCTCTTTTGCTATTATTTCCATTTCTTCTTGACCTTTTCGTAAAATTTATCCTTTTCTTCGTTGATGTCCTCTGTTGGAACGTAAATATTTGATAGGGATATGTTGAATGGTTTTGCATTCACTTTTAGGCATGCCATCCTTTCATCTATTGGTTTGAATGCAATAATTTTTTGTTCCATTGACTGGAATACCATAAATCCTACTCCTCGATTTCCTTGCTTTTTATCTCCAGAATATCTAAAACTATACATGTTCTTATCAATTGCCCCTTGATCCTTCCATCTTATTTCTTGCAAAACCGCTATGTCTATATTGTATCTCATCAATTCATTTACTACTTCTTGCATTTTCCCAGGTATCAACATTGTTCTTATATTCCAAGTTTCAATTTTTATTTCATTTTTTTTCCTATTTTTTGACTCCCTTATTTTCTTTTTCGTTGTTTCTTTTTATAATCGTATGTCCTTTTTCATTCCGAGTCATTATCCTGTCCATTATCATCTCCTGTGAATCTATTAGTTTTTTGCTTGTCGTTTTTCCAGTGTTTCATTATTTTTGCTCCATCTCCATTCCTCTCCTTCTATTACGATCCTATTGTATCCTATCTTCACATTTCAACCTTATTTTTTTCTTGTGCTGCTTTTATTTTCATTTGTTTATGTTTCTTACTTTCTTGCTTCGTTAGGTCCCTTTCAGGAAACGTTTCAAAATAGCCTTATCCGGGTTATTTATTTCAAAAACTAAAACTATAGCAGCATGCTGGGAATTCAGAGTTGAATAAGAGCTACCATTCTGAAACTGGTCACTCAAAAACGTCATTACTAGATTAAATTAGTATATAAAAGGATTATGTACTGTTACGCGAGTGCCCCAGTGAACTTCCCATATGAGACGACTATGACTCCTCCACTCACTAGTTGAGAATCATCGAGACTACCTACCCCTTGTTCCCCCGCCACTAGCCGAGAACTATCGAGAAGACTACCTACCCCGCGCCCTTCCACTTGTTGAGGGATTTCTAGTCTATACAGCAGACGAGAGATTTCTATAAATCTAGCCCACGAGCGATATAAATAGACGGCATCGTTGCATACAGAGTACACAGATGGTGTACTCTGTGGTCATATTCTGAATGTGAGAAATTTTCTAAATGCCGGTACCATGAAATATGGATCTATTAAATCCATCTTTGTGATGAAACAGAGAGTTTGAAGAAGATAAGTACTTTGACTTACCTAGCTTCGGATCTCCTGGCTTCTTATTGACCAATAGTGTAGAAGTTTCTGCTCTTGACGTTTTATCCTTTTTTTTAATTTCAGCACCCAGTCGCTGATCTTCGTTTGCCGTTTTAAGGTGGTCTGGAAACGCTTTTCCAAATAAAAATTCGTCTATTGGACAGGTATCTGAGACCTTTTTAACCTTGGCATCCAGAAACGGTAGGATAGAATAACGCCGATGCAGGGAAAGAGCGTGAAAAACAACTGCAATTATTTTTATTGAGTGCAACATTTTTTCAGCTCCTTTCTAGATTCGTCCGTTGCCTCTGATTTCGTTAGTTCATATTGTTTGTCAAGGTCAACTGCTAATGCACTTATACCAGCTGCTAATTGTGTCTGTAATTTGCTGAGAAATATGTCCTGTTCTGCTGCATCCGTTTTCAGACAAGGCCGAATCTCCGGATTAATTGTTGGGGGCTAGAGAGCCAAATAATTAGCCAAACACGGATAAGTTTCCAGTGCTGCCTTGCGTGAGTCTTTTTCTAATCCGTTAAGCAAGAGACCAGACAAAAGTGCTGCTACATCTGGATTAACTTCCGGGCCTTTGATACCAGTTGATTGACTACCTAGTAATTCTAAAATATTTTGAGCCCCTCCATCTTTGGCTGCTGGAGCAGGATTTATTGAGGGGTTATCCGAATCAGAGACCGTCCCTGTTGTTTGGGACGATGACGCGTATGATTCACCTGTGCTGTAAATAACATGAAACAGTGTACTAGCAATCGCCAAAGCTCAGGAGAAGATCAGGAGGAAAAAGTGCGAGGACGCTTGGGGAAGCAAAATGCCAACCTGAGGGTGAACGGCTGGCTCCTCCTGAGTCGAAAGGTGGAAGAAAAAGGCCAAATCCTGGCCTACTCCATTGACGAGGTCTTCCACGGGGCCTTGGCAGCTAACCAGTTTAGAGCTTACTACAAGCTCAACATGGTTACTTTCAGGGTCCTGGGGGGGGGCTCGCCGAGTGGGGAAATTCAGGGTACTTCAGGGGAACCTCCATCACAGTAAAGGGGCTTCGGCGGAACTTACTGTGATAAGAGGGAAGTATGAAGTGGCCCTTCTTCAAGAACCCTGGATTAACAGAGGTAAGATTATGGGACTGAATGGCATTGGCGAGTTGATTTATGACAGAACCTCTGACCATCCAAGAACATGCATTATTGTTAAGAAAGGTATAAAAGCCCTTTCACTAACTAATTTTTGTTGTAGGGACCTAGCGGCGGTCCTCATCACACTGGGGCAAGGAAATGGGACTAGAGAAGCAGTTCTCGCATCGGCCTATCTTCCTTACGATGACCCCAGACAACCACCAACCAGGGAAGTCGAAGAACTGGTCAAGTACTCCAGAAAGAAGGGTGTGCAGCTGATCATTGCATGCGATGCCAACTCACACAATCTTACCTGGGGAAGCACCAACACCAACGAAAGAGGTGAGTCATTACTAGAATTTATTACGGCTAACAATTTGAACGTATTAAATGAAGGAAATAAACCAACTTTCGTTAACTCAAACAGAAAGGAGGTTATCGATATCACGATTGGCACTCATTACATAAGTAATTTCGTGAGTAATTGGCATGTGTCCGAGGAAGAAAGCTTTTCTGACCACAGACACATATTTTTTTCAAATTTCGGGAACCGAACCGAAAATAGAATACTAGCGTAACCCGCGAAAAACGAACTGGGAAGCATAATGCAGAATTAGTTAACAGTTTAGACCGAACGATGGTAAAAATTAAGAATACAACAGACCTAGAGATAGCAGCAGACCTAACACAGGAAGCAATTATCTCAGCGTTTGAAAACAACTGCCCAACGGTAAGGAAGAAATCCAACAGGAATGTGCCCTGGTGGACAAATGAACTTGCCGAAAAACGGAGACAGTTAAGGAAAAAGTTTAATAGAACTAAAGAAAATTCAGAAGAATGGACGGATTATAAGAGGGCCCTAACTGAATACAACAAACTGGTAAGGAAAGTCAAGAGAGACTCCTGGAGGAGGCACTGTGAGGAGATAGAACAGACTCATGAGTGTGCCAGACTGCAGAAGATTCTCTCCAAGGACCCTAATCAGACTATACACGCTATCAAAAAAGATAACGGACAATATACTGAAAATGGAAAAGAAACCTTGGAAGAGCTACTCAAGGTACACTTCCCTGGATCAATACCCACCATTCCGCCGCAGAACTCTCCAGCGACAGAACTGGATAGACCACGATGGGCATCCAGGATAAACTGGCGAACAGCGAAGGCAGTGGTAGATGCGGAAAAGACAGAATGGGCTATTAACAGCTTCAAACCATATAAATCACCGGGACCAGACGGGATTTATCCTATCCTACTCCAAAAAGGAGGAAGCACACTGCACAACAGGGTAAGTGAACTGCTCAGAGCCAGCCTAGCTCTGGGGCATATTCCAAGAACCTGGCAACGCATCAGAGCTACATTTATACCAAAACCTGGAAAATCTGGACAGGACACGGCTAAAGCTCTGAGACCTATCAGTCTAATGTCATTTTTGCTAAAGACTCTTGAGAAACTTCTCGACAGACATATTAGAGATGGTATATTGGCTACAAGACCAATACACCGAGATCAATATGCATACAGAGAGGGAAAATCAACCGAAACAGCATTACATCAACTCATAAAAAGGGCTGAATACGTGCTGGGAAACAAAGAGGTGCTGCTGGCAGCCTTTCTTGATATAGAGGGAGCTTTTGACAACACCTCCTATGAATCTATAGCCAAGGCGACGAGGAATTTAGGGATCGATGCCACGAGCTGCAGGTGGATAGACTGCATGCTCAGAAGCAGGCTCATAGAATCAACTCTGATGGGGGAAACAATGGCCGTATGTGCAACCAGGGGCTGTCCGCAGGGGGGAGTACTATCCCCGCTGCTGTGGAACCTGGTCATGGACGGGCTCATCAGAACCCTACACAGAGGAGGATTCGACACCATAGGATATGCAGACGACCTGGTAATTCTATCCCAAGGTAAATACAACAGTACAACCAGAGACAGACTCCAGATGGATTTAAATGTAGTAACAGGCTGGACTGTAAAAGAAGGGCTACGTATTAGCCCTTCGAAAACACAGATAAATGCGTTCACCAGAAGAAGGAAAAGGGAAGGACTTGGCCCTTTGACGCTTCAAGGTGAACCAATACGACTGTCGGATGAAGTAAAATATCCTAGACCCAGGCTTAACTTGGAACCGACATCTCCAGCACGTGATCAAGAAAGCGGAGGTGACCTTCATGGTTGCCAGACGTACTTACGGCATAAAATGGGGACTAAGACCCAGCATGGTACACTGGCTATACAAAATGGTTGTCATTCCCAGGATCACATATGCATCTTTGGTATGGTGGCCAAAGACCAGACAATCCTCTGCTATGCTAAAACTAAGCAAGGTCCAAAGACTTGCATGCACTGGCATTACAGGAGCAATCAGGACTACTCCTACAGCGGCGCTGGAAACAATGCTAGACCTTCCTCCGCTACATTATGTCATAATGTACGAAGCAAGGGCAGCACTAACCCGACTGGAAAAAGCACTAGACCATGATGTGGCACATGGGAGAGGACACACAGAGATAAGGCAGGTGGGTGATGACATTTTCAAAATGCCAACAGACCAAATGACTACCAAATATATCTTTCGCAAGAACTTCGAGATTGTCATCAAAGATCGAAAGGAGCTTGAGGAAGAGAACGCACCACCACTTAGTAGGGCGAATGAACTGATCTGGTATACAGACGGATCAAAAAATGAACTCGGCACCGGAGCGGGCATATACAGCAAGACGAGCAAATATGAAGGAATCGTCTCGCTAGGAAAATACGCCTCTGTATTCCAAGCAGAGGTTTATGCAATACTTGCGTGTGCAAGGGCTAACAGTATGAGAGCCTACAACAACAGGCAGATCAGGATCTACAGCGACAGCCAAGCCGCCCTTAAAGCACTTCAGAGCTATAGGGTGACATCTCGGCTAGTATGGGAATGCGGCGAAGAACTTAGAAGACTGGCGACTCGGAACAGTGTAACACTGGAGTGGGTACCAGGTCATAAAGGAATCGCAGGCAATGAAAAAGCTGACGAACTCGCGAGAGTAGGATCGCCAACTCTGATGAACGGACCCGAACCTGCTGTGGGCATCCCCAGATGCTTAACGAGGTCATGGTTAAAAGGGTGGTTGAAAGAACAACACAATAAACACTGGAAGAATACGACTGGGCAAATGCATGGGAAGAAATTCATAAAAGAACCATCAGAAAAAGTAGCGAAAGAACTGCTCTCAATGAGCAGGAACAAACTGCGCACCATTACGGGGCTACTTACGGGACACTTTCCCACAAAGGAGCACCTAAACAAAATAGGGCTGTACAACGGAGACCTTACATGCAGAAGATGCAAAAAGGATACCGAAACAGCTCTGCATATACTATGCAACTGTGAGTCGCTGGACCACAGAAGGCAGAACCCAAATGACTCCAGAAGACTTCTACAATCAACCAGCAAAGAACCTGTATGAGCTAATACAGGGAACGGATTGGCTGAATAGGTTGTAGTCAGAACACTAGGAGTATCCACAACAAGCCCAGGAGGCTGAGGTGGTACCGGCGAAAGGACGGCTCCGGGAAAAAAAAATCCTTAAGACAATGTCCAAAAACATTTTCCTTCATCAATGAATACCAATAATTGGTTGTAATGCTATAAAATTCATGTGAACTTGATGAATGTCGGCGATAGGCTTAACGCGAATCTGTACATTAACGGCGTTGACAGAACAAAGACTTTGTTAAATTTCTATTTTATATTTTCATACATTTTTTCGCCTCTTGCATGTGAATTTGTTTCAAAAACAGTTTTTATAACGACTAACTTATACCTGAGGGTTAGAAATATTGAGGTAAGTAAATATTATTAATCTACTTATTTATTATTCACTTCGCAATGAAAACTAACCTTAAATTGACATTTCAATATGATTCTGGATAGAATTCCATCAAAATGAATTATATGAAACATATTTTGCTTCCACAAATGTAGAAAATAATGACCTTATTTTCTGAAAGACCAAAACTATTTATGAATTATTTTTATTTTCAGAATATGCCTGGAAAGAGGTTGAATTCGAAAGCACAGGAGCTGGTCCTAAATATGTTGGATTATTTTGAGTAGGTATTTTGTAATGAGTATATTCAAATCATGGTATATTAAAGAAACATTTAGTAAGGTATTTATGTAGATTTTAGTAGTTTTGTAACTACATTACAATTCAATTCAACTATTGAATTTATCTCTATTTTTGAACAGTCAGGGTTGAAACATCGATGAAGTGAACAATCAGAATGTCTTTAAAAATATAGTATTTGTTCAAATTGAATCAATTACCAATCAACCATCGATTTCTGGAATGGTTCCCTCCATTTCTATTGTCTCTTCACCTTACATAAGGGAGGTTACTCCCAGACTTACCAAGATTTTCTCACAATACTTACAAAATATTAAATTTGCTTGTAAGAGTGCCTTAGTGGTGAAATCGATTTATAATCCTCTAAAGGACAAAATACCTATCTCAGATAATAGTAATGTGGTATATAAACTTTGTTGCAATGGCTGCAATTCTACATATATTGGTCAAACTTCTCAGAAGCTGTCTAGTCGTGTATCTCTCCATAAAAGTGATATAAGACTGCATCCAGAAAGATGTTCTCTTGCTAATCATGTTTCCTCTTTAGACCATATAATTGATTTTGAAGGGATTAAGATCCTAACTGGTGAAAATAATTACAATAAAAGATTATTTTTGGAAATGGCTTTCATGTTTCAAGAGGATGACCGTATTAATAAGAAAACAGACATTCAAAACTTAAGTAACCTTTACTCTCTCCTTTTTACTTTGGATAAACATAATTTTCATAAACATAGAAGTAATAATCACAATATATCTTTATAGCATCTAATAAGAATTTTGGTACCTCCCTCGTATTCCATTAAAATATTTTTCAATTATTATTTGTGATTTCCTTTATTGTGTTTTCCAGAATCTCTCTTGTCTTTGATTTGATTACTATGTCGTCCGCATAGGCTATTATCTGTCTTCCGCTCGTCCTGATATTGTTTTTTTTATTCGTCTCATTGCATATTCAAGTGTTAGGTTAAATAATGTTGCAGGTAGCAAATCACCTTGTCTTACACCCTTATTTATGTTTATTCTATCAGTTTCTCCTCCTTGTGTTTTTATCGTATCTCTTGAGTTTTCCATAGTCATCTTGATTAACCTTCTTATCATTAATGCCTAGTTCTTTCAAAGCAGACAAAAGTTTACCTCTATTTATTGAATCAAAAGTTTGCCGAAAGTCTACAAATAACATTTCTAGCTTTATTTGATGTTCATATGCTTTTTCCATTATCTGCTTCAGTGTATATATGGCATCTACCGATGATCTTCCTTTTACGAATCCACACTGATATCGTCCTATAGTATTTCCTGTAGTGTCTCTGAGCCTTCTGTTCATTGTAGCTGATAGTATTTTATAAGCAGTATTCAGTAATGTAATACCTCTATAGTTTTGGCATTCATGCTGGTCACCTTTTTTGTGGTTTGTGATTATCTGGCCTATTTCCCATTCTATAGGCATTTTTTCTCCTCTCCATATTTTGATTAAAAGTTGGTATACTATATCATGAAGCTTCTTACCTCCGTGCTTTATCAGTTCTATATTTATGTTATCTTTTCCTGGAGCTTTATTTCAACGTTTCGGTAGCGTTCCAGCTACCGTTGTCAAGAAAAAATAAGTAAAAATTGATTTTCATCCCTAACTGACACAACGGAAAAAATTTGACAAGACAATCAAAAAAATTTTTAAGTTTAAGACTGCAAAATTTTGTTATCAAATTTTTATTAAGGTCCATTCATAGTAGATCATATCTCCGGTAAAATGTTAAATGAAATATTCCATTTTATGACATTCCAACGAAATGATAGTCTACTAGAAATGGAATCCAGTGAAGTGCACGTTCCAGGAACGGTTTTTTTATTGGGCTAGCGCGTTTTTTTCGCTTATATTGGAAATGTTGTTAATAAAACGGGTTTCTTGATACTTTTTTTGTGTATGAATATTTAAGTTTTCAAAATATGTATACTCAGTTTTGTGATGTTGTGTATTGAAATGTGTATCGATTAACAACTATTCAAATTACAAATCATAAGAAAACCTGGATAAAAACTTATGATGCTATCCTGATAACGCATGTAATTGATTATTGGAAATTTCTCTTTCTAACATTGGTAACCAAATGTGACTACATTCGGCTGAAATACTAGCTACACATTTATCTGCATTTAGTTGTATTAAAGCACTTTCTTCGATTTTCCGTCTTTTATTATTGGGTTCTTTTAATAATATTTTTGACGAATCCCATTGAATTTGATGACCCTCTGTTTTGTTCCATTTTTTAGCAATATTGCCATGAATAGAATCGGCTTTCATAGTCGAATGGCCTGGCTCAAAATATTCAAAAGTAATAGTGTCAGGTCCCCAATTTTCATTAACAAAGATGACAAATGCGGTAAAAAGTGTCCAATTTTTGTTTTGAGCAGTACAATTGTCTGCCCAAAACAATACATGTTTTATATTATCTTCAAGTCTTATGAGTACATTTTAGTACGCCGACACTACATCTAGTGCATTTCGCCCCATTACAGCTTCATGCCACAAAATACAAGTATTTTCACCTTTCGCCCTTAAATTTGCAAATGTCTCATGGAAAACTACTAATCTGCTAACGGAATATGAATTTTTTATATTTATATTATATATTCATATTTATATTTATATTAAAATCTTTTGCATGTCTGCTGCATATAAAGCCCATTCGCTGCCCCATTTTTCTGAAACATCTTTATCATACTGTTTTCTTGCCTCGGTGTATCTTTGTTCATGAGCTTTGTAGTTATCGCATATTAAACATGATTGGGCATCATTATTGTTTATTAACCCTGAACCATTTTCTTTATTTTTCTCTTCTTCATCTTCGTCTTCTTTGTCAGCGTGGTTTTCACTTTCAGGCCTGTTTTCATTTTCTTTATTTTCAAAACATTCTTTCTCTTCAATATTGTTTTTTTTTTTCGTCGTGTCAGTATTCGGAAATTCATTTTCATGAGCATGTTGTTTGTATATAGAACATACGCTGCATTCGTCTTGGGAAGAGGCGGAGAATCCAATATTTTCTTTTTCAAAAACTTTACGGTGAGTTTTATAACTTACTTTTTTATATTTTTGATTAAAATCGAAATGCATTTTATGTACAGTAATATCTGATGGTAGGTATCTTCTATGGGGAGCATGCTTTATATTGTAATGGGAGACCTGAGGATGATAGGAATCTATATGCCCTTTTATAGTTTTGTAATTTTCTTCAGAAATATGTTTCATCTGAGCTCCACGTTTAACACGCGGCATATCGTTAATAGTATTATTTAAAAACGTTGTTATAGACCCATCTGTTCTGAATCCAAGAGTATGAATAAACGTTTTTTTGCAGACTGATAGAATATTTGTTTTTGTGCCAATATCTGATTCACTACTTGTTGAAGGAACAGTTTCAGTATTGCCAGTTTCGGTATTATCGGGAGCGATTTTAGAATTTTTTATTTTGCTAAGATCTGATTCGCTAGTTGTTGACGGAATAGATTCAATGTCGCCAGTAGCAGGAGCGGTGTTAGTTTCAGGCATACTTGTTAAAGGCAAGTGATAGGAAACAGAAAATCGTCTGTTATTTTCTGCGTCCACTTTTCTATACTTAACGTTATTTTTATTAATGTATTTATCAAAAAATAATTGCTTTTTGCCGTAATCTAGATCCTTAAAATATCCAAAAATATATTGCCTTTGAATAGCATTTATTTTTTGGGAGCATTTTTTCTGCAACTTTCTTCACAAGGGGATAACAGAACAGTTTTTTATTTTTTTATTTTTAGTTTTCTTTTGATTTTGTTGTAAAATTTTATCTTTGCTTTTTAATATTTTGTCCATTTCTGCGATTGTTATCCCATTAAACTCCCATTCTTCAGGAGATGGAAGTACTCTTGTTTCGTCTTTGTAATCAAGCAACTTTGGCTTTCTTGCAACCTCTGATTCATTTGTCAAAATAAAATCACCTTCTTTAAAATATTGTGGAACTCTTTTACGTTTTCCAGTCTCGGGTATTTGAGGGTCATAATCTGGGTCCATGTCCGAGTCGTCACCTGGCGAATCAGCATCTTCATTGTATTCAAGGGAAGATCTAAAAAAAAATCATAATTAATTTATGCGGAAATTTGTAGTTTTTAATAATTAAGGTGTTTTGTGTTTTATTAATTTGCTTAAGAAATAGATAAACTATAACATTACATACCCCACATTTGATTCCAAGACAAGACCAAAAATTTTCCTGCCGCGAGAAGTAGAAGCCATCATCGTTTCAATTTTTCGAAATAATTATTAACGCAGAGAAACCGCAGCACTGCGCCGCCCGCCTGCTCTGGACTCTTGCGACATACTAAAGTGAAAACTAAAACAACGTGCGCGCGATGAACTGGCCTAAATAGATTTACGACCTTACCCCACCACTCTTTTTTTAATTAATGAGAAGGCATAACACGACTTGCGAGACATTTGGCTTCAATAGCACACAAATTTTTATTGAAAGTAGAGTTACTAAGTTTTTAAATTGTTTTCTATAAGGCGGGTACTACTAGAGCATTTTTACTCGTACGAACGACTTACGCGTAAAAATGATCAGATGAGGACGCCACGCACATACGTACGCGTAGCAATTCTACGCGCACATACACGATCCGGCGGCTGTCGGTCTATCGAAAAGATCAAAAGGTTTTCGTGCGCATAACATGCTCAGTGTGGACGTAGTTGTTGTGTTCTGTTGTTTGTATCGTGAACTATATGAAAATGGCATTGAACAATATCACTGGAACGACAATTTAACGCGCACTGATTTTATGCT
The DNA here is from genome assembly GCA_963978555.1 of Galerucella nymphaeae. Classification (NCBI taxonomy): domain Eukaryota; kingdom Metazoa; phylum Arthropoda; class Insecta; order Coleoptera; family Chrysomelidae; genus Galerucella; species Galerucella nymphaeae. The sequence goes on along the minus strand of OZ021715.1, from coordinate 13,138,919 downwards.
AAAAATAATTTTCGCGGACAATATATTCGCTTTTGTGTGTGCACGCAATTTGTGCGAGTGAAAATGCTCTAGTCAGTACCCGCCTATAGAATAACATGTTAGTAAAGCCACTTGAAAAATATTCTTTAAAAAAGAACAACAAATTAATTTATATAAGACAAGTTACTAGGATTTGTTTTGTTTGTTTTTTAATTTGGGAGATAGTAACTCCACTTATATTTTTTTTTATTTGCATTAAGAATAAGAGCGTATTATATAACTCTGTTTACTATATTTTTAAGTTGAAGAGTGTAGAAACAATAACTAAAATTGATAACCATGTTAGTAACTCAACTTCTTCATTTATTTTAGCTTAACTCCAGTTACTAAAAAACGCATTGCTTGTTTCTAGGTACCTAATAGAAAGTAAAAATATAATTTAGAAAATTCTACCGGGTAGGTTTTTTGCGCTAATTTCAAATATGCAAACAAAGCAAAAACCTAGTAACTCGACTTACTAGGCTTTTCGAATGCACGGCTGTAATTTCATTTTATCAGCCGCCTCGTGTTGTCCCGTGGTTATTATATAATCTTCGAAATATTTTTTCCAAAAAGTCCATTCGGTAGCGGCATTCTGCCCTTGTAAGTCGAAATCAGGTGGAAGTTTAACTGGTCCCATACCCAAATGTGCCATTCTTATAAGTTATCTAGATTTATAACCTCACAATTGCCACGTGCTGTTAAATTTCAGTCGTCGCTTCACTTGTCCTCCTTTCCAATTATCGTGTATTGTCGCATCGCCATGTATTATTATGAGGGATTAATTGAAAGGACAGACTAAAGGATAACAATACTTTTAACTTTATTGTTCACAAACACTCTTATACAGATCACAGATGTGTAATACAAAAGTTCCTTCCTTAATATATCTATGACAGGTGACGTGACCTGTAGGGGTACGTTCTTTTGTATATTCAACAAATTTTAAATAATCAAAATAAACAGAGGTGAAGATTGCGTTCAATGGGAGAAACTAAGGAGCCAAACATATCAATCTAATGGCTGTATTTGTTTCCATATCTAAGACTACTAATTGGTTCATGTTGATAATAATCACATTTTTCATACTAGTCCTTCGAAATATTGTGTGATTAAATTATATCTCACTGAACCATTTCTGTTTAACCTAGGGATATTGGGTACAACTGAATCAATATTATTACTTTTTTCAAATATTACCAAAACATCCTCATCTACATCCAGCTCTGGTTCATTTTTCTCACAAGCTATGTTGTGGAGTACAGCACAGGCAATTATAATAGGTTCTACTTTTCCTGTCTCAAGTCGAATACCCGATGCTAAAATTGGAAATCTCTTCTTAGGAACCCCAAAGCACCTTTCAATAGGTTTCGAGTTCTTATTTGACTCTCGTTAAAAAGCTGCTCTGCTTGTTCTTGGGGATTTGTCAAAGGTATCATAAGATCGGACTGAACAGGATATCCACTATCACCCACTAAAAAATATTTCCAAAGATCCCATCTTCAAACTGTGCCCGTAAACGGGAATTAGCAAAGATTGTTGCGTCATGAGCAGAATCATGCCACCTACAGACAGCATTCTGAATTTTTAAGTTGGGCCTACACACCATTTGAACATTGAAACAGAAGAAACCTTCCCTGTTTCTAAAAATTTCCGCATTTTCATCTCCTGGGGACAGAATTTTTACATGGGTACAGTCCAATGCACCAATACATCTTGGAAACCTGCTGATATTAAAAAACTCCTCCTGAACTTTCTGTATTTCCACTTCTGATTAGGGCATTTGTATAAATTCACGACCAAGCCTTGCTATTGAAGTTATAACTTTGTATATAATTCTGCTGGCAGTTGATTTATCAACTTCTGTAACAATATACAAACTTAATAGGATAATACAAATAACATTCTAAAAATTTACCTGAAAAATCTTCAACTGCTTGTAAAGTACACCCAGTTGCTAAGAATCTTAAATTCAGTAAAACTTTTTCTTCCGGTGTTACAGCGTTGACTCTAAATAGTACATATACCAGGCATTTAATAACAAAAAAAAATACTTAATTATTTATATTATATATTTATATTTTTTGTTTTCCCACTTTGCTGGAACACAGGGGCATTTTAATAGCAATATTATAACGTTACTGTTACTTTTGGAAGACAGGAGACTAAATGAAATATATAAAATGATCTGGCCTTTAACCCTTGAGTACTAACACATCGAAAGATTGAGTATAAAATATCTCTCCACTCCCGCGTTACAGACGTCGGCCAATCACATCAGCAAAGATTTAAAAAAAAATGCGAACATGCCCAGCGTTGGCGTTTTCGTGGATTCATTTCCACCTCAGTGTTTTCATTTAGTTCGTCAACTTATCAGATTTTCAAATAATATTTATTCACCATTTAGCACCTCTTCCAAAAATCTTTCCCTGTTTCTTAACTGCCATTTTAGAGTCACTGCATAATTTAGCTCATAAGTCACGTGCTCAACTTCAACAAACATTCTCCCTAACCTCAAAATCTTTCTCCTGTTAACTTGTTTCAGTAATAATTACATTTTTTTTTTTTTTTAACAACTGCTATAATAGTAAAAGTATAAGTGGCTATTAAATTTTTAAAAACACGCGAGAAAGGATTTGGAATGCCCAAATTATGTTTTTAAAAAATTATTTATTATTTCAATTAAATGAAATCTAACAATAACTAGTCTTAATGCTACGAAAGTTAACAATGGAATCATTTTATGAATTTGAATTTAGAAAAGAAAGAAAAGATAAAAAATGCTGTATGGGAAGTTTCTAGGAATTGTTATATGATGACATCTGCTTATCATACGTGGAATACGGATGTAACTCCTCCCTTCTTAAATTCAACTCCGAGGGTTAGCGAGGGAGTTGAATACTAGCGAGGTCCACTGATTGGTCCTCTTGGGGTTTTCTTCTAATACTTCTTGAAAGTCGTCTAATAATTAAGTAGCCTCCTAATATAAGTAGAAGGCAATATATCAGGATTGTCCATATGCTTGGAGTTTAAGATATTTTTGTTGATGTCATATCTGGGTTATTTGAAATTATTCTTGTTTTAATATTTTAAAGTTCATCCAAATTGGTTTTTTGTAATTGAATTTGGGTAACTATCTTTGGGTTGTCTGGATGTTGGAATTTTAACTCTGGGAACAATATTGGTTGACTGTGGATGCTGGTACTGTTCTCGTTCAGGATTTTATTTTGGTGGGTGTCGATATGGCAACCTTTTGGAATGTGGAAAAGGTATGTCCCTATTAGTAGGGGAGCCCAGACCGTTAAATTTTCAGTTGCTAAAGCGTCATGGGGACCGATGAGATTGTGGGGATTTGTGCCTAAAACGAAAAATCATTTATGTTCGCTTTGCCATTTTAGTGGGTAGGAGAGGGTGTGCTAATTTTCAAAAATGTAAAAAAAATCATTCACATATAAATACTCGAGCGCTTCAGGCAATCGCGGTGTATACCCGCTTTGTTTTTCTAACAACCGAGAAATATTATTTTGACGATTAATTAGAAGAGGATGGCTTTAAAAAGGGGTAGAAAAAAAAAATATTCGAGCGTGTCAGATATTCGAAGGGAATATTGAGAAAACTCAAAAAAGTTTCCTATTAAAATATCTGATGATTTGGATGCGATCAAAAATCATGGTAGATTTTTAAAAATGTAAAAAAAAGTGACCTTGAAATACTCGAGCGCATCAGATTTTTACACAAACTGTTTAACTTGATGTTCTAGTCATCCTAAATGATAATCTGACAGATATATGAAGGAATATTCTTAATCTGGAAATTTAAAAAAAAAAGAATTTCCCAATTTTTGAGTGGAATAAATTATTACGCATATATGCAGGTGTAATTTTATTTATTGATGCAAAAATACATTTACCAACACATAGAAAAATATTTTAATCTTCATTCTCACTGGATTCATCTTCAAAATTGATTCCACCTTGGTCAATTTCTTCTTCATTTTGTGTTTCTGTAAAAAGAAAGGGTTATATACTTTAACGTTTCCTATTTTTTTTTGTATTATAGCATTAAAATGAAACGTACCTGAATCAAAAGTATCTCCTGATATGTCAGGTGTTATGACAATATCTTCGTATGCTTCAGGAAGTTGGCTACCAAGGAACCAAGTCGGTTCTAATTTTCCATCAACATTTGTCCATACACAGTTAATTGGTTGCATCTCAGTTACGATTCGATAATGATCATTCCTCCACAAGCATGCGATGTATTTCGATCTTAATAAATGTTGCCGTAGCTCTGATTGGCAAGGTGGCAAGTTACAACCGTCGAAGTTACGGACATTTAGCGAGAAGGGCTGAGACGTGTCTGATACTCAATATGTTTTATTGAATATTTCCATCCTAGCATAATTGACATTATTTAGTTTTTTCAAACCATATAGCTGGCAGATAAAAGATTCCATCGTAGGAAATAATTCTTCAAAATCAAACGCTTCAGTTCCTAAATTAGCAAAAGCTTTTTGAAAAGTTACAGATTCCATTAAAATTTTCAAAGGCTTTTTTTTGGGACTCAGAATCCATATTACACTCGGTTATGAACTGATCGCGAAGAAACATCCCAGACGAAACCGTTTTTAACAAGCAATTAGCTACTTGGGGTTGCAGCCTGCCCAGTAGAGATATTATAGAGTTGATCTTTATTTATGGAAGAAGAGAACGGATTAGTGGTCTGTTCAATGCTATTGATGAAAGCTTTAATTTGCTCCTGATGCTTTTTAATTCTATCTGGATGTAGGTCTGCTGCGACGTCTTCATTACTGTTACTCATGCCAGCACGATTCAGAACATGTGAAATTATTCGAGTTCGAGCTCCATGATTTCGCGCCCAACGTTGTCTGGCAGAAATAGAGGACGTTAGATTTACGATTCCTGTGAGCCGACGTGCTGCTTCACCATTAATGGTTTGTTCCAATGTTAAGTCAACTGGGATCCGCGAGAATGGTTTATTGGTTCTCCTGATACCAAAACGATCCTTTTGAAATTTCTGTTTGGAGACCTGGATATGTCTCATTGACGTGTTGTAGTTGATTTAAATAAAACACTAGCCACCGACTGTAATTTTGCTGATTAAAGTGGAAGAAAAAACTCATTTTTTCCAACATTTTTCCGAGGGAGTAATAGTACAGATCAAAATCTCCAACTCTTATACTTCGAATAAATAGATGGTATAGATTTATAAAATCAATATACATGGCATGAAATTGTGGCGTTTTACCGTGTTTACCTTCTAAAGTCTCTGCTGTATAGCGCTCATATAATTGGAGTAGATTTTGTGTTTCTGAATGTCGTACTTCAGGCGAATGATCTTGAAGTTGCGAGAATGCGGTGAGATACTCAATCACAGATTCATCAACTGATAAATTTTCATTTTCCAAAAAAGAATTAAAGTGGAATTGTTGTAGTGATAACGCCATAATAGAATGTAATCTTTTACACCTATTATAATTTTTTCCACTAATGATACCCGAAACTGAGCCTTCAGCAATCAGATCAGATTGGTGAGTCCGCACTCTTCTATGAAGCTACCAACTGCTTTAAAAAACGCTAACTCGACATGGAAGGCTCCCATGTGAATGAAAATGTTATCAAATTTCGGTGATTCTTGGGTTTGAATGCAATAACTTGTTCGAGCTATAGCTTAATCATATGTAACTTGAATGTATGGAGCATTACATTCTTTCGCAATCTCTTGGCTTAATTCTAAAGTTTTTAACACTGTAGAATGATTGGTAGGAGATTCATTGATGGGAGTCAAATACGAATTTTTCTGAACTGATGAATTATCAATTATAATTTTACTGTGGTATCCAACCCACATTGGAGTGTCGGGTATACTAAATTTATGCGATAACATCCACATAGCATCTAATTGTTTAGTTGTAATCAAATTTGTAGGTTCTTTGTTGAGTGCGGAAATATCAAGCTGATTCCAAGTGGCTATTTTTAATTTTTTAGTGAATGGGCGCATTTCAAAAGTTATTTCTTGGAAGGCTCGACGTTTTCGGTTTCTCGGTGTCGAAAGCGACGATTCAGAAATATTACTGGGCACGATTTGACTAGGAATTTCATTGGAGGTTAAAGGTATGATGGGCAATGGATCTTCATTTTGAATAATATTTTGAAAAATTATTCCCACTGTGTCATGGAGAGTGTCTTTGCCGTTTAGCGTTTCAACGAAGCGATCGAAGTTGTCAAAGGCAACGGCTGTATTTAAATCTGGACGACGTAAAATATGTTCAGGACATGTATAAGCGCTGTTTGCTGCAGAAAAAGTTAATTCAGTCTCCAATTCTTCTAAAACAGTATATGAACAGCAATGTCCATATTTAGACAACAAGTTGATTATTTTCTTGCTGTTACATAAGCTTTTCACGGCCAGACCAAGTGTATCTGTATCTGTATCTGTAGAGTAGGGAGGGTGAGTGTAGGCTCACAGCACTTAGGCCACATATGACCCATTGTACATCCTCCCGAGGAGTTGTCCTCCTAGGTCATCGTCCATCCTGTCCTTCTCAGGAAGGTGAACAGGTCACCAGGAGACATCTCCTTTATATCGGCAGGTGTAGGCCAAGACTCACCGAACACACACTCTCTTATCGACGATAACTCCGGACACTCGCATAGGACATGCCTGACAGTCTCATCTTCCTGTTCACACATCCTGCATATAGGTGTGTCCACTAGCCCCATAGTATGGAGGTGTTTCCTTAGTTGACAGTGGCCAGTCAGGAATCCCACTGTTATACGTAGATTTCTTCTGGTCATCGCCAAGTATTTTTTCGGCGCCATCTTCCCAGGGTCGCCCAGGGTGATCCTGGCAAAACTGCATCCTTTGATTGCCTCCCATCTCTCAAGGGATTGAGCATGGGTGTAGCGTTTGGCTAGTTCCGCAATTGTCGAAGTCGTCAGGCCGTAGGTGTCACTGGGTCCAAGAATTTTCAGTCCAGCGGCTTCCCTGGCTAAAGAATCAGCAATGCGATTTCCTTTACTCCTGTCGTGCCCTTTAACCCACCTCAGGATAATATTGTTATCTGCCGAGGCGTTAGCTAAATCTTGGTGGCACTCTAGTACTAGTCTTGATATAACACGTTGTCTGTTCAAGGCTAATAGGGCTTGTCTACTATCAGTGCAGATTATTATGTTTTTGTCAGAAATTCCTTTTCTGGTTAGTTCTTTTGTGGCAATTGAGATACCAGCCAGTTCTGTTTGAACTACGCTGGTATTGTTTCCCATTCCCCACTTGATCCTTAGGCTTAGTGCTCTCGAGTAAACTCCACATCCTGAGCCTTCATTCATTTTTGAACCATCTGTATAAATGCGTATTGCATCTGCCGCATCTGGCTCTGTGTTGTGTTTTATTTGTATTTTGTAGGGTTTATTAAACAAAAACCTGGGTTTAATTGCATCATTGGCTGCCTGCAGCAGAGGTAGCGCAGTAAGCGCTTCCTGCCATAGGCTTAACCGCAATTGGCCCACTCCTACTTCGGGGTTTACACCAGCCGTGCGCAATCGTACCATGGCCATCAACGCAACCTCCTTGACATACAGGTCCAGAGGGGTCAGACCAGTAATAAGCTCCATTGCTGCGGTTGGTGTTGTTCTCATGGCTCCTGTGATGTTTAAACAGGCCATTCGCTGTATTTGATATAGTTTTTGAATGGCCGTTGCTTGTAGAACCTTCGGTCCCCATGCAATTGCTCCATACGTTAACATAGGTCTTATTATTGCAGTGTAGATCCAGGAGACCACTCGGGGTGACAGCCCCCATGTGCGTCCCACTGTTCTCCGACACTGTTCATAAGCCACATATGCTCTTTTTGCTCTGCTGTGTAGATGAGAGTTCCATGTTAGTTTCCTGTCGAGGGTAATACCAAGGTATTTCACCTCTTCAGAAAAGTTTAGTTTGCTTTTGAAGATTTCGGGGGATTTTAAACCCGATAAACTCCTTTTCCTGGTAAAAAGGACCATCTCAGTCTTCCTGGGATTGATCGAAAGTGAGTGTTCCTTACACCATGTTTCAATTAATTTGAGCCCATCCTGCGCTCTATCGCACAGTGTGTTCACAAATTTGCCTGTCTGCAAAATAACTATGTCATCTGCGTATGCAATTGTGTAGATTCCATTGTTGTTGAGGTGATTAATCAGGGTGTCCAGGACTATGTTCCACAGAAGGGGTGATAAGACTCCTCCTTGCGGACATCCCCTCATGACCAGTCCTCTTACTGTGATGTCTTCTACATTGATACTTATTGCTCTACTAGAGAGCATCTTGAGTATCCATTCTCCTACTACCAGAGGTACATTCCTGGAGTTGAGTTGCTGGGTAATTGTTGGAAAGGTTGTTTTATCAAACGCTCCCTCGATGTCTATGAATATACCCAGGGTGGATTCTTTGTTGTCCAATGATCTTTCGATTCTGCCAACCACTTGGTGAAGGGCCGAATCAGTGGACCTTCCCGGAGTATATGCATGCTGATTTGGATGAAGTGGGTGGTGAACTAGCACTTCATCTCTTATGTACCGCTCGCATAACCTCTCCATTGTTTTTAAAAAGAACGATGTGAGACTAATTGGTCGGAATGCTTTTGGTAAGGTGTAATCCATCCTACCTGGTTTTGGTATGAATACCACTCGTACTTCTCTCCACGTACGAGGAATATACCTCAGAGCCAAAGAGGCTCTGAAAATTCCAACCAGGTGCGGCATAAGAATATCCATTCCCCATTGAAGTAGGGCTGGTCTTATTCCGTCAGGTCCTGGTGACTTGAAGGGGGAAAAGCCCGATATGGCCCACCTTATCTTGTCCTCGTCAATTACTGAACTAGCAAATTGCCAGTCGTATTGTGAGGGTGTTGTTGGTACTTCCATCCAGTTTGACGTTCCGGGAGAGACAGAACCTGGGAAGTGAGTTTCCATAAGAATCTCAGCGCTCTCTTGAAGGTTGGCGGCCTTGTCGCCATTTTCCCTTGTAAGGATGCCGATACTCTTATGTTGGTCGTTTGAGAGCGCCTTCTGTAGCCTAGAAACTTGTGGGAAGTCTTCGACTGCCTCACAATAAGCTCTCCAGGCTTCTCTTTGCTTTTGTCTGCAGACTTTTTTGAACTCTTTGAGGTTGGCTTTGTATATTCCCCAGTCCTCTTTGAGTGTTGTTCGTTTTGCCTTGTTAAAGGTCGTTCTCGCTGTCTTTCTGAGGTGTTCCAGTTCAGGGCACCACCAGCTATTGGTCGTGCCACCTGTCTGAACCGTCCTCATCGGACAGGATTCCTTATAGGCAATGTCCATTTTGTTTTGGATAGATACTGTGTACCTTTCCAGTTCCTCATTATTGCTAGGAGTCAGGACCTCTGTTTCCCGCAGAGCACCTTTTAAGAGTCGATTGTAGAGAGCTACATCCGTCCTCTTCGGGTCGCGAGATTTTACAGTGGTCCTGAGATCCTGGCTTACCGTGTAGGTCAGCCAGCGGTGGTCTGACATAGAGATATGATCTGACACTTGCCAGTCCTTAATTTGGTTTGATATTTTGGCTGTCGCCAGCGTAATATCTATTAATGTTTGGCTACGGGCGTTAATGAATGTCGGCTCCGTGCCTCTGTTTAAGATTGTTAGATCTTTCTTAATTATATATTCATAAAGAGACTTACCTCGGGCGTTGATATCCTTGCTGCCCCAGCTCAGGTGGTGGGAGTTTGAGTCACAACCCAATATCAGCTCCACTCCCTGGTTGTGGCAGTGATCCACTAGTATCTCCGTCTCTTTAGTCGGTGGTAAGGTGGCTGCATCTGAAGGTAGGTACACCGATGCTAGTACCAACGCCGTATATTTGCCTCTTCCATCTGGACATTCCACTTTAACCGCAGTAAGGTCTGAGGTGCAGAATTGTGCCATCGAAGAGGCTCTATATTTCCTTGGGACGTAAACAGCTGTCCTAGGCTGCTGATTGCTTGGTAGGCTGAAAATTTGACCCTTTAGACTACTAAAACCAGTAACTTTGGTCTTTATTATCCAGGGCTCCTGGATCAAAGCTATTGCATCCTCCAGTACATCAAGGTGCCGACATAGTGTTGCCGTTGCTGCCTTTTTGTGTTGGAGGTTGCATTGTAAGATATTTACCTTTTTTCCAGCGTCCTTACCCATAAGTAGGATGGATGGAGTTGGATTTTCTTTAGAGGTCCATCCGCTCCTCCGTTAGGGGAGAGGTGTCCTCGCTATTTTCGGGTACCTCCTCCGTCAGGTCATCGACTGCTTCGACGTCCTTTCCGGAACCCATGGTTGCCTTGGAGTCAGTATCCACTTTAGGTGGCTCGACTGCCAAGGACCTCGGGTCTTCAGAGGTACCCCCTGCTTCTTTCTTCGAAACCCTGATGGTCAATGAGGTGAACGCATAGCTCATCCTCATCGACTTCTTCCTGAGGACAGCCATATCCTTGTCTCCGATCCCGAAGACAAAGAGGTGTCCTCCTGGGTTCACCTTAACCTCATGGTGGAAAGTGCACCATCTTGCAACCGTCAGATCAGGGTTCTGCGCCCTAAGCCGACCAAGCACCCTCTCTTTTTCACCGGATGTCGTCTTGTGGACGTCCTCCGGGATCCAGAGCGAGGCCTTGGTCAGCCTAGGGAGCCCATCCACGCTGACGACCGCCAGTGATGCTTCCTCCCACGGCTTGAGGTTTTTTGTGGCTTTTTTCAGCCACTCTAGCGTCCCGTCGTCATCGCAGACCACTCTGATGATTTCACCAGAGTATGTCCACGACTTAAACGTGGGCGTTTTGCTGTTGGTGCTGGAGGCGGAGAAGATGATCTTGTCCAGTTCCTCTAGCAGTTGGTTTTTGATGATTTTCTCCCGTTCTTCGGTAACCTTACCGTACGGGTTAGTCTCATCTATAATAGCAACCTTGAGGTGTCTCAAGGCGGCATCCGCAAAGGTTTTAGAAGGAGCGGCGACATTTCTGTCGGAGCGCGGCTTCTTCAGCCTTCGCGGAGTCCCCTCCGTGGAGGTGCTCTGGTGGAGGCGCTTTCCTGCAGGGGCAGCCGGTTCCATGCCTTTGTTCAAGGCGGAGCTCTTGGCGCCCGCCGCAGGAAGGGCCTTTGCTGTTGGAGGTGGAGTGATGGAGGAGGGGGGTGCACTTGAAGTTGCTGCCACCCCTGATTCCCTCGCTCTCTTCCTCCTTTTGGCTTCGGCGCCGCAAATGCGCTTCCGCCTTTGTGTTTTATCACGAGGTGATCTTCCGTGTCCAGCCTCGTTCTGTGCAGTATTTTGGGGTGGACATTTCTGTTCATCCCCAGTTACTGCTTTTGATCGAGGTGAGCACTTCTGTCCAGCCTCGGGATTTGTTTTTGTTTTGTTTTTGTTTGTGTTCATTGTGTTCCCACGAGTAGCAAGGGAAGGGTTGGTCACCTCTGGCAGAGCCCCGCATTACCAGAGGAAGGCTAATTACAATGGGGTTCCGCCCGGTTCCCCAAGGGGATCGTTCGTGACCGCATATCACCCTGCGGCCATTCAGCTGTCGGCACGATTCCTTACACCTTAGCTTGGGTAGGCTGGTCCGCGGTGGCATGTTCAGCAAAGGCTTTTGAGGAGGTTTAGCTCCCCTCACCCTACTTATTCTGCCACTGACCAAGGAACCGGCGACAGTCCCTTGGCCGTTCCCCTATCCGCCACCTGGGGACGCGCCCGATAGATAGCCCAGTCCACGGGGACCAAGTGTAATATGTTTGGAAGTTTTAATTTTATGGCTGGAAACAGCACTTATCCTTATTGTCCAATAGAATAAATTGTTAGATCGTTTTTACTTTCTCTTACTCGACGTCTTTTTCGTGATAAATGTGAAACATCCCTCGAAATAAATGTTTCCAAAAAACACTTCAAAAGTTCTGGCACATAATCACATTCACCTTTAATTAAGTCCTCAGCAGTGCAATCTTCAGGCAATTTCGTTGTCGTAGAATCTAAAATTTCGTTGTATTGCAACTGAACGAATTTTTTCCTTCATTGACATGACATCAAAAATGTTATTATAATCAACAATATTGGCTGAGATCGGAGTAAGAAGCTTTTTTTTATTAGCATAATAGTTATTTATGCAACAAGTGCAAAAAGTGAGTGTTTTTTGCACGCGACGTGAAATTGTCCAACGAGGTCTTTAGGCCGAGTTGGACAACACGTCGAGTGCAAAAAACACGTTTTGCAAGAGTTGCATACAATATTTTTTCTAAATTCATGCAAAAACTGGAAAATTAGAATATAAATATGTTAAGAACCTAACCTAATTAAACTCGACCCGTTCTTCTTTTTTTGTATCTTTATGGCCTCCACCTTGTCAGTACTCAATCATAGCTGGTTTTCGCCTTGGCCATTTAAATTTTAAATAATTAAAGATTTTTGCAATAATTGTAACTCGTTGAGACTAAGTAGTAATATATACATATTTTATTGTTGTATTAAAGCAGGATCAGATACTTGCTATGGATTTTTATTTAATTTAAATGTTTATGTTTGTCATTAATCATCACAAAACTGACACAAGAATGACAGATGAGTGCAATAATAGTATATTACGTAACGTGTGTGGAAAGAAGCATTTTACGCACGAATGGAAGCATTTTACGCACGATGCCGCGTAGCGTGAGTGCGTAAAATGCTCTACAACACTAGTTACGTACTATACTTTACCTACGACCTACTTCTACATGTATTTATACTCTTATTATTGATAATATTTGAACAACATCAACAATATTTGGCTATTTCTGCGATTTCCATGATAATATTAAATCCATCTCACTTTCACTCGACATTTTTTTAATGAATAAAGCTTTCCACAAAATACACAAACTATTATAAGTTATAAGGATAATAAAAAAGTGTTTTAAAAGTTTCTTGACAGTTCTTACGCAAATCGCTATTGCAGCCTATACCTAAGTTTGATGTTTTGACAGCTTATGTCAGATTTCTTAATAAAATGGCGACGTCTATTGACAGTTGCTAAGATGTTGCTAGGGAAGCCGTGCGATTTACTTTACAGCTGTGCGTTTTTTTTACCGTGCGTAATAGACGTCATTACATTGGCGCCGACTGTGTGTTATTGACTGATTACAGGGGGGGTCGTAGGTAAAATATTTTATTGCACTAGTGCAATAAAGTACCACTTTTTCCATTAAATGTGGTTCATAAATGTGTTGTTTTTTGCATGAATGTAGAAAAATAATTTTTATGTTCTTTGCAAAAGTCTCCATTATTTTACTTTCTAAATGTCGATCTGAAAATGAAGTGCTATTTATGGTTTCCGATAGTAATTTGTACTGTTCAATTAATAATCTATGGTATTCCTTTTTTACATGATCAAAAAACAGGCATTCATTTTTTCTGACAACGTATTCTTCCAAAATTTCACATAATAAATCATAAGCTGTACCAGAAGCCTTCCGTCTTTTGACAAAATCACTTTCTTCTTTTTTATTGATATCACGCAAGTATTGGTCCTTACAGCATTTATGATAGGGAATTAAATAACTATTAGTAAAGGAACTGATTTTTTCCAACATTTCAACATCATTGTGTTCGGTAGCTGCACTTTTCAACAATTCTATTGTTCGTGATTTATTGACTGCTAATGGCACTACACGGCCATGACGTCTTTTCCTTGAGTTTTTGCAAATAAAACAGTCCAAATGTTGATTAATAACCGGATCATCAGCACCCACTTGCTCATCATCAGCATCCAATGAATTATCACAATCTTTCGAGTTTGTTTCAGGATTGTTTGATTCATCTGCTCTGAAATTTTCAAAATAAAAATAATTCATTATATAAAAAAACTATTTGATATTGTGGTGAATCTATTAATAAAAAAAAAATATAATAAAACCTTATCAAAATTTGATTGAAAAAAATGAATGTTATGAATTTTACGTAGGATATAATCATACAATGAATAATATATTACATTAAAACTTACTCATCTGCTATTTTTCCAGTAGTTTGCGATGTGCTAGAAATAAATAATTCTGAACACTCTCCAGCAATTTCTGGAGTATCATCAAGCTCCTAAACACTTTCTGGTGTTATTTCATCACTTTTTTGAAAATCGGACGGTATTTTTATAGCTGTAAAAAGTTTGTAGCACTGGACATGATATCCATCGTTTAAAGATGTTTCATCAGAAATTTCAATCGTAGCATAAGCGTTTCTAGGTTTTCTTTTAACTGGTTTTGCTCTACGATACTCCAGAATAGTTATACATTTTTTTAAAGTAGGTATCTGGTGTGAATTTTTTAATTTTTTCACATGTTTCTTGCTTACAAAATACACATTTCACTGTTACATTGCTCATTATTGCAATGCATATAAAATTATTGTAATAAAAACACCATATATCTACGAAACACCAACAAGTTATTATGATCAGCTGTTAAATCAGTATGGCGGCAGATAGTAGTGTGGGGATAGTGCGAGAGAGTGAAATATAGAGAAAGAGTGAGAAGGAAACAGAGGCGCGGAGTTTCAATCCAGTTCTCAGCAGCTGTACGCACTATACTTTATTTATGGTTTACGCTACATCACCTCATGAAAATCGTCAGATTATTTTTATTCTGCAATTCTTATAGAATCTTCTTCAAAATAAAAAAAAAATTAATCGCGCTCGAGTATTTCATAGTGACGTTTTTTTTTACAATTTTGCCACCCATCCATTTCCTCATGCCACGCTAAAATCATCAGATTATTGAAATATCTTCTGTTCTGTATGTATTTAACTTACCTGGCATTAATCTGACGCGCTCCAGTTTTTCTGAAGATCGATTTTTTTTTACTAATCTGACGGGTTGTTCTCGGAGGACGCCCTTATATGAAGGATTTATATATTGTAGGAGTACATTACAAGGAATCTCCTCATATAGTTTTCTTACGCGCTCGAGTAACTCTTCAAATCCCCTCTTGGGCTCCCCTACTATATTATTTCAATGGTTTCTACTTGGCTATGGCAGATTAGTGTGACGGCTTCTTTTATTGGAAAAACTGCAATCCATTGATCGGTTTTGTGTAGTCGTTCGAAAAGAGGTTCTATTTCACATGGATTTTCTTTCTTGATGTCTTGCAATTCGATCTCTTCGCCTAGGTATATTGTCGTTGGGTATAGCTCAAAACATGGATTGCTCATAAACGAATATTTCGAATGATTTTTCAATAAATATTTATTATTTGTTATAACTGCTGTTATTTGACCTTGTTTTTCGACAGGGATAGGATACAAACGATAGTAATTGAAATTTTCATTCAGTGTTATCGGGATTTCTAGTACAAATGTGATTCTTTTATTCAATATATAGCTACTAATTTTTGTAAGTTGTTCAAATAGTCCAATATTTTCTATTTTCACTTTAATAGGCAGTTGACTATTTTTTAACTGCTTTTCGATCAAACTTAATTCATTATAAAAGTAGGTTGTTGTTATTATACTTGGATGCATTACTTTTAATTTTGAAAATGTTATAGAGTTGTCAATATCTTGTAGTATTGATATGATAATTTCGAACATGTTAATAATTTGACTAATTGTATCTAAGAGGATAAATGTGTTTTCTCTATGGAAGTTTCCGTTAATTAATGCTGAAATTTGGTCTAGTTTTGAAGCTAGAGTTTGTTCGTTGTGACTAATTTGATTTATAGTAAAGTTAAATTTATTTATCAAGGAGATTGAAAGAGAATTTTGTGTTTTCAAGTTATCATTAAATTTATATTGATTTTCTTGGAGTTCTTTAATCAATTGATCGTACCTCTCTCCATCGCTTTCATCGAGGTTACCGGTTATTGTCTTAACGATTGATCCAAGACCGTTAATGATACCTCTTTTTGGCCTTTGAGCAGCAGGTAATATTTCACGTAATTTATTTTCAACTTTTTGTTCAACAAATGTTAGAATTTTCAAATAATTTGCTATATCGAATGAGAAATTTTCATTTTTTGAAAGATAGTATTTAAAATATTTTGAATGGATATTCAATTTATTCACTTCATCAATAATTGGATGTAGGTCATAGTAATGCAATAATTTAAAATTATTGACTGCAATTTTGGCAATTCCCAGTTCTACTGGCAATAATCCGAAATTGTTTTCCATATTTTTTTAACGAAATATTGTCGTCAGAGGATCCGACGGACCATGAAAGACTGAAATAAAATAATTTTGTTTATTTTATTTATTTACTTTTGAATTTTTAAATTTACATGTTACCTTCGTCGTTTTAAATTGTCCATGTGGACTTTGTTTTGATCACTTGTCTCTACCGTTTTATTTTCCGTATTAACTTTTTTTATGAGGGTTGGCTTTTGAAATTTAGTTGCTTGTTTTTGTCTTTTGTGTTGCTTAATGTAAGTTTTTTGGTTTTGTTGGAATTTGTTAGGATCATCGCGAGTTTTGTTAATTGTCTCCGTGCGTTTATGTTTTTCTTTTATCAAATCGTCATTAATTTTTGCGTAAAGGAGTTTTGAACGTTCTTTATTATGATCGTGGATGTAATGGTTTATTAGAATTTTGTCTATGTCAATATTAAATGGGTCGTTATTATTTAAATGCCCTGTAGTTATATCAATTGGTTTTAGTTTTGTTGTTGAGTGAATGGTATGGTTGTATGCTAAAATGGCATAAATCATTTCCATGGCAATAGGTGTTTTTACGAAACCTTTTGTGTTTAATAATCTAACATGTTCGATGAGTGTTGAGTGTAATCTCTCGATAGAGCCTTGTGATTGAGGGTGATCGGGTGATCCAAAATGAATTTTTATTTTGTGCAAGTCTAGGAGTTCTGCTATAGCAGAATTTTTGAATTCGGTTCCGTTATCGGTGAATATTAGTTCAGGTATACCGTGATGAGAGAAATATATTAAAAGATTATTTACAATTTCTGTGCTTGATAAAATTGATAATTGGTATGCTTGTGCATATTTTGAAAATGAGTCTATAATTGTCAAAAACTTGTGTTGTTCTATGGTAAATGTTCGCGATGCATATGCTATTGGACGATCTCCGATAGGACCTTGCGATAGCACTGCTCCTATAGCAAAGTTGCTAGCGTCTGTTGTTAAGTTAAATTTTTGGGAAAAATCCGGATATTGTGAAATTGGTTCGTTTATTAATAAGTTTTTGCATATCTCGAAACATTTATTAAATTCGTTACCATCAACGATTTTCGCTCCCTTTTTCAAACATTTTGTTAGGGGCTTCGTAATTTTGGCAAAATTTGGAATAAATCTGCGATAATATCCCAGCAGACCGAGGAAACCTTTCATCTGCTTAGTAGTGTTGGGTATCGGATGATTTTTTATAGCATCTATCTTATTTGGGTTTGTTTTAACACCATCGGGGGTTACTACATGCCCTAAATGAGCGACCTCTTTTCTCAAGAACTCTGATTTATCGACTTGTATTTTAAAGTTTGATTCTCTGAGGCGTTGAAAAACATTTTTCAAACGTTCTAAGTGTTCTTGTAAGGATGTGGTGAATATTATAATATCATCCAAATAAACAAGACATTGCTCCTTTTGTATGCCACGAAGGATATTGTCCATAACACGTTGGAAGGTAGCTGGTGCTCCTTTTAGCCCGAATGGCATGCGCAAAAATTCTCAATGCCCGTTTTCGGTGGTAAATGCTGTTTTTTCAATATCTTTTGGATCCATCTCAATTTGGTGGAACCCACTAGCTAAATCGAGAGTGGTGAAATATTGACATTTTCCTAACTTATCTAAAAGGTCGGTGATATTAGGCAAAGGGTACTTATTGTCTACAGTTTCAGCATTTAATTGACGATAATCAATAACAACTCTCCATTTTTGTTGGCCTGAGGTGTCCATTTTCTTGGGAACTACCCAAATAGGAGACGACCAGGGTGAGTTGCTTGGTTGAATTATATTTGAGTTTGACATTTTTTGAATTTGTTTTCCAACTTCATTTTTGTAAATGAACGTATATCTATATGGTCTTGAGTGCACAGGTATTTCGTCAGAGGTTTTCATAGAATGCTTTATTTTATTTGTGAAAGTGAGCGGTAAGTTGTCTTGATAAAAAACGTCGCAGTATTGTTTAATTAAATTTACGATTTTTTGTTTCTCCTCTATGTTTAAATGATCAAGTCTTATGGTTGAAAAGTCCAAGTTTTGTTTATTGGTGTCATCGAAATTATTTAAATTTAATTCTTGAATATGTTCTCTGTCGAATGGTTTTACTGTAAGTGGTTCTGAAAAGTCTAATGTGAGTTGATCGGTACCGTTATTTAAGATTGTAGTCAATGCCATACCCTGTTTAGCTATAGTTAAGCTTTCGGGTATTTCACAATTGTGAATTTTTTGATGTGGTATAATAATTTCTCCGTCTGAGATTGACGTTTTAACTCGTATTACTTCTTCGGATCGTGGAGCAATTTTGATTAAATTTAACTCATTTCCGGTACGGTGAAAAAGTAGCTGAATTTTTGAAAAGGGTGTTGACAAATTACCTTTGTCGAAATCTAAATTTGCTTGTAAAATTTTTAAGTTGTCTAGACCTATTAGCCCGTCAAATACGTTATGAAATTTAAACAAAAAGAATTTTAATTCTAAAGGTGGTGGCAATTTAAATATTTTTGATGCTGGTAATAAAGCACTATACAGGGTGTCCCACGACGAGTGAAAACTATCTGTATATGGCAAAATACTCATAGTAAAATCACGAAAATTTCTACGTTTGGGTTTTCGGATACGAACTTTTCAACTAAAATATTTTCAAAGATGGCCGACTTCCGGTTCTACCGGAAGTCGACTGTAACTTTGTTATTTTGAATGGAACACCCTGTATATTAATACATTTTTAACACGTTCAGTGACAGTACTCATATAGAAATTCCACTCCATGTGACACTACCGTTTTATTGTACGAATAGACTCGATATTGTTTCAGGTTAGTGATTTATTCGAAATTTGAGTGAGAAGGATTATAATGTGTTTTTTTTTTAATTTTTTTGGATGACGCCGATCAGCGTCCTGTCACGCTGTAGAAGCATATTTGCTTTTGTTTTCGCATGACGCTGAACGGCGTTGTAATTAAAATCAAATAAGAAATGTAAAGAAAGACATGTATTCAAGAACAAAAGCGATCCTAATCATAATAAAAAAAAACTCATCATTTAAATGCATTCTACCAAAGTGTTACATTTATTTGTTATGCCACTTTTCAAAACAGGATGGGCGGCTTTTCAACACATCCCTTGCATCGAAAACTGGTTTCGCGTCGTGTGTTTTTGATAGTACACAGTTTATACTTTACAAAAACAGACTTCTTTCCAGACTTGGGACCTGGGACACCAGGAATTTTCTCGGGACAATGACCCAAGTTTTCTTTTGGTACAGAATTTTCAAATCTTCTGTTAGTGTGTCTGCTTGTTCTCAGTAAGCTCTTTGTCTCGAGGT
Source organism: Galerucella nymphaeae (assembly GCA_963978555.1). Taxonomy (NCBI): domain Eukaryota; kingdom Metazoa; phylum Arthropoda; class Insecta; order Coleoptera; family Chrysomelidae; genus Galerucella; species Galerucella nymphaeae. Next base: position 13,119,410 of record OZ021715.1, on the reverse strand, counting down.
TTTCAGGCAGGTTTATGAGGCACTTGATCAAATCATCCCTGAATTGTAGAAAAGAGTATTTTCTATCACCGCCTTTGCAATACTTCCTGTAAAGATAAAAGGCATTCCAAACTGACACGTCCAATAGATGGAACAAAACTTTTTTGTACCATCTAAGCGTCTTGCGGGAAGAGGAGTAAGTGGAAGTCATTTGATCGCATCTATCTATCCCGGACATGTGATCATTATATGTTACAGCTTCTTCAGGCTTCACATATTCTTTTCCAAACTTATTTGTCGTTGTCACCAAGCGTGGATGGTTCCGAGTTGAAATCACGAGAACATCTCTCTTATCCTTCCATTTAGAGACATATACGATTCCTCTACGTTGCCAGATATGTTCACCCTTTTTTAGTTTAGATGCCACAACTTTCTGGGGATTGTTCTTTCGATTAGCCCTAAGAGTTCCGTTTGTGTGCGTTCTCAACGTCAAAAGCTTCTTTGATAACTCGTAGCTGTTGTAGTAGTTGTCCATGAAGATGTGGTGTCCTTTCATAACATAGGGCTTCAGCAGTCTTAGTACGAGAGCGGTGGTTTTACTGTCACTTTTATCAAGTGCTGCAGCTTGAGCTCCACTATACATTTCCATATTTAGAAGGTACCCATCTGAAGTGGTTACCTCGAAGAACTTGATACCATATCTAATTTTTTTGTTTTTTATATACACTCGGAATCCTAATCTTCCACGAAAATGTAAGAGACTTTCATCCAGAGAAAGTTCTTTGCTTGGACCGTAGACGTTCTGGAATTGAGCGATCAACATATCGAGAAGGGGTTGCACTTTTTCTTTGGATCTCGAACCAGGAGGGGAACAGCAGATAACTCTGAGGATTTGTTGGTAGCGCCTTCCAGACATGGTAAAACTGAAGACTGGATGATAAAACAACGGATCAGAATAACAGAAGTAGCGTTTCATATTTTTTGTAGATATCTGACCTTGGAGCAAGCATAAGCCAAGAAATTTCTTCATTTCATCAATTGAAATGGGGCGGAAATTTGCGTCTCTACAATGTCTTGTTTTTGGTCTGTTGATGTTGACTAAGCTATTTCCATAGTCATTCGAGCATTGTATGATAAATGATAGTATTTCAATCAAGAATAATATTATGTAGGTAGGTACTTACTTTTTATGTTGCTCCGAAAAAAAACTTCTCTGTAAACAGACACTACCCTGATTAGCAATGTTTTTCAAATGGCACTGAGACACCGTACGGCGTGATGCGCTCTAAAAGCCAAGCTTGAAGAGAACACGTGGTTAGGGCGATTGGGAGGGGATAATTACCTGATATATGACACTACGGCTCCCATGATAGGTGACAGTAGGAGTCCAAAGAACATTGGCTGATATGCATATTGGGACGCCATACGGCGTACTGGCACTAGAAGACTTTGAATTTTTGACGCCGGACGGCGTCATGTCACGTACCTAGGGAAGCAAGATACCGCCGTACGGCGTCGATGTCACTGATCGTGTTAAGATCTACGTAAAATTTTGGTATACTTTTGTCTAAAAACTTTTTCGAAAAATGAACACTTTTTGAGTTATTGATTATTTTGTAAAAAATTTGACCGTTGAAGACCCTTATAAATTATTTTTTTACGAGGAGACCCTTGAAGATATGAAAATGGTCTCTGTTCGGTTGCCTTGAGCATGGTCAAGCGTATTTGAATCTATGTTGAAAAATTTTTCATTTTATACAGGGTGTGTATAAAAAGTGTACAAAGTTTAACTTTATAAATATCAAATTTCTCCATTTTTCAAATAGAACCACCCTGTTTTTCCTATTTTAATGCATTCAGGGGAAAAAAATAAGGCAAGTACATGTATACTTTCCTATACCTAAACCTTACCGTTATCCAGATATTGAATGTTTTCTGTAAATTTTTAGAGATGCAGGTGTGGTCTAAATTTTGATACAAGCACTAAGATAGAAAAAACAGGGTGGTTCCATTTGAAAAATGGAGAAATTTGATATTTATGAAGTTAAACTTTGAACACTTTTTATACTCACCCTGTATAAAATGAAAATTTTTTTAACATAGATTCAAATACGCTTGACCTTGCTCAAGGCAACCGAATAGAGACCATTTTCATATCTTCAAGGGTCTTCTCGTAAAAAAATAATTTATAAGGGTCTTCAACGGTCAAATTTTTTACAAAATAATCAATAACTCAAAAAGTATGCATTTTTCGAAAAAAGTTTTCAGACAAAAGTATACCAAAATTTCACGTAGATTTTAAAAATGTATTGATATACAGGGTGTTCCATTCAAAATAAGAAAGTTACAGTCGACTTCCGGTAGAACCGGAAGTCGGCCATCTTTGAAAATATTTTAGTTGAAAAGATCGTATCCGAAAACCTAAACGTAGAAATTTTCGTGATTTTACTATGAGTATTTTGCCATATACAGATAGTTTTCACTCGTCGTGGGACACCCTGTATTTGTGAGCGGACTTTTGAAATACAGTAGATACTAAAAATGGGTCCTTTTTCATTTTATCCGGGAACAACTCATATACTACATTCGGATCTATAAAAGATTTTCTGGAACCTGAATCAATTAGTATTTTTAAGTCGTATTCCGAAAATAAAATATAAGATAATTCACTAGAATTAGCGTTATTGATACAGATAACTTCAGGATCTAATTTGGTATATGATTCCGAGGCCTTTTGAAAATTTCCATTTGTTTGTTCGAGATCAATTGAATCATAAGATTCTGAATTATATGCTTGGTTGCTTTGTTCGATATTAGCTATTATTATTTGAAATTTCATTTACTCTATAATCATAAACATTGTCTTGCTCAGAGTCCTGAAAAGAAGTTTGACTGTCAGTATTAAATAATTCTTCCGAGATGAAAATCTTGCGGGGTCTTTGATTCGAATAAGAAGTGTTCGAAGCGTTTGGCATGTTACGGAAAGTATTCGAGGGTGTACCTCTGTTAAAGGCGTTTCTAGTTGAAACACTCATTGGTGTGGGTTTTGGTAGGTTTTGGTTTTGCGTTGGGTTGGGTCTAAATACATCGTTGTTGTTTCGGTTTTGTCTGAAATCGCTAGAACTGCTTGGAAAATGTTGATTTCTCAACGGTTGGGGAGTGTTTTAATTGAAATTGTTTCTATTAAAATCATTTCGATGATTGAATTGATTTTGATTGTTTGAATGAGGGGGTTATTGAAATTGGATCTTTGCTGTTGCCTCGTTTGTAAGGAATTTTGTCTATAGGGATTTTTATTTTGATAATTTTGGAAGTAACCATTGTTATCTTCCTGTAGGACAAATTGCAATGCACATGCTACATGCCTCGTCTCTTTGGTCTGCGAAATTTCTTGTAAGTGTATCTTTTAAGGAATTCCAAGTAGCGACATTCTGAATATTTACAACTAGTTTGGCATTGCCACGTAGTTTTTTTTTTTTTTTTTTTTTTTTTTTTTTTTTTTTTTTTTTTTTTTATTAAATTAACGTGTCTCGATTACTGATATCATTGACACGATGACAGTGTTACAATATTAAATTCACAGTGTACATAGTCACATTACATTTCAACATTTTATAGTGCATTGAGTATTTCAATGTCTTTTAAGTATTTCAATAAGTTTATGTGATTCTTAGCTTCATTTAAAATTATATTCATGTTGTCTTCCAGGTGATTTTGTTTTCGTTTCAAAGTATAATGACCACATTCTGTCAGGATATGTTTCACTGTTAATAAGCAGCTGTTACAGTGGCTGCATACGGGAGGATGAGTAGAGTTCATGAGATAGCCGTGTGTTAGCTTAGTATATCCAATTCTTAGTCTTCTTAGGATGACTTTATTTTTCCTGGTCATTGGTGGGAATTTCGAGGATGTGATAATCGGCTGTACATCATGTAAGTGGCTTTTAGATGTATTTTAGATGTATTCTTCCAGTGGGCTTGCCATTGATCACGTGATTTTTTCTTGAACATTTTTTTAATGTCGTTATGCAGATGTACATTTGTCATTGGTATAATGTTCGACGTGGAAGCTTCCTTAGCGGCTAGGTCTGCAGCCTCATTTCCTTTAAGCCCAACATGTGAAGGTACCCAGATGATAGTGACAGTTACTCCGTGAACTATAAGTTCATTATATGTGTCGTGTATTGAATTCACGAGAGGATGATCAGAGAACATTTTTTCAATTTCTAGAATGGATGATAAGGAGTCTGTACAAATCGCCACATTCTGATCCGTTGATTTTAACAATCTAAATGCCTCAAGGATACTATACAATTCTCCAGTATAGACGCTGCATATATGAGGTAGTTTGATTTGGTGCGTGATGCCACAGGTACTTACAACGGCACTACCTACACCTGCGTCACTTTTAGAGGCATCAGTGTGAAGGACTTTGTGAAACTGGTTTCGATTGAGAATTTCTAAAAACGATTGATTGATTACAGTATTAGGAGTTTCGTGCTTATTAAAAAAGCGAAGGGAGGTATTTATATTCGGTAGTTTCTTGTTCCATGGCGGTTGAGTAGAAATAAGAAAGGGTGGAGTTGTGGAAAGATCGAAGCCATCAAGAAGAGGAATGAGTAAGTTAGACAGAGACTGAATAGTTCTAGTAGGTTAAACATGTCGAATGGGATTGTTTTGTTGAATAAGCAGATGATAAACTGGGTTTTGGGGATTGGCTGATACACTGGCTGAATAAGAGAGAAGTAGGCGTTGTCGTCTCAACCAGAGTGGAGGTTCGTTGGCTTCACAATACAAGCTTTCAGCTGGGCTTGACCTGAAAGCACCTAAGCAGATCCTAAGACCCGTATTATGAACAGAATTAAGGGCTTTCAATTGCGTCTTAGAGGCGGACATATAAATGAAGCTGCCATAGTCTATTCTGGAGCAAATGATAGATCTGTAGACTGCTAGCAATACTTCTTCTTCGGCTCCCCATTGGAAGTGAGACAGAGTTTTCAAAATGTTAATATTTTTCAAGCAGTTACCTTTTGTTTCTTGGATGTGTAACTCGCGCGATTTCTCGAGCACGACGGCGAAGCTATGACGAGTATGAAAAGGTTCAATGAGCAAAGAAAACAATATAAATCATTCCCACTGTGATCTCGGAATTGAAGAAAAATACCGAAAAGATGTCATTTATTTTAATATTAAAGTTGCTAAATCAAATTCAGTTTGCGTTATAACTTAAATACTGATGACAAGAATATAAAGTATTGTTATTGACAAAAAAGCTTTCATTCCGTAACAACATAAAATTCAATGGTCTCGTCTGCATCATCATCAAATTGATTTTCAAGACCTATTAATGTTTTTTTATTTATTGTACTTAGAGTAAAATGTCATCATTCTCGTGCTCAATCTTTCCTCAGCTAAAGATTTTCTAAATTCTTTCTTTCGATTTCCATAGCATTTTTTTCATGAAGTCATTGAACGTCAAATCCCCATAGATAAAGTAGCGTTGAATTCATTTGTAATCTGCTGCCAAGCCTTCTTGTTTTTGTCGTGGAAGGCCGATCTGTTTTTTTGTCTTCAAGAATAGAGGCATATTTGCTCAATATTATCCTCAGTAAATGCACTTTTTCCGAATTGAGGAAGTTGGGATCACGTACCTTTTTATCTCATTGTACTTCACACTTGAAAAATAAATTCGTTTCCCTCAATGCCGCATACATTCACATAAATGAGAAACCTAAATCAAATCATCAAATCACCAAATCAAACTGAAAATTCAAATTTTGACACAAATTACGTCAAAATTTCCAAGTGGAAACAACGTTGCCAAACTTATTTGACGCTTACCTAAGCCCTGCTTATCGTTCAGCGGTACCTACCATAAGAGATTAATCGAAGCTCAATTTTTTGAGCGCGCTTGAGTAAACCTCGATTTAGTTAACGGTGCATATGCACCTTAGTAATTTCAACCTACATGGAAATCGCTGATTCGGACAATGTATTGTCTTTGAAATCTTCCAGTATAAATTTGGGAGTAGAATAAATACGAACTCTGGTATAGAGACTTACATAATGTTTAAAAGGAAGTTCGTTCTGGGATCTGGCCAATTCCCTTTTGGTTAGCTATAGAAATGAGTTTTTTGACAAATATATTTCCCATCGCAATAATGTTCTCAACAATGTCCCTTGACGGTACATATAACCCACTTAATTGATCCTTCTTTGTCATGTCTTACATGGAAATATCACAAATAGTATTACATAAAAATATCAATATGCCGATAAATGTGAGACCCTCGTCTTCACCCGAGTACAGCACTGTATGCCGTTGGTCGCCTGCGTTTGAACATCCGATATAACGTACATGATCAAATGTGGCAAAACATGTCTTGTATCAGTATCTCTGACATTTTCTCGTTTAGGGTGCAAATCGTCATACAGATACCAAAAATAGTCCTGATTTCGCGTAACTGGCATGTAATGTAGTACCCCGACTAAAACGTAGTTTTCACCATCCAATGAAATTGTTGAGGAAATTTCTTCGAGGATAATTGGGGGTTTCTTCTTGCTTGCTGTATATAGATCGTCGGTCATTATCGACGAATCGATCCAAATGTGAGGAATTCGGTATCAATTGTATTTATCATGTCGATTTCCAAGCCTTATTTTACCCTCTAAGTGCAAGTCAATGTGCTGCTGTACAAATTTGTCGGGTCTGGTGGGTAGAATTCCTCTAAGAAAACGTTTTTTTATACTCGTGAATTCTAATTCCACAGCTAAGGATGTGGCTATTCTCGGGCCCTTAAAATGCGACCGCATTATACCTGTCCACAATGCCGCATACGGCATTAGCCTTTTTTTCGATAAGTTATTTTGACGTTTCTTTGAAATTCAAAGAAGGGGAGTTGACGAATACTAAATGCGAATGCTGATTGGTGGATTTCATATACGTTCTAGGATGTATATGAATATATACGTTCAGTTAACTGATATGGCCAACATTTCCATTCTGTAAACTGTGCGAAAAATGGATAATATACATGTGGGTGTAGAAAATAGTAGTTTGTGCAACTAGTTTGGATATGATGGCCATATCGCACGAGGACGACGACGACGTCGTAGGCGGAGTGCTCAATCGTTCGAGTGCGATATGGACAATCCACACGAGTCGAACAGTATATTTTTTCTACTACCCACTTAAAAAATCTAGAAAATAAACATTTTAATAAACTGTAATCTCGAGAGTTATATAACTTCAATTTCAAAGTTTTCAACAATTTTCATAATTTTACCAATTAATATCAAGCGGAGTAATTATTTAGAAATAAAATTAACAATAAAAAAAATTTCTTCGTTGGGAATCGAACCCTGGACCTAGCGCGCGATAGCCTGGTATCCTTACCACACGACTACCGAGGAATGTTCAAAATGGATATCTATAACGTCATATGAATTACATAGTTTTATAAAAGCTGAAGTCTATCAGAAGTCCTCTTTAATACCCATTTTATTCTGTTTTCAGTATTTGTTGTTAATTTATACGGATTATTTTATTTATGTTTATTATTGTAAATAGATATTCTTGATCCAGTGCTTCTAGGGGAGCCTTTTTTTCGATAAGTTATTTTGACGTTTCTTTGAAATTCAAAAAAGGGTAGTTGACGAATTCTAAACGCGAATGCTGATTGGTTGATTTCATATACGTTCCAGGATGTATATGAATATATACGTTCAGTTAACCGGTATGGCCTACATTTCCATTCTGTAAACTGTGCAAAAAATGGATAATATAAATGTGGGTGTAGAAAAATATATTTTTCAAATGGTTGGCGAATTCGTGATTGTAGCATCTATTGATTGTCGTTCCTGTCTGCGATTCGACAACTAAAGTCATGGCTGATTCATTTAAACTGTTGGCCCATTCTTTCCAGCCAGTATCCGACGATGCGTCTTCATCTGAATGTTCGTAGTAATCACGTTGATCCTCATTTTGGTTTACCCCTTGTTCGTCGTCTACAGATACGTCCCGTATAACATGATTGATATTTTGAAGCGTGTTTAGTTTTACCTCTTATGCATGACTTCAATAAAAAGTCAACGATAACGAGTCAAATATATCATTTGCAGCGGTTAAAATAGGGTGGCAATCAACATTCGGCTACTGGTTTCTGGAATTAAGTACACGCCTTGATGACCGCGCACAATTCTTTATTTCTCTTTTAAGTTTTTTTCATATATATTTTCCTTTTCGCACTTGTGTACGACGAGGGTTCCATAAGGATTTTCGCAATCTGTATGCTTAACCCTCAACCACGGATAAGGAGTCTGACAGACTCCGCGGAACATTTCTCTCGATGCTACTCTCACACTTTTTACCCATTTCGTCTATGCGTTTGGGTACCTTTCTAGTAGGGATGGCGATTCTTTCCGAAAAAGATCTATTTTTAAATCGATTCGAATCGTGACCTAATCCACAAAAAAATCGAGGCCTATAAGATCGATTTCTGAAATATCGATCTTTTTTCCAAATTTTTGTTTATAATGTAATATAAATATATTTTATTGAAAACCAGATACATATTATAATTTGACGATCTCTTATCAGTGAAACCAGGTGATTCGATGATAAAAAATATTTTTATCACCATATCAAAAGATCGGATCTGGTATAAAATAAGACATTTATTTTTTAAATGTATTTCTTTACAAAGTTGAGAAAATAGATATAGTTCCTAATGCTTAATATTTAAACTTTTAAAAAACGACAGTCTGTCAAGTTTACAGGGATCCAAACGATTTTGCTCATCGCTTGCGATGTTTCCGGCAATCTAGAAAAGGCGCTCACAAGGAACAGATCATCCCACGATACTCATGTACAGCATTGCTATTGAGTGAACGTGGTGATAAATAGAGTTTTTTTGTTCTTGCCAGTAAAGTATAGGATCATACTTTAGGTGCTCAACTGCCTCTGCAATTATTTCCGATAACTCAACAAATCGTTCTAATTGATAAAAACAGACTGAATAAGCCCCAACGGCTTTGTTTGGTGATCATGAGCTTTCTTTAAAGAATGAGCAGCATTTGTATTGTGCTTAAAATATGTAGTAATATCTTTAACAGCTGTTAGTAAATTCTTGGCTTCTTCTAGTCCACCCTCCCCAGTCAGCACAAGTCCGTATGGACGTTTTGAAAACGTCTACTCTGGACATTCAGGACGTCTTAAACACGTCCATATCCGGACGACGGACGTTTTATGGACGTTTTAAGGACGTCCATTGTTACTAATCAGGATGTCCTGGGGACATCAATTACAGGTCCATATTGAGACCTTAAATGGACATATTGGGGACATCAAGAATATAACTATGTTTAACTTTATTACGAAGTAAAACACATAAATACTATAAAACATATTTTCGACACAAAATTCCTACACATTTACATTTAAAATTTTTTTGAGCTGGACTGCTTGCGCTCACTGGCTCGCTTTAGCCCGGATTGAAGGGATACCTCTGTCTTTTCCTATCTTTGGCCTTTTTGGCGTATTCTGCTGCATCTACAAAAACATTTCTTTAAATCAAATGTGAACTATATATTAATATCTTACTATTGTAACGTTTATTTTAATTTATATTTATAACTACTTAATTTATATTTACAGATTTGTATGTACTGTCCTAAATTTACTAATTTATATTGTACACTGAACTAACTAACTACACTAATTTATATGAACGTCACTGAATAAACACTTTATCGATCGCTTTCCTTCAGTATAAAACACTAAGGCCCGTATGCACCGTCAACAAGTTTTTTAGCTAAGAAAGGTTTTTCGACTTAAGTCGAATTTTTACAATTCACCGTCATAATAAACTATTTTAAGCTTTCCTAAATTTAAGTCGTGCATTTTGTCGACTTACGACTAAGTTGATCTTTGTGTATATTGTCATTGTGTTGTCATCATAGATAATCTTTCATATTGTCCTTACAAAAAAGGTGACATTATTTCTGTGAAAATTGTTTATTGAATTTTGCATTAGTAGAAATATTAAAATAATGGAAGTCGACCCATTTTTAATAGATGATGATCTAGATATAATAGATATTATTGACTTTGGTTTTCCTCGGAGATTTTATGTTAGAGAAGATTTCTTTGATACAATGGACAATTTGTCTTTCTTTCGAAGGTTTCGTCTAAGGAAACCTACAGTTTTGAATGTGCTAGAACAAATTGAACCGTTTCTCGAATTTGATAATGATTTGTAAGTAAAAGTTGATATATTGATATAGAGATATAATTATATCGACAATTTTTTCAGAAATAATAGTGTTTCGCCAATAAACCAACTTTTAACAACACTGAGATTTTATGCATGTGGAAATCATCAAATTTCGATTGGAGATTTTATTGGAATGCACCAAACAACAGTATCACGGATTATTAAGAAGGTGACCCATGCTATTGCATCTTTGGCACCGAACTACATTACCCTGCCCAATCAGGTTGAATATCTCACGACACAAAACGAGTTTTATTCTATTGCTAGATTTCCAAGGGTTATAGGATGTGTTGATGGCACACATATTAAAATTCAGAGTCCTTGTATGTAAATTGGAAGACTCATTTGAATAAATATAATTTTTTGTGCACACAGTTAACAAATAATTTATTCTAGGCGGAGAAGATGCTGAAATATTTCGTAATAGGAAGGGTTACTTTTCTCTTAATGTTCAGGCGGTATTTGATAGTCATCTTAAAATAAGAGACATTGTAGCCAGATGGCCAGGCTCCACTCATGATATGACTGTTTTTAACAATAGCCGAATTAGAGCTAGAATGGAGGGAGGTGAATTTGCTAATTGTTTGCTTTTAGGTAGGTGGTAGCTCTATTCAAACCACAATTTATGAAATATACATTTATTGCAGGTGATAGTGGTTATACTCTGCGGAACTATTTTTTAACACCATTAGCTCAGCCAGTAACAAGAGAGGAAAACTTATACAATGAAGCTCATATTAGAACACGAAACTGTATTGAACGAACTTTTGGAGTTTGGAAACGACGCTTTCCCGCCCTGGCTTATAGTTTAAGATGTTCTCTAAATACAAACATGAGCATAATTATTGCTACTGCGGTTGTGCATTATATTGCAGTTAATGCGAATGAAGATTTGCCTCCATTACCAGATAATATAAATGAAGATGAACTGAATTATCTGATTGCACAAGGCGATATTCCCAATGTTGCTCCAAATAACATTAATAATTATAGAAGACAGCTAATCCAAAATTATTTTGCAAATTTATATTAGATATGCTAGTTTTACCACCAAGTTTCATATTCAGAATTTCAATAATATATTTGTAAACAAGCTTAAAATAAATATATGGGAGTGGAATCCTATACAGGAAGTTTCCAAAGTAATCTGAAAGATTGCTGTGGCAATTTGCTATTTAATTTAAAGAGGATAAGTTATTATATTTATTTAACTAGGAATCAGTCTATTTATTTTTGAAAGAAAATTATTAATTTTCAACTTGAATATGTACAAATTTTTCTTTTTGAGATGTATTAGATTCATTTCCCATCATCCTTCTTGGGTGGACTGATGTATAAATAAAAATGTTATTGGCGTTTAATGTTAATAAAACAGTATTTGGAAAATGTACCTTTTATTTTCTTCAACCTATTTCAACAAAGAGTAGTGAAATAAAAATACATGAATGAAAGTAAATATTTGCTAATAAACAACTACCTCATTTACAGAAGTTTTAAATTAAATAGTACAGAGTGCATAATTATAAAAAAAACAGGAAATCGATGTAAATATTTATTATAAAAAACCCAATACCGGAACTCGAAAGTAAATTTTAGTACAAAAGAACTTTATGTTAAAACAGTACACAGTGCATAATTTACAACCGTCCATAAATTCAAATCAATTTAATAATATATAATGAAATTGTTGTTCAACGGAAATAGGATTTGTCAAATTTATGCACAGCGGAATGAAGTCTTAACAGAACAGTCTCATTATATTTCACTGAACTTAATTTGAATATAGATAGACGTTCACCAGAGTGTGAGTTATGTGGTGCACACTGTTCTAACAAACCTTACATATGCACAACAAACTTTTGCTAATTTGGATAGCGATATTATACACATAATATATGGAAGGGGGTCATCCTTTGGCTCATTTTAGGACTCAAAATAAATCATATGACCATATATCCAAAATAAGAAAACTAATATTATTTCTTCTTTAATTCATCTATTTGGAGTTGCAATAGCTCTAGTTTCAGTTTGCGTTCTTTTCTTTTAAAAGAACATTCTTCTTCTAAATCTTCAGTTAATTTATCAGTAAGAATTAGCCTCTTATCTAGCAAGAGGTCATACTTTTCAGCAAATAAAGATGATGTTAAAACTTTTACTGATCCTGTTGGTCTCCGACGAGAATAGCTTCTTTTTTTACTGGGGGTTTTGGACTCATTTGCTTTCTAAAACAAATAATTTGAGTAAATTTATATAACACCTCCAAATACATTAGGATAATTTTGTTCTTTTTTCTTTATCAGAATTCATATCAAATCAAATTATGTACCACATACCTCATTTTCATTGCCATCTGGTTTGTTGTTCTTTAACAGTGGGTTAAGTGGAACAGAGAATTGTTGAGCACTAAATCCACTACCCACACGCCAAGTTTTATCTTTGACACCACTACATTCAGAGGTAATATTCTGAAACAAACAAAATTGACTTATTGATTTTAATTTTTTCCTATTTTATTGAAACTGAACATAATTTAATAGTGTCCAAACATAGGAATCTTGTGTTTCTAATTTTTCTCCATAACACAAAGGTAACTAATGAATAAAATATTAAAATTCCACTAAATTTAGAATAATACTAAAGGATTTGACTAATTCTTATAAAAATTTGAGATTTCTGGAACAAATGTAGACTATTTAAGTATCGTTCTTAATATACATTTTTTTATTTATTTTGAATAGAATTCACAAAGTAAGGGTAGAAACAATTACTATGACCTACGGCATAGGTACATACCAAATGTTCTGTATTTTTTGTCACTGGGCCAACAGCAATTAACTGTGGGCTTCAGTGCTGTACATACAGTGTAAACTCTTTATAACGTTATCCTTTATAACGATAAACTCCCTATAACGTTGGTTGGTTTACGTTAAAACTCACATATGGAAACACTCTTTATAGCGATACGCCATTCTCTTTTACGAAGAAATGTGTTCATATTTTTAGACAGTAAATATTTATTATCGGTATTATTATTGTTTATGTTATGTTATCAGGTAACAAAAGACTTTGAAGCTCCGAAACATCCAGGGTCGGTATGACCGATGTTTTCTCGGAAGTGATGGTCTTCGACCAAGCATACTGTGTACCTATCGTATTGTATTAAAAATTCTTGTTAATTTGGCTTTTTTTGTTCACTCCATATAACGACAAAAAATGCTCAGTCCCTTGAGTTTCGTTATAAAGAGTTTACACTGTACTTTTATTTATAAATATTGACTACTTAATTAAAAATCATAAGCGAAAATCGGCAAAAATTAAAATAAATGTATACAAAAAAGATAGTTCGGTGTTATAATACTTACATTTTCAAAATAGTTCTCTTCATTATTGACTATATTAAGGTTATCATCCATATCCAAATTATTTTCACTGGTTTCATTTTGGACATTAATAAATTCCAAGTTCTCATTATTTGACTGAATTTTAGAACGGCCATTGTCACTATCAAATTCATAGGGTGGTAAACCATATACAGTTTTATTATTCATTATGGACATCATTAGTTGTTCAGTTCCGTCAACTTTTCTAATAGGCAACTTCCCACAACCTGTCTTGTTTACAAACTTATTTTCCTCAGTAATACTCTTTTTTACCTTCTTTTTTTCATTTTCATAAAACTCTTTAATTCCAGTATTTTGAACATCTAAATTGTCTGTGATGCCCAAATAAGCCAGTTTAGTATCTTCTGCTTTTAAAATTCGGATGTCGTGCTTCTTATTACCAAAAAATTTTTTTAGCTTTTCAGCTTTTCTATAGGTTCCATCTGTACTCGAATTATTAAATTCCATTTCCACACGTTTCCATGTCTGATTTTTTGCCTCCATAGAGGTCCTATCACTTTTTTTGTCTTCTATTATGTGGGCGTAATTACTTATGATCGAAATAAGTAATTGTTTTTCATTTGATGAAAAGTTGCTTTCCCGTTTTCGGTCAGTCATGGTTTACCTACAATATGGCTACAATCTGGGGACAATTCCAAGTTGGAGCGATCACCGTGTTAAATCAAAATATAATGAGAGAAATAAATTTTCACCACGACCTGAATGATGACAAATAGCAAAAGTTTCAAACTGTGGTTTCAAAATCTGTAACTAATGGTAAACATCATAACACAAAATTTCCTAAATATTGTATCGTTGCCAATAGCATTATTCTCTTAGCTAAGATAACTTATTTCGATGACGCTGCATTAGAAACTTTGTCTTAACTTTAAGATCAACTTAACAAAGTTGAACTTATGCGTTAAACGGTGCATACAGGCATTACTGTCCATCTATGTGACTATATATCAACTATCTGATGACTGACTGGCTGTGCAGCGATGCTTATGTATTCATATCGCGTAAGTAGATTTCTAGAAAGCTCTCGTCGTTCTGGCGGAGGCGCTATATAGACTAGATCTCTCTAGTGACGAGTGTCTGGAATGTTCTCGGCTAGTAGCGGGGGGAGGGGAAGGAAGTCTCGATCACTCTCGATTAGTGAGCACACACAGTCATAGTCGTATCATACGGGAATTTCACTGGGGCACTCGCGTAACTCTATATAATATGTTCTCTCTTAGTGAAAATAATTGCTTCAATAACTTATCATTATCGTAGATATTCTGATTTTCATGTTGCATTTGTAACAAATTTGAGGATTTGTTGAAGAGAGTGTGACAAAAGAATGGATAACATTTTGGTAATTCTGAGAATACGAGGGTTCGCTAAAAATCCTCTCCCAGTTTTGTAAATATCAAATTTATTCCATACTTTTTCCTCGCCCTGTGAATGCAGATGCTCTGAATATATTTCAAAGATTCACAGTTTGAAGAGATTTACTCACTCAGGACAAGTTTGGCCATTGTTGTAGATAGTTGAATTTATTTTTATCTACGCTTAGAGATTTTTTGATGTTTAATGTCATATAAAATATTTTGATGTATTTAACTTGTATGTCATTATTGATTACTGAAATATTAAAATTATATTGAACGTTTTATTATGGATTATCGAGTATTTGTTCTGTTTCACATCCATATTATTGTCCTTCATCGACGTATTCAGTCACCGGGTAGGTGAATTTTCGAATATCTAACAGCCATCAACAAATTGATAAATGGCTTTTTGCCTTTACGTCCCAACCAACTGAATCCACTTGCCTCTTCACTGCTTATCAATGATGTCATGGCCCGTTTCACAAAATTGTAATTGTTGGCTCCTCCCAATTTTGCCAATTCAATTACCTAAAACATAATACACTATAGACAGTTTATTGGAAAAAAAGAATAGATGAACTCACAGCTGCTTCAAAATTATCTTCTTTTTTCAAAACTTCCAAATCCTCCACACAATTTATCGGAAAATGTATATCATAATCTATATACTAACACCGGGATCCATGCCTTTTTTTCAACAGTATCTCTTTCTCCCTTTTCCTTTATGGCTGTTAATATTTCCGTTGTGATACTGCGTATCAGATGGTTCTGTTCTATTATTACCTTAAAATTTGATGCTAAAATACAGAATAAGTAACTTTACATATAACATTTCACTGATTAAATGTCAATATAAATCAATACTAGCCATTGTCTTTAGTAGATATACAAAGCCATTTCTCGACCGGAAGTGGACTGCGCATGTGCAAGTTCAGCTAGTCAATGAGTGTGAGAGAGATATCCCATGAGGCGAATTTTAAAAAAAACTTTGACTTGAGTGTGGATCGAACCCCGAACCTACGCGTTCATAGCAATACATCTAACATAGTCTGCCATGATCTCTCATGCATATCGTTACCGTTAGGATGATGAGGCGGCGTGCCACGGTCGATAACAGCGCGCACCGTATATACAGAGTGGATCAAAAGTAACATGCTCGAAAGGCATAAACGTCTATTATGCACATGGTGAATCAAAAGTAACAAACCTTAACGCCTTAACGACTTTTATATACAGGGAGGATGAAAAGTAACATGCATGGAAGGCATAAACGTCTATTATATACAGAGTGGATAAAAAGTAACATGCTCGAAAGTCCTAAACGTCTATTATGCACAGGGTGAATCAAAAGTAACAAACCTTAACGCCTTAACGACTTTTATATACAGGGAGGATAAAAAGTAACATGCATGGAAGGCATAAACGTCTATTATATACAGAGTGGATCAAAAGTAACATGCTCGAAAGGCATAAACGTCTATTATGCACAGGGTGAATCAAAAGTAACAAACCTTAACGCCTTAACGACTTTTATATACAGGGAGGATAAAAAGTAACATGCATGGAAGGCATAAACGTCTATTATATACAGAGTGGATCAAAAGTAACATGCTCGAAAGTCCTAAACGTGTATTATATACAGGGTGCGCCTACTCGGAATATCCTATTATATACAGGGTGAGTAACGCTGAAAAGTATTATTATATACAGGGTGAGTAACATGCTGCTCGAATGGCCTTAACGTCTATTACATATGCCAAACGTGCTACGTAATCGTTACGTCAAACGTCACGTCATCACGTCAAACGTCACGTCATCACGTCAAACGTCACGTCATCACGTCAAACGTCACGTCATCACGTCAAACGTCACGTCATCACGTCAAATGTCACGTCGTTAAGTCAAACGATCATCAAACGGTTGTACGTATGAGAATGTTCTCTTTCGTAATATGCCTTCAGAAGAGTACAGACGTCGAATTGAAGAGTTTATTAATAGCATTGGTGAATTAAAGGAAGATATTGCTTTCTATAAAGATAAAAGTGAGGTTATGAAACGAATGGAGAATCTTAGTTTATCTGATAAGGTAGGTCAGACGTGGAGCAGTCTTCGTATAAACTGGGTGCCTGAAGAGGTCCATCAGTTAGCCCGTAGACTGCCGCAAACTACTTATCCGTTAAGACGTATTCAACCTACACCATGTTCAACAGAACAGAAAAGGAAATAGAAAATGAAATTAATAACGTTTTCGCCATGTCATGTGTAATATTAGTGGCAGTATTTGTTTTAATTTTAAAAATTATTTTGAAAATTGTAAAACGAAAATTCCAATCTTCATGTAATATAAAAGTTGATGAATATACAGAGTGTTTCAATAAAACCCATGTTTTTTAGAAAAAACTTTATTTATAATGGTAATACAGTATTTGAAAACCAGTGACGAAGGCGTTGTACATTTCTTTCGGTACACGAATATACTCCATAGGCGTGGCAGGGGTTGGGATCTTGAGCAAAGTTTCCATCTGCTCGCTGTCGACTATCCGGTATCGGTGTCATTAACTTTAACGATTTTAATTCTGCAATTAAAATACGATATCCGTTCAAACGACACATTTATTGAAATTATATTGATTTGAAGATAATTAAATGACAGGTGACATATGATAAACATATGACACGTGAAAAGTGACCATAGAACTGTTCTGTGACAAGTGACAGGTGACTGACATATGACGGGTGACTGACAGGTGACAGACAAGTGACATATGACAGGTGACAAGTGAACACAGAACAGTGACATATAACAAGTGACCATAGAACTGTGACAAGTGACCGTGACAGATTATAAGTGACCAACTGTGACAGATAACAAGTGACCATAGAACTACTATTACAGGATGGACCAAAAGTAACATGCTCGAAAATACAGGGTGGATCAACAATAACATGCTCGAAAGGCATTATTATATACGGGGCGGATAAAAAGTAACATGAGGGTCTTATTATATACAAGGTGGAACAAAAGTAACATTTCATCCTTCATCAAGATGGGAGCTACACTTTGACATCCAATACATCATTCTCCAGTATATCCTGAGAGGATATCATGTTATGTTGTCACGTCAAACATTACGCTATCACATCAAACGTCACGTTGTATATAAGCAGCATACAATGAGAAAATTACATTAGTCACTAAGCAGACAGCTATGCGGGTGGTATACTTTTTTATGTTATTGTGCTTTGTAGCAACAGAGGATGCTACAGATGATGAAATTAAAATTTTTTTATTGAAATATAAATATGCAACAGATGAATCTCTTACCGATTACAAAGAAGCTTTAGTTAAATTCCAGGAAAGATATAATTTACCGGTAGATGGAAAACCTAATAATGAAACTGTTGAATTAATGCACAGAATAGATGGTGAAGAGGAAATTAAAAATTTTTTATTAAAATATAAATACACAACAAATGAATCTCTTACTAATTACCCAGATACTATAGTCAAATTTCAGGAAAGATATAATTTACCGGTAGATGGAAAACCTAATAATGAAACTTTAGAATTAATACGCAGACCCCGATGCCCAGAACCTGAAAATTATTCAGTAAGGACAAGGTGGAATAAAACAGAATTAAATTGGTATTTTCCACTGGCTATTCCTGAACAATTAGCAATGGCTGAAATAGCATTTGATATATGGGCTCAAGCATCAGTTTTAAAATTTAGACATGTACCATATCCGTTTATGGGTAAACCTGATATTACAATACAAATGAGTAAACGGAGACATCCTTTTCGTAAAGACTGTCAAGGATCTGACATCTGTCCATACACGTTTGATGGTTCTGGAGGAGTATTGGCACACGGATATTTTCCTGCGATAGATGGGTCATGTGTTGAGGTTCATATGGATATAGACGAAAATTGGGGCTATGCACAGAACATGTCTAAAAACTCCGAAAAAACAAATTTCCTTAATGTACTCACGCACGAGCTAGGTCATGCGCTGGGCTTGGGTCATTCTAGTGATAAACGTGCACTTATGTACCCATGGTATTCGGATGATGTTATCGGATTAGGTGAAGATGATATCGCAGGTATGACCGCTCTATATGGTCTTAAAAATAAATATGTATCCAATCCACATGTCCCAAAGAAACCAACGCGTCTGATAACCCCATATACAAAGAAGCCAACAACAATGTATACGAAAAAGCCTGACACAACCAAAGTTACATCCATAGAAAAATCTATAAACTTGTGTGATGTGAAAGTACCTGATATTATGTTTCTGGCATATACACCAGAGTTTACAGCATATCACATGTATATTATAAAAGGAAATTTACTTTGGAAATTTAATTTAGTTGATGGAAAAATTCCAACAGCCGAAGATTTAAAAAAATTATTTACCGAAAGAAATAAAACAGATTTCACATATTTATCAAAACACTGCAGGGTCGTTAATAGCAGAAAGCGAGGGTAAATTTTTCGCCGTTTCGTTTCCTGGAATTACAGTGGCTAGAAACATTCAGTTAAATCTACCTCAAAATATTAAGGTTAACGCCATGTTTCAGACGTATACAGGCCAAAGCTATGTGTTGTTTAATCAAACATCCTTTGTACTTTTTGATGATATGGATGAGCAAATAAAAAGGAGAGGTAACATTAAAGAAGAATTTCCTGGGGTTCCTGATAATATAAACTCAGTTTTTCGGCATTCAGATGGAAACCTTTATTTCTTGAAAGAAGATGTCTATTACAAGTACAATGAATTTTATAGAAAAGTTATTGACGCAGGAAAATTTAATTGGAATATCTTTAATGTACCATGTCCTGATACCATTTTACTAACTCAACTCAAAACAATGTTGTCGAAACTAATATCATATTATCATTAAAAAATATTTAGCAATTCTAAGTAATATTTATATACCTAAACATAAGTTATATACACCTCAAAAGAAATAGTTTATCCTAGCAATTTACTCCATCATCCTCAGCTTCAGATGTTCTGCTTATATTAAAAATTCAATCATAATTAAAAGTTGTAGTTTTAATAAATAAAACCAACTTTCGAAAAATAGGTGAACCCCAAATAGATATAGAAACCTCAAAGCACACCCTCTCAAATAATAATTTAAGACTATACATATTCAAATATAAAAATAAATGGTAATTTTGTAAACTTAAAAATGGTAAGATTATCAAAAATTTTATTAATCTCAAAATCAATTAATATCAAGAGGTACATACCCTTTCAATAAACTCAATCATTACAGTAACTGCTTGTTGTAATAAAGTTTAAACACTCTAGCACAAAATTGGAAGAATCAAGGCCCAAGATAACATCCCATAGCTAACTCTCTAATAAATACATATGCGTATTAGCGAATCAAACTATGAAATATAACTTGAACATTTTAGTAATGGTTAAGAATTTAACGACGAAAGTTTTAATAAAATTCACACGTATACTGAAGGCAAAAATTCTACAACAAGCAGTCTAATTGTGATAAGATATAAAACCACAAAACTAGAAATAATGCATTGGCGTAGATATAAAAATTAATAATTTTATGTGAGAATCAAAGTAATTAAACAAAAATTTGTATATATCTGTTTTTTATTAGTTTATGATCTACATCAAATAAAAGCCTCATCTATTCAACAGTTCAAGGTCACACATCGAGACTCTCTCTCATATCTAAAATTTGGTGTCTTCACGTGATAGCTGAAATAGCCGAGTTGGTTTGAGCATTTATGTTTCCTAGCTTAGCTATTGAAGGGGAAGTAGGTTCAATTTTCGGCTATTCCAGCTATTTTTTCCTAAAGAAAACACATATACCAATAATATATAACTATTTATTTAAATCATTGATAACTGTAAGTTTACAAAAGTATACAAACTCTCTAAGAGCATTGTTTAACATATCATTAGGTGTAATAGAACAAAATGTATATAAAATTTGTTGAGGATTCAAATTTTCAGAGGCGACATTTTTACAGAAATCCAAAACATTATAATAATATTGAGAAAAATTCAAATTTTCCAACATAGCTATACGTTGTAAAATCAAATTATTTAGTTCTAAAATTTGGGACACTTCTTCTTCATCCATATAATATTCAACTCCATATTTCTTGACGAAAATCAACTTACACCCGTCGTAATTTGATGGAGTAATGATGCAGTACTCTCCACATGAAAACGAATCAGGTTGGAACTTGTCGGCGTCGTCTGTGGCATGAAAGAAAGCATTCATCTGTTGCGTCATTATCGAAATAAAGGTATACCATTCGTAAGCGTTGAAAGATATTTTGCTGCACTTTAGCTGTTGGGATAGAATAACAGCAGGCGTAAATGATCTTGCCGGACTAATTCCACATTTTACTTCATAACCGGAAATTGAATATTGTGTTGAAAGCAGGTACACATTTTCAGACTTTGCAGCAAACTCATAGTTGTTCAAAATTCTATCCAGCTCTGCAGTATAGTTATTATCACTACTACTGTCGTAACCACTACTGACACCTTGATAACTCATGTTGCTAACTGAGTTTGAGATTTGAAGCGACTCCAATTTATAGCGTATGTGGCCTTTTACGTTATAAAACATCAACTCTATTAATCCAACTGTTATGTTTTTTGTCTAGTCCGAGCCATTTCACATAAATTTTGTTACCCTTTCTTCTAAGCACCTTTTCAACCAAGTAAATGTCTGTATTTGATGTTTTCTGTAGTTCTTCATCATAGAAGCAGCCGCTGATTGGTGTTCCTTGCATGTCTTCAAGTAAATACGTAGCAGGATTGTTAATTTTAACTTTGGTGATTTTGAATAGTTCTGTAGTCCAATTGGGTGTATATCCTTTTTCAAAGACATGTTTTGCCTTGGATATGCGCACAACGTCGCCAACTTTAAATTTTCGTGGACCGGCTATCTTTAAATGACTATAGGTATTGTTCAAAATAGATTTTTCGTTGGATTTGTTGACTTGAGAAGGCTTATATTTTGTTGTGGAATGTTTTGTATCGTTATAGTTTTGAGTAATTTCAGGCAGAATATCAATCCATTTGTAGGTGCCATTCAAACTGAAATACTTGTAGAGCTTCGATTTCAAAGTTCTTATAACACGCTCAGCCATAGAAGCCTTCATCGTACTAAATACGCTGTAATGATTGATGTGTTTTTTCATTAAATTTTGAAATTTGCTGTTATAAAATTCCTTCCCCTGATCGGATTGCAGATTTTTCGGTGTTCTTCGTGTATGAGCGAGAATGTCCGAGAATGCCCGAATAATCTCCTCTCCGGTCTTCGTCTTTAGTGGGCGTGTCCACACAAACTTTGAAAAACAATCAATAACGACTAATATCATTTTATGATTCCTATTTTGTGATGCAAAATTCCTCATCTCCGCAAGATCCATTTGCCAAAGATCGTCAAGGCCCTTAATAATGATGCGTCTGCGAGGGAATTTTTTCCGAATAGGTTTGTGAAGCTCGTTTACCAGTTGAATCTTTTCCTTGGTGTGCATATTATGATGTATTACCGGCTAGCTTCAGCTCCAGACTGTGAATGCGGTTATGGAAATTTATATCCAATGTCTTAATATTGTTCACTATGTCTGAAATGTTACTTTTCAATTCACGTATACTTGCATTCGCACTAAATTCTCTTCGAATGAAGCCTTTTGCAGTGGCAATTGAATCGTCAACGTATTTCTTCGTAGCCATATCCCTACCTGCTACTGGGGGATTTCGTGAAATGAATGTATTAATTTCGTTAGTTTTATTTTGTAAGTCAGTAATATTCGCCTGTAATATGGGAATTTCAATCTTATGAAGCTCGTTTCTGATTTCGTTCAATCCTACTTCTAAATCCTTTATATCGTGTGTTTGTGGTGAGTTGATAATACGCAAGTCATCAACATATTTTTTTGTTGCAGCGTCACTATTTGCTGTCGGTTCTTTAACATTACAAATTTTCACATTTCCAATATCAATATTACCGTCTGGTGTATGAGGGAACGTAATTTTCGCTGGTAAACGCGCATAGGGCATAATTGAAATGAACAAGTTTCAACTTGTATTATTCTATTATATCAGCTTCCTTGAGTTCATTGATAATTGCTACTATTTCGTTGTCGTGTGACGTATTACCTGCCTCTTTCGAAGCAATTAGTAGCTGTAAACGTTCAACCAACTCGTTGGGGTCATCCCAATAAATATATTCCATAGGGTCTTCATTGTATACCAAACGGGAATCGAGAACGTTTCCGCCACTTTTCGGTATTTTTAATATACGTTCCATTAGTAGCTGTTGTGTTCGAGTAGAGGGACGACGGTTCGATGATTCTGATTTTGTTCTAAACAAAGGTTTGATAATATTGTGATATTTGTCGGTGCGTGAACCCTTAAGACGGTTGAGAGTATCTAGGTGAACCTTAGTATACTCTAGAAGGGTTTTATATGCCTCCAAATCCTGCTGGGTGTAACCTTCTGGATCGTGGTAGAATAAAAGCTGGTATAAGCCAGGTGTACCAGTCACGGATCCAGCTTCTTTATTTAGTTCTTGTAGTATGTTGATATTGCCGTTTCTTCCATCAAATCCAATTCTACGCGTACCCAAACTCCAACCGAGTTCGTCATTGTAGATAGGACCGTAGTTTTTATCGATTTTTCCATTATCTTGGAAATAATCTTCGATATACGATTGACTAATTTCAGGATATTGATCTAAATACTCTTGGATGGATTCATGTGTCACCTCAGGACGCATTATTTCTGGAGATTCGGGCATTGGAATATTCCCCGCTTCATCGGTTTCGGCCACCGGTCCCGTTTCGAGGAAAGGTGTAAACACATCATCATCATCATCGGGTTCTTCTTTCTTTATTTCCTCCTTCGGTTGTAAATTTGTAATCGTTTTTTGTAATGTCTTTGAGGATTGCACAATTTCTTCTAGTGGTTTGGATATCGGCTTGAATAGTTTATTAATAGACTCATCTTGCTCTGATTTACCCAATTTCAATGCCAAGTATTTTTTTCGAATTGATCTAGCAAGTTCAGACACTTTTTTCTTGCGCAATGCAATAGCAACCTTATCGTCAGACATATTGGTGTGGACTGAAGAAGCAGCTTACCATTTTATATATTTATCGAATCCTTTGCGATACCTTCCATCATTGAGGGCGAAATCTTTCATAATTACCAATGTACCATAGCGATCACACCAACACTTTGAACACATATTTTTAAATACGTCAAATGTCATATCAGGAGATACGTGTTCGTCAAATATATGTTTCAAGTTCACCTCATCCTGCTTGAATAATACAATCACATTACAGTTGTCGCGAATAAGCTGTTTCGGTATTTTTGAGTATGTTTGACAAAGATTTGCAGCATCAATATCTTTATGTCTACACATGGAGTAGCATTCACGAATTTTCTGCTGACCGTCACATGCAACGTCATCGAATAAAAAGACAGAATTTGGTCGAGCTTTCTCTGGACTAATTATTTCCTCGTTGTCTTTAAATGGGAAATAGCCAACGCCCTTGACTTGTGCTATAACTTCTTGCAGCAATTGGTACTTTGGTTGGAATAACGATTTTGAGTAGACATAAACATTTTTGAATTTCGCACCATTCGGATTAAATAGGAGCGCCAGCACGACATTCGTCTTACCACACCCACTGGGACCACATATAATGGCACGGAAAGAATTTGGTAACAATTTACCATGTTTGCCGATCGATGGCGTTGAGGTGAAATCCAGATTTTCAATGGGAATCGTCTGATCTTGTTGAATTATCTTCATCGTGTGTGCTGTTTTTCGTAGTAATACTCTTTAAATATAGGTGTCACCAATTACGCGTATCAGTCTTAATGTTGGTGTTTGAAGGAGAAGGTCTCTTAAATTCTCTCATCAATAAACTACCTATTGAACTTCACTTACCCAACTATCAGTACTGTGGACGTAAGTAAACTGTCCCACCCTTTTTGCGAAAAATTAATTGTTTTATTTTTAGCCGGTACAAAATTGGAAAAACGTCTTGATCGTGGAGATCCGGGCATAAACCCCTTGGACGATGCTTGTAAACAACACGATATTTCTTACTGGAAGAATAAGTCTCTCGAAGAACGACACAAAGCCGATCAAATACTTGAAGATAAAGCTTGGGCACGCGTCAAATCAAAAGACGCTTCACTGGGAGAGAAAACTGCTGCATTACTTGTAACAGGTGGAATGAAGGTGAAAAGAAAGTTGGGGATGGGCTGTCGTCGCAAACGTCGTTCCTTGCATCGAGATGTCATTCTAAAAGTGGGAAAGAACATGAAAAAAGGGGCATCTTTGAAAGACACTGCAACGTTTGCCTTACGAGCAGCCAAAGCACTTATTAAAGAATTTGGTGGGAAAAAAGAAGTCGAGGTTCCTCGAGTGATACCTGTAGCGAAATCCGGAGGTTTCCTACCACTTATCCCTTTGTTTGCAGGCCTTTCGGCACTGGGAGCGCTGTCAGGTGGTGCTGCTGGGATTGCAAAAACTGTCATTGACGCAAAGCATGCGCAAAAGAAATTGGAAGAAGATGTACGTCATAATAAGGCTATGGAACGTGTAGGATCTGGTCTGTACCTGAAAAAGTACCCAAAAGGCGGTTTTGGATTGTACTTGAAAAAACAAAAAAACCGATAAAGCTACCCAATCACGCATTAACCGACTTTGACATAACACATTACGCAAAATCGCTTAAAATACCGCATTTTCGAGGAGTTTTCATGCGAGACACTCTCCCCAAAGACGGGCCCCGAAAAAACAAGAATGCGCAGTTGTTAATTTGGACATATCTGAGAATAGCGGAAGTCATTGGGTAGCTTACCGAAAGATAAACAACAATGTAGAGTATTTTGATTCATTTGGTAACTTGAAGCCGCTGAAAGAAGTTGTTAAATATCTCGGAAAAAGTGCGCGAATTTTCTACAACAATACCCAATATCAAAACTACGATCAAATCAATTGCGGCCATTTGTGTTTGAAATTTCTGCAACAATGATGGAACTATTACTACAACACATCTACCATGGAAAAGCTTTGAGTAGTTTTACTGCCGAAGAACTAAAGCACTTTCCCATTGAACATCTAATAGAGTGTGTAAGACCTTGGGAATTGCTGGAAATATGGCATAAACTTCCCAATGAATATCGAGCAAATTTTGAACTACAAATACGACTACCTTGTTTCATCCATTACAACCGACCTGATTGGACGACGCATTGTGACGGTCCTCCGAGTTCGCAATCTACTTGTTTCCTTTGTAAACAAACATTAAAAAAATAAAAATGATATTTAAATTCAAACATTATTCGTTTTTCATTAGTCATCATGTCGCAGTTGCTGAGAGTTAACAGCACCAATCACGTGTTTACCTTTCAACCTCCTACGCCTATTGAGCTCGATCCGAAGAAGGAATACGAAATAGCTCTACGATCTTTTCATTCTTATCACAGTATACCGAACATTGAAAATTGTAAGTTTTTCTACTACGATACCAAGGGCAAGCTTCAAAGTTTTGATTTTCCCACAGGATGTTACGAAATTGCCGATATTGAAGCGTTTATCCGAGATAAATTGGGTGCAGGCAATCTAACTAGACCAAAGGATATATTTCCACTAAAACCCAATCACAATACGTTAAAATGTGAAATTTCCAGTAAATACAAAATTTCCTTCAAGGAGACCAATAGTCTTGGAAGAATCTTGGGATTTTCACCGAAAGTACTCGAAGCTAACAAATTGCACTCT
Source organism: Galerucella nymphaeae (assembly GCA_963978555.1). Classification (NCBI taxonomy): domain Eukaryota; kingdom Metazoa; phylum Arthropoda; class Insecta; order Coleoptera; family Chrysomelidae; genus Galerucella; species Galerucella nymphaeae. The sequence continues at coordinate 13,092,588 of OZ021715.1, read as the reverse complement.
TCAGATCTCCCCGTCAAAATCATTAAAGTATCTAGTATTCGCTTCGATTGTAACATTACCACTGGAGCCTTCGATGCAAACAGACCTGCTCATACTATATACGAATTCGTCATACAAGTGGATCCGGGATATTCCATAGACGAAATTCCTCATAATTTACTCTATTTACCTGTTATACCACAAAGTGAAATAACCAATATCACCGTCATCGCTTTAGACCAAGACGGTCAGCCCGTAAACTTCCGTGGAGAACTAAGTACGTTGGTGTTGGAGCTTAGAGCACGATGGGGCTAATAATCAATCATAAAAGTCAATCTGCAGCACTTTCAACTTCATTAGCTGAGCAGTCGCCAAAGCTGAAACAGCTCTCGTTCGCAAACAAATTGGTCTTGCAATCGCTGGGTTTTAAATTGAAAAATGACAACCATGTATGGAAAACGTCTACGCCAAAACGACATGCCTCCAATGTTTGATATCTATCGTAAGCCGATGTTTGATGAGTCAATTCGAAAGGCCGAATATAGAACCTATGCTCCATTCATAAAATCATTCAATTGCAGTGACATTGTGGAGTTTAGCATTAATCAGGTTGATTCTTTCTTTGCGATGAGCGAAACATTGTTGTGCATTAAGGGTTCTCTCGAAGTACACGGAGCTGGTGACGTAAAATTAGCAAATAATGTTGGAGCCTTTCTATTCGATTCATGTACGTCCAGTGAAAGTGCCAGGGAAATGGAAACAGTTCGAGATCCTGGAATAGTAAGCGCCGTACGTGCCATGACCTGTTATAACCAAGAAGATTCCAATCATATGGCTATAGCCGGCTGGAATTACCCGAAAGATCCTATTTTGAATGTAAGCGACAAGTCCTTCAACCTTCAAATACCTCACAAACATATTTTCAACATTTTCAACGATTATCCCATGATTACATGTGGACGTCAAACAATACGACTAGTTCGAGCACGAAACGATAATGATTGCTTATATATTACTGAAAAGAATGTCTCTGGGACGCCTACAACAGCTAAAATTAACATTACAAGCGTTGAGCTGAAAGTTAAACATATCTTTCCTAATGACGACATAAAATTAAATCTTATGAAATCCATTCAAAAAGATCAACCTATAGTTATTCCATTCAGGAAGTGGGAGTTACACGAATTACCTTCAATTACTAAAGGAGCAAGACATGAAGTTTGGGCTGTCAAGACATCCACTTCAGTTGAAAGACCTCGTTTTGTTATTGTTTTCTTTCAAACCGACAAACGTAACTCGAGTACAGCTGACCCGACTCTATTTGACAATGCCGACGTACAAAGTATAAGACTATCACTCAATGGTGACTATTGGCCCAATGAAAGAATGCAATTGGATTTCGCTAAAACTGACTACAATGAGGCGTATTTTAACTACACTGAATTCTATCCCAACTACACAAACTCCACACAGAAGCGTACCCTGCTGGATTATTCTTCTTTCAAGAAACGAGCATTGTTTGTTATCGATTGTTCAAAACAGGAGGAAGGTATGAAGGCGTCCACAGTCGATGTGAAACTTGACATTGAAGCAAACATAGGCTTTCCCGAAAATACCAAAGTCTATTGCATCATAATTCACGATTGCGTAATGGAATACTTCCCCTTCTCCGAAATTGTTAAAAGCTTGAACTAGATGTTGTGAGTTAGTGTTCGAGCAGACGTCAACATGAGAGTAGCATTCGTGGACATCCAAGGTTTTGTTGTAGAAGGTCATTTCGTTGTCAAAGAACTCAGCATAGAAATTGGTTTTAAAGGTTCGCATTACATATTTTTACCACCGCAACCGTTTTCCACATTGAGCGACGCAGACAAGACGACTACATCATACTTGGAAAGGAATGTGCATGGTATTCGATACTCTTCAGGAGATGTAGAATATTCTAAACTAAATGAAATATTGAAAAGCAAGTTATTGTATGCCGCAGACTACATTTACGTTCGAGGTCAACAAAAAGCCGAATTTCTGGAAAAGAAATGTCACATTTTCGGTATTTTTCCACCTATTATTGATGTTTGCAAATTTGATGGTACGCCGTGTGCAACAGGAAACTTTGTCCACGATCCAAACCCCTGCCACGCCACTGGAGTATATTCGTGTACCGAAAGAAATGTACAACGCCTCTGCCACTGGTTTTCAAATACTGTATTACCTTCATAAATAAAGTTTTTTCTAAAAAGCATGGGTTTTATTGAAACACTCTGTATATTCATCAACTTTTATATTACATGAAGATTGGAATTTTCGTTTTACAATTTTTAAAATAATTTTTAAAATTAAAACAAATACAGCCACTAATATTACACATGACATGGCGAAAACGTTATTAATTTCATTTTCTATTTCCTTTTCTGTTCTGTTGAACATGGTGTAGGTTGAATACGTCTTAACGGATAAGTAGTTTGCGGCAGTCTACGGGCTAACTGATGGATCTCTTGAGGTACCCAGTTTATACGAAGACTGCTCCACGTCTGACCTACCTTATCAGATAAACTAAGATTCTCCATTTGTTTCATAACCTCACTTTTATCTTTATAGAAAGCAATATCTTTCTTTAATTCACCAATGCTATTAATAAACTCTTCAATTCGACGTCTGTACTCTTCTGGAGACATATTACGAAAGAGAACATTCTCATACGTAGAACCGTTTGATGATCGTTTGACTTAACGACGTGACTTTTGACATAACGACGTGACGTTTGACATAACGATGTGACGTGATGACGTGACGTTTGACGTGATGACGTGACGTTTGACGTGATGACGTGACGTTTGACGTAACGATGTGACGTTTAACGTAACAGCTAACCTAACCCAAAGAGTTACTTTTAACCAACCTGGTATATCAGCGCTCCCGCTGTTACATCGCAACGAATCTGTCTCGATTACGTCACACAGCAAGAAGCGAACGGTGCGCTGAGACCGCGCCGCCTCATCATCCTAACGGTAACGATATGCATGAGAGATCATGGCAGACTATGTTAGATGTATTGCTATGAACGCGTAGGTTCGGGGTTCGATCCACACTCAAGTCAAAGTTTTTTTAAAATTCGCCTCATGGGATGTCTCTCTCACACTCATTGACTAGCTGAACTTGCACATGCGCAGTCCACTTCCGGTCGAGAAATGGCTTTGTATATCTACTGTCTTTACATCCTTGGCAACAATACTGATTGAGATTTTCCTGTTGAGCAATAGCAACAGTTTCAACAATGTTTCCTTGGAATGGTGGGATCATTACAGCCGTTTCATTATTTAATTGACCTAAAAAAACGGAATAAGCATTATTCAATTCAAGTTCTATAGACAATCTCCCAAAACACACACTAAGTGGTTAATTTGTCAAAATTCACTATTCAGGTCTGCTAAGAATGAAAATTCACTTTTAGAAATATACTGTTTATGAAATTTTCTAAAGATTTTTAGGTGTGTATATTCTTGTGTTTCTAGTTTTTGGAGAGCTGTCACAAAAATAATAAATTTCAGCTTACCAAATGTTGCATTCCTGAAAACTTTAATTCTATGAGTAGGCCAACATGTATTTAGAGCGGGTATGGGCAGCATTTGACGTGTTGTGGGCCAAACTTTAGTGTGCAAATACGTTAGCGGGCCGCATTTAAAAGTAGTACATTTTAAAGTAGTGTTGTAGTGCTCATAATTTTTTGCCATAGATATTAGACATGAAATAATACGACAATGTTATTATAATATCAATTCATTAAATTAACAAAAATAATTAAATTGTTAAATTTGGAATTGTTACAAACTACGAAAGTTGAATAGCGATACCGAAATCAATGAGACACTTGAGCTTGAACTTGGGAAACTAATACATCGATGGATGGATTAATTCCACTGATACAAAGACGTAAAGAATTTTCCAAATTATCGTCAGTCAATGTTGTACGATATTTCGATTTATTAACTTTCATCGGAGAGAAGAACTGCCAAACGCACAAATCAATCTTCTTGCGAATTTTCTAAGCTGCGGAAAATGGTCTTCTTCGAGGTATTTTTTGTAGAAATCACACAACTCCACGACTTTAAATTTAGATTTTAGGAGTGAGTTTTCTTGAATATCTATCAACTCCATTTGCAAGTGTATTGGAGCATTTTGAACATTAGTTTTTGTTGGAGTAGCGAATAAATCGAAACAGACTTCCATGTTTCTGAAATCGCTAAATTTGTTCGAAAATTGCACCGACAGTACCTTGAGTTCTTCAGCATATTGAGCATAAGCAATATTCTCACAAGCAGAAAGCGTGGTGAAATGGTAACTGTTTCCAGACAGCATCTGTGCCTCCCACAAACGGATTTTATTCTGAAACGCTTTCAAATGGCTGTACAAATCATTAACTAACTGTCCTTGTTTTTGAAGTTTCAAATTAAAATCATTCAAATAGCCAGTGAGGTCGACCAGAAATGCTAAGTCACATATCCATTTTGGATCACTCAATTCAGATAATGGTTTATCTTTTATTTGCATAAAGTCTTTTATCTCATTAGTAAAGGAGCAGCAAGAGTTCTCGACCATATTAAAGCGATCTTCAGATAGCTCAGCGAACTGGGATTTCAAATTTGGAAATTCCGATAGATATGACGCTAATTTATCGAGACTAGATGCCATAAATCGAAAGCTATCAATGAAGCGAAACTGTATGGGGTAATCATCAATGTGTTTAGTGAATGATATATATTTCTCCTTGGTGATTGGTAGCAAGTCGATGGACCCCCTCATCCGCGTAGCAATATCCGTTATAATGAAGTGTGCATCATAACCACTAAGATTGTGGAAGATAACTGGGATAATATGAGCATCTTTATAGTTAATATTACATGATTCATGAGCAGCACCACGATAGTTGTTGTCAGGAATCAAGTGGTTGTGATCTCGAACCTTCTTATCTTCATGGTTTATCTTTTATTTGCATAAAGTCTTTTATCTCATTAGTAAAGGAGCAGCAAGAGTTCTCGACCATTTTCGAGTTTTTAACATGGGAATCTCCATAAGAAAATGTAAGGTTCAAAGTAGCGAAAATTACTCAAAAAGTGTAATACGCATGCGCTCGTACAGGGTTGATAAAAAGTAACATGAGGGCTACAGGGTGAATGAAAAGTAACATAAGGGCCTTATACAGGGTGAGTAACATGCCCGAAAGGCCTTAACGTCTATCAGGTATATACAGGGTGGGTAACATACATGCTCGAAAGGCTTTATCTATTATATACAGGGTGGATCAAAAGTAACATGCTCAAAAGGCCTTAACGTATATTATGTACAGGATATACCAAAAGTAACATGCTCGAAAGGCCTTAGCGTCTATTATATACAGGGTAGATCAAAAGTAACATGCTCGAAAGGCCTTAACGACTTCTATATATAGGGTGGATGAAAAGTAACATGCTCGAAAGGCCTAAACGACTTCTATATATAGGGTGGATAAAAAGTAACATGCTCGAAAGGCCTTATTATATACAGGGCGGATCAAAAGTAGAAGTTCTATTAAGGCCGTGAAATTTCCATAAGTTTTTTTACACACTCAAAAGACGCATATATAATCGAAAGCAAATATCAACTGATGATAAATCGTAGTTTAGAGGAATCTTGGATTTTTGACAATTTTCCATAAATCCACTTCACAAGAGTCCGTTATTGAATAGTGTCCCCAGGGTAAGGTGTTATCTGTTCCAGGAACCAAGCAACGTTTATCATCCTCAGGGCTGAGGGCAACCTTATATTGGACTGTGGAGTACACCTGATGTTTTTCAGAACGAATCAGATTTTGAACTACAGTTTTCTGTTGCCAGCTATTGAGACATTCTTCATAATCTTCATACGTTATTGTAGTTTTTACAACAGATGACTTTACTCCTTTAGCTTTCTTTGTCACCCCCACGTTCTTAAGTTCAGACTCTATTTTATCCTCATCATACCCTTCATCAATCAACTTCTTCCGTTTCTTAGCGACATCCTCATCAGTTGTCAACACCTTAGTTGTGTAGAGTTTCGAACGAAGGCCCACGTACTCAGTCATTGGAACACCATTATTCTCATCCTTCATCATTCCCAAGACTTTCTTATTCACCAGAGGAATGCCATATATATTTCCGGGAGCATAGTCGCTTGTATCAAAGCGTCGATGACAGTCACGCTTCATAACTTCATAAGGGTCTTGATGGAGCTCATAAATCAGAGAGTCAGTGTCCGTATACATGACTGAGCAGCAAGGGAAAGCATCAATCATGTATCCATAGTGAAAATCATAAATTGTAGTTTTAGCAAGATCTAGAATTGCCTGCCCCACATATATTGGCTTGTTTAACCAGATCTTAAGCTTCTGCAATTCTACTGCTACTAGATCGGGCTTTTTACTGAAAATAGTGCTGTTTTTGAACTCGGGCTTGGCGATGTAAGCCTCCGCACCATACCTCCCCTTCCACTCTGTTAAAAGCCTCACATCAACTCTCTTCCGAACGTTTTCCATTGTTTTACCTGAAACAAAGGGACACATTAATATTTCGGAGGATTTATCTTTAATATTAGAACTTACCAAACACTGCATTGTTCATTAAATTGAATAGGTTCAAGGTGCCTGTTTGAATTTGAGAACTCGATGAATTTTCTTCAATACCAATACATGCGCAAGTGCCTGCTTCAGCGTTCGGTAATGGATAACATACTTGGTTTTATTGTGGAGGGTAGCCATTAACTTGGTTAACTCTTTTACATCCCGGGGAGGCTCCATAGTCTTAGGATTTATATGTAGCGGGAGGAACGGGATATCTTGATGTTTATCATGCAGATGCTGAGGATATTCAATATCAACCTCAAGGATATATCCGACATCGGCATCATCGGGTACTGTGGTGACGTCAATGTTGTTATCACACCATTCAAAACCGTCGTAGGGAAGGTACTGAGACATTGCCCAACCATACTAAAAAAAAAACCTCAGTAAATCACTTATTTTTAGTGGATAAGGATTAACATACCTGATTATTAATATCAAAATAGATCATAAATGTTCTTGGTTTAGAGGGATAGTAGTTGTTAACATACTGGTTGTTAGCTTTAGCTCTCCTCTTACTACAAACTTGACTAAGACCACCGCGAATGCCGCGTTCAACGAAGATAAACATATCCAAGTCTGTTAGAAGCTCCAATTTAACGCTAGTATATTTTAACATGGCATCCCAAGTAAATCCCGGAAGTGTGTAATAGTGAGCAGGATCTAAGCCGTACGTCTTATGACAACTCTCTCTAAATTTCTCATAGACGTCAGCAAGCAGAAGAATGTCGGTCTTCATATACAGATCCACGTATTCTCCCAAGCTCTGACAATTCAAGGTAGTCCATACTTGTTGTGCACGCCGGTAGAGATGACGGGGGCAGGACTTATTATTCAATTTATTATAAAAAGCATCTTGTAGAGGCAAAGATGTTTCGTTGAATCGCTCGAAGGATGAAATATAATCATAAGGCATCACGCCCTTTTTTGTTAGCATATTAAAGCGATCTTCAGATAGCTCAGCGAACTGGGATTTCAAATTTGGAAATTCCGATAGATATGACGCTAATTTATCGAGACTAGATGCCATAAATCGAAAGCTATCAATGAAGCGAAACTGTATGGGGTAATCATCAATGTGTTTAGTGAATGATATATATTTCTCCTTGGTGATTGGTAGCAAGTCGATGGACCCCCTCATCCGCGTAGCAATATCCGTTATAATGAAGTGTGCATCATAACCACTAAGATTGTGGAAGATAACTGGGATAATATGAGCATCTTTATAGTTAATATTACATGATTCATGAGCAGCACCACGATAGTTGTTGTCAGGAATCAAGTGGTTGTGATCTCGAACCTTCTTATCTTCATCGGTAAATGCCTGTTTACAAATGTGACAGTGTGTAGCTCTTCGGTGCTCAACTTCCTGCAAACACGTCATATCTATATCGTACGGGCACCAAAACACTGTAGCCACATCCTCAGCAAGACTGTCCATCTCATCTGCAAACCACGTCATACAGTCCTGCCCTCGGTAGGATCGATAAAAAGAGATGGTGTCATCATAGCTGCATTTCAGATAATACCCAACGGCAGCTGGAACATGATGTTGAGGTTTCTTCGGACCTTCAACGGGCTTCAAGACGCTTTCCAAGTCAGCATACACTATGAATGGTGCTTTTTCCTGATTCTTAAAATTTTTAAATTCTAAAATGTTCTTACCCGGCTCAGGCATCTAAATGGCGGTCTCATTTATTCTTACACAATCCCCGACATGCTTATCCAATTTTTCCTGTGACCTGAAATAGTGGAGGCATCGGTCACAGAAGTATTTTTGTCCGTGCTCTTTGCTGAGTTGTTTCGAGAGCAGACGAGACAAATTTTTAATCCAGACGTAATGGTATCTAACAGGGGCTTCACATTCATCATCTTGGATTAGAAGAAGGTTAACATGGCGTTCTTTCTTATTCTTTGTCAGGTATGTGGGAAGGGTCTCAAATGACTTCTTATTTTTCTGCAGGATATAAACATTGATAGAGACATCATTATGTCGCTCGAAGTTAGGAATTTGATGAGCCGTCATCGGAAACTGAATTCCCTTCAACTTCAAAACGGTGGAGTAATGGGGGTATGATGATATTCTATCTGAATGTCCACTACAAGGATACAGCGCAGAAGTGACAGCCCATGCAAAGCACGCATCATCATCATTTTTAACGTTGATGCATGCTTTCTTCTTCTTAATTTGTGAGGGTAGTTCAATGTAGGATGAGCCAAGTTGAGGTGTGTATTTGTTAATGTTGACACCAAGATTTATCACCTTCTTCAGCGCCCAGCCTGAGTCTCGTTCCTGAAACTCCTCAAGTTCTTTCAATATCGGTGCTGTAACGTTGGAGTCGAACCAGCCGTTTACATCAGTCTCTCTATAGATTGCAGAGTTCGAGGTAGTGAAGTACTTATAATCATTCTGAACCGAGTCTCCCTTCACTATTTCAAATTCACCACAAAACACCGCATTCACCTTGACTGCTGCATCTTTCTTCAAGACGTTTCGAATGCGCCGTGTAAATATCGACCTAGCATCAATCAAAAAAGATTGAGGATCTTTATGCTTCAGGTTCGATATTACGCCCGAAGTGATGCGGGACTTGAATGCAGAGTCTGAATCTTCCCAACGAACGCGATCTCTCGCAGTCTCTTTCCGTGGTGAAAGCCCTGCCCCCTTCTTCTGCGCCGCTTTGAATTGCGCTCTAAGACTTTTGATGTTTCTCAAGCAGGCCTCCAAATGCTGCTTCTCCCCCATCGATTTAGCACATCTCATTGAATTCAATATCCTCTTTATCCCCTTCCGACATTCAATCAGCCCTTCTCGAATCTTCACATCATCGTGCTTGGCTTCCACCAATCCCAACAACGTTGCAATGTAGCGAACCAAATCCGTGAAAAGACTCATACTAAAAAAATGAGAATAACTAGTAATTGATAGTATAACATAACCTCAAACTTACTTTTAAATTGATAAAAAACTTTTCGAATAAATAGGAACAGAGGACTCAATTGAATGCTCCAAAGTTCTGAAACAGAATAAAAAATTAATTATTCATAGCTATAAGATATAATTTCAATCGGACGGGATTGATCAATGTCTTCGAATAACCTCAAATATCATGTTGGGGAAAATTGATGATAACTAGTGATTGATAGTACATCATTGATTACTTATTACATCATACTATACATAATACTTGATTACTTATTACATCATATTCATTTGTTTGACATTGACAATAACTTCAATTAAACTCATCTTTTTTAGACCTGGGTTCTATGACAATCATCCGTGGTAGCATTTCTGGTTTGTGTAAGCTTGGCTGCTATCTCCAAGCGAGAAAAGTTATACACCCTATGTTGTGTTGTTGAAACCCCACTAACTTTCCTGCCCGAGAAGAAGTTTTAATTAGAAAATTGAATAATAATTAATAGTTTAGTCTACATAAGTTCTAGTTTGAGTGACACCATTTGAAGTTAAGAATTGGAGATATTCGATTGCCTAGAACAAGAAGAGAATACCTCCCCTGAGTATTCTGGGCAAATTATCCGTTGTGATATTACCCAATAAAGGATAAAGAAGAAGAAGAAGATAGTACATCATAACCTCAAACTTACTTTTAAATTGATAATAAACTTTTTCAAATAAATAGGAGCTGAGGACAATTCTGAATGCTCTTCAAAGTTCTGAAACAGAATGAAAAAATAATTATTCATAGATATAAGATATAATTTTAGTCGGACGGAAAACTGGATGATTGAACGATGTCTTCGAATAACCTTGAATATTATGTTGGGGAAAATTGGTGATTGACCTTAAACTTACTTTTAAATTAATTAAAAACTTTCCAAACAAATAGGAAGAGCTGTCAGATGTTTCTTAAAGTTCCTAAAAAGAATAATTATTGAAAGGTATAACAAACATAAAACATAACCTCAAATATTATGTTAGAGAAAAATGGTTATAATTAATAACTTTAAAATTAATAGAAATCCAAATAGGAGCTGAGGATAATTCTGAAAGCTTCAAAGTTCTGAAACGGAATGAAAAAAATAATTAATTAGTGAAAAGTACTCTTTAAGATGGATAAAAAATTGAACGGCTAATTATTTTTTCGAATATATAACCTCAAATATCATGTTAGAGAAAATTGGTGATTGGCCTTAAACTTACTTTTAAATGAATTAAAAACTTTCCAAACAAATAGGAAGAGCTGTCGGATGATTCTTAAAGTTCCTAAAAAGAATAATTATTGAAAGGCATAACAAACATAAAACATAACCTCAAATATTATGTTGGAGAAAAATGGTTATAATTGAAAACTTTAAAATTATAAAAATCTAAATAGGAGCTGAGGACAATTCTGAATGCTTTTCAAAGTTCTGAAACAAAATGCAAAAAAGTTATTTATCAATTATAAAGTATACTTTAGATGGATGGAAAGCTATTTTTTAATTACATAACCTTAAATATCATGTTTGACAAAAATGGGGATAATTATTGATAACTTACTTTTAAATTATTATGAAGAGGAACGCTCCAAAGTTCTGAAGTGAATAATTATTATTAAGCATAACGCTTTTTAGTCAGACGGAGTAATTGATTACTTTTAATAATTAGACTTAAATATTGGATATCATGTTAGATATTGAAGTTTCAAAAATTAAGCTTTCAATCAATTTTCAAAAATATTGGAGGTTAATATAAAACTAGTGTGAAAAATGAGTGTAAAAACCATTTATAGGAGCTCAAGACAATTTTGAATGCTTTTCAAAGTTCTACGATAGAATGGAAAAAATAATTATTCATAGATATAAAATATACTTATAGACGGACTGAAAACAAAACTGTTGATTATTTTTTGAATACATAACCTCAAATATCATGTTTGAAAAAAATGGAGATAATTGAAAACTGACTTAAAAAATAATAAAAATCTAAATAGGGGCTGACGATAATTCTGAATGCTTCAAATTTCTGAAACAGAATGCAAGGAAATGATTTATCAAGTATTTTATGAAAGATCCAAAATATTTCAAATATTCTATATTTATTTATTGTTAGTGGTAGTAGTGTGAAATAGAAAGAGGATAATATATTGGGAAAATGGGAACAACACAGCTATCCTATACAAATATTTAGAAAATAAATAACCAATATTTTTAATAATTCAAAGATACCTAGATACCATAATGATAGTAACATTTTCTTAGTTAGCTTAGTTATAGGTATACCTTATATTTTTTTTTACTTTTAAACATAAGAATAATGAAAATCACACCACTCTCAACAAGTCAATTGAACAGCTTTACTATTGAGGTGGAAATTAAAAGTTTTTTCATGATTTTCTACCTAACACTATAAAAATTGATAATGAATAATTTTCAAAAGTTTAAAAAATTAGACTTATAAATTCATGTATTGTAGCAGTTTAATTGATATTGAAGAGGTTTTAAAACGATCTTTTAAATGCTGTATCTATCTATCCTAAGCAGACAAAATGAATTTTTAGAATACTATTAATATCTGAAATATTTCTTAATCAGAGTCTAATTAAGTGAAAAATTAAAATATATAAGGAACTAACATGGAACTAGAGAACAATTCATTTTTTAAAATCGAATAATATTTACCTTTTACAGAGAAGATATTTCCAAAAACGTAACCTGCTTTATTTAAAGAAGTTATCAAATTAATCAAAACTTTACTATAAAAACATCCTCGTTTTACTAACACTGTTTTTTCTCCAATTATTTTTCCACTCTAAAAATCTTAAAAATATAAATTGGAAATTTAGTGGTATAAGTTGTGAATATAACTCAGTAATTTTAAAAAATGAATAGCACCCGCTATATTAAAATAGTATGAATTTAAGGAGAATTTGAATAATTTATCGGTATAAACTGAAAATATAAAAATTGTTTTTGAAATAATGTCGATTGAATAATTCATTCAATTTTTTCAGTATTAACAAAAAAATGGGAGAACATCGAGGAAGAAATAACTGACAATATATTAAAAACTTACTTTTATATTTATATCACTTTTTTTCACTGCACTTGCTGCTACGAATTGTTGATGTCACTTACTGGTGTTGAAAGAAAATACATTTTTCAGCTTGCGTTGCGTTAGTTTTATACATTAGTACTGAAATTCAGTAGAAGTAGAAAATATAAGCAGAATAACATTGTTATAAGATACGATAAAAATTTCCAGTTTGTGTTCTTATCAATTACGTCAATATTGCAGCATTGAAACGATATCGAACTTTCTGTTTTTTTCTTATCAATCATGAAAAATATTTCAAAATTATTAATGTAAGATTATTGAATTGAATTATAAAAATACATATGGTTAAATGATTCTTCAAAATACTTAATTGCATCTGGTTTCCAAAATTTCATAGTAAAAAAAAAGATAAGTAACGACTAATATCATTCAGTACACATATGTGTAGTATTTGCTTCATGAGAGGAGATGCCGCTTCCTATAGATTGAAATTGCGATAGATTAAGCTTCCTCTAGATTAAAATTGCGATTAGAGATCAAGTGATATCTACCTTTGGGTCGTTAGTAATACTTTGCAACATACTGTGATGGATTATTTTGTCATTGAAAATATCAAAAATTGTTTTTATACAATTGTAATGAATTTTATAAAACGCATTGTCCATTTTCACAACAACATTGGAAAGATTTTGTGGGATGAAAAAAGGAACCAATGCAAACATTTTGTTCAAACCTTGCTCGATCATTTCACGCCAAATATCGGAATCACCAATATTTTTGTAAATACTACAAAATATTCACGAAGGTCCTAACTAGATCACGTAACATTTCTTTATATAAATGATATACTTTGAGGAGTTTATTGGAAACGTTGTTAGATAAAGACATTATGACTCAATTGGAAAATTTTTCTGATAAGAGTGTTTTAAAAATCCTCCAACAAATAATCGGGTAACCATAGAAAACCAGTGACGAAGATATTGTACACCTAGTTCACAGGGCGTAAGCAAATATCAATATTGTGAAGAAAAATATTAGTGACGTTGAAAAACAGGGTGTACAAAGATCACGTGAGATATCGTGTATTATCTACTGCTGTATTTGATCTCTCAAAATTTATTGAGAAATAATTTTTTTATTAATTACGTATCAATAATTAAAATTATTTTTATGGAAATTTTGAAGGTTAATGTTAAGATTCTCACCTATAATACAAACAACGATAAGATTATTCAATATCGGTACTGTCAGTAATCACCGGTAACCACTCACAGGCAAAACTCCAAAAACATGTTTTTGTTTTCCACTTTTGTTTACTCATTCTTGATAAAAGTTAACTAAACGAAACATTCAAACATATACAGGATGTATCAAAAACATCAAGTAGTTGAAACATTCTTTTAACTTCATTTAGATTCTTTGATAAGCATAGGCAAAGACACTAAGTTGAAACATTCTTTTAACATATACAGCGTGCATCAAAACTATAGTGCCTGATTGGGTATCTGGTTGTAACATACTTCGAAATAAAAGAATTTTGCATCGTTCGGCTGGTGAAGGCTTAAAAGCGTTAACATATCTGGACAGTTCATCATTTATCACTTGACGCGAGTAGACATGGATCCCATGCGTGAGTACGTCAAACTCAAACTCATTAAATGTTGTATCGAGCAGGAGTTTATTCGAGCAGGCTATTGCGGTGTGTGTTTGGCGGGAAGTTTAATTTTCCATGAAGTGGCAGCAAAATATGGAATAGCAACCAAACTATGTCTGGGTACAAAGGTCTATTCGAATGGTATGGAAATTACACCACATTTCTGGATAGAACACAATGATATAATCTATGACCCCACCCTAGCTGTTATACAACACCACATACCCCATAATCTAAAAGTTGTTCATAGAAAAGATGAATTTGGATGCAAAACCCTCGAAGATATAGTCATGGTTGGTATTTATGAAAAATTTATGGTGAACGAGTCTACGATTGAATACTTCGCTGAAGCTCCGAAACATCTTTTGAAAGTGCGCGACAATCTTTATGAAACTGTAGCTAAAATATTTACGTAATATAATATCTTATAGCCTGGGTGTTTTTTTTTGTGTTCAGCCAACATTTGGATATAGTTTTTACATTTACGCTAGAATTTTCACACTGTCCGCTTCAATCGCCTTGAATATCAGATTGCCACAACGGCCATAGCCGCCGTTTTTTCTTCCAATTCAAACTTAAACAAAGATTGACCATCATAGACTATCCCATTGAAAATATATCCATTTCATATATATAATACATACACCTTGTATATACCCTAACACTCACAAGGATAGTGGACACGTGACGTTTGACTGCTGTACCTACATCGCTGTGGGTAATACCTAGTATATGCCCAATTTCATGAATTGATACCATGGACTAGTTCGATCGTCTGAACTTGATCCATTCAAACTTAAACTTTTCATTATCATCAAATATGAAGTTCCATTTGACGTGACAACGCGACATTTGACGTGACAACGTGACGTTTGACGTGATAGCGTGACGTTTGTCGTGACAACATGACATTTGACGTGACAACATGACATTTGACGTGACAACATGACATTTGACGTGACAACGTGACGTTTTGATGTGATAGCGAAACGTCTGATGTGACAACGTGACATTTGACGTGACGCCAGTAGCTTTAAAGGGTTGTTCAACGTTTCTGGTCATTGCCTGGAACAGATAACACCTTACCCTGGGGACGCTATTCAACAACGAACTCTTGTGAAGTGGATTTATGAAAAAATTGTCGAAAATCTAAGATTCCTTTAAACTACGATTTATCATCAGTTGATATTTGCTTTCGATTATATATGCGTCTTTTGAGTGTGCAAAAAAAAACTTATGGAAATTTTACAGCCTTAATAGTTCTGACATTATCAATACTGTAGATTTAATAAAAATTTAGAGTAGGTAATTGGTTTTTATTGGAACACTCTGTATATTTCCTATCACAAGAATAGAATTTCTCTTCACATATGACGTTTGACGTATCACGTTTATGTTATGCTCTAAGAATGTTTCAAATACTGAGCCATTCATAATCTCACTTGGTATTCATAATGTCTCATAGAGGTCGCTCTCTGCTTCAATTTTGTAACTTCCCTTGGCCTGTTAAAAGAATGTTTTGGATACTGGGCCATTCATAACCTCGCTTGGTATTCATAATGTCTCATAGACGGCGCCTTTTCAATACCCCTTGTATATATACAAAACTTATCTCTTCTTTGGTCATTGTCGACTTCCCTGTATATGGACTCGTTTTGGCATTTACACTTCACTCTCTCCGCACCACTCGTTAAGCCTAAGATACTTTTGATCCACCTTGTATATAATTTTCGTAAGGCATTTCGAACTTCGGGCGAACTTCTACTTTTGATCCGCCCTGTATATAATAAGGCCTTTCGAGCATGTTACTTTTTATCCACCCTATATATAGAAGTCGTTTAGGCCTTTCGAGCATGTTACTTTTCATCCACCCTATATATAGAAGTCGTTAAGGCCTTTTGAGCATGTTACTTTTGATCCACCCTGTATATAATAGATAAAGCCTTTCGAGCATGTATGTTACCCACCCTGTATATACCTGATAGACGTTAAGGCCTTTCGGGCATGTTACTCACCCTGTATAAGGCCCTTATGTTACTTTTCATTCACCCTGTAGCCCTCATGTTACTTTTTATCAACCCTGTACGAGCGCATGCGTATTACACTTTTTGAGTAATTTTCGCTACTTTGAACCTTACATTTTCTTATGGAGATTCCCATGTTAAAAACTCGAAAATGGTCGAGAACTCTTGCTGCTCCTTTACTCTCATTTATAAGCTCGTAAAACCGTTTCAGCATTTTACCTCTGCTTGGCCATCTGACTTCAGAATAATATGTTACGTCGTCATATTCGGCTGATATTTCATCCAAAAAGGCCTTGAATTGACGATGGTTGAGCCCTCGGGATCGAATAAAATTGATGGTTTTTACTACCACATTCATAACATTCTGGAGTCGAATGGATTTAGAACACAAGTTCTGTTGGTGGATAATGCAGTGAAGGACTATCAAATCATCTTTTTGCACATTCAATTCAGTTGCTTTTTCGTTCAAAATTTCGATGAAACCTTTACGTAAGCCATACCATAGAAGAAGCACCATCTGTGCATACTCCAACTAATTTTGACCATGGAAAGGCAAAACTTGTAAATACCTTTTGAACTTCATTAAAAATGTCCTCTCCTGTAGTGGTTCCTTCTAGCGGCTGTAAAGCAAGCAATTCCTCAGTAACAGTGAACTCTTTATTAACACCTCGAATAAATATAGCCAGTTGAGCTGTGTCCGACAAATCGGTGCTCTCGTCTAATGCTATGAAAAAATTATTCAAAACCAGCCATACGGTCGGTCAATGTTGTTTTTATATCATTAGTCATCATTTCTATACGTCGGACAACAGTTCGTCTTGACAAACTAATTTTTTCAAATTCATTTTCCTTTTCAGGATACAAAACACTACAAACTTCTAGCGTACACTCCTTGATAAATTCGCCTTCTGAAAATGACTTCAATGACTTTGCCAATTTTGAACTAACTATAAAACTAGCTTTCACAACATTACCAAGTAGTGTTCTTTGCTTATGAAACATTTGCTGCTGCTTTTCCAAATTTGCAGTAAGCTTCTGAATTTTGTCTTTTCTTATTTGTCCTGCCAGTGAGTGCAGCGTAGGATGCTTGGTTGAGTAATGCCTCTTTATATTGAATTCTTTCATCACTGAAATAGATTCATTACACAGCAAAAGAATAGGCTTACCATTGTGCAGGATAAAAAAGAATTCTTCAGTCCATTTTTCTTGGAACAGGTGACCCTCTGCATCTACTTTTCGTTTCTTTCCACCAGACATCATTTTCGTATACAAATAATACGAAATATTATTAGTAAGCACCCAAGATGCACACAAAGTCACAAAGCAAATTAGCGGCACTAGCAGATCGCTCGTCGAAGTTATCACCTCAGTAACTCATAGCTTATATAGGCAAAATGAAGGAATGATCTAGAATCGTCTAGTGTAGAAGAATTGAGAAGAAATAATCTTGTGTTGCCTGCCAGTGAGGCGGCAAACATCGAAGGCTTTGATGTTTGCCGCCTCACTCTTTGGTTATCGCCAACACAGGTTTTTATTTTGCAATATGATCAAAAATTCTCAGTTGAACGTCTACAATCCGACGCCTACAATTCAATAAAAGTTTCACTTGCGTCGTGGTTTCTTAAAACCACACAATGTTTTTTTCTTAATTAGGTTTTTCAAAATGTCTCGCGGGCCGGATCAAATCATACAGCGGGCCGGGTGTTGCCCACCCATGATTTAGAGGTTCACATTTCCTTATAGCCATCATCAACTCAGGAGGGGCCATCGGGGGCCAGTGACAGAAATCTCCATGTATCCATATTGTGGGCACTGCTTCCACTGTCTCGTCCTCAAATTGGACTACTGTCCATGTTTTTTCTCCAGTCATCTTTTTAAGCTAAAACTCAAGAAACACAATAAATTCCTCATTTTATATAAGTACTACATATCAACAAAAGCACTGAATAGAATAGAACAAACAGATTTTCATAACCTATAACAAAAATACAAAAATTATCTAAAAATAAAATGGAAATTAAATTAATATTATTCTTATCCCTCACCCTGTATTTCAAAAATTATGAGCTCAGAATATTTTCTGTTAAGACTCAACAAAGTTCCCCATTGTATATCGAAACATAAAAAGAATGTTTTTAAGAGATCCTGTGTTTTGTTAAAAAATATCAATCTGTATGTATCAATGGAAAAATTATGTATTTCAGATTCAAGTTTCACACATTTATATTGAATATTTCCATGGGTTCAAGATCTAAATTAGCAACGAATGTTCCCAATTCTGATTATTTACAGGGTTGTTCATACAAATCTCTCGGATTTGAAAATTTATTTCCAATTATTTTGTATTGATTTTGATATAATACAATATTCTTTATTTCAATAATATTTCCATTTTTGAGTGAACAGTTATCTGGGACAGCAGTTTGAAGAACAAAATTCTGGAAGTTCACTTTTTTAAACTGATTCATGATATTTATATTCAAAGTTGGTCCTTCTGAATGAGTAGATGAGAAAATTGGATATTTTTTGGAAACATTATTAGTTCCATTTTTATGAGCTAATTGATTTTCCCCATTCCTTCTCCTTATTATCTGTGATAGGGGCTTATCACTTTTCCTAATAGATTTCAATATGGTCTGTAAAAAGTTTTCAAATGGGAATGCACTGAAATCATCAAGTGCCCCATGATGTTTTACATCATTTGATAAATGCATCAAGTTATGTATATTGTGTGACATGTTTTCCTGTCCATAAAGAATTTTGAATGTTTCAACAAAGTACTGGAGAAGAGAATGTGCATAATCAATGGAATCATTATATTTCTGATTTGATAGAATTGTTGATGCTACATGTAATGTGATGAAATTTAGATATCTGTCTCTATTCAACTGATTTCTCAAAGCAACAGGTCCAGTATAGAATAAAAATTGCCTAAATTCTGTAGCTTTCCATCGTTTTATTTCTGTCAAACTTCTCGGTTTTCTATTAAATTCCAAAGGCATGCATTTAGCAAAATTTATCAATGAATCTGATATATTAGTTACATTTCTGAAAGCAATTTTTGTTGAATGTTTCCCACAACACCATAGAGAAATTAATAATTTTTTGACAACACCAAGACAGATCAAGTGCATATAATCTAAGGGGAAGCCATCTATCATATTAAAATTTGGAATGCGTTCAATGACTGATGTACCATTATGGTGATCAGCTTGAAGTTTTAGTCGAAACCCATTGTCAGTTCTCAAACGGAGATTTTTTGTTTCAGGAAAACAAACCCTATTATCAGAATAACTGCCTTCAATATGGCATTTTGAGCAAGAAAAATATCCAGTGTGTCCTTTTGTATATGTAATGAATGATTTGGCTGGGGCATCGCAAATGAATGATTTGATAATAACTTTTGTATTTCTTGCCATAAATAATTATTCCATTTGTGACAACATCAACAGCATCATCAACAAATTCTTAAAAAAAAACAGTTTGCTTCCTTTGGTTTTTCATAACCATGATAGATTCCAATCATATCAACAATCTTATCTTCTGATAATCTACATAATATAGGATAAACCTGACTACTGGAACTTTTAGATGAATGCAATCCATCAATGTTTATAAGTTTTAGTGTTGTCGTCTCTTCTGAATAATGAGATGATTGAACATAAAGATTGTTGATACATGTTCTTATTCCAAAGTGATGGTATTTACCAGGATAGACACTTTTCAATTCAACATTCCTACAAGTTCCTAAAAATGATCTGACATCTGTTGGTAACTCAGGAATAACTTCTTTTGTTATACTCAATAATTCATTAATAGCAGTGTGAGTGATATTATGTTTGAGTGTCCACTCAGCCAACTTTGATGCAATGCTGATGGGTTGGTTGTCAAGGGAATGATTACTATTATTATCGAGAAAAAGATTACTGTTATTATCGGCATGGGGATAGTGATTGAGATGTTTCATCAGTTTCATCAGTGAAAAAGATATTTAAATGGGCAGTATTCAGTTCAGATACCGGAAAAAAAGAGTCTTCATTTACTGAAGGAATTGGGGATGTACTAGATTCGTTATTTGGATTAATAGCAGCTACATTTTCAACTTCTCTATCATGAATATTTGTTGTTGCAGTGGAAGTCGATGGCAGTTGATATGGTAACAAGGAACGTGAAAGCCGTTTAGCTCGCATGTAATGTTTGTTCAAGTGAGACCCGCTCATCGTGGAATGAAAATGAAGAACTAAGTATTTCTGATATGGCACAAAGAACAATTTTTATATATAAATGAATATTAGCGGACTGTATAAAAAATTTATCTTACCTCATGCACCGGCAGGTTCGTAAATCCCTAAGGCATCGGTGAAATCGCTATATAGGGTAAGATAGAGGAAGGAAAAAAGGTAATACAATTTCACCCTTCACCACAATTAATTATAGTAGAAAGAAAACTTAATTATTGTAAAACAACCGGTAAGTCGATATAGATAAACAATGTTCTCTCTGCGAATATCTAGTACTGAATGTTTTAACGACCAAAAAATGATACCTTTTACTAAAGCCCTGTTTGGACTTAATTTTTACTACATCTACTAATAGGCAATACTCAATACACGCAAAATATCTGATAATATGCTAAAAGATAATTACGCCAAAACATCCTGCCCCCCCAAGTTTATTATAAATAAACGAAAAAAAAATTCAATTAAAATAGCTACATATACCTATAATTTCATAAATTGTGTCTTCGCACAAAATTTGTCTAAAACTACAATTCTTAACTAACTTAACCATCCCCAAAATACAATTTCTAGAAGAAAAAAGAGAAAAAAAAATTGAACTGGAAATTTAATGAAATATTTACAAAACAAAAAAAAATGTCTCTTCAGTTTATTGACTGGGTAGAGGACACAGTTTAACAACTGGGCGCATGTATGTGCCATTCTTGGTTCGTACCTTGACAATTCGAACAATACCGTCCTTTCCAGGGTACAAAGTTTCTATGACCGCCAAGGGCCACTGTAAAGGAGGGATAGATTCGTGCATTATTACAACCACCATACCTTCCTTTGCAGGATTTGATTTGGTGTTCCATTTCAAACGCGATTGCATAGATGACAAATATTCAGAATGCCATCTCTTCCAATAATGTTGGATTATAATATCTAATAATTTATATCTTTTTAAAAGGCTCATATTTTCTAAAGTTACATCAGGAAACGGTAAAGACATTAATGGTTCTGCACATAAAAAATGCGATGGGGTCAAAGCGATAGGATTTTCAGGGTCGTTACTTTGAATACAAAGGGGGCGCGAATTTAAGATACATTCTATTTGTGACAAAATTGTTATGAATTTGAATTTGATTTCCCACGACTCTAGCTAAGTAAAGCTTTACGCTTTTAATATTACTCTCCCAAATACCACCAAAATGACTCCCCAAAGGCACATTCATTTTCCACGAAATTTTGGAATTATTCATTTCATGTTGGAATGCATCTCTATAAGCTTTGGACTTAGCTGATATATCTCGTCAAGAACCCTTTTAGCACCCACAAAATTCGTGCCATTATCGGAATACAAAACTGCACAATTTCCGCGACGAGATAAGAATCTTTTTAAAGCGGCTAAAAAACAATCGGTTGAGAGCGAGGAGGCTAATTCGAGATGTATGGCCTTCGTGCTAAGACAAACAAATAAGCATACATAGGCCTTTTGAGTTTTCACTCCACGATATCTCCCTATAGTGATTGTAAACGCACCAGTATAGTCTACACCTGTGTGCAAAAATGCCTTTGCTTGATTAACTCTTACGGCGGGTAAGTCAGCCATCATAGGATAGTTAGGTTTGGGATTAAGGCGAAAACAACGATTACATTTCCAAATCCTATTTCTGATGATCTGACGACTAGATAGAATCCAATATTTTTTTCTCAAAAGATTTTGTAACATATAGGATCCAGCATGTAAGTACAATTTATGGAAATAATCTATCAACAAAATAGTCAAGGGATCGGATTTGGGCAACAGAATAGGGTGTTTTTGATCAAAACTATACTGGGAATTTGAGAGTCGTCCACCGACTCTAATTATACCATTTTCAATAAATGGATTCAAACGACGTATAGATGATTTTGCGATAAGATTTTTACAAAGAGCTTTATACTCATCGGAAAAATGTTTTCGCTGGACAGAACGGATCAATTCATGTTCTGCAGCTTCTAGATCAGATATACCTATTTGTATATTCAAAGGCAACTTTTTCATGAATCTTAATACGTAAACTGTGGAATTTAAGAGTTTCGACCAAGATGAAAATTTTTCGATTAGCGTATAAAGCGGTGAGATTACCGGAACAGCAACACCTACAAAATGTTTTGACGAATATTCAGAATCATCAACCTGAACTTCCTGTTCGTTCACCGACTGAATAGGCCAGTACTTTGGTTCTAACCTTAACCATTTGGGCCCAGTAAACCACGTGGGATGGTTGACTAACGAATGGGGACACAAACCTCGAGAAGCGCAATCAACAACATTTTCTTTTCCAGGAATAAAAAACCAATAGGGTGGAGGAATCATCTTTTGAATTTTCAAAACTCGATTTTGAACAAATAAATTTAATTTCTTCTCTGAGTTTTTTTATCCAACTCAGGGCAATCATGGAATCACTTAAAGCAAAAATCTGGTCGATATTATGTCTAAGGGCGTAAGTTTCAATAGCATGAGAAAGAAGTTTTGAGAGCAGGAGAGCTCCGCAGAGCTCTAACCGAGGGAGTGTAATTGTAGACATGGGCGAAACTTTAGATTGAGAGTACAAAAAAGTTACTTTAACTTGACCTGTACAATCAACAACCCGTGTATAAACAATGGCTGCATAGCCTGCAGCACTCGCGTCTGAGAATCCTACAAATGATAATGACGAAATAGGTGTAACTGCGATATGGCGTGGTATCTCTATTTTATGAAGAATATGAAATTCGTTTTGAAATTTATTCCACAGAGTCTCTATTTCTTTAGGTGCAATACTATCCCAATCAATTTTCAGAATCCAAAGTCTTTTTATCAATATTTTCAGAAACAGGGTTATAGGAGACAAGAATCCCAAGGGATCAAACATACGAGCGACAAGTGAGAGAATGTTTCTTTTTGTACAAAGAAACATTGACGACATTTCTACCCCAAAACTAAAATTATCATGTTTTTCTTCCCACTGTAGTCCTAACACCTTAGAAGCTGACTTATCAAATTCTTTGGTTTTTATCAATTGAAGGGGTTCGGGTATTGTCGACAAAAGTTCGTCAGAGTTGGACATCCACTTAACTAATTTAAAACCTCCCTTTTCAAATAAATCTACCAGCTGAGTATGTGCAGCTATAGCTTCGGAAACACTACAAAAACTACTAATAAAATCGTCCATGTACATATCACGGGATATGGGTACAATAATATTGGGAAAATTTTGAGATTCGTCCTCACATAATTTTCTTACTACTCTAAGACTTAAATATGGCGAAGACTTTACTCCAAAAGTTAAAGTATTTAACTGATATATCGAAATGGGATTATTTGTATCGAATCTCCACAAAACTCTTTGAAATGCACAATAAAGTTCGACAACTCTAATCTGCCTATACATTTGTTTCAAGTCCGCAACAACTACTACTGGAAAAAGACGAAAGTTCAACAAAATGGTAGTAGGATTATTTTGTAATTTTGGACCTTTATGGAGTATATCATTTAGTGAGGGACCTTGACTCGTTTTCATTGAGGCATTAAACACAATTCTACAAGGTGTGGATGGACTATCGGGTTTAAAAACACAATGGTGAGGGATATAATACGATAACGAATAAATATTTTCAATAGGAACTAAACTCATATGTCCTTGGTCTAGATAGTCTTGGAATATATCACTATAAACTGCTCTAAGCTCTGAATTTTTGAATAGGCGCTTTTCTAGGGACAACAATCTGTTTTTGGCAAGTACAAATGAATCGCCTAGCACTTTAGGATCATCTTGGAAAGGCAAGGATACTGTGTATCTACCATCTAGGTCTCTAGATACATTTTCCACAAACAAATTCTCACAAATTTCATCTTCTGATGAACTAGGAATAGGGGACAAATCCTCTAAGTCACACATTCTTTCGACAAATGAATCTAGATTCAGCAAAGGGTTACAAAAAAATGAAAGATATGTGTGAACATTTTCAAAATTAGGTTGTGCGGAGCCCATGACAACATAACCTAAAACGGTTTCAATAGCTGAAGGGGAACCTTCGGAAGACATCACTCTATTTCCACCAATGATGCTGGAAAACATGGCAACCCCCAAAATACCATCTATTTTGCCAGGTAAATAAAAATAGGGATCGGCTAAAATTAAAGCATCTATATTGGGAATGAAATTTTTATCAATTAATTGATCTGGCAAATTATTGGTGATTTTATCTATTAGGATAACTTCTATAGGATATTGTATTTTTGGATCAAAATGTGAAAATATAACAATATTTGTTTTTCCTACTATTGGCGCTTCTGAACCTCCTATACCGGAGACCTTTAAATTTAATTTGGAGTAGCTTAAACCTAATTTTCGGGCACAATTTAATGTAATCAAATTGGCAGAAGATCCACTATCTAACAAAAACCGAATTTTTTGCTCTTTACCCCATTTATCAACAACTTTAACTATCACGGTTCCAAAAAGACTAACCGGGCGTACTGGGGATTCCCTTGAAATATTTTTCAAAGGCTGGACATGTAAATTCGATGGGCCTTCAGACGAACCAGAGAAAGACCCTAGGCTAGTGGAGGGGACATTATCATTATATGGATCAGGAGTTGGTTTATGTAACAGGGAATGATGGCAAGCTTTACATTTGTTACAGGAGAATTTAGACGTACAATTCGATACACGATGTTTTGAAGAAAAGCAATTTAAACATAAATATTTATCTTTTATTAATTTAAATCTTGTTTCAAATGGAAGTCCCAAGAAATATCTACAATCTTTAATCAAATGCGGGCTCTTATTACAAATTATGCAATTTACGGAGGAACAATTATTATTCGTTTCCTGCAAATGAAATGATTTCGTGGGTTTTGACGCAACAAAACTACCTTTAGAATTGCGGGAATCACTTTTGTTAAAAGTTTCACTACGCTGGCGCAAAAATTTCACAAGCTCATTATAAGCAGGCAAATCATCATTATTTCTTATCAAATCAAATGAATCTATGGTTTCCTGAGGCAGTTTAAACATAGCTAAATAAGTCAAAATATGATCGTCTAAATTTTCGAGATTCAATCTTTTTAATGAGGAGATATTAGTGTCAAATTTTTCAAAAAATA
This sequence comes from Galerucella nymphaeae, assembly GCA_963978555.1. Lineage (NCBI taxonomy): Eukaryota > Metazoa > Arthropoda > Insecta > Coleoptera > Chrysomelidae > Galerucella > Galerucella nymphaeae. The sequence goes on along the minus strand of OZ021715.1, from coordinate 13,066,945 downwards.
CTTCTAGATTTGACGCACTATTGGTGTTTAAACAACGAAAATTTACAATTCGATCCATATAAAGATTAAACAAATGTTTTTTATCATTATATCTTTCAATAAGAATGTTCCAAATAATGTCATAATTATCTGGAATGGGTTCTACAGAGCTACAGCTTTTCAGTGCTCTCCCTGAAATACAACTTAACAAATACTGCAATTTATCTGCTCTCGAATATTCACTTTTTGTATGCACAAACTGTTTGAAATTTTCATAAAAGACAGGCCATAGGGATAAATCTTCACCATCGAACTTCACTAACTCAAATTTAGGCATTTTAATGTAAGATCCATTATTATTTGGATTATTATTCGACACAACAGGTTTTTTCAATAACAAAGCGGCTAAAAACTCAACATTAGAATACATATCGTAAAACGCATCTAAAGGACTGTTATAATCAACCTCGGCATCTGGGTTAATTTCTTGCTTCAGAACAACTATATCTTGTACCACTTCCTCATAATCCAAATGTGTTTTTTCAAACGTACTATACCTAACTGAAAAGTTACGAATTTTTGTTGCATTTTGTGGGTCTTTTTCTAAAGCCTGGCCTGCGTCAAAACACAGCTGAGCTCTTCGAAAAATGCTTTCACGTTTTGCTCGCAATCTATCTAATTTTATTTCGTTTTGATTTTTGGGCATATTTACTAACGATAAACGCTAAAGTCTTCCCTAACTTGTTCAATGATGAAGAAATGAATCGAACAAATTTAAAAACTACCTACGTCAAGAATGGCACTGTACCTGTTTATCCACTAAATTGATACCAGAATACTATAATTTTCGCTAAATATTCAAAACAAACTCAAGCGTGAGTAAGAGAGAGACAGGTGTGCGCACAGACAAAATGTATTTTCAATATCAAGAAATTAAAGCTACAATTTTTTATGCGACAAAAAAAGAGAGAACAATGTTTTGGTTGGCTTATCTATCACTAATTATCTAAAATAATTAATCAACAAACGAAATGCTTAATTAAATTTGAATCGGAAAACCAACAACTAACAATTTAAATTGTACGGTATACTAGCAACTAAAATTTGATTCAAAATTTAATCCGCGGCTCAAAGGACCAAAATTATGATATGGCACAAAGAACAATTTCTATATATACAGTGATGGGCAAATGTGTGGAACCAAGTAAATATCTCTGGAATTATCAGAGATATCAAAATGAAATTTGGAAGGTGGATACTACAGTAGAATGCCTATTTGTTTCCATTTTTTTTAACAATTTTGAACTTCCGGTTTAACCGGAAGTAATGTCGATTTCAAAATTTGGAATGGAACACCCTGTATATTATTTCAGTTTCTGATCAAATATTTTATTACGAATACAAACATATAGGGTTCGAGATTTTTTATTTCAATACCTACTGAGATATTAACAGAAAAGTAACTAAGGGAAGGAAAAATCTAATATCAATTTAAGAAATAATCATAAATATTAACTGAAACCTTGACTGAAACTAATTGATTTTCAAAACATTGGAACTTAACTAAGCTTAAATTAATGTATCAGATGTCCAAACTGAGCACCGTCTACTTCTTGACAATAGGCAAGTCGGTTTGTGAATTTCTATTCTTTCTCTTTCACTTAATTCGGCCATTTCACTATCAAATTAACAATAAAATCTTTTCACGTTCAAATACAAACACTAATAACTCATTTGGACACTACTGTCACTTCACAACGAACTTTGTGGACTACTAGCTACCATCAAATTTTTCCTTCCCTTAGTTGCTTTTCTGTTAATATCTCGGTAGGTATTGAAATAAAAAATATCGAACCCGATATTTTTGTATTCGTAATAAAATGTTTCATCAGAAACTAAAATAATATATAGGGTGTTCCATTGCAAATTTTAAGATCGACATTACTTCCGGTGAAACCGGAAATTCAAAATTGTTAAAAAATATGAAAAAAGTTAGCCAATCTACTGTAGTATCCACCTTCCAAATTTCATTTTGATATCTCCAATAATCCCAGAGATATTTACTTGGTTCCACACATTTGCCCATCACTGTATATGAATATTAGCGGACTGTATAAAAAATTTATCTTACCTCATGCACCGGCAGGTTCGTAAATCCCTAAGGCATCGGTGAAATCGCTATATAGGGTAAGATAGAGGAAGGAAAAAAGGTAATACAATTTCACCCTTCACCACAATTAATTATAGTAGAAAGAAAACTTAATTATTGTAAAACAACCGGTAAGTCGATATAGATAAACAATGTTCTCTCTGCGAATATCTAGTACTGAATGTTTTAACGACCAAAAAATGATACCTTTTACTAAAGCCCTGTTTGGACTTAATTTTTACTACATCTACTAATAGGCAATACTCAATACACGCGAAATATCTGATAATATGCTAAAAGATAATTTCGCCAAAACAATTTCTATAGTATTAGATATTCATATACAGGGTGTCCCACGACGAGTGAAAACTATCTGTATATGGCAAAATACTTATAGTAAAATCATGAAAATTTCTACGTTTGGGTTTTCGGATACGATTTTTCCAACTAAAATATTTTGCCATATACAGCATCAAAATTTAGACCACACCTGCACCTCTAAAAATTTACAGAAAACATTTAATATCCGGATAGGACAATCCTCTCGAAGCTCATAATAGACCTTCGAGGCAAGTATTACAATGGGCTATGAACACTTTTTCACCTTTCAAGACACCGGGAGCGGATGGAATTTTCCCAGCATTGCTCCAGCAAGCTTAAGACGAAATTCTACCGCATCTGGTTAGAATTAGTCGAAGTAGTTTAGAACTGGGTTATATACCAGAAGCTTGGAGAAGGGCAATAGTAACCTAGAAATCCTAGAGAGACTACCTCTCCACCCATGTCAGCACGCTTACCGGGCAGGCAGATCTACGGAGACTGCACTGGTACAACTGACGGAGGATATCCGAGGTGCTCTAGACAACCAAGAAACTGTAGTATGTGCATTTTTGGACATAGAAGGAGCTTTTGACAACACTCCACATGAGGCTGTCAAAAGAGCATTAAGCAGAAGAGGTGTTGACAGCACAACATCCAAATGGATGTCGGAACTGCTCACCACAAGAGTAGCAGAGACAAGGACAAGCAAAGACATTGTCTCCATCTGCACTACCAGAGGATGCCCACAGGGAGGAGTATCATCCCCTTTAATGTGGAGTCTGACGGTTGACGAACTCCTGTGTGATTTGACGAATCTAGGAATATCCTGCCAAGGATATGCCGACGATATTGTCATAACAGCCAGGAGGAAATTCGAAAACACCCTTTGTGACATTGTACAAAAGGGTCTGAACTATACAAATAGCTGGTGTAGGCAAGTGGGACTCGGCATCAACCCCACTAAAACCATCTTGATAGCCTTCACTAAGAAAAGAAAACTCAACCTCAAAACCATGGTAACTTAATGGTAACGAGATTGAATGGAGACAAGAAGTCAAGTATCTAGGTTTGATTTTAGATAGTAAACTCCTGTGGAACAAACACGAAAAGGAGATTACTCACAAGGCGAAAATGGCTCTTATGGTCTGTAGGAATCTGGCAGGGAGAAATTGGGGTTGCAACCCAAAAATCTTAAGCTGGATGTACACTGCCATAGTGAAACCAATTATCACTCATGGAGCCATTGCATGGAACAGCAGAACTAGTCTATTGACAACGAGAAAAAACCTCTCCAAAATTCAAATACTAGCTTGTATATGCATTACAGGAGCAATGAGAACATGCCCAACGGCAGCCATGGAAGTAATTCTCAACCTCACCCCTCTACATATGGTGGTGGAAAGTGTTGCACAAAAAACAAGATACAGACTAAGTAGAGAGGGAATCATTAAAAGAAAAATCACCTCTTCACTTCTTAGAAATCAGACAACCTGGGACATGCCACAAGACGGTATGATGAGAAAGTACAACTTTTCGAAAAAATTCGTTACAGAATTCAGCAACAAGAAGGAATGGGATCCGAATACCATTACCAGAATTGGAAAGAATGCCATTCAATGGTACACAGGTGGCTCAAAAGCAATAGGAGGAACTGGGATAGGAGTGTTCGGGCCAGGAACCAAACACTCCGAAAGCTTGGGAAAAACCCCAAGTATCTTTCAAGCGGAAATCCACGCCATAAAAAAGTGCGCCCAGTTCAATATTGATAAAGGATACAGAGGACAAAGGATTATCATAATGACAGATAGTCAAGCAGCCATCAAAGCACTGAGCTCTTGCGTAATCAGTTCTAAAATGGTTTGGGAATGCCTAGACAAACTAAATGAATTAGGCGAGAACAATATAGTTACCCTACTATGGATTCCAGGACACACTGGAATAGAAGGAAATGAAATAGCAGATGAACTAGCAAAGAGGGGGTCTGAAATACCATTCTGGGGGCCTGAACCTTTTTGCGGAATCAGCTCCAAGGTAATATTGGAAGAAATAGGCGAAACCGAAAGAAAGAGAAGATCTGACCATTGGAAAGATTCTATGGCTGCGTACTAGTCGAGTATAGAGTGGAAATACGCGATTGCGTGACAATTGATAACAGACTGCAGGAAACATAGAACGCATAGAGCCACGGACAATAGACTTAACTCGGACCGTGACACGAACGCCGCTACAGTTGCGCGCGGGAAATTCAAATATTGAATTATACACCTTTCAAAAATGAATGGATTTCTATAGATTTTGTTTTTGTAGCATATAAGAATTGGGAGCACAATGAACAATTGCACACATTGATCCACTAACGGTGAATTTCGAAGTACTTCAATGAAATTTATCAGTTCAACAAGTTGACCATTCACCTATATAAATTTCATTTCAGTACTAAATTATAAAGGATAAAATTGAGCAGTGTGGTTCATATGTGTGACCAATTGCTACAGAAATTTCAAGAAATCTTATATAATTAGCGATTATTACTTGCCAAAAGCTTCTGAAATTCCAAACTGAACAATTTAATCATTTAATAATACAAAACTGTAACATCTATATACTGTAAGTTTTGGGGACATTTATTCCAGGACGTCTTAGGTACGTCCAGTGCTGACTGGGTTATTGTCAAATAGTTTTGATGCTACTAGGTTCAATGTGTGAGTAAAGCATGTTTATTTTTGCCATAAACGTTTGTGACAGCTTTAAGGATATTTGCGCCATTGTCCGTGATAAACGCTGCCACTTTGTCACTTGTGATGCCCAATTTTTCTGTCATATTAATTATTACTCCTGCTAAGTGATCAGCATTGTGTGGTTCTGTTAGAGCAGTTACACCAAAAATTATGCTCATTAATTTAGTTTCATATATACAATGACCAGTTAAGACTAAGTAACTTTGACTATTATGCGAGTAACCTAACCAAACATCTGCAGTTAAAGATAGCGCTCCTACTTCTTGTATTTTTAATTTCAGCTGTGCCGAAAGAATGCCATATTTATTATAAATCATGTGGGTAATTGTTTTTCTGGCTGAAACTTTATATAGCAGTGCCACTACTTTCATCAAATATTGGAATCCTGTTTTTTCCACAGTATTTAGAAGCAAGCCATCCTTTGCTATCATGGAGATCATTGCATTGGTCACTTGACCACACTTAACACCATTATCTCAAAATGAATAAAAAAAAGTTATTATTTTCGATCCTGTATAAATTTCACTATCATGAAAATTAATTAAAACATGATTTCAGTTTCATGCCTTATCTCGAAATGATTTTATATTTGTTAAGCAAGATGTCAATGTTGGCTGTTTTAAGACTGATACAGAGGCATAAGTAGAAGCCACGCCTTCAGTATCCGAATTATGAACATTTTGCAAATCTGGAACTGTTACGATGTCTAAAGTCATGTCATCAACAACCGAAAATAAGAAACATAGTACATACTTTGATTTATTGAAAATTAATCTATATTTTATTCAAACTCAATACATTGGAACAACAAAGAATGTGATATAAGAAAAACAGATACAGGCTCCACTTACTTGTTCATTTCCATCACCATTTCGTGCATTACCACATTTACCACTACCAGTTTCACTCTTTTTTTTGAGACGATCTGAATTGTTGGATGACGTCTTAATAAATGATTTGTTGTGTTTCCCTTAGTTTTCATATCCTGGTGACAATATTTGCATTTGTCTTCTACGTCTTTATTTTATGAAATGATTCCATAGATCACTTCCACCCGACATACTGGAAAAGTACATTTTTTCTCATTAAAGTTGATAAAAAATGGAATTTTTAGTAATTAGTTACCTACTAGTTTTAAGTGATATTCAAAATCCTATTAGTATTAATTAGCATCAATTCATAAACAATTCAAAATAATAGTTCATATAAAAAATTAGTAAAACAATTAAAAAGAAATAATAGTTTATCATTTTGTAGAAAAAATAACCCTTAGGGCCAATTCTGTATGCATCATAAACTTTAAAATATTAACGGAAGAAGCGATATATTTTAAAATTCAAACCCTACTATAGACTTAGACTTTAAAACATTTTTGATAGTGGAAACTTTGATAAATACAACCGAATCGATTTAAATTCAAGTGAATAATATAGAAATGGCTTCGATATTTGATGCCTTATTAATGAATGAAGAAATTCGAAATCATGGAACGCCCTTGAAAAGTGAGTTGATTTTGGGGTTATGATATACTTATTATGTTACTCACAAATCAAGTATTTGGTAATTGTTTACAACAGGTCCTTATAGTATTTTTCGCAATTTTTTTCAGAAAACTGCTTAAAATGGCTATAAAATGCATTTTAATCATCCCCAATGTGCGCACTAACGGGATAATGGAGCGAATAGGGGTGCTGGGTGGGTAAATAAGGGTGAGGGAAAGACAAAAGCATGAGTTTGTGAATGATAATGGGTAATAAGCAATAAATTGCAATGTTGCCAAGCCTTTTTTTATATGCGATGTAGGGAAATTGTGAAAAATTGAAATATTAAGAAAAACAATGTTGCCAAACTTTTTTTCATACAAAAAAATGATAAAAAGTAATTTTCATATTTGAAAGACAAAAAACTTCAAGCAAAAAACCTAACCAAACCAAATAAAACCTACCCCAACCATAACCTAACCAAAAAACGTGAAACTTTTCAAGAACCAATAATATGAAGAGAATCAATGTTGCTAAACTTTTTTTTATACAAAAAAATGAAAAAAATATTTTTTATATTAAAAAGACAAAAAACTTGAAGCAAAAAACCTAATCAAACCTACCCCAAACCATAACCTAACCAAAAAACGTGAAAATCTTTTCAAGAACCAATTTGATAATTGCAAGGACCATCTAGATAAATTGTGGAAAATTGAAATATAAAAAAACGGTAATTGTGAAATAAAAGGGACTCAATCAGTTCTGAGAAGTCCAATATAATATATTTCTAAATAAAAAAACGTAACCAAACCAACTCAACCAAACCTACCCTAACCATAACCTAACTCAAAAATTTCACGTTTCACAAATCAATATTGAAAAAAAATGTTTCTACTAACTTAAATTTCCATTGGAGGATATAACTCTGCAACCAGATCCCAAAACACATGAAATCGGTTACGTTTGACGGGATATTTCATCATGAACATACATTCAATCAGATAGGACACATAGTGTTTCTTTTTCCGGCCAAATCACGGCACCAATTCTCTCACTTCTACCCAACGCCTTTCAATCTTTTGGGTATGGGTCCCACTATCGGGATCAACAAAATTGACCGAATGATTTACCGTTAAGTGATGAAAATTCTCTTCACTCAAACGGTCGTATGATCGCCAACAGTCACTGATAATAGTGGTACCCGGTATAATTTTTGTTTTTATAATGTTGATTACTGTTTCGGCAGAGCTACCACAAAAATTTTCGCGAGTCGCGTTCAATGCCTCCAAACACCCATTGTCCGGTCAGATACCTCCTTTTGTTATATTTCCTTCTCCCAATCTTCGCTTCATCTATTTTTTCCTTCCCTTCACCTCCGATAGTTTCACCAAATTTGTTGCACTAATATATAAAAAGAAGAAAGAATTTTTATATATACCATATTGGTGGTACACACTTGACCTTTTTATAAATTTTATTTATCCGCTGGCAACGAAACACAGGCCGATTTTTGAAGGCACTCACTTTCAAAAGGTGTCCGCACTGAGGGCAATTAAACGTGCGATTAAAATACCGTGTCTATAGAAAAAGTCAAATAAATCATCCTCAGAATTTTTGAAAATATAAAAACAATTGAATTTAATTACACACTATTCACACCGTTCACTATAGTTTGGAAAAAAATAAGTTTGGAATTAATTATCCATCTAAAGTAGGACCTGATAACAATGAAGTGACATCAACAACAACTGCTATGGAAATAGAAAAAACTTCTAAAATAACTCTGGACACATATATACCAAAATCATTACTAAATCTTTCAAGTCCTAATATATCTTCTTGTATTCTACCTAAAGAATCAGAAAACCTTTTTAATATTCAAAATATACCTCACTATAGAGCCTGTACATTTTTGGAAGGAGCATTTATGATAAAATCTGATGTGAGAGATCGTATATATACCGAAGTGTACATCTATTAAATGCTTTTGTAGCCGCATGTAAAATTGCAAAGCTAAAATCAGTGATTACACCAGAAAACGCAGGCCAATAAGCATTTTGTTCGCAAAAAAATCTAAAATCAGATAGCAATTTAAATATTGAATTAGAATCGTGTTGTGATGAAACCATAGAAAATATTGAAAAGATCCTGTTTGTTTTCTCAATTTTGATTACAGCTGAATAAAACAAAATTCTTTTGCAGTTGTCAACTGGAGGTCGTACAACACCTCCTGTTGCATCAAAATGAATATAGGACAATTGGTTATTGATTTTTTGAGACTTTAATATATCAAGCTGCTTTAAGCTGAATAATTTGACATTGAAAGGTAATGAAACTTCTTCAATAAAATCGGGATGATCTCGTTGCATCAACAATATATCAACTACATCATCTTTATGACGGTCTTGTCATGAGTTACCCTCCGATTTAAGTTTTCTTGAAAGCAATCAGATTTAATTTTCTGCAAGTTTTTCCTCTTCTTCAAAATATCTTCATTTGGCAACAAATAACGATTGTTTTTTATAATTAAAAGCTTTTTCATTAGTTAACTTTCTTTGTAAGATGGATCTCTCTATTCCTTTAATTGGAGACGTCATATATTTTGAATGAAAATAATGTAAAGAGGAACTGTAAACACTTACGAAATTGCCACATAGTACAATTTTAAATTTCTTGCATTGATAATTGTTTTGTCTGCACGCAGCATAAATATCAGTAGCATTGCGTTTTTTCAAATATTTCACGAATTTGAAAACTACGATACATACATTATTAACGTGTTTTCTCAACAATTTACGCATGTAAAACGGATATAGTTGAATAAACAGCTATATCCATTTTACATCGAATGAACAATCTATTTTATTGTGAAATTTGTACCACCAATGGAAAAAATAGTCCGTTAATTCCAAATACGAATAGTTACTTTTATAAACAATGTGAAACTTTTTTTTCAGAGAATATTGATCTATCTGAAAAAATGTCTGAGACATTGGAGTACAATACCCGTTACCAAAACAAAAGCGATATTTGGTGGAACGAAAGAAAGATACTAATTACAGCTTCAAATTTCGGAAGGATTTGTAAGGCTCGAAAAGTATCCAAAAGCCTTATTATTTCATTGACGGAACCCAAAAAAATAAGTACTCCCAGTATTAACCACGGCTTACAATTCGAAAACTTAGCACGCATGGAGTACTGCCGCATGAAATCTTCAAATTGTTCGAAAGTAGGACTCCTAATTCATAAAAAGTATCCTCACATTGCAGGGTCACCATACGGATTAATTGGAAATGATGGATTGATTGAAATTAAATGTCCATTTATAGCAAAGAATAGTAATCCAGATTTCAATTCGACTTTCTACATCAGGATGGTTCCATAAAACCAAATCCTAACTACTACTACCAAATACAGAGGCTTCTAGAAATAACTGGTAGGGAATGGTGTGATTTAGCTGTATATACATTTGAAGGTATAAAAATTGTCCGCATTAACAAAAATACCATATTTTGTGATATGATGATAAAAAAATAAAAGAATTTTATTTATTTGACATGCTGCCATTTCTAATATCCCCATCATATTTCTCTCTTTCCATTTATGAAAAACGATGGATTGCAACTGATCCTTTAGAATTCTATGATAATGGATTAGTGAAAAACCCAGATTACTATAAACAACTGCCGGGAAATAGAGGATATGTCATTACAAGTGATTCAACCGTATCTAGCATCAAAGAAATTATCTCAGATGACTTTCTAACATTAAATGATAAAGAGTGGTTGTCTAGTTTTGTAGTTGATCACTGTTTGCACATTCTAAATAAACAGTCCCGTGAAAACTGCCAAATTATTTCTGTAGAAAAATCGTCATTCATATTCCAAGATTAATGGAAACATTTTAAATGATGTAACAGATTGTAACATATGTCATTAATTCTATTGAAATAACTGGACAAGAAATTGTATTGCCAGTTCTCAGGAATAATCATTACTTTTTAATAGTGATTAACCTTTATTCTAATGATATAATTATCTTAGATCCAATGGACAACGAAAGAATATTTGAAAAAATATTTTTTTCTAAAATAGTGAACTTTTTGAAAACAAAGAAACTACCGTATGAAAATTTATCACTGAAAAAACTGGAACACATTTCACAAACCGATGGTTACAATTGCGGTGTATATATTGTATATTTTTTTCTTAATTTTGCTATAGAAATTCTTTAGATGCTTTTGTAGATATTAATGGATATCGAAGTATCTTGAAACAATTGCTATTACAGAAAAGTGAAAGTGTTGCAGCGAAGTGTTTATTTTGTTTTAAAAAAGTGGAAACACAGTCAGAAATATTTCACTGCAGAATTTGTTTAAGATCCATTCACCAAAAATGTCTACTCACAGTGGATGAAATTAAGATGAATCAAAATATCAGTACAAAAACCCTCAATGATATGTGCGAAATTTGTAGGAAAGATTGAATTGAGCGTAGGTGCAAATGATTAGCTGTACAATGAGTATAAGAATAATTCAAAGTGGATTATAAATACGAGTATTTTGATTGGAAGAGTGTATTCTTTACAAATATTAACTTACAATTTATTTTAGTTTTATGGGTAACATTTCAACCCCTGTTCCCCATCGTAAGCAAATTTCCTTTGAACAGTGTGTTTTTATCGTTATAATGCATCTACCTTCCAAATATTAACTTAGCTTCTCGTATCCTTTGGAAGTTACAATTTATTTTAGTGTTAGGGGTGACATTTCAACCCCTGTTCTCCATCGTAAGCAAATTTCCTTTGAACAGTGTGTTTTTATCGTTATAATGCATCTACCTTCCAAATATTAACTTAGCTTCTCGTTTCCTTTGGAAGTTACAATTTATTTTAGTTTTAGGGGTGACATTTCAACCCCTGTTCCCCATCGTAAGCAAATTTCCTTTGAACAGTGTGCTTTTATCGTTATAATGCATCTACCCTTCAAATATCAACTTGGCTTCTCGTTTCCTTTGGAAGTTACAATTTATTTCAGTTTTAGGGGTGAAATTTCAACCCCTATTCCCCATCGTAAGCAAATTTCCTTTGAACAGTGTGTTTTTATCGTTATAATGCATCTACCCTCCAAATATCAACTTGGCTTCTCGTTTCCTTTGGAAGTTACAATTTATTTTAGTTTTAGGGGTGACATTTCAACCCTTATTTCCCATCGTAAGCAAATTTTAACCAGTGTTTCCTCTACACCCCTACCGATTGAATATCAAGGTGGCTATTCGAAATATGAATCCGATCTTACTAAATATTTTGCACGCCACTGAAACTGCGAATTGAGCAGTTCTCAACATTTCTGCAGCTAAACTTTCTATTGTCTAATGGATCCAACAACAGGTAAAGTTAATAAAAGTAAACATGTACGTTTTATTGAATCTTAAGTTTATGGACACTATTACAATGTAAAAACGTCAAAAAGCGTAATAAATGATCCACCTATGACAAAAGGTGAAGAAGGAACACAGTTTTTCTCAAACACCAACTCTGAAACTAAGATACCTAATTTCACTGAAACAACATTATCAGAGGCGAGGGAGAACTTTTGCTCCCTGGTAGCTGAACATAAAGTAGATTACGAAGTTGAACACAATTTCAGTTTCAATATTGAACAAGATCCTTTTGATATAGCAATAAATGGAGTTGAAAAGAGTGAATTGTTGAAAGCGATCAATGAGGAATATGAATCGCATAACAAAAATGGCACATGGATAATAGTTAAACGCAATGAAGTCCCTAAATGTGAAACAATATTGAGTACTGGGTGGGTGTTCAAAAGAAAAGAAGAACCAAATAATAAAGTACCTACGATATAAAGCCAGGCTAGTAATTAGGGGCTTTGCGGACAAAAATAATTATGATACAACAGAAGTATATGCTCCTGTTACTAGAATGTCAGATGTAAGATTCTTACTAATAATAGCAAATAAATACAGTCTAGATCTGCAACAAATGGATGTAAAGACGGCATTCTTAAATGGTGAGCTGGAGAAAAACGTTTATATAAGCATTCCGAAGGGTTATAAAGGCGAAGAAGCACTCAGTTAAGGCTATGTATGTAAATTAGTCAAAGCGTTGTATGGTTCAAAAGTGAGCCCTAAACGCTGGTACGAAAGATTTAAAAACGCCATGGAAACACTTGGATTCAAAATAGTCCAGTCGTGTATATTTACTTGGCGAAAGAATGGAAAGTTTGTAATCTTAATAATATACGTTGATGATATCTTGTTTGCTGGAAACTGCAGAGATAAAATGAATCAAATACGATCTCAGTTGCAAAAGGAGTTTGAAATGACCTACCTCGGCGAACCTAGAAAGTTTCTAGGTATTGAAATAAATCGAGATCGACAAGGTAATGAGAATGGGACAAGTAATAAGAATGGATCTCGGCCTCTAAAAGGAGTTCCGATGACGCTTTGATGGTGGTAAGGAACAGGAAGAAAATCGATAAAAACAAGAGAATCTACATAGATGTAGATCTGACCGCGTTGCAGAGGGAGAATTTGGAGAGATTGCGTGAGGAACTTAAAAGAAGAACTGAGGTCTTAATTCGAAAATCGATGGTTTTTATTCATATGTTAGTGATAGTGAATGTGACGTTATAGGAATTACTGAAACTTGGTTACAACCGTCAGTTAATGACTCTGAATTATTCTCAGGGGATTACCGGGTCTTCAGGAAGGACCGCAATCTTCAATTAACAGGTTTGGCTACTGGCGGAGGAGTTTTATTAGCTTTTAAAAACACGATTACATGTACAAAAATGGACACAACTTCATTTGATCGGAGCTTTTTGAATATTGATTTATTGATATGTAAATGTCGGATAGCAAATCAATATTTTATAGTTCTTTTAGTATATATACCTCCTTCTGTTTCTATTGATGTTTTGGAATCTTTTTTTGAATGCTTGGAAACCGTTGATATGTTACTTAACCATAACCTACTTTGTATGGGTGATTTTAACATCCCCGAATATATTAATCACAACTTTAACAATAGAAATTATAACGCGATTAATCAGTTCATTACTTTTTATGATTCACAACAGATGAATAATATTAGAAATAGTTCTGATCATCTGCTGGATCTGGTCTTATCTGATATGGAATGCGACGTAATTCGGAATGTCCCTCCTATTGTTCCGGAGGACAGACATCATCCCTCATTATTTATACAAATTTACAACTCACCCAGTAAGTCCAGTATACTTCAACCGAATACACATAGAAAAACTTATAACTTTAAACGAGCTAATTATACACATTTGTATAATTCGTTAATAAATATTAACTGGGAGTTTTTGTTAGACTTTAACGATATAAATCAATCAGTATCTAGTTTTTACAATACTTTATATTCAGTGTTTGACTGTTTTATCCCTACCTTTGAACACTTTAAACGTAATTTCCCTCCTTGGTTTAACAGTTCTATTATTAGTAACATAAAAGAAAAAGAAAAGTATCTCAAAAAATTTAGGAGAACACGTAATGAGCGCTTTTTGCAACAGTTTAAGGATATTCGGTCACAAACTAAACAGCAAGTGAGACGTGCTTATCAATCCTATACAGGGTGTCCCACGACGTTTTGACAGTCCAATTTCTCGAAAACTGTTCATATGACATGTATGAAATTTGGCAGATATAAACAGTCGAAACAGATGCTTATATTTATCATAAGATGACTTCCGTTTTTCCTGTCATTTCGGGTCACGTGACCTCAACATAACTTTTTTAAATGGGACAACCGGTATAATATTACAATTTTGGATATATAATTCGAAAACAACTTCAACGATACCACACTTGTCATCACTGTATTGTGCAGTAATGATAATATTGACATTTAAATGAACATCTGTATGAATTATTTTATTAAAAAACGTAACATAGGGAATTAAAAAGTACAAGTAATTAAAGAAATTCACCTAACAATAATGAATGACAGCCTATGTTATTGATACTATTGTTTCAAAGCCACCTAAATTTTTGAGTACAAAATATTACTTTGATAAATTTAATAAAAATAAATAGCTCCTATTATCATTACTGCACAATACAGTGATGACAAGTGTGGTATTGTTGAATTTGTTTTCGAATTATATATCCAAAATTGTAATATTATACCGGTTGTCCCATTTAAAAAAGTTATGTTGAGGTCACGTGACCCGAAATGACAGGAAAAACGGAAGTCATTTTATAATAAATATTAGCATCAGTTTCGACTGTTTATATCTGCCAAATTTCATACATGTCATATGAACAGTTTTCGAGAAATTGGACTGTCAAAACGTCGTGGGACACCCTGTATGAATAACATTCAAAATAATATTGCTGCCGACTCTAGGCAGTTTTGGTCCTACATCAACGCGAAAAATAGAACATCACGCATACCTGGCATTATGTCTTTAGATAATGAAACCTACTCAATGCCACAGGATATAGTGGATAAATTTACTCAGTTTTTTGAAAATGTGTTTGTGCCGTCATCAGTACCACGAGCTGATTTAGTTGACTTATATGAGTCGCAGTTTTATGGGGACATCATCAACATCAGGGATATTACAGAGAGTGAAATTGTTGAAGCTGCTAAAAAATTGAAAAATAAGATGACTTCTGGACCAGATAATATTCCGTCATTTTTCGTAAAGGACTGCATTTCTCTATTGGCTTGTCAATTGAAAATATTATTCAATTTGGCATTAGAATCTTCCACTTTCCCTGATCAATGGAAGGAAGCTAGGGTTGTTCCAGTTTTTAAATCAGGTGACAAGTCTCTAATTAATAATTATCGCCCAATATCCATTCTGTCCAATTTTTCAAAACTTTTTGAGATGGTGGTTTATAATCGTTTATATCCATCCATTCGTGGCCTTATCTCACCTGCACAACATGGGTTCCTCAGCAAGAGGTCAACTGAGACCAACTTACTTCTTATAGCCCAAGAAATATCAGAAATAATGGATGCCGGTAAGCAAATAGATGTAATTTACACTGATTTTTCAAAGGCCTTTGACAGAATGGATCATGGGATATTAATCGAAAAGTTGAATCAGTTTGGTTTCTCTTCCGCTTTGTTGAAATTCTGTCAATCTTACCTTCATAACAGGTATCAATTTGTTTTTTATAATGGTCACTCTTCAAATAAATACATTAGTGAGTCAGGTGTACCGCAAGGCTCAAACCTTGGACCATTGTTGTTTCTTTTATTTATTAATGACCTAGAAGTGCACTTGGATTCGGGTAGACTCATGTATGCAGATGATTTAAAAATTTTTCTTCCCATAACATCCATTGACAGTTCCTTAACACTTCAATCCAATTTGGATAGAGTATCCGATTGGTGCTTACAGAATAAACTGACATTAAATATATCAAAATGCCAAGTGGTGACATACACTAAAAAACTAAACCCAATCCACTTCTACTATAATATTAATGGGAATCTGTTATCTCGTCTTACTTCTGTTAAAGATCTAGGAGTGATATTCGATTCTAAACTTACTTTCACTGAACATGTTAATTCTAAGGGTGCCGAAGCATCGAAATTGTATGGATTTGTGATTAGAAACTGCCGTGGATTTGAGGATATTTGTAGTTTAAAAATGTTATATTTTTCGTATATACGCTCTAAGTTAAAATATTGCTCTATTGTATGGGATCCCTATTACAATGTTCATATTAACAAGGTTGAGTCGGTTCGGAAAAGGTTTTTAAAATATTTAGTTTTAAAGGTTAGTGGCATTTATCCACAGAGAGGCTCTGATTATCAGATTTTGTTAGATATTTTTAATTTTGAAAGTCTCGAATTTTGTAGAATTTGTAAATCATTATCCTGTTTATATGGGTGTTTGCACAATTTAATCGATTGTTCAGACTTGATATATAGAATTAATTTTAATGTACCACAGTTCTCCAATAGACAACATCTACCTTTCTATTGTGATCGGTCTCGAACAAATGTTTTACGGCATTCACCAATTAATGTTATGTGTCATAATTTTAATTTATTGTGCAACACATGCGACATTTTTACAGATAATTTTAAGGTTATTAAAGCCTGTGCTACTGAACGTTATACAACTATATGAAATGTGTTTCCTTGTTTTGATTAATTATTTCTTCTTAACGATATTAAAAGTTTCTTCTATTCTTAATTTAATTAAAGGTTTCTGTTATTATAATCATTGTTTTTGCTCTGTAAAGGGATTTTTATAAATCTGTTGGGCAATAAAGGCTATTATTATTATTATTATCATTCCAAGTATGCACTTGCTCAGCACTTGCTGGTAATGTTCACCTATCCCGAGCGTGTGTAAACGCAAATGGGATTAGGCTCGGAAGTCACATATTTAGAAATTTACGGACAGTGTGACAGGTATTTAGGATGGCAGCCTTCTGCAGATCGATGTAAGTATTTTTGTGAAGACCCAGTTTGGTAAGGCTATCTTGTAGAGTTTTGGGAATTAGTCCCGTAGATGAAACGATGATCGGTACCACCTCTATTTTCTCTGCATGCCACATCTGTCTTACCTCAATTGTAGGATCGGTGTATTTTGCAATTTTCTCGTTGTATTTGTCCAGAATATTGTTATTATTGGGTACTGCAACATCCACCAGATAAACCGAGTTAGCTTTTTTATCCACAACTACAATATCAGGCCGGTTATTCGTCACCCGTCTATCGGTGATAATTGACCTATCGTATAGTATATAGTATAGTATAGTCTAAAATCAGCATTCTCTAGCACCGAATTCGGATGGTACTTGTAATATGGGGTGTAGGTGTTCACTAATCCAAATTTGTTGGCCGTTCGCCAGTGCTTCATCGCTGATTCAAGAAAAGTAACAACAGTGGGATGTACTTTGTAAATTTGCAGAACTTTCACAAGCCAGGAATGTGGAACGCTATCAAATGCTTTCCTGTAATCTACGAAAGCCGTGTGGATGTTGCGCTTTTCCTTTTGCGCCTGTTTCAGTATAACTGAATCAATGATAAGTTGTTCTTTGCAGCCTTGGTGATCTCGTCTGCAACCTTTCTGTTCTTCTGACAGGATGTTGTTTTGGACCACATGTCTGTAAATACGGTTAGTGATGCAAGCCGTTAATATTTTATATATAGTTGGTAGGCAGGTTAGGGGCCTATACTGCGAAGGATCGTGAGTTTGATGTGTTTTGGGAAGCAAGTGGGTCGAGCCCAGTGTCATAAATGGTGGTGTATCTTCTGGATGTTGCAAAATATGTGAGAATGATGTTGCCATTGCTTTATGTAGACTGTCAAACTTCTTATACCAAAAGTTTTGGACGTGGTCAACTCCTGGTGTCTTCCAATTACTGGTACTCTTTATAGCTTTGGTTACCTCGCTTGTTGTCAAGTCAACGGAAGACATCGGTTCAATATTGATTTTTTCCTCCTCAGTTCTTATCCAGTGAGCGTTGGATTTATGTTCGACAGGCTTCGACCATAATGAAGACCAGTATTCCGTCAGCTCATCTTTATTTGGAGGACCTTGGTTCTGATTGTTTTCTGTACCGCTCAGATGCCTGTAAAATAACTTCTGATTGTTATTGAATAAGTAATATTGTTGTTTCCTTTTCGTGCACTTGACATATCAAGATAAACGTTTTGATTTTGCCTTCAACTTTTGTCTGAGTGAATCCATATATTCAAATACATGTTGTTCATGTTGTGGGTGACCTGTATAAGTTTTGATTTTTCGATAGATCTTTCTCACTCTGTTTGTTAATCGCCTCGACGGTTTCAAGCTGTTCTTAAACTCTGTCAACTGCCCCAATTCCCTCCTGATGTCATCAATGGAACTTTCGAGCCTGCGTTGCCACCAGGGCTTGAGCTGTTTGTAGTCCTTACTCTGATTGTTTCCAGGGAATTGGATTCGTTGATTATGAATTCGAAGCACTGCCACCGTTCCACAATAGATGAGAGTGTGAAGTTGTTCCAGTGCTTTGCAGTCTTTGGCATGGTTCTGCAATAGTAAGTTCACTGCTGCTATTATGCTGTTGGTACTCTTATTGGTTCGCAGCTTGGGTAGTTTGGGCCGGTGTATTGGGTTGGTGCCATTAAATTCCGCTAGTGCTTTACAAAGCTCTGTATTATAGTCATTATCAGGTGTTTTGTCGCAATCAATGTTTGTTTTCTCAACGCCATTGTTGTCTTCTTGTGCATTCTCCGGTTCATGTGTATCATGATCGGTAATTATGTCATTCTCCTCATTTTGTAGGTCAAGAAGGACTTCTCCTCGAATTTGTTGCAACGTTGGATCGGATAGTAAATTGTTTTTCACAATACTTCGACGCTGGTCAGCAATACGTTGTTCCGTGAGATGCTGGAATTCTGGGAAATGTTCAATGAATGCACGGTGGAGGGCGTATCTGTACGTTATTATTATTATTATTATCATTCCAAGTATGCACTTGCTCAGCACTTGCTGGTAATGTTCACCTATCCCGAGCGTGTGTAAACGCAAATGGGATTAGGCTCGGAAGTCACATATTTAGAAATTTACGGACAGTGTGACAGGTATTTAGGATGGCAGCCTTCTGCAGATCGATGTAAGTATTTTTGTGAAGACCCAGTTTGGTAAGGCTATCTTGTAGAGTTTTAGGAATTAGTCCCGTAGATGAAACGATGATCGGTACCACCTCTATTTTCTCTGCATACCACATCTGTCTTACCTCAATTGCAAGATCGGTGTATTTTGCAATTTTCTCGTTGTATTTGTCCAGAATATTGTTATTATTGGGTACTGCAACATCCACCAGATAAACCGAGTTAGCTTTTTTATCCACAACTACAATATCAGGCCGGTTATTCGTCACCCGTCTATCGGTGATAATTGACCTATCGTAGTATAGTCTAAAATCAGCATTCTCTAACACCGAATTCGGATGGTACTTGTAATATGGGGTGTAGGTGTTCACTAATCCAAATTTGTTGGCCAACTTCTGATGGATGATGTTGCAAAGTTGATTGTGCCTGCGTAGGTAATCAATGTTAGCTAAGGCTGAACATCCCGACGTGATGTGTTGTATCGTCTCTGTTGTTTGTTGGCACCTTCTGCACTTGTCCGTAGCGATGTTTGGATCTTCCATGACAAATTTCTTGTAATTGTTGGTATTAATCACTTGGTCTTGAATTGCCGTCATAAATCCTTCTGTTTCTGGAAATAATGTTCCATCAGATAGCCACTTATTTGATGCTTCCTTGTCGATATGAGGTTGATTGAGGTCGTGATGATGTCGACCATGAAGCGCTTTCTGAGCCCACTCCACCTGTTTGTCAGAATCGGTAACGATTTCAAGTCTCATATCAGGGCTTACAAGATTTAAGGGGGAATAGTTTTTATCTGCTTTTGCGACCATCTCATGCAATTCAGATGTTTCAGCCTTGACAATGAAGAATTCTTGGAGTCTAGATATTTGTTTGTTATGTAAATTAACTATGTCCACTAGACCTCTCCCTCCCTCTCTTCTTGGTAGTGTTGTCCTGATAACTGATGATGTCGGATGGTGACATTTGTGTTTGGTCATCATGGTACGGGTGGTTCTTTGAATATCCTCCAGCTCTGTCTTTGTCCACTTCAGAATTCCAAATGAGTATGTCAGGATCGGTATGGCGTAGGTGTTAATTGCTTTTGCTAGATTTCCTGCGTTCAACTGGGATTTCAATAAAGTAGTTACCCTTTGAGTGAACTGGCTCCTAATTTTGATTTTTGCTTGCTTTTGGTCTAATGGCTTAGCTTGCTGAAATTCTAGATATTTGTAGGTCTCGCCATTTTGCATGGCAGTTATAATATTCCCATTGGGTAGTAACACATCTCCGTTAACGATTTTACCCTTCTCGATATTTAAGGTTTTGCACTTGTCTAATCCAAACCTCATTTGTATATCACTGGAGAATTTTTCAGTGATATTGAGTAAATGTTGAATTTGACGCTGGTGGATGCGTATATTTTGATATCATCCATATATAGAAGGTGGGAAACAGTGCAGCTAGTGTTCCTGTTGGCTTTAAGTTTATAGCCGTAATCCGTATCGTTGAGTAGATTGGAGAGTGGGTTCATTGCCAAACAGAACCAAAGTGGACTAAGGGAGTCACCCTGGAAGATCCCCCCACGGATGGAAATTTCATCAGTCTGGAGGTATTGGCCATTTATTTGTAAATGAAGGTTCGTTCGCCAGTGCTTCATCGCTGATTCAAGAAAAGTAACAACAGTGGGATGTACTTTGTAAATTTGCAGAACTTTCACAAGCCAGGAATGTGGAACGCTATCAAATGCTCTCCTGTAATCTACGAAAGCCGTGTGGATGTTGCGCTTTTCCTTTTGCGCCTGTTTCAGTATAACTGAATCAATGATAAGTTGTTCTTTGCAGCCTTGGTGATCTCGTCTGCAACCTTTCTGTTCTTCTGACAGGATGTTGTTTTGGTCCACATGTCTGTAAATACGGTTAGTGATGCAAGCCGTTAATATTTTATATATAGTTGGTAGGCAGGTTATGGGCATATACTGCGAAAGATCGTGAGTTTGATGTGTTTTGGGAAGCAAGTGGGTCGAGCCCAGTGTCAGAAATGGTGGTGTATCTTCTGGATGTTGCAAAATATGTGAGAATGATGTTGCCATTGCTTTATGTAGACTGTCAAACTTCTTATACCAAAAGTTTTGGACGTGGTCAACTCCTGGTGTCTTCCAATTACTGGTACTCTTTATAGCTTCGGTTACCTCGCTTGATGTCAAGTCAACGAAAGACATCGGTTCAATATTGATTTTTTCCTCCTCAGTTCTTATCCAGTGAGCGTTTGATTTATGTTCGACAGGCTTCGACCATAATGAAGACCAGTATTCCGTCAGCTCATCTTTATTTGGAGGACCTTGGTTCTGATTGTTTTCTGTACCGCTCAGTTGCCTGTAAAATAACTTCTGGTTGTTATTGAATAAGTAATTTTGTTGTTTCCTTCTCGTGCACTTGACATATCGAGATAAACGTTTGGATTTTGCCTTCAACTTTTTTTTGAGTGAATCCATATATTCAAATACATGTTGTTCATGTTGTGGGTGACCTGTATAAGTTTAGATTTTTCGATAGATCTTTCTCACTCTGTTTGTTAATCGCCTCGACGGTTTCAAGCTGTTCTTAAACTCTGTCAACTGCCCCAATTCCCTCCTGATGTCATCAATGGAACTTTCGAGTCTGCGTTGCCACCAGGGCTTGAGCTGTTTGTAGTCCTTACTCTGATTGTTTCCAGGGAATAGGATTCGTTGATTATGAATTCGAAGCACTGCCACCGCTCCACAATAGATGAGAGTGTGAAGTTGTTCCAGTGCTTTGCAGTCTTTGGCATGGTTCTACAATAGTAAGTTCACTGCTGCTATTATGCTGTTGGTACTCTTATTGGTTCGCAGCTTGGGTAGTTTGGGCCGGTGTATTGGGTTGGTGCCATTAAATTCCGCTAGTGCTTTACAAAGCTCTGTATTATAGTCATTATCAGGTGTTTTGTCGCAATCAATGTTTGTTTTCTCAACGCCATTGTTGTCTTCTTGTGCATTCTCCGGTTCATGTGTATCATGATCGGTAATTATGTCATGCTCCTCATTTTGTAGGTCAAGAAGGACTTCTCTTCGAATTTGTTGCAACGTTCGATCGGGTAGTAGATTGTTTTTCACAATACTTCGACGCTGGTCAGCAATACGTTGTTCCGTGAGATGCTGGAATTCTGGGAAATGTTCAATGAATGCACGGTGGAGGGCGTATCTGTACGTTGTCATATCAGTTTCCATCTTGGTGATTTTGAAATAGGAGCGCATAATAAAAGAGTTCAGCTCAATAGTCCACTTCATGCGCTTCCTGGGCTTTCCGGCTTTTGTGGTCGTGGATGTGCCGACTTGCGTTACTCCAGAAACAGCAGAAGCCGGTGGATGAGGATTGATGTTGTTTTCCTCATGAGTGTGGGTCACAGTAGCCCTACTCGGTGTCACGCTGCGCCTACCGCTAACCGAGGAAGAAGTTGATTCATCATTTTTCGAAGAAGCCCTTCTAGCACCAGCTTGAACGCGACAAGAGTTTAAGGTGTTGCAATGTCGATTCACCTGACGATTCCTGAGATTTAAAGTCCCGGAATTTACAATCGAATTATTGCTCCCCCCAGAATCCGTGGAGCAGACAGCCGATGTACTAGGTACACTAGCAGTGTGGGATTCTGAGCATTTCGCTCTACCCACCTGGGGTAATCTAGTTTTACAATTCGACATCGTGATTGTTGCATTTTAGACCTACTGCCAAGTGATGATTCAGCCGCTCCTTCCATGGAGAACAGACGCTGTCGGAGTACCGCTCCTTACATGGAGTCCGTCGTGTCCTGAAACTTACTGGTTTTGGTTCGCTCCGAGGTATTTAATTTCCCCGATACCTTTTATATCTAAAAGGCCCTCCCCTATCCACCACCTGGGGAAGCGCCCGATAGGGGACCAGCACCCCCACGGGTTATTATTATTATCATTATTATTATTATTAAAATAAAATAATCGAGATACATCAAAGGTCCTTTGTTCTGAAGATATTGAAAAGATTCAATATGCTGGAATGTAAACCAGTAAGCACACCAATGGACACCCAAGATGATAAGAGAAAAGTTTTTAGCGAAAACGAAAATGAAGGTGATCAGAAAATAGAAACAAGCCATCCCTATAGGGAGGCTATTGGAAGCTTATTATATTTGGCAAACGGCACTAGACCTGATATAACATATGCGGTAAATGTTTTGAGCCGGCAGCAATCAAATCATACAAAAGAAGATTGGGTAAAAGTGAAGAGAGTGTTCAGGTATTTAAAAGGCACTATAAACTTGGGCTTAAAATATACTGGCATAGGAAACAAATTAGAATGCTTCGTAGACGCATCTCTAGGAATCAATGACATAAGCGGTAAATCCACTAGTGGTCTCATAGTGAAACTATTCAATGACATAATTTTCTGGAGAACTAAAAAGCAAACGCACGTAGCTCTTTCCTCTATGGAAGCAGAGTACATTACCATGTAATTGGGTTGTGAAGAACTAGTCAGTATAAAGGAAATGTGCAAAAGAATAATTAAAGTTGAATTGATTCCAATTATGTACGAAGATAGTAAATCCGCGATAAATTTTGCCAAATCCGATTAATCACAAACTCTCAAACATATAGTAAAGTTATGTTACCATTATGTTAAACTTGAAATTTCTAAGAAAAATATCATAATAAAATGGGTTGGCACTAATGACCAACTGGCAGATGCTCTTACGAAAGCTGTCGGAAAAACAAAATTTTAAAAATTCAGAAATACTGTTTTGAGTGTGATTGACAATCACTAATGTTTTTTTGTTTCAGAGGTACAAGAAGAAGAAATGTTTGAATACATTCTAAAACTCAAATCTCTCAGAGTTGTTTTTCAATTTTTTTTTAAGATTACATGCGTTGAATGTTGTGAATTTTTTTGACTCTTTCAATTAAGTTTTTTATCGAAGTTGTATAAGTTTTTTTATCAAAGTTGTAAAGTTTTTACCGAAGTTTGTATTAAGTTTTTCATCGAAGTTTGTATTAAGCTCTTAATATGCAATAAAAATTGAAGTTTTGAACAAACGTCAGCTATAATCATTTGCATTTGATCAACCTTGGATTTTAGAGGTGGTTCAAATGGAAGGGAGCGTTGGAAACGAGTGTATGCTCTGTGTTCTGGGTAACTGAAGGGAACACGACACTTTGTGTTATTGCAGAAGAAGAGGATCGAGCTGTCATTTCTCATCTTCCGGTTTCATGGCTTCTTTTTCAGTTTATAGATAAGTTAGAGAGCACGTGTTTTTGTCAAAAACACCTAAAGACGGATTGTTCCACAAATTCATTAATTGTATAAAAGTGTTATAAGTGATATCATTAAAATACATAAAGTGCACCAGATTTGATTTTTATTTAATATTCTAACGATTGCCTCTTATTATAACATCATTGCTAAAGATCAGCTCTTCTTTGATTTTGGAGTAAATACTTTATTCAGGTATTAGCCAGCTAGATTGTTTTTTTGTCAGAATTGCAGTCTTCGATAACATCAGTACTGCATCTTTTTTTGTTTCTTCTTGCACCTCTATGAGAGTCATCGCTTTGGGTAGAGTATAACTGCAGAAATCGACATATTGTTCCACTTTATCATTGATGTAATCTGTTTGCCGATTGCTGTTGTCGAATGGGTGTCTAGAAAGGTAATCTGATTGGTTAGAGATACCTTGTTGATGTTGTATTTGAAAGTTACATGGTTTAATTCTTAAAAGCAGTCTTTCAACTCTTGAATTTTGTGCTGCTCTTGAGTTTTGTATTATCTTTATTAGTGGTAAATTGTCACAATGAAGAACGAAGTTGGAAACGAAAATATTTGTGGTTATGAAAATGCTGTATAGACCAAGTAAAAGCTAGTGTTTCTTTTTTAAATTGACTGTACCTTTTCTGAACTGGTGATAATGTGGCACTTGCGTAAGCTACAATCTGTACATTTTTGTTATCATCTTCTTGAGATAAAATTGCACCTAAGCCGTTAGGACCTGCATCTGTGTACAAATGGGTGTTTCTGTTGACATCAAAATAGGCTAAATTAGTGGTATCGCTGAGTTGTCTTTTGAGTTCATTGGTAGTTTGTTCAATGGTCCAATTCCATGTAGTGTTTTTTTTATGGTTGATTCTCTTAGATTGCTGGAATTTTCTGCCATTTTGGGTAAAAATTTTCCTACATAATTGATCATCCCCAGAAAGCTTCTAAGTTCTGTTGCATTTTCTGGGCTTTTAAAGTTTATGATACTAATTACTTTGATTGGATCTGGATGAATGCCGTCTTGTGAAAAAATGTATCCAAAAAAGTTAATTTTTGAAACACTAAAAAGACATTTTGCTTTGTTTATGGTTAAATTATTATCATTTATGGTTCTGAGGAATTTTTCTAAAGCTGTATCATGTTCTTGTTTGGATTTTCCAAAAAATCATCACTTATATTGATTACACCTTGTTTTTTTTTTAGACAATTCGCATCAACCCAATGGGTTATTATCGATGGCTAATTTATTGTTCAAAATATTGTTACAAGAATTTAGATTTTTGTATACATGTTAATAGCTTTAAGATATGCACACAAGTTACCAGTATCACATTGATCTCCTAAGATCGATCTTAAGTTGGATTTGATTGACCACTGCGATCTCTCGTGTTGGAATAAAGGACACTCCACTAGGAAATGTTTTACCGACAATTCTGTTCGACACGATTCGCACACAGGTTGATTTGTTTTTGTTATGAGGTATGAGTGGGTAAAGAACGTATGCCCGATTCTTAACCTGGATAGAATCACTTGTTGTCGGCGATTCGTGGGGGTAGTCTTCCAGTTATTCACGAACGTTTTAACTTCGGAGAGTTTTGATGCTGAAGTGTTCCATTTCAGTTGCCAGTCAAAGGTAATTATATTTTTATAATATTTTTTGAGATCTGTTAGAGGGGTCCTATTTTCAATCTCTGAAATTGGAGCAGATGTAGCAGTCTTGGCTAGTTCGTCAGCTTTTTCGTTTAGTGTGATTCCATGTGATGGGATCCACATAAATTTTATGGATAATTTGGAGATTTTAGCTGTATAAAGTTCATTTTTTATATGTGTAACGATAGGGTGTGATTGTTGGTATTGTTGTATGGCTCTGATGGAGCTTAAAGAATCGGTCAATATTATTACTTTATTTATTTTTGCCTTATTTGTATACTCCAGTGCTTTCCAAATAGCAAACAATTCCCCGGAGAAGACTGAATTCGTTGGTGCTAATGTGAACGACCGTTGCAAATTCTTGAGAACCATGGCTGCCCCAACACCGTCATCTGTTTTGGAACCATCGGTATATATGTGTGTGTAATTTTGATAATCCACAATTCTACTCTGGAACATGTTTCTAATAGTTGCAGGATTCATTGTCGATTTGCTGAATTCAGTTAAGCTACAGTCACAGTAAGGGATGGTGAAATTCCAAGAAGGCAAGGATTGATTATGGTGGTGTTTGTATGTAAGAGGTGGAGGGAGGTTTAGTGCATTTTGGTACGAGTGTATTCTGACATGGAATGGAGGGTCCAATCTTGGGTGCAGTTGAAATACCTCTCTGAAACGATTTGAAAATATATTTCGGTAAACGGGCTTTTCTGGATACTTTGCGATAGATGCTGCATAGCAAAGAGTTAGATACTTTCGTCTTTGGTATAGATTCGGTTCTCCCAATTCACACAGTATACTCTCGATTGGACTCGAACAGAATGCCCCCAAAGCAATTCTCACCTTGTTTGTTTTGTAGTATTTGGATTATTGTATTTTGAAAGATCTCTGCAGCTGAATTGACGCCAAAACTGAGTTTTTTGTGTTGAAATAAACTAATCTGTGTAGAGGAGGTGGTTATGTATCTTGAATCTGGTGTTAATGTTAACTGATGGTAGCCATCTTTTAAATCAACTTTGCTGAATATTACTGATGCATTCAGTTGTGTTATGATTTCATCAATCGTTGGTGTTAAATGTCTTTCTCTCATGATTGCTTTGTTGGGTTTTCTCATGTCTACACATATACAAGTGTTGTTTGGATTTCAATTTCCTTCTACTCGTTCTATTATTTTTTGTTGTTCCAATCTATTCAGTTCTTGTTCCACTAGTGTCCGAAGATGAAATGGTACACGTCTATGTTTCATGGCAACAGGTTGGATATTTTGATCTATGTGAAGCTTGATTTGTATATCTTTTAGCTTTCCAACGCCTTGACAAATTGATGGGTAGTGTTGTTCTAATTATATTTCATATCGATGTTTTATTGAACAAAATTTGTTGAAATTGTAAACAAATTCAGATCTCGTGAGTTAGAGTGATTCCGAGTTACCTTCTATAACATGGATTTCTAAATTTATTTGGTTGTTTTTATGGCGTAGTAGTGCAGAAAATTTGCCAACTGTTTTTTGTTTTTGTTTTTGACAGTATGGAAATATTTTACTTGTGTCAGGTTGTAGATTTTCTATATACTCTTGTATGTTTTTTCTTCGCCTACGCAATGTAACAACATTGCTTCTTTTCTGTCATTGTCGGTTATTCCTGCTGCAATAAGGAAATTATCGAGTCTTTTAATCCATTTTTGCCAACGAATTCCCACGTTTTCTGCATGTATGTTGAACGTTTCAATGTTACTAAACAGGTATCCATCTGAATGATGTTGTTTTACTATTGGGTACGAACCCAATAGTAAAACAACATCAAACAACAATAATTCTCGTCGCCAAAATGTACTATCGGTTGAGTATAGTATGAAAACAATAATCTGGTAGTGAATGCACGTTACAGTTAATTGATTAATTAAAATAAAGTCAGCCACGAGTTTGAGCTTTTTATTCCTTCCTGTTATCTGACTACTAACATTTGACGTCATAGATAATATTTGACGTCGCGTCATTATGTTCTGTATCAGACCACAGATATTACACTCAAGAGATTTGTTTACATATCAAAACCAATAGGAATGTATAGTTTTGTCATACTAAGGGTCGTTCAGTTCCAAATTAAGTACAAACCGCGATGTTGCCAAACGTAAATCAAGATTTTTTCAAGAAGTACAATAGAGAAATATAATATAATGAGAGTTGTCAACCCTGCAGTAACATTTGGCATTACGTTGATCGAAGTGCTCCCCGAAGGGGTGTTGGAACTAATTTTTGAAGGTGGGATATTTAAATTGGTTAGTTTGGATTGTGGGTAGGTAAATTTCACAATTTGTCTAAAAATTGTTCATTATATATAATTATTCCATTACAAAAAATAAAATTATATTCCATTTCCTCTAATGAAATTATTATAATTAATAAACAATTTCAGGACACATTATTTAGATAAATGAGAAATCAACACAAATTTTAAATTTTTTATTAAACTGCACATAATAACATGACAAATAATCTACATCTATATTATCCATTCATGAAACATTTATATATTATTATTCTCAGAAGAACATACTCCTACTATTTACATTATATTTAGGAAAGTTAATCCAATATCACATCAAATTGCACATTATTTTGAAACTATTCACAAAAACTGCAATTTTTCTTTAAAATGGAGTTAGAAAGTAGATTCTCCAGACAGGAACAGGTCTGAAACAAAATAAATAAAATGCAGTACTATAAGTTACAAATAAAAAAGATTATTTATGTTTACCAGTTCTTTTGCGAAGGTAAAACAAATCTGATAAGTGTTTCGCATAATGAACCTGTGAATGCATTATTATCAAAATGATCTCTACACAAACTCTGATCCTTGGATTTAGAAAGAAATCCTAAAATTATGAACCACTGTTTACTTTGATTAATATCAGATGGAAGTTCGAAAAATGTTTTATTTTTACTACGAAGTAGCCAAAAATATTTACTATTACAATATTTTGCAATACATTTATGATATGATATCATATCGGGTGATGATATTTTGAAGGTTCACTTACATTTATCTCCTTTATTATAACTAAAATCCTAAATCTATGAGTAAAATAATCCTACCGACCATTTTGTTGACACTTTGACAGTTTGACTTTGACAAGTAGAAGCTAGATTCACAGCAGCCAATAGGTATTTTTTCGCGAGATCCCGTTGATGTGAAGTCGGTAAAAGAACGGTTATACCCCCACCAAAGAAATTTGAAAGGTTGTTATCGTTCATGATCTCCCGCGAAAATAAACCGGTTAACCGGATAGATTTAACTTGACAACAATAATAAATAAACATAACCTCAATAAAAAGTGACGAGTTACAAATTGTTTCTATCGTTTGAAGAATGTTTTCTTTAGTTTTAACTATAATTGTCGATTTTTTTATACTAGCCTTCCTGTAGTTATGTCATCACAAGTAACCTTGCATAGTTCAGTCAGGCTACGAGTATTTGGAATGTTTAACTTCAGCCAATACTAAAGAAAGTCCCATAACTCACCATTCAACAACTCGTTTGCTGTTAATATATCAACAATAACGTGAAAATTTTCACCTCGATTATTTAACATCAATTCTACTTGTTCCATTGAAAATTGGAGTGAATCAAAGTAGTTATATATTATTTTGTTGTCTCAGATATTATCTACCTAGATAAATAATTGTATTATCTAACCTCCGTGGATATTATACATAAAATAATGAATTATCCTAATTTTCAAATGTCACTCCTGACAATTAAATTTCTATAACCGCCAGTAACCATACTCCTGGATGCGGGAACTGAGAGAGATCCCGTTTTATAATTTATTGCGTCACAAATTACGTCATTAACATACTCCCCTATTACCGTTCTATCGCAAAAATGCAGTGGGAACTGAATAACAGTTCCCGTTATATCAACGGGATCTCGCGAAAAAATACCTAATGTATGATTGATTTTGTATATTTTCATTTTTAATCACTTGAAAGTTGATATCCTTCTGTTGCGGAAATTGTATAATCTTTTGGTTCGGCATGGGGTTCTGATTGGTTTTTCTGCTGAAAAGGTTGTTACCTGCTTCTTTTCTCTAGGAGTTTCAATAACTACTGTATCATTATTCATTTCTACTGCCTCAAAGGATAGTGGTAAACTTGTGTTCTGTGTATCCATATATATATACATATTGTCCAACTCAATTCGATTCAAACCCATAAATGATTCTTCAGATTCTCGTTGCCCCTATACAGCTACCGATCCAATGCAATTCAAAATTTTTTCCTCAATATCATCCATTGCTGTCTCCAAAGGAAGCCCTCCGCCAGATGAATTTTGGCTGCGCCGTATATTGGCACTTTTTTTTTGGTATTACAACGTACATTTTGCTATGTCTATTAAAATAGATACTATCATTTTTGATAGAAGAAATCATAGTCTAAGAGCTGGCTACATAGGAAGCCACATGCTCCGGTCCATGAATTTTCTTACCTGGAAAAGTTTCGACTCGTACTGCCAGACCAAGTGCCTGACCGTCAGAAGGCACACAGGAAGACGAGTGTGGGGGCGGAAGGTCAAACGTGCAAATTTTCATAGTGAAAAAACTGTTGACCTCCATGGCTGAAAATTTGCAAAGGTAAGTATAGCGGAATAATATTTGCAAATTTTCAATACCTTTGCAAATTTTCAGTTATGCCGGTCAACAGTATTTTACTATGAAAATTTGCACTTTTGGCCGTATGCCCCTGCGCTCATTTTCCTGTGCTTCTTCTGACGGTCAGGCATTTGCTCTGGCAACACGTGTCGGACCTTTTCCAGGTAGGAAAATTCATGAACCGAGGAATGTTGCTTCCTATGTAGCCAGCTCTATTAGGTACATATCTACATTTTAACAAATTCTATTCAAGTTATGGTCTACAATTAGTTCATAGTTACTTGAATTAGAATGTTACGCTTAAGTAATTTCTTAGTATATGGGATATGTAATTAATTTACCTTTCTCCATTGCCTCGAATCTTTTTTTGCCCCTGGCATAGAGTTTAGGGAATTGCTTACTTCTTCCCACAATGTTTGTGCCGTTTTGAATGTAAATTAGTAAATTTCCCACTTTTTAGCTCTGGGTGATCTAAGAGGAAGGCAACAAGATGTTTCTTATGATTTGCAGTGAAATGACCGCTTCTTCGCTTTTCCATTTTCAAAAATGTATATTTTGCTAATTATTGAAATTGACACTTCAAAACTTCAAACTTTAAACACAAGACAGGAATATTGCAGGATTATTAGAACTCTACAGTTGGTACCGTATAAATTGCGACGTTGTCACGTATGGTCATTTGAATTTCAATTCCGCATATGAATTTTAATTCGATGACGTCTTGAAAATACGTTAGGCCAATATAAATCGAATTGTTTCATTTGAAATCATTCGAACACGAAATATTTCTACTGAGAACAAAAATACACCCCCTGGGCCGGTATTCTCAACTCGCTCCGCTCACAATCGAGCGATCCATAAAGCGAGTGATTTGATTGGCGGTGATGTAGTATTCGTTTCGAGAAGAGTTGTAGTAAGGTATATGAAAATACCCATTGAGATATCCATTGAGTAGTATCCTAACTAACAGAGTTGTGTTTAGAGATTGAGAGGATGTACTGAATACGTCAGTACAATTTTCTTTTTAAATCCATAAGGACCTGTTGTATACAATGACCAAATCTTTTTTAGGAAACAGTATAGGAGAATTCGAAGAAATTTGAGAGATCATCTAAATCCTTTCGAATTACCTGATAAAATATTTACTAAGCTTTCCAGATTTGATAGAGAAACTTATCAATAATAATTAATAATACATTCAATATCTGAACATATGCATGATAGTTAAAGATCAACATTTGAACCTAAACATCTTCGCATACTATGTACTTTGCATTTACACAAGTAACAAGATATTCCTTCAAATAAAAATCACAAATGGTTGAAGTTTCCAAATAAGATATATGACAATAAATTCTGTTGCTCTGTCACTTTATTGGAGGTTAGAAATGGGGATCATTGATCTACTTTTCGAGTTGAATTGATCAAGGCTCATTTGCACCATCTATTCCTAAAACTGATACTTAGCAAAGTATCACTTAAATATAAGGGTCACTTATATTTATGTTCTTTTGCATCATTCAGATTTTGACCTGGTTTAACTAAGTAAAACTTAAACTAAAGATGACTTGGCATCTTTGGAATTTTAAAGTTATTTTTTCATTCTTGTATTGGCACTTGCCATGTTTTATTATTAATAAAGTTGGGTTAGTTCATGGTCTACGGTCTTTTTATTATTATTATAATAGTAGATTGTCTGAATTACAATACGATTATGGAACTAGAAAAAAAGAAACATTTAAAAAAAAAATAGATATGGAAAATAGTAAGTACTTAACTATAATTAATTCTTCTATTCTTGAAATAATTGTAAATCTTTAACCACATGAAGGCCATTCTGCAAAGAGGCAGCGAGGTGTGAACTACAGTGAACAAGAAAAACAACTGCTTCTCAATTTAGTTTTCCAAGAAAAGCATGTAACTGAATGCAAGAAAACTGATGCGGTGACGTGGAGAGAAAAGGAAGCAAGCTGGAAGAGAATCACGTCCTCTTTTAATTCCATATCCCCAAATCAAAACCTTCGCAATATGGATTCTCTAAAGAAACTGTATGAAAATCAAAAGAAGCAAGTGCGAAAGGATGTTGCGAAAGAAAAAGCTTCCTTTACCCGAACAGGAGGTGGTGAAGGGTATTTTGTGAAAGATCCCTCAACAGAGTTAACATTTGCCATAATGAATAAAAAAACGGTACTCGGGCTGGAAAACAATTTTGACTGTGATGCTCAATCAAATGTTCCACTGGAAACCCTAGAATATGTTCAATCAAATAATGTTCCACTTGAAACCGCAGAATATATGCAATCGAATGTTCCACTTCAAATTGAAGAAACATGTGAACCTGAAAGAATAGTAATTGAAGTTGAAGAACCATGTGAAGAAACAGAGGTAATAAAATCAATTTTGTTGCTGTATGAATCTAACTGACTGATTATTTTTAGTATCACAGTGATAAATCATGGGCAAATTACACACCATCGATGCTGAAGAAGCCAGTAGATCCAAAGTTGCAAGTAGTAAATCCAGTCACACCTCATGTAGAAACATCTGGAGCTGAATTTACTATGAGTACTAATGACATGACATCACCAAACGCTGCATTTAGAAAGTGGACTTCTCGAAGAAGACCCACATCAAGTTATCTCCCAAGCAGCTCTATTACAAAACAATACAACGAATTATCACAAGCAAAGCTGGAAATTGCCAACCTGGAGTTACAGGCTTTGAAAAAGACAACCAACAAAAAGGAGGAGAGCGAAGAAGTAGAGTTTTTACTACGAAAACGTTCTTTGGAGCTAGATGTACAAATTAAAGAAGAAATTTTGAAAAAAATTGAAGCATTGCCTCCAAAGGATATATTTCAACATTTTGGTGCTGGAATTATGAATAAAAAATAATTATGTACGATTTTTTTGAAGTGAAAACTTCTTTAGCGGCGCTGAGCACTTTTTTTTGTATGGGTAAAAACTTTCAAACTCGCGTCAGGGTCACGTGATGCTGATCGAAAAAGCGTAAGATCGAAGGGAAGGGAGAGGAACTAGTATCTCCCACTCTTTCTACCGTGCCTGAGTGTGCTGCGCGAATGACCGTGTGTGTTTATGTACAGCGTCCCACGCGTATCCAAGGATGGTGACAGCTGATTGCTTGACTGTTGTGTAGTAAATACACTGTTGTGTATTCGTAAATGTGAATTGTTTAAATTATGGAAATCGAACAAAGTGAATCTATTAATGAAAAAAGTGATGATGGAGTAGTGAAAGAAAATGAGTATGTACTTTATAAATTACTAGATGAAAAACTCTTACTTGGCTTTAGCCCGTAACTGCCGTCAAGAAAACCAGCTATAAGCTGAGAACTATAAAACGTGAAAAAACGAATAATTATTATGGTTGCTGTTTACATCTCTCCAAATAAGTCTTTGCGTGTTATACGAGACTTCTTGTACGAAAATTTATTTATTTATTCTCATGACGCATCTGGCATTGCTTCAAAAAAAAATTGGAAAAAGCTTTGATAAATTGCCAATGATTTTAAGTGGAGACTTCAATATAAACTTTGCAGACGATAAAAATCAATCATTAATTGAATTTTTAAATAATGAATTTGGTTTAACTATGTCAAATGATCGCAATTTTAGCACAACGAAATACAAAACTACTATTGATGCGGTCTTTATTAGACACTTAAATAGGTTCGAATCAAAACTGTTTGTTTCTTACTTCAGTTATCATAAACCAATTGTATCAGTTGTAAAAATGTGCGATGATGATTCTGATAATAACGATGGTGTAAAAGTCGTCGAAATTATGGATGGAAGTTGATTTTTCTGAGAGATAAAATTTAATGTAATATATAAATAACGATATAATATTATAAATAACAACATATAAATTGTCATATTTGTGTACGATAGCGCAATAAATAAACATTGTATTCTACCTCATAAATGATAGTACTTTTATACTTATAATTAAACACAACGTTAATATTGAAGTTTTCACTTCTGCCGGCACTCCCGGAGTGCTACCTGCTATTTTTTTTAATTTCAATACATACATACATTAGTTATAACTGAGCAAAATAATTATTTATCAATATTCTTGTCACATCAGGTCCACCATTTCCATTATAATTAATACCAGCTTCAGGAATTTTACCATTCTCTATCAATTGTTGTAAAATGTGTTCTTCAATATCTGCTGGTAGAGGTGGTTCTTCTTCTCCCATACTTCCTGCTATACTGTGAAGTACGGCTGTTGCCACAATAATTGTTAATAATTTGGGAACACGCAATCAGCAACCGTATGCCAGTATAGGAAACCTTCTTTTCCAAACTCTGAAAGTTTTTTCAATAATTCCACGAGTGCGGATGTGGGATTCGTTATATAAACGTTCTCCTTCCCCTACTGGATTATGAAGAGGGGTAAATAAATATGGTCTCATACTGTATGCACTATCTCCTACAAAATAATTTGTTAAAACTGTTCACAAGTAGTTGGCCTGAAATATAACCTAAGATCAAACAATTTGGATACATATTTTCCTCAAAGTTCTTATTGAAATCGACCCTATAGCGAGGAGATTAAAAAAGATAGCATTAAACCCGAATCAATTCATCAGGATAAGATTTGAATTAATTTAAAAATCGATCTTTTTTGGAAAGAATCGCCTATCCCTACTCAATTCATCTATATAACCTGAAATTGTTTATTTTGCTTACATAGTTGAATTTCAACAGTGGCCCCCTGTAGTTCTCAACATTTTCTCGCGGTTACCGATTTTACTTGATTAAAATAAAATTAAAGTAAAATTGGTGGTTTATTTTTAAGCTTGGAGCTTGTTGTAACAGGGGTAAGTAGTAACCCCTTTTCACTAGGATCTTAAACGATATTAACGCCACATCATGTAACATCATGTAACCATAGCCATTGTCCCGCCGGCCGACGCAGTGAGCGGGAGTGTGCACGTGCTTCATTTTTGCCAGGTAATGTAAAATTGTAATGTAAAATTTCGGGTTGCATATTTAATATCGACTAATTTCAAATTTTCTATATCTTATTTCCATTCAAATTTATCTATCTCTGATAATGTGTAACAGTTATTATGATTGCTAAATTGTTTAAATAGTTATCTTGATAAATGTTGAAAATCGTACCATGGGGTTAGTTGTAACAAAATCACGGGGCTAGTTGTAACGTGTTACTACATGCCCCAAGTTATGATGTAGACCTACTTTTTTCTTTTGTTTTAGAATGAGAGTGTATAAAAGAAAGTCAGAGCGGGCAACACAAAGCCAAGAAGTGTACGAACTAGCGGCAGCTGAAGTTTTAGAAAACAAATGCAGTATTCGGAAAGCTAGTCAGACTTTCGAATTATGTCACGTCTCTCTTCATAGATATATAAAGAAAAAGAAGAATAATGAAAGATTAAGAGTTGGTTAGGTTAAGCCTAGACAAGTATTTACTGCAGAAGAGGAAGATAAGATAGCTTCGTACCTACTCAAGTGCGCCGAAATATATTTTGGACTACTTCCTATAGAAGAAAGGAAACTAGCTCACCAATGCGGTGTGCAGCTTAGTGCTAAAAACATTCCTCCTTCTTGGCATCAAAATAACATGGCTGGTATTGACTGGTTCCAAAATTTTATGCGCAGAAATTCACATTTATCTATAAGTACACCAGAAGCGACGTCTTTAAGTCGAGCGACGTCTTTAAGTCGAGCGACGTCTTTCAATAAGACTAACGTTAATTCATTCTTGGAAATATATCAACGACTTCTCCAAAAATATCAGTTTAATGCTTCTCGAATATGGAACATTGATGAAACAGGGTTCAAAAACCTAAGAAAATAGTAGCTGCTCGTGGCCAAAAGCAGATTGGAGCTATCACATCGGCTGAGAGGGGAACTCTTGTAACACTTGCTTGTGCCTCTAACGCTGCGGGTAATTTTATTCCACCGATGTTTGTTTTTCCAAGGCTTAAATATTCTGAAATTTTTATTCGTGGTGGACCTCCAGATTGCATTGCTACTTGATAACCATAGCTCACAAGTGAATATTGGAGTAGTTGAAAAAGCCAAAGAAAATAATGTCATCATGTTATCCTTTCCCCCGCACTGCTTCCACCATTTGCAACCTTTAGACGTAGGAGTGTACGGTCCTTTCAAAAATTACACAAATAGGGCACAGACAGCATGGATGCACGGGGATCCGGGGAAAACGATGACATCCCAGGTATTGTGAAAGAGTCGTTACCGCTTGCCCTGAACCCTACTAATATTATTAGGATTTAAAGCTTCTGGTTTATAGCCTGTGAATGCTGATATTTTCCAAGACTCCGACTTTGTGCCATCTTATGTTACTGATCGTCCAGATTCTACACAAGAGCCAGATAACGTAAATGTCACAGATAATATATCTATTAAAAACAAACGTAACCTTTTTTCATTAAAGAGAGGCGAAGGATTCCGAACATACAGCCATCTCGCGAGTTTTTGAATGAATAACCCTTAACCGGCAGCACTCTTATAATATGGGTACATTCAATTAATTGTAAATACTTTTTTAGTTTATACAGGAAAATAAAATAAAATCGATTTTCAAAGGTGAAATATCGATTCACTGAATCTATTCAGTACTACATATCGATTTAAAAAATCGATCTTTTCGTCCCCAAAAATCAATTCTTTGATTAATCGATCTCAGATCACCATCCCTACTTTTGAATTAGACAATAGTTCTTGCTTAATATATATTTATTAAGAGGATGTTAGAAGAATCAAGTGCTGACAATACCACACTGCTTGACATACTTGTTAGGTTAACTGTCGAACTTCACACTGTTGTCATTCGCCCTGTGTCAACTATTATAAGTCGCCCACAGACAACCAACATGATTTTAGTGTTTATTAACACCCCCCCCTTCACTAAAATCTTTTAATCCAAGTAAATTTTCAAATTTCACAAATGAAGTAATTGGTTTGGTTCATTGGCAATTGTTGACTTTGAAGGAATTGGATGATTTTCAAATGCCACAATAAGTAAATTAACGATTGCATTAGCCGAATGGCCACTAAAATACCATCTAACAATTAGAATTTTTTCGCAGACTTTGAAGAGGTCGAGCACATTGAAATGGGCGGGAGCCAAAGAACTAAGAAGCAGAACTATTGTTTCGGGAAAAACAGACATAAATGGAGTAAAAAGAAACCATTCGTCTCCCACGAACACTTTTGGATAATAATCTAACAGATCCTTTAGACTTTTTCGATAAATTGTTTTCTAATCAAATGTATGACTGTATTCTACAATTTTTCTGTATTACTATCAGCCCTAGGGTTTGATAATCCCGAAACTAGGCTAGAACGAAAAAGAAACGATCCTGCTGCACCAATTACCTAATTCTTTTCTTCATTTATAGAAAACGCAAAAGAATGTTACACAGTCAGAGGTTCAGCATGTAGACGAAATGTTAGTAGGATTTCGTGGGAGATTTAGTTTCAAAATGTATATCCCATCTAAACCAGAAAAGTATGGAATCAAAATTATGGCATTCACAGATTCTGAAACAAGCTATTTGTCTAATGGATATATTTATACCGGAAGAAACACTCATGGAGTTGGCTAATGAAAAACAGATGAAAATACCAACACGGTCATCATACTGGTACAACCTTTATACGGTTCCAATAGGAACATAACGGCATACAACTGGTTTTTATCTGTTGAACTGGCCCAGTATTTGTAGGAAAAGATGTAACTTATGTAGGCACCCTGAAAAAAAAATAAGCCGGAAATTCCCCCCGAATTCAAACCTGCAAATTAACGCAAAATAGGTGACACAATATATGGATTCACTAAAGACATGACTTTGCTTTCTTTCGCTGCTAAGAAAAATAAGGCAGTCATTAAGTTATCAACAATGCATCATTCCATAGAAACTGATCCCGAAATAGAAAAGCCTGAAATAATAGCTTTTTATAACCGCGCCAAAACTGGGGTGGATTCTATGGATGAGAAATGTGCCAAATATACTTGCAGTAGGCGCACTCGTCGATGGCCAATGACGAATTTTTATAAAATTGTTCATATTTGTAGCGCAAATTCATTCATTATTCATGCTTCATATCTAGGAAATGACAAAACACGTTTGTTTTGTGAAAGAATTAGCAAAGCAGTTAATTGATGAACATGTACGAGATAGCTTAATGTCAAAGCGTATTCCAAAAAAGCGAAAACTGTCTAATTCGCAAGATTTTTAACCTTCCGCCAGATACACCTTCTCCAGAAGAAATATTAGAAACTCGAAAATATTGTTATATTTGCCCCTCGAGAATAAGTTGTACACAAGAAGACTAGATGCCGACTAAGATGAGAAAAAATATCATTTGCACGATTTTTTATGTGAAAAATTAGAATTTCAATAATGCTTTCTGAAATACCATTAACACTTACTTATTACCATTTTTTGTTGAAAAATACTGTTTCTAATTATTTTCTAATTTTTCACACTAAGAACATTCCTGCATGTATTAAATAGATTTTGATTCACTTGTTTCAGTGTAGAATTTTTTTAAACAGGATATTTCATTTTTGAAAATAAAATATACTTAAAAACATGTTTTACACATTTATTGACATTCAAATATTTTCATATAATATAAAAATACAATTTTTTTGAAACGGATTCTAGGGGACTCAACGTCCGTGATAGTTGCTGAAAAGTTTATGTCCGTGGTTAAGGGATAATCGAGCACCGGAAGAAAGGTGGTTACTTTTCTCACAAGAAATTGCATATAAACACTATATATTTACGATAAATAAAATATATATATTTTTATTATATTTAATTGAATATTATATTCTGCTTATACCATGACAAAAGCTCGACCTCAATTTAGTACGACAGCGTCTCGCCGTTATGGTGATTTGTCGTCCATAATAAATTGTTTTCAGAGTTTTGTACGAAGCGTCAAAGATAAAAACTTTCAAGAGTTTGTACTTTGGGATGCAATTTGTCATTCGGAACCATTACAAAACCTGGAACTCGCTTTAGTATGATAGCATCCAACGGCAGACTCGTGCGGACAAATTCATTTTCCGCAAGTGTTAGGTACAATAGTTGGGATGTTTTCTTATTAATAATGATAATTTAAAATATTCTGCAGGGCATTGAAGATTGAAACTCTTCAGGATTTAGTATACTGGTAGCTAATCATCATTCTAAGTCATTGCACAAGCTAGAACTCGGTCTAGAACGACAACGTCCCACTATTGTGATGGTTTTCCATAAATAATAATGATAATTGGCAATATTTTCCAGGGCTTTAACGATCAGAATTCTTTAGGAATCGTATTTTGGAACGCCAGTATCATTCTGAATCGATACAAAAGCGAGAACTCGGTCTAGAATGACAGCTTCCCACTATTGAGATGGTTTCACATAACTAATAATTTAAAATATTCTGCAAAGCGTTAACCATTAGAACTTTTTAGGGAATCGTGTATTGGGACATTAATGATAATTTTTAACCCTTACAGAAGCTAGAATTCGCTCTAGTGCGACAGCTTCTCACTAGCATGATTTTTAAACTATAAAAACCGTTTCACAGATGTCCGATTTTGAATTCTAAGAATTTATCGATATAAATAAACAAGGAGGGTCCGGTCCTGACAATAGTTAGAACCACGCATTTTATTTCGTGTCCTACGAAGGTTCATAATAATTAACGTTTAAAGTCTAATCAATAGTTCAAAAGTGTACATACAGTACCTATTTTCTATCGAGAAGACTTCAACGAAGAAAATTGTTGTGAGTACAGATATATTACATCTATTTTACAAAAATTCCATAAACTATACGAATAAACCAAGACTGAAATTGAACCTGACCAGATCATAGATACTAGTTTTTGTTGTCTTTGGTCATTAGTGGACTGGTTTCCCCTGGCACAGAGTCGTACTTAGGACCAAACCATGCTTAGGGAGAATACCACACCATGGCCGATGATAATATGATACACCAACCAACAAAACCCACCACTTACTCAAACATACTAAGTCAACAACCTTCATATAAGTTCCCCACAAAAAAACAAGCAATCATTTTCCAGTCCATTGATGGTGTTAAAATCCACGACTACATCGTTGCAGTAGGCTCCCTTATTCAAGCAAAAAACGTTATTTTCTCATCTAGAGTAGGTACCCAATGGACGAGTATGCATTTACTTGGCCAATGAAGAATTAGTCGACACCTTTATAAACAAACACAAAAAAATAATACTTAACAACCAGGTCCTAGAAGCAGGAAGACTGATTACCCCTTCACAAAGACTGCTATTATCAAATGTGTCTTCAATTATTCCACATTTGGTAATTGAGAACCATTTAAAGTCAATGCATATCACACCTGTATCTAAACTATCCTTCCTGCGAGTTGGCATGGCAGAGGAAGAATATAAACATGTATTAAGCTTTAGAAGACAAATCTATATCTCCCCTCCCACTCAAACCACTCCAGAATCAATCCTCATAAATTACGACAACACACCATATAGAATATTCCTATCATTGGACAATCTAAACTGCCCGCATTGTAATCATACGAGCCACTCTTCAGCTGAATGCTCTCTTGCACCCCAAACATCCGATAATGTTGATACAATGGAAATCACTGAAACCACTTTGAAACCCTCAGTCCAATCTACTACAAATAATATCCCTGAAAATATTTCAGGTGTAACAGAATCACCCAATCTCCTAAACAATCAAACATCCAACACTCCTATAAATCACCACAACACAGACAACCCTAATCCTTCCTCAACAAAGGTGGTAGCAGAAACCGAACACATACCACCCCAAAAAATGAATAAAAGGCCTCTTTCTATTTCAACTCCACCCACACCCGAC
Organism: Galerucella nymphaeae; assembly: GCA_963978555.1. Lineage (NCBI taxonomy): Eukaryota > Metazoa > Arthropoda > Insecta > Coleoptera > Chrysomelidae > Galerucella > Galerucella nymphaeae. The sequence goes on along the minus strand of OZ021715.1, from coordinate 13,025,179 downwards.
TCTCCAATCAGCCTAGAACCAAATATTTTCCAGAAACCAATAAATTTGCCAAAAAAGAAAAAAAAAACCATCCAAACAAACAACCGAATCAGATTGAATCTTATCCCTTGAAACTGCAAAGGCATTGTTTGATTCCGAAAATTGTATACTCAACATAACTGAAACTGCTGATCTTCTTGAAAATGTCAAAGGTGCAAAAAACGTTATTGCAATAGCTAAAAACTACACTGATGAGGTCGAAGGTCTAATAGCATTCCTTAACAAATTACACTCTCTCATTAACGAAAAAACCCTCAAAGCAAGAATAACTCGTGTGAGGAAAGAACTAAGTAAACAGCTACTTGAAGGTTACACAGATGACAGTGACACTCAAACCGACGACTACGATTCAACACAACCACTTTCAGACAGCAATACAACTAGTATATCCAAATTTTAAATGGCAACCTTAAGTTCATTATTCAGTGGAATTTAAACGGGTACTTCACCCGATTGGATATGCTTAAAATACTTATTCAGGAGAACTCCCTATCCATAATTGCCCTTCAAGAAACTCATTTTAACCAATCGCAGCATTGCCCTAGAAACTTCACGGGGTATTTTTATAACAGACCTAACCAAACTATTGGTAGTGAAGGCGTTGCCATTTTCGTAAAAAACAATTTAGAATCAACCCGAATACCCCTAAATACAAACCTAGAAGCAATCGCAATCAACGTGCTGTATAAAACAAAAATCAATATATGCAATATTTATATACCCCACCCAGCACAAATAGATTTAACAGAAATTGAAAATTTATTCAAGCAAATTCCCGCCCCAAGAATAATTTTAGGTGACTTCAACTGCCATAACGTTATCTGGGGCTCAGATATTACAAATAAACAAGGCCAAGTTTTAGAAAATATATTCAATAAATCAAATTTAAATCTATTAAATTCAGGCTGCAAAACCAGATTTAACGCATTTACTGGAGATGCATCAGCATTAGATCTATCATTATGTGACTCTTCCCTTTTGAATATTCTAACTTGGGACACTTTGGCCCATCTTTACACTAGTGATCATTGGCCATATTAATTAATAATCTCAATGGCAGCCCTGTCATAAAACCACGAACAACAAGATGGAAAACTGACTCTGCTGACTGGGAGCTATATGCAAAAACAATCATTAATAATTTACATAGGATGAATTTCACACAAGACATTAATCTCATAGTGAAGAATTTCAATAATATCATTTTGGATTCAGCTTCTTCCTCAATTGAATAAACAAACCCAAACTGTAGAAAGCAACCTGTACCGTGGTGGAATATAGAAATATCTAAAGCAATGAAAGAGTGTAAACAGGCTTACAATAAACTTAAAAAACACAATATACCTGGAAATCTGTTAAACTTTGAGAATTTAAGAGCGAAAAAAAGGTACCTTATTAAAAAATCGAAAACCGAATCTTGGATGAAATATGTTTCCTCCATAAACCAACTCACTCCGGTATCGATAATTTGGAAAAAAATAAGAGCAATCACATCTTGCCGAAATAACGATAGTATCTACACATTAACTGTTAATAATAAAAATGTCACAAGAAACTCCGACATTAGTGAAGCTCTCTCAATGGTCTATAAAGAAAGCAGTACAAACAACAAAAACCCAATACCATTTAGAACACCCACTAATATACCAAGTAACGATGGTCCACTAAATGTCCCAATATCATTGGAAGAACTATTAGAAGCCATCGAGTCTTCAAAAAACTCTACGCCAGGACCTGATGATATTCCCTTAATATTTCTTCCAAACCTTCCAGCTCCAGCCAAAACAAATCTTCTTTGTATATACAATAGAATATTCTCATCAAATGAATTTCCAGATTCTTGGAGGAAAGCAATAATAATTCCTATCCTCAAACCTTCTAAACCCAAAAATGACCCCTTATCTTATTGACCCATTTCTTTGACATGTAACAGCTGCAAACTTCTTGAAAAAATCGTTAACAAAAGACTTCTGTGGTACCTTGAGAAACATAAACTGTTAATAGCAAATCAAAGCGGATTTCCCCTAACCATTCATCCATAGATAATTTGGCGGTATTAGACACTGAAATAAAAGATGCCTTCGCCAACAAACAAAAATTAGTTGCCATATTTTTCGACATTGGCAAAGCTTATGATCACACCTGGACTTCCTATATCCTAAATACCTTAGTTAAATGGGGTATCCAAGGTAATATTTTGAACTTTATTAAAAACTTTTTTAACCAAGAGATCCTTTTAAGTGAAAACGAACGGCGAGTTATCCGAAGAAAAACACCTGGACGATGGGCTACCGCAAGGATCAGTTCTAAGCGTAACTTTATTCCTGGGACGCAATTCTTGTAATTATACGGATTTTGGTAGCATACGAATTAAAATCGAATAAAAGATTCGAATAAGAACGTAAATCTCAATTCTTGAATGGTATGCGGAAAAATTTCCGTATACGGATGTGTTATTCGAATAAACAGTTTGGGTAATATCCCGGCGGATAACTTTCTCAGCATATTTTCTTCTTTTTCGTATGTTGCCAAAACAAATGTACGATGTGATGAGAATAGGAAGCAAATAAACCAACATTTTTCCAAATTTTGTTCAAGTTTTTTTGCTTGTCTTTAATTTATCCCCAATCGTTCATTCAGACTTATATGCTCAACCATGAATCGTGCACTTGAGAAAACGATGACTAAAGGACCAGAGAAAATAAGTACAATTTATGAGTGACCACCTCCAATTATATTCAGCTAAGGAAATGTGGATGGATTTGGCAAGTTTATTAAATGCCATAGGACAAATTAAGAAAAGTAAATATCATAATACATACTTTAGCTTAAAATTACTTTTTGAAATTGAATATAAAATGTGCTAGTCCTATATTTACATCAGAACCGTTTTTCCACATAAACCGATATATTTGTGAATTTTTCACAAGTATATATATGGGCACCTACAAAAACTCAAAAGAATACAAAAGAAAGCAAGTTGAAATAAAAAAAAAACATCCGTAAAAGTGTGGTTAGAGGTTTTTGGAACATTTTAATTCGTATACGGAAATTAAATTCGCCTAGTTTGACCCATTCTATGTCAAATTCGTACAACAAAAGTCACATACTGATTTCAAGAATACAAATACTTAATTTCATTCGAATTTCTTCCGAATATTGCCGAATCCGTTTACGGATTCATTCCAAGAATTGGTCCCTGATCGCAATTAATGAAATAACTCAAAATATCAATCTACCAATAAAAGCTTTATTATACGCCGACGATCTTGTGCTCTATATAGAAATGTTAATCGGTTCACTTTGTAACTTTTAAAAAAGAACTTTATTTTCAAATTACAAAAAAGAAACTGATTTTGGAATTTATGACTCTGCAGGTTGTTGTCTTGTGTCATCCATGTCGTCCATTAAGGCTACATGTCTCCTCCCTCCTCTGGTGATGACTTCGTCCTCGAAGTCTTGGAACCATCTCGGAGTAAATCTTCTAAAATTTGGATTTGGGCTGGCAGCAATTTTTGACCAAAAAGAATTTTCGAAATTCTTTTTCTTTTCTTTAAAAATAATATTAACAAAAATGCTAAAACAAACATTAGTAAAATAATAGAAACAGCACTAAGTCCGGTAGAAATTTGAGGTAAATTTTCTAATGGCTCTATTGGTTGAACTTGTCCGTGGGTTTCGGGAATTTTCAACTTTTCTAACTTGATTTCATGGTCCGGTGTAAGCTTCATCGGTACGACTTCCGGGAATGAAATTTCTTGAACGGTTTTCTTTGTGTAGAGGATACCTTCTATAGAAATTGGTTCATCAATTAGCAGGATACTGGTTGATTGGATAAATTGATCTCCAATTTTGATAGGGTGAACTATTCCTATCAAAATAACTTGTGAAGTTTCTTGCACGAAGTTTTCTGTAGCTTTACATTTTGTGCAATTGTAAATATTGGGAATTGAGCATTTGGATGCAACATGATTTGTACAAATAATGTTATCGTCTCGGCCAATACAATTTTCGTACCATTTATTGTTGGCGTAGAAATGGGCAGGTGGCAACATAATTATGTGATCCTTATTAGGTATAGGGTAAATTCGGAATGTAGGATAGGAGCTAGTGCGAAGGATTGGGATTTTGACTATTATGAGCATTGTTTTGGAAGTAACGCAAATAAGAGATTTAGAAGATTCAATAAGTTCATAGGGGTGTTCGTCATTGACGAAAAGGGCTTCTCTGGAATAGATATGAAGAAGATTGTCTTTTAGGGTTTCTAGTTCCTTCAAAGTGAATAATTCAATATTAGTTAAATCTAAGTGTGAAAGGGTAATTGTTCTAATTAGTTTTAAAATAAATTCATTTATACTTTGGAGGTTAAGTATTTCATTATGTAGGACATTATAACCATCAAAATCAGCGGATAGTTTATTAACTGCAGCTAAAAGTGTCATACTATTGTTATTTATTTTCTTCAATAATCTATTAAATCTAGTATCTAAAGATTGTCCAAATGAGATTCGATTATTAAATTTCTTAATGATTTCATTTTCTTTTAATTCTATAGCTATTATGTGAGTTTTTAACAAGTCTAAGTCTGAGTCGTCAGGGTTACCTGTTATGTATTTTATTGCTGTACCAAGGAAATTAAAAAGTGCTTTCTTTTGTTCTCTTGTTATCTTATGAAGATCGTCATAAGTTTGTTCGCGTAAGTGATTGTATTGAGCGTATAGGAGTGAGAGGGGTCCGTTTTGAATAGGCATTTTAAAGAAATTATTTAGATTAGTATTTAAAGTTTCTGATAATAAGTCTAAATCTATATGTAAAATGTGTCTATGATAATGTGAAATTTCTCTGGATTTTCCCAATTCCTCGGCATAATAACCATTATTCGGAATGCTCTGGATCTTGAGATGTCCCTGGGATAGGGTTATCCTGTAAAGAAGTTTTGTCTTGAGCTTTTTTATCAGTCAGTTTTCGAATTCTTTTAACAAATTTTAAATGAGTACTAGTTAATTTTTGATTTTTGGTTTTTCCGATAATTTTTGTTTTATCTTGTTTTCAGGACGAATAGTTGCATAGGGTGCTTGTAATTTAGGTCTATGCTTTTTCTTGGATACGTACAAAGTTTGTGCAATGTTTATATCAGGTATAATTTCGGCATTTTTATTTTGTTCATTTAAAATTTTCTCTCTTTTTTCTTTTTGTTCATTATATAAGTCCTTGATAAAGGGTTGTAGTTCGTCTTTATGTCTTTGATTGTATGTTTCGTATACCGGAAGGTCAAAATCAAAATGAATCTCTTCGGCATATGGGCCGTACAAAATTGAAAAGGGAGAATAATTGGTTGCAGAATGAATGAATTGATTATAAATTAGTATAGCATGAGTAAAAATATCGTCTATTGGATCATTTGGATTGTGTTCTTTCAAGGTTCTAATTTTTTCAGAAATAGTCGAATGAAATCTTTCAACTGGGGAGTTTGAAGAAGAATTGTTTACTGTTGTAAAATGCATTTCAATTTTATGCATTTTCATGAATTCTTCAATTAGAGAGGAGTTAAATTCAGTACCCCTGTCGGATACAATTTTCTTGGGATAATTATGATGTGCAAAATAATGTCTTAATTTACTTAATATTGAGATTGACGTTTTGTCAGATATTTTATAGCATTGTCCATATTTCGAAAATGAATCCAAAATTGTTAAGTACAAGTTTTTATTACAATGAAATAAATCTATGTGCAAAATATCAAAAGGTTTTTGACCAAGAAGTGGTCCTAGTTGGGGAAGTTTATAAGGGTGTCTTTCATATTTGTTTTTTAGGCATATTTCACATTTATTAATAAAGTTAGAGATTGTTGTTTGCATAGAAGGCCAGTAAAATTGATGTCTTAAATGTTTGTAGGTTTCTACTATTCCGTTATGATTTTCGGAATGGTATTTTTTCACGCACTCTATTTGTCTTTGTTCGTCTTCAATGTCCTGTAACATTGTTGTACAAAAAATAGCTTTAACAGTTGAATCTAAATTTTCTCTAAAGTAATTGCAAATGAATTCTTGGTCTATTTTTATTGAAAACTTTTTATTTGGTCGTAGAATTTCTTTAAAAACGTCTATTATTTCAGATTTCCAATTTTCATAAGTTAAATGTATCGTGTATCTATGCTTATTAAAAATTTTCTTATAAGTAAAATCATAATTTTCAGATTCTGTAATAAATATTAATTGATTTGTGGATAAATTGATGGGTGCTTCGGAAATGAGAATTCCTGTGATTGGGTTTTCAACTGCAGTGTGTATTGTATTATCAGATAATTGATTTTCATCTAAATTTTCGAGAAATTCGTCTACATCAAAAACGTCATTTATATCTGGAGGCTCAGCGCAATTTGAATTGTCCGTAAGGGCATTTATGTTAACTCTAGAAAGACAGTCAGCTACTTGGTTTTTTTTACCTACTTTGTATTTTACTTCAAAATTATAATCATCTAATTTAAGTCTTTAGCGTGCTAACCTAGTAGTGGGGTCTTTTATTTTATAGATCCAAACAAGAGGGTTGTGATCTGTTTCGATGAGAAATTTTTGTCCGTATAAATATGGACGAAAATGTTTACAAGAGTCGACAATCGCTAATAATTCTTTTTCAATTGTTGAGTAGTTTTGCTCTGCAGAATTTAAAGTCCTAGAATAATATGCAATTGGGTGATTATTTTGAGAAAGTACAGAACCAATAGCTACATTCGAGGCATCTGTGGTTAGTACAAATGGTTTTGAAAAATCGGGATATTGAAGAATGGGGACGTTAATCAATAATTGTTTGCATTTTTTGAAACATTCTAAATATTTAGGATTAGTGGGGTCGATTATTGTTCCTTTTCGAGTGCATCTAAAAAATGGGGATGTGACTTTGGCGAAATTAGGGATAAATCTTCGATAGTATCCTATAAGTCCTAGAAATGATTCAATTTCTTTTAATGTTTTCGGCAAAGGAAATTTTTGTATAGCTTCTATCTTACAAGGGTTAGGTTTGATACCATCGACGGTCACTAAGTGGCCAAGAAAAGAGACTTATTTTTTCAGAAATTCGGATTTGTCCAATTGAATTTTAAGATTATTTTTTCTAAAAACATCAAAGATAGCGGCAATGTGAACAAGGTGTTCATGAAGAGATTTTGAGAAGATAATTACATCATCCATATAAACAAAACAGGATTTATATAAGAAGGGCCTTAAAATGTTATCCATTAATCTTTCAAATGTTGCTGGGCTATTTTTTAGTCCCATAGGAAGTTTCGTATATTCAAAATGACCATGTGGTACAGTAAAAGCTGTTTTTTCGATAGAATTTGGATGAAGTTCGATTTGATGAAATCCTTGGGCTAAATCTAAAGTTGTAAAGTATGTGGCTTTACCTAAATTATCTAAAATTTCATCAATTTTGGGTATCGGATATCTATCGTCTATAGTATTTTCGTTAAGTTTTCGGTAATCAATTACCATTCGGAATTTTTCTGACCGGAAGCATCGGCCTTTTTTGGGACAATCCACACAGGGGCGGAATGTGGAGATGTAGAGGGTCTTATAATATTATTATCTAAAAGCTTGTTTACTTGTTTAACAATTTCTTCTTGCATTATTTTGGGGTGTCTGTAACTTCTAACATAGATAGGGTTTTCATTTCGAGTTTTTATTTCATGTTTAATAGCAGAAGTAAAAGTCAGTTTGGATTTGTCATTATAAAATAAATCTTTAAATTTCCTACACAAATTTTTAATCTTTTCTTTTTCTTCGGAATTTAAATGGTCTGTTCGGATAGCAGACTCATCAAAATTGCACGTGGGATTTTTTATCTCATAATTTTCTAAGTTATCTACTACTACTGTTTTTATGTTAAAGGGTGTTTGAAATGTAATATTGTCTATAAAACCATGCTTTACCGTGTGAAGAGACTCTGGAATTTTTATATTATTAACTACTGTTTCCGGGAATAATCACTGCTTATGCTAACAGGAATTTTATTATATAAGGTTTTAAATGGAATTGTTATACTTAAATTTCTTAAGGTTAGAGTTTTTGTGGAATAATCTAAAATTGCATTAAATCTTTCTAAATCAGAATCACCGAGTAAAATATCGAAATTTTCACTCCATTCAGCAATACGAGCATCAATAAATTCGGTTATATTGTATTCTTTAAATATAGGAGTGTTAATATTTTGATTGCATTTATGAGTTAATTTCATAGAGGTTAATGTGAAAGGTTTTTGATAAATATGAGATTTGTCAAAAAATTTTGCGGCTTTTGGAGAGAGAATAGTATTAGATCCACCTGAATCTATCAAAACTTTTAATTTTGATTTGGGCATTATGAAAAAAGGTAATTGGGGGTATTCTCGAATATTATTTATGTTTATACAGGGGGCGGTTGTTTTCCGGAAGGGTTCTCGTGAAAATCCTGAAAATTTTCTTCATCGAAATCTTCAATTTCTTCATGATTTGAAGAGTTTATATTGAAATTATGTGTCCGTCTCGTGGACATACTCATGGGTTCATTTCTGCTTTGAATTGTTTGTATACCACTCATAGGAGAAGAAGTATTTTGTTGATGCTGGGTGTTTCTATTTTGAGGAGATCTATTAAAGTTTGGAGCATTGCTTCCAAAATTCGAAGGATAAAACACATTTCTTCGGTTATTGTTTTGGAAATTATTCTTTGGAAAATTGAAATTTTGTTGTGAAGTATTACGAGGGATCGGCGAAGAGTTCATTGCCTGTGAAAAATTTCGCGGAAAATTATTGTTCGAATTGAAATTACGTTGCGTGGGATTATGGGGCTGTGTCGAAAAGTTGCTAGATTTATTATTAAATCGATTTTGAGTGGGACCACTAGAATTTTGTCTAGCGGAAGACGGTCCTCTATTTTGTTGTTGCTTTAAAAAATTCATATTATCGGATGATTTTATGAAAGTGGAGAGATTGTCTCCAGAAGTAAATTCGGGCAAAGTAGCACAAATGCTAGAAATATCACTGTTACTCATAGGCATATTGAATATTGAATTATCTGATAAATCTGATGTACTATTACTACGAGAAATATTTATGGAAAGATTATCAAAAATTAAATGCAAATTTTCCCTAGTAATATCACTAAAAATGCTCATAAAGGAAAGAAAGGAAAAATCACTTACAAAAGGATGATCACTGATGATTTCCTCAGCATGCTCTTCTTTCTCTTCCCAGGTTCGTAGGACTCTCGTCAAACACTTGAAATTGACCAGGAAACGGGTGGTTTCTGTACGAGGATCCTGTTCGCAGCGCCAGAAATGTTAATCGGTTCACTTTGTAACTTTTAAAAAAGAACTTTATTTTCAAATTACAAAAAAGAAACTGATTTTGGAATTTATACAAATAATGATTTTATAAACAAACTGGTGTTATAAAGATCTAATTGTGAAAAAGCGTGACAACACATGTTGAACTTGAATTTATAATATTTAGTTGCTGACTCTGCAGGTTGTTGTCTTGTGTCATCCATGTCGTCCATTAAGGCTACATGTCTATATAAAAACAAAAAACCTGAATACTGCTACAACCATTTTACAAGCAGCATTACATAAATTGGAAATATGGTCCTCTAGAACAGGTCTTACATTCTCAAAACATAAGACAAACTATATGATTTTCGATATGAACATACTCGCAGGATTCGCATTAACTCACAACCAGGACTTAATTTGATAAAATATTTATCTAACAATAAATGGGGGTCTGATACAATAACACTTTTAAGAATATACAATTCCCTGATTAGAAGTAAATTAGATTATGGCGCGTTAATATACGATCCAAGCACTGAAACCCAAATACAAAACCTTGAAAGACTTCAAAATCATGCTCTGAGATTAGCAACTGGTGCCTTTCGAACAAGCCCATGCTCTAGTTTGCAAGTAATTTCAAAAGCTATGCCATTAGACCTAAGACGTAAGTACCTCCTTCTCTCCTATGCCTCCAGAATATCAGCAAAAATCCTGCATACAATGCTCTTTCTCTCTTAATCCACCAATCATTTACTCAAATAAAAAATATCTCCCACTCCACAAAAAGCTTGAAGATACCGGCTTTGACCTCCAACAATTTCACAAAACACTCCCTATCACCTATAATAACCCACCATGGATAATTAATATCCCCTCTATAAACACTTCCTTACAAATATTCCCCGCACCAACCCTGTAACGATATATTGAATGATTATCAACAACATCACATAATGTACACAGATGCATCCAAATCTACCAACAGCAGTTATTTCCGGTGACTTAAAATATAACCTACGGCTACCAGATTCCAGCAGCACATTCACTGGAGAACTTACAGCTATATTACATTCCTTAAAATTGCCTGTGCCCAACAATAAAAACATTTTTGTTATTTCCGACTCTCTAAGTGCCGTGCAAAGTCTAAAATCCGTCTACTCAAACCACGAAGTCATTCTAAGAATCAAGATGATACCACACCAAGACCACAAAGCAACTGTCAGCAGCTTTGTTGTAGATAAGTGGCAACATAAATGGAACCTTCAGAACCATAACAAAATGTATGAAGTAGTGACAAATGTGAGAGAAACCCCCTCCCTACCGACTACAAGAGCTGAACAAATTAAAGCTACCCGATTAAGGATTGGACACACAGCCTTAACGCACAAATTCATAATAAATAAAGAAGACCCACCTCAATGTTCCCAATGTAATGGAAATATGTCCATTAAACATATTATCCTAGAATATTACCAGTTTGCAATCCAACGAAGACAGCATAAGATCCCCAACTCCTTACAGTCAGCTCTCGGAAACCAAATCAACGATTCCTTGAATTTCCTCAAAGCCATCAACATGTACAATTTATAATTATAATGTAACTCTGCTGTAAACACTGAACTGCCAATAACCCTAGTGGTTGACGCAGTATATTAAATAAGAAAAAATAAACAAGAACTCTAGAACTATCCTTTGAATAACCGTTTTTGCTCAATTTTATTGATTTTATACTTTGGGACGCTAACTTCCGGTAGTCAGCGTCTCATTTTTTTGAAAGCCGTTTTCGGTACTTAATTCAATAGAACTATTAATATAATGTATCAGGAACTCCAGAACTATGTTCGACGGTGTGAGAACTCTTTTCAAATTATGAGACGCTGCGATATGAGACGCTAAATTTACATACGTTTATTTTTTTTCTTCAAACTTCAATTGAGTCATTGAAAGAGTTTTAATATTCAGAGTTCTGGGTGGTACGGTCTGAGAATGTGTAATAACTGTGTTTGAGAAGAATAAGGAATGTGACAAAATGTTGCCCATTGTCTCAATTATTGTAACTGAAGGTCCGGGCTGCAATTCACTACAATGTCCTCTGCATTTGTAATGTGGTTGTTACGGGGTGGCATTCGACGTGGATAGGCCTCTCAACTGATGGTGCTGCTGATCACTCGAAGGGTCATCTTACAGGAATAAAACAACTACCTGTAACACTTTTCATCACTTGAACTTACTACTATACATTATACTACTTATGAATTATGGTATCCATATTCTAACATTCACTTTAACATTAATACTAATATTAATAGTAAGTCTTAAAACAACACTATCGTTTGCATATTTATACAAGTCAATTTCGTCATAAGTAAATATAAATAATACTATTCATGTTTATTTCACGCCCTGAACTTAACTTCGTACGTGCAACCTTCCTACTTCTATTTATGTAATGATTTAACGTTCTCATGACTTATTGAAATTAGCTTCAAGGGAATTCATGTCTTTTATTTAAATATTATTGTTAACCTATTATATTGACCAAAAGGCATCACACATTTGAATTCAAGTTAATATTAAAAAATATTGTATTTCACCTTTATTATTCGAAAATGTGAATTCATTATAGCCGTAATTTGCAACTTCTACAATTCTCTGGTTACTTTTTAAAATTGACAAATAATCTGAACGATTTGATGAATTATCCTCATTACAAATTGATAGATAGATAGATAGTTCTATTGCGCATAAGATACATCTTTTCACAAGGGTTCGGTACATAAATTAGGTTAGTATACTATAATATATTGTGTGATTATCTATTCTCCGCATGCAAAAGCTCTTTAATCTACTACTTTAATATACCAATGACAATATTGGCTAGAGTAGAGAGCTCGGGGAGATTGTCATTATTGACGTTTAAATAGTGTACTAGACCATCAATACCATCCACACCATAAAAAATCTGTTTTGTCTGGGATAACTTTAAATTGGGCATTTGAATAGAATGTGCTCTAACGATTCTGGTGTATGCATAATACAAACGGAACATATTTCACTACAATCAATTGAATAGTAATTACATTTAAAAGAGAATTTCAGTATCTTTTTATCCTCATTACAAATATATCCAGCCTCACTGATAACCTCTTCCTTAGATTTCTGGTGGGTATTTTGTATTAGCTGATTTTCCTTTTTATTATCCAAATTTAAGTAAGTTGAATAATTAGAAACCTGTAGGGTAGGTAAATCACCCAGTGATGGGCCTCCCATACTATTTAGAAGATTTAAGAGCCCATTTTATTTCACCAGCCCATATAGTATAAATGGCACCCTACGCTTTTTAAAGGTTGTGGATCCACATTTCGCCGTTTTAAATTTTGTGGGGAACTACAAACTACTTTGTCATATATAAATATATTGATGATTAATATTTAAATATTTATTTTGGGTCCTTGATATTTTAAATAACATATAAAAACTAAATCCTTTTGAAGTGTAAATAGGTATAGATGACATAAGTTTTAGATAACATTATGTTATATTTTGTTCAAAATATATCAAGATTACTTGAATAAAGTATGAAAATGAACCTCACTTTGAATTGTTTTATAATTCAAATATCATAAATTGGTAATTGAATTTTAAAATGCTACACACCTTTTCTTCCTTAAAAAAATATGTCGACTTGTCAATATATTTTTCAACAATCTTCAGTTGAAGAATTCCTACATACTTCTTTGCCCCGGTATAGATAAAAATGTGTTAATTACATCCTTCAAAGTTCAAGATAAATTTATAATTAACTCAAACTTACCTCTCACTGAATTTGAAACATTCATTGATATTAAATTTGAATTTTTTTCAGTTCATATTTCTAAAAATTAATCGATACTTGAGCAAGTTTATTTACATAAATTCACATGTCGAATAATGACTGGGTTTGTTTTATTATTTCAATTTAATTTCTTGAGTTTCATTTGAGCTTGTTTTATTACTCCATCTTGATTATTTAAGTTTCATTTGAGCTTGTTTTATGAATTTGGTAGCTGCGCGTATCACACGTCCTGAACGGAAACACTATCGGTAAGTCATAATAAGGGAAATAGTCAAGTTCGTGTAATCAGTCAAAATATGGAAATCTCTTTCAATGAAACAAAAAAATAAAGAAAGATATTTTGCTCAATGAATTTCTCTAAAACTGTATTGAAATCAAATGATATCTAATGCACCATTACACTACACCATTACGTGAAAATTTAAATATATCAATGTTGCCGTGTGATTCTAATATTTTCATCTGTTTCTGGCAAATTAATAAAATCTCCAGCAAGACATGCTATAGCCCTTGAAACCTCTAGTACCACTCCTCAAAAATACCCTACAGCTTGCATAAATGATCCAGTGGAGTAAATCTTCAGGTTTATGGGGATAAAGCATGATGGATAAAGCATTATTCCTACTATACACAACCATTGGTCAAGTGATCATCCACCTATCAGTTAAGTTGATATGCTACATATAAGTTTTACCAGAAACTTCCTCTGATTGCAACTTGGAAGCAGAAGGTGATATGCCACTTGAAGAAGCAACTGAGAAAAGTCGCATTGAATTTTCAAACAAATCCTGAAATAACATTTTTTCGTTATTGTTAACAACATTTTTGTTCTTTCAATTCTTTATTATGAAACTAATAAACTTATCTCCAAAAAAACAGTCATATTTTGGTAGTAAAAAAATAGATTTTGTCCAAAAAAAGAGGCTTGTTTCTTTCTGTGTTGAAAATTATAGCTAAACTTTTTTTGGTAACAGAGTAATATAAAAATATTTTAATCCATCTCTTGATCTAAGTGTTCAGTTACAGGTTCACAAGACTTGACAGGTTCTGTGCTTGAAGCTTGTAATGGTCGAACTCCTAAATCGAAATAAAACTCATGAGAAGTGGGGGGGATAAAAGAAAGAAGCTGCCCAAGATTTTGAAGTTTGTTTTCATTCAGTGCAACAGGTTCATTGTATTTTGATTGTAGGTTTTCCAATTTAATGAAATCCGAAGTTTTTAGTCCTCTCTTGTCTATATTAACAGCCCTGAAATCTTCAAAAAGGAAGTGCTTCACGAACATGCTATTAGGATGCTTTGATTCAAACCTGAAGCTTCTTACTTGACTAAAACTCAGTGGCGTCTTATCGTCAGTAGTTTGTTTTTTGTTCATTTGCCTTAGCAAGAGCTCGAAACTCAGAAAGTCAGACTGGTCTAGTTTGGTAACAGAGAATGGATTACACTTCTTTGAATCCTTTATAGCATCACACTATTGATTTGGATGATAAACTTGCTTGATATATCTTTTCTTTTTTTCTATTGCTGAAAAATCGCGATCGCATGGTAAGTGAGTATGACCGCTAACCAAGAACCTATGTTCTATAGCAGAGAATCATTTTTCACGTATGAGTTGAAGCCAGAAAGACATGATTGCCCAGTTTTTATTTTGACCACCGCAGTTGTCGCTGAAAAACAGTAAGTCCTTCGAAGTATCCTAAGTATTTAAAAATTTTAGCAATATACTGCCGATTTCTTCACTTCCTCGTTTTGCTATATTTTTAGTCCATGTAAACATGTGCCCTTTTCCTGTGTTACAATGGTGTGTGCCCAGATTGTACAACCAAGCTTTTCTGAGGTAGAAAGCTCTTCCAACAGAAAGATCTGGAACATGTAACGCTTGCTGCAGGTCGAAACTTCCTTATTCACGCCATTCTTTGTTGCCTGCGTTTCCTCCTTCAAATTAATTTGCATTGCTTCTGCTTGACTCTGGTGAAGTTCAAGTTTTTTCTTATTTCCTTACATACATCATCATTTTCTTTATTTGAGTCTAACGATACATGATATGCATGACAAGTCTCACATGTGTCGCTTTTGGGAAGTTTAAACCCTATATTATATTGGGAACAAAATATTCTCCTATATTTATCTCCTTTTGCTGGTGCTATATTCTTTTCTTTACACCAAGGGACGTAGTGATCTCTGTATAAAGATGATATTGAAAGGTCGTTATCGATATAAACACGATTGGGATTCCGACGTCTACTATAGTGGCTAGTATACTTTGGTATTGCCTGCCTAACTAACGGAAGAGGGTAAAAACTTAAAACGACAATTATATCAAGATTTAAATTAAAAAGCTTTTCTTTCTGGGTTAAAAGAACCATTTGGTACTACCATTCGTTGCATGAAACCAAGATCAGTAAGTGAAGCAATGTAATTTGTTTTGCAAGAAGAAAATGCGCACTAGTTACCAAAATTTGAAAAAAATTAATCAAAAACCAATACAACCTCTCAGACAAAACTTTCGACAAACACCTGAATCACTACCCATACAAAATCAATATCATTCAAATTATAATCCTCCCAATTCAAGCTCATACTCCAAATAATTTTTTTTCAAGACAGAATAATTTCCCTTAACAACCAATCCCAATAAATCCAAGACCTAATCAGCAGAATTTTCCTAGAAATTCGCAAGGCCCAATCAAAATGTATATGTTTCCAGGCCAAATCCAAACATTAATTTACCCAAACCAACGCCAATGACCACTAGTAAACGAAATTCATACCATAATAATCCAAATCAATCTACTTTTAAAAGACCACCGTCGTCTACAAATAATTTCAAACAAACTAATAAACGTCCGAATTTTACTTCTGAAGAACTTCATAACGTCGATACAGAAACTTATTATGATCGCGAAAATTGGGATAATTGCGAATATTCTGATCATACTGTTGATCAGCTATATACCAATAATGCAGCTTCAAATAATAATAATCGTAATTTTTTCAATGAAAACGATGACACAGATAACAACAACGCAAATTTTTGTTAACTGCCTCGGAAAACCAATATAACAGAAACAAAACTAAAATAATACCTTTTAATAATGTAAAATCAAGTGAATTGCCTTATATAATCGTTATTCGGATGAATATAGGAAAAGAAAAAGAACAGATCCACCACTTCACGAAAGAATTAACAGATACCTTAACCTACTACATATCTATTCTTCAAGCAATCCTCCAATTCATTCCCTCCCCTCCTCCATGGATAATAAAATTACCAATATGTGATACATCGTTGACAAGTTTTGATATGAACGAAACAAACCATACCCTAATTAGAGGAAAATTCCATGAGAAAATATCTTATTTACAACAATATACTCTTATCTACACAGATGCCTCCAAAACGGATACTGGAGTTGGAGTAGCACTTAACTCCAAATGTGATAATCATATTCAGACTACCCTATATTACCAGCATTCTAACTGGAGAACTCTATGCGATATTTCAAGCACCAGTCCATGCCAACAGAGGAAATTTAAAACACTCGCTCATAGTAACTGATTCATTGAACTCAATTGAAAGTTTGCGCCATACATTGACATATCCATCAAACCCATTAATAAAACTTATCAAGCAGCAATTATCCCAGCTATACAATTCAGCAGCAATCGTACAGTTACTATGGGTACCTTCACATACAGGAATAGAGGAAAATGAGCGAGCTGATGCAGCAGCAAAAACTGCAATTCAGAATCCTAGTGCCATCGAAGCTACGAGAGCTATAATGACAGACATGAAAATATTTATCAAGACATCGGTTAATAAGGCCTGGCAGCACCAGTCGTCCCAATCTAACGATAAACTCAGGGAAGTGAAAAGAACAGTTAAACCGTGGAAGGCCGTTCCAGAAACCAGGAAAGAACAAGTAATAAGTACCAAAGGTGGAATTATGGAAAACATCACCCTGTATAACAAATTTCGAGTATATTCAAAACAAAATTAATTTCATAAATATATAACCTAGATTCAAGTAGCGTAGCAAAGTTCAATCAGACTAAACAATGCTGATAATGCACAATGACACAATTACAAAGTAACCCAAAAGGAACCTAGTTTCGAAAATGAAGCAAAGCGATCGTGGGTTACAAAGTACACGTGTGTCCAATAAGGAAAGCAAGAAATGGAAAAGTGATGAAAAGCTGACTGGGCAAAAATTGCCCACAGCTGGACGAGATAGAAAAAACGACGAGGCAGTTGGGTCCCGATCACGGTTGCGAGCGGTTGCCCCATAGAGTTCGCGGTTAGCGGTAATCTGGAAAAATCCAGAGTTATATTTTGACTTGTAAGACAAAAGTAGTGCGTAGTTAAAAATAAGTTTCATTTCGACACTTGGAAGAAATCTTCAGGAGAGCGTCTACTGTAAGCGTTAGAAGAGTAATTCGGTAAAGAGGGTAGTGAACGGCCAAATAAGAGGCAAATAGGTTCGATAAAAAGTCTACCCCATCCGATACATGTGTTGGTGTCAACGAATTGGCCGGGTAAGAAGTCTTCAGCATCATTGGAGAGCGCCCTACCTGCACATTGGTGAGTCTGATTGTTCTTGTACTAACTGTGAAACAAATATTTTTGTAGTTTGGCTAGCCCTTATTTTATTGCCACCTCATGCACATATTATTTTTTATATTTTATTTTGGAATTTTATATTCATTTGATATTTACTGTTATAAGGGATTCAGTCGTAATCCTCAAAACTGAGGGGTGAGGAGCATTTAGCCCACACCGGAAAGTTTGCAAATAGAGAATTCATTTATCAATATAAGTTACTAAGTTTTCATACGTAACCCATAATTACGATTCTCGCCCATTTTCAATTAATTGAATTTATTATCATATATTTTGTTTTATATTATAAGTATTTATTATTATTATTTCACTATTTAATTTCTATTCTTGGTTTTCTTTTTTTATAATTAACCCATTTAAATTCGATAACGCTTAGTTTGCTTTCATACACAGGTATCCCCTAAAAACTACTTAGTAAATTAGTAGTAATACCTTATCATGAACCTTATACCAGACGTAACCCTACTCACAAAGACCTCTCATTATCAACAAAAACTGATAGCAGCGGAGGCCGGATCTATCCTTTCGGACTTTTCTTACAGGAGTCGTTGATTCCTGTTTCCCACGTACTCGTGGGTGGTGACAGCCAGCTACGCTGCCTTCTTGTTATTCTCAGGGACACACCAGGAGAATTTTACTTTTTCGGGTTCCGGCTCGTGAAATTCGGCACCAAGGTGTTCTCTGGAGTAGCAGCTTTTACGGTGGACCAGCAGTTTTTAGTTTCTCTAATACAGGTTTTTGATTACTAACGGCCGCCGGTACTACATTGGTTCTACCGGCTATTATATTGGTTTTCACCGGCTGTTACAATTTTGAACCGTATAAGAATAGGTCACACCCAATTTTCCCATGAACACTTAATGACTAAATCTGAACAATCCCGCTGTACAGTGTGTCAATGCCCTTTAACAGTCAAGCATGTATTAATATATTGTCCACAGTTTTCACAGCAAAGAATTGCATTTAAAATTCCACCTACTATGTATCACTTGCTAGGAGAAGAGTACAATATGGAAAACTTGGTAGCTTTTCTACGTGCTACTCAGTTCCTACACAAAGTTTAATTTATTACCAAAATTGTTTTTTTTTATATATTTACTGTAGTAGTACTTAATATTTGAATATTCATTGTTAATTTGGTAGCGCTAATAACCTAAAGGGCTGATGCGCTTTATTTTTCTTAAATAAAAAGAATTTACCTGAATACAAGTTTTCAACAGTTACCGGATCAAGTCGATCTTTCATAAATCCTGATTAAGCATTTAAATATTATCGTAGTGGAATTAAAAATGATCCATTTCTAGTGAAAACAGTTTTTCAAAAATCTACCCACAAATATCGAGCAGATATCTTATCTTCAGAAATATTCAATCTTCCAAATCCAATAAAATCAAAATTTTATATGTTCAAATTTCATAACGTTTGTGATGGTCTTATTGGACTAGATAACTTAAAAATATTACAAGCTGAGTTAAATTTCCAGGAAGGATATCTTATCACTCCTCATAATAAAATAAAATTACATTACCACGAAGTTAACACTAATCTTAATCTATCCCCTAGATCGCAACAAGTTGTTGAAGTGAAAACAAGTGTTTCTCAGGGAGATATCATTATTCCTTATCAAAAATTATATAATTGTGAAATCCGACAATGTCTTACTACAGCAAAAAATGGTTATGCTCTATCTACAATACTAAACAATTCCGACAGTTCCGTATCATTAGATTTCTAAGAACCATTCTAAGTAGAAAATTTTGAAGAAAACGAAATACAAAATATTGATTTCAATAATATTGAATTATCAGATAATAAACCATTAGGCCTTACCCAGGTAGCAAGGTCTCGTGAAAATATGGTCATGAAATGACTAGAAATGACCAGTTAAATGACGTAAATATGACGTGAAAATGACATCCTAATGTCTCGGACCAATGACCTCATTCATATGACGTGTTTCACACGTGATATAAGACGAGATTGTATGACGTGATTTTGACGTCCATATCACGTCAATTTGCACCAGTTCAAAAAATCTTTACTTTAATTTGTTTTATTATAAAAAGAGACTTGAAAAGTATAAAGGTAAAAGGGAGCATACCTATGAAAATAGAATAATTATTATAAACTTTATTTAGGTCTTAGCAGACATTGAATAAAGCGACCATGCCTTAAACAGAAGTAGCCAAAACTGTTAACAGATATTCTCATATACCCAACTATAATAATTTTACTATACTTAACACAATGAAACAAACGGATAAATTAAAATAAAACACTGTGTACTCATTCCCTGTTGAAACAGCCATAAAAATACACGAAAACGACAAGCCATCAACAATCACAATAATGTCTGTCAGTCCGTTCGTTGTGGATCGGCGCTATCGCAAGCACAGACGCAGAGCCATGCGCAGAACCTTCATGGTATGGAATATATAGAAAGATTCTTACTATATTGAAATACTGTATCCCGCCAATTTTAAATATTTATAATAAAGTTTCTTCATGAAAATAAGTTATATATTATATCTCTTTATTTAGTCAAAAATAACTAATTCCACTTACATGATATACATACACATAATACAATTAACAAGAACAGTACAACATATTGTGGTTATAGTATGAAAAGTAGGTATATCATGTAAGGTTTTGAATTTATACTGTATTTATCATTGTATGATTAAAACAACGTCTTTAATAATGTCTTTACTTGTTGACTCTTTACTGACATTTTTACAACTCTCCATAACCTTAACTCTACTTCTTAACTTGATTGACCTCTGGTCTCGAACTAGTGTGATGTGCAACCACACGTGATTCTACAGCAACCACTCGTGATCCCACATCCTCCTTTTTACAGGCTACAAGTTCAGTTTCTGAGGCTTTTTTGTTTTTTCGAGCTGAAGATGTCGTTTTCTCCTTATTAAGGAATGATTGCTCAGAGTCTGTACTTGAGTTGAATACATCTAAATTAGAATCATTTACAATACAATTGTGCTCTGGGTCGTTTGTGTTGTTACAATTATTGTCATTGATTTCTATAGATTCATTTGTGTCTTCCCAGTTTTCTTCACATTCACTATTTTCTTCGTTGTCATTAGCTGCACTTTTGTCACTTTCACTATTATCCTTTGTTTTTACCGTCACTTTGTTTTGTACATCTATTTCGTTGGTTATATTGTTTTGCGAGTCTAATTGGTTAGTTACATTATTATTTGTTGGTTCCAGTTCTAAGAAATAGCTTATTCTATGATCATCTGCTACTACTGGTGTGGTATTTTTTGTTTGAACTGTTTGTTCGTTTTCAGAAACAGGTTTTATGAATTTTCTATTTCTTAGTAGCACGGATCAATTTTCAAATTCTATTTTATACATTCTGTCCCTATCTTTTTCTACAATTTTACCAAGTGTCCAGTTCGATTTTGGTTGTAATTGCACATAAACTTTTGTTTTGACTGCTAGTGGTTTTAAATTATGGACACCCATTTTGTTAAAATATTTTTCTTGATTTGATTGGTTATCTTCTATGAATTTACTGTATTTATTGTGATCAATTAATTTAGGTTTTAAATTTAGATCGGTACTGGGAATAATGGATCTCAGCTTTCTGGACATGAGAATTTCAGCTGGTGAATAATCTGAATTTATTTTCATGTTACGGTACAGAAGGAGAGCCAAATGTATGTCCTTCTTATCTTCATAGACATTTTTGAAAATATTTTTTGCAGTTTGCACGTTACGTTCTGCCATTCTATTTGATTGAGCGTATCTAGGATAGCTAACAACATGATTGAATTCCCATTCCTGTGCGAAATACTTAAATGCGTGGGACGTGAAATTCGGACCACCGTCAGTTACCAATGTTAGAAGAATCCCATGTCTCGCAAACATTGATTTTAGAATTTTTATTGTATACTCACTGGTTGAGTATTCATTTAAAGGTTCAATTTCTAGGAATTTTGAATAGTAGTCAATTATTAATATGTACTTTTTACCATCTAGCTCGAAAAGATCGCAACCCACTTTGTTCCACGGAATTTGCGGAATTTGGTGGTTGGTTAGTGGTTCCGAACTTTGTGACTTCGAGTATTTTAAACAAAGATGGCAATTTGATATTTTTTGTCGAATGTCATTTTGCATGGTAGGCCAAAAAATAGATTCCTGTGCCAATTTGATGCACTTATTTGCACCCATGTGGTTATAATAAATTTTTTGAATCATTTCTTTGCGCATTACTTGCGGAATTACTATCGACTGACTTTTTAAAATTAAGTCATTCTAAACTGTGAGTTCACTACTGAATTTTTTGTAACTTTGAATTTTTTCTGGCACATTTTTCATATTTTTGGGCCATCCATCTAGTATTGTTTTTCTTAGTAATTGTAATTCATCATCGTTTTCTGTATTTTCTTTCAATTCATTCAATTTTGTTTCTGTGACATTGATTTGCGATTGAATTAGACAAATATGCGTTTCTATCTCCTGCTCTAAGTTATCGTTACATTGTTCTTTTAGTTACGCCCTGCTTAGCGCATCTGCAAATATCAGATCATTGCCTGGTTTAAATCTCAATTCTACATCAAATTTTTGTATTTGTGAAAGCATTCTTTAAAGTCTCGCCGGACATTTATTTAGAGGTTTTTTGAAAATTGATATAAGTGGTTGGTGATCTGTTTCTACCACTACTTTTTTTCCATAAATGGACTGGTAATATTGGTTTAAACCAAATGTAATTGCGAGTAATTCTTTCTCGATTTGGGCATACCTTGTCTCTGTTTCAGTAATTGACCTAGAAGCATAAGCATAAGGTAGCTTGTTTTGTAGTAGTACCGCCCCTAAACCGTCTTTACTTGCATCTACAGATACTACTGTTTCCCTATTTACATTAAAGAATTGTAGTACCGGCTTGCTAGTTAATAAATTTTTTAAATTTTCAAAGGCTTTGTTGTGTTCTGTATTCCATTGGAATTCTACGTCCTTTTTTAATAGGTTTCGCAATGGTGAAGTTTTGTCTGAGAAATTATTTATGAATTTGATAACATATGTTATCATTCCTAGAAGCCTTTGTACGTCTTGTTTAGATTTTGGTTGTGGCATTTCAGTAATTGCTACGGGAACATACCCGGCGCCTATTTAATAGGGCAAGGAAGACGAAGTCGGATCTGGATTGGGAGCAATACCGCCAGAAACGGAACAAGAGTGCTGTTAGGTTGGCTCGTTGAAATGCCTGGGGGGCCTTCTGCGAGGATATCGTATCGGTACCTCAAATGTCAAGGCTGCGCCGGATCTTATGAAATCACCGGACAGCGCTATAGGCTGCATGGAAGTCGAACCGGGTGTTTTCACCGAAACCCCGGTGGATACCTTGCGGCATCTACTAGAGACATACTTTCCCGGTTGTGAGGGAATCGAGCGGGAGTGTCCTGACATGGGATATGTGAACATACAGCGACCATGTAAAGAGAACTATCTTCTAGCAAAAGAAATAGTCACATACGAGCGGTGTACTTGTGCGATACGGTCATTCAGACCATACAAGTCTCCAGGAAAAGACCAAATCTTCCCGGCCTTGCTTCAACAGGGATGGGAGGCAATTGGCACAATTTTGGTGCATATCTTTCGAGCCTGTCTGGCACGCAGGTATGTCCCTGAACAGACGAGGCAGGTGAGAGTCGTCTTCATACCCAAACCGGGTCGTACCACATATACGGTGGCTAAATCCTTTAGACCCATTAGCCTAACATCCTTTGTGTTGAAAACATTGGAGAGGGTGGCTGATCGGTACATAAAGGAAAAGGTGGAGAAGGCGCTGGAAAATGGCATAATCACCCTGGGAGCTTTCTTGGATATACAAGGGGCGTTTGACAGTACCCCTGTAGGATCTATGTGTAGGGCTGCGACAAATCATGGAATAGAGCAGGCAGGTCAAGAAGCCCTGGCTTCTGGAAGATATTCCAGCTCTGGCTCGAGCACCTGACGAATGCCTGCGTAAGTACTACTTCGCAACTCCGTATGATCCGGGATAGAGAGTCCTGGGAGAAAGAGAGGAATACACAGCCTAATGGGACCGTCTGGTACACAGATGGCTCATGCTCCGGTGATAGAGCAGGGGCTGGAATTTACTCCAGGAACCCAAGAACACAAGTTCGTGTACCATTGGGTGATGGTGTATCTGCATATCAGGCCGAGATATATGCTATCTTGGAATGTGCGCAGATAAACCTAGACAGAGGTTATGTGGATCGACGCATAACCATATACTCCGACAGTCAGGCAGCAATTAAAGCACTGAGTGGGTATACCAGCAATACAGGACTCGCTAATGAATGTCGAGAACGACTTGCTAATCTTGCAAGGCGCAACGTGGTGCGGCTAGAATGGATTCCAGCCCACTCTGGTTTTGAAGGCAATGAGATGGCGGATGCACTGCCCGACCCTTGGCCTAACAAAACAAAGAATACGCAAGGAGACGAAGAAGTGGCTGAAAAATCAGCACCTCGCTCATTGGAATGCTCTGCAGGGTCCTAGACAATCCAAACTTCTACTGAAGGGATGGACTGATGGACACGCTAGGGCAGCTACTGAACTACCAAGGAGTGGGCTGAGGAAGATAGCAGGACTCCTAACAGGGCACTGCTGTATGATGAAACACCTCCACAACTTAGGAGTAGGGGAAAGTTCCCTATGCAGGGGTTGCGGCATGACTGACGAAACGTCAGTCCATGTTCTCCTAGAGTGCCCACACTGGGCTGTACTACGCAGGCGAATCTTCGGAGTCCCTGTTATGGCCCCTGGAGACACAAGCAGGCATCCACTGAAAAAGGTTGTGGCCTTTATAGAAGGGCTCGGCTTTATGGATGTCTAGGTAGCAGGAATGGCACAATGTGCCCGCCAGTGGCCTCAGTGCCGGAACCTTGGCTTGAGTTTTTCCAGGACAAGGCTCGCCTGCAAATTTAGTAGTAGTAGTAGTAAGTGCACGTAATTTTGAATCTTCGGGAGTAATACCATTTTCTGATATGGTATGTCCCATGTAATTCATTTTACTTAGACCGAATTTACATTTCTGTATGTTGAAGCGAACGTTTGCCTTTTTTTGCAATTTCTAGGACTTTATTTAGACGTTGGTCATGTTCAATTTTGTCCTTTCCCCAAATTAATAAATCATCTATGTAAACATCTACTCCCTGTTAAATATTTTTTTAAAACAAGATTGAAAAACTTCACTTGCAGATTTGATACCATATGGGAGTCTGAGAAATTTGTATCTACCGAAAGGTGTTCCAAATGTGCATAAATCAGAACTAGCCTCATCTAGCAATATAGAATGAAAACCCTGTGTTGCATCTAATGTGCTAAATATTGTAGCTCCGCTCAATTTTGCAGTGGTTTCCTCTAAAGTTGGTATGTGACAGTGTTATTGCCTTATTTAGGTCCTTGGGATCAAGGCATATTCGTAATTTGTCTGCCTTACGCACAAGAACAAGAGCATTAACCCAATCAGTAGGTTTCTGCACTTTTTCAATTATGTTTGCTCTCTCTAATTCTGCTAAACTTTCAATTTGTCTACCAGCGGTAATGCTACCTTCCTTGTAGGATGCCCAACTGGTTTCGCATTTTCCTCAAGTTCTATGTGGTATGGTTCACTAATACACCCTATGCCCTGAAATATTTCCCTGTATTTGTTTACTAGTGCAGAATATTCACTATTTTCAATAAGACTGTCTATTCTCTTTATTAAATTTAATTTCAGACTTGAATTTGAGCTTAAAATTGCTTGTGTTTGTGAATCTACCACATAAAACTGGATTTGTGATTTATTGTTCAGATCTAGTTTTCTAAAAGTACTTGTAGGAATTACATTTGCCTGGGCTCCTGTGTCAATTTTAAAAATGGTTTTTGTTTCATTTATTTCCAGTACCGTGATCCAATCATTTTTGTTCATTTCGTTTGTATCTACAGAACCTATGGAAAGAAAGTTATCATTATTCCCATGAATTTCATTTATTTGTGAATTAGTTTCCTTTTTCGGATTTTTGTTGAAGTTATTTGTTTTACCCTTTTTTATGCATGCATTAGAAAAATGGTTTTTGTTTTTACAGAAATTACATATTTTACCATATCCTGTACATTTGTTTATTGGATGAGTCTTACCACAGTTTCTGCAATTGTTTATTTGTTTGTTCTCAAATTTTTTTGTGTAATTTGTTTACTTCAAATGTGTTGGCTCCACTCATTGCTGCACTTCTTGCCTTTGAACTTTCAATTACGTGGCTCAACTCTATTGCTTTCTGCAATGTTAAGTCTTCGGCTTAAAGTAG
This sequence comes from Galerucella nymphaeae, assembly GCA_963978555.1. Classification (NCBI taxonomy): domain Eukaryota; kingdom Metazoa; phylum Arthropoda; class Insecta; order Coleoptera; family Chrysomelidae; genus Galerucella; species Galerucella nymphaeae. The sequence continues at coordinate 12,999,061 of OZ021715.1, read as the reverse complement.
TTTTTCCCTGATCGAGCTGTTATTCACACCACAACTCAATATTGTGACTACAAGGCTGTCTTGAAGGTCCCCTAATTTGCATTTGGTAGCCTTCTTTTTCAACTCAGTTATGAAATTATCTAGATTTTGGTCTGGCTCTGTACGTGAAAAATTTATATCTTTCATAGAAGATGTTTTCTTTACCTTGGAAATGATCTTCGAATTTTTGGATCAGTTTATCCAATTTGTTCTTTTCATCGTCTGCAAATTGAAATGTGCTATATACACACAACATCAAAAGTTTTGGACCCCCTGTATATCAAATGATTTAATTAAACCCAGTTATTTTTCTTACTGTGGTAAAGAAGTAGATGTATTTAAGAAACAAAAAAGGCAATAAAAAGATGTCGATAACTAATCCTTACTTTATTATCAATGTTTTTAGAAATATTGGCAGTGATAGCATATTCAGCCAAGTGACTAGGGTATTATTTCTTTTCATTTTTGTGGATTATAATGCCAGGACGTGAAATTTCTCAGTTTATTCGAGCAAGAATTACTGCTTTACATGATGCACGACACTCTAATCATGAAATATCGGAAATCTTGGGCATTCCTAGATCATCTGTTGTGCGAATAGTACACAGATATCAAGAATTTGATACAGTGGAAAACAGACCACGTAGTGGACGTCCTCGAGTGTCTAGCGAAAGGGAGGATCGTTATTTGGTGCAATATGCCCGCAGACACCGCTCAGCTTCAGCTTCAGCTCTTCGGAGTCATTTTCAGGGTACCTTTCGCCGTGTTATATCGACACCTACGATTCGAAGACGACTCAATAATACAAATTTACGTGCTAGAAGACCATTAAGGGTCCCCACTCTACTTCCACGACATCGTGCAGCACGTCTTCAGTGGGCGCGAGAGCACAGGGGTTGGCTTTTGCAACAGTGGAGGTGGGTGTTATTTACAGACGAAACCAGAATTGGACTGGTGAGTGATGACAATCGGCAAAGAGTATGGAGAGAACCAGGTCGTCAACAGCGACTTAACTTCGTCCGCGAAGTTGCTCCCTACCAAGGAGGTACCGTAATGTTTTGGGGGGAATAATGTTTAACCGCCGTACCGCATTAATTCGAATTCCACAGAATATGACCAGCCAAATTTATGTCGATCAAGTTATTACACCCATTATCTATCCCATACGAAACGAATTAGGCGAAAATTTTGTGTTTATGGACGACAACGCCCGACCACATCGCGCAAGAAGGGTTCAGGATTCACTTGAAGCAGGACATATCAATAGATTGAATTGGCCAGCCAACTCGCCTGATATGAATCCTATTGAGAACATGTGGGATTACATTGCTAGAGCCATTCACAATCGAATCAACCCACCTCAGACTGCAGATGAGTTAGTCATAGCGGCGGTAGAGGAATGGAACAATATTCCACAAGACACTATCAACCGCTTGATTATTTCAATGCACAGACGTGTCAATATGTTATTGCAACGTCGAGGAGGACATACCGACTATTAGTCATTATACAACATGTTTCATTACTTTTTTTAATTCAATACATTTTGTCAACAAATTCACACATTAGTTTGTTTTTAATTTTCTAAGTATCCCAGTTTGTGGAAAATACTCCTTTCACAAAAAATAAATTCAGAAAACAATATACTATTTTAAATATATTTTGTTTTTCTATCAAAATATTTCTTTAACAAAACTATGTGGGGGTCCAAGACTTTTGACGTTGAGTGTATTTTGAAACCATCCTCTCCAATATAGTGGAGGAGTTGTGCACACTGCGTTGCTTCATTCTTTTTGTGCACTTCAGATGCAATTAAGTAATTGCCAAAACGTGCCCTCCACAATCTCCAATTTTCTGCAATGTTTCCGGTCACCGGCTGTCACTCATGACTGACTGCGCCATGTAAGGCTTTGTATTTATACTGTATTTATCACTGTATGATTAAAACAACGTCTTTAATAATGTCTTTACTTGTTGGCTCTATACTGACATTTTTACAACTCTCCATAACCTTAACTCTACTTCTTAACTTGATTGACCTCTGGTCTCGAACTAGTGTGATGTGCAGCCACACGTGATTCTACAGCAACCACTCGTGATCCCACACATCACCAAGAAATTAAAATTAGAACAAATTTAAACAAACATATCATATCACACTGTGACTGTTGACTCCGATAATAAATAATCCTTTAATGCCCTTTTAAAAGAATCTACAGATGATCTTTTTTAATATATTCTGGTTAATTATTGAAAGAATTGATGCCTTTATGAAAAACAGAGTTATAGGTACTACTTCTTCTACACATTTCAATTCTCAAATTTTCCTTATTCCTTGTGTTATAGTTATGTACATCAAGATTAATACAGAACTTATCCTGCAGATACACTGGTGAAAGTCTAATTTTAAATTTAAGAATAAAAATTAATGTGGAGTATAGTATTAATTTATTTATTGGCATCCAGTTAAGTGCCTTCAGCATTCTATTTATAGGAGTGTACTTAGAACACTTTAATATTATTCGCATGGCACGGTTCTGCATCTTCTGAAGACGATTAATTTCATTTTGGTTGAGTAAATACAAAATTGTAGGGCAATAATTGAAATGTGGTAATATTACTGTGTTAAAGACGGTTAATTTGGACCATTGACTGAGATATGGAGAGCATCGTCTCAAATAGTTAATTCTATAGGCTACAGTTTTTATTATTTTTTTTACTGTCTCTATCGTCTCATTACCTAAACTTATATTTGAATTAGCTTCCCTATACTTATTTTTTAAGCCCAATACCATACATTTTGTTTTCTGTATATTAATTTTAAATAAATTTGCACAACAATATATATGAACCCTTTTTAAGGCGGCGTTTATAATGCTTATGCATTGTTCAGGTTCACTACAGCAGAAATACAGTAGGGCATCATCTGCAAATAAATGAATCTTGCACTCCCCTGCAGTGTCTACAATATCATTTAAATATATCAAAAATAGCAAAGGTCCCAACACACTGCCCTACGGTACACCCATATTATTACATAACCTGTTTGTATGCTTTTCAGCTTTACCATTTGTTGCCTGTTATTTAAATAATCTATTATTCAACTCAGAGATGTCCCATCAATACCTATACTTTCAATTTTCTTTATTAATCTATATCTATCTACTGTTTCGAATGCTCTTTGTAGATCTAAAAATACCGCAATTGTGACTAAGTTATCTTCAATATTATTTTTCCAATCACTCAAAACACATTGTATAGCCGTTTCACAACTATGTTTATTACGGAATCCTGATTGATACTCACAGAGAATTTTATTACCTTCTAGATAATCTACCAGTTGCTCATATACTACTTTTTCCAATACTTTAGCAACAGCATTAATCATATTAACTGGTCTTAAATTTTGAGCTTTATTCGTATCCGGTTTCTTGGATATAGGTACTATAGTAGATATTTTCATTTCTGTAGGAACTTGATTCAACTCTAGGAACTATTAATTATTATGTTTAATATAGGATTACAAATATTTTTGAAACACTTTTTCAATAACTGATATTATCGGGACTACTTCTATTTTTTAATGAATTAATAATTTTTCTAATTCCTCTAGATTAATTAATTTGGAAGTGGTCATTTTATTAGTAATAATTTTATCTACTACTGGAAAACTACTTGCAAATTTTCTATCAATTTGTTCTGTTATATCCAGAATATTTTTAACATAATATGTATTTAAACAATTTGGTATTACATTTATATCGGAGACTAACTCACCATTACCCATATCAATTATATTGAAACTATTTTCTTGTTTGTCATTTGGAATAAATGCCTTTAAAATTTTCCACATTTCTGTTGGATTTTGCTTATTACTATCTATTTAATTTCAAAGTATTTCCTTTTTTCTTCCCTTATTGTTCTTACAGTTATATTCCTTTTTTGTTTGTATATTTCCCAGTTGTCTGTTGTTCTGTTTTTTATGTACATTCTATAACTTACATCCCTTTCTCTTGCCGCCTGCTTAACTTTCTCATTCCAGAATTCCTGGTAATGTCTATAATAATACTTCTTTTTCTGGAGCTACTTCATCTAGTACAGAATATACTTTTTCCATAAACATTTTATATCTTTTATTCAAATTTATTTCTGTATAGTTCCAATTTATATTTTTCAATTTTAACCCAATTATTTCAAAGTCAATGTTTCTACCACTCGTTTCTATATGCAATTCTCTTCTGGGCAATTTTATGTGTTTCAAAGATATTGTCATATTACGATGGGAGCTTATCTTAGGGAAATCAAAAACAATTACATCTATTTCAAAATTCGATAAAGCTAGATCAATTAATGTACCTCCCCCTTGTGTTGAGTGTGTATATTTTGTCACTGAATTTATAAATCCTATATCCGTTACAACACTTCTTAGCCTACCACTGTAATTGTTATCATTATCTAACCAATTCAAATTAAAATCCCCACAAAATAGTTTTCTCATTTTCCGCATTGATATTTTCCTCCAACCAATCTTCAAATAATTGCAAAAACCTTACCATGGTACTGCTTGGAGATCTATATAAAACAAATACCAAATATTTTTTATTTTGGAATATAATGGACACCCCAGTTATCCACCTCACCCTTTCAATACAATATCTATGCACATTAATTATTTTTAATTTATTATCTATAAATACTGCAGTTCCTCCTTCCTGTGTGTCTGCTATTACTATCTGTCCTATGTACAACATAATTATTAATATTAATTTCAGAATTGAATATGTCCTCTGTAACATGAGTTTCTGATAGACATACAAGTAAAGGATTTTTTGTTTGAACTAAGTTCCTAACCTCATCTATATGAGCTGGAAGACTTTAAGCATTCATATACAATACAAAAGAGTTATTTTCTATGCTGTGACGTTTTTGACTTTTGTTATTTCTAAAAAAGAGTTACTATCATTTATACTGCCTTCATCACTTTGTTGTCCATTGTTTTTTTTAGAATTTACAGTTTCTATATATACAGGGTGTTTCATTGGGAAAGGGCCTAACTTTAAATGTAGATGGGGATCACTTTGGTGGTTCCAAAAACCTATATTTAATGTGTCTTCTGCACTTTATAACCGAGATACAGGGTGTTTTATAAATTCATCTTATTTCTTTCGAACCTCATAACTTCCGAGTTACCCTGTATATTATTTTGAGATTTGGTACACTTGATAACCATTACCTAGAGACTCCATCAAAAGCATCTCCAAAAAGATAATGCAGGTCCCGCTTAACAAAAAATTCCAAAACTCGTCTTTCCTAAAAACAACACCCTGTATATAGATTTTTTGAAAATTGCTCTTTATAATTGGAAAGGGTATGAAAAATCGAATCTACTTATTTCGTTTTTATTTTTCCGCAGACAATTTTACTACCAAAAATTTACCATCAAAGTTATAATTTATGCACGTTTTGGGGGTTAACAATGGTATCGGAGAGTTTTTTTTTATTTTTTAGCTTGAAATGAGATCAATTTAATGCATCTAGAGGAGCATCCTAGGAATTCGATTGAGTTTGTATGTTTACGAGTACAGACCACTAAAAAATGTGATTACAGGGCCGTACTTAGAACATACTCATTCAGTAGGTGTGTTTCGAATATCTCGACCACCCTGTATAAGGATATGTATCTGGAAACAAGAAATTCTAACAACATTGTCCAAACGAAGAAAGTCCAACCTACAAAAATTGCTCAAAATGACCTCCATTCTGTAGAAGTGCATAGTTTCCAGATACATATCCTTATACAGGGTGTTCAAGATATTCGGAACATACTGAATGAGTATGAGTACGGCCCTGTAATCACATTTTTTAGTGTCAAGTTGTCGGCTTCTAGATACCGACTGAGGGGACTAGCAGAGAAGGACTAGTAAACCTTCGAGGATGCATATCCCGTCTGTGTACCTTCACGTGGTGGCCCTGTTTACACAGAACACAGCGGATCGAACCAACCTAAATCCAAGGTGTGAGATACCGTGCCGAGGGATGAATGGCACTAGGGTCGAATAGTGACACGAACGGTTCCTCTAGGGTAACGGGCGAAGCCCTAGTAGTAACTTAGCCATGACCCTGTGCAGGGGGCACCGCAGGGCTGGACACACCCCTTCCCCCTTACTCGTGAGACTCAAATGGAACCAAGAAACAAAAAAGAAAAATCAGATGACGGCGGGAAGTCTGAATCAGAGAGCATGCTCTCAGATGAAGACAAGACCACCGTCGGAAGCGAAAGTAACGCATCAGTGGGAACAGCCGGAACCACTGATACGATCACAAAACAGATCGCTGGGCTTGGAAAAGTCCAGCAAGAAAGGAAAACCTCGGGAGCCTTCAAAAGAAAGCAGACCAAGACAAGAAAAATGGCGGAGGGAACATGGACGCAGGAGAAGCCCAAAAAGCAGGCTCCTAAGGAACATGAGCCCAAAACCAAAAAGGGGAAGAGAAACCGCTCGGAATCTCAGACCCCTCCAAAACCGCGACCGAGCAAAAAAGAATGAGGAGTTGACCCCCACAGACCGGTTCATACAGCGAGGTCGCCAAAGGAACACGGATGGCAATTATTGACAAACGCCATCCGGAAATAACATTGAGCCAAGAACAAGCAGACTTGGTTCAAGACAAACTAGTGAACGCAATCGATGCCGCCCCTCAGGCAGTGGCACGAACTTGCAGTTCATCAGGACCACGTTTAGCGGAGGCGTCTTGTGGCTGACATGCGCAAACCAGGAGACAGCTGACTGGCTCAGGGGTGGTGCAGGGGGCCTGGAGGGTATATGGGAGGGGGCGGCTTTGACAGCAGTCGAAGCCAAGGACCTCCCTAGACGACCCAGGGTCATTGTATTTATCCCTGGACCAGCAGATCAGGAGGAAAAAGTGCGAGGACGCTTGGGGAAGCAAAATGCCAACCTGAGGGTAAACGGCTGGCTCCTCCTGAGTCGGAAGGTTGAAGAGAAAGGCCAAATCCTGGCCTATTCCATCGACGAGGTCTCCCATGGGGCCTTGGTAGCTAACCAGTTAAAAGCTTATTATGAGCCCAACATGGTTACTTTCAGGGTCCTGGGGGGGCTCGTCGAGTGGTGAAATTCAGGGTACTTCAGGGGAACCTCCATCATAGTAAAGGGGCTTCGGCGGAACTTACTGTGATAAGAGGGAAGTATGAAGTGGCCCTTCTTCAAGAACCCTGGACTAACAGAGGTAAGATTATGGGACTGAATGGCATTGGTGAGTTGATTTATGACAGAACCTCTGACCACCCAAGAACATGCATTATTGTTAAGAAAGGTATAAAAGCCCTTTCACTAACTAATTTTTGTTGTAGGGACTTGGTGGCGGTCCTCATCACACTGGGGCAAGGAAATGGGACTAGAGAAGCAATTCTCGCATCGGCCTATCTTCCTTACGATGACCCCAGACAACCACCAACCAGGGAAGTCGAAGAACTGGTCAAGTACTCCAGAAAGAAGGGTGTGCAGCTGATCATTGCATGCGATGCCAACTCACACAATCTCAACTGGGGAAGCACCAACACCAACGAAAGAGGTGAGTCATTACTAGAATTTATTACGGCTAACAATTTGAACGTATTAAATGAAGGAAATAAACCAACTTTCGCTAACTCAATCAGAAAGGAAGTTATTGATATCACGTTTGGCACTCATTACATAAGTAACTTCATGAGTAATTGGCATGTGTCCGAGGAAGAAAGCTTTTGTGACCACAGACACATATATTTTCAAATTTCGGGAACCGAACCAAAAATGGAATACTATCGTAACCCGCGAAAAACGAACTGGGAAGCATATAATGCAGAACTAGTTAACAGTTTAGACCGAACGATGGTAAAAATTAAGAACACAACAGACCTAGAGATAGCAGCAGACCTAACACAGGAAGCAATTATCTCAGCGTTTGAAAACAACTGCCCAACGGTGAGGAAGAAATCCAACAGGGACGTGCCCTGGTGGACAAATGAACTTGCCGAAAAACGGAGACAGTTGAGGAAGAAATTTAATAGAACTAAAGAGAATTCAGAAGAATGGACGGATTATAAGAGGGCCCTAACTGAATACAACAAACTGGTAAGGAAAGTCAAGAGAGACTCCTGGAGGAGGCACTGTGAGGAGATAGAACAGACTCACGAGTGTGTCAGACTGCAGAAGATTCTCTCCAATCAGACTATACACGCTATCAAAAAAGATAACGGACAATACACTGGAAACGGGAAAGAAACCTTGGAAGAGCTACTCAAGGTACACTTCCCTGGATCAATACCCACCATTCCACCGCAGAACTCTCCAGCGACAAAACTGTATAGACCACGATGGGCATCCAGGATAGACTGGCGAACAGCGAAGGCAGTGGTAGATGCGGAAAAGACAGAATGGGCTATTAACAGCTTCAAACCATATAACTCACCGGGACCAGACGGGATTTATCCTATCCTACTCCAAAAAGGAGGAAATACACTGCACAACAGGGTAAGTGAACTGCTCAGAGCTAGCCTAGCTCTGGGGCATATTCCAAGAACCTGGCAACGCATCAGAGCTACATTTATACCAAAACCTGGAAAATCTGGACAGGACACGGCTAAAGCTCTGAGACCAATCAGTCTAATGTCATTTTTGCTAAAGACTCTTGAGAAACATCTCGACAGACATATCAGAGATGGTATATTGGCTACAAGACCAATACACCGAGATCAATATGCATACAGAGGGAAAATCAACCGAAACAGCATTACATCAACAAAATGCCAACAGACCACATGACCACCAAATATATCTTTCGCAAGAACTTCGAGATTGTCATCAAAGATCGAAAGAAGCTTGAGGAAGAGAACGCACCACCACTTAGTAGAGCGAATGAACTGATCTGGTATACAGACGGATCAAAAAATGAACTCGGCACCGGAGCGGGCATATACAGCAAGACGAGCAAATATGAAGGAATCGTCTCGCTAGGAAAATACGCCTCTATATTCCAAGCAGAGGTTCATGCAATACTTGCGTGTGCAAGGGCTAACAGTATGAGAGCCTACAACAACAGGCAGATCAGGATCTACAGCGACAGCCAAGCCGCCCTTAAAGCACTTCAGAGCTATAGGGTGACATCTAGGCTAGTATGGGAATGCGGCGAAGAACTCAGAAGACTGGAGACTCGGAACAGTGTAACACTGGAGTGGGTGCCAGGTCATAAAGGAATCGCAGGCAATGAAAAAGCTGACTAACTCGCAAGAGTAGGATCGTCAACTCTGATGAACGGACCCGAACCTACTGTGGGCATCCCCAGATGCTTAACGAGGTCATGGTTAAAATGGTGGTTGAAAGAAAAACACAAGAAACACTGGAAGAATACGACTGGGCAAATACGTGGGAAGAAATTCATAAAAGAACCATTAGAAAAAGTAGCGAAAGAAGTGCTCTCAATGAGCAGAAACAAACTACGCACCACTACGGGGCTACTTACGGGACACTTTCCCACAAAGGAGCACCTAAACAAAATAGGGCTGTACAACGGAGACCTTACATGCAGAAGATGCAAAAAGCATACCGAAACAGCTCTGCATATACTATGCAACTGTGAGTCGCTGGACCACAGAAGGCAGAATCCAAATGACTCCAGAAGACTTCTACAACCAACCAGCAAAGAACCTGTATGAGCTAATACAGGGAACGGATTGGCTGAATAGGTTGTAGTCAGAACACTAGGAGTATCCACAATAAGCCCAGGAGGCTGAGGTGGTACCGGCGAAGGGACGGCTCCTGAGAAAAAAAAATTGTGAGTTTATCTATGTCTTCAATAATATTCTCGTAAGTAGCTCCCGGTTTTATGATTGTTTTTAATAAAAAATCCTTACGTCCTAATTTTTTCTAATTCTAACTCTATTGTTTTTCTTAACTTATGTCCATTCTCATCACACATTATCAATACTTTCCTCTGTTTAATGTTTCCTCCTCTTTCACTGTCCCGTTTATAAATAGTTGTACCACTCGCGCTGATTCCTTGATTCCCTTTTTTTCTTGGAGATGTCCATTATGTCTAATATTTCTTCTCCCTTCACTGTTTATTACTAGTTTTCCCTACTTCATCTGCTAGTTGTACTGTCCTTTCTGATTCATTGATTGTATTTTCTTCTTTATCTAGTACTGTCAGCCTTAACCTATTTTCATTTTCTAATTTCTTAAATCTAGATATTTCTTCATTGGCTCTATCATTTTCTTCCTCAAGCATTCGTATTGTATCTACCATTTCCCGACTAACATTATCTATCTCCTTAATTTTATTTTTTAGTAAAACTTGGTTATCAATTCTGCTTTGCAATTCACTCTCTTGCGTTTTTAATTTATTCTCAATTTCTGTAATTTCCTTATTTAACTGTTTTATTTTTTTATCTTGCTCTTTTATTCTCTGTTTGTCTCTATTTTCAATTCTCAAAATCCTGTGTCCTTTTATTTAATCTTTGTATATAAGAATTTTTATCTTTTATTTCCTTGTGTAGCTCGTTTACTTCTAGTTTCATTCCATTTTTTCAACATTTTCTTCTTCTCATTTTTGTAACTCTATATCATTTTCTCTTATTTTATATTTTAATTTAGCTACTTCTTCATGTAGATTGTTAATTTTTATTGTTGGATCATTTTCTTCACATTTTACTGAGCAATGAATTTTATTCCCATCAATGGGTTTATATGCTTTTTTTCTATCCAAACATGAAAAATGGTACATATCAAAACAAACAATACATATTAAGTTTGTACATCCCTTTTTTTACATTTGAAATTTCCTTCCATATTTTTATCCTTTTTTATTATTTATAAACTGCATTTTCGGTACACTCCATTTTATTCTAAATTATTCAAATTTTCATGAGGAACTTTGTACAGTGCCTGTACTATTTTCAGATATATTAGTAAAGCAGGTTTTTCTGGTGTTGATAGTTGTTCACAAATACGAATAAGTTGATTAATATATGATTAATATGTAATATCTTGTTTCAAAACACTTGACATACACTTGACATACAAAAACTAAATCAACGTATAGGTTGAATGTTTCTGATTATATTGATATCCAAATAAAGTTAGTTTGATTTTATTCCATCAATTCCATCAAAATTTTACTTTTTAGACGGAGCACAAATAAACACGTTTTCACATACAGACCACTATCCTATATAGTTATTGTTATAATCATTAGATATTTATATAAGTTTTTGTTTAAATTCTAATTAGGTAAATCATTTTTAAATTCTCGTGGGTCTTATAACCATAACAAAATCTTAAGTTATTCCGTGTCATCGTTTACTATCGAGAATATGGTCTCATTGAATGATCATCAGTCATTATGACGTGAGAAGATATCACGTCGATTTTTGGTTATCTGAACGTTTTCAACCAGCAATCACCAATTATTGACGTCATTATGACGTGCCCTTGCTAGCTGAGTAATAAAATTAGAACTAATCATATGAATAACGAAGAAAAACAAAAAATATTAGAACTATGCCAGGAATATAGCAATATATTCTACAAAGAAGGTGAGCTATTATTCTTCACAAAAAAAATTAAACATAATATACATACAAAAGACGAAATACCATATATTCAAAAACCGTTACGTCGTTACCCATTTGTACATAAAAAAGAAGTTGCTAATCAAATAAAAAAATGCTAGAATCCAATATAATACGTCCTTCGAGTTCACCATGGTCTTCTCCCATATGGGTAGTGAGCAAGAAAATGGATGCTAGTAATCAACAAAAATGGAGAGTGGTCATCGATTATGGGAATCTTAACGAAAAATCTATAGAAGATCGATATCCTTCACCTAACACTACAGAATTATTAAACAAACTAGGCAATTCCCAATACTTTTCCACGATTGATTTAGCCAGTGGCTTCCATCAAATCAAGATGGAAGAACAAGATATTCAAAAAACGGCATTCAATACTGAAAATGGTCATTGGGAATTTCTGCGCATGCCTTTCGGTCTAAAAAATGCGCCAGCTACTTTCCAACGTGTCGCCGATAATAGGTTCGTTCCAACCACCAGTAATTTACAGTAATATTACTAATACACATGCGCAGTTGAAAAAAATCGTTCCAACCACCTGAAATTACTGATTCTGAACTATCAATTACTATCAGTTCTCCGTTCCATCCCGTTTGTGGACCAGTAAAATTACCGTTCAAACGATTCTTGCTTGATAGCGAGTATCGATAGTTCCGAAATTAAGATACATGCGCAATGGCAACATTTTCGTCTTAAACTGTCAAATTTGTATTTTTATGGAAAGTGTAAATAGGATATAAAAGTGAATTTTTAGTTTTGGAACTGTTTTGAAAATAGTGTGCACCGATTCTTACTGACTGTTTCTTTGTGTAGTCGTTGATAAAATGAAAAAGGGAAGAATGGAGACCGAAACCACTTTCTATGCTGCTACTTATGATATAGGTAATTGAAAAATGGTCAAAATAGAACATACACATAATTTTGCCATTTATTAAGGTTACAAAGACTTCTATTATTGTGATATTTTGATATAGGTGACATTATTAGTATTAAGTTTCACTAATTTGATATTTTTAGGTTGAAAGTGTTTATTTTGGTTTTAATAAGTTCGTTGTATTTAGTTTTATGTATTTTCAAGTATAAAGGCTTTATAATTACAAATAAAATGTCTTGATTTTACACTTTTATTTTTTGATTAATGTTAATATGTAGGTACACTAAAGTGTGCGTCTATAGAGAAATAAATATTCCTCTGTTTGTGTCAGAATCGGTGCAACTATACCAAACTAGTTCAAAATACGTTCCAACCGTTTGGTAAGAGATTACCAGTAACTTTACTAATTTCTCTCACGCATGCGCATTAAATAGTTCAATTACTGGTTACGTAAGATAACAGAACTGCTGGTTGGAACGAACCTAATATATTGCAAGGTATACAAAACGAAATGTGTCTAGTATACCTAGACGACATCATTGTCTATTCAACCTCACTACAAGGAAATTTAGAACGTCTCAAAGCAGTTTTTCAGAGACTCAGAGAAGCAAACTTCAAAGTGCAGCTTGACAAATTAGAGTTCCTGAGAAAAGAAGTGGTCACGTGGATACACCATATGGGGTCAAGCCGAATCCCGACAAAATCCAAGCTATACTTGATTATCCGATTTCCAAAACTCCTAAACAGATTGAGTGTTTTTTAGGATTGCTCGGATACTATAGACGATTCATAAATCATTTTGGGCGAATAACAAAGCCATTCACCAAATGTTTGAAGAAAGGAGCAAAAATAGAACGATGAATACATAACTTGTTTCAACACTTGTAAAACCTTACTAACTAATGAACCTATATTGCAATATCCTGACTTTAATAAAACGTTTAACTAAACCACTGATGCTTCTAATGTAGCATTAGGTGTCATATTATCACAAGGTCCTATAGGACAAGACCTTCCCATAGCTTACGCCTCAAATACACTTAACGATTCGGAACAAAATTACTCTACAATTGAGAGAGAATTACTTGCTATAGTTTGGGCAACTAAATATTTTTGACCATATTTATATGGACGTCAATTCAATTCAATAACAGACCACAAACCTCTCGTGTGATTAAATTCATTGAAAGAACCACATTACAAACTTTTACCAAAGTCTATATATTATTCAAGAAGTCCGACCACTCTCTCGACGACCCGAGAATCCCCCTCCTGCCGACACTCACCCTCTCAGCGGCGAAATACACAGCCGCTGTGTATTTATTGATTTTTTCAGTTCTGTTTAACTTACACGGTGGTGTAGCTGAGCGTTGTATCGGGTGCGCCCAAGAAAGTGATTTTGAATTTTAATTTGTGCGAACGTTATCTGCTGTGTTTTTGATTGTGTGCGATGCCTTCTTGTGGAAATTATTGTTGCGTTGATTTCTGTAAAAACAATACTGCAATTCATAAACAATTATCATTTTTTCGTCTTCCTAAGGATCCTGAAAGGTGAGTTATTGACTTGAAAATTTCAGTAGTGGTACATAATTTGGAATAAATCTAGAAATATTGAATATTATTAATTATTATAATTAAGCACCTCCATGAGTTGATAATAATATAGTTAAAAAATTAACAAAACAATGCCAAAATTGAAATAGTGTTAATTTAAGATTGCAGCACTGGAAAGACGTTCTTGGATTTGCTGGAGAACATAAGTATACAAACATAACACCTGAAAAAGCTTATAAGAGTTTAGTCATATGTAGCAATCATTTTGATGAAAACTCATTTACTTCGTCCACTGTAGTATTTTCGCATCCTTGCCCAAACTTCCCATGGGAATACCTGCTGTCCTTATATACAAGGGTGCGAATCTATTACACACTTAAATTTGCAAATTCCTCACTAAGGACATTTAAAAAGAATAAGGAACATCCTAAATTGGAAATCCTAAAAAATTTATAAATATTCAAGTATTTATTAATTTTTAAGAATGTTCATGTTATTTTTATTTATTTATTCAATACAACGCTACAGAGTATACTTCAAATGGACTTGACCTAAATAATTGTTCATTTGTATCCGTTTTGTCCCAAGTAGATGCTAAACTGTGTTATTTATGTTCATTTTGTATTAGTTATTAAGTATTATCAGATATACGCTCGGAAGTCTATGTTGATGATTTTTTTCAAATCATTCCTCGATTAAAACAAAATTTCTAAAAAGCTACTTACCAATAATAGTAGCTATTTTATATTTATATTTATATATATATATATATACAAACAGACAAATATTGAGGTAAGCAGCAAAAAAGGAGGAAAAGTGTACTCTTTTTAGATTTCCAAGCTTTCGTAAATCTTTATTTACATCTTCAGGGAACTACAAAAGTGAGAAAAAGACATAACTTACAAAACAGCCCACTACAACAGTTTTATAACTTACGCTAATCGAGAATGTATCCTTGATGTTATCATCGGGAAAAGCATTAAGCAATTAAAATGTTTTAAGGAGGAAAAAATCCGAATGGCATTAATAACCCTAGTTACAAAACTGAACAGTCACATCATAAAAATTAATTAAAAAGTTAAAATGTAAAATTACATATTATAAAACTAGAATCCACACAAACACGTGGAATTCGTCTAGTAATCGAACATAGGTTAAGAATTATTCTTCTTTCAATTGAAATATAATAAAAAGAAGAAATTTAAAGCCATAATGACTTTATCAAAAATAATTATTGAAAATATTTAAATGGAATACGAGGGAGGTACTAAAATTCATATTAGATGCTATAAAGAAATATTGTGATTATTACTGATATGTTTATGAAAATTATGTTTATCCAAAGTCAAAAGGAGAGAGTAGAGGTTACTTAAGTTTTGAATGTCTGTTTTCTTATTAATCCGGTCATCCTCTTGAAATATGAAAGCCATTTCCAAAAATAATCTTTTATTGTAATTATATTCACGAGTTAGGATCTTAATCCCTTCAAAATCAATTATATGGTCTAAAGATGAAACATGATTAGCAAGAGAACATCTTTCTGGATGCAGTCTTATATCACTCTTATGGAGAGATACACGACTGGACAGCTTCTGGGAAGTTTGACCAATGTATGTAGAATTGCAGCCATTGCAACAAAGTTTATATACCACATTGCTATTATCTGAGATAGGTATTTTGTCCTTTAGAGGATTATAAATCGATTTCACCACTAAGGCACTCTTACAAGCAAATTTAATATTTTGTAAGTATTGTGAGAAAATCTTGGTAAGTCTGGGAGTAACCTCCCTTATGTAAGGTAAAGAGACAATAGAAATGGAGGGAACCATTTCAGAAATCGAGGAAGCATTCTGATCAGTTACACCTGCTTCTACAACTGGAAGTGGTGGAATATCTGTCAAAACAGATGATGTATTGAAAATAATCTTTCTTAGTAAGGATTTAGGATAGGAGTTATCAAGGAACAAATTGAAAAGTATGTCACGATTCTTATCTCTGAAAATGGGGTCGGAAAGACTCATCACTCTCGTTGTCATTTGTTTAACCAAATTTACCTTCATGCTAAATTTATGGTAAGAATTGTAGTTGAGATATCTCCCAGAGCTACTTATTTTTCTATACCAATCAATTATAATCACATTTTCAGGTGTTCTGGTGAAAAGAGTATCAAGAAAAGGTACAGCCATATTTGAGTTTTCCATTTCAAGAGTAAACTGGATATAAGGATCATAACTATTAAAAATAAAAAGGAGATCATCAGTGGAATCCTTAGGACAAGCAAGGATAATATCATCAACATATTTCTTGATGAATGGGACGTTAAAAGGAAGTACGGGAAGGACCACATCCAACAAATCATCCATTACATAGCAAGCTAATATAGGAGAATGCTGATAATGAATATTTCATTAAGGACTCTTTTCAGGTGTTTGAACTTATATTTATATATATATATATATATATATATATATATATATATATATATATATATATATATATATACAGTGTGCAAAAGCCAAATGGAATAAATTCATTATTTCGGTTACTGTACATATTTATAAAAAATCCCGAAACACGTCAAATTTAAATTATAACTTGACATTCTTTAACGTGAAAATGCAACCCCTACCTTCAACCCCCTTAGAATGACAGGTACAACCCCCAATTTTTTAAATGGGAAGTGTAGGCTTGTGATATATCATTTGAAAGGTCTCTTCATTCTCTATTCAAAAATGTTATTGTTTTTAAATTTAATGCAAAAATTAACATAAAAAAAATTAATATCATGTTGTTACCGAAATTCGCTACAATACAATCAAAAACTAAAATGTAATGCAAAACGTAATAAAATGTAGAACACGAAAAAGAACTATGAATGTTAATGAAGTAGATGTTCAAAATGTTCTCCGCGAACGTCTTGGCAACATTGGTAATCTCAAATAAAACTGTCTTCTAACATTATTTAACATATTAGGCGTGATCGACCTAATCGCAAGCGTTATTCGTTCTTTTAAGTCATTTAAATCAGAAGGTTTAGTTTTGTACACATGGCTCTTCACATATCCCCATAAAAAGAAATCTAATAATGTAAGATCAGGTGATCGCGCTGGCCATTCAATCGATCCTCGCCTCCCTATCCACCGATTGGGAAATATTGTATCGAGGTACTGCCGGACATTAAGTTGGTAATGTGGTGGTGCTCCATCCTGCTGAAACCATATCGTATTCGCTGGAACTTGAGGATTACCTGGATCAGGATATAAATTTGCCAACGTTGGAATGACATCATTTTGAAGTAGTGCCAAATAATTGTTGCCATTCAAGTTGCCCTCAATAAAAAAGGGACCAATTATATTGTTCCCTACAATCCCTGCCCAAACATTAACCTTTTGAGGGTATTGAGTGTGTTCTTCTCTCATCCAGTGAGGATTTTCCGTGGACCAGTAGCGGCAATTTTGCCGATTAGCATGACCGTTAAGTAAAAAAGTACACTCATCAGAAAACATAACGTCTTCTAATTGGATAATATTGTTATCCAACATGTCCATCATTTGCTCACAAAAAAAAGTTCTCCTATCAAAATCGTCTTCCATGAGCTCCTGAGTAGGTATCATCTTATACGGATGCAATTTATTTTCTTTTAATATGTTTGCTATCGATGTATGGCTAGTATTGAATGTAGTGGATGCCTGTCTACTCGATGTATGTGGGTTTTCCTGAAACTCAAGCAACACATCTAATTTGAGTTCATCACTCAGTGCATTAGCAGCTGCTTTTTTTATCTGCCTTACATGACCAAACTCGCGAAACTGCTTTTCTATTTTACTTATTGTTCCTTGGGATATAGGCGGTAAATTAGGAAATTTCTCATGAAATAGGCGAGTTACTTCCTGTTGTGTTCGGATGTTATCTCCGTAACCAATCATTCGTAAAACTGTTATTTTATGCATTTCCGTTAATCTAACCATTTTTCAGAATTGAATTGAACAAACTTTATACTTAAATTACAACAATGACAACTTAAATAAAACAATTTACTACTGCTTGTTGAAATAGCGTTGCCACGGAAATTCTTTAAAGTTTTTTAATGGTTACCATCTAAAAACCACATTGCTACGGTTTTTGTTCACTTTCTCATTATCAAGACCTAAACGGGAAATAAGTTTTAAGTACTATTGTAATAAGTTCCGGGTATATTTTAGCGAATTTCGGTAACAACATGATATTAATTTTTTTTATGTTAATTTTTGCATTAAATTTAAAAACAATAACATTTTTGAATAGAGAATGAAGAGACCTTTCAAATGATATATCACAAGCCTATACTTCCCATTTAAAAAATTGGGGGTTGTACCTGTCATTCTAAGGGGGTTGAAGGTAGGGGTTGCATTTTCACGTTAAAGAATGTCAAGTTATAATTTAAATTTGACGTGTTTCGGGATTTTTTATAAATATGTACAGTAACCGAAATAATGAATTTATTCCATTTGGCTTTTACACACTGTATATATATATCTATATATATATATATATATATATATATATATATATAAACTATTTAAAATTAAAAGTCATTATGTTGAGGTAGGTTATCAACCACGTGCTTGAAATCTCAACTTCACAATGACAATTAGTTTCTTCGCCAACTGGCCTGTACCTATAGCACAACCAGCTACTGGCTTGTCAATATATATATATATATATATATATATATATATATATATATTGGTACACCATACGTTGTGACTTCCGAAACAGATACTCAATATACGTTCTGACCTCATATATTACGTTGTGACTTCCGATTTCGGAGGTCACAACGTTTACCCATGTAAATTATGTTTTTCATAATGCTGGTGCGCAGATCGGTCGAAATCCGAAAATTCGTTTGGAGGTCAAAACGCTCTTCCAGTATCTGCAAAGGAGGTGGTGTAGTTTCGCTATAAGGCACTGGCGCTAGTGTCGCTCTATTGGAGATACCACTGGCTTGCTGTGACTTCCAGCATGTTACCATCCTCCTTCCACTTCAATGAACGAGTATACATCTCTTCCTGTCGAACTATATCACTATATACAGATGTCACAGCGTCTTTTGCGATCTGGCATCATAGCAAATTGCTTTGAATAAAATAGAATTAAACGTATTCTTATGCACAGATGCTGCAAAGACGTATTTATCGAATTCTTATATGCATTTTTTAATGTGTTCTTTTTCCACCTTTTTACATACCGAGGGACTATTTTACAATTTTAACACGAATTCATTGTTTCTCGTAATGATATATGTTTTTCGTTATTCTTCGGAAATAAGACCACAATATTATATTACATCATTACTTAATTTTTCCAATTTGAAATTTTCATGGTTCATTCACAGTAGTATTTTTGTGAAAGAGGATTTTAAATGAAATATATATTTTTTTAATAATGCTATTCTAATAGAAATAAAATCCACCATGGGATTTAGTGACTTGCATGCTCCAGGAACGGCTTTTAACGGATAACACTTTTTTGTTTACTTACATTTTTAGCTAATGAAACGCGTTTGTTGTTTCTTTTCTGTGGAAATAATTACTTTTGTTCGAAAAAATGTGCTGCTTTGTTTTGTGCTGTAGTGTATCAAAGTTTGAATTGATTAACAATAAATCCAATAATAAGTCATAAGAAGACGTGTATGAAAACTCAGTATAATATTATCCTGGGAAAATTGATTATTGAAAATATCAGATAGGAAATAAAATTTTGAAAACCGTAATTAAAACAATTTGATAACGGAGCGCTACCGGAGCGTTGAAATGGGAATTTTGAAAAATATTGTATTTTCATGGCCTGAGAAATTAACGAGAAATATACTGAATATAGAATGATTCATGAGGAACTTGACATACTTCTACCATATGTACCTACACATGTAAAGTCTCTCAAAGAGGGACGTGGCTACTAAAAACTGTCAACTTCTTTTCTTCATCAATTTACAGGGTGATTTGACAAATTGATCATACATTTTAATTGGCTGTAGTATATAGTAAAGTATTAATTTGAACAAATGTTATAAATTTCAAGTATTTAGAGAACATAATCTAAAATGTATAAATTCAACTACATCTTTTGTATTATCGGGTAGAATCGATTCTTTCAATTATTAATTTTTAAACAGAAATCGCATTGTGGCATTATTTTCGAAAAGTGATAGATTGAATTGATTGAAAAATTAAATATGTATGTGTTGATTGTGAATGATTAAAATTTTATGTCAGATGATAATACATTGTATAAAGTGCACCAAATAATTATAACGATCAACTCTAAACAGTATATTGTGTCATAAGGGCACAAAATGTATGTATACAAGAGAGACTGGTAGTCAATACTAAGCAAATACAAATTTATCAACTTAACGAAAAACATGCCAGGCCTGAAGCAAATAAAATAAATTTTGATTAAAGGCTTCCATGGAACATTCAGTCCAACCACACAAGAAGTTATCATCCCTGATGGTAGATGCAAAAATGTGGAAACAGATAGGTCTTCAATCCAAAAATAATCCTTTGGCTATAACACAAGGATCGTAAGACCAATATTAGCTCACCAATTAGTAGTTTGGTGAAGAAATTACAAAAGAAAGCCATAATTCTGTAGCACACAATTGCGATAGAGGTCCTGCGGAATCCACTACCACCACTTATTTTTATTGGAGGTAAGGCGGGATCTGCAGAGTACAGACTAACTGAAAATAAATAATGCTCAAGTCAGACGCAAAGTGCTGACTATCGAGAGCTTATCCATGAGTTAAAAGTGGATGACTTGATGGGTAACCCACTGATGCAATATTGAGTACTATTGATTTGTTCCTCAGAACTTTACCAGATGGGGAAAACTGTGGAATATGTACCCATACAGACGATCGACTCTAGGGCAGATGATTAAGGTGCCGGAATCGTGTGTCAAAAACAACTAATAGATATTTCAATAACCACATTCAAGAACAAAACAATTTCCCGAAAGTTACTGCGTTTTACCTCTGCGTTGGAAAAATTAGAATGCTTCAAGAAACATTATCGTGTTACATATGTAATTAACTTTGTCATGCATTATTTTTCCTCTACGCTCTACTCTTTCGATAAAAATCAAAAATAATCTGAATGAAATGGGACAAGTCTTTAAATTTGTTGTGGAAAACAACTGTTTGCCTGAACACGAATTCACACCACTATTATTTATTACCTTTATGGATGAAATTGTTAAATGTGATTTTTATGGTATTTTTATTTAAATAAATGATATATATATAATTAAGAAACAATGTTCCCCCAAGATGAAAAAGCTACACATAGGCTACAGAAACTTACAAAGAATGAACATCGCTAAAGGAGCTTTTGGAGATGATTCTATTATTATGACAGGGACAGGGAAGGACCTATAGAATTCAGACACATGGAATGAAACTTTAAAAGAAAATGGGATGAAAATAGATAAGAACAAATTAAAAGTGATGCACATATGTAGAAACAGTAGGGAAATAAATATTGTAATAGATGGAATAAATATTTTAATAGATGGAGCAAATATTAAACAGGTGAAAAGCTTCCAATGGAAATTTAAGTGGATGGAAAACGGGATATTGGAATTAATAATAGGAATGAATGATAAGAGGCCTGTCAAACAAGTGTGTCAATCTAAGGTACAAAAAGCTATGGAAAGAGGACAACCGAAGCAAACATGTGATGGAGTATTAGAAGGAATATTGAAGAAACGAAAGCTTGTTAGCTGCCAAAGCACTAGCAAAAATCAAAAAGGCATGGACAAGATTCGTATACAGGGAGTAAAATATATTGTTAACAAAACAGACATTAATATTTATGGTGTACATCAAATAATAACAGGGAATTTTGATTTGATTATACAGTGTGGAAATTACTTATGGAATGAAATTATTTGTCATTATTTTAGAAAATTATGAAAAATGCCGAGACACGTCAACTTTTAATTGAGTTGTGCGTTATGTGAACATAAATTTAAATGTACAGGGTGATTCACGCAAGTACGCCATAGTCGCTATTTTTTAACGAAACACCCTGTATATTTGTATATTTTTGAAATCCCCCTAATAAACCGATTTCAACAAACTAAATAATGTATGGTCAATTAAGAATTATACTTTATTCCATAAGAGGTTTCCACACTGTATGTTTCTACTGGATAATTAATTTTTTCCATTAAAGTACTCTGGACAATTATTGTAAACATATTAAATTAAATACAAAAAAATAGGAAATAATTTCTCGCCTTGGAATTTCCATTTCTGGAATAGGCACGAATACGGTTATGTGAATGGTACGCATTTACAGGCGGTGTTGCCAATTTCCACTTGGTGCGACGTTGGGGCCTCCGTTTACACGGAGGTCATACCGCATGGGCTGTATAAAATATAAATATGAAATTTTTGAGAAAATTGCTACCCCTCTTTTGATATTCGGATTTTGGGGCTCTCCCCCAACAAAAAACTCTTTTTATATCTGCTCTTATCCCGCGGGAACACCCGGATGTCAGGACGCCTCATATGTATATCGGAGGTCACAACTTAACAGGCACCAATATATATATATATATATATATATATATTAGTGTAAAGAGTACTCTTTTTACAATTTTGCCGCTTCCCCAATATTCCTGTCCTTACTATATACTATAATAACTCAAATACGTCCGAACAGGCATACCAAACTTTGAATAATCCATTACCAATTACCAATAGATTGACAAGCGAAATACCAACCACATCAAGAAATCAACAAGACAATGACAATTTTTCAATGATAGTAAACCTTGACAGAATACTTACAGAAGACAACATTCAATTACAGAATCAAAACGATCAACAAAATCAAAATATGACAGATGACAAAACTGTACACTCAAATTTCGACGAAAACCCAATCATAGGTATACCCATAGTCGAATGTGCCGTAAATCACGGTAAACAGCCATAAGCGCTTTGCAATTTTAAAATTGAAATTTTTCACACAGAATACGAAAAAATTGGAAAATTGTTTTCTTGACTTTTTAGTCATGTGTAGGAAAGAATTTTCTATGGCACTTATGGTACACAGGACTGTAATTGTCTGGCCTCGTTCTCCTTAACCTTCCACCGGTGGCGCCAAGTCTGACAGACCCGACGCTACTGTATTCGTTCGGCACTCTTCGCGTTACCGCGATATATGGCTGTACGTCTGTGTACCCTCCTAATTTGATGTCTATTAGTCACGTTCCAGAGAGTGTGAGGATAGTTTGTATAGTTTGCGAAATATTGTATGAAAAGTCTGACAGACCCAGCGCCACCGTTTGTGTTATAAGTTTCTGTATAGCGTTCAATTATTTACTTCGGTGCTTGTGCACTAAATAATTTCTAGGTAAGTTTTTGCTTTTGTAATAACTCAACTTTAATGAATCTATGATACAGAATTGCAATATTGTCTATTCGATAATTGATCGTTGTTGCAGGTATGAGTTACGAAAGAGAGCAAGCACGATTACGTAAACTTTGGGAAGAACTTGAATGTGAGGAAGTAGCTGACGATGATGAGGAGGAATTGGCTCAAGAAGAAGATATAGTGGAGAATAGAGACGCTGACAGTGAAACTGAACAAGGAGCGGACAGCGACGAGGGTAATGAAGAGAATATTCCTGCAGTAACCTTACGAGTACCACAGTTTCTTGGAAAAGACGGAACGTCCAAATGGCTGAAAGGTTGCCCAAACAAAAGAGTGAGAACAAGAAGAGATAACATAATTCGCATTCATTTGCCAGGTGTCAGGGCAGTTGCGAAATATGCGAAATCTGTTCAAGAATGTTGGTCACTATTCTTTACAGAAGAAATGCTCAATTCAATTGTTGACAACACAAACAAATACATATCGAACGTGATGTCAAAGTATACAAGAAAAAGAAATGCAAAAGTTACTGATATTGTTGAACTGAAAGCATTGTTTGGTTTATTATATTTAGCTGGTGTTTTAAAAAGTAGCCGCCTAAGTACTGAAGAATTGTGGGATAGAAATTCAACAGGTGTTGAAAGATTCTGGCTTACTATGTCCCAGCAGAGGTTTTTATTTTTATTGAGATGTTTACGTTTCGATGATCTAACAACGAGAGAGGCCAGGAAACAAATAGACAAACTAGCACCAATACGAGATATATTTGATTCCTTTGTTCAAAATTGTAAATCTGCCTACACAATTGGAGAAAACGCTACGATTGATGAAAAATTGGAGGCCTTCAGAGGGCGCTGCGGTTTCAAACAGTATATACCTAATAAGCCGAATAAATATGGACTGAAAATATTTGCACTAGTGGATGCCAATATGTTTTATGTTTCTAATTTAGAGGTTTACGTGGGCCAGCAGCCTGAAGGTCCATTTCGTGTACCTAATGACACCTGCAGTATTGTGCAACGAATGGTAGCTCCTATATCAGGGACCAATAGAAACGTAACGTGCGACAATTGGTTCACCACGTTTCCCCTCATAAATATTTTGCTAAGAGATCATAGGCTCACTTATGTAGGAACTGTAAAAAAAAATAAACCTGAACTACCTCAGGAATTTGTAAATACGAAACCACGTCCTCTATTTTCATCTATGTTTGGCTTCCAGAAAGACATTACCATTGTCTCTTATATTCCTAAAAAAGGTAGAAACGTAATATTAGCTTCTAGTCAACATCACGATGATGAAATTGATATGTCAACAAATGAAAAGGTGAAACCGTCAATCATAACATTTTATAACGAAAAGAAAGGCGTAGTATTTCACCAAGTAAATTGTAAAATTCTCCAACAGTGTGCTGGTTGAAAGCTGTTTCACGAGAAAAGCAAGTTGGTTCTGATTTTCGAAGCGATAGTTCATTGTTTCTCTCCATAAACCCTCTAAGCCACTCATAGGAAGCCATTTCACTTTTCAGTCAATTTGAAGGTTTTTTTTTATTTTTCAAAGCATACAAATATGCAAATTTTCTCGTCTCTTCCGTGAACCCATAATTCATTTCAGCCGCTGTTAGCGAATATTCAGATTAAGTTTTTCCTTCTTCGGAATTAAATAATTGAGAAGTCGCAAAATTTGGAGAAAACTTTGTTTCTTCTCCCTTTTCCTTGTATTTGGCAACATACCTTCTTAGTGTCATTTTGTCCAAGAGATATTTATTAGCAATACTTCTCAATTAACCTCCGTCTATAACTTCCTGGACGGCTTTTTTCACTCGTTCAGGTGAAGCCAGTGTTTCATTAGTTTTCTTCTCCCATTTGAAATGCATCCTGTAATTAATAAGAACATTTTTTGTAGGTACAACCCAGAATTCTGGAAGAGTAGGAGAGTAGGACATGTATCAAGTCTCCCCGAAATGGAATGTATTAATCCTCCCGTACGTGACCTATTCTATAAAATTTGAGATATTTGTGAACAGAATACACATTCAGGCATCTACTTAGTACCAAAATATTTTACTATTTGATGATAATAATCATATCAATGCTCTTGTAAACATAGCTATAGAATTGGCCGACCCTTCATTCCAAGAACAGTTGTATCCCGAAGAAAGAAATGTTGCATCTAAAACTATTCCGAAGTTACTATCCCCAGATTTACAATTTTTCGATTTCGAGAACATTTTCGTGTGTCCAGGGAAACATTTCAGGTAAGTGTAAAGTGGAGATGACAAAAAATAAAAATAGATGTATTTTTGTTATGTAGGTTTTGTTGAATCGCTTGAGGCCCGGTTTTATAAGCTCGGGTTACCCCTGCCCCAAGACCCTTTGACGGTCAATGGGTTAACTTTCGGGGCAGGGGTAACCCGAGCTTCTAAAACCGGGCATAAGTGAAGAACAAGACCAGCAAAGACATATTGTCATACCTTCAGAGAAAAAACTTTTATTCACTGTATGGACTCTAAATAAACCAGAAAGTTTTTTAGCAGCAGGTGACCGGTTTGGCATAGCCAAAAATTCAGCCCATAAAGTTTTCATTGAGATGATTAAGCAGCTTTGTCGGTTATTACCGGAATACATCAGATGGCCGAATATACTATAATGTGTTTTCCTGTTATACGTGGTCTTCTACCACACTAACACGTCACTATGGACACCCTTTACTGATAATATTGTGACGGAATGCTCGGGCGTCAGATTATTATCGTGGTTTGCTCCACGGCCCCTTGACCCTTAGCGTCAAGAGTTCCAGATAGCCTCAGTTGGAGGTAACGGAAAATTCCAGGGGTCTTGTTGAATTTACTTCAACTATCTACTTATTTGTCTATCAAATTTACAACACAAATGCCTGGGAGCTTTTTTGGATATACAGGGGGCGTATGACAGTACCCCTGTAGAATCTATTTGTAGGGCTGCGACAAATCATGGAATAGAGCCAATGATCACTCACTGGCTTGGGGCCATGTTGGGCAATCGTACAGTAGAGGCCACATGGAAGGACCATGTGGCAAAAGTGATCGTCGCTAGAGGATGTCCGCAAGGGGGTGTTCTCTCGCCCACATTGTGGAACCTAGTCATTGACGAGCTAATAACTCTTTTAAACGGTGAGGGCTTTCTAACGATTGGGTATGCCGATGATATCGTTGTCCTTGTTGTTGGAAGGCATATTACCGTTCTCAGGGACCTCATGCAAAGAGCTCTGAATAGGGTACATGGGTGGTGTAACGAACACGGACTTGCAGTAAATCCTGCCAAGGCTGAGATAGTTGCTTTCACCAAAAAAAGAGGTGTAAGACCTGAGGGTCTGAATCTTGATGGAGTACCACTGCCTGTGGTTGAGCAGGTGAAGTATCTGGGAGTGATCCTTGATAAATCATTGACATGGAAGGCTCATCTTGACAGTCGCCTAAGCAAGGTGACAAACACGTATTGGGCCTGTAGGAGAGCCATTGGTCCGAAGTGGGGACTGACCCCCAAAACGATCATATGGTTTTATAGAGTGATCATGCTGCCTATGCTCACATATGCGGCTCTGGTCTGGTGGCCGAGGGTAACCTTGGTGACGGCTAGATCGCAACTGACACGCCTTCAAAGGGTGGTCAGTTTGGGGGCAACTGGCTGCATGAGAACTACACCAACTGCTGCGATGGAAGTGATCCTTGGTCTTCGGCCTCTTCACCATGTGATCGAGGCTGAGGCGGGGAGGGCTTTTCTGCGCTTAAAATAGCTGGGATACGTGCGAAGAGGGGAAGAGTGCAGGCACGTCAAGAAGCTCCGGCTTCTGGAAGATATTCCAGTTCTGGCTCGAGCACCTGACGAATGCCTGCGAAAGTACTACTTCGCAACTCCGTACAGGGCCATGATCCGGGATAGAGAATCCTGGGAAAAAGAGAGGAATACACAGCCTAATGGGACTGTCTGGTACACAGATGGCTCATGCTCCGGTGATAGAGCAGGGGCTGGAATTTACTCTAGGAACCCAAGAACACAAGTTCGTGTACCATTGGGTGATGGTGTATCTGCATATCAGGCCGAGATATATGCTATCTTGGAATGTGCGCAGATAAACCTAGACAGAGGTTATGTGGATCGACGCATAACCATATACTCCGACAGTCAGGCAGCAATTAAAGCCCTGAGTGGGTGCACCAGCAACTCAGGACTCGCTAATGAATGTCGAGAACGACTTGCTAATCTTGCAAGGCGCAATGTGGTGCGGCTAGAATGGATTCCAGCCCACTCTGGTTTTGAAGGCAACGAGATGGCGGATGCACTGGCTGCGGAGGGGGCGGCAGCTCCCTTCTGCGGCCCGGGCCCGACCTTGGGCTTAACAAAACAAAGAATACGCAAGGAGTCGAAGAAGTGGCTGAAGAATCAGCACCTCGCTCATTGGAATGCTCTGCAGGGTCCTAGGCAATCCAAACTTTTACTGAAGGGATGGACTGATGGACACGCTAGAGCAGCTACTGAACTACCAAGAAGTAGGCTAAGGAAGATAGCAGGACTCCTAACGGGGCACTGCTGTATGATGAAACACCTCCACAACTCAGGAGTAGAGGAAAGTTCCCTATGCAGGGGTTGCGGCATGACTGACGAAACGTCAGTCCATGTTCTCCTAGAGTGTCCACACTGGGCTGTACTACGCAGGCGAATCTTCGGAGTCCCTGTTTTGGCCCCTGGAGACACAAGCAGGCATCCATTGAAAAAGGTTGTGGCCTTTATTGAAGGGCTCGGCTTTATGGATGTCTAGGTAGCAGGAATGGCACAATGGGCCCGCCAGTGGCCTCAGTGCCGGAACCTTGGCTTGAGTTTGTCCAGGACAAGGTTCGCCTGCAAACTTAGTAGTAGTAGTAGTAGTAGTATCTGTAGTTATGTAGATTTGCATGAAGCCATTCAAGCCAATAAGTTATTAATAAGAGATTTATATAATAGTCTAACTTTAAAAACATTTCTATCTGGTTTAAAGGAATCCTTAGGAACAACAATTCGTTGCATGAGACCAAATGACTTAAACGAAGCATTGCAATTTGTCCTAGAGGAAGATAACAATAGTTATTTCCAAAATTATCAAAATAAAAATCCTTATAGACAAAATTCCTCACAAACGAGGCAACAGCAAAGATCCAATTTCAATAACCCCTCTCATTCAAACAATCAAAATCAATTCAATCATCGAAATGATTTTAATAGGAACAATTTCAATTCAAATACTCCCCACAACGCATTTGCCAATTCCTTTCCAACAGGGCCAATCCCAATTCAGCCCCAACCGTTGAGAAATCAACATTTTCCAAGCAGTTCTAGCGTTTTCATACAAAACCGAAACAACGATGTATTTAGACCCAACCCAATACAAAACCAAAACCTACCAAAACCCACACCAATGAGTGTTTCAACTAGAAACACCTTTAACAGAGGAACACCCTCGAATACTTCTTTCCGTAACATGCCAAACGCTTCGAACACATCTTATTCGAATCAAGGACCCCGCAAGAATTTTATCTCGGAAGAATTATTTAATACTTACTGTCAAACTTCTTTTCAGGACTCTGAGCAAGATAATGTTTATGATTATAAGGTAAATGAAATTTCAAATAATAATAGATATATCGAACAAAGCAACCAAGCATATAATTCAGAATCTTATGATTTAATTGACCTCGAACAAACAAATGGAAATTTCCAAAAAAGGCCTCGGAATCATATACCAAATTAGATCCTGAAGTTATCTGTATCAATACCGCTAATTCCAGTGAATTACTTTATATTTTATTTCCGGAATACGACTTAAAAATACTAATTGATTCAGGTTCCACAAAATCTTTTATGGATCCAAATATAGTATATAAGTTGTTCCCGAATAAAATAAAAAAGGACCCATTTTTAGTATCTACTGTATTTCAAAAGTCCGCTCACAAATACAGTGCTTTATTACCTGCATCAAAAATATTTAAATTGCGACAACCTTTAGAATTGAAGTTCTTTTTGTTTAAATTTCATAAAGTATTTGACGGACCAATAGGTTATACAACTTAAAAATTTTACAAGCAAATTTAGATTTCGACAAAGGTTATTTGTCAACACCCTTTTCAAAAATTCAGCTACTTTTCCACCGTACCGGAAAAGAGTTGAATTTAATCAAAATTGCTCCACGATCCGAAGAAGTCATACGAGGTAAAACGTCAATCTCAGACGGAGAAATTATTATTAAACATCAAGAAATTCACAATTGTGAAATACCCGAAAGCTTAACTATAGCTAAACAGGGTATGGCATTGACTACAATCTTAAATAACGGTACCGATCAACTCACATTAGACTTTTCAGAACCACTCACAGTAGAACCATTCGACAGAGAACATATTCGAGAATTTAATTTAAACAATTTCGACGACACCAATAAGCAAAACTTAGGGCCAACTGCACCGGTTCTACTTAAGGATTTGAGTAACACTTAGGAAATATGTGTGACTGCACCGCGTCGTAAGTCGTTCTTAACGTAAGTCGAAGTCTAGGTTCTACTTAAGTCCCACTTATGTGAAAGTGAGGTTATGTCTCGGCAGACCAAACTGTCAAAATATAGAGTAGAGAGGTTAGTTTATAAAATCAAGCAAAATGGAATTATTAATGGATATAGAGCTTTTTGATGACCTTTACGAAATGGAATTGATTGAATTTGGTGTTCCCAGGAATATAATTCCCAGACAAGACTTCTACAACAGCCTTTCAGATTATACATTTTTTAAAAAGTTTCGATTACGAAAAGAAACAGTTAGATTTCTATTACCACTATTAGAAGATCGATTGGAGTGGCCGTCTGACATGTAAGTGAATGCATACTTCAGACTCTATTTTGTACAACTGAACGTGAAAGTACAACCGCGTGTAACATGCTATTATTTAATTTATTTTTTTCAGAAACAATGCTGTGGCTCCCATTGTTCAATTGTTGACCTCTTTACGGTACTTTGCTACAGGCAGTCATTTAGACTCTATTGCTGATTACATCGGCATGGACCCCACAACAGCTGGTTGATGTGTGCATAGAGTATCCAGAGCAGTGGCCTTATTATATAGACGATTTATAAAAATGCCATCAACAAATGAAAATATTGCTAGAATCAAGGCGGATTTCTATGCAATTGCACGATTTCCCAATGTTGTAGGAGCGTTAGATTGTACACACATTAAAATATCATCTCCAGGCGGAGACGACGCAGAGGTATTTCGTAACCGGAAAGATCAGTTTACAATCAACGTACAGGCAATCTGTGATGCGAACAACAACTTTCTAGACGTAGTGGCACGTTGGCCTGGTTCAAGCCACGACAGTACAATATTTCATAATTCCAGTATCAAAGGTATTTTCGAACGAAATGAAATGCCTGGGTGTATCTTACTAGGAGATAAAGGGTACCCTTTGAAGAACTACTTATTAACACCATTAATAAACCCCCTCACTGAAGCAGAGCAACTTTACAACGAATCTCATATAAGAACTCGAAATAAAATAGAGTGCACATTTGGGATTGTAAAAAGAAGGTTTCCTGTGTTAGCTTACGGTTGCAGGTTGAAAATCAGAAATGTTACCGGTTATCATATCTGCTATGGTATTACATAATGTGGCAAAAATTAACAATGAACCCGAGTTTTAACTTTGAAATTAAAACGTTTATTTTTAAAAATTTATTCAAAGATTCACATACAGGATTCAACACAATTGTTGATTAACTTAAACACTTAATTATAAAATAATACTATGATATATTAACGTTACAACAAGAAGTCAATTCGAAGTCTATGAAAAGTGAGTTAGAAGTCGTTTCAAATGTTGATTGAGACCTATTTATATTATTCGTTAAACAATAGCACTGTTCTATCTTGTTTACTTCTTTTTTGTTTATTCTGCTTTTCTGGATACTTAACTCCTCCATCCTTAAGACGAGAAAATAATGGATTTATTTTCGAGATTTGGTTTTACTTCTTCCAGTGGGATTTCTTCTATATTTCTTCTTTTTGTCTTCTTGTTCTTATATTTTCTTATAATGCAAAATGTGGTTAAAGCAATTAAAGTAATTAAGATTAAAGGAACTGTACTAGAAATTATTACATGTTTTTCTGGAAATTTTACTTCTTGAATTGGATTTAAGTTTTTTGCAATTTTATTAATTTCAAAAAGTTTATCAAAATCTATTTTAGTTAAGTTTAGAGGGTGATACGTTTTAGCTTCTAAAAATACAGTTTCTGATTTTGTTAAAATGACTGATTTGCCTTTTTGAATTTGAATGTTGTTTGAAAACTTCTTTCTTCCAATTTCTATTTCACATTTTTCTGGAATTCGGATCAAACAAGGATCGTGTATTTCTAAATATTTTTCTGAGTTACATTTTGATAATATTTTTACAGTGGTGGCTGGAATAATTAATATTTCATTGTTTGTAATCTGTTCTATGATGGGTTCTTGAAGATTTACGTCAGTGGTGTAACATTGTATAGGTAAACGATTTTCAAGTAGTTCTGTTGTGCAATTGTCTTTATATATAAATTCTTGTCGGCAATAATATGTTTCTTCTAATTTCGGACATTCTTCTTTTATTAATGACGATTCGTCAGCTTTTGCTAAATAGGGTTGAGAAGGGATAAACATTTTATGTTTTTGTATAATAGGATAAAGGTGATAGAATTCTGCGATTTCAGGTTTTAGGATAGGGATATGTATAGCAAAGATTAATTTGGATTTGGAGAAGGTAACTTGAGTACCGAGAAATAGATAATAGGTTAACAAATTCTTGAATTTTGGAATTTGTTCTTCATTGTAAATTGTTTTCAAATATTCAATCATTTCTACTACCTCATGACTAGAAACTACGGAACTATGAAGAGAGTTCAGTTTTGAAAAAATAATTGAGTTTTCAATATTGTCAATAAATGTAATCAAATTTTGACAGTCTAAATTAATTTGTGAGATTGTCCCATGAAATGTTATATAATTGTTCAACGTTATTAATTTATTTTCTATTGATATATGGAATTTTTCTAAATTACTTTGAAGTTTTTGTTGATTTTGCCATAAATCTGTTAATGATTTATTATAGTGGTCTATTAATTTTGTATACAGAGATATTTGGGAATTTGTTTCGTAAATTATACGTTTTTGATTTTGTTGTAAAATATCAATTGCTTTGTCGTATCTTTCTCCATCATCTGAATCTAAATTTCCGAAAAGCCATTTGTTAGCTTTGCCTATGCCATTAATTATACCTCTTTTTGATCTGATATGTGGATAAATGTTTTCTGATTTTTTCTCTAGAGTATTTATCAAGAATTTTGTTCTTTCTAACATTTGTTCGGCTAAATTATGATATGAAATTGGATTTGTTGCATTACTTCTTTCTAAACTATTTCTTAGTGTATTAAAATATTGTTTTAAATTATCAATTTGCTTAACTATTTCACTTAAATCTAAATAGTGTATAAAAGTATGTTTAGAATAAATCATTTTACAAGAGCCTAGCTTAACGGGTAATAATAAATTTCTTAAATTAGTTATTTGGATGTCTTCTGTCTGGCATCCGATTTGAAATGTCAGGAATATCGTCATAAGTATCGTCAAAGTAATCTTCATCGTCCTGTAACAATGTATCGTAATTATTTTTAGGTTTTCTAATTATGCTTTTATGATAATTGCCTTTGTTAGTTTCAAGTATTACACCTGAGTCTTTGATTATTTCAGCTTTTTTAAATTTAGGTAATTTTTTGTCACGTGATTTTGTCTGTACGTAGGCTGTGGTTTGATTTTTATAATCAGGAGGATCATTTCGTTTTGTATTGAGTTTTGTTATGTTGTTTTCTTTTACCTGCTCATTTCTTTCTTTAATTTTATTATATAATTGCTTACTAGCCTGTTTGTGATTTTGAACGTAATAAGATAATATTAAATTGTCGTTCAAGTCAAATGGGTCAGGGTTATTTATATGTCCTTTTATTATTTCAAATGGCGTGAATTTTGTTACTGAATGAATAGAATTGTTATAGCTTAGAACTGCGTGTTTAATTAATTGGTCTGAATGTAATTCTTTGTTTTCTTCTCGTAAACACCTATAATGCTCTATCAACGTAGAATGAAAACGTTCTACTGGTGAGTTCGAGTTACTATTTTTTGCTGTGGTAAAATGTAATTCGATATGGTGTAATTTACAAAAATCTTTTAAATCATTGTTTTTAAATTCTGATCCTGAGTCAGCAGTTATTTTATATGGAAGTCCGTGATGACTGATATAAGTTAATAAATTTTCTACTACGGAAATACCGTTTGTACTTTGAATTGGGTATGCTTGGCCATATCTAGAAAAAGAATCTATAATAGTAAGATACGATTTATTAGAAATTTTGAAAACATCTATATGTATATGATCAAAAGGTTTTGATGCTGTGGGAGTAAGATTAAATTTTACTACTGCCGGATTTCTGTCGTATTTATTTTTTAAACAAGTTTCACAACTGTTTATAAAGTTTTCAATATCTTCATTCATTTTGGGCCAGTAATATCGGGTTCCTAAAGAAGCTTTTACTTCATTGATTCCGCGATGACCTTTCTTGAAAATGTGATAGTATTCAATTTTTTCTTTTTGTTCCTCTGTTAGTAAAATATCTTCTAATAATTTTGGACAATGTATAAATTTAAATGCTGAATTTCTGAAATATTTTTGAACAGTGGTTATAAAGTTTTCTGGTAGTAATTGATTTCTGAACTTTATTGCATACGTCTTTTTTGGATCTATATATTCTTTTATGAATTTAAAAATATTTTGTTCTAGATTTCTTTGGGGTATTGTTACATAAAGTCGTTTATTTTCAAAAATCTTTTCTTCTTTAATTTTTATATCATTAATTTCTCCGCTAGTAATCAATATTTGATTTTTATAGGTATTCAAGGATTTTTCACTTATGGGTATTGAAAGTATAGGATTTTCTAATGAAGTATGTACTGTTTCTAAGTCAGTGTCATCTGGTTGAGTATTGGGTGGTTTTATTTGAATGTTTGATATAATGTTACATTTTCTTTGAGGATTATCTAATAATTCTAGTTCGTTTAATGTTCTATAATAATCATCTTCTGTAATGTTAGGTATATCTGATATTTCTCTTGTTATTATGTCATCTATATCATCTGCATCGAAATTAACGTCTAAAGATGCTGTTTCGAGTGCGTTTAAATCTGAATTTGGATTATTTTGAATTCTAGACAGTGCATCAGCTACTTTATTATTTTTACCTTTTAAATAATGAACAGAATAATCAAATTCTTCAAGCTTAAGTCGCCATCTGACTAAGCGTGAGTTGGGTTCTTTTAATGAAAAAAGCCATTGAAGGGGTTTATGATCTGTAAATATTTGGAATGATCTACCAAATAAATATGGTCTGAAATATTTACAACCATACACTATGGCGAGTAATTCTTTCTCAATAGTGGAGTAATTTATTTCTGATTCATTAAGGGTACGTGAAGCATAACATATTGGATGATTTTCTTGCATTAGTACTGCACCTATTGCATAATTTGATGCATCTGTAATTAATTGAAAATTTTTAGTTAAGTCTGGATATGCTAATACTGGTTCTGATGTTAATAAATCTTTACATGTTTCAAAACATTTTACAAATTTTTCAGTATGTACTACTTTTTGATCTTTCTTAAGACAGGTTGTCATTGGTTTTGTTATTTTAGCGAAATTTTTTATAAATTTTCTATAGTATCCCAGTAAGCCTAGAAATGATTTTATTTCTTTCTGAGTACGGGGTATAGGAAATTGTTTAATAGCTGAAATCTTTTTTTGATTTGGCTTAATGCCTTCAGGTGTCACTACATGACCTAAGAATTCTACTTCTTTTCTAAGAAATTCACATTTATCAATTTGAATTTTTAATCTAGCTTCTCTCAATTTATCAAATACTAATTTTAAATTTTGAATGTGTTCTTGTAAACTTGTACTGAAAATTATTATATCGTCCATGTATACCATGCAGACTTTGTTTTGTAAATCTTTCAATATTTCATCCATTACTCTCTGGAATGTTGAAGGGGCATTTTTTAAACCAAAGGGCATTCTTAAAAATTCGTAATGACCGTTGTCTACGTTAAAAGCTGTTTTTTCTATCGATGATTGGCTCATTTCAATTTGATGAAAACCAGCAGCTAAATCGAGGGTTGTGAAATATTGTGACCTACCTAACTTATCTAATATATCATTAATGTTGGGTATTGGATATCTATCACTAATAGTTTTGTCATTTAATTTTCTATAATCTATTACTAATCTCCATTTTTGTTTTCCGGAGGCGTCTATTTTCTTACTAACAATCCATATGGGACTTCCCCAAGGACTGGAAGAGGGTCGTATAATATTTTTTTCTAGCATTTCATTTATTTGTTTCTTTATCTCTTCTTTATGTATATATGGGTATCTATATGATTTGCCATGTACAGGTTCTTCATCTGTTGTTTTAATTTCATGTTTAATTTTAGAAGTGAACGTTAATGGATCTCCAGGTTTATAGAATATATCAAAGTATTTATTACATAAATTAATGATATTATCTTTTTCTTCTTGATTCATATGATCTGTTCTTAAAAGTTGATTAATTTGTAGT
Organism: Galerucella nymphaeae; assembly: GCA_963978555.1. NCBI lineage: Eukaryota > Metazoa > Arthropoda > Insecta > Coleoptera > Chrysomelidae > Galerucella > Galerucella nymphaeae. The sequence goes on along the minus strand of OZ021715.1, from coordinate 12,962,866 downwards.
TCATTAATTATATCATCATTTTTGTTTTTATTTTTATTGAAATATTCAAATTTAAATATTTCATATTGAGAGGGAATAAAAATTGAAGCAGGAATTGGTTTATTCAAAGTTATTGATATCGGGTTATTAGTTTCATTAATTAATTCTATAATTGCATGTCCATTTTTTGCTTTTGTCAGTGTTGCAGGTATTTTCAAATTTTCTAATTTAACTTCGTTTATTATTACATCACCTTCCTGTATTGTGATTGGTATTTCTTTTAAAATTCTTTCTAAAGGTCCTAATTCAATTTTGATATCAGTTTCTTCTGATTTTCGAAATTTAATGGGTATTTCAGTATTATAATTTATTAATCTTTTATTTTGCAAGTCTATATTGAATTCCATTTTCATTAAATCTTGTAAACCTATAATTCCGTCATAAAAATCGTGAAAATCAAACAAAATATAATTAATATTATCATTAGTATTGAATTCTTTAAATGCTGGAATTGTTACTTGTCTATTTATTATTTTATTACCAATTGAAGTTTTTATTTCTATATTATCATGAAATATTTTTTCTTTATAAAATGTTTCTGCGATTATTGGTTTAATTATAGATCGACTACTCCCTGTGTCTATTAAAAGTTTCAATTTAGGTTGTTGAATTTCTATGTAAGGGAGTGGATTGTTTGTTATTATGTTGATTTCTACTATCTCTTTTTGAATTTTGGGGGCTTTTTGTGAAAATTTTCATGTTGTTCTAAATCACGTTCTTCAACAGGTTTAGAAATATTTCCTATTGGTTCATAGTCATCATCATCGCTGTAATCATTACTCTCTTTTTCGTAATTGTTATTGTATAGCTCTTCAGCTATGTAATTTGGTTTTTGTCGAAAATTATTATTATATTGGGGCCTGTAATAGTTATTATTTCTGTTAGGAAAATTATTGTTATTATTTGAATTTCTAGAGTTGCTTGTAACATTTCTAGAAGTTGTAGACATTGGTTCAGGTTTTGGTAAATCATTTACATGTGTTTGACTTGGTTTAAATACATTTCGTGGTTTTCCAAAAACTTGTGCATTTGTTGGAAATTTTCGAGGTGGTATAGGTCTTTGTTGTATATGAATAGGTTGACTTGGAAAATTATTTCTATGGTTATCATTATTATTGTTAGATCTTTGGTAATTTTGATAGTTATCATTATTATTGTTAAATCTTTGATAATTTTGGTAGTTATCATTATTATTGTTAAATCTTTGATAATTTTGATAGTTATCATTATTATTGTTAAATCTTTGATAATTGGAATTATTTTTAGGAATATATTTTGTATCGTTGAAATTACCATATAGTTTTTCAAAATTATAAAATTCTTTGACATATGCAATAGCACTTTCTAAAGAGTCAGGTCTTTTGGTAATTTTGATAGTTATCATTATTATTGTTAAATCTTTGATAATTTTGGTAGTTATCATTATTATTGTTAAATCTTTGATAATTTTGATAGTTATCATTATTATTGTTAAATCTTTGATAATTGGAATTATTTTTAGGAATATATTTTGTATCGTTGAAATTACCATATAGTTTTTCAAAATTATAAAATTCTTTGACATATGCAATAGCACTTTCTAAAGAGTCAGGTCTTTTCAAATGCATGTTATTTCTTAATACTCCTGTACAACTTCCTACAAATGTATTTAATGCTGTTTTATCGCAATGGTTTATTTCGCAAGTTTTGTCATTTGCTGACAACTCTGTATCATTACTTATACGTTGAATTATAGTGCTTCTAAGTAATTGTAATTTTGTTCCAAAATCTATTAAATTTTCATTTTTATTAGGTTTAACCCTAGTTAATTCTTGAATCAAACAATCAAGATCTCTTCTATCTGAAAAGCATTGTTTTAATGCATGTTTTAGAGAGTTCCAATTATTCAATTCTGCGCGGTTTCCTACTAATGCTTCAGCTTGTCCAACTAGCTTTTCTTGTATGCATTCGAAAATATGATCGTTTAAAATATTATCGTTGTACATACGATAAGTAACAATCAAGTTTTCACAACGCACTAAAAATTTATTTAATGTATTAACATTGCCATCGTAAGGCTTAATATTATCAATTTTGGATTTGAATAAATCCCAATTAACTCTGTTTTCAGTCATGTTTATATTGCTTATATCAAGTAAATTGAATTGTTTTAGAACTTCTTCAAGTTCGTTCATTCAGAAGATCAACAAAAATGATTAAAATATTTGCAATTTACAACTTATTTATCTATTCCTACCTTGTTCTTAGGAGAAATAGGCAGAAGAAATTCAGCTGGTCGTCAATTCGTTCAGCAATTTCTTCTCGGGCTTCTAACTTGATCACTCTTGATGATGCACAACTCGTTGATTTTTGTCGAAGGGAACTTAGTCCAGAATACGCACAAAGGTATTGAAATACCAAGATCGATTAAAGATTTCCCGACGTAATGCGACACTTTTTCGACCGTACGTATCCTACTGACTGCGCCAGTTTTAACTTTGAAATTAAAACGTTTATTTTTAAAAATTTATTTAAAGATTCACATACAGGATTCAACACCATTGTTGATTAACTTAAACACTTAATTATAAAATAATACTATGATATATTAACGTTACAACAAGAAGTCAATTCGAAGTCTATGAAAAGTGAGTTAGAAGTCGTTTCAAATGTTGATTGAGACCTATTTATATTATTCGTTAAACAATAGCACTGTTCTATCTTGTTTACTTCTTTTTTGTTTATTCTGCTTTTCTGGATACTTAATTCCCGAGCCAATTATTGATGACGAGATTCACGATCCACGAGAAATCGACCATTTAATAATGGAAGGTGACATTCCACCGGGACCTATGGTAGATGAAAGACATAACAACAGGAATAATTATCGAAGAACTTTGATCAACAATTATTTCTCACAGTTGTAGTCATTGTAAAATTTCATGAATGTTCTTATTATATGTATTTTCATGTTACATCGTCAATAAAACTGAAAAAAATTAAAAAAACATTCTATTCAATACCAAATAGACAAAACTCTCTCGATTATATTGCATCAAAAACAAAAAATAAGATCACATTCTCAAAAGACAAAAATAAAATCACATTCTTAATTATAGCAAAAACAATATCACAAAAATAATACCATATTCTTAATTGGACGTAGTTATGCAATGGTGGACCAAGCGATATTTCAATCAGTATTTATTTATAATTTATTACTGTATTTTCCAGTGTTTGTAGTAGCATACACAATATATAATATTTTGTACATACTGTGTATCAAAAAATACTGAGATGTGATTTTTGAACAGTTTACACAGTTTAAAACATTTTGCAAAAGCTGATATTTCTAAAAGAGACATGTTGTGTCGCTTGGTCTACCATTGCATAAGTACGTCCAATTATAGCAAAAACAAAAATTAATATTTCATTCTCTATTATGATAAAACAAAACTACAAAGCAGCACAAACATAAAGGCAATATAATGATTGCTTGGGAACTTATATAGGAACATGTTTAACTAGTATAGAAAACAACATTTAATTGTGCAAATTAGTAGTCTGATGAAATTTGGCATGTTCAACAAAATTAACGAAATACAGTACAAATATCCCCAGCAAACAAACTATTCAAAATCAAATGATTGTTTCAATTTTTTCAACTGCAATCTTTTAATTTCAATATCAAGTTCAAGTGAACGTTTTCTTAACAAGAATTCCTCTTCATCTCTACGTTCCTTCAAAGCTGTTAAGCGCAATTCATTGTTTAAGTACTGTTTCTTTAAATCAGCTACCTCAGCATATTGTTTTGACAACTCATTAGTATGTACAGGCTGGATCACTTTTGGTCTTCTTCTGCTACTCCCGCTATTCAGTTTTCCATTGGGAGCTTTTCGGAGATCTGCTCCTTTGTAATTTGTCCAATCTCTCTGATAACATAATTTAACAGTTATGCACCATACTAGGTAGTACCTTTGAATACATACTCACTTTACTACTGCTGCTCGCTTCTGCTAAACCCGAAACAATTGCCTTGGAAGGTGGTGATGTTACCACTGTATGCTGTGTTTCATTCGTTGAGTGATCATTATATGGGTATGAGCAACTGGTACTGGGGGTGTTTCCTGGAATTAAGCATGAATAAAGGTTATATTAAATAAATTTCAGTGAATGAGTATAGCTATTACCACTATGAAAGTCCTGCTCAACACTGTCAGGGTCAGGTTTCCGATTATCTATGACTTCAAGAAATATGCACTCTGATGACAGTTCTTGAGTTGCATCACCTCCAAACTCATCGTACAGGCCCTCAACGGTTTTTTTATTTGTTATGTCCATCAAAATATCCAAGCATGGATCAGTCTTAGGTATAAATGTTCCACCCCCAGTGGCTCTTTGCTCCTGTATGTTTTTAGCAGCAACTTTTCTCAAATGAGCCTTTTTATTCGTATATAACTTTTTTAAGGTCTCTTTGTTTCTGGGTATAGCTGCTGGCGCATTAGCATTGAATTCTCTTGTTATTTTATCCCACGCAGCATCTTTTTCTGCCCACGTTATCCCATCTGTTTTCTTACACTCGACGATTTTTTTATATTTTGCTACACAATGCATCAAATATAAACTTTCGTCGTTATTGAAATTAGGGCCGCGGCGGGCACGCACTGCCTTTGTAGTTTTATCCATTTTAATCACTGGGTGTCGCAAACCAAAGATTATATATTATACACACTTCAATATTGATTATATTTTGTATTGTCATTTTCATGATTAATTAGTGTCACATCTGTCACATTTCAATTTTTACCAGAACCAAAATCCCTGTCCGTCTGTCCACATCCTGTGTTTAGTCGACTTAGCTAAATAAGACGCGGTGCAGTTGAATTACACTAAGTTTTACTTAAGGAATAAAGTTTCACTTACGAAAGTATTACTCACAAGAAGGAACGGTGCAGTTGGCCCTTAGACTTTTCAACCATTAAACTTAATCATTTAAACATAGAGGAGAAACAAAAAATCGTAAATTTGATTAAACAATACTCCGACGTTTTTTATCAAGACAACTTACCACTTACTTTTACAAATAAAATAAAGCATTCTATAAAAACCTCTGACGAAATACCTGTGTACTCAAGACCATATAGATATCCATTCATTTACAAAAATGAAGTTGAAAAATGAATTCAAAAAATGTTAAACTCAAATATAATTTAACCAAGCTACTCACCCTGATCGTCTCCTATTTGGGTAGTTCCTAAGAAAATGGACGCCTCAGGACAACAAAAATGGAGAGTTGTCAATATTTCACCACTATCGATTTAGCTAGTGGGTTCCACCAAATCGAGATGGATCCAAAAGATATTGAAAAAAACAGCATTTACCACCGAAAACGGGCATTGGGAATTTTTGCGCATGCCATTCGGGCTAAAAGGAGCACCTGCTACCTGCTACCGTGTTATGGACAATATCCTTCGTGGCATGCAAAACGAGCAATGTCTTGTTTATTTGGATGATATTATAGTATTCTCCACATCCTTACAAGAACACTTAGAACGTTTAAAAAATGTTTTTCAACGCATCAGAGAATCAAACTTTAAAATACAAGTCGATAAATCAGAGTTCTTCAGAAAAGAGGTCGCTTATTTAAGGCATGTAGTTACCCCCGAAGGTGTCAAACCAAACCCAAACAAAATAGATGCTATGAAAAATTATCCGATACCCAATACTACTAAGCAGATAAAAGGTTTCCTCGGTCTGCTGGGATATTATCGTGTAGACACCCTGTAGATCATTGTGCTAATTTCAACAGTTAGCTGACTTAACAATTAAATGGAAATATATTTGGATTATTTAATAAACATAGACACGAGTAATATAGGGACGTGACTTTATTCAAAACTATAATAAATTACTTATAGATGGTCTTCCAATAATATGTATAGGTAGAATATAATAAGACTTTGTGCTGAAACATCAACTCGATGTTTACAGTTGACTAGTATTTGCATCGATAGATATTAAATTGAATAGAAAAGTACAAAAGGACTTTTAATCCACCATATGGCGATCCTGACCAAAGGGACCTTAGCAAGAGTGGTATATTGAAATGGGACAATCGGACTCGACACATCAGCAAGTGAAAGAAACAGGAGTGGTGAATTCCAACTTTATTGTTCAAGAAAATGCTATCCGCTAATGGCCAACTACTACAAAAAAAGCATTTTTAATAAAAATTAACAAAGAGTTTTCTCTCAATTGTTATATTTTTTTCTGTTCACATAAATAGTCATATAGTTGTGCTTTCTTACTATCTCAGAACCAACATCCTAACTTGGAAAACACCTGGGCAACTTATTATCTAATTTGAATGTCCTATAAAATAGCCGACTACTAGCGAAGTGACCCTGTTTATTATAAAATTTGTATCTCTATTATTTTCCCGACTGTATAATAAAATAATATTTCGATTATTTTTTGTATATAAATATTATATGACGCTTTTTTTCCTCCATGTATACATCATGTTTGTTTTACGTTTTAAAAACCACAAGCAACTCTATCCCAAGGATATTCATCTAATATCCTTGACTCTATCCTATCCTATAGATAGTGGAACGAAAATAAGAACACTGTTGCCAGCTACTACCAAAATTATTTACCAGACAAATCCTTTAATTTTAATGAAACCTTCAAAAACAAACAACATTCAATTGAATAAATCAATATAAATAAATGAAATCACTTTTAAACATCTAACTTGGCTTATTGTGATTTATTATTGTAAAGAGGAGATATAATGCGAGATCTTTGATTGTCTATATGAAAAACGCTTTGAAGGCGATCGTGTATAACAAATACTTTCCCTATTAAAAGTTAACATTATTGCATTACACACGTTGTACCAGTTTACATTAATTTATATTATCGAGAGTACGAAATCTGATACAAATGTACCCATTCTGGCAACACTGGATTGGAAAATTAGTGTCTCATATCGATATAATATATACCTATCACTCGAATGATACTGATTCAGTCAGCGCCCTCTGATGCCAAATCGGTTCAACCAAATAAGACAGAATTTTTGGCTACCATATTTGAATTACGGCGCTAATTACGCCGCTTTTATTTCATTCAGTTCAAGATAAAATAACAATATTTTTGCTGCATTGTCACATATTTGTCTATAAAATAATGTTATGAAGGGTTTATCAGAGTGTATCACCTTTATTTCATTCCAATCTTCATTGCTCAAAATTGGGGATATTTGACAACGTCTGTGAAATTTATTACTAACAAGAAACCCATATAAATTATGATGCACACTACCTTAATAGTTTGGCAATCAATATAACACCTTACGTCTCCACTAAAATCATTAATAAAAATTAATTGAATGAAAAACGTAAGCCATGTTTTTACGGTCATATTTTCGTTCAATAACGGGCCCTTAACGTGTAATAATTTTTATTCTCAGAAAATAGCATTAAACGATAATTCACCAGTTTATATTAAAAATTATAGAACACCTCATGCCCAAACAGCAGAAATTAACTCACAAGTGCAGAAAATGATCAAAAATGGTATAATAGAACCATCCACGTCTCCATACAACAGTCCAGTATTGCTAGTGCCTAAAAAGTCTCAAACAGGAGATAAGGCATGGAGACTATGTATAGATTTCCGGCAAATAAATAAGAAAATTACACCCGATAAATTTCCGTTACCAAGAATTGACTCTATATTAGATCAACTAGGTAGGGCCAAATGGTTTTCTGTGTTAGATTTAATTTCGGGGTTTCATCAAATTCCGTTGGAAGAGGATTCGAGAGATCTTACCTCATTTAGTACTGAATATGGGTCATACAGGTTTACCAGATTACCTTTTGGATTGAATATAAGTCAAAACAGTTTTCAAAGGATGATGACAATGGCATTTACTGGGTTAACGCCAGAAAAAGCTTTTCTGTACATGGATGACTTAATAACTATAGGATGCTCAGAAAGTCATCACTTTAAAAACCTAAAACAGGTATTCGCAACTTGTAGAAAATTCAATTTAAAATTGAACCCACAAAAATGTAAATTTTTCAGAAAAGAAGTCACTTATCTTGGTCATCTTTTATCGGATAAGGGAGTCTTGCCAGACAAATCTAAGTATGATGTTGTGCAACGATACCCGGTGCCGAAAACAGCTGATGGGGTTAAGCGATTCGTAACGTTTTGTAATTACTATAGAAGGTTTATCCGCCAGTTTGCAGAAATTTGTTTACCTTCAAATTCATTGACGAGAAAGAACGTAAAGTTTAATTGGACAAATGATTGTCAAACTGCATTCGAAAAACTCAAAGATTCATTAATTAACCCCCCAATTTTGCAGTATCCAGATTTTACTAAACAATTTGTTTTAACAACTTGTAACATGTCTATCGACCTGTTTCGATTTTAACGAAATAATTTCAATTTTACCGCTTGCCGTCATAGTAACCACTTCCAATTTAGTTCTGTGATGTAAATTTCTCTGATCGTTGATCGTTGCGACAATTGACATATGATGTCAACGCTCGATTCTTATTCTCGATTTTCCTTCTTTTCGTTACCGACCCTTGAGAAGCAAGGACCTATCTCTTTACCGTCTCTTAATTTTTAACAGTTTTTATCTTAAATTGCTGTGGTAAGTCCAAAATTATAATTTATATTTATCAAGCTTTTTCTAATGTAGTGGCTGATATAATTTTTTTGTGCATTTCTTATGTTTTTACAGAGATAGATAGACGAATATACACATACCACGTGGTCAACTACATTTCTTTTCATTTTATACTTGTACATTACTTTTAAACTTAATCTTTTATCGTTAATAGCTGTTACCTTTTTTAATGCAAATATTTGCTAGATTCTCTGTTGTAAAATACCTAATTATTTTCAAAAATAGATAACTTTTATATTTAACCTTTTCAAATATTCTGCCAGTGCTGGTTTTACATTTCATTAAACATTTTACTCATTTAGAAATTGTTTATTCATAACTTTTACTTTAATTAATATTTCAAGGTCATTAGCATTTTTTTATTTGTTTTGGCTTATAATTTTTACTGTTTTAAATGGGACATATATGTTGGAAAGCTTTCAGTAAAGTTAAATTTCATTATTTTAAACAACTGCCTTCCTTTTTTACCTGAAAAGCTAAACCAACATTATGTGCCCCATTACATTCAAATTCCTATATATCCCTAATCCACCTGAACTTCTAGGTAAGCACAGCAGCCAGGTTACCCCGGCAAGTTACAGCCAGGTTACCTCTGCAAGTTACAGCCAGGTTACCCCGGCAAGTTACAGCCAGGTTACCTCTGCAAGTTACAGCCAGGTTACCCCGGCAAGTTACAGCCAGGTTACCTCTGCAAGTTACAGCCAGGTTACCCCGGCAAGTTACGGTCAGGTTACCTCTGCAAGTTACGGCCAGGATACCCCTGCAAGTTACAGCCAGGTTACCGTTACACGTTTTTCACTGCCAGGATATCCCTGACAGGCTTACTGCCAGGTTAACACTGCAAGACATCTACTTCAACTTCTAGACTTCTACTTCAACTTCTAGACTTCTACTTCAACTTCTAGACTTCTACTTCAACTTCCAGACATCTACTTCAACTTCCAGACATCTTCTTCAACTTCGACAGCTGATTCTACCACTGTGAAAAGCTAAGTACCTTTGAAGAAGTACAGGTTTTTTTTCTTTTCCTCTTTACATTATCTTCCTTTAGTGGCAGAATAAATTTAATATTTAAATATCTTTTTTTTATTTCTTATACCCGGCTGTAAGAGCTGTAGGGACTGTCCGGGTTTATGTTAATTTTGTAACTTTTTTTCATTTTCAACTTTCAGTAAATTCTACAAGGTGTTTCTACCTTTCTCACCTTAGTTCTCTTTCGTGCAATTAAATTATTTCTTCGTCTAAAAAGGTAGTGGCGCCCTAAAGTTCTTATAGTCTGTCAACCCTCTGGCATACCTAGTGTGGCAAACTGACGCTTCTAATACGGCTTGTTCTGCCATACTTAGTTAAAATTTTAATGGGATAGATTTACCTATAGCATTTGCATCACGGGGCTTTTCAAAAAGTGAATTTAACAAACCAATTATTTTGAAAGAGCTTACAGCCATACATTGGGGTATTAAACATTTCAGATGTTACCTGTATGGAGCGCCTAAATTCTTAGTTAAAACTGACCATAAACCGTTACAGCATTTATTTTCAATGAAAGATCCAACTTCAAAATTAACTAGGATTAGATTAGATTTAGAGGAATATGACTTTGAGATTGAATACATAAAGGGTGCAGACAATGTGGCTGATTCGCTCTCAAGGATATCTATAACTGACCTTAAACAATTCCATCAGAGTAATGAACAAATATTAGCGATTACGAGATCAATGACTAAGCAAAACAACAAAAAATATAACCTAACACAAGTCAGGGGTAAACTAGCTAGTAATTCCCTAGACATTTTAAGATTGCCTATCTTACGTTTTGAGTTAAAGCCGACATCACTGAGGATGGTCGTACGGCATAAAAAAAAAAATGCTCATCAATACACGTATTGATATTGTAAATGACAACTTTGATCTGGGTCAAACGTTGTCTCAGTTAGATGAACTGGCAGTAATCAATAACGTGAATAAAGTGAAATTATTTATTAATGATAAGATATTTTTACGGTGCAATGGACACATTTACCATAGGACAACACAAGTTTTTGACAATTATAGACTCAATTTCAAACTATGCACAAGCATACCAATTATCAATTTTATCAAGCACAGAAATTGTAAACAATCTTTTAATATATTTTTCTCATCCCGGTATACCTGAACTAATATTCACCGATAACGGAACCGAATTCAAAAATTATGTTATAGCAGAACTCCTAGACTTGCACAAAATGAAAATTCATTTCGGATCACCTGATCACCCCCAATCACAAGGCTCTATCGAGAGATTGCACTAAACACTCATCGAACATATTAGATTATTAAACACAAAAGGTTTCCTAAAAACACCTATTGCCATGGAAATGATTTATGCCATTTCAGCATACAACCATACCATTCACTCAACAATAAAACTAAAACCAATTGATATAACTACAGTGCATTTAAATAATAACGACCCATTTAATATTGACATGGACAAAATTCTAATAAACCATTATATCGACGATTACAAAGAACGTTCTAAACTCCTTTACGCGAAAATAAATGACGATTTGATAGAAGAAAAACATAAACGCACCGAGACAATTAATTAAACTCGCGATGACTAACATATTCCAACAAAACCAAAAAACTTACGTTAAGCAACACAAAAGACAAAAACAAGCAACTAAATTTCAAAAGCCAACCCTTATAAAAAAAGTTAATACGGAGAATAAAACTGTAGAGACAAGTGATCAAAATAAAGTCCACATGTACAATTTAAAACGACCTTTGAAGGTAACATATAAATTCAAAAATTTAAAAGTAAATGAATAAAATAAACAAAATCATTTTATTTCAGGCTTTCATGGTCCGTCGGATCCTCTGACGACTAAATTTCGTTAAAAAATATGGAAAACAATTTCGAATTATTGCCAGTAGAACTGGGAATTGCCAAAATTGCAGTCAAAAATTTTAAATTATTGCATTACTATGACCTGAATCCAATTATTGATGAAGTGAATAAATTAAATATCCATTCAAAATATTTTAAATACTATCTTTCAAAAAATGGAAATTTCTCATTTGATATAGCAAATTATTTGAAAATTCTTACATTTGTTGAACAAAAAATTGAAAATAAATTACGTGAAATATTACCTGCTGCTCAAAGACCAAAAAGAGGTACATATTATTAACGATCTTGTATCAATCTTCAAGACAATAACCGGTAACCTCGATGAAAGCGATGGAGAGAGGTACGATCAATTGATTAAAAATCTCCAAGAAAATCAATATAAATTTAATGATAACTCAAAAACACAAAATTGTCTTTCAATCTTCTTGATAAATAAATTTAACTCTACTATAAATCAAATTAGTCACAACGAACAAACTCTAGCTTCAAAACTAGACCTAATTTCAGTATTAATTAACGAAAACTTCCATAGAGAAAATACATTTATCCTCTTAGATACAATTAGTCAAGTTATTAACATGTTCGAAATTATCATATCAATACTACAAGATATTGAAAACTCTATAACATTTTCAAAATTACTTTTAATTGCGTCCAAGTATAATAACAACTACCTACTTTTATAATGAATTAATTTTGATCGAAAAACAGTTAAAAAATAGTCGACTGCCTATTAAAGTGAAAATAGAGAATATTGGACTATTTGAACAACTCACAAAAATTAGTAGCTATATATTGAATAAAAGAATCACATCTGTACTAGAAATCCCGACAACACTTGATGAAAATTTCAATTACGATCGTTTGTATCCTATCCCTGTCGAAAAACAAGGTCAAATAACAGCAGTTATAATAAATATTTATTGAAAATTCATTCAAAATATTCATTTATGAGCAATCCATGTATTGAGCCATACTCAACGACAATATAGCTATGTGAAGAGATCGAATTGCAAGACATCAAGAAATTTCAATTACGATCGTTTGTATCCTATCCCTGTCGAAAAACAAGGTCAAATAACAGCAGTTATAATAAATAGTTATTGAAAATTCATTCAAAATATTAATTTATGAGCAATCCATGTATTGAGCTATACCCAACGACAATATACCTATGTGAAGAGATCGAATTGCAAGACATCAAGAAAGAAGATCCATGTGAAATAGAGCTGCTGAATACCAAAAACCCCTCCACTTGCCAAAAAACACGAATTATAACCAATAAACCTCTTTTCGAACGACTACACAAAACCGATCAATGAATTGCAGTTTTTCCAATAAAAAAAGCCGTCACACTAATCTGCCATAGCTAAGTAGAAACCATTGCAATAATAGGGACATAGATTTTCCACATTCCAAAATGTTGCCTTATCGACACCAACCAAAAGAAAATTCTGAACGAGAACAGTACCAGCATCCACAGTCAACCAATATTGTTTCCAGAGTTAAAATTCCAACATCCAGACAACCCAAAGATAGTTACTCAAATTCAATTACAAAAAACCAATTTGGACGAACTTCAAAATATTAAAACAAGAATTATTTTAAATAACCCAGATATGACATCAACAAAAATATCTCAAACTCCAAGCATATGGACAATCCTGATACATATGTTGCCTTCTACTTATATTAGGAGGCTACTTAATTATTAGACGACTTTTATAAATTCATTCTGTTGTTAACTTTTGTAGCAATAAGACTAGTTATTGTTAGATTTCATTCAATTATAATATTAATAATTTTTTAAAAACATAATTTGGGCATTCCAAATCATTTCTCGCGTTTCTTCACCTCCCTTAGGTTCTTACCAACTAGGCACGTCACTTTGGCCACCCTCGATGCAAAATCTTTCAAATAGATGCTCGGGCGCCAGGTTTTTTACGTGGTTTGCTCCACGGCCCCTTGACTCTTAGCATCAAGAGTTCCAGATAGCCTCAGATGGAGGTTACGGAAAATTCCAGGGGTCTCGTTGAATTCAACACTTCTAAAGGCAACTTTAAATCCTTAGACGGCTATGTTACGGAGTATTGAGAAAACACAGATTATGTCGGTTCGTTTATTACTGGATGGATTCAGTATATACAGGGAGAAATTACATTCAAAATAATAATATGGTGAATTAAATATTTCAGCGACATCAAACAAAATAAATATGTACAGTGTGCAAGTGTTACAAAACCATTTATTATTATTATGCACCATGCAAAACTTTACCAGTATTATGCATATAGGCAACGGAACAGTAAACTAGATGTAAGCAAGCAAGTATAGTTACTAAAAACCAGTCAAAGCAGTGCAAGCAGTTTTTAATACATCGGCAAGCAGAGTTAAAGCCAGTAAAATAACAGGAATATGGGGGGAAGTACTACCAAACCAATTTATATAAAAAAAGTTTGTTGAATTAATATGTAATAAAACTAATTTCTAATTCTCGTTAAACTGAAAGGATATAGCGAAGGAAATAATGAGAAAAAAAATTAATATGAACTCAATACTACAACCGGCTGAAAGTTGGACAGCCTGTGGCAACGGAATCTTATCTGACCCACAATCAGTTTTAGAATTTGCAAATTATCGGTTAAAATTGAATAATATATCTATTTGGTTGAAAGATAGAACTACGGATACCCAAATACTTATTTGAAAATCAATTCGTTAACTAAGTGAATACTTGAAAAAAATTCAAAAGGAACTCAAGCAAAGCTACAACCGGCTAAAAGTTGGGTAGCTTGTGGCAACAGCCTCTTCTCTGCCCCACAATCAGTTTTAAATATAAAATTTCCATAAACTGAACTATATAGCGAGGAAAAAGATTTGAGAAAATAAAAAATTACACGCGGCTGGAAGTTGGACAGCTTGTGGCAACGGCCTATTATCTGCCCCACGATCAGGTATTAAATTTCAAAGTTTCGGTACACTAAACTAAATAGTAAAGAAAATGATTCAAGAAAATAAAAGTTACACCCGGCTGAAAGTTGGACAGCTTGTGGCAGCAGCCTCTTATCTGCCCCACGATCAGTTTTAAATTTCAAATGTTCGGTAAGCTAAGTTATATTCATAGCAAAGCAAATAATTTGAGAAAATAGAAATTTCACCCGGCTGAAAGTTGGACAGCTTGTGGCAACAGCCTCTTATCTACCCCACGATCAGTTTTAAATTTCAAATGTTCGGTAAGCTAAGTTATATTTATAGCAAAGCAAATAATTTCAGGAAATAGAAATTACACTCGGCTGGAAGTTGGACAGCTTGTGGCAACAGCCTCCTATCTGCCCCACAATCAGTTTTAAATTTCAAAGTTTTGGTAAGTTGAGTTATATTTATAGCAAAGCAAATAATTTGAGAAAATAGATATTACACCCGGCTGAAAGTTGGACAGCTTGTGGCAACAGCCTCTTATTTGCTCCACGATCAGTTTTAAATTTCAAAGTTTCGATAAATTAGGCTTTATGGAGAAGAAAATTATATTTTCCGATGCATAGGTATGGGTTATATCTTGTAAAAATTCTTCAAAGTTGGATTGCCATTTGTGTAATTCGAAGACAGAATTATTTAAAACTGAGTTAAGCTGTGAGTAGAAAGTTTTCAAATCGGAAAGGGCCTGTGCACCCGAAACAATATAGAATATAGAAGAGAAAGTGATGACGATGTCTTGCACGAGAAATCGAATAACACCCAGATTTTGGTGGTTGCGCTGTCAGGGCGGACCACGCAGAGATGTCGAACAAAATATTTATGGAAACCTTGCTGACTTGACGGCGACGGTGCTGTCCCTTGGGCAGGACTTGGAGAGGGGTTATGCTTAAGAGCTAGGGGTGTCACTTAAGAACTTGAATTAATGGTATGACTGATGAAATACTGATTCGAGAACTACTTAGATTTCTTGTTATTTCTTCAAATGGCTGCATAAATTGCACAAATTTTTGAATATTCATCCAGTCTTCGGGGGATATTATCGCGATTGGATTTGCTCTTAGGTACAAGACAAGCAAATCTTTGAGTTTTGAAAACATTTCCATCATGTACAATGTGCTGTTCCATCTGAAATTAAATCAAATCAATTTTATTTGATAGAAATATGATCAATAAATCGATAGTCACAGAAAATAAAATGTTGTATATTTCACCTAATGATGACTTGCAATTGTTTATACAAAATTAAGTGTCAAAATATTAGTGCTTTTCAAAATATAAATACAAATTCAGTTACCGAATCTTAAAAATATATTTATTTATAAGTACAATTGAAAAACTCCTTTATCTCATAAAACATTTGCTTACAAGCCAATTATATAACTTACTAGCTGACCCCGCGCGTTTAGCATCGCTTTACCTAATAACGCGGAACGAAGTTCGCGTAATATATACCCTATAACCTTCCTCGATAAATGGGTTAAGAATTATTTGACAGTGAAAGAATTTTCATCGTTTAGTAATTTAATAGTATATTTACCTTGTGGGACAATCCTGGATGACAGAAAGAGGAGACTGATTAAGGCGTTCCTTTTAAATTTTTGTAAACTCTGCCTGTGCGACCAAGGAATGATTGAAATGGGTGGCAATTTTTTTCAATTTAGCAACTCTTGAGATTCAACACCTGCTCATATGCACAGCTGAATCTGGTGTATTGCGCAACTGATATCCTCAAAGCCTGACAACTGCATTGCTCTAACCATGTTGGATCCACGATCACGAACCATGCAGTGAACTTTTTGGCGATCAATGCCCCATTCTTCAAGCATCGTTTGAAACTGTGTTGATATTAGGGTGCCGACGTTCATCAATGACTTCACATTCCTAAATTATAGTCTTTTTGCGAAAATCCTTTGAGATCCCATGAGCAGTTAAACTAAGCAATGAAACAGCAGAATGAAGTTCCGACCATATGTCGCTTGTAAAAGATAACTTGTCAAATTCTTCAAGTAAATTTTTGGTTTTCTTTGCTAACTTATTGTACAAATTGTCGCACACATCCTCATCTTGTATTTTGGAAGAGCGGCTTGCATTTGGTACTCTACGAAATCCTGTACCTTCGACAAAATGAAAGGATAAGTTCTGAAGGGCGATCATTTCAGCAATCGTACGATCCATTTCTTGAAATTTGTGATGCGATGAATCCCAATAATCCTTTACTTGTAGACTTTGTTGTAATGTGAATTGTCTTTTAGCGTTTTCGGTTGGAGTTAATGTAACCTACAATTACAGCAACATAAATTGGTCACGATTATTTCACGAAATAAAACACGTATCCATACTAATATTCGACCACTGGGCCATGCACGACCTCACTTACTCAAAGTTAGTAAAGTATAAATAAATATTAACTGACCATTTGTTTTTTCGTTTCCGATGAGAGTTTGAAAGCATCATTTAACTTCTCAAACTCTGCAAACCGTTCGGCATGAGTTGATTTTAGGTGGCTCTTTAAAGCTGTAGTTGTGCGGCCTTCTCGCGAATACACTTTTTCACAAAGTTTGCATTTGGTACTCGAGTCGCCGATTTCATCAAAATAGTTCCCAATGGGACTTGTTTTTGGTTTCATAATTGCACTCTTATTGCACTAAATACAACTAGGTATCAAGCA
This sequence comes from Galerucella nymphaeae, assembly GCA_963978555.1. NCBI lineage: Eukaryota > Metazoa > Arthropoda > Insecta > Coleoptera > Chrysomelidae > Galerucella > Galerucella nymphaeae. The sequence continues at coordinate 12,945,595 of OZ021715.1, read as the reverse complement.
AACAATAACAGAAGAAAAAACAACTGAAAATATCACTCCCCAAAGTCTCGGGGCGCGGAGATGCGCATAGTGAACTAAAAACAGTAATAAAATAAACGAAATCATTGTGACACGTTTGTCGTTTGTTTACCGCGCGCCCCTCCCTCCCAAAATACGCGGAAGGGATTCGGCAATTATCGGCAGCACGCGCGCCTGAACGCTTGACGCTCGTGTAAATTCGTTCACGCGCAGCCCCCGCAACCGCCCGCGCCGTGCCGCCGTCGCGTCTGCTGCACCGCTCCGCATCGCTCTCTCCCCGCTTCCGTTCAGGGTTCTGTTATAAATTTTGCGCAACCAGAAGCAGAAACGGAAGTGAAAAAACATGTGGAACTTCTTCAGTTGCGGAAGCGGAAGCAGAGTTCTGTTCCAACACTAGATATCATTTAAATTTAGTTGAATAGGGACAAAATGTTATTGTAGGAAGATAAAAATCGAAAAGTGGACTTAGGATTTATTCAAAAAAATTTCAATAGTTTATCACGTTCTCTTCGAATTTTGTTGTTCTCTGCAAGCTCCTCTAATATTTTTTTGATGATTTAACCTTCCTATCTTCAATATCAGCAAATCTTTGTCGAAGATGATACAAACCCCTTCCTTCAGCTGCTTTTTTTTTGTTTTCTTGTGGGTGTCTGTATTTTTGGAAAAACAGAATTATCTGAATTATTACGTTTTATTCTTGAAGAGTCTGCTTGTGATGAAGGGGAAAAAGTCGGGAACCAGAGAAGATGGAGTAGAAGATAATGAAAGTTGTGGGAGGGGATGTAATAAAGAAAACTGAGTATTGGAACATGAAGCTGTTGATTGTGATGGAGAATCTGAGTTTTGCACTCTGTTGGTTCCATCCTGATTTATATTTATGGAAGACACAATTCGATCACAATTTATTGTCTTATCATTTGCAAATATTGTGTCAAATAAATCAAAATATTCCCAAACAATCCGTCCTCGACCAGTTGTGCTTTTTTGTTGTTATCCACACAGTCTCATATTACGCATTTTGCGGTCAAGAAAATCTTCGGTAACTGTATATTCCTTCCTAAGAAATACTTCACAAATTTGCGACCAAAACAACTTTTTTTTTTATTTCAGGATCTCTAAAATTGTCTATTCTGTTACCGTATTCTGTAACAAACAATCTGCAGTACATGTAGAAACTGCCTTTACAAATAATAAAATACTTTAATTATTTAGATTTGTTATGAAACAATATACTATCCATATGAATATTCAAAATTCAAATAAAAATAGGTAGGTACATACCATGGGGTACTTGTATATTTTCAGCAGTTGCGTATTCCACTGCAACTGAAAATTTCGATTTTATTTTGGTGTTGTATAATGTAATCAGCAAAATACTCAGCATATACCAATTAAAAAATGATGTATATTCTAATCTATCTAAAATTACTCTTTAGATTCTATTCCTAACCTCTCTAGACTATATTTACTTACCATTCAAGAGTTCATGAGTTGCATTATTTTCAGTTTGGTATATTTATAATGGATTCCATTATAAATATACTCCATAGTAGATACCATAGATGAAAAAATTCTTATAAATGGGAAACTGACCCCTCTATTTATACGGGTGGCGCTACCTTGAGAGTCCCGTCAGTACCTCTGGCACAAATCAGGTTGTGAACTTCGCTAATAGCTGAAAAAGAAGATTCCTGTAATTTCACAGTTTTTTGCGGTATATAGGTACTCAAAATTAATGTCATTCTAGTTTTACAAAATGACATTTACGATCCATTTTTTGATATTCCATTTGAAGTTACTCAACATTAGATTGATATTACAATAATATCAATGAAAATTCAAGTAAAATAGATAGATAATATGGTAGATACCATATTCAAATATTCGACCCTCACTTGGCTTCTCACATCCATAAGATTCAACTGTTGAAAACAGTGAGCATAATAAATCGCCGCTTCCACAAATGGCGACCGCTTACCAAACAATCCAAACACGTTCAAGAAATAAAGGCACTGTCTACCAGATTAATTGGCAACGACTGAATCAGGTGAATGCACCCATTTGTCTGCTTTAAATATTCTGTGGTCTTACAGTTGACACAATTGACAGAGTTTGGCTTGCCTTGGATAAAAACAATAAGCAAAATAGTGATTATCATAATGCAATATTTAAATTATTATATGGAAAAGTTTCACAAAAGTATACTTCTGGGATTACACGAGTTGTAATGTTATAGTATTATTTTCTACATTGTCTAATCCCATTTGAGCGTGAATTCCTTTTCTATCTGGAAAAATTCCTCTCATTACAGATTTACTTGGTTTGTAATAAACAAAATCTAATATCATTTAATTTTTTTATAATATTTCAAGGGTTTTGTGGATATAGGAATTTTTAATACAGGATTTTCTCGGATGCTATGGACTGTTTCATTATCGGAAATTTCTCTTTGATCATTTTGCTGCTGATTTTCCTCTTGGTTCATCCCTTGGTTTTCTTCTCGATTGATTTCTTCAGTTTGTGATTAAAGTATATTGGAAATACTTTTAAATTCCTTGGAAGGTTTAAGCAAAATTCCGATATTTTTACGTTATTCAAATACGCAGCTAATTGTATGTCAGAAAATGTAGCTTGTAAAAGTTTATACTGTGAAATTCCAGAATTTCCCACGTAATAAGTGTCCATTTTTTTCAGCTCCTTTTAGCAACCAATCCAATAATTATTATTGCGTACAGCTGCGTGCAAAAGTGTATATCCGTGCACAATTTTAAAGTTAACATCACCTCCTTTGCTCAAAAAATAAAAAATAATGTTAAAATTACCGATTTCGGCCGCTGTATCGATTACATTTTCCGGTGATGCTACACTTTGCCCTCGATTCATATAAAGTTTTAAAAATTTCAAAATGCCTATAACGAATAGCTAAGTAGAGAGGCGACCACCTAAAGCAGTTTTTCTCATCGAGCTTGCTGCCACTGCTAATAAGCATATCTTGGATAATTTTATAGCCACATTGAATTGACATATGTTAAGGAATATTACCATGTTCGTCTTTTTTATTGACATTAGCATTATGTTGAAATAAAAATTGAACTGTTTTCACTCCTCCACTCGCAACGGTTCGATGGACGTTGATATTTATCAGTAAGTTCAATATTTATTCATAGATTAAGTAAGTATTTTAAGAAATCCAATCCCTCTCAAGTGGATGGAATGACTTCCAAAATCCGTTCGACAATTGATATTAGCTCGATATTCCAACAGCATATATTGAATATGTATGTCTAATGAGCTTGTTCTAAATTTCATAGAGATGGGATACCCAAGACGTATCTTTGTTAGGCCCAATTATTTCGAAGAAATGCCCCATATGGATTTTTTTAGACGACTCAGATTAACTAAACATACGGTCAGACACTTCTAAAAGACTGGGGCTATAATTAAGACCCCTAATTCTTTTTGCTTCTGCGGTCATGTTAGAAAGAAGTGTGTGTAAAGTACGTACTTAAGACACACATTCGGGTGCGTAAAACTTTATTTTACGTACTAGTGCGTAAAGGAAAAATTCCAAAATGTATGTAGTTATAGGTATCCAGTCTTATTATCATATAGTCCTATAATAAACGGATATTAAATCTAAGTTTTCTCATAAATGGGAAAATGAAACCTACAGAATTCGGTAAAGTTACCTAATAATTATTGTTAAATAATTATTGAGTACTGGAGAATGAAACTGTAAATAGGCATAAATTAGCGGTGAGTGACCTTTTCATTGTATCTGACATTCAAAATTTAAATTGAGATCTTCCGATAACTAGGGTAATCAATTGTAAGTATTAAATATTTTCCGGATACTATGATGTTATTCTAGATTATTATAATTATAAAGATAGATCTCACAGAAGATTATTTCGCAAATAGTGAAGAAAAAATTAAATGATGAATATTCCAAAAATGTTCTAGTGGCATATTACCTGAACTTCTGTATTTTGATAAAGGAAAAATATTGCATGCAATTCGTTTGTAAAGGCCTTCTTTTCGACACATGTGATTGTCAATATTCAATTTCGTCAAAAAAAAGGCTACTTTACATACTTGTTACATAAATAACTATTTTACTTCGAAGATTTTGGTAATAATTTTATGGCGTGCAGTAAGTACAGCAAATATCAATCATTAAAATTTTCAGAGTGAATTTCGCAATAATTCTCGTACGTGTTAAACGTGGTTAATAATTATTTTTTATTATAAACCCAGGTCAATAATGGGCTAATTTGAATATTTTTAGAATTTGGGGATCAAAAACTGTCAGTTTCCGATATATTTTGAACGTACTCGTCATGTATAGTCTCCATGGTATAATTATCAAAATTATAACTCATGGAGGATTATTAAAATTCATGTGAAATTATACCACATTATTGTGTGAAGTATTTTTCACTTCTTCCTAAGAATATCTGATAGCATGGAGTGTTTTTATTTATACACAGTATTTCTTCAATAATATTCAATTATCTGTTCTAATTATTGCTTCATTGACATGCTTTATACCTGAATAACAATTGGTTGTTAACAAGTAGATATATCTATATTAATTGTACATTATAATATTATGATCTTATATTTCCGGACCTACTTTACTAGGTATGTTGTTTCGGATTGTCCCAATTCTACGTTCGTTATTTCCATCAATCATGCTTTACTGGCAATTTATTTACAACTGTGAATGAAGTAGATTACTCTACAAAACCTCTGGGATATCACTGTTATACCATATTTAACATTTTCTTTACTGATATTGAAGTATTTGTACGAAATCAATGATTTCTACAGAACAGAATTATGCTCTCAGAGCTTCTGGGAGCCTATAACGATACCAAAGTATGCTTGGTATAGTTCTAAGTAACTGACTTCACTTGACTTAGGCTTGCAAAGTATATATAATAAGAATGACGTCTTGAGTTTACAGGTAATTATTTATTATTCACCAACAAAATAAATACGACTAATACTTTTATGATTTCATTGCATGACATTTTCCCTCCTCGGGTCAGGTCAGTTCCTTGGATATTGAAAAGAGCTGTACTGTGTACATGCAAGAAAAAATCGTCTATTCGCGCAACATTTTTATGCAGGTGTACATTCACTGGATGGATGGAAAGCGGATTATCCATCCTTTTACGCTTCCAAGTTTAATTAAGTTCTCTGTACAAAGAAAATTTATAATTTCCATTCTGATTTCCGGTGGTAACTTTTCGGAAATTTTTCCAATTATAGAATTGGCATAATTTACCAATTTGTTCCTAAGCATACCTCTCTCGAAACCAATTTACATTAAAACTTCAATGTTATGGAAGTATATTGGAAATACTTTTAAACTCGTTGCAAGGTCTGAACAAAATTCCGATATTTCTTCGTTATTCAAATACGCAGCTAATTGTATGTCGAAAAATTTAGCTTGTAAAAGTTTATACTGTAAAATCCCAGAATTTTACACGTAATAAGTGTCCATTTTTTTCAGCTCCAGTTTGCAACCAATCCAATTATTATTCAACTCCTCCAAAAAAGAGGAATTTGGAGGGAGAAAAGGTGGCGCATTCCGATAACGTATTGGTAGAAATTGAATAACAATTTCCGCAGTCATTCTAAAATCATTTTGTCGACAATTAAAGCAGAAAAAGGCGATTTTCCTATAGTAACTTCAAAATTCGACATTCTCCGTTGGATTTGAATTCAAAATTCACTCGGTTTTGGATGAAAATATTGATTACATAAGGATTACCAGCCTGAGCTGCAAAATCCAAGGCATCATATCCTTCCGACACAGTGGTCATATTTATATCTGCTCCATGATAGATTGAAAATGTAATCAATCCTTTAAGATTATTGCGTACAACTGCGTGCAAAAGTGTATATCCGTGCACAATTTGAGAGTAAACATCAGCTCCTTTGCTCAAAAAATAAAAAATAATGTTAAAATTACCGGTTTCGGCCGCTAGATGCAAAGCACTGTATCGATCACATTTCCCGGTGATACAACACTTTGCCCCCGATTCATATGAAGTTTTAAGAATTTTAAAATGCTTATAACGAATAGCTAAGTAGAGAGGTGACCATCTAACGCAGTTTTTCTCATCGAGCTTGCTGCCACTGCTAATAAGCATATATGTGATAATTTCATAGCCACATTGAATTGACATATGTAGCGGAATATCACCATGTTTGTCTTTTTTATTGACATTGGCTTTATGTTGAATTAAAAATTGAACCATTTCACTCCTCCACTTGCAACGGCTCGATGGAGAGGAGTACGTTGATATTTATCAGTAAGTTTAATATTTATTCCTAGATTAAGTGAGTATTTTAAGGAATCCAATCGACCGTAATCCGCAGCTAAGTGGATGGAATGACTCACAAAATCCGTTCGACAATTAATATTAGCTCAATATTCCAACAGCATCTTGAATATGTCTAATGAGCCCGTTCGCACAGCAACATGGATGCAACAGTCATCATCTTGCGTTATTTCTGGATCGACTCCATTTTCCAATAATAACTTAACAATGTTCATTTTGTTGTATTGTATAGCCACGCATAAAGGCATACGATCCCAGGAATCCTTCTGATTTATATCGACGTATTTCAATAATCTTTCTGTTAAACCATAAACTGTCTTTTAAACTGAAGTGTTCAAGCAACACTCGAATTAATGTAAATATTTCCCTTTAGTTCCTTAAACCGACTCTGTTTACCTAATATTTATTTCTCCCATCCCAACAGCAAACTCATAAAAAAAGCACAGCTTTTGTTTACGCAATGCCTATAAAAACTTTCCACTGAAAACAAAACAATATCTCATCTCACTTCAATTCAGTTTACCCACCTAGAAACATACAACAAATTGTAACTTAGACTTGCCCAGTTCTAACGAATTTCAAACTTCTTCACCCTAAAGACAATAGATTAGCTCAAATATGAATTTTTCTCTCAGCTATCTCTTCCTACATGCTAAAAAACGTATCGCTCCTTCTCTTTCCCAAAACTTAGCGCCAATCCCCCACGTCCGGTGGGAGATCGGAAAATCGAAAGAAACGATCTTTTCGCCAGTAGCTTTCTGTGTGTCGCCCAAAGCACTCATTTTTTCTCTGTATACATTCTCTCGTTTTTGCATATAAAACAACCCTCAGTAACACGTGAGTAATTTATGTTACTTTTAACTTGTTAAGACTTGTTCAACTAGTTCGTCACTAGTATTATTGATTGCATTTTGTACACTCGCAAATGCAGTAATATTCAACGCGAAGCGATATTATAATCAATATAATCTCAGTTGTGCCAAGTAGCGGCATGAAATTGCAATTGTAAAAATTTCTTTTGTGTTATTTGTTCCTCAGAACTTATATGAGCTAAGTTCATTAAAAATCAAGTGCAACAAACTGGATATTTTATTAATAACTAGTAGTTGATCTGACCCTTTGTTAAACAGTCCGAGAAATTTCCTGCTTGTGTCCGTTTCTTTTTCCGAAGCTGTGATAAGTAATATAATACCTAATGAAAATAATCAACTTGAATCAAAACCTAATACAGTCCACTATAAACTTTTCGGTATTGAGTTTTAACCGCCAATAATCGAACACTTTCATTACGCATTATCGATTTATGCAATGGATAATGATCACCAGACATTTTTTTGTTCATGAAGTATCCTGTCTGAAATTATAAAATATGTTGATAGTCAAAAGTTCCCAAACAACAAGTTTGTAGTAAGTAGTTGTAATAGTATTTTTTAAGACTTTCAATCATTATTGACAGAACACGAAAAATTATTTTGCGAGGTGCTTATCCCTGAGCAGTATAAGGTACGAGGCTTACAGCCGTGTGCACCGACTTTTTTTCAAAGAATCGTTAGGCTGAGTGTTCCTTTAAATTACCGTTAACAACTTTTGGGTTTGCACCAACTTTAAGAGACTCTTAAACGTCCATTACAGCAGTATTAGCTAACTCACCAAGTTTCTTCCCTTGAACCAATTTAAATTTTCTTCAACCTTAAATATTCTGAGAAAATTTTGTAAATTTTTGTGACAATTTGTAATTTGTGAAAATATGATGGATTTCGATAATGAGGTTCTAGTAGATGATATGATGGAAGATGATTTGGAAGTTCTAAATTTCATAGAGATGGGATACCCAAGACATATTTTTGTTAGGACCAATTATTTTGAAGAAATGCCCCATATGGACTTTTTTAGACGACTCAGATTTACTAAACATGTTATGGCGTGCATTAGGTACAGCAAAGACAATCTCCTGGGTATACAAAATTATGTTGCGCAGGTTTTTGATGAACTATTATTCCTGGATTCTCAAAATATTTAAATTAGTTCATTATTGACCAAGTTGAATGATAAAAAAAATATTAACCACTGAAAGATAAATTCAACTTCTCAGTTGTTCAGAATAAGCAATAATTGTCAAAAAGTTGTTCTATAATTAGATATAGCCGACGGTCGTTTTTATAATCCGATACGATAATCCCACCTGATAAGGCTTTTGAATGCTTTTAATGAAATAGCTACCTGCTTTTATATTATTTTGGGGGTTCTCCAAAAACTTGCTAGATAATGTATTCGATAAAATTTTGTAAATAAATCGATTCCAATAACATCCTATAAATGGTATTTCTTTTAACTGAATTTGGCAGTTTTAATGTCCCAAAACGCAACGAAAGGTACTCGCAGAATCTAAAGAGAAAAAAAAATTTACAATATGAACACCGTACATAAACAATAAATATCAGTAGTTCCGTTAATACAGACATAACGAAAAGTGGTCGGTGAAAAACACGTAGACCGTATACAGTGCGTCCATGAAGTAACGCATACATTCATCATTAGGTTGATAAACAATCAAATTAGAAATTCTCGAAAAAGGTTGTTAATTTGATATTTTTCCCAATTTTAATATAGTAAATCAGATTGACTACTTTGTTGTCAAATAAAGTGTTTTAAATTTTGAGAGTGTTTTGACTTCATGAAAATATTAAATATCTTGAAAATCATATAATATTTGGATATGTGAAGATTATGCATTTCTCACGTAAAAACCATTACAAAATTAAATGAAAATTGCTTCAAGTTCCAGTGGCGTGAAAAATAGGTGACATATTCTTCCACAGAATGAAAAATTGGAAGATGTTTTCCATCAAAATATGCCCTTTTACACTTGAGCAAAAATGCCAAATTTCATATTAATTCATGCATCCATTCTAGGTTATCAAATTAAAACATTTAAATTATCAGAAACATTTTTTAGTTGAGTGTCCGCTATATCATACCAACAGACTAGCATGCAACATAAGTGAATCCCTGGAAAATACTTTAAACAACAGCAGTAATGTGAAAAACCTTATTAAATATCTACAAATCTAAAACATTTACCATAAAATTTAAAAGTACTTTAAAACATGTGACATGTCTATATGTATCCAAATTATTGAACAAACACAATAAATAGCTACAGACCGCTAATAGCCCTTGAGGTTGATGCGGATTCGTAAATAAAAAAAAAAAAAATTATCAGAACTAAAAATTTCGAAAAGTAAATAGGCTAGACCCCTCAATCCTTATATCAGTTTGTCCAATTTTACGAGAGTTATCTACATGCAAACGTTAGGTGTCATTATTTTCCATTTAAATAACATGTAAACAAAATTATCTTGTGCTTTAGAATCATGTAGGGAGCAATAATTTGGAATAACTGATATATTCTTGTAGGAAAAATTTTTAATATTAATTGTTTATAACACTTTCTTTTTGTACCTTTTAAATAAAAATGTCAGTCTTCCTCATTTATATTTTATTTCTGAACTCGATGATAACAGATTTTTATTACATTTCTTTTTCTGTAACTATATCGTAACCTTAGATCATACAAGACCCTCAGTAACTGTCACACACCGCTACAATACAAAACACTACTACCAACCAATATAGGGAGTTTTTAGCGTTGTATATTAACACCCTTCCTCGCTATAAACTCTTTTAAATCTAATAATCCTATGTTTAACATATGAGTTGAGAATTTTTGTCGGGACATACCTTTTGTGAGGATATCAGCCTCTTGTCTTCGAGTATCAACATAATTTAATGCAATTATATTTTGTTTTAGAAGCTCATGTATGAAATGATACTTTAAATCTATATGCTTTACTCGCTTATTATTTGCAGGGTTTTCAACTATTGCGATACACCCCTGATTGTCCTCATAAAAGGTTACCCTATCATTTACAATCTCAAAATCATCTAGCAATTTTTTTTCAACCATAAGCCTTCATGGACTGATTCTACTAAAGCTACTAGTTCAGCCTCAGAAGTTGACATAGCAATACATTTTTGTTCTCGAGTAGTCCAACTAATAGTGTTTCCAAAAATCTTAAATAAAAATCCCGAGACGGATTTTCTATCATCCCCCAGTCTGAATCAACGAAACATTCAAGATTTGTTGTATTTTGTTTTTTATATCTTAAGCCTACCAGTTCGGTTTAAACATTCAAACGGATAAGGTGTCTGTTAGTGCGAGAACCGGTGTAATTAGCTATGATGAGTGCGGGCGAGTTGAGAGGTTCACATGAACCTCCTGATCCGGGAAATCAAAACAACCATAATCCAAGTTTAATGGAGATGGGTCAAATATATGGAAATGGAAATAATAGTTCAATGAAGTCATATCAGAAAAAACCAATAAACAAATACTCTTCAACTGATCAAGGTCCCTTTTTTGTATTTATTCAAAACAAAACTGGAAATATTGGTAAGCTACATAAAATTGCTACGGCTAGGATAATTTTAAATGCTGAACCAGATATACGAGAAAATATTCTAAATATATCAGTTACAGGTATGAATAAAGTGAAGGTTGAATTAAATTCTTATTTAAGTGCAAATAAACTAGTAGAATCGAAGACCTTATCAGATAAACAATACGAAGCATATATTCCGGTATTCTTTACCTCTAAAAAAGGTGTCATTAAAAATATTGATAAAGATATTAGTGAATCGGAATTAAAGGAGATAATTAGGCCAAGATTTGGAAATAAATTTAAAATAAATTTAGTCAAAAGAATGATGCGTAAAATAAACGATGAATTAATTCCTACAACCACAATAATTGTAACCTTTATGGGACAAATGATACCTAAACAAGTAATTATAGAAAAAATGGTGTATGACGTAGAAATGTATATTCCAAGGGTGATTCAATGCAAAAAATGTCTAAGGTACGGTCATATAAATATCCAATGTAGGGGTAGGCTAAGATGTGCAATATGTGGGGATGAACATGAAAAAACCGAATGTAAGGCTATAAAAGGAGTATGTATCCTGTGTAATGGTGATCATTTAGCAACAGAAAGAAAAGATTGTTTAGAATTTCGGGAACAAAAAACAATAAAATACTGCATGGTGAATGGAAATATTTCATATATTGAAGCCAAAAGTAAATATGATAATAGCTCCTCCACAGCGACAAGAAGTCTTAATAAAAGTTCACACTATACAATAACTGCTAAGCGTAGGAGAAATGACGAAACTCATACCTCAAACAGATCAGGGTATTCAGATGAACATAGTAATATAATATATACATCAAATATAAGCAATAATCAACCAGTGTATCAAAATTACAAAAATAAACCCAATTATTACCCACAAACTCCAACCAACAATAGCTATCAAATAAATACAGTTTGTGAGAATATATTAAAATCTTTTGAAGAGATTTTAAAAAATAATTCTGTTTCGATCCAAAATCAAAATATCTTTGACGACCTAAAAAAAAAATTAATCATATTCTTTCCAATGATGAATAAAATTAATTTTGTGCAGTGGAATGCTAGGTCCATTGTACACAATAAAGGCCACTTTGAGAAATATATTTTTGAAAATCATATTGATATAGCACTTTTAAGTGAGACTTGGTTAAAAGGCAATAATGTAATTCACTTTACCGATTTCGACATATTTCGGAAAGACAGAAATGATGGTTATGGTGGTGTAGCCATTTTAATAAAAAAAAAAAATATTCAAATTATCAATGTTCCCAAATTCTATAAAATACGTTCTGTAGAGTGCGTAGCAGTTTTAGTGAAATTTAAAAATAGGAAAAAATTGAATATATATTCAATATATGCCAAACCAAATTTGAATATTTCAGAAAATGAATGGAAAACTTTTTTTGGTAGTCTAAAAAAACCCTTTTTAGTGGGAGGAGATTTTAATTGCCACCATAGTGCGTGGGGTTGTGACCAGATAGATAGAGCTGGCGATATGTTGTTGGAAGCTATAGAAGAATCACAATTGAGTTATCTAAATGATGGAACAGAAACATTAATAACGGGACCTTACAACAAAAATAAATCCGCGATAGATTTAACAATATGTTCCAATGATATATCGTCGACATTTGATTGGAAGGTGAAACGGATACCTATAGGATCTGATCATTTTCCAATTCAGATATCATTAGAGTTAGAGCCAACAGTTAGTCATAATGGAAGAGTAAGATGGAACCTAAATCATGCTAACTGGGATACATTTTCTTCGTCATTTGATAATGAAAATGTAGAATTAAATGTTGTGGAAAATGCCTACACTACTTTTGTTGAAAAATTAATTAATGTTTGTAATATATCAATTCCGAAGAAGAAAATGTCAACCTATAGTAAATTTAACAAAAAATGGTGGAATCCAGAGTGTGATCTAGCAATAAAGAACCAGAAAGATGCCTTTTTACTTTATAAACAAAATTCAAACTATGAAAATTTTTTAAATTATCAGAAAGCAGAAGCTCATAAAAAGAAAGTAATTTTGAAAAGTAGAAGAGCATCTTGGAAAGAATATTGTAATAAGTTAAACAGAAATACACCTATCACCGAGATATGGCAACAAGTTAAAAAAATTAAGAATGTATATAATTCTCCAAAAAATATAGTCGTTAACGACGTATGGTCTAAAAGGTTTCTTGATTAGTTAGCTCCAGCCTGGGTTTCACCAAATCTATTCGATCACACTGGTAATGTAGATGATGTAAGCTATTTATCAAAAAATTTTGAAATATGGGAATTGGACGTTTGTCTAAAAAATCACAAAAACACAGCCCCAGGGATCGATAGCATACACTATATTATGTTATATTATTTACCTACACAACAAAAAATGTATCTTCTAAACTTAATTAATCAAATTTGGATTACGGGTAAGTATCCGAATGATTGGAAAGAATATATTATTATCCCGATATTAAAACCGAACAGAGATCCGGAATCCCCCGATTCCTATAGAGGTATATCATTGGGCTCATGTATTCTTAAAACATTCGAAAGAATGATTAAAATGAGATTGGAAAATTGGTTGGAAAAAAATAAATTGATCTCAGAAACTCAGTATGGTTTCAGGAAATCAAGATTCACGTTAGAAAATATCGCAAATTTAGTTTTAGACATTAATTTATCATTTTCAAAACAAAAATCGTTAATATCGATGTTCCTAGATATAGAGGGTGCCTATGACAATGTAAAATTAAACATTCTTTACGAACAAATGGGAAAAATTGGACTTCCAGGTGAATTCAATAAAAAAATAGTATCAATTTACACAAACAGAAAAATATTTCTACAGGTAAATAATGAAATAGTAGGAAATAGAACTTCTAACATAGGATTACCACAAGGAAGTATTTTGAGCCCAATTTTATACTTAATATATACATTTGATTTGCACACTAGTATTTCGCATGAAGGAAAGATTTTGCAATTTGCAGATGACCTTTGTCTCTATACGGAAGGATTGGAAATTTTTCAAGGTATAACTGTCATGAATACATTATATCAACAAATAGAAAGATATTGTTTTGATAAAGGGCTAACTATCTCAGTAAAAAAAACGCAAACGTGTATATTCTCCAAAAAACATAATATACCGAGACAAATATTATTAAACAACACTATGTTTGACGTACAGTCGACAGTAAAATATTTAGGGGTATTATTAGATAGAAAGATGTTATGGAAAGAACATATTCAACATATTGTAACAAAAACAAATAAGGGACTCAATATATTAAGATCTGTGTGCCATACCAAGTGGGGTTCTGAACCAACTATTTCACTTATGTTATATAAATCTTTCATCAGATCAATTATCGATTACGGATCCATTTTCTATTCTCAAGCTGCCGAAACACATCTGAAAAAGCTAGACAGAATAGTTAATAAATCACTTCGTTTGTGTTTAGGAGCTATGAAAAGCACTCCAATATCAAACTTAGCTGTAGAATGTACAGAACCACCATTAAATCTCAGAAGAGAGTACCTTATAGACAAATTTCTGCTAAAACTCACCTCAAAAAATAGTAACATATTGATGAAAATTTATCAATTATCTATAGAAGATCTGATTGCAAATTATTGGAAAAAGAAAAATACGATACCCTTAGTGTCCTCATACAAAGATATAAAAAATTTACAGGAAGAAATTTACATCTCCAATAAATTACCATACTACTATATAAATTGGGAAGATATTAAACCTACGAATGTGTACTATCTAAGAGATTACTCTAAGTTCCCAATTGCAATAAGAAATAGTATGTTCCTATATGATGCTGAAGAGTTATTCCCTGAATATTATTTTATTTTTACAGATGCATCAAAAACTCAAAAGAATGTTTCAGTAGCAATGTATGATCCGAATAAAGGGAAGTCTTTAGGAATAAGAATAAACAACAAACTATCAATATTCTCTGCTGAATTAATTGCTATTCTAGAAGCACTTAAATATATCGATTCTTTAGAGGAAATAATCGACAGATATTATATTCTCAGACTCCAAAAGTGCAATTGTTTCGATACAAAACACCACAAAAAAATTCAAAGGAAGTCTCAGTTACATAGTAGTAGAAATTATAAACCTTATCTCCAAATTGTCATCCAGAGGAATAAATATCTCATTATGTTGGATTAAGGCTCATTGTGGAATAAAATATAATGAAATAGTCGATGAATCCGCAAAAAATTATAGAGAATATATGTATAATGGGGGCTGAAGATC
Organism: Galerucella nymphaeae; assembly: GCA_963978555.1. Taxonomy (NCBI): domain Eukaryota; kingdom Metazoa; phylum Arthropoda; class Insecta; order Coleoptera; family Chrysomelidae; genus Galerucella; species Galerucella nymphaeae. Next base: position 12,930,473 of record OZ021715.1, on the reverse strand, counting down.
TTTATCCACTGATCAAGAAAAGTGTAATGCAGAAATGGCAACAATTATTTAACACATCTCAGAAAGGTCTTTACTATAAAACTATACAACCAAATGTACAACACGAACCTTGGTTCAAGAGAACAAATTTTCATAAAAAAGCGATATCAACTGTATCGTTATGTATTATTTTTAATTTTGAGTGTAACTTATATATTACTTTTACTTAAACTTCTTTATTGTGTGATCTCCCAGAACACGTGTACAATCATGAGCGCTGAACTAACTTAACCTAGGTGACAAGTGACCTGTCCATCGATCTGATCTCATGGCCAATGTCAGTGGCTTCTACAGCCACTGTTACAACTGTTCCTTTTTTTTTTTTCTTAGTTCTAGAAAATTATACAAGTATAATAAAAGACAAAATAAAACACAATTATTCTCTATACCTAACAGGTTTGACAACTAGCCGACCTGACCTAGTTACCTAGTTATAGTGTTTTCATTTGGTGTGATTTCATTTTCTGTTGATTCTGGTATAGGGTTAGGTACAATATTCAAGTTGTTTTCAGTGTTTTCAGTATCTACAGGGTTATCAGTATCAACAAACGGTTCATTGTCAAATTTGTATGACCTTGGAGAAGGTCTTAAGTGTGACGAATTTCTACGAATTACTTTGCCCGTATTATCTCTAACTAGGTACGATCTTGGAGTGTTGGACCTGCCTATTACTTCTCCTGGTGTCTAACACTTTTGTTCTTCCTTTTTGATCATTACCGTATCTCCATCTTTGAAGTCTGATCGATCATGTGCTGTTTTGTCATAATATTTTTTATTCTTATTTCTTTGATTTTGTAACGATTCAGTATTTAATTTTGGGGTTTGATTTAAAACGTTGGCGGAGACAGGTAATAAGTTTCTTAATAATCTTTTTTGCAGTAATTCTGCTGGAGATATTTCTGTGCCAGATAATGGGGTGTTGTATTCTAGAAGGGCCATCTGCATATCATTATTATCTTCGTGACATTTCTTAAGCATACTTTTGCAAATACCAACTGCTCTCTCAGCAAGTCCATTCGACTTTGGGTAATGTGGGCTAGAAGTGATGACATTAAAATCCCATTGTTTTGCAAAATTTAAAAATTCTGCACTATTAAATGGGTTGTTGTCTGAAATAAAAGTTACAGGTATACCAAATTTTGCGAATATAGGTTTCAATTTTTTAATTACTGAATAAGCAGTCTTAGACTCTAATAATTCTAACTCAATCCAATTTGAGAAATAATCAATCAAAACTAAATAGTCATTGCCACCATATGCTAGTAAGTCAGCCCCTACTTTAACAAACGGTATATTTGGGCGTTCATGAGGGATTAAAGGTTCTTTGATTGGATTTCTAGCATATTTCATACAGGGTTCACAATTTGCTATGAAGTCTCCAATATCTTTTGACAATCCAGGCCAAAAGAATATTTTTCGGGCTGTAGCTTTAGTTTTTTCAATTCCAAGATGTGCTGCATGTAACTTGGATAGCATAAATTTTCTCAATGCCATGGGTACAGCTATTTTATCATTGAAAAACACCAATTCATTTTTTGTATACACTTGTGATCTGATTTTGTAATATGTTTGAAGTTCAATGTTTGTCAATTGTTTATTGTTGTTAGGCCAACCTTTTTCACAAAAAATTTTGATTTGTGATATAATAGGGTCTTTTAAACAAGCATTAATCAATTCCTTTTTTCTTTGTTCAGTCATTGGAATTTCAATATCAATGGAATGTACCATAACAACTGTTTGTTCTGAAACCTCTTTTGAATTTCCTTTAATAAATGATCTTGATAATAGATCTGCAATGAACATGTATTTTCCTGGTAAGTATTCTATATTAAAGTTGTATTGCATCAATTTTAGTTTTAACCTTTGCAAACGACCACTAACTTTGTAAAATTCTTTATTGCAAATTGATACAAGTGGGCGATGATCAGTTTTAATGTTTATTTTCCTACCATATACAAAGTTATGAAACTTATTAAGGCAGAAACATATGCTAAGTAATTCTTTGTCAATCTGGGGATATCGAGACTCTGTCTCTGTCAGACTTCTCGAACAAAAAGCTATGGGTTTACCATCCTGTAGCAAACATCCACCCATTCCAAACTGACTAGCATCTGCTTGAATTTCAATGCTTTTGTTACTGTCAAATATTTGAAAGTTTGGAATTTTACAAATGAGTGTTTTTACTTTATTGAATGCATACTCATGATCTGGTGTCCATTCCCAAGGTACATGATTTTTTATCAAGGTTCGTAGTGGTCCCACAGTATCTGATAAATCCGGAATATATTTATTCAAGTAATTCAGCATACCAAATATTCTTAAAAGTTCCTTCTTTGATTTAGGTGATTCTAATTTTAAAACGGCATCAATATAGTTAGGGTCTGGTCGAACCCCATGTGCAGAGAAAATTTGACCCAAATATTTTACTTCAGCCACTTTAAATTGAATTTTGCTTCTATTAAATTTAACATTAAATTTTCTGGCTGTTTCAATCACTTTTTCCAGTATTTCGTCATGTTCTTCCTCACTTTCAGCTGCAATTATTATGTCATCAAAGTATATACCAATACCAATGTCAGCAAACATTTTTTCATTGGTCCTCTGAAATACCTCAGGACTAATATTTAATCCAAAGGGAAGTCGATTAAAACAGAACTTGCCAAAAGGCGTTGTAAAGCACGTTAGTTTTCGACTTTTTTCTTCCAATGGAATATGATAAAACCCTTCTTTTAAATCTAATACTGTGAATATTGTTTTATTCTTAAGTTTTAGTGACAATTCCTCTAGCGTAGGAATTGGGAACTGATCATTGCAGATGTTTTTGTTCAAGTGGACTGGGTCTAGACATATTCTGAGAGTTTTATCAGTTTTCTCTACTATAACAATATTATTAACCCATTCTGTAGGTTCTTCTACTTTAGCTATTATATCTCTGTTTAATAAGTCATCTAAAGTCTTCTTTAATGTTGGTTTTACTGTTTCAGGTACTCTTCTGCATGCACTAATGTAAGGCATCGGATTTTGTTTTAGTTTTATTTCATATTCAAAGGGAACTTTTCCTGTACCGCTAAAAATATCTTTATTTAATTCTACTAGATTTTCTTTATTTGTGAGTTTGGAATTTATCAAATCAACCTTTTGTATCAAATTTAATTTAACACATGCATTTAAACCAAGAATGGGAATGGAGGCATCTTTGACCAGTAAGAATTTAATATTGTACCTAACCCCTTTGACATCACATTCTAAAATTATGGAACCTTGTGCTTTTATTTTATTATTACCATATGTTACTAAAGTTACATTATCAGAAACATTGATCTTATTTTTATTTATACCTAATTCACTTATTAGTTTAAAGGGAATGCAATTACATGAAGCCCCTGTATCAAGTTTAAAGTCAATTATTTTATCATTTATTTTTATGTCTATTAACCAACGTGTATTAATTGTATCAATGCTATTAATACTATCTATAAATGTTAAATTTTCTTCTTCATCTGGTTCTATTTCATAAACATTTCTATTTTTAAACCTATTTTCTCTTACTCTCTTACCATTATTTATATTACCTCTATTTTTGTTTGGAAAATTTTAATTTACACTACTAGCTTTACAGCCAACCGCAAAATGGTTTAATTTATTACAATTTGTGCATACCTTGCCAAATGCTGGACAGTTTCTCTTCATATGTGTACGGCCACATTTAAAACATTTGTATACCTCTTTGTCCTGAGATGGTCCTGCTTTTACCAAATCAACTTCCTTATCACTTCTTAGATTCTTTGCTTGCCTTTTACTAGCCTCTGCTGCCAGACATATCTCTTCTGCTTTGACTAAGGTTGATTTTGGTTGTTGTAATAACCTTTCTTGAAGCGACAAGTCTGTAATACCACTTACAATCTTGTCTCTAATTAAAGATTCTTGTAGACCACCAAAATTACACACAGCTGCCAATGTCTTTATGTCAGTAATGAAGTGGTCAAAGTCCTCACCATCTTGTTGTGTACGAGTGAAAAATTTATACTTATCATAGGTTTCATTTCTTAGTGGCTTGCAATACTTTTTAAAAGCCTCTACCACTTCAACAAAGTTTTTTTTCTTATCTTCTGTTAGATTGAAAGTTCTGAAACGTTTTTGTGCTTCTTCACCAGCTAGGTTTAATAAAATTGCTACTCTAGTCGTATCATCTTTTTCAATTAGCCCTGTCGCTGACATGTAAATATCTAAGCTTCTTAAGAAGTTTTCTAAATTTTCATGAGCATCCTTGTTGAATACAATGCTTTTCGGTGGTTTGAACCCTGTTACATCCATCTTGTACTAATCTCTTAATTATCTTTATTAAAGGTCCAGTCAACCTGACACCATGTATCGTTATGTATTATTATTATTTTTAGTGTAACTTATATATTACTTTTTATCAGAAATTAATAAGACTTTTACTTAAACTTCTTTATTGTGTGATCTCCCAGAACACGTGTACAATCATGAGCGCTAAACTAACTTAACCTAGGTGACAAGTGACCTGTCCATCGATCTGATCTCATGGCCAATGTCAGTGGCTTCTACAGCCACTTTGCAGAATTCGATTCAATCATTGTTTAACACCTGTTTATAAAAAAAAATGAAAATGTCAGATATATTTCTGTGTGAATGCGGAGAAGAAGGATCTCTGGAACACATAGTATGGAACTGTAACCTAAATGAGGAAAAAAATTCAAAATTCTCAGATGTATTGTATAATTATATTTACTCTTCAAGAATTAAATTGGTAAGACCATTTAACTTACAGCAATTAGTACAATCATCGGATATAATTATTCATAATTTATTGTATAAACATGTTGTTAATTGTAACATATCATTGTAAGTAATCCTGTGTTTTATCCCAACTGTAACCCTTTCTACCCGAGGCCCATTCAGTGATGTAATAAAAACGCTTTGATAGGCCCCTAAGCGTGGCATGTGTCCCTGTCTAATCCTGAAAAAAAAATATATATAAAAAAAAAATTAATAAATAAAAAAAAAAGAAAAAAAAACAATAAAAAAAAAATGATAATAAAAAATATAAAAAAAAATTATTTAAAAAAAAATTAATAATAATTTCAAGTTATATTAACTAACACATTATATTGTACAATAAATCATATTGAAATGGGGTCCATACTTACTCTTTCAAAAAAAATTTTTACGAACGAACTAAAACATATTCGGCTAATGGAGCTCCTCCCTAGTCACAAACAAACAAACAAAAAAAAAATCTTAAGCCTACATATTGCGTTCCACTCAAATATCTTAAAATTCGTTTCAAATGATTCCATATAGAAATGTCAACTTTATCCTGGAATTGGCTAAAATAATTCACACTAAAACAAATATCAGGTCTAGTGCCTGAAGCAAGATACATCAAGCAACCAACAAGTTCTCTTATAGGTTTGTCTATAAAATTACTATCAGGTTTCTGTAAATTCAATTTAGGATCAATTGGCACTGATGTAGGTTTGCAGTTGTCAAAGCCAAAACGTTTTAATAATGTTTTAATGTATGTTGACTGATTCAATAATAGTATTCCCTTTTCTCTATCGTACTCAGCTTCAAGACCTAAGAAATGTTTCAGGTTGCCCTTATCTTTCAGTTCAAATTCTTTCTTTAGTTTTTGTTTAATATTGTTTATGTCATTCAAATTTGCCACTGCTAAAATAATATCATCAACATATATCAGCAAGAAAACATTTCCCATTTCATTTTTTAGTTTATATAAACAGAAATCAGTTTCAGATCTTTTAAAACCAATACTAAGAAGAAAGTTATTTATTCTTTCATTCCAACACTTGCTAGATTGTACTAGCCCATAAAGAGCTTTATTTAATTTATAAACATGACATTCAGGACATTTGGTTCCTTTTGGTGGGTGAATATAGATATTTTCATTCAGAGTACCATTTAGAAAGGCCGAATTTATGTCTAACTGAATAAAATGGTATTTAAATTGATTTCCAATGACTAATAAAGTTCTGATTGTACTCATTTTTGCTTCCGGAGAATATATATCTGAATATTTACTTTTTTCCTGAGCAAACCCCCTCACTACAAGCCTATATTTGTCACACTCATTTTCTTCCAAGGGTTTAAAGGCATAAACCCATTTTGTGTCCAAAATTTGTTCATTTTTGGGTTTTGGTATTATTTCTAATGTTTTATTTTTATCAATTGAATTCAATTCCCTGTTCATGGCATTTAACCAATCACTCCTATCATTTCTCTCATTCAGATCTTCATACCCCTCTGGAACATTTTCTAAATATTTCATTGCATTAAGTGCTATGTAAGTTTCATAATCATCATGCCATTGTGGTGTTTTTCTAATTCTATTACTCATTCGTACATGTTCAGTCATACCTAACTCATCATCTTCTCTTTTATTATCTTCATTCTCTTGATTTTCTTCATCTGCATGTTCATCATTTTCATAATTATTTTTGTCTTCCTGGTCATTCAAAGTTGCACATTTTCTATTAAAGTAAAATTCACTTTCATTGAACTTAACATCCCTTGATACTATTACATTACTTTCTTTTATATTCCACAACCTGTAACCATTTTGTGTATAGCCCACTACAATACATTTTTCAACTTTAGAGTCAAACTTGTTCCTTATTTCTTTTCTTATATCCTACTGTACCAAAAATTCTCAAATTGTTGACATTAGGTTTTCTCTTATACCAAATTTCTGCCGCAGTTTTATTTTGAAGGGTTTCAGTAGGCCCTCTATTTATTACATAATTAACTTTTAAAATAGCCTACCCCCAGAGTTCTTTTGGTACACCTGATTCATTTATAACAGCCCTAGCTCTTTCTACTAGTGTTCAGTTTTTGCGTTCTGCCTTACCATTTTGTTGTGGTGTATATGGAATTGAATAATCAAAAACTACCCCATTTTCCCTACAAAAACTCCCAAATTCATTTGATACATATTCCCCTCCATTATCACATCTCAGTTTTTGAATTGTAAATCCAAACATTGCTTTTGTCATGAAATAAAATTCTTTAAACTTTGTAAATGCCTCATTTTTATTTTTGATCAAATATACTGATGTGAAGTTAGAAAAATCGTCTGTGAAAGTAATAAAATACTTACTTCCATCATATGCAACTGGTGTTATTGGTCCACATATGTCTGTGTGAATAATTTCGAACATTTTACCACTCCTTTTCCTGGTACCAAATGGTTTTCTACACATTTTACCTACTGTGCATGGTTCACAAAATTCTAAATCCGAGACTTGAACATTTCCTAAGCCCTCTACTATATTCCCACTGACTAATTTCTTGAGGCTTTGAAAATTCAAGTGTGCAAACCTTTTGTGCCATTTGAGAAAAACATCATTTTTATTAATATCTATATTATGGCACTCATTATTAATTACATTGAAACTAATTTCATACAAACTATTTCTTTGTCCAATTCCTATGATTTCATTATTATGAATAAGTTTAACCGATCCCTCTCCAAAGTTGACACTCAACCCAGGCATTTCCTATTTTTTAACCGATAGTAAATTTCTTCTTAAAGAAGAGTGTATATATATATTTTTCATTTTACAATTTGTTTCCTTTCCCATCACATTACTGATTACATTAATATTTCCTACCCTTGTAGCTGAAAGATAATTATCATTTTTTGCAATAGCTATTTTTATATGGCTATTAAGCATTGCAATTTCAGAAAATGCATTTTTATCATTAACTAAATGATCTGTGCAGCCAGAGTCAATACAAAAAATTGACTAGTTAGAATTGACTTGTGATATACTATCCCCTACATTAAAACAAACATTTGATACATTTTCATCACTCACTTGGCTCATCTGTGTGTCTTCTTGTTCAGTAAAGTTGCTCGTGTTTGTGTTTTGCATATTACCTTGGTTTCTCTGTTGTGTAAATCTGCCTCTGTAATTACCCCTGTACATTCCTCTTCCTCTATTTACGTATCTTCCCTTACTATTTTGTCCATTTCCTCTTGGGTTGTAATTATAGTTTCTTCCATCATTAAAGCTATTTTGTATCCCACCTCTAAATTGGCCTAGCTGCAATCTACACTCTCGTTTGTAGTGCCCTGGTTTTCCGCATCGATAACATCCTGCCTCATTGTTAAAAGCAGTTTGTTGAACTTGATTAATAATTGGTTTACTCAAATGGCATGTTTCTTCTTTACCTAATAATTTCTTTTTAACATTTTCATATTTTAAAGTGTCTTCAGGCATATTTTCGATCACAGTAGCAACCATTTCGTATGACTTCGGTAGGGTTAGTAGCAGGTTGCAGATAATATCTTTTTCATCTATTTGTACCCCTGTACCTTTCAATTCTCTCAAGACTTCTTCAAATTCTACAATAAATGTTTTTAATGATTCACCTTCTTCCAACTTCATAGATAGCATCTTTTTCCTTAGGTACAATTGTCCAGGCAGCCCTTTCTTTCCAAATTTGTCCTCAAGCACTCGCCACATGTCATAGGCGGTTTTCTGATCTCTTAAGCTCTCAATGTGTATGTCAGAGGTAGGGGAGAAGTGGCATGAAAGGGACATTTTTAGCATATTTGTAGGAATACCTCATTTTTAATTCATTAAAATGTTCCTCTTTATCCAGATGAATGGTTGATTGAAATATCAGAAACTGCGAGAGTCAAAACGTACAAAAAAAAATCTCATCACTTTTTAGAAGTCAATTTGTGATATGATACCATTGTCCCTTTCAATACACTCAGTTGTAATGAAAGGGACACTTCAAGTGATGAAAGGGACATATTCAAAACAGTGAAACAAACTCTGGATGAATGAGAAAAACACAATGTAACTAATTTATTTTTCATTCAACGAAATACATATATATATATATATATATATATATATATATATATATATGTACAGTATGATGCAAAAGTATGGAATAAATTCATTATTTCAGAAACAGACGACTTTTAAAAAAAATCTTAAAACACGTCAATTTTAATTTTTGAATGGCCATCAACTGCTATAGATGTGTTGGACATTACGTCATTAGTGATGGCGTAATGACGTCATCGACGATTTTTTTAAATACAAACCGAGGTCACGTGACAGCTCATTTGAAAGGTCTCCTTATCGCCTTTGCAACAATGTAATCATTTAAATATTTATTTCTACAGGGTTAACCAAAACTGTTGGTTTATTAATACAATTAACTTGGAATAAATGTTTACTTACATACAATTAAATTACAACAAATGTTCAAATTGCCGACCTTCAGCAATGATACAATGAGAAAGGCGAGCAGTAAATTCTTTCGTAACGTTTTCGAGGACTTCAGGTGTTATTTGTGCAATTTCCGTTCGGATTCGCTCCCTCAACTCTTCTACATTATTCGGTCGACTTTGATATACTCTGCTCTTTAAATATCCCCACAAAAAAAAGTCTAACGGAGTCAAATCTGGAGACCTTGGTGGCCATTCGATAGGCCCCCTTCTTCCTATCCACCTTCCTGGGAAAACGTTATTAAGGTAATTTCGTACCTCAACGCCATAGTGTGGGGGAGCCCCATCCTGTTGGTACCATAAATCATTTCTATTTGGAAATAGCTGATTCAGCTGTGGCAACAGATAATTTTGAAGAAATTCCAGATAACTAGCAGCAGTTAGGTTTTCCTCAAAAAAATATGGCCCTACAATTTGATTGTTTATAATGCCGGCCCAAACATTCACCTTCTCGGGATATTGTGTCCTATACTCTTCCATCCAATGTGGATTTTCACTTGCCCAATATCGACATGTCTGGCGATTTACGTGACCGTTCAGCATAAAAGACGCTTCATCTGAAAAAAGTACCTTTTGTATGAAACCCGGATCTCTGTTACATTGTTCCATAACGATTTCGCAGAATTCGATTCTTCTATCAAAGTCATCTTCTAATAGCTCCTGGACCAGATGTACTTTGTATGGATGCCACTTCTCCTTTTTTAGCACTCTTACAACAGTTGATTGGTGGACATTAATATCTAGTGCGACCTGCCTAGAACTTGTATGAGGATTTTCTTGAAACGCCAGTACAACGTCCAGTTTTTTGGCTTCGGATATTGAAGTTCTACCGCTTCTGGGAAGATCTTTAACATGGCCCGTTTCTCTAAATTTTTTTTCAATTTTACTTACTGCTGATTGAGTAATTGGATCGCGATTGGGGTATTTAGCATTAAATAAATTACGAACTTCTGCTTGAGTCCTCACTCTATCTCCATAACCAATCATGGTTAAAATCTCGATTCGTTCTGTTTCTGTTAGTTTCATTTTTGTAAATGCTGTTATTAATGTCGCAAAAAATTCGAAGAGTAAAAATTTGACGTCTATTATTTGACAGATTCACAGATCATTGACGAATAAAGACGAGTCAATGACAATATTGATTTAAATATTTTTGTAAAAATAATTCCGAGCACTTACTACAATAATTAATTCCAAATTATAATGTAGCATTGTTTTTATCAATGTATTTTTTTTCGGAACCAACAATAAACACTATTCTGTTTTATTCCCAGTGGCGGTCCTTAGTGTATTATAGTTCAGTGAATGAATATTTATTGTAATTCCATGTTACTTAACAAAGTTCATAATTTTGGTTAACACTGTAGAAATAAATATTTAAATGATTACATTGTTGCAAAGGCGATAAGGAGACCTTTCAAATGAGCTGTCACGTGACCTCGGTTTGTATTTAAAAAAATCGTCGATGACGTCATTACGCCATCACTAATGACGTAATGTCCAACACATTTATAGCAGTTGATGGCCATTCAAAAATTAAAATTGACGTGTTTTAAGATTTTTTTAAAAGTCGTCTGTTTCTGAAATAATGAATTTATTCCATACTTTTGCATCATACTGTATATATACAGTGGACGGCTAATTTATGGAATATTATCATTATTTCGAAAACCGTCGAGTTTTGAGGGTGATCCCGAAACAGGTCGATTTTTGTTATAAAATACCCATCTTATAACGTACATGGAGTAAGGATGACGTCACCGGTGTGGGTGTAGTGACGTAATCGTTAATTTTTTTAAATAGAAATCGGTATAATGCGACACCTCATTTGAAGGAGAATTTAATTCTCTATTTAACGACATTACATTTGTAACTAAAATATTTTTTTAAGGGTACAAAAACATTTCTTTTTTATTTAAATTCAACCAAATTACAACTAATGATTTAATTGATAACGTACCTTAAAGTAACCAAATTATGCATAATAATTATTTTAAATTAAATGTTCGAAATGCCCTCCATCGGTTTCTTGACAATATGCGAATCTACGGACACATTCATCAAGTACATTGCGGATGACTTCTGGAGTAATGGGACTCATTTCATGCCTAATTCTATCTTCTAAGTTCTGTAAATTTTGGGGTCTATTGACATAAACTTTTGATTTTATGTAACCCCACAGGAAAAAGTCTAGAGGTGTTAGATCTGGCGACCTTGCTGGCCACTCTATAAAACCTCGTCTTCCGATCCATCTCCTGGGAAAGCAATTATTTAAAAATTGACGTACTTCACGTGCGTAATGCGGAGGGGCTCCATCTTGTTGAAACCAGATATTGTCACTAGGTAAATTTGCATTACTCCATTACTCCAGAAGTCATCCGCAATGTACTTGATGAATGTGTCCGTAGATTCGCATATTGTCAAGAAACCGATGGATGGCATTTGGAACATTTAATTTAAAATAATTATTATGCATAATTTGGTTACTTTAAGGTACGTTATCAATTAAATCATTAGTTGTAATTTGGTTGAATTTAAATAAAAAAAAAATGTTTTTGTACCCTTAAAAAAATATTTTAGTTACAAATGTAATGTCGTTAAATAGAGAATTAAATTCTCCTTCAAATGAGGTGTCGCATTATACCGATTTCTATTTAAAAAAATTAACGATTACGTCACTACACCCACACCGGTGACGTCATCCTTACTCCATGTACGTTATAAGATGGGTATTTTATAACAAAAATCGACCTGTTTCGGGATCACCCTCAAAACTCGACGGTTTTCGAAATAATGATAATATTCCATAAATTAGCCGTCCACTGTATATATACAGTCTGTTCGCTGAATCTTTTCCCATGTATGAAATGATTCACATACTACTTTTTGTATTACGTCTCTTTCCTACTCACAGAATCGTAACCCCTGAAATGAATCCGTTTGTTCCATTACAGCGTAATGTAACAAACAGAGATAGCCATATGATGAATGTCGGCGATAGGTTTAACGCGAATCTGTACGTTGACGTCGTTGACAGACCAAAGACTTTGTTCACAACTACGACCTACGTGTTATTTAATGTATTGATGTATTGCGTTTGTATATTAATGATGACGCATGGGAAAAGATCCAACGAACCAACTGTATCTGAGTGTATTGAAATGTTCACATCATTCCAATAATATTGGAGAAGTCGACAGGAAAATAGTAAAAACCTTGGACTCTTTTCGTTCCATCCATTTGTGTTGGTTGGGGGAGTTTCATAATAGTATCCTCTTCATTGACGTCGCTTATATCTTCGCCGGAAAATGTGAAATTGTCGGTTTTGTTAGACTTCTTCATGAATTGAACATAGTATTCTTTTTTTGCGATATTCTGGATAACTTTCCCAACGGCATGCCTGAAATTATTCTTTTCTTTTGTTTCGAATTTCACTACGACAAAATCATTTTTTTGTATATTAAGACATTCATTTTCATTATCAGCTGTGATATCTTCGAAATCTTCACTATCCTCGCTATAGTCATACTCCACACTATCTTCTTTTTCACTGCTGCTGCTACTACTACTTTATGTTAGGATCTTTCTCTTCACTTTCGAATCCCTATTAACAGGACGTTTCTTACTCTTATTATCTTGTTGATTCTTCAATAAAGCCATTTCAGGTGTGTCTGTGATAACTCGTGAATATCCTCTTTTTCTTCATCCTGTTTTATCTTGCCTGTTGGGAGCTTTTGGAAAAGGTCTCACACATTCAGGAGATATAATATTTGACTTGGGCGAAGTTTCTTCTCGTTCTCGGAAGCTATTCGATATACGAAAAATGTCCTCATGCTCCTGAGTATCAGCCACATTACTGCAACTTACCACAGAAGTAGCAGTGTTGACATCATTTCCTACGGACGGTGGTGGACGATCTGTTACTGATGAGCATAGGAAGTCTTATTCTGAGAAGTTATGTGAATTGAATGGATATATTCCTGACTTGGAGAATCCTGCTACAATGTTCTTTATTGTGAATGATTTCTCATACGATATTTTCGCAAGCTTCGGAAGCGTATAAATTGTCGCTGTCCTACCCGGATTACTTATCATCCAATCGTTGAGAGCTGACTTGAAGAAGCTCTTAAAAGGACCAAACACAGATATGTCTAAAGGCTAAAGCCTATGACTACAATGCGGTGGGAAAGTCAATATAATGACGTTATTCTGCCTTGCATGCATCACCACATTTATGCTCAAATGGCTATCGTGATTATCAATCAAGAGTAGAATTGGTTTATCTTTTGTTGGTTTCGCGTACGTGACAAAGTGTTGGAAGGATTTGAAGAAATTGTCACTAGTCATCCAACCTGATTGGTTGGCTAAACCCAAACTTCCAGCTGGACGATCTTCTGTCATGAATGGTTTGAAATTTACCCGGGGGAAAATGAAAGCAGGAGGTATGCTATTACCAGTCGCCGATACAAATGCAAGCATAGTTACAAGTTGCCCACGTTCTTGAGAACAAACTTGACCTACTTGCTTCACGCCTTTCTGAGCAATCACATTAGGCATTTCTGTTACAGTAAGTAGGCCTGTTTCATCTGCATTATAAATATTATCTGGTGTAAATTTGTATCTCTTAAGAACGCGCTCTAAATTACTGTAGAACTTTTCAACTGTGTTTCTGTTGAAAGCCGTGGCACGAGCCAAACTCGTTTTTTCTGGCTTCCTTAATGACAGATCTTGGTGTCGTTTGACAAATCCTTTGTACCAGTCGATGCCAGCGATTTGATTCCTATTCCAACAATTTGGAAATTCTTTACCCAGTTTTTTCGCGTATTGGAATGCTAATTCCCGCATTTGTATACATGTTAAGCCATAGCACATTTTTGACGCTGTTTTCACGTAATCAGCAAGTAACGCCTCTTCTTGTGTAGAAAATATTTTTCGGTTACCTATATTTGGACAATATACAAATGTATCCTCTTGTTCCCTCGCTCTTTTGGCTAACCTGGCTAGCAACGATTTTGCTATCCCGAAAGATTTAGCTGTTGACCTAATAGACTGACGATTATTAATAACCTCCAAAACTGCTTGTTGTATTTCATTGGCACTTTTTCTTATGCGTTTGTTCTTTATAGGACGTTCGTTTTCCATGATACTAGAAAAAGTGAGAAATCCCATGTGAAACTATGGATAAAAATCAGAAGTCATGAAAGGGACATGCCAAGTCATGAAAGGGACATGTCCCTTTCATCAACCGATCTGCTGTCCCTTTCAATACTGGCTTATTTTTTTTGCTAATAATAAACATAACACTTTTCTCTAACAATTTTTTTGACATTTGGCAATGCCGTATTAAAGCCTGAACCTCACGTATTATGTGATATCGAAAATGATTCTACTCACTTGATTTATTCAGCAATTACATTGATTTGAACGCCGACTGAATATTCCACTTATGACGCTCATAACAGACTGAATGAAATATTTTTGCCCAACAAGGAAATACGTCGCTCTCGATAAAGTAGAATACGTTTAACTATTAGAGACATCTAATGTGCACCGTTTGAACTACCTGTGATGTTCAAATTGCTTACAGTGACCATTGTCCCTTTCAACACATGTCCCCTTCATGCCATTTCTCCCCTACATTGTACAATCAACGATTTGGCCCTATTATCATTTTTGTAAAACTTGTTCTTGCCTTCCTCATTTAAGCTGTCTACATCAATCAATTTTTCTACTTGTTGGATTACGGAATTTTCTGCTAAAATCATCTGCATCCTAAATTTCCAATTCATATAATTATCATCCTTTAAAACTTCCATATTATAGGTATATGAAGACATTGCGACTCACGTGTTTTTATTCTTAACCTCACTGCTCTTTATTTTATTTCTCTTCTCGAGATCCTGGGCCCATAACCTTTCAATATTAATTGTTTATAACACTTTCTTTTTGTACCTTTTGAATAAAAATGTCAGTCTTCCTCATTTATATTTTATTTCTGAACTCGATGATAACAGATTTTTATTACATTTATTTTTCTGTAACTATATCGTAACCTTAGATCATACAAGTACGATGGCGTATTAGTGCCATCACAAATTTATTTTATTTAAAATTTTGTGAAAATAATCTCAATATTTTGAGAAAAAAATCTCAAAATTTTGAGAAATAAAAGTCGAAATTTTGAGTCAAATTGTAAAGGAAGAAGAAAGATATTAAAGGGTCCTATTATAAGGTCTAGTCGTCATTATTTTATTTATTTTTTATTAGGTATTATTTTGTTAATAGTTGAAACTTTAAAAGTAATCATGGAAAATCGTTTAAAGGAATTTTTAATCATGAGAGGCTTATCATCCCAAAACATTGAACTAATGGAAAATGAGAAGGTAAGTACCTAAATAGTCAACCATTTGTTCCGATTTTATTATAGTTCATTTTCTATGTAGCCAAAGGAAGTAATTTAATTCTATAGTTATTTCCTTTCAAATGAAGACAATATCAACAAAAGTAATTTGCAGATCCCACTGCAGTAGATTGTAGACCCAATTGAAAACATTTGGGCTTCTCATTGCAGCAACTACCTACATGGTCTAGATTCATTATTAATACTTTGAAGTAATTTAGTTGATAGTGATAAAATGAAAAAATTATCCAGCCTACTGGTATTTGCTTTTACAGATGAAGTGCAGGAGAACCCTGAAAAACCTTGGTTTCAGTAGTTCATTTAACATTTTCTTTTCAGATCACCATGGATACAATTAAGTTACTAGATCCTGAGACCATGGAAAAATTTATACCAAAAATTGGTGATTGTTTAGCTGTGCTTGACTTCTGTTCTAGGAATGATGTTTCACAGATGAATAGGAAGGGGAGTCTGTTAAAAAAACTTCGATCCAAATTAAATAAGCACAACTACGAAAGTGAGGGATTTACTTCATCCAAGAAAAAATCCTCGGCAACAAAGCCTACTAGAGTGATTGATATTGGCTGGATGCATTCAGTAGATGGGCGGTTGGTTCAGATGAGAAGCAAACAAGGGGGGGGAACGCGCAAAGTTTCAGTGGACAAAAACACCAAACCTGAAGGAATATTAGAAATTGGAAAAAAACTATTTTTTATTAATGATATGTGTAAACAAGGACATATTTCTGAATTCACATTCATCTTGAGTGATTTCAAATGCCAGGAGATAACTGACAACTTAACCGTTGAGGAGATATTTCAATTGACACATTTGAGTAACCTTAGGTTTTACATTACCACTTTTAAAAAACATAAGGAAAAACCAAGTACAAAAATAACTAAAAAAAATTGTATTACTGATAACTCAATTTTGTCTCTTAGTGATGAGTCTGAAGAAACTCCTTACTTGGTTAAAAACGATGAGCAATCAATTTGTTCCAGATCAAGAAATGAGAGCAAGATTACTGTATCAAATGAGATTGAATCTCTTGAAAGATTGGAAAATATAGAATTGTTTTTTGATGATGATTTCAGTGACATAATATATAGAGAAACCTCACCAGTACCTGTATCAGTCAGGCAGTCATTTTATTCTCTAGATAATTCCGAGGATGAAACTGGATCTACCTTGCAACCTCCCCAGGAAAACAAATCTGATGAAATTGTTTCACTGGTTAGACCAAGCGGTTTTATTGTGAATTCAGTTGGGGCACAACATAATGAATATGCTAACACAGATAATATCTTTAATATTGTTATTCATAGAGGAAACGTTGTTGAAGATTTGATAAGCCAGTTTGTTCCAATGCCAGTACATGTGAATAATTCTATAAAACTAGAAGTATACCTTCCTAATGGAGAATTAGAAAAAGCAGCAGACATTGGTGGTGTATTCAGGGATATATTATCTGAATTTTGGCAAGAATTTTCTGATAAGTATACATTAGGTACTCAGGCAAGGATGGGAGGATGAACGTTATTTTCCATGCCAGATTTCAAAATGTTTTATGGAAGCATGTATATTTAACCAAGTTCAGTCCGACTTAGTAGAAGATTTATTTAATTTTGTGTCAGAAATGGATTCGAAAGTACTACACACTGCTTTTTATAACTACACCGATGTTGATGTAGATGATTTGTTGGATTGCTTGGAAAATTTAGAATGTAAATGGAGACCAAATGAACACAATATAAAACGGTTAATTACAGATCTGGCTCATAAGGAGTTGATACAAAAGTCGACATTTATAATTAATCAGTGGTACCCTATTTGAAAAGTATGTTAAAATCAGATAGGCTTGAACATATTTATGAAATGCAAATAAATCTTAATAAACTTGTAATTAAAGCACTAGTTTTTGATGAAAATCTTTGTGAGGCACAATTAAAAGTATCAAATTTTCTAAAGAAATTTATAAGAGAAAGTGATCGCAATATTTTATCGAATTTATTGAGATTCATAACAGGTTCAAACATGTTAATACCTGACACACAAATTGTAGTCACATTTGCAGAAAGTACTAGTGATTTTTGTAGAACACCAACGGCACACACATGTGCCAGGATACTAACTTTACCTTCAAGCTATGAGTCTTATCCAGATTTTAGACATGAATTCAGGTGTCTGTTAACTTCAGAAGTTTGGATAATGGATATCGTTTAGTAGTTGAGTTAACATGCCTATCAGTGTAATATTACCTAAAATTTACTTTTTAAGTCTTAATCTGATCTCATTGTAGTTTATATGAATATTATATTTATTTCTTGGTTATTGTTGCAGATTGAAATAGGGTAAGAATTTTTAGTTGTACAGTAATATACCTACTTTATTGAAAATAAAATGAAAACTACGATTTTTTACGTTTTTGTTAGGTATAAGTACTTTATGTGATGAAATTAATTTTCATTTCAATAAAAAAACTATAAAGGAATAAGCAAAATTTCATTAGACTAGAACCCAAATGTCCTCTTCCGTCTCCAAACCAATAATTTAAACGTATGTTTTCCCACACAGCAATGACAGTATCTATATCAGCCTGATTAGATACTTTTATTGTTTTATTGCCTACATAAAAAATTTGAAAAGATAAATGTAATAACACTCAAAATTGGTGAAACTTGGATGCAAGATCCAAAAGGAGTCAATAACATTAATATAGGTATTTGAGGACAACATGAAAAATAAAATGTTTTTTAGTCTTGACACGCCATGTATTTAACTCAGTCAACTGTTCAACGCCATTATTCCAAAATAAATTGTAAAAAATTGTTGGTTAGGTACCTATACAAGAAGTGTAGGTACAATAATAAATAAATAAAAATGTATGTTCATTTGCTTTAATAATAGTAGTGTATTAACATGATCCATATGATGCTATTGAATTATAATATTCTAAATTTGTTATGCTTGATTCATAACAAATTCAGAATCTCATTACTTAATAATGAATATAATTCAATAGCATAATATGGATCATTTGTTAAAGTTAGTTACACATAATTCAAATATTTCAGCATCACATGGGATATTTATAAATTTGCATTCTTGCTTGCAGTTTCTAATGTCATTTTCACTAGCACGATTAATGTAATCTTTTGTTCCATATACATCTGGCAACTCAAACATTGTTATTGGTCTCCCATTTGGTGCAACTGAATTTTTCCTGCCACTTATTCTGTGTGTGTTCCATTCAAATGCTACAGTGTCCAAGTCGTCCTAAAAATTAAAGAGTATTATTAATAATCATAATAATTTATTGATAAATTTAGACTTTGAAAAAAAATGTATGACAAGTCAAGTTGTATAAAGACATCAATAGGTATTCACAAATAGTGACTCAGGACATTAAAACAAATTTATCCAAATCACAATCTTAACATAAATTCCTCAATGCCATAGTAACCTTTTAGAGGAAGTGCGAGGACGCTTGGGGAAGCAAAATGCCAACCTGAGGGTGAACGGCTGGCTCCTCCTGAGTCGAAAAGTAAAAGAAAAAGGCCAAATCCTGGCCTACTCCATTGACGAGGTCTCCCATGGGGCCTTGGCAGCTAACCAGTTCAGAGCTTACTACAAGCTCAACATGGTTACTTTCAGGGTCCTGGGGGGGGCTCGCCGAGTGGGGAAATTCAGGGTACTTCAGGGGAACCTCCATCACAGTAAAGGGGCTTCGGCGGAACTTACTGTGATAAGAGGGAAGTATGAAGTGGCCCTTCTTCAAGAACCCTGGATTAACAGAGGTAAGATTATGGGACTGAATGGCATTGGTGAGTTGATTTATGACAGAACCTCTGACCATCCAAGAACATGCATTATTGTTAAGAAAGGTATAAAAGCCCTTTCACTAACAAATTTTTGTTGTAGGGACCTAGCGGCGGTCCTCATCACACTGGGGCAAGGAAATGGGACTAGAGAAGTAATTCTCGCATCGGCCTATCTTCCTTACGATGACCCCAGACAACCACCAACCAGGGAAGTCGAAGAACTGGTCAAGTACTCCAGAAAGAAGGGTGTGCAGCTGATCATTGCATGCGATGCCAACTCACACAATCTTAACTGGGGAAGCACCAACACCAACGAAAGAGGTGAGTCATTACTAGAATTTATTACGGCTAACAATTTGAACGTATTAAATGAAGGAAATAAACCAACTTTCGCTAACTCAAACAGAAAGGAGGTTATCGATATCACGATTGGCACTCATTACATAAGTAACTTCGTGAGTAATTGGCATGTGTCCGAGGAAGAAAGCTTTTCTGACCACAGACACATATACTTTCAAATTTCGGGAACCGAACCGAAAATAGAATACTATCGTAACCCGCGAAAAACGAACTGGGAAGCATATAATGCAGAACTAGTTAACAGTTTAGACCGAACGATGGTAAAAATTAAGAACACAACAGACCTAGAGATAGCAGCAGACCTACTACTACTACTACTAAGTTTGCAGGCGAACCTTGTCCTGGACAAACTCAAGCCAAGGTTCCGGCACTGAGGCCACTGGCGGGCCCATTGTGCCATTCCTGCTACCTAGACATCCATAAAGCCGAGCCCTTCAATAAAGGCCACAACCTTTTTCAATGGATGCCTGCTTGTGTCTCCAGGGGCCAAAACAGGGACTCCGAAGATTCGTCTGCGTAGTACAGCCCAGTGTGGACACTCTAGGAGAACATGGACTGACGTTTCATCAGTCATGCCGCAACCCCTGCATAGGGAACTTTCCTCTACTCCTAAGTTGTGGAGGTGTTTCATCATACAGCAGTGCCCCGTTAGGAGTCCTGCTATCTTCCTTAGCCTACTTCTTGGTAGTTCAGTAGCTGCTCTAGTGTGTCCATCAGTCCATCCCTTCAGTAAAAGTTTGGATTGCCTAGGACCCTGCAGAGCATTCCAATGAGCGAGGTGCTGATTCTTCAGCCACTTCTTCGACTCCTTGCGTATTCTTTGTTTTGTTAGGCCCAAGGTCGGGCCCGGGCCGCAGAAGGGAGCTGCCGCCCCCTCCGCAGCCAGTGCATCCGCCATCTCGTTGCCTTCAAAACCAGAGTGGGCTGGAATCCATTCTAGCCGCACCACATTGCGCCTTGCAAGATTAGCAAGTCGTTCTCGACATTCATTAGCGAGTCCTGAGTTGCTGGTGCACCCACTCAGGGCTTTAATTGCTGCCTGACTGTCGGAGTATATGGTTATGCGTCGATCCACATAACCTCTGTCTAGGTTTATCTGCGCACATTCCAAGATAGCATATAACTCGGCCTGATATGCAGATACACCATCACCCAATGGTACACGAACTTGTGTTCTTGGGTTCCTAGAGTAAATTCCAGCCCCTGCTCTATCACCGGAGCATGAGCCATCTGTGTACCAGACAGTCCCATTAGGCTGTGTATTCCTCTCTTTTTCCCAGGATTCTCTATCCCGGATCATGGTCCTGTACGGAGTTGCGAAGTAGTACTTTCGCAGGCATTCGTCAGGTGCTCGAGCCAGAACTGGAATATCTTCCAGAAGCCGGAGCTTCTTGACGTGCCTGCACTCTTCCCCTCTTCGCACGTATCCCAGCTGTTTTAAGCGCAGAAAAGCCCTCCCCGCCTCAGCCTCGATCACATGGTGAAGAGGCCGAAGACCAAGGATCACTTCCATCGCAGCAGTTGGTGTAGTTCTCATGCAGCCAGTTGCCCCCAAACTGACCACCCTTTGAAGGCGTGTCAGTTGCGATCTAGCCGTCACCAAGGTTACCCTCGGCCACCAGACCAGAGCCGCATATGTGAGCATAGGCAGCATGATCACTCTATAAAACCATATGATCGTTTTGGGGGTCAGTCCCCACTTCGGACCAATGGCTCTCCTACAGGCCCAATACGTGTTTGTCACCTTGCTTAGGCGACTGTCAAGATGAGCCTTCCATGTCAGTGATTTATCAAGGATCACTCCCAGATACTTCACCTGCTCAACCACAGGCAGTGGTACTCCATCAAGATTCAGACCCTCAGGTCTTACACCTCTTTTTTTGGTGAAAGCAACTATCTCAGCCTTGGCAGGATTTACTGCAAGTCCGTGTTCGTTACACCACCCATGTACCCTATTCAGAGCCCTTTGCATGAGGTCCCTGAGAACGGTAATATGCCTTCCAACAACAAGGACAACGATATCATCGGCATACCCTATCGTTAGAAAGCCTTCACCGTTTAAAAGAGTTATTAGCTCGTCAATGACTAGGTTCCACAATGTGGGCGAGAGAACACCCCCTTGCGGACATCCTCTAGCGACGATCACTTTTGCCACATGGTCCTTCCATGTGGCCTCTACTGTACGATTGCCCAACATGGCCCCAAGCCAGTGAGTGATCATTGGCTCTATTCCATGATTTGTCGCAGCCCTACAAATAGATTCTACAGGGGTGCTGTCAAACGCCCCCTGTATATCCAAAAATGCTCCCAGGGCGATCATGCCATTTTCCAGCGCCTTCTCCACCTGGGTTACCAGTTGGTGTAAGGCACTTTCAGTTGACTTGCCACACCTGAACGCATGTTGATTGTTGTGCAAGGGATACCTTAGCCCAACCTTTTCCTTTATGTACCGATCAGCCACCCTCTCCAATGTTTTTAACACAAAGGATGTTAGGCTAATGGGTCTAAAGGATTTAGCCACCGTATATGTGGCACGACCCGGTTTGGGTATGAAGACGACTCTCACCTGCCTCCACTGTTCAGGGACATACCTGCGTGCCAGACAGGCCCGAAAGATATGCACCAAGATTGTGCCAATTGCATCCCAGCCCTGTTGAAGCAGAGCCGGGAAGATTTGGTCTTTTCCTGGAGACTTGTACGGTCTGAATGACCGTATCGCCCAAGTACACCGCTCGTATGTGACTATTTCTTTTGCTAGAAGATAGTCCTCTTTACATGGTCGCTGTATGTTCACATATTCCATGTCAGGACACTCCCGCTCGATTCCTTCACAACCGGGGAAGTGTGTCTCTAGTAGATGCCGCAAGGTATCCACCGGGGTTTCGGTGAAAACACCCGGTTCGACTTCCATGCTGCCTATAGCGCTGTCCGGTGATTTCGTTAAGATCCGGCGCAGCCTTGACATTTGAGGTACCGATACGATATCCTCGCAGAAGGCCCGCCAGGCATCTCTCCGAGCCAACCTAACAGCACTCTTGTACTCATTCCGTTTCCGGCGGTATTGCTCCCAGTCCAGATCCGACTTCGTCTTCCTAGCCCTATTAAATAGGCGCCGGGTATGTTCCCGTAGCGAGTCTAGAGACTTGTTCCACCATTTGTGGCCCTTACTTCCCTTCCTCGTTTTTTCGGCGCAATTTTCTTCATAAGACGAAACAATAATCGAGCCCAGCTCCGCTATGGCCCAATCGATCTCATCATTATTGCTCAAGTTCCTAGGGAAACCACCAAGTCTCCTTCCGAGATCCAGTTTATACTGTTCCCAGTTGGTAGTCTTGGGGTCCCTATACTTGATTGATTGTTCCTCAACAGCAACCCTGTAACTGAAACAAATGTAGCTGTGATCCGACAATGACGGATCATCATTAACATGCCAGTCCTTTACCATACTTACAACGGTACTTGACGCAAGCGTCACATCCAGGACTTCAGCCCTAATCCTATTTCGGAATGTTGGTTTCGTCCCTCGGTTGAGTAGTTGCAGGTCAGTGGTACCTAGATAGTCAAGCAAAGCCTCTCCCCTGCTATTGACGCCTGTGCTGCCCCACATAGTGTGGTGCGCATTGGCATCACAGCCAATAAGAAGAGGCAGATTCCTGACCATGCAGTATTCCACCGCCTTGCGAAACTCCTCAGTAGGTGGTAGTTCTGGTGAGTCATAAGGCAGGTAAGCAGAGCATACCACTAAGCTATGCCTAGTACCATTCCTGCCCTGGACGTCCACTCTCACCGCTACTATGTCCCTGAAACAAAGTTCGTTTATTAGTATTGCACTTACACTGGAGTGCGTAGAAATGCAAACTCTTGGATTAGGTTCACCCACTGCATAGAATAAGCTACGCCCGGGTGTGCCTAAGCCTCGCACATGACCTTTATACACCCATGGTTCTTGTATGAGGCATATGCCTGTCTGCAGCTTTGCCATCCTCTGCGCGAATACTCCTGCAGCGGCACGGCAATGCTGCAAGTTAATCTGGGTAAATTTCAAGGCCCCTTCAACAGACATCAAAAATCCATAAAGGTACCTCCTTACCCATTAATAATTCACTCCGGGGTAGTCTCCGTAGTTCCCGAGAAGATAATTTTAACCTTCCCGAGCCCATACCGGATTTCCCCCTTCATAAGGTTGAGTGCCCCCACCGATCGAGGATCGAGCCCCAAAACAATGTTCTGCCTCAAAGAGGCAGCATCCCATCGGGAGGCCCGAATCACCCACCCTTCAGTCCTCAGGGTCGGATTACCAATCCGGATCCTTCTGAGGACCTCTTGGGGAGGAGACTCGATCGGCGCTGGCACCCATACCATTGCCTTCTTAAGCTGCTCGAGGGCCGACTGCTCAATGATTTTGAGCGCCAGTCCCTCCTTCTTAATCTTGCTAGCAGCCACTTTGAGCCAAGCCAGAGAGCCCCCATCCGCACAGGTCACCATAACGGCTCCCCGGGCAAACGAGTGTCCCTCAAAACTTGGCACAAATGAGGCGCCAGTCTTGTACATATCCTCATGCAATTGCGCGAGGATATGCGCATACTGCTCCCTGGTGAGCAGATTGTCTGGGTAGCCATCGCGGATGATGGCCACCTTGAGGTCGCTGCTTGCAGCTTCCCCGTACGACTTCCGCTCACCGGGGACCGTGCATACCTTCTTGGAAGCCTGCCTGGCCTCTGGTGGCGTGTTATGCACCCGAGGCCTCTTGGCTCCCCCTTTGGTGACGTCAAGCTTGACCCCGCTGGGACCAGCACTGTCATGCGTGTCCCGGCTTGGTGGTGCTCTTGTCACCTCTTCACAAGGGCCAGTTGGGCCACCTTTCGGTATCCCTTCTGACGCCCTTGCCGCCCTTCTTCTTCTTTTCTCGGCACCGCAGATAGACTTGCGGTGCCTTTTCGGTTTTTCAGATGATGGGGCAGTTGTTCCCGGCATAGCCTGAGCCCTCCCCGCTCCCATCATCTGAACTTCTTCTTCGCTGTATTCGGGGGACCCGGTTTCAGGGCACCTCCCAGGAGTCTCTTTCGTAAGGGCCCTATATAGGTCGCCCATCTCCAGAGTCTCCTCAGAGGTCCCTTCTTCCTGAGCCCTCCCCTCTTCTCTATTTCTTGGTGAGTCCATATAGATCCCACGAGTAGCAAGGGAAATCTTGGTCCACCCCCGCAGAGCCCCGCATGCGGAGGTAAGGCTACCTACAATGGGGTTTCGCCCAGTTCCCCAAGGTGATGACCAGTAGATGCCGATCTTCTGTTCGGCCACGCATCCTTTAGGCCCGGTCATCCCACCGAAGGATTCAGGATTTTTGACAAGGTTGTCTCCTCTTGGTCCGGACAGTCAAGTCTAGACCCCCCCCATCCCTCCGATCCGCGAGACATGACCACAGACCGGGGAACGTTGGTATAACAGGTGATTTCGAGGTAACCTCGAATATTCACCTGGCATCGTAAACCCTATGTGCAGTCCCTTAGCCACGATACTACAGCTGGGATAGGTGAAGTTGGTCCGCGGCAGGGTTGAGGGCTGCCAGTTGAGGTTTTATGCTCAACGAGCCCCCACTATCCCGCAACCTCTTCCTCACATAGATCATCGTCAGCAGCAGACCTAACACAGGAAGCAATTATCTCAGCGTTTGAAAACAACGGTAAGGAAGAAATCCAACAGGAATGTGCCCTGGTGGACAAATGAACTTGCCGAAAAACGGAGACAGTTAAGGAAGAAATTTAATAGAACTAAAGAAAATTCAGAAGAATGGGCGGATTATAAGAGGGCCCTAACTGAATACAACAAACTGGTAAGGAAAGTCAAGAGAGACTCCTGGAGGAGGCACTGTGAGGAGATAGAACAGACTCATGAGTGAGCCAGACTGCAGAAGATTCTCTCCAAGGACCCTAATCAGACTATACACGCTATCAAAAAAGATAACGGACAATATACTGAAAATGGAAAAGAAACCTTGGAAGAGCTACTCAAGGTACACTTCCCTGGATCAATACCCACCATTCCGCCACAGAACTCTCCAGCGACAGAACTGGATAGACCACGATGGGCATCCAGGATAGACTGGCGAACAGCGAAGGCAGTGGTAGATGCGGAAAAGACAGAATGGGCTATTAACAGCTTCAAACCATATAAATCACCGGGACCAGACGGGATTTATCCTATCCTACTCCAAAAAGGAGGAAATACACTGCACAACAGGGTAAGTGAACTGCTCAGAGCTAGCCTAGCTCTGGGGCATATTCCAAGAACCTGGCAACGCATCAGAGCTACATTTATACCAAAACCCGGAAAATCTGGACAGGACACGGCTAAAGCTCTGAGACCAATCAGTCTAATGTCATTTTTGCTAAAGACTCTTGAGAAACTTCTCGACAGACATATTAGAGATGGTATAATGGCTACAAGACCAATACACCGAGATCAATATGCATACAGAGAGGGAAAATAAACCGAAACAGCATTACATCAACTCATAAAAAGGGCTGAATACGTGCTGGAGAACAGAGAGGTGCTGCTGGCAGCCTTTCTTGATATAGAAGGAGCTTTTGACAACACCTCCTATGAATCTATAGCCAAGGCGACGAGGAATTTAGGGATCGATGCCACGAGCTGCAGGTGGATAGACTGCATGCTCAGAAGCAGGCTCATAGAATCAACTCTGATGGGGGAAACAATGGCCGTATGTGCAACCAGGGGCTGTCCGCAGGGGGGAGTACTATCCCCGCTGCTGTAGAACCTGGTCATGGACGGGCTCATCAGAACCCTACACAGAGGAGGATTCAACACCATAGCCAT
The DNA here is from genome assembly GCA_963978555.1 of Galerucella nymphaeae. Classification (NCBI taxonomy): domain Eukaryota; kingdom Metazoa; phylum Arthropoda; class Insecta; order Coleoptera; family Chrysomelidae; genus Galerucella; species Galerucella nymphaeae. Next base: position 12,903,727 of record OZ021715.1, on the reverse strand, counting down.
AGGATATGCAGACGACCTGGTAATTCTATCCCAAGGTAAATACAAGAGTACAACCAGAGACAGACTCCAGATGGCTTTAAATGTAGTAACAGGCAGGACTGTAAAAGAAGGGCTACGTATTAGCCCTTCGAAAACACAGATAATTGCGTTCACCAGAAGAAGGAAAAGGGAAGGACTTGGCTCTCTGACGCTTCAAGGTGAACCAATACGACTGTCGGATGAAGTAAAATATCTTGGGGTTATCCTAGACCCAGGCTTAACTTGGAACCGACACCTCCAGCACGTGATCAAGAAAGCGGAGGTGACCTTCATTGTTGCAAGACGTACTTACGGCATTAAATGGGGACTAAGACCCAGCATGGTACACTGGCTATACAAAATGGTTGTCATTCCCAGGATCACATATGCATCTTTGGTATGGTGGCCAAAGACCAGACAATCCTCTGCTATGCTAAAACTAAGCAAGGTGCAAAGACTTGCATGCACTGGCATTACAGGGGCAATGAGGACTACTCCTACAGCGGCGCTGGAAACAATGCTAGACCTTCCTCCACTACATTATGTCATAATGTACGAAGCAAGGGCAGCACTAACCCGACTGGAAAAAGCACTAGACCATGATATGGCACATGGGAGAGGACACACAGAGATAAGGCAGGTGGGTGATGACATTTTCAAAATGCCAACAGACCAAATGACTACCAAATATATCTTTCGCAAGAACTTCGAGATTGTCATCAAAGATCGAAAGGAGCTTGAGGAAGAGAACGCACCACCACTTAGTAGAGCGAATGAACTGATCTGGTATACAGACGGATCTAAAAATGAACTCGGCACCGGAGCGGGCATATACAGCAAGACGAGCAAATATGAAGGAATCGTCTCGCTAGGAAAATACGCCTCTGTATTCCAAGCAGAGGTTTATGCAATACTTGCGTGTGCAAGGGCTATCAGTATGAGAGCCTACAACAACAGGCAGATCAGGATCTACAGCGACAGCCAAGCCGCCCTTAAAGCACTTCAGAGCTATAGGGTGACATCCCGGCTAGTATGGGAATGCGGCGAAGAACTTAGAAGACTGGCGACTCGGAACAGTGTAACACTGGAGTGGGTACCAGGTCATAAAGGAATCGCAGGCAATGAAAAAGCTGACGAACTCGCAAGAGTAGGATCGTCAACTCTGATGAACGGACCCGAACCTGCTGTGGGCATCTCCAGATGCTTAACGAGGTCATGGTTAAAAGGGTGGTTGAAAGAACAACACAAGAAATACTGGAAGAATACGACTGGGCAAATACATGGGAAGAAATTCATAAAAGAACCATCAGAAAAAGTAGCGAAAGAACTGCTCTCAATGAGCAGGAACAAACTGCGCACCACTACGGGGCTACTTACGGGACACTTTCCCACAAAGGAGCACCTAAACAAAATAGGGCTGTACAACGGAGACCTTACATGCAGAAGATGCAAAAAGGATACCGAAACAGCTCTGCATATACTATGCAACTGTGAGTCGCTGGACCGCAGAAGGCAGAAACTTTATGGTAGAACCCAAATGACTCCAGAAGACTTCTACAATCAACCAGCTAAGAACCTGTATGAGCTAATACAGGGAACGGATTGGCTGAATAGGTTGTAGTTAGAACACTAGGAGTATCCACAATAAGCCCAGGAGGCTGAGGTGGTACCGGCGAAAGGACGGCTCCGAGGGAAAACAAAAAACCTTTTAGAGGAAAGTATTGATACTTCACTCTGCTCTTGAATAGGCAGTGGTATGTTCAAATATTTGCATGGCATGCCAGTGAGTTTCATCACATAAGAAAATCTCAATATTTTGAAAACTGTTGTTTTGCAGAATTTTTAACTGACAGAGATGTATATATTTGATACATACATACAGTAAAAAACCTTTTCATGAAATATTTTGCAATTGATTAAGCCTAAAATTTTCACTATTTTCTAATATCTGAACATCCAAATTGAAAGGTATGTACCTACACTTTTGTAGTTTTGCTTAACTCAACTTTCATCTTATAAGATTCAAAAATTTTACTCATATGAGATACCTATACAAAAACTCCACTATTTCATTGCAAACCCACTTTTCTATCAGGCTTTGAAAAGCTGAAATTGGACAAACATTTTTATCAAACATACCTGAACCAGCTTTAAGAAAACAGTGATTTATCAATCAAACTTCCAGTGAACCAACCCTTCTCTGCAATAGACTGGAATAAATTCATCCAAAATTGTGCTGAGTGTTTCCTTAGAATCGACCACCATGCTTCAATTCGTTGATTGGAGGTAGTTTTTCCATAAAGGAATAATATATTGGCTAGGGGATTCCGTTCACTGAAATACATCTGCATTTGTTCGATGTATCTGATTTCAGTACCTAAATCAGTTCTTATTATTGCCGGGACTCCTCCTAAACATTCAACCGTTTCCATAAAATATCCACTAATGACCGCAGGGTCATTGTTTGTGTAGGCTGCTTTGAGCCATAAAATGTGCCGAGAAAATCCATCAATACATCCATGTATAGCTATTCCATATGGTTTCAGCTTGTCATAACCATCAATATGCCATAAAAAATTTGGTCCTTTGCTAAAATAGTCTCTTCTTGCTAATCTAGATCTTCTTCGAATCTGAACACCTGCAGGGTCTACAATATTTAATGCTAAACGGACAGCTTCCTGTGGAACGATTAATCCTCTTTGAATGCACTTCAAGTGCATCCATTTGTATCCATGTAATTGCCCTACTGTGGCAATCTGTTCTCCCAAGAAATTCATTAAATTATCAACATCTGTCACGTTTTTTCTTCTGTACAAATGTAATGCACTTAAACGTCGTTTCAATGTACGTTTGCTGATTTTTATATGATCACATAATTCTAAGTAGATCAAGATTTCTTGATAACTCAAACCCAGTGAAAAATATTGTTTTATAAGTCTGTCTTGACAATTGTTCATCTTGTTTATAGATAATTTGTTTTGCTTTTACAGAGAAATTTGGAATCTTTATCTCGATATTTTTGATCATTTTTTTTTTAGGTTATACGCTTCGTAGTGTTTCTTCTTCTACAATTTGACTTAAAATTTGACATATATTATATATTTTCACAAAATTTTAAATAAAATAAATTTGTGATGGCACCAATACGCCGTCGTATACAAGACCCTTAGTAACTGTCACACACCGCTACAATACAAAACACTACTACCAACCAATATAGGGAGTTTTTAGCGTTGTATATTAACAAAATTGACGCTCGTGAAAGATGTAAAGAATGTTCACTGATAGATAAGCTATAGCCAATAAATCGCTCTGCAAAATGTATCTGATGGAAATTATAAGAGCTCTTTTTTGTAGAGCGTCATATTCTTTATAAAAATATGTATTAGTCATTCCGAACTATTGCACCCTACGTTAGTTATAAAATTCTGAAGCATAAGACAATTTTCTCTTCACGTTACTTGGATAGAAAATTGAAATTATCAATGCACCTCTTATTATAAAAAGGAAGAGTTCAAATCATGACATTTTTTTTGTCCTGTCCAACAATATTTTCAGTATATTTGAAAGAAAAAAAGTTATCGATTTTTCTTGAACAGTCTAATTTAGAATATAAATAGAATGGAGCAAATCCACTTTAAAAATAGAAAACATGAGCAAATATACCATATTGTAGCAATAACATACTTTAGAATTGGAATTGGTTTTCCAAATAAGAACAATGCTATCATAAATAATGGGTTTTCGTGAAACAGTAAAATCCTAAACAAAAATTATGAAGGAATAATTTCAAATTTTTTAATATTTTCATTTCATAATATTTTAAATTTTATGTTATGACTCAAGAATTTACCACTTTTTATCACTATGAAAAAGATAAGTAAATGATTCCGCTCTAAAAAGAATTTCAAATGTAGCTCCGAATTTATACTAGGTAATTTTTGAAGTAATTTTTTTGAACAAGATTAAGGACATAGAACCAAAATGAAAAAAAATTGTGATAGAGGAAGCACACCAATGTATTTATTATGATGAATTTTTGTGGGATTTTTGAATTTTTATATTCCATATACCAAAAAGAGAAAGTAGTTTGGAAAATTCTTCAAAGAGTAATCATTGCCACATCCTAAAAAAATTCCTATCACACGAATATTTGACAAATATTCCTTCCCAAAATATATATTATTTACAAAAAATCACCTACCTTTAGAAATTTGAACACTGTCTGTAACAAAATTTCATAGTTGTCACTCAAATAAACGAAACACCAACAAATTGGAAAAAGGATGAAGCTCAAACGATGTCTCTACTTTGAATGCGAAAATTAATAATGTAATTGCCTTTATAGGCTATTTAAATATATGAGTTCAACTACCTGGAGTTATTATGAACAAAGAGGAAAATATAGTTAATCCTAGTTAATAGCTTTCCAGGTATTACTAATCGATTACTTCGGATTTCGATTTTTATTATGTATGGTGTATACTTGCAATATTTAATACTATGGGTAGCCCTTTGGAAATAAAATAAATGAAAATAATTAGGGGAAGTTTATAAATAACAATGCTGCGAGATCTCGAAATTGGCAGTTTTGTACCTATATTTTTTCTTGCAAACAATCACAATATTTGAATAAATAAGGTGAAAAATAATAGGAATTATAATTTTTCCGGAATAAACATATACAATATGCCCCCTAAGTTGTTATGTGAAGTTGAGAATTGTGTTTTAAATAAGGCCCTGAATGATTGAACAGTACAATCTTTCCCTAGCCCTAAATATGAGGTCAAGAAACCTCACAGAAAGTATTGGAAAGGAACTTTCGCTGAGAAAAGGCCCTCTATGTACTATGTATGTATGTATGTACATAAAATATGTCCCTCTAAGTTGGAATCATGTGGAGAACTTTTTTATTATCAATTTTAGGAAGACTCTCCATAAAAAGTTCTGCATTAACTAAAACCTAAAATACAGTCATATAATATGAAATTTTGTAGTCGTATACCGGCAGCGTATTGGCATTGTTTACTATGCTGCAGCACATACATGGTGTTGCAACGCGGTAAAGAATGACTGAAAAAATGCTCTCTCTACCCAGACATATCTTACTACGACTCAGCACAGGCAGGTGTTCAGACGTAGTAACTATTGTATTATGGATACGCTACCATTTTCCAGACATTGTTTACCGCACTCCAACTCAATATTAAGCGCACGCCGCCGCCTACATGGCCTCACACCGACTTTTTGAGGTGTTCTCAGTTACGCAAGACCGCTAGACAGGCGCAGACGTTACGAAGGTTAGAAAAAAAATGCACACTAGTACTAAACTTTAGTGGATTTTAATTTGATCTAGTTTTGTATTTTAGTGTGGTTTAATAAACTATTTTTGGCAAAACTATTTATTTTTTATATTATACAGGGTGTCAAATCATATTCCGACTGTTTTTAAGAGCTTTTATTTTCGAAATGGTTCTAGATAATAAGATGCGGTTTTCACAGTTAGGTTTAAAATTACCATTATTTTTGTTCTGACACATTTATATAAATGGCCTATTCCCGGTTTACCCGTTAGAAAATTGGCGTATTTTCAGAATACAGTAGATGTAAGTAGAACATAGGAGTTGCCGAGTTGAACATATAATTTTTTCTCCGATTGTATTGTATTTGCAAATTATTACAATTCCCACAATCTCTTTATTTTAGTTGGTTGCTATGGAAATGTATAATCACAGGCAGCAAAGTAATCACTTTCGTGCCTAGGCAGGAAAATAATAATTTGCTGATTGATATCAGTCAGCAAAATTAATATTTGCTGCCCATTGGAGAAAAAAATATTGTTCAAGATTTTCCATGTGCTGATGCATTTTGAGAGATTAAACACTTCAATTAATTCTATTGAATATAAAACACAATGTGAGGTTCTGTCAATGATCGCAATATTTTCGTGATGTGACATATTAAAGCCTCATTGATTATTATTTATTAATAAGATATTTGAATCAGTATTCCAGTTGAAGTTATCCAGCTTCTATTTCTGTGCACCAAATTTTAAGTTTAATGTACCGTAATAAAGTAAAAATATGCGTCTTTTGAAGAATTGCATAATATACATGGTGTCCCATTTAAAAATTACAGCTACTGTATTGAGAAAATACGCCACTTTTCTAGCGGGTAAATCGGAAATAGGCCATCTATATAAATGTGTCAGAACAAACTTACGGTAATTTTAAACCTAACTGTGAAAACCGCATCTTATTATGTGAGACCGTTCCGTTCAAAACAGTCAGAATATAATGAGACACCCTGTTCCAAAATCGCGAAAGTAAGCAAATTTCAACGGGGTTGGGACTGCAACGCGGTAAACAATGTCTCGAGAATAGCAGCGTATCAATAATACAATAGTTACTACGTTTGAACACCTACCTGTGCTGAGTCGTGGTAAGATATGTCTGGGTAGAGAGAGCGTTGTTTCAGTCATTCTTTACCGCGTTGCAACACCATGTATGCGTTGCAGCATAGTAAACAATGCCAATACGCATACCGGCACTATCTCAGACGATAACGTCATTACGGAGACCTTAAAGCCTTTACTACTTTTGACATTTTCAATCCCGTTAATTACTATCTTATATTTTCAATTTTTCTTTTAATTGAATTTGATAAGTTGTTGTGTGGTTCTTTTTGGTACTTCACTTATTCGTGCCTTAGAGGATGGCTTCAGTATTTGACGAAATACATCATTAGATTTATTTATCAACAGAGGGCTTAGGTGATAAAAATACATATAGGCATATACAAAAATAAATTTATTTGAAATTCATGAACATTTTCCAACTATCCAACTAAGAATAATTAACAACACTATAATATACTTCATTAGGTATATTACAATTTATTATGATAAATAGTAAAATATCTCTTAGCAAGAAGTACCTACCGTTACAATAACCGGCCACGGTGTACATAAGTTTGAGATCTTAGACTATTTCTTGCTATATTGAGTACATTTCCTTCATATCAATATTTCAACGAAAAACGAGATTTTCTTGCATGTATAGTCCGTCCGGAAACATAAAATCCTAACTTTATAATTTCCAATTGAGATAAATAACAACTTGTGAGAAATCTATTGTCAAGAGATTATTTACGAACCCACAATTCAGGTATACAGTAGGTCGATATGCCAAAGATTACAACAAATTATCAAATAAATACTAATATATTATCTTGTTATTGAATCAACTTTACTGTTGAGTTCGTACTTACTTGGTATTAGAAACATATTATTTGGAAAAATGCAATCTCACATGTAATCAAAGTAAAGGGTTAGGTTATAACTTATAACTTGTAACTTATATCTATCTATCCATCTACCTACTATAAACGAAACTCTCGAAAAGATTGATATTGGACTTGAGGACGACAGTGATAGCGGCATTGACCTCACAAAAATTCATGTGTGAAGTATTTTTCACTTCTTCCCAAGAATATCCAATTACATGGAGTGTTTTTATATATACACAGTATCTCTTCAATAATATTTAATTATTTCTTCTAAAATTATTGCTTTATTGACTTGCTTTATACCTGAATAACTATAGGTTGTTAACAAGTACTCGTAGTTATATCTATATTAATTGGACATTATAATATTATGATCTCATATTTCTGGACGTACTTAACTAGGTATTTTTTTCCGATTGTACTAATTCTATGCTCGTTATTTCCATCAATCATGCTTTACTAAAGTGACAACTTATTTACAACTGTGAATAAAGTAGATTACCTTACAAAACCTCTGGGATATCACTGTTATAGCATATTTAACATTTTCTTCACTTCACACAAAATGCAGTTTATGATGACTGAGATGAAGGATTTAAAAGCAGAAAATTTAAAATTGAAGAAGGAGATGAATAAACAAAATGAGAAGATAGCTGCACTAGACAGAGAGATCAGGAGAAAGAATATTCTAATAAGAGGAATAGAAGACAACAATGAGGAAGAGCATGAAAAAATGAAAAATAAAGTAGTGAAAGTGTTGAGGGAAATTGGAGTGGAAATAGAACCAGACCGCGATATTGATGAAATTAGAAGAATGGGAAAACCAAAAAATGATATGCATAGAGCTATTTTACTGAAACTAACATCAGGAGACAAGAAATTTGACATACTAAAACAAAGGAAACAACTGAAAGGCACTAACGTGTGGATTGATGAAGATTACCCAAAAGAAATTGTTGAAGAAAGAAAAACACTGATTTCGTACCTAAAAGAGGCAAGAATGAATGGACATAAAGCTGTCATCAAGTATAATAAGTTGATAATCAACAGCAATGTTTATGGCGTAGATGACATAAGAACAACGTCATTTCAAAAAGCGTTGGCTTCAGAGGACAAAAAACGGAAAATAAATGAAAGATCTCCTGAAACATACGGCATTGATGACAAAATAACGGAAAACGCGAGAAATACAAAAAACTGATAAAGAACAAGAAGGATAAAAATGGAAAGAGACCTGGCAATGAAATGGACAGCGCAAATGGAAGCGGAAATAATTATGAAAAACGAAACGTGAATCTAGAGGAAAACCAGAACAAACATAACTTTGAAAATACAAACAGAAATGTCACAACTACAGAGATGGAAAATAAAAACGTGATAGATGAAATTGATAGAAACATATGGAACATTGCAACATGGAATGTCAGAGGTTTGGCAGGTAAAGAATATGAATTAATACAAGAATTTAACAGAGAGAAATTAGATATACTAGGAATCACTGAAACCAAAAAGAAAGGAAAGGGAGAAATCGAATTAGAAGGACATTTATTCATTTATAATGGAGTTCCAGTAAATAGTAGAGCTAAAGAAGGAGTGGGTTGTATCATAAATAAGGGACATATAGCAGACAGAGACAACCATATTCATTGTGTATGGACCAAACAAAGATGAAAAGGTATTGGAAAAAGATAAATTCTGGGAAACGCTAAACGAAGCTATTGACGAGGCAAAGGGGAGATTAATAATAATCGGCGATCTGAATGGAAGAGTCGGAAAGAGAGATGAAGAAAGTAATGATGTAATTGGAATGCATGGGGAAATTGAAAGAAATAATAATGGAGCAAGGTTAATAACTTTTTGTTTACTCAATGATTTAATGATTGCTAATTCGTTTTACCAACATAGAGACAGTCAGAAGTATACAAGGGAAGTAAAAAGCCGAAACGAAAAGTCTATTATTGACTACGTAATTATCAATAGATGCAACAGAACGGATATTAGGGATGTCAAAGTAAAGAGAGGAGCAGAATTATATAGCGATCACTATTTATTGAACGCAAAAATTAAAATGTCAATTAAAAGAGAGAATAACCGAACACAGAACACAGAACACAGAAAGAACAAAAATTGAAAACAGCAATCATACAAATTAACCGAAATGAAAATAGCGAAAAAATATAAAGAATTGATGGAAAAAGAGTTCGAAGAAATTGAAGTAGCAGGTATAGAAGTAGAACAAATATGGGGAAAATTTAAGTCAGTACTGATAGAAACTGCTAAAACCCTTTGCGGGGTTACTATCACAGGAAGCAATAAAAAGTTAACGAAATGGTGGAATGCACAAATACAAACACAGGTGAAAATAAAGAAAGAAAAATGGAGAGAGTATTTACAAAAAAAAAACAAATGAAAGCCATGAAATTTACAAAATGCAAAGAACTAAAACCAAGGAGATGGTAAACAATGCGAAAAGAGAAGCCTGGGACGAATTTGGCGAAAAAATAGAACGAGACAGTAAAGGGAATCAGAAATTATTTTTCAAAGTATTGAAGACGCTGAGAAACGGTAGAAAGAATAATACAAGATATATCAAGAACAAACAAGGAGTTATACAAAGAGGAGAAGCAGAAATTATGGATAGGTGGAAAGAATATTTTGGAGAATTATTAAACGTAGAAAACGAGAATGAGATACTGAATGATGAGGAAGTAATCACCATTCATGGACTGTAACATGGACTGTAACAATTATCGCGGAATAACAATACTAAGTATGGTACTAAAAGTTTACGAAAGAATTTTAGAGAAGCGATTACGGAACATAATAGACATTCAGTTGGAACAGTCACAAAGTGGCTTCAGAAAAGGAAGAAGTACCAATGACCATATATTCACAATTCGGCAAATTATAGAGAAAAAGTATTCGCAAGGTGAAAAAGTATACTTAGGGTTTATAGATATACAGAAGGCATTTGACAGCATCCCAAGAAATTTAGTTTGGCAGAGCTTAAGACAAAGAGGCGTTGGGAAGAAATTGAGAAATAATATAAGACGCATCTATAAAACAACCAGGAATTATGTTAGGAAAGACAATGCACAATCGGAGGAATTTGTAACAAAAGAGGGGCTGAGACAAGGGGGAGTATTGATCATCACGGTGATGGACGATGTGCTTAAAGAACTAAAAGAGAAGGTGAAAAAGATACATATAGGATATAGAAATATGGAAGCTATTAACCTATCTGAGTGTGTATTTGCGGACGATTTAGTTATATTCGCAAAGAACGAAAGAGACCTGCAGCATAATCTATTGGCATGGAAAGAAGCTTTGAAAATTCGGAATATGAATATAAATATAGAAAAGAGTAAAGTAATGGTTATAGGAAAGGAAAATGAGGACATGAACTTACAACTAGAAGGAACTGAACTACAACAAGTCAATAATTTCAGATATTTAGGAATACAGATACAAAATAATGGAAAACAAGAAACAGAAATAAATGAAAGAATAAGTGCCGCAGTAAAAGTATACTATAGCTTGAATAAAAATTTCCTAGGCAGAAAAGAGATATCCAAACAAACAAAACTGAAGGTCTATAAAGCAATATATTGTCCAATTCTCACATATGGCTGTGAAAGCTGGGTTCTCACAAAATCACTCAAGAGCAAGCTACAAGCAGCGGAAATGAAATACTTACGTAAAGTAAAAGGAGTGACCAGAAGGGATAAAATAAGAAACGAAATCATAAGGCAAGAGTTGAATGTTGAACCAATAATAGACAAAATACAGAGACAACAGTTGAAGTGGTTTGGGCATGTCACCAGAATGGGAAATGATATACCTGTCAAGAAGATATGGTATTCTAGAACACCAAAGAGAAGACAGAGAGAACGACCAAGACAATCATGGAACAAAGCAGTTGCAGAAATTCTAGAGAAGAGGAATATTACATGGATTGAAGCAACTTCAAAGGCTCGTAACAAAAAGGAATGGACTAAATTTGTCTACGAAAAGTAAAAGCCACCCTGTTTACCCGTAGGGTGAGCCAGGGTTAAGATTATATATATATTAAAATTCGCGCTCAACTAAAAATGACTGATTGACATGACGAGTACGTTCAAACCTTATCGAAAACTGACAGTTTTTGATCCCTGAATTCTAAAAATATTCGAATTAGTCCATTATTGACCCAGGTTTATCATACAAAATTATTATTAACCACTAACCTAACCTAACCGTCTTACACATTATTGCGAAATTTACTCTGAGAATTTTAATGAGAGTAATTTTTGCTGTACTAACTGCACGCCATAAAATTATTGCTTAAATCTTTGAAGTGGAATAGTTATTCATGTAACAAGTATGTAAAGTAGCCTTTTTTGACGAATGTGAATATTGACAATCACATGAGTCGAAAAAAAGGCCTTTACAAACGAATTTTCTGCAATATTTTTTCTTCTATCGAAAACTTTATGAAAATACAGAAGTTTATTCAATATGCCATTAGAACATTTTCGGAATATTTATCATTTTTCCTACACTATTTGCGAAGTAATCTTCTGAGAGATTCATTTTTATAATTATAATAATCTAAAATAACATCAAAGTTTCCAATAAATATTCAATACCTCAATATAAATACAATTCATTACACTAGTTATATTAGGAAGATCTCAATTTAAACTTATGCCTATTTACCGTTTTATTTTCCAGTAATCAATAATTATTATTAGGTTACTTTACCGAATTCTATAGGTTTCAATTTCCCATTTATGAGAAAACTTAGATTTAATATCCGTTTATTATAACTATATGATAATAAGATTGGATACCTATAACTACATACATTTTGGAATTTTTGCTTCACGCACTAGTACATGAAATAAAGTCTTACGCACTTGAATGTGTGTCTAAAGTTGAGTTTTGTTCTGTACAAGTGTGTTAGTATGTCGTCGAGCTTTTTGGTTAACGTGCCGAAGTTGAAAGGGCATGAAAACTACGACGATTGTGCATTTGCCGCCAAAAATTTCTTAATCCTAGAAGGGCTCGAAAAATACGTTGTAGTGAATCTATTGATGAAACAACTAGGACTGAGGATCAGAAATGTAAGGCCAAACATATTAACAATAGACCCATCGCTATATGTTCATATCAAGGAAGCCGTTACAACAAAAACCTTATGGGACAAGTTGAAATCGATGTTCGATGTTACCAGGAGAATAAGTCTACTCTTAGTCTAATTTCTACGCGTTTGGAAATCAGTGATTCAATGACTTCCTACGTAAACCAGATTGTAGAAATAAGTCAAAGACTTCGTGGTACAGGTTTCGGAATTAGTAATGAATGGATTGGCTCCCTTTTACTCGCCGGATTGCCTGAAAAGTTTATGCCAATGATAATGGCAATAGAGCATTCTGGTATTTCCATTACCACCGATTCTATAAAAACGAAGCTCCTGGACATGGAAAGTGATGTTGATTTCAAGAGTAGTGCATTTTTTGTTCGAAATCGAAACAAATCGAATAATCACTCGTATTCGTTGAAATCAAATTCACATGAAAGTGACCATCGACAGGACCGTGAAAAGTCAAAAAGTGAAGTTAGATGCTATAAATGTCATCAATTGGGACATTTTCAAAATATGTGCCCCTTATTAAAAAACGGCGGAAAACTGATCATGCAAACGCGTTCAGTGTCGTATTTTCAAATGGTAATTAAAAAAAACGGATTGGTACATTGATTCTGGTGCAAGTTCACATCTTGTCGCGGGTAAAAACATTTTGAATTAAGTTACTACAAACTCGTTATCAAGAAATAATGGTTGCTAACAAGTCAATGGTTCCTGTTGAAGCAGAAGGAGTTGTTCATTTGAAAACACTTGTTGGTAAAGATGTTTTTGATGTCACAGTTAATAATGTTTTGTGCGTTCCGCAGTTATCAAAAAATCTTGTGTCTGTTAGACGATTACTAGCAAATGGAAACGAGGTATGTTTTGAACCTACTGGCTGTAAGATATTTGACAAAAAAAATTGTTAATCGGCGTTGCTAAACTTGTAGATGGTGTATACAAGTTAAATGTACTAGATGAACATTGTTTATTGAGTGTCTCAACAGAGACATGGCACCGTAGATTGGGTCACATTAATAGCTCTGATTTAGAAAAAATGAAAAATGATTCAGTTCTAGGAGTTAATTGCTCCTGATTGATGATTACACTCGTATGTCATTTGTTTATTTTTTAAAAACAAAAGACGAAGTTTTTGATTGCTTCAAAAAGTTTAAGATCCTGGTTGAAAAACAGCTGAACTGTGAAATTGAAATCTTCAGATCTGACAATGGGGGTGAGTTCGTGAATAAACGTTTAGAGAGTTTTTTAGAATCTAATGATATTTATTATACTTCAAAAAACTAAACCGTATACTCCTGAACAAAATGGTATGTGCGAGAGATTGAATCGCTCTGTTGTCGAAAAGGCAAAATGCATGCTTTTTGATGCTCACCTTGGAAAAAGTTTTGGGCAGAGGCTGTCAATACTGTCGTTTACATCAGAAATCGATCGACGGTTTTTGGATTAGATAACAAGACACCTTATGAATTATGGCACAAACGGAAGCCTGATATTAGTCATTTTGAAATCTTTTGAAGTCCAGCCATGGTTCATATAGCTAGAGAGAAGAGATTTAAATGGGACAAAAAAGTCAAAAAGCAAATTTTCGTTGGTTATTCTGAGGATGTTAAGGGTTTCAGAGTATATGACCCAGAAACTATTGTCAGCACTAGCCGAGATTTCATCATTTTTGAACATTTAAATAATGAAGTTCTTTGTCCAGTGAAACCAATAGTGAACAAAAAATTACAGGAGCAGAAATATTTGCTATCTCATCTTCTAGTACATGTGAAAGTTCTGATAGTAAGGGTAGTGTATATAAACCCGAAGAAGATGTACAGTTAGTTGAAGTGGAAAGCAGTAGGCCTCAAATAGTTGGAAAACCTAAAGAATTCTCAGATTATGTTACCTATATGTGTCTAGAGGGATCTAAAAAATGAACCAACTTCTGTAGAAGAAGCACTTGAGATACCAGATGGTGAAAATTGGAGGAAAGCCATGCTGGAAGAAATACAATCTTTCAAAGAAAATGATGCTTAGGAGATGACAGATGTTCTAAAAAGTGGAAGTGTAGTGCAGTGTAAATGGGTGTTTAAAAAAAAGGTTAATTGTGAAAGTAAAACTAGATATAGAGCCAGATTAGTCGCTAAAGGTTTTACACAAAAGTACGGAGTAGACTATCAGGAAACTTTTTCTCCAGTTGTACGTCATTGCACTGTCTGTTAATTTAGGTAACTTACATGTAGCCACAGCTTTTCTCAACGGTACTCTTGAAGAGAATGTTTTTATGTCTCAACCAGAAGGTTTTATTGTACAAGGCCAAGAAAATAAAGTTTCAAAACTTAAAAGAGCCGTGTACGGATTAAAACAATCTTCTCGTGTCTGGTATAAAAAGGTTGAAGTTGTTCTTAATGATTTAGGTTATGAAAAGTCAGATCATGAATCATGTATTTTTATAAAACGTCAGGGTGATTTGATTACTATTATTGCACTGTATGTTGATGACTTTTTTATTTTTCTTAATAGTAATGTTGAAACTGAGTTTATTAAAAAACAGTTGAATTCACATTTCAAGATTAAAGACTTGGGTCAAGCTAGAAATTGTTTAGGTGTTAGGATCAATTATTGTAAAGATGAAAATACTATAACACTTGATCAAGAACAATTTATTGATAGTTTGCTGAATAAATTTAGGATGAACGATTCAAAAACTGTAGTCACTCCTATGGAAGTGAATCCAAATTTTGAAAAGGAGGAAAACTAATAAAAATTTTCCTTACCAACAACTAATAAAAAGTTAAATGTATCTTTGTGTAATGACTAGACCTGATATATCATATTGTGTTAGTTATTTGAGTCTGTTCAATAATTGTTTTAATGAATCTCATTGGCATGCAGCAAAAAAAGTCTTGAAATATCTAAAGGGTACAAAGTCTTACAGATTGAAATTCATTAGAGATAATTGTAATTTGAAAGAGTTTGCTGATGCTGACTGGGGACAAAATGATATAGATAGGAGATCTTATACAGGTTTTTGCTTTAAACTTGCTGGTTCTGCTATATCCTGGAAAAGTTCTAAGCAAAAATTAGTTGCACTTTCCAGTACAGTACAGTACAGTATATCGCTATTGGTGAACCTGCCAAGGAAGCAATTTACCTTAGAAATATTCTATTTGAACTTTTAGATAAGTCTATTTGTGTAATATTATACAATGCCCAGAAAACCAAAAAACGTTTTTCAAACGTCGAAAATACGTCATGATCGTTACGAAACCACGTCATTTTTTGACGTTTTTTCGACGCTAAATTCACGAGTAATTTGTCTCGTCAATAAACGTCAACTTTATCACGTTTTTTGTACGTCAACTGTATCACGTATATTGTACGCAATCTTCATCGCGTTCTTTATACGTCATATATATCACGTATATGATACGTTTTTTTCATCACATTTCTTTGACGTGATGGTAGTGACCCCTCAATGTAATTTTTAATTACAGTAAGATGAATAAAACTCATGTGGTACTTGTTTATAACAATTTTTATTAATTTAAACAGAATTATAAATTTCTAAGAATCCACACATTTTTATATTGCCCTTAACAAACAAACAAACGTATTTTCTCAAGAAAAAAATTATCTTAAACTTAACGAATGTAGGAAGACAACTGAGCACATTCAAATTTCAGGGTCCGTTGCCATTCAACAAGCTGAAAGAATATACCTTATTTCGTTACAAATGGCAAATGCAAAAATTGAAATGTTCTCAGTCGGCAAAACTACCAAGGTGGTTTTGACTACAGCGAGGTTAGGGGAAACTTTTCATACAGTCAAAAAATGTCAACATTCAATGTCAACAAAGGATATTTATTGTAAACATCGTTTTTTTAATCAATGATTTTTTTTTATTTGCTCTATTTAAACAAATGAATAAGAGTGCAAGTGCTAGACTGCAGTAGAATAACAAAAGTTTTTGCTTAGTTCAGGACCACGAATTACAAAATTGTATGTATTAAAGGAAAAGAAATCCAAGTATCAGACAAAGTCATATGAGGGAATACCAAACATTTTGTTGGAATGTCATTGATTTTATATATTTTTAAATCAAATAAATCAAATAAATAGTTTTGAATCAATTGGATATTCATAAAATTATCGATAATCAACAAATTCCTTTCCAATTAAAACATAATTTTTACAATTATTATGTGATATATTATGTATTTGAATAATGAGACCATTGGATAGCAAACAATAACAGTCAGCTGTAGAATAGGAATAGATTGTTAATGCAAAACTTTCATGTTAAACTGTTTAGTTGCATTTAAATTGGGACCTAGCTGATGTTGGAATAAAAATTCAAGAGGTCCTCGCCTTGCACTAAAAAACTAGATTCAACTAGACGATTATGTATTTGATGTAAAGGTTGTTCAGTGCTGTTTATTAAACGTTTTATTCGCCCCAAATGATTTTCGAAAGGGAATGCTGAAAAATTATCTAGGGCTCCAAAATTAACAACATCATCTGTTATACGTGGACGGCTAATTTATGGAATATTATCATTATTTCGAGAACCGTCGAGTTTTGAGGGTAGTCCCGAAACAGGTCGATTTTTGTTATAAAATACCCATCTTATAACGTACATGGAGTAAGGATGACGTCACCGGTGTGGGTGTAGTGACGTAATCGTTAATTTTTTTGAATAGAAATCGGTATAATGCGACACCTCATTTGAAGGAGAATTTAATTCTCTATTTAACGACATTACATTTGTAACTAAAATATTTTTTTAAGGGTACAAAAACATTTCTTTTTTATTTAAATTCAACCAAATTACAACTAATGATTTAATTGATAACGTACCTTAAAGTAACCAAATTATGCATAATAATTATTTTAAATTAAATGTTCCAAATGCCATCCATCGGTTCTTGCCATGACTTTCTAAAATAAATACTTAAAAAAGCAAAAATAAGTAAAAATAATAATGGACACAAAAAGTTATCTCATAAACACTGAAACTTTTTGTCAAATGTTAAATCAAGCAAGTGATATTGGCATAGTTACTGTAATATTTATTGTCGTAAATATTTTTTGATTTTGTGAATTGTCATCAGTTGTCAATTGTAATTTTTACTTTTGATTACTAAATTATGGCTCACCTAAATGAAACACAACGCATAGAAATATTAATTCTTAGCGGATGTGGAGATACAAAAAGAACACAGAACGAGGTATGCAATTTATTCAACGCAAAATATCCAGACAGACCCATCAGCCAATCAACAGTAAGTAAAATAGTCCGAAAATTTGGAGAAACTGGGCACGTTAAACATATTCCAAACGCTGGGCGTCCTAAAATTGCAGACAATGTGAAACTTGATGTTTTATTAAATGTCCATGACAATCCTCACAGTAGTTCAACACAAATGGGTGAATATGCTGGAGTTTCCCAACGATCGGTATTACGTATTTTAAAAAAAGAAAAATACCATCCCTACAAAATTCAACTACACCAGGAATTAAACGACGACGATCCCGATCGCCGGCTTCAATTTTCTGAAATTATGCAGGATTTATGTATCGGCAATCCACGTTTCATCAATCAAATCCTCTTTTCCGATGAAGCCACATTTTTTTTACATGGTACCGTGAATCGTCAAAATAGCAGGTATTGGAGTCAAGAAAACCCACATTGGATGACTGAGGCACACACGCAATATCCTCAGAAAGTGAATGTATGGGCAGGGATCATCGATGACAGAATCATTGGCCCTTTTTTCTTTGAAGAAAATCTAACAGGAGAACGTTATTTAACTTTTTTGAGAAATCAACTTATACCTGTCCTGTCATGTATCAAAATGCCAATAATGCAAATTTACCTAGTGACAATATCTGGTTTCAACAAGATGGAGCCCCTCCGCATTACGCACGTGAAGTACGTCAATTTTTAAATAATTGCTTTCCCAGGAGATGGATCGGAAGACGAGGTTTTATAGAGTGGCCAGCAAGGTCGCCAGATCTAACACCTCTAGACTTTTTCCTGTGGGGTTACATAAAATCAAAAGTTTATGTCAATAGACCCCAAAATTTACAGAACTTAAAAGATAGAATTAGGCATGAAATGAGTCTCATTACTCCAGAAGTCATCCGCAATGTACTTGATGAATGTGTCCGTAGATTCGCATATTGTCAAGAAACCGATGGAGGGCATTTCGAACATTTAATTTAAAATAATTATTATGCATAATTTGGTTACTTTAAGGTACGTTATCAATTAAATCATTAGTTGTAATTTGGTTGAATTTAAATAAAAAAGAAATGTTTTTGTACCCTTAAAAAAATATTTTAGTTACAAATGTAATGTCGTTAAATAGAGAATTAAATTCTCCTTCAAATGAGGTGTCGCATTATACCGATTTCTATTTAAAAAAATTAACGATTACGTCACTACACCCACACCGGTGACGTCATCCTTACTCCATGTACGTTATAAGATGGGTATTTTATAACAAAAATCGACCTGTTTCGGGATTACCCTCAAAACTCGACGGTTCTCGAAATAATGATAATATTCCATAAATTAGCCGTCCACTGTATGTGTTAAAATATGAACATTATATATCAAATACTCAGCGCCATATATTTTTTCACAATGTGAAACAAAAGTTTTCAGCAATGTTTTTGGCAACCAAAGCCCTAGATTATCGATAAATTTGGAATACATCAGAATGAATATTGCAGAGTGAAATAGTAAAAAGTGCTCATATATGCCAATATCCACATTTGTTAATACAAATGGTCCTAAATACAATAAAAAAGTTCTAAATTCCGTCGCCTTCCAGCGTGCTAATTCTGAAAGGTGTCTGGGCTTTCTATTAATTTCAAAGGGTATACACTTTTTCAATGATTGTAACTTTCCTGATAATATTTCAGTTTGTCTGGTTGATAATTTTACTGGTGGTTTACCACAAACCCACGAGTTCAATAACTTGCGCATGACTCCCAAGCAAATGCAATGCATATAGTCTGCAGGAAAATGTTTTATAAAATCAATTGGTAACACAGTGAGTGGCGAAACACGTTGATGGTGATCTTCATCCGAAAAATTCCGAAATGAATCATTTGTACGCAGAGGAGCATTGCCGTTTTTAAAAATGACTCTACCATTAATCCAAGTACCATATTCAGAACACTTTTCACATGAAGCATATCCTGTGTGGGACTTGATACATTTTAAATAAGCCCTTGCGGGAGCATCGCATACGAAGCTGTGTATTTGTATAGAGTAGGAGGTATTGTTGAAAATAATACCATTATTTAGTAAATCTTGAAGTTCGGAAATAAAATTTTCCAAAAATGTATTTAAAGGATCAGGCTTACCGCTACCACAATATATACTTATTACAAAAGGCTGGAGATTACAGTTTTTTATTAAACATAAAATGGGCCAGAAACTTATATTAACACTGTGAAAAACAGGAATTCCATCTATATTAAAACATAATGAGAGTAGGTCCAAATTTTGAAATATTTCAACATTATCACTTAAAATTTGTAATCAGCTATTTTTTAAATTAAAATGTACAAATTCACCTTTTTTCAACTGAATTTTTTTTTAAGTTCTTGGAGTTTTCAGTAATGTTCTATAATCTAAAGGTAAACAAGGATAGTCTTCATGCAACAAATGTAAGAGATCTGTAACTGCAGAATGTGATACTTTATTCTTTATAGCCCAATTTCGCAACATCTCTCTAATAGTTGCCTTAGGTTTATTAGAAGAGTTCACAGTTGAACATACATTTTTATCTTCATTTACAGCGTTGCAAAATTCAAAGGAGTCCAATTCAAAAAACTGATGTACTCCATCTAGAACTTTTGGTGGCAGTGCATTACTAATAATAATTTTATTTTCAACTTGTTTTACAGTAGAAACTTCTGCAGTAGCAGTATGAGATTTCTTTTCTTCATTGGCAAAAATATTTTTAACCCTTCTGTCAAGCTGGCGTTTGCTAACAATAGTTTTTAACTTTGATTTCTTATACATATTGAAATGGAAAACTTAAACCTATTTATCTTAAATACTAAAATTTAAAAATTAATTGACATCAATCTTTATTCTTTTCAGACAGTTTCAGTCGTTGTGGAGCATGTTTGAGCCAATTTTTAATAGCAGTCTCAATATCATATGTCTCAGCTGTTTTCACTTTAGACTTCACAACTTCTAAAAAAATAAAGCTAGGGTAATATAAAATACTTATTGTAAGACCACACCTTGATATACATAGCTTGGAATGTAGTACTTACCATTTATGATCTCATTAAATTCAAAAATGGATAAAGCTTGCTTATTTCGCCCTTTAAAGTTTAACTGTGATGCTAAGCTATTAGTCATCAGTGATTTTAATATCCTATTCGTCCTGGTAACAACTCCATCACCACCCAATGATGACAAATATGAGACCTGGGAAAACATTAATTATGAATTATCATCAAGTACTTACTGGTTTGCATTGAAAAATTTGCACATTTTTTTGTAAAATTTGCTTAATTTCTAACAATATTACAAACCAAAACAACTTACTAATTCAGTCAATTTAGCTTTATCATCTTTCACTTCATTGTCTAGTGAATGCAGATTTTCGATACTTTCAGCTGGTAATTCACGTATAATGGAGTCTTCTTTTATGTTTATTATATCATTTTCTCTACTAAATCCTCTCTGTCTTAGCAATTCCAATATTTGGTTATTCTGCTCTCTAATTTTAATTAATATTGGTAACACTGAAGCACCTGAAATGAACTGGGTATTACGGAATTTCAAGGCATTAATAGAATAAGTTGCTTTTATCAAAAATATGGTAATGTATTTTTTCTAATATTGGCAGGTTTTATTACAAAATGGAATCACTTATATTTTTTTCCAAAGAAATTAATCCAGAGTGCAATATTTTGAAAATCTGGTACATACCAATATCGATTTTCGTGGAACTAGGCACAGATTTACTAATTTCTGTTTTTTTTTTTTTTTTTTATTTTTTTTTATTTTTTTTTTTTTGGTTTCTGTTACTGAATCATTTAAAACTGATCCTGACAAGTTACTTGAGCATGGGAATACATCTTCTTTTGTCTGAGAACCATGACGTGAATCTAAACAATCAAAAAAGGAAATTACATACCATCACCCACACTAAAAGATAGTTAACACTCACATTTATCACATGATTTTGCCTGATCTCCTAAATATGGTTTACCTATATCCTCAGTTGGCTGCGACCCACTACTTGGACCTAAAAATTCCCATATTTTAGATGAACATAAATTACATTAAGACAATATTATATGCAAAACAATCATTCCAATGCATACCTACATTGTTTGGATATCCGTTTAAAATTTATTTTTGGCGGACGTTCGTGTTGACTACTTTGACTGTCAGTGTTATCTGAATCATCAGAATAACAAAATCTGTTGGGGGCGAATCCTTTTTCTAACTATATTTTCATCCCCAGAAGAGTCTAGATTGGATATTTCTTCTGCTTTTCTTTCCTTCTGCTGAGCTTTTTGAAGGTTATCTAAAATTAGAACGTGGAAACATTGGAACTAATACGATTATAAAATGAAATTTCAAAGATATAAAATTTTACAGCCCAGTTTATAGTAAAATACTAAAATTATAAGTTTCTTGAACTATCATTTTGAAGTGTTTTGATTATAATAACATATTGAACTTACCCGTTTTATACAAACACCTTTTGACGGGATATAATGCCCACGTCGAATTAACCTCTTCGTTTCTAGCTAACGCGCGGTTAAATTGCAGCTTAGATGCATATGGAGGCCAATACACTTGAGACCGCTCGGGAGTAAACCACTTATCTAGCACTGTACTTACACTACCATCGCTAAACTCCACTATTATATATGGTAACGTTTGTGATGCCATTTCTGCGGGTGATATAATATTATGTGATGCCATGCCAAAGATAAAGATATATAAAGAAATATATAAATGTACCATGCCATCAGTCACTGCCAACATATCTTGTTCGCGGAAGCGGAAAGACGGTGGGTGGTAGTGCGCATGCACGCACCTGCGCAGTGAAACAGTTCTGCATACGCTTTAGGTTTTTAATGGCACTGTTTATGAACAGGTTGTAGCGCACTGGAAGTGTAGGATTCTCGCAACTCGGTTGCTCCGGGATCGAATCCAAGCTCGGCCAAATTTTTTTTTCTAAGCGTTTATTTTTTTTTACAAACTCTCAATCCGACTTAAATAAAAATAAGTATTTGTAAAGGATTATAATAATTTTTTCAATACTGTATGTATACCTTCTTCAATCATTTTCCTCGCACTTCTACTTTTTGTAGGTAATAAAATAAAAAATAAACATATTCCACCTGGTACAGAGTTTATCCACGCTTGCATAATTTTAATGATTTCATTAACTTTGGAATGAGATGTACAAAATTTCCTTGAATAAACTGATCTATTCAGAACAATATGGTTGATATCATAACTATAATGTCAATAATTAACGTCGAATATTCGACGTCTCTCATGCGTCACTTTGATCACGTAATTAAAAACTCGTCGAATAAACGTGATATAACACGTAATATTCATACCGTCATAAAATTCAACCAAAAAGTTACGTTTATTCGACGTCACCTGACGTCATCTGGTTTTCTGGGTGATAACCAAGGTGCACAGAAACTTTCACAGAGTAGTGTGTTCCATAAAAGGTCAAAGCACATTGACGTGCGTTATCATTTTATTAGGGACATTATATCTAGGAAAGAAATGGAATTAAGATATTTGCAGACAGCTAATATGCCAGCAGATTTGTTAACTAAAGCGTTACATAGCAATAAACATTGTAAATTTATGAAATATTTAAACATTGTAGTAATTACTAAATTGTTCTATATTTTGAACTAGTAGGGGTGTTAAAAGTTAGTTCAAATACCCACCATTTGGTTACGCCATCTTTTTTCCAAATGTCAACTGTCTAAACAAAAGTAGTGTGGTTAAGTACTCTTGAACGAAGCATGTGTATTATTTTAATCCCGATTCATGTGAAAATCCATAAAACGTTTGTTCGTTTTCTATAGTCATCTCCAACTTTTTTCATTCCTAATATCATTCTCAAAATCTCACGCTCTTGTATTCTCAAATCTTCCTGATGTTTTTTGCTCATTATTAATGTTTCTGATCCATAGATCAATACAGGTCAGTAGATGGTCTATGTATGTTCCACAACAAGTATAGGGAAATCAATGTTATCCGCCTCCGCCAAAATATGGCCTCCACCAGCGGGGCGCTACGGTCTTACGGGGCGGTGCGAAGGTAATCGACGTAATCGAGAGTATAGATATACCGGGGATGGTTGAAAGTAGCGCAATAATGCTGTCAAAAAAGGCCTAACTTCGTTACTATTGGTCTGATTTGAATGGAACAAACGGCATTATGTATGGAAAGTGATGTAATTTATATATGGAGAGTATAAGCATGCGCAATAATACTATCATAAAGGCACTAGCACCTAACTTCGTTACTATTGGTCCGATTTGGATGGAACAAACGTCACGTCAAATGACACACGTCACGTCGAATGTTAAACGTCACGCGACACATCCCAATCTTCATGTAATATAAAAGTTGATGAATATACAGAGTGTTTCAATAAAACCCATGTTTAAAAAAAAATCTTTATTTATAATGGAAGCTATTAGTGCATGAAGGGGTTAACTCACTTTTTAACAATTTTGAGATATTAAAGGTTGAAGTAATGTTCTTAGAGCTTTTTCTGTTTAAACTAAAATCAAAATTAAATGGAGCCAGAACTTAGTCAATAGGAGTAATTTTAATATTATAGGTAAGATTTTATCATTTTTTGTGGTTTATGAGATGTTTTTAATTTTTTTTACAAAAAAAACTGAGTTAGCACCTTCATGCACACTGTTTTAATCGAAATAATAAGGAGTATCGAAATAATAAGGAGAGAAAGGATCAACTAATATTTATTGGAAAAAATACAAAAATAAGTAATACTAATCACTTTCTGATCGATTTAAGCCTAAATAAAATCCCCTTAAATTTTCTGGAATATATGGGAGTTGTTCCATAATGTTGTCGAATTTCTTGGCTGCTATAGGTCGCGACAGATTTAACGGAACAAAAAAATGTCGTGTTCTGTTGTTCGGGTTAATTTGTGTTTAATAATATCTACTTCTTTCCACTCTTCTGTCTCATCTAGTGAATATCTATACTTCGTTGTACCAAATTTATCAACTCTTATCCACCTTGCATTGCGAAAAATTGTTTTTCCGCCCTTATTACTTTTTTTTCTGTCCAACAAGTTGAGCTTTCTGGGCAGTTCTTTCAGATCAATGAACTTATCTTCCATTCTAGTTAATACAAACGGATTCCTTTTTCTAACTTCCGTCATTAACGTCATGTACTGATCAACTGTGTAAATGTTTTGAACTTTTCGAATAACTTTTTCGACAGCACCAAAGTCTCTATCAATATCCATAAAACTGTGGCCAACCTCCGGAAACTTATGATCAACCGTTTTAAAAATTCCCTGGTGTACTAGGTAATGCCACAAACAAATAATGAAAACATTCTTATTTTGTCCACCCGTAGAATCACTCCAGGCTACTAAGTGGTCATTTTCATTATTAATGCTTTGTAGGAATGACAAAATACTGCTTCCAACTTCTTGTCCTTTACCAAAGGCGTCACCTTTACTTACACAATGAATCCCCAAATTGTATAGCCACATTTGTCTTAGACAAAAAGCCACACTGGTAGACAGCTTTGGTAGAGGTAATGTTTTTTGCATATCAAAATTAATGTATAGAATATCACCATCATGTGCCAATTTTCTGTCTTTTTTTTGTTCTTCAAACGCTGTCTTATATCGTCTTACATGTTCATCATTTGTTTCTTTCGCATCACAAACTTTGCAGGTATCCGATTTTGGAGACCCAAAGCCAAGATTAAATTTGGAAACAAAAATCTTTCTGTATATGCTGTTTTTCATAAACTGTATGTTTTGTTCATTACACTGATTCTTGTATAGTTCATACATTTTGTTGATTGATAGCATAGGGGATAAGTATAAGCGATGTTCATGTTTATTCCTGGAATAATGTGACATTTCTGCAGGAAAAGATTTGATATGTTGACATACTATGTCAAGCTGCTCGGTGGGTGTTCGGTTTTTGCGGTTATTATGGCAACCACGCTGATCTTTATGAGGGATACCTTGTCCCTGTGAAATTTGATTACGAGTTAGTTCCAATTTCTTTCTTCCGACATTAAGTAGTTTTAAAAAAGCACTTTTGCATACTTGTTTTGATTTCCCATCCAAAGTTATAAAATATCTGAAAGATTTTTGACGATGAGCAATATTACCGGTCCGTTGCTTAACATCAAATGGTTTGAAACAACCGAATAGATACACATTTTTTTCATTGATAGTAGGTAATGAATAGTATTGATTAAATAAGGTAATGCGATCAGCTTCCGCAAAGTTGTTGTTGTATTTTAATCTACACTTTTCAGTGCAAAGCATTTTCCCAGCTGCAGATGTTTTTTCTGGAACGCGTCTATTTTTATAGTCAGTGTATTCTCTTCCTTTTTCTCTATTTGCCATATTAATATTTCTTTTCCAGGTTTTTGGTTGAGCTTCAAGCTTCCTTGATTTTTTTTCTCTTATTCTTTTATTAACTTCAATGACAACAGCAGGAATATTTATATATCTTTCCATTCCATTAATCTGTTGTTCTTTAACTTGGATTCATTTCTTGTCTCATTGCCATTAATCTGTGGATCTCCAACTTCTCTGTCAATATTTTCCTCCGGCTCTTTCTGTATAATTTGAACAGGTTCTTTAGGGTCATTAATATTTTGTGTTCGATTTTTGTCTCGTTGCTCAGTTCTTATTAGAACTTGTTTTTGGTTTTCGAAAAAAGAAGCTGTATTTTGCTTTGATTTCTTCTTGTCTATCTGTTTCTCAACTTTTTTTCTCTTAGGAGAAAAATTTTCATCAGTTTCTTCGTCAGTAGAATCAGATGCTGGTTGGTAATCTGAGCCAGAATCTAAAAATGGATCCTCATCGGTTTCTATTTGGGCTTCTGTTATTTTAGCAGCATCCAAAGCTAACTTAAGAATTCTACCACTTCTTCCACTAGGTCCAGCCATTATGAAGTATTTTTAAAACTAAAATTTAAAATATTTGGTTACCTTATATATTTTTCATTTTAAGGTTATGTTTGAAAAAACATTTTAATTATTTATAAATACGATTATCTGTTTAAATTAACTATAATATTCAATGGCTATTGCATATAAAGGACATACTTTTGTTGCCGGATAATAATAAACACAAGAAATATCACTTAATTCAAACTTTGTACAATAATACTAAAACAACACTGTGTAATGTAAACAATCAAATTCGTACTAAGTTATATTGGAAGAAGGTGCTAACTTAGCAGTTAACCCCTTCTTGCATAATTAGCAAGAGTTGACACAGTATTTATTGCTACATTTTAAAGAATATTTTCACACATTTCATTTTCCGAAGTTCCAGAAAAGTGTTCAAAAGAAGACTCATTCTTCATAAATTCCTCGAAAACTTCATTCATTTTCATATCTTCAATGGTTTTTTCATTCAAATTCACCTTTTCTATGTGAAATATTAAAAATCATGTGGTATCAAAAATTAAGTGTAATTTTCATTCGAGCAAACCCAAACAGACCGTTTTAGCTACTTCATAAACTTTCTGTGAGATAAATGTCATAATAGTTCTCCCGAATAAATTCTAATGCTTCATAAGGTTGAATGCGAAATAGCTAAAACCATGACTACACACAGAGTTATTTTAATAATAAACATATTTCAATTAATTTTTCCATGGAAAGTTCTATGCAAATTTAACTGATCCCTCATACACCGAACGGTGATATTGATATTGGAAAAATTTGTAATGTTAAAGAACCGACAATTGTTTTCGAGTTCAATATCTAAATCACTTTCCATGTCCGAATAAACGGTATACATGGGGTTTAGATTTTGCCATTACTTATACATCACCTAAAAATGTTTTTTTCCTATAAAAACTTCAATACAACTAGTCCAATACTTGACTTGTTCTTTGCTAAAGTTATCTGTGTAGTGAGTCGATCTCATATTATGTTGATATAAATGATCAGGTTTGTTACTTCTCGTCTAATAATAAGTCACAAATTTATTATGGTTTTTGTTTTAGTATGGTTGGGCAATGTCTCAATATCTTCCCTATGGTGGTTTTGAATGGTGTGATACTAACATTGACGTCACTACAGTACCTGATGATGCTGATGATGGGTATATGTTAGAAGTAGACTTGGAATATCCTCAACACTTACATGATCGTCATAAAGATATTCCATTCTGTTCTCTTCACATCAATCCCAAGACAATGAGACCTCCGAAGGATGCAAAAGAGTTGACTAAATTAATGGCTACCCTCTATGATAAAACTAAGTATGTTATCCATTACCGAACCCTGAAGCAGGCGCTTGCGCATGGGTTGGTGTTGAAGAAAATCCATAGAGTTCTCAAATTCAAGCAGACAACGTGGTTGAAGTCTTACATAGATTTGAAAACTGAGCTAAGAACGAAGGCCACGAATGAGTTTGAAAAGAACCTATTCAAATTAATGAACAATGCAGTGTTTGGTGAGTTCCAATATTGAAGATAAATCCAAAATACTAATGTACCCTTTGTTTCAGGTAAAGCAATGGAAAACGTTCGAAAGAGGGTTGATGTAAGGCTTTTAACAGAGTGGAACGGAAGGTATGGTGCAGAGGCTTACATCGACAAGCCTGAGTTCAAAAACAGCACTATTTTCAGTGAAAAGCCCGATCTAGTAGCAGTAGAATTTCGGAAGCTTCAGATCTGGTTAAACAAGCCTATATATGTAGGGCAGGCAATCCTAGATCTTGCTAAAACTTCAATTTATGATTTTCACTATGGATATATGATTGATGCTTTTCCCAGCTGCTCAGTCATGTATACTGACACTGACTCTCTGATTTATAAGCTTCATCAAGACTCATATGAAGTTATAAAGCGTGACTGTCGTCAGCGCTTTGATACAAGCGACTATGCTCATGACAATATATATGGCATTCCTTTGGTAAATAAGAAAGTCTTGGGAATGATGAAGGTTGAGAATAATGGTGTTTTAATGACTGAGTACGTGGGCCTTCGTTCGAAACTCTACTCAACCAGAATATTAGTAACTGATGATACTATTACTAAGAAAAGGAATAGGTTAATTCATGAAGAGTATGATGAAGATGAAATAGAGTGTGAACTTAAGAACCTGGGTGTAACAAAAAAAAAGCTGAGGGAGTAATCTGTTGTAAAAACCATAATAACGCACGAGAATTACGAAAAAAAAAACTGTCGTTCAAAATCTAATTCGATCTTAAAAACATCAGGTTTACTCCACTATCCAACATAAGGTTTCCCTCAGCCCAGAGGATGATAAACGTTACCTAAGTTCTGGGTCGGATGAAATGTTACCTTGGGGACATTATTCCATTCCATCATCTACACCTATGGATGAGCCAGCATATTAGATATTTTTTTTAATCTTAATATTGCCTAACGTAATAATATAATTTTACTTTCATAGGGTTAGCAAACTAAATTTAAAGGATTGGTTAGGTGATTAGTAATCAGAAGAGTCATTGAAAGGTCTCATGAAAGAGGTAAAACCAAACGAATCAATGAGCTTAGAGACTAGTGCTGTTTGAGAAAAGAGCCATAAAATATTACCTAACCACTTTTTCAGAAAGTGGCTTAGTAGGCCTATAGGGGATGTATTTGCTACTTTAAATATTAAATACAACGCGCCATGGTTCTATCTCCTCATATCAATTATTGTGATATATAAGATGGTGTGAAAATGAACCGTATTATATTAATTTGAAAAACTATTTTATTAAACTAACCTAATATATGAGAATGGTTTTGTGATTGTGGATTATCACAAAAAATAGAAAAGATAACGCGCTCTCATCTTACCCTTCAAGATGATGTAAGAAATAGATTAAATCTTTTCATAATCGAGGAAATTCGTGAAACATGAAGATTCAAATTTAAAAAATTCCCATTGAAAATATAGTCATTTGGTATATAATTAATGTATGCTTGGTCGGGCTTGTTTCTTATACACAATGTATTATATTTCTGTAGGGTGGTTATAAAAAAAATATGGGGATTAACCACTATGTGTTGAAGAAGGACATCAACCATTATTAATTATATTTTTTATTCAACATATTAAGATTTATTTTAAAAATAATATATAATTGGTTTTTTTAAAACACCTTGTATATACCCTACAACAATAGTGGAATTTTATCACGTTTTTCGCTCTGATTAAAGAATGTTTCGAATACTGAACGTTGAGGCTTTTCAAACGATATGATGTTTTGAACATTCTGTATATTCATCAACTTTAAAATGAAGATTAAAACAAAGTGTAAAAATTCCCAAATAAACACAATGTTTCAAAGCAATCATGGGAAAATATATGTATTTTATAATAACAGTAATTATATTGAATTTGAAGAACTTGAAAACTGTTCAGAATAGAGGACAAATAAAAGATATTTTCCCTGGACTACCCACAGATGTTACAGGAGCATTCCATTGACGGATACACTTTTTCAAAAACACCACATACTACAAATATAATGAGTTTACCAAAAAACTTGTTGCAGCCGGACCCTTTAATTGGAACGTGTTCGATATTCCATATCCAAATGAAGACCTTTTAAATCATCTCAAAATTTTATGAACAAAAGTAATTTCTTTTTATCAATGATGTTGTATATTTTAAATAAATTCTGTAAATAATTGAAAAAGTTATTTTTATGAAAATTCCCGAACGCCAATCTTAAGATAAGCTTTTACCTATTATTAAACGGACCACATGTACAGGAAATGGTGAAAATTTATTAGAATATTCGCAAACGGACCACATTTACAGGAAATACTCATCGTGCAGTTGACTCAGACAAGAAAACAAAAATAGTCACAAATTGTCGCAAATAAATTTTTTCTAGAATATTCTATCACAATCGTATGCATGTTACTTCTCATCCGCCCCGTATATAATACACGTTAAGACCTTTCGAGCATGCATGTTACTTTTTATCCACCCTGTATATAATAGTCGTTAAGGTCTTTCGAGCAGGTATGTTACTTTTGATCCACCCTGTATATAATAGTTAAGGCCTTTCGAGCATGCATGTTACTTTTGATCCGCCCTGTATAAAATAGATGTTAATGCCCTTAGAGCATGCATGTTACTTTTTATCCACCCTGTATATAATAGTTAAGACCTTTCGAGCATGCATTTTACTTTTTATCCGCCCTGTATATAATACACGTTAATGCTCTGCATGCATGTTACTTTTGATCCACCCTGCATATAATAGTCGTTAAGGCCTTTCGAGCAGGTATGTTACTTTTGATTCACCCTGTACATAATAGATATTAAGGACTTTCGAGCATGCATGTTACTTTTTATCCACCCTGTATATAAAAGTCGTTAAGGCCTTTCGTAGATAAGTCCGAGCTGATAAGCGTCTCGTTGACACTGATAAGTCCGAGCTGATAAGCTGTCTCGTTGCCGGAGGGCTGTCTCGCTGAAGTGCAGTTATGCCACCGGAGTGTTCTTTTGTAATATGTCTTCAGAAGAGTACAGTCATCGCTTTGAAAGTGGCCTTTATGTAAAATTTTAAGAATTAAATTTTTACAGCTTTTTGGGATTATCAACCTGTTATTATAGAAAAGTAGACCATTTTCTACATATATGTCGTTCCTCACATTAAAATACGGTTTAACACAATTTGATAATAACAGATTTTCCAGTTGATTCATAACCTCACTTTTATCTTCGTAAAAAGCAATGTTTTTATTTAATTTACCAATATTCTTAATGATCTCCTCAAAACGTTTAACGCTGTTAAATCTTTTTGGCCGCGCCACCTTATCGTCCTAACGGATCTTTCTCGATTACGCCACATTTTACAGCATGAAGTGTACGCGCGCTGTTAAATCTTTTTGGCCGCGACGCCTTATCATCCTAACGGATCTTTCTCGATTACGTCACATTTTACAACAAGAAGCGTACGGTGCGCGCAAAATTGCAGCATGTAATATATTACACATGAGAGCTCATTGCAGCATGAGGTGAATGTCTTGCTACAGACGCTTAGATTTTGGGATCAAATCTCACTGAAGTTTTTTTCGGATTTTTAAATATACAACTAGCGGACTAAAAAAATGCCGCTACATTCAAATTTACCGCGCCACTCTCAGCGCCACCAGCGGACATTTTTCGAAGTAGGCCAACGATGTCTCTCTCACACTCATTGACTCCATAACTCCCTCTCTCTCTCTAACACACTGTTTTCCCTATACTGGTCGTGGAACTGTCTTAGTACATCTACTGACTTTAATTTTTGTTACTCGAAATTTTTTAAGCATGATGAAAAATAGGCCGTATCTCGATAAAAACTGATAATTGTAAAAAGTACTAAGGGGCAAAAAAGTTTCAAAAATAATGTGTTTGAATAATGGTGCCACAATAAGCATTAAATTGTAACGTACACAAAAATTTTGGGGGGTTTAGGGGATCTCGACTCCCATAAATTTTTAACGGGGTGCAATAATTTCTCAATATTTCTTAAGATGATGCTCTTATCATATGAAAGCCACTTGTCAACTTTCATTATAATATGTCGAACAACTGTCGAAATATTTGAAAAAATCAATTTTCATTTGTGTAGAAATTCTATTTGAATTTCTACAATAGATTTCTTAAAACTAAATAATTCCGCATAATTTGGATTTACCTCGTATCTGTCTTTTTCGAATGTCGTCTGGTCACGTAGGTTCAAGCGAGTGCGCAGAAATTTCAAATTAGCATGTAAAACCGTTGATTGAAAAATAAGTAATCAACGGTAAAACGACACTTTTGAGTAAAAATTGTCAAGCATACAAGGTCGTTCTTTCTTTTTGATATCAGTTTTCTATCGAATTTTAATCCCCAAATTATGGGGCTTTTTTTTTCTTAAATTTAGTATCATTTGGTGATGTGAAATTGCATTACTCTAGTGCCAATCTGTAAGTAATGTACATTTTCTATATTTTGATTAATTATTGTTCATCGTGCGGCAGCGGCCATTAATGATGGTGGACCGGCATTTCATGTGCTCCTGAAAATAAAGGATTGCCAACTCTTCTTCAAATATTGTTTTCGCAATTTATCGTCTTACGACCTTTGCTTAATCAACGGTCCAATAGTGATTTTCTCCGTTTTAATTTAGAGTTTTCGGTTTACCATTTTTTTTGTGTAAATATAAAAAACTTTGTTGCTGTACATGTTTTGTTAAATTTCGCAGTAACCGAAATCTAGAAAATTTATTCAACAAGTTTTTGCCTCGATTGTGTGTGATTTTCAAACTATTATAAAAGTTTTATTTGCAAGTTTTCTTATCGGGGCAGAAGAAAAATCCTAATAAACTTTGCTACCGGAAGGTTGACTTTTCATTAATAACCCATCATCCAAATTTTTTAGTTTCACTAATCTAGGTGTCTGTGCCTTTACATAGACTGGTCCTTCGTCCATCTTACTGTAGGTGTAAACTTGCAGGTTAAATTTAAATTACTACAACAGGCTCCCAACAGATGGAAAAGAAAGGTAACATTTTTTTTTCACATTCCATTTTATCAAACTCGAACCAGAATTTTATTTTATTTTATCGCCCTTTCCACTCCATTTGTTTTTGGTCCTTCGAGCCGGATCTGTCTGTTGAAATTACATTTTCGTAACTATTGTTTCTGCCATTTTTCACCTTTCACAAATTTTTGTTATCTTGAATTTCAAAATTAAATTCATACATTTGATTTCACTCAACCTCTGGTAGCATTCATCGAAATTGTGCGCGTAAAAAGAAAACTTCCTAATTTCTCCAAGTGACATTTCGTAACAAACTTAAAAAACTCAGTTTCGGGCTCCGGTGTGTGCGGAAAAATCGCTACGGTTGGCAACTCCGCTTTCTGGCCGTCATCAAGCCTTGCTTCAAATCTCCCACGCAGACAGTAAGCTGGAGAAACGCAAGGATCTGCGCAAGCTGCTGACTAGTAGTCGGCTATTTTCTTTTGTGCGAATCTTCGTCTTCCACTGAAACTGAAACTCCATGTACATCGAAAAATGATTATTTGCTTTGTCTTTGTATATATTTAAATAAGTAGCACTAACGTTTTAGATTATTCTATAACTAATTGTAGGTATACCTATTTTTTGCTGTAAATATACTCCGTTCTCTTTAACATTAGTAAATATTGTCGCATTTTATGTAGGTTTTCTGGTTTATATATATAACGTTATTCTTACATTCAAATAATTTTTGGGCTAATGACTTTGGAAATTTTAAATGAATTTATATATACCTAGGTATTTTTCGTATAAGAAAACTTTGCGTGATTAAGCATATTTACCTACCTTTTTGTTGAAAAATATTTCGCTATATTATTTATCTAATTAGATGTACCTGTGTTATTTCGCCATCTTTGCAAATTTAATAATTTTTTGTCCATAACTTTAAAACATTACTGTTGAAATATAACTTTTGTATTTGGTAAGCTTAATCGCAATATATTTACTATTCCAAACAAAATGAATTTAACAACGTTGCGTAGACAAAGAGGCGTCTGTATAGGCCAACTCTCTCGTTTAGAATCATATATTAATGATTTGGATGGTTCGGAAGAATCATATATTTTAAAGGTAAAATTACAAAATTTGTGTGGTTATCAGGATAGTTATAATCGACTTCAACTTGAAATAAGTCCACTTCTTTCGGATGATGAAAATAATTTAGAAAACGAAGTTCAAAATGAAGTGGCTGATAGATTTGAAATCGCTATTGCTTTTCTACAATCTTGTATCGAAAAACGTAGTAAAGAATTATCTCTTCAAGAAATTAATGACGTTTCTAATGTAGCCTTACCAAAAATCAATATAAAACCATTTACAGGAGCGGCCCAAGAATGGCCTGCTTTTTATGATTTATTTTCTGCTGTTGTTATTAATAATAGTAAATTAAAAACTGACGGGGAAAAGTTCTATTATTTAAAAAGTTTATTGCGCGGTGACCCGCTGGATCTTATCTCAAGTTTGAGTCTTACTAATCAAAATTTCAAAGTCGCATTAGAAATTTTAACTAAAACATATGATGATCAATTTAAATTACTTATCTCTTTGTATCAAACCTTGATTGAGCAAAAAATCGTGACGAAAAGTACAGCAAATGAATTAAAAGATTTTTATATTACCTCTCGAAAAACTTTTGATTTGATTAATAATACAAATCATACTGATGTTGTTAAATTTGAGGCATTAGTTATTTACTTACTTGAACAAAAATTGGATCACGCTTCTAGACGCGCATTCGAAAGTGACAGAAAGCCGGGCACAATACCCACAGCAACTGAATTTTTTCATTTTCTTGAAAAAAGGCAATCGGTCCTAGAGAATTTAAAT
This sequence comes from Galerucella nymphaeae, assembly GCA_963978555.1. Taxonomy (NCBI): domain Eukaryota; kingdom Metazoa; phylum Arthropoda; class Insecta; order Coleoptera; family Chrysomelidae; genus Galerucella; species Galerucella nymphaeae. The sequence continues at coordinate 12,868,686 of OZ021715.1, read as the reverse complement.
GTATTTGAGCCTGGGCCTTCTAAACAGACTGCCAGGAAATCTCACCCTCGTAATAATAATATTTCTTTAGTAACTAGTGTAAATACTAAGTCTAATATAAGAACTCAAAGTTCAGGTTTTTCTCGTGCAAAATGTTTGTATTGTAACAGTTCTGAACATCCGATTTATGGATGTAAAAAATTTATTTCGTTAAAACCAATGGATAGATATAATTTTATAAAAACAAAAAAAAGTTGTATAAATTGTCTTAATATTAATCATAATGTTTCGGAATGCAAATCTTTAAAAAGATGCGAAACTTGTGGAAAACCACATCACTCATACTTACATTTTGATAATCAAACAAGATTGAATTCAGTTTCTTATGATCGTGATAATTCAAATAGAAATGATTCTTTCTCTAGAGAAAATACTTCTAGAATACATCAGCCGAATGTAAATATTGTAAATAATGATAGTCTTAATCAAAATAATCCCTCTTCCAATCAAACTTCTAATCAAACTTCTCTTCATACTGTTTCGATTTATAATAAACTTGTTCTTTTACCCACTGCACTCATTAATATTAAATGTTCTAATGGTAAACAAATTGTTGCTAGAGCTTTGTTAGATTCTGCCAGCCAAATGAGCTTAATTGAACGCTCGGTTGCAAACCAATTGAAGTTGCCGTCTAGAAAACAAACTGTAAATATTTCGGGATTGAGTAATATCAACTGCACTAATAGTACAGAAATAATCGATTTAGAATTTAGTTCGCTTACGAATTCAAATAATAGATTTAATGTTTCGTGTTCCGTTATTGATAAAATAACTCATAACCTTCCACAATTTTCTATTTCTCACGACAGTTTGGAATTACCTACACTGGTCAAACTTGAACTCGCTGATCCTTTCTTTTTTAAAACTGCACCTATCAATGTTTTGTTAGGCATGGATATTTATTTTAGTCTTTTCAAATCCAATATCATCAATTCGGGACCTAATTCTCCATCTTTTGTTGAAACTCATCTTGGTTATGTGGTCGCAGGTCCAATACCTCGACGCCAAAATAACTTTTATCATAAACAAAATAATATGTCGTTTTCATTTCTCACTACTTGGAATGCTCAATCAGAGCAAGAATCTAACTTGAATAAATTAATGGAACATTTCTGGGAATTAGAAAATATTCCTAAATCTAAAACGCTTTGTTCTGATGAAGAATTTGCAGAACAAATTTTTCAAAATACTACCAAAATCTTACCTTCTGGTCGCTATCAAGTAAACATGCCGTTTCTTGAAAATCAACCCATTAAACTAGGTCAATCATTTTGTATGGCACGTCATCGTTTTTCCACACTGGAAAAGAAGTTTATTGCTAATCCTAAGTTATTTCAAGATTATGAAAATGTAATTTCTGAATATTTAAAACTAAATCACGCTCAAGTGATTCCTCTATCGCTCTTCAATTACCCTACCAATGAATTAAAATACTTTGTTCCTCATAGGGCGGTTATTCGAGAAAATAGTTCCACGCCTGTGAGGGTAGTTTTTGATTTCAGTGCTCGTACTGATACTGGTATATCCCTAAATGATTTAACCGCAAAAGGGTATCAAGTACAAGATAATCTCTTTGATATATTGTGCCGATTTCGGTGTTTTAAATTTGTCCTCTGTGCTGACATACAAATGATGTACAGATTTATCGATATCAATCCAGATCAACGACACTTCCAGAATTTTTTATGGAGAAATTCCCCTTCTGAATCTTTCACTTGTATGCAACTTTCTAGTTTGAGTTTTGGACAAAATTGTTCACCTTTCCTGGCCACACGCGTATTGAAAGATATTGCTGATCGTAATCCTGAGTATCCAAAAGCTCAGTTCGCTCTTTTATCACAAACATATATGGATGACATTCTAACTGGTACAAATACTGTTTCTGATCTTCCAATTATTTATTCCGAACTATCTTCTGTTTTAAATCAACATGAATTTAAGCTACATAAATGGAAATCTAAGTCAACGCATTTTTTATCTTCTATTTCTCAATCTTCCACAAATGAAGTTGATATAAATTCTAATGAGTGCCCCAGTAAAATACTAGGGTTGAAGTGGAATCCTGTTTCCGATTTATTAATGATTCGTTCATCCAAAACTCAATGTCCTTCTGTTATTACTAAACGCGTGATTTTAAGTTATATTAGTAGTGTTTTCGATCCTTTAGGTATAATAAATGTTGTCGTAGTAATAGGAAAATTGATAATGCAAGCTTTGTGGCATGCCCAGTTAAGCTGGGACGAACCAATTGTCGACTCTTCTATTTTGGAAAATTGGAACAAGTTCCTTTCCATAGTTGCTGAAATTTCTAACCTATCAATTCCAAGATATCTAATCAATGACAAACCTATCTCATCCACTTCTTTGCATGGTTTCTGTGACGCCAGTCAATTAGCCTACGGTGCCTGCGTTTATCTCGTCGTTCAATATGTTGATCATACTTTTTCTTCTCAACTGATTGCTGCAAAGTCTCGAGTAAATCCGTTAAAAAGTAAACTCACTGTCCCAAAACTTGAATTGTGTTCCATGGAACTACTTTCTATTTTATCAACTCGATTAGTTCAAATTCTTCAAAATAGTTTAACTATAGAATCCATAAATCTTTGGTCCGACTCCCTTGTAGCCCTAACCTGGGTTAGAAAAGGAGAGTCAGAAATCCCTTTTGTCAAGAAACGTGTTCTCACTATTTTGAATAATAGTGTAGATTCTACGTGGAGACATATTCGCTCACATTTAAATCCTGCAGATCTTTTATCTCGCGGAATCTTTTCTTCTGATGTTCGCGCATTTTGGTTCCATGGTCCGTCTTTCTTATCCGAAACTAATGATTTTAATACCCTTGATACATTTAAATTCACTGAACAGCCATTAAAAATTAGTCAAATATCTCTCCCTCTTATTAAATCTCCTCCCGAGTTTTGGAAAGAAGTATTTTCTCGAATCTCCAAATTTCAAATCTTACAAGGTGTCATTGCCCGAATTTTGAAATTTGTCTCAAAACTCAAAACAAAAACTCTCGACCTTTCATTATCAGTGGACGATCTATGTCTTGCTCATGATTTCATAATCAAGCAAATTCAATCATTTCATTTTCCAAAGGAAATTTTTTCACTGCAAAATAAAAAACCGATTTCTAATCCAAAACTGCTACCCTTAAATATTTTTTTAGACCGCAATGATACTATTCGTGTCGGAGGTCGCTTAGAATTTGCACACCTCGATTTTAATCAGAAATTTCCAATTCTGCTCCCTCAAAATGAGCATGTAGTAGATTTAATCATTGAAAAAGAGCATCGTCGATTGGGACATAGTGGTGCTCAAAATGTTTTTGGAAACCTAAGACTTCGGTATTGGCCTTTGAACGGAATTCGAAGGATTAAATCAATTATTAAAAAATGTACCATCTGCTATAGATTTAATGCACAATTTGCTTCTCAAATTATGTCTCCGCTTCCCTTAGACCGAGTACAGGAGTCTCGTCCCTTTTCCAAAGTGGGTATTGATTTTGCAGGCCCCATTCAAATTCGTTCTTCTAGATTGAGGAAAGCTCCTCTTACCAAAGCTTATATCGCCATTTTTGTATGCATGGTTACTAAAGCCATTCATATTGAATTAGTAACAGACTTAACGACTGATGCTTTTATCGCCTCGCTTAAGCGATTTATTGGTCGCCGAGGGAAACCCCAAGTTATTTTTTCTGATAACGCAACTAACTTTGTCGGAGCTCGTAATCAATTACGAGACTTATCTTTATTTTTCGAATCAGATCCTAACTTGCAGCACATTCTTTCGTTCACAAAACTCAATGAAATCAATTGGAAATTTATTCCTCCCAGATCCCCCCATTGGGGTGGGTTATGGGAGGCAGCCGTGAAGAGTGCCAAATCTCACATGACCAAGCTCTTAGGTACAACTCATTTAACTTTCGAAGAACTTTCAACTTTATTAATTCAAATCGAAGCTATTTTAAATAGCCGACCATTATATCCCCTATCAGATGATCCTAATGATTTATTACCATTAACTCCGGGACACTTTTTGATTGGTGCTCCTTTAACTGCTTATCCTGAAAAAGATCTCACTGGTACTCCTAATAATAGACTTTCCTATTGGAATTTGTGTTCCAAACTTAAACAAGAATTTTGGAAAAAATGGTCAGTAGACTATCTGCATAGATTGCAGCATAGACCCAAATGGTGTCAACCTCAACAGAATCTTGTTGAAAATCAATTAGTTCTGGTACGATCAGAAGATCGCCCTCCCTTAAATTGGCCTCTTGCCAGAGTAATCGAATTATTACCCGGTAAAGATGGTCAGGTTCGAACTGCACGTATAAAAACTGTTGAAGGAGAATATATACGACCCATTGTAAAATTAGCCCCACTTCCTTCAAGTAATTAATTTAACTTAACTTAATTTAACTTAAAATGTATTTATTGTTATATATTCAAAGAAAAAATCTTTTTTTTTTTCCTTTTTCCTTCTGTTTAAAAAATTCGACATAATATGACGAAACTCATACTGGGATCACGTAGCAACAAAGATATTGATCTGGGATATATCTGCGAGTAGGCTAGATCGGGTAGTGAGTTTCTAATTTAGGTTAGAACAAAATTAAACTAAAATGAATTGCTAAATTTGTAAATAACTTTTGATATACTTTTCTTGTCGCCCCCCCCCCCAGTATGTAGAAATTCTATTTGAATTTCTACAATAGATTTCTTAAAACTAAATAATTCCGCATAATTTGGATTTACCTCGTATCTGTCTTTTTCGAATGTCGTCTGGTCACGTAGGTTCAAGCGAGTGCGCAGAAATTTCAAATTAGCATGTAAAACCGTTGATTGAAAAATAAGTAATCAACGGTAAAACGACACTTTTGAGTAAAAATTGTCAAGCATACAAGGTCGTTCTTTCTTTTTGATATCAGTTTTCTATCGAATTTTAATCCCCAAATTATGGGGCTTTTTTTTTCTTAAATTTAGTATCATTTGGTGATGTGAAATTGCATTACTCTAGTGCCAATCTGTAAGTAATGTACATTTTCTATATTTTGATTAATTATTGTTCATCGTGCGGCAGCGGCCATTAATGATGGTGGACCGGCATTTCATGTGCTCCTGAAAATAAAGGATTGCCAACTCTTCTTCAAATATTGTTTTCGCAATTTATCGTCTTACGACCTTTGCTTAATCAACGGTCCAATAGTGATTTTCTCCGTTTTAATTTAGAGTTTTCGGTTTACCATTTTTTTTGTGTAAATATAAAAAACTTTGTTGCTGTACATGTTTTGTTAAATTTCGCAGTAACCGAAATCTAGAAAATTTATTCAACAAGTTTTTGCCTCGATTGTGTGTGATTTTCAAACTATTATAAAAGTTTTATTTGCAAGTTTTCTTATCGGGGCAGAAGAAAAATCCTAATAAACTTTGCTACCGGAAGGTTGACTTTTCATTAATAACCCATCATCCAAATTTTTTAGTTTCACCAATCTAGGTGTCTGTGCCTTTACATAGACTGGTCCTTCGTCCATCTTAATGTAGGTGTAAACTTGCAGGTTAAATTTAAATTACTACAACAGGCTCCCAACAGATGGAAAAGAAAGGTAACATTTTTTTTTCACATTCCATTTTATCAAACTCGAACCAGAATTTTATTTTATTTTATCGCCCTTTCCACTCCAATTTGGTAACTTCGAAGAGTTGTAACTTTTTTCGCATGCACATTTGTACTGGGGTAACTTGGGTTGGATCGAGTTATTCTTAGCCCCAGAATATGTGGTATGATCTATGACCTGCCTTTTTGTTACACCCTGTATTTTCGTTTCTTAATTCTTCCATTTGCGTTGTTGAAATCTCCAATTTCATATCCATGTTTTCCATTCCATTTCTGATGTGTTCAAAACATACTCTTAATTTCTTCCATATTTCTTCCATACGTACAGCGATAGAAACTTACATCCGGGTCAACCCCTCAGAGAAGTAGTTCCTCTTTGTCTAATTTGTTTCTTTTATGCGTAGTTATTATTTCCGGCAAGAACTGGCAACCCTGCTTAAAAATTCTTCGTATTTCACTTTATTTTTCTAATCTTTATCAAATATACTACCGGTTTTGTTACCGTTTTTATAACTACCTTTCACAATTTTGTGTTTAATCTATTGCTTACTATATATTTTTGTAGGTTTGACAAGTTTCACTTACATATGTATTGTTAAGTATCTCATATGGCACTTGTAACTTGTTAATTATATGCAATTATTTTTCTTTGTATCTCCCGAAATTTACGAATTTTATGCAGAAGAAAATTTAATTGTGCTTACACTCTTGACGCGACCCTGCCACCTCTTTGACTATTAACATATTTCATAATTGCAGGTAGGATACTTCATGAACAAAAAAAAAGTCTTGTGATTATTAACCATTGCATAAATCGATAATATGTAATGAAGTAGATTTAACTGGAAGGTTATTGAAATAGGTGGATATAAATCAGAAGGATTCCTGGGATCGTACGCCTTTATGTGTGGCTATACAATTTAACAAAATAAACATTGTTAAGTTAGTATTGGGAAATGGAGCCGATCCAGAAATAACGCAAGATGATGACTGTTGCATCCATGTTGCCGTGCGAACAAGCTCATTAGACATATTCAAGATGGTGTGAACCGATTTTTGAAGTCATTCCATCCACTTAGCTGCGGATTACAGTCGATTGGAGTTCTTGAAATACTAACTTGATCTAGGAATAAATATTAACCTTACTGATAAATATCAACGTATTCCTCCATCGAGCCGTTGCAAGTGGCCTTTTTTCCCTCCAAATTTCCTTTTTTTGGAGGAGTTGAATAATTATTGGATTGGTTGCAGAAGATGGAAAAAATGGACACTTACTACGTGGAAAATTTTGGGATTCCACTTTATAAAATTTTACAAGCTACATTTTCTGACATACTGCTGCGTATTTGAATATTGAAAAAATATCGGAATTTTGTTCAAACCTCTTAACGAATTTAAAAGTATTTGCAATATACTTCAATAACATTGAAGTTTTAATGCAAATTGGTTTCGAGAGAGGTATGCTTAGTAACAAATTGGTAAATTATGCCGATTCCATAATTGGAAAAATTTCTAGAAAGTTACCACCGGAAATCAGAATGAAAATTATAAATTTTCCTAGTACAGAGAACTTAATAAAACTTAAAGAAGCGTAAAAGGATGGATTATCCGCTTTCCATCCATCCAGTGAATGTATACCTGCAAAAAAATGTTGCGCAAATAGACTATTTTCTCTTGCATGTACAGCTCTTTCCAATAGCTAAGAAACTGACCTGACCCGGGGAGGGACAATGTCATGCAATAAAATCATAAAAGTATTAGCCGTATTTATTTCGTTGATGAATAGCAAATTATTACCTGCAAACTCTATAAGACTTCATTCTTATTATATATATACTCTGCAAGTCAAGTCAAGCCAGTTACTTAGAACTATACCAAGCATACTTTGGTATCGTTATAGGCTCCCAGAAGCTCTGAGAGCATAATTTTGATCTGTGGAAATCATTGATATCGTACAAATACTTCAATCTTAGTAAAGAAAATGTCGACTACAAAATTTCATATTTTATGACTGTATTCTAGGTTTTAGTTAATACAGAACTTTTTATGGAGAATACTTTCTCTTCCTAAAATTGATAATAAAAAAGTTCTCCATATGATTCCAACTTAGTGTGACATTTTATGTACATAGAGGGCCTCATCTCAGGGAAAGTTCCTTTCCAGTACTTTCTGTGAGGTTTCTCGACCTCCTATTCAGGGCTGGGGAAAGATTGTACTGTTCAATAATTCAGGGCCTTATTTAAAACTCAATTCTCAACTTCACATCACAACTTTGGGGGACATATTGTATATTGTTATTTCATAAAAACTATAATTCTTATTATTCTTTACCTAATTTATTAATAATAATAATCTTTATTGCTTATAAAAACAGAAGTTTTACAGCAAGGATTTGGAAGTACAAAAAAAATTGACTTATCTAAGATCTAAAATACAAGAAAAACTTTTTTATAGAAACTTAGAATTAGTATATACTTAAAAAGAGAAAAAAAATTAATGCTTAAGATAAAGTGTGCCCTATAAAATGTAAGAAAAAGCCGAACTTATATAAAAAAAAGGAACCTAAAACTAGTACACGTTAAAAAGAAAAAAAAATGATAATAAAGTAATGTTTCATTCGTTTAGAATAAATGCCCTTAATTTTAAAATATTTTATATATAAAACGATATGCTTTTTGCCGAGGTTACATTTAGGTTTTCTAATTGAAAAACTAGACTTTCCAAATTAGATACAGTTGCGCAGTTATTAGGTTTCATAGTTGTGAAAATCAGACAGTCAAAAAGAAAATGTTCAATCGTCCCGAACTCAAGCCTGTTACATACAGTTCATATTTCATATGGGTTAATAACGTATGAAACTCCATTCAATGTAAATTTTAAGCGATACTTGTTAGCAAGTCTTAATTGAGCTATGGTGCGAGTGACCTGGATAGGAAGTTTTAAAGAAAGATAATTTTTAGGGCTTTTGGAAAAAGAAAATTTGGTGTATAAGCAGTATAAGTATAAGCAGCTTCACAGTCTACATTAAAAATTTTGTCATATAAGCTTGCCAGAAGCTTTTTTTTGGATTGTTTTAAGGTATTAACTGAAAGATTTTCCCAAACATCAGCTGCATCAAAAAAATAAAAAAGATTTCTGACTTGTAAAGCCCAGTTAAATTTTTCGTCACAAGACAGCAAATGTCTGCTGGTTAAAACATATTTTGGGCAATCTGTTATCTTCCATGGAAAGAATTTTCAGTAACCAGTTCAATGTCATTTTGAATATATTACATAGATATTTAACACGTCCTGTTTCTATTCTAAGAGCACAATCAGAAGTGTTTCTGGGCAGCATAAGCACACGCTTTGAAAAATTAGTCTGTACACGATCCAAAATATCGTGATATCGAAGGCCCCAGACAGGTATGCAGTTGGACAAGGTGCTTAAAGCAAGTGCTTCAAAAATTCTCAGTCTAGGGTACCATGTGTCGATTTTAGCTTTAGCTAGGACAGGTATGATAGCACCGACAGCCTGTTTTCCTTTTTCGGCAGTAACAGAAGCCATTTCACGAAAAAGACAAGAGGATGTGATTGTAACACCTAGATATACATATTTGTTTACAAACCCAATGTTTTCACCGTTTAACTTGAACGTTCCTTTATCAAAACTGAAGCCCCCCCTGGATAAAGCCATGATTTTAGTTTTCTCAATGTTCACTGTTGAACTATTTAGGTTGCAATATTCTTCAAGCAGTTTCAACTTTCTGCGAACATCAATTTCAGAGTGGGCAAGAATAACCAAGTCGTCGGCGTATAAAAGCAGCAGAATATCAATAATATTGTTTATGTTAACACCTTGAGATACGTGATTGTAAAAGTAGGATTCAATATCTGCTATGAACAACGGGAAAAGCAACGGACTCCCCTTGTAATACGCCCGTCAAAAGACTTGGTGAACCATTGCTTGAGTTTACTTTAAAGGAAGAGTCTTTATAAATATTTCTAATGATGGATATTATTGTTGAGGAAATTCCCAAATTAAATAATTTATTCCAAAGTATCTGATGATCGATGGAATCGAACGCTCTTCTGAAGTCGACGAAAATGGCAAAGATTTTTCTTGTTCGATGTCGAATGTGATAGTGTACAACAGAATTCAGTGTGTACACGTTGTCTATACATCCTCTGGATGGCCTGAACCCCGCCTTACATTCCGGTAAAATGTTGCAATCGTCAGACCAACTCATTAAACGATTTGATATGATTTGGGTGAAAACTTTGGCTGTGCAATAAATTAAAGCTATATTTCGATAATTCGAAGGGCCTTCGGCAGGTCCTTTTTTGTGTAGCATTCTAAATATAATTTTTGACCAGTCACAAGGGATATTTCCATTACAAAGTATATTATTGAAAAGATTATTCAAGTACAAGATCCAGTTACTGGGAAGATTTTTCCAAAATTCGTAGGTTATGCCATCACTACCAGGAGCTTTATTATTTTTACATTTGTTAATAACATTGTAAATTTCGTCAGTCGTTATCAGAGAATCGAGAAAAGGGTGACGAATATCGAGAAACTGGGTATCAGAAATTATTTTAGGAGGGTAAATATTCGAGTAAAAAAGCTCCCAGACTTCTAATGGCAATGAATTGTAATTTGATTTATTTCGAAACTGGTTAACTGTGTTCCAAAAATTTTTGGAATTTTTTAAATTTGTAAATTTAAGAACAATACTAGACTGATAAGAATTTTTTTTGACTTAACAAGTTTTTTAAAGGTTTTTTTGAATTAAAATATTTAGCACGGAACACAGGAGAGAAGTTATTAAGTTTCGCTGTATTAAATGAGGTTTTGATAGCTTTTTTTGCTGATACACATTCGTAATCAAACCACGGCTTGCAATTTTTCGAATATTTATATTTAGAAACGCGAGGTCTGTAATAAAGTTGAAGGGACTGCGCAGTTTCATGAATAGCTTTGCACATATTATCATATGACATTTGACTATCATTAATAGGAACTACTTTGAACTCTACATTTGTAACTTATAAGCTGCAGTGAAATTTTCATTCCAAAAAAGTTTATTTGATGAGGGAATTCGTGTATTATATAGAATTTGACCAGGTAAAACGTGTTCAGAAATTATTTCAGCTTTGAGTTCTAGGATAACCGGAAAATGGTCTGACAGAAAATCTTGCGAAAAGATATACAAATCTTTTATCTCGGTTAAACATAATTATTAATCCACACCAGGTCAATCACGCTACAACCCAAGCTGCTGACATGGGTAAAATTGGCAGGATTATCAGATATCGTTCTACCATTAAGTAACGTGTACGAATTGTCATACATAAAATCTATTAGACGGTGACCTCTGGAAGTAACAGTTCCATCACAGCTTAGCCTATATTCATACAAATTGCTATTTTCCAAAATTTCGCTAGGCACCGATATTCCTAGATTGGAAAGTCGAGAGTTAAAATCACCTCCGATTACGACTAAAGTGTCAGGTTAGGCTTCAGAGATCTTTGATAATATTATTTAAAGTATGTCTAATGAACATACAAGGTCGCAAGAAGGCTTAAAGTACACACTACAAATAATAAAACTGCTATTCCCAGTGGTTGTAACGTGTTTTCCTGCTATACGTGGCCTTCTACCACACTAACACGTCACTATGGACACCCTTGACTAAAAATCTTTCGACGGAATACTCGGGCGCCAGATTTTTAACGTGGTTTGCTCCACGGCCCCTTGACCCTTAGCGTCAAGAGTTCCAGATAGCCTCAGATGGAGGTTACGGAAAATTCCAGGGGTCTTGTTGAATTATTTCAACTAATTCTTTATCGAATTTTTAACACGACTCAATTGAATATCGATTTTTAAATTAACATGAGTTACGGTAAATAGCGGAGAAATCAGGAACTTTGTTTATTACTACCTTGTGGTCTGTTATGAATAATTTTACAGGAGCGAGTAAAAAAAACGGGAGAAAGAACGCACGGTTAGAGCCGGTAAGGTTATCACAACCACGGAAAAGTACTCTTGACACACGAGTCGTAAACGTATTAGATCTGCAGGGTAATCAAATAAATTATGGCTAGGCCACTTCCAGATTTGATTATCCCTTGAATCTAAATTTAACCGGCAAAATATTTTTCCGACAAACTAACAAAATGTGTAAAAGATTTGTACCTGAGAGCTAAAAAAAATGTTTAAATCTGCCGGGTAATCAAATAAATTATGGCTAGGCCACTTCCAAATCTGATTATCCCTTGAATCTAAAGAAAACCGGCAAACTATTGTTAAGAAAAAAATTATATCAGAAAGGTACCACGGAACTGGAAAACAACGATTTAAATCTGCCAGGTAATCAAATAAATTATGGCTAGGCCACTTCCAAATCTGATTATCCCTTGAATCTAAAGAAAACCGGCAAACTATTGTTAAGAAAAAAAATTATATCAGAAAGGTACCACGGAACTGGAAGCAACGATTCAAATCTGCCAGGTAATCAAATAAATTATGGCTAGGCCACTTCCAAATCTGATTATCCCTTGAATCTAAAGAAAACCGGCAAACCCAAAAAAATTATAAACGGTACCACTAGTTATGACACACAGTGTAGAAACAAAAGATCCTGAATATAATTAAAATGTACCAATTCATATGAATCTTAATTGTATATTAATGACTTGTGAAGAAAATAAAATGTAAACTCAATATAAACCCGGCGAATAATTAAAAACCAATTAACTTCGCAATAGAAATCAAAAACACTTTTTCCAAAACAAAGTTACATTTATTTATCCAAATCTCAAACAAAACAACTTTTCTAACAGCAGAAAAAAAAATAACCGGTACGGAAATTTCCATGAAAATATCAAACTTTTTCCATTTTACGGAGGTACGAAAATTTTGAAATCAACGGTGATAAAAATATGTTTACCTTCTTAAGTCGGTTTCTGTATCGTAGTTCACTTTTGTCACAACTTTAAAAAGAATTACTGTCTTTAATTGTAAATATATGCCGGTAACCGGATCGGAATAGCACAAACTTGGGACACACACTTTACGTACCAAAAATTAGCAGCAGTCAACGGTAAAGGTAAAGGTAAAGGTAAAAGGTGAATCAGCGGTCGGTCTCCAGCGGTCAGCGGTCGGCAGTTAGCGGTCTCTTTCTACGGTCAGTCGTCAGCTGTCTCTCGTTAGCTCACTAGGAAGAATCAATTCTTCTGCTATTTATATCCTCATTTTCGATAGTAAAATTTAGATACCACAAAAAATTTGTCATATACCAGACGTCTTTCGGAATTAAATAAATGGCATATATACTAAATGTCCTTTTCGATTGAAAAATTTTAACTTTAGAAACTACTAAATTTTATGCTAGAATTCATTTACGTACCTCCGGCCTTATACTAAAAATACAAAAAAAATAATATACCTGAAAGTAAATAAAAATCAATTTAATAAAAGAAAAGAGAGTTGGCATTTAAGTAACGAGTTATAATATATCTAAAGTGGTGAAAATTAACCCTATATCTATAACAAAAAAAAAACTCGTTACACACCCTCTTTTCTTCGGTAAAAAAAAAATTAATGAGCGAAAGTCCAGCTTTCGATCATTATATTTTTTTTAACACACTATGTGAGCAAAAAAAACAATGAATGTGTATCCAGGAAGTTGCCGTCTCACATCCTGGAGCTTCGGGTTGAGCGGTCCGGAAGATAAGGTCCTCTTCCACGAGATGACTGACGTCTATACGATCTGGCGGAGCGTTGAGGCGCTTCTAAAACGGGTGAAGGTCGTTCGGTGTTGATGTTGCACTGGGTGGTTGCATCCTGCATACGTCGGGGATGGCTGGAACGGGCGACTTGAGGAACTTGGACTGCCATCGATCGGATACGGGGCCTTTGTTTATCACATGGGCATTCCCGGGACATCCGGCCAACTTTCCCACAGCGGGAGCAAAACAGAATAAACGATCGGCTGCAGCTATCCCGGCGGTAACCTGGGGTTCCACATCTTCAGCAAATATCATCCGTCAGGGTGATGAACTTCCGGGATTCTATCCTGTCGCCTGGTTTGTCGGTCTCTGGCGGTTTTTGCTTTGACGTTTTGTACTGTTGACATTGCAGACACCTTCTCACGTATTTGGTGATGTCCCTGAACATTCCTGGCCAATAGTACAATTTTGCCATCTGGCTGATGGTTTTAACAATTGCTAAGTGTTCAGCGTTTGGACCATGATGTTTTTCTTTTAAGACTCGGGTTCGATCGGGCTTTGCTATGCACAGTTTCCAAGGATCGGTAATTCCTGGCTCCCGGAAATCATTTATGTCCCAGAAATAACGGTATAGACAGTCTTGTTTAATGCAATAGTCCGGAAACTTCTCTGGATCTTTCAGAACTTTTTCTTTCTTGTTCCGGTACCACGAACATCCCGCGATTACATCAGTCAAATCGGACGGTGGGTCGGTCTCGGTGGTCGTGGGTAGCGGATTCCTGGACAAGGCATCGGCTACACAACTTAGTGCACCTTCATGGTTTTGTATTTCGAAATCAACTCCAAACAACAACGGATAAACTTCAGAAACATCCACAACGGGCTGCTCCTTGTCAACCCCTAACAACACCGGGGAAGATTTAAAAACTTTCATAACGGATTGCTCCTTGTCAACCCCTAACACCAGGGAAGACTCAGAGACTTCGGAAACACATTTTTCTTTATCATCCCCTAACAACACCGGGGAATATTCAGAACTTTTCATAACGGATTGCTCCTTGTCAACCCCTAACACCAGGGAAGACTCAGAAACTTCGGAAACTGCTTTTCCGTCATCAATCCCTAACAACACCGGGGAAGACTCGGAAACTTCAACAACAGGTTGCTCCTTGTCAACCCCTAGCTCCAGGGAAGACGCAGAGACTTCGGAAACAGTTTGATTTCCAGAATAACGGTTTTCTGTGATCATCGGAACATCGACCTCTTTCATTGATTGATTTACCAACCCTACGATTCCAACAGGACTTGCTAATGACGGTCGCCTTACTAGACCGGTTATTAGACCAGGGAAGTGCTCTAACGATCCCTCCATAGTGACGTCATCGATTTTCCAACTGAGTTCATAAATATCAGTGATGGAGACTAAATTTCCATTGGCTAAACGGGCCTTCGTTGTTTGACGGGCGCTAGATTGCTTCTTTTGGGAAAATGTCTCAGCTACATGATCACCAATATATGATATTGCTGCTCCAGTATAATACAATGCTTGAAATTTGTGATTTCCTATTTCGACGTCTATGTGCGGTCGGGGTCGTTCATTTCTGCCGGCGGCGTTTCGGTATGAGAGACAAAGATTTGCGGAAGCTGTGTCGGCCTCTCCTCAGGACAGCTTCGGATTAGTTTTCCTGCCTCCTGTAGGAACAATCTCTGGAAAATATTCCCTCCTTATTGCAACGGGGACAGAATATTTTCGGCGGGTTTTGGCAGTTGTTTCGGTAATGTCCCGACTCACCACAACGGAAACAGATGGGTGAACGGGAAGACGATCCAGACGGTTGACGAGTAGAATCAGGCGGCGAACGGAGAGGAGTATCGGCTGGTGACGTTTGGCTAGTACTGGCGACGGGTTCTCTGGACGGACCAGGAGCAGAGTTGTGAGACGGTCCATATCTTGGTCCTATCTGCTGCGGTCTGACGGGTCCACGATTCGGTCCACTGTGGCTGGGTACATTTTGGAGTTCCTTCCTGAGGAGCTCATATTCCCTCACAGCCTGGCAGAATGTCGAAAAATCATCAAAGTCCGTTTTTCTGATTTGCAGACGGTATTCAGGCAATAAGTTGCGGTACAACCATGCTAACTGTTGTTCGGGAGTTAGCTTTCCATGTCGTCGCATTAGAGTTTGGAGATCGGTCATGTAAGTAGCGGTAGACTCATTTCTTCGCTGTAGACGACGGCTTATCTCGGCTTCTAAGTCGTCTTCGTAATTTACAGGATAGAAGAAAATTCGAAAATCGGTTTCAAACTCTTTCCAGTTGGTGTATCTGTTTCGATTAATCCGGTACCATAATGCTGGTTCACCGGACAGTAATTCAGGTAGCACCGGTAGCAAATTATCTTTCGGAATACTCTTTGCCGTACAGATCTCCTCTATCCTTTCCATGAAAGCGGCAGGATCCCCTCGGTTTCCGAAGCACACCTTCCAGTCGTGTACATTGATTGGAGGAGTTGCCATGACGGTTGGTACGGGTCTGGTATCGGTTCGGTCAGAAACGGGTCGTGTAGGAATATTTTCTTTCCTTAAAAATCTTACAAGCCTCCTTCTTTTCTCCGGAACTGTTCCAGCAACTGATAAGTTTCTCTTTTCTAATTCGGTATTAAGACCCTCGTTTCTCAGTAAATATACCCAGCTCACTCGATTGTCTGTTCCTTCTTCCACGGAAGATACGGTCGGTAGCTGGGCAGGACCTCCAGGAACGGATTCGGATTCCTTAGTTTCGTCCTGAGCGAACAAAACCAGCAAGTCAAGATCTTCGGAGTTTCTCCTTGACATACGGCGGAAGACAGTCGAAATCAGAATGACAATAATACAGCAAGATTACTCCAGAACAATAAAAAATCAAAAACGGTATTAAACAGTTTCTACTATAATCAACAATTGGCGAAACGGAATAAAAAAAAATCTCTGCCTAAAACAACAAACAACACCAAAAAAAAAATCTAAAACGAAATAACGGTCCTTGTTCAAATCAACAAAATCAGCTCTCTGCAATCGCTATACGGAAACAAGAAAAAAAAATAATAACGATAAATCAAAAAAATGTGTCCCTGCTCTAATAGGTTATACGGAAACAAGAAAAAAAAATAATAATAACGGTTCCTGATAAATCAACAAATGAGTACCTGCTTTCATACGTTATACGGAAACAAGAAAAAAAAAATTACGGTTCCTGATAATTCAACAAATGGGTCCCTGCTCGGGCGCCAAATTTGTAACGTGTTTTCCTGCTATACGTGGCCTTCTACCACACTAACACGTCACTATGGACACCCTTGACTAAAAATCTTTCGACGGAAAGTAAATAGGCAGCAAGAGTTCGGGACCATGGCGGAGGCGTTAACATGAGAATCTCCATAAGGAAATCATCAAAAAAGCTAAGGTTTGAAAACGTCAAAATTTACGCTAAAAGTGGTGGGGGTAAACTATCATATACATGGTAGATAAAAAGTAACATGCCTGCTCGAAAGGCCTTAACGTCTAGTGTATTTGAAAAATAATAGAAAAATTCTAACTACTCTCGTTCATTCCCCATCATCCCTCTTACTAAAAGTTAACCAATCATAGCAAACGATGTATCGTTCGAATGGCCTTAACGCTTAGTGTATATGAAAAATAATAGAAAAATTCTACCCTCATCCCCCACGTAGCACCCCTTTTACTAAAAGTTAACCAATCATAGCAAACGACGTCTCGTTGGAGGCATAAACGTCTATTATATACAGAGTGGATCAAAAGTAACATGCATGCTCGAATGGCTTTAACGTGTATTATATACAGGGTGGATAAAAAGTAACATGCATGCTCGAAAGGCCTAAACGTCTATTATGTACAGGGTGAATCAAAAGTAACAAACCTTAACACCTTGACGACTTTTATAAACAGGGAGGATAAAAAGTAACATGCATTGAAGACATAAACGTCTATTATATACAGAGCGGATCAAAAGTAACATGCTCGAAAGGCCTAAACGTCCATTATGCACAGGGTGAATCAAAAGTAACAAACCTTAACGCCTTAACGACTTTTATATACAGGGAGGATAAAAAGTAACACGCATTGAAGACATAAACGTCTATTATATACAGAGCGGATCAAAAGTAACATGCTCGAAAGGCCTAAACGTCCATTATGCACAGGGTGAATCAAAAGTAACAAACCTTAACGCCTTAACGACTTTTATATACAGGGAGGATAAAAAGTAACATGCATGGGAGGCATAAACGTCTATTATATACAGAGCGGATCAAAAGTAACATGCTCGAAAGGCCTAAACGTCTATTATGCACAGGGTGAAGCAAAAGTATCAAACCTTAACGCCTTAACGACTTTTATATACAGGGAGGATAAAAAGTAACATGCATGCAAGGCATAAACGTCTATTATATACAGGGTGGATTAAAAGTAACAGGCATGCTCGAAAGGCCTTAACGTGTATTATATACAGGGTGCGCCTGCTTAAAAGGTCCTATTATATACCGGGTAACGCTGAAAGGCATTATCTATTATATACATGCCCGCTCGAACGGCCGTAACGTCTATTATATATGCCAAACGTGCTACGTCTTTTCAACATAGGGTATATAGACAGGTAACATCAGTGAAAAACACAGAGCGCTCGAAAGGCCTTTACTATTATATACAGGGTGAGTAACGCTGGAAGGTCTTATTATATTCAGGGTGAGTAACATGCCTGCACGAGAGGCCTTAACTATTATATACAGGGTGCGCCTGCACGAAAGGCATTATCTATTATATACAGGTGAGTAACATGCCTGCTCTAAAGGCCTTAACGTATACAGGTGCCTGCACTTAAGGCATTATCTATTATATACAGGTGAGTAACGCATGCACGTACGTCGTCACGTCACGTCAAACGTCACGCTGTCACGTCACCTTGTCACGTCAAACGCCACGACGTCAAACGTCACGTTGTCATATAAAACGTATGCGGAGAGGAGCGCTATTGTAATTAACTCTCTATAGCTTGCATACACCACAAACTGGAGACCCAAGATTTTTTTGTCAAAAGTAATTTTTCTATAATGTATTATTTTTAATAAATCGCGCAAAGTTTTTCTGAAATATTCGAAAAATAATGAACAGATAAGAAGTCTGTATCTCAATGCCATGGGATACCGAGCAAAAATTAACAGGAAGTTACAATCTTGAGATAAGACCCGATACAACATCACACCGCAAAAACTTACTTTATTAGTTGGGAAAAACAAGAGTTCGTTGTTGAATAGTGTCCCCAGGGTAAGGTGTTATCTGTTCCAGGCAATGACCAGAAACGTTGAACAGCCCTTTAAAGCTACTGGCGTCACGTCAAATGTCAATTTGTCACATCAAACGTTTCGCTATCACATCAAAACGTCACGTTGTCGCGTCAAATGTCATGTTGTCACGTCAAATGTCATGTTGTCACGACAAACGTCACGCTATCACGTCAAACGTCACGTTGTCACGTCAAATGTCGCGTTGTCACGTCAAATGGAACTTCATATTTGATGATGATGAAAAGTTTAAGTTTGAATGGATCAAGTTCAGACGATCGAACTAGTCTATGGTATTAATTCATGAAATTGGGCATATACTAGGTATTACCCACAGCGATGTAGGTACAGCAGTCAAACGACACGTGTCCACTATCCTTGTGAGTGTTAGGGTATATACAAGGTGTATGTATTATATATGAAATGGATATATTTTCAATGGGATAGTCTATGATGGTCAATCTTTGTTTAAGTTTTCAAAATTTAAATATTTCATGAATTTGCTTGATTATAAAAGAGATTTAGCCTATTTACCGCCTTGAAGGTACCGGATGTACAGAATTGGAAGAAAAAACGGCGGCTATGATCGTTGTGGCAATCTGATATTCAAGGCAATTGAAGCGGACAGTGTGAAAATTCTAGCGTAAATGTAAAAACTATATCCAAATGTTGGCTGAACACAAAAAAACACCCAGGCTATAAGATATTATATTACGTAAATATTTTAGCTACAGTTTCATGAATATTGTCGCGCACTTTCAATAGATGTTTCGGAGCTTCAGCGAAGTATTCAATCGGAGACTCGTTCACCATAAATTTTTCATAAATACCAACCATGACTATATCTTCGATGGTTTTGCACCCAAATTCATCTTTTCTATGAGTAATTTCTAGATTATGGGGTATGTGGTGTTGTATAACAGCTAGGGTGGGGTCATAGATTATATCATTGTGCTCTATATAAATATTTCATGAATTTGCTTGATTATAAAAGAGATTTAGCCTATTTACCGCCTTGAAGGTACCGGATGTACAGAATTGGAAGAAAAAACGGCGGCTATGATCGTTGTGGCAATCTGATATTCAAGGCAATTGAAGCGGACAGTGTGAAAATTCTAGCGTAAATGTAAAAACTATATCCAAATGTTGGCTGAACACAAAAAAACACCCAGGCTATAAGATATTATATTACGTAAATATTTTAGCTACAGTTTCATGAATATTGTCGCGCACTTTCAATAGATGTTTCGGAGCTTCAGCGAAGTATTCAATCGGAGACTCGTTCACCATAAATTTTTCATAAATACCAACCATGACTATATCTTCGATGGTTTTGCACCCAAATTCATCTTTTCTATGAGTAATTTCTAGATTATGGGGTATGTGGTGTTGTATAACAGCTAGGGTGGGGTCATAGATTATATCATTGTGCTCTATCCAGAAATGTGGTGTAATTTTCATGCCATTCGAATAGACCTTTGTACCCAGACATAGTTTGGTTGCTATTCCATATTTTGCAGCCACTTCGTGGAAAATTAAACTTCCCGCTAAACACACACCGCAATAGCCTGCTCGATACAACATTTAATGAGTTTGAGTTTGACGTAATCACGCATGGGATCCATGTCTACTCACATCAAGTGATAAATGATGAATGATGAACTGTCCAGACATGTTAACGCTTTTAAGCCTTCACCAGCCAAACGACGCAAAATTTTTCTATTTCGAAGTATGTCACAACTGGATACCCAATCAGGCACTATAGTTTTGATGCACGCTATATATGTTAAAAGAATGTTTCAACTTAGTGTCTTTGCCTTATTTTGATGCATCATGTATATGTTTGAAAATAATGTTTCGTATAGTTAACGTTTATCAAAGAATCTAAATGAAGTTAAAAGAATGTTTCAACTACTTGGTGTTTTTGATACATCCTGTATATGTTTGAATGTTTCGTTTAGTTAACTTTTATCAACAATGAGTAAACAAAAGTGGAAAACAAAAACATGTTTTTGGAGTTTTGCCTGTATGTGGTTACCGGTGATAACTGACAGTACCGATATTGAATAATCTTATCGTTGTTTGTATTATAGGTGAGAATCTTAACATTAACCTTCAAAATTTCCATAAAAATAATTTCAATTATGGATACGTAATTAATAAAAAAATTATTTCTCAATAAATTTTGAGACTTTTCAAATACAGTAGTAGATAATACACGATATCTCACGTGATCTTTGTACACCCTGTTTTTCAACGTCACTAATATTTTTCTTCACAATATTGATATTTGCTCACGCCCTGTGAACTAGGTGTACAATATCTTCGTCACTGGTTTTTTATGGTTACCCGATTATTTGTTGGAGGATTTTTAAAACACTCTTATCAGAAAAATTTTCCAATTGAGTCATAATGTCTTTATCTACCAACGTTTCCAATAAACTCCTCAAAGTATATCATTTATATAAAGAAATGTTACGTGATCTAGTTAGGACCTTCGTAAATATTTTGTAGTATTTACAAAAATATTGGTGTTTCCGATATTTGGCGTGAAATGATCGAGCAAGGTTTGAACAAAATGTTTGCATTGGTTCCTTTTTTCATCCCACAAAATCTTTCCAATGTTGTTGTAAAAATGGACAATGCGTTTTATAAAAGTCATTACAATTGTACATATAAAAACTATTTTTGATATTTTCAATGACAAAATAATCCATCACAGTATGTTGCAAAGTATTACTAACGACCCAAAGGTAGATATGACTTGATCTCTAATCGCAATTTCAATCTATAGGAAGCTTAATCTATCGCAATTTCAATCTATAGGAAACGGCATCTCCTCTCATGAAGCAAATACTACACATATGTGTACTGAATGATATTAGTCGTTACTTATCTTTTTTTACTATGAAATTTTGGAAACCAGATGCAATTAAGTATTTTGAAGAATCATTTAACCATATGTATTTTTATAATTCAATTCAATAATCTTACATTAATATCTTTGAAATATTTTTCATGATTGATAAGAAAAAAAACAGGAAATTCGATATCGTTTCAATGCTGCAATATTGACGTAATTGATAAGAACACAAACCGGAAATTTTTATCGTATCTTATAACAATGTTATTCTGCTTATATTTTCTACTTCTACTGAATTTCAGTACTGATGTATAAAACTAACGCAACGTAAGCTGAAAAATTTATTTTCTTTCAACACCAGTAAGTGACATCAACAATTCGTAGCAGCAAGTGCAGTGAAAAAAAGTGATATAAATATAAAAGTAAGTTTTTAATATATTGTCAGTTATTTCTTCCTCGATGTTCTCCCATTTTCTTGTTAATACTGAAAAAATTGAATGAATTATTCAATCGACATTATTTCAAAAACAATTTTTATATTTTCAGTTTATACCGATAAATTATTCAAATTCTCCTTAAATTCATACTATTTTAATATAGCGGGTGCTATTCATTTTTTAAAATTACTGAGTTATATTCACAACTTATACCACTAAATTTTCTCATTATAATCACTCGCTTTTTTCTCTAAATGTTTTTCAATAATTTATATTTTTAAGATTTTTAGAGTGGAAAAATAATTGGAGAAAAAACTGTTGGTAAAACGAGGATGTTTCTATAGTAAAGTTTTGATTAATTTGATAACTTCTTTAAATAAAGCAGGTTACGTTTTTAGAAATATCTTCTCTGTAGAAGGTAAATATTATTCGATTTTAAAAAATGAATTGTTATCTAGTTCCATGTTAGTTCCTCATATATTTTAATTTTTCACTTAATTAGACTCTGATTAAGAAATATTTCAGATATTAATAGTATTCTAAAAATTCATTTTGTCTGCTTAGGATAGATAGATAGATCGTTTTAAAACCTCTTCAATATCAATTAAACTGCTACAATACATGAATTTATAAGTCTAATTTTTTAAACTTTTGAAAAATTATTCATTATCTAGTTATCAATTTTTATAGTGTTAGGTAAAAAATCATGAAAAAACTTTTAATTTCCACCCCAATAGTAAAGCTGTTTAATTGACTTGTTGAGAGTGGTGTGATTTTCATTATTCTTATGTTTAAAAGTAAAAAAAATATATATAAGGTATACCTATAACTATGCTAACTAAGAAAATGTTACTATCATTATGGTATCTAGGTATCTTTGAATTATTAAAAATATTGGTTATTTATTTTCTAAATATTTGTATAGGATAGCTGTGTTGTTCCCATTTTCCCAATATATTATCCTCTCTCTATTTCACACTACTACCACTAACAATAAATAAATATAGAATATTTGAAATATTTTGGATCTTTCATAAAATACTTGATAAATCATTTCCATGCATTCTGTTTCAGAACTTTGAAGCATTCAGAATTATCGTCAGCCCCTATTTAGATTTTTATTATTTTTTAAGTCAGTTTTCAATTATCTCCATTTTTTTCAAACATGATATTTGAGGTTATATATTCAAAAAATAATCAACAGTTTTGTTTTCCGTCTAAAAGTATATTTTATATCTATGAATAATTATTTTTTTCATTCTATTGTAGAACTTTGAAAAGCATTCAAAATTGTCTTGAGCTCCTATAAATGGTTTTTATACTCATTTTTCACACTAGTTTTATATTAACCTCCAATATTTTTGAAAATTGATTGAAAGCTTAATTTTTGAAACTTCAATATCTAACATGATATCCAATATTTAAGTCTAATTATTAAAAGTAATCAATTACTCCGTCTGACTAAAAGCGTTATGCTTATAATGATAATTATTCACTTCAGAACTTTGGAGCGTTCCTCTTCATAATAATTTGAAAGTAAGTTATCAATTATCTCCATTTTCAAGCATAATATTTAAGGTTATGTAATTAAAAAATAGCTTTCCATCCATCTAAAGTATACTTTATAATTGATAAATAACTTTTTTGCATTCTGTTTCAGAACTTTGAAAAGCATTCAGAATTGTCCTCAGCTCCTATTTAGATTTTTATAATTTTAAAGTTTTCAATTATAACCATTTTTCTCCAACATAATATTTGAGGTTATGTTTTATGTTTGTTATACCTTTCAATAATTATTCTTTTTAGGAACTTTAAGAATCATCCGACAGCTCTTCCTACTAACATGATATTTGAGGTTATATATTCGAAAAAATAATTAGCCGTTCAATTTTTTATCCATCTTGAAGAGTACTTTACACTAATTAATATATTTTTTTTTTCATTCCGTTTTAGAACTTAGAAGCTTTCAGAATTATCCTCAGCTCCTATTTGGATTTCTATTGATTTTAAAGTTATTAATTATAACCATTTTTCTCTAACATAATATTTGAGGTTATGTTTTATGTTTGTTATACCTTTCAATAATTATTCTTTTTAGGAACTTTAAGAAACATCTGACAGCTCTTCCTATTTGTTTGGAAAGTTTTTAATTAATTTAAAAGTAAGTTTAAGGTCAATCACCAATTTTCCCCAACATAATATTCAAGGTTATTCGAAGACATCGTTCAATCATCCAGTTTTCCGTCCGACTGAAATTATATCTTATAGCTATGAATGATTATTTTTTTCATTCTGTTTCAGAACTTTGGAGCATTCAATTGTGCCCTTTGTTCCTAGTTATTCGAAAAGTTTTTTTTTATTAATTTAAAAGTAAGTTTGAGGTTATGATGTACTATCAATCACTAGGTTATCACCAATTTTCTCCAACACGATATTTGAGGTTATTCGAAGACATCGATAAATCATCCAGTTTTCCGTCCGACCAAAATTATATCTTATAGCTATGAATAATTATTTTTTTCATTCTGTTTCAAAACTTTAAAGCATTCAATTGTGTCCTCTGTTCCTATTTATTCGAAAAGTTTTTTATCAATTTAAAAGTAAGTTTGAGGTTATGATCTACTTTCAATCACTAGTTATCACCAATTTTCTCCAACATGATATTTGAGGTTATGTAATTAAAATGGCTTTCCGTCCGACTAAAATTACATCTTTTAGCTATGAATAATTATTTTTTCATTCTGTTTCAGAACTTTGGAGCATTCGATTGTGTCCTCTGTTCCTATTTATTCGAAAAGTTTTTCATCAATTTGAAAGTAAGTTTGAGGTTATGATCTACTTTCAATCACTAGTTATCACCAATTTTCTCCAACATGATATTTGAGGTTATGTAATTAAAATGGCTTTCCGTCCGACTAAAATTACATCTTATAGCTATGAATAATTATTTTTTTTCATTCTGTTTCAGAACTTTGAAGCATTCAATTGTATCCTTAGCTCCTATTGATTTAAGAAGATTTTTATCAATTTAAAAGTAAGTTTGAGGTTATGTTGTACTATCAATCACTAGTTATTCTCATTTTTTAGTATGAGTCTTTTCACGGATTTGGTTCGCTACATTACAGCATTGTTAGGATTGGTAGAAGCCAAGCACAATGATGTGAAGATCCGAGAAGGGCTGCTTGAATGTCAGAAGGGGATAAAGAGAATATTGGATTCGATGAGGTATGCTAAATCGATGGGGGAGAAGCAGCATTTGGAGGCATGCTTAAGAAACATCAAAAGTCTAAGGGCTCAATTCAAAGCGGCGCAGAAGAAGGGGGCGGGGCTCTCACCACGTACTGCACGATTGATTGAGCGAGTTCGTTGGGAAGATTCGGACTCTGCATTCAAGTCCCGCATCACCACAGGCGTAATATCGAACCTGATGCATAAAGATCCTCAATCTTTCTTGATTGATGCTAGGTCGATATTTACACGCCGCATTCGAAATGTCTTGAAGAAAGATGCAGCAGTCAAGGTGAATGTGGCGTTTTGTGGTGAATTTGAAATAGTCAAGGGAGACTCGGTTCACAATGATTATAAGTACTTCACCACCTCGAACTCTGCAATTTATAGAGAGACTGATGTAAACGGCTGGTTCTACTCCAAAGTTACTGCACCAATATTGAAAGAACTGGAGGAGTTTCAAGAACGCGATTCAGGTTGGGCGCTGAAAAAGGTGGTGAATCTTGGTGTCAACATTAACAAATACACACCTCAACTTGGTTCATCCTACATTGAGCTACCCGTTGAAATTAAGAGGAAGCAAGCATGCATCAACGTCAAAAATGATGATGATGCATGCTTTGCATGGGCTGTAACGTCTGCACTGTATCCTTGTGGAAAACATTCTGATCGATTATCATCATACCCCCATTACTCTACCGTTTTGAAGTTGAAAGGTATACAGCTACCAATGACTGTTGGACAAATCCCAAATTTTGAAAAACAGAATGATGTCTCCATTAATGTATACACCCTCCAGAAGAATAAGAAGATCTTCATAACGCTTCCCACATACCTCACGAAAGAAAAAAAGGATTGTCATGTTAACCTTCTTCTAATCCAAGATGATGATACTGAAGCCCCTGTTAAATACCATTACGTCTGGATCAAAAACCTTTCTCGTCTACTCTCCAAACAACTTAGCAAAGAGCACGGACAAAAATACTTCTGCGATAGATGCCTCCACTACTGTAGGTCGCAGGAGAAGCTTGATGAACATACCGAGGAATGTGTGAAAATGAACGAGACTGCCATTAAGATGCCTGAGCCCGGAAAAAATATCTTGAAATTTAAAAATTATATGAATAAAGAAAAGGTGCCGTTTATTATTTATGCAGATCTGGAAAGTGTACTCAAGCCTATCGAAGATCCTAAAAAACCTCAAAGAAAGCAGCATCATGTTCCAGCTGCCGTTGGATATTATGTTAAATGTAGCTATGACGATACTCTTTCCTATTACAAAAGTTATCGTGGGCAGGACTGCATGACATGGTTTGCAGATGAGATGAGCAGTCTTTCTGAAGACATGGCTACAGTGTTTTGGTGCCCGTATGATATTGATATGACATGGTTGCAGGAAGTTCAATTTAAACTTGCCACACACTGCCATATTTGCGAGCAGCCTTTCAAGCCTGAAGATAAGAAGGTTCGAGATCACAACCACTTGATTTCAGTCAACAACTATCGTGGTGCTGCTCATGAATCTTGTAATATTAACTATAAAGATAATCATACTATCCCCATTATCTTTCACAATCTTAGTGGTTATGATGCACACTTCATCATAACGGATATTGCTACGCGGATGAAGGGGTCCATTGACTTGCTACCAATTACCAAAGAAAAATATATATCATTCACTAAACACATTAATGATTACCCCATACAGTTTCGCTTCATTGATAGCTTTCGATTTATGGCTGGCTCTCTCGATAAATTAGCATCTTATCTGCAAGAGTTTCCAAATTTGGATGCTCAGTTTCAAGACTTAACTGAAGAACAATTTAATTTACTAACCAGAAAAGGTGTTATGCCATATGATAATATTGATTCTTTCAACCGATTTGATGGAACACAGCTGCCTTCGCAAGATAAATTCTTCAATAAATTGGAAAACAAGCCCTGCCCCCGAAGAATGTATCATCAAGCTCAGAATGTATGGAGCAGCTTTAAGTGTCAAAATCTTGGGGAGTATGTGGATTTATATATGAGCAATTTAGGGTGAGCTGCTTAAGGACATACAACTTAGATCCAGCACATTACTTTACATTACCCGGTTTTACGTGGGATGCCATGCTCAAACATACAGGGATTGAGTTGGAGCTTCTGACAGACATGGATATGTTTTTATACGTTGAACGCGGTATTCGTGGCGGACTTAGTCAGGTGTGCTCGAAGAGGAGGGCAAAGGCTAACAATGAATATATTAACTACGACCCCTCCAAACCGAAGACGTTCCTCATGTTCTATGACGTAAATAACCAGGTAAGTTATCATGCTATTATCAAATTCAATCGCTAATCATTTTCTTTCCCAGTATGGCTGGGCAATGTCACAATACCTTCCTTATGGGGGTTTCGAGTGGGTGGATACAAATATCGATGTTACCGCTACACCCGACGATGCCGATGAGGGATATATGCTAGAGGTGGATCTCGAATATCCTAGAGAATTGCATGATGGGCATAAAGACATCCCGTTCTGTCCTGAACACATGAATCCAAAGACTATGAAACCCCCAACCAAAACATCTCAACTTACTAAACTGATGGCAACTCTCACTCCAAAGAAGAAATATATAATCCATTACCGAGCTTTAAAACAGGCGTTAGCCTATGGTTTAGTGCTGACGAAAATACATCGAATCCTCAAATTTAAGCAGTCACCATGGCTCAAGTCATACATCGACTGAGATGCGCAAGAAGGCAGCAAATGTGTTTGAGAAGAACTTGTTCAAACTAATGAATAACGCAGTATTTGGTAAGCCATCCATCCATATTGTTACAACATATTAATGCTCATTTTTTAATGCAGGTAAAACTATGGAAAATGTCCGTAAGAGGGTGGATATTAAGCTTTTGACAGAGTGGAATGGGCGTTACGGAGCAGAGTCATATATAGCCAAACCCGAATTCAAGAATTGTACAATCTTCAGCGAAAACTTGGAGGCTGTGAAATTGAAAAAGTTGCAAATATTGTTGAATAAGCCCATATACGTCGGACAATCCATCCTAGATCTGGCCAAGATAACTATTTACGACTTTCACTATGCCTATATGATGAGAACATTTGAAAATTGCAGCGTCATGTACACTGATACTGACTCATTAATATATGAGCTTCATCAAGACCCCTATGATGTCATGAGACGGGACTGTCATCAACGTTTTGACACTGCAGATTATTCCTCCGACAACCAATATGGAATACCGCTTGTAAACAAGAAGGTGTTGGGGATGATGAAAGATGAGAATAATGGGGTGCCCATGACTGACTATGTTGGATTAAGGTTGAAACTGTATTCCATTAGAGTGCAAAAAACGGAGGAGGATATCATCAGAAAACGGAGAGAACTTCATGAAATCAAGAACTTTGGTATTGGAAAGAAGGCTAAGGGGGTTAAGTCGTCGGTTGTTAAGAATGATATCACATTCGAGGATTATGCTGAGTGTTTAGATAGCTGGAAACAGAAAATAGTATCTCAGAATTTAATTCGATCTGAAAACCATGTGGTGCATTCAATAGCTCAACAAAAGATCGCTCTCAGCCCTGATGATGATAAACGATACCTGATTCCTGGATCGGATGAAACTTTACCATGGGGGCATTTTTCCATTCCATCATCTACACCTATGGAGGAGGATGAGTAGGAGCCAGCATATTTTTTCAATCTTTTTATCATTAATGAAGCAATTGAATCTAGCATAGAGTTGGCAAACGTTAAAGGATTGGTTGGGTAACAATTGTAAAATCGCATAAAAGTCCCATTCTTGTAAATTATGTAAAACCAAACGAATTAATGAACCGTTTCTATTAGCTTAGAGACTAGTGTTCGTGCTGTTTGGAAAAAGTGTAACATGTCTATCGACCTGTTTCGATTTTAACGAAATAATTTCAATTTTACCGCTTGCCGTCATAGTAACCACTTCCAATTTAGTTCTGTGATGTAAATTTCTCTGATCGTTGATCGTTGCGACAATTGACATATGATGTCAACGCTCGATTCTTATTCTCGATTTTCCTTCTTTTCGTTACCGACCCTTGAGAAGCAAGGACCTATCTCTTTACCGTCTCTTAATTTTTAACAGTTTTTATCTTAAATTGCTGTGGTAAGTCCAAAATTATAATTTATATTTATCAAGCTTTTTCTAAAGTAGTGGCTGATATAATTTTTTTGTGCATTTCTTATGTTTTTACAGAAATAGATAGACGAATATACACATACCACGTGGTCAACTACATTTCTTTTCATTTTATACTTGTACATTACTTTTAAACTTAATCTTTTATCGTTAATAGCTGTTACCTTTTTTAATGCAAATATTTGCTAGATTCTCTGTTGTAAAATACCTAATTATTTTCAAAAATAGATAACTTTTATATTTAACCTTTTCAAATATTCTGCCAGTGCTGGTTTTACATTTCATTAAACATTTTACTCATTTAGAAATTGTTTATTCATAACTTTTACTTTAATTAATATTTCAAGGTCATTAGCACTTTTTTTATTTGTTTTGGCTTATAATTTTTACTGTTTTAAATGGGACATATATGTTGGAAAGCTTTCAGTAAAGTTAAATTTCATTATTTTAAACAACTGCCTTCCTTTTTTACCTGAAAAGCTAAACCAACATTATGTGCCCCATTACATTCAAATTCCTATATATCCCTAATCCACCTGAACTTCTAGGTAAGCACAGCAGCCAGGTTACCCCGGCAAGTTACGGTCAGGTTACCTCTGCAAGTTACGGCCAGGATACCCCTGCAAGTTACAGCCAGGTTACCGTTACACGTTTTTCACTGCCAGGATATCCCTGACAGGCTTACTGCCAGGTTAACACTGCAAGACATCTATTTCAACTTCTAGACTTCTACTTCAACTTCTAGACTTCTACTTCAACTTCTAGACTTCTACTTCAACTTCCAGACATCTACTTCAACTTCCAGACATCTTCTTCAACTTCGACAGCTGATTCTACCACTGTGAAAAGCTAAGTACCTTTGAAGAAGTACAGGTTTTTTTCTTTTCCTCTTTACATTATCTTCCTTTAGTGGCAGAATAAATTTAATATTTAAATATCTTTTTTTTATTTCTTATACCCGGCTGTAAGAGCTGTAGGGACTCCGGGTTTATGTAAATTTGTTATTTTTTTCTATTTTTAACGTTCAGTAAATTCTACAAGGTGTTTCTACCTTTCTCACCTTAGTTCTCTTTCGTGCAATTAAATTATTTTTTCGTCTAAAAAGGTAGTGGCGCCCTAAAGTTCTTATAGTCTGTCAACCCTCTGGCATACCTAGTGTGGCATCAACATGGAGTCGATCCACCCTTGAGAGAGTCTCTAGCCGGGATCTGTCTCTTGAGGAGAGAACTAGTGTTACAAAAGAGCCATGAAATATTACCTCAAAGTGGTTTTCCGTAGGCCTATAGGGGATGTATTTGCCACTTTAAATATCAAATACAACGCGCCATGGTTCTATCTCCTTATATCAATTATTGTGATATATGAGATGGTGTGGAAATGAACCATATTATAACAATTTAATAAATTTTAAAAACTATTTGTTATTTCATTCAACTACCGTAATGGATTACCGTAAAAAAAGATAACGCGCCGATATCTTACCCAATAAGTCTTCAAGGTGGCGGTATGCCTATAAGGGATGTATTTGCCACTTTAAATATTAAGTACAACGCGCCATGGTTCTCCTTATATCAATTATTGTGATATATAAGATGGTGTGGAAATGAAGCGTATTATAACAATTTTATTTAACTACCCTAATAGATTACCATAAAAAAAAGGATAACGCGCCGAATTTTACCAAGTCTTCAAGGTAAATAGACTAAATCTTTTGATAATCAAGGAAATTCATGAAACATGAAGATTTAAATTTCGAAAATTAAAACAAAGATGGACCATAATAGACTATCCCATTGAAAATATATTCATTTCATATATAATTAATGTATAATAACCTTGGGTGGGCTTGTTTCCTCCACTTCACACAACGCATTTCTACAGGGTGGCTAAAATGGGGATTCATCACTGAATGTTAAATAACTCAGAAGGACATCAACCATTCTTTTATTCAACGTATTTATTAAAAATATATTTTGGAGTGATAAGTTTTTAGTGAAAAAACATATCCCCTAACACTCACAAGGATAGTGGACACGTGACGTTTGACTGCTGTACCAACATAACTGTGGGGCAATACCTAGTATATGTCCAATTTCATGAATTAATACCATAGACTAGTTCGATCGCCTGAAATCCATCTGAACTTTTCATCATCATCAAATATGAAGTTCCATTTGACGTGACAACGCGACATTTGACGTGACAACGTGACGTTTGACGTGATAGCGTGACGTTTGTCGTGACAACATGACATTTGACTTGACAACATGACATTTGACGCGACAACGTGACGTTTTGATGTGATAGCGAAACGTTTGATGTGACAACGTGACATTTGACGTGACGCCAGTAGCTTTAAAGGGCTGTTCAACGTTTCTGGTCATTGCCTGGAACAGATAACACCTTACCCTGGGGACACTATTCAACAACGAACTCTTGTTTTTCCCAACTAATAAAGTAAGTTTTTGCGGTGTGATGTTGTATCGGGTCTTATCTCAGGATTGTAACTTCCTGTTAATTTTTGCTCGGTATCCCATGGCATTGAGATACAGACTTCTTATCTGTTCATTATTTTTCGAATATTTCAGAAAAACTTTGCGCGATTTATTAAAAATAATACATTATAGAAAAATTACTTTTGACAAAAAAATCTTGGGTCTCCAGTTTGTGGTGTATGCAAGCTATAGAGAGTTAATTACAATAGCGCTCCTCTCCGCATACGTTTTATATGACAACGTGACGTTTGACGTCGTGGCGTTTGACGTGACAAGGTGACGTGACAGCGTGACGTTTGACGTGACGTGACGACGTACGTGCATGCGTTACTCACCTGTATATAATAGATAATGCCTTAAGTGCAGGCACCTGTATACGTTAAGGCCTCTCGTGCAGGCATGTTACTCACCCTGAATATAATAAGACCTTCCAGCGTTACTCACCCTGTATATAATAGTAAAGGCCTTTCGAGCGCTCTGTGTTTTTCACTGATCACCTGTCTATATACCCTATGTTGAAAAGACGTAGCACGTTTGGCATATATAATAGACGTTAAGGCCGTTCGAGCGGGCATGTTACTCGCCCTGTATATAATAGATAATGCCTTTCAGCGTTACCCGGTATATAATAGGACCTTTTAAGCAGGCGCACCCTGTATATAATACACGTTAAGGCCTTTCGAGCATGCCTGTTACTTTTTATCCACCCTGTATATAATAGACGTTTATGCCTTGCATGCATGTTACTTTTTATCCTCCCTGTATATAAAAGTCGTTAAGGCGTTAAGGTTTGATACTTTTGCTTCACCCTGTGCATAATAGACGTTTAGGCCTTTCGAGCATGTTACTTTTGATCCGCTCTGTATATAATAGACGTTTATGCCTTCCATGCATGTTACTTTTTATCCTCCCTGTATATAAAAGTCGTTAAGGCGTTAAGGTTTGTTACTTTTGATTCACCCTGTGCATAATGGACGTTTAGGCCTTTCGAGCATGTTACTTTTGATCCGCTCTGTATATAATAGACGTTTATGTCTTCAATGCATGTTACTTTTTATCCTCCCTATTTATAAAAGTCGTCAAGGTGTTAAGGTTTGTTACTTTTGATTCACCCTGTACAAAATAGACGTTTAGGCCTTTCGAGCATGCATGTTACTTTTCATCCACCCTGTATATAATACACGTTAAAGCCATTCGAGCATGCATGTTACTTTTGATCCGCTCTGTATATAATAGACGTTTATGCCTCCAACGAGACGTCGTTTGCTATGATTGGTTAACTTTTAGTAAAAGGGGTGCTACGTGGGGGATGAGGGTAGAATTTTTCTATTATTTTTCATATACACTAAGCGTTAAGGCCATTCGAACGATACATCGTTTGCTATGATTGGTTAACTTTTAGTAAGAGGGATGATGGGGAATGAACGAGAGTAGTTAGAATTTTTCTATTATTTCTCAAATACACTAGACGTTAAGGCCTTTCGAGCAGGCATGTTACTTTTTATCTACCATGTATATGATAGTTTACCCCCACCACTTTTAGCGTAAATTTTGACGTTTTCATACCTTGGCTTTTTTGATAATTTCCCTATGGAGATTCCCATGTTAGCGCCTCCGCCATGGTCCCGAACTCCTGCTGCCTATTTATTACGTAATACTCGGGCGCCAGATTTTTAACGTGGTTTGCTCCACGGCTCCTTGACCCTTAGCGTCAAGAGTTCCAGATAGCCTCAGATGGAGGTTACGGAAAATTCCAGGGGTCTTGTTGAATTATTTCAACCAATTCTTTATCGAATTTTTAACACGACTCAATTGAATATCGATTTTTAAATTAACATGAGTTACGGTAAATAGCGGAGAAATCAGGAACTTTGTTTATTACTACCTTGTGGTCTGTTATGAATAATTTTACAGGAGCGAGTAAAAAAAACGGGAGAAAGAACGCACGGCTAGAGCCGGTAAGGTTATCACAACCACGGAAAAGTACTCTTGACACACGAGTCGTAAACGTATTAGATCTGCAGGGTAATCAAATAAATTATGGCTAGGCCACTTCCAGATTTGATTATCCCTTGAATCTAAATTTAACCGGCAAAATATTTTTCCGACAAACTACCAAAATGTGTAAAAGATTTGTACCTGAGAGAAAAAAAAAATGTTTAAATCTGCCGGGTAATCAAATAAATTATGGCTAGGCCACTTCCAAATCTGATTATCCCTTGAATCTAAAGAAAACCGGCAAACTATTGTTAAGAAAAAAATTATATCAGAAAGGTACCACGGAACTGGAAAACAACGATTTGAATCTGCCAGGTAATCAAATAAATTATGGCTAGGCCACTTCCAAATCTGATTATCCCTTGAATCTAAAGAAAACCGGCAAACTATTGTTAAGAAAAAAAATTATATCAGAAAGGTACCACGGAACTGGAAAACAACGATTCAAATCTGCCAGGTAATCAAATAAATTATGGCTAGGCCACTTCCAAATCTGATTATCCCTTGAATCTAAAGAAAACCGGCAAACCCCAAAAAAAAATTATAAACGGTACCACTAGTTATGACACACAGTGTAGAAACAAAAGATCCTGAATATAATTAAAATGTACCAATTCATATAAATCTTAATTGTATATTAATGACTTGTGAAGAAAATAAAATGTAAACTCAATATAAACCCGGCGAATAATTAAAAACCAATTAACTTCGCAATAGAAATCAAAAACACTTTTTCCAAAACAAAGTTACATTTATTTATCCAAATCTCAAACAAAACAACTTTTCTAACAGCAGAAAAAAAAAATAACCGGTACGGAAATTTCCATGAAAATATCAAACTTTTTCTATTTTACGGAGGTACGAAAATTTTCAAATCAACGGTGATAAAAATATGTTTACCTTCTTAAGTCGGTTTCTGTATCGTAGTTCACTTTCACAACTTTAAAAAGAATTACTGTCTTTAATTGTAAATATATGCCGGTAACCGGATCGGAATAGCACAAACTTGGGACACACACTTTACGTACCAAAAATTAGCAGCAGTCAACGGTAAAGGTAAAGGTAAAGGTAAAGGTAAAGGTAAAGGTAAAGGTAAAGGTAAAGGTAAAGGTAAAGGTAAAGGTAAAGGTGAAGGTAAAGGTAAAGGTAAAGGTAAAGGTAAAGGTAAAGGTAAAGGTAAAGGTAAAGGTAAAAGGTGAATCAGCGGTCGGTCTCCAGCGGTCAGCGGTCAGCGGTCAGCAGTTAGCGGTCTCTTTCTACGGTCAGTCGTCAGCTGTCTCTCGTTAGCTCACTAGGAAGAATCAATTCTTCTGCTATTTATATCCTCATTTTCGATAGTAAAATTTAGATACCACAAAAAATTTGTCATATACCAGACGTCTTTCGGAATTAAATAAATGGCATATATACTAAATGTCCTTTTCGATTGAAAAATTTTAACTTTAGAAACTACTAAATTTTATGTTAGAATTCATTTACGTACCTCCAGCCTTATACTAAAAATACAAAAAAAATAATATACCTAAAAGTAAATAAAAATCAATTTAATAAAAGAAAAGAGAGTTGGCATTGAAGTAACGAGTTATAATATATCTAAAGTAGTGAAAATTAACCCTATATCTATAACAAAAAAAAAACTCGTTACATGGTCAAATAACATATAAGCCACCATGGCGATTTATTTAAAATAGTTATATTATAATACTTCTTTACAAATATGCATAAACTCCTACTTGCTCTTCCATGAGATTTTTCTTGAAAGGCGTCCGAACAAACTATTTTGTGGTTTTATTGATTGCAAAGTCCAGGTTTCACATAAACAAATGACATCAAATCTACCAATTTCTTCAATAAAATTCTCAAAATTAACGTAACCTCGACAGTTCCAAAAAACTATTTGTATTAATTGCTACATGTATCCAGGACCTGTTGAATTTTTAGGGACTTAGGCGCTTGTATTTCTTGTAGGAGATTCTTCATCTTCACTTCTGTTCCGTTCATTTGAATTAGTTATTTTAGGAACAATTTTCGGAGTACGATGCTAATATTTTATTGTGAATTTCTCCCCATTTTGGTTTTTTGTCTCAAGTTCTTTGCATAATTCCTCAAGATAATTTGCTTGTGAAGGTGTCAAGTCAGGTTGAATGGATTTATAATAAGTTGGTTTAGCTGATTTCTTTTTCCTCAGAACCTCCAGCGCACCCTCGGCAGTAGAAAATGACACCTTGTAAGGTCTCGGGCTTCGATTGTTATTGGGTTTCCCTAAACGACTTCCGCTGGAAATACAAGCTGACGCGTTGGCTGATATTTCATTAATACACTGTTTGACCAAGTCTTTATCATCCATAGAAGAATTTTCTACCAGTCCGTATATTATATTTTTCTCGCGATAAATTCGATCGTTCATTTCAAAATGCATATTCTCATAATCTGATTGCTTATTGGCTTCTAGAACAGATAACCTATTTTTAAGTTGTTGGTTTTCAGCATGTAGAGTGGAGATATCTAATACGCAGTTATTAATTGTTTGTGTTTGAGAAGCGACAAGCTAAGACAACTCATGGACTCTTGTGTTGCATAAGGATATAGACTGGTTAAGTTGCGAAAACTGGGCCATAATTGCCGAGAAATGCGTCGGTTGAATATCCTCAGAACTAGAGGAGCATTTTTCGCATTTTTCACACTTCCACTTGATAAGCGTATTTGGGTTTAAATCAATCGGCTGTGGTTTCGCACATACACTGTGCCATTGCGATTTGCATACTGAACAGGACAAACTGCCTGAATCGTTTGTCGACACTGTTTTCGAACACGCATGACAATCTGACATGCTGATAATAATTATAAGAACTGGCTTGTTTTATAAAATAAATAGTTATTGTTACTATTTAATTATAGTTTTAAGATGTTTTCACTCACATACAATAGTAAAATTGAAGACACCCACTACACTTTTTTCTTGTATATGTTAGGAATATGTGAATGTTTCTTTGTTTACTTGAAAAACTATTGGAGTACTACCAAAACGATGTTTACTGTTGAAAGGCCACAATCCAAATCCTACCTAATTTATTCGAATATTGTGATAGTTTGCAAGGAAAAACATAGGTACAAATCTGCCAATCGCGCCAATTTCGAGATCTCGCAGCATTGCCTAATTATTTTCATTTATTTTATTTCCAAAGGACTACCCATAGTATTAAATATTGCAAGTATACACCATACATAATAAAAATCGAAATCCGTAGCAATCGATTACTAATACCTGGAAGGCTATTAACTGGGATCAACTTTATTTTTCTCTTTGTTCATATTAACTCCAGGTAGTTGAACTTGTATATTTGAATAGCCTATAAAGGCAATTACATTATTAATTATCGCATTTAAAGTTGGGACATCGTTTGAGCATCATCCTTCCATCCACAAAACCCTATAAAAATTCATCCTAATGTATGCATTGGTGTACTTCCTCTATCACATTTTTTTTTATTTTTGCTCTATATCCGAAAACTTGTTCAAAAAAATTACTTCAAAAATTACCTAGTATTAGGAGCTACATTTAAAATCCTTTCCAAAGCGAAATCATTCACTCATCCTTTTTATAGTGATAAAAGTGAATTCGTATGTTATAACATTAAGTTGAAAAATATTATAAAATAGGATTTCATTTTTTCACAAAAAGCCATTATTTACCATTGTTTTTATTTGGAAAACCAAATCTAAAGTATGTTATTGCTACATTATGGTATAATTGCTTATGTTTCCTATTTTCAAAGTGGATTTGCTCCGTTTTATTTATATTCTCAATTGGACTGTTCAAGAAAAATCGATAACTTTTTTTCTTCCAAATATACTGAAAATATTGTAGACCAGGACAAAAAAAATGTCATAATTTAAACTCTTCCTTTTTATAACAGGAGGTACATTGATAATTTCCATTTTCCATTCAAGAAACGTGAAGAGAAAATTGGCTCATGCTTTGGAATTTTATAACTAACGTAGGGTGCAATAGTTCGGAATGACTAATACATATTTTTATAGAAAATATGACTCTACAAAAAAGAGCTCCTATGATGTTTTGATATTTTCATTCGTTTGAAGGATATTCAAGGCTAAAGTTGAATTAGTAAAATTTTTTGACATTTATCCAATTTTCCGTCTTTCCAATCAAGTTTATGAGAAAGTTCCATTAGATACATTTTGTAGAGCGATTTATTGGCTATAGCACATCTATCAGTAAACATTCTTTACATCTTTTACGAGCGTCTATTTTCCTACAAGAATATATCTCAGTAATTCCAAATTATTGCTCCCTACATGATTCCAAAGCACAAGATAATTTTACAATAAATTACCATTACGAATAAAAACCTTAACATCCAGCAATAAATTCAAGAAGGAAATTAAAAAACTTCTGGTTGACATTGAGCCATATTGTATCAATGATTATTTACATGCAAATTTAGACTAACTTCACTTTAAATGTTACAGTTGTGACGTCATTCCATTCTGTGTTAACAATTATAATTTTTTTATTGTAAATGCTAGCATTTTCTGAAATATATATTATTATTATCATTATTATTATCATCATCAAACTTTTAAATCACGAAACTAAAGTTAGTGTTATGTTGTCATGCTGCCAAGTTGCCATCACTGCTCGCGTCGGTTGAAATTCAAAATCTTAGGTTATGTGATGTGCAAATGCAACCGAGCATGTGAACTTTAGTTATTTTGATATTTTGAGTAATCTGTTGTGTTTTTCCCTCAACAGTTCAACGGTTTTGTGTGTTTGTGACAGGGACAACGTTCGATTAGAGGACTGAGAAGGCGGTAAGTATAT
Organism: Galerucella nymphaeae; assembly: GCA_963978555.1. Lineage (NCBI taxonomy): Eukaryota > Metazoa > Arthropoda > Insecta > Coleoptera > Chrysomelidae > Galerucella > Galerucella nymphaeae. The sequence continues at coordinate 12,829,942 of OZ021715.1, read as the reverse complement.
TATTATTTTCACTTATCAAGGTATTTTAATCTTACACGGTTATGTCAAATCTTAAATAGTTACTTATTGCTTTTAAATCTGTCCTATAGTTATATTTTGCTCTGCTGCCTTTAAAGTTATAATATCATCTTCACAAAGGAGCCGCAAGTTTAATATGAAAGTTGAAAAAAGGTTTAGTGATATTCTTAGAATAATTAATTCTAATGTGAACAGTAATCCCTTGACAGGGACTGTAGTGGTTAGTATCCCAGTTATCTGAGAAACCTTCTGATGCTGACAGGTTTCTTCAAGACTTTGTTAGTGAAGCAAGAGATTCAGTAAATAGTGGTATTAAAATAAGAAATACATTTAATGGTACTTTATATATTCAAATGCTCATTTGTGATTCACCAGCAAAGGCATATGTTTTAAAAGTGAAATCGCACTCTGGATATTATAATAGTTGCACAAAATGTACTATTGAGGGTGCGGTAGTAGATAGAACTGTATGCTTTGTAGAAACCAATGCTACATTGATAATTGATCAATCATTTTGGGAACAACAGACAGAGCATCATTCTGGACAAATTGCACTTTGTCCTATGTTCCTATTGATTATATGCATTGGAAATCATATTTGAAAATTGTGGCACGAGTGAAGTATTTTACTCAATTGCACTAATGGCTCAATGTTTTTAATTATTTGACTGCATAATTTAGGTTACAAGACTTGTTTACAATGGACATTTCTACAGGCTTTGGAATTGAGCTATGTGGGTGGAGTATCAGTTAAAGATGGTACAAGAAGACTCATGTACAAACTGCTTACAAATGAAGTAGGCGTAAAATATGTGTAAGAACACATATAACCTCGTCGCACAAGAACGAAAACCACAGTGAAGAAAGTGGGAGCGAACCGAAGCTAACGTGAACTATCCGTCCGGTGAACAGGACCGGACGGGCCATTTTTGCTTTTACTTTGAACTTCGTGGTAATAAGTGCGGAAAGGCACTACTACACAATTATGTAATATTGAGGACTGGACCCGAAATATAAGACAAATCGACAAATGCGAATGTAGGTAAAAAAGTCGAATACTTAAGCCACCTTGTAACTCCACAATGAATAAAACTTAACCCAAAGAAATGTTTTTAATTATTTGACTGCATAATTTAGGTTACAAAACTTGTTTACAATGGACATTTTTTACAGGCTTTGGAATGGAGCTATGTGGGTGGAGTATCAGTTAAAGATGTTACAAGAAGACTCATGTACAAACTGCTTACAAATGAAGTAGGCGTAAAATATATATTCCTGAGAAGGAGTGAAAGGAAAATCTCCGTTCAAACACCTCAATTTGGCAAGATTTATAATGAATAAGATCATTTTTCTAAATTTGCTAAGACTACTAAGATATTATTGAACAAAAGAACATGAATATCCAACTTTCCCAGGTGAAGAGCCAAATAAAGATGTATTAAAAACGGAAAACAGCAAGTAAACCAAACAAAGAAAGGTCTGAAAAGAACATATAGAAGACTAGTACTGGTGATTGAGTCCCAATCGATATCGGATAGATTACTTACCCCAGGTGGTGAGTGACCTTCAAGTGGTGTATTTTTGTAAAATCAGGAACTAAATCCATGCATACATGTTCTCTGTACAACACTTTGTATAGGAGAATCCCTGATAATTTTTTTTCCAAATCACAAAGCCGTATGAACGTAGGTTGAACAACCTTCTAGACTAGGAAAAAGCGCAATACAAAATGGTGGTTTCAAACCAGTCACCTATGTCATTGGCCTTGAAAAGTTATAAGAGATCTTTAACCTATTAAGCTGGGGTCAAGGTCAAATGGCTAACTGATGACCCAAATACTTAAGACACATGTGTATTTTGAAAAAGACTCTCACCAAAGTTAACCTAAGAACTAATTATTGATGTCAATTAACAAAGATGAATAGTTACATTTTATTATTACTAAGATTATTATGACGATAAATATTATCAAGTTACTAAATAAATCCTTTATGCATTCAAGCTACAGTTCATACTTATTTATTTTTATTTTTGCAGGGCGAACCGTAACAGCGGATGTAAACATGCCATAGCGCTGCTTATGTGGATCCATAGACGGAGCAAAGAACCTTCATGCACTGAAGTTCAGTCTTACTGGCGGAAATCAAAGCTATCAAGAGTTGGTACTACCTTGAAATTTATATCTGCAAAATATTTATCTAAATCTATATTGCCTCCTCACTCCACAGTCTTTAAAAAATTTTTAGAAGAAGGGAAAAAGAGAAAACTTGACAAACGCGAGCTACTAAAATATTAACAAGATTATGATTGTAATATACTACTCAGCGTTTCAATGCACCAGCTTGTGCTTACATATAAGGAAGAGTGTTGTGACTTATTTTCAAGGAAAATTAATTTGACTGTTGATCTTATTAACATGATGGAAACTGAAACCAAGGGCCAATTCAAAAATAACCTTTGGTTCGACCTGAGGTACGGCAGGGTAACAGCTTCTAGATCTTATGAAGTGAGTCGGTGTTGGACCAATGATGGAAACCTGATTTCAACTATCATGGGGGGAAAGATACCAGACACACCAGCCATGAAACGGCTTAGATATTAAGAAAATGAAGTTCGAGAAATAGTAAGCAAGAAACTAGGTAAAAAAATGAAGAATACTGGACTGTTCATATCCCGAAAACATACAATGTTAGCAGGTTCCCCCGATGGAATATGCCAAGATAGTATTTTGGAGATAAAATGTCCTATAAGCAACTGAACTTATCTCAATGATATAAAAATTGGGAAACCCAGTAAGAAATGCTTTGCCCAGATTCAAATGCAAATGTACCTCAGTGGCCTGGAGAAGTGTTACTTTTGTGTCGCAGACCCAAATTTTTCTATTGATAAAAATGTTGAAATTATATGTATAACTTTTGATAAACAATATATGACAGGCTTTCTTGAAAGTGTTATTATATTTTGGAAAACCCATGTCTTCCCATTGTTATATAAAAGTATAGAATAAAAAATAAAAATGCAGAAATTTCATTTTTGTTTTATTTAATGAGAGAATCTTTTATATTAATCAAACCACAAGCTATAGTTATCACATTGTCAAGAACTTTAACCAAAAATAAGTTAAGGCAGGCATGTGGTTTTAACATGCCAAATTCACGTAACCGTCTTATCACTCGCTCAACATGAATTCTTAAGCTAGCTATTTGCTTAGTTCCTTTTGCTTCAGCTTTAATCAACTTAACTCCAGGTACAACACTTGGAGGCCGTACGAAGAGCACACCCATTTTGCTTGAATACACATGTTTAAATCCTCTATCTGCCACAACCCACATATTGGGCTGCGAACATTTTGAGAAGTCAGAAGTTTTAACAATGTGTCAAATGTAACAAAGTGTCTGTTATTCGGCCTCTATATCCATTTGGAATATAATTTATCAAACCATTAGGTGTACAAGATATAAGGTACTTGATGGTAATGGCTTTCTTGTATTCAGACCAGGGAAGAACTTGATTTGCCTTTGAAGGCTTTTGTACTTCAATCTCTAAGCAGTCTATTATAGTCACATTACTGTATTTATGCTGAAAAGCCAAAGGTAATTTTTTCTTATTAAATTCCTTATCTAATGATACAATAAAAGGACTCATCACACTTGCTACAATAGGTATATTTAAAAAAAAATTGCTTGCATAAATCTTATGAATGCTAAAGTCGTCAGCAAGTTCACGGAATGAATTATTCAATCTAATATTTTCCAGACATACAAAAATATAGTTAAATTGTATATTTGTCTGTTCTTGAATCAAGTTAACTAAAAAATAACAGCTTGAAGGAACGCCAATATAAGAACGAGGGATTTTTTCCATTTTCTCCAAGGTATACTCCAAGGCGTTTGAATCTTCTCTCCTTTTGTCCTTCTGTATTACATCACTACATCACTACAGTCTGATGTAAACTCCATTTGGAGAGATTTCACAGATATTGATGATTGTGTTCCAATTTCAGAGGTAGTATAAGAAGTATCACTATCTGATTGTTCTACTTTTTCAACTATTCTACTCAAATAATTTACACTTGATGTTGATGGTTTACTATTAAAACAATGATGCTTTATTTTAAATGGTGATGTAGAGACAGAATGTTATGTAATAACACTGAGAATAAAATTAACTATATTCTAATCAATAGGTTAATAATATATACCTGAACTACCGGATGCAATTCCTTCGAAGCATGATTGTTCTGTAACTATAAATTTTTCTTCGTATTCCTTTTCACACTCTCCAAGAATCATCATTTTTCGTTTCTTAGCTATAAAGGGTCGCTCTTGTGTGTCAGATGCTCGTGATTTCCTGTCTGGTTGACATATAAATTTATGAGGCATACATCCTGGTTTCATACGTACTTGTGATACTGACCCCATCACATGATATTGCATATAATTTTCCATATCATTTGGCAACTGCAAAAAAGTGAGCGATTGAAATTGATAATAAGAATTATAGACAAGACCAAAACAAACATAACTTCAATGGATTAGTCAAGTTTGAGAAATATAATTATAATATGATAACATACTCACATCAAAGTGGTCTTCACAGAAATAAAGTGACGAATTAGTGACTACGTCGTTTGGGTTTCGCCTTGCGAACTTCAACCACTCATCTCTTATTATTTTCTTGTTTGGAACATGTACAAACACTTTGTTGGGTGTTCTTATTGATGTGTTTTTACACTGCGGTACTGCACACCACTTATAAACTTTGGAATTCATTTTTATGACACGAATCAATTCAACGTTTTGTTTAATTACTTCGCTACGCTAGGCGTAACGTCATATCCGACGCCATGCCACCTGCGAGCTGTTTTCGCGCACTATTTGAAAAATATTTGTGAAATGGCTTCAAGCTTCGTTAAACTTGAGTTTATTATCGAAATAAAGGTTTTTTCGTAAATGGTGAATGTGTACCCACATTACGGAAGAGTATTCCAAAATATGTCGTCACGCCTATTGGCCAAATTGACCCTTCATAAAGAAGTAATAAGATGTAGAAATTCGAACACGAACATTTATCAATTTGTTAGATTATGCAGTAAAATACAGAATACAAAAGTTCCCAGTAATTCCATTTTATTATCTTGATGTATGTATTTCAGATGTTTCTAATTTGTTTCCTAGTATTCCTCCTGCAGATTGTATAAGTTTAGTTAGAAATATGATGTTCAATAATAATATCCCAGCTCACACTATATTAGATGTATGTTCTTTATTAGGTCTTTCTTTAGAACAAAGTTTTTTTTTAATTTAATGATAAGTTTTACTCACAGAATTCTGGTATCACAATGGGATCTAGTTTGTCTCCTTTCATTGCTGAAGTTTTTATGAAAAACTTGGAGTAGATATATTTGAACTCTGTTTATAAAAAGAATATCATATTTTATTACAGATATGTTGATGACTGTATTTTGCTATTTGAAGGCCAATTTGATATTGATTGTTTTCTAGATTTTATCAACACTTTACATTCTAGAATTAAATTCACTATTGAGTTTGAATCAAATGGGAAAATCCCTTTTCTGGACTTACCAATTTGTGGAGATTTACCCAACCATTCACTTTATTTTGATATTTACCGGAAACCTACCATAACAGACTGTTTGATAGATTACTATTCTTGCCACCTAACATCACATAAATTAGCTTCTTTTAATAGTTTATTCTTTAGATGTTTCTCATTGTAATATATGTTGCTTATGGGTAGAGTAGCCAGGTAGTGTGGTGGTAATTGGCCTCTCAACTGATGGTGTTTCTGGTCACTCGAAGGGTCATCTTATAGTAATCAAACAACTACTTGTAGGACTGGGATATTTATTACTTAAACTCACTATGAAACATTATCCTAATACTTATACTAGTTACTGATGATTTAAAACTAATACTTATAATGTTACTAACTCATTTAATCTACTAATAATCTAATAATGATCTTATAACGAACTGAATGAATGAATGAGTTAATTAATTAATGTTACCAAAATACTTTCGATTGTATATTTTATATCTACTCTTCAAGTTCACCGTAAGTAGATTATGTAATGTTTATGTTTATTTCACGCTTTGATCTTGAATCATAAACGTGAGACCTTGCTTCGTGTGCTGTTTTATGATTTAATGAAATTGGTTCAATGGAATTTAATTCTGTTATTTAAATATTATTGTATTGACCAAAAGGCATCACACCTTCCCCTTTTACAAAAAGAATAAATTCCGTTGAGCTTCCTTTCCCCCTAATGGAATGAGTTTACAAATCTCCTAAAAATAAATGGTAGATGATTATTAAATAATGTCATTAACCTAAAGTTACATATATTTATAAATTAATGAATGTCTGTTGTCTTTAGAAATTGTTTACGATAACTTAGTTGTTTGTAATGTTTATTTATTTTCACTTAATGTTTTTATCACTTGTTATCCGAATTTATTTACTATCACTAATATTGTTTATGGTGTTTGTTATTACACTTTGTTTATTATTCGCGATTGTTTGTAAGCACACTCGCACTTTTGTTTCTAGCACTTTTACAATTTTTACCTCATTTTACAATAAGGGTACAGTCTGTTTTTGTGTATTTCTTTAATCACACCTGATTCTAATTTGATTTTACAGTTAACTTCACTCACCTCTGTGACTGTAAATGGACCTATATATTGAGATTCGAATTTGGTTCTATTTTCCCTTTTTACTAAAACTGAATCTCCTATTTTGAAATCAACTGGATTAGCTACTTTACTATTTTGACTTTGTCTATTCAGCTTATATTTGATTAAGTATTTCTCTGCTCTCTGATGAGCTACCTGTAATTTATATTTCAACTCATTATGATATTCATCAATATTATAGCATGGGTCAATGTCATTTGTGAGGTTATCGGGTAGGTTAGCACGTCTTCCAAACAATAATTCAAATGGCGTATAACCATGATAAGAATTAGGAGTCGTATTATAACAATAAGCAAATAATTTGCACCATTCATCCCAATCATCCTTACTTTCATTTATAAAATGTCTAACATACTCGTTAAGCGTTCTATGTAATTTCTCACAACCTCCTATAGATTGATGATGATATGCTGTTGAATAATTATGACTAATATTTAACATTTTAGTTAAAGCATTGAATATTATATTCTGTCCCTAAATCTGTCCTAATCTGTTTCATCAAACCGTAATTTGGTATGAAATTTTCAAAAATTCCACGAGCTATCGTGTTTGCTTCTTTATTTTTAACTGGAATTACAACTGCATATTTCGTTAATTCACATAACATTGTTATGCAATAACGGTTACCATTTTCACTCTGTGAAAAAGGACCGACCGTATCTATGTACGTTATATCCCATGGTTTTGCTGCTGTATCCGTTAATACAAATTCTTCTTTGTGATTATTCTTTGCTTTATTGATTTGACACTTGTGACATTGCTTAATGTATTTTCTTACGTCTTTTTCCATGTTTTTCCATTTAAAATTCGCTCTTAATTTTTTCAATAGCCTGTTATTTCCTACGTGACCTCCAAATAAAGGATCATTATGGTAAGTTTTTAAAATCTGTTGTTTTTCTTTTTCTTCTTCCACTATCTTTGGTATATCGCAAATACATATTTGTACGTTTTTTAACGTATTGTTTCCTTTTTCTATAAACTCTTTTATAGTGCACTGTGTGAAAATAATATCATTCATAAAAATTTTCATCCTTTTTATTCCATTTTTTACCGCTAGCTTATCAAGCTGAACTAACGTTTGACCTAAATCAAAGTTAACTATATCGGTATTTAATAAGGCTTGGCTAAATCTTATTCTGTTTTTGATCCGTATGTTCATCCTTAGCGAAACACGGTTAGTTTCAAATTTCAGAATTGGTAATTTATGCGCCTCTAAATTATTCAGTACTTTATATACTGCTGGTTTGCGAATTTTTTTTTTATTTCTGTGGAAACTATTTTATCTTCTCCTGTAGGCTGAGCTTTATTCTGACGAGTTTTGGACCTCGTTATTGCTAAAACGTGAGCATTGTCAATGTACAAATCTTTTTATTCCTTTATGGATATCCTTGAAATACTGTCTGCATAATTTGAAGTTCCTTTCAAATATTGTATCTCGAAGTTGTATTCTTCTAAATCTAATCTAATTCTTGTGAGTTTCGAAGTTAGTTCTGTCATCGAAAAAAGATGTGTTAACGGCTTGTGATCCGTTTTCACAATAAAATGTGGAGAACCATATAAATAACACTTAAAATGATTAATTCCCCAATGGATAGCTAACAGTTCTTTCATGATTATAGGTTTATTTAATTCACTTTTCTTAAAACTTCGCGAGGCATAAGCTATAGGTAGATCTATACCTTCGTATTCCTGACTAAGAATTGCAGAACACGCAATATTTGAAGCATCTGTTGTCAATATAAATTTTTTATTGAAATCTGGATATTTTAGAATAGGCGGCTGGATTAATGCCGATTTTAATATTTGGAATGATTTTTCGCAGTCCTTTGACCACTCGAATTTTACCTTTTTCCTGGATAATTTATTGGGAGGTATGCATATTTCAGCGAAATTTGGAATGAAACGTCTGTAATAGTTACAGAATGCTACGAACCTTTTAGATTCTTCTGAATTTTTGGGCACTGGATACTGCTCAATGACTGAATATTTTGCCTTGTCGGGTAGAACCCCTTCACTAGACAAATTGTGTCCTAAATACGTTACTTCTCGCCTGAAGAATTGACATTTTTGTGGATTTAATTTAAGGTTGAATTTCCGACATGTGTTAAACACCCTTTCGAGATTACTTAGATGATGATTTTCTGACATCCCTATCACAACTATATCATCCATATAAAGAAATGCTTTTTCTGGAGTTAATCCTGAAAATGCTATGGACATCATCCTTGAAAAACTATTTGGACTTATATTTAAACCAAATGGTAATCTTGTATACTGAAAAGAACCTTTTTCTGTGCTGAAAGATGTATATTTCCTTTAAGACTGTTCTAAGGGAATTTGATGAAAACCTGACATAAGGTCTATGACTGAAAACCATTTCGACCTCCCTAATTGATCTAAGATCGAATCTATTCTTGGTAATGGAAATTTGTCTGTGACTATTTTCTTGTTTAATTGCCTGTAATCTATACAAAGTCTCCAAGACTTTTCTCCATTGATTGCCTTTTTGGGTACAAGTAAAACTGGACTGTTATAATCTGAGATTGAAGATTCAATTATACCATGATCTAATAATTTCTGAACCTGATCATTAAGTTCTGAAGATTGAGAATGTGGAGTACGATAATTTTTAATATATACTGGAGTATCATCTTTTACCAATAGCTTTTGCTCATAAAAATTATTATGCGTTAAAATGTCATTTTTTAAAGCAAAAATATCTGAAAAATTTTCACAAAGATTTGTTAGCTTATACCTGACGTATTCTGGTACCTCTAAATTCAATGTTTTTCTTAATTCTTTCATCCTATTCTTACTTTCATTCACCACTGCGTATACATGAAATAAATTTAAATCCAATATTTTAATATTGTTTGTATTTATCAATTTGCTTTTATAATTTGTGTTTAAAATTCTGACATAAGGATTAGTTTTCGATATAATAGATCTTGCTATGAATATTCCTGGTAATAATTCTTGTTGCTCAACGACTTTCTCTTGTCTTAAATTTTTGAAACTTTCTACCAACCGATAGACTTCACATCTAGGCGGTATTGCTATAGTATCATATTCAGGATTATCAAAAATTTCTAAGGTTACTGTATTCCTAGATCTGCAATCTATGTATAATTTATAATTTTAATTCTGAATAATCTAAAATGCAATTATAATTTCTTATGAAATCCCTACCTAGAATTCCATTCGTAGGTATAGGAAATTCCTCTTCTACTACATGAAAACAATGTTTAAATGCTACACCCTTGATAAAAAGAAAAGTTTCTATTTTACCCAAAGTTTTCGTTTCTCCCTGAGTTATTCCTTTAATATTTAAGATTTGTGTTGTTTTCAATAAGTGATATGGAAAATTATCTGAAATTTTTAATAATGAAATATCTGCACCTGTGTCTAATATAAAAGTATTCATAGTATCCGATATGTCAGTTTTAATTTGCACAAAGTTTGAAAGAGTTAAATCAAAGTTATAAATATAACGATTATTATTATGCGAGTTATTTAAAATTTTGGATTTTTCATCTTTCTTTTTCAAAACCCCAATTCTTTTTGTTCATCTTCCTCTCTCTTCTCTTCACTTTCACACATTCTTACGTTTCTATAATTATTATTAAACCTATTGTTAGGTCTTTCCCTATACTCATTCGAACTACTTTTATAACCCTTAAATCTCCTTCCTCCTTGATTCTCCTGAAATTTCCTATTTTTGTCGTAGTTACCTTTCCTATGAAAGTTATTTCCTCCATTATGATTAACATAAGAGGGTCTTCGCTGAGGGAAATACCTATTTCCCGACGAAAACTTATTCCTGTCTGCCTTATAGTGCAGAACATTTCCTGTTGACTGATTGTTTCCCAGTTTAGTCATCACCTCTTGCGGTGTCGTAAAATTTCCAGCTGCTATAACGGTTTTTATCCGTTCTGATGCTGAGTTGTCTATCAATGATTTTACTACTGCTTCAGTAGTATACTTCGTAGCTAAGTGTAATGGCATTCCTTCTGCCAGATACGCGGCTTGTAAATTTTCGGTCAGTTTCTCCATCTCGGAAGCATATTCGACGAGATCTTTATTGTTTTGCCTTAGTTTACTTAGTTTAGCGCTTACCAAACTAGCACTGTCTCCTCTTAGTCCTTTCTTAAGTGTATCGAGTATTCCTCTTAAAGAATTCTCTGTAGTAATCAAAACCCTGGCTTTTCCAGTTAGTCTTGTTTTCACAAATAACACAGCATTACTCTCATGCTCCGCTGCGTATACTTGTAGTAGGCTAACCGCATCTACAAAAGACTGTAGTTTGCTTGTATCGCCATTAAATTCATTTGGTAATATTTTACTAGCTAAATTGAAAAAATCATTCATACTTAATGCCATTTTATCTTTGCTCGTTGGTTCTAATACTTCTTTATTAATTAAGTTATTACGTGTAATCAATTGAGACGGAACTTTATACCGACAATCTAACACTTGAAATGCTTTCTCTACCTTATCTCTGATTTTGTCAAAATATAAAATACATGTACTCTGCTGATTTTCATCTAACTTATGCCAATTCTTATTTATCAAACTAGAGAAACTATTAAATGAATCACACAACTTATTTATTATATCTATATGAATTTCTGAACTTTTAGAAACTTCTTTTTTTAACACTCGCTTACTATTCTTACGTACATCTTCTGAAATTAAATTCAATCTAATCTCAAATTGATCCCACGTTACTGCATTTCCATCACTCGAGGACATTTAAAATTAATTGATTCATTATCAATAAAAGGAAATTTAAATAAAATATCATATAGTAACACAAAACAGAATATACCTTTAAAGTTTACAAAAAAAATTTCTCACTAATCCTAAATAGTCAGCGTGCTTTGTTGTAGATTTCTTCTTATCTCCCTCTTCATCTGTCTTCTGTAGATCAGCTTTCATTTTCTCCTCTATGAAATTACCGTTGACCACACCATTTTCTTGAACTGCTTGTTTTGAGTCTGTACCACCCATGTTTCACAGAATTCCAGTTGTTTGCAGGATCGCCATGTAATATATGTTGCTTATGGGTAGAGTAGCCAGGTAGTGTGGTGGTAATTGGCCTCTCAACTGATGGTGTTTCTGGTCACTCGAAGGGTCATCTTATAGTAATCAAACAACTACTTGTAGGACTGGGATATTTATTACTTAAACTCACTATGAAACATTATCCTAATACTTATACTAATTACTGATGATTTAAAACTAATACTTATAATGTTACTAACTCATTTAATCTACTAATAATCTAATAATGATCTTATAACGAACTGAATGAATGAATGAGTTAATTAATTAATGTTACCAAAATACTTTCGATTGTATATTTTATATCTACTCTTCAAGTTCACCGTAAGTAGATATATGTAATGTTGTTTATGTTTATTTCACGCTTTGATCTTGAATCATAAACGTGAGACCTTGCTTCGTGTGCTGTTTTATGATTTAATGAAATTGGTTCAATGGAATTTAATTCTGTTATTTAAATATTATTGTATTGACCAAAAGGCATCACATCATTACCGCTTTTTAATTTTTGATAATGAAATAAATGTGATTTAACAGTTAGCAGTAAATAACAATTTTCCTTTGGATGTTATACATAAGATCTGTTTGAGGAACTTTAATAAATTTTAACTTTTATTTTCTACAGTTGATGATACAGATTTTGATAATAAGAGTAATTTTACAGGTTCATTATTGTACTTTGGTGATATGTCTTATAAAAGTGCTAAAGTTTCCAAAAAACATAATATTTCAGTAGCACTAAAGACAGATTTGTCATTACAAGATTTCTTGTTATGATTGTGATGCTGTATACGTGGGTCAAAGTGGTCATATACTCAAATATCGTATTATGGAACATAAGAATTGTATTAAAAAGTTTTCCAACTATGATTTTAATAACTCTCCATCTGTTTTCGCTAATCACATTATAATTGAACATCATTCTCCCGAGTTTTTTGAAGTTAACATTCTACATGTTTGTAATAAAGGCATCAGAATGAATTCACTTGAAAGTATGGAAATTAATAGAGCTTCATTAGGTAGTAGAGTTGTTTGCTTGAATGAACAGATCCCTTCGACAGAAAATTATATTTTCTTACATTTACCCTCTAGTATAATTATTGATGGTCCTGATTATTTGTAGATTATCTTTTGTATGAGTTGTTCTAGATTTGTTGATGTTACAATTTGTTTTTATTGTATTTTTATTCTGTCATAAGTTGATTGTAGATGATAGTATCTGACTTTGGTTAGATTATTGTTTAATTATATCTTCTTCACTTTTATAAATGAAACTTTGAAAGTTTGCATATGTTATGGGTTGTTTGCCGAAAATTATTCATAGAACTAAACTAGTATTTCAATTATAAAGTTGGTATCAGTAATATCTGTTAAATGTAATTCATTCATTAATATTTCCGGCACCGGTTTGTGATACATTACACATGCTCTCGTTAAGTGGTTCACTTCAGTTTAGTTACTTATTCTATAATTTTATTAAATTCTTCAATGGATATTTTGTGATTCTGGTCATTATGACCACAGTCTCCAAAACTTCAGTGGCTTATAATGTTGGATGACAGATAATATCAAAAATTCGACGTGTTCGAATTTTAACATTTCAACTTTCTACATCTTATTACTTCTCTATGAAGGGTCAATTTGGCCAATTTAAATGTAAATTTAAAAGAAAAAAAGTTTTCTAATTTTTCCCCGTCCATTAGGCATTTTGCCTTGAAGTTAGTAACTTTAGTTCCTGCTTTGAATTTTTCTTCATAATTTTAATTTTCTTCCTTCTCTTTCCATACCAGAATTATTAGTGTCATGTTATAGTACCATACCTTTGAGTAATTTTTAATGGCAACAACTTAACAGTTTTCCAGATGTAAATGTTTCATTAAGGTAACTATTTTTCATTTTATTTCATCACTCTATAATCTTAATATTGTTTTTCTGTTGGATAACAGGTGCACAGTAATACAAACTCGGACGATACAAAACTTTAATTAGAAACAGCTTCTTAAATCGAATATTAAACTTCAATAAAAATTAACTCTGACATTTATATATCACTACTGACATTAAAAACTATTATACCATGGTTACACCAAATAGTAATCCAAGGCACCTGATTATTGATTATTTTCAACATTCTCCCTCAATAAAAGGGTGCCAACAGTTTTACAAATACAAAAATATGAAAAACAACATTATGTAATACTTTCATATCATGTTCAGCTTTTCACATAAATATTTGTGTCTTTTAGTACCTAAAGATTTTGTCAGAATATCTGCTACCATTTGTTGAGTTGGCATGTACAACAATTTAATTTCGTTATTTTTTACACACTCACGAACAAAATGATATTTAACATGTATATGTTTAGTGCGCTTATGAAAACTAGGATTCTCTGACAACATCAAGGCACTCTGATTATCATTGTAAATAGTGACAGGCATCTTCATATTTAGGAAATTACAGATATTGCTATTTCCAAAAATTTCACTATATAAAGATTTTATATATAAAGACTCTTTTGCTGCCTCACATATACCTATATATTCAGCTTCAGTTGAACTCAAACCTACAGTTCTTTGCTTATGGCATTCCCATGATATAGGCCCTCCAGCTGAAGAGAAAATATAACCATAAAATGACTTCCGATCTGATATCGCATTACCCCAATCAGAGTCAACAAAACCGCTTACAGGACTATTTGATTTTTTGAAAGTGATACCTACATTTTTTGTACCTTTCAGATACTTAAGCAATCTTTTAGCACTTAACCAATGCTCTTTTGAATGGTTAATATTGAATTGACTTAGATATGATACTGAAAACGTAATATCAGGTCTTGTACACACTGACCCAATTAACTGTTGAAAAGGAGCATCATAAAATACTTCATCAGGTTTAAAAGTTTGCTTTGGTTCAAAGGGAGTACCGACTGTATTACAGTCTGACATTTGAAATTTATTTAGAATCTTATCAATGTATTGTTCCTGAGATAATTTTAACTCACCCTTAGTGCGGTTTCTCTCAACTTTCATACCTAATATTTGTGACATTGGTCCAAGATCTTTTACACGAAAATGTTTATTTAATTCAATTTTTAATGAATTGGCCTCATCAAGATTATTGTAAAAGATAAAGAAATCATCTACGTAAAGTGCAACTATAACTATAGAATTTCCAATGTTTTTAAAGAAAATACAAGGCTCTATATTTGATTGGATGAATTTTAAATCAACAAGTACATTACGAGCTTTTTCATACCATAATCTTGATGATTGTTTTAACCCATAAATAGCCTTTTTGAGTAAACCCACTTTACTTTCTGATCCTGGTTCTTCAAAACCTTCTGGCTGACTCATGTAAATTTGTTCATCAATGTCACCATTCAGAAACGCTGTCTCCACATCTAAATGATCTGCTTCCAAGTTTAATTCAGTTGACATTGCAAGAAGTAATCTTAAATTACTAAACCGGATTACTGGAGAAAACGTCTCTGAATAATCTATGCCATATTTCTGGGTAAAACCCTTGGCAACCAGCCTAGCCTTATATGTAGCTATATCTCCATTTTGATCCAACTTGGTTTTAAAAACCCATTTATTTTGTACTATATTTTTATTTAATAGGCTTATCCACCAATTCCCAAGCATTGTTAAATTTAAACGCATCTAATTCCTTTTTAATAGCATGCTTCCATTCAGTACTTCTTGTACTCAACATTGCTTCAGAAAGAGTTGTTGGTTCTAAATCATTTGATATAGCTAACATACTTGCTAACATGGCAATATTTGAATTATCAGATACATCATTATCTATTAAATAATCATCCAAATATTTTGGCTTACATCTATTTCGCTTTGGATACCTAGATTCACAATCACTTTCACGAATATTTACTTCGGAATCACTATTTTCCGAACTATTTTTACTAGCACTTACTACTACAGCTCTATTATCTTCTTCACTGGATTCACCAGATTCTGAAGGTGGTGAACTGGAGTTTTCATCCACTAAAGTACTGACACTAAGTGGAAAGAAAGTGCTTAACTTCGGAGGGTGCAGCTTTTCTGGAAATTTGTCTTCTAGAAACACAACATCTCTTGCTATTTTTAGATTGTGATTCTCAATATCCAATAATCTATATCTATTACTATCTTCAGAATATCCAACGAAAATATACTCTTTGCTCTTTTCATCTAGTTTTCTTCTTTTTTTATCTGGTATATGAACAAAAGCACTACATCCAAACACTTTAAGATGGCCAGGATCTACCTTCTTTCCAGTCCACTTTTCCTCTGGCGTTGCACCACGTATTTTCTTCGTAGGTGAACGGTTTAAAAGATAAACTGCGGTGTTTGTTGCTTCTGCCCACATTTGTTTCTGGCTGTTTGATTCAATAAGCAAAGAACGCACCTTTTCAAGAATTGAACGATTGTATCTCTCAGCCACACCATTCTGTTCAGGACTATAGGGTACAGTCAGCTCATGCTTGATTCCTTTATCTTTGAGAAAAGCATCTAACGTTTTATTGCAATACTGACCCCCATTATCAGTCCTTAGTACTTTTATTTTTCTTTCAGTTTGATTTTCTACCATCAAACAAAATTCTTTGAAAATAGCAGGAACTTCATTTTTCGATTTAAGAAAATAACAAAATATTTTTCTTGTATGGTCATCAATGAGAGAAAAAATATATCTTTTACCTCCCCATGATTCTACTTCCATTGGTCCAACTAAATCAGAATGAATCAGGTCAAGTTTATTTTTAACAACTTCTTTGTCTTTTCTGTAAGGAAATGGTTTTCTTGATTGTTTTTCTTTAATGCAACTTTCACAGTGTTCAGGAACATTATTTTCTTCGTATACCATTCCTATTGCTAGACTTCTTTTTAGTAGACTCATACTATAGTGATTAAGATGACCTAGTCGCTTGTGCCATAGCATATGAGAAGTGGTTGCTTTCGCTAAGTTCACCTGCTCCGAAAAAATATCCAATTTATACAATCCATCAATATTACTGGCTGTTGCTATGGGTTCTCCCTTAATACAACATTTCTCTTGTTCAATAATTTTACAGCCTTCAGCGTCAAAACATACACTGTAACCTTTGGACACCATCGAGTTTACTGACAGAAGATTGACTGAAAGATCTGGAACATACTTAATTTCAACAATATTCTTTTCAGTTCCATCTTGTTTTAGCTTTACGATACTATTGCTAGTACCACTAACGAACAGTTTATTATTATTTGCTATGGAAATTTCTTGTCCAGAATTTTTATTTGTCAATTCCATTAAAATATCACTGTTACCTGTCATATGAGAAGATGCGCCACTATCAATGTACCAAACATTATTTTTCATATTTACACCGAATGCAGCAGCAAACAAGGCTTTATTTCCAGCTCGGTTATCAATTTGTTTGTTTTTATTTTTATTTGGTGTCACATCCTTTTTGTCATGTGCTTGGGGACATTGATTTTTGTAATGCCCTTTTTGCTTACAGCACCAGCACCATGGAGATTTCTTAAACTTATTATATCTCACAGCTAGAGCAGAATCACCTCCATGTCTTTCATTTTGCCACTTTTTATCTTGTAGCAATTTCGTTTTCACAAAATCAGAAGTTATGTCTACCCCAGAATTTTCAAGCGCCATTACCATGGGTTCATAATCTTCAGTGAGCCCTTGTAACATTATCACACCAAGAAATTCGTCATCAATGGGTGTTCCAATTGTCATTAGTTGCTGAGAGAGGCACATTATTTGATTCACATAATCTTCCATGTTATCAAAGTTTTCAAGTTTGATTGAGCATAAACTTCTCAATAATCTCAACCTTCGATGAAGCCCTTTATCTTCAAAAGCTTTTTCAAGTGCTGTCCATGCTTCACTTGCGGTTTTGGCTTGCATTACGTGTGGGTACGTTGATTTATCTAATGATAATATTATTTTTGACAACGCCTTTTCTTCACGTCGTGCATTTGCCGCAATATCTGCATCTGACGATGTTACTGCTACTTGCCTAGAAATGCAATTCCACAATCCATCTAGTTTTAATAAAGCAGTCACTTGAAATTTCCATTCTGAATAGTTTTCTCGTCCTTTTAGTTTTTCAATACTTGCCGCCATATTCGATTCACCCGCCATATTTTTTGCAACGGTTTTCGTAGGAGCTCGATAGGAAAAACGTAAAATTTACTATATATTATTCTTTACAGGAACTCTGGGCCCATAACCTGTTGGATAACAGGTGCACAGTAATACAAACTCGGACGATACAAAACTTTAATTAGAAACAGCTACTTAAATCGAATATTAAACTTCAATAAAAATTAACTCTGACATTTATATATCACTACTGACATTAAAAACTATTATACCATGGTTACACCAAATAGTAATCCAAGGCACCTGATTATTGATTATTTTCAACATTTTCTACATTCATGCAAAAAACAACACTTTTGTGAACCACATTTAATGGAAAAAGTGGTACTTTATTGCACTAGTGCAATAATAGTTATTTACGTAATTAGTGGGATATGGACATTATTAACGCACGCATGTGAAGTTTGCAAGACGAGGCTGTAGGCCGAGTCGTGTAATCACATAAGTGCGTTAATAATTCCTATCACACGTGTTACGTACAAAATTTTATCTACAACTGTTTATTAGTATTATCAACAGTACCTATATTATAAAATTAAAAAAAAATTCCAGTCCAACGTATTTTTAATAATATTGACTGCAAACATAAGGTACTGTGTATCATATTTTGTGACCATATCATCAAAAACAAACAAGGATGTGGAAATAAAATAAATTAGTTATGTCATCAAATTTTCAAATTTGAATGAACAAAAATCTATAAAAATGAGTTCAAGCGAAGACAATCTCCTTTCGGAAATTGAAAATGCAGCTTCCAGTGTTATTTCAAATATTTAATTCTGGTATTAATATGTTTCTAGATTCTCATTACCGCACTAGTGCGGTAATATAATCAAAAACGCACTAGTGCGGTAATATACGTCATTATGACACTAAAAATAGTGTCAAATCGTACTCGTTACATGACAGTTGTAGATAAAATATTTTATTGCACTCATCTGTCATTCTTGTGTCAGTTTTGTGATGATTAATGACAAACATAAACATTTAAATTGAATAAAAATCCATAGCAAGTATCTGATCCTGCTTTAATACAACAATAATATACAGTGTGTAAAAGCCAAATGGAATAAATTCATTATTTCGGTTACTGTACATATTTATAAAAAATCCCGAAACACGTCAAATTTAAATTATAACTTGACATTCTTTAACGTGAAAATGCAACCCCTACCTTCAACCCCCTTAGAATGACAGGTACAACCCCCAATTTTTTAAATGGGAAGTATAGGCTTGTGATATATCATTTGAAAGGTCTCTTCATTCTCTATTCAAAAATGTTATTGTTTTTAAATTTAATGCAAAAATTAACATAAAAAAATTAATATCATGTTGTTACCGAAATTCGCTAAAATATACCCGGAACTTATTACAATATTACTTAAAACTTATTTCCCGTTTAGGTCTTGATAATGAGAAAGTGAACAAAAACCGTAGCAATGTGGTTTTTAGATGGTAACCATTAAAAAACTTTAAAGAATTTCTGTGGCAACGCTATTTTAACAAGCAGTAGTAAATTGTTTTATTTAAGTTGTCATTGTTGTAATTTAAGTATAAAGTTTGTTCAATTCAATTCTGAAAAATGGTTAGATTAACGGAAATGCATAAAATAACAGTTTTACAAATGATTGGTTACGGAGATAACATCCGAACATAACAGGAAGTAACTCGCCTATTTCATGAGAAATTTCCTAATTTACCGCCTATATCCCAAGGAACAATAAGTAAAATAGAAAAGCAGTTTCGCGAGTTTGGTCATGTAAGGCAGATAAAAAAAGCAGCTGCTAATGCACTGAGTGATGAACTCAAATTAGATGTGTTGCTTGAGTTTCAGGAAAACCCACATACATCGAGTAGACAGGCATCCACTACATCCAATGCTAGCCATACATCGATAGCAAACATATTAAAAGAAAATAAATTGCATCCGTATAAGATGATACCTACTCAGGAGCTCATGGAAGACGATTTTGATAGGAGAACTTTTTTTTGTGAGCAAATGATGGACATGTTGGATAACAATATTATCCAATTAGAAGACGTTATGTTTTCTGATGAGTGTACTTTTTTACTTAACGGTCATGCTAATCGGCAAAATTGCCGCTACTGGTCCACGGAAAATCCTCACTGGATGAGAGAAGAACACACTCAATACCCTCAAAAGGTTAATGTTTGGGCAGGGATTGTAGGGAACAATATAATTGGTCCCTTTTTTATTGAGGGCAACTTGAATGGCAACAATTATTTGGCACTACTTCAAAATGATGTCATTCCAACGTTGGCAAATTTATATCCTGATCCAGGTAATCCTCAAGTTCCAGCGAATACGATATGGTTTCAGCAGGATGGAGCACCACCACATTACCAACTTAATGTCCGGCAGTACCTCGATACAATATTTCCCAATCGGTGGATAGGGAGGCGAGGATCGATTGAATGGCCAGCGCGATCACCTGATCTTACATTATTAGATTTCTTTTTATGGGGATATGTGAAGAGCCATGTGTACAAAACTAAACCTTCTGATTTAAATGACTTAAAAGAACGAATAACGCTTGCGATTAGGTCGATCACGCCTGATATGTTAAATAATGTTAGAAGACAGTTTTATTTGAGATTAGGATGTTGCCAAGACGTTCGCGGAGAACATTTTGAACATCTACTTCATTAACATTCATAGTTCTTTTTCGTGTTCTACATTTTATTACGTTTTGCATTACATTTTAGTTTTTGATTGTATTGTAGCGAATTTCGGTAACAACATGATATTAATTTTTTTCATGTTAATTTTTGCATTAAATTTAAAAACAATAACTTTTTTGAATAGAGAATGAAGAGACCTTTCAAATGATATATCACAAGCCTATACTTCCCATTTGAAAAATTGGGGGTTGTACCTGTCATTCTAAGGGGGTTGAAGGTAGGGGTTGCATTTTCACGTTAAAGAATGTCAAGTTATAATTTAAATTTGACGTGTTTCGGGATTTTTTATAAATATGTACAGTAACCGAAATAATGAATTTATTCCATTTGGCTTTTACACACTGTATGTATATCTTACTACTTAGTCTCAACGAGTTACAATTATTGCAAAAATCTTTAATTATTTAAAATTTAAATGGTCAAGGCAAGAACCAGCTATGATTAAGTACTGACAAGGTGGAGGCCATGAAGATACAAAAAAAGAAGAACGGGTTGAGTTTAATTAGGTTAGGTTCTTGACATATTATATTCTAATTTTCCAGTTTTTGCATGAATTTAGAAAAAATATTGTATGCAACTCTTGCAAAACGTGTTTTTGCACTTGTTGCATAAATAACTATAATTTGTCAAAATTTGTGATTACAAATTATTTTCATGTCTTTTTTGGAACTAAAAATTTTTTAGAATTTAAATGTAATAGGTAATATTTTTTAATATTTTTATTTGCTCAATTCGTATGCTCAACTATGAATATTGTACTACATTAATTAATAGTTATTTTGTATGAGATTTGACATGTTTCCATAGGATCTTTTTTTTTCTAACTGTACCTTTTATCTTTCTTTTGTAGCCTGATGATGGTAATCATTTACCGAAGCACCTTATTTGTCCCCTTTTTGGACTTAGAGTTTTATTGAACCTCCTTTTGTTATCTGTTATGTGTTCATCAGTAACATATCAATTTGATACTTTAGTGATAAGTGCTTTGTAAACACTTTTGTTCAATGAAAACAATTTTATATATATACAACTATCATGGATAATAAAACACACAGGGTTGTTTTCTTTATTTTAAATACGTAAGAGGGGCTATCGGGATTATATTTGCCCTCGTACTTCCCCTAAATTTTTCGGCTGCGACAACACTGTAATTGAAAGTAAGAGGTCAAACCGTGGCCGTTGTTTGACCTTCACCAACTGAAATGAGCAAAAAAGGTACATGTGAAATGTATACATAGAACGCTAGCCTGCTATTGTTCAGTAATTAGTAAAATTCATACAATTCATTTGCTAATAATTGCGAATGATCTCTAAGCTGTCTATGAAATTAACAAGAAAATTTGCCTAACGCTGCTCTAATATACAAATGACTTTACAAATAAAATGTTTTAAAATTTTACCTCACCTTAAACAACATGAGTTTCCACAATTCACCTTGGGGACTCCAGCGAAACAACGAAACCAAGGGCTTGCAGCATCAACACAGGAGGGTGGGGTGCAAACCCATTTAAGTTCACAACACACTTCACTAATGAGAATCTTGAAACATCAAACGAAGGACCATCATTATGTATGTTCAAATAACTGCTACTTTGACAAGTGGACATCATCTTCACAGGACTGCTAGTTTGCAGCTTGTAGACGGCGAAGGACCATGAACTGGAGTGTGTGGTTGTTAATTTGTTTATTATACAATTTTACAATATGTATGTACTTAACAACAATAATATTCCAAAACAAATGTTCATAGTAAACTATTATGTAGACGTGATTAACCAACCCCACGTCTGCGTTCTACAATTACTTGTACATTACTATACTTCATTTAAAAACCAGGAGGAGCGATTTGAAAAGCCTCACCCACACCACTAAAAGTTACCAGATTAGTTACTAAAGGGTGTGTTCCGAAATAGTCGTGTTCAAAATCTATGAAATATGCCTTGATTGACTTGACGGAGAAACTAGCCAATCATAGGTAGCCCTTATGTACTGAAAATTGTTCTTAAGATCTCGAGTTGAGATGTAAACACAGGATTTAAACAAACCTGTAAAACTTTTGTATTATTTTGATTGTTTCGTATTTGATGTTCTGAAGAGATTAAAAATAGATCTTTCTTTGTACAGTTATATTGAAGGTCTCTTTTTGAAACTATATTGAAAGTATTTATTTTATATTTGTGGTAATACATGTAAATGTTAAAAGATATAACTTCTATAAATTCCAGTAAATTGGTGTACATAATCGACAAATTAAAGGTGAAAATGATCAAAAACTTGTGTATGGGATTTTTTACAATTCCACAACCTCCACATGAAATTATTATCATACTAAATGAGACCTGGACTTGTTAGTGTTATTATATATAGGGACAATCTCTCTTAGTTTTGATGAAATTTTTCATCTGATGAATAAAATGGTTCCAGTAAAATTTTTCTTAATTAAAAGTCAACACATATTGTTAATAATTTATTTATTGAAAATGTTCTACAACTTTTGCTTCACAAAATATATTACAATATTTCATAACAGTAGGTATTAAGTTCCTTATGTATATTCCAAAGTTGTATACAATACAAATTCATATGATAAATGTTATGTATAAAATCTTATTCATTGGTTTATATGTATCTCAACAAACAAAAATAATAGTATAAATATACAATGTCTCTACTTAAGCGGGAACCAAATAGGAAACTTTTTTCTTATTTTCAATTAACACACTCTATTTTTTTCACAACTAAGTAATGCATATTTGAATATAACTTCCAATTCAAGATTTTCTTTTGCAATAAGCTCAAGAAGTTTGTGAGTTCACTAATATTTTCCTTAGTATTACAACCAAATTGTGACATTTCGAAAAATATCAAATATTAGAAACTTCAAAATAAAATGAATCAATATGTGTCCATAGCCACTTGAAAGTAGCCCATGTTACGTTATCACTGTAATATTGACATAATTGGGTGAAGTTGTTCATATGATAAAAAATGAAGAAATTTTATTTGTTCTTGGAGCTGTAAAAAAATTTAATTATCTGTATCAGAAGATTCTGTTTCGTATGAGCTTACAGTGTTGGCAGATATTATTAGAGGCTCTATCATGTCATCCATTATCCATCCAGTGTGGATTTTCTCTTCCTTGATGAAATGTTGTATACATTTCTGCCAATTTGCAGGAGTTACATTTTCAACTGCACTCAATAACAGGTCTTTGACATCTGCCAACTTAAAAGTTGTGTTTTTAGCTGCCACCTTATTTTTTTTTGTGCCCATATCAATTCAATTGGATTTAACTCACAATTATATGGTAACAGCCGTAATACAACTTTGTTAGATTCTTTTGCCATTTCATCGACAACATACAAATTATGGTTATCTTTATGTTGTCGAATTAGGTATAAGAGTTCACACCTTCTCAAATTTTTCTTCTCTATATTGTTTTATGGATCTTAAGTAGTTCAACCTCCATCGACATATCGTCACAATCTATCAACACACTTTTCCGATTTCTCTTCAAATATCTAAAAATATATTATATGATAATAAACAGTACATTTTACTCTTCAAAGTTACACACTTACTTGAAGTTAATTTGTTTGAAGAAAGTATATAAAGATGACCAGGACAATTGTAACAAATCTGAGCGTTCCTTCAAAGCTTGTAAAATTTTATCAACTGTAGGTAACTTGTTTAAAAAAAAAACTATGAACTATTCTTCGAACTTAATTTTTATACCCTTCATCAACATTTTTAAGAAGTGAGGGTCTTCCACCAATATTTTTTGGCCAGGTAATTGTTCCACTACTACTGTATTCTTTCAGTGTTCGGTAAACTGTTGACTTTGCTACTCCTGTGAGAAAAATGATCAGCATTTAATACTACTCTTAATTTGAAGTTATTATGATAACTTACCTGCTGTTTGAGAAATTTTTTATATAATATCAACAACTTAGGTATTCGGCTTATCATCCAAAATTTTACATATTTATTATGTATTGCTTTTCTGACATTCCTAAATGGCCTAAACTGGCCGTTTTCGTGGTTTTGGCGGTGTACGCGAACAACTGGTACTTGGAGTAGAGGGATCCATAATCGCACAAATTCAACACAAAAGTTCTGAAAAGAACTGTTTTAGCGTAATAGAGTGGAAAACTGAGTAAAAATTATGAAATAACTAGGAATTGAAAACGATGATGAAAACAACAACATTTATATGTCAGAACTGTCAATTATCACGAGATGTCAATGTTAAAAAGTGTTGTGTGAAACTGGGCGGAATCTGACCAATCAGAGGTCTACAGAATTGCCAACTTAAATTCAAATCGCTCCTCCTGGTTTTTAAATGAAGTATAAAAGAAAACAATTAA
Source organism: Galerucella nymphaeae (assembly GCA_963978555.1). NCBI lineage: Eukaryota > Metazoa > Arthropoda > Insecta > Coleoptera > Chrysomelidae > Galerucella > Galerucella nymphaeae. The sequence continues at coordinate 12,804,905 of OZ021715.1, read as the reverse complement.
AAATGTGAAGGTCAACAAACACAACTACCCATCGAATGCGGCGCTGCACGATTTCACTAGAAGTATCTTGAATAGGGATAATGCGTTAACATCGCACCCACCTTGAAAGATTCCTTTCAAGCACACCGTATTTAAAGGTTAATTAATATTGTTATTGGTTATTGGTAATGGACACACTTTTGACACAGCTCGTTTATATTCACCATTAATCGTTTTTATTGAAACAACTCGAACCTTAGCATCTGGGCCATCAAAAGTTTCTGTATAAGAAAAATTGGGCAATGAACTGTAAAAGTGTCTATATTAGCTGGTGTTAACTAAGCTCAGTTTTATACATATTCTCGGGAAAGAAACAATCGAAGGACCACCGAAATTTAATTCGGAAATAATTAATTTAAATGTAGGTTGGAAATAAAGCTCAAAAATTACAAATAAGTTATTCGTTTATTGAATCGGTCACTCCCGTCACCAACCGCAGATATGGAAATTATAATAGTTTCTATAATATATGTAAGTATACTTAAATTTAAACACGTCCCGCGAGAGCTGAGAAAATCAGAAAAAAACTATGTTCTGGCAACATCGCATTAAAATCAAGTGCAGAAAGGCGGAATGGAGGCGAGTCCATTATATTTCCAATCCATTCGAATTATTTAAAAGAGGTGATCTTACCCATATGATGGTACAAACACTGGATCACTAGAAATTGTTGCACAATATAACAATTTTACATATAAATTTGTACTTAATTACTTGAAACAAAAGAAAACTAGCGTCATTAGCGAAAAGGCATGTTGATAGTAACTCGAGCAATTTGAGAGAGAGAGAGAGAGAGAGTTCGGGTAGCGGGCGGTGGTTATATTAGTACTTTCGGCTATTTTTCGCCAAGGGTCGATAAGGTTCGGGCAAAGGTACCTAATAGATGACTCTATGAATTGGCGCGATACAAATTGGTTTTTGAAACAATGTGGAAGGGACTAGCTCACGCGGAGTGAGAACTTTGTTCGAAAACGGGAGTTTTTGAACATACTGGGGGGGGAAAGGAAGTATAAGTGAAAGAAAAGCTTAAAACTATATAAACAGTAAAATGAGATAATTGATTAATTATCCAGAAAATACATTGTTTCTGGTTGAAGAGAAATATAAAAATAAAAAATTATTCAGCGCAAGGAAGGGGTGCTAGCTTGACAATGGGACGTGTATATTCACCGTCTGCAGTTTTGAGCCTAGCTGCTCTAATCTTACCATCCTTACCTACTATTAATTCAACTACTCGCGCAAGAGGCCAATTCAACGGGGGCCTATCTTCGGATTGAACTAGAACTAAGTCATTTAATTTTAAAGATTTTTCAAGTTTTTGCCATTTGGGTCGATGTTGTAGCTGATGTAAACAAACAATCGTCCACCTTTTCCAAAATGACTGTTGTATTTTTGTTCATTGGTACCAGAAAGTTAATTTATTAGTTGGGATATCGGAAATGTCCCTTTCGGGAAATGAGGTCAAGGGCGCACCTATTAAAAAATGGCCGGGGGTTAGAGGAAGAAAATCGTTTGTATCGCTAGAGAGCGGATATAAAGGACGGCTGTTTAAAATCGCTTCTATCTGAATAAGGATGGTAGACAGTTCCTCGAATGTGAAAATTGACATTCCTAAAAGACGAGTGAAATGTGCTTTAGCACTTTTAACCGCAGCCTCCCAGAGGCCGCCCCAGTGAGGACTGCGAGGGGGTATAAACTTCCATTCAATTTCGGTTTGAGTTAAATAAGACATAATTGTTTCAAGAGATTCACTACTTCGAAAAAAATCACCAAGTTGTTTTAATTGATTGCGGGCGCCTACAAAATTAGTTCCATTATCGCTATATAGGTATGATTTGCGTTGCCTCTTCGGCCTATAAATCTTTTAAGTTTCGCGATAAATGCGTCTGTACTTAAATCACTCACAACTTCTATGTGAATTGCCTTCGTCACCATACATATAAAGATAGCGATATAGCACTTTAAGACTGGGGCCTTTCTCAGTCTTGAAGCGCGGATCTGGATAGGACCAGCAAAATCCACTCCGGTTTTGGCAAAGGGACGGGAGGCGTGGATTCTGTCTAAAGGTAAGGGTGCCATAATTTGGGATGCAAATTGTGCATTGAATCTGTGACACGTGATACATTTTTTTATGTTTTTTAACTTGTCGTATTCCTTTTAGAGGCCAATATCTACATCGAAAATTACCTAGAACATTTTGAGGTCCGCTGTGACCAAGGCGTCTATGTTCTTGCTCGATCAAAAGATCAACTACGAAATTATCTGCGGGTAATAAAATAGGAAATTTTTTGTCGTAATCCATATCAGCGTTTTGTAAGCGACCTCCAACTCTAAGAATGCCGTTACTGTCAATAAATATATCAAGTGGGAGAAGTTTATTATTTGTAATAGGTTTTTGAAGCATTAATAAATTTAATTCGTGAGGAAAATATTCTTGCTGAATTTGGCGTATAATGAAGTCATGAGAATTTCTTAGCTCATCTACTAACAAGGGACCACGATTTTTTCCATTTCTATTTTTTACATTATTAATAAATCTAAAAATATATGCTAGTACTCGCTGTAATTTGGCGAATTTTGAAAAACGTGAGAAAACGGTTTGCCAGACACCGGGCTCAGATTTTACTACAGTTAGATTCACCTTTTTTGTTTCGGGTAAATCATCTATCATTTGGAAGGAGTCAAGTGAGTCGAGTTTATTTCCTTGAGTAAGAAAATTAGGTCCATGTAGCCAAAAATTACGAATGTTTTTAGAGAAGTTGCCTCGAGATAAGGGGTCTGCGGGGTTTAAGTGAGAAACAATATGTCGCCAGGTAGAATTGATACTATTTGCTTGAATAGCAAGAACACGTCTAGATACAAAGGGAGAAAATTCGTTCGCATTGCGTTTCACCCAACTAAGCGAGACGAGAATCGAATGTAACCAAAGTTTTAAAAATTTCAATTAATTTACTAACCAATTTAGAAAGAAGATCCATCGCGCACACTTCTAATTTTGGAATTGTTAACTTAGCTTTCAATGGATTAACCCGCGATTTTGCGGCTATTAAACGGGACGTGAATGAACTGTCGGAATATTTGATTTATGAAGCAGGAAACCATGTTTATTTAATACAGAATTTAACTCATTGTAGAGTTTTTCTAATTGACTTGCGTCATCTGTGCCACTTAAAATATCGTCCATGTAAGTCTGAAACAAAATTGCATATTGAGCTTCACGGAACTCAGGATTTTTCAAAGCGATGTCCTTCAGGACCCTAGTAGCGAGAAAGGGGGCACACGTTTGCCCAAAACTTAGACGAGAAAGTTCGATACATTGGAAGCATTCGGCTGAATTATCGCGCCAAAGAATGTTCTGTAAATGTCGTTGCGTTGGATCTAATTCTATCATTCTAAACATTTGTTGAATATCAGCACAAAGTACAAATTTAAAATATCTAAATCGACAAAGAATATCAAATAGGCTGTTCTGGACCGTATAGCCTTTCAAAGTTATATCATTGAGAGATACCCCCGAATCTGATCGGGCGGAAAAATCGAATACCACTCTCATTTTGGTGGAAGCGCTATCTTCCTTAATTACCGCTCTATGAGGTATAAAGTACTTAACTTCGCGAGCTACTTCACAAAATATTGACACGGGAATTACTCTAGCATGTTTTAAAGAAATGTATTCGGAAATGATATTTTTATAATTTTCACGAAATTCAGGATTGTTAACAAACTTTTTCTCCAAGTTAATAAATCGTTGTTTAGCCATACTAAAAGATTGGCCTAATTTTTTATTTTCAGTTGATACGATCGGCATTTGAACCTGGTAGCGACCGGATGGTAAAATTTTTGTAGTCTGTAAAAATAAATCTTCAGCAATCTGTTCTTCACTGGAAAGTCCCTTGCTGTCGGGTATTTCTTCCAGCTCCCAAAACCTTTCTACTAAACTAGTCAGCGGACAAGATTCCTCTACAGGGATCTTGTGTGGTAAAAAAGGATAAAGCGAAACTATTTTTGTTTGATCTACATTCAACGCGATTTTCCGGTACAGGGCCGGCTATAACATAACCCAGATGGGTACTAACAAAGGAAGGTGAATTTACACCTGAACAAATAACGTCATTTTTCAAGAGATTGAAATATAAGTCGGCACCTATTAGTATATCTATATGCCCAGGTTGATAAAAAGAGGGATCCGCCAAATCCATCTTGATATGGTCGGGTAATTTAAACTTGTCAGGTGATATAGCAAACTGAGGTAAGCGATTTGTAATTTTATCTATTACTGAGCAAGAAACATTGAAAGTATAAAAAGGCGGTACTTGCGAAGTAAATCTTATATCAACGATTTTTTCACTATGTGTGCATTTATCTCTACCCAAACCGGAAATAGTCACCGTTTGTGACCTTTCAGGAATATTTAATTTTTCTACAAATTTTCTAGATACTACACTAATCTGGCTAGCAGAGTCAAGTAATAGTCTACCAACAACACTTTGATCATTATTTGTATGTACATTCACTAAAGCAGTGGGTAAAAGTACTACTTTATTTATAATACTTAGAGTTGTCAACGAGGTTTGAGAATTAGAGGGATTTACCATCATACTAGATCCCGTTGAACTATTTACAGGAGGACTATGTACATTTGGTGGATTTGCACCAATATTAGTATTATTTACACGAGCTGCATTATGCAATGGAGGATTATAAATAGTTGTTCTACTCTGAGAAGTAGAAGGAGTTTATCTGTTTGGCGCTATGTTTTGTCTAGTGTCAAAATGCAAAAGTGAATGGTGGCTCTTTCCACACGCTATACATCTATGTAATGATTTACATGAGGCAATCACATGTTGGCTACTTAGGCAATTCAAACAAAGATGTTGTGTTTTAGCGAATTGATGCCTCTCGTGAGGACTTATTGACAAAAATTTGGAGCATTTATACAAATGATGTGCGGAATCAGAGCAATATAAGCAGAGTTGATTATTATTTAAGCGACCGGAATTCCCGGAAACAGGTGGACGAGTGTTTCTATCAATACTACTATGAAAGCTAGACTTTTCCCTATTACGATCCATTCTAGTGGAATTCTGTTTACTACTATTTTCAAAAATATCCAAACAATCTAAAACTGAATAGCGTTTTTTAATAAATTCAAAAAATAAATCGGTAGTCGCCATGGTTGTGGTATCGCGCTCGCTCTCAAATGCTTTTCTACTTTGAAAATCTAATTTTTTCTCCAGTAAAAATATTATTAATGTCTCGAAATTTTGTTCTGGGGTTAACGCCATGTTTTTGATTAAATCCAGTGTTTTACGTGAAGTGATACAAAATTCTCTCAGCTCCGTTGGGTTGCTTTTTACAACCGATTTTTGATCAAGCAGTGTTTGATACAATGAATTGAGCAATTTAGTCTTATTGTCATAAGTATTTTTTTAAATATTAATAGCGACATCAAAATTTTGATTATTCACGCTTAACGATTCAATTAGTTGCAACGGTTGGCCTCTAAGTAGACCCTTTAAATAGTAGAATTTTTCGCCATCAGATTTCAATTTAGAATTATTTATGACTAAGGCGGTAAATAAATCAAAAAATGAAGACCATTCTGAAGCCTGCCCTGCAAAGGGTTTAATATTGATTTGAGGTAGTACTATATTTGATATCTCATTGTTAGACCTTGCGTCATTCTTAGTTAATTTTTGGAAAAGCGATTCAAGTTTGGCTATACAAGCCTCAAAGCGATCAGCAACTATATTTTCATTTACACCATCATCAGAGAGTAAATCATCTTCAGTACAGCTTGAGATTCTATTTCTAAATGAAATTTCTGATAGTTTTTATAATGTCCTACAAGATTATCTAATTTTACTTTAATCAAATAAGCTTCAGGTTGTTCTTCAATAGAGTTAACAAATGATTCAATTCTAGTCAACTGTATCTTACAGCCTCTGCGCTTATTTTTAAGGTTAACCAAATTTAAAGCCATTTTATCAATATTATCCAAGAACAAGTAATCAAAATTATTGTTTTCCTATCACTAATACCTAAATAACCCTAGAAACATATGATTTAGATGAATATTTGATTACCTATAACCATAAAAAGATTTAAATTTAACTTTATACATATATACACCTATCTAAATTAGCGTTATAATTTTCCATAAACATTCAGCGAATACTGAAAGCGACAATAAGTTTTTTTTTAAATTGGTGCAAATGCAATTAAATCATAATGAAAGCGTCACATAATTTTAAACAGTAAAATACAAATTATCCAATTATTCCCAATTGCCAACAAAACATAGTACCTAAAAAAAGTTTTAAAATTTACCAAAGTTCAATCTTTAGGAACAAAAACACAAATAGTCTCCATACAAGGTACAACCGCTTCAATCGGTGCGTTTATGGTCAAGATTTCACCCCTGGTACGAGTTTACCGGGTGACGTTGAAATATGTCTGCGAATAAAGCCTCCCAACGAGGCTAACTTCCAACTTGTGGCTTCTTGTCGAAATTATTGCGATGTTGCCAAGTGTGATTTTACGAACACCCGAAATACACAAAGTTCACTTTTTCGCGCAAAGTCAAATTTTCGTTAGTCTGTTCATAACTACCGTTCACTTATTATAAAGAGTGTCCGAGTAAAACGTAATACGTAGCAGAGTATTTATTAATAGAAAATTGCAAGCCGATTCTGTGGCAAACTAATTTCAAATATGTACATATATAAAAAAAAAATGTGAATTGAGCCAAAGTGACAATAAATGTTATAATGATTGACAAGCTATAGATAAGATCCGGCTCGAAGGACCAAAAGAAATATGTATAAGAAAAATTGGGCAATGAACTGTAAAAGTGTCTATATTAGCTGGTGTTAACTAAGCTCAGTTTTATACATATTCTCGGGAAAGAAACAATCGAAGGACCACCGAAATTTAATTCGGAAATAATTAATTTAAATGTAATTTTTCAAAAACTTCACTCTTTTGTTCCATACTGTGAAATGTGAGTAATGATCTGTGTAAGTTACAAAGTATTTGCTTCCATCGTAAGCATTGGGCGTTATTGGTCCACAAACATCTGATGAGACAACTTCTAATATTTTGGTGAGCTTTCTTCCATCACTCAAAGGTTTTGACGGTAATTTAGTTTGTTCACCTTGCAAACAAGTTTGTCAAATACCGTTGACAGGATACTGTGATGAATGACCCATTCTCCGATGCCAGAGTATAGTATTTTCTATTATGTTAGCTTCATGCTTTTGTAATGTGAATTTGATTACATAAAGGTTGCCTTCCAATTGACCAGTAATTATCTTTTCATTGGCTTTGTATATTTTCACTCTGTTGTCTTCAAACAGTACTTTGAATCCCTTGTCTTCTAATTTTCTAACTGACTGAATGTGAAAACCTTACACACAACCTTCTAACACATAATTTATATTAATTGTTCTTCCTTCTACCTCCAGATGCAGATTTCCTCTTTTTGTACTTATTAAGCATTCATCTTTTTTGGCTACGTTGATACGACAGTTCACATCTTCAGTGTCAATCAAGTAATTACCTACATTTTTGTTTACTAGGTGATTTGAGGCACAGCTGTCTATTATGGAGGATATCTTATCAATTCCATTTTGGGTGACGACCCAGCACTGTAGTGGAACGCATTTGATGCGATAATTACAGTCAAGCTGTCTCGGCGTTGGTTAGTACTTGGATGGGTGACCGTACCAGGGAAAACCATCGTATAGGCCCGTACAGCCGGCAGCGAAGTAGCATATCACAGCTCGCAGGCATTATACCAATGAGTACGAGGTATAATGTAGATGTGCCGTCTTTCGGAGGAGACGTAAAACCGAGGTCCCCAGTCCATGGTGGTTGGGCTCCTTAAAGAACGCTACCACTGGTTGGAACACTAGTGGGTTCGCCAGGTTAGGGGTAGAGTGCTCCTGGCGTCGGTGATTAGCCTCAGTCGCAGAACTAGGCCGACGTTAAATAAGCAAGTGAAAAAAACACAGCTGTTTTTGACGCTACAAAGGTTACTGCATCTTCTAGAGTTATATTGCAGTTTATCTCTTTCCTTTTGGGGCAGTCAGACTTTTTATGTCCTTTTAAGCCACAGCCGTAGCATTTGAACTTAAATTTCGCATTCTGTTCATTTGACTTTCTAAATTTTTTCCAAAATGTACCTTCACAATTAGCCGAAAAAGCTTGGGATGTATCATCATCTTGGTTTCTTGTCTTTCTATCTCCTTCTGCCTGCAATTTACTTTTTACAAATTCAAGTGTAACGGACTTATCAACTTGACAGAACAATACATCAAGAGCAGTAGTTACACCTTGATAGGTGTCTGGCATTGCACATAACAACTGTGAAATCACTTCAGTGTCTTGGATTGTACTATCACAACTCAATTCAGATACTGTTCTCTCAAAATCAGTTATGAATTCGTTTAATGATCCTTTTCCATGATACCTGAGATTTCTCATTTTCCTCTGAAGTTGTACTTTTTTGGCAATACCTGATTGTAGATATGTCTTCTGAAGAGTTTCAATCATCTCTTTTGCATGTTTTTGCCTTTGACCAATTCCATGGTACGTTGTCGGCAAGACTTATGATGATCAAATTCTTAGCTTTTGCATCATTTTTTGTGAAAGAAGCCAGTTCAGCTACATCTGTTGATGGATTTTTACTGAGAACATCGAATACCCCATATTGGTTAAGCAACGCTTCAACTCTAAATTGCCAGATAGAGTAACCTTGGCCATCAAATGGTTTAATTGATATTTGTGAAGTCGCCATTTTGTATCAATATAAATATACAGCTTCCAGCAAACTCGTTCTTTCTAACTTTTATTTTACCCAACTCACTCTCAATACAACTTATGATATTACCTGAGTCCTAGGACCATAACCTGAGAATTGACAGTAGAAAAACTCAGGTATATCTTATGATTTATTAAGTTAAAACGGATTTATAAAAAGTAACGTGAACGTGGTGTTCTTTTATCAACATTTCTCAATATCTGACAGACTATGTTATCCGTCATTAGTCAAGGTCAGTGTTGACACACACAGATAGAAATAGGAATATGTTTCGTTCATAGAAATGAAGTATTCCACATCAACACTTTTTGAGTGCTCGTTTTGAACAGAGCTGAACTATCTTTTCCCCCCTTGCTCCTAACTGCACTACCTCCAGAGGGGGCTCGGTTCTGATTACTTGCTCCGTTCAGGTGATCAAAACATAAGGAAAACAATCAGAATTTGATTTATTTTTATATTTACGAGCAAAGAAGCTGCCCATATTGTTATGCGCAACTTCTTCGCGCATACGACTGCAATTTCTAGTGGGTTCTTCGTATGTGAAACGGAATCTAATATGTTTTGTTTATGTTGAAAATTTTCATTTGATAATGTAAAATTTTATTTATTATAACGACAAATGATTATTGTATTTTGAAGTTATGGTATTATTTTATTTTCTCCTATTTCATCGCCCTTATTGTAATAAAAAAAAGGAGATAATCTGAACAATATACCATTTATTTATAGAGTAACAAAACAACAAGAAAAAAACTTGAAAAACAAAAAATACATGTACAAATATTGACAAAGAATTGAAAAAATCAATTTCTAAAGATAAAGTCTTCTCACAAATCACGTAATATACAAGGGTTGAAAACTGGATGAGAAATTTATCCTCTTAAGAAGTAATAAAAAGATATCCAAAAAATATAACAAACATAAATAAAAAATTCAGCTCAAATGAGATCAGGTGAAAATGACAATAAGAAATCCATCTTACAAATCAGCTTCAAAAGTTGAGATTCTGAAGATGAAAAACGTTTTCGCTTTCTTGTTTTGTTTTCCTTATCAACAAGTTTTTCAAAAATATTGATTAATTTATTCCTTTGATCATTTTGTCCTTTAAGGATCTGATTTTGGTCATCCATCAATTTGAACATTTGAGAAAAGTGTTTTTCTGAGTTTTTTCAATGTTCTTCAATCTAGTATTAATTTCTTCATTTACTGACATATATGCCCGTTTCTTTGCCAGATTATCTAAATTTTTTTTGGAAACTGATGATTGCTCTCCATAACCAGCTGCTGTAACAGTGGGAGTATCACTTCTTTCCAATGGATTTTCAGAGACATTATCAGTATTTTCCACCATATTTATACCAGCAAGTGGTTCTGTAGAAACAATTTTCTTAGAATCAATTATCAGTTTGGGATTAGTTTTATCTTCATCACCAAAGATTTTATGCAATTCATCATAGAATTGGGGTGGATCTTTTTTGGCTGTTCCTGTTGTTCTTTTGACATAGGCAACAAAATTGTAAGTTTTTGTTAAATTTTTAAATTTATGGCTCAATTTATCAGTGGCCAGCTTGCCTTCTCCCACCCAATATCCTGCCTCATTCATTCTTTTGGCTATTTCACGCCATAAAATATGGCTCGATTTCTTATCATTGAAGCATTTCATATAATGGTCATTACCACGTAAACTCAAAAAGAAATATGTGGCTTCATTATCCTTGCTAGTTGGTTTTCCCCTAGTAGTCTAAATCATTCCTGAATCTACAAAAATATAATATCTCAGTATTGTACTAATATAACTACATTATACTAACTTATTGGATCCAAATCATTCTGGTCATCATATGATGGTGATGCTATATTGGACGTTGATGGTCCTGTGAATTGCCCTGAAAATGAGAAATAGATAATTATGTGTAATATTTCAAAACCGCAGACTATCTTGACCAGGCCTTACATGTTGGGCTTGACTGCGTTTCATCGAAATCTGCTCCAGAATTAATATCAATGCTATCTATACTTCGATCCTGTGCTTCCTGCATTTGTTTAGAGATATGTTCATCATCAAAAATATAAATAGATTTTATTCCACCATGTATAGGAAAGTCTTTCAGACAGTTTGACTCGTATAGATTCAAAACATATTGTTTAAGGAACTTGTCATCTGAAAAAATAAAATTACCCAAAAAATACTTCACTCTTCATCTTATTTGGATTTTGAACAAAAACCATTTGATTTTTAACTTGGCCATTCTATCTTACCTCAGTTGTTGATATTTTTGGATTTTGGTGTCGAGTTAAAATGACCGCATGCGGGATTCATTTGAGGGAAGCCATTGTTGATTAGTGCCGTTCCATACCCAAACCGGCTACAGTTATTCTTGCTGAAGTGTTTGACTTAAACCCTATAACATCTAGGTGAATCGATTATTTTGTCTATATCTCATTTGTATTATCACCGCAATTGATATTGAATCAATCGATTTCGTTCATTTTAAACGATTCGAGTCTACTATGATGCTCTTCAAATTTTTATTTCATAAGTAAAACTTCAGGTATTCTATTCTATCCATGTTCAATGTAATTTGTTCCAACTCACTGTTATATTACTATACGGTGATTGGAAGTAAGTATTTACTATAGTAGCTTCCGTAAGTTCTTCAGTTTATAAGTAAAACTTAGGGCCTTGTATTTTATTGGAAATTTGCAATGTTATTTGCCTTGATCATTATTATATTATTTTACTATGATTTGATATGTAAGTATATAATTTTAGTAGTAACTTCTACTTTTATATATTATTTTAATAACTGAATTGTAATTTAACTTCGGCTCTCTCAAGTGTTGTTAAAGTTACTTTCACATGAACATTTTGTAATTTTCCTCTCGAATCAGATTGTATTTGTAATTTAACCTTGGCTCTCTTATGTGTTGTTGAAGTTACTTTCATATTAACATTTTGTAACTTTCCGTTCTAATTGAATTGAATTATCTAGGGTTTTTCTTCCTGGAGGATCCATCTCTGTACTTATCTGGAAGATCTGCCTTCTGTTGTTGGTACTAGAGGGTTCCAACTTCAACGCTTTGGTCAGAAGGTTCAACTAGAAAACTGAGCACCTAGAACGCTTAACTTTTCCTGAAGAGGAGTCTAGCTCCCCGAAGTGGGCCACCATGTAAAACAAGTATCACAGATAAGCCTATCTAACTTCTGTTTATGTATGATAATTGAAATTTAGTGTAATCACATGTACGCTCTATTTGGATTTTCATTTCTCTATCTAATTGTATTTTTGTTGTTGTACTTAATTTTGTATTTACTTGGTGTTATATTAGTTAAAACACCATTGTTTGATTTAGTATCTATATTGTTTTATTTTATACAAGATGTTATAAGATTTATTTAGGTGTTGCTTTTTCACGTGACTTCACTTTCATGTCCGCCATTAACTTCAACTGTCACTTGTCAGTGTTCTGTGACCATAGATATATAAATATTCACAACATCTCTTCCCTTACAAAAAATGAAAATACATACATAAAATAACCTTTACCATACGTCTGTGAACAAAATAAAAACCAAAAAAAATGAAAATACATACATAAAATAACCTTGACCATACGTCTGTAAAAATTTTCAATCTAATTAATACTCTCAAATTTTACTTCACAAAATCTTTTAGATACTGCGGCTTTTTAATGTTTCTACCATACCTAGATCTAGTTCCAAGTTGACCAGGACTCTGTCTATGGACCTCCTCACTTAAATCATTCTTTTTACTCTCCATGCAAACATTAGGATTGTCATCAAGTACACAGTCCTGTTCTTCTTGTACATTATCTCTATCATGTGTTTGAGAATCATTTAAATAACAGTCTAATGATGAATTAAAATAATTTTTCTCATTGTATCTAAAATTATCATTTTCAAACTTCCTTAAAAACCTTCAGTTTCTTACAAAACACTTATCATTTTTCATTAGTTTTACTAAATAGCTTCTGGGCCTTACTTTGTCAATGTCTACAATCAATCCTGGTTCCCAGGTTTGGTCAAATTGAACCATTACTCTATCTCCAACATGCAAATTTGCTAAAGGTTTGGTATGTTGATTGAAATATTGTACTTGTTTGTTCTGTCTATTTTTGAAAATTCTATTTATCCCCTGAGGTTTTCCAGTAAATTGTTTTGGAGACATTGGCAATTGACCCCTTAATTTTCTGTTAAACAATAATTGAGCGGGGCATGGAATATTATGAGCAACCGGGGTATTACGGTATTCCAGTACCGTCAAGTACAAATCTTTACCATCAAATAAAGCTTTCTTAACTAGATTCTTTATGGTTTGCACGTGCCTTTCTATAAACCCGTTTGATTGTGGATATGTTGGGGTACTGGTTACATGTCTGATTTCCCAGTCTGTCAAAAATTTGTGAAAATGTCTGTTCATAAATTGGGGACCGTTGTCTGTGAAAAGGACAACTGGCTTTCCATGTCGAGCAAAAATGGATTTAAATTGATTTATTATATTCTCATGACCAGTATTTCTATTGAGAAAACATATTTCAGGATATTTTGAGTATTAATCAACAACTAACAAATATTCAGAGCCTTGAAAATGAAATAAGTCTGCCGCTTTGGAATGCCAAGGACAATTAGGCCATTCTCGATTAATTAAGGGCTCACTTTGTTGCGTATTCTGATATGTTAAACATGCCGGACAATTTTTTACTTTCATGGTAATATCTTTTTCTATCAAAGGCCAATAAATTGATTCCTTAGCTCGTAGCTTTGTTTTCTCTATACCCATGTGGTTATAGTGTAAGCGATTCAGCATATCCTCTCGCATAGAAAAAGGAATGACAATTTGTTCACCTTTGAAAACCAATCCACTCATAACCACTGGTTCATCTCTACAAAACCAATAGGGTGATATTAACTCGGTAACTTTAGATTTTTGTTTTGGCCAACCTTCTTTAATATTTTTTCTTAGTAGTTGTAACTCTCTGTCTTTTGCAGTTTCATTAATTTTAAAATTTTTGTCATCATAACTTGATCTAGACAATGCATCTGCAAAATAGAGTTGTGTACCAGGTTTATATTTTACATTAAATGAATAATTTTGTAACGTAATTTCAAGTCTTTGTAACCTCAGTGGACACCTTTCAAGTGGTTTACTACAAATAGCTTCCAATGGTTTATGGTCTGTTTTCACTGTAAAGGTCTTACCATACAAAAATTGATGAAACCGCTGACAACCGAACACAATGGCCAGCATCTCCTTCTCGATTTGTGCATAACGCTGTTGACTATCTGTCAAGCTTTTGGATGCATAAGCAATGGGGCCTCCTTCCTGCAGTATTACTGCTCCAAGTCCATCTTTTGAGCTGTCAACTGATAGTGTTATGGGTTTATGTGCATCATAATATTGCAAAACAGGTTTTTTTATTAATACTTTTTTTAAATGGTTAAATTCTTCTCCAATCCCATAATGTATTTTTTTTCATCAAGTTTCTTAAGTTGTTAGTCAATGCTGATAGGTTGGGTATGAATCTTGAAACATATGTAACCATTCCTAAGAATCTAGATAGTTCTTTAACATTATTTGGTATTCTAATCTGTCTAATTGCTTCTACCTTATCATCATCCACTTCAATACCTCTTTCAGATAATATATGACCTATGTACTTTACCTCCTTAATTCTAATTCTGCATTTATTTTTATTAAATCTGATACCATTTTCACGTGCTCTATTTGAAACTTTTTTTAAAACATATTCATGTTCTTCTAAATTTTTCGCATAAATCAATATGTCATCAATATATACTCTAACACCCTGAATATCATTGAATAGTTCACTGAAAATTCTATGAAATATTTCTGGGGAGTTGGCCAACCCAAAAGGCAACCGCAAAAACCGAAATCTACCAAAAGGTGTAGCAAAAGTAGTAAGTTTTGAAGCTGTTTCAGAAAGTGGAATCTGCCAAAATCCCTTATTAGCGTCCAAAATTGAAAAAATACTTGACCCTTTTACGTCTTTAATAATTTCTTCAAAAGTCGGTAGCTCATAATATTCTCTAACAATGGATTCATTTAAATGCTGTGGATCAAGGCAAATCCTGATATTATTATCTGGTTTTTTTACCAGTACAATTGGGTTAACAAATTCTGTAGGTTCTGTAATAATTTCAATAATTTCATCATGTAACATTCGATCTAACTCTAACCTCAATTTATCTATTAATGCAAATGGCACTCTTCTACTATTTTGGCAACATAATCTTTTTTCAGTTTAAATTCTACAGGGTTCATTTTTAGTTTACCTACACCTTCAAATAATTCACTATACTGCTTGTAAACATCCATAATTCCAGATTTTACTACCTCATTCAAATTACGAGTGATCATATCTAATTTTTGTATTGTTTGGATACCTAATATAGGGACAGCATTTGTGCTTGTCTTAATTATATAAAAATTGAATGTATACTCTTTATTTTTCCATACTATTCTAAGATTACTCACACCGCTTACATTTAATTTTTCTCCACCATAATTGGTAATATTAATATTAACTTGTTTCAAATTTCCCACCCCTAATTCATTGAAAATGTATTCAGGTATTACATTCACATGTGCTCCAGTATCCAGTTTGAATTTGAGAGACTTGCCACAATCCACAACCTTTAAAATTTCAAACCAGTCATTTTCTATGTTATTTATCTCTAAAGAACCTAAAACATACTGGTTAGATGTTTCATCTGAATAATTACCTTTTCTATCATTGATATTTTCAATTACATTAACTTGAACACTTTTACAATGTGTGGCAAAATGGTTCAATTTATTTAATTTAAAACAAACTTGTCCATAGGCAGGACACTTGAACCTCTGATGTTGCATTCCGCAACGATTACAGTTGAATCTACTTACAGTGGGTCTAAAGTTGGGCTGTTGCCTACTCACTATATTCTGATTTCTATTTTTGGTCTTCTCCATATCTAAAGCTCGATTCTGTTGCTGATTAACTGCACACAATTCATTTTCTTTGCTAGTTACTGTTCTTTCGGTAATAATCTTCATATCTTGATTAATTTTTTCTATAGCCCTGCAAATCTCCACAGCCCTAGTTAAATCTAAATTCCGCTCGGTAAGAAGTCGATCTCTCATTTTTTGTTCCTGTACCTCACTTACAAGCCGGTCTTTTATTAATCTGTCTTTAAATACTCCAAAATCACAATTGTTAGCAAGCCTTTTCAATTCTTCATAATATTCATTAAATGATTCTCCTGGTAGTTGATTTCTGGTATTAAATATATGTGTTTCTACACTAGAATTCAATTTAGGTAGAAAGTATGCATCTAATTTATAAACTAATATATCTGGGTCTTGTTTTTCTAATATCGTTAGTTCCATATTGTTTATAATCTCAACAACAGCCTCGCCTATACAATGCATTAGGACTGCCGCCCTCACTGTTTTTGGTTTTTCTGCACAACCTGTAGCCATACAGTACGTTAAAAAGCTTGATTTAAATTTTCTCCAATTAATAGCTAGATCTCCTTCCATTTTCATCGCTAGCGGTTGTGTTAAATACTCCATATTTCCAAAAATTTTCTTGTCCACTTATGGTACCAAAATATACTATTTTCTCTAGTGTCTTTTTTATTTCACTAATTTTTCATACTGACTGCGCCATGTTATATTAGTTAAAACACCATTGTTTGATTTAGTATCTATATTGTTTTATTTTATACAAGATGTTATAAGATTTATTTAGGTGTTGCTTTTTCACGTGACTTCACTTTCATGTCCGCCATTAACTTCAACTGTCCCTTGTCAGTGTTCTGTGACCATAGATATATAAATATTCACAACACTTGGCTTCAAGATTTATATCTGATCTTCAATAATTTTTTTTTTTTCAATTGTTACACATTTTGGAATTCAACTTCAATTTGATTTACTTTTATTGATTGAGTAAAGTAATCTGATACATTTTAGTTATAGTTTTATTTATTCAGTTCACCATAATTTCAGTTAATTCCAGTTGTTTATCGTGTGGCTCTGCTAGTGCCTACAAGACCTAGGGGTTTCCGACTTGAACCGTCTAAGTCGGTGGCGCGGCTCACTTTTATATTTTTTTTCTTCTACCCTCTATGGCTGAGCTCGGGCATAATTTTCCAGTAGAGAGACCTCTGGCAGAGTACTTTTAGAGAACGAAAAAGACGTGGCAAAAATAACATGGAGTATTTTTTATATATACAATAATATTTGATCATCTGATCTAATTATTGCTTTATTGACATGCTTTTTACCTGAATTACAATAGGTTGTTAACAAGTGGTTATATCTACAGTGTGTAAAAGCCAAATGGAATAAATTCATTATTTCGGTTACTGTACATATTTATAAAAAATCCCGAAACACGTCAAATTTAAATTATAACTTGACATTCTTTAACGTGAAAATGCAACCCCTACCTTCAATATCATTTGAAAGGTCTCTTCATTCTCTATTCAAAAATGTTATTGTTTTTAAATTTAATGCAAAAATTAACATAAAAAAAATTAATATCATGTTGTTACCGAAATTCGCTACAATACAATCAAAAACTAAAATGTAATGCAAAACGTAATAAAATGTAATCTAACCATTTTTCAGAATTGAATTGAACAAACTTTATACTTAAATTACAACAATGACAACTTAAATAAAACAATTTACTACTGCTTGTTAAAATAGCGTTGCCACGGAAATTCTTTAAAGTTTTTTAATGGTTACCATCTAAAAACCACATTGCTACGGTATTTGTTAACTTTCTCATTATCAAGACCTAAACGGGAAATAAGTTTTAAGTAATATTGTAATAAGTTCCGAGTATATTTTAGCGAATTTCGGCAACAACATGATATTAATTTTTTTTATGTTAATTTTTGCATTAAATTTAAAAACAATAACATTTTTGAATAGAGAATGAAGAGACCTTTCAAATGATATATCACAAGCCTATACTTCCCATTTAAAAAATTGGGGGTTGTACCTGTCATTCTAAGGGGGTTGAAGGTAGGGGTTGCATTTTCACGTTAAAGAATGTCAAGTTATAATTTAAATTTGACGTGTTTCGGGATTTTTTATAAATATGTACAGTAACCGAAATAATGAATTTATTCCATTTGGCTTTTACACACTGTATATTTATTGCACATTATAATATTATGATTTTATATTTCCGGACGTACTTTACTAGGTATTTTGTTTCCGATTGTACTAATTCTACGTTCGTTATTTCCATCAATCATGCTTTACTAGAGGGGAAATTTATTTACAACTGTGAATGAAGTAGATTGCTCTACAAAGCCTCTGGGATATCACTGTTATAGCATATTTAACATTTTCTTTACTGAGATTGAAGTGTTTGTACGGTATCAATGATTTCTACAGATCAAAATTATTCTCTCAGAGCTTCTAGAAGCCTATAACGATACCAAAGTATGCTTGGTATAGTTCTTAGTAACTGACTTCACTTGACTTAGGCTTGCAGAGTATATACAATGAGAATGACGTCTTAAAGTTACAGGTAATAATTTATCATTCACCAACAAAATAAATACGGCTTTTACGATTTTCCATTCTTTTTTTTTTCAATTTCTTGGGAAATTAAACCACAATATTTTTAAATTATTTAGGGGAGAAAGCCAGACGGCAATTATACCGAAAATGAGGGGGACAGAGTTCGACTCTTACTAGAAACTCATTTTCCTGGGAGCATCCCAAATAGGGGAGACAATCCTCTCGAAGCTTACAAAAGACCTTCGATGGCAAGTATTACAATGGCCAAACACATTTGTAGTAATGATAGGTTGAAATGGGCTATGAACACCTTTTCGCCTTTCAAGACACCGGGAGCGGATGGAATTTTCCCAGCATTGCTCCAGCAAGCTCAAGACGAAATTCTACCGCATCTGGTTAGAATTAGTCGAAGTAGCTTAGAACTGGGTTATATGCCAGAAGTTTGGAGAAGGGCAATAGTAACCTTCCTTCCAAAAACTGGGAAAAGGGACACAACAAACCCCAAATCCTTTAGACCAATTAGCCTAACATCGTTTGTACTCAAAACGATGGAAAAAGCAATTGACAACTACATTCGAACGGAAATCCTAGAGAGACTACCTCTCCACCCATGTCAGCACGCTTACCGGGCAGGCAGATCTACGGAGACTGACTGACTGACGGAGGATATCAGAGGTGCTCTAGACAACCAAGAAACTGTAGTATGTGCATTTTTGGACATAGAAGGAGCTTTTGATAACACTCCACATGAGGCTGTCAAAAGAGCATTAAGCAGAAGAGGTGTTGACAGCACAACATCCAAATGGATGTCGGAACTGCTCACCACAAGAGTAGCAGAGACAAGGACAAGCAAAGACATTTTCTCCATCTGCACTACCAGAGGATGCCCACAGGGAGGAGTAGCATCCCCTTTAATGTGGAGTCTGACGGTTGACGAACTCCTGTGTGGTTTGACGAATCTAGGAATATCCTGCCAAGGATATGCCGACGATATTGTCATAACAGCCAGGGGGAAATTCGAAAACACCCTTTGTGATATTGTACAAAAGGGTCTGAACTATACAAATAGCTGGTGTAGGCAAGTGGGACTCAGCATCAACCCCACTAAAACCATCTTGATAGCCTTCACTAAGAAAAGAAAACTCAACCTCAAAACCATAAAACTTAATGGAAACGAGATTGAATGGAGACAAGAAGTCAAGTATCTAGGTTTGATCTTAGATAGTAAGCTACTGTGGAACAAACACGAAAAGGAGATTACCCACAGGGCGAAAATGGCTCTTATGGTCTGTAGGAATCTGGCAGGGAGAAATTGGGGCTGCAACCCAAAAATCCTAAGCTGGATTTACACTGCCATAGTGAGACCAATCATCACTTATGGAGCCATTGCATGGAGCAGCAGAACAAGTCTATTGACAACGAGAGAAAACCTCTCCAAAATTCAAAGACTAGCTTGTATATGCATTACAGGAGCAATGAGAACATGCCCAACGGCAGCAATGGAAGTAATTCTCAACCTCACCCCTCTACATATGGTGGTGGAGAGTGTTGCAGAAAAAACAAGATACAGACTAAGTAGAGAGGGAATCATTAAAAGAAAAATTTACCCTACTATGGATTCCAGGACACACTGGAATAGAAGGAAATGAAATAGCAGATGAACTAGCAAAGAGGGGGTCGGAAATACCCTTCTGGGGGCCTGAACCTTTTTGCGGAATCAGCCCCAATGTAATATTGGAAGAAATAGGCGAAGCCGAAAGAAAGAGAAGATCTGACCATTGGAAAGATCTAGTAGGGCTTAGACAATCAAAGATTCTCCTGGGTGACTACAACCTAAGGAGATCAAATGAAAGCATAAGTCAAAGCAAGACTGCGCTAAGAGTTTTAACAGGGATCCTAACGGGACATTGTCGCCTGAATGGGCACCTGAAAAAGCTCAAATTAGTGGAGGAAGAAGAATGCAGATACTGTGGCATGGAAGAAGAAACCTCCATCCACCTACTTTCCAACTGCACAGCACTCCAGAATTCTAGAGCACAGTACCTGGGAGATTACTGGATAGAAGAGGAACATTTACCTAAGCTGAAGCCTGCAGATATCCTAAAATTCCTCCGGGAAATAGGACTAAAGGAGCTACTAGTTTCCGAGACTCTCCTCAGAAACTAAGTAGAAGTAAGGGGGCACAATAGATCTTTTAGGTCTCAGTGAATGTACCCCAAACACACACACACACACAAATTATTTATTTTAACGTTTCGGTAGCGCTCCAGCTACCGTTGTCAAGAAAAAATAAGTGGAAATTAATTTTTATCCCTAACTGACACAACGGAGAAAATTTGACAACTAGACAATCGAAAATATTTTGAAGTTTAAGACTGCAAAATTTTGTTATCAAATTTTTATTAAGGTCCATTCATAGTAGATCATACCTCTGGCAAAATGTGAAATGAAATATTTCATTTTATGACATTCCAACGATATGATAGTCTACTAGAAATGGAATCCAGTGAAGTGCACGTTCCAGGAACGGTTTTTATTGGGATAGCGCGTTTTTTTCACTTATATTGGAAATGTTGTTAATAAAACGCGTTTCTTGATACTTTTTTTGTGTATGAATATTCAAGTTTTCAAAATATGTATACTCAGTTTTGTGATTTTGTGTATTGAAATGTGTATCGATTAACAACTATTCAAATTATAAATCATAAGGGAATCTGGATAAAAAACTTATGATGCTATCCTGATAACGCAGGTAACTGATTATTGGAAATTTCTCTTTCTAACATTGGTAACCAAATTTGACTACATTCGGCTGAAATACTAGCTACACATTTATCTGCATTTAGTTGTATTGAAGCACTTTCTTTGATTTTCCGTCTTTTATTATTGGGTTCTTTTAATATTATTTTTGACGAATCCCATTGAATTTGATGACCCTCTTCCCAAGCATGTTTGCAAATAGCTGACTTAAAGAATTCCCTATCTTTGATATATTTTTTGTGTTCGTTTATTCGTACTTTCAATGGTCTAGATGTTTCACCTAAATGAAATTTGTCGCATTCACAGGATATTTGATATAATAATATGCAGTTTTTTGAAGATTGTTCTTCATTCTTTGGTTTCGTTTTTGTTAGTATTGATCTCAATGTATTATTCGATTTAAAACTAGTTCTAATATTGAATTGATTACCAATTTTCTTAATTAATAGAAATTTGATAACAAAATTTATTCAGTCTTAAACTTCAAAATATTTTTGATTGTCTAGTTGTCAAATTTTTTCCGTTGTGTCAGTTAGGGATAAAAATTAATTTCTACTTATTTTTTCTTGACAACGGTAGCTGGAACGCTACCGAAACGTTGAAATAAAAATTTAAAAATATTGTGGTTTAATTTTCCAAGAAATTAATATGAATAATACAGGGTGGCGCACCGAAAACGAAACAGATGCATTTACTGGCAGATGATTCCTTTTTAAAAAAATCCCTCGGACCCGTCGATTTTGTTTTCGAGGGGGACACAAAATTGGCATAAAATCACAGTAACATTTGCAGCCCCCTAAGCGGGGGTGGCACCATCCCTAAAATCTTAAATGGAAAGGGGGGTCGAATGATCCATCATTTAAAAGGTCTTTCAACTCCCTTTACAATGTTTTATTATATAGCGTTCCAGCTACCGTTGTCAAGAAAAATAAGTAAAAATTGATTTTTATCCCTAACTGACACAACGGAAAAAATTTGACAACTAGACAATCAAAAAAAAAAATTTTTGAAGTTTATGACTGCAAAATTTTGTTATCAAATTTTTATTAAGGTCCATTCATAGTAGATCATATCTCCGGTAAAATGTTAAATGAAATATTTCATTTTATGACATTCCAACGATATGATAGTCTACTAGAAATGGAATCCAGTGAAGTGCACGTTCCAGAATTTTTACTTATTTTTCTTGACAACGGTAGCTGGAACGCTACCGAAACGTTGAAATAAAGAATTCAAAAATATTGTGGTTTAATTTCCCAAGAAATTAAAAAAAAATAATGAATAATATACCACAAGGAACATACAGGAGACAATTAAAAAAATGATATTTTTATTTTGCAGTTCCTACAGCATATGATCCTCCATACATATTTTCCACTTTTGTTTATTCACCTCCCACCCTGTGGATGTCACGTTGTCACGTCAAATGTCACATTCTCACGTCAAATGTCACGTTGTCACGTCAAATGTAACGTCACGTCAAATGTGGGAAGAAAACACATCTATATAACTATTTATTCAAATCATTGATGAATATTTTTTTCGATTCCGAAAGATGTTAGCGGATTGGGCTTACCAACGTCGATTTGTCCTCTATATTTCAGACTGTATTTTAGGCTGCTGAACTCCGCTACGTGCGGCCGGTATGTTTCGGTCACCCTTTGGGGTAGGAATACCGCTCTATCTTTGAGTTGGAGCAGCACTACCTCCCCAAATTTCGTCTTCATTATTCGTCCTGCTGTTATTTGGAACGGTGTATCCTTAGGTAACTCTGTCAGTTTCACAACTGGTTTTTTCTCTATAAGAGACACCGAATTAAGTTTAGTAAGGTCCATCTATAAAGAAATCAAATTTGATGATAATTGAAAACACGGAAACATTTACAGCAAAAACTACTCTCATTGGAGCGGTAAATATATAAATCGAAAATCACTCACCCTTATTTATTTTCCTCAATTTCGAAAGATAGCGGATTGGGCTTCCCAACGTCGATTTGTATTTTAGGCTGCTGCCGCTAGCAAAAACTACTCTCTCCCGGCTTGCGTTTGCTTATTTATTTGTGTCTTCCCCACCGTGTGCAAAAAAAACACGTGACTTTAAGATAGTTAATGGGAATTGCGGAGTGATTTCCTGTTATATCTTTTTGTGTTTAAATTTTAGATTGTAACTTCCTATTTACAACGGGTATTGTAGATAAAAACTTCTTCAAGACTGTAGGTTTTTCCCAAAATGATCACGTGACATTTCTCTATATAAATGATATACGTTGAATTGAAGAGTTTATTTAAAACGACGTTGATAAAGACATTATAAATCAATTAGAAAATATGTCTGATAAGAGAACAGAAGAGCATAGGTGCAATGCTAGTATCAACTGGAAACCTGAAGAGCTAGATCAAAGACTGTACTACGTCTTCAGACAATTACCACAAGTAATGTATCCATTGAGACGTATTCAACCCATACCGTCCAGCCGGCGGAAAGAGAATCGATAATGTTTTGCAATGTGTAGCAGTATTTTATTGCAATATAAAAGTCAAAAAATATACAGAGTGTTTTTTTAAATCCTCCAACTCAGGTAACAATAGAAAACCGGTGTAGGTACACCTCGTTCACAGGGCGTAGTTTTTTCATCATTTGCATTTTCATAGAACATTTACCATAGTGATGTATATTTTTTCATACCATCAGAAAATCTCACGTTAAAATATCTGCTTTTTTGAAAAATTTGGTGTGTTTCCTATTCGTTGAAATATCTACTTTCTAATGGTATAAAAATATACATTACTTATGGTAAATGTTCTATGAAAATGCAAATAATGAATACTTATGTATAATTTTGAGCAATTTATTAAAATTTACACTTTAATTACTAGAAAAACCTAAGATTATAACATGAAATCTACAACTTATTTATATTGAAAATGCATATTCATTTACATTCGTTAATAAACATCTAATATATAGGATGAGGCAAGCAAGTTACATTCTTTCAACATATACAGGGTGCATCAAAATGATTGAGTGTCCAGTTGTGATATACTCCGGTAGCATGTTGGCCATAATGTACAGAGCAGAGAAAGCTTTGGATGCAAAGTGTTTTGCAATTTATAGTTAAAATATTGAATTTCATTAATAAGTCGAATAGACGTGTGCAAAAATATGTTACACTGTTACAATGTAAATTATCGAAGTGTTTAATTGTAAATAAAAAAATATCAAAAGTTTTGTCGAAAAAAACAAGTATTATTAAATCGTACAAGTAATTGATAAGTTTTCAATAATAAAATATTTTTACCTTTGAAATTGAAATTAAATTAATTGATTATTATGGAATTTCATTCCTATCAATTTGAATACATGTATGCAAAAAATATCTTACATTGTTGCAAAGGTTATCTCTCTTTACACATTATTTCAAAGAAATATGTTGCGGATATTGAATTTCATTAATTTGAATACACGTGTGATAAAAATGTTACATTATTGCGGTTCAGAGGTTATTTCAATAAATGAGAGTCATTATTTCTCGAGAGTTATTATCGTGTCCTCCGAGCTTACAGCAGCATCAGAGGTGAGATTGAAATTTTTGATGATTTGATTTTTGGAATTTTCGTTTCGATTTTGACTTTTCAACGAGTCCTTCAAGGTTGCAGGTAAGATTGAAACATTTTTGGGATTTTTTATCGATTTTGGCCTTTTGTTTATATCTTTTTTGAAAAATGTCTACTTATATTAAATATAACATCACCAAAGACGTCATGAAAAATGTTCGCCGTTTTGGAGTCCAGGGGCGTACCCTAGAGTTCAAAATTAAAGATATCCCTAACGGTACGGAACCTGTGGCGTGGATAAAAGATGCAATCACCCAGATCGTTCTGAAAGGAACAGAAGGTCTAAACGCATCAGATAAAGTTGGTTTTACCTTTTGTTCCAAAGACTTGGCAAGAGGTCAGGGGTGGATGCGTTTTAAGTCTGCTTCGGAGGTGACGGTTGATGATGTATGGCATCGAATTTCTGCCATATATCAATCAAACTCCACCGGCTTGAATACGGAAACTCTCTGTTTAGGTGTTACTTCGGTACGAATGCCCAAGGGACAAGGTCGCGGCAGAAAGTATAATTCTTTCAGCGAAGAATGTACCATGCGACGCGGTATTGTTTCGATAAATAATAAAGATAATTTTTATTTACCTCGTGCTCTTGTTGTTGCAAAAGCCTACGTAGACAAATTGAATATAAAAAGGTGCGAGAAGATACCGGGAAACTGCAGAGACAAAGAGTCCAACAAATGATGACAAGTGCCGATGTCTCGATACCCTCTGACGGTTGTGGAATACCAGAGCTGCAGCAATTTCAGCGGCTTCTTGCCAACTACATAATAGTAGTGTATAGTTATGGTAATAAGGGACGTGACATTATTTTCAAAGGTGATGGTATTGGTCCTCGTTTGAATTTACTCTTTCACCATGTCATTACCTCTTTGACTGCCGCATTTTGTTGCAGTTATTACTGTGAAGATTGTCACGTACCCCATAATAAAAAGAATGATCATCGTTGTGGAGGAACGTGTCCTGGCTGCCAACAAGCACCATCTTGCTCCAATGAGCAATTATCCGTTAAATGCGATTCTTGCAAGAGATCTTTCCGTGGTCAAGTGTGTTTCGATAAGCATTTGCAACACGGTATTTGTACACAGATGTTTTAAGGTGGTACCGACCAACCGAACAAATATTTGCGGAGAAATATTTCGGCTGGTCATCTTTGTTATATTCAACCCGATACTGGTTCATCGCCAGCTAAAGATTTTCTTTTTGTCTTTTACGATCTTGAAACCCGACAGGAAAAAGTTAACGGTGACGGTTCTCTTCTGCACGAACCTAATCTTTGCGTATTTCGACAATGTTGCGATAATTGTATTGAGTCTTCTGCAGATATTTGTAAAAAATGTGGCGTTCGTTTACAAGTACTAAAATGTGATGACCCCGTTTCCCCGTTTATGAATCATCTTCCCACACTACGTAAGAATTTCAAAAATGTTACTGTTATCGCCCACAACGGTGGTGGATTCGACCATCAGTTTGTATTTAATTATATTTTAACAAAAACAGACCTAACACCAGATCTTATTATGCGCGGAACAAAATTAATTTTAATGTCTGTTGGTAATGTCAAATTCATTGATTCGCTGTCTTATTTTCCGATGGCTTTGTCAGGTCTTCCGAAATCTTTCGGTTTTTCAGAGCTGAAAAAGGGTTATTTTCCTCATTTATTCAACACCATTCAAAACCAGAAATACGTAGGACCTATGCCCCCTATCGAATTTTATTCTCCGGAAAATTTTAAAGCTGAAAAAGCACAGGCGGAATTCAAAAGTTGGTATAACGATAGGATTTCAGAGAGTTATGTCTTCGATTTTCAAAAGGAAATCATCCAATATTGCATTTCTGATGTAGATATTTTAACTAGGGCATGTCTTAAATTCAGAGAGCTTATGTTATCGGAGACAAATGTATGTCCTTTTATGGAAGCTACTACCATTGCTTCAGCTTGCAATAAAGTATTTCGACGCAATTTCCTAAAACCCAACACCATTGGTATTATTCCAAAGAATGGGTATCGCTTAAGGGATAATCAATTCAAAATTGCTATTCAATGGCTACTTTGGGAAGAGCATCGAAGACAGTTACATATCCAGCACGCTGCAAACGGTTCTGAAGCATTAGCTGCGGGAGTGAAGGTTGATGGTTTCTGTTCCGAAAGTAATCAAGTTTTTGAATTCCAAGGCTGTTTATATCACGGATGCCCCAAATGTTTTACCTTTCAGAGAGATGAACCTTTCAAAGACAGTCCCTCTGAGAATTTAAACATTCGATACGAGGCTACTCAAGCTAAGGTCGAAAGATTTAAGTCTTTAGGATTTGAAGTTATTGAAATGTGGGAGTGTGACTGTTGAGATTTCATGGTAATAAAATCATCAACTGGGTATTAATGCTTATGTGCTTTGTGGTTTGTGCTAATACTAATGAAGGAATGATTTGTCGTAGCATGAATAATAATAATTGTATCTTATACTTATTTATATAAATCACATGCGTTGACTCTGGTTAGCAACGCAATATATGTAGATGTTTTGTTTTATTTTTTATTGGAATGTCAGAATGACTTTTGACAAAAATATGTAATAATATCTACGTTTGGTTTTGATTTATTATTTTCATAATTTTTACATTATTCCTGGACGTTCAATATTATCCTACTAATGGAAGAAGAGCCATTAATCGTTTAAATACCTTTTTTACATAGTCGTGGTTGCGACATATGGTCCTTCGAGTAAGTGAAAAAGTCCTTACTCACCTTGAATGTTTTGTGGAGATCTTTATACCTTTTCACAACTTGAGAGAAATGGAAGAACACAACTTTTGTTAGTGGAATTGCAATTACTTCAGAAGATTTTAGTGGATGAAAATTGAAGACGATAGTCAAAAACTAAGAAAAATCGTGAGTTTAAAATTTTTTTTAGGAAAACATTTTTTATATCTGAGCATTTATTTTCCAAGTATTATTGATATCAATGTTACCATTTTTGGGCGTGTATGTCCTATTGCTTTATTGTATTTCAGGTAATTCTAAGATAGGAATAATACCTATATAAAACAAAAGTTCTTTTGTCGTTCTAATCGAAAGAGAATTTGTGAATTTAGAACTTGTTATTGCATCTTTAAAAGCAAAAAATAAGCAAGTGTTCTTTCAAAAGTAGTATTTACTAATGCTTAAATATAACGTTGTTTGATCGGTAGTGAATATATATTTATCGGTTGAAGGGACTATAGGCTTCAAATACCTATTTTTTGTTAAATTGCTCTGCTATATTCATAAATTTGAATTCAATTGGTGTTCGAATCGTATATTAAAATGGAGTCACTAGTAAAGCAGCGTGCTTCGTGCAAGGGTCATTTCACAAGAATCAATAATTGGTTCAATAAGTTTAATTTAATAGAATTTGATAAAAACGCATTTCAACTTAGACTTAATACTTTGGAGATTCAATTTGCTAAATACGGAGAAATTCAAGACTCAATTGAGTCTCTACTAAGTGATGAAACAACAGATATTGAAAATAGAGAATCTATGGAAAATAAGTTTTATGAACTCAATTGTAAATTGCAGCAAGCAATAGCACGATTAGATAATCCTATGAATGCGAGTGTTATTAATAGTGGTCAAAATGTTAATCATGGTACCAAAATAAAATTGCCATTTATAAATATTAAGACTTTTACAGGAAGTTATGAAGAGTACCACAGCTTCATAGATTTATTTAATGCATTGATTGTGAATAATAGTAGTTTAACCTCAAATGCAGAAAAATTTTTTTACTTAAAGTCTTACTTAAGTGGTGAACCATTGAAGTTAGTCGAGAATTTACAAGTAACAGAGCAAAATTTTGAAACCGCATTAGAATTATTGAAAAAGCGGTATGATAATGAAAGACAAATTATTTCTGCGTTATTTAATGATGTATTAGGCTTAAATACAATTAGTAAATGTAATGCTTCAATGTTACGACAATTCACCACCACTGCCAAAGCAAAAATCAATGCACTACTTAATTTGAACATAGAAAAAAATGATTTATTTGATGCGCTACTTACTCATATTTTAAAGCAAAAATTAGATTACAACACAAAACGCACATTAGAGGAAAGTGAAATGTCAACAGATTTTATTTCATACGATGCCTTTTTTAATTTTCTTGAAAACAGATGTAACATCTTGGAAAATTCAATAAGCCAAGACTCGAAATCTTTCCAAATTAGAAAATTTTCACATAATGCAAATGCATCAAATTCACATACAAACACAGTATCACTAACATCACAACACAATGCTCATTCACATCAGAAATCACATTCAAACCACAAGCAAAATAAGAATCACAATAGTTCAGAGAATGATAAACTACATTCTCACTCTAGCTCTTCTAGATCAGAATATTGTTACTTTTGTAAATGTTCAGGTCATCGTATATATTCATGCCCAAAATTTGGAGCGATGTCAGTTAAGGATAGGCAACAATTTGTAAAAGATAATAAGATGTGTTTTGGATGTCTCGGATACAAACATTTGCTTTCAAATTGTTCATCATCAGGTTCATGTTCAATATGCAGGAAAAAACATCATGTTCTCCTTCATTCGCAATTGGAAAGTACAGAAAGATATGTAGGTATGGAATCTTTCTCCCATCAACCACATACTAGTCAAAATAGTAATCAGTCATATACGGATAGCCAGAGTAATTTGCCGCATAAAAATAAAAGTAACTCAAATTATAACGTTTCTCAATTGTCAGCATTTAATTTAAATGGTAGTCATGTTCTTTTAGCTACTGCGACCATTCAGTTATACTCTCATAAAGGACGTCCTATTATAGCCAGAGCTTTGTTAGACTCTGGAAGTCAAAATTCATTTATCTGCTCTTCATTGGTAAGTGAATTGCAGTGTAATACCTATAATCATCCATTAGAAATTTCAGGTATTTTCAATGAATCTAAAAGTATAAATTTGATGACAGATATTAAATTTCACTCATTGGTTGATCCGTCAAGAAGCTTTGAGACATCATGTGCAGTAGTAAATAAAATAACTCAACAGCTTCCTCAATTACACGTAGACATGAACTTACTCCACTTACCTAAGCACTTTTTAAATTGCCTGGCAGATCCTGAATTTTTTAAACCGTCCAACGTAGATATTCTTCTGGGAGCAGACATCTACTATTCTCTATTAAAACCCCATATTCACAAACTTGGAAATAATTTACCTATTTTAATTGATACATACTTAGGATGGGTGATTTCAGGTATGGTTCCTCCTCATTGTCTCAAAACATGCACTACTTCCACTCCTCATACCTATTCTTTCCATATTATGTCTCCATCGTGCCCCCCAGAAGAGTTGTCTGTGGATGCGCTGTTGAAAAAATTTTGGGTACAAGAAGAAATTACCCCTGCTGCACACAAGTCAGAAGAAGACATTATGACAGAAAATTTTTTTAAATCAACTTTGAAAAGATTGAAAAATGGAAGATTTCAAGTTGACCTACCTTTAGTAAATCTGGATGCGCACAAAGAATTAGGAGATTCTTTTGTGACAGCCAAAAATCGTTTCTTATGTTTAGAAAAAAGACTTTCTAAAGACCATGGTTTAAGATCAGAATATAGAAATTCGCTTTTAGAATATATTAAGCTAGGTCATGGAAAAATGGTGCCACTTTCTCTCCATAATTTAGAAAATAAACACAATTACTTCGTGCCTCATTTATGTGTTTTCAGGGAACAGAGCTCCACTACCAAGGTCAGAGTTGTTTTTGATTTTTCAGCTAAATCTTCTACAGGACTATCATTGAATGATGTGTTATTAAAAGGATCTAGAGTACAACCTGAACTTATAGACATTTTAATTCGTTTTAGAAACTTTAAATATGCCCTGACTGCGGACATTCAAAAAATGTACCGGCAGATTTTAGTTAATCCTAAATTTCATTTTTTATAAAATGTTTTATGGAGAGATTCTTCCAATGATATATTTTCTTGTATGCAGCTTCAGACAGTGTCCTTTGGTCAAAAAAGTGCGCCTTACTTAGCCTGTAGAGTCCTTAAAGAAATTGCTTTAGAAAATGATCAATGTCCTGAAGTTCAAGCAGCCCTTTTGCGTCAAACGTATGTAGACGATATTCTTACAGGAGCTGATTCCATTCATGATCTAGAAAAACTTTATCTGAACCTGATTAGAATTCTTGGGAACTATGGTTTCAAACTTCATAAGTTTTGTTCAAATTCCTTAGAAATTGGGGTAAATCATTCCTTCCAAGCTCCAACTTCTAAAGACTTAAACCTTGAGTCGTATCCTTGTAATGTTCTAGGAATAAAGTGGAATCCCACAAATGACTTTTTTCAAGTGTCTTCCCCTTCGTCAAATTTAGATATCGATCCAACAAAGAGAAACATTTTGTCATCAATTTCGCAATGTTATGATCCTCTTGGTCTTGTTAACCCAATTATGGTTATTGGCAAGCTGATTATGCAACAGCTTTGGCTGCTGAAACTTTCTTGGGATGAGAAAATTAGTGACCCCATAATACTTAAAAATTGGCAAACTTTTGTAGACAGTATTTCATGGCTCAAACAACTTCAAATTCCCAGATATACCCTTTTGAATAAAAAAGTCTTCAAATTAGAAATTCATGGTTTTTGTGATGCTAGTTCATTGGCATATGGGGGTTGTATTTACTTACGAGCTATTTATGTTGACAATACTGCTTCTTCTCAAATATTAATCTCAAAATCAAAAGTAGCTCCTTTAAACAAACCTATAACCATTCCTAAACTTGAGCTTTGTGCCATGGTTCTCCTTGCCAAATTATATTCGCGTATCACAGACATCATCACTCAACAGCTCAATATTTCCAACTCAATTCTGTGGTCCGACTCGCAGATTGCATTATCATGGAGTAAAGGAAACCCTAATAGATGGGCAACTTTTGTTTGTAATAGGGTTACTCAAATACAGCAATTAACGTCTTCTGCATCTTGGAGACACATTAAGTCTCATTTAAATCCTGCAGACTTACTCTCCAGGGGCAAGTTTTTGGATCCCCCTGCAACTTTTTGGTTTTTTGGACCTAGTTTTTTATGGGAATCATCCCAGGACACTCAATGTCATGATACATTTTCAGCTATACTTAGTCCGCCAGAAGAAAGGAAAAAATATTTAGTAACCACAACAAATCCTATGAATCCCTGGATGTTATTCATTATCAGATTTTCTTCTTACACCAAATTAATTAGATCTATGTCTGTTTCCGCAAAATTTATCACTACGGCAACCCTGTATAACCGGCCGAACCCAATACCTTCTGAGATCTTCTTTGTCAACCGTTCAACGAACAACATGTAATCTTAGTGTTAATAAATAACTGTTTGTTTTACAAAAATATTATTTTTAACCCGTGTGAAAAGTACAAATATCATCATAAACATGGTCCTTCGATATGGATAAAATGCAAAAATAAGTGAAACCAGTGTAATAATTGCAATTAATTACAAAAACTATTTTCGAACACGTGCAAATCTCAACCGAGAATTACAACTGAGCTGCAAATACAGTAGTCCAAACCAATAGTCGTCGACACTGCAAGAGGTAACTCAAGTCATTCCTGTAGGCGGACTATCTAGAACTCCAAAATTATCGTACCTACGAAGAAGAAACAACAATAATACAAAATCCAACGGTAAGTCCGTTCCAATTCTTTATCTTATCGAATTTTAACATTTTCCCAATAGTCCTTATAAACAAATCATATATTTCATTTAATTTCGTATTCCAATATTTCGTGAGATTTTTGGCTTGAATTTACAATGCCGGACGACGGGCAAACAGCTACGGATTTTAATGAACTCGAATTCAAATTGTTGATCAAGAAACGGGGCGCTGTTAAACGAAAACAAACGCACTTCAAAAGATTCATTGACAATTTTTTTGATACAGTCGGGGAGCGGGCATTAAACGAAGTTGAAAAAACAAAGATAATTGATTTAGAATCGCGTTTGGATCGATTTCAAACAATTCTAACGGAATATGACGAAATACAGGGCGATATAGAATTAATGACGGAGGATGAGCAGTTTTTAAATACCCAAACCACAGAAAGGGAACAATTTGAAAAAATATACTTTGAAAGTTTGAGTAGATGTAAGGTGTTCATAACAGATTATTATAATCATTTAAACGAAATTAAAGACTCAAAAGGTACTGCCAGTAATAATTCATTAACTAATAGTCCCACAAATGGGAATAATGGGTCTCAGCCGCAAGGAGTGAAGCTTCCTGAAATAAAATTACCGAAGTTTTCCGGTCAATATGAACATTGGCTGGAATTCAGAGACACATTTGACTCTTTAATAAATAAAAACGCAGCTTTGAGCGAAATTCAGAAGTTTCACTACTTGCGCTCGGCCTTAGAAGGTAGTGCTGCTCAAATTATACGTGCTATTGAATTCTCGTCAAATAACTATAAAGATGCTTGGGGCACTCTATTATCTAGATATAACAACGGGGGTGTGCTAGTTCACAATCATGTAAAATCAATTTTCGATATTCCGCAAATGGCACATGAATCGTCAACGGAATTAAGACACGGTGTCCAAACATATGCGGTCATTAATAACGCTTAAACAACCGGTTGATAGGTGGGACACACTGCTAATTTTTGTATTAATTGAATAAATTAGATAAAAAGACAGCCCGTGAGTGGGAGGAGAGGAGAGTTAGAATTTCCAATAAAACAAATATTATGCAAAATAGTGATGAAATTATCTTACCATCCTTTGAGGATTTTTCGAATTTCATGAGACAAAAAACTGATCTGTTGGAAACTCTAAATTTAACCGCGGAGCGGCCAGCGATAAAGGGTTCTCGCGCAACTCATGCAATAAGTCATAATACTAAAGATTCTGATTCTACACGAGCTTCAAATAATGTACAATGTGCATTCTGCAAGGATACTAAGCACTATATACAATCTTGTTCAATGTTTTTAAATTTACCGGTTAACGATAGGTTCGAAAAGATTAAGGGTCTTAACCTTTGCATAAACTGTTTGCGTGGCAATCATACAAGTAAACATTGTTTTTCCGGGAACTGCAAAAAATGTCGCGGCAAGCATAATACACTATTACATTTTGAAACAAAACCAAAGGCAAATACGATTAATAATAGGGAAAATCAAGCAGTGGACCAACCCTGTTCTGCTAATTATGCAGTTAATAATGTCATATCTAACGTTAAAGCAAATGTGGTATTTTTATCAACAGCATTAGTTCACGTTCAGGGCAAAACCGGTGAGTTACAAACATGTCGCGTACTCTTAGACTCAGCTTCTCAGTCCAACTTCATTACAAAGGAGTGTTGTGAGAGGCTCGGGGTGGATTGTTCTTCGGTGGATATATCAGTCATCGGTATCAACCAGGTCACTTCCACCATTGATCAAATGTGTTCTATTTCTCTGCATTCAATGTTCAATTCATTCAAATCAAAGGTTTCTTGTCTTGTCATTCCCATTATAAATGATCAACTACCAGAACAAAATGTCAACGTTTCAACTCTTGAAATACCCGGTCATCTTCAACTGGCTGATCCGAGGTTTGCAACAGTAGACAAAGTAGATATTCTTCTAGGAGCCAGTATCTTCTATAATTTAATGTGCATAGGACAGGTTCGTCTAGGGGTAAACAAACCCATTCTTCAAAAAACCGTTTTCGGATGGGTGGTCTCAGGATCAACATATCCAAGCACTTCTTCACAAACTACTTGCAATCATGTATCCAATGCTGATCTTCAGAGCCAACTTAAATTGTTTTGGGAAACGGAGGAGGTCAATCCAGAAAGTCAGGTGGTATCCAGCGATGATCAACAAGCGGAAGAGATCTTTCACAAAACCACTTGCCGTGATCCCTCTGGTAGGTTTATTGTACAAATCCCATTCAAACAACCGCCGTCACTACTGGGCAACTCTCGAATTACCGCGTATCGGAGGCTGAAATCGGTACAATGGAAACTATCAAAAAATCCAACTATGGCTACTATGTATACCGATTTTATGCAAGACTATTTAAATCTGGGACATATGAGTCCTAAAACCTGCAACTCGGAACTTTCATATTTTTTACCCCATCATGGAGTTTTTAACGAAAACAATCAAACTACAAAGCTGCGAGTCGTATTCGATGGATCGGCACGGACCGACTCCGGTGTTTCGCTCAATGATCTGCAACTTGTTGGTGCTACCATTCAGGACGACCTTCTATCTATTTTAATCAGGTTCCGTCAACACCAAGTAGTTGAGTGTGCTGACATTGTAAAGATGTTTCGACAAATCCTCGTAGATCCTTTACACAGACCACTACAGAAAATACTCTGGAGTGAGACCCAAGACGTAGAAGAGTTCGAATCAAATACCGTTACTTATGGTATGGCATCCTCGCCTTGGCTAAGTGTCAGGTGTTTGAAACAATTGGCCTTGGAAAATGCCGATGTATACCCCAAGGCGTCTAAAGTCATTGCAAAGGATTTCTATATGGACGACCTTATTACAGGGGGTGATAAAGAAGAAGAAGTTATGAAACTTTGCGATGAAGTCACAACTATCCTTTTGTCAGGATGTTTTCATTTACAGAAGTGGGCCTCTAATAGTAAGAATCTCCTTGATAATGTGCAAGCAAAAAACCCTCAAGCTATCTTCAAGCTAGGGGATGGTGAAAAAACTAAGACCTTGGGGATATTCTGGTCTACTTGTTCCGATTTACTCAAATATAACATAAGTCCACCTTCCTTCACGTCAATCACCAAACGTCTTGTGTTAAGCGACATTGCCCAAATTTTTGATCCCTTGGGGCTCTTGGGTCCTTGTATCATCGTTGGGAAGATTATCCTTCAGAGACTTTGGGGCTTGAAAACCTCTTGGGACGAATCCCTACCGTCTGATTTAGACACAAGGTGGAGAGACTTCCGTCTACAATTGCAAGATTTAAACCGATTGGAAATACCTAGATGCGTTGTGTGTTCAAACTGTATTGATCTCCAAATTCATGGCTTCTCCGATGCATCTATGGAAGCTTATGGTGCATGCCTGTATATCCGCAGCGTCGATCAAGATGGAGCTGTATCTGTGAGGCTACTTTGTGCAAAGACTAAGGTGGCTCCATTAAAAACCCTTACTATACCCAGATTAGAACTGTGTGCAGCTCAACTCCTAGCTGAGCTGTTTCGGAAGGTGATGTCATCCATCAGGCTAACGGTGTCTCAAATATTTTTCTGGAGTGATTCCAGTATTTGCCTATCCTGGATAAAAACCGAGCCCCATTTATTACAAACCTTTGTCCAGAATCGAGTTGTACGGATTCAAAATCTAACAAACTCCAGTGATTGGAATCATGTCGTCAGTAATGATAATCCAGCTGACTTATTATCAAGAGGGTTGAGCACTAGTGAGTTGGAGACTCGTTCCTTGTGGTGGTCAGGTCCATCATGGCTTCAAACTCCCCAAGAGGAGTGGCCAAAATCTGCAATTCGATTCAAGGGTGACTTACCTGAAATGCGAAATCTAAAAATTGCTTGTCACTCCATACAATTATTGTGCGATCCGGTTAAAATTGGAACCTTTTCGTCGTACAGTCACCTGCAAAGGGTAGTGGCGTGGTGCTGGAGGTTCAGTTCAAACTGCAAGAAGACCTTCAACAAAAGACATTTTGAACCACTAAGTGCAACCGAGCTAAAGAGGTCCACTTACTCATTAGTACGCATTTCTCAGCATGAGATGTTTAAGGAAGAAATTACAATTTTGTCAAAGAATAAACCTTTACCCAACCGAAGTAAGCTATTATGTCTTAACCCATTTCTTGATTCTTCAAATATTCTTAGAGTTGGTGGACGTATTCAACAATCAAATTATTCATATGAGAAAAAACATCCAGCTCTCCTTCCAGACTCTCATCATCTCACAAAATTACTTTTTATACAAGAGCATTCTAACCTATATCACGCTGGTCCCCAGCACTTGCTGTACTCAATAAGAAATAGATTTTGGCCCATCAATGGGAGAACACTGGCTCGGAAAACAGTTCGTAAATGCGTGCGCTGCTTTCGTGTAAATCCTTCGGTGAGTATACCAATTATGGGAAATTTGCCTAAGCAATGCGTGTGTCCATCATTCCCATTCCACACCACTGGGGTGGACTATGCGGGCCCTATCCTAATCAAATCGAAAAATGGTCGTGGCGCAAAGGTCACCAAAGCCTATATTTGTCTGTTTATTTGTTTTTCAACAAAATGTGTACATATCGAGTTGGTTGGCGATTTGACGTCAGAATCCTTTGTCGCGGCGTTTCGTCGGTTTATAGCAAGGCGGGGAAAGCCGTTTGAAATATTTTCCGACAATGGAACGACCTTTGTTGGAGCTAAATCTGAAATCCAGGAACTCGGTAAGTTCATTTACCTTAACCAGAATAAATTGCAAGAATCTCTGAATACCTTTGGGGTGAACTGGAAATTCATCCCTGCCTTCTCTCCTCACATGGGCGGGATTTGGGAAGCCGGTATTAAATCGACGAAATCTCATTTGAAAAAGGTTTTAGGTAATGCCAAATGTACTTTTGAAGAGTTATCCACTGTTTTAACTGAAATTGAGGGCATTTTAAATTCACGGCCAATTACCCCACTCTCTCCTGACCCTGTTGATTTCCAAGCCCTTACTCCCTCCCATTTCCTTATTGGACGGGCACTTACTGCGCTACCAGATCCAGATATGACAGAGTTACATGTAAATAGGTTATCTAGATTCCAATTCATCCAACGCTTACAGCAGTTATTTTGGGCTCGATGGTCCAAGGGATATATTTCGGAGATGCAATCTCGCACCAAGTGGAAGTCCAACCAAGGCTCCTTGACAGTCGATTCACTGGTACTGTTAAAGGACGATCATACCCCACCATTAAAGTGGCCTTTGGGACGAGTTCACAAACTTCATTTCGGCCCCGATGGAGTCGCACGAGTAGCAGACGTTAGAACGAGCTCCAAAATAGTGCGCCGTTCATTTGCAAAACTTTGTAAGCTTCCCGTGGAAGACGAACACTAGTGAAACCTCCTCAACAAGTATCTATCAGAACAATATTTTTTTATAAAGTTTATTCGTTTGTCTTAGTGTATGTATTGTTATGGATTGAGTTATATGATTATTTTAACAAAATTTCAAGATGTCACAAGTATAATAAAATTAAAAACAATTAATAAAAATAAAATCTATAATTAACAAAGAACAAGTCATATACACCCTGTAGATATAATAATAGATGTTGGTATTGAAATATAAAGATAGATTCATAATAATGATAATTTTGAAGTATACTGTCAAGAGTATACCCAATCGGAATATAATGTTTGTATGTCATATTTATTATATGTTTGATTTAAATTGTAAGATGTTGAATAATGTTAAGATAAGTGATAAAGATACTCTGATTTAGTTTACATTAGAAATTTTAATTAATAAGATCTCAAATAACAAATTTTATTAAAATGTCATGAAGTGTCAAAGTGAAATAATGTTGGGATGTTGGTAAGACATTGTGGAAAGAAGTAGATTAGGTTTTTGTTTCAGGACAGGTTACGAGGAGGTTGTTAACGGGTGACGAAAAGAAAGGTCACAGAAAAATTTTTTCAAATATAAAAAGTTTTTTTTTCTTCTGGAAAAAAAAACCAGAGGATATAAGTAGTAAGGTGCTACAGACAGGAGAACGAGAGCTCCTGGATTTGAAGAAGTAGCTGAGACGAGTCGTGGTTAATAACTTACCACAACTAAACTTCTAGTCTTCTGAATTGGTGAGATAACCATTTAATCAAATATTATTTGCATTGTGCAATTTCTGTACGAGATATATAAATCACATAGATTGATTTGAACGAGTTTCCAGTATCCAGACGCTGAAAAGAAATTATAAATTCTTAGCTATTGGTTGATTTTATGAAAGGTTAAGATTTGCTTCATATTCAAAGTGATTTAAAGTGAATAGATAAGATTTATTTATAGGTTGTATTATTTAGAATAGAACGTATACTTACCCGAGAATTTGATATCAAATTTTTACCAATACTTGCAAAGTATATAATATAATTGTTTTCATTTTTTCGTTTTCGATACATCTTGATTTCAGCTTTCATCACAATTTAGTCTATGTAGGTTAGATTCCAGCCGGTAGAGCCGATCAGCTGTTAGTCTGTTAAATCGGAATCGTGTTCCGTAATTTCTATTTGGTTATCACAAGTATTGGTAGCATAAATAATGCGTAATTAATTCATAATTTTTATATTATCATTTATTTGTTGTCTAGAAAATACATATAATTGTATTAAACAAAATCAGAGTAAAATAATAATTTTTATTTTACAATTGGAACTCCATCTACGAACCGTTACATCTACTAACCCTGAAACACGACCTTGAGGTAAGTAGTTGATTCTCTGACGGAGAAGCCGTGGCAGAAAAAGAAATATATCTTCTTGGTAATAATATAATGAAATAAAATTAAACATAATAATAAAACATAAAAACGAACCACACATCATTTAAAACACTCAGAATCATAATAATTGGCACATACAACGTGGGGCTTAGAAAAGGGGTAGATTTCGGTACGTAAAAACACGCGTCCTATTTATACATAAAAAAAATAAAAATGGGTAAAACAATTTTTGAACTTAAGATGGGGGAGTTAAAAAAGGAATTGGAGCGTAGGAAGTTAGATACTGCAGGTCGGAAGATAACACTTGTGCAGAGATTGAGAGAAGATATAGAGAAACAAGGAGAAGATCCAGAAACAATGATATTTGAAGTGGAAGATGATGATTCTATCACAGAAATGGATAAAGGTGACGGAGAAAGAGAAGATGTCATGGAACATACTCCAGAAATAAGAAGACGAGAAACAGGAGATGATGAAAATGTTCCTCAATACCTACAAGATATGTTCTTGAGAATAATGGAAAATAATGATAGAATGGGAAGATCAATGATGGAAAAGACTAAAGAGATCATGGAAAATAATGATAGAATGGAAAGATCAATGATAGAAAAGACTAAAGAGATCATGGAAAATAATGATAGAATGGAAAGATCAATGATGGAAAAGACTAAAGAAATTATGGAAGAAATTAAAATTACAAGAGAAGAATTTAGGAAGGATCTACAAATAGAAGTATCAAACGTAAGGAAAGAAATAGAAGTAACAAATGATAAAATGAATAACATGAAGGAAGAATTTAAAAAAGAAAATGAAGAAACAAGAAATGAAATAAACCGGAAGTTTGAAGAACAGGAGAAGATATATGGTGAACAGCATGTGAATACAGAAACAAGGGTGAAAGGTTGTGAGAAGAATATCCAAAATATACAGCGAAAATTGATGACTAATAGTAAGGACCTACAAGTCATACAAAAAGAAGTAAGTGAAGGTATACAAATGAATCTAAACATGGCTGAAGAAGAATTGAAATTGGCAGAAAGGAAGATAAATATGGAAATAGAGAAGAGAATATTAGAAGTCAGGGAAGAATGGAAGCAAACAGAAGAAAGAATAATTAGTCAAAGACAGAATGAAGATGTTAATAGAACAGAGAACAGGGGGCAAGTGGTAGTTACATATTGCCATAATGATAACAGTCAAATAAAATTTGATGGGGATATAAGAAAAACTCATCCTACAGTATTTTCAAATATAATCAGGGAGAAAATTTTGAAATATGGGGAAAGACAAGATTGTAAAGAAATAATTAGGAATAGTTTGGGAGGACAAGCATTAATTTGGTTTTCAAGTAGAGAAAGGGAGATTAATGATTATCAGTCTTTTCATGATTTATTTATAAATTACTTTTGGGGAACAGTAAATCAGTCAATAGTACGGGAAAAATTACACTTTGGACAATATAAAGAAAATTATGGTCAGTCAGCACACATGTATATCATGCAATTATATACCCAAGTCCAATATTTGGAACCTAAAGTGACTGAGGAAGAAGCAGTGCTACTTCTATCCAGACATTTTAAACCCCAGATAATGGAGGCTGTTGCTATACAAAATATAAAAACTATAGAACAATTTATCAATTATTTGATGAGAATTGAGAGAAACAGTCCTAATTATAATAATCATTCTAATTCTGACAAATACAACCGACGAGACAATACCAACGTACAAAATAATAACGTAAATAACAATAACTTTAATACAAACAGATACAGTACACATAGACAAAATAATTACAATAACTTAGTAAATAGACAAAATCAACAATACATAAATTCCAGAAATAATAATAATAATAGATTCATTAATAATACAGAAAATAATAGAACTAATTTTGGAAATAGAAACAATAATAATTTCAACAATATTAACAGACAGAGTAACGATAATAATAATTATACTAGACAATATCATAA
Organism: Galerucella nymphaeae; assembly: GCA_963978555.1. NCBI lineage: Eukaryota > Metazoa > Arthropoda > Insecta > Coleoptera > Chrysomelidae > Galerucella > Galerucella nymphaeae. The sequence continues at coordinate 12,763,663 of OZ021715.1, read as the reverse complement.
CTATAATAATCAAAATAGACAATATAACACTCATAACAACGAACAAAATAGGCAACAAAATAATAACACAAACACAAATAATAATAACGTACAAAATCAAACCAGAAGAGTATATTTTCAAACGAGAACTCAATCTCGAGAAGGTAGTGTGGAAAGGAGTAGAGAACGGCAAAGTGATCGAGAACCTAGAATTATAAGACAGTCAGACAGTGATGTTGAGGATGTAACTCATGGTTCTCAACATGAGTCAAATTTTTAATACAGCGCTCTCCAAATTTTACAAACAATACGTGTACATACGAACATTATAGGGAATTTTTAAAATCAGATGATGAAATTGAATTGAACGAAACATCTAGTTTAATTAAATTAAAAGCACAAGTAGGAAATGAAGACATAGACATAATAATTGACAGTGGTAGCGAAGCTAGCTTAATTGATAGTAAAATTTTATCGACATTTCCTAATTTAATTAAAAATATTATAAAAATTCCTAAAATTAATATCGTAGGTGCTAATAATAAAAAACTTTGCGAGGTAAATCAACTTTTAAACATAACAGTGCATTTTAATAAAGAACCAATACAACTTGATTTGTTAGTAACAAAAAATTTACAAACTGATGTGATTATTGGTTATGATCAATTAGATAAATATCAAGCTATTATTGATTTCAAGAAAAAAGCAATTAAAATGAACGACATTTGGGTAAATTTTAATTTTTACAGTAATACTAATAAAAGTGTTACGAATATGACAAAAATGTGTATTAATCAGATGAAGCGTGATAATGATAAATATTACAATAATTGTAATAAAAATAATGAAGTATATAGGGGGGAAAATAATGGGGAATTGAATATAGATGATATTAATTTGATTTGTCCCAAAAATTGGGAAAATATTATAAAGAGTTTAATAGGAAAGTATATGGAACTTTTCAATAATAAATCACGCATTGCTGAAAATTATGTACACAAATTTCATGTAAGGAACACTGACGAATATAAAAATAAAACTTACCCAATACCTTATCATTTAAGAGATCAAATGAAGCTTGAAATTAAAAAACTATTAGATAAAAAAATAATATCACATTCTGATACGCCATATATAAATTCATTAGTTGTTGTTAGAAAGAAAAATGGTGAATTACGTATTTGTTTAGATGCACGAGCTTTAAATAAAATTTCAATACCTCAATTTGAACAACCTATAAGCACACAAAATTTAATAGGTAGAATTACTAACGCAAAGTTTTTTTCAAAGCTTGACTTAAAACATAGTTTTTGGTTAATTCCTTTAAAAGAAGAATGTAGGAAGTACACGGGATTTTCTGTAGACGGGGAGATCTACACATTTAATATAGTACCATTTGGGTTACAGAGCGCAGGTTCAGCATTGATTAGGGCAATGAACAATATATTAGGTCAATACCAAGAGTTTGCTATCAATTATATTGATGACATCTTGATTTTCAGTAAATCTGAAGACGAGCACCTAAAACACATTAATTTAATTTTATTAGCTTTAGATAAAGCAGGTTTAAAACTTAATTTGGAGAAATGTGAATTTTATCAAACTGAGACAATATTTTTAGGATATAAAATTGACAAATCCGGTATATCTATGGATCCAAATAGACTAAAAATCATTTCAGATTATAAGCGTCCAATCAATCTAAAAACATTGAGAGGTTTTCTGGGAATGATTAATTACTTTAAGCGTTTATTACCAAACATAACTGAATTAGAATTACCTTTGTTAAATTTACTTAAAAAAGGAGTTAAATGGAAATGGGAGATAGATCACGAAAAAGCTTTTGTTGAAATTAAAAATAGATTTCTTAATAATATTAAAGTTTTTTATCCTGACTATAGTTTACCATTCATTTTGAGAACAGATGCATCTATACATCGTTTTGTAGGTACACTATTACAAATTCAAAATAAAATAGAAGTTCCAATAACTTTTGTTTCCAGAAAAACTAAGGGACATGAACAAAAATATGCTAGCAGTGAATTAGAATTAGCATCCATCTTATATGCTGTTGAGAAGCTTAAATTTTATTTGTTAGGTAGAAAATTTATTTTAGAAACAGATAATAGTGGCTTATTATCATTGTTAAACAATAAGTTTGGAAACAGTAGAATCCATAGATGGTCATTGCTTTTGCAAGAATATTCATTTGATATTAAACATGTTAAGGGTAGTTTAAACATAGTAAGTGACTCAATTTCGAGAATGGACGGACAAAATACACACAGCAGACAAGTGAGAATTGGACTAAACATACTAGTAGACAATGAGACAATTTTTTCTAGACAAAGTATTTTACAAGACCAAACAAAATTAGACACACAGGCAAAACTAAAATCAGAACTCAGGGGACAATTTTATATCCGTACAGTAGCTGGACAAGAACAATATGTTATTACTGAAGAACTCGCACAGAAATTACTTAAATCATTGCATATTACATATCGACATCCAGGTAGCAGGAAATTATGGTTATTATTCAGGGAAACATTTATAACTAAACAAGACTATACAATTTCAAAAAAAATTACTAGAACATGTGAGACATGTCAATTAGCTAAAGATAAAAATAGACATAATCAAAACATACCAAAAACAATAAGTTCATCTCATCCATTACAAATAATATCGATAGATTTCATATCTAACTTGACAATAACAGACAATAAAAACAAACATATTTTTGTAATATTGGACGTTTTTACAAAATACATTCAACTTTATGCATGTAGACAAACAAACACAAAGGTAGTCAAATCATGTATTGATTAATTCATCAATACCATAGGACAACCACAACATTGTATCATGGACAATGCGACATATTTTAATAACGATAAACTTAAAATTTTTTTGAACAAACGAAACATAAATCCTAGATTCATTTCAATTAGACATCCAAATGCAAATCCAGTAGAAAGATATATCAGAGAAGTAATAAAATACCTTAGGATATTAGTACAATTTGAACACCAGTTATGGGACACTAAATTGTTAGACATAGAGAAATTTATGAATCAATTACCTAATACGGTGACAGAACAGTCTCCACATGTACTGATGAAATTAACTCCATTAGATAGACCATGGTTATGTGTAAATAATCAGGATTATCAGAGTATTGTTGATGATGTCAGTAAAAAATTAAATAGAAGTGCCGATAAGTACCTAAAAAGAAAAAATAATTTCATAAAAAATAGGGTGGTATACAAGAAAGGTGATTTGGTTATTGTAAAAGCATTACGAGTACCAGATACAAGGGCTAGAGTTAGTAAAAAATTACTTCTACCATTTGAGGGACCATATGTAGTTGAAAATGAGCATCCTATGAATTCATATTTATTGAAAGATCCTATGAATGATAGTATAAGAGGTATTTTCCATATATCACAAATTTATAAATATCATGATGAAGATAGTGAGTGATCAAATTAAATTTTAAAAGATAGATTAATTGCAAATATTAGTTAAGAGAACAGGTAATTTGTGAATCTAAAATATGCATGTTACATGATATTTTAAATTCAAAAATTGGGGCATTTGTTATGGATTGAGTTATATGATTATTTTAACAAAATTTCAAGATGTCACAAGTATAATAAAATTAAAAACAATTAATAAAAATAAAATCTATAATTAACAAAGAACAAGTCATATACACCCTGTAGATATAATAATAGATGTTGGTATTGAAATATAAAGATAGATTCATAATAATGATAATTTTGAAGTATACTGTCAAGAGTATACCCAATCGGAATATAATGTTTGTATGTCATATTTATTATATGTTTGATTTAAATGGACGAGTTCTATACAAGGGAATTGCTGCCAACATAACGAGCAAAAAAATACTGAAAAAGGCTAGTCGCATAAGGAAGTGTTTTTTCCAATCTATGTTTAGTTTTTCTTATATGTTTTGAGTGCCTTTACCACCCATGTTGTACCCAAAAAGTTTGGAGTTATTTTTAGTTTGGGGTATTTTGTATCTTACAGTTGACGAAACACAAAGAACACAAACAAAGCCAAATAAACATGTATAGACAGCTGTCATTAGTTGTTCGTCAACTGTAAGATATAAAATTCCCCAAGCTAAATTGACCTACAAACTTCTCGGGTAAAACTCCAAACTTTTCGGGTACAACATGGGTGGTAAAGGGACTCAAAATATATAAGAAAAACTAAACATTGATTGGAAAAACCACTTCCTTATGCGACTAACCTTTTTCAGTATTTTTTTGTTCGTTATGTTGGCAGCAATTCCCTTGTATAGAACTCGTCCATTGTAAGATGTTGAATAATGTTAAGATAAGTGATAAAGATACTCTGATTTAGTTTACATTAGAAATTTTAATTAATAAGATCTCAAATAACAAATTTTATTAAAATGTCATGAAGTGTCAAAGTGAAATGATGTTGGGATGTTGGTAAGACATTGTGGAAGGAAGTAGATTAGGTTTTTGTTTCAGGACAGGTTACGAGGAGGTTGTTAACGGGTGACGAAAAGAAAGGTCACAGAAAAATTTTTTCAAATATAAAAAGTTTTTTTTTCTTCTGGAAAAAAAAACCAGAGGATATAAGTAGTAAGGTGCTACAGACAGGAGAACGAGAGCTCCTGGATTTGAAGAAGTAGCTGAGACGAGTCGTGGTTAATAACTTACCACAACTAAACTTCTAGTCTTCTGAATTGGTGAGATAACCATTTAATCAAATATTATTTGCATTGTGCAATTTCTGTACGAGATATATAAATCACATAGATTGATTTGAACGAGTTTCCAGTATCCAGACGCTGAAAATAAATTATAAATTCTTAGCTATTGGTTGATTTTATGAAAGGTTAAGATTTGCTTCATATTCAAAGTGATTTAAAGTGAATAGATAAGATTTATTTATAGGTTGTATTATTTAGAATAGAACGTATACTTACCCGAGAATTTGATATCAAATTTTTACCAATACTTGCAAAGTATATAATATAATTGTTTTCATTTTTTCGTTTTCGATACATCTTGATTTCAGCTTTCATCACAATTTAGTTTATGTAGGTTAGATTCCAGCCGGTAGAGCCGATCAGCTGTTAGTCTGTTAAATCGGAATCGTGTTCCGTAATTTCTATTTGGTTATCACAAGTATTGGTAGCATAAATAATGCGTAATTAATTCATAATTTTTATATTATCATTTATTTGTTGTCTAGAAAATACATATAATTGTATTAAACAAAATCAGAGTAAAATAATAATTTTTATTTTACAATTGGAACTCCATCTACGAACCGTTACATCTACTAACCCTGAAACACGACCTTGAGGTAAGTAGTTGATTCTCTGACGGAGAAGCCGTGGCAGAAAAAGAAATATATCTTCTTGGTAATAATATAATGAAATAAAATTAAACATAATAATAAAACATAAAAACGAACCACACATCATTTAAAACACTCAGAATCATAATAGTATATTGTATCGATGTTTTTTTTTGCTACTATTCGTTTGTTTTATGTCGGCATTGTATTAATGTTTTGTTCGCTATAATCAGTTTGTTTGTTTTACATTGTATTACTGCCCTTTGATGTTATGTGATGCCTACATTTTTTTTTTTTTTAAGTCAATCCTTTCAAGGCCGGGGGTATGTTTCCGCAAAATTTATCACTACGGCAACCCTGTATAACCGGCCGAACCCAATACCTTCTGAGATCTTCTTTGTCAACCGTTCAACGAACAACATGTAATCTTAGTGTTAATAAATAACTGTTTGTTTTACAAAAATATTATTTTTAACCCGTGTGAAAAGTACAAATATCATCATAAACAATGTCATATGTACTTCGTTTTGTTAGTAACACTAGGTCACTGAATAAAGCATCATTACCTCTTCTTCCGACAGAATTGGATAATTCAATCACTTTCTTAGTAAAACAAGTACAAGAAACCTTCTTTTCTGATATTATTACTTCTAAGAAAAGAACATTTAAGACTTGGCCATAGTGGTCCACAAACCGTCCTTTACAGTGTCAGATTGAACTATTGGCCTTTAGATGGCCTTAGGGAAATAAAAAGAATAATACATAATTGCATTATTTGTCACCGTTTCAAAGCCATAACTGCTCAACAGAGGATGGCTGACTTACCTAAGATCAGAATTACCCCTTCTAGGCCCTTCCATCATGTGGGTATAGATTTTGGTGGACCCTTTAATGTTAAATCATATAATCTAAGAAAAGCTCCTATTGTTAAATGTTATATTTCACTTTTTGTTTGTCTTACTACAAAAGCAGTTCATTTGGAACTAGTCTCTGAATTGACTACTGAAGCCTTCATAGCATCTCTTAAGCGATTTGTATCTAGACGCGGGCTACCATTATCTATATATAGCGATAATGGCACAAATTTTGTTGGAGCTCATAATCAATTAAAAGAATTACAAATGTTTCTAAAAAATCAATGGGTTCTATAAACGAATATTTACTAAGTTGTTCCATAAATTGGAAGTTTATTCCTCCGAGGTCTCCCCATTGGGGCGGGATCTGGGAATCTGCAATTAAAAGTGCTAAGCATCATCTTTTCCGAATACTTCGAAACTCTGTTTATACCTTTGAGCAGCTCTCTACAATTCTCACTCAAGTTGAAGCAATTATGAACTCTAGACCGCTTTTCCCTATATCCACCGATCCCTTTGACTTAATTCCTTTGACTCCTGGTCATTTCTTAATCGGACAATCTTTAATGTGTCTTCCAGAAAAAGATGTTTCATCCATACCTGACAACAGACTTAAGTTTTGGCAACACTGCACTTCAGTGCAACAAACCTTCTGGAAGCGTTGGACAGTAGATTACTTAAACCAACTTCAGAATAGGCCAAAATGGCAAGTCTTGTGTAAAGATCTCAAAGTGAATGAAATGGTGTTAGTCAAAGATGATGACTCACCACCTTTAAAATGGCCATTAGCACGAATAACGGATATTATAACTGGGAAAGATGGAAAGATTCGTGCTGTGCAGGTTCAAACGTCTTCTGGTACGTACATAAGGCCTATAGTAAAAATAGCGCCTCTTCCCATTAGTGACAATTTACATGCTCCTGATGAAACTAACACTGATATAATATAATGTAATTTGTTATAATTAAACCTGTTCATTTATTTACTCATTCTGGTGTGATTATTGATGATCATTGCCTGCCGCTGTGTTGATGATTTGGTGGTATAATTAATATTATGCACGGTGACCAATGGCTACAGTGGATGCTAAAAGGCAACACCTCAGAAAACACTATAATTCCAAATTCATCATCCTCGGTTGGTGAGGATTTTTTTTTCAGTTTCTCCCATTATGAGTGAATCCATCCATATTAACATAGCCTTACTTTGCTTATCATTGAAATACAGTCCACTTAACTACTATACATATGAGTATTATTTCTTAAGCCTTGATTATGCATCCATCACCTATGTGTTATCCAAAATATCACTTTATTGATTTATTATTTATAATTGTTTTCTTTGTTGAGCCCCCAGTATGTTGAGATTTCATGGTAATAAAATCATCAACTGGGTATTAATGTTTATGTGCTTTGTGGTTTGTGCTAATACTAATGAAGGAATGATTTGTCGTAGCATGAATAATAATAATTGTATCTTATACTTATTTATATAAATCACATGCGTTGACTCTGGTTAGCAACGCAATATATGTAGATGTTTTGTTTTGTTATTTATTGGAATGTCAGAATGACTTTTGACAAAAATATGTAATAAAATCTACGTTTGGTTGTGATTTATTATTTTCATAATTTTTACATTATTCCTGGACGTTCAATATTATCCTACTAATGGAAGAAGAGCCATTAATCGTTTAAATACCTTTTTTACATAGTCGTGGTTGCGACAGTGACTTTAGAAAAATGATGACCCCTGAAATTCAAACATATACAGAGACACATCTACTTCTGTCTAACTATCCTCTTATTCCCCGTGACGCATTTTACGGGGGTCGCACAGAAAATGTCTACTCGTATTATAAAACCAAAGAAGGCGAAAAAATAAATTATTCTGATGTGTGTTCTCTTTATCCGTGGGCTTGTAAATACGGTAAATTTCCTGTAGGTCATCCTCGAGTTTTTGTAGGTGAAGAGTGTTCTTCAATTAACCTTTCTTCAGTGTGTGGGCTCGTCAAATGCTCGAGTCTACCTCCTAGGAATCTTTTTCACCCCGTGCTACCACAAAAGATGAATGGTAAGTTGATGTTTGTTCTTTGTCGCGAATGTATACGGACTTCAAATTATGGGGAATGTTTACATTCGGATGAAGAGCGAACACTGACCGGAACTTGGGTGGTGGAAGAGGTGGTTAAAGCTGTGGAAATGGGATACAAAATTTGCAATATCCAGGAAATTTGGTCCTACGAATCAATACATCTCAGCAAAACGAATACTGGACTATTTAAGGATATGATGAATAAGTTTATTAAAATTAAACAGGAAGCATCTGACTGGCCCAAAACTTGTGAAACTCCAGAGGAAAAAGATGAGTATATTGAACGGTTTTTGCAGAGGGAGGCTATTCAATTAGAGTAAAGGCAAGAAACTGCTCGTAAAATGGTTGGGCTTAGACAAAAAACATAACAGCTGGATTAATGGAGTTGATGTTTTATGACGTAAAAGGTCACACACGCTATAAATTGGAGCCGCTTCAGATCTTAAACATGAGTTATCAAGGTGTCAGTAGTGGTGGTGACGATAGTAGTAGTAGTAATAGTAATAACTATACTGCATAACTAGATAGAATTTTGGAAAACTATGAGTTTGCTGCAAAGTCTTCCGGTTATGAAGTGAAATGTGGAATTAGTCCAGCAAGATCATTCACGTCTGCCGTTATTTCATCTCATCAGCTCAAGGTCAGCAAAATATCTTTCAGCACTTACGAATGGCAGGAATTTATTTCAATACTGATGCAACAAATGACCGTAGACGAGTTCAAACCTGATCCGATTCCATGTGGAGAGTACTGTACCATTACCCCATTGAATTACGATGATTGTAAGGTTATGTTTATCAGGAAACATGGCGTCGAATATTACATGAATGAAGAAGAAGTATCCTAAATTTTGAAATTGAATAATTTGATTATAGAACGTATTTCAAACTTGGAAAATTTGAATTTTTGTCAATATTATTATAATGTTTTGGATTTCTGTAAGAATATCATCTCTGAAATTTTGAGTCCTTTACAAATTTTATATGCATTTTGTTCCATAACACCAAACGTTGAACAACGCTGTTAGAGAATTTGCATACTTTTATAAAGTCAAAGTTATCAATGATTTAAATTAAAATTTTATTAACAAAAATAATTTCTTTTTATCAATGATGTATATTTTAAATAAACTCTGTAAATAATTGAAAAAATATTTTTAGCTTAACCTAATTAACATATTATACAGGGTGTCCCACTACGAGTGAAAACTATCTGTATATGGCAAAATACTTATAGTAAAATCATGAAAATTTCTACGTTTGGGTTTTCGGATACGATCTTTTCAACTAAAATATTTTCAAAGATAGCCGACTTCCGGTTCTACTGACTGTAACTTTGTTATTTTAAATGGAACACCCTTTATATTAATACATTTTTGACATCTACGTAATATTTTAGTATACTTTTGTCTAAAAACTTTTTTCGAAAAAAGCACACTTTTTGAGTTATTGATTTTTTTGTAGAAAATTTGACCGTTGAAGACCCTTATAAATTATTTTTTTACGAGGAGACCCTTGAAGATATGAAAATGGTTTCTGTTCGGTTGCCTTAAGCAAGGTCAAACGTAATCGAATCTATGTTGAAAATTTTTTCATTTTATACAGGGTGTGTATGAAAAGTGTTCAAAGTTTAACTTCATAAATATCAAATTTATTCATTTTTTTAAATAGAACCACCCTGTTTTTTCTATTTTAATGCATTTATGGGAAAAAAATAAGACAAGTTCATGTATACTTTCCTATACCTAAACCTTACCGTCATCCAGATATTAAATGTTTTCTGTAAATTTTTAGAGATGCAGGTGTGGTCTAAATTTTGATACAAGCACTAAGAAAATTATTATGTGAATTTACATGGTAAATATGACAAAGTTTTAACAAGAACATATGCTTTATTATCAGTAAGATATCCAGATTAACTGCGATCGAAATCGCACATTGTTAAAAGAATACTTAACAATTTGAAGCTTTTCGGTTCATTTTAAGCAAAAGTTAATCGAGTTAAACCATTTGTGAGAATAATAAGATATGCTACAAAATTTTATGGAAAATTAAAAGCCAAAGAAAAATAGTCTGATGTTTTAAAGTAAATGTTCAAAATTGCTCTCTTGAACTTCAATGCATTTTCAACCCTTCTCAGTATACCTTCATTCGTCGCACGGCTAATCATCATCTCAGAAAGGGAATTGAAGGAATTTCGAACTCTTAGCTCACAATCTTCTCTAGGTGTTAACTAATGTCAGTTAAATAAGTGGCATTTATTACAAAGCCTACTAAAAGTATTGTTACGCGAGTGCCCCAGCGAAATTCCCGTATGAGACGAATATGACTGTAAGTAATCGAGAATGAGCTCAGACTGCCATCCCCTCCTAGCAAAGAACATTCCAGAGACTACGAGCACATTCCAGAGCGCCGGCGACAGAACACCGAGAGTTTTCTAGTAATCTACCTACGAGATATAAATAGATAGAGCATCGCTGCACAAGTCAGTCAGTCATCAGATAGTTGAGACATAGTCACATAGATGGACAGCTAGTGCTTATATTGAAGGAAAGCGATCGATAAAGTGTTTTCTCAGTGACGTTCATATAAATTAGTGTAGTTAGTTAGTTTGGTGTATAATATAAATTCGAAAATTAAGGACAGTACATATAAATCTGTAAATATAAATTAAGTAGTTGTAAATACGAATTAAAATAAACGTCACAGTATACATGAAAAATTTAAACTTGTTAAAAATATAATAACAATTTAAAACCTCAAATATCTCGGTGACGACTAAAAGTTTTTTTTTTAGACAGATGAAGAAAAAGACTTTTATTTCTAAGTGCTTGTATCAAAATTTAGACCACACCTGCATCTCTAAAAATTTATATAAAATATTTAATATCTGGATAACGGTAAGGTTTAGGTATAGGAAAGTATACATGAACTTGCCTTATTTTTTCCCCTGAATTCATTAAAATAGAAAAAACAGAGTGGTTCTATTTAAAAAAATGAAGAAATTTGATATTTATGAAGTTAAACTTTGAACACTTTTTATACACACCCTGTATAAAATGAAAAATTTTTCAACATAGATTCGATTACGTTTGACCTTGCTTAAGGCCACCGAACAGAAACCATTTTCATATCTTCAAGGGTCTCCTCGTAAAAAAATAATTTATAAGGGTATTCAACGGTCAAATTTTCTACAAAAAAATCAATAACTCAAAAACTGTGCATTTTTCGAAAAAAGTTTTTTGACAAAAGTATACTGAAATATTACGTAGATGTCAAAAATGTATTAATATACAGGGTCTTCCATTTAAAATAACAAAGTTACAGTTGAAAAGATCGTATCCGAAAACCCAAACGTAGAAATTTTCATGATTTTACTAAGTATTTCGCCATATACAGATAGTTTTCACTCGTCGTGGGACAGTTGAGGTTCAATAAAAATTCCTCAAAGTCTACATTTGTTTTGAGACCAAAAAGGTTATCTCATGTCATAATCTAAGACGTAATAACATCCGGTACGGCACTGTCAAGACTTCGATTTTATTATCTAATTATGTAATTATCATCTCCACTGACCGCTGGAATCACCTTGAATATAATCAATTAATTTAATTTCAATTTAACATTGCTTGTCTTTCACACGTATATTCGACTTAATAAAATTCAATATTTTAACTATAAATTCCAAAACACTGCATCCGAAGAAAGCATGTTACTCGCCCTGTATATAATAGCAGTTCTATGGTCACTTGTTATCTGTCACAGTTGGTCACTTGTCATCTGTCACGGTCACTTGTCACAGTTCTATGGTCACTTGTCATCTGTCACGGTCACTTGTCACAGTTCTATGGTCACTTGTCATATGTCACGGTTCTATGGCCACTTGTCACCTGTCATCTGTCACGGTCACTTGTCACAGAACGTTCTATGGTCACTTGTCATCTGTCACAGTTGGTCACTTGTCATATGTCACTTGTCACCGGTCATATGTCACCACAGTTGGTCACTTGTCATCTGTCACAGTTCTATGGTCGTCATATGTCACAGTTCCATGTTCACCTGTCACCTGTCATATGTCTGTCACCTGTAACTTGTCACCTGTCACATAGTTAAGTTCTATGGTCAGCGGGGCTCCTGGGGAGGAGCCGGTGGAAAGTGGAGGGGGGTCAGTCAAGAGCTCCGGTACCTACTTACCAGCCTGCGCTGCAAAATACAAGGCATTATATCCTTTCGACATAGTGGTCATATTTATATCTGCTCCATGATAGATTAAAAATGAAATTAATCCTGTATGATTACTGCGTACAGCTGTGTGCAAAAGTGTATAACCGTGCAGAGTTTGGAAGTTAACGTCAGCTCCTTTGCTCAAAAAATAAAATATAATGTGAAAATCACTGGTTTCGGCCGCTAGATGCAAAGCACTGTATCGATCACATTTTCCGGTGATACCACACTTTGCCACCGATTCATGTAAAATTTTAAAGATTTCAAAATGCCTATAACGAATAGCTAAGTAGAGAGGTGACCACCTGAAGCAGTTTTTCTCATCGAGCTTGCTGCCACTGATAGATTAGATTAGATTAGATTAGATTAAAATTGGAGTGGCTCTTTGTCCTATCCCACTGCGACCTTTGCAGATCTATTGTGGTCCTTCCTATATTGGAGCTCGATTTCCAGCTTTATTCTTTTTATTAGACTTAATAGCCTGGTTACCACCTCCTTTGCGTAGCTCTCTGCCATCGGTTTTTCTTCTCCGAATAGGTGAACCGCAGCCTTGCTAGGCCTTCACACTCACAAATTACGTGCTCCGCGGTTTCGTCTTCTTCCTGGCAGAACCTGCATAAGCTGTCTTCTGCTAGTCCAATTGTATGCATATATTTCCTCAGCCTACAGGGCCCTGTAAGCATTCCCACTATTATCCTCGTCGTTTCTCGACTCGACGTAGTAGGTCGTGTGACAGTTTCGCCGAAGGGCTTTTAAGGAATAATTTAGCGTGCCTTTGTCCTGGGGTTCCATACCACCAGTTCAACGCCTGGTTGTTTATCTATTTGTGGATGCTTCCTTTACTTAGGCATTTAGCAATTCCACAGGAAGGTTCTGGCCCCATCATGACTTCCACTGCTCCCTGCTTGGCTAATTCATCGGCATTTCCATTGCTTTTATTCTTTGGTGGCCCGGTACCCAGGCTAGGGTCACTTTATTATGACTACCTAGTCTGTTGAGGGCCTTGCGACATTCCCACACCAGATTTGATGTTATCTTATATGAGCGTATCGCCTTTAGTGCTGCTTGGCTGTCAGAGTAGATGACGATTCTTTGGTTATTCACCTCCCGTCTTATCAACTCTTCCCTACACCAGCCATTCACTATATCAAGCGCCATTTAGGTGCGCTGTGATATTGTGTCTGGAAACCGTCCTCTTATGACGATGGCAAGATCGTCCGCATACCCCAGGCACCGAATTCCTTTGTCTGACAGCCGTACTAGAAGCGTGTCTACTAGGATTGCCCACAAAAGGGGCGATAAAACGCCTCCTTGAGGACAATCCCTTTCCACACCCGCTGTGATGGTTGCCTCTCCCAGGGTGGATGTGATTATCCTATTCCCTAGATTAGCTGCAAACCACCCGATGATGGGTTCGACCTCCCTTATTTCCATACACCTTGTTATAGATATTGGAGAAGCATTATTGAATGCTCTCTGTATATCCAGAAAAGTAGCTACTGCTATTTCCTTGTCGTCGATCGACTTGGACAGTAGCCTGTTTAAATCGTCCAGAGCCAAGTCTGTTGACTTACCCTGTTGATACGCATACTGACTCTCGCTTAGAGAGCGAGTTTTCAGAGCGTTGTCCTTTATGTACCTATCCACTAGCTTTTCCAAAGTCTTGAGCAGAAAGGACGTTAGGCTAATTGGTCTATATGACTGGGGCGTTTGATCAGAAATTCTACCTGCCTTCGGAAGGTATGTGACCTTCACCTTCCTCCATATTACCGGAGTGTTTTAAAGCTAAGCTAGCCTCGAAGATTTTACTTAGTTGTGGCGCTAATGCCTCTTTACCTTTCTGCAGTAGTACCGGATAGATTCCATCCTCCCCTGGTGATTTAAAGGGTTGGAATTCGTCTATGGCCCACCTTATCTTATCTGGTCTTGTAATGTCAGTGGCAAGTTGCCAGTCTTCCCTACTGGGTCTACCTGCCTCTTGGGGATTGCTGACTACCTCCTGCAGACTTTGATCAATGGTGGCTCCTGGAAAGTGTTCTTTTGTCAACAGCTCCAAACTTTCCTGTGCCGTTTCTGCATAGTCTCCGTCCGTTTTCTTGAGGAGACTCACCTTGTCTCTAGAGCCCTCCTTGGCCAAAACTTCGTGGATTCGGGAGCATACTGTGGTCTCTAGAACCTCCTCACAGAATCTTCTCCAAAAGTAGGCTCTGTACCTCTATTGGCAATAACTATCCCTTCCCTAAGTATGAATTCATAAAATGACTCACCTCTTTTGTTGATGTCCGTTCTGGCCCAGATGGTATGGTGGGCGTTGGCATCGCATCCTAATATAAGCTGCATGTCCCTCTCTTAGCAATAGTCTACAGCAGCCTTTAGTGCCTGTGGAGGACATGCTGGCTCGTCTCCTGGACAGTAGGCAGAAAAAACGACTACTCTCTTCATTCTGCCACTGCTAATTAGCATATCTGTGATACTTTCATAGTCACATTGTTTGTCCTCTTCATTGACGTTAGCATTATGTTGAATTAAAAATTGAACTGTTTACACTCCTCCACTTGCAAGGGCTCGATGAGCAGGAGTACGTTGATATTTATAAGTAAGGTTAATATTCATTCCGATTTATATCGACGTATTTCAATAACCTTTCAGTTGAATCTACTTCATTACGCATTATTGATTTATGCAATGGACAATGATCACAAGACATTTTTTTGTTCATGCAGTATCCAACCTTAAATTATGAAATAGGTTAATAGTCAAAAGTTCCCAAACAATGAATGCAAATAAAAATCTTTCAAACAAGTCTGTAGTAAGTAGCTGTAATAGTGTGGTGAAGACTATCAATCATTATTGACAAAACACACAAAATTATTTCGCGAGGTGCTTATTCCTGAGCAGTATAAGGTGCGAGGCTTACAGCCGTGTGCACCGACTTTTTTTCAAGAACCGTTAGGCTAAGTGTTCCTTTAAATTACCGTTAACAACTTTTGGGTTTGCATCAACTTTAAGAGACTCTTAAACGTCCATTACAGCAGTATTAGCTAACTGACCAAGTTTCTTTCCTTAAACTAATTTAAATGTTCTTCAACCTCAAATATACGAGAAAATTTTGTAAATTTTCGTTACAATTTGTAATTTGTGAAAATATAATGAATTCTGATGATGAAGTTCTAGTAGATGATATTATGGAAGATGATTTGGAAGTTCTAAATTTCATAGAGATGGGACGATACCCAAGACGTATCTTTGCCATGACCAATTATTTCGAAGAAATGCCCCATATGGACTTTTTTAGACGACTCAGATTACCTAACCACACGGTCAGATATTTTATAGCGTGCAGTAAGTACAGCAAAAATTAATCTTATTAAAATTTTCAGAGTGAATTTTGCAATAATTTTCGTACGTGCTAAACGGTAATTAATCATTTTTCATTATAATCCCAGGTCAATAATGGACTAATTTGAATATTTTCAGAATTCGGGGATCAAAAACTGTCAGTTTTCGATATATTTTGAACGTACTCGTAATGTCAATCAATCATTTTTGATTGAGCGCGAATTTTAAAACAATGGCATTTAGATTCATATAATTTTTTCTTGATAGGTGATTTCAAACTGCAAATACGTTAATGACAATCTCCTGGGTATACAAACTTATGTTGCGCTACAACTACTTGTTACGTTTTTTTTTAAAGCCAATGCAATTACAGTTAGAGGATTGTGTGATATAATTATCTTCGAGAATGCTTAGTTATAATATATTATCTTTATTTACATTTGGTATCAGAATATACTTTGTATTTTCCCTTCAGTAATAATGAGAATAAACGTTATTCGTGGATGCTATCAGATTACCGTCTAGCATCATCTAGTAGACGAGTAGCAAAGTACGTATAGTATCGTTAGGATCCTGTGATGATACGGTTGGAATAGATTGTCGGAAAATATATCCTTAGTTCGATATTGGCACGTTGGTATTCTTTTGAACAGCGGATGGTTAGAAAGAAGCTGGAGCAGACATGATGGTCAGAAGGGATTGTGGTGAATTATTATTGTGTTAATGGAAATTCTGACTATTACTTAGTTATGCTTTAAGAGGGATCCTTCTATTCCACTTAAGATTGAAATACAGTCGTTATTGATTGGTAGAGAACGATATTTTGGTGTTATCTTGAATTTCTGGTCCGTATGGGATTTTTTAATTTTCACCCAGTAGCCATTTTCTGTGTTGGTGATTTCCTATTACCGGTATTATATGTTTTTTTTGTTCCTTGTTTACTTAACGTCGGCCTATTTCTGCGACTAAGGCTAATCACCGACGCCGGGAGCACTCTACCCCTAACCGGAAATTTTATTTTCTTCTTTTCTTGGAGTATCCCATTCGGGATCTTATATTGTGTTTATTCTTGATAGATTCCAATCAATACCAGTTTTTTTATGGAGCTACTGAGACACCTGACTTTTTTTTTCTTCTGAGTGGTTATTGGACTACATAACCCTTTTGACTTGACACGACTGGATAAGGTTATAACCCCTTAGGGTGAGTTACCATAATATTTAATTTATTGATGTATTTTGGCAAGTAGTTTATGGTCTTAATTTTCAATAGTCTATGGGACTGCTTAAATTTTATCGTGAATTGAATTTAGTTATATTATCAGTGAAATGATCGGGAATGAAAGTGCTAGAACTAATTAGTTTGTTTTCGCTTAGTTCTTTTTTTTAATTGGGGAAATTGGACTTAATCATATTATTTGTCATGGACTAGTGAGTTTATTTTATATTGGCTTAATTATTCTCAAATATTCAAATATTCTTTCCTTATTTAATTCAATGTACTGGTAAAAATAATTTGCATATTTAAACATTAACTTTGAGCTTAATTGATTGCTTAAGAATGTAGAAGGTTTCTAAGAAAATAACTATAATAGGTTTTCTTTCATTTAGGGTTTTTCCGCCTGGTATTGTTCCTTTCGCCTGGGCTATTGTAACCCGACTTGGGTAATTCGTTTGAAGAGTACATTCGGATACGACTGGGAGCACATCTATGGAACTGGGATTATTCGTCAATAGCTCATATATAGGATGATTGATGCGGCGAAGCTGTATCGGTGATATATTTAAGCTAATCTTTTACGATAAATATATTTTTTTAATTGAATGACTCAAATTGGTGTACCTATTAGTAAGTTATCAATTTTGATGTTTTGCGCATAGTTTATGGTATTTGTTTCCATTGGTACTTGGAATTTTTAACCACCCGTAATTATACCGGGTAAATCATAAATATCTTGAAATTATTTTGTATGTGTTCTGAACAAAAATAACTAAATTCTCAATACATGAACTTGATTCGACATAATTCAAGATAATTATTGGTCGCGTTCATCCCAACAAAGTTGATCAGGTAGCGATGTTTAGAGTGATCCATCAGATCGTAATTCTGCTGAACGGGCTAATAAAACTATCTCTATAAATGTCAACAAATGTCAATAAATACAACAACAACAACTCAATTTTATTTGATATATAAGACAATTATTTATTTATTTTTAATTTTAATTTAGTCTAATAGTTATTATCAGTGTTTTGTGAGTATAGTAATCATCGACAACGAAAAATCAGCCTGGTGCCGTAAATAAGTTTCTATTTCTTAAAAAATGGATCCCAATGAATACAACAACAACTCAATTTTATTTAATATATACGTCAATAGTTATGGAATAAGTATTCTATTTAAAAATGGGAGCTAATCGCAATAAATTAAGCTTACACCACTTTGGAGCTAGGGGTAAACCACTGAATAAAACTCTGTAGACTATTTTCTGTATATTCCAGGTATTGTTCAAGTATTTTGTTTGAGAAAATCTTTATTTCTATTATTATATGATTAAGAAATGTTTCAACAGAAATTTTCTGTATTTTCCACTGCATTTTCCTTGTATTTTCAGGAGTATTTTCTAATGATACTAGTATTTTTTAGATTATTTTCTGTATTTTCTCTAATTTGTACACTATTTTCTTCAGTGGTTTACCCATCGGAGTAGAACTTCCTGACACACTATATAATCTATTATTAAAATCATAAGTCACCACCATCTGAAATACAAACTAAAATATCTCCCAACAAAAATATTTTTATTATGTTTTTAACCTATGACATAAATGACAGTTAATGCATCATCAATCGGTAGCATGTAGCGCATTTTAGTTCTGATTAAAAAAATGGCGACTGATACCATAGCGCTTAATCTGATCAGTCAACAAAACACGCGTTCAGCAGAAAATTAATGATCGCTACGGTAGCGCTATGTTGTGATGAACGCGACCAATGACAATGTAGGAAATTATTATGTCAAGTAAAAACATTCGTGACAAATATTAAAACTAAGTATGTGTTCACAAGAACCGCTAAAAACGCTAAAGTGTAAATAACCAGCTTATCAAATATACTACATTTTCCCCCCCTTTGTATTAATGAGGAAATCCTGTAAATGACTTGGCATACGTCGTTCTCTATCAGATTTTCTCAGTTCAATTACCGGAGCTTCAGTGTTAGTCGTTTTAGAATTTGTAGGTTGTTGTGGTATTTCAGAAGTGCCGGAGGTATTCGGAGATTCTATTAAATCATTCGTATAAGATTCTGGGGGAGTGCCACCTTGTGTTTGAGAATCTGCTTCGGTCTGATCGTTATTCGTAACTGTTGGTACTTCTTTTCTTTCTCCACATGGAGCTAAGTGTTTCAGAGATACTGTCAGTTCTCGGCCATTCTGAAGACGGACAAGGGCATGATTAGAGTCTGTTTCTAATAGATCTACTTCGTCGACGAGTGGATCGTATTTAGATGACCTCACTTGACGACGCATAAGTACTTTTCCGGGAGTTAACAACCACGATGGGATCGACTTGCCATTCGGTGACCTCCGGGGATGTTGAAACATGCGTTCATGTGGAGTTCCATTAGTGGCAGTACAGAGAAGTGACCGAACACAATGAAGAACAATTTCCCATTGAGAGGTCTTTAGCATACGAGACTTGAGTGCCAACATAATAGTCTTCCAGATGTACCATTAAATCTTTCTACCAGGCCATTTCCTTGAGGGTTATAAGGTGCAGTGCGACTGGTCGCCACGCTAAACTTATTTAAGTAACTTTTAACTTCGTCCGATATAAAAGAGGAGCCTCTATCAGAATGTATGTAGGACGGTATTCCAAATACAGTGAAAAGATTATGTCAATTCTCTATTACTGTCGCTGATGACACATTAGGACATGGAAAGGCAAAAGGAAATCGTGAATATTCGTCAATGATCACTAATAAATATCGATTCTGTGATGTGGAAGGTAGCGGTCCCTTAAAATCTATATTAAGCCTCTCAAACAGTGCTGTTGCTTTTATCAGTTTTCCTGATAACTTGACGAATCGTGGTTTCAATTCGCAACATATCGGACACGTATTGGTTATTCTTCTTATTTCATCTATTGAAAATGCCAAATTTTTACTTCTAACAAAATGATACAAACGAGTAGCTCCAGGATGACAGAGAGTAGTGTGTAATTGTTCCAATGTTTGTCCGTTAGCTGCTAGATTACAGTGGATTCTAGTAAATGCGCCTGCCACAGAATCGAGTCGACCAGGTCTATATATTATGTCATACTTATATTCGGATAGTTCTAATCTCCATCGCAGAATTTTCTCGTTTTTGATTTTGCTACTTTGTTTAGAATTGAACATAGAAGAAACTGATTGTTGATCAGTAATTAACTTAAATTGTCTATTCAGTATGATATGTCGCCATCTCTTTAGTGATTCAATTATTGCGTAAGCTTCCTTCTCGATGGCAGAGTGATTTCTTTCCGATGGGGACAAAGTTCGTGAGAAGAATGCCACTGGGCGTCCTTGTTGCGAAAGAGTCGCAGCTATTGCGTTTTCGGATGCATCAGTTTCTACTACAAATTCCAATGATTTGTCGATGCATTTGACAGCTGAATCTGCAATCGATAATTTAAGATCTTCAAATGCCTCTTTAGCTTTGTTGTTCAATGGAAAAGTCATGCAGTGAGCTAACGGTGCAAACCGTTCTGAAAACCGAGGTACCCATTTCGAATAATGCGCAAACATACCAAGTACTCGTTTCATAGCTTTGAGATTAGTAGGGAGAGGATAATGCAGAAGAGCTTCTAGTCGAGACGGATCAGGTCGAATAGTGTTGTTTTCAATAACATATCCTAGTAGTTTGATGTGCGTTATTGAGAATTTGCTTTTTTCAGTATTTATAGTCAGTTTATATTGCTTTACTACCTGAAGAAAATGTTCTAAATTCCGATCGTGTTCAGCTTGATCGATTCCACAAATGGTAACGTCATCAAGGTATGAATAAGTGCCATGTAACTTTCCAGTTTCGATTATCCTGTCGATAGCTCTTTGAAATTCAGAAACGCCATTCGTAACACCAAGTGGGATCCGCCGGAATTGATAAAATTAGTCATTGAACTTATTTATTGTCTGTGAATAGTCAATGCACATTCTCTTCTTTCTATTTTCTCCGGATACGACAACCACTTGAGCCCGCCAAGGTGAGCTGCTTCGCTCTACAGGGTGTTTCATTGGGAAATGGGCATACGGTAAGGGTAGGTAGAGGTCGTCTAGGTGGTTCTAAAAAACCCCCATATGATGGGTCTAGCGCTCTTTATAACCGAGATACAGGGTGTTTTATGTATTTTGACTATTTCTTTGATGGCTTATAACTTACGATCCACATTGTATATATTTTTCATATTCACAGCATAAACTCTTCATCCTGTATTGTACCGAATACCAAATAAATTATAATCATAATCCAGGTACGGACTAGAAAAAAATGAAAGAAATTGAATCAATTTGAAACAACACCCTGTATATTAAAATTTTGAAAATTCGTTTGCAGATTTGAAAAGAGCAGAAAAAATTATGTCAAAGCAAATGTGTTTTGTGCTTCCGCATACAATTTTCGTACTTGTTAATTTGAATCAAAATTATTTTTTCGATGTAAGGGTGGTACAAAATTTAAAAAAAAATACTTTTTCTTCTCTAAATAATAATCTTTCACTTTCAATCAATAAAATCCCTAACCATTTCATAATCTCCTAAATTTTGGATCACAACCAATGTAAAATAAGTCGACAGGCCTATACATTTTAAGACAAAATGCTAATTTCAATAACTAACTTACAAACACCCCGTATGTGTAATACAGTTATGATAATTGTATTTATCCATTATGCTGCACTTTAAACAAATAATAAAATGCGAAAAAATTACATCCCGGAAAAGTATAACTTTATTTTAACAGATGCTCAAAGTGGCCACCATTTTGCTCAATACATTTCTGTGCTCTTTTAGTAAGATGTCTAATAGATTTCCTAATCATAGCTTGATCATTTTTCAATTCCTCGCATGCGTCCTGGATTCTCTGTAAAAGGTCTTCTCTTGTATTTATTTCAGTCGAATAGACTTTGGATTTTAAGTAACCCCATACATGATAGTCGATTGGGTTAAAGTCGGGTCCCCTTGCAGGCCAGTTATGAGGTCCTCCCCTGCCTATCCAATTATTTGGGAAGTTGTCGTTTAAAAAGTCTCTCACTATTGCTCTGAAATGAGGTGAAGCACCATCATGTTGGAAGTACATACTCCCAACATTAACATCTGCATTGTCTAGCAATACGGGTAAAATATTTTGCAGAAATTCTAAATATACTTCACCAGTTAGTAAATGTGGGAGAAAATAGGGACCAATTAGCCGGTTGTTAATAACACCACACCATACATTAAAAGAGAATCTTATTTGTGAATGTGTTTGTTTTATAGCAAACGGATTTTGTTGGGCCCAAACATGAGCATTTCTTGAATTATTAATACCGTCCCTGGTAAACTGAGCTTCATCGGTAAATAAGCACCTGTGCAATATTCTGTTATTTTGTAATATCCACCTACTAAAAACCAATCTCGGGACTTCATCTCCAACTTGAAGCCTCTGAACTTTTTGTACGTGGTACGGATAGAGATTATTTTTTTTTAATCTTCGCCACACAGTAGAATGAGGAACATTAGTGGCATGACTGATTCTTCTTGTGCTGATTTTTGGGTCGTTTTGCACAATGTCTAGAATATTTTGTTCCAAACCGATATGTCGTCTTTCATGATGTTCATTTTTTGCCACTGTTGGAAATTTACCGTGTTCTCTGAGGTAACTAAACACATTGGAAAAAGTCTTGTCATTTGGTAACCGCCGGCCAGGAAATCGCCGCTCATATTCTCTTTGGGCAGCTTTTCCATTACCATTACAAAATCCGTAGACAAACAACATGTCTGCATATTCATTGTTATCAAATTTATTGGGCATTTTCAACAAGTAATAACTGGTTATCTATCAACAAATAATCACTTAACGAACGCAAGAACACAACTACAAACTCTCAAATCATTAACTGTCAAAATTACACCCTGACATCAGCCAACTTGACAATTACAGCAAATTGGGATATCAAACATCACAACCAATGTAAAATAAGTCGACAGGCCTACACATTACTTAAGGCAAAATGCTAATTTCAATAACTAACTTTTTAAACTTTTTAAACGACAACTTCCCAAATAATTGGATAGGCAGGGGAGGACCTCATAACTGGCCTGCAAGGGGACCCGACTTTAACCCAATCGAGTATCATGTATGGGGTTACTTAAAATCCAAAGTCTATTCGACTGAAATAAATACAAGAAAAGACCTTTTACAGAGAATCCAGGACGCATGCGAGGAATTGAAAAATGATCAAGCTATGATTAGGAAATCTATTAGACATCTTACTAAAAGAGCACAGAAATGTATTGAGCAAAATGGTGGCCACTTTGAGCATCTGTTAAAATAAAGTTATACTTTTCCGGGATGTAATTTTTTCGCATTTTATTATTTGTTTAAAGTGCAGCATAATGGACAAATACAATTATCATAACTGTATTACACATACGGGGTGTTTGTAAGTTAGTTATTGAAATTAGCATTTTGTCTTAAAATGTATAGGCCTGTCGACTTATTTTACATTGGTTGTGATCCAAAATTTAGGAGATTATGAAATGGTTAGGGATTTTATTGATTGAAAGTGAAAGATTATTATTTAGAGAAGAAAAAGTATTTTTTTTTAAATTTTGTACCACCCTTACATCGAAAAAATAATTTTGACTCAAATTAACAAGTACGAAAATTGTATGCGGAAGCACAAAACACATTTGCTTTGACATAATTTTTTCTGCTCTTTTCAAATCTGCAAACGAATTTTCAAAATTTTAATATACAGGGTGTTGTTTCAAACTGATTCAATTTCTTTCATTTTTTTCTAGCCCGTACCTGGATTATGATTATAATTTATTTGGTATTCGGTACAATACAGGATGAAGAGTTTATGCTGTGAATATGAAAAATATATACAATGTGGATCGTAAGTTATAAGGCATCAAAGAAATAGTCAAAATACATAAAACACCCTGTATCTCGGTTATAAAGAGCGCTAGACCCATCATATGGGGGTTTTTTAGAACCACCTAGACGACCTCTACCTACCCTTACCGTATGCCCATTTCCCAATGAAACACCCTGTATAATACCTTCATATATCATTCGTTGAATTTCATTTTCGATGAAGTCACGATCTTGATTTGAAAATCTACGGGATTTTATTGCTATAGGTTTCACATTAGGCAATAAGTGTCTGAACAGTGATGAAGCGGGTACTTCAGCAGCCGCTAGGTTACTAATAGTAAGAGTCGATCTAGATCCTCCAACATTCACATGAAGGGCTTCATGTTGCTTTAAAATATCATGTCCAATAATGCAATCGGCACAGGCTTTCGGTAATATTGACATTTTAATATTACTGTAGATATTCCCAAACATCTTCAGGTCAACTTTACAGCTATTGTGTATTTGGTATGTCAAAGAACTACATGCCATTAAGATGTTTCCATATTCAGGGGTTAGATTTATTTTCAAAGATTTGGTAAACGATTCATTTAAAAAACTTAGAGAAGAGCCACTGTCAACCAAGGCCGTTGCAGGTTGAGAATTAATAGTTACGTCAATTAAGCTAAGCAAGAAGGTCCTGTAGCGGCTAAGGAATAATTCTTCTAAGTATTTTTCAATGTTTCTTCTTCAACAGGTAAACTGCTAGCAGTTACTCTTTTTTTAGACGAGCGACAGACATTAAAGAAGTGGCCTTTTTGTTACATTTTCTGCAAAGTGCTTCACGTGCAAAACAAATGTTACGAGGATGTTGAGACCTTCCGCAAAAATAACACTTACTAGTTGAAGCTACCGAATTAACTTAAGGCTTGATAGCGTTTTCAGGAAGACCATTTTCGGATATCACATTCAAGTTTATAGGTGACGTACTAAAAGTGAATGAATTCGACTGGAGAACTGCCATTTCTAACGCTCGTGCCTAAGAATAAGCTTGATCGAGAGTAAGAGTTGTATTCTCCAAAAGTCTTTGTCGGATTTTTGAGTTGCTTAGCTCTCTTATAAAAAAATCTCGTACATACGCATCCCTATTCTCGGATGCAGTAACACGTTTAAAGTCACATTCTTTAGCTAATGAGTTTAATGCACACAGATATTGATCAATTGATTCATTTGGTATTTGAGAACGTGATGCAAGTTTGTGTCTGGAATAAATTTCGCTCACCTTCTTGACAAATATAGATTTAAGAGTACTGATCGCTGTGTCATAATCTGTAGATTCGCTTATGTAAGAGTATACTGACGATAAAACATGGTTAACAAGTAGATCCAGTTTCATCTCTGGAGTGATCTCATTTACGGTTCCAATGAAGTTTTCAAACGTTCTCAGCCAATAAATCCATTCCTTGGCAGCAGTTGGAGATGAGAAATCTACTTCTAATTTCTCTGGTCGAAGAAACCGATCCATAGTTAAAAATTATGTCGAATAAACTGTTCTGAACAGAAATAACTAAATTCTCAATACATGAACTTTATTCGACATAATTCGAGATAATTAATGACAATGTAGGAAATTATTATGTCAAGTAAAAACATTCGTGACAAATATTAAAACTAAGTATGAACCGCTAAAAACGCTAAAGTGTAAATAACCACCATCAAATATACTACAATATGGTCGGACTTTCTTACTCATACTTTTGAATACAATAGTAGATTGGTATTTCACATAGTTATGAATAGCTAGTACTATATTGAAAATATTTTACAGACTGATTAGTGTTTTGGTTTTGGTTAATTGTCAGTTTGAATTAGAATTCACCGACGGTCGTTTTTATAATCCCACCCGATACGATAATCCTTTTAAATTCTCTTAATGAAATAGCTACCTGCTTATATATTATTTTAGGGATTTTCCAAAAACTCTCTGGATAATGTATTTGATAAAATTCTGTAAATTAATCGATTCCAATTACAGCCCATAAATGGTATTTCTTTCAACTGAATGGAAGATTTTGCAGTTTTTATTTAATAAAGGATAAAAAGATTGCTTGTCGTTTGAATTTTTGTTATAATGTTGATGAATTAATTTAATACTATGTACTCACCATAAGTCATAAAATATGGACTGTCCCAAAACGCAACGAAAAGTACTCGCAGAATCTAAAAAGAAAAAAAAAATTAACAATATCAACACCGTACATAAACAATGAATATTAGTAGTTCCGTTAATACAGACATAACAAATTAAAACATTTAAATTTCCAGAACTACAACACCCCATATTTCAAAAAGTAAGTAGGCTAGACCCCTGAATCCTTTTATCAGTTTGTCCAATTTCACGAGAGGTATCTACATGCAAACGTTAGGTGTCATTGTTTTCCATTTAAATAACATGTAAACAAAATTATCTTGTGCTTTGGAATCATAAAGGGAGCAATAATTTGGAATAACTGAGATATATTCTTGTAGGAAAATTGACGCTCGTGAAAGATGTAAAGAATGTTCACTGATAGATAAGCTATAGCCAATAATGTATATGATGGAATTTTTCCATAAACTTGATTGGAAAGACGAAAAATTGGATGAATGTCAAAAAATTTTACGAAATCAACTTCAACCTTGAATAACCTTCAAACGAATGGAATTATAAAAAAATTATAGGAGCTCTTTTTTGTAGAGCGTCAAGTTTTCTAAAAAATTATGTATTAGTCATTCCGAACTATTGCACCCTACGTTAGTTATAATATTCTGAAGCATAAGGCAATTTTCTTTTCACGTTACTTCTACTTCTATCATTCTGAAAAGGATGAGTAAATGATTTCGCTCTAAAAAGAATTTCAAATGTAGCTCCGAATTTATACTAGGTAATTTTTGAAGTAATTTTTTTGATCAAGATTTCGGACAGATCAAAAATAAAAAAAATGGTGATAGAGGAAGCACACCATTGTATATATTATGATGAATTTTTGTGTGGTTTTTTAATTTTTATATACCATATACCAAAAAGATAAAGTAGTTTGGAAAATCTTTGAAGAGTACACTTTGGAATCATTGCCACATCCCACAAAAATTCCTATCACACGAATATTTGACAAATATTCCTTCCCAAAATACATACTATTTACAAAAAATCACTCACCTTTGTAAATTTAAGCACTGTCCGTAAAAAAATTTCACAGTTGTCACTCAAATCAACGAAACACTAACAAATTGAAAAAAGGATGATGCTCAAACGATGTCCCAATTTTAAAAGCGAAAATTAATAATGTAATTGCCTTTATAGGCTATTTAGATATACAAATTCAGCTACCTGGAGTTATTATAAGCAAAGAGAAAAATATAGTTAATAGCCTTCCTGGTATTACTAATCGATTGCTTTGATTTCGATTTTTATTATATATGGTGTATACTTGCAATATTTAATACTATTGGTAGTTCCTTGAATATAAAATAAATAGAAATAATTAGGGAAAGTTTATGGATAACAATGACGCAAGATCTCGAAATTGGCGAGATTGGCAGTTTTGTACCTCTGGTTCTCCTTGCAAATAAGGCCATAAATTATTGAACAGTACAATCTTCCCCCAGCCCTTAATATGAGGTCGAGAAACCTTACTGGAAGTACTGGAAAGGAAGTTTCCTTGAGGAGAGGCCCTCTATGTACTATGTATGTATGTACATAAAATATGTCCCCCTAAGCTGGAATCATATGGAGAACTTCTTTATTATCAATTTTAGGAAGAGAAATTATTCTTCATAAAAAGTTCTGCATTAAATAAAACCTAGAATACAGTCATATAATATGAAATTTTTCAGTCGTATACGAAGTTTTTCAAAAAATTTTAGTTCCAATGAATTTCCTAATTCGGAGATCTACATTGATTGATCAATATCGGGAGGAAATCGCAATTCGCGCGCGCGATTTACGGCGTGCTTTCATGTGGAATATAAATTATTATACACTTTTTCGAGAAGGGGAAGGGAATTCTTAAGTTGTTCTACTGCAATTTGGTAATTCCTCCAAACAATGAATAAATCATTTAAATTGAGAGAAGGAATTGATTTAGAGTCTAATGAGAACCCACTACTCAAATCCCATTCAGAACCAAAACAGATTATGGGTCTAATGGGAGCCCGGTACCAAATCCAATTCAAAACAGATAACTGAATTAACTCTCAAAAGAAACTACAAAACAAAACAAACATTCATAGAATGAAGTCTGTGAAACTAATCTCAGTCGAAAACAAATATTTTAACAATGAAAATCTATTTCATCTAATGAAAAAATTCCAATATTAGTCAAATGCATACATGGCAATATCCAAAAACAATATCAAAGCTATTCTCACGAAGAATGATCTAATTTTTATTTTGATATTTTTGGAGTTCCCAAATTATTATTTTCTTAACTTGTGAATTGAAAAAAAAATAACTATAATTAAGACTACTGAAAACTAGAAAATCTTTATCTATTAAGTATAGATTATAATAATAGATTAAATCTGATTTTCTATTTTATTATCATAGGTTAGCAGAGTTCCTATGGAAGGAAAGATTTTATTTGTTTTTGAATAATGATTTTGTTTGCATGAAAAATAACAGCATTGAAAGTCGAGAAAACCTCGTTCTAATTAATCCGCTCCATAGTTGATACACTTTATAGATAATGCCCGGACTATTTCATTATTTCAAAAAATTTTATCAATCTGCCCTCTCATATTGGGCATTTTCCAAACTGTGCGGACACTTTTTATAATATGTCCTACTAATCACTCGGTCCATAACAGATGCACCGTGTTATTTATAAGATGCGACATAGGGATTCCTGTAAAAAACTGTCAAAGGCGAGCAAACTTTTTTACCAAATAGCTTTCATAAGAAATAGCAGCTAGATATGAGGAGATAGATATGAGGAGGTCGTTGAAAAATGAGCTCCATTGAGCTCAAATGCACTTAGTTTTCTTTTCTTGTTAAATAAGAAAATTGATAGTTATGTTTCAAAAAGTTGAACTCCATTTTCATACCACTTTCGAATACTTCTGACAGCGTAGGAGATAGCCATACGGGCTTTATTTTAAAATTGATGTTTTTTGGGCAAAAATTGTGAAAAAGAACTGAAAGCAAAAAGAAAAAGTTTCACCACAGCGGCGAATCGAACCGTCATACTTCAGGTTAACTTTCAGATTTACCGTGATTCTACCCAGGGTAGGGGATCTCTGAAGGCGCGTGGGTGCTGCCACGTAAAAAGTCCCGTCAGTACTAAAATTTGTAATTTAATGAAAACTGTAACGCCGTTAGTAGTAGTTGCAGATTCTTCCACATATATATTAGCGCTGAAAACTGCCTGACAACCACTGACAACTGCTTATTTGTGTGTGTTGAGTATTCGTAAATGGTTTTTATTGTTCATAGTGGGACTTTTACTTTAGGAGACAATGTCAAGAATATGTTTTGTGAAAGACTGTAATGTGAGGTGCACATGGTAAGCTTTATCTTCATTAAAAAACATGCTCCATTAAATAGAAAGTGAGAGGTAGTAGTTATTCTTCCATGCAACTTTGAATTTCCCAGCATCATTGTTGAATTACCAGCATTTATTTTTATTCATTTTTGTCATTGAAATATGTACAAAAACGTTTCATTTATTGTATACTTTTTTTAATCAATAAAATATATGAACTTGATGATTATTGCATTATTTTTCACAATTCAGACATTATATGATCCATTTTTCGACATTTCATTTAATTTTACTCGACTTTTCATTGTTATTATTGTAATATCAATCTAATGTTGAGTAATTTCAAGTGAAATATCGAAAAATGGATCGTAAATTTCATTTTGCAATAAAAGTAAAATTACAGTTATTGTGAATATACCGCAAAAAACTGTAAAATTACAGGAATTTTTTTTTTCGGCTGTTAGCGGAGTTCACAACCTGATTTGTGCCAGAGGTACTGACGGGATTCTCAAGGTAGCGCCACCCGTATGAATAGAGGGCGCCACGGGTCATTTTCCCATCTATAAGAATTTTTTTATCTATGATTCTACCCGTATGGCTATCTCCTACGCTGTCAGAAGTATTCGAAAGTGGTATGAAAATGGAGTTCGACTTTTTGAAACATACTCAACCATTTTTACATTAAACCAGAGCGAATTTAATGATATTAAAAGTGCATTTGTTTGACGTTTGCGTTTGACAGTTTTTTACAGGAATTCCTATGTAGCATCTTATGAATAACACAGTACCTATATATTATATTCTTTGATATTTTGTTATGATCTATTAAAGCTTTCCATCAATCAATATTCAAATTATCAGAAAATTGTTTTTTTTTTTCATAAAAATAAAGTGATATAGGAAGATTTATAGCTTATCAAAAAAGGTACTTCCAGATGAAAAGGTTAACGTATGCGAATATTTTTTAGATTTAATATCCGTTTATACAGGGTGTTTCAAAAAAAGGTAACACCGTCTCTAGGATAGGTAAAAAACAGAAAAATAATTGGGGTTGGCTTAGTGAAATTTTTTTCTAACGCCATCCGTTTTCAAGATAAAGGGCGTTGAAGAAAATGAAAAATTACACATTTCTTACGATTTTGCCGAAACTACTGGCACCATTGCAATGAAATTTTATACGAATATGTTTTGGAAGCTGATATATCCCATGAATTTGTTTTTATATCTAACTCTCATAGAGGGCGCTAGTTACACGATTCATACAACGTATTATTCAACATAACTTTTTTAAGGGTAGAATTATTAGTCAAAACTCCAAGTGAACATAAACATCGTTTAATTTTACACCAAAAAGGTACTCTTGGTAAAACTCGATATTATGTACCGTTTTCGGAATATTTTGATTTGAAAATTATGAAGTAATAATCGCTCCTGGTATAAACTAATGATAAAGTTCGATTTTCTCTAAGTTTGCCATGTAAAATTGACATTTATTGATTGTTATGACAATAAGTCAACAATAAATAGAGTTTTGAAACCTTGTTATTTGTAAAATTAGATATTGTTAAACAAAATGTACTCAAATGTTGAATACACCGACATATTATTAACTTTAGGCGAGTGTTTAGGAAACTCTAGTGCAGCTTTTACGCGTTATGCAGAAAGGTTTCCTAGAAGAAACTTACCAAGTAAAAAAACATTTAGAGCAGTTGAACGACGTTGTCGAGAAACTGGGAATGTAAGACCAAAGAAAATAAATTCAGGTAGACCAAGAACAACAAGAACAATTAATAAAGAAAATATTATTTTAAATTTAGTTGATCAAAATCCAACATTAAGTGTAAGGAATATGGCAAGACAAACAAATACATCTTCTTCAACTACTTGGCGGATACTTAAAGAGCAGCAGCTACATCCTTACCATCCTTACAGACAAGTTCAAGAACTCTTGCCGGACGATCTACCGGTTAGAGTCGATTTTTGTGAAACATTGCGAGAAAGGACAGCCCTCAATCCAAATTTTTTAAAATGTATTCTTTTTACGGACGAGGCCACCTTTACGCGACAAGGTATGTTTAACTCCCATAACGCACACTACTGGTGTGATGAGAATCCACAAGCCAAAAGGGTATCACATTACCAACACTCATTTAAAGTTAATGTTTGGGCAGCAACTTTGGGTAACAGATTAATAGGTTATCATATTCTACCTGGAAATTTAAGTGGTGATATGTACCTTGATTTTTTAAATAATCACTTATTTGAGATATTAGAAGATTTATCGATAAATGAGCGAACATCATTATTTTTTATGCATGATGGAGCTCCACAGCACTTTGATAGAAGGTGTCGTAATTGGTTCAGTAACAATTTTCGGAATCGATGGATTGGTAGAGG
Source organism: Galerucella nymphaeae (assembly GCA_963978555.1). NCBI lineage: Eukaryota > Metazoa > Arthropoda > Insecta > Coleoptera > Chrysomelidae > Galerucella > Galerucella nymphaeae. Next base: position 12,731,792 of record OZ021715.1, on the reverse strand, counting down.
TGCAGAAGCTCCGATTCATTGGCCTCCTCGGTCATGCGATTTTAATCCTTTGGACTACACAGTCTGGTCGTATATTAAGGAAAAAGTCTATGCTACAGAGGTAAATTCTCGTCAAGAATTAATAGACAGAATTAAACGTCACTTTAATGACATCATAGATGATCCCCAACCGTTAAGAAGATTAATGGATTCTTTAGAAAAAAAGGATAGACTTGTGTATTCGTGAAAACGGAGGACATTTTGAACATTTACTCCAATTGAATTTTATGTTATGTTCTTTGTCTTTATTTTAATTATCTTATTGTAAGTTTTTTTAATCAATAAATTTATCATTAACTTATACGAGGAGCGGTTATTACTTCATAATTTTCAAATCAAAATATTCCGAAAACGGTACATAATATCGAGTTTTACCAGGAGTACCTTTTTGGTGTAAAATTAAACGATGTTTATGTTCACTTGGAGTTTTGACTAATAATTCCACCCTAAAAAAAGTTGTTGAATAATACGTTGTATGAATCGTGTAACTAGCGCCCTCTATGAGAGTTAGTTATAAAAACAAATTCATGGGATATATCAGCTTCCAAAACATATTCGTATAAAATTTCATTACAATGGTGCCAGTAGTTTCGGCAAAATCGTAAGAAATGTGTAATTTTTTATTTTCTCCAACGCCCTTTATCTAGAAAACGGATGGCGTTAGAAAAAAATTTTACTAAGCAAACCCCAATTATTTTTCAGTTTTTTACCTATCCTAGAGACGGTGTTACCTTTTTTTTGAAACACCCTGTATAACTATATGATTATAAGACTATACCTTATTTTCAAACTAAGAGGAGCATTTTAAGAAACCTAAAACACACCACTAAAAGTTACTAGATTGGGAGAGTGTTCCGGAAGGGTCGTGTTCAGACTTATTGAACTAATTGACACTTATGTGAAATATGTATTGTACTGCTCGCATTTGTCGTGGCCAATGAGAGATCAAGATATGTCTATAAATACCTAGTAATGAACTATTAGATTATTATCACAACAGTAAAAAGGGCAATATTTCTGATGATTTTCACTTTAATTTTATTCTAGATGATGACATTACCAACATAATAATGGGCATGAAGTCTAAAGCTTTTGGTCATGACAATTTAAATATTGACATCATTAAGTTATGTTGCCCATTTATTGTACCCTATGTTAGACATATAATTAATACTTGTCTAGAATGTAGTTATTTCCCTTCCGCCTGGAAAATCGCAGTAGTAACACCTTTGGCAAAAATTAACAAACCTAAAACTTACAGTGACTTGAGATCAATAAACATTTTGCCAGTTTTGTCAAAAATCTTGGAAAAAGTTATGGAAAAACAAATTAGAGCATTTACTAATTACTACAATGTGTTACCTGATAATCAATCTGGATTTAGACCAGGATTTAGTTGTGCCAGTGCACTTTCACATATAACTGATGACCTGATACGGGCTGCTGATGATAATAAGATATCAGTTATGATTTTGCTGGATTATACCAAAGCTTTTGATATGATTGATCACAGTATCCTATTAGCTATCTTAAAGTTTATCAATTTTAGTGATGCTGCTTGGGCACTCTTAGAATCCTATCTAAGCAATAGAAGTCAGACAGTTAAAATCTGTAATAAACAATCTAATTCATTAGAATTAAAATTTGGTGTCCCCCAAGGCAGTATACTAGGACCCTTACTATTCACTATTTATACATCTAATTTCATGTCCTGTCTTCACTACATGAATTATCACTATTACGCAGATGATACTCAGTTGTACTATTCCTTTGATTACGAAGATCTTCTGGAAGCCTCTCATAAAATAAATAGAGATCTCAATGATATTTTGAAAATATCAGAAAAACACTACCTGAAAATTAATCCCAGTAAATCAGCTGTTCTATATTTCTGTGGTGAAGAGTATCGTCAAACTATAGTGAATAATATTTCGCTTGAAATTAATGGAACTGATATTCCGGTTAAAAGATACTGCAAAATTCTAGGCCTAATAATTGATACGAAATTTCGGTTTAGAGAACACATTACAGCAAAATTACAAAGCGCCTACGCCTCATTAAAATTAATCTATCCTCAGAGACATATACTATCTACCGAAACCAAAAAAAATTTATGTGATGCTTTAGTTCTCTCTCATTTAAATCATTGTGACACAGTATATGGCCCATGTCTTGATGCTTAAGATCGTCAACGAATACAAAAGATACAAAATTCTTGTATTAGACTGATTTATGGAATAAGAAAATTTCAAAAAATTTCGCACAAATTTAAAGAATTAAAATGGTTAAACATGTTTAATCGTAGAAACTTACATTTAGCAGTTTTTTATCATAAAATATATACCACAAAAACGCCGGCTTATTTACATACTAAACTCACTTTCAGAACAGATATCCACAATTTGAATGTGAGGAAGAAAACAATTCTTCGTATTCCACGTTTTTACAAGTCTATTTTCAAACGTTCGTTTTCATATGGCATAGCAGTCCACATCAATAAAATACATGCTCTAAATCCATTATATCTTCGATGTTCGGCTTTGACATTTAAACAAAAATACAAAAACTATCTCTTTGATTTGCAGAAATAAATACCCCTTCTTGCTTACATCACCCTCTCTTTCCTCTTGTTATATCTTAATATTTTTATGTATATATATTATTTTAATCACTCCTCGTTTGAAATTTGTCATTTTCTTGTTGATATGTATTGTTCAATCAGTGTTGGTTTTATATTTTATTAAGTATTTCATATATACTGGCATTGGTGGAAGAGCAGGAAAGGACTACTCGTCTGAACCTGAACCAATCTAGCCATTTATCCACATCAGTTGGAAACATTCCAAAAATTGTCGCTATTTTGTAATGATCATCCTATACTATATTGTGTTTATGTTATATACTTAATGTGGATAATAAATGTATTATTATTATTATTATTATTAATTGGACCCAGGACGTGATGCCAGACAATATTGAACACAGCTACCAAATGTCACATTATTGTGAAAACATTGTGGTTATATTATGTAAAATATTATGAATGATCATTTGATAATTTGAGTATGAAATAGTATAGTATGTGAAAAATGCAATTAGTTTATGTGAGGTGTTTGTTGGTTTTTCATGTTATTTTATAAAGAATACACAGTTTTATTTTAGAACTGACTTTTTTATATTTTATACTTTGACATTGACAAAATACAATTATCAATTTTTTATAAACTATTACCTACTTTCTCAACACCTTGTCCTAATATTTATAAAAAACATTTTATATTAGTTAATACAAAGAAAAAACATAAACTTATAAATCTGACTTAACTAACAAATTTCTATGTTTCTCAAACTTGACAGACTTTAATGCTTTTGTAAAAATGTCGGCAATATTATCCTGTCTACACAAATATTCTACAATTATTAAACCATCTCTTATTTTCTCATGAATAAAGTGGAACCTAACGTCAATATGTTTAGATCTTCTGTTAAACTGAGCATTTTTTATTATACTGATTGCACTTTGATTGTCAATATTTAAAATGATGTTTGAGTCTTGAAAAATCAAACTTTCTAATAGTACCATCAAAAACAATAATTCTTTAACACATTCTGCAGCTGCAATGAATTCAGCTTCAGTCGAGCTCAATGCTACTATAGGTTGTTTCCTGGAACACCAGCTTATTGGTCCACCGGCATAAAAAACAACATACCCTGTAGTACTCTTTCTCGTAGTTTTGTCACCAGCAAAATCACTATCGCTGTATGCTTCTAGTTTTGCTTTTTTTTCATCTTTCTTGTAAACTATACCATTGTTCTTCGTAGCTCCAAGATATCTTAAAATTCTTTTCACATTATTTATGTCTGACATTGTTGGATTTTCCAAATTTCTGCTACAAAACCCAACTGCATATGCTATGTCGGGTCTAGTTTTATTGGATAAGTATAAAAGGCTCCCAACTGCCTCACGATAAGGGAATTTTATTTCTTGTTTTGACTCTGCGGATTTTTCATCATATTCTGTAATTGATGTAGATACAGCTTTTGCATTTGTCATTTCAAATCTATCTAGAACACTTTCAATGAAGTTTTCTTGATCCATTTTAATCCAATTGTCACCTTTTGTTATTCTTATGCCCAAGAATGTATCAACTTTGTTAAACAGTTTGACTTCAAACTGTTCCGTTAATATTTCCAGTAATTCATCTATTTCTTCAGAGCTTTCTCCCGCTATCAATCCATCGTCTACATAAATTGCTAAAAGTAGAGTTCCTTTTCTGTTTCTAAATATGCAATGATCAACACTTAAAGTTTCCATATTATTTTGTTTCAAGAACTTCGTGAAATGTTCGTTCCATCTCATAGGTGCTTGTTTCAGTCCATATAAAGATTTCTGCAATTTACAAACTTTGTTATGTTGCCTCTCATAACCTTCAGGTATCTGCATGTATATGTCTCCATTTATTGTACCATATAGGAAAGCTGTCTTTATGTCAAATTTCTTTATTTCATATTCTTTTTGCACTGCAATGGCTAGCATCAATCGCAGTGAGCTAACTTGTATCACTGGACTAAATACCTCTTCGTAATCAATACCTTTCTGTTGTTGACAACCTCTTACAACCAGTCTGGCTTTGTACGTTCCATCGTCTTTTATTTTGAATACCCATTTGTTTGTCAAAATCTTATTTCCATATGTTTCATCTTTGTCTACATACTCCCAAGTTTTGTTTTTCTTCAATGATTCTATTTCTTCTTCTATAGCATATTTCCATAAATCTTTCTCTTGTCCTTCTATTGCTTCATTGTACGTTAATAAAACATAATCTTCGAAATGCTTTGGTTTGTTTATTTTTCTTCCCCTTTTTGTAACTGTTTTACCTTGTCCCAAATTTAAATCGTCTTCGCCGCTATTTTCAAAAATGTATTCTATTTCGTTTTCTTGTGATATTGTGTCATTTTCAGGTGTCTCATCATTGTTTTCTGTTTCATTTACTTGCTGTATATTATTCTGTATCTGAATTTCCTGCTGTTGCCTTTTCTGTGTTTGATTTTCTCGTTCTTCACTGTTATCTGTCCCATTTTCTGATTCCATTTCATTTTCATAATTCAATTTTATTTTATTCAAAGTTTTATTATGAATTTTAGGTTTTGTAAAAACTACATCTCTTCTTATTATTATATCTTGTTTGCTTTCATTCCATAAGCGGTATCCAGTTGGTGCATATCCCATAAATAAATGTTTTTCAGATCGGCTGTCCAATTTTTTTAAATATCCAAGATTTTTTGAGTATACTTCTGATCCAAAAACTTGTAGTCTTTTTAAGTTTGGCTTTTTTCCTGTCCACATTTCATAGGGCGTCATGTTTACATTTAGAGATTCTGTAATACTTCTGTTTAAAATGTATGTACCGACTCTTGCTGCTTCTCCCCAAAACTTTTGGTTTGTATTTGTTTCAAATAGTAAAACTCTCACTTTTTCTATCAGTGTCCTGTTTAGTCGTTCTGCTTTACCATTTAGCTGAGGTGTGTGTGGTATTGTATAATCAAGAATGATTCCATTTTCTTCACAGTAGTTTCTTAAGTTACCACTTACATATTTGCCACCATTGTCACATCTTATCTTCTTAGCTTTTAGATTTTGTTCTCTCTCCATCTCTGCTATATATTGTTTTAGGAAATCTGTTGTTTCACTTTTATGTTCCAGGAGATATATTACGCAGTAGTGTGTGTAATCATCTAATACTGTAATCATGTATTTTTTATTGGCCCATGTTGGTGGGTCGATTGGACCACATAAATCGCTGTGTATAATTTCTAATGGTACTTTGGCTCTGGTCCTCTCGGTGTTCAATGGAAGTCTTGTCTGTTTCCCTCTCATACACACGTCACATGGCAGTTCAAATAGGTCACAATCTTTTGAGCTAATATCCATTCCTGTCACTATTTCTTGTTCAATTATTTTCTTCATACTTTTGATGTTCATATGTCCAAGTTTACGATGCCAGTTTATTACTTTTTCTACTTTTGTTTCGGTCAACAGACTTTCGTCCATGCATTCTTCCGTGTATTCACTCATTATATCTTCTTTTATAAGTTCTATGGTGTAAAGTCCTCTCTCATTTTTCATTCCTTCTAAAACTTTTTTATTTTCTTTCATCACATATACTTTATTTTCCTCAAATATCACTTTCCCATCATTTTGAGTAATAGCATTTACTGATAATAAATTTCTGCTAAGTTCTGGTACATATAGTACCTCATTCAAAATACATTCTTTTGTATTTATTGTTCCAATTCCTTCTGCAGTAATCTGAGTACCTTTCTTTGCTACGCATATGTCTGTTTGTTGATCTGATAAGGTTTCAAACAATCCTATGTCATTTACCATATGAGCTGTGCTTCCTGAATCAAATATAAACATATTCTTTTCGGTTTCATCAAAATTTTTATTTTCTGTCAAAAAGGACACTTTTTTATATGTGTTGTGTTCAGTTTTATTTTTACTACTTGTACTAGGCTTGTCTCTGTAAAAACAACTGTTTTCGGTGTGGTTAGTTTTCTTACAAATACTACATCTTTTAAAAATTGTTGTGTTTTGACCGCTTTGATTGTTATTTAGATTTTTATCTTCATTTTGTTGTCTTCCATTTTCAATGCAATTTCTATTTCTATATTTACAAAATCGAGCTATGTGATTGGGTTTCTTACAAATATGGCATAATTCATCTTCATCTTTCAGATCTTTCTTTATCTTTGTTTTGGTTTGCAGTTTCTTCTGATAATAATCTTGAAATGAAATTTTCTAAGGTTTTTTTCGGCACGAGGAGTTGACTCCCAAGCAGTCTTGAAAAATCTAAATCTTTCAGGTAAAGTGCTTAATATTTTTGAGATCAACATTTCGTCTGTAACTTCTTGCTTTAATGCTTTAAGTCTATATGCTAAATTCTGTAGCTTACTCACATGTGTCGATATGTCGTTACCCCTTTCATAGCTAAAACAAAAAAAATCTTCTAATAATCTGCATTTTTGATCTTCACTGTCCTTTTGACATCCAGACAAAAATTGGATCAAACCTTTGAACAATTTGTTACCGAGTTAAAACTGTTAGCTGTTAAATGTAAATTTGGTAGTCTACAAAGCGAGTTAACTAAAACCATGATTATTTGTGGTATTTCAAATAATGATATTCGAGAAAAACTTCTGCAAGAAAGTGATGATGTTAAATTAGAGGAAATTGTCCAGAAATGTATCATTTATGAAAGTGCCAAAGTTAACAGCAAAGATATAGCCAGTGCTGATACAGATGGTACATCAATAAATGCTGTCAATAAAAAGTATGGAACAACCTCCAAGAAAATAAATGATTGTTCAAAGTGTGGATTTTCTCATCTGCTCAATAAATGTCTAGCATATGGAAAAGAATGTAACTTTTGTCAAGCCAAGAATCATTTCGGAAGTAAGTGCATGAAAAAAAGAAACAGAAACAAGTTAAATGAAATACATGTAGAAAATATTAATGCAATTACAGAAGACAATAATGGTGAGTTCATGTTTATTGGAGCTATAAATAATGTGAGTAATATAAATAATAGTACAACTTCAGAGTGGTCAACAATATTAGAAATAAATAATAAAAATTTAAAATTGATACTGGTGCAGATGCAAATGTATTGTCATTAAGCACTTTTAATTATGTAGGCTTATCACATAAGTTAATTAAAAATACTGATAGTAAATTAAAATCATACACAGAAAATGAGTTGCCAGTCATTGGAAAATGTAAATTATACTGTTTCAAAAATGATAAATGTTATGATGTTGATTTTTTTGTGGTTAAAGATGATCTCCAAGCAATAATAGGTCTTAAATCTAGTATTTATTTGAATTTAATTAAAAGAATTGATTCTGTGGTGTCAAACAATTGTAGCAAAGTAGTTCAGGCATATGGTGATGTATTTGAAGGAATAGGGTGTATTCATCAAAAGTGCGCAATTAAATTGGAAGAGAACAGTAAACCAGCCATTCAACCAATTAGGAAAGTGTCACTTTCCTTAATGCAACCTTTACAGGAAGGTTTAGAGAGTTTGGTTGAGCAAAAAATCATAGAAAAAGTTGAAGGTCCAACTGATTGGTTGAATGCTTTGGTACTGGTCCGCAAACCTAATGGTAAATTGCGAATCTGTTTAGATCCAAAGGATGTTAACGATGAAATTTATAAAATACCCACCTTTGACGAAATTTTTAGCAATTTAGCAGGTGCAACAGTATTTAGCACTCTCGATGCTGCCAGTGGTTTCTATCAGATTCCTCTAGATGATGAGAGCACAAAACTTTGTGCCTTTGGAACGCCATACGGCAGGTATAAATTCTTAAGACTCCCCTATGGCATAAAGTGTGCTCCAGAAATGGGGAAAAGACCAAGAGGAACATGATACGCGATTGAAAGAGGTTTTAGAAACTGCTAGGCAAAATAATGTAAAATTTAATAAGGAAAAATGCAAAATGGGGCAGTCCACAATTAAATATATGGGCCATATTATTTCTGCAGCAGGTATAGCGCCAGATCCTAATAAAATAAAGTCAATCACAGAGCTACCAAGACCACAAAATAAACAAGACATTCAAAGAATATTAGGTATGTTAACTTATGTCAGTAAATTTATTGTAAATTTTTCGGATAAAACAAAACCGTTACGTGAATTAATTAAAAAAGATAATGAATTTATTTGGCAACAAGAGCATGAAGAAGCATTTCTAAATTTAAAACAAACGTTGATAAATAAACCAGTTTTACAATTTTTTAACCCAAAAGAAAAAATTACACTGTCTGTAGATGCTTCAAAATCGGGTGTGGGAGCTTGTTTAATGCAAAATAACCTTCCTTGTGCGTATGCCTCAAAAGCATTAACTGAAACCCAAACGAGGTACGCACAAATTGAAAAGGAATTATATGCAATTTGCTTTGGAGTAGATAAATTTTATCAGTATGTGTATGGTCAACAAATTACAGTAGAAACTGACCATCAACCTTTAATTTCCATTTTCAAAAAACCATTAAAAAAGTGCCCTGCTGGTCTACAAAGGATGATGCTACAACTACAAAAATTCGATATTGAGCTTAAGTACAAACCTGGAAAACAATTGATCCTGGCTGATGCTCTTTCGCGTGCATATTTACCTTGCAGTGAAAGTACAGACTTGGATCAAGATATTGACAGTCAAGTTTGTCTAGTTAGATTAGAATTAAATGCTACAGATGAAAAACTTAAAGAATTCCAATTTCATACTGAACAACATCCTGTTTTGAAAGATGTGAAACAAGTTGTTTTAAATGGATGGCCAAATTCAAATAAAAAATTGAAAGAATCGGTTAAAATGTTTGCTCCATATAAATCAGAGTTAACCATTTCAGATAATTTAATTTTCAAGGGTAAATATTTAGTTGTTCCTAAGGCATTACAATCTGAAATGCTTAACCGAATTCATTATAGTCATTTAGGCATAAAAAAATGCATTAAATTAGCTCAAGAGTCTCTATTTTGGCCAAATATGACTCAACACATTAAAGACAAAATTTCACTTCGTCATCAATGCTTAACTTACGCAAACTCTCAAGTTAAAGAACCTTTAAAGTCCCATGATATACCTCTGCTACCTTGGAATAAGATATCGTGTGATATTTTTGAACTTAATGGTAAAAAATATCTTTTAATAGTAGACTACTATTCGAAATATATTGAGGTTGAAGATCTAAACAATAACACTACTAGTAGCTCAATAATTAAGCATCTTAAAGCAATTTTTTCTCGTCATGGAATTCCCCTTACTCTAGTAAACGATTGTGGTCCCCAACTAAAATCAAAAGAATTTGAAAATTTTTGTAAAGAATGGGAATTTGAACATGTAATTACGTCACCAACTAATGCACAATCCAATGGTATGGCAGAGAGAAACGTCCAAACGGCTAAAAAAATTTTTAAAAAAATTCTAGATGATAAAAAAGATATTCAAATGGCCTTGCTTCATTATAGATCCACCCCTATTTTTGATAATATTTCACCAGCGGAATTACTTATGTCTAGGAAATTGAGAAAAAATTTAATGGTAACCAAAAATCAATCTAAGCCTAAGATTTGTTCTACATATAATAAAAATGTTATCGAAAAAAATCAACAACACCAACAAAAACATTATAATAAAGGAAAAAAATTCTTACCCGAACTTAGTGTCAATGAAAAAGTTTATGTTCATAGAGAACCAAATGGCAACTGGTTTCCTGGTATAGTTGTGCAAAGAGTTAGAAATAGAGATTATAAAGTGCAAATGAATAATGGTTCTATTTTAATTCGTAACCGTAAGTATATTAATAAATTAAATGTAACTGAATCAGTCAACAACGATAATCAGTGTTCATTTGAAAAAGAGAAAAAAATAATATGTAATAATAGCCCTAAGAATCACGATTTATCTCAACAGGAAGTTAGGTATTTTATAGAATTAGACAATACAGTAGATACTAGTGATGTTATAGAGGTAGAAGTTGTAAGTGAAAACATGACTGATAATGACAGTGATACTGATAGTGAATATTCCAGTGCATCTAGTAATGATCACGAAGAAATTACAATAGTAATTACAAATGAAAGTGAGTCTGAAGGTTCATATGTAGAAACAGAAATTTATAAAAAAATGAATGTCACTAAAGCAGGTAGACTTTCCAAGCCACCTTCTAGATTTGAATAATGTTTTAGTTTTTAGGAATTGTTCTTTTTATGTATTTGTTTTTTTTTATCTTTATTTGTGAACTGAATTATGTTCTTGAAAGGGGAGATGTGAGGTGTTACCATTGGTACAGGCGGAACGTGCCTGAGAGGTGAATGATGACAGGATTGACAGACGACGCGGGCGGGGAATTAACGAACATGTCGAAAAGCAAATAAAAGCCTTTATAAATTCAATAGTGTTTTTATATAATAAATTACAAAACTAACGGTTTATATGTTGAATTATCCTTTATTTACATTGGAAGTTTAGGTATAGCACAAAATAGAGTAGAACAGGATTTGGTTTAAAAAAATATGATTATATTGCAGGTACCGTAATGTGTGTAAAACCATTATTGAAAATAAGATTTTACTTATAAACTCTGCTTCTTTTTCAGCGATAAATGATCCAAACTTGATGATTTCCTTTCTTTCGGTGGTGAAGAAAGTGCACTGGTACTTAAAGTACAATCTTGGTCCATATTCAAATAGTAACAAAGCGATACAACAAAACAACACAAAATAAGATGTAAGAAACACAAATACAATAATATGAGGTGATAAGTCCAAATACAATATGGAATAGCAAACGCAAACAAAATAATCAGTAAACGCGCAAAAGTGGTAATTGGATTGGAATATTTTTATGTAAATGAACACAAGTGTCACAACTGACAAATAGCGTTGTCAGTTCTATCAAAAGATCTGTGTGAAACGGGCGGTTATCTGACCAATGATTAGCATGCAGAAATGCCAACTTAAACTCAAATCGCTCCTCTTACAGTCTTACAAATAAAAAAACTCGTATGCTTAGGTTATTCCGAACTTATATTAGGAATAGTTATCCTGAATATAAAGTAAGTATAACAACTGAATATATTTTCACAAATAAACTTGGTGTAACATCTGTATAACTATTCTACCTTTATTCGAAAATTATGGTTTGGCAACGTCGAAACCCCTAGCGTTGGTACATAGAACAGCATAAAATTTAGTGACATGTGTCTAATTTTTACCTCCTGTGGTATTTTTATGAAAGATGAAAGAAGAACATGAACAAGAACACTACTTGTATCATTGTATTTGTATAAGCACGAGTGGAGTTTAAGTTTATTAAGTTAATTTGGTTTTTTTAAATAAGTTCGAAAAAATGGCCGGTAATAAAAGAGAACGCTGTATCAACTGGGAAAGCGAAGAAAAAGTGAGCAAATATTATTTCCCTACTATATTATTAAATAAATGTGAATATCCGTATTTCATTTCAGCGCCTTTTAAGAGATATTGTGGGAGATTATCTGAAAATAATAGAAAATAAAGATTTGAGTACCAACACAAATAAGGCAAAATTAAATGCATGGTTGGAAATTACTGAGAGGTAATTATATATTAGAATGTGATTATTTTGAATTTTGTAAAACTAATTATTTTAAAAGTTTTCAATTTCAACAATGTTATTATGTTCTTCAGGTTTAATTCTGCTAATGTTAGAAATAGGGACAAAAAGCAGCTGATGAATCAGTGGAAGTTAGTAAAACTTAATTGTAAGAGGGAAATGTCCCAGTTAAGAAGGGATCAGAACAAAACCGGTGGTGGTCCTAAACCCCCATCTCCTCCTCCAGAGGTATTGGAGATAGCGGAGATGATTCCTTTGGAGTTGGAAGTAGATCACAACGAATTTGATTGTGATGGTGCAAAGGTACGTACACTACATTATTGTTGTTTGTTTTTCAACATAATAAACCATTTTTTTGGGAAGTTACATATGCTATTGATGGGAACGTACCTAGTACTTCACATGAGGTAATATATTTCAACTCAATTATTATGATTAATACTTGTTTAATATGATTTTTGTCACGGTAACAGTGCATAGGTATACTATTACATTTTTCCCTAATGTATTGAACATTTTTTTAGGAAGCCATGTATGTATGTATGTATGTGTGTGTGTTTGGGGTAACATTCACTGAGACCTAAAAGATCTATTGTGCCCCCTTACTTCTACTTAGTTTCTGAGGAGAGTCTCTGAAACTAGTAGCTCCTTCAGTCCTATTTCCCGGAGGAATTTTAGGATATCTGCAGGCTTCAGCTCAGGTAAATGTTCCTCTTCTATCCAGTAATATCCCAGGTTCTGTGCTCTAGGATTCTAGAGTGCTGTGCAGTTGGAAAGTATGTGGATGGAGGTTTCTTCTTCCATGCCACAGTATCTGCATTCTTCTTCCTCCACTAATTTGAGCTTTTTCAGGTGCCCATTCAGGCGACAATGTCCCGTTAGGATCCCTGTTAAAACTCTTAGCGCAGTCTTGCTTTGACTTATGCATTCATTTGATCTCCTTAGGTTGTAGTCACCCAGGAGAATCTTTGATTGTCTAAGCCCTACTAGATCTTTCCAATGGTCAGATCTTCTCTTTCTTTCGGCTTCGCCTATTTCTTCCAATATTACATTGGGGCTGATTCCGCAAAAAGGTTCAGGCCCCCAGAAGGGTATTTCCGACCCCCTCTTTGCTAGTTCATCTGCTATTTCATTTCCTTCTATTCCAGTGTGTCCTGGAATCCATAGTAGGGTAACTATATTGTTCTCGCCTAATTCATTTAGTATGTCTAGGCATTTTCAAACCATTTTAGAACTGATTACGCAAGAGCTCAGTGCTTTGATGGCTGCTTGACTATCTTTCATTATGATAATCCTTTGTCCTCTGTATCCTTTATCAAGATTGAACTGGGCGCACTTTCTTATGGCGTGGATTTCCGCTTGAAAGATACTTGGGGTTTTTCCCAAGCTTTCGGAGTGTTTGGTTCCTGGCCCGAACACTCCTATCCCAGTTCCTCCTATTGCTTTTGAGCCATCTGTGTACCATTGAATGGCATTCTTTCCAATTCTGGTAATGGTATTCGGATCCCATTCCTTCTTGTTGCTGAATTCTGTAACGAATTTCTTCGAAGAGTTGTACTTTCTCATCATACCGTCTTGTGGCATGTCCCAGGTTGTCTGATTTCTAAGAAGTGGAGAGGTGATTTTTCTTTTAATGATTCCCTCTCTACTTAGTCTGTATCTTGTTTTTTCTGCAACACTCTCCACCACCATATGTAGAGGGGTGAGGTTGAGAATTACTTCCATTGCTGCCGTTGGGCATGTACTCATTGCTCCTGTAATGCATATACAAGCTAGTCTTTGAATTTTGGAGAGGTTTTCTCTCGTTGTCAATAGACTAGTTCTGCTGCTCCATGCAATGGCTCCATAAGTGATGATTAGTCTCTCTATGGCAGTGTACATCTAGCTTAGGATTTTTGGGTTGCAACCCCAATTTCTCCCTGCCAGATTCCTACAGACCATAAGAGCCATTTTCGCCTTGTGGGTAATCTCCTTTTCGTGTTTGTTCCACAGGAGCTTACTATCTAAAATCAAACCTAGATACTTGACTTCTTGTCTCCATTCAATCTCGTTTCCATTAAGTTTTATGGTTTTGAGGTTGAGTTTTCTTTTCTCAGTGACGGCTATCAAGATGGTTTTAGTGGGGTTGATGCTGAGTCCCACTTGCCTACACCAGCTATTTGTATAGTTCAGACCCGTTTGTACAATATCACAAAGGGTGTTTTCGAATTTCCCCCTGGCTGTTATGACAATATCGTCGGCATATCCTTGGCAGGATATTCCTAGATTCGTCAAACCACACAGGAGTTCGTCAACCGTCAGACTCCACATTGAAGGGGATGCTACTCCTCCCTGTGGGCATCCTCTGGTAGTGCAGATGGAGACAATGTCTTTGCTTGTCCTTGTCTCTGCTACTCTTGTGGTGAGCAGTTCCGACATCCATTTGGATGTTGTGCTGTCAACACCTCTTCTGCTTAATGCTCTTTTGACAGCCTCATGTGGAGTGTTGTCAAAAGCTCCTTCTATGTCCAAAAATGCACATACTACAGTTTCTTGGTTGTCTGGAGCACCTCGGATATCCTCCGTCAGTTGTACCAGTGCAGTCTCCGTAGATCTGCCTGCCCGGTAAGCGTGCTGACATGGGTGGAGAGGTAGTCTCTCTAGGATTTCCGTTCGAATGTAGTTGTCAATTGCTTTTTCCATCGTTTTGAGTACAAACGATGTTAGGCTAATTGGTCTAAAGGATTTGGGGTTTGTTGTGTCCCTTTTCCCAGTTTTTGGAAGGAAGGTTACTATTGCCCTTCTCCAAACTTCTGGTATATAACCCAGTTCTAAGCTACTTCGACTAATTCTAGCCAGATGCGGTAGAATTTTGTCTTGAGCTTGCTGGAGCAATGCTGGGAAAATTCCATCTGCTCCCGGTGTCTTGAAAGGCGAAAAGGTGTTCATAGCCCATTTCAACCTATCATTACTACAAATGTGTTTGGCCATTGTAATACTTGCTCTCGAAGGTCTATTATGAGCTTCGAGAGGATTGTCTCCCCTATTTGGGATGCTCCCAGGAAAATGAGTTTCTAGTAAGAGTCGAACTCTTTCCCCCTCATTTTCGGTATAATTGCCGTCTGGCTTTCTCAAAGCCATATCTGTGTTGACCCTACTTTTCGCCATAACTTTGTAAAGTCTTGCCGCAGCAGGTGTTGCGTCTATATCTTCACAGAATTTCCTGAAGCTATTTCTTTTAGCTTTTCTAATTTCCTTGTAGTAGGTATTTCTCACCTCGGTGTACTTCTGCCAGTCTCCGGTGAGTTTTGCTTTATTGTTTGAGATCCTAGTTCTGACAGATGTTTGTTCCACCAAGGTGCATCTTTGCTGCTTTGTTGTTTTTGAAGAGGGCAGCTCGATTCAAACGCATCGATTATTGCCCTGTTCAGATCCTCTAGCTCATTTTCCAGGCCGAGATGGTGCTTAGCCCTTCCTTTTCTCTGGATTTGTGCTAGATTTCTTTTTGGATTGGTGTTATAAGTGTCCCAATCTGTTTTTCTTGGTATTCTCCTGAGGCTTGCCTCGGGTATGCCCAGTTCTAATTTGAATGTTATGATACTATGATCGGAGAGAGACGGTTCACCTGATACTCTCCAATCTTTTACTATTTGTCTTAGATCCTGTGATGCCAGTGTGATATCTAAAACTTCTTGCCTTACCCTTGTTACAAATGTAGGTGTATTCCCTATATTGTGGATATTAAGGTTTTTATTAAGGATATATTCTAAAAGTTGCTCACCTCTTTTGTTGGTGTTGCTACTGCCCCAAACGGTGTTGTGTGCATTGGCATCACATGCTAGAAGTAGAGGTAGTCTCTTCTCTTCGCAATACTTCACCAGCTTTTGTACTTCTGGGGGTGGTGCAGGCCCATCTCCCTCAAAGTAGCAGGATGCTATCACTATTTCTTTGCCCTCCTTCTTGTGTTCGAAGTATGCTCGAATTGGAACGAGGTCTCGAGTCATGTATTCTGAAAGACAAAAATAGTTAATATTGTTCCTTATCATAATACATGTTCTTGGTATATCACTACCAGTGTGATATACTATTTTAGCATCTTTACATGCTAATCCTCTTACCTGTTTATTATTAACCCAAGGTTCTTGGATTAAACATATACCCCATTGGTCCTTGGTGAACAATCTTGTGATCACCGCCGATGCTCCTTTGGCATGGTGAGCATTAACTTGAGCTAAGTTAATTCCCACCATCCTGCTGGTTTTCTTCTTGGGTGTTTCCCTCTTTCGTCAGGGTGATGTCCCCATCTGAAAGAGTACTGTCCCCTTTTTAGGAAGCCATATATTATGTCAACAGTGAAAATGTACCTAGTACATCACATGAGGTAATATATTTCAATGCAATTATTACGATTAGTACTTGTTTAATCTGATTTTTGTCATAACAAAATTAGTTATGATCCTAATAAATACATAACATTTTATTACTTTTCACAATTTTTTTGTAGATAAAATATGATATTCAAAATATGAATTTACTTACACCAGAGAAAGAAACACCTAAGAAACCTCTAATTAAAACACCGGTATGAAAAAAAATTATTATTATTTTACACCAATTATAACACATACATTTTTTTTAGAAATCCAAAAAAAAATTATTTCAATTTTTCCGAAGCATCCTTCCAGGATATGCATATGTTTTGGAAACTGGAGGACGAAAGAATGCAATGGGAGCATGAGTTGCGCATGGAGCATATGTCGGAGCAACATGCACAGATTATGAAAAATTTAAAATTACATGAAGAAATTCTTATGAAAAATTTAAACAACAAATAAAATTAATAAGTAAAATTTTTTAAAGTAATTTAAGTTTATTTTGTCTTCAGTAATTTTATATTTTAGTTAAGGTTAGATTTACTGTAATTTTTTAGTTTAGATTTATTATAATTGTTTAGTTTAGGTTTACTATAATTTTTTAGATTAGGTTTATCATAATTGTTATTTTTTATTGTTCACATTATGTTAATATATTACATTCATTCATTAAATATTAATTTTATAAATGTCTAGTTATTTTATTAAAAGTTTTACTCTATAAATAAAGATCTTGCTACAGCACCACGAACTACATTTTGGCGATTGACTGGTGCTACTGGTGGTTGAGGTGGATGTTGCATACCATCATCAACAAAGGGTGGTTCTTCCAATTCAATAGCAATGTTATGTAGCACTGCCAAAGCTACTATATACATTTTAGTGTTATCCAAAGAAGTTCTGAAACCACTCAACAAACACCTAAATCTTTTTTCAAACACCAAAACATCTTTCAACAGTATTACGAGTTCTAATATGAGCATAGTTGTAGCGTTCTTCACTTCTGGTAGTTGGATTGAGCACAGGAGTGAATAAATAGGGAGTGCAAGCATAACCTGAGTCTCCTAGTAACAGCCCGTGAAATTCCCCATCTTCTAATCGTTGCTTTAGTGTGCTCTCATTAAAAATGCGGGAGTCATGGGTGCTTCCACGCCAATGGGCAACAATATTTCTTATTTTCAGGCTGCTGTCACAAACCACCTAAAACAAAATTCTCATCACAAGATCCATAGCAATCACAAAAAAAATTTATTTCACCTGAACATTCAAGGAACTATATCCTTTTCTATTGATATAAAATTGTCCGTGAGGACTTTGTACTTTTGGTATTTTAATATGGGTGCAGTCTATTGCACCAATAACTTTTTTTAAACCAGCTAAATTTTCAAACTGCTGCATGATATTAATTTCTTCATGCACAGTATTTCTCTTTTAGGTGGGAAATAAATTAATGGTCTTAGAACTTTTGATAACATGGGAACTATTTCATAAATGTATGTTTTTGTTAAATCAGCTGAAATTCCAAATAAAGTACCCAAAGTTACATAAGTTAAGTTTGTCTTGAACTTTGTTAACACTAACATTAATCTCTCTTTTACACTCAACCGATGACTTCTCTTGTCCTTACAATATTTTTTAAAAATCTCCACTATAGCATCAAATATTTTAAAATTATTTACACCTGTAAAATTTTTTAGTTTTTCGTCACTATCCATAATGAGTTCACACAATGTCAGCACTTTTGGCGTGTTCACTTGCACTCCTGTGTCCCTTGTACTTGGTCCTGCACAGAGTTCTTCAATAGATTTTTGCAGAGGTTGGGAACTAACAGAATTAAATAAATTTAGTAAGGCTTCTGCTGCTTCTTGGTCCTCCAAATCTATATTCAAAATTTCCTCTTGCTGATTCTCAATATTCACCTCCATCGGTTCACAAATCGCACTATTTTTTGTTGGACATTGTTCTTGTTTTTTTCGAATAGCTCTGGACGATGGTCCAGGGGATGTACTACAGGATCCTAGTGGCAGATTCTGGGACGGCACGGCAAAAGATTTCAATGTTCGACGTTTTACTCTAACTAACAAAAAAGTAATGGAATATAAAGGATTTAAATCATAGTACTTACACTTACCTTTCTGTAAAAAATCACTTTCGAGAAAATGTAATGAGCAGACTTTCATCGTATTTGACACATCTTTTCCGATTTTTAATGTTCTTATCCACAACAATCTTCTATCAATTAGTTCCTTGGAACCAAGCTTATTTACACCTGTAAAATTTTTTAGTTTTTCGTCACTATCCATAATGAGTTCACACAATGTCAGCACTTTTGGCGTGTTCACTTGCACTCCTGTGTCCCTTGTACTTGGTCCTGCACAGAGTTCTTCAATAGATTTTTGCAGAGGTTGGGAACTAACAGAATTAAATAAATTTAGTAAGGCTTCTGCTGCTTCTTGGTCCTCCAAATCTATATTCAAAATTTCCTCTTGCTGATTCTCAATATTCACCTCCATCGGTTCACAAATCGCACTATTTTTTGTTGGACATTGTTCTTGTTTTTTTCGAATAGCTCTGGACGATGGTCCAGGGGATGTACTACAGGATCCTAGTGGCAGATTCTGGGACGGCACGGCAAAAGATTTCAATGTTCGACGTTTTACTCTAACTAACAAAAAAGTAATGGAATATAAAGGATTTAAATCATAGTACTTACACTTACCTTTCTGTAAAAAATCACTTTCGAGAAAATGTAATGAGCAGACTTTCATCGTATTTGACACATCTTTTCCGATTTTTAATGTTCTTATCCACAACAATCTTCTATCAATTAGTTCCTTGGAACCAAGCTTAGTTTCAACAAAAACCTTCGATTTTCCTGCTTTCGGGAAAAGATGAAAACTTAAATCAGGATTTCGCTTTATCCAAGATGAACACTGGGGTACACAGCAATACTGGTTCATTTCAAAAATCTCCAACAATATATATAAACACACAAAAATTAACAATCACAACTGAAGCTCTATGATATCTCATAAACAACAACAAAGACAATGGCCGCACAATGGCTCTTAGCTCGGTTCTCTCACTGACCGCAAGAGGGCGTATCGCTTAGCACGAATCGTTTATAGAATTGAATAGTCAAACACGAAATAAACAAAGGGAACAAAAGGTAACTACTAGAGGTTTTTTCACCGCGAATACTAACTACACATGCGCAATTTGTGAAGGTGATCATAGCATCTACACGTGTGACAATTTCTTAAGAAAATCTGTTAGCGAAAGGTGGAATCTAGTAAGAGAAAAACATTTATGTAAAAATTGTTTGAGATCGGGACACTCCACTAGACAATGCAAATTAGGGCACTGCCGCAAGTGTAAGGCATGGCACAATTCATTATTACATTCAGAAAATAAAGATCGCAATAGTACGGAGGCTTCGGATCAAAATAATAGGGCCATCTCTAGGCATCATAATAGTACGGGCGCTTCAAGCCGCAATAGCATGGTTAATTCGGATCGCGATAATAATGCAAACAATACATGTAATAATTATAGTACGGTCAATATAGGGCAAACAACGCGCGAAATGCCAAACAATATTGAAATTTCGGGAGCAAACTCCATTGAGGAAGCAAATATATGCTGTGCTAACGGTGCGCTTTCCAGTAGCCCGACTGGTTACGGTTTTCTTTCGACAGCCATTATACAGGTGATCGATTATGAAGGTAAACCTCATAAAATACGTGCTTTATTAGATTGTGGGTCTCAGTCGTCATTCATTACCATTAGCATGTGCAATAGACTAGGGATCAAACCACAGGAAGTCAATTTAGAGCTTTTGGGCATAGGGAATAAATCGTCTACTATTGAAGGCAAATGCAATTTGAAATTCTCTTCAGTTAACGGATCATATACAGGGTCAATCACATGTTATTTGCTTCGAAACATTACCAACATTCTTCCTCATACAAACATCAGTGCAAGCTCTATTCCAAAATCAGTTCGACTCGCAGATCCAGGATTTGGGAACACTGGCCCAATAGACATTTTAATAGGAGCAGACATGTTCTGGCAATTGATTGGAACAAACAAAATAATTTTAAAGGAAGGTCCTTCACTAATAGAAACTGTACTAGGTTGGGTAATTTCAGGTCCGTTAGGATTAGAGCGTCAAAACACTATATCTTGCAATTTGAGTGCAAACAATGAACTAAACAAGCTTCTTCAGCAATTTTGGGAAGTGGAAGAAATTCCAAATAATATTCACCTTTCTGAAGAAGAACAATTATGTGAAGACAATTTCAAAAACACGACACTTCGCGATTCAAATGGCAGATTTGTCGTCAAAATGCCATTGAAACAATCTCCAGACATGTTAGGCGAATCTAAAACACAAGCAGAAAGACGATTCAATTTATTAGAAAAAAAATTGTCTAGAAACGATAATCTTCGCGAACAATACACAAACTTTATGCGAGAATATAAAGCATTGAATCACATGTCACTTGAAAATAGAGATGATTCCAAAAACGTTGAGTATTACATGCCGCATCATGGTGTCTTAAAGGAAGACAGCATCACAACGAAATTACGAGTAGTCTTCGATGCTTCGGCTGCCACAACTAGTGGTCTTTCATTGAACAATATCCAAGCTGTTGGCCCTACGATTCAGCAAGATATATTCTCTATTATAATCAGATTCCGAAAATATACATACGTTGTGTCGTCTGATATAGCAAAAATGTACAGACAAGTCTTAATTCATCCTGATCACCGCCATCTTCAAAAAATAGTCTGGAGGGATAATCCGTCGGAACCACTAGAATATTATAATTTAAACACCGTAACCTACGGTCAAGCATCAGCAAGTTTCCTAGCTACACGTTGTATCTTCGAATTAGCCAATGAATGTGAAGCAGCACAACCAGATATAGCAAAACTATTACGACGCGACTTTTATGTAGACGACTTGCTGTCTGGTGCCGAAACCTTACAGCAAGCTGCATCTATCTGTCAGAATGTTTCACGCATTTTACAAACTGGTGGTTTTCTTCTCAGAAAATGGATATCAAACGATCCAAGAGTTCTTGAAGGAGTAAACGATAATAACGATCCGCTCGGTGTTCTACAATTTTCAAAGGACGAAACCACAAAACTTTTAGGTCTTACTTGGTCATGTCAACGAGATGTGTTACTCTACAATGTAAAATCCCCTCCTAATAAATCTAGTTGCACTAAACGAGAAGTTCTTTCATTAATTGCAAAAATCTATGACCCATTAGGTTTAATTGGCCCATGTACTATTATCGCAAAAATGTTAATGCAAAGATTATGGACAGAGAAATTAAGTTGGGACGAAAAATTGCCTATATCAATATTAAACTCTTGGACAAAATATAAAGACGAACTTTTCAATTTAAAGTCTCTAGAAATACCGCGTCATGCAGTTTGTCAAAATTTTGAAACAATCGAAATACATGGGTTTTCGGACGCATCTCAAGGAGCATATGGCGCGTGTATCTATCTTGAAAGTATCATCAACCAGGGAGATGTACAAACTAAATTACTATGTGCTAAATCAAAGGTAGCACCTATAAAAGCATTGAGCATTCCGCGCCTTGAGCTTTGCGCAGCGCTGCTATTAACTCGCCTTACGAAAAAGGTTATCGAATCCATTGACAATAACATTCATCGTTGTTATCTATGGTCAGACTCGACCATAGTACTCGCATGGATCAATACCAGTCACCATAATTTACAAAGCTTCGTTGCAAACCGAGTTTCTGAAATTCAGGCTTCACAAAATTTGTTTATATGTACCAACTAATGATAACCCCGCAGATTTTTTATCCAGAGGTTTATCTCCTAATCAGATTTTAGATCTATCCTTATGGTGGAACGGCCCATCATGGTTAAATTTAAGCGAAGAAAAATGGCCATGTTTAAATAAAAAAATAGATAATTTGCCAGAATTCTTTTAGCCTATTTTGTAATTATCTCCTCATATTTGTGTAATATGTAATTGCTATAAATTATTTGTTTGAAAACATCACCATCTTCTCCTTGCTTTTTATTTCAGTATTTGTTTCAGATTATTGATATTTATTGAATGTTTGTGTCTTTTTAACTTCATTATACTATATTTAATCATTTTTGCATCTGTCTAATCTTTTTCTGTATATCCATATTAAGGGTGAGAGGGTCACTGTTACATTTATTGTTGTACTTTTCGTCAATCATTTTTGCATCTTCTATCTAATCTTTTTCTGTATATCCATATTAAGGGTGAGAGGGTCACTGTTAGACTTATTGTTGTACTTTCCGTCGTTCTCTGATGATTGTTAACAACTATAAACTTATTGCTTATTTACTTTTTTTACACTACATGTTGATATCTCGAAATTACTTATCTACTCAGTTTATTGCTTTGTTGTTGAACTTGGTAACATTTATTGTTCTTAGTGTTTGTCATTGAAAAATGTGGAAAAAATGTTTCATTTACTGTGTACTTTTTCAATTGAAATAAAATATATAAATTTCATAATCTTTGCTTTATTTTACCTCACTTCAGGCATTATATGATCAATTTTTTGAGATTTCCTTTAATGTAGCTGTCTGTTTGATTGTTATCTATTGTAATATTAATCAAATGTTGAGTTACATTAAATGAAATCTCAAAAAATTAATCATAAATGCCATTTAACAATAAAAGTAAAATTACAGTGATTTTGAATACGCCGCCAAAACCTGTAAAATTACAGGAATCTTCTTTTTTGGTTTTTAGCGAAGACCACAACCATCTTAAAGAAGCTGGAGCTGCTGATCCAGCCCTCTAGATGGCGTCACCCGTACAATTAATTCGCTTCATTAAGCGCCACGGGTCAGTTTCCCATCTATCTGTGTTGTATTATCTCTGGAC
Source organism: Galerucella nymphaeae (assembly GCA_963978555.1). NCBI lineage: Eukaryota > Metazoa > Arthropoda > Insecta > Coleoptera > Chrysomelidae > Galerucella > Galerucella nymphaeae. Next base: position 12,708,326 of record OZ021715.1, on the reverse strand, counting down.
GTCGTTGACAGACCAAAGACTTTGTTTACAACTACGACCTACGTGTTATTCAATGTATTGATGTATTGCGTTTGTATATTAATGATGACGCATGGGAAAAGATCCAACCAACCAACTGTATACTAGGTGACAAGTAAATAATAATATGTAATACATAATAATTAATAAAAATTTATAATGTAATTGAAGATCTATTCCACTTTTGAAAAATTTATTCACAAACATTGGAGATCTTTTGTTTTATTGATAGACATGTTGACTATAGTTGTGACTAATATATTCTACTGTGTACTGTCAAATATTAGATATCAGTTAAGGTTACATCAATGTACGACGTACATTGTCAAAATATTACAGTAAAATCGAATTCAAAAGTGTACTTTAAATATAATCTGTTTAGTCATTAGGTTATGGGCCCTGACACTCACACAGGGCGGGAGAAGACAGTTCATTTAAGAATAAGTGGTAGGTTTTACCGCAGTAAAACGTTGGCTAGCAAAAGTGGAAGATACGAAACCAAATATGAATATTGCAGTAGTGTTCCCTCAGTTAAACTCTGATAATTTTAATAATTGGAAATTTAGATTTCAATAACTCTTAGGCGGAAGACAAATGAAAGTAACTCAAGAGAAAAGCGAGGAAAACTTTACTGACGAAAGAGAGAAGGATCATTTTATGCCAAAGCGAAGTATGTGGGCTTATATAAATAGAATTATTTGAGAAATGCAGGTATTTTCTAGTACTAATGGATGACTTCTCTTACTTTGTAGTTGTACGATTATTGAAATCAAAAGATTAAGCCTCCTAGAATGTTATAGACTTAAAGCAATGTATGATTTACTAAACAAAACCTAGAAATTGAGAAGGAGTGTTAACTACAATTGTGACTAATATATTCTATGTGTACTTTCAAATATTAGATATCAGTTCAGGTTACATCTTCACATTAATGAATATAAGTATGCTAAATCATGTCAATATACAGGGTGAATCACGACTAACGGGACGGAGGTTTATGGCGAAACGGTAAGAAATTTGAAATGTTTGTCACCTTAGTAGTTTGTACATCCATATAGGCTACATTTTAAAATTATTTTGAAATATACAGGATGTCCCAATAAAGTGTGGCGTATCAAAGTTATATTTTTTCTTATGGAACACCCTATATTTGATTGCATTTTCTGATTGCAACTAAAAAATAAAGTGATGTTTCATAATGGTTCCCTATACCTGAATACAGAGGGTTCCGAGTTATGCTGACTTTTTTAAAAATGTGAGCATTTCGAAAAACATTAATAACTCATTAATATTAAATTTGAATTTTTGTCATTTTTAACAAAGCAAAAAGTCTATAAAAACATAAAAAATCTGAAAGGAACAAAAATTAGCATTAGTCAAGATCAAACAATAAAACAAAGGGAAGAAAACAAAACTCTAAGATATCACTTGCATTTAGCTAAACAACAAAACGATGAGAAAAATTGCTTCATCAAAAATGGAAAACTTTTTGTAAACGGAGATATATATTACCCTTCAGAACTTGAAAATCATACCAATGAGGAAAAAGTTATAGTAACACGAAATACAAAAAGTGATCCTTCGACTCCAATTGTGTCAAGACTAAATAAAGAAAGCGAAGGAGTAGAATTCACAAATCAGAAATCAACAAAAAATACTCACGTCCAGAGTCCTGAAAACAAAGAGAGTAAAGACTCAAAGCAACAAAAGCAAACGGTTTCAAAGTCATCCACTCAGAAAGAAGTGCAAACTCCAGTAGGTGTTGGAACAAAAATAAAGGAACGAAAGGAACCTTCTAAGGAAATTAAGGACCAGACTACCGGAAACTCCTATAGAACAAGAAACAACTCATCGTCTTCAGGGTCAAGAAAGTGAAGAAATTACTTTGGTAAATAGATAAATAATTAGTAATATGTAAATAATGGCGGTATTCTGCTGATAAATTGAAAAGGACGCGCGGAAAAGAGTTGATAACGGTTTTATATTCTCTAGATTCATGTGATTGGATATATTTTATAGTGTTCATTTTCGATCTGGTGTACTAATACTGAACATTCTTTTAAAGTTATTTCAACTTAGTGTTAGCTGGTTTTTAGGCTTTATGTTTACAAAATAAGGCTTTCTGTAGTTTTAAGTTTGTTATTTATGGGATGTGTATATAATTATTATAGTTAAATTTGATAATATTGGTATCTTGTACCATTCAAACTTTTATCAGCAATATTATATTGTAACTTATTAATTAAATTAGCAAATGCTTAGTAATGGATTCTTATATACGAGATGTCAATTACGCGGCCTTTGATACAGTAGAGTTAGATGATGTAGTTGATTCGAATGAATTAAACAACAAACAGTCTAAGGAAACATTTAAAATTTTCCACCAAAATATATGTAGCCTGAATAAAAATCTGGATGAATTAAAAATCCACATTTCACAACTAAATTATAATTATGATTGCATAATCCTAACAGAAACATTAAATATTTTAGATATCTCTTTATTCCATATAAAGGGATATAAACTAATATATAACGAGGGTAATCTAAATAGGAATGATGGTGTTGTAGTTTTTATTGGAGAAAATCTAAAGTACACATTTAAAATAGTTGCGATAGGACAATGCGAAATTATTGAGCCAAATATAGAACTTGATAATCATAATGGAATGCTTATAACTGCAATCTACAAATCACCACCGGTCAAACAAGAAACATTTATTGCAGACCTCGAGATATATCTGGAACAAATTAGAACAAAAAATAAGATAGAGCATCACATACTAATAGGAGACATCAATATAAATATCAAAGATGATAATGATGTAGTTTCAGAGTATTTAGACGTTCTATCAGAAAAAAATTTCATTTCACTCATTAATAAAGATACTAGAATTCAAGGTAATTCAAGAAGTTGTATAGATCATATATTCTACTCGACAACAAAACCTATTGATGAATGTTCTGCAGTAGTTTTTGATACACACATTACAGATCATAAATCTACAATTGCATTTCTTCCATTAAAATTAAACTTTCCGAACATCAATGACAAAAATCAAGAAATAAAAACTATAAACTATAATAATATCAAACTTGATATTATGGACTGGTCATATTTCTATAATATTCAAGACTCTGACGAACAAATAAAATGTCTTACAAAAACAATAAATTATTTAACTGAAAAAAATAGTTATTTTATAAAAAAAAGATATAGTGAGGTTCATAGAAAAGAGTGGATAACAGATGGTATAATAAAATCGTTAAAACAAAGAAATGATCTTTACAAACAATATAAAACAAATCCAGATAATATAATTAAAAAAGAACTATATGCAGCATACAGAAAGAAATGAGACAAAATAGTTCGAGTAGCTAAATCATCCTATTACAGAAAACAAATTACAAAAAATAAAAATTATTCAAAAAATTTATGAAATGTGATAAACCAATTAAGTGGCGGATATAAAAAACAAGACCACATACGTCAAATTGTTACTGAGAACGGTAAGTGCATAACAGAACCAAAGCAAATCTCGAACAAATTTAATGAATTCTTCTCGGAAATTGGTAAAAAATTGGCAGATAAAATTATTAAACCAAATACGCCCTATCCCAAACCAAATTGCCTAAAAAATTTGTTTTTTTTAGAGCCCGTAACTGTAAATGAAATTAAAACAATAATTAATACTTTGAAGAATAAAACATCACCAGGTATAGATGGAATCAAGATAGAAATGGTGAAACATTTAACAGATTAATTAACACCTCTTCTTGTCGATGTAATTAATAAAATCTACAAATCAGCACAAGTCCCTTCGGAATTTAAAAAAACTTTAGTTATACCAATTCATAAAAAAGGAAAAAAAGAGCTTATAGATAACTATAGACCAATCTCTTTGATAACGACATTTGCCAAAATTTTTGAGAAGCCTCTAAAACTGCGAATTACATCCTTCCTTAACAAATACAAAATTTTGTCTAGTTGTCAGTTTGGTTTTCAGGAAGGTAAATCTACAGAAAATGCTATAACGTATTTACTAGAAAAAATATACAGGGCCGTAGACAATAATAAACCTTCACTATGCATATTTCTGGATCTTGCCCGGGCATTTGATACTGTTAGTCACTTGCAGTTGTTGGAAGCTTTGGAGAGTATAGGTATTCGAGGAACATCGCTAAATCTAATGGAAAGTTATTTAACAAATAGAAAACAAACAGTGAAAATCGAGAATGTTTTTAGCGAATGTCGATCAGTTTCGTTTGGTGTACCACAAGGTACAGTTCTAGGACCTATATTATTTATAATTTATATAAATGATCTATTTAAAATAAGCACATGTGGTACTGTTACTAGTTTTGCAGATGATACAGCGGTGTTTTATGAAAGTGATACGTGGGAAGGACTCAAAGAAAAAGTTGAAAATGATATCGTAAATATAACAAACTGGATTAAACATAAACAGCTTACTATTAATATCGAAAAAACATAAATTTTATTCCTTTCTGTAGTTACAAAAATTCATTACCATCCTATGGGAATTTAAAAATAAATGGACAAAACTCTAATGAATATATAAAGCTTGCTAAAGATATTAAGTATCTAGGAGTTACAATCGATTGTCACTTAAGATGGAAAACCCATATAAATAATGTAGTAAACACACTAAGAACCCTTTTATATAAATTTAGGTATTTAAGAAAAATCTTGGATATTACTCATTTGCGAGTAGTTTATTTTAGTCTTGTTGAATCTCGTATAAGATATGGTATTGTCGGTTGGGGTGCTGCAGACAAAACACACCTAAGGAAACTGGAGATATTACAAAAAAAAATACTTAAGGTAATATATAATAAAAAAATGACATACTCCACTAACAAATTATTCAATGAAATAAATTTACTGGATATAAGACTAATATACATATTTAATGTGTCAATTTATATCTACAAAAATAAAAATAATTCAAAACAAATAAAACATAAATATGACACCAGAAATAAAACTCATAGAAATGTACAAACTAGTTTGGTTAACAAATCTATTGGACAGAAAAATTTTGTGTACTTATCAACTAAAATATTTAACTTCATGCCTGAAGAATATAAAATTTATTTAACCACAATTAATTCGATTAATTTAATTAAAGCGTTGCTAAAGAAATATTTATAATTCGCAGATAGATTAGCCTTGCATAAATTAATAGAAGGTAATTAACCTTGCTACAAAATATTGAAAAATTTATTTATTTCTTTTGTTCTTTGATTTGTACAGATCTATAACATGCATCATTGTACCCTTACTCAAAATATAAATGAATTGATGTATAATCAATGAAAATGTTAAACTAATTTAATTTGAAAAATGAACCGGAAAATAATGCTCATGCGCAACCTTAAGGGTCATAAATGAGCTCGTCTTCTTGTTTATTCCTTCAATTAAAATTGGAAATTATTTAATCATATGTGAACATGTTATATGGTTTTGAATGAATAAACCTTATTATTATTATTATCATTCCAAGTATGCACTTGCTCAGCACTTGCTGGTAATGTTCACCTATCCCGAGCGTGTGTAAACGCAAATGGGATTAGGCTCGGAAGTCACATATTTAGAAATTTACGGACAGTGTGACAGGTATTTAGGATGGCAGCCTTCTGCAGATCGATGTAAGTATTTTTGTGAAGACCCAGTTTGGTAAGGCTATCTTGTAGAGTTTTGGGAATTAGTCCCGTAGATGAAACGATGATCGGTACCACCTCTATTCTCTCTGCATGCCACATCTGTCTTACCTCAATTGCAAGATCGGTGTATTTTGCAATTTTCTCGTTGTATTTGTCCAGAATATTGTTATTATTGGGTACTGCAACATCCACCAGATAAACCGAGTTAGCTTTTTTATCCACAACTACAATATCAGGCCGGTTATTCGTCACCCGTCTATCGGTGATAATTGACCTATCGTAGTATAGTCTAAAATCAGCATTCTCTAGCACCGAATTCGGATGGTACTTGTAATATGGGGTGTAGGTGTTCACTAATCCAAATTTGTTGGCCAACTTCTGATGGATGATGTTGCAAAGTTGATTGTGCCTGCGTAGGTAATCAATGTTAGCTAAGGCTGAACATCCCGACGTGATGTGTTGTATCGTCTCTGTTGTTTGTTGGCACCTTCTGCACTTGTCCGTAGCGATGTTTGGATCTTTCATGACAAATTTCTTGTAATTGTTGGTATTAATTACTTGGTCTTGAATTGCCGTCATAAATCCTTCTGTTTCTGGAAATAATGTTCCATCAGATAGCCACTTATTTGATGCTTCCTTGTCGATATGAGGTTGATTGAGGTCGTGATGATGTCGACCATGAAGCGCTTTCTGAGCCCACTCCACCTGTTTGTCAGAATCGGTAACGATATCAAGTCTCATATCAGGGCTTACAAGATTTAAGGGGGAATAGTTTTTATCTGCTTTTGCGACCATCTCATGCAATTCAGATGTTTCAGCCTTGACAATGAAGAATTCTTGGATTATTATTATTATTATTATTATTATTATTATTATTATTATTATATAATAAATTCTAGCGAATTTCCTCTCACAGCTCAATAGTCGGACATTCGTTGAATGTATTCCACGATTGAGTACTAAACATCTCTTTACAGGGTGTTCAGAATTATCAGTTGAATTATTAGATCATTAAATGTATTATAACGGGCTTATTTCAAATGGAACACCCTGTATTTCAATAATTCATCATATTCAAAAAATGTCCTCTTTCGAATGATATAAGGGTGTCCTATACCTAGGTACTATACTTTTCGCGCAATTTACAATTTTCTTAAATTGTATGGTAAATTGATTTTAAAACATCTGCAATTCTCTCTAAATTTTATACTAATTATCTTGACAAAGATATTGTGAAGAAATAATGCTAATAAAGTCAAAAGTGTACTTTGAATATATCCCGTTTAAAGTCATTAAGACATACACGGAATGAAAGAAAATAATTGATTATAATGTTTTGTCGTGCCATTCTCCCTTGATCATGGAAATCATCATCAATTCTTTGGTATACTTGAATTGGTTGGTTAATGTTGTCTTCAGGTACTTCAAAGTCTACCTCTAATCTTGCTTCTATACAAAAGTTATGGAGTATTGCACAGGCATATATAATTTGTGATACTTTCTCTGGGGCATATCTCAATTTTCTTTCCAGCAACAAACAACGAAATCTTCCTTCCAGCACTCCTATACACCTTTCATCACAATTCCTAGCTCTCATATGGGCTTGAGTATATCTGTACTCGGGGCTTCCTGAAACTGCATCTGGAATTGGTATTAACAGCCATGGTTGCAGAGGGATAGCCTGAGTCACCCAGTAGCAAAGTATTTCTGTCACCTAAAATAAAAAATAGACTTAAATGATCTACCCACTTCCAACAATTCAATATTATCTCTAAATAGTGATAACTAACCAGCAAAGTAAGATCTTTCAAGTTCTGTTCTAATTATGGACTGATTCGAAATAAATGAGTCATGTGATGCTCCTCCAAATCTTACATTAATGTTCAATATTTTCAAATCGAAATCACGAATCTGAAGCACAGAAAAAAATATATGATTAATTCAAGGTGAGTCTTTCTGTTTTTATTTCTAAACTTGTCTTCACATTTATTTATTATAAAGTGTTATGTATTTGTTAGCATTTAAGTAGATTAGGTATACCAAATTATATTATTGTTAGACACTGTATATTAGACAAATTGGCATTAGTTATATTTATTAACAAAGTCCAGAAGTTGAATTATTAATAATCCTCTGTAGTTAATTAGTATCAAATAATATGAATCCATACTATATTTTTGTTAATTAAATAAGTTAGTGGGAAATATTTCAAATGTAAGTGATGTGTTGTATTTCTATAAAAACGAGTATGACTAAGCGCATATCAACTCGATAACAGAAAGAAATAATATATTAGATATTTTTAAGCGGGCATTCTAATTGAGTCACGGCGAGAGTTAGGTTGTGAATTGATAAAATAGTGTGTTTTGGAGAAAATTGTGATTATTTCCACACCTTTTGTAACAAAAGATTTATTTCCTGCATTACTGTTTTACTGTATTTCCATGATCCTTTTATAACTTATATAGAGTTAATTCAAGTTACATAATCATCCACTGATATTTTCCAATTTTCAATTTTCATATTTCTATTATTCAAGTAATTAGTTATTTCATACCATTTCAATATATCTAGGGCTAAGACGCAGGACCTCGTAACTAACTTTTTTATAAAATAGGATTTTGATGCCTCAGGCTACGTTCATAAACTTACTCAGAGTGTAGCAATTTTATGAAAATTTTGATTTTGTGTAGCAACTAAAGGTAACTACATAAATGCGGACGGCAGCTGTTCATCGGTGAGCATAGGTCGTGGGAACCGTTGCCTATTTATGAATTTTATGAAATTGAAGAGTATTGAATAAAAAGTAGTCTTCCCGTGAGTGCCACTTTATTTTGGACTAGTGTTTTAACCTCATAAAAAAATAAAGAAAAATGAAGTAATGTCAAATAAGTTTATCAAAAGAATTGAATATGTTAAAAGTGTAGACCAAACAAAGAATAACACAAATTAGTTGTTTTCTATCATCTTTATTATAAACCTATGCGAATGTTGATAACCCTCCCATATAATATACTAGATACTAAAAAAATTACTAATTTAACAGAACTAAGATATCTAAAAAAAATTTCAAAACTTGTACTCTTGGAGTCAAGTGAAGTATTGTTAAGACCTTTACTATTTATAATCCTTACCCAACATATTTTATGAAATTACCACATTATAGCTATAATAGGTTTACATGATATATACACATGAAACTCACTCATCACAAAATGTTTGAATACCAAAATACCTAAAATAATTGTATTTAAACCAATACAATTTGATAAGAAAATTAAATTCGAATAATGAAGTACTTAGAATAAATGGATCCAAGTATACTGAGTTTCATGATGAAACTTTAAATTCGCAACGTATAATACCTCAAATAAAATTGTATTTCTATATCATTAACATTAATTAAAGGAAATCCTTTAAAAGTATGGTTGCATACAAGTGCAATTCTAAACTAAAAATTAAAAAAATTAAACCTGTATCCAAGAATTGGAACGATCCTACTGACGGACTACTCAATATGATGGTGTGGAGAGGAAGGTTGATCTCTAATCAATTGCGACCCTTGGACACCAAAGCACCAAGGAGGAGATCTGTCCATTGCTAACATACTGGAGGATGCAAAAAATCGATGCACGTGGCCCAAACCTATAATGGGATGTATGTCTCTTTCCGAAATTTTGTAGGGGGTCGTTAAGACTTTTTTTCTGGAGGTACCAACGTTGTATCTCGTCTTTCCTTGCTCCCAGACGGATAAGGATATCAGTAGTTAGACAAATCACAATCGCAATGTCCTGTACCAATAATGGCCGCAATCTGAACTGCGTTCCCGCTGACGGCTGAATTCTGGTAGTAGCGGTGATCCCTATTAGAAATTTTCAATAACAAATGGAAACTAGTTATTCTTTTGACAAAACTTACCCTCAAGAAATAAAGGGGACCCCAAAAATGCAAAGGCTATTAAGCCTAATAGTAGAACACCAAAATGCCTCTTTCGTTCTTCCATGCTTTCATATAAGAGAAGGAAATTCGAAAAAAAAATGAACCAAATAGTTATTAACAAATACTACCAACTAAAGAGAATTGACAACGACACTTGACCAACTTCTAAGATTTGGCCTGCGACTGCTTCACATTTCAGCTACTGCATCACAGAACAACTAAATGATAGAACTCTACACGACCACTAATCTAACAATCAGTATCACTGACCTACAAATACTATAGAAATATTCGCAAGTTCTTTCCTATTATTGACGTTTGTCAATATAGTGAACAAACAAGTTAGTTATATTAACTATGATTATTACAAATGAAAATCGAAAAGAGGTAAGCATACATTTCATTAACATTATTGATGATTAATACTTGAATATTGATTTTAGGTTCTTGATATTTAAAATAACTCATTAGAAAACTAAAGGTAATAACTGAAATCCTTTTGAAGTATATGAAGGTATAGATAACCAGGTTTTAGATATCACAAGTTACATTTTGTTGAAAATATATCAAGATTAACCAAATAAAGTATGGAAATGAACCTTTATTTAAATTTTTTTTTTATTTTAAATAACATAAATTAGTAATTGAATTTTCAAATGCTACAAGAGTAAGAATAGTTCATAAATTGACTCTACCAGTATAACGTATGCTTTTATAAACGTTCAGAAACCTACCCGGAGTAAACTCTGCATACTCCGCTTTTTAATGGAGTATTATATACTCTGACAGTTATGACAGTTTGGCTTAGTAGTTCAGATCATATTACTGCTAAGTTATTTAGTGATAAAGTAATATTATTTGATTTTTTCTTTACAAATCAATAGATATATGGTTACAGTTGGTTGCATTTAAGTTAAGTATAGTTTGTTTTGGCGAATAAATCCACATATCAATAATGGACTACTCTGTGCTTTATTACATAGTTCATTAGGGTCTAATGTGAACATATCAGAGTTGATTTTCATTTAATATTCTCCATTTCGTTATTTTTGTATTCAATTTTGCATTAGTTTTTTTATATTTGTATTCGTTTATTATTCTCTTTCGAAATGAAAAATATAACCCCAAGTTCATACACAACACAATGACATTTGATTCGCCGATGTAGCCTCTGAACGGTTACTCCGAGTAACCATCAAACATACTTTTCTAATCACGTGATGATACTCTTCTCTCCTCACTAGAGTAAGTTTATGAACGTAGCCTTAGACTTCAATTTTATAAGCGCCATGTATGTGTGAAAGGAACTAATTTTATGAAAATTATCGACTTGTCAAAATCAAACAAAACAGTAATTCGTTACTCATTTCGGTTGGTTTTCTGAAGCATCACCTCGTAAACGTCACAGCTTCCCGCCACTGAAGCAAAATGTCAGGGCAAGTGATCTTGAAAATTGCTAGTAAATAAAAAAAAAGAGAAGTGGAGTGTTAAAGTTTGTGATTTGATTCCTAATTAAGCATTCGTTTCAAAACTTCCATTCCACATTGTTTAGAGTAGATACGAGCTACTGCTGCATAAAAAAATGTCTAGTCGAACGAGAAAAATCATGGAAATGGCCAGAATAGCGCAATGTAGTAACACCAATGAGGACAATCAACGTTTTTCTCTTCAATAAATCACTGAAATAAATTTATCGAACAATATTCTTTTAAATGAAGCCTTATCACCTCAAGATATTTCTGATATTTTCAGAGAAGCCGAAGTTGTCTTTGTTCCTAATGAAACACGCAATACAACTGGTGTATTTTCGGGAATGACAAACCTAATTTGTTTCCAAAATGAAAAAGACCCTACATTCCAAGAGGTAATGATAATAAAGGAATAGAAGAACTAATGGAACAGGTGAAGATAAGACACGGCCACATAAAGACAGAGCTATGTTATCTGAAAAATCCAGTGAGGAAGCTATGTTTGAAAACGAAAACGTTTTGGATGATTAAGCAAGTATGGCGCATTTTATGCCAGAAGAGAATAATAACGTTCACGACAAAGACTATATTCCCGAAGCCGAAAGTGAAGCAGAAAGCAAAAACAGCGTGGAAGAGGTGGGTGTAGATGCACACAGCTACAGGTAGATTAAATTGTTATAGAAAAGAAAAATGAGAATCAAGATACCAAAAGAAAGACACTTGAAAAAGCAAAATAAGAGGTTACTCAATAAGAATTTACGAATGAGGGGAGAACAATTTTTAGGGTTTAGGAAGCCACGGGATCAACGCAATACATTTCATGATGTACCAAGAATGAATTGAAAAATAGGTGCAAGGTGTAACTGTAAACAAAAAATCAAAAGTGAAATGTTACAAAGTAACAGAAGAAATGCGTGAAAATATCTTTGAACAGTTCTGGACTAACATGACATGGGATCAACGGAAAGTGTACGTGAAAAAGCCAGACCAAAGGTAACTGGAAATTCCCGACGGAATATAACCCTGAAATATTCTTTGATTTGTGGGAATGATGAAATACCTGTGTGCAAAACCATGTATTCGCATACTTTTTTTTGGGAGAATGGTCCATAAGATCATGGTCAACACAAGATGAATAAAAGTGCCGAAAAAGAATTAAGTCAACGAAATCAAAGAATTGATTTATTGAAGGAAGATCGAAGCTTTCTAAGACAATTTTTGAATAATTTAAGCAAACTCCCCTCACATTACTGCAGGAGAGTCACTGATAAGCTATATTTGGTGCAACAGTTTCAATCATTCGCTCAACTTCACAGGGTATACAAAACAGAATGCCAAGAAAACAACAAGACACCTTCTTTGTCTGTTGTAACGTTGACAAAAATGGGTGAAGGAATGAAATTATCCTTATTTCATCCTAGAAAAGATCAGTTAGATACGTGTTTCAGATACAATAACAACAATTTAACTGAACCGGAATACAGCGAACACATTAACAGAAACAATCGGGCATGGAAGGAAAAAGAAGAAGATAAGGAAAAGGCCGTAGGCGTTCAGTGCCACGTTATTATGATGGATGTACAATCTGTGAAGTTTGCACCGCAACTACAAGCTAGCGCTCCATATTACAGGACAAAGTTGTGTTGTCATAACTTTACCATCTATAATTCAAGAAATAAACAAGGTAGGTACTTGTTACTGGTTTGATGAGACAGACGCGGACGGTCCAGCTTCTACCTATGCTTCGCTTCTTGTAGACTACTTAGAAGAATTTTTTTTGGATTTGTCTAACCCAATTATTCCTATCATCATCTACTCAGATGGGTGCACTGCCAAGAATCGTAATTGTGTGATGGCCAACGCTTTGCTCCACGTTTCAGAAAAGTACAAAGTTTGTATTACACAAAAATATTTAGGAAAAGGTCACACTAAAATGGAATGTGACTCTGTTCACAGTGCCATAGAGTATTACCTCAAAAATAAAGAGATCTACTTGCCCAGTGATTATCATCGTATAACCAAGGAATCTCGCAATAAAAATCCTTACTTGGTCAAAAGCATGGACTTCAGCTTCTACAAAAATTATGCCCATGAAGACTACCTTAATACAGTTCAATACGGCCTAGCAGAACGGGTAGTGGCAATAATGTTGACATACGCGCGTTGCAGTACCATGAAGGTAGAATTAGGTACAAACTAAACTTTGAAAATGATTTTAAGGATCTACCAATCAGACCTAAAAGCATAGCATTAGGGAATGTCATATTTCCCCAACTATTTAAGGGTAAGCTGCCTATTTCTAGCGTGAAATACTCACACCTTCAAGCGATTATACAAGTTATTCCGAAAGACTACTGGAGTTTTTAGGACTCCCTTCCACACTAGTAGATTATTTTATGTTATGTTATAATATTATGTGTATTAAATGTGTCGTGTGTATCAAATGATGTTTAAAAGTATAATTTAATTTGCTTATGTATTAATAATAATAATAATCTTTATTTCAAATAATAACATACACTTTAGTTACAAAATATACATTATTAGAGAAAATAGTGTTTAATTTACTCATTGATTCAAGTAGCACTCTAGTGTGTAGGGTTCCAAGTCAATGAGTAGTGTTTTTACTTCTTTTTTAAATTTATTCAAAGTCATTGAGTTTTTAATAGATTCAGGTAGTTTATTAAAAAATCGAAGACTTGCATAAGATGGATGCTTTTCAGACAAAAACAATTTGTGCATTGGATACATGATATTATCCTTTCGTGTAGAATATGGATGTACTTCTCTACAAGAAGTAGACTTGGTTTTATTTTTAAAAGGGTACATGAGACATTCACAAATGTAGATTCCATAAATAGTTAAAAGTCTATTTTTCTTAAAAATACCTCTACAAGAATCTCGGTATTTCAAGTTGCAAACTGTTCTTTTTACTCGTTTCTGAATTTTGAATTTTTCTGATATATTATAATTACTTCCCCAAAAAATTATTCCAAATTTAGCTGTAGCTTCGAAGTTAGCGAAATAAAACACTTTAAGCGATTTTTCACTAAAATACTTACTTATTATTTTTATACTGTAGCAGATTTGGTTAAGTTTCTTTCCTAAATTAACAATATGTGTATACCAATGTAAATGTTCATCAATATGAATTCCTAGAAATTTTGTGATATTTTTAAATTTCAAGTCTGTATTTAAGATATTTAGTTTATCAGGTGTATCAATTCTGCTCTGTTGTGTACGAAATAGTACAACATTTGTTTTATTAATATTTAGTATTAAATTATTACCAGAAAACCAATTTTCAGCATCTTTCATTAGATTGTTTGTCTTCGCAACTAAATTTGGATAATATTTATCTGATACTAACAAATTAGTATCATCTGCATAAGTTGTTATTTTACATGTACTATCATCACTATTTTTAAGTAGATCCAATATGTCATTCATAAAGATAATAAATAATACTGGCCCTGTTATACTGCCCTGAGGTACTCCAATGTGATTTATATTTATCTCTGATTTAGTTGTTTTTCCATCTTTTACAATTTTGACTTTTTGTTTTCTATTTTCCAGGTAAGACTTGAACCACTCTCACACTCTTGAACCACTCTCACATTTCCTCTAACTCCATATCTCTCTAGCTTATGCAACAAGAACTGATGATTTAAGCAGTCATACGCTCTAGAGAGGTCCAAGAATATACCTAACAATATTTCATTACCTTCAAGTGAATTGACAATATTCTCAGTAAACTGACTAATTGCAGTTTCTACACTTCTACCCTTAATGTATCCATGCTGTATGTTATTAAGAATATTGCAGTGATTCATATAATTCATTAGCCTATTACACATTGCCATTTCAAAAAGCTTAGAAAAGGCTGGCAATACACTAATTGGCCTGTCATTCTTGAACAATTCTTGATCGCCCTTTTTGTTAATTGGCGTTATTAATGCAATTTTCAGGCTATCGGGAAAAATTACATATTTGAAAGAGTTATTCATTATGTAGCATAATACATTAGCTGTACCATCCAGAGATGCTTTCATCAGGTTTACGGGAATATCATCATCACCACTGGTACTTTTATTTCTAACTTTATTTCCTAAATCTTTTATTTCATTTACAGTAACTAGCGTTACAAACATTGATTGTGGATGATTTGGTATATTACATGTAAAGTCTGTGTTTTTAAATTTTCCTATTAAGTTTGGAATCATATTTACCAAAAATTCATTATATTTGTTTGCAATGTTAGTTGGATTTCCTTCAAATGTTGTGTCCGATTTATTTTTGCCTATAATTTCGTTGTGGATGCTCCACATGCTTTTCATTTTATTATCAGATTGCATTATTTTATGATGATATGATTCTTTCCTTTTTTGTATTAATAATATATCGTATTCTTTTTTTAAATCACTTTATACTCTGGGCAAATGTTAGAAACCTTTAACCATGCATCCAATATTTTTTCACATTGTTCAATCTCTGTTTCTTTTATTATATTTTTCTTTTCTCGTGTTTTTGCAAAGGAAAACATTCTTTGAATATTTTTGAAAATATTCCAAAAAAATGATCCCACTGCATATTAATATCTTGTTCTTTGAAAGTATAAATGTGTGCCCAATTTTGGGTCTGTATTTTATTAAAAAAAATTTGTTTGTTTTTCTTGGAATAGAATCTGATTTCTTTTTGTAAGGTTTTCGCAAAAAATCTGATTGAAAGCTCATTTTTTGACCAGTATGATCCGAGATTGAGGAATGTAAAATTTGTGTTTTTATATCAGTTTGTAAATTAGTGAAAATATTGTCAATACAACTTTTTGAAGTTTTTGTTATTCTAGTATAATCTTTAATAATATATGCGAATGAGTAAGAGTTCAGTAAAAAGTTCATTTTAGTTATATTATATTCGTTATCTTTCAACTCAATGTTAACATCACCAGCAATAATTGTCACTATATTTTCAGCTGTAACTATTTCAAGAAGTTCTTCAAGCTTTTCATAGAACTCTTTGATATTTCCATCATATGGAGTCCTTTATACACCAATGATTAAATACTTTTTATTATCTATAATGCATTCTACTGCAGCACATTCAAACACGTTACATTTAGATAGAGTATTTACATTTTTCCTTACTTTATACTTAATTCCCTTCTTAACATATATGGCAACACCGCCATGTTGATTTTCTTCGCGGCAAAAATAAGTCGTCAACATAAAGTCCGTGAGCCCATACATTTTTAGCTGCCATTCAGCTTTCCAATGTTCTGTTACCACAAAAAAGAGGCAATCTAGATGTCGGTTTAAGAGATCATTTATGTTATCAACATTGTTGCCAATAGATTGTATGTTATGGTGTATCAGGATAATAATTTCATTTTTTCTTACGTTGGAATAGTCTTCTAAAAATTTTGGTTATTTCGTTGATAGTCATTATATTTCCGGAAATCAAAACGTTTAAATCCAATATTTTTGGGCCACGTTGATTGTTTGTAGACTTCCTCCTTGTAGTTTTCATTGATTCCAAACATAAAACATTTATTTTGATGTTCTTGTATGGATAATTCTTTTACTACTATATCTGCATTTTTAACCACCATTCCGGTACCACGAACATTCGGCAGTTACGTCGGTCAAACAAAGTGCAGACGGCGGATCGGTCTCGACGGTCAATGGTAGCGGGTTTCTGGACAAAGCATCAGCCACACGATTTAGAGCACCTTTACGGTACTGTATCTCGAAATCATACTGTTGTAGAAAAATACTCCACCTAGCTAAACATCCAAACGGACTAGTTATGGAATGTAACCACCTAAGAGATTGATGATCCGTAACACCCGTGAAATGGTAGCCCTCTAAATAAGGACGCATCTTTTCAATCCCCCAAACAATGGCAAGACATTCTTTCTCGGAGACGGAGTAGTTTTTCTCGGTAGGACTCAGGGTGCAACTAGCATACGCTACCACGTGCTCGTGACCATCTTTCTACTGGGTAAGGGCTATTCCCAAACCATATTCTGAGGCATCGGTCTGCAGGGTGAACGGTACGGTAAAATTAGGACAACTTAAAACGGGTGATTCAGACAGACAGGTCTTAATCAAAACAAAAGCGGATTCCTGTTCTTCAGCCCACTTCCATCGCTGGGACTTACGAAGCAATTTTGTCAACGGAGCCACCTTTTGAGAAAACGATGGCACAAACCTCCGATACCAAGATGCAACTCCTAAAAACCTTCTCAGTTCTCGGATATTCCTGGGTGCTGCAAACTTTATTATACTCTCGACCTTCTCTGGATCGGTACGGATTCCATCTCCAGTGACTACATGGCCTAAGTATTTCATTGACGGTAAACAGAAGTGACATTTTTTCGAATTGAGTTTTAGCTGAGCTCCACTTCGGACAGGTTTTCCAGATGTTGATCGAATGTTTCTCCCAGAACGATGATATCATCCAGATACGCAAAAGCGTAAGGATCTAGATCTGGACCTATTAATCTATCAACCAGTCTCTGGAAGGTAGCAGGTGAAGAATGTAAACCGAATGGAAGAACCGTGAATTGAAACAACCCACGTCCTGGTGCGGTGAAGGCGGTAATGGGTTTACTCTCTGGTGTATCCACTCTTCAGATCCCAGCTGGAAATGTACGTACTTGGCTTTACGCAATTTATCTAAAATAGCATTAATAAACGGAAGAGGGTAAGCATCTTTCATTGTTACCTCGTTAACTTTCCGGAAGTCTATACAGAAGCGGTTTTTCCCATCTTTCTTCTCTACAATGACAATTGGAGAACTCCACGGACTTGTAGAGGGTTCGATCACTCCCTCTGCCAACATGGTATCTATCTCAGTATTGCAAATTTCTTGCATTTTCGGGTTCATTGGCCGGTACCTCTGCTTGATCGGACGTGGTTGCAACAAAAGGATTTCATGCTCAACCAGTGTAGTCGGACCTTGTAAGGATTCAAATAACTCTCGGTCTAGGAAGATGTTCAATCTGTCTGTTTGTTCTTTTGATAGGTTTCTTTCTGTAAGTGGAACTATGCTATCAAACGGACAACCTATGTAAGTTCAACAACAGACTGCTCCTTGTCAACCCCTAACTCCAGGGAAGACTCGGAGACTTCGGAAACAGATTTTTCTCCGTCAACCCCTGACAACACCGGGGAAGACTCGGAAACTTCGACAACAGAATGCTCCTTATCAACCCTTAACTCCAGGGAAGACTCGGAGACTTCAGAAACGGTTGGTTTTTCAGAATAACGGTTTTCAGTGATGATCGGAACATCGACTTCTTTCTTTGTTTGATCTACCAACCCTAAAATTTCAACAGGACTTGTTAATGACGGACGCCTTACTATTTTATTATTGATGTGAATAGTGCCAGTTCCTAACTCCAAACGGAAATTATATTTTTGTAGAACATCGTGTCCCAAAACAATATCGGTTATCAATCCGGGGAAATGCTCTAACGAACCCTCCACATTGACGTCATCGATTTTCCATCTGAGCTCATAAGTATCGGTGATGGAGACTACATTTCCATTAGCTAAACGGGCCTTCGTTCCTAGACGAGTGGCAGTTTGCTTTCTTTGGGAAAATGTCTTAGCTACTTGATTACCAATATATGATCTAGCTGCTCCGGAATCTAACAACGCTTGAAATTTGTGATTACCTATTTCGACGTCTATGTGCGGACGGGGGTCGTTCATTTCTGCCGGCGGCGTTTCGGTATGAGAGGCAAAGATTTGCGGAAGCTGTTTCGGCCTCTCCTCGGGACAGCTTCGGATTAGTTTTCCTGCCTCCTGCAGGAACAATCACGGGAAAGTACCCCTTCCTTATTGCAACGGGAACAGAATTTCTTCGGCGGGTTTTGACAGTTGTTTCGGTAATGTCCAGCTTCTCCGCAGCGGAAACAAATTGATTCTCGAGAAGCTGATCCAGACGGATGCCGTGTCGTATTCGGAGGGGGACGGCAAGGAGTATCGGACGGTGCCGGTTGACTGGAGCTTGCGACGGGTACTCTGGACGGACCAGGAGTAGAGTTGTGAGACGGGTATCTTTGTGCTATTGGCAGCGGACGGGGATTTGATCCACGGTTCGGTCCGCTGTGGTTGGGTACATTTTGGAGTTCTTTTCTGAGGAGCTCATATTCCCTTACCACCTGACAAAATGAGGAAAAATCCTCAAAGTCCCCTTTTCGGACCTGCAGACGGTATTCCGGCAACAGGTTGCGGTACAGCCATGCTAACTGTTGTTCGGGAGTTAGCTTTCCATGACGTCGCATCAGAGTTTGTAGCTCGGTTATGTATGTTGCGGCGGACTCATTTCTTCTCTGTAGACGACGGCTTATCTCAGCCTCCAAGTCGTCCTCGTAATTAACGAGGTAGAAGAAAATTCGGAAATCGGTTTCAAATTCCTCCCAGGTCGTGTACCTGCTCCGGTTGTTACGGTACCAAAATGCGGGTTCACCTGAAAGTAATCTATCTTTTTCTATATTCTTGGCCGTACATATCTCCTCAATTCTCTCTATAAACGAGGCAGGATCTCCCCGGTTTCCAAAGTTCACTTTCCAATCGTGTACATTTAATGGAGAAGTTGACATAGCGGTATCGGTATCGGGTCGGTACGAAACGGGTCGTGTAGGAATATTCTCTTTCCTTAAAAATCTTACAAGTCTCCTTCTTTTCTCCGGAACGGTTCCAGCAACTGATAAGTTTCTCTTTTCTAGTTCGGTATTAAGACCCTCGTTTCTCAGTAAATATACTCAGCTTACTCGATTATCTGTACCTTCTTCCACGGAAGTTACGGTCGGTAACTGGGCCGGTACTCCAGGAACTGATTCGGATTTCTTAGTTTCGTCCTGAGCGAACAAAACGGGCAATCCAAGATCTTCGGAGTTTCTCCTTGACATTAGCTTTTCAACTCCTCCCAAGCTCTTTCTGCTTCCTTCTTATTCTCAAATCGGCAGCAACAACAACAAAATCTAATACCGGCAAAACGGTTCCTCTCAAAAGAAAATTAACAGGGCACTCTCAATGATCTAGTCCCTTCTCAACTCGACCATACGGCGAGAAAAAAAAATGTAAAACGGTCCAGCAACAATACTCTTAATCAGGAAAAAAAATCAAAAACGGTTCCAACTATTCTCAACAATCAGCTCTCTCTGCAACTATTTGAAACGGAATAAAAAAAAATCTCTGCCCAAAACAACAAACAATACCAAAAAAAAAAAAAAACCGGAATAACGGTCCCTGTTCAAATCAACAACCAGCTCTCTACAATAATACGGTAAGCAAAAAAAAAACGGTTTCTATAAAATCAACAAATCAGGTCAAATACGATATACGGACAAAAGAGAAAAAAAAATAACGGTTCCCAAAAAATTTACAAATGAGTCCCTGCTCGGGCGCCAAATTTGTAACGCGTTTTCCTGTACACGTGGTCTTCTACCACTCGAACACGTCACTATGGACACCCTTAGCTGAAAATCTTTCGACGGAATGCTCGGGCGCCAGATTTTTAACGTGGTTTGCTCCACGGCCCCTTGAACCTTAGTGTCAAGAGTTCCAGATAGCCTCAGATGGAGGTTACGGAAAATTCCAGGGGTCTTGTTGAATACAGATGTTTTAAATATCAGTCTTTTAATTAATATTTACGGTTAAAAACGAATTAAACTTTAATTCTCTAGTTCATTAATACTCGGTGGTCCTTTTACTACAGAGATAAGCAAAGTTCGGGAAACCCTTTGGATGCAAAGGAGACACGGGAAACTACTAAAAAAAATATTTGAACACGAAACGAACGTTTAAATCTGCCAGGTAATCGAACAAGTTGTGGCTAAGTCTTTTCCAAGTTCAAGTAACCCTTTGGATTCAACGGAGACACGGGTATTTACTGAGACAAATAATTCGACTACGGAATGGATGTTTAAATCTGCCGGGTAATCGAACGAGTTGTGGCTAAGCCTCTTCCAAGTTCAAGTAACCCTTCGGATTCAACGGAGACACGGGAAATTACTGAGCCAAATAATTTGCCCACGGAATAAATGTTTAAATCTGCCGGGTAATCGAACAAGTTGTGGCTAAGCCTCTTCCAAGTTCAAGTAACCCTTTGGATTCAATGGAGATACGGGTATTTACTGAGACAAATAATTTGACCACGGAATGGATGTTCAAATCTGCCGGGTAATCGAACAAGTTGGGGCTTAGCCTCTTCCAAGTTCAAGTAACCCTTCGGATTTAACGGAAACACGGAAGTTACCAATTGAAAAAAAATAATTTTTGACTACGAAACGAACGTTCTATTCTGCCGGGTAACTGAACAAGTTGTGGCTAAGCCTCTTCCAAGTTCAAGAAACCCTTCGGATTTAACGGAGTTATTGAACAGAATCTATTGAAAACTACTAACTCGGAAATAAAATTCAAGAGTAAAAAAAATACATGGAATATAAGAGGACTATTAGGAAAGGAAGACGAATTACTACAAGAATTCGAAAGGGAAAATTTGGATATATTAGGAATTACAGAGACCAAAAAGAAAGGTCGGCGAGATTGACTTAGAAAAGGGACATTTATTGATATATAAAGGAGTAGACACAAAAAGTAGAGCAAAAGAGGGTATCGGATGTATAATAAAGAAAGAACATAAGAAATATATCAAAAACTGGACAGGAATTACAGAAAGAATACTCAAAATTGAATTGAATTTCAGAGAAAGTACAACGATAATTATAGTGTACGGACCAAACGAAGATGCACGAGTGAACGAAAAAGAGGAATTCTGGGAAACATTAAGTGAAACAATAGAGAATGCTAAAGGCAGACTAATAATAATGGGAGATTTTAATGGGAGAGTTGGAAAGAAAGACGAACAAAGCAATGACGTAATTGGCATACATGGAGAGAACGAGAGAAATAACAATGGAGTAAGGTTGATAAATTTTTGTATAATAAACCAATTAATAGTAACTAATACTTTTTATCAACATAAAGATTCACATAAATACACGAGAGAGGTTAGCAGCAGAAATGAAAAGTCCATAATTGATTATCTACATAAACAAAGGAAACAGAAAAGGTGTGAAAGATATCAAGGTCATACAAAGTGCAGAAATATACAGCGATCATTACTTATTAAGAGCAAAATTGAAGATGGCAACGGAGAACCAGAAAGGAAGTTCGAACAATGGGAAAACTGGACAAAAAATTAAAAAAAAAATAAAATAATATCATTAATATAGACGATAGTGCAAAAAATTTAGGATTGATCATTGACTCTGATTTACGCTATTCGTCCCATGTAACTTTAATCGTTCGTCGCGCCTTTGCCAATCTCAAATTAATATACAGCAGCCGGACAATGCTTACAAAAAAAACAAAAATGATATTATGTGAATCACTCGTATTATCACAGTTAAATTACGGCGATGCGGTTTTTGGGCCTAGATTATTAAAAAGAGACGTACTAAGGTTACAGCGTATTCAAAACTGTTGCATCAGGTTTATATGTGAATTAAGAAGGAAAGCACCCACTTCATCATATTATAAAGAACTGCAGTGGCTTAGTTTGGAAGAACGTCGCAAGGTACGTGAATGTGTATTGTACTATAAAATTTTACATACACAAAAACCTCCGTACTTGTACAATAAACTTAGATTTAGAACCGATATACACAATCTAAACCTGAGACAAGTTGGTCGCTTAACGATGCCTAAACATTCAACCGCCTTATTTGAGGGCTGCTTATCATTCAATGTAGTTAGGATTTGGAACTGGATACCCGATTATTTGAAAGTACTCACATTGAATAGATTTAAACGGGAAATTAAAAGTAATTTGCTTAATGGTAGCTTAAAAGCGTAATGGAAGATGGATACCTATATTATCTATATTAATTTTATTTTCTATGAAATGGAATAGTATTATCATTTTCTTTGTAATAAAACTTGTAATTTCTGGTTTCTACACAAAATATTAAATGATAATTGATTTGTAATTAACTTCTTGGTAATGTGTCTCTCACGGTTTTTTTTTCTCTCTTTTATTCTTTTATTCTTTTTTATTTATTTATTATTTTTTGACTTTTTGTAGTTTGTATTATTTTTGAATTGTATTCATAGTTATAGTGTATAGGTTGAGTGGAAGAGCAAATTCTTGATTTACTCAAGAAATTTGAACCCTGCCATTTGGCAAACTGCTGTGTAACATGAACCTTTTTATGTATATCTTTACTTGTATGCACTGTATGTTTGGCCAATAAAAGCATTTATTATTATTATTATTATTATTATTATTATTATTATTATTAAAATCATATAAGTTGAGAGAAATGGAGGTATCCAAAAAGTTTACAGAATATACTGAAAAAGAAATAGAAATATGGCAAGATAAAATACAAAGTATATCAATAGAGGAAATGTGGGACAAATTTAAATCTATAATATTAGAGACAGCAACAAAAGTGTGTGGCACTACTAGAACCGGTAGCAATAGAAAACAAACGAGATGGTGGAATAAAGATATACAAGAACATACCAAACTAAAAAAGCAAAGATGGAAAGAATACCTAGGAAATAAAACTACTGAAAACTACGAAAATTATAAAATTCAAAGAAAAAGAGTTAAAGACATGGTAATCACAGCTAAAAAAGAGACTTGGGAGGAATTTGGCAAAAAGATGGAAGAAGACAGTAAAGGAAATCAAAAACTCTTCTTCAAAGTACTAAAAGCACTAAGAAAGGGAAATTCGAGCAATGTAAAACAGATGAAAGATCAAAATGGAGTTATGATACGACAAGATAAGGAAATTATAGAGAGATGGAGAGAATACTTAATGTAGAGAAAGAACAGATGGAACTACAAGACGGAAGACATCAGGAACTGGAAAATGAGGAAAATGAACCACTGTTACAAATAGAAGAAGTAAAACAAGCAATACAAAAGTTAAAAAGAGGTAAAGCAGCGGGTTACGACAGCATTACCGCAGAAATGTTACAAACTTTAGGAGAAAGAGGGATACAAATGCTTACTAAATTGTTTCAAAGAATATGGAACGAAGAAAAAATTCCGAAAGATTGGGAAGTAGGTATTATATTGCCAAGTTTCAAAAAAGGAGACAAAACTAATTGTAACAATTATAAAGGCATAACATTGCTGAGCGCTGCATTGAAAGTTTACGAAAGTATCTTAGAGACTAGACTTAGGAAAATAATAGAAAAACAGTAAGAAGAATCCCAAAGCAGCTATAGGAAAGGAAGGAGTAGCCAAGACCACGTATTTACATTGAAACAAGTAATTGACAAAAAACTGAGAACAAATCAAAAAGTGTATCTCGGCTTTATAGATATTCAAAAAGCCTTTGACGGCGTCCCCAGAAATCAAATATGGAAAAGTCTACAACAAAGAGGAATAACATTAAATGCATTTACGAAACAACCAGAAACCGGGTAAGGAAAGATAATGAAGAATCCGATGATTTCATAACAAAAGAAGGATTAAGACAGGGAGGAGTACTTAGCCCAGCATTATTCATAATGATAATGGATGATATTTTGAAGTGAAGACAAAAGTTAAACAAATACAAATAGGTTATAGAAATATGGAAGTAGTTGGAATATCTGAATGCGTTTTTGCCGATGATTTAGTATTGTTCGCTTAAAACGAAAAAGAGCTGAAACATAATTTGATAACATGGAAGCATATATTGAAACTATGAAACATGAATATGAATATGGAGAAGACAGAAATAATGGTGGTGGGACAAGAAGAAGAGAACCTTAATATAGAAATTGATGGAATGCCGATAAAGCAAGTTAAGAGTTTCAAATATCTGGGAGTAGATATACAAAACAATGGAAAACAGGAAGCAGAAGTGAACGAAAGAATAAGTGCAGCAGTCAAAGTATATTACTCATTAAATCGAAATTTCCTGGGAAGAAAAGAAATTACAACTAAAACCAAATTGAATGTGTACAAGTCAGTCATTCGACCAATCCTATTGCATGGTAGTGAAAGCTGGGTACTCACAAACTCACTCAAAAGCAGAATACAAGCAACAGAGATGAAGTATTTACGCAGGGTCAAAGGTATCACCAGAAGAGATCGAATCCCAAATGAAACAATAAGGGAAAACCTAAACATAGAACCAATACTAAAAACTATCGAAAAACAGCAACTTAGATGGTATGGGCACCTTTGTAGAATGGAGAACAGTAGACCAGCAAAAAGAATTTGGCAAGCTAGAGAAGTAAGCAAGAGAAATAGAGGTCGCCCAAAGAAAACATGGGATAACACAATATCAGAAATTTCGAAAGGAAAAGGAATTAAATGGACAGAGGCTGCGAAAAAAGCTAGAAATAAAAAGGAATGGCGAAAGCTTGTCCACGAATAAGCGACACACCCGACACCCACAGCGGGTACAAACGGGTTTATGATTATATATATATATATATGAAAAAAATAATGTAATACCGGCGGCCGTTAGTCACCAATGTAATAACCGGTAAAAAACCAATGTAATCAATAACCTGTAATAGAGAAACTAAAAACTGCTGGTCCACCGTAAATGCTGCTACTCCAGAGGACACCTTGGTGCCGAGTTTCACGAGCCGGAACCTGGAAAAGTAAAATTCTTGGGTGTGTCCCTGAAAATAACAAGAAGGCAGCGTAGCTGGCTGGTTTTGTAAAATCTGGAAAAATTAACAACTTATCTGTTGTTAGCGTTTGCTTTAATTGGTCCATTGATTTGATTACTTCATCAGTTATTTTAAATTCTACATCGTTTTTTGTTGAATTCACTAGTGGTGCGGCTATCTCTGTAATATTTGGGATACATTTCCTGTACCAATTAACTAGGCCTAAAAATCCTCTCACTCCCTTGACCGTCTTTGGTAGGGGGTATTTTTGTATCGTATCAATTGTTTCTGGATCGGGGGAAATTCCTTCGTGTGTTACTATGTGCCCTAAGTATTTCACTTTTTGTAGTAAGAAACTACATTTTTTCGGTTTAAGTTTTATATTTGCCATTTGGAGCCTTTCTAAAATTTGTTCTATTTTTTCAATGTGTTCCATTTCTCCTGTATAGTTGAAAATTATGATATCATCTAAGTATACCATGCAACTTACTCCGGTTAATCCGGCTAGAGTTACATTCATGAACCTTTGAAAGGTTGCTGGTGCGTTAACTAAGCCAAATGTATATTCGTAGTGGCCGTGGAATGTGCTAAAACCTGTGAGAGGAATGTCTTTTTCTTCCATATCTATTTGATGATAAGCTTCCGCTACATCTATCACTGAGAAGAGAGTCTTTTCCCCTGCTTTGTAGCCTTGTAATAAATCTGATATGTTTGGTAAAGGATAATATTCCTTCTTTGTCACCGCATTCAGACCTCGGTAATCAATGCACATTCTTACTTTTTCCGTTCCATCCGGTTTCTTTTTTACCACTAACACTACTGGGGCAGACCAAGGACTTGACGATGGTCTAATTATTCCTCCGTCGAGTAGCCTATCTATTTCCTTTTTCAGTGTTTCTCTCTGTTGATATGGTATTATGTAAGGTGCTTTGCAGATTGGTTGCGCTCCTGTTTCTAATGTTATTGCGTGTTTCACTTTTGTTGTGCTTGTTAGCATTTCATCCTCGTCCTGGAATAAGTGATGGTATTTACTTAGAAGGCTTGTTAGCTTTTCTTTAGCTTCCTGTGACAAGTGTGACATGTCGAAACCTTCCTTTATCCAATTTTCGTTAGAAATATCAAATTTTGCAATTATTTCTGACTTTATTTCTGGCTCTTGTTCTTCCTCGCATATGTATGCTCTCCCTATCTTCTCTCCTTTTTTTAGTGTTATCTCGTTAAAAGATGCATTAATTATTCTCACCGGAATCATTTCTTTATTTGGTAGTAACGTGTTTGCCATGCGTATAAGGTTTCTCCCGTTAATTGTGTCCTCGCAGACAATATTTATGCTACTAATCTTTTTATCTACTTTTGCCATCGTACACACCTCCGTTCTGGGTGGAATAAGTAATGGTTTATCCAGAATTATGTCTGTCTCTGTCCTCATTGTTTCTTTTTCCGTTGTTATATTTTGGTTATCTTTATTCTCTACTTTTCTTATTTTTTCTGATATTTTTTCTGTTTTATGACATGAGAATGTTTGCTTTTCAATAGCTTTGTTTTTATTTTGTTTGTTTTTGGTGGTCTTGCATTCCTTTTCTTTTTCTTTTTCTATGACTGGTGCTCTGTGTGGGCGCATGAAATTTTTGACTGTTAATAACCATTTTTTCCAATCCTCTGCTGAAGTTCCGGTTTCCGTTTTCATACTTCTGTTCTCTCTCTGTTGCTTTAGCTGTTCTATCTTCCTTGTGTGTTTCCGATCCTTGGGTCTTTTTGCTGAATTCTTTCATTTTTTCCAGTTATTGTTTTTGTTTCTATTGCCATTGCCTTCTCGGACTGACATCACTTCCATTACTTCCCTGGTTGATTTCATTAATAACGCTTGTCCCTATAGAATCAAATAGAATCAAATTCTCTTTTGTAAGATATTTCCGCTTCTTGTTCTGCAAGAAAATCTCTTCCGAGTAGCACATCTACCTCTTTCAGCATTTTGTCATCGCAAACTATCAGTTCGAATATTGCTCCGTTCCCATCCGTTACTGTTTGGATGTTTGCCTGCGTAGATCCATATAATCTTATCTCGTGCCCCGTGATACCTCTCAGACATAGTGATCTAATGCTACTTATATCCACTTCTTCTGGTTCTACCAGTGACTGTTTTATTAGTGAATACGAGCCTCCTGTATCTAACATACAAGTTCTCAAGACTCCGTTTATTTTTAAAGTTACTATATATGGTATTTGTTGTGATCTATAAAAATGTGTTATCGTATTATTAATTTCCCTTGTTTTACTCTTAGTAAGGCTCACTGGTTGGGAAGATCCGGTGGCCTTATTTAGTTTAAAAAATGTTTCCGTGAGTTATTACTGGTTGATTGCCTTTGTTGTGACCACCCATTTTGTCTTTGTCTGGGAGTCGTACCTGTGTTTCTCTCTTGTTGATTACTGTTTTGATTGGGGGTCCGTTTATTTTGTTGATTTCCGTTATTGTTATGCGGTGTGTTACATTCCTTCACCCAATGTCCTTGCTGTCCACATCTGTAACAAGTATTTTTCGTCAAGAAAACATATTCGTATTCTGTGTAAAAATAATTTATTAAATCGCAGAGCGCTTTCGGCTATTAAGCCATCTTCAGTGCTTACCTGTAAGTAAGTAAAAAGAATTTGTAGAAAATATAGAAGAAGTGGATTAAAAAATTACTTACTCGTCAGGTAATACAAGAAACTTGGACAACACATTGACGTCATGAATTGAAATTGCATTAAAATTAAAATTAAAATGATCCCCTGTTTAGGGTTTGTTGACTCTAAATTTGGAACATTATTAAAAATTTTCTTTAAATTATTTTAAAAATTGAACTCCGAACACGTGTTCATCTAACGGATGTTGTAGTGACACTAACTCAATTTCAAAAAATTAAAATATGACAAATGACAGTGAACATAGAACTCAATTAATCCAACAAACGTTCAAAAAGACAATGCAGAAATCCTCTATAAATGTCCCAAAACAGACATGTGAACTTCTTAATGAAATTAAAGAAAATTTGATATTAAGGTCTAATGGGAACCTATCAAATTATAAAATTAATGAAAAAGATTGAGGGTCTAATGAGAACCCATTACTGAATCTAATTCAAAATAAAAATTCACATATATGTCAAGGAACATCCAAAAGTTAACAAATCAATTTAAACAATAAAAAACACAATCAAATAAACATTGTAGTCTGGTTGTAACCAATAACAAATAAAAAAACTAATTACGGAAATTTAATTTGATTGAAGTCTAATGAGAACTCGATACTCAAATCTAATTCCAAAAACGAATAAGATTAAGGGTCTAATGAGAACCCATTTCCAAATCTAATTCAAACTAGATGATTAATTAAAAGTTAATGGAAACTCCAAACACAATAACTTTTAGAGAAATGAAGTATGTAAAAACAAATTGTAGCAATTATTAAAAATGTTCAAATCCAATATAAAATAAAAATCAAATGTAAACCAAGTAACATTTCAAAACCAATGTGAGTGGTTTTACAATAAGGAGATCTGATTTAGAGTCTAATGAGAACTCATTAATCAAATCCACTACTATAAGAAAAAGATTAAGGGTTTAATGAGGACCCATTACTAAATCTAATTCTAAACAACTGTAACAAAAGCTCAGAAAAATTACCTTTCTAAAATAAACAAATGGAAATCATGGCTCAGCTTGATAATGTTATGGATAAATATGAAAATCATCATAGAGAGAGGATTAGTATGTAACAAACAAACTAAAGAATGTATTAAAACTAAAGAAACTAATGGTCAAATTATATTTAAAAATGAGAAAAATATGCTTTAAAAATATCAAAAAACTCATATGAGTTGTTTACAAAAAGAAAGATCTAATTTAGAGTCTAATGAGGACCCATTAATCAGATCAAATACTAGCCAGAAAAAGATTAAGGGTTTAATGAGAACCCATT
The DNA here is from genome assembly GCA_963978555.1 of Galerucella nymphaeae. Taxonomy (NCBI): domain Eukaryota; kingdom Metazoa; phylum Arthropoda; class Insecta; order Coleoptera; family Chrysomelidae; genus Galerucella; species Galerucella nymphaeae. The sequence goes on along the minus strand of OZ021715.1, from coordinate 12,678,612 downwards.
CCTAAATCTAAATCAAAAACAACCACAACAAGAGTCCAGAAACATTTAAAAAACCATTAATCTTTTAAACGTCTATGTAATGGAATATAAGATCTATTTAATTGTACTTGTTTATTCAAACAAAAACTATTGTTTTGTAATTCTTCACTAATCTATAAATCTTCAAGAAAATCTAACCTATTAAAATTTTTTGAATTAACTTCTTTTAAAATTTTTGAATTGCGATTAGGACTGAAACTATGCTTATTAAATTTTAAGTGATGACCAAAAGCTGAATTCTCATGTTTACTCAAATGCTCACCTATTCGAACTTTTAAAGGTCTGCAAGTTCTGCCTATATATGAAGCTTCACAATCATTACATTCAAGTCTATAAATACCACTTTTTGATAATTTGTTAATTTTATCTTTTGAATTAACCAAATGTTTACTCAAATTATTAGTACTCTTAAAAGAAATTCTTGTATCTGTTAATTTATTATTAAATAATTTTGAAACTTTTTGAGAAATGTTATCATTCAAAAAAGGTAAAGCTACATATCTAAAAGATTTCTCTTCAGAAATGGAAATGGGTTCTCATTAGACCCTTAATCTTATTCGTTTTTGGAATTAGATTTGAGTATCGAGTTCTCATTAGACTTCAATCAAATTAAATTTCCGTAATTAGTTTTTTTATTTGTTATTGGTTACAACCAGACTACAATGTTTATTTGATTGTGTTTTTTATTGTTTAAATTGATTTGTTAACTTTTGGATGTTCCTTGACATATATGTGAATTTTTATTTTGAATTAGATTCAGTAATGGGTTCTCATTAGACCCTCAATCTTTTTCATTAATTTTATAATTTGATAGGTTCCCATTAGACCTTAATATCAAATTTTCTTTAATTTCATTAAGAAGTTCACATGTCTGTTTTGGGACATTTATAGAGGATTTCTGCATTGTCTTTTTGAACGTTTGTTGGATTAATTGAGTTCTATGTTCACTGTCATTTGTCATATTTTAATTTTTTGAAATTGAGTTAGTGTCACTACAACATCCGTTAGATGAACACGTGTTCGGAGTTCAATTTTGAAAATAATTTAAAGAAAATTTTTAATAATGTTCCAAATTTAGAGTCAACAAACCCTAAACAGGGGATCATTTTAATTTTAATTTTAATGTAATTTTAATTCATGACGTCAATGTGTTGTCCAAGTTTCTTGTATTACCTGACGAGTAAGTAATTTTTTAATCCACTTCTTCTATATTTTCTACAAATTCTTTTTACTTACTTACAGGTAAGCACTGAAGATGGCTTAATAGCCGAAAGCGCTCTGCGATTTAATAAATTATTTTTACACAGAATACGAATATGTTTTCTTGACTTTCGAGTCATGTGTACTCAGCTATAAAGTATTTACTTAAGTATTTTTCGGTTGATCTCTTCCTTTTTGCCTATTTGCTAGGCACTCATTTGTTCTGTGGTTTGTTCTGCCACAGTTGCGACATGCTTCCTCTTTAAAATGTGGATTTTGTCGGCAGTCCTTTGTCCAGTGATTCGTCTTACCACAGTGGTAACATTCTTTTTGCGGGTTTTGTTGTCTTTTATATCTGCAATTTCTTTCTTCATGATTGTCTGTTTTGCACCTGTTGCACCATTTCTCCTGTCCCATATACTGTGTCTGAGTTTGTTTTTCCTCTTAGCATCAACTGTGTCATTTCTTGCAAGGAAACTATTTCCTCGGCTTTGTCCAAGTCCAAATTTGGTTCTTTCAATAGCAATACTCCTGTCTCCCTCACAAGGTCCTTTCTAAGCCCCATCTTGAATTGGTTAATTACTAAATCTTTATTCCCTTTTTTCAATCCTGGGATTTCATCTTGTGATGCTTCAACCAAGTCTTCTTCTAGAGCTTTTGCTGCTAGAAGTCGTAATCGCGTAGTAAAGTCCGCTACTGTTTCATCGTGACGTTGGTAGCAGCTACTAAGCCTTAATAAATTGTTACCCGGTAAACATTTCGGAGTAAATTTACGTATTAGTTTCTCTTTGAGTTCATAATAATCTAAATTGTCTAAGGTTTTATCAGATTTAAAATATTGGTATGCAGCACCTGTTAATTTAAATTTTAAAATGCTTAATGTGTCAGCTTGTGGCCAATTATCTAGCCTGGAACGCTGCCCCAGTTTTTCCAAGTACCTGACAGCATCCTTGCCGTTAAAATCAGGTAATGTTGCCGCAATTACCCCTAGTGGTTGTGGCGGCAATTGCACCACCAACGGTCCAGAAGCCGTTGAAGCTTCAGCTGCGACTGTGACGGCTGCTCCGGACGTTTGTTGATTAGCACCTATATTAGTGTTAGTAGGCATTTTTGTAGTTTGGTATATTTACTTTTAAATAAGCACACAGCACTAAACTAGCTTACCTTTTGTAGAATATTCTGAAAAAGAATCAAAACAAACAAAAACTCTTGGGAAGGGGGTTGAGTTGGGTTGGTTGCGAGCTGGGAGTGGTTGCGAATTGGGTTTTTTTTTATTCTGCTAATTTGCTAATAAAATAGTAATTGACTACTTGTTTGTTTATGCTTAATTATTGTAACTCACCACCCACGAGTACGTGGGAAACAGGAATCAACGACTCCTGTAAGAAAAGTCCGAAAGGATAGATCCGGCCTCCGCTGCTATCAGTTGTTGTTGATAATGAGGGGTCTTTGTGTGTAGGGTTACGTCTGGTATAAAGTTCAGGATAAGGTAATACTACTATGTATGAAAGCAAACTAAGCGTTATCGAATTTAAATGGGTTTATTATAAAAAAAGAAATTAGAAAATGAGTAATGAAATATAATAATAAATACTTAATAGAAATTAAATAATGAAATGATAATAATAATACTTATAATATAAAACAAAAGATATGATTATGATAATAAATTCAGTTAATTGAAAATGAACGAAACCGTAATTAAAGGTTACGTGTGTAAATTTAATAACTTACATTAATAAATTATCAATTCTCTCAGATTTGAGGATTACGAATGAATCCCTTATTTTAGCATATATATAAATAAATCAAATATCTGTAAAGTTAAAAAATAAAATATAATAACCAATTTATGCATGAGGTGCCAATAAAATACGGGCTAACCAAACTACAAAAATATTTGTTTCACAGTTAGTACAAGATCAATCAGACTCACCAATCTGCAGGTAGGGTGCTCTCCAAAGGTGATGAAGACTTCTTACCCAGCTTGTTCGTCGACACTCACACACGTATCGGATGGGGTAGACTTTTTATCGAACCTATTTGCCTCTAGCAACTCTTATTTGGCCGTTCACTACCGTCCTTACCGAATCACTCTTCTAGCGCTTACAGTAGACGCTCTCCTGAAGGTTTCTTTCAAGTGTCGAAATGAAACTTATTTTGACTCCGCACTACTCTTGTCTTACAAGTCAAAATTATAACTCTGGATTTTTCCAGATGACCGCTAACCGCGAACTCTATGGGGCAACCGCTCGCAACCGTGCTCGGGACCCAACTGCCTTGTCGTTTTTTCTGTCTCGTCCAGCTTTGGGCAATTTTTGCCCAGTCAGCTTTTCACCACTTTTCCATTTCTTGCTTTCTTATTGGACACACGTATACTTTGTGACCCACGATCGCTTTGCTTCATCAGCCAACTCGTGTATTCGAAACTAGGTTTCCTTTTGGGTTACTTTGTAATTGTGTAATTGTGCATTATCAGCATTGTTTAGTCTGATTGAAATTTGCTACGCTACTTGAATATAAATTATATTTTTATGAAATTAATTTTGTAATGAATATACTTGAACTTTGTTATACTGGGTGATGTTTTCCATCATTCCATCCTTGGTACTTATTACAATAACTTATTATCGACACACCAGAGTAGAAATAAAACTAAAATATCACAATACTAAACAGTATCAATTAAATATAAATGTCCTGTAATTAAATATAAATGTCCTGTAATTGAAAATAAATGTTCTGTAAAGAAAAGACATAAAATCGTACCCTCAATCGAGAGCCGGCGAATATCCAAACCAAAAAAATATCAATCACTCTTCAGCAATAAATAAAAAAACAATTTTTCCAGAACTAATCAACTTTTATTAAAAAAACTAAAACGAGTTTCTACTCGACAACGGTTAATTCAAATGTCGGGAAAACCAAGAAAATAAAATTTCTTCACTATTAAAATCTAATTCTTATATTGGAAGCAAATTCTCTTTAAACAAATTACAATATTTTAATATTGCCGGTTATACTCAAAAAGAATTTCCAAAGTAAAAGTTTTCACAAAAAATTACAAAATATAAACCGGTACGGGAAAAAATCAAACTATTTCAAAAGTACGGAATACGGAGGTACGGAAATTGTTGAGTATAGGTACTGTGATTATTAAAAATATTTTACCTTCCTAAATCGGCTTCGGTATGCACCACTTAACTAACAGAATTGTCTTTTCAAAAATTATGAATTCCGGGAACCGGATCGGTAACAAACTTAACATAATAAAAATAAAACGTTTAACGGTGAGCGGAAGGCTACGAGTTGAAAGCTGAGAACTACGAAATGAGCACGAGCTGAGATCCACGAAATTGAGAGACGAATCCAACTCTTCTCTGCTTTTATATTCTCATTAGTAAAATTTTATTTTGAAACTACAAAAAAATTTGTCATAAACTAGACGTCTTTCGGAATTAATTAAATTAAATGGTATATATACCAAATGTCCTTTTTGATTGAAAAATTTCAACTTCGGAAATGATTAAATTTCATGATTCAATATAAATTTGCGTACCTCCGGACTAATACAAAAAATACTAAAACTAATATAACGGTAATAATAATGAAAAAAATTATAATAAATCGGTCACAATCGCGGAATCGGAAAGTAAGTAACGAGTTATTTAAAATCAAGTGGCAAAATAAAAATATGAAACGGAGAAAAAAACTTAAATCAGTGTAAAAAAAATAAATAACTCGTTACACACCCCCTTTTCTTCGGTAAAAAAAAATGAATGAACGAAAGTCCAACTTTCGGTCATTACATTTTTTTTCTAACTCAGGTGGAGTGGGTGACCTCGGCGGCGTATGCCCAGGACTATACCGGGACATTCCAAAGTCCTCATCAAAGGTCTGTTCGAACACCTGGCTACTGATATCTTCGAAATTTTGCCACCATTCCTCCCCTTCAAACAAGTTCGTGATCGGCGTCAGGCTTCCAGGAAGGGAAACTTCCTCCGTCAAGTCGATCACTTCGGGGTATAGAGGGATGAGTGGCGGTGGTAGATCACGGTCATCCATTCTAAGAAAAAAAAAAACAAAAACATTTTATTCATTGGCGGGTTTTAAATCTTTAACAAGTATGCGATTACACCGTTTTCCTTTTTCGTCACGTAAGTCATAGACAACGGGTGAAATGACACGTACGACTTCGTACGGCCCGGAATACTTCGGAGCAAGTTTAGCGGCGAGGTGATCCACAGCAGATGATAGTGTATGTTCCTTTTTCATCACTTTATCGCCTATGGTACATTTCCAGTCACGGCGGCGCAGATTATAGTTACGACTTTGACTGGTAAATGCCCTGGACAGGTTTAGACGGACTAAATCGAAACATTCCTGTAGTTTCTCTACTCGCAAGGAATGTGACTTCGGATTTTCTTCGGTAGGGTCGTCTACTCCGGCATCTTCTTCCGGACTTCCCTCGGTATTCTTTTCAGCATCTCTTCGGAAAGATTTCGGTGTCTCTGGTTCTCTACCAAAATTTAGAAAGGCAGGCGTAAATCCAGTCGAGTCGTGTCGTGAGTTATTCATTGCAAACTTCAAGTCAGGCAATCTTACATCCCAGTCTCGGTGATCCGCTTCGCAGTATTGCGCAATCATTGTTCAGGGTGCGGTTGGCTCGTTCTACTGGATTTGCTTGCGGTGTATACGGTGGCGTAAAACGGTGTCGGATTCCTAGTCCACTCAGCATGTCCTTGAAAAGTTTACTGTCATACTGAGTTCCTTTGTCGGTCAGCACGGTACGGGGGCAACCAAATATTGTCAAAACTTCTTCGTAGAAGGCAGTGCTTATGCTACTTGCAGTAGCATTCCTCAATGGTTGACACTGTACCCACTTAGTAAATCGGTCTTGAAACATGATAATATAACAATGCCCTTTCTTACTTCTGGGTAACGGTCCAATTATATCGGAGCTAACGGTTTGCCATGGTTGTCGGTTTGCTGATGGCTGCATCTTGCCCGGGAGTTTCTGTTGTGACGGTTTGTACTTTTGACATTGCAGACATTTCCTCACGTATTTGGTGATGTCCCTAAACATAAAATCAAGTGGCAAAATAAAAATATGAAACGGAGAAAAAAACTTGAATCAGTGTCAAAAAAAATAACTCGTTACACGCTTTATTGAATTTACGATTTTATGTGTTTTCTTTACCGGACATTTATATGCATTTACTTTAAATATTTCAATTTTCTTTCCGAGTTTTATGCTTACTACTCTGTGTGTCGATAAGTTGAATCATTTGAACTTGATCAAAATATTCGAACTCGGATGTGGCTCAGTTACGCTTGTTTTACGCTTGTTCATTTACCCGGCAGATTTATAACTGTATTCCCTTTAATCAGTAATCAATATATATATTTTTGTGTCATTTTCCGGATTACATTTAGATCCAAAGGGATATTCGAACTCGGACGTGGCTCAGTTACGCTTGTTCGTTTACCCGGCAGATTTATAACTGTATTTCCTTTAATCAGTAATCAATATATATATATATATATATATATATATATATATATATATATATATATATATATATATATATAAGAAAGTAGTTCGTTGCCAAAACTAAATAGGTTTCAAATTTTGTGGGGAATGCGGCAATGTAAATGAAGTGTACTCTTTTTAGTTAATTCTTAGCTTTCGGTTTTTATTCAAACCATTTTCAAAGAAAACTAATTGAGATTGATAATATCTTTGAATCGTAAACATGGAGAAAATATTCATATGTAAAAAATATTGTAAAAAATGTTATATATTGAAATTTTATATTTTTCAATTTATACCTTTACATATATACAGGGTGTTTCATTGGGAAATGGGCATACGGTAAGGGTAGGTAGAGGTCGTCTAGGTGGTTCTAAAAAACCCCCATATGATGGGTCTAGCGCTCTTTATAACCGAGATACAGGGTGTTTTATGTATTTTGACTATTTCTTTGATGCCTTATAACTTACGATCCACATTGTATATATTTTTCATATTCACAGCATAAACTCTTCATCCTGTATTGTACCGAATACCAAATAAATTATAATCATAATCCAGGTACGGGCTAGAAAAAAATGAAAGAAATTGAATCAGTTTGAAACAACACCCTGTATATTAAAATTTTGAAAATTCGTTTGCAGATTTGAAAAGAGCAGAAAAAATTATGTCAAAGCAAATGTGTTTTGTGCTTCCGCATACAATTTTCGTACTTGTTAATTTGAGTCAAAATTATTTTTTCGATGTAAGGGTGGTACAAAATTTAAAAAAAAATACTTTTTCTTCTCTAAATAATAATCTTTCACTTTCAATCAATAAAATCCCTAACCATTTCATAATCTCCTAAATTTTGGATCACAACCAATGTAAAATAAGTCGACAGGCCTATACATTTTAAGACAAAATGCTAATTTCAATAACTAACTTACAAACACCCCGTATGTGTAATACAGTTATGATAATTGTATTTGTCCATTATGCTGCACTTTAAACAAATAATAAAATGCGAAAAAATTACATCCCGGAAAAGTATAACTTTATTTTAACAGATGCTCAAAGTGGCCACCATTTTGCTCAATACATTTCTGTGCTCTTTTAGTAAGATGTCTAATAGATTTCCTAATCATAGCTTGATCATTTTTCAATTCCTCGCATGCGTCCTGGATTCTCTGTAAAAGGTCTTTTCTTGTATTTATTTCAGTCGAATAGACTTTGGATTTTAAGTAACCCCATACATGATACTCGATTGGGTTAAAGTCGGGTCCCCTTGCAGGCCAGTTATGAGGTCCTCCCCTGCCTATCCAATTATTTGGGAAGTTGTCGTTTAAAAAGTTTAAAAAGTTAGTTATTGAAATTAGCATTTTGCCTTAAGTAATGTGTAGGCCTGTCGACTTATTTTACATTGGTTGTGATGTTTGATATCCCAATTTGCTGTAATTGTCAAGTTGGCTGATGTCAGGGTGTAATTTTGACAGTTAATGATTTGAGAGTTTGTAGTTGTGTTCTTGCGTTCGTTAAGTGATTATTTGTTGATAGATAACCAGTTATTACTTGTTGAAAATGCCCAATAAATTTGATAACAATGAATATGCAGACATGTTGTTTGTCTACGGATTTTGTAATGGTAATGGAAAAGCTGCCCAAAGAGAATATGAGCGGCGATTTCCTGGCCGGCGGTTACCAAATGACAAGACTTTTTCCAATGTGTTTAGTTACCTCAGAGAACACGGTAAATTTCCAACAGTGGCAAAAAATGAACATCATGAAAGACGACATATCGGTTTGGAACAAAATATTCTAGACATTGTGCAAAACGACCCAAAAATCAGCACAAGAAGAATCAGTCATGCCACTAATGTTCCTCATTCTACTGTGTGGCGAAGATTAAAAAAAAATAATCTCTATCCGTACCACGTACAAAAAGTTCAGAGGCTTCAAGTTGGAGATGAAGTCCCGAGATTGGTTTTTAGTAGGTGGATATTACAAAATAACAGAATATTGCACAGGTGCTTATTTACCGATGAAGCTCAGTTTACCAGGGACGGTATTAATAATTCAAGAAATGCTCATGTTTGGGCCCAACAAAATCCGTTTGCTATAAAACAAACACATTCACAAATAAGATTCTCTTTTAATGTATGGTGTGGTGTTATTAACAACCGGCTAATTGGTCCCTATTTTCTCCCACATTTACTAACTGGTGAAGTATATTTAGAATTTCTGCAAAATATTTTACCCGTATTGCTAGACAATGCAGATGTTAATGTTGGGAGTATGTACTTCCAACATGATGGTGCTTCACCTCATTTCAGAGCAATAGTGAGAGACTTTTTAAACGACAACTTCCCAAATAATTGGATAGGCAGGGGAGGACCTCATAACTGGCCTGCAAGGGGACCCGACTTTAACCCAATCGACTATCATGTATGGGGTTACTTAAAATCCAAAGTCTATTCGACTGAAATAAATACAAGAGAAGACCTTTTACAGAGAATCCAGGACGCATGCGAGGAATTGAAAAATGATCAAGCTATGATTAGGAAATCTATTAGACATCTTACTAAAAGAGCACAGAAATGTATTGAGCAAAATGGTGGCCACTTTGAGCATCTGTTAAAATAAAGTTATACTTTTCCGGGATGTAATTTTTTCGCATTTTATTATTTGTTTAAAGTGCAGCATAATGGATAAATACAATTATCATAACTGTATTACACATACGGGGTGTTTGTAAGTTAGTTATTGAAATTAGCATTTTGTCTTAAAATGTATAGGCCTGTCGACTTATTTTACATTGGTTGTGATCCAAAATTTAGGAGATTATGAAATGGTTAGGGATTTTATTGATTGAAAGTGAAAGATTATTATTTAGAGAAGAAAAAGTATTTTTTTTTAAATTTTGTACCACCCTTACATCGAAAAAATAATTTTGATTCAAATTAACAAGTACGAAAATTGTATGCGGAAGCACAAAACACATTTGCTTTGACATAATTTTTTCTGCTCTTTTCAAATCTGCAAACGAATTTTCAAAATTTTAATATACAGGGTGTTGTTTCAAATTGATTCAATTTCTTTCATTTTTTTCTAGTCCGTACCTGGATTATGATTATAATTTATTTGGTATTCGGTACAATACAGGATGAAGAGTTTATGCTGTGAATATGAAAAATATATACAATGTGGATCGTAAGTTATAAGCCATCAAAGAAATAGTCAAAATACATAAAACACCCTGTATCTCGGTTATAAAGAGCGCTAGACCCATCATATGGGGGTTTTTTAGAACCACCTAGACGACCTCTACCTACCCTTACCGTATGCCCATTTCCCAATGAAACACCCTGTATAACATTTTTTACAATATTTTTTACATATGAATATTTTCTCCATGTTTACGATTCAAAGATATTATCAATCTCAATTAGTTTCCTTTGAAAATGGTTTGAATAAAAACCGAAAGCTAAGAATTAACTGAAAAGAGTACACTTCATTTACATTGCCGCATTCCCCACAAAATTTGAAACCTATATATATATATATATATATATATTGTAACATGTTGAAACTGATAATAATAAGTTACTATGGTAAAACAAGTCTGATCGTTTAATTTAGTAAATATTTGATAGATTCTATTTCATAGAAATAGTAAAATGAGACCAGAATATAGGGGGGAAAAGGATTTTATTAGATCATAAGATTGTTTGTAACTAATTTTAAGTTGTGTAAGTGGCACCAAAGTGATTCTTGAGAATTACAAATAAAAGTGAATTTTTTCTCAAGTGAACATTCAAAGGTCAAAATGCTATAAAAGAAAACAAACTTTTGAATATTTAATTTTGACAAGAATTTATTTATTGATTACCTGTTTCATAAAGTGGGACAGGAATTACTTGGAGTAGGTTTGTTTTAATCCTGGCAGAATGAACAGAAAAAAAAGAAAAAGCTATTACATGGTTGCTAGGAGAAAAGGAAGTTTTTTGAATAAAAAAAGAAGAGTCAGAGCATAGTTTTTGAGGCTTTTGAGAAATTTAAAAAAAAAAAAAGTATAACGGATTGATTATATTATTATCTAGTACCATTTTTCACCATTTCGGAAAGTCCTATACCTCCAAATTTCAAGACACATGGTCTAGGGATGACTTACACTGTCCAGTAGCTGAAACCACAATATTTTCTGAAGCATACCTGGAAGAAACAGATACCTACATAAGATTATCAGGTATCAACCCCATATTTTGCAAAATATCTACCGTATACTTATAAGTACGTACAATTTCATTAATTTGGCCAAATCTATCTAAATTTAAATTCTGAAAGATTTTTTTTCTAACAGCTGTCAATATTGATTAGATTTATTGAAAAACTTATTATTAATTTTAGTTGAAGTTAGTTAGTATTAATTGAATTTGAATTACGTGTTGTTGCATTTAAAATCATAAACTAGAATATAACATAACCTCTAAAAATAAAAGGACTCCTAAATAAAGCACGAAATTCAAAATCACATATTTATTTGACACCCATAAGATGGTTTTATTTTAATTTTTATGAAATATTTTGAAACTTAGACTTACCTTTTGTTTAAAATCACATAAGAATTTATTTACGTGATATAAAATCACGTAAACTTTTTGAACATTATTCTTATGAATACAGTTACATGTTTTGTTTTGTTCCTCATGTATTTCAGCAACGCATGAAATCATAGCGTTATTATAATAAATACTTTCCATTTTAATATCACAGATTTGTTTTACTATAAATAACTTTTCTTCTTTTCTATTTGCACAAAACATCTATTTGCTAAACGTTACACCAAATAAATTACACCACCCTTTTATATTTCTATGACACCACTCTGTTTGCCAGAATCATAGAATAGAATTACGATCAAAGGTTAAAATTTTTAAGGAACTCATGCTATAGGATGACAGTACTGAAGCACGACCCATAATGAGAATGAAATTGTTGTAGTTGGAATTATTTTTATTTTATTAACAATAAATAGAATTTTGTCTATGTTGCTTGACAATTATTTTTGTCATAGCTCAAGGACTGGCGCCCAGCGGGAAATTCGAAAGAAATTAATATTATATTTATTTAAATTCACACTTAGATACAACTAGCAACAATATATATATTTTTGTGTCATTTTCCGGATTACATTTAGATCCAAAGGGATATTCGAACTCGGATGTGGCTCAGTTACGCTTGTTCGTTTACCCGGCAGATTCATCTCGTATTAGTAGTTAGCTCGGCTCAGCCTATTAAGTCCACCCCTCTCTTCTCCCCGTTAGTTTGTCAGTTCTATAGAACAATAACGACAATAGACCACAAAGTATTATTCATATAGAAAAGAAAAAAAAATTCTATTTACTCCGTTATTAACTCATTAGTTGATAAACCGATATTTTTTTGTAAATTCAAGAATAGTTCAACAAGACCCCTGGAATTATCCGTAACCTCCATCTGAGGCTATCTGGAACTCTTGACGATAAGGGGCCGTGGAGCAAACCACGTTAAAAATCTGGCGCCCGAGCATTCCGTTATAAGATTTTACATCAAGGGTGTCCATAGTGACGTGTTCGAGTGGTAGAAGACCACGTATACAGGAAAACGCGTTACAATTTATTACTGAAGTGTGTAAATTTCCCAAATGTGCAAAAATAATGGCATTTTCTAAATTGTCTACAAAATTAATCAAGTTTTGGCAGTTTGAGATAATTTGCTTTAAAGAACTTTGAAGAGATATATAAATATACACATCGGTGATATTATCAATTTTGTTTATTAGAGATTCCAATTTATTTTTTATAATCATTTGATTTTCATATAAATTTGAGATTGTTTTATTATAATGATTTATTAAATGTTTGTTTAAAGAAGTTTGGAGGTTAATTTCATGTTGAATAGAGTTTTGTTTTTCTGTCAAGATTTTTATTTTCTCTTCGTATTTGATATCGTAGTTATCATCTAAGGTACCAATTAATCATTTACTCATTGTACCGATACCATTAAATAATCCTCTTTTGTTCCGTTTAGAGGGTTTAGAGTATTAATTTTATTTTTTGTTGTTTCTATTAAATATTTGGTGTGTTCTAGCAAATTATTTATTCCTTGTGTTTCTCTGACAATTACTGTGCTATTTGAAATACTTAATATTGTATTGTAAAATATATCTATACTTTTTAATTGATCAACTATCCAACTAGTTTCTACATAGTGTAAGAATGTATGCTTAGTACTAATTAATAGAGCACGGATTTTTAAGCATAAAAAAACTTGAACTAGGCGCTTAAAAAAGCTTAAAATTTTCTGAAAATAAGCTCATAAATATGCATGAAATTTAATTGAAAGCAAGAAAAAGTTATTTATAAAAACGAATATCTTTATTAATATGACACAGTTTTGTTCAAAAAACATAAAAATAAAACTCATTTCGTCATAAGATAATGTAAATAAAGAAACTACTTTTTCTTAAAAAAACCAGAAACTTACTTCTTACAAAAAAACACTAGGTAAATAATAGGAACGAATGAAATTTTAAACATTACAAACTACTCGCTGGTAATTGGTGCATATTTAAATTTAGGAACAATAGTTGCATCTATCGGAAAATCTTCAACAACATTTCCTTTAATAACATTAAATTTGCTATTTGGTTTAAAACTATATACTCTCCATTTTTATTTAGCACCACGCTAGTACGATGTTGTCAAGTTGTGGCTTAGATACTATAAAATGAATTAATCGGAAATTAGCAAATATATTAAAAACTATTATACCGAGAAGTAAATGTACAAAATTAGCACCAAATACACCACTAATTGTTGAAAAATGCATAAAACTTACACAAAAGGAAATGGATGCATTAAAACTGAGAATAGGCATAAAGACAGAAAAACAAATTGACCCTGTGAATCCTCTTATTGAAATTCATGCATACGTGATTAAAATACATCTGCCATTAAAAATTACTTATGGCATAATAGCTATAAATCCGCGCTCTACTAATTAACCTAGTTTTTTCCTGCTTGATTCTGATATAGTCGTGGATCAGGAACTCGGCTGGACCACAGGAGCTTGGCTGGATCACAGGAACTGCACTTTGTAGGTACAAACGCGAAGAATTAAAATTCACCGTTTTTTATTTTTTCCGAAACCGGTGATTTTCGAAAACTAATAACGCCGTTTTATCCTACTGACTGCGCCAGTTGAATAAATTGATCGGAAGAATAAGTTTTTAAAAATAACTTTATTCGATACAATTATAGATTGTGCAGAGACAACGACAATAGCAAGAATGAAATTAAAAATAATATTAAGCTCGGCGTTGTCTTCGGGAATCTTGCAGCGTCGGCTAGTTTTTTATACTTGGTGTGCAAGTATGTTCATATAACTGGCATGCCACTGAAACCCTAAATCGTTGAAGACAGTTTTTCGAGGGTAGAGGCAGGCGTGTGCCAACTCACTTTTCGAGTGTGTTAAGTTGTTCCTTTCCCAGTATAATAAACCGAAATTCCGACCAAATTGGTCAAATTCATTCTATTCCTCCATTTTCCATTTGACTTTTATAGTTTAGGTATTACACACTATTGACATTTGATTTATGCATGTACAGTTACAGACCTATATTGGGCATTTATAATTGATTTAAGTTAATTCATTGATGTTTATATGCCTTTTTCATGAACACGAACACTATTTAGTGAAATTTTCCCATTTATTTCACAAACATTTTTATTGTCCTGTTAAGATTGAGTACATTTGCGCGAATGTTCGATTTTCAATGCCGCTTAATAATGTCGAGTGATTTGTACTTTTCCAATATCACTGCGTGATCTTTTCATTCTATAGTATAGTTGTGAAATATTTAATTTCAATTCGAATTACCTTACTTTTTCATTTCTAATCACAAAATGGCAGACATAATAGCCTTAAAGGCTGAACGAAGAAAGGGTAAAGGCCGCGATCACACGGATCCAAACTTGGATCACAAATAAAGTAGATCTCGAAATAGATTTATTCGAAATTCAAGCTAGACTCAATTCATTAAATATAGAAATGAGCAGATATAGTTCCGTACAAGATGAAATTGAAAATTTATATTCAGATAATAACGATGTAGAAGATAGGAATAATTTTGAAAACGATTCAGAGCAGGTTTATAATGAGGCCCAAATTCGTACTCGAAATGTAATTGAGCGTTGTTTTGGTGTATGGAAAAGAAGATTCCCTATTTTGGCTTATGGTTGTAGGTTGTCATTAAACATAGTCTTTGCATTAATAGTAGCGACTGCCATAATACAGGGTGTCCCAGCCGAGAGTGACCCATTTTAAATGCTTATAACTTTTATACCAGTTGTGTTAGCCACCTGCGGTTCACGCCATTCCTTTTCTCTTGGCCCAAAGTTTTTTCTAGTTGGTACCAAATTTTTTCTACAATTATACAGTGGGATTAAAAAAATTGCCTTTTTTCGACATTAAAATTGTCAACTATTTTTAATGGAACACCCTGTATATTGCAACGCCATAATTAGGAGTCGTGTCCAAGGTATCCATATACCAATAAACATCGGACTTGTACCTAGAAGTTTTAGCAGCAAAAAATTAAAATAGCACCGTATTCGCTAACTCACTGTTTAAAATAACACACTGTTAAAATTTAAACAATCGATTAAATTACAATCACTTGCACCGTAATTTAAGGGTTCTTGGTTAAAATAAACTAATCAATCTGGGGAAGTTTTGCTAAATTACAATCGGTTGGTACTAACACCTAACTTCAGTCTGAGTCTGTCTCAGTCAGACAATGATATTTTGAGGTTAGAAAAATTATTCATTTTCTGGCAGTCGCCAGTATTTCCTATTTTGGTGAAATTTTTGCTTCAGGTTAGCGAAATAAAGTGTTCCTAATTTCTGGAGCACAAGGGTAGTCGTAAGTGATGATGGATTCAACCTCCACCAGCGCGAAACGGGTGCGAACATCAAATTTCTCACCAAATGAAAAATCCCATCTTATTGATATCATATCAAAATACAAAAGCTTTATTGAAAACAAAGAAACAGATAAAGAACGGTTAGTCGAGCGCACATAGTACTTTTTTGAAGTTAGACACATCAGTTTTGTGTGTTTTTTAGGTTAGAATTCATACTACTGTGGTTTATTATCAATTTAAGCCTCCAAAATCAGTGGCTTAGTTTAACAGTGGTTTAGAAGAGTTTAACCGTGGCTTAAATCGCGATGCAAGCCAAAATTCAAAGTTAACTAATAGTTAAATTTTAAACCACTGTTATAATGACGGTGCAAGTGGCCATAACAAATGTGCTTACATTATTAAAGTTTGTCAGATTAAAGCATGCCATCTGATTAGCATTGAGACAATGTTCTGAAAAACAAAAAATTTTTACATTATTGATATTGTTTACTAAATTGTTAAGTTGTACTAATTTATTTCTAATACACTGTACGTTTTGGTGAAGAATAGAAATTTCCGAAGTTTCTGTCAGCTCTATGGTGGTATTGTCTAATTTTTGGTTGGTTTTACTTTGATGTTCATTTTTTATCTCATTTTGTATTGGAATTTGCCCCATATCTGGGATAGATGGTTCATTATTTAAAAATCCTGTGGATTACCTTCGTATTCAGCATATTTTCTGAAATTGAATCTTCTATAATTTCGCATAATGGATAACTTTCTGCAATATGATGAGAATGAATAGTTCAAGGTTCAAGAAATAGATACACTCCAAGAATTTAACAATTTCAATGAACATGGAAAAAAAATTCCCATACTACACATAAGGAGTATACAAAAAAATTTTGATAAATTAATATTATTTCTCACTCAATTGAACGATTTTGAAGTGATAATATTGACAGAAACATTCCAGATAAACGACTTAAGTATCTTCCATATAAATGGGTTTGATATGATTTACAATAAAGGTGTATAATAAAAATGATGGTACAGTACTATATGAAAAGCGTGAAATGCAATATAATTATAAAATAATCCACATTTTTGAAAGTGCAGCTATTGAACTAGATATTGTAAACTCTATCAATAAAGTTAGAATAACTGCAATATATAAATCACCGTCTAGTAATCCTCACTCATTCATTACTCACCTAGACAATTACCTGGAAAATAACCAAAAATTTCATAATCACATTCTTGTGGGTTATATCAATATAGACCTGTTACAAGATTATGATTATGTTGAGAAATACAAGAATTTATTGAATACATACTGTATAAAACAAAAGGACAGTTTATTTCATTTTTAATCAGATTCACTATCAAAAATTGCAGTTCGGCAATGCTGTTAAAAATAGTGCTTCTTCTTTTTAAACAAAGGAAGAGTGGCACCTTTTTTGGGGGTGTGTACTATGTGACAACCTATTAATAAAGAAAAAGATGATAAGTGCATTTATACAGTCCATTATTGTAATAGTAAATAATAAACCACGTTGTAATTGTTACTAACGTTTTATTACAAACATTTTGGTCCATCGAGCAAGATAACCTTGAGCCGCAAAAGTGTAAATTTGCAGGTAGTGTGAGGCATGTGTAAGGTTCAGATTTCCAATCGAGGATAGCGTGCATAGATATTGATATTGCATCAGCTGTTGCTCTGAAATCTCTAATATCTACGCTGTGGAAAAACGAATATTTGTTCAATTTCACGTTGAAGTTAGATGAACTGTGGACATCATCTTCGAGAATATAAGCAGTAGCCTGTAGAAACATTTGTGTTGTACTTGAGGAAGGCCTGAAAGTGTTGTGTCGAATTCCTATTGTAAGTTCGTTCCTTTTATTTTATTATTTCTTATATCCTTATTTGTCTTACTTACTTGGGCTTTACTTATACAATATTAATAAATAAGCATGTTGGAGCCTGAGAATACATTGAAATTATTGGTAAGAAAAAGAGGTAGTATAAAGCAGCGTCTCACCCTATTCAATAAATACTTAGTAAAATTGATATATTGGAAATTGATAAAAGTAGTGTTAATGAAATAATACTTGAATTAGATTGTAGATGCGAAAAGTTTAAACAATTACTTTCAGAATATGGGGAAGTTCAAATGGAAATTGAAACAATTTGTAACGATAGTGAAATAGACAATAATTTTAAAGATAGGCAGGGGTTTGGAAATGAGTATTTTAAAAATTTGAGTAAAGCAAAAACCATTCTTGAAACTTTCAATAGGAGCAATCAACAAGTAGATAGTGCATCCAATGCTAGTAATAACAGTGGGGGTGGGTCAATTGGAGGTTTTTCAAATCCACAAATTAGAGAAGTACCTGTAAAATTACCAATTATTCAGTTGTCCAGTTTCAATGGCACATATACTGAATGGTTAGAATTTAAAGATACCTTTGAGAGTTTAATTAATACTAATACTTCTATAGGGGACATTCAAAAATTCCACTATTTAAGAGCTTCATTAACTGGTTCTGCGAAACAGATTATTGAGTCCTTAGAGTTCAGTTCTGCAAATTATTCAGCAGCATGGGAACTCTTGTGTAAAAGATATGACAATAGGAAAATTTTAGTTAGAGATCATATTTCTGGTATTTATGAAATGGATCCTCTGAGACATGAATCTTCGGAAGGCTTGAGACATATGCTAGATACTTTGAATAAACATTTACGTGCCTTAAAAAATTTAGGTGAGCCTGTGAAGTTTTGGGATTCTTCATTAATTTTTCATATCAATACCAAGTTTGATAAATCTACCCTAAAAGAATGGGAGATTTTTAAAATTAAAAATGAGTTACCATCCTTGGAAGACTTTGAAAACTTCATTCAAGGAAGAGCAGATCTTTTAGAAACTATAGGAAGCAATTCAAAGAAGGGAAAAGATATTCAAGGTATTCACATAGACAGAAATCCTTTTTAACAGTTGATGAAGGTCTAAATAAAGGTTGTATAATGTGTAAAGCGTTTCATAGTCTAAGCAAATGTAAAAGGTTTTTAGATTTATCTATTTATCAAAGAATGGTTCAAGTAAGAAGAAACAAATTATGTTTATGTTGTTTTGATAAAAATCATTTCAATGTAGACTGTCCTGCTGATAAATGGAGTAAATGTGGTCTACCTCATAATGTGTTGTTGCATTATAATAGAGACAATAAAAAAGGTTCAGCTCACACTTCAAACACACCTTCAAATAATATTGTACAAGCACTTGAAGTACAATCAAGATCTAGTGATGGGTGTTATGCAGTGGTAACACTTTCAAATACATCATCCAGGGGCAAAGGTCAGGTGTTATTGTCAACTGCTCTTGTTAAAGTGAAGGATACTGGTGGACATTGGGTGGAGTGTGTGGTTCTGTTAGACTCTGGATCGATGAGTAATTTAATCACAGGAAAAAATGTGTTCTAAATTGAGATTACCTACAGAATCAATCAATGTGGTTGTGGTTGGTATCAGTCAGGATTCTACTACAATCACAAAAAATGTAATGTACATCTCAGATCTAATCACGATAACTTTGAAATCTCAATGTCTTGTCTAGTAATACCCCAGATTACTGATGAGTTACCATTATTCAAAATTGAATTGGATAACTTGCAGATACCTACAGATATTTATTTAGCAAATCCTGACTTTCACAGGTCACAAGAAATTGATATGTTTATTGGGGCGAGTTTGTTTTGGAATCTGATTCGAGGTGGTCAAATTAGGTTAGGTGATAGGTTGCCAATTCTCCGAAACTCATGCTTGGGCTGGATAATCTCTGGAGAGGTAGGACAGGGAAACATATTAAACAAAACGTGGTGTAATTTGAGCCGCAATCAAGAAGTTCAAGATCAGTTGGAAAAATTTTGGTTATGGGAAGAGCCAGGTGGAGATGGCATGTCTAACGAACTAAGTGTTGATGATAGCGAGTGTGAAAGGCTGTTTGTGTCAAACATGGAAAGGTCAGAAGATGGAATATTTGTTGTGGCCATTCCTTTCAGGGATTCTGTAACTAAACTTGGAGATTAAAAAAAATGGCTTTAAAGCGGTTATATGCATTAGAGAGAAAACTTGCTAGAGATGATAATTTGAAGAAAGAATATTGTGAGTATATGTCCGATTATGAAAAGGTGGGACATATGACTGAAGTAAAAGCTGACATACAATCGGAAGAGGTTTCTTACTATTTGCCACATCATAGTGTAATCAAAGAAGACAGCTCAACTACTAAATTACGTATCGTTTACGATGGATCCGCAAAATCTGATTCTGGCGTTTCAGTGCAGTATGTTGGCCAAAAAATTCAAGAAGATCTTATAGCAATTTTGTTGAGATTTAAAGAAAATAGTGTAGCATTCTGTGCGGATATAGCTAAGATGTATAGGCAGATTTGGGTGAAACAAGAACATCGTCAGTTTCAAAGAATTCTTTGGCGGTGTCAGCCATCTCATGAAGTGCGATAATATAATCTGAATACAGTTACATTTGGTTTAACTTCTAGTCCATTTTTAGCCATTCGATGTTTAAAACAGCTAGCGTTTCCTCTGGCAGATCTGATTGTTGGAGCTGAACATGTTCGTTTAATGCATGCTGGTCCACAGATGGTTATGGGTTCTCTACATGAAAAATATTGGATAACTCAAGGACGAAACTTAGTCAGAAAAATAATTCATGGTTGTGTCCTCTGTGGGAACGTCAAGCCTATCAATCTTCAAGTTAAAATGGAAAATTTACCCAAGGAACGTATCTGTCAACAACCACCTTTCAATACAACAGGAGTTGACTATATGGGGACCTTTAATTTCAAAACTTCACAGGTGCGCGGTGTTAAGATTTATAAAGGCTATGTGTGTTTATTTGTGTGTTTTGTAACACATGCAATAATTCATTTAGAAATTGTAACTAATCTTTCAACAGAAGGTTTCATAGCAGCTGTCGCAACCACGACTATGTAAAAAATGTATTTAAACGATTAATGGCTCTTCTTCCATTAGTATGATAATATTGAACGTCCAGGTATAATGTAAAAATTATGAAAATGATAACTCAAAACCAAACACGTAGATTTTATTATATATTTTTTTTAAAAAGTCATTCTGACATTCCAATAAGTAACAAACAAAAACATCTACATATAATGCGTTGCTAATCAGAGTCAACGCATGTGATTTATATAAATAAGTATAAGATACAATTATTATTATTCATGCTACGACAAATCATTCCTTCATTAGTATTAGCACAAACCACAAAGCACATAAACATTAATACCCAGTTGATGATTTTATTACCATGAAATCTCAACATACTGGGGGCTCAACAAAGAAAACAATTATAAATAATAAATCGATAAAGTGATATTTTGGATAACACATAGGTGATGGATGCATACTCAAGGCTTAAGAAATAATACTTATATGTATAGGAGTTGAGTGGACTGTATTTCAATGATAAGCAAAGTAAGGCAATGTTAATATGGATGGATTCACACATAATGGGAGAAACTAAAAAACAATCCTCACCAACCGAGGATGATAAACTTGGAAGTATAGTGTTTTCTGAGGTGTTGCCTTTTAGCATCCACAGTAGCCATTGGTCACCGTGCAGAATATTAATTATACCACCAAATCATCAACACCGCGGCAGGCAATGATCATCACTAATCACACCAGAATGAGTAAATAAATGAACAGGTTTAATTATAACAAATTACATTATATTATATCAGTATTAGTTTCATCAGGAGCATGTAAATTGTCACTAATGGGAAGAGGCGCTATTTTTACTATAGGCCTTATGTATGTACCTGAAGACGTTCGAACCTGCACAGCACGAATCTTTCCATCTTTCCCAGTTATAATATACGTTATTCGTGCTAATGGCCATTTTAAAGGTGGTGAGTCATCATCTTTGACTAACACCATTTCATTCACTTTGAGATCTTCACACAAGACTTGCCATTTTGGCCTATTCTGAAGTTGGTTTAAGTAATCTACTGTCCAACGCTTCCAGAAGGTTTGTTGCACTGGAGTGCAGTGTTGCCAAAACTTAAGTCTGTTGTCAGGTATGGATGAAACATCTTTTTCTGGAAGACACATTAAAGATTGTCCGATTAAGAAATGACCAGGAGTCAAAGGAATTAAGTCAAAAGGATCGGTGGATATGGGGAAAAGCGGTCTAGAGTTCATAATTGCTTCAGCTTGAGTGATAATTGTAGAGAGCTGCTCAAAGGTATAAACAGAGTTTCGAAGTATTCGGAAAAGATGATGCTTAGCTCTTTTAATTGCAGATTCCCAGATCCCGCCCCAATGGGGAGACCTCGGAGAAATAAACTTCCAATTTATGGAACAAGTTAGTAAATATTCGTTTATAGAAGACAAATGATTTTTTAGAAACATTTGTAATTCTTTTTATTGATTATGAGCTCCAACAAAATTTGTACCATTATCGCTATATATAGATAATGGTAGCCCGCGTCTAGATACAAATCGCTTAAGAGATGCTATGAAGGCTTCAGTAGTCAAGTCAGAGACTAGTTCCAAATGAACTGCTTTTGTAGTAAGACAAATAAAAAGTGAAATATAACATTTAACAATAGGAGCTTTTCTTAGATTATATGATTTAACATTGAAGGGTCCACCAAAATCTATACCCACATGATGGAAGGGCCTAGAAGGGGTAATTCTAATCTTAGGTAAGTCAGCCATCCTCTGTTGAGCAGTTATGGCTTTGAAACGGTGACAAGTAATGCAATTATGTATTATTCTTTTTATTTCCCTAAGGCCATCTAAAGGCCAATAGTTCAATCTAACACTGTAAAGGACGGTTTGTGGAATAATATGGCCAAGTCTTAAATGTTCTTTTCTTAGAAGTAATGGGGTGACGTGATTTTTAGCTGGCAATAAAATTAGATGTTTCTGGTTGAAAGGTAGATCAGCGTGGGTAAGACGACCACCTACTCTAAAAATGTTATTATTGTCAATGAAAATATTCAAGGAAGCCAATTTTTTATCTGACAGACTTTTATTTGATCTAAGGGTTTCGATAATATCAGAAAAGAAAGTTTCTTGTACTGGTTTTACTAAGAAAGTGATTGAATTATCCATTTCCTTCGGAAGAAGAGGTAATGATGCTTTATTCAGTGACCTAGTGTTACTAACAAAACGAAGTACATATGACATAGATCTAATTAATTTGGTGTAAGAAGAAAATCTGATAATGAATAACATCCAGGGATTCATAGGATTTGTTGTGGTTACTAAATATTTTTTTCTTTCTTCTGGTGGGCTGAGTATAGCTGAAAATGTATCATGACATTGAGTGTCCTGGGATGATTCCCATAAAAAGCTAGGTCCAAAAAACCAAAAAGTTGCAGGGGGATCCAAAAACTTGCCCCTGGAGAGTAAGTCTGCAGGATTTAAATGAGACTTAATGTGTCTCCAAGATGCAGAAGACGTTAATTGCTGTATTTGAGCAACCCTATTACAAACAAAAGCTGCCCATCTATTAGGGTTTCCTTTACTCCATGATAATGCAATCTGCGAGTCGGACCACAGAATTGATTTGGAAATATTGAGCTGTTGAGTGATGATGTCTGTGATACGCGAATATAATTTGACAGGGAGAACCATGGCACAAAGCTCAAGTTTAGGAATGGTTATAGGTTTGTTTAAAGGAGCTACTTTTGATTTTGAGATTAATAGTTGAGAAGAAGCAGTATTGTCAACATAAATAGCTCGTAACTAAATACAACCCCCATATGCTAATGAACTAGCATCACAAAAACCATGAATTTCTAATTTGAAGACTTTTTTATTCAAAAGGGTATATCCGAGAATTTGAAGTTGTTTGAGGCATCAAATACTGTCTACAAAAGTTTGCCAATTTTTAAGTATTATGGGGTCACTAATTTTCTCATCCCAAGAAAGTTTCAGCAGCCAAAGCTGTTGCATAATCAGCTTGCCAATAACCATAATTGGGTTAACAAGACCAAGGGGATCATAACATTGCGAAATTGATGACAAAATGTTTCTCTTTGTTGGATCGATATCTAAATTTGACGAAGGGGAAGACACTTGAAAAAAGTCATTTGTGGGATTCCACTTTATTCCTAGAACTTTACAAGGATACGACTCAAGGTTTAAGTCTTTAGAAGTTGGAGCTTGGAAGGAATGATTTACCCCAATTTCTAAGGAATTTGAACAAAACTTATGAAGTTTGAAACCATAGTTTTCAAGAATTCTAATCAGGTTCAGATAAAGTTTTTCTAGATCATGAATGGAATCAGCTCCTGTAAGAATAGCAATTTCTTTAAGGACTCTACAGGCTAAGTAAGGCGCACTTTTTTGACCAAAGGACACTGTCTGAAGCTGCATACAAGAAAAATATCATTGGGAGAATCTCTCCATAAAACATTTTGTAAAAAATGAAATTTAGGATTAACTAAAATCTGCCGATACATTTTTTCAATGTCCGCAGTCAGGGCATATTTAAAGTTTCTAAAACGAATTAAAAGGTCTATAAGTTCAGGTTGTACTCTAGATCCTTTTAATAACACATCATTCAATGATAGTCCTGTAGAAGATTTAGCTGAAAAATCAAAAACAACTCTGACCTTGGTACTGGAACTCTGTTCCCTGAAAACACAAAAATGAGGCACGAAGTAATTGTGTTCATTTTCTAAATTATGGAGAGAAAGTGGCACCATTTTTTCATGACCTAGCTCAATATATTCTAAAAGCGAATTTCTTTATTCTGATCTCAAACCATGGTCTTTAGAAAGTCTTTTTTCTAAACATAAGAAACGATTTTTGGCTGTCACAAAAGAATCTCCTAATTCTTTGTTTCTTTGTGCGCATCCAGATTTACTAAAGGTAGGTCAACTTGAAATCTTCCATTTTTCAATCTTTTCAAAGTTGATTTAAAAAAATTTTCTGTCATAATGTCTTCTTCTGACTTGTGTGCAGTAGGGGTAATTTCTTCTTGTACCCAAAATTTTTCCAACAGCGCATCCACAGACAACTCTTCTGGGGGGCACGATGGAGACATAATATGAAAAGAATAGGTATGAGGAGTGGAAGTAGTGCATGTTTTGAGACAATGAGGAGGAACTATACCTGAAATCACCCATCCTAAGTATGTATCAATTAAAATAGGTGAATTATTTCCAAGTTTGTGAATATGGAGTTTTAATAGAGTAGATGTCTGCTCCCAGAAGAATATCTACGTTTGATGGTTTAAAAAATTCAGGATCTGCCAGGCAATTTGAAAAGTGCTTAGGTAAGTGGAGTAAATTCATGTCCACGTGTAATTGAGGAAGCTGTTGAGTTATTTTATTTACTACTGCACATGATGTCTCAAAGCTTCTTGACGGATCAACCAATGAGTGAAATTTAATATCTGTCATCAAATTTATACTTTTAGATTCATTGAAAATACCTGAAATTTCTAATGGTTGATTATAGGTATTACACTGCAATTCACTTACTAATGAAGAGCAGATAAATGAATTTTGACTTCCAGAGTCTAACAAAGCTCTGGCTATAATAGGACGTCCTTTATGAGAGTATAACTGAATGGTCGCAGTAGCTAGAAGAACATTACTACCATTTAAATTAAATGCTGACAATTGAGAAACGTTATAATTTGAGTTTTTATGCGGCAAATTACTCTGGCTATCCGTATATGACTGATTACTATTTTGACTAGTATGTGGTTGATGGGAGAAAGATTCCATACCTACATTTCTTTCTGTACTTTCCAATTGCGAATGAAGGAGAACATGATGTTTTTTCCTGCATATTGAACATGAACCTGATGATAAACAATTTGAAAGCAAATGTTTGTATCCGAGACATCCAAAACACATCTTGTTATCTTTTACAAATTGTTGCCTATCCTCAACTGACATCGCTCCAAATTTTGGGCATGAATATATACGATGACCTGAACATTTACAAAAGTAACAATATTCTGATCTAGAAGAGCTAGAGTGAGAATGTTGTTTATCATTCTCTGAACTATTGTCATTCTTATTTTGCTTGTGGTTTGAATGTGATTTCTGATGTGAATGAGCATTATGTTGTGATGTTAGTGATACTGTGTTTGTATGTGAATTTGATGCATTTGTATTATGTAAAAATTTTCTATTTTGGAAAGATTTCGAGTCATGGCTTATTAAATTTTCCAAGATGTTACATCTGTTTTCAAGAAAATTAAAAAAGGCATCGTATGAAATAAAATCTGTTGACATTTCACTTTCCTCTAATGTGCGTTTTGTGTTGAAATCTAATTTTTGCTTTAAAATATGAGTAAGTAGCGCATCAAATGAATCATTTTTTTTATGTTCAAATTAAGTAGTGCATTGATTTTTGCTTTGGCAGTGGTGGTGAATTGTCGTAACACTGAAGCATTACATTTACTAATTGTATTTAAGCCTAATACATCATTAAATAACGCAGAAATAATTTGCCTTTTATCATCATACCGCTTTTTCAATAATCCTGATGCGGTTTAAAAATTTTTACTTGTAAATTTTCGACTAACTTTAATGGTTCACCACTTAAGTAAGACTTTAAGTAAAAAAATTTCTCTGCATTTGAGGTTAAACTACTATTATTCACAATCAATGCATTAAATAAATCTATGAAGCCGTGGTACCCTTCATAACTTCCTGTAAAAGTTTTAATATTTATAAATGGCAATTTAATTTTGGTACCATGATTAACATTTTGACCACTATTAATAACACTCGCATTCATAGGATTATCTAATCGTGCTATTGCTTGCTGCAATTTACAATTGAGTTCATAAAACTTATTTTCCATAGATTCTCTATTCTCAATATCTGTTGTTTCATCACTTAGTAGAGACTCAATTGAGTCTTGAATTTCTCCGTATTTAGCAAATTGAATCTCCAAAGTATTAAGTCTAAGTTGAAATGCGTTTTTATCAAATTCTATTAAATTAAACTTATCGAACCAATTATTGATTCTTGTGAAATGACCTTTGCACAAAGCACGTTGCTTTACTAGTGACTCCATTTTAATATACAATTCGAACACCAATTGAATTCAAATTTATGAATATTACAGTAACAGCAATTTAACAAAAAATAGGTATTTGAAGCCTATAGTCCCTTCAACCGATAAATATATATTCACTACCGATCAAACAACGTTATATTTGAGCATTAGTAAATACTACTTTTGAAACAACACTTGCTTATTTTTTTTTGCTTTTAAAGATGCAATAAAAAGTTCTAAATTCACAAATTCTCTTTCGATTAGAACGACAAAAGAACTTTTGTTTTATATAGGTATTATTCCTATCTTAGAATTACCTGGAATACAATAAAGCAATAGGACATACACGCCCAAAAATGGTAACATTGATATCAATAATACTTGGAAAATAAATGCTCAGATATAAAAAATGTTTTCCTAAAAAAAATTTTACACTCACGATTTTTCTTAGTTTCTGACTATCGTCTTCAATTTTCATCCACTAAAATCTTCTGAAGTAATTGCAATTCCACTAACAAAAGTTGTATTCTTCCATTTCTCTCAAGTTGTGAAAAGGTATAAAGATCTTCACAAAACATTCAAGGTGAGTGAGGACTTTTTCACTTACTCGAAAGACCATATGTCGCAACCACGACTATGTAAAAAATGTATTTAAACGAATTATGGCTCTTCTTCCATTAGTATGATAATATTGAACGTCCAGGAATAATGTAAAAATTATGAAAATGATAACTCAAAACCAATCACGTAGATTTTATTACCTATTTTTTTTAAAAAGTCATTCTGACATTCCAATAAGTAACAAACAAAAACATCTACATATATTGCGTTGCTAACCAGAGTCAACGCATGTGATTTATATAAATAAGTATAAGATACAATTATTATTATTCATGCTACGACAAATCATTCCTTCATAAGTATTAGCACAAACCACAAAGCACATAAACATTAATACCCAGTTGATGATTTTATTACCATGAAATCTCAACAGCAGCTTTTCGAAGATTCGTGTCCAGGCGAGATAAACCAAATTCAATTTATTCCGATAACGGTAAGAATTTTGTAGGTGCTTCCTCTGAACTGAAAGAATTGGGACAGTCTTTAATTTCGCATAATTTAGAATTGTCGAAAATTGCAGGTAATGAAAGTGTGAAATGGGTGTTCATGCCGGCTTATTCACCGCATTTCGGCGGATTGTGGGAAGCAGGGGTAAAGACCACTAAGTATTATAAGAGGGCGATCGGTAATACTAATTTAACATACGAAGACTTTTCTACTGTATTGTGTCAGGTAGAGGCCATCGTGAATTCCCGTCCTCTTACCCCCTTGTCCTCTAGCCCCTTTGACCTCGATGCATCTACTCCCGCTCACTTCCTGATCGGCAAAAGACTTACTTCACTTCCGAGTCCGTCTGTAATTGAGATATTAGACAATAAGCTATCAAGATACCAGCAGCTCCAGAAAATCCAACAACAGTTTTGGGACCAGTGGTCCAAAGTCTATGTGTCGGAGCTTCAAACCAGAACTAAGTGGAAACACCATCAAGACCAACTCAAAGATGGAATGTTGGTCGTCGTTAAGGACGACAATCTACCACCATTATGTTGGCGTATGGCAAGAATTGTAAAACTACATCCAGGACAAGATGGCATTGCCAGAGTGGCTACGTTGAAAACAATAAATGGGTTAATTAAGCGATCGTTCGCTAAACTGTGTCCGCTACCAATCAAAATAGACTAATCTATATATATTGAGTTATCTTGAGGGTCATAACCTCTCAAGGCGGGGGGTGTATGTATAAAACAAAAGGACAGTTATAAAGCGTGAAATGCAATATAATTATAAAATAATCCACATTTTTGAAAGTGCAGCTATTGAACTAGATATTGTAAACTCTATCAATAAAGTTAGAATAACTGCAATATATAAATCACCGTCTAGTAATCCTCACTCATTCATTACTCACCTAGACAATTACCTGGAAAATAACCAAAAATTTCATAATCACATTCTTGTGGGTTATATCAATATAGACCTGTTACAAGATTATGATTATGTTGAGAAATACAAGAATTTATTGAATACATACTGTATAAAACAAAAGGACAGTTTATTTCATTTTTAATCAGATTCACTATCAAAAATTGCAGTTCGGCAATGCTGTTAAAAATAGTGCTTCTTCTTTTTAAACAAAGGAAGAGTGGCACCTTTTTTGGGGGTGTGTACTATGTGACAACCTATTAATAAAGAAAAAGATGATAAGTGCATTTATACAGTCCATTATTGTAATAGTAAATAATAAACCACGTTGTAATTGTTACTAACGTTTTATTACAAACATTTTGGTCCATCGAGCAAGATAACCTTGAGCCGCAAAAGTGTAAATTTGCAGGTAGTGTGAGGCATGTGTAAGGTTCAGATTTCCAATCGAGGATAGCGTGCATAGATATTGATATTGCATCAGCTGTTGCTCTGAAATCTCTAATATCTACGCTGTGGAAAAACGAATATTTGTTCAATTTCACGTTGAAGTTAGATGAACTGTGGACATCATCTTCGAGAATATAAGCAGTAGCCTGTAGAAACATTTGTGTTGTACTTGAGGAAGGCCTGAAAGTGTTGTGTCGAATTCCTATTGTAAGTTCGTTCCTTTTATTTTATTATTTCTTATATCCTTATTTGTCTTACTTACTTGGGCTTTACTTATACAATATTAATAAATAAGCATGTTGGAGCCTGAGAATACATTGAAATTATTGGTAAGAAAAAGAGGTAGTATAAAGCAGCGTCTCACCCTATTCAATAAATACTTAGTAAAATTGATATATTGGAAATTGATAAAAGTAGTGTTAATGAAATAATACTTGAATTAGATTGTAGATGCGAAAAGTTTAAACAATTACTTTCAGAATATGGGGAAGTTCAAATGGAAATTGAAACAATTTGTAACGATAGTGAAATAGACAATAATTTTAAAGATAGGCAGGGGTTTGGAAATGAGTATTTTAAAAATTTGAGTAAAGCAAAAACCATTCTTGAAACTTTCAATAGGAGCAATCAACAAGTAGATAGTGCATCCAATGCTAGTAATAACAGTGGGGGTGGGTCAATTGGAGGTTTTTCAAATCCACAAATTAGAGAAGTACCTGTAAAATTACCAATTATTCAGTTGTCCAGTTTCAATGGCACATATACTGAATGGTTAGAATTTAAAGATACCTTTGAGAGTTTAATTAATACTAATACTTCTATAGGGGACATTCAAAAATTCCACTATTTAAGAGCTTCATTAACTGGTTCTGCGAAACAGATTATTGAGTCCTTAGAGTTCAGTTCTGCAAATTATTCAGCAGCATGGGAACTCTTGTGTAAAAGATATGACAATAGGAAAATTTTAGTTAGAGATCATATTTCTGGTATTTATGAAATGGATCCTCTGAGACATGAATCTTCGGAAGGCTTGAGACATATGCTAGATACTTTGAATAAACATTTACGTGCCTTAAAAAATTTAGGTGAGCCTGTGAAGTTTTGGGATTCTTCATTAATTTTTCATATCAATACCAAGTTTGATAAATCTACCCTAAAAGAATGGGAGATTTTTAAAATTAAAAATGAGTTACCATCCTTGGAAGACTTTGAAAACTTCATTCAAGGAAGAGCAGATCTTTTAGAAACTATAGGAAGCAATTCAAAGAAGGGAAAAGATATTCAAGGTATTCACATAGACAGAAATCCTTTTTAACAGTTGATGAAGGTCTAAATAAAGGTTGTATAATGTGTAAAGCGTTTCATAGTCTAAGCAAATGTAAAAGGTTTTTAGATTTATCTATTTATCAAAGAATGGTTCAAGTAAGAAGAAACAAATTATGTTTATGTTGTTTTGATAAAAATCATTTCAATGTAGACTGTCCTGCTGATAAATGGAGTAAATGTGGTCTACCTCATAATGTGTTGTTGCATTATAATAGAGACAATAAAAAAGGTTCAGCTCACACTTCAAACACACCTTCAAATAATATTGTACAAGCACTTGAAGTACAATCAAGATCTAGTGATGGGTGTTATGCAGTGGTAACACTTTCAAATACATCATCCAGGGGCAAAGGTCAGGTGTTATTGTCAACTGCTCTTGTTAAAGTGAAGGATACTGGTGGACATTGGGTGGAGTGTGTGGTTCTGTTAGACTCTGGATCGATGAGTAATTTAATCACAGGAAAAAATGTGTTCTAAATTGAGATTACCTACAGAATCAATCAATGTGGTTGTGGTTGGTATCAGTCAGGATTCTACTACAATCACAAAAAATGTAATGTACATCTCAGATCTAATCACGATAACTTTGAAATCTCAATGTCTTGTCTAGTAATACCCCAGATTACTGATGAGTTACCATTATTCAAAATTGAATTGGATAACTTGCAGATACCTACAGATATTTATTTAGCAAATCCTGACTTTCACAGGTCACAAGAAATTGATATGTTTATTGGGGCGAGTTTGTTTTGGAATCTGATTCGAGGTGGTCAAATTAGGTTAGGTGATAGGTTGCCAATTCTCCGAAACTCATGCTTGGGCTGGATAATCTCTGGAGAGGTAGGACAGGGAAACATATTAAACAAAACGTGGTGTAATTTGAGCCGCAATCAAGAAGTTCAAGATCAGTTGGAAAAATTTTGGTTATGGGAAGAGCCAGGTGGAGATGGCATGTCTAACGAACTAAGTGTTGATGATAGCGAGTGTGAAAGGCTGTTTGTGTCAAACATGGAAAGGTCAGAAGATGGAATATTTGTTGTGGCCATTCCTTTCAGGGATTCTGTAACTAAACTTGGAGATTAAAAAAAATGGCTTTAAAGCGGTTATATGCATTAGAGAGAAAACTTGCTAGAGATGATAATTTGAAGAAAGAATATTGTGAGTATATGTCCGATTATGAAAAGGTGGGACATATGACTGAAGTAAAAGCTGACATACAATCGGAAGAGGTTTCTTACTATTTGCCACATCATAGTGTAATCAAAGAAGACAGCTCAACTACTAAATTACGTATCGTTTACGATGGATCCGCAAAATCTGATTCTGGCGTTTCAGTGCAGTATGTTGGCCAAAAAATTCAAGAAGATCTTATAGCAATTTTGTTGAGATTTAAAGAAAATAGTGTAGCATTCTGTGCGGATATAGCTAAGATGTATAGGCAGGTTTGGGTGAAACAAGAACATCGTCAGTTTCAAAGAATTCTTTGGCGGTGTCAGCCATCTCATGAAGTGCGATAATATAATCTGAATACAGTTACATTTGGTTTAACTTCTAGTCCATTTTTAGCCATTCGATGTTTAAAACAGCTAGCGTTTCCTCTGGCAGATCTGATTGTTGGAGCTGAACATGTTCGTTTAATGCATGCTGGTCCACAGATGGTTATGGGTTCTCTACATGAAAAATATTGGATAACTCAAGGACGAAACTTAGTCAGAAAAATAATTCATGGTTGTGTCCTCTGTGGGAACGTCAAGCCTATCAATCTTCAAGTTAAAATGGAAAATTTACCCAAGGAACGTATCTGTCAACAACCACCTTTCAATACAACAGGAGTTGACTATATGGGGACCTTTAATTTCAAAACTTCACAGGTGCGCGGTGTTAAGATTTATAAAGGCTATGTGTGTTTATTTGTGTGTTTTGTAACACATGCAATAATTCATTTAGAAATTGTAACTAATCTTTCAACAGAAGGTTTCATAGCAGCTGTCGCAACCACGACTATGTAAAAAATGTATTTAAACGATTAATGGCTCTTCTTCCATTAGTATGATAATATTGAACGTCCAGGTATAATGTAAAAATTATGAAAATGATAACTCAAAACCAAACACGTAGATTTTATTATATATTTTTTTTAAAAAGTCATTCTGACATTCCAATAAGTAACAAACAAAAACATCTACATATAATGCGTTGCTAATCAGAGTCAACGCATGTGATTTATATAAATAAGTATAAGATACAATTATTATTATTCATGCTACGACAAATCATTCCTTCATTAGTATTAGCACAAACCACAAAGCACATAAACATTAATACCCAGTTGATGATTTTATTACCATGAAATCTCAACATACTGGGGGCTCAACAAAGAAAACAATTATAAATAATAAATCGATAAAGTGATATTTTGGATAACACATAGGTGATGGATGCATACTCAAGGCTTAAGAAATAATACTTATATGTATAGGAGTTAAGTGGACTGTATTTCAATGATAAGCAAAGTAAGGCAATGTTAATATGGATGGATTCACACATAATGGGAGAAACTAAAAAACAATCCTCACCAACCGAGGATGATAAACTTGGAAGTATAGTGTTTTCTGAGGTGTTGCCTTTTAGCATCCACAGTAGCCATTGGTCACCGTGCATAATATTAATTATACCACCAAATCATCAACACCGCGGCAGGCAATGATCATCACTAATCACACCAGAATGAGTAAATAAATGAACAGGTTTAATTATAACAAATTACATTATATTATATCAGTATTAGTTTCATCAGGAGCATGTAAATTGTCACTAATGGGAAGAGGCGCTATTTTTACTATAGGCCTTATGTATGTACCTGAAGACGTTCGAACCTGCACAGCACGAATCTTTCCATCTTTCCCAGTTATAATATACGTTATTCGTGCTAATGGCCATTTTAAAGGTGGTGAGTCATCATCTTTGACTAACACCATTTCATTCACTTTGAGATCTTCACACAAGACTTGCCATTTTGGCCTATTCTGAAGTTGGTTTAAGTAATCTACTGTCCAACGCTTCCAGAAGGTTTGTTGCACTGGAGTGCAGTGTTGCCAAAACTTAAGTCTGTTGTCAGGTATGGATGAAACATCTTTTTCTGGAAGACACATTAAAGATTGTCCGATTAAGAAATGACCAGGAGTCAAAGGAATTAAGTCAAAAGGATCGGTGGATATGGGGAAAAGCGGTCTAGAGTTCATAATTGCTTCAGCTTGAGTGATAATTGTAGAGAGCTGCTCAAAGGTATAAACAGGGTTTCGAAGTATTCGGAAAAGATGATGCTTAGCTCTTTTAATTGCAGATTCCCAGATCCCGCCCCAATGGGGAGACCTCGGAGAAATAAACTTCCAATTTATGGAACAAGTTAGTAAATATTCGTTTATAGAAGACAAATGATTTTTTAGAAACATTTGTAATTCTTTTTATTGATTATGAGCTCCAACAAAATTTGTACCATTATCGCTATATATAGATAATGGTAGCCCGCGTCTAGATACAAATCGCTTAAGAGATGCTATGAAGGCTTCAGTAGTCAAGTCAGAGACTAGTTCCAAATGAACTGCTTTTGTAGTAAGACAAATAAAAAGTGAAATATAACATTTAACAATAGGAGCTTTTCTTAGATTATATGATTTAACATTGAAGGGTCCACCAAAATCTATACCCACATGATGGAAGGGCCTAGAAGGGGTAATTCTAATCTTAGGTAAGTCAGCCATCCTCTGTTGAGCAGTTATGGCTTTGAAACGGTGACAAGTAATGCAATTATGTATTATTCTTTTTATTTCCCTAAGGCCATCTAAAGGCCAATAGTTCAATCTAACACTGTAAAGGACGGTTTGTGGAATAATATGGCCAAGTCTTAAATGTTCTTTTCTTAGAAGTAATGGGGTGACGTGATTTTTAGCTGGCAATAAAATTAGATGTTTCTGGTTGAAAGGTAGATCAGCGTGGGTAAGACGACCACCTACTCTAAAAATGTTATTATTGTCAATGAAAATATTCAAGGAAGCCAATTTTTTATCTGACAGACTTTTATTTGATCTAAGGGTTTCGATAATATCAGAAAAGAAAGTTTCTTGTACTGGTTTTACTAAGAAAGTGATTGAATTATCCATTTCCTTCGGAAGAAGAGGTAATGATGCTTTATTCAGTGACCTAGTGTTACTAACAAAACGAAGTACATATGACATAGATCTAATTAATTTGGTGTAAGAAGAAAATCTGATAATGAATAACATCCAGGGATTCATAGGATTTGTTGTGGTTACTAAATATTTTTTTCTTTCTTCTGGTGGGCTGAGTATAGCTGAAAATGTATCATGACATTGAGTGTCCTGGGATGATTCCCATAAAAAGCTAGGTCCAAAAAACCAAAAAGTTGCAGGGGGATCCAAAAACTTGCCCCTGGAGAGTAAGTCTGCAGGATTTAAATGAGACTTAATGTGTCTCCAAGATGCAGAAGACGTTAATTGCTGTATTTGAGCAACCCTATTACAAACAAAAGCTGCCCATCTATTAGGGTTTCCTTTACTCCATGATAATGCAATCTGCGAGTCGGACCACAGAATTGATTTGGAAATATTGAGCTGTTGAGTGATGATGTCTGTGATACGCGAATATAATTTGACAGGGAGAACCATGGCACAAAGCTCAAGTTTAGGAATGGTTATAGGTTTGTTTAAAGGAGCTACTTTTGATTTTGAGATTAATAGTTGAGAAGAAGCAGTATTGTCAACATAAATAGCTCGTAACTAAATACAACCCCCATATGCTAATGAACTAGCATCACAAAAACCATGAATTTCTAATTTGAAGACTTTTTTATTCAAAAGGGTATATCCGAGAATTTGAAGTTGTTTGAGGCATCAAATACTGTCTACAAAAGTTTGCCAATTTTTAAGTATTATGGGGTCACTAATTTTCTCATCCCAAGAAAGTTTCAGCAGCCAAAGCTGTTGCATAATCAGCTTGCCAATAACCATAATTGGGTTAACAAGACCAAGGGGATCATAACATTGCGAAATTGATGACAAAATGTTTCTCTTTGTTGGATCGATATCTAAATTTGACGAAGGGGAAGACACTTGAAAAAAGTCATTTGTGGGATTCCACTTTATTCCTAGAACTTTACAAGGATACGACTCAAGGTTTAAGTCTTTAGAAGTTGGAGCTTGGAAGGAATGATTTACCCCAATTTCTAAGGAATTTGAACAAAACTTATGAAGTTTGAAACCATAGTTTTCAAGAATTCTAATCAGGTTCAGATAAAGTTTTTCTAGATCATGAATGGAATCAGCTCCTGTAAGAATAGCAATTTCTTTAAGGACTCTACAGGCTAAGTAAGGCGCACTTTTTTGACCAAAGGACACTGTCTGAAGCTGCATACAAGAAAAATATCATTGGGAGAATCTCTCCATAAAACATTTTGTAAAAAATGAAATTTAGGATTAACTAAAATCTGCCGATACATTTTTTCAATGTCCGCAGTCAGGGCATATTTAAAGTTTCTAAAACGAATTAAAAGGTCTATAAGTTCAGGTTGTACTCTAGATCCTTTTAATAACACATCATTCAATGATAGTCCTGTAGAAGATTTAGCTGAAAAATCAAAAACAACTCTGACCTTGGTACTGGAAC
Organism: Galerucella nymphaeae; assembly: GCA_963978555.1. Taxonomy (NCBI): domain Eukaryota; kingdom Metazoa; phylum Arthropoda; class Insecta; order Coleoptera; family Chrysomelidae; genus Galerucella; species Galerucella nymphaeae. The sequence goes on along the minus strand of OZ021715.1, from coordinate 12,642,393 downwards.
TCTGTTCCCTGAAAACACAAAAATGAGGCACGAAGTAATTGTGTTCATTTTCTAAATTATGGAGAGAAAGTGGCACCATTTTTTCATGACCTAGCTCAATATATTCTAAAAGCGAATTTCTTTATTCTGATCTCAAACCATGGTCTTTAGAAAGTCTTTTTTCTAAACATAAGAAACGATTTTTGGCTGTCACAAAAGAATCTCCTAATTCTTTGTTTCTTTGTGCGCATCCAGATTTACTAAAGGTAGGTCAACTTGAAATCTTCCATTTTTCAATCTTTTCAAAGTTGATTTAAAAAAATTTTCTGTCATAATGTCTTCTTCTGACTTGTGTGCAGTAGGGGTAATTTCTTCTTGTACCCAAAATTTTTCCAACAGCGCATCCACAGACAACTCTTCTGGGGGGCACGATGGAGACATAATATGAAAAGAATAGGTATGAGGAGTGGAAGTAGTGCATGTTTTGAGACAATGAGGAGGAACTATACCTGAAATCACCCATCCTAAGTATGTATCAATTAAAATAGGTGAATTATTTCCAAGTTTGTGAATATGGAGTTTTAATAGAGTAGATGTCTGCTCCCAGAAGAATATCTACGTTTGATGGTTTAAAAAATTCAGGATCTGCCAGGCAATTTGAAAAGTGCTTAGGTAAGTGGAGTAAATTCATGTCCACGTGTAATTGAGGAAGCTGTTGAGTTATTTTATTTACTACTGCACATGATGTCTCAAAGCTTCTTGACGGATCAACCAATGAGTGAAATTTAATATCTGTCATCAAATTTATACTTTTAGATTCATTGAAAATACCTGAAATTTCTAATGGTTGATTATAGGTATTACACTGCAATTCACTTACTAATGAAGAGCAGATAAATGAATTTTGACTTCCAGAGTCTAACAAAGCTCTGGCTATAATAGGACGTCCTTTATGAGAGTATAACTGAATGGTCGCAGTAGCTAGAAGAACATTACTACCATTTAAATTAAATGCTGACAATTGAGAAACGTTATAATTTGAGTTTTTATGCGGCAAATTACTCTGGCTATCCGTATATGACTGATTACTATTTTGACTAGTATGTGGTTGATGGGAGAAAGATTCCATACCTACATTTCTTTCTGTACTTTCCAATTGCGAATGAAGGAGAACATGATGTTTTTTCCTGCATATTGAACATGAACCTGATGATAAACAATTTGAAAGCAAATGTTTGTATCCGAGACATCCAAAACACATCTTGTTATCTTTTACAAATTGTTGCCTATCCTCAACTGACATCGCTCCAAATTTTGGGCATGAATATATACGATGACCTGAACATTTACAAAAGTAACAATATTCTGATCTAGAAGAGCTAGAGTGAGAATGTTGTTTATCATTCTCTGAACTATTGTCATTCTTATTTTGCTTGTGGTTTGAATGTGATTTCTGATGTGAATGAGCATTATGTTGTGATGTTAGTGATACTGTGTTTGTATGTGAATTTGATGCATTTGTATTATGTAAAAATTTTCTATTTTGGAAAGATTTCGAGTCATGGCTTATTAAATTTTCCAAGATGTTACATCTGTTTTCAAGAAAATTAAAAAAGGCATCGTATGAAATAAACTCTGTTGACATTTCACTTTCCTCTAATGTGCGTTTTGTGTTGAAATCTAATTTTTGCTTTAAAATATGAGTAAGTAGCGCATCAAATGAATCATTTTTTTTATGTTCAAATTAAGTAGTGCATTGATTTTTGCTTTGGCAGTGGTGGTGAATTGTCGTAACACTGAAGCATTACATTTACTAATTGTATTTAAGCCTAATACATCATTAAATAACGCAGAAATAATTTGCCTTTTATCATCATACCGCTTTTTCAATAATCCTGATGCGGTTTAAAAATTTTTACTTGTAAATTTTCGACTAACTTTAATGGTTCACCACTTAAGTAAGACTTTAAGTAAAAAAATTTCTCTGCATTTGAGGTTAAACTACTATTATTCACAATCAATGCATTAAATAAATCTATGAAGCCGTGGTACCCTTCATAACTTCCTGTAAAAGTTTTAATATTTATAAATGGCAATTTAATTTTGGTACCATGATTAACATTTTGACCACTATTAATAACACTCGCATTCATAGGATTATCTAATCGTGCTATTGCTTGCTGCAATTTACAATTGAGTTCATAAAACTTATTTTCCATAGATTCTCTATTCTCAATATCTGTTGTTTCATCACTTAGTAGAGACTCAATTGAGTCTTGAATTTCTCCGTATTTAGCAAATTGAATCTCCAAAGTATTAAGTCTAAGTTGAAATGCGTTTTTATCAAATTCTATTAAATTAAACTTATCGAACCAATTATTGATTCTTGTGAAATGACCTTTGCACAAAGCACGTTGCTTTACTAGTGACTCCATTTTAATATACAATTCGAACACCAATTGAATTCAAATTTATGAATATTACAGTAACAGCAATTTAACAAAAAATAGGTATTTGAAGCCTATAGTCCCTTCAACCGATAAATATATATTCACTACCGATCAAACAACGTTATATTTGAGCATTAGTAAATACTACTTTTGAAACAACACTTGCTTATTTTTTTTTGCTTTTAAAGATGCAATAAAAAGTTCTAAATTCACAAATTCTCTTTCGATTAGAACGACAAAAGAACTTTTGTTTTATATAGGTATTATTCCTATCTTAGAATTACCTGGAATACAATAAAGCAATAGGACATACACGCCCAAAAATGGTAACATTGATATCAATAATACTTGGAAAATAAATGCTCAGATATAAAAAATGTTTTCCTAAAAAAAATTTTACACTCACGATTTTTCTTAGTTTCTGACTATCGTCTTCAATTTTCATCCACTAAAATCTTCTGAAGTAATTGCAATTCCACTAACAAAAGTTGTATTCTTCCATTTCTCTCAAGTTGTGAAAAGGTATAAAGATCTTCACAAAACATTCAAGGTGAGTGAGGACTTTTTCACTTACTCGAAAGACCATATGTCGCAACCACGACTATGTAAAAAATGTATTTAAACGAATTATGGCTCTTCTTCCATTAGTATGATAATATTGAACGTCCAGGAATAATGTAAAAATTATGAAAATGATAACTCAAAACCAATCACGTAGATTTTATTACCTATTTTTTTTAAAAAGTCATTCTGACATTCCAATAAGTAACAAACAAAAACATCTACATATATTGCGTTGCTAACCAGAGTCAACGCATGTGATTTATATAAATAAGTATAAGATACAATTATTATTATTCATGCTACGACAAATCATTCCTTCATAAGTATTAGCACAAACCACAAAGCACATAAACATTAATACCCAGTTGATGATTTTATTACCATGAAATCTCAACAGCAGCTTTTCGAAGATTCGTGTCCAGGCGAGATAAACCAAATTCAATTTATTCCGATAACGGTAAGAATTTTGTAGGTGCTTCCTCTGAACTGAAAGAATTGGGACAGTCTTTAATTTCGCATAATTTAGAATTGTCGAAAATTGCAGGTAATGAAAGTGTGAAATGGGTGTTCATGCCGGCTTATTCACCGCATTTCGGCGGATTGTGGGAAGCAGGGGTAAAGACCACTAAGTATTATAAGAGGGCGATCGGTAATACTAATTTAACATACGAAGACTTTTCTACTGTATTGTGTCAGGTAGAGGCCATCGTGAATTCCCGTCCTCTTACCCCCTTGTCCTCTAGCCCCTTTGACCTCGATGCATCTACTCCCGCTCACTTCCTGATCGGCAAAAGACTTACTTCACTTCCGAGTCCGTCTGTAATTGAGATATTAGACAATAAGCTATCAAGATACCAGCAGCTCCAGAAAATCCAACAACAGTTTTGGGACCAGTGGTCCAAAGTCTATGTGTCGGAGCTTCAAACCAGAACTAAGTGGAAACACCATCAAGACCAACTCAAAGATGGAATGTTGGTCGTCGTTAAGGACGACAATCTACCACCATTATGTTGGCGTATGGCAAGAATTGTAAAACTACATCCAGGACAAGATGGCATTGCCAGAGTGGCTACGTTGAAAACAATAAATGGGTTAATTAAGCGATCGTTCGCTAAACTGTGTCCGCTACCAATCAAAATAGACTAATCTATATATATTGAGTTATCTTGAGGGTCATAACCTCTCAAGGCGGGGGGTGTATGTATAAAACAAAAGGACAGTTTATTTCATTTTTAATCAGATTTGCTATCAAAAATTGCAGTTCGGCAACGCTGTTCTTTTTTAACAAGGGAAGAGTGGCACCTTTTTTGGGGGTGTGTATGTGACAACCTATTGATGAAAAAAAATATGATAAGTGCATTCATACAGTCCAATATTGTAATAGTGAATAATAAACCACGTTGTAATAAATTGTTACTAACGTTTTATTACAAATACATACGAATTTGTTTCATATATTAACAGTGTTACAAGATCTATTAGTAAAACATGTCTTGATCATTTTTTTGTTAAAAAAACAAAACATATAGATCCTCAATCTTATATTTTTGATTATGAAATTACTGATTATTTTCCCACTGCCTTAACTTTAAATAATATAAATTTAAGAAATATCAATGTTACAAATTCACAGCACTACAAACAATACATTGACTATTTTCATTTAAGTGCACTTATTCGTAATCAAAATTGGAGAAAAATATTTAATGAACCGGATGTAAGTATAATAACACAAAATTTTATTAATGTCCCCAAAATTATAAAAATAAAAAACCATGGATTTAGGGTTTATTAAAGTCCATAAATCGAAAAAATAGATATACTCCCGATATAAAAATAATTTATCTAAACTTATACAAAAATAAAAATCAACTATTATAATACAATAATTGCAAAAAAAATGGCAACACATCTTCAACTCTGTGGAAATGTGTAAGAAGTATATTATCTAACAACACAAGGAATGAAAATGAATTTCAGAAAATTATAAAAAGCGATAATCGAATAATCTCTGATAAAAAAGAGATAGCTAATGAATTTATTGACTATTTCAGTGATATAGGAGAAAACCTTGCTAATAGAATTGAGAATCCACAATCTTTTAATGAAATCATTCAGCCAATAGAAAAAACTATATATTTATTCCCAACAAATGAAAATGAGGTTAAAGAAATTATCCTTAAAAATAAGAAATCACCAGAGATTGATGGGGTTAGGTATGAAACCTTAAAAGAAATAGCTGATGGAATTGCCCTACCACTAACCACTTTAGCAAACAAATGTTTTGATTTAGGTGTTTTTCCTACAGCCCTGAAAATTGGGCTAATTAAACCGTTTTTTTTAAATGAAGAGAAAATGAAAACAGGTAATTACCGACCCATCACGCTAACATCTACTGTGAGTAAGATCATTGAAAAAATATTTAAAATTAGGCTAGTGAACTTTTTAAAGAAACATGAAATAATTTCCAATTGTCAATTTGGCTTCAGAAAGGGCAAATCTACAGAAATCTACAGAAGATGCGATTTGTTCGCTTACTGCTGATATTTATGAAGCTACAGATAAAAAAGTTTCGTCCTTGTGTATATTTGTGGATCTGTCTAAAGCCTTTGATACTGTGAACCATGGAAAACTATTAAAAAAACTAGAATGTTACGGTATTAGAGGAATAGCGTACAAATTTATTAAGGATTACTTAATTCATAGAGTACAATTCGTGAACATTGATGGGGTCATCAGCAATTCCAGAAAAATTACCTATGGAGTCCCTCAAGTCCTTGGACCAATTCTTTTCCTATTATATATAAATGATTTTCTTCCGTATCCAACAAAGGGAAAAGTTATGAGTTTTGCTGATGATACGGCAATGTTTTATAAAGCAAGTACTTGGAAACAGTTAAAAGAGGATGCTGAAAAATATTTTAAAAAAATGGTAGACTGGTTTAACTACAATAAACTTACTATGAATGTTACAAAAACCAAATATATGTTTTTCACATCCTATGAAACAGGACTTCCAAACTTAGGACCTCTTTCTGTTGATAACACTCCAATACCAGAAACAGATCGAATCAAGTATCTAGGAATTGTTTTAGATCGACACCTCCAGTGGAATTTACATATTAATGCCTAAGTACAAAAACTGAGACGTTTTCTTGGCAGATTTAAATATCTGAGAGATTTTTTAGGTACTAGGCAACTGAAAATTATATACTAATACAGTCACAACTAAATTATGGAATTCTCGGATGGGGAGGGGTAAATGACAGCCACATACAAAATTTAAACATAATTCAAAAATGGCTAATAAGAATAATTTATAGAAAAAATAACATGTTTCCTAGTGCGTTCCTTTTGTATAGTGGTCCAGAGTTCCTTGACTTGTTACTTGAAACAACTTCTCCATGATCCCATTTGGGATATATTTTTATTTTACCTGTATTTATGTATTTGACTGAATTTGTCGTTTTTTTTGTACCTGATTTTTCTTCTAATTTTTCATTATATATTTATCCTTTCCCTGAAATGTTTTTATTTCTGATATACAAGGGAAGTTCTAGGAGAGGGAAGAGATTTCTATTTTCAAAATTCAGCATGATGATTTTATGAACATTGCAATATTTCAGGAATAGTTGGAAGGCAATTAAATATATATCAATAGGCGCTTTCGTCCCGTTTTGGTACCTCACTTTGGTCTGTCAATTACATACCGATCGATTTCGTTCCGAAAAATGATGACGTCAATCTAACTTTGGTACCCTTTTTGGTCTGTCAAATCACATACCGAGATCTGCAGCACGGTTACTGAAATTTGTAGCTTTCTATCCTTGTCTAAAGTAGTTTCTGTCTTTCTTTTTATTTGTAAATATATTGTTCTAAGTCAATTTCATCAATCAGCTGTACCAGCTGGGCTATGCTGGGAACCAAACGATTTCGCCTGTTATTGGTAGTTTACGTCATAGCGGTGACGTAGGTCCTACCAATTGATTAACCAAAGTCCCTACCAACCAAAACGGGATGAAATCGCCTCTTGTTTTGTGAACAATGTTTCATTATATTGTCATAATATTTTATAATCATCCATAGTCCATGGATGTTCACTCACATTTTAATGGATGTAGATAATAAACATCCTATATTAGGTCATTTGGCACTGTTGAAACTTTATTTCTAAATATTATAAGATGTGGCAACGCCGCCGGTAAACAATTGAAAATATACATTCCACTTAATTAAGAGATAAGTTTATTTGAACCAGTTAAACCTCTATAAATAAACATTTTGGTCTTATATGGTTTAAATGAAACTAACTGTTTCTAAATGACTCCACAATATATTTGAAAAAAATGTGTAAATTGAAAGTAAATTGACAATTGTTTCGATAAATAGGTATATCATCGTCAGAATGACAGAAGTTACTTTTGACATGATGTATACTTGATATATATTTGGCTAGTCCAAATAGTGCCTATCTGGTGATTGACTTAATATATATGAATAGAAAAAAGAAGAATTTTCAAATAGTAGCTTTGATATTATTAGCCCTATGGGGATATTCTGGATATCTTTGTCCCATTTAAGATCAGTATAACTGTGCAATGATATAGGAAACCAGGAAAACTATATCTGCTGATCTTTACAATTATTACTTAAGAAGACAGTTTAATAATGGAGAACTTCCTAGATTCAGCTGTTCATTGAGGACTTCATATTGTGGGTCTGCTAAGTGTCTTCTAATTTCTAATTCTTCAAGGAAGTCCAGTTCTTGCTTCCTATCACAAACATGTAGTATTTCTGGTTCTGTGTTAGGTGTTACTGAATGTTTAGTGTCAAGTAGGTGTTTTGCATAATGTGATTTATCTGGTTGTTTTAATCTGTATGCTCGTATGTGTTCACTGTACCTAATTTCAAAATTACGAATGGTTTGACCAAGATATACAGCATTACAATCCGGACATTTAAGTTTGTATATCCCAGATTTTCTTAATGGGGTTATTTTTGTTTTTACATTTAGCAAACTTCTACCTACATTGTTTTCTGTTTTAAAAGAAATTGTTGTATTTGTTGCTGAAGATATTATCTTTGAAATATTATTGGAAATATTACCAGCATAAGTGATGGTTTTGTAATTTGTTACTTCTTTAGTTTGTTTAGGAAATATTAGTTGTAACGCCATCTTTTTCTCTTTTTTATTAAGTAATTTATTTATTAAATGTAAAGGATAACCATTGGATGTGGCTATTTGTTTAATTGTATTAATTTCTCTATCAAAATTAAATTTGTTCATAGGAACCGAAAATGCTCTATGAATCATCGAATTGTATGCTGCTAGTTTATGTGACATGGGGTGGTTGGAATCATATGGTATAGTCACATCAGTATGTGTTGGTTTTCTGTAAATTGAAAAGTCCAGTACATTATTGACTTTTTGAATTTTTAAATCAAGAAAATTAATTGAGTTATTTTCTTCAACTTCTAGTGTGAATTTAATTTTTGGGTGTAAATTATTAATATAATTGAAAAACATATTTAATTGTCGTTCACTACCTACAAAACACGTTAATATGTCATCCATTTTGGTATAGGTATGTGGATGACATATTAACGTGTTTTGTAGGTAGTGAACGACAATTAAATATGTTTTTCAATTATATTAATAATTTACACCCAAAAATTAAATTCACACTAGAAGTTGAAGAAAATAACTCAATTAATTTTCTTGATTTAAAAATTCAAAAAGTCAATAATGTACTGGACTTTTCAATTTACAGAAAACCAACACATACTGATGTGACTATACCATATGATTCCAACCACCCCATGTCACATAAACTAGCAGCATACAATTCGATTATTCATAGAGCATTTTCGGTTCCTATGAACAAATTTAATTTTGATAGAGAAATTAATACAATTAAACAAATAGCCACATCCAATGGTTATCCTTTACATTTAATAAATAAATTACTTAATAAAAAAGAGAAAAAGATGGCGTTACAACTAATATTTCCTAAACAAACTAAAGAAGTAACAAATTACAAAACCATCACTTATGCTGGTAATATTTCCAATAATATTTCAAAGATAATATCTTCAGCAACAAATACAACAATTTCTTTTAAAACAGAAAACAATGTAGGTAGAAGTTTGCTAAATGTAAAAACAAAAATAACCCCATTAAGAAAATCTGGGATATACAAACTTAAATGTCCGGATTGTAATGCTGTATATCTTGGTCAAACCATTCGTAATTTTGAAATTAGGTACAGTGAACACATACGAGCATACAGATTAAAACAACCAGATAAATCACATTATGCAAAACACCTACTTGACACTAAACATTCAGTAACACCTAACACAGAACCAGAAATACTACATGTTTGTGATAGGAAGCAAGAACTGGACTTCCTTGAAGAATTAGAAATTAGAAGACACTTAGCAGACCCACAATATGAAGTCCTCAATGAACAGCTGAATCTAGGAAGTTCTCCATTATTAAACTGTCTTCTTAAGTAATAATTGTAAAGATCAGCAGATATAGTTTTCCTGGTTTCCTATATCATTGCACAGTTATACTGATCTTAAATGGGACAAAGATATCCAGAATATCCCCATAGGGCTAATAATATCAAAGCTACTATTTGAAAATTCTTCTTTTTTCTATTCATATATATTAAGTCAATCACCAGATAGGCACTATTTGGACTAGCCAAATATATATCAAGTATACATCATGTCAAAAGTAACTTCTGTCATTCTGACGATGATATACCTATTTATCGAAACAATTGTCAATTTACTTTCAATTTACACATTTTTTTCAAATATATTGTGGAGTCATTTAAAAACAGTTAGTTTCATTTAAACCATATGATGAGTAGATTCCACGAAGTGAGGGTTTATACAGTTAACTCAATTTTGGTCTTATTAAATAGTGTAGAAACTATCAAGAATCAAACAGCAATCGTGTAATTCCAGTGGCCCAGTAAAGTGGCGGAGAAAAGAAGCGTGTGCAGCATCAAGCGATAGTGACTAACTGACTAAACGACTATAATTCAGGTACATTTTCAATTCAATTCCTACTCTATCCCATTTTTTCCTTTATCTTAGGATCATTTGATTTATTAATTAGAAAACAGTTGAATTTAACAATATATTCAATTAACTATTGAAAATTATTTTATTTATATCAATGAAAATAACAATAAAACTTTATAACTAATAAAAAGACAATTTAGGCGGCATTTTACAAGAGTGTACGAGGTTCATTCTAACAATTTTCAATTGAACAATTATACTACAATTTATTTTCTATTAATTCTATGCAATGTATAATACAATTTCATGATTTTGATTTGGATCAATTATACAATTATTTTAAAAGTTTCAAGGTATATACAATCACTATTTTTGTTACAATTTCACGCATATTAGGGAGGTGCAATTAATTTTAAACAAGGTAGGTATTTCATTCAAATTTATCTGTAACATCATGATTAAAATTTGGGAAACTTTCTAGTGGTAACCTAGACATAGCATCTGCATTTGAGTGATATTTGGTGTTTTTATATTTGATTGTATAATTAAAATTCTGTAAAAATGAAGCATTCTAGATGTAAGTGTAGGTAAGGTTTCTGAAGGTGAAAATATTTGCACAAGAGGTCTACTAATAAAGAAAATGATCTACCAAAAAGATAATAATAAAATTTCTTCACTCCAAAGATTATTGCATATGCTTCCTTATCGATTTGGGCATACTTTTGTTGTACCGGGCCTAACATTTGTGAAGCAAATTGAATAGGACGGTCAGTACCATCTGCGTACATGTGGAATAACACCGCCCCCACTGCATATGGACTTGCATCAGTAGCTAAAAGTAATGGTATTGAGGAATCAAAATTAGCTAAAACTGTTGGATATAATTTCATCCTTTGCCCTCGCATATGCTTTTTGGCATTCTTCACTCCATTTAAATGGAGTGCCATCTTTTAACAGATTATAAATTGGGCGCAATATCTGACTGATATTCGGCAAAAACCTGGTATAATAATTCATTAAACTAACAAAAGCACGAACTTCAGTTTTATTTGTTGGAATTTCAGCTTTTCGTGAACGTGTACTTCGAAATAGACCCTTTGGTGTACGTAAAGTCACATATTTTCTATCAGCTGGATGTACCTCCACTTGCAAATATGCCTGTTTTAAATCAATTTTTGTGAACTTATCACCACCTTCCATGCTTGAGAATAATTCTTCGATGGTAGGCAGTGGATATTCTTCTACTACAAGGTAACGATTTAAAGTGCTTTCAAAATCCCCACATATCCTAGCTTCACCATAAGATTTAAGCACCGGAACAATGGGAGTTGCATATTCTGAACTATTAACCTTTTCTAATACTCCCTCTTTTCCTAAATTTCAATTTCTTTTTATACTTCTGGAAGTAGTGCATGGGGCACCCTTCTTGCTTTTAAGAAAAAGCATGGCGTATGTGTTCTGAGTTTCAACTTAGCTTGTAGGCCTACGATATTTCCCATATCCTTCTTAAAACTGAATTGTATTTTTCTAGTAATAAGTGTTATTTTAAATCTCCGTAATAATTTACTTAAGCAATTTCATTTTGTAAATTTAAACCTAATTACCTAATCCATTCTTGCCCTGAAAGTGGTTTTTTGTTTGAATCAACAATATAAGCGTTAAGAATTTTTGAAACATTTTTGTGAACAACCTCAACTTCAACAAAACCTAGTATGCCTGGTGGTGACCGTCATATGTAACCAATTTTAAATCAGTATTATTCAAAATTAAATAAAAAAAAAATACTTCTTGAAATTATTATGATTTATAATTGTGACAGCTGCTCCAGAATCCATTTCAAACTGTATTTGAACTTTATTTACCTGTAATGATAATGTAAATTTCTCTCTATACTTACAATGATCACTTGTGATATGTAATATTTCCTCTACCTGTGTTTCATCTATTTCGCCAACAGCTACTGTACCTTTCCCTTTCATACAAACCCTGCTCAGGTGACCCTTGTGTTTACATTTTCCGCATATAGGATTTTTCTTTTCACACTTATTAGCAAGATGTTGTTCTGATCCACACCTAAAACATTGTAAAGTTTAATTGTTTGTAAATGTACTATTTTTATAAGCAAAAGTCATTTGAGTTCCACTGGAGTTCGAGTCTTCATATTTCTTCTGGTTGGGACTCACTTTATTAACATTTTGTGTATATGTATGAGATTTGTGTAGTTGAGCTGCATTTCTAGCTGATGTATCCATACTAGTAGCAACCTCGAATGCTCTCCCTAACGTTAGGTTCTTGTATTTTGATAATCTACTCTGAATATTTTTATTCCATAATCCAAATACAAACTGATTGCGTAAAGCTTTTTTTTATATCCTCCAAAACTGCATGTAGTAGCTAACCTTTGTAACACTGTTATGTATTCTTCAACACTTTCCCCCTCTTGCTGTTTTCTCTGTAGGAATCTGAAGATTTCAGCAATTTCGAGTGGTTCCCGGTTGTAATGTTCCTTCATGATGTTCACCAACTCTGTATATGTCTTTGTATCTGGGGTATCTGGAGATAATTTATCACACAGTACATCATATGCATCAGGTCCCATGTAATGTGAAAGGTAGGGTGCCTTCTTATTCTCGGGTATTGCGACTTTGAAAGCACTTTCCAGTCTCATCAACCATCTATCGAATTTCTTCGTAATATCGTACGTTCAATTGAAAACACTGTTTGAATTGAGTGATGAACAGTCTCTGCTGTTGACCCTGTAGGATTTGTATTCGGCATTATAAGGTTAGGTTAAGTTACTCTAAGCAAAATAATGTGATTGTAAGGAATTCTCGAACGTAAAATTTATCTTTTAATCTCCTTGTACATGTTCTTTTATCCTCGTTGCCAACTGTTGTGTTTGCAGGTTTTAAATGACTGATGATGATAGATTTAGTATTTATTTTATTCCCATTACTTGTAACAACACTATTACATAGTGGGAGAGGTAGTAACAGTGAGACGGCCGGAACAGTGGAACAAGGGCTTTAAATTTGATCGTACCCCACCCACAGCTTCAAATTACCCATCACTGCTGAATATAGTGCCATCTAGCCTTTTGGTAGAGTTTCAGCGCCAACGTGTCATTTTTATTTTAGTTACCGACCGATCTCTGTAAAGTGAACATCAAAGTAAATTATAAAACGGATTTTGAGAAGCATCTTTAGCAGCATTCCGTACATTCCTTTAAGGTAAGTACATTTTATTAAAAATATAATTATTTTGGAATAATAATTTTGTATTTTTGGATAATAAGCTTTTCATTTTTGTCTACAATTTTTGTTCTTGAATTTCACGTGTTTTAGGAACAGTGTGACAATGTGTGGTTTGAACAGTGAGACAGTGTCTCACTGTTCCTCGACTAAACTGTATCACTTATGTATAAGTAGTATCGTTTTGTATCCTCATATTTTTTATACAATTTGCAGTTCAAAGATGCCTCGAAACAATAAAACCAACTAAAAAATTGGTCAGTTTTCGGAAGACTTGATGAGGGAGGCTATCCAGTTGGTACGGGATGGAATGAGTATACGCGAGTCTTCCAGAGTTAAGGGCTTGGCTTTCCAAACAGTTCATAGATATGTAAAAAAAATATAAGGAAAATCCTAACATTCATCTCCGTCCCAACTATAGAGCTAGACAAATTTTTAACGAAGAACAGGAATCTATTCTTTGTGAATATATCGTTTCATGTGCCAAAATGCTTTATGGTTTGTCTCGAGAAGATACTCGTCGCTTAGCATATGAAACAGCAATCCAAAATAACATAAATATGCCGCAAAGTTGGAAAACCACACAATGTGCCTCACTGCCTCACCGCATGGATTAAAGCCTTTCAGAGACGCCATCCCAACTTGTCATTACGAACCCCAAGAAGGCTGTAGTTTGTCAAGGGCTACTGGATTCAACAAGTTTAACGTTGATATGTTTTTTAAGAAACTGGAAGAAGTTTTAAATAGGCATCCAAGTTTTGGAGATGGAAGTCGAATTTACAACTTAGATGAGACTGGTACAGTTACCGTTCAAAAACACTACAAAGTATTTGCAGAGAAAGGATCACGTCAAGTGAGTAAGGCTACAAGTGCAGAAAGAGGAACACTTGTAACTACGTGTTGTATTGTTGGGGCTTCGGGAATTGCCATCCCACCCGCTGTGATATTTCCTCGGGTTCACTTTAAGGACTTCATGATTGAAGGGGCCCCACCAGGCACACTTGGTTTAGCATCAAAAGGGGGCTGGATGAACAGCGAATCTTTTGTAAAAGTTGTGAGGAATTTTATAAGCACACCAATAGTTCAAAAGAAAATCCCTCGCTGCTCATTATGGATAATCATCAGTCATCTGTCAATAGAGGTAATCGATTTGTGTAAAGATAACGGAGTTACAATATTAACTATACCACCTCATTGCACGAACAAACTACAACCTTTGGATGTAGGGTTAATGAAACCTTTTCAAACATTTTACAGCGCAGCCCTGGATTCATGGATGATGACTCATCCAGGTCAGCCGTTTACAATATACAATATTGCGTCTTATGTCGGAATAGCTTATCCGCGTGCCATGACACCGGTAAATATTTCAAGTGCATTTAGAAAAACCGGTATTTTTCCGTTTGACCGATTTGTTTTTAACGAAGAAGATTTCAAGTGCAGTAACAGATAGAGAAAAACCTCTAGATAAAGATAATTCATCAGTCACAGAGGCCACTAGCGAACTAAATGACGGAAATTCTGAACTTGTGCCAGAGGTTCAGCATTTGAACATAGCTACAACTTCAGCGCATGCCGATCAACTTTTGAATATAGCCACAACTTCAGCAAAATCGTCTGTGAAAAAATCTGACGAAGTCTTTTGAAACGTGAACTTTGCGTTCATCGTTTCAGTTCATATTTTTATTGAAGATTTCCTTCAGAATTTTGATTTTTGGTGGAATAGTTTATAAATATTTCCTAAAAATATTTCATTCAAATAATTAAGAAATTATTTCTTTTCTCTGTTCCGTGGTGGATTAAACTACTAGACCTAAAATCAAGATTCTTAATGTATTTTACCGCTAAATTCAAAATTTTGGAATATCTATAAATAAAAATGAGGAAGGTTCCGGCAGTAATCCATATAATTTTTCAACAAAAATTTTGAATAAAAATAACTTATAGCTGCAGCTTTCTTCAATATCTGGATTACTGGTATGTTTTTTTTTATTGACTTGTTACCTTTATATTTCAATTTTTTCACTGTATTTCACTATCAATCAATAAGTAATTGTTTTTTGGAAGCCACATTTCCTCTCCTATCAAGCCAAGGAAATTTTTACTTTTATGAAATTGTTTTTTTTTGTATAATTCAGATATTTGTCCAGGATGAATCCTTAAGTTAAATTTATAAATTGTATTTATTGAACTGGACAGATATCCTTGTTAGCTTCAAATTTTTTTGTAACATTTTCTTATATACCGGTATATTTTTATAGCACAGTTGCTGGGATACAGTACCTGGAAAACTAACATTACCTGGGAGACTAACAGTACCAGAGAGAATAACAATACCTGGTAGACAAAAAGTTCCTGTAAACCTACCAGAAACAGTTTCATGGTGAAACTTCAATAGTTCCTGGGTTATATAAAGTCCTTGGGAGACCACAATCATAGGCTAAGTTCCAGATTTCTCCAATTATCCTGGATAGAATCTCCATCGACATTTTCAACATAAACAGCAACACCTACTATTTATCAGCATCTTCCAAAAAGCGGTTTAAACCCTAAGTATTTTTTTCATATAAACTTACTAACCTATTTTTTGTAATTGTAATTTAATATATACATCATTTCACTTCTTTAGTTTTATTTACTATACATAAACGTATTTTTTCAGTTTTTTTTAACAGACTAAAGTTAGCTAGCCTTTAAATTTGATTTTGTTTCTAATTTTCTTTTAGGAAAGAAAATTAGTGGCGCCCTAAAATTGTTTTTTTTTGTAGTTTTGCTAATTTTTTTTGTATAAGATCAATTGGTAACTAAGTCCTGCGAACTGGCCTAGTTGCTAAAGTGGTTAGTTGGGCAAGAACCTACAATTCATTATAAAATCATTTTTTTACGCCAATCTAAAAATCTAGTTTCTTCATTATCATCCAACTTTAAACAATATTGTTTCATTGGCGCCCAACTTTCTTTCTATTACATAATATAAAACTGTAAACCTATTGTTTCACTTTGTAAGTCCAAGTATTTTTAAGGGATATAGACATGTAGCCTTAATGGACGACATGGTTGACACAGGACAACAACCTGCAAAGTCAGCAACTAAATGTTATAAATTCTAGTTCAACATGTGTTGTCACGCTTTTTTACAATTAGATCTTTATAATAACAGTTTGTTAATAAAATCATTATTTGTAAAAATCCAAAAATCAGTTTATCTTTTGTAATTTGAAAATAAAGTTCTTTTTTTAAAAGTTATAAAGTGAACTGATTAACATTTCTGGCGCTGCGAACAGGATCCTCGTACAGAAACCACCCGTTTCCTGGTCAATTTCAAGTGTTTGACGAGAGTCCTACGAACCTGGGAAGAGAAAGAAGAGCATACTGAGGAAATCATCAGTGATCATCCTTTTGTAAGTGATTTTTCCTTTCTTTCCTTTATGAGCATTTTTAGTGATATTTCTAGGGAAAATTTGCATTTAATTTTTGATAATCTTTCCATAAATATTTCTCGTAGTAATAGTACATCAGATTTATCAGATAATTCAATAATCAATATGCCTATGAGTAACAGTGATATTTCTAGCATTTGTGCTACTTTGCCCGAATTTACTTCTGGAGACAATCTCTCCACTTTCATAAAATCAGCCGATAATTTAATAGCGTTTCTTGTAACTCAGGAGCTCACTCCAGCTCAAGAATTTATTTTGAATGCCAATATTTTATCTCGTATCAAAGGTGAACCAAGAGATTTTTTAAATTATTCTAATAAGACTATTTGGACAGACGTACGACCGGCCTTATTAGCTAAGTACGGCGACCGACGTTCAGAAGACATTTTAGTGACACAATTATCGACAACAGTTCAAAAATTTAACGAGACATATGACCAATATCATCAACGAATATCAAATAACCTAAACGATTTACTCCAACATATTACATTAAACAATAATATTGAAACTGTCAATTTTAAAACTCCCTATTTTAAGAATATGGCCCTTAAAACATTTTGTTCAGGTATCAATGAACCTTACTGTGAATATTTGTCACATTTTCAAATCACTTCTCTTGAAGAAGCTCTTCAAAAGTGTATAGCATACGATAATCACAAAAATCAGCAACAATATATGAATTTTTTAAAGCAACAACAAAATAGAGGACCGTCTTCCGCTAGACAAAATTCTAGTGGTCCCACTCAAAATCGATTTAATAATAAATCTAGCAACTTTTCGACACAGCCCCATAATCCCACGCAACGTAATTTCAATTCGAACAATAATTTTCCGCGAAATTTTTCACAGGCAATGAACTCTTCGCCGACCCCTCGTAATACTTCACAACAAAATTTCAATTTTATAAAGAATAATTTCCAAAACAATAACCAAAGAAATGTGTCTTATCCTTCGAATTTTGGAAGCAATGCTCCAAACTTTAATAGATCTCCTCAAAATAGAAACACCCAGCATCAACAAAATACTTCTTCTCCTATGAGTGGTATACAAACAATTCAAAGCAGAAATGAATCCATGAGTATGTCCACGAGACGGACACATAATTTCAATATAAACTCTTCAAGTAATGAGGAAATTGAAAATTTTGATGAAGAAAATTTTCAGGATTTTCACGAGAACCCTTCCGAAAAACAACCACCCCCTGTATAAACATAAATAATATTCGAGAATACCCCCAATTACCTTTTTTCATAATGCCAAAATCAAAATTGAAAGTTTTAATAGATTCAGGTGGATCTAATACTATTCTCTCTCCAAAAGCCGCAAAATTTTTTGACAAATCTCATATTTATCAAAAACCTTTCACATTAACTTCTATGAAATTAACCCATAAGTGCAATCAAAATATTAACACTCCTATATTTAAAGAATACAATATAACCGAATTTATTGATGCTCGTATTGCTGAATGGAGTGAAAATTTCGATATTTTACTCGGTAATTCTGATTTAGAAAGATTTAATGCAATTTTAGATTATTCCACAAAAACTCTAACCTTAAGAAATTTAAGTATAACAATTCCATTTAAAACATTATATAATAAAATTCCTGTTAGCATAAGCAGTGGTGATATAGTATTCCCGGAAACAGTAGTTAATAATATAAAAATTCCAGAGTCTCTTCACACGGTAAAGCATGGTTTTATAGACGATATTACATTTCAAACACCCGTTAACATAAAAACAGTAGTAGTAGATAACTTAGAAAATTATGAGATAAAAAATCCCACGTGCAATTTTGATGAGTCTGCTATTCGATGCGATAATTACAGTCAAGCAGAGTCGGCTTTGGTTAGTACTTGGATGGGTGACCGTCAGGGAAAACCATAGTATAGGGCCCGCACAGCCGGCAGCGTAGTAGCATATCACAGCTCGCAGGCATTATACCAATGAGCACGAGGTATAATGTAGATATGCCGTCTTTCGGAGGAGACGTAAAACCGAGGTCCCGAGTCCATGGATGTTGGGCTCGTTAAAGAACGCTACCACTGGTTGGAACACCAGTGGGTTCGCCAAAATTTCCGGTTGGGGGTAGAGTGCTCCCGGCGTCGGTGATTAGTCTCAGTCGCAGAAATAGGCCGACGTTAAAAAAACCAAAAAAAAAAAAAAAAAAAAAAAAAAAAAATCCGAATTTCTGAAAAAAGAAGTCTCTTTTCTTGGCCACTTAGTGACCGTCGATGGTATCAAACCGAACCCTTGTAAGATAGAAGCTATACAAAAATTTCCTTTGCCGAAAACATTAAAAGAAATAAAATCATTTCTAGGACTTATAGGATACTATCGAAGATTTATCCCGAATTTCGCCAAAGTCACATCCCCATTTTCTAGATGTACTCGAAAAGGAACAATAATCGACCCTACTAATCCTAAATATTTAGAATGTTTCGAAAAATGCAAACAATTATTGATTAACGCCCCCATTCTTCAATATCCCGATTTTTCAAAACCATTTGTACTAACCACAGATGCCTCGAATGTAGCTATTGGTTCTGTACTTTCTCAAAATAATCACCCAATTGCATATTATTCTAGGACTTTAAATTCTGCAGAGCAAAACTACTCAACAATTGAAAAAGAATTATTAGCGGTATCGACTCTTGTAAACATTTTCGTCCATATTTATACGGACAAAAATTTCTCATCGAAACAGATCACAACCCTCTTGTTTGGATCTATAAAATAAAAGACCCCACTTCTAGGTTAGCACGCTGGAGACTTAAATTAGATGATTATAATTTTGAAGTAAAATATAAAGTAGGTAAAGAAAACCAAGTAGCTGACTGTATTTCTAGAGTTAACATAAATGCCCTTACGGACAATTCAAATTGCGCTGAGCCTCCAGATATAAATGACGTTTTTGATGTAGACGAATTTCTCGAAAATTTAGATGAAAATCAATGATCTCATAATACAATACACACTGCAGTTGAAAACCCAATCACAGGAATTCTCATTTCCGAAGAACCCATCAATTTATCCACAAATCAATTAATATTTATTACCGAATCTGAAAATTATGATTTTACTTATAAGAGAATTTTTAATAAGCATAGATACACGATACATTCAACTTATGAAAATTGGAAATCTGAAATACTAGACGTTTTTAAAGAAATTCTACGACCAAATAAAAAGTTTTCAATAAAAATAGACCAAGAATACAGACCTTTCATTTGCAATTACTTTAGAGAAAATTTAGACTCAACTGTTAAAGCTATTTTTTGTACAACAATGTTACAGGACATTGAAGACGAACAAAGACAAATAGAGTGCGTGAAAAAATACCATTCCGAAAATCATAACGGAATAGTAGAAACCTACAAACATTTAAGACATCAATTTTACTGGCCTTCTATGCAAACAACAATCTCTAACTTTATTAATAAATGTGAAATATGCCTAAAAAACAAATATGAAAGACACCCTTATAAACTTCCCCAACTAGGACCACTTCTTGGTCAAAAATATTTTGCACATAGATTTATTTCATTGTAATAAAAACTTGTACTTAACAATTTTGGATTCATTTTCGAAATATGGACAATGCTATAAAATACCTGACAAAACGTCAATCTCAATATTAGGTAAATTAAGACATTATTTTGCACATCATAATTATCCCAAGAAAATTGTATCCGACAGCGGTACTGAATTTAACTCCGCTGTAATTAAAGAATTCATGAAAATGCATAAAATTGAAATGCATTTTACAACAGTAAACAATTCTTCTTCAAACTCCCCAGTTGAAAGATTTCATTCGACTATTTCCGAAAAAGCTAGAACCTTGAAAGAACAAAATCCAAATGATCCAATAGACGATATTTTTACTCATGCTATACTAATTTATAATCAATCAATTCATTCTGCAACCAATTATTCTCCCTTTTCAATTTTGTACGGCCCATATGCCGAAGAGATTCATTTTGATTTTGACCTTCCGGTATACGAAACATACAATCAAAGACATAAAGACGAACTACAACCCTTTATCAAGGACTTATATAATAAACAAAAAGAAAAAAGAGAAAATTTTAAATGAACAAAATAAAAATGCCGAAATTATACCTGATATAAACATTGCACAAACTTTGTACGTATCCAAGAAAAAGCACAGACCTAAATTACAAGCACCCTATGCAACTATTCGTCCTGAAAAACAAGATAAAACAAAAATTATCGGAAAAACCAAAAATCAAAAATTGACTAGTACTCATTTAAAATTTGTTAAAAGAATTCGAAAACTGACTGATAAAAAAGCTCAAGACAAAACTTCTTTACAGGATAACCCTATCCCAGGGACATCTTCTCAAGATCCAGAGCATTCCGAATAATGGTTATTATGCCGAGGAATTGGGAAAATCCAGAGAAATTTCACATTATCATAGACACATTTTACATATAAATTTAGACTTATTATCAGAAACTTTAAATACTAATCTTAATAATTTCTTTAAAATGCCTATTCAAAACGGACCCCTCTCACTCCTATACGCTCAATACAATCACTTACGCGAACAAACTTATGACGACCTTCATAAAATAACAAGAAAACAAAAGAAAGCACTTTTTAATTTCCTTGGTACAGCAATAAAATACATAACAGGTAACCCTGACGACTCAGACTTGGACTTGTTAAAAACTCACATAATAGCTATAGAATTAAAAGAAAATGAAATCATTAAGAAATTTAATAATCGAATCTCATTTGGACAATCTTTAGATACTAGATTTAATAGATTATTAACGAAAATAAATAACAATAGTATGACACTTTTAGCTGCAGTTAATAAACTATCCGCTGATTTTGATGGTTATAATGCCCTACATAATGAAATACTTAACCTCCAAAGTATAAATGAATTTATTTTGAAACTAATTAGAACAATTACCCTTTCACACTTAGATTTAACTAATATTGAATTATTCACTTTAAAGGAACTAGAAACCCTAAAAGACAATCTTCTTCATATCTATTCCAGAGAAGCCCTCTTCGTCAATGACGAACACCCCTATGAACTTATTGAATCTTCTAAATCTCTTATTTGCGTTACTTCAAAAACAATGCTCATAATAGTCAAAATCCCAATCCTTCGCACTAGCTCCTATCCTACATTCCGAATTTACCCTATACCTAATAAGGATCACATAATTATGTTGCCACCTGCCCATTTCTACGCCAACAATAAATGGTACGAAAATTGTATTGGCCGAGACGATAACATTATTTGTACAAATCTTGTTGCATCCAAATGCTCAATTCCCAATATTTACAATTGCACAAAATGTAAAGCTACAGAAAACTTCGTGCAAGAAACTTCACAAGTTATTTTGATAGGAATAGTTCACCCTATCAAAATTGGAGATCAATTTATCCAATCAACCAGTATCCTGCTAATTGATGAACCAATTTCTATAGAAGGTATCCTCTACACAAAGAAAACCGTTCAAGAAATTTCATTCCCGGAAGTCGTACCGATGAAGCTTACACCGGACCATGAAATCAAGTTGGAAAAGTTGAAAATTCCCGAAACCCACGGACAAGTTCAACCAATAGAGCCATTAGAAAATTTACCTCAAATTTCTACCGGACTTAGTGCTGTATCTATTATTTTACTAATGTTTGTTTTAGCATTTTTGTTAATATTATTTTTAAAGAAAAGAAAAAGAATTTCGAAAATTCTTTTTGGTCAAAAATTGCAGCCAGCCCAAATCCAAATTTTAGAAGATTTACTCCGAGATGGTTCCAAGACTTCGAGGACGAAGTCATCACCAGAGGAGGGAGGAGACATGTAGCCTTAATGGACGACATGGTTGACACAGGACAACAACCTGCAAAGTCAGCAACTAAATGTTATATATTCTAGTTCAACATGTGTTGTCACGCTTTTTTACAATTAGATCTTTATAATAACAGTTTGTTAATAAAATCATTATTTGTAAAAATCCAAAAATCAGTTTATCTTTTGTAATTTGAAAATAAAGTTCTTTTTTTAAAAGTTATAAAGTGAACCGATTAACATTTCTATATCCTGAGGCGGGCCCAAGAAAATTGACGCAAAATAAACATAGGCGAAAGGGAAAGACCATGATAGCAACGGATACCCCTGAAAGAAATGAGATTATTGAGCTTAAAAACAAAACATTATCAAAGGCACGTAGCGTGAAAGCACGCAGCGTAAAAAAGCGGGTGTTAGATAGCGATTCCGACGAATATGACAATGTTGAAATTGAGCTAAAAGATTCCAGCAGTGGCGAAGAAATTTTTGAAGATGAGCCCGAACACCTCAACTTTCATATTGATCGTCATCCAGTTCCTGATGAATATGTCCTAGTGGAGTTTAAGGGCAAACAAACTGTTTATTATGTGGGAAAAGTGATTTCCCAAGTAGGTGAAAATGAGTTTGAAGTGTCATTCCTGAGAAAAAGTGTAAAGTGCTTTGATCGCTTCATTGCACCTGCGATCCAAGATATCTCTATCGTCGTTGAAAAATACATTAAAATCATTCTTCCTTCTCCACTACCACAGGGAACAAAAAGAGCAAAAATTATTGAAATTTGACATCAACTTCTCGAATTTAAATGTTGAATAATATAATTAAGGGTGTGTCTTATTGTTCCGACCGAGGTGAGAACACTGAGACAATTACAATTTTTCTGTATTATTTGTTTTTTCAAGTTATTTTCATTTATATGTTAAAACGACGTTACCATTTTGTTTTTAAAGCTGTTCGAAAAGACAGGTTATATTTTCGGAGAATAATGTATTTTCTTGAATTAAATATTTGAGTTTAATTTTTTTCGTCTCACTGTTACTACCTCTCCCCTACATAAGACAAGTTCTTGAATCTACCGATATGTCTATCGGTAAATACGGTGTCTATTAAAATCGTTCTTTAATTTACCGATAGATTGTCGATAAAATCATCCCAGCGTTCTTAAATTCACTTTAGACTCGATAGATTTGGAAGGGGAAAGCACAATCAGCCTGATAAGAGAGCACAATCATCAATCATATGCAATGACAATTAACAATCTTTGCTGTTTGTTTATTGAGTTGTTTTGTTTTATTGGAGATCTTATACTTTTTTTGTGAATAATAATGGATTATGAAATGAAATTATCCTATGATGGTGTAATGTTTAAAGTGGGCCTAAATACGTATCTCATGCTTTCACAAGGTGAAGTTTTGTATCGAATTAAAAATTAATAAATTACAGTGTATAATTATTTTGTAGACATGACCCTCCGAGAAGAGTATGCAAAGACCATTTATAATCAGATGAAAAGAGATAGTGGTAATCTTAAATATCATAGTATTGTATATAACACTATATTTTAATATACTTTTAGAAACCAATACTTCGTCAGGTACTTCTACTGAACGTTTCTTCACTGGTAAAAGTTCACTTGATCATACAGCAACAGCTTCCGAAGTGAAAATATCTGCCATACCTTCCACTTCTTATATGCCGTTAAAAACTACTCATGACTCCAGATTCCCTAGCTCAAATACCGTAGGACAGTTGAATGTATAATTATCATGTTATTTTTGTCCACAAATATTACATAAGTATTACATTTCAGATGAAAAAACACAAGCCAAATAACAGCCAAGGTGATGTAGAAAAATCTGCATTTATTTGGACTGATAGTTTATGTAGATGTTTACTTGAATGTCGATTACAAAGAGAGGCCCAATTTTCAAATCCAACATGCAAGAAAAGTAAGCTTTGGAAATTGGTGGATGACGAAGTTAGGAATATAACAGGCATCGAAGTTACACCTAATGCCTTTGATAATAAATACAGGGGCCTATTGACAGCCTATAGGACCAACAAACAAACAAAAATAAAACTGGAGAAAGTGCAATAACGTGGCAGTATTTTGAAATTATGGATGTAGTCTTGCGACAGAAAGATTCAAGTGATCCACCAATTGCTAATTTGGGTGACTCACTCGATGTTCCCAGTGATGTTTCTATAAATGAAGAGAATGAAGCCAGTAATAATTTAGAAACAAAAACTAATAAGAAAAAAACATCTTTCTCACCAAATGTATTTACACGAAAAGAAAAAGTTGGAAGAAAAAAAACCGAAAGGGAAAGTAAGAAAGAAGAAGAAAAGCAAATATGGAAAGAAAAAAAATGGGAAGAAACAAAAAAGCTTAAAGAGGAAGAAATTGATGCGATATTAGCTCTAGCAAAAGCTATAACTGAAAAGAAGTAAGATGCGTAAGACTGAACTATTACTAATTATTGTTGATTCTTATTAAGTGGTATTATTTTTTGTTTTTTTTTTTGACTTGTGATTTTTAATAATTTTTAAGTTCTTATTGTGATTATTTGTTTGCTCAATTTATTAACAGAAGTATTATTTATTTGATTTTTAGGCATATTTATTATCTTTGTTTTTTTTTATTATTTTTTTAAAGTTTTTATTGTGATTTTTTGTTTGCTCAATCCATTTTACTGGAGTATTATTTTTTGTTTGTTTCTTAGACATATTGATTGTGAATTTTCGTTATTTTTTTTATTCTACAGTTTTTATTGTGATTATTTTGTTTGCTCAGCTGCAAAGTATTTTTTTTTAGATACCTAAGAAATAGAAATATTTGCATCCTTCAATATCAGTATTTTGTTATAGTATATTTTTGAAAATTATTCCTAGTTTGCTGTGATGTTTGTTATGTAAAAAAACACTGTTATAAATTTATTTTTCACAAAAATTAAATAAGATTCTGCATATTTGTATTCTTAGTTGATCTGCTTCATGTATAATAACATCTTTAGGTCCTTCATCCATTAGAATATTAGCATTAAATGACACTGACACTTGTCAGTTTGTTGCCAACCTCCTGGCCTGAACATAACACTCAACAATCTAATAAATGTATGGACAATTTTAATAAGAATAAAAACAATCCAGTACATATGCTTCTGTAAACAAATAAATCATTGCCATGTAATTATTGTAAACAAGTTCATACAATTTATAAGTGTCCTCAGTTTTTAGCGTTAAATATTTATACAAGAATTTAGAAGGTTTAAAATTTACACTTATGCGAAAACTGTTTACTAGCAGGTCATGATAAACATAACTATAAACATGGCAATTGTACAATATGCAAAAGAAAGTATAATAGACTGCTTCAGAAACAATTTAATGCAATACCCCTGGTAAACAATGCTTCTAATGAACCAACAATGTCGATGAATATGGTTGTGAACCACAATTTAAATAAAATTTGAGAGGCAGAAATTTCAAACAATTCACTATTATCTACTGTCACATCTCAAGTTAAAGATAACCAAGACAATTATCATCAAATAAGAGCACTGCTGGATTGTGGAACTCAATCCAATATAATAACTGAAAAGGTCTTCAGTTTACCGAATATACCATTGCTTCCTACCAATGTCTCAATTTCTGAAATAGGTCAAAAAGTATCTCATATAAAGAAAAAGTGTTCTATTACTATTTCTTCTTGCGTTAATGATTATGAATATACAATTTCATGTCTAATGGTCCCTGTGATAACCGGTAATATTCCATTTGAGTATTTTAATCCTAGCACATTGAACATACCCGAACAGGATCAATTATCTTATCCTAGTTTTGGATGTCCACAAGATGTCGATAGGTGCAAATATATTCTGGAATTTGTTATTGAATGAAAAGATGAGTAGGTATAACGGCACCTTCGCCACCCCCCTCCACTTTCCGGCCCCTCCCCTAAGCCCCGCCCCCTTCCCATAAGCCCCGCCCCCTAAGCCCCGCCCCCTTCCAGGCCACGCCCCTTGACATATGACAGTAACCTAACTGACCATAGAACTAGTAACCTAACCTAACTCAAGCGACAGGTAACATATTGACAAGTGACAAGTGACAGGTGACAAGTGACATATTGACAGGTGACATATTGACAGGTTGACATATGACAGTAACCTAACTGACCATAGAACTAGTAACCTAACCTAACTTAACCTAACTCAAGTGACAGGTAACATATTGACAGGTGACATATTGACAGGTTGACATATGACAGTAACCTAACTGACCATAGAACTAGTAACCTAACCTAACTCAAGCGACAGGTAACATATTGACAAGTGACAAGTGACAGGTGACAAGTGACATATTGACAGGTGACATATTGACAGGTTGACATATGACAGTAACCTAACTGACCATAGAACTAGTAACCTAACCTAACTTAACCTAACCTAACTCAAGTGACAGGTAACATATTGACAGGTGACATATTGACAGGTTGACATATGACAGTAACCTAACTGACCATAGAACTAGTAACCTAACCTAACTCAAGTGACAGGTAACAGTTTGACAGGTGACAAGTGACAGGTGATTTATGACAGTTGACATGTTGACAGGTGACATATTGACAGGTGACATATTGACAGGTTGACATATGACAGTAACCTAACTGACCATAGAACTAGTAACC
Organism: Galerucella nymphaeae; assembly: GCA_963978555.1. Classification (NCBI taxonomy): domain Eukaryota; kingdom Metazoa; phylum Arthropoda; class Insecta; order Coleoptera; family Chrysomelidae; genus Galerucella; species Galerucella nymphaeae. The sequence goes on along the minus strand of OZ021715.1, from coordinate 12,615,142 downwards.
TAACCTAACTCAAGTGACAGGTAACAGTTTGACAGGTGACAAGTGACAGGTGATTTATGACAGTTGACATGTTGACAGGTGACATATTGACAGGTGACATATTGACAAGGGACAATTGACAGGTGATATATTGACAGGTGACATATTGACAGGTGACAGGTGACATATTGACAAGTGACAATTGACAGGTGACATATTGACAGGTGACCAATTGTAACAAATGACGACCAACTGTTATTACAGAACGGATTAAAAGTAACCAAAAGGCCTTATACAGAGTGGATCAAAAGTAACCGAAAGGCATTATACAGGGCAGATAAAAAGTAAGAGTGATATACGGGGAGGTCTTCAACAATTTAAAAAAGAAACTAACATTTATTGTTTTATAAATCTTTTATCTTTTATACATGGATTACATATATTGCTATTATTTCTATCTGTTCTTCTTAATTTTACCTCACAACTTGAGCACATTATCCAAATTGTACTTCTCGTTTCTCCCACAACTCTTCTTATCATCGAGGCATAACACAAATAACAAATTATTTTTACTTCCACCATATTGTTTATAACTCTCAATTGATTCCGAATTTAAATTCGAGAATGTTTCTACTCCAAATCTCTTTACCAACCTAAATATATCTGAAAGCTTTACTTAAACCAATTAATGAAATTGGTCATTACACCTATAGTAAAAAGTACTGATATTATACATCCATTCGAAACAAAACAAAATTGCATATTCATATTTGATGATGTGACTTGTGACGAACAAGATGTTATTCGAGAATATTTTTAACATGTCCAGACATGTCAAATATGGAAAAAAAAACACAAACACATCTATATAACTATTTATTCAAATCATTGATGAATATTTTCTTCGATTTCGAAAGATGTTAGCGGATTGGGCTTACCAACATCGATTTGTCCTCTGTATTTCAGACTGTATTTTAGGCTGCTGAACTCCGCTATATGCTGTCGGTATGTTTCGGTCACTCTTTGGGGTAGGAATACCGCTTTATCTTTGAGTTGGAGCAGAACTACCTCTCCAAATTTCGTCTTCACTATTCGTCCTACTGTTATTTGGAAAGGTGTATTCTTAGGTAACTCTGTCAGTTTCACAATTGGTTTTTTTTCTATAAGTGACACCGAATTAAGTTTAGTAAGGTCCATCTATAAAGAAATCAAATTTGAATATAATTGAAAACATGGAAACATTTACAGCAAAAACTACTCTCATTGGAGCGGTAAATATATAAATCAAAAATCACTTACCCTTATTAATTTTCCTTAATTTTGAAAGATAGCGGATTGGGCTTCCTAACGTCGATTGTTATTTTAGGCTGCTGCTAGCAAATACTGCTCTCTTCTGGCTTGCGTTTGCTTATTTATTTGTGTCTTCTCACCGTGTGCAAAAGAAAAAACACGTGACTTTAAGATAGTTAATGGTAATTATTTCCTGTTATATCTTTTTTGTAGATAAAAAATTCTTCAAAAGTGTAGTTCCCAAAATGATCACGTGACATTTCTCTATATAAATGATATACGTTGAATTGAAGAGTTCATTAAAACTAATAAAGACATCATGAATCAATTAAAAAATTTGTCTGATAAAAGAACAGAAGAGAATACAAGGTGCAGTGCTAGTATCAACTGGAAACCTGAAGAGCTAGATAAAAGACTGTACCACGTTTTCAGAAAATTACCACAAGTAATGTACCCATTGAGACGTATTCAACCCACACCGTCCAGCCGAACAGAAGAGCGTAAATTCGATAATGTTTTGCAATGACATGTGCAGCATATATTTTTAAATTGTAGAACGTAAATTCAAAATTGCAATATAAAAAGTCAAAAAATATACAGAGTGTTTTTTTTTTAATCCTCCAACTTAGGTAACAATAGAAAACCGGTGTAGGTACACCTCGTTCACAGGGCGTAGTCTAATACACATGTTAAATTTAAATTGAATTAATTTATTCAATGTGATTCCAGTGGTCAGTGGAGATGATAATAAAATCGAAGTCTTGACAGTGCCGTACCGGATGTTATTACGTCTAAACCTTTTTGGACTCTTAATAAAACTAATATAGACTTTTAAGAATTTTTATTGAACCTCAACTGTATAATATGTTAGGTTAAGCATAAAGTAATTTTTTAATTATTCACAGTATTTAAAACATCATTGATAAAAAGAAATTATGTGAATATTTTTAACATGTCCAGACATGTCAAAGTTGATTCCTTTTATCACTAATCAAACAGGGAAAACACATACTATTTTCTGTCTGTGTTTCACCTTTACACTTTTGGACAAACAAATTTAACCGGTACAGGCATATTTACAAAAGTCTATTCGTTGTCACAAGCCGACTGATAAAAGTACACACTAAAATTGTTTGAAAGTTGGAAAAGGAATAAGGAATAAAAATCAGATATTTTCAACAATTTATATTTTTTATTATTGTGGGAGATCTGTAAAAAGATACATTAATTATAATACAATTTTAACATTCTCATAACAACATACCATTCAACGCCCACACCGTTATGAATTCGGCTCCCACCTCTACATAAATGTGATGGGAGCCTACGGTTCCAATATTAATAAAACTGGATGGAGGTGGACTCAGCCCAATTCGCCCCATTATGATTATTGTTGGGAGATTCTGAAAAAAGAAAATTTTTCAATATTTTTACTATAGTTGGCGGAGAAAATGTTCAAATTTATATAACTGTTAACATGAATTAGATTTGTTGTCGATAAATAGGTATAAAGTGAATCGTGCAAGTGTGAATTAAATTGTAATTTAAAAAAGTTAATATTTTTTAATAGAAAAAATGTTTACCTTTGAACTGTTTAGTATTTCCCAAAATACTGAAAGTTTAAATTGTCAAAAAACAAACAAGTATTTGTAAATTGTGCAAGTATTAAATTGTAAAAAAGTTAATATGTTATGGAACAACCAATGTTAAATTGAAATTAATATTTAAGGCTTCATGAGTGTTAAAATTAAAAAGTACTTACACGTTGATCGTGGTTCAACCACCCCCTCACTTTATTAGTAATTCTGGTTTGTAAATCTATAAGAAACAAATACCAAAATTATTCAACAAGTCACTGCGATGTTTTTAGAACTTACCCATTTTCTTTTGAAAATAAAAAGCTACTGGTTTGTATCCTTGCTACACCTGTTTTTAATATTACGTTCGTTATTACTAATGGTGGTGGTGGTGATTTGTCATTGAAAATATTAAACTACAGTACATCTATAACTTATTTATATTAAAAATGCATATTCATTTACTTTCGTTGATAAAGTACATCTAATAGGATGTGTTAAAATGTTGCAACCAAGTGACATTCTCTTAACATGAGCGCATCAAAAAAAAGTACAGATTAGAGAAAATAATGACACAAAAAGACACATTATCAAAATATTACTTTTAAAGGTGAAACGAAACTTAAAATTAAAATTAATTGATTATTATGGAATTTAATTCCTATCAAATTTAATACATGTATGCAAAAATATGTTACATTGTTGCAAAGATTATTTCTCTTTACACATTATTTCCAAGAAATATGTTGCGGATATTGAATTTCGTCGAATACACGTGTGTGTGTGGAAAAAAAAATGTTACATTATTTCGGGTCAGAGGTAATTTCAATAAATAAGAGTAATTATGACAACTCATTAAAATATTACTTTCAAAGGTAAAACAAAACTTGAAATTAATTGATTATTATGGAATTTCATTCCAATCAAATTGAATACATTTATGCAAAAATATGTTACATTGTTGCAAAGATTATTATATCCAAGAAATATGTTGCGGATATTGAATTTCGTCGAATACACGTGTGGAAAAAAAATGTTACATTATTTCGGGTCAGAGGTAATTTCAATAAATAAGAGTAATTATGACAACTCATTAAAATATTACTTTCAAAGGTAAAACAAAACTTGAAATTAATTGATTATTATGGAATTTCATTCCTATCAAATTTAATACATTTATGCAAAAATATGTTACATTGTTGCAAAGATTATTATATCCAAGAAATATGTTGCGGATATTGAATTTCGTCGAATACACGTGTGGAAAAAAAAATGTACATTATTTCGGGTCAGAGGTAATTTCAATAAATAAGAGTCATTATTTTTCGAGAGTTATTATCGTGTCCTCCGAGCTTACAGCAGTAACAGAGGTGAGATTAAAAATTGTTGATAATTTGATTTTTGGAATTTTCGTTTCGATTTTGACTTTTCAACGAGTCCTTCAAGGCCAGGTAAGATTGAAACATTTTTTGGGAATTTTTTTTCGATTTTGACCTTTTGTTCATATTTTTTTTGAAAAATGTCTACTTTAATTAAATATAACATCACCAAAGACGTCTTGAAAAATGTTCGCCGTTTTGGAGTCCAGGGGCGTACCCTAGAGTTCAAAATTAAAGATATCCCTAACGGTACGGAACCTGTGGCGTGGATAAAAGATGCAATCACCCAGATCGTTCTGAAAGGAACAGAAGGTCTAAACGCATCAGATAAAGTTGGTTTTACCTTTTGTTCCAAAGACTTTGCAAGAGGTCAGGGGTGGATGCGTTTTAAGTCTGCTTCGGAGGTGACAGTTGATGATGTATGGCATCGAATATCCGCCATATATCAATCAAACTCCACCGGCTTGAATACGGAATCTTTCTGTTTAAATGTTACTTCGGTACGAATGCCCAATGGACAAGGTCGCGGCAGAAAGTATAATTCTTTCAGCGAAGAATGTACCATGCGACGCGGTATTGTTTCGATAAATAATAAAGATAATTTGTGTTTACCTCGTGCTCTTGTTGTTGCAAAAGCCTACGTAGACAAAGATATTGAATATCAAAAGGTGCGAAAAGATACCGGGAAACTACAGAGGCAAAGAGCCCAACAAATGATGACAAGTGCTAATGTCTCGATACCCTCTGACGGTTGTGGAATACCAGAGCTGCAGCAATTTCAGCGGCTTCTTGCCAACTACATAATAATAGTGTATAGTTATGGTAATAAGGGTCGTGACATTATTTTCAAAGGTGATGGTATTGGTCCTCGTTTGAATTTACTCTTTCACCAGGGTCACTACAATGTCATTACCTCTTTGACTGCTGCATTTTGTTGCAGTTATTACTGTGAAGATTGTCACGTACCCTATGATAAAAAGGAAAATCATCGTTGTGGAGGAACGTGTCCTGGATGTCAACAAGCACCATCTTGCTCCAATGAGCAATTATCAGTTAAATGCGATTCTTGCAAGAGATCTTTCCGTGGTCAAGTGTGTTTCGATAAGCATTTGCAACACGGTATTTGTACACAAATACGACGTTGTGAGGAATGTTTCAAGGTGGTACCGACCAACCGAACACACATCTGCGGAGAAATATTTTGCAAGATCTGCAAAAAACAATGCCCGGCTGGTCATTTTTGTTATATTCAACTCGATACTGGTTCATCGCCAGCTAAAGATTTTCTTTTTGTCTTTTACGATTTTGAAACCCGACAGGAAAAAGTTAACGCTGACGGTTCTCTTCTGCACGAACCTAATCTTTGCGTATTTCGACAATGTTGCGATAATTGTATTAAGTCTTCTGCAGATATTTGTAAAAAATGTGGCGTTCGTTTACAAGTACTAAAATGCGATGACCCCGTTTCCCCGTTTATGAATCATCTTCTTACACTACGTAAGAAATTCAAAAATGTTACTGTTATCGCCCACAACGGTGGTGGATTTGACCATCAGTTTGTATTTAATTATATTTTAACAAAAACAGACCTAACACCCGATCTTATTATGCGTGGAACAAAATTAATTTTAATGTCTGTTGGTAATGTCAGATTCATTGATTCGCTGTCATATTTTCCAATGGCTTTGTCAGGTCTTCCAAAATCTTTCGGTTTTTCAGAGCTCAAAAAGGGTTATTTTCCTCATTTATTTAACACCATTCAAAACCAGAAATACGTAGGACCTATGCCCCCTATCGAATTTTATTCTCCAGAAAATTTTAAAGCTAAAAAAGAACAGGCGGAATTTAAAAGGTGGTATAACGATAGGATTTCAGAGAGTTACGTCTTTGATTTTCAAAAGGAAATCATCCAATATTGCATTTCTGATGTAGATATTTTAACTAGGGCATGTCTTAAATTCAGAGAGCTTATGTTATTGGAGACAAATGTATGTCCTTTTATGGAAGCCACTACCATTGCTTCAGCTTGCAATAAAGTATTTCGACGCAATTTCCTAAAACCCAACACCATTGGTATTATTCCAAAGAATTGGTATCGCTTAAGGGATAATCAATCCAAAATTGCTATTCAATGGCTACTTTGGGAAGAGCATCAAAGACAGTTACATATCCAGCACGCTGCGAACGGTTCTGAAGCATTAGTTGCGGGAGTGAAGGTTGATGGTTTCTGTTCCGAGAGTAAACAAGTTTTTGAATTCCAAGGCTGTTTATATCACGGATGCCCCAAATGTTTCACCTTTCAGAGAGATGAACCTTTCAAAGACAGTCCCTCTGAGAATTTAAACATTCGATACGAGGCTACTCAAGCTAAGGTCGAAAGATTAAAGTCTTTAGGATTTGAAGTTATTGAAATGTGGGAGTGTGACTTTAGAAAAATGATGACCCCTGAAATTCAAACATATACAGAGACACATCCACTTATGTCTAACTACCCTCTTATTCCCCGTGACGCATTTTACGGGGGTCGCACAGGAAATGTCTACTCGTATTATAAAACCAAAAGAGGCGAAAAAATAAATTATTCTGATGTGTGTTCTCTTTATCCGTGGGCTTGTAAATACGGGAAATTTCCTGTAGGTCATCCTCGAGTTTTTGTAGGTGAAGAGTGTTCTTCAATTAACCTTTCTTCAGTTTGTGGGCTCGTCAAATGCTCGATTCTACCTCCTAGGAATCTTTTTCACCCTGTGCTACCACAAAAGATGAATGGTAAGTTGATGTTTGTTCTTTGTCGCGAATGTGGACGGACTTCAAATTATGGGGAATGTTTACATTCGGATGAAGAGCGAACACTGACCGGAACTTGGGTGGTAGTAGAGGTGGTTAAAGCTGTGGAAATGGGATACAAAATTTGCAATATCCAGGAAATTTGGTCCTATGAATCAATAAATCTCAGCGAAACAAATACTGGACTATTCACGGATATGATGAATAAGTTTATTAAAATTAAACAGGAAGCATCTGACTGGCCCAAAACTTGTGAAACTTCAGAGGAAAAATATGAGTATATTGAACGGTTTTTGCAGAGGGAGGGTATTCAATTAGAGTTTTTCAAAATCTCCAATAACCCCGGGCTTCGTTCATTAGCTAAACTTATGCTCAACTCGTTTTGGGGTAAGTTTGGACAAAGAGAAAATCAATCTAAGACTTCCATTGTTAAAAATCCCGCTCAATTCTTCTCAATGATGTCTAACCCTACAATTCACATCAATACGCTACTTCCAATTGGTGACCATACCTTGATCGTCAATTGGGAATACAAGGAAGAGGCCTATGAAACTTTACCAACCGTCAATGTGGTGCTTGCTGCATATGTAACGGCTTTAGCTCGTTTAAAACTTTACAGCTATCTCGAAAAAGTTGGTCAGAGGGTCTTGTATTATGATACAGATTCTGTCATATACATCTCAAAGCCTGATGAATATAACATTCCATCGGGAGAGTTCATCGGAGATATGACTGACGAGCTTGAAACAGAGGGCCGAGGATCATACATTACGGAATTTGTAAGCGGTGGGCCGAAGAACTATGCGTATAAATTCTGGTCCACCAAAGAACAGAAAGAAAAAGTATGCTGTAAAGTTAAAGGAATATCCCTGACAATTGAGGCAAAGAAGACCGTTAATTTTGACGTTATCAAAGATATGGTACTAAATCCCGGTTCCCCTGTCTACATAACATCAAATCGAATACATCGAACGGCTGAACACGAGGTGATAACAAAAACTATAACCAAAAAATATCAACCGAATTCTTTGAAAAGAAAGTTTCAGTCGGACCATGGTTCTGTACCGTATGGGTTTTAAGAAAAATAGACTTTTTCAAATATCCTTGTATACTAGACCTGAAATTCAACAAAACGAGTGAATGAAAGGTTAGAAGAATACCTCCCAATTAATTTTGGGAAACTGTGTATTCACTCCTTTACCTGGGAGACGCATGAAGGTTAGAAGAATACCTCCCAATTAATTTTGGGAAACTGTGTATTCACTCCTTTAGCTGGGAGACGCATGAAGGTTAGAAGAATACCTCCCAATTGGATTTGGGAAACTGTGTATTCACTCCTTTACCTGGGAGATGCGTGAAGATTAAAAGAATCAATTTTCTGTCATTTAAAATTGACCAAAAACCGAGCAATTAACGATCTCCCCAGGAGTACGGTAGGCCTGTTGGTAATATTATACGGCTCAACTGTATAGTATTTCCAATGGGGAATCCTAAAACGAGGCCTTTAGCACCTCCGATAATCTTCAAAAGATTATTGCCTCCAGGGTTGGCCATGGAAAGAGGTGTAAAATAATAGAAAAATCTTGTAGAATGTTTTTTTTTTTTGCGAGAAATTTTGATGAGAAGTCGAACTCGTGAAACCACATTTTCAACAAAATACTTTGGCTCTAACAAGCATTGAATAAGTTCCTGATATTACCATCATAATTATTTTAAGCTCTCGGTTTCATCAATTTTTATATCTAGATTATGAGAGAGAGACGTCAGTGAAATGGCACTTGTCATGATTTATCAAATTTTTCTTTCATTAATACCATGCATGTGATATTTCCCTTAGCTAAGCGTTTGTTTAAAATAAAAACATATACAAACACTAAATCATTCATTGTTGGTTACCAGAGGTGAGCAGACATGGCTGTTACAGATACCGGGAGAGAGTACGTCAAACTCAACCTAATTAAGTGTTGTATTGAGCAGGAATTCATTCAAGCTAACTATTGTGGCGTGTGTCTAGCTGGAAGTTTAATTCTCCATGAATTAGCTGCAAAATATGGAATAGCAACCGAATTATGTCTAGGTACAAAGGTCTATTCGAATGGCATAAAAATTACGCCACATTTTTGGATAGAACACAACGACATAATTTATGATCCCTCCCTAGCTGTTACGCAACATCATATACCTCATAATCTAGATGTGACTCATAGAAAAGATGAGTTTGAGTGCAAGACTGTCGAACACCTAGTCATGATTGGTATTTTTGAAAAATTTTTGGTGAACGAATCTACGGTAGAATACTTTACCAAAGCACCAAAGCATATAATGAAAGTGCGTGACAACATTCATGAAACTGTAGCTAAAATATTAAGTCAATAAAAAATATCTGATAACTCTGATGTTTTTTTTCCGTTTCACCTTTGAAAGTAATATTTTGATAATGTTTTTTTTTGTGTCATTATTTTCTCTAATCTGTACATTTTTGATGCGCTCATGTTAAGAGAATGTAACTTGGTTGCAACATTTTAACACATCCTATTAGATGTACTTTATCAACGAAAGTAAATGAATATGCATTTTTAATATAAATAAGTTATAGATGTACTGTAGTTTAATATTTTCAATGACAAATCACCACCACCACCATTAGTAATAACGAACGTAATATTAAAAACAGGTGTAGCAAGGATACAATCCAGTAGCTTTTTATTTTCAAAAGAAAATGGGTAAGTTCTAAAAACATCGCAGTGACTTGTTGAATAATTTTGGTATTTGTTTCTTATAGATTTACAAACCAGAATTACTAATAAAGTGAGGGGGTGGTTGAACCACGATCAACGTGTAAGTACTTTTTAATTTTAACACTCATGAAGCCTTAAATATTAATTTCAATTTAACATTGGTTGTTCCATAACATATTAACTTTTTTACAATTTAATACTTGCACAATTTACAAATACTTGTTTGTTTTTTGACAATTTAAATTTTCAGTATTTTGGGAAATACTAAACAGTTCAAAGGTAAACATTTTTTTCTATTAAAAAATATTAACTTTTTTAAATTACAATTTAATTCACACTTGCACGATTCACTTTATACCTATTTATCGACAACAAATCTAATTCATGTTAACAGTTATATAAATTTGAACATTTTCTCCGCCAACTATAGTAAAAATATTGAAAAATTTTCTTTTTTCAGAATCTCCCAACAATAATCATAATGGGGCGAATTGGGCTGAGTCCACCTCCATCCAGTTTTATTAATATTGGAACCGTAGGCTCCCATCACATTTATGTAGAGGTGGGAGCCGAATTCATAACGGTGTGGGCGTTGAATGGTATGTTGTTATGAGAATGTTAAAATTGTATTATAATTAATGTATCTTTTTGCAGATCTCCCACAATAATAAAAAATATAAATTGTTGAAAATATCTGATTTTTATTCCTTATTCCTTTTCCAACTTTCAAACAATTTTAGTGTGTACTTTTATCAGTACATTCTCGAATTTAAATTCGGAATCAATTGAGAGTTATAAACAATATGGTGGAAGTAAAAATAATTTGTTATTTGTGTTATGCCTCGATGATAAGAAGAGTTGTGGGAGAAACGAGAAGTACAATTTGGATAATGTGCTCAAGTTGTGAGGTAAAATTAAGAAGAACAGATAGAAATAATAGCAATATATGTAATCCATGTATAAAAGATAAAAGATTTATAAAACAATAAATGTTAGTTTCTTTTTTAAATTGTTGAAGACCTCCCCGTATATCACTCTTACTTTTTATCTGCCCTGTATAATGCATTTCGGTTACTTTTGATCCACTCTGTATAAGGCCTTTTGGTTACTTTTAATCCGTTCTGTAATAACAGTTGGTCGTCATTTGTTACAATTGGTCACCTGTCAATATGTCACCTGTCAATTGTCACTTGTCAATATGTCACCTGTTAATATGTCACCTGTCACCTGTCAATATGTCACCTGTCAATATATCACCTGTCAATTGTCCCTTGTCAATATGTCACCTGTCAATATGTCACCTGTCAACATGTCAACTGTCATAAATCACCTGTCACTTGTCACCTGTCAAACTGTTACCTGTCACTTGAGTTAGGTTAGGTTACTAGTTCTATGGTCAGTTAGGTTACTGTCATATGTCAACCTGTCAATATGTCACCTGTCAATATGTCACTTGTCACCTGTCACTTGTCACTTGTCAATATGTTACCTGTCGCTTGAGTTAGGTTAGGTTAAGTTAGGTTAGGTTACTAGTTCTATGGTCAGTTAGGTTACTGTCATATGTCAACCTGTCAATATGTCACCTGTCAATATGTCACTTGTCACCTGTCAATATGTCACTTGTCACCTGTCAATATGTCTCATGTCACATGTCACTATGTCACTTGTCACCTGTCATATGTCACTATGTCACTTGTCACCTGTCATATGTCACCTGTCACCTGTCACTTGTCATCTGTCACTTGTCACCTGTCACATAGTTGAGTTCCATGGTTAGTTAGGTTAGGTTACTAGTTCTATGGTTAGTTGGGTTACTACCGTAATTCTATGGTCAGTTAGGTTACTGTCATATGTCAAGGGGCGTGGCCGGGAGGGGGAGGGGGAAGGGGGCGGGGCTTAGGGGGCGGGGCTTATGGGAAGGGGGCGGGGCTTAGGGGAGGGGCCGGAAAGTGGAGGGGGGTGGCGAAGGTGCCGTTATACCTACTAAGATGAAATTGAAAAATGATATGTTAATCAACACCGTCTTTGGATGGATAGTAACAATTAACAATAATAAAACAATGATGTGTAACTTTTCAAAGATTCATTTTCCTGAAGATGACCGGTTAAAGAAGTTTTGGGAAATCGAAGAAATAAAAGGTAATAATAACTTTTTATCTCAAAACGATATTGAGTGCGAATCTCTATTTAACGAAAATACCTTCCGATTAGAAAATGGCCAGTCAGTTATAGTGAAATTTCCATCAAAACAGTCTCCAGAACTATTGAGCAGTTCTTGGCCATATTGTGCAATTGAAAGATTCAAAACAATAGAAAAACGATTTACTGATTTAAACAATTATACACCGATTTTATCCAAGAATATGAAACTTTAGGTCATATGACTAAATTAACAACTGAACCCGATGGAATAAAATACTTTTTACCACATCATGGCATTTTAAGCTCGTTTACGCGTGGTGTTTAATGGAAGCCCTAAGACATCCACAGGGTGGTCGTTTAACGATCTACAATAAATATATCGGCCCTAAGGTTCAGAATGACATAATAGATATTTATATAAATTTTGGGTACGACCCAGCCTTGTCAATGGTAGGAAAAAATATCATACAAAGGAATTTATAAAGGATTTACTGCTAGATGAGGCTGCTCCTCATTCCAATCCATATTGAGATACTACACAGCGCACAAAACTAACCAAAATGAATAGGTACGTTTAGGAAATGTTGAGCAACATGCTTCGACACGTCCAAACTAGCCATGTCGATTCGACTTCCTTTTATCCGTACCGACTTGGTACGGGTTTGCATTCGATTCGACCCGACATGGATCGACAATGTCGGGCGACCGTCCACACTGGATCGGCTTTGTCGATCGACCTTGTCGATCGACACCATTCGACATAATGTGGACGCGTCTTTAGATTTCGTATCTGAAAGTGTGACTTCCATAGAGGCATTAAAAGTTTCCAGAGACAATCTATGTGAATTAATTCTTATTTACGTAATCGCAGGTAAACTAGATAAATCCAGTTACAGAGATTGGAAAGAATGTAAAACAAAAAATGAACTTCCTACACTTGATGAATTTTTTGACTTTTTAAAACATAAAGTAGATACCTTAGATGAGATACAAGATCAAAGTGTGAATGTCAATTCAAATTCTAAGCATTTGCAAAAAAACAATAATTCTAATCAATATTATAGTCGGGACAATGTAAAAAGAAATTTTTTGGTCAATTTTAACTCGAAAAAATTTTGTAGTTTTTGTAAAAAGGATAACCATACTATTTATAATTGTATAGAGTTTTTAAGGCTCGATATTCCAACCAGGGTTGCCAAAGTTAAAGAACTTAAGTTATGCAATAATTGTTTACGCCCTGGGCATGTTTATAATAATTGTACATTAAGACCTTGTTTAAGGTGCCAATCTAAATACAACTCATTGTTACATTCTGAAACTGAGCAAGTAAAAGTTTCTACACAGCAAAGAAATCATGTAGCAGTCGTTACTGATGTAACTGATAATAATGACGGGAATGAAACTTTACAATCATACTTAGTCAGTAATCAATTAAATAGTCGCGTTGCTAACTCTCAGACATTATTATCAACAGTATCGTTTAATATTAAAAATCAGTCAGGAGAATTGGTACATTGCCGGGCTATTTTAGATTCAGGTTCCCAGACAAACCTGATAACTGAAAGTTTTTGTAAAAAACATAATATTACTTTAGTACCTGCACAAGTTTCTATTATGGGTATTAATCAAGTAATTTCACATCTACATAAAAAATGTAGTGTCAACATGTATTCTAAATATTCTAATTTTACACGCTATGTTACATTTTTTGTTGTACCACACATAACGGAAAAATTACCAGCACCCAGCATTGACATAAAAGACTGGAATATACCAAACAATATAAAATTAGCAGATTGTGCATTTAACGAATCGAAAGATATAGATGCAATCATAGGAGCAAATCTCTTTTGGGATTTACTTTCTGATGGCAAAATAAGCTTAGGTAAAGGTTTACCCATATTAAAAAATACTCATTTGGGTTGGGTTATATCAGGAGATATATCACATGCAACTAATATAGTACATTGCAAGTTTACAAAGGTTATTCCTGAAGATGAGCAATTGAAAAAATTCTGGGAAATTGAGAATTTTCCACATTCTACAAATTTATCACAAGAAGATAGAGAATGCGAGGAACAATTTGAAAAAAATACTTTCAAAAATGAAGAAAACCAATTTGTCGTTCAATATGCATTAAAATATCCCATTGAATTTTTAGGTGAATCTCATGACATTGCACTCAAAAGATTTCTGTATCTTGAGAAAAAATTGAAATCCAATGATCAAGCTTATACTCAATATAAAGAATTTATGCAAGAGTATATTGACTTAAACCATATGTCAAAATGTTCCAGTACTACCAATGTAAAATGTTTTATTCCTCACCACGGGGTATTTAAGGAAAGCCTGACAACATCGTTAAGGGTTGTATTTGATGGCTCGTGCCCAACCACCAACGGTTGGTCACTCAATGACCTGCAATTTAGCGGTCCCAAATTACAAAATGATATATTTAAAATATTAGTAAAATTTCGAATTTATACATATGTAGCTTGTGCCGACATTACAAAAATGTATCGGCAAATTCTTGTGCATAATGTGCATCGCCCACTTCAGTGTATTCTGTGGCGAAAATCTGAATCTCAACCAATTGAAGCATTTCATTTAAACACAGTTACTTACGGTACCAAAAGTGCTCCATATTTAGCGATAAAATGTTTAAAACAATTAGCAAAAGATCCTAGTATACCCAAGTCAGTTTCTAGAATGATTGTCGAAGATTTTTACGTAGATGACTTATTGACAGGTTCTAATGATTTAGATGACCTATCTCATAATGTTAAGATTTTGTATGACCATTTAGCTTCATCTCATTTTATATTACGAAAATGGATATCCAATGATTCTCAAGTATTATCCAAACTGGATATTGATAACAAAAATTCTTTAGGTATTCTCACCCTAGGTGAGAAGGAATGTTGTTCAACATTAGGCATTCAGTGGTACAGCAATGAAGATACACTAAAAATGAAATTATCTTCATCAACCGTTACGGTGCCGCCTTCAAAAAGACAAGTTTTATCAGAAATTGCCCAAATCTATGATGTATTGGGTTTAGTCAGCCCTGTAGTCATCCTTGCTAAAATTTTCATTTCACGTTTATGGTCCTTGAAATTGTCATGGGATGAACCATTACCTGAATCATCCTTGGCACAATGGAATGATATAAAACAACAAATAAATGATCTTAAATTTTTGGAAATCCCTAGAAGTGTGTGTGGAAAAGATTTTAAGATTATAGACATTCATTGTTTTTGCGACGCTTCATCCAACGCTTATGCAGCTTGCGTATACATACGTAGTATAAATGTTAATGGAAATATACAAGTTAGACTCTTATGTTCAAAAACTAAAGTCGCTCCAATTAAGACATTATCGATACCACGATTAGAATTATGTGCCGCCCTATTAGGTGCTCAATTAGTAAATCAAATACATGATACGATAAATAGTAATATGACAGTGTTTTATTGGTCGGATTCGCAAGTCGTTCTTTATTGGTTAAAAACAGAACCAAATTTGTTAGAAACTTTTGTCGCTAATAGAATATCAAAACTTCAAACACTAACAAATGTTGATAATTGGAATTATGTCAAATCCATTGACAACCCTGCCGACGTAGCCTCAAGAGGCATAACTTCTAAAAAACTTTGTTTATGTAAAATTTGGTGGAATGGCCCATCATTTCTATATACTACTGAGTCTTCATCTTGGCCCACTTTATTCTGGCCAAATTCTTGTTTAAAAAATTCAGATATACCAGAAATGAAAAAGAAATCACATGTTGTGCTTAAAACTTTAGATAACTCCAGTTTAATAACAGATTTTTTCTACAAACGTGTTAAAAATGCCATTTTTAGCACTCCATAGAAGCATTAAAAATGTCACTTTAAGGCACTGAGTGCCATGAAATCTTTATGGCACTGAGTGCCTTAAAATCTTTATGGCACTGCTGGTGAAAGTGAATTGTCAAATTTTGAAAGCAAACGTCAAAATATTTAGATTTTATTTATTAACATTAATATTAATAGTACAATTTGACAAATTAATATCCTGCACTGCTGTTTTACCATTTTCCGTGGATAAGGAGGAATGATGCGCAAAAAAATGGAATTTCCAGTCGAGGTTGACACCACAATATCAAATGGTTGCTAAGGTACGTAATATACCATGCAATTTAAAATTATCTCCTTTGGATGTATTAATAAAAGTTTTTAAAATTTAATTATTGCATTTTTAAACGTTTGTAGAAAAAATATTGTATGATATACGTGTTAAAAGTACCTTTTAAGGCACTCATGTGAATTGCAGAATTCGCTTCGCTCATTCTTCAAACCTTCACATGCGTGCCTTAAAATTGTACTTTTAACACTTATATCATAAATAACTATTATAGGAAGATTCTCAAATTTATTTAAAATGCGAAGAGTATTTGCCTACGTTAATAGGTTTATTTATAATTTAAAAAATAAAACTAACAGAATAAGTGGAAAGTCATTACAGTTTCATGAGCTTGATAGCTGCTTTAAATTGTTAATAAAATTGGTTCAGCAAGAACAATTCAGCAATGAATATCATCAATTGATAAATAGTAAAGATATTGATAAAAAATCCAAACTTTTTCATTTTAGTCCTTTTGTTGATGAAAGTCAATTAATTCGTGTAGGAGGTAGATTGAAATATTCTGATTTACCAGTAGATAAACGACAACCTATTCTTTTGCCACAAGGGCATCCATTAACTTTGCTTATTTTTGATCACTATCATAAATATTTACATCCAGGACCACAGTTATTATTATCCCTTGTTCGACAACATTATTGGCCAATAAAAGGTAAGATATTAGCAAAACAAACTATAAGAAAATGCATCACTTGTTTCCGTCACAAGCCACCTGATAATAAAGTACAAATTGGACCGTTGCCCAATGAAAGAATTATTCCCGCATATCCATTTCAACATGTTGGGATAGATTACGCCGGACCATTTTTAATAACCGATAGAAAAGGACGTGGTTGTAAAATTACGAAATGTTATATATGTGTGTTTGTTTGTTTTGTTACCAAAGCTATCCATCTTGAACTTTTATGTGACATGACTACAGAGTGTTTTCTCGCATCATTCAAACGTTTTATTTCAAGACGAGGAGTTCCTAGTAATGTATACTCAGACAACGGTAGTACATTTAAGGGAGCTAAAAATTATTTATCAGAATTTTCCAAATTTTTAAATAATAATGAATCTAAAATTGAAGAATTTGCATTAAATCGTAATATAGTTTGGAAATTTTCTCCACCATACAGCCCAAACTTTGGCGGTCTTTGGGAGGCTGCTGTTAAGCAAATGAAATTCCACTTGAAACGTACTATGCTGAATGTTCATTTAACTTATGAAGAATGGTTAACTCTCCTCAATCAGGTTGAAGCCATTTTAAATTCTCGTCCTCTTTTCGCTTTATCAGATGATCCTAATGACCTCGACCCAATTACTCCATCACACTTTCTCATCCATCGTAACCTAAGCTCGCTCCCAGATATTGACCTAACAAACCATCCAACAAACAGACTCTCACGGTATAATCACATTCAGCAGCTATATCAGCGTTTTTGGAAACGATTTTCAATGGAATATGTTAGCCAACTACACCAATCGTATAAGTGGAAGAATACCACCTCTCAAATTACAGAAGGAAGTTTGGTACTCATCCGTGATGCACAGCTACCGCCATGTAAATGGAAGATTGGAAGAATGATTAAACTCCATTTTGGTAAAGACAATATTGTGCGCGTAGCCTAAGTGAAAACGCATAACGGTGTAATGACTAGATCAACTAGACATCTTTATCCATTGCCACTTGAAGGACAATTTGAAACTTGAAACTATTTGAAGCTCTCTTCAAATCCCGGGGGCTATGTTAGAACTTTATTTTACATTGAATGTTTTCATTATTTTTCATATTTTGTGTACAACGTGGCAACCTTGCTTTTGCTAGGTCGTTTCGCATATATGCTCCTTATAGTAGTGTAATATAAGCCTTTAAATTGGAAACACGTGTTTGTTTACCAACCAAGTAAAATTCATAACCGAATTATTATAATACAGTCCACTCATTTATTCATAATATTAGCTACCAAAGTTAATAATACCAACAGCGGGGCCAATTTTAATTAAACAAGGTTATGGTCGTGGTATACGGATAGTCAAAGCCTACATTGCTTTATTTGTTTGTTTTGCTACCAAGGCGGTACACATTGAATTGGTTAGCGATTACACTAGTGAAACATTTTTGGCAGCACTAAAAAGATTTATGACTAGGAGGGGCAAAATTTTAGAAATTTACTCAGACAACGCTACAAATTTTGTAGGAGCAAATAAAGAGCTCAAAAATTTAAAACAATTCTCAGAATCGACAAATTTTAGTAGAGATGTCACAGAAAATTTGGGTATAAAGTGGAACTTTATACCTGCCAAATCTCCCCATCGCGGAGGTCTTTGGGAGGCAGGTATTAAGCAGGTAAAGGCTCATTTATATCGAGTTATAGGTAACACAAAATTAACCTTTGAGGAACTCACTCTTAACGCAAATTGAAGCCTGCCTGAATTCTCGACCCATATCTCCTTTATCCAGTGATCCTAATGACCTCACTCCCTTAACACCTGGACACTTTCTTATTGGAGACAGATTGTTGTCGCATCCGGAGCCAGAATTAACAACAATAAAGGTCAATCGACTGTCACGATGGCAGCATATTCAACTAATGCAGCAACACTTCTGGCAAAGATGGCAGCAAGAATATCTAAACAATCTGCAGCAGCGGTCAAAATGGGCCGTAAATCAAGATTGCCGCCTTGTACTGGGATGGTGGTATTACTGGTGGAAAACAACCTGCCGCCTATATGTTGGCGCATGGGCCGTATCATCACCCTTCACCCAGGAAAAGACAATAAAGTTCGCACAGTGTCCATCAAAACAAACAATGGCGTTGTAGTGCGCGCTATAAATAAAATATGTGTATTACCAGTGTGTGATGCTGATGAGTGATTTGTTTTAGAATATAAGATTAAGATAATACACAAGTAAAATTAACATTCATTCAATAAAAACCTTCTTCCTTAGTCAGTAAATTTAGACTTAAGAACTCTAATAAAATTTATTAATAATAATAGTAAACTAATAGGTTATATTACTTATATTGCATGATATAGATAAGCTAGAATATTTAAATTTAATACACTCAATTTTGTTGAACTCCAAACAGGGATTCAATGGGGCCGGTATGTTGCCGCCTTGACTATGCCGACAAACAAAAAATATAAATTTTATGATCTATGGTACCTGAAACTAAACCCAACCCGGGATTGAATAGAAAACTGCTGTAAAAACCCGAGTGGCTCGGGGGTGCAAGGTTTGGCTCATAGAAATATAGATATCGACAGTTGTAGAAAACAGATTTGTAGATAGTTAGAATTTAACAGTTGTAGAAAGCAGACGTGTAAATAAAGTTAGATAAGTTAATACACTTTTTCAATAAACACCTACAACCTAGCTCTGGTCCTTCGTGCATAAAAAAGAATCAAAGATCAATTAAAACAAAATAATTACTTGATCACCATCAAATCAACACAACAGTGATGAAACACATATTATCTCACCAAACCAACATCTTACCAAACCAACATGTTATGTCGGGTAGGTCAACTATCACTAATTTATTCTGCAAAACGCAATTAATTGTAAAGACGTTAGATGAAAGAAGTCAGGTAGATGTAGTCTACACTGACTTCTCCAAGGCGTTTGATAGAATCAATCACAATATTTAACAAGTTAAACTGGACACACTAGGATTTCATCCAACACTAATAAATCTCCTCAAATCATATCTATCGGGTCGACCACAATTTGTAAAATGTCTTGGTTATAATTCAACGGTTTTTTATCAAACCTCTGGAGTACCTCAGGGCTCTGTCTTGGGGCCACTTCTTTTTATTTTATATATTAATGACATTCTGCCTCAAATTGATGTGAAAGCTTTGTTGTATGCTGACGATCTCAAGTTAATTCACAGAATCGATTCTATCCAAGATTGCATTAAACTACAAAATAATATCGAACTACTAAATGACTGGTGTATAGAAAATGAGTTGTACCTAGATGTCAGTAAGTGCAGTGCCATGTCTTTTTGCAGGAAGGAGCTAGGCATTATGTTTCAATATAATCTAGTCTAGATAACTCGGTATTGGTACGACCTGACCTAATTAAAGATCTTGGTGTTTATTACGATCCTAAACTAACTTTCACTGCGCATATTGATAAAATCACTGCAAGCGCTTATCGCGTTCTCGGAACCGTAATTAGAAACATGGAATTATTTAAATCTTTTACCACGATGAATTTACTGTTTTCTGCATTTATACGGTCCAAACTGGAATATGCCAGTGTTATATGGAATCCTATATATAATATACATATTTCTGCAATCGAACGTATCCAGAGGCGCTTCTTTAAGTCATCATGTTTCATTCTGAATGGTTTGTATCCGGCGCGGAATATATAGCAACAGTACTTTTATGATCGATTTGGTGCACACAGTCTGCTGAGAAGGCGGTCAATGTACTCTGTATTATTTTTATATAAAATTATGCACCAAAATTAGACTGTAATGATCTAGTTGCCATGTTAGATTATCATGTTCCTAGGTTTAGTTCCCGAAATAATCAACTATATTTTCAACGAGCTAATCGAACTAATATAAACAAATCTTCACCTCTACAGTTTCTAATTGAAAATTATTCTAATATAGAAAAAGCTGTTGACATTTTATACTGCAGCCAATCGTCAATTATACGTTATTGTCTGGAATCCTAAATCTATCTAAATCTAAATCAACCCAGAATCAATAAATGAAAACCATAAGGAAAATAGAGGATTATTTAATCCCATAGGCTCTTTAATAAAATTTATAACAGGCAATTTAGACCAATCAGAGGCAGATAAATTACAAAATAAAATTCAACAATTACAATCAAGTCAAAATAAATTAAAAACGAATTCAATTAGACAAATAACAATATATGAATATGGAGTCAATGATTATATTCAAACATTTCTGGTGATCAATCAAATTACTATGCTATATCAGACCATATACAGATCACGAAAATTGCTTTCGAACCTCCGCATTACACAAGAACGACAGAAAAACAGCTGAAAGAGAGAGAAAGATAATTATGCGCGGTCATCGAGGCGTGTATTTAATTCCAGCTAGGGTGTGGTTTTATTTCCGATAGTGACCGAATGCTCATTGCCCTACTATTTCAACCGCTATTGCCAGAAGCGCAGATTAATTTGTACAAATGATATTTTTCTCTCGTTTTCGTTGACTTTTTTTCGAAGTCATGCACAATAGCCAAAACAAAACACTTTCACTTGGCAACATTGTCTTTTACAGATAGAATTCATATTTAAACTGCTATTCCTAGGTCTTTTCGCTACAAACGTTGATTACGTTGGAAGCGCATGCCATTGTATTTGAAAATAAATGCCTCCATCAACATACTTGACCTGCGAAAAAGTGCAAATTGTAAGATGGTATTTTGGAGGTCATTCGGCTAATGAAATCGTTAATTTGTTTATTGTTGCATTTGAAAATCGCCCAATTCCTTCAAAGTCAACAATTGTGAAAATAATTAGCAATTTCGAGAACTCTGGATTTGTTTCGTACTGTAGAAAATGCCAAGCTTCGGAAGATCCAATCGAGCGCCCAATTAACGATGAAAGGCAGACTAGAGAATTGAATGTTTGTTTAGCTGTTGAAACAGGACAACCATCTTCTTCAAGACAAATTGCTGAAGAGGTCAACATGGATAAGAGAACTGTACAGAATATTTTAAAACGGAACGGGTACCATTGTTACAAGGTACAGACAACGCAGGAAATATTTGCCGAGGACAATATCAGACGAATGGATTTCTGTGAGGAGATGATGGAACGTCAAAATGCTGACGAAAACTTTTTAAAAAATATTTTATTTACGGATGAGTCAACTTTTTCACTACATCAAAGACACAATCCATCCATCACAAAATATTGGTCTCGGGAAAATAAACATCTAACCATTCCAATCCGAACGCAGTATCCGCAGAAGCTAAATGTTTGGACGGGTATTCTAGGTGACCACATTGTAGGTCCTTTTTTCATTGAGGGAACTTAAATTCCGCCAAATATTTAGACTTATTACAAAATCAAGTTATTCCTGCAGTTATCCTTATACCCGATGTTGATCTCAATAGAATTTGGTTCCAACAAGATGGTTGTCCAGTCCATAATTCAAGGATAGTAATGGATTTTTTAAATTTTACATTCCCCGAAAAAATCATTAGAACTGATGGTACAATTAAATGGCCTCCAAGATCACCTCCAAATGATTTTTTTCTTTGGGGATTTTTGAAAAGTAGCATTTACCAGCATGCAACAGCACGTTTGTGCCAGCATTACGCCAAATAATCTTAGAGATATGAGATCAAATCTTTATCACAGATTTGGCTATTGTCTGGCACAGCAGCAGGTGGTTTATTTGAGCACTTAATTCATCAAAATTATGTTCACCTTTATAATGGATTTTTATTTTCATTTTTCCAGGAAGTTTATATTTTATGTTAAGGATAGGTGTAGGTAACTTATTTTATTTTTCCAATTCAATTTATTGATGGAAGAGATTTTTAGTTTATTAGGGCCCCCGCAGACTGCAGAATTTTTATCGGCCGATAGTTTGGTCGGCGTCTTAATCAGTATGGAGAGGAATGCATTATCGGCCGATACTGAATCACTGTAGTGTGCGCATATGCATTTCTCTCCATACTGATTTAGAAGCCGACCAAACTATCGGCCGATAAAAAGTCTGCAGTCTGCGGGGGCCCTTAATTGTGGTTCTCTCAAGAAATGCTGTTTCATTTTCAAGTTACAATGGCTAAAATAATATCCTATTGTAGTTAGAAATTGTCAACTTGGTCTGAAATGATCATGTTGACAAAAATGAATTTTAAGATTTACAGGTTACGTAATAACGATTGTATTTTTATATTTCTTTAACGCCCTCACTCCTTCCGTGTTGGGAGCATACTGAATTACCATTCACCACCACCAACTAGTTAAAATAGGAGGGCAATGAGCAGTCGGTAACTCTCGGGAATAAGCTTACACCCCCTAAGGTGGAACAAAGTGATGATTGTGCACAATTATTCTTCCTCTCTCTTTCATATATCCTTGTCATACTTGTATAATTCGAGACCCAGGTTCCAAAGCAAATTTCGCATGCTGTATGATATTTTTGAGAAAAAAGAAGTAGCTATTTCTTTCGCTAAGATTAACACATTACACAACTCAATAATAAATCCAACAGATCTATTTAAACCCATGAAAGAAAGCAATTTTATGTCAACTAGTAGCTCTTTTTCTTTGAAATAACTCTAGATAATATTTTGAAACTTGAAAAATTGATTGGAATCAAAAGCTATTCTATTGGACCAATAACTACCTTCATTTTAGAGATACCAGTTGTTGAATCGGGGATGTATCATTATTATCAATTGTTTCCTTTTCCTGTTCCTTGAATCACTTATAATTATATTTTTACCTCCCCCTAAACCTTTCCATCCTAGCACTAAAAGATGAAAGTTTCTCTTCTATGGACAAAATCTGCCAGAATATTCAAGAGGACCAGTACATCTGTGAAACAGCCCACAAATCACTGATAACGAAGAATGCCCCTTGTGAAGTTCAACTAATCAATTTCCAATCCAAAATTCCAAGATGTGAAACATTTCCAATTCAATTGCAAGAAATACAGACTACCAGAATAAGCGATGGAAAATGGATCATAACATTACCTTTTGAAAAAATTGCTACGATCGACTGTACTAATTGAGAAATCAATAAACTCATGGGAACCTATCCACTAGAATCCACTCCAGATTGCATTGTGAAAATAGAATCAATAATATTTCAAACTTCTAGAAAAAGTAAAATTAATTCCGTTCATATGGAACTTCCTAAAATAAAATTTAACTCTAACTTTAAAACTCTGTCAAATAACAATACTTACTTTTCTCCAATAAGTCCTAATTCTATCAATTTAAAAACCACACAAGAACTTCAAAATAAATAAGAAATTCCCAAACAAAGTTCAGAGAAAATTAAAATTCCTGTATATTATAATCGCTCCAGTATGGTCCATACTCATCTATCTATATCACAATTCTTTGTTTCTGTCTATATTGGCTATGGAAACTCATAAAAAGACGTCACAAAAGAAGACATCCCCAGGTACAGGAAATTCAAGAAGAATTCGTCATTTAAGAAGCACACCCTTGCAGGCTATACTTCTTTCTAGGGATGGAGGAGTTACGTTCCTGTACACAATAGAAGCCCACGTAGAAAAATTCAAGCTCAGCATTCCAAATAATATAAATAGAAGAGGACGGCAATGTTCAATGCAATTGGCATTAGTTTTCATTAGTTTTATTATCTATTGATATTGTATTATTGATCATTATAATTTACTTATTTTATACAGTGTATTTCAAAAGTGAATAAATTTAAGAAAAAATAGTTTTGAAGTGTTACAAAAGTTAACTTGGGAAGCAGCTGTCAAGTATTTCATTAATATTGTATTATTAATCATTATAATTTACTTATTTTATACAGTGTATTTTAAAAGTGAATAAATTAAAAAAAAATAGTTTTCAAGTGTCACAAAAGTTAACTTGGGAAGCAGCTGTTAAAAGTTGTGAATTTCATTTGAAGCGAGCGTCAATTAATAATAATGTAACCTACAAAGAACTGTAGACCTTAGTAATCCAAATCGAAGGTATATTGAATTCTCGACCATTATTTGCGCAATCAAATGATCCTAATGACCCCCTTCACATTTCCTAATAGGTCGAGTTTTGACCTCTATTCCCGACATTGACCATACTAATACCAACAAGTATCGCTTGACTCGATTGGAACACATCCAGAAACTCTATGTGATGCATTTTGGTCAATATAATAAGTTAATAATAATATTTAAATAACAGACATAAATTCCTTGAAGTTGATTTCAACAAATAAGGTAAACGTGAATAATTACATAAAATCGAAATAAGAAGATCTCAGGTACGAGTTCAAGTTCGAGCGTGAAATAAACATAAATAGTATTATTCATATTTACTTACGATGAACTTGACTCGGAGATATAAAATATAAAAACGAATGTATTTTAGGATTATTATTATTAAATGATTCGTACTAGTATAATCATTCATTATTAGTATTGAGGTATTTAGTAAAAGTTTAAGTTTAAGTTATAAAGAGAACTTATCCCAGTTATTCCTATAAGATGACCCTCTGAGTGACCAGCAACACCATCGATTAAGAAGCCAATTACCACCCAGTAACCACCACATTACCTGGCTACCCTGCTAATACGTGGCATATATTACATGGCGATCCTGCAAACAATTGGAATTCTGTGAAACATGGGTGGTCAAGCGTCAAAACAAGCGGTTCAGGAAAATGGTGTGGTCAACAGTAATTATATAGTCCAAAAAGAGGAAATGAAAGCAGATCTGGAGGTGAAGACTCTCATTTACACCATTGTGGTTGTGTTGGTACTACAATTTGCATGGTTCGTATACAAAACGTACAAAAGACAGATGAAAAGGAAGATAAGAAAAAACCTACAGCAAAGCACATTGAATATTTAGGATTGGTGAGAAATTTATTTGTAAACTTTAAAGGTATATTCTCTTTTGTGTTAGTATTTGATATTTTATTTGAATTTCCTTTTATTGATAATGAATCAATTAATTTTAAATGTCCTCGAGTGATGAAAATGCAGTAACGTGGGATCAATTTGAGATTAGATTGAATTTAATTTTAGAAGATGTACGTAAAAATAGTAAGCGAGTGTTGAAAAAGGAGGTTCCTGAAAGTTTAGAAAGTCATATAGATATAATAAATAAGTTGTGTGATTGTTGTATGTGTGATTGTTGGATGAAAATCAGAGATAAGGTAGAGAAAGCATTTCAAGTGTTAGATTGTCGGTATAAAGTTCCGTCTCAGTTAATTACACGTAACAATTTAATCAATAAAGAAGAATTAGAAGCAATAAGCAAAGATAAAAAGGGCATTAAGTATAAATGATTTTTCCAATTTAGCTGATACAATATCACCAAATGAGTTCAATGGCGATACATGCAAAGTACAGTCTTTTGTAGATGCGGTTAGCCTACTACAAGTATACGCAGCAGAGCATGAAAGTAATGCTGTGATATTTGTAAAAACAAGACTGACTGGAAAGGCCAGGGTTTTGATTACTAAGGAGAATACTGTCCGCATATACCATATACCTACGACAGTATTTCAAGGATATCCATAAAGGAACTGAAAGATTTGTACATTGACAATGCTCACGTTTTAGCAATAACGAGGTCAAAAACTCGTCAGAACAAAGCTCAGCCTACAGGAGAAGATAAAATAGTTTCCACAGAAATAAAAGATATTCGCAAGTCAGCAGTATATAAAGTACTGAATAATTTAGAGGCGCACAAATTACCAATTCTGCATTTTGAAGATAACCGTGTTTCGCCAATGATGAACATACGGATCAAAAACAGGATGAGATTTAGCCAAGCCTTATTAAATACCGATTTAGTTAACTTTGATTTAGGTCAAACGTTGGTTCAGCTTGATAAGCTAGCGGTAAAAAATGGGATGAAAAGGATGAAAATTTATATGAATTATATTATTTTCACACAGTGCACTATCAAAGAGTTTATGGAAAAAGGAAATAATACGTTAAAAAACGTACAAATATATATTTGCGATATACCAAAGATGGTGGAAGAAGAAAAAGAAAAGCAACAGATTTTAAAAACTTATCATAATGATCCTTTATTTGGAGGTCATGTAGGAAATAACAGGGAAAATAGAACCAAATTTGAATCTCAATATACAGTGATGGGCAAATGTGTGGAACCAAGTAAATATCTCTGGAATTATTAAAGATATCAAAATGAAATTTGGAAGGTGGATACTACAGTAGATTGCCTATTTGTTTTCATATTTTTCAACAATTTTGAACTTCCGGTTTTACCGGGGTACTTATGAATGGCCTGCACGAAGTCCCTACCTCAATCCACTGGACTATTTTCTGTGGGGTTATTTAAAGTCCAAGGTTTATGTTGATAGACCAAATAATTTGCAGAAATTAGCTGCAAGAATAGCTCAAGAGATCCAGAGAATTCCACCAGAAGTAATACCTAATGTTACTAGAGAATTTACAAACCGACTTGCCTATTGTCAAGAAGTAAACGGTGCTCAGTTTGAACATCTAATAGATTAATTTTAGTTTAGTTGAGTTTCAATGTTTTGAAAATCACTTTAGTTTTTTCTAGTTTTAGTCAATAATTATGAATGTTTCCTTAATGGATATTAGATTTTTCCTTTCCTTAGTTACTTTTCTGTTATATCTCGGTAGGTATTGAAATAAGAGATGAAGCTGATCTACCCTTAGCTTGTTATGTAGATGCTGACTGGGGAACAGATATTAGTGACAGGAAGTCAAAGTCAGGATATTTAGTAGAAGTTTTTGGGAATAGTACTGCTTTGATAACACGTAAACAGGGTTGCATTGCTTTATCAAGCTCAGAAGTCGAACTTGTAGCATTATGTAGTGCTGTGCAGGAATGTTTATGGTTCAGGAAACTATTGATAGATATGGAAATAAAAGTTAAGCATTTCAAGGTGTTTGAAGACAATCAGGGATGTATTTCGTTGATAAAAACCCCTGAAAATAACAAACGAGTCAAACACATCGATCTAAAATATAACTTCGTTTATGAACTTTTGAATAATAACATCTTAATTTTAGAATATATAAATACAAAGTACCAGCTTGCAGATTTTCTAACAAAAGGTCTTTACAGGACACAATTTTATTCTAACTGCATTAATATTGGTTTAGAATATGTTATTTGTTGGTTAGATACATATGAAATACAAGAATCACTATTATGTTGCTTAATATTATTATCATTATTTTAAGATATTTTTAAGGTGTTTAATTATATTAGAAAGACATTAAGAGAGGGTGTTGAATGTGGCAACACTGCTTAGATATAGTTTTGTGGTAATGTCTTCTAAATATACAAGTTTAGTTTAGTTTGTTCTGAGTAGTGAAGTAGTCGAGTTAATTTTGTAACACATGAACAATGCTAAAAAGGAATCTGTAAATATATATTGTAAATAGCCCATTGTGCATTATTAAATATAATAGAAGGTAGTGACTGGGAGAAAGATGAAACAATAAAATAACATTAGAAGTTTCCTAACCCTGAATATATTTCCAGATTCTTCCATACAGAGGACGCTGTTATTGTAACGTGGATAGTTTCATAGGTTATGTGATTTTTTGCGAGAAACAAAGTAGTCGTTCATTTTTCGGCAGAAATTGTATACAAACTTGACTAACAGTAAACTAGAAATAGCAGCAGATAAGGTGGGAAGTGATCGACAGTGAATTTCACTGAATTGTTTCAAGGTATCTATAAACCAATTTAACATTTGTCTCAGCGACAAAAACGTAACCTCTGACTTAAAATTGTGAGAAGTTTAGAGAATGAATATTTATCATCAGAATTACCAAACACTTCACACAATAGCCCCGATGAGGCTGTGGATAATTCAGTACTCACTGAAAAAACCTCACCTGCCGATGAGGGCCAAAACTCGGACCAAAATGATACTGCTGCAATAATTGAAAGTAACCTTGATGAGGAATTCCCCTTCAGTGAGAATGATAGTTGTGCCTCAGATGATTCAAAATCAGAATGCTGTACTTGTTCAGAATGCATAATAAATTCCACTTCAAGCAACGTAACAGAACTTGGGCAAAATTTTAAAAAATGGGCCATTGAGTGTCATGTACCATTTAGTCATATTTCTAACTATTTCCAAGCATTGAACAATTATGGCCTAGAATTACCATCAAATGCTAGGACTTTACTCAACACCCAACGGAAGGCTGAAATTACCCAAGTAGAGCCAGGCGAATATTGCCATATTGGCTTAAAATCGGAAATTATGGGAAAGTTGATAAAATTCCTCAGGAAGTCGAAATCAATATAAATATTGATGGGTTGCCTTTAAGTAAAAGTTCAAGTAGTCAATTTTGGCCCATTTTGGGATGGTTCCCTACAAATTTATTTGAAAATCCACATATTTATGAGCCATGTGTCATTGGAGTATATCATGGATGTCACAAACCCCAATCAGCAAATACATTTTTGAATTTTTTTGTTGAGGAATTTCTAGAACTAAAAGAGGAAGGGTTAATATAGCAGGGTAAACGAGTTGTAGAAATTAATGCTGTTTTTTGTGATGCACCTACTAAGTCATTCGTTAGTTATACGAAAAGGCATACTGGTTACATTGGCGCAGTAAGTGTATTCAAGGAGGAGATTATATTAGAAATCGTATAGCTTTTCCTCAGCTGAAAAGTACACTACGAACAGATGAATCATTTGAAAATAGGTTAGATCAAGATCATCATTTGGGTACTTCTGTTCTAGAAAGATTGGGTATTGGTATAGTATCTCAAATTCCCTTGGATTATATTCATCTTGTTTGCTTAGGTGTTATGAAAAGACTTTTGCAGTTCTGGGTTAAAGGTAGACAAGATGTAAGGATATCTGTCAAGCGTTTTGAAGAATTCTAAATGTACTGAAGGTTTTCCCAACAACAAATCACACAATTTTACTGAAGGAAGATCAAGTAGTTTGAACTCGCTAGTTTCTAACTAACTAAAATACTTTTTTTATTAATAAGTTGATATTTTTAGGTTGATCAATTGAGAATAGTATGGTTGAATTTATGAACTACATTAATACAAATATCGAGCTAGTGCAAGGTATGTTTTTTTGCTAACAATACACAAAAGTATATTTTTTAGTTTGTGCTTAAGAGCCAATGCGCTCTGATTTACCCGCGTAAGATTGGAAAGCTTCGAAATTTGGAGGACAGACTCTGATTAAAATCCAAGCGTTAAACAAGGCGAGAGTCAGTCAGTACACTCTGTGCAAAATATGTATGTACTCCGTAAGATGTCGCTTCAGACCGTAGCATTAAAATTCAAATTCTTACGCACCTTCAATCACATTTTTCTCATTAATTAATAAACATAATGATTTCAAATTTTGACAGTATATTACTAGTGTGTAGCTTCGGAGACGATGCATATTTATTACTGCACTGATAAAATAATAAAAAAATTTATTCCAAATTTCACAGCACAGAAATTTTTTTTCCAAAAAATAATTGTTCATATAAACCCTGAAATTTTGAACGTATTATCTTAACTAATAAGGGAGAAAAATGTGTTTGAAGGAAAAATCACTTATTTTTCAAATTTAAAGCAAATATTAAAATAATTTCTATTTCTGTTCATACAAGTTTATGTATTGAGTAAATACCTATCAAGTTTTAATCAACAAAAAAAAAACACATTCTACAGGGTCTTTTAGTACCTTTTAGCTTTTTTGGCGAGAGCGCACACAGCGCATTGCCTCTTAAGTTTCTTATAGTATAGTAATTTATTAGTATAATCTTACTTTTTGAAACATGAGATTTTTTTGAGATTTTTGACAAAAAAATTGTTTTATTCAGAAAAAAGATCCTTACTTACAAACTCTAGCTACAAACACCACCATTCTTCAGTGGCGCATCCAGAGTTTGAGTCTGGGGGGGGGGTAGAGGCAAGTGAGACTAAAAAATTTTGTGATGAAAAGTATTGTGTCTGTGATAATAAAACTTGGATAAATAAGGATTTAGTCTTCTTTAAGAAAATATTAGAAATGGAGCCAGTATAATAATAATAAATAAACTTTTTGATACATTAAAGGAATATAACAAAAAACATTAAAAAAATAAAAAGGTACCTTTCTACCGTTTGTAAGAAATTAAAATTAAAACATGTCAAAGCAAAAAAGAAAAAAGAAATATATATTCTGTATTCCTGGGGGGGGGGTAATTACCCCCATTACCCCCCCGTATATGCGCCCCTGCCATTCTTACTCTTAATAAAACAATATACTCCTCTCATTCTGCTTAAACCTTCCATTCAAATTATTGCAAATATTCCAAACATTTTTTAATGAGAGTTGGAAAAATATATAACTTCATTCATATTTTTGTTGACATTGTTTTGGGAACAGAGGAAACTTTGATTTTCCAATCGCCACAAGAAGAACAGCAGATCAATCAAGATCATATTAATGGAACACAAGGTAAGTTTGATTTGTTGATTCATATCATGGCAACACAGAAACTTTTTTTTCTATGGTTCACAATATTAAATCAACCATTGTTTCAGTGGAGGACATAATATTTCTTCCCGCACCGCAGGTAAGAATTTGTTGATTTTTCTTTGGGATTCAGGGTATCAACGATGTCACATACTCAGAGCTTCTCTCTTTGTTAACTATGTAATTGCTGATTAATTATTGAAGTGAAAAGGGCACTACATGGATAATAACTAAAAAAAAATGAGATGTATTCTCTTGATACAAAACTAGACTCTGTCCATACCTTGTTAAAAGAACTGAAAGAAGATATGAAAGCAATTAAAACATTTTTGGGAACTTTGAAGCTCGATATGAATGAGTTGAAGCAAACATCTCACAAATCAGAAAATTCTGAATAAGGTACTTTAGAAATGGATCTATCAATTAAAACATTGGCCCAGCTGGAGGAGTTAGAAAACCAACAAAAAACAAAAAAGTTCAATTGTGAGTAATTTTTTTGTTGAAGATTGCTTTTCCATGACTAGTAGAAACTATATGGAAACAAAAAATTTCTGCATTATTCATAAAATTTGACAGCTCATGTTTTTGTTTTTAGGTTGAAAATTTTTTAAAAATTGGTAGCAATGATGTTAAAGATTACACATTACAACATTTTCAACAAACATCCAAAAAAATTTTTCCCAGAGGACAAATACAGATGCATCGTAACCCAAATCCATCAAATCCCAGATATCCATTAAATTCAAAAGTTTTTGGTGAACCTCCAAATTTTTGGAAACCAAATCCAAATAACGTTCAACCCAAACCCGTTCCTATGTCTGTTTCAACGAGAAGCACCACACCTCAATTTCGAAATACAAATAATTTCCAAAATTTCAACCAGAAACCTAATTTCCATTCTGAAGAGTTATTCAACAAAGAAATTGACGAAACAACATTCAAATCTCCGATCCCCCTATTTAACAATTGATAGATACCGGTACAACAAAATCTTTTCTGGAATCTGAACTTGCCGAAAAATTTTTCAAAAATAAAATATTCAGAGAACCTTTTACAGTTTCATCAGCATTTCAGACACCAAGTCATCAAAATTGTGCAATTGTTCCAATATTTTCTGAATTTGATGAAAATTATAATTTTAAGTTTCATTTTTCTAATTTAATGAGTTTTTTTTATGGTCTTATTGGACTCGATAATATAAAATTATTGAAAGCACATTTAGATTTTGTGAACTCACAGTTAATTACTCCTGAAACCAATTTATTATCTAGAAAGCGATCCCACTATTTTTAAGAGGAAAATGGATCCTTTCACTTGTATTTTTACAAAAGTACCTGTATCAAACATTCATTAAAAACTAAATACGAATTACCGGTATATAATAAGTCATACAGATATCTTTTCATTCATAAAGAAGTGCAA
Source organism: Galerucella nymphaeae (assembly GCA_963978555.1). NCBI lineage: Eukaryota > Metazoa > Arthropoda > Insecta > Coleoptera > Chrysomelidae > Galerucella > Galerucella nymphaeae. Next base: position 12,582,484 of record OZ021715.1, on the reverse strand, counting down.
AAAAATCCATGTTAGATCAGAATATCATTTGACCTAGCAACTAGTCCTGGTCATCTAACATTTGGGTAGTGCCAAAAAAGCCTATTGTTCTGGCAAAAAGGAATGGAGGATTGTAGTAGACTACCGGAAATTAAATGAAAAACTATAGACGACCGCTATGCAATACCCAATATAGCGGATGTACTAGACAAATTAGGTAGATGTAATTATTTCACGATTTTAGACTTGGCCGGAATATTATGAGGGGTATACAAAACAAAATATGTTTAGATAACTTAGACGAATAATAGTTTTCTCGACATCCCTACAAGAACATATTACAAATTTAGACAGAGTAATTGGAAGACTTAGAGACACAAATCCAGATTAAATCTGTGCAATACAACATTACCTAAAACAACAAGAGATATCAAATCATTTTTAGGTTTACTTGGTCATTATAGACGATTCATAAAAGACTTTGCACGACTGACAAAACCTTTGACATTCTGTTTTGAAAAAGGAGCAAAAATTGTACATACAGCTAAATTTTTCAAATTGTTTGAAATTTGTAGACATTTCCTTACTAACGAATCTATCTTACAATATCCAGACTATTCTAAAGATTTTATTTTGACAACGGACGCTAGCGGATTTGCCTTAGGGGCAGTATTATCGCAAATATCATCTTGAACCTCTGGCTTATGCTTCCAGGAATCTCTATGAGTCTGAAAAAAATTATAGCACTATAGAACGTGAACTTTTAGCTATCGTATGGGCTACAAAATACTTTAGGCCATATTTGTTTGATAGAAAATTTAAAATATATTCTGATCACAAACCTCTCAAGTGGTTAATGAATCTTGAAGAACTTGTGAGGTGAAGGCTCAAACACGAAAAATTTGATTACGAAATTGAGTATAAAACGACGTAGCGACATAGACGTAGACGCACTTTCTCGGGTTGAAATAAATACAAAAGAACTAATTGACTTTTACACTGAAAGCTTTGATAACTCTTTTTTACAAAACCAACGAGACGAAGATCGAGATAACGAATCCATAATTGTAAACAGGGACGAACCCCCAATCAAAAACGATGACGATAACGACACTGTTCATACAAGCGAAGAGGACCCTATTTTAGGTATGAAAATTTCCGAAAAATGTCTTAACTTCTTTCGACCATCAAATAATATTAGATTTTTTTCTCACACTCTCTCACAAGACCTAAAACAGAAAGAAATAAAAGAAGATTTCCATAAGGCCGTTATAAATGTTTTCAAAGATTATATTGATCCCAAATTTACTTATGGTGTGCATTTTCAACGTCACGAGGCTTATAAACTAATACAATGTAATGAAACATTAACAGACATAACTGACAAACACGAACAACACGAAACTATAAGAATATTTCATGAGGATAGAAATCATCGTGAAATACTTGAAACTGAAACAAGAATAAAACAGACATACTTTTGGCCTAAAATGAAAAATGACATTACAAACTTTATTAACAAATGTGATTTGTCAAACAAACAAATATGACAGAAATCCACCGAAACAGAAATTAATGATAAGTCCTACACCCTCAAAACCACTCGATATTATATTTTGCGACACTCTTTCTGCTCAAGGTCACACATTTTTAACAATAATCGTTACTTTTTAAAAATATGGTCAAGCATATCCACTATTAGCATTAAACAGCATTGAAATCTCAAGAGCATTTTCAACATATATGTCTCACCACGGTGTCCCGACCTTAATTGTAATGGAAAATGGTACTGAACTCAAAAATTCAATTGTGCAAGAATTTCTAGATGTTCATAAAAGAACCACTATGTAACACAAAATAGTACACAGTCGAAAGGTGCAATTGAATGTTTTCACTCTACTATTATCGAACATTTGCGCATCATTAGAGCAAAAAATGACGGTAAAATAAATATTCTTGATGATATGACCTATGATATTTTGGGCTATAATAATTCGATACACTCTGTAACAAAACAAAAGCCAATCGATATACTAAATGGACATTTCGATTGGAAATAATTATTTGATATAAACCTTGATTAAACCCTTATTAATAAGTACGTTTAAGAACATCGACAAGTTACGACGGAAATTTATGAAAAATCAAACGAAACACCAAGTTCTAGAAAAGAGGCGACAATAACCTACCACAATCAAAATCGACATGACCCATTACAGTACGAACCTGGCATTGACTGATGAAAAAAGAATACACTGTTACATAAACAAAATCTTGAAAGACCAAAAGCTGATCAGAAAAAATTGTTACAGGGCGCTACTAGTCCTTCCAGTCCTATTCCTTCCACTAGTAAAGGGTCAAGAGATCCTGATCACTGATTTAAATAATAATCCTGGGATCCTTCCGTATAAACTGGGAACAGCAAAATTGAGAGCAAGTGTTTACACTTTTTTTCACTATCACGATTTATCTCCTATAGGTGAAGAAATGCATATAATAAGGTAAAATTAGCGATACAATCAGGGCTTAGTCACCCTTATTTTCGAGAGCTCGATTATTTTTTATCCTGCCCTTCTTTATCAAGTAAAGTCTGCTGAACAAAAATTCCACTCTCTAATGCCATCGTCTAGAGTGAAAAGAGGTCTCATCAATATATTGGGTTCAGTAATTAAAAGTATCTCATGTAATCTTGATGCAAATACTATGATCAAGAAATATTTGATTTACAAAATAATGAAATAGAAATCGTGCTAAAACTTAATCAGCAAATTTCACTAGAAAATTTTAATGATACAGTATCACTTATAAAGAGTAATCAAGAAACAATATTTTCTGGAATACAGACAATACGTAATTCACTGAATACATTCATATTTCAACTCAACGATTACATGCAAACTAGAAATGTTTTAGATCAATTAAATGATATTATAAAATTTTAAAAATTGAACTTACTACTCTGATACAATAATCGTTTTCGCTGTTCACTTTCGTATTGTTTATCCTGAAACCTTTTCATATTATTATCTTTTTTCTATCCCTACAATAAACCACACAACTATCATACCTCGCAACATCTTTCTGAAAATGAATGAAAATTATTACCGATATCACTCGATGCCGTGTCTAGACCTTAGGCCAAACTATTATTGTCCCGATGGAAGTCTGTCTAATGGAGACGAAGAAGAAGATTGCATTTTCCAGTTACTCCAGCTTCAGTCAAATTCAAACAACTACCAAAGTATTCCTATCATAATCTCGAGAAACGTAATCAATTGATGATTCTCATTATATAGCCATTTTCGTTAATCAAACTAAAATTAAGGGAAGGGAATTTTTTGATATCTGTTCCATATCAATGTAGAAAAACAACAATATATCAATCAACAATTGATTTCACGAGGCCAGCCATTACCTATGGCGAAAAAGAAGAAAACGTTACAGAAATTTCCTTAGAAACAGTTCCCTTAGATGAAATTCACAAACTTCTTGATAAACAAAGTGAAATTCAGCCTAAGGTAATAAAACATTTACAAAAGACTTTTATTAATTATAGTTGAAAAGTAATTTGTATTTCAATCAAACTCTTCAATCAACGATAGTAGTTGGTGTTCTTTGGATAGTAGGTCTATCGTTAAAAGAAAAATCCAGAGAAGTAATTCAACTATATTCTTTACAGTAACATTAAGCTTGTATTCCAATTCACCAATAGTTTGATTCATTTTTGTATTTAAAATAATAAAAGTTGTTTTTAAAAATGAAGTTTTTTGAGAAAGAAACTTAAGTCGCGTATCTTGAAAGAAGTATTAACTATATTTTAAATTCTATAACATTCGCACAGCTTCAAATCATTCATACCTCTTTAATTGAACCCGAAAATTATCACTGCTCTTGAGCAAATATAATACCGTTAGAAAAAGTTCCCGTGACTATTAAGAAAGTTTCAACCAGCACTGACGCCAGGTACACATTCTGGCTTTCAGCTTCTGAGCTTACGGCGTATCATCATCTGAATGATTGAATAAAAATCTCTCATTCAACAGCCAATTGAAAACGAGTATGCGATAACCGAAAGCGGTCATGTGAACCATGAACGTATGAAACTGATTCTGTCGACAGGATTGATTTGACAGTTTTGTCACATTGGTGGTTAGAGGGGCTAGAGGTTCATAGTTTAGATTTATCCTATTTTTCTTGTTTTTTATATTCACTTTTGCGATACTTTTGTGAACAACAAGATCCTGTGTGGGCAGTGGGAACAAAAATGATGACGACTTCTGATGAATTGAGGTTAGTATATTTATAATATCTATAATCTTCAACCTTCATAGACCATTTAAGGTCACATGACTTTGACAGGTCGGCCATCTTGTCTGGGAGCAAACAAAGCTATTAGCGTTCTATTAGTTTGTGCATCTTTGTATGATCTAAGTACATTTTATTTTTAAATTTTGTGTTTGTGTTGAGTGGTGAGTAGACGAGTTCGTAGTAATAATGTGTGCTTTTCGAAGTTTTTATTATTCAACTTTAAGTGAATATGTGAAGAAACGTTATGACGAGAAAATAAAGATTGTTTGTGACATAGACCCATACACTCTGAAGTCGAACGATCTTAAATTAAATGTATTGTCGTTGCCAAAAATAAAAACAATAGACCTAGTGCACTATTTAATTCTTTCGAGAAGTTATTATAGTGAAGAACAGATGAAAGCTTACAAGTCATTGGAAGCTTACAAATATTATGAAGCTGGATTTGTCCGTGATATGTTGGCTGCTCAGATTCTGAAGCATACTTAGTGGTTGCAAAGGTAAGAATCTGAACTTTTTCCGGTAAAATACACCCCGAATCTATGATTCCTTATACCTTCAGTGATTTTCATTCAATATTTTTTCCAGGTCAGACATTCCCAAAGAATGAATCAGAAGCCGTTGAGTACCTGGATAGCAATAATGTCGGATGGTTCAATATCTTGTGCCAACTGTAATTGCATGGCTGGTTTGGGGAAAGTTTGTAGCCATGTTCCGGCTGTTCTATTTTACTTGAAAGCAAGGCCTGATGGTCCATCAAAATCTGGAGTGGCCTGTACAGATACCCTTGCTCAATGGCCAGTGCCTTCAACCTCAAGAGGTGCAGACATGATCAGAGATATGGACTGGTCAAGAGCTGGTAAGACAATATCCACTCCCCAAATCAAACACTCAGAAGTAGGCGAAATGGACAAATTATTAAGGAATATTAGCAAACTTGAAATAACACCTGCTATATTTCGGATTAGGAAACCAGCAGAAGCTATGACTTCTCATTCAAGTCTTCCAAGTGGTTTGAATGAATTATACAACGAAGAGGCTATTGATACAACATAAAATAAGATTCTTTGTGCTACAAAAGCAATAGATCTGCAATTAGGAGAAGATGAAATAAAAAAAATGGTTGAAGTCACAAGGAAACAAGCAAAGAGTACCCTATGGTACAAATACAGAGCAGGAAGAATCACTGCATCAAAATTCAAGAGTGTTTCCAAGGGACATATATCGAAGCCTTCCTTGTCTGTATTGATGGGAATTTGTTACCCTCAGAAAATAATTTGTTACCCTCAGAAAATAGCAATAACAGAATATATAGAAGAAATGGAAAAAACGCATGTAAATTTTTCTATAAAAAGTGTGGGTTTCGTAATTTCTGCCGAACACTCAGAGTGTAGTGAACTGTGAGTACTGTTCAGAAGGGTGTGTTGAAGTGAAGTGCCCTTACACCCTGAAGAATATAAGCCTTGAACAATATGTTATGAGCAAATATTCTTGTTTATCCGACTTGTACTGTTTGAAGGATTCACATACATACTATTATCAAATGTATGTAACAAATACAAAATATTGTGACTTTGTAATTTGGTCAAAAAATGGTCCCATTCATACAAATAATTACTTACAATGAACAATTTTTTTTGTCAAATTTGAATAAATGTATGGATTATTTCAAATTTGTCATCAAACCAGAGCTTTATGCTCAATTTTTCACTCAAAAATCTGGCCTTGCAAGGAATGAATTATGGTGTTCATGGAAGAATTCTGATGATGTCCGTCCAATGCTGAGATATGATAATGATGAATGCAGCATTGGGTGGTATCATTTTGAATGGGATTTTTGGAAATTCCAAATGACTCTTGGTTTTGTCCAATTTGTATACAGGGTGATTCATAAGTAATGGGCCAAATTGTGAATCTACGTTCAGAAGGCCAAAATAATAATATTCTCATCAACAATAATGGGTCTTAGTCTGCTTCTTACTGAGGTACAGGATGTTGAAGCGGAAAAAATAATAGATTTTTGTTAATGGATCAGCTACTTTTCTACATAATGACTTGAAAATTGGATATCAACTAGTTTTTGTAAGGGTGAACAAGAATGTGTGAGAGGATTTGAATTAACTCGTAGATGTCGCCACATGCGCCATGTGAGTTAGATGAAATCAGCTACACATTTTTTATCGCTCATTATTTTATCATTTACTAATTCAATATGGATAGCCCCATTATTTTTGTAGAAAAAAACTATACTTCTTTGATCTTCAAAATATTAACGATTTCCGAGATATTAGAATTTTACTATTTCACTACACTACATTTCACGGTGGTCGACATAGCATCAATCTGTTAAGACACAAGCATTTTAACTGGCATACAATGAATGTGTTTTATTACGCAATTTTTGTATGGTTTCATTTTAATATTATTACCAATTATCAATTACGATTGGGTAAATGTCAACATTCCATGGCATGCTCGTGTCTTAACAGGTTAATGCTACGTCGACCACCGTGAAATGTAGTGTAGTGAATTAGTAAACTTCAAATATGTCGAAAATCGTGAATATTTTGAAGATAAAAAAAGTATAGCTTTCTTGCACAGAAATGATGGGGCTATCCAAATTAAATAAGTAAATGATAAAATAATGAGCGATAAAAAATGTGTAGCTGATTTCATCTAACTCACATAGCGCATGTGGCGACATCTACGAGTTAACTCAAATCCTCTCACACATTCTTGTTTACCCTTACAAAAACTAGTTCATACCCAATTTTCAAGTCATTATGTAGAAAAGTAGCTGATCTATTAACAAAAGTCTATTTAATTTTTTCTGCTTTAGCATCCTGTACCTCAGTAAGGAGCAGGCTAAGACCCATTATTGTTAATGAAAATATTATTATTTTGGACTTCTGCACGTAGATTTACAATTTGGCCCATTACTCATGAATCACCCTGTATAATTGTAATTTTGTGAGTAGCTATTTTAAATTATACATTCATAAGCATATTTTATAGTGTTATTGAAGGTACTACAAACCACTAAAATTTTGTCAATAGCACTTAAACTTCCTTTTTCACCATCTCTATTGATTGAGAGCATACTAATAGGAATAGGACCTGAGGTGAGATTCTAACAATTCATCGTATCGTATCGATACGAGACGAGACGTAAATCGAAACGATAGTACGCTGCTATTCTAACTCTCTCACGGAAGAATGATCGGGTATCGTCGGAATATGTCTTAAGGACGTCCTCCATTCACATGGAAATTTGTGTTTTGTGGGTTTAAGTACCCAATTTTAGGAATCAGCAATTTTTTATTTTTTTAATAATTGAGGTAATTTAATTATTTGTATAAATATAATGTCATTCAAAGTAAGAGAGGCCCACTGGCAGATTATGTTAGAGGCCATGGAGAAGCACTCTTTCCTGGCTACAGGTAAATTCGTTGGTCCTCGAGGAAGGGATCTATATAAAAAACATTGGGACGAATTGGCCCATAATCTGAATGCTCTAGGCTATGGATCGAAACCTACTGAAAAATGGCAGAAGGTGAACCAATATATTTATAAAATACTATATTTTTTATAACTTATTTAAACTTTGGTTTTTAGACTTGGTCAGATCTAAAATATTCATTAAAAAAAAAGGGTGCTGCAATGAGAGCATCATTGTCTCGCACTGGGGGTGGACTTGATGATGTACCACCACTGAGTGAATTGGAAATGAAAATATTAGATTTATTAGGGGAAAACTTTGTGGGATTAAATAATCCAGAATGTGGTGTACCTGTAGGTGCTAATGTATCCCTTGAAGCAGATTCCTGCAAAAATAGTCTTGATGAACCATCAACATCAAATACACAAACACCATCAAATACCTTATCAACATCAAATACACAAACACCATCAAATACCTTATCAACATCAAAGAATATTCCCCAGAGAGATAATATGGAACCACCTCATAAGAGACAGAAGATGGACTTTCACAATGAATATAGGGAAACAATTGAAGAGTTAAGGGATATAAAAAACACCATCAAATCTTCATTGGGCGATATTTCTTCCAATTTGAAGGATATTGCTAATGAATTAGGAACTTTAAATAATTATTTGCCACAGGTAACAATAAATGCAATGATTTAAATGAATGAATTTAACAAAAAAATCAGCTTCTAGGTGGGCAAGTGATTTTTGAAGAAAGTACCTCACAAGAACTGGAATAATAGGGCAGCCTTCCATTCTTTTGTGAAATATAGACAGTTTTCATTTTATTTCAATGTTATAGAAAGTAATGTTTATTTTTGACTGTACCTGATTTTGTACTTGAGTATAATATTAATTATGTTTGAATTTTCTCTTTCCTTCACAAATGGAATGAAATTTCCTCAACAAAATGTGTTACCAACAATTTCAAGTTGCAATATGTATTTGCACTTTCCAAGAATCAGAATGGTTATTTTATTATTTCTGGAATAGTACAAATGATTTAAAAAAATAATAATTCACAATAAAATTATAAAAATCATAATCTTAATCAAATGAAAATCAGTACTATAGTTTTTCAACTTATATCTTCAATAATCACAAAAAACAATATCACTTTTTGGACACACTGAAAGTAACAGTTTTTGCTGTATTTGATATGGGTGTTAAAAATTTATTGGTGATATTGCTGTACAATTCTATCTCTAACCCTCATTCCTTCTACAGCAAGTTGTCCTTGATTATTAAGTGCTTCTGCTATCAGAACCTCACCATTATTATTGTCTGGATCACCTACGTTCTCATAGATAGGTATATTTTCATCCATACACATATTGTGTAAAACAGCACATGCCTTTAACAAATTAGCTACAAAATCAGGATTGTATCTTAAAGTACGCTCCTTCAAAAGACAGCGAAACCTCATTTTTAGGACGCCAAAACACCTTTCAATGCAATTCCTTGCTCTAATATGGGCATGATTATATCTAGATTCGGGACTATTTTCAAGGGGGTTTTGGAAAGGTGTCATTAGAAAGGGCTGGAGTGGGTAGCCAGAATCTCCAATTAACCAAGCTTGTTCCCCAGATTCGTAAATTTCATGCATATAATTCTTAATTAATGAGTGGTTCCATATAAAAGAGTCATGAGTTGATCCCCCATAGTTGGCAAAAATATTATTTATTTTCAGACGGTGATCACATATAACTTGGCAATTCAGAGAATGGTAACCCTTCCGATTAATGAAATTATGTTCATCACCAGGTGGTTTTGAGATGGCAATATGGGTACAATCAATAGCCCCTATGACTCCTGGAAAATTCCATTTCTCCATTAAAGCCATTTTCACTACATTCCTTTCCCGAATATTCTGAGGGAATGCTATAAATTCCGCACCCATCACTTCAACTATACATCTTGATACTTCATGTACTGCTCGATGAACAGCAGTTTGACTCAAACTGCAATAAGTTTCCTCACCAACACCCCTCTGGTAAGTCCCTGTGGCATAGAAACGGAGAGCGCAAAATATTTTATTTTCTACTGTAATACCTCCTCTTATGCGTGGAGATCTCAAATGGGGGGTTAATATGGTTATCAATCTCCTGGTCAAATGTTTATTCAAACGATATAATTCAATAAATCTTCTTTCAGGAAGATCGAATGGATTATATATATTCCTCAATTGGAATCTATGTCTTCTTAATCGCCTTATAGGGGGTTCATTTCGTATAATTCCTTGATGAACTATGGGCAACATATTAATTGTTGTTTATTTTCTAAATACACAAATAATTTATAATATAATATAATTTAATCGATTTTAAAGGTTAGGAATTTGACACAATGAAAAGAGAAGCATTTACTATTGAAATGAGAAACATATATCGAAATCTGTAAACGATACATCTACACCTATCGAATGAAATTACGAAAATTCGAGACACGAAACGATACCAAATACTATTTAGAATTCCTACTGTCGTCTCAAACGATACGATACCTATCTTAGAATCCCGCAGCTGAACAAATTTTAATTTTTTTTAGAAGTCCTATAACTCTCTTTACATGTATTCTAACATTGGCAATTTTTCGGGTACTTTCTAAATCAGTTGGATGAAGCTGATCTTAATTTTTAGTGGAAGCTGGTATTTCTAAATGTTAACGGGGCAAAGCCACCTACAACATTGGGGCTGAAATTTGGCAACAGTGAATAGTGGGCCGATCAAGTTGGATTTTTATCATTGTGAGACCGTGAAATCAGTGTTTAAAATATTTATCAACGTTTAAAGAGCACGCGTGTTTAAAATTTGTGATATGTAATAGGTGCTCTGAAGTGTCTAATATTGTGTAAGATCTTTTTAAATTAAGTTTATGAACTTGGTGCTCGTTATTTCGCAGTTAACAGGCTGACAACTTTAACACAAGACTTCTGTTTGTGTTAAGTTTCAGAGGTAAGATATTTCATATTCTATATAAATGAAAAGATTCTAGCATCACTATAATTTGTAAACATACTCTCTGATCTGTAGACTCATATAAAATATAAGGCACAACATGGTAATTGTTTCAAATAAAGTATGGTTAAAAAACTTCAATAATGTTTGGAGGTGACTTGAATTAAGACTAATTTTTATGTTATTATCCAATTTGTGATTCTTGTTGAGCTATCCCACATTGGACATAAGTGAAGTAAATAAATTAAGCCAATAAGATTAATTACTTGGGTATTTCACTTCTATTAAATATTTTATTTTGTTGTAGATGCCTGCGAAATGTTCAGTACCAAGTTGTTCTAGTAATTATGCTTCCAATAGTGAAGGATAGACTACAATATTCAAGTTTCCAAAAAGTAATGAGCTGAAGAACAAATGGTTAAAAAGTATCCCAAGTGCAAACTGGGAACCAAGTGAAAGTTCAGTTGTGTGAATTAGACATTTCACCAATAATCAAATTTCATTCACTGATATATACAAGGATAAGGATGGTGATCTGAAGACCTTTACAAGGAAAAGACCTGTGTTAAAGAAAAATGTAATACCCCAAATATTTCCTGGTCTCCCAAAATATCTTTCAGTAGAGAGGAATCCAGCTGCAAGAAGTAATCCTGGAATACGAAGGAAAAGGATACTAGATAAACAACAGGAACAACAAGAAGAATGGTTAAACAGTGATGTGAGTTTTTTAAATTTTTGTGAGCAGTTCAAATCTGAATTGAGTGTTCATTTAGAGAAGTGGCAGTGTTATCAACAAACAAACTGTATATTTTTATATCTGATGGGATTTGACAATGATGAACCAGATGTCAGGTGTAGTATAAAAATATTTTAAACAATGACAATTGAGGTAAGAATTGCGAATAATTTATTACATAAAAATGATTTAAACTGGATATTATCACCGTGTCTAAAGTTATCCCTTTGGTCACAGATTCAAAATATTTTATCTCATTATTCTGAACCCTTTAGTACCAATGTAAGTTTAGAATCAGCATTGAATAATTTTCATCATAATATAGATGTAATAAAACATAAGCTTACTGAAAGAGATGAAAATAGTAAAATAGAACAAATTGATTTTTATGTCAGAACAATTTTGTCTGTTTTTGCTAATCGTAATAGGTTTTCTGCAGATTTGATTTTAAAATCATTTTTACTTTACGCTCAGTCCAGGTAAGCATATAATGCTGTAAAATACAATAAATTATTGTATTGCGAACTTTTTAGATATTAGAAATTTTTATAAACTAGAAGCAAATTCTCTCGTTAAAGCTGCTACTGAATTGAATTATAAAACAGTGTATCCACATGAAACTACACATGCTGGTTTGTTAAATTATAGTGAAGATACAGAGTTTATTAATATAGTTATAAAGTGGTGGTCTATTGTTAATATTAAAAATCCGTATCTTCTAAAAATTAGAAGAAATGATTTTTTGGAACCATTTGATGACATTAAAGATACCAGACTTCAATTTTAAGAACATTTTTTGATTAGGCTTGATAAATGGAAATCTCTTGCAATTAACGATTCTTGTTTGTCTATCCAAACACTCAATAGAATGAAATGTATATTCAATCTTCATTCTGCACAATATGGACAAATTCAATTCAATATTAATAATCTTGCACTGTTAAATATTTGTAAAGAAGATGAACAAGTAACCACACATGAACTTGTAGATATTATTAATGAGAATAGTTTACTAATAACATTTAGGCAAGTATCAAATCCAGTAGTTTAGTATATAGCTGTTTATGTAAGTCTCAAAGTTTCTACGAAAATAAGATTGTGCAAATTGTATAAATGTTGTGGTTAGTGATCAAACAAAAGACCATGAGGAAGGTCAAAGTTATTTCGAAATTTGAAATAGAGGCGGACTAACAATTCCATCTGAATTTAGTATGCAAATCACTATATTAGTTCCTAATATACTTAAAATTTCAATATCTGAGCAGTTTAAATCTAAATTTTTAAGGTGTGAAGCTCAAAAATTCATTTCAGTTCTATTAGCAAAAGAGTATGTTAACAAAAATAAAGATAAGTTTCACTTTCGGGATTTCTGTTTATGCAATCAACCTCAAACTAGTTTCCTTTTAGAAATGATGTTACCTGTTTTAGCAAATATTTTTATTTATAACTATTCAAAAACCATACAAGATAAATTACAAGCTAGTAAGGAACATATAAACAATAATCATGGAACAAAATATCAAAAAAAAATGGAAAATTCTTAAATTACAATAGTTTTATCCAGTTTAATGATTTTAGATAACTACTTTTTCTATTACTTCTTAAGAATTCTGTTGTACCCATTTTATTGTTTGTAGTTCAGTTTTATTAATAAAGGTATTAGAAATGAAGGGTTAAGAAATAATTATTTTAATGTGGTGTCAGGTCAGCTGTAGAGGTGGGTGGAGGCTGATTTTTCTTCATATTTCATATTCTTATCAATAAATTACCTTTTGCAGTTTTATTTTATATATTCTACCTATCAAAATTTTTTATTGGTTAAAAATGCTTTGTAGCTTGATTCATTTCATATTTCTGACCATTGTAGTATGCCTACAAGTCGTTCTCCTTGGCCCACTATTTGACAGGTGCGCCACGTTTCCACATCTTGGTTTCCGGCCTAGTGTTAGAGGTGGCCTTGAACGGGACGTTAGCCACAAACCTTTCAACGGTTTTCCGCAACCACCAGCGCACATATACATGCAACCCAAGAAAACACAGTGAGCGACACACACCGTTCTGGCCTCCGTCTGTTCCAGAGTATAAAAATTGAATCTCTTGTGCTCTTTTTGTGTAATGATTGATAAGGGAGTGAAATAAATAAAATAAAAATACAGTCCACTAATTATTGGAAAGAAGTACGACTGAGCTAAGTACCAGTGCTCCTTCAAGTTCCATGCGCCTCAGTTCGTACTGGTTCATGTGATCTTGCAGAGCCTGATAGTCTATTGAAGCCCGGATATTGATTCGCTGCACCTAGTTAGAATGCCGTTAAGGTGGGCAGCCTTAGTTTCCAATTCTATCGAAGTCCTACGGTAAAAGTAGGAGCCTCTTCTCCCACCACCTATCATTGTTAGCGGCAAAGTTGGCGTCCATTCCACATCAGATGTCAACGTCAGAACACTCAGAGCTTTGAAGGTACGCTCAAGCCACAGACTCTCTAGTTCTATGATTCTGCTCATGATAGGAAGAAAAACCACAGAATCGATTTCCATACTCAACGCAGTAAGAATACTGTAGGACATAACATAACATAACATCATGTGTCACTGATTGACTGATGATACGGTAAGGCAGAGAAACACCATAATTATGTAATAATTCAGTTACAAATTTGATTTTTCAACTGATGCCTATATGAAAAAATAAAGAAAAACTCCCCCAGCGTTTGATGCGTTGAAGTGACATTCTATATTGTGAAATTGTGTGATTTTGAATTAACTTTGAAAAGAACTTGAACATTTGTTGACAATAACAACAAGATCTATTGTTCATAACTCTTGCGAATTATTATTTATTGTATTTAAGATAGTTCGAACATCCAAACATGGCAGAGAAAGCACCTTTAGTTGAATCTAGGGCCTCTCAAAAATCGGTAAACTCGTATTGAAAAATGGTATAGCCTGATAGAAAGCGAAGAATTGAACAAATTTGAATATGTAATTCGCGGGGAAGCTCTGAATTAAGCATTCTCAACATATGAGGAGTTTCAAAACGAAAGCCGTACAGGAAGTTTCAAAGGATGTGGCCTATTGGATTAAAAAATCCGGCCTTTTGTCTGAAATGCATAAGTACTTATGTAAAATTTGTGGACAAATATAATATGATCAATTGTCTTATGGCATTTGTGCTAGGGAACCTGGAGTCGTAAGTACTTTTTAATGGCATATAAGAAATGGAAGGTATGGCAGATATTTTCACTTCGGAAGCTGTTGCTATACTGTCAGGTGAACTTTTACTAGTAGAGGAACATTCAGTAGAAGTACCTGATGAAGTATTGGTTTTTAAACGTATATTGAAATATAGTTTTTAATATAATATTATATTTAAGATAACCATTATCTCTTGTTATCTTATTGTAAAATGTTTTTGCATACTCTTCTCGGAGGGACATATCTACAAAATGAATATACTGCACTGTAATTTATTAATTTTCAATTCTGTTGTGAACGTAGCTTTAAACTATATGTTGGTTACATTGCAGCAATGACATTGTCATACTGCTGACATTACAGTTGTCAACAAGTCCACATGTAACAATGCTTTTATAGTTGTGTCAATTAAAAACTAATAAAAGTAGTCATCTCAGTCGACTGTTGATTTTATTTATTAATTTGAATACATAACAGAATTCGGCGAAGAGTCAGGTCGATCCACGTTGTAACGTCCTTTCCGTCGCTACTCGTATATTTGACGCCTAAACTCTGGTAACGGATGCCTCGGGCGCCAGTTTTTTAGAGTGGTATGCTCCACTTGCTCCGGGCAGCGTCAGTGAAGAAGGAAAATACTCCAGGGGTCAATATGGTGTTGACGAATGCACTGTAGCCGGTGAAACAGATTTTACCTGTCCTCCTGGATTGCCAACCTGGGTATTCGCTGCTGTATTTTTCCTCGGAGTTGCAAGAAGTTGAAGGAAAACAATGCTTATTCTCAATATATTTATTAAATCCTTCTGGTTCGGTTCTCGGCGTGGTGTTCTTCTTGCTGCTATGTCGGCGGACTAACTCTGCCTTTCGATTCGGTCGCTTGCCTTTTAGTGCTACCAGTAAAGTATACGTCGGTGTATTATTCGGCGTGGGGGCTGGCCTACTACAGAGCTTTCAGAGTTTTATCGGTGCGCGGAGGTGATACAACCCTTGTAAAAACTAATGTCGCGGAAGAATTGAATATTACATTAAAACCGGGCTATTTTTCTGATCTCAGACGTACAAGAATTATATTTTTACGTTAAGAAATAACCGTAATACAAATTTACATATAAAACCGGAATAATTGTTGCTTTTGCAAATCTGGAAATTAGTAACTTCGTTACACACCCTTCCCACTTCGGGAAAAAAAAATATAATCCTATATATATTTTTTTTACAATCTATCTAAAACTAAACAAAAAAAAACCGTTCAGGTGCCTACCCCTTTATCTGGTATAATGCCTTTATTGGAGGTAGGTATACCTGTTACACTATTCGACTAAATCTAAAATAAGCAAACCAAACTAAAATTAATCCTTCTTCGGCGTTGGTCCGTGGAAAGTCTTCCTAATGTCGGAATTTCCGGAAAATGTCCTGACAGACACAGGCGGGGCACGCTGGATGCTGGTTGGGGCAGGGGCAGATGCAGAGATGACAAGTTTCCGGACGTCTTCTTTTAACTGGTGGCGGCGCACATGGGCAATCACGGGACAAGACGTCCTTCAAGCCGCATCGGGAGCAGAACACAACTGGGCTTCTTTGCCTACAATGTCTACGACTATGTCCGGGTTGGCCACATCTCCAGCACAGGTCCTTATTGACGGGCAGGTATACGAGACCTTGAGGTGGTGACGGTGCTTCGCGCTTTGGTATTACGAAGGGACAGAAACTCGTCCTTCCCCAGAATTCGTAATTCATTGAGATCTATAGAAAATCGGATGTATAGGCCGGTCGTAGATCTTTGACGTGGATACGGGAGAGCTTTTTGCCGGCTCTGTTTTTCAGGTCATAAACAACCGGTGAGAGTACACGGGTGACGGTATACGGACCGGAGTATTTCGGAGCGAGTTTTGCCGCGAAGCCTTTGTCTGCGGCGGACAGGGGGTGTTCGCGCTTCATAACCTGTTCTCCTACGTGACAACGCCATTCTCGGCGGCGGAGATTATAGTGGCGACTTTGGGTAGTAAACGCTCTGGCAAGGTTCAGCTTTACCATTTCAAATGTTTCTTTCAAACGCAGCAATCGGTCGGTATGCTGTACGACCTCTGTTTGTGTAGCGTTTTCGGTCTCCTCCTCGTTCGCAGGAATGGTACGATAAATCGCTTTCGGAACTTCTAATT
The DNA here is from genome assembly GCA_963978555.1 of Galerucella nymphaeae. Lineage (NCBI taxonomy): Eukaryota > Metazoa > Arthropoda > Insecta > Coleoptera > Chrysomelidae > Galerucella > Galerucella nymphaeae. The sequence goes on along the minus strand of OZ021715.1, from coordinate 12,565,668 downwards.
CTCTTCCAAAATTAAGGAAGGCAGGTGAGTATCCAGTGGACTCCTGACGGGCGGTGTTGATAGCGAATAACAGTTCTGGCAAATGTGGGTCCCATTTACGGTGATCATTTTCACAGAATTGTGCTATCATCGTTTTTAGTGTCTTGTTAGCTCTCTCTACGGGATTAGCCTGCGGAGTGTATGGTGGGGTCAAACGGTGACGAATGCCAAGTTCTTCCAATGAACTCTTGAATAAACGGCCGGTAAACTGTGTTCCGTTGTCCGTAAGGACTACTTTTGGGCAACCGAAGCGGGTTACAATTTCCTCGTATAAGGACTGCGTGACGGCTTTAGCGGATGCTTTACGAATCGGACGGCACTGTACCCATTTCGTGAATCGGTCCTGGAATACAATAAGGAAGGTATGCCCTCGTGTAGATCTCGGTAGCGGACCTACCAGGAGCGCTATTCTGTACGCGGCATTGACAGTCGTCGGTATCGATATGTTAACAACAGCCATCGGTTGCGCGACCGACGGTACTAGTATAACGCTATTCTGTAACACGTTTCCGAGAGAAATCGGTATCGGTAAGACTCAGTTATCGGTAAGTCGCATGTGCGGCATTCTGTATACCTTTTCACCGACCGATATCGCGAATTCGAGTCGATGAGGATCGGCATGTCTACCGTGATCTCATGAACACCACGGTAACCGTTATCGATTTTCGTTGGAAAGAAAATTTTTACTATTTGTTGATGTTTGGTTGAAATTGCGGATTATTTAAGTGAATTTTCAATATTTGAAGAGTAACTATATTGTGTATAGTGCCTAATCTAGTACTTTGAGGTAAACATTGGTGTATCTATCTCTTGAACGATTACATTAAAAAGGCATTTTCATATACTAGAGAAAGATAAATGTGACAAAATAGTTATATTAGAACCTTCCCAACTTCTCACCTTTTTCAGAATTAGGCTATTGTAAGATAATAATAACTTTTAACTCAAGTCCATAGATAACCAAGATGAGCAGCAAGTCTGTTAAGAATTAATAAAAATAACTATTATTATCTTACAATAGCCTAAATCTGAGAAAGGTGAGAAGTTGGGAAGGTTCTAATATAAATATTTTGTCACATTTATATTTTTCTAGTATCTGAAAATGCCTTCGACAACGCTTACCGAGGTGTTCATGAGATCACGGTAGACATACCGATCCTTATCGACTCAAATTCGCGATATCGGTCGGTGAAAAGGTACACAGAATGCCGCACTTGCGACTTACCGACGACTGTCGATAACTGAGTCTTACCGATATCGATTTCTCTCGGAAACGTGTTACAGAATAGCGCTCCAGGTCGGCGCTGACGCATTTCCAGGGCTGGTGATTCGGTGATGGCTGCATTTTTCCAGCGGGTTTCATCTGGGACGATTTATACTTCTGACAGGAGTCACAGCTACGGACATATTTAGCGACGTCGCGGTACATACCAGGCCAGTAGTATCTGGTCGCAACCCTGGCGATGGTTTTGGCTATGCCCATGTGTCCGGCGGTAGGGGCATCATGCATCTCCTGTAGGATGTTACGGCGGTCGGTTTCAGGACACACAGTTTCCAAGGATTTGCTAATTCTGGCTCTGTGAGATCATTTGAGTCCCAGAAATGGCGGTATAATCGGTCTTCTCGGATACAGTAGTCGGGAAATGCTTGTGGATTCTGTTGAACTTCTTCTTTCTTTCGCTCGTACCATGAGCATCCACTTAACGGTTCTACTATTGCTATTTCTTCGGTACCTTCTTCAGTCTCGACCCGAGGTTCTCGGGATAAGGCATCGGCTACCTTATTCATTCCTCCACGGCGGTATTTGATGTCAAAATCGTATTGTTGTAAGAACATACTCCAAAGTGCTAGTCGGCCTGCAGGGCTCTTGATGGAGTGGAGCCATCGTAACGACTGATGATCTGTGATCACGGTGAAGTGGTAGCCTTCCAGGTAGGGTCGCAGTTTTTCAATTCCCCAGACTATGGCTAAGCATTCTTTCTCGGTCACGGAGTATTTCTTCTCGGTCGAGGATAATGAGCGACTGGCATAGGCAATAACATGCTCTCCTTCGTCTAATGGTTGGGTGAGAACGGCTCCGAGTCCATGGTCGGAGGCATCGGTTTGCAGCACGAACGGTTTATCGAAGTCCGGGGAAGCGAGGACTGGTGCTTCTGTCAGGCAAGCCTTGAGTTTGCCGAAAGCTTCTTCTTGTTCGGGTCCCCATTTCCATCGATTGTTCTTCTTGAGTAATCGATGCAGTGGTGCGGCAACTTCAGAAAACGACGGTACAAATATTCTGTACCAGGAAGCTGTTCCCAAAAAGCGGCGTAAACCTCGGACGTTTGTTGGAGCGGTCATTTCAGCGATGGCAGTAGTTTTCTCAGGGTCGGTGCGAATTCCTTCGGATGTTACAAGGTGGCCCAAATATCTTAACGACCTTCTTCCAAATTGGCACTTCTCGGGATTGACGCGTTTGCGGCGCGGAGACGGCGGAAAACCTCTCGAAGGTTAGCGAGATGTTCTTCGAAGGTGCTTCCTAACACTATAATGTCATCTAGATAGGTGAAGCAATAGGGGTCCATCTCTGGCCCGATTATTCTGTCCATGAGACGTTGGAACGTAGCGGGTGCAGCATGTAGCCCAAAAGGCATTACTCGGAACTGGTACAATCCTCTGCCTGGAACGGTGAAAGCAGTGATTGGTTTGCTGTCTTCTGAGAGAGCTATTTGCCAGTAGCCTTGACGGAGGTCGATGCTTGATATGTACTTAGCTCTCCGGAGCTTGTCTAGAACGGCGTTGATGAAGGGTAATGGATAAGCATCTTTCACGGAGACGGCGTTTACTTTTTGAAAGTCTATACAGAACCTTGGTTTTCCATCTTTCTTGCGGACGATGACAACTGGAGAGCTCCATGGGCTCTCTGACGGATCTATAATACCTTCTTCCAACATCTTATCTACTTCCTCGTTTATTATTTCCTGCATCCGCGGGTTCTGAGGGCGGTAACGTTGCTTTATCGGTTCCGGATTGGAAAGACGGATCCGGTGTTCGACTAACGGGGTCACTCCTTGGATATCCTCAAATGACGGTAGTTCCTTGTCCAGCAACCTTTGTAATCGGATTTCTTCATCTTTGTTGAGAGTTAGCGGCGGTCTTGTCTCGGGGGGTCCGATGGGCAAGCATGGTACGGGCGGAGTTTCCTTTGTGTTCGCACTGTGTTTCATCCTGATTTGTCCACTTCCTAAGTCCAGATTAAATTGTCTTTTTCGGAGTATGTCCATTCCTATCACCATATCGGAGGAGAGTCCACAAAGATGACCAAGCGTTTCGTGAAAACGGTCTTCTCCTATCTGTAGGTCTACTTGGTATATCTCGGAGACGGTGACGGTTTCTCCATTAGCTAGGCGGACGCAACTTGCAGAGTTGGGTGTTTCCGTATTCCTATCGTTTCCCATAGTCTGGCTATCCTGTCTCCTACGTAAGACATCACGGCTCCGGTGTCGATCAGTGCTTGTACAGTACCTCCCGGAATTACGACGGAGAGATGCGGACGTGGGTCCATAAGGAGTGATACATCGTAGGAGCTGGAGGGGATAACGTGTGGCGGGGTCTCCTGGGGTTGTTCGAAAGGTGTTGTTACGGTGGGAATTTGACAGGTGCGGTTGTTTGACGGGTTGGCGGCAGGAGAAGTGGCTCTACGGGGGTGGTCGTTAGACGAAGTAGGTGCCTTTTTCTGTTGATCGGAAGGTGTTACGGGGAGTGAAGGATCCTGGGTACGGTTGTTTGGTGGGTTTACGGAAGCGTGGTGCGACGAAGCAGCGGTAGAGGAGGCTTCCTGATAGCGGTAATTGGACAGTGTGGCATGAGAACGGTGGCTTGACTCGCTTGGGGAAGGATCTGAGGTGTTGGGAGACGGGTAAACGGTAGGTGAGGATACCTTGGTTCGGTTACTTGACGGGATGCTGATGTATTGATTTGTACGTGGTCGGTTTTCTCTGTCGGAGGATGTTGCATTAGGTGAGGCGTTTTGGGGGCTATGCTGCGCAGGCCTCGTATTGTCGCAGCGCCCTAGTGGTTTTCCGGCCGTGGACATGGGCAATCCCGGGACATAACTCCATCCCGCTTGCATCTTGAACAGAAGATCCGGGGAACTGCTTGACATTGACTGCGAAAATGTCCGGACTGACCACATTGCCAGCATTCTCGGTTCCTATCGGACAGGCGATTTGTGGGTTGATTCGCAGCGGTATTCGGTGAGTTAGGACGGCGATCTGAAGTCCAAGTAATTGGTGCGGATCCTCGTTCGTCGGTTCTTGCTGTCACGGTGTTGTTGCTAGTGTTCGGGGTCGATGGGTTACGGGTGGACGGAGTAGTAGAAGTGAATCGTCGTTCTCTATTGATTGGTGTCGGAGTGGAAATACGAAAACGATCTTGGTGCGGATTCTGTCGCGGAGTCTGTGGCGGTGCTTGAGCTTGCTCGCACTCGTAGCGTAAAAGTTCGTATTCCCGAACGGTCTTCGCAAATTCTTGTACATTCGAGAAATCGGTACGGCGAATTTGGCATCGAAATTCCGGGTGAAGGTTTCGGTAAAGCCAATTTAATTCCAGCTCCGGGGTGATGTTTCCATTAACGTTTGCATATCGGTGATATATGCGGCGGTACTTTCTTCAAGCTGGTGTACTCTTCTGCTAATGGTTACTTCCAAATCGAATTGGTAGTTTACCGGAAAGAAAAAGTCTCGGAAGGCGTTACTGAAAGCTTGCCAGCTGGACCAGTATTTTCGGTTGTTCCGGAACCAAAGTGCTGGTATTCCTTGTAAGAGTTCCGACATAGCTTGCAGAAGACGGTCGTGTGAGATGGCCTGTGATTCTCGAATCTCCTCAAGCCTCTCAAGGAAAGCAGCAGGGTCTCCATTTCCATTAAAGCTGATTCGCCAATCATGGGTCCTCAGCGGCAACATTGTCGGTCCAGAGCTTGGTTTGGTTACAGGTTGTACTCCTATTATCGAGCCGTGAAGCGCACTTGTCATGACCGGTTCTCCTGCACTGGTCACGGTGACAGCAGGTGTTGTCGTGGGGGCTGGAATTCTTTCGGATGTCTTTGGAAATACAAATGGCATCGATGTTGTCGGTACGGGTGAAGGACGGCCTTCTCGGATGAATTGTATGAGTCGGCGTCTCTGGTCATCTACGGTACCTGGTATCACTAGCCTGAACTTGGCTAGCTCTGCCTCCAATTCGTCTTTTCTTAGGTGGTAAACCCATCCAATGCGGGTGTCGGTCGATTCCTCCTTCGGTAGCGGGTTCTGAGCGGCGGTAGCTTCGTTCGGATTGCTAGTAGATTCGGTCTTCTTCAGAGGCATCTTTTTGGTATCGGAATTCGTACGTCTTACTTATTCAACGGTCAGAAACGTTCTTTACTCCTTCTAGAGCTCGAATCTCGAGACTGGTGCGTCTAAACGGTGAACGGTTGGTGGGGATCGATTCTGCGCACTCGAAAACCTATAAAATAAGGTGTCACTCGGTAGGGTGCCCCTTCTTCTGGGCAAAAGTTGACAATCTGTCAAAATGACAGGTCTGCGGATTTGTATGTAGGAAGGTCTCCTGAGATTTTTGCAGTGATTTTCGGTTACCTTCTATGACGGGATTAATTTCTTCAACTCAAAAACGGTTTGCTCTTGACTATCGGTGATCAGCGAACTCGGTATGCCATAGAACGGTCCCTGCTCAGGAGCCAAATTTGTAACGACCTTTCCGTCGCTACTCGTATATTTGACGCCTAAACTCTGGTAACGGATGCCTCGGGCGCCAGTTTTTTAGAGTGGTATGCTCCACTTGCTCCGGGCAGCGTCAGTGAAGAAGGAAAATACTCCAGGGGTCAATATGGTGTTGACGAATGCACTGTAGCCGGTGAAACAGATTTTACCTGTCCTCCTGGATTGCCAACCTGGGTATTCGCTGCTGTATTTTTCCTCGGAGTTGCAAGAAGTTGAAGGAAAACAATGCTTATTCTCAATATATTTATTAAATCCTTCTGGTTCGGTTCTCGGCGTGGTGTTCTTCTTGCTGCTATGTCGGCGGACTAACTCTGCCTTTCGATTCGGTCGCTTGCCTTTTAGTGCTACCAGTAAAATATACGTCGGTGTATTATTCGGCGTGGGGGCTGGCCTACTACAGAGCTTTCAGAGTTTTATCGGTGCGCGGAGGTGATACAACCCTTGTAAAAACTAATGTCGCGGAAGAATTAAATATTACATTAAAACCGGGCTATTTTTCTGATCTCAGACGTACCAGAATTATATTTTTACGTTAAGAAATAACCGTAATACAAATTTACATATAAAACCGGAATAATTGTTGCTTTTGCAAATCTGAAAATTAGTAACTTCGTTACAACGTAATGGTAAAATATTGAGAAAGTCATCCTAAATCCAATATTAGATGATTTGGTAGTCAACCAAAGAGTGCGGGAAACAGTACTTTACCGGCAAGTCATCGTGGGCGTCAAAAAAAAACTACGGACACTAAAGTCAGTCTAGTCTGCTGTTGAAGACGATTTTTCATATTATATATTGTAATGTTGTATATTGGTGATGGTGAGATATTGATTATAGTATGTAATTTTGAATGCTCTTTCTAGCTACTTTCATTTTGAAAGTTGAGCGCCATAAAGATTTTTTTTATTTCAATTTTCATTTTTATACTATTTTTATTTTTTTTTGTTCAGTAAATTGCTCTATTTATATTTTTATACTTAAGAAGGTGGTGGTCGTGCCTCTTTCAAGAACATTTCAACTGATCAGACTGTGTGTTTAAGGTTAAGCGTAATTTTAGAAAAATTAATTATTCGTTTTATTCGAATTATTTCATTAATAATGCAAATTCATCAACTCATAGAAATAAAAAAATGTGCAACACATATACAATACTGCTTAAGAAATGAAATGCGATGGAAACCAAACTATGCTACGATGTGATGTGGATGAGATAAATTTTATGAGGGTGAAAGTATAAACAATGTAAAATAACCTATAAATTTTGTAATAGGCGTGTCGATAGATTTTGAAATACTTTTCCGTAATGTGAGTACACAGTCATCATTTACGAAAAAACCTTTATTCCGGTAATAAACTCAAGTTTAATGAAGTTTAAAGCCATTTTACAAGTATTTTTTGAATAGTTCGCCAAAACAGCTCGCAGGTATCATGGCGTCGGCTCTGACATCACGCCTAGGTAAACATGTCATTGTGAAAACATTGTCAAAACATTGAATCAATTCATGTCATAAAAATAAATTCCAAAGTTTATAAGTGATGTGCAGTACCGCAGTGTAAAAACACATCAATAAGAACACCCAACAAAGTGTTTGTACATGTTCCAAAAAAGAAAATAATAAGAGATAAGTGGTTGAAGCTCGCAAGGCGGAACCCGAACGACGTAGTCACGAATTCGCCACTTTATTTTTGTGAAGACCCACTTCCCGTTTTAGTTGCACATAATTGATAATATTAGAAAAAAGAGGACTGCAAATTTTACTGGATGGGAGAAGACAGCTCTTTTAAACCTAATATATAGTCATAAAACAATTATAGAAAATGAAAGGACCGATGCAGTTACCTGGCGTGAGAAGGAAAACACGTGGATTAAAATAAATTCGCTATTTAATAGCCAATCTCCGCAAGGAATACCACGAACAAAAGAGTCTCTCAAGAAACTTCACGATAATTTGAAAAAAACAGTAGGAAAGAAGTGGCACAGGAAAAGAAGGAGATCTTTGAAACAGGAGGTGGGCCACAAGAAACAGTGATAAAGGATCCATCGACAGATTTAATTTTAGACATTATCAACCCAAAAACGGTATATGGGATTGGAAATATGTTTGATTCAGACTCAATCTGTATAGCAACACCAACTGACCATTCCTTCATAGAGGCTACAATTCTGGGGAGTTTATGGATAAATTCAATGTTTCATTCATGAAAATATATAGCTTCTGTTCTTAAGTTAGATAAACTGTATTTTGGCTTTGTTAATTTAACAAAGTTTCTCCATTTTTGCCTGATGGAAAAATGATTAATAATGAGGTGGCACTTGATGAATCTCCTATTATTATAGTCAGCGTCACTTTTGTTAACAAATGTATATTAATTATTATTTGTGCCATCGTCAATTTATCGAACCCCATGAATTTTGAATCTTTCATTCTCCTATTAACTCAAAGTAAAACTGCTGCAGGTGTTTTAACAGAGATCCTAACGGTACATTGTTGCTTGAATGGGCACCTGAAAAAACTCAAAATAGTGGAAGAAGAAGAAAGTAGATTTTGTGACGTGGAAGAAAAATCCTCCATCCACATTACTTCCAGCTGCGCAGAACTCCTAGAGCACAGTACCTGGGAGATTACTGGAAAGAAAAGGAACATTTACCCAAGTTGAAGCCTGCAGATATCCTTAAACTACTCCGGGAAATAGGGCTTAAGGAGCTCCTAGTTTCTGAGGCTCTCCTCAGAAATGAAGTAGAAGTATGGGGGCACAATCGTTTTTTAGGTCTTAGTGAATGTTACCCCAAAAATACATTCTTACATAAAACAATTGTAGATAGATTGTATATTTACTAATAAGAGTATATACGATAAGCGGTTAATTTGTTACTTATTATAGCACACTGTACACTCTAAGGAAGTACACTCTACATTGTGCGTCGTTATGAAACATCGTCTGAGGATGCTAACTGGCTCGACGTAGACGAAGTTGATGCAAGTGGCTTAACAATTCCAGAACCGTCTTCGTCTGCACTCCAGATGCCAGTGATAAAAGAATATAAGTGGCTAGCAAACCCATGGACAGTGGAGCAGTAATTTCAATCGAATTGTTTTTATAGACCTACTTAGATACTTGGTTAATAGTTGATTATTTTTTAATTTTGTTAATAATACGATTTTCTTTTCGAGTAAAATGTTTAATATTAGTTGGGTTTCCATTTATAATTGCATTGTCAAAGATTAAAATAAAAATGTTATTCTATTTTAAGAGTTTATTAGTAAAAAAGCTAAAATAGGAGAATGAAGGATGAAAACAATTGTGTGTGTAGCCAAAAATTTATAAAAAATAAACAAAATACGCAGGTGTAGCGGATTAAAAATCTGTTTTATCTAGTGTTATTACCGTAAAGGCAATTAAAACTATACCAAGGATATAATCTGTAACATACTTTTTTGCGACTTTAGGGTAAAAATGGTCACTTGAGTGTTACGTAAAGTTTAGAGAGTGGGAGGGGGAGTACAGAAAAACGTTACGGTGCGTTACAAGGGGAGGAGGGGGGGGTCAAAAATCTTCAAAAATTGCGTTACGTAATACTTGAGCGCTCCCTTAGTAGTTTCAGACATTTTTTTCCGTTTTTGATAGGTTTTATAAATTTCCATCTCTTTCCGCTGTTCAATTCTGTTAATGGGGTTTATTGGTTTCCGGAAATAATATTTGAATACCGGGCGATCCAAAAGTTTCGCTCGGTTATTTGAATTCATTTTGTATCAGGAATCTCATTGAATCGCCGACTTTCTCGGGTTTTTCCGAGATTCCTTTTTTTGTCACCGCCGTTCAAATTTGTTGATAGTAACTCCCGATTTGTAGGAACAATATTTGATTGCTGGACAATTCAAAAGTCTCATTCGGGAATTAAATTCTGACTAGAATCTCAACCAATCGCCGTCTGTCTCGAGTCTAGTTGACATTCTTATCTCTGTAATTGTTTTGTCAAAGGTATTTTTTTAAATTTGTCTAACCACTACTTAGCACCCCAACATATTCAGTAATACTGAATACAATAGCAAATGTTGTAAAACCACTGAGTCCGAATAAACTATATTGTTCTGATTTACATTATACGTGAATCGTTTTTATATACAATATCTTTTATATCCTGGCTGGTGTATATAATTTTTTTGCTTGAGTGCCTGTCCTCCTGCTAGCAGTATTAGCAGGTACGGATAAGTTAGTTCTTTGCGCACTTTAGATAACTTCAACTCTGTGTTCTTTTAGATTGTCACTTGTCATAGTTCAATTTAGGTTTCTTGGTAATTTCCCCAGACAAGGAAAGAAGATGTACAGAGGACAGATCGAGACGTGAACGGTGGGAGAACTTCGAGATGCGCGAAGCCACAGTCAGTGTTAAACAGAGAAAGTATTCGGAAAAGAGAAAGGCAAAGATACGATGATGCGGACTAAGGGGCAAATGCAGATATTTACATATTGAAACTAATTTGTGATTTATTTTGTATTCAAATACGTATTTGAAATTTTTTTGATGAGTGAAATTTAATCTGAATAAATTTTCTCAATAGGTAAATCCTATTAGGTATATTTCATTGTCACAGATAGCGATAATAATTATTCTAAAGAACCCAAACCATCTACTAATTACATAATGGTTGAAGAATGTACTTCCTTATCCAATATTGATGACATTTTAATGTTAATAGGCTATTAACACAATTTTCTCTCAAATATTCTATTAATATTCAGAAAAACTAACTTAGTACAATGAGTCAATGATTACCTTCAGCAAAATAAATCTTAATCAATTTGTAAAATGCGTTTATTTGTTGGTCGAACCCAAGAAATTGAAAAATATGTGATAATGTTAGTTAAATGGGAATTAATAAAATCAATATAAAAATCAACGATCCAAAAAACAATTCTTCAGAGTCAGAATCACTGAGTTCCGTTTGACTTTCCGATTCAGAACCTTCAGCCGAATTAATGATAAAATTGTCTGTAACTTCGTCTATCCAAGATTCCCCTTCCATGAACTTTTCTTCCCACTTTATCGCATGATCACAACGTTTTTTCCATTCATCAGCACCAAATTCGTCGAAAAAGTTATCACATAACTGTTGAACGTCTGTAATATTGAATGATACATTTTTAAGTGCAACATACAGCAATTCTTTATTAAAAACCGATATATTTTCCAGTAGCAGGCAGATTTCTCGAGAAATTATATTTTTTGTTAACCCTTTATATAATTATAATAGTTACCCGCTGGAATCAAAATATAGACTTCAAAAAGCTCAAGAAGATGCGCGAAATAATTTAGTTTTCAGTAAAGTGGAGAGAAAAAAGACTTATGACGTGACGTATAAAAAAGACGATCTTGTATTAGTGAAAAGTAAGGTAGGGAATAAACTGTCTAGTACCTATGAAGGACCGTATGTAGTGGGCTAAACGTAAGAATTATCCGGAAGGGCAAGGAAGTGCTTGTTCATGAAAACAGAACAAAACCTTATTCATCGTAATAAGTCGAGTAGTAGTTTAGTATATTTCACCTCAATAATTGTATTTTAGTATAAGTAAGGAGAGAGAATTTTCATTTTGTATCATGAAAATTCTTCGAATTTTTCAGGTTAGATGTAGTGGTGAACTAGAAAATATAATTTTATATTATTATCAAAAAGTTTTCAAGGATAATATGGTTAATGACCCAATCGATATTTGCTCATGCTGTTTCTATGGCCACGAGTTACAGGAAGTTGAGTTCAATCACTTACTGCATCGATAGAAACAGCAACTAAGCAAAATAAGCAATTCTTACACATTGTTATAAGGAATTTATAAATATAAGTGAGTTTTTGTAGAAGTAGTCAATAAAGTTCATTCGTACGAGTTAGTTGCATTATTCTTATACAAGGAAAAACAATTCCTATTACAGGGCCATCACACGTGTTGTGTTGGCTAAAGTCGCACCCCTTGAGGTGGGATATTTTTGTAGCCAACAGAGTAGCTCAAATTCAGGAAATGACTGCGTCTTTTGAGTGGCGGTATATAAGGTCAACATCATATACCCCTGTTTTTACGAAATTAGTAATATGAACCAAGTAGTTTTAAAAACTGAACTTAACAATATAGGCGACAATGTAACTACAATATACACTGATGGATCGAAATGTGATGAAGGAACTGGCGCAGCATTTTTTGTTTCAAACTCCAATTATGTCGAAAGATTTAGAATTCCCAACTATTGTTCTGTTTTTTCCGCAGAAGCTTTCGCCATATCAAAAGCATTAACTTGGTGTACGTTAAATCCGATCCAAATAGCTGTTATTATGTGTGACTCCAAATCAGTATTACAGGCTATAGAAGGTTCTCCACTCAAGTGCTACAGACAAAATACAATTTTAGAAATAAATTGTAGACGCTGTGCAAAAAGGATCCAAAGATACTGCACAATCAGCGATATTAGCAAATATTAATCAGCATCCTCTAACTTCAAGTACAATTACAAGTAACATCGGAGGAAGTATCGAAAACAATCTTGCACGTACACCATTGCAATTCATAAATTGCACTAATAATAATTTTACTTTCAATTTTTACAGTGATTCAAATAAATAATTATTCTGAATCGCTATATTTATGTAACAATGTAACGCGTTTTCACTTGCTCCTGCCAAATTGGAACGTCACTTTTGAGACCTCTGAAATCTTTCACTTTTTTGGGCGCCAGATTTTAAGCGTGGTTGACTCCACGGCCCCTTGACCTCAACCGTCAAGAGTTCCAGGTAACCTCATATGGAGGTACCGTTAGTTCCAGGGGTAAAATTGTATCCCATCCGGTCGGGTTATTTCTGAAAAATATCCTCACTTGTCCTAGAATAAAATCAATATCCTGACCCACACTACGGAGACACTAAATTCATGCAGCAACCCAACTACTCTACCCTAGGGGTACTTTATCCTATACAGTGGGTCAGTAAATCACAAAAGTGCGGTTTTGGTTTATTGCGAGTACCTTAAAGAATATCTGTACAGAATCTACAAAAGGAAACCATACCCCGGTATCAAAAAAATTACAGAAATACGAACAGTATACGGTGAAACTACCGAAAGTATTAAATCAAGCCCTATTAGAAACGAAATGGGAAGAATATAAGCGAGAGAGGTTTTATAAGCATAGACGATATTTTGTATGAATAAGAAGCGGTAAAAGCGTAAAGTAAACTTCACAATTCAGGGGTCTTCTCATTGAACTCGGTTACTAAAATACAGGAATATCGCAAAAGAAAGGGCGGAAAGTGTTTCTAGTTCTCAAACACCTGGCACTACTCAGTATTTCAATTGGAACGTGACACGGAAAACGGGATTGAATATAGCAAAACGCAAGATTCGTTCGTTCATTATTCAAAAGACCACCTGTTTTCTACTTCTATTCCAAAAACAATCTTACCTACACAGCAGCTACTGTTAACTTCGGCAAGAAAAAGAACAAATAACATAAAAAAAATACTACACAAAATCGGCTGACGGACCGTTGGTCGGTAGCTATCTAGATTCGAGGTCAACCTTTTTGTCAAACTATCTCTGTTTTTGTCGCTCTAGTCTTCACAGACCGTGGGGAAACATGAATTTTGTAGTCACAGCGCGGTCGACTTTAAAATTCAATGAAAACGCAAGATTGTACATGTCTGATTCGATAAAAGTATATCGCGTGGTCATAGAGAAATAGTGTACATAACTTGTGCGAAAGTGATTTTTCGCACTCGTGGGACAATACTTATCATTCGTCTGCACTCCTTACGTAATATACTATAAAAGCGCATAGTAACGATGAAATGTTTGGGAACTTAATCGATGAAAATAAGTATCCCAATTCAAGGCAATGTGCGCTAAAAATAATATGAAAATAATATGTTGTCTGACACCAACAAAATAAAGTTATGAAATATCCGTTTTTTCAATGCCTATTTATACCTGTTGATTATCTGTAAAATATGCGTCCTCGGTGATTTTCAAATTTAGTATTACATCCTTAACCCTTAAATACATGATGTTGCTATTAAACAACAAACCACGGCTGTTTCAGTTCAATTCTAAAGGCCAAATTTGAATATCAATTCTATTCCTAATTGTAGAGTGTTACAGTTTGAAGACGTTGGCTGAATTAAAATCAAATGATTTGCTAATTCGAATTAGTTTAATAAAATACTAATCTTCATAATAAAATAAATGTTACCTTTTTATTAAAAGATACCTGTAAACATTGAAGAAAAGAAATTAATGTGAATTTTCTCAGCAAGTGGATACAGCTTAATTTGGGAAATGTATATATTGTTTACTTAATTAAGTTGTTTAAATTTCAATTGTTAAAGGACAATGTCAAAAGAAAAACAGGTTTTAAAGACAGTATTTGACCTTCCAGTGCCACAACTTAACCAGTGATCAAATTATGTGGTTAATTAATTTCAACTGGTTGTGATTAACAAAATTTTTAACCTTTGTAAACTTGCCTAAGGATTTGACTTAAAAATCGAAGGTACGAAGGATGTCAATGTAAGAACTTCCTGCTTCGTTCTCTTCTCTTGGTTTTTTTTTTTATTAGCATGTGCTTAATTTTACTCAAATTTGAGGATTTATAAATCAAGCTGAAAGGAAGGTAGACCTGAAGCATAATAATCAATTAGTTGATTTATACTCTTTAAGAGGATATAACCAGGTCTTACCTGTGAATTCAAATAGAGGCCGGACTCCCATCTACAGGTAGGTCTTTTCATTTTGCGCAGTCCTTATAAAAATACCATTAAACATACAGGCATAATTGATTTAATCGACACTTACATTATTCTAGGCCTCTTCCTATATATCAGTTTTCTCTTACTTCTTTGATTGTTAATCGCTGGCTTTCTCACCTGGATTTTCAAATACAAATCATCTTGGTCTCATTTAGTTTATTAGATTTCCCAGCTACACCAGATAATTAGATACCATCCACCAACACTACACAAGCTCCCACTACTTAGTTTGAAAGGCACAGATAACAACAGTCATGGTTCATACCATTAGACAGTACACATGGCTCTCAATACCGAGTAACTACAAAACGGTAAAACGAGGTAGTATCTAAGCAAAGATACAACTTATTGTTACTTACATAAGAGTTCTCTTCAGTTATATTGTAAGTATTTATGTAAACCAAAAGGATTTATATACAAATGAAATTGAAATCAAAGATATTATAATGCAGCTAAAAAATAAAAAAGTGCCAGGTTATGACGGTGTAAAAGCAGAAAGTCTAAAAGTCATTAGAAATGAAATCGCGAAACCACTCACACATTTGATTAATAAATCATTACAAAAGGGTAAATTTCCAACTGCTCTTAAACTTACAATCATAACCCCAATTTACAAGAATGGAGAAAAAACTGAGGCCGTTAATTATAGACCAGTGTCACTTATTAGTAATATAGCTAAAATATTTGAAAAAGTAATTCAAATAAGACTAAATAAATTTTTAGAAAAACACAAATTGCTGTCTACATCACAATACGGTTTCAGACAAAATAGATCAACACAGGATGCCATTAAATCTTTAACAGGAAAAATGTACAGTGCTATAGATAAATCCAATCCCTCAATAGGAGTTTTTCTAGACCTAGCCAAGGCGTTCGACACTGTCGATCATGGAATCCTTTTAAACACACTGGAGGATATTGGTATTAGGGGTATTCCACATGACCTCTTTAGAAATTATTTAATAAACAGAAAACAAAAAGTAAAAATAAAAGATACATATAATAGTGAAAAAATAATCTCATGTGGAGTGCCTCAGGGAACGGTTTTAGGACCAATCCTATTTAATATTTACTTGAATAACCTATTTATGCTAGAAACAAACTGCAAAATCATCAGTTTCGCCGACGATACCGTATTGTTTTGTGAAGATAGCAACTGGTTCAGCTTAAAACAGAAAGTAGAACAAGACTTGGAAGCTGTCAAGAAGTGGCTCGATTTCAGACTTTTGTCGCTTAACATCAGTAAAACAGTCTACTTACCAGTTAGTTCCTATGCCAATGCTCTTCCAAATTATGAACTGCTTATTGAAAATCTTGCAATATTTCCTAGTAAAACAGTTAAATATCTCGGTATTATAATAGATCAAAATTTAAGGTGGGATCAACACATACAACATCTTTTAAAAAAGTTACGATATATATTATTTAAATCCAAAGAAATTTGTAAAATACTTAACTTTAAGCAAAAGCAAATGATATATAAAAGTTTGGTGGAACTTCATCTAAATTACGGAATAGTGGGCTGGGGTGGAGTTTCAAAAACACATCTTTCAGTATTAGAAATCCTTCAAAAACGTTTTCTTAGGACAATTCTTCGTCAAAGCTATGATTGTCCAAGCAATACTCTTTACTTTCAGAGTGAAATATTTGATATCAGGCAACTATTTTGTACAAATATCTGTATCATCCAGAACGCTAACAAACACGAACTGATAAATTTAAGTCACAAATATGACACGCGAAATAAAACGGAATTTACTACTAATATTTGGGTCCTAAAATTTATAATTCACTTCCATCCGATATTAGGAATGAAACTGGAGAGTTTCTATACAAAAAAAAGTAAAACAATTTGTATTTGATATGTCCAGAAATTTTGTAGAGGAACTGATTCAATGATCCGGTTATTGTTATTATTATGTATTTGTTATTGTTATTATTATGTATTCTTGTATTTTTTGTGTTATACCACACACAAGTATCTTTGTCGTACTTCGTGGTACACCTGTTTATTTGTACTGATTTTTCTTAAAAGCTTATATTTTGTACGTAATATTGTATGCGAATAAATATTATTATTATTATTATTATTATTATTATTATTATTATTATTATTATCATTCCAAGTATGCACTTGCTCAGCACTTGCTGGTAATGTCCACCTATCCCGAGCGTGTGTAAACGCAAATGGGATTAGGCTCGGAAGTCACATATTTAGAAATTTACGGACAGTGTGACAGGTATTTAGGATGGCAGCCTTCTGCAGATCGATGTAAGTATTTTTGTGAAGACCCAGTTTGGTAAGGCTATCTTGTAGAGTTTTGGGAATTAGTCCCGTAGATGAAACGATGATCGGTACCACCTCTATTTTCTCTGCATGCCACATCTGTCTTACCTCAATTGCAAGATCGGTGTATTTTGCAATTTTCCCGTTGTATTTGTCCAGAATATTGTTATTATTGGGTACTGCAACATCCACCAGATAAACAGAGTTAGCTTTTTTATCCACAACTACAATATCAGGCCGGTTATTCGTCACCCGTCTATCGGTGATAATTGACCTATCGTAGTATAGTCTAAAATCAGCATTCTCTAGCACCGAATTCGGGTGGTACTTGTAATATGGGGTGTAGGTGTTCACTAATCCAAATTTGTTGGCCAACTTCTGATGGATGATGTTGCAAAGTTGATTGTGCCTGCGTAGGTAATCAATGTTAGCTAAGGCTGAACATCCCGACGTGATGTGTTGTATCGTCTCTGTTGTTTGTTGGCACCTTCTGCACTTGTCCGTAGCGATGTTTGGATCTTTCATGACAAATTTCTTGTAATTGTTGGTATTAATTACTTGGTCTTGAATTGCCGTCATAAATCCTTCTGTTTCTGGAAATAATGTTCCATCAGATAGCCACTTATTTGATGCTTCCTTGTCGATATGAGGTTGATTGAGGTCGTGATGATGTCGACCATGAAGCGCTTTCTGAGCCCACTCCACTTGTTATGTAAATTAACTATGTCCACTAGACCTCTCCCTCCTTCTCTTCTTGGTAGTGTTGTCCTGATAACTGATGATGTCGGATGGTGAAATTTGTGTTTGGTCATCATGGTACGGGTTGTTCTTTGAATATCCTCCAGCTCTGTCTTTGTCCACTTCAGAATTCCAAATGAGTATGTCAGGATCGGTATGGCGTAGGTGTTAATTGCTTCTGCTAGATTTCCTGCGTTCAACTGGGATTTCAATGAAGTAGTTACCCTTTGAGTGAACTGGCTCCTAATTTTGATTTTTGCTTGCTTTTGGTCTAATAGCTTAGCTTGCTGAAATCCTAGATATTTGTAGGTCTCGCCATTTTGCATGGCAGTTATAATATTCCCATTGGGTAGTAACACATCTCCGTTAACGATTTTACCCTTCTCGATATTTAAGGTTTTGCACTTGTCTAATCCAAATCCCATTTGTATATCACTGGAGAATTTTTCAGTGATATTGAGTAAATGTTGAATTTGACGCTGGTTGGATGCGTATATTTTGATATCATCCATATATAGAAGGTGGGAAACAGTGCAGCTAGTGTTCCTGTTGGCTTAAAGGTTTATAGCCGTAATCCGTATCGTTGAGTAGATTGGAGAGTGGGTTCATTGCCAAACAGAACCAAAGTGGACTAAGGGAGTCACCCTGGAAGATCCCCCTACGGATGGAAATTTCATCAGTTTGGAGGTATTGGCCATTTATTTGTAAATGAAGGTTCGTTCGCCAGTGCTTCATCGCTGATTCAAGAAAAGTAACAACAGTGGGATGTACTTTGTAAATTTGCAGAACTTTCACAAGCCAGGAATGTGGAACGCTATCAAATGCTTTCCTGTAATCTACGAAAGCCGTGTGGATGTTGCGCTTTTCCTTTTGCGCCTGTTTCAGTATAACTGAATCAATGATAAGTTGTTCTTTGCAGCCTTGGTGATCTCGTCTGCAACCTTTCTGTTCTTCTGACAGGATGTTGTTTTGGTCCAAATGTCTGTAAATACGGTTAGTGATGCAAGCCGTTAATATTTTTATATAGTTGGTAGGCAGGTTATGGGCCTGAGATGATATAGGTAGGTATTAAGAATTTATATTTTATTTAACATAAAAAAAAGGTTTTATATTGTAACTATATTATAAGTTGATTGACCCGAGCACCAGGTCATGTGGCTCAGGTTAATATCCAAATAGATTGCAATAAAATATTATTTTGTAATACGTATATGCTGAATATCTAAAAATGGATAATGCTGTGTAGCAGCATGTGCCGATTAGCAAACAGGAAATACCTTTTTGCTAATTGGCGATATCCAAGGGATATATTTGATTTTAGTATTAAAGTTAAGTTGATAGAGTTAACTTGTGTTTTAATTATATACCCTCTATGGCCTAACCTTGGAAGAACCGACAAGAGTTTACATATTACTTCATTACATGGCGACCCTTAGCCAGTGTTAGGTCAATTGAGGGGAAAAAATGGAAAAATTAAAAAGTTTTTTTTTAAATAGAGATATTACCGTTTGAGTTATAGCAACATTTAATAAAAATCTATTTTCTTCGGTTAAGTAATAATAGTGAAATAAAGCCGCAATGGGTGGACAGGAGTCAAAAGAGAAGGAAGAAATTATAATTGCTCAAGCAGGAAACAGTGGAGGACAAACGAACAGTCTAGAGCAAAGCATGGAATGGTCAATCAAAAATATTGCTGAGCTCATTTTCGTTGCATTGGTACTAGGGTTCATCATTACATATATATGTTACCGTGAAAGACCGAAATTAGTGAATGTCGACATACACCGGTTAATGTCGACAGTCACCAAATGTGTTGGTGAAAGACCGAACATTTATTAGTTTTATTATAAATTCGGACCTTCACCGGTGTATATCGACAAACACACATAGGCTTCGGTCGATGTCGGAAATGACAGGTTAAAACTCGCTTTTTGCGATTTCTTCTTCCCTTCCATGTGGGGTTGTCCTTGTCGCCAATTTTACGCAAGGTTTGACTGATAGCGTGTGTGCAATCCTACTAATTCAATTTTAATATAAGTTAGGTGTTATAATTTGTGTTCAATGGCTATTGCTGTAAGTAGTGATCAGTTTCTGGAAAAGTTACATACTCTAATTAGAAGTAAACGAGAAGACAATTGTTTTTATTTTTCTCAAGAAAGGTACTCTAAAATCGTCTCAGAAGTAATTTCAGCTAAAAGTAAGTGCAGTACACCTTTGGACTATAGGCGTTTAAAACGTTTTGACATTTTAAAAGTTAGTGACGAACAAAAGTTAATTGTGCCATTAAAACCAGGAGAAACGAATATTCAATATTATGTTACAAATAAAGAGTTGTTTAATATACTTTCCGAAACTCACATACGAACAGGCCATGGAGAAAGAACACGAATGCTTAAAGAATTGCAAGTTAAATACAAAAATATTACTTATGAAGTCATAATGTTGTATTTAAATTTGTGTAAACAATGTCAAATGAAACACAGTGCTCCTAAAAAAGGTATTGTTGTAAAACCAATAGTCAGTTCTGATTTAAACTCTAGATGTCAAGTCGATTTGATAGACTTACAATCACACAGCGATGGCGATTTCAAATTTATAATGGTATACCAAGACCATTTAACAAAGTTTGTTCAGCTACGATCTTTAAAAACCAAGAGAGCAGAAGAAGTAGCATATCACCTTCTTCAAATTTTTTTAATATTTGGTGCTCCCGCTATATTGCATTCGAATAATGGCAGAGAGTTTAGTAACCGAGTCATATCTGAACTATGCGCTATGTGGAAAGATGTTAAAATAGTGCACGGAAAGCCTCGTCATAGCCAAACACAAGGCTCAGTCGAAAGAGCCAATCAGGACATTCAGAATATGTTAACTGCGTGGATGCACGATAATGATTCAAATAAATGGTCAGAAGGGTTGCCGTTTGTTCAATTCGCCAAAAACACAAGTTATCATGAAGGAATACGCCAAAGTCCATATGAAGCTCTGTTTGGCGTTAAACCAAAAAGAGGCATAGCATCATCATCTCTCCCTAACGAGAAACTTGCAAACATTGAAACGGAGGAACAGCTAGAAGCTTACGTTAATGGAGACAATTTGGATAGTGACCCTATCGATGATCATGTTTCAGATGAAAGTGATATGGATGACCAAAATACCATTGGAGCCAATCTACCTTCATCTCAAGTATTGACTGATCCGCAACCAAGCACGTATTCGTCTGAAATGCTGACTGATCCGCAACCCAGCATGTTTCCATCTGAATTGCTGACTGATCCACAACCCAGCACGACTTCATCTCAAACACTGTCTGATCTGCAACTGAGTACGTCTTCATCTCAAATATTGACTAACCAGCACGAGCTAATTTATTCAAAAAGAGTAGCCGCAAAAGAGAATCTTCAACTCCAAGCAACAAAAATGTTGCGAACCTCAAAAAAAAAGTTTCCTGCGGCACAAATTGGTGATACCGTCGACCGTGGTCGTACAGATCCCCGAAATGTGTTAGCCACTGTTGTTGAAATAGAGGATTCAGACTTTTATAAATTAGCAAATAAAGATGGCACCTTGAAGCAGCTTTTTACCCGGAATCAATTCGCAATTTGTAAACAAAAGTTAATTTCCATGGATGAGATTTCAACTCAAGAAGTATCGGTAAGAGAAGCAGCTTCCGCTAATTCAAAAAGTGGCGGGCAAGGCTATGCACGCTGTAACTGCAAGAAAAAGTGTTCCACTGCTAAATGTAGCTGCAAAAACAAGAAGCTTTTGTGTAATTCGAAGTGTCATGGTAGTTTAAGTTGTTGCAATAAATAAGGTTGCCATACATTTTCTTTGGTTTTTTTAAAATTCAGTTTAAAAAATAAAAAGTATTTTATCTGGTATATTAAAAATATTTTTTATGTTTGTTAAGTTCAATACGTTCTTTATGTTTATTGGAAAACTTTTCCCATGTTTTAATGTTTGAATCAAAAATAAATAATAACCTACA
This sequence comes from Galerucella nymphaeae, assembly GCA_963978555.1. Lineage (NCBI taxonomy): Eukaryota > Metazoa > Arthropoda > Insecta > Coleoptera > Chrysomelidae > Galerucella > Galerucella nymphaeae. The sequence goes on along the minus strand of OZ021715.1, from coordinate 12,544,071 downwards.
ATGTTTTATTTTGTTTTCATTTAGAAAAAAATGTTTCATTTGGACATACACCATGAGTGCATGATGAATGTTGACATTCCCCGGTGTAAGTTAGAAATAATTATATTTGATCAATATATCGGACATACGCCAAGTAACTTGGTGAATGTTGACATTCACCGGTATATCTCGACATTCACCGAATTTCGGTCTTTCACAGTAACATATATACATTAAGTGTAAAAATAAGTTAGAGAGTAAAATAAGACGAGAAATTACAAGGAGTCAAGAACTAGTCTGAAACAGCGTAGGATAAAAATATGTCCGTATTTGTTCTACAAGGAGAAGAAACAATGAACAATAAACAATAGTGTAAGTGTTAAGTGTTAGTGCGAGTGATAAAGGATTAACATGAAAATAGGTAATCTTTAAATTATTTTCGATATTTATTGGAGGAAGTTCGAGTTTTTCACAGAAATTTAAATAAAGATAATAATTCAGTCAGAAAAAGTTTAACTAAAACTAAGAATAAATTGAAAAAAGTAGATAAACTTGATGCAGATTTTAATGAGCTCAAATTAGAATTCAATAAATCTAATGCCGACATAGCCCAAAACACAGAGGTACAAAATCTTATAGTAAATATAAAAAAAGTATTTTGGGGCAATCAGAGACATTTTGACAAATAGACTAAAAGACACACAAGACAAAGACATTACGGAAAGTGAAGATAATTCTGATTCAACTGTATCCGAGAACGAATCAGAGATGGCCGAAAAATTTGATCTAAAAACCGCAGCAGGTCTGTTACCTGTCATGGACGGATCAGAAAATAGCACAAAGCAGCTTATAGATGCCATTGAACTATACGACGAACTATTAAATAACGAAGGAAAAAAGTTATCAACGACATACGTATTAAAAACTAGATTGTCACAAAATGCCAAAATGCGACTAAAAACCGCGTATAATACTAACGCTGAGTTAATTTCTGACCATACACAACATTTTATTGCGAAAAAATCAGCATCAATGTTATCTTTTAAACTTATTAATGCAAAGCAAACCAATAAAACAGTGGATCAATTTGCCAGATTTGTGGAAGATTTGTTGGTTAACCTTACTTTCGCTCAATCTGAAAATAAACCTGGAAATCTCGCTATGTTACGTGAAGTAAATGAAAAAATGGCCATAGACGCGTTCGAAAATGGACTTCAAAATCCAGAATTGCTGACAATAATTAAAGCTAGAAATTTTTCAAAATTATCAGATGCAATTCAAGGCGCAAAAGACGCAGAATTACACACCAACGATCCTCAATCATTTCATTACAGGGGTCATCGTTCTAACTTCAATGCAAGATTCCAAAGAAATAATTATTAAAAGTAATCCCTTTGTAAACCGTACAGCCAGAGGAGCGTATAACCAAAATTATCATTCTACTAAACCCAATAACAGAGGTCAGAGAAATATGCGAACGGGTTCGAATTCAAATTGTCATAGAGGGTGTCGCGGTGCATATCAAAATAATGCACAATTGTATAATGCAATGCCAACAGCATCTGAAAACAGTAATGGGAGTCAAACAAATAATAGTAATGAGGAATCAACATTTTTTCGTTCCCAATAGAACTAAAAATCAAACTGAAAAAACTTCATTCAATACAGGTGGTTTAAATTTCATAGAATTATCAAGTAAAAGCAGAAACGTTAAGTTTTTAGTAGACACTGGGGCGTCAACAAGTATTATTTTCAAAAATTGCATAAGTAAGGAGTTATTATAAATACTCGAGAAAGCATTAAAATAAAAGGAATTGCAGGTTCAATTTTTTCGATAGGTTCAGCAAATGTATCGTTAAGTATTAATAGAGTAGAATTATACCATAAGTTTCAGGTAGTTGAAGAATTTAATACGGAAATGAACGGTATTTTAGGATCAGATTTTTTCTATAGATACCAAGTGATCATAAATTACGAAACATTTGAGTTTTCTTTTTCTTACAACGGCAACGAGGTCGTTTTGCCTATGGTTTCAAATTTTGAATTGTACACATTAATACCTGCAAGATGTGAAATTATTTTAAATTGTAAAGTTGATAATATAACACAAGATTGCGTTGTCAAACAGGAAGAAATATGCGAAGGAGTTTTTGTAGGAGGAATTTTAGCTAGGCCAATTAATAACACAATACCAGTTAAAATATTAAATGTTAGGGACCAGGAGGTGAAAATAAAAAATTTTAAACCCAAAGTTGAGCTAATGAGTGATTTTAAACTATGTAACTTTGGAGACAGTAACAATATATTAGTGGAACGAGCTGATGAATTAATAAGGTTATTACATTTAGATCATTTAAACCAAGAAGAAAAGTTTACAATTCAAAAAATTTGCACAAAATTTTCTGATAGATTTCATTTACGAAATGATAAATTAACGGTGACCAATATATATAAAGAAAAATTTCATTTACAAAATAATGCTAAGCCAGTATATATAAATCCCTACAGAATACCACATGCTTAAAAAGAAATTTTAGATAAAGAAATTGAAGAAATGTTAAAGAACGATATTATAGAAAAAGCACGATCAGCGTTTTCGTCTCCCTTACTTCTAGTTCCAAAAAAAGTGGATAATTCAGGAAATAAAAAATGGCGCGTAGTTATAGATTACAGGTTGCTAAATAAACAAATATTGGATTATAAATTTCCCTTGCCGTGTATTACGGATATTTTAGATTCTCTTTCAGGCGCAATGTATTTTTCACACCTTGATTTGTCACAAGGGTATTACCAAATCGAACTAGACCCTTCTAGTCGACCATTTACAGCTTTTAGTACCGACAAAGGTCAATTTCAAATGAAACGTCTAGCGATGGGATTAAAAATCAGTCCCAGTTCTTTTTCTCGTGCTATGACAATAGCAATGGCAGGTCTAAATTACGAGTGTGCTTTTATTTATCTAGATGATTTAATTGTATTTGGCCAAAATTTAACTACTCACAACAGAAATTTAGTAAAGGTTTTACAAAGATTAAGAAAAGTAAATTTAAAATTGAATCCAAATAAATGTGAATTTTTAAAGAAAGAACTTTTATATTTGGGGAATGTAATTTCGGCTGAAGGTATTTGCCCATGTCCTTCAAAAGTTGAAGCAATCGAAAAATATCCGATACCAAACGATGCAAATGCTGTAAAGCGATTTGTGGCATTTGTAAATTATTATAAGAGATACATTAAAAACTTTGCTGAAATTTCGGCACCGTTAAATACCTTAACGAGAAAAGGAATACCTTTTGTTTGGACAGATGAATGTCAAGAATCTTTTGATACATTAAGATGTTGTTTTAGAAATCCTGAGGTCTTACAATATCCGAATTTTTCTCCTGAGAATAAATTTATTTTAAAAACGGACGCATCAGGCATAGCAATCGGGGCAGTTCTATCTTATGGGGATGACAGACCAATTGCATACGCCAGCAGAATGCTAAATAAAGCTGAGAAAAATTACCCAACTATACAAAAAGAATTATTAGCTATTGTTTGGGCGGTAAAGCATTTTAGACCGTATTTATATCTAAGAGAGTTTGAAATACACACCGATCACAGACCATTAATTTATTTATTTAATATGGTTAATCCTTGTAGTAGGTTAACTAGATTTAGATTAGCATTAGCGGAATATGATTTTGTCGTAAAGTATATACGAGGAACAGAAAATGTTACGAGCGATGCTCTATCTCGTTGGTCCATTGGAAGAGGATTCGGAAAGTAACCGATATATCCTAACCTTACAATGTGATCTGAGTAAATTTGTTGAATGCTACCCTTTGAAAAATAAAGAATCCACAACGGTTGCAAAATCATTTGTGGAAAATTTTATTTTGAGGTATGGTATACCTCAAGAAATCCTCACGGATAAGGGCACTGAATTTATGTCGAGTATATTCAAGGAGACATGTAATCTTTTGAAAATTAATCAATTAAATTCAACAGCATATCACCACCAAACATTAGGAGCACTCGAAAATACTCACAAAAATTTAGGAGCCTACTTAAGAATGCATGTGGCTAAATATTCAGATTCGTGGAGCTCGTGGCTGCAATATTGGTGTTTCTCGTTCAACAATACAGTTCATACCGAGACCAAATATACGCCATACGAGCTAATTTTCGGAAAATCGGCAATTTTACCATCAAATTTGACAAATACAATAGATCCTCTGTATAATTTTGACAATTATCCTCTTGAACTTAAATATAGATTACAAAGGGCAGCGGCAGACGCAAGGAACAACCTCCAAATCTCGAAAATCAAAAGAAAGACTCGTTACGATAAAAATGCAAATCCTATAAATTATCAGCCGCAAGATAAGTTATACATAAAAAATGAGACGGGCGATAAATTACAACAATTATTCGAAGGTCCTTACGAGGTCGTAGAAGATTTAGGTTCTAACGTAAAAATAATTAAAAACAATAAGGAATGTACTATTTATAAAAACAGAACAAAACAGGCAGTAAAGCGAGATGTTGATTGTTTATTATGTTTAGTTAAGGTCGTTTTTATATAATTGTCTTAGGTTAGTTTTGTTTGTTTATGTAAATCAGTAAGGATAATCGTACTACTATTATATTTCAGTTTTATTTATATTTCAATTATGTCTTGGGTTATTATAATACTTATACATTGTTATTTTTTTAGAGTATATCAAAAGAATTTTTATTCTGGCCAATACAATAAAAATTCTTTCTTTTACCCCCGGGAGGTGAGATGATATAGGTGGGTATTAAGAATTTATATTTTATTTAACATAAAAAAAATGTTTTATATTGTAACTATATTATAAGTTGATTGACCCGAGCACCAGGTCATGTGGCTCAGGTTAATATCCAAATAGATTGCAATAAAATATTATTTTGTAATACGTATATGCTGAATATCTAAAAATGGATAATGCTGTGTATCAGCAAGTGCCGATTAGCAAACAGGAAATACCTTTTTGCTAATTGGCGATATCCAAGGAATATATTTGATTTTAGTATTAAAGTTAAGTTGATAGAGTTAACTTGTGTTTTAATTATATACCCTCTATGGCCTAACCTTGGAAGAACCGACAAGAGTTTACATATTACTTCATTACAGGCCTATACTGCGAAGGATCGTGAGTTTGATGTGTTTTGGGAAGCAAGTGGGTCGAGCCCAGTGTCAGAAATGGTGGTGTATCTTCGGGATGTTGCAAAATATGTGAGAATGATGTTGCCATTGCTTTATGTAGACTGTCAAACTTCTTATACCAAAAGTTTTGGACGTGGTCAACTCCTGGTGTCTTCCAATTACTGGTACTCTTTATAGCTTCGGTTACCTCGCTTGTTGTCAAGTCAACGAAAGACATCGGTTCAATATTGATTTTTTCCTCCTCAGTTCTTATCCAGTGAGCGTTGGATTTATGTTCGACAGGCTTCGACCATAATGAAGACCAGTATTCCGTCATCTCATCTTTATTTGGAGGACCTTGGTTCTGATTGTTTTCTGTACCGCTCAGTTGCCTGTAAAATAACTTCTGATTGTTATTGAATAAGTAATTTTGTTGTTTCCTTTTCGTGCACTTGACATATCGAGATAAACGTTTGGATTTTGCCTTCAACTTTTGTCTGAGTGAATCCATATATTCAAATACATGTTGTTCATGTTGTGGGTGACCTGTATAAGTTTTGATTTTTCGATAGATCTTTCTCACTCTGTTTGTTAATCGCCTCGACGGTTTCAAGCTGTTCTTAAACTCTGTTAACTGCCCCAATTCCCTCCTGATGTCATCAATGGAACTTTCGAGCCTGCGTTGCCACCAGGGCTTGAGCTGTTTGTATTCCTTACTCTGATTGTTTCCAGGGAACTGGATTCGTTGATTATGAATTCGAAGCACTACCACCGCTCCACAATAGATGAGAGTGTGAAGTTGTTCCAGTGCTTTGCAGTCTTTGGCATGGTTCTGCAATAGTAAGTTCACTGCTGCTATTATGCTGTTGGTACTCTTATTGGTTCGCAGCTTGGGTAGTTTGGGCCGGTGTATTGGGTTGGTGCCATTAAATTCCGCTAGTGCTTTACAAAGCTCTGTATTATAGTCATTATCAGGTGTTTTGTCGCAATCAATGTTTGTTTTCTCAACGCCATTGTTGTCTTCTTGTGCATTCTCCGGTTCATGTGTATCATGATCGGAAATTATGTCATTCTCCTCATTTTGTAGGTCAAGAAGGACTTCTCCTCGAATTTGTTGCAACGTCGGATCGGGTAGTAGATTGTTTTTCACAATACTTCGACGCTGGTCAGCAATACGTTGTTCCGTGAGATGCTGGAAAACTTGCGTCACTCCAGAAACAGCAGAAGCCGGTGGATGAGGATTGATGTTGTTTTCCTCATGAGTGTGGGTCACAGTAGCCCTACTCGGTGTCACGCTGCGCCTACCGCTAACCGAGGAAGAAGTTGATTCATCATTTTTCGAAGAAGCCCTTCTAGCACCAGCTTGAACGCGACAAGAGTTGAGGGTGTTGCAATGTCGATTCACCTGACGATTCCTGAGATTTAAAGTCCCGGAATTTACAATCAAATTATTGCTCCCCCCAGAATCCGTGGAGCCGACAGCCGATGTACTAGGTACACTAGCAGTGTGGGATTCTGAGCATTTCGCTCTACCCACCTGGGGTAATCTAGTTTTACAATTCGACATCGTGATTGTTGCATTTTAGACCTACTGCCAGGTGATGATTCAGCCGCTCCTTCCATGGAGAACAGACGCTGTCGGAGTACCGCTCCTTACATGGAGTCCGTCGTGTCCTGAAACTTCCCAATAAACACAAATACGCGAAAAGAACGTTGAATTTTTCAAGTAACGCCACCAGCATTCATCGTTGAAAAAACGGCAAAATGTCGTTAGGAAATACGTTTCATTCTGGTTTTACGGTAACGTTGCTTTTATTACGTTGATTCAATGTTGCAAATATACTCATGATAATGTAATCTCTACTGAAATACAACGTTATAGTTTGGTTTCAAAATAAATCCACCTAACCACGGGTTTTCAACGTTATTTATCCAGTGAGATTCTACTTCACTATAACGGTATCTTTTGGTTTCCATGTAACGTTGGAGAAATAAGAATTTTCAACGTTGATGTTCGATTTTCAGGGACCATATCAATCATATCAGTGTTCTGTTCGGTATTATTTACTATTTATTTAATCGCCTACATTCAGCCATCCTGCTCCATTCCTCGTCCTCGAGGACTACCTAGAGTGTTGGACCAGACGTACACCTATCTCACCTTCTCGTTCGTGAGCCTGATGCCTTGCCTGCCTACTCCTATCTCTCCGGGCGAGCCTGGCCTGCCGTCCGTTCCACTCTCTACCACATCACATTTTGGCTTCATGTGGACATCTCGTAGATCTAATCATCCCACTTCTGATATATAAGCTACATATTTTGAATACTGGAAAAGCGAAACCACCGGGATTCGAACCCGGGACCCCTCAGTTACAAGCCCTTTACGCTAACCACTGCGCTACGGAGGTTCCTACTTATCAATGTTCTGTTCGGTATTATTTACTATTTATTTAATCGCCTGCACGTAGAACTCCAGTATCCAAGCAATATAAAATTCCCGGTAGAGGCAACGATGATAAGATGTTCGTATAATACTTTAATTCCACCATCATTTTTTCGGCATACATAAGAAAATGGGGTATAGATATAAAATATTGGTAAATATGGTAAATTTTTTAATAATTATATTCGATGCAACGCAATAGACTTGGCAAGTTGCGATAACGTTATTTATTCAACGTATCTGTAATATGTACTCTCAATAATATATAATATTACTTTCATCGAAGTTAATTGTCTTCAGATGTGACGAAGAAGTAAGTATTTACACAAGGTTAACAAACTAAAACAAAAAACTACATATTCCTTCCGTTGGTTATCGAGTGAAAAGCAATGGAAACATGAATTTCATAAATTATATATTATTAACGTATAGAAAACGTTGAAGTGAAATATTGAACCAACGTAATATTTTTATAATTGTATCAACGTTGGTACACCACTACGAGAAAATGTTGAACAATACGTTGTTTCAAGGCAACATCAATGATGTAGTTACTTTTAAGTTTTTCATTCAACGGATTATAAACGTATTTTTCATGAAGATTAATTAACGTGGAAGAAAAAAAATTATTGAAACGTAGAATATAGGTTGCTCAAAGCTTAGAGTTACTGAGTAGTGTTATATTCAACGTTTATGTGATGGTTCTCATTTCTGATTCAATATACGTTGAGAAAAAACGATAAGGAAACGTTTCATAATGAGAGTGGAGTAAGGTAGTTAACAACGTTGAATAAAAATCAATCAGAAACGTTGTGTGAAGGTAACGCGAACATGGAGTTGATACTAAGTTCTTCATTCAACGGATAAATAACGTAATATTCAATAAGTTTAATGAACGTAGTTATTTAAACGTAGAATATAGGTTTCTCAAAGTTTTAAGTTATTGAGTAGCGTTATATCCAACGTTTATATAATGTTCTTGACTTTTGATTGAATATACGTTGAGAAAGCACGATGAAGACATGTTCCATAACGGTAGTGGATATTAATAGTTGAGTCATATACGTTAATTATAGGTAGAATTGACGTTTGGTTGTATAATTGTTTCGAAAGTAACGTTGCGAAAATTAACCGTAACCTTTAATCAACCTCTGCTACCACAAATAAACGTATATAACACGTGTGTGTGTTTATTGGGTTACTGGTTTTGGTTCGCTCCGAGGTATTTAATTTCCCCGATACCTTTTATATCTAAAAGGCCTTCCACTATCCACCACCTGGGGAAGCGCCCGATAGGGGACCAGCACCCCCACGGGTTATTATTATTATCATTCCAAGTATGCACTTGCTCAGCACTTGCTGGTAATGTTCACCTATCCCGAGCGTGTGTAAACGCAAATGGGATTAGGCTCGGAAGTCACATATTTAGAAATTTACGGACAGTGTGACAGGTATTTAGGATGGCAGCCTTCTGCAGATCGATGTAAGTATTTTTGTGAAGACCCAGTTTGGTAAGGCTAATTTGTAGAGTTTTGGGAATTAGTCCCGTAGATGAAACGATGATCGGTACCACCTCTATTTTCTCTGCATGCCACATCTGTCTTACCTCAATTGCAAGATCGGTGTATTTTGCAATTTTCTCGTTGTATTTGTCCATAATATTGTTATTATTGGGTACTGCAACATCCACCAGATAAACCGAGTTAGCTTTTTTATCCACAACTACAATATCAGGCCGGTTATTCGTCACCCGTCTATCGGTGATAATTGACCTATCGTAGTATAGTCTAAAATCAGCATTCTCTAGCACCGAATTCGGATGGTACTTGTAATATGGGGTGTAGGTGTTCACTAATCCAAATTTGTTGGCCAACTTCTGATGGATGATGTTGCAAAGTTGATTGTGCCTGCGTAGGTAATCAATGTTAGCTAAGGCTGAACATCCCGACGTGATGTGTTGTATCGTCTCTGTTGTTTGTTGGCACCTTCTGCACTTGTCCGTAGCGATGTTTGGATCTTTCATGACAAATTTCTTGTAATTGTTGGTATTAATTACTTGGTCTTGAATTGCCGTCATAAATCCTTCTGTTTCTGGAAATAATGTTCCATCAGATAGCCACTTATTTGATGCTTCCTTGTCGATATGAGGTTGATTGAGGTCGTGATGATGTCGACCATGAAGCGCTTTCTGAGCCCACTCCACCTGTTTGTCAGAATCGGTAACGATTTCAAGTCTAATATCAGGGCTCACAAGATTTAAGGGGGAATAGTTTTTATCTGCTTTTGCGACCATCTCATGCAATTCAGATGTTTCAGCCTTGACAATGAAGAATTCTTGGAGTCTAGATATTTGTTTGTTATGTAAATTAACTATGTCCACTAGACCTCTCCCTCCCTCTCTTCTTGGTAGTGTTGTCCTGATAACTGATGATGTCGGATGGTGACATTTGTGTTTGGTCATCATGGTACGGGTTGTTCTTTGAATATCCTCCAGCTCTGTCTTTGTCCACTTCAGAATTCCAAATGAGTATGTCAGGATCGGTATGGCGTAGGTGTTAATTGCTTTTGCTAGATTTCCTGCGTTCAACTGGGATTTCAATAAAGTAGTTACCCTTTGAGTGAACTGGCTCCTAATTTTGATTTTTGCTTGCTTTTGGTCTAATAGCTTAGCTTGCTGAAATCCTAGATATTTGTAGGTCTCGCCATTTTGGATGGCAGTTACAATATTCCCATTGGGTAGTAACACATCTCCGTTAACGATTTTACCCTTCTCGATATTTAAGGTTTTGCACTTGTCTAATCCAAATCCCATTTGTATATCACTGGAGAATTTTTCAGTGATATTGAGTAAATGTTGAATTTGACGCTGGTTGGATGCGTATATTTTGATATCATCCATATATAGAAGGTGGGAAACAGTGCAGCTAGTATTCCTGTTGGCTTTAAGTTTATAGCCGTAATCCGTATCGTTGAGTAGATTGGAGAGTGGGTTCATTGCCAAACAGAACCAAAGTGGACTAAGGGAGTCACCCTGGAAGATCCCCCTACGGATGGAAATTTCATCAGTTTGGAGGTATTGGCCATTTATTTGTAAATGAAGGTTCGTTCGCCAGTGCTTCATCGCTGATTCAAGAAAAGTAACAACAGTGGGATGTACTTTGTAAATTTGCAGAACTTTCACAAGCCAGGAATGTGGAACGCTATCAAATGCTTTCCTGTAATCTACGAAAGCCGTGTGGATGTTGCGCTTTTCCTTTTGCGCCTGTTTCAGTATAACTGAATCAATGATAAGTTGTTCTTTGCAGCCTTGGTGATCTCGTCTGCAACCTTTCTGTTCTTCTGACAGGATGTTGTTTTGGTCCACATGTCTGTAAATACGGTTAGTGATGCAAGCCGTTAATATTTTATATATAGTTGGTAGGCAGGTTATGGGCCTATACTGCGAAGGATCGTGAGTTTGATGTGTTTTGGGAAGCAAGTGGGTCGAGCCCAGTGTCAGAAATGGTGGTGTATCTTCTGGATGTTGCAAAATATGTGAGAATGATGTTGCCATTGCTTTATGTAGACTGTCAAACTTCTTATACCAAAAGTTTTGGACGTGGTCAACTCCTGGTGTCTTCCAATTACTGGTACTCTTTATAGCTTCGGTTACCTCGCTTGTTGTCAAGTCAACGAAAGACATCGGTTCAATATTGATTTTTTCCTCCTCAGTTCTTATCCAGTGAGCGTTGGATTTATGTTCGACAGGCTTCGACCATAATGAAGACCAGTATTCCGTCATCTCATCTTTATTTGGAGGACCTTGGTTCTGATTGTTTTCTGTACCGCTCAGTTGCCTGTAAAATAACTTCTGATTGTTATTGAATAAGTAATTTTGTTGTTTCCTTTTCGTGCACTTGACATATCGAGATAAACGTTTGGATTTTGCCTTCAACTTTTGTCTGAGTGAATCCATATATTCAAATACATGTTGTTCATGTTGTGGGTGACCTGTATAAGTTTTGATTTTTCGATAGATCTTTCTCACTCTGTTTGTTAATCGCCTCGACGGTTTCAAGCTGTTCTTAAACTCTGTCAACTGCCCCAATTCCCTCCTGATGTCATCAATGGAACTCTCGAGCCTGCGTTGCCACCAGGGCTTGAGCTGTTTGTAGTCCTCACTCTGATTGTTTCCAGGGAATTGGATTCGTTGATTATGAATTCGAAGCACTGCCACCGCTCCACAATAGATAAGAGTGTGAAGTTGTTCCAGTGCTTTGCAGTCTTTGGCATGGTTTTGCAATAATAAGTTCACTGATGCTATTATGCTGTTGGTACTCTTATTGGTTCGCAGCTTGGGTAGTTTGGGCCGGTGTATTGGGTTGGTGCCATTAAATTCCGCTAGTGCTTTACAAAGCTCTGTATTATAGTCATTATCAGGTGTTTTGTCGCAATCAATGTTTGTTTTCTCAACGCCATTGTTGTCTTCTTGTGCATTCTCCGGTTCATGTGTATCATGATCGGTAATTATGTCATTCTCCTCATTTTGTAGGTCAAGAAGGAATTCTCCTCGAATTTGTTGCAACGTCGGATCGGGTAGTAGATTGTTTTTCACAATACTTCGACGCTGGTCAGCAATACGTTGTTCCGTGAGATGCTGGAATTCTGGGAAATGTTCAATGAATGCACGGTGGAGGGCGTATCTGTACGTTGTCATATCAGTTGATAGGAAATAGGAGCGCATAATAAAAGAGTTCAGCTCAATAGTCCACTTCATGCGCTTCCTGGGCTTTCCGGCTTTTGTGGTCGTGGATGTGCCGACTTGCGTCACTCCAGAAACAGCAGAAGCCGGTGGATGAGGATTGATGTTATTTTCCTCATGAGTGTGGGTCACAGTAGCCCTACTCGGTGTCACGCTGCGCCTACCGCTAACCGAGGAAGAAGTTGATTCATCATTTTTCGAAGAAGCCCTTCTAGCACCAGCTTGAACGCGACAAGAGTTTAAGGTGTTGCAATGTCGATTCACCTGACGATTCCTGAGATTTAAAGTCCCGTAATTTACAATCGAATTATTGCTCCCCCCAGAATCCGTGGAGCAGACAGCCGATGTACTAGGTACACTAGCAGTGTGGGATTCTGAGCATTTCGCTTTACCCACCTGGGGTAATCTAGTTTTACAATTCGACATCGTGATTGTTGCATTTTTGACCTACTGCCAGGTGATGATTCAGCCGCTCCTTCCATGGAGAACAGACGCTGTCGGAGTACCGCTCCTTACATGGAGTCCGTCGTGTCCTGAAACTGGTTTTGGTTCGCTCCGAGGTATTTAATTTCCCCGATACCTTTTATATCTAAAAGGCCTTCCCCTATCCACCACCTGGGGAAGCGCCCGATAGGGGACCAGCACCCCCACGGGTTATTATTATTATTATTATTATCATTCCAAGTATGCACTTGCTCAGCACTTGCTGGTAATGTTCACCTATCCCGAGCGTGTGTAAACGCAAATGGGATTAGGCTCGGAAGTCACATATTTAAAAATTTACGGACAGTGTGACAGGTATTTAGGATGGCAGCCTTCTGCAGATCGATGTAAGTATTTTTGTGAAGACCCAGTTTGGTAAGGCTATCTTGTAGAGTTTTGGGAATTAGTCCCGTAGATGAAACGATGATCGGTACCACCTCTATTTTCTCTGCATGCCACATCTGTCTTACCTCAATTGCAAGATCGGTGTATTTTGCAATTTTCTCGTTGTATTTGTCCAGAATATTGTTATTATTGGGTACTGCAACATCCACCAGATAAACCGAGTTAGCTTTTTTATCCACAACTACAATATCAGGCCGGTTATTCGTCACCCGTCTATCGGTGATAATTGACCTATCGTAGTATAGTCTAAAATCAGCATTCTCTAGCACCGAATTAGGATGGTACTTGTAATATGGGGTGTAGGTGTTCACTAATCCAAATTTGTTGGCCAACTTCTGATGGATGATGTTGCAAAGTTGATTGTGCCTGCGTAGGTAATCAATGTTAGCTAAGGCTGAACATCCCGACGTGATGTGTTGTATCGTCTCTGTTGTTTGTTGGCACCTTCTGCACTTGTCCGTAGCGATGTTTGGATCTTTCATGACAAATTTCTTGTAATTGTTGGTATTAATTACTTGGTCTTGAATTGCCGTCATAAATCCTTCTGTTTCTGGAAATAATGTTCCATCAGATAGCCACTTATTTGATGCTTCCTTGTCGATATGAGGTTGATTGAGGTCGTGATGATGTCGACCATGAAGCGCTTTCTGAGCCCACTCCACCTGTTTTTCAGAATCGGTAACGATATCAAGTCTCATATCAGGGCTTACAAGATTTAAGGGGGAATAGTTTTTATCTGCTTTTGCGACCATCTCATGCAATTCAGATGTTTCAGCCTTGACAATGAAGAATTCTTGGAGTCTAGATATTTGTTTGTTATGTAAATTAACTATGTCCACTAGACCTCTCCCTCCCTCTCTTCTTGGTAGTGTTGTCCTGATAACTGATGATGTCGGATGGTGACATTTGTGTTTGGTCATCATGGTACGGGTTGTTCTTTGAATATCCTCCAGCTCTGTCTTTGTCCACTCCAGAATTCCAAATGAGTATGTCAGGATCGGTATGGCGTAGGTGTTAATTGCTTTTGCTAGATTTCCTGCGTTCAACTGGGATTTCAATGAAGTAGTTACCCTTTGAGTGAACTGGCTCCTAATTTTGATTTTTGCTTGCCTTTGGTCTAATAGCTTAGCTTGCTGAAATCCTAGATATTTGTAGGTCTCGCCATTCTGCATGGCAGTTATAATATTCCCATTGGGTAGTAACACATCTCCGTTAACGATTTTACCCTTCTCGATATTTAAGGTTTTGCACTTGTCTAATCCAAATCCCATTTGTATATCACTGGAGAATTTTTCAGTGATATTGAGTAAATGTTGAATTTGACGCTGGTTGGATGCGTATATTTTGATATCATCCATATATAGAAGGTGGGAAACAGTGCAGCTAGTGTTCCTGTTGGCTTTAAGTTTATAGCCGTAATCCGTATCGTTGAGTAGATTGGAGAGTGGGTTCATTGCTAAACAGAACCAAAGTGGACTAAGGGAGTCACCCTGGAAGATCCCCCTACGGATGGAAATTTCATCAGTTTGGAGGTATTGGCCATTTATTTGTAAATGAAGGTTCGTTCGCCAGTGCTTCATCGCTGATTCAAGAAAAGTAACAACAGTGGGATGTACTTTGTAAATTTGCAGAACTTTCACAAGCCAGGAATGTGGAACGCTATCAAATGCTTTCCTGTAATCTACGAAAGCCGTGTGGATGTTGCGCTTTTCCTTTTGCGCCTGTTTCAGTATAACTGAATCAATGATAAGTTGTTCTTTGCAGCCTTGGTGATCTCGTCTGCAACCTTTCTGTTCTTCTGACAGGATGTTGTTTTGGTCCACATGTCTGTAAATACGGTTAGTGATGCAAGCCGTTAATATTTTATATATAGTTGGTAGGCAGGTTATGGGCCTATACTGCGAAGGATCGTGAGTTTGATGTGTTTTGGGAAGCAAGTGGGTCGAGCCCAGTGTCAGAAATGGTGGTGTATCTTCTGGATGTTGCAAAATATGTGAGAATGATGTTGCCATTGCTTTATGTAGACTGTCAAACTTCTTATACCAAAAGTTTTGGACGTGGTCAACTCCTGGTGTCTTCCAATTACTGGTACTCTTTATAGCTTCGGTTACCTCGCTTGTTGTCAAGTCAACGAAAGACATCGGTTCAATATCGATTTTTTCCTCCTCAGTTCTTATCCAGTGAGCGTTGGATTTATGTTCGACAGGCTTCGACCATAATGAAGACCAGTATTCCGTCAGCTCATCTTTATTTGGAGGACCTTGGTTATGATTGTTTTCTGTACCGCTCAGTTGCCTGTAAAATAACTTCTGATTGTTATTGAATAAGTAATTTTGTTGTTTCCTTTTCGTGCACTTGACATATCGAGATAAACGTTTGGATTTTGCCTTCAACTTTTGTCTGAGTGAATCCATATATTCAAATACATGTTGTTCATGTTGTGGGTGACCTGTATAAGTTTTGATTTTTCGATAGATCTTTCTCACTCTGTTTGTTAATCGCCTCGACGGTTTCAAGCTGTTCTTAAACTCTGTCAACTGCCCCAATTCCCTCCTGATGTCATCAATGGAACTTTCGAGCCTGCGTTGCCACCAGGGCTTGAGCTGTTTGTAGTCCTTACTCTGATTGTTTCCAGGGAACTGGATTCGTTGATTATGAATTCGAAGCACTGCCACCGCTCCACAATAGATGAGAGTGTGAAGTTGTTCCAGTGCTTTGCAGTCTTTGGCATGGTTCTGCAATAGTAAGTTCACTGCTGCTATTATGCTGTTGGTACTCTTATTGGTTCGCAGCTTGGGTAGTTTGGGCCGGTGTATTGGGTTGGTGCCATTAAATTCCGCTAGTGCTTTACAAAGCTCTGTATTATAGTCATTATCAGGTGTTTTGTCGCAATCAATGTTTGTTTTCTCAACGCCATTGTTGTCTTCTTGTGCATTCTCCGGTTCATGTGTATCATGATCGGTAATTATGTCATTCTCCTCATTTTGTAGGTCAAGAAGGACTTCTCCTCGAATTTGTTGCAACGTCGGATCGGGTAGTAGATTGTTTTTCACAATACTTCGACGCTGGTCAGCAATACGTTGTTCCGTGAGATGCTGGAATTCTGGGAAATGTTCAATGAATGCACGGTGGAGGGCGTATCTGTACGTTGTCATATCAGTTTCCATCTTGGTGATTTTGAAATAGGAGCGCATAATAAAAGAGTTCAGCTCAATAGTCCACTTCATGCGCTTCCTGGGCTTTCCGGCTTTTGTGGTCGTGGATGTGCCGACTTGCGTCACTCCAGAAACAGCAGAAGCCGGTGGATGAGGATTGATGTTGTTTTCCTCATGAGTGTGGGTCACAGTAGCCCTACTCGGTGTCACGCTGCGCCTACCGCTAACCGAGGAAGAAGTTGATTCATCATTTTTCGAAGAAGCCCTTCTAGCACCAGCTTGAACGCGACAAGAGTTTAAGGTGTTGCAATGTCGATTCACCTGACGATTCCTGAGATTTAAAGTCCCAGAATTTACAATCGAATTATTGCTCCCCCCAGAATCCGTGGAGCAGACAGCCGATGTACTAGGTACACTAGCAGTGTGGGATTCTGAGCATTTCGCTCTACCCACCTGGGGTAATCTAGTTTTACAATTCGACATCGTGATTGTTGCATTTTAGACCTACTGCCAGGTGATGATTCAGCCGCTCCTTCCATGGAGAACAGACGCTGTCGGAGTACCGCTCCTTACATGGAGTCCGTCGTGTCCTGAAACTTACTGGTTTTGGTTCGCTCCGAGGTATTTAATTTCCCCGATACCTTTTATATCTAAAAGGCCTTCCCCTATCCACCACCTGGGGAAGCGCCCGATAGGGGACCAGCACCCCCACGGGTTATTATTATTATTATTATTATTATCATTCCAAGTATGCACTTGCTCAGCACTTGCTGGTAATGTTCACCTATCCCGAGCGTGTGTAAACGCAAATGGGATTAGGCTCGGAAGTCACATATTTAGAAATTTACGGACAGTGTGACAAGTATTTAGGATGGCAGCCTTCTGCAGATCGATGTAAGTATTTTTGTGAAGACCCAGTTTGGTAAGGCTATCTTGTAGAGTTTTGGGAATTAGTCCCGTAGATGAAACGATGATCGGTACCACCTCTATTTTCTCTGCATGCCACATCTGTCTTACCTCAATTGCAAGATCGGTGTATTTTGCAATTTTCTCGTTGTATTTGTCCAGAATATTGTTATTATTGGGTACTGCAACATCCACCAGATAAACCGAGTTAGCTTTTTTATCCACAACTACAATATCAGGCCGGTTATTCGTCACCCGTCTATCGGTGATAATTGACCTATCGTAGTATAGTCTAAAATCAGCATTCTCTAGCACCGAATTCGGATGGTACTTGTAATATGGGGTGTAGGTGTTCACTAATCCAAATTTGTTGGCCAACTTCTGATGGATGATGTTGCAAAGTTGATTGTGCCTGCGTAGGTAATCAATGTTAGCTAAGGCTGAACATCCCGACGTAATGTGTTGTATCGTCTCTGTTGTTTGTTGGCACCTTCTGCACTTGTCCGTAGCGATGTTTGGATCTTTCATGACAAATTTCTTGTAATTGTTGGTATTAATTACTTGGTCTTGAATTGCCGTCATAAATCCTTCTGTTTCTGGAAATAATGTTCCATCAGATAGCCACTTATTTGATGCTTCCTTGTCGATATGAGGTTGATTGAGGTCGTGATGATGTCGACCATGAAGCGCTTTCTGAGCCCACTCCACCTGTTTGTCAGAATCGGTGACGATATCAAGTCTCATATCAGGGCTTACAAGATTTAAGGGGGAATAGTTTTTATCTGCTTTTGCGACCATCTCATGCAATTCAGATGTTTCAGCCTTGACAATGAAGAATTCTTGGAGTCTAGATATTTGTTTGTTATGTAAATTAACTATGTCCACTAGACCTCTCCCTCCCTCTCTTCTTGGTAGTGTTGTCCTGATAACTGATGATGTCGGATGGTGACATTTGTGTTTGGTCATCATGGTACGGGTTGTTCTTTGAATATCCTCCAGCTCTGTCTTTGTCCACTTCAGAATTCCAAATGAGTATGTCAGGATCGGTATGGCGTAGGTGTTAATTGCTTTCGCTAGGTTTCCTGCGTTCAACTGGGATTTCAATAAAGTAGTTACCCTTTGAGTGAACTGGCTCCTAATTTTGATTTTTGCTTGCTTTTGGTCTAATAGCTTAGTTTGCTGAAATCCTAGATATTTGTAGGTCTCGCCATTCTGCATGGCAGTTATAATATTCCCATTGGGTAGTAACACATCTCCGTTAACGATTTTACCCTTCTCGATATTTAAGGTTTTGCACTTGTCTAATCCAAATCCCATTTGTATATCACTAGAGAATTTTTCAGTGATATTTAGTAAATGTTGAATTTGACGCTGGTTGGATGCGTATATTTTGATATCATCCATATATAGAAGGTGGGAAACAGTGCAGCTAGTGTTCCTGTTGGCTTTAAGTTTATAGCCGTAATCCGTATCGTTGAGTAGATTGGAGAGTGGGTTCATTGCCAAACAGAACCAAAGTGGACTAAGGGAGTCACCCTGGAAGATCCCCCTACGGATGGAAATTTCATCAGTTTGGAGGTATTGGCCATTTATTTGTAAATGAAGGTTCGTTCGCCAGTGCTTCATCGCTGATTCAAGAAAAGTAACAACAGTGGGATGTACTTTGTAAATTTGCAGAACTTTCACAAGCCAGGAATGTGGAACGCTATCAAATGCTTTCCTGTAATCTACGAAAGCCGTGTGGATGTTGCGCTTTTCCTTTTGCGCCTGTTTCAGTATAACTGAATCAATGATAAGTTGTTCTTTGCAGCCTTGGTGATCTCGTCTGCAACCTTTCTGTTCTTCTGACAGGATGTTGTTTTGGTCCACATGTCTGTAAATACGGTTAGTGATGCAAGCCGTTAATATTTTATATATAGTTGGTAGGCAGGTTATGGGCCTATACTGCGAAGGATCGTGAGTTTGATGTGTTTTGGGAAGCAAGTGGGTCGAGCCCAGTGTCAGAAATGGTGGTGTATCTTCTGGATGTTGCAAAATATGTGAGAATAATGTTGCCATTGCTTTATGTAGACTGTCAAACTTCTTATACCAAAAGTTTTGGACGTGGTCAACTCCTGGTGTCTTCCAATTACTGGTACTCTTTATAGCTTCGGTTACCTCGCTTGTTGTCAAGTCAACGAAAGACATCGGTTCAATATTGATTTTTTCCTCCTCAGTTCTTATCCAGTGAGCGTTGGATTTATGTTCGACAGGCTTCGACCATAATGAAGACCAGTATTCCGTCAGCTCATCTTTATTTGGAGGACCTTGGTTATGATTGTTTTCTGTACCGCTCAGTTGCCTGTAAAATAACTTCTGATTGTTATTGAATAAGTAATTTTGTTGTTTCCTTTTCGTGCACTTGACATATCGAGATAAACGTTTGGATTTTGCCTTCAACTTTTGTCTGAGTGAATCCATATATTCAAATACATGTTGTTCATGTTGTGGGTGACCTGTATAAGTTTTGATTTTTCGATAGATCTTTCTCACTCTGTTTGTTAATCGCCTCGACGGTTTCAAGCTGTTCTTAAACTCTGTCAACTGCCCCAATTCCCTCCTGATGTCATCAATGGAACTTTCGAGCCTGCGTTGCCACCAGGGCTTGAGCTGTTTGTAGTCCTTACTCTGATTGTTTCCAGGGAATTGGATTCGGTGATTATGAATTCGAAGCACTGCCACCGCTCCACAATAGATAAGAGTGTGAAGTTGTTCCAGTGCTTTGCAGTCTTTGGCATGGTTCTGCAATAGTAAGTTCACTGCTGCTATTATGCTGTTGGTACTCTTATTGGTTCGCAGCTTGGGTAGTTTGGGCCGGTGTATTGGGTTGGTGCCATTAAATTCCGCTAGTGCTTTACAAAGCTCTGTATTATAGTCATTATCAGGTGTTTTGTCGCAATCAATGTTTGTTTTCTCAACGCCATTGTTGTCTTCTTGTGCATTCTCCGGTTCATGTGTATCATGATCGGTAATTATGTCATTCTCCTCATTTTGTAGGTCAAGAAGGACTTCTCCTCGAATTTGTTGCAACGTCGGATCGGGTAGTAGATTGTTTTTCACAATACTTCGACGCTGGTCAGCAATACGTTGTTCCGTAAGATGCTGGAATTCTGGGAAATGTTCAATGAATGCACGGTGGAGGGCGTATCTGTACGTTGTCATATCAGTTTCCATCTTGGTGATTTTGAAATAGGAGCGCATAATAAAAGAGTTCAGCTCAATAGTCCACTTCATGCGCTTCCTGGGCTTTCCGGCTTTTGTGGTCGTGGATGTGCCGACTTGCGTCACACCAGAAACAGCAGAAGCCGGTGGATGAGGATTGATGTTGTTTTCCTCATGAGTGTGGGTCACAGTAGCCCTACTCGGTGTCACGCTGCGCCTACCGCTAACCGAGGAAGAAGTTGATTCATCATTTTTCGAACAAGCCCTTCTAGCACCAGCTTATTATTATTATTATCATTCCAAGTATGCACTTGCTCAGCACTTGCTGGTAATGTTCACCTATCCCGAGCGTGTGTGAACGCAAATGGGATTAGGCTCGGAAGTCACATATTTAGAAATTTACGGACAGTGTGACAGGTATTTAGGATGGCAGCCTTCTGCAGATCGATGTAAGTATTTTTGTGAAGACCCAGTTTGGTAAGGCTATCTTGTAGAGTTTTGGGAATTAGTCCCGTAGATGAAACGATGATCGGTACCACCTCTATTTTCTCTGCATGCCACATCTGTCTTACCTCAATTGCAAGATCGGTATTATTATTATTATTATTATCATTCCAAGTATGCACTTGCTCAGCACTTGCTGGTAATGTTCACCTATCCCGAGCGTGTGTAAACGCAAATGGGATTTATTATTATTATTATTATTATTATTATTATTATTATCATTCCAAGTATGCACTTGCTCAGCACTTGCTGGTAATGTTCACCTATCCCGAGCGTGTGTAAACGCAAATGGGATTAGACTCGGAAGTCACATATTTAGAAATTTACGGACAGTGTGACAGGTATTTAGGATGGCAGCCTTCTGCAGATCGATGTAAGTATTTTTGTGAAGACCCAGTTTGGTAAGGCTATCTTGTAGAGTTTTGGGAATTAGTCCCGTAGATGAAACGATGATCGGTACCACCTCTATTTTCTCTGCATGCCACATCTGTCTTACCTCAATTGCAAGATCGGTGTATTTTGCAATTTTCTCGTTGTATTTGTCCAGAATATTGTTATTATTGGGTACTGCAACATCCACCAGATAAACCGAGTTAGCTTTTTTATCCACCACTACAATATCAGGCCGGTTATTCGTCACCCGTCTATCGGTGATAATTGACCTATCGTAGTATAGTCTAAAATCAGCATTCTCTAGCACCGAATTCGGATGGTACTTGTAATATGGGGTGTAGGTGTTCACTAATCCAAATTTGTTGGCCAACTTCTGATGGATGATGTTGCAAAGTTGATTGTGCCTGCGTAGGTAATCAATGTTAGCTAAGGCTGAACATCCCGACGTGATGTGTTGTATCGTCTCTGTTGTTTGTTGGCACCTTCTGCACTTGTCCGTAGCGATGTTTGGATCTTTCATGACAAATTTCTTGTAATTGTTGGTGTTAATTACTTGGTCTTGAATTGCCGTCATAAATCCTTCTGTTTCTGGAAATAATGTTCCATCAGATAGCCACTTATTTGATGCTTCCTTGTCGATATGAGGTTGATTGAGGTCGTGATGATGTCGACCATGAAGCGCTTTCTGAGCCCACTCCACCTGTTTGTCAGAATCGGTAACGATTTCAAGTCTCATATCAGGGCTTACAAGATTTAAGGGGGAATAGTTTTTATCTGCTTTTGCGACCATCTCATGCAATTCAGATGTTTCAGCCTTGACAATGAAGAATTCTTGGAGTCTAGATATTTGTTTGTTATGTAAATTAACTATGTCCACTAGACCTCTCCCTCCCTCTCTTCTTGGTAGTGTTGTCCTGATAACTGATGATGTCGGATGGTGACATTTGTGTTTGGTCATCATGGTACGGGTTGTTCTTTGAATATCCTCCAGCTCTGTCTTTGTCCACTTCAGAATTCCAAATGAGTATGTCAGGTTCGGTATGGCGTAGGTGTTAATTGCTTTTGCTAGATTTCCTGCGTTCAACTGGGATTTCAATGAAGTAGTTACCCTTTGAGTGAACTGGCTCCTAATTTTGATTTTTGCTTGCTTTTGGTCTAATAGCTTAGCTTGCTGAAATCCTAGATATTTGTAGGTCTCGCCATTTTGCATGGCAGTTACAATATTCCCATTGGGTAGTAACACATCTCCGTTAACGATTTTACCCTTCTCGATATTTAAGGTTTTGCACTTGTCTAATCCAAATCCCATTTGTATATCACTGGAGAATTTTCCAGTGATATTGAGTAAATGTTGAATTCGACGCTGGTTGGATGCGTATATTTTGATATCATCCATATATAGAAGGTGGGAAACAGTGCAGCTAGTGTTCCTGTTGGCTTTAAGTTTATAGCCGTAATCCGTATCGTTGAGTAAATTGGAGAGTGGGTTCATTGCCAAACAGAACCAAAGTGGACTAAGGGAGTCACCCTGGAAGATCCCCCTACGGATGGAAATTTCATCACTTTGGAGGTATTGGCCATTTATTTGTAAATGAAGGTTCGTTCGCCAGTGCTTCATCGGTGATTTAAGAAAAGTAACAACAGTGGGATGTACTTTGTAAATTTGCAGAACATTCACAAGCCAGGAATGTGGAACGCTATCAAATGCTTTCCTGTAATCTACGAAAGCCGTGTGGATGTTGCGCTTTTCCTTTTGCGCCTGTTTCAGTATAACTGAATCAATGATAAGTTGCTCTTTGCAGCCTTGGTGATCTCGTCTGCAACCTTTCTGTTCTTCTGACAGGATGTTGTTTTGGTCCACATGTCTGTAAATACGGTTAGTGATGCAAGCCGTTAATATTTTATATATAGTTGGTAGGCAGGTTATGGGCCTATACTGCGAAGGATCGTGAGTTTGATGTGTTTTGGGAAGCAAGTGGGTCGAGCCCAGTGTCAGAAATGATGGTGTATCTTCTGGATGTTGCAAAATATGTGAGAATGATATTGCCATTGCTTTATGTAGACTGTCAAACTTCTTATACCAAAAGTTTTGGACGTGGTCAACTCCTGGTGTCTTCCAATTACTGGTACTCTTTATAGCTTCGGTTACCTCGCTTGTTGTCAAGTCAACGAAAGACATCGGTTCAATATTGATTTTTTCCTCCTCAGTTCTTATCCAGTGAGCGTTGGATTTATGTTCGACAGGCTTCGACCATAATGAAGACCAGTATTCCGTCAGCTCATCTTTATTTGGAGGACCTTGGTTCTGATTGTTTTCTGTACCGCTCAGTTGCTTGTAAAATAACTTCTGATTGTTATTGAATAAGTAATTTTGTTGTTTCCTTTTCGTGCACTTGACATATTGTAACAAGTACCAAGGGTGGAATGATGGAAAAGATCATCCTGTATAACAAATTTCGAGTATATTCAAAACAAAATTAATTTCATAAATATATAACCTAGATTCAAGTATCGTAGCAACGTTCAATCAGACTAAACAATGCTTATAATGCACAATGACACAATTACTAAGTAACCAAAAAGGAACCCAGTTTCGAAAACACGAGTTGGCTGATGAAGCAAAGCGATCGTGGGTTACAAAGTACACGTGTGTCCAATAAGAAAGCTAGAAATGAAAAAGTGGTGAAAAGCTGACTGGGCAAAAATTGCCCAAAGCTGGACGAGATAGAAAAAACGACGAGGCAGTTGGGTCCCGAGCACGGTTGCGAGCGGTTGCCTCATAGTGTTCGCGGTTAGCGGTCATCTGGAAAAATCCAGAGTTATATTTTGACTTGTAAGACGAAAGTAGCGCGGAGTCAAAATAAGTTTCGTTTCGACACCGGAGTAATTTCTTCGAGAGAGCGTCTACTGTAGCGCTTAAAGTGTAATTCGGTAAAGAGGGTAGCGAACGGCCAAATAAGATTTGCTAGAGGCAAACAGGTTCGATAAAAAGTCTACCCTATCCGATACTGTGTTGGTGTCAGTTAATAAGCCGGATAAGAAGTCTCCAGCATCATTGGAGAGCATCCTACCTGCACTTGGTGAGTCTGATTGATCTTATACTAACTGTGAAACAAATATTTTTGTAGTTTGGTTAGCCTGTATTTTATTGCCACCTCATGCATAGATTGTTTATTATATTTTATTTTCTAATTTTACACATATTTAATTTAATTATATATATGCTTAAATAAGGGATTCAGCCGTATTCCTCAAAACTGAGAGAATTAATAATTTATCAATGTAAGTTATTAAATTTATACACGTAACCTTTAATTACGGTTTCGTTCATTTCCAATTAACTGAAGTTATTATCATAGTCATTTTTTTAGTATTAATATTATCATTTCATTATTTAATTTATATCAAGTTTCATTATTATATTTCATTACTCATTTTCTATTCTCTTTTTTTTAATAAACCCATTTAAATTCGGTAACGCTTAGTTTGTTTTCATACACAGGTATCCCCTAAAAACTACTTAGTAGATTAGTAGTAATATCTTATCCTGAACCTTGTACCAGACGTAACCCTACACATAAAGACCTCTCATTATCAACAACAACTGATAGCAGCGGAGGCCGGATCTATCCTTTCGGACTTTTCTTACAGGAGTCGTTGATTCCTGTTTCCCACGTATTCGTGGGTGGTGACAGCCAGCTACGCTGCCTTCTTGTTATTTTCAGGGACACACCAGGAGAATTTTACTTTTCCAGGTTCCGGCTCGTGAAACTCGGCACCAAGGTGTTCTCTGGAGTAGCAGCCTTTACGGTGGACCAGCAATTTTTAGTTTCTCTATTACAGATTATTGATTACATTGGTTTTTACCGGTTATTATATTGGTGAATAACGGCCGCCGGTATTACATTGGTGACAGCGGTGGGATTAATATGTCCAACTCGGCCTAAAGACCTCGTTGGACAATTTCACGTCGCGTGCAAAAAACACTCACTTTTTGCACTTGTTGCATAGGGGGTGAGCATTTTACAAAGTTAGATTTGTCCAACGCTTATAACCAGTTGGAGTTAACTGAGGACACTAAGAAATTGTTATGTTGGAGTACGCACCGAGGAATTTATAAACCAAATAGGTTACCTTATGGTACTAAACCGGCATGTAATATATTTCAGAAAACAATGGAAAAGGTTTTGTTAGGTATTCCAGGCGTGATTAACTTCTTAGACGATATTGTCGTCACGGGCCGTAACAGGGAGGAACATTTAAATAATTTAGAATTAGTGTTTGATAAGCTTTCTAAAGTAGGATTTAAATTGAATTTAAAAAAATGTCAGTTTTTCGAAACCGAAATTAGATATTTGGGCCATATCATAAACAAGGACGGGTTACACAAAGATCCCAATAAAATTAAAGCGGTAATGGAGTGCCAACAACCGACAAATATTTCAGAGGTCAGAGCCTATACGGGATTAGTAAATTATTATGGCCGATTTGCCCCAAATTTATCTTCAGTTATGGATCCATTATATAAGTTACTACGGGAGGAGACAAGTTTTAAGTGGTCTTCAGAATGTGAGGAGGCTTTCTTAAAATCAAAGCAGCTTATTTGTTCGGACATTAGCCTCGCACATTTTGACCCTGAAGTCACCTTAAAATTAGTCTGTGACGCATCTCAGGTAGGTTTAGGAGCAGTTCTCCTTCATGTTTACAGTTATGGTACGAAAAAACCTATAAGTTTTGCTTCTCGAATATTGAAAAAACATGAGGCCAAATATCCGGTGATACATAAAGAGGCGTTAGCCATATACTGGGGGGTAAAAAAATTTTACCAATACCTCATGGGTAAACATTTTATTCTATGTTCTGACCATAAGCCTCTTATCGCTCTGTATGGGGAAAACAAAGGGATACCACAGATGGCAGCAGGGAGACTACAAAGGTGGGCTCTGTTTTTAAGTGGATTCAAGTACACCTTTAAACATATAAGAGGTTCGGAAAATGGAGCTGATGGTTTTTCGCGCATTCCATTAAAGACAACAGAAAATTCAGAAACGGAATTAGATTACTTCAATTTTTTAGTAGAGGATAATCTTCCCGTTAGTTCTTCGGATATAAAGAAAGAAATTCGTGCGAATGTAATTCTGAGTACGGTTTATCGATATGTCAGAGATGGATGGCCAAAAGATGTACCAGATGAATTGAAACCTTTTTCTCGGAGATCTTTAGAGCTTAGTATGGACAATGATATTTTAATGTGGGGATATAGAGTTATTATACCACCTAAATTTCGGGAGCAATTGTTACGAGAATTACATGAAGCTCATAATGGGGTCGTACGTATGAAGTCATTAGCAAGACAATATCTGTGGTGGCCGGGGCTAGATTCTGAAATAGAAAATTTTGTTAAAACCTGCAATGCTTGTCAGGAAAATTCAGTAAACCCTCCAAAGGCTTCTTTAATTAAATTTCAAGAAGGTAATCATGTGTTCGACAGGATACATATTGATTTCCTCGGACCTTTTCATGGTAAAACTTATTTAATTATTACTGACGCCTACTCTAAGTGGCCGGAAATTTATGAAATGTCCAAAATTGACTCCAGTCACACAATAGACAAACTAAGAGATTGTTTTGCTAGGTATGGGTTACCGAACACTATTATCTCAGATAATGGTACACAGTTCATTGCACAAGAATTCAAAACATTTTGTAAAAATAATGGTATCTCACACGTCACGACCGCCCCTTACCATCCGTCTACCAACGGTGCAGCCGAAAATTCGGTGAAATCTTTCAAATATGCTCTAAATAAAATGTTAAGCGAGGAACATTCAAATAAAAACATGAACACTCTCATAAGCAAGTATCTTTTCTCATACCGGAATACACCGCATTGTACTACCAATCAAGCACCATCAAAACTAATGTTTGCTAGAAAAATTAAAACTCGCTTTGATTTCCTAACAAGCTCTGAAGCCCTTAAGGCCAGGGAAAGGCAATTTAAATTCCATAGAGGCAACCGTGTTCTGCAGTTAGAGGTGGGAGAGGTAGTTTATGCCAAAGATTATCGTAATACTAAACCAAACTGGACTAAAGCTGTTATTATTGACAAAATTGGGTCACAACATTATTTTTGTTCACCTGTAAACAATAAAGATCTTGTGTGGAAGAGGCATTTGGATCAGATCCTCAAAGTGGGACAATTTTATGAACAAGAAGGTAATGTGCTAGCTTCCCCACAAAATCTTGAAAAACCTTTTGAAATATGTCCAAGTGTTAGTGCGCGATCAATATCGGAGACATCTGGTAGTGAAGTGTCAAACGAAATAACACCCTCGGTATGTTCTGAAAACCCATCGATGATATGTGAGGGGAACAGTGTTCCAAATTCAATGGATGAGTCTGATTCAGCTGAGTTTAAAACTCCTATTAACGCAAATGTTACTACTGATATTCGTGATAGGCCTCGTAGGCAAATTAAACCGCCAGACCGTTTAAATTTATAAATGTTAGCTAGGTGTGAGGGAATGTGGTATTTATAAACTGTTTGTATTAAGGCCATTTAGATATATATCAAAAAGAAGAAGAGACATATAACCACACTTTTCACAAGTATGTAACCATATAGTTTTTCCCTCCATATGACACATGTATTTCATGAAGTATTAATATAAGTCACGTTCTTAGGTATCTAGAGTTTTATTAACTGTGCAAGGCGCACAGTCAGGTAATGCTAATACATTACAAAAACGTAACGAGGTTTTTCCAACAGACTAGTAGTTTTAATATTCCAATTATATCTCATTGTTTGTGGTATCAAAGGTAATTCGTGACACTCCCAACTGCGAAACGCAATTTCCAAGTTTTTTCCATTTTCAATAAATTTGAATAAACGTAATTTTTCACTATCTGATACTTGAATATGTGGCACTTTCCAAACAATTCTCGTTAAACTAATTTTTACTTTTTCTCCTGCCTTTGTAGAAACCACTGCATTAACATCACTTGACGCTCTAATTAGAACAAGCTCTTGACGTATATTGATGATTATTTTGGTGAAATCTTCGAAAAATCCCAATAAAAGTTTCAAGGGTAAGCAAACATTGAAATTCCCATCACTATCAATAATTTGTGGTGTTGTAGTAGGACTCCAACCTACACTATTGTATCTATTGCAATCCCTTTCTGATAATGAAACATAACCCTTCATAGTAGTTGTTATACCTGGATTCCGAACTCTGTCCACAACACATCCTCCAATTTCATAACGAATTTCATCAAACAAATAAGAAATTCCATTATTAATAAAATTCAAGGTTGCACTTTCTTTTCCATCTCCGTCAGTTAAACGACCTTCGATGTATAAAAAACTTTCTGAGAGTAAAGTGTAAAGATCTTGTGTTTGAATAGGTATACGTATTTCGTCGGAATTGTTGAATGTTGTATTTGCATACGGAATATGACTATGCATTTCACGATTTATAACTGAATTGTCCTCCAGAACCTGATCTCCAATATTTAAAATATTAAAACTCATCTTCAGTATGTTGGCTACCACAATTGAAATTAAGTAGAAAATTTACTCCTGTTCTAAAAACAACTTTTAAATTACACCAATATCTTCTTATTCTAGTGGCACCACGTAGTCGTCGTCGTTTCGTTATGATTATAGTAATTTAAATCCCAGAGATATTAAAAATAACTTGTTTTCCTGTGTCAACTCTTGCAAATTTTTGTTTGAACTAAAAGCTGTGTTTGATTGTTGAGTATTTATACTTATTCGAGGAGTATTGTAGATAAAAACCATAACTAATATTTTCTCAAGTGTAATCTTACCGTGACAACTTCTTTGTTAAAATTAACTGGATTTCCATCTTGATCAACTATTTTAAGGTAAATCTCATCGATATATCTACTGATTACTGGTAGATAGATAACATTTTTTGGGATTTCAACAATTTTGTAGCCTGGTGGTACATTTGGATAGAACATGTGTATAATGTGTACCTGATTGTCGTTACTGTATGAATTCGTCACCAAGTTACATTCAATACAAATTGAATTCACTTTCGTAATGTTAATAGGATAGTCTCCTATGTGTCTCTTACTTGCTTTCAATTTTTTGTTTTTTGAAACCCAATAACTGACCTATGGTATTGGGCATATCAAAATTTATTGCTCTATTGCTCTTCACCTCACACTTGAGTGTATTATTATTCACTTCCATTATTAGCACAGTAGGATCATCGGATTTCTTTGCGTTCCTTTTTTGTATGGTACTTTCTTCCATAAATTTACGACGATCAATAGTTGTTGTTGTGCCTTTAGTTATAACATTTTGCTCTACACTTTCTTGCATATGTTTATCACCGTCAGATTTCATCTCGAGTTCAACAATTCTTGAATTAATATATCGGTTAAGGTCGTTAACTTCGTATGAACCACTGGGTATTTCAATATTGTAACCATTTATGTGAAAATTATTGTTGGTTTCGTCTACATTAGGAATTGTATTGTATGTCATAAAATCAATCAAACCTATAACATACTGTTCATTTTCATTCAATGAAAGGGGAGGATAGATTTTAGTTGATAATAAGGAATTTCTACCAGATAATACGAATGTATACGACATTATCACTACGGAAAGGTTATAAATTGAATGAAAGAATACATCTTTAAACAATTTTATTTATTTAAAAAATTCAAACACAAGTGTCCACAATTATAACTATTTTTTTTTGATAAATTTCATGATTGTATAATATTTGACATGATCCACTTGAATGAAAGTATGACAAAGCTTCCAGTGGAGGTCTCAAATTACCATAACTATCAAAGTAAACTAGATGTGATCCAATTTTCTTATAAGCTGTCCAGTGCGTTCCCGAACTATTCTTATCATCCAAATTAATGATTCCACTTTCATTGATTCTTATTTTTTTGGGTAGCGCATCTCTCATGAAAACTCCACGAAAATATGGAATTTTTAAATGTTTTGCATACTTGACCAATTCTATATTTGTTAGTGCACGTTGTGGTAATTTGAGGTTATTCATAAAAAAAGACCCAAACCATTTTTGTAAGGTTTCAAATATAATCCTTCACCCATTGCTATAGATTCCATTTGTTTGTTGTGTCGCTGTTTCTCAAACAATTGATCTTTTGCTGATTTTGCATCATTGACTGCTTTTGCAATAGCTACTGCTCCCCCACCCAAGGTATCAAGAGTACTTAAAGCAGCAAAAATTGGTATCAAAGGTAATATACCTCCGGTTTTTGGAACTGGTATGATACGAGGTTTGGAAACTGTCTTACTCTTTTTACTAGACTTTGCCACTTTTACTGCCATACTGATTGCTTTCCCCATTGTTTTTGGTTTGTTTTGTAGGAGATATTTTTTTATTTTTTGAATTATCTTTTGTAGACTCATAGGGTTTTTCTTATTGACTTTTCCTTTTGTTCTCCTCTTACCCTTTTTCTGTTTGCGTTTCGTCGATGCCATTGTGTTAATCTCTAGCAACAAACTAATATTGAAGACACTATTGTGCTGATATTTAACAACTAAAAAATATTAATTTGAACACACGCTATTGGTTTTTATACTAAAATATTTTTTGTTTCTTAACATCATCATCGTCATCATCATCACTGAATTTACGTTTTTTACGCAGTTCATTTGGAGTATTCACCAAAAGTTGTTCTTCACGTTTTCTTTTTGTATTTGACACACCATCGTCATTATCATCATCATCAAAATTAAGTTTTCTTTTGGCTCGTTTTTTAGGTTTAGCTCCCAAGTTTGAAAGTTGTTCTCCAATATTACGTTTCCTTTTTGTATTTGACACACCATCATCATCATCATCAAAATTAAGTTTTCTTTTAGTTTGTTTTTTTGATTCTAAGTCATTCGTGGAAGTTTTGTTCATTGGATAATCGTCTGCAATGTCAACATCCATGTTTTTAATTTTTTTATAGTTTTTTAGAGTTTTGGACTTCTTTTGATGTTTTGCTCTGCGATTTTTGGTTGGAATGGCTCCTTTAAGTATCATTGTGCATTTATTTATACCATCTGTAACTTTTTCTAAAGACTTACTGATTTTGTTTATTTCTTTGACACAGTTGTTTATTGTCAACTTATAATTATTAAATTTCAAACCCATACCCAATTTTACTTTTGCCTTCATAGCACCAGCGACACCAAGAGCAGCCAGCTTCTCGGAAAATATATGAAATATCTCTTATATACTGAATTAAGAAAAAAAAAATCAAAATCTTTCTTTTTGGCCACAAACGGGAAATCCAAACTCATCCTCATCATCACAATTATCGTCAATAGTGATAGCTTCCCCTTCTCCTTCTTTTCTCTTTTGCTTTTTCCGACTTTCATCCACTTCCACTTCCTCTTCCTCCACCACCTCATCTATGGTTGGTCCGTCCAAGTAAAATTTTCTCTTACTCGAACCAGGTGCCTCCAATCTATTACGATCCAGCTCTTCCTGATCTTCGTCTAATAGATTATATTTATATCGTTTTATGATATTTTCCAAAACTCGAAATTCTTCTTGACTGTCGATTTTAGATCGTAAATATCTTAGAGGCAGGTTACCAAATTTCCTTTTCAGAGTTGCTGCCTTCGGTGAATAGGACAAGGATATGAAGACCTTGTCGCCTTTCACCTCCATTTTCTTAACTCCATATCTGAACAAGAAAAAAGGAATTGGAAAAAATCATTACCAAAAATTACGAGAGTCGTTGGAGTGCTGGCCATTTTCACTTGTTTTACACACAAAACAAAAAAACTGAATGTCTTGAATTCGAAAATTTCTCTTTATTATAGTTGAAATCTTGGTGAAAAAAAAATTGAACACTTGCATATAGGAGTGTTTGTTGTAGTTGCTGACAATACTTTGACCTATTGACCCCACGTGGTGTTTTGATTAAAATGTTGCACTGATGTAAATATGATTGGAAAAAAATCACAACACGTGGTGTTTTGATAGGATGTTGAATTTATCAAAAAAACAAAAAAATGCATTGACCTATTGATTAAAATGTTGCAAATCTAATTAATAGGAACTTATCTAAGAAAAAATGATGCATATTGATTTCAATGGTATTGACGTAGTGGAAAATGTACATAAAAGCAACACACTACTCTCTCTTCCAAATCATTTGCCTGTAGTTAAAATCACAGCAACATAAAATGTCAACTAGTGCCAGTTCTTCTTCAACTTCTACTCCTTCACAAAAAGTGCTTGACGATATTTCCAGTGAAGCCATCAGTAAAATGGAATTGGTGAGTAGATTAGTTAAATCAAAAAATGATTTACGCAGAAATATTTCAATATTGAAGAAAACCATTTTTTTGTTGAAAAAAGGACTAAAGTGTAAGTTAGACAGTGTAAAAAATGTTTCCAAAGTTGAATCAAATTTGGCTATACTTCAAACGTATCTTGAGAAATTGAAAATCAAATTAAATGGAAAAACCAAAAGACAATTGGTCTGGCAAGATGTAGAGTCCTGTTTTAATGGACGTATCAAATCGGGAATTATAACTAATGTTAATATTAAAGATCCAGTGTTGTTTCTTAAAAAGGCATTCAGAAGTTTCTCCATTCAAATAAATAAGCAATTGAAAACATCTATGTTGAAAGTAAATGTAATTTTTTCTTGTATATTTATCAAACCTCAAAATGCTGAAACTTCTATCAAACATTTTAATACAAAGAACCAAATTATTGACCATAATACAAATTTGAAAGACTGGTACAAATCCTATGTTAGCGATAGAATGTTTGTAAATCTTGAAGAGTTTGAACAAAAAGATAGCGGGTGGGCTCTATTGGAGATATTACATTTGAAAATTAATATAAACGAATACAGACCGATAACTGTTGGTGTTTCAACTTATGTTGAAGTACCAACATTTATTAAAAAAACAAAAAGTATTATCAATATAAAAAACAATGATCCCTATTGCTTTTTGTGGTCGATTGTATGTGCTTTATATCCAGCTGATGGAAATAAAAATGTTTCTAGAGTTTCATCCTACCCTCATTTTAGTAGAGTATTGAAATATGATAATATTAAATTTCCAATAACAATTGAAGATATTCCATTATTTGAAAAATTGAATAAAATTTCCATAAATATTTTCACATTAGTCAATAAAGAAGTGTTACCTTTGTTACTAAGCAAAGAAAATTATAGTCCACGAATTAATTTATTAATGTTATCATGTGATGTTGTTGATGATAATAATAGTAGTACTATTTTCCATCATTTTGTTTATATAAAAAATTTGTCACGTTTAATAGGTAAGCAAGTGAGTAAAACACATTCTAAAACTTGGTTTTGCGACAGATGTTTAAATCATTTTCATAGAGAATCGAGTTTATTGAATCACTTGGAGGATTGTAAAAATATGAATGATACGAAGGTAGTTTTTCCTAATAAAAACAATTCTATTATGAAATTTGAAAATTTTAAACATAAACAAGTAGTTCCATTCGTTATATATGCTGACCTTGAAAGTATTTTAAAAAACTTTGACGACACACCAACAACAACACATACCAACACTGAAAAATATCAAAAACATGAAGCATTTAGTATCGCCTATTATTTGAAATCTTCATATGATGAAACTTTGTCAGAATTCAAAATGTATACTGGTAGAGATTGTCAGGATTGGTTTGCATATCAATTGGAAAATTTAGGTAGAAGAATACATCACATCATTCACAACCCCAAGTCTATGTTACCTTTGACTATTGAAGAAAAAAATAATTTTTCATCCTGTAACATTTGTCATATTTGCGAGAATGAAATATCCGATTTGGAACTGAAAGTAATGGATCACGATCATTTTACAGGTAAATATCGTGGTCCGGTACATAATTCATGCAATCTTAATTACAAAAAGACTCATGTTATTCCTGTCCTGTTTCACAACCTGTCTGGCTACGATTCACACTTTCTAATTCGTTCTTTGAGTAAAAAAATTAAAGGCAACATGAATTTGTTGCCCATAAATAAAGGTATATTTCATTCACAAAATATATCAATGGAACTGACATTAGTTTTAGATTTCTGGATTCATTTAGGTTTATGGACAGTAGTCTTGGTAATTTAGCTTCATATTTGAACAATGACCAAAAAGTGATTACAAAATTATATTTTCCCAATGCCCAAGAGTTTGATTTAGTTTGTAGAAAAGGTGTTTTCCCGTATGAATACCTAAACTGTTGGGAAAAGTTGAAAGACACCTCGTTACCTAACAAAAGCGAATTTTATAGTAAAATTAACAATGAAGGAATTTCAGATGTCGATTACACGCATGCTTGTAATGTGTGGAAATCATTCAATATTCATAATTTGCAAGAGTATGCCGAACTTTATTTAAAGACAGATGTTTTATTACTAGCGGATATTTTTGAAAATTTCAGGTCAATGTGTTTAAAAACCTATAAATTGGATGCTCTTCATTATTACACAGCACCTGGTTTAGCTTTTGATGCCATGTTGAAGATGACACAAATAGAATTGGAATTAATAACAGACAATGAAATTGCCATGTTTATTCAGAAAGGTATTCGAGGTGGAATTTCACAGTGCTCCAACAGATATGGGGAAGCTAATAACAAATATATGCCTGATTATAATCCTAATGAATCTAGCTCTTTTTTAATGTATTTGGATATAAATAACCTTTATGGTACTGCAATGACGACATATTTACCGTACGGAGGTTTTGAATGGATTCCTTGTAACTCTCTTTACAATGAAAACATTTTGAACATACCTGACGATAGTGAATATGGGGTTATTCTTGAGGTGGATTTGCATTATCCTGAGTCATTATTCAATTCACACAATTCACACCTACCACTATGTCCTGAACATTTAATTCCACCAACTTCGAGCACCGAGATGAAAAAATTATTAACAACTTTATATAGTAAACACAAGTACGTTATTCATTACAGAAATTTGAAACAAGCTCTTAAATTAGGAATTAAGATTGAAAAGATTCATCGTTGTTTGAAATTCAAACAAGCTTGTTGGATAAAACCCTATATTGAGTTGAATACTGAGTTGAGAAAAAACAGTAAAAATGAATTCGAAAAAAATTTTTATAAGTTGATGAATAACTCTCCGTATGGTAAGACAATTGAAAACGTTAGAAAATATAGAGATATTAAGATGGTGAATAAGTGGTCAGGTAGGTATGGTGCACGCTATTACATTGCCCAACCCAATTTTCACAGCTGCACCTTACTTGAAAAAGATGTGGTTATTATTGAAATGAAACGGCTCAAAGTTGAATTCAATAAACCAATTTTCATTGGTATGGCTATACTTGATATTTCCAAGACATTTTTGTATGATTTCCACTATAATTATATAAGAAATAAATTTAGTGACAAGGCAAAGTTACTGTATTGTGATACAGATAGTCTAATCTATCATTTCTTTGTTGATGACATATATCAACATATAAAGGATGACATTCACAAATATGATACATCAGACTATTTGGCGAACAATCCTTATGAAATACCACGTCAAAATAAAAAAGTGTTGGGTCTTATGAAAGATGAGAATAACGGTCGTATAATGACTCATTTCATTGGTTTAAGATCCAAAATGTACTCGATAAAGGTATTGAATAATGACCAGAATGATTGTCAGGTGATTAAAAAAGCAAAAGGGATTAAAAAAGCTGCCCTTAAAGAAATAACATTTGATGATTATCACAAATGCTTATTTGATAAAACACAAGTTCAACAGAGTTTTATAACATCTAAACAACACAATGTTTACTCTGTTTCACAAAGAAAAATTGCGCTTAGTCCTTTCGACGACAAACGAATGGTAAATTATATCAGTACAGATACTCTTCCTTGGGGATTCAATGATACTCCAATTTTGATTTAACTATTCTCTCTCTCTCTCAAGTAAACAAGCTTGAACAAAATGTGAGTAATTTTTATTTTTTTTTTATATTTTCTATAAAATCGAATTTTACAATTTTCAGAATAAGAGAAAAATGTTGAATAGAGTGTTCACGTCGACTAAGCGATTTAAAGGGGAAAATAAGTCAACAACTAAACGAGTACAATTGATTCGTGTCGAAGGAACCCAACCATGCTTCGACTGTAAAAAAATGTTTTGTTTTTGCAAGAAATCCATAGAAAACCACTACTATTGGATGGGAGAAGGAGGAGAAGAAAAAGAAGAAGAAATATACCTTCGCTGCGATGAATCCATGCCACCAAAATCGTAATGCACATGTGCAAAAATAATTACAAAATTCAATTTCTAAGTGTGTTTTTTTTATTGTAATGTCGGTCATTGAACGTGAAATAATTAATGAAATTAATAGGTCTGCTAGAATTAATTTCAAGAGACGAAAAATTTCGATAAGATCGTTAAATGATCTATTTCAAGCTGACCTCGCTGATATGCAAAAATACTCAAATTTCGACAAAGAATATAAATATATTCTTGTGATTATCAATTGTTTTTCCAAGTATGTATGGGCGTTGCCATTGAAAGATAAAAATGGATCAACATTAACTGAAGCTATGAAGGAAATATTTGAGAAGCAACATCCTAAAAATTTACAAACTGATATGAGTACAGAGTTTTTCAATAAACAAATGAAGAGTCTAACGGAAAAATACAATATAAATCATTATAGTGTATTTAGTGAGAAAAAAGCTGCAATTGTAGGAAGAGTTATTCGTACATTAAAAGAAAAATTGTGGATAGAGTTTGGTGTAAATGGAAACTACAATTGGATTTCTATTTTATCAAAGATTGTGAATGAATATAATAATACAAAACATAGAACAACGGGTATGAAACCTATTGAAGTTTGTAAGAAACATGAGAAACTTCTTTTAAGCTCAGTGTATAATTTAAGTCGAACACCACCTAATTTTAAGCAACGCTTTCAAGTTGGTGACCATGTCCGAATATCAAAAGTCAGAGGAATTTTTGATAAAAAATTAGAGTCCAATTATTGGTCATCGGAAATTTTTATGATTAGACAAGTGAAACGCACTAATCTAGTTACTTATTTATTGAAGGATTACCAAGGAAAAGATATTATTGGATATTTTTACAATGAGCAATTGCAAAAAGTCAAATATCCAGACACTTACCTAGTGGAAAAAGTATTGAAGAGAAAAGGAAATCAAGTTTTTGTGAAACGGTTAGGTTTTGATGCTTCACATAATAGCTGGATTGATAAAAATAATGTTATCTAGACAATGGAGAGGGAGTGATGATATAAATAGAGTGGATCCGCAGATAAATTCATTCACAATGTTTATTGTTGATGTGGTTGGTTTTACTTCTCCCGAAGAGAATATCTTTTCATGCAGAGAAATTGCAATTATTTGTGTTGAGAATAATCAATATATACATAAGCTGGTTAAGCTGCCCTTAACAGAAAGAATTCTCAAATCGTACGTTCTTAAACAGTTTCGAACAGAAAATAATCATGGTTTGGATTTAACGTCTTGGAATGGTGATGATGAGCTCTGTTATGAACAATTTCCAAATATATTCAAACTTATATCCTTGACGGTGACATTTTAGTGAGAAATGATGCTGTTAAAAAATATTTGGAAACTTTTATTGACAATAAAATTATAAATATGGAAGAAAATCATACGATGCTATCTTATCATGAAGCAAAGAGTATTTTTCAGTCACATCAATGTTGTAATCATACATGTATTCAACATCAATGTGCTTTGGAAAATGTGTATTATTTATATTATTGGTATAAATATTGTAAAATAAATTGATGTTTTTTCATTTATATTGACTTTTATTACATATAATACCCACAGTTATTAACAAGACAACAATGAAGGTGATAAAGCAGAAGACCACGTTAGATATTGAAAATAATATGCTTGAAGAATTTAACACGAGTAAATTCAAAAAACATGGTGAATTGTTTCCGTCAACTATACGATGTATAATTGTAGGACCATCAAATTGCGGTAAAACAAATCTAATGATAAATCTTATTGAACACAATAATGGATTAAAATTTGAAAATATTCACATTTACTCAAAGTCTCTCTGTCAACCAAAATATCAGTATTTGGAAAATTTATTGGCGCCTATTAAAGGAATTGGATTCTTCACATTTAGTGGTAGTACAAATATAATGCATCCTTCTGAGGCTAAACCGAATTCAATTTTCATTTTCGATGACGTCGCCTGTGATAATCAAGATGTGATTAGAGAATACTTTAGTATGTCTCGACATTCCAAGGTTGACCCTTTTTATCTAAATCAAAGTTATGCAAAAATTCCCGAACACTTAATTAGAGATAATTCGAATGTCCTGATTGTTTTCAAACAAGACGACATGCATTTGAAACACATCTACAATGACCATATTGGCACAGATATGACTTTTGAAACATTTAAAAATTTGTGTTCTCTATGCTGGACATCCCCATATGGCTTTATATCAATATTTAAAGATTGTAATATGGATGAGGGCCGCTACAGAAGACAGTTAGATGAATTTATTTGTATTGAATAATTGTATATAAAAAATAATGAATAAAATGTTTTATTTAAAATATGAATAAAAAAAATGAATAGAATGATTTTTCTTTAAATAGTTTTTGAGGCTAGGCGAGGCTCGTCTCACGGGTAGACAACAAACACGTTTTCGCTTCTTGCATTGCATATCTTTGACTTGTCATATAAGTTGCCTTGGTAGCACAGTGGTATGTATGCCGGACTTGGAAATAGAAGTCCCGGGTTCAATACCCACAGATGCCAAATAAAAAAAAATTTTTTAAATTGTAAATTTCCATGGATGAGTTAAACGGTCTTCTCTGGTTCGACCTTCTGGTCATTGTCGACTTCTTCTTCGGATGATACTTTCGATACTCCTTGTATATTCGTTAAACTTATCGGTTATCTCTTGATCTCTTCTTCTGACCTTCTGGTCATTGTCGACTTCTTCGGATGATACTTTAAATACTCCTTGTCTTCTTCTCAACCCTCTGGTCATTGTCGTCGGCACTTCTTGTACACACTTTCAATATTCCCTTGTATAATTGTAAAACTTATCGTTTATCTCTTGATCTCTTCTTCTTTCAACGTCTTCTTGTACACCCTCTGGTCATTGTCGATACTTCTTCGGGCAAGAACGTCTTCTTCTACACCCCTCTGGTCATTGTCGATACTTCTTCGGGCTTGTTCTTCGGCTATAGTTGAGACCCTGATGGAAAGGTTACCAACTGTCCCAGAATCCGTACAGCCATACTACTTGTGTACCATTGAATGGCATTCTTTCCAATTCTGGTGATGGTATTCGGATCCCATTCCTTCTTGTTGCTGAATTCTGTAACGAATTTCTTCGAAAAGTTGTACTTTCTCATCATACCGTCTTGTGGCATGTCCCAGGTTGTCTGATTTCTAAGAAGTGAAGAGGTGATTTTTCTTTTAATGATTCCCTCTCTACTTAGTCTGTATCTTGTTTTTTCTGCAACACTCTCCACCACCATATGTAGAGGGGTGAGGTTGAGAATTACTTCCATTGCTGCCGTTGGGCATGTTCTCATTGCTCCTGTAATGCATATACAAGCTAGTCTTTGAATTTTGGAGAGGTTTTCTCTCGTTGTCAATAGACTAGTTCTGCTGCTCCATGCAATGGCTCCATAAGTGATGATTGGTCTCACTATGGCAGTGTACATCCAGCTTAGGATTTTTGGGCTGCAACCCCAATTTCTCCCTGCCAGATTCCTACAGACCATAAGAGCCATATTCGCCTTGTGGGTAATCTCCTTTTCGTGTTTGTTCCACAGGAGCTTACTATCTAAAATCAAACCTAGATACTTGACTTCTTGTCTCCATTCAATCTCGTTTCCATTAAGTTTTATGGTTTTGAGGTTGAGTTTTCTTTTCTTAGTGAAGACTATCAAGATAGTTTCAAGATGAAATACATAATATTCAGCTTCCTCTGAATGACTTGAATTTTTTTTTTTGTTATCAGCTGTGATTCATTGAATCTTGGTCATAACTCTTCAATAATCCTTCAATATCAGTAGTTATTCCTATAGTTTATAATGAATTTTAGGTGCAGCTGATAATTCCAGCATTAGTTGTGATAAGAAGACTGTTGAGGAGGCAGCTAGAAAATATTTAAGGCGAGCAAAGGAAAGGAGTGTGTTTGAAAGACGACATTAGACCCTCAATGTGCTCCAGTTTATTCATTTATTTATTATCTGGTTATTATCCGTTTATTACATTCTACAGTACTATATATGTACTTGAATGAGTTTTATTTTTTTTTTTCTAGAGTACTATATGTACCTGAATTGTTTTTATTTTTTTTAGTATTATAAATGTGATATATTTTATTGTGACATATACTATTTGGTTTTCACTTTATTATAGTTATATAATATACGCATATAATTTATTGTATCACATCCCCTTTATAACCAATGGATGTCCAGATTCTATAATATAGATATTGTCGAATGGATGTCCTTTGGATGAACTATTATATTCTTATGAATTTCCATTGTGGACATCCTATGGATGTACATTAGACTTTCTATGGATGTACATTTGACATCCTATGGATACCATATATGCAGTCCAGTGTACACATTTTAGATGTCCAGATTGTCCAATGGATATCCATTGGATTGACTATCATGTTCCTATGAATCTACGTTGTGGACATCCATTGGATGTTCGTCCGGGACATCCTATGGATGTCCAAAAAGGTGGAAAGTGAACGTCCAATGGATGTCCATATGCAGTCCAGTGTACACATTCTAGTTGTCCATTGGATGTCCAGATTGTCCAGAGGAGCCTGTCCAATGGATATCCAATGGACTAACCTGTGTTATTAGGGATTTGATTAATCATCGTAACAGAAATCTAGAAAAATGGTCTGACCCGCATTTTGGTTGATGGGTGGGTTAGACGTTTTTTGCAAATACTTGTGCGCATGCTGTTAAAGAAATGTAAAACTTCGTGTATTTTTTAAACAAAAAGGTTACAAAAAATTGTGGTTTCTTCTATGAATACAAATAATAATTGAACTAGAAATTACTGTAATTATTTTTATAGCTAGGCATGATAAAAAAAAATTTTATTTTGTTAATGTTTTGAGCAAAATTCTAAAGTTAGGTTTGTTTCATTACAGATAATGAACATATCAAGAGGAAAACTCCTAGCAAAGTTAGCAGTTGAAAAGTTTAACCACATAGTGATTGATAAACCTGAAGTACAAGAAAAATCTTACGATTCTATGGCTCAGCCAAATAATAATATGACTTCTAATAAACTGGATTCTGATGAACCGAACTTTCTATCTGGCAGTGACCATAATCCTGATATACAAAAAAAAACGAACGTTTTTACGGCTCAGCCAAATATGTCTTCTAATGAACTTAATTTTAATGAACTGAACCTACCATCTGACCATGAGCATAATCCTGAAGTACAAGGAGAACCTGAAAACTCTCCAGCTCAACCAAATAATATGTTTTCTCATAAACTTGATTTTGATGAACATACCAATCATCTGGCAGCGTGTATATCCCGGACTCGGAGGATACTGATTCTACAGGAGAAATAATTAAACTTGAAGATAATACGGAAATCGACTTAAATATAAAGGAAAATGAAGTACTAAAGAAACGTGGAAGAAAAAGAAAAACGCCACACCAATCAAGACAAGATAGAAGGAAGTATGCTAATTCTAACCTAAAATACATCTCAGCCAGAAAGAAAACTGTACCACCTAAAGTTTTTAACGAAAATTATTTTTTTCCCTGCTCAAAAAAATGTCACAATGTTGTTAATGGCGAGGCCAGACGAAGATTTTTCAATCAGTTCTGGAATATAGGCACATTTGAAGGTCATTGTGCCTTGCTTAGCAAATGTGTTGTAGAAATTAACAAAAAAGGTGTTATGTAGAAAATAAAATATCAAGAAGAAACAAGTCACGACAATATTACATAGACAATATTTCTGTTTGTAAAGATACATTTTTAAGCACACTTCAAATAAACAACCATAGAATCCGAGTGGCCCTGGATCAATTTGAAAATGACATTATTCCT
Source organism: Galerucella nymphaeae (assembly GCA_963978555.1). Classification (NCBI taxonomy): domain Eukaryota; kingdom Metazoa; phylum Arthropoda; class Insecta; order Coleoptera; family Chrysomelidae; genus Galerucella; species Galerucella nymphaeae. The sequence continues at coordinate 12,501,575 of OZ021715.1, read as the reverse complement.
GATAAACGGGGAAGAAGTAGTGGGGGACGAAATGCCATCGATGAAGGGAGAATTAACAAAATTAAAGGGCATATAGCATCATTTCCAACATATGTGTCACATTACTGCCGCAACCAGACAGATTCGAAATATTTACATCCTGACCTAAATTTGGCAAAAATGTATCAACTCTATAAAAAGATTACGGAACAGCCCGTAAGCCTCACAAAATACAAACAAGTGTTTTATTCAAATTTCAATTTAAAGTTTAAAACACCGCATAAAGATACTTGTCGTATGTGTGATAAGTACAAAGGCCAAGTAAGTTCGTCACGAGGGCTGGCAAAAGAGGACTTGGAAAAAGATCATAAAAAACACCTTGAAATAGCTGCAGAGCTGCGAAATCAGATGAAAGCTGATCTATTGTGTGCAGGATGAAACATCAGAAACTCTTACATTTGATCTCCAGAAAACCCATTCTCTGCCTAAAATACCAACTGGTGTGGCATATTATAAAAGGCAATTGAATTTGTCTAATTTGGGTATTTATCTTGGCAGCACAAAACAAGGTGTTTTTAATGTATGGACTGAAAGAGAGGCTGGAAGGGGAACACAGGAAATTGGATCGTGTTTACGTAAATATATTAACGAAAATATAAAGGCCCCGGTTAAAAAACTAACTATGGTCCGACTCCTGTGGGGGTCAAAACCGTAGTATCAAGCTGGTCTTAATGCTAATCCACATCCTTCAAAATCATCCTTCTCTTGAAACGATTTCAATGACATTTTTGCTTTCTGGACATAGCTTCCTACCTAATGACTCACATTTCGGAGATGTAGAATGTGCTCTTAAAACACATCAACGACTATACACCGATCAAGATTACATAGAAATCATGGAATCATGTCGATTAAAAAATAAGTTTCTTGTAAATCGTATCAAATCTGATGAAATGGTTTCCGTCAAATTATTGGAAAAATCTATTACAAATCGCAAAGTTGATTCAAATAACGTGGGAATCAATTGGTTAAAAACTCATGTGATAAAGATTAAGAAAGAAAATCCTACAACTTTATACATGAAAAACCATGTATCAGATGAAAGATATTTTGAGGTGAAAATTGAGAAAGCGGGAAAAGGGCGGAAGCCTGTACTAAAACATGTGAACTTGCCTCTCTTATGGCCAAATGGTAAGCCACTATCTGCTGAAAAAATTCAGGACATTAAAGATTTGTACAGTTTGATTCCCAAGATGCCAGGCCGTTTTATAGCTTTGTAGATAATGTCGAATGTGGACATTTTCAGGAAGATTTGGAAGGAATTGGGTTAAATCCGGATTGATCAAGATCAAATGGACGACCAATAAAATTATTACCAACTGAACAAATTCTGTTTTTGTGATCGATATTAGTATTCTTGTATATGTCTAGGGATAGTCGTTTTTTGCAAAACAGCAATCTCATTTTCATATATTTTACGAAAATGGTCAATCCCGCTTTAACATTTTTTAAAACAAAAATTTTACTCTCTTGTGTTGCTTGTTTGTGTCCTTTGAGTAAACTTGTAAGCATACTTACAGAAAAAAAATATACCAAAGCTAACTTATGTGAATTATATTTTTTCAAGTATTCCAATATATTTATATTAATTTACTGAAAATAGCAGAAAGGCGGGTTATACGGTTGTTGCAAAACACCATCCAGTTGATGCAGGAGGTGATATGCAATAGCGGAAGGCTATGTGAAGCAATCTTAAAAATAAAAAGGAAAGCGCATTACGAATATCGGAAGTAATTACCAATTATCAATCTTCGTCTTTTGATGTACCGAGCAGTAGGTACTACACTTATAAATAACCGTTCATCACCACTGAATAATAAGGCACAATCGATTTACAATAGTCGTTCAATTGTTATTTACAACTATTATAATAAAGTTTGAATAATTGCAATGTTTTTGTTCTTAATGGAAGAGAATGAATGGGCATAGAAAAAGTATAGTACGTTACACAAGCTGTAAGCCAATTACGTACTCATGAAAAATTTATGTACTCGCTGCTATGCGGCTTCGTACATAAACTTTTTAATTTCGTGCGAAATGGGTTACTTACAACTGTTGTTAAGTAAAATACTATTTCATTCGTTTTAAATATTCATGAAATATTACGGATTGATAATTGGGATTTTTGGGTTGCGTGACTTAACTTGATTTCTTGAATGATAAGGACATCATTCATTTTAGGACAATGAAAGAGCGGGAACATATTATGTTGGATCTCATCAATTCAGAAAAAAAGAATCCCGAGCAGACAGCAGCTTAATACTCTGAACAGCCAACAGCTGGTATGGAAATAATCGATAGTGTGGGGGAGACTGCTGAGGGACGAGGTACCTAAGTTTCATTGCTGAGCATACTAGAATATCCTACAAATCTCGATGTGCAGTCAACTATAGCTGCCGAACAGCAATGAGTATACTTGATTTTGTAAATGATAAGTACATTGTTTATTTTAGGACAATAAAAGGACGGGTGAAATTTATGTTGGAACTTATCAATTCAGAGGAAAATAATCCTGGACTGCCGGCAGTTTAATCCTTAGGAGAACCAATAGCTCAATATTCCGTTATGGAAATAGTCGATAGTAAGTTTCCCAACAAAAAATTGAAATTATTTTTTCTTCTTTGCGTACACATGTCTTCAGCTCCTCCACAAATATCACGACCTCGCTCTCTTCTATCTTCGTAAACCAGTTCGAGTTGCCCAAGGGGTCTATTCTTAAACTGTGATATTTTTTGTCGCATGTGAGATTGTACTTTCGTCGATCAAAAAATGTATTTGCTTATTCCGAAATGTAGCGTTCGGGAATTTTTGATAGACAAATTGTAGAGTGATCTTAGACAGTCGACAATTGATGTCAATTGCAACTTATGCGAGATGGAACATTTGACAGATCCATCACCAATCAATTCTATAAAAGTTCGAACAAAGAATATGAATAATTTTGAATATAATGGCAGGTGTAAGTAGTATAGCTGTACGGATTCTGGGACAGTTGGTAACCTGTCCATCAGGGTCTCAGCTATAGCCGAAGAACAAGCCCGAAGAAGTATCGACAATGACCAGAGGGTGTACAAGAAGACGTTGAAAGGAGAAGAGATCAAGAGATAAACGATAAGTTTTACAATTATACAGGGGAATATTGAAAGTGTGTACAAGAAGTGCCGACAATGACCAGAGGGTTGAGAAGAAGACAAGGAGTATCTGAAGTATCATCCGAAGAAGTCGGCAATGACCAGAAGGTCAGAAGAAGAGATCAAGAGATAACCGATAAGTTTAACAAATATACAAAGAGTATCGAAAGTATCATCCGAAGAAGAAGTCGACAATGACCAGAAGGTCGAACCAGAAGACCGTCTAACTCATCCATAGAAATTTACCATTTAAAAATTTTTTTTTCATTTGGCATCTGTGCGTATTGAACTCGGGATTTCTATTTCCAAGTCCGGCATACATACCACTGTGCTACCAAAGCAACTTATATGACAAGTCTAAGATATGCAATGCAAGAAGCGAAAACGTGTTTGTTGTGTTGTCTACCCGTGAGACGAGCCTCGCCTAGTCTCAAAAAATATTCAAAGAAAAATCATTCTATTCATTATTTTTTTTATTCATATTTTAAATAAAACATTTTATTCATTATTTTCTATATACAATTATTCAATACAAATAAATTCATCTAACTGTCTTCTGTAGCGGCCCTCATCCATATTACAATCTTTAAATATTGATATAAAGCCATATGGGGATGTCCAGCATAGAGAAAACAAATTTTCAAATGTTTCAAAAGTCATATCTGTGCCAATATGGTCATTGTAGATGTGTTTCAAATGCATGTCGTCTTGTTTGAGAACAATCAAGACATTCGAATTATCTCTAATTAAGTGTTTGGGAATTTTTGCATAACTTTGATTTAGATAAAAAGGGTCAACCTTGGAATGTCGAGACATACTGAAGTATTCTCTGATCACATCTTGATTATCACAGGCGACGTCATCGAAAATGGAAATATTTTCAAATTTTAATCCTTTATTGTGTTCAATAAGATTTATCATTAGATTTGTTTTACCGCAATTTGATGGTCCTACAATTATACATCGTATAGTTGACGGAAACAATTCACCATGTTTTTTGAATTTACTCGTGTTAAATTCTTCGAGCATATTATTTTCAGCATCTAACGTGGTCTTCTGCTTCATCACCTTCATTGTTGTCTTATTAATAACTGTGGGTTTTGTATGTAATAAAAGTCAATATAGATGAAAAAACATCAATTTATTTTACAATATTTATACCAATAATATAAATAATACACATTTTCCAAAGCACATTGATTTTGAATACATGTATGATTACAACATTGATGTGACTGAAAAATACTCTTTGCTTCATGATAAGATAGCATCGTATGATTTTCTTCCGTATTTATAATTTTATTGTCAATAAAAGCTTCCAAATATTTTTCAACAGCATCATTTCTCACTAAAATGTCACCATCAAGGATATAAGTTTGAATATATTTGGAAATTTGTTCATAACAGAGCTCTTCATCACCATTCCAAGACGTTAAATCCAAACCATGATTATTTTCTGTTCGAAACTGTTTGAGAACGTACGATATGAGAATTTTTTCTGTTAAGGGCAGCTTAACCAGTTTATGTATATATTGATTATTCTCAACACAAATAATTGCAATTTCTCTGCATAAAAAGATATTCTCTTCGGGAGAAGTAAAACCAACCACATCAACAATAAACATTGTGAATGAATGAATTTATCTGCGGATCCATTTTATTTATATCATCACTCCCTCTCCATTGTCTAGATAACATTATTTTTATCGATCCAGCTATTATGTGAAGCATCAAAACCTAACCATGCCACAAAAACTTGATTTCCTTTTCTCTTCAATACTTTTTCCACTAGGTAAGTGTCTGGATATTTGACTTTTTGCAATTGCTCATTGTAAAAACCTCCAATAATATCTTTTCCTTGATAATCCTTCAATAAATAAGTAACTGGATTAGTGCGTTTCACTCGTCTAATCATAAAAATTTCCGATGACCAATTGGACTCATATTTTTTATCAAAAATTCCTCTGACTTTTGATATTCGGACATGGTCACCAACTTGAAAGTGTTGTTTAAAATTAGGTGGTGTTCGACTTAAATTATACACTGAGCTTAAAAGAAGTTTCTCATGTTTCTTACAAACTTCAATAGGTTTCATACCCGTTGTTCTATGTTTTGTATTATTATATTTATTTACAATCTTTGATAAAATAGAAATCCATTTGTAGTTACCATTTACACCAAACTCTATCCACAATTTTTCTTTTAATGTACGAATAACTCTTTCTGCAATTGCAGCTTTTTTCTCACTAAATACACTATAATGATTTATATTGTATTTTTCAGTTAGGCTCTTCATTTGTTTATTGAAAAACTCTGTACCCATATCAGTTTGTAAATTTTTAGAATGTTGCTTCTCAAATATTTCCTTTATAGCTTCAGTTAATGTTGATCCAATTTTATCTTTCAATGGCAACGCCCATACATACTTGGAAAAACAATTGATAATCACAAGAATATATTCATATCCTTTGTTGAAATTTGAATATTTTTGCATATCAGCGAGGTCAGCTTGAAATGGATCATTCAACGATCTAATCGAAATTTTTCGTCTCTTGAAATTAATTCTAGCAGACCTATTAATTTCATTGATTATTTTTTTCACTTGTCAAAATCTGACATTTTGGTGGTTTTAACCAATAGCAATACATTATTCTAGCCAATCATTCGGTATTATACTGATAATTATGCTTCCTCATCGATAAAACCTTGTTTACATCGAAACGTCAAAATTTACTTTGAATTTGTCATTATTGACAACTAAAAGCGCTTTCAAAAATCCTTTTAAATTGTTGAAAAAAATAATCTTCCCAAATACAACTCGCTCTTCAAATTTTATCACATAATTTTTTATTTTCATCACTCAAACTTGTTTATTTGAGGCAAAAACATTCAAACAAACCGAATTTAGATAAAATCACTCCTCCTAACGGAGTCGTGATTTTATCAAATCGGTTTGTTTTCATATTTTTGCCAAATAAACAAGTTTTCGTGGAAAAGAAAAAATTATCGATAAAATTTGAAGCACTCGTGGTATTACCTTTGATTATTTCACGTTCAATGACCGACATTACAATAAAAAAAACACACTTAGAAATTGAATTTTGTAATTATTTTTGCACATGTGCATTACGATTTTGGTGGCATGGATTCATCGCAGCGGAGGTATATTTCTTCTTCGATTTTATAGAAGGAAAAAAAAATTACTCACATTTTGTTCAAGCTTGTTTACTTGAGAGAGAGAGGGAGAGAATAGTTAAATCAAAATTGGAGTATCATTGAATCCCCAAGGAAGAGTATCTGTACTGATATAATTTACCATTCGTTTGTCGTCGAAAGGACTAAGCGCAATTTTTCTTTGTGAAACAGAGTGAACATTGTGTTGTTTAGATGTTATAAAACTCTGTTGAACTTCCACTTGTGTTTTATCAAATAAGCATTTGTGATAATCATCAAATGTTATTTCTTTTAGGGCAGCTTTTTTAATCCCTTTTGCTTTTTTAATCACCTTGTTACAGGTTTAAATTGACTTACCTTGAGATTTGGTGAACTTTAGTAAAAAGGATATTGGTTTTATTGAACAGAATGAAAGTCGTCAGGTTTGTTATCAAATATTTTATTCACTGGTAATAAAGTTAGGCCAAAAGTTAGTCAGCTCTCTTAATTAGAAAATGTTACTCCTGCTCTTTCAATTTTTTTTTTGGTTCCATTCTCTGAAATATAAAATTATATTAGTATCACGTAGTATAACAAGAAAAAAAATATATAAGAATAAATATAACCTTGAACAGTTTCATCTTCTGCTAGCAAATTTTGTGACAAAGTGACATGACCTTGACCTCCTCAGGATTACCATTTGTAAATATTAAATTGACACTAGATTTTACCCGGCAAAACGCGGTAGAATTGGGCTTAAAAAAAATGACCTTTGGTTCACGTTTCTTTTGATAAGCCAAGAAAGCTTACAGAACAACGCATTCTGCGGATTTATTACCATAGTGGTGAAATTTTATAAAAATCCAAACTAATTGTGGACTCATTGACAATTAGCACCTTGGTGGATATTGGATTTGTTGAGACTTCGGTTGAAGCCACTTTTAGGCCCCCTACCATCTGTGGTAAGTTCTTGTTGTGCCCTACTATTAAGGTGATAATAACGTCCGTTTATTGTTTTAGGCCTTTTATTTTAGTTTAGTTTAATTTCTTTTGCTTCCTTTATTCCACTATCTATTAATTATCAAAGCGTCTCGAGAGAGTGTACGTTGATGTAGTACTTACCTTGGGAGCTATCTTCCTTTTCCACTAACTCCATATTCACTGGAACGGACTCCTACTTTATCCTTGGGAATACTATTGGTATTATCAGTGGAACCTCTGTAGCTGGTGTTTTGTGATGATGGTCTCTAAATAACGGGACCCGAAAACAGAAGTTGGAAAACCACCACCCTGCTGACAGTCTCCTGGAATAACTAAAACAGATAAGATTAGCATAGTGACTTACCTTTAATACATATTTTGAATCTAAATTATCATCCTACATACCTTTTATTGAATAATATAACTCATTCACTAGTTCACAGACTAGCTAGATACTGGTCTAAACCCTTGTAAATATAAATACGGATTTATATACTTCATTGACTCAGGTTCGTAGTTTGTAGAATAACATCTGTTTAAGTACTTTTTATTCCATTTAAGTAATTTTTATTCCAGTTAAGTGATTTTTAATTATCTAATTTTTAAGATCTTCAACACGTGAATTTGATAGTATTTGTTTATATAACTTGTTTGGTTCATAATATCTGATAGAGCCATTTTCAATATATCAATATAATCGAAAGGGAACTTGTGCATATTTTCAACCCATCCCTAAGATCTACACTATTTGAGTTTTCGTGAGGTTTACTTTTGCGACTTTTAAACGTAGCGATAGTTCTTCGTGATTCCTTTTTTTTTCTAGGTCACATCCCACGTGCTAATTTGGGACCTCGAATTATAGGTTTCAAATTTAATAAGATTATACCGTAATTTTCGCTACCAGTAAACCGAAAACGGAAGTAACAAATTGGCGCCCAATAACAGGGAAAATAGCACAAGTTTCCTCATTAGTTTTTCTATTTTTCGTGGTGTATTATTTTTTATTTCATTCATTTTTTTGTTTGGTTATAAGAATAAAGATTGACATTGCATTTGTCAGTTTACATCTGACCACAAAACACCATAGTTCCATAGTACTACCAACTGTCGAACCATAGATCTCTACTATAGAAATTTCATTTTTATGGTTACAACTATTTTATAGATCTATACTCAGCGATTGATACTGACAGCAAGGTTAATAGATAAGCGAGGTTGATTCGATATCTGTTGATTCAACGCATCATTGTGTAAATATATTTATAGTTTTTGGTACATGCAATTTCTTTATGAGTTGTGAAATATACAGTCATTCAGCTGGAGTTTAGGATAGAATTAGAATGAGTTTTTTACTTTTAGTAAATAATTAGTTAAGTTAGGTAGAATATTTGATTGATATTTTTTTTTATTTCGGTTACTTTCATTTGTTTGTATTGCGTGATAATGGAGGTGAACAGATTACTTGGTGACGAAATTATGTATGAGTTAATAATCAGGGATTTACCTGTAGAGAGGACGGTTGTGGAAAATAGATCAACGCTTCGAGAGGCTTTTCGTCGAGAAAGGGAAGGAACGACTGTTTGTGCGAATAATGTATCTAAATTTAAAGCATTAGATGAAATCAATATTTGTTCAAAGAAATTAGTAGATTTGTCAGTTGATATAGATAATTTTGATATTTGCAACAGGGAGAATGAATTTAGAAGGATAGCATCTAGATTAAATCATATTACTCTTAGGCTGAATAGAATACAGGGTGATTCAGATGTAGAATCAAATCGTAAGCTTTTGTTAGACAGGAGTCAACAATTGATGGTAGCGGTTGAAAGACTTAATGAAAATTATGCAGTTTTGCAACATAGTCTTCAACTTTCCGGACAAACGGACGCTTCTATTTTAGATAGAGCCGATCCGGTTGAAGGTTCGTTGATGGACGAGAAGAATCCTTTGATTCCAGAAATTGTTCACGAGTCAGATAGTCACGCAAGGCTAGAGTCACAAGTTAGAGAAAGTAGATTGGTGCAGCATATTTCTTCAAATATTCAAAACGGAGCTAGTGTTATCAGGCAAAGTTAGGGTGCGACGGTGCAACCGGCTCCTCTATTTAGTAGTTCTGTTAGGGAACGGGTTCATTTTTTTGAGAAGGGGGGAGTTGTGAGAAAACCTAATGAGTTCCAGCCGGAACCAAGTAACAGGCAACCGGACAACGTGGAACTTAGTCCAGTCAGGGTGTCTAATGATCAGGTTGATAGAAATTCAGCCATGATGAATTCTACACAAGATTTAGCTGCTAGACTGAGGCAGTTGGAGCCTATTGGAGGCCCAGGAATTTCGAATAGCTACAATTCGGCCCATTCATACTTTGATATTTCAAGATTAAAATTTCAATTCGATGGTAGCTCTAGCGTAACCAATTTTATCGAAAGAATCGAGGAATTACGCATCTCGAGGGGAATATCTAAGGAAGTATTATTCAGATCAGCACCGGAAATTTTTTGTAAAGAAGCTTTGTACTGGTACAGAACTCAGACATTCCATTCATGGGATCACTTAATGGAACGACTTAGGGAGGACCACTTACCCTATGACTATGAGATTGACCTTTTGGAAGAAATACGAAGAAGAACGCAAGGTGAAAAAGAAAAACTGATAGCTTATGTGTCTGCTATGGAAAATCTTTTCAATAAGCTGGGTACCAATAAACCTTTAGAAGAAGTAAGAGTTCAAATGATCCGTCGGAATTTACTTCCACACATTCAATCACTTCTTGCGCTTCAACCAATCACCAACATTCCCGAACTGATACAACTTGGTCGCGCCATAGAGGAGACCTCCGTAAGAGCGGAACGTTTAGTTCCCCCACCAACTAACTATAGACAGCTGTTGGAGCCCGATTTAGCTTACCATAAGCCTACTTCCTATCATACAACCAACGTATCAGCTGTGTCAGCTGAAGAGAAAGATAATACGAGTAATTCCAGACCTCATACTGATTCCTTAGTTTCCGATATCGCTTTGGCATCTTCTAATCTTCCGCAGTGCTCGAACTGTCAGGAAGCTGGTCATAGGTTCAATAAGTGCTCCAAGCCCCGAAGAAAATTCTGTTTCCGTTGTGGAAAAGATAATGTAATGGCTACTGATTGCCCTCAGTGCCGATCAAAAAATGGAAGGGGAAGACAACATTAGGTCGGATGTTGTCTACTCCCGAGTATTCGACGGCCGAATCCTCAACCAAAACAATCATCGACTTTGTAATTTCTCATGCCAAAAATGATACCAGACCTTACCTTCAAGTTGAGATATATGGGAAGAAAATTTTGGCGCTTCTGAATTCCGGATGTACACGCACGGTTCTCGGAGGCCCGGGGTGGAATTTATTTAAAACTATTTGCCATGTAGAGGAAACGGAACAGAGAGCCTGTACTGTGGCGAATGGAGAAGAATGTTCAGTTTTGGGAAAACTTGTTGTTCCTATTCGATTACAGAATAAGGTGAAGGTGTTTGATATTTTAGTTGTACCAACTCTTCCACACTATTTGATACTTGGCATTGATTTTTGGTTAGCTATGAGACTAGTACCAGATCTTTATTCTGGAGACTGGGTTTTTAAAACAGAAGCGGGCGAAACCAGTTCAGAGGTTTACGCAATCCATGATAGCGATCATTCTACTCCTGCACAACACTCAGTGATAGAGAAACTCATTTTCGATACATTTAAGGACATGGGTGATAAACCGGGATGTACTCACATCGTAGAGCATGTCATTCGAACGGACTCAGCTCCAATTAAACAACGTCATTACCCTCTTTCACCTACCCTTCAACAGCAAGTTAATTGTGAACTGGAGAAGATGTTAGCTGATGATATTATCGAGCCATCTGCGTCTGCATGGGCTTCCCCTATAGTCTTAATCAAAAAACCGGACGGAAAGTTTCGGTTTTGTGTAAATTACAAGAGGTTGAATGAGGTCAGTCTCCCTGATGCTTATCCTATTCCCTTTGTGTGTGCTACCTTAGATAAGCTAAGAGAGGCCCGATATTTAACGACACTTGACATTAAGTCTGCTTACTGGCAGATTTCCATGGCCGAAGCATCAAAACCTCTCACTGCCTTTGTAGTTCCAACGAGAGGACTCTATCAATTTAAACGTATGCCTTTTGGGCTACACAATGCTCCTGCCGTATGGCAACGATTTATTGATCGTGTCATCGGGGTAGACCTCGAGAAATTTGTTTTTGTCTATCTTGACGACATCGTGATTTGTACTCCCACATTCGAGGTTCACATTGACGTTCTTCGAGAAGTTCTTAAAACAATTAAGGATGCGGGGTTAACTCTAAATGAAGAAAAATGTTGTTTCTGTAAACCAGAAGTGAAATATCTGGGATATGTTATCAATAGTTCTGGATTACTGGTGGATCCTGAGAAGGTTGACGCCATCTTAAGTATTCCTAGCCCCAAAAATGTATCAGAAGTAAGGCGCATCGTGGGTCTGGCAAGTTGGTATAGACGTTTTGTTCCAGATTTTTCAACCCTAACCGCACCGTTAACTGTCCTACTTAGGAAAAATGTTAAATTCCACTGGAGTGAACCCTGTGAGAAAGCTCTCCAACAGATTAAGGATTATCTTGTATCGGCTCCCGTTTTGTCTTGTCCCGATTTCACTTGTCCATTCATCATTCAAGCTGATGCATCAGATTTTGGCTTAGGCGCTGTTTTGACGCAACAATATGAGGATGGTGAACATGTTATAGGCTACCTTAGTCGCTCGCTGACTAAGGCAGAGCGTTAGTATACCACCACCGAAAAAGAGTGCCTGGCGGTATTGTTTGCAGTGGAAAAGCTCCGACCCTATGTCGAGGGAGCAAAATTTACTGTGATAACGGACCACTACAGTTTAAAGTGGTTATTTAGTATTAAAGATCCCGTGGGTCGTATTGCCAGATGGGCAATCTGCTTACAACAATACGACTTTGACATTTTACACAGGAAAAAGAAAGAGCATATTTTACCTGATACACTCTCCCGCTCAGTTCCAAAAATAGAGGTGGTAGATGACACTTCCATTCCACCAGTGCCAGTTGTTCATCCCACGGTTGATAAATGGTACATTCGTCAAAAACAGTTAACCCACGAAAACCCATCTAAGTACCCCATGTGGCGTGTAGAAGGTGATATCCTTTATAAGAAGATAAAGGAAAGGTATAATATGGAGGACAATTTCGACCAAACTTGGAAGATTGTGGTACCCAAGGATGATCGAATTCGACTAATTAGAGAACACCATGACCCGCCAACCTGTGGGCATCTGGGTGTTTATAAAATTATGGGCCGTCTTTGTCAAAAATATTACTGGCCAAAGATGAAATGTGACGTCAGTAAATACATTCGTAGTTGCCGGACCTGTCTGGAAACAAAACCTGAACAAAAGAAGCCGATAGGCCTTATGTTGAGTAAGACTCCTTCTTTATCTCGTCCTTAGCAATTGCTTTCGGTAGATATTGTAGGTCCGTTACCTCGCAGTTCATCGGGATTTGTATATATTGTTTCTGTAAGTGATTGTTTTAGTAAGTATTGTTTGTTATTTCCTTTGAAAACCATTACTGCCGCTAACGTTACTAGATTGTTGGAAGAGAAGGTAATCCTGGTATTTGGAGCACCTACGAAACTATTGACGGATAATGGAGCTCAATTCAAAAGTCGCCTCTTCAAAGACTTGATGCTGGAATATAAGATATCTCACTCTTTCACGGCAAACTACCATCCACAAGCCAACCCAGTTGAGATAATACATAGGGTTCTTAAGACTATGTTAACAGCATATGTAAAGGAGAATCAGAAGGTATGGGATAAGTTCCTTCCAAAGGTATCTTGGGCAGTTAGATCTGCACGTCATGAAGTTACCGGTTTCTCACCAAATTTCATCATTTTTGGACGAGAGATATCCATCTTAGGCAGCGATGGACCTCCATTACCAGATATACCGAACATTGACCGAACTGCTGACTTGAAACTGCGGAATCGAAAGTTAGCAGACATTTTTGAAGATGTGGCTTATAGACTCCATAAAGCGTATGAACATAGTCGTAACACTTACAACCTTCGACATCGTGATGAAAGGTTTACCGTAGGCCAAAGGGTTTGGAAGAAAAATCACGTCATTTCAGATGCCTCAAAGAATTTCACACCGAAATTGGCACCTAAGTTTGTAGGGCCTTACTTAGTTATTAGAGTGGTTTCTCCATGGACGTATGTCCTAGCAGATGAGTCAGGCAAAGATTGCGGAACGTGGCATGCTAAAGATCTCAAAGCCCATCCTCCGGACAATGAGGGCACCATTTGATTAAGTTGTATATTCAGTAGTAATTGTGCAGCAAGAGTTCGGCCTCATGGCGGAGGCGCTAACATGGTAATCTCCATAAGAAAATCGTCGAAAAAGCTAAGGTTCAAAAACACCGAAATGCATGCGCTACGTTGATGGATAGGTGACGTCATAGGGGTAACGAATAAAATAATGAAAAAATTCCAACTACCCCCGTTCATCCCCCACGCATCATCCCTCCTACTAAAAGTTGACCAATCATAGCAAACGACATCTCGTTAGAAAGGCCTTAACGTCTAGTTTATTTGAAAAATAATAGAAAAATTCTACGTCTCAAAAGGCCTTAATGGACAACTCCCCAAATACCCTTTGGACCCCATTGGACCATATCTTGTGACCCCATTGGACCACCCCTCATGACCCATTGGACCACCTCTCATGTTCCATTGGACCACCCAAAATTCACTTGTGACCCCATTGGACCACCCAAATATTGATCCCAAAAATTTCTGTTTAGGACCCTCAAATTTCAATACCTCATCAGCGCGAACCATCAACTTTTTTTAAATGTTCACCCAAATATTGATTTCAAAATTACTGTTTAGGACCCTCAAATTTCAATACCTCATCAGCCGGGCGCGAACCATCAACCTTTGCGTCTGTAACAATTCGTCTAACGCATATAGCTATTTGCACTCATAAGTGTTAGATGCAAGGAGAGGTTTAATCGATGCAGTTGAAAGTCATACGTATTATGTAAACAATTATTATTGAGGTCATTAGATAGTTTATTAATATATTATTTATCTAGTTTTTATCGACATATTAGTATCTCTCTCTTTGTCTTAAAGATTGTAAAACAAATATTTTCATGGAAAAGTTGATCAACTAATGCAGTCTTACGCAATAATGCATGCAATTAAGGTCATTTTAGATAGTTTATTATTTGAAAAAAAATCTTAAATCTGTGTATATATGTATACCGATAGAAGGCCGTTTCTAATAAAGTATCACTACCTGAATACGTAAGATGAAAAAGAACATGAATAGGAAAAAACCAGAAAATGTGGTAAGTTTAAAATTTCGTTTTATTTTTTATTAATAATTTTGAAATCTTTAAGGTTTTAAAAGTGTTGAGAACAAGTCCAAACGCTTTTATTCCAATAAGAGCTACATCGCAATCTGCGGGATGTGATTTACAAACACCTATAAATTTTACTATAGGTTCAAGAGAAAGATTCCTCGTAGATAGTGGGTTAAAATTAGAACTACCACAGGGAGTTTATGGAAGGATAGCACCACGATCTGGCATAGCGCTTAAAAATGGAATAGAAGTGTTTGCAGGTGTAATTGATGCTGATTATAGAGGTACAATTAAAATCTTATTATATAATTCGTCAACAAACATAGTTAAATTTGAGAGAGGAGACAAAGTCGCTCAACTTATTTGTGAAAAATGTTCTATTCCGATTATTGAAGAGGTGGATAATTTAAGTTTTACAGAGAGAGGAGAAAATGGTTTTGGATCTTCATCTTGAATTCATATAATTAATATTGTATTGGTTGTAAAGTGATATAGTAATTTACGTTATCTCTAAGTATATGTAAGTAGTGAAGGAAATCATCAAAAATTGTAAACATACTGTTGAAAAAATGTTAGTATAATAGTTTGCATAATGAATAATCTATTTGATCCACCTAAGTGTAGAATTTTTGAAACAATAGTTTGTTTAGTTTGTAGGAAAGTGTTACGTAAAACTTTTAAACTTGAAAAAATTTGGAGTTGTAAACAAAAATTAATAATTGGTTTGTGTACGGCTGAATGTAATCAAACAAGACCACTGAGAAAATTTCCTGAATATATAGATAATAATTGGTTTCATGAATTAGACCCATTAGATGAAAGAGAGATATATTGCGGATATTTTTTACCTCCACGACAACGAGATTAGAATATTAGAAGAAAATAATCAAAAGACTGTCAGTCTTACAACATCCTCAGAACAAGAAGAAGAAGAAGGTAGCATAAATCTAAAAAGAATGACTTCCTTAAATTTAAACTTCATTATTTTGGTGGCCGTTTCAAATAATATACTATACACAAATGTACCAGAGAATGCAAAACATGTTGCAATATGTTTTGATATGAAAAATATAAGAGAAGAATGCAATCGATCAGAATGGAGTTTGTTGAGTGTTACCAAAATAAATAATGGTCACCTTTCTGTATACCATATTGAAATTCCAGAAACGAATTTATTATATTTTAGTTACAAATTAAAAATAATATTTGATGACAATTCCGAAGGTGATCAAACCCAATGGCAGCATGCGATTATTGATGATATTTCTATGGAGAAGACAAACATAAGTGAAAAAATTGATAAATTGTACATTTTAACATATATAGTATTGATTTTATTAATTATTATTGTTATATATTACTTACTTAAAATGGCAAGAGTATTTATACAAAATAAGGTTTACTCATCAGTTTGTAGTAAATAAAACACAAGTTAATTAAATAATATTCTTTTATTTTTCATCCATTATAAAATGTTCATATAATGTATAAGCATTTTTTAATGCGCAAATAGATGGATTAATCTTATGATAAAAACATTTTGGTGTCGAGGCTGCTAATGGTGGATTTTCATCTAATTCATATACAGGTGCGGTGGAATATTTTTGAATGAAATTGGTTTTTTCTTTTCCTTTCACGAAAACCATGTCAGCATTTTCAGTAATGTCTTTTACGATATTTTTGAATTTGTGTAAATGTGTATAACCAATATTCCAATCGATTCCATGATGATTTTTCATTAACCAAGTTGCTTGTCTATGTAAGTCTGGAGGTAACATATGTAGAGGAAATGGTGATTTGAAAATATAGTGACATACCTGATGACCATCATAAGCTGCAAATTCTTTAACGATGAACTTATTATTTTCAATCTTAAAACCTTGAACATCTAAAACGACTTTCATATTTGTAATTGTTGCAATTTAGTTACCGCACCTTTATATTGTTCATAATATTTTATGTCACGTTTGAGACGTGTTAATTTGAAAAGAAACTGACTAAGAGCAATTTGATACTCACGGGTATTCATATTTAATGAAGAATATGTAGTAACCCCTTCTTTTATATTGCATGTCAATCATGCGCGCTTTGCTTTTTCCACATCAGTATTGCTTAACAATTTTAGTTAATGGATTATAGGAAAATTGTTTTTCATGGAAGATTAAACAATATGCAGAAATATCACTCGTAATGGGAGCATTTAACTCAAATTCTATACGAAGAACTACAGATCCAGACTGTATTAGTTCCTTCTGCCTTGAGCAATCTATATGAATTAAGGGAGCTGTATCTCTAAATTCGTCAGGTGTGAAAATAGGTTCACTGTTCGAACGGCTATAATAAGAAGTTTGGAAATCAGCAAACATTTTATATAACGTAGCAAAACTATTGTTTGTAAAATCTAAAAGTAAATCATTGTATGGATACTTCTCAGAATTGAGAAATACCTTAATATTCTTCAAATTCAGATGTTTAAATTGACTCATATTTTCTTTTATGTGACCCCTAGCATTATTTTGAAATCCAATTACAATGTGTCTAGGTGTCTCTACTTTTGTACTAGTTTTTACAGCCCAAGTGTGGCGAGACGTTTTCGGTAAGCTGGGATACTCAATCAATTGCCAAGATCTGAATTTTATTGGTAGTTCCTTGTTACTTTGAATAATTTTGTTTAGATGTAATTCATGTTTTATGTTGGGTTTCACGTGAGGAATTCTCCAACTGATGTGAGTTAATTCAATTTTAGGTTTTTCCGATTCATCTGTATGAGTGACTGAGTCTCTATCATCACTAGATCTCACCAATATTAGCTCTTGTTTCATGTTTAAGATTATTTTATTGAAATCTTCAAAGAATCCTGACCATAATTTCAAGGGTATACACACGTTAAAATTTCCATTTTTGTCTGACAACTTGACGTCTTCCTTAGGAAACCATCCAGAATTATTTAGAAAAATTGTTTCATTTGAATTATAAGATAAATAATTTTTCATTGTTGAAACAAGACCAATATCTCTTACTGAATCAACTACAACTCCGTTCAGTTCGTATCGAATTTCACGAAATAAAAAAGCTATTGCATTATTAATGAATTTCAATTTTGTAGGTACTGTGTTGGTTTCAGTTAAAATTTTCCCCGTAATCTCAAGATAACTGTCAGCCGGATATGTAATACAATCTAAATCTTGCACTACAATACGAATCTCATCATTATAATTCAACTTTCCGGTAATATATGGTTGGTATGTGTGATATTCATATTCCTCCACAGCCATGTCATTGAAGGGCTCATGAGTGACTTGTAATATATCCATTTATATTAATAACTTAAAACCGAGTGATTTTAAAAAACGTTTATTTTTAGGCGTTATGACGGCTATTCTCTCGCACAAACTAATTGTAGACGGTTTATTCAGCAATCTTTTATAGTTTTTTTCAGCATATGGATGGGAGAATTTCAAGACCATTTTTGTTGTCGAATATGTAAAGTAATAGTAATCTCCTCGTCTTGAAAATTTATAACGTTACCACTCTGATCAATAATTTTTACTGTTATGTTGTTAATTGTTTTAACACTTACAGGATAATACAAGATATTTTGAGGAGATTCAACTATTTTATAGCCACTAGGAACAGTAGGAAAAAATTGATGGATAATGTGAACAGGATGTCCATTGAGATATGATCCAACAGCAATGTCACAATCTATTCCAATAGAATTAACTTGTAAAATATTTATAGGTTTTGTAGAGGTGTGTGTCACATTGGGATTTAATACAACTTTTCCAAATCCAAATACTTTACCAATTGAGTCATCAGTTAAGAATGAAATTGTCTTATTACTAGAAATTGATACGTGAGATGTGTTTAGATTTGGGACTATGTCAATTGTTGAATCTGATGCTACTGTAAGCATGTGTTGTTTAATATATTGAATTATTTCATTAAGTTCATAAGCACCTTTAGGTATAATTATTGTATGATATATAGTAGGACCTCCGAAAATAAATCTATTATTAGTTTCATCAATATTTGGTATTGTATTGAAACTATTGAAATTAACTAAACCAACTTCATAGTCATATTTATCATCCAAGTAAATGGGAGGATTGAAATTATAATTAAGAATAGATGATGCACCACTAAGTGTAACGGAAAATGACATTTCAACTTAATAAAAAGTTTAAATATTACGATTGAAATATTTATGAATGAATTGAAGTGAGTGATGACCACAACTATACGAATTGTTCTGTAGTCTATCATAATTGTATGTTATATATACTGGTCCGTTACTATGAAAATACTCGATCAGTTCCATTGGTGGAGGTAAATTTCCATAACTATCAAAGTAAATAATTTCCTTCTCTGATTTTACGTATGATGTCCAATGTGTTCCGTCTCCTCTAACTGTATCCATATTCAAAATACCACATTCATGTTTATGAATTTTCTTTGGTAAATTATCTCTCATGAAAACTCCCCTAAAAAAGGTATTTTCAATATTTTAACATATTTCCACAGATCTTTATCGGTAAGCCCACGATGGGGCAATTTCAGTTTTTTGTTGTTCCTTCTCCTTTGTATGGTCTTAGATAAAGACCTTTTCCTTTATGTTTTAGTTGTCTTCTTGGCTTTTTTTGACGTTTTTTTTCTTTCAAACCTTTCCCCTGTTTCAATTCCATAGCCATATCATGTCGTTTTTGTTCAGTTAATTGTTGATTGTTATACTTTGCATCATTTACTGCTTTTGCAATTCCAGCTGCTCCACCTCCTAGAGCTCCTAATGCACCTAACAGTGGTAATATTAATGGTAAAAATCCACCTATTTTCGTCGTCGGTGTTTGAATTATACGTTTTTTTGGTTTTTTCTGAAGTGAATTACCACCACCACCACCAGCACGACAACGACTTTTTTTAATTCCTACACCCAAACCAAGTTTACGTTTTCCTTTCATGACTGCAGTGACAAACAATGAAGCTACTTTTTCACCTAATGTAGCGTCCTTGGATTTAACTCGTTCCCAAGCTTTATCCTCCAATACCTGATCTGCTTTATGTCTTTCCTGTAGATTATTATTTTTTGCGTATGCTATATCATGTTCCTTACAAGCTTGATCTAAAATATTAATTCCCTTATCATTTCGTTGTAGTCTTTGTTCTAGTTTTGTGTTTGGTCCACAATATTCGTATCCACCAGGTAAATGAAGTTCAAATGGTAGTTTATTAATTAACGAAACTAAATCTCCACCTTTGTGATGACGACGATGTGATTGTAACTGTTTACGTTTAACCATAATTCTCTTTATATACTCTGATCACCCTATAAATACTCTCAGTGTTGTTAACTATTTATATAAGATGAAGATTGCAAAACAATTTATAGCTTTACCTGTTGAAAATTATGATTTAAGTTGTGAACAACAACAACGTACTGCAGGTAAACATGGATATTTATTTGGTGGAGACTCTAAACGAGCATTAATCATCGGTCCCAGTGGTTGTGGTGAAACTAATGCTATGTTATCCTTAATAGATCATCCTAATGGCTTAAGATTTGAAAATTTATACATATATTCCAAGAGTTTACATCAACCAAAATATGCTTATTTACGTAATTTAATTCAACCCATGAAAGAGATTGGATATGAGGAATTTAACAATTCTGATGATATAATTACTCCAGATGCCATAAAGACCAATTCAATTATTATATTTGATGATGTAGTGGCTTCCTGCGATCAAAAACCCATTCAAAGTTACTTTTGTTTCGGTCGACATAAATCTACAGATTGTTTTTACTTAAGTCAAACTTATTCGGCTATTCCAAAACAATTAATTCGAGATAATGCCAATCTCCTGATAATTTTTCAACAAGATTTCACCAATTTAAAACACATCTATGATGATCATGTTCATATTGACATGTCATTCCAAAAATTTAAAGACATTTGTTCATACTGTTGGGGGGAAAAGTATGGATTTCTCACTATCGATAAAGATTCTGAAATAGCATCTGGTGGTCGTTATAGAAAAGGATTTGATGGATACATTCATATATAAGGAGAAAAGTCAATACGGTCTGCAATTTAAAACCCAACATGAATCCTAAACTAACTCAACGACTGGTCAAAGCTAGGCAGGCGCTTCGAAAAAAGTATAAAAGTTTGAAGCGATACACAAACCAATCTCAAACACGACTGGAACAAACCTATGAGCCCATTACCCAACCGCTAAAACAACTAATATCAACTATCGAGAAACAAGAATTGATTAAACAAGAACCATCATCATCATCACCAAAAGAAGAAGAATCCCACCTGAATCTATCAAGTTCGAAATATCAACCAAAGCCTTCCGATTATGCACTTGCTTTCAATTCCCCTCCCAAAGAGGATGTTTTCAGTTCTAATACAAATGATGATGATGCGTTTGAGCCAAATGAAACTTTAGGGTACAGTAGTGATGAAAATATTAGTAGATTTATGGATGAAAGTATCCGTGACCTCGGTCGAATGACCACCGACCAAGGTATTCAACAATATTACGAACAGTTTGAAAATCCCTTACCTAGAGTGTACATAAGGGAAGGTATTGCTGACACTGAAGGACAATTTGATAATACTCTTGGAGTCTATCATGATTTGCAGCTAGAAAAATTCTCTATTGGTGATTCTCCAATTGACTTTATCGGACCTGATTTAAAAATACAAGGTATTACCTACAAGGGTACTCCAGGTCTGTATGAACTGTTATTCAAAACAGACCCACACATTTTTACTCAAAATGATGCAAAGGAATATGTTGACATTTTACAGAGAACGAATGCCCTATACACAAAAAATAATAGAAAATTACCAAAACGGAGAATTCCTGCAAAATTAAGAAATAAATTTACTAACGCTATTCAACCTTTCCTAGGAATTCCTCTTGTTGCACCAAGAGAACGAGCCTTTTCAGTTCCCACTATGACTACAAGACAAATAGCAGCAAAACTGAGGGGTGGGAAAGGTTTAACAATGATGCAATATTCCCAAAATCCCATCGATTATAAATATTTTGACGATTTCAATGAATTGATTGATAGATTACGCTTACTTGTAGCTTCAAAACAAGCTGGTAATAATGCTCACCAAAATGAAATAGTGTCTATTGTTGAAGAACTAAGGGAAGGTGGTATAATAGCATAAAATAGATAACGTCACTTGAATTCACAATAGTAGTAGTTATAATGCCGTTAAACAAGTTTAACCAACATTATCTCACTCCTACACGTTCAAATAATAAGGATGATGATGATGAGGTACTACAACCACCACCACCATTTTATATTTGTCAACCTGCAGACATTCGAAGTTTAGTAATTATTAATATTAGCGGACATATAGACAAAAAAGTTAGTAAATTAAACTATGTATTAAATAATAATAATAATGTTGAATATACTTTTCCACTAAGTGGAAAAGTTGTAAATATTAATAGCAACATATCACCACCACCACCACCACAACCACCACCGAAAATTGAAGCAAAAATACTTTATCAAAATAAGATTCAAAATTTAAGCGTTCTCAACCAGCAATCTATAACGAAGGGTGAAAAGATTTCTATTTTCATAGGAGATGAGAAATATCCATATATTGAATTTGTAATAGAATGTCCTCTTCAAGGTGGGTGACGAGCTCTGGCTCTACGTTATTATAAATATAATACTTTTCATATTACATACATCATTCAAACAATGCCTCTTAATAGATTTAATCAACACTATTTACAATCATCATCATCATCATCATCATCATCGTCATCCAAGTCAGTTCCAAAACTAAATGCGCAATTTTATATTTGTGACTCATTTGATTATCACGTTAAAAACATTATTAGATTGAAAGGTGAAAAAAAAACTAACTTAAATAAGAATTATTATGTGTTGGACAATGCAGGTACAACTTTTCTTTTCCCCTACGATGCTAAAATTGAACATGTTCGACATTACACTGCAGACGGGGAGGTTTTAGTTAACGAAAAATCGTTGAAATTCAATGAAATTGGTGGTAAAAGTTATAAGAAAGGTGATAAAATCCTATTTAAATTAGGTACACCTTCTTCTATTTGCATTGAATTCATAGTGCAGTGTCCAGTAGTGAAAAATGAGTAAAGCACAAGTTGTGCATGAACTTCATAAACCGGCAAGAATCAATTATAGAAGAAGACATGTTGTAATTAAAGGACTTAATGATCTGATTCAGGCTGATCTAGCCATTCTTACTCCTTTTTCGAAAACTAATAGAGGATACAATTACATCCTCGTTGTAATTAATGCTTTCAGTAAATATGTGTGGGCTGAGGCTATTAAGAAAAAAACTGGTAAAGAAATCACATTAGCTATGAAGCATATCTTAGACCAAATGAACGTTCCACCTAAAAATCTTCAAACCGACAACGGAACTGAATTTTATAATAGGAATTTTCAAGAGCTCATGAAAAAGTATGGTATTAACCATTACAGTACCTTCTCCAATTTAAAAGCAAGTATAGCAGAACGAGTAATTCGTACTCTAAAAACTATGCTATGGAAACAGTTTAGCATGCAAGGATCCTATAAATGGTTGACGATTCTACCTAATATTGTAGCAAAATATAATAATACAAGACATTCTACTACAGGTGCCATTCCTAGTGAAATAAATGATAAAAATGCAAAGTCTATTACTGCATATAATCACCTAAAAACTATTGATCCAAGATCATCAAATTTTAAAAAAGGAGATTTCGTTCGAATTAGCAAGTATCGACATGTCTTTAAGAAGGGATATACTCCAAATTGGACTGCCGAAGTTTTCAAAATAAAGAAAGTGAAACTAACCAATCCAACAACTTACATATTAGAAGATGATAAGAACGAAGAAATACAAGGTGGATTTTACAGGGAGGAATTGCAAAAAGTTAAATATCCTGATGTGTTTTTAATAGAGAGGGTCTTGAAACGAAAAGGTGATCGGTTATTAGTAAAATGGCTTGGGATGGATTCTAAATCATGGATACATAAAAATAGCATTGTTTAATTGTTTTTAATGTTTTAATAAAACTATATAAACTGATTGACAATTTATTTACACATTTTATCATAAACCTTACATCTATGTTTTATATCCAATATTTGATCTATAATTTGGGAAATTTTAATAATTCGTTGCATAAACCGTAGTCGGTCACATGCGGCAATGATCCATGATGATCCTTGTCTCGCTTGTTGATATGCATATTTCCAAGTTATTAATAAATGAATTTTGTTTCTTGTTTCATCAAAGTGAATAGTTTTCTTTGCTTCTATTGTATGCTGTCTATTATTCTTCATAGCTGTAAATCTTCCTCTTTAAGTAACTGAGGATATCTATATATTATTTCTAATGCGATAGCGTATGTCTCGTTATTTAAATGTTTTAAGGGTTCAATTATATTCAAAGCTGTAGTTACTGGATTGGTGGAATCTTTTATTCCCATTTGTAAAATTTTTAATGAACTAGCAAATTGTAAATTTTTCAAGTATGTTAATCTATTTTCAATGAGTGGTAACATTTTCCATAACATTGAAGTAGTATCAGCTCTTAGATAAATACAAGAATCACCCCTATAAATTTTCACCACATTCCCGAATGATAATCGTTTAAATATCAAATCAAATTTACCCATATCTAACGGTTCTATATTCTTGTTGTTTGTTGATCTAAATAAAAAGTCGTCAATATCATTTCTACATGATAAAAAAATGTTCCATTCTTGCGGACTGAATATAAAATGAGTATTTTTGGTTCCAAATATCCCGACACATGGATCATAATTTAAATAAGGTGATAAACCAACCTTTACGTATTTTGTTTTATATGTATTCAGAGATAATTGACGTTCTCCCAAAAATATGTCATTATCTTGATAAAAATTCATATGAACCATTTTTATGATTCTACTACTATCGCTATTATAATAATTCAAAGATATTTTCTAGTCGTAATATATCTGAAAAAAAAAATCTCATTTATTTCTAAAATTACATCATGCTCTCAAGGAAAAATTGTATCACCCCACTCCAAAATCAAAAATATAAACGTTGAAAAATCAATGAATCTAAACAGTATATTGATAACTTCAAAAGTGAATACAAAAAATAAAAAGATGAATATCCAACAGCATTATCATTTAGAAAATTGTATTTGTCCAATGAAGGATCATTGGTTATACAAGCGACGATTATATCAGTTTAATGAAGAAGAACTTGAGAAGTTTCCATTGGATTATTTGATTCAAAAGGCGCAACCACTTGAGTTATTATATGCATGGTATAAATTACCAAGAGCATATCGAGACAATTTTGATTTACAAATCCAACTGCCTTGTTTTATACATTACAATCGTCCAGACTGGCAAACTCACATCGATGGACCACCTACATCACAGTCAAGATGTCATTCATGTAACTTAGCTATTAAACAAATACATGTTTGATGTAAATAAAATCTGTTTGATATAATTATGTTCATTAATTAATTTTATTGATTTGTTTTCAGCAGAGTTCGCTCTAATTAACTTAATAGATTCATCAATTTTAAATACTGTGATATTTACCCATGATATCATAACTATTTATAAAAATATAACTCACCAATTAGATTTCAACAATTTCAAAAGATGCCGCTGGATTCGGTTTTCCAATGTCCACCGCTCCTTTAAATATTAATGAGTACTTCCCTTCTTCAAAATATTTTATAAAAGGTTTATACGTTTCTGCTACCCTCTGCGGAAGAAATGTCACTTCTTTTTCCAGTTCCAGCAGCACCGTTTCCCCAAATTTACTCTGTACCAATTTTCCTGAAATTATTTTCTTAGGTTCACCCAATTTAAAATCTATTAATTTTATGGTTGGTTTCGGGTTTTTTTCTAGAAGTGATGAAAAATTTATTGCTTTAAGATCCATTTTTACTAAAAAATAATAATAGATTAAATCATTTCAAATTCTGTTTGTTCTTGATAAAACGGTATAATAATATATTACTAATTTTAATTCCAAGTAAAATTAAAATAAATGTCTTACCTGTTGTTTATTGAAGGTTGATGATTAGATCAAAAAAACAAGAAACGAATGAATTTCATAGGAAAATGCAATAGTGCATGCAATAATAATTGCATGCACTATTGTATAAGACTTTCAACTTTAACAGGATGGTTATAGCAAAATATTATACATTTTGAAAATAAAATACATTTTATCATACCAAAATATAATGATTCACCACTGAGTGTTGAAGAAGGGCACTACGCATTATTATATTTTTTATTTAACATATAAAGATTTATTAAAAAAATGTTATGAAATTGGTTTTTAATAAAACACCTGCTTGTCTACAATAATAACACGTTTTTTGCGCTCCGATAAGAGAATGTTATACTGAACGGTTTTTCAAACGATACGTCGTTTTGAACATTCTGTATATTCATCAACTTTTCCATGAAAATATTTGTTTTACAATCTTTAAGACAAAGAGAGAGATACTAATATGTCGATAAAAACTAGATAAATAATATATTAATAAACTATCTAATGACCTCAATAATAATTGTTTACATAATACGTATGACTTTCAACTGCATCGATTAAACCTCTCCTTGCATCTAACACTTATGAGTGCAAATAGCTATATGCGTTAGACGAATTGTTACAGACGCGAAGGTTGATGGTTCGCGCCCGGCTGATGAGGTATTGAAATTTGAGGGTCCTAAACAGTAGTAATTTTGGGATTAATATTTGGGTGTACATACGAAAAAGTTGATGGTTCGCGCCCGGCTGATGATGATAGGATGTATTAAAATTTGAGGGCCCTAAACAGTAGTAATTTTGGGATTAATATTTGGGTGGACATACGAAAAAGTTGATGGTTCGCGCCCGGCTGATGATGATAGGATGTATTAAAATTTGAGGGTCCTAAACAGTAGTAATTTTGGGATTCATATTTGGGTGGACATACGAAAAAGTTGATGGTTCGCGCCCGGCTGATGATGATAGGATGTATTGAAATTTGAGGGTCCTAAACAGTAATTTTGGGATCATTATTTGGGTGGACATATGAAAAAGTTGATGGTTCGCGCTGATGAGGTATTGAAATTTGAGGGTCCTAAACAGTAATTTTGGGATCATTATTTGGGTGAACATATGAAAAAGTTGATGGTTCGCGCTGATGAGGTATTGAAATTTGAGGGTCCTAAACAGAAATTTTGGGATCAATATTTGGGTGAACATTCAAAAAAAGTTGATGGTTCGCGCTGATGAGGTATTGAAATTTGAGGGTCCTAAACAGTAATTTGGGGGTCAATATTTGGGTGGTCCTTTGGGGTCATGAGGGAATTTTGGGTGGTCCAATGGGACATGAGAGGTGGTCCAATGGGTCATGAGGGGTGGTCCAATGGGGTCACAAGATATGGTCCAATGGGGTCCAAAGGGTATTTGGGGAGTTGTCCATTAAGGCCTTTTGAGACGTAGAATTTTTCTATTATTTTTCAAATAAACTAGACGTTAAGGCCTTTCTAACGAGATGTCGTTTGCTATGATTGGTCAACTTTTAGTAGGAGGGATGATGCGTGGGGGATGAACGGGGGTAGTTGGAATTTTTTCATTATTTTATTCGTTACCCCTATGACGTCACCTATCCATCAACGTAGCGCATGCGTAGATTGAGTTTTACCCCCACTCCAAAATGAGACAATTTCTGTGTTTTTGAACCTTAGCTTTTTCGACGATTTTCTTATGGAGATTACCATGTTAGCGCCTCCGCCATGAGGCCGAACTCTTGCTGCACAATTACTTTCAGTCATTATAGCATTCAATAGTTAGTTTAGTGTAATTAGTGGATAGGAGTATTTTTTTTTTGTTTTATAGTCTTTAGGTAGAGATGTAATATATGTTGGTTATGGGTAGAGTAGCCTGGTAGTGTGGTGGTAATTGGCCTCTCAACTGATGGTGTTTCTGGTCACTCGAAGGGTCATCTTATAGTAATCAAACAACTACTTGTAGGACTGGGATATTTATTACTTAAACTCACTATGAAACATTATCCTAATACTTATACTAATTACTGATGATTTAATACCAATACTTATAATGTTACTAACTCATTTAATCTACTAATAATCTAATAATGATCTTATAACGAACTGAATGAATGAATGAGTTAATTAATTAATCCAAAATACTTTCGATTGTATATTTTATACCTACTCTTCAAGTTCACCGTACGTAGATATATGTAATATTGTTTATGTTTATTTCACGCTTTGATCTTGAATCATAAACGTGAGACCTTGCTTCGTGTGCTGTTTTATGATTTAATGAAATTGGTTCAATGGAATTTAATTTTGTTATTTAAATATTATTATATTGACCAAAAGGCATCACAGAGAAAACAATTAGTTTTCTGGGTATTGGGAAAGTAAAAACCTTTTTTTTGTGGTTGTTTGGAAAAAAAAGGCTTTTCTCGGGAAGAGGGGGTGTGTTACGGGTTTAAATTGACTTACCTTGAGATTTGGTGAACTTTAGTAAAAAGGATATTGGTTTTATTGAACAGAATGAAAGTCGTCAGGTTTGTTATCAAATATTTTATTCACTGGTAATAAAGTTAGGCCAAAAGTTAGTCAGCTCTCTTAATTAGAAAATGTTACTCCTGCTCTTTAAATTTTTTTTTTGGTTCCATTCTCTGAAATATAAAATTATATTAGTATCACGTAGTATAACAAGAAAAAAAATATATAAGAATAAATATAACCTTGAACAGTTTCATCTTCTGCTAGCAAATTTTGTGACAAAGTGACATGACCTTGACCTCCTCAGGATTACCATTTGTAAATATTAAATTGGCACTAGATTTTACCCGGCAAAACGCGGTAGAATTGGGCTTAAAAAAAATGACCTTTGGTTCACGTTTCTTTTGATAAGCCAAGAAAGCTTACAGAACAACGCATTCTGCGGATTTATTACCATAGTGGTGAAATTTTATAAAAATCCAAACTAATTGTGGACTCATTGACAATTAGCACCTTGGTGGATATTGGATTTGTTGAGACTTCGGTTGAAGCCACTTTTAGGCCCCCTACCATCTGTGGTAAGTTCTTGTTGTGCCCTACTATTAAGGTGATAATAACGTCCGTTTATTGTTTTAGGCCTTTTATTTTAGTTTAGTTTAATTTCTTTTGCTTCCTTTATTCCACTATCTATTAATTATCAAAGCGTCTCGAGAGAGTGTACGTTGATGTAGTACTTACCTTGGGAGCTATCTTCCTTTTCCACTAACTCCATATTCACTGGAACGGACTCCTACTTTATCCTTGGGAATACTATTGGTATTATCAGTGGAACCTCTGTAGCTGGTGTTTTGTGATGATGGTCTCTAAATAACGGGACCCGAAAACAGAAGTTGGAAAACCACCACCCTGCTGACAGTCTCCTGGAATAACTAAAACAGATAAGATTAGCATAGTGACTTACCTTTAATACATATTTTGAATCTAAATTATCATCCTACATACCTTTTATTGAATAATATAACTCATTCACTAGTTCACAGACTAGCTAGATACTGGTCTAAACCCTTGTAAATATAAATACGGATTTATATACTTCATTGACTCAGGTTCGTAGTTTGTAGAATAACATCTGTTTAAGTACTTTTTATTCCATTTAAGTAATTTTTATTCCAGTTAAGTGATTTTTAATTATCTAATTTTTAAGATCTTCAACACGTGAATTTGATAGTATTTGTTTATATAACTTGTTTGGTTCATAATATCTGATAGAGCCATTTTCAATATATCAATATAATCGAAAGGGAACTTGTGCATATTTTCAACCCATCCCTAAGATCTACACTATTTGAGTTTTCGTGAGGTTTACTTTTGCGACTTTTAAACGTAGCGATAGTTCTTCGTGATTCCTTTTTTTTCTAGGTCACATCCCACGTGCTAATTTGGGACCTCGAGTTATAGGTTTCAAATTTAATAAGATTATACCGTAATTTTCGCTACCAGTAAACCGAAAACGGAAGTAACAGCCTGACAATCATTCTGGTCATTATTCAATACCTTTATCGAGTACATTTTGGATCTTAAACCAATGAAATGAGTCATTATACGACCGTTATTCTCATCTTTCATAAGACCCAACACTTTTTTATTTTGACGTGGTATTTCATAAGGATTGTTCTCCAAATAGTCTGATGTATCATATTTGTGAATGTCATCCTTAATATGTTGATATATGTCATCAACAAAGAAATGATAGATTAGACTATCTGTATCACAATACAGTAGCTTTGCCTTTTCACTAAATTTATTTCTTATATAATTATAGTGGAAATCATACAAAAATGTCTTGGAAATATCAAGTATAGCCATACCAATGAAAATTGGTTTATTGAATTCAACTTTGAGCCGTTCCATTCCAATAATAACCACATGTTTTTCAAGTATGGTGCAGCTGTGAAAATTGGGTTGGGCAATGTAATAGCGTGCACCATACCTACCTGGCCACCTATTCACCATCTTAATATCCCTATATTTTCTAACGTTTTCAATTGTCTTACCATACGGAGAGTTATTCATCAACTTATAAAAATTTTTTCCGAATTCATTTTTACTGTTTTTTCTCAACTCGGTATTCAACTCAATATAGGGTTTTATCCAACAAGCTTGTTTGAATTTCAAACAACGATGAATCTTTTCAATCTTAATTCCCAATTTAAGAGCTTGTTTCAAATTTCTGTAATGAATAACGTACTTGTGTTTACTATATAAAGTTGTTAATAATTTTTTCATCTCGGTGCTCGAAGTTGGTGGAATTAAATGTTCAGGACATAGTGGTAGGTGTGAATTGTGTGAATTGAATAATGACTCAGGATAATGCAAATCCACCTCAAGAATAACCCCATATTCACTATCGTCAGGTATGTTCAAAATGTTTTCATTGTAAAGAGAGTTACAAGGAATCCATTCAAAACCTCCGTACGGTAAATATGTCGTCATTGCAGTACCATAAAGGTTATTTATATCCAAATACATTAAAAAAGAGCTAGATTTATTAGGATTATAATTGGGCATATATTTGTTATTAGCTTCCCCATATCTGTTGGAGCACTGTGAAATTCCACCTCGAATAACTTTCTGAATAAACATGGCAATTTCATTGTCTGTTATCAATTCCAATTCTATTTGTGTCATCTTCAACATGGCATCAAAAGCTAAACCAGGTGCTGTGTAATAATGAAGAGCATCCAATTTATAGGTTTTTAAACACATTGACCTGAAATTTTCAAAAATATCCGCTAGTAATAAAACATGTCTTTAAATAAAGTTCGGCATACTCTTGCAAATTATGAATATTTAATGATTTCCACACATTACAAGCATGTGTGTAATCGACATCTGAAATTCCTTCATTGTTAATTTTACTATAAAATTCGTTTTTGTTAGGTAACGAGGTGTCTTTCAACTTTTCCCAACAGTTTAGTTATTCATACGGGAAAACACCTTTTCTACAAACTGAATCAAACTCTTGGGCATTGGGAAAATATAATTTTGTAATCACTTTTTGGTCATTGTTCAAATATGAAGTTAAATTACCAAGACTACTGTCAATAAACCTGAATGAATCCAGAAATCTGAAACTAATGTCAGTTCCATTGATATATTTTGTGAATGAAATATACCTTTCTCTATTTATGCCTTTAATTTTTTTACTCAAAGAACGAATTAGAAAGTGTGAATCGTAGCCAGACAGGTTGTGAAACAGGACAGGAATAACATGAGTCTTTTTGTAATTAAGATTGCATGAATTATGTGCCGGACCACGATATTTACCTGTAAAATGATCGTGATCCATTACTTTCAGTTCCAAATCGGATATTTTATTCTCGCAAATATGACAAATGTTACAGGATGAAAAATTATTTTTTTCTTCAATAGTCAAAGGTAACATAGACTTGGGATTGTGAATGATGTGATGTATTCTTCTACCTAAATTTTCCAATTGATATGCAAACCAATCCTGACAATCTCTACCAGTATACATTTTGAATTCTGACAAAGTTTCATCATATGAAGATTTCAAATAATAGGCGATACTAAATGCTTCATGTTTTTGATATTTTTCAGTGTTGGTATGTGTTGTTGTTGGTGTGTCGTCAAAGTTTTTTAAAATACTTTCAAGGTCAGCATATATAACGAATGGAACTACTTGTTTATGTTTAAAATTTTTAAATTTCATAATAGAATTGTTTTTATTAGGAAAAACTACATTCGTATTATTCAATAAACTCGATTCTCTATGAAAATGATTTAAACATCTGTCGCAAAACCAAGTTTAAGAATGTGTTTTACTCACTTGCTTACCTATTAAACGTGACAAATTTTTTATATAAACAAAATAATGGAAAATAGTACTACTATTATTATCAACAACAACATCACATGATAACATTAATAAATTAATTCGTGGACTATAATCTTCTTTGCTTAGTAACAAAGGTAACACTTCTTTATTGACTAATGTGAAAATATTTATGGAAATTTTATTCAATTTTTCAAATAATGGAATATCTTCAATTGTGATGGGAAATTTAATATTATCATATTTCATTACTCTACTGAAATGAAGGTAGGATGAAACTCTAGAAACATTTTTATTTCCATCAGCTGGATATAAAGCACATACAATCGACCACAAAAAGCAATAGGGATCATTGTTTTTTATATTGATAATACTTTTTGTTTTTTTAATAAATGTTGGTACTTCAACATAAGTTGAAACACCAACAGTTATCGGTCTGTATTCGTTTATATTAATTTTCAAATGTAATATCTCCAATAGAGCCCACCCGCTATCTTTTTGTTCAAACTCTTCAAGATTTACAAACATTCTATCGCTAACATAGGATTTGTACCAGTCTTTCAAATTTGTATTATGGTCAATAATTTGGTTCTTTGTATTAAAATGTTTGATAGAAGTTTCAGCATTTTGAGGTTTGATAAATATACAAGAAAAAATTACATTTACTTCCAACATAGATGTTTTCAATTGCTTATTTATTTGAATGGAGAAACTTCTGAATGTCTTTTTAAGAAACAACACTGGATCTTTAATATTAACATTAGTTATATTTCCAAATTTGATACGTCCATTAAAACAGGACTCTACATCTTGCCAGACCAATTGTCTTTTGGTTTTTCCATTTAATTTGATTTTTAATTTTTCAAGATACGTTTGAAGTATAGCCAAATTTGATTCAACTTTAAAAACATTTTTTACACTGTCTAACTTACGCTCTAGTCCTTTTTTCAACAAAAAAATGGTTTTCTTCAATATTGAAATATTTCTGCGGTAAATCATTTTTTGATTCAACTAATCTACTCACCAATTCCATTTTACTGATGGCTTCACTGGAAATATCGTTAAGCAATTTTTGTGAAGGAGTAGAAGTTGAAGAAGAACTGGCACTAGTTGACATTTTATGTTGCTGTGATTTTAACTACAGACAAATGATTTGGAAGAGAGAGTAGTGTGCTTTTATGTACCGGGTGGCCAACTAAGAACGGCCGTCGGCCATATCTCAGGAGGATTATACCACAGACTCGGGAAAAAAATTTTCGTGGCAAAAGTGGCCTCGAGAAAAGCCTGGAAATTATTTTCAGAATTGTAGGTCCACCGCTAGAGGGCGTATTTGACGGTTGAAATTTGAAAATGGGAATTTTTTCAAAATTCACCCCATTAACGAGCATATTAAACATTATAGTCAGATTCCTCGACAATTTCTGCATACTTTTAATGTAACAAGTTTAAGTCTATCTCTTCAAATAAGGAGTGGGGGAGAGTGGAAACCTTGTTACGAAAAAGCACCTGTAATTCCGGTTCTGCTTGACCGATTTTAATAAACTTGATGTTGTTCGAAAGAGCTTCTGTTGATCAATCGGAAATTTGTAAATATGAAGCAATCTGATTGATAACATGAATGCTAGAGGGCGCTGTTTTATATTTTTCAAATAATATGTTTTTTCGTAACAATTCCAAATGGGAGCATACGAATTGAAGTGGTTCTTTGAAAAGTAGATTAAATTTGTAATAAAACACCGCAAACCGCAAGGCGATATCTCTTTCCGTTCTTGAGATATCGTAAGAAACAGGTAAATGGTAAGAATTGTTATTCCAACGTCTAGAAGGCTGGTTCGCGTTAACAGAAATTATTAAATTTAGCCTGAATGAAAAGACCTTACATCGGTCTACTGTAATTTAAAAGTAATTTAAACTGTTATCATGGTTGCCACTTGCCGCAGAAATTGTCGAGGAATCTGACTATAATGTTTAATATGCTCGTTAATGGGGTGAATTTTGGAAAAATTCCCATTTTCAAATTTCAACCGTCAAATACGCCCTCTAGCGGTGGACCTACAATTCTGAAAATAATTTCCAGGCTTTTCTCGAGGCCACTTTTGTCATGAAAATTTTTTCCCCGAGTCTGTGGTATAATCCTCCTGAGATATGGCCGACGGCCGTTCTTATTTGGCCACCCGGTACATTTTCCACTACGTCAATCCTATTGAAATCAATATGCATCATTTTTTCTTAGATAAGTTTCTATTAATTAGATTTGCAACATTTTAATCAGCATCATTTTTTCTTAGATAAGTTTCTATTAATTAGATTTGCAACATTTTAATCAAAATCAATAGGTCAATGCATTTTTGTGTTCTTTTGATAAATTCAACATCCTATCAAAACACCACGTGTTGTGATTTTTTTTTCCAATCATATTTACATCAGTGCAACATTTCAATCAAAACACCACGTGGGGTCAATAGGTCAAAGCATTGTCAGCAACTACAACAAACACTCATATCAGTACATTATTGCAAGTGTTCAATTTTTTCTCACCAAGATTTCAACTATAATAAGGAGAAATTTTCGAATTCAAGACATTCAGTTTTTTTGTTTTGTGTGTAAAACAAGTGAAAATGGCCAGCACTCCAACGACTCTCGTAATCTTCACTGAAGATCCCATCCATCTTTCTATCAAGCACGTCTTGATAGTTATGAAACAATTATTTCAGTAAGTTTTTTTTTTCTTAAATTTTGGTAATGATTTTTTCCAATTCCTTTTTTCTTGTTCAGATATGGAGTTAAGAAAATGGAGGTGAGAGGCGACAAGGTCTTCATATCCTTGTCCTATTCACCGAAGGCAGCAACTCTAAAAAGGAAATTTGGTAACCTGCCTCTAAGATATTTACGATCTAAAATCGATAGTCAAGAAGAATTTCGAGTTTTGGAAAATATCATAAAACGTTATAAATATAATGTATTAGACGGAGATCATGAAGAGCTGGATCGTAATAGATTGGAGGCACCTGGTTCGAGTAAGAGAAAATTTTACTTGGACGGACCAACCATAGATGAGGTGGTGGAGGAAGAGGAAGTGGATGAGAGTCGGAAGAAGAAGAAGAGAAAAGAAGGAGAAGGGGAAGCTATCACTATTGATGATGATAATTGTGATGATGAGGATGAGTTTGGCTTTCCCGTTTGTGGCCAAAAAGAAAGATTTTGAATCATTTTTTTTTTAATTCAGTATAAAAGAGATATTTCATATTTTTTTTTGTTTTATTTATTAAACCTTAGTGTGCAACTAAACTTTATAGCGAGTGTTCAATACAAGTGTATAAAATGTGGTGGGGATAATGAAAAACCTAATGAAGAGTGTTTGAATTGTGCACTAAAAGAATTTTACAGATATGATGGGGGCGATAAAAATATTTCAAGTAGGAATTTTGCAAGAAAAAATTAATAGTTAATGAAAAAAGTGCTCATTTGGTGTAAGAAGCAGGAAGAGTCACATATATTAAGAAATCATTTGATTAGTTTATTATGTCAATACCTGTGATTTGAAATATGGGTGAAGTTAAAGTTATCTGTGCTCTATGTTTTTCTACAACTATCAGACATTTAGTTGGTTCTACTCCAGATACAATTTGGATAACCTGTTCAAGCTGCAGCGCAAAACTGACGAGATCCGAAATGAATTCTATAAATATTTGCAATCCAACAATCAAGGATCCAAGATTTATCCGTAAAAATTAAGAAAAAATGTATCTCTTACAATGATAATAAATGTTTATTACTTCTAAGTTTGTTGTTCATTTTGTAGTTGAACTTTGGGTGGTCATTATGTTGAATAGTGCAATTAATAGATTACCATTTGAAATGCATATACCGGGTTATAAATTTTGTGGTCCGGGAACAAAGTTAAATAAACGATTATCAAGAGGGGATAGAGGAATCAATGGATTAGATGAAGCATGTCGGGAACATGATATTGCTTATTCACAAAATAGCAACCTACAACAACGACACGCAGCAGACAAGATTTTAGCTAAATCAATTTCGATCAAAAAACCGTGCATTTTCCGAGAAGCTGGCTGCTCTTGGTGTCGCTTAGTCTAAGAGCCCATGGGCAGATATAGTTTATTCTTATCAATTTTCAATTAAAATCTTTACAATCAAAATCAAAACAGAGAAAACGAATGATAAGAATAATATACTCGATAAGTGAGTGAGCACTTGTTTCGAGTAAAAATATTAGAATAATGAGGATTTGTTACATTATTATGAATAAACAAAAAAAAAATATAATACATAAGTAAATAGCAAAAAAGAGAAAACAAATAACTTACATCTAACATCTTACATGCAATATCCAACTTTTGACATTTCACAATATACACACGAGTGAATGAAAACAATAGGAGAAAAGAGAAAAATTTAAGATTATTTGCAGAGTTTGCATATACTACATTCTTATTTCTATATAATTATGTATCTCATGCCTAGATTTCTGTAAAATATACAACTTCAATTTATTTTTAAATATATGCACGTTGGCTAATAATTTTAATGATTCCGGTAACGAGTTGTATAATTTTGGGGCCAGGTAAGTATAAGACTGTTGGGCGATCGTTTTTGTCATATGAGGTACCGGGTAATGTGTTTTCTGGCGGGTATCATAGGAGTGTAGCGATGTTGGGAATGAGTCCTTTGCCTTGCGAAATTTATTAAGTGTACAATAATAGAACAATTGTCTTATATCCATAACTTTAGCATCTATGTACAACTGATCAGATGAATATTGGTATGGTTTGGATAGAATGACCTTTAGAAAACGTTTTTGTGTTATCTCCAATAAGTGCATGTGAGTTTTGGATGCAGCTCCCCATACCACTATTCCATATCGAAGATGACTTTGGACGAGGGCATAGTATAAAAGTTTTAAGGAATGTACAGGTAGTAGTTTTTTTAAACACTTTATTTTATATAGTATTACTTGTAACTTTTTCACAATTGATTTTATATGTTCTTCCCACCTAAGATGTGAGTCGATTGTAACACCCAAATACTTAACCTTATTCACAGCCTGAATGGAGTAGCTGCTATCATCCGCAATGATATTTATATGGTTAAAAGTAGGTAATCCAGATTTGACAGCTAAACGGAATATAGTTTGTTTTATCTAAATTTACTGTAAGTAATTTATGTGACAACCACTTGTTTACATGCTTAAAATCATTTTCTGCTTTTTCCTTAAGCTCATCCCAGGCGTTAGCGCTATAAAAAATAGCTGTATCATCAGCGAAACCAATAACGTGGACGGCGGTGCCTAATGAGAAAATATCATTTAGATAAATATTAAATAAAAGTGGTCCCAGGACTGTGCCTTGCGGTACCCCAAACTGAACTTTCCTGGATTCGCTAAAGACATCATTCATATTAACGCATTGATGCCTTCCGAGTAGATACTCTTCAAATAATTTCAAGCAAATACCTCTAATACCTATGTCTTCTAGCGAGCGGAGGAGGGAGTTGTGGTGGACGGTATTGAAAGCCTTAGATAGATCTATAAAAATGCATAAGCAGGGATTGTTTTCATCAAAAGATTTGGTAATTTTTGTTGTTAGATCTAAAATCGCATCTTCAGTTGACGTTCCCTCTCTAAAACCAAACTGCTGTTTAGAAAGTATTTGATATTTATCGAGGTACGAAATTAATCGTTTCTTGAGGGCCTTTTCAAATATTTTTGAGAGATGAGGTAGTAAAGAAATTGGACGGTAATTTGTAATGGTGCTTTTGTTTCCTTTTTTATAGCGAGCGGAGGAGGGAGTTGTGGTGGACGGTATTGAAAGCCTTAGATAGATCTATAAAAATGCATAAGCAGGGATTGTTTTCATCAAAAGATTTGGTAATTTTTGTTGTTAGATCTAAAATCGCATCTTCAGTTGACGTTCCCTCTCTAAAACCAAACTGCTGTTTAGAAAGTATTTGATATTTATCGAGGTACGGAATTAATCGTTTCTTGAGGGCCTTTTCAAATATTTTTGAGAGATGAGGTAGTAAAGAAATTGGACGATAATTTGTAATGGTGCTTTTGTTTCCTTTTTTATATACTGGGATTATTACTGATTTTTTAAAACTTGAGGGCCATACGCCATGTTGAAAGCATTCATTAATTAAAAATTTTAATGGTTCAACTATATACTCCGCTACTGATTTGATTGTTTCCGCTCTAATATTATCTTCTCCGGTTGCTTTTTTACTCTTTAAATCATGGATGATTGTGAGCAACTCACTGGAATCAAGCGGCGTTATAACAAACGAATTACAGGTTCGTTTCCTAGTTGGTACGTAATTTATATCTTTTTTAATATTATTAGCTAAAGTTGTGCCTATTGTGGCAAATATTTGATTAAACTCATTAGCAATACTTTTTTTATCAGTAATTAATTGGCCGTTATAATTGTAAACAGAATTTGTTGAGTGTTTTGTTTTCTTCTTTTTACTAATATTATTTACTATGTCCCACAAATTTTTTGGATTATTATTGTTTTTATTAAGCTCCATAGTGTAATAGTTGTATTTGGCTTTTACTATCAAAGAATTCAGTTTATTTTTGTAAGTTAGGTATTGCGTTTTAAGTTGTAGATTACTGGGATGTTTTTGTAGCTTTTTAAACATTTTATTTTTTGTATTGATAGATTTAAGCAATGCATTAGTTAGCCAGGGTGCAATTTTTGTGTGTTTTCTTTTTATTAGTCGTTTTACTGTACAATCACAAATTGTGTTGCTAAGTATTGATACAAACTTATTGGTTGCAGTATCTGCGTTGTTTGTATTGTAAATTGGATCCCATGATATATTCTTTAAGACATTTCTTAATTTATTTATATTAATACTTTCAGCATAATGCTTCTCATTTATACATGGTGCATTCTTGGAGTTCAGCATTACCTGCAAGATATTAGTTGCATGGTCAGTTATATTAGTCTGGATTACTATAGGCACAACTTGGTCTATAATATAATGTTTTGATTTTATGAATATATGATCCAGACATGATTTTTCTCGTGTGGCGATATTAATTGTAGAACTATATCCAAACTCATTGAGGGTATTAGTATATTCAGTTGAGATACAATCGTTTTCTAATATATTTATATTTAAATCAGCAGCGAAAATGTACATATCTTCATCATTATTAACACTTGATTCAAAATAATTTTGCAAACATGTAACAAATAAGGCTGCGTTTGTATCGGGTGACCTGTATGCTGCAGATATAACTATGCTATTACTTTGTCTAGATTGGATTATTTTAACCAGTAGAACGTTGATATTTGGGTAGATCTCTATTATTTCATAAGTATAGTTGAAATTACTCTTAATGTACATAACAACGCCATCATTTTGGTTGTATTTACTTCCATTATAAATGATATCATAACCTTCAATATGGTGTAGACTTGTATCCAATATATTCCACGTTTCAGTGAATACAATGCAGTCTATATCAGAATCAAGTGTTGTGAGTAGAATTTTGAATTCATCTAGATTTTTATTGATACTGCGAATATTATTAAGTATTAATTTAAAATTTGAATTTAATTTGTCGATGGACAGAACCTCTGTGCACTGTTCGATAGTTTCTAATTTCTATGTCTCTATATTCGGTACTTCGAAATCTCGTATATATTGTTCCATGTCAAAAAATACACTTTAATTAAACAAGAATTACAAATAAAGATAATCACGAACTGACAATGAACTTAAATATACCTACAAACATACACACATATACATACACATACATACATACACATATAATACTAGATATAAAGTACAATTTAAAATGAGAACAACCACAATTTAAAATAAAGAAAAATTTATACAATTAAGAATCTAAAAACTGATCCAAATACTATTTCGTATTAAAATGCAATTGACTGAACTGAACCTAATTAGGACATTAAAACTAAAACTTGACTTATTTATTGGTTACTGAGTCAGAGCGCGTCTTAGGTTTGTTTACAGTTTTATTTTTATTTTCTGTCACGACTTCATCCCTTTGACTCGCTCTTGTTGAATTAGGAGTGGGCGGCGCGCTAGATACCTATATATAGATAGATACCTATATGTATTTGACCAGACCTGAGTCTTTGTATGTTGAGGTCCCTATACCTACCCTACATGAGATGGGGGCTCACTAAACCCAAAGTGGCAGATGCAGGTAGTGCGCAGGAAAGACAGGTATAAATTTTTCGCTGATTTCAAATCTATTTGACCACGTCTGCCGTTTTGAAATTTGAAAATATAGTATTATTACTAGTAAAAAATACCAATGGCAGACAGTTATCGCGCGGTAAACATTTTGGCAGACATTTTGAAAGTGCAAAAAAAAAATTTTGAAACTAAATGACCATGTCTGCCATTAGTATATGTTATTCCATATAGTATTCGAAGCTTATATTTATCACGGCAGACACCTACATTGCGTACAAACATCAGCACAAGACGAAATATCAGCAACCTCCCGTCCTGCTACTATATGCATAGTATTGCTTGTTTTACAATTAATATAAGTTACTTGTTATTTACTTTATCACTATAAGTATTAAGAAAAATCAATATTTTTTTTTGGAGTCTGTATACTTACTTTTATAGATTAGATGAAAAAAAAATCAGATTTTTTACGCTAAAATCATTATTATTAAGGTATACTGCTGATAACAAAAAATATTAATAATCTTGATTCAATTATTTTTATTGAGTTGAAACAAAATTTTAAAAGATGGAATGAATTAGAAAATAAGTTATGCATGTATTAAAATATATGTTTGTTCATTATTCATCATCATCATCATCATCGGAGTCACACCTCTCGTTCGGTAATTCGTCTTCATCATCTATTGAATTTGATTCTGTAAAAAAAGTAGATTGTAAACCCATCCAAAAATAATTCTTAAAAAAAATAGGTATTTTGTATCAACTTACCAGTGACATCAGTGACAAAGTCACTCACTAGATTTGGAAGCTGATCACCATCGAACCATTTGAAGACATACGTGTTGTCAAGCTCAATCCAACCATACTCCAATGGGTCCAGCATTGTAGGTTGCTTTTTGTAAGCATTTTTCCAAATAGAAGAAATGTAGTGGGCTCTTAAAAATTGTTGATAAAGCTCGCTCTTACATGGTGGTATTGAGCTTGCATCGAAGTTTTGAATTTTTTTTATAAAATGTTCATTGATGTCGGAAGCTTTATAGTTGTTTATAAATAATTGGTACCTCCCATCATTAACGTCATCATTTTTTTTGGCATTATATATTTGGCAAGTGA
The DNA here is from genome assembly GCA_963978555.1 of Galerucella nymphaeae. Lineage (NCBI taxonomy): Eukaryota > Metazoa > Arthropoda > Insecta > Coleoptera > Chrysomelidae > Galerucella > Galerucella nymphaeae. The sequence continues at coordinate 12,460,121 of OZ021715.1, read as the reverse complement.
AACGTTGAATAATATTAAATAATTCTTCTAGTCGGTCCTCTGTTAGATTTTCTTCACCTAAAGCAGAAAATGCTTTTTGATACTCTATGCTTTTTTTTAGCAAAGTAAACGGTCTCTTTTTTCCTTTGTTGAAGAAAGCTGGATTGAAATCACAGCCAGTGAATGCATGAAAACCAATTAAACTTTTGGCTAACAATTCACCAAGTTCACTATATATTTTTGTTATGTTTATGTATCTCTCGTGATTCCCAGTTCCATTGAGCATCCAAATATTTGAATGAGAGTTCTTCAAATGTGCCATATTACCAAGCATCACGATTAAAATGTCAGTATCGGAAGCTCTAATAGCAGCAGTTACCTGCTCAGTAATGCTGCAAGCATGATAAATTAATTTGGTATCCGCTTCTTCATGTAAAGCACAAGACAAATCTTCATCAACACTCGATTGGACCTGATCATTAACAACTTTGTACGAGCGACAATTCCGGAAATTCAAATAAATTTCCCGGTTACCTAAAAATGATTTCATTTCTTCACTTGACCAATGCTTTATAAAAAAATCAAGAGCTTCTTTCAATTTTTTATTTTTTAATTCCTTTGCAAATTCTGATGGTCGCACTTGTTCCGGCCCAGAAATCGTATAATCAATGAGAGAAGCTTCGTGTCGTAGACATCTTTCACTGTCTTTTATAGATGGACACAAGTATTGGTCAAAAATGACATCAATTCCTCGGGCCGGGTATTTTGTGACCATTTGCATGAATTTTTTAGAAATACTCCCGAATGTTTTAGGTACTTCTTTCATGGAATGAAGGATAAAAAACCCATCAATCAAGAATATATCTGTCTTCTGTGGTGGTTCTTCCTCAATATCAGGTTCAAGACATTTAACAAGTATAGATTTGTCAGTTTTGCAGAAACCACCATCCAGATGACACAACGCAAGAGGTACCGGAGTTATTAGATATGATAACACTTTTTCAAGATCAATTGTGTGATCAATGGAAATTCCTAACAAACGTCCGAATAAATATCGCTGTAATTTTATTTCTTGTTGCTTACCACCAATTTTTACATTCTTCTTCTTTACAAGTTGACTTGAAAAGTTGTGGGTTGGTGTCTTTTTGATGGCTTTTGCAAATCTTTTGGGATCAGATGCGCAGTCAGATATAAATTTAGTTCGTAATTCTTCACCACTTTTTTCAATATTTAAAAGAAATTCTTCTACTTGCGACGATGCAGCTTTCCCAGAAGCTATATTGAACAGTTAAGTTGGTGATAAATCTAGGCTGAACGGATTTAGATATTGATTGAACGAGTCCATAAATTTATTCAGTTGTTCACGAGTTTTATTGATATTGTGCGGCTGTAACTCTGCAGATACATCTTGCTTTTTCGTGATTCCCAATTCGTCCAATACGTGGGTGATAATTGTAGAGCGGATGTCGTGGCTTCTCGCCCATCGTTGGCGAGCTGAAATAGCATGAGTTAAATGTGAAATACCAGTAAGCGTTCTCGCAGCATCTGCATTGATGGTCTGCTCTAAAGTTAAATCGATAGGTTGTCTAGCTAGAGAACGGTTTACTTGTACGTTTGATTCCAAAAAATCCTTTTCGGAAGTCTTGCTCTAAACCAGGATGAGTTGTTGATACTTTCATTAAATTATAATGATATTGAACAGTCCACTTGGCATAATTTTGATGGTTAAAGACAAAAAATAAATTAGTTATTTTTGGTAGAATATCAAGATACAAATTAAAGTCACCAGCACGAATACTCCTGCCTAGTTGAAGGTGATAGTGAACAAGTTTGATATAAATCATATAAAATTGCGCAGTTTTGCCATGATCACCATTTAATGTTTGCTGCTCGTAAATAGCATAGTCATTACAGAGTTCCTTCAAGCTGTCGCTATGAAAAAAAAATGAAGATGACTGACAACTCTGTAATCTTTCTATTTCTTCTTCGATATCTTCAGCAACTTGAATATTTTTTGATGTAAGGAAAGATCTGAAGTGTAATATTTGTAGCCCTAAAGCCATCATTGGGTGTAATCTTTTACAACGGTTGAAATGCTTTCCTTCAATGAAACCTGAAACCGATCCACTAGCAAGCATTTCACTATCAACCATGATGGTTGTTATACCACAGTCATTGATAACTTTTCCAACCGCCTTAAAATAAGACATCATGATATGAAAAGCACCCAAATGAATAAATAATTTTTTAAACGCGTTACCTTCTGTTGCTTGGAGTTGTAAGGTAATCTTGGCGATGGCTAAATCATACGTTACTTGTATGTACTCTTGATTTATTTCTTTCAATATTTCTATGCATTCTTGCATAGTTGCTAAGACTACTGAATGACTTGTTGGTGACTCATTAATTGGAGTTAAATATGAAATTAATTGCCGTGGAGAATCATCTGTCAGTATTTTACTGTTAAAACCAGTCCACATAGGAGTATTCGACACGCCAAAGGCATGACTCAACATCCAAATAATGTCAATTCTATTGTAAAGATTCGTATGGACAATAATGTTCGTCTCTTCCCCACTTCCACTTTGGAGGTTAGTGGTTTTTTTCAGTTTTTTAGCATAATGTGGCAACTCGTACTGGATCGTTTCAATCGATCGTTTTCTACGCTTCTTATGCCTTGTAGCTCCAGCTTCTTTTTCTTCTTCATCTTCATCTTCTTTTTCTTCTTCTTCACCGATGTTTTGATACATTATTCCAACAGTATCATGAAGAGTATCTTTTCCGTTTTTAGTATCCACGAATCTGTCGTAATTGTCAAACGCTAGCCCCGCTGATGGATTCTCGACACGATTTATTGCCTCAGGACATTTTTCGTTTCGTGAAACAGAAAAAATCGTTGCTTCTGTTTCAAGCTCTTCAACAGCATTGTAGCTGATACAATGACCGTAATGATTCATTATATCAATTACCTTACGACTACTGGTGAGACTTTTTAACGCTATTCCCAAAAAGTATGTTTGGAGGTCTTTACATTGCCATTATGTGTCATATAAATCATGTCCTGTGACAAAGATTTCACGTGGCGTTGAAATGTGTCACAATTTCGGCGTTGGCGTTTATAGCCTCCAAGAACTTTCGATACAAATTCAGTAACCATTGGTGGTACTGAACATTCACCTTTTATCAGCCGTTTACTCGTTATATTATCAGGTAGTTTCCTCTTTTTTATGCCCAGAATCTCCTTCCGCAAAAGGGCAGCAGCTGCTTGCAGAACGTCTTGGTCCTTAAGGTGTGCAAACAATAAATCATCTACGGTTGAGACGCTTATCGGAGCAACAACTTTCTTTTGGCTGTTTTTAGGGACCAAAATTTGAATTATATTACCAAATTTGTTGGAGATCTTTTCTTGTAGATAGTGTGGTGTAAAAATAGATTTTAAGTCTGAGTCTCCAGTCAATCCATTAAACATATCAAGATACTGTTTATGCAAATATGATAAGAAGTAACAACGTCCTCGGTTTATGACATTTTCTTCAATTAAAGTACAGGTTTCTTTCCAAACAGTATCATGAATTTCGCGATGAACGTGCCACGAAGTACGAATAGGACTTTTCACTAATGATCTCTTTTGATTTCTAAAATTTTGCCGACAAACATCGTGATAATATACTTTAGAAGAATGTATACTTTGTATTTTTGTCATAATGTCATTGTAAATATCAATATCTGGCTTAAACTGTGGTAATAAAGTTTCTTCAAATTTATTTTTGTCTGAAGTACGCAATGGCTCAATCTTTGACTTATATTGTTTCTTTTTTTCATCACAAAAAAAGCACAAATTTTGATTGGCTGCATCCACGGAATCAGAGGGCTGAGCTGTTGGAGATGTTGCTGCAGAATCTTTGGATTGTTCTTCCTCCAATGACTGTTCTACTTCGGCTTGGTTATTTTTTTCTATGTCAGCTGTCTCAGAAACGTACATATTTTCTACAACAGGATCACTTTGAATTGTTTCATCAACTGTCGTGCTCGTAGTTGATGTCGACGGTTGTTCAAGTGGAGACAAAGAAGTGCTAGACTGTGATGACACTCTTTCAATGACGTTTATAGAAAAAAACTTTTTTTTTAGAGCTGTAAATGTCTTATAACAACTTCTATGATAAGCGCTATCAAAAATTTCGTCCGGTAGTATAACATCTTTATATTTTAAATTATGAAATTTACGTAACCTCAAAATATTGCGACATTTTTCTAATGTATTTTCCGAAAATAAATTCAACTGTTCATCTTTAACCGTAGTACAAAATAAACATTCAATTTTTTCTTTTTCACTTGACATAATATCGACTATTAATAAATAAAATAGATATTTGATAAATTGAAAGAAACAGCAACAACATGTATATATATATATATATATATATATATATATATATATATATATATATATATATATATATTGGTACACCATACGTTGTGACTTCCGAAACAGATACTCAATATACGTTCTGACCTCATATATTACGTTGTGACTTCCGATTTCGGATGTCACAACGTTTACCCATGTAAATTATGTTTTTCATAATGCTGGTGCGCAGATCGGTCGAAATCCGAAAATTCGTTTGGAGGTCAAAACGCTCTTCCAGTATCTGCAAAGGAGGTGGTGTAGTTTCGATATATGACACTGGCGCTGGTGTCGCTCTGTTGGAGATACCACTGGCTTGCTGTGACTTCCAGCATGCTACCATCCTTCTTCCACTTCAATGAACGAGTATACATCTCTTCCTGTCGAACTATATCACTATATACAGATGTCACAGCGTCTTTTGCGATCTGGCATCATAGCAAATTGCTTTGAATAAAATAGGATTAAACGTATTCTTACGCACAGATGCTACAAAGGCGTATTTATCGAATTCTCATCTGCAGTTTTTAGTGTTATATCTAATATTGTTCTACCACCTTTTTACATACCGAGGAACTATTCTACAATTTTATCACGAATTCATTGATTTTTGCAATAATATATGATTTTCGTTATTTCTTGGAAATAAGACCACAATATTTTATTACATCTTTACTCAATTTTTGCGGTGTTCAAGCTAACTAGAAAGTTTTTTTCAATCTCAGACCCCAACTGACAGTTATGAAAAATTCGATAAGTAGACAATTAATTATATTTTGATATTTGTAGACTGCGGAAAATGGATTTGAAATTTCCATGGTTCATTTACAGTAGTATTTTTGTGAAAGAGGATTTTGAATGAAATATATATTTTTTAATAATGTTATTCTCATAAAAATAAAGTCCACTGTTGGATTTAGAGACGTGTATGCTCCACTAACGGTTTTCAACGGATAAAACTTTTTTGCTCACCCAAATTTGTAGCTAATGAAATGCGTTTGTTGTGGAAATAATTTATTTGTTTTGAGCTATAAGAAAACCTCCATGAAAATTTAGTATGATACTATCCTGAGGAAATTGATTATTGAAAATGTTTCTGTTCAACATTGGTAACCAAATTCTATTGTAATCTGTTCAAATGTTTGCTACCTACATATTTCTTTGCATTTAGTTGTATTATACCTAATTGAGTGTAAGGTTTTTGGAAACCGTAATTTGTTCTTGATAACGGAGCGCTACCGAAGCGTTAGAATGGAAATTGGAAAATATATTGTATTTTTGTGACCTGAGAAAATAACGAGAAATATACTGAATACAGGCTGAGTCATGAGGAACTTTACATACTTCTACCATATGTACCTACACACGTGAAGTCCCTCAGAGAGGGACGTGGCTACTAAGAACTGTTAGGTAAATCCTTTTCTTTATTGATTCACAGAGTGATTTGAAGAATTGACCGTACATTTCAATGGTCTGTAGTACATAATTAGGTATTAATTTGAACAAATGTTATAAATTTGAAGTATTTCTACAACATAATCTAATATGTATAAATTCAACTACATCTTCAGTATTATCTCCAAGGGTAAAATAAATTGTCTTCCAATTATGAATTCTTAGACAAAAATCGCATTGGTGCATTATTTTCAAAAAATAATAGATTAAACTGATTGAAAAGTAAAATATCATGTAATGTGTTAATGTGTGCCAATTGTGAATGATTAAAATTTTATATCAGATGATAATACATAATACATCGTATCAAGTGTACCAAATAAAAATAACGAACAACTCTAAACAGTATATTGTGTCACAAGGGCAAAAAATGGGCTTTAGCAGCCCAGGTCTATTGGATGTACGAGCGAGCGTAGCGAATAATAGCGAGGTGGTATAGGATAGAAAGCAAACAGAGCCTTACAGTAAATATTGTATGTATAAAAATGAGACTGGCAGTAAACACTAAGAAAATACAAATTATCAACTCAACGGAAAATATAAAACTGCCAGACCTGACGCAAATGGAATACATTTTAATCAAAGGCTTCCATGGAACATTCAGCTCAACCACACAAGAAGTTATCATTCCTGTTGGTAGATGCAAAAATATGGAAACAGCTGGGTTTACAACCCAAAAATGATCCTTTAGCTATAACACAAGGATCGTAAGACGAATATTAACCCACCAATTAGTAGTGTGGTGAAGAAACTGCAAAAGAATGCCATAATTGTGATAGAGGTCTTGCGGAATACACTACCACCACTTATTTTTATAGGAGGTAAGGCGGTATCTGCAGTGTACCGGGTGGCCAACTAAGAACAGCCGTCGGCCATATCTCAGGAGTGGATTATACCACATACTCGGGAAAAAAATTTTAATGACAAAAGTGGCCTCGAGAAAAGCCTGGAAATTATTTTCAGAATTGTAGATCCACCGCTAGAGGGCGTATTTGACGGTTGAAATTTGAAAATGGGAATTTTTTCAAAATTCACCCCATTAACGAGCATATTAAACATTATAGTCAGATTCCTCGACAATTTCTGCATACTTTTGATGTGACAAGTTTAAGACTATCTCTTCAAATAAGGAGTGGGGGAGAGTGGGAACCTTGTTACGAAAAAGCACCTGTAATTCCGGTTCTGCTTGACCGATTTTAATAAACTTGATGTTGTTTGGAAGAGCTTCTGTTGATCAATCGGAAATTTGTAAATATGAAGCAATCTGATTGATAACATGAATGCTAGAGGGCGCTGTTTTATATTTTCCAAATAATATGTTTTTTCGTAACAATTTCAAATGGGAGCATACAAATTGAAGTGGGTTTTTGAAAAGTAAACTAATTTTGTAATAAAACACCGCAAACCGCAAGGCGATATCTCTTTCCGTTCTTGAGATATCGTAAGAAACAGGTAAATGGCAAGAATTGTTATTCCAACGTCTAGAAGGCTGGTTCGCGTTAACAGAAATTATTGAATTTAGCCTGAATGAAAAGACCTTACATCGGTCTACAGTAATTTAAAAGTAATTTAAACTGTTATCATGGTTGCCACTACCACTAGATCACCTAAATGTAATGCTACTAATAATAAGTACGAATTTTGAAATAATGTGATGAATTGAAAAATTTGAACTTTTAATAAATAGCTAGGTAGACAATTAGTGCCGCCCTAAATGTTCGAAATTTCGTCCATCATTTTCAATGCATGGAATCAATCGCGGACGGGCAGAGAAATCAGCAATCGTGCATTTTTTTAATGAGACTGTTATGGAGGAAGATATTTAGATATTTCAAGCAAATAATTGTCACTTTTTTTAGAGGACATATCTTTGGCCATTAGTCATGACATGATTTTGCAACATGATGAATGACGAGCACATTATTCTAGAGGATTTAGGAATTTCTTAGAATAATTATAACCTAGAAGGTGGATAGGACATGGAAGTTTATTTATTTGGCCACCGAAGTCTCCAGACCTTACTTGTATAGATTTTAATTTGTAGGGGCGAATAAAAAATTTTGTTTATGCCGATAGACCCGCAACAAGAGCTGATATGATTGGAAAGATACAACAGGCAATCGAAGTATTTTGAGGGCAGAAATTAAAGCTGCTGTTTTCTCCACCCGTCAGCGAATGATTTCATGCATTGAATATGATGGACATTTCGAACATCTAGGACGGCACTAATTGCGTACCTAGCTATTTGTTAAAAGTTTAAATTTTTCGATTTATCATTATTTCAAAATTCGTACTTATTATTAGTAGCAATACATTTAGGTGATCTAGTGGTAGTGGCAACCATGATAACAGTTTAAATTACTTTTAATTTAAAATAAACCGATGTAAGGTCTTTTCATTCAGGCTAAATTTAATAATTTCTGTTAACGCGAACCAGCCTTCTAGACGTTTGAAGAACAATTCTTGCCATTTACCTGTTTCTTACGATATCTCAAGATAGGAAAGAGATATTGCCTTGCGGTTTGCGGTGTTTTATTACAAATTTAGTCTACTTTCCAATGACCAACTTCAATTTGTATGCTCCCATTTAAAATTGTTACGAAAAAACACATTATTTGAAAAATATAAAACAGCGCCCTCTAGCATTCATGTTAAAAATCAGATTGCTTCCTATTCACAAATTTCCGATTGATCAACAAAAGCTCTTTTGAACAACATCAAGTTTATTAAAACCGGTCAAGCAGAACCGGAATTACAGGTGTTTTTTCGTAACAAGGTTCCCACTCTCCCCCACTCCTTATTTGAAGAGATAGACTTAAACTTGTCACATCAAAAGTATGTATAGATTGTCGAGGAATCTGATTATAATGTTCAATATGCTCGTTAATGGGGTGAATTTTGAAAAAATTCTTATTTTAAAATTTGTTCTGTCAAATACGCCCTCTAGCGGTGGACCTACAATTCTGAAAATAATTTCCAGGCTTTTCTCGAGGCCACTTTTGTCATGAAAATTTTTTTCCCGGGTCTGTGGTATAATCCACTACTGAGATATGGCCGACGGCCGTTCTTAGTTGGCCACCCGGTACAGACTAATTGGAAATAAATAATGAAGTCAGGCGCAGAGTGCTGACTATCGAGAGCTTATCGATGAGCTAAAAGTGGATGACTTGATGAGCAACACATTGAGTTCTATTGATATGTTCCATAGATGGGGAATACTGTGAAATATGTACCCATACAGATAAACGTCTCCAAGTCAGAGGATGATTAAATAGCCGCAATCGTGTGTCAATAACAACTGATAGATATTTCAATAACCACATTCAAGGACAAAACAATTTTCCGAAGGTTACCGTGATTAACGTTGGTGAAATTAAAAGGCTTTAAGAAACATTATCGTGTTACATGTTATTAACTTTGTCATCCATTATTTTTCCTCTATGCTCTACTTTTTCGATAAAAATCAAGAACTTTCTGAATGAACTGCTACAAATCATTAAAATTTTTGTGGAAAACAACTGTTTGCCTGAACACAAATTCACACCACTATAATTTATCATGGATGAAATTATGAAACAATTTTTCCCCAAGATGAAAAAGCTACACATAGGCTACAGAAACCCACTAAGAATAAACTTCGCTAAATGAGGTTTTGGAGATGTCAAACAAGTGTGGCAATCCAAGGTACAAAGAGCTAGGAAAAGTGGACGACCGAAGCAAACATGGGATGGAGTATTAGAAGGAATATTGAAGAAACGAAAGCTGGTCACCTGCCAAGACCTAGCAAAAATCAGAAAAGCATAGATAAAATTCGTATGCAGGGAGTGAAATATATTGTTAACAAGACATACATTAACATTCAACCTACACAATTGAATGGTAACAGGGATTTTGATTTGATTATACAGGGTGTTTTCAAATGACACTTACATCGTTTGCATGCAAATACCTTTCGTAACGGACAAAATGATATAAGTATTGAAGGTTCCAGCTCATTTACTTTACGAAATACAGGGTGTTGAAGTTATAAAAATTTTAATGTTTTTATATGATAACTTTGAAATGGATGGATAAATTGATTTGACATTTGGCAGGTTGTATTTAAATGTGAAAAGGCATATTTTGAAAAACATTTGTTGATTCTTGATCCAGTGGTGTACATTTGGAAAAACATGTCACTTTTCTCCTTTCATTTTTCACGCTACTGGCATTCGTGGCTGTTTTTAATTAATTTTGTATTCCCTAAGGGTTTTCACGTGAAAAACACATAACCTTTTTATATCAAAAAATTTGTAGTTTTCAAGATATTTAATGTTTTCATGAAGTTTGCTACATCATTTTCAATAATAAAAGTACAGGTTTGGACAAATATTTTTTAGTCTTCTCGCAATGTTGCTGCTTCACAAATTAGTTTAAATTAGTTCCTCATATATATTTCAACCATTAGCAGTTGGAAGGTTATTGAAAAAAATAAAAAAATATATTTTTTTCACTTTATTATTGAAACATTAGGTAGCAGACTTTATGAAAACATTAAATATCTTGAAAACTTCACATTTTTTGATTTATGTAAAAGTTATGTGTTTTTCACGTGAAAAACATTGAAGAATACAATATTAATTAAAAATAGCTACAAATGCCAGTAGTGTGAAAAATGGGAGGAGAAAAGTGACATATTTCTCCAAATGTACACCACTGGATCAAGAATTGATAAAAATGTTTTCTTTCCAAAATTTGCCTTTTTACATTCAAATAAAACCTGCCAATGTAAAATTCATTCATTCATCCTCAATCCTTATATCATTTTGTCCAATTTTACGAGAGGTATCTACATGCAAACGTTGTAAGTGTCATTTAGAAACACCCTGTATATGTTTTCACTGGATAATTAATTTTTTTCTCATTGAAGTACTGTGGACAATTATTGTAAACATATTAAACTAAATGCAAAAAAATTGGTAATAATTTTTCGCTTTTTTCTTAACTATCCATTTAGTATATTCGTCTCAAAATATTCAAAATATCCATTCCTGAAATAGGCACGAATAGGCGCGCGGTTACGTAAATGGTACGCAGTTACAGGCGGGGTTGCCAATTTTCACTTGGTGCGACGTTGTGGCCTCTGTTTTCACGGAGGTCATACCGCATGGGCTGTATAAAATATAAATATAAAAATTTTGAGGAAATTGCTACCCCTCTTTTGATATTCGGATTCTGGGACTCTCCCCCAACAAAAAACTCTTTTCATATCAGTTCTAAGCCCACGGGAACACCCGGATGTCAGGACGCCTCATATGTATATCGGAGGTCACAACTTAACAGGCACCAATATATATATATATATATATATATATATATATATATATATATATATATATATATATATATATAGCAGCACTACAGGCCTATCTGGCCCTCGGCTTCGAGATCTTTCACTCGCTCTTTCCATTTCTTCCTGTTCCTCGCTTCGTTTTCCCAGTCCCTAACTCCCACTGTTCCCAGATCTCTCCTAACCTCTTCCAACCATTTTTTCCTCGGTCTTCCTCTTCTCTTTTTACCACCTTCTCCACTTTTCAGCACTCGTTTTACCCATCTATCTTCCGTCATTCTACCTATATGTCCCAACCATCTTGCTCTTTGTGCTTTAATTATACGGGTTATACTTGGGTGCTTATATAATTCTGAGAGTTCTTTGTTTGTTCTTCTTCTGTAGATTCCATCTTCCTTAATTCCACCATAAATTTTTCTGAGCATTTTACGCTCCCATATTTCTAATTTATTCTGCTCTTTTTTGTTCATTGTCCAAGTTTCACAAGCGTAGGTAACTGACGGTCTTATTAATGTCTGGTACAATCTTATTTTAGCTGTTCGTGATATGTCTTTCGATTTTAACATCTTTGATACCATTCCTGCTGCTTTACTGCCCTTTGTTAATCTTTTTTCTATTTCCCTTTCTTCGTCTCCTTTATTTGTGATAGTTACTCCCAAATATTCGATTTGTTCCACTTTTTCTATTCTGTAGCTATTATTTCTATCACAGTTTATAATAATATCCGTTTCCTCATTGCCCTTCATTACCATGTATTTTGTTTTTCTCTCGTTGATCAATAGACCATGTTCTCTTGCCTTCTGTTCCAGTAGCTTAAACACTCTTAGAACCTCTTTCCTGGATCTTGCCATGAGTACTATGTCGTCCGCATATGCTAGACATTGATGCTTATTCCCATAAATTAAACCTCTGGTTTTTATTCCACTTTCTCTGAGTATGATCTCTTGAACTAGGTTGAAGAGGGTTGTGGATAATGGGTCTCCTTGTCTTAGACCTTTCTCTATCTTGAATTGGTTAGAGGTACTACCCTCTAAAGTTACTTCGCTCTCGGTTTTTCGGATGGTCATTTCCACTAGCCTTCTCAATTTTACTGGAATATTTAACTTCCTCATTGCCTCATAAATTTTTTTCCTTTTGATAGTGTCATAGGCTTGTTTGTAATCGATAAATAGCATATGCAGACTTAGATTTTGTTCGTAAGCATTCTCCTGAAGTTGTTTCATAATGAAAATTTGGTCTATTGTCGATCTACCTGCTTTAAAACCTCCTTGGTATTCTCCTACATTTTCTCTGTGGTATTTGTCTAAGCGGTTTTTAAGTATTTTTGCCAGAACTTTGTATACTACATCTAAAAGTGCTATTCCGCGGTAGTTATTGCATTCTTCCTTGGGACCTTTTTTGTGGATTGGTATTATTAATGCCTTGTTCCAATTTTCAGGTATCTTTTCTTCTCGCCAAATTTGTTTCAATAACTGACATATTCTCTCAGTTAACTGTTCGCCTCCATATTTTAAAATCTCTATTGGTATATTGTTGTTTCCTGCACTCTTGTTATTTTTCATATGTTTTAAGCATTCTATCACCTCCTCTTTCTTTGGGACCATTATAGCTAGGTCTTCCTCTTCACAATCTTCTTCCTCCGATTCGTTATCATTCATGTCTAGTTCTTCTTCGCCGTCATTTAGTAATTCTTCAAAATATTGTGCGAATCTATTTATTTTTCCTTCCGTATCCCCTATTAAATATCCCTCTTTGCTTTTCAAAAAGTCCGGTGCTTTCTGGTTTTGACCTTGCCCTTTCCTTATTTCTTGATAAAAGTTTCTCACTTCTTTATTTTTATAAGCTTCTTCAATTTTTAATAATTCCCTTTCAAAGTAAATTCTTTTGTTTTTTCTGCATATTTGTTTGACTTCATTCCTCGCTTTTTTATACTCCCGTCTATTTTCTTCATTGTTTTCTTTTAATAGTCTTTGTCTGATTTTATTTCTTTTCCCGAGCGCCTGTTTACATTGTTCATCAAACCAGTTTTCTTTTATTTCTCCCTTGTGGCTCCCTAGTATCCTATTTGCTACATCACCCATAACAGTTTCTATCTGTGACCATTCCTCTTCTAGATGATCGACACAAGGTCTTAAATTTAATTGCCTATTGATTTCTTGCTGTAAGTGATTTACTGTAGCCTCATCTTTCAATTTTTCCAAATCGTATTTTTTTCGCTTTTTATTAAGCTGTTCAATTCTAGGTGGCTTATCTTGTTTCAGTTTTGTAATTACTAAGAAGTGGTCACTATCCGCATCAGCTCCTCTATAACTTCGTACATCTGTTACCCTTTTTACGTGTTTCATTTCTATCAGGACGTGATCAATTTGGTTTTTTGTAGTGCCATTTGGTGATAACCAGGTTTCCTTGTGAATATTCTTATGATCAAAAGATGTGCTTACGATTTTCATTTTATTTTCTAAAGCAAATTCTATGAGTCGCTTGCCATTATCATTACTGAGTGCATGCCTACTTTTTCCTCCCGTTACTTTCATATACTCTTCTTCTTGTCCGACTTTTGCATTCATATCCCCTATTACACATTTAACATCAAATTTCGGTATCTTATTGATTATTTGTTCAAGTTCCTCATAGAATTTTGCTTCGGTATCTTCATCTTTGTCTTCTGAAGGGGCATGCGCATTAACTAATGTCGTTTTCCTGTATTTCCCTTTGATTCTTATTTTACATAGTCTATCTGATACACCTTCAAACTCAATAATATTTGCTTTAAGTTCACTGCTTACTATAAACCCTGTACCCAGCATTCTTTTATCTACTCCACTATTAAAGAATATATAATCTTCTATCTCCGTGATTACTATCCCTTTTTGTTTAGATTCTTGAATTGCTAACACATCTAATTTGTATTTTCGCATTTCATTGATCAAGTGTTTTATGGCCCCCTCCTCAAAAGTACCTCTTACGTTCCATGTCCCTATTCTTATTCCACAATGTTTTTCCTTTTTTTTTCCTTTGATGTCGGAGTTTACCTTGAGTAGTTGCTTTCCAGTAATCACTTTTTTTGTGACTTTCTTGATTTTTTGCAGTGCTTTGTCCATTTCCATTGCCTGGTCTACCTTTTTTTCTTTTGCCCCTGCGTTTATGCTGGTAGCTACTGGTTTTTTGTCAATATATTCTGTTTCTTTTGCCCCTGCGTTTATGCTGGTAGCTACTGGTTTTTTGTCAATATATTCTGTTTCTTTTGCCCCTGCGTTTATGCTGGTAGCTACTGGTTTTTTGTCAATATATTCTGTTTCACTTTCTCCAACTTCTCTTCTTCCATGTTTCATCTCCATTCTTCTGTTTCTATGAATATTTTTCCGAGCCCAATTTTTACTTTTTTTCCTTTATCACTTTCCTCTCTTGCTCTCATTCTAATCTTTTTTTGAATATCTCTGTCCTTCTTCGACAAGTCATCCTGGATGAACACTCTTTCTTCAGTTTTAAATCTCAGCTTTTGTTTATTGAGCATCACCTTCCTTTTCTCTTCTTGGTTGGCCAGTCTTACTAAACATGTTCTTTCTCCTAACTTTACTGAGCTTTCTACCGCTACCCTTATTTGTAATTCTTCTTCTAGGAAGTTTTTCATCTCATTCCGTAGTTCCTCTGGGTTATTTGTCACTATTCCTACTCCCTGTACCACTATATTATTTCTCCTTTTTTCGTTTTCTAGTCGTTCCAATCTGTGATCCATATTGGTTATTGTTTTCTTCATGTTTTCATTTTCTTTGATCAGTTTCTTATTTTCTTCTCTCAATTGTTTCATTTCTTCTCTGTACTCCTTTTGTTCTTCACGTGTTTTTCTTATTTCCATGCTCATTTCCTCCATTTTGTCTCCTATTTTTTCCATCATTATCATCATTTTTTCTATATCACTACCTATTTTTGCCGGAGATCTCCCTATTTTCTTACTTCTTTTGAAAATTTCATCTTCCGTATCATAGTCTTCCTCTCTGTCGCTTTTCCTCTTTTTGCCATACTCATTATCACTCATTTTCTTCTCTTTTCAATTTTCTCACCTCAATATTTGAAATTTCTTACGTCCGTCCCTGTCTTAGGTAGCTTTATTGTTTGACTCAAGGAGATTCCAGTTGTTCGATTTTACGAATAAACTTGTTCTTATCGCTATCACACCGCGCAAAAAGTTCTAAAGCCAGTCGACCCGTCGGACCTTGAACTTTTATCAGTGATCTTTAGCTTGGTTAATAATTGTTATTCTTTATGTTAGGTTATATCTATTGTAACTATTCTAATCTTACTTGGGTACTGCCGAAATTTTCACTGGACACTTTTATCGTTATATTAAAACTTCATACACTGTTTTGTCGATTTTATTACTCGTAATTCCCGTATAAAACGAAGATTATTACGGAGCAGAAATCAACACAACAACTTTCCAGTGCCGTAGTTAACCGAAGCAACAACATGTATTACATTAAAATCACGAAACACGAGGTATCTTTGTAGACATTCACGAGTATACTGAAAACAGCTGGCAAAAACCGTTCTGGTGAGGTTATGATCACTGATCAGTCATAATAGGGGCCCTCTCACGTATAAATCATAAGTTATTTTAATGGTCATAACTATAGGCTTCAATGAATACAATAGCCATACCTAGGAGAATGAATTCTATGCATATAGTAGCAGGCCGGGAGGTTGCTGATATTTCGTCTTGTGTTGATGTTTGTACGCAATGTAGGTGTCTGCCGTGATAAATATAAGCTTCGAATACTATATGGAATAACATATATTAATGGCAGACATGGTCATTTAGTTTCAAAATTTTATTTTTTTTTGCACTTTCAAAATGTCTGCCAAAAGGTTTACCGCGCGATAACTGTCTGCCATTGGTATTTTTTACTAGTAATAATACTATATTTTCAAATTTCAAAACGGCAGACGTGGTCAAATAGATTTGAAATCAGCGAAAAATTTATACCTGTCTTTCCTGCGCACTATCTGCGTCTGCCACTTTGGGCTTAGTGAGTCCCCATCTCATGTAGGGTAGGTATAGGGACCTCAACATACAAAGACTCAGGTCTGGTCAAATATATATAGGTATCTGCCCATGGGCTCTTAGACTAGCTGGTGCTATGAAGGCAAAAGTAAAATTGGGTATGGGTTTGAAATTTAATAATTATAAGTTGACAATAAACAACTGTATCAAAGAAATAAACAAAATCAGTAAGTCTTTAGAAAAAGTTACAGATGGTTTAAATAAATGCACAATGATACTTAAAGGAGCCATTGCAACCAAGAATCGAAGAACAAAACATCAAAAAAAGTCCAAAACTCTAAAAAACTATAAAAAAATTAAAAACATGGATGTTGACATTGCAGACGATTATCCAATGAACAAAACTTCCACGAATGACTTAGAATCAAAAAAACAAACCAAAAGAAAACTTAATTTTGATGTTTGATGATGATGATGGTGGTGGTGTGTCAAATACAAAAAGGAAACGTAATATTGGAGAATAACTTACAAACTTGGGAGCTAAACCGAAAAAACGAGCCAAAAGAAAACTAAATTTTGATGATGATGATGACGATGGTGTGTCAAATACAAAAAGAAAACGTGAAGAACAACTTTTGGTAAATACTTCAAATGAACTGCGTAAAAAACGTAAATTCAATTATGATGATGATGATGACGATGATGATGTTAAGAAACAAAAAATATTTTAGTATAAAAACCAATAGCGTGTTTAAATTCATATTTTTTAGTTGTTAAATATCAGCACAATAGTGTCTTCAATATTAGTTTGTTGTTAGAGATCAACACAATGGCATCGACGAAACGCAAACAGAAAACGGTTGAGAGGAGAACAAAAGGAAAAGTCAATAAGAAAAACCCTATGAGTCTACAAAAGATAATTCAAAAAATAAAAAAATATCTCCTACAAAACAAACCAAAAACAATGGGGGAAGCAATCAGTATGGCAGTAAAAGTGGCAAAGTCTAGTAAAAAGAGTAAGACAGTTTCCAAACCTCGTATCATACCAGTTCCAAAAACCGGAGGTATGTTACCTTTGATACCAATTTTTTGCTGCTTTAAGTACTCTTGGTACACTGGGAACAGCAGCTATTGCAAAAGCTGTCAATGATGCAAAATCAGCAAAAGATCAATTGTTTGAAAAACAGCGACACAACAAACAAATGGAATCTATAGCAATGGGTAAAGGATTATATTTGAAACCTTACAAAAATGGTTTGAGTTTTTTTTTATGAATAACCTCAAATTACCACAACGTGCACTAACAAATAAAGAATTAGTCAAGTATGCAAAACATTTAAAAATTCCATATTTTCGTGGAGTTTTCATGAGAGATGCGCTACCCAAAAAAATTAGAATCAATGAAAGTGGAATCATTAATTTGGATGATAAGAATAGTTCGGGAACGCACTGGACAGCTTATAAGAAAATTGGATCACAACTAGTCTACTTTGATAGTTATGGTAATTTGAGACCTCCACCGGAAGCTTTGTCATACTTTCATTCAAGTGGATCATGTCAAATATTATACAATCATGAAATTTTAAAAAAAAAATAGTTATAATTGTGGACAGTTGTGTTTAAATTTTTTAAATAAATAAAATTGTTTAAAGATGTATTCTTTCATTCAATTTATAACCTTTCCGTAGTGATAATGTATACATTTGTATTATCTGGTAGAAATTCCTTATTATCAACTAAAATCTATCCTCCCCTTTCATTGAATGAAAATGAGCAGTATGTTATAGGTTTGATTGATTTTATGACATACAATACAATTCCTGATGTAGACGGAACCAACAATAATTTTTACATAAATGGTTACAATATTGAAATACCCAGTGGTTCATACTAAGTTAACGACCTTAACCGATATATTAATTCAAGAATTGTTGAACTCGAGATGAAATCTGACGGTGATAAACATATGCAAGAAAGTGTAGAGCAAAATGTTATAACTAAAGGCACAACAACAACTATTGATCGTCGTAAATTTATGGAAGAAAGTACCATACAAAAAAGGAACGCAAAGAAATCCGATGATCCTACTGTGCTAATAATGGAAGTGAATAATAATACACTCAAGTGTGAGGTAAAGAGCAATAGAGCAATAAATTTTGATATGCCCAATACCATAGGTCAGTTATTGGGTTTCGAAAAACAAAAAAATTGTAACGACAATCAGGTACACATTATACACATGTTCTATCCAAATGTACCACCAGGCTACAAAATTGTTGAAATCCCAAAAAATGTTATCTATCTACCAGTAATCAGTAGATATATCGATGAGATTTACCTTAAAATAGTTGATCAAGATGGAAATCCAGTTAATTTTAACAAAGAAGTTGTCACGGTAAGATTACACTTGAGAAGATATTAGTTATGGTTTTTATCTACAATACTCCTCGAATAAGTATAAATACTCAACAATCAGACACAGCTTTTAGTTCAAAGAAAAAATTGCAAGAGTTGACACCGGAAAACAAGTTATTTTTAATATCTCTGGGATTTAAATTACTATAATCATAACGAAACGACGACGACGACGTGGTGCCACTAGAATAAGAAGATATTGGTGTAATTTAAAAGTTGTTTTTAGAATAGGAGTGAATTTTATACTTAATGTCAATTGTGGTGCTAGCAAACGAGATGAGTTTCAATATTTTAAATATTGGAGATCAGGTTCTGGAGGACAATTCAGTTATAAATCGTGAAATGCATAGTCATATTCCGTATGCAAATACAACATTTAACAATTCCGACGAAATACGTATACCTATTCAAACACAAGATCTTTACACTTTACCCTCACAAAAATTTTTATACATCGAAGGTCGTTTAACTGACGGAGATGGAAAAGAAAGTGCAACCTTGAATTTTATTAATAATGGAATTTCTTATTTGTTTGATGAAATTCGTTATGAAATTGGAGGATGTGTTGTGGACAGAGTTCGAAATCCAGGTATAACAACTACTATGAAGGGTTATGTTTCATTATCAGAAAGGGATTGCAATAGATACAATAGTGTAGGTTGGAGTCCTACTACAACACCACAAATTATTGATAGTGATGGGAATTTCAATGTTTGCTTACCCTTGAAACTTTTATTGGGATTTTTCGAAGATTTCACCAAAATAATCATCAATATACGTCAAGAGCTTGTTCTAATTAGAGCGTCAAGTGATGTTAATGCAGTGGTTTCCACAAAGGCAGGAGAAAAAGTTAAAATTAATTTAACAAAAATTGTTTGGAAAATACCACACATTCAAGTATCAGATAGTGGAAAATTACGTTTATTCAAATTTATTGAAAATGGAAAAAACTTGGAAATTGCGTTTCGCAGTTGGGAGTGTCATGAATTACCTTTGATACCACAAACAATGAGATATAATTGGAATATTAAAACTACTAGTCTGTTGGAAAAACCTCGTTACGTTTTAGTTGGATTTCAATCTAGCAAAAAGAATGATATTGTGAAGAATTTAAGTCGATTCGATCTTTGTAATGTTACAAACATGAAATTATACCTAAATTCAGAAATGTATCCCTACGATAATTTGAATTTGAATTTTGATAAAAACTACTACGCTGTATTATATGAAATGTATGCACGATTCCAAGAATCATATTATAGCAAGTATGTTAGTGATCCGTGTCTTAGCATGTTGAAATTCAAGGAACTCGCAACAATTTTTGCTATTGATTGTAGCAGACAAAATGAATCATTGAAATCTGGTAGTGTGGACATCAGATTGGAATTTGGAACCAGTAAAAATATACCAACAAATACATGTGCTTATTGTGTCATTATACATGATCGTATAGTTAATTATAATCCTCTGACAAATGTAGTGAAAATGTTTTAAAAAAATAATAATAATAAAATAACCTTGAAATATTGCTGAGTTTGCATATTTCATCATATATAAGCTGCTGAAGAGAACAATCATTTTCATTCCTCAATATGTATATTTCAAACACAATTCTTGTGCTGTTGTTGTTGGTGGTGAGTGAAGGTCTTTCTTACAATGTATATCGAAAACCATTCGCAAAACAAGCTATAACTTGGTGTGCAATGAATGCTAGTCCAGCAAAAATGGAAGTAATTCAGGCCGCTATTACTAGTTGGAGCAATAGTACTGGTATTAATTTTTGTGAAATTGATTGTTACACAAAGACACCGCTGCTTAACTTTGTTTTCGACACACATGCACATCGTTTGAGTGGTACATGTTTACCTGATTATCAATGTAAACTCTTTTTCGATATTCAAAATGATATTAACGAAGTTGCGCATACAATAGTACCGAGATCAAGAATATTAAATCACATACAATGTGGTGAAATACACATAATGGAAAATATTGTATGGGATATGAATATAAAAAATCACACCCCAAATGATTATAATCTAAAGTTGGTTATTGTTCATTAAATAGGACATTTTCTTGGATTACTTGACAATAATAATTATAATTCAGTAATGAATAAAGATTACATGGATAAATTGGGCTATGACCCTAGTTATGATGACATCAATGGAATTGAATACCTTTATAAAAATGGAACCATAAAACCACAACATCAACTAAATGCAACTTATATTCCATATAACCATCAGCATAGTGAATATGGAATTGGTAGATTACGTTCCAGAACCCTAAAATTGTATTCACTTGTATAAGAGATTTTTTGTTCAAATAAAATGTATAAAAGAATTTTGTTTTTATTTTCAGTCAGTTTTAACTGTGAACTTAAAACCTGTTCTCGACCTGTTCTAGACCTGTTCAGACCTGTTCGAGACCTGTTCGAGACCTGATCAATACCTGTTCGAGACCTGATCAATACCTGTTCGAGACCTGATCAATACCTGTTCGAGACCTGATCAATACCTTTCTGATAATTTCGTTTTCTTGTAAATAATGGTCAATAAAGATTTAAAAAGACTTCTTATAATAAAGCGTAACATAATAAAAAATAAATTGAAACAATTAAAACAAGGTGAAGTCGTTCAGGAAGATATGTTTAATCCTATTACCAAATATTTGAAAAATATTGAAAACAAATTAGATAGTTCTCAAAAAAAAACAATCAAACTCGAACGTCTTCTGATGCGAATCAAAATACTATGTCACAATTTATGGTAGAAGAAGAAGAAGAAGGACTGCTGCTAAAACATCCACTTCAGTTGAAAGACCCCGTTTTGTTATTTTTTTTCCAAACCGATAAACGTGACGTGACTACAGCCAATCCCACTTCATTTGACAGTGCCGACGTGCAGACTTAACTTAAGGGACTCTAAGAGTTCATCCATATAGGGAGATTATTGGCCTAATGAAAGAATGCAATTGGATTTCGCCAAAACTGACTAGAATAAGGCATTTTAACTATACTGAATTCTATCCCAACTACGCAAACTCAACACACAAGCGCCCTCTGCTTGATTATTAGTCTTTAAAAAAGCGAGCATTGTTTGTTATCGATTGTTCGAAACAGCAAAGTCTATTGTATCATAATTCACGATTGCGTGATGGAATACTTACCCCTCACCGAAATTGTTGAAAGCTTGAACTAAATGATGATTAGAGTTGGTATTCGAACAGGCGTTACCTCTTAGCATGTCAACATGGGAGTAGCATTTGAGGACATTCAAGTCTTTGTTGTAGATGGGTTTTTTGTTGCCAAGGAACTTACCATAGAAATTGGTTTCAAAAGCTCACATTACAGATTTTTACCTCCGCAACCGTTTTCTACATGTGATGTGGATAAAAAGACTACATCATACTTATAAAGGAGTCTGCATGGTATTCGATACTCTTCAGGAGATATAGCATATTCTAGAGTGAATGAAATATTGGAAAGCAAGCTATTGTATGCTGCAGACTACATTTACGTTCAAGGAAAACAAAAAGCGGAATGTCTGCTAAAGATATGTCACATATTCGATGTTTTTCCACACATAATTGATGTTTGCAAATTTGATGGTACACCCTGTGGAACTGAAAACCCCTACCACGTCTCTGGACTATTTTCGTGTACCGAAAGAAATATACAACGTCTCCTTCACTGGTTTTCAAATACTGTATTACTATTATGGATAAAGTGTTTTGAAGAAACATGGGTTTTCATTGAAACACTCTGTATATTCATTAACTTTTATATCACATGAAGATTATAATTTTCGTTTGTTTAACTAATCTATGACATTGAGATAGTAACTTGTTATCTGTTCTTCATTTCTCGGAAATTAAAAAAAAAACAATTCAATAATTTACATGGTTTATCAAAAATAATACATGATATGAAGAAATCATTTTTTCTAATAGAATCTCATTGCCCCTCTATTTCAACATTTTTAACCGCTATTGCCAGAAGCGCAGATTAATTTGTACAAATGATATTTTTCTCTCGTTTTCGTCGACGTCATGCACAATAGGTAAAATAAAACACTTTCATCCGGCAACATTGTCCTTTACAAAGAGAATTCACTAGTTAGTGGTACTGGTAAATGGTAATTCAGTATGCTCCCAACATGGAAGGATAGGAGGGCAATGAGCATTCGGTCAGTATCGGAAAATAAATCCACACCCTAGCTGGAATTAAATACACGCCTCGATGACCGCGCATAATTATCTTTCTCTCTCTTTCAGCTGTTTTTCTGTCGTTCTTGTGTAATCCGAGGCTTTAAATGTAATTTTCGCAATCTCCCAGGTAGCCATACTGACGATGAGGACGTCTATTTTTGGTCAACTTTGGTCTCGTACGTCAACTGACGAAATGTTGACGTCTTAAGGACGTCAGATCATAGGCGTATTTCCGACGTCAATTAATATACGTCTTTTTGACGTCTTCTCAACGTCTCTGTTGCATCTTCGAAATGTTCTGAATAAGAGTTTTGTTGCCTGAAACGAAAAATTCCCTGTTTGAAAGTTCTTTCAATTTTTTTAAAAGCTTCGATTGTTTGTGACAAGAGTCAATCAAGACGTCATATTGACGTATATTTGACGCCTTTTCTTGCTGTACCAATGGATAGATAATTTAAAAAGTGTAACCTATACTTCAGAAATAGAAAATTCTTTTAGAGCTTTTTATTATGTTTTTGGTCGCAAAAGAATATATTTTAGGTACTTATAACACTTGTAATTAATATAATATTTAGGGTTCGAAGGAATTGAATGAAATTGTTCCAAATATAAAACCCCAAATTATTTTTTTTTAATAGTACCTACCACTCAATTCAAATCTACCGTCTTTTACGGTGAACCAACAAGACGAAGTTGCATCCAAGTATGAATCGGATTATGTCGTAGCATAAAACCGCGCCGGCGCGTTATCGGCCATATTCTGTTTTGTGGCGGTGTCGACTCTAATCAATATCCTTGGTGTCGTGCAGCGTACAGTGTCGTGTGTCGCGAGTACAAAAATAATAATGTATTAATTGTTAGAATGAGAAATGACAATATTAATATTAGTAATATTAGTTTTGATAAAATTGGTTTCGATGTTCTACGTCGTTCGGTTGGATGAGTCTGGCAACAATACCCTCGCCACTGTAAATGAAAAATGGCTGACTCCCATGAAACGGGAGGTATTCTGGCCACCTTATAAAGATTCCAGGACATACAGGAAAGCTCTTGTGGAGGGAGAATGTATTGGTGAAAGTTGGACACTATATGGTGTAAATCGATTTTTTTATCAAACAAGTAAGTACATCTTTTATTTTAGTTCTCATCCCGCCCTTTTCAGATGTAAGCACGCCGAATTTGGCGGTTTATTCCATTAAGTGATATAGATAGTGGTGAGTTTGAAAAAACATACAAAATATTATGGTTTGATTTCCCATAACAAAAATAATAATGAATATAAAACTAGGAACCCAAAACTATATGTAGCATAATTTACTCTCTTCAACTGTTAAAATAACCATCAATAATTTGTTA
Organism: Galerucella nymphaeae; assembly: GCA_963978555.1. Lineage (NCBI taxonomy): Eukaryota > Metazoa > Arthropoda > Insecta > Coleoptera > Chrysomelidae > Galerucella > Galerucella nymphaeae. Next base: position 12,435,968 of record OZ021715.1, on the reverse strand, counting down.
CATTCTTTTAGGTGATTTAGAGAAAGCTTTAATAAAAGAGAGGGACGCATAGTTGACCAGTGATTTAGCGGACACTGATATAAATGATCAGGAGCCTGATATAAGGCTAAATCGAAAAATTAAAAAGAGAATTTTACAGCTTTCCTCTGATGATGATGAAGAAAGTCAATATAAAAGACCTCCAAAAATAACAATAAAAAAAATATCAGGTATGTGCAAACACTACTTTAGGACAAAATGACAAGGACAATGTCTGTTAATTTTGTCACTAGCTCAATTATACATTAATCACACATTACTTGACACTTTTGAAATTATTTAGGTGCTGTGGAAGTAAGACTATTAAGGAATACAGATCCAGAACCATCAAACAGGGCTGCCGATTTTAGTTTGTCTCAAACTCCAAAAAACTACCAGAACAAAGCCCATTGACTTCAGATACAAGTAAGTGAGATTACTTGGATAGTTTTCTTCACATTTATTACTGTAGAATAATCATTGTGTTGCGGTTGTGTTGCCAACTACCTCTTGGTGAATAATATAAAATATATTTTTTTCTTGTAGCTTTCAAGACCTTAGTGAACTTGCTCAATCAAGTTAAAGAACAAAATAAACAAATATGGTCAAAGTTGGAAGATATTGACAAAAAGGTGGAAAGTGAAGTGAAAATGACCAGGCAAATATTACAGAGATTTTTTTCCCAACGAACTCCCATTGAAAACGAAAGATGATCTAAAAATCTTCGAGGATCATCTAAATGAATAGAGTCATGTGGAACAGTTGGTGAGTTTTGTGGATCATATTTTCAATTATAGAAACAAAAAATATTTCAGAGTTTCTACATTGTTGATACAGACAGTAAACAGATGTATTAAAATTTATATCCTATGGGCTCAATTGTTGGATGATAATATATACAATGATTTTATTTTATAGCAGTCACATATTCTGATTTCAGTTTCAGTGTATTTTGAAGTCTTATTTGTTTCTTTCAAAGATTACACCTTAATTTACTTGGAGGGAAAAACAATAAATTGATCATCCATAATATCCTAAGAAGACGTTTAACAGATGAATTAGCATCATCATTTAGTTACTATGGAAAAAGAGGAAAAGAACCATTCTACATTTTATGCGTTAATGAAGCTATAAAAAGTAAGTATTGATTCAATAAATCAAATGTATAGATACTTACCTATTCTACAATGTTATAGTGTTTGTTTCCAGTAAAAAAATTTAGAGGTAGGGACAGTTACTGCATAATGAAAAACAATTTTTTTGTCGAAATACAGGGTGTCCCAAATAAGAGTGACTGATTTTAAACATAAATGCCCAGCTTATTAATTGCTCCAAAGATATGGGGTTTTCACTCGTTTCACTAGATTTTTTTTTAGGCTTGGGTGGCATTTCATCTCATCAACACAGGGTGTTCAGTAATGTTGGTCGAATTCAAAGGAAACATATGTATTATTTTAAATGGATCACCCTATAATTTTTGATCTCATTCGAAAGAGCAATCATTCTTCTTTCAAAAAATGTATAGTTTTCTATCTTTTGTTTCATTAACAACAAAGATATTCGAGGTTTCATGTAGTAGTACATTTTCAATTAGTATTCTTATATGAACGTATTTTGAAGCCTAAAATCAACTCATGCTAATCCTAACAGCTTAGCAGAACTAAAAAATAATATTGAAAAGATTCCGCAGGAAATGTTAGAAAATTTATTTTAAAATTTAAAATTTCGCTTGCCGTTATGCATAAACGGAGAGGGTAGGCATATGTAGCATTTATTGTAACTTTTTGTTATTCGTTCTCTATATGTATTGAATATTGTTATTATGTTTTCCAGCTAAATAAACTGTTTGTCAAATTTATTGTCAATAATTTACGTCATTAAAAATGCATATGAATTGATTTTAGGCATCAAAATACGTTCATATAAAACTACTTATTAAAAATGTACTACTACATGAAACCTCGAATATCTTTGTTGTTAGTGAAACAAAATATAGAACACTATACATTTTTGGAAAGGAGAATGATTGCTCTTTCGAATTAGATCACAAGTTATAGGGTGATCCATTTAAAATAATACATATGTTTCCCTTTGAATTTGACCAACACTACTAAAACACCTTGTGTTGATGAGATGAAATGCCAGCCAAGCCTGAAAGAATCTCTTTGATAAACTAGTGAAAACCCCATCTCTTTGGAGCAATTGATAAGCTGGGCATTTATGTTTAAAATCAGTCACTCTTATTTGGGACACCCTGTACATAATATTTGTATGAATAAAAACGGAGAAACTTTTGTTGTAGGTGAACAATTTATGATGTATAAACCATTGTACACTTATCCAATAGATTCTAGAGATTAAAGTATTTACATAGTTAATGATTTGTCCGATTTAGAGGCTTGGAATATTTTAGATTTAAGTTCAAAATGTATAGTTTTTCCCAATAAACCAGATAATTTGAGTTATGTATCTTTTCCTTCACTGCATTCATTGTAGTATACAGTGCATTTTTGGAAACTATCCATCATATATAATTTTAAAAGCGCGATTTTATAGAAAAAATACAAAAGTTCGACAAAAATAATGAAAATGGGGAAGTCGTCTTTTTTTAAAATAGATAGGTATATTTCACAAACTTATTTTGTATGGCTTCAATTTGGCGACTCAAACTTAAATTAACAAGTGAGCTCCAAATAATGCTACCAAACTCCAACTTGCTTCTTACAAGCGAGTTATATATACATGTAATTGACTTAATATTAGTAAAAGCATAGGCAGTACGTTTTATAAACCCAATTAATTTATATGATTGAGAAACAGTGTTAAGTATATGTGATTTAAAGCTAAGCTTACCAGTGAATAAAGTACCTAGGTCCGTTATCTCATTTACTCTCATTAATTGAGTATCCCCCATTGCATAATAAAAATATCTAGGGTTTTTTGGCGACTGAATGTTAAAACAACACATTTGCTAGTGTTAAAAGGTAATTCATTAGTTAGCGACGAATTATATATTTTATCTATGTCGTATTGTAATTGAAGATGATCATTTAAGTTATTCACTTCTGTAGAAATTTTTAAATCGTCCGCAAACAATAAACACTTAGATGTAATTAAGGAAGGCACTTCGTTCATAAAAATCAAAAAAAGTAACGGTCCTAGATTAGATCCCTGTGGTATACCAGATTCCACCATAAATGCCTCAGATTTCTCACCCATGAAAGATACATATTGCCACCTATCACTAAGATAGGTTGCATAAAGTTTTAGTAAAGGATAGCTCATTCCCAGTGAATTTAACTTCCTTTAAAGTATATCATATATATAATTTATCATATAATATATATTGAAAAATTTTAGCGCTACAGTTTGCTATTGCAATCGGCCTGTAATTACTGAACTTGTCCCTAGGGCCTTTTTTATGTATCGGAGTAACTTTATGATCCTAAACGCCTTTGGAAAGTAGTTATTGTTAAGTGATTTTTGTAACAAAATCATGAGGGGGTATGTAAGATAATATCATCATTTGTAGGCTATAGGTAGGTGGAAATCCAAAACCAAGGCAAAAGCAAGCCAGTTGCGAATGGAAATGGGAAGGACTGGTGGGGACCAGTGAAAACTCCTCCACTAAACCAAGTAGAGGAGAGGTTAATGGCATTGCTGGGGCGGAAGTCAGTTACGGGAGATAAAAACCTTGAATTAGGACTGGTAATTTGCCTATACAATATATAAAAATCCATTTACAATAAAGTACTGTAAGTATTCATACTTGATAAAAGTCATCAATTTATTTGCAGCCACCCCTGATGCCAGCAAATCTGACGGATATATCATCCAAAACACCAGAGGTAAATATAAATACTTACATATTATATTTAATAATACTTTCGATTTTCAGCCTACAACGTCTGGAGTCGAGATGCCTAGCCCTCTATCTAATGAACAGGTGCCTAGCCTTCCATCAAACCCAGAAGTAATTAGTTATATCACATTAGGAGTAAATTTTAACAAATTTAATAATCTATATTCATGCAAATAATACTATAACTTGTAAAACCTGGCGAGTAATATATGTTATATTTCTCTATGAAATATTTCTGTTTGTAATTATATGTATGTATGTATGTGTGTGTGTTTGGGGTAACATTCACTGAGACCTAAAAGATCTATTGTGCCCCCTTACTTCTACTTAGTTTCTGAGGAGAGTCTCTGAAACTAGTAGCTCCTTTAGTCCTATTTCCCGGGGGAATTTTAGGATATCTGCAGGCTTCAGCTTAGGTAAATGTTCCTCTTCTATCCAGTAATCTCCCAGGTACTGTGCTCTAGGATTCTGGAGTGCTGTGCAGTTGGAAAGTAGGTGGATGGAGGTTTCTTCTTCCATGCCACAGTATCTGCATTCTTCTTCCTCCACTAATTTGAGCTTTTTCAGGTGCCCATTCAGGCGACAATGTCCCGTTAGGATCCCTGTTAAAACTCTTAGTAATTATATCATATAACAAACATTGTAAAATTGAACATATTTATCCATAATTTTCATCAAAATTCCTTTTTATTGAAATTATAAAGCCTCTTTACCTAAACCTATAAAGTATTAGCTGCATTATTTGTTGTTTTATACATGAATTGTAAACAAATCATATATAATATGACCTAATTAATAGTAATTTAATTATTTGTAGTTTCCTGTGCTCAAGTCAGTAGGCCCCCTTCCACAGTTGGCAGCTTTAAAAAGAAAAAGGACTGGTGATGAATATATGCCAATCACCCAGAGATAACTAGGGTGACAAATGATAAATCTAAAAAATTTGTTACCGTAACTAAAATGCATAGTGACACTATGCAAAGGCTGCAGTCAATAGACAAAAACATACAAATAATGGCAAATGCCTTACAAAGCATTATCCAAAATATTGAAAAATTTGTGAATCATGCTGTAGACTGAAGCATTTATCATTATTTAAATGTTTTTCTTTGTGCATCAAATTCACTTTGTAATTGTTTTCACTGTGATAATCAAGTGTCAATATTTTTGTTACTAGAACTGATTTCATTTATTCATTTATTTTTATAATTAAGATTTATTCATTTTCTTATAGGCAATTGCCAATATTGGATTATTTTTTATTTAAACAAGAACTTATATAACTTTTTTTCAAAACTAGAACTGATTTTTTTTATTTAAACAAAAACTGATTCTATTTTTTTATGCTCAATATTTATTTGTAGTTTTATTTTTGTTATAATGTGATACAAATATAGGTAATAAAAAAAATTCCTAGTACTATTTCCAAACTACTGACAGATTAACTGAGCAGAACAACTTCTTTCTGGGCGAAATGCTCTAACAAACATTGAATTTGATAATGTACCAAAAAGTTAACTGAAAAACTGAAAAAGTTAACTGATAGTTACTAATTGAATTCCTGATATAGCCTTATATACCTAGATGAAAATGAATGAATAACACTAATTAAAACTTATAAAAAATATGGAACAATTAATATTAAACAGGATTAACCTTATTACAAAAATATAACTCAATTGAAGGTAGACTTGTAAAAAAAACAGATTACGGAACTTACAGAAAATATAAATCAATTAGTTCACCTCTACGTTGCTATCTAAACCTAATATGTTCTAAGCAACAAAATTGTTGGCATCTCTGTCATCTACATGATCTTCACAATTTTTATCTAGCCCATCTTCTTCATCTTCTAAAAAAGGGATGTTGGCCTGAATGCACATATTGTGGAGAATTGTGACAGCATTAATGATTTGACCAGCTGCATCTAAAGAGGTTTTTCAACATACCTGTAAGGTGTAGAAAAATAATACCTAGGTGAAGTAGGCTGTAACCATGATGTTGTCTGACTTACCTATACATCTTTCAACACAATTCCTAGCTCTGGTTAAAGCATTGGTGTTTCTACCCTCTGGAGAATCTGGAGCCATCCCTCTGATTGGTGTCATTAGCTATGGTTCTTTTGGATAACCACTATCTCCAATCAACCAACTATTTCGGTCACCCCTTTCATAATTTTCTTCCAAGTGCCTCCTCACAGCAGAATTCCTCCATATGAAGGAATCATGATTGGCGCCTCCATAATTTGCATTGACATTTAAAATTACTAAACTGGTGTCACAAATATTTTGAACATTTTTGGAATGGTACCTCTTTCTATCAAAATATAAATGTTCGTCCTCGGTATGCTGTAGAATGGCTACATGGGTGCAGTCGATACAGCCTATAGTTCGAGGAAACCCAAACTACTGCATAAATTGAACTTCATTTCTTTCCTTTTCTGCTCGAGCCATTGGAAATTTCACCCAGCGAGGTACAATGGCTTCCATAGCCATACAAACCTCCATAGCCATACATAGAGCAGTACTGAAGGTCTGCTGTGCCATAGAAACATGTATCTCATTTCCAATGCCCCTTTGGTAAGACCCGTGTGCAAAGAAACGTAGGGCTCCCATGACTTTCGTAGTGATATTTACCTTCGTAGATCGAAGACCATCCTGCATATGAGGCGAGAGTTCCCTAGTTAAATGTTAAATCGGAAACTAAACTCTCTTTCTGGGAGTTCGAAGACATTGTCCCTTAGATGTCTTCTTTCCATCCTCAGCATTTCTCTACGATCTTCTTCTTCTGCCTCTTCTACAAAATTGGCTAATACCAAATCCATTTCAATCAAGTTACAAAAAAAACCAACTAACAAAACAATGAACAAAAATATTGCAATAACTGGATAGATAAGGGGAGATAAACTTGGATAAACTGACAATACTGACATTAGGCCAAGCTTTTATTGACAATTTTGACATTTAGAATGTCGAAATCACCGGCAGATACTTTGAAAATCGAAAAGTTCTAAAATATCCCAAAATGTTTTCAGATTCAATAGTACACATTTCTCTATAAACGAACTTGCCCGAAGATTTCAGGAAAAAATCATAGAGAGTAGCATTTGTCCATAGAAAGAAATTTCTTTTCTTTGCTATTTCTTTTCTATTTCTATCTCTATAGAGTTACAGAGTTCACATGCAGCCTTATCTTCTAGCTCCGGCAGTATTGCCTCCTCAAATTTTGTCTTGACGATTTGACCAGCTGTAATTTTGAATGGTGTATCTTTAGGTAGATCGGTTAGTTTAACAATACTCCGTTATAAGAGATACAACATTCAGTTTAGCAAGGTCCATCTATAAAGAAGTTAAAATGACATAAAATTTGATGATAATTGAAAAAACGCTAAAAAATTTACCGTCTTACAAATAAAAAACTCGTATGCTTAGAATATTCCAAACTATTAGGAATAGTTATCTTGAATATAAGGTAAGTAGAACAACTGAATATATCTTCACAAATAAACTTGGTATAACATCTGTATAACTATTCTACTTTTATTCGAAAATTATGGTTTGGCAAAGTCGAAACTCCTAGCGTAGGTACATAGAACAGCATAAATTTAAGTGACATATGTCTAATCTTTACCTCTTGTGGTATTGGCAAATGTATTTCCATGAAAGAAGAACATAAACAAGAACACTTTTATAAGCACGTGGAAGTAATCATAAGTTAATTTGGTTTTTTTTAAATAAGTATTCGAAAAAATGGCCGGTAATAAAATAGAACGCTGTATCAACTGGAAAACCGAAGAAAAATTGAGCAAATATTATTTCCCTACTAGATTATTAAATTAATGTGAATATCCGTATTCTATTTCAGCGACTTTTAAGGGATATTGTGGGAAATTGCTGAGAGGTAATTATACAATGTCCGCCATAAAGTTGGAACCATATGGAATTTTTTTTATTATAGTTAAATAACAACTTTGGATAGCAATCATAAAATAAATGTCTGAATGATGTCAAACAAAATTTTTAAAAAAATTCAAATCAAAATTATTGTTAGTTAAATAACAACTTTGGATAGCAATCATAAAATAAATGTCTGAATGATGTCGAACAAAATTTTTAAAAAAATTCAAATCAAAATTATTGTTAGATGTATTTACCATATAGAATAGATTAGATTAGATTAGATTAAAATTGGAGTGGCTTTGTCCTATCCCACTGCGACCTTTGCAGATCTATTGTGGTCCTCCCTATATTAGAGCTCGATATCCAGCTTCATTCTTTTCATTAGACTTAATAGCCTGGTTACCGCCTCCTTTGCGTAGCTCTCTGCCTTCGGTTTTTCTTCTCCGAATAAGTGAAACCGCAACCTTGCTAGGCCTTCACACTCACAAAGTACGTGCTCCGCGGTTTCTTCTTCTTCCTGACAGAACCTGCATAGGCTGTCTTCTGCTAGTCCAATTGTATGCATATGTTTCCTCAGCCTACAGTGCCCTGTGAGCATTCCCACTATCATCCTCGTCGTTTCTAGACTTTGGCGTAGTAGGTCGTGTGACAGTTTGGCCGAAGGACTTTTAAGGAATAATTTAGCGTGACTTTGTCCTGGGGTTCCATACCACCAGTTCAACGCCTGGTTGTTTATCCATTTGTGGATGCTTCCTTTACTTAGGCATTTGGCAATTCCACAGGAAGGTTCTGGCCCTATCATGACCTCCGCTGCTCCCTGCTTGGCTAATTCATCGGCCTTTTCATTGCCTTTTATTCCTTGGTGGCCTGGCACCCAGGCTAGGGTTACTTTATTATGACTACCTAGTCTGTTGAGGGCCTTGCGACATTCCCACACCAGATTTGATGTTATCTTATATGAGCGTATCGCTTTTAGTGCTGCTTGGCTGTCAGAGTAGATGACGATTCTTTGGTTATTCACCTCCCGTCTTATCAACTCTTCTGCACAGCATTGCACCGCTATTACCTCTGCCTGAAAGACAGTAGCATGTTTCCCTAGGCTTTTTTTTTTTTTTTTTTTTTTTTTTTTTTTTTTTTTTTCGGGCCGAGATGGGAAACTCGTGTTCGGCTGGGTCCTTAACCAGTACCCAGACAGTGTTGGACTCATCCCCGCGGAGATGCCTACCAACCAAACCCACCTCAAACTCGCCGTTACTCCCGCCTTGGAATCACTACCCTAGCATACTTCAAGACGGGCGGCGGTCCCTCACACACTCTCCCTCATCTTCCTCATTTCACTCCCACCTCTCTCATTCCGTAGCGAGTCCTTCTCTTTCCCTTATCATGCTTTCCACTACGCCACTTATCTCCATCCATTCCTCCTCGCCCCTCAACATAATCTCCACCATATTTTCCCAATACACCGCCTCTCCCAGTTTACTCTCCAACTTCTTCAAAACTTCCTCATTCTTCCAGCATCTAAACACATGTCCCACATCATCCTCCACTTCACATCTCTCGCACACTCCAGTTTCTCTTTTCCCAATCTTGTGGAGGTAACCCACTCTCGACCCATGCCCTGTGAGCACCTGCGTCAAGAAGTAGTTCACCTCCCCAAATTTCCGGTCCACCCAATTTCTCCTGCTCCCAATCGCTCCTTTTAACGCGCCCTCATACTCGTCCCACCTTTTCTCCATTTCCTCATCCATCCATTCCTGTACTTCCTCTCTGCTCGCTCCCCTCCAGCGTTTCTGTCTGGCTCTAGCCATCAGATCCAATGGATATGACCTTGACAGCACTGCTGCTGCCAGACCACCCACTGTCCTGTACGCCTGCACCACCCTCAAAAGTATTCCTCTCTGCACCCGCAGGAGTGGTCTAACCCTCGTATTCACCCCTGCTTTCTCACCCCACACTTCAGCGCCATACAGCATACTCTGCTCTACCGTCCTACCAATTATCCTCCTCTTCCATTCTCCCGGTCCTTTCACATTACCCATCAATCTTCCTAGCCACGCTGCCCTTACTTTTGCCTTCTCTGCAGCCTTCAACATATGGGTTTTGAAGGATAATTGGCTATCCAACCACACCCCCAAATACTTCACCGCTTCCTCCATCCGAATTTTCTTTCCCTTCACCATCACCCCCAACTCCCTTGCCTTGCTCCGCCCCTTCACCAATAGTCCCACAGTCTTATCCTCAGCCACTTTCAGTCCACAACGCTCTATCTTCTCCACAATCTTCCTACACATCCTCTCCGCCTTTCTTTCTATATCCACCTCTCCCTTTGCCGTACATACCAGACAGACATCGTCCGCATACACCGTAATCTCACATCCCTCTTCACATGCTATCCCACAAACCTCATCAAACACACACTTCCAAAGCGTCGGTCCCAGAACCGAGCCCTGGGGCACTCCAACCTCCGTCCCATACCTTCTCCCTCTAGTGTCCACTATCGCACGCCCCGTCAGGTAGTCCTCTACTAGATTAACTAGCCCCTCCCCTACTCCAAGCCTTGTCAACGCGCTCAACACCGCCCGTTTACTGACACTGTTGAACGCGTTCCCCACGTCGAAGAACACAAGCAGGGCCAATTTCTTATTCCTACCCTTACCCTGCCTAGCCCTTTGCACCAAGTCCACCACCCTGCCCAGCGCTGTGATGCATGACTTCCCTTCTACAAACCCATGTTGATTCTCCCTAAAACCCCCATTCCTATCAACTTCCTCCTCAATCCTAACCTTTATTATCCCCTCCATCAATTTACCTAATCCACACAGCAGGCTAATGGGCCTGTAGTCTCCCGCCCGTTTTCCATCCCTACCCGTCTTCTTCACAAGGATCACCCTGGCCTCCTTCCACCTTTCTGGAAACTCTTCCTCCCTCAATATCCTGTTGAACAGTCCAAAAAAGTATTCCCCATTGTCCTCCAACAGCCTCTTCACCATATCACCTCTCATGCCATCTATCCCTGGGGCTTTCCTTACCTTAATATTTCTCCCCCCCTCCTCCATCTCCCACTTCTCTACCGACCTTATCCCTCTCATTTTCCCTATCTCCCTAGTATTCTGGGCTTCCCGAATTCTGCCCTCCCCACCTCCTTCTACCCCTGTAAACAATTTCTCTATAATCTCTTTCTCCCAATCTTCCTCTAGTACTACGTTCCTGTTTCCACCCATTCTTTTCACCGCTATCTCATACGCCTTCCCCCATGGGTTGTTTTCCAACTCCCCCAGTAACTCTTCCCATTTTCTTCTTTTTTCCCTCTCCACCCTGCGCTCCAGTTCCTTCTTTTTCTCCCCCCTCAACATTCGTCTTCGTTCCTTCTTACACTCTCGCCACAGACTCTCTATTTCCTCGTTCCACCAGTAATTAGCCCTCCACTTGCGCCTATTACCCCTTTTCCCTTCTCTCCTGCAGCCCTGTATCACATCATACAATTTCTCTACATCATGCCCAAGACCCCTACCTATCTCCTCCCTAACTCTCTTCCTCACTCTTTCTGCCTCGGCCTTCGTCCACTTCCATCCCCACTCTTCCAACAATTCCTTTCTCCCTCCTCTTATATTCGTCTCCACATACCTATGTAAACTCAAGCTTTCCTCATCCTCCAGCACCCTCCAACTACTCACTCTTTCCCCCAGCCATTCATCACACGCTGTTATGTCAATAAATGATGAACCCCCGTCACCCCTCACGAAGGTGGGCAACAGTCCATCATTTAGCACCGTCAATCCGTTGGATGTCAATACTTCCTCCAGGATCTCTCCTCTCCTGTCCGTTTTTCTCCCTCCCCAGGCAGTATTCTTGGCATTGAAGTCACCTGTCACCATTCTTCTTACAACTCTCTTTTTCCCTTTAGACACCCTAAGATCTTCCTCCAGTCCTGTCATACTCCTCTCATATTCTTCTAGGCTGACATTTGGACTTATATACACACTGTACACCACCATGTCTTCAATTCGCACTACCACCCAACCGTTACCCTTTCCCTAGGCTTAGAGAGATCGCTATCTTCTCCTGTACCCCATATATTCCGGTTCCTACTCCAGAGTCTGTTTTAGAGCCGTCAGTGTACCAGTTGAGATTCGCCATTATGGGAGGCCCTGCTTCCCAGTCCTTTCTCTCTGGAATGACGATTGTATATTCGTTTTTAAAACTATATTGTGGGGCAATCTGATCCTTTGGCATTCCCAGTATTCCAATACTGGGAATGCCAGTATTCCAATACTGGGAATGCCAGTATTCCAATACTGGGAATGCCAGTATTCCAATACTGGGAATGCCAGTATTCCAATACTGGGAATGCCTTTATTTCATCATATAGTTCTTTGTAGACCTTACCGTGTTCTTGGCTTGTCGGAGAAGGTCCCTATGATAATCTGTGGCTAACAGATCTTGCATTTCCTTGAATGAGTATATGCAGTGGTGGTAGGTTTAGTATCACCTCCAGGGCCGCTGTCGGAGTCGTCTTCATGGCCCCTGTGATACTCAAGCAGGCCTGCCTTTGAATACCACTTAGCTGCCTTTGCGGTCCGATCTGCAGTGTCCTGGGCCACCAGACAACTGATCCATAGGTTATCATTGGCCTCACAGCCTGTGTATATAACCATTTGGTCATGTTAGGATTTAATCCCCAATTCTTTCCACACATTTGCCTGCATCTTCCAAGAGCGATTCTGGCCTTATGTGCGGTTTTTTCAATGTGGGAGTTCCAATTGAGCTTCTGGTCAAATATTACCCCTAGGTATTTAACTTCATTCGCAAATGGAATCTCCACTCCGTTGATTTGCGGCTTTTGTAGTCCTTTTTTTCTCTTTTTTGTAAACGGTACCAGTGTAGTTTTGTAGGGGTTCACGCTAGTTCCCCCTCCCTACACCAGCCACTCACTATATCAAGCGCCATTTGCGTGCGCTCCGATATTGTGTCCGGAAACCGTCCTCTTATGACGATGGCAAGATCGTCCGCATACCCCAGGCACCGAATACCTTTGTCTGATAGCCGTACTAGAAGCGTGTCTACTAGGATCGCCCACAAAAGGGGCGATAAAACGCCTCCTTGAGGACAACCCCTTTCCACACCCGCTGTGATGGTTGCCTTCCCCAGGGTGGATGTGATTATCCTATTCCCTAGATTAGCTGCAAGCCACCCGCAGATGATGGGTTCGACCCCCCTTCTTTCCATACACCTTGTTATAGATATTGAAGAAGCATTATTGAATGCTCCCTCTATATCCAGAAAAGTAGCTACTGCTATTTCCTTGTCGTCGATCGACTTGGACAGTAGCCTGTTTAAATCGTCCAGAGCCAAGTCTGTTGACTTACCCTGTTGATACGCATACTGACTCTCGCTTAGCGGGCGAGTTTTCAGAGCGTTGTCCTTTATGTACCTATCCACTAGCTTTTCCAAAGTCTTGAGCAGAAAGGACGTTAGGCTAATTGGTCTATATGACTGGGGCGTTTGGTCAGAAATTCTACCTGCCTTCGGAAGGTATATGACCTTCACCTTCCTCCATATTACCGGAGTATGCCTTAGAATAACTTGTAATACAATCTCGAATGCTATCCTTGAAAATGGAAATAAAGATATTTCGAAAGCTTGGAAAATAGTGTAAAGAGAACTCTTTTTACAATTTTGCCGCTTCCCCAATATTCCTGTCCTTGTATATACAGGGTGAATCACGACTAACGGGACGGAGGTTTATGGCGAAACGGTGAAAAATTTGAAATGTTTGTCACCTTAGTAGTTTGTAAATCCATATAGGCTACATTTTAAAATTATTTTGAAATATACAGGATGTCCCAATAAAGTGTGGCGTATCAAAGTTATATTTTTTCTTATGGAACACCCTATATTTGATTGCATTTTCTGATTGCACTCAAAAAATAAAGTACTGTTACATAATGGTTTCCTATACCTAAATACAGAGGGTTCCGAGTTATGCTGACTTTTTTAAAAATGTGAACATTTCGAAAAAAATTATTCACTCATTGATATAATAAATTCTAGCAAATTTCCTCTCACAGCTCAATAGTCGAATATTCGTAGAATGTATTCCACGACTGAGTACTAAACATCTCTTTACAGGGTGTTCAGAATTATCAGTTGAATTATTAGATCATTAAATGTGTTATAACGGGCTTATTTCAAATGAAACACCCTGTATTTCAATAATTCTTCATACTCAAAAAAATGTCCTCTTTCGAATGATATTAAGGTGTCCTATACCTAGGTACTATACTTTTCGCGCAATTTACAATTTTCTTAAAATTGTATGCTAAATCGATTCTAAAACGTCTACAGTTCTATCTTAATTTTATACTAATTATCTTGAATAAGTTATTGTGAACACAAACAGTGAAGCTTCTGATAAATGTGCACACTTGTAGTTCCTGTGGTACACTAACTCTTTTATTACCGATAAGTAATTGAGTACATAATGAAACAAAAACTCATAAACCGAATACATAAATACTACGAAACGAACAACAAATTATTAAAAGCAATAGATGAAAAATTACTATAATAGCCCTAACACGGATGAGTGTAAACGTTTGGGGAGGGATTGTGGGCTAATATGTTATCGGCCCGTATGTTTTTGACGGATACCTGGACAGAAGAAAATTTTTGAGTTTTTTGGAAAATATCTTCTAGATCCTTTTCGAAAACCTACCACTTAGCATCAGAAAGAGAATGTGGTTACAATTAGACGTAGCTTCAGATCACTTTTCTCACTGACTTTTCTCGTGCTGTTAGGAATTACCTTAATAGAAAATTAAGACATGAATGGATAGGTAATTGTAATTGGCCAGCTAGGTCACCAGAACTGACCAAGATGGATTTCTTCGAATAGGGTTATAATAAAAATATCCTACAATATGAAATTAATAATTTCGGTCGCTTTCGCGTCTATAACACCCGGTATGTATGGATAATGTAAGTACATAGTTTGAAGCCAGAATCACGTGTAGCATTGCATAAGATGACAAGCATTTCGAGCAATAATTTGTTGTTCATTTCGTAGTATTTATGTATTTGCTTTATTAATAATGTGTTTTTGTTTTATTATGTACTCAAATACTTATCCGTAAAAAAAGAGTTAGTGTACCTCAGGAACAATAAGTGTGCATATTTATTAACAGCTTCACTGTTTTTCTTCACAATAGCTTTGTCAAGATAATTAGTATAAAATTTAGAGAGAATTGCAGATGTTTTCAAATCAATTTACCATACAATTTAAGAAAATTGTAAATTGCGGGAAAAGTATAGTACCTAGGTATAGGACACCCTCATATCATTCGAAAGAGGACATTTTTTTAAATATGATGAATTATTGAAATACAGGGTGTTCCATTTGAAATAAGCCCTTTATAACACATTTAATGATCTAATAATTGAACTGATAATTCTGAACACCCTGTAAAGAGATGTTTAGTATTCAATCATGGAATACATTCAACGAATGTCCGACTATTGAGCTGTGAGAGAAAATTCGCTAAAATTTATTATATCAATGAGCTATTTTTTTCGAAATGTTCACATTTTTAAAAAAGTCAGCATAACTCGGAACCCTCTGTATTTAGGTATAGGGAACCATTACAGTACTTTATTTTTTGGGTGCAATCAGAAAATGCAATCAAATATAGGGTGTTCCATAAGAAAAAATATAACTTTGATACGCCACACTTTATTGGGACATCCTGTATATTTCAAAATAATTTTAAAATGTAGCCTATATGGATGTACAAACTACTAAGGTGACAAACATTCCAAATTTTTCACCGTTTCGCCATGAACCTCCGTCCCGTTAGTCGTGATTCACCCTGTATATACGAACTAGTAAATAGTGGGGAATGCAGCAAAGTAAAAGAGAACTCTTTAGATGTTATCCAAGCTTTCGGAATTATTTATTTCCATCATCAGAGAAACTACAAAATTATGGTATAAATCAACAAATTCATGAGACAGTGCAATTTCAACTTATAACTTTGATGAGAATGGTTACTAAGATGTACAGGGTTATTCATTATAAATTACCCACCCCTTATCATCGTTATTATTGATCGTAGAAAAAAAAGTTATTCATGAAAGTTATATGGTTTCAACTGAATTTTCTAAGAATGCTATCAAAAACTCAGTTACTCACCGTATACAGGGTGAAATAAAAATGTGATGTATTTTTTTAAATATAACACCCTATATATTATTACATTTTTAAAAAGATATTTTTTTTCTGATTTCAAAAATATATCATATGTTACTCTTATCTTACGCCGGTATTGAGTTATAAACCCTCGAATAGCATAAATAGTATAATTACGGAATCATTTGCATTTTCAAAGAATGTCACGGAAATGACAACTGTCTGTTTCAAAAGTGACATTTATTTTAATAAATCATCAAAATGGTGTATAACAACGAAGAAAAAGTTCGCATATTTACCTGTTTTATTGAAAATAACAAAAACAAACGTGCTGCCAAACGAGCATACAGGGTGTTATATCCTAATTTTCCTACCCCGTCAGAAAATACTTTCTATAACATTTACAGAAAAGTGGATAATACCTTTAGTTTAAATAGGAAAAAACGAGAAGTTGAAATTAACCAAGACGAGCAATTGGATATACTGCTTCATTTCGAAGGTAACCTGATGCATAGTTTAGATTTATTAATATTTTATATTTAATTATATTATATTTTAGAAAACTCTGAATCTTCCATAAATAATGCTAGTAAAGAACTAAAGTATTCGAAAATCGACCATTGACGAGCATTGAATAAAAATAATTACAGACCATATAAAATCTTACCTTTACTAATGATCAAAAACAGCAAAGACTAGACTTCTGCCGATATATGCTACAGAAGCTAAATGAAGATCCTGATTATTTTCACAAAATATTTTGGACGGATGAATCATCGTTTTCTACGGCAGGAATCAATAGAAAAAATAGAAGATCCTGGGAAAATCAGATGCGTAGGAAAAGATTAGTCAAACCAATTAAAAAATCAGGCAAAAAAATAGTCAGTGTTTGGTGCGGAATATTTAAAAATAAAATTGTTGGTCCCATATTTTATAATTATAAATTAACTGGAATTGCCTATCTAGAAGCAATTATCCCAGATGTTGAAAATATTCTTTTAAACACTTTTGCGGAAGACCAGCTCGACGATATGATTTGGATGCAGGACGGTGCTCCCCCCACAATGTCAAACCCGTTAGAGAACATTTGAACAATGTGTTTCCAATATGGATAGGAAATAATGGAACTATTAAATGGCCATCTAATAGTCCGGACTTAACTCCCATGGACTCATTTTTCTGGGGATTTTTAAAAGATCGTTAATAATTATAACAATAATAATATTCAAGAAATTAAAGACCGAATTCGACTGGCAATAAACATAACAAAGTTAATAATGAAAATAATAACATCATTCCGGATGTATTCCTTAATTTAAGAAGACGTTATCAGTTATGTGTAGAAAATAATGGTGGACATTTTGAACATATTTTATGAGTTTATTAGTTTTTAAATTTATTAAATAAAAACTTCAACTTTTTCTTCGTTGTTATACACCATTTTGATGATTTATTAAAATAAATGTCACTTTTGAAACAGACAGTTGTCATTTTCATGACCTTGTTTGAAAATGCAAATGATTCCGTAATTATACTATTTATGCTATTCGAGGGTTAATAACTCAATACCGGCTTAGGATAAGAGTAACATATGTTATATTTTTGAAATCAGAAAAAAAATATCTTTCTAAAAATGTAATAATATATAGGGTGTTATATTTAAAAAAATACATCACATTTTTATTTCACCCTGTATACGGTGAGTAACTGAATTTTTGATAGCATTTTTAGAAAATTCAGTTGAAACCATATAACTTTCATAAATAACTTTTTTTTCTACGATCAATAATAACGATGATAAGGAGTGGGTAATTTATAATGAATAACCCTGTACATGAAATATTTTAGATGACACATAGTTTAAATAATTGATACTATACTAAATTGAAATATATGAAAATATTACTAAAATTACTGATACATGATTAAAATTGTTAAGAATTATCATAATTCAATTGGGTAATGGTACAGTACTCTCCACATGGAATTGAATCAGGTTTGAACTCGTTTATGGTCATTTGTGGCATCATTATTGAAATAAATACCTACCATAGTGGTAAACGATATTTTGCTGACCTTGAGCTGCTGAAATAGAATAACAGCAGGCGTAAATGATCTTGTCGGAATCATTCCACATTTCACTTCATAACCGGAAAATGAATATTGTGTGGGAAGAAAGTACACATTTTCAGACTTTGTAGCAGACTCATACTTTTCCAAAATTCTATCGATCTCTGCAGTGTAGACAATATCGTCATCACTACTACTGGCATCTTGGGAACTCATGTTGCAAACTATGTTTGAGATCTGATGCTCACTGCAATTTATAGCCTGTGTATAACGCCTTTTACGCTATAAAACATCAGCTCCATCGATCCAGCAGTTATGGCGTTTGTCTTAGGGCGGCATCCCACCGGACGCTCTGTTCTGCTCCGCTCTGCTCTGTGCCGAGCTGTGCCGAGCAGCGCGGCGCACGTTTGCGCGCTATGTTCGTCGAAGAGCAAAAAGTTCCAGTATATATTGACACGCGCACGATGGAAACGAAAGTAGCTAGTGCTGCTGTTATAGTAATTAACCATTTTTTACAAGAAAAACGAAAGACCCGGAGGAAACGTCGTTATTGGGTTACACCAGTATTTAAAAGTAGAGACATTTATGGAGGAAATAATCTTTTAAGTGATTTAGTTGCTGGACAGTTTCAAAATTTTTGTCGTATGTCGTTGCAAGATTTCGAGCACCTGTTAACAATGATTGAACCAGTCATAAGAAAAAAGGATACTAATTACAGAGTTGCTGTATCTGCTAGAGAAAGACTGGGAATCACTTTACGGTTCCTAGCAACAGGAGATTCATTTAGCAGCCTCATGTATACATTCAAAGTGTCCCAGCAAACTGTATCAAGGAGTGTTATGGAAGTTTGTAGTGCTCTCAATGAAGCACTCAAACAATATATACGCGTACGTAAAACTAATTTTTATTCAACTTACATAATAAGTAGGTAACTTAACATTCAACTTATAAAAATAACAGTGGTATTCTTGTAAACTCATAATAAAAGTAACTTAACATTCAACTAATAAAAATAACAGTGGTATTTTTGTAAACTCATAATAAAAGTAACTTAACATTCAACTAATAAAAATAAGAGGGGTATTTTTGTAAACTCATAATAAAAGTAATGATATAGGATTTTTGAGAGCTGTTTTTATGATTGTTTATTAAAATGCTTGACAAATTCCTGTAGAGGAGACACTTGTGAAGAAGGTGAATCTACTACTATATCAAGTTTTTGTGGAACAGGGGTAGGTCCAGACGAAGGAGGTGCCGAGAGTGAGTGGTATGTAGCATGATGATTTTGGGCAAGAGGCGCTGATATACTGTGATATTCAGTCTGATGTTGGGGAAAATAAGTAGAGGTAATGTATGGAGTAGCACTAAGGAGAGGAGTATAGGCAGAAGAAGATGGTGTACTAGTTGACATATACTGATTCTGGGAATACAGTTCCATTTCTGCGTTAAAAATAATATCGTTGATTTTATGCATTAGTACACTTCTTTTGTGCTCTGTAAATTTTCGAAGTTTCTGAGTTATATGTTCCCCAAAAGTTGAACATTCATCCCGGTTTACATCGGCAACACTGTCCAAGATGTTAAAAGCTTTAGTTAGCCTGGGATCCTCAGAATTCTTGTGTTTTGTTGGCCTGTTTGAAGGGGCAAGAATTTTCCGTTTTCCAACTCTGTTTGAGGGCCCAGGCTGCTGAACAGCAATTTCAGCTGTTTCTTCGGCAGGTAAATGGTATGGATTTTCCTGGGATTCATTCATTTCCTCTAATACATCTGGCATGCTATTCTGGATGTCTACATCATCGTAAACCTGTAAGTAATACAGATCCAAATTAATATTCCTTTTATTTACAGTTGCCGGCAAATTCAGAAGAATGGTTAAAATGTGCAAATGAATTCGAGGAACAATGGAACTATCCGCACTGTTTAGCGGCTATGGATGGTAAACATGTGGCACTGCAAGCACCAATAAACAGTAGCAGTGAATACTTCAACTATAAATCATTCTTCAGCATTGTCTTATTTGCACTTGCGGATGCAAACTATAACTTTTTATTTGTTGACGTAGGTTCACAGGGTCGTATATCGGATGGCGGCATATTTAAAAATACCGTATTATGGAAGAAAATAGAGAAGAACGCCCTGAATATACCTGAGGATAAACCACTTCCTCAACGTGAACAGATTATACCATATGTTATTTTGGCAGATGAGGCATTCGCACTACATGAACACATTATGAAACCTTATTCTGGCATTCACGACAAAGGCTCTAAAGAAAGGTTATTTAATCACCGCCTCTCTAGAGCAAGACGAGTCGTTGAAAATGCTTTTGGAATCCTCAGCTCAGTTTTCAGAGTCTTAAGAAAACCTATGCTTTTGGAGCCGCAGAAAGCCAGAGACGTAGTTTTAACAACTGTTTACTTACATAACTTTTTAAGACAGAGTGTACAATCAAACAATATATATACGCCAGAAGGGACTTTTGATAGTGAGCAATCTAACGGTGACTTGGTACACGGCTCCTGGAGACATGAAGGAGAAAAATGTTTTTTGTTGAGTTTGAAAAAAATACCAAGAAAAAGTTCTTCGAATGCACAGGTAATTCGCAATGAATTTGCTAACTATTTTGTTACAGATGGACGTATACCTTGGCAAGACGAGCAAGCATAGTATGTTAAGAACAGTTTAATGTATTTTTAATATACAGTGATTAATGTTGCTATACTTACATTTTCGATATCATTTTCGTTGTCAGGTGCTTCTGTGTCTATTCTATTGACGGGTTCATCCTTTTCTGTCAAAAATTTAAAATGCTTATAAGCAAACCAAGTACTAATATAAATATCATCTCGTCCTAAAAAAACAAAATATTTGTAGAGATAAAATAAAACATTTACAAGTGCCTACTGAAATTAAAATATACACCTACCTTTCCCTGTACCCATTGTCTTTTTCATTTTCATTTTTTCTCTTCTATCCGAAGACAACAAAGACGTCATCTTTGTTTTAACCTCAGCTACGGAACAACCCATTTTGTCAGCAACGAGTACCCATGCATCATGCTTTTTATTTTTAATATGGTAATTATTGCTTTTTGGATTCCACAATTCTGGTTTTTCTCGATATAATTCTATAAGTTTTTCAATTTCTTCATGATTCCACTCAAAACTCATTTTAAACAAAATGTGAACACAAAACCAGTCCCACTGAACGCGCACGTTTCTTTGAAGTACCGACAACCAACGGATAATGTTCGCCCTTGTTCGAACTTGCACGGCGCGGAGCAGTTTGTCGATCCCACCAAACGCTCAAGCCCTAAACGCGCACAATCGAACGAAAACGAACGGCACGACGCAGAGCAGAGCGTCCGGTGGGATGCCGCCTTTAGCCCAACCATTTCACGAACATCCTCCATATACATAAAAATAAAGTATATAGCTGAAGAACAAGTGCGCATCCTATTGCGCTGAAAAATAAAAAGAGATGCATCACTTGACAACGAAAGATCAAAATGGCGGATTGTTTACGTTTTGTCATATTGTCGTAGTTTGGCTGTGTTATTTTTGTGGATATCTGTGTTGAATTTATTTCAACTCGTGCTTGTTAATTTATTTTAGTATAAGTAGTGCGTATTTTTAAAAGATATAGACTGAAAATTTGTCTAGAAAACATTAAGAATGACTTGTTTTGTGAAAGAGTGCAAAAACATTAAAAGACTGCTACCTCCCAATTCAAAAATATCGTTTCATCAGTAAGTATACTAAATATGTTGATCAATTTGGTTATTAAATTATTGTTTTCAATAGCTTTCCTAAAGATCCAGTTAAGTTTAAAGAATGGATAAGATGCTTGGGAGTTACTGAGCAAGTTTCCTACAAAACAACTCTATTTTTATGCTCGGATCATTTTTCTGAAGATGCCATTGTGTTGCGTGGCAATAAGAAGATGTTGCAGAAGTCAGCACTTCCAAAAATGAAAAAAACGGATGCTATTTTTTGCTGTCCATCTCCAAAACATTTGCCAAAAAAAAGAAAACTCTCTTTATCTAGCGATTCATCGCCAATTTCTGGGACAATGAAAAAACGAACATACTCTTCGGACACAAGTAAAACATCACCTGAAATGAAAACTGCATTTATTGAAAAAACCAATGCGTTAAGTCCTTCAAGTAAAGGTAGCAGTAGTTCTGGAACTAGGCGTATAAAACGTGTACATCTTGAACATAGTTATTCGTGAGTAGGTAGATCAATTTTTATATCTAAACAATTACTAATATTTATTTTCAGAACCAGCCCTTTTACATTTTTGAAAAAAAAAATAAGGATATTAAGAAAAAACTCTCAGTTGCCACCAATCGCATATATAGATCCCAACAAAAAATAAAAAGACTAAAAAAGAGAGTTCAATCTCTGAAAGACATTGTCAATAATCTAAAACAAACAACTTACATGTCTTCAAATGCTCTAGAACAATTAGAAATGGACACAAATTCAATTCCCTTAGCAATAATGAGAAGGTTAATGACTTCAGCTAGAGCTGGTTTTACTACAAAAAGCAGAATACCTATAGAATTGAAAGAGATTGCTCTAACTTTACATTTTTATAGTTCAAAGGCCTATAATTATGTTAGGAACACTTTCAATCTATCGCTTCCACATCCAAGTACTTTAAGAAAATGGACCTCAGGTAATAATAACTTATTATCTTTATTGAAGACATGAAAAATTATTTCCCATTTTCAGGATTAAATTGTGAGCCTGGATTTACAAGTGCATCTTTCAATGCTTTAAAATGCAAAGCATTGGAAGCTGAAAAAGAAAACAAAAGGGTCCTGTGTGCACTTTCCTTGGATGAAATGTCCATTGAAAAACAAATCCAATATGACTGAAAAAGAACTTGGGGCTATGTCAATATAGGTATAGAAAATGATAATTATGGTGCAGAACCTGCTTTGGAGGCCCTAGTTTTGATGGTGGCATCGGTAAATGCCCATTGGAAAATTCCAATTGGTTATTTTTTAATAAAAAGTTAAAATGGTGCTGAAAAGGCCAATATTGTGAATGAAGCTCTCATTCGGTTAGAAAATGTTGGTATTGAGGTGACATCTGTTACCTGTGATGGATCTTCTCATTTTTCCATGTTCAATAAGCTAGGATGTAATTTAAATAATTTCAACAATATTCAATCCCATTTTATTCATCCTTCAAACAAAAATAAAAAAGTTTATGCCATATTTGATACTTGCCACATGCTAAAATTGGTAAGAAATTGTTTGGCTGATGAAAAAATATTATTCGATCAAGATGACAATGTTATTAAATTGGAGTATATTGAAAACCTATATAAAGTCCAAGAAGAGGAAATGCTGACTCTAGCAAATAAATTAGGAAAGAAACATATGTCTTGGCAAAAATTGAAAATGAAAGTGGGTATTTAAACATTTTTTCACATATTTATTCTTAAAATTTATTTATTTTTTTTTAGGTAAATATTGCAGCTCAAACTCTTAGTAATAGTGTTGCTGAGGCAATGTTATTTTTGAGTGAAGACTTAAACCATACAAAATTCAAAAATTGTCAAGCTACAGCAAAATTTATTAAAATTATTGATAAAATTTTTGATATCACCAATTCTCGATTACCTTTTGAGAAAGGATTTAAAGGTGCGTTAAGAATTGGAAATGAAAATGTTTGGCGGCCTTTTATAGAGGATTCTATTAATTATATCAAAAAGCTTAAAAATAATAACAAACAATTGATATGCACAAGTAGAAGAAAAACACCATTTATTGGATTCATAATATCCTTAAAATCTATTTGTGATATATTTGACAAACACGTAAAAGAAACTGAATATTTAAAATATGTGTTAACATACAAATTTAGTCAGGATCACCTGGAACTTTTTTTTGTGCTGTGCGGTATGTATGAAAAATTTGTACATTGTACAGTAAGTAATTTTCTATTTCACTTATTTTAGGTCAAGAAATGGTTGGAATAATGACCCTTCTGCTTTGCAATTCATGCAAAGTTATAGAGAACTTTTAGTACATACCAATATTCGAAATGATGGAGGCAATTGTAAAGTTTTAGATGCCACATCTATCCTTAACATTACCAACAATGGAAAAACAATGGATGTCGACATGGTATCTTTAAAAAGAGGAGAAATCACAGTCCAAGATTGCCTTGCAGAACATAATTATGATTTGACTGCATCATATATTTCAATATCTGAAATGGCCGAAAATGTTATTACATACGTAATTAAAATGTTAAAAAAAATGTATATTGTGGAAATTGTCTGGAAAATATTTTAACTAAGGAAGATGATTTCTCATCATTTTATAAAAAGATGTAACTTGGGTAAGAATAAAAATAAATATTTTTCAAAACGCAATTTTACTTTTTTATTTTAGGGCCCTATTTAATACCTTCAATGGGAGTTTATAAAATATGTCTAGAAACTGAGCTCTTCATCATCATATATTTTTATCAGATAATGTATTGCCAAAAGACAGTGGAATCATAATTTGATAATGTTTCGAGAAAACTTTTGGAAAAAAAACTATTTCCGGATCACGAGGAGCATTTTTTTTATTTATTGAAAAATATTATTAATTGCTATTGCAAAATAAGGTTGCATAATTTATCAACAAAATTCACTGAAAAAATGCACAACGATTTAGTGAGGACAAAATTAAATAAATTGATTTTACAATACCACCAATATAATTTTTGTTCAATAAATACATATATTTGAAATTTTCTATTGATTTATTTTTATTTTAACCCAATTGAAGAGAAAATAACATTGAATAAAGGTCAATGCAATTTTCTCTTTTATTTAAATGAAACGGAATTTGAAGTTTCCCACTTTAAATTTGACAATCAAAGATCAAAATGGCTGCCTCCATTAGTACAAGGGTCGGTCGTCTCGCTTCAGCTATATACTTTATTTTTATGTATATGACATTCTCCTACCCTTAGGTCTAAGAACTATTTCCACCCAGAAAATGTCAGGATTCGATGTTTTCTGTAGTTCCTCATCATAGAAGCAGTCGCCTATTGGCATGCATGTCTTCAAGTGAATACGTAGCAGGATTGGTTATTCTAACTCTGATTATTTTGAATAGTTCTGTGGTCTAATAGGGTACACGCATATTTCATATTTTGCTTAGATATTAATTTGTAATAGTAAAGTTCGTATCAAAAATAACTAATAATAAGGAATAAACCAGTTTCCATTCCAAATAACTTCCAAATTTCAAAATAAAATTCAAATCTTAATGCACTTTCTGACCAACACCCGAGGATTTCCGAGCGCTACCGATAATACGTGTGATGTCACACATTGGTATCACTTTTTTCAATATGCCATGGCCGGTAATGCATAAGTTATGTGTAGTTTTGTGTTAATTATTGTATTTTAATTAACTATTCGACGTAAAAATATCATTTATATGTTTTTTCGGGACCATTAAGTGATTGTGTGTGTTTTTTTAATTTTCAAAAGTCAACGTAAAGTGGACATAAATATACGATATTTCCGAGGATATTTTGAAACATTTAAAAGAAAATATTTTATTTACTAGTTTTTAGTTCAGTGACGAACCGTTATAATTTTTGAGTAGACATGGCAAGCGAAGGTTTTGTGAAAGCACAAACTGATAACTTGCCCAAAATAGACTCATGTATGCTACTTGAATTTATGAGGTCAAACAGCTGCTTTAATGCTGAGGAAATAAGAAGAGTTAAAGCATTATCGTTAAAATTGTAGGTTAAGCCCACCTACAGGGTGGGATATCAAATAATAAGTTAAATCGAAAAATGTTATGTACACATTTTGTAGTGATGAGGTCCTAATTTTTTTAAAAACAACCATATATAGCTAGTTTATTTATATTTTCTTTAGAAATCTCAGAAATATTTACAGTTCAAGTTGCGTATATCTAATTAAGGTGATACTAAATAATGGTTAAACATTAACCATTATAAAATTTGAAAAGTAATTTTATATTGTCAAATACCTTAAAAGAAAAACTCAATTTAAAATTCCATTAGGTATTCCAGAAATAATAACGGCAAGAATAGTAAAACGTCAACATAACGATTAAATATCATTAAAAATAAACAACAAGGTTTTTCAAGAAAAATTTGCTACCCATTAGTTTGTAACGCACGAAATTTTCCATATCCTCTTGAAACTGAAAAAAAAAACAATGATTTAGAGCTACCAACAAACTTATAAACATTTTAAGAAAAGGCTCTTCTTGAATACACTTTCTAAATTTTACTTAGTACTTGTAATATAACTTAAGGTGAGACTTCAGTAGGAATATGTTCAAATGATTGTGTTTTTATGGAAAAATTAATTTTTAAGTTGATATAAAATAGGTAGATACATTCTAAATTTTTGAAATGAAAATTTCTTGATGTCGGTTTAAAAGTAGCACATTACCTACATACATTTAATTTCAGAAGACTGTTCTATGTAGGTTTTTTATCTGTCATCATTTCAAAGGAGGATTTTATATGTGATACCAAAATAGAATATTACATAAGAAAGTGACGAATTTTACACGGGTATGAAATCACATGAGTGTGAGAAAGTCACTGTCTCTAGAGCCTTTTCATACGAATACACTCAAAAATGACTTGTCTGTGCTCTTTGGGTACCCACTTGGAAACCACTAAATTTCACTCCTGTTTAATAATATTTCTGCACATTTCCATTGGAAACTTAATGTGTGGTCGTGAGAAAATAATGTTTTATGGTTGATTTCTAGACATATAGGTAGGGTAGGGTGGGCCACCATGAGACAATTGAATATTTCCGTTAGGGTATAGTGTTGACATCTGTTGGTCAAGGTAATAAATTAACACTACGTGCCGGTTTACCAAGATAATTTTTTATTACCGTACGTTAGTCCTAGTAGAGTTATGACCAGTGAATGTGTATCTCATCGAAATTTTTAAGACGTGCATTTTCGTTCGTTCGTAAAGAGAAGAATAAAACTAGTAAAGGTAAATTTTCTATACCATTTTTAAAAACAGTTGAAATAAGCATTCTTCCATCGTCATAAATGTATGAAAAGGCAAATAAAAAATTATGTATGTACACCTACTAACCACGTGCAAATGGGCCATCATGAGACACATTTATTTTCAGGGCCACCTTGAGACACTGTCTCATGGTGGCCCACATAAGGAGCTGGCTGTATCAGATAAATTCTTTTTTGTAGATGTCCAGAGGTCGCGAAAAGAAAAGCCAGAAAGGTTTGTTCTCAGAAGAATGTATGAGAAGAGCTGTTCGACAAGTATTGCTAGGGGAAGGTGGCTTGAAACTATCTCTACGTAAAGCTGCAGAAGAGAACGGTTTATCCTTTCAGTTGTTGCAGAGATATGTTAAAAAAGTAAAAGAAAAGACGGACCCTAACATGCAAATATCCATGAAAAGCCAATATAAACTTAGATTAATTTTAACAGATAATGAAGAAAGAGCGCTTGTGGATTATGTAATCATATGCTCTAAAATGTGTTATGGACAAACAACAAAAGATACTCGAGAATTGGCGTACGAAATGGCAAAAATTAACCAAAAGAAAATTTCATTAAGTTGGGAAAGAAATAAATTGGCTGACATTGACTGGTTACAAGGGTTTCTAAAATGACATAGCAAACAGTTAAGTATTCGGCAGCCTGAAGGGTGCAGTCTTTCCAGAGCTTCGTCATTTAATGAGCATAACGTTAAGCTATTCAATGATAATCTTAAAAATGCATATGATTGCCCCGAAGCATTTTCTGATGGCACTCGCATCTACAACTTGGAAGAAACGGGCACTACGACCGTTCAGAAAAGGAAGAAAATATTAACGGCAAAAGGAGTTAAGCAAGTCAGTCAATGTACCAGTGGTGAACGTGGAGTATTAATTACTACGTGTTGTATAATAAGTGCCAGTGGAAATTCTTTACCACCTGCCATGGTGTTTCCACGAAAAAAAATTATCAGGTGAAAAGAAAGGAAGCTTGCAAAAAAAACGTATTTGCGAAGAAACGAAAACAGATCGCTAAGAACATATCTTCCGATGAAGATGACGATTCTGATGAGTACGGGTGGATTGCTGAAGTCGAACCGTTAAGTTTTGAAGAACCTTGATAAGGATCCTGAGCCCAATGATTTTGTTTTGGTACAATCCAAGGCAAAAAATGATGTATTCTTTGTAGGAACAGTAGTCGAACTAGAATCAGTATCTAGTGATGTCAAAATCAATTTCCTAAGAAAAGCCTCGGAGGTTGAAGGACATTTTATATTTCCAATTGTCCCAGACATTACTACCGTTCCAGTCATTGTTGTGAAAATGATTCTACCTAAACCAACTCTTTTAGGACATACAAAACAATTGGAATCGTAGTATAAGTTTGAAATCAATTTTAATCAACTGAACATGCGTTAATTTTTATTATCAATATCAGATAAAGATTAATCATTTTTGAGTGTTCTATAAATATTTCCTTATTTCAAATGTTGTGATGATACTAATAATAGTTTCTTGTGTGTTTCATAAATACAATTTTTAGTTTTTCCCTTCCCGTTTTGTCCTGTCTCATAGTGGCCACTATGAGACGGGCACTGAAAAAAATGAATGTCACATAACTTTGAAATCTAATTAAATATAAATAGTTTATATCCATTTTTTACATTAATGTAACATATCTCATGCACCGACGACATATATGTGTCGTATTTACAATAAATAAACCGACAATTTAAACCATCCTTTTTCCGTCTCATGGTGGCCCACTCTCCCCTACATAACCTTAAACTATTCAAGAAAAATTACCAGGTACTTACATTGAAATATAGTTCAAAAAAATGAGCAATAGTATTTGTCGAAATACCGCCTTTGTGTCGACGCATAGCTTGCAGCCACAATGACCCTCTCTTAAGTGCATTTTTGCTGCGCCACTAGGTAAAGTAAGAAATTTTTTGTCTGGAGTTTTAATATAAGTCTAGTTTTTTCTGGCTTTATCCATTTTTGAAGCTTTCAGAAACAAATTAGGTCACAAAAACTCCGAGCGTGATACACGATACACGAATAAGAATGTAAACAAAAAGTCATCAAAGAGTGACGTCAACGGTTGAGGCAGCCATCTTTATGACGTAAAACGCGTTTTGGCGGACTTTCAAATTTTATTATTTTTAGTCGTTTTAAAAGTGAAGATGATATTTTTTTGGAAAAATAAGCATGCAAGGTGTTAGAAGACCTGATAAAACGTCAATTCCCACCAATAGCAAAATTTATGCCTGGAGCTGTATTTTCGTTCTCAGTCGAAATATTTCGTGTTCGAAAGAGCTAAAAAGTGGCAAATTCACTAAGGAATTAACATTTAAAACGGCTCAAACATTGTGTGAAGAAATAAGCAATTCCCTAAATTCTATGCCAGGGGCATTGGAGGCAATGGAGAAAGGTAAATTGAGTTCATATTCCATATACTAAGACAACATTCTAATTCAAGTAACTATGAACTAATTTTATTGTAGACCATAACTTGAATAGGTTCTATTAAAATGTAGATATGTACCTAATAGACTGAGAGCTGGCTACATAGGAAGCAACATTCCTCGGTCCATGAATTTTCTTAACTGGAAGAGGTTCAACACGTATTGCCAGAGCAAATGCCTGACCGTCAGAATGCACACAGGAAGATGAGTGTGGGGGTGGAAGGTCAAATGTGCAAATTTTCATAGTAAAAAAACTGCAAATATTGTTCCGCAATACCTTTGCAAATTTTCAGCCATGAAGGTCAACAGTTTTTTCACTATGAAAATTTGCACGTTTGACCTTCCACCCCCACACTCATCTTCCTATGTGCCTTCTGACGGTCAGGCATTTGCTCTGGCAGTACGTCGAAACTTTTTCAGGTAAGAAAATTCATGGACCGAGGCATGTGATGATATGTATTTTAATAGACATGGCAAGATGTACGTTGTAATACCAAAAAAAAAGTGCCAATATACGGCGCAGCCGAAATTTAACTGGCGAAGGACCACCGTTAGAGATAGTGATGAATGATATTGAGGAAAAAGTTTTGGATTTCATTGGACTGGTAGCTGTACAGGGGCAACCAAAATCTGAAGAATCATTTGTGGATTTGAATCGAATTGAGTTGGACAATGATATGGATACAGAGAACACAATTTTACCACTATTGTTTGAGGCAGTAGAAATAAATAATGATACAGTAGTCATTGAAACTCCTAGAGAAAAAAAGCAGGTAACAACCTTTTCAGCAGAAAAACCAATCAGAACCCCATGCCGAACCAAAAGATTGGAAAATATAATTTCTGCAACAGAAGAACTGTCAACTCAAATGGAAAAAAAATCGGCATGAAAGAAAAATATTACGAATTGAAATCACAGTACATAAGAAAAAAGATGGATTTTTTAGACAGCGAACGTGAAATGAAAAGGCAAGAAATGGAAATGAAACGGTAAGATATAGAAATGAAACGGCAAGATATAGAAATAAAACGGCAAGATATAGAAATCAAACGGTCAATAGCCAAGACCTTAAATAACATTAATGATAAACTTAAATTGTGAATTCTTTTTTAATTTCTTGGGAAATCAAACCACAATATTTTTAAATTATTTATTTCAAAGTTACGGTATGAATGGACCTTAATAAAAATTTGATAACAAAATTTTGCAGTCTTAAACTTCAAAATTTTTTTGATTGTCTAGTTGTCAAATTTTTTCCGTTGTGTCAGTTAGGGATAAAAATCAATTTTTACTTATTTTTTTTGACAATGGTAGCTGGAGCGCTACCGAAACGTTGAAATAAAGAATTTAAAAATATTGTCGTTTAATTTCCCAGGAAATTAAAAAAAAGAATATACCACAAGGAACATACAGAAGATATTTAAATTGTAAATATTTGTAATTTCATTCATTTCAATTTCTATTTATTTAAATTGATTAATTTCATAATTTGTATAGACTTATGTATGTTTTATTGGTAGAATAAAAGAATAAGTTTGAAAGATTATATTTTTTATTACTATATTGACACATTTGAATTCATTTCGAATTAAAAAAAATAAAAATAAATTATAAAAAATATTACGCAAAATAATTATTTACAATTCTGCGTCTAATTTGTGTAGCCCTTAGTAAATAGTTTTGAGCATTTTTCTGATCATTTACGTTAGGTACTTCTAGGTCATCATACATCCCAAAATCTATGTTACCCAAATTATCTTCATTATCTAAAGGTATGAGTGGTATATTGTTTTCTACGTGTAACGTTAGTTTTGTTCACTCTCCTTTTATTTGAAATTTATTAAACTATCTTATGGGAGGCGAGTAGCCAGTCCTTTCTCATGCCCAGCGCTGCGAGATGTATCGAATTTGAATGGATCTATAGTCGATGAAAGCCAAAATTTTAATTTTATTTACGGGTCAAATCGATACCGTCTGTAGGAAAATAGTCATTTCGGTTCACTATAAATTATTCGGTTTTCAATTTTAGCAAAAATAAATGAAGAATCCACTAACGGAATTTAAATTACTTTCCTAGTCCAAGCAAATGAGCTTGACATAGATATGCCACGTATGTGCATTATCATTCACATGACCCAGCTGACATGGTCACGTCATATAAACGTCGATATTAGGTAATAATTGGTAAATGACGTCGACAACCTTATATCAACGTTTCTACGACGTGACAACCTAGACCAACCATATACGTCATTGTGCCAACGTCGACACTACGTCTACCTCAAGTGATTCGATGATGCACATTTGCATGGTGTAAATTAAAATTTTATATCGTGTGTATTTTTTTGCATTTCCAATAATACTATTAACAGGTAAATACATCACTTCAATATAGGTATATATACCTATGCAGTTGAAAATATTCCAAGTGGTGATAATTATGGATAGTTATCGTATATTTTACGTGCTCATTTGTTATTGCTAAATATTTAATACAGATACCTACCTTTGGAATTCAGAGTATTTTTTCAACTTGTGAAAAATAATAAAATTTTTGTTATCCATGCCCAAACCCGGTTGATCTAAGTGTAAGTGTAAGAAAAAAAAAACGTACGTCCTAGCCGGGCTTCGAACCTACGACTTCTCAGTTGCAAGCCCAGTATCCTAATAACTGTGCTAATCATCTCACGTACAGTTACATCGAATAGAAGCTTAAAGGCTGCTCGGACGCATGCGCACCTCACCAAGTCGAACTGGGTCGAATGTCTTCGCCCTTTCTCGTTGCCTCTCCTCTTTCATTTTTGGTCATTGTACACCACAGTGACCACAGCATTGTACAGAGATCGGTGATATTAATGTGATAATTATTGTTTACCATTAGATTATTTTACCACCTGTGCTGTGATTTGAGTGTGTTTGCAGATAAATTGAGGTGAGTAAAACGTTGCTATTCCGGTAGGTTTATTAAAATCACATAATCAATGGATAATGTATTCACCAGCCGGTTTCCCTCCTTAATGGGCAGCCATATTTAGAAAAAGTAAGGAGAATAAAATTATAATTAACAAGTTTGAAATTTAACAAAGCATTGTTATTTTGAGTGTTTTTACATGTATATTGGGTTGTTTGGATTAAAAATTCAGTAAACGTAATAGGTTAAATCATTTTGTACTCATATACATAATGGTTGCAGTATGTAAGTAATTAGTAGGCTTTTACTAATTTTGTAATTTTTGTCTATATAGATATGGACGAGGATATGGATTCTTTCGTAGGGGTTGAATTCTGTGAAACTGTCCATGATGTGGGTGGCTTAGCACTAGTCCATAGCAAGGTAATCGGCGTGTTTTTGGCCATCTACAAAGTACCAGAAAGCATTGAAATTTGGCGTTTCTCCAGACTATAAAAGCTGGGCATCCTACAAAGTAAAAAAGTATACTTTGAACAAGGTAAGATAAATTTGACAATTATATAATTTTTTAATGAATTGAAAAATCAGTTTTTGTTTATTATGTTTCTGAGATGACAACTCCAAAATAAATTGAAAAACCAGCACATCAAAAACATACATTCTTGAAGTGCACAGTTTTGATTATATAAATTATAAGTATAGGTAGATCAAATATGTGCTTATCGCTAGTTCATTCAATAAGTTTTCCTTTGAAAATGAATTACTACTTAGGTATTTTCACAAACCTTAAAAAAGGAAAAACCATTTGGAAGCTAAATAAATTCCTTTGTGTCAATAAAACAGCTTTGAAAAAGAATAATAATGTTGCTACTCTATGTAGTTGCAGAAAACTTGGAGAAGGCTCGTGAAAAACTTCAACTAGCTGAGCTTACATCAGACTGCAAAGCGATATAGAGGACTCAAATGATAATAGAGGACGAGCCAAAAGAAATCGTTTTCCCCCAAGAAATCCAAAACCTACCTTTGATTTAAGTGATTTGCCAATAGAATTACCAGTTTCAACAGAAGAAGATTTAACCAACTTGGAAGTGTTCTGAATTAGTGAACAAAATTCTAATAATTTTGTGAGTACTTTTTATTTCAAGCAAGTTAACATGTAATTAGCTCATTGTAGATCTTATATAGTACTTTTTATATAATAATATGTTATTTATTTTTTTCTAACTTGTGATATTTGATACAAATAAACTTGTAGTTATTATTATTTTTGGTTTTTGTGCTACCCCAATATCCAAACATACGTCATAATAGGTTGATGAAATGACGTCGTAAAATAACGTAATTATACGTTACAATTTCGGCGATAAAACATATGTATTCTACGTCATACGATGACGTAGACGTGACGTGAATAGGTAACGTCTTTGGGCTGTGACATTTTCACGTCATATTTTAGTCGATTCTACGTCATCCAATAAGTCAAAACGACGTAATGAGTGACGAAAGAATTACGTACAAAGAACGTAAGGCTGTCAGCTGGGGATCTCATGTTTAATATTTAAACAGAATCGAGCAGAGATTTTGTCTTTTTTCTGTGACAAAATATTTAAAAAATAACTTCATTTCACCTAAAACTTTTTCTAAGTGCATTCATGTGAATGCACTTTCTTCCTGGTTAAAGTTATATATATCTTTATATATATAACTACTACTACTACCACAACAACAACTACTACTACTATGTTCTTTGGGCAATGAACGGCCGGATTTGAGAAGACACCGGACCTCAATTACAAACCGGACTTGAACTCAGAACAGGACAGGAAAGTACCGTCACTATTAAAATCATTGTTGCAACAAGAGAACTCGTTAAATTAATTATTATTATTTTTTTTCAACTGTGATATTTATTTTATAAGTCATTATACAACTTGTAAATTCAACAACGTAGTTCATATTCCTTACCTTCCGACATTTCCAGGTTTGTTGATGGAGAGTGTTGAAAACAAGTCAACTAATATTATTCAGGGTGGCGCCCACTTATCTTAACTTTACTTAAATTCCTTAACGTAATATATTGATTGTTTTGTTAACTTATTAAATTCATTTATTTGAATATAACTTCAATAATTTAGTATTACCCGCGAACCGGTAAGACTACTCCCTGAATTTATATTAGTTTTGTATCCGAATTCACGCCTGAGCAGCTCTTTATCTGAGTAGCCGTTGCATACGCATAAGTTGTGTAACATCACACAGGTATTAATAATTTTTGAAGCTTTTTCTGGGGAGTAATCTTTCTACGCTAATAATAAATGGTACGAAGAATGTAGAGGAGAAGCGGAATACATAGTCTGTACAAAATCCATTAAATCCAGATGTCAATTACCCAATATTAAAAATTGCACGAAAACCATTGTAACTGAAAACTTTTATAGAGAATACAGAGCGATTTTGTTAGGTATCGTTCACCCAACCAAAATTCAAGATCAAGAAATTGAAGTCAGCAGCCTCCTAATGTCTGACGAGCCAATAACAATAGAAGGAATTATTTACGGCAAGAAGACTATTCACGAAATATCGTTACCAAATATTGTTCCCATCAAATTGATTCCCGACCATAGATTAGACATTGAAAAACTGAAAATTCCCGAAACACATGGCCAACTACATCCGATAGAAGAAACCGAAGTTTTACCGCCTATTCCAACCGGAGTCAGCATTACTGCACTTTTAATAATAATATTTGTTTAAGTCTTTTTGGTAACTATTTTTATGAAGAAAAGAAAGAGAATATCTAAAATCCTTTTTGGACCAAAATTGTCACCTGCCCAAGTCCAAAGTCTACAAGAAATTATCGAAAATACCCCTGAGACTTCGCGGACGAAGATCAATCCAAAGGAGGGAGGAGAAATGTGAACGTCACGAGAAGAAGATGCTACATCGACACTATTTTTTATATAAATTCGAACGAAACATGTGTATCTTGTTCTTTTTACTTGTTTGATTACGTTTACAACATTTATAAAATAAACAATATAAAAATTTCATTTTTTTATTGCAATTAGTTATTTTCGTTCAAATTAAAGCTATTTTAAAAGTAAAATTTTCGTGTGTGTAACATTTCTATATATTCAATAAGGGATTAATTAGAGGTAACTATAGGTTATCTGAGATCCTGCTTAGAAATTTGAGGAAGTCTGAATAATTCATACTTTCTATATGAGTATTGAAATTTGAAAACTATGCTTAAAGGGAATATCGTGAACCTATGAATGTCGGTGTTCCTAATTATAGTTTTATGTAATGAATTCTTTGGGATAGCTTTTCCTGAGAATATATTTTACTTACTAATTTAGTAAGTTCAGTTGCCTTGTGACGCCTTCGATTACAGAATGAAAGATTTAAATATACATTCCTACCAAAGCGCAGAAGCCACTACTACATTATGTAGGAATATTAATAATATATTTGATGTGTGAAATATATAAAGAAAGTTATTGGGCAACACCCAGTTCAAGAAACTATTGTATAAATGTGGTGAAACGTTTTTAAAAAGTTTTGTAAATAGTTTCATTAGCTATTTAAGTTCATTGACAGACATAAGGGATGTGAATATTTTAAAAACGAGCGGTAATACAGGATTACAAGTTTTGATAGTCTATTCAGTAAGTATTGATAATTTATTTGAAGATCTGGTCAACGCCACATTTTAGAAAATATGCTTCGAGAATTAACGACAACTACACATTCCACCTACCCATACGTCGAGAAGTACTATAAGATAGGTATCTGCAGGAAAATTGTCTTGACTTCAGGGAACCAAACATGTGGCCTCCAAAAAGCCCGGAGTTAAACCTCGTTGATTATAACATATGGGACATTAGAGGAAACAGTTAATGAGAACACTCGCATAAATACTACTGATCAGCTTAAAGGGAGAATAGTTAACTGTTGGCATCAATATAATCAAGAAATTATAAATAAGTCAATTATTGGGCAATGGCGCCGAATACTTCAAGCTGTAGATAATAAGGGAGGTCATATTCACAATGAGTTCTTGTAAAGTTATTGGAAAATATTTTCAAATTATATTTTTACTCTATCAATTTGTTATTCAATAAAACCCTATTACGCTATATGGTTATATTATATTAAACAGAGTTTTGGAAAAAAATACTTCCTAAATACGAAACCTGAAGTTTCTCGAAACATTTTTTCAAATAATATTTGTAATTTTAGAGTGAAAATTCAATTATGCAGCAGCCCCTAAATTGTGTTATAGCATAATATGAATATTTTTCAAGAAGAGAAAGGGTAAACTTTCCATATCCATATGTTCCGATTTACTATCTCGTAAGATAGATTATAATCTAATGGTATATACAATTTCATGGTGACATACATATATATTTTTGTATGTGGTACCCCATGGTTTATATAAATCTTTTCAGTTAGAGTACAGACAAGTATTACTGATTAAGCTGATGTAACAGAAGCATTAGATAAAAGCAGTATCACATTAGGATCTCGTTCGCTGGCCATACATAAAGATCAATATCTAATGTGAAGAAATTCAACAATAAATAAAATTATTGGTTTCATTTTTTTTGTTAAGTTTTTAAGGAACTTCAACCCGAAACACAAGACCAATAGGTTTAGTGATTTCCTTGAACATTTGACAACCATGCAACTAAATTCCGAGCGTCTGATGTCAGTATGACACCTGCAGAAAAATAATGTTAAGTTATGGTTCATCATCAATTGCAGTAGCGTGTGTTTTGTTCTAAGGTAAGTAATTTGCATCTATTTCATGTTTTTGATATTACGTGAAAGTTATTGATAATCATATACAGGGTGATTCATAAGTAATGGGCCAAATTGTAAATCTACGTTCAAAAGGCCAAAATAATAGTATTTCCATTAGAAATAGTGGGTCTTAGTCTGCTCCTTACTGAGGTACAGGATGTTGAAGCGAAAAAAATTAAATAGATTTTTGTTGATAGAGAGGATTTGAGTTAACTCGTAGATGTCGCCATGGTGCATATGTGAATTAGATGAAATCAGCTACAACTTTTCTATCGCACATCATTTTACAACTCACTTATTTAATTTGGATAGCCCCATGCCCCATCATTTCTGTAAAAAGAAAGCTATACTTCTTTGATCTTCAAAATATTAACGATTCTCGAGATATTTAAATTTTACCAATTCACTACACTAGGATGCGTTCGAGAACTTGATATGTGTCGTATAAAAATCGCACAGTAGCCGTTCGAAAAGTCGGAGTGTATATAAAAATAGTACGCATAGTGATAGTTCGAAAAGTTGGTTGTCACATACTGGTGCGCGCACCAAACACTCTAGTCCCGACTAGGTAAAATTTGAGCTGACAAAAAAGTCACATATATGACAGCTTAACCATTTGAATTTATTCTGCCGATATAAAATTTCAGATGTCAATTATTAATTATAAAATATTAAATCAATTATAAAAAAGGAGAAGTATGGAACAAGTTACATTGGAAAAATATAGAAAATAAGAAAGATGCCAATGGCAAAGATTTGAATGATTGAATTTCCAAACAAACATAACCTTGAAATAACACACAATGCAATACACTCCATCACCATTCGAAAACCTAGAGCGAGGTTAGCACATCGAAGTGAGTGTTCACCCCTACTCCTTGTAATAATTTTCATACCTACAACCAGCTTCTCGAACGCAGCCCTACATTTCACGGTGGTCGACATTAGCATTAATCTGTTAGGACACCATCAATGGAATGCCATGGAATTTTGACAGTGACAGTAACAACGTGTGTAGTAAAGCTTTGAAGTTTGATAAAGAGCTTGAAATATTTTATTGTTGGGTAAACTGATTCATTCTTGTCCTAGCATAAATAAAAATGCCGAGACAATCACTTTTTAAACGAAGAAATGAGAGACATTTTATACGGTTACGCATAAGAACGTGGAATGTACCCTTACAGAAGGCAGCCAAACCGGAAGATATTTCAAAATACTCATAATCGATTTGGTAAAACAGG
The DNA here is from genome assembly GCA_963978555.1 of Galerucella nymphaeae. Classification (NCBI taxonomy): domain Eukaryota; kingdom Metazoa; phylum Arthropoda; class Insecta; order Coleoptera; family Chrysomelidae; genus Galerucella; species Galerucella nymphaeae. The sequence continues at coordinate 12,397,470 of OZ021715.1, read as the reverse complement.
TTCATTTCGTCTAAAATATCATACAGGGCGTCCTGAAACTTATAACTCCGCAGCAAGAAGATAAAATTTTTGTAAGATTTGCGCAAAATTCTGAAATAAGCACTCGTCGATTGTTGGAATAAGCCAACCGTCCGTGATTAGAATTTTGCACAAGGAAAATTCATATACCTATCATTTAACACATGTAAAAAATTTACTTCCAAGAGATTATCGAATCAGAGTTACATTTTTGTCAGTGGCTAAAAGGAAAATTGAATAATAATCCAACATTCCTACATAACATTCTTTTCACGGATGGAGCAACCTTAACCAGACGCGGAGTTTTCAATTGGCGAAATAGTCATGTCTGGGAAACCGAAAACCCTCGTTTAAAAGAAGATAAACATGTCCAGCACGAGTTTCAAATAAATGTGTGGTGCGGTGTAATAGGCAATACATTACTGGCCCAGTTGAATTACCTCGTAATTTGAATGGAGTCATATTTGAGTTTTTTAAATAATGACTAAGTCGACCTCTTGGGAGATCTTTTATTACAACTAAAGACAAATATGTGGTTCATGCTAGACGGTGCTCCTCCACATTTTTCACTTGCTGTGCGCGAACATCTGAATGAAACATTCCCTCAATAAAATTTCTCTATAAAACTTCTCAACTTTATCTTGAAAAACCTAACCTTGAATTAATAAATTATACTGAGGAAACTATTAAAAACTTGGGTAAAATTGAATTCAATTGTAAATCAGGGAATAAAAAGAGTGAAATGGAGTTTTTTATAGTTGACACTGACTGTAGTGGAAAACCGATATTAGGGTTAAATGATTGTATTAAATTAAATTTGATACAAATAATAAATAATGTCATTAAAACTAATAATTTACTACTGGAATATAAAAATGTGTTTGAGGGTGTAGGTTGTTTTATAAAAGAACATAAAATAATAATTCATGAGGAAATAGATAAATTACTCAAATTGAAAATCATAGGAAAAGTTGAGGAACCAAGTGACTGGGTTCATCCAATGGTGGTGGTAAGAAAGCCTGGTGGTAAAATTAGAATTTGTCTGGATCCGAGAAATTTAAATAAATTCATTAAAAGAGAGCATTATCGAATGCCAACAGTGGAACAACTGTTAGCTGAACTAAGGGGCTCTACAATATTCAGTATTTTAGATGCTAATCAAGGCTTCTATCAGGTTCCGTTGGATGGAAGCAGTCGAAAGCTTTGCACATTTGCAACACCGTTTGGACGGTATAGGTTTTGTAGGCTCCCATTTGGAGTGTCGTGAGCACCAGAAGTGTTTCATAAACAATTTTTACGGATTTTTGGAAGTATTACTGGTCAAATTACAAATATAGATGACTTATCAACCTTTGGAGAAAATCAACAAGACCATGATCTAACTTTGAAAACAGTGATGCAGAGCTAGAGAAGCAGGTGTAAAATTTGATATGCAAAAATGTAAGTTTAATGTAAGCGAAATTAAATATTTGGGCCACATTATTACAGGATCAGTTGCGACAGCTGAGGTACAGATAGCCGATGCTACGAAAGATTGGCTAAAATTCGCAAAAAAATGATAAATGACGCCAGAAATCCAAACAACAAAGAAATTCTTGAATGTTACTATCAATAATAAATAATTTTTAGTAAGTGATTCACATGTTTAAAGGAGTTTTGGTTCAGTTTATTTTCATAAATCTCGTATATTATTTTTATGTTTGTTTTAATATTTTTAACATAATATGAAGACAAATACAAACCTGTCTAAGTGACTTTAGTAATATACATGTGGTAACACTGAACTGATGTTGTATGTCAGAAGTATGTTGAGTTGTCATATTGTGGTTGTTACCAAGTTTGGTCGTTGTCATTTCCACAGATTTTATTTTTAGTATTTTGTATGAGTTATCTTGTTAATGTCTGTCGAGATATAGTCGACTTACTAGGTTTCACAATTTTATACCATTTTTCAAAGGGGCACGGAAGGTTATCTCATAGAAACTATTTCTTTCTCCCTCCATCACACTCCAAATTATATCTTTTTACACGAGATTACTATAGTAGTTTACCTAACTAGTTCGGAAAGTGATACTTTTTCGCACGCTATTGCAGATGCAGAGCAATCGCGTGCGAATAAGTCACTTTACGCACGTCACTGTACAAATTTACTTTCCGCACTAGTGCAGAAAAGTGACTTTCCGCGCGGAAAAGAGTGCGGAAAAGTGGATCTTTCCGCACGCTAGTGGGAAAAAATATTATTCAAACTCTTTCAAAAAATGGCATATAGACTTGCTAGTGTTGTTTTAGTTAAAACTGAATTAAACAGAAGATAAATGGATGGCAGTATTTAGTGAATTTGTGTTCACAAAACAGGTAAGTATTCATTGAACAATTTAACCAAAAAATAATAATTGGTCTGACGTTATCTTCACAGCCGACATGGGCGTTTTCCATTTTCGCGCCATTTTGAGAATAAGGATCAACTTTTTTGTATAAAGGGATATCAAAATTTTGTAAACACATTGTTTATGCACTTTTTAAAAGCTATCCAGTAGCGTAGTCAGATTTATTATACAGGGTGAATCACGACTAACGGGACGGAGGTTTATGGCGAAACGGTGAAAAATTTGAAATGTTTGTCACCTTAGTAGTTTGTACATCCATATAGGCTACATTTTAAAATTATTTTGAAATATACAGGATGTCCCAATAAAGTGTGGCGTATCAAAGTTATATTTTTTCTTATGGAACACCCTATATTTGATTGCATTTTCTGATTGCACCAAAAAAATAAAGTGATGTTCCATAATGGTTCCCTATACCTAAATACAGAGGGTTCCGAGTTATGCTGACTTTTTTAAAAATGTGAGCATTTCGAAAAACATGAATAACTCATTGATATAATAAATTCCAGCGAGTTTCCTCTCACAGCTCAATAGTCGGACATTCATTGAATGTATTCCACGATTGAGTACTAAACATATCTTTACAGGGTTTTCAGAATTATCAGTTGAATTATTAGATCATTGAATGTGTTATAACGGGCTTATTTCAAATGGAACACCCTGTATTTCAATAATTAATCATATTCAAAAAAATGTCCTCTTTCGAATGATGTAAGGGTGTCCTATACCTAGGTACTATACTTTTCGCGCAATTTACAATTTTATTAAATTGTATGGTAAATTGATTTTAAAACATCTGCAATTCTCTCTAAATTTTATACTAATTATCTTGACAAAGATATTGTGAAGAAATAATGCTAATAAATATGCACACTCATTGTTCCTGAGGTACACTAACTCTTTTTTACCGACAAGCATTTGAGTACATAATAAAACAAAAACACATTATTAATATAGCAAATACATAAATACTACGAAACGAACAACAAATTATTGAAAACAAAAATTGGAAAGTAACTATGATGGATGCTCTAAATGCTTGTCATCTTATGCAATGCAACACGTGATTCTGGCTCCAAACTATGTACTTACATTATTCATACATACCGGGTGTTATAGACGCGAAAGCGTCCAAAATTATTAATTTCATATTGTAGGATATTTTTATTATAACCCCATTCGAAGAAATCCATCTTAAACAGTTCTGGTGACCAAGCTGGCCAATTACAAGGACTTCCCCTACCTATCCATTTATGTCTTAATTTTCTATTAAGATAATTCATAACAGCAGGAGAAAAGTGAGTGGGAAAAGTGATCTGATGCTAAGTCTAATTGTAACCACATTTTCTTTCTGATGCTAAGTGGTAGGTTTTCGAAGAAGATCTAGAAGATATTTTCCAAAAAACTCAAAAATTTTCTTCTGTCCAGGTATCCGTCGAAAACATACGTGCCGATAACATGGCCCACCATCCCTCCCCAAACGTTTACACTCATCCATTTTATGGCTATTATAGTAATTTGTCATTTATTGCTTTTAATAATTTGTTGTTCGTTTCGTAGTATGTAGGTATTCGCTTTATGAGTTTTTGTTTTATTATGCAGATGTTTTAAAATCAATTTACCATACAATTTAAGAAAATTGTAAATTGCGCGAAAAGTATAGTACCTAGGTATATATATATTGAGATGATATGTTAAATGTGAAGGATTTAGAAACTCTCAATCATTTAAATTTAAAACAGAAATAAATTTGAACAAGAATGGAAATGATTAATATCTAAATAAAATAATTTGGTCTTAATATTTTAATAAAATAATTTGGTTTTAATATTTAATTTAATTCATAAAATTCAGTTAGTTTAAATTAGTAAATAGTAATATGGGATCATTTATTGAAAATTTGAGAATAATGAAAGTAAAGAACATATTATGTAAAATATTTGTAAATTCATTTATAATTTGTAAAATAATTTTAAGAAGTGTTAATTGGAAAATTAAGTGAAGGAATAGGTATTTTGACAGAAAAGGAATTCTCGTTGTTCATTAAAAATTAATTTAAAAATTAAATCTAAGAGTGTTTCAAAAAGAAAAAGGATACTATGGAGATTTTGGATTGATTGCGGTGACAGGAGCTGTCAGAAAAAAATTTGAAGAAAAAGATTTTTTGAGAGAAAATTCTCTGAATTCGAGAAATAAAATAATAAATAACAATAAATTTTACAAAATTTGGAGAGGTGGAAGATAGGCTTCCGCACAATAAAACAATTTCTGTTTACCCCAAGAAGGTGATGAAACTGTAAGTCAATAATATTCCATAAATTCACACCAAGACATTTTAATCGTACATTTGGACTTTTTAAAACAAAATTTCGACGAACTTTAATTTTTTTTGTGTTATTCGTAGTTTCTTTTGACAATTTAAGTATAAGTTTCTGTAAAAAATTAGTATAATTTAACAATAATATTTTCATATAATTTGACATTTGATAGTTACTTACCTTTTGAAGGAAAAGTTTCCATAATTTTTCCAAATACAAATGTAGATATTTTTTTTAGATTTTTTAGTTTAAAATTAAAATTAGATTTGTTTTTTTTTTGTGAGAATTCATGCACTCAGATTTAGACATTTAAAAGTAGTAAAATATTAGTAATTTCAAGGACGATACACATAATTATATTTTTATTTGGAAAGGTTTTTTTTTTATATTTGAAAACTTTAAATATTTATGAAACTTTCGAAAAATTGAATAATAAATGATCCTTTTGTTTGTTGCATTATAAAAAAATTTTGTTTAGATTTTTTTTGGAAAATAATCAAAAGTTTGTTTAGGTGAGTAAATTTCCGTTTTTGAAACTAATCCCCTGAGAGAGATCTTATGTTTTAAAGCAAATTGAAAATAAAATAAAGCAAATCATTTCAATTGACCAAATAAAAAATAATTTTATTGAATAAACCAACTATAAAATAAATTATTTAAAAAATTAAATAAATAAAATAAAAATACTATTAATCATACTTAGAAACCTAATACAATTATAATAAATTGGCGACCAACGTTCAGGCTCGAATAAAAAACGGAAAAAATGGAATCGAACAAAATAATTCAGGATTTGAAACTTGAAGAACTGAAAGAAGAATTAAATAAAAGAGGATGCGACACGAAAGGAACAAAAACAACATTAATCGCAAGATTGACGGAAATCCTGGAGAAAGAAAAAACAAATCCAAAAGAATGTATGGTGACAATTGAGGAAGGACAAGGCGATGAAACGACAGAGCAAATTAAAAGAAAACCAGAAGAAACTGCTCAAGAAGAAGCAAGGCAGAAAGAAGACCATATTATGCAGTTCTTAGTAAATATGCAAAGAAAAATAGAAGAGCAAGGACAAAACCTGGAATTGAAATTGAAAGAAAAAATGGAAGAACACGGACAAAAGTTGGAATCAAAAATAGAGCAACAAACCATACAGTTGGAAAAGCAGGAAAAACAAATAAATATAAGACTAGATGAAATTGAGACAACGCAAAAAGAACAATCCACAAAATTGGAAAATTTAAGAAAAGATTTAGAAAAGGAAGTTAAAGAAATTATAAAAGTAGAGATGACAAACATACATATGGAAGCAAATAAAAACATTGAGAAGAAAATAAAAGATAATTATAGATCAATAGCAAACAACCATAAAGACTTAGAAGATTTAAAAGAAAATCTAAGATTGGGAATTACTAGCAATCTGGGAATTATGGAAGAAGAAAACTACAAATTAAAAATGGAATTTAAAAATGAAATAAGGAAAACAAACGAAGAAGTAAATAAAATTAAAGAGGAGAATTTAACACCAAGCAAAGTAAATACTAATGAGGAAGAAATAATAGGAAGATTAAAAGAAGAACAAGAGAGAATAATAAAAGAAATTGAAAAAAAGAAGGAAAACTTGGAGGAAGATTTAAAACGACACACAAGCATTGGAAATATTATTAGTATTCCAGCACCTTATAATACAAATTATCATATTGATGATAATTTGAAATTTGAGGGAAATGTCAGAAAAATACATCCAAAGACTTTCATAAAAATCATAAAGAATAAAATTAAAAATTGGGAAAATTTTGATGATAAAAGAGAATTTATACGAAGTTATTTAAGTGGACAAGCACAAATCTGGTTTACTAGCAAGGAGATGGAATTTAGTACATTCCAACATTTTGAAGATTCCTTTTTAAAACAATATTGGGGAGAAATCAATCAGGCTTACACTAGAGAAAAGCTATATTTTGGAAAATACAAGGAAAATGGCAATTCCATGTACAATTATGCTCTGCAAATTTATGCTCAAGCCAAATTTTTAGATCCGGTTATTGGGGAAGAAGAGATAGTAACATACCTATCAAGACATTTCAAACCACAAATAGCAGAAACAATAGCAATACAGAATATTAAAAATTTTGAACAACTAACAAATTACTTAATGAGGGTAGAGAGAAATTTACAAAGAAATATGAATCCTGAAAATGAACACAATTTAAATAGGCAACCTAATTTCAATAGAATAAATAATCAAAGCTCAAATAGATTCAGTATAAATAGAAATAATAACCATGGGGATAGGTATAACAATAATAATCAAAATACGAATTATAGTAGACAAAACAATAATGGCAATAACCAAAATAATAGGGAACAATTATCTAATTATCCTATGAATAGGCAAAATCAAAATAACTATAATCAAAATAATAATAGAAATCAAACAAATAGGCATAACAATCATAATACTAATCAATTAAATAGAACAAACTCCGAAAATAATTTACGAACAAACAATCAAACAAACTACAATAATAATCATAACAATTATCAAAGAAGAGTAAATTTTCAAAGAAGTCAAAGTGTCGATAGGGAAGAGAGAAATAGACGTTCTGAAATTCCTGAGGAACGTGTAGAAATTGCACGTTCACGACATGAAGATGAAAGACATGATGTGGACGTTTCAGACGATTTTCATCAGCATTTTCATTAGAGGAGGATGTAAACAGTGGTCTGTATAGTTGCATTCGTCCTTATTTGTTTCTAATTTCAGAGGACTACCTGGAAAAGGAAAATTCAACAAATTTAATAATAATTAACGCAAAAATTTATGATATGAATATTAAAGTAATCATCGATACAGGTTCAGAAATATCTCTAATAAATGAAGAAATTATAAGAAAGCTTAATTTAGAAAAAAATGTTATAACAATACCAAAAATGAATTTAGTCACAATGAATTCAAGAAAAATAACTGAAGTAAATAAATCCATAGTGGTGAATTTAAACTTAAACGACAAGGAAATAATGGTACAACTGGTGATAGTGAGAAATATGGAATACGATATACTCTTTGGATCAGTTTAAATATTGAAAAATAAAATAATAATTGATTAGTATGAACGTTTACCAACTGATTCTGGAATAAATACCAGAATAAGATTTGTAAAAGTTCAGGGAATGTTGAGATGATATGTTAAATGTGAAGGATTTAGAAACTCTCAATTATTTAAATTTAAAACAGAAATAAATTTGAACAAGAATGGAAATGATTAATATCTAAATAAAATAATTTGGTCTTAATATTTTAATAAAATAATTTGGTTTTAATATTTAATTTAATTCATAAAATTCAGTCAGTTTAAATTAGTAAATAGTAATATGGGATCATTTATTGAAAATTTGAGAATAATGAAAGTAAAGAACATATTATGTAAAATATTTGTAAATTCATTTATAATTTGTAAAATAATTTTAAGAAGTGTTAATTGGAAAATTAAGTGAAGGAATAGGTATTTTGACAGAAAAGGAATTCTCGTTGTTCATTAAAAATTAATTTAAAAATTAAATCTAAGAGTGTTTCAAAAAGAAAAAGGATACTATGGAGATTTTGGATTGATTGCGGTGACAGGAGCTGTCAGAAAAAAATTTGAAGAAAAAGATTTTTTGAGAGAAAATTCTCTGAATTCGAGAAATAAAATAATAAATAACAATAAATTTTACAAAATTTGGAGAGGTGGAAGATAGGCTTCCGCACAATAAAACAATCTCTGTTTACCCCAAGAAGGTGATGAAACTGTAAGTCAATAATATTCCATAAATTCACACCAAGACATTTTAATCGTACATTTGGACTTTTTAAAACAAAATTTCGACGAACTTTAATTTTTTTTGTGTTATTCGTAGTTTCTTTTGACAATTTAAGTATAAGTTTCTGTAAAAAATTAGTATAATTTAACAATAATATTTTCATATAATTTGACATTTGATAGTTACTTACCTTTTGAAGGAAACGTTTCCATAATTTTTCCAAATACAAATGTAGATATTTTTTTTAGATTTTTTAGTTTAAAATTAAAATTAGATTTGTTTTTTTTTTGTGAGAATTCATGCACTCAGATTTAGACATTTAAAAGTAGTAAAATATTAGTAATTTCAAGGACGATACACATAATTATATTTTTATTTGGAAAGGTTTTTTTTTATATTTGAAAACTTTAAATATTTATGAAACTTTCGAAAAATTGAATAATAAATGATCCTTTTGTTTGTTGCATTATAAAAAAATTTTGTTTAGATTTTTTTTGGAAAATAATCAAAAGTTTGTTTAGGTAGAGTAGAGTAGAGTAAATTTCCGTTTTTGAAACTAATCCCCTGAGAGAGATCTTATGTTTTAAAGCAAATTGAAAATAAAATAAAGCAAATCATTTCAATTGACCAAATAAAAAATAATTTTATTGAATAAACCAACTATAAAATAAATTATTTAAAAAATTAAATAAATAAAATAAAAATACTATTAATCATACTTAGAAACCTAATACAATTATAATAATATATTATGCTCTACAGGCCTTGCAGACCCAGGGCAGTTATTTTCCTCCATTCCTCTCTATTCTTAGCTTTCTGTTTCCAATTTCTTATTTTCAATTTATTTATATCAGACATCACACTTTCAAACCATCTTTTTCTAGGCCGTCCTCTTCTTCTTTTGCCAATAAGAGTCCTGTAAAGAGCTATTTTTGTCATTCTTTCTTTGTTCAATCTTTCTACGTGTCCCAACCACCTCAACCTGTATGTTTTTATTCTCGATGTTATCTTTGCTTCTCCATATAACATATCTATTTCTTCATTTGTTCTCCTTCTCCATCCTTCAGGTGTTTTTATTCCACCGAAGATTGCGCTCAGAATTTTTCTCTCCCAGCGCTCCAGCTTTTCTTCCAGTTTTTTTGTTAAAATCCATGTTTCACTTTCATATGTTACAGTGGGTTTTATAATGGTATTATATTGTTATGATTCATTCCGACTATAAAATAAATACAATTTTATTATTCCATAAAATTATTTGATACACCTTGTATTATCAAAAATAACAAATTATTTGATTTATAAAAGTTATTTAATTAATAGATAAAATACACCCTGTAGAGTACAATTTAATAGAAGTCTCTTAACAACACTAGAACAAAATAGCATCAATAATCTTAACTAATATCAACCAATCAAAAGATGTGACTGTCGAATGTATTGTGAATTGTTAACACAAATGAAATTTATTATTAATTACTAATCTTAAAAATTACTCTGTTATTAATATCTTCAATTTCCTGTACATATTTCAACATAATAAGTTAATTTAAGTAAAATTATTTCAATGTGTCAAAACATTGATATCCAATAGAAATTTGTTAATGTAACAAAAGAAAATAAACGATGAGGATTGGATGACGGTAACTAAGAGGAAACTAAGGGGTTGTTGATATCAAAAATGCGGTGTGGTGACAAGAAAAAAGAAAATGAAAAATAATATGCAGAAAATAAACTGCTGAATAATAAATATTAGTGCTTGAATAATTAGGAAGGACTGTAGAATAGTTGGTCCCTCGGTTGGTCCATATTTCCAATGAATCTATAATAAGTATTACAAGAATTGGTAAGTCAAATTTATACAAATTTACGAAACTTACCTGAACGAGTGGAGGCAGTGGAGCAGTACAGTTTGACCAGACGTTTATACACAAATTTTATAAACAGCAGCACCTACGTGTAACTATTTTTGGTTCCCATTTAATACAAAATTTAGTCCACCACCGATTTCTTCTCCTGGAATGCAGATAGGACATAACGATTCTTTGAAAGAGTGCAACAAGTTTCTAACAGGTTATAAAGTGATTTTAAGGTTATTTCCCATGAATATAACATCAGTGATTAGATAAGATAGATTTAGGTTGTTCAGTTAGCGTAATTATTTTCTTACCTTATAAAGGGTGACGTCATTCTTTGATATTTGTAGAAATTTCGTTCACATTTCATTTTCGTCATACTTGAGACCGTTTTCGCCATTTTAGATAATTTCTTTCACATAAATTACACTATTGCCACTTCGAAGAAGAAACGAGATTTCTTTTAACATTGTTGCCATTGTTAAAGGCAACATAAGAAAATTTATTTTTAATATTAATAACAGACGTGTTGAGTATAATTTTATTTTGTTGAGTCAATTATAATAAATAACAGTTTAGAGGTTCATTAATCAATTTAAAATTAAAAACAAGTCTTTGTGTAATAATTCAAGGGAGACAACACTGTTGGTGATGGTGGTTGCCTGTTTTTGAACTCTCCCTAAGTTTGAGACGTTTCATGCAAACCGACTGAGCGAAGTAGTTATTTAAATAAGAAATTTTGAGAAATAAAGGTAAATAAATTTGGACAATATTTGTATCATTGTTAGCCGGAGCAAAATTAAAATAATACAAGCATAGACAACACACAATACAAATATACTCTGAAATAAATAATTCATCACATCACATTTATAAACTCACACACACTATATAATACATATCAATTGGCGCCCAACGTGGGGCGTTTAAAAAAAAACAAACACCATTAAAAAAAATAGACTCAAATATTTCATACAATCATAATAAATCATGGAGGGAATTAAAACATTAAGCGAATTAAAAACCATGGAATTAAAAGCACAACTGGAAAGAAGAGGACTAGAAAAAACAGGAAACAAAACAACACTTATTAAGAGATTACAAGAAGATATTATAAAAGAAGGAAAGGATCCAGAAACATATTGTTTTAATTTAGAAGGTGAAGAAACCGAGAAAGAAACAGGAATAATAAGAATAGATTATCTACAGACGGAGAAAGAAAGTATGGAAAATGTAACAGAACCAAGTGAAGAAAATATATCACAGGTCAGAAAGCAATCAGAAGTTCATGAACAAAATAAAAAACAAGAAGAAAATAAAGACGACAGGGATAATCAATTATTGATGATACTACAAAGTATACAACAACAACAAAAAGAAGATAGCAAGAAGATGATGAACAAAATAGAAGAACAAAAGGAATTAATTGAAAAGAAGATGGAAGAACAAAATCGAAAACTAGAAAGTATGAACAATTCGATGAAATTAAGTTTCGAAGAACAAGATAAAAAATTAGAAAATATGAGAATAAAACAAGAACAAATGAAGAAAAATTTAGAAATTCAAGAAGAGAAAGTTCTGAATATAGAACAAAACTTAATGGAAAAAACAAGAAAGGTCACGGAAATAAACATAACAAAAGCAGTAGAAATCATGGAGAGAAATAGTAAAAGAGAAATAGAAGGTTTAAGAAAAAGCATAATCACACATGGACGAGACATGGAGGTTATTAAAGATGATGTGAAGAAAGAAATTCATGGAATAAGAGAAGAAACCGAAAGAGAGATATATAAAACAAAAAGAGAAATAAAGGAACAATATAAAATAGCAAATATAGAAGTGAATAATAATAACATGAAAGATATCAAGGAAGAAATAGGAAGAATAAAAAGACAAATAACAAATGGGCAAGAAAACATTATTTATACATGTAAGAACGGAAACAACATAATAAAATTTGATGGGGACATACGGAAGGTACATCCCAAAGTTTTTGTGGATCTATTGCAGAAGAAGGTGGATCAAAATAGAGGCAGTATGGATTTTAAAGAAATAATTAGGCAAAATTTAGTAGGGCATGCACAGATATGGTTTGGTAGTGTTGAAGCAGAAATTGAGAATTTTGAAAGATTTAAAGTATTATTTATGGGATATTTTTGGGGACAAGTAAATCAATCAAAGGTTAGGGAAAAATTGCACTTTGGTAAATTTGAAGAGAACAGGGGCACAGCAGCACATGCATATGTGATGCAAATTTATACACAGGTGCAATACCTGGAACCTCAAGTGCCACAAGAGGAAGCATTTATTTTGCTTTCCAGACATTTCAGTCCGGAAGTTATGCAAGCAATAGGCGAGACGACATATTTTGAAATACTTTTCCGTAATGTGGGTACACATTCAACATTTACGAAAAATCCTTTATTTCGGTAATAAACCCAAGTTTAACAAAGTTTGAAGCCATTTTATAAATATTTTTTAGAAAGTGCGCGAAAACAGCTCGCGGGTGTCATGGCGTCGGCTCTGACGTCACGACATTGTAAACATGTCATTGTGTTTATGCGTAGCGAAGTGAGTTAACAAAACGTTGAAATAATTCGTGTCATGAAAATGAATTCTAAGGTTTACAAGTGGTGTGCAGTACCACAGTGTAAAACACTTCAATAAGAACCCCCAACAAAGTGTTTGTACATGTTCCAATCAAAAAAGTAATAAGGGATAAGTGGTTGAAGCTCGCAAGACGAAACCCAAACGACGTAGTTACGAATTCGCCACTTTATTTCTGTGAAGACCACTTTGATGTGAGTATTTTATCATATTATATTTATATTTCTTAAACTTAACTAACTTATTGAAGTTGTGTTTGCTTTGGTCTTTTTGTAGTTGCCGATGGATATGGAAAATTATATGCAATATCATGTGATGGGGTCAGTATCACAAGTACGTATGAAGGGTGAAGATAAATACAAAATCTACTTACAAGGAAGTTTTCACGTTTCGAAATTCAGACGAGCAAAATTCTTGATTTGCTGCGAGGAAATCGCCCAACATCATTACGTCGATCCTGGGCAAATTTGAACTATTTGCCTTAACAAAGCTTGGATTCATTGTTATAGTAGAGATGATAAATTACACGTGAAATAATAAAAGATCAATCCAAATTCGTAATCAGTACCTATTATTCACAACAAAACACAGAAAATGAATGTAATGAGTATTGACTGACAGCAGTGTTTACCTTGTCGTGACGTCATTCGCTGTGATTGGTGTTTCAGTCAAAATGGCCGATTGCAGTATTTTAATGTTTAATTTTATTGAAAATCTCAATAATCTGAATTATTTAAATAAAACTAATGCAGTGTTTTTAATTTTTTTGATGTGAACTTTCCCCTAAAACCGTAATATCGACGATTTTTTCATACTGTCGTCATGCCTATTGCAATACAATCTATAAAAACGCTGGAACAACTTATCAATTATTTAATGAGAGTAGAAAGGAATAATCCCAGCATGTCACAATCATCACAGAGTCAAAACACTAATAATACTCACAATAGAAATAATTTCAATAACTCAAGATCTTACAATAGAGATAATAATTTTAATAATTTAATTAATAGACAAAACTTTAAAAGAAACACAAATTATAATAATAGTAGACCACAACATTACAATAACAATTACAATAATACTAGACCACAACACTACAATAACAATAATGCTATACAGAGAAATACACAAAATAATTCAAATTACCGGAATGCTAACAATAATACAGATAGGCTAAACTATAATAATAATAATTACCAATATAATAGACAACAAAACAATTCAAATAATCATAATTATCAAGGGCGATATGGGCATAATGAAAATGATCAACCAACTAGAAGGGTAAATTTTCAAAGAAATGTTAGATCGAGGGAAAATAGTAATGATCGATCTACTCAAATAAGATCAGCTCGTGAACTCAGTCCACAACCTAATGTTGCACAAAACGACGAAGCTTGGGAGGACTCAAGAAGTAGTCAACACCATTTTCAGTAGGTTGTAACCCAGACAATACATCTAACAGTTGCAACTACATTCATTATCGAGAATTTTTGAAATCTGACGATGTTGAAGACAATGACGAAACGTTTAATTTAATTAAAATATTAGCTAAAATAGACAATCAAAAAATTTCAATAATTATCGATACTGGAAGTGAATCTAGTTTAATTCAAGAAGAGTTACTCAACAAATTTTCTAACACAAATAAAAATATTATTAAAATACCAAAAATAAGTATTGTGGGTGCAAATAATAAAAAATTAGGAGAAGTGAATAGAATGTTAAATGTAAATGTGCAAATAGGTGATAAAAATATTTCTTTAGATTTATTGGTTGTTCCTAAACTACAATTTGATATTATTATAGGGTATGATCAGTTGTATAAGTATCAGTCAGTTATTGATTTCGAAAATAAAAAAATTAAATTTAATGATATCTGGGTAGATTTTGATAGTTTTAATAACTTTAATAATGAGTCAAACATGTTACAAATGTGTGTAAGCCAGCAATTTTATAAAAATGATAATTCTTATGAAAATAATTTGAATATAAGTGATTTTCACAGAAGTGAAAGTGATATAAATAAAAATTATATGAATATTGAAGAAGTAAAGTTGATTTGTCCACAAGAATGGAGAGATGAGATAAGGAGTTTAATGAAAAGTTATGAAGCACTTTTCACTAGTAAATCGAGTATAGCTGTAGGATACACACATAAATTTCAAGTTAGAAACATAGAAGGTTTTAAAAATAAAACATACCCAGTTCCATTTCATTTAAAAAATAAAATAAAATTGGAAATCAATAAGTTGTTACAACAAAATATTATACAACATTCTAATACACCTTTCATCAATTCTTTAGTTATAGCGCAAAAGAAAAATGGTGATATACGAATTTGCCTAGATGCACGAACGTTGAATAAACATTCTATTCCACAATACGAACAGCCAATAAAAACAGAAAATTTGTTAGGTAGGATAAATAATGCAAAAATTTATTCAAAATTAGATTTAAAAAATAGTTTTTGGTTACTATCGTTGGATGAAAGTTGTAGAAAATATACAGGTTTCTCAGTTGATGGAGAAATTTATCATTTTAATGTCTTGCCGTTTGGGTTACAAAGTGCAAGTGCAGGCCTGGTAAGAATGCTAAATAAAGTGCTTGAGCCATATAGAGACTTCACGTTAAATTATATTGACGACATTTTAATATTCAGCCAATCTGTAGAAGATCATCTGAAACATTTAAAAATCATATTATCTGTATTATATAAGTCACAACTAAGTTTAAATATTGAAAAATGTGAGTTCGTACAGACAGGAACAATTTTCTTAGGGTACCGTATAAATAAATTTGGGGTATCAATGGATCCTAAAAGACTACAGATCATTTCTGATTATAAGAGACCGACAAATTTAAAAACACTTAGGGGATTCTTAGGAATGATCAACTATTTTAAAAGGTTGTTACCTGACCTCACTAGTTTGGAACTACCTTTGTTAGAATTATTAAAAAAAAGTGTTAGATGGAAATGGAGCGAAGAACATGAGATTGCATTCAATACAATAAAATCAAAGTTCATAGAAAATATTCAGATATACCAACCCGATTACAATTTGCCATTCATATTACGCACTGATGCATCTATCAATAGATTTGTAGGTACTTTGCTACAGTTACAAAATAATATTGAAACTCCCATAACTTTTGTCTCTAGAAAAACTAAGACACATGAGAGAAAATATGCAAGTAGCGAGTTAGAATTAGCGTCAATTATTTATTGTGTAGAAAAATTAAAATTTTATTTATTTGGAAAAAAATTTATATTAGAAACTGACAATAGTGGACTACTTTCATTACTCAACAACAAATTTGGTAATAGCCGAATACATAGATGGGCATTACTTTTACAAGAATACACTTTTGACATTAGACATGTATCTGGTAAACTAAACATAGTGAGTGATTCAATATCACGTATGGACGGACAAAACAGGCAAATAAGACTTGGACTTGATACATTTAATAATGACGACATATTGTACTGTGAACAAAACATACTAGACGACCAAATTGAAACTCACTGCCAAAGACAAACAAAAATCATTACTACATGGACAATATTACATCAGAAAGAACAATGGACAAGAACAATACGTTTTGACAAATGATCTAGCAAACATAATTTTAAAAGATTTACATCTACGATATAACCATCCTGGATATCGGAAACTATGGTTGCTATTTCGTGAGACATTTATTACGAGAAACGACGCGAGACTAGCCAAGACAATAACGACTACGTGTGGAATTTGTCAACTGGCAAAGGAGAAGAATTCACACAACGAAAACGTACCAAAAACCATAAGCGCAACTCGACCATTACAAATCATTTCCATAGACTTCATTACTAACTTAACCAAAACTGACAATAACAACCGACATCTTTTCATTATACTAGACATTTACACAAAATACATTAAACTATATCCATGCAAACAAACAAACACAATAACAGTAAAGACATGTTTCAAAGACTACATAAACACTGTAGGAAGACCAAACAATTGCATCATGGACAATGCAACATATTTCAATAACGAACGTTTAAGAAAATTTTTGAATGACAATAATATTTCTCCACGCTATATAAGTATACGACATCCATGTGCTAACCCTGTCGAAAGATATGTTAGGGAAGTAATAAAACTTTTGAGAATCATGGTGGTACATGAACACCACATATGGGATTCAAAAATTTTAGAAATTCAAGAATTTATGAACCACTTACCTAATACTGTAACTGAAGAAATTCCTCATGTTTTAATGTTTAATTCAAGTCCTAAAAGACCTTGGCATTGTCATAACATAGCTGAATACCAACAAATCCTAGAAAGAGTCAATCATAAACTTAATGTGGCAGCAGAAAAATATCTAAAAAGAAAAAATAAGTCTATTATAAATAAAGTGAAATTTAATAAAGGGGATTTAGTCATAGTTAAAGCTTTGAGAGTACCAAGCTATCGAGAACGACAATCGAAGAAATTATTCTTTCCATTTGAAGGTCCTTATCAAGTAGACAATGAAAATCCAATAAATTCTTATGTGTTAAAAGACCCAATTAATGGTAATATACGAGGGGTATTCCATATATCGCAAATTTATTTATATCGAACATGATACAATGAATAATTAAATGTTAAAAAAAATATTCTCACATAAAATAAATGAAAAAGTGATTAAAGAGAACAACAAAATTTCAATTCAAAAGATACCTTTATGTTATCTTTAGAATTTCAATTTGGGGCATTTGTTATGATTCATTCCGACCATAAAATAAATACAATTTTATTATTCCATAAAATTATTTGATACACCTTGTATTATCAAAAATAACAAATTATTTGATTTATAAAAGTTATTTAATTAATAGATAAAATACACCCTGTAGAGTACAATTTAATAGAAGTCTCTTAACAACACTAGAACAAAATAGCATCAATAATCTTAACTAATATCAACCAATCAAAAGATGTGACTGTCGAATGTATTGTGAATTGTTAACACAAATGAAATTTATTATTAATTACTAATCTTAAAAATTACTCTGTTATTAATATCTTCAATTTCCTGTACAAATTTCAACATAATAAGTTAATTTAAGTGAAATTATTTCAATGTGTCAAAACATTGATATCCAATAGAAATTTGTTAATGTAACAAAAGAAAATAAACGATGAGGATTGGATGACGGTAACTAAGAGGAAACTAAGGGGTTGTTGATATCAAAAATGCGGTGTGGTGACAAGAAAAAAGAAAATGGAAAATAATATGCAGAAAATAAACTGCTGAATAATAAATATTAGTGCTTGAATAATTAGGAAGGACTGTAGAATAGTTGGTCCCTCGGTTGGTCCATATTTCCAATGAATCTATAATAAGTATTACAAGAATTGGTAAGTCAAATTTATACAAATTTACGAAACTTACCTGAACGAGTGGAGGCAGTGGAGTAGTACAGTTTGACCAGACGTTTATACACAAATTTTATAAACAGCAGCACCTACGTGTAACTATTTTTGGTTCCCATTTAATACAAAATTTAGTCCACCACCGATTTCTTCTCCTGGAATGCAGATAGGACATAACGATTCTTTGAAAGAGTGCAACAAGTTTCTAACAGGTTATAAAGTGATTTTAAGGTTATTTCCCATGAATATAACATCAGTGATTAGATAAGATAGATTTAGGTTGTTCAGTTAGCGTAATTATTTTCTTACCTTATAAAGGGTGACGTCATTCTTTGATATTTGTAGAAATTTCGTTCACATTTCATTTTCGTCATACTTGAGACCGTTTTCGCCATTTTAGATAATTTCTTTCACATAAATTACACTATTGCCACTTCGAAGAAGAAACGAGATTTCTTTTAACATTGTTGCCATTGTTAAAGGCAACATAAGAAAATTTATTTTTAATATTAATAACAGACGTGTTGAGTATAATTTTATTTTGTTGAGTCAATTATAATAAATAACAGTTTAGAGGTTCATTAATCAATTTAAAATTAAAAACAAGTCTTTGTGTAATAATTCAAGGGAGACAACACTGTTGGTGATGGTGGTTGCCTGTTTTTGAACTCTCCCTAAGTTTGAGACGTTTCATGCAAACCGACTGAGCGAAGTAGTTATTTAAATAAGAAATTTTGAGAAATAAAGGTAAATAAATTTGGACAATATTTGTATCATTGTTAGCCGGAGCAAAATTAAAATAATACAAGCATAGACAACACACAATACAAATATACTCTGAAATAAATAATTCATCACATCACATTTATAAACTCACACACACTATACAGTATGATGCAAAAGTATGGAATAAATTCATTATTTCAGAAACAGACGACTTTTAAAAAAAATCTTAAAACACGTCAATTTTAATTTTTGAATGGCCATCAACTGCTATAGATGTGTTGGACATTACGTCATTAGTGATGGCGTAATGACGTCATCGACGATTTTTTTAAATACAAACCGAGGTCACGTGACAGCTCATTTGAAAGGTCTCCTTATCGCCTTTGCAACAATGTAATCATTTAAATATTTATTTCTACAGGGTTAACCAAAACTGTTGGTTTATTAATACAATTAACTTGGAATAAATGTTTACTTACATACAATTAAATTACAACAAATGTTCAAATTGCCGACCTTCAGCAATGATACAATGAGAAAGGCGAGCAGTAAATTCTTTCGTAACGTTTTCGAGGACTTCAGGTGTTATTTGTGCAATTTCCGTTCGGATTCGCTCCCTCAACTCTTCTACATTATTCGGTCGACTTTGATATACTCTGCTCTTTAAATATCCCCACAAAAAAAAGTCTAACGGAGTCAAATCTGGAGACCTTGGTGGCCATTCGATAGGCCCCCTTCTTCCTATACTGCTCGCCTTTCTCATTGTATCATTGCTGAAGGTCGGCAATTTGAACATTTGTTGTAATTTAATTGTATGTAAGTAAACATTTATTCCAAGTTAATTGTATTAATAAACCAACAGTTTTGGTTAACCCTGTAGAAATAAATATTTGAATGATTACATTGTTGCAAAGGCGATAAGGAGACCTTTCAAATGAGCTGTCACGTGACCTCGGTTTGTATTTAAAAAAATCGTCGATGACGTCATTACGCCATCACTAATGACGTAATGTCCAACACATCTATAGCAGTTGATGGCCATTCAAAAATTAAAATTGACGTGTTTTAAGATTTTTTTTAAAAGTCGTCTGTTTCTGAAATAATGAATTTATTCCATACTTTTGCATCATACTGTATAATACATATCAATATATTCTTATCTTCATCGTTCTTGAGCAGTATTTTGATTTCATCAGTGACTGCAGCATTCCAAATTTTCTGTTACGCCTGCTTAAAGTCTATAAAGAGAGCATGTAATTCCGTTTTATACTCATAACAGGTCATTTGAATTTCCTTTAAAGTGAAAACCTGGTCTGTTACCGACCTGTTGTTCCTAAACCCTGCTTGGTACTCCCCTAGTATACTCTCAGCATATTTATTCAATCGAGCTCTCATTAGTCTTGCCAGGATTTTATACACTGTGTCTAATAACGCAATACCTCTGTAGTTGTCGCAGTTTGTTTTATCTCCTTTTTTGTGCAGAGGGCTTATCAGAGCTATATTCCACTCCTCTGGTATTTTTTCTGAGTGCCAAATATGCTTTATTAGTTCGTATATTTCACTTATTAGTTTCTCTCCTCCTCCTTTAATCATTTCTGCTGTTATTTCATTTTCTCCTGGGGCTTTGTTGTTTTTTAGATCCTTTACAACTTCTTCTACTTCTTGCCTTGTAGGTTTTTCTATCTCCTCATCGAAATCTTGATATCTTTCATCGTTGCTCGGATAGTGATCGCACTCTTCTTTATTGAGTAACTCATTAAAATGTTCCTTCCATCTTTGTACCACTTCTGTAGGTTCTGAGATTAGTTGTCCTCCCTTAGTTTTGTAATAAATATTTTTTCCTTGATATCCTGATCTTATTCTCCTTGTTTCCTGATAAAAATTTTGGAAGTCTCTATTTTTGAAATTTTCTTCTATATTTCTTAGTTTTTTTTCCACCGCTTCCCTTTTTTTACGTCTACATACTGCTTTTAAATCTTTCCTCAATTTTTTGTATTTGTTCTCAACATCATCGTCGTGATTTCTCAATAACAGTTGTCTTGTTTTACTTTTCTGTTCCTCTAATTTTTTGCACTCTTCGTCAAACCAGTGCTTGGTTTTGTTCTTTGCTTCCTTCTTCGGTAAGATATTTTCATTCGCATTTTTTATTGCCTGACTCTGTTGGTTGCGATATATCTGTGAGTACTTTATTGATCTCTACTTCGTATTTTCTTCTTACCATTTCGTTTTCCAAAACGTTTGTGTTGTACTTCCTTCCTTCAGCCCTATTTTTATTATTTTTCGCAATTTCTGTAACATCCATTTTGCAACTTACTTTTAGCAAGAAATGATCAGTGTCCGCATCTGCTCCTCGCATACTTCTTACATTTGTTATGAATTTCATATGTCGTTTTCCTATTAAAATATGATCTATTTGGTTAATTGTTTGCTTGTCAGGAGATATCCACGTCCCTTTGTAGATTTCTTTGTGTTGGAACTGTGTGCTTCTTACTACCATATCTCTTTCTGCAGCAAAACTTATTGTTCTTTGTCCGTTATCATTTGTTACATCGTGTTTGCTAAATAAACCTATTGTCGGAATGTACATAGTTTCCTTCCCTATTTTTGCATTGAAGTCCCCTAAAACAATTTTGATATCATAATTGGGTAATTTATTATATTCGTTTTCTGCTAATTCATAAAACAGATCTATTTCAATATCTTCTTTTTCTTCAGATGGGGCGTGTAGGTTTATAATGCTGATATTTCGGTTCCTACCTTTTAAACGTAATACGCACATTCGTTCTGATACTGGCTTGAAGTCCATAACTTGATTTCTGATTTTTTTTTGTACCATAAACCCGGTTCCTAGCATTCTGTTAATTCCGCCACTTTTGAAAAAGGTTACTTCGCCGACTTCCGTTATTTCTGTTCCCAAATGTGTAGTTTCTTGTAACGCCAACACATCTATGTTATACTTAAGAAAGACATTTACTAGATTTCTAAGGCTTCCTGGTGAGAAAGTCCCTCTTACATTCCAGCTTCCCATAAATAAGTCTTTACTATTTTTTCTATATTTTCTGTTTCTTATTGTTGTTTTCATTATTTTTTGTTCATTACCATGTCCATCGCTGTTTTCGTCGTTGTTGTCTGAAATCTTATCTTTATTTATTCGTTTTTTTCATTAGTTCGTGTTATTTTCCTCACTTGCTCCTCGAATCTGTTTTGTTCCGGTGACCTTTCATTTATTGTCCTTTTTTGACTGCTGGTTCCTTCTCTTCCATCGTTTTTTTCTTTCTCGTATTGAACGGTGCCTTTTGCCCTGTACAGCTCGTTATTTATTATTAACCTGTTGTATCTTAATTGTACACTGTCGCCTTTGCTCCTTGCTTCCTTCATTTTCATAATAAGCTCTCTCCTTTCCTCTTGGACTTCCTTTGGGTAATCTTCATCAATCCATATATCTGTGCCCTTCAGGCTTCTGGTGTTCTGCAAAATCATTGTTCTTGTACTTTCCCTGTTCAATTTTACCATTATTGGTCTTTTTATTTCTGTGTTGTATTTGCCAATTCTCCGTACTATGTCTATATCTTCTTTTGCTACGATTTTTACTCCCATCTCTTGTATTACTGTGCATATTTTGTCTTTTGTTTCGTTCTCATTTTCCTGTTCTTCATCTACTATTCCTTTTATAATAATATTCTTCTTCCTTATTTCCCTCTCTAGCATGCTTATTCTTTCTTCTTGCTTTGTCACTTTTTCCTTAAGTTTTCTGTTCTCTTCTCGCATTTGCTTATTGTCTGCTACTACCATATCTAATTTTCCGCTGATGTTCTTCATATTTTCTTCTATCTGTCGAAACATATTTTCTATTTTTCCTATGTCACTCATCTTGGTGCCTGCTGTTGATTGCGCAAAAAGGTATACCCCGGTCTACCCGTCGGAAGTACACCTTTTATCAATCTTCAGCTCTTTATTTTTAATCTGGCAACACCGCTTTGTATTCTAACGCAGGTTCGCTCTTATCAGCTACCGTTTTGTTTGGTTTGACCTTTGCACTCACTTACACCTGTTGTTTATATTATAATTTTAATACTATTTCTATGTTTTTACAATCCGATTTTTCACTCCACGTTGAGTTAACACTTTAAATACGCTGTGTGCTCTTTTATTGTAATTAATTTTCTCTGTATCGCCCAGTTTTTGAGTTAGATGCAGGAGAGAAATTAAATACGTGTTTAGCATTCAACACAACGTTGCCACCTCCTAGGTATAGGACACCCTTATATCATTCGAAAGAGGACATTTTTTTGAATATGATGAATTATTGAAATACAGGGTGTTCCATTTGAAATAAGCCCGTTATAACACATTTAATGATCTAATAATTCAACTGATAATTCTGAACACCCTGTAAAGAGATGTTTAGTACTCAATCGTGGAATACATTCAACGAATGTCCGACTATTGAGCTGTGAGAGGAAATTCGCTAGAATTTATTATATCAATGAGTTATTAATGTTTTTCGAAATGCTCACATTTTTAAAAAAGTCATCATAACTCGGAACCCTCTGTATTTAGGTATAGGGAACCATTATGAAACAGTACTTTATTTTTTGGGTGCAATCAGAAAATGCAATCAAATATAGGGTGTTCCATAAGAAAAAATATAACTTTGATACGCCACACTTTATTGAGACATCCTGTATATTTCAAAATAATTTTAAAATGTAGCCTATATGGATGTACAAACTACTAAGGTGACAAACATTTCAAATTTTTTACCGTTTCGCCATAAACCTCCGTCCCGTTAGTCGTGATTCACCCTGTATAGGTCGCTTTTCATTTTCACGCCACTGTTTTGGCTACTTATTTTCAAAAGTGAGGAATATGAGCATTGAATATTTATCTTCTTTTTGTTGTATCTTTTGATTCTTAGTTGTTGTCTGTTTGATTTATGCGAGGATAAATGTATTATTAGTGATTTTTTTCCGCAGAGATGATAGTTCTGGAAAAGTTGCACCCATTCATGACGAAAAAGCTATTTGTGTTACTAGAAAGAAAAGTGCCACTTTTCCTCCCGCAGTATGTAGTTTACTACTACTACATCCAAGGGAGGAAAAGGCACTTTACTCCCATGTGATACATATGATTTTTCGTCCTTCATTTGTATCATTGAGCGTAGCATTGAATATTTAGACCAAAGTATTTAGTTGAAGCTTTTATTGATTTTCCTTGTAGTGAAAAATACGCCAGTAAAACATTCTCTGAATATTTATGTATCTTGTTGTCTTCAGCCCATTGCTTATATTGGTTTTCATACCTGTCTTTAGATGTTTGGGGTAGTAAGGTTAATGACGCTATGTTAGCTTGTTCCTTAATATTAGGTGGTGTATTTGGAAATTCAAAATCACTTGAATCTCAAAAGTCAATCGCCGTGTTTACTGTCAGTGAGCTACAGCATACTATGCTTTTCTTATTCTGAACTCAAAAAACGTATATCTAAGATTCCCAAAGTTGAAATTTGTATTGAAGAACTTTGTTTAAGTAACATTAATGTTTGATTTCTACCAAAAAACAGGATATACAGGATGCTCTAGAAAAAAATTTTTAGACCACACCTGCATCTCTGAAAATTTACAGAAAACATTTAATATCTGGGTAACGGTAAGGTTTAGGTATAGGAAAGTATACATGTACTTGCATTATTTTTTTCTCCTGAATGCATTAAAATAGAAAAAACAGGGTGGTTCTATTTAAAAAAAAAAAGAAGAAATTTGATATTTATGAAGTTAAACTTTGAACACTTTTTATTCACACCCTGTATAAAATGGGAATTTTTTCAACATAGGTTCGATTACGTTTGACCTTGCTCAAGGCAACCGAACAGAAACCATTTTCATATCTTCAAGGGTCTCCTCGTAAGAAAATAATTTATAAGGGTCTTCAACTGTCAAATTTTCTACAAAAAAATCAATAACTCAAAAAGTGTGCATTTTTTGAAAAAAGTTTTCAGACAAAAGTATACTAAAATGTAACGTAGATTTCAAAAATGTATTAATATACAGGGTGTTCTATTTAAAATAACAAAGTTACAGTCGACTCCTGGTAGAACCGGAAGTCGGCCATCTTTGAAAATATTTTGGTTGTAAAGATCGTATCCGAAAACCCAAACGTAGAAATTTTCATAATTTTACTATAAGTATTTTGCCATATACAGATAGTTTTCACTCGTCGTGGGACACCCTGTATGTCTCCTGAATTATCCATTAAAACACTGTGGAAAGACTTTCGTGGTACAAAAAAGATTTTCTATTATCTGTATAGGAAAATATTCGACCAACAAAATATTGGATTCACAAAACCATCTCAAGACGAATGTGTTTCTTATTCAAAAGATGATATACATATTGAAAATTCAAATCAAAATTGCCAGGAAAGCGGCTGCAGAGGTTGAATCATTTTTGAAAATTACAAAAAGTTTTATACCGAGGCTAGGCAAAGCTATGAAGAATATTCAAAGAGACAGATAGCCAACAAAGAAAAAGTATATGCTGTGGACATGCAAAAGGTCTTACTTTTGCCCAAAATGTCAACAAAGTAATCTTTCTTCATCTCAAAGTTTACTGAAACTATATATAAGTGAATTTTTCCACCATTTGTTGAATTTAATTTATATGTATTTTAGATTAGTTGTTTTCAATAAGACATTCGCTCCCTTGAACCGAGAGGAAAATAAATGCGTGATGTGGCATGAAGCAATACTAGAGATGCATCAAGTCAAACTAGTTTGAATTTATTCAACAAACTTGACTTGACCTGATCTGAGAATCAAACTATTTATATAAAAAAGTTTTACTTGAATCGATTTCTGTATCTTTAGGTTTAATTTGAAATCAAACTTCTTCATCTAATAACTGAGAGCGTACCGCCTACCTCTTACTCCTGCCACCATTTGTTTTCATGTCTGAACCTGTACTCTGTGTTATATTATCTCTGACCTGTACTCTGCTACTCCGCAAATCTGTTGTAGTATAGTTCATATTTAGAAGGATAGATACGCTTGGCTTGTTACGTTTGTGTTGAAGTGCGTTCATTGTGTGATTATGTCGGAAGACAAAATGTCCGAAATTGAACCTTTTTCATGTAGCAGCTCGGAATACATACCAGAATAAAGTGAATCTGATTTAGAAGATTTCCCCCTGCAAAAACTACGGGAAAAAATTTGTATTCGAGGCAAAATTAATCAACAGTAAAAACACAATCGGAAAAATTTCTTTTTGCAACGAAACAGTTTTGCCAATTACTAATTTTATCTAAAGTTAGGAAATTTTAAAGAATTACTTACTCGTCAGGCAATTACAAAAAACCCCATCCAGTAAAAAGTACACAACACATTTTTAAAAACAATTAAAACTTCCAATTAAAAATACATGAAACTTTTATAAAATTTTTCCCTTATTTAGGGTACTGTCGTTAGCTATGCATTTTTTATCATAGTTGATAATCAGTTACACCTGTTATTGTAACGGTAATTGAAGTGACACTGCATTAATAATTAATTTGAAATTAACAAGAAACCTACATGGAACTATGACAATTGACAGTCTTATTGGACACAGAGTTAAAGTTATCTGAAGTGAGCATAGAACTAACATATTAACAGTGAGGTATAAATGTAAATTTTTTTAAGGAATATATTCAAGTAATAAAATCATTTCAATTAGAGTGATATGGTAATTGACCGAAACCAATATGTAAATTTCCTGAATAAATTGTAAAATAAATCTGATAATAAGGTCTAATGAGAACCCCATTTTTCAGAAAACAATAAGCTGAAATTATTATATAATATTATATAATAAGATTTAGCAAAGGGTTCTCCTTAGACCTTTAATTTTTTTCAGCTTATTGTTTTCTGAAAAATGGGGTTCTGATCTGATTAGACCTCATTATCAGATTTATTTTACAATTTATTGCGGAAATTTACATATTGGTTTTGGTCAATTACCGTATCACTCTAATTGAAATGATTTTATTACTTGAATATATTCCTTAAGAAATTTTACATTTATACATCACTGTTAATATGTTAGTTCTATGCTCACTTTAGATAACTTTAGGCGATTTCGTCCCGTTTTGGTTGGTAGGGACTTTGGTTAACCAATTGGTAGGTCCTACGTCACCGCTATGACGTAAACTACCAATAACAGGCGAAATCGTTTGGTTCCCAGCATAGCCCAGCTCGAACAGCTGATTGATGAAATTGACATAGAACAATATATTTACAAATAAAAAAAAAGACAGAAACTAATTTAGACAAGGATAGAAAGCTACCAATTTCAGTAACCGTGATGCAGATATCGGTATGTGATTTAACAGACCAAAAAGGGTACCAAAGTTAGCTTGACGCCACCGTTTTTCGGAACGAAATCGATTGGTATGTAATTGACAGACCAAAGTGGGGTACCAAAACGGCACGAAATCGCCATTCAACTTTGCGTCATTTAGACTGTCAATTGTCATAGTTCCATGTAGGTTTCTTGTTAATTTCAAATTAATTATTAATGCAGTGTCACTTCAATTACCGTTACACTAACAGGTGTACCTGATTATCAACTATGATAAAAAATGCATAGCTAACGACAGTACCCTGAATAAGGGGAAAATTTCACAAAACTTCCATGTATTTTTAATTGGAAAAGTTTTAATTGTTTTTAAAAATGTGTTGTGTACTTTTTACTGGATGGGGTTTTTTGTATATGCCTGACGAGTAAGTAATTCTTTAAAATTTACCAACTTCAACTCATAACAACTATTACTTACTTGCAGGTTATGCACTGATAAGGGCTTAACAGCCGAAAGCGCTTTGCAATTTTAAATTAAATTTTTTACACAGAATACAAAGAAATTGTTTTCTTGACTTTTTAAAATAACGGCTGAATTCAATATTACACACTCTATTCAAGGTATTACTACTGACCACACTAATAATGATTTCACTTTTTAAAAGAATTGGGAAACATAATGGAAAATTTTGATAGTGCGAATAAGCATTATGTGTGTTTTGAACATATTCTTGACTCAGCTGCCCGAGATTAATTGCAAGTGTTCGAGTTAACGTCTGAAGAAAACGAAGACGAAGACTCTGATACTGGTGATAATGAAAATACAATATCTGAAAATACTGCAACAATTGCAAAGGTTAAGGTAATTTGTAAGAAAAATTAAAAACTCCGAGAAGTTAAGATTAAACTTCGCAAAATTCTGCGACTCATTGAATTCACACTATGCTATCCTGGGCGTTACAATTCAAACTTTGGATTAATATTCTTTGTGACAATTACGATACCCTTTCACATTTTCTAATACACGATACAGAATGGAATGTTATTGAAAGAACATGTAAGTATTTACAAAGTCTCAAAACACTAACTAAAATTTTAAAGGGAGAGAAATATTGTACCCTTCCTATGGTGGTAATTGGGATCACTATGCTACTAGACAAACTAGGAAGATGGGAGCATAAACTAAATAATAGAAACAGACGATCTTGATGCAAGTATAATTCTTGTCCTTCAGGCAGCTCGGCAGCTCGCAGTAAAATTGTTAAGCATAACAGTAGGACTAACTGGATATATTGTATTGTTTTGATTCTGGATTCTCGTCATAAAATTTAAACATTTTTTTCAACGACATGGGGACAATCCTTAAAAGAGGAAGCCATCAAGAAATTTGAAGGAATTTATGGAGAAAATTATTATTCACCACACAGTGACAAAGAGTCACCCAAAACCCAAATTGAATGTACAGTCAGTGTATTTGAAAAAAAGTCTGATGAAGTTACTGATTTTGATATAGACTTACTTGGACTTTTCCAATCATCTACAAAAATTCATGGATATACGAAATCGACAAATACGCAGCTGAATCACGAACAGACATAAAGTGGCACATTAAACGGCACGAAACTGCATTTCCCACATTATCAAAAATGGCGAAAGACTTTCTAGGCAGCCCAGCAACATCAGCCTGCATAGAACGCTATCTTCCAAGAGCTTATTTGACAGTCACAAAAAAGCGAAGCCGATTAAATGACAGGTCTATTAGAACATTAATGTGTTTTAATTCGTGGCTTCAACAAGAATCCTTAACAAATATCACACAAGGATCGCAGGAAGAGATAATTATGTAATATATTGTTGCTCTCACTTAATTATCAAGAACTTTACTTTTTACAAATAATTTTGAGGTGACAAATTCGAGCTGATCGAAAAAATTTTTTGAAATAATGTATTTTCTTTTTGTTTGGAATAATTTATTTCCATTTTGTTCAAAATAAATGTATTTGTTGTATCTACTTACTATATTTAACATAAATATTTTACCCATTCAAGGTATATCTACTGAATAAATTATTTTTTAAACTTTCTTAAACTAATTTGAAAAACAGTTTGAATTTTCAAACCTGTAACCATTGTCCAGTTTGATTTTACTTGAATATTTTTTCTGAAAGATTGACTCAATTTCAAGTCAATCTCAAACATTCAAGTCAAACTTGTGTAACTATAAGCAATAAAAACGACGCTATATTCTGATTTTGTATGTTTTGTGAATTCCGTATGGGGAACCCACAAAATTACATTGAAATATTTCGAACCTGGCCATTCATTTATGGCGGCGGACTCGGTTTATGGACGTATAAGTTCTGAGATGGAAAGGCACTCGAATATATATGATTTCGAACAACTACTTAAAATTATTGAGCAGTCTTCTGAAAAATCTAAATTTTTCAGAAGTCGACTTTTTAAAAAAGAAATTTGTAGCATAATTTCCAGAAAATTCTTATGAAGAACCCCTTGGTTTAAATACTTCTGAGCGGATAAATAATGGGAACTGGTAGATCAAGAAAACTCTCACAATTTTGTAGTTTGTAAGTTGCATTTTGATGAACTTTGTTTTGAGGAATCCGTACGCCTAAGAAAGTATTCCTTACTAACTTTGTATTCATGATAATTGATCAATAACTAAGTATCATCTTTTAAAATTTACAAGTTACAAAAAGAAAACATGCCATAAAATTGCATAGACTTGCTACAATACAGAAATAAATCACATACATACAGCTTGAAATTATATGAAATTGATAAAAAAACAGGGACCTTATAGTCAATTTTATAAATTAACTGACGAGCACGTTATACCAAATAAATTGAAAAAAATGGAAGTAAAAATTGCACTCAAGTGATGAGCCACACTGTAGGCAGTGCCATGTATATAATGTCTAAAGCCAGCCAAAGTCTTTCTGAGGATTCTGAGTTTTATCTTGACCTAAAGCTGTTGATACACTTATTATTATTTTTTGATAAACTGTTTGACAGCATCAATGGCTCTTCCATCCATCCTCCTCCCGGAAAGCAATTACGATGCACGGCAACAAAAAAGTCTGGCCACCTTCCATTTTGGGATTCATGTATCCCTATTTTAGAATCCATTTGCTTCATTTCCTCAACTGATCCTGAAAAAAGATCATATGCCCTATCCTCAAATAATTGGATCTTTTCATTAAAAGGATTGAAATATATCGTGGAGCAACTTTTAAAAACAGATTTCAAGCATGTTGCACCAAGATGTTTCAATCAGGATCCAGTTGAGAATTTGTTTTCCTCATCGAGAAGCCATGGCGGAAGGAACATAAATCCTAATTGTGCATCTTTTGTTTCCTCTATGAAATCTCTCTTGATTAATAACTTTGTTGCTACCCATTTGGATGGCTCAAATTGTGAGGAGGATGAGTCAAGTGACATCCTTAATACCTTAAGAGATTTTATTCAGCAAGAAGGGAATGAGAATCAATCGGAAAATCCACTTGTTCTGCCAGAATTTGATAAATTGAAACTAAGATTTGTACAAGATTATACATCTGCCTACGTTGCTGGATATGTGGCAAAAAAAGTTTTACCCAGCAAATGTTCTATGTGCTACAAAAAAATATGTACAGATAAAAACATTTCTCAAAATAGTTTAATACAAGGCAGAGAATATAGAGGGAGTAAATTGATTCGGCCTTCTTGTGTTTTCTGTTTGTATCCAAAACAGTTACGGAGGTTGTTTTGAGCCATTTACTAAGTATAATTACAGTTTATGGCATCAAATGTAAACTTAATTCGCATGTTCGAAGAACATGTTTAGAATATATTTGTACACTGTTTTGCGACAGTCTTACAAACAGTGTGGAAACATTTCTAAACATGTTTATCAATATTATTTTTTTCATGTACTTGAAAACATTGAATAAGATTTAGTCCGGCAAAGATTCAAGGAGATCCACTCAGGATCCAATAACGCGTTTGGTTACCAAAAAATATGGAATAAAATTGAAACGTTAATCTTTCATTTTCAGGTTAATAAAAAACTGGATGTTTTTTAAATTTATATTTTGTGATTTTAAATTAAATTTATTATCATTTCTATATTATTATAGCAACTAATTGTAATAATTTTAAAATAATGTCATTTTTATATGTTGCTACAACTATTTTATTTTCATTCTTTTTTTTAATTTCTTGGGAAATTAAACCACAATATTTTTGAATTCTTTATTTCAACGTTTCGGTAGCGTTCCAGCTACCGTTTTCAAGAAAAAAATAAGTAAAAATTGATTTTTATTCCTAACTGACACAACGGAAAAAATTTGACAACTAGACAATCAAAAATATTTTGAAGTTTAAGACTGCAAAATTTATTTTATTTTCGGTTAGGTTATGTATTTGTATATTTGTTAATAATATAAATGGTTAATATACTCATGTTCTGAAATATTTGTTTTCATTTTTCCCACTATTTCGTTTGTTTTTGTTGGGAATATGCCACAAACAACCTACAGAAGATATTTTTTGCCAACTCAGGGGGTCTATTCCCAAAAAGTGACATCTTTTGTCGCAAGAGATATTGTACATTTTTGTATAATTCTTGATTGACAAAAGTATATTCTCGCATGCGAGACCTAAGGTACAAGAAAACTACATAGCTAATTTAATTTTCCCGGGTGAGGATAATTTACAGAATACTGTTTTTGAAGACACAATATATTTGAGATATTTCAATAGATGGCGCTCGGCACTCAATTCTTTTTAAGAAGTAGGGAGATGGCTTTCTCCACCCTTCCTAATCTCTGGGTCAACTCTCAAATTTTAGCATAATTTTGTTATTTGAAAATGTTAAACTGGAAGGTAATAATTGGACTAACTAATATTACTTATGTAGTATTTGATGTCATTTTTTTTAATAGTAAGTTGAATTACTAAGGTTTTGAATATTTTATAAGTTTTTTTCATCAATATAAATACTACGTAGAAAATCAAGTAGGGTAATTCCGGTAGAGATGCCGGCATGGTAGAGATGCCGATTGACCATATTTCCGAACGTACCTATCTGCGAGACATAAGTTACGCGCCTACGTATACACGTGTCTATGAAGTCTGAATGATGTCGGCATTGTGTAATCTCCAATCATTTTTAATTTAACTGAGATTTTGAATTTTTGCCAAGTGGAAAGTTTTTCGGAGTATAAAGTTAGTGTACCTTACTAATTTTATAAATGTTCTAGTATAAAATTTGCATGAATATAGTGAAACAGTATACAGGGTGTTCCACGACGAGTGAAAACTATCTGTATATGGCAAAATACTTATAGTAAAATCATGAAAATTTTCACGTTTGGGTTTTCGGAGACGATCTTTTCAACTAAAATATTTTCAAAGATGGCCGACTTCCGGTAGAATCGGAAGACTGTAACTTTGTTATTTTAAATGGAACACCCTGTATATCAATACATTTCTGAAATCTACGTAATATTTTAGTATACTTTCGTCTAAAAACTTTTTTCGAAAAATGCACACTTTTTTAATTATTGATTTTCATGTAGAAAATTTGACCGTTGAAGACCCTTATAAATTATTTTTTCACGAGGGGACCCTTGAAGATATGAAAATGGTTTCTTTTCGGTTACCTTAAGCAAGGTCAAACGTATTCGAATCTATGTTGAGAAATTTTTCATCTTATACAGGGTGTGTATAAAAGTGTTCAAAGTTTATCTTCATAAATATCAAATTTCTTCATTTTTTTAAATAGAACCACCCTGTTTTTTTTTATTTAAATGCATTCAGGGGAAAAAAATAAGGCAAGTTCATGTATACTTTCCTATACCTAAACCTTACCGTTATCCAGATATTAAATGTTTTCTGTAAATTTTTAGAGATGCAGGTGTGGTCTAAATTTTGATACAAGCACTAAGAAATAAAAGTCTTTTTCTTCATCAGTCTCTAAAAAAAATCAAATCAAATTGTTTTTATTAATCCTATTCCAACTTTTAGTCGTTTCCGAGATATTTGAGGTTTTAAATTTTTATTATATTTTTTAACAAGTTTAAATTTTTCATGTATACCTTTAGTAAGTAGATTTTTGGTGCAGTTAATATTTGACGAGATATAGCCTTTTGAAACGACTATTTGCGCACGAGCACTACCTTTTTTAGCCCTTCAAACTTACTTTACTGCTTACTGCTTACTTTAAAAACGAAAGGGTTTGAAGAGATTTAACTTACCAATCCTTGTAGTTCATGAAAAACCCAACGAAATTGTTTTCGAATAAACTTTTTATCACCAAAAATGAAGGAAATACGTTAAAAAACCAATCGATTTTTTTGCCAAAAATTTCAATAGTATAGTATAGTACACTTGAAAGCCATAATAATGTACAAAACCGGTTTATTCGGCAGTGGGGCGTTATATATACGAAATGTTTCGTGTTCTTTCTTCGAAATACAATAGGAAAGGGTGTTTTTTTAAGGTTGAAAAGTTACTCAATGCACGTGACACATTTTTTTTACAACAGAATTATTGAGCAATTCCCTATTAGCATTAATTATTTTTCTCTTGACAAAAATTTTTTTTTACATATAACACTAATAACAGTTGATTTTTAAGGGTTGAAAAAGTATAAAATTGTAGTTTGAAATGTAACAAATTCATCATTTTACCAATTCAAACCAATTTTCACCTACCTTAGGATTTATAATGCTATTTTTTAATTTTTGACATTTAGGGGTAGTGTCCATCCCTAAGAAACAATCAGGGCTCGTCGGCATGACATGATGTATAAAGCAGAGGGTGAGTTGAGCATAATCCCAAATTTCTATGCAAATCAATCAGGCGAAATCATTTTTTAAGGATTTGTGATTTTTTTACATTAAGCTGTGACAGTGGCTGCTTTTTAAGGGTTGAAATATGATGAAATTGTATTCAAAAGCTCAAACCAAGCATTATTCAACTTATCCAAACCAAATCTTACCCATTTTCAGGTTTAAAATGTTATTTTATAATTTTTGACAAATAAGGGTAGTTTTCACCCCTAAAAACCGTTTAGCGCCCTTCGGTTCGATATAGATTTTAAGCCTTCGGCTATCACCTACCTCCTGTTAAAATTTCAAGTCAATCCATGCAGGACGAAAAAATTGCGAGGTTTTACCTTTTTTTAGATTCATTCCCTGTACTATTTGTGAAAATGCTGAAAAAAAATTGTTATACACATAAACAAACTGCAGGTGAGAGGATTTACTCCTACGAGATTAGAAGAATGGCGTTTTACCTGGCAGAGCAGTTGAAAATACAGCACAAATTTAATAGACAAGGTGAACTCGCAAGTTATGACTGGCTTTCGTCCTTTTTACGACATCCTGAAAGGGCTTGTTCAAGAAAAAAATTTCAATTTAAAAATAGAAACTAGAACTCATTTTAAACGGATTCCCAAAATTTTAGATTTTTCCGCGAACGCTTAAGCCCTCAAATTAATTAAAGAAATTGGATTGAACGAGAACGGGGCGTGGTTACCTGTGACGTCATAATGCATGTGCCATACCTAACGTTTGAAACGGCTATTGTATGTGGAAGTGTACTGTTTGTTTATTGCATTATATATTTTGTTTGGTAAGAAACAAAACGCTGGACTGTTGATTGAGATGTTTCTTTATTTTATTATATACCTAATGAGTGAGAAAGAAGTGATTAATAAGTACTGTTTGGTTCCCGACAGTCCTAGCACATCCAAGACTGCACCAGAAAAATATGTACAAATAATAAACAGTGGAAAAGTTACTAAATCCTGTAGTAATAGCGCGATTTTTTGACTGTCAAAAACGCTTAGTTAAAAGTCATGTCACAGTTTTTACAAACTAAAGCACAGTAATTTGTCATTAAGCTCAGAAAATAGAAGCCCTGGAGAAAGTCAAGTATAGGAGGAAATCAATGGATATCACACGAATGGAATCTATAGGTATCTCGGAAAATAAGGGTTCAGGCTTGCATTGAGGCTTATGTACGTTCCAAGGCGATTCAATGCGGAGGCGAAAAATGGCAAAAAAAGATAAATGAAGAAATCGCGTTTGGAAAATACGAAAACCCATCAACGAAGAATTTTCAATATCCACTAGAGGTTCTTCTTTTACATTAACTTCGTCAAATTTAAGCTTGCCAGATCCGAATAACTTATGTTATTCAGACATTTATAGGTCAGAAGAAATACAATATAGAACATTTTAATTGATACAAAAAAAATTAAAAGCTTCATCTAGGAGTTCCAAATAATTCATCATTTGTTGTGAACTTGTTAACTAACAAATGTGAGCTAGACAAGCTTGATATCTTTTTAACATTGAAAAATATCAAACTGAATTCACCGTATGGGATATTAGCAGACGATTTTGGGATGCCACTTTCCAGAGTATGAAGCATTATACAAAAAAGTATACCGTTATTAGCCATTCGTGCATTAGATGCTCCTCTCTGGAGTTGAGAACTTCTTATTTCCTACAGAGGGAGATATGAAAATGTACAATGTATTATAGATTGTCATGAAATTTCAATTCAAAAACCAAGTGTTAACTCTTTGTTTTTATTAAAGTAGTCCATCACCATAAAGATATCGGGTTCAGGTAAATTTCCAAAATCTGCTCTAATAAATCCTGTATCTAAGTACTGAATACATCATTCTTCAATAGCAAAAACCACTAACTATTTTAAATTCGAAGATATTGCAGCTGGAACCAACTTTCTCATGTAAATCGCATCGGTGTAATGCCGAATATCATACACTGACATGCAGCAATGTGACGTCACAGTCCGCTCTGCCGCTTTTTATGGGAGCTCCATTTTCAACCTTTAATATCTAAGTAATGGAGAAAGTTCAAGAGCTGAAAATTTTACCTGTTATTTTGATGAATATTTATTTACAATAATAAAAATAAATTAAATAATCCGTATAAATTAACAACAAATACTATTATTTAAGAGGACTCTTGATAGACGTCAGTTTTTATAAAATTATGAAATTGAAGTGATAGACGCAAAGCGAAGGTAATGCGTTGTGGCAACGAATTACCTTGTGAAAAAAGATGATCTGACGTCATAGTTTCGATTAATTTTATAAACTTTAATAATTTTTTTAGGTGGTTAAAAATCATTGAAAAATTTGATATTTTGCATACTTATTAAGTATTATGTTATTTCAGAGTTTACAATAAAAAAAAATTGGTAAATGAGCCTATTGTTTTAATGAAATAAGGTTTTAAAAAACTAACTGAATCTAACTAAACTATATCGTAACCTAAGCTTATCATTTTTCAGATTCTTAAAATGCTTATAAGGGAACCGCATGAAAACACCAACTACCATAAATTTTCAGTTAAAATGCAGATGATTTTTTGAACATAGAAATGACTGAAAAGTCTGTCAGTATTTCTGTGCAATTAGATAAACCAAAAGCAGAAAAAATTGAAGCTAATCGACAGCGGTTAGTGCCGATTATTAAAACAATTCTATTTTGTGTCCATAACAAATTACCAAGATGATGGTATACAGATATTAAAGATAGCTCAAACTAAAATTTTTCAGAAAGTAATGATGACATTTTTAAGAACTCATTAACTTTTCGTATAGATTCTGGAGATTTGAACCTTAAAAATCATATACTAACAGCACCAAAGAACTGTAGAATGATTATTGAGAGAATCCAAAATTAAATAATATTTCGCATTGGGAAGGTTATAACTACCATAAAAAAACACTGCTACAAAACAATGAAAATTTTTTACAATAATTTGCGACGAAACAACCTATATAAGTACCAAAGAACAAATGACATTCTGTGTGAGGTATTTGGATAGTACGTATGATATAAAGGGAGTTTTTTGGGTTTCATTGAGCTGCACTCTACAACTGGCCAATGCATCAAAGAAGCCATGAAAAATCAAATTAAGCAACTTGGATTTTCTATTGATAATCTTCGTGGACAAGGATATGATGGAGGCAGCAATATGGCTGGAAGGTTCAATGGAGTCCAAGCCTTAATAAGACAAGAACAACACTTGGCTATGTATTTACACCGTTTGAGTCATTGCCTTGACTTAGCTATTTCCAAAAGTTGTGAAGTTTCTGAAATTAGGAACATGATGGGTATTTTGGGTAGGGTATGTTCTTTTTTTAGTTGCTCTGTAAAAAGAGTTTTAGTTTTTTAACAAGCCGTTGATGACTTAGAAATAACCGGAACTAAACAAAAATAAGTTAAAACCTCTGTGTGCTACGCGCTGGGTTGAGCGTCATAATAGCGTAATAACTTTTGAAGAACTATATGAAGCAATTTGCAATGATCTTGCTAGTTTGGAACAGGACAATGATATAGAGACTTCAAGTAAGGCAATGGCTTTTAATGCCGCCATTAGAAGAAGTGATTTTGTTATAGCTTCAGAAGTCGCCTCGTTTTTAATGTCGTACACTGTAAGTTTAAGCAAGTATTTACAAAGTGTTGAAATTGATCTTTCCACTGCCTTTTCGGACATAAACAATATTACAAGCAAACTAGAAAATATAAGGCAAAATGGAGAACTCCAATTAAAACCAATTTTCTTGGAGGCCCAACACGCTCTTCAGAGAATTGGTACGACAATTACTATGCTTAGACTTTGCAACAAACAAACAGGAGCAATATAAAAGCAAATAACGAAGAAGAATATTACAGAAGGGTGATATTCATACCTTTCATGGATCATATTATAATCCAAATGAAAGACCGATTCAAACAACTTTCTACTATAAATACCCATAGAAGGTATTAATCCAATACACCTTAAAAAATATACTGATGCCAAAATTGTTGAGGCTGCAAGAATATATGAAAATGATATGCCAGGATCCATGCTGGAATTACAGGCGGAATTAGCGATATGGAAACATAAGTGGAGTGACATTGTCAGTGTTAATCTACCAAAATCATCAACAGAAACCTTAAAACGTGTGTCCAAAGAACGTTTTCCCAATATAGAGATACTACTAAAAAATGTTTCCACAATCCCTGTAACAAGTGCTACGGGCGAGAGAAGTTTTTCATCGCTGAAACTAATAAAATCCTATTTGAAATCAACGATGGGACAGGAGAGACTCAATGGGCTAGCTTTGGCATACATTAATAAATCTAGAGAACTTAATATGAATGATATAGTTAACACTTTTTGTCAAATGGAGGCCATAAGAATTGAAACTTGTAATTGGTCTACTTAGATTATCGTTAATATAAGTTGTATTTATGTATATACTATATTATAATACATTTTTTTGTCAAATTAAAAAACTTAAAGAAATTATTTAACCCCCTCCCCTTTGTTAAATACTAGATCCGCCCCTGTTAATTAGCATCTGATTTGGAAATTTATTAAGATGACTAGCTCGCTTAATTTGTTAAAAAATAAACGAACAGGTACAAAGTAACAATTAACTCGCATAGAAAAATTTGTAGCATTTTTAACGGAGGAAGAAGGGCAATATCTGCTCAAAGTTAAATTAGATAATTTGATCAATCATTATGATGTTAATAAATCACTTCAATTGGAAATTCTTGGTTTGACCACTAATATAAATGATGTTTTGTCTGATAGTGATCAGGCAGAAGATGGAATTGCAGACAGATTTGAAACTTGTATCGCAAAACTGTCATCTCTGGTTGGAAATAGTAGAAATATTACTGCACGTTCCCTTGGTTACTCAAATGTCTCACTTCCTAAAATAAATTTTCTTTCGGTAGAAATAGTACAGAATGGGCCTCCTTTTTTGATTTATTCACCGCTCTTGTTCTAAATAACACAAAATTACAGAGTGATAGTGAAAAACTATACTATTTGAATAGTCTACTGAGAGATCAAGCTTCAGATCTTGTCGCTTCTCTTTCTGTCACTAACCAAAATTTAAGAATTGCTATTGAAACTCTAAGAAATGCGTATGAAAATAAATTTCGGCTTTTGTATACTTTGTTTTCTTCTTCAGTCGAACAAAAACCATTGTCAATGGGTAACGCCGCAAACTTGAAATATTTTTACATAACCTCTAGGAAAACCATAGATCTCATTGATAATATTGGCCTTAAGCTCGAAGATAAGTTTGAATATCTTTTTGTTTTCCTATTAGAACAGAAGTTGGATTATCATTCTAAAAGAGAATTTGAATCTGAAGTCTGAGGATCTGGCAACTAGCAATTTATTTTTTGAATTTGTTAAAAAACGTTATAGTACAGTTTTAGAAAGTGTGAATTTGTTTGAATCATGTTCCAAAAAAGAGTCACGTGTCTCAGAAAATCTAAAATTAGTTTGCATACCTCTGTCACTGATAGAGCGTCTACTTCTTATTCTTCCTTATATTCAGCTAATAAAATTAATTGTAAATTTTGTTCTGAGAATACATATAATCTATATAGATGCAATAAATTCCTATCTTTATCTCCTAACGACAGACACAAGTTTGTTGAATCGAATAGGCTATGTATGAATTTTTCAAGCTCCCAACATTTATTCGCTAATTGTAAGTCCTTGCATAGGTGTCTTAGCTGTGGAAAGCAACATCATTCACTATTGCATTTCGATAATAGCTCTCCAAATACCCGACAAATTTCAAATGGTCATAGAGGACGCTCTATTAACCACAGTAATGAACCGAATCCACCTGCTCGCAACCTCACTCAACAAAGAGATTCAGAAATTAATTCTTTTGTAGATAGAACATATGTACCGATGAATGATATTGGTAATATTGCAAATGCTACCTCTCATGTAAATACTAGTATCACTACTGTTGAATCCCAATCTCGAACAGATAACCAATCTAATGTTGTAGTTGTTTAGTCTTCTTATGCTACCACTCACTCAATTATGAAAATGGTTCTGCTACCCGTAGCTTTAGTTAATGTACATGGTAAAGATGGTAAAACCCATGAAGCTTGTGTTCTTCTGGATTCTGCTTCTCAAATGAGTATTGTTAAGAAGTCCTTTGCTGAAAATTGGATTTACCTTGTCGTTCTTATAATGTAAATATTTCAGGGCTGGGAAATAATAAATGTGCAAAAAGTACAAAAGTGATTGATATAGTTTTTAGTACTTTAATTGATTCTTGTCGAGCATTTCAAATCACCTGTAGTATTATAGATAAAAATATCACTGTATTAATACCTCAATATGCAATCTCTCCTAAAAAATTTTCTTTCCCGTCACATGTTACCTAAAATTTGGCAGACGCCACATTTTTCAATCCAGGAGTATTTGATATCCTCATCGGTGCTGATATATATTTTAATCTTTTTAAAGATGAAGTTATTAGTGTGGGGGCAAACTGCCTACCTTCGTGAGTACAAATTTGGGTTATTCAATACCACTAAAATATCACCCTCAGGCAGATATCAGGTTGATATGCCTATGATTGCTAATACCCATGGTAAAAAACTAGGTCATTCCCTATCTATCGCAAAAAGACGGTTTATGCATCTCGAAAATAAATTTGCTAAAGATAATGAGTATTTTAAAATATATAAACAGGTTTTAGATGATTACCTTTCTCTTGACCATGCTAAAGTGGTACCTTTGTCGTTAATCTCTAATTATAATGAATTGAAATATTTTGTGCCGTATATGGTAATTATTCGAACTTCTGCTGTTTCTTCAAAATGTCATGTTGTGTTTGACTTCTCTTCTCGCTGTGATAATGGAGTTTCTCTTAATGATCTCACTCATAAAAGACATCAGGTCCAAGATAATTTGTTTGACATTATTTCTTCGTAGTTATCGTTTTTTTCCTCTGTGCCGACATCGAGAAGATGTATCGTATGATAGAAATTAATCCAGCTCAACGCAATTTACAAAACTTGATAAGCGTGATAACCCGTCGGACTCTTTAAGATGTATAGAACTTTCTAGACTTTGTTTTGGTCAGAACTGTGCTCCGTATCTTGGTACACGAGTTTTAAAAGATATAGCTTCAAACAATCATCTATATCCTCTTGCTCAAAAGGCCATTTTGCCTCAAACATACATGGACAACATTTTAAGTGGTGTCAATGAAATTGACCAATTGAAAACTCTTTATCTCGAACTAAATACTCTCCTCAATCAACATGGATGTGTCACACCGAGGGTGAATATTTCCGGCTTATCATTAAATTAGCACCCCTTCCTTCCAATTTCTAGTATCTTTATTTTGCTTCACTTTCACCTTACTTTCCTCCCCCCAGTATGTTAAAATCCATTTAACATCATGTGTTGATTTCTAACCTTTGTTTTAAATTCAAATATTTCGCGCGTTCTTTTTACCGGATTCCCGCATCATTAATTTCAACGTGGTCACTATCCCCCCCTCATTTCCGTTAACTCTATGTTAGCTCACTTGTTCAAAGTCATCGATAGTAGATGAGTCGTTCTATGCTTCGCCCAACAAAGAAACAGACGTCAATCTACTTTTACCGCTTTTGTTAATAAGTAGTGATATTATTAGTGAATTTGTTACCCAAGATTATATAGTTATATGTCTCTGGGAAATGGTGAGGTGACTATTTTATTCAATTAATTATAACCGCAATTGGCTCAATTTTCAACGGACATCGTTACCTTCGTTATAATAATAGAGGTTGCAAATCACAGACTCTGATATTGAATATGTGAGAATCTTTTATATACCCGTTCGGTATGAATCTGTTTTAGGAATTTATATTGTTGTTTTTGGTATCTACTTGACAATAGTAGTTTGTGCAACTAGTGTGGATATGATGGCCATATTGCACAAGGACGAAGTTTGAGCTCAATCGTTCGAGTGCGATATGGACAATCCACACGAGTCGAGCAGTATATTTTTTCTACGACCCCCTTGAAAAATCTAGAGAATGAACATTTTTATAAACTGTAATATAACTTCAATTTAAAAATTTTCAATGATTTTATTCATAATTTTACCAGTCAATATCAAGCAGAATAATTATTTAGAAATAAAATCAACAAAAAAATTTCTTCATTGGGATT
The DNA here is from genome assembly GCA_963978555.1 of Galerucella nymphaeae. Classification (NCBI taxonomy): domain Eukaryota; kingdom Metazoa; phylum Arthropoda; class Insecta; order Coleoptera; family Chrysomelidae; genus Galerucella; species Galerucella nymphaeae. The sequence goes on along the minus strand of OZ021715.1, from coordinate 12,354,981 downwards.
CGAACCCTGGTCCACCGCGCGAAGCTTTAGTATGCTTACCGCTCGACTACCAAGGAATGTTCTAGCGGCCAATCTATAACGTCAGATGTATTACATAATTTCATAAAAACTGACGTCTATCAGAAGTCCCCTTAAATACCCATTTTATTCTGTTTTTAGTATTTGTTGTTAATTTATACGGATTAATTTATTTATTTTTATCATTGTAAATGAATATTCTTGATCCAGTGCTTCTAGAAGAGACTTTTTTTTGATAAGTTATTTTGACGTTTCTTTGAAATTGAAAAAAGGGGAGTTGACGAATACTAAACGTGAATGCTGATTGGTGGATTTCATATACGTTCTAGGATGTATATGAAATCATATACGTTCAGTTAACCGATATGGCCAACATTTCCATTCTGTAAACAGTGCAGAAAATTGAAAATATCCATGTGGGTGTAGAAAAATATAATTATTTGTACCTGATATAAAATATGAGTATTTGACTCTGTTGTCACAATTTATCTTGTTTTTTGTTATCTGATATTTGTATCTGCTGTGAGACTTATATTGTTTCATGGTATCTCATTGAGATATTTAAATATACAGTGACTTTATAATTATTATTGTATCTGTATCGCTAGAGTATGGAGGGTGAGTGTAGGCTCACATCACTAAGGCCACATATGACCCATTGTATATCCTCCCAAGGAGTTGTCCTCCTAGGTAATCGTCCATCCCGTCCTTCTCAGGAAGGTGGACAGGTCACCAGGAGACATCTCCTTTATATCGGCAGGTGTAGGCCAAGACTCACCGAACACACACTCTCTTATTGACGATAACTCCGGACACTCGCATAGGACATGCCTGACAGTCTCATCTTCCTGTTCACACATCCTGCATAGAGGTGTGTCTACTAGCCCCATAGTATGGAGGTGTTTCCTTAGTTGACAGTGGCCAGTCAGAAATCCCACTGTTATACGTAGGTTTTTCCTGGTCATCGCCAAGTATTTCTCCGGCGCCATCTTCTCAGGGTCGCACAGGGTGATCCTGGCAAAACTGCATTCTTTGATTCCCTCCCATCTCTCAAGGGATTGAGCATGGGTGTAACGTTTGGCTAGTTCCGCAATTGTCGAAGTCGTCAGGCCGTAGGTGTCACTGGGTCCAAGAATTTTTAGTCCAGCGGCTTCCCTGGCTAAAGAATCGGCAATGCGATTTCCTTTACTCCTGTCGTGCCCTTTAACCCACATCAGGATAATATTAGCTAAATCTTGGTGGCAATCTAGTACTAGCCTCGTTATAACACGTTGTCTGTTCAAGGCTAATAGGGCTTGTCTTGTCAGTGCAGATTATCATGTTTTTGTCAGAAATTCCTTTTCTGATTAGTTCTTTTGTGGCAATTGAGATACCAGCCAGTTCTGTTTGAACCACGCTGGTATTGTTTCCCATTCCCCACTTAATCCTTAGGCTTAGTGCTCTCGAGTAAACTCCACATCCTGAGCCTTCATTCATTTTTGAACCATCTGTATAAATTATTATTGTAATTTATTGTTCTTCTGTATTCCATTTTCCCCAATTGAGGGGTGGTCCTTCAAAATATATCTTTCAATCAATTAATGTGAATGAAGAAGGAACTGGCTATAATTGTTATTATTCAACCACAGTCCATTGGTCTCCTCATCTCTCTTGCTGGTTTATTCAAATCTCATCAATTCGTTAATGTGTGTTAATAGACAAGAGATGAAGATATCTCAGCAAAAGATAGAAAAAATATGAATAATATTAAATAGATAATCACTTTGTAGAGGACTACAAAAATATACTTAACCCTTTAACGATCTCTGGTACATACCACAAGCATATAATTCTAAAACCAGTCATGTAATTCTCGATCTTATGAAATTAGTCAGTGGTTAGAATGGTTCCTGGTAGATATAGATACCAAACACATGTAAATAGCGCGCGCATTGCGATTTAGATCAGCTGTGGTAGCGTAAGATACCAGTGTGCATTACTGATATCCTCTTGTCGAGTTTTAGTGCAATTTGTTTGTTTAATTTTTGAAATATTGTTGTTTACGTATGTGTATCGTCATTTTGAATTAGGTAAGTTATTTATAAGATGTCTGGCTAGTATTGTTAGTTATCATCAATTTTTTTAATCTCTATACATATAAAAATTTTGGATTTATTTTATTACAGGAACATAACCACAAAAACTTGGTTTTTATTTTGTTTCGCCAAAATGCCAATTTCAGTTTTATGAAGCTAATGTTCGTTGCAAAGTCATGAAAAAATATGTATATTTACTTTGCCAACAACATTTTTGCACATTCTCTTAGCGCTAGGAAAATACCGGATGCCCGACCGGAAAATGACCATTATGCATCTTCAATGTTATTAGCTGATATAGTGCGGTAGTCTATATAGTTTATTTTATGAAGGCTATTTGCTTTCTTTTCAGTATGGCCGGCAAACAACCGCTAACTATATCAGAATTGGAAGAAATGGCCGTAGATCTTAGCGATATAGATTATTGCGACTCAGATTTCGGAGGAGATGATGACGCTGACGATGGTCTACCTTTGGACTCCCTACCATTATCGTCACGAAACACATCCAATTCATCTTCACCCTCATTGGTTGTTAACGCTGAGCCCAGCACCTCCTCAAATTTCACGTTGAGAAAAAGAGTACTGAATGCTAATATACCCAACGAGAATGACGACGAAGAAGGTTTTCATGACTCGGATGCTGACCCCGATTTTGACCCAAATGATGTGTTTGATGATCCGCCGAACAAGCTAAAGCGTTTTTTGGTACATAGTGAGTCGTCTTCCGATGAAGAAATGCAAGTAATGATAACTGCTCCACGAAAAAATGTTATGCCACAAGCAAGCAATTCTAAATCTCAACAGATTTATTCTTGGTCAAGGGAAAATGACCAGAATTTGAAATTCAATTCATACAATTACGCTGTCTCCATCAGTGAACGTAACGGTGGATTCCTGTAAACCGATAGAGTTTTTCAAGCTCTATATTAACAACATAATATGTTAAATAATAGTTTCTGAATCAAATCGATATGCAAATCAACAGAAAACTGAGTTGGAATTGAGTTTAGAGGAACTCAATGCATTCTTAGGAATACTGATAGTGATGGGCTTTCACAGTCTTCCCACAATAAGATCATATTGGTCCACAAATAAGAATTTTTCGTTGAACGTGTTGCATTAGTATTTAGCCTGAAAAGATTTTCAAAAATCCTTAGATACCTACATCTTAACGACAATGAGAGCATGCCGCTACCTAAAACCTCTAATTTCGATAAGTTGTACAAACTGCGACCATTATTAGATCATCTTACAGCTGCATTTCAATCAGTCTTTACGCCATACAGACATTTGTCAGTAGACGAAAGTATGTGTGCTTTTAAAGGGCGTACATCGCTCAAACATTATATGCCTATGAAACCCATCAAAAGGGGTTTCAAAATATGGGCGATGGCATGTTCTAGAACAGGATATTTACTTAATTTTCAAATTTATCAGGGAAAAACTGAATCAATAGAAGAAAATATGTTGGGTGAACGTGTGGTACTAGAGCTATCTGAATTCCAAAACCGTGGATACTGCTTATATTTCGATAATTTTTTTACTACAATTCCACTGATGCACAAACTTCTAGACCTAGGTATCTTTGCTTGCGGTACATTCAGGCAAATTAAGAAGCATTTTCCGAAGCATTTGTTCCGCATTGATAAGGATTATTCTCAGAATGAATCAGAATCAGCTGCTGCTGGTGATGTATAACTGGAAAGATCGTGGAAAAAAATGCGTATCTCTTGTGAGCAATAGACACGATTTCAAAACGAAAACCCAAGTCTTACGAACAAATAAAACTGGACAGAGAGACAATGTTCCGTGCCCCGAAGCTACTGCCGATTATAATAGGTATATGGGAGGGGTAGATCTTTTTGATCAATATCATGCAAACTAATCGATTGCTTGGAAATCTCGACGATGGTAGATGCTGCAATAGTTAATAGTTATGTACTCTATAAGGAGACCGTAAAAAAGCAAAATCCCAGTGCCAAACCTATGACAGCTCTGCAGTTCCGGAGTGAACTAGCAGATCAGTTGATTGGAACTTTTGCCCAAAGAAGAAAAAAGGGACCTCCACCTAAGAAATCGTCTACTGCAACTGTCGGCACTCATTTACCCGTCAAAGGTACTTACCGATGATGCGCGCATTGTAGTTCGACGGAAAAAAAGCAAACCCGGTGTAATATTATATGTCAGACTTGCAACGTTGCTTTATGTAAGGACTGTTTTGCACCATACCACTCAAAATAATTATTCTATTTTATGTAAATGTTTTGCAATGAAGTTTTTATTTATGAGAAGTATTATTTCACAGATATAACTGCCATAAAAATAACTGGGCCGCTTTTTTTTGTCTGGTAGTCATAGCTACCACTGCTCAATATGTATTATCGTGTGGCAGTAATGGTCACTGGTAGCTATATTCACCTACAGCTACAGCCCAATTGGCCGTTTCGAAATTTTTTTGAACATTTTTGCCTGTTTCCTGATGTGGTCCTTTAGGATATACACTATCAAAAATCTTGAATTTCCACCAAAAATAGTACTGTGCTTTTTAATACAAATAATTTTGTGTCGTATATAAATCAAGTCACTAGACCAAGTTGTAATACATGCTTGGATCACTTTTTTGTAAAAAAAGCAAGTTACTGGAGGAGCACACTACAATCATATATTTTTAATTTTGAAATAACTGACCATTATCCGATAGCTTTGAAAATTTTTAATTCAAATGTTCCGTGGAAGGTTAACAAAAATAATGAAACAAGTTTTAAAAAAATTATTGACTACAGCAAGTTAAAAATACAGTTGCAAAACCAAACTTGGCAGAATGTATACAATTCACGAGATATTGATTCAATGACTAATGAGGTTATCAATATATTGAAAACAGCTATAAACGATAATACAAATTCTGTCAAGATTTCTAAAAGGGAACTAAGAAATAAAAAACCGTGTATCACAAAGGCTTTACTAAGATCAATCAATAAACAAGAAATGTTATACGTAAGAATGAAAAATGATCCGGAAGATATAAATCTGAGCCAGATATATCGAAAATATGGAAATAATTTAACAAAACTGATACAAAAATCAAACAAATCTTACATTAGTGATATAATTGCTAAAAATGGAAATTCATCTTCAAGTCTTTGGAGATGTATAAATAAAATATGTAGTCCAGTGCGTCCAAATAATGAAATTCGAGAGATTCAGGAATATGATATACTTATAAAAAATAAAGAAGATATAGCTAATGATTTCAATGAATTTTTTGCTAGTATACTTATAGTAGAAAATGGAAATGATGAAAATGAAATAGTTGTTTTTGCTGATATTGAATTCCAACCAGATATCAGGATTTTCATTAAATAGCAGACTAAATGAAATAAATTATGTCCATCCGAAATAATTTATCAGTATAGAACTAGAAATAGAAATTGATGATTTTTTATTTTTATATCAGTGTATGAACCGAGTCAAAAGCATTTGAAAGATCAAAGAAGAGCACCCTCAGATATATCTTGCTTTCCAATGAGATGTGGATGAAATCAAGCAGAGCTATATGGAACTCTCTGTCGATTTGCCAGGGTAGAAACCAAGCTGATGGCCGGCCTTTTAAACGAGACCTCGTTTACTATGACTGGTTAACTTTTGATACAAGGGGTGCTGCGTGGGGATAAACGGGGGCAGCTAAATTTTAATCAGTATCTAAGGTATATACTTACGTATATACTAGACGTTAATGCCTTTTAAACTAGACATCGCTTGCTACGATTGGTTAACATTGCGACCACAACTTACTGGTAATAGTGGTCGTCCGAAAAATGATGCAGACGATGAGGAAAATTTGGATGCAATTGAAGAAACCCCTCAAAGTAGTACAAGAGTAGTAGCTGCGCAATTAGATCTGTCCCACATGATGGTTTGGAGAAGAATAAAGGAACAGCAGCTCCATCCTTATCATTTAACAACCGTTCAAGAGTTGCTAGATGAAGATTATCCTAAATGAATGGGATCTTGCGATTGGTTGTTGACGGAAAACACTCGGAATGCCAACTTCATTAACCATATTTTATTTACTGACGAAGCCACCTTCAACAGAAATGGCATTACGAATCATCATAATGAACACATCTGGGCCGAAGAAAACCCTCATGGAAAAAAAGTCACTTATCACCAAAGAATGTTCAAAGTCAATGTTTGGCTAGGAATTATGGACAACAATCTAATAGGGCCAGTATTTTTTCCAAACAAATTAAACGGTGAAAATTATTTACCATTTTTACAAAACGAATTACCAGAGTACTTGGAAAGGGTGAGTCTCAGAATAAGGCAAAATATGTGGTACTTACATGATGGTGCTCCAGCACATTACACTAACGAAGTTAGGCAACATCTTTGCGAGCAATATCCTGGACGCTGGATTGGAAGGGGTCCTGATGTACCTATTGCTTGGTCAACCAGAGGTCCAGATCTGAACCATATCGATTTTAGCATCTGGGGTTGCATGAAGGACGATGTGTACGTTGTAGAAATTATAAGCGAACAACAACTGAGGAATAGAATCCTTGAGGCTGCAATTAGATATCGTCAGAAGCCATTGCTTTTCCAGAATATTCGGTTTTCGTTAGTAACACATTTGTAAATAAACACATCTGTAAATAAATAAGATTCAATCAAAAATTTGGGACCCTTGAAAAAATTAATTTTAATTCACTTTAATTTTTGTTACTGGAAATTTTTAAAGCATAATAAGAAATGGGCCGTATCTCGATAAAAACTGATGATTGTAAAAAGTATTAGGGGGAAAAAAAGATTCAAAAATAATGTCTTTGAATAATGGTGCCACAACAAGCATTAAATTGTAACGTACACACAAATTTTGGGGGGCTTAGGGGATCTCAATTTCCATAAATTTTTAACGGGGTGCAATAACTTCTCAATTTTTTTTAAGATGATGCTCTTATCATAAGAAAGCCACTTGTCAACTTTCATTATAGTATGTCGAACAACTGTCAACAACAACTTCGAAGGGTTGTAACTTTTTTCGCATGCACATTTGTACCAGGGTAACTTGGGTTGGATCGAGTTATTTTTAGCTCCAGAATATGTATGTGGTATGATTAAGGACCTGCCTTTTTGTTGTATAGCAGTCACATTGTCTAAGTATAACTTTCAAATTTATTATTTCGTGAGTATAAAATAATGTTTCATTTCAGTGGTACATTATCAAATAGAAACTTTAATGTATTTTTCAATATGAATTTTTGTATAAACTATATGAAACAAACGTAACAATCGTAACTTTTAACATCTTCAAATGTTAAATGATAAAAATTGATTCTATTTTTTTTTTCTTGAATAAAATATATCATGACGGTATGTATGTTGATATAATTTTTTTTCTAAGAAGCCCTCCCTTGGCCAGCACCATCTCAGTCTCTTAGGCTTATTGTGGATCCTCCTAGTATTCTGGATACAGCCTATTCAGCCAGTCCCTTCCCTGTATTAGCTCATACAGGTTCTCAGCTGGTTGGTTGTAGAAGGTTGTTCTGGAGTCATTTGGGGTCTACCATACAGTTTCCTCCTTCTGTGGTCGAGCGTCTCACAAATGCATAATATATGCAGAGCTGTTTCGGTATCCTTTTTGCATCTTCTGCATGTAAGGTCTCCGTTATACAGCCCTATTTTGTTCAGGTGCTCTTTTGTGCGGGAAAGTGTCCCGTAAGTAGCCCCTTTATGGTGCGTAGTTTGTTCCATTGAGAGCAGTTCTTTCGCTATTTTTTCTTATGGTTCTTTTATAAATTTATTTCCATGTGTTTGCCTGAGTGTATTTTTCCAGTGTTTTTTGTGTTGTTATTTCACCCACCCCTTCAACCATGACCTAGTTGAGCACCTGGATATACCCACAACTGGTTTGGGTCCGTTCAACAGAGTTGACGATCCTTTTTTTTGTGAGGTGGTTGAAATGCCTTTAAACACGTGTAGTGGACCCAAATGCCCGAAACCATTTGCGACCACTACACAGTGTGGGACTCGCCTTGGATCTGTATTTGGGACGTTACAACAGTTGCGACAAGGTATCTTCCTGCGTCCTACCTTCTACCTTGATGTATTCTTTCCTCGGACTCTTCTGTCTTCATAATCTCGGCTATACACTGTAAGATAGCATCATATGTGCTACTACTTTCAATAGCGGTTTTTAGGAAATTCTCCGAGACTAGCTGATTTCCTATACCCTTGTGTAGGTTTTCCCGAGTACCTACGAATCTTCTAAATTCAAATACTGTGTGGCATGCGTCATCGAAATCTCCACAGTATATACATAGGTCATCCTCAGTTTTCTTGATACCTTCCGTGTACGCTCTGTAGGAACCATGTCCCGATAGGAACTGGGTCATGTAATAGTTTGTTCTCACGTGTTTGCATTTAAACCAAAATCCAGAGTCAGGAATGAGTCTTCTTGTCCATCTCCTTGTATACGCATCCACCCATTCTACCTACCACCTGTCTAGGATATCTTTTCTCACCTCCTGTGCGTTCACCACCGATCACTCTACCAATCACCTGCGCGGCTGTTGTCAATACTGTTTCGTACGCACTAATCACCCTGAGCAGTGTCTGTCTTTGGAAAGAGTCTAACATCCCTTTGTATTTCTTAATATCCAAAACTTTGTATCACGTGGGTGCCCCATACAATATCGTGCAATGTACTGCTCCAAGTAACAGTCTCCTCTTCTAAAAGTCCGGTCCATTTATGTTGGGCATAAGCTTGTTGAGCGCTGTGGCTCTACTCTGCACCTTAACCTTCAGCAGTTCTATATGGTTCCCAAACTTCATCCTGTCATCAAACTGTATGCCCAGGTACTTAATGGTATTGCTAGGTACAATGTTTTCACCATTTAAGCAGAACTTTATTTGTTTTTTATTTCTTGGGCCCTGCAGCACTATAGCTTCCGTTTTGTTTATCACTATTTCCATGTCGTGCTTCTTCATCCATCTATCTATCCTCCCAAGTGCTATATTGCCTATCGTCTCCATTCTTATTGGGTCTCTGGATTCAACAATCCCAACCAGATCATCTGCATAGGCCAGGCTTCTAGCCTCCCTACCTATGTCTATGTTTAAGACCCCGTTGTACAAGATGTTCCACAGGGTCGGGCCCAGCACCGAACCCTGAGGCACTTCTGCGGTAGTGGGTATAGTAAACGTCTTATCAACTATAATTGATCTTAACTTCATATTCAGCGATCGTGTTTATCAAGTATTCACTAATTTGCAGTTTTTGCAGGTCCCTTATGATAAGTGGCCACGTGGCAGTATTGAAAGCATTTTTGACATCTATGGTTATCATTGACACATATGCAGCTTTTGTATTTAGGACTCTCTCCCTTATCCAATTTGCCGTGTGTATTGTCGAGCGCCCTTCCGGAAACCAAACTGGAAATCCGAAATGGCATCCTTTTCGCTCAATTCCATTTCCAGTCGTCCATTAATAACTATCTCCAATAGTTTGCTCACGCAGTTCAACAGACATATAGGTCTATACGATGCTGGAACTCCGACCGGCTTACCTGGTTTCAGTATGAGAGACAACTTTGCACTTTTCTGGTCTATTGGAAATACCTGATTCCGTATTGCGTTATTTATTATACGTAGCAATATTCCAGTCTTTGTCCCTACAACCATTTTTATTATTTCTGGGGTTATTCCATCTGGACCGGGTGCCCTGATTGTTTTAATGTCCCCTACAGCTTGCATTAATTCCTGCGCCGTTACTGGTGGCACATCTGATACCGGTTTTATTAGGAACATGTGCAATTCTGACCATCCCGCTCTTCCAGTGATACACTGTTTCGAGTCGCCAGTCTTCTGAGTTCCTCACCGCATTAGGGAACCAGCCGAGATGTTACCTTAGAGCTCTGAAGTGTTTTAAGGACAGCTTGACTGTCACTATGGATTTTGATCTGCCCATTGTTGTAGGCTCTCATGTTATTTGCTCTTGTACATTCAAATATTGCATAGACCTCTGGTTGAAATACCGAGGCATATTTGCCAAGCGAGACGATTTCCTCGTATTTGCTCGGTTTGCCGAGCTCATTCCTTGATCCGTCTGTGTACCAGATCAGTTCATTCGCACTACTGAGTGGTGGTGCGTTCTCTTCCTCAAGCTCATTTCGATATTAAATGACAATCTCGAAGTTCTTGCGGAAGATATATCTGGTGGTCATGTGGTCTGTGGGTATTTTAAGGATATCGTCTACATGCCTTACTTCTGTGTGCTCTCCCATGAAACAGTCATGGTCCGATGCACTTTCCAGTCGGTTTAGGGCTGCCTTTGCCACGCACATTATAAGATGATGTAGTGGAGGAAGGCCTAGCATTGTCTCTAGCACCGCTGTAGGAGTAGTCTTCATTGCCCCTGTAGTGCCAATGCATGTAAGTCTTTGGACCTTGTTTAGTTTCAGCATTGCAGAGGTTTGTCCAATCTTTGGCCACCAGATCAGAGATGATATCAGTTGATATGCTTATTAATGGTTGAAACACGATGGGTGGTATTGATAAAAATCAGTAGATACTTAATACTTACGGTTTCATAAGTTAATACTAAAAAGTATATTATGAAAGTTTATGCACAAACTGATACTTAAAGTATGTACTGAGAGAGTATAAGTTTGTACTTATGCTGACTAGTTCTTACTAAAATCCTTATTAATAAAGGATAGGTTATACTTATTAAATTAAGTATGTTCCTATAAATTTTTAAGTCTGCTTTTGAAAGTGTATACCTATTTGTTCAAAAAATGTTTGTCGTGCAGCGAGCTCCAATAAAATCGAACGAGAAGATCCTCGTGATCGAGATCATGTGAAATTGTATCGTTTTAACCCCGAAAGTTTGGCATGGTTAACAACACATTTTTTTGACATTGATACCGGAGAAACCAGAGGCGGTGCCATAGACAATATTACCAAAATGAAAATCTTTTTGCGATATATTGCGGATCCAGGTAGGTCTTTTACTTCTCTTAGTATACTTGCAAATAATATATGATGTTATTATGTAACTTTTTGTTATATTTGGCTTTAGGCTTTCAGATTGGTGTAGCAGAAGATATTGGTGTAAATCAAGCAACAGTATCAAATGTGGTATATCTTGTAAGCCAAAAAATCATTGAAAAATCTCATATTTGGATAAAGTTTCCTCATGTATGGTTGTACTTTTTTTTATCTATTTAATTAATTACCTTTGAAACCGTAGGACTATGAAGCGATACGACAGAAAAAACAAAAATGGCGAGCAGAATTTCGCTTTCCAACTGCTATAGGTGCATTTGATTGTACGTTGATAGGAATTAAAAAAGTTGGGGAAAATCATCATGGTAACGAATACATTTGTCGCAAACAATTTCCCGCAATAAATGTACAAGCAACATGTAACGCCGATGAGTTATTTACAAGTGTCAGTGCAGAATGGCCAGGTTCTGTACATGCTAGCAGGATTTGGAGGAACAGTCACATCTGTGGTGTATTAAGAACATTTGGCAATGCAGTATTGTTAGGAGATAGGGAATATGGTGTTGAAAACTGTTTAATGGTCCCATTTAGACAACCAAGAACTGCAGAAGAAGTAGCATATAACAACCTTTTAAAGAATAAACGTGTAATTATCGAAAGATGCTTCGGACAGTTAAAGCAACGATTCCCTTTATTACAAAATACAATTAGACTGCCAGTAAGAAAAGTGACATCCATTATCATAGCATGTTGTGTTCTTCAAAATATTGGAAAATATTTAAAAGATGGAGAAGTGTTTGAAATTGAAGAAGGCTTACATCCAGACGATGAAGATGAAGACGAAGTGAAAGGAGAACCTGTTGGACTCATTGAACTTCGAAGGAAACGTCAAGTCATACAAAACCGTTTAGCTACAATTATTTACGCCAATCAAAATATCTAGGTAAATACATCGGACCATGACTGTTTCATGGGAGAGGACACACAGAAGTAAGGCATGTAGATGACGATATCCTTAAAATACCCACAGACCACATGACCACCAGATATATCTTCCGCAAGAACTTCGAGATTGTCATTTAATATCGAAATGAGCTTGAGGAAGAGAACGCACCACCACTCAGTAGTGCGAATGAACTGATCTGGTACACAGACGGATCAAGGAATGAGCTCGGCAAACCGAGCAAATACGAGGAAATCGTCTCGCTTGGCAAATATGCCTCGGTATTTCAACCAGAGGTCTATGCAATATTTGAATGTACAAGAGCAAATAACATGAGAGCCTACAACAATGGGCAGATCAAAATCCATAGTGACAGTCAAGCTGCCCTTAAAACACTTCGGAGCTCTAAGGTAACATCTCGGCTGGTTTCATAATGCGGTGAGGAACTCAGAAGACTGGCGACTCGAAACAGTGTATCACTGGAATGGGTCCCAGGACACAAAGGAATTACTGGCAATGAACAAGCTGACGAACTCGCAAGAGCGGGATGGTCAGAATTGCACATGTTCCCAATAAAACCGGTATCAGATGTGCCACCAGTAACGGCGCAGGAATTAATGCAAGCTGTAGGGGACATTAAAACAATCAGGGCACCCGGTCCAGATGGAATAACCCCAGAAATAATAAAAATGGTTGTAGGGACGAAGACTGGAATATTGCTACGTATAATAAATAACGCAATACGGAATCAGGTATTTCCAATAGACCAGAAAAGTGCAAAGTTGACTCTCATACTGTAACCAGGTAAGCCGGTCGGAGTTCCAGCATCGCAGAAGCAAAAAAAAATACGGGTCTTAATTATGGCCCCAGTCTCTTAGAAGTGTCATGACCGTAGTTTAGTTAATCTGAATATTCTAAAAAAGTCCATATGGGGCATTTCTTCAAAATAATTGGGCCTAACAAAAATAAGTCTTGGGTATTCCATCTCTATGAAATTAAGAACTTCCAAATCATTTTCCATAATATCATCTCATAGAACCTCATCATCATAATCCATTATATTTTCAAAAATTACAAATTGTCACGAACATTCACAAAATTTTCTCAAATATTTGAAGTTAAGGAACATTCAAATTAGTTTGAGGGCAGAAACTTGGTCAGTTGTACGCCTTTATGGGTGGCTATACAATATAACAAAATAAACATTGTTGAGTTATTATTGGAAAATGGAGTCGATCCAGAAATAACGCAAGATAATGACTGTTGCATCCATGTTGCTGTGCGAACAAGCTCATTAGACATATTCAAGATGCTGTTGGAATATCGAGCTAATATTAATTGTCGAACGGATTTTGAAAGTCATTCCATCCACTTAGGTGGGATTGGATTTCTTAAAATACTTACTTAATCTAGGAATAAATATTAAGCTTACTGATAAATATCAACGCACTCCTCACAATAATGAGGTACAATTTTACATGAATTTTAATAATTATACCATGGAGACTATCTAGTCTCCATGAGTTATACCGTTGATTGAGGAGTTTGGGAAGATACGCAATGCAATACATTTATTTGTAGCAGACGACGTTTTTCATTCTCCTTACGCCGATTGACCCCTGGCCCTAGTCACGACATTTGTAAGGTGGAGCCTCTGGTGGCCCAACAAGGAAACTCTCATTTCATCTCACGTCTCGCCAGATGCAGCATAACAGAAGGTTTAAAATAAATAAATAAATAAGTATTAATTTCTATGAAATGGGCAACAATACGGGATTCGTACTCGGCGCTTAGCGTTTATTGAGATAATGACGTTAGGATAATGTTTGAAGGAACTATTTGTCGTCGATTTATGTATGAAAACCGTATGTAAAAGTCGCACTAAACACCAAATCATAATTTCCAGTATTATGAAATGAATTCATGTATATTCGCTGAAAAATAACATTTTACCGTTCAATCAACTGTTTCATCTAATGCAAATGGTAGAAGGAGTAAAGTAGGTAGTCTGTATCCACTCAGAAATTAAATTTGATTTAGACACTGGGAATTTAAAAAAACTGATTATATTGTCTTTATTTTTCTTTTTATTACAACATCCCCTATAACAACAGGTATTTTGTTTTTTCATCTCCATAATTCAATAAATTTAAGAAGCACAACGAAATTCAAAAATAAAAAATACTTATACTGCTGGTACCGATCAACTGCCGACTCAAACAAATGCAAAACCGATTATAAATATCGAAGTGAACGTTCAAAAACTACCCTGTCTACTGTGCTACTGATCACAGCTCGCCTGACAAAATTCTCGGGCTCGACGATAGTGTCGCTATCCCATTCTCGGGCACTTTTCGCGCTACATTTTGGCTCGTAAGGTTGCGTATCTTCCCAAACTCCTCAATCAACGGTTATACATTAAATTTTTGCGAGGTCAATGTCGCTATAACTATCGTCCTCAAGTCCAATATCAATCTTTTCAGAAGTTTCGTTTATAGTAGGTAGATGGATAGATAGATATAAGAACCCTCTACTTTGATTACGTGTAAGATTGCATTTTTCCAAATAATATGTTTTTTGATACCAAGTAAGTACAAACTCAACCATGAAGTCAGTTCAATAACAAGATATATCAGTATATATTTGATAATTTGTTGTAATCTTTGGCATATCGACCTACTGTATACCTGAATTGTGGGTTCGTAAATAATCTCTTGACAATGGATTTCTTGTTGATTTTGTATCAATAAACTAATATTTGTCCTTTTAATGACATCATTGATCTATGAATCACTGTCATATGTCAAAGTCATATATTTTGTATTCTATCAAAAATAAACTAGTCTTATGCTGATAACTCAACTAAATACACGTGTTTCATTTTCACTCTGTTTAATAGGTTATGGGCCCAGTCCCAGTCCCAGTATATTTGAGTAGTATTTTTTGAGTGTGTAATGGCTAGTAATAATTATATCGCGAGTGTACCTAAACTAAAAGGTCGCGAGAATTATACGGAATGGGCGTTTGCTGCCGAGAACTTACTAGTTCTGGATGGTTTTTCCAAATGCATAGAAGGAACAGAAACAGATGCCAATAAAGTGATACAAGCAAGGGCCAAGCTCATTTTAACAGTAGATACTTCGATATTTATTCATATCAAAGATACCACAACAGCAGAAGAACTATGGAAGAAATCAAACACGTTATATGATGATGCCGGTTTTGCCAGAAAAATCAAACTGCTACGATCATTAATCTCAGCGCGCTTAGAAAATATGGACAGCATGGCGAATTACGTGAACCACGTGATAGAAACGTCGCAACGTTTAAGAAGCACGGGATTTAATATCGATGAAGAGTGGATAGGATCTCTATTACTAGCAGGGCTATCAGACAAATACTTTCCTATGATTATGGCAATCGAACATAGTGGCATAAAAATAACTTCAGATTCCATAAAAACTAAATTGCTGGAAATGGAAGATGACGATAAGGTAGGAAATGCTTTTATCAGTAAGTCATCATGGAACCAGAAAAAGGTTGGTAGTTATAACCAACCGTCAACTTCAAATGTCAATGCCAAAAATGTGAAACGGGAAATTCGATTTGCATGTTCTTAACCTTAAAAAGGCGAAGCTGGAGAAAGAGTTGAATAAAGATCAAGTTGTAAGAGAAGGAGAGAAAAATTACACTATTTTGTAATGAAATATGTGCAATTGCTTCGCCTTTTTAAGGTTTAGAACATGCAGTTGCTTCAAAAGCACCCATCTTTGTAGTTCCATGGTGCCGAAAGTACGTGTTTTCTCCGTTTTGTACTGTTCTATAATTTTTTGTCGCTTTGGACGTGCAGGTAACGGTGGTGGCAGTGTTGAAGAGGACACTGAAGCAACTGACGGACCTGCCACTTCATCGGACTGCTTTTCTATTTGTTCGTCAGAACGGATTCCGACTCCAAAATGTCCTGAAACGGAATATTACACTAGCTTATATAAATATAATAAAAATTAATTATTTTACCAGGTGTTTTGTTAAGAATAGGATTGCACTCCTCTTCATCCCCCTGAAGTGGGAAGGGAAGGCATGATAACTTACTTTCATAATGTTGTTTAAGCGTGGCTAAGACGTGTTGTTTTCTCTTATTTATTGCGGGAGTTTTCCCTCTATTTAAAATAGGGTCAGGTGAGGCAAGAGCATTTTTGGGGCAAGTGCGTTATAAGCCTGAAAATATCTTAGCCTATTAAATAGAAGGAATCTATAATAAGGATATTCTACCTACAAGTATACTAAGCTACTTGACAAAGGGTGGCGCTGACAGACTTGTTTGTCGTTGTTTTAAAATTTCCTTAACGGCTCATTGTTTGTAACCTTGACGTGCATAGTTGTACTCGGTGATTTTGTCGTGACAAATTGAGCTGAATTTTTGTTGTTTCAAATAAAGTAATTGGTAAGTATACACTATCAAATACGTAAAATCTAATGGAATAGTCAGTGTTTTCGTATAACTACAGAAAAATTGGAAAAATGTTCATTTTGATATGATCTCTCATTTTAAGGTTATTTGGTATGAGCGTGGCTGTAAACGAGGGAAAGTGCGTTGTAGTACGCACTTGCCCCACAGTGTAATTTTAGTAGTACGCACTTTCCTCACAGAGTAATTTTGGCGGTAAAGTGTATTCTATTTAGGTTAGATTCTCAATAATTATTATCTGAAAATCTGAAAGAGGCAAGAATTATTCCAAGGAAACTTTCCTTCAGGCTATAGAAGATGTTAAAAGTGGAAGGTACTCTGCATATGCGGCAAGCAAATTACACAAAATTCCGCTAAATACTCTACTCGATCACATTAAAGGAAGAAGAGGTAAGAAGTCAGCCTCATATGGCCGTGCTACAGCACTTTCTGCAGAGGACGAAAATAAATTGTTTAACCACTATGGAAAAGCATGGGTTTGGTCTCTCGCGAATGGAAGTAATGGATTTAGTGGGCAAATACGTTAAAGCGAATCAACTAGATACTCCGTTTTAGAATTGTATTCCTGGAAAAGATTGGCTGTTTTCCTTCATGAAACGTCATAAGCTATCCGTTAAACAGCCGGAAAATGTTGAGATAGCAAGAAGATATAAAAATTCCCCCAAAGTAAACTAATACAATCGCATATACGTATTTATATCAGTTTGTTTTTTCAAAATTCCCTGAAATTATTCCATATATCAATTTTTCGAGTTTTTTCCCTTAGAAATGTATTGCGAACACGCTAATTATATCGTCATGGGGAGCATAACTTATTCCCACATAACATAAAAAAATACGACTTTGAGAAAGTTAACTTTTATAAATTTTACTCCGCACTTACCTCACCTGACCTTAATAGGGTTACCCCGAACAAATTTGGCCACAAATGTTAAATCCGTCTCTTCAGTTTTTGAAAAAATACTCTCATTATCTTCTGTATGTTCCTTGTGGTATATTATTCATTCTTTTTTTTTAATTTCTTGGGAAATTAAACCACAATATTTTTGAATTCTTTATTTCAACGTTTCGGTAGCGTTCCAGCTACCGTTGTCAAGAAAAATAAATAAAAATTGATTTTTATCCCTAACTGACACAACGGAAAAAATTTGACAACTAGACAATCAAAAAAAAATTTTGAAGTTTAAGACTGCAAAATTTTGTTATCAAATTTTTATTAAGGTCCATTCATAGTAGATCATATCTCCGGTAAAATGTTAAATGAAATATTTCATTTTATGACATTCCAACGATATGATAGTCTACTAGAAATGGAATCCAGTGAAGTGCACGTTCCAGGAACGGTTTTTTTAATTGGGAAAAATGCAATCTTACACGTAATCAAAGTAGAGGGTTCTTATATCTATCTATCCATCTACCTACTATAAACGAAACTTCTGAAAAGATTGATATTGGACTTGAGGACGAAAGTTATAGCGACATTGACCTCGCAAAAATTTAATGTATAACTCATGGAGACTAGATAGTCTCCATGGTATAATTATTAAAATTCATGTAAAATTGTACCTCATTATTGTGAGGAGTGCGTTGATATTTATCAGTAAGCCTAATATTTATTCCTAGATTAAGTAAGTATTTTAAAAAATCCAATCCCACCTAAGTGGATGGAATGACTTTCGAAATCCGTTCGACAATTAATATTAGCTCGATATTCCAACAGCATCTTGAATATGTCTAATGAGCTTGTTCGCTCAGCAACATGGATGCAACAGTCATTATCTTGCGTTATTTCTGGATCGACGCCATTTTCCAATAATAACTCAACAATGTTTATTTTGTTATATTGTATAGCCACTCATAAGGGCGTACAACTGACCAAGTTTCTGCCCTCAAACTAATTTAAATGTTCCTCAACTTCAAATATTTGAGAAAATTTTGTGAATGCTCGTGACAATTTGTAATTTTTGAAAATATAATGGATTATGATGATGAGGTTCTAGTAGATGATATTATGGAAAATGATTTGGAAGTTCTTAATTTCATAGAGATGGGATACCCAAGACTTATTTTTGTTAGGCCCAATTATTTTGAAGAAATGCCCCATATGGACTTTTTTGGAATATTCAGATTAACTTAACTACGGTCATGACACTTCTAAGAGACTGGGGCCATAATTAAGACCCGTAATTTTTTTTGCTTCTGCGGTCATGCTAGAATAAATTGTGTGTAAAGTACGTACTTTAGATAGATACACATTCGAGTACGTGAAACTTTATATTACGCACTAGTGTGTAAAGGAAAAATTCCAATATGTATGTAGTTATAGGTAACTAGTCTTATAATTATATATTTCTTCTTTTCCCTTCGGAGCCGTCCCTTCGCCGGTACCACCTCAGCCTCCTGGGCTTATTGTGGATACTCCTAGTGTTCTGACTACAACCTATTTAGCCAATCCGTTCCCTGTATTAGCTCATACAGGTTCTTTGCTTGTTGATTGTAGAAGTCTTCTGGAGTCATTTGGATTCTGCCATACAGTTTCTGCCTTCTGTGGTCCAGCGACTCACAGTTGCATAGTATATGCAGGGCTGTTTCGGTATCCTTTTTGCATCTTCTGCATGTAAGGTCTCCGTAATTATATATTTATAATAAGCGGATATTAAATCTAAGTTTTCTCATAAATGGAAAATTGAAACCCATAGAATTCGGTGCAGTAACCTAATAATTAATGTTGAATTATTGAGTAGGTACTGGAAAATCGAACGGTAAATAGGCATAAGCTGGTGGTTAGTAACCATTCCTTTGTAAATTGAATCTGACATTTAAAATTTAAATTGAGATCTTCCCACTAATAGTGGGAAGATCTAGGGTAATCAATTGTATTTATATTCAAGTATTGAATATTTTTTGGAAAAATATAGTTAATCCTAGTTAATAGCCTTCTAGGTATTACTAATCGGTTGCTTTGAATTTCGATTTTTATTATGTATACTTGCAATATCCAATACTATGAGTAGTCCTTTGGAAATTGAATAAATAAAAATAATTAGGTAAAGTTGTTAAATATCAATGCTGCGAGATAGGGAATTATAACATCGATATCTTCTTTATGTTCCTTGTGGTATATTATTCATTCTTCTCTTTCTTTATTTCCTCGGTACACATTTCAATACATAAAATCACAAAACTGAGTATACATATTTTGAAAACAAAAGTAATCATACACAAAAAAAGTAACAACAAACGCGTTTTATTAACAACATTTCCAATATAACCGAAAAAAACGCGCTATCCCACTAAAAACCGTTCCTGGAACGTGCACTTCACTGGATTCCATTTCTAGTAGAGTATCATATCGTTGGAATGTCATGAAATAAAATAGTTTATTTCACATTTTGCCAGAGATATCATCTACTATGAATGGACCTTGATAAAAATTTGATAACAAAGTTTTCCAGTCTTAAACTTCAAAATATTTTTAATTGTCCAGTTGTCAAATTTTTATCGTTGTGTCAGATAGGGATAAGAAATTAATTTTCATTTAGTTTATCATTACAACAGTAGCTGGAACTCTACCGAAACGTTGAAATAAATATTTTGAAAACATTGTGGTTTATTCCCCAAGATATAAAAAATGAAATAATCCAATATGTAATAAATATAGTAATAGCGGCCGCAACTTAAGCCGCGTTTACACCGGAGCTGACAACATTGCTGCCAGCAAAAGCTGACAACATTTACAAAAATCGTACTTTTAATTCCGTCAACATTTGCTGCCAACAATGCTGTCAGCACCGAAAAGTG
Organism: Galerucella nymphaeae; assembly: GCA_963978555.1. NCBI lineage: Eukaryota > Metazoa > Arthropoda > Insecta > Coleoptera > Chrysomelidae > Galerucella > Galerucella nymphaeae. Next base: position 12,334,665 of record OZ021715.1, on the reverse strand, counting down.
TTGGCAGCATTTACCCACCAGTAGTCGGTAAAGATCAAAGAATGTTGTCCAACATATGCTGGCAGCAATGTTGACGGGACTAAAAGCGACCGTCAACAATGTTGGCAACACTCACCTTAGGGCACGTGGTTGGCCGCCATGTCGTTCCGACAGCGTCAGTACTCTAGTTGCGACTGTTGATGGTAGTACGTACGTCTGTGTTGTTTGGTGTCCGTGTTTCTCAACTCAATATGAACAGCGACAGCATTGATAGTGAAATTGATTGGTCGCGTGAAACAGTCATGCAATTGATTGACCTATATCGAGAGCAACCAGTTCTTTGGAATCCGATGGGCCCTGATTATAAAAATAAAAACCTAAAGAACTATGCATGGAATGACATTTCGCGGGAGATAAAAGCCAGTAATTCGGAAGTACAGGCAAAAGTGAAAACATTGTTGGCACAGTTTCAAAGAGAACTTAAGAAGAAGAAGAGTGGTTCGGGGGCAGACGAGTATATAAGCAAGTGGTGTTATTTTAAAGCGATGCTGTTTTTAAAGGATAAAACTACTGCACGGAAGATTAAAGAAGCTGGGATTGCCACTGACGACAAAGAGGCTGCCGATGAAACAGTGCAGGCAAGTAGTTAACAACTTAAGATTATTTTATCAAATTGTCACATATTTTAATGTCACTTTTATAGGTTAAAAAAGTTAAACATAAACACAACGGTCTAAAATTTGTTACAAAATATATAATGTAATTAACACTACTTTAATTGTTACTTTGTTATTGTTGTTAATTCAACTATACGTTATAATATGTGCAAACGTCCTTATGTACATTTGTATCTTAGGCCTAGTAGTTGTTTTGCCATGGCACTGAACCCTCTTCACTTTGAAAGTAAACACTGATTTCATCACGTATTTGTTTGGCCAGCTGGGAAGGTTTTTTTGGAATCTTCTTTAAACGAAGTAGAGTTTCTCTAGGCATTCCATCAACTCTCCATTGTCCTGGCACTAATGATCCTGTAGCTAGGTCCTCGACATCAAAAGCTCTGGGAGGTGTATACGTTGAAGCTGATGACATACTTCTTCGCAAAAAGTTATGCAGGTGACAGCAGGCTAAAACAACTGTGTCTGCCCGCTCTGGTTCCAATAACATTGGTTTCCTCAACACACGGAAAACCACACTCATTATTCCGAATACATTTTCCACTACTCTACGGCCCCTGCAGTGGCGATAGTTGAAGACACGTTTTACACTTGCCTTATCATGCAATCCAGGAAACGCCTTCATGATGTTAATTTTTAAAGGAAAGGCATCGTCAGCCAGGAAAAAGTAGGGTACCGGTAAGTACTCCCTTCCTGGAAGGAAACTTGGGTCGGGAAGATTCAAAGTCTTATTTTGAAGGTGTTGTTTTAAGGTACTATTGTCAAACACTCCACCATCAGATAACCGTCCTTGGCAACCAACAGAGACGTAAGTAAAGCAATAATTTGCATCAACAACAGCCAGGAGGACAATGCTGAAATAACCTTTATAATTGAAATATTCACTTGATGTGTTGATGGGTGCCTGATGGGTGCCATGCATCACATGTTTCCCATCCATGCTTCCAATGCAATGCGGAAAATTCCATTGCGAGTTGTACTCTTTGGCATGATGTAGCCATTCTTCTTTAGTATTCGGCAACTGCAGAATGAAATGTATTTTAAAGGGGTCAGTGATCCATACAGTCAAGATATAAGTGCCAATATACCATAATCTTATAAAAAATAAACGTTTATTTCAGCAAAAGATTTAAAACTAGTGATTTTTACCTACTCTGTCAACTCAAGGTAATGTCAACTGTAATGTAATGTGGTTTTATTTTTAGGAGGACATTGCAGAGGAGGGCAATGACACATCAATCACAACTGCCGACAACACACCTAAAACAGGAACGGATCCTCCTCGAAAATTGACGAAGAAGAGGAAAGCTTCAATGGTGGATGAAGCTTATCAAGTAATGAAAAAAGTGTCTAGCCAGTTAAATCAGGCAGGAATTGAAGACGAGTTTGATATCTTTGGAAAAAACGTTGCGTGTCAATTACGAAAAATTATAAACTCTCGGGACCAAGCACTTGCAAAACACAGGATTAATACCATTTTGTTCGAAATGGAACTTAATCAGTTACCGATGGGTCCAGAGCCATCAAGATCAACCAGTGCATCTTCCTACATTCAGTCATACGATCCATCAACATCTAATGAAATCCATTCATCCATCAACGCTGCAAGTCCCATTTCTGCTCAGTGGGCTCCTCAACATGACGAGTGCAATGATGCTTATTGTGATAAAATTATTCAATCTATCGGTTTATCATCAAATAGTAACTAAATTTCTATGGAAATAAAGCTGTTTTGATTTGATATATATTATTTATGTATGTCATTAAACTTTGAGTGAAATATTCACTAATGGCCGTATTCACCAACTTCAACTCTAATCATGATTAGGTAATTGTGATTAAATAAGTAATCTTGATTAAGTCAAATTGCTATTCACCAAATTGTTGTTTGGTAAAATTAAGCAATCAGGGGTTAACTTTGATTTACAACTTGGCAACATGGATATTTTCTCAGTGTCACCACCCAAAATACGAATGTTTTAGCTTGTATAGGCAGATACTGCTAACACTTTACATTTTTAAAGATCGATTTAACCTTACTGGATTGTTACTAAAAAATAAAAAAACCTTTTAATTCAAAGTTACTTGGTATTTTATTTGGGACTACCCTACTGGGGTGGTATAGTCATCATACTAATTACAAATAGGCTTGATCAGTCTAAATCTTTTATAAAAGTTGTATTCATCCATTGTTTGAAAATAATTAGTTCTTTCTAGTAAAGTCATCTGCAATAATGTCCAAATCATCGTCATACACAGCTGATCTTCAATATTTTCCTTGTTCCAGAAAAAAATAAACCAACGAAAAATCAAAAATTGTAAAGGACAAGATAAATTTGAAGGTTTGGGTTATATTGTTTGATTGTTATGTTCACTTCTGTCAGAATAAACGGCGATTATCTTTAAAACCGCTCAAATTTGGCCGATTAAGTTAATTTCTTGTTTAAGCACTAATTCTCTGATTTAAAAATTGGTGAATACGAAATTAGCTGCTTAACCACAATTAAAAGTTAATTGTAGATATTTTACTTTGGTGAATACGGGCATAAGTTTCTTTAAACCAACCAATTTCCCAAACAACTATTATTAGCCTACTAACAGCATAATACAGGGTGTTTCATTGGGAAATGGGCATACGGTAAGGGTAGGTAGAGGTCGCCTAGGTGGTTCTAAAAAACCCCCATATGATGGGTCTAGCGCTCTTTATAACCGAGATACAGGGTGTTTTATAAATTTATCCTATTTCTTTCGAATCTCATAACTTCCGAATTACCCTGTATATTATTTTGAGATTTGGTACACGTAATAACCATTACCTAGAGAATCCATCAAAAGCATCTCCAAAAAGATAGTGCAGGTCCGGCTTAATAAAAAATTTCAAAACTCGTCTTTCCTAAAAACAACACTCTGTATATGGATTTTTTTTAAATTGCTCTTTATAATTGGAAAGCGTATAAAAAATCGAATCTACTTATTTCGTTTTCATTTTTCCGCAGACAATTTTACTACCAAAAATTTACCGTCAAAGTTATAATTTATGCACGTTTTTGGGGTTAACAATGGTATCGGAGAGGTTTTTTTTTATTTTTTAGCTTGAAATGAAATCCATTTAATGCATCTAGAGAAGCATCCTAGAAATTCAATTGAGTTTGTATGTTTACGAGTACAGACAACTAAAAAGTGTGATTACAGGGCCGTACTTAGAACATACTCACTCAGTATGTTTCGAATATTTCGAACACCCTGTATAAGAATATGTATCTGGAAACTATGCACTTCTTCATTTGAATAACAAGAGTTAAATACGAGAAATGGATTTATACTTCAAAAAACAGAGAGATTTTTATTAATTTTATTAATTGACATGAACAGAAAACAGGAAATTCTAACAACATTGTCCAAACGAGTACTTTTAACATTTTTTTGAAGTATAAATTCATTTCTCGTATTTTACTCTTGTTATTCTAAATGTAGAAGTGCATAGTTTCCAGATACATATCCTTATACAGGGTGTTCGAGATATTCGAAACATATTGAATGGGTATGTCCTAAGTACGGCTCTGTAATGACATTTTTTAGTGGTCTGTACTCGTAAACATACAAACTCAATTGAATTTCTAGGATGCTCCTCTAGATGCATTAAATGGATTTCATTTCAAGCTAAAAAATAAAAAAAAACCTCTCCGATACCATTGTAAACCCCCAAAACGTGCATGAATTATAACTTTGACGGTAAATTTTTGGTAGTAAAATTGTCTGCGGAAAAATAAAAACGAAATAAGTAGATTCGATTTTTTATACGCTTTCCAATTATAAAGAGCAATTTAAAAAAAATCCATATACAGGGTGTTGTTTTTAGGAAAGACGAGTTTTGAAATTTTTTATTAAGCCGGACCTGCACTATCTTTTTGGAGATGCTTTTGATGGAGTCTCTAGGTAATGGTTATTACGTGTACCAAATCTCAAAATAATATACAGGGTAACTCGGAAGTTATGAGGTTCGAAAGAAATAGGATAAATTTATAAAACACCCTGTATCTCGGTTATAAAGAGCGCTAGACCCATCATATGGGGGTTTTTTAGAACCACCTAGGCGACCTCTACCTACCCTTACCGTATGCCCATTTCCCAATGAAACACCCTGTATAACCAATCACATATGTATTTGATTTTTGGATATGGAGGGAGGCAATCATGGGACACTTGGTTATATACAAGTATTCACTTACCTTTATATTATCCTTCAACTCATCAATCAAAGCTGCACAAACTTCAGGTATTATTCCAGAAATTGTAGATTTTGACACTTTAAACAGGTAACTGAGACTAGAGTAAGAGTCTCCACTGGCCAAGTATCTCAAGGTCACTGCAAGTCTTTCTCGTGCAGGTATTGCTAGCCTGTAATTGGTGTCTTGTCTCGCAATTTTAGGTCCAATAGCTGTGAGAAGGTTTTCAAAGTCGTTACTTGTCATCCTCAAGAAGTTTTTAACGCTGCCGTCACACCTCAACTCTCTTGACAATGGATTAATATCGTCCTGATTTAAATCTGAAAGTAAGTCACTTCCACTATACACAGATCTGGCCCTAAGGGAAGGCCTTACCCAATATCTCTTTGGTCTTTTCTTTTTACCTATGATGACGCACGCTGCTGCTACCGCCGCAAGTTGCTCGAGTGTTGACATCTCGGAATGCCGAATGCAACTAAACGCACCAAAGCGCTAAAACGTTGTCAACACATGTTGATCAGTCTAGGGAATTCGCCAACATTTGCTGCCAGCATTTGTTGATAGCAATGCTGCCAACAAAAGCTGGCCAACATTTGCTGACAGCATTTGGTGTAAACGCGTCTTTACTTCTTCCGTTCAATAGAATCTACGTTCTTCTTGTTTAACTAGTTTGTTCAACTTTTTGATAATAATAGGTAACGTAAAATATTATAAAAATGATCATAAATAAGAGAGCTCAGAAGATTTCTTCCTCGACTTTTTTTTGACATATGTGTATATTGTGGTGACATTCACTGAGACCTGAAAGATCCATTGCGTCTTCTTTTAGTTCATGAGGAAAGTCTAATAGATCTATTTTAGGAATTTTAATGAATATTCGGGATCTCTCGAAGTTTGCAATTCCCTATTCCAGTTAGCTTTTGGTCCGTCTGTCTTTTTCAAACGTCTGGAATTAGAGGAAATTGACAAAAAAAAGGTAATTAGAGAAAAAGTTTAATAAACAGGAAACTGTCAAATCGTATGAAATGCATATTCAAATATACCAATATTAACATAACGTACTAGTATTTCTTAATTATTATTATAAACGATGGAGTTTTTTCATGTTATCGATTATCCGAGCTTGACTAGAGCTCCTGATTAGTTCATTTGACAAATGCGTGAAATAGTCAGTGTGATGTTGATATAGTTGGGTGAAATTGTTTCATATGACATGAAATTATGAAAATGTTTCCACTACTAGTTATTAAATTGACAATTATTGCTTCTTCTAGCCAACTGAAAAGTTGAATTTCTCTAATAGTGGTTAATAATTTTTTATTATTAAACTGGGTCAATAATTGACAAATTCAAATATTTTGAGAATTCAGGGATAGCAGTTTAGCAAAAACTTCTGCAACATAATTTTGTATACCCAGGAGATTGTCTTTAACATATTTGCTGCTTGAAATTACCTATCAAGATGGAATTATTTGATTAAAAACGCCATCAGTTTAAAATTCGCGCTCAACCAAAAATGACTGATAACATGACGAGTACGTTCATAATATATCAAAAACTGACAGTGTAGGTACTTGTTAATCAGACGACGGGGTAAACGTTTCTCGTGGTGCGTCTGTGGATTATTTTCAATTTGTGTTAAATTTGGATAGTAGTGTGAAAAATTGTATATACTAAAATTGGTTATAAAAGCTGCCAGAAAAATGTTCGTCAGTCTTAACCAAAATTTCTGTTTTGGAATATTCTTTGCAGATCCTTCATATGCTAAATTATAATTTGCCGAATCTGTATCCTAGAAGACCCGACAGACGTTTCCTAAATTTTTCTAGCAAATAAAAGAAGTTATAGTTTTTTCCCGATCTAAGAAACTGACTTAACATGACTTAGTTGAAATGGGATTAAACCATAAAACTCTTCGGAAGAACCGCACTATACCTACCTGATGAAAAATAAAGTAATTATAATAAGAATGACCCAAAAGTTTTATAGAGTTTCCAGGTAATAGTTCATTATTCGCCAACAATATAAATACTACCCTGCGGGTGCTAATACTTTTATGGCATTATCGCATGTCATTATCCCTTTTCAGGTAATGTCTCTTCTAATTATAATTTTTTTCCTGGATTAAAACAAGAGACAGCTGGGATACGTGCGAAGAGGGGAAGAGTGCAGGCACGTCAAGAAGCTCCGGCTTCTGGAAGATATTCCAGTTCTGGCTCGAGCACCTGACGAATGCCTGCGAAAGTACTACTTCGCAACTCCGTACAGGGCCATGATCCGGGATAGAGAATCCTGGGAAAAAGAGAGGAATACACAGCCTAATGGGACTGTCTGGTACACAGATGGCTCATGCTCCGGTGATAGAGCAGGGGCTGGAATTTACTCTAGGAACCCAAGAACACAAGTTCGTGTACCATTGGGTGATGGTGTATCTGCATATCAGGCCGAGATATATGCTATCTTGGAATGTGCGCAGATAAACCTAGACAGAGGTTATGTGGATCGACGCATAACCATATACTCCGACAGTCAGGCAGCAATTAAAGCCCTGAGTGGGTGCACCAGCAACTCAGGACTCGCTAATGAATGTCGAGAACGACTTGCTAATCTTGCAAGGCGCAATGTGGTGCGGCTAGAATGGATTCCAGCCCACTCTGGTTTTGAAGGCTACGAGATAGCGGATGCACTGGCTGCGGAGGGGGCGGCAGCTCCCTTCTGCGGCCCGGGCCCGACCTTGGGCCTAACAAAACAAAGAATACGCAAGGAGTCGAAGAAGTGGCTGAAGAATCAGCACCTCGCTCATTGGAATGCTCTGCAGGGTCCTAGGCAATCCAAACTTTTACTGAAGGAATGGACTGATGGACACGCTAGAGCAGCTACTGAACTACCAAGAAGTAGGCTAAGGAAGATAGCAGGACTCCTAACGGGGCACTGCTGTATGATGAAACACCTCCATAACTTAGGAGTAGAGGAAAGTTCCCTATGCAGGGGTTGCGGCATGACTGACGAAACGTCAGTCCATGTTCTCCTAGAGTGTCCACACTGGGCTGTACTACGCAGGCGAATTTTCGGAGTCCCTGTTTTGGCCCCTGGAGACACAAGCAGGCATCCATTGAAAAAGGTTGTGGCCTTTATTGAAGGGCTCGGCTTTATGGATGTCTAGGTAGCAGGAATGGCACAATGGGCCCGCCAGTGGCCTCAGTGCCGGAACCTTGGCTTGAGTTTGTCCAGGACAAGGTTCGCCTGCAAACTTAGTAGTAGTAGTAGTAGTAGTAAAAAGAGACACGTCATATTCGGTGAGTTTTCACCATAATTTACACCATTTAACAGGAAAAGATATTGCCATTTATTTTCTACAAATCTAAGGAAAATATTCGCATTCGTTATGGCCTTTTCGTCTGGAAGCGCCTTTATCAAATTAACCTTTTTTGATAAGTTATGAATCATCCCACATTTCTTTTTATGAAAAAAAAAACAACTTTCTGTTAATTTGAATATTGAGTGATGTGGAGCTTCGATAGAGCATAACATGATATTAAGGAATATATATAGGTACTGTGTTATTCATAAGATGCGACATAGGAATTCCTGTGAAAAACTGTCAAACGCGAGCTAACATTTTTACCAAATAGCGTTCATAAAAAATAATAACAGATTTGGAAGGGTCTTTAGAAATAATTTCAAATGCACCTTTAATATCCTTGAATTCGCTTTGGTTCAATGAAAAAATGGTTAGTTATGTTCCAAAAAGTCGAACTCCATTTTCATACCACTTTCGAATACTTCTGACAGCGCAGGAGATAGCCATTCATATTTTCCCCTTATCCATATTTTATGACAGTATTCTAGGTTTAAGTTAATGCAGAAGTCATCCTTAAATTGATAATTAAAAAGTTCTTCACATGATTCCAACTTGAGGAGGGATATTTTATGTACATACATAAATACATAGTACATATAGGCTCTACCCTTTCCAGTACTTTCTGTGAGGTTTCTCTAACTCATATTTAGGACTGGGGACTGTTCAATAATTTAGGGCTTTATTTAAAACACAATTCTTAACTTCACATCACAACTTAGGGGAACATATTGTATATGTTTATTTCGTAAAAACTATAATTCTCATTATTTTTCACCTAATTTATTCAAATACTGTGATTGTTTGCAAGAAAAAAAATGTATTTCGTGAAAACTCTAATTCTCATTATTCTTTACCCAATTTATTCAAATATTGTGATTGTTTGCAAGAAAAAACATAGGTACAAAACTGCCAATTTCGAGATCTCGCGGCATTGTTATTTATAAACTTTCCCTGATTATTTTTATTTATTTTATTTTCAACGGACTACCCATAGTATTAAATATTGCAAGTATACACCATACATAATAAAAATCGAAATCCAAAGCAATCGATTAGTAATACCAGGAAGGCTATTAACTAGGATTAACCATATTTTTCAATTGTTTATAATAACTCCAGGTAGTTGAATTTGTACATTTAAATAGCCTATAAAAGCAATTACATTATCAATTTTCGCATTTAAAGTTTTGACATCGTTTGAGCATCATCCTTTTTTCAATTTGTTAGTGTTTCGTTTATTTAAGTGACAACTGTGAAATTTTTTTACGGACAGTGTTTACAAAGGTAAGTGATTTTTGTAAATAATATATAAATTTTGGGAAGAAATATTTGTCAACTATTCGTGTGATAGGAATTTTTGTGGGATGTGGCAATGATTCCAAAGTGTACTCCTTAAAGAATTTTTCAAACTACTTTTTCTTTTTCAATAAATATAATGTCTTAGTGAGATTGAAGGTTAATAGTTATTTATGCAGCAAGTGCAAAAAGTGAGTGTTTTTTGCATGCGACGTGAAATTCTCCAACGAGGTCTTTAGGCCGAGTTGGACAACACGTCGAGTGCAAAAAACACGTTTTGCAAGGGTTGCATACAATATTTTTTCTACATTCATGCAAAAACTGGAAAATTAAAATATAATATGTTGGCAACATAACCTAACCTAATCAATTTCAAACCGTTCTTCTTTTTTGTATCTTTATGGCCTCCACCTTGTCAGTACTCAATCATAGCTGGTTTTCGCCTTGACCATTTAAATTTTAAATAATTAAAGATTTCTGCAATAATTGTAATTCGTTGAGACTAAGTAGTAAGATATGCATATATTATTGTTGTATTAAAGCAGGATCAGACACTTGCTCTGGATTTTTATTTTATTTGAATGTTCATGTTTGTCATAAATCATCACAAAATTGACACAAGAATGACAGATGAGTGCAATAAAAATTTTATTGCACTAGTGCAAAAAAGAATCACTTTTTCCATTAAATGTGTTTCACAAAAGTGTTGTTTTTTGCATGCATGTAGAAATAGTATAATATTGTGCAACCAGCTTTTCCCACGTGTTGCACACTATACTTTTTCTACGACTGCAAATTAATGGATAATTTAACAATTTTGAAGTAGTATATTTTAAACAAAATAATAAAAAATAAAAAAAGGTACCAATTTAATGGATAATTTAACTATTTTAAAGAAATATATATTTTGAACAAAATGATAAAAAATAAAAAAAAGGTCCTAGGGACGGGACTCGAACTCGGGCCGCTTGCGTAGCTGTCAAGCGTGTTAGCTACTGAGCCATGCCCACTTACGTTTAGTACAGATTTAAAGTAGGTGATTATACGAGACTTCAACCTCTTCAAATTATACCAAATTTACTTATTCAAAATATACAAAAAATGTATTTTTAATTATTTTTTTTATATTGTAACACAAAATTTAGTTGAAATTTCTTTAAGCTTACAGAAACACCTTCTCTCTACTTTTAAAACACTACCATTTGGGTACTTTTAACGTTTGACGTTTTATGACAGGTGACGTTTTATGACAGGAGTCCAAAGCATTCTATAATCGAGGATTGTGTTGATTTTTTCTCTGACGCACCGTGGCCCAAGCCGTGGGAAAGATTTTTTCCCACAGCTTGGGCAACTTTTCCCACGGCATAGGCAAAGTGACACTTTGTAGTTTCGTAAATTGTGGGAAAAGGACTTTTTTCCATAGCAGTCGTAGAAAAAATATTTTTTAATAACATTTAAAGCAAAATGTAATAAATTAAATGGTATATGAAAATTCGAAAAATAATATGATACTAATATTTCAAATTATTATCACGTCTCCACAAAACCTCACAAAAATCATCATGATATACAGGGTGAATCACGACTAACGGGACGGAGGTTTATGGCGAAATGGTAAAAAATTTAAAATGTTCGTCACCTTTGTAGTTTGTACATCCATATAGGCTACATTTTAAAAATATTTTGGAATATACAGGATGTCCCAATAAAGTGTGGCGTATCAAAGTTATATTTTTCTTATGGAACACCCTATATTTCATTGCATTTTCTGATTGCATCCAAAAAATGAAGTACTGTTTCATGATGGTTCCCTATACCTGAATGCAGAAGGTTCCGAGTTATGCTGACTTTTTTTAAAATTTTAAAAATTTTTAAAAATTTCGACAAAAATTAATAACTCATAGATATAATAAATTCTAGCGAATTTTCTTTCACAGTTCAATAGTCGGACATTCGTTGAATGTATTCCACGATTGAGTACTAAACATCTCTTTTCAGGGTGTTCAGAATTATCAGTTGAATTATTAGATCATTAAATGTGTTATAACGGGCTTATTTCAAATGAATACCACGGAGACTATCTAGTCTCCATGAGTTATACATTGAATTTTTGTGATGTCAATGTCGCTATAACTATCGTCCTCAAGTTCAATATCAATATTTTCAGGAGTTTCGTTTATAGTAGGTAGATGGATAGATAGATATGAGAGCCCTCTACTTTGATTACAAGTGAGATTGCATTTTTCCAAATAAAATTTTTTTAATACCAAGTAAGTACAAACTCAACAATGAAGTCAGTTCAATAACAAGATATATCAGTATTTATTTGATAATTTGTTGTAATCTTTGGCATATCGACCTACTGTATACCTGAATCGTGGGTTCGTGAATAATCTCTTGACAATGGATTTCCTACAAGTTGTTATTTATCTTAATTGGAAATTATAAAGTTAGGATATCATATTTTCGGACGGACTGTACAGTGTACATGCCAGAAAATCTCGTTTTACATGCCAGAAAATATCATCCCACGTTAATAGATTGATACAAAGAAAATGTACTCAATATAGCAAAAATGTCCAAGATCTCAAACTTATGTACAACGTGGCCGGTTATTGTAACGGCAGAAACTTATTATTGTCTTAGTTGCATTATACGCTCGTATCTATTTTAAAGAGATATTTCACTATTTATTATAATAAATTGTAATATACATAATGGAGGATAATATGGTGTTGTTAATTATTCTTAGTTAGATAGTTGGATAATGTTCATGAATTTTAAATAAATTTATTTTTGTATATGCCTATATGTATTTTTATCACCCAAGATCTTTGTTGAATCTAATGATGTTTTTTGTCAAATACTAAAGCGATCATCCAAAGCACGGAGGAATGAGTAAGTACCTAAAAGAACCACACAACAACTCATCAAAATTCAATTAGAAGAAATTTTCAAAATATAAGATAGTAATTACCGGGATTCTAAATGTCTAAAGTAGTGAAGGCTTCAAGGTCTCCGTAATGACGTTATCGTTTTTTAACCATTAATAAGCATATTAACTGATATCATCTCTGATCTGGTGGCCAAAGATTGGACAAGCCTCTGCAATGCTGAAACTAAACAAGGTCCATGCATTGGCATTGCAGGGGCAATAAAAACTACTCCTAGAGCGGCGCTAGAGACAATGCTAGACCTTTCTCCACAACATTATCTTATAATGTGCGAGGCAAGGGCAGCCCTAAACCGACTGGAATGTGCATCGGACCATGACGTGTTTCATGGGAGAGGACACACAAGTCAGGCATGTGGACGACGACATCCTTTAATTACCCACAGACCAAATGACCACCAGATATATCTTCCGCAAGAACTTCGAGATTGTCATTAAATATCGAAATGAGCGAATGAACTGATCTGGTTCACAAACGGATCAAGGAATGAGCTCGGCACCGGAGCGGGCATATACAGCAAACCGAGCAAATACGAGAGAATCGTCTCGCTTGGCAAATATGCCTCGGTATTTCAAGCAGAGGTCTATGCAATAATTGAATGTGCAAAAGCAAATAACATGAGAGCCTACAACAATGGGGAGATCAAAATCCACAGTAACAGTCAAGCTGCCCTTAAAGCACTTCAGAGCTCTAAGGTAACATCTCGGCTGGTTTCATAATACGGCGAGGAGCTCAGAAGACTGGCGACTCGAAACAGTGTTTCACTGGAATGGGTCCCAGGACACAAAGGAATTGCTGGCAATGAAAAAGCTGACGAACTTGCAAGAGCAGGATCGTCAACCCTGTTGAACGGACCCAAACCAGTTGTGGGTATATCCAGGTGTTCAACTAGGTCATGGTTGAAGGGGTGGGTGGAACCAGGGTAGGGGATCTCCGAAGGCGCGTGGGTGCTGCCACATAAAAAGTCCCGTCAGTACTAAAATTTGTAATTTAATGAAAACTGTAACGATGTTAGTAGTAGTTGCACATTCTTCCACATCCACATATATATTAGCGCTGACAACCACTGACAACTGCTTATTTGTGTGTGTGTGTGTTGAGTATTCGCATTTGGTTTTTATTGCTTATAATGGGACTTTTACTTCAAGAGACAATGTCAAGAATATGTTTTGTGAAAGACTGTAATTTGAGGTGCATACGGTAAGCTTTACCTTCATTAGAAAACATGTTTCATTAAATAGAAAGTGATGCCAATGCACACAACACCGTTTGGGGCAGTAGCAACACCAACAAAAGAGGTGAGCAACTTTTAGAATATATCCTTAATAAAAACCTTAATATCCACAATATAGGGAATACACCTACATTTGTAACAAGGGTAAGGCAAGAAGTTTTAGATATCACACTGGCATCGCAGGATCTAAGACAAATAGTAAAAGATTGGAGAGTATCGGGTGAACCGTCTCTCTCCGATCATAGTATCATAACATTCAAATTAGAACTGGGCATACCCGAGGCAAGCCTCAGGAGAATACCAAGAAAAACAGATTGGGACACTTATAACACCAATCTAAGAAGAAATCTAGAGAAAAGGAAGGGCTAAGCACCATCTCGAACTGGAAAATGAACTAGAGGATCTGAACAGGGCAATAATCGATGCGTTTGAATCGAGCTGCCCTCTTCAAAAAAAAAACAAAGCAGCAAAGATGCACCCTGGTGGAACAAACATCTGTCAGAACTAAGATCACAAACCCGGGACCTTTTCAATAAAGCAAAATTGACCGGAGACTGGCAGAGGTACACCGAGGTGAGAAATACCTACTACAAGGAAATTAGAAAAGCTAAAAGAAATAGCTTCAGGAAATTCTGTGAAGATATAGACGCAACACCTGCTGCGGCAAGACTTAACAAAGTTATGGCGAAAAGTAGGGTCAACACAGATATGGCTTTGAGAAAGCCAGACGGCAATTATACCGAAAATGAGGGGGAAAGAGTTCGACTCTTACTAGAAACTCATTTTCCTGGGAGCATCCCAAATAGGGGAGACAATCCTCTCGAAGCTCATAATGGACCTTCGAGGGCAAGTATTACAATGGCCAAACACATTTGTAGTAATGATAGGTTGAAATGGGCTATGAACACCTTTTCGCCTTTCAAGACACCGGGAGCGGATGGAATTTTCCCAGCATTGCTCCAGCAAGCTCAAGACGAAATTCTACCTGGTTAGAATTCTATCTGGTTAGAATTAGTCGAAGTAGCTTAGGAGAAGGGCAATAGTAACCTTCCTTCCAAAAACTGGGAAAAGGGACACAACAAACCCCAAATCCTTTAGACCAATTAGCCTAACATCGTTTGTACTCAAAACGATGGAAAAAGCAATTGACAACTACATTCGAACGGAAATCCTAGAGAGACTACCTCTCCACCCATGTCAGCACGCTTACCGGGCAGGCAGATCTACGGAGACTGCACTGGTACAACTGACGGAGGATATCCGAGGTGCTCTAGAAAACCAAGAAACTGTAGTATGTGCATTTTTGGACATAGAAGGAGCTTTTGACAATACTCCACATGAGGCTGTCAAAAGAGCATTAAGCAGAAGAGGTGTTGACAGCACAACATCCAAATGGATGTCGGAACTGCTCACCACAAGGGTAGCAGAGACAAGGACAAGCAAAGACATTGTCTCCATCTGCACTACCAGAGGATGCCCACAGGGAGGAGTAGCATCCCCTTTAATGTGGAGTCTGACGGTTGACGAACTCCTGTGTGGTTTGACGAATCTAGGAATATTCTGCCAAGGATATGCCGACGATATTGTCATAACAGCCAGGGGGAAATTCGAAAACACCCTTTGTGATATTGTACAAAAGGGTCTGAACTATACAAATAGCTGGTGTAGGCAAGTGGGACTCAGCATCAACCCCACTAAAACCATCTTGATAGCCTTCACTAAGAGAAGAAAACTCAACCTCAAAACCATAAAACTTAATGGAAACGAGATTGAATGGAGACAAGAAGTCAAGCATCTAGGTTTGATTTTAGATAGTAAGCTCCTGTGGAACAAACACGAAAAGGAGATTACTCACAAGGCGAAAATGGCTCTTATGGTCTGTAGGAATCTGGCAGGGAGAAATTGGGGTTGCAACCCAAAAATCCTAAGCTGGATGTACACTGCCATAGTGAGTCCAATCATCACTTATGGAGCCATTGCATGGAGCAGCAGAGCTAGTCTATTGACAACGAGAGAGAACCTCTCCAAAATTCAAAGACTAGCTTGTATATGCATTACAGGAGCAATGAGAACATGCCCAACGGCAGCAATGGAAGTAATTCTCAACCTCGCCCCTCTACATATGGTGGTGGAAAGTGTTGCAGAAAAAAACAAGATACAGACTAAGTAGAGAGGGAATCATTAAAAGAAAAATCACCTCTTCACTTCTTAGAAATCATACAACCTGGGACATGCCACAAGACGGTATGATAAGAAAGTACAACTTTTCGAAGAAATTCGTTACATCGTAAATGTCACTTTGCAATAAAAGTAAAATTAAAGTGATTTTGAATATACCGCAAAAAACTGTAAAATTACAGGAATCTTCTTATTCGGCTGTTATCGAAGTTCACAACCTGATTTGTGCCAGAGGTACTGACGGGACTCTCAAGGTAGCGCCACCCGTATGAATAGAGGGCGCCACGGGTCAGTTTCCCATCTATAAGTATTTTTTTATCCATGGGTGGTACTTTCTGTGAGGTTTCTCGACCGCATATTAAGGGCTGGGGAGAAATTGTACAGTTCAATAATTCAGGACCGTATTTAGTACACAATTTTTAACTCCACATCACAATTCAGGGGGACATATTGTATATGTTTATTTCGTGAAAACTATTCTTTTTTCTACCTAATTTATTCAAATATTGTGATTGTTTGCAAGAAAAAACATAGGTACAAAACTGCCAGTCTCGCCAATTTCGAGATCTCGCATTGTCATTTATAAACCTTCTTCAATTATTTTTATTTATTTTATTTCCAAATGACTACCCATAGTATTAAATATTGCAAGTATGCACCATACATAATAAAAATCGAATTCCAAAGCAATCGATTAGTTAGTTATACCTGGAAGGCTATTAACTAGGATTTACTATATTTTTCTCTTGTTTATAATAACTCCAGGCAGTTGAATTTGTATATTTAAATAGCCTATAGAGGCAATTACATTAATAATTTTCGCATTTAATGCTGGGACATCGTTTGAGCATCATCCTTTCTCCAATTTGTTAATTTTTCGTTTATTTAAGTGACAACTGTGAAATTTTGTTACGGACAGTGTTTAAATTTACAAAGGTAAGTGATTTTTTCTAATAATATATACAGTGTAAACTTTTTATAATGTTATCCTTTATAACGATAAACTCCCTATAACGTTGGAGTGAGCCCAAGTTGGTTGGTTTACGTTAAAACTCACATATTGTAACACTCTTTATAGCGATACGCCATTCTCTATTACGGAGAAATGTGTTCATATTTTTAGATAGTAAATATTTATTATCGGTATTATTGTTTATGTTATGTTATCAGGTAACAAAAGACTTTGAAGCTCCGAAACATCCGGGGTCGGTATGACCGATGTTTTCTCGGAAGTGATGGTCTTCGACCAAGCATACTGTGTACCTATCGTATTGTATTGAAAATTCTTTTTAATTTGGTTTTTTTTTGTTCACTCCATATAACGATAACTCTCTATAACGACAAAAAATGCTCAGTCCCTTGAGTTTCGTTATAAAGAGTTTACACTGTATTTTGAGAAAAAATATTTGTCAACTATTCGTGTGATAGGAATTTTTGAGGGATGTGGCAATGATTCTGAAGTATACTCTTAATAGTTATTTATGTAACTAGTGTGTAAAGTAGCCTTTTTTTTTGACGAATGTGACAATCACATGAGTCGAAAAAAAGGCCTTTACACACGAATTGCATACAAAATTTTTTCTACTATCGAAAACTTTATCAAAATACAGTAAGTTTAAGTAATATGCCACTAGAACATTTTCGAAATATTTCATTTTATTTTTCCCACACTATTTGCGAAGTAATCTTCTGAGAAATCCACCTTTATAATTATAATAATCTAAAATAACATCATAGTTTCCTAAAAATGTTCAATACTTACATTAAAATACAATAGATTACCCTAGGTATAGTCGGAAGATCTCAATTTAAACTTTAATTGTCAGATTCAATTCACAATTAAAGAAATGTCAGTCACTCACCGCCAACTTATACCTATTCAGATACACATAACTACATACATAATAACATTGGAACTTTTTTTTTACGCACTAGTGCGTAAAATAAGGTTTTACGCACTCGAAAGTGTGTCTAAAGTAGCTACTTTATACACGATAGTAGAAAAAGAATATTTCTTTATCAAGGAATATTATATCTAAGTAAGATTGAAGGTTAAATATTTTTTTAATAACAATTTAAAAATATGTAATAAATTATATGGTATATAAAAATTCAAAAAATATAATACCATTATTTAAAATAACTATCACGTGTCCACAAAATCCCACAAAAATTAATCATAATATATACATTGGTGTGCTTCCTATATCACCATTTTTTTTATTTTTGCTCCATATTCGAAATCTTTTTCAGAAATATTACTTAAAAAATTACCTAGTATAAATTCGGAGCTACTTTTAAAATCTTTTCTAATGCGAAATTATTCACTCATCCTTTTTATAGTGACAATTCAACTCATGTATAAAAAATCGCATATGCCACAGTGCAATTGTCACTTTGACAGCGGCAATATTTAGCTGAAACTTTTACAGCGATAAATTAACTTCAATGTTAAAATGTCATATACCTGGAAATGTTATTGTCACTTTGACATCGATAAAAAAGGTGCATCCTTTTTTATCGCGATAAAAACCTCTCTTCCTCAATATCTAGTAAACGGACGTCACTTTTACACACTGACAATGAGATAATTATTGTTGTTGTTCATCGATATATTCTGTCGTTAATTTATCTTGCCAAAAAACACTCGAGCTTTTCTTTTATCAGATAAATTTCTCTTCAACTCAAAGTTTTGCCAATCACTAAATTGGCTCGAAAAACTGACATCAGATAAAAGGTTTTTTCACTTATGCATTTGTTTATCAATTATATCGCAGTGCTGGTTATCATAATAAATAGTTTGACATGTTTGTCAACAACTTATTGAATTTCTAAACACTAACAATAAGCCGATTCGGTGTGTCTACAAACGCCGAAATTAGTCAAATTGTTGATACTTGTGTGCCTACTAATACAGTTCCGACGCAATCATCAATCTGGCGGAAATTTTCTACGTTTTGCGATGCAAAAGGATATAAATTTGAGCCAGATACTTTCTACGAGAAACTGAATGTAATATTGCAAGATTGGGCATTAAATATGCGAAAAGATAACGGAGAAGCTTACAAAGAAACGACGTTCACTTCAATTCATCACGAGCTGCACGTAATGCTAAACTTGAAATTCTACAAGCACAACCCGAAAAGGGAAAATCTAGTTCATCGGCTCTTAATAAATCTGAAGTTTTTGCAATTGCCAGATTATATGACGAAAATATACCGGAAGGACTTCAAAAGAAATTATATCACATTTTGGCGTTTGAATTAGCCTAGCGGAGGAAAAGCAGCTCACTGCAAAACCACTTATTTCGTATCTCAAATTGAAAATAATGGGAAAGAAACGGGACGTATCGAGTATAATCTCCTTTTTTCGAAAACGAGACAAGGCGGTAACAATAAATTATGTGACAGCAAATGGATTACGCCTAATATTTTAGAGGAAGATATTGCCCAATACGTTCATTTAAAAAGTTAATGGAAAAACGGGACACTTCTATAACATTGGACAGAGTATTTCTTACACCAAATCCCTTTTGGAGGAAGGCAAATTCTAAAAGTTGGTATGAAAATATGCCGATTGGGATTAATGAAATTTCCAAATGGACTAAATGCTCAGAACCACGCATTGGTATAGATGCCAAACGTGTCAAAATTACAAATCACTCAAATCGAGCGACAGCAGTTAGCGAGTTGAGTAAAAGCGGAAATGAAGAACAAGCTCTAATGAAAATAACAGGACACAGCAATTCATCATCAATATAACCATACCTACAAGTTGACAAAGAGTATCATTCAAGCATTATTCAATCAATTCGTTTAGAAAAAGAAAAACTTCAACACCTACTACAGAAACGATTAGTTGTGGCACCCGCAGGGACATAACGCAGGGACGTAACTCGCTTTATTGAATAAGACTACTGTTTTTTGTAATAATACGTTAATCCAAATTTTCCCGATAAAATACAAACCTCTCGTGCAATTATAAGTGATGAAAGTGAATTCATAAGCTATAACATGAAATTGAAAAATATTATAAAATACAAATATTAGAAAATTTGATATTATTACTTCATAATTCTTGTTTAGGATTTCATTTTTTCACAAAAAGCTATTATTTAGCATTGTTTTTTTTTTTGGAAAACCAATTCTAAAGTATGCTATTGCTACAATATGGTATAATTGTTTATGTTTTCTATTTCTAAAGTGGATTTGCTTCATTCTATTCATATTCTCAATTAGACTGAGAAAAATCTATAACTTTTTTCTTCCAAATACCTGAAAATATTATTGGACAGAACAAAAAAAATGTCATGATTTGAACTTTTCCTTTTCATAATAAGAGGTGCATTGATAATTTCAATTTTCTATTCAAGTAACATGAAGATAAAATTGTCTTATACTTTGGAATTTCATAACTAACGTAGGAAGCAATAGTTCGAAATATTTTTATAGAAAATATGACGCTCAACAAAAAAGAGCTCCTATAATTTTTTGATATTTCCATTCGTTTCAAGTTTTTTCAAGGTTGAAGTTGAATTAGTGACATTTTTTGACATTTATCCAATTTTTCGTCTCTCCAATCAAGTTTATAAGAAAATTGCATTTTATACATTTTGTAGAGCGATTTATTGGCTATAGCTTATCTATCAGTAAACATCCTTCACATCTTTGACGAGCGTCAATTTTCCTACAAGAATATATCTCAGTTATTCCAAATTATTGCTCCCTATTGTTCTGAATATTTCCCTCCCTATTCCCTATAACTCCCTAACTTTTAATGAAATCTTAATTCAGCTAGATCTGGGAACGCTGCGAGCGTTTGGAAGCAGAATGCAGCCCGTTACTCTCGGCGGTCTTTTTGATAACCCGTTAAGACGCCAGACCGGCGACTTGCATTTATGAGTTTGTAGAGGCAACATGTGACTTCTTCATACTTTTGTACCATTATAATATTATAGTGAATCAGTCAATTCATTTTGTTTTAATAATTACAGTCCATTTACTAACATATTTTATGGTCATTCGATCGGATTTAATAGTTTAAATCATTTAAATAGAAATTAGTGCATTAGATTCCTTTAAAACAGTACATCTATTTAAAATGAAGTGCTTTGGTGTCGTCAAACAACATATAATTTAGGTTAGTAATACAATCCTTTGCTGAAGCACACAAGTTCAGTGTGTGACGTTGGAGTTTGCTGGAACACACAAGTTCAGTGTGTGCCGTTGGAGTTACCTACATTTTTCATCGTTAGAGCAGGTATTCAATCACCGTTGGTCGCAAGTACAGGGTTTTTCATTATATATGGACCCTTCTATATCTTACTTATTATTTGAGGAAGATAAAAATGTTTCAAATAAGAGTTAAATGGTTATTAATGTTGTTTTTGAAATTCAACAAAAATATTATACAGGATGTCCCTAAAAAGAGAGTCAGGGCCAAAGTATTCTTTCTTAAATGGGACACCCTATATATTTTCAATTTGTTCACTTCAATCCGAATTCAGCAATATATAATTGTTATAGTCTAACCTTAACAGTTTAGAAAATATATTCATTCAAAAATCCTTTTCTGTAGGATGAAAACCAACTATAAACACCGGTTAGGCCATGAGAGCATTGTCATATTTGACAAGTAGTTATTTGCACCATTATAAAACATTGTATTTGATAGTTTGGGAAATGCGCTATACAGATGATGAAAAGATTAACAGCCTTATTCATAGTCGTTTACTTAAAATAATGTTAAAACACCACTAGTTAGTGGCCACCAACATCATACTAACAAGCCACTAACGTTTCCTATTCATAGTCGCATATTTTGTTCCCACTAGTTAAAATAATATTAGCAGAAAAATGAATGCGGCAACAATGGAAATTTTATTTTGTATTTGAGATGTTGGTTGTTGGATGGCCGGATGCTGCAAAGCAAGAGGCCAAGAATCTGAAGAAGTAGTTGTTAGATTAGGTATTGATCCGAAATCCGAAAGTTTACTTGGAAAAGCAAAATCCTTCGGTTGTTTATAATGATAAACAGTTTTTTACAAAAACGCCATTATTGAATAGAAAGAAGAAAGAAGAATAGAAGAAAGATATAATAGGGCACACATATCTACTCGAAACATTATTGAAAGAGTGTTTGGTGTGATGGAAAATAAATTTAGATGTTTTTTTAATGGGATAAACATAAATTTGGATACAATAAAAGCAGCTACAGTTGCAGTTGTAATTATACATAACATTACAACGAATTATATACTGCAAAATAGAGGTTTTGTTCTCGATAATGGGGATCTCGCCTTTTAAAAATTCAATAAATAGATCCTTTTGATAATTGTCCCAATTTTGTGAACGGGGTCTTTTTCTCTAGAAGAAATTTATATTAACTGATTAAATATCCAATCAAAATATATACTTACATGAGGAATTATTTCCATATTTTACAAATTACAAATGTAAGAGATAGGTATAATACAGTAATAAATACGAAGTGAACGCTCGATTTTACGTGCTTGACGTTTGTTGACTTTTTAGGTTAGGTATAAAAGTAACTTAAATACCCGTTGTAACGCCACTAAGAAATGTATTGCCCACTAAAATTAGTAAGATCTTAGTAGCCACTAAATACGTCTATGAATACGAATTTCTTTAGTGGGATGTTAGTGGTGTGTTAGTAGCCACTAAATATGACTATGAATAAGGCTGTTAAAGTTTGGTGTGGAATATTCCAGAATAAAATGGTTGGGTCAATATTTTTCAATTATAAGTTAACAGGAAGAGCTTACCTTAACTGCATAATACCCAAAATAAGTGAAATACTACGAGATGAATTTACAGTTGACCAATTAAATACCATGATCTGGTACCAAGATGGAGTCCCACCCTATAATGTATTAGAGGTGAGAAAACATCTCAACAATCAGTTTCCAGAGTGGATCGGAAATAATGGGACAATTCCATGGCCTCCTAATAGCCCTGACCTAACTCCCTTAAATTCTTTTTTGTGGGGGATGCTGAAGGATATAGTTAACTTTGGCGAAAATGACAATCTTTAGACAATTCAGGAAAAGATTCGAGGCGAAATTAATAACTTAAATAATCATACTGATATTATTTATAAATGTATAGAGAATTTACGTTGAAGATACATGCATTGACAATATGGGGGTCATTTTGAACAATATTTATAGTTTCATTTGGGCTTAACCTAACCTAGTTCTAGATTTTATAAATAAATTCACCTACGACCCCCCTTGCAATCAGTCAATAACACAGAGTCGGCGCTAATGTAATGACGTCCATTACGCACGGTAAAAATAAAGCACTGCTGTAAAGTGAACCGCACGGCTTCTCTAGCAACATCTTAGAAACTGTCAATTTTATCGCCATTTTATTTAAAAATATGACCTAAGCCGTCAAAACATCAAACTTAAATAGGCTGCAATAGCGATTTTTGTAAGAGCTGTCAAGAAATTTTCGAAAGACTTTTTTATTATCCTTATAACTTATAACTGGTTTGTGTATTCTGTGGAAAGTTTTATTCTATTAAAAAATGTCTAGTGAAAGTAAGATGGGTTTAATATTATCACGGAAATCGCAGAAATAGCCAAATATTGTTGATGTTGTTCAAGTATTATCAATAATAAGAGTATAAATACAAGTATAACTAGATCGTAGGTAAAGTATAGTACGTAACTCGTGTTGTAAAGCATTTTACGCACTTACTTTTTCATTCGTGCGTAAAATGCTTCTTACCACACAAGTTACGTGATATACTATTACTGAATTCCAATCGATACATTGCTACATCTTACTGTGTCGTATATATTTTCTGAACTGTTGAGATTAGACTATAACAATTATATAATGTTGGATTTGGATTGAAGTGAACAGTTTGAAAATATAAAAATATATAGGATGTCCCATTTAAGAAAGAACACTTTGGCTCTGACCCTCTTTTTGGGGACATCCTGTATACTATTTTTTGTTGGATTTTAAAAACTACTTTGATAACCATTCAACTCTTATTTGGGACATTTTTATCTGTTACAAATAATAAGCGAGATATGGAAGGGTTTATATATAATGAAAAACCCTGTACAGCGAGCGGTGGACACCCTTTTCTACGTTTCATGCATGCTCCGTTGTTTTTACAAACAGGTGCATTCCAGAATTCCAGTGGCGTGGAGTTTAGCATATTAACTCACATTTTTCTTTCGAATTTTAACGAATCCAAAGCTTTGTTGCTGTAAGATCCAACTACAGCGTGATTGGGAACTTCCATCATTTTTATAGACGTACATAGGTATCCTTAGACCACAGAACATTATTATTACATTTATTTTTGTGGTATTGTTGTATTTAGAAGCGTATTATTGGATTTGTCTATGGTATTACTTGTTTCTTTTGCAGACTTTTTATTATAAATCATAAAAATTTGTGGTATTATTTTGTTTTATGTTTGCATGCTTTTGTGAATCTTGATAAAAAAATTTATATTGTATGGTATGTATGGTATCCGCCTAGTATTAAGAAAAGTATTCAACGTTGAGGCTAGACATTTATCTTTTTACATTTATTGTTAAACAATGCCTGATTCTTATAATGAGACAGCTGACGCAAAAATTGCAAGGTTAGTCAAAAGAAGAGGTGGCTTAAAAGGAAATTTAACTCGTTTTGCAACATATTTTGAATCTATTGAAGATGCCGCAGCTGATGATAAAACATTGTCTCAGCTTGAAAAGCGAATTAGCAGTATAGGAACTAATTTATTAATAAATTTTGCTGGCATTCAATTTCAATTGGAAAATTTAGATACAAAGCAATTCGAAGATACTTACTATGATGTTTCATCAGATGCTAAAAATTACCTTTCAAAACAAAAACTTTGTGTAATAATTCATGTTCATTGAGTTTAAATAGTCCAGTGCCGTCCGTCACAGACCCTGCCCCTAAGAAACCTTCTGTAAAGCTTCCTACAATTGAGTTGCCCAAATTCTCGGGAGTTAGTGAGCAATGGATCGAATTTAAAGATTCATTTGTATCGCTCATTCATAATAATAATGACATGGAACCAATTCAAAAGTCCCATTACTTGCGGGCATCATTAGTAGGTTCCGCCATTCAATGTATTAAAGCCATAGACGTTTTAGGCGAAAACTATGCTTTAGCGTGGGACACTATGTGTAAACGTTTCAACAACAAACAGCTCTTGGTAGATAGCCATATTAAAGCATTTTTCAAGTTCAAGGAGTTAAAATCAGATCCTCAAAGTTTCAGAGGTACAGCTGACTCTATTCTCATTCATTCAAATTCATTGATTAATTTGGGCGTAGAAAAAACTGACTTATTAGAACTCCTTATCATTCATTTAATTTCAAGTAAATTCGATCATGAATCTATTGCGGAGTGGGGAAAACAGACTTTCAGGGCGACCTTCCTTCGTTACGAGAATTGTTGGATTTTATGACTGATAGAGCGGATTATTTAGAACACGTTCAAAAACAAAAGGCATTTGTAGTTCAATCGGAATCAAATGTCAACAAAAAGACTTTTAGCCGTTTCGATTGCAAAAAACCTCATTCGATATTTAAATATAAGGCCTTTTTATCTCTTAACAGAAACAATCGAAAGATAAGGATATCAGAATTGCAGTTATGCACTCATTTTCTACAGCCAAGTTATTCCGTAGAAAAGTGCAATCACGGGCATTCTCGTTTTTGTCCAGAGAAGCATAATTCTATTTTACACGATAACTCCGTGTCTTTAAATTCTATTGCATTGAATCCTCAGCTCAGGTCAGGCTCATTCACTCCAATCGTACAGCTGTTATGCAGTAGGCACAGGGCAAGTCTTGTTATCAACAGCTCTAGTTGGTGTTTTCGATGCTTATAGAAATAAGCATACTTGCCGTGCTATTCTTGACAACGGATCTATGTCAAATTTTATAACGCAGAGTTGTGCACAACGTCTGGGTCTTCCACTCTCCAAAAGTGAACATGTTGTTACAGGTGTAGGACAAGCTCAATCATTTATAAAAAGATCGTGTAATATCCATTTTCATTCCTTGACTTCAATATAGTCATCAGTTATTCATTGTTCAGTTATCCCTGAGATCACAAATCAACTTCCAAATTATTATTTTAACAGCTTGGTTTGGACAGCAAGGAGTCATTTCCTGAAGCTTCATAGGTCATACTCAATGACTTCTATGTTGATGATATCCTTTCAGGTGCTGAATCTATAAGCGAGGCTATCCAACTTGCTGATCAAGTAGCTGAAATATTAAATCCAGGTTGCGTCGACTTACGAAAGTTGGAGTCAAATAGCTTAGATATTTTGGAGGGTATCAAACCTTCCCACACGTCAGAAGATTCATTTCATTTTGGACCTACAGACACCAGTAAAACTCTTGGCATGCTGTGGTCTCCCGACAAAAATTACTTTTCCTTCATAATTGAGCCGACCGTGGATGTGAAAAAGATCCCTCGTTTGAAACTTTGTGCTGCTGTCATGGCAAAACTTGTCCCAAAAGAGAAATCTTCTTTAACCATACATTTTTTTGAAACTTTTCTTTGGAGCGATTCAGCTGTGGTACTAACTTGGATACGTTCATTTCCACATACTCTCCAAGCATTTGTAGCTAACCTCGTCACTGAAATTCAGAATCTTTCAGACTCCAATATGATTACTTGGAGATATGTTCCAACATACTCGAACCCTGCTGACATTTTGTCCCGAGGGGTGTCTCCAAGTAATCTAGTAAATTCAGACATTTGGTTTTCACAATTTTACTAATGCATTATGTAACAATTCACGTATTCAGCAGTACTACAAAAAATAATATAATCATAACAGATAATAAAAACATTGAGGAACTCATTTCATAGGAATTAAATAGGTCGCAAACAACGTAATTAGTTGATTTGTATGAAAATTACTAACGGAACATTATATCAAATCATTAAAAAAAACCAAAAAACACAAAATATGAAACATTAAACTTAGTCTACGGAGGTTGTTTCTTCGCACTTGAATCCCATATTATTTTTAATAACATTGCAGTGTAACACAATTTCAACTACAGAATAAAAATAAAATATATTTCACTTGTTCTAATTTATGTATCAAAGCGCCGATGCTACTGGTGACTTGGAGTCTGGCGCCATAGTGCAGTACGTCGCTAAAGCTACATCCTCAATCAATCTGCTATCGAAGTGGCACTTCAGCACGCGTGCTGCAAAACGGGATACCCATCCTGAATACAGTCAATTCAGTCTGCTTGAATTTTATCGCACATGCGCATTTTCATTGTTATCTTAAGGTAACGAGGTTTTCAAAAAGTTCAGCCTGTAATTATAGTATATAAAAGTAGTTAAAAATGGCATCAAAGACAACCAATTAATATAATTACAATGTTAGAAAATATTGTATGTTTGTTTACAAAAGCTGCGTTCGTTATATGCATCGCAGAGGTGACGGATTTTTGGTCACGTGATCACAGATTAATTTGAGCCATATGCTATAACGAAAGTCTCCATGCTCTAGATTTAATAAACGAACGATTCAGACTAAAAAGATTGATCGGACGCAAATAACGAACGCGTTAACAGATAATAGAATGAAATAGGGTTAGGGTACCTAAATTATTTTTTCCATGATTAAATGCGCATGACACAATTCGGCACGCACCGAAAAAGCTTACAGCTTGCAAGCTTGCACTTCCACATTGGCGCGCATGTTAGCACGAAATTGAATTGAGGATACTTACGTTTAAACGTCATTGTCCAAGCACGCGTGCCGAAGTGCCACTTCGCCACTAAATTGATTGGGGATGGGCCTTTAGTCTTTATTTTGGCATATTGTACGAGACATCGTCCGTCAAGCGCTGTTATTTTAGAACGGAGGAGTTCAGTCTTAGGTCAGTATGGCCAATAAAAAGTGTTTTTTTTCTGACAAGAATGACAAGTATGTCCATTTTTTATTAGATTTTTGTAGCATTTCTAATTAGCCAAGTTTCTATTCTTCTAATTATTTTTTTCAAATGCCCCTGTGTTGTTCGAGCAAGGTGGGAAAACCAGAAATATCCTTTCATCGTTTGCCCAAAGACGTTGAGAGGTGATTATTAAATTAGTTATTGTCAAATACGAAAGTAAATTTTGTTCATCCAATTCAGTAGGGTTTGCGACCCTCGGAATTTTTTTTTCAATGGAAAGCCCTATTGCTATAGAACGTTTTAATAAAAAAAATGGATCATTTGGATCATTTACTTTTGGAAGA
Source organism: Galerucella nymphaeae (assembly GCA_963978555.1). NCBI lineage: Eukaryota > Metazoa > Arthropoda > Insecta > Coleoptera > Chrysomelidae > Galerucella > Galerucella nymphaeae. The sequence goes on along the minus strand of OZ021715.1, from coordinate 12,306,485 downwards.
GAAAATCGCAATTGAAAGTACTAAAATCGCCATTTTTTCCTGAATATTTGACAATTATAACTTTATTCACTAGATTAATAAATACAAAATTTGAATAAGCATACATAATGGAAGTGAATAACGAGGCACTTGTTTCGCAGAAAAATGTAACATGTATTGTGAAGTGGAATATAAAAATGTGAATATGTACAAGACGATTGCTTGACTTTCTGTCTAGGTATAATAATTTTTTTTATCGCCAACCGTCAAGTAGAAAAATGAAATGTTGAGTAGAAAATGTAAATAGGATCAATATAATAGTAATATAATATAATAAAATAATTCTATTTCTTCCCCTTTCTTTTCTTCCAATAACTTGAAAAAACAAAAAAATGTAAATATGTACAGTGTAGAAATATAAAATGTAGAATGTAAAATGTAGGCAATAACAATATAACACAATACAATGACCATGAAAAATACAATAATGCAATACAACAATGACACAATAACATTATGAACAATGACACATGTGTATAATGATAAATTTTATTCACACATATTGATACATAATATGAATGGTATCAATAAAAAATACATTGAAAAAGACACTCACAATGTATAAAAAAGTAAGTTACAAGTTACGAGTGACAACATATAGAATATACTCGGTAAGTAGACAAATACTTGTTCCGAGAAAAAGAAACATTCATTAAAAGAGAGGAACCTATGTGAATACAAATATTTAAGAAATAAAGGTAATTTGTTGGCAAAATTACTGGTGATATGTTTCATATACAACACCATACTACTGGTGGGTATAGCCGTACTATAAGTATAACTTGAAATACGTAAGATATTCAAAAGCTTTTCATATCTATGAATTCGTGAATGAGATTTCTGGGTTTCTCTGATATAGGTTTTTAGTTTTCTTTTTAATAGGATGTTCGATAAATTCTTCATGAATGGGACGGGATGTAATTTGCGTTGTCTTGTGTTGTAATCGTCGTTGTTCTTTTCCAGTTTTCTGCTTTTGTGATGTGTGAGCACACATTTGAAGTAAAATTCTTGTGTCAAATCAAGTACTTGCGATTCGAAATAGGTCAAATCTGTCGAGTAGACAGATAGTTAACTACCATATAAGAATACTTTTAAAACTAACACCAATCACAAAGGAATCCTATGCGACTATAAAGCAAATTCACACTACAATGGTAAGAACTTTGAGAGTTTTAAAATCACTGGGTGAACCCACAGAATATTGGGGTTCCTTAGTAATCAATATAATTTATTCAAATTTAGACTCAAGATCTAAACGCAAATGGGATGGCCTTACATCTAAAATACAAAAACCCTCTCTAGATCAGTTTTCCGATTTGTTAAAGGATCGCTACAAATCTTTAGCCAATGAAATGTCTGATCATAAACAAAAAACTGAATATCAACATAATGATTCTAAAAAAAATCTTACAAATCTTTTGCTACAACTAACATTCAACTTTGTCCTTTGTGTAATCAATATCATATTATTCAGAACTTTTCAAAATTCTTAGGTCTGAACCCAAATTCCAGATATGAAGAAGTTAAAAAACTACACATTTGTGTCAACTGTCTTCGTAAAGGACATAACCTCAAAGATTGTACCTCCAGCAAATGTCGTCAGTGTAATAAAATGCACAACACACTTCTACACTTTGAGCAAGTAAAATCAGCTGCACAGACTTCTGCACAGCTAGTTGATGTACCAAACAACTTCAAACTGTAACTGTTCGTTTCAGACTAATAATTGTATTCTTCTATCTACTGCTGTAGTAATAGTATATGATAAATACAATAATGCTCACAATTGTCGAATATTGCTAGACAATGGCTCTCAGAACAATTTTATAACAAAAGAACTTTGAACTTGACCTTCCAGTAACTATAACTGAAATTACTGTTCAGGGAATAAACCAATCCTTATCAAAAATAAATAATAAAGGCACGGTCACTATTCAATCTAGAATATCTGCCTTTGAAAGCAAAATTTTCTGTTTTATAATTGATAAAATAACTTCTGCTCTTCCCTGCATCACTTTCAACAAAAACCTCATTGATTTACCTCCTATTATACATCTTGCAGACCCAGACTTCAATGAAAGCTCCAATGAATTTTTTCCCTTATTTAGGGTACTGTCGTTAACTATGCATAGTTAACGCAGAAAGCGCTTTGCGATTTTAAATGAAATTTTTTACACAGAAAACAAAAAAAATTGTTTTCTTGACTCTATAATGAATTAGCCGAAGACGGCATTTTGTGGAAATTCATTCCTCCCAGATCTCCTCATTTTGGAGGAATTTGGCAAAATGGAGTAAAATCTATAAAACATCATCTTTATCGCGTAATTGGAGGTATTCCACTAACATACGAGCAATTCTTAACATTATTAACTCAAGTAGAATCAATCCTCAACTCCAGACTCCTTCAAGCCCTTTCAGACGTTCCTAATGATCCTTTTCCACTTACACCAGCACACTTTTTGATTGGAGAAGCTCTTACAGCTGTGCCTGATTCAAACTACACCCAAATAGCGGATAATCGCTTAAAGGAGTTCCAGCTTTTACAGAAGATGTCTCAAACTTTTTGGTCAAGATGGAAGAAAGATGATATCAATCAATTGCAAACCCGAAATAAATGGATCCAGCCGTCTCAAACAGAATTGAAGCCAGGCGTTTTAGTTTTGGTAAAGGATGATGATTTGCCACCCCTGAAATGGATAATAGGCCGAATCATAAAGACTTTCCCATGTGTGGATAACATCGTGAGAACCGTAACTTTGAAGACAAGTGACGAGAAGTATAAACGACCTGCTATCAAGATCTGTGTTCTCCCGATTGAGGAACCTTCTTAAAACCCGTATCAGCAGGGGGAGGATGTTGACTAGTCCGAGCAACAATCTATAAAAAAGAAGAAGAGCTACCTTACCTCCAACGGAAAAGACCATTCTTCTTTCTTTTTACGACGACAACTGACAAGACGAGAAAAAACCGCCAATAATGTGCTAGGAAACTAAACGTGCAATGTTAAAAACTTAAAAAGTATTTTCATATATGTTCTATATTATCCTTAATATTATTCAAAATTTATATTGTTACGCGAGTGCCCCAGTGAAATTCCCGCATGAGACGACTATAAGTCCTCTACCTACCCTGCGCTCCCCCGTTACTAGTCGAGAACAATCCAGACACTACCTACCCCTCGCCCTCCCACTTGTTCTAGTACATCCAGCGTCTTCGATAGAACTAGAGCTTTCTAGAATCATACCCAACGAGCGATATAAATAGACGACATCGCTGCACACATTATAGTCGTCATATCACAGAGTACACAGATGGTGTACTCTGTGGAGATAGTCGTCGAATAATCATGTAGATAAGACAGTTAGTGTTTATTAAGTGACTCTCATATAAATTATAGTTAGTGTGTTTAGTGTATGATATAAATTATTAATTAGGGACAGTAGTACATATAAATCTGTGAATATAAATTAAGTAATTGTACATATAAATTAAAATAAACTTTACAATATGAATAAAATCCAGTACAAGAAAACACAGAGAATATGAATTCACCTTGAATTTTATAGTAAACATAACTAACCAACGATCCAACACATAATCGTCTCTCAATCAGATAAATAATGAGAATTTTTCAAAAGATAGTATGCCATCTTGCCTGCAATTCTCCTATATTTAGTTCAAGATAATAACCATTACTGTTGTGGTGAAAATATTTATCGTGTAATAGCAATTATTATTGTTGAAAAAGTACCATTCTATAAACTTAAATTGTGATTTTTGAAGTAATCACTGGATGATACAAAGGAATTTTTGTTCTAATCTGCTTTATTTAAGTAAGCTTTCAAACAAATCCAAAATAATCATAAAATTCCGAGGGTCGCGAAGTCGACCAGAACCCAAAGTTAACTCATTTCATGATTTTAAATACGTTTTTGACAATTCTACAATTGACAATTGTTTGATTTACTATTTAAAATTAATAAAATTCTACAAGTAATACCTATGGACGGATTAATGAGAGAAAACCTGCAAGAATTTACGGGCGATGAAGATTTTTGAGAACTATATAAATTAGAAATGTTTCCGAAAGCGGCTAGATATGTTATAAAATGGAATGGAAATGAATTCAGAGATAGATTCCGAATATCAAAAGATGGAATTAGAGAGCCGATATTATTTATTAGATAAAATTAAGTATTTATCAAGTATTTATTGTTGTTATTAAATGCGTGGTATATGTACTATTTGGAGTAAACGCTGTAACACCGGAAAAAAAGTTTTACTGACTTTAAGATTCTTAGCAACTGGGCCTACTTTACAAGCAGTTGAAAATTTTTCAGGTAAATTTTTAGAATGTTATTTATATTATCCTATTGAGTTTGTAACCAAAGTTAACTCATTTCATGATTTTAAATACGTTTTTGACAATTCTACAATTGACAATTGTTTGATTTACTATTTAAAATTAATAAAATTCTACAAGTAATACCTATGGACGGATTAATGAGAGAAAACCTGCAAGAATTTACGGGCGATGAAGATTTTTGAGAACTATATAAATTAGAAATGTTTCCGAAAGCGGCTAGATATGTTATAAAATGGAATGGAAATGAATTCAGAGATAGATTCCGAATATCAAAAGATGGAATTAGAGAGCCGATATTATTTATTAGATAAAATTAAGTATTTATCAAGTATTTATTGTTGTTATTAAATGCGTGGTATATGTACTATTTGGAGTAAACGCTGTAACACCGGAAAAAAAGTTTTACTGACTTTAAGATTCTTAGCAACTGGGCCTACTTTACAAGCAGTTGAAAATTTTTCAGGTAAATTTTTAGAATGTTATTTATATTATCCTATTGAGTTTGTATATTGTTACGGGAGGTGATAAATCAACTACCAGCAGAATTATATACAAATTTATAACTTCAATAGCAAGGCTTGGTCGTGAATTCATACAAATGCCCCAATCAGAAGTGGGAATACAGAAAGTTCAGGAGAAGTTTTTTAATATCAGTAGGTCTCCAAGATGTCTTGATGCATTGGACTGCACCCAGGAGGTGAAAATGCGAAAACTTTTAGAAACAGGGAAGGTTTCTTCTCTTTAAATGTTCAAATGGTGTGTAAGCCCGATTTGATAATTCAGAATGCTATCTGTACGTGGCAAGGTTCTGCTCATCACGCAACAATCTTTAAAAATTCCCGTTTACGGGCACAGTTTGAAGGAATCATTGGAAATGTTGGTTTAGTGGGTGATAGTGGATATCCTGTTCACTCCGATCTTATGACATCTTTGACAAATCCCCAATAACAAGCAGAGCAGCTTTTTAACGAGAGTCAAATAAGAACTCGAAATCCTATTTAAAGGTGCTTTGTAGTTCTTGAAAAGAGATTTCCAGTTTTGGCATTGGGTATTCGACTCAAGACAGAAAAAGTATTATAATTAAATGTGCTGTAATCCACAACATAGCTTGTAAGAAAATGAACCAGAGCAGGATGTAGATGAGGATGTTTTGGCAATATTTGAAGAAAGTAATAATATTGATTCAGTTGTACCTAATATCCCTAGGTTCAACAGAAATGGTTTAGTGAGATATAATTTAATTACACAATATTTTGGAGGACTAGTATAAAAAATGTGATTATGGTCAACATGAATCAATTAGTAGGCTTAGATATGGGAACAAATACAAATCTTCACTCCTGTTCATTTGGATAATTTAAAATTTGTTTAATATACAAAAGAACGTACCCCTACAGGTCACGTTACCTGTCATAGATATATTAAGGAAGGAACTTTTGTATTACACATCTGTGATCTGCATAAGAGTGTTTGTGAACAATAAAGTGAAAGTTAAAAGTATTGTTATCCTTTAGTCTGTCCTTTCAATTAATCCTTTATAATAATACTAAACATGGCGCTGTTACAATACACGATAATTTGGAAGGAGGACAAGTAAAGCGACGACTGAAATTTAACAGCACATGGCAATTGTGAGGTTATAAATCTAGATAAAAATGACAAATTTGGGTATGGGACCAGTTAAATTTCCACTCGATTTGGACTTACAAGGGCAGAATGCCGTGTAATATATGTTGCTTATGGGGTAGAGTAGCCAGGTAGCGTGGTGGTAATTGGCCTCTCAACTGATGGTGTTTCTGGTCACTCGAAGGGTCATCTTATAGTAATCAAACAACTACTTGTAGGACTGGGATATTTATTACTTAAACTCACTATGAAACATTATCCTAATACTTATACTAATTACTGATGATTTAATACTAATACTTATAATGTTAATAACGCATTTAATCTACTAATAATCTAATAATGATCTTATAACGAACTGATCTGATAATAATAATAGTAATGAAATCAATTCAATGGAATTTGATTCTGTTATTTAAATATTATTATATTGACCAAAAGGCATCACACCTTCCCCTTTTACAAAAAGAATAAATTCCGTTGAACTTCCTTTCCCCCTAATGCAATGAATTTACAAATCTCCTAAAAATAAATGGTAGATGATTATTTAATAATGTCATTAACCTAAAGTTACATATATTTATAAATTAATGAATGTCTGTTGTCTTTAGAAATTGTTTACGATAACTTAGTTGTTTGTAATGTTTATTTATTTTCACTTAATGTTTTTATCACTTGTTATCCGAATTTATTTACTATCACTAATATTGTTTATGGTGTTTGTTATTACACTTTGTTTATTATTCGCAATTGTTTTTAAACACACTCACACTTTTGTTTTTAACACTTTTACAATTTTTACCTCATTTTACAATAAGGGTACAGTCTGTTTTTGTGTATTTCTTTAATCACATCTGATTCTAATTTGATTTTACAGTTAACTTCACTCACCTCTGTGACTGTAAATGGACCTATATATTGAGATTCGAATTTGGTTCTATTTTCCCTTTTTACTAAAACTGAATCTCCTATTTTAAAATCAACTGGATTAGCTACTTGACTTTGTCTATTCAGCTTATATTTGATTAAATATTTCTCTGCTCTTTGATGAGCTACCTGTAATCTATATTTCAACTCATTATGATATTCATCAATATTATAGCATGGATCAATGTCATTTGTGAGGTTATCGGGTAGGTTAGCACGTCTTCCAAACAATAATTTAAATGGCGTATAACCATGATAAGAATTAGGAGTCGTATTATAACAATAAGCAAATAATTTGCACCATTCATCCCAATCATCCTTACTTTCATTTATAAAATGTCTAACATACTCGTTAAGCGTTCTATGTAATTTCTCACAACCTCCTATAGATTGATGATGATATGCTGTTGAATAATTATGACTAATATTTAACATTTTAGTTAAAGCATTGAATATTTCATTTTTATATTCTGTCCCTAAATCTGTCCTAATCTGTTTCATCAAACCGTAATTTGGTATGAAATTTTCAAAAATTCCACGAGCTATCGTGTTTGCTTCTTTGTTTTTAACTGGAATTATAACTGCATATTTCGTTAATTCACATAACATTGTTATGCAATAACGGTTACCATTTTCACTCTGTGGAAAAGGACCGACCGTATCTATGTACGTTATATCCCATGGTTTTGCTGCTGCATCCGTTAATACAAATTCTTCTTTGTGATTATTCTTTGCTTTATTGATTTGACACTTGTGACATTGCTTAATGTATTTTCTTACGTCTTTTTCCATGTTTTTCCATTTAAAATTCGCTCTTAATTTTTTCAATAGCCTGTTATTTCCTACGTGACCTCCAAATAAAGGATCATTATGGTAAGTTTCTAAAATCTGTTGTTTTTCTTTTTCTTCTTCCACTATCTTTGGTATACCGCAAATACATATTTGTACGTTTTTTAACGTATTGTTTCCTATTTCTATAAACTCTTTTATAGTGCACTGTGTGAAAATAATATCATTCGTATAAATTTTCATTCTTTTTATTTCATTTTTTACCTCTAGCTTATCAAGCTGAACTAACGTTTGACCTAAATCAAAGTTAACTATATCGGTATTTAATAAGGCTTGGCTAAATCTCATTCTGTTTTTGATCCGTATCTTCATCCTTAGCGAAACACGGTTAGTTTCAAATTTCAGAATTGGTAATTTATGCGCCTCTAAATTATTCAGTACTTTATATACTGCTGGTTTGCGAATATCTTTTTTTATTTCTGTGGAAACTATTTCATCTTCTCCTGTAGGCTGAGCTTTATTCTGACGAGTTTTTGACCTCGTTATTGCTAAAACGTGAGCATTGTCAATGTACAAATCTTTTAATTCCTTTATGGATATCCTTGAAATGCTGTCTGCATAATTTGAATTTCCTTTCAAATATTGTATCTCGAAGTTGTATTCTTCTAAATCTAATCTAATTCTTGTAAGTTTCGAAGTTGGTTCTGTCATCGAAAAAAGATGTGTTAACGGCTTGTGATCCGTTTTCACAATAAAATGTGGAGAACCATATAAATAACACTTAAAATAATTAATTCCCCAATGAATAGCTAACAGTTCTTTCATGATTATAGGTTTATTTAATTCACTTTTCTTAAAACTTCGCGAGGCATAAGCTATAGGTAGATCTATACCTTCGTATTCCTGACTAAGAATTGCAGAACACGCAATATTTGAAGCATCTGTTGTCAATATAAATTTTTTATTGAAATCTGGATATTTTAGAATAGGCGGCTGGATTAATGCCGATTTTAATATTTGGAATGATTTTTCGCAGTCCTTTGACCACTCGAATTTTACCTTTTTCCTGGATAATTTATTGAGAGGTATGCATATTTCAGCGAAATTTGGAGTGAAACGTCTGTAATAGTTACAGAATGCTACGAACCTTTTAGATTCTTCTGAATTTTTGGGCACTGGATACTGCTCAATGACTGAATATTTTGCCTTGTCGGGTAGAACCCCTTCACTAGACAAATTGTGTCCTAAATACGTTACTTCTCGCCTGAAGAATTGACATTTTTGTGGATTTAATTTAAGGTTGAAACCCTTTCGAGATTACTTAGATGATGATTTTCTGACATCCCTATCACAACTATATCATCCATATAAAGAAATGCTTTTTCTGGAGTTAATCCTGAAAATGCTATGGACATCATCCTTGAAAAACTATTTGGACTTATATTTAAACCAAATGGTAATCTTGTATACTGAAAAGAACCTTTTTCTGTGCTGAAAGATGTATATTTCCTTGAAGACTGTTCTAAGGGAATTTGATGAAAACCTGACATAAGGTCTATGACTGAAAACCATTTCGACCTCCCTAACTGATCTAAGATCGAATCTATTCTTGGTAATAGAAATTTGTCTGTGACTATTTTCTTGTTTAATTGCCTGTAATCTATACAAAGTCTCCAAGACTTTTCTCCATTGATTGCCTTTTTGGGTACAAGTAAAACTGGACTGTTATAATCTGAGATTGAAGATTCAATGATACCATGATCTAATAATTTCTGGACCTGATCATTAAGTTCTGAAGATTGAGAATGTGGAGTACGATAATTTTTAATATATACTGGAGTATCATCTTTTACCAATAGCTTTTGCTCATAAAAATTATTATGCGTTAAAATGTCATTTTTTAAAGCAAAAGTATCTGAAAAATTTTCACAAATATTTGTTAGCTTATCCCTGACGTATTCTGGTACCTCTAAATTCAATGTTTTCTTTCATCCTATTCTTACTTTCATTCACCACTGCGTATACATGAAATAAATTTAAATCCAATATTGTTTGTATTTATCAATTTGCTTTCATAATTTGTGTTTAAAATTCTGACATAAGGATTAGTTTTCGATATAATAGATCTTGCTATGAATACTCCTGGTAATAATTTTTGTTGCTCAACGACTTTCTCTTGTCTTAAATTTTTGAAACTTTCTACCAACCGATAGACTTCACATCTAGGCGGTATTGCTATAGTATCATATTCAGGATTATCAAAAATTTCTAATGTTACTGTATTCCTAGATTTGCAATCTATGTATAATTTTAATTCTGAATAATCTAAAATGCAATTATAATTTCTTATGAAATCCCTACCTAGAATTCCATTCGTAGGTATAGGAAATTCCTCTTCTACTACATGAAAACAATGTTTAAATGATACACCCTTAATAAAAAGAAAAGTTTCTATTTTACCCAAAGTTTTCGTTTCTCCCTGAGTTATTCCTTTAATATTCAAGATTTGTGTTGTTTTCAATAAGTGATATGGAAAATTATCTGAAATTTTTAATAATGAAATATCTGCACCTGTGTCTAATATAAAAGTATTCATAGTATCCGATATGTCAGTTTTAATTTGCACAAAGTTTGAAAGAGTTAAATCAAAGTTATAAATATAACGATTATTATTATGCAAGTTGTTTAAAATTTTGGATTTTTCATCTTTCTTTTTCAAAACCCCAATTCTTTTTGTTCATCTTCCTCTCTCTTCTCTTCACTTTCACACATTCTTACGTTTCTATAATTATTATTAAACCTATTGTTAGGTCTTTCCCTATACTTATTCGAACTATTTTTATAACCCTTAAATCTCCTTCCTCCTTGATTCTCCTGAAATTTCCTATTATTGTCGTAGTTACCTTTCCTATGAAAGTTATTTCCTCCATTATGATTAACATAAGAGGGCCTTCGCTGAGGGAAATACCTATTTCCCGACGAAAACTTATTCCTGTCTGCCTTATAGTGCAGAACATTTCCTGTTGACTGATTGTTTCCCACATTGATGGAAACCAGTTTAGTCATCACCTCTTGCGGTGTCGTAAAATTTCCAGCTGCTATAACGGTTTTTATCCGTTTTGATGCTGAGTTGTCTATCAATGATTTTACTACTGCTTCAGTAGTATACTTCGTAGCTAAGTGTAATGGCATTCCTTCTGCCAAATACGCGGCTTGTAAATTTTCGGTCAGTTTCTCCATCTCGGAAGCATATTCGACGAGATCTTTATTGTTTTGCATTAGTTTACTTAGTTTAGCGCCTACCAAACTGTCTCCTCTGAGTCCTTTCTTAAGTGTATCGATTACTCTCATGCTCCGCTGCGTATACTTGTAGTAGGCTAACCGCATCTACAAAAGACTGTAGTTTGCTTGTATCGCCATTAAATTCATTTGGTAATATTTTACCAGCTAAATTGAAAAAATCATTCATACTTAGTGCCATTTTATCTTTGCTCGTTGGTTCTAATACTTCTTTATTGATTAAATTATTACGTGTAATCAATTGAGACGGAACTTTATACCGACAATCTAACACTTGAAATGCTTTCTCTACCTTATCTCTGATTTTGTCAAAATATAAAATACATGTACTCTGCTGATTTTCATCTAACTTATGCCAATTCTTATTTATCAAACTAGAGAAACTATTAAATGAATCACACAACTTATTTATTATATCTATATGACTTTCTGAACTTTTAGGAACTTCTTTTTTTAACACTCGCTTACTATTCTTACGTACATCTTCTAAAATTAAATTCAATCTAATCTCAAATTGATCCCACGTTACTGTATTTCCATCACTGGAGGACATTTAAAATTAATTGATTCATTATCAATTAAAGGAAATTTAAATAAAATATCATATAGTAACACAAAACAGAATATACCTTTGAATTTTACGAAAAAAATTTCTCACCAATCCTAAATAGTCAGCGTGCTTTGCTGTAGATTTCTTCTTATCTCCCTCTTCATCTGTCTTCTGTACGTTTTGTATACGGACCATACGAATTGTAGTACCAAAACAACCACAATGATGTAGATAAGGTTCTTCACCTCCAGATCTGCTTTCATTTCCTCTTCTTGGACTATGAAATTACTGTTGACCACACCATTTTCTTGAACTGCTTGTTTTGACTCTGTACCACCCATGTTTCACAGAATTCCAATTGTTTGCAGGGTCGCCATGTAATATATGTTGCTTATGGGGTAGAGTAGCCAGGTAGCGTGGTGGTAATTGGCCTCTCAACTGATGGTGTTTCTGGTCACTCGAAGGGTCATCTTATAGTAATCAAACAACTACTTGTAGGACTGGGATATTTATTACTTAAACTCACTATGAAACATTATCCTAATAGTTATACTAATTACTGATGATTTAATACTAATACTTATAATGTTACTAACGCATTTAATCTACTAATAATCTAATACTGATCTTATAACGAACTGATCTGATAATAATAATAGTAATGAAATGAATTCAATGAAATTTGATTCTGTTATATAAATATTATTATATTGACCAAAAGGCATCACAGCCGCTACCGAATGGACTTTTCGGAAAACATCTTTCGAAGATTTAATAATAGCCACGGGACAACACGAGGCGGCTGATAAAATAAAATTATCCATATTAAGAAATATTATTGGCACAGAGTCCGCTAGAATTATGTCGATATTAAAAATACCGGAAGAGCATAGAGATAAATATGAATATATGATAGAAATGATTTCTAAATATTGTAACAAGTTATTTTTTTTGTCACTGATTTAAGTTTTTTTCTCCGTTTCATATTTTTTATTTTGCCACTTAGTTTTAAATAACTTTCCAATCTTCCGATTCCCTTTTGTTACCACATTATTATTTTCATTTTTTTTTCTTTACCGTTATATTATAATTTTAGTATTTTTTGTATTAGTCCGGAGGTACACAAATTTATATTCAATCATAAAATTCAGTCATTTCCGACGTTAAACATTATTCAATCAAAAGGACATTTGGTATATATACCATTTAATTTCATTGAATTAATTCTGAAAGACGTATGGTATATGACGATATGATATGATATTTTTTGTAGATTTTAAATGAAATTTCACTAATGAGAATATAAAAAGGAGAGAAAAGTTTGATTTTGGGCTCTCAGCTCGTGGTTCTCAACTGGTAGTTCTCAACGCGCCGTTCTCAACTGCTCGTTAACGCTAATTTTGTCCGAGAGTTTGTGTCCGATCCGGTTCCCGGAATTTATATTTTTAAAATCATAATTCTGTTTGTTAAAGCGTGGTGAATACCGAAGCCGATTTAAGAAGGTAATATATTTGTAATAATCACAGTATACTCAACAATTTCCGTACCTCCGTATTCCGTATTCCGTACTCTTGAAATAGTTTGATATTTTATTCTCGTACCGGTTAATATTTTTTGTGAAAACTTTTGCTTTGTTCAGTTTTTTTTATTTTGAAAATAACCGGCAATATTACATTATGGTAATTTATTTTAGGAAAATTTTTTTCCATTATAGTAATTAGATTTTAATGGTGGAGAGATTTAATTTTCTTTGTTTTCCGGAATTTGATTTCAACCGCTGTCGAATAGAAACTCGTTTTAGTTTTTTTTCATGTTGAATAAAAGTTAATTTGTTCTAGAAAAATTGTTTTTTTTATTATTGCTAAACAAGTAATTGGTATTTATTAAATATTCGCCGGCTCTCTAGTGAGGGTACGATTTTATGTGTTTTACTTATATACATTTGATAGTATCAAGGATTGTGATATTCAAATTTTTCACCGAGTTATTCTTACTCTATGTGTCGATAGGTAGAAGTATTTAATCTTAGAAAATTAATTAATTTCCTCAGTGTTGTCGAAAGTACTTGAAGTTACAAAAAAAAATAGATGAGAAATGTCAAATAACAAGTGTAAACAAATAATTTATTATTTAATGTCACAAGACTTCGGGTCTAGGGCTTATGCCCTTATTCACCAAAGTAAAATATCTACAATTAACTTTCAATTTCGTATTTACCAATTATTTAATCAGAGAAATAGTGTTTAAGCAAGGAATTAACTTAATTGGCCAAATTTGAGCGGTTTTAGAGATAATCGCCGTTTTTTTCTGACAGAAGTGAACATCAGAGATGTGAACATAAAATCAAACAATATAACCTACAAATTTGTCTTGTGCTTTACAATTTTTGATTTTTCGTTGGTTTATTTTTCTCTGGAACATGGAAAATATTGAAGATCAACTGTATGACGATGATTTGGACGTAATGGACATTATTGCAGATGACTTTCCTAGAAATCAGTGGGAAAGAACTAATTATTTTCAAACAATGGATGAATACAACTTTTTTTAAAGATTTAAACTGACCAAGCCTATTACTAATTAGTATGATAACTATACTACCCCAGTAGGGATAGTCTCAAATAAAATACCAAGTAACTTTTGTTTTTTAGTAACAATCCAGTAAGGTTGAATCGGTCTTTAAAAATTTAAAGTGTTACCAGTATCTGCCAATACAAGCTAAAACATTCGTATTTTGGGTGGTGACACTGAAAAAATATTGCCAAGTTGTAAATCAAAGTTAACCCCTGATTGCTCAGCAAACCTAACCAAACAACATTTTAGTGAATAGCAATTTGACTTAATCATGATTACTTATTTAATCACAATTACCTAATCATAATTAGAGTGGAAGATGGTGAATACGGCCGTGTGAAACTCATAATATTAATAATTTTTCCATATGCATCTTATCTCATAATTTTCATATTATTTGTTACTAATATCAAATTTATTTTGAATTCCAGTTCTTGCAGAAGTTACTAAAACCAATGTCAATGTTTCACATACTCTATCCTCTCAAGGTAACACATTGGAGGTATTGGAAGATTCTTCAAGTGATGTCCAGAAAAATTGTGTTGATAAGAGATTCAGTGAGTCAGGTCAGATATTTTCATAAATGTACTTGTTTTTTCTTTAGATCTGATGAAGATAGGAATATGAAATTTAGTAAAACTATTTGGCGGAGTGGGAAATAGTTTATGTGAATTATCTATATTCACGAAGAAGAGGAACAAACAAATTCCATTGTAACTTAGAGGTCTCAACAAAGAAAAAAAAGAAAAACTTTTGTATATTTTGTAAACTGCCAAGACATTTGGAGAAAGCACATATGGAAGAAGTTAAGCATATTATGTCATTCCCAAAAAGTAAAAACATATTTCTTTTATACTTAGTTTTATTTTTTATACGATCAGAATTTTTTTTAGATTCTTACGAAAGGAAAGGACTTTTGGATAAAATCAGGAAAAAAGGAAACTTTCAGCATAATGCAGACATGGTTTTCAATACAGGAATTCTCATTACTGATAGAAGAAATCATAAAGGAGATGTAGGAACGGTATTAGGTCCAATCCTTTTCACGATATATATAAACAGCCTTCTTAATTTGGAATCAGTTGGCAAAATTTATAGTTTCGCTGACGATACCGCTGTTGTATATACTTCATCTTCTTGGGGTTCTTTGAAACAAAGCGTAAAAACTGATTTTCCAAGAATATCAGATTGGCTACAATATAATAAGCTTACAATTAATTACACAAAAACAAGCTACTTACCATTTAGCTCTTATGCTAGTGGTCTCCCATCAATGGGAGCATTAAAGGTAAACCTAGATATAGAAATTCCTGAATCCACTTCGGTGAAATATCTTGGAATTGTTATAGACATATGAGGTGGGATTTACATACCAAACAGCTTGTAAGAAAAATCAGAGGATTATTACCAAAATTCAGATATTTGAGAGACTTTTTGAGTGTTTCTACTTTAAAAACCATATATTTTTCGTTGGTACAGTCGTTGTTGTTGTATGGAATTATAGGCTGGGGAGGAGTTCACGATAACTTTTTAAATGACGTTCATGTTGTGCAAAAATGGATTTTACGTATACTATATAAGAAAAATATTCACTTTTCCAGTAATTCTTTATATGAGGACTTAGAAGTTTTTGACTTGAGACAATTATTTTTCTTTAAAACCCTTAACTACTGACACGGAGTCTACTAGACTCCCCATCGCAAACATCCAGCTGTTTCTCCCACCACAATTTTTTATAAATTTTGTCGTTTTAGGTATCTTCCGCAATTTTAGTAACCAATAACCTGTCGAGGCAACAACATTGAGTTTGTTTCCGTTTTTTAGTTATTAACGTGTAGGAGTCTATCAGACTCCGCGTCAGTATTAACGTGATATTTTTGTAGCACGAAATGGAGAATGTTAGGCCGAGTACATCAAAAGGAATCAGATATACTGAAACTAATTTTGAAGAAACTATTACAAAATGGTATAATGAAATTGGTAGTGACAATAGTGACTTCGAACCCGATGAAAATGTGTATATCCACAGTGATCACCAATCAGAAAGTGAAATAGAAGACAGTGACAGTGAATTCGACATTAGCAACAATTTCAACAGTGACGACGAAAATGGAGAAAAGATGCCAAGTGATCCTTTGCCAGATGAAAATCGATCTAACTATTTCTATGGAAAAAACCGACATAAGTGGAGTAAAATAGAACCGGTGAGGAACGTGAGAACGCCTGCCCATAATATTGTTCGTTTACCTGTCACTCGTGTTATCATAGAAGATAAAACTAACCCTATGGAATATTTCAATAAGCTGTTCTCTGACAACATTTACGAGGTGATTGTTACATGGACCAATCACAAATTAGCTTCCATGAGACAACATTATAAACGACCGAATAAGCCAGAACTAGCATACATGGATGTCATTGAACTGCGGGCTTTCTTAGGCTTGCTTCTATATACGTCAATTTTCAAATCTCACGATGAAGACATCAGTAGCATATTCGCCAACGACGGAACAGGAAGGGATATATTTCGAGCAGTGATGTCGAAAGAACGATTTTCAATTTTATTGGTAGCGCTGCGGTTTGACAATCCGGAGGACAGAGAAGAGAGAAAGAAAACGAATCCTACCGCCGCTATTAGTCAAATTTTTGATATATTCATAGAAAATGCAAAAAAACTATATTCTATTGGCGCAGCTGCCTGCATCGATGAGATGTTGGTGGGGTTTAGAGGCAGATGCCGATTTAAAATGTATATTCCATCCAAGCCAGAGAAATACGGCATAAAAATTATGGCTCTTACAGATGCCAGGACGCATTATTTGTACAATGCATATATTTATGCAGGAAGAGATACCGATGGTGTAGGTCTAAGCCAGGACGAAAGAAAATTCGGCAAGCCAACGCAATCAGTTATCAGACTAGCCAAACCTTTATATAATACCAATAGAAATATTACTGCAGACAACTGGTTTTCATCAATCGAGTTAGCAGACCATCTGTTGAAAAATAAGTTGACCTTTGTAGGAACACTTAAAAAAATAAGAGAGATATTCCTGCAGAATTTCTACCTAACAAAAGCCGCAGGGTAGGTGAAACACTTTTTGGATTTACTAAAAATACGACACTTATATCGTATACCCCCAAAAAGAATAAGTCGGTGATTCTGTTGTCAACAATGCACCATGAAAAATCAATTGGAGACACCGGAAAACCCGAAATAATAGAGTATTACAATTCCACCAAAGGTGGTGTGGATGCCATGGACGAGAAATGTTCAAAATATACATGTGGTCGTCGAACAAGGCGATGGCCTATGGCAATTTTTTATAAGCTGCTTGACATATGCAGCACAAACTCCTACATAGTGTACAGTTCATGTCCTGGGAATGACATGAGCCGCTATAGTTTTGTTAAAACATTAGCTGGGCAGTTAGCAGAAAGTCACCTACGACGGAGATTGGAGAAACCACAAATTCCGAGGGAAACGAAAAATATGATAACACGTATTCTGCAAATTCCGGAAAAGCCTCCAGTCTATGAAGAACTCTTGGAAGTTCGCAAATATTGCTACGTATGCCCCTCAAAATTACGTCGCAAAACCAAATTCACTTGTGTTGCATGCAGAAAGCCTATATGCTTGCAGTGTTCCTACAAATGCTGCAGAAATTGTTGTCAGAGCGTCAATGATGTCTAAAAAAAATGATACATTTTATGGAGTGCACGATTTGTGATTTGCACTTCTGGAATCCAATTTTTCATTTATTTATCTTTGTTTATGTTTATATTTTACAAATTTTGTGAAAAAACTTTTGTTGCTTTATTTTTTGCTATAATAATGGGGGTACAGTGACATATATGTTAAAAAACTGACTTTTTGTTATTTTAAGCACTTTTGAATATTATTGTTAAGTTTTTGGATTTATATCAATTGAAATAGAAATAAATACGTTCATTTAATCATCATCTACAATATCAATTCAAAAATAACACTTATTTGGAAATAGGAGAGCGATGTAGATAGGAGTCTCTTAAGGTACGTACACATACTCGCGCTGCGCCGCGCGCGCGCCTTGTGCGCTCCACGTGCGCTCAGATTAGTACGAGGTTTTTGAGTTGCGCGCGAACTGCGCGCACACGGCGCATCACGATCCACCTCAAGTCGGTTTTTTCGACGAACCCTTTGTTGGTTCGCAGTACAGATTTGGACGGCAGTGCGAACGCTTTGATATTTTTGTTAGCAGTTTAATCAAAATGGAGTGGAGTGATGAGAAAGTTATTAAGTTGATTGATTCGTACCGCGAGAAATCTCTTCTGTGGGACCCGCAGCACAAAGAACATTTTAAAAAACCCCTTAAGGAGGATGCCTGGAGGGACATTGCAGCCGTAATGGATGTACCAAAGGAGCAATGTAAAAAAAAAATTATTTCCTTGCTCTCTTCATACCGGCGAGAAAAATCTAAAATAAAGAATAGCCAGGGTACAGGAAAAGGTGAGTTTTATTTTTATAAGCCGTAAGTACCTACTACTTTTTTTATAATAACATTGTTTTCATACAGTGTGTATTTTATTGTTGCAGGAAAAGATGAGATTTATGTCAGCAGGTGGTTCGCGTACGATGCTTTCAAATTTCTTGACGACAGGGATGTACCAAGGAAGCGGCTTATGACGGTAAGGAAATATAGAGATTCTTAAGCATATTTGTGCTGCCACTCTAAAAATCCTTCATTCATACAATAATCGGCTATTTCGTCCCTTATTTTCTGAGAGTAATTGGTTGATCTTCGGGGGACATGTCTCACTGGTAACATAGACGTCATATTATCTGCTCCTTGAATCCTCCATGACCCTTCAATTACAACTCCATTCACTTCATGATCCAATGTGCCAGGTGGAGTATATACATTTGGAGAATGTTTTCTTAGATAATTATGTAATAAAAGCACTGTCATCACTATCAACTCGGCTTTATCAGGCTGCAAAAGCATTGGTTTTCTTAATACCCGAAATACGGCGCTTGATATACCAAAGGCGTTTTCGACTATTCGCCGTGCCCTACTCAAACGATAATTGAAAATTCTCTGGGGAGTTCCTTTGGCATAATCTCCAGGGTATGGTTTCATTAGGTTTTCACTAAGTGCAAATGCACTATCACCTGCAAAAAAATATGGTATTTTCATGGAACGCCCCTGTAGTTTTTCCGGTAGTGGAAGTTCCAATGTGTTTCCTGTTAGCATACTATGCAACTTGCTCCCTTGAAAAACTCCGCCATCAGAAATTCTTCCTTGGCATCCCACGTCGGCAAACATAAAGTTGTAATTCCCATCTACTAATGCAAAAAGCACAATGCTGAAGGTGGATTTGTAGTTAAAAAACTCTGTACCCGAGTTCATTGGAGCTTGCAAAACAACATGTTTTCCATCAAGGGAGCCGACACAATGTGGCAGGTTCCAACGGGTTTCAAATATATTGCTTACTTCTCTCCAAGCTTTAGCGGTCGTGGGTAGCTGAAACAGAAATAATTAATACACTTTATTTGTAGGAAAATGATGATATATCTGAAAATGCGGAAGAGATGGGAACACAATGCCTACGGGAGACGACAGCGACAGCGTCCTCATTTACTAACAGACCGAGTAAGCGAGCAAAGGGAGCTGATGATGCTAATTCAGCAATGGTGAGCAGTGCTTTTAACATTTTGAAAAATGCTGCAGAGAAGTTAGATACAGAACCGGTTAAACCCAACGAAATCGATGCGTTTTTCACATATGTATCTACGAAAGTGAAAAAATATTCGTGCACACAGACCGCTGTGCAGCATGCTGTTTTTGAAATACTCATGAAAGCAGATAGAGGGTATTATAATTGGGCTGCTACAAGTTTTCAGAATTCTAACTTCTGCCAAAATCCCGCGGAAAATGAACTTCCGAGTGTACCACCCGCAGCGTCATCGCAACAATATGTTTTGCAACCTCTGAATAGAGTACCGACTGCTATGGAATCGCCATTCAATTCGCCGGCAAATGTCTCCAGTCAACCATCTCCATCAGAATCGATCATGTCAGAACACTTTGCAGATTTTGTGTAAATCTCTTAATGGTAATGAATAGGGTAGCATGGTGTTGACACATTGTATATTGTAATATGTGTATGTATTAAACAAATAAAACGGTTCAAAAATAATTAAATTGTTCGTTATATTAGTTACCTTAACATATCCCTGCAGTTCATTAACAATTGCTGCGCAGACTTGTGGTACTATATATCCAATAGACTGCTTGGAAATCCTGAACGTATACTGCAGACTAGTATATGAATCTCCGGTGGCAAGAAATCGAAGTGTGACTGCTAACCTGGAATGATTTACAAATCAATCAAAATTTAAAAAAAACTTTACAGAAAAATAAACAGCGAGTTATAAATAAATTAAACAAATTGTGAAAACAAATATTAAAACTTACCTGTCTTGAGCAGAAATCGCAGTGCGGAAATAGGTATCTTCTTTTGAAATATGAGGACCAATCTTTTGCAATAGATTCTCAAAGTCAGAAGGTGACATCCGAGTAAAATTCTTATATTGACCACTTATTTCTTGGGACTTCAAGTCCATCATAAGCTCGGTACCATTCCTTTTTTTAAACAGGTTAGTGTACCACCACCGTCGTTGTTTCCTTTTCTTTTTGGATAGACTTACCATTAACAGGAAAGCACCACTCATAACTGAAACAGCAACGGCGTAAGTTTTATCACGAGAGCGAGACATATTTAAAATTATCGACCTGCACAAATCGTGTTCGTCGGTTTACTATGGATCGCGAAACGTTTTCAAAATGGATCGTTACCAAAAAACATGCACGAGCAACGAACGCGCGGCGCGGTTAGAGCGGCGCGCAAGTCTATACGCACCTTTAGACTCCCCGTCAGTATTGGTGTCCAAAATTAGGGTGTCAGTAGTCAAGGGTTAAAACAATTCAATTTATAAAAACAAACAAAATTGTTATGTTATCACATGAACATCAATACGAAACACGACGAGTAGGGCACATTTATTTTCCTCGGAGTGAGAAATCTATAGGTCAACGATCGTGTAACTATCTTGCGCCAAGAATGTACATTTTAGTACCTGAAGAAATAAGAATTGTACCATCTTATACTGCATTTAAGAAACATCTTGAAAATTGGATTTTCCAGAAAGGCAGGGAAGAATTTAATTTCATCATTTATAATAGCGTATTGTCAGCCCGGATGTTGTTTTGATTGCTTTGTGTAGGTATTTATTCACTATTTCGACCGCTCCCATTTATGACACCCTTCCCCAATGATTGAAAGGATTCCAAAGATCACAATGTGAATTGTTCTCAAATGTAAAAAAAAACGGATCCACGTTTCTGCCTTTGTTCATTTTTTTATTTTCTGAATCATATGTCCTTTTTAAATATTTGTTTGTTTTGCTTCTTTTATTTATGTTTTATATCGTTGTATTGTAGGTAAGTAATTTTATTTAAAGTTGATTATATGTATTTTACCACGTACAAGCTGTTTAAAACAGCTTCTGTGTAGATTATGTTTATTTTCTTCAAATTATGTATTGTGATTCTATTTTTCATGAATAAACATTATTATTAACACAGTACATCCCATGTTTAAAATGTTTGGGATTCTTTTCAAAAAAGTCATTGAGAAAACATTTCAAGAAATGTGGCGAAATCACAACAGGATTATTAGTAATGGAAGGAGAGTTGAAGGTGATATTAGCTGTAAGGCCAATGAAATTGAAAAAAAATTCATATTTCCAGTATTGAGAGATGATTACATAACACGCCCTTCAAGATATGATGATCTGGTGATAACATATGCAAACAAGATGACATAAAAATATCAGAAATTACATCACTATCCAATGATAAGAAGCAGACTAAGATTGATAGGCAAGTTATTGTATGAAGTTGAAAAAATAGATCCAATTGTGAGTGATTTCTCATCTTTTCTACTTCCGCAAAAGTATGATGCCATTGTAACGGCCATCAAAATAATTGCACAGTTAGATTCACAAAATAGTTACTACAAATCTCCCTCACCTGCAAGCTCAGCAGGCACTCTATTGAAGAAATGTGCGAACATTTATGTAACAGAATTAATAAAACAGGAAAATAATGAGTAGAAGTCACGTGTTTTAGATTTTTTGAAAATTCTTGATGTAGACTTGGCTATCACAAACAGGTTGTTGAAACTCAGTTGAAGCAGAAGAGAAATAAGAATATTGACATCAAAACAATACATAAGATCTCTTAATGAAAACCTAAGAAAGTCGAGGAGACATCATTTTGATTCATTGAGAAAACATTTTAATGTCAATGATTATGTAGAGCTGCAAATAGCTGCACTAACTTCTATTCCATTATTCAAAATAAAACGAGCAGGTGAAGTGCAAAGAATCGAAGTTGAGGACTTCAGTAATTATGAATGTTATGATAATAATAGAGATCAAGAAATTCTTGATGACTTCCCTGAAAAATGGAAAAAAGATGCTGTTAATTTTGTGAGATTCACTATAAGAAGAAAATTAGGTATAGTTATGAGAAATGCTAAAATATTTGGTGAAAAATAGAGAAAAGGTTGGTATTCTGAAGAAAAATTCTGTTACATTTGCAATTCCTTAATCTAAGGACAGATGTTTGAATGCTTATCTGCTGATGCGTCATTTTTCAACTTTGTGCAATGCACAAAACCCTGAAACTTTGCAGGGAACTATATTAAGGAAGGACTTAGCTACAAAGTCTAGGGTGCATGGAGATATACCAGTAACTGATATGGCAGATTTTATGGGCCATGATCCAAAGATTCATTTAAATCACTATCGTTTACCAAGAGCAGCAAGAGACCTTGCCAGAGTATAAAGAATGTTAATGATCGGAAGTGGAATGGAAGGTACAGTGAAAAATAATAGCTCCAAAAATTTGTAAAACTTTCATATTTACTGCATTTTTTCAGTTGGTGCAAATGAAATAATTGAGTCAGCCAACTTTAGTTCAAATAACTGTTAGTCAAATATATCTCATTGATTTTTTGCATCATTCATTAATTTTTTCCAGATGATAATATAACAGATGAAAATGTGAACTCTCTTAATAGTTCACCTTTAAATTTGGACAGTTGTTCAGAGTGTGAGTATATTATTGTATTTGAAAAATCACCTCTTCACTTCTTAGAAATCAGACAACCTGGGACATGCCACAAGACGGTATGATGAGAAAGTACAACCTTTCGAAGAAATTCGTTACAGAATTCACCAACAAGAAGGAATGGGATCCGAATACCATTACCAGAATTGGAAAGAATGCCATTCAATGGTACACAGATGGCTCAAAAGCAATAGGAGGAACTGGGATAGGAGTGTTCGGGCCAGGAACCAAACACTCCGAAAGCTTGGGAAAAACCCCAAGTATCTTTCAAGCGGAAATCCACGCCATAAGAAAGTGCGTCCAGTTCAATATTGATAAAGGATACCGAGGACAAAGGATTATCATGACAGATAGTCAAGCAGCCATAAAAGCACTGAGCTCTTGCGTAATCAGTTCTAAAATGGTTTGGGAATGCCTAGACAAACTAAATGAATTAGGCGAGAACAATATAGTTACCCTACTATGGATTCCAGGACACACTGGAATAGAAGGAAATGAAATAGCAGATGGACTAGCAAAGAGGGGGTCTGAAATACCCTTCTGGGGGCCTGAACCCTTTTGCGGAATCAGCTCCAAGGTAATATTGGAAGAAATAGGCGAAGCCGAAAGAAAGAGAAGATCTGACCATTGGAAAGATCTAGTAGGGCTTAGACAATCAAAGATTCTCCTGGGTGACTACAACCTACGGAGATCAAATGAATGCATAAGTCAAAGCAAGACTGCGCTAAGAGTTTTAACAGGGATCCTAACGGGACATTGTCGCCTGAATGGGCACCTGAAAAAGCTCAAACTAGTGGAGGAAGAAGAATGCAGATACTGTGGCATGGAAGAAGAGACCTCCATCCACATACTTTCCAACTGCACAGCACTCCAGAATCCTAGAGCACAGTACCTGGGAGATTACTGGATAGAAGAGGAACATTTACCTAAGTTGAAGCCTGCAGATATCCTAAAATTCCTCCGGGAAATAGGACTAAAGGAGCTACTAGTTTCAGAGACTCTCCTCAGGAACTAAGTAGAAGTAAGGGGGCACAATAGATCTTTTAGGTCTCAGTGAATGTTACCCCAATCATACATACATACATACATACATACATACATACATTGTATTTGAATTGTTTTCTCAACATACAAAAAATATTGAATTTCTGGTTTTGAAAAGAGATGATTTTGCTTTACATTTTTGATATTCCGGGTAGATAATGACACAGGATCAGCAATTTCTAGATAGATGGAAAATGTTTTTATATATATAATATTTAAATACGGGTGGGACGCTGAGAAGGTGATCTCTTGTATATGTTTGGTAGTGGTGATAAACAAATAGAAATTATCCACATTCTTGGTTTTCCAGCCAGTAATTTACTTATTTTCTGTATGTTTCTTGTGGTATATTCAATATTTTGATTCATTTTTTAAGAGAATTGAGCTGCAAACATTTTATAGTTTGATTCAACTCAACAGCTGTTGAAACTTCGGATTAATAGTTTTTTGTGATTTTATTCTCATTGAACAAAATCGAAATATACAGCTTCTTGATCTTATGCCACGATCCAGTTCAGAAAAATGACAAAATCAATCACCTTTCACTTGTCACTCTGTCCAGATATGTAGAATTCTTTTCAGTCAGACGTGACAGCGATTCAAAAATTGAAAAAGAAGAGTCAACTTAGTGAATATGGAAGAGGGGCAATTAGAGATGGGAGCTAAAAAGATAACGGTATTAACCGTTACACCCCATCAACCTCTAATAAAAAAAAATTGAAATTTCTATTCAAATTTTTTTTTCTTTCTTCGCATTACATACCTGACTCAAAACAAAGAGATAAAATGACAAGCGCAGCAGTTCTCGAGAGTGTTGCCCGCCGATATCCACAGTAATCAAAGGTCACTGCAACAGAAGATCCTCCGCATTGAAACGTGAACATTGCGTTCATCGTTTCAGTTCATATTTTCATTGAGGAATTTCTTCAGAATTTTGATTATTGGTGGAATAGTTTATAAATATTTCCTAAAAATATTTCATTCAAATAATTAAGAAATTATTTCCTATTAATGATTCGTGGTGGAATAAAGTAGTAGACCAAAAATCAATATTCTTGATGTATTTTACCGCTAAATTCAAAATTTTGAAATATCTATAAATAAGAATGAGGAAGGTTCCGGCAGGTCTTCTTTCATCGTCTGTCGGCAATACTACTTACAACTGTGCAGTAATCCATATAACATTTCAACATTAATTTTGAATAAGAATAACTTATAGCTGCAGCCGTTATTTCTTCAGTATCTGGATTACGTATGTTTTTTTTATTGACTTGTTACCTTTATATTTCAATATTCCACACTGTATTTGACTAATATTCAATAGGTATTTTTTTACAAAATGGCTACCCATTTTATCTCCTATCTAGCCAAGGGTATTCAATATTAGATATTTTCAGTCCTATGAAATTGTTTCTTTTTTCTATAAAATTCAGATATTTGTCCAGGATAAATCCTCAAGTTAAATTAGTAGATTTGTATTTATTGAACTGGACAGACACCTATCCTTGTTAGCTTCAAATTTTTTTTGTAACATTTTTTTTATATACCGGTATGTTTTTATATCACAGTTGCTGGGAAACACTTTGGAAAACAGTACCAGGGAGACTAACAGTACCTGGGAGACTAAAAGTACCTGAGTGTCTAAAGATACCGGTGAGTCTAAAAGTACCTAGGAGACTAAAAGTACCTAGTAGAAACAGTTCCTAAGAGAAAGTTCCTGAGACTTACAGCTACTACCATCTGCTACTGAACACGTCATTCAGTTTAAATATAAGTATTTACTTATTATAATTTTTACTAACCCTTTTGTATTGTAATTGCTAGCGAATATATAGATTTATTTTATTCCGTCAGTTTTATTTACTATACAAAAACCAGAAACGTCAAGTTCTTTTTTTTTTCTCTTAACAGGTTAAAGTTGGCTAGCCATTAGATTTGATTTTGTTTCTAATTTTCTTTTAGGAAAGAAAATTAGTGGCGCCCTTAGATTGCCTTTTTTTTTATTTTGTTAATTTTTTTTATAACATCAATAAGTAACTAAGTCCTGCGAACTGGCTTAGTTTACTACCAAATTTAAGTGGTTAGTTAGGCAGGAACCTACAATTTATCTCAAAATCATTTTTTTTACGTCAATCTAAAAATCTAGAGTTTCATTGTCATCATACATTAAACATCTTTGTTTCATTGGCGCCGTCTTTAAGCAATTTTTGTTCCATTGGCGCCCAACGTGTTATAACTTTAATCTGTTTTTTTGCATCTCAATGACCTTCAGTCGAAACAAATTTTTAAATAGTTTACTGGTGGATTTGCTTCCAGTTTTTTTGCGTTAACATATTTTTAACTTAATTATTATTTCCTATTAGTAAATTTATTTAACTAGTTCTTTTCGGTAATAACTTTCTTTCAATTTGAGATTTAAAAATCGAAATATCTGCAGTGGCGTATCTGCATATTTTTCTTTCAAAAATATTTTTGCTTTTTCTATATGTTTAGAGTATGTATCAAGTATACCTGCATGTTTTTTTTAGTACCCATGTTTTTTTGGCGTTTCGTTGTGCATCAAGCAATTCGTGAAGTATTTTTGTGTCATATCGTATCTATTTGTGTTTTTTGAGTATTTGAGATACCAAAAACGCTGTTCCATTGAGAATAACTTCCCGTGAATGTTTTAAATTTTCTGGATCTAGCTTAATGCAAATTTGGATTCGGATATGGTTGTAGCCATGGACGTATAAATAAAGATGGACTTAGCGTACCAATACACACTACATGCAGACCTATGAAGCCAAATAAACGATGCTTTGTTATTGTTTTCTAGCAGCCGGAGTGGGAATCTTCATACTGCGGACAGTGGCGTTTCATTGGGATGGATACATTCATGATTGTAGGAATATAAATACATCACATTTCAAGCTTTGAAATTGAATATGAACTTTTTTATTATAATAATAAATTATTGGAAGGGTAAGGGTAATGTTAATTTTAAAACTTAAACAAAGAAAGCTATACAGACAAAATTATACCAGAAAAACCTTAGATGTTTTATTTACATCATTAGAGGTAACAAAAATGAAAAAAATAGTAGTTCGTAAAAAATAATACAGATAATACAAAAATTACTGATTTTTGAATAAAATTGCTTTTGTGAGATGTTGGCGAATAGTGCTTTCTCTGTTTTTGTGGCAGCTTCATGGTGGATTCGAATTTTAAAATACTTTTTCAATATCAATTCCATCATTTGAATCCCATGATTTTCTATAGGGTCATCATCATACAGATGATCCTTAAAATCATCTTAAATGGAGTTTAGCGAATTAGCAATTATACCAGAAATTAAGGATAACTCCAAATTTTTAATATTTAAAAAAAAAAAAAATATTTTTGGTCTTGTTAGAAAATCTGAAATTTTTTTCTGCAGATTCACACACTGTAATGACTAACTGTGACGCATTGGTTAACCAACTACATCTAAAACATAAGTTCCATGTACTTGAAACTGAATATTCAAACTCTTTAACAAGCTCTTCAATTGAGGTTCTAAATTCTGTATTTTCTACAATAACACCATTTTCAATATTACTAGGTGCTCTGCTACTACAGTGTAATATTCCAGTAGAATCAAGCTTAATAACACCTGTATTACCTGCTTCAACATCTCGGTGGATTAGAAGTCTCTTATAAGCATGTTCAAACTGTCGTGTTGTTGAGTTGTTACTGGAGCATAGCACGAAAAAATAATTCTAAGTGATCCTGTGATAATTTAAAGGTTAATAGTTATTTATGCAACAAGTGCAAAAAGTGAGTGCAAAAAACACGTACGTATAAACACGTCGAGTGCAAAAAACACGTTTTGCAAGAGTTGCATACGATATTTTTTCTAAATTCATGCAAAAACTGGAAAATTAGAACATAAATATGTTAAAGAACATAATCTAACCTAATAAAACTCAACCCGTTCTTCTTTCTTGTATCTTCATGGCCTCCATCTTATCAGTACTCAATCATAGCTGGTTTTCGCCTGGACCATTTAAATTTTAAATAATTAAAGGTTTTTGAAATAATTGTAACTCATTGAGACTAAGTAGTAAGATATACATATATTATTGTTGTATTAAAGCAGGATCAGGTACTTGCTATGGATTTTTATTTAATTTAAATGTTTATGTATGTCATTAATCATCACAAAACTGACACAAGAATGACAGATGAGTGCAATAAAGTACCACTATTTCCATTAAATGTGGTGCACAAAAGTGTTGTTTTTTGCATGAATGTAGAAAAAATATATTTAATTTGGTTTGAGTGAACATAATTATTGTACAAAACCAAAAGGCTCTCTATACACTCTAAAAATCCGAAAAATCCAGCTTTTCTACCTAAATCAAAAATGGGATGGTTACCACATACTTAAGTGACATGATATAATTTTTAATTTCATACAATCTTGTAAAAAAAGTAAGAAATATTCAACATAATAAGAATATTTTATTGAAAGTTTAAATAGTTAATATATAATAACAATTCATATAGCTAATATCTGATACTTTTCACTAGAAGATAGTCCATTAACTGTTTTATCTGTATTATCAGAATATTCTGAAAAATATGGTAGATGTGCCACGTTTCTTTTAAGAAAAATTTTCTCTGGATTACCTTTTCACTAAAAATCTTCTGGTTTGAAATGTGCACAACAAATATGAGCCAGTTTTGGCATATCTTCTTCCAGAATTTCAAGTACAGGATAGCCACTTTCTCCTCTGTTCCATATTTGTACGAAGCCTGCTATTTCACAATTTAAATTTTTATTTATTATAATTTTCAAATTAATAAACACAACTTTGCATGTTCATGAACGCCACTGATTCTCACCTATGAAATGAGAGGTTAGAATTCAAATAATAAAGTTTTTAACAAACTAAACATTGTCGCACCATTACTGTAGTGTTAGTTGAGTCACTATTACAACATCCAAGCTTTTATAATAAATTAACTGGGTTAAATATAACAAACCACGCACCAAAAATTTAATAAACAAAGGCAGCCATCTTCTCACAAACACCAGAGGGAAACAAACAGTGTTGCTTAGTTTACATTTGTTTCGCCATATTACAGGCTAGGGACATCGTGTACATCCCTTTAAAATTATAGTAGTAGCTAAATGCTATACATTTTTACATTTAAAATAGATAAAAAGTCTCAAAATTGAAAGTCTTTTTGGATTTTGATGAAATTAAGGTGTTAGAATCAAACTATTTAAACTAAAACTTGACCTGATATAACAAAAATTTAAAACGAAATGTGACAACAGCGATGTTTACTTTTATATTGGCTTCAAATAAATTCTAGCGTGCTGGGTCCATCTTCATTTATACGTCCATGGTTGTAGCATTCCCTTATCGACATTATAGTGAGAAATTAACTTTGTTGTTTGGTAGCACTTTTATTCTCAATATATGAATTATCTTATTCCCTTTATCTTTTGATACAAGTACAAATAACACATTGTTTTTTTTGCACAACAAAATGGAAAAAAATTATCTTTACCTCAGTACTAATTGATACATGGGAAAATAATATTTTATCGTGGCATATTTCTATACATTGGTTGATGACAGAACTATTTTTTTTTTCGTAAAATCTGTTGGAATCCGCTTTCCTTATAATTTAAATTATTCCTGCGAGGTTGACAACCCAAACAACAAGCTTTTGTAGTCGTGGAGGTTATTTTATGCTCGTGTTTAATTAGAGATTTACAACAATTTTTGCTTCATTCAATCGATAGCACTTAATGGAACACGAGTCAGTTTTTGTTATAACTTTCCTACATGTGACTTCTTTTGTGATATATAAAAAATACACTGCAAGTGATGGTCCTTGAAGCGGCGTTGCAGAGAGCTCTCTGAGGGGTGTTTCGACGAGATCTTCTGAGGTGAGTAAATCTCTAATCGTTTACCGGACTTTTTTGTATTGTCTTGTCATTTGGTCGCTTTTTTAATTAAAACCCGATTTCAAATAGAATTTTGGGGTAAATTGTACAGTCCAACAACTTAACTCTCTTCATAAGAGCTCTCGAAGAAGAGATCCAAATTATCGGATTGAACATTGGTCCTTCGAAGTACGGATTCGTCTGATTTACCTTTTAATTTTGTTTGATTTTCGGTTTTAAAGAAATTTAACTTTAATATTCAATTGTTCAATATCTTGAGGTGGCTTGTTATCCTCGCTGGAATGTATTGCTAGTTAACAATTGATATTTTCAGTGAAACTTGATTGAAACGTGATTAAGGTCCAAAAAATATTGCAGTTTTTTCAATTTTTGTTGTAAATTTTGGTCAGTTGTGGTGACCTTGAACTTAACCAGTTTTGGAATACGAATCAAAATAGGTTCTGATTTTAAATTTTAATTATTCTCATTACTTGATGAGGGTTTTTGCTGGAATTTCTTTAATTAAATGGAGGTAACTAAACGTACATTCATTAACAATTATTAGCAGGTTTATAAATAAATCGCTTTAGTTTTCTTATGCCAGTGGCAGCTTGACAAAGGGACGTGAGTTTAATTTTATTTCCAGTTACATATTGGATTTCCTGTTTTTAAATTTGTATGTTGTATATGATTGGTTACGTTTTTGCACACGCGTTACAAGTTTAATTCAGGTGCAATAAAATTTATGTTCTGTTAAATATTGCCATTTTCTAATTTGAGTACAATGGCTGATAAATTAAGAAAATACACTTTACAACGAGAAGTTGAGTTACTTAATTCAAAGTCTAGAAGGTGCTCCTTTGAGATTAGCCAAATCTTTGCCTTTAGCTAGGGACAATTATGTTAGAATTTATGATAAATTGAAAAATAGATATTTGAATAAACGGT
Source organism: Galerucella nymphaeae (assembly GCA_963978555.1). NCBI lineage: Eukaryota > Metazoa > Arthropoda > Insecta > Coleoptera > Chrysomelidae > Galerucella > Galerucella nymphaeae. Next base: position 12,275,217 of record OZ021715.1, on the reverse strand, counting down.
TGCGTGCAATGGCACATTGGTGCAAAATTGAGGAAGCTCCAACTACTACGTTTAAAAATTCTGATAGCTACAGCAATTTAATCGATACTTTTTCAGAAAATCTATCTGCTTTGGAAAATTTAGGTTATCAAATTTCGGATTTCGTGTTAGCTTATAAAATTCTAACGAAACTTGATGACGAGACTAGGCAACGTTTTGATTTGTTACATGGGTCTGGTGAAATGCCCACTTTCAATGATTTATCCGAGTTTCTAGAAAGTCAGTGCATTTCCTTTGACTCATATTCTCTGTCAACATGCCCTACTCAGAATTTTGGTCGGAAAAATAAATCCTTGTCTGCTAAACAAAATTTAAATAAAAGTGTTCCTAAATCTAGTAATCGATATAGTTTTTTCTCAAAGCCGAATACCGTTACTTGTACGTTATGCAACGCAAGTCACCACTTGCAAACGTGTTCTTCATTTTTAAATAAATCTCCATATGAACGTTATAACTTTTGTAAGAAAACGCGTCTTTGTTTTAAATGTTTAGAAAAGCATGATTCTCGCACTTCCCTGTCACAGTTCGGTGTGGTCATTGTAATATGCCTCATCATAAACTTTTACACTTTAAGAGCGCTGATGGTGGTTCACACGCTGGTAATAGTGAGACCACAGCTGTCGATTCGGCGCCTTCTGCTTCTGCTTCTCGCGAACCCCAGCCCGCTAATGGAACTTTGAGGTCGCATGTTGCATCATTAAGCAGTGTTGTCTCTAAAAGCTCGAATGTATTGTTAGCTACTGCTGTGGTAGAAATTATGGACGGTTGTGGAATGTATCAACCTGTTAGAGCTTTAATAGATGGAGGTAGTATGACATCCTTTGTATCCCAGTCTTGTTTGCGGCGTCTAGGTATTAAACATTCTTCTGCTAATTTGTCCGTACAAGGTATTGGTGCCGTTCGAAGTACGGTGGTTGGTAGAGTTGAAATGATGATAAAACCTGTGGAACAGGATGTGCCTGTTTTTAATTGCGAGGCGTTTGTTTTGCCAAAAATTTGTGAGGACTTACCTGTTGCTAGTTTGTATGTAGAGCAGTGGTCGCACCTAGTTAATTTGAAGTTGGCCGATCCCCATTTTCATCGTCCTGGTAAGATTGAGGTACTACTTGGAGCGGAAATGTTTCTCTCTTTGTTGGATGGCAAAATTGAGGCACCTGCTGGGATGCCAGACGCTATTCATACCGTTTTTGGGTATGTGCTTATGGGCAGTTGTAACTCTGCTCCTATGCCGTCGGCTACATCATTATTTTGTTACATGAATCAAACGGCTCCATTGGAGGAGTCTATTCAGCAGTTCTGGAGTTTAGAATCTGTTCTCCAAGTAGAATGTTTGTCCACTGAGGATGTTCTTTGTGAACAAAACTTTGTTGATCATGTCAGTCGAGATGACACTGGTCGTTATACCGTCGCTTTACCTTTTCGTGATCCTTTTCCTGTGTTTACAGGGATGTACGATTTAGCTGTCAGTCGTTTTGCTACCCTGGAAAAGAGACTTTCAAGACAGCCCTCTAATTATAAAGAATATTGTGCTTTTATGAAGGAATATTTAGATCTTAATCACATGGAGGCGGTGTCAGAGACTTCACGTCCTATGTTTTGCTACTATATTCCTCATCATGCTGTGGTTAAACCTGATAGTTTAACTACCAAATTGAGAGTAGTGTTTAACGCTTCTGCGCAGATTGCCAATCAGAATTCTCTGAATCAGTTTGTTCACTGGGAAAAGGCTACAGCAGGATATTTTTACTATTCTTGTTAGGTTTCCGTCTCCCTAGATATGTCTTATCCACTGATATTAAACAGATGTATAGGCAAATACGCGTTAATAAAGCACATTGTGATTATCAAAGAATTGTTTTCAGGTTTTCTCCTAATGAGAATTTGCAGGAGTTTCGGTTACTGACAGTAACTTATGGTGTATCGTCAGCTCCTTTTCTGGCATTGAGGATCTTGTTGCAGCTGAGTGAAGATGAAGGAAAAGAGTTTCCTCTTGCAGCTGAGCTATTACGTAACAGTACTTATGTTGATGATATAGTTGGTGGGGCTGATACTATAGAAATGGCACTAGAACTTCGGAACCAGTTGATATCCTTACTAGCCCGAGGTCAATTTGAATTGCGCAAGTGGTCTAGTAATGATTTACGTTTGTTAGATGGTTTACCTGAGTCTCATGTAGGCATTTCTTTCGATAATAATAGCTGTTCGTCACCTTTAAAAATACTTGGTCTTGTATGGAACCCACAAACAGATTGTTTTTCCTTCCAGGTGACTGCTCTAGACAAATCTTGTACTAAACGTAGTATGTTGTCCGAACTGGCCAGAGTATTTGATCCGGAAGGTTTTCTGGCTCCCATGACTTTGTTTACCAAGCATCTCATTCAACGTTTGTGGTTATCTGGAATAAATTGGGATGACCCTCCTCCAAAAGTGATTTGTGATATTTGGAACCAATATAAGGAACAACTTTCATCACTAGTGCATCTTCAAGTTCCTCGTTTCATGTCTGTGTCAAGCTACGTTAGTTGTGAGATGAATGGCTTTTGTGACAGTAGTGAAAGGGGTTATGCTGCGGTCATTCATTTACGTTTTGTGTTATTCGATGGGCAGATTCGTGTCTGTTTTGTATGCGCGAAGTCCAAAGTGGCTCCCCTTCGGACTGTTAGTATTCCTCGTTTAGAGTTGTATGCCGCTGTGTTACTGGCTAGACTCGTGTGTTTCGTAGTCAGAATTTTGGAAGTTAAGCTTACAATCTCTAAGTTAGTGGCCTGGTCCGACTCTGAGATTGCCCTTGGTTGGATAAAATCCTCTCCACACCGTTGGAAAACTTTTGTTTCCAATCGAGTAGCCTATATACAGGAACGCATCTCTCCTGATAGTTGGTTTCATGTTCCCTCTGCTCAGAATCCCGCTGATTTGGCTTCTAGAGTTAACCCGGCGTTAATGATGGAGCAATTTCATTGGTTTGCTGGACCCAAGTTCCTTTACCACTCCCCTCCTTCTCCAGATACGTCACTTTCTTGTTTTGACTCAGCCGGAATGTTAGATGAGGCGCGAAAGGTAATCTTGGTTTGTATTGCCGATGGTAATTTTCTTGAAACGTTGTTAACCAACCATTCTGATTTTGTGTTCATTCAACGTCTTTTAGCTTGGATTTTGAGGTTTGTTCACAATTCCATGTTCCCCCTAGAGAAAAAGGCGGGTCCATTATGTTCCTACGAACTTCATGAGTCACTAATGATTTTGGTAAAATATACTCAACATCGATATTCCGAGAAAGAGTTGGAGGGGAACGGATTTTTTAAACCCTTTCGAAAGTTGTGTTGCTTTATCGATGATCGTAAGATATTACGGGTTGGAAGTCGTCTTAGATATTTACCTGTTTCTGTGGATAAAAAATTTCCCTGTATATTACCTCGCGAAAGTCGATTAACTTATTTGCTTATCGACTATTATCATAAAAAATATTTTCATGCCGGGCTACGTACCGTGAACTTTTTACTTGCCCAATCCTTTTGGATTTTATCTCCTAAGCGAGCTATACGCTCGGTTTTGGCTAAATGTATTTCGTGTTGGAAGCAAAATCCTAGACATTACCAGCCTGTTATGGGTAATTTACCGTTAACTAGAATTTCCCAGATCAAACCCTTCCTTAATTCTGGCATTGATTTTGGTGGGCCGTTATTTGTAGTGATGAATCGCTATCGAGGAGCTAAGTCATGTAAAGTGTATTTGTGCCTCTTTGTTTGTATGGCCACCAAAGCTCTTCACTTAGAGATAGCATCTGATTTGTCCAGCGAAACTTTCCTCTTGGCTTTGCAACGTTTTATAGCTCGTCGCGGTAAAGTTGAGAATTTATATTCAGATTGCGGTAGTAATTTTGTTGGTGCGGCTAACTATCTTAAACATATGCAAAATGCTTCGTCGAAAGAAAATATTTCATTCCATTTTAATGCTGCCTCTGCACCACACTTTGGTGGCTTGTGGGAAGCTGGAATTAAATCTGTAAAGACGCATTTAGCTCGGGTTGTAGGAGATCAGATTTTATCATATGAGGAACTTAATACTCTTATAATTCAGATCGAATCTTATCTTAATTCAAGGCCTCTGACTCCTATGAGTTCAGACCCTAACGATTTGTCGGTTTTAACCCCAGGCCATTTTTTAAACCTTGAGCCGCTTTCGGCTGTATTTAAGCCTATTGGAAAAAATTCTATTTCCACCTCCCATCTCATAAGATGGAAGCTGATAAACAAATTGCATAAGCATTTTTGGGAACGGTGGAGCAAGGAATATTTGCATACCTTGCACCAACGCAGTAAATGGACATCTTCTGACAATTTGAAACCCGTCGAAGTTGGAACGATGGTTCTGATAAGAGATGACAACAGCCCTCCCTCGCAGTGGCGTTTAGGCCGCATATCAGTATTATTCCCGGGACAGGACGGAATTATACGAGTTGTCGATGTGACTACCACCAAAGGAACTATTCGATGACCCCTAGTCAAGCTGTGTCCGTTACCTATCTAAATTAAGTAATTTTTTTGTATATATTCAGTAGGGTAATAAGTATTTTGAAACTTATTTAATCAATTTAGTTTAATGAAATTCCAGTACTAATAATTTTATTTTTTCATTTTTTTTTCTCAAAATGCACTTTTCCGTTGCATTTTGGTGGGGAAGTATGTTGGAATCCGCTTTCCTTATAATTTAATTTATTCCTGCGAGGTTGACAACCCAAACAACAAGCTTTTGTAGTCGTGGTGGTTATTTTATGCTCGTGTTTAATTAGAGATTTACAACAATTTTTGCTTCATTCAATCGATAGCACTTAATGGAACACGAGTCAGTTTTTGTTATAACTTTCCTTCATGTGACTTCTTTTGTGATATATAAAAAATACACTGCAAGTGATGGTCCTTGAAGCGGCGTTGCAGAGAGCTCTCTGAGGGGTGTTTCGACGAGATCTTCTGAGGTGAGTAAATCTCTAATCGTTTACCGGACTTTTTTGTATTGTCTTGTCATTTGGTCGCTTTTTTAATTAAAACCCGATTTCAAATAGGATTTTGGGGTAAATTGTACAGTCCAACAACTTAACTCTCTTCATAAGAGCTCTCGAAGAAAAGATCCAAATTATCGGATTGAACAAAATCTATATCTTAAAATTTCATTTTCGTATTTTCAATTTAATTTTTCGACAATACCACCAGTTTTTAATTTTAGCTTTGTCAAATCTCTTGCACTGTCATAATATTTGCTGTGTTTGTGTGATAATTTTTTTCGAATGTTTTGCCTGCGCGATGACCAATGGCTACTGCGGACGCTAACTGGCAACCTCCCTGGTATGAACTTAGAAAAGAATATCATTTAACTTTCCGGTGAAAATCCTTTTTGACAGTCCCTTTTCCAATTTCGTGTACTTTCTTCTTTCTAAGTCGATCATTTTTGTAGAAATTTCGTCTTTCTTCAATCCTTGGGTTATATTTAATCTCTACGTTTGGCTTCGCTTTTCAACATTTCATTTTTGCTTTAGGTACATTTTTCTTGTTATGATGATAAAAAATTTCATAAAATGGGTTCGGGGTTGGTTGGTTGTTTTTAATCAGTAAAAATTCAATTTTTTTTTAATGGATTAATATCTAAAAATATACATTGTACCTACCCGGTTTGGTCTGTCAAATTACATACCGATATGTGCAGCACAGTTACTAAAATTGGTAATATTAGATTTAATGTGCAAACGGATTATGAAACACGTCCACAGCCGATTACAGGTGAATAATCAGCCAAATAGTAAATCCATGTTATTAGGCGATTTCTTCCTGCTTTGGTACCCCACTTTGGTATGTCAAAAACATACCAATCGATTTCATTCCAAATTTGGTAGCCGATACTTTGGACATCATAAGGATGAAAGCAGAGACAGAAGATCGAGATGCAAACCCAAGCATTGCTAGTCCATCAGATTTGGGTAAGTGTGAATAAATATTTGTATAATAATTATTCAAATTATAATTGGCCGTTTTTTCGTATAATTAACTCTTATATCTAAATTTTGAATCATCGCCGGAGTTCCAGGAATCACGAACATACAAAAATAAGTCCGTTCTAGAAGATAATAATAGTAACTCTATTTCATTCTTATAGGCATATGAGATAGTGTAATTGTATGTATGTTTCATTGGCAACAATGTTTATAAAAAATATATTTTTGCAATGCTAAGCCGAATGAGAAAGAAGAATTTACGAAAGAAATTACCACTACTTTATCCCAAATAAGAGGATCACAGACAAATACAGGAATTTGTTCAACAACAAAAAAAGCAAATTGAAATAAAAACAGGCAAAGAGACGGTGCAGATGTGATTAAATCTGTGAGACAAATAATATATATATATATATATACAGGGTGTCCGGTGTCCGGGTGTCCGGTAATGAATTTAATATTTCGAATTATTCTGATACCGGCCCTGCACTAAGTAGGAGGACCATGCGGATTTCAGTTACGATGGCACCGTGGCCTGCAGAACAACGAGCGTTCATGATTGAATCATTTTTTAAATCAAACGATTCGTACGTTGTAGCTCGTCGACTTTTTTGTGCTCGTTTTGATATTCGACGTATAGACGATGCACCGTCGGCAGCTTTAGTGCACTGTTGGGTTAGACGATTCAGAACAACAGCATCTGCTGTGAATAAAAGAGCAACTGGTAAACCGAAAACCACGAGAACTCCACAGAATATCGACCGAGTACGGCGCGCTGTGACTCAGCATCCTCGGCGGTCGGGAATAATTGGACCGTACTTTTTTGAAGATGGTGCAGGACGTTCTGTTACTGTGAACAGCACACGCTATACCGCTATGGTTCGGAATTTTTTACGCCCATCCCTACCACAGTTCCCTGGCTTTGATAACAACGGCACCTGGTTTCAACAAGATGGCGCCACGGCACATACTGCAGCGATATCGATAAATGCAGTAACCGAAGGGTTTCCTGGCACGATAATTTCCATTAATGGCCATATTCCATTTCCTCCACGCTCACCAGACCTAACCCCCCTGGATTTTTTCCTATGGGGCTATTTGAAAAGTGTCGTCTACACGGAACCGATGCCAAAAACCATCCAGCAGCTGAAGGACCGCATCACCAATGCTATACGTGGCATACCCGTGGCGATGTGTCAGAACGTTTTCCGCAGCTTACGCTCCAGATTAACAGCTTGCTACGAAGAAGACGGTCGGCATTTAAGCGATATTCTGTTTAAACATTAAATCCGCATATTTACTCTGTATAATAATGCTAATAAACCTGGTATATCATGTTCTGGGTGTGAGTTCTATTGCGTTAAAACCTTAAATTCATTACCGGACACCCTGTATATATATATATCTTTATTGGAACTGAAGAAAACATTTCAGTCACAGAAATTCAAGGTAGTTTTGTTGATGCTATTCAGACTGATTCAACTGTAGGAGCATTATCTAATTTAATCGAGGAACTTAAATTTCGAGATAGTGAAATATTCACCTTGAAATCAAAGCTAGAGACCATGGAATTAAATGGAAATTCTTTGAGGAATAATGATTGAAAAACATTATATTTTACAGGATCACTGAATGCTGGAATGTGGTTTGTACTTCATGAAATCCTAATAACGTGTTTACCACTTTCAACAATAATTGCTCACACTAGTGTAGTTAAAATTAAATTTACTATTGAAGTATTTAAGTTATCAATTCGCAGTGAATCCAACAACAGCTTTAGAGACTTTTTTAAATTGAATAGATAGGGTTTTTACTTGATGTAGATCCATACAAAATTATGAAATAAAACAATTTTGATTTGTTGAAATCTACATTATATTCAAACTTAATATTGTGACCCGTTTCGCTAACACAGTAGCTTTTTCAAACGAATGGAGGTATAACTTATAATTTTTTCAAATTTTTACATGTGCTGTATACGAGACTTAAGACATTTGTAGATTGGCTTGAAAGAGAAGAGTTGAAGAAAATTTTCGAGAATGCTTTAAAGAGAAATTTGGCAACAAAGTAGCAGTGATTATTGATAGTTCAGTATTCACTGAACGACCTCCCAATACCTTGAATGCAGCCCGCTGTTGGTCTAATTATAAATACCATGAAACCATCAAGTTTTTGAATGGTATAACTCCCCAAGGAACAATATCTTATATATCTGAAGCATGGAGAGGTAGAAGTAGTGATTGATATATTACTGAGAATTGTGAGATTCTAGATAATATTATACCTGGTGATATAATTTTAGCTAATAGAGCCTTTCTTATAGATGATGCAATCAATCGATAATTCGCTAGAATCTAATCAAGTCATCTAAAAGTCTGGTTAAAATCGAAATTAACGGAACTCCTGCCGACGCTTCAATAAGTACTGGTACCTCAGAATCGTACCTGAATGAGAACTCTGCATCGTTTTTGACGATAAAAAGTCTTCCAAGTTCTGGTCACATACCAATGGCATTCACGAAATTGAAGTCTTCTATATCTGTTATTGGCCATGATATACTTGAACAGTATTTCGCTCTTGGAATTACATTTGGAGGCCCAAAATTACCTTCAATAATTGATTCATCTGACAAAATATGCAGTTTAGCTCATCTCAATATAGAATCTCCCACACTATTTTAAAATTCATCAGACGATTGCAGACCTATTGCAACCAAGTCTAGACAATTTTCGACAGAAGATTCTAAATTTATATCTGATCAAGTAAGTATTAATTACGAAGAGTGAAACTCATAAGAAGAGAATGGTGGTCGAGTATTCTCAAACTATTAACAAATTTGCATATTTAGATACTTACCCATTTTCGAATATTGATTTTGTAGTCCGCACTGTTGCAAAATATGCTATATTTAGTACTATCGATCCCCAGAGTGGTTACCACCAGGTATCAATACGAGAAGAAGAAAAGCGTTCCACATCTTTTGAAGCTGAAAGGAAGTTATATCAATTTCGACGAATACCTTTTGGAGTCACTAATGAAGTTGCTTGCCTTCAGGCAGTTATAGATAATATTATAAAATTGGAAAACCTGGACAGTCTACATACATATCTGGATGATATTACTATTTGCGAAATAAATCAAGTACAACATAATGACAATCTTAACAAATTCATGCAAGTTGTGAAGAAGTACAATTTTACAATTAATGGAAAGAAAAGTTTGTATTAACAAAAATCTATTGAATTTGTGGTATATCCAACCAAAAATAATACTTTAAAAACCGACCCTGAAAGACTTGAACCTCTGATAAAAATGCCACTACCTCAAAACTTTATTCCTTGTTTTTCGAAAAAAATCTATCGATTAGTTACCATCGAAACTTTTCCTTTGTCTGATCCGGTAGCTCAGGATTGTCAGATTAAAAATGAAATTGCTTTGTCAGCTGTAACTTATATTGATGATAAAATTTTCCCTTGTCGTTGAGATGGATGCGTCTGACCATTCTGTTGCTGCAACTCTCAGTCAAAAAGGAAGACCTGTAGCCTTTTTCTTAAAGACATTAACAAATAGTGAGAGAAATCATTCATCCGTTGAAAAAGAGGCATAGTTAAACCCGTAAAAAAATGGCGCCACTTCTTAATTGGAAGACACTTTCAACTTATAACAGACCAAAAATCGGTATCGTTTATGTTTAACATGCGGAGCTCTAGTAAAATCAAAAACGAAAAGATTATAAGGTGGTGTCTAGAATAATCCTACAGTTTTGATATTCCGTATCGGCCAGGAACTGACAATGTGGTACCTGATATACATATAAGAGTTTGCTGCACAACCACTACCAATCTATCTTTAAGTAATTCACATCAGGCTCTATGTCATCCCAGGATTAGCCAAATGGTTTATTATATAAGATCTTGTAATTTATCCTACTTTATCGAAGAAGTACGTATTATGACAGCTTCTTGTCCTGTATGTTCAGAAATTAAACCAAAGTTTTTTAAAATTCAAGGAACAAGTACATTTTCACAATTATAGATGAATATACTAGATCTCCATTTGACGTCGCTCTCCATTCTATTCGTTCACTCTTGTGCACAGCTACGAATACTACACCGCATGAAAGAATGTTAATTCCTCCCAGAAAATCACCAAATGGCATTGCAATACCTTCATGGCTAATGAATTCTGGCAAAGTATTTATGAAGAAGCATGTGAGGCAATCTAAGAACAATCCTTTAGTTGAAGAGGTTGATTTAATAGAAGCTAATCCTAAGTGAGCTGTTGTAAGATATGATGATGAACGTGAAGCGACTGTTTCTCTAAAACATATTGCTTCTTGTGGAGATAAGACTACATTGGACCAATCAATCCAAAATAGAAGCTTGGCAACGGAAACTTCCGAAACTACTACTGAAACAAAAAGTTCTCAACTTGATTCTAATAGAATGGAAAACATTCACAATACTCCTCAAGACCTTGAGGGAAGCGACCATTTCGAAACTGAAATTCTTCAGTAGTACGAGATGTAGTACTAGGAAAGATTTTGTCAAAAAATAAAGATGGGGAGAATGTAGTATATAAGTGTAACCAAAGTTAGTTTAAGGACCATAAAATAAAGCAATGTTGTCAGATATATTTTCTGAAATTGTTGTGCTCATTTTACATATGTTTCCCATTACTTCAATATACTGTTAGTTCATGATTTTCTTAGAAAACTAGTTTGGAAATATTTAATAAAAAATACATAATATAAATTTATTTGTAAGAATTAAAAAAAGTCGCTCGAAACTGTTATAAGAAAAGAAATTAATTAGAACAACTTCATGTATGCCCGATATATGTAAGAAAATTTTGAAAATCTGGCACCGCAGGTGCACCTGCCTGTTACCGAGTGAAATATTGCTCATAATATCGAAAAATTCGGGTAGCTACTAAGGTGGTCCACTATAACATAAAAAAATTTAATGGGCTTAGGGTGCAATAGTTTCATAAGTCTCATAGGCGTGTGCAATTCTGTTTGTATATTTATATGTAGATCTATTTAAAATAATATAGTAGAATCTATTTCTTGGTTGAGTGAGTTTAGTTAAATAATAATACCTATATTGAGTGAATTGATATCAATATAATATTTATTTGTTCGTAGACGTTAGGGTAAGTTTTGAGAATATAATTCATTTGTAATTAATTAGAATGGCATTTTGGAGATCATTTGAAACTACAGTCCAAGATGATGCGCGGGAATCTAATAATTTGGCGCCACAAGCAAATGACTTAGCAATAAATGATGATGGGGCCGAATTTTAGGTTAATTTTATCCACTATATTCATTTGAATTACATTTGAAAAACATTATTTCACAATATACGAATTTATAAAAAAAAATTATGCACGCCACTGGGCGGCTTCTTTCTTCAATGGGATTAAAAATATGGGTCTTCAAATTAACATTGGTTATACTTTACTATATATATTTATACGTATTAGATCATCACACCTTTTATCATTTTGTAATGGCAATGTTCACTGTTCAATGTCAAGCTCAGTTCTTACTTCACGAAGGTTTTGGGTTATTTATTACATATACATTATAAAGCGAATTTTTTTATTATTTTTCCAATCTGCAACTCATTAAGGATGGCTTTGAAACAATTAATTACTGTTGGGCGCTAATGAAACAAGGTTTTGAAAGTTGATCGCCAAAAAAACAAGATTTCAAGGTTTGCGTTAAAAAAATTATGTTAAAATATATCTCGGGTTCTTGCCTAACTAACCAATTGAATTTGGTAGTAAACTAAGCCAGTTCGCAGGAATTGGTTACTTTATGGATTTAAAAAAAAGAAAGTGAGGGAAACTGAAGAAAAAAAAGAGAGCAATAGGGGACTTCGGTCCAGGTTGCCAACCCAAAAAATTTCACATTTTTCTACCACTGGGGAAAGATTATTCCAGGACGGTTTTATTATGTAAAGGTTCGTATTATTGATAAATATTTGTGAACGGAGCCTCGACTTTTCAAATCAGGTTATTTAATGTACATATCGATATTTGTAAAAGTCTTGTCTGATTGGCTGAAAGTTGTCTTGGAGCATCTGACCTCACGTCAATAATGTCAACAGAACAACGTCAGTCGTCACCAAATGCGCCATCCATCTTTGATGTTTGTTTGTGCTTGGTGCTTGTATCATTGTGCTCTATTTTTGAATTTAGTTTTCTTAGTTTTATCTGTGTTATTTTTTGTGTTAATGGACTATTTAGTTAGGGTCACCACTTTTTCTGCTGTGAGGTGAGGATTGTAAACACATTTTATGTATTTTGTTTATTGAAATATATTTTTCTCGTTTTGTAGCATTTCAACATGAGGACTCTGTGTCCAGATGATGTTTGTGACGCCGTATTATCGGATCAACTTCCTTTGGAAAATTAATCTGTTCTAAAATTACAATGCTGGTTAGAATGCAGAGGATTGGAAAAAACTGAATCCAAAGCAGAACTTATCATAAGGTAGAGCATTATATTCCAAGGACCTTACAAGAATTTTTTAAACAAACAAACTAAAAACCTGAAGAAACATATAAGTACTTAATGTTCATACTAAACCCAGTACTTGATTTACATTTTTTGCATCTCATTAATTATTTATTAACCATCTCTATTTTATAAATAAGTACTTTCATACTCTTTATTTTCAGAATAAAAAATTGCATTGGGAAAGGCAATGAAAGTGAAATATTCATTGGCATGGATGGAGGGAAATGGTATGATGCTAAACGCAACATCCACCAAGTACCTAGCACCAGCTCTGAGCCTGATATTTTTGATAAAGTCAGTGGGGGAAAGTTTCCAAGTTGTGATATTCCCCAATATTTCAGTAAGGTTCACATTTACACATATATAGTTGGTGCGGATGTTGGAGATGAGGACCCAGAGACATTTCTAGCAGAAGACCAATTCACCACAACTGTTAAACCATTTCGAAAGGGCCATCAAGGGCCAGTGTTCAGAAGACATAAATCATATTCTGAAGTATAAAGATAGTATCATTTTACTAATTGTTCTTCGAAATTTACCAGAAATGAAACAACACTGAATATGTTTGACAAGATAGGATTCAAAAAACACTTTTTTGAAATAATTCTGTGGGATTTAATTCTACCTATTGCTCATTCAACACGTATCCTTGCTTTAGCAATTTTTCTTGTTATCAGCTCCTCTTCCCCTGTCAATCTTTTTTTTTAGCTAATAGTGGTGGTGTATATAAATTTATTGTCATTAGATCACATATATCTTGGATCAAAAAACCACTATCTGTCATTATCACTTCTCCTTCTTTCAAAAATTTTGTAATATCGCTTTTTTCAAAAATTTCCTTGTCAGAAATTGATCCCTTAAATCCTCCACTGGCATATATAAGTGCTCCAGATGGACATATCCCGAATAGAAATATCACTGTATTTGAATGTTTCTGACTGGAGAATGTATTGCCTTGTTGACGAAAATTTGATGGCATTTACATTGCTATTTCTGTGCAATCAATAATAATAGTAATGGAGTCACCTACAAAATTTTTAAAACACTATGGTGTGTTTTTCATTTGTCTACCAGCCTGAAACATATTCTCTCTAATGCTTGATATCTGATAGTACATGTATCCTAGTATGAAATATCACAAAAATGTTGTTCCTACGCAAATTAGATAAAAAGGAAATATCATCCAGTGTAAAACCACGACTTAGTCTGACTAATGTTAAACACAATCTATCACGGTTAGATAGGCTGCACTAATTTAAATTGTATCTATATTTTCTATTTTCATATTTATGACAATAATTCAGTTTGTCCATCACAGAAGGGTCTAAAAAATTGTATAATGCATCAAACTGAAGTGGGAGTAATGCTAGTGAAATATTTGAATCGTTTCTCATTTTCCTCGAGATTAGCATGTGAAAATATGGAATCAATTCTTCCACCAGTCCAAGTGGCTACATTTTTTAAACTAGTTGTAACATCCGTTTCGGGATTATCTGGGGAGATACTGGCTAAGTCCTGGTTGGAGCTGGTCGGGGCACCTGTGGAAAGGGGTAAGGATTCAATTATTTATAGGTGAATTTTCCAGAAAAGTGCAAATTGTATATACAATGTCCGCCATAAAGTTGGAACCATATGGGAATTTTCTTCATTATTGTAGTTAAATAACAACTTTGGATAGCAATCACTTCTGCTTCTAAAATAACCTAAAATGCGCCAAGTCAAAGTTGAAAGGTAACATCTGTCAATTGTCAAGTTCGTAATTTTGGAAAAAATGTCCTAAAAACGGGTCAATTTGTTAAAATTTCGAAAAATGTTACTTGGAAATTATGATTCTAATCACATTTTATGCTTATGTGCCGATTTTGAGAGAGAAATTTTAATGTTCAATAAATTTCATATTTTCGTACTTTTTAAATCACCCCCGTATCTGGCGACTTTAAAATCATTTGAAACTCTTTAAAGTAGTATAAAGGCTACCATTTCATTGCTTGTAGTGATCATAATATTCGTACGTAAGCTGGTTTTGAAGATTATCGATATTTTCAACTAAAAAAGAGGTAGTCTCTGGATTATTTTCCAAATTTCGAAAAAATCAGAAATTGTATTTCATTTTTACCTTTATTAAACTTCAGTTGAATAGTACGAAAATGGTATTAATTATAATCTGAATATCTTAACGCATAACGACTACTTCAAAATTACAAACAATAAATAGAACACTTTAAAGGAACATCTTCCAAAAGATCCACATTTTGAAAAGGCCTTCCTTGGTATACTTTTTCTTTTAAATATACCCAAAGAAAAAAGCTCATTATGTTCAAATCGGGGGATCGCGCAGGCCAAAGAAATTCAGGAAATCTCCCGATCCATTTTCCTCTGGACAAAATGTTTAAAAATAACAGTACTGTGAATTGATGCTCCATCTTGTTGAAAAACCAAACGCGACCTTTCATTCAACGGCACTTCATCACAGAGATGTAATTTCCTTCAAAGTGATCTCTTTATTTGATGTATTATGTAATTTTGAAGTAGTCGTTATGCGTTAAGATATAATTAAAACCATTTTCGTACTATCCAACTGAAGTTTAATAAAGGCAAAAATGAAAAACAATTTTTGATTTTTTTGAAATTTGGAAAATAATACAGAGACTACCTCTTTTTTAGTTGAAAATATCGATAATCTTCAGAACCAGCTTACGTACGAATATTATGATCACTACAAGCAATTAAATGGTAGCCTTTATACTACTTCAAAGAGTTTCAAATGATTTTAAAGTCGCCAGATACGGGGGTGATTTAAAAAGTACGAAAATATGAAATTTATTGAACATCAAAATTTCTCTCTCAAAATCGGCACATAAGCATAAAATGTGATTAGAATCATAATTTCCAAGTAACATTTTTCGAAATTTTAACAAATTGACCCGTTTTTAGGACATTTTTTCCAAAATTACGAACTTGACAATTGACAGATGTTACCTGTCAACTTTGACTTGGCGCATTTTAGGTTATTTTAGAAGCAGAAGTGATTGCTATCCAAAGTTGTTATTTAACTACAATAATAAAAAAAATTTCCATATGGTTCCAACTTTATGGCGGACATTGTATACGTATTTTTATTAATACGAGTACTTTCTGGAGTTAATTTTCCATTACCACACAGTTTTATTCGAGGCATTTTAACAAGTTGTTTCTTCTTGGAAACCTGTGAAACTTGATTTTTTCATTTTTTCTTGAATCACTTTCACAATTTTTGTAGGAGCACCTGGTCATGATAGTTGTTTTTCGAAACTAATATTCATTCACACTTTACGGCAACAGGAATATCCTCTGGTCGTCAAGTTAAAATGCTACGGAACGGACAAAATATATTTCAATAAACAAAATACATTAAATGTGTTCACAATCCTCACGTCACAGCAGAAAGTGACAATCCTAATTAAATAGTCTATAAACACAAAAAATAACACAAAGGAAAATAAAACTGAGGAAACTAACTTCAAAAATAGAGCACAATGATATAAGCACAAACAAACAATCAATGGATGGCGCATTTGGTGACGTGTGACGTTATTCTGATGACTGGTGACATTATTGACGTTGTGATGCCTTTTGGTCAATATAACAAGTTAACAATAATATTTAAATAAAAAACATAAAATTCCCTTGAAGTTAATTTTAATAAATCATAAGAACATAACATGAAGGAAGGTCTCACGTATGAATTCAAGTTCAAAGCGTGAAATAAACATGAATAGTATTATTTATTTTTACTTACGATGAACTTGAATTGTCATATAAAATATACAAACGAAAGTATTTTACGATTGTTATTATTAAATTATTCGTACTAGTATAATCAATCATAATTAGTATAAGTTTTTAGTATAATATAATATAGTAGTAAGTTTAAGTTCAAGTAATAAAGAATACGTATCCCAGTGCTACACGTAGTGTTTTATTCGCGTATTTCCATACTATACCCGATCAGTACGCAGCCATAGGAAACTACTCAAGTATACATTGTTTTTCTATTTTCAATTTTGTGACTACAATATATACAACAGTAATACACAAAAACTCTTGTATACTTTGTAGTGACTTAGGTAAATAGCTTGTTCCATAATATACCGCACCAGTACCTACTCATGATGGACTAATCGTTTATAGAACGGAATATGCGCCGTCTCGATGCCAATTCCAGTCTATACACGCTCAGTTGCAGATCGCCATTTCGTCTCGATTTGTTTTATTTTTCTACTCTCTATTCTAAACATTGCATCATCTTCGTGCTTATCGGTTTTTGTGGCATATTTAATAGATAATTACAAATAAGTGAAATAGGTACATTATAGAAACTAATATTAATGTAAAAAATGATTACCAAAGACAGTTTAATACAGTTTTTACAAAGTGAATGTGGTGAAATCAAACAGCAACTTTTTGAATTTCATTCTTCTGAAAAATTTGAATTAATTGTTAAGTGTAAGTTGGGAGAACATAATGAAGACTATTCTGGATTTTGTAAGACATTCATTGAATATTTTTCTACTTTCTCAAACACGAATTGGATTGTACGTTCAACATTTCCAAAGTTACAAAGACTTGCTTTTCGTAAAATATTCAAATGTCAGCACTCTGCTTTCAATAAGAAGTCACAACGAACGTCAGGGCCAGGGCCCAGCCGAGTACGATCCCGTGGTTGTAATACGACTATAGACTTTAAGTTCAAGAAAGTTAACCGAAACACTTGCCGGTATGATGCAGATTTAAAAGAGGGCTATACAGTGCTGCTCAAAATTAATTATTCCCACTCTCATTTGATAAATGTAGCAGAGGCGTACAGCTATTTGCGGAGTACTGAAGAAACCGACGTTACTTTTCGGAAATATTTTGATTCTGGAATGAGTCCAGCAGCAGCAATGGCTTTACATGAAATGACCTTAATTGAGAAGTACGGGAAAGAAAGTTCCGTTTATTTGGCAAATTCTCAGATTAACCCAAGTGAAAGACATGTATATTATCTTTATGAAAATTGGCGTAAATTCAACTTTGGGGACAAGTCCGGCTTAAATATAGATGAAGTACTAGAACGCAAATTAACACAATTGCAAGGAAAAAATTACATTATGGAATGCAGAAAGAATCCAAAAATTATTGTAGTGATAAGCCCAATTATGCAAAGAATATATAACTCGGACTTTATAGAGGACATGCTCTTTATTGATACTACGTCGTCTTGCGATCAAAATAATACAGCCATAACATTTGTCTTTGCCTCAAGTAAAATAGGCGCTCTTCCAGTGGCGTGCGCTTTCCACACGTCGCAAGATGAACCCAATTATACTCTTGTGTTTTCAATGATTAAAGAAGCGTTTGAGAAGAAATATAATGAAAAAAAAATGAATCCCTCTATTATAATGACCGACGACAGCGCCGCAGAACGAAATGCGTTAAAAACTATGTATATTTCCAAATTCTCGACTTTTACTATGCTGCTTTCACGTGGCACAAGCGTTTTGGCGATGGCTCTCATCTGCAACACACCGAATTGATATATCAAAACGACAAAGTATAATGTCAAGATTTTCAAAATTAATGTTTGCAAAAACTGATTCTGAAGCAGAAAAAATATTCGAAGAATTAATTTTAGACGACTACGTGAAATCCTGCACTAATTTGGTACAACACCTGAAAAAAATTTGGGAAAGAAAGATGGAGTGGTGCACAGCTTACAGGACAGACATTACGAGCAGAGCAACACACCGAATTGATATATCAAAACGACAAAGTATAATGTCAAGATTTTCAAAATTACTGATTCTGAAGCAGAAAAAATATTCGAAGAATTAATTTTAGACGACTACGTGAAATCCTGCACTAATTTGGTACAACACCTGAAAAAAATTTGGGAAAGAAAGATGGAGTGGTGCACAGCTTACAGGACAGACATTACGAGCAGAGGACACAATACAAACAATTACACAGAAGCTTCAATACGTATTTTTAAAGATGTTATTTTACAGAGATGCAAAGCGTTCAATGTTTGTGCTTTAATTGACTTTTTGTCTGAAATTTTTGAAAAGTATCAATACAGGCGACTCATGAAATTTGCGCATAGCCGCCAAACAAACAGTTCCGCTTACTTGAAGTTTTGTAACCGATCAAAGGACGTGACCAAGATTTCACGCATCAACTATATTGAATTTCTGGTAGAGTCTAGTTTAGATAAAAATCGCACATACGTCGTTGATATTTCAACAGCATGTTGCAACTGCGTTGATGGTCAAGGTGGTGCCTTCTGCAAGCATCAGTGTGCTGTTGAATTAGAATATGGATTAATTTTACAGACGTCTCCAAAAATATCTAGCGCAGATAGGGTAACTTGTGCAAAACTCGCCACCGATGATCCACTTCCTGATGAATTTTACCAAAGTATGGTGAACGACAATATTATCGTTGAAGAAAACGCTAACCTAATCCAAGATTCCGAGGCATCTGTAAACTTGGCCATTGACGACATTTGTACAACAACAGAACAGCCACCGAGTAATTTAATAAGCGAAGTTGATGATCCCGTTTTTACTGCTACTTACAATGAAGCACTGACCGAAATGAAAGAAAATTTCAACCAATTAAAAACTATTTTAGAAAAACATCCATCTTCGACAAATTTAAAAGCCATTTATATGTTCAATAATTCGCTTAAAAAGGTAACGACAGACCAACAAGCCCAAAATTTTATATTCAATAATTTTAAAAAAGGACTATCCCGCAAGATACGTGTGCAGCCAACATCGGTATCAAGACGTACCGCCAATAACAAGGGAACGAAGAATAGAATACAAGCAGGTCGACCGTCAGCAGAAGCAACCACAGCAAAAAAAAAGTAGAAAAAGGAGGCATGATCTTGCATTTAATGTTTCAAAAAATATTAATAATGCCCGTTAATTTTCGTTGTTCTCACTATTTTATTTTATAAAAATATGTTTGATAACCTATTCTTATTTATTAAATTAAATCCTACACTAATAAGTTTACACCAATCCTAAAATTTATACTAATTCTACAATTAGGTTTACCTTTAAAATTAATTTTTATCAGGTGTAAGCGACTCAGTATAGTTTGGAACCAGGACTTGGCGCGTGCATGTAACAAAGTATACTCGAATAGTACGCAAAATTCGTGTATACCGAGTGTCCCAAATTATCGTATATATACAATATCTCGCTTATTTGACAAGATAATTTGAAAATTAAATAACTGTTTTGAATGGTATTAAAGTCCCTTCATAATGACTTATGAAAAAACTTGTTGAATTTGACAGACTTGTGCACCCTCCTATCACTTTTTATTTTAAAATGGTACCCACTGTATATTGTCATTGAAAATTGCGTGTTATTCTATTAGAAATATAACGATACAACATACTTGAACTTATTTTTTATTATTAACAACAAAAAATTAACATTTTAGACTTTTTTATGAGTATTACCTAATTATCCTTATAAAATTTATGTTGCCTCCGCCGATGGTTATAAAAATGTCAAAAAGAAGTACATCAATTTTTTGTTGTCAAAAACTGATGCCTCTGTCAAAAAAGAACTTCAAATACTTACTGTTAAACAGTGTCTAGTATAGGTAATCTTGTGTCCACTATTCACAAGTTTTTTGGAACTTGTGAATAGTTGAAGTCCTTTTTTTTTGACAGCGGCATCAGTTTTTGACAACAAAAAATTGATGTACTTCTTTTCGACATTTTTATAACCATCGGCGGAGGCAACATAATTTTTATAAGGATAATTAAGTAATACTTATAAAAAAGTCTAAAACGTTAATTTTTTGTTGTTAACAATAATAAATAAGTACAAGTATGTTATATCGTTGTATTCCTAATAGAATAACACGCAATTTTTAATGACAATGTACAGTGGGTACCATTTCAAAATAAAAAGTGATAGGTGGGTGCACAAGCCTGTCAAATTCAATGAAGTTTTTTCATAATTCATTATGAAGGGACTTTAATAAATACCATTCAAAACAGTTTTTTAATTTTTAAATTATCTTGTCAAATAAGCAATATATTGTATGTATACGATAATTTGGGACACCCGGTATATTGTAATCACAGAATTAAAAAAAGCAGAACAATGTATACTTGAGCAGTTTTCTATGGCTGCGTACTAGTCGAGTATAGAGTGGAAATACGCGTTTTATTCCTATAAGATGACCCTCTCAGTGACCAGCAACACCATCGATTGAGGGGCCAATTACCACCCAGTAACCACCACATTACATGGCTACCCTGCCAATACGTGGCGTATATTACAACGTGAAGTCAGGTGTTTCAACACAGCCAATCAGACATGACTTTTACAAATATCGATATGTACATCAAATAACCTGATTTGAAGAGTCGAGGCTCCGTTTACAAATATTTATCAATTTCCTTTCCTAAAAAAATTAGAAACAAAATCAAATTCAATCTGTTGGGAAAAATAAAAAACGTTAACGTTTCTATATAGTGGATAAAACTAGTGAAGATAAAAAAAAATGTATATAATTGCTTGTAATTCACAAAAAAATAAAGGTTAGTAAATTATAAAAAAAATACTATTTGATAAGATGATGTAGATACTCAATTTAGTTCTTGAAACTCCAGGAATCTTTGTACAGCACTCGGTAACTTGTAATATCCCAGAGACTTCCAGGGACAATTAGACCATCAGAGGAACTGTTACTTAGCATGTGATTGTTGTCTCCCAAAAAATTTCAGACTATCAGGAAGTTTTAGACTAACCGGAACGGTAACCTAGCATGTGATTGTTGTATCCCAAGAACTTTCAGACTAATCAGGAACTGTAAGTCTCCCAGGAACTTTTTCTCCTAGGAGCTGTGCAGTAATCCAGATACTGAAGTAATAACGGCTGCAAATATTGGTTCTTATTCAAAATTGATGTTAAAATTTTATATGGATTACTGCACAGTTGTAGTATTGACGACAGACGACGAGAAAAAGCTGCCTGTTCTCAAAACTTTTTAGTGGAATTTATTAGTATATTTTATAAGTGTTTAGTATTATGATTAGTATTTTTCATTTAGATTATATCACTTTTCTTAGTTTTCATAAACATTTCTTTTGAAACGGAAAGTATGTTACGGGTTGAAAGAGTAGCTTACCTTAACCTTATGGATCAATTAAAATGGAATAAAATATTCAAGTAAAACAAATAAATTTATTATGATACTTCTGTCCTACAGTTCCGTACAAGTTGATTTACAAACTAACTCTCATATTCGATAGAATTTGATCTCCTCCAACTTTATTTCTCATCACTGAACGTAGAACCTACAACAGAAAAAAATAGTATAGAGAATATTAACTCTCAGAAATAATAATTATACTTCACATCTGGTTTCCAATATATAACACACTGTAGTATATTCATCATCTACAAAATGTCCACAACGTTAAAAGAAATAAATTTTTCGCACCCTGTATTGCCCGGCTATCCAGTCTATCTAGGTACCTCTGTCGTATCTCGTCGTCCCTTAACCCCTCATTATTCATTGTTTTGCGAAAGTGTTCACAAGTGCAGTGCTACAAAAATCTTAAAATGCCGAAAAGAAAACGTGAATCTAAAAACAAGTACAAAAAATTATTTAAAATGTTAATGGGTAAGCTGGAAAGCAGCTCTTCAGAATGTAAGTACAATAATTATTATTTTTTGGTGGTAATAAATATGAAGACAAACATACGTAATTGCTCGTTTAACGTGAAAGAGTTGTCCTTTTTGGTAATTATTTTCACAAAGAAAGACTGATAAACAGAATATGCAATAACTCTACTTTATGTGGGTTATGTAAGCCAACGTTCGTACTGCCACTTTATGTGGCACAGAATGTTACGTATTCTGCCACCCCGGGGTTGAAAATCAGTAATTAAAATCAGCGATGAGTTTATCGATCGTCTGTAACGTGGACTTCATCCCTTTTTTATTTTTCTTAAACTTACCTGGCTTGTTTATGCAGGGTTTTTTCATTATCAGTAAAGAGATTGAAAGGTCCACATTTTATGGTTTATAATATATATATATATATTTGTCGCTGCTTCTACACAGTGAACGAATAAAATATTTTTTACTTTTTATTGTTATCATTGTCATCCAGAAAATGGTGAATTTCCCATTTTTCAGATGATGAATCTGGATCTTCTTCAAGCGGTTCGGTTTACGACTATAGTTCAGACATTGACATACAGGACCAGGTTAATGTACCTACAAGACCGGAACAAGCCCCTACAAAAGAAAACGAATTAGATGATCTTTTAGGCGCTTATCCGGAGAGTGAGGGGGCAACAGGTCCTCCTTTAAATGACCAGATTTTAACACGTTGGTCTTCTTATATTATCAAAGGGTCCGATAAAGATCAGCTGTAAGAAATATATAAAAAATACCCAACCCCTTCTAATGGGACCATACTACAAGTTCCTCAGATCAATGCTGAAGTGCAAATTTTGCTTTCCAATGAACAGAAAAATACCGATATATATTTATCCAAAATTCAAAATAGTTTGGGAAAAGGATTAACCGCCTTGGGTCAAGCTTTGAACAGCTCTCTGGAAAAGCCAGAGAAAAGCGAAGAAACAAAAATTCTAGTGGATGCTGCAAGACTCATAACAGAAGGCATTCATGGAATAAAAACACAGAGACGGTATTTACTGTCTTCTAAACTATCCCCTCCAGCCAAAAAAGCAGCTCAAGACTCACCTCCAGGAAAATATCTATTCGGAGATGATTTTTCCGAAAAATGCAAGGCGGCTAGAGAAGTTGAAAACACCAGCCGCAATATCCAGAACCCTAATTCCTTCGAAAATCAAAAATCTTTAAACTACAAGCGCCGGAATTTCAAAAACAGGAAACGAGATTCAGATCAAGTTACGAAAATGACTTGGAAAGGACGCCAACCGAACCTTCGCACGTCCTATCGGAAAATACGAAACCGTCAACATCACAAGAATTTGTAGAAGTTGAGGAGGGTGCGCTACCGGCGAAATCTTCAACATCGCAGGGTACTGTAGAAGTTACACAGGTAGGTAACCTGGCAGGCAGACTGCAATATTTTGTTCACCAGTGGCTCAAAATAACTAAAAACCCTTTCATTATAAATTGCATTAAAGGGTTCAAACTACCGTTCAATTCCAAACTGACCCAAAGAAAATTTCGCCATAATAAAACATTCACTCTAACTGAGAAAATTGCATTAAAAAAAGTTATTCATGAGTTACTAAACAAGGGGGCTGTGAAGCAGTGCAAAAAGAAAAATGGACGGTTTTTATCGCCTTTTTTCCTTAGGAAAAAACCAAGTGGCAATTTCAGGTTCATTCTCAATTTGAAAAATCTTAACAATCATATATCAGCACCACATTTTAAATTAGAGGATTACCGAATGGTTCAAAATCTCTTGTATAAAGACTGTTTCATGGCTTCTTTGGATCTACGGGACGCATATTTTTTAGTTCCGATTGCCAAATGTCATCAAAAATATTTAAGTTTTTCTTTTGATGGAAAATTATATGAGTTTTCTTGTATGTGCTTCGGTTTAAATATAGCACCATACATTTTTACTAAAATTCTCAAACCCGTTATGCAACATTTAAGAATTCAAGGCATTTTATCAGTAATTTACCTTGATGATATTCTGATTTTCGGTAAGGACCAATTTGAATGTTCCGAAAACATGAAAAAATCTAAACAATTATTAGAAAACTTGGGTTTCGTCATTAATTATGAAAAAAGCAATTTCATTCCATCTCAAACATGCCGATTTTTAGGATTTATATTCAATTCTTTGGACATGTCAATGTCGTTACCTAGGGAAAAAAGAGAGAAAATACTTGATGTTTTAATTAAACTAAAGAACAAGAAAACGTGTCGAATTCGTGAATTTGCTGGTATCTTGGGGTCTCTTATCTCCACATGTCCCGCTATACCATATGGTTGGTCACACACTAAAACCTTTGAAAGACATAAATATTCAAACTTAAAAAAGTCCCGTTCAGATTATAATGCGGTAATGCCCTTACCAGACTATTTACAACCAGAATTTGATTGGTGGGTAAATACACTAAAAAAGAATCCGAATTTCTACTTTAAACGAAAAGAGTTCATCATGGAAATTTTTACGGATGCCTCGACAACTGGTTGAGGTGCTTTTGCTAACGGGGAAGCCACGCATGGTTTTTGGACTATAGAACAACAAAATTGGCACATTAACCATTTGGAATTAATAGCAGCGTATTACGGATTAAAATGTTTTGCTCTTAATAAAACTAACTGTCGCATTTTGCTAAGATTAGATAATACCACTGCAATCTCTAATATAAACCGCATGGGCGGTGTTAAACACAGACATCTCAATTCAGTAACATAAAAAATCTGGGATTGGTGCGAGAAACGAAATATATATATTTTTGCATCATACATCAATACTAAAAACAACAAACAAGCTGACAAAGAATCGAGGTCTACATCGATCGAAACCGAGTACGCTTTATGCGGAAAAGAGTACTTACAAGTCATAAACAAGTTTGGTACAACAGAACTTGATTTATTTGCCTCAAAATTGAATACCAAATGTGAAAAATATGTATCATGGCACAGAGATCCCGATTCTTTTGCAGTAGATGCCTTTACAATATCATGGTGCGATATATATTTTTATGCTTTTTCACCTTTTTCCTTGATTCCACAAGTGTTGAACAAAATAATCCTAGATAATGCAACAGGTATATTAATTGTACCATACTGGCCTTCGCAAGCGTGGTATCCGTTGTTCCAACAATTGTCAGTTGCCACCCCATTGATTTTGAAACCCTCTTCAACACTATTATTATCACCTTTTAGGAATCCACACCCAATGAGTGCAACCCTTATCCTGGTTGCAGCGAAACTTTGCGCCAAGCATTTCGACAAAGGAATGCACCCGAATCAACATTAACAACTTTGATGGCTTCGTTAAGTGCTTCCACACAAAAACAATATAACACAACTTACGCTAAATGGTGGAAATGGTGCCGGAAAAAACATATCAACCAACAGTTGATTAATTCAAATGCTCAACTGGTCATGGAGTTTCTTCAGACAGAGTTTGAAAATGGAGCTTCCTACATCAGCCTTAACACACATAAATCCGCTCTCACTTTATTGTTTTCATTTTCAGAAGAACAAAACCTATTAATAAAAAGGTTTTTGAAAGGGGTCTTTAAAACAAAACCAGTTTTTCCAAAATACAAAATAACTTGGGATCCAAGTATTGTACTAGCTTACTTGGAAACTCAAAAAACAACTGCTCTATCATTACAAGAATTAACATTAAAACTAAGCACCTTACTTGCTCTGACAACAGCACAAAGGGTTCAAACCCTAACTAAAATAAATATCAATAATATAAAGATTAATCAAAATGGAAGCATTAATATTTTTATCGACGACATTTTGAAAACATCAAACCCAAAGAGATTACAACCAATTCTTTCCTTTAACGTTTTTAAATCAAATCCTGAACTTTGTGTAGGATCAACATTGCTACGTTACTTGGAAGTAACTTCTAAATTCAGAAATGAAAATAATCAGCAATTATTACTTACTGTTAAGAAACCTATTCATCCCGCATCATCCCAAACAGTAAGTCGTTGGATAAAATCGACACTTGAACAAAGCGGCATTGACACCGATACTTTTAAGAGCCATTCTACCAGGCATGCTTCTACTTCAGCCGCAGCACGAGCTGGTTTTAACATAGATACAATTCGCGAAGCTGCAGGGTGGACTCAAAAATCTGAGGTTTTTACAAGATTTTACAATAGACCTGTGACCAAAGAGCAACATTTTTCAGATTTTATACTTAATTTGAACAAATAAGCTATTGAAATCTGGTATTAGTAGTTAGAGTTATTTTTTGTTTCTCAATAAATACACTATTAGATTAAATAAGTGGGATGCCTTTATATACTTTATGCTTTATAATATGCATTTATATATTATTTTTATTAATTTTTATATCTTTTTTATATTGATGTTACTTGATTTGGTTTTATTTTTGTTTTTTGGTTCTTGATGTAAAATCTCACAATTATTATTAAACATATTATCTTAACAGGATTACACTTTCTTTATGAGTGACCACTTTCTATTAGATCGTTGCTTTAAACATCTACAGTGTGTTATATATTGGAAACCAGATGTGAAGTATAATTAATGGATTAAACGACTTACCTTAAGGAAGTTGAATCCAAATTATACGAGCATCTGGTTTCCAATATATATATAAACTCCCTCCCAACCCTAAACTACTATATAGACTTATAGACTATCCCATTGGATTTATACGATCTAAACACAACTATTTGATTGCCATTTGATTTCATGACCACCACAACTGGAGAAGCCCATTCAACGGGAGTTATTGTCGTATCTACAGGTTCTAAAACGTTGTCTTTTACTAATCTGTTCAATTCTGCTGTTATTTGCTCTTGCAGTGCAATCGGCACTGGTCTAGGTCTAAATGCTCTAGGAACTACACTATTTGGAATGTGTATTTTCGCAGTGTGTCCATTTATTGTTCCCATATTATCATTGAATAGGTTAGTAAATTTTTTAATAATCTGTCAATATTTAAATGTAATGGTTCTTTTGCATTTGCTCCATGTTCTTGTCTTGTATTTTGTATAGGTCCTCTAAGTGAACATATTTTTGACCCAGGTGGCAGTTTTAAATCGAAAGCTAAGACATTTCTATCCATTAACTGATCATAAACCGCTAGAGCATATTTTTAGTGAGAAACGAAAAAGTCCAAAAGTTGCTAGTAACCGTTTGCATCGATGGGCTATGATTTCGGTCACTATGTTAAGCATTACCACAAAACATACACATATTATTTTTATCGAATGTATTTGGTGTTGGCTTTAATGTTCCACTCATGTTTGTATTAAAACCACTACGAAATTTTTGTTTGTTATCATTCAAACGATTTACAGTACCTGTATCGGTAGGAAACAATGTTGTGATTCTTCTGCTTTGGATTGATGCTTGCTCAAGTTGTAATGCTAACGTTTTTACTGCGCTTAACGATGCTTGGTTTGTTGTATGTTTTAAAATGATTTCTTGTTGCCATGCCGAATTATTGATACCAATCACTAACTGGTCACGTAGACGTTCGTTTAAGTTTTCGCCAAATTCACAAGAACCAGCTAAACCACGTAAGACAGACATAAATTTGGTTTTAGTTTCATATTCACGAACTGAGTGCAAAAGTCACTCTCTCTCAGACAGGACATACGTTTTCTTTCCATAATATTTTGACAAAACATCCAAAAGGTCCTTATATGTTTGATTTGTTACAGCATGGGGTTTAGAATGGTCAACTAAAATCTTAAATGCATCAAATGCTTTCAAGTCCATGAATAACTAGTTCTACCTCGAAACGTTTGAGGTAATAATCACATTCTTCCCTCTCCAGGCAAAATTTTTCCTGGACACTAACAGTCCTGCTGGGTCCAAACTATGTTGCGACATGGTGTTTTACTTATATTTAATTTCTGGTTTTTACTAAAGTACATTTCAGCTGTCAACCTGACACTGACGTAGTTTTTCTGAAGTCACTCTACTACAAAGGCTCATAAAGATTACAAGCCTACAAATACTTTAATTTTGGTTTTGTGTTGAAAGTCGGGTCTACTTTAATCAATAGAGCTTTTGTTGTGTAGGAAAGGTAATATCCTAGTTTATTATTCTATTATTTTATTGAGATTCAAATGCTGGGATGTTCAGCTTGGAATCTTAAATATTTCCATGGGTGGCTCTTTTTTTGTCTTGATCAGTGTATTTTGTGCAAGTACTTGTTCACCTTATTTGTAGTATTGAAAATGTTATGTTTTGAATAAAGTATTCACAAAAAACCAGCTTAAAACCTTTGGAAATATAGTGCCTTATACAGAAGGATGGTTTAGTATTAACGGCCCCTTGTAGTTGCATGACTGGGATTGGAGGAACAGCAAGAAGGATTTATTATCTTGTACCGATATTCAGTCACTACGGCAAATGCCATCCCCTTCATCTGAAAAGGTACCTACTATACCTGTCTTCAAATGGATTGGAGAGAATGCCATGATAGCGAAAAAGTAATAAAGACGCACCAGCCATATCAGCTAAGGAGATAGAGAGTATTTTACATCAGTTTAAAAGTTTAAGCTGTACGACACCACTGATGTTTGTTGTTGAGCCTTTTGCTTCAGAAGTGCAAGAGAAAACACCCAAGATAATACCCTCCAAATTCTTGATTGATATAGGAAACATTGCTAAACAAGAAAAATAAAAATAAAAACTGGTATGCCCAGAATAGAATCACTGCGTCCAAATTTTAATTGGTTTGTAGAACAAGAAAAGACAAACCATCATTGTCTTCAATAAAAACAATATGTTATGTAACCCAAGTGAAGTTCACCACTAAACAAACCACTTGGGGTTTATCCTATGAACACCAAGCGGTTAGAGCATTTCAAAAGTATATGGAAGAGGAGAACCATCGATCAAAGTTCGACTTTAGAAAATGAAGAACCTTGTCACAAGGGTACTTCCATCAGAACCACCCAATGAAGTAAGAATTGATCAAACTGGGCTTGTTATCATAAGAACTGATTCTCGTGGAAGATGTCAAGTGTGTCAAAGTCAAACAATTTTTATTTGTGAACGTTGCATCGGCAATATCACTCAACTCACTCACTCAAAAATATATTATTTTCCATATTTAAGTTTTTCATCCCTTGGCCGTGAATGGGCCCACAGCCATCCACACCCTCAAGAGCAGGTGTTTATTTCGAATCTGTTTCCGGAGCATCAACTTTTACTGTAGTTTCTAATGACAGTAAACAATTGCAAAATGTTGAAAACATTGACTTAAAGGGTGTATTCACCAATGATGTTTTTGCTCTGCAACGCTATTCGCAATTTCACGTATACGAGAATTTACGAAGGGTCAACTTGCGAACACTTGATGAAAGTGGTGTTCTTGACCACCCTTCACGATCCCTCGCGAGTGTAGGCTTGGCAACAGCTGAATAATTGAAATCTGCTGCCAAAAAAGAAGATTTGTGAAAGGCAAAGAACAAGTATACCCTTCACGCTTTTACCTTAGTTAACATTGATTTTGGTACAATATTATTTAATTATTTACAATTTTATTAAAGCAATATGTCAAATATTGACTCTGAAAAGTCGTATGCAACTTTATAACAAAAAAATTTGTTAGAATTTATGAAAAAAAATCCTAATTTAGCAAGTGGAAAGTATTCTCTAAATTTCACTTAAAAGGACGGCCAATCACTGTGGCAAGATATATCTGCCATCCTAAATAGTTGTGTAGGTGCCAGAAAAGACTGGAAAGCATGGAGAAAGGAAGATACATTTGTATTTATGAAATACTTCATCAATCTTATTATAATTTATGTTTTAGACATGGCAGGATATAAGATCCAGGACAAAAGCCAAAAATGTGGAATTTAAGAAACAATGCTCAGCCACTGGTGGAGGGCCTTGCGCAAAAAACCCTATCAATACATTTGAAGATAATGTTTTAGAGACAATCACGGCAGTAGCAATTGAAGGCCACACTAATGTGAAGGAATCAACAGTTAATTTTAGAATTATTAATTTTATGCAATGCTCAATATCATTGCATAAAAGCCAAAAATGTGGAATTTAAGAAACAATGCTCAGCCACTGGTGGAGGGCCTTGCGCAAAAAACCCTATCAATACATTTGAAGATAATGTTTTAGAGACAATCACGGCAGTAGCAATTGAAGGCCACACTAATGTGAAGGAATCAACAGTTAATTTTAGAATTATTAATTTTATGCAATGATATTGAGCTTTTATTGGAGGATAGGGGAATTTCATCATCAACATCTACAGAAAATGTTATTCCTGAAATGTTGAAAGGTAATTCATTTTCCCCAGAATTTTCAAAGCATGGTACTTCTGCTGAAAAGTCTCCTGCAAAGAAACTCTTTCCTAGGGCACCAAGGAAAAAAACTAATTAAGAGCTCACAAGCAGCACAAGATTATAAAATATCATTAGATTATAAAAACAAAACAAAAATAGCTCTTCTAGAGCGTATTGTGTCTGCCAAGGAAAGGATTGCAGATGCCAAAAAAAAAACCAAAGCAATAGAAAGCAGTGCAGAAAATCTAGGGATGTTAGCGCATGTGGGACAATCATTATATGATTGTCTATATTAATTTTCTACCTAAATGAATATAGCTGTTTTTTTGAACAATCAATTTTCTGTACATACCTTGTGAGATGTTAATTTTTCATGGGAAGAAAGCAACAATATTATTTTAAACATTTCTTGATGACACTACCGGAATGTTGAACATAAAATAATATTGTGGTTTGTTTCCCATCAAAAACAAACGGAAACAATAATTTCTATAACTGTAATAGATTGTTTTCATTTGTTTATTTTGTACCCATTTCAATATTCGACTATTTTTGTCTTGTTGTTTAATGTCAGGTATATTTAAAAAAATGAATTGTACCTTAGTGAAATAAGGAATTTTACTATTGCCTTCTTTAGGTATATTTTCTATTCACCTTTTTCAGTTCAACATTTCTTAATTAGCTGAAAGGGGGGAGGGAATTATTAGGATAGCAAGTGGTGTAATAAATGATAATGTTTAGGTCAAAATTTAATTTAATAAACTCTCATAATAAACAAATTTCTATTTTCTGTTCTAAGAATGTACATTTTATATCAATACAATATTTTAATAATATGTGATCAGGAATTTATTGGCAAGTAATACCCAATTATTACATACTTTAATAATATACCCAACAAATTAATTGTTGAAAAAAGTATCAATTACTCTTCTTCTAGTACGTCTTCCATCTTTTAATTCTGGATTAACCCGTAGCGCAGAGTTATCTTCATCCTCATCATTACATCCATCAGAACCACCCAATGAAGTAAGAATTGATCAAACTGGGCTTGTTATCATAAGAACTGATTCTCGTGGAAGATGTCAAGTGTGTCAAAGTCAAACAATTTTTATTTGTGAACGTTGCATCGGCAATATCACTCAACTCACTCACTCAAAAATATATTATTTTCCATATTTAAGTTTTTCATCCCTTGGCCGTGAATGGGTTAAGCCCACAGCCATCCACACCCTCAAGAGCAGGTGTTTATTTCGAATCTGTTTCCGGAGCATCAACTTTTACTGTAGTTTCTAATGACAGTAAACAATTGCAAAATGTTGAAAACATTGACTTAAAGGGTGTATTCACCAATGATGTTTTTGCTCTGCAACGCTATTCGCAATTTCACGTATACGAGAATTTACGAAGGGTCAACTTGCGAACACTTGATGAAAGTGGTGTTCTTGACCACCCTTCACGATCTCTCGCGAGTGTAGGCTTGGCAACAGCTGAATAATTGAAATCTGCTGCCAAAAAAGAAGATTTGTGAAAGGCAAAGAACAAGTATACCCTTCACGCTTTTACCTTAGTTAACATTGATTTTGGTACAATATTATTTAATTATTTACAATTTTATTAAAGCAATATGTCAAATATTGACTCTGAAAAGTCGTATGCAACTTTATAACAAAAAAATTTGTTAGAATTTATGAAAAAAAATCCTAATTTAGCAAGTGGAAAGTATTCTCTAAATTTCACTTAAAAGGACGGCCAATCACTGTGGCAAGATATATCTGCCATCCTAAATAGTTGTGTAGGTGCCAGAAAAGACTGGAAAGCATGGAGAAAGGAAGATACATTTGTATTTATGAAATACTTCATCAATCTTATTATAATTTATGTTTTAGACATGGCAGGATATAAGATCCAGGACAAAAGCCAAAAATGTGGAATTTAAGAAACAATGCTCAGCCACTGGTGGAGGGCCTTGCGCAAAAAACCCTATCAATACATTTGAAGATAATGTTTTAGAGACAATCACGGCAGTAGCAATTGAAGGCCACACTAATGTGAAGGAATCAACAGTTAATTTTAGAATTATTAATTTTATGCAATGCTCAATATCATTGCATAAAAGCCAAAAATGTGGAATTTAAGAAACAATGCTCAGCCACTGGTGGAGGGCCTTGCGCAAAAAACCCTATCAATACATTTGAAGATAATGTTTTAGAGACAATCACGGCAGTAGCAATTGAAGGCCACACTAATGTGAAGGAATCAACAGTTAATTTTAGAATTATTAATTTTATGCAATGATATTGAGCTTTTATTGGAGGATAGGGGAATTTCATCATCAACATCTACAGAAAATGTTATTCCTGAAATGTTGAAAGGTAATTCATTTTCCCCAGAATTTTCAAAGCATGGTACTTCTGCTGAAAAGTCTCCTGCAAA
The DNA here is from genome assembly GCA_963978555.1 of Galerucella nymphaeae. Lineage (NCBI taxonomy): Eukaryota > Metazoa > Arthropoda > Insecta > Coleoptera > Chrysomelidae > Galerucella > Galerucella nymphaeae. Next base: position 12,242,230 of record OZ021715.1, on the reverse strand, counting down.
GAAACTCTTTCCTAGGGCACCAAGGAAAAAAACTAATTAAGAGCTCACAAGCAGCACAAGATTATAAAATATCATTAGATTATAAAAACAAAACAAAAATAGCTCTTCTAGAGCGTATTGTGTCTGCCAAGGAAAGGATTGCAGATGCCAAAAAAAAAACCAAAGCAATAGAAAGCAGTGCAGAAAATCTAGGGATGTTAGCGCATGTGGGACAATCATTATATGATTGTCTATATTAATTTTCTACCTAAATGAATATAGCTGTTTTTTTGAACAATCAATTTTCTGTACATACCTTGTGAGATGTTAATTTTTCATGGGAAGAAAGCAACAATATTATTTTAAACATTTCTTGATGACACTACCGGAATGTTGAACATAAAATAATATTGTGGTTTGTTTCCCATCAAAAACAAACGGAAACAATAATTTCTATAACTGTAATAGATTGTTTTCATTTGTTTATTTTGTACCCATTTCAATATTCGACTATTTTTGTCTTGTTGTTTAATGTCAGGTATATTTAAAAAAATGAATTGTACCTTAGTGAAATAAGGAATTTTACTATTGCCTTCTTTAGGTATATTTTCTATTCACCTTTTTCAGTTCAACATTTCTTAATTAGCTGAAAGGGGGGAGGGAATTATTAGGATAGCAAGTGGTGTAATAAATGATAATGTTTAGGTCAAAATTTAATTTAATAAACTCTCATAATAAACAAATTTCTATTTTCTGTTCTAAGAATGTACATTTTATATCAATACAATATTTTAATAATATGTGATCAGGAATTTATTGGCAAGTAATACCCAATTATTACATACTTTAATAATATACCCAACAAATTAATTGTTGAAAAAAGTATCAATTACTCTTCTTCTAGTACGTCTTCCATCTTTTAATTCTGGATTAACCCGTAGCGCAGAGTTATCTTCATCCTCATCATTAAGATTAACAAAAATGCCCATATCAACATCAACTTGAGGTACATTATATTCTATGCACGTATTCTGCATACATCGGGAGGTTTGTAATGTAATGCTCTATATTTGCATAATCATCTGAACCTCATCTTCAGAACCCCATAACACCTTTCTATTGTATTTCTGGTTGACCTTTGTCTCCTGTTATGAGTATGTTCTGGGGTTCCTTCAGGTGGTCGAATGGCGTCAACAAACATGTTCTTGAAGGATACCTACTATCACCCAATAACAAGTAATTGGCTGAGGTGGAACTTCAGCATTTTCCAAGTTTTCAATGTTTGTATTCATTATATATCATAATCAACCTCGAGCCCAAATATCCAGAAATTGTAAGCAAAACTAGGAACAGCAAATTGAGGTTAGGTTAGGATAAATCTGGGATAGAGACTAACGCATGCGTAGAACGGTTCCTCTCGAAATTCACCACCACTAGGTTCCACTCGCTCTCTCTCTGCGAGTATTAGTGAACGTCGCGAGTGGTCAAGAATACGAAAATGTGAGAATCGAACTATTGGAAATCGCGAGTGACCTTGACATTTGCGAGTTCTCAAGAATAGCACTGCTGGCCTTACTAGGAAAGGCGGAGGGAAAAAATTGAACAAATTTAAAATTAATATTGATTTATAAAAATCTTGATAAAATATTTTTTTCTCAACCCGAACCTGGATGATGAATGTTTCTGTGACATGATAAGATTTTGAAGCTTATGTAACTCACACCTACAAAAAATGAAATGAATCTATAGAGTGGTTCTTAAGTTATTACGTACGAAAATGTCAATACATTCAAATAACTTTGACATTAAAAGTTGAGCAGTAAAACGGGATGTGCATTTCGAAAAAGATTTTGGTGTCGCTCCATTTTTTCTGTTATTTCCGAATAATTCATTGGATGTTGAAAATTCTGTTGTTTTGGAGATTATCGAATACTGCAAATTTTTCTTAAACGAGATGTAACATGCTGTTCAGCTGTTACCTTTTCGTCAATTTCATTTAGTGAATTTTTGTGGCTTATTAGTCACTTCCTTCCAAATTTCTGCTTTGTTTCTAAGCATGCCGTTTCCTTGTCGCATTAGCCACTCCAGAATAAAACATTAATTTTTATCAAATTCCCCTTCCATTTTTGTTTGTCGATGTTCGAAATTTCAATTTTCGAAAGGATCTCTTTCTTTCCTCTAACTGCCACTGTAAAGGCAACAGTTATAATTTATATAACTCTTCATATTTCTTCGGAACAATTTTCTATTGTCTGGTTGGTAAGTTGATTCTTGTATTTTCCTAGGTTTTTTTTTCTAGTGCTTACAGCTTATTTATATTCATTGCTTATTTGCTGATTTATATTTTTTTGTATATTTGTGGAACAAAACGAATAGAATAAAACAGATCACTGCCAAGTTGTATTTTAACACGTGGAGTTTGGGTTTTGTATGCGCTATAGCACGAGCTCCTTTTTTACCTTATCTGTTCTATTTATTCGTTCCTTCCTAATGTTTTTCTTTTTTTCCGCAGCTCTGCAGCCGGCTAGTTCACGGCCAATTTTAGGCAAGTTTACGGCAAATTCAAGGCATCTTCAGTCAAGGCAATTTCCAGCCATCGTCTTCTCCAAGCCAGCTCCGTTCCCGATCCGTGCACGAGGGGAGACATCACCACCGTCACCAGCATCGCCGCCATCTCGCTAAGAGCTGCAAACATCCTCAGCCCTCCCAGTTATTCCTTCGTCTTATCTGTAGCGTGTGTAAGATTTGGATTTGGCGTTTTAATTACACTTTAATATATAATAATAATAATAAACTCCTTTATTTCAGATCATAGTTACAATTAAGTAAACACAAAGTGAAATGACGTCATACAAACACAGAAAAAAGTACCGTATACATTAAACACTAATAAAATCTTGCAACGTATAAGGTTCCAAATTTATTAACATTTTTCTAATCTCGTTCTTAAACATTTTTAGTGAACCAATTTCTTTTATTTTATCTGGTAGAGAATTAAAAAGCCTTAGACACATATAATGTGGGCACTTTTCGGTAAGCGTCAGTCTATGTATTGGGTAACTAACATTCAATGTTCTTGTATTATAACCATGAGCTTTCGGTCTTAAATCAAATAATTCTTTATTTTTAAACAAAAACATTAAACATTCATAAATATAAATAGCCCAAAATGTCATTATTCCAAGACTTCTAAAAGCATTTCTACACGTTTCATTATACTTCATATTTCTAATAACTCTTATTATTCGCTTCTGAACAACGAAAATGTTCTGCGCTAAGCTGTGCCTTCCCCAAAAAATAATCCCGAATTTTAACACAGATTCAAAATTTGCGTAATACATTATCCTAAGAGTGCTCTCATTCATATACCTGCCAAGGACCCGAATTCCATAACATATTGTATTAAGTTTTTTTTCCACACTATTTATATGAAAAGACCAATCAAAAAATTCATTTATATAAATACCTAAAAATTTTGCGTTTTCAGAAAAAACTAGTTCTTTATTGTTAATATCTATTACTGATGGCTTTGTGACTGTTGCTTGTTTTGTTCTAAAAAGTAAGATATTAGTTTTGTCTTTGTTTAAAACTAATTTATTTTTTTCAAACCATTCTGTTGCAAGGGTGAACAAATGGTTAGCCTTCGTTAAAATGTCTTGTATGTCCTTGCTGCCGACAATTAAATTAGTATCATCGGCATACTTAACAATATGTTGATACGATTGGGTGGCTATAAGAGAGAGGTCATTGACATTGACATCTCTTCGTTCGGTTTTTTGAAATATTCAGATCATATGGAATTTCAAATATTCAATAAATTTTTCCTTGTTTATTTAACGTCGGTCTATTTCTGCGACTTAGGCTAATCACCGACGCCGGGAGCACTCTACCCCTAACTGGAAATTTTGGCGAACCCACTGGTGTTCCAACCAGTGGTAGCGTTCTTTAACGGGCCCAACATCCATGGACTCGGGACCTCGGTTTTAATTATTATTCTCAATTGGTATTGATAATTCAATAATTATTAAATTGGATAAACGTGTTCGGGAATAAATATATTCATTTTATCATTTTTTTGTAACAACGTTAATTTTCAGAAGGTGTTTCTAGCTTTCCACCTTTTCCTTCTGGTTTTAGTTGATTCGTTTCGATTAAAAAGCTGGTGGCGTCCAATTTAATATTAATTGTACATCCCATTCCAGTGAAAGCGTATAAAATAGTTTAATTGGTGCCGAATTCCACTACCTGAGGTAGAGTGCTCTAGCCTGGGGCTTACAAGGTTACAAATTGGCGCCCAATTAAACGGTTTTTAGCTATTTGCTGAGTTGGTGTGTTTAATCCATATTAAGGTTTGTTAATTTTTTCTTATCTAGTTTTTCATATTTCTTTTTTCTTTTTTGACTACTCCTCGTATCTTTTGGTACTTTTACCGGTTGTAACTTTTTTAATTTTTTTAAACTGTTGAAATACTGATTGTTGTTTTTGACCATTACTTTAATTATTTCAGTAGAGGAAAATTTAAACAGGTTCATTGAAGTTATTTGGTATATAATTTTTGGTACATGGTATTGCTTTATTCATACAATTAAATATAAAATTTTTAACATTTTGGGTATACCATTATGTTTGGATATTACTATAGGTAGTTGGTTGTTTGGTTATTTTTCTCTCAGCTATCCAATAGTTTGAATATTTTTCAAACTTGGAATTTTTCATATCTCTCCAAAACTTTTGGAAGTTCTTTCTGATTTGACAAACATTGAATTTTCATACTACTATAGAAGCAAGTGAATAATTTTTTTCTACATTACTTAATTTTGTGCCATTATTTGAAGATCTACTTTCCTTAACGTTTTCTTAATAACTTTGATAAGTAATCTTGAATTTGATTTAAATTCTTTTTTTTTAATTCAGTAAAATTTTTTGGATTTATTCATTGCTAATACTCATCAGACTTTTCATATTAATTGATTTTCTAAACAAAATCAAGATGCAGGCAAATCATTTAAAAGCACATGAGCTTTCTTATGAAATTTAAATTAGATCTGTTACTGTACCTGATACAGTTGACGAAAAACGCAAAGTTCTTACTGGTTTATTAGCTCGTGAGAAAGCAAAAGATGTCATTAACAATTTCAGTGGTAATAAACGCGAACCCGTGTTTCAAAGAATGAATTCACGATTAATTAATTTAACAAATAGAATAAATAGAATGAATGTTGATTCCGATGATGAGGAACAAATTAAAAATTCTTTAGATAGAGAAGTACTTATACTTGAATCTGATTTAGATACAAAGACAACTCCAGTTATTTCTGTAGATAGTATAGAATCACATAACAATCATGTACCTCTTGCTTCATCTTCATCTTCTCCCACAGTACCGCATTCTCGACACGATCCAGTGTATGAATGGAATCTTTCTTTCTCTGGAAAGAATGAATCGCTCCATCTTTTTTTAGAAAAAGTCGAATTACTTAGAGTATCAAGAGGTATTTCTGATAATGAATCATTTCTACAGTCTTGTGAGTTATTCCGAGGCAGCGCTTTCACCTGGTATCTCAATAATCGTGTAAAATTTAGTTCTTGGTCAGATATTGTTGCAAAACTGAAAGCAGATTTTCTTCCATACAGTTATGAAACAGATTTAGAATTGGAAATTTTAAATCCAACCATGGGTGCAAATGAGCCCATTAGTTGTTTATATTTCTTCTATGGTAGGTCTTTTTAATCGTCTAACAAATGTTGTGGATGAACAGTCCCGTGTTGCAAAGATTCGCAGGAATCTTTTACCTTTTTTGTATCTGCACTAGCATTGCATTCTCCAAGTACTGTTGATGAACTTACTGAGTTTTGTAAAAGAATTGAAGAATCTAGAGTTTGATCTGATCTGGTGTGATCGTTATCGACCACCATCATCAAATAATTCCCGTTTATTAGAACCTGATCTAGCATGTCTTTATGTTTCACATGCATCTTCATCGAACAGGAAATTTTCTGTTAACGTTCATGCTTTAACTTCTTCCGCGTGTTGGAATTGTGGCAGACCTGGTCATAGTTTCACAAAGTGTCGTTCTCCAAAATCAATCTTTTGTTATGGTTGTGGTGAAAAACACTCCAAAACCCAATTGTCGTTCTTGTAATCCAAAAAACGAGGTTCGCACTGGTCCTGTAAATCTGACAACAGATTCCAGTCATGTGCAAATTACGTCAGAAGTAAAGTCAGAAAATCCAAAACACAAACCATCAACAAGTCGAAATTAATTTCATGTTTTTCACCTACTAATACCGAATGGCAAGCTTATCTCAGTTTTGTCAAGGATTTTTTATCATCTGTTAATTCTTATCATTCTGAAAATCTTGACAAACAATTATGTTTACGTACCGTTCCACTTGTCAATTCTGTACAGAATGATGAAATATTTAAGAAAACACAAAATAGTTCTAATCTTAATGTTCCTGTTTTATCTGTTTCAAATGTTTTACCGTCGCCTAAGGTGAATAATTCATGTGAAAATAATATCAATTCTATTTCTACTGATATTTGTCCTTTGTTTGTTAAGAAACCAAATGATAATCGCCCTTATATAATTGTCAAAATTTTAGATACTGATGTTATAGCTATGGTTGATACTGGAAGCAATTCCAGTGTTATTGGAAACCAAGGGTTTTCACTTATTAATTCTCTTCATGTACCTATAGAATATGATGCTTCAATAAGTATCACTACTGCTGATGGTGCTCCACAGCAATTTATGGGTTTTATTACTGTTCCCGTTACCGTGAATAATGTTACGAGAACAATTAAAATTTTAATTATACCTTCTATCAATCATTCTCTTATTTTGGGTATGGATTTTTTAAGTCTATGTGAAATAGACATCAAATGTCATGATTTGTCGTATTCTTTTTTGTCCTCTACTTGTGTTATTAACACAATTCAATCCGTTTCTAGTCTCACTTCTTTTGAAAAAGATGAACTAGACAAGGTTATCAATTTGTTTGCTACACTTGCCCCTTCTGACCGTCTTGGTCGAACTAATTTTATAGAGCACAACATCGATACTGGTAACGCAAAGCCAATTGGACAGCGTCAATATCCTCTGTCTCCGGCTATGCAAAAACTTCTTGTGAAAGAAGTGGAAGAAATGCTAAATCTCAAAGTCATTCAACCTTCGAACTCCCCTTGGTGTTCTATTGATTTAAAAAAGGCTTTCCTACAAATACCTTTGTCTGAATCTTCTCGCCCGAAAACAGCTTTCGCTGTATACGGTGTAGGACTTTTTGAATTTCTCACTACTCCTTATGGTTTGGTCAACGCTCCCAAAACTATGGATCGTCTAATGGACATGGTTATAGATCCTTCTCTTCGACCGTATTGTTTTTGTTATTCAGATGACATTATTATCGCTACCCCTACTTTTGAATTACATATGGAAACTCTCAACAAATTGTATCATAGGCTAAAAACAGCCAATCTTACTGTCAATCTTAAAAAATGTGAATTTTGTCGTGATTTTCTTGATTTTTTAGGATTTGTTGTTGATACAAATGGTTTACTTACAGATGACGAGAAAGTCTCTGCTATTTTGAATTATCCTGCTCCAAAAAATACGACAAAGATAAAACGTCTTATAGGTCTTATTGGTTGGTATCGTCGTTTTATTGAAGATTTTTCTACTATTTGTTCCTCAATCACTGATCTTCTTCATGGCAGAAAAAAAGGTCAACCCATTTCTTGGACTACAGAAGCTGAAAATGCCTTTATTGAAATTAAGAAACGTCTAACTTCCAGTCCTATTCTTGCAAGCCCTGATTTTTCTAAACCCTTTATTATACAAACTGATGCTAGTGAAACTGGTCTTGGAGCAATCCTCTATCAAGATTGCGATGGTATCGAACATCCAATAGCTTATGCAAGTCGTACTTTAAATAAAACTGAAAGAAAATATAGTACAACAGAAAAAGAGCTTTTAGGAAATATTTTTGGTGTTGAAAAGTTCCGAGGTTATGTTGGAGGTACTCATATTACTCTTGAGACAGATCACGCTGCAATACCTATCGAAACTTTCGAATCCCTCAGGTCGCTTAGCTCGTCTTTTTCTTAGGCTTTCTCAGTTTGATTTTGAAATTTAGCACAGAAAAGGAGTCACTATGGTGATGCTTTATCACGTTATATCTCAGAAATCTCTATTATTGACGTAAAAACTTTCAAGCAAGATGCTTGGTACACATCTATGATTCAAAAGGTCACTAATAATCCTGATTCATATCCCACATTCAAGGTTGACAATAATGTTTTGTACAAGCATGTTTTTTCGTCCAATCCAATTTCTAGTAATTTATTTAATTGGAAAATTGTGTTTCCTACCCCTAATAGAATTGACATATTGAAATTATTTCATGATAATGATTTGAGTGCCCATTTAAGCATATCTAAGACGTATTTCCGAACTTTACTATTGGCCAAAACTTAGAAGTTCTGTATCTCGTTACGTTAATAAATGTTCAATTTGTGGTTCTTGTAAAACCCAAAACTTACCTAAAGCTGGTGTTATGGGTCAGTATAAAGATATAAATTTTTCATGGCAATGGATTTCCGCTGATTTAATAGGTCCTTATCCCATATCAAAATCTGGTAACAGATTTGTATCAGTAATAACCGATTGGTTCACCAAATTTTGTCTTGTTCATCCAATGCAGCACGCAACTGCTGAAGGCATTGTGAAATTTATGGAAAATCAAGTTTTTCTTCTTTTTGGTGTTCCACAGATTTTTTCTGTTGACAATGGTACAGTTTTTACGTCCTTTCTTTTTAAGAACTTAATGTCGCAATATAAGGTGCAAAAAATATTCTATAACACTCGTTATCATCCCCAAGCAAATCACACAGAACGAACTAACAAAACAATTGTTACAGCTTTAAGATGTTACATACATGAAAATTAGTCCCATAATAACTGGGATAATTTGCTACACAGAGTTGCACAAGCAATCAGAACTGCGAAACATGACGTTACGGGTTATTCCCCAGCTTTTCTAAATTTTGCTCGAAACGTTCCGTTAAGTGGAGATTTTTATGGTGCAATTTCCTAAAACGCGAATAACATTATTAACACTGGAGATAAATTGCAATTGATTAATGATGTTCAAACTCTCCCTAAACGTTTTATAGATATTCGAAAAAATTTAAAAAACGCATACCAAAAAAATGCAAAACATTACAACTTGAGGAAGAGAGATTTAGAATTTCATGTAGGTGACAGGTTATGGAAAAAGAATTATGTTCTTTCGTCCAAATCTAATAATTTTGCAGCTAAATTTGCTCCTAAATATGTACCCTGTGTTGTCAACAAAGCTATTTCTAAATTGGTTTACAATTTGAAAGATCTATCAGGTAATGACTTAGGTAACTGCCATGTTACAGATTTGAAGAACCAATTTATTGATGTAGATGAAAATCTTCCTGATGATGATCCTTCTGCTCAAATTTCTGATGATTTAGATGTGTCGAATAAGAATTATGATTTGCGAGTCAGATCTTATAGTGATTCTGATTAATTTAGAATTATCTCATATATATAACTTAACAAGTAATTTATTATTAACGTGACTATTTTTATTCTCTTTTGTTTCAATATAAAAAGATCTTGAGAATACAGTATGTCTGTATTGTTTTGTTGTCAACAATAATCTTTGGTTACAGATACATTTTGTATCTATATTCATCTGGAATTCAGTTTCTGGTATATGTCTTAGTACCTCTATACGAAATTTTTTTGTGGTATACTATTTACCGTTACCTTCTTTTTGCACCGTTACCTTCTTTTTGCCCCTTCCTGATTTTGTATCATAAGTACATATTTATTTGTATCTTTTGGAGGTTGTCAATAATTCAGTATGTGTATTATGTTTGTGTTTTTTTTTTTTCCCGTGGACTGGGCTATCTATCGGGCGCGTCCCCAGGTGGCGGATAGGGGAACGGCCAAGGGACTGTCGCCGGTCCCTTGGTCAGTGGCAGAATAAGTAGGGTGAGGGGAGCTAAACCTCCCCAAAAGCCTTTGCTGAACATGCCACCGCGGACCAGCCTACCCAAGCTAAGGTGGAAGGAATCGTGCCGACAGCTGAATGGCCGCAGGGTATTATGCGGTCACGAACGATCCCCTTGGGGAACCGGGCGGAACCCCATTGTAATTAGCCTTCCTCTGGTAATGCGGGGCTCTGCCAGAGGTGACCAACCCTTCCCTTGCTACTCGTGGGAACACACATGGAAACACCAAACCAAAACAAAACAAAAACAAATCCCGAGGCTGGACAGAAGTGCTCACCTCGATCAAAAGCAGTAACTGGGGATGAACAGAAATGTCCACCCCAAAATACTGCACAGAACGAGGCTGGACGATCACCTCGGGATAAAACACAAAGGCGGAAGCGCATTTGCGGCGCCGAAGCCAAAAGGAGGAAGAGAGCGAGGGAATCAGGGGTGGCAGCAACTACAAGTGCTCCCCCCTCCTCCGTCACTCCACCTCCAAAAGCAAAGGCACTTCCTGCGGCGGGCGCCAAGAGCTCCGCCTTGAATAAAGGCAAGGAACCGGCTGCCCCTGCAGGAAAGCGCCTTCACCAGAGCACCTCCACGGAGGGGACTCCGCGAAGGCTGAAGAAGCCGCGTACCGACAGAAATGTCGCTGCCCCTTCTAAGACCTTTGCGGATGCCGCCTTGAGACACCTCAAGGTTGCTATAATAGATGAAACTAACCCGTACGGTAAGATTACTTCAGAACGGGAAAGAATCATCAAAAACCAACTGCTAGAGGAACTGGACAAGATCATCTTCTCCGCCTCCAGCAGCAACAGCAAAACGCCCACGTTTAAATCGTGGACATACTCTGGTGAAATCATCAGAGTGGTCTGCGATGATGACGGGACGTTAGAGTGGCTGAAAAAAGCCACAAAAAACCTCAAGCCGTGGGAGGAAGCATCACTGGCGGTCGTCAGCGTGGATGGGCTCCCTAAGCTGACCAAGGCCTCGCTCTGGATCCCGGAGGACGTCCACAAGACGATATCCGGTGAAAAGGAGAGGGTGCTTGGTCGGCTTAGGGCGCAGAACCCTGATCTGACGGTGGCGAGATGGTGCACTTTCCACCATGAGGTTAAGGTGAACCCAGGAGGACACCTCTTCGTCTTCGGGATCGGAGACAAAGATATGGCGGTCCTCAAGAAGAAGTCGATGAGGATGAGCTATGCGTTCACCTCATTGACCATCAGGGTTTCAAGGAAGGAAACAGGGGGTACCTCTGAAGACCCGAGGTCCTTGGTAGACGAGCCACCTAAAGTGGATACTGACTCCAAGGCCACCACGGGTTCCGGAAAGGACGTCGAATCAGTCGATGACCTGACGGAGGAGGTACCCGAAAACAGCGAGGTCACCTCTCCCCTAGCGGAGGAGCGGATGGACCTCTAAAGAAAACCAACCAACCTAACCAACCTACTCATGGGCAAGGACGTTGGAAAAAAGGTAAATATCATACAATGCAACCTCCAACACAAAAAGGCAGCAACGGCAACACTATGTCGGCACCTTGATGTATTGGAGGATGCAATAGCTTTGATCCAGGAGCCCTGGATAATAAAGACCAAAATTACTGGTTTTAGTAGTCTAAAGGGTCAAAGTTTCAGCCTACCAAGCAATCAGCAACCTAGGACAGCAGTTTACGTCCCAAGGAAATACAGAGCTTCTCCAATGGCACAATTCTGCACCTCAGACCTCACTGCGGTTAAAGTGGAATGTCCAGATGGAAGAGGCAAATATACGGCGTTGGTACTTGCATCGGTGTACCTACCTTCAGATGCAGCCACCCTACCACCGACTAAAGAGACGGAGGTACTAGTGGATCACTGCCTCAACCAAGGAGTGGAGCTGATATTGGGTTGTGACTCAAACTCCCACCACTTGAGCTGGGGCAGCAAGGATATCAACGCCCGAGGTAAGTCTCTTTATGAATATATAATTAAGAAAGATCTAACAATCTTAAACAGAGGCACGGAGCCGACATTCATTAACGCCCGTAGCCAAACATTAATAGATATTACGCTGGCGACAACCAAAATATCAAACCAAATTAAGGACTGGCAAGTGTCAGATCATATCTCTATGTCAGACCACCGCTGGCTGACCTACACGGTAAGCCAGGATCTCAGGACCACTGTAAAATCTCGCGACCCGAAGAGGACGGATGTAGCTCTCTACAATCGACTCTTAAAAGGTGCTCTGCGGGAAACAGAGGTCCTGACTCCTAGCAATAATGAGGAACTGGAAAGGTACACAGTATCTATCCAAAACAAAATGGACATTGCCTATAAGGAATCCTGTCCGATGAGGATGGTTCAGACAGGTGGCACGACCAATAGCTGGTGGTGCCCTGAACTGGAACACCTCAGAAAGACAGCGAGAACGACCTTTAACAAGGCAAAACGAACAACACTCGAAGAGGACTGGGGAATATACAAAGCCAACCTCAAGGAGTTCAAAAAAGTCTGCAGACAAAAGCAAAGAGAGGCCTGGAGAGCCTATTGTGAGGCAGTCGAAGACTTCCCGCAGGTTTCTAGGCTACAGAAGGCGCTCTCAAACGACCAACATAAGAGTATCGGCATCCTTACAAGGGAAAATGGCGACAAGGCAGCCAACCTTCAAGAGAGCGCTGAGATTCTTATGGAAACTCACTTCCCAGGTTCTGTCTTTCCTGGAACGTCAAACTGGATGGAAGTACCAACAACACCCTCACAATACGACTGGCAATTTGCTAGCTCAGTAATTGACGAGGACAAGATAAGGTGGGCCATATCGGGCTTTTCCCCCTTCAAGTCACCAGGACCTGACGGAATAAGACCAGCCCTACTTCAATGGGGGATGGATATTCTTATGCCGCACCTGGTTGGAATTTTCAGAGCCTCTTTGGCTCTGAGATATATTCCCCGTAAGTGGAGAGAAGTACGAGTGGTATTCATACCAAAACCAGGTAGGATGGATTACACCTTACCAAAAGCATTCCGACCAATTAGTCTCACATCGTTCTTTCTAAAAACAATGGAGAGGTTATGCGAGCGGTACATAAGAGATGAAGTGCTAGTTCACCACCCACTTCATCCAAATCAGCATGCATATACTCCGGGAAGGTCCACTGATTCGGCCCTTCACCAAGTGGTTGGCAGAATCGAAAGATCATTGGACAACAAAGAATCCACCCTGGGTATATTCATAGACATAGAGGGAGCGTTTGATAAAACAACCTTTCCAACAATTACCCAGCAACTCAACTCCAGGAATGTACCTCTGGTAGTAGGAGAATGGATACTCAAGATGCTCTCTAGTAGAGCAATAAGTATCAATGTAGAAGACATCACAGTAAGAGGACTGGTCATGAGGGGATGTCCGCAAGGAGGGGTCTTATCACCCCTTCTGTGGAACATAGTCCTGGACACCCTGATTAATCACCTCAACAACAATGGAATCTACACAATTGCATACGCAGATGACATAGTTATTTTGCAGACAGGCAAATTTGTGAACACACTGTGCGATAGAGCGCAGGATGGGCTCAAATTAATTGAAACATGGTGTAAGGAACACTCACTTTCGATCAATCCCAGGAAGACTGAGATGGTCCTTTTTACCAGGAAAAGGAGTTTATCGGGTTTAAAATCCCCCGAAATCTTCAAAAGCAAACTAAACTTTTCGGAAGAGGTGAAATACCTTGGTATTACCCTCGACAGGAAACTAACATGGAACTCTCATCTACACAGCAGAGCAAAAAGAGCATATGTGGCTTATGAACAGTGTCGGAGAACAGTGGGACGCACATGGGGGCTGTCACCCCGAGTGGTCTCCTGGATCTACACTGCAATAATAAGACCTATGTTAACGTATGGAGCAATTGCATGGGGACCGAAGGTTCTACAAGCAACGGCCATTCAAAAACTATATCAAATACAGCGAATGGCCTGTTTAAACATCACAGGAGCCATGAGAACAACACCAACCGCAGCAATGGAGCTTATTACTGGTCTGACCCCTCTGGACCTGTATGTCAAGGAGGTTGCGTTGATGGCCATGGTACGATTGCGCACGGCTGGTGTAAACCCCGAAGTAGGAGTGGGCAAATTGCGGTTAAGCCTATGGCAGGAAGCGCTTACTGCGCTACCTCTGCTGCAGGCAGCCAATGATGCAATTAAACCCAGGTTTTTGTTTAATAAACCCTACAAAATACAAATAAAACACAACACAGAGCCAGATGCTGCAGATGCAATACGCATTTATACAGATGGTTCAAAAATGAATGAAGGCTCAGGATGTGGAGTTTACTCGAGAGCACTAAGCCTAAGGATCAAGTGGGGAATGGGAAACAATACCAGCGTAGTTCAAACAGAACTGGCTGGTATCTCAATTGCCACAAAAGAACTAATCAGAAAAGGAATTTCTGACAAAAACATAATAATCTGCACTGATAGTAGACAAGCCCTATTAGCCTTGAACAGACAACGTGTTATATCAAGACTAGTACTAGAGTGCCACCAAGATTTAGCTAACGCCTCGGCAGATAACAATATTATCCTGAGGTGGGTTAAAGGGCACGACAGGAGTAAAGGAAATCGCATTGCTGATTCTCTAGCCAGGGAAGCCGCTGGACTGAAAATTCTTGGACCCAGTGACACCTACGGCCTGACGACTTCGACAATTGCGGAACTAGCCAAACGTTACACCCATGCTCAATCCCTTGAGAGATGGGAGGCAATCAAAGGATGCAGTTTTGCCAGGATCACCCTGGGCGACCCTGGGAAGATGGCGCCGAAAAAATACTTGGCGATGACCAGAAGAAACCTACGTATAACAGTGGGATTCCTGACTGGCCACTGTCAACTAAGGAAACACCTCCATACTATGGGGCTAGTGGACACACCTCTATGCAGGATGTGTGAACAGGAAGATGAGACTGTCAGGCATGTCCTATGCGAGTGTCCGGAGTTATCGTCGATAAGAGAGTGTGTGTTCGGTGAGTCTTGGCCTACACCTGCCGATATAAAGGAGATGTCTCCTGGTGACCTGTTCACCTTCCTGAGAAGGACAGGATGGACGATGACCTAGGAGGACAACTCCTCGGGAGGATGTACAATGGGTCATATGTGGCCTAAGTGCTGTGAGCCTACACTCACCCTCCCTACTCTACAGATACAGACAGATACAGATATGTTTGTGTTTTTACCGTATCTTCTTGTTTTTGGGTTTTTGATATGCCAAAAACGTTGTTCTTTGGGAGAACAATCTTTCGTGAAAGTTTCAAATTTTCTGGATTTTTTGCTTTATTATGTAACAACCATTACGCTCAAATATTTTCTGAAATCCTTGCTTTATTATATGGTTCAGTGTATTTTGTAGCATTCCCTTATCGTATGTAGGTATATTGAGGAATTATGTTTTTTGCTTGGTAGCGCTTTCGTTCTCAATATCCATTTTATTATAGTATATTTCGATACATTCACAAATAATACATTGTTTTTTTATATGACAACATGCAAATTATTTAGTTTCACCTATGTACTGACTGATACATACTATCAATTCATTCTGGCATATCGCTACCTCGGTGCAAGACTGTCAACTCCAGAATATCAAATTTTTCTAACCTCATATGGATAGAATAGTAATATGGTATACTTTTTTTATGTAAAAGTGTCACCATTGATAATTCCAATCCTAGCCACCAGGGAGCAGATGTGTCGGTCTTCCACTGTACGAAATTGCTGCACGATTTTTCTCAACACTGTCACATTTGTTAGTTGTGCGTCAGTGCTTGAGGTGAGCACGTGGTATTTTTTGTGTAAAACTGTCACATTTAAAATTGTACCAGTCTTACTTAAAAAGTTGGTGATTATATTCTGTTTGTGTCTTGTAAATTTGTCACATTTAAAATTGTACCAGTCTTCATTAAAAAGCGTAAGTACAGACATGGTATTTGTTTTTATAAATAGTGTGACATTTTAAAATGGGTCCATTTTTCTTAAAAAATTAGAATAATTACACAGGTATATTTCGAATTGTGCTAGTATTACCTAAAAATTTATAAATTAAAAATAATTTTATAATTTTATTTTCGAATAAGGACAGTCTTACTTTAAAAATTAACAAGGTATTTCTGTATTAAGTTCCTTAAACAAAGTCTAACCAGAATTTAATTTAACCTAATAAAATAAAATTTTGTTGTACTAAACTCATTATAGGCATAGCTAGGGGAGAGGCAATTCCCTTTAATCTAAGTAGGTATAATTATTAAAATTCTAAAAAGAATTTGTAAAAGTTGTTTTAATTATTTATATAGTCTCAGGTACAGTAAAAATTGACCATTTTGCAACACTTTTTAGAAGTTGAGTCACCTTAGTAGAGGAAAGAATAAATTAAGTTAATTATTTTTACTGTAGGTATATATTATGTCGAATGAAAGAGGACGATTAATAATGAGGCTAGCTGCCAAGGAAATTGAAAACCAAACTCTTTGGGAGTTTAAGTCAGCTCCAGATAAACCAAGTAGGTATCAAAAAAACCTTCCTATATTTTTATATTCAGTGTCGTTTTCTATGGCCTGTGGACAAGATATCTACTTGGAAATTGTTTGTTACAGTTCTTCAGGAATTAACTAACGAAGTATGTAGGAACAATGAAGCTCAGAAAGCTTCAGACACAGGGGATGAACTTCAAGAGGTACCAACAGTAACCAATGAACAGCATAGCAACAATAATAGGAAAGAACTTCAGTAGTTATCAACAGTAACTCATGAAGAGCATAGCAACACTAGCAGGAATGAACTCCAGGAGTTATCAACATTAACTCATGAAGAGCATAGTATCACTAGCAGGAATGTACTCCAGGAGTTATCAACAGAAACTCATGAAGATCATAGCAACACTAGCCGGATTGAACTCCAGGAGTGAACAGCAGTAACTTATGAAGAGCATAGCAACACTAGCATGAGTGATAATGATAATGACTTTAGTTCAGACGATTCAATTGGTGACCCTACCTTTGCCATCGACAGATCTCACAACTTTGGTTCGGTTAGTGAGTCAGAGGAT
Organism: Galerucella nymphaeae; assembly: GCA_963978555.1. NCBI lineage: Eukaryota > Metazoa > Arthropoda > Insecta > Coleoptera > Chrysomelidae > Galerucella > Galerucella nymphaeae. The sequence goes on along the minus strand of OZ021715.1, from coordinate 12,225,129 downwards.
TTAAGTGAAGCTGAAGAGGATAGAGAAGTAGCTGAAGAGGATATAGAAGCAGCTGAAGAGGATGTAGGAGCAGCTAACCCTAACCCTATAAGAAAATCGACTAAGAGGAAAATATTGTTTCCAAGTAAATTACCTAATGAAACCCGTAAGAGATTAAGACGTGATGAGTCATGGCCAAGAAATGAAAACAAAATTTTAAGGAATAGTGGTAGAACTTATAAATCATTTAAGAAAGTAACTAATGAAGATGGAACAGTGACAAGAGAGCTGGTTACTAGAAAGGCTCGAAGTTTGCTTCCTCCTTGTGGGGAAAAATGCCGTTTTGGTTGCTCAAAGAATTTCAATAATGCTGAAAGACTAATCATTTTTTATAATTACTGGGAAATGGCTGACTTACAGAGGCAACGGGATTTCATCGTATCAAACATGAAACCAATAAAAACCAGGTATGGGAAGGAAAATGAGAGGCGTCAACGGTTAAATAATGCATTTTATTTAAATAGTAATGGAAAGGAAACAAGGGTGTGTAGGCAGTTTTTAGTGGCCACTTTGGGAATTAGTACAAGAACGCTTAGAACTGTTGAAGATAAAAGAGATTTACCTACGAGAATCGTTTCCAAAGATTTAAGAGGAAAACACGGCAAACAACAAAGATTGCCAGAAGAAATGAAAGAAGGAATAAGGAGACACATTCGCTCCATCCCGAGAATCGAAAGCCACTATTGCAGAGCTCGAACATCAAAAGAATATATAGATGGTGGAAAATCGATTAGAGAATTATACAGAGATTACGAAAAGAACTGCAACAATGAAAATACACAATGTGGAAATTACATGATGTACTATACTATTTTTAACTCTGAATTTAATTTGGCTCGGTTTGCACCCAAAAAGGATCAATGTGAGTTTTGTGGTACATACATGAATTCAAATGACAAAGAAAAGGAACTTATCCAAGAAAAATACGAGTCTCATATAATGGAAAAAGACTTATCAAGGGTTGAGAAGGAGAGGGACAAGACGACTGACAATATTAATGAAGTTGTAGCTGTATATGATCTACAAGCAGTCATGCCTTGCCCTCAAGGTGATATCTCTACGTTTTATTATGTTTCTGAAATATACATGTATAATTTCACCATTTTTAATTTAAAAAGCAAAGTTGCTGACTGTTTCACTTGGCACGAAGGAGAGTCTTTCAGAGGCTCAACTGAAATTTGTTCCTGCGTGTGGCGTTACCTAGAACAAGTAAATAACTCTTCGCAAAATCCTGTTGATGTAATATTTTACTCGGACAATTGCACCGGGCAAAATAAAAATTACGCCTTAATTGGTATGTACCACAAAGCCATCACCTACTTCGAAAACATCAACTCAATCACACACAAGTACTTGATAACGGGTCATACCCAAAATGAAGGAGATGGTATACACTCTTGCATAGAAAAACAAATAAAAAATGCCAGAAAATCTGGACCAATCTATACCCCAGACCAATACGTCTCGCTAATAAGGTGTGCTAAAAAAACCGGACCACCGTTTCTCGTGCATGAGCTAACGTTTAAAGACTTTTACGATTTTCAAAGTGATACTATTGAAATTAGTAAGACAAAAAATCAATTAAACCTATTTAAGATATTCGAAGTGAAGGTTATTAGCATTCACAAATCTGATCCTTTCCAATTATTTTATAAAATGTCTTATGGAGAAAATGAATTCTCTAAAGTAACATTAAAAATTAACGGCCAAACAAAAAAAATAACAAGAAAGAATTCATCTTGGAAGAAATTAAAAAAAGCTTATACGCATAAGAAGGGTGTTTCAAAAAATGTGAAAGATGGTCTTATGAAGCTTGTAAAGAAAAAAACAATACTTAGTTATTATGCCCAATTCTTCGAGAATTTATAAAACGTTTGCGAAACGTATTCTCTAATTTTTAATAATGTAGTTTTAAAGTTCCTTTTATTCATTTGAGACTGAGAATTTTTTTGTCTAATTTTTAATGCTATTGTAGTTTGTAGTTTTAAAGTTCCTCTTATTTGTTAAAATATTGTTTTTCTTTGGAATATAAAAAAGTTAATTAAAAAATGGCCAAAAATATTGCTTCTTTGTTTTTTTTTTGCCCCATTTCCAGCAAGACTGACACTACTCAATACTTCAATCAAAATATTTTTAAGAAAGACCGTCACAACTCAATGCCCTAAAGGGCTTTAAAGGGTGTTACGATAGTGGAAACTAATAAAAATCAACCTAAAGATAAATAGTATCAACCATGTACAAGCTCGTTACTCTAATAGTTTTCTATCATATCAAAAGTAAAAATTTTAAAACGTTGTTTCCCAAAATTTCAAATTTTTGAGTTGTAACAGTCTTGCACCGAGGTAGAGATATTTGTTTACCTTAGTTGATGACAAAACTATGTTGCGAGACACCTTCTGTGTGTCTGTTGTTAAACAAGTTTAGTTAATGATCTTCATTATGTTCCCTTTCGTATTGTAAATGCATACAAATATTTTTTTTTGGTCACGTTAAATAATAATCTTGTTCTAGTTTTACCGTGTTTATTTTCATACAATATCTTGCAATAGTATTCCCATGACGGAATTTTTGGAGGTTTTTGCTTTCCTGTTAAAAAATGCTTACCGTGAATTTTGCTTTTTTGTTAAGGCCTACATCTTTGACGGACATGTTGCTAGTCTTGTAACAACTTTAAGTGGAAGACAAACTTTCAGAGGTGTGTCATGTTGGGTCATAGTTCCATAGACGTATCGTAACTAAATGGCGCCGTCGTTCGGAAGGGTGGATTTATGACTTGTCACATCATCACACTGGAGGGATGTGTTACATGGACATTGCAACACGGTGTCATAGCTGTAGAGATCCAGTCAATAATTTTTATCTCCTGGATTTTTTTTCCATTTAAGTTGTGGCGTTTCTAAATAACGCTGGGTTCGTGAATAGCCCGAGCTTGGCTTAAAAAAAAATTTATTAAATTTTTTAAACCCTTTCCCTCCCTTAGCAAGGACTTGGTTGTCATAGGACCCATGTCTGCACTTCGGTAGTTGTTAACTGATGTGGAAATTGATTGTAGGAGAAGATAACCACGACGCGATTAACATCATCTGCGAGGCTTTTACAACGCAATTGATAGCCCCACCAATTCATAGCTCTGGAATGACACTTCACTCATTTTTTTCTTTTTTATTTTCATTTTTTCGTTGTTTATGATTGTTTATTTTTTCAATTTTTTTGAGTTTAAGTTACTAGATATCACACTTATCACCACAGGTGATTTTTTTCTTTGTTGAGAAATTAGGATTTCTCTATTTATTGTTTGTTTAGCACCTCGAATGCATAGTTGCAGCTAAATATTGTGATCTCTAAACTTTTTTTTTCAACCATTTGTTTAATTAGTAATATGCCGTTAATAGGAAAGTTTCCCTATCAATTTTTTCAATACATCATGTGTTTAGTTTATTTCTCTCTACGATTTTGAAATAGAAGAGAGTGAGTCGGAAATTAAGTACAATTTCTCTACAGTATGGTAATATATTTATAGATCGTCACAATTTTTGTTGTGTTTGTGTGATGATTATTTCTAATGTTCTGCTTGCGCGATGACCAATGGCTACTGCGGACGCTAACTGGCAACATCCCTGGTATGAGCTTAGAAATATCATTTCACTTTCTGGCATAAATTTTAGACAATCACCTCAATTTTGCATTTATTTTCTCTTCTCTTTTCATTCAATAGTTTTTTTCTTCAATTTAATTCTCAAGTCATATGTAAGCACTACGTTTTGTTTTGATGTTCACCAGTTTTTTTTTGCTTCTTCTTCCCATTTTTCTGAATAGGTTAATTAAATAAAAAAAGTAATTCGTTGAATTATTTTTTTCTCCCGAGGAGAGGGGATGTAACATTCAGCTGTTACCTTTTCGTCAATTTCATTTAGTGAATTTTTGTGGCTCATTAGTCACTTCCTTCCAAATTTCTGCTTTGTTTCTAAGCATGCCGTTTCCTTGTCGCATTAGCCACTCCAAAATAAAACATTAATTTTTATCAAATTCCCCTTCCATTGTTGTTTGTCGATGTTCGAAATTTCAATTTTCGAAAGGATCTCTTTCTTTCCTCTAACTGCCACTGTAAAGGCAACAGTTATAATTTATATATATCTTCATATTTCTTTGGAACAATTTTCTATTGTCTGGTTGGTAAGTTGATTCTTGTATTTTCCTAGGTTTTTTTTTCTAGTGCTTACAGCTTATTTATATTCATTGCTCATTTGCTGATTTATATTTTTTTGTATATTTGTGGAACAAAACGAATAGAATAAAACAGATCACTGTCAAGTTGTATTTTAACACGTGGAGTTTGGGTTTTGTATGCGCTATAGCACGAGCTCCTTTTTCACCTGATCTGTTCTATTTATTCGTTCTTTCCCAATGTTTTTCTAGTTCCTTATTCCTGTTTTTTCTTTTTTTACGTAGCTCTGCAGCCGGCTAGTTCACGGCCAATTTTACGCAAGTTTACGGCAAATTCAAGGCATCTTCAGTCAAGGCAATTTCCAGGCATCGTCTTCTTCAAGCCAGCTCCGTTCCCGATCCGTGCACGAAGAGAGACACCACCACTGTCACCAACATCGCCGCCATCTCGCTAAGAGCTGCAAACATCCTCAGCCCTCTCAGATAAGTTATTCCTTCGTCTTATCTGTAGCGTGTGTAAGATTTGGATTTGGCGTTTTAATTACACTTTAATATATTCTCTTCGTTTGGTTTTTTGAAATATTCAGATTATATGGAATTCTAAATATTCAATAAAAAATTATTATTCTCAATTGGTATTGATTATTCAATCATTATTAAATTGGATAAACGTGTTCGGGAATAAATATATTCATTTCATTATTTTTTTGTAACTTAACGTTAATTTTCACAAGGTGTTTCCAGCTTTCCACCTTTTCCTTCTGGTTTAAGTTGATTCGTTTCGATTAAAAAGCTGGTGGCGTCCAATTTAATATTAATTGTACATCCCATCCCAGTGAAAGCGTATAAAATAGTTTAATTGGTGCCGAATTCCACTACCTGAGGTAGAGTGCTCTAGTCTGGGGCTTACAAGGTTACAGAGACCTGGATTATAGTTATTTTTATCACACTATCTCATTGTGTTATCGATACAATATACCTATCCCTACCAAAAATAAAAGAAATATATAGGATGGTTCTGAACCCCTGGCCCCCGACCCACTGTCGGATTCCAGTCATTAAGTTTTTAGGAGCGATATCAGTTAATTCGGTAAATTCCTTGTGCCTTCGATACAATTATAATTTTTTTTCCTGTTCTACTATAAGTAAAGTTTTTGCTAACCGTTTTATAAAAAGAAAGTTTCGGGAGTTGAGACAAATGATGAATGAGTCTTCGTCACAGACTTCTTCAAGTGAGTATTGATGCTAATTAATTTTTTTTATAGAATTTAGATCAGGGTCGCTATTCTTGAATTTGTGGGAATAGAAATTACGAGGGGAAATGTTCGAAAGTGGGCGTGGTTCCCTCAAATTTTAAAATGCCGTATTCTTGAAAAATTTCTATCGAAAAATGAGGGAAATTATTACTCCCTAAAGGAATTTTATTCTATTGGTCATGACTGAGAGAAAAAGCCAAAATAATGTGGAATTATTTAGATTTAACCTCAAAATTTGTTGTTTGCTTGGTTTTTGGCAATGATAAGGATAAATGATATTTTATTCTTGGTTTTTATGGACTTGTTTAAGTGTTTTTCTGTTTTAGGAAGTTTGAGAATAAGTTCAATATTCTTGAATTTCTGTGGACTTCTTTAAGTATTTTTTGGTTTTAATAAGTTATGAAGAATCTCGTTCTTCATTTTTTGTAGACTTTTCAGTGTTTTTCGGTTGTACTTAATAAGAAATAAGGAAATTTGTGTAATATGGACGAATTTAATCAACTTGTTTATTGGCATGATGCCATGATTCATGATTTTGAGGAGGCTTGGGAGGAGATGAATATTGGAAGAGACATTCTTCCACAGACAAATCCGTTCCAACTTTCTCCCAGAAAGTTTGTACAAATGTTTAGATTAACAAAACCTATTGCTGAGGGCGTTATTGAAATGGTAACACCATATATGGAGGCCCCGACAAGAGCATCAGCTTCGACCATTCAAACAAAGGTAAAAACGGTAACACTTTTTTTTTTTGTTTTTGATAGGACCGCCTAAGCTCACACTGTACTATATAGTCATACATCATAGCATACTATATGTGTGTATACTACAGTTATATTTTGTGTGAGCAAAAAATACTAGAGTTAAGCAGAAACTAGTGTCTATAAGTATATAATTATATATAGTATATTGTTATATTTTAGGTGTTGGCTGCGCTGAGATTTTTTGCTTCAGGAAGCCATCAAGAAATTACTGGTTCAAATCATTTTGTGGCTATAAGTCAAGCCTCTGTGAGCCGCTCCATTGCACAGGTTACAAATGCACTGAATCAGCTGCAAATTATGAACCAGTACATACATTTCCCAAGCAATATGGCACAGCGAAATGCACTTCGAACTGGGTGGGTACCTATATGTATTACTGTACACAAGTACTTGATTGAAAAATAAAACTTAACAATTCAAGAACTATTGGTGCGTTGTCCCACATGGTACTATCCCTCAAGGTGCCTAGATAATGTAAATTGACTACCTATTTTTTTGTAGGATTTTTCAACATTTAACCTCCTTAAACCCCCCTTACTGCATACCGATGAGTTTAATATTGTGTATAAATGAAAATGTCCTGCTAATTAAGCTGTACGTAAAATTTTATTACAATTAGTTTATTGGGTTACTTTTTAACAATAAGTTAATTTGTTCATTTTTTAAAATTTTCAAACCCCATTTACACGCCCTCCACAATCCACATACACCAATGAGTTTTTATTGTGTGTAATTATAAAGGTCGCTAAATAACTTATGTGGAAAATTTGATTAAATTAAGCCATTTTCTCTAAATCGTTACGATTGATTTTGCCACAGACATTTTTTAGAAAACATGTTTCGGACTCAGATACCTCCAAAACGTGAAAATCTGGAGATCGAAATTTTGGATGATACATTGCGAGAAAGGAAAAATTAATCTTTTAAAGTCAAATTTGTCGAAGAATTCAAGTGGGCAATTAATTATTTAATTTCACTTTGGTTGTAGGTTTTATCAAAAATATGGATTCCCAGGAGTTATAGGGTGTATTGATTGCACCCATGTTGCAATAGTACCTCCTTATTGGGGTGACCCAGAACACCTGGGTATTTAAACGAGCTATAAAGTTGTGTATCATCGGCATAATGGTGTATGTTACCCAACTTGATGTATTTATAGAAGTTGCAAATGTACAGTCTAAAGAGAAGTGGTCCCAGGAGTGCGTTCGGTTTTAGATAACGTGGATAGAATAGTAATCTGACAGGATACTATCCGGTTGAGGAATTTCCGGACACTTTAGATACAAGTATTCTTTGATAGTTTACGCTGTTACCATATTTTTTTCAATATTTACTTCAAGTTATGAAATTTTACTTATTTTAATTCTCTTTGGTTGTGGTTTAATGTATTTCAATAAATTTCTTAAGACAAGATATATCTAATCACCCATTTTTCAAAATGTAGAGTATTAATTATTGTTTACTAATAATTCATCTGGCAACGTTTCATTTGATCAGAGATGTTTTCGGTTTTAGTTGCAAAGCACCTAACCCATTAGATACTAATAAAATAATATAGATATATTATTATAAATAGTTGTAGCCCCAACGAATTAGCATTCAAGCTTTTAAAATGGAAAAAACGCGTCATGATGTTTTTAATAAGGAGGAGGACATGAGTGCGCATGTCGACTAACTTTTTCTCGATCAAATTTGATATATAGCTTCGAGAGTCTCCTAAAGAATAAACTGATTTTCCGAACGGGATAAGATAGTAATCTAAACTGATTTTCGAACGCTATCGGAGAATCGAATAGTCTCCGGAGAATATAACCGAACGCACTCCAGAATGGAACCTTGTGGGACTCTAAAGGGTTTTGTGAGGAAATTTGAATCATTTGCATCTAGAGCGTTGTTTTGTGTCCGATTAGATGAATAACTGCTCAGTAACAATATAGCTGTATCTGAGAAGCCAAAACATCGGAGTTTCTTACATAAAATCCATAGATCAAGTTGTCGAAAGCCTTACTATAATCAAGTAGAATGAAGCAGGTGGAGTTTCCTTCATTCAAAGATTTAAGTATATCATCAGTTATTAAACTCAATGCTGTGGTAGTGCTATATTGGGGGCGAAAGCGAAAGGGAGTAAAAGAGGCTTTTATTAATACGCTTAGATCCACAAAAGCTCTAAAGCTTTTGGACATAAAATGAATTCATACCCATTTTTTGTGGTTTGACTACTTATAAGTTTTTTTTTAATTTAAAAAAAAGGCAGAAACAGAAAATGTGTCTATTAGCTTTAGTATCTACAGTATGTAGTGGCTTGAAAAATAAAACTTTACTACGCATAATAAATAAATATTGTGATGATTTGAAATCAGGTGAATCCAATTTAAAGTAAAGAGCCTGTAACTAAAGAGAATAATATGTAATAAATCAATTCACCATAAATAGGAATAGTTTTGAACTAAATTAAATTCATTAAATAATAGAACAATTTAAAACAAATATATAACAATCGATAAAATATCTTTATAAACCTTAAATAAATAATCTCATAATTGATACATGTTATGTGAAATGTAATATTTTGTAGTTGAATTAGATTTATGGAACTAAATTTGAAAGTTCAGTGAAGTGACAGTGAATAGTCGCGAAATGAATCAGCCGATTAAAAGAAAGTGTAATCTATAAGGAACATAATAAACATGCGAAAGGACCTTTATATTTCATAAAAGTCAAAAACGACATTAAGACAATTTTATCACAGAAAAAGTCGCCTGTGAAAGAATAAACAAAAAAAAGAAAGTTGTTGATTTTGAACGAGAAGGAAGAAGGTGCTAAAATTATTAAAAATAAAAATTAAAAATTAAAAATATAAAGTAAAGTGCCTCAAAATCAAGCCAAACCGATAGAAAAACTAAAAAACACTAACCGTGTAAGAGATTTCATCCATTTATTGTCTTCTAGAAAGCGGTAAGCTTTGTTTGTCCTATATTTAACCTTGGCTGGAGATAGCATCCCAGCAATTTCAAAGGATATTGTATGCAGTTTGTTCCTCCTGAGTAAGTTCAGTTTACTTTCTACAGGGTGAATCACGACTAACGGGACGGAGGTTTATGGCGAAACAGTAAAAAATTTGAAATGTTTGTCACCTTAGTAGTTTGTACATTTTGAAATTATTTTGAAATATACAGGATGTCCCAATAAAATGTAGCGTATCAAAGTTATATTTTTTCTTATGGAACACCTTATAGTTGATTGCATTTTCTGATTGCACCCGAAAAATAAAGTACTGTTTCATGATGGTTCACTATACCTAAATACAGAGGGTTCCGAGTTATGCTCACTTTTTTGAAAATGTGAACATTTCGAAAAAAATTAATAACTCATTGATATAATAAATTCTAGCGAATTTCCTCTCTCAGCTCAATAGTCGGACATTCGTTGAATGTATTTCACGATTGAGTACTAAACATCTCTTTACAGGGTGTTCAGAATTATCAGTTGAATTATTAGATCATTAAATGTGTTATAAAGGGCTTATTTAAAATGGAACGCCCTGTATTTCAATAATCCATCATATCCAAAAAAATACCCTCTTTCAAATAATATAAGGGTACCTATACCCAGGTACTATACTTTTCGCGCAATTTACAATTTACTTAAATTGTATGATAAACTGATTTTAGAACATCTGCAATTCTCTCTAAATTTTATACGAATTTTCTTAACAAAGCTATTGTGAAGAAAAACAGTAAAGCTGCTAATAAATACGCACACTTGTTCCTGAGGTATACTAACTCTTTTTTTACCGATAAGTATTTGAGTACATAATAAAACAAAAACACATTATTAATAAAGCAAATACATAAATACTACGAAACGAACAATAAATTATTAAAAGCAAAAATTGAAAAATAACTATAATGGATGCTCAAGATGCTTGTCATCTTATGCAATCAACACGTGATTCTGGCTTCAAAGTAAGTACTTACATTATTCATACATACTGGGTGTTATAGTCGCGAAAGCGTCCGAAATTATCAATTTCATATTGTAGGATATTTTTATTATAACCCCATTCGAAGAAATCCATCTTGGTCAGTTCTGGTGACTTAGCTGGCCAATTACAAGGACTTCTCCTACCTATACATTCATGTCTTAATTTTCTATGAAGGTAATTCCTCACAGCACGAGAAAAGTGATCTAATTGTAACCACATTTTTTTTCTGATGCTAATACCCAAAACTCGAAAATTTTCTTCTGTCCACGTATCCGTCAAAAACATACGGGCCGATAACATATTAGCCCAAAATCCCTCCCCAAACGTTTACACTCATCCGTGTTAGGGCTATTATAGTAATTTTTCATTAGCTGCTTCCAATAATTTGTTGTTTGTTTCGTAGTATTTATGTATTTGTTTTATTGATAATTTGTTTTTGTTTTATTATGTACTCAAATACTTATCGGTAACAAAAGAGTGAGTTAGTGTACCACAGGAACTACAAGTGTGCATATTTATTATGTATGTATGTACGAATTTTTGGGGTAACATTCACTGAGACCTAAAAGATCTATTGTGCCCCCTTACTTCTACTTAGTTTCTGAGGAAAGTCTCTGAAATCAGTAGCTCCTTTAGTCCTATTTCCCGGAGGAATTTTAGGACATCTGCAGCTTCAGCTTAGGTAAATATTCCTCTTCTATCCAGTAATCTCCTAGGTACTGAGCTCTAGGATTCTGGAGTGCTGTGCAGTTGGAAAGTATGTGAATGGAGGTTTCTTCTTCCATGCCACAGTATCTGCATTCTTCTTCCTCCACTAATTTGAGCTTTTTCGGGTGCCCATTCAGGCGACAGTGTACCGTTAGGATCCCTGTTAAAACTGTTAGCGCAGTTTTGCTTTGACATTTGATCTCCGTAGGTTGTAGTCACCAAGGAGAATCTTTGATTGTCTAAGCCCTACTAGATCATATTTATTAGCATATTAGCATTTTTATTAGCAGCTTCACTGTTTTTTTTTCACAATAACTTATTCAAGATAATTAGTATAAAACTAAGATAAAACTGCAGACGTTTTAAAATCGATTTAGTATACAATTTCAAGAAAATTGTAAATTGCGCGAAAAGTATAATACCTAGGTATACCTAACCTAACCCTTATATCATTTGAAAGAGGACATTTTTTTGAATATGATGGATTATTGAAATACAGGGTATTCCATTTGAAATAAGCCCGTTATACCACATTTAATGATCTAATAATTCAACTGATAATTCTGAACACCCTGTAGAGAGATGTTTAGTACCCAATCGTGAAATACATTCAACGAATGTCCGACTATTGAGCTGTGAGAGGAAATTCGCTAGAATTTATTACTCGGAACCCTCTGTATTCAGGTATAGGGAACCATCATGAAACAGTACTTTATTTTTTGGGTGCAATCAGAAAATGCAATCAAATATAGGGTGTTCCATAAGAAAAAATATAACTTTGATACGCCACACTTTATTGGAACATCCTGTAAATTTCAAAATAATTTTAAAATGTAGCCTATATGGATGTACAAACTACCAAGGTGACAAACATTTCAAATTTTTCACCGTTTCGCTATAAACCTCCGTCCCGTTAGTCGTGATTCACCCTGTATAATAGTGTGCATGAAATCAGCAATCAATTCTGATTAATTTATATCCCACATAGCAGAGAGAAGGATTTATTGGATCCAAGTTCCTGAAAGCAGATAACCTAGAAATTTGTTCATCGTAAAAACAATTATCTCGCAATTGAGTATTTCTTATCAAATAAGTTAGTTAAGATTTTAATATTAGTAGTTTTAAATAAAAAGGAAGCTTACCTTAATAATTTAAATAATCCAAAGCAATTCAATAATTATTTTTCATACAAACGCATGGTCGAGCACATGGTTGAAATAAAGATTAGATAAAGTCTGTGCGCATGTGTAAGTTTCAGTTTTCAAATTATTCCTTTTGTATTACGAGGGAAAAACGACGAGTAGATTTTAGAAAAATTCAATAAAGAGTACATATCAATAAAATCATCGAATATAATTAAATAATAAAGGAAACAGAATATTTAGTTGCTAAGGATAGTAAGAGAAAATATAACATTTTAAAGAAAAAGGAGGTTTATGAAGTATTACAAATAATTGATTAAAGTTTGTTCTATTTATTAAACAAATAAATACAATTTCCACATTAAACATTTTGAAAAACTATTAAATAATTTCTTTAAATTTAATTGAGGGAACCGCAACCTGAGAAAGAGTCAAAATTGTTTTTCTTTTAATGGCTAGTCGAATTCTTTGATATCAGATAAAAAATTTTAAAATAATTATACCAAGATTTAGAAAAATAAAAGGCGCCCAATAATAATAATGAAATATAATAATAATAAATATAAAAAAAAAACGAAAATACATCACTCAAATTAAAATATTACAATATATACAGAGTGGCGCATCCTATACGCGTTGGCCATTAACACCACAAATTAAGAATAATTTGGATTATACAGGGTGATCCAAGAATGACTATTCATTTTAAAGTTATGTTGTTAAGTTGAACACCCTATATTTCATTCAATTTTTAAATTAAACGTAAGAATTAATGTATTTTTCATGAAGGTATACCTTTATTTCTTGGTTTTCAAGATATCTCGCTTTTTTGCGAAATGCAGGGTGTTGCAAAAGAATTGATAACGAAACAAAGGTCAGTAAGAAGGCTTCAGAGCAACTTTTTTTAACATTGTTGATTCAAAAAAATTTATGTACAGAATACGAAAAAAGTGGGAAATATCATTGACACCTTTCAACCTAAATAACTTTCTCAGTCTAAATGCAAGCCTCTGTATTTTTCTACTCTATTAGTTGCAGTAAATAATTCCTTTTCAATCAATATAGTGGTTTTCTATATCCATAATCAGTATTCCTCTTGTAATTAAGGAAATACTTTTTTTTAGGCAGCTTTCGACATTATATGTTTATAATAAACTTTTTAATTGAATATCTTTGTATTATCAAAATGTAAATGATTCAAATTTCAATTATACCCAGCCAACTACATCTTTATTACAAACAATAGAGGTCGGAAGCTGTCTAAAAATAAGTATTTTCTTGATTAATTGGAAAATACTGAATATAAATACGTTCATATTGATTGAAATGGAATTGCCTTTTTGGGTATTCTGTACATTTTTTTAATTAACAATGTTAGAAAATGTGGTCCTAAGGTCTTCTTATTAACTTGTGCACCCTTTTTTATGGTATGTTGAAGCTTTATTTCGTTATTCATTTTGTTGCAACTCGCTGCATTCCGCAAAATTCGAGATATATCGAAAGCCATAAAAGATTGGCAAAGAAAATCTTTATAAAACAGATATTATTTTTTTACGTTTAATTTAATAATTGAATAAAATATAGGGTGATCCATTTGAAAAAGAAATATCCCTTTCAAGAAATGTTTTTTAATGTATAGCTGACTTTCATAGATAGATCGACACCTATAAGTATTATATTCTACTCGCGGGTAATGGCTATTGCCCACGAGGATGATTACGCTACTTACCTGCGGGTCGAGGCGCAATCACCCAATTCCCGATCATTGAATAATATACTATTTTTTTTATAAGGTTCATCAAGAAATTTCAAGTGAAGATAAAGTGTTTTCCTATCTTCAATCTTTAGAAATTAAAACGAGTAGCACTGAAAATAAGTCTGATAGTAAAATGCCACTGTACAATGATTTTATACTACCAATTTCCAATCACCAATTAATAAAAACTTAATATCGGAATATAATAGTGATATGGGTATTAATCTAACAAAAAATACCGACTCACCAAAAAATAAAGCTTCAATTCCATATCTAGATATATTCGATGAATCACCTTGTTTGAAAATAACTTTTGAATCGGAAACCGAACATGTTCAGAAGAAAACATCAAATCGAGAAGGACTTTCACCTACATCATTTATTAGTTCAAGCAGCAACAATTCATTTGACGTCGATTACGAACTACCCTCCACGTCTGAGTCGAAGATATTTCACAAGTGTCAGACTCTATTTCCAAAGTTGTAAGTAATTGTTCTCACTTGAAGTGAAGTGTAAAGCTTTATTATTTTTGAACAATAAGAAATTTATAAGTTTCAAAATTTTTTTAACAGTAATAAGAATAATGATAATGTCAATACTATTAATTAATATTAATCTTATCATGATATAGGAAGCAAAAATGGATAGAGGAAAAGGAATAAAAAAAAGATCAATTACACTTGTGAGCATATAGGATTTCCCAAAAAACCTGAAAATAAAATTTTTTGTCCATTATGTTATGAAGAGGTTGGACATTTTGCGAGACATTTGGAGAGAAAGCCTAATGATGTAAAAGTAATAGTAACAAACATATTAAGAATGCCACTTAAAAGTAATAAAAGGAGGACAGCTATAATGGCTTTGAGAAAAAAAGGAAATTATATTCTTAAAACTGAAAAGGACAAATTTAAAGCATTACGTGTTAACAGCGATGAAAATCCAGTTAATCCAGAAGATTACTATCCATGTGTGAATTGTGGTATCTACAAAAAATCTTATCTATGGAGACATAAAGAGGTATGTAAAGCGGATGCAAATAATGATTTCAAGAATTCCAATAAACACGTCGCAAATGCTCAAACATTTTTGGTAACAGGAATTCTGGGAAATTTTTTAAACAGAAGCTGAATAAAAACGGAGGTGTTTAGTGTCATGAGACCAGACGATATTAGCTACGCAGCAAAATCAGACCCTCTTATTTGTCTATATGGTGAATCATATCTTAACAAACACAAAAGAAAACAAATTAATGTTGTAGCATCTAACAGGATGAGAGAAATGGGCCGTTTAAAACTATCAATTATGAAAACTAGTGATATAAGATCATTAATAGATGTCATGAAGCCCCATAATTATGAACTTATTGTAGCAGCAGCTGAAGTGGTATGCGGGTATGACCCCAATACAAAAAGTTTCAAGTCTCCTTCTTTGGCGTTGCACTTTGGAACAAATTTGGAATGTTTATGTGACGTGGCCAAAAAAGCTATTTTAACACATAATCCTTCATTTGGCTATGAATCCAATGAAAGGAAACAAAGGATCAAACACATAAATGAAACCAAAGATATAATTGCTAATCACTGGTGCAACGATGTCTCTAGTTCAGCAAACAAGGTATTAACTGAGCACAGAGTGGGAAACCCAAAAATCTTACCACTAACGGAAGATATTAAGACTTTGAATACATTTATTAAAAAAAGAGCGGAAGAAGCATATCCAAAATTACACAGAATTATAAAATTTTAATGGAATGTGTGTTGGTTCTAGTATTGACGTTTAACAGAAAAAGAATTGGAGAAGTGTAATTTCTTGATATTAAATCGTACAAATCAAATGCATGTACAATCAATCAAAGCGAAATTATGGATTCGCTCACCGACTTTGGAAAAGCAATGAGTTCTGCATTTAAAAGGGTCTTAGTTTTTGGAAAAGGTAGTAAGCCACTCCCTATTCTTTTTACTAAACTTATGTAAAAATATATTGATCTGATTCTAAAGGTACGAGTTGAGACTGACATTGTTCCATGAGCGTACCAAGCGTCTTACGAAAATATGCATATATGTGTGGAACCAAAAGTCCTGAAACGTTCACCAGCAAGAGATTTCGCAAGCAGATAGCAAACATATTGCAAATAATGAACCTTGAAGCCGATGAAATGCAAGGTTCTATAGGTACAGTACCCTTATTTCACATATTTATTTAATATTTATACATAGAAAATCGGAAAAAATAATTATTTTTCGCTTTGGTGTTTATTTCTATTTTACCCTGCTTTGGTGAAAACATTATTTTGTTCTTAACCTAGGGGTCTAAAAAAATATACTAACTACAGTATTTTTTATTACAATATTTAAATAAAGTTTAGTTAGTTTTTATACATTTTATTTAGAATGCCTGAAGATGTTTATCAAACTGCGAAAGTCGCAAAGGTATTGATGCTTCTTAATGAGGGAAAAGGACAAGAATTTAAAGGAAAATGTTTATCGAAAATCGAAATTACGGAAGATATGTTAGAGTTTGAAACAATTGTAAAAGAAAATGAACAAAACAAAAGTGAAGACATAGTGAATAGTAAAAAGATTAGAAAGGAAGAAGATACGAAAGATAATAACTTTAAAACTACATTTTATGAAACAAAGAGAGATACATATAGGAATTTTGATAGTGATAGTGACTGGATCTCACAGGAAATAGAGGAGAGCGAATGTGACTACGTATTATCTAAAACCAAAAAACTTAAAAATAAAGAGGGTATTTCTGTTACAAAAAAGTTAAAACCCAGTCGACATACATGGTCCGAAGATGAAAAACAACTAGTGCTTAAGCATTTTAAAAAACATTAGTTCAAAACTGGCACCAAAAAAGAATGAATGCTTGAAACTTGTTCTAGAACACCCAAATCTATTCAAGGAAAATGATTGGGTGAGAATTAAAACCTTGGTATACTCACTATACTTACCGAAAAAAGTAGAGATTTATTTCAGTTCAATAATTTAAGAATGTGTTTCTGAAATTTGGAAACTACCATTAGTGCACACTTATTTCCAGATTTTTTATATCTGAACTTGCATCTCACAAAAAATCTATACTTTTCATGTTTGATTGAGATTCACTTTTCACTTGTTAAGGTAGCTCCACGTAGTTTAAAAATCATAAAGTTTGAAGTTTTAAATTAAGCAAGAATTACCAATTCGTTTAACCAGACCAAAACAAAAACTTTTTTTATTTTATATAATTTTCAATTTTTCTAATAGATATACATGTAGAGGGTTCAGAAGCCAATCAGTGTAAGTGAATATTTTCTTGAAAATGACTTATGTTTTGTGAGACCCACTCCATTGCTCATAATTTAGATTGACACAGCGCCCAAGTCCCTACTTGAGAATATCAGCTATCCAGGGTGACATTGTTAAAATTACAATACATTGTACCATGCAATAGAGTACCTTAAAATAATAAAAAAGTTCCCATACATCAAAATGTCTGATCGTCTTTTGTTTTCAAGATACAGGGTGTTAAAGTTTTTTGAAAAATATGAATTTTTTTAAATTTCCTCCGATTGTGTACTATCATCAGTCCACAGTCCACAGTATACCATTGCAAGTGGCTATTTTGTGTCAGAGCATCAAGTTTATTGAAAATCTAGAGGCGGAGAAAAAAGGCTTTTTTTCTTCAAACCTCGTAAATAACACTGTTCAACCCTTTTGTATTTTTTCATCATTTTATGTGTTGTATTGTATGTATTTTTCCAGAAGGCAATTCAATTTCCCTGAAAAAGTTACTTTCAAGTGTCAATCGCATACGTTACGAACTTTACAAAAAAATATATTCTGCCTACTTGACAAGTATTTGAGTCTGTTGAACATGTTCTAATAAATAATACTTCAAATTACCATGTAGACAAAAATTTTTTTTTCTACATTCATGCAAAAAACAACACTTTTGTGAAACACATTTAATGGAAAAAGTGGTTCTTTTTTGCACTAGTGCAATGAAATTTTTGTTGCACTCATCTGTCCTTCTTCTGTCAGTTTTGTGATGATTTATGACAAACATAAATATTTAAATAAAATAAAAATCCAGAGCAAGTGTCTGATCCTGCTTCAATACAACAATAATATTATGTATATCTCAACGAGTTACAATTATTGCAAAAATTTTCAATTATTTAAAATTTAAATGGTCAAGGCGAAAACCAGCTAAGATTGAGTACTGACAAGGTGGATGTCATGAAGATACAAAAAAAGAAGAACGATTTGAGTTTGATTATATTATATTTCAATTTTCCAGTTTTTACATGAATGTAGAAAAAATATTGTATGCAACTCTTGCAAAACGTGTTTTTTGCATTCGACGTGTTGTTCAACTCGGCCTAAAGACCTCGTTGGACAATTTCACGTCGCGTGCAAAAAACACTAACTTTTGGCACTTGTTGCATAAATAACTATTATTGAAAATTCGGAATGAATACGATTGAAACTTAAACGTTACTTTCTGTAGAAAATCAAATTGCCCTCCGAAAAAATAAAACAATAAAAAATACAGGGTTGAACAGTGTTATTTAGGATGTTTAGAGAAAAAAGTCCCTCTAACACTGGATTTTCAAAAAACTTATATTCATACACAAAATAGCCACCTACAACGACATAATGTGCTTCAACGTTGGTACAATTATCTTGAAAATAGGAAGCGATTTGGAAAATTCAAAATTTTCTAAAAAACTTGAACTCATTTAATCTTCAAAACAAAAGTGTAAACTTTTTTTATTACTTCAAAGTTTTTTATCGCTTGGTAGTATGCATTGTAGTTTTTTCAATGTCACCACGTATATGGCGACACATATGGTGACCACTGATTTAAAATGTCAAGTTTACCATTTTGTTTTAGTTTTCGTGTATTTAGGTGTGTCCGTATGATATTGACTTACACTGATTGACTTCTGAACCCTCCTCCATATGTTTATAAAACTTTAAATATCACCGATTTTCAATTACAGGAAAATATAACTTGTTTTAAAATACAAAATGTGTATTATTTTTATTATGCACAATTTGACCATTGATTTGTTAATTATATCATATATAAAAGACTTATATATTACTATACAGTATTTTACTAATTGAATGACACTAACGTTGTTTTATTAAATGTTAGGCTTAACAAAGTGCAGCTTAATAATAATTCTAATCTTTCATTGCACCATGTTACGCTTAGTAAAGCCACGCTTACGTACAATATCGTATGTCTTTACTTGAATGGCATGGGTGTGATAATTTTTTTCACTAGATTCTCATAATTTTTGGTTTTGGTTGGTCATTTCGAACATAAATGTGCCTTGGAATACTATTTTCAAGGAAATCAAAAATTTCTAGCTCTTCATCAAGATTTTCTTCATTGTTGTTTGTACACACCAAACCAACTTAAAAATTAGGTTATACTATTAGATATGTCCAAGCAAATTGGAAACGTCACAAAACGTCAGAATACAATGAACGCGCAATCGCATATCTACCGCTTAAAAAATGAGCTATGGACAAAGCTGTGCTTTAAATTCGTGCATATAAGCTTCGCTTCGATTACGGTGCAGCGAGCTTAATTTTTTAAGCCTGGCTTACTTGTCAAGCCAGGGTGGTGCAATCGGGAATTAAAGGATAACTGTTATCCTTTAGAATATTCTCAATCAACCGCATATTTTTATGGTTTAAACTGAAATCAGATATATTATGGATTCTGTTTTAAAGAGCCATTACTAGGTTAATTTTCATTGTATACGGATGATATGAGTAAAAATTTAGAAATCTACCTGAAGGAGTTGGTTTGATGTACAGGGTTATTCATTATAAATTACCCACCCCTTATCATCGTTATTATTGATCGTAGAAAAAAAAGTTATTTATTAAAGTTATATGGTTTCAACTGAATTTTCTAAAAATGCTATCAAAAATTCAGTAACTCTCCGTATACAGGGTGAAATAAAAATGTGATGTATCTTTTTAAATATAACACCCTATATATTATTACATTTTTAAAAAGATATTTTTTTTCTGATTTCAAAAATATATCATATGTTACCCTTATCTTAAGCCGGTATTGAGTTATTAATAGTATAATTACGGAATCATTTGCATTTTCAAAGGTCATGAAAATGACAACTGTCTGTTTCAAAAGTGACATTTATTTCAATAAATCATCAAAATGGTGTATAACAACGAAGAAAAAGTTCGCATATTTACCTGTTTTATTGAAAATAACAAAAACAAACGTGCTGCCACACGAGCATACAGGGTGTTATATCCTAATTTTCCTACCCCGTCAGAAAATACTTTCTATAACATTTACAGAAAAGTGAATAATACCTATAGTTTAAATAGGAAAAAACGAGAAGTTGAAATTAACCAAGACGAGCAATTGGATATACTGCTTCATTTCGAAGGTAACCTGATGCATAGTTTATATTTTTTTATATTTTACATTTAATTATATTATATTTTAGAAAACTCTGAATCTTCCATAAATAATGCTAGTAAAGAACTAAATAAAAGTTATTCGAAAATCCAACGAACATTGGATAAAAATAATTACAGACCATATAAAATCTTACCTTTGCAATATTTAACTAATGATCAAAAACAGCAAAGACTAGACTTCTGCCGATATATGCTACAGAAGCTAAATGAAGATCCTGATTATTTTTACAAAATATTTTGGACGGATGAATCATCGTTTTCTACGGCAGGAATCTTCAATAGAAAAAATAGAAGATCCTGGGAAAATCAGATGCGTAGGAAAAGATTAGTCAAACCAATTAAAAAATCAGGCAGAAAAATAGTCAGTGTTGGGTGCTGAATTTTTAATAATAAAATTGTTGGTCCCATATTTTATAATTATATATTAACTGGAATTGCCTATCTAGAAGCAATTATCCCAGATGTTGAAAATATTCTTTTAAAGACTTTTGCGGGAGACGAACTCGACGATATGATTTGTATGCAGGACGGTGCTCCCCCCACAATGTCCAACCCGTTAGAGAACATTTGAACAATGTGTTTCCAATATGGATAGGAAATGATGGAACTATTAAATGGCCATCTAATAGTCCGGACTTAACTCCCATTCATTTTTCTGGGGATTTTTAAAAGATATCGTTAATAATTATAACAATAATAATATTCAAGAAATTAAAGACCGAATTCGACTGGCAATAAACAAAGTTAATAATGTAAAAAATAACATAATTCCGTATGTATTCCTCAATTTAAGAAGACGTTATCAGTTATGTGTAGAAAATAATGGTGGACATTTTGAACATATTTTATGTTTATTATTTTTTAAATTTATTAAATAAAAACTTTTTCTTCGTTGTTATACACCATTTTGATGATTTATTAAAATAAATGTACTTTTGAAACAGACAGTTGTCCATGACCTTCTTTGAAAATGCAAATGATTCCGTAATTATACTATTTATGCTATTCGAGGGTTAATAACTCAGAAATCAGAAAAAAAATATCTTTTTAAAAATGTGATGATATATAAAAAAATACATCACATTTTTATTTCACCCTGTATACGGTGAGTAACTGAATTTTTGATAGCATTTTTAGAAAATTCAGTTGAAACCATATAACTTTCATGAATAGCTTCTTTTTCTACGATCAATAATATAAGAGTTTTCCAACAGAATGGAAGAAAACTAGTATTTCAGGTCTTGCCCTCGGCTTGACCCTGCTTGACCCAGAAATACGGTAGGGTAATCTCCCCTACCGTATTTCTGGCGCGCCAGGTCTCAATACTCCTCTTTTTCCTCCCCACTCCACGTGTCAGGTGGCGGCGCTGCGGTTCTGTGTCATCCCTTTGACGCACGAACGCTCGCTCCCGCTCCTCAGTAGGTCGAATAGATAGTCGTCAAGACTTAATGGTTCAAGCCGAGGGCAAGACCTGAAATACTAGTTTTCTTCCATTCTGGTGGAAAACTCTTATATTTCAGGGTCTTGGCCTCTGCTTGACCCTGTATGAGATTTCTTTGGTTTCTGACGACGTGGAGAAGGGTACTGTGAAGAAATAAATAAGATACAAGTAAAATAAAAATTATTCAATTCCAATTATAGCAGGTACAAAATTGTAGGTATGGGTAACCTAGTCTGAAACATGCTTTCTTGTATGCATTTTCTATAGGTGCGAAATTTCGTTCTATCTCTAAAACAAAATAAAAATATATAAAATTTTCATAATGAAAGTAAGTACTAGTAGGTAGGTACCTGTCATTTTAAATAGAGTTTCATCTAGCTTAACAATGTTTGCTTTGAACTATTATTAGGAACTAATGTAAACAAATCAGTTTCATAATACTAACTAATAAATAATGAACAAAATCTTAATTCTTATGAGCTAACATACAGGAACGAAAAATAAATAATCATTTAATATTTGTTAAATTGGTTCAAAAGTCTTCTCGGTTAGTGTAACAGCCGTAGAGTCAGGGTGAGATCTTTCAATCTCCTTATAGTAATATTTAAAAAAGTTCGTTTTTCCCTTCCAGTTGCCCTCTTTGAGAATAGTGTCTAGGGGTATCTCGTTAAGAAAACGAGATGAAGCTACAGCCGATCTGATGCTTCTTGGGGAATAATTAATTCCCACCTCTTTAAAAGCTGACTTGATCCAGCCCGTGATTACTGATCTTGAAGCCTTATCGACCCTACCTCTCACTGTTATAAATAATTCAGTTAAGTTTGGCCGTGCATTTCTTCTTTTATCGGTGAGTTTTATAAGACATTTTATCCAAAATATGGGATCGATAGACTTTTCATCGCTTTTGGTAAGTTTCCACCCAGACTGTCTATGGGAGATTTTATCCGTTTTGGAACCAAACTTTGGCCATAACTCAATGGAATCGCTATGAACCTCTAAGCTTTCTTTGTCAATATGTAAAAGTGTAATCATGGATACGTCTGCCTGAGGCAAGAAGTAGAAAGAGGGCTACCCGTCTTGCGACCTGGAAAAGGATCTGTTCATCTTGATTTTCCTTTCTCATCCAGTTAACTAGAATATTTACATCCCATATACCTTTTTTTCTGAATCGGTGGTTTGCTATTTTCAATTGCTTTGATCATACGTTTGACCAGAGGATGGTTAAATAAGTTTTCGGGGTTCTGAGGATTGGACAACGTAGCTATTGCGGATTTATGGACTTTTATAGTAGCTGGTGATATCTTTTTGATTCGGTGTAGATAAGCCAAGTATTGAGCAGCCTCCTCAGCTTTTGGATTATTGTGATGAATATTTTTCAATTTTGAGAAGGTTAGCCAGGCTTTCCATGGAGCTTTATAGGTCTTAAGAGAAGACTTTCGCCAAGAAGTTTCCAAAAGATTCTTATCCTCATCTTGCCAGTTATCTAAGCACTTTGCCCACCCCGTATTTTCCAAACCAAGTTTGTTCAATTGACGAAGGGGAGTTCCCGTGGTGGCGTCTATCAGATGTTTGTCTAGATTGGTGATTCGAATTGGGGGGGGGGGCATTGATCGGCTTCTCAGATCCGCTTTCCAAAAGACTTTGTCCCACTTTGGAACCACTAGTAAGTATATTCCTTTTGCAGAGTTTAGGTGTCGTAGAACACGCGGTATCATACAAGGCGGAGGGAATATCCACGCCAAGCTGTAGTCCCATGTTCTGCTGAACGCATCTATGTAGAGTGCATTCAGGTCGTTAACATCCCTCGATACATATGTTGTTACTATCTTTGAGGCGTTCGTCGCAAACAGATCTATGCTTGGGGTTCCCCACCTCTGAAAAATCTGCTGGGTTATTTCCTGTGATAGGTGCCAATCCGCCATTTGTCTCTTCCTGGAGAGGCTGTCCGCTAGGTCGTTGCATTTCCCTGGAATATATTGTGCTAATACCGATATCCGTAAGCTGTTCGTTAGAGTGAGCAGTTCTTTGGTCATGTTCAGCCGTATTGTCGATTTTGTGGCTCCCTGGTTTTTTAGGTATGCCAGAACTGTCCGATTGAATTAGGATTGTCTGGCCTTTTAGCTGATCCGCATGTCTCCGTACTGTTTCCAGTACTGCATAAAACTCTTTTTGATTTATATGCCACTTCTTTTGGTTTGGCTGCCATAATTCGCTTATTGATATATTGCCCAAGTCGCTTGATAGGCCGAATGGCAAGCATGTCATTTGAAGTATTTGGTCTTCGTAGATCATCGAGAGAAACCTTCTGTGCGATGGTTTTATTGGTATGTGGCAGTAAGCTTGCTTTATGTCTAATTTGATGAGAAAGTCTTGGTTTTGAAGAAAGTTTGGAACTTTGAAATGGTGCATAAGGTGAAATTTCTTGGGACTCAGGTACGTGTTCAACCGTTTTAAATTGAATATTGGTCTTCAAGTTCCATCTAGCTTTAGTCTGGAAAACATTTTTAAAAGAAATCCTGCATCCGCATTTGAAGGTTCCAAGATTAGTTGGGATAGCATCTGTTGGATTTCTGTGTCCATACTCAGGGTTTGAAAGCGCTGTGGGTTTTGTTTGATAATTGGAACTAGGGGGGCTTTGCTATGAATGGAATTGAATAGCCCTGAATAATTTTTAATATTCACTTTGGTGCTCCCATAACCTTCCAACTCTCTCCAAATCCCTTCAGACATCCCCCTTCGAAATGGTCATTGTTTTTTATTGGAGAACGTTGATTTTCCCTTTGAGTAACTGGTAGAGTAACTATTACGTTTTGTGTTTGTTGATTTCTTGTTGTTATGGGTGCCTGATCCACTTGTATTTGATTTGAAGGTTGGATATCGAGGAAAGTTGGTATCCGACTTAAAAAACTTGGATTGAAGGTGTTTGTGGTTTAATTTAATCGTTCTCTTGTAAGGTGTACGAAAGGCCTTAGAGTGTTGTCTGTAGAGTTCGGAGAACTTCTTTTCTTCAAAAAGGTGAGTGGTAGATGGAGGAATATTTTAAGGAGGGAGGTGATATATCCATTATTTGGCTTTACCATTTTGCGCCTTTGTTCTATTATATCGGGTCGACGTCCGCACGTTAGTTGTAATAAGTCGTCTGATAACGATTTGAAGTTTGCATTTTCGTTCCAGAGTAGTGATTGTACATTTCCTTTACAGTCCGGGTTTAGCTCTACAAGCTTCTTCAAGCCTTCCGAACAAGCTTCCCGTTGTAGGAGGAGGCCATGTGCCATGCAAGATGTAAAGCACTCTGACTTAGCAAGTTCATCCATAGGATAACTTTTAATATTCAATTGTGGGTTGATTTTCAAGTCACTAAATACTGGAAAAGCTCTGAACTTCCTTTAAATTTCTAGATATCTGATTCTATTGAACGATTTCGTGCCGAGCTTTTGACACTCAATTCCAAATTTCTCCATTTTCTTACTGGGAGCGGGGATTATGGGCTCTTGTTCTATATTTTTTGGGTCGAAATCGAAATCTTTTGGTTCATAAGCGCTAGTGGTTTCGAAGGATGGCGGTATCCAGGTTTCCGATTCGTCCATTGAACCTGTGTCTGACCAGTTTTCCTTGTCTTCGTCCTCAGAGCAGGCTTCTTGCGTTATCTCATGTTTATTTCCTTCATTCGAATTAATAAAATTTGCCATCATATTACGCATTTCGTCTTGTTGACGTTCAAGTCTATCCATCCTAGTTCCCTTCTTGGGTGGGGGAAGATTTTCTTCCTCTGAGTCTTTGTCACTGTTATTTTGTGATAACTGGAAGGCCGCTGTCTCCCTGGAGACTAATAAAGGTTTAATGGGTTCTAAGGCTGCTACTACCAACTCATGTTGAATCTTAGATCCTCTAATTCTGCATGATAGTGACTGTGGTGGTATTATTAATCCTACGCAAAAAGGGAAATTTAGCATCCAGACCTTATACTCCCTGAAGACTTTTTCAGAAAGACTAGTAGCGTTTTGATTGAAGGCCCGTGCAATTCCAACTGAAAAATTTTTTAAATAAAATAACCCCGGATTTAGGCTTGGCAACTTACCAGTGGGAAGACCATATCTTAACTTGTTTAGGAGGCTGGAGGAAGTATTAGTTAGTTCCTCGAGGTCGTAGTTGGTTATTTTCCAGTTACGCCACCCATCCGGGAGTGAGTCTTCCGCCAGTTTCACCAAAAGGTCAAGGATGGCTTGTTCCTCAGGAGCTTCTGCTGAAATTTTAGACAATTCTCGCAGTGTTTTTGTGTTAAGTATGTTGTGTTGCTCTTCCAGAGCCATCGTTTAGTTTGTTATCTAAAGATAAGAAGAAGAAATTTTGTTAGTGAATGTTCGACATGTCATGCAGGTCGTGAGCTTCTATCAAGTGGTTCACTGCTCTGAGCCGTTCCGCTCACTCGATGTGATATGCGGCTCGCCTATATATCATGAGGCTCGCTGATATGAGTCGTGCGGCTTGCCAATATGAGCCGTGTGGCCCGCCAATATGAGCCGTGCGGCCCGCCAATATGAGCCGTGCGCCTCGCCCATATGAACCGTGCGGTTCGCCAATATGCCTCGCGGCGTTTCAGTATGGCTTTCTCAAAATGAGCTTTGCAGCTGCATTTTTGGTTATGCTGAATGTATTGTGGTTTCGTCTAAAGTAAGGCGTAATTAGATCATGGGCAATAATTGGTAAGTAAGGAAACCACATCTAATTAGTCTGTAAAGTTACGAAACCGTCAACGAAAGTATTCTCTGTCGAATACCATAACGGCATTTAATAATTTATCCCTGTGGAAGAAAGCAAAACAAATATGGTATAGTATACATGTTGGTACTTATGGGTTTATATTAACACACACTCACAAAGTTATGCGTCTATTTTCGGAGCTTGAGACCCATGCGATCGCTTCGAAATATAGAAGGGTACTGAGGAGCGGCAGCGAGCGTTCATGCATCAAAGGGATGACACGGAACCGCAGCGCCGCCACCTGACACGTGGAGTGGGGAGGAAAAAGAGCAGTATTGAGACCTGGCGCGCCAGAAATACGGTAGGGTAATCTCATACAGGGTCAAGCCGAGGGCAAGACCCTGAAATAACGATGATAAGGGGTGGGTAATTTATAATGAATAGTACCAGTCAAGAATAATTTCCTGTGTTGTTTTTCTTATTAAGAGTGTATCGAGGAAAGGTACTGTTCGATTAGTTTCTTCCTCTAAGGTGAATTGGATGTTTTCATGAAAATTGTTAAATCTTTTTAAACAATCTTCTTGTTTTCCTTCAGGTACTGCACAGATGATATCATCAACGTATTTCTTAATGAAAGGTATTGGGTAAGGGATTTTGGATGAAAAGTTGTCTAAAATAAAATTCAGTCTTAGTCTTAGTCCTACAATTAATGATATTTCAACTGTTTCTCTTCTTAGAATATAAAAAATATCACCAAAGAAATTCAAGATCCACAAATCAAAAATATAAAAACAGCACCAGCAGTGAATGTTGTAACAAATTTTGTGAAAAATCCAATCATTCACAACCCTTCAAACACAGAATTATCATGTTTGAAAACTAACAGTTCCTGAAATATACATAACTTAGTCCGATAAAGGGAATGTAACAGTTGCATTAGAAAAAGAATAATATGACAAATTAGCACTCTCACAATTGAAAGAAAAATATTACATCAGTATTCCTAGGGATCCAACTTCTACTATTCAACAAAAATCTAATGCTAACATTAGTCAATTCAAAAAGCAAAAGAAGATTGATGATATAACAGCAAAACAACTAATGATTTACAATTCGGTTGCTCCAAAATTTTATGGTCTTCCAAAAATACACAAACCGTCTTTATCACTTCGTCCAATAATCTCTTCCATTAACAGTCCAACCAGTAATATCTCCCAATTCTTAACAGATATTTTATCAAACTCTTATGATATCAATACCCGTGGACTGGGCTATCTATCGGGCGCGTCCCAGGTGGAGGATAGGGGAACGGCCAAGGGACTGTCGCCGGTCCCTTGGTCAGTGGCAGAATAAGTAGGGTGAGGGGAGCTAAACCTTCCCAAAAGCCTTTGCTAAACATGTCACACGTACGTCTTCTGTTAAAACAGTACCACCTCATAAATGCGGGTTGGAGATATTTTCAAGGACATCAAGGTCATTGTCAATATCTGCTTTCTTCGAACGAGTTGAAGAGTTGAGGCTTGTACGAAACGTTCCCTCTGATATTTTATTAGATTCGGGCGTAGATTTATTTTCAGATAAGTCCTACCAGTTTTACAAGGATGTACGACTTCGAGTCAATTCTTGGGAGGAGCTGGTTGAAGAATTTAAGAGAGACTATTTGTCGGCCAACCATGATGACGTACTTTTTGATGAATTGAGACGTAGGACTAGAGCAGCTTCGGAATCTATCGGGGTTTAAATGGCGGTAATGTCGAATTATTTTAGTAGGTTGGGTTGTTATGTTCCGGAGGAAGCGAAGTTGTCCATTATAATGAAGAACTTACACCGGTTTTATCAAGATATTTTGAGAGATCCTCTACCTAGTACCATGGAGGAATTGCGGGAGGCGTGTCGTAGGATGGAAGACAGACGAGATGTCATAAATGCGTATGTAGAACCTAGAGTTAAGAAGGGTAGTGTATTAGAGAGGGATTTAGCTTTTGTAGGAACGGGGACCGCTCAACCATTATATCACCTAAAGATGGTTGTTGCTACAGGTGCGGTGGAAGTGAACACGGAAAGTACCATTGCCCGGAATATCGGAAAAAGTGTGAAATGTGCGGTTTTTATAATCATTTACCAAAAATGTGTAATAAAAGAAAAGTATATGAGGTTAATGTAGAAAAAATGAAGATGAAAGTGATGATGATTGTGTTAATGTGTACAGTGTGGATCACATATCATAAATATGATAAATGATGATAAATAATAAAGAAACTGTAGGTTTTGAATTGGACACAGGAGCCCAGGCTAATCTTATATCTATTAATAAATTGAAAAATTTAAAACCAAGCAATTTAATTATTCAAACCAAAACAAAACTAAAGTCATATACTAAAAATGTTCTTCCTGTTATTGGTAAATGTTTTTTGCATTGTAAATATAAAAATGCAATTGCAATACGAGGCATGTTTTTTAAGTGAGTACCGTTTTGAAATTAAAAAAAGACGTGCAAAGATATCGCAATAATTTTATTTTTATATGAAAGCCTCTACCTTAATCTACTTTTCTACATAATTTCCGTGAATATTAGGGCACTTGTCATAACGTGGCACCAGTTTTTGAATGTTTTGGCTTCGTTGTCGTCTCGAAGACGCTGACCTTCCAGGTGTTTCTTCAAGTGCAGGAACAAAATATGGTAGTCGCTGGGCGCCAGGCCGTATGGAGGATGATCTAGACTCTAGATTCTAGAGTTTCTCATTGAACAGATCTTTGGTTCGATTAGCCACATGTGGACGGGCATTGTCATGCAGCAAAACGATACCCTTACTCAACTTGCCACGTCTTTTGTTCTGGATTGCAAGAAGCATATTGTTCAATGTTGTTCAATAAATATCGATCGGTTTCATGCGTTTAGCACTAAGAAATCGTATAACAGCCCATACTTCACAATCGGCGGGACTTACGATTGTCGTAGGCATCTTAAACACTCAGTAAATAACGTATCCAATGAAGAATTAGACTGTAAAGGCGTCAGTGCGTAAACAAGAGATATAGGTAACCAGCTCGCATGCGCGGAACGCCGACCGTAGCGCTGCGGCAGCGGAATCGCAAAACGGTACTTACTTAAAAAACATGCCTCGTATCAAAATTTTTTGTAGATAATTGGAATTTAGAGTGTATACTTGGCTTAGAGGCTTGTCAAAAGTTGAATTTAATAAAACGTATTGATGCAATTGAAAATATTGATGTAAAACAAATTGATGTAATTGAATAACCATTCATACAAAACTGTGAAGCTATAATAAAGGAATATAATGATAGGTTTTTGAGTATAGGGTGTTTAAATGTAGAATACAAAATAGAATTAAATGAAAATGTTCAGCCTGTAGTTCACCCTACTCGCAAAATACCAATTCCATTAAAAAAGGATTTTAAAAATACTTTGGATGAATAAGAAAAAAAAATATAATCAAAAAAGTAAATGAGCCAACAGATTGGGTTAACTCGTTACTAGTTTTACGAAAAAATGCTGGATCACTCCGTATTTGCTTGGATCCGCGTGATTTAAATTTAGCTATGAAAAGAGAATATTATCAAATCCCAAAAGAGAATATTATCAAATCCCAACCCTTGATCAAATCATTTCAAAATTGACAGGTGCTGAATAGTTTAGCAACTAACCTAGAAATAAAAAAGATTATAGTAATCAACTAATTCCTAAATTTAATGAACATCGTTAATACTAATTACGGAAAAAAATAGAAAATGAAATAGTTCAAGTATAACCAAATCTTTCTTGGTTTTTCACCACTCTACCTGAAGATGTTGTTGGTGGCACATTATTTACCTCTGGCTCAAATGAAAAACTCAAATTATAGTTTTCATCTATTTCCTCCTTCTTCACTTTTATTTTGGGTTCTGTCTCGGGTTCTGACAAACCTTCAATAAAACTACGATTTCTTGACTACTGACTGCGCCATATCATATTGAAGTGAAACACTTGCTAGGTGATTGAGAACTAAACTTTATTTTTCAGTATCAGTCTAGTATAATTAATAATTTTACTTTTTACAATTTTACCATAGGCGGCTCGTTAACATATTAAAATTATGAATGTTAATATGTTACACCAAGTTCCATAAAATGCATGGTAGCTCTTTGTAGAACATTTTTAAAAAATCTGCCGATATCACTATGACACAAATAAAAACATCTGGGCCTTACGAAGTTTTCCTGTACTTTTCAAGAACTAGAACATATATTAGACTGCGAGATTTGAACAGGAGAATCAGTTTTAAGAATGCTCAGAGGAAGATAGACAAAAAGATGTCAAAATTCACTTTTAGAAAATTTGAAATATTCGAGTAAGTACCCGAAAAAAATTAGCGTTATCTATTTTTCTCAAATTAATAATCACAACAGAAAAACAATGATCATTCCTTGACATTGATGTGCCTTAATTGAATATAATTTGAACAGCTCATTTTACTGACTTATGTATAATGTACAAATTAGGGTGTGTCATTTTGAGGCGATAATTTTTTTTTACTGCTATACCAGAAAATCTTGTAGTTTATAGAAAATAAAAAATTATGCCGCTGGGCAGCAATTCCTTTGACACTTACTTGACACTTACTTGAATGTCTTATCACCAACCAGCCAGATTCGAGAACGCTCCATCGAAGTTCTAATTGAAAAATTCTGGATTCAGGAGGAAGTTGAAACTCACCCTTCAATGTCAGACTACGACTTATTAGCTGGAGAAATTTTCAAAAACACCACAGTTAGACTCTCATGCGGAAAATTTCAGGTGAACATCCCATTACGATCCAACACCGCTCACAGAACATGAGCTTCCCATCTCGACCCGAAAAAAGGGAACCTATTCAATTATATCAACTTCAGTTAATTTACATATTAAATAGTTCTCTTCACAATTTCTTCCATACATTTAACATTGAATACCTATAATGTATTTACACATTTTTGTTTATATAATTGGTTTTTAGGCACACCACAATGTACCTATGTATTATGTACCTCCATTTAAATTACCTATTTGATTATTGTAATTGATTTTAGTTACCCATAGTTAACCATGAGTTTTGTGATTGTGAGACTCGTGGATGAAAATGGAACACCAGCCATTGTTGTATCAAATTGACTAATTTCTGATGAAACTCTAAGTTATTATCCGAATGTTCGAAAAATTATTTACTCGACGATGGAAGCTCATCAGATGATATGAGCAACGTTCAGTTGAAAAAAACACCTAAATCTGATACTTTGGAATATCCTTTTGTGTCCCAAATTCAAAGGACTGTTGATGATGTGTGCAGCTTTCAGTTGAAAAAAACACCCAATTCTAATACTATGGAATATCCTCTTCTACCTCAAATTCAAAGGACTGTTGTTAATGAAGGCATTCAACCTAATTCATCATGGATTTCAGCTAGTCCTAGTAATACCCTCGGTAATATACAAATGGAAAGCTATAATGATGAAATCATGTTTTAAAAGTTGAAACAGCAGTTTCGATGAATTTGACATTCTGATGTAGTTTATATAATTCAAATTCTACTACAGGTTGTAATTTGGAAGTAATTCAAGTTCAGTTGGCTACCCTAACTCAATTAGTGACTGACCTGGAAGGTTTGAACAGAGCGGAGAAGGTTGACTCAATTTAATCCCAAACCGAGAATACTGCCAGAGCTCCAAATCAAAATGACAATTGGGAAAATATGAAACAAATTTTATCTTGTTCACCTGCCAGTAAGGATGACAGTTTTATAAAACTCAATGATGATTTGGAAGAAAGTCAGAACAGGATTCTCTTAGTAAGTATTAAAGATTGTATTTACCCTTTTGGTTAATTTCTTGGGATAATTATATATAATGTTTTTCGAATTTTCATTTCAACGTAGTATACTTCAGTATCGTTATTGTTAACCTAACCTAACAAATTTTTTGCAGCCTTGAATTTCAAATCATTGATTGTCTAGTTGTCAAATTTTTTTCGTAGTGTCACGTAGGGACCAGAATTTAAAAACTTAATTATTCTTTATAACGGTAACTTTTACTTCGTAACATTTACTTCGCTCAAAACTGCTTTTGATTCAGTTTCTATCAGGTTACTTGATGTCGATGCAGTATTTTGATTAGGCAGGGTATTTCAGAACTTACTCAAGCTCATTATGATGATTGGGGCCAAGCAATTGTTGAGCGTCTCGAGCAGGTGACTTAGTCGCAGCCGATGCACAGTATCACAATTCTTGAAAAAATTAAAAGATTGTACCATACGCCCCCGACTGGAAAAGGAAAAAAAGAGATCCGTATGTAAACGAGATTGATTCTGCGATGCAGTACATTTATTCATGACTCGAAGAGAATTTCAGAGAATGTCAGTTTTCTCTAGACGAAAAATGTGATTATCGTACACACATGAAAACAGTGAAAGCTCAATTACTTAAGAAATTTGGTTACGAAGTACAGAGTTTAAGTCATTAACGGCAGCCTTTTACAATGGAAAAAGTGATAACAAGACAGAAGAACATCAGCGTATTGTTAAGGCAACAGCAGTAATCGTTACAGAGGATATTCGGTCTAGATACGAGAGAACTATGCGAGAGAATCCGAGATAGGCGACCAATACACACAATACAGTGATGATAGTACTGTCGTATCGGTAGGTTGTACGAATCTATGAACAAAACCCTGTCGTTGGCTTTCATCGTTTTCGAGTTTCCTGTTTCATTCCAAGTTTTTACTTGAAACGCATTACCGTTTGGAGTTATTAATCAAATAATTTTCCCCCATTATGGGGGATAAAGAAGGGACGTCTTTCTCGACGCAAGCGGATACAATTATGTTAACCCTTCGGTACCCGCATCAGGTCTCTGATACCGACACAGTGTTTACACTAATTTTTTTAAGCTGTCAAGAGTCGTATTTTTTCCACCACCCGTGTACCTTCATAGCTCTAGGCGTTCGACGTCAGTGCAAAGTTACTACTGGTTCGGTGCGGAGGTACAGTATTTAGCAGTGAAATCGGTTCGTGAGACCGAAGCGGGTAACGTTGCTAAAGTTTTTATTCCGAAAGGTGGGTATTCTTCATGTTGTTCTGTAATTATTTTCTTTGTATTCTGGCAAAATAATTACTTTTGATTTAGTTTTTGTATGTGTGTTAGCCACCACCCTTTTTTTCAGCAATGTGGGATTATGAAAAGGAGCAGACACGTCTCATGAGTCTCGTGCAGGAGGAGCTAGCAGAATCTGATATAGACATTGATGAAGGGCCGGACGACATGTCCTCAGGATCTGAGGATGATATTTTGGAAACAAAGGATAATGACTCGGGAAGCGAACAGGAGATAATATCTGTCCAGGAAGAAGTGGATGAGGAGGAGGAAGTTCCAAACGGATTTGTAGCTAAAGATGGCATTGTTTGGGGGAAAATGGTACTGCCTAAAAATGTGAGGACGAGGCCTGAAAATATGGTAACCATGCTTCCAATTTCAAGATTACCCACAAGGTCATTGAAGGAGCCATTAGAGATATGTGAGTATTTTATCTTTGATGAAATGTTGGGATTAATTGTGATGAATACTAATAGATTTATTGATTCAAAAACAAAAAAACCATTCAAGAGATAGAGATGCAACAGAGACTGACAGAGCAGAAATTCGGGCTCTACTTGGACTGCTATACTATGCAGGTGTTTTGAGGGCTAATCACTCGAAAGCCAAAGATCTTTGGGACACTAATGGATTAGGCGTAGAAATCTTCCGTCTATTAATGTCCCTGAACCACTTTCGTTTCCTGCTTACTGCCTTACGTTTCGACGATAAAGCTACTCGATCACAGAGGAAGGAGACTGATAAGCTAGCCCCAATTAGAGAATATTTTGATTAATTCGTCGAGACCTGCAAAAGTGGTTATAGTATGTCGGAGTATGTGACGATCGACGAAAAATTGGAGGCATTCCGTGGTTGATGTAGCTTTCGTCAGTATATTCCATCCAAGCCAAATAAGTACGGAATAAAAATATTTGCCCTTGTCAGACCACCGCTGGTTGACCTACACAGTGAGCCAGGATCTCAGGACCACTGTAAAATCTCGCGACCCGAAGTTGACGGATGTAGCTTAGAATCGACTCTTAGAAGGTGCTCTGCAGGAAACAGAGGTCCTGACTCCTAGCAATAATGAGGAACTGGAAAGGTACACAGTATCTTTTCCCCCTTCAAGTCACCAGGACCTGACGGAATAAGACCTTCAATGGGGAATGGATATTCTTATGCCGCACCTGGTTGAAATTTTCAGAGCCTCTTTGGCTCTGAGGAATATTCCCTGTAAGTGGAGAGAAGTACGAGTGGTATTTATACCCAAACCAGGTAGGATGGACTACACCTTACCAAAAGCATTCCGACCAATTAGTCTCACATCGTTCTTTTTAAAAACAATCGAGAGATAATGCGGGCGATACATAAG
The DNA here is from genome assembly GCA_963978555.1 of Galerucella nymphaeae. Classification (NCBI taxonomy): domain Eukaryota; kingdom Metazoa; phylum Arthropoda; class Insecta; order Coleoptera; family Chrysomelidae; genus Galerucella; species Galerucella nymphaeae. The sequence continues at coordinate 12,190,234 of OZ021715.1, read as the reverse complement.
AGATGGAGTGCTAGTTCACAACCCACTCCATCCAAATCAGTATGCATATACTCCGAAAAGGTCCACTGATTCGGCCCTTCACCAAGTGGTTGGCAGAATTGAAAGATCATTGGACAACAAAGACACCACCTTTGGTATATTCATAGATATAGAGGGAGCGTTTGGTAAAACAACCTTTTCAACAATTACCCAGCAACTCAACTCCAGGAATGTTGGTAGTAGGAGAATGGATACTCAAGATGCTCTCCAGTAGGTCATGAGGGGATGTCCCCAAGGAGGAATCTTATAACCCTTTCTGTGGAACATAGTCCCTGATTAATCACCTCAACAACAATGAATTCTACACAATTGTATATGTAGATAACATAGTTATCTTGCAGACAGGCAAATTTATGAACACACTGTGCGGTTTAGCCTATAACTGCGCTACCATTGCTACTGCGCTACCATTGCTACTGACAGCCAATGATGGAATTCAACCCAGGTTTTTGTTTAATAAACCCTACAAAATACAAATACAACACAACACCGTTGTTGTTGTTCCGTTGTTTGAAGTACGGTCATGTTTCTAAACAGTGTAAAAACGCACAAGAACGTTGTATACAATATGGCGGAATGGAAACGGAAGAACACAGTGGTAATAAGGATATAACTTATTGTTTTCATTGTAAAAATAACGACCACTTGTCAATATCTAAGGAATGCCCTCAATATGAGAATTAAAAAAATATTGAGACTATTATGGTCGAACAACAGACGTCTTTTCTGGAATCTAAAAAGTTTTGTGAAAACTCTTTTTCGTCTCATGTGAGTAGAGGTAATGGATTTTGAGATGAGCCCTGCGTGATTCCGTCGCAGTATACCAGATTGCTTTCGAAAGAAATGTTACTAACCATCCTAATAAGTTCAGCGCTTCAATTTCATTCTTTGACTGTCCTCCGTTCAGGTTGTTTCGACTCCGAATCAATTAATAGTGCAGTACATTTTGTTTCCTTTTTAGTTCCTTGTAGTTTAGTTAAGATTTTTGTAGACAATAATTTGTGAAAATATTCAGTGAATTTATTTACTTGACAGTAAGGTATGTATTAATTTATTTTATTACATGCTTAAAATTAAAAATTTGATTTTTGGCATGTTATTACCTAATCAAAAAGAATGTTATTTTTACATGGGACATTAGGCAGAAAAATTTTTAAATTGATGCATATGTAAAACTTGAAACTATAGTTTATATTCATATATCTTTATTTTGTGTATTAATTTTTAAAATCTTTTGTTCTAGAATAAACTTGGAAACATGGGTGGTTCCAAAAAAATTATACATAGCCAAGGTCGACAAATAATATACAGTGTATATAAATTTATGAAGGCAGAAGAAGAACAGAAAGACCTAGATATCCCTCTGTCCAATGGGCTCGTTCACTAAAATTTTTAAATCATTTTTAACTGTCGTTAAAGAAAGTACCAAGGATAAAAATATGATTCTGAAAATTTCATGTCAATAGAATATGTCGTTCTCCTGATACAACCAATTAAACAAGCATACCGAGAGCGGGGCGAAGACTGTGACGTCACTAGATATGTATGCACATTGCGCTTCAGACTGTATCGTCAGTCGCATCGGATTTATTTCTTTTGTATAACTCCTTACAGAGTTTTTGTGTTAATAAAATAAAATGTGTGAACCGAATTTTAATTAAGCAGACTCTTCAAATCTGCCACAAGTGGACTTGCTAATGATTATGGACTTTTTAATCAAAATCACGAATTTATTAGTGCTGAAATGAGGGAAATTATAGTCTTATAGTTTTTATTTAACAAAGACAACACTGCTTGGAGTTTACTAAAACTGTAATATGCCGATACTCCCTGTATAATAGATTAATCAGTGACACAAAATTCAAGTAAATTGATGAATAAATATTCAATGGTCAACACAAATATTTCTCTAATGAAACTAAAGCATACTCTCCAAATTTCTTCAAACAACTATCATAATTTTAATAGCGATAGGGATATGATATTATTAGAAAACGTATAATAATAAATAGACAAAGAAAATACTTTATGGCCAAGTACATACAGCATGCGAAATCTCTTTTGGAACCAAGGTACGAATTACACAAGTACGACAAGGATATATGAAAGAGAGAGGAAGAATAATTCTGAACAATCATCACTTTGTTTCACCTTAGAAGGCGTAAGTTTATTCCCGAGAGATCCCGACTGCTCATTGCCCTCCTATTTTAACGAGTTGGTGGTGGTAAATGGTAATTCAGTATGCTCCCAACACGGAAGGAGTGAGGGCGTTAAAGAAATATAAAAATACAATCGTTATTACGTAACCTGTAAATCTTAAAATTCATTTTTGTCAACATGATCATTTCAGGCCAAGTTGACCATTTCTAACTACAATAGGATATTATTTTAGCCATTGTAACTTGAAAATAAAACAGCATTTCTTGAGAGAACCACAATTAATAAACTAAAAATCCCTTCCACTAATAAATTAAATTGAAAAAATAAAATAAGGTACTTACACCTATTCTAAACATAAAATATAAACTTCCTGAAAAAATAAAAATCCATTTTAAAGTTGAACATAATTTTAATGAATTAAGTGCTCAAGTAAACCACCTTGCTGTGCCAGACAATAACCAAATCTGTGATAATTGTGATAAAGATTTGATCTCATATCTCTAAGATTATTTGGCGTAATGCTGGCACAAACGTGCTGTATTTTCAATGTTGCCAAGTGAAAGTGTTTTATTTTAGCTATTGTGCATGACTTCGAAAAAAAGTCAACGAAAACGAGAGAAAAATATCATTTGTACAAATTAATCTGCGCTTCTGGCAATAGCGGTTAAAAATGTTGAAATAGAGGGGCAATGAGCAGTCGGTAACTTTCGGGATTTTAAATTCACTCCCTAGCTGGAATTAAATACACGCCTCGATGACCGCGCATAATTATCTTTCTCTCTCTTTCAGCTGTTTTTCTGTCGCTCTTGTGTATACAAGGATGGATCGCTAAGGATTTACGCAATCTGTAGATAACATAACACTGGCTAAGTATTCAACAAACCGATCAGCGCGGCGCTTGGCTGTATCCGCTCTCTGAACGTGAGACTTCATATCATAGAGTAATGCTTCATATATGATGACGTCACGCCAGGATCACGGAGAGGAGCGCTGTTTCATGTTTATAATTAATTTTAGGCGACTTATAAGTCTCACAGACTTCTAATTTTTTGCACAGAGCCTCAAAATGATGTGCTCTTTCCAGGAAAAATGAAAAAAAAATATGTAAATGAGCCCATTTGAATGAAAGAGTAGCTAAAGCTTGTGATGTTTCTAAGGCCACAGTGAAACGTATTGTGAGCGAAGCTAATAAAAAATCGCCTGGTGAACGCTTCAAATCACCTAGGAAAAGCGTCAACAAACCTTCAACTTCCAAAGGATCCGTTAATGGATTTGAGGAAGAAATAATTCGAAGAATTATTTATTATTATAGTGCTATTCATAAAAGAAGGCCTACCATGAGAAGAATTTTTGAAGAAGTAAGAAATGAAGAAGGGGTGAACTTTACTGGTAAAATTGATAGTTTCAGAAAATTGGTTAAAAGAATGGGATTTAGATGGAGAAAAACTGAAGATAAAAGGAAAGTTTTAATGGAGACATATGACATTAAAGCTAAAAGAACTGAATACTTAAAAAAGTTAATTCAATATAAAGAAGATGGACGGCCGATTGTATACTGTGATGAAACCTATATCCACAGTTCACATACCGTACCAAAAGCATGGGACGATGGTACAAAGGAGTGTTTAAAATCACCCGTAGCTAAAGGTAAACGGCTAATTATTTTACATGCTGGAGGTGAAGCAGGATTCGTACCCGAGGCACTTACAATTTTTAAATCGGGAATGAAAACCGGAGACTATCATGATGAAATAAATAATACAAATTTTGTCAAATGGTTAAAAGAAAAATTCATTCCTAATGCACCGAAAAAGTGCGTCTTAATATTAGACAATGCCTCATATCATAACACACTCCTAGAACCCATTCCAAATTTTTCATGGAAAAAAGATGCAATGCTGAAGTGGCTTGCTGAAAGAAATATATTCTTTCCTGAAAAATCAACTAAAGCAGAACTATTCACAATTATAAAAATCCACAGGCCAGTTTCTAAAAGATATGTAATAGACCAAATTCTATCAGAACATGACATTTTAACATTGCGTCTACCACCCTATCATCCAGAGCTAAACCCAATAGAAAAAATTTGGGCATTGGTGAAGAACGAAGTAGCTGCCTGCAACATAACTTTTAAAATGGATGATGTATAGAAGTTAACGGAGAAAAAATTGAGTGAGGTAACGGTAAAAAACTGGAAAAACATTTGCGCCAATGTAATAAAAGTTGAAAACGACTATATGAAAAGAGAACATGTCATGGATCAAGTGGCGGATTTAGTAATAAACGTAGGAGAGGATAGCCACAGTGAAAGTGAATTTTCGGATGATGAAGACGATGACGACTTAAGTTGCGAGCCACTCGCTAAATTATAAATATTTTGACGAATAAAAGTTTCACATTAAAATATCAATTAACTGATTACTTTGTAATTATATATCATTAGTTTAACACTCTGTATTGGTTTGATATTATTTATCTCTAGACATTAACGCAATTTTTATGACCTATAATAAATGTAATTCCGTTGAGTATGTATCATGTTTTAAATTGTATTTTACAATAAAATTATAATGTTATTTTCAACATACTTCACCTGGGCTATAAGAATACAATCAACCGAAGCGGACTTTTTCAGTTTTCACTTTACGAATTTATTGCATTGCTGCCTTTTATATCTACGCAACTATTTACAAGGTTAGGGCTCATCTCAAAATCCATTACCTCTAATAATTCTTTTTTAAGCTAATAAAATAATGATAGATTTCCCGTCTTCCGAACCAAAGTAATAATAACTCATCACAATCGATAATAGATAATAATTGTGTAAACAATAGGATAACTTCGTCAAAACCAAGTACAAGTGGCACAAAAAACTATTCTTTCTCAACGGAAAAGAAGCAAAAATCTGAATCTCCTCCCCTTCCTATTCCCCTAAGTTTCTTTTCACTTTCGGTCCTAATCAACCATTATCCGCCAATTCCTATAAATGTTTATAATAGTATTTGAAGTAGAAAACAAAATATAGACGACTGAATTTAAGATCACAGCGCCAAAACGGTCGAGAACGGAACTAAATGAAAGTACATTGTCTTGTTATTGTTCTATTGTTTATGTGTAAATTATCCATTCTTAGGTGGTGATTCAAGCAAAGCAGACTGCAATTTTGGCTCTATTTTTTTATTCCAGTGAATTACAAGCGCCTTTTCAGCCGATATTCGTTCGATAAGGTATGTTTCATTGCCTGTAATAGGTATAATTTAGTGATTTTAGTAACCATATTTTGAGGTTATTTTTTTCGCAAATTAGGTAGTCAATGAATAATTGTTGAAAAACTGATTTTCTTTCAGTGTTATCAATATGAGATTGAGTCTTTTAGAATATATGAGATATATTGGGGGCACGCATTCATCCAGATGTGTATATGAAGGAGAAGAAGTCCTCAATGCTGGGCATGTAATCCTGTGTGGGAAACTCAACTCTTCCACATCGGAGAAATTGAATTTGTGTGCCCTATGTCTCCAAACTAGTGCACTAACTTCTGATCCTCATCAAATAAAAGGAATACTAGCTTTGGATGGAAATGGGCACGTCCAAATTAAATAAATGTCCTGCTCCTGTAAGGCTGGTAGCAGTGGCAGATGTAAACACATTTCAGCTGTTCTGATCAAGTGTTCAAGGTGTGTGATGTTATTGTGTACGAAAGTATGATGATACTAGGCTAATACTGACTCATATTTTTAATATAACTCACTGATTTTATGTTTTTATGAATGTTTATTTTGTTTCAGGAGCGATCTCCAAGAATTGGAGTTGATTTGTCAAATGTGTTTGGAATAGGCAAAAACATACCACAAGGGAAAACTATCGAGCTGTTCCTATAAAAAATATGCCATGTTTCACAAAGAAAGTTGAGGAACATGTGAACATATCATTTGATGAAAAAGAAATGTTGAATTTTTTTATTGCTAAGCTGCCAAATTCAGCAATATCGAAACATAGGTATATTGAAACCTTACAATTTTAGTCATACAGCAAAATAATTGATATACCACGAATTCATTCATTTAAATATTTTTTTTTTCATCAGTGTAGGAAGAAGTGTTAACGAACTGTTTAAGATAAACATCAGTGGAGTAGAACAATCTGCACTTCACTTCACTGAAATTCTTGACCATTCATGCATGTCAGTTTTGATGATGGAATTACATTCCATCGAAGTCGAGAATGATAAAGATTGTTGTAAAGAATATTGTACTGAGACTTATGATCTTACATCAGACAATGTAGTGATTGCAATAACTCAGCAATCAAAAGAATGGCATCAACAAAGGCAGTTTCGAGTGACAGGTTCTCGAATTTATGAAATATTCACCTATTCTGGAGGAGACTGGGAAACAAAGTCACTCAAATATTTCTTTCCGAAATCATTCACAAATAAATTTGTAAAGCATGGAATTAAATATGAAAGTGAGGCAAAGGACACATTCATTGCTACATCTGGTCTGGAGGTGATGTGAATGTGGCATGGTTTTATCACATTCAAATCTATGGCTTGGTTATTCCCCAGATGGTGTAATAGTGGAGAAGGGAAAACCAGTGACTTTATTGGAAATTAAATGCTTATATGAAGATATGTTTCCCTAAGTATTATATGAACATAACAATAATTAGTGTCTTTTATAGGTGCATCAAAAACAGTCATAGAGGCGATGGAAAATGCCAAATTCCTGAGAGAAATTAATGGTGAATATTTTCTAAAGGAAAATCACAAATATAATGGGCAAATCCAACTAGGAATAGGTTTACTTAATGTGGATAAATGTTATCTAGTGATATATGCCTCATTTGATAAATCTTTGGCAATAATTGAAGTTCCTTTCAATTATGAATTTGCTTCGAAACTTCTGTCAGTTACAAAAAAATCTATGATCCATTTTTTTATGTGAAAATAGAAAATAAAATTATAATATTGAATATTGGACATTGTAGTGTTTTATTTATGCCTTTTATACAAAATTACATAAACAATAGTAAAGTGAAAAGTATCACAATTCAATATGCATAACCAAAGAAAAATCCAAATTACAACGAAAATAAAAAATATATAAATATAAATAAATAAAAGCTTTGTTATAAATTCCACTATATGATTATTGTAAAATATACAGGGTAAGGCATCTGCCTTATAGATATGGTGCCCCACCCTGTATATATAAAAATTATTTATATATATATATATATTTTACAATCATTATATAGTGGAATTTATAACAAAGCTTTTATTTATTTATATTTATTATGGACACATTCCACAAAGTAAGGTTATGGACAATTCTAATAAAATATATATATATATATATATATATATATATACATTAGTAAAATTGACTTAAAACTTGGTTATACTAAGGTCAAAATTTTCAATGTTTGGATTGATCAAATTACAATAAAATCTTAAAATGAAAACAGTAACTAGTCACTTAAAAATCTATTATCTGCTAATATGAGCTGTGACAAGTTAGTGATTCCACATGCAATTATAAAAATGTCTTTTGATTTTCCAACTTATGACCAATGTAACTTGTTACTCAAGATTTTGAAAATTTTTATACGTTGATTAGCCCTCTCAATGTGAACTCTAGTAGCAGCTATTTTGGAATTGACTATTGCTTGTTCAGTACTCAATTGTTTTTGATTTTGTAAAAATGGTGGTCGAATCAATTTAATCTTGAAGCGCTCACATATATCATCAATCAAAAAACCTTTATCTACCATTATAGCATCTTTGGAACTTTCCAATTTGAGAATCAAATTACTTCCTTCAAATATAGTTTTATCTGAAGCTCGTCCACCATAAGGTTCACTAATATATGTAATAATACCCCCAGAGGATACACCAGTCATAAATTTTATAGTAGTATTAGATTTGTATTGTGAATAGAACCGAAAACGGCAACATGGGCACTTGGGTTTCTGAATTGGAATTTCAGTACAATCTAATAACACCCTTACAAATTCAAAACAACCAAAACACTTTGGTAAATTTTTTTTATCTCAATGGAGTCTGGGAATATTATTGTCACACTCAAAACCTTACTTAAAATTGGTAGCATTTCAAAAATATACTTCTTACAAAGTCGGCTAATGGAGCTCCTCCCTAGTAAAAAAAAAAATACTTCTTACAAAGTTCATGAGATATTCCAAATAATACAGACAATGTAGCATAAGTCATATCACATTTCAGTTCGACTAATAATAGAACTATGCGCACTTTTATACTTAATCTATGAGATCTCTGATCACTATACACTAGTTGCACTGCTTCAACAAATGTTTCCAACATCACTTCACTACTAAGTCTTGTGAAGCTATTGAGGGCCATAACAGTTGCAAAAATGTCACATAAAGTATAAATTTTTGATGTATTTACTTGGACTCCTGTGTCCCGGGAAGTTTAAGGAGGAACCTGTGGCAACTGCTGTGCTTCAATAACCTCAGGCTGTTCGGGCTCCTCAGTTTCAAGAAATTCATTTTCCTGTATAGACTGTTTTGGCTCCTCAGTTTCGCAATCAGACATTTCAGGAATATTCTCCTTTAAAGCATTCCTTTTTCCAATTCTCTCACGTCTACCCACTTCTATTTTACTGGTAGATTGCTCAGCTTCATATTTTTGAAGAGGAAGTTTTTGAGAAGGAACTGCAATCTTCTTTAGATTCCTTGTTTTGGAACAATTTGCCCCTGAAAATGAAATGTTTATTATGAAACTAGTATTTAAAAAAAGCTATATAATTTACCTCGATAGGAATAATCATTGTCTGTGAAATGCAGTGAACAAACTTTCATGTATTTGGACGCTGGCTTGCCAATTTTTAGTTTCAAAATCCAAGCTTATTGTCTGTCAATCATGAATCTGTTGCCCAATTTGGTCTCCATCCAAACACGCTCTTTGCCTGCTTCAGGAAATAAATGGAAACTCAATTCAGGGTTTCTTTTGGCCCAAGAAGTACACTGAGGAACTGAACAATAATGATTCGACATATTCAAACGGTTTTTATGCAGATACAGTCATAAAAACCACTAAACTTTGAATCAAACACATGTAAACTATATGCAAACACAAATGTAAACAAACTTCTGATGTACTTTCATGTAAGGCGTCGCGCTTATATTGAATTGCCTATTGCTGATATTGTTTCTAGTTTTGCATTAAATCTGTTAGAGTTAGATAATATTAACTCAGTAGAAGACTCGCAATTAGTGAATAAAAGTTCAATAATTAGTAATATCGAAAAAGTACTGGAGGATACTTTCTTAGCTAATAAATAGTAATGGCCGAGGTTATTCCACTTAAAATTATGGAGTGGAATGCTCGATCTGCTGTAGCAAATAAAAACAGCTTGCAGGAATTTTTAAACTCTAGTAAAGTAGATATTGCTCGTATCAGTGAGACTTGGCTTAGTAAAAATGTCGTTTTCGTGGCTATAATATGATCCAAAATGATGGCAATGGTGGTTTTGCCATGTTTTGCCATCAGTCAATTGATTTTTGAGAATTGAAAATTGATAAAAATCCATGAAAAATCGCTATCCCAACGTGAAACCGACAAATATTCAATCCTAATTGATCCCACTAATTTAATAGTGCCGGTTATATAAAAAATGAACTGAGTAAAATAGAAAAATTGAACCGGTCAGGAAATTAGAAAAAATATATATCAAACTATGGTGACATGATCCACATATTAATGAGAATAAAAAACGATTTTTTCTACAACAGGCATCAACTACTTTTCTCGCAGGTCTAAAAGAACCCTTAGGTTCAACAATTAGAGTTATGAGACCCCCTACCTTAACAATCGCTTTACAATATATACAAAAGGAGAATAATATCCGCTATTTACAAAGAGGAAATAATTCACATCCACAGCAACCTTCGTCTAATAAAAGACATCAATCACAGTTTTCTCAACACTCTACATCTTTTCAAAATGATTCCAGACCACAACAATGGCAAAATAACCAACAGAAACCATTTCATCAAGTTACAATTAACGTGAATCCTAGACAAATACCCCCTTAACGATATTTTACAAATCAACAAGTTTTTGGTAAACCCCAAAGTCCTCAACCTCAACAAAGACCCACACAAAATCCTAAACCTATTCCTATGAGTATTTCAAGTACTCTTCCTACTCCACGACATCCTCCTTCAAATTTTAACAGTCATACCTCAGAGATAATATACTCAAAGAGTTTGGACTTCTGGAGAACTTTTCAATTTTGACCAAGATAATTACAATGCCAATACTGACATGAATGAACATTATGAAAGTGACGATATTGTTTATAGTACGGACGATTATAATGAAAATTTTCGGTTGAATACGGTACGGATTTCGGTAACAAAAATTAACGTCCTCTGTGACAAAATAGAATTACTTTACTTAGTTATCCAAAACCCTCCATTAAAACTCCTCATTGACACTGGTCCAACAGAATCATTCTTAAATCCTGATATTTGCTTTAAACATTTCGAAGATAATATTAAGCACGAGCTATTTATAGTATGTTCAGTTTTTCAAACTCATTCTTAAGAATATTCTGCACAAATTTCATGTTTTAAAGAATTTAAAAATAATAAAAATTTGTAATTTGGACTGTTCAAACTCAACAAGATTTTTGACGGTCTCATAGATTTAGATAATCTCAAACTTTTAAAAGATACAAACGTTGCCAATCAATCTGGTAGACGGTGCCTTTATTTCTTGAACGTGTTTGGATTGTTTAGAAGCGGTCGCCATTTTTGGAAGCGGCGATTTATTATTGTAATGTGTTTGTTACGGGGTGGTATTCGACGTGCATTGGCCTCCCAACTGAAAGTGTTGCTGGTCACCCGGGGGGTCATCTTACAGGAATAAAACAACTACCTGTAGCACTGGTATACGTTCTATTTATCACTTAAACTTACTACTATACATTATACTACTTATTACTTAACACTAATATTAATAGTCATTGTACTAGTTGAATCTTATGATTGTTAGTAGCTAAGAGAGGGAATATTTGAATATGGTATCTACTATGGATTATATTTATAATGGAATCCATTATAATATAACTGAAAATAATGCCACTCATGAACTCTTGAATGGTAAGTGAATGAAATCTAAAGAGGTTAGGAATATAATCTATATAGTAATTTCAGATAGATTAGAATATACATCTTTTTTTTAATTGGTAGATACTGAGTATTTTGCTGATTACATTATACGAAAATGAAATCTAAATTTCTAGAGTTGAAGAGTTAAATGCAACTGCTGAGAATATACAAGTAGCCCATGGTATGTACCTACCTATTTTTATTCAAATTTCAAATATTTTCATGGATAGTATATTGTTTCATAACAAATCTAAATAATTGAAGTATTTTATTATTTGTAGAGGCAGTTTTTATCTGGACTGCAAAAACTACCAGATTGTTAGTTACATAATACGGTAACAGAATAGACAATTTTAGAGATCCTAAAATGAAAAAAAGAAGTTGTGATCGCAAATTTGTGAAGTATTTCTTAGGCAGGGATATACAGTTACCGGAGATTTTCCTGACCGCAAAATGCGTAATATGAAGCATCATTATAAGACTGTGGATAACAACAAAAAAGCACAACTGGTCAAGGACTGATTGTTTGGGAATATTTCGATTCATTTAACACAATATTTGCAAATTATAAGACAAAAATCAGGATTGAACCAACAGAGTGCAAAACTCTCCATCACAAGCAACAGCTTTATGTTCCAATACTCAGTTTTTTTATTACATCCCCTCCCACAACTTTCATTATCCTCTACTCCATCTTCCCTGGTTCCCGGCTCATTTTCCCCTCATCAAAAGCAGGCCCTTCAAGAATAAAACGTAATGATTCAGATAATTCTGACTTTCCATCGTTGACGTTGACGTATGACAGATAGTAGATAATCATATAACCTCAATTTAAAATCCCAACGTTGTGGATTTTCAACCGGCGTCCAGAACCAACAGTTCAACTACAAACGTTTGAAACAGTGGAATGCATCAGCTTGATCTGGTGAACGCGCCCATAGATTCTTCTTAAACCAAGCGCCTGGCGAATTGATCACTTATCACTCTTTCTCCCATCGAGTGAAACCATCGCACCCTATTGTCTGTGGTATAGGGATCACAGAATACCATTCGACAAACTAGATATCACCACTAGCAGTGATTGAGGTGAACTACTATCATTTTCCTCGCTGTGATTTTATCCACAAACTCACCGCAAATGAGATATCCGGGAAGAAATACTTCTTTTGCTATCTTCCAAACTTTTGTCATTATAGTAGAGATTCATCATTTTATATCAATTTTCTCTATTTACTTTTAACTTGATTGTAAAATATTTTTTGATCGCAGCTTTGTTACATCAATTTTATTGCCTCTTCAGATCTTTATAATGAGGTACCATTTTCTATTTGTTGTAGCCTGATGATGGTAATTGTTCCCGAAACTAGTTGCAAGTTTTGAGTCCCAACGGACATTAAATATATTGTGGTTTGACTTTGAGTTTCATTGAACCCTTTATTTGGATTCTAACCGCATTTGAGGTATTAATGAGCTCTTAGTCTTCTTAATTAGACAATGAAGAAGATATACCATCTCAACAAAACAATGCGGATGAGTCTCAGCTTGATCACGCCGTAAGGCCCTCCGAAAGTGAACCATCCCTGATATCTCCAATCCCACACAAAAAAAAACGCAGAAAAACTATGATGAAGAAATACTGCAGGTTCTAAAAGCAAGCAACAAGGGACCAACTCAAGCAGAAATATGGGCTTTGGTAAAGGGAAGCAATAAAAAGAAAGACTTGGATTAAGGTAAGTTATTTTTAATGTCCCTGTTACCGGCATTAAAAAATATAACGAAGAGAGAAAGTATTTTCTAAGAATCGAATTTATGATTACAATTCTTAGGTATGATAGGACTCACAGGCAAAGTGTTACAACAGAGACATCATTTCAAAATTCCGAATGTCCGTAGCAAAATTCTACTGTTTCATATCAGTTTCAAAGTAATGGAATAGCAAATCATGGAGATAGACGATATGGATATTATACGGCTCGGGAAACAAATATTGCAACAAACTCTTGGGTCCAACGATGCAACCATACTTCCACTGCTTTACCGAATGAACAAGTACAACATACAATCAATTACCACTTGTAGTCGCCAGGTTCATACATGTCTGACAGGTATGGACATTGGACACGACTCGGACTTGCTTTCGCTAGGAAATGATGAAGACATGTTATCTCCAGGTTCCAAAGATCTGCCATAAATGTAATAACCTTTATTAATACCTAATATTACGTAAACTAATAAAAGTATCAAACAGTAAAGTGTTCTTACCTTAATATAACTGATAATCTCTCCTCAAGCAAAATACACTATCCCATATTAGTATCTAGGAACGATAATTGCGTTTTTAAGACAGCCAACAGCTCATTAAAAGAATTTAAGGACATTCTATGATAATTAAAAAACTTTTCTGGGTATTCCTGTAGAGCAGTAGTCGCCAACCTGTCGATCGCGAGCTACCGGTAGCTCGCGGAGGCCATTCTGGTAGCTCTCACAACGATTTTAATTTAAAAAAATACAAACTTCGAAAGTCAGAGAAGCTTATAAAAATTCTATAAAAAATCTAATTGTCATAATATTAAACATAAAGTCGCGGCAACGTTGCGGTGAGCGATCTGCCGGTGACGCCATCAAGAATCGACTAGAACCGATCAACCGGGCCAGAACGATCAGGATTGCTTTGAACGGGATAAGTACGCACGGCGCAGCGACATTGCGCTTAGTTTGAAACTGAACACGTAACCAACGTCCAGCGGTGAACAACAAAAAATTATATCATGGCAAGCAGTTGTAAGAAGGTGAAGACATACCACTTTCATTCGAAATGGGGAGAACAATACTTTTTAACAGAAGTTGAAGAGAAAAATGTGTGTTTGTTATGTAATACTTCGGTATCCGTTGCTAAAAAAGGAACTATTGAGAGACATCATAAAACTGTACATTCTAATTTTAAAAAATCATTCCCACTACATTCTGCCGCCAGAAAGGAGAAACTGAAACAAAAAAAGTAGTTAATTGGACAACAATCAATATTTTCAAGAACAGTCAACAAAAATAAGGCTGCAACTGGAGCATCGTACCGTGTATCCCAGATAATTTCACAAAAAAGATTCTTATGAAGATGGGGTAATGATAAAACAGGCGTTTTTAGAAGCTGCTTATTCGTTATTTGCCAACTTTAGAAATAAAGACGAGATAGTTTCAGCTATAAAATCTATGCAACTTTCTGCTAAAACAGTGATGAGACGTGTAGAAGTAATGAGCAATGATATTTTTTACAGTTAAGAACTGACTTAGATAACTGTGTTTATTTTTCATTTCAACTGGATGAATCAACAGATGTCGCTGACACTGCCCAGATGGCCATGTACGTCAGGATGGTTTTTAGTGATTTTACGATTAAAGAAAAACTTTTGAAGTTTATTCCACTGAAAGGACACACTACTGGACAAAGTGTTGTATTCTCATTTGAAAAATATTATTTCTTCCAAGAAAATTCCTATATCGAAATTAGTAGGCTTGACAACCGATGGCGCTCCAGCTATGGTAGGTTGCGATAAGGGTCTGGTGGCGTTATGTCGTAAAGATGAAACATTTCCGCAATTTCTCTGTTACCACTGCATTATCCATCAGCAATAATTATGTGGAAATTTCCTGAAACTAAACAACGTTATGTAGCTGGTAGCAAAAATTGTGAACAAGATTAGAGCTCAAGCGTTACAAAGAAGATTATTCAAAACCTTGGCCGATGAAGTTGACTGTCAATACGAGGACCTACTCCTTCATTCTGAAGTTCGATGGTTAAGTAGAGGACGGGTGCTGAAACGTTTTAATGATGTGCTACCTGGCATAGTTCAATTTTTCAAACAACGCGATGAACCGACTCCGGAACTAGAAAATTCAATCTGGCTTAGAGATTTTGGTTTTCTCGTTGACATTATAGAGAAATTAAACGAACTAAATTTGCAGCTTCAGGGGAGAGACAAAGAACTAGCGGAAATGATTTCTGATATAAAAGCATTTATCAAAAATCTGGAGTTTGGGGAACACATGATACTATGATCTGAGAGAGCTGGTTCACCCGAAACTCTCCAATTTTTTACTATATGTTTCAGATCCTGTGTTGCCAGTGTGACATTTCAAACTTCTTCTTACGTCATCCCTGTTACTAGAGTGGGGGTATTCCATATATTGTGGATATTAAAGTTTTGATTGAGGATATATTTTAAAAGTGGCTCACCTCTTTGGTTCGTGCTGCTACTGCCCCAAACGGTGTTGTGTGCATTGGCATCACATACTGAAGGTGGAGGTAGTCTCTTTTCTCCACAGTACTTCACCAGCCTTTGTTTTTCTGGGGGTGGTGTTAATAATCATTCACACCCTTCAATAATTTTGTAAACATTGTTTATGAAGATGTTAAGATAGATGGTATCAAAGTAAAAATTAAGCTGAAATTATAAGCAGTAAAAATGCCAATTGGCTATTTCTCCTCAGCACATAATCTCTTTGTTTTTATTGTGAAATTTTTTTTCTATTTTAGATAGATGGTTGTCTGCAAGTTGTCGCCAATATAGTTGCGTCAATAGCTAGAGTATCACTTTTATTGGGCCAGTAGGGTGTTTTAGAGTAGATGAAGTATATGCAGTTGTTCAATGAGCAATTGAAACTCCTCCACACTTGACTATTATCTGATTCAGCCCTATTACTTGATAACTATTATTTATGTACTACCGGGCACAAAGTACCTATTTACGGGCGCAATTTGATACTACGTTTTGCTCCTTGCACCAATTTGAAAATTTCTGAAATATTTGCATGTACTTGCTTTTCGACTTCAAAATGGTTCCCTATACATAAATACAGAGGGTTCCGAGTTATACCGACTTTTTAAAAAATGTGAACATTTCGAGAAAAATTAATAACTCATTGATATAATTAATTCTAGCGAATTTTCTCTTACAGCTCAATCGTCGGACATTCGTTGAAAGTATTCCACGATTTAGTACTGAACATCTTTTTACAGGGTGTTCATAATTTTCGGTTAAACTTTGGGATCATTCAATTTGTAATATCGGTCTTATTTTAAATGGAACACCCTGTATTTTAATAATTCACCATTTTCAAAAAAAAATGTTCTCTTTCGAATGGTATGAGGGTGTCCTATACCTAGGTATTATACTTTTCGTGCAATTCTCTTTAAATTTTATACTTATTATCTTGACAAAATTTTTGTAAAATAAAACAGTGAAGCTGCTAATAAATATTCACACTTATTGTTCTTGAGTTACACTAACTCTTTTTTTACCGATAAGTAATGAAACAAAAACACATTATTAATAAAGCAAATACATAAATACTACGAAACGAACCACAAATTATCAACAGCAAAAATTGTAAAAAAACTATAATGGATGCTTGTCATCTTATGCAATGAAACACGTGATTCTGGCTTCAAACTATCTACTTACATTATTCATACATATCGGATGTTATAGACGCAAAAGCGTCCTAAATTATTAATTTCATATTGTAGAATATTTTAATTATAACCCCATTCGAAGAAATCCATCTTGGTCAGTTCTGGTGACCTAGCTGGCCAATTACAATGACTTCCCCTACCTATCCATTTATGTCTTAATTTTCTATTAAGGTAGTTCCTAACAGCACGGGAAAATGAGTGAGAAAAGTGATCTAAAGCTACGTCTAATTGTAACCACATTTTCTTTCTTATGATAAGTGGTAGGTTTTCGAAAAGAATCTAGATATTTTCCAAAAAACTCAAAAATTTTCTTCTGTCCAGGTGTCCGTCAAAAACATACGGGCCGATGACATATTCGCCCACAATCCCTCCCCAAACGTTTACACTCATCCGTGTTGGGGCTATTATATCATGTACTATGATCAAAAAGGATGGATAAAGTATTATTATCATTATATTATTATTATAGTAATTTTTCATGTACTGCTTTGAATAATTTGTTGTTCGTTTCGTATTATTTATGTATTTGCTTTATGAGTTTTTGTTTTATTATGTACTCAAATACTTACCGGTAACAAAAGAGTTAGAGTACCATAGGAACTACAAGTGTGCATATTTATTAGCAGCTTCACTGTTTTATTTTACAAAAACTTTGTCAAGATAATTAGTATAAAATTTAGATAGAACTGCAGATGTTTTAAAATCGATTTAGCATACAATTTTGAGAAAATTGCAAATTGCGCGAAAAGTATAATACCTAGGTATAGGACACCTTTATACCATTCGAAAGAGTACATTTTTTTGAATATGATGAATGTCCGACTATTGAGCTGTGAGAGTAAATTAGCTAGAATTTATTATATCAATAAGTTATTAATTTTTTTCGAAATGTTCACATTTTAAAAGGAGTCAGCATAACCCGGAACCCTCTGTATTTAGGTATGGGGAACTATTATGAAACGGTATTTTATTTTTTGGAGGCAATCAGAAAATGCAATAAAATAAAGGGTGTACCATAAGAAAAAATATAACTTTGATACGCCACACTTTGTTGGAATATCCTGTATATTTCAAAATAAATTCAGAATGTAGCCTATTTGAATGTACAAACTACTGAAGTGACAAACATTCCAAAATTTTCACCGTTTCGCCATAAACCTCCGACCCGTTAGTCGTAATTCACCCTGTATACGTCGACCCCTTAGCTGACTGAAAAGGAGTCCTTAGAAAAAGAACGAGAGAGTAAATTATCTTTAAAGAGTTCTGGGCAGAAAGTCAAACGTGAAATAGTTCCCTAAGAAATAGTCAATTACTCTGAATCAGACATATCCGTTTTACTTTGACAAAAAAATGTATACCTAAACAGGTAATTCATAGTCGTGGACAAAGTATAGTATTCTACCCGCATATAATGGCTATTGTACACTTAGGTGTTACGCATCATCGCGAATAATACGCATCATTATATGCTTGTTGAATAATATACTATTCGCGCGAACTTTCTTGAATGTTAAAATAGTACATATATTAAAGTATAAGTGGATATTAAGGTCTTTAAAACGCGCGATTTTTCGAGCACGACTGCAAAGCCGGAGTTCTCGGAGTAGAGCAATGGGCTTGTTCAAGAAAAAAATTTTAATTTAAAAATAGAAACTCATTTTAAACGGATTCCCAAAATTTTAGATTTTTCCCCGAACGTTTAAACCCTCAAATTAATTAAAGAAATTGGATTGAACGAAAACGGGGCGTGGTTACCTGTGACGTCACAGTGCATGTGCCCTACCTAACGTTTGAAACGCCGCGAGTCGATAGCTATGTGGAAGTGTACTGTTTGTTTATTGCATTATATATTTTATTTTGTAATAAACAAAACGCTGGACTTTTGATTGAGCTGTTTCTTTATTTTATTATATACCTCATGAGTGAGAAGGAAGTGGTAAATAAGTACTGTTTGGTTCCCGACAGTCCTAGCACATCCAAGAATGCACCAGAAAAATATATGTAGGGGAGGGTGGTACACATTGAAACAGGGTACACAATGAAACATTGCAATTTGCTAATTTGAATGTGCCGCTACAACGCCACTAGCGCTGTCGTGAATAAGTCTTATGATGTTGCATCAGCCACCCGTTAGTTGCTTTTGATATTCGGAAGAGTACACATTTCATGACCCAATTTGTTTTTTTGTGTCTTAAAGTAAAAAAAGGAAGCCAATATAAAAAGGTTTGTTATTTACAATTGAGCAGTTTTAGTGTGCGTTTATATTTGTTATGAATAATTAGGGTATGCATTTCTTAACCTATAAAATATTTTGTACAGAAATATCCTTGTCTTAGATTTACTTCCAATTAAAAAAAAGTGCGTAGTGGTACACATTGAAACATAAGGTAGTGGTACACAATGTTACACCTTGTGTCTTTCTGACCGTGGAATTTTTCGTTGTAGGCAACCATGGTAAGGAAGAAGAATGAGCGAACAAGAGCTAAATTTACAGGAGATCAAATGACCGCAGCAGTCCAAGAGGTCAAACTAAATGGTACTTCCTACCGCATTGCTGCAGATATGTTTGATGTGAATTTTGTCACATTAAGGCGTTATGTGCTAAAGGAACGAAATGACCCTTATATTAAAATGGAGCCGAATTATGCTGTTAGATCAATATTTAGCACCGAGCAAGAAAGATCTTTATCTGAATATTTAAAGACCTGTAGCAAAATAGCATTTGGGTTAAATACTCAAAAAGTGAGAGAGCTGGCATATGAAATGGCGCTCAGAAACAATATTAATATGCCAGATTACTGCAGAAGGAATAAGAGTGCGAGTAAGGATTGGCTAAGAGCTTTTATTAAAAGAAATGCGTCTTTAAGTATTAGAAAGCCAGAAGCTTGCTCTTTATCCAGGCTTACTTCTTTCACAAAACCTAATGTTGAAAGATTTTTCCTACAGTTTGAGAAAATATAGTACAGTGTGTAAAAGCCAAATGGAATAAATTCATTATTTCGGTTACTGTACATATTTATAAAAAATCCCGAAACACGTCAAATTTAAATTATAACTTGACATTCTTTAACGTGAAAATGCAACCCCTACCTTCAACCCCCTTAGAATGACAGGTACAACCCCCAATTTTTTAAATGGGAAGTATAGGCTTGTGATATATCATTTGAAAGGTCTCTTCATTCTCTATTCAAAAATGTTATTGTTTTTAAATTTAATGCAAAAATTAACATAAAAAAAATTAATATCATGTTGTTACCGAAATTCGCTACAATACAATCAAAAACTAAAATGTAATGCAAAACGTAATAAAATGTAGAACACGAAAAAGAACTATGAATGTTAATGAAGTAGATGTTCAAAATGTTCTCCGCGAACGTCTTGGCAACATCCTAATCTCAAATAAAACTGTCTTCTAACATTATTTAACATATCAGGCGTGATCGACCTAATCGCAAGCGTTATTCGTTCTTTTAAGTCATTTAAATCAGAAGGTTTAGTTTTGTACATATGGCTCTTCACATATCCCCATAAAAAGAAATCTAATAATGTAAGATCAGGTGATCGCGCTGGCCATTCAATCGATCCTCGCCTCCCTATCCACCGATTGGGAAATATTGTATCGAGGTACTGCCGGACATTAAGTTGGTAATGTGGTGGTGCTCCATCCTGCTGAAACCATATCGTATTCGCTGGAACTTGAGGATTACCTGGATCAGGATATAAATTTGCCAACGTTGGAATGACATCATTTTGAAGTAGTGCCAAATAATTGTTGCCATTCAAGTTGCCCTCAATAAAAAAGGGACCAATTATATTGTTCCCTACAATCCCTGCCCAAACATTAACCTTTTGAGGGTATTGAGTGTGTTCTTCTCTCATCCAGTGAGGATTTTCCGTGGACCAGTAGCGGCAATTTTGCCGATTAGCATGACCGTTAAGTAAAAAAGTACACTCATCAGAAAACATAACGTCTTCTAATTGGATAATATTGTTATCCAACATGTCCATCATTTGCTCACAAAAAAAAGTTCTCCTATCAAAATCGTCTTCCATGAGCTCCTGAGTAGGTATCATCTTATGTAATAAGTACCAAGGGTGGAATGATGGAAAACATCACCCAGTATAACAAATTTGAAGTATATTCATTACAAAATTAATTTCATAAAAATATAAACATCACCCAGTATAACAAATTTGAAGTATATTCATTACAAAATTAATTTCATAAAAATATAGTTTATATTAAAGTAACGTAGCAAAGTTCAATCAGACTAAACAATGCTGATAATGCACAATGACACAATTACAAAGTAACCCAAAAGGAAACCTAGTTTGGAATACACGAGTTCGCTGATGAAGCAAAGCGATCGTGGGTTACAAAGTACACGTGTGTCCAATAAGAAAGCTAGAAATGAAAAAGTGGTGAAAAGCTGACTGGGCAAAAATTGCCCAAAGCTGGACGAGATAGAAAAAACGACGAGGCAGTTGGGTCACGAGCACGGTTGCGAGCGGTTGCCTCATAGTGTTCGCGGTTAGCGGTCATCTGGAAAAATCCAGAGTTATATTTTGACTTGTAAGACGAAAGTAGCGCGGAGTCAAAATAAGTTTCGTTTCGACACCGGAGTAATTTCTTCGAGAGAGCGTCTACTGTAGCGCTTAAAGTGTAATTCGGTAAAGAGGGTAGCGAACGGCCAAATAAGATTTGCTAGAGGCAAACAGGTTCGATAAAAAGTCTACCCTATCCGATACTGTGTTGGTGTCAGTTAATAAGCCGGATAAGAAGTCTCCAGCATCATTGGATTGCATCCTACCTGCACTTGGTGAGTCTGATTGATCTTATACTAACTGTGAAGCAAATATTTTTGTAGTTTGGTTAGCCTGTATTTTATTGCCACCTCATGCATAGATTGTTTATTATATTTTATTTTCTAACTTTACACATATTTAATTTTATTATATATATATGCTTAAATAAGGGATTCAGCCGTATTCCTCAAAACTGAGAGAATTAATAATTTATCAATGTAAGTTATTAAATTTATACACGTAACCTTTAATTATGGTTTCGTTCATTTTCAATTAACTGAAGTTATTATCATAGTCATTTTTTTAGTATTAATATTATCATTTCATTATTTAATTTATATCAAGTGTTATTATTATATTTCATTACTCATTTTCTATTCTTTTTTTTTAATAAACCCATTTAAATTCGGTAACGCTTGGTTTGTTTTCATACACAGGTATCCCCTAAAAACTACTTAGTAAATTAGTAGTAATACCTTATCCTGAACCTTATACCAGACGTAACCCTACACATAAAGACCTCTCATTATCAACAACAACTGATAGCAGCGGAGGCCGGATCTATCCTTTCGGACTTTTCTTACAGGAGTCGTTGATTCCTGTTTCCCACGTACTCGTGGGTGGTGACAGCCAGCTACGCTGCCTTCTTGTTATTTTCAGGGACACGCCAGGAGAATTTTACTTTTCCAGGTTCCGGCTCGTGAAACTCGGCACCAAGGTGTTCTCTGGAGTAGCAGCTTTTACGGTGGACCAGCAGTTTTTAGTTTCTCTATCACAGGTTATTGATTACGGTGGTTTTTACCGGTTATTATATTGGTGAGTAACGGCCGCCGGTATTACATTGGTGACAGCGGTTTTCGGATTTTTTTGTATTTTTCTTTCAGTATAGGAAGAACAAAGGGTTACGTCATTACCACATTCCTCCGCTCCCATAGATAAAATTCAATTTTAATTTTTGAAATCTATTAATTTTTTTTTCAAGAAAATATTATTTGATAAAATTACCGTAACAATACAGTTACATATAAATAATAAATTGCAAGAAAGAAAAAATTTGCATATTCAACGTTAGTTCATATGAGAAATAACTAACTTTGTTTTGTCACAGTAACTTCGCTGATGTAGGTATTCTTTACCATTGTCTGTGAAATACTTATGGGTGCAAGGTCACTAGAAAAATAAAGAGAATGAAATCATATTAGTAGACAGGGCAGTCTTTTAGAATATATTTAATTATTAAAATAATTATATGCAATTTTTTTTATTACATATAAAAGGAAATTTTATTATATTCAAAGTTAAAATAATTAGGCACAAATAAATAAGTAATAAATTACTATTTTATTAGCAAAATATTTTTTTTTAATCCTAATTAGTTAATTTTATTCTATTTTTTTTTGCACAATTGCAAAGGAATAAACTTCCTAGAGGTACATAATCTCAAACCGCAGAATCAAAAAAAAAAACCCAACTCGCAACCATCCCCAGCTCGCAACCAACCCAACTCATATCCCCTCCCCCTCCCAAGAGTTTTTGTTTGTTTTGATTCTTTTTCAGAAGTTTCTACAAAAGGTAAGCTAGTTTAGTGCTGTGTGCTTATTAGAGTTGAATATACCAAACTACAAAAATGCCTACTAACACTAATATAGGTGCTAATCAACAAACGTCCGAAGCAGCCGTCACATTCGCAGCTGAAGCTTCAACGGCTTCTGGACCATTGGTGGTGCAATTGCCGCCACAACCACAAGGGGTAATTGCGGCAACATTATCTGATTTTAACGGCGAGGTTATTGTCGCATAGTCAAAATATAAATTAAACATGAATTCCGATAGTACAACAAACTATCTAATTAGTCCCCATGTGAATTTAACACATAGGGAAGAAGGTAGTTACTTACTGACCTTAAAGTGCATATAAAATATGACAAACTTTTTTTTATTTTCTTATTTTAATTTCCTTCCTCTTCAATAAAACATAATATGTTTCATACGGACATTTTTTAGATGTCGATATAAATGCAAGGTCAATAACCTGCAGATCCAAAATAGGGGCAACAAGTCAAGAGATTGACATATAAAAGTAAAGTGCAAATGAGTTAAGAGCGGAAACACACGCGTCTTCAGGAGTCAGTACTGTGGAATGAACGTGTAGACGAGGCTTAGGTGGAAACAAATACTACACAGAGGGAAGGTCGAGGAATACGACATTAAAAGATAAAAATAATGTGGTAACAGACGTTTTGTCACGTGGCGAATTATCGTCGGATGATTTTACTTATATGGTAACCAGAGCACAGACAAAGCTAGCAAATAAAAATATTTTTGGTAGACTTGATTCTAATCTAGAGAATAGGACTGATCACCCTGGACTCATAGAATTATTAACGCGACCAAAGTATTCTTTTCAACTTTGTCCGATGTAACAAAAAGATTTTGAGAAAATAATAAAAAATAGATGAAATATGTAAGCACCCATAAGTAGTACAAAAAAAAGTACATTTTGGGCAACGTGTCAAAATAAAAATTGACAATGATAGATACTAAATTGCAGTACAAGTAACTAAAGTACAGTGTCTGCGAAAAATTTAGTTACAAGGTGATACCCATTTTGCTTCACACCCGAGGCCAGCAAATAAGCTGAACGTGTAAATACACGTGTTACGAGGTATCAAAGAAGAAATAATAATTGCAAGTTTAATATTGTAATAAATACCCCATGAAGGGAAGTGCTAAACGCAGAAAAAAAGGTAGAATTAAAGGAAATAAAATTGCCAAAATTAGGCAGATAAAGGAATAAATACCCCATAAAGGGAAGTGCTAAATGCAGGAGAAAAAATTATTAAAGGAAATAAAGTTGCCAAACTAGGCAAATAAAGGAGTAATAAACCCAAAAAGGGGATAGGTTAATAAAAAGTTATAGAAAGCGTACAATAAAGGCCAAGCAAGGCTAACAAAATACATTGTACAGGAAATAGTATAAAAGTAGGTAGGGAGAAAAAGAAAAAAAAGAAATTTTATACATTTACACAGCCGGTAAAGTAAAATTTTTTTTTCAAGTATTTGAAGCAAAACCTACGACAACAAATGTTTATATATCGCTTGCATACCTATACATGGTGAAGTTCAAGTTCAAGGACACAAAAGCAGCTGATATTTGAATAAACAATTACTGGTGATCCAGTTACAAAATGCGAGATTACGATTAACGTAAGTTCGCCAGAACCGGACTGGATTGAAGGTATAATAATTAAAAATGTCGAAAGCGACATAGGTGAATATTGCTATAACGAAATTTCAAAGGAAAAGAGTTTGAAAATAAAACACGGATCAGTGAATCCGAATTAAAAGGTGCAGAATATGGAGAAAACTACTAGGAGAGTAGATAAGAAGGAAAATTTTAGCGGAAAGTGTCTGCTACAACAGAGAAACGCATTAACCCACCCTAACGACACAGAAATGGCAATCAAAACAAACGTATCCGTAGTAGGTCGACGCTCTACCTACCAAAATTGAGGGGAAGTGTCAAAATGAAGTACGAGGGTTAGTTTAACGTACCTGCGCGATGCCCTATGGTTACTGTGGATACTAACAGGCAACATCCCTGGACCACGTTGAATCGACACTCCACTACATTAAGGCAAGCACCCAAGATAAGGTAACGCTAGTAGCAAGGACAACCGGTTCATTATCTTAATAAGATATTTTGATTACCTGTACAAAGGGTTTTCGCAAAGTGAAAAAATTGGGGTTTCTCGTCAGTTGTTTCTAGTTAGGTTAATTAGTGCAGCAGTTTCCTCGTACAGGGGAAACCAAATAATTTCAGCAACGAACAATGGTTTATTTTTATCAATTTTTTTTTATTTTGTAAATTATTTACTTAAAGAAAACTAGAAGGGGTTATTCAACTTAGATAAGTATGGTTACAGAAAACCAAGTATATTATTTCACTATTATTCTAAATTAGTTAGCAAGTGAAATAAGAAGGGAATATTCAACTTAGATAAGGCTACAGGAAGCCAAGAAAATTTTTTTATATATAAATTTTCTTTTGTGTCAGCTATTGACAGTACACATTAAGGGGATTACTTAATCTATATAAGGCAATAAGAAGCCACTAACAGTTTTAAGGTATTTTTTTCATAATTTTTTTAAGTAAATCATTGACATTACATCCAAAAGATTTTAGGTAATCTGGACAGGGCTACAGGAAGCCATTAACATTTTTTATTTTTTTTGTCTTCCAATGAACACAAAGGGTTCACTTCAGTTAGAGAAAGCTAGAAGCAGCCACAGTTGGTCATAATTCTTTCACTGAAAAAGGAACTTTACTACATTAGAACTTATAAAAGCAAATAGTTACAATTATGTAATGTGATTATAAGTACCAAACAACAGAATACAAGTACATTAATAGGTGCATGTACACTGTTAATATCATTAACTTTTATTTTTTTTATATACATTGTTATGGTTATTTTTTTATATTTTTGTCACATTTAGAATAAGAAAAGTGCGTAGTGAATCGGAGCTCATTGAACTCAAATTTTATCGAACGGAAGAAAACAGAACCAAAATTAGGAGAAAATGGTCAACCGACACAATACCATGACTACTCTAACGCTAATCTTCGCCATACTACATGGAACACATGGTTTAATAGCCTACGATTGTACGGACGCGAAAATTAACGCAACGGTAATATCGTTAAGAGACATTTAACCGGGCGTGCCCCCAATTAAACATACGTAAGTGGAACAGTGTCAGTTGTTGTTTCAACGGAACACAAATGGTATGGAGCTGCAACGTCGAAGTGACAGAATTAACTTTACGTCGTATATAGAAATCTACATTATCTATGTGGAGTAATAATAAATAGTTTAAGAATTTATCAAACCATAGGCTGCGGAGTAGCTATATTCGCAGGCATTTGGTCAAGCTTAACGTCATGGGTACTACACAAAAACGACCTGAAGAAGAAATCCAAAGAAGAGATTGAACTCACTAAACACGACGAGGAAAACCCTCAAGAAACCCATGGACAAGCATCCAGCACTGCTCACTGGACTGACTCGCGCGACAATATAAACTCTCCATAAAAAGTGCGCGGAACAAACTTTTATTACCATAGTTTTAAGTTAATAATTAACAAAAACACTTTAAAGTCAAGTGCAAACAGAGTGCGTGGCAAACAAAAATCGCAATCGTATGGCTAACAACAACTAAAAAGGAGTCAACATTACAAGGAAATGTAAATCCCACCAGAACTTGGTGCAACAAGCAACTTATCATACTTTCGGTCCTTAGACCACCCTAAACTATTCAGACAACTGTTTGTCAAATCTCAAATCGTCCTCGCCCATTCCACGGGCACAGTATTGGAACCATTATTGGTTTCTCCCCCAATGTTTCCGCCAAACTAGTAATGCACTAGCAGCAATGAAGGACACTTTACCCTTCGTTGTACGAATTATTTTTCAACCACAAAAAATGTATATCCCATTACAATATGAAAGATGGATGAGGCCAATGGTAAAATGGCCCAACCACCCAGCAGAGCCGAGGAGCAGCAAAGCGCAACAGGGGAGTCATAGGTATTACATCAAGACAAAAGGAAAAGACTGTGCGGACGAACAATGAAAAAGTGTCTCAGTGCCACGGTAAATTCGCGGTAATATGTAACGCAGTGGCGCAACTTTGTACTTAGATAAGTTTAGCGTAAGGGGAGCACGTAAAAGGTGTTGGACAGGTAAGTCCAACACTTTTTCAAAGGGGGTGGCAATGTAATAAGTACCAAGGGTGGAATGATGGAAAACATCACCCAGTATAACAAATTTGAAGTATATTCATTACAAAATTAATTTCATAAAAATATAAACATCACCCAGTATAACAAATTTGAAGTATATTCATTACAAAATTAATTTCATAAAAATATAGTTTATATTAAAGTAACGTAGCAAAGTTCAATCAGACTAAACAATGCTGATAATGCACAATGACACAATTACAAAGTAACCCAAAAGGAAACCTAGTTTGGAATACACGAGTTCGCTGATGAAGCAAAGCGATCGTGGGTTACAAAGTACACGTGTGTCCAATAAGAAAGCTAGAAATGAAAAAGTGGTGAAAAGCTGACTGGGCAAAAATTGCCCAAAGCTGGACGAGATAGAAAAAACGACGAGGCAGTTGGGTCACGAGCACGGTTGCGAGCGGTTGCCTCATAGTGTTCGCGGTTAGCGGTCATCTGGAAAAATCCAGAGTTATATTTTGACTTGTAAGACGAAAGTAGCGCGGAGTCAAAATAAGTTTCGTTTCGACACCGGAGTAATTTCTTCGAGAGAGCGTCTACTGTAGCGCTTAAAGTGTAATTCGGTAAAGAGGGTAGCGAACGGCCAAATAAGATTTGCTAGAGGCAAACAGGTTCGATAAAAAGTCTACCCTATCCGATACTGTGTTGGTGTCAGTTAATAAGCCGGATAAGAAGTCTCCAGCATCATTGGATTGCATCCTACCTGCACTTGGTGAGTCTGATTGATCTTATACTAACTGTGAAGCAAATATTTTTGTAGTTTGGTTAGCCTGTATTTTATTGCCACCTCATGCATAGATTGTTTATTATATTTTATTTTCTAACTTTACACATATTTAATTTTATTATATATATGCTTAAATAAGGGATTCAGCCGTATTCCTCAAAACTGAGAGAATTAATAATTTATCAATGTAAGTTATTAAATTTATACACGTAACCTTTAATTATGGTTTCGTTCATTTTCAATTAACTGAAGTTATTATCATAGTCATTTTTTTAGTATTAATATTATCATTTCATTATTTAATTTATATCAAGTGTTATTATTATATTTCATTACTCATTTTCTATTCTTTTTTTTTAATAAACCCATTTAAATTCGGTAACGCTTGGTTTGTTTTCATACACAGGTATCCCCTAAAAACTACTTAGTAAATTAGTAGTAATACCTTATCCTGAACCTTATACCAGACGTAACCCTACACATAAAGACCTCTCATTATCAACAACAACTGATAGCAGCGGAGGCCGGATCTATCCTTTCGGACTTTTCTTACAGGAGTCGTTGATTCCTGTTTCCCACGTACTCGTGGGTGGTGACAGCCAGCTACGCTGCCTTCTTGTTATTTTCAGGGACACGCCAGGAGAATTTTACTTTTCCAGGTTCCGGCTCGTGAAACTCGGCACCAAGGTGTTCTCTGGAGTAGCAGCTTTTACGGTGGACCAGCAGTTTTTAGTTTCTCTATCACAGGTTATTGATTACGGTGGTTTTTACCGGTTATTATATTGGTGATTAACGGCCGCCGGTATTACACTTATACGGATGCAATTTATTTTCTTTTAATATGTTTGCTATCGATGTATGGCTAGCATTGAATGTAGTGGATGCCTGTCTACTCGATGTATGTGGGTTTTCCTGAAACTCAAGCAACACATCTAATTTGAGTTCATCACTCAGTGCATTAGCAGCTGCTTTTTTTATCTGCCTTACATGACCAAACTCGCGAAACTGCTTTTCTATTTTACTTATTGTTCCTTGGGATATAGGCGGTAAATTAGGAAATTTCTCATGAAATAGGCGAGTTACTTCCTGTTGTGTTCGGATGTTATCTCCGTAACCAATCATTTGTAAAACTGTTATTTTATGCATTTCCGTTAATCTAACCATTTTTCAGAATTGAATTGAACAAACTTTATACTTAAATTACAACAATGACAACTTAAATAAAACAATTTACTACTGCTTGTTAAAATAGCGTTGCCACGGAAATTCTTTAAAGTTTTTTAATGGTTACCATCTAAAAACCACATTGCTACGGTATTTGTTAACTTTCTCATTATCAAGACCTAAACGGGAAATAAGTTTTAAGTAATATTGTAATAAGTTCCGAGTATATTTTAGCGAATTTCGGTAACAACATGATATTAATTTTTTTTATGTTAATTTTTGCATTAAATTTAAAAACAATAACATTTTTGAATAGAGAATGAAGAGACCTTTCAAATGATATATCACAAGCCTATACTTCCCATTTAAAAAATTGGGGGTTGTACCTGTCATTCTAAGGGGGTTGAAGGTAGGGGTTGCATTTTCACGTTAAAGAATGTCAAGTTATAATTTAAATTTGACGTGTTTCGGGATTTTTTATAAATATGTACAGTAACCGAAATAATGAATTTATTCCATTTGGCTTTTACACACTGTATAGAGAGAACCCAACAGTTGTTCAGGAAATTCAAATTTATAATTTGGATGAAACTGCTACTACGACTGTACAGCGTCCACATAAAGTAGTTACATAAAAAGGGGTGAAACAATTGAACCAGTGCACAAGTGCCGAAAGAGGATTACTAGCCACTACTTGTGCTATAATTAGAGGAAACGGAACTTTTCTACCGCCGATAATTATTTTTCCCCGAAAGAAGTTTGTCCCTCATATGTTGAATGGCGCGCCCCAGGCTCATTAAGACTGGCAAATCCAAGTGGGTGGATGACCGCTGAACTGTTTGTTGCGGTGTTAAACCACTTTATTAAACATACTGGTGTGACAAAAGAAAGGCCATGCCTATTAATATATGATAACCACGAATCACATATGTCCCTGGAAATAGCGAAAAAACAAAAGCAATTGAATCATCATCCTAACCCTCCCGCCACATACGAGTAACAAGTTGCAGCCTTTAGACAAAGCCAGTGCTCTACTCTTTTAAGAACTTTTACAATAGTGCAATAGATTCGTGGCTCCTCACCCACCCCGCCATTCCTATGACGTTATATCAAATTGCTGAATGTGTTGGTATTGCCCACTCAAAATCAATGACGCCTGAAAACATACTAAACGGGTTCCGTTCGACGGGTATCTACCCATTCAATAAAAATATTTTTACGGAGGCTGACTTTCTTGTTTCATCGGTGACTGACAGACCTGAAGGCACCCAAAAGGAGAACCTCCAACAAGGAATGGTTGTAGTCCAAGAAAATCTGAACGATGAACAAGAACAAGAACAAGCGGCAACGATACCGCAGATGTTTCATGTAGCACAACCGATCCTCAACAGTGTGCAGATGACAAGGAAGACTCTACTTTGGAAATAGCGTCGACTTCAAAAAATTCTTTTATTCCACCATTTGAGATACGGGGCTTTCCAAAGGCAGCTCCTCGAAAAAACTTAAATCGAACACGAAAATCGAAGAAAAGTGTAATTTTAACCAGTACACCAGAAATGAAAGAACTTTCGTACAAAATAGAAAAGAGAAAAACTCGTAACACAGAAGAAGTTGAAAGGGTAAAACGAAATTTAACTGCAGACAAAAAGGTTACAAAGAAAAAAAGCAAAACATGTGAAGAAAATTCAGAGACGGACACAGAAAGTGTAGACTTGCATTTTGCGGATTTTCAGATGATGAATTACCTTGGCTAAATTTCAATACCATATGATGCAGGAAGAGAAGGAACAATCAGAATTTTTAGCAGTTGATGAAACTACTGAAATTTCGAGTGATTCTTTCGTCTTGGTCAAATTTCAAAATAATATTCATGTTGCTAAAATTTTGGAAGCTTCAAACTCTAACGAATTTAGAATTTCGTATTTGAGGAAGAGCGCAAAAGTTTCAAATTCTTTCTATTTTCCAGATGTTCCGGACATTCATTTGGCGCTGAAATCAGATTTTGCTATCCTGTTGCCGAATCCGATAAATACAAAGAACAAAAGGCTTTCATCATACTTTAAATTCGGAGTTGATTTTGGGAACATGATTGTACGCTGATATTTTGCTATCACCTTTTATTAAACATAAATATTTTAGTTTTTTTACCGAAGTTAAAAAGAAAAAATGTTTTTGTTCCTTTTTTGGGTTGATTTAGTTTATTTTAGTCTTTTGTCCAATTTTTTTTTTAAATAAAAAAGTTTTCGTTCTTACACTTCTGATTTTGTTTTAATAATAAATATTTTTATACGTGTACTATTTTGTTTTATTGTTGATACAAAAACATCTATGTAGATTTTAATTCATTTTACCTAAATAGTATGGTTTTCTAAAAAACTGACTAAGGTTGTTTATAGCTAAATATCCAATAACTATGCAATAAAAAAATTAAATTCTTTAAATAATTAAGTCCGAAGTTATACGGAATGTTCAAAAAACGTTTCATTGTGTATCACTCTCCCCTACATTAAAATAATGAACAGTGGAAAAGTTACTAAATCCTGTAGTAATAGCGCGATTTTTTGACTGTCAAAAACGCTTAGTTAAAAGTCATGTCACAGTTTTTACAAACTAAAGCACAGTAATTTGTCATTAAGCTCAGAAAATAGAACCCCTGGAGGAAGTCAAGTAAAGGAGGAAATCAATGGATATCACTCGAATGGAATCTATAGGTATCTCGGAAAATAAGGGTTTAGGCTTGCATCAAGGCTTATGTACGTTCCATGGCGATTCAATGCGGAGGCGAAAAATGGCTAAAAAAGAAAAATGAAGAAATCGCGTTTGGAAAAATACGAAAACCCATCAACGAAGAGTTTTCAATATCCACTAGAGCTTCTTCTTTCACATTATCTTCGTCAGATTTAAGCTTGCCAGATCCGAATAACTTATTTTATTCAGACATTTGTAGGTCAGAAGAAATACAATATTGAACATTTTAATTTATACAAAAAAAATCCAAAGCTTCATCTAGGATTTCCGAATAATTCATTATTTGTTGTGAACTTGTTAACTCACAAATGTGAGCTAGACAAGCTTGATATCTTTTTAACATCGAAAAATATCAAACAATTCACTGTATGGGATATTAGCAGACGATTTTGGGATGCCACTTTCCAGAGTATGTAGCACTATTTACTATTTACTCCGATAACGGCACGAACTTAGTAGGCGCCTCAAATGAAATAAGGTCTTTCCTGAGGGCTTCAAGGGAAGTCACCGACAACCTATCTATTGGGGGCATAACTTGGAAGTTTATACCAGCTAAGGCTCCACATTTTGGGGGTATATGGGAAAGAGGTGTAAAATATGTCAAACATCACTTGCGTAGCATAATAGGAAATACACCTCTCCACTATGAACAATTTTCTACGGATCTTGTACAAATCGAATCAGTTCTCACGTCCATTATAGCCTTCCTCTGACGACCCCAACTACCTTTCTCCTCTCACACCCTCGCACTTTCTGATTGGCGCATTATTGGAGGCTATTCCAGAACCAAATATAGTATCCATTCCTAACAATCGACAAAAGCAATTTCAATTAGCACAAAAATTGGTTCAACAGTTTGGGCGAAGATGGTCGAAGGAATATATCTCTCAATTGCAAAAATATACAAAAACAATGGCCTTGGCCACGGTGGCGACAGCACCACGGTATGTGAAAGGGGAGAATAAAAACAGATTGAAAAATGTAAAAAACTCATATAGTTATAATGCTTGTACTTACATACTGATTTTCGTTACCGTTTAATGAATATTATGTTATACATTCAAAAATAAATTATAAAAAATACATTCCCTTTCCCAAAGATAGTAAAGGCAGAAAATTTTCAACCTTTTTCCATACTAAAACTAATAAATCAGGAATTAAAACCGAACTTTTGTGGTTTTGCTATTCCAAAACCCTCGATAAATGTTACTGTCGAACCTGCTGGCTATTTGGACAAGCTGTTGATACAATGGCGGTTTGTTATGACTGGATGCGTCTTCAACGGGGAGTAAACAGACATGAAGAAAAACTGTGCATAACGAATCATGTTCTTTTTTTGACCGTTGGAGGCGAAATAAAACTATCGATCAAGACGTGGATGAAAATTTACGTCAAGAAGTTTCTTTGTGGAGAAAGATTTTGAAACTTTATTGATGTAACCTTACCACTAGCTTCTTGTAACATGTCATTTAGGGGACATGACGAAAGCGAAAACTCCAAAAACCCAGGAGCTTTTATATCAATTATCAAATTACTATCAAACTATGAGCCAGTTTTGCAAAATTTGTTGGAACAAAAGAAAAAAATCAATGACGTACTTAAGCCCAAGTATTCAGAATGAAATAATTGTAATATTGGCAATGCAATTGAACAGAACATTGTTACAAAAATTAAAAATGTGCCCTTTTTTCAGTTATAGTTGATACTACACATGATATTGCAAAGATCGACCAATTCAGTATTATTATTCAATATGTCATCACAGACTACGTAGAAAATAAACAAATGCAAATTAAAATTCACGAATCTTTTTTAGGGTTTATTCCAGTAACGGATCAAACTGGTGCAGCTCTCAGCAGTACCATTTTGGACATTTTAGGAGACAATGATCTACCCCTAAAAAATCTCCGAGGACAAGGCTATGATGGAGCTGCGAACATGAGCGGTGTGTATGAAGGTGTTCAAGCGGAAATATCAAAACTATCGCCGTAAGTGCATCGCGCGACTCACAATTTAAATTTAATCCTGAATGACTCAGTTAGGGTTGTTGAAGAAATAAGAAACTTTTACTACTTGCTTAAAAATATATACGTACTTTTTGGTAACAGCATTAAAAGATGGGATCTGTTACAAAGTATAAACCAATGTGAAATTACGATGAAAAAATTAGCAGCTACTCGTTAGTTGTCAAGGCATAATACTTTAGAAGCTCTTCGGTTTAGATATGCACATGTATTAAAAGCTCTCGAGAATATAATATTAACTTCCAACAGAAGTCACCGAGGCAAAAGCTTTAAAAAATCATTTGGAAAAATTTGAAACGACTGTTTCAATCATTATTGAAAAAAGTGGACACTGTCTAAACTCTTGCAACATAAGGAGCAAAATAATGTGCATTCAAGCTTTATATGAAAATATGAAACAAATGCGTGATAATTCCAATTCAATTATTATACCTGAAGCTATAGATTTAGCGAAGGAGTGGGGGACTACTACTGAATTCAGAAAAAAGAGAATTTCTTTGACGAAACTAATAACCATTATCTAATTTAAACAAATCGAGATTGATTTAAAATTAACGTATTTTATAAAACAATAGATATAATTGTAGCTCAGTTAAAAAAACAGAAGTTCAGCACTTAACGACGTGTATTAAAATTTTCGCGTAACATGCCAGATACTTCACGTAATCCATCTGTTTCTTACAAAGATTTGTATGAAATGGGCCAGGTCCTGTACCTCAAATATCCAGATGATATTCAAGATACTATTTAATCGATATTTTATTACTTTTAGAAATTGTTTTCGAGATCAATTGAATTCAGTTGATTCTATTTTGGACTTGTCTGAATTTATTTTGGTTCAAAACTATTCTTCATGTTGTAGTTTTACTGAAATTACAACAGTATGCAACATATTTCTTACTATACCTGTTTCAGTTGCCACATCTGAAAGATCTTTTTCAAAATTGAAAATAATTAAAAATCATTTGAGAAGCACTATGGAACAACAAAGGTTATCTGCTTTGTCAATTATTTCTACTGAAAATGAAGATGCCAAAACACTCGATATTTCTAATATTGTGACAACTTTAGCAAATTCAAAGGCCCGAAAAAAAAAATGATTCAATTGCGCTTTGCTTTGTTTCACTTTTTGCGTTTTCAGTTTCATTTTCCAATATTTATATTTATAAACGAATTTGATCTTAATATTATTCTGCTTTTGTTTCCATTTTGCTTATAGTAAAGTAGGTATATACGTGGTAGGTCTACGTACTTTGTATTAACAATATTCTAATATACCTACATGACAAAGAAAATGTGTTTTTTATCCTTATCGAATTTTATAAATTATGTATCCAGCAGGAAGCGCTGATAAGGGTAGGGTCCCGGTAAATATCTTGAACACAGGCATGTATGTATGACCCGTACACTATATTTCACAAAATGCTGTAGTTGTGGACTTATTTGTTATTATCAAGCCACTCAGGCTTAGACTCCTTTATTTCGGAGGAAACAAAATTACATTGAGTGTGACAATCGTTTTAAGACACTTGTATGGAATAATCATCAATTAACTTTCAAATTTCAAGTTAATGCAACAAGCAATGATGATTGTTCCGCTACTATGAATTGCTAAAAACACTTTTTATGAAAATACATGTAGGTAATACCATATTTCGGAAAACAATGCAAAGGGTGGCCACGCGGCAACGATGTGTTAATTTCGGCCGTATTCCCTGGCATTTTTTACCTACTTCGCAGCATTTCATCACAAATCTGGGATATATGTTTTGTTTTCCTGTCTGTATTTTTCAAAACCGTTCTCAAAATGAAAATCGAACCAACTGCAAAATATTGCAATTGCAAATATAATTGTCTCACAGTACCAGTTTTTTGTCCATATAAAGTGCATACTTATTTTCTATACAGTTTCAGCGCTAAATCGCTAAATACATTTTTAAAATGTTGATAATGGGTGGTATGAATAAAAACGAAGTATGGTTCATACAACAGCCTTTTTGGTGTGCGTCATCGTTTGTGACGTATATTCGGGTTTTGGGTATGTCGTTCATTTTATTTGCTATTTTGACACATATCTAACCTTAAATTTGATAAATAAAATCATCAGGATCGCATTCAGCAAAATTCGACAAGGCTATGAACTTAATAGTTACCAGCTTCTTTTTCTAAACTGGAAATATTTGAGAACTTTCAAAATGCTAATGTTTTGTATTATTCGAATAAATATAACAATAATATTCATATTAACTTTTCATAAATAATAATTGACCGTGAACAACAAAGTACAGACCTGACAAGAACTGTCAGTGGGACAGTAGAAAAAGATGTCAGACACATTGACAATACGAAAGGTATATCTGCATGCCTATTTTAAATAAAGAAATTTCTCCCGATTGATAGGTCGCGCTTACGCTTAATCTGAACATCAACCAATCAAAATTTGGTAAGTCAATGATTAGGATTGACGCATAGAGAAATAAAAAAAAGGGAGAGAATTCAAGTTAATAGGCAGAAACGGAACATAGTTTCTGCGCTGGCCAGTTGAGTCAGACCAATCAGAATCCTACGTACCCTTCTGCTCAACCGGGGACCGGCTGTAAACTGTAAACTCGCTAACGGTGCTGCTAACCTAACCTCAATAAATATCAATAACATGTAGTGTGTATCATTTTTTACTTTATATTTATATTAATATTATCATCGCATATAAAAAATTATTAATAAGGCGAATTTGAATTTCATACCAATGTACAACTTGTTGACTGTTGACAACTAGAAGAAATAGGTAGAAATAATATTCTTAAAAAGTAAGTTGATCTACAAACTGAACAAAGTGAAACTGTGCATATTAACATATAGTTGTTTTATTGTAGGTAACATTTTTCGAGAACCATGCGTTAACTATCTCAATACATCATCTTCCCAATTAGAATAATATGAACAGGTAGGTAACTAGTTAACTGATAGAATGACCATGTGTTATTGAACTTTTTTATTTACAGCATGATTTCGAAGACAGAAGACAGACAGAAGTTTGAATAAAATGTAATAAAAAATATAGAATTTAGTATACCTAGTAATGTAAGTATTATAAACTGATGATTTATTACTTTCTTTAAAAGTGTAACAGTATCATAATGTCTCCACCAGGTAAATACAGATATAAATGTTCTGCACCAATATGTCACAATATTTTTTATTATCCATTAACAGATAGTAACTTCAAAAATAAAAGATTTTTTGCTTTTCCTACTAATATTGAAAGAAGAAAAAAATGGTTTCAGATTTTAAATCTACCATATAGTGATAAGAGAAATTATTTATGTGAAGAACACTTTCACAAAAATTCTTTCATTACAAAAAGGGAGATTTTAAAAAATACTGCAATTCCTGTTGTAAATGAGGAGACTCCAACTCTCAGTGAAGTTTCAGAAGGAAATTCTTCCAAAATAAATATTCGAGATATTCAAACTCAACCACTGCTTTCAACCATTGTCGAGCAAAAAAAATATACAAAGACCACTGACACACCTTCAACATCTAAACTTCATGGAATTTTATCAGAGATTGGGCAAACAAGGGTAAAAAATCTTACACCTAGGAAAAAGAAACTGTATAATTTAACAAAGAAACAAAAGAACCAACTATTTAAATTGAAACGTAAATTATTTGAATCCAAAGGTAAACTTAAAACAATTACAAATTTATCAAAAACAAAATTATTTAAAAAATTTACTAATAATGGTTGTTCGGGTTCCACTGGTATTAATTTTTTAAGAAACTCAATTAACAATATTAACAAAAAAAATCCTTCATGGTCAACTAATGATAAAGTATTTTGCTTGGGCATGTACAAAAAAAGCCCTAGATGTTATAGGTTTCTTAGATCTTTCATTCCTTTGCCATCAAAATCTACAATTGGTCGAATTTTGAAGGGTGTCCCATTTGAAACAGGAATTGATGAAAAACTTTTACAAAGGCTATCTGTTATTGTGAAAAACATGAAATATTCTGATCGTTGTTGTGTTGTATTGTTTGATGAGATTGCATTATCATCACGACCTACCTTAGATATATCAACTAAGGAAGTAGTAGGATATGTTGACCTGGGTAAAAAATTAGGTAGAAAAAATGTATATGCTAACCATGCTTTAGTTTTTATGGTATGTGGTCTTAGAAAGTGTTGGAAACAACCTTTCGCTTATTATTTTGTTAAGGATACTATCCAAACTGCTGACTTAAAAGTACTTTTAATTGATGCTATTAGTGCTCTTCAAGCAATAGGTCTAAATGTAATGGCAACTGTTTGTGATCAAGGACCAACAAACAGGAGTGCAATAAAACAGTTGACCAGCACTTCCGCGCCATTTTTTTTTGTTAATGGAAAAAAAATTGTTACCTTTTTCGATCCGCCCCATTTGTTAAAAAGTACTCGAAATGCTTTTCTCAAATATGATATACATCATAAAAACCAGTGGGCCAAATTTAAATATATAAAAGCAGCTTTTGCCATTGATAGGCGTAGAAGATTCCAAACTTTAAGGAAATTAAGAGAACTCTACTTCCATTCAAAGGGTCAAATAAGAATGAAAGTTAGTGTTGCTGCAAAAACATTGAGTCAAACTGTGAGCGCCTGCATTGAAAGTTTGATAGCCACTTCACCTGGTTTGATATGTAATGAAGCAATCTACACAGCACAGTTTGTAAGTGATATTGATTGCTTATTTGACTCTTTTAATGGAAGAAGACCTTTTCCTGATTTGGCAAAACCGTACAGAAGATGTGTTTCTGAAAAATCTCCTCATCACAAATTCTGGAAGAAAATGATTCCAGTAATAGAAAATTGGGTTTTTTGTGATATTGAAGGAAAGCAAAAAAAAAAAATGCCTTTTAAAGATGGTTGGATTTGGTCTATAAAGGCTATGAGTGAATTGTTTTCTATGTGCAGAAAAGAAGGGTTTAAATATGTAAGGCCCAGATCATTAAATCAAGATGCTCTTGAAAATACATTTGCCAGTATTCGTCAATTTGGAACCGGTAACACTAATCCATCATGTTATCAATTTAAAGGGGCTATAAAAACATCAGTATTAAATAATTTAATTTCAAAACCAAAATCAACAAAAAACTGTGAAGATGATGATGGTAATATTTTGGACAATTTACATTCTTTTATATATTCTTTTGATGAATGCACAACCACAGTGTCTATAACCAATAATGAACTACTTACTATAGAAATTCCATACCCATCTTTAGATCCATTTGACACCAACTTTGATAAGCAGGCTATTACTTATGTAGCAGGTTTCATAATTAAGAAACTTAAAACTGAATGTGACATTTGCAAAGCTTCATTATTAAATAAAGACCTGGAACCTATGCATACTTTTACATCTTTTAAAGAAAGTGATAATAAAAGAAGACTGGTTTATGTAAACGAAGCTGTGATAACGTACCTTGCCCATAATTCTGATATTATTAATTTTATTTTACCTACATATGGGTACATAGAAAAACTTACTGATAAGTTAGTTCATCTACTAGTCAATAAAGTAGATTTTACATGGTTCAAATGCTCCAGTCATTATGACACAATACAAAATAGAATTTTATTTTATTTTGTTGTTTTGACTGTCAAAAAATATTATGAAGATGTGTCAAGAGAGTGGCAGCATTTAAACCAAATAAAACAGAATGAAAAAAAAATTAAAAAATTCCAGAATGTATAAACTAATATATCATTTTATTTATAAGAGGAAAGTTTATTTATTCATTAATTTATTTGTTTCTTAGAGATTTGAAAAGTTTTTTGTTTTAAATGTGTTTGAAGTATTATTATTAGTTTCAAGTTATAACAATTTGATGTTATTCAATGTTATAAGAAAAAAGTTTATTTATTTATTCATTTATTTGGTTCTTAGAGATTTGAAAAGTTTTTTGTTTTAAATGTGTTTAAAGTATTATTATTAGTTTAAAGTTATAACAATTTGATGTTATTCAATGTTATAAGAAAAAAGTTTATTTATTTATTCATTTATTTGGTTCTTAGAGATTTGAAAAGTTTTTTGTTTTAAATGTGTTTAAAGTATTATTATTAGTTTCAAGTTATAACAATTTAATGTTATTCAATGTTATAAGAAAAAAGTTTATTTATTTATTCATTTATTTGGTTCTTAGAGATTTGAAAAGTTTTTTGTTTTAAATGTGTTCAAAGTATTATTATTAGTTTAAAGTTATAACAATTTGATGTTATTCAATGTTATAAGAAAAAAGTTTATTTATTTATTCATTTATTTGATTCTTAGAGATTTGAAAAGTTTTTTGGTTTAAATTTACTTTACAACAATTTGATGTTATTTAATGTTATATGTAAGATGTTTTTTATTTGTTTCTATATTGGCAACATAATTGTAAATTTTTTATAAATATACTTATTTATTGTTTTCACATAATTCTTTTATTTTCCTTAGCAATTATTCATCTCCTAATTTTAAAATAAAGTGTATGAAATAATAATCAAAATAAGTTGAATGAAAAAAATATCAGCTAACTAAATGAGGTATAAAAATACTCTCAATACGGTACTGGACTACGTGGCCAGTTGACGCCTGCGCCATGCGTGCAAGGGAGAAACGCTGTTCCCAACTTTC
Source organism: Galerucella nymphaeae (assembly GCA_963978555.1). Lineage (NCBI taxonomy): Eukaryota > Metazoa > Arthropoda > Insecta > Coleoptera > Chrysomelidae > Galerucella > Galerucella nymphaeae. The sequence goes on along the minus strand of OZ021715.1, from coordinate 12,149,475 downwards.
AACATGCGTTGGTGCGTCTTTCCTTTGTTAATTTGTCTATGGATTGACGTTTGTAATAAATTTGAACGGTTCATTATTGCGATATTTTGATTAGGATTAATCAAAGACCTAACTTTTTTTGCATTTCTTTCCACGTAATGTGTTAGAAAGACATTAACAAACGATGACGCACACCAAAAAGGCTGTTGTATGAACCATACATGCTAATACTACAAATTTAAGGATCTACTTCAAAGTATCTGCTACATCATGAAGCATCTGCTTAACGTTGAAGTATTTACTGAACTGCTTGTAGTATCTACTTTTTAGACCGTAGTATATGCTTCGACACGTGCAGCATCTCCTACTCCTTCTGCTCGGGGAGGTAGTCTTGACAAGTTTATTAGATTTTCTGTTCCATCATTATTGTTACAAAAAATTGTCAAGAGTATCCTCGAAACTACCAGAAATATTATTTGCTATTTTTCTTGTCAATTAAATTATTAAAAGTTATAAAGAGTGTTCGTGAGGGAGTAGAATGTCTTGAGATGAAGGAATGCCCCAGCAAGAAGGGTCCCAAAATGAAAAGTATACGATAAGCATTTGTTATAATGCTAGAAAATTTCAAGATACTGCCGGATAAAAAATGACACCTGCCCTCAAGTCTGCAAAAGATACAGCCCTTAAAGAGTTAACCAATATTTATAATAAAAATATAAAACAAAATTTATGATATGATATCATCCTTAACGTGTCGTCTTGCACTGTATATTTTTTTTCTGCGTTTTTCATCCATTTTCAAACAAAATTAACCGTAGAATTCTCAAGAAGCTGTTATCATACCAACTTCGCTAACGTTAAGCAAATACTATAATTTCTTCTTGAAATCGAAGTACTTACTTGCTGTAAGAAGTCGTTACTTTAAATTGCAGTGAATACTTAAGTTATTTTCACGAGAGTGCTACATAGTATAGTAACTTCCGGAAAAATTAAAAGTATCTACTTCTAAATGTAGTTTCTTCTTAGTTTTGAAGTACCTACTTCATAGAAAATGCTAATACTGTAACTTCCGGAAAAATTAAAAGTATCTACTTCTAAATGTAGTTTCTTCTTAGTTTTGAAGTACCTACTTCATAGAAAATGCTAATACTTCTAGTGTTAGCATATACTTCGTTTTCATTGGGGTGGTATGAATAAAAACGAAGTACATGCTAATACTACAAATTTAAAGATCTACTTCAAAGTATATGGTCCATCATGAAGCATCTGGTCAGTTCCGGTAGAATCTGCTTAACGTTGAAGTATTTACTAAACTGCTTGTAGTATCTACTTTTTAGCCCGTAGTACATGCTTCGACACGTGCAGTATCTTCCACTCTTTCTGCTAGAGGAGCAGGTCATGAGAAGTTTATTAGATTTTCTTTTCCATCATTGTTGTTACAAAAAAATGTCAAGACTACCCGAAATATTATTTGCTATTTTTCTTGTCAATTAAATCTTTAAAATTTCGTGATTGAGTAGAATGTCTTCAGATGAAGAAATGCCCCATAAAGAAGAGTGCCAAAATGAAGATATACAATTAGCATTTGTTATAATGCTAGAAGATTTCAATATACTGCTGGATGAAAAAAATGACAGCTGCCATCTCATTTTCTGTTACTGGAACATTTTATGATACACAATATCATCATTAACGTGTCGTTGCACTGTATATTTTTCTTCCATCCATCCATTTTCAAACAAAATTAACCGAAGAATTCTCAAGAAGCTGCTATTATACCAACTTCGCTAACGTTAAGCAAATACTACAATTTCTTCTTGAAATCGAAGTATTTGCTGTAAGAAGTCGCTACTCCAAATTGCGGTAAATACTTTAGTCATTTTCACTAGAGTGCTACTTAGTATAGTAACTTCCGGAAAAATTTAAAGTATCTACTTTGAAATGTAGTTTCTTCTTAGTATTGAAGTACCCTCTTTATAGAAAATGCTAATACTTCTAGTGTTAGCATATACTTCGTTTTTATTCATACCACCCTTTATATTTTTCAATGTACTGCAATTAAATTAAATTTTCTAAATTACCATCATTTACTTCTTGACAATAACTGAGGCGATTTTGGAATCCTCGTACAACATGTATTCTAATTTTTAAATCAGCAGTATTGTCTGGTCTATTGAAATATACTTTAGATTTTAAATAACCCAATATGAAGTGATCGAGAGAAGTCAAATCGGGGGATCTAGCCGGCCATTCGATTGTTCCACGCCTTCCAACCCAGCTATTAGGAATAACCTCGTTTAAATAATTTTTAGCTGTACGTCCAAAATGCGGTGGATCGATCTATATCTTTTGACTAGCATCAAGAAAAAGTCTTTGTAATGTAGGCACTAAAATGTTGATAAAAAAATCTAGATTTACCTCACTATTAAACTGTGCCCTCGAAAAAATAAGTGCCAATAATGTTATTGCTGGTGATACCAAAACACTTTTTCAGGATATCATACATTCAGTGAGTGTAGAAAAACTGGATTTTTTTATTTAATAATTAATACAAAGCTTGGAAGGCAAGCATGTGAAAATCCAGTCGGAGTTTTAGATAGAGTATCGTGATGATATTCAAATGAAGATGTACGGATGGATTACTGGTGACAAACCTAGAAAATACAATATCTTCGATTAAAATGAATAGAATAAAATACGTCAAATTTTAAACGATGTGCGAAAAATAGTAAAGTTACGGTTAGGAATGTTACACGTTACACGAATGTTACATGTTACATCTTAGGCTTTTCCTGGAGGTAGGTACATTTTTAGTTAGTTCAGTTAGTTTCAATATTTTAATCGATAGATATAATGGTGGAAGACTTACGTGATCATTGGATATTTTTCCTTCGACAATCTAGTTGTGCGCTCATGGAGAGTGCACGCCAGGAATTTCATCGTATACACTCCTGGAACAGGTGGAGTGGGCGACCTTGGCGGAGTATGTCCGGGACTATACCTAGACATTCCGAAGTCCTCGTCGAAAGTTTTCTCGAGTACCTCGCTGCTTCCGTCTTAGTATCCCTGCCACCAGTCCTCCCCTTCAAAAAGGTCATCTGTTGGCATCGGACTGCCAGCAGGGGAAACTTCATCCGTCAAATCCATTATTTCGGAGTACAACGGGATTAGTGGCGGCGGTAAATCACGGTCATCCATTCTACGGAAAAAAGGAAACAAAAGCATTTTATTCATTGGCGAGTTTCAAATATTTCACATGTATGCAATTACACCTCGTCGCGTAAAGGCGGTTTCTCATGCATCCGATATCCGACGATACGATGATCCTACGAACTTGTTATTGGTCAGAACGATTTGGCGCTTTTTTTCATCTAAAAATGTTATTGTTCGTACGACATTGGATGATTGTTAAGGTTATTTCAACTTTGTCCGATATCGTATGTCTCCTGACTTCACAGTTCGTTTTTGTGTAAAAGGTCGTTTGTCATTCCTGTGTTATTGTTATTACAGAGTATGAAAATGAACGTTTCTCAGCTCCAACAACGGAGAATGCTAAATAATATATAACTTTCAAACATTTTACTGCTCAAAAGAAGACAGAGACAACGAACAAGAAAAATTTGGTTCCTGAGTATATTTATAAAAACCGAATAAAACAAGCGGTCTATCACAATTTGTCAAAGAAGATGAGATTAGCGGATCCGGACAAATATTTCAATTATCTCCGAATGTCCAGTGAAACTTTCAACAATTTATCAGCTATTGTTGGTCCCAGACTATATAGGATATATTGTGCAAGAGAACCAATTTCCACAGGCGAGAGGCTCGCCCTCGCATTAAGGTCAGTTTGGCTATACATAGTTTAAAAGCCCCGTTCATCGTCAATACAGCGACGCATTCGTTTTAAAAATTGGGTGAGATTTGATAAAAATATGGGTCAAAAACCACTCAGTAGAAAAAAATTATTTATTTTGTTTAAATAGAAAAATAAAAAGAAGCATTCAAAGAACAGTAAACATTAGTGGTTGTGGACTATTCAGTTGAGTACCACAGAGTGTGCTGTTTATTTACGTATCCAATAAACGTCAAAATTGAAATAACTTATTATTTGTTATAGTTTGAATGTTGTAAAGCCAAAATTTACTCTTGTGCTGTTATTGAAGATACAATGGTTTATTATTCAGAAGAAAGAGTTGAAATAATTTTTATTTATGATGCTAGTAATGAACGTGCTCGACAACCAGCGCAAATATTTAACGTCAGACATCCGGTTAAAAATGTTTCACATGGTTATGTGCTACAGCTTGTGCAAAAGTTTAAACAATCAGGATCAATATGCAATGCGAAACGAAATACGTCTAGAGTGTTAAATCAAATCGCTCGTATTGAAGTGTTGGGTCATTTTGGGGTAGTTCCAACTACTTCTATTAGGAAAGTTTCACAAAAAACTGGAATATCAATAGGCTCAATACATGAGGTAACAAAAGTAAATACGTTTCATCCCTATAAATTGCAAATACTTCAAGAACTGTACGAAGTTGACCTGGATCGAAGAGTACAATTTTGCGAAATAATGACAGAACGAATTAATAAATTATGAAATCAAACAATTTTAATTTGTTAAATCTACATTATATTTCAACTTAAAGTGACGCGTTTCGCTAACACAGTAGCTTTGTCAAACGAATGGAGGTAAGTTTAAATATAATGTAGATTAAACAAATTAAAATTGTTTGATTTCATGATTTAGTATGGATCTACATCAAGTAAAAGCCTTATCTATTCAATCAACGAATTAATAATTCACCCAATCTTTTAAAAAATATTTGCTTCTCGGATAAGTGTACTTTCTTCCTAAATGGTCGAGTAAATAAGCAAAATTGTCGTTACTGGTCAGATGAAAATTCTATTCCGGAAAGTTCCTACGCAGTACCCCCAAAAAATAAATATTTTAGCAAGGCTTTTAGGCGTCACCATAGTAGGTCCCTCATTAATAAATGGTTCTCTTACCGGGGAGCTGTATTTAGATATGCTTCGCAACACAGTTGACGTACTGATCACTGAATCTTCAGAAAATCAAATAGATTGGATGAACCACGAAACGAACGTTTAAATCTGCCGGGTAATTGAGCAAGATGTAGCTAAGCCTCTAGTAAGTTCGACATACTCATTGGATTTAAAGAAAATACTTAAGAAACCATTATAGCTTGCTAATCCAGAAATAAAATTCAAGAGTTTAAAAATGTAACTTATTATCAACGCACACAATAAAAATAAAACTCGGAAATAAAACTGAAGTCAGAATCTTTGACAGTATCACTTGTATATAAATGTCTTGTAAAGAATGCACATGTAGTCAATGTAGAAACGGCGAATATTCAATACTAATTAATTTGGTAATTTAATGAAAAACCAATTTTTCTAGAACTAATAAAATTTTATTAAACATTCATATCAGAAGGGTTGAGAATAACATATATTTTTCCATGATAACGATAGTTATCTCAAAAAGTTATAAATATTTATGAAATTTAGTTTAAGAATTTTTCTTAGATCTAAATAAACCGCTTTAATTAAACCAATGGCAGAAGCCTTTGTTGCCAGATTCAAAGTACGTTCTGTTATTAAATCCTACTTGACTATCCAAGTTGATTACAACAAAGTGAAAGTCGACTAGAAGAATTTGACATTTGTCAATTTACATCATCCACGTTCAGTTTTTATTAGTTTGTGTTATTTTAAAGTAGAAAGTGTACTTCTGTTTAATTACCTTTCAAAAGACATAATTTAAAATGGATCAATAAACACACAAAACAATAAATCACACATAAACAAAACATTTGTAGGTTATGGCATTTGTAATTGTTTTAGGAGGCACTCGAAATCCCCTAAAAAGAAGAATAATAAGCGATACGGAACTAAATCGAGTTTCGAATTTTTCGGAATTCTAGGGTAACGCAATTTATGCGTGTGTGTTATATCACATGTTTTCCAAACAACTCAACCTACATAGAGAACATTTAATTTTCATTAAATGGGTAATACTAGACATTTTAAGTATTTTTTTTTATTTTATAAGTATAGGTAATTTTAATGTACTGCGGAATGTTTTTTCTTCAACGCACACCACAGCACTGCCTACATTTTAGTTTATAATGGAACAAACTATTTCTTAATAACTCCACTAAATTAGTTTTCTAATAGAATTGAAAATTGTTTCGATATATCAGTTTATATCATCACATTTTATTTTCTACTAAATGGAAAAGAAAAAAGATAACTAGTCTACTTATAAAGTTTTCCCTCCTGAGAACAGCGCAAAATCTCCTTGTTTGTCATTGGCTCTAGCCTACCACAGTCTACCACAGGAATTCAAATTCTAAAATTTTTTTTCATTTTTATTTGAAATCGTAGAGTGGCGTTATTAGTTGCAAATACTTAGATGAAACTTTGACACTTTCATTGAAATTCATGAAACGAGCCCATTATGAAATGAATATGTAATAGTTTCAAAGTACTGAGCACAAATAGTTTTTAAATTTCTAAACAAAACACCCTGTAACTAAATAAACAGCTATATTTTATTTAAGTGTTTCAGTTAAATCTTTAAATTTGAAGTCATGAATCTACTGTTAAATTATTTCCAATTAGTAATGAATCGCCCTCTACAGTTATATTATTAGATAGTATAGTTTGAAAAGTCGTCTAGAAACTAATTCTGTGTGCATCTCTTTTTTAAAATGATTTGACATATTAATATCATAGTGTATCTCTTCCTAAGTCGATTGTACCCAGCAGTATAAAAATCGTAACGGGGGGAGGGAGGAGGAGCATTTTTATTTAAAAAAAATTTAAAAAACAATTTATTCCCCAAGACGAATTTTATCATCTGGTTAAAAGTGGATCCTCTAGTATCAACCGAAACTAACAAAAAAAAAATTCTTTTTAAAAATTACATTAGTTTAAACGGAAAATGAATTTTATTTCTGTTATTAGTGGATAAACGGTAACAGTTGTTGGAATCGACTAAATATTACATTCATGTTTTGTTTATTGTCATGTATTTATTTTAATTATGACATTAGTTAGTTGTCAAATACTTAATAAAAAGTCTGTCACTTAAATAAAGTTTATTATATACTTTAAATAAAAAGGAAAGATAAAACCACAACCTCTAACAGGTTATGGGCCCAGACTAACCAGACTAACCAGTCTATAAAAAGAAACTAGCGAAGCAGTTAAAAAAAATATATAATGGATGACATAAAATCATCAATAAGAAGATTGAACAACCAAAACTATGAAACCTGGAAGTACAGAATGGAACTTCTACTTATGAAAGAAGAAGTATGGGATGTAGTTACAAAAGAGAAGCCCGAGATTACCAATGCTACTTGGGAAAACAAAAATAACAAAGCCAAAGCCTTAATCGGTTTGTTAATTGAAGATTCGCAGTTGATGCACGTTAAAAAGCTGAAAACTGCATATGAATACTGGAAATCTCTACGAGAACATCATGAAAAATCATCTTTATCAAACAAGGTATCATTACTTAAAAAGCTATGTAGGCTACAACTTAATGAATTTGATAGTATGGAAAGTCATCTCATGAAAATAATTGAGCTAGTAGATAGACTCACAACTATGGGCGAAAATCTAGCCGAAAATTTAGTAGTAGCATTCATACTGAGTAGTTTACCAGAAAGCTACATCATTGTGATGGCATTAGAAACAAGGCCAGAAAAAGACTTGACAATAGAACTTGTCAAAGAAAAATTGATTCATGAAAGTAAAAGACGAAATGAAACAAAACGAGATGAAAACCAAACAGCTATGAAAATAAAAAGTAATTTTCACAAAACAAACAAATCTTGTGAGTTCTGTAAAAGAAGAGGACATATTCAAGATGAATGTTGGTTCTACAATAAAAACAAAGATCGGTCCCAGAAAACAATATCACAGAAAAAATATCCAACACATAGAGCAAAGAGAATAGTCAACAAAAATGATGGAGAGGATCTTGAAGAGAAACCTGGAGATGAATGTGAAAAAGACGATAGAAATGACAAATACCATATATGTTTCATGATGACACCTTCATCAAGAAAGCAGTGGTATATTGATTTAGCCGCTACATGTCACATGGCTTGCGACAAAGATTTTTTTTAATATTTGGATGAAAACATTCATGAACCAGTATATCTAGCTGATGGAACAAAATTAAAATCCGAAGGAGTAGGTTATGGATGGATCAATGTAGATGCTGAAAATGGAAAGTCAAACAAATATAAAATCACAGATGTACTATATGTTCCAGATATAGATGGCAATTTATTATCCGTTAGGAAATTAACTGATAAAAATTTGACAGTTAATTTTAAAAATGATGAATGTCGAATAGAAAATTAAGGGATCTAATCTGATTGCAAGAGCACATATGAAAGGAAATTTATATGAACTGGAAACGACAAATAAAATCATGTTAACAAAACAAAATACTGAAAAATGTGAAATAAATTTATTACATAGAAGACTAGGACATAGGGATATTCAAACTATTCATTTATTGGAGAAGAAACAGCTGGTGAATGACATAAAAATAATAGGCATTGAAGAAAAGACACAATGCGAAGTATGTATTCGAGGAAAAATGACTAGAAAAAGTTTTCCAAAAGTATCAGAAAATAGGGAGAATAATATTTTGGATTTGATACATTCAGACTTATGCGGTCCAATGAAAAATATAACTCCAAGTGGAAATAGATATATTTTAACATTCATAGATGATTACAGTAGATATACACATATTTATTTACTAAAACAGAAGAATGAAGTTTTCGAGAAATTTCAAGAATTCAATGAAATGATGCACACAAAGTTCAACAAATACATTAAAATATTAAGAAGCGATGGTGGAGGAGAATACTCTTCAAATTCAATGAAAGAATATATGAAGAAAAAAGGAATACGCCATGAATTAACAGCTCCATACTCACCAGAACAAAACGGTGTAGCAGAAAGGAAAAACTGATACTTGATTGAAATGACAAAATGTATGCTTTTAGAATCATCACTCGATAATAAATTTTGGGGGGAAGCTGTTATGACAGCCAACTATATTCAAAATCGATTACCAACAAAAGCTTGTCAGAAAACTCCATTTGAGCTATGGAATAATAAAAAACCAAATTTGGGGCATACAAGAATATTTGGGTGTGATGCTTACGTTTTTATACCACATGAAAAAAGAAGAAAATTCGATGACAAATCGAGAAAAATGACATTTGTGGGGTACAGCGAAGAATCGAAAGCATATAGATTATTGGATATAAAAACATGCAAAATTACAATAAGCAGTAATGTGAAATTTTTTGAATATGACCAATTTAATCGAAAGCAGAAAAATGAAAACGAAGAGAAAGAAAATGAAGAAGTGAAGATAAATATTTTGAACAAACAAGAAAAGCAAAGAGATATACCAGAAAAGTCACAACAAAAAGAAATAGAAAATCAAGCGAAAAGTAATGAAACAGTTGGAATTGCTGAAGAAGTGATAAACAAAGAAGTTGAAGATGATAAAGAGATAGAGACAAATAACTATATGAAACTAGAAGATGATAATGAACCCAAGACCTTTGAAGAAGCAATGAAAATGACAAATAGGAGAAAATGGATAGAAGCCATGGAAGATGAAATAGAATCTATGAAGGAATGTCAAGCATGGGAGTTGGTAGAATGTCCAGAAGACAAACGAATAGTTGATTGTAAATGGATATACAAAATAAAATTTGACCCGAGTAATGGAAATGTTAGATATAGGGCAAGACTTGTAGCGAGAGGATTTTCACAAAAATATGGAGAAGATTACGATGAAGTATTTGCTCCAGTTGTGAAGCAAGCAACAATCAGAGCTCTTCTCACAATAAGTGGACTGAAAAACAAGATAGTCAAGCACCTAGATGTGAAAACAGCATACTTGAATGGAGACTTAGAGGAAACTGTTTACATGAGTCAACCGAAAGGTTTTCAGAATAAAGAGAATCCCCAACTAGTGTGCAAATTAAAAAAGAGTATCTACGGTCTAAAACAATCAGCCAGAGTTTGGAATAATAAAATAACAGAAGTGCTAATGAATAATAGTTTCAGAAGGGGAGTTGCAGATACATGTTTATTTTCAAAACAAAAATCTGACAGATCTATTTACCTTCTTATCTATGTGGATGATGTTATTCTGGCTGCTGATTTAGAAATTGATATTCAAGAAGTAGAAAAAGTATTATCAGATAATTTCAAAATAAAAATGCTTGGAAATTTGAAGTTTGATCTAGGAATTGAAGTTGAAAGAAGAAAAAATGGCATATTTCACAAGTGGAGAAATAGAATTCGAATATTGTTCGACAAAAGAAATGCAAGCAGATATCCTTACCAAACCATTGGGAGCTATAAAACTTGAGTACCTGCGGGAGAAAATTGGCTTGAAGATTATGAATATTTAGATCGAGAAGGGGTGTTGGAATCGACTAAATATTACATTCATGTTTTGTTTATTGTCATGTATTTATTTTAATTATGACATTAGTTAGTTGTCAAATAATTAATAAAAAGTCTGTCACTTAAATAAAGTTTATTATATACTTTAAATAAAAAGGAAAGATAAAACCACAACCTCTAACAACAGTAGCGTTTGAAAAACACTTTTTAATTGTTATTTATCGCCATTGCGCCGAAACAAAAGCTCCAATTAAAAAATACCCTGAAACAAAGAAAATAGCCCTTTATTTTCCGCTTCTTATGGTTTTTGTTTGCTAAAATTGGCTGGATAATAAGCGAGAAACTCAATTTTGATTGGGAGGATGTCACTAAAAATGCGGCGCAGTCAATCCAATCGGTACCTTCAAACGCACCCCGCGCAGCCCGCTATTTCCTAAATGTATGCAACTAATATTCTTTTTAGATATTCTAATCGTAATTTTCAGCTCTTTAGATATGAAGAAAATCTTTTAATTTACCTTAAAATGTTACTAGTTAATTTTTGAAATTGAAATTGAAATGTTTATTGTTCACACGTAAATGTAAATACATGAACAGTGAGTGGCTATTCGTAGTTAGGTACACATAGTAAAAAAAAAAAAAAAGAAAGAAAACAGGTAAATTAAATCATAATTACTACATTCAAAACATACCTACCACGGGTTGGATGGTTGTGTTGAATCTATTAATAGGTTATTCGTTTATATTAAAATGTTATAGTTAATTAAAACCATCTATTCTTTCTCAAACAGTTTCTTGATTTGCAACCTAAAAAGAAATTACATGGTATTCGAAAAAGAGTTTACATGTATATACCTTTTAAACAATTACATGAAGTTAATAAATGCGCGTGTAAAGGAAACTCCGAAAATGTTGTGAGTAATGATTATAATTCGTCGTTGTGCATCTTCCAAAAATCATGTTGGGAAATATTTTTATAAATATTATACCTCCACTACTTCAAATAGGTAATAATAACTTAAATCTGGAATCTTCCTCTACTCTCCATATAAATATTTCCAATTGCGCAAATTTCACCATCAACAATAAATGAGTTTTCATTATAGCTTTCAAAATGGAATTGTTTGACATAAACCATTAAGTATATTCTCTAAATATCTCGTTCGTTTCAATTCAATGGTGAACACTCAGTCATAGAAAAAGTATAGTATTCTACTTTCGTGTAATTACACGCTCGTTGAATAATATACCATTATTACGTGCTAGTCATTACGTGTCAGTATCCGTAATGATCCATTTACTTAGTAATCAAATAGTAGTTAATACAGAATTTACTAGTGTGGTAGTGGAAAAATAGACATAAATAACTTTTTGAATATTTCTATAGTGATAGTAATAAATAGATGGTTTTAATTAACTATCAACATTTTACGGTAAATTAAAAGAGTTTATTTATGTCTAAAGAACTAGAAATCACGATTAGAATATGTGAAAAGAATATTAGTTGCATACATTTGGGAAATAGCGGGCTGTGCGGGGGTACCGATTGCATTGAGTGCGCCGCATTTATAGTGACATCCTCGCTTATTATCCAGCCAATTTTAACAAACAAAAAAACATTAGTTGCTGAAAAGAATGGGCTATTTTCTTTGTTTCAGAAACTTTTTTTTGTTAGTTTCGGTTGATACACTTTTGACCAGATGATAGAACTCGTCTTGGAGAATAAATTGTTTTTTAATTATTTTTATAAAAATGCTCCCCCCTCCCTTCCCCTCGTTACGATTTTCATACTGCCGGGTACATTCGAATCATTTAAAAAAGAGTTGCACACAGGTTGAACGAGAGAGATCAATTTGCACTAAGATGTCATTTATTGACAAAAAATATGTAGGTATCTTATATGATATTATATGTAGAACAATAATAGAGAGGAAGTAGAGGAACTTTTTCATTAAGAAAAAAGAAAATAATATTTTGAATAGTTTCATGTACTTATTAAGTAATCTCAAAAATGGGTGAGTACTATATATTTTTGTATTATAAGTTCCGTATAGTTCACCTTGCCGAAAATCTACTTCACTTTAGTAATGGTCAACTATTGAGTAAATTATAACCCATTAAATGATATGTTTACTATACCTTTTTAATCTCCCCATTCGGTAATTGTTAGTCTCATTACATGAAGTACCTACACCATACCCCGGGCACCTAAAAAAAGGAATCAATAGTAACATAAATAATCTTAACATAAAAACAAACTAAACAATAGAGTCAAATCACAATGTAATAAATTTGTCCAGAGCACGATCAACCAAATTATTGCTATTAGTTTCGGAAAGAAAAAAATATAAGAATTTTTTCTTCAGCTGCTATAAAAAGTGACTTAATTAAACCTTACTTAATTTCAAAACCAAATATTGCTAATTTTTTTACTTTCTCATTTTATGGGGAATTAAACCACAATATTTTTTGGAGTATTTATTTCAACCTTTCGGTAGCGTTCCAGTACCGTTATCAAGATAAACTAAGTAGAAATCAATTTTTTATCTCTATCTGACACAACAACAACAAATTTTACAACTAGACAATCAAAAAAGAGAAATATCATTTCTCACGGCTCTTTGCCCACGCCACTTACATTTATACAGGTTGTCCCGGAAGTTCGTACCAAAAACTTGGGAGATAATAGAAAGACTAAAAATAATGATGGTATTTCATATAAAAAATTTCTTCATGCCCTTTGTTAACGAGCTATAGGGCTCTAAAGTTGGGAATGAAAAATTGTTTTTCATTTACAATTATTGAATGGCTGATTGGAAATTATTAATATTTTAACCGTTAAAACACACTTTTTGGCGTGATATACATGTGTACAATATACTTGTTAAACCGTTAATGTTATTGAGATGTCACAAGAGGACTTAATATCTCTAAAAATGTTCACAAAAGCCAATTGTTGTTATAACTGAAAAAAGTATTACTCACCAAAAAAATGGAGCATTCACTATTTAACTTAGTCGGTACCTGAGTTCACATGTAGACTTGTATATCACGCCAAAAAGTGTGCAATTATGGTGTTAATTTTCGGTTAAAATATTACTAATTTCCAATCAGCCATTCAATAATTGTAAATAAAAAACCATTTGCCATTCCCAACTTTAGACCTCTATAGTTCGTTAACGAAGGGCGTAAATGAAAAATTTTGGTACGAACTCCTGGGACACCCTGAATATGAAAATGCAACTGATACAACTACAACTAGTATATTGTTTGCATCATTACCCTATTTTAAGGAACTGACACCTAGAATTTCTAAAATTTTAAAAGAAGTGACTGACATCAAATTTGCATATAAAAATGTTCTTTCTCTCAATTGTGTTTATAGTAAATTAAAAGAAATTGATCCTATTACTGATCTTTCTAATGTAATATACAGATTAACATGTTCTACATGTAATTCTGTTTATGTAGGTGAAACTTCACAAAAAATTACCAAACGTATAGCCTTACATAAGAGCGATGCAAGGTTGTATCCAGAAAGATCGGCACTAGCTGAACATGTTTTTTCTACAAAACATATAATAGATTATAAAAACTTTGAAATTCTATACAAAGAAAATAACTACTCTAGAAGGATTTTCCTGGAAATGGCATTCATTTCAGAGCAAGATAATTGTTTGAATAAAAGAACTGATATTAAGAAATTAAATACAATTTACAGTTATTTATTATCATTCGACAAAAAACTAAAAACAAATCTAAACATTGCAGAGAAAAATTCTTCCATTGACTTTTGAACTAATGGTTTATCGCTATAAATATACTATTGCACTAGATATGAATAGGTTACTATGACTAATATAAATTGACAAATTTTCACAATTGTCATTTCAATTTTATATTTTTCATTAAATTTATACCTTTACATATATATAACATTTTTTACAATATTTTTTACATATGAATATTTTCTCCATGTTTAAGATTCAAAGATATTATCAATCTCAATTAGTTGTAAGTATGATTTGCAATTATTTAATAATTTTTTCAATTATACTTGATTTATAATATCTATGAAATATTTTCTTGTAGTTCTTTGAAAATGGTTTGAATAAAAACCGAAAGCTAAGAATTAACTAAAAAGAGTACACTTCATTTACATTGCCGCATTCCCCACAAAATTTGAAATATATATATATATATATATATATGAATTGTAATGGTATCAGATAATTAAATTACTTGAATCAACTCTATTCATGAAAGGATTACAGAAAAGCAAGAAATAAATATGTATAATAAATTAATTTGAATGCAAGTTCAGAAATAAAAATAGAAAGACTTACCTTAAATTAATAAAGTATCCTATATTTTATCATATCAAGGAATAATTAAAATAAATTTAGAATTCTTCATTTAAAAATAGTTTGCTTGTTTGTTTTTTAGTAATCAATATAGGTACTCGTCAGTATAAATTATATTTTGGCTGAATTCTAACCTAAATTATAATTGAATGTCACTGTCAGGATGAAGTATGTTTTGCGAAGACAGAACAGTCAGACAGAATCACAGAATAATATTTTCAGAGATGGTTGTTAAGGAGAGAATGTGTACTGCATTGTGATTGGAGCAATAAAATCAAAATTTAAAATGTTTATTAAAATAAATTTACAATTAGTTTATATAAAATATGTATTTGGAAAGATGTATTGAACATTGGTTATGTGTTTACATGAATTAAAGTAAAATTATTGATGGTAGAATATTGTATATTAGATATTTAAGGGGTACACATAATTTTAAGTTTTTTTTTTATAAATAAGGACAATTTAAAGGGTGAATTTGTAAAGTTCTTAGTGATATAACAGGTAGAAAGAATTATAATATTGCAAGAATAAATTTTATATACAATAATAGACAATAAACAAGAAATTATGAAATTTTGCAATTAAGAAAAAAAATCAAGTGCTTTGAAAAGGAGGCCATAGCAACGGAGGTTGTTGAAAAAGAAAAACGACGAGAGGATAGATAATTTTTGAAAAATTGGATTAAAAAGAAAGTAAATTTATAATAAAGCTAAAGAAATAGTTAAAACGTTTAAAATTACCAAGAAAGGTTCAGTAAAATACCATTAAGAAGTTGTTCCAGTGTCCCAGAGGAGAATCAGAATCCTCAATCTTCCAATTGCGTCTACTTCATCAAATTTATGAATCCTCATCCAACCAGTTCAAAATTTAATAAAAAAGGTTAGTCAATTATTGGTACCAATAAAATTTAATCAAAATCATATGCATATCGAAGTACTTCTAAAATAAATTTCAAAATACATAAATAATTCATTTTAATTAAAATTAGATAAGAGCTCACCTTAGATTTAGATTTTATTTCATTGAATTGTAGGTTAGGTACTTGTATTTGTGTAATTGTTTATCGTTCTTGTATAGTATTAGTTAAATTTGAGCGGATATTCATGTAAATGCCATACCAGATAATCATAATTATTAAACTGTTTTTGTCGAATTAAGTTCCATTTTATTAGATATAAACCAAACATTTTTTTTTTCTATCACACCAAAGATATTCATTTACTGTGAACTGAATTGTTTGCAATTCTCCACACTCAGTGACTACACATGCTCATCGACAGAGACCTCTACTTCCCATTTTAGTGTGTTTTGAAATAATAAGAAAGGTGTCCATAGGCGTCACAAAATTTTAATAATACATATTTATTTAAAATAATATATTATTAGATTAAAAATATAAAAGGTTCATAAATAACTTCAATAAATTTTAAATAAGAATTGATTCAAGTAATATATATCTGTGAATAAATTCAATGGCGCCAGAACCCGAAGAGAGTAGGAGTTTTCATGTTTCCGCATAGAGAGTTAGCTTAAAAAGGGGTAAGTTAAAGGTTTAAAATAAAAATAATTAAATAAAAATATATAAAATAATAAAACATTACAAAATTGGCACACACAACGTGGGGCTCTTTTGAAAAAAGGCTCGATTTTAAAATTTTCACATTTGTAACATTGTTACATATAAAATTTATAATAAAATAAAACCTATATTTAATAATACAATAAAACTTTACTTGATAAATATTTAACATATATAAAATAAAAACTTGATAAATAAATAAAATTATAATGGACGGAACTGGAGAAAAAGTTCAGGACAAGAAGGAAAAAAGGTTGATGGACTTGAAAGTTAACGAATTAAAGGAAGAACTAGGAAGAAGAGGAGAAAGCACAACTGGTACAAAACATGAACTAAAGGACAGATTAAAACAATTATTAGAAATGGAAGGAAAAGACCCAGAACAATTTGATTTTGAAACAAAGAAAGAACAGGAAGAAGAAAGGAGACATGGAAAGGGTGATTTTCAAGTACAATACATGGAACAAGGACAAAACACTAAAATAGAGGAACAAATAGAAAGTCAAGTAGCTGAAAAATCAAAGGAAAAGAAAGAGGAGATGGATGTAATGAGTATGTTCCAGATTATGATGAAAAAATTGGATCAAAATAACAAAGAAATGAACACAAAATTAGATCAAAACAAGGAAGAAATAAAACAGGAAATGAACATCAAAATGGATCAAAACAAGGAAGAAATAAAACAGGAAATGAACATCAAAATGGATCAAAATAAGGAAGAAATAAAACAAACTAAGGAATCAATAATTAAATTAATGGAAGAAAAATTAGGACAGGTTGAGAAGAAACTAGAAATTACAAAACAAGAAATTCGAAATGAAATGTTAGGAAGATTGATGGAAGTGGAAGAAATACAATCCAGAGAAATGGAAAATATAAAGAAAAACGAAAATGAATTAAAAATGGAAATAGGTGGAAATAGTAAGAAAATAGAAATAAATACCGAAAAGATCGACAAATTAGATAGAGAAATAATAAAAACAAATAAAGGTATACAAGATATGGAGGAAGAAATGAAGAAGGAAGTAGGATATATTAAGTTACGTGAGAATACAAATGAAGAAGCAATGAAAATGTACAAAGAAAATGTTGAGAAGACAATTAAGGATTTAGATGGTAAAATGACAGTACAAACAGAAATGTGTGTGAACAGGAGCCAAATAATGGGAAATCAAGTTAACCAAGAATTGGAAGAAATGAATAGAAAATTGCAAGAAACGAAAGAAGAATTAGAAGATAAAATAAAAATAAATGGAGGAGGCATGATTTATACAGGAAATGTAGAAATAGGGGTAAAATTTGATGGAAATATAAATATAATTCACCCAAAAGTTTTTATGAAAATAATGAAGAGTAAAATGAAAGGAATAAGGGATATGATGGAGAAGAAAATCATAATTAGGGGAATGTTATCAGGCCATGCATTACTATGGTTCTGTAATAAAGAGGAACAAATTAGGGATATGGAAGAATTTGAGATGCAATTTTTAATTTATTTCTGGGGGGAGATTCAACAAGCTAATTTTAGAGAAAGGTTATATTTTGGGAAATTTGATTACAATAAAAGTAAAAATTTGAATACATATGCTATGCAACTTTACAATATGGCGCAATATTTGGAACCGGCGATGAAAGAAGAGGTTATATGGTGTTATATGTTGGAAGACATTTTAATGCTGAGGTAGCAGAAACCATAGCATTACACAACATAAAAACAATGGATAATTTATCAAGTTATTTGCAGAGAGTAGAAAGAAGCATACAGAGTGGAAATGGTATTCAACGATACCAAAGAGAAAATAGAAATGAAGAAACAAGAAATGATAGACAAAGAGATAGTGGAAATGGTTTTATGAGAAGAAATAATTGTGATAGAAATGGAAACGTAGATTATGGATATAGGAATGGGGATAATGGAAGAATTCAAGGGGATGTAGAGAGAAATTATGGAAATGGAGATAGAAATAATGATAATAGATATAATGAAAATAGAAGAAACCATGGAAATTTTGAGAGAAGTAACTATAATGGAAATAGTAATTGGAGACAGAATAGAGGGGAAGAAAGAAATAATTATAATGATAGAAGAAATAATGAGAATGACAGAAGAAATTATAACCAGGAAAGCCGAGACAGAAATTATAATCAGGAAAATTATACAGAGGGAGATAGGAGGCAAGTTAATAATATGTCACAGAATTGTGAATAGTAGGTTTAGAATTTTTTTTTAATTAAATAAGATAGAGATAGGTAGTGTTATAGTATTAAAATATTCTACAATCGGAGAATATAAGGAATATTAAAAAGAAATAACATAGGAAATAAAATAGTAGAGGGGAAAATACGGTGGTTGAAGGATGAAAATTAGAAATTAAAATTTAAGCAGCTCTTTCAAGATATGCCAGATCTGTTAAATTTAAATTTGAGGGGAATTGTAATGGTATCAGATAATTAAATTACTTGAATCAACTCTATTCATGAAAGGATTACAGAAAAGCAAGAAATAAATATGTATAATAAATTAATTTGAATGCAAGTTCAGAAATAAAAATAGAAAGACTTACCTTAAATTAATAAAGTATCCTATATTTTATCATATCAAGGAATAATTAAAATAAATTTAGAATTCTTCATTTAAAAATAGTTTGCTTGTTTGTTTTTTAGTAATCAATATAGGTACTCGTCAGTATAAATTATATTTTGGCTGAATTCTAACCTAAATTATAATTGAATGTCACTGTCAGGATGAAGTATGTTTTGCGAAGACAGAACAGTCAGACAGAATCACAGAATAATATTTTCAGAGATGGTTGTTAAGGAGAGAATGTGTACTGCATTGTGATTGGAGCAATAAAATCAAAATTTAAAATGTTTATTAAAATAAATTTACAATTAGTTTATATAAAATATGTATTTGGAAAGATGTATTGAACATTGGTTATGTGTTTACATGAATTAAAGTAAAATTATTGATGGTAGAATATTGTATATTAGATATTTAAGGGGTACACATAATTTTAAGTTTTTTTTTTATAAATAAGGACAATTTAAAGGGTGAATTTGTAAAGTTCTTAGTGATATAACAGGTAGAAAGAATTATAATATTGCAAGAATAAATTTTATATACAATAATAGACAATAAACAAGAAATTATGAAATTTTGCAATTAAGAAAAAAAATCAAGTGCTTTGAAAAGGAGGCCATAGCAACGGAGGTTGTTGAAAAAGAAAAACGACGAGAGGATAGATAATTTTTGAAAAATTGGATTAAAAAGAAAGTAAATTTATAATAAAGCTAAAGAAATAGTTAAAACGTTTAAAATTACCAAGAAAGGTTCAGTAAAATACCATTAAGAAGTTGTTCCAGTGTCCCAGAGGAGAATCAGAATCCTCAATCTTCCAATTGCGTCTACTTCATCAAATTTATGAATCCTCATCCAACCAGTTCAAAATTTAATAAAAAAGGTTAGTCAATTATTGGTACCAATAAAATTTAATCAAAATCATATGCATATCGAAGTACTTCTAAAATAAATTTCAAAATACATAAATAATTCATTTTAATTAAAATTAGATAAGAGCTCACCTTAGATTTAGATTTTATTTCATTGAATTGTAGGTTAGGTACTTGTATTTGTGTAATTGTTTATCGTTCTTGTATAGTATTAGTTAAATTTGAGCGGATATTCATGTAAATGCCATACCAGATAATCATAATTATTAAACTGTTTTTGTCGAATTAAGTTCCATTTTATTAGATATAAACCAAACATTTTTTTTTCTATCACACCAAAGATATTCATTTACTGTGAACTGAATTGTTTGCAATTCTCCACACTCAGTGACTACACATGCTCATCGACAGAGACCTCTACTTCCCATTTTAGTGTGTTTTGAAATAATAAGAAAGGTGTCCATAGGCGTCACAAAATTTTAATAATACATATTTATTTAAAATAATATATTATTAGATTAAAAATATAAAAGGTTCATAAATAACTTCAATAAATTTTAAATAAGAATTGATTCAAGTAATATATATCTGTGAATAAATTCAATGGCGCCAGAACCCGAAGAGAGTAGGAGTTTTCATGTTTCCGCATAGAGAGTTAGCTTAAAAAGGGGTAAGTTAAAGGTTTAAAATAAAAATAATTAAATAAAAATATATAAAGTAATAAAACATTACAATATATATATATATATATATATATATATATATATATATATATATACAGGGTGTCCCACGACGAGTGGAAACTATCTGTATATGGCAAAATACTTATAGTAAAATCATGAAAATATCAAAATTTAGACCACACCTGCATCTCTAAAAATTTACATAAAACATTTAATATCTGGATAACGGTAAGGTTTAGGTATAGGAAAGTATACATGAACTTGCCTTATTTTTTTCCCCTGAATGCATTAAAATAAAAAAAAACAGGGTGGTTCTATTTAAAAAAATGAAGAAATTTGATATTTATGAAGTTAAACTTTGAACACTTTTTATACACACCCTGTATAAAATGAAAGGCAACCGAAGAGAAACCATTTTCATATCTTCAAGGGTCCCCTCGTAAAAAAATAATTTATAAGGGTCTGCAACAATCAAAGTTTCTACAAAAAAACTAATAACTAAAAAAGTGTCACCGAACAGAAACCATTTATTTGTATACGGAGCCTAACTTACCAAGTCCTAAAAATTGCATCAGCTACCTTATATTCAAGTCTAGATTGATTTGGCATAGTTTTTAGAAGGAGCTCGCTCTGGCCGTTTTTGTGAATTTGTATTTTTTTTGTAGTTTTTGAAAGCTTAATATACATTTTATGTTATATATCTAGGTTGAAGTGGAATCCGATAACGTTGGCACCGCCGCAGTTGAATACACCATCAATTAAGCGGTCAGAGTAAGCTCCTTCTAGTGGTATTTCATTAAATGGATAAAGAATTACAGCATGGGTAATTGCTTATTATAGTTATATCATACAGGAGCTCTCGAGTAATTGCACACGATTGGAACGATTCAGAAGCGGGAGATCTTTGTAGTTGGCTGTTTTTTATTGAATATGAATTTAAATTATAGTCACTTCCATCAATTTAGATAACATACTCCATCATTTTTAATCTTGAAAGTTATTTTAATAAAAATATCAAAATCGTCTCAATTACGACTGGGGAATAGAAATATTTTCCATCGTATTGGAATAAGAGAATGTGAAATTATTAATCTACTTGTTCGGAGTACAATTTTACTGGTTCTATGCAGATGTTTTTCTTGACTTCAAAAATGGCTGAGAGATCGATTATTTTGCTATTTTTTCCATTGATTTTTTGTTCCTTATTAGGTTTGAATATCCACTGCCAAGGATGGTTAAATATGTACAATATTCACAAATTTACAAGAAGTGCTAGTGATTTAGCTGCTGTTATTCTCCGGTAGGAGCTCTATTGGTAGATTCGCGTGCAAGAGGTTATAGCCTTTATATCTTCTTGCGCGTGTTTGTTTGATTTTGGATTTTATACTATCTGGCAGACTATAGTTATAATATTTAACTGAAGGATCGTATACGTAGCCTTTTATGAAGGGAATGTTCGCTTGTTTGTGAATGAGTGTGTTTCTCCGGAGCTTATTAAGTGCGCCCTTCCACACCGCCATTCTAATGCATTTGTTTCACACAACTTGCATGTTGTTGTATGGTGCATTACTGGTTTCCCAGAAATCTGGGTAGCCGTATGTCATCGTCGGTCGAATAACCTGCCTGTATAAAAGTAGTTTATTCTCGATTGAGAGGCGGCTATAACCACAGAAAAATGGATACAGCTGCCGCATAGCCACTTTGGCTTTTGATATTTGAGCTTGAACATGCAAGTTATGCAAAGTGTTGCGCTGAATGATATAACCCAAGTATTTTAGGTTCTATCCGTTCGTTCTGTATCTTGATCATTCCACTAAGGTTTGTGTTGGAACGTAATTTACATCTGAGGAGAAATAATTATTTTTAAACAAAAGAAACTCAAGAATTTTAATTACAAATTTTGTCTTCATGTTCGGCTTCAATCAGATTATGATTTAGTTCTTAAAATGTAACCTTTTTAACTACCACATTTAGTTGAAAATGTATTCATGTCTTTTAGAATGATGTTTTACTTGATTTGTACAAACTCACTTTGCACGTAAGTTCAAAATTAATATCCTGCACTAATACAGCAATAATAAATGTATATCTTACTACTTAGTCTCAACAAGTTACAATTATTGCAATAATCTTTGATTATTTAAAATTTAAATGGTCAAAGCGAAAACCAGCTATGATTAAGTGCTGACAAAGTGGAAGCCATAAAGATACAAAAAAAAGAATGGTTTGATTTTAAGTTCCCAACATATTATATTCTAATTTTCCAGTTTTTGCATGAATGTAGAAAAAATATTGTATATAACTCGTGCAAAACTTGTTTTTCGCACACACTTTTTGCACTTGTTGCATAAATAACTATTTTTGCCACTTTTTTGGTTATATTGACAATGATCAGAGAATGTTAAATTTCCGTCAATGATAACATCTAAATATTCACACGTTAATTTTTTGAATTGGTTTTATAGCCTGCTGAATTTATTGGTAATAATCATGTATTTGGTGTACTAAGTGTTAAATCTTAAGCCATTTTTTGTCTACAAATTAAAAATATTACTTAATTCTTCATTTATAGCTTTACGAACAGTTTCAACATGGTTTTAACATCTTTGGCTACAAAGTATAGTGATGCATCATCTGCAAATAGTTGTATGCTACATCCTTTTTTCAATTTGAGGGCAATGTTATTAATATTCACAATTAAAATATAGGACACACCAAAGTCCTTTGGCACACCGAACACATTTTCTTTCTGCGTTGAAGTAGAATTCTCATATTTTGTTTCTTGAGACTTTTTTGAGAGAAGATTTTGAAACCACCTTAGTAAATGTCAATCATTAGTTTCAAAGGCTTATTGAAAATACAGAATTATCATCCCAATTATTATTTTTTGATGCCAATTCATCATGTTTATAATGCAGTTTGGCAAGAGTTGTTTTTTTGAAATCCTGATGAAAATTGATTCCAAAGATAGGTTATAAACTTAATTGTGATGATTGTGAAGCTTCATATATAGGAAGAACTTTGAAAGTTCGGATAGCTGAACATTTGAACAGAAGTGATAGGTCAGCTTTTGGTCATCATATAAAATTCAACAAACATAATTTTAGTCCTAATAAGAATTCACAAATTTTAAAAGAAGTTACCATTAACCATAGACAAATAAAAAAGAGACGGATTGAAGCATAGGCGGTATACGGCATAACGTTTCTGCGCCACCACCCGCGCATCGAGTCGCTGCGGTCGCGAGAACTACAAGACTTTTTACATAGGGAAACAGAATAAAATAGTTTAAAATATTATAAATTACATTTAACTACAATATGCATTCTTCAATATCAATAAATATTATGAAATATCCTAGTATATCAACTTTAAAGACAATAAAAATGAAAATATACAAAATCAATCATACATTGGTTGATGTGAGTCTGGCTTCTGTTTGTCAAAGTCAAAGTAAAAGTGTCAAAAATTAAAATTGTTGATGGCGCGGCAAGGGTGAGTAGGATTTAGGATTAGTTTAGTTTTAAATTTATTTGAGATTTTAGTTTTAATAAAGGAAATAAAATTAAGTGAACCTTTAAAATGTCATCACCAGGTATAATTTGTTATAGCTGTATTGTAAAAAATTGCAATAGTAAATTTTGTTGGCCACTTCGCAATTTGGAATTTAAAAACAAAACATTTTTCAAATTTCCTTCCGACACTAATCAAAGGGAACAGTGGTACAAGATTTTAGAACTTCATCCTTCTACATCCAAAGATCAAAGGTTGTGTGAAGACCATTTTGATAATAATTCATTTACCAATTCATTACGCAAACGACTTAATAAATTTGCTTTACCTTCGCAACCCTTAAATAATACATCACCAATAGTAGTTGAACATAATAATAATAATGAAACCATATCGCCTGTAAAACGAAAGCTTGATTTTTGTGATAATAATGATAATATCAATGAAACTCTTTTTGAACATGCATCTAAGAAAGTCTGTTTAGAATCTGGCATTTCAAGTAAAATAAATGAAACTAGAGTCAGTAATTTATCTCCCAAGAAGAAGAAAATGTATCGTATTTATAAAGATCAGAAGAATAGAATTTGTAAATCAAGAAAGGCACTTCTCAATAGTAACAACAAAATTAAAAAAGCTGTTAAATTGTCTCAATCAGTTATTTCAAAATTTTAATTCAAAATTAGATCCAGCAGGCATGGATTTTTTAAGAAGTAGTACTGCTAACTGTAAAAAAAATAAACCTTCATGGTCAGTATCAGATAAGGCCCTCTCATTAGCAATTTATAAAAAGGGACCAAGAGCATATAATTTCTTAAAACGTTTTATAGCTTTGCCCAGTAAATCTACTCTACAGTCACTTCTAAGATCAGTGCCATTTGAAACTGGGATTAACAAAGCAATTTTTGATAGGCTCAAAGAAAGGGTTGTGAAAATGAAGCCGATTGATAAAAATTGTGTCTTGCTATTTGATGAAATAGCTTTAAAGGAACAATTGACTTTGGATGTGGCTAGCGACAAAGTTGTAGGATTTGTTGATCTTGGTAGCAATTTAGCTAGAAAGTTACAACCTGCCAATCATGCATTGGTATTTGTAATAAATGGATTGCATAAAGATTGGAAGCAGCCAGTGGCTTATTATTTTACTAAGGATCAGGTAAAAACTGAAGATTTGAAATTGATTATTGTAGAGGTAATTTCAGCACTACAAGATGTAGGATTAAATGTAATGGCAACTGTTCGTGATTTAGGCAATACAAATCGAGCAGCTCTGAGACAATTGAGTAGACATCATACAATTGCAAAACCTGGTCCTTATTTTTTTGTAAATGGAAAGAAAATAATAACTTTATATGACCCTCCTCATCTTTTGAAATGTACGAGAAATGCTTTATTTAATTATGATATTTATTTTGATAACCATAAATGTGCAAAGTTAAACCATTTTAAAAATGCTTTTCATATTGATAAAACAAAAAAATTTCAGGCTTTGCACAAAATTAAAGAATCGTTTTTTTAATTTCGTAGAAATAGTAAAATTAAAATGAAAGTTTCAGTTGCTGCAAAAATAATGAGCCACACTATGGCTGCTACCATTGAAAGTTTAATTGTTCTTGGTAAATTATCATCTGAGGCTGCTATACTGCTGAATTTATTGAGGACATTGATAAGTTATTTGACAGTTTTAATGGTAGCAAACCAACCTTTGATGCTAGTAAGGCGTTTCAAAAAGTTCAAACCATTTGATTTTTTGGAATTCTATGTTGCCAAAAATAAGATTTTGGCAGTTTTTACCAAAAAATGGGAAGGTTATGAAAACCCAAATGCCTTTTAAAACCTGTTGGTTAACTACTATTAATGATGTCAAATTGTTAACAAGAGAATGTTTTAAATTAGGATTCAAATTCATTAGAACTCGTTCTCTAAATCAGGACCCAGTTGAAAATATGTTTGGGGCTATTCGGCAGTATGGTGCTGCCAATACCTCTCCAAATTGCTATCAATTTATATCTGCTTTAAAAACATCAATTTTAAATAGTTTAGTTTCTGCCAAGAATTACAACACAAATTGTGAAGCAGATGACTGTTCTTTATTGGATAACCTAAATTATTTTTTAAATTTTCATAATGAACCAAAGCCAATAAACTCTGAAATAATTAATGAATTGGAAGATATTGCATTCTCGTTTTTAGATTCAGAATTAAATGATTCAAATTTTGATACTCAGGCATTAAGCTATGTTAGTGGTTTTGTAGTTAAAAAAATACAACTTTCAATTGCGAAGAATGCAGGGCTAATTTGCAGACAGACATTTTAGATGCTCACCATAGTTTTACTTCCTTTAAAGAAAGTGATGAGAAAACACGTCTGATTTATGTACAAAGGGAAGTCATTAGATTTCTTTCAATGCTGCATGACATTGTATACAATATTTTGCCACTTTTAGGTCATGTAGAAAATATTATTAAAAAAATTGAACTGTATTCAAAAGGTCATATTAATTTTGAGTGGTTCAACTGTCAAGAACATAAATCATATGTATTTTCTCAGCTCATAAAAGTTTCCGTCCCCTTATTAATTAAAAAATATTATAATGATGATAAGAGGATTAACAAACAAAAATAATTCTTTTTTCTTTGTAACTATGTGTACTGCGTTTAATTTTGTTTTGTTTCAGATCTATTCCTGTCTTCATGGAAATGGGGGATCTAGTTTATACTTCTTTTTATTAAAATATTTGTTGTTTTTGCCAATAATTTTAAAATAATGTGCAATTTTATGTGATATTGGATAATTATAGGATAGAATATTCATGTTAATTAGTTTAAACATTTAGATTATAGAATAAGAATTTAACTAATGTACAATTTCAAGTGATATTAGAATATTTTTGTTAAATAAGAGGAAATATTGTTGATAATTTTTTTTGTAAATGTAACTGTGATAATTTATTTATTTATTTATTTATGTACAGTTTAATAAATAATTTAAATGTGTGTTTACTTTTCATTTACCTATCTAAACTATGTGTCTGAAAGTTGTTTATTAATTATAATCATTTCATTATAAAAAATTAAATTATATTAAATATAATTCAATTTTTTATAATGACATAATTATAATAATAAACAATTTCTAGACAAATTGTAAAATTTACCTGCCCACTATCCAAACTAACCAATTTAAATATCCCGCCTTCAAAAACTAGTTCCACCACCTCTTCGGGGTGCGCTTCGATCAACGTGATGCCAACTGTTACTGCAGGGTTGACAACTCTCAATATATTATATTTCTCTATGGAAGTTACCTCTAAGAATTTTAATAGGATGGATTTTTTGGAAGATCTACAAATTGACAAAGAATTAAAGACCAATGATCTTTGTTTGAACACACAAGTACAATTAAATAGATCTTATGTGCCTTTACATAGAAGATTAAAAGATTAAATTAGTACATCCAAACAAGTTCTCTCTATGATGATACTCATATTGATCCTCAATGTTTCAGATTAGTGCTATATTTTTTAGTTTGGTAAACTTCAATTAATAGCATTTCTTGCAAATTTTACAAAATTGTTGAATTTCTTGAGTTTATTTGGGGTAATTTTTTGGACTCTTATTGAAGTTGTTTTTGAATTGGATTTGGTAATGGGTTCTCATTAGACCCTAAATCCTTTTCTTGATCTAGGAATATTTGAGCAATGGGTTCTCATTAGACCTCAAATCAGATCATTCTGGGTGAAAATGGTTTTAATATTGAGTTTGAATATTGCTTGCTTCAATTCAGGGTTTTTTATATAGTTTATTTTGTCTCTTAGTTAGATTGGTTTTTTGACACTTTATTCTATGCAGTTATTGTGTTTGGTTGATCTCTTTTTGCAGTTAATTCAGTTACTTTTTCCAATTAGATTTGGTGAAGGGTTCCCATTATATCCATAATCTTTTTCTGTTCTAAATTGGTTTCAAGTAATGGGTTCTCATTAGACTCTAAATTAATTCCTTTATCAGATAGTTGAATAATTATTTTGATGGTTTAGAGAGATTACCGACTTTCAGTACTTATTATTTTGAAATTGTTCATTATTTACATTTTTTATTCACAAAAATTTTTAAATTATGGTTTAGTATAATTTTCTTGGATTCTCTCAGGGATTTTGATGGTTTTTCTGTAGGAATAAGATTTAGTAATAGGTTCTCATTAGACCCATAATCTTTTCCTGTTCTGAATGAGATTTGATTAAGAGTTCTCATTAGACTTTAAATCATATCTTTTCTCAGTACAGATAATTAGTTACTCTCTCTGAGAGATAACCAAAATTACAGATTTTTTATTTTTTGAAATTGTTGTCTGTTGTTATAGATGGTTTGGAGTTGCTGGGGACTATTGTGTGAATTGTTTTTTATCGAATAAGATTTAGCAAAGGGTTCTCTTTAGACCTTTAATCTTTTTCAACTTATTGTATTTTTTGAAAAATGGGGTTCTCATTAGACCTTATTATCAGATTTATTTTACAATTATTCAAGAAATTTACACATTGGTTTCTGTCAATTACTATATCATTTTGATTGAATTATTACTTTGATATATTCCTTAAAAATATTTTGCATTTAACCTCATTGTTGATTTGTTAGTTCTATGCTCACTTTAGATAACTTTAACATTTAGATTGTCAATTGTCATAGTTCCATGTAAGTTTTTTGTTGATTTCAAATCAATTATTAATTCAGTGTCACTTCAATTACCGTTACACCAACAGGTGTACCTGAATATCAAGTATGATAAAAAATGCATATTAATGACAGTACCCTAAATAAGGGATACATTTTATAAAACTAACATGTATTTTTAATTGGAAAATTTTAATTTTTTTAAAAATGTGTTGTGAACTTTTTAATGGATGGGGTTTTTGTAATCGCCTGATGAGTAAGTAATTCATTTAAAAAATTTCCTAACTTTAATTTAAAACAACTATTGCTTACTTGCAGGTGAGGCACTGAAGATGGCTTAACAGCCAAAAGCGCTTTGCAATTTTAAAATAAAACACAGAATACAAAAAATTGTTTTCTTGACATGATATATTTACAGTGTGACCCATATTGTTTGCTTACCTATGTTTGTTTTAAATGGAATACATCTCATATTCTCACATTTTCTAGTAGTGCTTCCAATATACAGGGTGTCCCACGACGAGTGAAAACTATCTGCTTATGGCAAAATACTTATAGTAAAATCATGAAAACTTTCACGTTTGGGTTTTCGGATACGATCTTTTCAACTAAAATATTTTCAACGATGGCCGACTTCCGGTTCTACCGGAAGTCGACTGTAACTTTGTTATTTTAAATGGAACACCCTATATATTAATACATTTTTGAAATCTACGTAACATTTTAGTATAACTTTGTCTAAAAACTTTTTTCGAAAAATGCACACTTTTTGAGTTATTGATTTTTTTGTAGAAAGTTTGACCGTTGAAGACCCTTATAAATTATTTTTTCACGAGGAAACCCTCGAAGATATGAAAATGGTTTCTGTTCATTTGCCTTAAGCAAGGTCAACCGTAATCGAATCTATGTTGAAAAATTTTTCATTTTATACAGGGTGTGAATAAAAAGAGTCAAAGTTTAACTTCATAAATGTCAAATTTCTTCATTTTTTTAAATACAACCACCCTGTTTTTAATATTTTAATGCATTCAGGAGAAAAAAATAAGGCAAGTTCATGTATACTTTCCCATACCTAAAGCTCACTGTTATCCAGATATTAAATGTTTTCTGTAGATTTTTAGAGATGCAGGTGTGGTCTAAATTTTGATACAAGCACTAAGAAATAAAAGTCTTTTTCTCCATCTGTCTCTAAAAAAAAATCATATCAAATTGTTTTCATTAATCCTATTCCAACTTTTAGTCGTTTCCGAGATATTTGAGGTTTCAAATTATTATATTTTTTTAACAAGTTTAAATTTTTCATGTATACTTTTAGTAGGCTTTGTAATAAATGACACTTATTGACCCAATATTAGTTAACATCTAGAGAAGATTGTGAGCTAAGAGTTCGAAATTCCTTCAATTCCCTTTCTGAGATGATGATTAGCTGTGCGACGAATGAAGGTATACTGAGAAGGGTTGAAAAATGCATTGAAGTTCAAGGGAGCAGATTTGAACATTTACTTTAAAACATCAGAGTATTTTTCTTTGGCTTTCAATTTTCCATAAAATTTTGTAGCATATCTTATTATTCCCACAAATGGTTTAACTCGATTAACTTTTGCTTAAAATGAACCGAATAGCTTCAAATTGTTAAGTATTCTTTTAACAATGTGCGATTTCGATCGCGGTCAATCTGGATATCTTACTGCAAATAAAGCACATCTTCTTGTAAAAACTTTGTCATATTTACCATGTATTAAAAGTAAATTCACATAATAATTTTTATTTCTTAGTGCTTGTATCAAAATTTAGACCACACCTGCATCTCTAAAAATTTACAGAAAACATTTAATATTTGGATAACGGTAAGGTTTAGGTATAGGAAAGTATACATGAACTTGCCTTATTTTTTTCCCCTGAATGCATTAAAATAGAAAAAACAGGGTAGTTCTATTTAAAAAAAATGAAGAAAGTTGATATTTATGAAGTTAAACTTTGAATACTTTTTATTCACACCCTGTATAAAATGAAAAATTTTTCATTATAGATTCGATTACGTTTGACCTTGCTTAAGGCAACTGAACAGAAACCATTTTCATATCTTCAAGGGTCTCCTCGTGAAAAAATAATTTATAATGGTCTTCAACGGTCAAACTTTCTACAAAAAAATCAATAACTCAAAAAGTGTGCATTTTTCGAAAAAAGTTTTTAGACAAAAGCATACTAAAATATTACGTAGATTTCAAAAATGTATTAATATACAGGGTGTTCTATTTAAAATAACAAAGTTATAGTCGACTTCCGGTAGAAACGGAAGTCGGCCATCTTTGAAAATATTTTAGTTGAAAAGATCGTATCCGAAAACCCAAACGTAGGAATTTTCATGATTTTACTATAAGTATTTTGCCATATACAGATATTTTTCACTCGTCGTGGGACACCCTGTATAACATTATTTAGGTTTGTAATTGAAACTTTTTAATATATTTGACATTAATATTCAAAAATGTATGTGAAGTAGGCTATGCTTGTCAAAAGAAAGGAGATTGCTACAAACAAGGTAAGCTGGCCAAAATAATTACCATTGACATTCTTTATAATAATTACTGACATTTATTTACAATTTGATTATAGTGAGGCAGAAAAGGTCAAAATATTTTCTCATTACATGAAAAATAACAAAAATTAGGAAACAGAATATATTAGGTTAGATCCATATTAAATGTTTTTTATCATATAAATAGCACTCATGGTTTTTTATGAAGGAAGCATAGCGTTAGAGCAAATCATTAGGTTCGTTCCAGCCACCAGTAATTTACAGTAATATTACTAATACACATGCGCAGTTGAAAAAAATCGTTCCAACCACCTGAAATTACTGATTCTGAACAATCGATTACTATCAGGGCCCGTATTCTTAAGGGACTAGTGAGAATTTCACCAATGAGATAGGTGTATTGCATGGTTGCCTAAAACATGAGAGTTTCAAATTTGTCGTATTTTTAAAGGAAATAGTGAGATCTGCACTGTTGTCAGACTTCTACGTAAATTTAAAGTTAATTGTTCTTAATCATTTTAGACCAGTTTTACCGTTATCATATATTATTATAAAAGCATGCAAGTTATATTATTGTATGTTTTGTAAAGTAGTTATGTATAATAATAAAAAGTAAAATTCAGCCTTCCAGATGGCAACATCGCTAAGCAAACTTAACCACACTTTTCTTGTTGACAGTTGATTAATGCACATGGTACACTGTTTACAGTTTACTTGTTTACTAGACTTATTTACTAGATTTATTCGTGTAGTATAATTTCCTTGTGTAAGACAATGCTATTCACTCAAATCAATAATGGATTTAAATAATTTGTTGGATCCCCTCAATGTGAATATGATCAACCAAGTTATGGGTGATCTCCAAGAACTTGAAGAGAATGTTTTGGATCAGCCAGATGAGCTTTTGCTCATCCGTTGGATATTTTTTATCTCCCATTTAATATAAAAAAAGGTTCTTAACAAAAAATTTAACTCAAAACGAAAAAAGGTAGCAACAAAAACTTTATACTATAAATACGAAAAATAATGGCGAGATGCAAACATAAAATAATAACACCAACTTTATACTAGATGAAAAAAATTAAAAAATTATACGAAAAATAATGGCGAGATGCAAACATAAAATAATACTTTGGATGCAAAATGATAAGATGTGCATAGATTATTAAACGTAGACCCAACCTTCCTTATCTCTGAACGAAGTGATAAAAATTTCAATATCACCGGACGAAATCCAATACGCATGTTTCTAAGCTTCTCACCGCTTTTGGCGAGATTCTCTATCGGTCCGAACCATGAGATTGAATCTCTCTCGTTTCAGGCAACCCGTAATGCATCAATCTCATTGGTGAGATTCTCACTAGTCCCTTAAGAATACGGGCCTCAGTTCTCTGTTCCATCCCGTTTGTGAACCAGTAAAATTACCGTTCAAACGATTCTTGCGTGATAGCGAGTATCGATAGTTCTGAAATTAAGATACATGCGCAATGGCAACATTTTCGTCTTAAACTGTCAAATTTTTATTTTTATGGAAAGTGTAAATAGGATATAAAAGTGAATTTTTAGTTTTGGAAGTGTTTTGAAAATAGTGTGCACCGTTTCTTACTGACTTGTTTCTTTGTGTAGTCATTGATAAAATGAAAAAGGGAAGAATGGAGACCGAAACCACTTTATATGCTGCTGCTTATGATATAGGTAATTGAAAAATGGTCAAAATAGAACATACACATAGGATTTTGCCATTTATTAAGGTTACAGAGACTTCTATTATTGTGATATTTTGATATAGGTGACATTATTAGTATTAAGTTTCACTAATTTGATAATTTTAGGTTGATAGTGTTTATTTTGGTTTTTATAAGTTCATTGTATTTAGTTTTATGTATTTTCAAGTCTAAAGGCTTTATAATTACAAATAAAATGTCTTGATTTTACACTTTTATTTTTTGATTTATGTTAATATGTAGATACAATAAAGTGTGCGTCTATAGAGAAATAAATATTTCTCTGTGTGCGTCAGAATCGGTGCAACTACCAAACTAGTTCAAAATATGTTCCAACCGTTTGGTAAGAGATTACCAGTAACTTTACTAATTTCTCTCACGGATGCGCATTAAATAGTTCAATTACTGGTTACGTACAATAACAGAATTGCTGGTTGGAACGAACCTATTATCAAAATGAACACCTTAATGACCTAAGTTTAAAAAAGCATCAATGTATGCCCTACATAATATTACCCACTCAGGAACAACTTTTTGGAAGTTCTAGAACATTTTAATAACCATAGCTGGGCACCGTTAATCAAATATTTAACTTCGTTAATCGTTAATCCGCTACAAAAAAAGTTAGCTTCGTTAAACGTTAAAGCGTTACATTTCGGAAGAATTAACGCAAGTTAACGTTAATCGTTAATCCGTTAATATGTGTAAAATTACATTTTTATATCGTTGCGTTAAAAAACTTATTGGTTTAGGTTCTGGAAGTTAACACTTTTTCTAACTAAATAACACTCACAAACAAAACACTCGTCACTGTAAGCACCGGCGCTAAGTAATAAAATGATCAAACGAAAAAAAATTCTTCGCAGTTTTTTCACTCGCACGCGCCGGCCAAATATATCTAGTTTTGTTTTTGTTTCACGCGCTGCCACGAGCCGCCCGGCACTTGTCATTCATTTCATACTTGTCTGAACCAGTTTTTCGCGCTGCGCCGTGGTGCCGTGCGGTAAATAGTAGGCATTGGATTAACGATTAACGGACTTCTGCATATTAACGGAAGTTAACGTGTCCGTTAACATTTTTAAAAGTTAACTTAAAAGTTAATCCGTTAATCAAAATGTTAACTTCGTTAATTAACGATTAACGGATTAACGAGTTAATGCCCAGCTATGTTAATAACCAATTACCTACTTGGATAGGTAATGATGGGATCATTAGATGGCCACCAAACAACCTTGGTTTTATGCCTTTAGATGCTTCTTATGAGGATTTTTAAAAGATAAGATCAACTTTTCAACAATAACCTCAATCTTAGAGACATTAAAGTAAAACTTCAAGAAGAAATTAATGATATAAACAAAAACCATAATACTTACTACTAATTCAAATGTATACTAAAACTTTGCACTGAAATAATTATTGTGGTCACTTCGAGCAATTGTTTTAGTTTACTAGTTGTGTTAAATACAGAGATAATTCTAATCTGATTTGAATTGTTTAGTTTGTTACTATAGAGATGATAACAGTATAGAATGTCAAAAACCGAATTAATTTCTGCTGCTTGCTTTGTTTTTTCAGATCCACTTATGTTTTGACAAGCATAGCATACTACTAAAAAAACATTTTGCATTCTTTATGTCAAATAAATCAAAAAGTATACACCTATATATTTGAAATCAGGAGAATAGGGCTTCTTGAAACGATGTATGATAATATATGGGTCGTTCCATTTAAAATATTTATTTCCTATGACCTATTTTCTATGGAACTGTTTCTTATAAAAGAATTAAATTAAGAAATAAATAAAATAAAAACACAACTTGTATGAAGGGTCCGTTGAACTATAGGGAAGCAGGAATTTTTGACTGATTTTGCGAAAAATCGAAGGTACTCACCTATTTTGAAGATTATCTGTCGAAAAATTTGCGGGTTAGGTATACACAATTTACAAAGAAAAATCCAAATAAGATTTTTTTTTGCCACTTGAGCCATCACTTTTTGGCACGATATTTCATACAAAAAACACTTTAAATGTACATGAAAGTGATCAACATGTGTTCTCGCTAATTATAATAACAACATTTTAGTTAATTTCCTCATAATATTGTTTAAATTACCACTTGTCTACAAATTGACAAATGACATAGAGCCTCTAGTAGTCTGTAACAACCATAGACAAAATAAAATATTTCTCTGTGGTAACAACTGTTACCATAGATAGTGATAACCAAAAATCTACACACAATTTGTAGTAAGTATCATAGAGAAATATAATATATTTTTATTTTGTCTATGCTAAATGGTAAGTATATTCCTATACCTCAGATTTCAAACAGAAAATGTTGGTCGCATTGCTTGAGTGCAAAGCCAACTATTTTTGAATTATTTTGTACGTGACAAACGTTTATAAGGGTGAATCCGATTATTATATTCCCTTCCCCTTCTTGAATAACTTGATGTGGATTACAAAGTATTGGATATTTTTTGAGGGAAAGGCTGAATGTAATGATTATATATTTGTCTCCCCTTCTACAAATACGCAATATAAGGATATCATCATGAATAAAATGTGTTTATAATTTCATTTATGTTCTTGGGTTTGTCTTAAATGAACCCAACTAAAAATGTAGTCTAATAACTCTAATACAATATTTAATTTAGTATTTTAATAGATATGTAGCATGATTGTCGAGTAGTCGATTACAGCTGGCAACCACGCTACAAAGTATTGTATTTTGTTCTATGTTTTGTAGGTTGCATATCTGTGTATGCGATACAGTGTTGCCAGTCCTAGTACTTTCGTACTAGATCTGGTACCTTTTCACTCTGTCTAGTACGCCAGTACGCCGATCGCAACATTCGTACGTTTTCTACGTTTTGGTTGGGAATATCGAACTGAAAAATATCATTAACGAAGTGAACCAGAGAAAAGATCAACGCGCAATATAAGTGCAATTCGTCCATCCATACATAGTTTTGTGTTTTGTGCGTAAGTTTTCCATGCGTTCTTATTGACTGTCATTGGTCATCGCTCGCTCGAGTCATGATAACTGTCGTGTCGTCTGTCATATGTCTGTATTGTCTATCTGTATTTGAATCATTTATACATATACATATATGAAATAAATATAAATAGTTCAATAATGGAAAGGTATAATATAATACATATTTTATAATAAGCCTTAGTTACATTACCTGTTATAATATTTTAGGTACTTATTTCAATTACCACCAAAACAAGCTACTTTTGTTCTCGAGAGTCCCGATACTACGGATGTGAGTCTGGAAGAACTTGCCCCTGCTTCAACTTCAGAACTTCCACAAGAAGAAGGGAAGACGATTGACATGGATAATAAAACTGATAAAGAGGAATCCAAAAAACTCAAAAAGAATTACCTACAGAAATATAATAAAACTTGGGAGAAAAGATTTCCTTGGTTGGTATTAAAAGGCGAAAGAGAAATATCATGCAAATGTTGCAATACGATTATAACATGCAATTTAAATCACATAAAACGACATGAAAATACCTTGAAACATAAAAAACTTCTTAACAAATCTATTGGCATCCCAAAATTACCATCACTTCAAGAAGTGAAGAAAGTAAATACATTGAATAAAAAAACTCAAATAGCAGAATATAAATTATTGATGTTCTTACAGGAACATAATCTTCCCTTTTTATTGATGGACCATTTACCTAAAATGTTGTGTTCTGCATTTCCTGATTCAGATATTATCAAAAATTTGAAATGTTCAAGAACAAAAGCTACTGAAATTACAAAAGACTGTCTGTCTAGAGAAGCTTTGGAAGAAATTTCAGCTGAAACACAGAATAGTTTTTATTCATTGATTGTAGATGAAACCACTGATATTTCAACAAAGAAATCACTTGCTATTGTAATTCATTTCCACAATGGAACTTGTGTAAGAGATAGATTTTTATGTCAGCTTGCTTGAAATTACCTAGAAGTTTGGAGGAGTTTATAAGACAGATATACAATCATTTTGCAAATAGCAGCAAGAGAATGGAAGACCTACATCAATTCCAAAGTTTCTTGAATTTGAAACCACATAAGATGCTACATCCAGCTCAAACCCGATGGCTCTCCTTACAAGTAAGAATGAATGAAAAATATATTTTACAAACAATTCAGTATTTTTTCACTTTCAGGCTGTGGTAGATAGAGTTCTCCTATCCTGGGATGCTTTAAAACTATACTTCACAAGTGCTGTGGTAATAGATGGTCTTCGTAGTAATCAAACAATATTGGATAGTTTAAACACACCAATAGTTAAAATTTATTTACTGTTCTTGGCATACATTTTGAATATTGTGAATAAATTAAATCTTGAATTTCAAAGTGAAAAACCCAAAATACATATTCTGGCACAAAGATTTTCAGAATTATTCAGAACAATTTTGAGAAATTATATTAATGTTTCACATTTAAATGAAACAGAGCTCAGTAATATCTCTCCAAGTAATCCTGAACATTTTTTGCCAATTGAGAATATGTATTTTGGGGCAAAAGTTCAACTAGAGATTCAAGATGTTAGCGATCCTCAAGAAGTTCAAAAGTTTCAAGTTAATGCCCTAGCATTCTATGTGGAATTATGTTGCCAAATTAAAAATAGGTTCAATTTCAAGGAACCTGTTTTGGCATTTTTATCAAACTTTGCATTCAGTCAGGCTATTTCTGGTAAGGTATTGAGCATTACAGAAGTAACCAAATTTTTTCCACAGGTAAATTTAGACTTGGAAAATCTAAATTCAGAATGGAGATATTTAGCAGATGCCACTGATATTAAACAATATAGCAGTCTAGATTTTGAAGAATTTTGGTACAAAATTTTTATATGCAAAAACGGTATGGATCTACCAATGTTTCCAAATTTGAGTAAGGTCGTCAAATGCATTATGAGTTTACCTCATTCTTCAGCATGTGCTGAACGTATTTTTTCCCAATTAAATTTACTCAAGACCAAAGTTAGAAACAGACTGGAGGTTGATACATGTGATGCAATATTACATGCTAAAGATTTGATGGGAAATTACAATTGTACCAATTGGCAACCTTCAGCATCCTTGCTGCTCAAGAAACCAAAGTATGATTTCACCAAAAATACATGATTTTTTTAAGTTACCATTGAGTTGTTTACCATAATAATATGTTTTTGTTTGTTCCTATTTTTCAGTCTTATATGTGATATACCTTTGTGATATGGTATGGAATACAATTATTTATTTTGTTTTGTTTCAGAATGTTTTTTTTTCATATGATATATTACTGTTCAAGTTCAGTAAATAAATTTGTATTAATTTTTTGTCATTGTTTATTTACCCCCTTACTTGGAATTTGAGATGAAGATTTAAACCAGCTCCTAAATGCCATGGGAGAATCCTTCTATTGCGCATGCGCTCTGTAAATTTATCCTTTCAACGATCACAAAAATAATATGTCCCATGTACCGGAATAAACGTCTGCCAGTATTAACATAAATTTGATGTTTTCGTGAATGTTGACTGAAATAACCTCAAAACTACTCACATGCTAATATAAAGATTCACCCTTGGTATTTAGGACTTTGGAAGCTCGTAAATTTTAAACTAGTACCTTTCACGAAAAACTAGTACTTTTTTCGATGATTTTCTAGTACATTTTGAGTTGCAGAGCTGGTAACACTGGCGATACAAAATAATGAGACCCAAACGTGATTTACGTGATATACAATATGAAGTAGGTATGTCTTGTATTATCTATGGTAGGTATAAAGAATCCTATTTTTTATTATGTCCTAAAAATTTTGAATGTTCTCATTTACATTGCTTGACTGCAAAGCCAACTATTTTTGAATTATTTTGTACGTGACATACGTTTATAAATCACCTATTTTAAAATGGATCCAAATAATAGGGAAATCGCCTCAGCGTTTAACGAAGTTGGAGATATTTTTGATTGTGCGCCACCAGGAATGGCCAGATTGTTGAGAGAAAAATTATTATTTGGACCATTAAATATGAGATAGGCTGTATATGAGAGCATATGGATATGCGAACGATATAGATCCGTACATTCATATTTCTCTATGGATCCATAGTTACTAAAAACAGCTCTTCATATCAAAAAAAATGGAAGAAATATACATAAACTGCTGGATCTGTATAGCTATTTCAATGGAGATAGACTTGTTGGTGATGGTTCTCAGGAATTATTATTTTAAAGACGGAGTAGGTATTACACTCACTGTATTAACAGAAAAAAATCCATCAATTTAAATGGAAATGATTATAATCTAAGAAAATAACTTAACATGTACCTATTTAGAGTGAGGTTTTTATCTTTTCTATTTGTGATTTAACTAGGTAAATAAAATGCAGTGTTAACAGAAGCAAAATGTTTCAATTACACCTTCAATTATTGGTATTGTATAAAATTCTACATTATTCTACATAATTCATAAACTACAAAATATGGTATCAAACAATTTTTCAAATACAAATCTTTATTCAACCAAAGGTTTTTCAAAATTTACAAGAAAGCACACAATACTGAAAATATTTGATAATATTGGTAACATAGTAATAGGACAACGGTTACTTAATATTCTATATGTATATATGTATAGAATATTAAGTAACCGTTGTCCTATTACTATGACTCCAGAAGACTTCTACAACCAACCAGCAAAGAACCTGTATGAGCTAATACAGGGAACGGGTTCGCTGAATAGGTTGTAGTCAGAACACTAGGAGTATCCACAATAAGCCCAGGAGGCTGAGGTGGTACCGGCGAAGGGACGGCTCCGAAGGAAAAAAAATTCAATAAAGAGAATAGGCAGTCTTATTGAAAATAGTGAATATTCCGCACTAGTAAACAAATACAGGGAAATATTTCAGGGCATAGGGTGTATTAGTGAATCATGCCACATAGAACTAGAGGAAAATGCGAAACCAGTTGTGCATCCTACAAGGAAGGTAGCATTACCGCTGGTAGACAAATTAAAAGAAAGTTTAGCAGAATTAGAGAGAGCAGACATAATTGAAAAAGTGCAGAAACCTACTGATTGGGTTAATGCTCTTGTTCTTGTGCGCAAGGCAGATAAATTACGAATATGCCTTGATCCCAAGGACCTAAATAAGGCAATAAAAAGGGAACAGTCACATACCAACTTTAGAGGAAATCACTGCAAAATTAAGCGGAGCTACAATATTTAGCACATTAGATGCAACACAGGGTTTTTATTCTATATTGCTAGATGAGGCTAGCTCTGATTTATGCACATTTGGAACACCTTTCGGTAAATACAAATTTCTCAGACTCCCATATGGTATCAAATCTGCAAGTGAAGTTTTTCAATCTCGTTTTAAAAAAATATTTAACATACAGGGAGTAGATGTTTACATAGATGACTTATTAATTTGGGGAAAGGACAAAATTGAATATGACCAACGTCTAAATAAAGTCCTAGAAATTGCAAAAAAGGCAAACGTTCGCTTTAACATACAGAAATGTAAATTCGGTCTAAGTAAAATTAATTACATGGGACATACCATATCAGAAAATGGTATTACTCCCGAAGATTCAAAATTACGTGCAATTACTGAAATGCCACAACCAAAATCTGAACAAGACATACAAAAGCTTCTAGGAATGATAACATATGTCAGCAAATTCATAAATAATTTCTCAGACAAAACTTCACCATTGCGAAACCTATTAAAAAAAGGACGTAGAATTCCAATGGAATACAGAACACAACAAAGCCTTTGAAAATTTAAAAAATTCACTAACTAGCAAGCCGATACTACAATTCTTTAATGTAAATAGCGAAACAGTAGTATCTGTAGATGCAAGCAAAGTCGGTTTAGGGGCGGTACTACTACAAAACAAGCTACCTTGTGCTTATGCTTCTAGGTCAATGACTGAAACAGAGACAAAGGTATGCCCAAATCGAGAAAGAATTACTCGCAATTACATTTGGTAAAAACAAATATTACCAGTACATTTATGGAAAAAAGTAGTGGTAGA
This sequence comes from Galerucella nymphaeae, assembly GCA_963978555.1. Taxonomy (NCBI): domain Eukaryota; kingdom Metazoa; phylum Arthropoda; class Insecta; order Coleoptera; family Chrysomelidae; genus Galerucella; species Galerucella nymphaeae. Next base: position 12,108,452 of record OZ021715.1, on the reverse strand, counting down.
AACAGATCACCAACCACTCATATCAATTTTCAAAAAACCTCTAAATAAATGTCCAGCGAGACTTCAAAGAATGCTTTTACAAATACAAAAATTTGATGTAGAATTGAGATTTAAACCAGGCAAAGATCTGATAATTGCAGATGCGCTAAGCAGGGCGTACCTAAAAGAGCAATGTAACGATAACTTAGAGCAGGAGATAGAAACGCATGTTTGTCTAATTTAATAGCAAATTAATGTCACAGAAACAAAATAAATGAATTGAAAGAAAATACAAAAAACGATGATGAAGTACAATTACTAGGAAAAACAATACTAGATGGATGGCCCAAAAATATGAAAATGTGCCAGAAAAAATTCAAAGTTACAAAAAATTCAGTAGTGAACTCACAGTTCAGAATGACTTGATTTTCAAAAGTCAGTCGATAGTAATTCCGCAAGTAATGCGCAAAGAAATGATTAAAAAAATTCATTATAACCACATGGGTGCAAATAAGTGCATCAAATTGGCACAGGAATCTATTTTTGGCCTACCATGCAGAATTGCATATTCGACAAAAAATTTCAAATTGCCATCTTTGTTTAAAATACTGGAAGTCACAAAGTTCGGAACCACTAACCATCCACCAAATTCCGTGGAACAAAGTGGGTTGCGATCTTTTCGAGCTAGATGGTAAAAAGTACATATTAATAATTGACTACTATTCAAAATTCCTAGAAATTGAACCTTTAAATAAATACTCAACTAGTGAGTGAACAATAAAAATCCTAAAATCAATGTTTGCGAGACATGCGGGATTCCTCTAACATTGGTAACTGACGGTGGTCCGAATTTCACGTCCCATCAGGCATTTAAGTATTTCGCACGGGAATGGGAATCATGTTGTTAGCTCTCCTAGATACGCTCAATCAAATGGAATGGCAAAACGTAACGTGCAAACTGCCAAAAATATTTCCAAAAAAGTCTATGAAGATAAGAAGGACATACATTTGGCTCTCCTTCTGTACCGTAACATGAAAATGACACACCCTACTGGACACCTAGTAAAATTGTAGAAAAAGTTAGGGACAGAATGTATAAAATATACTTTGAGAATGGATCCGTGCTACTAAGAAATAGAAAATTCATAAAACCTGTTTCTGAAAACGAACAAACAGTCCAAACAAAAAACACAACACCAGTTGAAACAGATGATCATAGAATAAGCTATTTTTTAGAACTGGAACCAACAAATAATAATGTAGCTAACCAATTAGACTCACAAAACAATATAACCAACGAAATAGATGTACAAAACAAAGTGACGGTAAAAACAAAGGATAATAGTGGAAGTGAAAAAAGTGCAGCTAATGACAACGAAGAAAATAGTGAATGTGAAGAAAATTGGGAAGACACAAATGAAATCTATAGAAATCAATGACAATAATTGTAACAACACAAACGACCCAGAGCACAATTGTATTGTAAATAATTCTAATTTAGATGTAAGTCTCAACACGAGTACAGATTCTGAGCAATCATTCCTTAATAAGGAGAAAACGACATCTTCAGGTCGAATAACAAAAAAGCCTCAAAAACTGAACTTTTTTTTTTTTTTTTATTTGGTTTTTTAACGTCGGCCTATTTCTGCGACTGAGGCTAATCACCGACGCCGGGAGCACTCTACCCCCAACCGGAAATTTTGGCGAACCCACTGGTGTTCCAACCAGTGGTAGCGTTCTTTAACGAGCCCAACATCCATGGACTCGGGACCTCGGTTTTACGTCTCCTCCGAAAGACGGCATATCTACATTATACCTCGTGCTCATTGGTATAATGCCTGCGAGCTGTGATATGCTACTACGCTGCCGGCTGTGCGGGCCCTATACTATGGTTTTCCCTGACGGTCACCCATCCAAGTACTAACCAAAGCCGACTCTGCTTGACAGCAATTATCGCATCGAGATGCGTTCCACTACAGGCTGGGTCGTCGCCCAAAAACTGAACTTGTAGCCTATAAAAAGGGGGATGTGTGATCACGAGTGATTGCTGTAGAATCACGTGTGGTTGCACATCACACTAGTTCGAGACCAGAGGTCAATTAAGTGAAGAAGTAGAGTTAAGGTTAATGACAGTTGTAAAATATCAGCTGAAGAGCTAAGAAGGAAAGCACATGTAGAATTATAGGGCATGTCCACGACAGTTGACATTGACAATACGATGATGGTAAAACAATAAACAATAGACACGATGAAAAATTATCAAACAACAAACAACTATTTACTTATATTTTATAGTATTGAATATGCAAGCTCAACAATTAAAATAACTTTAAAAGTACGTACACTGAAGCAAAACCAACCAAACTCAAACTCTCAAACACATCCATCATTATAAATCAGCATAACCTCACTATTAAGTACCACGTGTTCTGAACGCTTTGTTTATTGTTTTGCCACCAGCTTGTTGTCAATTGTCAAAATAGTTTGTGACGTCACGTGGACATGCCCTATTGAAGACGTTGTTTTAATCATACAATCATAAATACAATATAAATAAATACAAAACCTTACAAAAAGGGCTTCCTACTTCAAGATATAGCAAATGAACTTAAAATTAAAGTGATCATTCCACCATTTCTTTTGAAAAGGGATAAGCTGACAGCAGAAGAAGAACATCTGACTAAAAAAATTGCCAAATCCAGAGTTCATGTTGAATGTGCCATTCATAGGATTAAATTATACAGGGTGTCCCACGACGAGTGAAAACTATCTGTATATGGCAAAATACTCATAGTAAAATCATGAAAATTCCTACGTTTGGGTTTTCGGATACGATCTTTTCAACTAAAATATTTTGAACGATGGCCGACTTCCGGTTCTACCGGAAATGGACTGTAACTTTGTTATTTTAAATGGAACACCCTGTATATTAGTACATTTTTGAAATCTACGTAATATTTTAGTATAACTTTGTCTAGAAACTTTTTTCGAAAAATGCACACTTTTTTAGTTATTAGTTTTTTTGTAGAAACTTTGATTGTTGCAGACCCTTATAAATTATTTTTTTACGAGGGGACCCTTGAAGATATGAAAATGGTTTCTCTTCGGTTGCCTTTCATTTTATACAGGGTGTGTATAAAAAGTGTTCAAAGTTTAACTTCACAAATATCAAATTTCTTCATTTTTTTGAATAGAACCACCATGTTTTTTTCATTTCAATGTATTCAGGAGAAAAAAATAAGGCAGGTTCATGTATACTTTCCTATAGCTAAATTTTACCGTTATCCAGATATTAAATGTTTTCTGTAAATTTTTAGAGATGCAGGTGTGGTCTAAATTTTGTTACAAGCACTAAGAAATAAAAAAGTCTTTTTCTTTATCTGTCTCTAAAAAAAAATCAAATCAAATTGTTTTTATTAATCCTATTCCAACTTTCAGTCGTTTCCGAGATATTTGAGGTTTTAAATTGTTATTATATTTCAAGTTTAAATTTTTAATGTACCTATACTTTTAGTGGGCTTTGTAATAAATGACACTTATATAACTGACATTAGTTAACATCTAGAGAAGATTGTGAGCTAAGAGTTCGAAATTCCTTCAATTCCCTTTCTGAGATGATGATTAGCCGTGCGACGAATGAAGGTATACTGAGAAGGGTTAAAAAATGCATGAAGTTCAAGGGAACAATTTTGAACATTCTCTTTGAAACATAAGACTATTTTCTTTGGCTATTAATTTTCCATAAAATTTTGTAGCATATCTTATTATTCTCACGAATGGTTTAACTCGATTAACTTTTGCTTAAAATGAACCGAATAGCTTCAAATTGTTAACTATTCTTTTAACAATGTGCGATTTCGATCGCGGTCAATCTGGATATCTTACTGCAAATAAAGCACATGTTCTTGTAAAAACTTACCATATTTACCATGTATTAAAAGTAAATTCACATAATAATTTTTATTTCTTATTGCTTGTATCAAAATTTAGACCACACCTGCATCTCTAAAAATTTAAAGAAAACATTTAATATCTGGATAACGGTAAGGTTTAGGTATTGGAAAGTATACATGAACTTGCCTTATTTTTTTCTCCTGAATGCATCAAAAGAGAAAAAACAGGGTGGTTCTATTTAAAAGAATGAAGAAATTTGATATTTATGAAGTTAAACATTGAACACATTCTATACACACCCTGTATAAAATGAAAAATTTTTTAACATAGATTCGAATACGTTTGACCTTGCTTGAGGCAACCGAAAAGAAACAATTTTCATATCTTCAAGGGCCCCCTCGTAAAAAAATAATTTATAAGGGTCTTCAACGGTCAAATTTTCTACAAAAAAATCAATAACTCAAAAAGTGTGCATTTTTCGAAAAAAGTTTTTAGACAAAGTTATACTAAAATGTTACGTAGATTTCAAAAATGTATTAATATATAGGGTGTTTCATTTAAAATAACAAAGTTACAGTCGACTTCCGGTAGAACCTATAAGTATTTTGCCATAAGCAGATAGTTTTCACTCGTCGTGGGACATCCTGTATGCTGTAGAACAAAAGTTAGGTCGAAATTAGACTATTTTCCATTCTATTTTAGTCAGATATTAACCAAATCGCGTGAAATCGTTGAAAACAGTTTAAAAGCACATAAGAACACTAAATAATGCACAATCACACTCCAATATGCTGTAGAACAAAAGTTAGGTCGAAATTAGACTATTTTGCATTCGATTTCAGTCAGATATTAACCAAATCGCGTGAAATCGTTGAAAACAGTTTAAAAGCACATAAGAAGACTAAATAATGCACAATCACACTTCATGCTGTAGAACAAAAGTTAGCTCGAAATTAGACTATTTTACATCCTATTTCAGTCAGATATTAACCAAATCGCGTGAAATCGTTGAAAATAGTTTAAAAGCACATGAGAATACTAAATAATGCACAAATACACTTCAATATGCTGTAGAACAAAAGTTAGGTCGAAATTAGACTATTTTGCATTCGATTTCAGTCAGATATCAACCAAATCGCGTGAAATCGTTAAAAAAAGTTTAAAAGCACATGAGAATACTAAATAATGCATAAATACACTTCAATATGCTGTAGAACAAAAGTTAGGTCAAAATTAGACTATTTTGCATTCGATTTCAGTCAGATATCAACCAAATCGCATGAAATCGTTGAAAACAGTTTAAAAGATGATAAAAAGACTAAATAATGCACAATCACACTTCAATATGCTGTAGAACAAAAGTAAGGTCGAAATTAGACTATTTTGCATTCTATTTCAGTCAGATATTGACCAAATCGCGTGAAATGGTTGAAAACAGTTTAAAAGCACATAAGAAGACTATATAATGCACAATTACACTTCAATATGCTGCAGAACAAAAGTTAGGTCGAAATTAGACTATTTTGCATTCGATTTCAGTCAGATATCAACCAAATCGCATGAAATCGTTGAAAACAGTTTAAAAGCAGATAAGAAGACTAAATAATGCACAAATACACTTCAATATGCTGCAGAACAAAAGTTAGGTCGAGATTAGACTATTTTGCATTCGATTTCAGTCAGATATCAACCAAATCGCGTGAAATCGTTGAAAACAGTTTAAAAGCACATAAGAAGACTAAATAATGCACAATCACACTTCAATATGCTGTAGAACAAAAGTTTGTCGAAATTAGACTATTTTCCATTCTATTTCAGTCAGATATTAATCAAATCGCGTGAAATCGTTGAAAACAGTTTAAAAGCACATAAGAAGACTAAATAATACACAATTACACTTCAATATGCTGTAGAACAAAAGTTAGCTCGAAATTAGACTATTTTCCATCCTATTTCAGTCAGATATTAACCAAATCGCGTGAAATCGTTAAAATCAGTTTAAAAGCACTTGAGAATACTAAATGATGCACAAATACACTTCAATATGCTGTAGAACAAAAGTTAGCTAGTAATTGGACTATTTTGCATTCGATTTCAGTCAGATATCAACCAAATCGCGTGAAATCGTTGAAAACAGTTTGAAAGCACATAAGAAGACTAAATAATGCACAAATACACTTCAATATGCTGAAGAACAAAAGTTAGGTCGAAATTAGACTATTTTGCATTCGATTTCAGTCAGATATCAACCAAATCGCGTGAAATCGTTGAAAACAGTTTAAAAGCACATAAGAAGACTAAATAATGAACAATCACACTTCAATATGCTGTAGAACAAAAGTTAGGTCGAAATTAGACTATTTTCCATTCTATTACAGTCAGATATCAACCAAATCGCGTGGAATCGTTGAAAACGGTTTAAAAGCACATAAGAAGACTAAATAATGCATAAATACACTTCAATATGCTGTAGAACAAAAGTTAGGTCGAAATTAGACTATTTTGCATTCGATTTCAGTCAGATATCAACCAAATCGCGTGAAATCGTTGAAAACAGTTTAAAAGCACATAAGAACACTAAATAATGCACAATCACACTCCAATATGCTGTAGAACAAAAGTTAGGTCGAAATTAGACTATTTTGCATTCGATTTCAGTCAGATATTAACCAAATCGCGTGAAATCGTTGAAAACAGTTTAAAAGCACATAAGAAGACTAAATAATGCTTAATCACACTTCAATATGCTGTAGAACAAAAGTTAGCTCGAAATTAGACTATTTTACATCCTATTTCAGTCAGATATTAACCAAATCGCGTGAAATCGTTAAAAATAGTTTGAAAGCACATGAGAATACTAAATAATGCACAAATACACTTCAATATGCTGTAGAACAAAAGTTAGGTCGAAATTAGACTATTTTGCATTCGATTTCAGTCAGATATCAACCAAATCGCGTGAAATCGTTAAAACAAGTTTAAAAGCACATGAGAATACTAAATAATGCATAAATACACTTCAATATGCTGTAGAACAAAAGTTAGGTCGAAATTAGACTATTTTGCATTCGATTTCAGTCAGATATCAACCAAATCGCATGAAATCGTTGAAAACAGTTTAAAAGCAGATAAAAAGACTAAATAATGCACAATCACACTTCAATATGCTGTAGAACAAAAGTAAGGTCGAAATTAGACTATTTTGCATTCTATTTCAGTCAGATATTAACCAAATCGCGTGAAATCGTTAAAAATAGTTTAAAAGCACATGAGAATACTAAATAATGCACAAATACACTTCAATATGCTGCAGAACAAAAGTTAGGTCGAAATTAGACTATTTTGCATTCGATTTCAGTCAGATATTGACCAAATCGCGTGAAATCGTTGAAAACAGTTTAAAAGCACATAAGAAGACTAAATAATGCACAATTACACTTCAATATGCTGTAGAACAGAGGTAAGCTCGAAATTAGACTATTTTCCATCCTATTTCAGTCAGATATTGACCAAATCGCGTGAAATCGTTGAAAACAGTTTAAAAGCACATAAGAAGACTAAATAATGCACAATTACACTTCAAACTACTGTAGAACAAAAGTTAGCTAGTAATTGGACTATTTTGCATTCGATTTCAGTCAGATATCAACCAAATCGCGTGAAATCGCAGCAAACAGTTTAAAAGCACATAAGAAGACTGAATAATGCACATTTACACTTTAATATGCTGTAGAACAAAAGTTAGCTCGAAATTGGACTATTTTCCATCCTATTTCAGTCAGATATCAACCAAATCGCGTGAAATCGTTGAAAACAGTTTAAAAGCACATAAGAAGACTAAATAATGCACAAATACACTTCAATATGCTGCAGAACAAAAGTTAGCTAGTAATTGGACTATTTTGCATTCGATTTCAGTCAGATATCAACCAAATCGCGTGAAATCGTTGAAAACAGTTTAAAAGCACATAAGAACACTAAATAATGCACAATCACACTCCAATATGCTGTAGAACAAAAGTTAGGTCGAAATAAGACTATTTTGCATTCGATTTCAGTCAGATATCAACCAAATCGCGTGAAATCGTTAAAAACAGTTTGAAAGCACATGAGAATACTAAATAATGCACAAATACACTTCTATATGCTGTAGAACAAAAGTAAGGTCGAAATTAGACTATTTTGCATTCTATTTCAGTCAGATATTAACCAAATCGCGTGAAATCGTTAAAAATAGTTTAAAAGCACATGAGAATACTAAATAATGCACAAATACACTTCAATATGCTGCAGAACAAAAGTTAGGTCGAAATTAGACTATTTTGCATTCGATTTCAGTCAGATATTGACCAAATCGCGTGAAATCGTTGAAAACAGTTTAAAAGCACATAAGAAGACTAAATAATGCACAATTACACTTCAATATGCTGTAGAACAGAGGTAAGCTCGAAATTAGACTATTTTCCATCCTATTTCAGTCAGATATTGACCAAATCGCGTGAAATCGTTGAAAACAGTTTAAAAGCACATGAGAAGACTAAATAATGCACATTGCACAATTACACTTCAAACTACTGTAGAACAAAAGTTAGCTAGTAATTGGACTATTTTGCATTCGATTTCAGTCAGATATCAACCAAATCGCGTGAAATCGTTGAAAACAGTTTAAAAGCACATAAGAATACTAAATAATGCACAAATACATTTCAATATGCTGTAGAACAAAAGTTAGGTTAAAATTAGACTATTTTCCATTCTATTTCAGTCAGATATCAACCAAATCGCGTGAAATCGTTAAAAACAGTTCGAAAGCACATGAGAATACTAAATAATGCACAAATAAACTTCAATATGCTGGAGAACAAAAGTTAGGTTGAAATTAGACTATTTTCCATTCTATTTCAGTCAGATATTAACCAAATCGCGTGAAATCGTTGAAAACAGTTTAAAAGCACATGAGAAGACTAAATAATACACAATTACACTTCAAACTACTGTAGAACCAAAGATAGCTAAGAAATTGGACTAATTTCCATTCTATTTCATTCAGATATCAACCAAATCGCGTGAAATCGTTGAAAACAGTTTAAAAGCACATAAGAAGACTAAATAATGCACAAATACACTTCAATATGCTGCAGAACAAAAGTTAGCTAGTAATTGGACTATTTTGCATTCGATTTCAGTCAGATATCAACCAAATCGCGTGAAATCGTTGAAAACAGTTTAAAAGCACATAAGAACACTAAATAATGCACAATCACACTCCAATATGCTGTAGAACAAAAGTTAGGTCGAAATTAGACTATTTTGCATTCGATTTCAGTCAGATATCAACCAAATCGCGTGAAATCGTTAAAAACAGTTTGAAAGCACATGAGAATACTAAATAATGCACAAATACACTTCTATATGCTGTAGAACAAAAGTTAGGTCGAAATTAGACTATTTTCCATTCTATTTCAGTCAGATATTGACCAAATCGCGTGAAATCGTTGAAAACAGTTTAAAAGCACATAAGAAGACTAAATAATGCACAATTACACTTCAAACTACTGTAGAACAAAAGTTAGCTAGTAATTGGACTATTTTGCATTCGATTTCAGTCAGATATCAACCAAATCGCGTGAAATCGCAGAAAACAGTTTAAAAGCACATAAGAAGACTGAATAATGCACATTTACACTTCAATATGCTGTAGAACAAAAGTTAGCTCGAAATTAGACTATTTTCCATCCTATTTCAGTCAGATATCAACCAAATTGCGTGAAATCGTTGAAAAACAGTTCAAAAGCACATAAGAAGACTAAATAATGCACAAATACACTTCAATATGCTGTAGAACAAAAGTTAGGTCGAAATTAGACTATTTTCCATTCTATTACAGTCAAATATCAACCAAATCGCGTGAAATCGTTGAAAACGGTTTAAAAGCACATAAGAAGACTAAATAATGCACAAATACACTTCAATATGCTGCAGAACAAAAGTTAGCTAGTAATTGGACTATTTTACATTCGATTTCAGTCAGATATCAACCAAATCGCGTGAAATCGTTGAAAACAGTTTAAAAGCACATAAGAACACTAAATAATACACAATTACACTTCAAACTACTGTAGAACAAAAGATAGCTAAGAAATTGGACTAATTTCCATTCTATTCCATTCAGATATCAACCAAATTGCGTGAAATCGTTGAAAACAGTTTAAAAGCACATAAGAAGACTAAATAATGCACAAATACACTTCAATATGCTGCAGAACAAAAGTTAGCTAGTAATTGGACTATTTTGCATTCGATGTCAGTCAGATATCAACCAAATCGCGTGAAATCGTTGGAAAGAGTTTAAAAGCACATAAGAACACTAAATAATGCACAATCACAGTCCAATATGCTGTAGAACAGAAGTAAGCTCGAAATTAGACTATTTTCCATCCTATTTCAGTCAGATATTGACCAAATCGCGTGAAATCGTTGAAAACAGTTTGAAAGCACATAAGAAGACTAAATAATGCACAATTACACTTCAAACTACTGTAGAACAAAAGTTAGCTAGTAATTGGACTATTTTGCATTCGATTTCAGTCAGATATCAACCAAATCGCGTGAAATCACAGAAAACAGTTTAAAAGCACATAAGAAGACTGAATAATGCACATTTACACTTCAATATGCTGTAGAACAAAAGTTAGCTCGAAATTAGACTATTTTTCATCCTATTTCAGTCAGATATCAACCAAATTGCGTGAAATCGTTGAAAAACAGTTTAAAAGCACATAAGAAGACTAAATAATGCACAAATACACTTCAATATGCTGTAGAACAAAAGTTAGGGCGAAATTAGACTATTTTGCATTCGATTTCAGTCAGATATCAACCAAATCGCGTGAAATCGTTGAAAACAGTTTGAAAGCACATAAGAAAACTAAATAATGCACAAATACACTTCAATATGCTAAAGAACAAAAGTTAGGTCGAAATTAGACTATTTTGCATTCG